>OU026153.1:40000000-45000000 GCA_907269105.1 Volucella inanis
TCCCATGATCCTATCGTGACCTGTGATCCAAATAAAACTTGTTGATTTCAGTCTTTCGAATGCGTTCAGAGGAGACTTGTATTCCTAAACTAACTTGGTAGTGATGGAAGGACTGCACAAGGCCTAAAGTCAGCATGGCTGTCAATATTGCCGTAGATACATTGCTATCTACACCGAAACTTTACGTAGAATCTTAGATAAAAAAAAAGCCAACATTGAGACCCAACCATGTTTTTTTCTTAACTCAGATTTTGGCCTGAATCATTCCTGGACACAGGGAAAGTTAATTTCGTGTTTCTGCAGCAACAGGAGTTCTGGAGCCATTGTACAATTTGGCATGTTTATAGGACCAGGGTGAAAACTAAATTGGCGCGCATATAATTAAAACTCCACCACCTACCTCATCTTAAATGGACAATAGCTTTGAGAGTGTATCTAGCATACACACACCAGAGTCTGTTATTCGTGTAAGCAGCAAGCATTGACTTATTTTCGTTAGAGATTCTTCTGCTTGAGAACAATATCATAGGATATAATCGTTCTTATCAATGTATAGAGCCAAAGGATCCTCCGCAGTGAGAAGTCATATCTCTTGTTACAGGCTCACTACTGAATCAAACCAATCAGCTTCCTTCTTTTCGTAAAAATACAACCCCAGTTTTGAGAGATTTTCATCAGACCCATTATCGAAGCCCTCAAGCCAGTTGGATGATCCAACAAAGAGCACAATGTCATCTAAATATGCCTGAGAGTAGATGTTAGAACTATCGAATCGAATAATCGAATAATATGAACCATATCAGTGGAGATACCAGCCCGTCATCACATAATGACCGCAGCTAGCATCCGCAATCAGTTTCGTACTCATCAGAATTTCTTTTGTCCACAATTCTAGTGCTTCGTATACGTCGTGTTGACTGATCGAATTACAAACTTGTTAATACCCTCAGCGTCGATTAAAATACTCAGCGCGTATCCCTTCTTCAAGTGCGGGCTCTAATCCATCTTTTTGAGCGCAGATATGTTAGATTTTCGGCGTTTGTAGGTACATCATATTTTCCTTTTAAACATGAAGGAAGTCAGATTTATGGGTCTGAATATAGTATACCATATTGGCAAGTAGGTAATCATATTTTGGAATTTTCGGCATAAAGGTAACTCTTACTCAGAGTTGAAACCAGCTTGCATATACATTTTTGTAACGCAACTAGGTAGATGCCAGGCGACTTGAAGCCATCAAAGTAGTAGCAATGTATTCGATGGCCTCATTCTCTAACGCAACTTATGACAGATAGCATCTACGGTTGGCTTGTATTACTTCCTTGCACTTCTTGTGATAGGAATTTGTTGTAAGCCAGTTGATCTGGTTACCTCCTAAGTAAGTTTCAAGCATGAAACAAAGAAAACGCCATGGAGCATGCCATATACAGGTATTTCTTTTGGCTGGGCATGTCAGTTGAAAACATTTGGTGAAGGTACTGTCATGAACAGTTTCCTCAGTGTTTTTTTGCTCTAGGTGTGGACAGAGACGTGTGTGACGGCCTTGATGAGCTCCTTCTTAAAGCGCGTTCAGGTGGTTATTCACGGATTCCTACTCTTTAACTAGGCCGAGACCTTGCATCTAATTCGGTATTCGATAAGACTATCATCTGACATGGAGATCTCTGATAGTTTTTTTCAACATCCTTATCGTACCGGTCCAAAACGAGAGATAAACTGCTAACCGAAATCATTTCTCGATTGGTCAATTGATTCGTGTGCTATGTGGCATGTAACCACGTCTTGCCGGAACCACTTGCCAACCAGATGTACCCCCTGCATTTCTGGCAAAAGAAAAAGCTCGAAATCATTGATGGATAGCGGGCGCTATTGACGGTAACGTATGCGCGCTCTCAATGTATTGGAGTACACTTAAAAGGCTTGTACATAGCACGGGCGAAAGAAAATTAGGAAGGAAAGAAAGAGAGGTGCCGATGCCGTTGGTTTTAAATGTTTCAAGGTTATAATTACTAAGAAATAAAGAGCCAGACAGGGCATTCATAAGGGGTTTAGGAAGGATCACGATATTTCAATGTACGTCCGAAAGTGGGCTTGAGGGTATACTGATGAACATTCATAGCGAGGCGGGTGTTTTGGTTACTATAAAAGTGTCAATGGGAGCAATGCTACTGACGATTTCTATGGAGCATTGGTGGTCGAAATAGCTATAAAACAGAGTGAGACACGAGACAATACATCGGTTTTTGAGGAACGTATGTTGTTTGAGTGATATTAATCGGTTTTCGGTCTTGGCGGATAAGTGCCATCCATGGATAATGGATGGGTGTTTCCATTTCGCCTTAACGACAGAATATGAAAATTAGAATTAATGTATTGGATTAGAAGTGATAGACAAGATATCATTTGTAAAAATTAAAAAGAGTGTCAGAACGGAGTCCTGGGGCATACCAGTATTTATTTTATGAATATCAGACTTGAAACCATCCACAACTTGAATTGGACGTTCCGAAAGGTAGTTTCTAATCCATTGAAGAATAGATTTGTCGATCCCAAATGTACACATATTCGACAAATGAGCTTGATTCCAAGCCTTGTCAAATACCTCAGAGATATCTTATAAATCTTATGCTTTGGTTTGACTTTTCGGTGAGACATGCCATCAAATCACCAGTGAACTTGTTGCTACGAAATCCATACTTCCGGTCATTGAGAAGTTTTCGTGTTTTGAGATATTTCTTGACCTGGCAGCTTATACGCGTTTAGAATACCCGGATTAAAAATGACAACACAACTTTTTTAGGTTTTGAAAATTTATTTTTCAATATAATCCCTTTGCAACTCAACACACTTTTTCCAGCGGTGCTGCTTTTTAACTTTTTCAATTCCTTCACTCCTTCACGGCGGCAATGACTTCCTCGTTCGACCCGTACTTCTGTTCGGTGAGTGATCTTTTAAGGTTTGGGAACAAAAATAAGTCGCAGGGAGCCAAATTAGGAGAATACTGAGAATGGGGTAGGTGTGAGCCGGTGCGTTATCGAGAAGGAATGGCGATTTTTTCCTTACAAAATTGGCCGTTTTTTCTTTAAGCCGGCGTGGAATCAGCCCAATAAATCGACGTAGTATACTCTTGTCATTGTTTTTCCCTTCTCAAAATATTGAAGTAAACGTGGATCACACCTCGCACGTCCTAAAAAACGGTGGGCATCACCTTTCCGGCCAAAGGTACGGTCTTCGCCTTCTTTGGAGTACGTTTACTGGGTAAAACTCATTGTTTCGATTGTTCTTTGGTCTCTGGTGTGAACCAATGAATCCATGTCCCATTGACGGTTATGAAACGACGCAGAAACTACTCCGGATTTCGATTAAGCACGTCTTTGAAGTGGTCTAACAATTGCGCTTGTTCTACGGTGTGAGCAAACAAGGCAAACATTGCGCGGACAGGTTTCTCATGCCCAATGTCTTGTGCGGGATATGGCTAACGCATTCAGCTGAGATGTCTACTATCTCAGCCAACTCGCGAATTTTCACGTTCGGCTATGGCAAGACTCTGCGAGCCAATGGTAAATGGTTGTACGGGAAAGTGATTGGGTCCCATATACACCATCTGGAATGGGCTTGATTTTCTCACAGGTTTTGCCACTCAAAAGTAAGAATCGGATCACGGAGTGATACTGTTTTTTTTTTTATGGTCGCAATAAACACCAACACGGTGCTCTGAAATGGGTGTCGAAACAAAACTTATCATCGGTTTGCCAACAAAATTTGACAGGCAGGCTAACAGAGAGACTCAATGATGGTCGCAGTAGCTCAGTAGCGCCACCTATCTTCCAATTCGGGTACTTATCAAACAGCCCTCGTAAGTTCAATGGGTCTGTAGGGGGAGAGGAAAGAAGATTTGCCTTTCTGGACAAATGTTTTTTCCATCTGCTTGGAAAGAGTCCAAAAATGTTGCATTGATGAAAAAGCTTACCTAGAAGAAGGGGAGATATACAATCTGGACCAGCTTTAAGTGATCTTGCTACTATATGAGTGCGAAAGTGGATTTGTCCAATTGAAGATTCAACGCACTCAAGTGCGCACAATCTAGAAGTGTTCAATTGGCCACAAAATGTGCAGTAAGCAGATTGGCCTTGTCCAAAGAGCTGACAAAAATGTTTGCTACCATTGGGATATTATAGTATTTTTCGCCTCAGTTTTTCCTATTGAATGTCACACGCCTTTCTTAAGCGTTGCAGTTATTCTTGGCTCGTTTCAACTTTTTTCGGTCTTCTGCCGAGTTGGTCTTGTAGGACCGAAAAAACACTTGTCTAACCCTGACAGCCTCTTAACACCTTGAGTCGTGCCATGCCTTTTGGTTTGATACTCTGCATTTGAGTGTCACAGAATAGTGTCTGTGATCATGTCAGCAGCATTCATGTTGTTATCAAGGAAACATAACGTCCAATTAGAATTATTGGAGAATTATTGGCCATATGGTTCTTTTAAGAGACTTTTGTCTAACTGTGTGGTCGATGTACGAGGAATTAGCTGATATGACACAGTGGTCCCCGAGAGCCTGGAGGGGATAGTACATTGACCTTGTATTTTTCAGGGTGATAAGTTAAAAACAAATCTAGGATATTGGCGGTATAACTATCAAACGTCTTGGAATCAAGTGGGTTCGTTTACAAACTGGGTGAAGTTATTTTTCATCGGAAAGTTCGTCCTTTGGGTGTTGTTTATCCAGAATGTAGAAGCCACCTAGAATTGTGTATGTTAAAATCGCCCGGAATGACGATTTCATTATGAGAATACAGAGATACATTTTTTTGTATGGAGCCAGACATTGCATCATACTCGTTAAAGATCGAATTGCTGTCCAGTTTGGGACTTCTTGAGATAAAACAATAGTGAATAATTTGCTCACGGACATGGAATGTTAACCACATGAAATTGAATTCCAGAATGGAACAGGGACTACATTGTGTTGGAGTTTGGTAAATTACATCAGAGACTAGTACTTAGTCTGGTAGCTTCAGATCAGTGTGATCTGAGAGGTGTAGACGGGGATCTACCTGCATTGTCTGTAGGTCTGTATTTACAGACTTGGAGACAAAGAGAAAAGCGATCACTTTTTAGCCCGCGAATATTGGCTTTATCTACTCTAAGTTCCCGGGTCATTATAAAAAAAGACAAACTTAAACAACTCAAGCACCGACGATACTACGTACAGCTGTAAAGTATAAAATCAAACTTGGTTTACCGAATCAAATTGAGGTAGGTGTTATGCCCTTACAACAGTAGGAAACATCACATTAACAAAAGTCATACCCACTACCTTGTTTTATAAAATAGATTTTCTCTTACTACAAGTTTCGTTACAAGTATTTCGGCTATTACCAGTGGGTTTCAAAGAGACAGCAAATGACGATGTCTAATGGCTTAGAATGTCACTTTTTACTCTAGCTACTTTGAATAAAATTCACCACTTCAATAGTGAGTTAGATATTCCAACCGTTTCCTGTCGCCAAGCTATCTTTAAAGACATTAACTTCGCATGAGATTTCTTAATTTTGTGTTACAAACCCATCGTACCTTAAATTCGATTCTTACCATCCATCATCTTTTCAAAACAATTCTAAGCCGATTTGTTACGAAGGTCTGCTCAATCTTGACCGACCTAACAACATCTGATTGAATTTAATTGACAGTTTTCAATCAAGAGTGAAGCCTCCACAACTAAACACGTCTCCTGCTGTTGGTTTAAAATGCTTTTAAACAATTTTTCCAGAGTCAATCATTTAGTCTCACATAAAGGGATGTCTTTTCACCCCCATCCATTTGACATCTACTGCCCCATTCCACTGTCAAAAATTCACTTTCAATTTGCAGAACGTCAAATTCACTCACCGGATTACACAGGTGACATCTCGCGTTCCGGTTGTCCTCCTGTCACATCCTCTTTGTAAGGGATTACAAACATCCGAGTGCCGACATTGGCAACACCATCACATCTCGTCGCCATCTCTGTGCACATTGTACGGCGGATACGGATACGGATATCTACGGCAACAGGAATGAAAACAGGCACTGCTTTGTGCAGGAGGGGATCAGGGTTGCGAGAACGGGAACAGAAATGAATTCACGCAATTTCACGCTCTCGTGATTTCAATTCGTGACTTTTCTCTGTTGCGGTAGGTCAGGGTCGATATTGAGGATATTCGTAATCGTCGGTTCGTATGTCACTGGGTGGCACTGGTGTGGTACTGTTGGCTATGTGTGGTATGTAGTAATGGCTGGGTGGTTGATTATTTTGCAACACCATCAGCAAGGTTAATTCAATTAAGGGATGAAGCCGCTCAGAAGCTTTAAATTTAACCAAAATGCAATGAGACTTTACGTTGCCGACTTTAATGACTTCAAGAATCATTTGTATGTGTGTGTGTGTGCTCGACGAGCACTGCCAGGGTTTGTGCTACTGTTTTTGTGACTGATTTTGTTGTGAGTGGTAAAGTGGTGAAGTGATGTTTTACGACAAATTTCCACGTTAAGCCATACACCCCTCTCGATTGCTTCACGTCTTCGTAGTCGGTACGAGTAGTTGGCAAAGTTTGAAAAAAAAAAAAACACTTTTTCTGCTCCGTGATTGATGGAGGTATCATCTCGGTTCGGCTCCTTTAGGCCATGTGGGTGTACTCACAAAACTAACGACTACACCAGCTGCAGGGACTGTTCACTTGAGAATTCTTTCCAGGTACTCGCCAAAGTTGGTTCATGAAAGATGCGAAAGCACGAGTAGTTTTCAAAGGCTGACGCGTGTCCTGCATTACCAAGTGGGAAATGTGAATTTCCCACCCATGCTGCTGCAAATGGAAGGGTTTTTGACCTCTCCTGCGGCTTTTAACCTGTTCTGGTAAACTGAGATAATTTTTTAAAAACCGTAGGAGTATATTCTGCTTTTGCAAAAAATAAATTGAAGTCGTTTTGCTGTTGGGCCGGTTGGCAGGTCCGATTAATCGCTTTGTGTAAACATATATTCGTGACTAGAGCCAATTTCTGGAATTTGGAATAAATAATTCGTGCTGGAAGAAATCACTTGTTGAATGGACAATTAATGTACGTCAAATGGCTAAACGAGTCCGATTGGGCATGATGGGGTAGGCGAGCCCAAAGGGGCGAGTAGTGATGAGGATACTAACAAGTATCTTCCGTGGATGTGCGTTATGATTGAAAAAAGATGCTGTACTTAGCTTGGGAAACGGTTCATGGGTGGGCGGAATGTGTACAAACAATCGCGTTCGTGCGTTTTTATTGTTTAAGTTGTGAATCTTCGAACAGATACTTTGTTTAGATGAGGTCGAAAATATTATTGCTAGGAATTTATTAGGAAAATTAAATTATATGGACGTTTTCGTTTAATTGCTTGTTGCTCGGGAATGTGACTTGGGAGATGTTTAATTGATTTGTTTGTCTAAATATTACGTCATTTGGAAATGATAGAAGGAGTTAAGCTGCTGAGAAATAAGGTAAGAATAGATTATGTGTTATTCTATTTATTTTTACAACTTATTCGATATTCTCGGTTCTAATTATTGGATTGTGAAAGTATGACTCGCGTATGCTACACTGAACTTCGTGCCACCGACATGTGTACGAATATTTATTTAATTACTTAGGTGGTGCTACAGTTCGCTTTCCCAGTTAGCTCGTTCCTTCTGCTTGTGTGCTCCACCTACGTTATGATCTCACCCTACTGTGTTGTTCCTCTGGGTTAGATTAGAAGATTCTGTGGGCCGCAGCATTAATGTGTATTCGCCGTAAATGTCCAAACCATCCCAGGTTTCTGACTTATTCGATGTCATTGTTCAACTTGTAAAGTTTGTCCTTGAATACTCTTTTTGTAATCTACTAAGAATTTTTCTCTAAAAACAACGGAGGGAATGTTCATCCGCTTTCGATAGTCTCATTATTATTTCGGGATAAGTTCTTATTACTCAATTTCCTTCTTAGCCCGAAGGAACAGCGATTGGCACGAGTTCATTTTATTTCTAGGGAGGTGCTGGTAGCAGAATTGAGAGCAGAGCCAAAGTAGTCAACATCCGTTAATACCTCGAAGTTATAGCATTCTACTTTGACGTTCTGTCCAATTCGTCAATGTTGTGTGTCTCTTCTTGTTGACAGCATATGGTATACGAGTGTGTATTTGGTTTTCACTCATGTAGCACGATATACCGCTTCAATTCTAACGAACGCACCGTTTTCAGAACGCTAAGTTCCGCCACAATTCTGATGAGATCTGAGAAATGAGTTGTTGAGTGGTGAATGCTCCCCATAAAACCACCTCCAGTAGCGGTGAAGCCACCAAATTCATCAGCTCTGTTGGATTTAAACATAGCAACTGCTATCCTTATTCCGTTTTGGTTAGGGGGACAGGAGTTTTGGTCATCGTCGTGTTTTTTTTATAATCCCGCGTGCGCATCAAGGGGATATGAATACCTTTTTACTGGTTTTATTTCCAGGACGCGGGCGGGTGGTGTAGCAGTTTGAAACTCAACTGTATCAGGTTTCGATATTTCTCCCAGAGGTGGTTGTCAAACTGGAGCCAGTGCATCCTTAACCAGTGGGTCTTAGTACGTGCTAGTTGTTAGTTCGTTACATTTAGCCCAGCCAGCAACCACTCCAACATCAGTGTTATGCCTTCATGTCAGATTTGATGCCGACAGGATTTTCATGTAACTACATACAAATTCTATGAAAAGACTTTTTCAGTTGAATGATCAATTCTGCTTGACGGCGGAATATTGATTTTCCATATTTTCAACACCCACTGTGACTCTACTACCAGGTTTCCTTCTCCATCTCTGTAATTTCTGTACTTCTGTACGTCTTGGAGTACAAACTCTCAATATCTTCAATCGTGAGTTTCTCGTTTTCTGTTTTCTTCTTCGATAGAAGATTATGCTCTTCTCATTGCTTTTGCTCGTCTTTCGTTCCAGCGCTGCTTTGTACGCCATCCTCTATCAAACTAGAAATTTCTTGGTGAGGGCTAACTGCGGGATCTCTGATGGCAAGTTGGCAGCGTTGCCTCTGGCTTTCGGTTCCTGATGCTAGCGGCATAGGAATTGTTAATAGATTTCGGGATACGCTATCATCAAAAACTCTGGCAGTCTCTTGTGACTGCAGCTTTTCTACGATATAATTTCTCACAGTAGTTCTTATTTGTTGTGTCACTTGAGAAATCCGCATTAGTACCCTGGCTGCAAAAAAGTAGTATTTCGAGTCAAGGTTGGCTAGTCGGAAGGTTCGGAAGTACAGAATACTAGATGCATGTCTTACGCCGATCGCAATGTGGTCAATTTGATTAAGCGTTTTATGATCCAGGGACTGAGATGTCCCATTGTGAATACGAGCATGGAAATGAGGAAAGCGTGTGCTTGCTATAGTGACATTTTGTCTC
The DNA here is from genome assembly GCA_907269105.1 of Volucella inanis. Lineage (NCBI taxonomy): Eukaryota > Metazoa > Arthropoda > Insecta > Diptera > Syrphidae > Volucella > Volucella inanis. The sequence goes on from OU026153.1 coordinate 40,009,437, forward strand.
GACGGAGACTAAATAAGCCTAAGTCAGTGGTGTGATGTAAGCTATATTTACCAGCTGCCCAAAAATCTCCTCTTTTGCTTCCATGGCGTACTACTCAATTTTAATGTAGAAACATTATTTGGTGGAGTCGTCCTTGCCCATTTTAGGTGCATGAACGCATATTTGGATTATGTTACCGAATTTGGATTTCATGCGAATTTTCATAAGATGTTTGCTCACGTGTCGGAAGCTGAATGACAAATCCGCACCCGGATAAATGCTTGCCTTCACCAAAATAGTCACGATTTTCCATTCTACCTTTGCTTGGTTTTAGCCCCTGGTTGGATGCTCCGATGCAACTGATGGCGTTGGCTACTCAAGTGCTCTCTCGCCACCATCTCTTTTTCTCCAGATCCTACTGCTATTCTACTTCAATGGAAATTGTGGTGAATAAGTCTGAAACTGAGTGTCCTCTAGTAACTATATAAACGATCCTATTTCTCATAGTTTGAGTGTGACTTGGTCAAGGCTCGCGCAATACGCGGCACCATAAAGGGTCCATCGCAATTCCTGAAGGAATTGCCGTAGAATCAGCAATCTTCTATTTCTATATTAAATCTATGACCTCGATTACAATTTTTTTGTTGTTTTCGGGACAGGCATCACTAAAGAGGTCATACTTTATAGAATCTCCAGCTCCTTTTAAGGGTACTTGCTTTGGTAAGGCTTGGGGTTGGTTGGGGCATCTTCTTATAACTTCCTTCGATTATGTAATTTCTGTAACGCAGTGCATTTACAGCATAGTTATACAGCACCTCCCATCCTAGGAACATGCAATCCAAAGGACTTTTGTCTAAGTCACTAAGAATATAAGTGGAATACGTCCTTTCGTTCTTTAAGAATACAAAGACTGTACAAAGTTGGGAGATCCGGCCGGCTTATTCTAAGTACGTATATTACTCAGTTTATCTGTTGGAAACTTTTCAAAAAAATATATATTGTCTTGGAAATGAAGGTTCAATGTACTGTAATATTGGCGGCATAGTGATGACTGCTCCTCATTTACACACTTATCATAGATTTTATGAAGTCGCTTGTTCATTAGGTATGACTTGCAGGTCGAAATCGAAATCACCAAATCACTAACTTTGGTATCCTTTCTTGTTTCATCTCAATGGCTCGTACTCGTAGAGTGTCCAGAAAAAGAGGCGCAAGTCCATATAAAACATGTAATGTTGGGAACTGCTGAGATATCTGAAAGCTCGCCTGATGAAATATCGCAGGAACTTCTCTACATTTTCGAAGGAGATGTAGCCCCAGACTTGGTCTGCTTAGAAAAGAATGGAGGTCGTAGTAGCGCGGAATTTTTTTTTGCTTATCGATATGTGATATATGTTTGTTGTTGATACAGCTATCCCAAACAACACCGATTGCTCGCTTACTGTCACTTAATTTGGCTTGTAGATATATTTTCATGCTTAGGTTAGGTGTAATCAATACTCTAAGGTATTGTATTTATGCTTCCACACTATCTTGATCTGCTCACCTTGCAAATTTAACTTTTCTCTTCGAGAGTGTCTACCATCACCGTTGCTGAGTATCAGAACACCATCAGTTTTGACTTGACATACTTTGCATCGTATCTATGCCATCTGCGAGTAGGAAAATATCATCTGCAAACATTAGTGCTAGGATTTTAGTCCATCTTAACTCCAGCCCTGTCTTAACATTGTCTATTGTATCATTTATTTATGTATGTTGTAGAACGAACAAGAGCGTACTTAAGACGCACCATTGCTTCACGCTTTACATTTGTAACCTTAGATGACGTTTCGTAGAGCTTGCAATAAAATGTTTCATGTGCTGCACTGCCCACGCCCGTTCGAAAATCTGTGAAGAAGGCATATAACTTTTTGTGTCTTTTCTTACAAATCTCCATTAAGTAATTAAGTGCGATAGTTGAATAACTACGTCTAAATCCCGCTTAAAATTCCAATAAAATAATGTTGTTCTCCACCCATTGAGTAATTCAGTTGAAGATGGATGTATTCAAAACGAAATGCCTCTGTTATTTTCCGTATTATCATAGTCTCCTTTCTTGTGTATAGTGCATTCAGGGTCATCCGCAATTTCAAATATTCGGTTAAATTCTTTTGCAAGAGCTGAATTTCTGGTGTACAATTTATATAATTTTCAAACGGAATACGATCATTTTTTGGGAATCTTGTTCTTCAAGTCGAGCCTTCACTTCGACTTCAGTAATCTGTGCATCCAAAAGTTCATCTATAATTATAGGGTGCATATTGAAAAGAAGGTATTTTGGCAGATGAGCAACCCGAAGAGTACCAAGAGCTTCCATTACATCCATTAAAAACAACGGTATGGTGTGGTTTATGAGCTAGTGGAATCATTGGTCCATATTTCTTCAAAAATGAGGCAAATCAGAATGTTACTGTCAATGATAACCGTTATCGGGCCATGTTAACTGTTGCTGTTGCTGAAAAGAAGTTTAAGAAAATTTTCTGATTGTAATTTGGTAGAATAGCAAGATTTAATTTGTTGATTCTGAGGTTATAGTTAGCAGAGAATCTATTTAATTGATAGCCCGACCTTAAAAAAAGTATTTCGAGGACTTTATAACAATGTAAATGTTTAACAGGAAGAACTTCAAAACTTCTGAAAAGAAACAGACTTCGATCACGGCTTCTTTTGTTACAAATAAAACGAATAATAGGTCTCTGAGAAATTAGAAGAGGGTTCAGCTGTTGTTATGAGTGCCACCACAAGAAGTTAAGCCATATTCTAGCCTAGAATGAACTAATCCATAATGGATACATTTTAGAAGATCTCGAGAGCAATAGGACTTTAAAAATTATGGTTGTCTTATGGCAGCTGTAGGATACTTCTTTGGTGAACTAGTATAATTAGACCAATTCATTTTCAGTCAAGCATCACACAAAGATACTTTAACGATGAAACGCTCTCTATACTACAACAATTATCAGCAAATGTACTCGCTTCAAAAAATGTTTGTGTTCGAAAAAAGAAGCTTCCAAAGTTTAACTCAGTTAGTTTTATTACTAATAACTAACTTGTGTTGTTGGAACTAGTGGCCCAAGATTTCCAGGTCATGGTTTATGTCAGAAATTACATTTTACGCGGAATTACTTTGGAAAGCATATGCCATGTCGTCAGCAAATGCGTTGACTTTGCTACGACAATTTTGTAGAAATAGCGAGTTGGTGAAAATTAGGAAAAGTATCGGACCGAGTACTGAACCCTGAGGAACTCCTTTAGAAATATTTTTAGTATAACTTAATTGACCACTGATTTTAATCCTTTGCCCTCTATTAGATATATAAGAGCCGAACAAATTTTGTAGTGTACTCCTAAAACCACACTTATTTAGTTTTTCTAACAGCTTTTGTTATGTCAACAAAAAGAGCCGCAGCCAAATTCCTCTTATTAAAACCGTTATATATTGGATATATATTTTAATTCGTGCGGTTTTTTTTCATAATTTGAACGTTTATTGAAGAAAAACATGTACAATAGTATTATTCAAAGTATTGCCCATCTGAAGCTATGACTTTTTTCCATCTTTCTGGCAATTTGTGGATTCCATCCCAAAAGAACTGCGCCGGCTTGGCAGCCAAGAATTAATCAAGCTAATTTTGAACAAATGGTAGTCAGAAGGGGCAAAGTCTGGGCTATAAGGCGAGTGGGGTGAGACTTCCCATCCACTGTTTTCCAAATAGTTCTTAACCGGAAATGGAAGATTATTGCCTCGTGTCTGGTCGCATATTCCGGGCGTTTTTCGGCTACTGCTCTCTTCAAACGGATTAAATGTGTTCGGTAGCATTGTCCATTGATGGTTTCACCCGGTTTTAGCAGCTCATAATACAGCACACCCATCTGATCCCACCAAATACAGAGCATTACCTTCGCACTATGGATATTCGGCTTTGCCGTTGATTTGGCTGGTTGGCCGGGTTTCACATATGATTTTTTGCGCTTGGGGTTGTCGTAATGGATCCATTTTTCATCACCAGTAACAATCCGATGCAAAAATTACTTTCTTTTGTGGCGTTCCAACAGCATTTGGACATGCAAAACCGCAAATTTTCATAAAGTAATGCTTCCAATTCTTCATCTTCAAACTTTTTTGGCTGCCCAGGACGTTCATCATCCTCCAAGCCAAAATCACCACTTTTAAATCGTGCAAACCACTTTTGACACGTTCGCTCAGCTAGCGCATGTTCACCATAAACTTCCACCAAAATACGATGACTTTCGGCAGCAGTTTTCTTCATATTAAAGTAATGAAGAAGAACTCCCCGCAAAAGCACTTTTTCAGGCACAAAGTTCGACATATTTGAGTGAAAAAAAAAATTAATGTTGTTTACGCTTCAAATGAATGACATATACTAAAATGACGTACAATGACAGTAGCTTTCCAAAGCATGTTCCAATAGAATAATACAAGTAAAGCCATCTCTTATCAAACCGCACGAATTAAGTAATAGACATAATATATGTTTGTACAGAAATTTAAGAGGGCTCCTTCAGTTGAATATTCCGAATCAAAACCAAATTGGTTCCTACTAAAAAAATTGTTTTTTTTCGAAAAAATCATTAAGTAAAGATAGTGGCTTATAGTTATTTATTAGAGTTTTATCACCTTTCTAAAATAATGGTATAACTTCGGATTGTTTTAAGTCATCTGGAAGAACACCACTCGCAATACTTTTGTTATAGATATTTCTCCTTTGTTAGTTTTTTTGGTTAGACCTTATTACCGGGAGCATATAATCAGCTTTGTTTTACGAATTCTCTTAGTACATCAATATTTAATGGTATATTCTCGGGTTCTAAACTTGTGAGCACTGCATTAAGATTTTCTTTGTACCCTTGCTGAAATCGGTCTTTTCATATCAACTTCGGTAGCAGTTCTAGTTGGGTTCGGGTAAACGAAACTTCTAATTACACGTGATTCGAAAATGTTTTCATCGCTATGCCGTTCTACGAAGGAACGTATATTCAATTTTAGTTTCGCTTTCACAGGACCCATTTAGGATTGTGCAGCAAAAGCATCACCTATCTCGGATTTTGGCGCACTTTCAATCAATTGTTTTGTTTTTCGATGTTGTTGGGTTAGTCCCGCTTACAAAATTATTTTGCGATAAAGTTATTCTACCACTAAAATCTTCAATTAGCATTATAGTAAGTCTGTCGATCCTATATCATGAACTACAACCTTAAGCTTTTTAAAATCCAGCAACTGATAACAATTTAGATATATTGGTGGTATGTGTAAAGTGTTGTTCTTCGACACTCTTGAATTCAACTTCTACACCCTCAAGTTGCTTACGATAACGAAAAAGCTCGCTTCTACTTGCTCTTTTAAATAGGTTTGGTTTCACCGCAAGCATGCATTTTAGTTTATAATTCATTAAAATGTTTTTATATTTATCTTCATTATCATCTATTACATGATTTTCAAAAAGTAAAAAATATCAGATTCATTAATCTAATTTAAATTTTTTAAACTATTCATTTCTTAAGCCTGCAATATTTCTACTTAGTAGGTACTTTTAGTTCTGATAATTGATTGTTGATCCGGTAGATGGGTTCAAGATGCATCTTTTGGTTTTCGTTCGGACTATTCACAGCGATTGCCCTGTAAACTTCTTAATTCTGGAATTGTCAGAATTGGAATTATCGGATCATTCATAATTAGATATGGGGATAAATCTCTCCAAATATTTCCTGGATCAGCTTTATAGTATATTACTCTCGTTGTCATATTTGACACCTCTTGCAAACCCCACGCAAATGGTTTTTCATTATGGGATGTAACTTGGTTTTTCTCTGTCGAACATTTCATGGAACACAGGATTAAAACTATAGATTAGCCAAAGTTTGTATAGATCTCCGTAAATTCGTCCCATAAGCATTACAGGGAAGAGGAAGCGTAGTATCATAAGATACAGGTTAGATGCCATTTCCACAAACTGCGATTGCGGTCGTTTAGATAAATGGGCGGCAGTAGTTTAATATTGTGTAGTTTTTTAAATATTAAAATCAGCTGAGACTTTGCTGGGCTTAGGGTCAAACGATTACGTAGCGACCATTGGTAGATTGCGGATAGATCCTCATTTAACATTCAAAACCCTCAAGTAGACCAATTGATCTAGATTAGAAATTGGGGAGATTATTAAAAAATATGTAGAACAAAGCTAGACCTAGTGTTGAGCCCTGAGGTACTCCTGCATGTATATTCGTAATATGGGAGTATTTGTTATTAATCACAATCCTTTGACAGCGATTACTACGAACTTTCACTAAATCCAAAATATTTTCTAAATTTCTCAGAAAGGATTGAGTGATTGACTGTGCCAAAAGCTTTTACAAAGTCAAAGAGGCAAAATATAGTGAAGAAGTCCAAACCATAGCTGATCCTTATGTCATCAATCATGTTGATGTTGGATCAACTATATTGATCTAGATGACTTGAAATTTATTTGGTGAGGACTTTTTCCAAAACTTTTGATAGGCAAGGTAATATAGTGATTGGTCGAAAGTCTGTAGCTAAGGACGGTAGATGGTTTTTCGGCACAGGAGTGACTTTAGCCAACTAGACGGGAATGATGATGTTGAATAAAAATTAATTAATTACGTGCTTCAAGGTGTTACCCCGAGGTATCGAATTCCTACATTCGGTCGAATAGAATTCTTTGATCAAATGGATAGACATAGCGCTTTCACAACGGTATCACTTCCGTGATAGATTCTGAAATTATCCAAATATAAATGTCGTCTGTGGGAAGCTAAGCATCTTCGGTTCAGTGAAAAGGTTAAATCACTTTGAATGTTGATCAAACTTTGATTTTATGGCCTTCCAGCTAAGAGAAAATCTGTAGATCGCAGTTTTGGGTCTGTAATACACTATAGAATGTCTAAAGGCTGAGTAAGCCCTTTCTTTAAGTAGCATCTTGTTATTGCTCATGACCTTGTGTTCTCAACCGATCCATAGATTGATTTTAGCAGTGACTGCGTATCAGAATGAAGGTTCCGGCATAGAAATCACAGGTAGTCTGTTTGTATTCCTCTTATCAGAAAAGCTTAATGAAGACATTTGCTCAAGGAAATCCTATACATAAGACGTTTTTAGGGTTCTCGTCTTTTATGGAATTTCGCAAGAGGCCAGTCTATGATCGTCATATCGATTGCTGCAGATTACTCTGTGTTACTTATAGCATCGCTTGTCGTGGTAATCTTCGTATTATCGGTTTCGTTTATTTTACCATTTTTAAGTTTGATGAATCTGAATGTTTTGAGTTAGCCCTGCATGATGCAAGTATGATGTTTTGTGTTTTTTATATTTTATGTACTCATTGGAAAAGTTATACTTGCATATGATTAATCTTTACCAGCAAACTGTCTCAGACGAGCGAAGGAAGAAGATTTTGTTGAGAAAATATGTAAAATCTTTTGATAAGGAATTGTTTTGTACGAACTGAGGAAGAAAATCTAATTAAGCCATAAATAAATTTTTACCTTAAAAGAGTGCCCGCATTTAATTGAACTGCACTTTTCAAATAACGCTCCGTCAATTTATCCTAACTCGTATCCCAATTTATCATATCGAAACCTCTCATTAGACGTCTCAAAATTATCTGCTCATTAGACACAGACGACGTTGACTGACGTAGCTGACTCAAGTATTCGTATACGTAATTCGTTGAGCGACATGCAAACATAAATTCAGTGGTAGCTCTGTAAGTTCCTACCATCCGGCTACATCATGATTAGAATTATCTTCTCATCCAAGGTGCAACATTTCATCTGCATTCCAATCTATCAGTCCGTTAGATACCAAAGATACCTCAGACCGCACATAACTCATTCGTCTATGAGCGATGATAAAGAATTCCCCCCGTACCAATCGTTCAACCCCTAAACGAGCCAATAAAAGTCTCTGTCCTGTCACTTGATGAAGTGGCCCATATGGTGCTAAAATATAGTGTGGCATGGCGCTTAGCTAACATTCGAATAAGTTAAGTGAAATGCAATCAAAAGCTTTCCTCCCCCAAAAGCTTTCCGGTTTCTCTTAACACCCGACAAGTTTGAAATTCCTCTCTCTCTCTCTCTCTCTTAGCAATTGTTTGTAACGTAAACAACAGGTGATGGCCTTACAGGATAAATGAAGCAATTTGGTATAGCCAAAGCACTACTAAGCACTATTGACAGAAACGGACTACCCAAACCATGTGGAGTTGGACCACCAACCACCTCATACACAACCAACTTTCTCTTACAAAGAGCAATACTGTCACAGAGGAGAGCCATTGAGAGGAAGCTGTACTCGTATCTGTATCTTTGAACTACACTAGCCAGATGTATTTTTACGGATTTCGTTTGTTTTATCTTATAAAAGTACCAAAAGATATTTTGAAACGTTCAGTTACACTTTGAATTTTGTCGTGTGTTGAAATATGTTATTTTCCGTGTTTTTGTTGGGATCTGTGCTCTCGTGAGATTGTGATACTTTTTGTATCTTTCCTGTGAAAGGACATTTCTAAATTCCAATGAGAAAGAAAATTCGTGCTGTGTGATGATGTGAGATTTGTGTGTTTGCCTCTGAAAACAGAAACAAATTTTGAGTATATCTAAAGGATTATAAATTTCTCACTCATCTATGGAACGTTCTCCGTGGCACGTTTAATAGAAGGAAGTTGTTGAAAGTGCATTTCGATTTGATATGCTAACGAAACGGAAGGACGGAAAGATAAGCTATTGAATTAACCAACTATCCAGATACTTAGCCGTCAGGCATCAACTTCTTTAAGTGTTAGTGTTATTCTCATCAAACATCTCTCATAGTGCGTTTAATTTGCAATCGACCACAACGATCGTCGCAGTCGTCCTTCTCCTCATTGTTGTAGTTGTTATCCGGAACGGAAATGTTGCGCTTTTTTTCCCCCTCACTCGTAGTAGCTTGTTCTGGACTTTGAGTTAAACTTGATGCCGTATATCCTTCCTTAATGGGTGTACAAAAGAAGAACCAGTAAATTGGTTGGAGTTGTCCTTTTATTGCATGACCACCTCCACCCCCCAGTTCCATGTTTCGGACTTGCCACCAGGACGAATATGTAGGTACGAGTATATTGTGTGCATTATCGGACTTATGGTAAACGCTCTTCTCTCTACGTAAGTGAATGTGTCTGGAGTTTATTGTTGGCAAGGATATTAGTTATTTTTATAGAGAAAGTGCAGGTCGTTTATTCCTGCTGCGTGCTCTACAATTTACAATCTACAAACGTGTGTGATACAGTTTCCAGTGGATGTGCCGTGATAGTAAAAGGATATACTCCTACGGATGTGAGCTGTATCTGCATTTACTTTTTCCTTATAGCTTTAGCTGTTGCATCATATAAATAATGAATCTTTTCCATATAGAAAAAAAAGAAAATTAAAATAAAAAGGAGAAAAAGTAGAAAAAAAAACGGTGAATAATTATAAAGAGTAGTCCTTTGACTGTTGATTTGCATAGCTAATAACTTGCTAGTGGTAGTGTGGACATAAATAATTCAACAGATATTCAGAAACAAATCCTAACCTCACTGTTGATTGTGCCAGATTGAAGAAGATTCCTTTGAGGTGAGTTGTGATTTTCTTTTTAATTTAAACTAAAACAGAAATAATTTTCACAACGTATATACCATCTTACGTCTGTTAATTTTTGTACCATTTGACAATGCAGTGTAGGGTTGTTATGAACAGAAATTACATCTCTTGCGAATGTGAAACAAGGTGTCCTTATCTTCAAGGTCCTTCGAGATGCTTATTCCTTTGCTAACTCCGTGATAGTCGGACTAAAGTTTGTTGGTTGCCATGTTAATTATCCTGTCAACTTTTTTCCGTAAAAATTCATTGATAGCGCCATTAGCTGTACCGATCGGTAGTTGTTACAGTTGCTCGTGTCGTTTTTGCCTTTATAAAATGAAATAGTAGAGCTGCTGTTCGATTGATTTGTCATTCGATCTTCTCTTATAATTTAACTGAATAAATTTGTAAACCCTTTGAGTCCTAGATTTTGGTGGCAGTTCGTCGCTTAGATATAAGATTATTGACCCTTTTGACTATGATGATGGTGTTTCGAGTTACGAGGTAGCTTTTTATAGAAAGGACCCGCATTTAACACCTCCATAATTGAAAACGCTAATACCCTGAATTAAATAGTCTCGTTCCTTGTTGTAGTGTGTTAATGCTGGAAGAACGATAACCGTATATAACAAACCTTGAAGTTAAAGCGGCATTTTTCTTCCACAAAATACTTTGGCGTTCTTGCACCATTTAAGCCACTTACCTTTAGTCTATGGTATGTGCGACATCATCATCGCAATTTCCTTGGTGTTTAGCAACAGAGCCTAGGTATTGAAATTCTTGCAAGCAGATTTTGGGCTTACGAGTCCAGAGAAGCGGCAATGTAGACGTCCGATCTTAGCAATACTGAATCGTAACTCGTTATTTTCTGTCACATTTTTCCTATTATTAGGAGTTGCTTGAAGGGTTGTGATGTCATTGCCTATTATGTGCTGCTTTAATGGGTAATTTTGGATGACATTAAAAATCAAGGGGCTTTTTATACCCCAATTACGAGATACTGAATGAAATAATAACGTGCTGTAAGAACCCAAAGATGAAAGAGACTACACTCCTTATAATGGCGCCCAACGCGGGGCCGAACCCACGACTCTGAGACTAAGCGTCTCATGCTCTACCGACTGAGATAGCCGGGAGATAATTTTTGCCACAAAACAAAAGGGTAAGTTTAGTTGAGATGCAGGGGATAGTGGCAAGAACCAAACCAATCCGACGATCTAGAGCCGAGCAGCCGCGAGCGTACTACTACCGTCTACTCTTGCATCATGGATTCTTTACACAGGTTAGCGGGCATACTCTTAAGCCGGCAATCGGAAGATAAAATTTGTGATGCAAGAGGTAAGAAGTTGCTAGATTTCTGTAATTCATTTGGACTGTGACTGCTAAATGGAACAGCCAAAAGCGATAAATGTGGTGAAGGCAAGGGACATCCGTCGTTGATTTTTGTCTTATAGGAGGAGAGTGGAACGCTTACATAACGGATTTAAAAGTAAAACAAGTTCGGTACTCTGATATATACAGTCCAAATTGTTGTTAAGTGTCAGAGAAATGATTACCCTCTTTAATCTAATATGAAGCAACTCTAAAGGCGTTTTGTATAGAAGAAAACTAGATGAGCAACTACAAGCCCAACAGGCAATTGACTTCAGTATAATTAAATTAGCTTTTAAGGATTTGAACCCAACTAAAAGCCGCAGGAGGACTGCTGAAATCGAATTAAGGGAAGCGTGGTTTGATAAGGAATGTAAAAAGGCGAGACAGTTATCCTACTCCTCAACGATGGTGTTGTAAAAATTATGCATCCTAAAGCCAATAGAGAGTATAAGAGCCTTTGTAGAAAAAAAAAGGAAAAACAAACTTGAACTAGGGGACCAAATATTGGCTCAATGTAGTAATTAATAAGAATTTTTGAAATTAACTAGGAGAATAAATTTTGGAAGATAGTTAATCCACGGGGAATTGCACTCAATCATCTCTCAAAGCACATTTTTATACGTTGTGGAATCCGACGTCCGTTAGGTTTAGCTTCCAGAATGATATTGTCGACAGACCCATAACTCTTCAAGACGTTTTTGAGAATCTTAGTCAACTGAAAGATGGCAGAGCAGAAGAGTCGGATGGGATCCTTTCTAAATTCTAAAAATATGAGACCAATGGGCTTAAGAACAGACTGATCTACCTGTTCAATGACATCATGGATATTGTTGTAAGATGGACCCAGCAAATTGCCGAGGTGTTTCCATATTGAGTATCAAATTGGTTTCAGGTTGGGTTATTCCAATATTGACCATGTGTAGGAAACCATACTCGTATGCACTCTTCGTGAATTTTAAAGCCGCCTTGAACGCATTACTCTATAATCTTTAGTCGATGGGTATGTCACATAAGTTTAGTCGGACTATTCAAAGCCGAGATTCTGATACCAAAGCTGCTGTATGGAATGGCGATATCTCATCGGGATAGTTCCAATCTTCGTCTGAAGTAAGGCAAGGATATGCTTTGAGCCCTGGTTTATTTGCTTTATTTATTGATGATACGAATAGGAGATGTTCTAGAGTAGAGTATGCTGATCTGCTGAATTTCCTTAATCTATGCAGGCAATGATCAGTTGTTTATGTGTAAAATGCTGTAAAATAAAGAATCTGGTGGTTAATTTGAATAAGACACAGATAAGAATATTCAAAAGCGGGGGAGGCAGAATCTGTTCAAAAGAGAAATGAAACTTTAATGAAGAAGCAATTGCAGTAGTAAAGGAGTAGAAGTACCTCAGATTCTATCTTTACAAAAACCTTAATATGGACAGACATTTTAAGGAAAAACTAGAAAAGTCAAAAACAGCTATCTATTTCAGCTCGGTTTTGCGAGAATTCTTCTTGAACAAAAACATCGCAGATATTAGTATAAGTATGAAGTGTTTAAAACTGTGTCGGAGTCTGAAACAGTAGAGATGATAGTGAGAGCATTTCATCTTCCACCAAACACGTCAAATTATACGGCTACGTTTTTGTCAGATTGGAATTTCGTACGCTCAAGAAAGTCGTTGCCAGTCATTCCTGGCTCGTCTGAACTTTGTTCGGACTTCCTCTGTCGGGTTGATCTTGATATCTTACCCTGACAGCTTTTTTACAACTCTAGTTGTTCCACGCCCTTTCTTTTGGTTTGATACTCTTATCCGATCTCATTAAATCATATAAACAGCAGCATTCACCTTGTTATTGAGGAAACATCAGTTAAAATTCCTAAGGAAACTGTTAAGTCCGCTCCGATTGGCTTTATCGTATTTCCATACAGTTCTTTTCGGTATGTTTTCTCTAATTGTGTGGTTGGCGTACCAGAAATTAGCTGATATGACGCAATGCTCCGTTGAGCCTAGAGGGGGAAGCACATCAACGGTGTACTTATCAGGGTGAAGTGAGATGATTTGTGGAGATTTAGAGCCGAATATGCAAAAAATTTGAAGCAAAATAACAATATCCATGATGAACACAATATTGTTAAAATAGCGACGGTGCTGAAGCTAGTTGTAGAGTTCTTACAATTGAATTATATACCACACAGGGATGAGCTACCGGTACTTTGTAGCTTATGTAATATGGCAGAGAGGGAAGATGTCCAATTCTCAGGGAGACAAGGAGTAATACTCTAATTTAAAATTAAGTCTGGAGGATACTTAATGAAATAAAGGTTCCAAAATTAAACAGTTATTACAAGACTGCGTTATAAACTTATTTTATGTAAACAAATTCAAGTTAAGGGTTAAGGGCCTCAGAATTGATCCCAAAATTGATGCATCTAACTTTTATTTATCCATTTCATCCAACGTATCGCAAATCTTCAAATTAGATCTCTGGAAGCTCTGTCGAATGCTTTTTCCAAGCCGATAAAGACCATATGCATCATTACTCGCAAACTCTGGATCGCGTTATATATTTGTCTTTCATGGAGCTTAATATAGTAACTTTGCATTGGAGGAGGTGTTACAAATTCTCGTGGCGCCTTTGCCTTTATGCAGTGGAATGTGAAAGCTTTTCTCCACTAATAAGCCATTCGATCGTCTCTATTATTTCATTGAATTTTCGTTCGTGAAGCATTTAAACCCAAGATTTCCGATTTTCAACCAGATTATGGAGTGTATGTTATCATGCTCGATCGCTTGATCCTGGTTTATTTACTTTACAACTTCTCTAACTTCGGATTTCGTAAAATGTGCAATTTGCTCTTTGTGCGCGTTTAAATTCTTCACTTAGTAAGGCGTTAAAGTACTCTTTTCATCTATCGCAAATATTGTTGTACGCCGTTAGTAGGTTTCCCAGCACATCGTCAACATATGTATTTCGATTTTTGAGTCTCTTGCAAGTTTTGTTTTGTTCTTCCATAAGCTTTAAAATGTTTGGTGCTTCAACATTGGATTTCTTCTATTGCTTGTCGCTTGCTTATAAATTTTGAAGGTATCTCCTTTAATTTTGGTATCGCAGGTACTTTCGCCGTTCTTTTCGCCTCGTTTTTGCAACGCTTATAGTTCAGCTTAAAACAGACTTAATCGAGTTCGCTTTATCCTCTGTATTTAGTTCACGCTGGGATCTTTTCTCGTTTAAGTTGCGTCCGTCCCCTTGTTGCTCTCTGATTTCTTCACAAACAGCTTAAGCAACAAAAGTCAGTGTTCACTTCGAAGTGGTTCGCGCAAGATTAACTTAGAATCGGTTATTCGTCGTTTCGCGTTATTCCAGCAATAGCTGGTAAGCCAACTTAGTTTTGTGTCCACCGCAGTCATATGAAATCAATTGACTCTCTTGCTTAATGAATAGCGTTTTTAGCTTAGTTGGACCGAGTGATTTGTGTGAGGTTAGTACATGTTATTCTCTTGTTCGTTCATGACGGTCCTCGTATTCGTAGTCCATTGTAGTTCATTTTTGTCTATATATCGCTTACGATTTCATCTAGAAACATCTTAGAATATTGTTTCGTTTATGTCTAGAACACTCAAGTGCTTAAAAAAAACTTATTGTCCCATCGGGATGCCAGTTAGCTGTCCACATTCCTTCCTAATGAAACATCAGGAAAGTCGATGACTTCTAAGAGACCTGAGGAAGTCTGTGTTTCATCTGCTGGTAATTCCGAGATAGCTGGTCCTTAATTAGGTCCAAGTCCTGAGGTCTCTTTTGAGCCTTGTCTGCTTAGTTTACTTCAGCGATTTTATTTGCCGTGATCCCGTTGTGACCTGAGACCCAAACAGGACTCAGTGAAATACCAACTACGTTCAGAAAAACAGGGCGTGACAAGGCCCTTCCACCGATTCTTCACAATACAGTCCAATGCCATTAGGAACGCAAGTTTTTCTAACGAAGAGTATTACAGACGCAGTTGCTTCGACTCTTCCACAGATTCTTCACATAATAGCTCATTGCTATTAGGAACGCAAGTTTTTCTATGAGGAATGAAATCTAACATTGTCGTTTTCCGGAAAGACAATAACGCCCATCACAAATCCGTTTTGGAGTCTTTGTTGAAGGGCTGACTGCATTTCTCAACTATCTTGTATAGGGAAGATCATTTTCCTCGTACTAGTAGAGCCTTGAGAGTGGAGTACTTGATATGAATGTTAACGGCAGGGATGTTCAACAGTGTCTTTAAAGAAGAGGCATCCGACGCAGATGGTCCTGGTAAGAGTAATAATGACATATTTTTGTGAATGTTTCCTCCAGACAACCGACACATATAATATTTGTAGTCCTTTAGAATGCCATGATGACAGACATAACCTTACTTTCTCTGAAGATACGTGTGGTGATGGCTTTAATTACTAGAGAGATTAACTTGCTCCTGCTCGTAGAGAGAACAAGTTTAGCGCACAAATGGCCAATCACGTCTACGGTTCTCTGCAGTTTATTTCTGGCTATCACTAGGCGTGATCCAACAGACAATGCAGACATTAGTTTAGTTTAACAGTGAGTCGACCAACATGTGTCATACATAGCAGTGAAGCCAGAACGATTTTGATCGGCGAGAAAATGAAAGCCTCTTTTGTATGGTATGTACGAGTATGTTAAACTATTTAACTATCTCGGAGTTAAAAGTGTCAACAGTAACGATTTGTCCTAGCCTGTGGGTAGATCTTTCTTTGTTTGTTGTTGTACTTAAGTGTGCCCTTACCTTAAAAGTGAACAATTCTATGACGGGAAGTTAGAAGTGACCGATTATGTTGCTTTCGACCTCGTATCTCAGCAGCTAACCACATTTGTTGAATATGGAATAGTGATCACTACATTTGCCCTGTGCACTATCGATCGAGCACCAGATTGAAGAAGTGACTTGAGCGCATTCCCTTGCCGAAGCAGTCGTTCCCAATCTCCATTATACATCATTATTTGCTTTGTGTCATGCGGCAAAGGTTTCTAATTTTTAAGGGATTCCAAAAAAGGCCATCGATCCGCCGGTCTTAAGATGTTGAATTATATTCTATGTCACATTAGAGTTGATGAACCGGTGCTGAATTTCAACTCGAAGTTCGGTATCCTTTTCTCTTGCCTTCCGCTCCCTCTTTCTGTCATTTACATACAAGTATACCATCATACTAACGGTATTCTGTATTACGTGGCTATCGCACGTTCGGCTATATTTTTGATGATGCTATGGTACTAAACTATCAGTGGAGAGTCTCTCACCCATTGAGACTATTTCAAGCATCCTAAAGTTGATCGTTCGCAACGTTTTTTAACGGACAGATGGGCTTTAAATTTGGCCGCGAAGAGCAAATGATCAAACACAACCTTGGTAACAACTGGACACATTCAGAATCCTATGATAAATTGGGGCTCCACTTGCATTCATATTAAGAGGTAACAAATTTATCTGGAGGTACCACAATCTGGAGAAAATCAAATTACTACTTATGGTACTACAGATTCATTGCTACTTATCACAATATCAACAGCTGCTTTAAAGTCAATTAGTTGGAGACCATTGTCTATTGTATTTACTTGGTGGCTGTTTTTCAATTTGCAATTAATCCATCTAAGATTTTCTTTGCCCATTTTGGCAGGGTCTTTAGCGTCTTCAGCTTCATCGGTACATCGGTACATATAAGGGTTATGTTACTGAACACAGTTCTGATGCAAATTACAACCAGTCGTTCGGTTACCGATTTAATGTCAAAACTGCTACTTTAAGTCACTTTTCCTGGTCAATCAGCATCCTAACGTATGCAGCCCTCAGTGGTGGTTGTAATATATATAGGGTTTTCTAATAACGACTTGACAACTTTTTGACATTGGACCAAATTTTCAACGACTCGGCCATACATTTCGGCTGAAACGGACGCTATTTCGCATTCAATGTTAGCTCTGAGCTCTTCCAACGTCGTCGGCGTGTTGGCATAACCCAATGACTTAACGTAGCCCTACAGAAAATAGTCAAGCGGCGTTAAATCGCACGAACGAGGCGGCCAATCGACTGGCCCATGTCTTGAGATAACACGCTCCCTATACTTACTCTTCAATAAATCGATTGTAGCGTGTGCTGTGTGGCTTGTGGCACCATCCTGTTGAAACCACATGTCATCCAAGTCCATATCTTCCAATTCGATCCAATTCGGTGATCATGACGCGATAACATTGACCATTCACAGTAACGTGACTATCGTTATAGTCGACGAAAAAATATGGCCCAATAACGCCGCCGGCATGCAAACCGCACCAAACAGTTATTTTTTGTGGATGAAGTGGTGATTCATGAAGCACATGTGGGCTTTCACCCGACCAATAACGCATATTTTGCTATTTGTCACTGAAGATGATTTTGCGATGAAATTCATCATCTTGGCGCATCTTCTCCAGAACTTAATCGGAGAACGTAGGTCGTTAGTGTACTTTAGCATGATAAAAATGTTGAGCTTACTGAATAAATTGACAGTGACAGTTTGATGATTAGTGAAATAGTGCGTTTACAAATTAAATTCAAAGTTGTCAAGTCTCTATTGGAAAATCCTATATAACAAATCCCTGACTCAACAGTTCGGGGTGGACTTTAGACTTCTCTTATCACTGTGCTGTTCATTTTATCATGTTATGCGCAGTGAGAGGCGACCTTCGATTTTTTCTTATTCTGAATGGCATGAGTATAAGAGGCTTCCTAATTGTTTAAAATTCGCCAACAGATTGTTGATAATAGAAAATTTTCTTTTTTTTTCTGCCTTTTTCATTGTTGCCTGAGATTTGAACTCAGACCCACTTGCGTAGTAGTGGCCGAACATAACCACTGTGCAATGCTACCATCGGTTTTAAAGATTATTCCTTTTTTTGAGTATATATGTTCTATACAGCTTTCAAGACCGCTTAAGTTCGTACAGTACGGGTTGTACAACGTGCCCCCTTCCTTACTCGCAGGCATAGGCATAGTACATAAACGTTCCGAGTAGTAATTTTAACAGGGATCTATGTATTAATATCCAAGGCAAGTTATTCTTTCAAATGTAAATCCGTTTTTTAAAAGGAACTGATGCCAATGGCACCATCTCCAACTTTCAAGACCAGTTGGATACACTAGGAACGTGGCGTCGGTTAAAACTGATATCGATAATTACCTTCAGGGGCTTGAGATCTAACATTGCCTAGTGAGAGCTTATCAGGCACTATTTCTTTCACAAGGCTCTGGTTAAGTTTTATAGTCGTTGCAGTCATAAGTAGTTCAATTTTCAATAGTCATCACGAGGTTGACACCATTCAGTACCTGATCGACAGCTTCCATCAGACTGTAAAAGAAATAGACAATCTTTAAACAATAGGGACGGGAGACTTCTTTGATCTTGTTTTCATTTTGTGTTTGACTTTTTGGCCAAGACTGGCTAAGACCAAGTCATTCTAATCGCCATCAAAAAGCCAGAATAGTTGCTAATTGATAGCTCTAGCTTGTTTCCAAATTCGTGCTTCTTATAGATCTCATTTGCCAAGACTTATTAGTATGGGACGTGATGAGAATCTTTCCACAGATTAAACGTTTCCAGTTATTTCCGCGGCATGCGATTTTCTTTCAATCAACGAAAAGTTAAAGTTCAAGCTTAAACTTCATTAACAGATGACAATTCAGAAACAAGTGCAAAGCTAGCTAAAAACATATAATCCGCGGGCCGCTTTAATCGGCGCTTTAATTTGGCGCCAAATTGGTCGCCCTCAAACTAGGAAGCACTGAAACTTTTCAAAAACAATTCTATGTTTTGTTTTTTTATAATTCTGCTGTTTTGACATTTGACACAATTAAATTGGTAAGAATTATGAAAAACGATTGTCGTCATTAATTGGGAAACGAAGTGCTGATGTTTCTGTGGGCGCAGGACGGGCCATGCTTCTCTACTATATCACAGCGGACCGTACGACTTACTCACGTACTCATACCCGTTAAATGTATTTATCAAATGCCACCCACAATTTGTGTCTGATTAATATAACTCAACACACTTCAAGCTTTCTCATCGTATTTAACGTATGAAGTGTACGAATACGTCAACACAAGGGCATTTTAAAGCGCTTCAAAACTTCAGGAATTTAAAATTAAAAAAAAACAAATTAAATAAAAGATAAATTTAAATAACGTGGAAACAACTTCAGTCCAAAAATTTAGAGCGTGTCGCGTGGAATAGATTCAGATCTCGAGTTTCAGCTTTAGTTGTACTCGTACTCACTCACTACAGAGTACACGATGTTGCTTCGTATTCGTATCTCAGTTTTAGGTAATAAATATAGTACACCAAGCCGAGCATGATGCAGAAAAAAATGTATCTGCAAGATACGAAGTCTCTTATGCTGACATGAAACAAATTAAATGTGTGACACATTAAATAATGTCCGGGAAAATAATGAAAAGGAAAAATTGAAAAATTACAAATTAATTGCAGATAAACTGAGCGATTCTTGAACAATGACAGCGACAGCAACTGTGAGAGTGATAGTGACAGTGACAGCGACAGAAATAGTGGTAGCGGTAGCAGTACACTAATGACAGAAGCAATGTGATGCTTCTATTCGTTAATATCTGTACATTCAAATGAACTAACAGCGCGCGCGTAAAATTTGAAAGTCAATATCAGAGTGATGGTGGTATTTTTGATAATGATTTCGACCGACATTGAGCAAGTTTATTGACGTTAGTCATACTCGTCGCCAGCTAAGTTGTGAGATGTGGATACGGATGATGGATAGAATAGAGGGTGTGCAGATAATCATGTTCATTTTTGATTGTTTCACATGAAATCGAGAGTGTCAATTAGCGTAGTTAAGCGTCTCTGTGTTGTTGTTTGCTTGTCCGAGCTATTACTAGTAGAAATGACCCAGAGTGTGGTTGGTTGTTATGCGGAGCACTAGCCTTGTTTGGTGCATAACACTTGGCATGACGTTTTGACGCGAGATTAAGGATAAGCAGTCTTCTTGTTCCGTGGTAATATTCATTTAATTTTAAAGTTATATTTTCGTATAGAGACTCCTTTAAACTCGTGGAGCACAGTAGCACAGGAAGTGGATAGTATCCTCCCATAAGTCCAGCACCTCACAGCTTCTACAATCGTCATCGGTAAGCTATTTTGCATACGCACACTACTTATGGCCTGCCTTCAAAGAGAATCTTACTTAAACTGAATGTACTGAGTTCCGGCATTAATTGTCCTGAAGTTTTACAGATTAGGAGATTTAGCTTTAGCTTTTTCAAGCTAACTCGTGTACGTGTTCATTGTCTGCCACTCGTTTGTAACCAGGAGCACAGCAGCACTGAAAAATATGCTGCGTTCTTAAGCTCTTCACGTTTCACAAGCTTTGGCTTCAATGGAAGTCTGGTTGTCAATAATAATATAGTTTTGGGCTGCTTCATCTTAAAGTACTTGTTGCTTCCGATTTTTTAATAGCTCGCGCTCAAGGGATTCGTGTACCTTTAAAATGTTTGTAAGCTTAGGAACGAACCACAATATTTCAGAGTACGTCCAAAAATGCGCTTGAGGGAATTCTGATGAGCATTCATAACGACACGGTTGTTACGAGTAAAGGTTAGAAGGGGCGGAATGCTACTGACAATCGGTGGATCACTGGTGATGTGAAAACTGATACAACAAGGTGAGACAGGAGACGTTACCCCACTTTTCGAGGGTGTTGAATGATTGTGTAATATGGGCATCATTTATGAGTTTAATCGCACGATTTTGGATCCTATCTACTATCTAGTATGTACAAAGAGATCTTAGAAGCATGTGATAAGATGTGGGCATTTTACTCCTATTTTGTGCGGATAAACGCCTTATATATTGAGACCAGGTCAAAGGGGCTGTAATATTTCTCACATTCTTTGAGGAAACTAAGACATTTCCCAGTATTTTTGACGACATCGAAAGTAAATTCCAAAGTAAATTTCGCTTTAACGACAGCAGACAGCAATGTGTTTTGAAAACATCAAATTGCACTCTGTTGGTAGTCCCCCAATTCGTTATGAGAACATCGAAATTAAATGACCTAAATATACCCTTCTGTTCCCGTCCTACAGCCAAGAGCTGGGGCGTGAATAAAGGAACAAATATGAAACAGATAGTACTGTCATCAGCAAAGGAATATATTGGATTAGATGTGGCAGACAAGAGATAGTTGATGAAAATTGAAAAGAGTGTCGGAGACAGAACGGAGCTCTGGGGCACACCAGCATTTATTTTATAAATATTTAAGACAACTTATACTGAACATTCCGAAAGGTAGTTTTTAATCCTTGGAAGAAGAAAGTCATCGATCCCAAAAGCACGCATTTTCGTCAAAATAGCCTGTTGCCAACTCTGTCAAATGCCTAAGAAATATTGGGTATATATTTTAATTCGTGTGGTTTTTTTTTTCAAAATTTGAACGTTTATTTAAGAAAAACATGTACAATAGTATTTTTCAAAGTATTGTTCATCTGAAGCTATGACTTTTTCCCATCTTTCTGGCAGTTTGTGGATCCCATTCCAAAAGAACTGCGCCAGCTTGGCAGCTAAGAATGAATCAAGCCAATTTTTTATATTCTGCTCTGATGTGAACCGGATTTCAGTGAGGGCGTTCTGCATCGACCGGAACAAATGGTAGTCAGAAGGGCAAGGTCTGTGCTATAAGGCGGGTGGGGTAAGACTTCCCATCCACTGTTTTCCAAATAGTTCTTAACCGGAATAGCAATTAGGGGCCAAGCGTTGTCATGATGGAAAATTATTGCCTCGTGTCTGGTCGCATATTCTTCAAACGGATTAATTGTGTTCGGTAGCGTTGTCCATTGAAAGCTCCACCCGGTTTTAGCAGCTCATTATACAGCACACCCATCTGATCCCACCAAATACAGAGCATTACCATCGCGCCATGGATATTCGGCTTTGCCGTTGATATTTCTGGTTGGCCGGGTTGCACATATGATTTTTGCGCTTGTGGTTGTCGTAATGGATCTATTTTTCATTACCAGTAGCAATCCGATGCAAAAATGAGTTTCTTTTGTGGCGTTCCAGCAGCATTTCGGACATGCAAAACCGCCTTTCGACGTCTCCTTGCTTTTGAATGTATCCAGCTGCTTTTAAACGTTTTGAAATGGCTGCTTGAGTGACTACTCAAAGATTCTGTGAGCTCTTCTTGTATTTGGCAACAATCTTCATAGAGTAATGCTTCCCATTCTTCAGCTTCAAACTTTTTTGGCTGCCCAGGACGTTCATTGTCTTCTAAGCCAAAATTACCACTTTTAAATTGTGCAAGCCACTTTTGGCACGTTCTCTCAGCTAGCGCATGTTCACCATAAACTTCCACCAAAATACGATGACTTTCGGCAGCAGTTTTCTTTATGAAGAAGAACTCAACGCAAAAACACTTTTTCAGGCACAAAGTTCGACATATTTGAGTGAAAAAAAATTATTGTTGTTTACGCTTCAAATGAATGGCATATACTGAAATGACGTACAATGACAGTAGCTTTCCAATGCATGTTCCAATGGAATAATACAAGTTACGCCATCTCTTAGCAAACCGCATGAATTAAGTTATAGACCATATACCAAGTGCAACTATCTTGCTTTCACCAGATTCGTTTACGGTTTAGTTCCACTTTTCGGGGAGACATGCTATCAAATCATCAGCAGATCTGTTGCTATGAAAACTTTACTGCCGGTCATTGAAAAGTGTTTATCTTTCGAGATATTTCATGAGCTGACGGTTTATCAGCGTTTCCATAACCTTCGAATAAACAGACGTAATTGCAATGGGTCTGTAGGACGAGAAAGAGGACGCCTTTATGAGGGAAGGCGTGGTCAAATGAAGTTTTTATCTGCTCGGAAAGTGTCCTAGAAGCAGGATTGATGGAAAAGCTTTCGCAGTGATTTTGCCAGCGAGGAGGAACACCTCTTCACAAGAAGGCGAGATATACCATCTGGACCAGCGGATTTGTTTATATTAAGATCTTTAAGTACTCTTGCTACTATACGAGTTGGAAAGTGGATTATTGCTATTGAAGATTGGAAGCACTCAAGTCTAGGCACTCCACAATCTGGAAGTGTTGAAGGTGTGTGGCAAGCAGATTGGCCTTGTTCAAAGAGCTAAGAGCTGGAATGTAATTGTGAATGAGCGTTGGGATGGTGTATAGTATGAGGGAGAATTTCTGACGAACGACCAAAAACGTTTACTATCTTTGGGACATTGTAATATTTTTTGCCTTAGTTTTTGGTCAGTACGCTTAAGAAAGATCTTGCATTTATTCCTGGCTCGTTTGAACTTTTTCCGGTTTTCCTCTGTCGGGTTGGTCTTGAAGTACCGAAAAAACCAGCCTCTTTACAGCTTGAGCCGTACTATGCTTTTTCTTTTGGTTTGATACTCTTCATTCGATGAGGCATTCATTTTAAAGAAAATAGTGTCTGTGATCATTTCAGCAGCGGCATCTAGGTCGTTATCGAGGAAACATAACGATCAGTTAAAATTGTTAAAGGAGCTGTTAAGTCCGCTCCAGTTGGCTTTCTCGTCTTGCCATACAGTTCTTTTCTCTGGGTGTACGAGAAATAACCTGATATGACACACCGGTCCGAGGACGTAGAGGGGATAGATAGTTGACCCTGTATTTGTTAGGGTGAAAAGTTTAAAACAAGTCCAGGGTATTATTGATATGACTATAAACGTCTGGTATTCTTGTGAGCTTATTAACAATCTGGGTTTAGTCATTTTCTGCAGCAAAAATTTCAACATACCGTCCTTCGGGTGTTGTCTGTTCAGAATGTCGAAGCCACTCAGAAGCCTTGGAGCTTCTGCAAATAAAGTAATGATAAAACATTTTCTTACGGAGATGGAATCTTAACCACATGAAGTTGAGTTCCGAATTGAAGCAGGGACTACATTTTGGTGGAGTTATGTAAGCTACATCACTACGCACGCAAATGGTGAGACCGCGGTGAGATAAGAATAATGGTACTTGTTCATAGTCAGGCAGCTTCAGATCAGCGTGACCTGAGAGGTGTTGGCGGGGATCTACCTGTGTTGCACTAAGGGCCAAAACAGCTGGTCTGTATTTACAGATGTGGACGTACGAAGAAAAGTAATAATTTTTTAGCCTGCGAATATTGGCTATATCCACTCTAAATTCTCGAGTCATCATAAACATATGGCACGCTAACGTGCACTGCCCTCATAGAATTATCCATTCGAACAGTTTCGTCTTTCTTTTCTGCGTTAAACTGACAAATTGAATCGATCGATTTGGACTATAGGACCTTGTGTTCCTAGTCTTGTTCATTTTCAGTGATATTCCTTTCTGCCGAAGCGATGTCGGCAGAATGTCGTTTGCATTGAAGTTGGGAGATTTTGCTTAGATAGCGTATTTGGTTTTCTTTGGATATTTCCGTGCAACCTTTGAATTTCCTATGCGATAGCCTTCTGCATCGTCAATCATTTGAGTGATTCGAAGGTTCCGAATCCGAATATTAAATTGACTGCAAACTGGTAGAATTTTGGATGGTGTACCTGTTGCTTGAAAACATTCCATAACCTTAAACAGAGGCTCATTAAGAGATTTACTCTGTTGCTGATCACAGTATTCATATTGAATTTGCTCTATAGTCGACAAGATGAAGCGTAAAGTTCAAAATACTTTTGGGTGTTGCATTTCAAAGTCAATACCATGTAGCTGTTTGATCTATCTAGCAATCTTATTTTGAAGTTTCTTCGGTGGAAGCACCCATGTGTATTTTTCATCCGAAGATAGCTTTCTTGTGCCATATATTCGTAGACAATTATAAACATTCTTCCCGCCGGAGACTGATCACATAGTAGTTGGAATATGCTACCAGCCTTTTTTTGCCATCATGTGTTTTGAAATTAGTCCTCCATTTTGCTTTCGTTTATATGGTTGAGGGTATAGTAAGACATTCGCATTGCCGCCCAAGTTTTTAAGAAGCTTTCAAATCATCACTTGAACCATGGCGAAGTATTTCTGGACTTTTATGTAGCATATGATTAAATCCAGGAATCTACTTAATTGATATTTTTTTGCAACTACAAATTCTTCATTATCCTGATTTCTGCAAATTTATTCTACCATGCAGAAACGTTTCAAATCATTCCCTGAGTATTCCACGATGTAAACTGAAGGCTTAACCTATGACAGAAACATCTCCAAAAACGTGAGGAAGGTTTTTTATGTGAGCCTTTATAATGTGTTGAATAATTCGAACATACAATTTCGAACCGCCAATGTCTATTTCCTCTTTGAAATCATCTAATCTTACCGGTGGATATTTATCTGTTTAAGTTCGAAGGTAAGAACTTCATAAATCCTTTCCAGTGAGTCATCTGTTCTATGTATAGAGTAGTGGTCCTTTTAGTGATATCGTTAAATTATTATCAGTAGATATGTAGGCAATCAGCAACACTGTCACGGAGGAATATGAGAGACAGGATATAAAAAGGACGCACTCGAAGGATGAGGGTAGTTGTTTCCCGGCTTCTCATCGTGGCAGTTCTTGCAACAAACAAAGTCTTACGCTCATATTTTATCAGTTATTTTAAGTAAATGTAAATATATAATTTTAACCCCTAGAAAATAAGAGTGTTTTGCGTTACAACCTTACAAATTTGGGGACTCAACCAGAATATTGAAATAGTGTTTTTGTTTTTTTAATAATACGAAATGACGTGCTTGGAAGACATAAATGAGATAAAAAGGTTTCTAAAAAACGTCAAAAAAAAAAAAAAAAAAACATTGTGATGACTCTACACAAATATGTATTTGAAGACGAAGCCGACAGATCCAACAGAAGAAGACTCAAATTGTTTCAAGGTTTCGACTTCGATAATAACGACGAGAGGTATAAACAGACGCATAAGTACGTCGATGAACATCTGTGTGCAGCTGACCTGATTATGATTTGCAATGCGTTAGGGTTCAATTACGACGTAATGGATGTGAGCCAACACATATTTGATAACTTAAGAAAGGGTTGTTTACTTAGTTCATGCAATGCCGATGACGACGAGGATAATTATGACGACGGTAAGGACGACGATACCAACAACAACGATGACGGCGATGGGGAAAAGGAAAAAACCCAGAACGGAAACAACAACGGTGACCAACTCAATCAACAGAAAAAGTGTAAACAGATGGTGAAACAAATTAGACAAAACAGTAATAAAAACATCATTAAAAAGGAGCAAAAAAAAGCAAGCAGCTGTTAAAAGTGATATAATGCCGATTTCCAGATTTGCGATCAACTTCAGGGACATAGAGGATTCTATAAGACCATTCGATTGAAACGGGAAAATATCCGTGGAAATGTGGGTAAGTGAATTTAAAGAAATCACTTCAATTATGTATTGGGATGACTTCCAAAAATTAGTGTTTGCGAAAAAATCATTAAGAGGGTTAGCAAAACTCTTTATATCAAGATAAAGGGGTATAACATCATACGAAAAATTAAAATATGCTCTATTCGACGAATTTAAAAAAACAGCCAATAGCGCGCAACTGCATAAATTGCTTGTCGAAAGAAAAGTGCAAAAAGATGAAAGTGTCCAAGAGTATTTCCTGCATATGAAAGATATAGCCTCTCAGGGAAATGTCGAAGAAGATGCTCTTATACAGTACGTTATTGACGGAATAACAGATTCGAATATATTGTAAATAAAGTTATTTTGTACGGTTCTAAAAAATATTAAAGATTTTAAAGACAAACTAAGATGCTACGAAACTATCCAAGAAAAAGCTAAACCAACAAATTAAATAAGAAAGCCTGAAAAAAATGTTGTTAAAAGTGAAAAGAAATTCGAAGTACAGTGTTTTAATTGTGGCGTAAAGGGACATAAATCTATAGACTGCAGAGATGAAGAAAATGGTGTCAAATGCGAGAGATTGCATATCAAGGAAAGTTGACAATATCAAAAGCAACATGCGGATTCTACATTCTAACAATGACATAATGAACAAGGAAGTAAAAATTGGAGATAGGAAGTGGTTAGCTCTATTTGACACAGGCAGCAAATTCAATATAATAACCGAATATGCCGAAGCTTTCACAATCCAATTTTGATCTTGTCGGATTTGGGCGGAATAAAAATGAGAATAAAATAAAACCTTTAGGTCATTTTGAACAACAAGTCGAAATTGATTCCGAAAAATTTAATTTAATATTGCATGTCATACCATCCGACTGTTTAGATGTTAAAATAGTTATTGGAAAAGATTTTTGTCGACTAGCCGAAATAAGAATTACTCCAGAAGGTCTATATTTCCAGAAGTTAAAAAGAGATGTCAATGATGAGATCCAAGCGATAATGAAGTTAGATGCCTTATCAGAACTTGAAGAAATTTACATTGGAAAAATGCTAGTACTTACACATGTGACTGAATTGATCCAAAACTATCGCCCAAATAAGATCAAAACAACAAATGTCGTAATGCATTTAACATTGAAAGATGAAACTGCCATTACATGTAATCCACGAAGGCTACCAATCAAAGAAAGACATGAGGTCAACGATCAAGTAGAAAAGTGGTTAAAAGACGGTATAATCGAAGAGTCTGATTCTGAGTTCTGTAGTTCAGTCGTACAAGTATAAAAACCAGATGGTATATCAAGGCTTTGTGTCGATTACAGAAAAATTAACCGAGTAATAGTAAGGGATCCGTTCCTTCTTCCTTTGATTGAAGACCAGCTCGATCGCTTACAAAACGCCAAGATTTTTAGTACCTTAGATTTAAAAAATGGTTTTTTCCATGTTCCTGTTAGCAAAGCAAATCGAAAATACACCGCTTTTGTAACACATAATGGACAGTATAAGTTTTTAAAACTTTTTTGAACTTTCGAATTCTTCAGAAACTTTCCAAAGACATGTTAACTCAGTATTTGGTAATTTAACTAGAAGAGGTATTGTATTACCGTATATTGACGATATAATACTTCATTCGCCAAAAATGAAGAAGAAGCACTATCAAACTTAGAAAAAGTTTTAACATTTTGCAGAGACTATGGGCTAGATATTAATTTAAAGAAATGCAGTTTCCTGAAAACAAAAATCGAGAAATTTCAAGCCCTAATAAAATATCAGATACCGCAAAACATTAAACAGTTAGAAAGCTTCCTTGGTCTTGCAGGATATTTCCGAAAATTTATACCAAACTTTTCTATAATCGCAAAACCGTTAACCGACTTAAAAAAAACAGAACACCAAGTTTGAAATGAAGGAAGAGTAAGTCGTTTCTTTTAACACACTTAAGGAAATTCTTAATACATTCAATCGAAACAGAAGTTCATACGGACGCTTCTATCGATGGATACGGTGCGGTGTTACTGCAGAAATCACCAGAAGATTGTCAATTACACCCCATATATTATATGAGCAAGAAGACCACTAAACAGGAAAGAAAATTCACGAGCTATGAACTCGAAATATTAGCTGTAATAGAAGCCTTCAAAGAGTTCAGAGTCTTGGTTTACATTTTAAATTAATTATCGACTGTAATGCCTTATCTAAAACTTTGGGTAAAAAAGATCTCTGTACCAGAGTTGCTCGTTGAATATTGTTTTTACAAGAATATGACAACGTCGTTGAGCATACACCTGGTTCACAAATGAAACACGTAGACGCTCTTGGCAGGCATGCAGTAATGATAATCAACGATGATAGTTTAATTACGAGAATACAACGACTACAAATGCAAGACGAAGACCTCATTACCATTAAAGAAATTCTTCAAGAAAAGTAATCTTACAACGAATATTTTATGAAAGGTGACGTTCTGTATAAGTTGGTAAACGACGTCGAACTGCTAGTAATACCACGAGGCATGCAGATGGAAATAATAAGACGCGCACACGAAAAAGGACACTTTGCTGTTAAGAAAACGATAGAGCTAATTAGTACAGAAAATTTTATACCCAAACTTGATGAACTAACTCATTGCTAACTGTATACCATGCATCATAATAAACAGAAAGCAAGGCAAACAAGAAGGAGAACTAAATCCAATACATAAAGAAGAAGAGCCACTCCACACAAACCACGTCGTCCCTTGGAATCAACAAGCAAAATGTATCGCCAAATCTTTGTCGTTATCGACTCCTTCACGAAGTTCTGTTGGTTGTATCCCACGAAGTCTACATCAGCCAAAGAAGTAATAGCAAAATTACGGACGCAAAGCATGACATTTGGCAATCCACTTCAAATCATTTTAGATCGAGGATCCGCTTATACTTCAGATGATTTTCGAGAATACTGTTAAATTGGAGAACATCAAACACATCAAAATCACTACGTTTACCACGCGCAAATGGGCAGGTGGAATGCCTCAATAGCATCATCATAGCCGTGTTGTCTAAGCTGAGTATCGAAGATCCAACTAAGTGGTACAAGTTTGTCGAACCCGTTCAGAAAACCATCAACTCAACCTTTAACCGAAGTACCAGTTTGACACCACTTGAGGTACTTGTCGGAATAAGAGTGCGCACCAAAGAAGACCTTTACATAAAGGAGCCGTTAGAGAAGGAAATAATCGCGAGTTAAAACGATAAAAGGGACGAGCTAAGAAAAAATGCTAAGAACCAAATAATAAAGGCTAAAAACGAGAACAGGAAAAGTTATAATCTTCGACGAAAGCCAGCCACAAAATATATGGAAGGTGATGTAGTAGCTATCAAAAGGACTCAGCTTGGAGGTATGAAGTTACGAAGGTTAAGTTGAATAATACTTACGATGTCACAAAAAGAGGTTACAACGAAGGTCCGAAACATACAAGTACGTGTGCTGAATTTATGAAGCCACACCCGAGCAGTCTTGACGGCGACAGGATAGCCGAATTGTGGGCAATCAGCAAAACTGTCACGGAGGAATATGAGAGACAGGATATAAAAAGACGCACTCGAAGGATGAGGTAGTTGTTTTCCGGCTTTTCATCGTGGCAGTTCTTGCAACAAACAAAGTCTTACACTCATATTTTATCAGTTATTTTAAGTAAATGTAAATATATAATTTTAACCCCTAGAAAATGAAAGTGTTTTGTGTTACCTAAGTAAACAATCTTACAGATATAAACCTCATACTTCCATCTTCTATCTTGTAGGGAACATACGAAATATCTATGAACTTTTCATTCCTTCCCTTGCTTTTTCTGCCAGCATAAGATATTGTTAAATTACAGAGTCGGAAGATTTTGTTCTTGATTTCATAGCCTTGACTGATATGATGTTGCTTACTTGGTTCTCTTATAGCCGATACTGCTTGAATCGACGGATTTTGCGCTTTTTAGTTGAATATTAGGACCCCACAGAAACTATATTATTCATTGGTTCCGATCATGTCTCTTTCAATCTTTTTAAAATCGCTCTTATTTCTCTGCTAACTTAACCAGTACCTTGTTGGACCCCATTCCACTTTAACCCAAACATTTACTCAGAGTAATATTGTAGGACTTAATCTCAAGAAAGGACTTCCTTATTTCCATATCCGTATACCATTTATGTTTTTAGATTTTGATGATAGTTAGTTAATGCTCTTTTAAAAAGTCCTTTAGCTTTTAATGTCGCAGGGCAGACTTAATTCATTACACACGTCGACCAGTTCAAAGGCGTATTTATAAGCTGGCTTCTCGGCATTCTTTAGCCGTTTCTTCCCTAACTTTCCAAAAGCTTGGCTGGTGTTGTTTTACCATAATTTCTGCACAGGATAACTTCTGCTGACTGAGCGTGTTACACCAGTGTTGATTGTTGCTATCTATTACCAATGACTATCGAAAACTTTCATTGAATTGTTTTACTAGCGAGAATGGCCCTCGATTTCTTTTGCCAGTGAAGTTAGTATAAAGTTGGTCTCTGCCGTTGTGATTGTCTTCATTGCCCTTGAAGGTGTTCATTTTCATTGCAATTTCAAAAACTAATTTCAGTTGTGAGCTGCTATGTTTTAGGTGCCTTAGCGCTCAGTCATCTCCAACAATAACAGACGGCCGTTGAAAGCTTTAGTAGCTGCTTCTATTGGAATTTTTTTTACCCTTTCTATGACTGATTGTGTGATAGATTCCTATCGGCAATTCCCCAGATAAGTGCCAGAATGAATCTTTTGCTATTTCGTCGGAGATTTTTTGTCTTGCGATAGATGTGACAGTCTTTGAGTTCCCCGTTTTGGAATTCAGACATTGTACACCCTCCTACAAATGACTATCTCTAATGGATTGGTGAGTATCGATTTGGCTTTTCCCCGGAGCCACCCAAGTCAGCAAATTTTATTAAAAGTTTTGATTTTCCTAAGCAGTCCTTCATCGGTCAGTGTGTTCTCAACGTCGTCCACAAAAATATATTCATTATTTGGTATGTCGTAGTATGCAAAATTTAAGCGGCTGATGCCTCTTTGGTATATTTGCCGCACCTAAGTTATCTCCTCCCAGTGTTAATTAATATGCTTTTATTAAATTAGGATACTCGGTTTTACGTACGTTCAATGTGTTTATGCATTCCATCTAGTGCCACTATGAAATAGTAAATAAAGGATTCAATGAAGCCTACATGTGGTGAAAACATTCTAATCCGAACAAAAAATAATTTTTTTTTTCCTTGTTGATGACATTTAAATCTCTTAAAAAAGCTTTCAGTCTAAACGAAATGGCTCATCACCATCTTCACCATCGAATTGTGGGTACTTGAATAAGACTTTCCTGACCTCTACACCGGTGTTTGCTTCTCATGCTCTTCGACTCATTGAAATTCACTCTTAGAAAAAAATGTTTGCATTTTAATTTTCTTCCATAAAATGTATCTCTAGCCCGTCGTCACTATCTCTGAAAACACCCCGCGTGTATGCCAATCATAGTCAAAGCCATCCTATGTATGCCAATCACATGCAAATTTGTCACCTGTCACGCGTTCAATGAATTTTGCATCATCAAGAAGAAATTGTCGAAAAGAAATCCAAAAAAAAAAAAGAATGTATCTCGTAACTCGAATTATTTATACATGTCATCGCATTTTTAATTCATGAAAGCTAAAAATTCTATTTTCAGAGAATAAAACAAAACAAAAAAAAAAAAAAAGATTTTGCGTCTGCATATTGGGATAGAAGATTACGAGCATGAGTACTGACTCGTCTACCTTTAGAGTTTTTTTTTTTTTTTTTTTTTTTTTTAATACGGTTTTAAGCTAATTTAGCGTTAAATTTAAACCGTGCACACCACCTTTTCTGATGCACAACGTCATTACTGACGCCGCGCCGTGGCCTCTGTAGGAAATTGATTGATGAATTTAAATTTGTCTACCGGTTGGATGCGGATACATACTCGTACTCGTATATGTACTTGTTTTCGTACGAGTATCTCTGATCTGGATGGCAATGATTTTTTTCATACTAAAAACTAATTAATTGCTTGAAGCGGTGCCAAATTGATAGCTTGTTACTTAGAGACATTTATAATCTGATCTTTTCAAAATTGTACTATAATTTGATGTTTCATTTTGGGGGCAACATCATAACAAAGTTGTTCGTCGACTGAGTTATGACTTGCACATACGAATGCATGGGGCAGAAGTGTTTTGCATCGAATTTATGAAGTTCGGTGATTTACGATATCTAAACACTAATATATTTTAGATCCATCTACATTTCGAATCATGGATAAACACGCTGTTTAAAGTCGGTTCACCATGAAATAAAAAAAAAAAAAATCTCACAATTGACTTTTGCTGCATGTACATTGTGGCTTGTGGCTTCCTTTGAAGCTAAAAACTCTGGCAATAAAACTGGGGCAATAAAACCGCACTTGAGGGTTGGCTTATTCCGAAAAAAGTGAGATATTGGGTCGGTGAGTAAAAACAGTAAATATATCTCACCTACTATAAAAACTCTGTGTACTCGAAAACATGAGAATCAACAAGAAGGCTATTCACATTATAGCCGCTTAATAGTTTTCTATGTATAATACAAAAAATTGAACCCAAGCGTGGTTATCCCCATGAACTAAAGGTAAGATTTCTTACGGTTCTCGTCTTTTTTATCAGGATCCATTTGGACTAAACCTAAATTCCTTGTGCTACCACATGAGATGATTCACATTGCTTTCGTCAGCATAAGCGCTTTCTGGGCACTTGATCTTCAGTGACAAGTATTATTGAAACGTGCGATGGAAAGGTCTCTGAAAGGAAGACCTTTTGATTTAAATTAATGTCCTGTGAGACTGCACAATCATTGATTTATCAGAATGTAGCCTTGATTGAATACGATACAAGCGGGTAAGAGTGATCAAAATATCCAGATTTGTGGTCTTCCACAGGTTTATTAGAGAAAGCTACATGTAATAACCGTAACTGCATGTGTCTAAATATGGAAATGGTCCATTTAGGCAATATGATCATGCGCAGGGGTTGACTGCTATAAAATATGGTGGGAATGTTAACTTCTTAAATATTTCAAAGAAGAATCTAATCCATAGAGTAGCGTGAGCTGTAATGATGGGGGCTAGTAGAATAGCATTTGATACTATTGACACATAAGCACTTATTGATTGTAAAACTTACTTACTTACTTTATAAAACTAATCCTTAGCTCTAGTTCGAAGAATTCATACACTCGCAAACGGTGATGTTTGCCGATCAACTTACTTTCTTAACGTGCTTCTAACCAGTGAAGAGTTTCAGCCTTTCACTTTCTTCCATTTAAAGAACGGTGTTTTCTGTTGTCTAGACTAAGAGCTCTGGCATCTGCGACAACTTGATCCTTAAAATGGAGGTACGATCTTCTTCGTTACCTCGAATCAGGGGTTATATTCCTCGATATAATCGAACCGGTGTTGTAAAAGTGTTTTATCTTTTTAGATATTGGGTCTATAACTCGTGCGGTTTGCTAAGAGATGGCGTAACTTGTATTATTCCATTGTTATTATTCCATTGGAACATGCGTTGGAAAGCTAATGTCATTGTACGTGATTTCAGTATATGTCATTCATTTGAAGCGTAAACAACAATTTTTTTTTTCATTCAAATATGTCGAATTTTGTGCCTGAAAAAGTGTTTTTGCGGGGAGTTCTTCTTCATTACTTTGAAGAAAAATGCTGCCGAAAGTCATCGTATTTTGGTGGAAGTTTATGGTGAACATGCGCTAGCTTAGCGAACGTGCCAAAAGTAGTTTCCACGATTTAAAAATGGTGATTTTCTCTTGGAAGACGATGAACGTCCTGGGCAGCCAAAAAAGTTTGAAGATAAAGAACTGGAAGCATTACTCTTTGAAGATTGTTGGCAAACACAAGAAGAGCTCGCAGAATCTTTGGGTAACACTCAAACAGCCATTTCAAAACGTTTAAAAGCAGCTGGATATATTCAAAAGTAAGGAAATTGGGTTCCACATGAACTCAAGCCGAGAGACGTCGAAAGGCGGTTTTGCATGTCCGAAATGCTGCTGGAACGCCACAAAAGGAAGTCATTTTTGCATCGGATTGTTAATGGTGATGAAAAATGGATACATTACGACAACCCTAAGCGCGAAAAATCATATGTGAAACCCGGCCAACCAGCCAAATCAACGGCAAAGCCGAATATTCATGGCGCTAAGGTTATGCTCTGTATTTTTTGGGATCAGATGGGTGTGCTGTATTATGAGCTGTTAAAACCAGGTGAAACTATCAATGGACAACGCTACCGAACACAATTAACCCGTTTGAAGAGAGCAGTAGCCGAAAAACGCCCGGAATATGCGACCAGACACGAGGCAAAAATTTTTATCCCATTTGTTTCATCGAATTGAAATAGTAGCGATTTCGAAAAGTATTACCATCCTACCAAATGGCAAAATTTCTTGCATGTTAACACCTGCCCTGTGCATTGTATGTTCCAGCTCTAGGCTGAAGGAACCACATAACAATGCAAATTCTTGCCGAAATCCGGTACATGTTTCAAATAGTGTAATTCGGAAGAACTGTTTCAAAATTTCACGTTGCATAATGGATTTTACAGAGTCACGCGGCATGCGATACCGATCAGTTTGGTCGGTATTCTATATGAGGCCATTGTTTTGTAAAGCTAAATTCTTTGAATACTATCATATGCGGCCTTGAAGTAGACAAAGAGACCTTTGTCTTCATTTGAAATTCGGCTTAATGTAACAATTTTCTGCTGTGAATGCAGGGGGACTTGAATAGTTCTCACAGTAAATTTGATAGGATCTTTTATGTCAAGTAAAGCAAGTATGTGCTATGAAGAGCTGAAAGTCTAGTCATCGGGCATACTTTCATCCAACAATACCTGGTAGATGTTTTGGCATCATATTCTTTTCGAGAACTTCTGCTGGTAGACGGCAGCCTTCTTGGATAAGGGCATGGCCTCATCATTGACAAGCGAGTTCTCTTCTATTCTTATGACTCTATTTATTTGTTTCCGATTAAGTAGCTGTTTCAACACGTATACGAGCATTATCCGCTGCGCTTAGCTGACTAGGTTTTCTGCACTTTTTCGAAGAACCGGGGTGGAAGCCAGCTTAAAGTACTTAGCTTTCCTGGAAAATATCTAGATTTTGTTTCTATCGCAGGATTCTACGATACCGTTAAGCTGGGAGGATACGGAGTGCCTGCATTGCCTCCCTCCTTCTGGCTCGATACTATTCCATCTCAGCTCTTTCTTTGTGTTGCAACGCTTGTAGGTGTTTTTGTAAGTAATTTCATTATACCAAGGGTTTTTTTCGGTGGAGGCTGGTAGCCAACAGGTTGTGTGCGTTTGTGGATGGTTGCACACACAATGGAGAGTCTCTCGCTCAGGTGTTCTTTTTACGCTCTGCCTCCTTCATTCTTACTAAGCTCTGAATCTGGCTAATTTTTTTTTTTAATAATTTGCGCTCGCTCAAAAGATTTGAGTATCCTTAAAATGCTTACGCACAGCGCTGGGGAAGAAAAATCTGGGAGAAATGAAAGAGAGGTACAGATGAACGTTGATTTTAAATGTTTGAAAATTGTAATGACTGGGCAAGTTGGATGCCTGCCGTGCATCTATTAGCACCTGGTGGTCACCAGTTGGCTGTCTTTATAATCTAGTGCTACTTTACAACGTATTACGTTCTTTCAGCCAGATAAGCCATGTTGTCATTTAATCCAATTAGGATCAGAAGGAGCTATGTTAAATCTCTCGAGTTTTACACACGACCTTGGAGTTATTACAGATACCAAACTAAATTAGAAGGAAAACATGGCTGATGGCATCTGTAAGACATTTGTAGCCTTTTATACATGCAAAAAAGCCGTCACTGTACTTGAAAGTGCACCAGCTATGGTGCATTTGCTGTTCACGGTTGTTTTGAGGTCAATCTGAATATAAGACTCGATTACCATTCGATAGAATAAGCCATCTCTCATCCTCACCAAATGGGCGAGAACAGATAGATCTCAGAGTCAATAAGAACAACACCTACAATAGCGATGAACATAATGTTTTGGTCTCATCCCGCCGGTTAATAATGCATTTAAACTGAAGAAATCGGGATCGTGGTCACTGCTGTCATACCATATAACCATGACTTATTTAGTCTTCAATTTTGACAAGGGATTCCCACTTACGATTCCCAACAGAGCTGAATGGCAGAGTCAGGTGGACACATTTGTTGACAGATTAGAGATGGAGGTTGGTTGGAGGTTGGTACGGTTACGGGAGTTCACTGCAAAATACTAAAAGTTAATCGTTACTTGAGAACTATTAACGACTGATACTTTGCCAATGAAATCATAGACTGGTAAGGCTGCAAAATCAAATGCCTAAAAAATATAGTATTGACGGTAGGGTTGTAACTTACTGAAATTGTCAGACATTCATAGAGGCTGCGTACTCCACAATTGCGGTAGCGATCCCTAAAATGCTAGTGGCGCCACCAAATATTCGGAAATTCGTGAATTCAGGATCCATATGCAGTATCCGTAATGAACTCCACCTTAGAAAACTTCTTGGCAAAAGCATGTGCAGCCTTTCTGTTCAAAACGAGTTTGCTGCACAACAAACTCATATACTTGTATAACTAAAGCATTGTATTGTAGGAAGTACAGATAATGAGCTTAAAATTCAAACACTCTATTGTTGACGCTGCTGCAATCTAAGCAGAAGACGCTTCTCGGTATGTCTTCATGTGGTGTGGTATCTTTACCTCCTACTGACTTATGTCCTGTGTCCTCCGGTTGCATGTCATATTTCACAGATTTCCAGATGTCGTCAAAAGTTGTGCATTCAGATATACAGATGGTTTTCGCTTATGTGTGAAATAGCATATCTTTTAGCATCGCCATTTTCGTGATCGCGCCATAGACATCCATCAGATGTTTGAGTGTCATATTATTGATCATTAAGGGGTTAGGATACTCTAGAGCCTGTAAAAATAGGGGCTTTTGTGATTTTTTTTACGAAAAATATAAAATAAATCGAGTGAGCAAAAGTAGAAATTTATTGTACATATTATTGTCTGTAAAACATAATTTTTATGGAATAATTTATTTGAAAATAGCAGCTGCGCAGAGTTTCCCCGATGAACTATCTTTTCTGGGAACGATAGCTGAACAACTGGTCTTCAGTACAAGTTTCTCCTGTCTATCTTCTTAGCTCTGCGTATGTCCCTTTCCTCATTATTTACATGCAAAGAGAATCTCATAAGTAGATATACGTACAGATTTGGCAAAACAAGAACAAGAACAAAAGGAGACAAAACGTAAACAAAGTGATCGTGCTGTCCTTTGGCGGTTCCCACATGACCCAACGCATTTTTTTTTTTTTTTTTTGAATATAATTTTCGGTTTGGCTGTTGAATTCGGGAAGAGGACATAGTTTGGTGATTGGCCTTTTGAATTCTCCTTGCTGCATCTTGACCTTGACTACTCGGACTAGCTTGTCGATTCCAGGATATGTCTTTTGTATTCGGCCAAGACTCCATTTTGCTGGCGGAAGTCGTTCATCACGCAAAAGAACCAAATCACCGACCTTGACTTGTTGTTGAGGCTTAAGCCATTTCGGACGTTGCTGTAAGCGAGCCAGATAATCCTGTTACCAGAATCCTTGCACAGTTTTCCATCGATCGACGCTTCCTTGTTTTCCCATTGCTCGATCTGGCTCTGAAACGGTATTTATTGCCTCACCTTTGAGAAAGTGGCGTGGGTTTAGCGCTTGAAAGTCATCAGGGTTTTCAGTCAATGGACAAAGGGGCCTTGAGTTGAGGCAAGCTTCGATTTGGGATAGCAGGGTTGCGAGCTGTTCGTGGGTCAGTGTTCCGTTTCCGACTATCCGCCTGAAGTGATGTTTCACGCTTTTCACCCACGGCTTCCCACATAGCTTCAAAGTGGGGAGACTCAGGAGGAATAAACTTCCACTGTGTCCCGTGCATTGCTAATACATCCGCGATCTCCTTCCAGTCGTGGGCAGCCTCCTTCATGAGACGACGCAATTCTACTTCAGCTTCCACGAAGTTGGTACCACAATCGCTAAAAACCTTTCTGAAGATTCCTCGCCGTGCTGTGAATCGCCTGAAAGCTGTGTCACTTACTGCTTCCAAGTGAATGGCTTTAGTTGCCAAACACATAAAAATAGCCAAGTACGCCTTGTAGCACTTGGCTCCGCGACCTTTCCATGATCGTACGCTTATTGGCCCCGCGTAGTCGATACCCGTGTGGGAAAAGGATCGGGATCTTTGAACTCTAGAAGCTTGAAGCTTGCTTCCCGATCTTCCTCCCTTACGTCTTTAAGAAGAAACTTTAAGTTGGAGGTCCATTTCCTGGGATTAAATCCGCTTGGTTCTAACGCTGCCCTAATCTCCCGCATTTTTTTGTTAACCTCCTCCAGAGTATCAGCTCCCGAGATTATCCTGAGATTGTCGACATACATCTCGTCTCGTATCATTCTCGCTGCAAAATTATGTCTATAACATTGATCTACAATTTGGGGCCTGTCATAAGCTGATCATTTAGCGATATTCCGTCAGCTATTCGGAACGACGCGTCAAAGACCACTCTGAGTTTGGTAGTTGAGCTGTTCTCCTTCCTTCAATACAGCCTGATATGGCAGGAAATATTGTCCAGGGTTACTAAGTTCGTTTTCTTCAATGACTGACATGTGTCGAGTGTCTTGTATTCTTTCATACATGTTACGTATTGGTCACGTTTTTCCAGGCTTAAAAATCGTTGAAAGGCTCCTTCCTGTGATCTCCCAAGTGGACGCATGTTACTTTTGAACGGTAATGACACTTGCTAACGTCCATCCTCCATTTTTCGGACTTTGCGAAGAAAGTGTTTTTCACATTCGCATCTGTCAGCTGTTTGGAACGACGCTTCAAAGACCACTTTGAGTTTGGTAGTTGATCTGCTCTCCTTCAATACAGCCTGATGTTTCAGAAAATAGTGTCCAGGGTTACTAAGTTCGTTTTCTTTAATGACCGACATGTGGCCGAATGTCTTGTATTCTTCCATACATGTTGCGTACTGGTCACGTAGAAGAGTATTGGGTGCCAGACGTTTTTCCAAGCTTAAAACTCGTTGAAGGGCTCCTTCCTGTGTTCTCCCAAGTACTGGACGCGTGTTACCTTTGAACGGTAATGACACTTGGTAACGTCCATCGTTCATTTTTCGGACGTTGCGAACAAAGTGTTCCTCACACTCGGCATCTTCAGCCGTTGCTGAAGATGTCAGGGGTATCTCTTCTAGTTCCCAAAACCTCATAAGCTGGTCGGCGCCTTCACTTGTCTGAAAAATAGTTCTAATGGGCTGTGACTTTGTGGGTACTCTCCATGTAGGATCCAACCCAACTTGGTCTTTTGGAGCATGGGCAAATTCTCCTCCTCGGATCTTACTATCTCAGGCAACAATATCTCGGCATATACATCGCCATCTATGAGTAAATCTATCTTGGCTGGACAAAAAAAGTTAGGATCCGCTAGTACCAAGCCATCCAGATATTTTCTACCAACAGTTGGAGTTCGGGTCGGGAGAAGGCCAGACAGCGACTTGAAAACACAGGCTTGCGTTGTTGTCGCGAAGGCTGCATGCTGAGATGACAAGGTGACTTTTTTATTAGGTATTTTTGCTATGAGTTTTATCAAACGTTTTTGAAACCTATCTAGCAGCCGCAGAGATGTTTTAGGAGCACTTGACCAGATGTGGGCATTGCACTCCAATTGTAAGCAGATGAATGCCTACAATGCACAGATCAGAGGGGGTGAAATATTTCTTACATCGCTTGAAGAAACCTAAAGATTTCGCAGCATTTTTAACAACATGTGGTCATTCCAACAAAGGTTGTCATTGACAGACATGTCGAAAATGAAAAGTTTTTCGCTTTCGACAATGCAAGTCTCATTCATGGATAATGGTTGTGTGTTTACATTTCACAACAGCAGACAGCACTGTCTTTAGCATTAAATGGCACTCTGTTAATGGTTCTCCAATTGCTGAAGAGCAGCGACGGGAGTTCGGTAACGAATATGAAAAGCAGAGAGTATCATCGTAAGCATAAGAATATATTGGATTAGAATTAGCAGAGAAGAGATCATTCATGAAGATTAAAAAGAGTCAGGGACAGAACGGAACCCTTGGGCGCCCCAGCATTTATTTTGTGAATACCAGACTTGAGCTGAACGTACCGAAAGTAATTTTTAATCCATGCAAGAAGAGAGTCAGCGATCCCAAAAGCGCACATTCCCGACATAAGAGCCTGATGCCAAGCTCTGTCAAGTGCCTAAGAAATATCAAGTGCAACTATCTTGCTTTCACCAGATTGATGTAAATTTGTCTCCACTTTTCGGCGAAACATACCATCAAATCACCAGTGGACCTGTTACTACGAAATCCATATTGCCGGTCGTTGAGAAGTTTTCTGGTTTCGAGATATTTCATGAGCTGACGGTTTATCAGCGGAAAGAAGGGACGTAAGTGTAATTGGTCTGTAGGAGGAGAGGGAGAAGATTCGCCGTTTGTCGGAAAAAGTCCTAAAGAGTAGGATTGATGAAAAAGCTTACGCAGCGGTTTTGTCACCGAGGGAGAACACCTTTTCACAAGAAGGGGAGATATACCATCTGGACCAGCAGATTTGTGTATGTTGAGATCTTTAAGTACTCTTGCTACTACATGAGTGCGAGAGTAGATTGGTCTCATTTAAAATTCAGCGCACTCAAGTGTAGGCGGAGACAAAACACAATCTGGAAGTATTGCTTGAACTCCTGCAAAGTCTTAAGTTCTTTGTTGTCTGTCTCCATTCCGAGAACCGGTACAAATTGTTGGTTCAAACGTTGTAATAATAATTTATTTTTCATGACGTTTATATATACAACAGTTAGTATTGACATTTCTTTATCTTCCTTTTGTGGCTTCTTTCTTGGGGGGCATTGTTGTATACCAGTGATGCCAACAACAACAGCTAGAGAAGTACATAGGATTTTCTTGATATATTGAGTTTTGGCCGAATGGCGCACTTGCTGGCGGCCTTGTACTATACTTTGAAAAACAAGGACTTCCAGATATTTCCTGGCCGTAATCTTTGGAATATAATTTTCCAGGTCCTAAGAAACCATTGAAAGTGGCCTAACCCCTTAAATTATAGACGAGAAAAACTGGACTATAAAATTGTTTTTCTTATTCGTATTTAAAGGTTTGATCGCTAGGTGAATTTGTGTAAAGCTAATTTTACGAGAACAGTTTTTACTCTTAAATCAGGTCACTCCTCATTTTCAACAATATGTGACAAGGTGCTGTCAATTAAACTATGTTACATACGAACCAGAATAATGAGTTTATTTATACATGGAATTGTTAAGTCTACAATTGATGACGGAGTTGCTAAAACATTAGCTCCTAAAATACAAGATAACGGCATAGATGCCGCTGTTAATTTAATCACAGATGCTATTCTCTTCAGAATAAGATCCTTTATCCCTCATTGGATGAAAGTATCAAACCAAAAGAAAATACGTGGCAGGACTCGAGCTCTGAAGAGGCTGTCAGGGTCAGAGAAATGATTTTTTGGTCATTCAAATGTTCAAATGAGCCGGGAGTGACTGCAACGTCTTTCTGAAACGTGTAAGATTTCAATACGACCGAAAATTGAGACATAAAATACTGTAATTTAAAAATCATTAGAAATTCTGCCTCTTCCTTCATCCGAGCGCTTAATTACAATGACATTCCAGCTGTCAGCTCTTTGCACAGAGCCAATGTGCTTGCTGCACACTTTGCGGCAAGCCTCAATACTTCCAGATTGTGTTTTGTCTCCGCCTACACTTGAGTGCGCTGAATTTTAAATGAGACCAATCTACTCTCGCACTCATGTAGTAGCAAGAGTACTTAAAGATCTCAACATACACAAATCTGCTGGTCCAGATGGTATATCTCCCCTTCTTGTGAAAAGGTGTTCTCCCTCGGTGACAAAACCGCTGCGTAAGCTTTTTCATCAATCCTACTCTTTAGGACTTTTTCCGACAAACGGCGAATCTTCTCCCTCTCCTCCTACAGACCAATTACACTTACGTCCCTTCTTTCCGCTGATAAACCGTCAGCTCATGAAATATCTCGAAACCAGAAAACTTCTCAACGACCGGCAATATGGATTTCGTAGTAACAGGTCCACTGGTGATTTGATGGTATGTTTCGCCGAAAAGTGGAGACAAATTTACATCAATCTGGTGAAAGCAAGATAGTTGCACTTGATATTTCTTAGGCACTTGACAGAGCTTGGCATCAGGCTCTTATGTCGGGAATGTGCGCTTTTGGGATCGCTGACTCTCTTCTTGCATGGATTAAAAATTACTTTCGGTACGTTCAGCTCAAGTCTGGTATTCACAAAATAAATGCTGGGGCGCCCAAGGGTTCCGTTCTGTCCCTGACTCTTTTTAATCTTCATGAATGATCTCTTCTCTGCTAATTCTAATCCAATATATTCTTATGCTTACGATGATACTCTCTGCTTTTCATATTCGTTACCGAACTCCCGTCGCTGCTCTTCAGCAATTGGAGAACCATTAACAGAGTGCCATTTAATGCTAAAGACAGTGCTGTCTGCTGTTGTGAAATGTAAACACACAACCATTATCCATGAATGAGACTTGCATTGTCGAAAGCGAAAAACTTTTCATTTTCGACATGTCTGTCAATGACAACCTTTGTTGGAATGACCACATGTTGTTAAAAATGCTGCGAAATCTTTAGGTTTCTTCAAGCGATGTAAGAAATATTTCACCCCCTCTGATCTGTGCATTGTAGGCATTCATCTGCTTACAATTGGAGTGCAATGCCCACATCTGGTCAAGTGCTCCTAAAACATCTCTGCGGCTGCTAGATAGGTTTCAAAAACGTTTGATAAAACTCATAGGTGATACTTATATCAGTCAGTCAATTGACCCCCTTGAACACCGACGTAAGGTCTCCTGTATCACTTTCTTTTATCGCTATTTCCACCACCAATTGTCAGTAGCAGTCTGCCCCTTTAAACATTCAATCGTAACACCCGTCTCGCTATTAATGCTTATCAGTATACCCTTAAGCCCACTTTCGGGCGTACTCTAAAATATCGTGATTCGTTTCTAAGCCATACAACTCGCTCATGGAATGCCATGCCGTGCTCTCTATTCCCTGGTCGTTACACCTTGCAAACATTTAAAAACAATGTACATCGGTACCTTCCGGTACTTCCTCCCTTAATTTTCTTAGCCCGCGCTGTGAGTAAACATTTAAAGGGTACACAAACAACAGTGTGCGACATAAAATTAATTCTGGCTTTATTTCGAAGCTACGTTCATGTCATTATGTGTGAAATAGCACATCATTCCAATGGCTGCCTCAGCTTCGATGGCAGGGCTTCAAGCGTACATCCAATTTTTGATTATTCGGTCCAATATGTGCCGCGTTATTCCAGCATTAGCGTGTCGAACGTTGGCCTTGACCTCATCCAAAGTGGTTGGCTTGTTAGCGTAAACAAAGAATTTGACGTAGCTCCAGAGAGAATAATCGAAGGGTGTCAAATGGCATGATCGCGGCGACCAATTGATGAACGCTTGCCATAAGATGAAACAGTCGCCAAATTTCTCTTTCACAACTTTGAGCATTTCGTCGCTTGTATGAAATGTAACGCCGTCTTGTTGGAACATCAGCTATATAGATGTAGTCGATATCTGACTACATCTCTTAACTTAAGACCATTGAAGGTAACGGTGTCTCCTTCGTCATTTAGAAATGATGCCGGCACGCTATAAACTACACCAAAAAGTCAATCTTTGTGGATACATTGATGCTTGGCCGAACACTTGTGGATTGTGTTCGCTTCCAATAACGGCAATTTTGTTTATTGACATAGCCGCTGATCCAAGAATCGGCTTAGTCCGAGAAGATGATTTTTTGGCCAAAATCC
This sequence comes from Volucella inanis, assembly GCA_907269105.1. NCBI lineage: Eukaryota > Metazoa > Arthropoda > Insecta > Diptera > Syrphidae > Volucella > Volucella inanis. The sequence goes on from OU026153.1 coordinate 40,053,910, forward strand.
GGATCTCGGTCCAACATTTTCAGCGCCCAATTGGCAAACTCTCGGCGTTGTCTATGGTTGTTCGGTTGGTTTGCTGGTTGGCGCCGAATCGACATTTCTAGGTCTTCTTCGATACTGAATGTATTTTGATCATGTTTTCTTTCAACTTTTCAATTTTTATCTCTGAATAACTGGTGGCTTTAGATCCAAAAGCGTATAATAACGCTCAAACTTTTCCACGGTGGAACGAATTGCGTGCATGATGACGACCGACCTCAGAACGAAATACACGTTGCGTATTTTACAACTGAGCCAGAAGTTTGGTAATATTTTTTAACAATAAAATTATTTGACAGCCCGATCTTATTGGTAACTTTGACAGTTGCTGAAACATAAAAATTGAAAAAGCTCATTCTGAGCGTATTTTAAGCCATATATTTGCAACATATCCAGGTACCTCGTCGTCTCAACTTAATTTCAGTGACCGCATTACTTGAAAAAGCATTTTGATCATTACAATGGATGGAGTTGAGAATCCTAGGGGATCAAAGATGTTGGCCACCACTACGTCTGAGGTGATCCATTCGGAAGGTCCAATCTTGGGGGACTCGTTCTACCATAGGACTGGTATCTCGCGGATAACACGAGTAATGTTGGCTTCCAAAGCGTATGTTGTAGCTGGTTTATTCCTGAGGACCTGTGACTACATATATTCAGAGAAAATAATTTAAAGATGTGATATCGCACGATCTAGGCGGCCAATTTACCGTAACAAAACGTGAAATTAAGTGCTCACAAAAATGATTTCTCAACAAGTCCTGTATGGCTTGTAGCGCCATCATATGAAGCAAATTCAAGTCGCCTGGCTGCAATTCTTGCACAAGTTAAATTTTGTACGCTTTTAGACCGAGATCGACACGTAAAATACGCCATGTTGTCGTATACGCCAAGCCAAGCTGCTGAGAACGACGACGAATCGATTTGTCATGGTCTTCGCATACACTCTCAGCTACAGCTGCTATAGTCTCTTCACTACGTGCTGGAGTTGGCCTAACCGGTCGTGTATCATCCACTAATGTAATGTAAATGTATTGGCAATAGTGGTTTCAGTAGGTCGATTATGTGCACCGTAAGTTCCTCGAATCGCACGAAAAACATTTCTCACAGAACGCTGATTTTCGTAATACAGCTGAAAAATTTACAGACGCTGTTGTAGTGTGAGTCTTTCCATGATGACTTGTCAAACGATACTGAGCAAAAATGACAAAGCAGTTTGATAGGACTTACGCGTGATCAATTGTAGCGATTGTAGGAAAGAACCGCAGTTACTGCTCCATTGCGTAAATTGAAACCAGCCGAGATTAAGGTTGAAACTATTTGCTTATGTAACATCATCAGCCTCTGAATAGATCTCTTCCAGTCATTAGGTCATCGACATAAAAATCGTTTAAAATAACACTGTATGCTATCGGATGCTGTTCCTTGCTAAGCTTACCAAGTTCTTCAAGTGCCCTTACCGACATTAATGGCGCGCCGGATGTCCCCTAGATGAAATTCTTCAGTCTATAGTAGGTTATTTCATTATGCACATGATCCCTCCAAAAAATCTGCTGGTAGTCACAATTATTTCCTTAAACCCATCTAAAAATGTTCCCTGTGTCAACTGATATATCTCTAAGATTTGAAATAAGATCTCTTTGAATGCGTGGTCCTATCAATAAAGTATCATTTAACACTGGATAATTTTCCGTGTTAGAGGAAGCAGCGAAAACTACCCGCAAACTAGTGGTAGTACTATGTGATGTGGTAAGTAATAGCACTCAGATGTGGATTTTTCGATCTTCATATTTCATTTCGAAAGAAGTGCAACGCAAAATTTACTATCACTACCGCGTACGTAATTTGCACGAAATAGTTCCTCTGCTTGAAGGTCTTCCTTCAAAAACGAATCAGCTTTGAGAACCTTTTCCAATTCCAAAAATCAGGCCAGAGTCTTATCAATTTCCATATTAATGCGATAAGCGAAAACCCCAGTGTTGGGGAAATTGAAGAAATGTCTTCTCCTATAACCCACCGAAAGATCGTTTAAATTGCATCTGGATATTTTGATTTTCCTGATAGATCCCTCAAGTATGTGAAAAACTTTGTCCATTCCCAAAAGTATATCGATTTCTGAAGAAACGTGAAACTGGCGATCTGCTAGCTCTAAAATGATATATAACGAAACGTCAAAGTTGAGTGTCTGGTTCAGGAAACGTGAAGTTACAGTAGGAAGGATATACGTATTAAGATCGATGCACTAGTCGTTAACTAAAGACTGCACATGTAGGCAGATGCATCCCCTATTACTACCAACCCCTGCTGCTGGTACTGAGTTAACCTGGATACGAGCAAGTTGACATTTTATTCCTAATCGACGCAGTCATGCTTCTGAAAAAAATGACGCTTCTGAACGACAATCTAATATCATTCGGCAAAGCTGATATTCTCCAAAACAATAGCTGTCTTTCTACTGGATGCAAGAGAGAATGATGTTTTTTTGAACAATTGCGATAACTAAACTTGGGTCTGCATGTAGATACGCGATGACCTGTACGCAAGCAATTAAAACATAGCACATCTTTATTTATAAAATCTCGTCGAGCAGAATGGTCCATTGCAAAAAATTGATCGCAACGACTAATTTCGTGATTACCCTTACATTTCGAACATGTGTTAGCTACTGAAGCTTGATGAACCTTTATTGAATTATGGCGATAAGAACGGGACTTTTCGCTTTGTTGGCTCGCCTCGAGAATTGAGCATAAATTTTGCAAAAAGTTCAAAAATTTCTTAGTAGTGGGAAACTCCTCATTTTTCTAACCAGTTTTAGCCCGATTTTGTCAAATTTCTGAATCTAATCTGGATAGGGGAATTGAAGTTAACCAAACGTTGAGTTCTGCCTGCATTTGTCCCTTAAGCCCTAAAACCTTTTTGCACCTCATCCGCACAGTCCCTTAATCTCCTCAAGGCTATTGCTGTAGGATTACTTATCGACTGAATAATTAGAAACTTGCGAATAGCTATGATGCCTGATTTTTCATTACACGCCTTAAGTTTTTCCCACGCTTCTTTATAGCTCTCATCGGTTATAGCAATGTGCTACTAAAAACGTTCTAAGAAAATGAAATTTCTGACATAGCGTTAATCCTTCATCCCTTTCCGCTGAGCTCACAAACATATCATGAAATTGTTTTCATTCAGTAAAATCACCTGCAAATGACTTTATATCTATTTTTGGTAGGCGTCCAAACGGGTATCCATTTGTTTAAAATTAAATGTAAGCGATGTTGCTTAATTTATTGAATTTAAAATTATATCTTTTTCATTGACTTTTGCCACGTGTTTTTCGATGAGTGATAAACATATAACTTGGTGATATTTTTCTCCAAAATCCACTAAATCAGTTCCCAATTCTTCTATAGATTCATCGTCCTCACTGACATTTTCTATCATCTGATTAGCAAGCATGTGATGGTCTACCCAAGCCTGTGAAAAAGGATAAATATTAGTTTTATGGGGGTTCACCCCCAATCCACAGCGATCTGCCCAACAAGTTAATTTGTTAAGCTGAAGGAGTTCTTTAATGGTATTAAGATGCTTATCCGAGACGGCTATAGCAATGTCATCCGCATCACTTTGCTACCACCCGCTTCCAGGTATATTAGCAGTTCATTACTCACTAAGTTTCAGAGAAGGGCGTATCGCTGCTTATACATCTTTTATTAGAGGCCCCACAATCCACAATTTAGAGTTGATTATCCTTCTATATAACATAACACTAATAAACTCCCCAAGTTTGGATTTGTTAAAGGCACCCTCTATGTCCAAAAAAGTGACCATTTTGTACTCTCTATGGAACTTGACAACTGTGAATTTAATTTGTGAACGCACTCTTTCACTAATTATGAAACTGTCGCTGTCAATTTATTCAGTACACTCAACGTTTTCATCATGGTAAAGTACACTAACGAGCAACGTCTGCAAATTATAAAAATTTTCTACAGATATACGGAGTCGGTGACTACAACTTTAAGAGCGTTAACTCCGATTTTCGGTCGTAATTCTCGCCCTAGTAGACAGGCAATAACAAGTTTAGTGCAAAAATTTGAGTCTACATATTCCTTGTGTGATGTTGCCGTATCAGTGAGACAACGGGTTGGTCGAAGTGTCGAAAATATCGCTGCCGTTCAGACGTCCGTAGCAAACGATCCAAATCAGTCAATTCCACGGCGTTCTCAAGAATTGGGCATCGCTCGGACCACATTATGGCGTATTTTGCGTAAGGGTCTTGGTTTACATCCATACAAGATCAAGCTGACTCAAGAATTGAAGCCGATGTACCATTTGAAGCGACGTACGTTCTCCGATTGGGTTCTGGAGAAGATGCGCCAAGATGATGAATTTCATTGCAAAATCATCTTCAATGACGAAGCTCATTTTTGGCTCAATGGGTTTGTCAATAAGCTAAATATGCGTTATTGGTCGGGTGAAAACCCACATGTGCTTCATGAATCACCACTTCATCTACAAAAAATAACTGTTTGGTGCGGTTTGCATGCCGGCGGCGTTATTGGGCCATATTTTTTCGTCGACGATAACGATCGTCACGTTACTGTGAATGGTCAGCGTTGTCGCGCCATGATCACCGATTATTTTTGGCCCGAATTGGAAGATATGGACTTGGACGACATGTGGCTTCAACAGGATGGTGCCACCTCGTTCATGCGATTTAACGCCGCTTGACTATTTTCTGTGGGGCTACGTTAAGTCACTGGTTTATGCAAATACGCCAACGACGTTGGAAGAGCTCAGAGCCAAATTTTAAAAAAAAGTTGTCAAGTCGTTATTAGAAAACCCTGTATATTGTAGAGATCCTTTGATGTGGCTAGTCAGTAAATGCAGAGTGGTTTCCACCGACTTTTCTTTACAGTAGGCATATTGAGCCGTTGACAAAAGTCGTGGATCAATTTTAGCTCGTATATGAATATCAATCAGTCGTTCTAAAGTTTTCAGAAGGAAAGATGATAGACTTAGGTCTGAGGTTCTTTGGGACAACATGAGAGCATTTTCCGGCTTTGGTAATGAAAACTACATTGACTTCTCTCCATGGCGGTGGAATATGGATCAGTTCTATACGGCTCCTCATGATATTCTCTAACGTAGGGTCGATAATATCTGAGGACCTTTGTAGCTCGGCAGGTATTATACCGTTCGGACCAGCGGACTTGTATGGTTTGAAGCTATGCAGCGCCTAAACAGTTTGTCTCTTGTAATCAGACCATTAATTTTAGTCACGGTTGCAGTAGTCCTGTTTGGGTTACTACTGGCAGCAAATAAGCAGCGTGTGAGTATGGAAATTGGGTATGCAGTAGCAGGTTGAGTGATTTCGGTGATCGGTTTTTTTCAAGCAGATAGACATCATAGGATTTGTAAAGATGACTCAGAAGTTTCTGTTATTTGTCACAGAATGACCTCCAGGATTGCCGCTTTGCCTTCTTCAGTTCTTCTTTATATATTTTGAGGGATTATTTATATGAGTCCCAGTCGGGGACTGTGCTTTTTGCTAGGTTGAAAAGTTTTCTGCAAATATTTCTAAGCGGTCCCAGTGCTGATGTCCACCAGTGCGGCTTTTTCTTGCCTCAAGATTGAATGAGAGGGTAGAAAGCAGCCATAGTCTGATTGAGATCCAGCGTGAATTGCTTGACTTTCATGTCAAGCTCATCATTTCTGACATTCAGAAACCGACCAATCCATTTTCCGATAATTCCGGAATGCTAGTTGGCTGTTCAAACGATACCATCCAGTTCGTTATCATTTGAGTGATGTTTGACATCTAGCACTTCCTGTCGGTTTATTGTTATAAAGGTGGGCTCTTTGCCAATATTGCAAACAATTACAATACTGCCCCATACCGTGTGAGGAGCGCTAGCGTCGCATCCGATGATGAGACCACTTTTTAGCATTCTAGCTTTCAGTGTTACTGAAGATAGGCGGTGTTTCACTCACTGGGTTTTCGCTACCCTGGTCATCGATGGCAAAGAAGACTGGCTTTAGACAGTCAAGTAAAATATGTGTCGTTCTGTTTTTGTTCTTAACTAAATAGTACTTTGTATAGTGCTTTAATATTTGAGGCAGTCCCTCGAATAACCTGGTCAAAGATGGTTTTACAGAGTCATTTCGAATGAAAATATGTGTTGATGCCTCTAAAGACTTGCTTATGAATGTTGGACGTTTTGTGTGGTGAGCTGTTGTTGTTTATCGAAGATCTACCATAGTTCTCGATATATTATTCAGAAATTCGTTATGTGTCATGGTCTTCTCTGGTGCACTTTCTTCATAAAACTCTCCAGGAATACGTAGCACTAACCCATACCTCACCTCCTCTGGCGAAGCATCTATATCACGTTTAAAGGTACACCTCATCCCCAGAAGTAGGAACGGCAAATGTTCGACTCACTCGTTTTTGTTTTGGCACAATATCACTGATTTTAGCGTGCGGTGGAACCTTTTAACTAATCTGTTAGACTGCGGATGGTATGGTATAGTTCGCAGGTGAATACCACTATTACGGGCCAGTTCTTGAAAAAGTGACGCTTCGAACTGCCGGCTCTGGTCGTTATTAATCGACGTAGGTGTTCCAAATCCTTTAATGAAAGCTATAGCAACACTTTCGGCTGACATGTCAGTCGTTGGTATAACCTCTGTCCAGCGTGTAAAGCGGTCGATTATTGTCAAGTAGTATCATTGTCCCTTGTGTAACGGGAAGGGGCAGAGGGTAGCGTTCTTGTATTGTCTGAGCATTAAGTGTCCGATAGTCCCCACATGGTCTCGATGTCTTCACCATATGAAATGGGCTCGCATAGTTACTGCTTGATAGACTAGCATATTCCGGCTTTCATTAGACATTCAAATTCGGCTCTTGCTGCTTTCAGTTTCTCTGGCGAAAGTCGACGTGGGCGTGCGAAGACTGGTTGACCTGTCGTGTGGATTTGGTGTACGATCGATGCCTCTCTCACTTCCAGTGCATCTAATAAAGTAGTGGTGTTTGTCAAGACTGTGTGACGTTGCCACATATTTAATCATGAGAATGCAAAGAACCACTTCGTCATTTTAGTTATATACATATTTGAATGAATTGTGGTCCCAATGCATTGTTGGCTAAAAAGTCTTTAAAATAGCAATCGGATCACTAAAAGAAGTGAAGTTCCATCACAACTTACACAGAATAGATGTTCTGATCATATTTCCTTACAATAACGCCAGAAGGTCATGAAATTTGGCTGCTTGTCTCAATTTAAGAAACAAATCAGTTTGACATGTTTGACCTTAATGGTCTGCTTTTTTTAACAAGGTGGCCAAAGTACATTTTTTTTTATACATTTCTACTCAAAAGAGAGCAAAAAGTCTGTTTCTATTTTCAGCTTCTGACAGATAACATCTTCCGTTTGTTGGGTGTGCTATTTTGTTTAAAAAAAATCCGTTGCCTCAAACATTAAAAAAAAAAAAAAAAAAAAAAAAAAAAAAAAAAAAAAAAAAAACGCCAAGCCAACAATAAATTATTGTTAAGAGCTCACATATCAACGTCAAATATTTTAATACCGCTAAGACCATTAAAGCGACTAATTGACAAATAACCATATGGTGGCCACTAATTTAAAAACTATGTCAAATTAACATTAATCTCCCGACCCGGAGAGCTGTCAAAGTGTGGCGGAATTTTATAAGATCCGCCAAAAAAGCGGTGCATCTTGTTTTAGAATTCAAAACTGTGACATCAAGTTGAATAAAATGACTAAATATGTGGTCACGTAAAATTCGTTACATAAATGTCTTTTGATCTACGCGTGGCACGATCAGATCATTCTCCTTCCATTATGTCCCAATATTGTGATAATTTTCTCTCTCCTCCTCTTGGGACAATTCAGATCAAAAGTCAGAGAAATAAAGAAAAAAACAACGAAACGAAACAACGGTTTTTTGCCTGTCTGCACCGCACTTTGCCGCCGACACGCAATTTAATCATATCTAAAAATATTCTATCTCGTCTAAGTTCGCTATTATTGTTTGTTAAAGATTCTTTGTTATTCCGCTGTTCGTCGTCTGGAGAGCGAATCATTGTCGGCGATTCAACAAAACAATCACTTTCTTTTCGTTTCTCACGGAAATATAAAGCACTATTTTTAGGATCCCTCAGCAAATGAACGAATACTTCACGAATACTCGTATATCTATTCACAAAAACGTTTGGTAGATTTAATTAAGCCAAACAAAATTGAAAATTTATCGTGAACAATAATTCATTTGGCAAATAGTTTACTGAAGTCGAATCGTGGTATTGGCGAATTTTATTGTTTCAATTCCGACTGTCAGTTTGATCAGAAATTATCTCAATTTGGACTTAAACGATCAAAGTCGTAGAGTGATTATTACGATCAGCTGACATCTGGTTTATGTTAAATTTACTGCGATGACAATCAAATTGTAAACCATCTGTCAGATAATCGATGAAGTACACTAATGACCAACAGCAAACTTAAGATATCGTGACACCCATCACAAGTGCAGCAAAATGTGTCACACATCAGACAAATTGCCGCCTGCAGATACGATAACTACAAGTCATAATCGCGTTTAGAAAAACTTTCGAAAAACCATCATCGGCGTCATAGAGATACTAAAATAGACAACGCCACACGTCACACCTCCTAATTAGTATGCATCCAACAGATTCGTTTTGTTTCAATTAGAATTTGGTCGCTGCAACCACATTATACATGCAATCTGCACTACAAATACCCTGCATGACACTAAACGGTAGCGAATATTGCTTGTAGTGCGTCGTTTATCGTTTGTAGTACAGAAATGCAAATATGAAATGATTAACATGCCCACACGATAGGTGTGTGCGACTACTCATCAAAAGGACCGCTGAGACAGACAGAAATTGTCAAACGGCTAGATTGACTTGTTGAGTAAGATTGGCAATATGGATACATATCCCTGTCATGACTACAATTGATCGCACTGAAATATGTTCTAACTTCTCGGTAGAAGGTGGTATTTTAAGAATTTGTTCCACATATTCAGAGCAAATTTACTGATTCCCATGTTAAAAATTATTTTGACAGATGTCACGCTGACACTGATCAAGAAGATCTCTTTTTGTTTATTATTGTTTTATTAAGAAAGTGGAAATCTTCCAAGAGCACCAGTCGCCCGCATCTTCAAATTACCATTTCCCGTTGAATTTTTTTGTTTCTGAAATCTTCGATCTTATTTTTATATTGTGATGAATACTAAGCCAACCCAGATTTTTTTCTTTTTCTTTTCTGTAGGAACAAAGCACTCTTTTAATGAACTCTTTCAGTCTTACAAAAAAAGATGAGTAAGCGCTTTAGTGATAAGGTTCCTACAGCACCAGCACCCACCACGTTAGCGCTGAGTACCTGCAGCCTGATGCAAGCGTAAGCTGAACATTCAAAGAGATTGTGCTCCGCTGTGTTATCATCACTTTCACAGCAAGTGCTTAGCAAAAGTGTAATGCTCTGTCACGACTTCAGTAATCAACGTGCAGTCTTTCTTGTTGAGGGACAGTATAAATGCCGCTGACTTCCTAGAGACGTAGGGAGGCATTCGTTTGGTCTTCCTGCATCCTGGAGAGTTATGCCATCTGCAGTTGTTTTCAATGGAAGCCTTAACCAAAGACGCAGACAGACCCAACCTAGGTTCAGGTCCTGAAAACTCTTCCCTAAATCTTGCCTGACAAGTTCATAGGCGATTTCATTTCCGTGATCCCATTGTAACCTGGTACATAGACAAGGGTCATAGAATTTAGCCTTCCGACTGCGTTAAGTGATCTCTTGAGTTCTTGAACCAGCAAGGCTTTGCTGTCACTACAGATGCAAATCCTTCGCTCTTTCCACTGGTTCTCTGCAATATAGTTCTCTGCCATCAGGATTGCGTAAATCTCCACTTGGAAGACAGAAGTAAACTTTCCTAACGTGAAGTGAAATCTAACGTTGTCATCCTCCAGAAAGATACCAGCGCCACATCCTTTACTGATTTGAAGCCAGATTCTGGCTGAAGCCAGTGCTGTACACAGGAAAAGTTAAATTCATATTTTTCCTAGTGTCATTGCATCGGACGGCATATCAATAAGACCAGAGTCATAAGACAATAGACGCGCAAGTTCATCAAAGCTCTAGTGCGTGTTGTACGAAAGCCCACTTATTTTTAAACGGAAGATGGCTTTAAAAGGGTATAGAGGGTATATTTATATCAAGGGGAGGCAGATTCATCAATGCATCTGGAGCGGAGCCAGGAGTACTGGGGAAAGCCCCATGCATCCGAGACAAACCGTTCTTTGTAAAAGTCTAGTAAAAGCAGCAATCACGTATTTTCGCGAGAGCTTATTTCACCAGACAACCGACGCATAGGATGTAATTGGCCTTATCATAACTGTGTAGATCCAAAGGACCCTTCTCGGGAAAATTGGATGGTAATGCAGCTTCCTCCTTCTTGTAAACAGAACAGCCTCAGTTTTGAGAGGATTGAATGATAGCCAATATAAAAACTAGTGCACCAGTCGTCGATCACGTCTAGGCCCTCTGCGCTTTAAAGCAGAATAAGCACAACTGATGTGTAGAAACACTTATTACACTGATTTTCGCCAAGTTGGCAGCTCTCAGTGCCTACCCATTTCTACACCATCCAACCAGTAGCTCGTAAAGTGTGCCGTTAAATCTTTTCCTTTAAACTCGGTCAACGCAAAGGACACCAACAATTAGGCCCAGAATTTTGCGTTCAAAACGGCCAAAGGTATCTTCATTATTACTCATTTGCACTCTTAAGCCGAGGATATAGCGATTGGCAAAAGTAACCTTTGGTTTGATTTGTGATAAGAAGTCGTTGTCAGATTTCATAGCGAATCGAGGTATATACAATGTCACTGATTACCTTTGGTAACTCAATGTTATAGGTGTCAACTGTGCCTTCAACTACCACTAAACCTATGTGGCAGCTTCGGTTTCAAAACTTGCGACCGTACCGGCGACAGCCCGCCAATTACGTCAATATCATCGGATTACGCTGGTGGTTGTACAGATTTTTGAAAGATTATGCCTTCGGTGTTGACTTGTGAGTTCTCAACAATTCTTTCAAGTATGATGTCACATGACAGGGCATCACGTTGTCTAAAACCTTTTTTTTTGACAAGAACGGTCTCGGTTTGACGTCATTCGTCATTCTGCGCAGAGGGATGAGTTTGGCAGGGATGACAAAATTAAACATGACTCCATATGAGTAGCTTGTTTCATATATGATGATATAAGGCTGTTGATAAAGGGGTTTCATGCTTTCCACAACGTGGCAGATAGGATCTTGTACGCAATTTTAAGGAGACCTACTTTTTATAGCTAGATTAGTTGAGGGGGTTTTTTCTCTTGTGTATCGGTCAAGCGATGATGCTGACCAGATTTGAGAAATGAGTTGGTGTATGCTCTTCAAAAAGTCACTGAATAGCTCGGCTGCCAGGCGCAGCTACTTTGATAGATCTTAGCTTAGCTTTGAATAGCTTTACTCAGCAGAATTGTTGGACATAAGTTTGCTATCCAGATGGACGTTGTGGTCTGATGAATGGAAATTTTACCTATCCTCATCTAAGAGATGTTGGTCTTCGTCTCCGTTATATAGTCTGCTGAAGAAGTTTTTCCATATTCTCATCACCAACTGTGATTCCACTACAAGGTTTTCTTCTATGGATTTCTGTACGGATCTTGTTCCCTTGATATGTTCAGCTATTATTTTTTGGTTAGACTTCCGTACGATGTTCCTAGTGTACAAACTTACAAAATCTTCAATCACATACCTTTCGTTCCCGTTTTTCTTTTTGTGGAGAAGCTAATGTTTTTTCCGCTTTTTTGCACGTATATCTGATGCTTAGATTAGTTAAAAATCCGTCAACTAACTTGATCACAGTCCGATCGACGAAAGACACCACTCTTATACTTTGAATGTCTGAGCCTTTGTCCAACATCGACTTAGACCTTTACCTTTTTGCAACCAAGGTGCGATTGCGAAAACCCCATTCACCACAACGTGAAAACGTTTCTAGAAGTTATATGATGCCAACGCCAAGACACCAGACCAATCGCGACATTATCAGCAAGTAAAAAAAAAAAACGCCCTATCTGATGTACTAAGGTTCACTCGATCACAGCAGGAGGCCATGGTTTGGCGCAGAGACCTGACAATCGCATTTAATTGATAATATAGCCGAATATGACAGTGTTTATAAATTACCTAAAACCATGTCTGTCTTTGGTCTTGCCTTTACTCGTAGAAGATGAGATCTGTGTGGAGTCTACAGCGATATTGACCTTGTCAGAAGGGCTAAACTTCATCGGATTGAATTCATGGCTCCAATGAAGAAACAGTGGGGTAAAGGAAGAATCCATCTTAGTAGCGCGTTAAAATGGAAAGAGACTTTAACCAGCTTAGTCTACGCGACTGGACGCACTTAGCGCAAAACGGTACTTTTTATAATTGGCGCACGCTCAAGGGATTTCGCGTAGCCTTAAAGTGTTTGCGCATAGCGCGGGCAAAGGTTAGTTAGAGAAGAAAGAAAGAGAGATACCGATGTACCTTGGTTTTGAAAGTTTGTTGATTATAATGACTAGGAAATAAAGAGCTTGGCAGGGCATTCTTTAGCAAGTTGTACGGTTCAGAAAGGATCACGATATTTCAATGTAACAATGGATATTCATCATTGTTATGCTAAAATGTCAGTTCCCACGTCTGCTGCATTTTTTCTGTTGAGCTAGTTCAAAAATATTATTTAACGCCTATTTGGTTGGGATTGCAGCAATCAGAAAATTTAGCTGAACGGATCAGGCAGGCCAGTATTTATTAGAAATTTCTATTAAACCAGTCTTGTTATTATTTACCTTTGAATCAGAAGGACGCAACTCCAGCAATATCAACTCTATTGGCATCAGCATTCACGTGCAGTAGAGTCCACGAATATTTTAATTGATATTGTATATTCCACATTCGTCAACAATGAACGCCAAATTTACTATGTTATTTTGGCGGAATATTATCGTCCCAGTCGATGACTGCTCTCGACATCTCAGCCAGCCACACTTTCCATTTTTGCATTTAAAATGGATCAACCTTAAGTGAATCATAAATTGACATGAGCATCCTTAAGACCATTCCTTGCCATACTAAGAAAGCGTGTCAACTCAGACATGAGCACTCGCCAAACCTAGGCACTTAGATATTTTTTCCTTCACAAAAATCTCGTTGAGCATTCAGAATATTTTTTCGATGGCAAAATATCTTTCACTCTATCGCCATTCGTAGTTTGAGTCATAAGTCTCCTCCTACTGTGTTTAAAATGACAAGTCGGAGAATAGAGTAAGTCGTGCTGCTAAAAGTGTTGCACACGAAAAATGGCATCACTGTTTCACAAGTAAATCTAGTAATTCCCTGAATGTCTATAAATTTTACAATCCATTTACATATCCACTTTAATAAATATCTGTCATCCATAAATGTTACTTTTATGTATTACTCCCCAGTAAAACCCATCGATGCATTTACTCGTACAATATTTTTCAAAAATGTCCTTGCACAGATGGACACAAAATACATACACACACAAATGTACTCGTACATGATGACAATCGAATCTGTCGCACGTACAAAGTTAATCATGTGTAACAACGCCATCACCAAACCATACCACACAGATAGTTGCTTCGCGGTGGTTTACAGCTGATAAAATTCCAGGCATCAATTAATTATTCCGAGGTCACCTTTGTGAACCAACACCACAGCTGATGGCGGACACATTGCACATCTGGTTGCCATCATCCTACCACTCCCCCCCTCCCAAAAAAAAAGGATTCAAGTCACATAGTCGTTGCAAAATTGATTGTCGCAATTCACAGAATCGATCGAGTCTCACATTCAGTTAGCCGAGGCTAACCGAGCGATGCGGAATAAAAGGTCCTTAATTGTCCTCTGAATTTTGTCGCGAAATTTTTGTTACGAATTTGTAATTGTTCAGTGGCTTTTTGGTATATGAACTATAATGGAAGACTGGTGCTCATCCAATTTAAGCATATTGAGGTCAGCTGCATATTTAGAGTGAATCCGCATTCTTTACAAAGGGGAGTACCGCATTTTTGTTTTATTTTCATAAAAGTTTACAAAAATTACTGGTTTTGACTGGCTGATTTATGAGATAAATTTGTCTGTACATTTACGTAGATACCGACACAATAAGATGCATATAAAAAAAAAAAAAAAAAACTGGAAGTATCAAACAACTGGTGTATCTTTAGCAGTCAATGCTCTTGAAAAAGTCATTATTATCGTCACACTTGTTGTTGGTGAGTTAATTCTGCATGAGAGGTGAATCATTTTGATTACGTTTTGATGTAAAGATCTACAAAAGCAGGTTTTATTGACGTAAATGTTAAAAACAAAGCAATGGTGATTATCTTAAAAAAAGGCACCGTTCCTTTGGATGCCATATCTAAACTGAAAATTATTGCTGGCAAAAAATTTATAACAGGAAAAAAAAAAACATGAAACCTAAATCGAGCGATAAAACCTACATCAAGCAACTCTACTATTTTCTGTTAACTAAAAACCTTTTTACTTCGCATAAGTCAATTGATTATGAAAATTCAAAAAAAACGTTCCTTCTTCTTGATTCTCATGATTTTGTGTGACCATCGATGGGTATGGCCTCCAGGAAAACAATGACATATAATGCTTATCCCAACTTAAATCTAGAGGCTATCCATGTTGCTTCCTTTGACGGCTTCAAGTCGCCTGGCACTGATGACATTAAACCAGGTTTACTGCAAAAAGATTAAGGCCAGCTGCTGGGACTGGCACTGCCATACAAACTGATACCCTGGCGAACAGTGAGAGTGGCCTTCAGAATCTGGTAGGCAGAATTGAAGACGCACTCGACAGAAGGAATACTCCTTGGGCATTTTCATCGACGTTGAAGGTGCTTTTGACAACGCAACTTTTGATGGCATGTGCAACTCGGCCAGACAACACGGCCAGACAACACGGCGTAGACGAGTCACTGGTCTTGTGGATTAAAGCAATACTGGTGAATAGGACCGCAAGGCGGCGCTATGTCTCCACTGCTATGGTGCATGTTGGTCGGCTCACTGCTCAACGCACGCAATAGTTCTAACGTCAACGTACAAGAATATGCGGATGATGTAGCTGTACTATGTGTTGGATCGTGTATAGCGATTCTCTGCTCCAAAGCGCAGGCAGCTAGACGTCACCGGCGACTGGTACACTAGTAATGGCCCTTCAGTCAATCCTCACAAAATTGAGGTTGTTCTCTTTACGAGAAGTATGGAGGCTGTCTGGTCTGACTCGTGCAATGCTTAAAGGCATCACCATCTAATTCTCCAACGAAGCTAAGTATGTGGGTGCTATCCTGGATAGAAAACTTCTCTGGACTAAACATGTTACGACGAAAGCATCTAAGGTGCTGTTTACCTTCTGGCAGTGCAGAGGAGTTATGCAAGACATGTGGTCTATCACCAAAAAGGGTCCTTTGGATCTACACGGCTATGACAAGGCCAATTCTATCCTATGCTTCGGTTGTCTGGTGGAATAAGCTTTCGCGAAAAAACGTAATTGCTGCTTTCACCAGCTCCGCTCTAGATGCATTGATGAATACCTCTTCCCTTGATTTTGATATCATGGGCTACATATTCAAAGCCATCTTCCGATTAAAAAGAAGTGGTCTTTGGTACAACACACACTGGAGCTTCGATGACCTTGCACGCCGGCTGTCTTATGACTACGGTCTTATGGACATGCCGTCCAATGCAATGACACAAGAACTCTTGTTGCTGAAAAAAAAAAAACGAAATCGACTTTCCTTGTGCCCAGGACTGGCTTTAGACGGAATCTTAGCCAGGAAACGAATGCAGTCGCGTCTCCACGGATGACTCCAAAACCAATATAGGATGTGCGTTGGTGTCTTTCTTTAGGACGACAACTTTAGATCTCATTTCACGTAAGGAAAGCTTGCATCTGTCTTCCAAGCAGAAGTTTTCACAGTCCTGATGGCAACGTACTATATTGTGGAGAACCGTTGGAAGGGGCAAAGCGTTTGCATCTGTAGCGGCAGCCAAGCTGCGCTTAAAACCTTGCTGAACCCTCTTACGACTTTTGATTGCAGTCGGAAGGCTAAATTCAGTAACCCTTGTCTGGCTCCCAGGTCATAATGGGATTACGGGAAATGAAATCGCCAAAGAACTTGCCAGGCACGGTTCAAAAGAGAGTTTTTCAGGACCCGAACCTACGTTGGGTCTGTCTGCGTCCTCGGTTAAGGCTTCCATTGACAGATGGGTCTCATACGAGCACGACTGCAGATGGCACAGCTCCGCGGGAAGTAGACAGACCATACGAATACTTCCTGACGTCTGTAGGTTCTCACCGGCCTTTTTGCTGTCTCTCAGTAAGAAAGACTGCAGGTTGCTTACTGGCGTCGTGACAAGACATTACACTTTTGCAATGTGCTGGGTAGAAGTGAGGCAACATCTTTCGATGCTTGCTGCGAAAGTGATGACGAAACGGCGGAGCACTATCTCTGTGAGTTTCCGGCTTACGCAGGCATCAGGCTGCAGGTACTTATCTCTGATGTGGTGGGTATTGATGCTTTAGGCACCTTATCACTGAAGAGCTTACTCATTTTTCTTCGCAAGACTGAAAGATTTCATTAAAAGGAACCTTATAAGGTGTACAATGGACTTAGTCTTTGTCTGAGTGCTCTGTTCCGACATTTAAAAAAAAATTACATTGCTAAGATTCTTGGAAAACGCTTAACTTTCTCAAGTGTCACCGTCAGTTCTTCTTAGCTGTTATGCACTACGTCTGCTTATTGCGACCCGCTTTTTTGATTAACAAGATTCTATCCCATTGCGTATTTTTTCGTTGCACCAGTAACTAAGTTTTTCCAATTTGCGACGTACAAGGTTGCAAGAATGCGTTTGCGATCGAAAAAGTCTCTGAGAGAGTTGCTTCAAATTTTTAAATTTTCAAAAAGTTATTTTCTTTCTACTGTATCTAGTTTGTCTTCCTGGCTCTTGCATTGAATGCTTGATAGCATTTGTTATGCCATTCTATTGAGGATGATTTCTTGCAAAGACACTGAAAACGTAAAATTGATAAAACAGGGCCGCCACGGCTTCTCAAATGTTCTTCTGGTTAGTGATATCTTCATCACGACTCTGATGATATTTTGTTTTTGTTTTTGTTTTTTCGCGATTTTTGTTTGTTTTCTTTGCATCCTGAAGAGACATGCCGCCTAAATTTGTGCTCACAAAAAATAAATAAAAATAGTACCTCTGGCTTAGGAGATAGAAGCAGGTTCAGGTTTTAGGAGCTCCTTTAGTAGAAAATTCATTGGCGATCCCATTTCTCGTGATAAAATTATGAACCAAGGTCTAGACAAATCTCTTAGGCTGACTGTCTCCGACTGTTTAAGATACAGTGTCCTTAAGGCAGGTGATTACCCAGCGTACGAGCTGACTCGGATCGAATATTGATGCAACTTATTTTGAAATGAATACTTGACGAGATAAAGTGCTTCTTCTGAAAGCTAAGAGTCTTATGCCCTCCAGCAAGCTGATATCTTCGCTTAGATATCGTTCAAACAATCACAGAGAAATTTGTGTTGATTGGAATTTTATAAGTCAATAGATGCATCAGATAAATTGTATCTCTTCAGTAGTATGATATGATTTCTGACAATGACAGGACGTACTATTTATATCAAACCGTACTTGAAAATTTTTAATTCAACGAACCCATCTCACTGTTGAACAAAAAATATCTCAACATGTTTCGACAATACACTAGTATACGGAATTTTTAAGGACAAAAGACAAAACTTGTACTTGCTTCGAATACATAATGAAAACCACAAAGTCAAAAAACTACAACCCGAACCTAGTTCAGGTTTTCAATTAAACAAAAGTATACGAACTCATGTCGTCATGTCGTCCTGGGTACATCCTTAATACAACAAATATAGTTCCTAAATAACAGCACGTGTACATATACAAAACTAAAGACTACATGATACCATGTAGAGGTGTCCTTAAATCACAGCACGTGCTAAAAACGACCGTCAATAAAATCACATCACTCAATTGACATTGAACCACGTACGACTCAGCATCACAATGAATCCATAGATCCATGCCGTCCTCAATCATGTACGAATATGTACTACAGATATATAGTCACAACTACTCCAAGTACTGGTTTGGCTATAAAAGCCCTGAAATGTCTAACAAAGTCATGATTTAAATCATCTCCAAGGATCCACTTAATTTGGAACTAAACCCTGTTCATGTCCATCGCCTTGATTGACCATGACGTTCACCATGTGGTTCTTCATGTGGATGCGGGTCGAAGTATCTGTAAGAGAAGTATATCACAGATAAGCACAAACTGCATATTCGTCAATTTTATTATAATTTCGTGATTTATTACGGATATCCTTCGTCGTCGTTGTCCTGTGAATAGCTGATATCACATCAACAGTAGGCAAATGAAAAAAAAAAAATAAAATAAAATAAAATGAAAAATTGAAAGGAAGCACAAGGACTCTTCTTATCAACACTACCAGATTGTCGATGGTGAAACGACATCGGCAAAGTCAGATGCAACTGGTTAAAATCCTTGAACTTCGATGTGGGACCTTTATAATGTCATGAAGCTATAAGGATGCCGCACAAATACAAGGCATTACTGTAGTGTTTGTGACAAATATATGTATGTACTGTAATTTTACAACTCGTATCTACCATATGTCCTTTAACCCTGTCGACAGGTATTCGTAACACTGTGGTTTTTATTTAATTAACCCATGACCTGTGTAGGTGTTTGTTTGTGGTTGGGTTTCTCTTTCCTCTACTATCAGTTCAACCTGCTGTTCTATGCCAATGCTATACTATGTATTGTACGTACGAATATATGACATGAGTGTGGGCTTGTGTATGGAGTATGAGATTTCAAGGAGACGAGGCTTTATCCTTCGCCTTGGTGAGTCATTAAATTTTATTACCAATTAATTTTGTGGTTCAGCTTTGAAGATTTGTTTTACTTGTAGTAATCGTATCTGTAGGTGCAAGTGCAGAGGCTAAATATTAGTTTTCCCACAATGTGTATAGGTGATGTAATGTAGTGTAGGGCTTAATGGATAATTGGTTCTCTTGTCGATGACAACAGATACTTAAGGTACTTCAGAAGTTATTCCGTATAGGTGTCGAAAGGTATTAATCGATTTATCGATGGTACGTTCATCTATATGGTCAGAAGAAGATAATGTTCAAGAGAAATTAGAAGTATTTTTATCTCTACAAGATCTCAGAGTATTTTTTGACCCGTAAGGCAATTTATTTTCCACCGCTTTCTATTGAAAAATTGAAAAGGAGATATTTAATTGAAAAGAATCACTTGTTTGATTAGTTCCGATAACTTCGAGGACATAGTTGTCCACATCTTATGTATCCTTTTGTAGTATCCTCCAAAGGGGATACTAGGAGTATCTAGCGGATGGCAAAACGCCATTAACTTTTCAATGGAATGAAACGCTTTCATTACCAGCACATCTTGTTGATATATCAAAATTTATGAGTGAACTTACTAGTATTCAAGATATACGACGAAATGTGATATATAACATCTTGAGGGGCACAAAATAGTCGTCTTGTCCCCTCTGCCAACAAAAAAAAAAAAAAATAAAATCATAAAGACTGAGGCGTTTTACTTAAGATGATGCTTTAGTTTGGAGTGGACCTAGGTCTCAACCAACAAGTTCTGTCTAAAGTCATTTGCCATTAGTTGAGCACTTTGCTTGGGCGCATCACCTGAGTTGAGGTTTTCATCTATTATGTCGTCCTTCTGGATTATTTGAGCCTGAGCGCTGGTCGTAATGCTGGTGCATGATATGGTCACATAGGCATACCGTTTATCGTAACATTTTCTCCTTCATAAAAAATGATGAGTTAGCGCTTCAGTGATGAGGTGCTTCAGTAATGAGGTGCCTACAGTACCACTACTTCAGTGCCGAGTACCTGCAGTCTGATGTGAGCGTAAGTCGGATATTCACAGGGATAGTGCTCCGCGGTGTTATCATCACTTTTGCAGTAAGCATCGCAGGATGTTGTGTCACTTATGGCCAGATCATTCAAGTGCTTAGCAAAAGTGTAATGCCGTATCACGTCGTCAGTAAGCAACCAACAGTCCTTCCTGACCTGCAGAAATACCGCTGACTTCCTGCAGGCGTCGAGAAGCATTTCTTTGGTCTGCCTGCATCCTTGGAAGTTTTGCCATCTGCAGGTGTGCTACTATGAGACCAAGCTGTTAGTGTAGTGCCCTATTACGTTGCCGCTAAGCAACCTACAGTCCTTCCTGGGACTGCCGAAAAGCCGCAAACTTCCTAGAGGCGTCGAAAACCATTCGTTTGGTTGGCCTGCATCCTGGCGTGTAATGATATCTGCAGTTGTGCTCATATGAGACCGAACTGTCAATGGAAGCCTTAATCGAGGACCCAGACAGACCCAATGTAGGTTTGGGTCCTGAAGAATTCCCCTCTGAATCTTGTCTAGCAAGTTCATAGGCGATTGTATTTCCCGTGATCCCATTGTTAATTGGTACCACGACAAGGGTCACTGATTTTAGCCTTCCAACTGTGTTTATTGATCTCTTGCATTCTTGATCTCCGCAATACAGTTCGCTGCCATTAGGATTGCGTAAATAACGTGAAGTGAAATCTAACTTTGTCGTTCTCTAAAAAGACACCAGCGCCACATCCGACTGCATTCCTTTCTTGGCTCAGGAAATTCGATTTCGTATTTTTTCCGCATCTGTTATCATTAAATTGGATGGCATGTCCATAAGAGTGCGTGTTGTACCAAAGACCACTTCTTTTTAAACGGAATATGGCTTTGAAAGTGCAGCTCATGATACGAATATCAAGGGAAGGGAGATTTATCAATGTGTCTAGAGCGGGGTCAGGAGTACTGGAAAAGCTCAGCTCTCATGAGCTCGCAAGAGCATGTTCTACCAGACAACCGACGCATAGTATATAATTGGCCTTATTATAGCCGTGTATATCCAAAGGATCCTTTTCGGTTACAGGCCTCATGTCTTACTGATAGCTCCTCTGCACCACCAGAAGGCCGCAAGCACCTTAGAGGCTTTCGACGTAACATGCTTAATCCAGAGAAGTTTGTTTTTCAGGATGACACCCAAATACTTAGCTTCTTTAGAGAACTGGACAGTTTCTTCCTTCTCGTAAACAGAACACCCTCAATTTTAAGAGGATTGACTGAAAGCGCATTACTAGTTAACCAGTTGTCGATCATGTCTAGGGCTGCCTGGAGCAGACAGTACAGAAAGTACAATTACATCATGTGCATATGCTTGTGTACAGCATATAGTAAGTTCACTTGTTTGAGGAAGTTCCTTGCAACTTTGCAAAAAAAAAAAGCAACAGCGGTTGGTAAGAGTTATTCTTCATTTGATTTCACTGGAGTCATAGGCAGATCTAATGGCAATGCATTGGTAGACTAAGTCCCTAATTACTTTGAAGTTATACGATTATCCGTCTCAAGAAATGTTCTTTTTCAGACGTCCGGGTTGAGTGTCCTTCTTTTTAGGATGCATACACTCGTCTCGTCTCGTTAAGCGCTATACACCACATCGTATTGCCTGAGTCAGTTTTTGATACGAAGATCGGTGATGTCTTTGTAGACCTTGATGAGAGTGCTTAATCGGACGCCTTTAGTATCGATACAGTAGAGCGGGTAGAACTTTGTGGACGATTTTTGGCGCAAGATCATGTTTATTGAGAATCAGGCATGCAGTGCTGATATTTCACTTCATACATACATATGGTACATATGGTCCATTACATAGTATTCCACTTGTAGATCTGAAGTTGTTGTAGTTTTCCTTCTTTCGTTCGCATGGGTTAATAACAGCAAATTTTTTCTTATCCAAAGCACTTGGCTGCTTTGCGGCAGAGTAGCTCTTGCATAGTCCAGTGGTTAACCCCGTGCACAGCGGTTAACCTGCAAAGCGGAACTTTTTTCTAACTCTATGGGTTAATAAGGTAGATATTCTAAAGCTTTCAGGGTTATTGGAGTTGCCATCAAAGTATTCGCCTAGTACTCAGGCTAGTTCTGAAGTTTCCTTACTGAACTCAGATACAGTTTGTCGAAGTACTGAGGTAAACATAATTTTTAGTTCTGCCTAACGAACGTGGACCTATAAGTTTGGCATACTTCATTTAAAGTTTTAATCACAAAAAGATGTCTAGCTGTCAACACCGAACTATACTTTTATTTATGTTCAGCTCTGGCTGTCTACATAACAGACGTTACACTAAAGCCGACCTCCAAAATCTGCTTCATTTGTTTGCCTCCTAATTTGCCTTTTTAATGGTAAATGGAAAAGCTAACTGAAGAGTTTGCTAGTCTAATCATTCAATCACTTTAAACCAAAATGTTAATTTCCATAGTCTGGAGGTAAAGGCATTGGTGCAGAAGATTTCTCTTAGGACCGTTGCATATAATAATCTTTTATACTTTCTCACAATATCCCAATCCTAGCTTGGCTCGGGGATACTTAGCTTTCAGTATTACAAAATCGGGAGTAGTTAAAACTGTCGCATTTACCTTAGTTAAGCAAAGAGCTCAGAATCAAACTATATTTGGTTGAATTGGTAAAACTAGAATTCCTAGCCACCAATGTTCAACACTGACACTATGTGGTCACCTTAGTACCCTATACCCACCGATTAGGAGTGCTCTTCAAATTGTCGTATAAGGCATCTGGTTATTAATCACATGAATACCCGCCATATGTCCTCATGACGCTAGTCAAATCTTTTATACGTAGTCAGACGACAGTGCTCACATCACCGCAGTGGATAACTCATCGAAGTATCCGGCCCCATCATCTACGTCTTAGAATCAAGGACTCAGCCCTCGAGGTTGACGGTTGTGCATGGGGGTAACTTCCCTAGCATATAGTAGAAAAACCAAAATGTTTTAAAACAAGAAGACAAGAAGACACAGGCCATGTGTAGCCGATCAATTAGCAGTCACTTTGACCGCTTTCATGCCATCTAGTCAGTGATAGAATGAGCCAAACAAAAGAAGAATTAAAAAAGGTGACATCGACTATGGTGATTGATAAGAGAACAGAATCAGCGCTTAGACTTAGGTAAGAAGTCTTGGGTTTCCTTCACATTATATGGCAATCCACCTTAAAGCTACATTGGCTAACATATGCCCCAACGGACAACAAGGAAGACGCCATAGTCTTAGGTGTTTAACGCCAAAATAGGAAAGGAGAACATATTTGGTAGAAAAAATCGTAAGCACAGTCCTCACAATACTACATCTGTCAGCGGACTTAGGTTTATTACCTATACGGCAGATCGAAATATCATGCGGATGTCTTAACTCAATATACACATAAACACGGCTGTTTCTAGATGCTTAGCCAAATTGTTGATTATCCAATCGACTTGAGACATGTCCCCAGTATTCTAGACGTCAGCCAATCTTGACTCGAATCACTATCTGGTTACAATCAAAGTACGAAGGCGGATTTTCAAGCAACACAACAAAGAAGAACTACTTTTAGAAGGTATAACGTAAAAAAGCTGCAATCAAATATCCCAAAATCTCTCAACAATTTCTACGCCACCAGCATCAAGTATCGAAGACCACGATCAACGCTTATGTGCTGGGTTTCATCGACCTTCACCAAAAAATCCGTAGTTTGATGATGTATGCTGGCAAGCAGATGCAGCTGCATGAATCGTATAAAGTTGTGCTGCAATGAAAAACGAAAGCCGCTTTTGAACTCTACCGACAAAAAAAGATAGAAAGGACATCATCTTCTCCAAAAGAAGAAAACAGAGAAAAGCACGCGACCGAAAATAAAATATTGAAGTGTTAAGGTAGCAAAACTTGTACCGAAGTCTGTAGAGATGAAAAAGCAAACATTGCAGCAGAGTCACAGTCGGAAGGGATATGGAAGACCAATATCATGCCAGAAGGCAGAACAAACCATTCAGCTTGGACGACAATAACTAAAACTTCCGTTCAACTGACCAAAACGAAGTGAGAAAAGCAAGCTCTAAGCTTAAATCGGACAAAACTGCTGGCCAAAGTATTCAAAGCCGCTGCTGAAAGTAGCTATTTGGGGATAATACACCAACTTATTTGTCAGATCTGGTCAGAAGAATGTATGCCTGTTGAATGGAATCACAGCATCATTTGCCTGATTCACACAAAAGGAAACCCATTAGCTGCGCTGCGTAGAAGTCTCCTCAACATTGCGTACAAGATCATATCTGCCATATTGTTTAAAATCCCGAGGTCTTTCTTTTATAAGCTAATTGGCCCCAATCACTGTGATTTCAGGTGATGAAAGTCCACTTTCACACGGTAGTTCCTCGAAAAAAACTCAAGAAGTCCAAATCGATACCCACCATCTTTCCATCGATTTTAAGGCAGCATAAGACGTCATTTACAGAGAAGAGCTAGCTAGTTTTGGAATCCCTGCCAAACTCGTCCGTTTGTGCAGAATGATTATGGAGAACGCTTGCTGTTCTGTCAACGTCGGTAGCGACATTACCGATACCGTCAAGAAAGGTTTTTGATAAAATGACGCGCTCTTACCCTCCCCTGGTGCGGAACTAACAAGTTAACACGGGAGGAACAATTTTTCAAAAATCTGTGCAACTCCTACCGTACGCAGATGATATTGACATAATTGGCAGAACTCAACAGCCTGTTATTGGTGCGTTCGCCAGTATTTGAAATGGAGCTGCCCGAATTGATCGATGAATTGGACGAAACGTCACAGTTGAAAACTTTAATTTCGAGGTAATAAAGGACTTTATCCACCTTGTCCCTGCTATGAATTCTGCCAACAACGCCTCAGCAAAAATAAAACATAGAAGTACTGTTCCAAACTATACGAGCTTTAAAACGACATCTTGGTTGACTGTGCATCAATCGCCTGAGACGGCTAGCTTACCAATGCTCCGTCCCGCAGATTCTTTGAATTCAGCTCGGAGAAAAAACCCAGTAAAAGAATGCCTTACTTTAGGTGGCGCGCACAAGTAACATAGAGAGGGACCTTAACCGATTTAGAGTGCGCAACTGGAGACAGTTAGCTTAGGACCGAATAAACTGTAGCGGCTTGTTAATTGAGACCCAAGTTCAGCCTAAAATATGTATAGTGCCATCTATACAAGATTCAAGCACATCACACAGATATTCCTCAACGTTTCTAAGAACCCAGCAGCTGTCTTCTTCCCGTCGCCTATTTTAAGACGATGATATTGTGGGTTTTTTTTTCTGTACCATATACCAGATAGTTTTACATATATGGTATCCTCCTTGTCGTTTCATATTTTATTACAAAAGTAGGCCTGAACTTCGCAACTACTCGTACTATTGTGTTCGTGTACGGCTTTGACCAAGCCAACACACAACTCTTCTATTGTCAATGGATTACTTAACTGTCAATCATTCTCCCATCGTTCGTGGCATAAATCCAAAAAAAAAAAAAAAAAAAAAGTTCTCCTTGAAGTGCCAAACGATTGTTCTCGTTTTTAGTCCTTGCTCTTGCTTTAACTATTGTTCATTACTCATTTAGGATTCAATACTCGTACATTTTGTGTAACCCTCCTAATCTGTGCAACACGCAACGCAGACAACTTTGTAATCACATAATCCTGTTAATAAAAGTCCTTCTCTCTGGTTTGCCTCCATCACTTGGTTATAACTTAAATCACAGGATATCCGAATACTCTCGTGATTCATATCCTTAAGCACGCAAAAATAAACAGGCTTTGAATACATACATATTTGTACCACCTGATATATGGTAGCCTCATGGTAAGCCAAAGTTGCCATAGTTCCCACAATGACCAGTGGAACACACGTAGGCTCAAAGACAAAAAGACTTAAAGACTCCAGCATTGTAGAGTTGAAAAACCCAAGGACCGAAGGACTGAAGTTTTGAAGGACCCAAGGACCATTGTGATCATTTACTCAATTGGAAATGGTTACTTGTCGTTTTTGTTTCCAAGGAATTAAAGTTGATTCTGTTTCCTAAATTGATTGCAATTGTCACACACAAATACACATGTGTGCACACAAGCCTAGGTAAATATTCGTATGTAGATCCTTTGACTAGGATTATTTAGTTATTTAATAGGCAAGCAAGTTCTTGCCCACATAAGCCATTAGTTGGATGGTACATCATCCTACTTAACAGTCACCTAGTCCCCTTCCAATGACTGCCGACTAAGTCTGACCAGTCAGTGACTCAAAGTGATTGTGGGATACACAGATACAAACACAAATCGATGGAGATCAATAAGATCCAGAATCGGAGGACGGGTGCGGTATTCTAAGGACCGACCACCCGCACGCCGCCACCGGCTTAATCAAGAGGGATAACGAACACAGTTCTTCTTTCGGAGTCGTTTCTTTTATTCGTTTTTTTTTTTTTTTTGTTTTTTTTTTTTGTATTGTGTGGCTTTTATTGCTTTTCCCATTTACCGTCATTTGATTTCCAGCTTCTTTCTTGGTCTTCTGTTTTGTGTTTGAATCTTTTTCTTCTCTACTTTCCTATTGTTTGCTCGGTGAATTGTTTAATCCGTTAATGTGATTGACTGGTATCGTTTAGTAAGTACGGGTAGTTGGGGGTATAGAAGTCTGTTATTTATTGCTCCTGTGGTCAACGTGGGTGCTTTTTTTTTTTTTTTTTCGTTTCCTCCCTCAGCTTGTGCATGTGCCCGAGAGTATTATTAATCCTACTTCTGCTCCTTCCGATGGATCCGTACTCTGTTCATTGGTTTGAAGTTAAACTCATTTGTTCTGTGTGTTCTCTGGTGGATGGGATACTTTTTAAACTGAAGACGATTAGAAGTTCAAGAAACAATGGGTTGAGGACGAATAGCAAAAAAACACTTAGAAAACTAGAAGAGAGGAAAAGGAAAAAGTATCCACAGAATTGTAAAGTTGTAAAGTAAGAAGTGAAGTTTTTTGGAAGAAGAGAGTTAATTGCATTGAAGGAATTAAGCTGATTTTGACAGTTAAATGCGGGTCGGATTTAGTTTGATGAAAGTTTTAAATGAACCGGATTTGGGAAAGGTAAGTGCGGGTACAGCAGAGAAAAATAGGGACATAACTAGACGGGCATTTAATTAAAGTTGACGGACTCGTTTTTTTAATTTTGGAGCTGTCCACAAATAGTTTTGGGGCGGTAGATACTTGTGATATGTCCTAGAGACTTTAACCGGCATTTTAACACACAACCACAAGCTGTTAATGGCGTAAAATTAACAAATGATTATGAGAAACATAATATTGGGGAGATAAGATGTATAAAGCAACTTCCTCAGTTCATCTTGGTTGGTGTCATAATGCTCTTGAGCTGCAGCCAGCCAACGACTTTTAAAAAATATTTTCCATAACACAGCAGGTGTTGTGCTGTCGAGGTAATGTACGTACATATATATGAGCTTTTGTACGGTGAACTAATTTTTATCTGTCGGAACAGAGCAACAAGTTCTTGTTGTTCCTTTTAAGAAATCTGCTAGTTTCAATTGACAAACTGTCATGGGAACCAGCAATAAACATTGTTTGTTGCCATATATCTCAGAGCAAGCGATGCAGGATATTATGTCCTCCTAGTACTCTTAAAGTTTTTGGCAACAACGTAGTACCTCAGAACGATGACAGAATATCTCTAATGTTTTTCGTTGGAACCTGCCTAATAGCTTCACTCCACGGAGCGCCTACGTTTATAGGGATTGAAGTGCATCAAACATCAGTCCGGTCTACAATGGGGAATAATTCCGATTCTCGATCATATGATCATTATCACCCTTTTAAGACCAGTGCACGAAGTCATCGTGAAGCCTAGACTTTTCTTAGATAGAGAGAGAAAGGCTTGCCTAAAACCACCGCCAATCTTATTGTCATAGTACCCTGTAGTATTTGCTACATTTTGAGATTTTCCAGAAACCGTCAGAAAACCACAGCTACCATGACGCTCCCGCAAGGGGGCCTACTCTTTCAAATGAGGTTGGAACCGAAGTTCTAGAGCTTCTGATTCCCATGGTACAGAATTAAGCCTCTTTAGGGCTACCAGTAAGACCCCTTCAGTTGTCATATATCGACTGACCCCTGAAAAGACTTCATCACGACGACAGATCTTTTCAATTGTGTTATGTGGACACATGCCGTGTATGCTTTATTTCATGCAATAACATGCAACCGATCCTCAACTACAGCCCCTTATGGGCATTAGTTTACCTATCTAAGCCCGCTTTTATAAAAAAAAGAGTTAAAGGAACAATGTCCAATAAGAAGCAAACCCCAAGCTGAGGTTAAAGTTAGCTAAGGCCGCTCTCACATGAAAGAGACATCCTTCAACTAGGAGTAAGTTACTCGAACAATATTTCTATCGTCCCACTCAGATTACTATCATCAAGCAGGGCCATCCGCTCCCGTAAAGACATTTGTAAGACCTCAGTTTCGGATATCCAGTCATTTCACATTAGGGTCAAACGGATAACCTCCAACAATACCTGAAGTTACTCTGTAGAAACAGTACGGCACACAGGCAAACAGCGATCTTTCGCCGATCCAAGTGATGGACAGGTAACAACTTAGTCCCCAGGCAGACCGCATAATGCACCTTACCTGTCCAACAACAGTCATCAATCGTTCTCAAGAAGAACGTGGGAGGTCGACTTGTTGACATTTTGCTCCGAACAACATTGTGACAGTCTTTCCCTCGATACGTTTACACTCACACTGCTACTCCAATCTGCAACAATTGGGAGTAGATTTCTTCCAAATCAGCTCCTCATATGCGCTCCACCTGGAGACTTGTTCATCATTAAGTACCAAATCACTAGACCACAAATGGAATCCTGAGGTTCCTCGCTCCTCATTCACACTTGCACATTGATCCAATTCTGCATTTATTCCACAGGCACTTCTGCCAGAAAAGTAGCTTTTTCAAAGCTTAATCTGCAGTCTTTCCTACTTAGGGACGGTGGGAAAGTCGCTGACCTATTAGAGACGTCGCGAAGCATTTATTTTATTTACTGGCAACTTGCAGAGTTATGCTCAAGTGAAACTCAACTATCAATGCAAGTTCTAACCGAGGACACAAGCAGTCCTAACCAAAGATCGGGTCCTGAAAAACTCTCCTTTGAGCCTAGCAAGTCAATCGGCGATTTAATTTTCCGTGATTTCATTATGACCTGGAACCTCAACTGGGCGTTTGTGGAGTCTTACAGTCTCAATCTAGATTGAAAGTCATAAGAAGGTTCAACATGGCTCTTAGCGTAGCTTGACTGTCGCAACAGATGCAAATGCATAGCCCCCGATTTTCCCTAGTTTATTGCAGACGCAAGATGTTAGCTGAGTGCCAGTATGAAGTTTAGGCGTTGATTTATTGGAGCATCGCAGCATATAATATGCTTCATCTTTCTCAAATGTTGTGTTTAATGAGTTTAGCTACTGCCTTTGTTGCCGGGATCTCTCGTAGTATCGAATGATAGGGAAAGTAACCTGGCTCATCAACAAATATGTGTCATTTTCCGGTCTGGTCGAGTTCCAACTCGTAAAAACTTTAACATCCTTAACCATAGACCTGTTCATTTCTCACTCTGTGGCACGTGAGCTTAATTTTCAAGAATCATTCGGGAATATAGCGTCGTATTTGAAAACAAAATCACCCAATTGGTACTATGAGTCTACGTTGACTTGTACCGAGACTAGCTTGTTGACGGCTTACTAACTAACTCGACTTACGACTTACCTAAACTTTGTAAGAGCTTCACGGAATCCCTGTTTTTTTTTTTTTTTTTTTGTCAACATCTTTTATGGTTCGTTGTTCTAGTTTCAACAGGAACCTTGACTGCTTGCGGCAATTTGAAACGTATGTGGCTTGAATCAAGCTGTCTACTGTTTATTCCTAAGTCTGACCTGCTTATCAGAACACTGTTGTGCTGGGTATCGACCGCCCCGATACCCTAGTGGGGTTTTCTAATTTTTGTCTGAAAATTAAGAAGCGGTCTTGTGAAAGAGTAAGACTTTGAGTTAAGACACGCTTTTCGGTGGGTTAAAAGATTAGTGTTTATGGAGGTTATCAGAAAGACCGCCGTGCTTACATTTTCGCTTGTTTCAGAGGCTCCTGAGCGAGAGTTTATGGGAAAGCGCATGCCAAGATTTAGATACACATGAAGCAAAATTTCGAATGTCGCAGTTGGAAAGTGAATAAACACAATGGTGAGGCATACCAGAAACCCCATTATGCTTTATAAAGCAAATGCTAGTCATCTGATTAAGTTAACGCTCCCCTCTATACCATACACTCCACTTCACGCCAAGTAGAAACCAGTTAGCGCGCTTTCGTTTCGTTTTGCAACATTTTCTATTTATCTCAGTTTATTATCATTTACCTATGAACTGTCAAAGGGCCGAGATGGTTGGTACTTTATTATGTTCACAGTATCAAAAGTAAGAAGATATTACTTTGATAACACTTAATCTTGGGAGCCAAATGACTTCATCTTTCGGGAATATTCGATATCCACGCTGCAAATGACTATTTGTTACCATAAATCTTGCTGTTGACAAACTACGTAACCTGTAGTTCTAAGCCTTACCATTGAGTCGTTGATACCCAGTCTTCGACATTGGATTTAGCTTTGAGAGCCTAAAGCACTTATTCAACTTTCTGCTCGTTCTTAATTGGTTGATTATGGAGAACATTGATGTGTGCTGGCATGTTTCAGCTTTGTGGATAGAGTGGATAGATTAGTTGCATTTTCAGCCACCGCGATCTCACCAGAGAAATTAGTGAAGACAGCTCTCCCTTATCCCGATAGTTTATTATTCCTAAAGATTTAGTCGCGTCTTTCTGCTGTCTCATTTGCAAGAAAAAATACGATTCTGAGTGAGAAATCATTTGATACCTCCAAA
The DNA here is from genome assembly GCA_907269105.1 of Volucella inanis. Taxonomy (NCBI): domain Eukaryota; kingdom Metazoa; phylum Arthropoda; class Insecta; order Diptera; family Syrphidae; genus Volucella; species Volucella inanis. Next base: position 40,085,040 of record OU026153.1, read on the forward strand.
ATCGCTTAACAGCCTTCTGCAACTGGTATGGCTAGTTCTATCTACCCAGCGACTGATTGAACAGCATCAAAGACTTGGTACGACTTGGTTTCTCATCCTGCTCCTACTCCATTGACGGTCAAATGATCCCCCGGCAGTTTTATGACTTCTAATAGTCCCAAGCCATTTGTACCATTGTCTTAACCTTATGCTTCCCAAAACTCATCGAATAATGTCATTGTTCCAACTAGAATTGACTTCAAGTCCCAGGCAACTGGTTTTAGACATAAAAAAATCGAATTTCCAGCTTTAACTAGAAGCTTCAGGATCTGAATCAAAGCTGTAAAGCGAAGGTTGGAAACTGCAGTGTTTGAGGGAGAATTTAAATTTTACCGGGTTGTGGTACGATAAATGTTCGTTTCCTAAGAATGGTCGTTTGAAGTCATTGGATCGTGACATCTCCGTCTAGGTCACAGGATTCTATATAAGCCATATATTTATAGCTACTTTTGGGTTCTTCCCAAAGCTTCCAATACCCCGTTCCTATGATCCTAATAACAGTGCTGTTGTTCTTTCTGTAGTTGCTTTGGTGACTTTAGATGGGACCGATCTTTTTCCACTTCCTTCGCCTAATTGTGGTGAAACCGCTTATAATACTACAGAGACATCTATTTACGATGATATACAGCTTTTGAGTGGTGACAGCCGACATATATATGTATGCCCCACATTTTTCGCAATCCATCAGGCTATCATTTTTCAGGAACTGGATTATCCCAGATTATCCCTTTATTTCACCTCATTTTGCCATTCGCTAGCATAGATCAAACGACGATGTGTTTGGAGCAACTGAAAAATTTTGTATTCTGTCGAAGACAACGGCCTTGCTTTGCCAAAAGACCGCGATTATAATTTTAATCTTTATATTACTAGGAAGGCCGTTAATATATAAATAAATAAATAAAATAAATGAGACCCCGCACTTTATCATTTTTTGCTCAGTGTTGGGATTCAAGAGTGGACATATCTGCCAAGGATGCTCAGTTCCAATACTCATCTTGCACCGCATTGAATCTTATGTGAATTGAAGAGGTTCTTTACGTTCTGATCGTTGACCGTATAAGAAAGGGAAAGGTAATCAACAAAGTACCCACCTGCACCCAAGTCTTTGGGTTGTGTTTCGGAGTATTTTTTTGTACGGTACGCAGCCAACTTCTGTCCTACCCTACTTCTGAAGAGCTTCACATGTGATGCTGTGAGAAAGCGTAAAGCTGGGACTTCTTGATTTATTAATTGATTGATAACTGCAAAGGCTTTCTCTCGTCTTTTTTAGCAAACCAACACAAATCAGTAGATAATACGTTTACGAGACCAATACCAGTGGCTGTCATTCTAAGGAAACTATATGTATCCCAAAAGTGCTACTCTTACTGACATATAGAACCAAGATAAACAATCACTGCTGGTTGTTAATAAGTATCACATGCAGAGATTTATCCCAATTCTAGTCGTATCATCATTGTATTCCGATGACAGAACAATGCAACCAAAGGTATGATACAAACTAAAGTTTCCATTTATCTTAATTAATCAACATCTTCCTTGCATAGAATATATCTGTGATAATGATCACATGAACATCATGTTTGCACTCAATCTTTTAATTAAAGATTTACATTTCAATCGATAATAGATAAATTTCTTCATTCATCTATTCCAGTTCACCCCAGAGCTATTGACTTACCTAACTCCCTCAGCAGCCCACCATTCTCTGGTGTCTTACAAAATGTTATTCACACTGAGATATCTATCCCCATTCATTACTATAGAGGTCGCAATTGCAATTGCAATTAATCAATCAGCAGCAATGTTGATGTTGGTATCGTGAAGCCGATCAATAAATAAATAATTCGCACCACCATAATCAATAAGGCAACACTTAAACCAAATGTTCTCTAATTCAATTCACACACGGATAAGTACTTAAGATACTCAGATATGTACATGTACTTATACTCGTACTCGTACTCGTATGAGTACTCTGAAAAGACTGTTAAAGTCGTTGACAATTACGGACGACATTTAAGCAATGTACAAATAAGTATCTATACAAACCATCCATAGCTTGTTCTGTGCTATCTGATTTAGAGATTAAATGATGCCGAGGGCTGTTAATTTAATATTTTATACCCGCAGGTACATACGTACGAGTATACTCGCACATATTCGATTAACATTACATCAAAGATATTTGTAATTAAAATTCGCTTCTCGATTCGTTCATTAGAAGTCAGATATGACTGAAGATAAGGTAGTCTCATAGATACATTCGTATAGATCAGCGACATATCAATGTGACATGTTAGACATGTTAGACATGTTAAACATGTACGAATGTATCTATTTATCATTTTGTTATACAGATAGGCACCTAAATACCTATTCACGGAATGAATTGTTATCTGTATCTTGTCTTGAGTGGATAAAGTTGTTGCAATAAGTCAATTAATTGCTAACATTTCCCCAAGGTACGACTAAGTGGGACATTTTATATTTTAATTTAGTCGTGTGCTATCAATTTATCAGTGTCAAATAGTTTTAAAAAATTTTTTTTCTTTTGGTCTTTTGCAGTCAAATTTACAAAGATGCCAAATAACAAACCGTCCCCAGAAAATTATAGTACACCATTGCCCACTACAGTGCAGATGACGGCGAAGATAAAACCATCATCGCCATCATTGACGATCAATTCGACTGGTGGGACATCACCAACTAACACTGGGCCAGCTCCTCCGTCTATAGCGCCTACAACCAACAACACAAATATGACATCAGACAATATGACTTCGAATTCGGCTGGTGGAGAGAAACTTCATCACGAAGGACAACGGAAGCGTGAGGAAAATGGTGAAGAGACTGATGTTATTGGTGACTTGGTTGGCCATTTCGGCAAGTGGCAGTTCCTTATGACAATTCTGTTGTCTCTATTTCAAGTACCGAATACGTTTCACATATCGTCGCCAGTTTATCAGGTGAGTCAGAGAATTTTTTACTTTATTTTGTTAAATCTTTTAAAAAAACATTATAAGAAACTGTAAACTTTGTTATTCGAAGGACAGTTTCTGACGTTATTACCAAATTTAACAAAGCTCGACTGCACTTTGCCGATAGCTCTGTCCTATACATAAGAGAAGACTCATTGAAGCTTCTTAGAGTTATCTTTATTAAGCGGTTTTACCTTCAACCTACAAACGTTTCCAACCGATCGGATAGCTTTCTGGACGTATACAGTAAACGTCTGTGTACTTTAAGTTGTTTTATCTGACGCGGCATCTTAGATTAATCTTTTCCCTTCATTTAACCAGTCGACGGTATTTGGCTTCTCATTTCATTCAAATTCTCTTCCAAAATGGATCTACAACATCTTCAACAAAGACCGTGATTGTACTATTTCTTTAGGCGATACTAAAGAGTTCTCTAGGGATATTGAGGCCGGGACATGTTCCTTTTTTATTTTTGTTTTTGTTTTTTTAATGTCATAACAGAGCACTCAGACAAAGAAGTACTCCATTGCACTCTTTGTAAAGTTTCTTTTAAATGAAATCTTTCAGTCTTACGAAGAAAGATGAGTAAGTTCTTCAGTGATAGGGTGCCTACAGTGCCAGCAATCGGTAAGCTGGACATTCACAGAGATAGTGCCCCGTGGTGTCATCATCTTCTCAGCAAGCACCGCAGAATATTGTATCACTTAAACGCAGCACATTTGAATGTTTTACAAAAGTTTAATGCCCGGTAACGAATCCAGTAAATAACCTGCAGTCCTTCCTGCTGAGGGACATCAGAAAGTTCACTGACTTCTTAGAGACGTCGGGAAGCATTCGTTTGGTCTGTCCACATCTTGCGATCAGTAGTTGTGCTCGTATGAGACCCAACTATCAATGGCATCCTTAACCGAGGACGCAAGCAGACTCAACGTAGGTTCAGGTCCTGAAAAACACTCTTCTGAACCTCGTCTTGCAAGTTGTAAGTTTATCGGCGATTTCATTTCCCGTGATCCCATTGTGACTTAGGACTTAGACAAGGGTCATTGAACCTAGCCTTCCGACTGCGTTCAGGGACCTCTTGCATTCCTGAACTAGTTTGGAGATCGTAAGAGGGTTCAGTAAGGCTTTAAGCGCAGCTTGGCTCTCGCTAAAAATGGAAATGTTTCGCCTCCTTCAACGGTTCTCCGCAATATACAATAGTTCGCTGCCATTAGAATTGCGTAAATCTCCTCTTGGAAGACAGATAGAAGCTTTCCTAACGTGAAGTGAAATCTAACGCTGTCGTCCTCCAGAAAGACTGAATGGTGATGCCTTTAGATGGGTCAGACCAGGCAGTTTCCTCTTTCGCGTAAATAGAACAACCTCAGTTTTGAGAGAATTGACGGAAAGCCCATTACTAGTGTACCAGTCGTCGATCACGTCTAGGCATGCCTGCGTTTTGGAGCAGACAGTCACTAGACAGTTACATCATCTGCGTATGCTTGTGCATAGACGTTAGAATTGTTAAGCGCATTGTGCAATTAGTCGATTAACATTCACCATAGCAGCGGAGTCAGAACGCAGCCTTGCGGGCAGCCTCTGTTTACACCCGCCACCACATATTGGCCGCGGCCAGTATCCGCAATCAATGTTCTATTAATAGCATTGCTTTTATCCACACGATATGCCGTCAAAAGTTGCGTTATCGAAAGTACCCTCAACGTCGATGAAAATGCCCAAGGCGTATTCCTTTTTGTCGAGTGCATCTTCAATTCTGCCTACCAGATTTTGAAGTGCACTCTCGCAAGAACTTCCGCTTTCGTAGGCGTCTTGCATCGCCGACAGAGGATGCATTCGCAAGGTGGTCTTGCGATGCTTTTCAGCATGAGAAAAGTCAGACTAATGGGTCTGAAACTCTTGCCGAGCGAATAGTCCTCCTTTCCGATTTTCGATATCAAGACCATTTCACTGTTCGCCAGGGATTCGGTATGTACATATGCCAGTGTCAGGCTAAAAGTGAAAATTCTCTTAAGAGTTGCCAGCAGCTGATCTATAGCTTTTTGTAACATCATCAAAGGAAGCAACAGCATGTTATATGGCTTCATCCCCCACCGCAGCCGATGAGATATACTAGCTACGGCATGTTGTGTTGTTCAGCTCATTACCAGGCGCGATAATTTCGATCTTGCCACAAAAAACTTTGTAAGAGACGCTCTTCGAAGTCCGCATATGGTAAGCCTCTTAAAATCTTTCTGCTTTGATCTGTAAAGATTCCAATCATCCTCCAAATTAGTCTTTAGTGACTTGTTTATAAGTTTTCTTGATTCTTCATAAAGACGCTGCATGTTTTCGTTCCACCAAGGAACGGGCGTTCAGCTGAACAGCTTCCTCAAGGTTTTATTTTGTCCTGAGGTTAAGGGGAACTTGTTCCTTTCCATTGATATTTTTACATTCTTCATCGTGCTCTTATTATGTTTACTTGTCTTCAATTCTTTGTTTTCTATGCAGGACCCCCTGGTAGCCTCTTGCAAATTCATCTGAGGTTCATCACGAAATTAGCGATTTTGGTAGTGATAGCAGTTTTCATAGCTGATTGTTATTGGTAGCAAAGGTCCTTGACATTTGATCTGGTTTAGTAGTCAGTCTAAACTTAGAAGGAAGAGTTACCCGGCGTCGATCAGTACGTGATTAGTCTGGTTAGTAGTGAATACCAATAAAGATCTCCAAACGCATTTGCATTTCTACCCATTGCGTTGATTAGATTGAAACCGTCGCTAGATTTAGCGTCGTGTAGACTACATTTTGTGAGCTTGCCTTATCCAGTTTTGCATCAAAGTTATCAAGTTAAGTGATCGTGTCTGAGGTGTTGCTTAAATATCTTGCCCAGGAGCTCGTAGGAGCTACTCTTAATTTGCTCTCCACCGAATAGTGGATGCATACTCGCATTAATCCCATGTTGGCGAAAATTAACTCTAAAAGGCACAATTCGACGCTATAAATACCGCAGTTTTCAATCTTTTTTTTACAACTAACAAATTTCTGCAGTTACCTCAGTTCCTAACTACTTGCCTTCGGTTGTCGGTACCCTTGTACTTGTGTGCGCCACGTTAGGTGAGATCTTGTTCTACCACATTATCCCTCTGGGTTGGGTTCGAAGATTCTGTGGCCCAGAGTACTGGTTTCCATTCGTTCCACATCTCCTAGCAATTTGAAACAACTGATGGGAAGTTCTCTGACTTTTAAAATATTTCACCTCCAGTGTTCACTTGTAAATTCCACATAATTCTCTCAGGTATGATGTTGAAAAGTCACATGACAGCGCGTCAACTTGTCTAAAATCTTTTTTGACAACAACGATCTCGGTGAAGGCAGTACCGAACTTGACGGATCAGCGAGCTTTCTCAATCGTTATTCTGTACAGACTGACGAGTCTGGCAGGGATGCCAGAGCTAGACACCTCTTTTCTATAAATGTCGTCATATGTGGCCTTAAAATCGATGAAAAGATGGCGTGTAGCGATTTGGATTTCTTGAGTTCTTTCCAGGATCTGCCGGAGTGTGAAAATGTTGTCTATTGCAGGCTTTCACGGCCTGAAACCACACTGATTGTGGCTAATTAGCTTATTGACGATATGGTAGATATGATCTTGTATGCAACGTTGAGGAAACCTATACCTCTTTAGTTGGCGCATTTAAGAGGGTCTCATTTTTTGGGGTTCGGTCAAACGAACGATGTTGAGTTTCCATTCATCAAGCACACATTCTTCTGACCAGAACTGAGAAATGACTTGATATATGCTTTCCACAAAGTCCAGCAACTCTGAATAACTTGGCCGCTAGGCCCTCAAGTCCATCAGCTGTGTTGGATTTAAGCTTAAAGATTGCAATCCTCAATTCGTTTTGGTGAGTTGGACGGAAGTTTTGCCTGCTCCGGAAATATTTTCCTTCCAAATTCTCGACACCGACAAAGTTTTCTTCTTCATTTCCACAGATTTCTTTACAGGTCTTGCTGTCTTGATATTTTCTTTTGGCAAAGTGCGTTGTTCTTGGAGTGCAAACACTCAACATCTTCGATTGCGTGCTTCTCACGCTTTTGTTTCTTCTTCTGAAGAAGCTGATGTTTTTCGCGTTTCTTTTGCTCGTGCGGCGCTCGTGCTTCCTTGGCACCGACTTGTTCACTTCATTTTTAACTTCACGTGTTTGTCGCCGTCCCTCATCAAACGTTGCCAGCGCTTCCTTCATGCTAAAAAGCATTGAGAGAACTGTCGAGATCCATGTGCACAAAACCGTATTGCGAATGCTTCCTCTGTGGAAGATCCTGTGAGAGTGCGCTTCAGAATCCGGTAGAAATAATTTAAGGCGCACTCGACAAAAGAACACGCCTTCGGCATTTTCATCGACGTTGATGGTGCTTTCGACAACACAACTTTTGACAGCATGTCGAATCATTAGTTTTGTGGATAAAAGCAAGGCTGTTGAATAGGACACTGTCTGGCTGTATCCAATATGTGGTGACGGGTGTAAACAGGGGAGTTCTGTCTCCACTCTTATGACGCATTTTGATATATTCGCTCAACGCGCCCAATAGTTCTAACGTCTATGCACAAGCATCTATCTGTCTGTTGGATCGTGTCTAGCGACTGTCTACTCTAAAGCGCAGGCAACCCTAGACGAAATCGACGACTGGTGCACTATAAATGCACTTTCAGTCAATCCTCTTAAAACTGAGGTTGTTCTACTTACGCGAAGGAGGAAACTGCCTGGTATGACCCATCTAAAGGCATCACCATTCAGTCTTTCTGGAGGACGACAGCGTTAGATCTCACTTCACGTAAAGAAAGCCTGTATCTGTCTTACAAGCGGGGATTTACGCAATCCCGATGGCAGCGAGCTATATTGTAGAGAACCGGTACAGAGGGCGAAGCATCTGTATTTGTAGCGGCAGCCAAGCTACGTTTAGAGCCTTACTAAACCCTCTTTCGAGTTCTAAACTAGTGCAAGTATACAAGAAATCACTGAACACAGTCGGAAAGCTAAATTCAGTGACGCTGATAAACTTTTCAGGCATTGAGAGAGATTTGCAGGACCCGAATCTATGTTTAGTCTACCTGCGTCCCCGGTTAAAGCATTGTATTTAACAACTGGCTCTCCAATGAGCACAACTGCAGATGGCACAACTCCCCGGGATACACTCAGACCAAGCGAATGCTTCCTAAATTCTCTAGAAGGTCAGCGGCCTTTCTGCTTTCCCTGACGTCGTGACAGTGCATTACACTTTTCCAAAACACTTAAAATGTGCTGGGCATGAATGACACAATATCCTGCAATGCTTGCTGCGAAAATGATGACGACACCGTAGAGTATTATTTTACTTATACTTACATCAAGCTGCAGATACTCGACGTTGCCGTGGTGGGTACTGGTACTGTAGGCATCTTATCACTAAGGCACTTACTGATCTTTCTTCTTAAGACTGAACAATTTCATTGAAAGGAACTTTACAAAGAATACAACGGACTAGTTCTTTCCAGACAGAAAGAAAAAAAAATATGAAGACAATTTCAACAAATATCTGCCGATCGCCTATTGACCTCAGATGCTAGAGTCCTTAGTCTGAGCAATTGAAAATATCATGTCTCGGACAGAAATTCTTTACAGGTTCGAAGTCCAGAATGTATTCGTATATGATTAAGGTTGTTTTCGTTAATTTTTTCAACAAAAATAGCGATATTTTGGATCTGCAAAAGTTTTCAAGAAAGTCCATGAACGAAGTACCTTCAATACCATTTGTAGCAACTATATTTAAAGGGTGATTCATTGTGAGGTTTGATCCATAATGTTAAATAAAATACATAAATTTGAAAGTGAACTTTAAATTTTTCTTATCAGTTAAAAGAACAATTCATGGGATTTACTTCTTGAAAATGATGTCATGTAAATGTTGGCCACGACTACGTTTGAGGTGGTCCATTCGGAAGGTCCAATTTTGGGTGACTCGTTCGAGCATAGCGACTGGTATCTCGTGGATAACACGAGTAATGTTGGCTTTCAAAGCGTCAATCGTAGCTGGCTTATTCCTGAAGACCTAAAACTTTACATATTTTTTTTTTTTATAATTCCGCTCACGCACCAAGGGGATATGAATACCCTTTTACTGGCTTTTCACCAGGGAGCCGGCGGGTGATGTAGTAGTTTTGAAACTCAGGTGTTAGGTTTCGATATTTTTCCCAGAGGTGATTGTCAAACTGGACGGGACGAGCCAGTGCATCTTCAACCAGTGGGTCTTAAATACGTGCTAGTTGTTAGTTCGTTACATTTAGTCCAGCCAGCAACCACTCTAACATCCATGAAAAGACTTTTTCAGAGAATTACCTCTCACGGGATTCGAACCCGCGACCCTCTGCTTGAGGAGTCTATGCATATACCACTATACCACGGTCACTCCCCACTCTAGAGCAAAAAGCCCAAAGATGTGATATCGCACGATCTAGGTGGCCAATTTACCGTAGCAAAACGTGAAGTTAAGTGCTCAGCAAAATGATTTCTCAAGAAGTCCATTGTTTCACGCGCTGTATAGTTCGTAGCACCGTCTTGTTGAAACCAGAGCTCACCAAAACCATGTGCTTGAATTTCAGGAAGCACATAGTCCGTTAACATGGCGCGATAACACTTAACATGCCGTTGTTTTTAATGGATGTAATGATAGCTCTTGGTACTCTTCGGGTCGGTCATCAGCCCAAATATGGCAATTTTGTTTATTGACGTATCCATTGAGCCAGAAATGGGCTTCATCACTAAACAAAATTTCACGATAAAACACCGGATTTTCATTGAATTCAATTCGACTAGCTTTAATTGTTGCACAAGTTGAATTTTGTACGCTTCTATGCCGAGATCCTCACGTAATCTACGCCAAGTTGTCGATTACACCAAGCCAAGCTGCTGAGATCAACGACAAATCGTCACGGTCTTCGCGTACACTCTCAGCTACAACTACTATAGTCTCTTCACTACGTGTTGGATGTGGTGTAACCAGTCGAGTATCATCCACTAATGTAAACCGGGACTCAAATTTGCGAATGGTATTGGTTTCAGTGGTTTCAGTATGTCGATTATGCGCACCGTAAGTTCCTCGAATCGCACGAAAAGCGTTTCTCACAGAACGCTAATTTTCGTAATACAGCTGAACAATTTCGAGACGCTGTTGTGGTGTGAGTCTTTCAATGATGACTTGCCAAACGATACTGAACAAAAATGACAAAACAGTTTGATAGGAGTCACGCGTGATCTGTCGAAAAAAGCTTATTGAAAATCGAACCTCACTATGAATCAACCCTTAGAATACCTATGATAGCAATAGATGAATACATCTTATCGATTTAGCTCACCCTTAACCTACCTCAGTTGTCACTAATTTTGTTGGTATATTCAAGTTGAAACTTCTTGATGAAGGAAGAAACATAATCCTAATTCCAAATGATAAATCAAAGTCAACGGCAGATTTGTTTAGTTGACATCGTTGTTCCGCTTTCAAATTGCTTGTAACCCATTGAACACCATTGTCAGAACCCACATCTGGGTAAATTCATTCCCATTACCGGTACTTTTCGCCGAAAAGAATAAAAATACGACTACATAAACGCTCGTTACAAAAACCCGTTTGCCCTTATTTTGATTTCCTTTGTTCTTCACCAGATACATAACGAAAAGAAGAAAAATTATTTCAAAAACGAAATCCACTTGAACTCCTTTCTCCAAACTCTAACCGCTTTATTCGTAATTTACCTCTATTTCAGTAAACAGTATCTTTGTGTACAGATACAGACTATTCGTATGCTCAGATAAAGACACATCCCTCGTTTCGTCGTTCCCATTTCACCTGCAGTGGCTGACACCTATGTATGATACTTCTCTGCTAACAACGGAAGCCGGTAATTTTCTAACTCAACCATTTGAAAGTAATAATCTCCCTCTCCCCTGTGCCACTGAAGACTAAAGACCGAGTTTTAGTAACCGTCCCGAAAGCGACGACAATATCAAAGTCTGATTCATGTGAAAGTATCATTTTCCTCTAGTGTGTCCTTGAGATAATTCCTCTACCCGGCTCCACCTTCCAACTAAGAGTTCTTCTTGCCATTTTTCACAGGAGCTGTTTCAAAAACCTACTACCACACTGTTGAAACAATTGAAATAGACAATAATCCCAGTCAGAGGAATTATATTTGATGTGTGCCGTGAGAGTTGGAGACTTTGAAAAGTAAGAGATGCCTCCCGCTGTGGCAGCCACAAACATAAAAATCGCATCAATACTCGTATGTTAGAAAATTGTACGCATTCAAAATTATTTTCCAAAAAAAAAAAAAAAAAAAAAAAAAACAAGAAAACGAAAATAAACACTCAGTGTGACTAAATCGGAAGAAATGTCGAAATCCTCAAAGAATTCAATTACATGAATGTATTCGTATGCAAAGTTTTGAGAGCTCATGATGATCGCTCTTTTACAGAATCAGGGCGGAGTACCACCGAACCTGGAGGAGCATGGTTTACAGAAGGCGATAAAATCGCACAAAACCCGATAAAGGGAAATCGAACTTTTGTATTTTTTGTTTTTTTTTTTTTTTTTTTTTTAGGAGTTCCTGGAAATCACTCTTCTCAGAACTGTCGAAGTTGCCTTCTTGACTATTTCGCATTGAAAGGGATTATTCGGCAATAGGTTTCCGATTAGCATGTTACGAATTCGAATATGTTGTTTTGTCAAAGTTTCGTTTTTATGGCAATCGTTTGTTTATTGCCTTGACATTTTGATGGTTGGAGGAGAAAGGGGAAAGAGAAAAGACGAAACAGGAATCGGGAGGATTGGCATAAATTTGAGGGAGGATATGTTGTTTGATGGTTCATTGGTTAGCTGAGAAGGATTTTAAGGCTGTGAAATGAGTTGACTTTCCCTAAGGGCAATAACTTTAATCGCACGATGGCAGGTAAAGAGTTTAAACGGAGCATTTTTTTTATTTGTCAGTATATGTACGAGTAGATATATTTTTTGTTAATAAATCGAGGGAGTTCTCTTCTTTTTTTTATTCATTATTAGACACCAGAAAATTTTCCTGAATTACGCAGAAACAAATTTGGCACTTCCTCAAATAACGAGCAATAAATTAAGGCATTTTTGAATATGAGAATCAACAAGAAGGCAAAGGAAAATTTCCTCACTAAAGACTGCGGTATATGAATGGGACAAATATTATGGTCGTTTGTACTTACATTTTGAAAGGATTATAGCTGTCAGCTAGCACGACATGTAACATAGATACTGCAACTATCCAATTTAAAAGTGGAAACATGACTCGGAAGATTCCAGCTTAAGAATCCAAAACTTACTCATCGATAACTGTCCTTTTATACTGGATATACACGTCATAATCTGATCCCTGTGCAATTCTCTGAAGAAAATGGAGCTTAGATTTGCAGGATCCAACAGTCCCAATTATTGGTTGGACTGCAATGTGTTTTCCGTGCAGGTACAAATCAAATATCTCGCAACGGATTTCCTGCATATTCGTCTTGTTCTGCATGTTATAGGTATATCGGGCAATTAAAGGGTACTTTTCTGTACAACTCGATTTCGCTATACAGCTCACATAGGTCGCTTCTATGCTCCCTTGTCAGAATCCCGCTGACGTAAACGAGATCAAAAATCACTCGAAAAATTTTGCGTTCACTACACTCCGTATAGTACGACTTTTGTTGGCGTGCAAAAGACTCCTTCCGGCGAGCTACATTTTGAAGTTAAGGAACAAAAAGAAGTCGCAGGGAGCCTAATCCGGAGAATACGAAGGATGGGGAAGCAAATTCTTTTTCTTTTTTATAAATCGGCTTTGAATCGGCCCAATAAATTAACGAAGTATGCTCCTGTAGTTGGTTTTCCCTTCTCCAAATAGTCAACATATATCATCTCGTGGGTTTCAAAAAACGATCGGCCGAAGGCACAGTTTTCGCCTTCTTTGGAGCACGTTCACCGGGTAAAAAACCCATTGTTTCAACTTTGGTCTCTGGTGTATACCAATGAAACCATGTCTCACCGGCGGTCATAAAACGAGGTTTAAACTCCTACGGATTTCGATTAAACAGGGCCAATCACGTCTTTGAAGTGGTCTAACGATTGCGCTTTTTCTCTGATCTGAGCAAACGCGGCACACATCGCGCGGAAACCTTTTTTATGTTCAAAATTTCGTGTAGTATATGGCTAACGCATTCAGTGGAGATGCCTGCTATCTCAGCCAATTCGCGAATTTTTACTCGGCGGTTCGCCAAACCGAGATCATGGATTTTGTCCACGGTTTCCTCTGTGGTAACCGTTTTTGAGACACCTGGGCGTGGTTCATTAAAACCGAGGTGCGACCACGGCAAAACTCTGCCAACTAATGGTAAACGGTTGTACGGGAAGGTGAATGGGTCCATCGAGAGTATGCTTGATTTCCTTGTAGATTTTGCCACTCAAAAACAAGAATCGGATCACGGGGCGATACTGCTCTGTTTCCATGGTCGCAAAAAACACTAACACGATGTTTTGAAAAGTGTGTCAAAACAAACTAAACTTCGGATTGTCACCAAATTTTGGCAGGCGGGCTAAAAGAGGTTAAACTTAATGACAGTAAGCTCATTTTGGGTCAGTAGCGCCACCTAACTTCCAATCCGGGTTGGAAGTTAAAAAAGTTAAAAAGCCGTATTTCACAGATGAATCCATTTTTGTAGCTTATGTCTCAATTCTTACACACGCACTAGTGATAGTCTGTTGCTTTTTGGAATTGATGTCAATGTTATGGGTATGTAAAGTAGTTGCGCATACTTCGCAAAAATTGTGCCTAGTTTTGGCTTGAGGCGATTTTCTCAAGTCTGATGTTAAAGAAGTCATGACAGTGATGCACCTTTTGTAATAAAGGATATCGATGGTATAGGAGATGCAATAGGGATGGTGAAATATATTGGACTAGAAGTAGCAGACAAGAGATGAATATTATGGTAAAAAGAGTGTCGGATACAGAACAGAGCCCTGTGGCAAACCAAGCTTTATTTTGTGGAAATCAGACTTGAAACCATCCAAGACAACTTGAATTGAACGTTCCAAAATTTGATTTCTAATCCACTGAAGAAGAAAGTCGTCGATCCCAAAAGAACCTGATGCGAAACTCTGTCAAGTGTCTTAGAAATATAAGAGAATGCAACTATCTTGCTTTTGCCAGATTGCTATACGATTTAGTTTCACTATTCGGTGGGACATGACATCAAATCACCATGTTGCTACGAAAACCGTACTGCTGGTCATTCAGAAGTTTTCGCGTTTCAAGATATTTCATGACTTTACAGTTTATTATCGTTTCCATGACCTTGGAAGGAAGGGACGTAAGTGAGATTGGTCTATAGGAGGAGAGAGAAGAAAATTCGTCTTTTTTAGGAATGGGCTGAACAAATGCTGTTTTCTATCTGTTCGGAAGGAGTCCTAAAAGATAGGACTAATGAGAACTTTCCCCAAAACGGGGGATACATTATTGAACATAAGTCTACATACTACCCTCAAACATCCCGTAATTGAATAAATATATTATATTACTAGCTGGTTTTACCCGCTTCGCTGGGTCTTTAATATGCAGTTTAATGTACACTTTTTTTAGAACACTAAATTTTCTAAAATATTAAGACATTTGACTAGCCCACGTTCCTGCAACTTCTTCAATTTTTTGTCCTTACTTAAAAATTGCAGAGCTCAATATTCATTGTACAACAGTAATGCACATGCATAGACATCTCATTTGTTCGAGGTAAACATATTGGGTATGTAATTTAATTCGTGCGGTTTTTTTCAAAATTTGAACATTTATTTAAGAAAAACATATACAATGGTATTATTCAAAGTATTGCCCATCTGAAGCTATGACTTTTTCCCATCTTTCTGGCATCTTGTGAATCCCATCGCAAAAGAACTGCGCCGGCTTGGCAGCCGATAATGAATCAAGCCAATTTTTGATAGTCAGAAGGGGCAAGGTCTGGGATATAAGGCGGGTGGGGTAAGACTTCCCACCCACTGTTTTCCAAACAGTTTTTAACCGGAATAGCAAAGTGGGGCCGAGCGTTGTCATGATGGAAAATTATTGCCTCGTGTCTGGCCGCATATTCCGGGCGTTTTTCGGCTACTGCTCTCTTCAAACGGATTAACTGTGTTCGGTAGAGTTGTCTATTGATGGTTTCACCTGGTTTTAGCAGCTCATAATACAGCACACCCATCTGATCCCACCAAATACAGAGCATTACCTTCGCGCCATGGATATTCGGCTTTGCCGTTGATTTGGCTGGTTGGCCGGGTTTCACATATGATTTTTTGCGCTTGTGGTTATCGTAATGGATCCATTTTTCATCACCAGTAACAATCCGATGCAAAAATTAATTCCTTTTGTGGCGTTCCAGCAGCATTTCGGACAAGCAAAACCGCCTTTCGACGTCTCTCGGCTTGAATTCTATTGGAACCCAATTTCCTTGCTTTTGAATATATCCAGCTGCTCTTAAACGTTTTGAAATGGCTGATTGAGTGACACCCAAAGATTCTGCGAGCTCTTTTTGTGCTTGGCAACAATCTTCATAGAGTAATGCTTCCAGTTCTTCATCTTCAAACTTTTTTGGCTGCCCAGGACGTTTATCGTCTTCGAAGCCAAAATCACCACTTCTAAACCGTGCAAACCACTTTTGGCACGTTCGCTCAGCTAGCGCATGTTGACCATGAACTTCCACCAAAATACGATGACTTTTGGAAGCAGTTTTTTTCATGAAGAATAATTCCCCGCAAAAACACCTTTTCAGGCACAAAGTTCGACATATTTGAGTGAAAAAAAAAAATTATTGTTGTTTACGCTTCAAATGAATGACATATACTGAAATGACGTACAATGACAGTAGCTTTCAAACGTATGTTCCAATGGAATAATACAAGTTACGTCATCTCTTAGCAAACCGCACGAATTAAGTTATAGGCCCAATAGAAGTGTAGAGTATACTATATATTTACTGTCAATAAGAAAAGACAATTCTGTAATTAATGTTGAAGTTTCTTATTACATTTAAAAAACTTCCGTGTACAAAGTTTCGTGTTTTCCGGGTATAAATGAACAAATTATCTGGACTACCAACTCTTGAACATCCTACATATAGTTGGCCATGGGAAAAGCAAGGCTCTTCTAGTTGTAAACCAGCAACAAGCAGAGTTTGTCCTTGAGATTTATTAATAGAAGTGGCAAAACTCAGCCGAAACGGGAATTGTAGCCTTTTCAAGTGAAATGGTGTATTTAATGGTATCAGAGGAATACATGATAGAACAACGTCTTCTCCTTCGCCACAGCCAGTAAGAATAGTTGCTTCGATAACATGATGCATTTGTTTTTTAACTACAAGTCTTGTCCCATTACAAAGGCGAGATTGATCTAGGTTTCGCAAAAGCATGATTGGAACTCCAACTTTTAAGTTCAGTCGATGGGAGGGTAACCTGGTGGCTCTAATGAATTTAGAAATTCAGTTGGATAGTTAGCAGATTCCGATAGGTAGTCAACAGTGTCAATCGATCTGTAAGTATGGCAGTTTCCAGGTATCATATTCAGGAGTTGACTATTGATGTTATTAACAGTGATATTTCTTAGTGCAAGAATAGCTCTTTCGCATAGCCATCTATGATTGTGATAATTTTTATTTTTATTTTTTATTTTTTTTTTTTTGAGGTTTGGAAATACTCTTTCCACTAGTTCATCAAATGACTGCACCACAGTTCTGACTTGATCAGGATTTAAATTACCATCTCTGTCAAGGTTCATCTTTCCTTCTTCAAGTTTAATTAATTTTTGAGCAAAGTGGCCTGATAATTGATCCCCATAAAGATGTGTTCTCATATTTGTAGAATGTTTCATAGTTTGCACATGGTACCACAGGAAAGAAGACTTAAGGCAAGCTTTGATTTCATCTGTTTTGGTTCCTTTTGGGAATCTAATATGTCTTGCAGTGTTCTGTGAATTGCTTCAAACGCTTTTTTATGGGCCATTGTACATTCATCCCAAACTATAAGTTTACACCTCTTAAGAACCTGAGTCATTCCAGACGATTTGCTGATATTACAAACAGGTGAATCATTAGCGGCTAGATTTAATGGAAGTTTAAAAACAGAGTAAGCTGTTCGACCCCCAGGAAGTAGCGTAGCAGCAATGTCGGATGAAGCCTTTCTCTAGTCGTACTTTAGTAAGTAAAAGCTTTGTGACAAACGATTTCCTTGTGCCGCCTGGAAGGTCAAGAAAAAATATGCCTCTCATCTGATTGGCAACTTTATTAAATACAGCAGAATATATATGTCTTTGGTGAGGTAACAACTTTGGCTCATTTTCCATAATGTACCGAGAGAGGCCATCGATGTCGTAAGAAGTCTCCCGGAATAGCTCAGTATTTTGATTATTCACTTCTGTTCTGTTAGTTTGAGGAAGACCAAATGGACGCAAACTTTGTCCCCCAAAGTTAATAACCTTATTTTCTATGGCAATTAAAGCTAAGTTATAAATATCTTCAAAAAAACCAATTGCCATTTGAGGATTTCGTACTTGAAGTTGGTGCTTAAAATCTTCCACAAAATCATTTCTGAATTTTATTTATCGAGCCAAAGGCTTACTAATTTCGCACGATATATAGTAAGTAGGATAGCGAAAAGACACCGAAGTTGTTTTGCTGTTTGCAGCGATGAGGCCTCTGACAAAGTTGCATCCCAATGTTCGTCGTCTTCTAGTAAGCCTCGTTTAAGACAAGCATCTCGGTAAGTAAGATACAAATGAGGTGGGACCTATAACTTCATGGAGGGGTAGTCTTAAGATGAAACACTCGTGTTAGCTGGGATGGACAGTATATACTCTCCCTATGGCAGTATCATATTTAATGTCCTGATAGCCTTCTACTATTTTACCCCTTTTCCTGCTGTTCCACTTGTTATTGTTCCATGTATAATACGATTGCCCCTGATTGTATAATAAAGTTCGAGCAAAAGAGTCTTGTTGGCATAATTTGAAGAAACCTGTAAGTGTGGTATCTTATGAAGTTCGTGCTTGTTGTGGGGCAGTATCAGCTGTAAAATAGACTCTGTGACCATTCCCCAAATGGACAGTAAGATGTTACACTGCCGGATATCGATCATGAATAGAAATCCCGAGAATTCTCCAGAAAGCTTTATTGCTACTCATACAATATATCGACCCATTTGGTATTGACTAACTTCATTGATTTTACCGAGTTACCAAATTCTACGTTAATATGAGAGTTAAACGTCTTGGATAATAGAGGGCATCAGGGTACAATCCACCTGTTATCAACTTCATGTTGTCCTATCTTAGTTTGAAAACCACCATCTTCAGGTTTTCTTCGCCTAAAAGAGTGATACTCACCCGCACCAATCTGTGTTTCATAAAAAATTTTTTTAGGGAATCGTTTTGGTGCACTTACCATCTTTCATACAAGGGGAATTGTAACTGAAGGAACCACATGGACCATGGACCATCTGTGTCTTAACGATTTCAAAAAGTACTTTGTCCCTTGTAGGATCTGGAAGCTCTGCAGAGATGAGTGACTCGATTTGATTGGAATGCTTTTTCGTTTGAAGCCAAATCAAGATATGCGCATAAGCAAACCTCGTTCTTGCAATTCTACGGTATACATGTGACATAGTACAGGTCCAAATATGTGAAATTTTATAATAAGATCCATTAATTTTATCAACTTTAGATGAAAGACTCTGGCAATAAGGTCGTGTCTCTGAATATATGTTTGACCATGCAGTAGTTCACTTTGAAGTTCGCTCCATTTTGCGTTACATGTAAAGGTAATGAATAAATCAGGTCGGCCATGATCTCGTACATACGTCGTTGCATCCTAGCTCCGCTCATGCATGTACCTGGGGCTTCCTGTAAAACTTGAAGGAAGAATGCAAATTTAACAAAGATCTCTTCCAGTAGCGTCATTTTCAAATGTATGTATTGTACGAATCAACTCTAAGTTCCTTTTGGTAAGTAATTATATATTGGCTATGCAAATTAATTCGTGCGGTTTTTTTCTTCAAAATTTGAACGTTTATTTAAGAAAAATATGTACAATAGTATTATTCAAAGTATTTCCTATCTGAAGCTATGACTTTTTCCCATCTTTCTGGCAATTTGTGGATCCCATCCCAAAAGAACTGCGCCGGCCTGGCAGCCAAGAATGAATCAAGCCAATTTTTAATATTCTGCTCTGATGTGAACCGTATTTCAGTGAGGGCGTTCTGCATCGACCGGAACAAATGGTAGTCAGAAGGGGCAAGGTCTGAGCTATAAGGCGGGTGGGGTAAGACTTCCCACCCACTGTTTTCCAAATAGTTCTTAACCGGAATAGCAACGTGGGGCCAAGCGTTGTCATGATGGAAAATTATTGCCTCGTGTCTGGCCGCATATTCCGGGCGTTTTTCGGCTACTGCTCTCTTCAAATGGATTAATTGTGTTCGGTAGCGTTGTCCATTGATGGTTTCACCCGGTTTTAGCAGCTCATAATACAGCACACCCATCTGATCCCACCAAATACAGAGCATTACCTTCGCGCCATGGATATTCGGCTTTGCCGTTGATTTGGCTGGTTGGCCGCGTTTCACATATGATTTTTTGCGCTTGTGGTTATCGTAATGGATCTATTTTTCATCACCAGTAACATCCGATGCAAAAATAAATTCCTTTTGTGGCGTTCCAGCAGCATTTCGGACAAGCAAAACCGCCTTTCGACGTCTTTCGGCTTGAATTCTATTGGAACCCAATTTCCTTGCTTTTGAATATATCCAGCTGCTCTTAAACGTTTTGAGATGGCTGATTGAGTGACACCCAAAGATTCTGCGAGCTCTTTTTGTGCTTGGCAACAATCTTCATAGAGTAATGCTTCCAGTTCTTCATCTTCAAACTTTTTTGGCTGCCCAGGACGTTTATCGTCTTCGAAGCCAAAATCACCACTTCTAAACCGTGCAAACCACTTTTGGCACGTTCGCTCAGCTAGCGCATGTTGACCATGAACTTCCACCAAAATACGATGACTTTTGGAAGCAGTTTTTTTCATGAAGAATAATTCCCCGCAAAAACACCTTTTCAGGCACAAAGTTCGACATATTTGAGTGAAAAAAAAAATTATTGTTGTTTACGCTTCAAATGAATGACATATACTGAAATGACGTACAATGACAGTAGCTTTCCAACGCATGTTGCAATGGAATAATACAAGTTACGCCATCTCTTAGCAAACACGAATTAAGTTATAGACCCAATATCACAGTCTTTCTAACTCTGTTTTGGCATACATGTCTACAGTAAATTGGTGGAAGAGTTGCTGGCTCCGATGAAGATGGTTAAATGAATTATTGCGGATCATGAAGTCATAACTGTAGAAATTCATACAAGAATCACAGAGGAATACCTTTCATCCATCTTCTCCATTTGCAAATAAAATCGGATATTGTAAAGTATCATATAATCTGTGCGTTTCGTTTGTGTTTGAAAGCTTCATAACTATATGTATACTTTAAAACAATATATCTTTTGTCATGTTGTTCATCACCCATAATTAAAGCAACTTCATTGCATTCAGGAGCATTGAAGCGTTGAGCGTGTTCTCCAAATGGTCTTTTGTCAGCATCAATAATAAGATTACATTCCGGGATAGATGAGTACTCTAAAGCGAACTTAAAACTTTCAACTTAGCTGTTTTTTAAAAGCAGCATTTCTTGAAGTTTCAAAAGAAGATCTTTTCTAGTTCCTTGGTTGTAATTGTAATAATGTAATATTTGTAATAATGGAATCACTAATAAAAAAACCTTTTAAAAGTTTTGGTGGGTCTGACTTGTTCAATTGAATCTTTCCATTGGAGCAACATATGCCTGGTAGTTCCTTTTCCCACTTTTTTGAACTAAAGTAGAAACACAAAAGAGACATGTAGCCTATTTTCACTATTTCTTCCGACGCATATTCATGATCAGATTCATACTTGAAAGCACAATGATGCCACTGGCTTGTATATGGTCGATTTCTTCTGTTCGTAATATAATCATGTTCCTGGTGTCGTATGGCAGTTATTCTGTCTACTTGGGGTCGGAGTCTTCCGCGACATTGATCTTCTGTTTCTCTTTGTCGGGCTATCCTTTTACGCTGAGCATTAGCAGATCTCACAGACAATGAACGCTTTTTTCGTGGCATGTTAGCAACTACAATAATGGACATACAAAAACATAGCGATTGAATATGATAATCCTCTAACTACGATAACTAAACTCAAGTTCTTAAGAAATAAAATATTGTTAAGCTCACTGTAATTCTCGAATAGGCAAAACGCAACAAATTAAATTAAAAACAAATAAAAACACGTATAATCCTTAATTGTAAGATCTCTCGAAAAGCACTTATCTATTTAAAAATCAATTTAAGAGTGCAATCGCACTTCTCAGTAGGTCAACCAGTGTTAAAATTAGGTGGCCAATCGACTGGCCCATGTCTTGAGATAACATGCTCACCATACTTACTCTTCAATAAATCGATTGTAGCGTGTGCTGTGTGCCTTGTGGCACCATCCTGTTAAGACCACATGTGGTCCAAGTCCATATCTTCCAATTCAGGCCAAAAATAATGGATGATCATGGCGCGATAACGCTGACCATCCAGAATAATGTGACGATCGTTATCGTCGACGAAAATATATAGCAAATAGTTATTTTTTGTGGATGAAGTGGTGATTCATAAAGCACATGTGGGCTTTCACCCAACAAATAACGCATATTTTGCTTATTGACGAACCCATTGAACCAAAAATGAGCTTCGTCACTGAATATGATTTTGCGATGAAATTCATCATCTTGGCGCATCTTCTCCAGAGCCCAATCGGAGAACGTACGTCGCTGCAAATGGTCCATCGGCTTCAATTCTTGAGTCAGCTTGATCTTGTATGGGTGCAATCCAAGATCCTTATGCAAAATACGCCATAATGTGGTCTGAGCGATGCCCAATTCATGAGAACGCCGTAAATGTGACTGATTTGGATCGTTTGCTACGGACGTCTAAACGGCAGCGATATTTTCATAACATCACACAACGAATATGTAGACTCAAATTTTTGCACTAAACTTGTTATTGCCTGTCTACTAGGGCGAGAGTTACGACCGAAAATTAGAGTTAACGCTCTTAAAGTTGCAGTCACCGACTCAGAATATCTGTAGAAAATTTTTATAATTTGCAAATGTTGCTCGTTAGTGTACTTTACCATGATGAAAATTTTGAGTTTACTGAATAAATTGACAGTGTCAGTTTGATGATTAGTGAAAGATTGCGTTCACAAATTAAATTTAAAGTTGTCAAGTCCCTAGTGGAAAACCCTATAAATCTACTAAACAAGAAGTAACATAGATGCTGTTGAAACTGACTTCAATGATTTAATCCTTGAAGCCGTAGCTGATTCCACACCAAAAATTAAAACAAATTAATTTTACAAAAACCTTTCCCCTCATTTAGCAAAATTAATTAAACTGAGATCGATCTTATAAAAAATTTGTATCTCAAGCATTTGCCGAAAACTGGAGTGAAATTTTTAACAGGCATTCTAAATGCATATCTGAATGGTTCCAATTCTGAAAGTTTGAAAACCCCCTGTAAGCCCTGAAAGCTATAGGCCGATAAGTTTGCTTAGCAGTTTAAGTAAAATACATGAAAAGTTCTCAAAGAAAAAATATCAAATTTAGTTACAGAATGTAGTATACGAGGGCGGTCCCAGAAGTACCCGACCCAACAAAGAAAACAAATAAATTTTGGAAAAAAATTTATTTATTTTTCAACATAATCGCCTTTCAGCTCCATACACTTTTCCCAGCGATGTTCAAAAAGTTCGATACCCTTTTTATAATAAGAACTGTCTTGCTCCTTAAAATAGCCATTAATTGCCGACATCACTTCTTCATCGTTGGAAAATCTTTGACCACTGAGGCATTTTTTCAAGTTTGGAAACAGAAAATAATCCGAGGGGACTAAATCTGGCGAATAGGGTGCATGAGGTAGCAATTCAAACTTTAATTCATTAATTTTGGCCATTGCAATAACGGATTTGCGAGCTGGTGCATTGTCTTGATGAAACAACACTTTCTTCTTAGCCAAATGCGGCCGTTTTTGCTTGATTTTTTCACTCAAATGTTGCAATAAGTTTGCATAATACTGGCCGTTGATAGTTTTTCCTTTTTCAAGGTAGTCAGTGAAAATTATCCCACGTTCATCCAAAATCAACGCCATGACCTTGCTTGCAGATGAAACGGTCTTCTCATTCTTTGGAGCCATTTCTATCTTTTAAATCCATTGTTTTGATTGTTCTTTTGTCTCAGGTGTAAAGTGATGGACCTATGTTTCATCCATTGTTATGAAACGGTGCAAAAATTTTGCTTTATTGCTGTGAAACTTGGCTAAACACTCAATTGAAACATCTTCACGACACTGGTTTTGCTTGAGTATGAGCAAACGCGGCACCCATCACACAGCTTTCTCATGTCCAAATTTTCAAATAATATGCGATGTACCGCACTTTTTGAAATGCCTACAATGTCTGCAGGCTCGCGAACTTTCAGTCGACGATCATCGAGTACCGCGTGGATTTTCTTCACCATTTCTGGAGTCTTTACTTCATTT
This sequence comes from Volucella inanis, assembly GCA_907269105.1. Taxonomy (NCBI): domain Eukaryota; kingdom Metazoa; phylum Arthropoda; class Insecta; order Diptera; family Syrphidae; genus Volucella; species Volucella inanis. The sequence continues at coordinate 40,108,773 of OU026153.1, forward strand.
GGTCGACCACTGCGATGCTCGTCTTGGCAGCTCGTACGGCCTCGCTTAAACTCAGCAACACAAAATTTTACTGTTGCAAACGAAGGAGCAGACTCAGCCAGAGTAGAATCCAGTTCTGCTTTTAAATAAAAGTTTTCTATCACATAACAATGAGCACTTTTCTCCATTTTCACAAATTCACTGACAACGTTCATTATTGATTACTGCCAAACAAATACTAAAAAATGTGGCGCTTTCAAACTTGAAGCATATGCTTTATAGACTGCGTAATTTCCAATACAGTGATATTTTTAAACAACTACCGCCATGTCTTGATCAGGCCGGGTACTTCTGGGACCGCCATCGTATATCCTGACGTGCAGTTCCGTTTTAGACCTCAGCATAGTACCTCCCACCAGGCTCTTTAAATTTGAAATTTTGTCAAAAAAAAAAAAACGGCAACAAGGAAATCAACTGGGATGATATTTTTGGACATCGAAAAAGCATTCGATTCCGTTTTCTCGTAAGATTTGATTCCTCCGTTTCTGTGTAAAGTAGTCCAAAGTTTTTTGTCAGGTCGTTCTTTTAAAGTCCAAATCAATAGTAGCGTTTTTAATCTGATATGTTTTGGGTCGGGTGTGCCGCAAGGTTCTGTTCTTGGTCCAGGTTTGTGCAATTTGTTTAAGTCTGATTTTCAAAATTAAACCAATTGTGAAGTTGATGGTAATAATAGAACACTATTACAATAGGTGGAAATTTAAGCTGAACGCTGAAAAAATGCAAGTTATCTTTTTTACCCGAAAAAGAAAACCTTACTATCTTCCAAGCAGTCAACTGCAATTGCATGGATCGACCATAATCTGGTCCAATTGTGTAAAATACTAATACTAATACTAATTGACAGCAAACTTATTTCGAGACCCCTACAAAAGGTCAATATAGCGATAAGGATGTTATATGCTTTTATAAACAGAAAATCAGCTCTGTCTAAGGAAAACAAAGTGATCATACACAAAGTAATTTTTCAATCGCAAAATATGCTACTCAAGATGATGCTTAACCTTCCATGGCACCATTTTACTTCAAAGCTCCATAGAAGAGTGAATGTTGAATTACTATCGGTAAGAATTAAACAGCCTACGTGCAATTTTAAAAACAAATGAGCTTACGCCAAAAATCAGCTACTTATGTCATTTATATGTCAGTTTATATATTGTATACATGTAAATTTATATTTATTTTTTTTATTTATTATTTTGTTTTGTAATTATCTATTTATTGATTAATTCTTTATATTATTTATTTATTTATTTATTGTTTTTTTTGTTTGTTTGTTTAATTTATTTATTTATTTACTATTTACTCACTTGTTGAGCCAATATTTATTACTGTTTATTTATTTATTTATTTATATACTAATGTACTATTTATTTACTATTATTATAATTATTTAATTACTATTTATTTATATTATTTATTTACTAGTATTATTATTTTTTTAAACAGTTATTTATTTATTATAATTATTATTATTATTATTAGTATTTTTTTCTGTACTTAGATTTGAGGTTTTTATCCTCAATTTTATTTATTTATTTGTATTTTTTTTTTTTTTTGAATTATAACAATACTTTACAAAAAAAAAAAAAAAAAAAACAAACAATGTTTCAGTAGAAAGATATAAGTAATATCATATCTCTGTAATGTAAAATGTGTGGTAACTATCCTTTGTAAAAATTTGTATACGAAATAAAGATCTATCTATCTATCTAAAATTATCCGTAGACTCCTTCCACTTGGAATTTTTTCAAAGCGCGCTACAAAAAAATACATAAAATTGTTCTTTTGACTTCAAAAAATATTCTATTACTTAGTGAGTAAATTTATTGCGGCATGGTACGTAAATTGTAGCGGGACTTTTGCCGGAAGAATATAAATATACCAGAGAAAATACGCTCGGACCGAGGTACACTACTGTAGGTCCAAGGTACACATCATTCCTCTACACTCCAAGTCTAGGGGGGTATTAGAGGATTCTAATGCGATGTCAGCATTTCCTATAATTTTATTCCTAATGACATTAAGAATACCAAAATATTTGGGTGTACCTTTTATAGGTTCATAAAGGCGAATGATTCCGTTCACACTGTTTTTCCACGAGCTGAACTACCTTGGCTAGGCAGAGAAATATCTTAAGCGCCTTACTCGCCTGGGACCTTTTCGAGGTTGAGGATCAATGATTTGATACTATGAGGTTTGGTAGGTCTGGATGAGCTTGGAATGGATTTAAATTTGGCTGGTTAAGGACCGGTGACCTGATTAAATTTTTTTTGGTTTGCCATAATTTTTAATTTTGTTTTTCAGCAGTACTTTGTTTTAAATATAAAAAATATTTTTTGCGGTATTTTTAAAAAGATTATCATGGTGTTATTTGATTTTCTGCTTTGTGGAGTGGCAAACAGATCGCTTGTGTCCACTTCACTTGTTCTTGGGCTTTTTAAGATTTTTTCTCCTACAAAATTTCACTGTTTATCAGTAATAAATGACGAATATTTCACTATTTTATAGTACCACCTATTTTATAGGGACCTTTTCGTAATTCCCCTTGTTTAAAACAATTGTCACAGATTTTTATTTCTCATGAAACTGTCACTTTTTTCGCGATGATCACTAGTGCCGGATTTTTAGCTGCGTAGTACTGCTTGGGGACTCTTTTTTTTATTATGCGATAAATTATTTTTCACGCACTACTTAAGGGCGTATTTTCAAATAATTTTTAGACCAACCACTAGTGGTTGTTGACCCATAAAAGCGACGACGACCGAGTAACATAAACAAAAAAAGTGAACCAATGCATTTGGTTAACCTATTGAGAGATAGTGTGAATAAATAAACCCAATGCATTCGGCCGACTTACAGAGATATGTAAATGCAAGAAAATCAATTGGGGTCTGTGTCATAATATTTCTGATGTATTGAACCTTCTTTTGGCATTCCACTATCTTTAAGTCGCCTAAGGCAACAATCGTACTATTGTAATTCCTGTTGCTTATTTTGGGTCATATAAAAAATCTACGCGTTTTTTTTGCAAATTTTTCAAAAAAAATTTTTCTTTATTCAAAATCAATTTCAATCAAGTACATATTAGCCATTCTTATCTATGACCTTTTGCCATTTTCCGGGTGGCTTCATAATTTCATCGGTGTAGAACTCCTGTGGCTTATCAGCGAAAAAATTGGCCAAATGATTTTCAACGGCTCTTCGGTCAGAAAATTTTTTACCATCAAGAGACTTTTGCAAAGACTAAAACAAATGGTAATCAGAGGGTGCCAGATCAGGGCTATACGGTTGATGCATCAAAAGTTCCCAACCAAGCTCCGTCAATTTTTTCCGGGTCATCAGAGATGTGTGTGGCCTAGCATTGTCATGACGGAAGAGAATTCCCTTTCTGTTGGCCAATTTTGGACGCTTTTTATTGAAAACATCATTCAAACGTTCGAATTGTGCACAGTAGAGGATCGAATTGACCGTTTCGCCATGTTCCAGCAGCTCATAGTAGACAATTCCCTTCCAATCCCACCAAACACCCAACATAACATTTTTTGCCGTCAATCCAGGCTTTGAAGTGGTTTGTGCTCGGTCACCGGTATTTGACCATGATCGCTTGCGTTGGATATTCTCGTATTTAATCCATTTTTTATCGGCCGTAATGAATCTCGTCAAAAATGGTTCCATTTCGTTACGCTTCAGCGGCGTTTCACTGGTGGTTATTCAGTCAATTAAATTTATGTGGCACGCAAACATCGAGGTTCTTTGAGTAGCCTGCTCGTTTTAGATGATTCCAAATTGTCATACGGTTGGTGTTTAGTGTCTCTGCTTCCCTGCCAGTCTTGTTTCATCAGTTGCAAAATTTCCTCTACCCTTTCAGTGACAGGTCGACCAGTGCGAGGTGTGTTAGAATCGCGATTTTGTTCTAATGAAACAACCACTTAGTTTAAGCGTTGTGAGTGCCTCAAACGCTACTCATCATCTTCCACGCTACCTATCCTCTTGCCTAGATCGTCACTAGTTCCAGGTCAACCACGCGTTCTATTTTCATACCCTGACACAGTTTTATTGTTCAACTCAACATATGCAGCCTATGTAGCACTTGACATAGTTGCCCTACAATGGGTCAGTATTGCTTATGTTTACACTATGATCTCACATCGTGTTGTTTTGCTGCTTTGGTTGACATAGTTCGATTGCCTTTCCTATGATTGTGACTAATAGTTGGTTGCATGTGTGGAACATTTGGTCATAATCGAACTATATCATGTGTCTTACAGGCATTTCGTGAGAGTTGTGTGGTCTCTAGGTTTTGGGCACATTTCCGGAATATTTCGAACAAACCACTCCTGGGTTTCTCAACGCAATTAGGCAGACACTTTAGCTCAACGATGTCCCATACACTATATGGAGTGATTCAAGTATTGTGCTCAGTTGGCTTCGCAAATCACCACCCCAGCTCAAACCATATGTTGCAAATCGTATTAGCTATATTCAACATCACTCCCATATTTGCACGCAATTCAACCAAGCAGATTGCGCAAGAAGAGGCATAAGCGTTGATGCTCTTAGCTCACACCCGCTTTGGTGGCAGGACCCGGAGCTTAGCAATGAACTGTTCTCTATTGATGACATTGCACTGACGGAGCGAGAAACATCTGCTATGGAAACAGAGTTCAAACCAGTCATGGCGAACGTGACACATACTACCGTAAATGAGGAGCCCCTATAGATACAATATAGGCGTGGAACAGAGCTGGTCCCAACCAATTTGCTTCAGCGATTTGCTAATATTGGGAAGTTGCTCCGACAACTGCTAATGTCCTACGTTGGAGAAAATCACATCAAAAATATAAGTCCCAACCCAAGGTGAACGCAGAGGAGAGGAGGAGGAGAACGATGCGGAGCAGCATCCATATTTCGAACCCGAGATCATTCAACTACGCAAGGGCAAAAACGTGGCTGCAACAAGCAAACTAATCACATTGGCTCCATATCTCGACGTCGAGAGAGAAAATATTTTGCGTGCAACTGGTCGACTTGACAACGCGAGGTTGAACGAATATCGCCGACATCCAATTGCCAATGAAAGTGTATTGGCAAGGCTAATTGTTGATCAGACTCATCGGCACACACTACATGGAGAGATACAGCTGGATACTTCACGTACGTACCCTTGTAAAGCAATGTATTCATTCGTGTATTATGTGCAGACGGCATCAACATACTATGGCTAAGCAACGCATAGCATCTCTACCCTACTCTAGTTGGCCTCTCCACCATTTTCAATATCGGGGGTGGATTACTGTGGTCATTTTAATATCCGCATTGGTTCAAGAAACGTTCGTACTGTGAAGAAGACATACGTCGCTATTGTCGTTTGCATGGCTTCAAAGGCTGTGCACATCGAGCTAGCTGAAGATCTATCTGCTGAATCCTTCGTAAATGTGTACACCCGCTTTGTGAGTCGTCGTGGTCAATGTTATCACATGTACAGTGACAATGGGACGGCATTTGTTTGCGCTAATCGTATTCTCCAACAAGATCTCAAGGAATGGCACAGTGCTTACGCGCTGCAACAATCGATTTATTATGACCAACTTCACACACTTTACTCGGGGACTTAGAAGCCTGCTTTAACTCTCGTCCGTTGTTGTACACATGTTGATATAGATGATCGAATTGTGTCTGACAAACTAGTATTGGAAGTACCCACACAACGACTTCGGTATTGGCGACGACTAAGGCAGATGCAGCAGCATTTTTGGATGCGATGGCAGGATGAATACTTATCCACCTTACAACGAAGTTCTAAGTGGCATGGGTCTACAGACGACATCATGATGGGCGATATCGTTATCATCAAAAATAAGAATCTACCAGCGACACAATGGCGATTCGGTCGAGTTACGCAGCTTCATCCAGGCAAAGATGGCCTCATCAGAGTAGTCACAATCAAACATTAGCAAGGCGAATGCACTCGACCGATTCAAAAGCTATACAGGATTTTAGATAGTCCTGAACGTTCCCGTCCAGCTGGGTAGGATGTTTGTGATTCCAGCGGCAACACTGTTTAAATTATTTCTTGCGCTCTTCGATTCAACCGCTTCACTGTTTCGCTCATACTTATGAGTCGAAATATTGTTGTCTTTTTTTCTCTATAATTTGCTTCTCGATACAGTTATTTTGACATGACAGTCTGAATGTACATCTGTTGCAATTTGGTAGTGAATTAAAATTTTCGTTGGCATTTTCATTTTATTTGGAACGCCTGTTTTGTACAATCAGATTAATGTTTCCAGAGAAATGGACACTAACACCATCTAGTGACACTTTTTATATGACCCAATAGAAATAAAGATTTTTTTTATAAAAAAAAAGTAAACGCTTTAATTTTGTTTTCATTATGTTTTTGGGTTCTTTTTCTGCATAACACGGTGGAAAGCATTTTACGATTATTACAGAAGTATTTTCCGAAGAACCGCTTGGATCTTCCTAATTCTTAGTCAGAAAGGTTTTCTTCTGTGTCTCAGTATACGCTGGAAGTCTGAGAAATTAAATTTAAAATCAAATGCATACACAGATCAAAAGATATACACAAGATTTAGGAAGCTTCTAGTGCTCCGAATCAACTTTTTGTATATTTTTGAAATTGAAGTAAGGCTTGTGTTACACCCATCGATGACATAAATTCTATAGGTCATTTACTCACAGAAACTTGTAACAATTTTGCTCTTTTGATAAATTAACATTTTTAGGAGTTTCTACAAATCCACTTTGACTAAATCCCGATTGTTGTCTTCTAGGCAGCAAACAAAAATTTCTGGTGCAGTCGGCCGGAGAATCTGCGACATATTGCTGTCGATGAGTGGCGGAATTTAACTGATTCAGAGGATAATTGCTATCGAAATAGCAACAATTACAATCGGTTGTCGTTTCCTTTAGAGTCAAGCATTAAGGTAAGTGAAATTCAGTTTGTCAAAGCAATCTGAAACCAATCCTTTTGATGGAAAAGGGTGCACTGACCCATTATTTAACCTTTAAAAAACGAAACACAAAATTGTTTTTTTTTTTTTTTTTCTTGCAATAGGGCTATATACCAGACATTCCATACAATGCCACATCCAGTACAACAACCACAAAAATCGCATGTACATCCTGGGAATATGAAAAGGATGATAACGTTGGAAATACATGGACTTCCGAATGGGATTTAGTCTGTGACAAAGAGTATCTAAAGAATGTTGCCGAGATGTTCTTTTTACTGGGGGTGGCAACAGGTGGCATTATTTCCGGGTATTTGTCAGATAAATTCGGAAGAAAAACGATGTTATTCATATCAGCAGTGTTGCAGACAATTTTCGGTAAGTGATGGATTACCTTCGCTTTGGAATTTGAACTTTTTTTTTTTTTTTAAATAAATGTGAACTTGAGATTAGGGTTTACGTTTTTGGTGTAGAAGTGGAAGTCGATCAGGCATGCAATGTGCTTGGGAAAGGTGATGGCCTATTTTCTCTTATTTTCTGACATTTCAACTTTTACTTTTTGGGTAAAGCTTTTCCTGCCATTCTATAGACACATGCACGTGTGTTAAATTTTGTTATCTTCGAACTTATAGTCGACAGTATCTTCAACCAATTTCCCTTCAACAAAAAACAAAAAAAAAAAAAAGTGAGGTGGTAACATTTTCGTGAAAGATTTATCGTAAGAATGGTTATTCGCAGTGGTATACTCGTATATCGTCGGAACAACCAACGTAGAGTAAAGCCTATAGATCATGTTTCCTTAAAATAACAATTTTGCTTCTGAGTTAGATTACCTTTTATACAATTGGAGTTCGAAAGGCGGCCAGAAAAAAGGACTTCCCAATATAGGATTCATCATCCGATTGAGTCCATAGACGAAGAGGAAGATTGAAATATCCAAGAATTATGATATCATGATAGACGCCAATAAAAAAAATAAAGTCAATCACATATGTCAGAAGCTGGTAGCCGCATGTTGGTTAGTAGGTGCCAATGTTACAACTTATTTACTTACCGGTCGGAGTAAGCCTGGGCTCCAAATAATCAGCCTTTCCAGTCAACCCGGTACTTACCTCACTGCATTCAGCTGCGCGCTCCAAGTTGGCTGAGATCTCCTTACGGATTAGATTCAAAGACTTTGCGGACCAGAGTATTTGTGTCTATTTGTTCTACATGTCGTAATTATCGCAGGCAACTGAGGCGCAGTTACCTATTACTTGAAGGACTTTTCTTTCGAAACGACTGAGTTTATCATCATCAGCTTTCGAAAGAGTCCATGTTTCAGCGCTATAAAGTAGGTCTGAGATGATCAAGGTCTTATAAAGAGTCCTCTTAGTTAGGGCCTTACTACGCAATTGAGTAGTGGCCCAAAGAAACAGCGATTGGCAAGAACGAAGAATCAGAATTCTGCCGAGTTGTTGTTGGCAGAAATTATAACACAGTCGAGGGAGACAAAGTGCCTATCTACCTCAAAATTACAGCTGTTGACTGAAACGTTCTCTCCAATTCGTCGATGTTGTGTGTCCCTTTTAGTTGACAGCATATACTTAGTTTTCTACTCATTTACTGCTAAATCCATTTTGGCAGCTTCTGTTTCAATACTAGCGTACGCGCTAGTGAGTTCTTCCAATTATGTTAATGTCATCGGCGTATGCTAGTAGTTACACTGACTTTTGAAAGATTGTGCCTCCGGTGTTCGCCTGGGAGTTCCGCACAATTCATTCAAATATGATGTTAAAGTAGTCACAAGTCCTTGTCTTAAACCTTTCCTGACATCAAAAGTGTCAGCTTAGTCTTTATCCCCCTTGATGAAGCAGCGAACGTGCTCAATCGCCATTCTACACAGATGGACAATTTTACCAGGGTGTTTATACAAGTTTATACAGGTCGTCTCTACAAATACAAATATGTGGCATTAAGATCGATGAAAAGATGCTGGGTATTAATTTTAACATCTAGAATTTTTTCCAGGATCCGGCCTAAAATCACATTGATCAGAGCTAATCAGGTTGTTGACAAAGGGCTTCAGACGTTCACTTAGTATGGTAGGTAAAATCTATGTAGTACGCATGGTTGAGAAGATATATGCCTCTATAACACATGGGCTAAAAAGTCAGTGCCGTTTTATAGTAAAACAAAATTTTTGCAAAATTCAACTTTATTTATCAATATAGTTGCCTTCGAGGGCGATACACTGATTGAAACGATTTCGATACCAGTTTTGTAGTACGATTTCGGTTTAGCCTCAAAATAGGCGTCTGTTTCGGCGATTACTTCTTCATCGGTCTTAAATCTCTTTCCGGCGAGCATTCTTTTGAGGTCTGCGAACAGGAAATAGTAGCTGGGGGCCAAATCTGGAGAATACGGTGGGTGGGGAAGCAACTCATAGCCAAATTCGTTCAATTTTGCCATCGTTTTCATCGACTTGTGACACGGTGCATTGTCTTGATGAAACAGCACTTTCTTTTTCTTCAAATGCGGCCGTTTTTCTGCGATTTCGTCCTTCAAACGCTCCAACAACGCAAAGTAATAGTCACTGTTGATAGTCTGCCCCTTTTGGAGATAGTCGATGAAAATTATTCCATGTGTATCCCAAAATACGGATGCCATAATCTTGCCAGCCGACTGTTGAGTTTTTGGTCGTTTTGGACGAGGTTCGTCGCTTGCTCGCCACTCAGCTGACTGCCGACTTGACTCTGGTGTGAAGTGATGGAGCCAAGTTTCATCCATTGTCACATACCGATGCAAAAATTCGGCTTTATTGCGGTTGAACACCTTTAAACACTCCTCTGAATCATCAACACGTTGTTATTTTTGGTCGACTGTAAGCAAACGCGGCACCCACTTTGAACAGAGCTTTCGCATGTCCAAATATTCGTGTATGATATATCCAACACGCTCTTTTGATATCTTCAGAACCTCAGCTATCTCGATCAACTTCACTTTACGGTCATTCGTAATCATTTTGTGGACTTTTTTGATGTTTTCATCTCTTTTAGACGTCCACTGCGTGCATCATCTTCGGTGCTTGTATGACCACTTTTAAATTTTTCAATCCACTTGCGAATGGTTCGTTCGGCTGGTGCAGAGTCCGATTAGCACTTATCAAGCTATTTCTTTGCATCGGCAGCATTTTTTCCCATCAAAAAGCAATGATAAACCAACACAAGAAATTGCTTTGAATCCATATTTTTCACAATAACAAAAGTTGCTTCACTCATAACGCTATATCTCGAGAACTAATCGTCAGACAGTTGTCAAATTTATACACGTATCTTTTGAAGATTGGTACTAACTGAAAATGGTATGGATTTAATTCAAGTTGTGCCCTCTATTAGAAACGGCACTAACTTTTTAGCCCATGTGTTATTTGTGGCAGCTAAGGGGGTGTTGTGGTTTTTTTTTTTTTGTGAATCGAACAAAAGATGTTGAGATTCCATTCATCAGGCATATACTTTTCTCACCAGATCTTAGAAATGAGTTCATGTCGGCTCTCAACAAAGCCCCTACCCGGAGATTTTAATACCTCGTCCGGTCAGCCGTTAAATCTAGTTGCTTTGTTGGATTTAAGCTTAGATATTGCTATCCTCACTTAGTTTTGGGCAGTTGGTCGGAAATTAAAGGTATCGTTATCTAAGTTGATTGTTGGTCTTTGTTTCCTTGTTTATCTCTACAGGCCTTTGTTCCGCTCTTGTTGCATGCCGCTATGTCGTGTTATGCATTTTATAGTTTTCTTGTAATTTCTCGTATGACGCCTTGGTGCGCTGCATATCTGAAACTTCCGACAGCAACTGGATCTAAAAAAATAGCGAAATCATATGCAAAAATAAAATGCTTTACAGCGATTCATTTGATGGCATCAAAACGACATTACAGTAGAGGGAATAACCGAAGCATTTGAATTTATGTAAGGCAGGAGTACGTCAAAGCAGTACTCAAGGTAAACGTCCTGTTCACTTTCATCGAAAATGCCTTACTTGTAAGGTGGCATCTTATCTCATTTCTTTGCGGAGTGTTGGTCGAATCTCTGCATCAATTCGGATGTTTACACTAAGCATGCAGTCTGGAGTATGATGCACCGAATTAGTGCTCAGTAGTCGATGATATTTTCTCTTCATGGGTAGAAACGGACTACTCTTATTGAACTATTATTGAACGTTTTCAGGATAAGTTTATTGTTATCGCGGAGTGTAAAGGTCTATGACCCAACTTGTTCCTTCATATGTGTTACAAGTTTGGCGGTATCATCTTTCACGTAAAGACATTATGGCCTCGATCCAATCCAGTCAAATGTTTAGCTTTAAAGCCTACGGAGAAGGTGACGACCCTGAACTTCACTGCTCCTTACCAAACCATACATCTATTATCTAAAGGCAAGTAGAAGTGTAGGCAATTTTAATTACCATGAACTTTACTGTGAAAGATTTGTGAAGGAAAAAAAACAATCAAGTTACCTTCTTTGGCGTCATCATCATTCTCACGCCAAGCATCGCAGGATGTTATGTCACTTATGCCCAGCATACTTAAGTGCAAAGTATGATAGGTATAGCGGTAACAGTCGTATCACGGTATCGGCTTTTGGGGAGTCAAGCTATATGAGCAATTATGCTCATATGAAATCCAACTGTCGAGAGATATCCTAGCAGACGATGCAGGTAATGCTAATGTTTTGGGTCATAGGAAACTCTTTGAGCTTGAGCTTTTTAGCATGTTCATCAGATTTTTCATTTTTCGCGATAATATTGTGGTCTGGTACCCAAAAAAAACCGAAATAAATTCTGTCTTCCAACTACATTCAGAGTTGCATTTTTTTACAATTAGCTCGGTTAACTTAGCGAGGAAGAAAAGAAAGGTACCGATGTACACTGGTCTTAAATGTTTGCAAGTTTGGATTGCATTTTCGAGCTAGCTTAGAGCAGTCAGAAAGACCTTAAGCGCAACTTGGCTGTCCCTATAGATGCCGATACTTTGCCTTACTTCGCTAACTCGACCGATCATTTACAAAACAGTTCATTGCCATCAGAATCACTTATCTACCCATGAAAGATAGACTTCGCCTAACGAGTAGGGAAAATGTATGATTTCTTGAATGTGTAAAAAAATCAGCGTCATTCTTGTTTCTACCAAAGGTTTGCATGTTAATTTCCTCAGAAAAATACTATTTGTCCTTTTTTTTTTTCGTCCAGAACGATTTCAACATGTAATTTGCACCATTTAAATCGCAGCACACCTTTTTATCTCGTTCGGGACTCTACACAATGTATTCAAATGCGAATAACTTCTGGCTAAACAGCTTAATATCCTAGATTAATCGATTTTATTGTTAAGTTGCTAATTAAGCTTTTGTGGCTGCTTGTAGATACAGGGTATGTTCACAACAAGTATGCACAAACTTTTCTTTCCAAGAGTCAGAGCCAATTTCACTCTGGAAATCACCACTTCTGAACAGAGTCGTTCCTACGTCATTTCTTAGCCCTTAGTTGCAATCGTTCAAAAATAATACAAAGCGCCAATCTCTTTCTCTTACATGGTTTGTCGGATATCTAAAAATATGAAAACCACCAACGAAAGTGTTCGTGACATGTGACATACGAGCATATTCAGTCACCGCACCTAAAGGCCACAACCTTTGGCAAAGCACCATATGAGTATCCATCCAACTTAGCAAAGACCAATCACCCTCTACCTACAAACCAATTCACATTCACATTGACATTGACATTTGATTTCCACTCAATCATAGCGATTATTCTTTTGTCATGAACAACCCTTTATCTCACCCCATACTGACTGCACAACTGGTATTGCATCAGACAAGCCATCAATATGCGCATTTGCTTTTTGTACTTTCAGGTCTTGCCCTATACTTTGCCAATTCCTTTGAATTGTACTTAACGCTGAGGACACTCTTGGGGCTTGTATCTGTTTCGGTGACCTATGCCGGACTAATTTTAGCCATAGAATTTGTCGATGGCAAATGGAGGACTATTGCTGGCATGTACAATTTGTTTCCACTGCCAATCTCGTACATGCTGATCTCGGGAATTGCCTACTTGACACAGGATTACCAGAAATTACAATTGTGCATTGGGATACCCGGAATATTTTTGTGCTTTTTATGGTAAGACGGATGTGTTTTTAAAAATTAAATCTCCTCCTGCACCAATTTCTTTTTAGGTTTGTTGTTCCCGAATCACCACGTTGGCTGCTGTGTAAAGGACGAGTGGCTGAGGTGAAGAAGATTGTCAAGAGTGCAGCTGCATTTAATGGACTTCAATTGCCGGAGAATTACGAGAAAATGTTGACACCTCCAACGCAAGAGGAAAGCTCGCAGGATTTTATGTGTCTTTTCCGTTCAAGGTATCTAAGGCGGATTACGATTTGCTTTCTACTCATCTGGTTCACCATGAATCTGGTCTACTATGGGCTGATATTGAATATGAACACCTTCGGGGGAAATGTTTACTTGAATTCGGTATGTTTTGTAAAATTACAGGTCCAACGTGACTCTCCTGAGGCACATCAAAATTCTTTTAACTCCGCAATTTTATTGTTGTTAAAAATGTACACCAGACACGCTCCAAAGTGCCAGCTTTTCAAAAACCAAAAAAAAAAAAAAAAAATGTTTTCATTAGCCTTGTATCTTCATACTCGCTTTCAGACGTTACATTTTTTCTATAATGTGTATGAGAGCCAACTCAAATTAATAATTTTACGAGACAATATCTCGTAAACTTTTAATAATTTTATTAGCTAATCAAAGAAGGCGCTCTGACGGATTTGTCGCCAAAATGGGAGGTAAAGAGATTGTCTGTTCGAATATTTGTATCTGTGGCGCTCTCTTTGTGCGTAAATATTGTATTTTATCGCTATGTAGGTCGTCACATGTGCTAAATATTGTTTGAAACGTCACCGTTTCAACTTTTTTTTTTTAAGTTTATCTTTAATACTTTGCCATTGTTGTGGCGGCTATGGTTGGAATTTGCGAGTTGGCATTATGCCCGAACGGTGTCTTTGATTTTTTCGTGGGGTCGTAAATTTCAAATATGCTTAGCCTGGTTACCCTTTTTGTGATGATTGAAATCGAAATGAATTTTTGCTCTTCCCCTTTAGGCTCTAGCTGGTCTAGTCGAAATTCCTGCGATTGCCATTGCCATGTATATTATCATGAAGGTGGGCAAGAAATGGCTATTCTGTGGAACTTTGGTCTGTGCTGGTATTGCATGTTTATGTGCGGCTATAACTGAAGGCCGGGACGACATACTTTGGTTAAAGATTACATTCGTTATGATTGGTAAGAGACGGTATTCTCTTAGTCTAAAGTCGGAAATGAATAATGACTTGTTGCAGGTAAATTTACAATCAGTGCTGGCAATACTATTATGCCAGTATATACGGCTGAGTTATATCCTACCGCGATACGTAATGTTGGAGTTGGAGCATGCAATGTTGCTGCTGGCTTAGCTTTAATCTCAACACCGTACTTATCTTTGTTGGTGAGTACCGCAAAGAAGTTGGACATATTCCAACACTATTGGAGGAACGGAGAACTGAATTTATTTTTATTGCAGACAAAAATCGAGAGCCATTTGTTGATGACGCTGTTGACCGCTTGGAGCTTATTTGGCGGACTGGTTGTTTTGTTCCTGCCCGAGACTATGAACGAACATAATAAACAACATCCACCAGAGGAGAAGTAAGTACAATATTATTCTTATTTTTGAAACTCATTTCTATGTTTTTTTGACAATAAGGACCAAGTTCTTTAGAAAGGATGAAGTAAGATTGATGGGTAAAAGGCCCTTAGGGAAGACAGTAAGTATCTTTTGCTGATTTTTCGTATAAAATATATTCCAACCAACTTGGTTGGGGGAGAGCTTGGTTTTTGGGTTGTTGAAGATTATCTTAGAGAGTGTCTATTAATGAATAAAAAGGATCGTTTAGATATTTTCGTAAATAAGCCTGCTCGTATTTATAGAAGTGTTTCCTTTCTTATTTATTGTACTTAGGTAACCTTACCAACCGTGGTAAACTTAGGTCTCAACCAACAAGGCAACAACCAACATCTTTCTCCAGCTGCCTCCAGTGCCGCACTTCAGCTTGTTAAGATTACCTTAGAGTTGCGTGCGTCGGTTTACATGCGGTTGTTCTCCACTGCGTCGTTCAACGGGATTTGAGGCGGAGCTATGGTGTCCATTCGCTCGGATGTTGCATCTGCAAATGCTTGTACAGCCCGAACAGTTGGTTTTTGTACTCCCTCCTCCATACCGCGTTAATGCAAACCGATATTAAAGAAATCTCGGTTAGCTCCTTACTGACCTCGATGGGGCAAAGAGAATTCTCCATTTTCCTGCACAACCTGACGAGTTTGGCAGGGATGTCAAAATATGACATGGTAGAGAGAAGGACCTTTCTTTTTCCTTCTCCTATGCGATTTTGATGTCGACAAATAGGTGCTGAGTGTTAATCTATTTATTTCTCGTTCGGCCTCTTCCCGTTCTCTTTCTTTTCATTCCCACATTCATCGTAAGAGCAGAGGTTTCTTTATGGCGGCGCAGAAGCAGCTTCTTTAATAGCTCGTTGACAACATACCCATTGGTGTTCTACAGTTTGTGTAAGGGAGCTGTGATTTTGGGAGAGCTTGAGGGTACCGCGACACCGACACTTGACACCGTTGTGTCTTTGATATGGCATTGGTATTCTGACTGCAACAAGATAATGATCCGAGCCAATGTTGACTCTGTGGTAAGTTTGGACATACAGAATGCTGGAGGAGTTTCTGGCTTCGACCGCAATGTGATCAATCTAGTTGGCGGTTAATACATGTTGAAATGTGGAAACCATGTGCTGGCTACATTATAAAAACCTGAATCCATCATAGTGTTATGCAAGCCTTGTTGTTTTCCGTTTTTATATTTAGCGCGTTTTCAAGGGGTTTTTGGTACCCTTAAAATGTTTATACACAACGCGGGCGAAAGAAACTTAGGAAGGACGAAAAGAGCCGATATACATTGGTCTTAAGTGTTTGACTGTTATAATGACTAGGAAACAGAGAGCTCGGCAAGTTTTCCCATAAGCGAGCTGTATGGCTTAGGAACTCATCACGATCTTTCAGAGTACGTCCGAAAGTGAATAATAATTACAATTGATCTTCTTGATATCATAGCTGGGGCGCTGATCAGCGCTTTTGAAATTTTCATCCTTATTTTGTGTAGGGGCATGAACACAAACCAGGCTTATATTTCAAAATTTGGTATTGATGCGGATTGTTATACATATCAAAAGCTTTTGTCCAAGTCTGCTTCGAATAGCAAACCCATACCCAAAAAAGCATCGTCTACCTTCGTTGTAACCGTCATCGTAGTAAAGCTCTTAGAATTTCATTCACTTGTATAAGGGTTGTTCGGTGATAATTAGCCTTTTAACGGTCCCAACATACTACGTGCAAAAACGAAATCCATTATCCTTTGCTTGGCTCGTCGGCATCATATTCGCGGGAAATCACCCCAAACTCGGTTAATAATTTCTATATAGAGCTCTGTTTAGACTTGGGCTCTTACGTAACTCGAAGGTTCGAAGTAGCTCTAAAGGATGGTGCTCCCCAAGTATCTCAAACTGATAAGAGCCGTGAATGTTGCCGTTGATCTGTATCCGCCAATGACGTTCCGCAGACGTAGTCGGCTCCTAGTCTCCTAGGTGGATCTTAAAGTAGAAAATATTGATCAGGGGCTTATGTTTTGACACTTGTGTCAATGCTTAAATGCTTTATCAGCATAAAGAACCCGGTTCGTAGCAATCAGCTCTTTACATCCTCGCAGCATTATTCATCTTTTTAATTTACCTTCACTTCTTAGACCTTTTGCATGTGAACCATACAGCTGAGTCTAATTTGGTAGGTTGATTACTTAAAAGGGGAATTTCTGATATAAGCATCTCAATATGTAGCTTTCAGCAAATACCTGACTATTCAATAGTGATAGCAACAGTTCTAAGGATTCTATGTAAGAATATTTTCTTTTTATTTGCTTCATCTTCTCATTCTATTTCTTCAGTAAAAATACCACTTATTTGCCGAACTGAGTTCATATTATGGTCCATTACAATACAGTGTTTGCCTCAAATACCTAGGTCTTCTAAAATAGAAACTTGGTCCATACAGTCCGCGGTCATGCTCGCAGTATCATCCGTAATTGCTCTTATGTTTCTCATTATTTTTTTATTCTTCACTAAATAAATTGTTAAAACGAGAAGACCGAGAAGAACGAGAACGAGAAGACCGTCAGCTCCCTAAGATGATGTTAAGGTGTATGTTAGGTACAGGCTGTATCTTCCAACTATGTCCTTAACACTGATATGAGGTCTCGTTACCGCTAAAGTGTAAGACGATGCTTCAAAGTCTAATCGCATAGCCAATTTAAAAGGCACAATTTTTCAGAAATCTGGATAACCATTCTATACGAGTACTTCTATACGCTGACGACAAACATTTTATGTAGTCTTAAGAGGCTTGCTCATAACACGGGCGAAGGGAAGTCAGTGAGAGATACCGATGTGCGTTGGTTTTAAATGTTTGCAAGTTATAATGAATAGGAAATAGTAAGCTTTCAAAGGCTTTCCATAAACGAGTTCTACGACTTATATAAAAATAACGATATTTCAAAGTACGTCCGAAGGTGGGCTTAAGAGTGTACGGGAACAAGGTGAGAAAGGAGACGTTACGCCGGTGTTCGAGAGTGTTGAATGACTATAGTATATTGGCATCACTTGTGAGCTATATCGAACGATTTTGGATCCTATCTAGTATGTGCAAAGAAGTCTGACCAGATGTGTTCATTTTACTCCAATTTTGTTCGGCTAAACGCCTTATATATTGAGGGCAGGTTAGAGGAGCTGATATATTTCTTACAGCGCATTTCTTTCGCAGCATTTTTGACGATATCGAATCTGTGGTAATCCCAACGTAAGTTGTCATTGATACACATACCGAAAATGGAAAGCTTTTCGGTTTTGACGATGCAAGTGCCATATGGGTGTTTCAATTTCGCTTTAACGATAGCAAACAGCATTGTGTTTTGGAAGCATTAAATTCCAGTCCGTTTATAGTTCACCAATTGGTTATACTGGTATTATCAGAATTTTATGAGCTTAACATACGCTGCCGTTCCCGAACTACAGTCAAAAAGCAGGGACGTGAGTTCAGGAACGGATATGAAAAGCAAAGAGATATATTGGTTTAAAAGTGAAAGACAAGAGATCAATGATAAAAATTTAAAGGAGTGCCGAAGACAGAACGGAGCCCTGGGGCGAACCAGCATTTGTTTTTTGAATACCAGAATTGAATTGAACGTACCGAAAAGTAAATACCAATCCATTGAAGAGGAGAGTCATCGGTCCCAAATGCACGCATTTTCGGCAAAAGCCCCTGATGCCAGATGCTGTCAAATGCTTTAGAAATATCAAGTACAACTATCTTGCTTTCGTCACATTGGTGTTAACACCATTCCTCTTTTAGGTGAGACATGAAATCAAATCGTCAATGGACCTTTTGCTATGAAAATTGTACTGCCAGTCGTTAAGAAGTTTTTGCGTTTCCAGATATTTCATGAGCCGATGGTTTATCAGCGTTTCCATGATCTCGAAAAGAAGGAACGCAAGTGCAAAGAGCATGTAGGAGGAGAGAGAAGAGGATTCGAGTTTTTAAGGACAGGCTGGACAAATGTTGTTTTCCATCTTCTCGGAAAGAGTCCTAATAAGTAGGATTAATGGTAGTAGGATGACAATGACAACCTATACAGTTGTTTTGCAAGCGAGGAAGAACACCTCTTCAGAAGAA
Organism: Volucella inanis; assembly: GCA_907269105.1. NCBI lineage: Eukaryota > Metazoa > Arthropoda > Insecta > Diptera > Syrphidae > Volucella > Volucella inanis. The sequence continues at coordinate 40,127,658 of OU026153.1, forward strand.
GGGGATATATACCAGCTGGACCAGCGGATTTGTGGATGTTAAGATCTTTAAGAACTCTTGCTGCTACACAAATGCAAAAGTGGAATTGTCCCATTGAAGATTCGACGCAATCAAGTGTAGGCGGAAACAAAGCACAATCTGGAAGAGTTAAGCTGGCCGCAAAGTGTGCAGGAAGCAGATTGGCCTTGTACAAAGATTTGACAGCTAGAATGTCATTGTAAAGACATGAATGAATGAAGCAGAATTTCTAATATTTTTGATGAACTGCTGAGTTTCCATGTACCAAAACAAAAGCATTGACTGTGGTTGAGGGTATTATTTACTTAACAATAATGTCAGGAATAGAAAACGCACAATTGCACTCACTCACTGTTTACCTGATCTCAGAGAGCAATTGTGTAATAAAGCATTATCAGGAAATACTTAGAAAACTCTTTTTAGGACCCTAATCATCTATGGCTATACAGCACAATAACATGAACATTAACAAAGCCTTGACTCATTTGAGCGTACGGTCCCTCGAGTAATTTTTCTTTTGCGTTGTGAGTTCTTGAAGGTGGAGATATTAGAACACAGCGAACATCACAGCAGTCTGCTGATATGACTGTTAAATGTAGGGCGAATAGATATTGATAATGTATCAAGAAAAATGATGAAGATGAATATGAATATGATAAGCGTAACTGTGTTATATCAATGCATTGGCTACAGAAGCAGAAAAGGTTGCTAGTACTCGTAGGTGTAATGGTAGGACCATCTACAGGATTACCAAAGAGCTCACAAGTGTTCAAATCTCTAAACAACACCTGGTAAAAGACACAGACGGATCATTGATAGCTTCGGATGAGGACTAGCTCAAAAGGTGGAATGAGTTAAAACCGCGTTTTCGCCAGTGAGTTGAACCCAAAAGCCAATGACCCGCCTGTGGTAATAAATTCATGAATACGAACTGTATACCCCAGTAGAAAATAAATCTTTTGCCGCAATCAAAGCGCTGAAGAACTACAAAGCGGTTGGATTTGACGGTTTGAGAGGGCTTGCAAAACAGAGAGTTTTTCTGAAAAGTGGAAAAATGAATGATTATTAAGCTCCCAAAGAAAAGAGACCTTACGCAATGCAAAAACTGGAGAGGAATTTGCGTTCTGAATGCAGTAGCCAAGAAAATAGCAAAAGTCGTCCTAAAGCGATTAAAAGATCACCTCCGAACAAACAGGATTCCTCACTGAATCTTCCTGTGTAGACTACATTAACACCTTGAGGATCATAAACGAATAGTGCGTTGAATATCGATCACCACTTCACCTGCTGTTCATCAACTTCAAAAAGGCATTCCAAAGTTTTTATAGAGATAGATTGATTACTATTATCAAGACTACATACGATTATGATGGATCCAAATATCACGTTCTACATAATTCTGTGGACTCTGCAATCACACCTCAGACATCTAGACTACGCCGACGAGGTATGCTTACTCTCTTATAGGATCATGGATCTCCATCAAATAACAACAAGGGTGGGGAGAGAACCAAAAATCGTTAAACTAAACATCTATACAGCAAAATCAAAAAGGATCACCTTTGGAACTTCCTCATCTAAACAAGTAGAGATTTTTGAACAAACAGTTGAAATGGAAGCGAATTTTCAATATTTTGGGAGTATTGTCTCCACTGATGGCGCAATGGTCAAGCAAAGGCTGCATTTGGAATGCTATTTAATGTTGAATCCGTACTTTTTTTTAGTACATCACTTAGAACGTCACATCCGCCGTCACGAAAAGGCTGCGAACGTTCTTGAATAGATGTCTGCAAAACATCTTGAGGGTTTTCTGGCCCAACCGTTTCTCTGATTTTGAACTTCATGCGAGAACAGAACCCATTGACATCTCCAGAAACCGTAAACAATGACGGTCCAAGGACCTAAGTAAAGTAAGTACACAAGCATCAGTTAAATCTTCGTTTCTTATCCGTAGGCACAACGCAGTAAGCTCGACCAGAGGCTGATGGTCAAAAACCGCGCTAACTGCAAATATTTATAGGCTGAGGGATCGTTATACCTTCCTAGTAAGTCATAACCTGTTGAACTCGTACATGTATACGTTTTCGTCACCTTGCCTCATTCTTTTCCGTCGGTTTATTGATCTTTCTGCAATTCATAATGCCATATTTTTACTAAAACTGTTTTTCTTAATTCTTTCCAGATGCTAGATGAAGCTTAAACGAATATCTCTAAGATTTAAAAACAAACAAAAATATAATCCGAATCGAATGTGAGTCTTTAAATTTGATAAAACTAAAAACAAAACTCAAGCAAAAGTTTTTTTCAAAAAATCAAATTATATAATAAGATTTTATTTTAAATTACAATTCAAAAAAAAAAAAAACGACAAAAATAATCTCAACAACTGAAATCGACAATGAAAAAAACAAAAACAAAAACAAAATCCAAGCAAAACACAAAATTATTGTATTAAGGTAAATGTTGTTGAAAAAAAAAAAGAATCTTAGATTCATATCTTGAAATTGTTCTATCGTGGTCTATTTTAAGTTATAAGTGTTACATGAAAAAAATTAATCACCAAATCTATATCCATAAACACAATAGAGTATGAATTAAATAGAAAACATGTAAAAGGATCCATACAACTAAAGCTCTTTTCTAAATGTCTAATGAAACATTAATTTTGGCTGGTCCAAAAATATTTTATTAGTCTTTAAGTTATTTTATAGTCTACAATAAGTAAGATATAAATTTATATATAAACCAGTTGAAATAAAATTAGTATTTGTATGTTAAATCCTCTAAAGTCAATGTTGGAAAACGATAAAGAACTATGAAATATATACATAAGCCTAGGTCAATGTTACAACCCCATTTATTTAAACTAAGAGTTAGGGTTCATAGGTGAAACATGAGGCTTCCTCATCTTAAAAAAAAAAGAAATAGATATACAAAAGTACCTGTTCCTGTGTATTATCCACACTTTAGTTTTTAATAGTCCCAAGGCGAAGCAATGATCTATTTGTTTTTCAAGTCTGCGACAGTCTTCGATTTATTCCTTCTTTGTGATTCTCATTGCTCGCAATTTACCAAAATAATCAGACTTGTGCATTTCCATTATGTTCACCTATGACCCAAACTCTCTAAAACCAGAACCTAAACAAGAAAACCACAAAACATAAAACAAACATACTTACAAATAGATACAAGAAAAATAAGAATAGAGAATACTATATATCCATACATAGAATAGAATTAATACAAAACAGGCAGGTCCTTTTTTGTTTTAAGAAGAAAACAAAACAAAAAAAAAAAAAAAACATTTTTCTAAGCCAAAAGGCAAATTGTTGTAGTAAAATTTTCAATCACAATCCAATACAACAAACTCTCGAGACAAAAACAATTAGAAAAACCATAAGAGTGTATTAGAAATGTTAAAAACAAATAAGAAATTTTGCAATAACCATCATATATCAATGTGTAAATGTTTAAAAGTGTAGTCAATTATGAAGTAGAAAAAAAAGAAACAAGAAAAGGTAAATAAAAGAAACTATTAAAAGTTAGATTTGTATTGTCAATTAAATAAAAATATTCAAAAGATTAAATCAAATGCATTTATGGATGTTAATAATGGACATTTTTTAAAATAAAATATATTTATTAAAATACTTATAGCGTACTTATTTCTATTTGTTTATATTGTTTGTTCTTTTTTTGTTTTTTGTTTTTTTTTTATTTTATAATTAGAAATGTATGTATTGTATATGTTGTACTTAATTTAGGTTGATAAAATCTATGTGCTTGTATTAAAATAAAAATAAATAAACCAAGTCAATAGTTAAAAGTAATGTCAATAATTGTTATATATAAATACAAAGAATAAAAGAAATGTTATAATGAAGAAAAATATAATAATGTTTAAATGTACAGCTCTATTGACAAATAAAATAAAATAATGCGACAAAGTTTTTTCGACTTTTATTTTATTCGGAAGGGTTGAGAGAAATGGATTTGCTTTAAAACATGACATTGGTGAGTACGTATTTATTAGGGTGCCTCAAAAAACTCAAAGTCGATTTGTTTTTTTAAATTAAAATCATTAAACCCTATAAATTATATTAAAAACATTAATTTCTCTATATATTATTGTAATTTGTTAAAATTGCCTAAGAGTGTGCACGAACACTATTTTTTATGTATTTCTTTATTGTTTGTACATAAGGTTCAGTTATTAAAGATTTTGGTCAGCTGATTTCTCGGTCACTTGGATCTCGACCTCAGCGGCAACAACATATAATGGTAATATATATTGTTTTCTAATAACGATAAAAGGCAAACCATTTGAGATATTTCAAAAAGTTTATTATTGGCTTGAAGTACAATCAAAACATTTATGAATGGAACTCGACTTCGTTCATATGGCCACCGCGGGAACGTTTGCAGCTGTCGATTCGTTGGACCCAATTTTCAACAACTCGGCCACACATTTCGGCCGAAACGGTAGCTATCTCGAGTTCAATGTTTGCTCTGAGCTCTTCCAACGTCGTCGGCGTGTTGGCATAAACCAATGACTTAACGTAGCCCCACAGAAAATAGTCAAGCGGCGTTAAGTCGCATGAACGAGGCGGCCAATCGACTGGTCCATGTATTGAGATAACACACTCACCATACTTACTCTTCAATAAATCGATTGTAGCGTATGCTGTATGGCTTGTGACACTATCCTGTTGAAACCACATGTCGTCCAAGTCCATATCTTCCAATTCGGGTCAAAAATAATCGTTGATCATGGCGCGATAACGTTAACCATTCACAGTAACGTGACGATCGTTATCGTCGACGAAAAAATATGGCCCAATAACGCCGCAGGCATGCAAACCGCACCAAACAGTTATTTTTTGTGGATGAAGTGGTGACTCATGAAGCACATATGGGTTTTCACCCGAACAATAACACATATTTTGCTTATTGACGAACCCATTGAGCCAAAAATGAGCTTCGTCACTGAAGATGATTTTGCGATGAAATTCATCATCTTGGCGCATCTTCTCCAGAACGCAAACGGAGAACATAGCTCGTTAGTGTATTTCACCATGATGAAAATGTTGAGTTTACTGAATAAATTGACAGTGACAGTTTGATGATTAATGAAAGGGTGCGTTCACAAATTAAATTCAAAGTTGTCAAGTCCCTATTGGAAAACCCTATACATAAGGCAAAAGGTTCCGTTGGTAAAGATTTCGGTCGGCTGATTTCTCGGTCACTTGGATTTCGACCTCGTCGTATTGCTCGTAGGCTTAGTCATTTGTTTTTACATACTGCGTTTAGCATAAGCCAGAAACAACGACGTGGACGGTGCAGTATTTTGTTTCCTTTGGGGTGATTAATTAGAGTGGGTCCCTTTGCTTCCGGCTGTTGAATCATTGAATTCTTCCCTTCTCGACGACGTTTATTTCCCGAGACTATTTCAACAAATGCTCGAAAACGTAATCATTCACTTCAATACACTTGTCTATCTGCGCTCTAAATGAACCAACAGAACTGAGAAGTATTTCTGGCATTATCTTCCGGCAAGCTTCAGTTATTCGTCTTTTCATGTCCTCACGTGTTGTTGGCTTTTTTCTGTTAACCTCACTTTTTAAGTAGCCCCACAAAAAGAAATCAAGTGACGTAAGATCATTTGATCTAGCAGGCCATTGCCTCGGACCCCCTTGTCCGATCCATCGTTGATGGTAAATATTGCTTAATACGCTCCGGGCTACTTGGGAATAATGGGCTGGACAACCATCATGTTGGAACCACATTGTTTGTCGCAACTCCAATGGCAGTTCTTCTAGTAATACTGGAAGATGATCCCGCAAGAAGTTTGCATACTTTTCGCCATTCAAGTTGCCTTCAATAAAATATGGACCTATTAATTTATCCCCACTAATTCCCGCCCAAACCTTAACATTCCAAGGGTGCTGGCGTTCAACTTGTCGCAACCAAAAAGGGTTTTCGGTAGCCCAGTAATGCATATTATGTCGATTGACCGTACCGTTATTGGTGAAAGTCGACTCATCAGAGAATAACACCTTGGCGAAGAAAAGAGGATCTCGTTCAATTTGCTGAAGTGCCCATTGACAAAAGGAAACCCGGTTGCGAAAATCCTCACTAGAAAGTATTTAATGCATTGAAACATGATAAGGATGGTATTTATGCCGATGTAATATCTTACAGACAGTCGTTTGAGAAATTTCTGATTCACGACTTATTTGGCGAGTGCTAATGTGAGGATCGTGTGCAACGGCAGCTAACACTGCTATTTCATTGTCCTCAACAGCCACTCTATCTGACCGATTCCTTTTCTTTGGTTGCACATTTCCTTCACCAGTGAATTGTTGGATGACCCGATAAAAGCAAGCGCGCGATCGTATCTGCTCTGGGAAATATTGGGCGTAAAGAGCAACAGCACCATCGATGTTCCTTCCACTTTCTCCATAAATCAATATCATTTAAATTTTGTTTTGAATTGAAATAGCCTGCATTATTTATCTGGAAAACGTTACTAAAAATAATCAGTTCCTCAAAACAAATACCTAACTTCTAAATGAAGTACAGTTCCATTCAAGTAGAAAAAAAGGGCAGAGTTCACATCATACACTCTCAGATAAGTTTAGGACAATTTGTCTTTCTCTGAAATTTCTTTGAGTTTTAACTTCACTCGAGGCAATAATGACTTCCTCAAAACAAATCTCGACCTTCTAGCACCCTAACAACGTTGGAAACCGATAAATGATTTAGGCGTGCCAGTGCTGTGGTATCTAGAACAAAGTCGTGTGCCCCATTGAGGAATACGACTGAGCAATGAAAATCAGGAATTATCATTTGAAAAATCAAAAGTGACCTTCGTTTGGCCTTGAAAATGGGGCTCAAGGTCAAACTCGTGGTCACCATCTTATGTCCCCTTCAGAAGGGACATCTGGGACACTGGACATCCAGTAATTTGGATGTCTCAAGTTAAAAACCTCACCCGGTACAATAATCTAATAAACTGTAATTTTTTGGAAAACAGGCTTTCTTGTTTTTTTTTTGGACATCGTCGTTCCCATCATCGCCTCTTTAATTCTACGTTTAGCTTGTTCGGGTATCATTGCTTTATCATATACATTTTTTGGTCCCACTTCGAACCGGATTTTGGTGAATTTTGTGATTGTCGTTACCTAAGACTTTGCTCAACCTACACGTGATTAAGATTAATCGTGGCAAACATTAGATTCAAATCTTGGTGATTAAATTAAATCTATTCGTGTGCATGCAAATTCATCCCGTTGTAAATTTCTATCGCTCGCTGGCATGCAACACATTTCTAAAAGTCTCTACGTGTTATGACGCGTTCACTGAACTTATTGATCTCACATTTCGTAGAAAACCCTTTGTAGAAATTATAAACATTCATCGTTGCATTTAAGTGGCTAATAACGTTGTTACTTTATCTACGCTACGGTTGACGCGCGGCCATCTTAAAGGCTCCCTTACCGAATTAGCCACGTTTACGGAGTCTATAAAGGATACGACGTCGTTAGATGTGCTTGAGGTTTAGCTAAACAGAGCTGAAGATCTGTAGACTGAATTCGACGCTTCTCAAAATAAAATGTACGAATTCGCTGAAGAAGAAAGTTACTTAGATCCGATGCCTGACTTTGAGGAAGTCGAGGCAAAATTTCTTATGGTGAAAATGGTTTTACAGTCCACCATTAGGGAACGTCAACGCGCGGTTCGTAGTCAGGATGTTGTTAGCCGACTCGCTGATCAACAACAGGTTCTGATTGAGACGTTAAATCAGTCAAAAGTTTCCCCAGGTTCAGATAGCTTTCTTCCCACACTTCGTATAGAACCCTTTTCGGGCAACTATCAGGTTTGGCCTACGTTTCGCGACATGTTCGAGAGTGCAGCTCACAACAAGGTCAGCTTAACGCCAATTCAGAAATTTCATCCACTTAAATTACCTCTTAGGAACGAAGCGCTTAGTCTCCTTAACCATTTGCCAATCTGTGATGCTACGTACGAGCAGGCATGAGAAAGCCTATCGCTACGATAGGCCGCGATATGTCATCAACAGCTACATAAAATCGTTCATGGAACTTCCGCCGGCGCATAGTTTGAACGTTGTCCACCTTCGAAAAATCTCAAATGGAGTTGATGAAATTGTTAGAGGCTTAAATTCTATCAAACCGGTCAACAGGGATCCATGGCTCATTTACATCTTGTTAAACAAGTTGAACCCTGAAACTCGGCAGGCAATTATCCTACAATCGATCAATTTATCGGATTTCTAGAACGTCGTGTGAGGCCATTGAAAGCTGCGCGGTAGCCATTCGTAAATCCAAACCAAAGAAGCAAGTAACCAAGAGCTTACATTCTTCATCGTCGTCCTCAGGCTGTCCCAGTGTTAAGATTTTCTAGCTATGTCCATTCAAGCCAGAAGAGAATTCGCAAAACTTAAAAAACTCTGCTGCAATTGCTTAAGACTTGGACATTCATCCGCTCGCTGCCAGTCCAAGTTTCGTTGCAAAACATGAAATACTCGCCATCATACCCTTGTCCACGAGCACTCGGTTAACTACAACCTCAATCATGCAGCCAATGCTTTCGTTAGCAACTACACCAATCGCGACCTAGGTAATATCCATCCGCAACAAAACTCTTCGAACATCTCTAGTGCTCCTTCAACTTCAGGGATAGTGACACCTGTCGTCGACAATCACTCACTTAACATCGTACACTACATTCCCTAAACATTACTTCCGACAGCAGTTGGAAAAGTCCTTGACGTCAACGGAAAATATCAACGCGTAAGGATCCTCATAGATTCAGGCTCACAGATTTCATTCGTTACTGAGTCTTGTGTTCAAAGGTTTGGTTTAAAGCGAACAAATGCTCGTATACCGATATGCGGTATTGGGTCTACCAGTGTTGGTAAATCCAGAGGCCTTGTATCGTTGGCCATTAAGTCACGCTGTGATGTAGTTAGCATTTTGATAGATACTTATATCTTATCAAAGGTTACCACAAATTTGCCAATAAACTCGTTTGCTATTGAGGATTGGGAACATTTGCATCGGTTGGATCTTGCTGATCTTTGTTTCAATAAATCAAAATGTCTTATTAGGAGCTGACAAGGTTTGGGAAATATTGCAAGGGGATGTGGTAAATAGCAAACATGGATTCCCTATCGCACACAAAACTATTTTTCCCAGCCTGTTCCACTGGATATCAGAAACCAGTTTGATTATCCGGAACTATATTTTTGTCCTCAACCCACTTAGTCAAGACTCTATTGACCACCTTTTCGAAAACCTTACTGATGTTTGGTAGAAGACTGATCGAGAGGAGATTCGCCGGATTGGAAGTATCTTTATCCCTTTTGCGGATGTGATGTACCACCGAAGTTTTCCAATGCGCTGGATAATGGATGGTATAAATGTTTACCGCTACTGGTGGGAGATGTCGAAGTACAATGTTCGGTATTTCATCGGTTCCCACTGAGTTCTGACTTCTAAGCGATTCGAAGACCGTTTGGAGCTCTATCTTCGAAATGATCGATAGTAGTGCCCTTTCATTGATGATGACATTATTTGCCATATTCTCGTCATTGAACTGGGTAAAAGCCGAATCTCGAATCGCCAATTCAATATTTTGAAGGTAGAAGTTTTGCACAAGGACTCGACTCGATTCTCCAAATCGTGGTTCGGGCCAATGGTTTCATTCGCCTTGTACACTTCTTGGAAAGTCGCTCCAATAGCCTCTACCTTCTCCTGGGGATCCTCGATCACAAAGAAGTCGTCATCATCAACGGCCTCATATGGATCTATGCCTGCTGCTACAGGCATTCGTCGTTCGGGTGATTTTAACATATGGAAGGTCGTTTTGATTTTTTCTCCGAAATATTTTATTTATTTGGGGGAACATACCATATTCGGGATGCTGGTGTGTACAGCCCGAATTTTATTGTTCCAATACAAACTTATGGAATTTCTGTAATTTTCCTTTATTAATGTTTGGAGGTTTTTAATCGACGACTTCAGTGTCATAATCTCCGGGTTATGTCTGTCAGTAAACTGTCTGTACAAGGTTTTTAGTCTTGACAGTAGTCTACTTTTATGTCGGTGCAGTACCTTCCTTGCGGAATAAGTATTCGTTGTCAGTGTGTTGATACCGAGGTATCGTTTTGTCCATTGTTTGTTTGATTGTCTCGTCCATTAGTCTTAGATACCTCACAATCTCCTCGTTTAATAGATTTCTGTTGGACGGTGGGTAGAGCGAATTTGAGGATAGTGCTCTTGTCAGTATTCTTGAGAAGTGTGTCCAGCGCACCCTACTATAATTGTAGGAATACCTTTGAACAAACTCTTCCAATTCCGTAGTTTCTTTGGGAACAGTTATTTTGGTGCTAAGACCGCAATAGTCACTATCATACACGAAAGTGCGTAGAGAGTTTGTAGTTTGTTGGTTAGTGCAAGTCAGTTGTATTAGTGAGTCGAACAGCAGGAGATCCAAATAGGACCCGTGTCAGGGAAACGACGGCTATCCGTCACCTTAAGGCCGAGTCGATACATTATACTGTGCTGACCCCACCAATCGAATAGTAAGTTCCCTCTAGTATTTGGTATATTATTTTCCCAATCACTATGTTTGGCGTTGAAATCCCCGCCGATAATAAAATAATTGTCTTCCAATTCTAACCTCAGGAGTTGAAAAAGTATCTCGAGCTCTGAGATGAAAATGGTTGAGTATAGGATTGAGTAGCCTTAGGTGCATAGGCAGATACTATGTACAACCGCATTCCACTACGTAGAGGGATATACACGATACATGCTTCCAACACCTGGAACCTACGTACTACACGACTGTTTACTCTTTTAAAGAGTATTCCTTTTCTTACAAAGATTGTAACGCCTCCTCCTCCTTGAATGGAGTTGGGTTGATTTCTTCGTACTGTTTTATATTTTCTGTGCCTCATTTTGTGTCTTTTGGTAAGCTTAGTTTCGCTAACCAAAAGCACATCAGAGGCTTGATCACGACTGAATTTTATTTATCTATTCAAAGACATGTGAACAGTTTAGAAGAGCTTAGTTAGGAAAACTTCTGTCGAGCATGTAATTTCTCTACTTCCACCACAAGACTCTCTTAGAAAAGATATTATTTATCACGGCTGGGAACGGACCAAAATCCCAGAATCTGGAGTAACTTGCGCTCAGTATGTGCTCGTAAAAATTATGTTGTAGACGTATTACCTAATCTTGATGATGCTTTCTTACCCAGCTTAACAAAAAGTACACCTTTCCTACCCAATTTTCAACATTTTTCTGAACCATTCACAGGTTTATCATTAACATCATTCGATTTCTGAAATCAGATGCTGTTTGTGAGGATGGATCTCCAATTCGGTTTGTCAATATGATAATTACCCACATTCTTCGTGTAAATAAGCACGTAATTAATTTTTCTTAACGTCATCATCAGAACGTCTAGTTGAAAGCTGGCTAAAATCATTTCTGTCGCGAAAAAAACCTCTACCGTCTTTGGCTGCAGACGTTCGGCCAATAAGTATAAAAGGTGAGCCAACAATCAAACAGAGTGTAATCAAACAATGTACGAGTATTTGATCTTTTTGACAGATATCATACTTTGGCAGTTTATATCAGCATGCTTGGTCAGCACGTACACGCCAAGACATCACCACTGAGAGCGAAAGTGTTCAAAACCAGCCAAGCACCTCAATTCGTCGCCGAAGTCAACAATTGGGCCTCACTCATGGCATTTTACGACGAATTTCAAATTGATCTTCATTTAAAATTTAAACTTCACAATAATGGAAACTTTTGGACCATCTACGATGTCGTCGATTTGTTAACTGGATGTTGGATCGTCAGAACAATTTGTCATCGAATTTGATCTTTTTCGATGAAGCCCATTTTTGGATGCATCCCAAAAAAAAATGTCACTTTATGATGCGGATTATTAGTTGGCAGCATCATTGGCCCGTACTTTTACGAAGGTAAGGCTGGAGAGACAGTTACAGTGAATGGAAAACGTTACCGCATCATGTTGACCTGCTATTTTTTTCGAAATTGAATGAACTTTGTCTGAACAAGTTCTGCTTTCAACAAGATGGTGCTGCTGTCCACACAAGCCTATACTTGTCAAAAGTTTTTGACACAGTCAACCACGCAATCTTTTCTAAGAAACTAAGAAGGTTTTTTGGATTTAGTGAAAGTTCACTGCGTCTCATTACTAATTACTTAAGTTAAGCTGATTTCAATATCCAAAAAACTTCACAATACTGAATTACCGTACCTCATCTACCTCAACGACACGCAATTTTGGCTGCCCACTAGTTTTACTCCCGTAATTACAAGGCTAAGACTTATTTAAACTTTACTTGTTCTGTGTATTGATTATTCATGAGCAGTGTACTGCAAACTCGATTCCCTATCTCAGCATAAACTTTCTGTCACATTAAATGATATGGTTACGTACGAGTATGTGTATGTGGTACGTCGACACGGCCATATATCCAATTATCGCAAAAGTAGCCCTGTTTGTACGTTATTGAATGTAAGGTGCTGTATCTGCTTGCACAAAATTATTCAGAACAGGTCGCCACCATATCTGTTTGAAAAACTAGCTCGTTCGCCTAGAAACTGGTTTCTCCCGCAATGGCATCACTGACGATCTCACAGCGCAGATTGGTGTTCTTTCTATTACTCGATGCTGCTGTTGGAAAACCTTTTTTTGTCATTAAAACCGTCATTAAAACCTTTTTTGCTGGGATGGTCGGTTCTTGACGAGCCTAATGCACATTAGTTCTTTCTCGTCCTCGTTGCCTACCTCGCCCCCATTGACCGCATCCTCTTCTGTACCACTGGCTACCTTTCCGACTAGTACGATCATCCTATACTTGGACTCAACTTCTTCTCTTCTCTTCCGTTCACCATCTTCTCCTCCGTTTACTCCGAGCAGAGGTCTCTCCTCGCAGTGAAGAATCTCTTTAGAACTACAAGGAATTGGCTTATGCATTTTTGTGCAGATATAGCTTACGATGTTCTGGATGCCGGGGAATGGTAAGCAACCTTGTTGTAATCTGTGTTTCATAGGACGGCTTCTATAGCCATTACAGGTGAGTTCCGTACCGCCACTACAGCAGGATTGGACACCTTTCTGCACCTAACATCGGTTGACTTACAAATCAAAAAAACTTGCTGGCAACAGTGCGATACAACTCACAAATCTGTGTTACTTTAAGAGCAGTAGTTTCGGAGATGGCACAGTCCTAGCGGACCAACTGCCAGGCAATCTAATTCTAACGGAAGAAATTCCGTATGGATGAAGGACTGGCAAGAAAATGCAATAATCAGGTAAAATAAAATTTCAATATTCATAGATATCTCGAAGAGGAAAGAAGAGCTTCTGGTATTTTCTCAAAAGACTCAGAACTAAAAGTGTCTATTAGATAATTTGCTTTCGGAGATGGAATTTTAGCCACACGAAGTTGAATTCCGGACTGGAACATCGATTACATTGTGAAAGAGTGATCTGATAGTTGTAAACGGGGATCTATCTGTGGATCAATATCAATCTGCATCTACAGATGTGGGCGTATGAAGAAAAGTGATTACCTTTTACCCAGCATATATTTGCTTTATCCACCCCGAATTCCCGATCCATTATAAAAAGACACAAACACAAATTTGAGATAAATTTCGCCCCAACACTTACAAAAAATGATTAGGAAAATATTTCTAATCGCTTTAAAGTTATTACGATTCAAATTGTTAAAATATTTTTTGACCCCAAACTTTGGAGCGGTAGTGTAGGTTCCAGATATTTTAAGTCTAACGCCATTCATAGCAGGCGCTGTTTCCACCTAAGAGTATGCAATATTTTTTTTTACAAAAGTAATTACAAACAAAATTGATGAACAATTACACTGACCATACCTTCGGAAATGAAAATTATGAATGTGACTGAAATTTACTAAATACAAGTTGTGTAGTCCTTTATTATGTATCTGTAGAATATATTCCAAACACGTAAACCCATTAGGGGATGTAGCTCAGTGGTAGAGCGTTCGCTTTGCATGTGAAAGGCCCCGGGTTCGATCCCCGGCATCTCCAGTTTTTTTTTTTTTTTTCAACTCGCCTTACAATAAAGTCCTTGATTTGAATCAATCGTACCATGCCCCTGTAATGAACCTTTTCATGCTTGAAATATTGTAAGTGCAACGATAGTGGTTAAAGATTTTGTTATAAAAAACTGACAGAATTCGAAACGTGTCAAGATCTCCATATATGAACATATGTATTAAGGTTGAGTCGTTCCGGACCTACATATGTAGTTCCTGGAACTATGTCCGCTGTCGGAAGTAGTTCCAATTGTTCCACATAATCCACCTAAACATGTTCGATAGTTCCGACATGTCCGATGACCGATACTCCGATAGTTCATTTCGCAATCTTCATTTTGTTCTGATTGACACGGCGGCTGACTGTTACTGTACATTTTACAGGACAGCACTGCGTGTACCTTCTTCGTCTATTGCATTCATTCATGTTTACATGCGTATGTATATTAGTTTAGCGTTGAAGTTTTCGCATGGGTTAGTATTTCCGCAGTATTGGAACTGGAACTACCAATCCAAAACAAATGAAAGTGAGACATTTCGTGTCTACTTCTGTTGTGTAACTACAAATGCATCCATGCATAAAAGTTCTTCGAAATTTTGTTATTGTTTTGAATTGCAGATAACGTTTTTTTAAAAGCTGTAGCTTTATATTTGCAAAATAAATACATTTTTACCTGAAACATTGGTATGTTTTATTTTGTATTACTTATTAACAAATGTGTAGAATGTATGTTAATATGGGATTTGTATAGGGTGATTCATCGTGAGGTTTGATTTTCAATAGGTGACTCCTATCAAACTGCTTTGCCATTTTTATTCAGTATCGTTTGGCAAGTCATCATGAAAAGACTCACACCACAACAGTGTCTTCAAATTGTTCAGCTGTATTACGAAATTCAGCGTTCTGTGAGAAATATTTTTCGTGCGATTCGAGGAACTTACGGTGCGCATAATCGACCTACTGAAACCACTATTGCCAATACCATTCGCAAATTTGAGTCCCAGTTTACATAAGTGGATAATACTCGACCGGTTAGACCACATCCAGCACGTAGTGAAGACTCTATAGCAGCTGTAGCAGAGAGTATACGCGAAGACCATGACGAATTCTCAGCAGCTTGGCTTGGCGTATTCGACAATTTAGCGTACAAAATTTTGCATCATATTTTCAGTGAATGGGCTCTGGAAAAACTCAATGAAAATCCAGTGAAAAGCCCATTTCTGGCTCAATGGATACGTTAATAAACAAAATTGCCGTATTTATGCCGATGAGCAACCCGAAGAGTACCAAGAGCTACCATTACATCCATTAAAAACAACGATATGGTTTGGTTTATGATCTGGTGGAATCATTGGTTCATACTTCTTCAAAACTGAGGCAAATCAGAATGTTACCGTCAATGGTAACCGTTATCGCGCCATGTTAACGGACTGTGTGCTTCCTAAAATTCAAGCACATGGTCTCGGTGAACTCTGGTTTCAACAAGACGACGCTACGAGCCATACAACGCGTGAAACAATGAACTTGTTGAGAAAACATTTTGGTGAGCACTTAATTTCACGTTTTGCTACGGTAAATTGGCCACCTACATCGTGCGATATCACACCTTTGGACTATTTTGTCTGGGGATATTGGGTCTATGACTTGTTTTATTCTATTGTTATTATTCCATTGGAACATGCGTAGGAAAGCTACTGTCATTGTACGTCATTTCAGTATATGTCATTCATTTGAAGCGTAAACAACAATAATTTTTTTTTTCACTCAAATATGTCGAACTTTGTGCCTGAAAAAGTGTTTTTGCGGGGAGTTCTTCTTCATTAATTTAATATGAAGAAAACTGCTGCCGAAAGTCATCGTATTTTGGTGGAAGTTCATGGTCAACATGCGCTAGCTGAGCGAACGTGCCAAAAGTGGTTTGCACGATTTAAAAGTGGTGATTTTGGCTTCGAAGACGATAAACGTCCTGAGCAGCCAAAAAAGTTTGAAGATGAAGAACTGGAAGCATTACTCTATGAAGATTGTTGCTAAACACAAGAAGAGCTCGCAGAATCTTTGGAAGTCACTCAAGCAGCCATTTCAGAACGTTTAAAAGCAGCTGGATATATTCAAAAGCAAGGAAATAAGGTTCCACATGAACTCAAGCCGAGAGACGTCGAAAAGCGGTTTTGCATGTCCGAAACGCTGCTGGAACGCCACAAAAGGAAGCCATTTTTGCATCGGATTGTTACTGGTGATGAAAAATGGATCCATTACGACAACCCCAAGCGCAAAAAATCATATGTGAAACCCTGCCAACCAGCCAAATCAACGGCAAAGCCGAATATCTATGGCGTGAAGGTAATGCTCTCTATTTGGTGGGATCAGATGGGTGTGCTGTATTATGAGATGCTAAAACCGGGTGGAACCATCAATGAACAACGCTTCCGAACACAATTAATCCATTTGAAGAGAGCAGTAGCCGAAAAACGCCCAGAATATGAGACCAGACACGAGGCAATAAATTTCCATCATGACAACGCTCGGCCCAACGTTGCTATTCCGATTAAGAACTATTTGGTAAATAGTGGATGGGAAGTCTTACCCCACCCGCCTTATAGCCCAAACCTTGCCCCTTCTAACTACCATTTCTTCCGGTCGATGCAGAACGCCCTCACTGAAATACGGTTCACATCAGAGCAGAATATCAAAAATTGGCTTGATTCATTCTTGGCTGTCAAGCCGGCGCAGTTCTTTTGGGATGGGATCCACAAATTGCCAGAAAGATGGGAAAAAGTGATAGCTTCAGATGGGCAATACTTTGAATAATACTATTGTACATGTTTTTCTTAAATAAACGTTCAAATTTTGGAAAAAAAAAAACCGCACGAATTAAAATATAAACCCAATATTTAAAGTCTCAAGTCTGTCTTCAGGAATAAGCCAGCTACGATCGATGCTTTGAAAGTCAACTTTGCTCGTGTTATCCGCGAGATACCAGTCACTATGCTCGAACGAGTCGCCCAAAATTAAGCCTTCCGAATGGACCACTTCAGACGTAGTCGTGGCCAACATTTACGTTATATCATTTTCAAAAAATAAATTCCATGAATTGTTCTTTTAACCGATAATAAAAATTTTAAGTTCACTTTCAAATTTATGTGTTTTATTTTACATTATAAATCAAACCTAACGATGAATCACCCTTTATAAATTGAATACAGGATTTGGTTTCTATTAAAAATGGCAATGCGTAATGTGGCAATCATTTTGAAGAAAAAGCCAGGTAGATGTAAATATTGCTCCGAAATGATTTTATTTACATCTGGAAGCTTAGGCAACCTAACTAGGTATCTTAAAAGAAGACACCCAAAATTTAAGACAAATGCAATAGAACGACAGGTTACGACACCCACCACAACTTTTATTAAAATTGACCCAGTTCAATCTGTAACTATACGGATAATATTCGAGAAATTGATCAGCAATTACTTAAAATGTTTGCGAAAGTATACCACCCATTACGCCTTGTGGAGGAGGCTGAATTGAAAAAGTTTGTAGAGAGTCTTGCGACCCAAAAGACACTACCGGAAACATCATTACCCCAGCTTTATTTGAAACTGGAAGAGGTGCATCTTCAATAAACAATCAAAGTTTCGTAGCCACTACAGCCCACTGCATTGAAATTGACAATTTTGCGATTAATCTGTGTTCTCATTTGTTGGGCTGTATAGAAAACGACAAGCGAGATACCGCTGAAAATTTGGGCAATTTTTTGAAGGACCAAAAAGTTGAGGCCATTGTGAGCGAAAATGCTGCGAACAACGTTTCCGCTGTACAGATGGGGCGATGGCGATCTATTACTTGTTTCGCTAATTCTTTGAACTTAGTCGTAAAGTGAAAACCATTATGGAATTTTTTAAGAGAAGCTCAAACGCTTGTACAAGTTCAAAGAAATTCAGAAGCCAATGGATTTAGCTATGTTGAAATTAAAGCAGGACGTTTTAACAAGATGGAATTCCACATTTGAAATGCAAGAGAGAATTTTTACTCTAAAAACTGCCGTCATTGCCACACTAGCTTTCATAAACAATGACCTATCCCTTAGTACCGAAGAGTGGGATATTGTGAAAAGAGTTATTCCAATTTTATTTTTGGACGTCACTCTGAAAATTTCATAAGAAAAGAACGAAAGCTTGTCCAAAGTCTTCGTTTATTGCAAATATCTTCAACGGAAATTTGAGCAAAGTGTCGCAGTAGTTAAGGAACCAATACTCAACACGTCGGAGAATTCCCTTGAGTGGTGGCACTCTAGAAGATGTGTGTACCGGAGAACTTGAACATTGACTATGGATTCATCCAAGACATTTTAGTTAATGATTTGGGTTTCCGTCGTGTAGCAGCAAGGTTAGTGCCAAAATACCTCAATTTCATGCAAAAAAGAGACCGTGTTGACGTCGCAAAAGAGTTGACTTGCGAGGCTGAATACGATCCCACATTCATCAAAAAGATCATTACTGGAGACGAGACGTGGGTTTATGAGTACGACACGCAATCCAAACATCAGGCAAGTGAATGGCGTTCACCAAATGAGTCAAGACGAAAAAAACCACGTCGTTTTCAGTCAAAAAAGAAGGCAATACTCACGGTTTTTATGGATTACAACGGTGTAGTGCATCATGAATTTTTGCCAGAAGGCCAGACAGTAAACAAAGAGTATTATTTGGGCGTTATGAGACGTTTGCGTAAAGCAATTCGCCGAAAGAGATCAGAATTGTGGGCAGAAAACTCGTTAATTTTGCACCTTCGCACAGTGCCATCATTATTCGTAATTTTTTGACGAAACAAATACCATCCAACAGAAACCGAATTCATCTGATTTGGCTCCCTGTGACTTCTTTCTGTTCAATGCGTTTCAGCAGCCGAGAGGATGTAATGGCAAGATCGTAGGAAGCACTGATGGACATACCGAAAACCGAATATAAAAAATGTTTCGAGGATTGGATCAAGCGCTGGCATAAGTGTGTTGCAGTCGATGGGGATTACTTTAAAGTTCCCAAAACTAGTTCCATTCAAGAAAGGAAACGTTCCATGTTCGTTCCGGCAAAGGAACGGTTTAGCACAACTTTAATGTGTATACTCGTGTTCCAACAAATAAACTGTAAAATGAATTGAAATAGATTATTGTCACCATTTTGTCAGACAGATTTATTACATTTTGTCTAATGACCCAGCGATTACTTATAAGGCCACATATAGCTCTTCAAGTCAATTGTTATTCATGTCGCAATCGAAATAGTGGTGACTGCCAACGCATGTACAACGAATACATGTACAAAGCCCATAATCGGCTAACTTCACATACATATCAAGTGATAGAATAGAAACCGCAGCAATATGCTTCTCGAAAGCAAATTAAACTCTTACATATCAAAATTGAATGAGGATATTATTGACGAAATGTAAACAAAATTTCCAATTAGGTCTGCAAAAATATAGGTAAGTGCCTCTACGACTGACAAACAACGATGTTTTTGTTGACATAGCATAGTATTTAATGCGATTAATTATGGAAACATAAAAACGAAAAAATCATGTCTTTAAGAGAGTTCCTTCCTGTTGATTCTCATTGTTTAATAAAGGTTCCCCCTTTCAACTTAAAATGCACTTGGTTGTTGAAACTCATTTATTTTTGTAATGAAAATGAGTAAAAAATGCTAAGATTATGACTTACGAAAAATCTAATGAACGTCAGTAATTCAAGTTCCTAGTACAAGGTCAACATGTGACCTCGAATATCAAGCGCATTTCAAGCAACAAACTCATAATTAATCATTACAAAATTCAATTGCACAAAACGTTACAATGAAAACAAAAATCTGAAAACCAGTTCAAGTTTACTCGTGATAAGTAAAAGCATCTAATCGGACAGCAATTATACCAGCATCTTAAAAAATCCAGTTTTACCCTCTTCATCACATCTATGGTACGTCGTCAGTCGGTAGCTGTCATAAGCTTAATCGATGAAAAGCGAAAGTGAATGACCTACCAGACCACTGGTCTCTATTTTATTTTTATTTATCACCTAACAGATTAATGTCTCGCAAATATGGATATTGTTACACCGTTACAATTACCCAGTTTTGATTTATGAGATACAACGTGTAACTCCAACTTTGTTTTGATTTCTTTTCTTCATTTAATTCGAGTTGCCCCCACGGCGTGTTGTATTGTATCTTCCTGCTAACGATGCAAAAACTTGTTTGACTGTTACACAATATTTGCTCTGATTAGTCGTACATTTGTAGAGCAGAAAAAATAAAAAAAATAAAAAAAAAAAATAAGAAAAATACACAGAGTGTGTCAGCCAAACGAGGAAAAGCGTACCAAGGCATCGACGACGTCAAAAACTAAAAGACCTTGTCGGGAGCTTTTGCAACCCCTTTGCGGAAAAAAGTTCCGATCTAGTCGATCTTGAAAAATACCATAAGCAATCTCATAATTTAAGCTCTTACTTAGTCAGTTATGAGCTTTCGAAAAACAGTTAATACCACCATTTCTTGGCATAGTGTACAACTGACTAATAACAGATTGCAAAAAAAAAAGCTTCAAGCAACAGTCAGTACGAGTAATGAGTATACAGGCAGACCGATTGCGGATACGCTATAAGACTCACTTCAACCTGGTTAGGGTTTCAGATTGACTTCAATCGTCGGGAATGGTAACTGTCGATCAAACCGCTTCAAATTATTTCTTTTTCTTTGAAATTAATTCTATATATAATTTTTCTTTAAACATTTGAATAAACCGTGATAGATAAAAAAAATTCAAAAAAAAAAAAAATGAGTGGAGTACTACGACGCGGTTCTCTTACATTCAATCATTACCCACCATCACGTCCTTCTTGCTGCAGTCATCAGAAAAAACCAAAAACTCCTGAAATCAGTATCATCTCCATTGATTTCCGTCGGAACTCGGAAGATTTGCGTAAAAGTGAA
Source organism: Volucella inanis (assembly GCA_907269105.1). Classification (NCBI taxonomy): domain Eukaryota; kingdom Metazoa; phylum Arthropoda; class Insecta; order Diptera; family Syrphidae; genus Volucella; species Volucella inanis. The sequence goes on from OU026153.1 coordinate 40,148,803, forward strand.
AAAGTGCAATGTGAAGCCATCAAGGATCTCAGTCAGGATGCTGACAGTGATATTATTTCAAATTTCATCGGACACTATGGACTTTGGCAATTTGTGTGGACTTTCTTATTGTGCTTATTCCAATTACCAACGACTTTTCATATATTTGCCTTCGTGTTTCAGGTGAGTTTCGATGAAATAACTTAGAAATTCAAATTCATGAAAACTAAAGACGAAACGTACCGTATAACCTTAAAGCGACTTGATCTTATCAGTTTATTTGTGTGTTTAAGTTGATTAGAGAAAACAATTTGACATATAATAGATTGTCATCTTACCTGTCAATATAAGGCAATTGTTTTTGATTTACTGTCGAGTCCCGAAGTTTATCATAAATTTGCAGTACTAGATTTTTTCAGGCCGTATCTTTATTGCCAGATTCTTAGGAAGTGAATCCGTTACTGTTAGTTTAAATAATTTTGCTATAGAGTGCTGTTATGTATAAAAGTTCATAGTTAATATTTTTAACAAAACTTTTATATTAAAAGTGACCAAGACAAGTTCACCCGCGATATTTTCTTAATTGAAGAGATTGACAATCTCGAATTGTTAGTGAATTTTTAGATTTATAACTTGGGACGAGTGAAAAAAATATTTTTCTGACATCAAACGACAATGGTTTCGGTTTTTTTAAGAAAAAATGATTCAAAATGAATACAAAAATTTATCGCTATTTTTGGAGTTCCGAACATTTCCTTTAGTGAGAAAAAATTCAAATAGAAAGTGAATAAGTGATTCTGCGCACAACTTTGGAACACCACGTACATAGAAACGCATCAATAGCAGTAGTAGTAGTAAAGGATAACGAGATAAAAGCAATAAGAGAACAAAAAATTTACATAAAACAACAACGGTGCGAGGTATAAAATTGGTTCTGGCTTTATTTTGAAGCCACGTTCATGCATTATGTGTGGAATAACACATTATTCAAATGGTCACCTCGGCTTCGCTGGCAGTGCTTCAACAGGTCGGTTCAATTTTTGATGACTCTGCCGAATATGTGCGGCGATATTTCGGCAATAACGTGTCGAATGTTGGCCTCGAGCTCCTCTAAAGTAATTGGCTCGTTAGTATAGACTAAGGACTTGACGTAGCCCCAGTAGTGTCAAATCGCATTAACGCGGCTGCCAATTGATGAACACTTGGCGTGATATGACCCAGTCGCCAAATTTCTCCTTCATAACTTCGAGCGTTACGTCGCTTGTATGGTATGTAGCAGCGTATTGTTAAAACTTAAGCTCTGATATAGATATACTGTCGAGTTCTGACTACAGAAGGTAGGTTCACATCGCTCTATACCTGACACCATTGACGGAAACGAGGTCTCCTTCCTCATTTCGAAAGAAACAAGGTCCGATATGGCCGCCATGCCATAAACCGCACCAAACAATCAATTTTCTTGGATGCATTGATGCTTGGCCGAACACTTGTGGATTTTGATCGCTCCAATAACGGTAATTTTTCTTGTTGACATAGCCGCTGATCTATGATTTTTTAGCCAAAATCTGGATCTCCGGTCAATGTTCCCAGCCCCCAATAAGCGAACTCATGGCATTGTCTACGCTCGTTGGGCTTCAATTCTTGCATCGGCACGATCTTATACGGTTGTAGGCCCAAGTCCAACTGCAAAATAAGCCGATCTAACTCTCTTGCGATGCCAAATTAAGCTGATCGGCGCCGAATTTGCATTTCTGGTTATTCTTCGATACTGACCGCTACGACGGCTATGTTTACTTCCTTTCGCACCAATCTCTATCTCATTTGTGGCTTATGATCCAAAAGAGTGTACTCACGCTCAATCTGTTCCAGGGTGTGACGAATTGCCTGCACACTAAAGCCATGATTACGACCGACCTCACGACGAAATTCATGTTGTGTAATTACAAATGAGACGGAATTTCTAATCAATTTCTTGATAATTTCCGCACGTTCGGCAAGCGTAAAGAGATGCATGATGAAATGGAAAACCTTACTGAATAACCTAATTACTTTCAGTATAAGACATTTTCCAATGAAGTGATAAATGTCTTATTTAGCAAGTAAATTTCACAAACAGTATTCAGGATTTCCTTTGGTTCTATATGGCATGCAATTTGATCGGAGAATCTTACCTCTAGCCTTAGTGCGACTTTTCTGTGATCTTTCTTTAAAAGCGACTCTGGCGGATAGATCGATCTCCATAAAACAGCTCCTGAAAGTTCTCGGTCCATAATGTTACTTTGTGATGTATCAGGGTAATACCGAGTTCATTGCATAATCTAAGCCATTCACTGAAGAATATGTGCCGGGGGCGTCGACTCGGGAGTGGCATTATTTTTAAAATATAGGGTTTTCTAATAACGACTTGACAACTTTTTTTTTAAATAAAAGGCGAACCGCGGGCACGTTTGCAGCGGTCGATTCGTTGGACCCAATTTTTAACGACTCGGCCACACATTTCGGCCGGATCGGGCGCTATTTCGCGTTCAATGTTGGCTATGAGCTCTTACAATGTCGTCGGCGTGTTGGCATAAGCCAATGACTTAACGTAGCTACCCAGAAAATAGTCAAGCGGCGTTAAATCCCACGAACAAGGCGGAGAAACGACTGGCCCATGTCTTGAGATAACACGCTCACCATACTTACTCTTCAATAAATCGATTGTAGCGTGTGCTGTGTGACTTGTGACACCATCCTGTTGAAACTGTTGTCGTCCAAGTCCATATCTTCCAATTCGGGTCAAAAATAATCGGTGATCATGGCGCGATAACGCTGACCATTCACAGTAACGTGACGATCGTTATCGTCGACGAAAAAATATGGTCCAATAAGGCCGCCAGCATGCAAACCGCACCAAACTGTTACTTTTTGTGGATGAAGTGGTGATTACTGAAGCACATGTGGCTTTTCACCCGACCAATAACGCATATTTTGCTTATTGACGAACCCATTGAGCCAAAAATGAGCTTCGTCACTGAAGATGATTTTGCGATGAAATCCATCATCTTGGCGCACCTTCTCCAGAACCCAATCGGAGAACGTAGCTTGTTAGTGTACTTTACCGTGATGAAAATGTTGAGTTTGATGATTAGTGAAAGAGTGCGTTCACAAATTAAATTCAAAGAAAGTAAAAATATTCAGTTGTGACAGAGAGATTTTTAATTAAAGCAAATAGTTTGACATATTTTTCGATAATCTGAAAACCTTTTTTATAAATTATTTGAGCTGTTATTCAGGTTCTTCATACTTAAAAAATACCCCATACTTGAGCCGCAAAGCACATAATGAACCTTACTGCTGCTTTATAGACTTTACATCTTTTGTGTTTAATGCAATACTTTTCTTACAAACTTTGCCTTATGCAGCTGTAATTTATTGGCCTTTTGTCCTCTTTTAGTTTTCCTTGCAGTTAGTAGAGGTGTTATCATAATTTCGAGATTTTTATACTCCTTTGCATTCGTTAATTCTTCGTCCTGCCATGTGCATTTTCAAAAAGCAGGTTCCATAAAGCGCAATACCATATTACTCTAATTTATTAATCATGATCATTGTTTGCGTTTCCGACAAAATGACAATGTCATTAACGTATAGGAGCAGCTTTATCTTAGTCTCAGAGAACTTGATTCCACCGGGAAAAAATGTTGAAAGACCATCCAGGAAGAGCGTAAACAGAAAAGGACTTATGAGACAACTTTGCTTTATGCTCATTTTTGACTTAAACTGATAGCCTGATAGGTTGGCTCCATTCCATACTGCACTCGTATTATTTTCGTAAAGGCTTTGCATAATTTTGAGTAACTTTTTTGACATAGTCAAATGTCGCTTTAAGATCTAGGAAGAACGCATACAGCTTCTGCTTTATTTGGAACTTTCTAAATAGGTCATTTGCCTGTACCCATTTCGCTAGATGTCTGAAATAATTCCCGTGAAAATGTTTATTACTGGTGAACGATATTCCTCTGTAGTTACTTGGGTCTTTGAGATCTCCTCTTTTATATAAGAAACAAAATTTTTTTTTCTGAAGCTTGCTGGCTTATCATCCACGTAAAAATTAAATTATAGACCTTTGTTAGCTTTTCCAGAATTTCGTTGTACAGCTCTACAAGTATCTTCGATCCTCTGGAAAAAAATTGCATAATGCAGTTCGTTTGTGCTAGCGAGTGGGTTCAGTAAATGCTCAAAATGGTCAGCCAGTACAATTTGAAAACTTCGTGAGAACAGTGAGCAATTGACGGTTCGGGCAAGTCATTCCCAGTCACACCATAGTTGTCTTTTCTTACATCTTCTCCTAACCATTCACTCGTGTGGAATATATTTCATTATAATGCAAAGTGTAAACTTTACGGTTTGGAATGACTTTTGTATCTAACTGCGAAAGTCTACTTCCTAGAAATCCTTGGTAATAACTTACTGTAGCAGTTATGAGTAGATGGTTAGAAGGTGAAAAGGAAGCTGGCTAACGATAACCAGTAGTGAGTATCGGGTTGCAAACTTCAAACTTCAGGGCAAACTTCAGAATATCCGATGAGACAAAGATTATATCAAAGGTGGCATCCTGCAAACAGGGTTATTTTAAATAAAAATATTGGAAGTGTTAAGCTGGTCGCCAGTGTGCAGCAAGCAGATTGGCCTTGTCCAAAGAATTGACAGCTGGAATGTCATTGTAAATGAGCGTTAAGATGGAGGATGAGGTAGAATTTCTATTATTTTTGACGATCGACCAAAAATTGTTATTACCCTTGGGACATTGTAGTATTTTTCCCTCAGTTTTTTGTCGTGTTAGAATTTCACACGCTTGAGAAAGTCGTTGCAGTTATTCCTGCCTGGTTTGACCTTTTTTCAATTTTCCTATGTCAGGTTGGTTTTGTAGGACCGAAAAAACATATCGAGGAAGCATAACGACAGGTTAAAATTGTTTAAAAAATAGGAAAGTTGATGATTTGGAGTAAGACAATTTTAGAACAGATAAGCTGTGTGCCATACTGACAATCAAACCATAAGCATAGCTCCCGAAGAATCCATTCAACGACAAAATTTACCCGCGAAATACAGAGTTGGCAACCGAGACCGTGAGATTTGACGCCACTTGATTGCTCCTTGTAAAAGTATATACGTTGTATGAACTATCAGATTTCAGAAGCCAATAATCAGTACCTTTTTGATAGGATAGAACCACAAATTCTCATAAGAGTGGCCAAACACTTCACTGGCACTTCACTGGCGCTTTCTTTAAAACACCAGGTGAAGTTAACCTCGTAAAACTGAAGTGGTGAACACGTAATGTCATGACTATGTCATGAACAAATAAATTTGACTCAAGCTCAATTTATATCTGAGAGTACGCTCTTGAAATGTGTGAACTTCTTACTCTTCAGGAGCTATTTAGAAATTTTAAGCCATTCTTTTGAAATACATTCCATCATACGGTTGCACATGAAAGTGTACATGGCAAGTTTGCTGCCATAAACGACTCCATATCTTGGAATGTAGATAGGTGATCTGCTGTAATCCGCATAAGCACCAAATTCTTTAACATCCATACATGACGTTCTGGCTTTTGAAGGATGTTTATGTAGCTTAGCAATGCTTAAATATGTTAGGAAGGCGCCTTTGATTATGAGAAGCCACAACTGATTAGTAGAAGCCAATACTCATAAGTGGAAGAAAGTTCTCCACAAAAGAGTATTTCCCGGCACCATGTTAAGTCCATATGGCGAAGCAGACAACCAAACCGACAGAAAACAATCTTTCAATATACTGAATACACTCTCATTATTTTCTGGTTGCTGCCAAAGTCATTATCTACCTGTAAAGCGAACCGATTTTGAGATGATAAAAACCTCAATACTGGTTGCTTCAGTATGCCTTGAAAAACACACACAACTCTGGTACGATATAGAAAGCCCAAAAAAAAAAAATAAAAATAGATCGTACGACCACACATTCCTTCCTATTTTCAATTGCAGGTGGCTTTAAGGCTCTGAATTCAGCGATAATAAGATCAAGATCGATAGAAATCTACAGGAATATTCTGAAAGACATATCGAGTAGCACGACGGTGACGCTACGTACGGTACCAGGGCACATCGACATTCGAGGAGGAGATTATGTCTCGACCATGTGTGCACTAAACCTAACTTGACAAGTGCGCAATGACAAGGATCCTATGGCCGACATATAACAATTAGAGCTCCGCAAGCTGTCCAATACGATTCTGGTATTATCGCTTGACACAACCTTGTCAAGAAACTGCATATTGGATGTACAATACGTTTTGCTTTTTTGATTACAACACATGTAGATCCAAATCTTACTTCATTTTATATATATGAAGCAACAAATTGACAATTAATGCTGCATACGAATATACCCATTAATTCGTTATAAATAGTAAACAAGAATTAAAAATAATTATATCAAACCAGTGCCTAGTATGCCGCTAATGAATATGAATGTCTCCATATCCAACATCTATTAAAGTCAGGTTTATATCACAAATATTTAACACCGATTAATTTGCAATGGAAATGTGTATTAACGTCGAATTCAATAAAAATATTTCTTGTATCTACCAATGTGAAAACTAAAAGTAAAACTATAAAAATAAAAGGCTAATGGTAACAGGAAATATAAGAGATACTTTCCTCATTTTTAAGATAGAAAATTCTTTATTATTTTCTGTGCTGTTATTGATATAAAAAACCCATGTCTGCCCTATTTTAAGTACAATCGCTATAAACTCTTTGACTTTTTAGTTCTATTGTTTATTCTGTCAACTTAAAATGATCTATAGACGCGTACATAGTTTTTATTGAATCGAATTTTCATGAATTTTAACCTCACTTTGTTAATTTAAAAAAAAAAGCGATTACAATATACACAATTTGAAGTTGGTTCAACATTCGACAACACTCTAAAGATTCTAAAAACACTGTAAAGAAAGATGCATTAGGATCTTCGCTGCAGAATACATCATAATCCAGAAAGTACATTAGCTTACATGAATAGCAGTCTTTGATACTCAAACTGCCATTACCCTGGATCTGTTTTTAAATTCTCGCCTTGATGAGCGACCACTACATCATATCGGCTATAAATGGAATTTTAAATTTTCGTTTTGTTCCTTCAATAACGATGTGGACGCCGCAGGTGCATTGGATGCCTTCATCTATTAAATGTATAAAACAAGAAAGAGGCTTTCAGGATTAGAGTAATGATATTCAAGCCTGCAAGACCAACTCGAAGGAAGAAAAAAAAATTTTTCAAAAAAGTCAGACACATACTTTCTGTGTCCCAAAGGTAGTAAAATTTGTTGGTCATTCGTTAAAAATATCACATAATCAGCCTCATTCTCCATCTCAGTCCTGCCGCATTGGGAAAACTACTGCGTAAGCTTTTTCATCCATCCTACTCTTTAGTAGTCTTTCCGAGTAGATGGAAACCATCGTGACTAACTCATTTTTAAGAAAATCGAATATTCCTCTTTTTCATTTTGTAGATTCATTACATCCCTCCTTTTCAAAGTCATGAAAATGCTAATAAACCATCAGCTCATTTACGTAATATCTCGCGACATGACATGGTACAATTTTCGTATCAACAACTGCACTAGGGTTCGATCGCATATTTCGCCAAAAAGTGCAACCAAAGTCTACACCAAGAAAGCATGATAGTTGCACTTAATATATCAATGTACACCCTGCCGTTGAAAAATACATGTATTCGGAATCAATGAATCTCTTCTTTAATAGATTTGAAACGAAAGAACAAAACAAACGCTAGTGTGCCCCAGGGGTGAGTAATGTCATCGATACTCTTACTAACTGTTCCATAATGATCTCATATCAGCCGAACATAGTCTGCTATATGTATTGCTTTGCTGACTATATTACTCTCTACCTCCTACATTCGTTTCAGGACTTACGTCCCTGGACTTCAGTTGTAGAAAAAAAACGGCAGCGTATTTTAAGCTCTTTGAATTGCGATATTAACAGCATAACAAATATAGGAACCACCAACCGTGGCGAATTTAATACTTCCAAGGTACAATGCCATGAATAGCGCGATACATAACGGAAATTATAAAAAACTTTCCATTTTCGGTATGTGTATCTGTTCTAGTACTCCTAAGACCTTTCTTTATTTTCTAGATAGGAATTAAACCCATGCGAAAAAACTCATAACTGATGAATTACACAGTCAGTTTAAGCCCTCGAATACTGGCGAAATCTTTCTTGTCTCACCCTGTTCTATAATTATTTTTACCACCATTCTGCCCCCTACGGTCATAAAACGAATGCTCATAAAATATCGTAAACTTTTCCTTAGCATTTTTAGCTTTTCGCTAATGTAATGCCTGATTTCCTAGCCATTATTATCTCCAAACATTCAAAATCAATGTTTTTTTTTCACTAACTATCTTTGGCAAATTATTAACAACAAAAAATTTGTTGCAATTAGGACAGTTAGATGATATGACCTATTTCAACAATTACAAATCGATTATATAGGGTTTTCTAATAACGACGAATGGAACTCAACTTCGTTCATATGGCCACCGCTGGCAAGTTTGCAGCGGTCGATTCGTTGGGCCCAATTTTCAACGACTCGCCCACACATTTCGGCCGAAACGGCCGCTATTTCGCGTTCAATGTTGGCTCTGAGCTCTTCCAACGTCGTCGGCGTGGTGCCATAAACCAATGATTTAACGTAGCCCCACAGAAAATAGTCAAGCGGCGTTAAATTGCACGAACGAGGCGTCAAATCGACTGGCCCATGTCTTGAGATAACACGCTCACCATACTTACTCTTCAATAAATTGTAGCGTGTATTGTGTGGCTTGTGGCACCATCCTGTTGAAACCACATGTCGTCCAATTCCATATCTTTCAATTTGGGCCAAAAATAATAGGTGATCACCAAGGCGCGATAACGCTGACCATTCACAGTAACGTGACGATCGTTATCGTCGACGAAATGGATGAAGTGGTGATTCATGAAGCACATGAAGCACATGTGGGTTTTCACACGACCAATAACGCATATTTTGCTTATTGACAAACCCATTGAGCCAAAAATGAGCTTCGTCACTGAAGATGATTTTGGGATGAAATTCATCATCTTGGCGCATCTTCTCCAAAACCCAATCGGAGAACGTACGTCGCTTCAAATGGTTCATCGGCTTCAATTCTTAAGTCAGCTTGATCTTGTATGGGTGTAAACCAAGATCCTTACGCAAAATACGCCATAATGTGGTCTGAGCGATGTCCAATTCTTGAGAACGCCGTGGAATTTATTGATTTGGATCGTTTGCTACGGACGTCTAAACGGCAGCGATATTTTCGACACTTCGACCAACGCGTTGTCTCACTGACACGGCAACATCACACAACGAATATGTAGACCTAAATTTTTGCACTAAACTTGTTATTGCTTGTCTACTAGGGCGAGAATTACGTCCGAAAATTGGAATTAACGCTCTTAAAGTTGCAGTCACCGACTCCGAATATCTTTTTTTATAATTTGCAGACGTTGCTCGTTAGTGTACTTTACCAAGATAAAGATGTTGAGTTTACTGAATAAATTGACAGTGACAGCTTCACGATTAGTGGAAAAGTGCGTTTACAAATTAAATTCAAAGTTGTCATGTCCCTATTGGAAAATCCTATACATGCTTCGAACTTGTATTTTAAGGTATTTATATTTCTCGTCGGCTGCAGTGTATATGCTTTTTCCACTATCTGATATGATATTCTCCCATTCTTAAATAAAACTGGCCTTATTTTTTAAGACATTCTTAAGTAAAACATTGGCAGCTTATGTTATCCTCACTTATAGCGATAACGAAGAAATTTCTCAACTTCGAAAACTGCATTCAGCGGAAAACACTACTACCGGTAATATGGCTTTTAAATAGTTCTTCATATTTAAGTTGGAATCAACCAATATTCTTAGGTGTTTATACTCAAGAACAATTTCCACCATTTTTTCTTGATATTTTCACCTTTCACTTTGAGTGTATTTGCAGCCGCCACCTCTGAGCACTATAATTTTTGACTTATTCAATTTCAGGTTCTGGTTCTCTCATTTACATTGATGAGTAGTTAAACAGTAAGGCACTCAGGATACACCCTTACCTTACGTCCATCGTTGTTGCAAATTCTCCAGAAATGAAATATTTAACGCGAACAAATGCATGTAATACTGCATATTTCTCTTGCGAAATAAGATAGGTCTGCGAACCAGTAAACCATTCTAGAGACCGCTTTATTTTGGATCACCATATCACAGAAACCGAGAGCTTCCTGATGCTTTTGAATTTGCTGTTCCAATTATTATTACTAGTCGTCTTCTTCGATTCTACAACAACTGATTCAGCGTGAACTTGTTTCACTGTTATGCGGAGACTTATACGATAACTTTTTATAAGATCATTCGTTTGATATACGCATCATTTTTATTTCTGCCACTGTTTCCATCTTGACATTTTGAAAGAAGAACTGGCGTACTCCAACTGTAAAGTATAGATCACAAGTTTCAAGTATTTTTGAAAACTTAACTTCCTTTTAAGACATCGTACATGTCGTAAGATCGATGAACACAATGCCTAAAACTTTTGCCGAGAAGAGCTATTTCGCCATGGCTATTAGTGAGCTTTGAAACGCGTCGTGCCTATCATGTCTCCCACCGAACTGCATTTTCAATTGTCTAGAAATTGCTCATATATTTTCATTGAATTCAACATTAACTTAACCGATCGATAATTGTTCCAGTTTTTCGTGACGCTTTTGCCTTTATACAGTGGAAAGCGAAAGATCCCTCTTAATTACTTAAACATACTTTTAAACTTTATTTTCCGTAAAATCAGATGTTTTCTTCCCAAGCCTGGTAAAAGAAGAAATCTTACAACTCCTTCCACTTATTAACAAATTTCACCATCTTTCGTTAGTAAACGTCCCTGTTCGTCTATGATTGGACTTCTTACAAGTATTTTCGTCGTTGAGCCATAATACTGGCTCGTTTTGTAGTGATTCGAGATAGCACTCCTTTTATCTGCTAATCAATTTTTTTTAAGAACTTAACACTCAAGTGGGTATAACTACACTGAAAATGCCTGAGCACGTGTTAAGTTTTTGAGAAAATAGGACAAAGAGAGAAAGAAAGAAATGGGCGGCATCCAACATTTAATGGGGAAACTAAATTGTTAGTGTAATTAAACTTGTTGTTGGATTCTAGGCCACCACTCGTCTGACGTGAATTTAATTGTCTGAAAATAAAAAATTGTTTTTCGGGCGCGGCTGGTATTGAACCCTGAACCGTCTAATTTGGAAGCCAATACACCACCAATTGAGCCACGGCCGCCCATTGTGAGAAATATCTTTTTTAGTGTCAATACAAAGCCTCTATTTCCACAGCGCCTACCTTTTACTTTGACTGTCTTTAGCGCCGTTCCTATTCAGCTCAAGTGCATCTTACCAATATCGGAATTCTGGTCAAACTTGGTTCACATTTGAATGCTTGCTTTTTGGCTTTTAACCTTTATTGACCTTCTCGTTTCATTGTTTTGTGACGCCAAATACCATACTTGACATGGGGAAAATCTAGTGAAAGCTGATAGCAAAAACATTCAGAGCAACCTGGGATTACACAAAGCATCTAGTTTTCCTGCAATTATTTTGTAGACACAAATTTTGGAGGTTTTTTGTACGTGTGATCTTCAAAGACGAACTATCAAACTATCGATCTTGTAGCTACATAATAGGGGTATTGTCCCTCAAGAGGTACTTCCAATTAAATTTACCTTATCGGCTTAGTGAATATTTTTTTTTTTTTTTTACTTTCATCTTTTGTAGACATTGCCGATTTTCACATTTTGCACTTGATGATCGCAAAAAAAAACCTTGTATTCGAATTAAATTTCCCGAAAAAGAGCAATAAAAAGACGAAGATAAGCATTAACTGATTTCAATGCTGATACGGGTACTTAAATGAAGGCGTACTACGTGAAGTCTCGTCTACACATATCATATGTAGATAAACAGTTATAAGATAAGAACTTTAACAGAAATCATTTTTTTTTTTTTTTTTTTTTTTTTGAAAACAAATCACGTTCATTTCAGTGAACAGCTCAAAAGAATTTACTTGGGAAATTTGCCCACGAATGCAATTTATTCGAATTTCAAATGAGAAATTAATAAAATCACGTTTATATTCATTCTGAGCGAACAGCCGGATATCACAGTACGGTAAGAGATACATAGTGTGAGCGAGCTTCCTCGTCAAAATACCGACAATTTAAACATTTGAGCGTTTGAGTGAAGATTGACACTTCAAGAATGGTCAAGACCTGGTAATTGTTAGGGCAAGGTTACACCTATTTTCTGGAGAACTGGACAGCCTCATTTCATATTTCAATGTAATCCTTACCAATTTACGCGGCTGGTACAATGAACGAAAGAGCTAGGCGGTCGTGTAAGTACTTTCAATTTTGCTGATTATCCGCACATCGAAGTGTATTTGTAAGCCGAGGTCAACTTCCCTTCAGTGAAGTAATTTTTCCAACAATATTTTACTCTTTAACGCTCCACCTGGGACAGTTTGCAATTACAATCTAGAAGATCGATGCGCTGGAGAAACAATAGCGCTTTTACATATTATCTGGAAACAGCCTGACAGCAAAAGAAAGAGCTGAACCATGAACACATATTTCGTTTCAACCAAGGTCAAAAGGATAAGCAATTTTTTGGAACTCTCAAAAACTCTCAAACGTCAAAAACAAAACAAGCGGTGGGGTTACCCGCACACAATATCCGGATAAGGCTGATGCTACAACCAGCAAAGGTTTTACGTAAGTATAACGTAAGTCAGTTAATGCGAATATGTTCACGCTAAGAAACAACTATGAAACCAGTGCTGCAACCAGCAAAAGTTGCAGTTCGAGTGGACGGCACTTGGAAAACCCACCTCAAAAAAAAAACTACGAAAAACCAAAGAGACACGCACTACTCTTTAAAAATAAGAACAACAAATAGCTTGTTTAGCAAAGGGCAAGGGTTTTGCAACGAAGCGCTAGGTGAGTGGAAAAAGCCGCCTTTGAGAAAGCGAAAGCTATCCTGCCCAACTAATCGTTTAATCAATAGGTGGCAAGCAAGGGATATGTTGCAGCAAAGGTGAGAGTGTAAGCCGATCAGGCGCTCTCTACCTTCTACGAGGTAGTTGGCGTCGTTGGAAAGAAGGGCAAAAGTGCCAAAAATGGGAAGGTTGGTACTTCATCCGCATTGCGTCGTTAGCAAAGCCACCCGAAAGACGAGTTTCTCGTTGCTGTGATAAATGAGTTGGAACCTCGCGGTCGTCTGAAAATCGACCAGTGGAAAAACGTCTAGAAGAAGTTCCAAGACGTCGTGTGGAAGGAGTTACCTAATACAGGAAACGAGGAACTTCAATTCGATGGCTCTGTTTGGGAAGGCGAACCAAAGTTGTAGTTCCTGTGGACTTCCACAGACGTTTCGTTTTGGAGGTATGCGATGTTTAGGAAGGCATCAAACATCAAACAAAATTCACGATGTTGACAGAGTTGAAGAAGTGTTCGTACATTCTGCCAGCGGCATGGGTATGCATTCCGTGTCCCTGAGAAATTTCATGTGCAGAATCGGGAATTGAAAACCTATTCTTAGAAAGTCCTTAAGACGGAGCCGGACGGCAGTACTGGTAGCATTTTCTGCTGTCCCTTAACAGGGACTGCTTACCATACCTTACCTTACTTGAGTATTGGGAAGATTGATAGTTACGCCATCGACCAAGAGCAAGGACGAGGAGGAATCCTCCCAAAATTAGTGAAGTACCGCAGAAAAGCCTGCGATACAGTAAGGCAGCGACGGCCTGTCTGATAGAATACATCACCAGACACGACCTCGCAGCCGTACTCATACAAGAGCCCTGGGTCAATAAAGACAACGTGATCATTCCTAGCTCCTCAGGAAAAATGCCGAACCCTGAGCTGAAAGCAGCCAAAAGATTCTTGTAACATTGATGGAGACCTACTTTTCTGGATCCACGCTATCAAAAGACTCTGGCATACTATGGCATAGTGAAAACATTATCATCTATCTCTCCGAAAGGGAAATAGGTGTTCTTATTAATAAGAAAAATATACAGTGGGCAATTCAGCCTTTCAAGTCGTTTAAATTTCCCGGTGCGGATGGTATTCTTCCGATTATGCTACACAAAGCACCGGAGGTAGCAATCCAAAAAATTATGAAAATTCTTAGACACAGTCTAAAAATAGGGTACATGCCAATAGCTTGGTATGGAAGTAATAGCTTTTTGATTGTCGGAGCATGCATACGAGTGTATAGAAGGCAAATCTGTAGAAACCGCCCTGCACGAAGTGGTGAGGAAAATAGAAAAGAGTTCTGTGAGTTTGCCTTGATCGTGGAGTGCACCATCATTAAAAATGCTCTAGTGCTAATATTGAACAGTGAATTACAAACTGAGTTTGCAAAAACTTGCAGGCAGAAAAATAAACTGTTGCATTGGGCAAAGCTCGGTTACAATGCCTGTAACCAGGGAAATGCCTCAAGGTTGAGTCATATCGCCATTCCTGTTGGTGATGGTTATCAATGACGTTCTCAAAAATCTAAGTACAATGGGTATAAGTGCCACGGCATACATGGTCATAATAGAGCAGGGAAAATACTTAAATATTTTCAGCAATATTGTGGAGGTTGCTCTGAAGACAATTAGCATTTAAGCAAAAAGCTGTGGTATAAGTGCCAACCTTTGCAAAACGGAACTATTTCTTTTTACCAGAAAGTACAAGATACCGCAATTCAAACTCTCAAAACTCAACGAAGTGGGATCGCCCCTCTCGGATAGCGCGAAGTATCTGGGTGTGATTCTGGACAAAACTTAAATTGGAATCTTAACGTAGCGGAAAGAATTAAAAAGGCATGTAATGCTCTTTTTATCTGCAAAAGAAGGGTTGGAAAAATGACTTAAAACCGGCTATGGTGTACTGTCTGCATGCGGTTGTGGTTATTGTAACATATGGAAAGCAACAAACAAGAAGATGATTTATGGAAAATTCACGGCGGTTAAAATTGTTCCTTCCTTGGTCGACTTCGATATTCCCTATGATATCCAGAGAGGGAGGATTGGCAAAAAAATGCAAAAATCAGATCAAATGATGGTTCGAAACCAGAGGAACGAACAGGTTGAGGTATCTTCATCAGAAGATCCAGAACTAGGAGTGTCTATAAGACTACCGTACGCAAGCAGAAGGTCTTGCTGTCCTCAGGGCGGCAGATGTGATCGGTATCTGGAACACATAGCGCTAGTGACATCGATTGCCAGGCCGCGGTCAAGGCAATGGAATTGATCAAAATCAATTCTGATACAGTCAGGGGCTGTTGCAGGACACTACGGTATTAAAAGAAATGAACAAGCGGATAAGCTTGCAAGAAAAGGAAGGCTACTCGACAGTAGTGAGATGTCCAACATGTCCAACCACCACTTTGTATAGTAAGGGGTACTATCGCGGAAAAAATCACAGAGACTGCCAACATAAAGTGGTCACATCTTGAAGAACACAGAGTATCCAAGGCTCTCTGACCACTTTTTGATGGCAAATGATCTAGGGAGTTTATAAAGTAAAACAGGGATAAGCTTAGAAAAGTAATAAGAATCCTGACAGGATACTGTCTCGTGTGGAATGGGACTAAAATTGTTAGATAAGGATATTTGCAGATTCTGTGGTGAACTGCAAGTTATTGAAGACATATACTTTATGAATGCGACGCAATATCGCGTAGTCAAAGAAAGTAGACGGCAAATACCTTCTTGGCGTTTGCAATATAATTGGAAGTTTCATCAGAGTGATTGTTTAAGTTTTTGCTATTTGAAGATAAATTTGAACAAAATTCAACAACTTATTGGTTATTTATCATAAAGCTGTTTTAATCTAACCTAACCTAACAAAACCGCACTTGGTTTTTTCAAAATAGTTCTCTTCCGATTCAATACAACGATTTGCACAGTCTAAAAGCATGTCGAATGAGTATCTTAGATCGCTAGCCGGTATGTCCTTCAAGATATCGATAGAAGTCTTTTCGATCGCTTCGACACGCACGAAATGCATTTTTTCAAAAATCACAAGTATCGATAAATGAGAAGGCACAAACGTCAACTTCCTTGTGCGCTATATTCTAGAAGAATATGATGCACCAAGTAAGCGCAGTAAAATACGAAGCATTAACTGCTTGGCCCGGTAAAACAAACTCTTTGTGGACAATGTCCTTGGAATAGCAAAATTATAAAATAATTCTTAGTCTACCTGAATTATCTTAATCTATCTTACCTAATTGTATACGAACTTTTTTTTATTTTTTATAAATTTTTATTATTTTTTTTTTACTATAATAACTTAATGCTACCTTAAACTTACTTAAACTATTGTATGTAAGCCTCGGAGATTAGGTTGCTCTTGTATAGGTCATTGCTCTTGTATAACAACTTAATAACAAAATTGTTTATTAGGTTTCTCTTATTGTACAAAACCTTATCAGGACAGGATTTTATAAGCTCAGATTCTGGTGTTCTGTATAAGTGAAAGCAAGCCCTCTCAAATACCTGATTTTTCTTCAACAAACTTGCTCTCACTTTAAACCACACGGGACATCGTGTTGGCTGCTATTTATAAAACAGTCCTTTTGTAAGAACAAAGGTACCTTTGGCTCTGGCCGGAGCAATATCTATATGTTTGTTTAAATATAGTTATCGATATAGCCAGATCCCAAAGGTATCTGACTACATTTCGACAAGTAAGTGGCTGATCGTACTGTCTCATAATAAAAAAAACTTTCGTCAATTCATGCTGGTGTCCTAAGGGGCCCCAAGTAAAGGCGTCTTAAAAAGAATGGTTTTCGATTTCAGAGAGTTGATTTTCAACTTCCAGTCATCGCAATACGGTTTAACCTCACCGAAGTCACATTGCAAGAGCATATTAATGATCTCGATCTTTGAAACGAGTCTGTACGCGATCAAGTCGTCTGCACACACTATGGCATGGTGAAGTGAACTTACAAGATCACTTGTGGATATGTTGAATAGGATCGGCGAATTTACCGCACCTTGTTGCACACCGTTTTAATTGTGAAATGTTCCTGCAGAAGTCATATCGCCATTTTTCACAATAAACTGTTTATCTGTTAACATATTGTAAATAATATACAGAAGTGGTTTACTAATGCCCAACCTGTTCAGTTTGAAAAAGAATCCCTCTCTAAGCCTTCTCTAAGTCAATCCAGCAGTCCCCGGTGCAATGTTTCTTGCTTTTGTTCCATTGGATATCGGATACTACAATAGTTTTGACGCAGAATGTGAGATATTTTCACGAATCATATTTTTGTCCTTAACCAACTTAATCAAAACCCTATACTTTGCTGATATTTGAGAGAAGACTTATCTACCGAAGATCGCCGGATTGGACGCATCTTTATCCCTTTTGGGAACTGGATGTACCAACGCTGTCTTCCAATGCTATGGATAATGTGCATTATTCATTGCATTGTTAAACAGTGTGGTGTAAATGTCCACCGTCTCTATTGGGAATTATCGAAGCACAATGCTCATTATTCCATGCGTTCCCACTGAGTTCTTATTTCTAAGTAATTCGAAGGTCGTTTGGGGCTGTTCTTTCGAAATGAATGGAAAATTCCGTGTCGTCGGCGATGAGATTTTCAAATTGCCAGTTGGATATTTCATTTCGGAGACTTCGTAGTTCAAGCAAATGACATCATTTGCCTTATACACATCCTGGAAAGTTGTTCCTATGACCTCTACCATCTCTTTTGTATTTTTGATCACAAAGAACTTATCATCATCTACGGCGTTCGGTGTTATCCTAGATAACAAAACTCTCTAAACTCAACATGTTACGTCGGTCGATCGATAGGATCTACACTGCTATGATAAGGTCAGTGCGTTTGTCTGGTGGATTAAGCTCTCGAGAAAATACGTGATTCCTGTTTTTACGAGACACCAAGGAACAGCTTGTCTCGGATACATTGGGGCTTTCTCCAACACTCCTGGCTCCGCTCTAGACGTATTAAGGAATCTCCCTCCTCTTGATATTCATATCATGGGCTGAATTCTCAAAGCCATCTTACATTTAAAAAGAAGTGGTCTTTGGTACAATATGCACTGGACATGCCGTCCAGTGCAATGACACCTAAACTCCTGTTCTGCAAAAAATACGAAATCTACTTTCCTTGTGCCTAAGACTTTCTTCGGCCTGAATCTGATCCAGAAAACGAAAGCGGTCGGGTCTTCATGGTCGGCTCCAAAACCAATATAGGATGTGGCATTAGTATCTTTCTAGAGGACGACAATGATAGATTTCATTTCACGTTAGGAAAGCTTGCATCTGTCTTCCAAGCAGAAGTTTACACAATCCTAATGGCAGCGAACTATATTGCAAAGAACCGCTGGAAGGGGCGAAGCATTTGCATCTGTATTGACAACCAAGCAAGTTTAAGAATGCAAGAGTTCACTGAACGCAGTCGGAACGCATTCTGGGACCCAGAGAATGGGATCACGGAAAATAAAATCGCCGTTGAACTTGCCAGGCATGGTTCAGAGGAGAGTTTTTCAGGCCCCGAACCTGTGTTCTAGGTTAAGGTTTCCATTGACAGTTGGGTCTCTGCACAACTGCAGATGGCAAAGCTCCCTGGGATGCAGGTAGACCAAACGAATGCTTGGTCAGAGCACTATATCTGTGTCCGGCTTACGCTTGCATCAGGCTGACGTGGTGGGTGCTGGCACTGTAAGCACCTTATCACTGAAGCGCTTTTTTTTATAATCAGCGCGCTTTTTTTAAATGTTTGTAAATTATAACGACCAGGAAACACTGAGGTCGGCAGGGCATTCATGAAAGATTTCATTAAAATGAACTTACAAGGAATATAATGGACTAGTTCTTTGCCGGAGTGTTCTGACATTAAGAAGATAAAAGACAGAAGACAAAAAATCTATACCTTCTGTTAACAGTATCTGTATGTCGTTCGGGCGATCTTTAGACACGGAAGGTCGTTTTATTTATTTGCGGGAACATATTCGGGTTGCTGGTGTTTACGGCCTAAATTTTATTGTTCCAATACAAACTTACAGATACACTATAATTTTCTTTTATTATTGCTTCTTCAGTCTTAAGTCTGTCAGTAAACTGTCTAGATAAAGTTTAAAGTCTCGACAGCAGTCTACTCTTATGTCAGTGGAGTGCGCCAATGGTTGCATTGCGGAACATGTCTTCGTTGTTAGTATGTCCATTGTTCGTTTTATGCTCTCGTCCATTAGTTTGAGATACTTGTGAATCTCCCATTGGACAGATTCCTGTTGGACGGTGGGTAGAGCGAGTTTTAAGAGAATGTCAACGGTTAAGTGTGTCCAACGTACCCAACTGTGATTATAGGAATACATTTGAACAAACTAATCCAATTCCGCAATTTCGCACATGAAAGTGCGTAGGTAGCTTATAGTTTTTTGGTTTGTGGAGGTGGAGATGCAGATAGAAGCCCTGTTTGGAAAACGACGGAATATCCGTCGTGAAACACGACCATCACCTTAAACTTAGTTTTCCAATTGAAACTTAATGTTAACTCTTTGTTCGATGCTCATTTTTGTACCAATCACACAATCGAAATGTAATATAGTTTTGACAGTACGTCAGTGAATGATCTACCTTTCCGACGTAGTTATCTATCTATTGCCAAAAGATAGCCTAAATATAAATACTTGTTTTTAAAAAGTCATTTTTACTTTGGAACGAACTTTGTATAAGGATGCTGCTATATTCTCTGGCGCTCTAAATTGGTAAGCCTAGGAATGACAACAGTCCGAATGATGCTGAGTGCAAATACTGAGATATGTATAGAGAATGTTTGCCATGATATGGAAAACGGAACTCTTAGAATGAAGTGCTCCACACATCAAACTCTCCAATGGCTTACGGAGTCTGTCCGGGAATCTTGAAACTAAGAATTTCGAGTTTTTCAGGCCACTGAAATTGAAGCTCCCCATCTTCTGGGTTCTGGAGCAACCCACGGTAACAGAGAATGTAATGATGCGTCTTCACACCTAGTACCCTTGACACTGAAAAATGGAAAATCTACTCTTTCAAAGAGAAAAGGAATCGAAAAACACAAGTGCGGTTCTGCTTATTTACAAAGCTTCTGTCAAGACCATTACATCTTGGTATGAGTCAAGTCTCTATCTGTACCTTGTAAAGGTTATTTTCGTAGCACTAATCTTTTTTTTTCCGGGAAGGCAGGTGAAAACTTTTCCATAAGATACGATGAGTATCTCAAGCGCGTGCTCAGAGTAGTGTGAGATTTTTACTCGCTAACAAATTGATATTGATATTATTGCTACCGCAAATAAGTTTCGACTTATTAAGCAGTTTTGTTATCATAAAATAGATTCGTTTGATTGGTATCTTTCCAATTAGAGCAATAGCAAGATTTTCCTTTTGAGACGAAGAAATTGTTAAGATCGGGTATGTTTGCGGCATGAGTCGGTCAGCATGTCGCCTTGCCCGTCGAATGAAAGTCACTATTTTTCTCCACACCAACTTCATAGAGCATTATATCTTTTTGTGCCGAAACAATGTTTAACATATAGTGCGAACGGAAAAGAACTTAAAATTAGTTTATCTACAGTAAGAAGTGTTCTAGAAAAATATGAAAATTCGGTATCGACAAAAAATGCGAAGGAAATGGATGATACAATTTTTTTTTCTGATACGGAAAACGAGAATATTATATGAGAAATGGGCATGAACCCAAAAATAAGCGCACTAAAGTTTGCAGCGCAAATCGCAAACACAACGCAACGCTCATTAACAATGACGTTACAGCTAAGAGTTTTTTGAACCGGACAGATCTGCTTACTACACACTTTGTGGTCAGCTTACCACTTCCTGATTGTGCCTTGTGCCTAAAATGAGTGCGTCAAATCTTCAATGGCACTCTTGTAGTACACCTTGACTGACTCGAACTGCAACCAACTTCAGACTGCTATAATTTCCAAACCGTTCATTACTGTGAGCTCAAATTTTGACACATGACAGATAATTTTATTATTTACAAGCCCTTAAAACGTGTTGAAAATTTTTTATCCGCGATGGAATTCAAACCTGATAGTGTGATTGCTTTATATTTGGCTGGAAAAACATAAGTAGCTATCGTTAGAGCCCTCCAGCACATCAGCTGGATTTATTCACATAAATCATTTGTGTTGCAAGACGCCATGGAGGTGGTCATAAAAAAACAGCAACATCGGCAGAAATGGTTCAGAAAGCGAAGGCTCAAATTGAGCGAAATCCGCTTCGAAGTGAAAGAAAAATGGCTCGTGAGCTCAACATATCGTTGGAACGCATGCAACACATACTGAAAAATGAGCTTGGGCTCAAGCCATTAATCTTCCAAAAAACACACGATCTTACACCGCAACAGAAAAAAGTTAGAGCCATTTATTATCGAGCAATATGTCAACAAACAAAATGATCGAGTTTACTTGCCAGGGAAGTCCTTCGACAATTTACACCTTCGGACGGCCACCAGAAAGCAGGCAGCACCGATGGTGAAGGTTTGGGCCACCATAACCGCCAATGGTCGCTCTACGCTCGTATTTTTGGACCGTGGCGTCAAAATTAATGCGATCGTATACCGTGAAACTGTCGTGAAACTTCAGTCGGAGACCATGGACATTTCAAGACTCGGCACCGTCTTACAAAGCTCGCGTCAACAAAGATTGGTTGGAAAACAGAGTTCCACACTTCATTTCTCCGACACAATGGATTGCAAATTCTCCGGATGCAAATCCGTTAGATTTCCCTGCTTAGGGTATTTTGAAGGCGAAGGTTGGAACTAAAAAATACCAATTTGGACCACCTCAAGCAAGCACTTCGCCGGGAATGGGAAAGAATACCGCAGAGCCACTTGCGTGCAGCGTGCGATGCTTTCTTCGGCCGTCTCAAGACTGTTTTTCGCCCCAAAGGTGGACATATTGAAAACTACTGATACAATTTGAAAATTGATGTATTTTCCAACATTTTTTGCTTTGGCACAATAAAAATTATCAAAAAATAAAAAAATTATAGCATTTTAAAAAGTTGCAGTTCGAGTCAATCACCCTGTATATATTCAATCCGTAAGTCCAGATGGTATCTCTCTGGAAAGATGTTCTTCCTCACTGGCAAAACGACTACATACGCTTTTCATCGATCCGAGCAAGTGAAAAACAGTATTTGTTTAGCCCATTCCTAAAAACGGCGAATCTTCTTCTCTCTCTTCCTACAGACCCATTGCACTTACGTCCCTTCTCTTCAAGATTTTGGAAACGCTAATAAACTGTCAGCTCAGGAAATATCTTGAAACGCGAAAACTTCTCGATGACCGGCAGTGCGATTTTCATAGCAATAGGTCCACAGGTAATTTGATGGCATGTCTCACCGAAAAGTGGAACCAAAGCGTACATCAATCTGGCGAAAGCAAGATATTGGCTGCTGATATTTCCAAGACATTTGGCAAAGTTTGCAATCAGGCTCTTTTGCTAAAAATGCGTGCTTTTGGTTTTCACAAAATAAATGCTGGTGTGCCCCAAAGCTCCGTTCTGTCTACTACACTTTTTTTTAATTTTCATTAACGATCTCTTGTCTGCTACTTCTAATACAATACGAGGTATTGTATTTTTTTTTTTTTTTTGCTGTGTTGCTTCACATGTTCACGTTCAAAGTTTCAAGTATGTAGCAAACCCGGTTTGTTTTTGAGAGATAAAAAGCTTGGGCGTGTTTTTGATGTCCTCGGCGATTTTCAATTATTATAAAAAAATGGAGCAAAGAATGTGGATCAAATTTTGTGTAAAAAATTTGATCAAGTGCTCTAAAACACTTAAAAAATTGACAGTGACATATGCTAAGTCTGCTTTTACTTAGAAAATATTTACCAGTGGTAAAAGATATTCTAAGATGGCAGAGAAGATGCCAATGACAATGTGAAGAAAAATATTTTGGAAAATCGTCGAATTACCATAAGAGAAATTGCTGAGGATGTTGGCTCGTGACAATGCGATCTGTTCGGATATTTTGCGTGTGCAAGCGAAGTTTTTCCCGACTTTTTAATTTGGAACAGAAAAACTCTCGTATGAGCATCGCTCAAGAGCTCTTGAATGACATCAATTATGATCCTGACTTGCTCAAAAAGGTCATAACTGGTGACGAATCATGGGTATAGGGTTATTACGTCGAAACCAAAGCCCAATCGTTCCGATGAAAGCAACCAGGAGAGCCAAGACCGAAATGTCAAAGTTTTGATCACTGTTTCGATTACCGTGACGTCGTGCATCAAGAGTTTTTACCACAAAGTCGTACGATCAATAAGGAGTATTACTTAGAAGTTATACGCCGTTAGCGAGAAGCAGTACGAAAAGAACGATTTTTTTTGCCAGAAACACCACGAAAATCATGCCTTAGTCACCATATTCACCGGATTTGGCCCCAAGCGACTTCTTCCTCTTTCCAAAACTGAAGCAACCTAATAAAGTACGGAGATTTGCAACTATTGGGGCTATATCACGGCTATACCAAAAAGCGCTTATGAGAAGTGTTTCGAAGATTGGAAAAAGCCATGGCACATATGTATTATATCTGAAAGGGACAACATTGATATTGATGCATAAATAATTATTTTTTTTATAAAAATATAAAGTCACATTACTTTTTGTACAAGCTGATTTCCCACCTACTTTAAAAGTTCTTTTTGTTTTGTATATTGCATTATTTGTACACTCTAGACACTCGGTATACAGAGAATGGATCTTAGTCGACTCTTGCAGCAGGAATGACTACCACGGGTATATTCTGATCCCTATCTGAATAGTCAGATCAACCTTCAACATACCAATGAAGTCTACTATTGCACTCCAATGTAGCAGGCTTTCCATGTTGAATACAAGACCCCACATAATATCAATATTGGAACCATAGGGGTGGAATAAACGTATCTGCGATTTTAGATATTTAAGGGGTTTTACACCGTTTACATATGACGAGCGATCGGAAAGACCGAGAACTTATCTTTATGCGCCGAAGTCGCTCTCACCATCTAAGCTTGGACAGTTTTGCAACCAAGATTTATCTGCTGCAGAAAAAGCTTCTTAATTTCAAGCTGGTAAAAGGCTCTGCTATAAATTCTGCCATTCTCGGGATGGATTCACTATCCCGAACAACTCTAGATAATATCTTGATGACACCCGTCCTACTTTTTAGAACAAAAACATAGACTCTATCGAAAGCAGGTGAAAATATTCTCATTCATCTCGAGAGAAAAATCCATCAAAAATTATTCGGTCCCATTTGAGGTGACGGGCTTTAGAGAAGAAGATTCAATGACGAACTATACGAGCTGTACAGCGACATCGACCTAGTAAGAAAGCTGTGCATCTGCCCACAGAGTCTTTAAATATATTCTTGAGAGATAATGCACCTTAGATGGCGCGCAAAAATAGAAGTACATAGAAGTACGGCTTAAAGTACACAACTGGAGGGAGTAGCTAAAGACCAGTTTAACCAAGAGTTTATCCCGAACTGCAGCGTCACCTAAATAAATACATAAGTAATTAAACATAAGCTGTAAAACAAATGGAGAGTGATACACCAAAGGCAGTAGCCGAACTCATTGATACTATGAACTCAGAAAGATGGAACTCATAATGTGCTCCGATGCAAATGCTCTGAATACTTTTAGTAGAATATGCGCCGATTGTCTGTTGACTCTGGTCTTATGGACACGCCGTCTGATACAATGACACCACTTCTGCTTTGGAAAAAAATACGTAAAATGGGTAAGTCCCCATGTGCCCAGTACTGGTTTAAGACAGAGTCTGAGCCAGGAAAGGAATAGAGTAGGTTCGTCACGGATGGCTGCAAAACCGCTATATGATGCAGCACTGGTGTCTTCCTGAAGGACGAGAACGTTACATTTTAAACCTCATAGGGAAAACTTGTGTCAGATGGGACCTGATGGGAGCGAAATATGTTATGTGCATTGTGGAAAATCGGCTGGAAGGCTAAATTTACTGAGTTTTGTCTGTCACAATGGGATTGCGGAAAATGATGCCGTGGAACCTGCGTCCTCGATTAGCGCTTTTACCGACAATTGAGTCTAATATGAGCATAACTGCAAAGGGTATGACTCTCCAGGTTGACGGTAGACCAAGCGAATTGTTATTCCTGATGTCCTTTAGAGGTCCTGAGAAATCAATTTTATTATCATTTTCATTGAATTTACGTTAACATGAAAATAGTTTGCACATTAAGATTCTAAATCTTTTTTAGTACTTAAAAGCTAGTTATATGTTAGGTTAGGCCTGGTATGTAGGTGAGAGGGGCGTTGGCAATGAATAATTTTGTGAAAGCTTATACAATTTCTCACGTTGATATATTCTTGCAGGATTCATCCAATTAACGTCCTAATATATACAGAGATAGGTTTATGTCTTCGAATTCCGTAAATATAGCGCACTGCATAATTGAGAGATAATGCGTCAAGGCTACTGTAAGTAACCTCAGCATAAGTCATTTGAGATAATATCAACGTTATTCCAAACTTTCGCCATGTTTCTGGTGGAGTGAAATATGCACTCAGCCACAAGTTACGCTGACATCCGTAAATGCGACCAACGACAGAATTAGTATAGTTGTGGCTAGACAAACTACGTTATTTTGTGTAGCCAAGACTAGTGACATTTGATTTTATTATTATTAAGATTTAAATCAGGAAAAACAATCAGATCAAATTTGTTGACTGATATCGGAATCACAGCGGGTTTTGTTGGATTTAGTAACAATCCGTTTTCAACTGACCAGGTATGATATATACATGTTTCAACTCTTTATTAATAAGAAGAGCTCATTAAGGTTACTGTGGGGTTTTGCCAGGTGCAATTGGACATCAATAAGTGGACAAAAACAAATTTACACACGAAAAGAAGATCATTTACAAACATACAGAATAGTAACGGTCACAGAGTTGAGCCCTGTGGAACACCTTGTTCCATTCCACTCTTTGTGATCTATCACAGAGAAAAGTTTTTAGCAGTTTCTAAGTTTCTAGCATATAATTGAATGATTCACTTTATCGATTGCATTCGAAAGGTTAAGCAATCAAAGAACAGAAACATAACCCTTGTCGACATCCTGCCTGATTTCCTCTAATAGGTTAACCATTGCTGTTGAACAACTGTGGTTAGCTTTAAAACGAGATTACTGATCATTCAGCAATTTATTGGCTGTTAAATGCTCAGTGATTTGTTTTACTCGAGGACCTTTGATAAGGAAGGAACAATTCTAAACGGTCTGAAGTCAACAGTAGAGGATGGACTAGATTTCTTGGAAAGATCATTGGAAAGTCTGCGCTTCCATCTTCTATATAATTTGTCCCTAATTTTTATAGAATTTCCATAAACTTTTTAGATAAATGTAAAAATTATGTGGCTGTATCTTGAACTTGCAAGCGACTATTATACCAGGTGCAAGAATTGCAATGTTTACCGAATTACAGCGTTTTAATCTGTTAGTCAAAGGCGTTCTACGTTGTTGAATGAAGGTCATTTGCCGAATTTTATGCAAAATATTGTTTTCTCAGGTGTAAGGTGAAAATTGAAGGAAAATTTGCACTTCCTATTAATTCTTGCAATCTAAGCCATACTCCATGAAACAGCTGTGTTTAGTTGTGGCTCGTAAAAGTTTATTTCCTCATCATTCCAATTTATTTCACATATGCATCGCTATGATCTGCGGCGGACGTGGACCTGATGTTACGCTATTTTATCTCTACATGGTGATCTCTTCTATTGTGGACAATAAAACGATGTGAATTCGAAGATTCTTTGAAAAAATTTGGATTCAAAACGATCAAAAATACCTTTATTCGCTTCAGCTAATGCCCATACATTTACACCATAAACCTGGACTGGGATGATGCCAGGGTCTTAATAAGAGATTACTTATTATTAGAGCTTATCGTTTTTTGGGCACATTTAAGCCAAAAAGTGACATGAAATGTCGTAAGCAGACTTAATAGTGAATCCGAAACAGACCAAACCTCTAACCAGGCACCTCAGAGCTTTAAGGTGTCTATTGTGACTTTTGTGGTATGAATCACCGATGCGTTGAGCCCCTTCTTGCTGAGAGCATATACTTGCCCTTGCAGCTTCTGTTCTAAAATATTGAAAACGCATCCATGGGTGCAGTGCATCGCTGTGTTTTGCTGATAATATCAATTCCATCAGTGTATGCATGTATGTTAGTTGTACAGACTTTGGCTTAAAGCAGTTTGTTCAAATACGATGTAAGGAAGTCATATGAAAGTGGAACCCCTTGGCCAAACGCTCTTTGACATCCACGTTCTCAGTGAGGAAATGCAAAGAATGCATTTCCCACCGTTTTTTTTTTTTTTTTTGCAAAATTTGAGGAGCTTTTCAGGTGCGTTAAGACTAGAATGTGTAGCATGTATCTATGACTGTGGTGTGTGACTTTAAAATCAAATATCATGAGTAGGTGTCGATTTGAACTAGTTGGGTTTTCCGCCAGGATCTGCCGTAGTGTGAATATTGTTCAGTTATGTCCCGAGACCCTAGAATTTCACTGATTGGACAATACATATGAATCACGTTGTAACATAAGTATTGCACAGTTTTTGAATGTCTGTTTAAAGTTAATTATTTTGATCCGAATGCAAAAATTTGGTCGTCAATGTAATTTGCTTCATTAGACAACACTTCTGCCCACCTCTCTTAATGTCGTCACTAAAAACGTCGTGGGATTTTGATGAAAAAAAATATCGCAGAAGCTTCTTGGACATCATTCCTAGATCTAAAATTGTTTCCATCAAAGAAGTTTTACAAAAGTTTCGGATTGACTGAAAATCTGAAGGAGCTAAATCTGGAGAAAAAACCGAATGCACCATTTTTCCTCAACCAATCTCCTGCAACTGTATGTAAGTGGTCTTAGCTCTATTAGGACGAGAGTTATCCGGATGGAATAGAACACCGGCTCGATTAACCAGACTTGGACATTCCTGCCCTATTGCAGACTTTAATCTACATACTATAGCTGTTAACAGTATACTCTTACAGTGATAGTTACGAGGCAACAGCTGAAAATAGATTATGCCCTCAGCTTGCCACCACACATGTAGTAACATCTTGAGTGTTTGATGTTTATATCTGTGCTATTGTGCTGGTCTGTCTTCTGGGCTAAGCCATTGGTGGTGTAAGATTTAGAGGAAATGTCAACAACAGATGTACCAACTTAAAAAAAAAAAACAGAACTCAAATCGGAACAATGGGAGCGCCACACAGTGGTTATTTTGGTTATTTTGATCGAGGTGGTATATCTCAAATACTGACTTCAATAATGGTGTCAGCATTAAATTAATGTTTTATATTTTATGACGATTTCCAATTGGAAAATACGAGCAACTCTATAACAACCTGATAATACGTTGATTTACACATGATTTATGAAATTTTGTACGCGATGGTAGTCTCTGGTGCATTTATAGTTATCGCAATGTAGACAACTCATCGACGTACTCCTCAATCGAATCGAATCGAGTTGTGAATAGCTCAGCAGATAGTCCATTCAGTCCCTCAGTCTTGTTCTATTTAAGTTTAGGTATAACCATATTTAGATAGACAGAAATCTTGGCGTTCGGAGCCTAATTCACTCTTTCTGACAGCGGAACTTGGGTCTTCTTGGCTTAACAGTCCATTCAAATAGTATGTACTGACTATAATTAAAATACTTACTTATCTCTACAGATTACGTATCTTGATTTTGGGAGCCTTCTGACTATTATATCTGGAGTAAAACATACCGACTTCTCGATAGATCGCTTCTTATATTCCTGCGCCACTTCATAGGCAAGATGTTTTGCTACATGTAACACATGTTTCTAAGAGAGGGCACCACTTGAATTAAATCCATACCATTTTCAGTTAGTACCAACCTTCAAAAGATACGTGTATAACTTTGTCAACTGTCGGACGATTAGTACTCGAGATATAGCGTTGGGAGTGAAGCAACTTTTGTTATTGTGAAAAAAATGGATTCAAAGCAATTTCGTGTGTTGGTTTATCATTGCTTTTTGATGGGAAAAAATGCAGCCAATGCAAAGGAATGGCTTGATAAGTGTTACCCGGACTCTGCACCAACTGAACGAACCATTCGCAAGTGAATTGAAAAATTTAAAAGTGGTCATACAAGCACCAAAGATGATGCACGCAGTGGACGTCCAAAAGAGGCTGTTTCAGATGAAAACATCAAAAAAAGTCCACAAAATTATTATGAATGACCCTAAAGTGAAGTTGATCCAGATAGCTGAAGCTCTGAAGATATCAAAAGAGCGTGTTGGATATATCATACACGAATATTTGGACATGCGAAAGCTCTGTTCAAAGTGGGTGCTGCGTTTGCTCACAGACGACCAAGAACAACAACGTGTTGATGATTCAGAGGAGTGTTTAAAGCTGTTCAAACGCAATAAAGCCGATTTTTTGCGTCGGTATGTGACAATGGATGAAACTTGGCTCCATCACTTCATACCAGAGTTAAGTCGGCAGTCAGCTGAGTGGCGATCAGGCGACGAACCTCGTCCAAAACGACCAAAAACTCAACAGTTGGCTGGCAAGATTATGGCATCCGTATTTTGAGATACACATTGAATACTTTTCATCGACTATCTCCAAAAGAGGCAGACTATCAACAGCGACTATTACATTGCGTTGTTGGAGCGTTTGAAGGACCAAATCGAGAGAAAGTGCTTCTTCATCAAGATAATGCACCGTGTCACAAATCGATGAAAACGATGGCAAAATTGAATGAATTCGGCTACGAATTGCTTCCCCACCCACCGTATTCCCCAGATGTGGCCCCCAGCTACTATTTCCTGTTCGCAGACCTCAAAAGAATGCTCGCCGGAAAGAGATTTAAGACCGATGAAGAAGTAATCGCCGAAACACGCCTATTTTGAGGATAAACCGAAATCGTACTACAAAACTGGTATCGAAATCGTTTGAATCTGTGTATCCCCTCGAACGCAACTATATTGATAAATAAAGTTGAATTTTGCAAAAATTTTGTGTTTTACAATAAAACTGCACTGACCTTTCAGCCCATGTGTTATTTGCTTGAACTTTAAAATAGATCGTGAGCGTGGTCGAGTGAAACACAGCACATCAGGTTTCTAGGCATAGACCTTACTGATATTCAGCACTAAGTTTGCGTTACAAAGGCATTGACGAGAAGTTAAAGGAAATGAGGTAATGGAAATGGACTGCGGCTATTCAATAACAAATTTCCTCACAATATTTCCTCGCTGTTGTTGCAAATGGAATATACAGGAATGAACTTGGCTTCTAGAGGGTGGTAAATATCGCATTCTTAACGTGGGAACCTGCAATGGTTGGCTTAAGCCCACGGTGTACCATCACCCGGGATTATCTTTTGATCGAGGATGAGGTTTACCTGTAAGCTCCGCCAATATTAAGATCATGTGTCCTGTAATATTTGCTACATTCTGGTGTTTTCCCATTTCCAAAAACGCTCAATACGACAGCAAACATGACGCTCCCACCATGGTGAAGAATTGAGCCTCTGTCGAGCTACCAACTAGACTCTTACAGATCTCTTGTGTCGACTGGCCCCTTATACATAAGTCGCCACTCTAATCTTCTTTTGGATAAGACTACTATAGCTTTGTTCTGCTATTAAAAAAAACGTGGTGTGTGTAACTGAGTAGGGGCGCTCTACAAGGTGGTAATCCGAGTCTACATTGGCTACTCGGAATGTTGGCACACATGTAGTACGTTTCCACACCGTAATATATGTCGCAATAGTTCAACTGCAGTCTGTCCTGTCTATCCCACGGCTCTTTCTGAGTTTCGGTAATATCCACTTTATAGCAATATAGGATCTCCACTAATGACGCTACAATGACGCTGGTGAAAGTAAGAACACTCCATATGGAGATCCGAACGATCAGGTCCATTTTTTATTTTGCATTATTACTACCTTTTTGGTAGTAATCCGTTTCGAGCATATGAGACCTCAGCTCCAATTAAAGAGCCCGTATCGCTCTAAGATATTACCATAAAAGTTCTATTAATTGTGTCGTCCGCTCCGTCGTTCATCGCGTGTGCTCTTGTGTTCAGAAGTTTAGGGATTACAACCGTCGAAGACAATTCCATTTCCAAATCCTTGTTCTAACAAAGGCACTTGTAAGCGTATCTCCTGGGATAGATGAAGTACGAATATGTACGTACATTTGAAGACCCATGTTGTCTATCTTCGTTCCATTTTGTAATTTCAATTGCAATCGTCCTTTTACTGAGGCTCTTTACTTTCCTGTAATAGCCTAGGTTTTACGTGTTAGAGTTGTTCGTCTGATGCACAATCCACAACCTCAAAGACCGCATACGACTAAGGACTTGCTAAGTTTTTATATGTACTCGTATATGCTCAGCTGTTTCTTCACCTTCGTTGCCCATTCGATGTGTTGTCGTGATATATTCCCATAGTCATGAGATGTTTGTTGACTTCGCCGTGTAATGGGCTGTGCCATTTGTATAAGATAGTCCGGATTTACTAGGTTGTCATCGAGGATTGATGTTTGTTACCGCATTTTTTTATTTATTAGAGTTCTAAATCAATGCACATCACCTCTTCATCGATTTCAAACCGACGAATTTTGTTGAGCCATGTCTAGTTTTAGCATCCTTGCCGAGCTCATTCGACTATACAGGATGGCGATGGAAAACGCACGCTGCTCCATTAATATCGGTAGTGACAGAACCTGGGCCTTTATGTCACAAAATGGCGATGTTGATCATGTAATTTTTTTAACATCGCTCTTTAAAGAATTGTCTGGAACTCTTAATTAAATATAAGTTTTAATATGCTCCAGAAGCACCATCTTCTTGTGTTACTCGTATATACAGACATTAATGACAAAAGGAAACAGCGAGCTATCAAAGGATCGTTTGTGACGAAGGAAAAACAAAAGTATATGATGTCAACAAAGAGGGACTTAGGGACTCATTGACACCTAGAACAAAGAGTCGAAATAGGGAGATAAAACTTCGCGGTAGTAAAAGACTTTACCTACATTGACTCCGCTATTAACTCCGACAATGACACCAGCGCGGAATCCATGCAAAGAATCCCTCTTGCTAATCTCTGCTTCCTTTGGCTTAAAAGCAAATTCAGTAGTAAATGCGCCTCTCGAGCAACCAAAAAGATTTTGTACGAGTGCAGAACCTTGATCATCCCAGTCCTTGGACACTGATGAAAATGCTACTAGGTACTTCGAAAGAAAATATTTTTGGGTTAATCTTCAAACGAATTGCAAAACGATGTCGATCCTGTCAGGAAAGTACGGATAACACTGATTAGATGGTTAGGTCACCTTGTTTTTCGACTTCAACCCGGACGAACACCTTTACATAGGTTGTGAAAGCTGACCTCAGCCACCATCTGGAGAGTAGGATGTGATGATCTCCTTACAATCTTCCCAAGTCATACGAGATACCAGAATGTGGCTTACGCTTTTTTACTGTCTGTTCTTGGGTGAGTTCGCTTGGATTTCCCTCTTTTGGTGATGCCAAAATTATCGATCTGCGTCGTTCTCTGGACAAGAACGTGTGCATATCTTATCCGGTCTATGCCACTCTTATAATCACTCGTATACAATCTTTCACCTTGGTTGCATCCCAAATCCTTTGGGTTGGGCTTTCGCGGTTTCAGGTTTTATGATAATTTAGCCGCAATACTTGGTATTTTCTATTCCCCAGCATCGCCTTTTTGGTGCAAACAAAGCTTTTTCCAGAGTTTACGTACTATACATCAGTCTCTGTCAAACTTTTGAGATAAATAGATAAGGTATCGTTTCATATAGCGTTGAAAATTGGTTTGTCACATCATTCTAGATAGGAAAGAATATTTTTTTAACGAATTTTTAAAGACGATATGCATATTGCTGGTTTTAAGATGCTGACTCTCGTCCGAAGAAGTGGTCGCACTTGCTTAACCTAAGCCTCTAAGTTAGCAAAGAGTTTTTCTCTTGACTTACAAGCATTGACTTTATTCTATATTTTTGAAAGGTTACTCTATAAAATTGATAATCGATTCCTAATAAATGTCATTAAATTCATTGAAGACTGCTTCTACATTAGAGCCAATTCCCTTAAAGAATAGCATTTAATCCACACCCATAGACTTAATAGAGCAATAGTGTCATTGAGAATTCAATTGGGCTCCCATTCTCTTCCCATGACCAAAGCCCTGGTTTCATCCATGTACTCGTAAACTACTGTAGTTCTTAACTTTACCTTGATCTTGCTCTATTAAGTTGTAATGGCAGTCATATGTAAATCATCTACAGGTCACACGCCGTCGTACACCTTTCAATTAAGCTAACCTTAGACGAGAGTTTGTTTCTTAAGGTAGACAGTGTTAAATCAATCAGATACTATCATATCTTTGATCAATGAAGTAGCCTTGACCGAGTTTTGTTAAACTTTTATGCTATTTTACTCTGTTTATTTGTCTGAATTACCTGTTTTATCTAATCTTTATGTCAAGTTTTCGTGTATTTTCAATTATTATTAACCACAATTCACCTAGAGTAGACTACTACGAGTACCTCTAAATGATGTACTTACCACTAATGCCTGAAAGGTTGATAACGCCTCAAACTATTTACTGTGATGGCGGGATATTTCGTAATTTGGCAATTTTGCAAAGCTGCCAAAACCCACAGTAATTATTTGGTATTTGGTTAAGACCTGTTTGAAAGGTAATTAGACCGGTTTGATCAGGGTTTGCTATCGGGTCAATGAAATTGATCACACGAGACAGTGCAATACTCGTATGTGGATATGTACACTGATAACACAAATTGACACAGTTTTCAATGACGGTTGAGTGTATCACACCATTTTGCATCATAACCTGCTCTATGGATACCATTTCTCTTCTGAGAATTATCGTATCCGGACTTGCGTCCTCAAAATTTTGATTTGAATTCAGTTTTTTTTTTATAATTCCGCGCGCGCACCAAGGGGATATTATATCCTTTTACTGACTTTTCACCAGCGCGCGCGCGAGTGGTGTAGTAGTTTGAAACTCAAGTGTATTAGGTTTCGATATTTTTCCCGAAAGTGGTTGTCAAACTGGAGCCAATGCATCCTCCCTTAACCAGTGGGCCTTAGTACGTGCTAGTTGTAAGTTCGTTACATTTAGCCCAGCCAGCAACCACTCTAACTTCTGTGTTATGCCTTCATGTTAGAGTTGACGCCGACGGGTTTACATATAACTACATAGAAATTCCATGAAAAGACTTTTTCAGAGAATTGCCTCGCACGGGATTCGAACCCGTGACCCTCTGCTTGAAGAGTCTATGCATATACACCACTGCCACCCCAAGTGCAGTAGTTAGCGGAACTACCATCTCAAGTAAACCTAGCAACACTCAAGACTTCTTATGAAGGCTGCAACTAAATCAATCAATTGGAAGCCATTGTCTTTTGTATTTTCAGTCTCACCTACAGAAGATGTTTTCCTTGATTCTACATTTTTGCATCGCTGTTGTGGCAAGTATATTTGAGAAGTTTCTTGCCCTTCTTAAACGGATTATAAAACATTAGGGCTCGCCATCAATCTGATTTACTTACATTTCAAAAAAAAACATAGATGGTGGGAAAAAATCAAGAGGTAAACACCTTCTCTTTCTCGGGCTTGACTTATCCTCCCACTATTCACTTCGAACAGCAAATTAGGGAGTAGGAAAATACAGACATCAATGTACATTGGTCTTCAATGTTTGCAAGTTATAACGACCAGGAAATAGAGAGCTCGGCGAGCTGTACGGCTAAGGAACGAATCACGATATTTCAAAGTACGTCCGAAAGTGAGCATAAAGGTATACTGGTGAGCATTCATAGCGAGATGGGTGTTAGGGTTGAAGGCTTGAAGTGGCGCGTACTGCAAACGATATCAATAAAGCATTGGTGGAAATAGCGATGAGTATGGAGATATTCCGTCGGTGTTCGAGGATGTCAATAGACTGACTGATATTAGTATCACCTACAAGCCTTATTGCGCAGTTTTGAATCCTATCTAGCAGGTGTAGAGATGTTTTAGGAGCACCTGACCAGATGTGGGCACTGTATTCTAATTTCGGGCGGATAAACACCTTACATATTGAGACCAAAACAGAGGGGGTGAAATATTTCTTACATCGCTTGAGGAAACCTAGAAATTTGGCAGCATTTTTGGCGGCATCGAATACGTGGTCATTCCAACATAAGTTATCATTGACGCACATACCGAGAATGGAAAGTTTTTTGGTTTCGACGACGATGTAAGTGCCATTAATGGATTATAGCTGACAACATTGAGTTGTGGAAGCATTAAATTCCTCTCTGTTGATAGTTTTCCAATAATCTCAGCTTACAATACGCTGCCGTCCCCAAAACAGAGATTACTGTCATCAGCAAAGAAATATATCGGATTAGAAGTGACTGACAAAAGATCACTGATGAAGATTAAAAAGAATAACGGAGACAGAATAGAGTCCTGGGGCACACCAGCATTTATTTTGTGAATATCAGTCTTTAAACCATTCGTGACAACTCGAATTAAACGTTCCTAAAGGTAATTTCTAATCCATTGAAGAAGAGAGTCATCGACCCCAAAATGACGCATTTTCGACAAAAAAGTCTGATGCCAAACTTTGTCAAATGCTTTAGAAATATCAAGTGAAACTATCTTGCTTTCGCCAGATTGATGTACACCTTGATTTCGTTTTCTTTTTTTCGAGATATTTCATGAGCCGACGGCTTATCGGCGTTTCCATTACCTTGAAAATAAGAGACATAAATGCAGTGAGCTTGTAGGAAGACAGAGAACAAGAGTCACCTTTTTTAGGGACGGACTGGACAAATGCTGTTTTCTATTATGCACTGGTTTTGCCAGGGTGGAAGAACACCTCTTCAGAAGAAGGGAAGATATAATATCTCGACCAGCAGATTTATGTATATTAAGATCTTTAAGTACTCTTGCTGGTACACGAGTGCAAAAGTGGATTTGTCCTATTGAAGATTCGACGCACTCAAGTGTAAGCGAGGACAAAGCAAAACCTAGAAGTGTGAAACTGGCCACAAAGCATGAAGCAGGCAGATTCTCCCTGTCCAAATAGCTGCAATGTCATTGTTAATGAGCGTTGTAATGTAGGATGAGGCAGAATTTCTAATGTTTTTGACGAAACAATAATTACTTTTACTACCTTTGTGATATTGTAGTATATTTAGCCTCTGTTTTTGTCGTATTGGAATTTCAATCGGGTTGATCTTGTAGGACCGAAAAAACATTTCTCTAACACTGACAGCCTCTTTACAGCTCCAGTCGTATCATCGTACGATACTCGTACCCGTTTGATACTTTTCATTCGATGAAGGATGAAGGACCTCATTCCAAAAAGAATAGTGTCGGTGATCAGATGCAGAGGCATCCACGCCGTTATCGAGGAAACATAACGACCAGTTACAATTCCTAAAAAAGCTGGTAAGTCCGCTCCAATTCGCACTCTCGTATTGCCATAAGGCCAGCAATGACACAATGATTCCACAAACCTAGAGGAGAGAGCACAATATCAGTGTACTTATCAGGGTAAGAAGTTAAAGACAAGTCCAGGCTGTTGGCGGTATGACTATCAACGTCTGGTATTCGTGTGGGCTCATATACAAGCTTTGTTAAGTTATTTTCCGCAGTGAAGATCTCAAAACACAATCCTTCGGGAGTTGTCTATCCAGAATGTATATAATTTATTCTATGGAGTCAGACACCTCATCAAACTCGTTAAAAGTCGAATTGCTGTTCAGTTTGGGGCTTCTGTAAATAAATGCTTACGGAGTTGAATTCCGAATTCGAATAAAAGTAACATTGTGATGGAATTTGGTAAGCTACATCACTACGCACGTAAGTACTGGAAGCGGGTGTACTACCTCAATAGTCGCAAATAATCCATTGACATCTCGGTGTTTTCTTGTCAATACATCCTAGTAATTGAACAAACTTTTAAAAGGCAGTGCTATTTCAAAAACGATGTTTAAAAAATCACTTGACAATGAACCGCATTGTTTAAGTTCCTTTCTGACATTGAAGGTCCCGGTTCTATCATTACATCTATCATTACAGATTGCATAGTCGAATGAACTAAACAGAGGGGCCAAAACTAAACATGGCTCTGTATGGCTGTGCATCGATTTAGAATTCCAGGATTTTTTTGGGTCTGTCGCAGTAATAGTGGCCGGTCAAATTATTAACGAAATGTCTTAGGCGTTCACATAATACGGCAGACCGACCTGACTTCATCTTGGTCGGCTGGATATAAATCTCATCTGTCTTAAGCCAGACCGAATGGCTTATTCTACCTGACAGTGGGATATTCTTCATTATCATCGTTTAATGTCCGTTTTCAGACATATTCTAGTGTGGGGTCTCCTTTTCCATCTGTGCGGATTTCTGTTCGGGCTTTACAACTTCAACATGTTTATTCTATTTTTTGGTAAAACATCCGAACTTTATTCTTCTCTCAAATGCCTTGAACGTGTACTTCTCGTGCTCTTTCTTCTTTATTCTGAGAAGCCTTTATTCTTCCTTCTTTTCCACTCATAGAATTCACGAGCTCCTCGCGTTTATTTCTGCAGAGCATGTATGCCAGCATGTCAGAGGCGCTTTTTGGCAACAATGACACTATTCTTCTACGAGGGCTCTGTCAGCAGCCCCTCGGACTTCGGTACAAGACTGACTTGATGAGGTAGGCCCGCTAATGAAAGCATCATGGTGCCTATGGTTAGAAACTTACTAAAAATCGCCAGAACGATCTTCCAGTTTTTTTTTCGATCCGATGTTGAGTTGCAATAAATTTTGGGTGTTGGGACCCTAAGAACAGCAGGAAGTTAATGGGTAGGCATCGATTCATACCAAGGGTGGAACTTGTGACTTCAACAAAAATTCTGCTTTGGTATCAATGAATTGATGGAGAGTGATGGCAAGACATATCCTTGCTCCCATGAATGTTTGAGCACTTAAAACACACGAGAGGTTCTGTTCTTCTACAATCGATGCAAAATCGTAGATCATTTGAACGTTCGGATATCCAGAAGACAAAGGAGTGCATTGTGTCGATCGCAATACGACCAATTTGGTTTACCCTTTATGGATATAAAATTGTGGAAATTTGGTGCTGGCTGTAATTACAAAATTAATAAGACTGTTTCCGATTCCGGGCTGTGCTTTCCAACTGCATTACCAAAGATGCCCCTTTTGCCTAGCTTGGTATTTAAAACGCCAAGGACGATTTTAACGGTATATTTAGAGCGTTGCTTGTAAGTTTTCTCGATGAACTTGTAGAAGCGGTCTGTCGTAAGGAGTCATCGTTCTCTGTCGGAGCGTGGGCGTTTAAAAGATATGTTGACGAATTCAGTTCTTTATGCGAATAGTCGTCTTGTACTCTACGTCTTTCCGGCTGTGGGTCCGCAGCCTAATAATTGCTGCGACTGCCGTTTTTACCTGTAGCATTCTCCATAGTAGATATCACAGTTTTTCATCCTATTTTTGTCGAGTCCATCCCATATTACTTCTTGAACGGCAGACATAAGCTTTGTAGCAGGCGAGGTTATTTGGCTACACGCGGTTTGTGAAGACTCTGAAGATTTCTTGTGCAAATCCGAAGATAGTTAACTTTAAGTCGTTTGCCAGGGTCTTTAACAGTGAATCCGTCATTATCCAAGGCTCTTAACTAGTTTATCACATTTTTATCGACTCCGTTTAAGGTTTTGAGCTATATGAGCATTATATTGAGCACACAATTTTAATTTACACATGCTGTTGCTGATATTAAAATTTCATCTAATGTGGAAAAATATGCAAAAATTCTGCGAAAGATCTCGGCTTATACCCATAAAATATCCAGCTAGTGCAAGAGTTACGACAACATGGCTACTGATGTGCATAAACGAATCAGACTTTTATGGAAATGGAAGCGACCCCTATTTGTTTTGAAAGTTTGTGTTTAGTGACTTTTGGCTCAATGGGTTTGTGATAAAAATCCAGAAGAGTGAATTAATAATACCCACAATTGGTCCCTGCTTGGTGTTGTCTTTACATTGGTGGCATCACCGTTCGTACTTCTCATGATTTTCTTTTTTCTTCTAAGAAGAAAGAGAGTTGTAGAGTTTTGGTCCTTCTGTATGCTTATCATTCGCAATCCTGAAGACGCGAAATCCAGTACGTCAGTGGTAGCTGCCAATTGACAACGCTGCCACTGATCTTTAGTACTTTCATGCTTCGTATGCTAGCGATGTATGATCTTTTGACATCTTAAGACGATGACATTCGATTGGTACAGTGTATGGCGTGTTCATGCAATTTAAACTATACGCGGCTAGATTTTGCCACGGAATAGTACTCTGGCTACAATAGGGTGGTGATCTGAGTCAATCTACGCTGCTCGAAATCATCGGATATCTTTTGTACTAAAGCGGTACCTTGCATCTATCGCAATGTGAACAATCTAGTAAGTTTTCCAACTTTCCGTGTAAATATTTATTTATTTATTTATTTTTTATTTATTATTATAGATTCCTTATAAAATATAATTCAAAATAAATTCATTAACATTAATCTAAATAGTAATACAATTTAATATGAAATTTAAAAAGTTCATTTGACGTTCTGTATTTTCTATTTTCTATATATTATGTATGCAAGGGAAGGGTGGCCCTCAAGTAAAAAAAAAAAAACTGATACAAATATTGTATTGCTAAAATATTATATAAGCAAGCTTAAACAGACAAATAAGAGAATAAATTTGCTATAGAGCATCCAATAGTTAACAAGTATTAAACTTGTTTCATTGGTTATACCTGACAGTCAAAGAGAACGGATTCTAAGCTAGCGAAGTTGAAATTGAGAAGCCAGATGTTTACGAGTTTCAGAAACAATCCAGGCAAGATAATCGATCTGAACGATAAAGGAAATCTATTAAATAAACGAACAGACGAAATATAATAAAAATTACGATAAGCAGTGGTATGGAAGGGTCGAACAGATACATAATATGAAAAGTTTGCACGCGAATTAAAGTTAGAAATCAGTCTAAAGTTCCGATTACCAGACTTCATAATAAAGGTCTTCAGCACCTTAAAATAGTATAAATTTCAGAAGAACAGAACAAAGGGTAGGTAGAATATCTCCCAGGTTTGCGGCGTAATTTTAGTAAGATATATCTCTGGACTATCAAAAGAGGTTTTATTTTATTCCTATAATCATCTCTACATCAAGTAATACCATATTGTAATTTTGAATGAAAATTACCATAATTAATATTTTTTTAACAATTTAGTAGAACAAATATTTCGCAAAAAAATGTGCCTAAGCGTGCAACATGATTAGAAAAGCTTGTTCTTGAGTTTATGGTAAGTCCCAGGTATTATTGTATTTGGTATCGAATGGAAAACATTTATTACTGCAATTCAAGCTGCCATCAAAAGAAGGAGAAGATAAGCCAGACCCACAGTTATAATTTGCAAACAGGAATCTTTGACGTTCTGGTGCGTGAAAGTAAACATTCAGATCCAGATCAAGATTAAACAACAAACTAAAAATCATGATCTTAGTCTTAGGACTTATAAGCAAGTGGTGTTTATAAAACCATATTCTTAAAAAGATCAATTTAAGTCGAAAACCAGATCTAGGCGACTATTTGAACCATATGAGATCCATTGGAGTACCTTTAAAATTAATTGTAAAAAGTGAGTTTATATAGATTAGAAAAAGAATTGGACCTAGGACAGAACCTTGGGGTACCCCTTAGTTAAGAGTCATAAGATCACTCCTGGTTTCATAAATTTTTACTCTTTGTAATCTATTATTAGGTATGATCTAAACCACTCTAACATAAACCCATGAAAACCTGTTTTTTTTTCAAGTTTATCAAGTAGAATTAGGTGATCAACCAAATCAAATGCTATGGTAATGTCAATATATAAACCAGAAGTACACTTTTTACCATCTAAGTTTGACATTTTTTTTTGCCACAAAACTGTAGGGGTGCATCCTTGGTTGATTTTCCCCTTTGAAAGCCAAATTGCGTAGCATTAAAAGACTTTTTCACTGCTTTTTAAAGATTTTACTTATAACTTGGAGAAGTGAGATATGCCTATAATTAAACATTGCAACAGAATAATCCTTTTTGAATAATGGGATAACATCAGCACCCTTGAAGTCTTGAAGTCTGAAGGTAAAACTATTGTAACTCAAATATCCAGCGATTAAAAATGTAAACTAGGATATCCTTTATATGATAAGCAATTTGCTTTAAGAAGATATTAGAGACATCGACGGCGCCACATGAATAAGTATTTCTTAAAGTGCCGTGATGGGCTGAAATGCAAAACTATTAGATCACATTCGTTTAGCAAAGCAATCAGTAGTCGAACAGAAACGACAAACAGGTTGAAGAGGACATGGTTGCATGCTGGTATCTATGTTCGTAAAAAAAGCAGTTAAATGCATCTGCAATGAATAGTTTATCAGATATAACACAGTCATTGACACGAATAATACTCGCCTTTTTTGCAACAGAGAATTTGTTTAAGATACTGTTAACAATTTGCCATTCACTTTTTAAGTTACCTCTAGCAGAATTGAACTTAGAACGGTAACAATTACCACGCAAATTGGAATTTCCTTTTTAAGTTCAGTACACAGATTTTTGTATATGCTTTTCAAACACAGATTGCCAGGGTATGTATAGCATTTAGTTCTAAGTTTGTTTTTAGGCTTAACTTTGTTCGATAAGTAACTGGATATCTAAGGTTTAAGCCTTTTAGAAGATCTTTTAAGACTAAAACTATAGGAACAACTCAGAATATGCTTCTTAAGACAATCAGTGAGCATTGAAGAGGAAGCAGAGTCATCAGAATACAGATAGACATCTTCCCAAAACTCACGAGAAAGATTGTATTTGAGTTTCTTATAGTTAATCTTCGTTACACTTTCAGGAGGTTCAAAAATTAAAATTGCACATTCTATTGGAAATATTTAATAAGAATCAGTAATCCTTAAATCAATAACGCATTTCTCACAGTTACTGAACGAACCATATCTGAGCCATCCATAAATATGGTCTTAACATCTACCTGAAACATGTCTGGTAGATTCCTTTATAAAACTTGCTAGGCCATGCGATGCAATAAAAGAATCGTGTGCTAACCATAAATAAATATAAATTCGTTATCGGAAGTGCTTTCATTCAAGCTATGCTATACGCAATGCCCTTTCTTCTCATCCTTGCATTTATATCATCTATGAAAATTGTAACTTACATTTTGTCCGTATACTCACCGATCTTATCTTTTATGTCAATTTTTTCCTCCTCTGTGGGAGCACTCACAAGTAACAATCTGATGTTGGAAACTGGACGCCCTTGCACACTTCAAAAACTCAAACATTTTTCAGTAGTGCATCTACATTTGAATGGTTGTATACCGACACTTACTTAGTCATACAAGAGATAAGAAGAAGCAGTTAGAACAAGTAAATCGTACAAATCTCCAGAGCATTTAATCTCTATTAACTGAGCGAATACTCGCAGTTATTAGAATATACCATCTCATGTAATATAGTTGGAGAATTTGTACGTGTTATAAGACGCCCAAATCAATATGATAATTATTTGGTTTAGTAAACGATTATAGATTGCAAATGAATGTCCTTTACTATACATCCCATTTTACTATCTCGCAGTAAACACC
The DNA here is from genome assembly GCA_907269105.1 of Volucella inanis. Lineage (NCBI taxonomy): Eukaryota > Metazoa > Arthropoda > Insecta > Diptera > Syrphidae > Volucella > Volucella inanis. The sequence goes on from OU026153.1 coordinate 40,191,753, forward strand.
AACGAACTTACCGAACAAGATCAGCCCTTTAGACATGTTGAATTAGCTTAACTCCTTCAAAAAACGAAACATTGCTGCAATATAACATATGTTACCTTCCAAACATAAAACTTTGAGAACTACAGCTTCATGAAAACATGAGAATTGACAAGAAGTCACCTGTTTATCTTTTATGCCTGGAATATTGTGTTATTTTAGAATTTGGGAAGGCAATTGAAAGTGGAATGGAATCGGTGATTTACAATTGGGCCTAAGGGTGTCCCAAATTTTTACGAAAGATTTGAATTTTGCACCATTTGTGCGGTTAAGTGTTTCCAACGAAAATAAAAATGCAGTATGATGGCTGACAGTACAGGATTATAAAAAATGAAGCCCTTCAACAAATAATAACGAGCCAATGTTGATTTTTGAGACAGAATCGTCTTCAACGTCGATAGTCATTTTCATCTTGATGTCTTGCTTATCACCGAATTGTCTGTCGAATTTGGAGTTCAGAAAATCCACGAGTGTTTGTTGAGAAACAAATGCACAATGAGTCATTATTTAGAGTGGATTTTGGGCTGGAGTCATTAGCGGACCATTCTTCTTTGAAAATGCGGCTGATCAAGCAATAACAGTTAATGGTTGTCGTTATCGCGACCTGACAATCTATTTTTTGTGCCTAAAATGTAGTTTCAACAAGACGGTGTCACATGCTATTCTTTTGGGTTTTTCGAAGTCTAAGGTTTATGAAAACAAGCCCCTAACCACCCATTCCTTGAAGGTGCAAATTTAGCCACATTTTTACAAAAATGTCATGGAAAAACTAGACATTGTATGACAATTGTAAATGAAAATGCAACGTATAACGGATAAAATAAAATTTATTTCAATTGATTCATTGCGAATACTTTCTTACTTACCTTTATTGGGCTAACAGAGGGCTAGTAGATTTTTGTAATTGCCACATCACTCCCTCCCAACTTATTATTACACAAAATGTGTGAAGAAGAGGAACACGTTGATTTTCTATCTGTTTACGGAGATTCTATGAACTTGCCGTGAGATACGTTAAATTATCTGATGTGATGCAGGAACCAAAATCTTCTTGAACGGAACTGTGTGGTTTGCCGTGCTGTTCAATGTGTACAGCTCTCATTTCATGTGAATGAGTATTGTCTGTCACTGGTCCGTCGATGAATAATTCGTCAGGTATGCGGAAGATGGTTCATAAACCAAGACTGCACATAGCACTTGAAGGCCATAAAGAAACATCACTTTATGAGGAGTGATCGGAAAGGCCGATGTGCCGAACTCACTCTCATCATCTAAACTTGTGTAATTTTGTAACCAAGATCTAGTTGCTACAGACATAAGCTATGAAACGAATGGAGAATGATACAAATTCGTCGTTGCATCTGATTATTTCCTTATGATTCGTTGCTGCCACCACCCGGGAGACGGTAGCTAATGCTTAGAACACTGTGTGGTGCAGAAGCAAATGCAACGTGAGAGGTAATCATCTTCTGGACTTCATACTATCGTCTGACAAGGCTGTCAACAAGTAATCGACTTAACTTTGTCCAACAGGTATGCAAAGGAGGTTAATAGATGAAATTCAGAATTCAGAATCGGATAAGAGGTCTCGACCTTGTTGAAGAAGAGGAATCCATTTAAAAGCAACTTTTAACCAGTACACTTAAGACCAATTTGGAAGAAGATTAGAAACTTTACAGATCGAAGCAAAGGGAATTTAAGAGGCTTATTCGAATTTCGGCGATCGCCTCTTACAATTTTTTTTTACCAGTAGGCTGGTCAAAGTCCTCAAAAGCGTAAGATAAACCAGACTGGAACCACTCACAAAATCTGACGATACCTACATTGAATCGAAAGCAGAGACTCTCCGCTTCATGCTTAAGTCTCACTTTTCAAGTAACCTAATCGGAACCCGCTCACAACTAGCTACAATCAATGAAGCTGCTAATGAGCTGAACAATACAACACGCCACAGCTGGTATATATCATCAGTTGTGGTCACGGATGAGGTCATTAAACACTCTGTTGCTTCCTTTGGTGGCTTTCTTCCCTGGCGAACAGTGGGAGCAGCCTTTATACTGGAATTCGGAAAGGAGTATTATTCGCTTGCCAAGAGTTTCAGTCAATTGAATGGTCGAGATCCATTTGCGATCGTGAATGCATTTTCTGTCGGCGATACAACACGTGGAAGATCCTCCGAGAGTGCGCTTCAGAATCTGGTAGATATGTAGAATTAAAGGCGCACTTGAGAAGAAGGAATAGGTCTTAGGTATTTTCATCGACGTTGAGGGTGCTTTCGACAAAGCAACTTTTGACGGCATGTGTAATCACTAGTTTTGTGCTGGGGAATAGGACATCCATTACGGATGCTGCATGCAGCCAATATGTGGTGGGGTAAACAGGTGTTGCCCGCAAGACGGTGTTCTATCTCCACTGCTATAATGCATGTTGTTCAACTCACTACTCAACGCACTCAGCAATTCTAACGTCTATACACAAGCATACGCGGATGATGTAGCTGTACTGTCTGTTGGATCGCGTCTAGTGACTGTCTGTTCTATGGCGTGATCGAAGACTAGTGCCCTAGTAATGCGCTTTCAGTCAATCCTCTCAAAACTGAAGTTGTTCTATGTACGAGAAGGAGGAAGCTGCCTGGTCTGACACATCTAGTGTTTAAAGTCATCACCATTCAGTTTTCACGGCGCTGGTGTCTTTCTGGAGGACCACAACGAAAGATTTCACTTCCAAGCGGATGTTTACGTAATTCTGATGTCAGCGAATTATATTGCAAAGAACCAGTGTAGGGGGAAAAGCATTTGCATCTGTAGCGACAGCCAAGCTGGGTTTAGAGCCTTGTTAAGCCCTCTTACTACTTCCAAGCTATGTCAAGGGTACAAGAGATCACTGAACGCAGTCGGAAGGCTAAATTCAGTGACCTTTGTCTGGGTCCCAGGTCACAATGCGATCACGGGAAATGAAATGGCTGTTGAATTGACAGGCAAGGTTCAGGGGAAAGTTCTTCAGGACCCGAACCTACGTTGGGTCTGCCTACGTCCTCGGTTGAGACTTTATTTAACAGTTGAGTCTCATATGAACACAAATGCAGATGAAATAACTGTGCAGGTTGCAGGCATACTAAACAAATGCTTCCCGACTTTTATAAGAAGTCAGCGACCTTTCTGTTGTCTCTCAGCAGACAATACTGCAGGTTGATTTCTCGCCCAAATGAAGAAGTGATTGCCGAAACTGAGGACTGTTTTGAGAGCAAAGACAAACAGTTTTACAAAAATCCATCGAAATGTTAGATATGCGTTGAAATTGATGCATAACTCTTGAAGGAGAATATATCGACGAATAATGAGGATTTTCCTTACATTACGTCAATCCTTGAAAAGCACCTAACTTGACAACTAAGTGTAAACAAAAAAAATGTGACGTAACAATTAGGCCGAATTTAAATGGATTTCAGAATCTCACTTTTTGTTATTATTTTTTTAATGAAATGTTCGACAGATAATGGCAAGAAGAAAATGCCAGGGACTGAACAAGTCTAGACAGAAAACTGTGTTTTAAAAACCGATATCGAACGGACTGAAGAGCTGTAGAGCCCGGAACACAGCTAATAGTGACAGTTACGAGTAGTATTCGACAAAGTAAGCCAATTAGCTTCAATACTTCATTCCTGATGATTTGAGAAGAATTTCTAATTTTAACGATAATAGAGGTAGTAAGCTACTCTTATAATTACACCATGTCAAGTGGACAGTTTTGTGGTCAAAACCTTAATTTATTGCCTCCTGGAATCAATTTTCTCCTTGTAGACGTCAACCGAAAGGCATAGCAATCCATCATCGGTGTAATAGAATTTTGCACCTTCTTTACGAACTTAATTAGTCTGGTAGTTTTCCCGCGTATTTTGTTGTCTTTTTTTAAATCTATGTATCTGTGTGTAGATGTTCTCATATATAAGTAAACTTCATTTCAATGACAAAAATACGAGTACGTCGCCGTCGTAATCTCTTCCACTTTTGACAAATGATGTGTTTACGAGCGATACATTGTGCAGTAAAATGAAATTGCTCACGCTATCGATTAGCTGGGACATTATTCCTGTGATTACTTTGGTGATAATTTTATCAAATTACTAAATAATTCTCTGAGAGTTGAAATTCGCCAAACAATCGGTTGGTTTGTCGATTATTATCTATTATCTGATAAATGACCTCCAGATGTGATGCAACTGCAAGATAGTTGATTTCAAATAGTATTATGGTATAGTAGGCTGTAGTCCATCGCCGAACTTGAATCTTTGCATCTTTGGTGCTATCAATGTCGAAAATTTAAATTAAATTGTACACAATTGAGTAAATAAAAAGTATTTTGTCAATAAAATTGGTTAACCTCATTTTAGTTAGCATGCAATGACCGGTTAAGAGTATAAATGCGCTGTATCTTTGGATATTTCTTTCCTGTTTTTTTTTTTTCTGGGAAACAAGGAACCCGCCTGGAGCCGGTTAAGTGTGTTTACGAATTTCACGTTATTATTATGCAAATTTTTGTGGTAGAAAAGAACCACAAACTTTCACTGGACGTGCTGATTAAAAAGTCCAAAGCCCAACCTTAATTGATCGAGGTGAAACATGCCACCTTGATCAAAAAATAAATACCATGTGGCGCTCCCATTGTTCCGATTTGAGTTCTGTTTTTTTTTTTTTGTTAAGTTGGTACATCTGTTATGGACATTCCCTCTAAATCTAAGTATTAAAGCTTGACATTTGCAAAAGCTACGTAGAGAAGAGTACATCTATATCTGTGTGTGTTGGCGATTTTTTACAATTTTAGAAATGTAAAAATTTAATGGTGCACGAACGTTGGAAATGTTGGGAAAGTGTTTCGGCAACGATTCTCTAAAGAAAACGGTAGTTTACCAGTGGCATGAGCGGTTCAAAAGTGGTCGTAAGTCAATCGAAGTTGATGAAAGCAGTGGCAGACCATCGACATCGAAAACCAACGAAAACATCGATGAAGTAAAAGAAATGTTGGTCAATAACAGCAAATTAACCATCAGAGAGATATCGGAGGACTTGAACATTGACTATGGATCCGTCCAAGACATTTTGGTTAATGATTTGGGTTTCATGCAAAAAGGGACCGTATTGACGTCGCAAAAGAGATGATTTTCGAGGCTGAATCCGATCTCACATTCATCAAAAGGATCATTACTGGACACGAGACGACACGCAATCCAGAAATCAGGCAAGTGAATGGCGTTCACCAAATGAGCCGAGACCAGAAAAACCACATCGTTTTCAGTCGAAAAAGAAGGCAATGCTCACGGTTTTCATGGATTACAACGGTGTAGTGCATCATGAATTTTTGCCAGAAGGCCAGGCAGTAAAGAAAGAGTATTATTTGGGCCTTATAAGACGTTTGCGTGAAGCAATTCGCCGAAAGAGACCAAAATTGTGGGCAGAAAACTCGTGGATTTTGCACCCTGATAACGCACTATCGCACAGTGCCATCATTATTCGTAATTTTTTGACGAAAAATGCAACAAATGCCATCCAACAGAAACCGAATTCACCTGATTTGGCTTCTTGTGACTTTTTTCTGTTCAATCGAGTTTAAAACCACTACGGGGAACGCGTTTCAGCAGCCGAGAGGAAGTAATGGAAAAATCGTAGGAAGTACTGATGGACATACCGAAAAACGAATATAAAAAACGTTTCGAGGAGATAGATGAATAAACTTGTATTCTTAATTTTCTGAATAAATTCTGGGATATCTACAAGTGGTGCTAATTGAGTTCTATCTGTCCGTATAAGGATGAACACTTTAAGGTTCATTTTAGCTTCCACAAAATTGTTCAAATACCTGAGGGCTGAAATCTAACCCTGAAAAACTATCACACAATAGAGTTGTTATATGCCATCATTAGTTGTCGTTCATTTCACTGAAACTTATGTTCTGACAATTTGGCTATGATCTTATTTGGATACCTTATTAGCTGTCGCAAATGAGTCTTATAGTGTGGCAATTGCAGATTGACAAATAAAGACAGTAAGACAAGTCAAAATGTATCCATTAAGTGGGAATGGTTTTAGGATTGCTCAGTGAGTACCACTTGCAAAATAGAGTTATCAATTGTCCGTTAGAGGTATGATAATTTGCATAAATTTTCGCATCTTCCGCTTGTAGGCAGAGAATATACTAAGACCGCAAGTAACAACTATGTGCTGGATTAGAAAAAGGCGTGTGAATTGATCAAGCATTTAGATAAAGGTCATCTGATTGTTTGGTATTTGTAGTTGATTTTGAAAGTGAGATAGTTTTCGTTAATGAAGACATTGTAATGAACAGAAAAAAAATCTGAAATGCCAGTGTTTGGAAACTTTGGGGCACTTTATTGGTCATTTGGTGTTAACCAATCTTTTACTATTCCACAAAGCTAATGAATTTCACAACAAATATGAAATATTTCTGCAGTAATACTTTAGGTTATTAACGGTTACTTTTTAAGCAACCGCAAATGAGAACTAATGTGGTTTATTGGTAGCTTGAAAGTAGAATTGTTTAAATCAAGAATTTCATATTAATCTCTTAATTAAAACAGATACTTTAAGACGTGTTATACACAAAAAAAGATACATATGAATACAATGGTAATATTATCTGGTTTTCTGAGCAACATTTTTTAACAAAGGACAATCAATTTGTTGCTTCATAATTTTGTTTAATTTTAATTCAATTCAATTTGGGTTTAGCCGACCGGCTACTTGCGGTTAGAGATATATTGTGTCACAAAGTCAGTTAAAGATGCCAGATGAGCCTCAACTTCCTTAATCAACTTGAATATCACTGAGTTTTTTGTGTGCTGTAGAAATAGGGTAGGCACTAAGAGGTGTCAACCTGGTGATACCCAGTGTTGTAACTGTTTTTACATATCAAGTGGCAAGCATCGGGTATTGGTCGATGTCCATCTAGATTCGACTTGTTGAACTTATAAGAGCGAGTGCTAACAAGCAGACAAAAATAACAGCACTATAAGCCGGACAGCGGACGAATTCATCAGATATTCTATAACGATAAAGTAAAATAGCAGAATAAAACAAATTATATCATATCTGTGCTACTCTGACATATTTGGAGCTCAGACCGGTAAGGTCAGGGTCTTGGAAAAGAGATGGTGGCGGATGACTCCTTAATGGACCAGCGGTAGTGCTCATATCCTCGAACCCTCATCATAGAAGTATCTGTTGTATCTGCACTTACTAAGTTACGAATCAAAAACAATTCTCGGATACGGACGGATATATGTACTGTTGACAACCCCTGCAAACGAAATAAAGACGACGAGTTTCGGATCTGCACGTGAAATGCTAGGTCCTTTAATGGCCTACCTGCAGCCGAACAACTAGCAGAGGCCCTGGACTGCTGCAAAGCAGACGTTGCCGCCATCCAAGAAATTTTATAGGCCGAACAAAGGGAGGATGCAAAACTGCGAATCTACTGCAGCGATTATTTTCGAAGGCAAAAGAAGCGCCGTTGTTGTTAGTGGCAGACTTAGGCAAGAAGTCTTGAGTTTTCGTAATGTTAACAAGCGCCTCGTAACAATTCGCATTGGAACTAAATTTGCTGACATAAGCCTTCCATGCGCGAACGTCCCCGCAGAAGAGAAAGATGACAACTGCAAAGAAAGCATCTATTTGTACAAGCTTTTGAGCAAGACTTGTCCTCGATGACTGTTATGCAGTATATATAAGGCATCCTTAGTAGTACTGTCGGAAAGTACAGCCTGCATGACACCACCTCCGATAACGAATTTAGGCGAATTGACTTGACGGCGGGCAAAACATTGTAGTAGCTAGCATGCGGTTCTCACATCTCGATATACATAAGGAGACTTAAAGAATTCTCGGTCAATCAACTGTCAACTACAATAGACTGACCACATTGCGATCGACGCAAGGCACTCCTCCAGTATTATGGACCTTCCTTTTGTAGCCAGGGTATCATTGCGGACATCCTGAATATCGTAAAGGCAAGCTAATACTCTAAGAAAGTTTGACGTCGAACGGCTACAATCGCAAGAGATCGCAGTATTCTTTTCCAAAGCCATCAGAGATGCCGACTCTGATGTGCTGGATTTTACTCGGCTACCACAACGAAACCCCTGGTTTCTTTCTGCATAGAAGGACTAGAACTGCTTACGAGCTCTACGAGCAGAAGAGGAGATACGAACATTGGCTTCTTCGGACGAAAAAAAAAGGACCATGAGAAGCTCTTTGTCGAGGATATTGAGAGATGCTTCTCCAGGAATAAGATTCAGAAGTTTTACCAAACAAACTATTCCGCCGATACAAACACCGATCCGAAGCCTGTAGAGGCGAATAAAAGAACATAGTAGTAGAGTCGCAGTCGACGCTAAGGATTTGGAAAGAGCATTTCTGTAAACTGTATAGTATAATGGCTATAACGAACCAAATATTTCTGTCAGGTAGAATGAACCTTTCAATCTGGAGGATGTAGTCCAGTAATTCCGTCTGGATGAAGTGAAGATACCCATATCTAAACTCGACTCTAACAAAGCCGCTCAACGGATAGCCTGACTGTTGAACTCTTCAAAATTTAAGGAGCATATGCAAACTCAAACGTATGCCATATCAAAGAATACCCGATGAATGGAACTTCAGCAATGTTTCTCCCTTCCTTAAGAAAGTAGACCCTCTGCACTCTGCCAACTTCAGTCTTCTTAACATCGAATACAAGAACTTATTTGCTATAATGTTGTGAACACCTGAAACGATTGGTCAACAACCTGACGGTCCAGATCAGTGTGTCTTTTGGCGAGGTAAGTTCACTAACGATCAAAAAATTTACACTTCGGCAGATCCTGGAAGTCAAAATCGATAAGCAGCATCTTTTTAGGGCTGCATTTAAAAGCATTTATAGAATCAAGCTATACATATAGAACAATATCTAGTTTTGGCATCCCTACCAAACTCGTTCATTCGTGCAGCATGAAAATGGAAAATATACGCTGGTCTATCTAGCTTAATTAGGCATTCCCGATGTCTAAAATGGATTTAGACAAGGCGACGAGATGCCATGCGATTTCTTTGACATCATTCTTGAAAGAATAGTGCAAAACTCACGCGTTAACAAATAAGACGTCCGTCCAATTATTCGCATACGCCGATGATATTGACGTAATCAGAAGAAAAAAGCGCGATGTCAGTGGCGCTTTCGCGAGTATTGCGACGGTCAACAAGGGCAAGATTAAGTATATGCTGTTAACCAGACATACAACAGCGGCGTCTCGGGCAGAAGGTCACACTTGACAGATATAACTGTGATGTAGTTATGGACTTTATCAATTCAGACAATGACACCAGTGCTTGCCAATATAACTTGCCAATCGCTCCTTCTCTGGCCTTAGAAGTCAACTGAGTAAAAGAGGACTCTCTCGAGCAACCAACAAGAATTTGTACAAAACATTGATCGTCCCAGTCCTGCTTTACGATACGGAAGCTTGGTACTGAGGAAAGCAAATAAAAATGCTCTCGAGTGCTTCGAGTTCTTCGAGCAATTTTAAGTCCCGCTTGCCTCAATCGAGAATGAAGAAGCGAAATTTACAGGCTGTACAGGTATCCTAGTTGAAAGAACTTGGATAACGCGGCTCTGATAACTAGGTCACATTGAAAGCATGGACGTCAGCGCCCCGGCTCGGAAACTCTTCTACTTCAACCTAGAGGATCAATACAGTAGAGGACAACCTCATCCTATGCAGCATACGCATGTGAAGGGAAACTCAGTCAACTTCATGTGCGCAACAAGAGGCAGTTAGAAAAAGACCGCTCTAGCTGAAAAGGCATGTTAGCTGAAGCCCCGGACCACCTCGGGCAGTAGCGACATGTGAATAAGTTAGCAAACCTTGCGCACTTACATACTCGTCGATGATAAGCAATAGCGTAGTTCCCGGTTACGAAGCGCCGGTAAGTAGTACGGTAAGTAGTTTCTGACTTCTTAAAGAAGTCGGGAAGTACTCCTTTCCTGACTCAGATTACGGCCAAAAACATTTCTAGGTATAGGAAAAACCGACTTCGTATTTTCTATGTAACACGAGTTCTGTTGTTATTGCATCACACTAAATGTCTACAAAACAGATTCAAAAAAGATTCACTCACCAGTACGTGCACTATCAAAGACTCAATATAGTTTTGAGAGCGTCTAGAACAGAGGCAGACATAGTTAGAAAGCCCCAACGCAGCCAGGAGAAACCATTCTTCAGAACCTGGTAAAAGCAGAAGTGCCGTATTTTCGTAAACGCCTTTTTCAGACAACCGATACGTGGGATGGAATTGATACTTTAGATTGGTAGAAACCCAAGCGCCTTGGAAGCTTTCGATGTTTAGTTCAAAGAAAATTGTTTCCCAGGATGACAGACCAAAACTTTGTTTCATTGAAGAAACGGATAGTGATGGAAACGGCTGACATACGCAAAGGATGGACGAGTTAAGAGAAGCCAAACAGGTAATGGAGAGGAGAACACAGGGTACTGCACTGAAGGGAGGACGCAGGACAACTTGCGAAAATCGCATCCATGATGTAGGAAGGATAAGAAGCAGGGATGAGAAAAAGTTCATTGGTAAAGGTGGATATCCCGAGGTTACCTCAACGCCTAACAACAAGGAGGGATCGATGAAGAAGAAGAAGAGTAGCTCGTTGGCTTCACCAAAACTTTCATTCTTTTCGCTAAATTAGCTTCTTATTTTCTTCTTGTTTCAATCTGTTATCCTCTAGAAGTTTTCTAGTTTCGTAACGTAGTTGCTGCAAATCTGCGTTCTAATATTGAACGAGCAATCAGGAAGATTGTTCCCTAGCTGCACGTGCCAGCTTTAAATACTTGGTGAGTGCATCTTTCAGGTTCTGAACAGCTTCCTCAATTTTTTTAGTTCTGAGTTAAGAAAGAGCATTAAAAGCCTTGCTGGCAATCGCTTCCCAACTTTCGATTATACCAACGTGTAAATATGATTTAAGGGCACAAATTAAACCCTTTTTATGAGTCGAGACCCACTTAAAACCTCTTGCAGATCCTAGGGTCATGGCACCCCGTATCTACTTATTTGCAACTCTACATCTTGTTAACCAACTTGTGGAAGACCCCTCCTACGATTTTGGTTTAAACCACAGCCAACATGATGCTCCCAATAGAGGGACTAAGTCAGGACCGAACCGAAATCCGGGGGGCGCTGGTTTCCATTTAATTCAGGCCTGTAAGTCCTAAGACTAACGCTAGTTTATAGTATGCCACACAACATAACCTATAATCGGCCGCTCACAATGTGACTAGTCAAATCGTAGCAACCTTCAGTGGCGCGGATCTGAAAGCCTTTGTGATAAGACCAGTATATCTCTACCGCCATTTATTACGCCATTGAAAGGACGTAGCCTTGGTAGTTGGGTAGGGGCTTGGTCTTCAATCGTCTTGAATAACGCGGCTCTTTGTTCTGTAACATTCAGTGCAAGAACTTTCGAGATTTGCTCCGCCATGTATAAACGTATCCATTATGACTGTAGGTGTGACCAATTCGATCCCCATACCCTGTTTCTGTTTTGACGCTGAAACTGAGCTTCCATCAATCTATCCAGAACAAGATGGCCACTATGTCAGGCACAAGTTCTAGAGCCCTGTGAAATACATGCTATTCTTTCAGCCATATCTACGGTCGTAGTTAATGTAGAGAAGTGACATTCACATTGGTCTGTCTTCCGAAGCTAAGACTCTAACCAATAAAAGATGTGTTCACCTGGTTTTGGTCCTAACTATAACATTTCATCTGCACTCACGTTACAAAAAGTTATTTCTCTCCGAGTTAATTAACTCTCAGCGGTAATAACTCTCAATCATAACGAGTTATACTTATGAATGACTAATTTGTAGTCGTTGATTGACAGTGACAAGTTGTAGACATGTTTCGCTGTAGACATTCCCACAGACGACTGGAGTTCGCCGCCCCAATGAATACGTGCGCACACCAAGTATCTGTCATTTGAGATGGGCATTTGATATTGATAGTAACTGGTGTCTGTCTATCATAACTGATGGACAAAGTCCAGAGGAGTTTCTCATAATTGCTATTTTTTAATAACCCTAATTAACTAGAAATTTAAAATGTCTTTTGTAATTATAATCGCTGAGCATGTGCCATAGATGATAAATTGCGGACATGATAGTACGGGATGGGGCATTCTAGATGTCTAGAAGGGGCATAAACCATAAACCACAAACCATAAATGATTATTTGTTGACAGATGGGTCAAGAGATTTGTGGAAATACCACTAATTTTGCACATTTATGTGGCTACAATGTAAGAGCGGTTTTTCTAAAGTCTGACATATACAAGTGTACCCGTGATAGACAGAATATACCAAGTGATACTTGCCATCCTGTCGAGCTCCTATAACAGGTGTTTGCTTTACATTGTGGTTTGCATTTAGAGTTCCCCTTCGATCCATCCTCTTTGTCCATAACTACCGGAAAATTATGCAATAAATCAGTTTTAGTTAAAAGTAAATGTAAATTGTGCCGTTTCCAAGAGAATGTTCGTCGACTCATGAGGATTTTTGTAATTCCAAAAATAACTTCTATTCAAAATTGTTGAACAAACCAATCTGGTTACGAATATTGCAAAACCGTTGTCATACCACAAGATATTGCACCACGACCTCATAACAAATTTGGTATCTGAATCTAACGAGTGCCAATTATGATTTGTTTATCAACCGGTTTAAACTTCAACTAATTGGAAGGTAAATTTTCCGGCATACACTAGGCTCCGCAAATAGTGAAGTCCACAGTGCGACTTATGTAAAGTTGTTTCCTCCATTTCTTCTGTAAGGCCAAGACAAGTGCGTTAAATATTTACGTGCGGTGATTTTTCTCTTAATGAATCAATTATAGGCGTCGGTTGTCGCGTGTTGTCAGATTGAAAAGTACATTTGTCGATTCATTCCCCGTTTATGTTTAAATAGCAAAAATAACCTTTTTTTCGAAAACGTGAGTGCAATTTTAAGTTTTCTCAACAGGTTTATGAATTATCCATAAATCTATTGAATAAAACGGATTAGAGAAGATTAGTGGAGCACATTTTTTACAATTTGTGGAGTTTGGTATTCGAACACAAGATTACACAGAAAAATAATGCGCAAATTATGGTCTATAGGAATCAAATTGTTTATTTTTCTTATCCGTCGTAGTGTCCATACATTCAAAACCAACTACCACTGATGCATCGTATCTTTTGTACTGTTTCCTTAAATGTTCTTAGTTTCAACTCTCTAGATGAGAGTCCAAAAACATGTACAGCACCACTTGGATAACACCTGATCAAAAAAACCCTCAGTACCCTCAGTAGTGATAGAAAATGTGAAATAGTAGTTGCAGCAGTTCTGAAAGCTGTCAGATATGGGGTGCGATGATCTGCTAGCTAAAATCTCCACTACTACGAAAAATCCTTTGCTGTTCGTAGATGACAAATACAGGCAAGCAAATGTAGTCAAAATGCCTGGCCAAATAGATTGCTGCAAAATGAAAAGAGAACCTTTTGGGGAATTCTATTATTCAGTAAAATCCTACTTAGGGCGTTTCTGCTGGTCTTATATTAATACACAGCTTATCATTATAGCTACTCTTATTATCGAGACTATAATTAATTCAGCTTGGCCGAATTAAGCCATTCGTAGCCAAATGCATGGATTTAACTCTTTTCTGTTGTTGAAAATGACATTGAAAGGTATATACATCAAATTAAAAGCAGGATATAGTCAAATTACAAGAAAACTGAGCAATTTTTAGATCTTACCATCAATTCGGCCGACCTTTGAAGATAGCCTCCTTGAATCATCTCAGCATCGCATACAGAATTCAATTCGATATTACGCTGAAGGATATATATACCTCAACGAACTTATCTTTAAACGTTAACCTTATATTAGTTATAAGGGTGTCAGAAAAATCTGTATTCCATCGTACTCATATCTCTCAATCGCATTTCTGTTCCCTCCGGTTCATTCCCAATGTCCTGGATTCTTATCTCACTGTTCTGCTCTAAGATGCTTAAGGTGCCATAGCAATCTTCTTCCTGATTTTATGAATTCCACTGAATGGTTTATTTCGTCAATCCATCCTCACGTTTTAGGGTGTAACTTATCCATTGACACCTTCGTATTTCTATGGTGATGTCTATCGATTAGGAACTAGTTCCCTCTGTTCACAGCAATTTCCATAGCACTAATGATTCGATGTTAATGCGGAACAGTCTTAGCATGTTTGCGCTACGAAAATTGCTTTTAACTGCAACCTGACTACTCCCCTAACTTTCTAGCTTTCTCTGAGGCATACGTCAAGTTCGCTACCACAATCAGCTGAAATCATCTTTTAGAGATATGGACCTCTTTCAGTCAACATCTGTAAGTGTCAGCATATATGTTAAGTTAGAAATGGTTCCTGCTTTATCGAAATTAGCTCTCATAATCAGTACAAATCTATATATCTGACGGAAGGTTGACAAGTTTTGTGAGGGTTACAGCGGTAACGAGAGTTGTTGACACCCTAACTTCAAATACCTTCGACACCTACAACTTTCGGATGTAGGTTTAATTGTACGATTTCGTCTGAGTCTTCTGTGAAAGTTTATTAAAAAAGCCCACGATGCAAGCTGGCAAAAGGTTTTCTAAGCTTATACACTGTAAATGATCTCAACGTAATCGGGGCTTCCAACATAGATATGTTCGATATGCAGAGTTAGTACAATCCTTCGAAAGCTGCCTCCAATGCCGCACTTCAAGTTGATTGAGGTCAACTTCCATTTGCTTGCTCCATTTTAGATTCGTACGCCCTTTACCCCACGTTCCTCGGGGTTAGACTATAAAACTCTTTGATCAGGACCTGTAGCGTCCATTTCCTCAACATGGCCCAACTTTCTCGGATGCAGACGCGCGATATCGCTGTACAGCCCGCAAAGTTCTTGGTTGAACCTCCTCTTACTCGTATATTCCCCGTCAATACAAATGAGACCGACAAACAAGAGCAATATCTTTCTCTCGAAGCTCCTTCATCCACTTTCGTCGTAGACCAGAACCGGGATGATAAGGGTCTCGCTGTCCTCTTTAATACCGGAAATGTGTTTATCGCTCTCATTAGAATCAACATATGTATGACACTTTTGTTTTTGCTGCGGTAAGGGGGTTTGAAAACAGTTAAAATTTCGGGGATGCCGAAAGTTTCAGGATGTATCCGAAAATGTGTAACTTGTTGTGGTTAAGCATTTTTTGGATATACTTCTCTACTCCATTGAATTGATCTTCATCTAATTTCTGCAGTCTACAATGTTATCTATTGATCGTTCCAATCTGCTACTTCTTTAGCCTTCGAGTTCATAGCGTTGGTTTATCTTCTTCTGTCACTACTAATGCCGCAAATCTTTATTTCGCATGCAGTGTTGAACTGTTGTTATAACTTCACATTGCCTGAAGTATATTTTCAGACAGCCTTTTCTCTTTTTTGTTTTTTGTTTTTTGCATCGTTTGGAAGGACATTTTCACAGGCTCCTAGTGAAATATAGGTTCTCATGTATCGGACTGTTGTTTGGCTTTGCCTTTGTTGCGGGGTGATCTATTAATTGGTGGTACACTACAGAATCCTTTACCGGTTGCCGTTAAGGAATTCAAGAGTGCAAAAAGAATATAGTGGCATAGAACGACGTTTCGTTTCGATATAAGTCTAATTTTTCCCGAATTCCTGGTACGGTATTAGTTAAGCGGTGGCTTGTCCTGAAATGATCAATCTGCCTGGATAATCCTAATCATTACAAGATCTAGATTATCAAATGCCGGGTTTTATACTTACTTAACGCGGCTCCAGCATTTAACCGATTTGCATTATAGAAATCCGCAATGTTCGTCATTGTCAATCATATGAGTACTCACGATTTGATTTTCCATCATTTTTTTAGGCGATGTGAAGATTATCCATTACCACCACAATATTTCTCAGGCAGTGCTTACTGTAGATACAATCCTTTTCGTCTTTGTTGGAAGATGGTCATTTTATCAGTCTTGAAATCTAGTTATCAATGGTGGAATGGAATTAAGTGCAGCGGTGGTGTACTGAGGTTCTAATTGAGCACGGTATTGGATTGGTAAACTTTGTTAAATGACGTAGACTATTCGCCTTTTACCCATGATTACGACTATTAAACATTGCATGAACACAAAAAGACAATCGTTTACGCTCGCCTAATAACAAAATTTGAAACTCTGTAGCAGACAACTGAAAAGCAGGTCTTATAACAAAGTTTTAAAATTGTAACTGCGTTAGATCTTTCACGTCGTTTCGTAAATGTATCTATCCGAAGGTATTAATGAATTATCAGGGAGTGTTTAGTTCAGTTCCTGGTCTAGGAAACCAGCGATCAGTGATCAATACTTAGTTGATGGCAAACACTAAACACCCACGAGCTTCAAGATTACGCTATTTATTGCCATCTTCTATCCGAACAGCCAACATTAAGGGCTTTAAGGTCATCAGAAATTTTTATCAAGTGCTTAACTTTACCACTACAACAAGCGCTCCTTTTGCAATAAGTTCTGCGTTTGGAGAGAGCGAAATATATGGTAGTCAGAATGCACAAGTTCTGGAGAGTAACGTTGGTGCGGCATAACATAACGTGAATTCAGCTTTTGTTTTGTCACTAAAGTTCTGTGTGATCTCTGTGTGACCTTCCTGCTCGCCAACTCTGGCCGTTTTTCTTCCACTGCCTGCTTTAAAATATCGAGCTTAGAGCAGTATTTTATGGCATTTATTATCTGATTGCGTGAAAGCAACTCTAAGTAAAAGACACCTCGCAAGTCCCACCAAGTGCTCAACAAGACCTTTTTGTGATTCAAATCTTGTTTACCGACCGAATGCGGTGTTTCACCAGGAACGAACCATGACCTCTTTGGCGAATATTAATCCAGTAACCACCCTTTTCAGAAAATTCTCAAGCGAGTTCCATCTCAACAAAGTCTCAGAGACCATTATGCGATCCGTAATGTTACTTTCACCGCCTTTTTCGACATATCGATGTGCGTTGGTTTTAAATGTTTGCAAGTTGTAGTGACTAGGAAATAAAGAGCTCAGCAGGGCATTCCATAAGCGAGTTGTACAACTTAGGAAGGGAAAAAAAATAAGTAGAAATACTATATTTAGAGCATTTATAGCAAGAATAATACACACAATTTCGTGGAACACTGGTGGTTAAAGTAGCGGTAAAATAGAGAAAGATAGAAGAAGTTACGACGATGTTCAAAGGTTCCAAAGACTGCCTAACTTTGGCATTATCTTTGAGTTTAATCGCCCGATTTTGAGTCCTATCTAGCAAGTGTAAAGAGGTCTTAAAGGCACCTGACCAGATGTGGACATTGTACTCCAATTTTGGGCGGATAAGCGTCTTATATATTTAGGCCTGGTCAGAGGGGGTAACATATTTCTTACATCGCTTTAGGAAACCTAGACATTTCGTAGCATTTTTGGCGACATCGAATATATGGTCATATGATGTGTCAGTAGACACATACTGAGAATGGAATATTTTTCGGTTTTGATGATGCAAGTGCCATTCATGGATAATTAAGCATTAAATTCCACTCTGTTGATAGTTTCCCAAATTGGTTACACTTCTAATATCGGAATTTAATGAGCTTAACATACGCTGTCATTTCCGTTCAGGGATGTGAATCCGGAAAGGACTATGAGATGCAAAGAGTACTGTCGACAACAAAGGAATATATTGGATTACAATCCCTTAGACAGATATTTTTGATGAAAATTAAAAAGAGTGTCGGAGACAGAATGGAGCCTTGGGGCAAACCATTTATTTTATGAATATCAGACTATAAACCATCCAAGACACCTTGAATTGAACGTTCCGAAAGGTAATTTCTAGTCCATTAAGGAAGAGAGTCATCGATTACAAATGCATGCATTTTCGACAAAAGAGTCTGATGCAAAACACTGTTAAATGCTTTAGAAATATCAAGTGCAACTACTTGTATCTTGCTTTCGCCAATTTGATGTATGATTTGATTCCACTTTTCATTGAAACATACCATCAATTCACCAGTGGACCTGTTGATACGAAAACCATACTGTCAGTCATTGAGAAGCTTTCGCGTATCAAAATATTTCATGAGCTCACGGTTTATCATCGTTTATATGACCTTGCAAAGAAGTCTATAGAAAGGGAGAGAAAAAGATTCTCCTTTTTTGGGAACGGTTTGGATAAATGCTGTTTTCTATCGGCTCGGAAAAATTCGTAAATAATAAGCAAAGAAAAAGCGTACGCAGATGAAGGCAAGATATACCATCTGGACCAACGGATTTGTGAATGTTAAGATCCTTAAGTACTATTGCTACTAAACGAGTACGAAAGTGAATTCATCCCATTGAAAATTCGACGCACTCAAGTATAAGCGGAGGCACTCTAAAAGTGTTGAGCTGTCCGCAAAGTATGCAGCAAGCATCCTTGTCCAAAAAGCTGACAGCTTAAATGTCATTATATGATAAATGAGCGTTGGGGGATGGAGTATGAGGTAGAACTTCTATTTTTTTTTTTTTTTTTAATACCGCGCGCACCAAGGGAATATGAATACCCTTTTACTGACTTTTCTCCAGGGCGCGGGCGGGTGGTGTAGTAGTTTGAAACTCAGGTGTATTAAGTTTCGATATTTTTCCCAGAGGTGGTTGTCAAACTGGACGGGACGAACTAGTGCATCCTCAACCAGTGGGTTCTTATAGTACGTGCTAGTTGTTAGTTCGTTACATTTAGCCCAGCCAGCAACTACTCCAACATCAGTGTTATGCCTTCATGTCAGAGTTGACGCCAACGGGATTTACATATAACTACATACAAATTCTATAAAAAGACTTTTTCAAAGAATTGCCTCGCACGGGATTCGAACCCGCGATCCTCTGCATATACCAGTACACCACGGCCACCCCGTGTTGTTTTTGACGAAAGACCAAAAATTGTTACTGCCTTTGGAATATTGTAGTATTTTTGCATCAGTAATTGGTCGTATTGGAATTTCACGTAGCAGTCATTCCTGGCTCGTTTAAACTTTTTCCTGTTTTAATCTGTCGGGTTGGTCTGATAGCAGCACACAGCCGATTACAGCTCGAGTCGTACCATGCCTTTTGTTTTGGTTTGTAGTAAGAGTAGTGAAAGATTTCATCTACTTCTACACAGGACTCTATCAAAGAATATAGTGTTAGTATTTTACCGTCCTACTATACTAAAACAAAAATTTTCCTTAAAAATAGGATCTCACCTGCAATTAAAAAAAAAAAAAAAACAATGAGATCGGTGCTTTAACACGCATCTTCTCCGATTTTATCTTTGTAGGATGAATGGCATGTGAACTGTAAACTCATCTCAACAGACTTGAATTCAGATAGCTAGTGACAGTGTTGATTAGAGGAACTTGTTGATTGGGGCACTAGTTCACGAAGAACATTGGAAAGGAATTCCCTTGTTTGTTACTATACACAGTACCTAAAATCTAGTTAATTTGCAAACTCATCAATGGCATTTGCTTATATAGGGTTTTTTAATAACGACTTGACAACTTTTTTTTTAAATAAAAGGCAAGCCATTTGGGATATTTCAAAAACTTTATTATTGGCTTGAAGTACAATCAAAACATTAAGAATGGAGCTCGACTTCGTTCATATGGCCACCGCGGGCATGTTTGCAGCGGTCAATTCGTTGGACCCAATTTTTAACGACTCGGCCACACATTTCGGCCGCTATTTCGCGTTCAATGTTGGCTCTGAATTCTTCCAACGTCGTCGGGGTGTTGGCATAAACCAATGACTTAACGTAGCCCTATACAGAAAATTGTCAAACGGCGTTAAATCGCACAACGAGGCGGCCAATCGACTGGCCCATGTCTTGAGATAACACGATCACCGTACTTACTATTCAATAAATCGATTTTAGCGTGTGCTGTGTGGCTTGTGGCACCATCCTGTTAAAACCACATGTGGTCCAAGTCCATATCTTCCAATTCGGGCCAAAAATAATCGGTGATCATGACGCGACAACGCTGACCATTCACAGTAACGTGACGATCGTTATCGTCGACGATAAAATATGACCCAATAACGCCGTCGGCATGCAAACCGCACCAAACAGTTATTTTTTGTGGATGAAGTGGTGATTCATGAAGTACATGTGGGTTTTCAACCGACCAATAACGCATATTTTGCTTATTGATGAACCCATTGAGCCAAAAATGAGCTTCGTCACTGAAGATGATTTTGCGATGAAATTCATCATCTTGACGCATTTTTTCCAGAACCCAATCGGAGAACGTTCGTCGCTTCAAATTGTCCATCGGCTTCAATTCTTGAGTCAGCTTGATCTTGTATGGGTGCAAACCAAGATCCTTACGCAAAATACGTCATAATGTGGTCTGAACCATGCCCAATTCTTGAGAACGCCGTGGAATTGACTGATTTGGATCGTCAATCTCACTGACACGGCAACATCACACAACGAATATGAAGACTCAAATTTTTGTACTAAACTTTTTATTGCCTGTCTACTAGTTGCAGTCACCGACTCCGAATATCTGTAGAAAATTTTTATAATTTACAGACGTTGCTCGTTAGTGTACTTTACGATGATGAAAATGTTGAGCTTACTGAATAAATTGACAGTAACAGTTTGATGATTAGTGAAAGAGTCCGTTCACAAATTAAATTCAAAGTTGTCAAGTAACTATTAGTCTTTTGATACCTAACTCAACTGCGCACGATATTTTCAGACACTTACTGTCAGACACTTACTGTCATGAGCTTAAGAATGATATGAAAAGATAAAGATACTATCTAAGTCTAAGTTCGCAAATTCAAAGCAATCCAATAATAGCGATCTTCGGTAACGTTGAAATCTATTAATACTTCAAAAAATTTATCTGCAAAAGCCCATCAAATCTATGTACCCAGCCTTATTTATAGCTCTATGGCTCAGATAATATCATTTCTTAGCTCATTATCAGGCGCCACTCCAAGAAAGTGATCCAACTAATATTCATATTTAGTAAAAATAACCAAATTTAATTGACGTTCTTACCTACCTTTTGCTTTCAGTTTTTAAGTGATCCATTCTTCGCTAATATTACATTTGTAGATATTTAAGGTCCGAAAGCCATTTCCGATACAAGAACTCATTGCTCATTTATTGAAAACAACAACAGAATGTGTTTACACACTACCATGACCGAGTCAAGTCTATGGTGTTTCATCAACTTTTTGTTTTTTTTTTTTTATCTAGACCGAAATTTTAAGCCCCCAGGTTATAGACAAACCTCCGATTGTCTTATAGTCCGTCCCCGACACTGACCATTGCACATTTGCTTTTTTTTCACTTTT
The DNA here is from genome assembly GCA_907269105.1 of Volucella inanis. NCBI lineage: Eukaryota > Metazoa > Arthropoda > Insecta > Diptera > Syrphidae > Volucella > Volucella inanis. The sequence goes on from OU026153.1 coordinate 40,213,250, forward strand.
CGTCATTGATAGATACATGTACTTGTAGTTATTGGCTTTGTCTCATACTCTCGTAATTAGTCTGGAAATGAGGTGGCGCAATATCAGCTTACAAGTGCAGCACTACATGGGTTAAAATGTTAAAGTGTTAAAGACTGATCAATTCCGGGGCATACCTCTAGATAGCCATTTGTATCCGGCACTCCTTAAATGGCAAGGGGGGACATTTTAAATTCAGTTCGTTACTGAATTGTGTTGAGAGTGGACGGTTTTTAAAAAATATCCGTAACCAGTAGTTCCCAACAAAACTTGGCAAAACAATAAAATTAAAAAAAAAATAAATAAATCGTGAAATGAACAGAATACGTTATCATAAGGCAGCAACTGATTTTGATGATTGGAAAGAGGACGACGAAGTAAAAAAAGGAAACTCCACGTTTGATGATTCCGACGAAGAACAAAAATGTGATAAAATTGCATATTTACTTGGTGATTTCGGACTATGGCAGGCCAAATGGGCATTCGTACTATCACTATTTCAAGTGGTGTGCACATTTCATATCTTCACATTTGTATTTCAAGTGAGTGTTCAATTTGATTTAATTTTTTTTTTTTTTAATTTTTTCTTCACTACTGATAATAGTATTAAACAGATTAATTATAACAGATTAATTGGATTTTAATTGCGTCACAGTGCGGGGTCTTATTTTATTAAATAATTAGATGCATACTCTCCTCACATAAATCGATATCGATTGCAGCTAATTGATCGCATATTGTTGCGAGGTAGTGATTCAAATGTTATCAAATAATTCACCTTCTAACCTTAGAAAAAGTGCGCCAAGTATCAATTCAGTGAGTCAGATGTTGTGGCATAAAAGTATCTACTCCACAAAGATACAATGCGGTTTAAGTATCACTTTGTAGAAAGGTCTAAAAATGAAGTAAAAACGTCTGATTGAGGGTCAGTGTCAAGTGTTTTTCATACAGGTGAATGCCAGTATGAAGGGAGTGGTAAATCACCCGGAAAACTTCCCTTTGAAGTAGTCAATAATACGTATCTACGCGTATGTGATTATCAAGAACGAGTTATTGATTCATTTGTGGTTATCGTATGTGACGTCAATATTCTACAGAGCTGGCTCTTTATAATCATAGCCTAACATACAATAGTATAATTGTCAGGACCCACAAATTTTCAATCGATGTACCCAAGAGTAGCAACTTTTGTCTTATTACTTTATTTAATATTAATGTTGCCTTTTCCTTATATGAGCAATCTACCTGCATATGTGCGTTTTCTCTGAAAATAAAAATAATTTTTCATGGGAAAGTAAAACACATTTTTTTGAAAGTATTGGCCATTGCTAGCTACACATTTTTCCCATCTTTCAGGCAATTTATGGAATCTACGCCAATAAAACTGTTCCTCTTTTGAAGCAAACCAAAAAGTCACCCAATTTTCGACTTTCTCGTAGGATTCGAAGTGTTGCTCAGCTAATGCGTGTCCCATCGATTAAAACAAATGGTAGTCGGAAGGTAGCGGGTTAGCAGCTCCCAGCCACGTGTTTTGGTTGTATCCTGAGCTAGTTTTGCTTTGTGTGCAGGTGCATTGTCATGAAGCATAATTACCTTGCCGGGTCTTATCGTTCATTCTCGTCGTTTCTCGATCAATGTATGGTTGCGATCTGTACTAAAAGTTTCACCAAGTTTTAGGAGCTCGTAGGACACTTGCTGGTCCCAACAGACGCACCGCCTTGTCTTCTTGTCGAATCGATCTGTTGATTGTTGATGGTTGTCCCGAATTAGCCCATGATTTTTTCCGTTTAGGATTCTGAAAATTAATCCATTTTTCATCGCCAGTAACAATTCGATACAAAACTGATATTTTATCGTGTCTTTGAAGCAAAATTTTACAAGTGGTTTTTCGGTTTTCTATCTGTCTTTTATTCAATCCATTTGGCACTCATTTTCCAGACTTCTGGATCTTTCCCATAGCTTTTTAAGGGTCAGAAATTGTTTGTTGTGAAACATTTAACATTTCTGCCATTCGTTACTGACTCGACACTTCATTCAATATTGTTTATAACTGGGCGTCTTAAAACTTTTTTGGTGGTCTTCCACGTTCTTCATTTCTCACATCAAAATGGTTTTCTCTGAACTGTTGAAACTATATTTTGAATGTTACTTCTGATAGAGCATGATCACCATATGCCTCGACAAGCATTCGATTTTCTGGTAAAAATTCGACAGTTTTAACAATGAAAAAATATGATGTTGTTTGCTCAATGACTTGACAATGACAGGTGTCATAACAACCAAACAAAAAAAAAATTAAGGCCCATTCACAATAAATGTTCCCTATCGAGACATTTGTATCTTGACGCTCACTTCATACCGGTACACCTTTACTCATCTTGTAAAGACATTTGTGATACATGATCACACTCCATCTATCGGGCTGAATTCGGAAGACCCCTAGTAGTGGATACTAAAACCGCAAATGCTTGCAGAAAATTCTCGCCCAAAATCATCCAGCTTTAATATTGATTTGCACGTAACGATTGGTATACCTATGTTACCCTTTTCCGGTAGAATAGGAGAGAATGGTTCCAATTTTAGCGAGTTCGTCGGCCCTATAATTCCCTGGAACGTATCTGTGGCCCGGCACACAACAAAGTGGAAGGTTGAACTGCTCTACCATGTCCATAAGAGCTGATCGGCGATCGAGCCCAAAGACTTGATAGCGGCCTGACTATCCGAATAGATGCGAATATTCTCTGCAGATATCACGTTTTTCTTCAGCCAGGACAGAACTTCTTTAATAACGAAAATGTCCACCTGGAACACGCTACAGTGATTTGGAAGACGTAAGAAGAGGCTTAGACTTAGTTTATCTAAGAAAACACCGCCACCAACCCTGCTATCGGTTTAAGACCCATCTATGTAGAAGTGGATTGATTGTCCTCTATGATTTTATCCTAGTATGCAAGCGCTGCAAGCTTTAGCCGCCGTGGAGCTTGTAGAAAACACTCCGCATCGTCGGCGTCGAAAGTTGTACCAGAAGAGGTACGACCCATTTTCTTTACCGGACGTGGAGTTTAAACGGCGATACCGCTATAATAAACATGCAGCCAACTTCATCATTGACCTCGTAAAGCAGGATTTTGGCCAGCTTTTTGGAGTTGGTATTAGTATCGGTGTTTTTATTTTCGAAGACTGAAACTCTTTCTCTTACTAAGTCCTTTAATTGATTCTATGCGAACAAAAATAAGCACATGATATTTGATTATAACCACAAAAAAAATACTTGAGCAACTTTTATGTACCAGGTAGAAATATTAGGTACTGCTTTACTTACCTTGTCTTCCTCCAGCCAATTCTCACTTCTTTGGCTCTTTTTATTTGTAAATGCACTGCCTTTTGTCTCGATTATTTAGTTGTTTGAATTTGCTTACTAAAATTTTTAAATTTCGAACCGCTTTCGTGACAGGAAATACAAAAAATAGTTGTCAAACTATTGTATTGTAGTTCACAATGGAATCAGAGTGACAACATAATGTGCCTCATAGCGTGAACTTAGCTATGAATAGTTTGTTGAACGTTTATGAATAAAGAATTCTATAATAGGTTTATTAGTGCCTAAGAGCATTTTAACTAAAGTATGTTATATACCTATTATAAGATTTTTATGAATGAAACAGTAATTTTTTAATACTAGAACAATAATAACTAGAACAACTTAAGTAGATTATAGGCCGGTATGAAGCAGATATCGTAGGAAGTACTATAGAATGGTCTGGACAAAACGAGTATCAGTATCTGTGATATAACCTACGGCCACTTCTGCAGAGAACAAAAGCTGCAACTATTTGGTATTTGGGTCTGGATTTGCTACTAGCAACAGTCTAACAAATGAAATCATGAACTTTGGCCACATGAGTGAACACATTATAAAGGCAACATCAGGCTGATATGATTACAGGCTTCCACAGAAGAAGACGACGATGATACCAAGCAAAGATTTTACTTTTTTTTTTACTTCCAAAGCACAATGCTGTTTCTTGTTGTTAAGTGAAATCTAAAAACCCAGTCCAGCTATTATCCATCGATGGCGTTCGCTACGTTAAAACCAGATAACTTTCTTTCTTCCAAATCACGTTGTAAAGGCTACATGTCGTCAAAAATTTTGCAAAGTGTCTAGATTTCGTCAATTTAGCAAATAATTCACTCTGATCTGGCCTCAACATACAGGTTGGGGCAAATGTAATGGCATAATGTGAATTGGCTGCCATTTTGTTAGAAATGAAAAAACTCAGACTCTATTTTCACGAGAAATTTATATAAAAGTGGCAATAACCTAAAAAAAATGATATCGATCGCATGACCATCTCCTGAGCTGGTTGAAACTGTTCGAATTGTTGCTCGCAAAACATCTGGCTTTAAAATAATGATTTCTTCTCCAATATTGACTTTCAAGACTTCAGGCGGGGCCCTGAAAAATGCCGGCCAGCTCAAGTCACCAAAATGGGAGATCACACGGCCTGGATACTGATGATTCAGAATCTCCATCGTTACCCGAGTTGTGTGAGCGGTTACTCCGTTCTGCCAGAACCCACAAACCCACTCGTTTAACATCTTTCTATAGCGTTCACCAGTTAAGGTCACTGTGGTGTAGTCGGCGTCCTCAAAAAAATAAGGGCCACACAATTTTCCACTGTAAATGCCCACCAAGCAGTCACCTTAAAGAAATGCAAGGGCTCTTCGTGCATTTTATTTAGATTGTCCGTACCCCAGAAATGCAAAGTTTGTTTATTCACATAACCACTTAAGTTAAAATGGGTTTCGTCGCTCATAATGTTTTTGGATACGAGACCATTCTCTTCTTGCACCAAGTTTAACAGAGCTGTAAGCAACAATTGATGAACGGTTTGCACTTTGTAAAGGAATATCTTCTAGTCTTTTAGAAAACTTCGACGCAACTAACGTCTGCTGACGCCAAATTGTGTATATCGTTGTCGCGTCGATGTTTGTAGACTCTCTTTGACGTCCGTGGCCACCGCAGTGATATTCTTGGACGAAGAAGCAATACGGGGCATCCCGTATAGCACGCTGCTCCACAAAGCTCGGTAAAGCACTAACCGAGACCTTTGATGTCAAAAAAGCATTTAGACAAAGCGACAAAAGTCCGTGCAATTACTCGCATATGCCGATGATATTGTGCATAATCTTAAGAAAGTAGAGTGATTTTAGTGGCGCTTTCGCGAGACAGAAGCGGCGAAGATGGGTTTAACACTCATCAAGGGAAAGACCAAGTATATTCTGTCAAGTCAACTAAAAACGATACCGAGATCTCTGGCAGAACTCCACCTTCGACAGATATAACTTTGAAGTAGTTAAGGACTTAAGAACTGCTATCAATTCAGCCAAAGAAACCAGCGCTGAGATCAAAGGAAGAATAGCTCTTGACAATCACTGCTTCTTTAGTCTAAAAAGGCAATTAGCTCCACGGTGGGTGGAAGAGGAGATACAACGACAAACTGTACGGGCTGTACAGTGGCATCGACACAGCCAGAAGAGTGAAGGTTCAACGATTAAGGTGGCTGGGTCATGTAGACCTTATGGAGATCAATGCTATGGTCAGAGAAGTCTTTGAATCCGTCACCGAGGAACGGCGCAGAAGAGGAAGACCACGACTCAGGTGGAGCACGTAGAAAGGGACCTCAACCAACTTAGCGTGCGAAACTGGAGTCAGCTAGGTATAGATCGAGCTGCTTAATCGGCTTGCTTAACTCTTTTACCACTTCCAAGCTAGTTCGAGAATGCAACGTTTCTCTGAATGCAGTCGCAAGGCTAAATTCACTGTATTTTGTTTAGGTCCCAGGCGCAATGGGAACACAAAAAATGAGATCGCCGATGAACTTACTAGGCAAGTTTGAGGTTTCTGTTTGTCAGGACTCTATAGGAAAATGATGACTGTTAACTAGCACCGTAGCAAGGCGCTCTGCTTTTCCTAAGCACCTTAGGTGACCAATATATAATCAACGTCCTGTTATAAATGCTGTGAGAGTGATGAGGACACCATGGGGCATAATAAGTGTGAATGTCCAGCGTTCGCATCAGGGTGCGGGTACACGGCCATAATGTGTTGGGTTTTAGTACTGTAGGCATATTCTGAGTTCTCGAATTAAACCTTATCTGTCGTTTTTTTTAAACTATTTCACTCATTTGGGAAGATTTACTTCGACGTTGTTTTCTTACATGCTCTCATTAAGAGAGCCCTACAAAGTTTATCGAATACATGACTCCCCAAAGAATGTTTCGCATTAATCCCAGAGGACCACTCTTCCCACCACGTTGAGTTACTTTTTTAATAATATCTTTTTTAGGAGTTGTGAACTCGTTTGCATGCATTTTGCTAGAGGTAGCCTTATTTTGATGAAATCTGCATCTTGTGCTCGGGTTTCAAATCAGCATAGTTCCCATGTGTTTGCAAAGCCCAATTCTTCAGTCCTTTCCATTCTTACACCCCTTCGTGTTGGCTTTAATTGAGAGAGGTTGTTTATTTAAGAAATAATCTTGGATTTTACCTTACCGCTGTTATGTTATTCAAGAATTGAGTTATAATGTCTTAAAAGTATATTAACGTCATTTTGTTTTTACATACATCAATATCTACTACTAGCATTTACAGCGATTTGTTTGAATTGCGTGGGTTTTTCTGGCCACACCAGTTTGGATCTTCATCAGGGTTACTCATAAGTCGGGCCTTAGTGATCGTACTAGATACGATGTGATACCTGACATCACATACTTTTCTTAGTATACAACGGACGCTTAAGCATTAAACTAAATTGCAAGTCTTATGTGTATGCTCACTGCATACAAATTAGTTAACCAATTTAAGTGAGCTATGTTAGTTCCCTCAACAATTACAGCGACTACAGAATGCACTAAGAACCTCCAAACCAAACCTCCAAAACCCATTTAAGTCACATCAAAGTATTTTGTTTTTTAATTCACACTTTCCAAGGCATATCGTATAGGGATCATTTGTCTACTTACCACCTTTGATAAGTATCTTTAACTATTACCACCCTTAAAATGATTGTTTTTAACTATTTAATCATTAAAATGTTATGGAATAAATGCCCCCAACATGCCTCCTAACAAATTATCACACTAAAACTTGCCCTCTGACTGCAATAAGTTCACATACCCTAGATCAATCAGATTAAGTGAACCCTAACACTCGGTGATTTTTTAATTGCACGAGATACTATTTTTAACCAGTCGACCATTAGTATGATTTCAAATTTGAAAATCAAATATCAATTGCTCTCAAATAACACAGTCGAAATCACTCAAGTGTTTAATTGTAGATACCCTGCGATTTTTTATGCAAACGTTTTCAAACTAACACAAGTCTCAAGACTGTATCTGAGCACGACAAAACGATTATCATGGGTATGAATCTACAGCAGCACCTGAGAAGTTTCAACCTCTTAATGGTATTTGATCAGTAACTTGGAGACGGGGGTGTTATACAGATTTATTGCATGAACAAATGCAATTATAGTAGTTATATGCGAATGAATTATTGGCATAAGATGCTCAATAGAAGGTCTAGTGCAGCTTTAAGTCGAACTTAAAAGAAAGACGGTAGAAATGTGAAAGTCAAATAAGAAGCGATTAATGATTAGAGGATAACTGCAGGTGCAGTATAGAACTGTCACCCGAGCCTCTATATACTTAGATTAAAGTTTCCCATGGTTATTCTGTATGTCGACATGATCGTTTATCGAAATGCACGTCAACAGATCCAAATCGATTTCACGGCGAGCACAACATTTGGGCTTGTCTTACGGAACATTATGTCATATTATGCATTTGAATTGGCATCTACACCATTATAAAGTTTAACTCAGTCAAAACTGACTACGGAATGCGTAGAACATACGAGTTTGGATTTTCACACAACATTTTCTTCAGCGATGAGGCTCATTTTTCACTCGGTGGATACATTTACAAACATAATTGGCGCACATGGGGAAGTGGAAATCCACATGTAACTGTCGAAAGACCAATGAATTCACAAAAAGTCAGTGCTTTGGTCTTTTGGTGTCATTGGTCCATACTTCTTTGAAAATGTAGACGGTGTAACAACCGTCAATTCTCATGGCTATAGGCAAACATGTGGAAAACATGTGGTTTCAACAAGACGGTGTCATTTCTCACATAACACGACCTGTTCTGCCAGTATTGCAAGAAAAATTTCCTGGGCGTGTTATTCCGCGATTTGGTGAGGTACTATACTAGCCACCAAGATCGTGAGATTTATCGCCGTTGGATTTTTTTTTTTTCGTCGCGCTATGCGATCATGTTTATGCACAGAATCCGCAAGCCCTTGACGCTTTGAAAACGAATATTCATCAAGTTATGGCCGAGTTATTACCTGAAATGTGCTAAAAAGACATTAAAAATTACCCTATCCGAATCAAGTCCTTGCAAGAACTCCCATGGAGTTATGTTAAAATTCATTCATAATGAAAAAATCCAAACAATATATTGAAATAAATGTTTGATCGAAAAAAAAATCTCGGAAGCAAAAACATACTCATTTTGTCTACCCAAAGGAAACCTATTTGTCAGATAATTGAACAGAAAGTAAAACCCACAGATACATGTCTGACTTATCTTATATATATATGGCACAGAAGTTTGAACTCCAAAACTTGTAATTTTTTTTTAGTTAAATCATTAACGTTGACGAGTTTATGAAAGGCAAAACAGCAACATCGATATGTCCGGACTGGACTGTTCAACAACTGTTCAATTACTCGTTCAGGATGGGCCTGAACCAGCACAATTTCTCCCCAGCTCCTCCGGTGCTACACTCAAAGTTGATTGAGATCCCGATCCAATTGCTAATGCCACCTTAATTGCGGTCATACTGTACTGCACTGTCCATTCGTTCGCTCAGCATGGCCCGCCATCTCAGATTCCTTGACTAGACTAATTCACCCCTTTCTTCACGATCAATACAAATGGAATTGAAAATCAAGCGCAGTATATTTCTTTCAAAGCGGACAAGTGATTCTTTATCCGTTTTCAACAGAATCCAAGGCTAAAACAGGACTGGAATGGTAAGAATCTTGCATAAAGCCTCTGATTTTTCATGGGATCGTGTCTCTTTTGCTTGCCAGTAAGCTTTGCTCGATTTTTTTATAATGTTTTTAAAAATGACGGCGCGCCGCGTTGTCTAAAACCTTTCTTGACATTTAAACTCTCGGTAACTTCAATACTGGCGAATTCTCCATAAACATTATGCACAACCTGACCAGTTGACATATGAAGTTGACTTCATATTGCTCGTCCCTATGCACACTGTCTAAACCTTAAAAAAATTCCTATCATTGGCTGCCTTGACGTAGCAGGAAGTCATAAGGGTCAAAAATTCTAAGGTTCTGAATAGGGCGATTATATCCAATGCATCGGTTGTGGAATAAACTCTCGCGAAAATACGCGATTGCTGCTTTTACTGAATGGGGGCTTTCCCCAGCACACCTGGCTCTGCTCTAGACACATTCATGAATCTCCCTTACCTTCATATTTATATCATGAGCTGCACTCTCAAAGCCATCTTCCGTTTAAAGTAAGTGGTCTTTGATACAACACGCGCTGGAGCTTTGATGACATGGATATGCCGTTCGATCAGAACTTCTGTTGTGGAAATAATACGAAATCCTTGTGCCCAGGACCGGCTTCGGCCAGAATCTGAGACAGAAAAGGAAAGCTGTCGGGTATTCACAAACGGCTCCAAAACCAATATAGGAAGTGGCACTGATGTCCTTGTGGAGAGCGACAACGTTAGACTTTACTTCACTTAGTAAAGCTTGCATCTGTCTTCCAAGCAGAAATTTACGCAATCCTGATGGCAGCGAACTATATGTGGAGAACAGGTGGAGAAAGCGAAAAATTTGCACCTGTCAAACTGGACTTAAAGCCTTACTGAAACCTCTTACGACTTCAAAGTTAATTCAAGAATGCAAGTGACCCTTTTCTGTGTCCCAGGTCACAATGGAATCACGTGAAATGAAATCGATGAATTTGCCAGTCATGGTTCAGAGGAGAGTTTTCCAGGAAAACTCTGAAAAGAGTTGTTCCGAGAATTGCCTCGCAGTTTTATTAGATCTTAGGAACGATGTTGCTGCCTTAACCTCTACTAGATTAATGGATCCCAATTCTCGATTGTCTTCGTCCACAGTAAATGGTTCATTCTGCCTGACATTGGAAGTGTTTTATAATTCTCAGCACCAAAAGAGTTGTCCATGTTCATCATATCTGCAGTCTTCCATTCTGGATTTGTAGCTCTAAAATGTTCTTTTTATTCTCTGATACAACTCTGCAGCGCTATTCCTCCAGTAGCATCTCTCCATTTCCACGACTGCTTCTCGTGTTCTTTTTTTTTTCTTTTTGAGAAGTCTTTGCTGTGCCTTCCACTTCTACTCGTAGAGCTAACGAATACCTCCTGTATTTTGTTGCATATCTTTCAATTTTTGCCTTTCAACGTCGAACTTTGGTGATCTGATTACTTGACTCTGTTGTGCTTGTGATGGTCCGTGATTTTAGTATCAAAGCTGGCACACTGAACATATGTATGGTCCAGGAGGTCATAAAATTCATTTTTGGTGCTGCCATCTTTATTTTCTGTAGGGGAATAAACGGAAATTAGCCTTACATAGGGTTTTCCAATAGGGACTTGAAAACTTTGAATTTAATTTGTGAACGCACACTTTCACTAATCATCAAACTGTCACTGTCAATTTATTCAGTAAACTCAACATTTTCATCATGGTGGCAAGTGTTGAAAATATCGCTGCCGTTCAGACATCCGTAGCAAACGATCCAAATCAGTTAATTCCACGGCGTTCTCAAAAATTGGGCATCGGCCAGACCACATTATGGCGTATTTTGCGTAAGGATCTTGGTTTACATCCATACAAGATCAAGCTGACTCAAGAATTGAAGCCGATGGACCATTTGAAGCAACGTACGTTCTCTGATTGTGCTCTGGAGGAGATGAGCCAAGATGATGAATTTCATCGCAAAATCATTTTCAGTGACGAAGCTCATTTTTGGCTCAATGGGTTCGTCAATAAGCAAAATATGCTTCATGAATCACCACTTTATCCACAAAAAATAACTGTTTGGTGCGGTTTGCATTCCGGCGGCATTATTGGGCCATATTTTTTCGTCGACGGTAACGATTGTCACGTTACTGTGAATGGTCAGCGTTATCGCACCATGATCACCAATTATTTTTGGCCCGAATTGGAAGATATGGACTTGGACGACATGTGGTTTCAACAGAATGGTGCCACAAGCCACACAGCACACGCTACAATCGATTTATTAAAGAGTAAGTATGGTGAGCGTAATATTTCAAGACATGGGCCAGTCGATTGGCCGCCTCGTTCGTGCAATTTAACGCCGCTTGACTATTTTCTGTGGGGCTACGTTAAGTCATTGGCTTATGCCAACACGCCGACGACGTTGGAAGAGCTCAGAGCCAACATTGAACGCGAAATAGCGGCCGTTGCGGCCGAAATGTGTGGCCGAGTCGTTGAAAATTGGGTCCAACGAATCGACCGCTGCAAACGTGCCCGCGGTGGCCATATGAACGAAGTCGAATTCCATTCATAAATGTTTTGATTGTACCAGCCAATAATAAAGTTTTTGAAATATCTCAAATGGTTTGCCTTTTATTTAAAAAAAAAATTGTCAAGTTGTTATTAGAAAACCCTATATTTCCGAATTTGGGCTTTACGCGGATTGTTATGAGGGGTTCACCGAAGGCTCTCAACTTTTTGCTGGGGTCTTTCTCGAATGGCAAATCCACACCCAAATAAGCGTAGCCATTCTTCTTTATAGAAGTAGTTGTATGTCTGTTAAAGTTCCTGATGTTTCATGTGCAAAACGTTTGCTGGAATTGTAAACATTACATCCGTCCGTATCCAATGCTATTTGTTGAACTGGTGGACTAGATATTTAATAAAACCTCTGGACAAAGGCTCCGGCTTAAATGTTCGGTGCTGGTATCCTCGCTAAGATTTTGAGAGAAGCCGATGACCCATTCAGGTTGCTTACACCGCCATCTCTACTTCAACTGCACAACATAAACATAGAAATCGCTTTAGACCTGTGCTCAAAATACGGCAAAGTAGAGTTGAAAACGTGTGTGCACCAAGTAGCCCTTAATATATGCCTCTCGCTGCTTCTGCCGCTAATGAGGGTTGCTAAGCAAAAGAAAGGATGGCTACCATCCGAAGTGTGACTATGCGAATGACTAATGTACTTGTGCACGGTATTATTGTATCGTCAAAACGGTGTTGAACTCGTACATTTATGGCGATGATCCTGCCACCTTTATCACACTAGTTGCGATTTTAGCTTTCGATGACCACGATTTCCTCTCCAATTTGATTATCCTTTAGATTATAAAAGTCACGACAACTTTTAAAGGTATTTATGAACGCCTAATGTCTTGAATAATGAAATCTGCCTTATATAGGGTGATTCATCGTAAGGTTTGATTTCTAATGTTAAAAAACACATAAATTTGAAAGTGAACTTACAATTTTTACCATTGGTTAAAAGAACAATTCATGGCATTTACTTTTTAAAGATGATATCATGTTAATGTTGGCCATGACTACGTCTGAGATGGTCCATTCGGAAGATCCAATTTTGGGCGACTCGTTCGAGGATAGCGACTGGTATCTCGTGGATAACAAGAGTAATGTTGGCTTTCAAAGCGTCAACCGTAGCTGGCTTATTTCTTAAAACCTGAGATCTTACATATCCCCAGAGAAAATAGTCCAAAAGTGTGATATTGCACGATTTAAACGGCCAATTTACGGTAGCAAAACGTGAAATTAAGTGCTCAACAAAATGATTTCTCAACAAGTCCATTGTTTTACGCGCTGTATGGCTCGTAGCACCGTCTTATTGAAACCAGAGCTCACCAATACCATGTGCTTGAATTTCAGGATGCACATAGTCCGTTAACTTGGCACGATAACGTTTACCATTGACGGGAACATTCTGATTTGCCTCATTTTCGAAGAAATATGGACCAATGATTCCACAACCCCGTAAACCACACCAAACCGTTGTTTTCAATAGATGTAATGGTATCTCTTGGTACTCTTCGGGTTGCTCATCAGCCCAAATACGGCAAAGAAATGGACTTCATCACGATAAAACACCAGATTTTCATTAAGTTTTTCCATTTTCTGAAAATATGACGCAAATTCAAGTCGCCTGGCTTCAATTCTTGTGCAAGTTGAATTTTGTATGCCAAGTTGTCGAATACGCAGAGCCAAGCTGCTGAGAATGACGACGAATCGATTCGTTACGGTCTTCGCGTACACTCTCAGATACACCTGCTGTATAGATCGATTATGCGCACCATAAGTTCCTCGTATCGCACGAAAAACATTTCTCACAGAACGCTGATTTTCGTAATACAGCTGAACAATTTGGAGACTCTGTTGTGGTGTGAGTCTTTCTATGATGACTGTCCAAACGATATCGAACACAAATGGCATAGCAGTTTGATAGGAGTCACGCGTGATCTGTCAAAAAAAGGCTATTGAGAATCAAACCTCACGATGAATCACCCTTTACAAAGGTTTGGTGTCTCATAAAAAAAAGATTCTAGTTCAATGCCGTAAATCAGTTTTGCCAGTGCCGCGCTTAACTTGTTGCATAAAAGTGAGTCGATTTTCGAGAGGACGAGCGGTTAGTGTTATTTTTAGTGAGCACTTCCATTACTCTACTGTTTGAATGTGGATGGTAAGTCCTGGCAAAAGGTATGATCACAACCGATGGTATGGAAAAAGCACTGGACTAAGAAGACTAAAATTGTCGACCCGTGGCTAAGTGCAGGAAACATTCCAAGCATGCTATCCGATCGAAGAGAAATGAGTCAGGAAAGCGAATATCACAGTGACGTGGTCAGCGGAGATGACTTCTGGCCAGTGCACAGGCGGATCGATGTATTTGATGAAGTAACTGAACCTGTTGCAATGCTAAACTGCACGCTTTACTTTACTGCTCACAGTAGTGACAATTGAGTGTCACCATCCAATTCCCACGTTTAGAGGCCCAAAAGAATCATAGATCGATATTATTTTTCTTGGGGGCCTAAAGTGTGTACGAATTTGAATGTGGTTCTTCTCGGGTATGAAGGAGCAACATCGTCAGGAGGAAGTACGGCATGCGACTACTACGAAAAAAGTGAAGTTAAGACTTTTCCTTGAATACTTCAAACTTCTTTAGTTTTGTGTCCCTATGTGCTATAACTGCGATAAAGGAGAGCGTTCCAAATTCAATGTTTCTAGACCCACAGCTATGTTGGATTATCCCAAATAGTGGAAAATATAGCAAACTACCCTTCATCCTCAATTGCCTTCTTGATCAATGGTAGCTCACGATCGAAAATGTGATATTTCTGCAACGTGTTGGATAGTGGGACTTTGGGAAATAAATAAGGAGATTCTAATTTCCGACTAATTTTCTGAAGAAGCACTGCCCTTATGGCTGTGCTTAAAGCACCGGTATTGGATACAATTAATAGATGAACCAAGAACGTAGCACTCTGAACGAATTTGATGCAGTATAGCATTCCGAAGCTAAGCAGCTTGAATAGAGCATTGTTTTGATGGTATTCTGCATCGGTCGAATGCCAATTCCGTCCGCCTAATATCTTTGTTGCATAGTTTGAAAGGTGTACCAATCTTAGTTCATGTTCACAAAGGATAACCTGCCTTTTCCTTTAGAATGATGTTCAATTTCAATTGATTTCCACTTTAAGGCTAATATTTCTATTGTATGAGTATAATAATGACCTTCCGACTGACCTGACTCTCTGGGGCTCGGATCGATACCCGTTCTGATTTTTGGCGAAAAACGTTTCAAAAGTCTTATATGCAAAATGCTAATAATTTGCCTATGGGAACTTACAAAAATATTTTGTATTATAGTTCAATGAACTACCAACGTCGTAAATCGTATGACTATCAGCTAAGAAAGTGACAATTTGAGTTCATCGATTTAACAGATCGATTTGACTTACTTTCGAAATAAGCAGACTGAAAGCAGACAATAAGCCAAGGCACATTAGCAACCTTTATAACTTGGGCTTGAGCCAGTTCCATTGATGAAAACACCGATTTTATTAAAGCAGTTTCCAACTACTACTTCAAGTTAAAACAATAAAATCGCAATCAACATTCTCCATTCCATTTTCCATTTCAATTCTTACAAAACATGGAAAACGTTCGTTTTGTTTTGAAATTCTTTTTCAATGTAACTCACCTGCAAGTCGGCGCGCGATTTTATTTTGTTTTTTTTTTTTTTTTTTTTTTTTTTTTCTTTCCATAATTACGTTTTATCGCTCGTGCCAGTTGAACGATAATAGGGTATGTAGATCGTTATCGTCATTGAGCAAATATGATTATTAATCACGTTTGAGCGCAACAATAAAATCTTTTGAACTGGTAGTATATATGAGTATGAGTACGGCAATAGATACGAGTATTTGGCGCCATAAAATTTGGTCTAGCTATTTTAGTATAAAAGTTTCTTCTACTGAATGTGTATTTAAATCAATTTTTTAGTGAAAATTGATAAGAAAATTCAAGCTCCCTTAATGTGTCGTCTACTGCCAAAAAGTCTTTAAAAACTTCGCACAAAAATCCAGTCATAAACGCGTGCATTGTGAGAACATAGCTTCAAGAGGCTCTTGATGGACTCTGAGCACGTAAACTGGCCGGAGATCTAATTAAATGGTTGCACAGCACATCAGTTGCATCTATGGCATTCACAGGTACATAGATTGTGTCTATCCAATATAGACATTGGATCCATTGCACATATAAATTGAATTATAGCGAACTAGTCGTTAATTAAGTTATGTCGTGTTGTAATATGCAACAGCAAACATGAGAAACCTCCTGCGGTTTGCTCGTCTTTAACAATGGATGGTAATGGTAGGTATTCGTAGCTGATGGTTCTGTTTCTCCAACTTCATTCAGTTGCAGTAGATAAGTCATTGTTGGCGCAATAAAATCACGCTGGGGCTTTACACATAGTGGGCGAATTAGCTGTTTAAAATAAACATAGTATGATGTTCGACGTGTTGGAAGAAGCCAGAAAAGATGAGGGAGTTTTCGGAAACCCATATTTCCACTAAAAAATCCTGTACACAGGATATATTTCCAGAGGATGTTCAATGTTAGCATGGCACTGGCATACAAACAAAATCCCTGGAGAGCAGTAAAATAGTGAAAATCGGAGAATTTGACTACAGTTCACCCCAATTAGTCTCACTTCCTTCATATGATTAAAAATACTTTGTGAATGTATAGTCTGTTCAAGCGAAATATGCCTATCTAGACGAAATATCCTCTGAATGCGCAGTATGGTCCAAAGTGTAATCAATCCTCACGAAAATAAAGAAACTTTCCAGTCGAACCCAACTAGCATTTAAAGGCATACGGGTCTGTCCCTCTAACGAAGCTAATTATGTAGGTATCATCCTGCATAACTTATTTCTTTAAACAAAGGTGACCAAATATCAGTATATTTGTCCCAAATGCTTCTTTATCCCCTCTCGGCACGGTCTGAGGTCTTGTATGAATCCAATTTAATCTTAGGAGAAGTGTTTTGGCACTCAATTGCCCTAAGAAGAGTAATTTTGCTTTTGATTTCTGCGCCAATATCGTTGCTTTTTGTAATTGCAGAGCCAAGGTAGAGGAAGTCCTTAAACTCGAAGTTATAGAGGTAGAGGAAGTCCTTAAACTCGAAGTTATAATAGCCAATGGTGACGTTCGATAGTTGATGACGTTCTGAATACAGCACGTTTTTTGTTTTTCCCTTACATAACAACAGGCCTGTTTTGGCCACTTTCGCACCAATATCCACGAAAGCTTTATTAAAGGTACGCTGTAATTTTGCGGACTTAAAAAAGATAGTGCTTCCCTCTCTGGATAGTGAGTTTTGAATAATTCTTTCCAGAGCTACGTCAAGAAGTCACATGAGAACGCGTCACCTTGTCTAAAGCCTTTTTTGACATTGAAAGTCTCCTTTAATTCATTCCCGATATTGATGGGGCTTGAGAATTTTCCATAATGGTCCTGAACAAACTGACGAACTTGGCAGGAATGTCAATATTGCACTTGTATAGCTCGTCCTAATACACGATGCGCTTTGCAGTCGACAAGTACATAGATAGTGTGTGTTGATCAGAAATTCTCTGGTCCTGCCATTGTGTGAATTTTTAATCAATTATGCTGGCCTAAAACCACTCTGATATGAACAATCCAGAAATAGGCAGTATTTAGTAGACTTATTCCTCTACAGTTGGCCCAGCCACAGCAGTCACTTTTTTCTGGATCGGACAAATGATGCTGAGATTCCACATTTCAGACATGCATTCCTTTGACCAAATCTTACAGATGAGCTGATGCAAGTTCCCAACCAGTTTAGCTCCAGCTCCTTTAAATATGGTAGATTAGCAGTGTGTCCGATTGCGCGAGCAGCTCTATTCGACTTTAGGTTTGATACTTCTACCATAGCTTCGTCTAGGTAAGGAAGACGGAATGCTCTATTGTATTCATCTAGAAAAGTATGGGATGAATACGTCTAAGACTAGAGACGTCACACTAGCGACCTCTTACATTAGATTCAAAGACGATGCAAGAAAAAGGCCTGCTTTCGAGATGCGACGTAGATGCCTAGAGAAGAAGCTATTTTTGAAAAAGGCGACTGCTTCCCTAAAAAAGTCTGTACTAGTATATTTGTGTAGTTGTTAGAAAGCTAGCTTCATAATCCTCAAAGGTAACAAATATAGTAGTGTAAGCTTCGCCCTGAGAGTTTTCTGCTCAAATCTCATCTTAAGCGATCAGTTTAACATAAGAACAGGTCAGGAATCTTGGGAGCAATCAAACCAAAAGACCAAAACACAATTTCATTGTGAAGTATGCCATGTAATGGAATCCATTTATCCAAACACCCAGAAGTCCTCTGAGGTCGGTTGAAATTAAGAATACTTGTGGTGAGATAAAGAGAGCTGAAGCGCATGGCACAAATTCTATCAAGACAAAGTGCTAGCATTATCGATTCCCTATGCCCCACAAGGGTCACAGATAATAAATAAGTTAGTACAGTGACCTACCAAATCCGTGACCTCTAGATCCAAAAATCCGTCTGAACGAGGATTTCTCAATGTATGAATCTAATCAACACACTACCTTTTTAGCCAATCTTGGCAAACAGAATGACTTTACTTTAGATCTTATGCAGATGTGATTTTCATCCCCGATGAGGGTTAGCATCTAAAATATTGCGAAACTGGAATCGTACAGAGCACGGTTGTACGTTGAATTGAGTTTGAGTTTGTATATCGAGTCAGTTGTACTAAAGCAAAGGTGCTTGCCAATGGGGCCACTAATCTCTACCATCCGTTTGAACTTTGAGGAAAACACGTTTTCAAAGCGGCCCTTGAAAAATACATTGTACCAAATCTCATGTAAACAAACAAACGATTCTCATGCAACAAAGTAGTCACTAAGTACCAACTAATTTGTGTTTACCGGTCTAGGTTCTCTTGTAATTGCAACCTATTTTCTCAACTTATATTACTTCCAGTTTGTCTTACAAATTACCTCTCTGTTAACTATTCGTGATGACAGAGTCACTTAAGTCAAAAAGCCAAGGCACCTGCCGGTTCCCTATAAAAAAATTCCAATTGTGATCAACTGAAAATAAAATGCAAAACTTGCTCGTGCAACACCAACAGTTGATCAAGAATCCATTTGAAGAGTTTGTAATTGTAAATTGCTGCCGACCCTCCACCTAAGCAGTACCATTACCATAAGTACCATAGCTGGTAACACTAAAGACTCCATACACCAGCCGCGTGTCTTGTTTTCACATGACGTGAGGCATGCAACACTTACATATCACGATCATGGATACGAGTAGTTCTTAAGTCACATTCTAAGTGGCTTGACGGTGGTATTCGTAACATATACCATACGTCATTTACACATGTGACCACTCATATCCCGGTCAAGACTTATCTATAGATCGATGTGAAATACAATTTAGGGAACGTAACAGCTTTAAATGCAATTCGATCAGGATTAGCACGGAGTTGGTATCAAATCCAAGCTTTAGTGGAGGAGGTAAATAGTGCATGTCATAGTACTGAATGTCGCAATATCTTATGGTCGGATACTGTGTTTGCAATGACCTAGATATCTGGTTTCAGCTGTTCTATTCCGTATGTGGGCACACTTGAAGTGACTTTCACTTTTTAAAAAACGTGAACGAGACCTTTGACCTACCACAATATCATTGAACTTGTTACCGTTACAACGCAATGGTTTTATTGGACTTAATTGAGGTGAAAAGTGTTGCGCATACGCACTATGAAACATCGACCGAAACGCTCCTTTCAGTGTCAATGCTGCGATAGCACTGACCGTTAAATTTATTCAAATTGTATGATACGAGTATATCAGCACTTATGCATTCGAATAAATTGAATGATTCCGAATTTACAAAATCAAGTTTAACTGGTGATGATTTTGTGCACGGAAATCAGATGTTTTCCGCAATTTTACATCGACATGAATTAAGTGTCATTTGTTTAAAAATAAATTTATTTTAAACTTAAAGATACAGAAACATAAATCAAAGAGTTCCGTGTGGGTGGGTCAGGTATGAGATCAATGACATTAGGTAAAGAGTGACCAGTTAATAGTGATAGTGAAAACAATTAAATAAAACAACAATGGTGTGAGATATAAAATTAATTCTGGCTTTTTTTTGAAGCTACGTTCATTCCATTATGTGTGGAATAGTACATCATTCAAACGTTCAAATTTCTCATTTACAACTTCAAGCGTTGCGTCACTTGTATTCCACGTAGCGCCTTGTTGTTGGAACCACAGCTCGGATATAACTATGTCATCAAGTTCTGACCACAGAAAGTTAGTTAAGAGCGCTATATGCCTGAGACCAGTAACGGAAACGGTGTCTCCTTCCTCATTTAGAAAGGAATAAGGTCCGATGATGCAGCCATACTATAAATCGCACCAAACCGCCAATTTTTGTGCATGCATTGATGCTTGACCGAAAACTTTTGGACTGTGTTCACTCCAATAACGGCAATTTTGCTTGTTGACATAGCCGCTGATCTATGATTTTTTGGCCAAAATCTGTCTACGCTCGTTGGGCTTCAATTCTTGCATCAGCACGATCTTATACGGTTGTAGGCCCAAGTCCAACAGCAAAATAAGTCGGTCTAACTCTCTAGCGATGCCCAATTAAGCTCATCGGCGCCGAATTTGCATTTCTGGTTCTTCTTCGATACTGACCGCTACGACAGCTATGTTTACTTCCTTTCGCACCAATCTCTATCTCATTTGTGGCTTATGATCCAAAAGAGTGTACTCTCGCTCAATCTGTTCCAGGGTGCGACGAATTGCCTGCACACTGAAGCCATGATTACGACCGACCTCACGACGAAATTCACGTTCCGTATTAACAACTGACACAGCTTGTCACTTACTTACTTGTTTTTCTTATGTCTGTTTCCCCCTTATGGGTCCTAGGGCCTCAGTCGTTGGTTGGTGTTTAGATGATTGCAGCGATTTATTAATCGCAGTCTAGTATGGCACAATGAATTGAGCGGTATCAAGAAAAATTTACTGATCAAGGGTAAATGAATGTCAGTTATAACTACCGGAATGGAAACCTGAACGGTTGAAAAGTTATTTCTCTAGGGGGTTGCGTGTCCCGTTTTTTTTTTTTTTTTTGTTGTGGGAGCTTTTTTTCACAACGCTGACGAAAGCCGACCGAGATGCCAATACTCATCTAACAACACAATACTTAGCTGTATACACTGTTATCCGTCTTCCCTTTCCGGCTTTTTCTCATGTTTAATCGTCCTGTCCTGTTTTCTATTTCTTTTCTACTTTCCTTTCCTTTGCTTTTCCACTTATGGTACATTTTTTTCGTTTTACCAAAGGGGTAGCCAGCAGATGGTATGGATGTTAGCTATCAATTACTGTCATTTACTGAATTCAATGTGGTTGAACGCAATAACGCGTTTTTGTTATTCAATCTTATTACGAAAAAGTAACATCTGTAACGATCTGTAAAAGTAACATTTCTTAAAAGTCGTGTGATTTTTTCGGTCAACATAATCGCCCTAGTGAGTCTGGAATTCCTGCAATAATAAACCGTTTAAAGAACCTGGTTCGATATCGGGTCAAACTTGGCCAGCACGTGCACGCCAAAGCATCAACACTGTGAGCGAAAGTGTTTAAAACCAACCAAGTACTTCAATTCGTCCCCGGAGTCAACAATTGGCATCACTAATGGCACTTTATAGCGAACTACACAACAATGGAAGCCTTTGGACCATCAACAACGTCGCCGATTTTTTAACTAGATGTTGGATCGCCAGGACAAGTTGTCATCGAATTTTTTTTTCTGATGATGCCCATTTTTTTTGGATGGGTACGTAAATAAAAAAAATTGTCGTTTCTGGACACCGAAAAATCCACGATTCACGAAAAATCAATGCATCCCAAAAAGGTCACTCTATGATGAATATCTTAGTACGGCATCATTGGCCCGTACTTTTTCGAAGATGAGGCTGTAAAGATATGTAGATACAGTGAATGGAGAATGTTACGGAATATTTTTTTTCCAAAATTTAATGAATTGGGTCTGGCAATCTGTGGTTTGAACAGGATAGTGCTACCACACACACTAGCCATCAATCAATAATTTTTTTGCGTACGAAATTTGAAGATAGCATTATTTCAGTTAGAAGAGACGTTGATTGGTCTCCAAGGTCATGTGATTTGACACTTTTATACACACATCCTGTGGGGTTATTTGAAGAGTAAAGTTTATGCCAATAACCTGGCGACAATTCAGGATCTCAAACATAACATCCAAAGTTTCATACACCCAAGTGTGTCACTTTCACTGCCCAGATCGTCGGGGAAAATGGGAATTACCTTTGGCCTGAGTGGACATTTCCCCTGAATTGTCTTGAGTTCAAACAATCCGTTCTGTCCCCGTAATTAATCCCAAAAATAAGTCAAAGTGACAAAGAATACTACCTTTAATCAGAAAATTAAAAATGCAAGTTATGCCAGCGCTTGATCCAATCCTCGAAACATTTTTTATATTCGGTTTTCGGTATGTCCATCAGTGCTTCCTGCGATTTTTCAATTACTTCCTCTCGGCTGCTGAAACGCGTTCCCCGTAGTGGTTTTTTAACTCGATTGAACAGAAAGAAGTTACAGGGAGCCAAATCAGGTGAAATCGGTGGCTGTTGGATGATATTTGTTGCATTTTTCATCAAAAAATTACGAATAGTGATGGCACTGTGCGACGGTGCGTTATCATGGTGCAAAATCCACGAGTTTTCTGCCCACAATTCTGGTCTCTTTAGGCGAATTGCTTCACGCAAACGCCCAATTAATACTCTTTGTTTACTGTCTGGCCTTCTGCCAAAAAATTATGAAGCACTACACCGTTGTAATCTATGAAAACCGTGAGCATTGCCTTCTTTTTCGACTAAAAACGACGTGGTTTTCTTGGTCTCGGCTCATTTGGTGAACGCCATTCACTTGCCTGATATCTGAATTGCGTGTCGTACTCATAAGCCCACGTCTCGTCTCCAGTAATGATTCTTTGATGAATGTGGGATCGGATCCATCATCGCAAATCATCTCTTTTGCGACGTCAACACGGTCTCTTTTTTCCATGAAACCCAAATCATTAACCAAAATGTCTTGGACGGATCCATAGACAATGTTCAAGTCCTCCGCTATCCTCTGATGGATAATTTCCGGTTATTGACTAACATTTCTTTTACTTCATCAATGTTTTCGTCGGTTTTCGATGTCGATGGTCTGCCACTGCGTTCATCGTCTTCGATTGACTCACGACCACTTTTGAACCGCTCGCGCTGGCGCCACTGGTAAACGACCGTTTTCTTTAGAGAAACGTTGCCGAAACGCTTTTCCAACAAATCCGTTTTTTACGCAAAATTTAATACAAGTTCGTTGTTGCAAATTTTAGTCCATTTTTATAAAATCGCCAACACACACAGAGATAGATGTACTCTTGGCCACGTAACTTTTGCAAATGTCAAGCTATGATGCTAAGATTTAGAGGGAAATGTCAACAAAAGATCTACCAATTTACCAAAAAAAAAAAACGGAACTCAAATTGGAACAATGGGAGCACCACACGGTAACGCCACCGGGAAATTTTTAATCAAAGTGGTATTCCTTTTGGAATTTGGCCTTTGTAACGGAGGAAGAAGGAATCTTTTCTCTTACAGACCCAGTGGACTTCCGTTCATATTTGAGGGGAAAGGAGAAGATAAAGATATCCTCCCATTCTTTATATTGCTATTGGCTTTTTTAATTTTCGATTGTACATACAATCTGTGTTTTGGTTACTGCTCTTATTTTTCTGTCTTGGGCTTCGTTTGCGCCTGTGTTTTTGAGGGTGTGTTGTGTGATGTTACAAACAGTTCACCTGGCTCTAGGCAACTAGAGGTTCCAGTCCGTTTGCCTTTTTCTGTCTTTTCCGGGGGACTTCCTGGTTGTCACCTCCAAGGGACCGGGACTGGAAGACTTCACATGTACGTTCCTCCAAAGCGACACCGGAGAAAACAGAGAAGGCGAGTAAAAAACAAGTAAAGTGGTGAGGACCTGGAGGGTTGGCTAGTCTTGGCTCTACTCAAGACTAGAGACTATCCATTAGGAAAGACAGAACAACACACGGATCAAGCTGGACCTTCCGTAGACGTTTTGACCGTCCATTCTACCTGTTGTGTTGTCCTTTAATATAATAAGAGAGATGCACCCACGGATGCCCATCACTATCTCAGGATGTTAGCAGAACAACTATTTTATAGAATAGGGTTCGAAGCCATAAGGGCGATAGTTTTCACGGGGAAAAGCTTATTGTGGTAAATTTTTCCGCAACGGCTTAGACATATCATAGACAGCATTCTAAATATTCTTTTCGGATATTGAATATCTCGAGATATTAGAAATTTCATACTCTTTCTAACGGTTCTCCAGAAAAATATATTGCCTGACATCTTGGTGTGAAATATGATTTTTTTTCCTTTTCTTTTTCTCTTGTATTTTTATTTTAATTTTCTTTTGTACAACAATTAGTTTTCTAACTCATCCCACCCATTGTTAATTTTATTTAAAATTAAGTCCATCGAACTCGCATTTAACACTATTTTGCACTAAACAAAAACTGTGACATAGATGTGTATACTTTCTTTATTGCTTATGTAGATTTAAGGTATAAAGAATTGCAATGAATTTAAATCAAATCCATTATATATGGAAAAAAAGAATACAAAAAAAATTGATAGCAGCATATGATTACTTTGTTCTGCCCTCGTTTATTGTCAGACCGATTTTGACCACTTCCTCCTCAAAGCTCACGAAAGTTTCATCGACGTCTCGGTGTGTTCATCCAATCACATCAATGTCATCCGCGTACGCAAGTTATTGTGCCTCTTTTATTGACCAGTGAGCTAAGGTTAAAAAACGTCATATGACAACGCATCGCCATATCTAGAACCTGTCTTGATATCGAAAGTCGTGATGAAGCAGTGAAATCATACTGGAGCAGCAAGAATTCTCAAAAGTCGGCCATAACCTGAAGAGTTTAGCAGATATGTCAAAACAAGACATGACATTTTATAGCTCATCGTAATGCAGGCTGTCTTATGCGGCCTTGAAATCGACTAAAATTCTCGGAGCTTTTCTAAAACCTGCCGTAGTGTTAATATTTTATCAATAGTAGACTTTCTTAACCTAAAACTGCAGTGATATGGATCAACCGGATTGTTCATGATTGTTCAAACGTTATACGACAGAAAAGTTCTTGTATTTTCCTATACCATATATTACAAACGAGCTGGTGTACGTTCTCAACAAGGTAATCTCCAGCTGTTTTAATTAAGGTAGGTCAGCAGACTCTAGACGTCTCCACCAGCAGATTTATTAGAGTTTATCTTCGATATGTTCACCCTTCGTCTAGCTCAGGGGGATGGAATTCTCTATCATTTTCGTCCATGGTGAATGACTCAGTCAGCCTAACAGCTAGGTTTTGGCCAACGTCGCCACTATACAGTTTGGAGAAGTCATCTCTTTCTTAACACTACCTATGACATTACGACTTTTTGGCCATGTTTATGTTTGTAATTATGGATTCTAGCTTTATAGCCCTGACATGTTCATATTAAGAAGCGCCTCATAACGCCAGATTCCTCCAACTTTAATCCTTGGACTGAGTGAGATAAGATGTTTCGTTGCTGGAGGATACCAATTTCTAGTCTAGCTAGTCTAGCCTAGATAACGCTGTTTAAGCATAACATCTGCCACAAGATCAACTAGTCTCAATTGACAGGCAGATAGATCCTATTGCGATGAGCCGTCACTTTAGAAATTGTCTTCTAGACTTCGAAACAGACCCCGGAAAAGACATTCGAATAGAAGGCGATCACCATCTTATGTTACTTCATAAACACCTTCGTACTGCATCCGCAGCAGTAACTGCTCAAACTTGATCAAAACAACCAGGTTCAATACCGACAGGCCCAGGGATTCGCAAGTGCGCCAACAGTTAAGGGACCACCTTGCCTTAGAAGCGGAAGCAATCAGGAAAACAACGCAGATGCTGTGAAAAATGTGTTCGCAAATAGGGCAAGCACCTATGTCAATAAAAGGCAGAAAAGTCACCGCATATGGCTTTTGGCTTAAACCTAGAGAAGGATCGATGAGCGCACAGTAATCAAAGTCCGGACTGCAGTCAGCCTAACAGTAGAAATATCGTGTAAATAAGAAGGAAGTGCAGCGTAGTGTAAAACGTGCCAAGAGTCAGTACATAGACACACTGGCTTCAAGGGCGAAAGAGCTCACGGGTTGTCGAAACTCCAAACAACATCCAGTAAACAACTCTCTAGATGGGGAGAATATTTTGCTACGGTCTTAAACCACTTAGACGATGGCGCTATAACCTCGAATTCGAATGAGTTCTCCCAGGCAACAAATAAGTAAGTAATAATGGCAGCAATCAGGTCCATCAAGAAAAACAAGTGGTATCCATCCCCCATCCTATCCCCGCTCATATGTAGAGGGTTGGATAGTGAAGAATTTCCACAGGAGTGGAAAAGAGGGATGATCATCTGCGTTTTTCCAGCCGTAGCCAAAGTAATGACATAAATAATTCTGGAATGAGTCAGAGAACTCTCAACGTCGAACACGCAGGCTTTCGCGCTGGATTCTCCTGCATGCATTGAGTACAGGTCACCGCAACATTTACTGTTTATCGATTTCCAGAAGGCTTTCGACAGTTTCAATCGAGATGCTATATAGTCGGCCTTACGCAGGAGAGGTATCTTAGGAAAACACATAACTATTATTAAAGCTACATACGAGGGTGGTAAGTGTCTCGTTTTGCATAATGGTAAGATGTCTGAGGATTTTGAAGTCATAAGTGGAGTACGTCAGGGGTGTATACTGTCACTACTATTGTTGTTGGTGGTTATCAGTGATGTACTCCGTCCTTGACATCCGTCATTGACGGAAGACAATTGTGGACTTCGATGGACAATGACATCGTACCTTAAACACCTTGACTACGCTGACCATGTTTGCCTGCTTTCACATTGGAAAATGGACCTTCAATTAATCTGTTACAATCTGGAAGCTCAGGCGAACAAAGTGGGGCTCAAAAAAAGCACTGTAAAAACATAAGCCCTTCGCACTCTCAACATCCGCGCTCACTTTAACATTGCCGGACAGGAGGTCGAGAAAGTTGACAGCTTTTTATACTTAGGAAGTGTTATCTCAGCTAACCGCGGTGGCACCAAAATGGGAAGTTTAAAAGTGTGTTCGGAATGCTATCCAAAATCTGGAAAGATAATATTTTCAGCTTAAGAACGAAGCTGTTCCGCTCCAACGTGGAATCAGTATTCGTTTATGGGTACAGTACTTGGAAAGTAGACACTACTACCACACGCAAGCTGCAAGCATTCGTACGTAGATGTCTGAGCATCATGTTGAAGTTTTTTCGTCTAATCGTATCTCTAATGCACAGCTTTGTCAGAAAATGGGCCAAGAACCTATAGACATAACTATACGGAGCAGAAAGTGGCAATGGATTGGACACAGCCTACGATGTGAAGACAGTTCCATTCTTCTTCTTCTTGTTTGGCTATTTTGGTGATGCCAAAATAGTTTGTGTATGGGATTATGGATTTTGAAAAATTTTGAGGGAAACGTGATCGTTAGATTGGTAGATGGCCTCTTGCCATTGCAGCTTTTCATTTTCGAACCTTGATGGTTTTACTTGGCTACGTTGTGCCTGTGATATCCGCATTCGTACCCTGGTTGTAGCAAGGTAATGATCCGAATTCATATTGGCTTTTCGGAAATTTCAGACATTGTAATGCGTTGAATATGGTTGACGGTTGACTGATCAGTGGAGAGTGAAGCCCCTTTATGGATGCGAAGATCTAGAAAACTTGTGCTGGTTGCTAAAAGGCCCCGTTACAAATTCTAAAAACGTGAATCCATTGTCTAACGTGGTGTGATGTTGGCTGTCTTTTCCGGTAACCCGCTCATAGATGGCTTCCTTCTTCAGCCTGGCGTTCAGACCTTCTATCACTATATGTCATAGATGGGGCACTGATCATTTATTCGATCTAGAAGATCAAAAAATTAATAATACTTTTTTACATGCCTGGAGAGTGCAGAAAAGGTCAGGCGATAGAGGTGTGATGGGATGTTCTTTGATAGGCCTCCTGATCGATTGGCTCTTGCGAATGTTTGTTTTCTTTGGGGAACTTACAGAAACCTCGTCATTAATTCCGTTGAATTCGGATTGTCTTTTAAGGAAGTCGGTAATGTTAGAGGTGAACTCTTTGACATTAGTTGCACCGTACTTCTTTGTGAGCATCACATTCAGCTTCTCGAGTAAAATATTGAGCCAAGCGTTATTGTCACTGCACGGAAGAGTTTCTTGGTATTCGCGGAGTTGTTCTACTGCAGCGAAGTCTAGTGATTCCATCATTTCAACAATTTACTTATCCGCGATTGGCGGTGAAGAACAACTTAGCTTCCGCTAAAAGTTGTTTTGTACTTGGGTGAGCCTTCAAGATTTCCTTTAAGGTAGCCTTTGTTCGCAAGGCCCTTTAGATACAAGTATAAACGCCAGGCTCATTCGGTCTTAACTCCATCATTGTCTCTAGCTAGCGATACGAGTATTTCGAGTCCTCAAGCGATTTTCACATCCAACAGGTCCTTCTTATACTCCTCACTTTCGACAACCGGCAGATCCTAACCTGTCAGACGATCTGGAATATATTTGCTGTGGATAATCATGGCATACAAGCAACGTGTAAACTTCAGAGTGCTCCTCACCCTGTCTTCGGATAGAAAAACTTCATCGCTCGACTTGCCTTCATGCAGATTGGGTCGCGTTCAAAAAACGCCCTATATGCGGATGCAATTTTAGACGGGAAATTGTGTACAAAAAAGAACAGCTGCCACACTCATTGAAAGACATAAGGTTTGAGTGTAAATCGCTCTCAAGCGGCAAAGAATTTCTTGATTCCTTAAGCCGCTCATCGATGGAGTTTTGAGCGTATTGAGAATTCTTAAGGTAATCTCGTACAGTAAATAAACTATAAACCACTCGTCTTGGATGTTATCGCCGTAATGTGTTATGCCATACAGATGCGGAGACAGATGTATCTGGCTTTTGATACGAATGCTCAAATTAAATTCATCTTTGTGCCAGATGTAATCCGCCTTGTCTTGGCTCACTTGTGTGTTAATCTTTTCCAGCGGAGTCTGCAGGATTTTGTTTGTGCCATGGTATTGGACAAAAGTTTTGTTCTATCGTTTTTTTTTTAAACCTTTAACCGAAATACCCGTCTTGTTATGAATGCTAATCAGCATAACCTGAAGCCCATTTACGGATCTACTCTGAAAAATCGTGATTCGTTCCTAAGCCAACTCGTTTATGGAATGCCTTGCCGAGCTTTCTATTTCCTGGTATTATAACTTGCAAACATTTAAGACCCGTGTAGATCGATACTTTTCTTTTCTTCCTCCTCCACCCGCACTGTGTACAAACATTTTAAGGGTACACAAATACCTCAAGCGCGCACTAATTACAACAAAAAGAAAAAAAATGTTCCTCGCAGATGAGTACTGGTGTGTTGGGAATATTGCTTTCTTGCTTTTTGTTGTTTATGGTTGCAGGCTACTCTGCGAAATGGTGACATTATTTACTGGAAGTTCGATGGATGAACGTGATTAAGCTTTCTGATGGCACAGCGACTTCCATGAATATCGGACTTACGGCTCGTTTTGGCGCCCGTCTTGGGGTCTGCGTCACACTTCTATTGAATATGATAGGGATGGTGACAAATTGTAAGTCTACTGCTTTCTGTATAATGCAACAGATTCTATCCAATCATAGGCTCGTTATCATGAATTTAAATATCTCACACTCTCTATCAAAAATATTTGTTATAAATTAACTGACAATATATGGTAAGTGAACAATCAAAGCCATGAAGCAGTTTAAGCGCTATCTCGTAGTCAGGTAATAAACTAAAATGTCGTTTCCAATAATAGCTGACAATAAAAACTCCAGTATCAAGAACACATTAACTTAAATGTTAATGCCTAGGTCCCACTGACTGAGATAGTTTTTTTTTTCTAAATTTTACGATTGCATGCAGATAATGTATTCAAGTCGAAGTCTTAATCTTCACTTTAATGTATTTCTGTCAATGCTGACTTTTATGTCGGTTCTCTATTGGCAGCTGTCAACTTGACAGCTACGAACTAAAACAACCAAGTGGTTGTGTTTTTTTTTTTTTTTTTTGTGACTCTAGCCGACCTTGGATTTTATCAGTTACATATTTCCCGTCGCCGCCGCCGCCGTGTATTAGATATTTTCCTAGCCCCAGGCATAATGTTGTCTTGTCTTTCCACAGAATTGGTAACCACACCGGTAGATACTTAAACAAATACCTATCACCTTCAGATCGTACGTTAAACGTTTTAAGGGGGTGTCGATCTGACATTACAAATTCATTTCACCGGAAAACCAATCGCTCAAAATGGCCCCGCCTATACATAAAATATATTGCCTTGAAAATGCTGTCAGTTTCTCATGAAATGTTTTCTTTTTCTCTTTTTTTATTCCAGTCAATGCAAAAGGATTTCTGGTGCGCCCGACCTGAGGGCATGTCCAACATGACAGTTGACAGTTGGAAGAATCTTACCCAACCAAAGGGCGCATGTTCAATACTTGACCTTAAGTTCTCTGACCCATTGGAGGCCAACTATGACGATTATCTCCAGTTGACAGGCAGTCTCAATACGTCAATGACGAAGTGTCACGATTTTGAATTTTCCCACTCCGACATGGGAATAACCATCGTCGAGGAGTATGGATTAGTTTGCGATCGTGCAAATATGCTTAGCGTGGTGGAGATGTGTTTTCTAGCTGGAGCAGCTGTTGGTAGTGTTTGCAGTGGTTGGATTTCGGACCGATTCGGAAGGAAACACACACTTATGGGATTTGCCTTCATTCAAACTGCCATAGGTGAGTTCTTCAACTGGTTTTTCGGAATTTAGAGCAACTACTCGTATTGCAAGAGTGCTTCACGATTGAGTCACGTTTTGTTGTCCATAAATGTAGAGTGGACAAAATGACTTGTAATTTGTTAACATACGAGTATTTGCATTAAATGCTAATCAAGATCAAATGTATAGAAATCGATAATTTATCTTGTTATGATTGTTGATTGTTTTAGTTTTTTATAAATAGCGCAAATAGTGGGCAATTGAAAGTTGCCAATGGAAATGATACAATCAGGTCGGAAAATTGCATGAGATTTTCTAATTAATAGCAGACATTTAGAATCAGAAATGTGGAATTCAAGGCGTTTAGGGGTGCCAGATTTGCATAAAGTTGAAGTATGCATATAACCACAATGTGACGGAAAAAGCATTGTCACCAATGAACCCGGCAAGTACATATTATAAATACCTGTATCTTTCTCTCTTTCTGTCAAATGCACCATTTACTATAGGGTTTTCTAATAACGACTTGACAACTTTTTCTTTTTAAATAAAAGGCAAACCATTTGAGATATTTCAAAAACTTTATTATTGGCTTGAAGTACAATCAAAACGTTTATGTCGATTCTTTGGACCCAATTTTCAACTACAACGGAAGCTGTTTCGCGTTCAATGTTGGCTCTGAGCTCTTCCAACGTCATCGGCGTGTTGGCATAAACCAATGACTTAACGTAGCCACACAAAAAATAGTCAAGCGGCGTTAAATTGCATGAACGAGGCGGCCAATCGACTGGTCCATGTCTTGAGATAACACGCTCACCATATTTACTCTTCAATAAATCGATTGTTGCGTGTGTGGCTTGTGGCACCATCCTGTTGAAACCACATGTCGTCAGAGTCCATATCTTCCAATTCGGGCCAAAAATAATCGGTGATCATGGCGCGATATCGTCGACGAAAAAATATGGCCCAATAACGCCGCCGGCATGCAAACCGCACCAAACAGTTATTTTTTGTGGATGAAGTGGTGATTCATGAAGCACATGTGGGTTTTCACCCGACCAATAACGCATATTTTGCTTATTGATGAACCCATGAGCTGACTGACTGCTGAAGCTGGTCAGTCGATACTATCAATTTGATCGGCACTATATCAACTCCAAATACCTGATACTAGTATAGACTTGGGTATAGGTGTAAGAATATCAATTGTGTAATCCGCTTTGACTTAAGAGGAGCAGACACTTATGTCTCTCGAGTTTTACTAGATCTGGGTTGTAATCCCAAATTTTATTCTTAGTCAGTTCTGTAGATGTTGCATTCGACAGAATTCATTCGATTTCAAAACTATGTCAGCTCGTAGTGATCTGTTCAATTTGGGAAACAATGCATCCAGAACAGAATTTATACCGGATTTCGCAATAAGATGGATTGTTACGTAGTAAAACAAAGAGTGGATAGACTTTTGATGTCAGAAAAGGCTTCAGATAAGGTGACGTTCTGTCATGTAACTTCTTTAACATCATACATAACAGGAATTGTGCGGAACTCACAAGTTACCATATCACAGGAAGCACAATATTTTTAAAGCAACTACTACCGTAAGCCGATGATATTGACATAATTGGGAGAACTCAGCGGGCTGTCTCCAATGCGTTCGCTAGTATTAAAACGGAAGCTCCCAAAATCAGTTTAACAGTGAATGGGAACAAAATCGAGTATACGCTGTAAACCAAGAACGTCACTATCACCAGTCATAATTTCGAAGTCTTAAGAGACTTTGTCTACCTTGGCTCTGCTATAAACTCTACCAACAATACCTTAGAAATAAAACGAAGAATCACTCATGCCAACCGCTGCTTTTTAGAATAAGTTGGCAATTGTGTAGTTATTTCTAGAAACAAAGGAGACTCTATATAAATCCGTGATCATCCCAGTTCCTCAGTCGTTTTGAGAGAAAAATATTAGATCCCGTTTTCATTATCGGGTTTTGGAGGTGAAGATTCAACAACGAATTATACAAACTGTATAGCAACATTGACAGAAAATTTAGTCACCAATGCTCCGGCCCTCAAAGTCTTCAAATCTAACTCAGAGAGACAACGCAGTAGAAGAAGTTCACATCTAAGGTGGCGCGCACAGGTAGAAGTGAACCTCAAAAGACTTGGAGTGCGCAACTAGATGCAGTTAGCCAAAGACTGGACAAACTGGGAAGACTTATTAGTTAAAGCCCAAATTCATTCCGAACCGTAGCCCCACCTTAGTAAGTAAGTAAGTCACAGTTTTTTTGGCATTCACATTGCATTGACGCGTGATTAGCGTTGCGTCATGTATAGTATTAAACAAAACTAATAATAACATACCGAACTTGAGACGCGATAATTTTCTTGTGGGATTGTTTTTTTTATGAATATGTTACATGTTTCATAATAAAAGTGTTTGAATGGTTTAAAAAATAATCGATCGGCTGCAGAAACTGTGTGGTGGCAAGCACAGAAGTATAATTTCGTGCTCTACGGCGAATTCTAACATGTCCACATTGCTACAATGTGACAAGTGGCCATCCAAGATGAGAATCGTCTTTCCTTCCGGCTTCCTTGGAATGAAATGATCTTTGAGCCATGTAAACAATATTTCACTATCAACGTAAGCAGATTTTTCGCCCATGTAAACCACAGAAACCGGTGACATTCTATCTTCAAATTCAGCTTTCTTGTTTTTGCCTTAAAAAAACGAAATAATAAATACTTTGAAATTAAAACTGCTCTCTGAAGCTAGTGACCTTTAAAAACACAGGCTGATGGTAAGAAACTTCCATCTTGCACGATCCTTTCCTGCAATCACAAACGAGAGTCGATTTTTGAGTTGACATCCAGTCTCATCCATATTACAAATATGACCTGGTTTGTCCAGTAAATCATTTTCGATGCGAAACCCCTTTTGATGTTCGAACTGCTAAATCAGGATGGCAATTCATAAACAAAATGAACCAGTCCTTTCCAGCTTCTTTTTTCAAATGGTTGAATTTGTGATTTATAATGCACACCTCATTCCTAGATGGAGCAAATCCGTGTGCCTGGAGTTTTTTTATAAGAAGAACAATTTTTTTTCCCTCTCTACCCCTAAACAGGATTGGGATCCTAAACTAGACTTTTTATTATCTGGATTTTAAGGCGTCTTCTTAGGGTAGTAAAAGGAATTAAAAAGTGCTTCGAAGTTGCTTTAATGGACATTTTATTCTTATGAACAGCTTCAACGACTTTTGCGTGTTGGGCTTGACTCCACTTAGGCCGATTTGCAAATCGTGCCATAAACCACCTTGACGGAATAACCACCGTCTGGTGCTCCCATTGTTCCGATTTGAGTTTTTTGTTAAGTTAAGTTGGTACATCTGTTGTTGACATACCCTCTAAATCTTTAAATTTGCAACAACGAACTTGTATAAAATTTTGCGTAAAAAACGGATTTAATGGTGCACGAACATTGGAAATGTTGGAAAAGTGTTTCGGCAACGATTCTCTAATGAAAACGGTCGTTTACTAGTGGCACGAGCGGTTCAAAAGTGGACGTGAGTCAATCAAAGATGATGAACGCTGTGGCAGACCATCGACACCGAAAACCGACGAAAATATTGATGAAGTAAAAGAAAGATTGGTCAATAAGCGCAAATTAACCATAGATCCGCTCAAGACATTTTGGTTAATGATTTGGGTTTCCGTCCTGTAGCAGCAAAGTTGGTTCCAAAAAACCTCAATTTCATGCAAAAAAGAGACCGTGTTGACGTCGCAAAAGAGATGATTTGCGAGGCTGAATGCGATCCCACATTCATCAAAAGGATCATTACTGGAGACGAGACTTGGGCTTAACATATGAGTACGACACGCAATCCAGACATCAGGCAAGTTAATGGCGTTCACCAAATGAACCAAGGCCAAAAAAACCACGTCGTTTTCAGTCGAAAAAGAAGGCAATCCTCACGATATTAATAGATTACAACGGTGTAGTGCATCATGAATTTTTGCCAGAAGGCCAGACAGAAAACAAAGAGTATTATTTGGGCGATATGAGAGGTTTCCATGAAGTAATTCGCCGAAAGAGACCAGAATTGTGGGCAACATGTGGGACATTTCAACAAAGCACAGTTGAAGTCGACATTTGAAAACTCTTGTAGCATTTGATAAATGTTTAAAGAAAATGACAAGAAAGTTTTATAATGAGATATTAAAGAAAATAATGATTATAAAAAAAGGATTATCGAGGCATGAGATACCGGTAATACTACCACCAAACATTCCGAGCAAGACCTCGAAAAACGAATACATGGGATGACACTCTAATAAAAACAAGAGCAATTCTAAAGAATCCATCAACTTTCTTGAACCAAATTATACAAGTGTGTGCCAGAACGATTCGGAGAGAATTTGGATTATTCAGCTGCTGCCCAGCTGGAAAGCCCTACATTTCCGAGAAGAACCTTAATAAAAGATAAGCGTTTGCACATAAATATCCGAACTGGACAATTGCACAATGGAAAACGGTCCTTTTCTCTGATGAATCCAAAAACAATAAAAATAAAAATCAGATGGCATCACCAGAATTAGAGGACCGGAAGGAAATGGATCCGAAATATTGCATCCCAACAGTCAAATTCAGTGGAGGAATTGTGCTCCTCTTGGGATGCTTCCCTGGTTGGTGAACATGACCAATCTACAAATCGTTTTAAATATTTAGACATCTTAAAAACAGTTATATTGCCTTATGCCGAAGAAAAAATGCCATTAAAGTAGAGGTTCCAACAAGGCAATGATCCAGAACATAACAACAAAGTTGTGAGGATCTGGTTTGATGTCAATAAAATCGATGTTCTGGATTGGCCTATGTAGTCTCCTAACCTTAACCCAATGTAAGAGATTGTCAACAGGGGAATTTCCCAGGACCAGTGCAACAATTTAGATTAACTGTACACGGCTGTGAAGAATAGGTAATGAAGCGTGCCTATAAGTGTGATAGATAGCCTAATAAACTCTCTGCCAAGGAGATGTATGGCTGTCATGAAGGCGAAAGGATTCGCAACAAAATATTCATTTGATCGTACGTTGTGTGTACTGTTACTAAGGGGATGCTTTAGTTTTGATCAGATGAATTTCGTTACTACTCCCTGACATCCGTTATAAACAAAATCCTTTGTTTACTCACAGGAGTTTTTTTAGTTTTGTCCAATACTGTATGTGGTACTACAACACAAAGAAGTTGGTGTGTTGATGCGTGTACCCGCTTTTCGGGTACAAGTCTCTTACAGTTGCTAACAAACTGAATGTTGTACCCTTCAACCCAAAATTTCCATGTTCATTTACTACCAAAATGTAACAGGTTTGCGATCTAAAATCTCCTCCATATATCTCAATTTTCAACAGTTTCTCTATGACTTATTGGTTCTAACTGAAACGAATCTAATTCCTGATATTAAAACCCATAAGCGGTTTCCTCCAAATTTCAACGTTTTTCGGAAAAAAAGGATTTGAAAGCGTTAAAAATCCCTATGACAGAAGTGTTTTAACAATCGTTGACATACTTCATACCGACAACTTTGAGTTAGTATGTGTCAACATTACGCTCCCCAAACCCTGCCTTTACGTACTTTGTTGTAACATTCCCCATCTTAACCAATTGTTCACGCAGTGGAATTTTTTGACTTATGATGCACAACCTGAAGATAGTATTATATTATTCTTGTAAGGAATTTCGACCTCCCTCACCACTTTCCGATGATTCGTTTCATTTCGCCTCTCTTAATACGTCCTCTGAAACAAAAATGCTGACGGTGGTCTGTCTTTTCTTCACATCCGATTCGTATAACTGTGTCGTTTATGGGAGTGACCATCTTCTATCCATCCTAGACCGCGTTCATCTTCCCTTGTCAATTATATACTCATTTGAAAACGGCAACACATTTAACAAGAACCGACTTTAACAAACTTTAAAGCCTCATCAGCAACATTAACTTTGACTTTATTGCTGAGACAACCAACATTGATGTTGCTCTATCAACTTTCTATTCATGAATATCCTCCTGCTTTGCCCAATCGGTTCCATATAACTTTCAAAAGGCCTGTATGTCAGTTCCTCCCTGGTACCAGAAGAAGTTGCGCTCTCTCCGTAGCAGCAGAAACAAGTTGTGGCAAAAATTTTTAAGAAGTCAACCTGATTTCGACTATAGTAATAATCGGTTTATATACAATCGTTTTTTTGAATTTTTTGAGCTTCTTTACCTTGCATGGAATTTAGTTTAGCCTCGGACCCTAAAAGCTTCTGTCAGCTTGTTAATACCAAAAGAAAGTCAGACGGCTACCCATTGTGAATCATTGCAAATTTCTTTGCCTGTTATTTTAAAATCCAAACACCTAAACGCGATCCTAATTACTTTAGCTATATGAGAAAATTTCCTGAGACGTCATCTAACTCGCTAAATATAACAATATCTTTGGTATCTGAAAACATTACCAAACTTCATGATGATTTTTCGTGCAGCCAACCCATCTCGGTCCTCCCTTGGCTGCCCTATTTAACTTTTTTGTTTCAACAGATACTTTCCCTTTCCTATAGAAGGAATCTTATAGGCCGGAAATAAGGCCGAAGTCGATAATTATAGGCCCATAACAAAATTCTCTTGCAAACCCAAACTTTTCGCAAGCATAGCCTATCAACAATTGCTTCCGTACCATAGACCAACTATCTTCACAAATCAGAATGGTTTCATAAAAGGTAAATCGACCACCTAACCACTTAGCCTTACTGAGTTCGTCTCTAGAACACTTTGTGCTTTAGAAAACGATGATAAAGTTGATTCAATTTCCATAGATTTCAGCAAGGCATTCGATAAAATTTCTTATCAACTTATCATTTTCAAACTAAAAAATTTCCTTTTCTCCTTAATTGTGTGGCATGGATCAAATCCTATTAAGAAGACTGAGAATATAGAGATCTTCAATATCCGACCCCATAAAAGCAATATCTATGTAGTGTCCCTCAGGGTAGACACCTTAGACCAATCATCTTTTTCCCAACGATTAACGATATAAATGTCATTTTAATGAATTCTAATCTTTCTATTGTATTTTCTCTGGAGACATGAGAATTTCATCGCCATCTGACTCCCATTGCTTGCAAGGTGACTTAAATAAGTTTTCAGTATGGCGCAACCCAAACTTTTTGGATAACCTATCCTCGCAAATGTCTACCCACCTCTCCTAGAAACTGCAATACTTAATCTGCGACGGGCCTATTCCTTCCACTACTAAAGTGCGGGATCTAGAAATAATTTGTGCCAGAAAATTAAAATTCGACTCACTTACTGGCAGCATTATAGATAAAGCTAACTTTTTACTTGGCTTTATCAAAGGCTAATCAAAAGAATTTTCCATCCCTTACTAGATGGGGTGAAAAGTAACCTCCTTGGCAATGAAAAAAAAATTTTTTTGAATGTTTTTTTTATTTTATTTAATATAGTCGACTTTTAGTTTGATGCACTTATTCTAGCGATTTTCCAACTTCTTGATCCCGTCCGAAAATGATTGCAAAATACAAAATAATGATTTCCTCGCGTGAGCGGAATTTTTTATTGATGAGCCATCTTTTGAGGTTTGCCAAAAGATAATAGTCCGAAGGAGCCAAATCGGGCGAATACGGTGGATGCGACAGCAATTGGAGCCGTAAGTCATTGATTTTAGCCATGGTTGCGATGCTTCTGTGCGCCGGTGCATTGTCTTGCAAAAACAAAATTTTTTTTCGCTTCATGTGAGGCCGGTTTGCAGCGATTTCGGTCTTCAATCGCTCCAATAATGCACAGTAGTACTCGCTGTTGATGGTTTTTCCTTTTTCGAGGTAGTCCACGAAGAGTATGCCATGACAATCCCAGAAAACCGACGCCATAACCTTTCCGACCCATCGAGCCTCCCTCGGCAGCTTCGGAGCACTCGTGCCGGCTTCAGTCCATTGCCGGGCACTCATTCTGTTCTCTGGTTTTCAACAGTTACCAATCGCCCGATTCCGCATCAGCAAGTCCAAACACTCTTTCGAAGTGCTCTCGCTTTCGTGTTTTTGGTCAGGAGAGAATATGCGCGGCACCCAGCGGCAGGATAACTTTTTCATATGAAAAATATAGCGAAAAATATGGCGTGTGCACTCAGTACCAATCTTTATGGTATTTGCTGGCTCACGCACCTTCACTTTCCGGTCGGCCAACACCATTTCATGTATTGCCCTCTGTAACCGCATCGGAGGGCCTGCCGCTGCGGACTTGATCGGTAGTGGAGTTGCGGTCACCACGAAACTTTTGGAACCAATATTTGACGGTGTAATCTGACGGAGGTTTAGCCCCATAATATTTATCCAACTTTTCTTTTGTTTCCTTCGCCGTTTTACCTTTCAAAAAATAATGTTTTATGAGAGAACGAAAATTGTTTTTGTCCATACTGAACATGATGTCAAACACGTTAACAACAAACAGCTGTCAAAACATAACTAAAGACAGTATCCCACTGAAATTCGGCATTTCTGCCTAAATATGAACAGATTTTAAGGCACCATAACCTTTTTTGCAGTAGTAGCGCATTCTGGCGGTCAAGTAGGCTACTTTTTACTCCACCTAGTACGTTACAAGGTCCTTATACATTAACTTTGTAACGCCTCTTCTCAAATATTTCAGCCAAGTTTGGTCACCCTATAAAAAAATTCACATTCAAAGAATTGAAACAGTCCAACGCAGGTTTATCCGTTTCGCACTTTATTGTCTACATTTGGCCGATCCATATGGATTATCTTCCTATAAAATTATGCTAAAACTAATTATCATGCATACTCTAAAAAAAACATCGTAAGTTCGCTGTTATTGACTGAAAACATCGACCGCCCGAGAATAACACAAAATATTTCACTCACTTCCAATCCCCTTAATCTAAGATCTTTCCCACTTCTCCCTATCCGAACTCACCGCACCAATAACGATCACTTTGAACAAATATCTAAATGTTGCGTATAACAAACAACTAAGCCAAAGCCTTTGACCTATTTAGCAGCAAATAAAAAATCAAAAAAGCACTGCCCAATATGCCACTCACTTCCTAAAAAAAATTGTCCGGTTTAGACCCGGGCGAATTATAATAATAATAATAATAATAACAATGTTAGAAGAACGGTCAAGACAAAATACCATTTACTTCGAAGACGGACTGTCGATAAATGTATTTAGTCCTAGACGATAGGCCGCTCTTTTTTCTTTCTCATCCCATTTATTTGTTTTGCACATTTTCTTTAAAAAGAAGGGCTATATAGAAGAACACTTATCGTACTACAGTTCTGCTTTTTCTTATATACATAGATTGTGGCATCATTCTTAAAGCATGGTGTGGTTTTTAGCTACCATTTGAATTCTTCATCATCAAAGCTTCTATGATATTAGTTCTTTTTGACTAGAAAATAAAACGTTGGCAACTTTATAGAAGTTCTTTTATACCCTATTGTTTGAACGCTTACGCTTACCTCCTGGACGGAGACTATCCGAAGTACGGTGTTAAAATTGTATTCGGGAACATCAACGCCAAAATCGGTAAGTAGAACATCTTTGGCGAAGCTGTCACAAAATTCAGCCTCCATGACACAACAATAGATAACAACTTCCGGCTCGCAGACTTTGCGACACCTAGTAACACAGAGATATGTAGCAGGTGGTTTCCTAACAAAAGAATCCACAAAGCTACCTGGCTAACTCCGGATGGTCGAACCGCCAACCAAATTGACTACGTTCTTATTGACGGACGTCAATCTTCAAATATCCTGGATCTTAAAACATTCAGAGAGGTAAACGTCGACTCTGACCATAACCTGGTATCAGCCTGATTCAAAGCTCGACTGTCAAATAAAAGAAACCTGCAACAATATCCAAAAAGGAGGATCATTATTGGACGCCAATTGGAAATAGCCAGAGACGCCTGGACGAAAAACATTCCAATGCGAGTTTGTGCCTACCACTTTTTTTAAAAAAGTCAAAAATCTGGCCAATGGCCTTAAAATGGATCTCCAAGCAGTTCAAAATTATGAAGGTAATCTCATCACTAACCAACAGGGAATTGTGGATGTATTTAAGCAACAATTCCATCGTGATAGGGCAAGAAGAGAACACATCTCCAGTCGAAGAATAAGTTCGCCCAAGCAACTTAAAAGAAGTTGGTACAGCCAAAAAAAAGTTGAAGATCATGCTCCTTCTACAAGAAGTGCGATCTTATATCCTGTAACAATTATCGAGGCATATCCCTACTTAAGGTGTGAACGCCTGAAACCATATTGCACCGCACAAATATGCCAATAATCATCAGATAAAATTTTCATCTGAAGATATATTTGAATTTCACAAAGTCCGTCCAGCTTCTGGGATATAAGGATAATATTGATACAATCGGACGTTCCCAGCGCGGCAATTGAAGAAGAGACTAAACGAGTTGGTCTTAAAGTGAATGAGGAAAAAACGAAATATACGAGTATGCTGTCGACTAAAAACGGTTCCGTCGATCATCTCCTAGGACAAAATGTCACTATCGGCAGCAACAACTTTGAGGTAGTCAAGGAGTTCATCAGAGTTCAAATGTTAACTCCCAATCCAACATCATGGTGGAGATACGACGAAGGGTAACGCGAGGCAACGACGGAATGGTTTTTAGTCGACAGCATATATAGTATTTCGTTTTTTTTTTTCATTCACTTTAAGGTTAATTCGTTTAACCTTTTCATCAATTGCCATAAAGGCTTTATTTACGGCACGCAGGAAAGGTGCGACTACATCAATATCATCCATGTATTCCAGAAACTGGACGTGTACCGCGATTAGTACCTTCTCGTTGAACAGATAGTACGCTCAAGTGCTAAATTGAAGAAATCACACGACAGCGCGTCTCATTGCCGAAATCAAATGCAGGTTTGGAATAATTCGGAGGTTCTACTAGTACTTCTACACTGTACGGCGCATCGCGAGTTTTCCAGTGTTGTGCGACACATCCAGATCAGTTTTTCTAGAATCCCGACTGAGCAATCACAGTGCGATGGATGCTGTCGTTTGCAGCTTTAAAGTCGATGAAGAGCTATCGTGTGTCGATTAGGAATTCGTTGGTATTTTCCAGGATCTGTCTTAATGTGAAAATTTGATCTGATGTTGATTTGCAGGGCCAGAAGCCACACTGGTATTGGCTGATTTGTGTAGTGCAGTACGGTTTCAGACGTTCACACAGTACACTGGACGGGGTCTCATAGGCGACGTTAAGTAGGGATATGCCTCGATAGTTGTTATAGGACAAAGGATTGCCCTTTTGTGGTAGGCAATGGCAAGCGCCCTCTGTAGTCTCTAGGCGTAAAATATTGAACTTCCTTTTTGGATGTTGTTGCAACTTTCTTTCATTTGATAATCGAGTTCTGAATCGGGCTGCTACCAGAGTCGAAGTTTGCCCCTCTGAATATTTTTTTGACAAGTCTGTCGTCAACAAGCATGTGTTCGGTTTGGTTGGCAGTTCGACCATTCGGTTTTAGTTAGGTTGCTTTGTTAGTAAACCCCGTGCTACGTATCACTGTATTACTAGCGTCATGGAAAATGTATTTTTCGACCGCTTCGCTAAAGATGTCCTCCTTTCCGATTTAAGCATTGACAGGCTCCGTAGGCTTCGTCCAGGAGATCAAAAAATTCCTCCTTGATGGGTTCTTCAGCCTCGTTGGTAGGGGCGGGAGCTCACATTAAGTTGATCCTATAGAATCTCGCATTAACGCGGATCACTGATGGGCTTAAATCGATTAACTTCGATTTGAGCCGATTTTCCACAACAAATCCCTATCCCAATATGTGAAACCTTCTATGACAGCTGTAATAAATGCCGCAATCTGTTCATTCTATCATTTTCTATCCTTTCCAAAGTGTAAAGCGGTCTTATGTTCCAGGAGCATACCCTCAAATCGTAGTCCTTATTCGCGTCATGTTGTCTTTGAAAAGGGGGCCATATGTATTCAAAGCTGTCTCACTTCATAACATTTATTTTTTTTTTACGTAAGTGGGTCATTAGCCCACTGCATAACCGCCTTTCTGGTCGAGTGGTCTCTGCATGCGTTAGCTCGCTACCCAGCGAGTGCCGGAGTAGAAATTCATGGGCGCCCTGAGAATGCTGCATGTCAACTTGAATTTGACTGCGACAAAGTACGCTCCGGCCTTCGCCGGATGATGAGATGAGAGTCTAAGAACAAGAATAAAACTCTATAAAAAGTCAGAAGTGAGAACACCTA
This sequence comes from Volucella inanis, assembly GCA_907269105.1. Classification (NCBI taxonomy): domain Eukaryota; kingdom Metazoa; phylum Arthropoda; class Insecta; order Diptera; family Syrphidae; genus Volucella; species Volucella inanis. The sequence goes on from OU026153.1 coordinate 40,256,287, forward strand.
ACTATCAATTCTCCTGAGTCGCCGTTGGCTGCATTTGCAGATTTGAAACAAGTCAAAATGGTTCATCTTGACTTGCATTTCGATGGTGTCTTCCAAGATGGTATAGATGTAAAGTAAATTCACTTTTAATTAGATTATTTTCGTTTAATCAAGGAAGGTATAAAATTAAAAAAAAAAATAAATAAATAAAAAACTAACTCATAAGTCGTTGTTTTAATCCATCTTTTATACAAAAGTATTCGAATTAAAAAAAAAAAAAAAAAAATTATCCTAACCACAAACTCTATTGTGTATCTTCCATAGGAACCATTCTCGCCTTCTCCACATCACTGGGAATGTTCATGACACTGCGCGTCATAATTGGATTTGCATCAATGACTGTTTCCGTGGTTAGTTTTGTACTCGTCGTCGAATTGGTTAGCGGCAAATGGCGAACAATAATTGGCATTCTGAATATCCTGCCAGTGGCTATATCCTACATCCTGACCTCGGGCATTGCTTATTTAACACGCGACTGGCGCGTTATGCAACTTGTAATATCACTGCCATGGTTGGCATTACTCTTCATCTGGTAAGTTCACAGATATTCATTCCAAGCTATTCGTCTACAGATAAATACTTTCATCAACGCACTCTCCTCATCCACTAACCTGTTCCTACACCATTCATCTATCGCACATTTTGATTTGTTAGTCATCAGACTAACACAGATTCGCCGAAATACCGAAATACTCGTCCATAATCATGTGCGTGGAGGGATACTTGATATCACACCTAAAGTGTGGATACCATTCATATGAAGTATTCCGATATGAATGTTTAACTAGAGGAGTATCTGTATCTGGTGAATGCCAGAGCTTACGATTCAGTTTGCCTGCCGGGAGGAAGTGAATTACTGAATTTATTAGGTTTATCCATGCAGTTATTATTGTTTGCACTAGCCCGTATCTCGTGTTGATTTATGTTGGATTCACAGAAACTTGGAACCAGAGTTTGAGGTAGGGGCGCCGCCGGATGCATTTAGAAATGAAAACGACGGCTGTTGAAAAAAAAAAAAACAATAAAAACCATAAAGGGTTGTGGCTTGCACGATTTTTTGAGCGAATACTCGCCATACTCGTATTCGTATCTCTGAGGAGACGATTTTTTGGCACGATTCTGTGAAATGTCGCTTCACAGTGACGTAGGTGGGTTTATAGGGTTTTTTTTACTACCACAATTGTGGGTGGAGGGCTTTGATGGATCTCTTGTGGGAAATAGTGTCTGACGGATGTATAGATGGTGTCTATCGGTTTTACCTTGGCATATCTACCCTTGTGTCATATTCTAATTAGAATTGCAAAGCAAAGATGCATATTTCGTGATTTTTCAGTGACTTTTTTGTTTATCCGTGAGCGTGTTATATCGGGATTTGGTTAGTTTGTTGGTTTTTTTCCGAACTTTGCTAACTTTTATGGAAACTTACCATATAATGAGATTTCATGATTTCTGAAAAATTCTAGATCCGTGATTAATCTGAGATGAGGTAGTTATGAAACTAAGAGACAATCAAACCATTGTATTGGCATTTGAGAATATGCTTTTCGTAGATGTTATTGATGTGATGTCATAATTTTTGTGAAGACATTTCGATATAATGCTTTTCCAAGGAACAGGATGGATTTTTTGACATTTTTCTCGGTTGATTCTTTTGAGATATAACCAATCTGGCCGCAGTAGGAAATGTGAAAAATTGGGACATGGCGGGACATCTCAATTACTTACTTAAGCGACGGTACAGTCCGGTACCTAACCGATAAGTCTTATCAGTTAATCTGTTCCAAAGTTAACTGCATGGTTACGCATTCGAAGTTTTACTTCTGCCTTCACCTGCTACCTTATAAGAAATATTCCTATTTTACATCAGCTCCTCCTTTCGGAAACATTATTGTCCATATTCTAGCCATACAAAGGCGAGACTTTTGCCTAGGTTAATATCGATTATACATACATACATACATTAGGTATGTAGAACCCGCCATCACAAACTTTATCATGAACACAGCAACGTCACCAAAAACCTTTCTTCTGAAGAGTGTTACTCTTACATTTGATTCTTCTATATGAGTAGATGTTGAGAATAAAATTATCCATTAGCGCTTGCACTTAACAAACACCTTTCACAGTTCTTTAACTAGCTCTCCCGCAGTCTTGTTCGGTTTGGGCTTGGCTGTAACTAGCCGCCCTTCATTAGTTGGACAGAAACTGCAGAATGTGATTGTGTTGTCATTCTTGAGTCTGCAGAAGATAGTACTGTGCCGCAGTAGTCAAGTGGCTTAAATACTTCTGTTTAACTTCCACCTGTTTGCAGGCGGAAAAATTGTAAGTCCCTTCTGTAGGTCTTCCTCTATAAACAATCAAATAAACCTCAAACATTCTAACCTTAGGGCTATGCGACCATGTAATATTAAGACCTACAAAAAAAAATGTTGAATCTGCTGACTATGACCTTTCTTGCTTTGGGTCATACAGTCGGTAATTTTTTGCTTGCTCGCTATATCCTACCACAGTACACTCGAGAGACAGAGTCAAAAAATTCTATTTATCAAATAAGCTCCTGTCACTGCTGCTTCTGCCCAAAAGCTTCACCTTAAGTCGTTGTCAAGAAGCATATGCTTTGGCTCCGGTGCATGTGGTATTATTCGTTGGTGTGGGCCGTAGACCATGGGTCGCAGTGAATACATTTTTTGTTGCGGTATTCGGTGCCATTATCACGAAACTTTTCAATATTTTGAAAATCACATATACTTTGCGACTGGAATCTTCAATGAAAGTCACAAACGATTTAGCTCCTCCAAATGCACAGGCATGAATGCGATGTCACTGTGAATAATTATAAGCACACTCTTTGCACAAATCTTAGATGCACTGACTTAGGTTCAAGTTTGTTTGACTTTAATGCTCACCAAACACTTGATTTCCTCTCCGCCACTGAATTCTACACCAGTGCCCCAGCCGACGATGCTGAATGTGAAATGGTGAAGTTAAAACGAGGTTGCTGGCGGCGTACCACAAGGCTGAGTGCTAAGCAATGTACTGTGGAATATTAGGTAGGATGAAATTTTTTGAATGGGCTGATGACATTGCCGTGGTCCATCTTTACAGAGACGAAACGATTGCAACTCTGCATCTCTGCTTAACTAGGTACTGTTTGTAACTCACCGATCATTAAACTGAACCGGTGCTTATTACGAGTAGGAAAATTTGCGGAACAATCACGTTTTTTAGGTATCTCGTAGTTATTATTGACAGTTGTCTAGGTTTTAAGCCTGATTTAGTGCTGAGACGCAAAAAATTATCGAAAATTGTAACTTCACTTCGATGGCGCCAGTCTTAATTTTAACTAAGGAGTGTCCAACACAGCAGCTGGCATATGGGCATTGCGATCGTGCTGCTCTTTCAAGGCGAACAATATTGCGGACTACAAAAGTAGGGACCTTGCATTGGTAAACTGCGGCACCGAAAGTATTTAGTAAGTAGGCCTTCATATCCACTTCCTTCCAAGGTATTGTATTAGAAATCTATAATATCTTATATGGATCTCCATTATGACTTAGCTCCTTTTTTTATATTAAACTGTGCAATGCGAGCCCGATCTTCACGACCGCAATTTCATATAAAGGATCGTTAAAGAAACAGAAAAACCACTAAAGTTGTCTTGATTTGCCTTGATCTGACTTAACATTCCTTACCATATGATTACTTCAATAATATCTTACAAGGAGCATCCTATCAAAACAACTTTTTTTAATTAATCGGCCAATACATCCTCACAATAATGGCTTTAAAATCGTCAATAATTGCTGGTTTATCCGCATAAACTCATGCCTTCCAGTGGCCTCAATATAAATTGTTGAAGTGTGTCAAATCGCATGATCTGCTTTCAAAAGCCCGGGAGTCCAATCAGCGAATAAGTGATACAACTGGATCTTATAGGGATGTAGGCCAAGGTGTTTCTCGTAACTGACAGGCAGAGGCCACGGTCTTGAGAATCGCGCCATATTAGCAAGTTTAAGACAGGGTTCGGTACAAATAGAACGGAATCGTACTGGATAACTATTTTCAAGAAGAATATAGCCCACCAAGAAATAGACGTATAAGTTTGCCAAAAACAATTCGAATTTTGAAACATGCAAGATTTTTCGCTCTTTCATCGAAGTGGAAAAAATACTGGCGACAGTGACAGTGGTACTTTAGACGCTTTTCATCTAACTATGACGTAAGCGATATAAACCAGAATCTGAAAGTGACATCAACTAACGGGCATAATATTGTTGAGCATATTTCGGGTTATTGTTGCATTTTCCTATATATATTGAACTCTTATACAACCTTGCCTTATACAATAGACTAGCTTGGAAACTTCCATTCAGTCCGCTTTTTTCACAGACTAATGCGAAACCTTTTCAAGGTTGAAGGTTGAAGGTTTGATATTCCCTAAACATATCGTTGAATATGCTTCTTTAAGCTTATCTTCCACCACCTCATGGCGTAATTATTTGGTATCCAGCTCCTTTACTAGAAGATGTCGTATATAATAAGGCCTAGGAATCGGTGGATTAGTTCTGATCATGCAGATTTACTCATAGTACACGAAACGGGGAATCATATTTTATCAAAGAGACACTCAAACAGTTCAAGTCACGGGTCAGCGAGTGATTCGGAGAAAGAGTAAAACTTATGACCTTTCCGAACGATACCCATTCAATTTCTAAGGAGATATAAATGTCACAGACTATGAAGTTTTATCCTTAATCCGATTGATAAGACCAGTGATCAGAAAGCAGTTTGTGTTAGGAAGGCACAAACATCTACATTTAAAACTCTAGCCTTCAACTCCTACTCTCACCTCCAACTCTCATGTTCGGGATTCTAATATGTACATCTGACTAAATGTATTATACTGAACTCTTGCGGGACGTCATTAGCAGCTGAAGATAAGAGAACTCGCATTAGGATGGCGACCAATAGCGGCACCACTAAACGTTTTGAGTTACTTCGCCGTTTTCGGAACACAAGTGAGGGAGCTTCATAATTATGTCGGAACTTTAGATATGGCGACCCAAGAACCCTGAATAGACCAACGGTAGCTTCGGCGAGACTACTGGCACTGAATTATTTAGCCGGATCCTTTGTTGGGACCTTGCCCTCCAGGTTGTGAGTAGCGTGTAAGGGTTACTTCTCCACCATGTAAAAAAGAAATATTGTAGTTGTAGAAACAACAAACAGCCTCGAAGGCGGACAGATACAATGTTTACTATCCCAGGACAACGAATTTTGCTTTTACACAAAAAAAATTAGGACCGTTAATAGACTTCGTGCTGCTGAACAACTAGCAGAGGCTACTGACTGCTATAATGCAAATGTTTTCACGAACCATGAAGAACGTTAGGATGGGCCGGGCAAAAATCGGACGAAAAACTACGAAAACGACACTTATTTGAATGTGGATTTGATTTTCGAGGGAGACTTAAGCTTTAAACTTGTAAGTGAACGCCTCATAACAACCCGTATTTCAACTATCTATCCCCATTAAATCTCTGGTCTGACGATGCGAAAAGATGAGGAAAGATGGTATGCTGCTCGGAAAGAAAACGAAAGAACCGGAAAGGTGCGCTATCGAGGAAATGTAGAGATGTTATTGCAAGAATGACTTTCAAAAGTTTTATCAGAGATTAAAACCATCAAGCCAGAGCTGCAAAGCCATAATCGATGCCTGCTAAGATGAAAATGAATTACTAGTGGTAGAGTCGCAGTCGGTGCTGAGAATATATAAAGACTGCTTCTGCAGCCTTTACAAATACATCGGCGATGATGGTCAAAATTCTGGTGTCGATGATGCTATACAGTTCCCTCTCCCTGTAGCAGTATTTAAGCCTTAATTTACTCACGCAAACGAACTGCCTGCTGAGCTATTTAAAACAGCTGAAGATGACCTGGTTAGTAATATGTACTAACTCATCTAAAAGATACGATCAGAAAGCATGCTCGAGTCTCAGTATAATTTTCCCCATTTTGTTGGAAAAGACCCGTGAATTTCAGATCGACAATCGCCATTGTATTAGTCGATTTCGAAAACACGTTTGTGCAACTGACTGCGTATAAAGGGACGAGCTATACAACGCTATGTATAGTTTTGAAAACTCTGCCAAGCCCGCAGGTTGTGTAGGATGACCATGGAGTATTCTCTTTTGCCCATCAAGGTCGGTAATACATTTAACGATACCTTCATTGTCAAGAAAGCTTTTGAACAAGGCCAATCGCTGTTATATGTCTTTTTTTTAACATCGCCCAAGAAAGAGTTGTGCAAAACTTACTGGCCAATAAGAGAGGCACAATTATTGATGTGAATGAACTTCTTCGACTGAAGCAAAAGCGGTCAAAATGGATCTGATGGTAAACAAGGGCAATACAAAGAATATGACATCAGAGAGGACGCACACCACCTAGAGCTTAGCCAGAGCATCAAAATTGGCTGTTATAACTTCATCTTCCTTGGTTGTGCACTTACAAGCGGCAACGCAGAATTACTCTTACAAACCGCTGTTTCTTTGGGCGCCAGAGGCAATTGAGTCTCAGAGTCATCTATCTACAAGATCCAACTGCGTTTGTTCAAGACCCTCTTTATACCGGTTTTTCTCTATGACATAGGGACTTGGACTTTATCAAAAACGGATGAAAAAACACTTGGCCAAGGAAAGATATTGCACCTGATTTTCGGTGCAGTTATTTATTGACGGAAAATTGTGAAGGATTAACCAAGAATTATGCGTGCGGTACATTAACATCGGTCTAGTCAGACGCCTATGGATTCAATGCCTGAGATAGCTGAACCATGTTGAGCAACTGGATATCTCAGCTCGGTCCAGTTTGCTACTATAACCACGAGTACGGCACAGCAGAGGATGATCGCATCTAAGGTAGCGCATGGAATATCAAGAGGACCTCAATCAACTTGGAGATCAGCATACAAAGCAGCTGGTTTCAGATCGTGCTAGCTGGAGTGGCTAGCTGCTAGTTGGCTAAGGTCGAGATTCTGCTCGGCTCCACTGTAGCTCCACTTCAATGAATATTGCAAGATCTATATAGGGACAGAGTAGGAAAATAAAATAGAACACTTAGATCTTGATAGACGATTGATAGATAGAACAGGCTAGAAGATCGCCTTATTCCTACACCCATTCCTAAAACATGTCATGGCTGTGATAGTCTATTAACAATTTGTCAGACTTTATAGGAGAAATCTCTAGCCTTGCTTTAATGAAACTTCAAATGCATCTTTTAAGAAAAAGTTCAAAAAACATCAACTTCGCTAACAGAATACATGAATAAGAGATCAATAGTTGTTCCATCGCCTGTAAATGTTAAAATTCCATAACAATTAGCCAGATGTACTTATTTATTCACGCATTAAGGCGGTTTTTATGGTTTCTTCAAAGGCATTTCACAGTAATGCCTTTAATCGCAATACATACCTTGAAACCTTACCTCATTCATTCATTGTTCATTCCACATTACTGGACCGGCATTTGTCCATCACTGAGCAAACACTCGGACATACCATCTCAGAAAAAATCTAATCGGATAACGTGTCATCCTCGCATAGATTTTTTTTTTTTCTCTTCCAAATAATAGGTCCTGAGATCTCTCCCGTCCAGAGTAATCTCTTTGTTCAGTCAACAATAACAAAATTGTCCTGCGATTCAATTGATTTTATTTATTTTCAAAATCTGTCCAACCGCTCGCATCCCTTGCCACTTTCTAATTGTTTGCCCTAGCAATTGATACCATTCTCATTTCTCTAATTTATTAAATCAACGTCAGTATGTGTCTGTAGGACATGGATGGTAATCCCTTTCCTCGTAGAAACACATTTCACCTACATATTTCACCCATACATGCATCTAAACTCACTTGGATTTTCTATGATAGATTTATGAGCAAATATCACAAATTCTAACTATGGATCTCTCTGGCGTTTCTCTTCCCAATAATCAATCACACAGGTATTGTGTCCCAGAATCACCCCGATGGCTATTCGCCCGAGGTCGTCTAGATGAATTGGTCGAGCTGATTGAACGTGCGGCAAGGATGAATGGTCGAACGCTTCCATCGAATTATCGAAAATCACTTGAAGCCAACCTAAAGGATGCCACATCATCGTCGTCGTCATCGTCGTCATCCACCTCATCACCACCACCACCACCACCACCACTGCCATCACTTTCATCTCTCGATAACAAACAAAGTGAAGCTGAAGCTGGTCATCCTGGTAATGGTAATGGAACTGCTGGAGCTGTTATTACTCCTGTCATACGAACTGACAGTCCTTTGGTCATTGTGTTCAATAAAGTCTACTGGCGTACTACTGTCCTGACTCTGATCGTGTGGCTGACATTGATTATCATCTATTTTGGACTGACACTGCATCTGAGCAATCTAGGTGGCAACGTTTATTTGAATACGGTAAGTTGCGTTGACTAAGGATCTAAATTGGGGATACATGGGGAGAAATTGGTTGGTAACCATATAGAAGTAGGGTGTCATTGTTAAAGAAAAAATTTTTGAAGTGTGTGTGTGTGGAGTTCCATAAGGACGACAAGAAACTGAAATTGAGTTGGTTGGGGTTAAAATTGAATTCAAGTAAGTGATGTGACATTGGGGCAGGTTATTGGGTGAAGTTGATGTCCATTTGTGCGAGTTGATGTTATTTTAATGAACCAAACCGAGTGGACGGAGGAGACATACTACTCTTCACAGTGGGTACGGTTGTCTGTTCAAATTTTAAACAAGGAAGACCGTTTTCACAAACACGAAGTTAGAACACTTCAGTCAGATGAATTTTTGGAAAATCAAAAATTGACTTAAAGATCTCGACTAGGAAAGTCGGTTTTCGAAAATTGCATTTCGCAATTCTCTCAATAGATGCTTGAAGGTAACCTTAGCACCATTTCATTATTATTACGTGGACTTAAAAGAAAATAAATTTCTGAAATTTCGAAGAATGGACACTGATCTTCCTGCAGTCTATGCATCTTCATGCAGTATAAGTGAAGACCTAACTCACTTCAAGTAATCTTTAAGGTGTTAAACTTAGTCAGCCTTTCCTCTTTCGTATTTAAAGCTGTGATGAGACCAGTTGACATATCAGCATTAATTCCAAGTGCAGTAGTTTAGGTATCACACGTCATATCCCTGCAATGACGTTCTGTTGCCGTTCTGCAATGTTCAATGATATTCAGCTCAACACGGCAAGTCCTAAAGTCTGCTCCTAAACGCGGAAAAAATGTCACTGCCTTAAGCTTCAAATGTGGAATTCTGAAATTCACCCTCAGTGTGAAAGATTTTATTGATCTATTGTACTTAATCTCTCGAAATAGACTTGATCCTTGCCATACTCATATAAGGGAGCTGATGTGCAATAGTGCAAACCTACAACGTAAAAACTCTTATTGATGTTCAGTGTAAGTGACTAATTGTGTTTCTAAATAGCTACTTCAGCTGAGTAGTGAACTAATATGCTAAGCGGAGCTACCCCCAACAAAGGTTGATTCGCGCATTTAAAACCCCTCACGCAAAAAGTCCATTTAATACCGTAAAATGTATCTGAAGGAACCCCAATTTTAGCATATATTCCTGAACTGCCCGTTCTCTCTAAAATGTGCCTGTGCTCGTTCAGAATAAAATTGACTTCACCGCACTACAGCATTACAGGGGATTATGAAGACGAGACAGAACTGCTCCAATAAGCAGTATATACATATGTAGTTGTCATGCAGATACACAGAATTTTGATGTTGGATTTGCGATCGAAATCTCGTCCTAACTTACCTGAAGATGCTTATTGATTGCGCCGCAGCCAGAAATATAGTACTGTCAGCGAAAATAAATCATAAAGCGAGATGGATGTGCCCTAATCAATGAGAATGGTTCTAAATTGATCATTTTTTGACAATGCCCTAGATAAATGTACAACCAGATATGCTAACATCGATTCAAAACAATACCTACCTGCGGTTGAGATCCGTACATGTATATGTGCGATGAGAAACGAACGGATCTCGAAAGAAATGTCGAAGTTGAGGAGCTTTTACACTTCACACTTTCGTTCAGAGCAGTAAGTAGTAGCTTACGCCGACATCATAATCGGAGCATTCTACACAAGCCGAAGAGCCCTTGGTGGTATGGTGGAAAGCCACGGAAAAGACTAGTTATCTCAAAACACCGCGTGTGTCAAAGTAGTGTCAGTAGATAATATTCATTCTCCTTCCTTTAGACAGATTCTTTAATACAATATACTTCTGTATATCGCATAACGGTTAACGGTTAACTAAAAATTCCATCGATCATTTTGTCAATTATGCATGCAACCGACATACTACGATGTTGAAGTTCGGAATCCCTGCAAACTTTATCCGACTTCGCAGGACGATAATGACTTCACATCAGCTTAGTGAGAATACGTTAATATCTTTACGAGCCATTTTGAGCAATGTAACATAGGTTTTCTGAAGATCTGTGCTCGAATTGTCGACACTAACTAGCCTCGCATTTTCCAGATTTAAGAAAGAATTGCGATTCTATGTTATTGTACTCTATTGCTGGCCAAAAGCAAGACGAAATACCATGTCTCAACATATAAAAATTTTTTGCGCCTTCGACACTAATCCTGCAAGTATGGTAGGTCAACAACAGCGTCACCCTTGTGATACAGAAAATATTAACATAATTAAGGTTGACAAGAAGCGGTAATCCGGGCTTAGTAGGAAATTGAAAACTTTAGCCCCCTCTTGACAAAGAAATACGTCCTCTACAATACTCTATAATTTTGTCTGTCAGCGTAACCATTGAGTATCTAACTAGAATGAGAAAATATTGACAGTAATATTCTCAAGAATTATGGAATAATCTACGTAAACAACGCATTCTTCTCTAGAAGAAACCATGATATGATCTTTTTGGAATGAGGTCCTTTATCTCTCATCGGATGAAAAGTACTCAATCAAAAGAAAAAATGTGGTACGACTCGAGTTGTAAAGAGGCGATCGGAGTTAGAGAGAAGTTTTTTCGGTCCTTCAAGATCAACCTGACAGAGGAAAACCAAAAATACCATAGTTTAAACGAGCCAAAAATGACTGCAACGTCTTTTTTGTGTGAAATCTCAATACGACCAAGAACTGAGGAGGGAAATACTACAATGCCCCAAAGGTTGCAAAAACTGTTGGTACTTTGTCAAAAATATTAGAAATTTTGCCTCATCTTCCATCTAAACGCCCATTTATAATGACATTCCAGGTGCCACCTCTCTGGACAAGGCCAATCTGCTTGCTGCACACTTTGTGGCCAGCTCAACACTTCCAAATTGTGCTTTGTCTCTGTCTACACTTGAATTCAGCTCATAAAATATCCCGAAACACTGGTGATCTGATGGAATGACTCTCCGAAAAGTGGAAGCAAAGCGTACATCAATCTAGCGAAAGCAAGATAGTTGCTTTTGATATTTCTAAGGCGTTTGACAGAGTTTGGCATCAGGCTCTTTTGTCGAAAATGCGTGATTTTGGTATCGGTGACTCTCTTCTTCAACGGATTAGAAATCACCTTTCTGAACGTTCAATTCAAGTTGTTTTAGATGGTTTCAAGTCTGATATTCGCAAAATAAATGCTGGTGTTTCCCAGAGCTCCCTTCTGTCTCTGACACTCTTCTTAATTTTCATTAATCTCTTGTCTACTAATTGTAATCCGAAATATTTCTTTGCTGAGGACAGTGCTCTCTGCTTTTCGTATTCATTCCCTGACTCGCGTCCCTGCTCTTCGGCTGTAGAACGGGAATGCCAGCGTATGCTAAGCTCATTAAATTACGATATTAACAGCATAACTAATTGGGGAACCAGTAACAGAACTGCGGCACTGTGGTTCTACGCATCCGTGGCTCTTATTCTACGCCTCCATGGCCCTTATTCTACGCCTCTGTGGCTCTGTGGTTCTGTGGCTCTGTGCCTCTGTGGCTCTGTGGCTCTGTGGCTCTGTGGCTCTGTGGCTCTGTGGCTCTGTGGCTCTGTGGCTCTGTGACTCTGTGGCTCTGTGGCTCTGTGGCTCTGTGGCTCTGTGGCTCTATGGCTCTGTGGCTCTGTGGCTCTGTGGCTCTGTGGCTCTGTGGCTCTGTGGCTCTGTGGCTCTGTGGCTCTGTGGCTCTGTGGCTCTGTGGCTCTGTGGCTCTGTGGCTCTGTGGCTCTGTGGCTCTGTGGCTCTGTGGCTCTGTGGCTCTGTGGCTCTGTGGCTCTGTGGCTCTGTGGCTCTGTGGCTCTGTCTCTCTGTGGCTCTGTGGCTCTGTGGCTCTGTGGCTCTGTGGCTCTGTGGCTCTGTGGCTCTGTGGCTCTGTGGCTCTGTGGCTCTGTGGCTCTGTGGCTCTGTGGCTCTGTGGCTCTGTGGCTCTGTGGCTCTGTGGCTCTGTGGCTCTGTGGCTCTGTGGCTCTGTGGCTCTGTGGCTCTGTGGCTCTGTGGCTCTGTGGCTCTGTGGCTCTGTGGCTCTGTGGCTCTGTGGCTCTGTGGCTCTGTGGCTCTGTGGCTCTGTGGCTCTGTGGCTCTGTGGCTCTGTGGCTCTGTGGCTCTGTGGCTCTGTGGCTCTGTGGCTCTGTGGCTCTGTGGCTCTGTGGCTCTGTGGCTCTGTTGCTCTGTGGCTCTGTGGCTCTGTGGCTCTGTGGCTCTGTGGCTCTGTGGCTCTGTGGCTCTGTGGCTCTGTGGCTCTGTGGCTCTGTGGCTCTGTGGCTCTGTGGCTCTGTGGCTCTGTGGCTCTGTGGCTCTGTGGCTCTGTGGTTCTCTGCTAAGCCACTAACCAGACATTAGCTCGAAATTAAGAAAACACAATACGCCGTAGCTGCTAATATCAAAACAACCCATTAATTTAGATTCGGCGCCGATCAGCTGAATTGGGCATCGCCAGAGAGAGGCTTATTTTGGGGTTGGATTTGGGCTTACATCCGTACAAAATCGTACTGACATCTTCTCAGACGAGGCTTATTTTTGGCTCTACGGCTATGTCAACAACCAAAATTGCCGTCATTGGAGCGAACACAATCCACAAGTGTTCGGCCAGGCATCAATACATCCACAAAAAACGACTTTTTGGTGAGGTTAATGGTATGGCGGCACGATCGAACTTTATTTCTTTCGAAGTGAGGAAGGAGACACGTTACGGTCAATATTTCAGGTATAGAGCGATGTTTAGCGACTAAGCCGTTAGACCTCGACAACATCGATATATTCGAGCTGTGGTTCCAACAAGATGGCATTACATGCCATACAAGTGAAACAACGATTTTGAAATTTGGCGACTGGGTTATCTTACGGCGAGCGTTCATCAATTGGCCCCCACTATCATGTAATTTGACACCACTCGATTATTTTCTCTGGCAAGCTTTTGCCGGAATAACGCAACACATATTGAAACAACCGCTTGAAGTACTGCCAGCGAAGGCGAGGTGACCACTTGAGTGATGCGCTATTCCACACATAATGGCGCGAACGTAATTTAAAAATAAAGCCAGAATCAATGTTAATTCTCACACCGTTATTGTGTTTAATTTCCACTAGAAAAGTCCACTCTCGCCCAAAAATTCTGCACCTATTTGTTGGTTTTGAGGCTGCATACAACAGAAAAATTACCGAGTATACCAAGATATGTCCGACATCCCTGTTAAACTTGTCCGGCTCTTTAACTGATCATGTAAAAATCTCGCTTTATTACTTCAAAAGTTTGTCCATGCGAATGAAAGCTGTAATATCGGAACTGTTTGTGAGATATTTGGTAGTATTAAAGTAAAAGGGGAAGATACGTGAAGACCGTAATATAGGGTTTTCTAATAACGACTTGACAACTTTTTTTTAAATAAAAGGCAAACCATTTGAGATATTTCAAAAACTTTATTACTGGCTTGAAGTACAATCAACACATTTATGAATAAAACTCGACTTCGTTCATATGACCACCACGGGCACGTTTGCAGCGGTCGATTCGTTGGACCCAATTTTCAACCACTCGGCTACACATTTTGGCCGCTATTTCGCGTTCAATGTTGGCTCTGAGCTCTTCCAACGTCGTCGGCGTATTGGCATAAACCAATGACTTAACGTAGCCCCACAGAAAATAGTCAAGCGGCGTTATATCGCACCAACGAGGCGGCCAATCGACTGGCCCATGTCTTGAGATAACACGCTCACCATACTTACTCTTCAATAAATCGATTGTAGCGTGTGTTGTGTGGCTTGTGGCACCATCCTGTTGAAACCACATGTCGTCCAAGTCCATATCTTCCAATTCGGGCCAAAAATAATCGGTGATCATGGCGCGATAACGCTGACCATTCACAGTAACGTGACGATCGTTATCTTTGAAAAAAAATATGGCCTAATAACGCCGCCGGCATGCAAATCGCACCAAACAGTTATTTTTTGTGGATGAAGTGGTGATTCATAAAGCACATGTGGGTTTCCACACGACCAATAACGCATATTTTGCTTATTGACGAACCCATTGAGCCGAAAATGAGCTTCGTCACTGAAGATGATTTTGCGACGAAATTCATCATCTTGGCGAATCTTCTCCAGAACCCAATCGGAGAACGTACGTCGCTTCAAATTGTTCATCGGCATCAATTCTTGAGTCAGCTTGATCTTGTATGGGTGTAAACCAAGATTCTTACGCAAAATACGCCATAATGTGGTCTGAGCGATGCCCAATTATTGAGAACGCCGTGGAATTGACTGATTTGGATCGTTTGCTACGGACGTCTAAACAACAGCGATATTTTCATAACATCACACAACGAATATGTAGACTCAAATTTTTGCAGTAAACTTGTTATTGCCTATCTACTAGGGCGAGAATTACGTCCGAAAATCGGAGTTAACGCTCTTAAAGTTGCAGTCACCGACTCCGAATATCTGTAGAAAATTTTTATAATTTGCAGACGTTGCTCGTTAGTGTACTTTATCATGATGAAAATGTTGGGTTTACTGAATAAATTGACAGTGACAGTTTGATGATTAGTGAAAGAGTGCGTTCACAAATTAAATTCAAAGTTGTCAAGTCCCTATTGGAAAACGCTATATTTACTCAACCCGCAGTCAAACATTACTTAAATAAAATTTTAAATTTGTGGCAGAATTTTTTCTAATTTTATCTTTCTTTTAAGGCTATTGCAGGTTTGGTGGAGGCCTTTTCCATCTGCCTCAGCATCTTTGTTGTCCTCAAATTGGGTGTACGGAAAAACCTAATCGCTTACATGCTAATCTCTGGTGTATGCTGTCTAGCTACAAATCTAGTTCCGGGTGGGAATTTATTCGGCGTCATTGGACTAGCGATGATAGGTAAGCACATGTATCTATCGATAAAAACCAAGCGTTTTTCTCACCGACCTATCACAACACTCGTACATCTAGATAATTATAATATTTATTCAATTTTCTTAAACTGTTTCTGTTTTCATCCTCTCCTCCTCATTTTTCACCATTAAACAGCAAAATGTGTAATTGGCGCTAATAATGCAATCATACCAACCTTCACTGCACAACAGTATCCGACAGTTGTGAGAAATTTCGGACTTGGAATGGGAAATCTGGCAGCCGGTATCGCATTGATTATCGTTCCCTACATGTGGCTACTGGTGAGTGTACTCCTCCATATTTAAATTAAATTCAAAAAAAAAAAAAAAGGAAAAATAGAAAAATCTCATCATCGGGGGTTCACTTTTTTTTTCTTTTTTTTTTTGTAGGAACACGTTTCAGCCCTTCTGCCCATGAGTGTGATGGGGGTGTGTGGACTCATCGGAGCTGGAGCTCTAATGCTGATGGATGATGTGCAGCGTGGAGGAGATTGAATTTAAATGAAACAACAGCTTCGCTTCATCCCCATAGTTTGTTGTACTGTGATAGAGGACGTTTGCTGCAGACAGAATGTTCTGGCGAGGAAAATTTAATATTCAATATGCGGCGTGGGTCTAGATTTTAGGAGACCTAGTTTAAGTTGAGCAGTATTTCCTTAGGCTTATAGTAGATTTAATTAGTTTTTACCTAGCAACCACCTGTAAGTCATAAACGAAATAAAATAAAAATAAAAAACACACAAAACACACAAAAAGTGTAATTCGATTTTGATGTCGAATTCCAACGAATTGGTGGTCTGGATCGGAAGTTGAATTTGTATGTACGAGTAGTGCATCTGAGGAATGTGACCGAAACAGAAATGGAAATTGAAATTGAATTTGAAATTGGATGAAGGCGCGCAGTTGCATTGCGACGGTTGATTGGCTTGTGCAAACAATGAGTCGGATTGCGTGATAGTTAATTGGTAGCCAACGAACGTAAAGTGGTGGTCTTATCTTATTAAATTAACAGTTTGACGAGTAGAGCTCTTTTTTTATGAACTTTTGCCAGCAACAAGGTCGAAAATAAATGCTATGGTTGGATACGTAAATACCAGTTCTGGCAATAGTACTGCATCGGCTTTTAATTGATCACGTGCAAATGGGTACGTCTTGGTTAGACTGGGCTTAGTATCTTTTTCAGCCGAGGTAAGTGAACTTTTTTTTTCAGAGAAGAAGTATGGAGTTGAAGGATAAGATAATAAAAATTTCGACTGACAAGCCAACTAGTCATTATTTACTCAACTCTATTTCAGCGACCATCAAAAATTGAATTGAATTAAATTCATTCAAAACCATGGGTGGGTTTGCGAAGTTTCATAAAACAATATAACGGGAGATCTGAAAGGCCGAGAGCTTCTTTTATTGTGGCAAATGTACCTACATATATAATATAGCTTGAACAATTCTGGAATCAATTTATATTTTAACTTAAATCGAAATCCGGAGGAGTTTCTTCGTCATTTCGTGACCATCGATTAAACATGGATTCATTGGTATACACCAGAGACCAAAGAACAATCGAAACAATGGGTTTTATCCGGTAAACGTGAAAGGTGATGGCCAGCCGTTTTTTGGGACGCGCGAGATGTGATCTACGTTGACTATTTGGAGATGGGAAAAACAATCACAGGTGCATAGTGATTGGGCCGATTTGAAGAAAAAAACGACCATATTTGGCTAAAAAAAAAAGTGCTGTTCCACCACGATAACGCACCGGCTCACTCATCTGCTGTCGCAACAGCCAAATTGCTCTACGAATTGCTCCCTGATCCTCCTTATTGTCCGGATTTCGCAACCTGCGAATTCTTTTTGTTCCCAAAAAAGTTCCAGCTCCGCTGGGAAAAGTGTATCGAGTTGAAAAGGGATTATATTGAAAAATAAATTGTCAAAACCTAAAAACCAGACAGCAAAAAAATCAACCTTTAGTTTCTAACCAGCATTTGTTATTAAAGGAAGATAGCTTAACCGACTTAACTCGATCTAATAGGTACGTTAGGTAGATTACTTACTGGAAATTATTAAAAAAGGTTTCACTGTTTTACTAAAGCTTCATCGAATCCATCAAGCTCCTCTCAAGGTAGCTAGGCACAAGGTAGAAGAGGCTGTACAGAACATAAACTATGCTGTTACCAGTTGTGTGGATTTGTATTGTCCCTACAGGGAAAACTGCTGCATATCGAATGGTCAATGCGAACCTGAAGCTACTATGTTAGAAAAAAAGGTGGATACTAAAGAGGTCACTTAAGATTAGTTTGAGTTTCGAAATGTGCTTCTGATAAGGACTAAGATAACCATCAGATTATTCTGTGGAACCAGCAGGCTGGTCAAAGTCCTAGAAGGGTCAAAGTAGAGGTAACCAGGTCAGAGCTGGCTCGGAAGAAGCTCCTATCCATGAAAGTTCAATATATTAATATAGTTGATATTTGTTATCAGTTGTGGTAACGGATGAGACTATTGAATGATGGTTTCAGATTGATTTGCACCGTATAAGCCTGCTGCTGACAGATGCGCAAAGAATTTTCATTGTTAGCCTGGTACTTTCCTAAATATTATATCGGGTTTTTCCATAAGGACATAATAACTTTGTATTCTAGATGTAGTACACAGGTTAGATTTAAGTATGGAACTCGATCTTGTTCATATGACCACCAAGATCATGTTTTCAGCGATCGATTCTTTGAAGCCAATTGTCCACCTTTTGACCACACATCGGCTCGAACTCTGACAATTTGGCTTTCGATATTTTACCTGAGCTTCTCTAACGTTGTTGGCTTCTTGGCATAAACTGACGACTTAATATAACCCGATAAAAGTGTTAAATCGCATGAGTGATAAAATTCCGGGTTTCCGTCAACATTTTTGAGAGCCTAATCGGAGAAGTTTCGGCGCTTCAAATGATAAAAATCCCCCACAATGTGGAATGAGACATTCTCAATTCATGAAGACGGCGTGAAATCAACTGATTGGGCTCATTTTGAACTGCGATGCTGCGATGTTTTCGGCGCTCATTGGCACAGTAACATTCAAAAGTTAATATTTTGACTCGAATTTATCTACTATAGCACGCACAGCCCGTTGGGTGGGATGATTATTACGACCGAAAATTGGAGTAAGCAACCACTAATTCAGAATTTCGGTGGTAATACCCTTTATACCGGGTGAGTTTTTTAACTTGAGAGATCCAAATTACTCGAAAAATACGCGATATCGCGAAAAATGTTTCAGGCAAAAGTCATAAGGTTCTGAAGGGGACATAAGATGGTGACCACGAGTTTGACCTAGAGACCCATGATAATTCCTAATTTTCATTGCTCAATCGTATTTCTCAGTGGGGCACACGACTTTGTCTCAAAGGTCTTATTCATTCAGTGCTAGATACCATAGCACTGGCACGCCTAAATCATTAATCGGTTTCCAACGTTGTTAGGGTGTTAGAAGGTCGAGATTTGTTTTGAAGAAGTCATTATTGCCTCGAGTGAAGTTAAAACTCAAAGAAATTTCAGAGAGAGACAAATCGTCCTAAACTTATCTGAGAGTGTATGATGTGCACTCTGCCCTTTTCTTCTACTTGAACGGAACTGTACTTCATTTAGAAGTTAAATATTTGTTTTGAGGAACTGATTATTATTAGTAACGTTTTCCAGATAAATAATGCAGGCTATTTCAATTTAAAAGAAAATTTAAATGATATTGATTTATGGAGAAAGTGGAAGGAACATCGATGGTGCTGTTGCTCTTTACGCCCAATATTTCTCAGAGCAAATACGATCGCGCGCTTGCTTTTATCGGGTCATCCAACAATTCACTGGTGAAGGAAGTGTGCAACCAAAGAAAAGGAATCGGTCAGATAGGGTGGCTGTTGAGGACAATGAAATAGCAGTGTTAGCTGCCGTTGCATACGATCCTCACATTAGCATTCGCCAAATAAGTCGGGAATCAGGAATTTCTCAAACGACTGTCTGTAAGATACCATCCTTATCATGTTTCAATGCATCAAGAACTTTCTAGTGAGGATTTTCGCAACCGGGTTTCCTTTTGTCAATGGGCACTTCAGCAAATTGAACGAGACCCCCTTTTCTTCGCCAAGGTGTTATTCTCTGATGAGTCGACTTTCACCAATCACAGTACGGTCAATCGACAGGTTGAACACCAGCACCCTTGGAATGTTAATGTTTGGGCGGAAATTATTGGGGATAAATTCATAGGTCCATATTTTATTGAAGGCAACTTGAATGGCGAAAAGTATGCAAACTTCTTGCGGGTCCATCTTTCAGTATTACTAGAAGAACTGCCATTGGAGTTGCGACAAACAATGTGGTTTCAACATGATGGTTGTCCAGCCCATTATTCTCAAGTAGCCCGGGGCGTATTAAACAATGTTTACCATCAACGATGGATCGGAAGAGGGGGTCCGAGGCAATTTCCTCCAAGATCACCTGATCTTACGTCACTTGATTTCTTCTTGTGGGGCTACTTAAAAAATGAGTTTTACAAAAAAAAGCCAACAACACGTGAGGACATGAAAAGACGAATAACTGAAGCTTGCCGGAAAATTACGCCAGAAATACTTCTCAGTTCTGTTGGTTCATTTAGAGCGCGGATAGACAAGTGTATTGAAGGAAATGGTCACATTTTCGAGCATTTGTTGAAATAGTCTCGGGAAATAAACGTCGAAATGGGAAGAATTCAATGATTCAACAGCTGGAAGCAAGGGAACCCACTCTAATTAATCACCCCGAAGGAAACAAAATACTGCACCGTCCACGTCGTTGTTTCTGGCTTATGCTAAACGCAGTATGTAAAAACAAATGACAAGCCTACGAGCAATACGACTGAGCAATGAAAATCAGGAATTATTATTTGAAAAATCAAAAGTGACCTTCGTTTGACCTTGAAAATGGGTCTCAAGGTCAAACTTGTGGTCACCATATTATGTCCCCTTTAGAACCTTGTGACTTTTGTCTGAAACATTTTTCGCGATATCGCATATTTTTCGAGTAATTTGGATGTCTCAAGTTAAAAAATTCACCCTGTATACCGAACTCCTAGCGAACAGTGTAATTGGTGTAAATGAAGGACTCATTTGCCAAAACCATCAAACCTATCCTGCCAACTAAAGAGCATGCAGCATGCTTCTTTTACAAAGAATTTCTTAACAAATTTGTCGTCTACTTATGTCTTCTTAAAATTCGTTTTATAATTATTAGCTCAAGGGGTACCTATGTACATTGGTGTTAAATGTTTGCAAGTTATAATGATTGGGAAATAGAGAGCTTGACAGGGTATTCCATAATCCAGTTGTACGGTTTAGAAACGAATCACGACATTTCAAAATACCGAAGGTAGGATTGAGGATGTACTAATTAGTATGCAAGACGTGTATTACGGTTAAAAATTTGAAGGGTTGGAGTTCTACTGGCAATTTTAATTGAGCACTGGTGGTGAAAATATCGATAAAACGATAAAATATCTATATTAATATCACCTATGAGATTTATCGCACGGTTTTGAATCCTATATAGCAGGTGAAGAGATGTTTTAGGAGCACCTTACCAGGCGTTGGCATTGCACACCAATATTGGGCCAATAAATGCCTTATACACTGATCAGAGATCAGAGGGGGTGAAATAGTTTCTACATTGCTTGAGGAAACCTTGTCTTTTCCCAGCATTTTTAACGACATCGAATATGTGGTCATTCCAACGTAAGTTATCACTGACACACATGCCGAGCATGAAAAGTTTTTCGGTTTCGACGATGAAAGTGTCATTCATGGATAATGGCTGGGTGTTTGGATTTCGCTTTAACGACAGCAGATATTGTAGCATTGTGTTTTGGAAGCATAAAATTCCACTCAATTGATAGTTCCACAACTAGTTATGCTGCTTATATCGGAATTTAGTCATGGGCTTAACATACACTGCCGTTACCGTTCTACAACCGAATAGTAGGGACACGAGCCCGGAAAATAATATAAAGAGCAGAAAGTACTGTCATCAACAAAGGAATACAATAAATTAGAAGTAGCAGACGAGAGATGGTCGAAAAAAATTAAAAGGAGTGTCGTAGAACGTAGAACGTAGCCCTGGAGCACCTTGGCACTAATTTTGTGAACATTAGACTCGAAACCACCCCAGAAGATTTGTTTCTTATGCATGGAAGAAGAGAGCCGTCGATCCCAAATGTACGCATTTTCGACAAAAGAGCCTGACGCCAAAATCTGTCAAATGCCTTAGAAATATAAAGTGCACCTATCTTGCTTTCGCCAAATTGATGTATGCTTTGGTTCCACTTTTCGGTAAGATATACCATCAGATCACCAGTGGACCTGGTGGACGCTGGAACCAAAGAGTACATTAATCTGGCGAAAGTAAGACAGCTTCACTTGATATTTCTAAGGCATCCGGCTTTTTTGTCGAAAATGCCCTTCCAAGGTCTTTGTTTCCTGATCGTTATAAATTGCAAACATTTAAGACCAATGGTACAATGGTACCTCTCCTTTCATTCCCCTAAAGTTTCCTTCACCCGCACTATGTACAAACATTTTGTACAGTGCTCAAATCCCGCTAAAAACAAAAAAAAATAATAATCATACAAATGTTAGATGCAAATGTTGCCCTACATTTTTTACATTTCACGTTGGAGTCGATTATGTCTGGCTATAATCGTGGACGTATATTACCATTAAGTGGTCGCTTAAATGCGCTGCATTGGAAAAAGACATGAAGCTTTGTAGTGACAACAGCATGATGGGGAAGGAAATAGTGTTTTTCAACAATCGTATTTTTATTCGTCGTAACTTCTTTCATACGGCTTAAGATTCCGTACTATTCGAGGCACTTAGACAATGTTTGGTTTGCAAAAATTAGGCCAGTGTTGCTCACTTGGAATTGCCATTTAGGAATAAGTCATTCACAGGTAATGAGCGTGCAAAATAATTAGTGAGTGATAGAAGCAGAGTTCATGTGGTACAGAAACTGGCGGCAAAAACGACTTATTGTAACTACCTTAACGGTCAAAGATTCTTCCCATTGCAATGAACAAACAGACCCACTTCTATGTCTTGCTTTTAAATTCACCACGACTTTAGACATTTATATGGTTTTACCGAGTTGCGAATAAAATTAGCACAGACATTAACCACGTATTATCAATTCTTTTTATGGACACAAACCATTTTTACCAGCAGAAACTCTTGAAAGCTCTTCTTTTGAAATTTCTGATTTTTTTAACGGATACACTAAATTAAAAAGGAAAATGTTCATGGTCGGCTTTATGTTTCTTTAAATTTCGAATTCAATTTAACTTCAGAATATTCTGTTCATTTTTGCAATAATCTACCCTCGAATAAGGGCCAAATCCGACACTCCATTTAGTTCAAAACCTCATTAGGTAATCCGTCCACGGCCGCTAATTCACAAGAAGAGAACATACTGACACCGTCCATCGTCTTCAGAAAGTGAAAAGTCACGCAAACGTTTCCCCATTGTGTGACTTTCTTTTGTCGAATTTGTTTGTTTGTTTGTCCATTTTTTGTTGTCGGAGTTGTGCTGTACTCGTAATTCATCACGCCCAAATCGAGCATGAAGATCATGCAAAGCGCAATCGTTTCAATGAGTTTGGATTTCAAATTCCATTCGCGTGACACCAATTACATGCTCCTGCTGAGAAAAAATTTACGACCACGGATTTATGAGACAATCCTGTTGAAAGATGGTGATGTCATTTGACTGATAAGTTAGTCTGCCGCGTAAATTAAAGATGAATTCGTAACACTCAACGCGCATGGCGTTTGGTTAATAAAATGCTATGTCGTAATTGGTACCCAATTTAGACCTGCGTTCTTTAATTCATATTTTGTTGGGTTTTGTGTGAGTATGTCCTTGAAGATGATGACGAAAACACCAGATAACTACAAAGTTATTTCTCGGTCATCACCTTGTATTTTGTTTAATCCCTTCAAATCGGTTAAAAGTGCATAATAATCGGAAAGTGAAGTTAACAACTAACCCATTTCTCATTCACAGCTTTTTGTGTTTTTTTTTTTTCAACTGACCTACCCTAATTAATTCATCATCATAATGTCAGAACACGCAGAATGCTCAGGATACCAATATTCCAAGCAATGAGCAATTAGAAAGGCGCAAAATACTAGAAGAAACAAATGAGAAGTTTTTCCATCAGACGAATTGGAGCCCGGCTCATGGTCAGCATGACACCGAAGGGTGCCAGAAGACCTATGCGGGAAGAAATCATACTTTTAAAGGCACAACTCCCTAAGCTTGCAATAGCTCAAAAAATACAGACCACCACCAGAGCTACAAGAGCGCACAGAAGTGGTAAAGATTCTAGGAGTTCCCGCAAAACCAAGTGCACCGAGGTAACGTGTAAAATACATCTCTCACACTAAACCTCCCTCAGGTAAGAGGTAAGTAAGAGCAGGAACACGAACGAAACAAGGGATGGTTGTCTATCAATCACTGGCGTGACAAGAATATAAAGCTATTGCCAGAAGCCAAACTCTGTGCAATTTACAGAAGTGAAATTCCCAAACTATACACCTGTATAACCTTCCTCCCAGTCGATGATAAAATGCCCAAGGAAGTCTTCGTGTTAAGGATGGCCGAGCGGAATTCTGGAATTTCCACAGCAGTTTAACGTGTCTTTAGGATCTCAAAAGAAAGGAGTGGAGGTGATACAGAGGTGATACTTCATAGAGCGTAGGTGCAAGCTATCTCTTAACCCTGTATGTTGCAGATACAAATCCGCATCAAAGGACTACCAAAAGCACCAAAACACATTGCCCGTCCAAAGAATACAGGCCCTCAATTTTGGACGAGCGCACAACCAAAACTGCTTGATGCAAGAACATTAAAACAATCTGGAACAAAAAAGAACTCAAATAGATTGCCAGTCTACAACAAATAGTGGCACAGACAGCTCAATGGTTGTAGACAAAAGCTGTAATGCCGGAACGTCAGAAGACATTATTTCTATACCCAGACTATTTGATGCCATCCCAAGAGCTGAGCTGTCTCTAAATACTGACAACTGTGCCAGTACTACCCAGCAATAACTTACATGGGGCTAAGGTGTATCCAAGTTAATCTATGTACAACGTGCTTAGGCCGCCTCGGCAATCCTCAGGTGGAGATTTAACAATGATCACCTAGACGTCGCCTTTATCCAGCAACCTTATGCCCTTAAAGACGAGGTAAAGGGACTCTCAGGTGATTTTTATCCACTAACCCTGGAATAACACTGGTTAAACCAGAATACACCATCAGGGAACTGGTAGCTGCAAAAACTGAGTTGCATACCAATGTAGGTAAGACAGAAGCTGTTATATACTCATCTTAGCTGCCCGGTAACCCTAGCGACTTGGACGTCTTGCTACTGAAAGGACTGGTAGACTGCGGTGTTAAGAAGAACCTGTAATTTATAAATAGTCTTAGGGCAGAGTCCTAATCTCTCCTAGATCTCACTCTATGCAATTTATTTTTCATAAAAAAAAAATTATAAGGAATTGGCGTGTCTCATCGAAAGCCTCAGTGTCGGACCATCGCCATATACTATTTGACATTGTATTAGGTACTATTATTTCTGAAAAATACGAACAACCCAAAACCACAGACTGTAACATATACGGTCAACAGCTCATAGACAACCTGATTAGATGTAACACGAACATCGGAAATATAGAAAATATTGAGCTACCATCAAACTAGCCCAGGAAAAGAAAAAACAGGCAATCGACAGACCCTCTGGTAGAACAAAAAACTAGCCAAACTTAGAAAAGATACGAGAAAACTAATAGTGAATAGGAGATATACAGAAAAACACTCCCACGCACAGCCAAGAAATAAGAAGGGCCAAGAGACAATCCTGAAGAAACTTCTGTTATACAATCGATGGCACCAGAAGTAGTGCCCGCATTCAGAAGATACCATTTAAGCAGTACAACACACTAATCCTATTCGTTCAACAAAAAGACCTGATGGGACATACGTCGAATACGGCCTACAGACGCTTCAGCTCTTAGCCGAAACACAGTCGACGATAATTCCAGAAGCCCAAGGAAACTAATTAACTTATTCAGAGCTAGCTACGCGTGGGGATACTTACCAAAAAAGTGGAAGAAGGTTGCTGTCAAATATTGTGAATGCCTAAGGTAAGATGCAGACCGTCTAAACTACTACCAAAGTCATATAGACCAATCAGCTTCATTTCCTTTTCCCCCAAAAGTATGAAAAAATTCCTCGACAGACATATCAGAGATGGATCACTTCAAATGAACCCCCTTCACAAATATCAATATGCCTACCAACCTGGAAAATCAACCACATACGCCCTACAAAATCTTGGCACAAAAATTAAAAAATCTCTCAGAGACAAAGAAGTGGGGGCGGCTTTTTCCTCGAGGTATTCAAAACATGGGAGTTGACGATACCACATGTAAATGGAGAAAATGTATGCTATATAGAGGACAAAATAATAAAAACCTCATTAGGCAGCAATAAACTCAGTATGATAGCTATAAAAGGATGCCCCAGGGAGGAGTACTATCATCCCTACTATAGTCCACCATAGCTAATGAATTACTTATTGTTCTCAGCAATGATGGCTTCTATATCCAAGATATGCAGACGACGTTGGTATCCTAATCAAAAATAAATTCGACAATCTTGGATCGCCTCCAAAGGGCTCTAAACCTAGTTGCTGGATGGTGCACCATAGTTGCACGTAAAGTCAATTCCCAAAAAAGCACCATTGTTAGATTCAATTAGAGAAAAAGCCGAGGAAAACTCAGAAATGACACGCTCTTCGGTGAAACAATAGAGTTCTCAACGGAAGTCAAATATCTAGGAATCACAGTGGATGAAGAACTTACGTGGATCACTTATCTGTCTAAGACTATTGACTAAATTCACTAGACCAGCAAAAGTCTAGTTGGAAAAAATTGTTTACTTAATCCCAAAAGAGCACTGCGGATATACATGCCAATAACGAGGAGAATTATCATCAAGTATGCGGCCGGCATCTGGTGTCATAAAGTATAAAGCAGAGGTCAACACAAGCTAAACTCATCAAAATACGGAGACTACTATAATTTGGAATTGCTTTTAACTCAACAAGAAAAGCAGACGAACTAGCCAGAAAAGGATCCGCCTCTCAATCCATGATGCCAACACAATTCTGTAGGTCATCAATTAACACAATAAAAGGAAGTATAAAAGCCTGGCTAGAGGAAGAGAAGCTCCTTTACTGGAGAGAAACCGAAGAAAACACACAAGCCAAAAACTTTATGCCACAAAAAAACAAAACAACTACTACAATATTAAGTAGAAGTCAGATTCGACTAATCATAGGTTTTCTCACAGGGCACTGCCATGGTATAGCACATGCCCATGGAATAGCACTAGACAATATATGCAGACTGTGCAACGAGGTCGTAGAAACAGCAGAACACATATGACTGCAATGGTTTAATCAAAACACGTCAAAATTACCTAGGTAAATTCTACCTTGAAGCGGCCAAAAAGCTACCAGCTCAATAGGCTCACCGCCTTACTCACAAATTGCAACATCATAGATGAACTCTAAATGAAATTGATGCTACTACACCGGCTTCTGAACTCACAATCTCAATATTCAGAATCTTACGGGCCCTTTTAGAGTGGAATTAGAGAATAAAAATGTTGAACAATCTCAACAAAGCTGAATCACTTACATTTTTAACAAGAGATACACATCTCGATCGGCTAACTAATTTTTATAAATCAAAATTTAAAATTGATGTTAGAAACTACCGTAAAACCCTCGCCAACACCTTCTAGGTGAGCATCTCGTTAAAATATGAATGTATGGTCATCAACCCTGCTTGAAATAACCACGAAAAGATTAAAACCGAATACTGAAATCACCAAATTACGCAAAGATACTACCTTTAAGTCCCGTATAACAAACAACAACTTTAAAAAAAAAATAGAAAACAGAACCAAGTTAATACTTAGTCGAACCATATACCGATTCTAAGCCCTACTTTAACAATAAAAACCCAACTCTTAGCAAACAAGCTGCTGATCCAAACTGGAGCTTTAAAGTTGCAACACTTCCTTTCTTCACCCCTTCTTCAATTTACTCTGCCAGGCGCTTACGTACAAAACATTCTTTCGCCCCGTCCAACCCAATTCTCAAACGTGTATCCTTTAATCTTGATCCTCCTACTAGTCTTTTAAAAAACCGAACAATACCTCCTTATTTCACTCAAACAAAAACGGCTTGCCCTTACTTTATTCACTCCCCCCAGACCCATATAGAACCCATACTTCCTCCAAAGGCAAAATTAGCCAAGCATCTTACCGATTCAGAGGAGGGTGTCTACTCTGACCGCAAATAATAAAAGGTGACCAGTTGAGAACGATAGGAAATTAATTTCAACAAAACAGCAACGGTATGAGATATAAAATTGATTCTGGCTTTATTCTGAAGCTACGTTCATGGCATTATATGTGGAATAGCACATCATTCGCTAGCGGTGGTTCAAGCGGTCGGTCCAATTTTCGATGACTCAGGACAATATGCACGGCATTATCTCGGCAATAGCGTGACGAATGTTGGCCTCGAGCTCGTCCAAAGTGTATGACTTGTCAGTGTCAGTGGTGTCAAATTGCATGATTGCGGCAGCCAATTGATGACCGCTCGCTGTGAGATGATCCAGTCGCCAAATTTTTTTTCCACAACTTCGAGCTTTGCGTCGCTTATATGGCATATAGCTCCGTCTTGTTGGAGCCCAGCTCATATATATCGATGTTTTCGAGCTCTGACGCTCTAAAATATACCTGAGACCATTGACTGTTAAGATTGTCAGGTATTGATTGTCAGAATTGAATTAGGTCCAATGATTCCGCCATGCCATAAACCATACCAACCAGTCAATCTTTGTGGATGCAAAAATTTGAAAAAATGCCTAACACTAGTGGCCAATAACGGACATAGACGCTGAACCAAAAATGGACCTCGTCCGAGAAGATGATTTTTTGACCAAAATCCGGATCTTCGACCAACATTTCCAGTGCCCATTTAGCGTTGTCTATGGTCAATTGGCCCCAATTCTTGCGTCAGCACAATTGTTAAGCCATGTTGACTCTCTGGCGATGCCCAATTCATCTGATTGACATTTCTGGATCTTCTTCGATACTGGCCGCTACGGCGGCTATGTTTTCTCCATTTTGCACAAATCTCTATCTTGTTGGCGGCTTAAGATCCATAAGAGTGTACTCACACTCAAACTTTTCCACGGTGCGATGAATTACCTGCACAGAGAGTTGCGTACTTACAGCTTAGCCGGAATTTTGTTAATATTTTTTGATACTGATTGATTGATTTCCACACTTTCGGCAAGCGTAACACGATGCATAATAAAATGGCAAACCTTACTGAATGTTTTGATAGCTGATAGACATAACAATTCGATAAACTATCATTGGTATTTGGTCACCCGTTGTGATAATGTCTGTTAATATCTCGCTTTTCTACATGATAAGCCGGACTCTGTTTGTATCGACGGTAAAACGAAAACCAATGCAATGGTTTCCATTCTGCAAGAATGGCCTCCCCACAAATCGTAATAATCTGTGGCAACTTTTTACACATTTTCATGAGCAAATAGATATGACTCCTGATGATTTCATATCTCCCTTCCTTTGCTTCTCACGTTGAGACAACACGGTGTAGTTTCAAAAACCACCATCGCTCCTAACCCGCCGCTCAATTCTTTGTCGAAGCCTCCCAAATGTCTATCCCTTTATATCAAAGCGATAGAGGATTAGACTAAGATTTTCAAATTAAGCGGGCAACGTACATTTGATTATCGATTTTTTATTTTTTTGTTGTGTTGGTACACGTGTCCCGAATATACCAGGTGTACCGTAATTAAGTGAGCGTCAAGATACAAATGTCTCGATAGGAAAGATTTGTTGTGAACGGGCCTTAATTTTTTTTTTTTTTTTTTTTTTTTTTGGTTGCTTTGACACCTGTCAAACATATTTTTTCATCGTGTTAAAAATGTCGAATTTTGTACCAGAAAGCATTAATTTTTTGTTTTCATTTGAAGAAAAATGCTGCAGAGTCGCATCGAATGCTTGTCGAAGCGTATGGTGATCATGCTCTATCAGAAGCAACATGCGAAAAATGGTTTCAATGGTTCACAGATAACGATTTTGATGTGAGAAAAGAAGAAACCGAAAACTACTTGTGAAATTTTGCTTCAAAGACACAATAAAAAATCAGTTTTGCATCGAATTGTAACTGGCGATGAAAATTGGATTTATTTTCAGAATACTAAACGGAAAAAATCATGGGTTAATACGGGACAACCATCAACTTCGGCTGCAAAACCAGATCGATTCAGCAAGAGCGCAATGCTGTGTGTCTAGTGGGACCAGAAAGGTGTGGTGTTCGACGAGCTCCTAAAACCTAGTAAAACCGTAAATACAAATCGCTATCGACAACAAATGATCATTTCGAACCATGCATTGGTCGAAAAACGACCAGAATGGGCCAGAAGACACGGCAAGGTAATTTTGCTCCATGACAATGCACCTGCACACAAAGCAAAACTGGTTCAGGATACGACCAAAGCACTTGACTGGGCTGCTACTCTGCTACTTGCCTCCTTCCGACCACCATTTTTTTTCATCGATGGGACAAGCATTAGCTGAGCAGCTCTTCGAGTCCTACGAGGAAGTCGAAAATTGGGTGAATTTTTGGTTTGCTTCAAAAGACGAACAGTTTTAATGGCGTTTAATCCATACATTGCCTGAAAGATGGGAAAAATGTGTAGCTAACAATGGCCAATACTTTGAATATTAAAAATTAGTGTTTTATTTTCACAAAATAAATAAAATAACAAATTTTTACAGTTTCAAGTATACCATATAGCATACTTAGTTTGTTTTTGACAGATAGAAAGGTTAGACGGGCTTGGGTGTGTTTGGCGATTTTCAATTATTATAAAAAAATGGATCAAAGAATTTTCATCAAATTTTGTGTAAAATATGGAATCAAGTCCTTAAAACACTTGAAATGTTGACAGTGGTATACGGTGAGTCTCCTCTAAGTAAAAAAATTGTTTACAAGTGGTACAAGCTCTTTCAAGATGGCCAAGGAGATGCCAATGACGAACCCCGTTCTGGACGCCCCAGCACATCAACAAAATATGATAACGTCGAAGCTTTAAAGAAAATTGTTTTGGAAAATCGTCAAAGTTGCTTAGGATGTTGGTGTGTCGGTGGGCTCATGTCATGCAATTTTTTCGGATGTTTTGGGCATGAGACGTATGTTAGCGAAGTTTGTTCAGAAACTTCTTCATTTTGATCAGAAGAACCGTCGCATGAACATCGCTCAGGATCTCTTTAATGATGTGAACGATGATCCTGATTTGCTCAACGGGATCATAACTTTTGACAAATCATTGGTATATGGTTATAACATGAAAACCAAAGCCCAATCGTCCCAATGGAAGAACCCTGGAGAGCCAAGACCGAAATGTCAAAGTTTTGATCATGGTGCTTTTATCACATTATTACGTACGGTCAATAAGGAGTATAAAGTTAAAGTTATGCGCCGTTTGCAAGAAGCAATACGAATAAATCCTCCGTAATAGTAAAAAAACAATTCATGGCTTTTGAATCACGATAATGCAACTGCTCATCGTTAATAAAAATGGCATCGCCGGAAGAGTTCTAGGCAATACCAAAAAGTGCTTATGAGAAGTGCTTCAAGGATTGATAAAAGGTACAAGTGTCAACGGAGGGGGATTACTTTGAAGTGGATAACATTAATATTGATGAATAAATAAATATTTTTTTATTTTACCTTACTTTTTGAACATACCTCGTATAAATCTCATATCAATTTCATTTAATTTTTTTTATTTTATTTTTTTTTTTTTTTGGGTAGGTGAGAAATAAGCCTGCTGCTTATAGTAGTGTGAGATTTTAACTCACTGAAAAGCACCTCCCTTATGCAGACTACAACTGGGTTCACACTCAACAAGCATTTTGAGTAAATAAGATATTTTGCAGGATCAGGTCAAGGATCTGTTGAACAGAAATATTCGTATGTCCTTGTAGTCGATTTTTATGTTTACGCGCGAACATTTTAATTTCGTTCTGGACGTTTTCGACTCCTAGGTCTCTGTGGATATCATCGTTTCTATTGTATGACGGTGCATTAACAAGCCCTCGGAGAACTTTGTTTGGAAATATCTGTAAGAAGTTAAAGTTATTAGTTTTGGTACAACCAGACCGGTTTTAGCACTTGCTTATATAACAGCAATTTGTTTTCTAAACTGAACTTGGAATACTTTCCAAGAAGCCAGTACATGTCTCTATACTTAATCTTAAGCTCTTCACGTTTTTTCTTTACGTGTGCTCTCCATTTAAGTTTAGCGTCGAGTGTTATACTCGTTTCGTTCGCGAAAGTAATTTGTACTGCATGGAAAAACACAGGTAGATTGTCAGTTTTCTTAAGAAGAAAGTTCACATGGACAAACTTGTTTTCATTAAGCGCGATTCGCCAAGTTTTTGTCCAATTATTAATTGTAAAGGGCGCGTTGTAACTTAGTAGTTGCTTCTTCGACGGTTTTAGCTGTGTCGTCTGTTTGCGATATGTCGCGGGTATAAACCAAATATAGTAGAGGGCCAAGTACACTTCCTTGCGGCACCCCCGTCTTTATTGTCTTAAAATTGAAATATTTGTTTCCGTTTCTGAAACGGAAGATTCTGTCATCTAGGTATGAACTTAAAATATGAGTCAATTGCTCGGGTAGGATTTGTCGAAGTTTATATTTCAAGCCCTCGTGCCATACCTTATGAAGAAATGCGCTTGAACAGACTAGCTTACACTCGATTGTTCGTTCTATTACATCGGTTCAATTACACTTGTCAAGAGTGTTGGCATCTAAAGCCAAATTGATGATCGGGCAAGGGGCGATTTGTGTCAATAATCGGTTTAAGATGATTAAGTAAGATTCCCTAGAATATTTTTGATATAATCGGGTGGAGCGATATTGGTCTATAGGACATGACTTCAAAGACTTTCCACTGATGCGGTACATACTCTAATCTTATGGTGGCATTTATAAGATAGAGCAGCTTTAGCAATCCTTTTTTAGGTAGCGCTTTAAGTATCTCTCCCGTAATTAAGTCATATCCGGGGTTTTTATTGGGCTTAAGCGTGTCTATATCTTGTCTTAGTTCCCTAAGTGTAGCCTTTTCTATTATTATTATTATTATTTTTTTTTTTTTTTTTTTTTTATTATCGCCCAGTTATCCTGTATTTGGGTCTTTCGAAGACTTTTAACAACTCTCCATATGGAGTAATTGGCATCTTTTGTCGCTGTGAGGCTTTCTAGGTAGTTACTAATAATTTGGTTATTGAAGTCCATTTTTTCAACAAGTTGCAGTGCCTATTAAAGGATGTTTTTCTTATTGAGCCCGAGTTTCACGCCACTTTTTCCGCGCTCTTCGTTTCTTTCTTATCATTTCCCTGATTTCTGGCGGGATACTGGCAACTTTGTTCGATTCGTATGTATGAGACTCGTGTATGACTTCAACAAACCGTTCAACTTCTTTTTCAAGTTGATATGGCATTCTAAGCGGTACTTTTAACTCAGTATTTTCGACAACCTCTATTCCAAAAATCATCCCAATGAGTTTTTTTGTTGGATAATCTGGAGGGTCTTTGTTTTTTAACCTAAGATTCGCACAATGAAAAGATAATTGGATATCGATCGGGGGAGAGATCGAAGCTTTCTTCAACTTTGACGTAACTAGCGTTTACTTCTTTTCCGATAAAAAAGTCTATCAGATCGGGTGTTTTTGCGACATCCGAGGGCCAGTACGTCGGTCTGTCTGTTGAGTAGAATTGCCAACCACATTCCATGCCAGCCCTGTAGAGAGTTTTGCCACCCAAAAGTTGTGCTTCACATTAGTAATAAAGAATCCAAAAGAGTTGAGTCAATGAATTCGTGTTTTTCTATTTTGAAGCGCGATTGGCAGTAGATTGAGGATAGGGTTTTCTAATAACGACTTAACAACTTTTTTTAAAATAAAAGGCAAACCATTTGAGATATTTAAAAAACTTTATTACTGACTTGAAATACAATCAAAACATTTATGAATGGAACTCGACTTCGTTCATATGGCCACTGCGGGCACGTTTGCAGCGGTCGATTCGTTGGACCCAATTTTTAACGACTCGGTCACACATTTCGGCCGCAACGGCCGATATTTCGCGTTCAATGTTGGCTTTGAGCTCTTCCAACGTCGTCGGCGTGTTGGCATAAACCAATGACATAACGTAGCCCTACAGAAAATAGTCAAGCGGCCAATCGACTGGTCCATGTCTTGAGATAACACGCTCACCATACTTACTCTTCAATAAATCGATTGTAGCGTGTGCTATGTGGCTTGTGGCACCATCCTGTTGAAACCACATGTCGTCCAAGTCCATATCTTCCAATTCGGGAAAAAAATAATCGGTGATCATGGCGCGATAACGCTGACCATTCACAGTAACGTGACGATCGTTATCGTTGAAGAAAAAATATGGCCTAATAACGCTAATAACAGTTATTTTTTGTGGATGAAGTGGTGATTCATGAAGCACATGTGGGTTTTCACCCGACCAATAACGCATATTTTGCTTATTGACGAGCCAAAAATGAGCTTCGTCACTGAAGATGATTTTGCGATGAAATTCATCATCTTGGCGCATCTTCTCCAAAACCCAATCGGAGAACGTACGTCGCTTCAAATAGTCCATCGGCTTCAATTCTTGAGTCAACTTGATCTTGTATGGATGTAAACCAAGATCCTTACGCAAAATACACCATAATGTGGTCTGAACGATGCCCAATTCTTGATAACGCCGTGGAATTGACTGATTTGGATCGTTTGCTACGGACGTCGCAGCGATATTTTTGACACTTCGATCAACCCGTCGTCTCACTGATACGGCAACATCAAACAACGAATATGTAGACTCAAATTTATGCACTAAACTTGTTATTACCTGTCTACCGACTCCGAATATCTGTTATATCTGTTATCTTAGTTAGTGTATTTTACAATGAGTTTACTGAATAAATTGACAGTGACAGTTTCATGATTAGTGAAAGAGTGCGTTCACAAATTAGATTCAAAGTTGTCAAGTCCCTATTGGAAAACCCTATAATAAAAGATTAATTTTTATTTTTAATACGCACCGTGGTCATTTGAAAATTTTCAAGTTCAATTTGTGCTTCCAGTCTTTTATAAATAGGGATGACCTGCCTCTTGCGTTTGCCGATGGATGATGAGCGTGGTAGTCGCGGCATTGTGTTGTCAGGTGAGTTTCAGAAATTATACATATATCAACTGCTCTTTCCTGAATAAAATTATTTAGTTCATCAAGCCTCCTCTGTAGGCCATTGGTATTCCACGCAAGAATATTGAGCGTCTTTGTCATGATTAGTTCGATTATTAGCAAGCAAGCCTCTAGCTACCACGCGTATGGATCTTTCCGCTTTATTTTTGTACGTATGCCATTGAATCTTCTCTGCATTTAGTTTTTGCAAGAGCGAAGGGTAATTGTCTAGATAAAGGACGTTGACAGTCTATGTATCGTTATTGCGAGATCTTACTCTGCAGTCGGTTGAATACAGCGATTTCAAGATTGTTTGGAGTCTGGCGCGCAGATCAGAATTTTCGCGTTCGGGATTTTACAACTTATTCGGGGTAATACCATCGCCCAAAGCTACAGCGCCCCCCAACCTGGTGGATTCTGGCACGGGTCGCTTAACACCTTAATCCAGCCCAGTGGATTTTTAGTCGCCTCTTAAGACAGTCATGCTACCTCGGGTATATTCCAGCCCCTAACTTGAAAGGGAGTGAGAATAATTGCAAAAATTCTTATTTTGCCTATTTTACTAAACGGATGTGAAATTTTCTGCAAACCCGAGTACAGTAGCCTCAATAAACTTAAAGTCCCGGCTGGACAGAACAAAACTTGGTTTTCTTTAGAACACCTCTCTTTATTTTTCGATCTTCATATCAGTCCAAATATATGCTTCCGACATTTATAAATGGTCAGTTGTGGTTCAAGCTGTCTTCCAGTGGGACAGATCGCTTAATTGCGTCATAACGGGTTAAGTAACATAATATCTAACAATGGGTTACGCTCTCACAGGTTTACGGATAGTCACTGATACATTAACAGGTGATCCGAAAAAATGCGACACGGTTCTAAAGTCCAGAAGTGACAATCTCATTAATGACGCAGTAGGACAGCTGATAAGTTAGAGAAACACGTAATATAAGTTATAGGGGGCCTGTATGGCGATTTATCAGGAAACTGCACAGTATCCTGTAACTTTAATTGGACCAGCAGTGGAATAATCAAGTTCGTAGCGAAGTGCTTACCTCCCAGTGGTGATCCCTGATAACTGCATGAATTAACCCTTCATCTCAACAGGCTTAAATGGCAAGGACATCCCCGGCCAGTAGCATTATATTGGGCACTGGCCCACGCTATCATAGGGCTCACAACCCTATACGGATGATATTAAAATATGTAACGAACCAGTTCCTAGCCTTAAATAAAAATGCACTCATTGTTGACAACCTTAGCAAATGTTTAGAGGACAACGACCTTCAGATCTACACTTGAAATATTCGGACCGTTAACAGGGCATGTGAAGCCTTTGACTGCTATTACGCAGTTATCGCCGCCATCTAGAAAGGTGCGATGCAGATTTTCCATATGCGGCAGACTTAGACAAGAAGTCAAAAACATCTGGTAGGACAGTGGAAAGACATAACGTGGAAAAGCTGCTATCGCAAGAGATCGTCAAAATCTTCGCTGAACGAGTATCCCAAAATCTCTTAACAATTCCTATCCTGCCAGCATCAAGTAGCGAAGACCAGTGACAACGCTATCAACGTGCTATCAGAGACGCCGCAACTCTTAACATGGGTTTCACTCGACCACCACCAATAAATCTCTGGCTTGATAAAAAAATTTACAAGAAGCCTATACAGTGGGACTGCAACGAAAGACAAGAGCTGCTTGTAAGCTCTACGGGCAGAAGACACGGGAAGAGCGTCGGCCTCTACAGGAGAAGAAAAAAAAGCACGGGATGAGAGCGATAGAAGAAATTGAGAGATCGTACTCCAGGAATAACGTATGGAATTTTTACCAACAGGTAAAAAAAAACATGTCAAGGCAATAAAACCCGTACAGAAACCAGTAGAGATGAAGAAGGAAATCTTGTAGTAGAGTCACAGAGAATATGGAAAAACTTTTCCTTCAGATTGGACAATGGCAAAGAAGCCCAACATCCGACCATCAGGCAGAGTAGAATATTTCACTTAGACAATGATAGCCAAAACTTCCGTCCGCCTAAACATTCTATGCAGTATAACGATCGAGAGTGTTCGCTGCTCCATCAAGGTCAGTAACAACTTAACCGAGAAAGCTGAAAGAAAGGTAAAACAACATCCAAAAAGGAAATTCAACATTGGACGCCTACGCACACCGGAAATAACCAGAGACTACAGAGAGCTCCTGGACGAAAAACTCTCCAATATGCCACTGCCTACCACAGACGTCAACAACATGTGGTCATATTGATGCACTTCCATCGAGGAGGAGGAGGCTTTTTTAAAAAAGCCAAAACATAGCCAATGACTTTAAAACGGGTATCCAAGCACTGACCAAAAGGCAGCTGCTTAATGGACATAACCAACAGTGAGTGATAGGGCAAGAAGAGAACATATCTCCGATCTAAGAATTAGTTTTCCCGCCCAGCTTAGAAGAAGTCGGCACACCTATTTATAAGCAGAAGAACAGCAAATCCGCTGGCTCGGATGGCATGCCATCTGACATCAGACCAAATCTTCACATTATGAAAGATCCTCGAAAGACCAACAATTCCTACCGACACACACTACCTCTTCATCAACTTCAAAAGCGGATATGACAACATCCATCGCACTGAGCTATATAATACGATGGTCGATGGGAAAACTGATCCGTAGGTGTCGCACAACACTACAAAACTCGCGATGCGCAGATAGCGCAACGGCAAAAGTCAACACGGAATTTACTATTTTCACCAAGTCCGTTTAGCTTCTGGGATACGCTGATAATATTGATATAATTGCACGTTCCCAGCGTGTCATAATTGAAGAAGAGTCGAAACGAGTTGGTCTTAAGATGAATGAGGAAGAAAAGAAATACTCACATACGCTGTCAACTAAAAACCGTTATGTCAAACATCACCTAGAATAAAATGTCACTATCGACAGCTACAACTTTGAGGTAGTCAAGAAGTTCACCTACCTCGGGGCAAATGTTAACTCCAAAAAACAACGTCATGGCGGAGATTCGACGAAGAGTACCCCAAGCAACCGCTGCTACGACTACTTCGGTCTGTCGAAACAACTCTAAACGCAAAGAGTCAAAATCATGCTCTAGAAAGTGTTTATTTTACCAGTCATGCTATCGTTAGAGCCCTCCAGCACCTCAACGTGAATAAATCATTTGTGTCTCGAACAAAAGCTCGTTACCGTGATACTGGTAGCGTTACAAAACGCCATGGAGGTGGTCATAGAGAAACAGCAGCATCGGCAGAAATGGTTCGGAAATTGAAGGCTCGAATTGAGCGAAATCCGTGTCGAAGTGGAAGAAAAATGGCTCGTGAGCTCAACATATCGTGGGAATGGATGCAACACATACTGAAAAATGAGCTTGGGCTTAAGCCATTGAAGTTACAAGAAACACACGATCGTACACCCCAACAGAAAAAAGTTAGAGTCGAAAGAGCGAAGGAGTTGCAGTATTTGGTTTTTTCCGATGAGTCACCATTTGTTATAGAGCAATATGTCAACAAACAAAATGACCGAGTTAACTTGCCAGAGAGGTCCTTCGAAAATTTACACCTTCGGACGGCCACCAAAAAGCAGGCAGCACCGACGGTGATGGTTTGGGCCGCCATAACCGCCGATGGTCGCTCTCCGCTCGTATTTTTGGACCGTGGCGTTAAAATTTATGCGATCGTATACCGTGAAACTGTCTTAGAGACAGTATTGAAGCCTTGGGCAAACAATCATTTTGGTCGGTGACCGTGGACATTTCAACAAGACTCGGCACCGTCTCACAAAGCGCGCGTCAACCAAGATTGGTTAAAAAAACAATGTTCCACACTTCATTTCTTCGACACAATGGATTGCAAATTCTCCGGATGCAAATCCGTTGGATTTCTCTGTCTGGGATATTTTGAATGATAAGATTAGCACTAAAAAATACCAAAGTTTGGATCACCTTAAACAAGTACTTCACCGGGAATGGGAGAAAATACCGCGGAGCCACTTGCGTGCAGCGTGCGATGCTTTCTTCGGCCGTCTCAAGGCCATTATTCGCGCCAAAGGTAGACATATTGAAAACTACTGATACAATTGGAAAATTAATGTATTTTTCAACATTTTTTGCTTTGGCACAATAAAATTTATCAAAAAATAAAAAAATTATAGCATTTTAAAAAGTTCCAGTTCGAGTCAGTCACCCTGTATATCAGACCTTAATCATCTCAGTCCTAATTTATGGCGCAGAAACATGGACTGGTTCCGGTCTTTGAGGGAGAAAATTAAACGACAAACTGTAAGACCTGAACCGCGACATCGACCTAGTAAAAAAACTGCGCATCATCCCCTCAGATGGCCCGCAGAGTCTTCCAATCCAACAAAGAGGGACACGTTTTAGACTTGACCACAAAGGATTTGAAGTGTGCACAATTTGGCAACTAAATACCGGACTAAGTGGAGAGGCTTAATTTTACTTAATTTAACATCTGGCAGAACTCTATGATGTTGCTCAACTGGATGTGGACACAGTTACAATTCTGCATCCACAGATTGATTCCGCTCAGTGCAACACCCATACTCAGATTTCTAAACGATCCACCGACTAGGACCCTACTTCAAGACTTTCTTTTTCATTCGAAATGGGTTCCTACATTGAATTTATTCCCATAGCTGTCTTCCCGTCACTTATGATCGAAAAACTTTTAAGCAGCTTTACGTGTTCTTAGCTTTAGACTTGGTTTTATCTCGTCGTATCAGGAGTTTCGTGGTGGTAGTCAGCTTAAACTCATACAGCGTTTCTGTAGCTTCACTAGAATACGAGAACAAAGTTTATGGCTTTGTCCTGCAATTGAAGTATCTAAATATTCTGCGCAGTATGTACAATACTTCTTCGCAATAGAGTAATTTTTGACATCCCCATTCGTACCTTAGGCAGAACACAGATTTAGATATGAGTCATTGCTGGACGCTTCGTCGACGCTTTCGAATACTGAAAACGTGACTCGCATAGTTCAAAACATGGTCAATTCGGTTTGCTGCTAGTTGATCTAGACACCGACACTTTCCCATTTGAATATTGACATCGAGAGTCCGTGTGCTTGGTGTGGTTAAATTTCGTGATGTATCGTTCAAATGAATCTCACCGTCATATCTAATAGGAAAGAAAGATTCTGTAGTGTTTGTGAATCTTTTTTTTTTTATTTATATTTTATAACTGATATTGGATTTAAGTGTTATCATACAATACAGGCAGAGCATTATATTATTTTTTTAGATAGAAAGTAGCATACCCTAGAACCAAATAAACCGGTGTCAACTGTCACCTACATTTGACCATAACAATACCGTTTTTTTTTTTTCAAATTCTAAAATCTCTCTCTTAACCTCTTGGCCTAATGTTGGATTCCCAATCTTTACAACTGCACATACTACTACCTTACAACTGGACTGCACCACTCTGCAACAATTGCGCTTTAATCACTTTTGCATTCAAACTATGCCGCACCGACCACACCGATATTTAACATCAGCTCGCCGCGCCGTCGCACCACTTAAATTGGAAAATCTTTTGTCGAAGTCAGACCTCTGAGCCACGCCGTTTTACCGGTATCGCTATGGACACACGACAAAAGCTTTTTTTACCCCCGTTTCTGGCACGGCCACCTAAACAACTGAAGTAGAAGGAATGTCAGTATAAAACCCAACTGGAGCTACCCAGCCCACATCATTACGCAGTGGAGTACATAGCAAGTGAGTCGCGCAGATACGAATAATCACGCGCATTTCATAGTGACAAAGAACCAAGTAGTTTTGTGCAATAATTGTGGCCTTCAGTAAAACTGACTCAGATTCGAACTCAAAGTGAAAGAATAACAAAGGATTACAAAAAAAGTGACATTGAGTGCAAAGTTAAGGATTAAGATGCATCTACTGAGAATTACGGTGAGTGTTGATGAATTTTTTTTTTTTTTTTTTTTTCCTTTGAGAGACATCGATGATATTGACAAACCAGTTCATGTCGTGAGCAACGAATATTTTTATTATGTGACACACGGGGACACTGTACTCGTAAGCCCCTATATAAAGTGCGCGGCAGATTTAAGATTTCACTTTAATTTTCGAACATACAGTTGTAATGAGATTAAGTCACCGAATCACAATTCAATATGCGTTTTGTAATTTTCCACAAAACGGATTCCCATATTTATCTATTGTAGATGGTTAAGAAATACATCTTTTGATTATCCAAAAAAGATTGAAATTTAAATTCATAGAAACCACTTTAAGTGCCTTCATGACATAGATTGAGTTGATAGTGCATTTTACACATGATACGGTGGTAGCATTACTAAACTGTTGTCCAATTGTGTTATGAACTGAACTACTACCGCATTCGTGCTAAAGATACGATATTCGTACTTTGCATAACTCTTCGCCGATTTCATGATCGATATTAATTTCCTTGCTAAAGTACGGATAAAAACAAAATGAAAGAAATTACAAGACATAGATACAAGTGAGACAATGCATATAATCGGTGAAGTAACTCAACTTCTTGTCGGGTGTTTGTAGTACTCGTATCCATGACGTAATGTAAGAGTGCTGGATAATGGATAGTGTTTGATGCCAATCTGATTGATCGTTTGCAAATAAAAATAATTTTATTTGAATGAACATGAGTTGGCAACCAAACTTGTTTATCATTTTAGCTTGGTCTTATTTTTGTCAAACCTTGGACTAATACGAGTATTGCATAGAAGCGATTCTAAGTAACAGCCTCTAGCAAGAACATCCAGTATTTTGCTAATGAATTTACATTTGCATTTAACGATGCAACGGCTTTAATGATTTAAAAGGTTATATCACAAATGCAATGAGCAGTTGACACTGGTTTTGATTTTGGCTTGGTTCCATAAATATAGATTTGAGCAACGAAGACTACGAATACATTGCTTGACGAAGCCTCATGATTTCCTTGCAGCTTTTGTGCAATAGTTAAGCACTCCACGTCTTGGTTAATTGGTAAAGCAACCAATTTACTTTCAATAGCACTTATACATATGGAGAGATTTGTGAACACATCTTAATTACACGAAAAGTACTAAAAATACAAGTTTTGACAACTTTAAATATAAAACAGCAACGCCGCCGGTATTTTGTGTATTCGTTGACAGATATCTGAAGAATTCAGGTCATGGAGTTTTTACCTGTGTTTTGCAATTAAAATTGTAAGGCAAACAAACTACAAGTAAACAAATTTGACAGTCTGTGTGGCAACTATGTCATTTAATTACTATTCAAGCATTTTATTTTAATTTTAAAATGTGTAAAGGAATAGTAAATATCTTTAGAACCCCTTTAACCGATACCTTTGTTCAGCTCCAATATGTATGGGCTTTAACGGTATAAATTTAGTATAAACACAAAGAGAAAAAAAATTAAAAATCAATTCGAAGCAATCGGAAGCGCATCGCGCGTGGGAATATGAAACTATGAGAATCACAAAGAAGGATTTTTTAATGTTTCTTAACCATTTCTATGCAGAGTGAACACGGTAAATCTCTTGATTATAAGTCGATTTACAGTGGTTCAGTAGGGGATTTTTCCCGTCCTATTAAAGAACTGTTCAAGACAAAAAAAAAGAACTTTTTTTCCGTCAAAGCGAGCACTGGGTAAAAGCACTTGTCCACTGTACTCTCTATGAACATGTTAAGTTGAGTTAACAAAGCATTAGTGATAAAGTGCTTGCAATACCCACTACAGCCTGGAAAATTGCTGACCTCCTAAAGATATAAGGAAGTCCTCGTTTAGTCTGTGTCTATCTTGGAGATTCTTGCCATCTTCATTTATTCTCATACAAAATCTGACTCTCAATGGAAGTTTTAAGAAACGGAATTGGGTATTAAGGAATTCTTTTCTGAGCCCTGTCAAAAATATAGTTCATTGCCGTCAAGATGGCATATCTCTGTTTATAAGATAGATGTTAATTTCCTAACGTTGAGTGAAATCGCTTGGACCATCCGAAATAATTCCGACAGTGAAAATCGGTTTTGTATTCTCGCAGCGACAAGATTATGCTGTCATTGCATTATACGGCATGTCTATCAGACCAGTCTGGGTAATAAGGCAATCAAAACTCCAGTGCGTGTTGTATCAAGGACCACTTCTTTTTAAATGTAGGATGTAAGAATGAAATCAAGTACAGGGAGAATAATGTGTGCGGCTAGAGGAGAGCCAGGCGTCCTTGCGAAGGTCCTGATGCAGTCGAAGCCGACAAGTTTTTGAAGTCTGCTCGTCGACAAATTGATGACATATTTTCGTGAATGCTTTCATTATCAGACAACCGACACACAAGATATAATTTCTCTAATCATAAGTGCGTGGATCTAAGGGACTCTTCTCGGTAATTAAACACATTTCTTGTCGAAAGCTCTCTCAGACTAATAGAAAGCCAGTTGCAGCTTGGCGGTTTTTGACGTGATAGGTTTAGTCCAATGAAGTTTGCTATTCAGGATAATACCTGAATACTTAACTTTATATGGAAACGCATTTAATCATTAGCTATGTTAGACTAATAAGGGAACCAAGTTAGGTTTTAAGGAGTTTAATGGAGAGGCCATTTCTGGTGCACCAGTCGTCGAACACACTTAGGGATGCATGGCCTATAGAGCAGATAGTTGATAGGCATGATCTAACAGACAGTATGTATTCATCATTTGCGAATGCGTCAAAGTCATTGAGAGCCTAAAGCAGTAAATCGACAAAAATGATCTGTAGTAGAACAAGCAAAACGCCGCTCTGCGGGCATCATCTGTTTAGGAGGCTACGTTGCGTACAACATCCGCAATGTCAATGAAAATGTAGTCTTCGCGTGCTCTATCAATACAATGCAGTGACGCAGGATCTTTTGCGTTAATAGACATCGCTCATCTTGCACAGGGGATGCATTCGTAAAGCAGTATTGTGCACAATACCTTACAACTTACGATCAAGTTGGCCACAACCAGTAAATTCTGGCTACCACCCATAGGTGGGGGGCTTAGACAAATCCAAGTGCAATAGTACTTGGAGGTTTCATTATTTGGTTCGTAATTTTTGGTTTCATACATGGAGTTCGACTTATCTCAGATGGATGAGTCTGAAGCTCTCAGTGAACTTGTATTAATGATAATGTTCGGGGGCTCAACATGTATCAGAGTGATAGTAAAGACTTCTTTCGGGGTTTCTTGTAGCTGGCTTAAATACTAGGAGCTGATTGTGAGTCGGTTATAATAAGGTTACCTGGGAAGTGAATCTCAAGTATGATACAGAATGTATCCGGTTTTGACTCAATACAAATGTATCAGATCTTCTGAATATTTCCTCTCTAGCTGCTTTGCTCGGTGTAGCGAATCGCCAAGAATACGTAAGACAACATCCATGTCGTTCCAATGAAGCTGTTAAAGAACGTGTTGCCGAAAATTCTAAGTCTCGTTTCACCACCGATCTCAGCTGTTAAATATCAGTGGGACTCAAAGGTTTTTGAAGACAAGCCATGTCTCTTAACCTATGCGAATAGAGTCATTTGAATGATTAAAACTAAACCGGATGTTTGGGAGCGAGTTCTGACGACGGACAATGCTCATTTCTTCCTCTATAGGTTGTAAATAAACAAAATTCTCGCTTTTGGTTAACCGATGAGAAAGCGACTATTTGGACTGGTATTTGCTCCGAAACCATCACTTACCACTTTTTTTTATAGTTGGAGAGACAGTCGATGACAATCGGTGTCGGTGCATATTGGTGCACTTCTGTGGAGAA
Source organism: Volucella inanis (assembly GCA_907269105.1). Taxonomy (NCBI): domain Eukaryota; kingdom Metazoa; phylum Arthropoda; class Insecta; order Diptera; family Syrphidae; genus Volucella; species Volucella inanis. The sequence goes on from OU026153.1 coordinate 40,300,958, forward strand.
ATCATTAAATTAAAAGACTATTCTTCAACTTGGTTATTAAGATGACACTACAATCTTAGGTGATCATAAGCATCAGCCTCTCTGGTTAATGCAGTCTTTGGATAACTGCCTCCTATTTCACACTCAAAATTGGTGCCATATGTTCACGTCACTTAAAGCGATCTAGATCGCTTTTCATTAATTTGTATTTTATAGAAGAAATAACCACTAGCTGGCTTATATCAGGATACATTAACAGCAACTTATCGTCCATAGTCTTCTTTTTCCAGAAGAAGTCCGTTGTCAACAATATTCCAGAGAAAAGGGAAAATAACACTTCATTGAGTAGTTTTACGTTCTCAAGTTTATTGATTTGATTAGTTTACATACGATAATACAGCATTTATAATAGAATAGGTTTCAATGTAATTTAAGACCTTCAAGGCCGAGTCTTTGATAGAGAGTGATATATTTCACACCCGCGCAGTATAAAATACCTTCACAAAGCCCAACAGATTAAGTCTAGTATTCTGTCTGAAGCTGCACAAAGATTTGCGCATCTATGTATGTCAAATTGCACGGACCAAATGTATTGTACGAGTATATGGCATTTTTAATAATACTATAATACTTCGTCGCTTTCCTTTTGACGTTCCACTAAATATCCTTACAGTGAATGTGTATGAGAAAACGCTGTCTGATATAGACTAACATATGCGACTTTTTCCGAACAAAATTTTAGTATGAAATCTATCTGAGAAGTTTATCTGTTAACCTTCCTCTTAAATACCCTCGAAAAAACGCTTGACTTTTACATTTAGGGCAGAAAAACCATTTTGGACTACACCACACGTTTTCTTATAACCAATTAAAATATCACTCTTTTTTAAGAACTATTGTGTTCCTTGATATGGAGGAATCTTTCAACAACATTTTTCCGGTCATCACTCCTCACCCAGAGCTAGATATAAAAAACTCTATCATCAGTCATAAATCCAACCTTTGGTCGCTGTTCTACAAGAAGAAAATACAAAGGAAGACCACCGCTTACCAAATCAAAAGATGCGGGATGAGATGTAGTATTCGTATCTTTCACTGACAATTTAATTCTCTTTGTGCCAAAGAAATAACCACAGGCCTTCTAATATTCGCCAATATTTCTGAGGCATACTATGCTCTTGGATAGGCGGCTGTGCAAATCAATCAAAAACGTACCTGGTCCACTTAATGAGACAAATCACAACATTTTGCCTCATCCCGCCCAGCTTCAATGACATCTCTCCATATTTCTCGAGTTTAGTTCTAATTTTTGACAGCGAACTGAGCTAAAAATAAAATGTTTGGCGATCGAAACAAAGAGCTCTTTTTGTCCTCTGCTAGTACAAGACGATTATAAGGACAACGACAACGGTCGTTAGATCAACTAAAAGCACAGTTATCTGGAAGCCACAACTAAAAAAAAGGAATAGTAGGTAGGTACTAGAAAAAAATAGGTTGCTTGGAAATGCAACATCAGCGGAGTAAGGACCTCTCCAACAGCTGTTTTCCAAACTGTGTTTCACTTGCTCCTCGTAGCTTGCCACTAAATCTGGCCTTAGATTCAGAGACTCTACGAAATGGAAAGAAAATAAGTGTGGCTTACGCTTGTTTATTCACGCTGCGTCTCAGCTTTCCCCAATCAAGCAAAGTTTCAACTTACTGAAATTTTGATTTAAACAGAAGGTTTCACTGAACTGATTCCGGATAGGAAGGAATGATGAATGGTCTTTAAAAACGGCTCTAAAACTACCGATGGCATTGCCTACACACTACAGTGTAGCTGTCTCTCAAAGCGAAGTTAAGTAATTTATAAGGCTGCTACTTACATTTCAATAACCTGAACGAATGTTGCAATACATGTACATAGTTAGACAGCGACTTTAAAAAGTCGCATGCGGTTACAACTTCTATGAATCTCTGAACAAAATAGCCAAAAATCAAAGAACTGCATGATGTTAGAAACTATAGTAAAATACTCGACATTAATCTCTATAAACAAGTAGTAGACAACTTTCAACACCATCTTACCAATATCTTACATCAAACTCATGACACATTTTTAAGCACTGTTTAGGACTACCTATAGACGATCTTATAAATCTTGCGGAATTATATGACACATACTCAATCCCAGATGATTTCAATTGAAAGACTTTGAGATTGAATACTCCTCACAATGATTACCTCAGGAGCTTTTAGAATATAAAAAAAGAGGTATCTGTTGTGGTCTTTTCTTACAACTGTCCTGTTTGAGCTTGAATAAAGTTGCAAAGTAGTTATCACTTCTGAGATTCAAATGATCTCTGCTCTATAAAAATATCCGGTTTTGACAAATTCGTCTAGCGCATCACCACCCAACCCCTTCCAGGAGCTTTAACTTATCTAAATGCGCTTCAATTAGAGACTCTAACCTAACTTTCCTAAAAGGCGTTATGCTCAAAAGATACTTTTGTGAGTCAACTTTATGCTGAATTTCATGCATGTTTCTTGAAGAATCAACGGTAATTGTGTTGTGACACAGACTGTAGAGACTTACAGCAGCATCTATAGGTACCTGCTGTACAGAGTCGTTTCTAGTTTTGACGTCCACGCCAAACTGCTCATACAATGTAGAATGAAGATGAAGAATGCACGTTACTTTGTAAAGATCAGAAGCAATCGCACTGAAACATTCAATGTCAACAAAGTGTTTGGTCAAGGATATGTGCTTCAATGTGGCTTCTTCAACATCAAGCTTTAGAGAATTGCGCAAAACTTCTGTGAAACTAATTGCATGCACGGTGACATTAATGTCATAGACAAAATCTGGCGGGCTAACACTACCCCATATGCAAGTATTAAAACAGCAATTAACTCTGATAAAGACATCTCATTAGAAACCAAAGGAGGAATAACACCTACTAATCGTTGTTTTTTTGGCCTAAGGAACCGATTAGGTAATAAGCCATGGGCTAGGACCCCAATCATATCAGGCCCATTCTATGGTTCACAAGCATTAACAATAGCGAAGTTGGATATTGCTGTCGTGACTCGTTTTAAACGGAAGAAGGAAACACATCTAAAAACAAGTAAGTCACCAGAATGTACATTGCCAACTAAGACTGAATTTCGTTTGACCATGATATTTTATAAATAATTAGCTTTCTTAAAAAAAAAAACCTATCCAAAGAGTAAAATACCTTTCTCAACTTTAGCAATTAAATAAAGATCATTGTCTGTGAATCCAATTGGCAAAAGATAAATCTCACCTTCAATTCGTCATCGTTTAAAATCCGCTTTCCGCCAAGGAACAAACAAATACCAGCATCAGATACTTTTTCATTGCTGAGAAACTCCATAAATTTGCTTTGCCATTGACTTAAAAAATAAAAACATTCTTATTCACGCCACTCGAATGAAAGTAAAAACAAGTCGACCAGATACAAATCTACCAAACATCAAGGCCACGGTAATACAATCATCTAACACCACACAACATCTATCCGTAAATAACACTCAATTTCTTTTTTTCTCCAATTTTTTGCCCAATTATCCAATTCAATTAGTCGAGAATGTGCTCGCAATTTTTGTATTTCAAATACGCGATCCGCCTAGCGCCAACACAGAAGTTCCGTCTGAGGTGTGGTTCGCGTGATATTTGAGAAAATGTTTAAAACTTATTACAACATTCTGGCGATTGTTAATAGCCTTCTTTAGTATTTCATTATTTGGAAACTTTTCAAGAAACCACCAGTAATTATTCAAGTTAGTAACGGATGCAGTTTCGTTGCCTCTTGAAACGAAGAAACAATGATCTTCGCGATCGTTTGGCATTTATAGATTGGTCAATAAATTTTAGGGGTAAAAGTGGTCTCGATCATCTTTAAGGTTAGTTGAATCTTTTGGTGCCCAAAGTTTACTGGGTAAAGTCGTCAATTAAATCTGAATTCGAAACTTGTGCTGGATTGGATTTTTGGTAGACTTGGCGCTGATCCTCGTTATTTGAATAACCTATAAAGTTTGACTCATCGGCACTGATCGAACAATGGAATTCAGCTATGCACATCCTGTTGCCGTAATTTGTCCAAAATAAATTGTTGTTTTTTGAACGTGACTTGATTGTCTTTTTGCCCATCAATTCCTGTCAAGTCTAATTTCCTTCTTTTTTCTTCAATCAAGTAATTAGCATAAACTGAGAGCAAGGCAAAACAAATTCCAATCTGTCTGCGGCAGACGCAATATGATTTATCAAAACCATTGTGCTCGTACCTACTCTTACAAAAGATACTTTCCTACATCGGCTGACAAAAGCCAACGCAATTTTAGCATAATAAACAAAAATGGAAATAATATAACCCGCCTGCAGTCTCAAAGGGTAATGAACATACCTACGAGTATTCATACCCGTATCCGTACATCGTTCGTTTCTTTGCCGCACCCAGCTGTCATTATGCGCGACGTTATGTAATCAAAAGTGAAATGTTGAACGGATCCGTACCAAGGCGATGTCACCACAACAATAATTCTTCCATCGTCCGTGTGTCAGACCGGAATGCCAATAGCAATCACCATCTCCAAACAATTGGTCCAGAAAATAACGCGTACCGTAGACGCAAATTTTTGCATGGATAAGCATTGGCGCTAAATGACTCTGTTGACTTGGTACTCATACATGGTGTTTGGTGCCTACAGCATCAGATGACACGTCGCCATAACCTTCCTACAATACTCTCAACAAAAGCTGTTAGCCTTGCACCTGAAGCACACAGTGGCAGCAAACCGTCAAATGCACATTACAAAAAATAAAAAATAAAAACTCGTCTCAGACGTGTAGCACGTAGTCGTTCCTTTTGCAAGATCGTCGTCATCCAATTCAAGTGACTGAATTCACAGAATGCATTTATCTTAACATACTCGTACGCCCTGAAGAGATATTTATGCAAAGTGTGAGATAAAAGCAATTTGTGGAAATCGCACAGATCAAGCCGAGTCAAGTAGATTCTCAACTTTACCTTGGTGAGTTGTGATTTTTTTGTAATTTTCACGAAGAGTTAAAATGATCGACGATCAGATCAGATTCAATTTGCAAAAGGATCTTGGATTTTACGATGGACACATATTTATGATAAAACTTTCGGGGCCTTGAGGATTGGCATGTGTGAATGAGTATTGATGAGACATTCGGATGAACTACTTGGGTGGTATTACCTATGGCGCATGAGATTCAACATCATTTGAAAATACTTACACATATTCTCAGATATATTGACAGAATTTATAAGACAAATTGTAACTGGTATCCTAGTATCTAACGTTTTTAAGACACCAGAGCCCGCGAAGTTGATAACTCTTTGAAAAACTTCATGGTAAGCGACTTGTTATTTGCTTCATATTCTGCCCGAAATTCTCTAAAGTCGGACTCAAACATGATTCAATAGAATTTGGTCAGTTTCTAAATTAGACAAGGCAATTGAAGCCAAGCACTCGGGATTACCCAAACACAACTGGAATAACTTCAGTGCAGTGCACGTTTCGGCAAATAAATTTCTGCGATGGAAACATTCATGACGAAACTCAGATTTTTCGGCATCTAAGCATCTAAGCACTGACTTTTCTTTAAGGATCTGAATCTTCATCTTTTGGAACCACGAACAACCTTTTAGAAAGTAAGCACTTCTATTTATCCAAGAAGACAGAGATATAGATATACTTACGACTACTATGGTGGCAAATTTTAAGTAAACATATATACAAACATTGGTATTTTTACCTTTTTCAGGCAGGTTGTGTAGAGTAGTTTCGATTTTGGAGAGTTCGTCGGCCCTACAATTCCGTAGAATATCTCTGTGGTCAGGCACCTAAAAAAAGTGGACGCACGTTGAACTGCTCCGCCACCTTCCTGAGAAATATTTGGAAGTTTTAGAATTTTGTAAGACTGAGTTCAGGGATTTAATAGCGGCCGAAAAGTTGCGGATACCCTTCGCAGATATCACCTATTACTTCAGCCGGAACAGCACTTCTTTAATCGCTGTATCTATGGCCGTCCACCAGACAACCACCTAGAAGGTGAGTATTAGTCTAATAACCAAGACTTATAGCCAGTGGGTAATGTGAGCTTAAAGTCTCCATTGACTCCCCCTCCCCCCTCCCTTGAGTCACCGTTATTATTAATTAATCTTTTAATATTAAAAAGAGTTTTTTTTTAATGATGTTGAGATATTTTTTTCAGACGGCTATGGTAAACATCCTGCTATCACCCGCTTACAGGTATATCAGCAGTATGTTGCCCATTAAGTTCCAGAAGAGAAGCGAAGAAAGGATACCGCCTAGCGGAGTACTTCTGCTGACAATTCTTTAAGGAGAAGCCGCGCCCAGTTTGGAGTTGATTATCATTCTATTTGGCATAAGACTGATAAACTCCTCAAGTGCAACAACTTTGACGCTCTTAAAAGCGCCTTTTATGTGCACGAATGCAACCATTGTATACTCTCTATAATAAAACGATTGTTTGATGTGGCTATCTACTTTTCTTCCCAGTAGGCATGTGGAGCCGTAGACAAAAGTCGTGGAGCGATTATAAATCGTATATGGATATCAGTCATTCGTTCTAGAGTTTTCAGAAGGAAAGATGATAGACTTATCGGTCTGAGATTTTTTTGTGGTAAGGAAAAATCCTTTAACTTCTCTCCATGACAAGAGAATGTGGACCATAGGTCGAAAGATATTATACCACCCGGCTTGTTTGAAGCTATGCAGCGCTCAGAGCAGCTTGTCCCTTGTATTCAGACCACGATCACTGAACATGAAGCTACATAGAAAGTGGATGACTAGCAGCAAAAGCCTTACTTCAGACTTCAGTCTGGGAAATGTAGTCTTCGTCTGCCCAGATATTGAAAGTTTAAATCTTCTGAATTTCAGAATCAGTCCTATTATTTTGTATAAGGTCCTATCTGCTTTTGTTATGCAAATCTACGCCGACAACAGGATAGTTTTTTATTAGGGCAATTTACTCGTAAGAAATCGCGAGGCTTTCCTCAACCAATATTTACTTTTCTGCAGATTCTGTAGATAGTCCTATCACCTATGGATTTTAAGAGCGCAAATAACATCAATTATAGAGACAACTTTTATGCTTTTTCTACCAAACTCGTCCGTGTAGGAAGACGGTATTGTAGACCACACACTCTAGTCAGTAATGACTCCGCTGAGACCTTTGTTGTTTAAATAATTCTTCTTAACAATATATTCCATCCGTGATAAATTCGGATTGCGATACAGTCACGTTTGACCACTCAAGTATCATGCGACTCAACAGTATTTTTGTTGAAGATACTAGTACAGATACGACATAAGAGGACGAGACATTAAGGTATATACCGATATATTTCCACCAATCATCGCGAAAATAACTAACCGAAATTCAAACCAAGCCAAGATCCGGGAGAAATTTAAGATTGCAGAGATACAATCAATCTGCAAAGGCGATGTTAAAATAGTATTGCAAATTATAGGCGTATTTCAATACTTTCAGTGTTTGAAGTAGCTACTAAAATTTATCAATAAATATTCAACTATCGATGAAAAGCAGCGCAGTTTTCAAAGGACAAACGCATAAGTAAACTTATGAGTGCATTTTCAATGTAAATGTTAATGACAGTCTTCATGGAAGTCACCATGTGTGTATTGGTGCATTTCATGAACTTTCGCAAGGTGTTAAACACACTAAATCATGCAATATTGATAAAAGCCTTAAGTAAACCTAGAATCCGTAGAAAATCAGCAGACTGGATGCAAAACTACCTGATCGTATAAACCTTCGATGTAAAAATTAAAGATTGTCTTGCTTGTGGAGTACCACAGGGGTCAAAACTTGGACCACATCTATTCATTTTATTTACTTATGAAGATTCTCACTAAGAGCGTTCATAGATAATAAGTTGATAGCTTTTCAACACAGATGTCTTGAAAGTGGAATGCAAATACTACAAGAAGAGTTCGTTAAGACAGTTGAATGGTGCTACGATATAAGCTCATATTAAAGTCGTCTAAAACAAAGCTTTACACATTCGTAGCCCGCGTCATAAAAAAAACTAAACGAGCCGTCATATTCAACAACATCTGCCTGAGTAGAGGTCAAGCTATAGATGCTTAGGAGTGTTAATTGATAACCTTCTCATATGGAACCTTCATATTGATAACCTTCGTTACATCCTCAAAACTATGTTATGCTACGCTATGTTAAAATTTCTAAGAATCTGATGCCGCTTACTTGGGAATTATGGTATTTATAGCAACTAAGATGGTCTTAGGCGGCTTATTCATTGATACCTTGCTGACAAGACCTACAAGCAAATACCACTCTGTGCTTAACAGTAACACAACGGCTGGTTCAAAGAAGATAGCCTATAGTCTTCGATCCTCCACTGATCATACGCAGTGAAGCTAAACATTTTGTAGATAGCCTTGAAAACTAAAATCACTTTGAAATAGTGATTTTCAATATTCAGATTGATACAAGCATTCTATGTACAACATTGATGTAGTAGTTTAACTCCCATGTGAGCTTGAATTTGATCTTTCTCCTGTTCAGGCTTTTACTGGTCTGGCTTTTATTGTCTTGGCTTGACCAAGACAAGGCGGTAGTTATTTGAAAATATCATATATATTTGTTTGGCAGCCATCAATATTGAACGTTGTCAGTGAATTTGTGAAAATGTAGAAAATTGATCATCGTTATGTGATACAATACTTTTATTTGAAAGGCCTCAGCCCAACCAAGATAAAAGCTGATATGGATTCTAATCTGGGTGAGTCTGCTCCTTCGTTTACAACAGTAAAATTTTGCGTTGCTGAGTTTAAGCGAGGCCGTACGAGCTGCCAAGACGAGCATCGCAGTGGTCGACCAAATGAGGTAAAGACTCCAGAAATGGTGAAGAAAATCCACGCGGTACTCGATGATCGTCGACTGAAAGTGCGCGAGCTAGCAGACATTTTAGGCATTTCAAAAAGTGCGGTACATCGCGTATTATTTGAAAATTTGGACATGAGAAAGCTGTGTGCAAGATGGGTGCCGCGTTTTTTCACATTTGAGCAAAAACAGTGTCGTGAAGATGTTTTAATTGAGTGTTTAGCGAAAAACAATGGATGAAACATGGATCCATCACTTTACATCCGAAGCAAAAGAACAATCAAAACATTGGATTCAAAAGGGAGAACCGGCTCCAAATGAGAAAACGGTTTCATGTGCAGGCAAGGTCATGGCGTCGATTTTTTTGGGATGCGCGTGAGATAATTTTTATTGACTATCTTGAAAAAGGAAAAACTATCAATGGCCAGTATTATGCGACCTTACTGCAACGTTTTAGTGAAGAAATTAAGCAAAAACGGCCGCATTTGTCTAAGAAGAAAGTGTTGTTTCATCAAGACAATGCACCAGCTCACAAATTCGTTATTGCAATGGCCACAATTAATGAATTAAAGTTTAAATTGCTACCTCACGCACCCCATTCGCCAGATTTAGCCTCCTCGGATTATTTTCTGTTCCAAAACTTGAAAAAATGGCTCAATGGTCAAAGATTTTCCAACGATGAAGAAGTGATGCCGGCAGTAAATGGCTATTTTGAGAAGCAAGATAGTTCTTATTATAAAAAGGGTATCGAACTTTTTGAACATCGCTGGGAAAAGTGTAAGAAAGACGATTACGTTGAAAAATAAATAATTTTTTTTTTCCAAAATTGTTGTGTTTTCCTTGTTGGGTCGGGTACTTCTGGAACTGCCATCGTACTTGTATGTTCACCCGGTCATGATTTCTGCTCACTACCGAACAGTTCCTCCAAAGTCTGATTGGACTTAAGTCGTATCTTTTATTGACACCAAGTCAATCTATGTATAAAAATTGATCTATACATTTACATTGTGAATGCGCTGACTGAAAAACAAAAGCAAATCAATTCGAACGTTCCTTGAATTCAAATTTCGCCGTCCCAAATAAGAACTTTCTAATTGATTGTCGAAGTATCGATCCAGAGGTTCATTGTATCTATTCCCCGGTATCTAAACATTAACATTGTCATCACGACTAGCCAACCGTTTAGAGAATGTCTCTGTTTCTTTATCTTCGTATATGTTTGCATTTAATTTTACTAATAATATCCAAGTACTCGTACGTATTTTATCTTTGCATATCTGATAGATATATGTACCATGTAAAATGCAAAAATAAAAACTTTCATTATGATTAGCCACAGCACAACGGTATGTGGTATGCATTGCCACACCGAATAATCAGTACTCGCATTCGTCTTCATACCCGTAGATGCATTGTGTCCATGAACTTCCTGATGTTTTATGGATATGGCATAGTCATGCCATAAGATACGAGTATCTCAAGACATCTTCAAACTGACACACTAGAGTGTTGCGAATGAGATTAAACGAATGTGATTAACCTCGCATTAAAAGAAACAGTAGAAGATACGAAGTTTCTAAGTGATTTACTGTGAAATGTGTGCAGGAAATTGCAATTAATCTCCGGAACGAGAGAGAGTCTACTTGAGGATTAGTTTGTAGAGATGTACCATGTGAATTATCTATAGGTACTCCTCTAATAGTCTGAAGAAGCAGTTTCATTGATTGGTGGATCTAACATATAAGCTAAAAGGTGAATGATGTGATGATTTGGATTTCAAAATAATTTTCAGATTTACACAAATTTAAAAAGAAAACTAAGTTGATTACATACTAAATTCGACAAATAAACTATGAATAGATAGATTTGGTTTATGTAAGTCATGACATATGGAAAAGTCTTTCATTAGCAATATCATAAATCTGGAGTTGTAAAGAATGTCATCAGCATTGAACCAGGGTTCATCGTTCGTCAAATAATGGGTTGATGTTCCTCCGTATGTGGGCTTACTTTTCCGTTCAAATCTGTAGAAACTTTATTGACACCGTGAAGTAACTTGTATGGGATGCTGCCTTCTTAATCTTAATCTTGTATCTTTCTTACCTTTAAGGCTATCATATCATGACACCAATGAACTAAATGGATGGATGGAAATATTTTCATATTGTCATTAGGATTATTCACTTCTAAATGTTATAGCTTAATGTATTAATGGTAATAACTAAGAGGAAACTTCTAAATTACTTGACCTTAAAATTATACAAGATGTGAAGTTATTACTTTGTTGTTTTAATGGGCCTCGTTGGGGTACATAGGGACCAGCATGTGTGATTCTGTTTAAACAAATTAATCTTCGCACACGTCGTTTAAATCATGGGAATGGTTGTGTAATATTCTTGGCGAATGAGTACGTGCATGATTGTTCCAACTCCTTCCTTACAGCTTCAACAGATGTTTTTTGTGGAGAATATACCATACAAGTCTTAAACCTGTCATTAAAAGTCACTTCTTTATAGTCTTTGGTCCACATTCATGAAATTATTTTAAAAAGCATTGTTTAATATTTATCAAGCTGGTTTTGTTTAAGGCAAGCTTGCTTTGCTCAGCGCATCAGCATGGAAAGGGATCCCATAATGCCAACAATATTTAGGCTATTTGTACCGGAAAACATCAGCCAGCTTATTTGAGAATTCCTTATTTCTTGTGACAATGCAACGCCTCTGTTCCAATTAAAGGCTGATGATAAACCGTTTGACGTTCCCTTTAAGTGATACGTCTTTTACTTTAAGGTCAACGAACTTCATATCTGGAATGTTAGATTCCTTAATAGACCACGGAGTCATTACATTGCTGCAAAACACATAATACCGTCATCCAAGAAATGCGTTGGGATGAGCCGGACAAAAAGTGAATGAAAAGCTGCGACATCTACTACGGCGATTGTTATCGACAGCGAAAGTAGCGCCTTTTTGGATATGAATTTGCTGTTAGAGGCAGACTTAGGCAAGAAGTCTTGAGTTGTCGGCATGTTAAGGAGCGCCTAGTAAGAAATCGTATTAAGGCATCTAGCCTTTGCCTTACTTTACCAACATTAAACTTATAAATGTATGAGCTCTTGGACAAGACTGACGAGCAGTGCCCTAGTATGACATTAAAATTGTCCTCAGCTATTTTAATGTAAAGCTAGGGAGACAGAGCATCTTTACAGTCGGAAAGTATAGCCCGCCCGACACCACTGGAAGCGAAACACGGTCGTAGCTAGTACGCATTTCTCGCATCTCAATATTGATAACGGGGCTTGGAAAACTCCTGATAAATAAACCGTCAACCAGATTTCTCCAGATCAATCTTCTAGAATTACCCAGTATTGCGGATGTCCGAACATTCCGGGAGCCAACATCGAATCGGACCATTACTTTTTATAGCCAAGGTATGGTTGCAGATATCCCGAATATCGCAAAAACAAGCTAATACTCTGGGGAAGTTTGATGTATGCATCAAGTATCGAAGACAACATTAACAAAAAGCCATAAAAGATGCCGTCTCTACTGTGCTGGGTTTTAGAAGGCCACCACGACGAAACCGCTGGTTAGACGACGAGAACATGCAGCTTAGCAAGATGCATGCAAAACGTCGCGCTGCACAGAAGGTCTAGAGCTGCTCACGAGCTCTACGAGCAGAAGAGGAAAGGCGAACACCGGCTCCTTAGGAGGAAAAAGAAAGAAGCAGCATGAAAAGCGCGCGTTCGAAAAAATTGAGAAAGACCACTCCTGGAATGAGATTCGGAAATGTTCGAAAATAAAAAACGAAAAAAGGAACATCCTAGTAGAGTCGTACTCGATGCTGAGGATTTAGAAGGTCTATTTCTGTTGACTGTGTAACGGCAATGAGCCAAATACCATTGTCAGGCAGGATTAACTTTTTAACCTAAACCAATGTAGACCAAGAATACCGTTCACCCGACCTAGATGAAGTAAAGATGATGGCCATATCCAAGCTTAAGCCTAACAAAGTTTCTGGACCAGATAGGCCGACTACAAGCTGCTTCAGAGTAGCAGGGCATAAATTAGTAAGAAGCATCCACCAGCTTATTTATAACATATGGTCGAAAGAAAATATTATGCCCAAAGCCCTCTCTTGAACAACAAAAGTGAACCTACCCTTGTATAAGACCTTAATAACCCCAGTCCAGCTCTATGACGCAGATTCATAGACTTTATAAGAAATGGATAAGAGTTTTCAGTCCCGTCTGCTTAGACGGTGAGTGGAGAATGAGACACAACGGCGAACTCTACAGCGACATTAAACTAGCCAGAAGTTTGAAGGTCCAACCACTAAGTTGGCTGAGTTATCTAAAGCGGATGAACAGCAATACTTCGATCCGAAAGGTCTTTGAATCCGACCCTAAAGACAGCAGTTGAGGGAAATTATTCACCAACTTAGCGTGCGAAACTGGAGGCTTGTTGATTGAGGCCCAGGCCCACCCCAGACTGTAGTGTCCTCTTAAGTAAGTAAGTAAACTATAGCAGCAGTTATAACCAACAGAATCATGGGATTTGCCATATTAAATTTTCACCTCTGGCACGGCAGGTAGAATATGGTTCCACACCTCATATGAAAGGTCTAAAAAGTTTAATGCAATTTTATTTTTTGAAATCTCTTAGCAAAAGATCATATCATCTCACACCTAGGTTACCGTATGTCCATCTTTGTAAGATCAAAATAAAATAAAATTCTATATATTAGTTGTTGGGAATATTATTTCCTTCCCATGGTCCACATTTAAGCAACAGCCCTTACAACAAATGTGCTTGCTTGTTTTCTTCTTTAAAATACTCAAATTATCTTTTTAGGCAGAGTCATTATCAATTACTACTTTCAGTCTACTGGAACGAAGTTGATTTCCCATGCACCGAGTCGGAATAAGTAGAATTACACATGTTTATCAGGTGGTTCAAAAAGCCCTGAGACTGACACATAGATGGCGACTCTAATAGTATATTCATACATTTTAACGTCATTGTATTCGCGTATCACTCTAATACACGTTTCGGGAACATTTTGAGATCTTAGCTCCGTCAAAATAAGATCTCAGGGAACTCTGTCGAACGTTTCTTTTTTTTAGTCGATGAAGACGGTATGCACATTATATCCTTCGAAACTTCGTGATGTTCATCCATCATCATCCTTAAACTTTGAATCGATTCATACCATATGTCGATCTGCCTTCCGCAAAGCCGAAATTATTTTTTAATAATATTTCTTTGTGTAAGGTCTAGAACTCTTTTGTATATTTCGATTGTATGAAACCTCAGTGAAACAAGAAAACTTAATCTCTTGGAAGTTTATTCTTCGTTGAAATGTTTACTCATTTCTTCTGGGATTATGGGATTTTAAAGGCTTTCTCGCAAATTTAGCACCCACTTATACCAGTTTTTATATATAAACTTCGATTAACTGATGAAAATTCAAAAAATATGTGTCTACATCGACAAATTCACAAAAAAAAAAATAAAAAAGGCTTAAAGAAATTAAACTAGAAACCCTTTCCTATACGCTTATGATCTTTTTTTGGTTTAAAACTTGCCATTACATTGTACGAGTAGCTACCACAACATTAAATTGACTTTGAACTGGATATGTGTCAAATTCCAAATTTCAAATTGTCACTTGTGTTGTCGGATGACCGGAACCAATAAAATTAAAACAAGAAACTTAGACTGCATGTCGATTTTATTAGCTTTTTAAGGGGTGATTCATCGTGAGATTTGATTTTCAATAGGCTTTTTGTGACAGATCACGCGTGACTCCTATCAAACTGTTTGTTATTTTTTCAGTATCATTTGACAAGTCATCATTTTGGAAATACTCACACCACAACAGCGTCTCCAAATTGTTCAGCTCTATTACGAAAACCAGCGTTCTGTGAGAAATGTTTTTCATGCGAATCGAGGAACTTATGGTGCTCATAATCGACCTACTGAAACCACTATTGCCAATACCATTCGCAAATTTGAGATCCAGTTTACATAAGTCAATGATACTCGACCGGTTAGACCACATCCAGCACGTAGTGACGAATCGAATCGTCGTCGTATGCGTATTTAACGTGAGGATACGCCTAAAAGCGTACATAATTCAACTTGTGCAAGAATTGAAGCCAGGCGACTTGAATTTGCGTCATATTTTCAGAGAATGGACTCTGGAAAAACTCAATGAAAATCCGGTGTTTTATCGTGAAATTTTGTTCAGTGATGAAACCCATTTCTGGCTCAATGGATACGTTAGTAAACGAAATTACCGTATTTGGGCTGATGAGCAACCCGAAGAGTACCAAGAGCTACCATGACATTCGTTAAAAACAACGGTATGGTGTGCTTTATGGGCTGGTGGAATCATTGTTCCATATTTCTTCAAAAACGAGTCAAATTAGAATGTTACCGTCAATGGTAACCGTTATCGCGGCATGTTAACGGACTATGTGCTTCCTTCAAGCACATGGTCTCGGTGAGCTCTGGTTTCAACAAGACGGCGCTACGAGCCATACAGCGCGTGAAACAATGGACTTGTTGAGAAATCATTTTGGTGAGCACTTAATTTCGCGTTTTGCTACGGTAAATTGGCCGCCTAGATCAGGCGATATCACACCTTTGAACTATTTTCTCTGGGGATATATAAAATCTCAGGTCTTCAGGAATAAGCCAGCTACGACTGTTGCTTTGGAAGCCAACATTACTCTTGTTATCTGTGAGATACAAGTCGCTATGCTCGAACAAGTCGCCCAAAATTGGACCTTCCGAATGGACCACCTTAGACGTGGTCGTGGCCAACATTTACATGATATCATTTTCTAAAAGTAAATGCCATGAATTGTTCTTTTAACGGATAATAAAAACAATATTAAGTTCACTTTCAAATTTATGTGTTTTATTTTATATTATAAATCAATCCTCACGATGAATCACCCTGTATAAGGCGGACCAAGTGACACGGTAGTCGTGAATAAACTTTTAGAAAGCAAAAAAAACAAAAAAAAAAACGGAAGTGACCATCAAAAAGGTAATATGGTGACGGCTGAAAACTTTCATGCTGAAGTTAGTCGTGTTTGGTGGGGACGTGTTCAGTCTTTAACATTTGTGTGAAATGATGCGAAGGGTAGAGCAATCGAACATACCCTTTCTCAATATTTTGAATGGAACCGTCTCTTCTAGACCTTTTGTAAAGAATTTAAACGTCTTACAATAGTTCCCATTGTTTGCATTGTTTTCATCGTCATGCTTTCTCCTATCCTTGAGAACAGCTATTAAACCCATAAAATAGCTTATAAATATTTATTTGAGGAAAGCTTACACTAGACCAGCAGGGCGTAAACGCGATTTCAATCAATCAATTCTATTTACAGCTTGCAACAACATAAACCACATTCCAAGTAATTCCATCACTTCATCACTCCATCTACACCGTTAAAGTGCATTCCATCTCGTTCATGACTGAATTTTCTATCGATTTTTTCCTTCTAACCTGTTGCGTACTCATAAATATGAGAGCGCACGTAAACTTCTGCAGCAGCAATAGAAGTAGATGCAATGAAAAAAAGCCGCAAATAAAAGTTGGCAGTTAAATTGGCTTCAATCCCAAACGGCTTCTCAGTTAAGTTATACTCCGGCTCCTAAGACAACTTCCACAACGTACCACAATCCATTAGATACGAATACAAGTACTCATACCGAACCGATATTCATGGCAATTGCCCAGGTTCAGTTAAAGTCGTCGACCTTGATGGTGTGTGACTTCGTTTCTATTTCATTATTGCTCAGCTTCTGTAGTCGATTAAACTTCCACTGACCACTACTTGACTTGGCAACTTCTCGACTTGGATACATATTGGAATCGTGTATGTGGATTGCCACCTTCGCCTTCTATGGGCAGTAACTACCCAACTGTCATACGTGTCACCTGGCAAAAGAAACCGGCTTTGAATTGACGATTTTTTCGCGGACTTGGAATATTTTAGCCAACTTACGAATAGGTTGGCTCATATCTTTTATGCCACCATTAAGATATTGTGCGATTTAATTAGCAACAATGAGAATGACAACACTGAGATTGACACTCCAGCAAATGTGGTTGGATTAACATCGGATGGTGGTCTAAGAATGTGACAGTACCTCTGTGTAGACACTTGCACTCTGTATATTAAGTTGAAGTATCGACAGGGAGATTAACTGACGGTTTCTAATAACAACTACCGGCTAAATAAGTTTTCAATTTCTGAGGTAGGCCTGGTGGGTAATGTAATGCTTTAGATATATATACGTATACTTGGAGCAACAACATAACGATTGCTGTAATTGAGTAGGAAGGTGGATTTATGATTTCGACATTATGTCTATGCCTAGCCTGTATACTTGGCGCCTTCTATAGTAAACAAGTGTTTACGGGGTTTCTACATACGAAATCGGGATCCCAATGCATGTACTGTGGCAAATACTTATAAAAAATTGTGATATCTATCAATATAGCAACAAACCAGATCTACAATAGCAACTGAATTTGAACATTTGTCGACAAATTTGGATCCAAAACGTATTTGGAATCACATAAGACTGACACATTCCACCAGACATTCTTACATAAAAGGATATTCAAGTTGCGGCAGCTGACCATCACCTTTTCTATTAATAGTGCTTTTTTGAAACTGTCACTGGTACAAGTTGGATGACGAACCATGTCGTTGAACATCGCTTAAGTAAACGTCAAGAACTGGGGTACTACTACTATTCAAATTGCCAAAATGGATTCGATGACAGATTTGTGACGAGTGACCATAAAGAAATTCAAAAGCTAACTGCTGTCAGGGGTGGTGTTCATAAATATAGTCATATGGAGCAGGATCGATTTTTGCCAGAAAGTTGCAGTCTACGTCACTACCATTACCTGATCGTGAATACATATATCACTTTGAGTTTTGTGGCCACACGTATTATAGAAAGATCGCATACTAATGTAGTTTTAGAGAATAAAAAGTATCTTAGCAAGATTATGACTAAGAAGCGACATGATATAAAGAAAACCAAACGTCAACTGGTAATTGACAAACGACTGCATAAAATTTGTGACAAGAAAAACTTGCTGACCATAAATCGTGTTCAGGAATCCGTGTATTCTAACTTGAGGAGAAAAAATCGGATTATTTTCTATTCTTGCTCTAGGAAGCATTCAATTTATTCATTTTAAAACAATTGGATTTGTTTCAATTCATTTCGAAGCGGCAAGAAGTCTTTCTCACAATCCATTTAGAATTGAAAATAGGTGAGGCTTTGTATGTAAAAAGATACAAATAAAAAATCCACTTTGTAAGATCTGGTTTCAAGATTAGAAAACGTAGTTCCAAGAATTTAATAGCACACAGATACAAGCAAAAATATTCTAACATTTGTGTCTAAATGTATGCGTGTCCATTGCTTTTAATAGAGGCCAGTCGTCCATCATTTTTATTGAAAATAAACGCAGTAGATAGACTAAGAGCGGGTTGAAGTTGAGCCTGCGGAAAGAGCTTCATGACAGTGTACAAGTTGTTATATGTATAGTGTAATAAAATGATGTCAAGCTTTTATGCATGCCATTCTGTTTTGTTCCTCGTGTTTTAACAACTCTTTCCTAGTTGGCGAGATTCCCTTTTGACAATTCTGCACTTCCTCACTAAACCTCCTCGAATTCGTTAAAGTGTTGTCCCTATATAGACTATCGCCCAACATGGTCTTATTCATTACAAATGTTTCCAACTTATGTGACATTGACGGCAACTTTCCAGGTACTGCAGTAACAAAACAGAACCGACTTTATATTTAAACGAAAAGTCGCAACTGATTTTTAACAGCATACCAAATGTAGCCTTAGCTTTTGATACGCGGCTGCAACGACCCACAACTTTTTTGCGCTATTGTCCTTTCGTGCGTCTTAGGATCTATAAAGACATAACGGTCTTCTAATCAAAACAAGACAAGACATTGATTATATGAGTATTGCGATTTACGTCAACGTTGACTCGAACCATCAGCTAGAATAGGCCAGATATGATTGCGGACATTAAGGGGAGTACATCGACGATAAAATCCTGTGGAAGCTTAGAGCACTCAAGAGATCGCCAGGGCCTTTGCCGATCGCGTCTTCCTCAATCTCCGCCATAATCCCACATCATCAGCAACAAGTGCAAATACCAGTGGCAATGCTTCAAGGCGGCCATCAGAAATGTATTGATATACTATTTTTCATAAAACGGCGATGAAAGTTGGCCAAACTGAAAGCTTATAGTACAAATCTCACCCTGAGTTGAGACCTGCTTGGAGTACCTTCCCGTGGAGGAAACAAGAAAGTCGAAGTCAAGGAGATGGAAATATGTAAGATGAATTGAGAAATGAATTTAGGCCGGTTCTAAAGAAAGGAGACTGAACTGCGCCAAGTCTAGGAGTATAAGACTATGTACTAAACATTGTAAATAAGAACCTTGCTGCCGTGTTATAAGCAACATATGAGCACGGTTTTAAAACTAGTTAATCCAGCATCAATCAAATATTCTCTGCATCAGATCTAGAAGAAGATTCAAAAATACCAAATCGGTACTCATCACGTCTTGACATCCTTACCGAACTCACTTGATTGTCAATGTCGTAAGAAACATAACCAAATCTTTTGAAAATGAGCTAAAACAGGGTGACTCGTTTTGATGGGACTTTTCTAACATCGTGCTTAAAAGTATGTTTGATCTCAACACCAAGGGTACAATATTTCAAGGATCTGTCATACTTGTCGCATTCACACATGACATTGACGTAAACGAGAGAAACCAGCGAGATGTCAGTGGAGCCTTTTTAAGTATTTAAGCAGAAGCAGGAAATACCATATGTGTTTAACAAAACAATACGTGCTGTCATCATAGAAGGATAATCAAGCCTTATGCCTTACACCATGTTTTCACTTATGATGATAAAAGGAGAACTGTCATTTCCAAGCAAATCTCTGTTTTCGGCCATTTGCAATAGTCATTTTGATGCTATGAAATACCAACCAAAGAAAATTTGACAGCTGATCTGTTTTGTGTTTTCTGCATCTGCTCTGACTATATGCTATGAGTTTATAATAGTAAGCAGATAGCAATGATAGTTTGTCCGATTGTTGTGTTTCAGCAGCTGTCAAAGTTACCAATGACATCCAGCTGTCAAATTATTCAATAAGGTTTACCATTTCATCATGCATCATTTTAAGCTTGCCGAACGTGAGAAAATTACTAAAAAAATATCACCGACATTCCAGCTCAGTTGTAAATACGCAATGTGAATTTCGTCGTGATGTCGGTCGTCATCATGGCTTCAGTGTGGTGGAAATTCGTCGCACCGTATCAAAGAAGATCGGCGCCGATTAGCTAAATTGGGAATCGCCAGAGAGTCAACGCGGCTTGATAGGCTCAGCGCCTATGTCAACAAGCAAAATTGCCATTATTGGAGCGAACACAATCTACAAGTAAGTGTTTGGTGCAGTTTGTGCCATAACGGCATCATCGCACCTTATTTCTTTCGATATAAGAAAGAAGACACGGTTACCGTCAATGGTCTCAAGTATAGAGCGATGTTTACTGACTTTTTGTGGTTAGAGCTCAACAACATGGATATATCCGAACTATGGTTCCAACAATACCACGCTACCATACATGCTGTTTCTATTGGCTAAGGCAATTAAACTACAAAATCCTATCTATAACAACGAAAATAACACCGTACAAAACCGTCATTTAATTTAACGTAGAAGCATGGACACTCTAATGAGCAGATTAAACTCTCTTAACAGATTTTGACGCAAGATTCTCCATGTGATCCGTAAACCTCTCCATTTTGATAGAGTGTAAAAGGAAAAATTCAACGAAAAACTATTCCGACTGAACAACAGCATGAATTTTAAAAGGATTCGGCTATAACGATTAAGATGATTAAGTCATATAAAGCACATCCACATCAATACACTCAGCTCGGAGAGTCTTTGAATCCAACACAAGGGAACAGCGTACTACAAAAAGACCTTCATTAAAGTGGCACATACAGTTAGAAGCGGACCTCAACTTACTCCCTTCGCTTAAATGGAGAAAAATAAGATCAGATGCTACGGTTTTTGTTTATGCTCAACTATACCGTTGAGTTATATGCCTCTGCACTAAGCCAGTTGTCATTTGGTATAGATTCATGATTATATGCGATAGGAGGTAAATGACGTCACCATATTTGAGATGCTTAATCGCCAAAAAGAACACAGATTTTAGTACAGTACTTGTCACAATGCAACTTTATAACTCGCCTTAATGACAACACAAATGTTGTTGCATCAATAAACTCTCTTTTTAGATAACCGATTGTTTTTTTTTTTTTTTTTTTGAAATCATCAAAAGCCAGCATTGAGAAGCGTAAGCAGCTTGTCCATTGCCGAGAGTACTCAGATCATTCTATAGTTTTCACACTCTGAAAGTTTGCCCTTGTTTGGGAACTTAACCTGCGCCCTTTCGTTTATTTTTAGTCATGAGCAGATAACCACGTTCAAAGGTTACCTCGTGATCTTCCGATAGGACGAGAGCATTTTTTACGTTATTTTAGTTTCATTTATGTCCGGTGGCATGCTGATTGCTTCTGTTCTTTAGTTGTATGGAAATGTGTAATCTTGCCCCTCAGAAGGCAAATGCCTTTCAATTCAATGTAGGCTTCCGACTTATACCGATATAGTTAATTTGGTTCTGTGTTCTAGTTAGACCCGTAGTTGGTTGCTACAACATAGCAATTATTGTTCCAAAATACGGTTAATCTTTCAACATTGTGCTTGTGGAAAATGCGGACATAAATTTCGAAGACATGTCAGCGGTTTACGTTATTGTCGCCTTCTCTTACATTCAGGTCGACATCATTCATATGTCCACCATGAGTGCGCTTGCATCGGTTGATTCGTTAAAGCCAAATTTCGACCACTCTTTCTCACATTTTGGCCTCTGATTTATTGGCATAGACTTAACGCAGCCCCAAAGAAAAGGTATCCAGAGGTTTCAAATCGTACGAGCGAGGTATCCAATTGACTAGTCCATATCTTGAGATAACACGCTCACCAAACTTTGACTCCAATAGTTCGATTTTGTTGGACTGCCGTGTGACAAGTTACGCCGTCCTGTTAAAACCACTTCCCACCAAAGTTGAGTGCACGCAACTGCAGCCAAAAATAGCATTCCAACATTGCGCCGTCGGCGTGAAAACCACTCCAAACAGTGAATTTTTGTGGATATACTGGCGTATCATGAAGCACATGTGAGTTTGTAGCCATTCAATAGCGCACATTTTGATTGCTGACAAAGCCATTTAGGCTGAAATGAGCTTCATCGCAGTTGTTACCATTTTTAGAGACTAATTTGAGAAAATTCGTCGCTTTAAATGGTCATTTGGCTTTAGCTCTTGAGTCGGCTGTAAGGGAAGATCCTTTTGCAGAATTTGCCACAATTTTGCTTAAGCGATACCAAATTCTTACGAACGGCGTGAAAATGGATTGACTTGAGATTAACAGATGTACTTGCGGCCTCAAAATGTTCAGAACTTCTTGCATTTCTTTGTCACTTTGGTACCGGAACAATAATTACAGCGAAAATGTAGGCTAAAATTTTTGGAGCAAGTTATTCATTGCGAGATTTGGCGTTAGTGCTCTTAAAGCTGAAGTGACTTACTCTGAATATTGGTAATAAATCTTAATAATTTGTAAGCGTTGCTCGTTCCAGTACTGTACCATGACTAAATTGATGACATTGACAAGCAAAATAATAATGGCAGTTCACAAGCAAGCAGTAAGGGTGCGTTCACATTTTAGCAAAACGCATCTAGTTCTTAATAGAAAACCCCGTATTATGAGTAAAATGGATATTGGTTGCAGAAGTTATCTTTCTTTTTCTAAGATGCTAAATTCATGGAAAGATAAAGCTAAAATAAATTGACGAGTATATCTTAAATTCGTTCACACTAGTCTCCGAGTAGAATAAGATAAACCAGCAAGACGTCGAACTACCTTATCTCGCCACATATAAACTGTATCGCATAAACTGATTTTCTAATTGGCATTGTGGATCCTTTCTTATTCGCGGCCTAAAAGAAAAGAAAGGCAGGTTTCAGAGATGACAGAATGTGGGAATTTATTAAGCAAATTGTATTACTCCTGGGCGTATTTATTCAGAAAGTAGCAACAATAAGGCCAATTTAAAGCATTTAAAGTTATGGCAGAGCAAGGCTTTTGCAAATAAGATTCTCTATTTAATGCGATCTCTTGGCAGTTGCGCATTCAATATTATTTTAGATCCCTCATTGATTTTGTGCATTCCTCCTTGTTGACAGCATATACTTACTTTTGCTCTCCAGCTAAACCTGGTTTTCGGCTTCCGTTTCATTATTTGTAACAGCTCGCTACGTTCTGTTAATGTTAATGATATTAACGTCATTAGCGTATACAAGTATAAGAAGTTGTAAGAATTTTTGGAAAAATTTTCCTCGTTTTGGTCAGGTGGACGATAATTCCGTTTTTTGGATTTTTGGATCATTATCGCTGTTTCACAGCCTGCAGAAGAAGTTTTCCCATGTCCCCTGCATCGACTGTGATTAAGTTTTCTTGCTCATCTTTATTGGTCTCTGTTCTAGTCAGCTTACATTAGTACGTCCTCGATGACAGACTTCTTATGGTCTTTCGCTCCTTCTCAGGGAAACGCATTTTGACTTCCTCTGTAGATTTTAGAGCCCTTGAAATGCACCTTCCTTTATGGAGCGTACTTGGCAGGCGAGTTATTTTGGTGAAGGTGCTTGGTTGCATTCCTCATGGAATCAGAGGTTTTTATGGAAGTTGTCGGGTGAAAGCAAGCCGAAAGCAACTGCATGCCGCAGTTTCTTAACCTTCTTCTGCCGTTTTAACCCAAAGCATAATTCTGGCAGTAACCCATTTCAATATGAGTACATGCCGTTCTCCCGTTAAGGATTCATTCATCATCTTGTCTATTTAAGCACTCTAGTTCCAATTATTGTACATCAAGTCAACTCACAAAAGGTATATTCTATGCCGACTGAAGCCTCCTCTAATTCAACTACAGCACTGAGCACCGCCAGCTTAATCCTGATCAGTAGAGCATGAGTAATAATTTCATTGAAAAGGTGGCCACATTATTAATACCTATTATTTGGACTCTGCTGCGAGCGCAATCCAGACACTCACACAGGAGTGATCGCTATCCTCCCAATAAGCCTCGCTAAGGTGGTGTAACTTGTCACATTTTAGGTTACTTAGCTAAAGATAGGGCGATAAATTCAACATGTTTCTGACAGAATCTTTACGGAACACAGATGTCAAAACTAGAGGTACTTTTGTATACGCACTATGTTAACAACAAAGCCTTAGTATTGCTCGTTGAAACGGGAAACGGAAACGTTGCATAAAACCCTTATCTCCAAGGTCCTGAGGTCCTGCATGTTACATAAGCCTGAACCTTCTTAAAAGTGGATGTGTTGATGGAATTTATAGGAAAATTCACGATGTAGTCTATGTGCTAAACAGCTACGCGAATCTATGCGAGAAATTCGGATCTGGTGCACAAGATTGATAAAGCTCTACTCCGTCTTGGTATTCACCTTACAGAGATAAGACAGCAAAGGATGACTTTACTTTAAAGATTGTAAAGATTTAAAGTAATTTGGTATGCAAAACTGTCATTAGCTCTTAACCAATCAATCTGTCAGTAGAAGCTTTATATCCTGGCTTACTTTAGACTGCAAAATTATAAAATAAATCGAATTGCTTAAGTTACTTGTTGGGACAATGAATGTAACATCAGACCAGAGAGGGTAATCTCCTTCTATACAGCTTTTTTTAGTATTATTTCTGTTTCTAATTATTTCAAAGAATGTACCTTGGCGCAGACAACGAAGTGATTCTCTATGTATTACATTCCTCTCTAACTCCTCGAAACAAATAGGAGGCCTTATGGTCTGAATGTAGTGAACTTTTGGTTAGAGAACCCTTAGCTTTGCTTCTACTTGCCTGAAACTAAACTTAACCTCAAACAAGTTCAATAATACTATAGTCGTACTTCACTGCACAAGAAACCAGCACACCAGTTTTCAGAAACAATCACAAAATTCCTCAAAACAAACTGAAAAAGAAAAGAAACAATAATTGACCTACAGCTCAAAGCAAAAAATAAATCTCGTACTTGCCCCTGGAGTACACACATGTCGCTTCAATTGTTCCACTTTTAGCTTTGCAATAATGCCCATTACTTATTCACATCAAAATAAAAATTTGCCATTGAACCACTCTGATAAAATCAAAGCTCTATAAATTCCGTTTCCCACAATCCGAAATTTCTAAATCAACTACACCACCACACTTTAAATGTTAATGTTGCTCAATCTCCTTTTCGATATCCGAAAAGATAAACACCATTCCAAACCCGTACTGACCCAAAAACAAACAACCCCACCTTGTCTGAGCCTACTGTCAGCATCCAACCAGCTAAAAATTGTGCGCATGTTCACTTCTGTAACCAGACATCGCCAGCGCCTTAAATGCAACCAGTAACTTGGCAGACAGAACGACAGGTCGACTGTCGCATACTACGAGTAAATTCCGTCGAAAACCAAAACAAGTCTCATGACTTCAATTCGATCGCCACCACTTGGTCCATTATCTGCAATTCGCACATTCCTTTGAATAACCCAATGTGGGGGCAAACTTGTTTCTAAATTTCTTGGAAGGGCCGGTTAGCTTACCAAGCCAGCAGGACAACACAATTAGCAGTCGGCGCATTACATAAGGCACTATCAAGCTGAACGAGTTTTCTGCGAATTAATCGCAAATATTACAACATTGCCTCGCATGCAAATCCAGATTACAGAATTCAGTGGAGATTGAAGATAATTTGGTAAGAAGCAATCCAGAGTTGCTGCTTATTCTGTCAACTTTCACACTAAACTCAAGGACAAACCGCCGACAATCTTCTTTCAGAATCGAAGTACACGTATTCATTCAAACGCGCTTCTAATAAGTTTTTTTGTTTTTTCTTTTTTTCTTTCCAGCTCTTTATCGTTTCGACGATAGTTCTAGTCACAGCTCAACAAGGACCAGTCCCGCCAAGACTAAGCATCCCCGGTGCAACGCCAATCGCCGGCCGACCACAATTTCGTAATGAAAAACTCGGCGTAAGGGTACGCCGTCCAGTTTTCCGACCACAAAACACAAACTCTATTGCACCACCGATCCCTGCCCGTATCATCGACGATCCGAAGCCAGTAACCGAACCAACAGAAGATGAGATCAACGATCCATTCGTACCTCAACTCCTTCGTGAACAACCACAACAAATACAACAACAAAATGCACCACAATTCAACCCACAACCGCAGAATTTCTTCAATGAACCAAACTCCATTCAACAAGATGCTCCCATTCCAGAAGAACAACCACAACCTCCAAGATTTATCGAACGTCCTGCTCCACCACCACCACCACCACAACCCAGACCACAGCCAGCAAATGATTTCAACGCACAGCGATTCGCCATTGAACGTCCACAACCTCGTCCTCAGGTGAATCAAGTGAGATCTCGTCCCAGTAACCGGGAACCACGTCCACAGTTCGAACAACCACAACAACGTCCACGACCAAAGCCAATTCAGCCGAGACCAGTTGAGCAGAACAATTTGTCACAGGACGACTACCGTCCACGCAAGCCAGTGGCACAAATCTTGAGGAAGTACCGCGAAGAGAATCCCGATGGCAGCATCACATGGGGCTATGAGAACGATGATGGCTCATTCAAGGAGGAACTCATTGGGACTGATTGTATCACAAAGTAAGTATGAGAGGTAGGTCAGTTGAGATTGCCCCTGATTCTGGGAGGCTATGGGACTTTTGGTTGTTCCCCAAGTAAACTATGCAGATCGAAGCAAGATGACGGTTTTCTTGACATTTTATGAAAAGTCTTTGCCCTGCATCTATTGTCATATGACACAACATACGCAAGTAATAGCGTCAATCAAAAACGGAGGCTGACTTTAACCAGGAAAATCGAATCTTCGTCCTATAGCATCGGAAAATCTTCGGTGGCCTAAGCTATCTACTACGGGCAAACCACTATCAACCCGTACAGAAAGGCCAAAGTAACAACTTCGGACAATCTTTAATTTCGCCGAATGTAGAAACCTTTTTCCAACCACTTCAAGCTGTTCACAACACTTGAGCTCACGGCTTAAGCTAACATTCATGCGGCCTTATAAAAGAAGATTCTTACCAGTCATATTGAATGATCAGGACCCGATTGGTGAAAACAACATTAAGTTGCCAGCAAATAACCTCAGGAGACATTTGGCTCAAAAATCTATTAGAAGACCTTTGGCTTCTTGTCACGACAGGAAATTATTTTCATATGTTCAGGGATGATGTCTGAACTAGAAGGTTGTCAGACAACTTCATGAAAACAGACCCGGTACCATGTAACTTTGGCAGGCCAAAAACCTTTTGGTAGGTTTGCGGATCTAGGACCATGTCAGTATATCTTGCCAGCCACTTCCACTTGCCAGAGAGCTTTATGTTAAAGTCAAAGATTATACCACTCAATTTTAGTTACATATCTGAACTTCGGCTCGTAACAGGAACAATTTTGACAACTATCTCCAATCTTTAGAAGCTTTGAAGCTTCTTGGCTTTAAAAACTCCCCATGGGCCTAATTTTGGCAGGCTTTTTGATTTCAAAAACTCTAAAAGGGCTTTGTCTCAAATCAGGAACTCATTTGCTAGCCACCTCAATCCACTAAATATTTTTAAATGAAGGCTAAGGCCTGATACTATGCAACTTTGCTTTAGAAACATCTGTACCAATGCACCAATTTGAAATTTGTCATCCTTTTCGGTGTCAAAAACTCATCAAAGACCATGGACCTTTTACTAGACGCAAGAAAGTCTCATGTGAAAGCAAAAGGTCTGTGCAATCAAACTCATTTTAGGCTTCAGAAACTCCTCATAAAACTGGCCGTAAGCAATAACCTTTTTGCTGTTTTTATTCGCAAGTCAACTTTAGATAATAGCAAAGAGCGTAGCAGAATTTGGCAGATCCTTTGTTGTTTTTTTATTTTGTGACCAAATTTTATCATTATACAGCTCCAGGCTTTCGGCCAGTAGCAAGTACATTTTTGTTCCACACCTCCTTCACCAGATGGCTGAAACTTAAAACAAAAAAACTGGATCAACCAGCTTTGGTGGGCTTTTTAGCTTCAAAAACCCTCTATGGACCTTTAGTATTGTCAATAACTCCTTCATGAGTTGAGCCTAGCTTTGTGGTGGCCTAAAACCATCTTTAAGGCCTTCGTCAGGGACTCATGTCAGCCACCTATACCCGCTTCAAGTACAGCTTCTACACTTGGTGGTGTACCATGCAACTTGAGCCCGCACTTGGAGTTCAGAAACATTTTTGAAAGGTTACCGGTTTGTGGCAAGTCTTCTTTACATACCAGAGAACA
Source organism: Volucella inanis (assembly GCA_907269105.1). Taxonomy (NCBI): domain Eukaryota; kingdom Metazoa; phylum Arthropoda; class Insecta; order Diptera; family Syrphidae; genus Volucella; species Volucella inanis. Next base: position 40,329,428 of record OU026153.1, read on the forward strand.
TCAACTGCAGCCTTGAAATCTGGTAACATGCAATTTCGACAGGCGACTCTACCTATCAAGTTAAGGCAAACGCGTTTGACTTGTGGGGAGAGCTTATTTTCTAACCATTTTCATCCGACTGACAGTTTTAGATAAAGATATAGATATCTAGCAAACAGCTTTAAGTGAACTTTATATACTTGGCACTGTACCATGCAGCTTGCGTCCATTCGTCTTTAGAATCTAATCAAGCAACTTTGGCCCGCGTAAATAACTCCTGTACCAGAAGTATTTGGCCATTGGGCAACTTTGAATAATAACTAAGGTCCGGTATCATGAATTGTTAGCATTTCACCCGACGTGAGCCACCTCTGTCCGCCAGACACCTTCGGTCCAAGATATGGTACAAAAAGGGACATTTAACCTTCCGCAGCTTTGACAGACTTTTGGCTTTAGAGACTCCTTAAAGGCCTAGGTTCGGTACTTTTTGCTGGCCCCGGTACTATGCAAATGCGAACCTTTGGGTATCATAACATCTGAAAAGCACACGACCGCCGACAGTAATATTTTCCATCTGCATCTAACCGCCGGATACTTTCAATAAAAATGGAGGGCTGCAACTTTGGCTATTTGGATTAAAAAGACTAGTCTCAGCCGATCCAACTTTGGTTGGTGAGGTAGCCTATGAAAGGCTTTCAGCAAGAACTTTTTTGATCACCATCACCTTTTCTCTTAAATAAGAATGAAGGTCAGTATCAATTAAACTCTAGCAAGCTTTTTGGATTCATAAACTCCTAAAACGCATTTCATCCGAATCAGGAACTCGTTGACCAGTCATCTTTAGCTATCTTGAAAGAGAGGCGAAATCATTTTACTTCTCCAGACTTCTGGGTTTCAGAAACTCCAAAAATGTCTTCGCCGTGGTTTAGAACTTATTAATTATTCACACAAACAATGCAACTTTGACAGACATTTTAGCCTCGGAAACTGCACTAAAGCTTACGCCTGAAATTCTTATGCAAGCTATTTCAATCCCCCAGACAGCTTCATATAAAGGAGAAGGCCTGGTTGCATGCTAATTTGGTAAGTTGTTACTTTTAGGAACTTTTCAATGGCTCTTGGCCGGTGGCAAAAACTTTTTTCGCATCAATCCGTATCCGCATAGCCTAATGACATGCAACTTTGGCTAGCCTTTAGGCTTCCTAAGCTGCTTAAGGGGTGTTATCGTATGGTAAGAACTCATTTGATCCGTATTTTCAACCGGCGGCCTAATGGTGAGCCTTGTCCTTTCCCCGCCAGAGCACTGCGGTCGTCTCTCGAGTCCAGATACTTGATAGCGGCCTAATTATTCGAAAAGATCACGTTTTTCCTCAGCCAGGACAGGACTTCTTTTATTGCCAAAATTTCCGCTTAAAACACGCTACAGTGATTTGGAAGGCGGTAAGAGAGGCTAAGATTAGGCCTATTTGAGAAATAACCGACATTCGATATTTTCAGTCGGAAGGATCGGGTTACTGAGCCTGATTATCTCCAGAATGTTTTCTGAGAAGTAAGGTTTAGCTAGGATCCAAGTGCGGGTTTTAGGTCGACTAGGGATATCCTCCTTAGCCACAACCTCAAGCTTTGCACCTATACTATGGTATCCACCTGTTACTTTTCTATAAAGATCGAAAATTCTTTTGTCGGCGCAAGCGATAAGCCTGACGTGGCCTTGGTACCACGTTTGACCAACTACCAACGTTCAGGTGTTATTGATCCATCGGCGTCGTTTCTATTAATCACCGCGATAGTTATTGCGTCTTTTAAGACGTCGCTGAAAGACTTCAGAGATGTGACGTTGTAATGCCCAGGCGGGGTCTTAATATAATCTTCAAATTGTGAGCGTTTGAAGAACCGGCACGGTTTTCTCCAACGATCTCTAGCACTTGGTGGAGTCTTTTAGCATTTTGAGAGCAGTGGGTAATCCGCCTTTAAGGATGTTGTTGGTCCACTCTTTATTGCTCTTCATGTCTTCACTTCTCTCGGCCTTTGGAATGGAACCGAGGGTTTTAATTATGCGTATAGCATTTCGGCGTCTGATGTAGAGAGCCTTATAGGGGGCTTGCCGAAGGAGAATAGCCTCTGATTCCTCTTTTGAATGAAGGAATTTTAGTAGCAGGAAGACCATGACCTGCGACAAATTTCCTGCTGCTAGGGCTGGAAGAGTTGTCCTTGGAAGTTTGGATTTTGGCTTGTTTTGTTTGCCTTTAGAAGATGCACTATGCCCTGCCGCAGTTTTATCTTTGCCTGAAATTGCTATAACATTGCAGGTTTAAGGAGTAATGGTTTCAGGTTTTGTTTTTTTCAGAGAGATCGTCTTCCATTATGTATCCCACAAGTGGCGGAGAAAGGAAAGTCCATCTGTTTAGAGATCACAGTATACAGATAAGGCTAGCTAATCCGCATGTTACCAGGTATCCGGATACTTCGTTCACGACTGAGCTATGAGGTCGTATGAAACCTTGATCCAGCCCAGGAAAGAAAGGATGTGATTAGAAGGATGGGAATTAGAAGGGGGTGACAATCCTTTAGTTTCAGTACTCATCTGGAAAACTTCTCGACATTCATTTACCTACATATCTTCATGTTCATATCGACAAGTTCGATTCTCAGAGTAGAGGTGAAACTATCTAACTTTAGTAAGTTTATCGGCTGCACGAGCCTATGGCTCTAATGACAATGCATTCAAGCGAGGGTGAAATGCTGATGTCATGCGACTTTATTTGATTTCTTGGCTTCAGGAAATCCATAAAGGCCTCTGTCCCTTACCGACGTCTCCTCTTCCCTACACCTCTATTCAACAGACAGTTTCTGGAGAAGATGAACGGCTTCAAATTAAGGCCAATTTGTGAGACATGTAGCTTTGGCAGGCCTTGGCCTCAGAAACAAAATCATTCATCCTAAAGGGTTTCAGCTCACGTCCAGGATTTGTTTATTCTCGACCTTCGTACGGCAAACAACTCTAAGCGGAGATGCACATCATGTACTAACGTGCGATTTAGTTTGGCTTTGGGCTTCAAAAACTATCTAATATATAACAGCCAGCCAGCTTTAAGCGAAAACCTCGTACAATGCAACCCTACTAGGCCTACTGGATACAGAAACTTCTCAGTCATTTGCTTTGTTAAAGGAACTAAACGAGAAGTTTGGTAAAATGCATACTCCAGACAAGTGAAGGTGAACGTGAAGGCCTATACCATGCTACTTTGCCTTTTGAAATCAAATAAGCCTTTCAAAGGCCTGTGCCACAAAACTTTCGTTTCAGAAACTCCTCAAAGGATTGCGGTCCGTATCCGGTATCCTTTTTACCAGCCACTTCTATCCACCAAACCATTTCAAGTGAAGGCGAGGTCGTGTACCATATTTGCGAAGAACTGCGCCACTAAATCTGGGCAGAAACTGTAGACTATTGAACTTTTCTTTGATACTTCTATTCGCCAGACATCTTCAAATGAAGGCGGGGAGGTTACGCGATATTGACAAGCTATTTGGACTCTCTAGCTCTAAGTCACCAAACAGCGTCTAATTAAAATCAACTGAATCTTTGAAAAAAAAAAAAAAGTCTTCCATCCATCCCCTTCCCACATTAATCACGATCAACTAAGTAACCACATTTTCATTCTCTACTTTCAGAGGCACATACGGTTATGTGGACCCAGATGGCAACAAACGTGAGTACCACTACGAGACCGGCATCAAGTGCGACCCCAACAATCGCCAGCCCGAAGGACAAGACGGCTTCATCAACTACGAGCAGAACAAGGCGGTCCTCCCCAACGGTCTCGAGATCGACCTCTCTTCCATGGGAAAGAAGAAATCCAAGCGACCGGGTGCAGTGCTCCAGCAACCACAGCAGTACTATAGAAATTAAGTGGAGGGCAGCACCCACCCGCTCCTAGGTTAAGCAAAAAACGAATTTTATTTTTTTTTTTTTTTTTTACATTTGGATCCATGTCCTGTTATATATTTTTTAATTTATGATCGCCTTGTTGTTTGCGTTTCTGTAAATAAAAATCAATCGAAACCTCCTTATGGCCTACACAGTCGTTTATCCGTTCCTAATCAGTATGGTCGCTGACGTCTCATCGGCGGCAATCGGTTTGGTGGTGTGATGGAGATGTCCAGAAAGTCTCCGATGCAGAATTTTGCCTGCGACAGCGTTTTATTGTCGTCGGCGCCCTTTTGGCCGGAACAAGTAACTCCAATCTCCCGCATTCGGAAGCTGTGATTGCGGTACTCAGGGTAAACAACAGCAAAGTCGAAGTAAGTTCCTTTCTTTCTGGTGTCCGGGTTTACATCTCGAACGAGAGATGTGAGTTCATGGAGGGTCGCGTCTTGCCAGGTGTAGATTTGAAGCTCATTGGAAGGAACATTACCGTACATGTATTCGGAGACGGAATGATGTCGGCCCGTGGAGCAGAAAACTCTCAGAAGTAACGGACATGTCTGCAAACGATTAAAATAAAAATTCAATAAAACAGGGTGAATGAGTGCTGAAGTGGACTCACCTTTTCTCGGTCGACTTGTCGCATTGGTGGAGCTTTTTCTTCGACAATCATTGACTCCACGTTAGCCATTTTGTTTGAGATGATTTGAGTTGAGGTCGGCAGCTTGGATAATTTAATAATTTCACACAAAACTCGTCAGAAAAAATAATGTTGAAGCGCGTTAGGATAGCTCGTAGAAAAACACCGGGAAGCAGATTTTGTTTGACAACTGACAGATGTCAACCAAACAGGGCAGGCAATTCTGGAGTTTAGGGCAATCTAATCAGTCGATAAGGTGGTGTTTTATTATTATATTATAAAATTTGCAAAAAGTGTTATGTATGGAATGCATTGAAAAAAAGCAAATGAAATAAATTATATCTTTGACTAAGTCCTTTATAGTCATTTATTTTATATTAAAACGACAAACTTGAATTCAGTTTCAGAGCTTTGACAGAACAGGACGTCGGCTCCTTATTAAAAATATCTTTTACTTCGCGGTACTGATGAAGGGTCTCATGTCGCAATTAGATATTTTCTGTTTCTTGGGCTGAAGTGTGATTTATTATATCTCTATCTATACCTGAAACAATTGCCATTCAATTTTTAAATAAATCGGGGATCATAGACGAAAAATCCTGTTTGCTCGATGAGGTGATTCAGTACTATGTCGCCATGCTTAAGGACATCTGAAAAGCAAACCTAAAATATTAACTTCTCCAAAGAAATTAAGAGCAGCAAATTAACAAAAACTGTTACATAAGGATAAGCCCACGAAAGGATTCACAACGTATACGAGTATGCTTTCAAGACAGGAATTGCTGAAATGTAGAAGATTTACACTAAAACTTCGTTAATATCTCATCATAAGCGATCAATCAGCGACAGAATTTAGAAAGTTCTACAATTTTATAATTATTCTACAATGTAAGGATACTCCAAACATATTCAGTCACCGAAGTGTTTAGTGTTTAGTAACAGAAAGTTACACAATTTAGAAAAAAATATAACTGAAAGAAAAGCTCAAAGAGCTTGCGATTTTGTTCAATAGAATGATGACAAGTGCTTTAACATTTTACCAGTAGAAAGATTTTTCTCGTTTCCTCGCATAAAGGTAAGCCCTTACAAAAAAAATATACCAATTAGAAATCAGTCAAATTAATTTTGAATACAATTTACAAGTCAGTTTCACGGAGATATTGGCGTATTATATAATATAAACTTCACGGTAGTATGTACATCGGAGCATATGAAAGACAGATTGCCGATTATAAAATAACCACATCAAAAAGTATCGGAGACCTATGTATGTATTATATATAAAATCGTTAATAGATTACACCCTCCTTTTCTCGTTAAACATCCGAATCTGCAAAAAGGAGTAATTGAGTAACTAACGGAATCAAAGACGTTGTGTTTATCCTAGATGGCACACACATTATAGAACGCATCTCAACATATTCGGAGCTGAGGTATAAACGGTGTGTAGACAACGCCATTAGTTCGATAATTGGGCGCTGGAAATTTTGGTCGAAGATCCGGATCTTAGGCTCAGTGGCTATGTGGCTATGACTGTTTGGTGCGGTTTATGGCATGGCGGCATCATCAGACTTTATTTCTTTCGAAATGAGAAAGAATACATCGTTACCGTCAATGGTCTCAGGTACAAAGTGACGTAACCGACTTTATGTGGTAAGAGCTCGACAACATTGATATAACCGAGCTGTGGTTCCAACAAAAGGGCGCTACATGCCATACAAGAAGTCTGGGAGTGAAGGAGGAATTTGATTCTGGGTCATCTCACGGCGAGCATTCATCAAATGGCCGCCGCGATCTTGCTATTTAACACCACTCGATAATTTTCTCTAGGGCTACGTCAAGTCAAAATTCGACACGCTATTGCCAATAACATATTAGACCAAGTCACCAAAATTGGACCGATCGAAGTCGCGGCGGCCATGTGAATGATGTGCTATTCCAGACATTAAAGCATGAACGTACCTTCAAAATAAATTTTATATCTCACACCGTCACCCTGCAAAAGGTTGTTGCATCAGCAGTATACGCTGCATTAATACAGGTAAAAACTTTGGTTTCCTGCAGAGTGTTAAAAGTCAGCAGCAGGTTATCAGCATTATCAAGGGACCCGAATTAAAACAAATACATGGAGATACAGCAGTTGCGGGACTTATTTTGCGTGCCATTCGCTATTCTCTTCGAAGGCTTTAGAGAAACACTACTAGAGCCTAAACTTTAAGACCCAGAAAACTGCTTGTATGTTACATATCAGAATAGCTGCACTGGAGACAAAATGGAGACTCAGGGGCTATTAGACGGCGAGGAAGACGGCCGTGACAGCCGGGAGATTTGTTGGTATTTTCTTTCGAGATCTCTCTGAGCTAACATTGAAAAAAAAAAAAAATGGGTAGTCGAGCTACTTCAAAATATTCCAAGCACTGGACTTTCGAAGAATTTCCTGTATTTAGCCGGATTACCAAAATGTTGACAAAGATGTTTGCAATAATCTGAAACCCATTTTTTCATGAGGCTGATTACAACAAGGAACAGCAATTGCGAAAGAATGCAGCATTTTCGCACTCCACTGGGAATGTATTCATCTAGTATCACCATCTAACATTTACCACCATGTTGCGCCCCTCTACAGATTATCCACAATACAACTGTCGTCCTCCAGAAAGAAATCAGTAACGCATCTAAGATCAGTTTTAGAGCCATCCTAGCCATCCATCCGAAACCATTCCTGATCACAGTTAAGACCGATTTCGTATTCTTTTCGCAGCAAGAGTTTTAGTGTCATTGCATCATACGGCAATTCCCTAAGACCAGAGTCAAAAGGCAATCGGCGCGAAAGGTCATCGATCCAGTGGGTGTTGTACCAAAGACCACTTCTCTTAAAACAGCAGATGACCTTGAGAGTGCAGACCATAATATAGATATGAAAACGAAGGAGATTCATCCTCCTTAAATTGTGACCAGTTGTTTTCCGCGGATTCCTAGTATGCTCCCGATCAAGGGATTTTGAGTGTCGTTAAAATGTTTCATGGTTGTTTTTACTAATTATATTGAATTCAGCTATATATTATTTTTTTATTAATTTACAAATAAACTTCTTCCTCCCAACATATCTGCCTATCAGTCGTACCAACACTCTAGTTTTCCTTTCCAAACAAAAAAGCATCTGTCATCGCACATCTGATACAAAAATTTCCCATTGCCGTTCGTTTCGTTTCGTTATTCTTTGCCATCTCCACCGTGCAAAAAAACCATTCGGCAAAAAAACGCACAAAAACAAATACCGAAAAGAGGAAGAAGAAAAATTGAAAAACGGAATTTGCAAACCGACAAAATCCCAACGAAGGAAATTTCTCTCCCATCGTCAAAGTCGGTTCAACTTCCCAACGGTGTCGGTCGTCTGTGCGCTAAATCGTATCTCCGCCTTTATCCAACCGCAGCTAGACAACATCTCCAATAAAAACTACAATTTCCAAGATTTTCCACCTGGAAAAACCCCTTGACAAAATAGTAAACCACCAGATTCCCCCCAGCAGGGCTAAGCAACTTTCGCAATAAAAAAAAGTGAAATACCCAGAGCCGCTTGGAATCCGAAAGTCTCGCTTGTCGTGGTCGACGTGAAATGAAAATATCCCAAACCGGTCGCTAGTGCTGTAAAAATTAGCAAACCAAAAAGAAACCAGAGAAAAAGTCCGATTTGCGATCCGACCCGGAAAAAAGTTTCTAGAAACGAAAAACAAAAACGAAGAGGAAAATTGAAAAAAATATCTGCAAATCGATTGGTTTAGTGTTTTTTCTCCATCGTACTTCTCTTTATCATCCTTCCGTCTCCAGTAGTTCCACCTTAACCACCCCAATCTCTCCAGCTCGACTCGCTTGATTTCGATTCTCCAGTAGAGTACGGAGTGCGGTGCGGTACTTCGTTTCATTGAGTGTGTCCGAATCCAAGTCCAAGTCAAAGTGTGTGCCACGAACAGGGACTCAACCCGAAGAATCTCCATCAATTGATTGTTTATTAGTGAAATCGAGAAACAAAAAACAAAGAAAAAAAAAAAAACCTAAACGATAACAACAGACAAACAAGATCTGGAGGCGCTCAAGTGCTCTCGAACTGCAGTGTTGTTTTTGAAGGATTTTTCCATTGACGAGCTAATCTGCTTTCACCCCATTATCAGCACAACACCAGAAGGATACTCAGCTTGGAAAAGGTGTTCTGTTTTGCGCGAAGGTGAGTGTGTAGTTTGTAGCAAATCCTACAGCTCTTGTCGGGGGCTGCCCTTAATGTGAGAATATTTGTTGTTCTTGCTTCTCATGTTGTGTGTACTGTGTGTTTTCCTAGTTTTCACTGGTCGTGTCCTTATGTAACTCGTAAACGAGAAGAGGGCGAGATTAATCAAGTCGAAAAGAAAAGTGCGGAATTGTGGAAAGTTAGACGAAGCAGAGGTAGAAAATCGACGGAAGATGGTATCGTGAATGGTTTTGAAGGGGTTGCGTCGTAGAGGAATATTCTAATCAGACAGCGGATTATTTACATTTTGTTTTGCGACAAATTTCGGTGGCTGATAGGTATACTGCTCGCACGAAAATAGTGGACAAGTCGGAGTAACGTGTTAGATGTAGTCAGACTGGGTTCGTCGGTAGAACTTTTGCAATCGATAATTAACTCAGTTGACTTAGTATTTTGTGATCATGGGGAAGCGTATTCTACCGGTGCTTGAATTTAGAAGCAATACTCGGTGAAAACTTTATATCATCCATAAGTCACACCAATCCGATGATTATCCGTATTCGTGTTAAAAACTGAAAGAGCTCTGTCTATGATTTCGCTGGGACGCTAAGCGCTCCGGCTCTAAGCAGAGTGTTTTTAATGTCATACCGCCAAACAGAGCGTATAATATGAGTCTGGCGGAAATAATAATTCGGAATTGATGAAACTTGCTGTCGCTACGTTGCGACGTTCGCGTTATAGATTTAGATAACGGCTTCTGATAAGCAATTACACTTGTCGTCACAAACTAAATTTCCTTGCGATGTTTCTAGCTCTGGCTTTTACTAAAATATCGTTTTTTTACAAGTGGCAACACTTGTAATATCTTGTGAAATTAAAAGATCCATTACTTAATGTTGCAGTGACAGTTGCACAAATTGGTTTCCGTGAAGCAAATCTCAATTTTTGGGATATTTTTTGTTTTAGCTTGATTCTGGTCTGAAATTTTGGCCAGCAGGTTTGTTAAAAATCGCAATCTAGTTATTAATTCAAAATTAACAGTCAGTAATATGTAGATGGAACGACACAACACTGTACGGTTGAAGAACGAAGGCTTGTTATAAATCTTCGTAAGCTAAGTAGATTGTACAAATTCATCGGTAAATCACTGGGGTGATCAAAGAATTTCGTGGTGGAGACAATAGCGATTGCAGACACATATTAGCAAGAACCGTGCGGCGCCGACTGGGCAACGTGAATTTATCATGTCGAATAGTTTTTAAGGCTCTTTTTCTTAGAAAAGCAAACATACAGAAGCGGAAATCATTTATACATTAACACAAGTCTTGGTGTAACCAAAAAAAAGTGGCTGAATATACCTACTCTGGAGCGACGAGACTGAAATCAATTTATTTCAGAATGATAGTGGACGGAGTGTCAGGCGGAACAAGAATTCAATCTACGGTACATGAAGAAGTTAAAGATGGAGACCGCAATGTAATGGTTTGAGGATGCTTCCCGTATTATGGAGTAGATCCGATCCACATCATTAGGGAGATCATGACGAAATTTGTGTTCAAAACCATGCCAGAAGACGTCATGTTTCCTTTGTCAGAGGATAAAATGCCACTTCGTTGGCAATGATCCCAAGAACTCCTCATATTTGGTAAGCGATTGGTTCCAGCAGAATGATATTAATGTTATGCCATCGTTCAGCCAATCACCCGATCTAATCCCAATAGAGAACCTTAGCAGACCCCTAAAAAAGAAAATCTGCAAACAAAGTTGTCTTAATAAGATTAAATTGTTGCAAAAAGTAAAAAAATTATGGTTTGGCACTCCTGTGCAATCTATGCAATCTTACGCAAAATTATCTCTTCTATTCCCAACAGAAAGACAGTATTTTGTTGTTGTTTTTCATGTGAACGGGCCGGAATATCACTGTAGGAATATAGCGACAGTGGATATGTGTCATTTCATCACGAATAGACTTACGCCAGACCAATGTTGCAAGTTGTGCAAATTTGTTTCGAATTAAACTTTGGTTTAGTTCACGAAACTTACCATGCGTTACGTCTATTTTACGGTCGGAATAATCGTTCATCTGAGCGAGAAATTCGACTAACCATGGATCGTTTTCGCACCACGTATACTCTAATTGATAAAAAACATCATACAATGTGTTTCGAAGAAGCTGTTGCTGCTGTGAAGCGTACGAGGGCTGTTTGATGAATACCCGGATTAGAAATGACAACGCAACTTTCAACCCGATACACTTTTCCCTGCGGTGCTGCAACTTTTTTAACCCCTTCGTTTAGTACGACATTTGTTGGCCTACAAAATAATCTTCCGCAGCGGTGTTGATTTTCTCGTTCGACCCATACATCCCTCCGGCGATCGATCTTTTAAGGTTTGGGAACAAATAAAAGCCACAGGGTGTCAAATTCCGAGGATACGAAGAACGGGGAAGCAATTCATAGTGCAATTCGAACAATTTGACTATGGCGACTGCGGAGGTGTGAATCGGTGCGTTATCGTGGTGGAAGAGCACTTTTTTCTTCGCCAAATGTGGTGGTTTTTTCTTCAAATCGGTTGTTGATTCGACCCAAAAAATTGACGAAATGTCCTGTAATGAGATGTCTGCTATCTCAATTTTCAATTTCAATACAAACAAAAACTGACAAAAAATACTTTAATGTCTCAACGATTTTTGTGGCTTTTAAACATCATTTAACGCAAACAACACTCTCAGTGTGTGTGTGTTTTCTTTTTTAGGAAAATAAACTTAATTCAATTTGAAAAGGATGTTCGGTAGATTAATTGGCAAGATGTTTATGTCATAACTTCTGCTGATAATGAAATCAATTTCTTATAGAATGCTATATGTTATCTCTATGCTCACACGTTTCGATAAAAACAAAATTTATGCGAACAAACACTGTCACATGGTTAGCACCTAAATTACAAGAAACTTTAAAACAACATAACCTGACTGACAAACGGTGGAAACGATTTCGACTTTTTATGCAGTTTTCTCGGCTTAGAGAACCAGTGTTTCTATGAGAATTAGGGAAGCTAAGAAACGAGTGTGTTCAGCGTAAGCTCGAACACTGAGAAAACATATCAGAGAGCTTGGTGTTCGTCGACAAAAGGTGATAATCCCTGAAAATATAAACCCTCGCTTCATTAATACGGAATAGGCTGAAGTTAAAATTATAATGCCTTGCTTGACGTTGGCGCACCCAGGATGGTTAATTCTTCCCTTTAAGCTTGTTTGCATTCAGTTCATTACGAGTTGAGTAGATGAAAACGACGTTCCGTCTACAAATAAAGTCTACGGCTATGAGCCTCGATGAAACATTTTACAACATTTTTCTTTTTCCTGAAATGTTGCTAAGGCTATTCAAAGCTAATATCGTCCGTCCACACCCGAGTTTAGATCTATTTCTCTTCCGTTTTTATCTAAAGTTTTCGAGAAACTTTTTCATAAACAAATGGCTGTTTTTGTCAATTGCTGAATAGCGAATAGTCCGGTTTCAGGGAAAATCCTATGAAAATAACGTATGATCCCAGAAGTGCTCATTTATAATGACATTCCAGCTGTCAGGTCTTTAGACAAGGTCAGTCTGCTTGCTGCACACTTTTCCGCCAGCTCAACATTTCCAGATTGTGCTTTCCACCCACACTGTGTCAAGTCTGCGTCAAATCTGCAATGGGATGAGTCCACTTTTACACTTGTGTAGTAGCATGAGAACTTAAAGACCTTAATAAACACAAATCCCCTGATCCAGATAATATATTTTTCTTCTTCTGAAGAAGTGTTCTCCTTTCCTGTGAAAACCACTACTTTTCCATCGATTATACTCTTTAGGACTCTTACAGAAGATGGAAAATAGTATTTGTGCAGCTTGTTCCTAAAAAAAAACGAATCTTTCTCTCTCTTCATGGAAATTCATTGCATTTACGTCCCTTCTTTCAAAGGTCGTGAAAGCACTAATAAACCCCCAGCTCATGAAATATTTCAAAACACAAAAACTTTTCAATGCCCGGCAGTACAGTTTTCGTAGCAGCAGGCCCGTTGGTGACCTGACCAAAGCGCACATCAATCAGGCTCTTTTGACGACGACTCTCTTCTTCAATAGATTAAAAACTACCTTTCGGAACGTTTTATTCAATTTTTTTTAGATGATTTCAATTCTGATATTCAAAAAATAAATACTGTTGTGCCTCAGGGCTCCGTTCTGACTCCGACATTCTTCTTAACTTTTATCAATGTTCTTTTGTCTGCCACTTCTAATCCAATATATTCCTTTACTGATAATAGTACTGTCTGCTTTTCATATTCGTTCCCGGACTCACGTTCCTGCTCTTCGGCTGTAGAACGGGAACGGCATCGTATGTTTACATTGTCAAAACCGAAAAACTTTCCATTCTCGGTATGTGTGTCAATGACAACTAAAACGTTGTAGGTTTCCTCAAACGATGTAAAAAATACTTTTCCCCTTCTGATCTTGCCTCAATATATAAGGCATTCATCCGGCTAAAATTGGAGTGAAATACACAAATCTGGTCAGGTGCGCAAAAAACATCTCTGCATCTGCTAGATAGGATTCAGTCAATCGACACCCTTAAACACTGACGTAATGTCTCCGGTCTCACATTGTTCTATCGCTATTTCCACCACCAGTGCTCCATAGAGCAGTGGAATTCCACCCCTTCAAATCTTCAGCCGTACCATTCGTCTTGTTACGAATGCTCATGAACAACTCGCTGCTGGAATGCCCTGCCGAGCTCCCATTATAACATTCAGACATTTAAAACCAAAGTATATCGGTACTTATCTTTCTTTCCTCCTTAATTTGCCTTCGCCCGCGCTGTATACATACATTTTAATGGTATCTTAACCCCTTGAGAGCGAACTATTTAAAAAAAAAAAAAGTGCGATGGAACACACGATTTGGTATCCCTTCTTGGACTCCTAGACGTCGCAAAGGCGTTCGACTTTGTCAACCATGGAATACTTTTTTCAAATCTGAAGAAGAATTTTCATTTCAGCAACTCTGTAGTTAACTTGATTCTCTTCATACGTATCGGCTGAGAAAAAAACCTCCCGATACTTAGAACTAAAGTCAGGAGTACCACAAGGATCAATTCTTGGGCCATTGCTCTTTCTAATGTTTATAAAAGTACTCTCACAAGAAGTCTGACACTCATCAATTTATTTATCATTTATATGCTGATGACGTGCACATTCAGTTGAGCTGCACGACGCTGGTAAAGATAAAAGTTGGAGTAGACAGATTTAATAGCGATCTTAAGGAAACTCTCACTGGTCCGCAATAAATCTCCTTCAACTAAATTCAACAAAGTCAAAGTCTTGGTAGTCTACAAAAACAAGCTAGACAGTAGCTATTTTCCAGCTTTTAATTTAGGTAACCTTGTTCATGAATATGCCGAAAAAGCGATAAACTTAGGTATTTGGTTCAGTTCGACATTCACATGGGACCATTTTCTGCAGTCACAACTCAGAAACATGAATGAATCTTACAGTGGCATTCAACAGCATCACGAGTTGTAAGATCACCGACAACATCGAGTCTTTTAAGTTGGGCATTCCTTGCACGTCTTTTGGACGCATAATTAATGCTGATTTGAAGTTATTCACGTACAAAATACAATGACCGCACAGTCACGTCGCTTGGATTATGCGAATTTTTTTCTAAACATGGTCCGAAACTGCGTTGATTTATCGCGAGAAACTGTTATGAGCTATGAGATTAACTTTTTAATGCCTGGACCGTTCTTCTTCGAAGACGGATAGCGTTATCGGACCCTGATAACAATTCTGACTGATAACGCCATGAATAATTTTTAGATCCAAAAGAATGGCGGCATAGCTCATACAGACGCCTAATTTCGAAGAATGGTAATTTGGGCTGACCTTCGCAATCACCCTACTTAATGCCTCTAGACTTCTCCTGTCGGAGACCCTAAAAGCCTTAAAAGACGACAGGAAATGGTCGCTATCCAGCTCAATACACTCCGAAAAATGAGCACATTGCGATATTCGCTCTGGCCAAAATAAACGAAAAATGTTTTCACAGCAAATAATTTGTTGTTTTCTAAATTATTACCAAAAATCATCCCGAAGGTTTAATTGTCTCTACCGTTATATATAATATGATATAAATCCGCTGGTCTAGATGGTATATCTCTCCTTCTTCTGAAGAGGTATTCTTCTATGATGGTAAAGAGAATCCGTAAGCTCTGTCCGAGCAAATGGAAAAGAGATTTATCCAGCCTGTCCGTAAAAAAGGCAACTCTTCTCTCTCCTTCTAGAGACCCGTTGCATTACGGTTCTTCTTTCCAAATTCAGAAGAACGCTGCTTAACCGTCGGCAACAGCTATTTATAAATTGCCTCGAGACACGAAAACTTCTCAATGACCGACAGCACGATTTTCGTAGGAACAGGTCCATTGGTGATTTGATGGCAGGTTCTACCAAAAAGTATAACCATAGTCTACATCAATCTGCAAGACATTTGAACTTGATATTTCAAAGGGATTTGACAGAGCCTGATTTTTTTGACGAATCCCTTCTTCAATGGACTAGAAATTACCTTTCGGAATGGTAAATTCAAGTTATCTTGGGCCATTTCAAGTCTGATTTTCACAAAGTAAATGCTGGTGTGCCCCAAGGCTCCGTTTTATCTCCGACAATCTTTTAAATCTTCATTAATGATCTTTTAAGAAATCTAAATCTTTTTTGAGAAGCTCTTACATCCACAAAATTCACTGTTTACTCTGCTTTATGGGTTGATGGGATCATTGGTGAATATTTCTTCAAAAATTATGACGTCATGAAATTTACAGCCAATGGAGAGTACTGACTTGTTCGTTCTCAACATTCTTAACAGATAAATGATGAATTCGTACTCCAAGATCGTGTGATTTACCACCTTTGGATGTTAAGAAATTGGATAAGTTGAAGAAATTTGAATGTCCAGAAATGATGGACGACTTGAAGGACAACATTCACCGCGTTGTTGTTGTCGATATACACATCATCTGCATTTTGCTGCAGAAACTTTGAGGTTAGAGTCAATGCTGGGTCTACGTAACGTTCAGATATCTAGAGTACCAGAACTGTGTAAGGGTTCTACTGGAACGTGATCGATTTGTGGATGTAAAACCAAGAAAACATGACTTTTACATTGATAAAATGATAAATTGTCTTTTAATTACTGTGTCCTTCATTGCAAACGTGACGTTAAAGTCAGCAAGGATGTTAAGTTGTTAAGACCTTGTCTAGAATATTGTCCGTTATATGTTGTCTTTTCTTGCTAGGGCATGAACAGATATTAGTCTAATTGTAACCTGGCATTCGCTTATTCATTTGCCCTTCCAACCCTTAAACCAATCGGACCTGTTTTGCAATTCGTTGTCGCCCTATTCTGTGCTTAACAACATTTTTCCATTGCTATTATTCCATTAGAACATGCGTTGGAAAGCTACTGTCATTGTATGAATTTCAGTATATGTCATTCATTTGAAGCGTAAACAACAATATTTTTTTTTTCACTCAAATATGTCGAACTTTGTGCCTGAAAAAGTGTTTTTGCGGGGAGTTCTTCTTCATTACTAAAAACTGCTCCCGAAAGTCATCGTATTTTAGTGGAAGTTTATGGTGAACATGCGCCAGCTGAGCGACGTTTTGCACGATTTAAAAGTGGTGATTTTGGCTTGGAAGAAGATGAACGTCCTGGGCAGCCAAAAAAATTTGAAAATGTAGAACTGGAAGCATTACTCTATAAAGATTGTTGTCAAACACAAGAAGAGGTCGCAGAATCTTTGAGTGTCACTCAAGCAGCCATTTCAAAACGTTTAAGAGCAGCTGGATATATTCAAAAGCAAGGAAATTGGGTTCCACATGAACTCAAGCCGAGAGACGTCGAAAGGCGGTTTTGCTTGTCCGAAATGCTGCTGGAACGCCACAAAAGGAAGTCCTTTTTGCATCGGATTGTTACTGGTGATGGAAAATGGATCCATTACGATAACCCCAAGCGCAAAAAATCATGTGTGAAACCCGGCCAACCAGCCAAATCAACGGCAAAGCCGATTATCCATGGCGCGAAGGTAATGCTCTGTATTTGATGGGATCAGATGGGTGTGCTGTATTATGAGCTGCTAAAACCGGGTGAAACCATCAATGGACAACGCTACCGAACACAATTAATCCGTTTGAAGAGAGCAGTAGCCGAAAAACGCCCAGAATATGCGACCAGACACGAGGCAATAATTTTCTATCATGATAACGCTCAGCCCCACGTTGCTATTCCGGTTAAGAACTCTTGATAGTGGATAATTAGGTTACGGAGATGGAACTTTAACCAAATGAAGTTGAATTCCGGATTGGAACATGGATCACATTGTGGTGGAGTTTAGTAAGCTACATCACTATGCACGTAAATGACGAGATCGCTGTGAGAGAAGAGCGCCAAAACAGCTGGTCTGTATTTCCATACACATGACTTGGTTCCCCCGTACAGGCATTTTATAACCCATCCAAACTTTCTCCATAAACCCATGCAATAAAGCTTGTACATGAGTGCTTTACGGTCAACCGTATCAAAGGCATTTCTAAAGTCGACAAAGAAGACGTATAGCTTTTTACGAGTTGAACTAAAGATCTTCGATATGCTCCTTAAAACAAATATGTGGTTGATCGTAGAACGTCCTATAATAAACCCCGCTTGATGTTCTTTAGCAGATTATTTTATTTGATCCATGCCGATAGAGGGCACCGCAAGACAGCTGTAAACACTTTACAGTTTACAGAATCTGATGCACATCCTTTTTGTAAAAATTGGGGAGATGTCTGCATGACAGTATCAACAATTTTTTTAAATATTAAAATTAGTTTACAGTGCGACTTGTTGGTCCCATACAGGTATACTATCTAATCCTGCAGCCTAGCCTTCTCTTAGACGAACAAGTGTTTGGGTAACTTCTTAAACTGTTATCGGTCTGTCTAAGATAACAATTTTGAATCATGGGACAGTGCGCTGGAAAACTTACTTCTTGGTAGAAGAGTTTAAGAGGGTGTTAAAATATTGCGATAGTCAATTGGTATTCAACCTAGGGCTAATGCTATATGAGTATTTTACTCTATTGAATCCTTTGATTGCTTTCCAGAAATCCGCCGAGCTTTTCCATAAAGTCAATTTCAGTGCTAATTCGTAGTTAGTTTCCTTTTTCTCAGTTTTGGCTTTTAAATACATTTATTTTGCTAGCCCATCACTGTATAATCGAAATAGGCTTAGCCAAGAGAACGGAGGCTTCCTGGTCTTAATCAAATTAGAGTTCTTGAAATCTTTTGTCTTATTATTATTTCTGAGAGTACTTTTTTATTTATTGTTGAATTTCATGCAGAGACGGTTCCTCATCAAATGACAATTTTTGCGCAAGAGCTCTTGTACTAGGTGGGGTGAAAAGTAAATTTTTTTTTAAATATTTTTTTATTTTATTCAACATAGTCCCCTGTTAGTTTGATACACTTATTCTAGCGATTTTTCAACTTCTTGATCCCGTCCGAAAAGTAATTTTCCAGAAGGTCTGCAAAATACTCCTCCGTGGCGTCGATGATTTCCTTGCGTGAGTTTAATTTTTTATTGATGAGCCATCTCTTGAAGTTTGGGAAGAAATAATAGTCCGAGGGAGCCAAATTGGGCGAATACGGTGGATACGAAAGCAATTGGAGCCGTAAGTCATTGATTTTAGCCATGGTTGCAATGCTCTTGTGCGCCGGTGCATTGTCTTGCAAAAACAAAATTTTTTTTCGCTTCATGTGAGGCCGTTTTGCAGCGATTTCGTATTTCAATCGCTTCGATAATGCACAGTTATACTCGCTGTTGATGGTTTTTCCTTTTTTGAGGTAGTCCACGAAGAGTTTGCCATGACAATCCCAGAAAACCGACGCCATAACCTTTCCGACCCATCGAGCCTCCCTCGGCCGCTTCAGTCCATTGCCGGGCACTCATTCTGTTCTCTGGTGTTCAACAGTTACCAATCGACGCCAAAAGTCTCCCCGATTCCGCATCAGCAAGTCCAAACACTCTTTCGAAGTGCTCTCGCGTTCGTGTTTTTGGTCAGGAGTGAGTATGCGCGGCACCCAGCGGCAGGATAACTTTTTCATATGCAGAATATTGCCCAAAATATGGCGTGTGCGCTTAGTACTAATCTTTGTGGTATCTGCTAGCTCGCGCATCTTCGCTTTCCGGTCAGCCAACACCATTTCATATATTTTTTTTGACACTGTCCTCTCTAACCGCATCGGATGGCCTGCCGCTGCGGACTTGATCGGTAGTGGAGTTGCGGCCACCACGAAACTCTCGAAACCAATATATGTATCCAACTTTTCTTTTGTTTCCTTCGCCGTTTTGCCTCTCAAAAAATAATGTTTTATGAGAGAACGAAAATCGTTTTTGTCCATACTATACATTATGACAAACACGTCAACGACAATCAGCTGTCAAAACAAAACTAAAGGCACTATCGCACTGAAATTTGGTATGTCTGCCTAAACATGAACGGACTTCAAGGCACCATAACCTTTTTTTGCAGTAGCAGCGCATTCTGGCGGTCAAGGCGGTTACTTTTCACTCCACCTAGTATATAAGGACACCTTCGCTTTGCTCCATGAGTTTATGCCAATATTGATGTTTTCCAATCGAAAGTGCAACCAATCGGGAGATGATCAGAATACGTTGCATGTTTTACTTCCATGTCTGCGACATAGGAATTCCATTCACCCCGGATAAGACAGTAGACCATAACTGACACTCCTTGTGCATCAATAAATGTGAATTATTCACGGTAATCCAAAGGAATCGTAGAACTTTAAAAATCGCCTGCCTTTGGCATTAAGCAGGTTGTCCTTAGATTGTCTATTTGTTAATCGCTCTTTGGGTTCATCAGCTTTTCAAAATCTTGTTGCCAGTGGTTACAGTGTAAGTGGTAAGTCTTACTATTAAGTATCAACTGTTTATAGGTCGAATATCCAGCTACAGTTGTCGATTCGAATGCGATCTATGTATTTTTTTTTTTTTTTTTTTTTTTTTTTTCAACAGGTGACTGTCAGGTTGCTTTGTGGATAGTGAGATGTGGGAAACCTATGCTAGCTATTATGCCTGAACTAGCCTGAGTCGATTTTCAGAGGTGATGTCATGTAGACTATGTTTCCCAATTGTGCTGCCAAAGCTACTCTCCTTTTCTAACCAAAGATGTCATGCTCATGAGGTTCCCTAGTCTTTGGGAAAGTCGTCGTTCACCATTGTGGCGACTTGAGCGCGTATCCGAATTTATTCTCAAATTGAGCCTTGCTGCGGAGTGTAAAGGGCATCGTTCATACGTCTGAAGTTGAAAACTTTATGTTTTAATCTTTGCTGATGACATATCCGCATCCGAAAAAGTGCGGTTCAAGCTCTCTATAGTAATTATCGTAGTAGATCTCACACTTTTTTATAATTATTTTGATCGGTTCTTTTACATCCCATCCGAGTTCTCTGAAATGCGTTTTGTAGCAATCAAGAGTCTGAACATTCCGAGATAGTTGAGTCCTGTAGCCGATAGCCGTTCTTTGTTTGTGGTAGTCGTCGATTTGTCAAATTAAAACCAGTCTTACGTGGCAGCCAGCCCCAATGGCACAACTCCCAACCTGACAGATTTTTCAGACGATGTTGTCCGTAGCCCACTACAGGTCAATGCAGTTGCTTGAGTGGAATCTCCTCTGTCACTCAATCATTGTTGGATACTGCAAAGTGGTGGTGATGTTATATTTAGCGACTCCACTCCTCCTGTCTCAACATGACATATGGCGGCAATGTTACCAATGATTGTATGTCATCCCACATTCACAGTAAAAGAGTCGATCGTGTTTTTAATATGGGGGTTCCCCATCACACTTTCCTATAAGAAGCGTTTGGAATTTAATTTTACTGTTTACTGATACGCTGTTTCGAATGAGAGGAGCTAATAGGAGGTGTCTGGTGTGTGCAGACTCCATCCTTGATTCCACGACAAATGAAAATTAAGGAACATGATTTTCCATAAATATGTAAGTCTATGCTTGTTCTAAGCATTTAAGCTGCTTACCCATGTCGAACTCCTTTATCATTGTTGTCGTCATATTCAAGTCCCTTTTTTTTTATTGTCCTCCTTATATGTGTAAACCTGCTTACAGTTAATTATGGTTTGCCATCTATCCTTGTGCAAAGAACACCTGCCACTCACGTATGCAATCGATTAATGCGATTTACGAGTATTTCACCGACTCATTCAATATTCAAAAGGGAAATCTACGTCGTACCTTTCCCGTCTAACGACGCTTAAGATAAATCTGCCAAACTTGCACTTCTTCGCCATTTACGTAATAAAGTTATTTACGGCCTAATTAGGACTAGGCAATAAGTTATCGAGGCCTTGACAGCAAAAAAAAAAAAAAATATATATCAATCGAGCGGATTATTCTACCGCTGTCGTTGACGATTCTCTGATTTTCCCAATCTACCTAGGGTCCACCCATTCGGTGTCCTGTCAGAGTCATGTGTGTGCGAATTTCACACATAAACAGGCCAGTAATGTGAGTATATGTGATGGTTCTGTTGCCTTATCACACCCACTATGCCAATATTTCATTTCTCATTCCTAATCGTAGGCGCAAAGTCCCTTTGCCGCCACCATTCATAACATCCACAAAATTCCGGCAACCAAGCAGAACCGGGAGCACCCGGGGGAAACTACAAATCCTAAGAGTCAATTAATTACGTTTATCCAAGGCAGTGGCAACATCAGCGCTCCGCCCGACTTAATAGCATGTGATGTGTGCTGTAGATGGTGGGGAATTCGTATTCGTAAATGGGTAAAAAGGCTAAATGCGCCCCACCATCTGGATTGGCCGTTTAAGTACACCCGAAAGTACCCCATGAAAACGATGACGTGGAAATATTTATTTACAAACTCACCCACCTTTAGAGGCAGCTACGAGGAGTTTTGTTTCTCAAATTTTGTACTTACATACCCGTACCTGCCTACACGAGAGCATTAGGGGCCACTTTAAGCACACATACTCGTATATGCGAGTATGAATGACGTCTACGATTTGCATTTGTGGATTGTTGGCGTAGACTGATTGTGGTTAAATTACCACCCCGATGGTGTTCAAATATTGCTGTCCCCTCACTTTCGGTCACAAAGACCTAATTTTGTCAAAAGCGCTTGGTTTTACGTCATGTTATGTTGTTCTCGGCTCTTCGTTGCCTTTTATTTTTTAATTGTTGTTGGCTTTCGTGTACTTTTGTTGCCTCTCAATTTATTTGTTTTGTTTGCCACTTGAAGCGCAAGGCAGTGTTGATGAACATACTCGTACACCGTGTATCTAGTATTCGTACGGAGTCGAACGTGTCTATATTTATAGAATACTCTTACAAGTATAAAGCAATCGTTTTCAATTAGATTTTTGTTTAGTTTCTGATTAGCTAGTCATTTCTGTTAGCCAATGCTGAGGAACATGGAAGGAGTGCTCAGTAAACAATTATGTCTGACCGATCCAAGTCACCTCACATGTTACAACTAACAACTCGTAAAATACAATAAAGTCGTACGTATAGGGTGATTCATCGTGAGGTTTGATTTTCAATAGGTTTTTTTTTTTTAACAGATCACGCGTGACTCCTCTCAAACTGTTTTGTCATTTTTGTTCAGTATAGTTTGGCAAGTCATTATGGAAAGACTCACACCACAACAGCGTCTCCATATTGTTCAGCTGTATTACGAAAATCAGCGCTCTGTGAGAAATGTTTTTCGTACGATTCGAGGAACTTACGGTGCGCATAATCGACCTATTGAAACCACTATTGCCAATACCATTCACAAATTTGAGATCCAGATTACATTAGTCAACGATACTCGACCATGTAAACCACATCCAGCACGTAGTGAAGAGACTATAGCAGCTGTAGCTGAGAGTGTACGCGATGCGATATAACACCTTTGGACTATTTTTTCTGTGGATATATAAGTCTTCGGGAATAAGCTAGCTACGATTTACGCTTTGAAAGCCCACATTACTGGTGTTATCCGAGAGATACCAGTCGCTATGCTCGAACGAGTCGCCCAAAATTAGATCTTCCGAATGGACCACCTCAGACGTAGTCATGGCCAACATTTACATAATATCATTTTCAAAAAGTAAATGCCATGAATTGTTGTTTTATCTGATAATAAAAATTTTAAGTTCACTTTCAAATTTATGTCTTTTATTTTACATTATAAATCAAATCTCACAATGAATCACCCTATATATGAAGCTCAACGACGCATCTCATGACTTGCCGTGATGTATTCAAATGTATTCTTGTTCAATTTGCACGAACGTACCTATATTTGCATTAAATAATCAGAACAGATAGACCAATGGAAAATAAATAGATACAATCACGGGTGGATGGATCGTAAATTAGTCGGAGGGGATTACAAGACGTGCGTTTGCCAACAATTGGCAAAACTTCATCAAAACATGCTGGAAGTGATCTCTGTTCATTTGGGTTTAGTTGCTGTAATAGAGTTCATGAAAGAAATCGTTTAGATTCTCGTCGATGTGGAGAACAAGGAAGAGCTTGCCTACATACATATTCGAAACAACGTTGTTTGTTCGTAGAGCAAGCTACAGTTACTAAAATCATTTCACTTCTGTGAGTTGGCTACAAAGGACTTACGGGTTGAAAGGTTGATACTCGTAATTTTGTTGTTCAGCATCTTCAAAAAACCATCTTCGTACAAACCGTATCAACATGAATATCACTGAAAATATTGCAAAGTGTTCATATGAAATCGTAACATCGATAGAAACCCGAACAGAGAACTCTTAGGCGGTGGCAAATCTGGGTCTTGTTCTGAGAAATAAAATTTGGAACCTTGTCTGCCAAATGACCTTCTATCACTTGTGGATCCCATTTACATTCTTGAGCTACATATAAAGTAGTTAAAGAATAAAGCAAGGATTGAGATGCAACCTCATTGCAGCCACAGTTGATATTTCGTTGCTATTGAAGTCATCCGAAAAAGTTGCATCATTGCATCATCATGACATCAATTGTAGGTGTACATTCTCATTCTTTTGTACCTTAAAATCGTTCTACTGATAGCTATGTTTATCAGGCCAAGATTTTGCGGATGCTTTTGCATTTGAAGGATCCAAATGGTTTCTTTCCCGAACCTCGGCTGAAACTTAAACTTTAAGCCAATAATCATCATTGAACATTGCAAAACCATCTGATTTGCACAAGTTTGCTCATCATTTGTCTCTTTATGGGGAGGATTCCGCGAATGCGCTTCAGTTGTATGATTTTGGAATTTTTTTTTAAACTCGATAAATAGAGGGTATCGTGTGGTCACCTACTTACACCCTTTTCTAGTGCTATAAGAGGTCTTATCGTTGCCATAACTACATGTTGCCACAAAACACTTTTTTATTTCTGTTGCACTGTCCCTCGTGGTTAGACTTGAAGACCCTTTGGTGTTTAATCGCCCAACATGGTCCAGTCATTGCAGGCGTTTGACTAGACTGGTGTCACCGTAGATCCTTTACAGTTAGTTCGTAGTTGAACCTCCCCTTCCTTCTTACTTATCCGGCCAGCGACTCTTGAAGGGTCTAAGCCTGAACTAATGCCACTTTAATTCCCGGGCTTTCAGTTTACTAAAACAAGGTTTCTGGCGTCCGTAATCACTTGAACTTTAAACCGAAGGTTCGGTCTTCCTTTTCTTCATAAGCCAGGTGGCTGGGATTCGAAGATCCTCTTATCTTATCCCAAGATCTAGAGCATGATTTTGACCTTCGAGCTAAGAGTTTAGACCCTATATGTTTGGACATACCGAAGTAGTGTTATGGTATCGACGAGATGGTGAGTATCGACTTGAACTTTTCCAGGACTTGAGGTAGTGTGATGATTTGGTCTATCGTGGATTTGCCGGGTCGGAAGCCACACTGGTAGGTGCAGATGAGTATGGTGCAAAACGGCTTTAGTCATTCACACTGTACGCTGGATAAGATACGTTAAGCAGAGATATGACTCCGTAGTTTTTACAAGACCTTTCTTGTGGCCTTTCTTGAAGATGGGCCAGATAGAGCTGATAGTCCAGTTGTCGGACATGCTTTCGTCCTCTTATACTTTGTATCGTGTTATTACTCCTGCTCCTCCACTCTTCCTGTTATTACTCCTGCAGTCTTCGATATCTTGAGCTAGGAGACTGCGAAGGGTCTTTTCTTTTTTCGCAGTAACTTTTTCTCGTCCCTCCTTCAGGCCCTATACTCATCCCACGTTGCCCGGGCTGTTATTTGCAACGTCTTCTTATATATGTTTCATCTCTTGCCTTCTTCTGCATGCACTCGTTATCATACCATAAATTTGTTGTTGGGGGTAGCTGGTAGGCTAGACTTGCTTCGGCTACTTCCTGAATAGTAGTGCAGCATTGTACGCAATGGCTTATTGCAGTGTTTTCCGTCCAGTTGCTCTCTGTAGTCTCTGGCTATCTTCGGTGTGCCCAGGGATCCAATGTTATACGTTATTTTTGTTGTTTGACGCAGCTTTCTTTCATTGGATAATCGAGTTCTGAACCGAGCTGCAACTAAATAGTGGTCAGAGTCGACATTGTCTTGCGTCAAACATCACATGGTCAATTTGGTTGGTTGTTCTCTGCCCGGAGTTAGCCAGGTTGTCGATATATGCTTTCGCAAAGTTAGTGAGTCGGTAGTTGTTATCTGTTTCTACTTACCAATTTTAGCATTGAAGTCCCTGAGCACGATTTTAACATCGTACTCCTGACAGGTTCCGTAGACTTCGTACTCTTTGATAGGGTTTACAGCTTCATTGGTAGGAGCATGTGCACATATTGTATAATATAAGGCTGATGTTGTAGAATTTCCCTCGGAGCACAGCCAGACTATCGCTAATTGGTTTGAAATCGATCATCTTTGATTTCAGCCGATTTCCCAAAACGAATCCGCATCCTAAATATGTGTAACCTTTTATAGCAGCTATAATATATATTGCACTTCTTTCTTTTCATCATTTCTGATCCTATCCAGCGCACTTACTGAATCGCAGTAATGTTCGCCTTATACTGCATCAGGATATATTACAGTTTATGGGTAGCTCTTGGAGCGTATAATGTTCTAACATTTCTTCGATTTCAGGAGCATACTCTTATATCATTCGCCTTTTTCGCGCCGTCTCGTCGTTTTAAATCGGGTCCGTGAGAAGAATGTGTTATCTTGCTTAGAACACGGTTACATACATTAGTTCACTGGGATAGCTATCCAGGAGCGCCACGTGGAAGCTGTATGTCAGTGACAGGGATCGTATTGGGCATCTTTCCTAGTTGAGCGCATTCCAAACTTTACCCTATACGTGTATTTCAATGGCATTGAAGGAGTTGAATGCACCAACCCACCTTAGGTGGTCTGAACCTTCTCTTCCATTCCCCTCTAATAGAAATAGGGCCGAAAATCACTCGAGAAATTTTGCATTCAATATTGTTGTTCCTTGTAAGACCTTATTCCTTATTTGGCTTTACAGGCCGTGGTTCTAATAATCATGTGATTTGTGATGAGATGTCATTATCAGATCTGCCAAAAGCAGAGTCCGTTCTGTCAGATTCTTCGATGTTGTGTATCCCTTCATGTTGACAGCATACCATATACTTCGTATAGCCCTCATATACGATTAAACCCATTTTTTCCACTTCTGATCCAACACTTACGAATGCATCAGTGACAGCACACTGAGCTCTGCCAATTTTGTCAATGTTACTAGCGTATGCAAGTAATTGTACAGACATTGTACTTGTGGATCGGCACAATGGTGCTAAGGTTCCATGCTTCAGTCATATTTTCTTTTGACGAAATCTTGGACATAAGTTGGTGCATGTTGCCTTGAATAGTTCATTCTGCTTGACAGCGGAATTTGGACCATCCTCACCGTTTGATAGTCTGCAGAAATGGTCTTTCCATATTCTCCGTACCGACTGTGACTACTACCATGTTTACTGTTTCATTTCTAAAATCCTTTTTTTGGGTCTTGTTACCTTGACATGTTGTTTTTTACTTTTTGATAAAACTTCCAAACATTGTTCCTAGAGAAGTACCTCTCTATTTCCTCGATTGCACGATTCAAATGCTCTTTGTTTTTCTTCCTGAGAAGCAGATGTTCCTCCCTTCTCATTTGCTTATAGAGCTCACGCGGCGTTCCTGTTCTTCTATGCAGTGCCGCTTCGTATGCTAGTTATTTCCCTACTAGTGCTTCATGGATTTCGTGGAAATGGTGCCAGACCATTACCACTGGTCTTCAAAACTTCATGTCTGTTGCATAGCACATGTTGAAAGATTGAGGGATACGCGATCGTTGAAGATTCATGCGCTTTGTTGCGATTGTAGCGCATCAAGGTTGGATCTTCTCACCGGATTTCTACGTTGCTTTGGTGTTTGAGATATCCGTAAACCTACTTTGGCTGCAACGAAGTAGTGTAAGTCTTTTTTCGCAGCTCAAAGTTTTCACCCGATGTTCTTTGGCTGTAATTTTTTTTCTGAATGAAAAACTTTGGTTCTGCTTATAGATGGTGTTTATTTGGTGTCTTAAATTTCTTTCCATTAAGTCGAGAAAATGATTTTGGCACTTTCTATCTCTCTTACCAGAACTTTCTTTGAGGACTTCAAGAGACTGAAACTTGTTGACATTGACTCGTGACTTCAAAAAACCCCACGATAAAAGTCTGGAACGATTAAAGCAGTGATTTTGCCGGCCAGTGCAAATCGCCAAAACGAGAGAATAGGCGACCCGAAAATGAAGCTCTCAGAGTTTCGGTTGTGGCTCGTGCAAAATGCGCCGTAGCTCGATCCAGTTGAAACTACATGTCCTCCAGTCCCAATTTATCTAATTGAGGAAAGTGAAGGTCATCGAGCATGGCTCTGTAGCGCTCACCGCCCACAGTAGTCGTTTAGCCCGCGGTTATTTCGATAAAATAAGTCCCGATGACATCTCAAGCGTAAACAGCACACCATGCAGTAACTTTAAACGGGTGAAATTGCTCTTCTTGGATTATACGAGTATTTTCGCTGCCCCAGAATCGATAATTTTGAGATGATGGATGGATTATTTTCGATGAAATGTTGTCTTCCACATGATCGAGATTCAGGATGGCTTGAGCTTAGGTTATACGTGCTTGGCGGTCAACAGCTAACAGCTGATGCACTGTCTGCACTTTGTAAGGGAACATTTTACAGTCTTTTACCAAAATTCTCTGTAAAGACCGCCGATTAATGCCCAATGCTCTAAAGTAGCGTCGTGTTTTTCCTCTGTGTTGCCGTCAGCACACGTCAGGCTGATATTAGAGAATATAGCCTAAATGCATATTGTTATTAGTAGTTCACTGTCGAAAGCTCAACACTTCTTCCCTAATTCTGCCGCTTACAACATATCTGCACTCTCTGTAGCAATCTCCATATCACAGTTTTTCATTCTTTTTTTCCTCAATGGCGTTGATATCTGCTTTATAGCAGTCGAGCCCCTCCGCTGCACGCGATCTGTTCTAGTTTCAAATTTTCAATGAGCAGATTCGAACATTTTTGCCATGGTTTTCGTTTTGTAAGGTCAATAGCAGTAGTAGATCCAGATTATTCATTTCTGACAGTGAACTATAGTGTTTTTATTTTCTCTTGCTTAAAACTTGCGCTTATAGGTTTGACAGGTCACGTCCCGGTGGACGAGACCTCTATCCAGCGGAGGACGTACAATAAGCACAATTGATGCAGCACTGGCAGCACTATATTGCCGATCAGTGCTTAACCTATCCGTTCACGCTCAGCCGCTAGAATTAAGCTAAACTAGGGTGTTTGTTATACTTAGAATAAAGAAACTTATCATGGCTACCGATATTTTGCTCGATAATTTTCTTCTGGAATAACATGCTGAGTGGTTACGTCACTCGAGTTTAGATGTCTGCAGACATTACAAGGAAATCTGCGAATGGAAAGATGTAACTCACCTCCTCTGCTAGTGTCAATGAATGTCAAAAACCGGTAGAAAGCCTTTAGCTTTTTTCTGAAACATCTTCAAGGAAGTTGCTTCCACAAACCTCAAATTAATTCATAATTTTTGAGGGGTAAAAGGTTGTTGTGGAGGAGTTGTTCTCAACTACTACCAACCTGCGGAAATTTAGATTCAAATATTATTCTTTGAACCAATTTTTACTGTCCTTCTACAATTTTCAATAATTTCTATCATACTTCCGAAATCGATTAAACACGACCGATTATCTACCAAACTCGATTGCCTGATCGACTGCAATTCCAAAGACCTCAACCCTTCACTTTCACTTGCAAAACAAAAAAAAAAAAAAAAAAATAAATAAATAAATAAAAATCTATATTTGCTTAGGCACAAGTGTTGGAAAGAATTCGCAAAGAATTCCATGTAATTAACCACATACGTGTGGCGCTAGACACATAATATTTAATTAACTCTGATTTAAGATACCCAAATCGTAGAGTATGAAACGGAGAACCAGTGAAATTGTCAACCTTTGATAGCGTGTTAATACAACATTGCTGCTTGTGGTTTGTTATACGATCCTAGAACTTGAAAATGACTTTCAAGATTCGAGTGGAAAAAAAAAAAAAAAAACGTCACGAATAGCATGAAAAAATATCATAGGAACCGGCAAGTCTTTTTGACACAGGTTTGAAGTACCCTTACTTTGTATTTACCTTAAGTACCTTCTTCTTTAGTGACGTGACTGTTTTTGTATTGCTTTCGGGGGATTAACATATCATTTTCACCCAAAAGTACTAAATCGTCTGGTATTTACTGAAAATTTTTTTGGAGTAAACAGTGTTGGGGTGGGCATTCAACCCTGAGGGAACCCACAGTTTATTGCAAATTAAGTTTTAAGATGAAATTATGGCCGATTGGGTTTTTATATTTTAAGTTAAAAAATCTGCAGATATCGTGTGACCTTAAAATAATCCACAATTTTCTTATAGAATGGAAGTATCAACATGGCTATCAAGGATGTAAACATTTTACAGTTGACAACCCTAAAGTGAGTTTAAGTTTACTCTTCTCATAGTAGGGTAGTAAACTTCCAGATTTCATTTTTCGGAACACCATACTGATCTTTGATCCAAACAAGGCACAATGAATATAGCCCAGTTGCCTGTGTTCAGACCCCGCTAAGAGCATCTTTTTGCCTTTCTTTTTTATCTTCATGGCTTATGGTTTTAGCAACAATATTTTCAGAATATAAGGGTTGTTTTCGGAACATTGGAGAGCAGAAGTAATCGTTTTTCTGGTTCTTGCCCTTCTTGCATGAAAATATGTCCCATTTGGTTGCATACGTATATACAAATTAATATTAGAGTTCTCATTAATATGCAGATTCATCGGCATATTAACTGTTTTTCGGAATAGATCCGGACTTTAATAAAAGACTCGCCTCAACTTGAATGTCCTGGAAACCTCCAAACACCTTAAAGATTCTGGTTCCTATACACTGAAAAAGATTTATTTTAGCTGATTTGGTGGGTAATATGTACCTATAATCTTAAATTTTGTTTAAAATTATGGATTGCTGCATTTACTCCTTGTGTAAGTAAATCCATTCTATTAGCATCTCTGTACTAGAAGAAGAAAGGACGATTTGCTTTGGACGATACATGTTATGTCAAAAACTTTCAAGTGGCTGTCGGATTTCTGGCGGTGTAAAAGATCTTTTGGCAAGACATGGATCTTGTCACCAAGAAGAGGCCATAAGGCTTTGATAAGTTCAATTATGTATAACCTATGCGTCGGTAGTCTGGTAAGATCGGCTTTCTCGAAAACACTGTTACATTTGACAGACTCCAAAGAACAGTCTGTCCTTAATATTAACGTCACTTCTAACTTGTGGCTGGAATAAGAGTATTCCTATTCCAGTATCAATAATGTACATATAGCCCATGCGTCGGTAATCTGGTGGAAACAATTTTCTCGAAAACACTGCTATATTTGACAGACTCTAAAGAACAATCAGCTCATCGACTGCATATAGGTTCTACCTTGTGCTTAGGAATGGTTTCGGCAAGAATTTAAGCCAGAAAATAATGTAGTCGATTCTTCACAGATGGCTGTAAAACTGATCTAGGGTTGATGTCTTTTTGGAGAACAACAATGTTAGATTTATTTCGTTAGAACTTGCGTTTTTGTCTTCCAAGCAGAAATATGATGACAACGAATTATATTGTGAAGAATCGGTGGAAAGGGCGAAGCATTTTTATCTGTAGCGACAGCCAGTTAATAGCCTTGCTTAACCCCTTTACAGTTTCCAAGCTAGTTCGAGAATGCAAGACATTACTGAACGCAGTCGAAAGGTTAAATTGTCTGGGTCCCACAGCATAATCACAGGAAATAAAATAGAGGATGATTTTGCTAGGGTATTCTCAAATTTTTTTAGTTTCCGAAATTACATTAATTCTGCCTGCGTCCTCGGTTAATTACCTTGCGTACCATATGAAGATAACTATAGATAGCATGACCCTCTAGGTTGCTGGCAGTCCAAATGAATGCTTCATGAAATCTCTAAAAAGTCATCGACTTTCGTGCTGTTTCTCAGTATTGATTGATAATTGATGTCCGATCTGAGCAAATCTTATTAATGCTGTCTACAGCTCTGTGTTCTATGCTCTGCCTAAGGAACATAAGTTAACGTAACCACAGTAAGAGAATTTAAACGCATGGAAAGAATTTAGATTTCACTTTCAAGAATAATACACTACCTTCCTGGTAATAATTTGGATAGTTTTCACATTTTCAGCAACAAATCTCTGAGGGTGAGGAGCTCTACAACTGCAAAGCATTACGAAATCACTGGGGACAAGCTTACGTGATTAATCAAATAATTATCCAGGAATGTAAGCATTCATTCTACTCTCATTTCAATGAATATCTGGCATTTACTCCAGAAGAATGCAAGGTAGGTTGGTTCGAAACAAAAAACAGCTTTCTTAAAATAGACAAAAGATTAAACATTTTATCATAGATGGGGGGGTTAAATGTACAGCTCACACTTGAGCAAGAAGCAGGCAAAACGTACTGCGCTCATGGAAATGATAGAAGATCTTGGCGAACCCAGGTACTAGTAATCTGTAAAGACTATTGTTGGCAATAAAATACAACGAAGAGCAATAATCGCCGGATTGTTGCGAAATCCTGCTTTGTCAATCTGTTAGACGGTGAATCCCGATTAAGCCAGCTTATTCACTGCCTAAATCAACAGTCGAGAGGAGTTTGTTAGCACATCCAATTAACTCCACCTTCTAACCTGTTCTATTTTGGCATCTTCCTAGAAAAAATAAATAAGACTAAGTCCTTTCCCACAGTCTGTCAAAAGGAAACTCTGTTTCGAGGGAGTCTTACGTAGTAACAGGCTTTTAAAATTTGACCAGCTTAAACTTTCAAAAACTATGTTGCAAACTTCTACGGACACAGACACAAATAACATCATCACACTTTAACTTCTGCAAGCATGATATACAATTGGAATTTGATGACTATTTCCACTTTGTCGTTACAGCATTTATTGAAGAGTCACCAACATCATTGTCCTGATTCCTTCGTCCATCAGTATCAAAACTCTTAACGTCAATTTGTCGATTCTTATTTTGAATCCCATTTTCATTAAACAAATGACCCCGCTCGTCACTTGCCCTGATCCCTGAAATGGTTTAAGCCAAAAATAAATATAAAGCCTTCTCAATCTTTTTCTTTTTTTATTTTTTTCTTCGTCCTCCGGTTCCACTTTTACTTCCACCTCTACTTCTACTTTTCTTGGCCAAAACACAAAATTCAAATGCTCCTTTCCAGAAACTGGCAATCTTGATGTTTCGCTGTAGTGGTAGGCGACTTTTTAGGTTTTCGAAATAACGTATAAGCAAAGAGTATTATTAACGATTGAAGTGATAAGCAAACTCGAAGGAATAAACTTTTAATGAACTTGGTCCTCGTTTCCTTTGACTGCTGTTTAATACCTTAAGTACTTGTGCTCGAATTTTATTTATTTTTGTTGCTGCTTCCGTGCATGCAATCCCGTCAAAACAACAACAAAAGCATGTTTTTCGAAAGACTGGATTGAAGAATATCGGACTGGGACGTGTACGAGTACACGGTGTGCTCTAGAAGAGTGAGACCAATTTTGTTTAAAATTTCACACAGACGGTACGATGTTTAACTATTTTTTCGGTTTGACAAATTTAAATTTGGAATTGTGTTCTTAAGGTGTTTGTTTAACTCCAAGAGGGTGCTTATGATGGCTGGTTGTGCGCAAAACCGAATCAACTTCGTGGCATGAGCTATTCGTAACTTGATGCTAAAATTTGATAGGCGAAATCATAGATGACCTTTGGCATTTGTCGTCTGATTACGTACTGTGCAAAGTGGCAGAAGTTGGTAAAGTGAATTTTAAAAAGGTGAACGCTTAGAGAATTTTAACTAAGGAGATGGAGAGAAGAAGACGTACGCGTATCGTAGCTACAGTGATGGTTGATTTGAGCTGGTAGTATACAAGAGCCAGACGTAAACAAAAACAGCAATTAAGAATGGTAAAAATAATTCAAAAGTGCCTACGATATAGCTTAAGCGTGACGAGAAGTCAAAATAATTTTGAAATGTCCTTTATATTAAAGTCACCTCTAACTTGTGGTTGGATTTTTCACATTCCCTGAAGAGGGAATTCATTGGATTGTTTGAGGAATGTGCAGCAGTTGCTCCTTTGTATACCAAATTTTGTAGATGTCTTCTGAGTTATTAGCGGTTTGCATAGAGCCCCGTTATAATTCAAGCTCTATGAAGTCCTTGACAGTGAAACCTTCTGGTAGTTTTGAAGTAACGACTGCGCCTATATATTTCTATTAAAAGAAAAATTTTGGGACTATAAATGGCGTATCTGTCTCAATGCCTATGACGCCTACATGGCAGGAATATTCCTATTCCAGTGTCATTGGATTTTAACTATTTTGTGGCTTGGTATACATACTGCTGGGTCTAATGACAAAGAAGGAACTTACTTTACTTAGATGACCTGAGTTCGGAGTGGACCAGAGCATAAGCTGGTCCGCTTTGACCGGAAAGCTGATGGTCACTGTTTTTTGGGACGCGCGAGGTGTATTCCACGTTGATTATTCGGAGAAGGAAAAAACAATTACATGAGCATACTACGTCGATTTATTGGGCCGATTCAACGCCGATTTGAAGAAAAAACGACAACATTTAGCGAAATAAAAAGTGCTCTTTCACCACGAATCGGTCGAATCGCTTTACGAATTGCTCCCGCATTCTCCGTATTTTTCGGATTGAGCTCGAGCTCAACATTCTTGGCTTGTTATCGTAGACTAAGGACTTGACGTAGCCCCAAAGAAAATAATCGAATGTAGTGTAGTGTAGCGTGGTCTTGTTGGAACCACAGCTCTGACCACAGAAATTCGGTTAACATCGCTTTATACCCGAGACCATTGACGATAACGGTGTCTCCTTTCTCATTTCGAAAGAAATCGGGTCCGAAATGCGGCTATGCCATAAAACGCACCACACATTCAATCTTTGTGGATGCATTGATGCTTGTGGATTGTGTTCGCTCTAATAAGGGTAATTTTGCTTGTTGACATAGCCGCTGAACCAAAAATTGGTCTAGTTCGAAATGATCATTGGCCAATATTTTTGTGGGTCTCCGGCCAACATTCCCAGCGCCCAATTACTGAACTCACAGCTTTGTCTATGGTCGTTCAGCTTCAATTCTTGCGTCAGCACATCCGAATAACCATAATTTACAAGAGAGAATAATTTTAAAAATCTGTTCAATTAAAAAAGAAATTAAAACTTGTCGAAATAATTACTACAAAAATAAATTCTACTTGGCAAGGGGTAATGGCAGGTAGTAAACAACATTCTGAATAAATCTTCTTTTTCGAAAAAAAGCCATCAATCTGCTGACACATTTAACCATTACTTTGCAACGATACCTGAGAATCCTTAACCGAAAGTTCCCTATAAGTCTTGTACGAGTACATACAGCACTTCTATTAGTAATAGAGCTCAACATTCTTGGCTTGTTATCGTAGACTAAGGACTTGACGTAGCCCCAAAGAAAATAATCGAGTGTAGTGTAGTGTAGCGTGGTCTTGTTGGAACCACAGCTCTGACCACAGAAATTCGGTTAACATCGCTTTATACCCGAGACCATTGACGATAACGGTGTCTCCTTTCTCATTTCGAAAGAAATCGGGTCCGAAATGCGGCTATGCCATAAAACGCACCACACATTCAATCTTTGTGGATACATTGATGCTTGTGGATTGTGTTCGCTCTAATAAGAATAATTTTGCTTGTTGACATAGCCGCTGAACCAAAAATTGGTCTAGTTCGAAATGATCATTGGCCAATATTTTTGTGGGTCTCCGGCCAACATTCCCAGCGCCCAATTACTGAACTCACAGCGTTGTCTATGGTCGTTCAGCTTCAATTCTTGCGTCAGCACATCCGAATAACCATAATTTACAAGAGAGAATAATTTTAAAAATCTGTTCAATTAAAAAAGAAATTAAAACTTGTCGAAATAATTACTACAAAAATAAATTCTACTTGGCAAGGGGTAATGGCAGGTAGTAAACAACATTCTGAATAAATCTTCTTTTTCGAAAAAAAGCCATCAATCTGCTGACACATTTAACCATTACTTTGCAACGATACCTGAGAATCCTTAACCGAAAGTTCCCTATAAGTCTTGTACGAGTACATACAGCACTTCTATTAGTAATAGAGCTGAATTTTTGCAAAATAACAGTTTTTCTTTTGACCCAATAACCGCTTTGGAAGTTTTAAAAGTAATTGGTTCTTTG
This sequence comes from Volucella inanis, assembly GCA_907269105.1. Taxonomy (NCBI): domain Eukaryota; kingdom Metazoa; phylum Arthropoda; class Insecta; order Diptera; family Syrphidae; genus Volucella; species Volucella inanis. Next base: position 40,365,150 of record OU026153.1, read on the forward strand.
AATAATATTGAACCGTCTGCTTAAGAAAATTGGTTGCTTTATAGTTAATATTCTAGCCTAGGTAATCCCAGAAAACCCGACCTGACGTATTGATGGCGGTTGTTGTTTAAAAAGAATGACCATTGTAGAAAGCACCAACCTTATACAGCTTAAATTTAAAGTTTGACGATGCTACGTTGTATAGTAGCTGTTCGCCAACACTAGATAGACTGTGTAGAGAAATAAAGCTATTTTTTCTCAATTTTTTTGTGTTTTCCTTATTTGGTCAGGTACTTCTGAGACTACCCTTATCTTCAACCTGAGCGTAGTGTTCCCTAAGGTTATGTATTGGGGCCTCTACTATTTTTAATTTATTAAGAGACATTTGACATTTGCGGACGATGTGGCCTGTGCTTAGAGCTAAGACAGTCATTTGAATTTATTTGCACACAGCGCGGGCTAAGGGAAGCTAGGGAGGAAAGAAAAACAGGTACCGATGTACTTTTGCTATGAGTGTTTGAAGGTTATACTGGTCAGGAAATAAAGAGCTCGTTGGAACATCCCATAAACAAGATGTACGGCTTAAGAAAGTTTCACGATATTTCAATACGCTCGAAAGTGGGCTTGAGGTAAAACTGATTAGCATTCATAGCAAGACGGGTTTTACGGTTAAAGGTTTGAAGGGGCAAAATACTACTGACAATTTTAATGGAGCACTGGTGGTCAAAATAGCGATAAAATATCAAAGTGAGACGGTAGACATTTGGTCGGTGTTCGAATTTGTCAATTGACGGCGATATTAGCATCACCTATGAGTCTTATCGGTTTTGAATCCTCTCTAGTAGATGCAGAGAGGTTTAAGGACCAGATATGGACATTGTACTCAAATTTTGGGCTGGTGATTGCGTTATATATTGAGGCCAGATTGAAGGGGGTGAAGTATTTCTTACATTGTTTGAGAAAAACTAGACATTTCGCAGTATTTTTCATCACATCAAATATGTGGTCATTCTAACGGAAGTTGTCATTGACACATACCGAGAATGAAAAGTTTTTCGGTTTCAAAGATGCAAGTGCCATTCATGAATAATGGCTGGGTGTTTGGATTTCGCTTTAACGACATCATACAGCATTGTGTTTAGGAAGCATTAAATTTTACTCTGTTGATTGCTTCCCAATTGGTGATGCTGTTTATATCGGAATTTTATTTGCTTAATATACGTTGCCGTTTCCTTTCTACAGCCGAAGAACGTGAACGTGAGTCCGGAAACGAATATAAAAAGCAGAGTATTGCCATCAGCAAAGGAATGTATATAGAATTAGCGGACAAAAGATCATTAATGAAGATTAAAAGGAATGTCGGAGACAGACCGGAACCCTGGGACACTGTGGATGTCAGACTTGAAAGTATCCAAGATAACTTGAATTGAACGTTCGGAAAGGTAGTTTCCAATCCATTGAAAACGAGGGTCGTGGATCTCAAACGCACGCATTTTCGACAAAAGAGCCTGGTGCCAAATTCTGTCGAACGCTTTAGAAATATCAAATGCAAGTATCTTGTTTTTCCAGATTGATGTACGTTGTGCTGAGAGCTGGAATGTCATTATAAATGAGCATTGGGATGGAGAGTGAAGCAGAATTTCTAATGTTTTGGGTATCGAGAGCATCGTCGTTGGCTTCCAATGCGCTGCACGATGTGGAATATTCATTTCATTATTTAACAGTGTGGTATATACATAGGTCTACCGCTTCCAGTGAGCAATTTTCATCATTGAGCTCAGTAAAACCTGACCTCTCGAATCGCCAGGTCGAGATTACTTTTCGAAAGTACTATTTGCTCTAGAGGACCTGACTTTCCAGATTGGGGTGTGAACCAATGATATCGTTTGCCTTGTATACTTCCTGGAAAGTCGCCCCTATGGCCTCTACCTTCCTCCGTCGTTGAACTGTGATGCCTGCAGGATGAATCATTGTGATGTAATGAAAATGAATTTATAATTGTTTGGTCACTTCACAGTAAAGTGTGCGGCAAGTAATAGTAGGTTCATTCTTAATTCTTCTCAAATGTTTATCTTCCTTTCTTGAAGAGCTCTATAGACATTAATTTTTTTTTTTCCTAATTTCTTTAACCTAGTCGTGGGTAATAGATTGTCAACAACGCTTGCACGCTATTATGTCCGAGTTGCCGAAACCTATTTAAGCTCTCCCCAACTCATTTACATTTATTTTTTCTTCGTCAACTCTCCTGCCATAAGTTTGCTTAAACTGCCCCCTTATTTTTTCCGTCACTGGTAATTGGGCTCCGATGGAACATATATAACAGTTCGCACAGAACATTCATAAGAAGGAGCGTAGATATCAAAAAGTAGTTCGTAGTTATGGCGTGTAACCCTTGCCATGCGAGAAAATCTTAGATGGAACCACGTGGAGGCGTGAATAACTTCCACTCACAGAACTACAAAATGTTGCGCCTCTTCCTCACTTTTTAACGAACCGGGATCTGTCGGGCCTCTAAGGTGTTTGCAATCCACATTGGGATTGAGAATTAAATCAAGCCATATCACATTGTTGTTTTTTGGATCCTTCAATCAATTGAGGTGCCGGTAGACCCATTTTCATTCCTTCCATCATCCCATCCGATAAGTGTAATAACCCCTGCAAGGCTTTTAACTATGACATCCATTCAGGTTTGATGATTTTGCAGAAAATTGTGCTATTAATGTTTGGAGAAAGTTACATGATCTCATAAGTCTTTGAAACTAAGGCTGCTGCAATCCAAGAATCTTCAAGAAATTAAAATTTTGGTCTTTCTTGTCATCTTGCGTTCTATATTGGGGAAAGTGTACTCTTTCAAAAGCGCAGTTAATCGTTGACTTCTCCAAAGTACAAAAATTGTTCTTAAATAGAACCAATAAGCGCTGTCAATTAAAACGCTGTTCGTGGTTTCTGCAGCGGCAATTTCACAATGTGAGACATTTGGGGAGAATGTTATTTGGGTGCTGGCTGAGAAACTCTAAAATAATAAGAAACGATATGTAGTCGAATAACTCAAGGGAATGGGGCCCTGTGATTTAAAATTGAACGTTGACCTTGACAAAGCAAATGCATCTTGTTCTTTTTAGTTGTATTCTTCACTTTCGAATGATTGTCAAAAGCACAGTTTACGCATTCTACAAATTCATAATTTTAGCTGTTAATCAAAGTCATTTCCTCCTCACGCAACACATTTCACGGCCACAATCAATTGATTCCGATTCCGCCTTGTATCCTAACCCCACACGGTTTTCACCCAGCAAATTGATTCTCCTTGGCAGATGCACACTCTCTGATTTTCAGAAAATCAAATTTTGGTTTATTGCCAAAGTGCCAAGCAAATGACACCATCCTTCTTTTGATTATCTTTTCCAGATCTTCGAATGATTTTTCCCCCTCATTCGCCGAGATGAATATGATTGGCAAGGCTTCTTACTGCTAAGAACTCTTATACTTCACAGAAGGAAATTACATTCTCCATTCCCCTTGAATGACGATTACGAGTGTGATTGCACACCGAGATAAACTTACCGTCAATTTGAAAGTCCTTGATGTGCATGCATGGCTCATGTCATCTCTGTGGGATGGTGTAACATGTGCCCGATGCACTGTCAGTCAGCTGCAGAATAGAACCAACAAGAAACTCTCCCGAATTCACCTGACGAATAAGTGATGCAAAAACTTTGCTCGAAGCTTTAAAAGAACACGATCCATCAACGAAGACCAAAGAAACGGAAGCAGACGGAAATCCTTGGCCCGAAATGAACAGTTTAATTGAATTTCTTATTTTTGTGTTACACGTGGGAATAGTGAGCACGTATAATGTGTATGTTATAGGCATACATATGTATATCTCTCACAGAAGGATATAACATCGGTGAGACTTTATTTTTGACAGCGGCATCGTGCTGGAAGAGGCTGTATCCGAAGCAACAAAGGACAATAAGTTTCCTTGTTTAATTCAACGTACGTTAGAGGATAATATTCCATTCCCAGATGAAATCTAATCTTGTTTTGTATTCCATCTAAATATAAAGTAGGGGTGAAGCTGGGATGCATTGTATCCAACCGGGTGTGCACACAGATCTATTTCGCTCCCCAGAGGGAAATCAAGAATCTTTTATGCTATGTTTAAGTGCCTTACGAGAGATGAAACTCTATTAAGAATACTTTTATTGGCAGGAAGAAGATAATTGATCAGTGGTAACCGGAGTCGAAATTGGCTTTGGGGACGTCTAAGAGTTCTTTGTTGACATGGTTGTGGGTACTTACATATGTTAAGAGATCAGTACCTTATTCCATTGTTGTTGGAGTACCACAAGGCTGGATGCTAACATCATTACTACAATGTGACAATGCGACCTATATACTTGTTCATTATTTGTAGGTAAGAGAAGCTGGATCTGTTTAGGTGATGCCCTCGATCTGTCCAGAATGTTGAACGTCCTTACACTTTTTTGTAGTTGGTTGAGCGGCAGGAATTTGACTGCGTTGAAGAAATATGATGGAGAAATTATTTATCAGAGGTAAGCTGATGATAAGTGAAGAACTCCAATTGTTGCACTCCAATTTGGCTAAAGCTCCTTTGCATTTGAGTGTTTGTTATGGCGAAACAGCAATGAGGAGCATTTTGCTGATCTTTGCAATGGAACTCGTCTGTCCATGGAAAATGTTTGATTGACGACCGAACTGACTAATTTAAATAGCCGGATCTCGTTCAATAGCCGACAGACTACTAGTCGGCCATGGGTCGAAGATCTGGGTACGAAATTTTGGACGACTCTGGAGATTTGTAAAAATTTTTTTCGCAATCTGAGAGCAGATGTATCCAAGGTATCACATGGGTATTCGTGGACACCTCCAGTCTGTTGGAAAGGAACATTTCATTGAAAGTTCAACTAGTACCAGATTCAGCTACAGGGATATTTAAACTTAAGTCCCAATACTGTTCAAAATGAAAAGGACTTTATATGTCCGATGTAGTACTCTTATCAGACTCGGCTAGCACAAAACACTTTATTGCTTTACCTGGACAGTTGAAAGACACAGCACAACAGAGCGATGATATTGTATTTTTTGCCACAAAGGCTTTGTAGACGGTTTCTTGCTTATTTTAGATGAAGATCAGCTTAGGAGATGAGGAAAACACTACACACGATGGTGTCAAACCGTTTTGGTGCCCCCTGAATGATTCCGAATTTTAATGAGCGTTTCCGAGCAATAGATCGATGTTTCCTTGTCAATTGACGCCACTCTAAGCTACGCCATGTTCAATTTCAGATATAAATTGAAACGCATCATAGCAAAAGCATGGGCAAGAACACATTTTCCAAAAATGAAAAAGGAATCGGTAAGTTGCAGAAAAATGGCATTCTAATAAACCGGAAAGACTAAAGAGGTTCTTCCGGCTTATGTCCAAAATGATACCAAACATTATCCGTAACAGAATCGAAGGACAATTTTAGCCAGTTCTCCTTAGATCTTCCTGCATCGGCTCTATAAACTTCCAGCTGATCGTTGTAGAGCAATATGTCGAATATATTGATATTGACACCCTTGCACTGATATTTCCTGATAAGATAGTTTAAAGCGGTTTGCAAATGTCCTGAATACCTATGAAATTAGCACCACTCTACATGCTTACGCATAGAGTTCAAAAACTTAATCAGATGATCCAAAAGGTAAATGCGATGAAAACCTAAAAATTTTAGGTTTCCAAGTTCTTCCGCAGAATTTTATGTCGCTAAACAGGAGTTGACAGCATTGTATTAACACACAGTGTTAGAATCCGAAGGTTTTGGACGGTGTCATGCCCTAGAAGGACAATGTTTTCAGCACTCAGACGGCTTCTGCACACCGACGTTGAATTCAATTGAGTGCAATTCGCTTAGGGAGACGCCGCAGTTACATAAAAATTGGGAGGTTTTCGTAAATAGATGCCTTGAGAGTTTTTTTTTTGGCCAAATAGCGTCTCAAACAAACGGCTTCGAATGAGATCAAATCAGAAACCGAAAGACATAAGAACGGTACAGAAAATGACAGTGGATCAGCCATGCATAAAGGTGCGAAGTCAATTCTATTATACAGTAGACAAGGCTGTGGAATCTGTTTACCCAGTTAGGTAGAAGAGCAGTTCGAAAGTCTCGTCGTACTAACTGAATTTTTTTGTTTTTTCATTCTTATTCTGTTAAACGTGCGTGGTAGGATTGGATTAGGTTTGCGATGAGAAGAGGTACCTGGAGCCAAAAGGCATCATAGTGTCTCATCACACTCAATTCTGTGTATACCCATTGTAATGGTCGAGCAGGGGAATAAGAAGGCGACGGGAATTAGATTGCAATTGTTAATTGCAGTTTCCGCCCCCCTTCTCACGATGGTTGACATTTGGTCTTAAAGCGGGTGTCAGCCATCCTGCTGCATTCGCGAACCTGAAAAGAGATGTAAATGAAACAGTAGACAGCTCTGAGAAGTAACTTCCTAAAGTTTTTTTTATCCCAGATTATTGAGGCTGGCACAGTGGAATAGAAAGTGGAGGCTATCCTGGCGTGAGTCCACGTCCCACAGCCGATGCAAAGGTCGATACCAGGGCACAGCTGTATTTCATGCGCCCCATTAAGATTGTGGTCTCCGTAGAGAGTTTCAAGAGAATCTTACTGGATCTGGACTTGCTAAGTTCCGGCCATAATTGTCTTGAGGATTCACAGTTTGTAAATTGTTTCCCATATTTCGTTGGTTTTGATTTGATGTTTCAATTTGCATTCTTTCGTCCGCCAGTCTTTTATCAAAGGAAAACCCTAACTCGTCTCATCCGTGTGTTCGTTAGCTGCCACTATTCTGTTATCAGAGCTTAACCTTAAGCCGTAAGCTTTTTATGACAGCACTTTACAAGCTTTGATTTAATGTCGACTTCAGCAGTGCTATAATCAATATCTCAGCCTGAAAGACACTGCTGTAATCCGTCAGGCGATGTGAGCATCTTAAGTTCAATTGATAGGAAAAAACTAAGCACCGGTTTCTATCTCCTCTCTGCTTGAGAAAATACAGGCAATTGGGATTTCAAAGTTATGATGGGATCCGTTTTGGAGCATTTGAATGGATTGAGGGCTGGCCCTCGACTTATCGCTGTCGATTTTTGCATACCATATAGAAATCTAGAGAGAGGAGACCTAGTACAGTTTCTAGTGTCGTCGTTTTCAAGGCATGGTTGTGCAAATACATGCAATCCTCTGTACTTTTTTCATTAGTTTTATTCGCGCATTGCCATCATACTAAGCTTCCGTAGGTCAAAATGGGTTTGACCATAGCCGGGAACGAGTACATCCATAGGATAGTCTTGGGTTTATGTGCCCACCTTCTTCTGCATTGACCTTCTAGCTTAGTTTACTATTTAATGCAATACCTAAGTACTCAGCACTGTTTGATAGCCGGAAGCCTGCGGTAAAGCATACCATAACTTAATACTCGTGTGGATCTATGTTTAGTAACTCCATCTATGTTCATCTTCGCGATCAAAATCAATGAGAAGGTTGTGGTTATCTATTTAAAGTGAAAAAAAGGTATTTTCGTAGACCTGCTTCAATATGAATATCGGGTCAATTGTAAAGTTATCAAGTCTCAGACTATACTCATAAAGACTAGATTGGTACTCGGTAACTCAGTGGTTTCCGCTCGTTCTGCTTTAAATAGCACGGCTCTGAGCCCATTTGCTTTGAATATAGCTTCCCAAGCTTCATAAAATTGCTGCTGATTGTTGTCCATCATTTCGTTTAAAAAGCTGTGAAAGCAATCCTACTTTTTTTTCATTGTTGACTGTAACTAAATTATTGCATGTCCATCCTTATCCCAGAGCACCTCAAGGTATTTTTATTTTACTTTTTAGTAAAACTCTCTGGTTTACCATATATCATTTTTTTTTCTTGTCTCTCTATTTGCTCAGATCCGAATATATACCGTGCCATCTCGTATGCTTCGACAAGGTCATCTCGACACTTTTCATTAAACCACTTCATGTTAGGTCTTTGATTTGCTTTGATTGCACCTTGGGCAATCTTACGTCCCTTTGCCATTAGGCACTGGCAACGGAAGACGCTTTCGGAAAAAGAAATAAAGCCAACGTCCTTACGGCTTAAATAAGTGTACTCTTGGGCTTTACAATTGGCTTTATGAGTCGATTATTGTGACACTGAAACCTTGCTTTTGTCTTTCATTTAAAAGAGTAATTTAAGACCATGGTAAATCATCAATTGGAAAAATGGTTGACGAGGTTTTTACTCGTCTATTTTCTAAAAGCTGAATAACTTTATTCACCCTAACCGATCAGAGAGTTGACCCCGTTGCCTATTAAGAAAAGAGACAAGTATAAAAATCCTTGAATCTGATGGCGACGTGAAGGACAATTAATTTTCATTATGGGAATAAACACAATAGAAACTAGCTGGTTCACCTTGGATTAGACTTAGATGAAAGAAAAAGGATATTGGTTCACCTAACTATCCGGAGGCAAATTGTTGTCATTCCGACGACCTTCTGTTAAACAGTCCTCATAAAGAAAGCAACAATTTTTAAATCCTACCTTAGCGGTATTGATTACAATACTTTGTATGTGTGTCACTTGGTTGCTCTCTACTCATATGCCTACTCCTAGATGACAATAGAACTCTCCTAAACACAATTTCGCTGAGCAATAAACTCTGAAAGACCATCATAAAGCCAATATGGTTTCATTACATCAACAGATGGCCCATTTAATTACACTAAAACACTAATTCCACCAACCTCATCCTGCTAAATGATGCTTTTTTTTTGGCTGTAAAAAAATATGTACTTCTATACGACAAATAATTTCGCCCCACTGAACATTGAACAAATGCAGGGCAATATTTTACCTTCTGAGTTATAAAATGATTCTATTGTGAGCGATATATTCTCTTCTCGACGCGTCGGCATTTCACAGAGATAATTAAAAGGATACCATTGAAAGGAAAAACTCCAGATTCTCTGTATTTCAGGAGTCGCTTTCAGATACTTTTCCAATTGCGTGGCAATCGTTATTATATCAAACATGTTCAACTGCATGTTCTGCTAACTGGGTGTTGTTAAAAAGGCGTCATGGCGCTTCGCCGCTTCCCATTTACTCGTACAATTGATCCACACGATTATTCAATTAAAATATTGAATTTCCCACAGGAACTGGACGGGTGAGGGCTATTGTATAGTGTCAGGGTTGAGGACGTTCTTTTATGGTCTACTTGGTGGTGGTTAATTGAAACCACAGAGTTCAAAGAGCTTTGAAACATTTCGATGGATACGACTGATAAAATTCTCGCTTTGAGTCTGAGATTTGATAGCTAGATCTATCATCTCAAAGCACATCAGCTCGGTTGTGAGGGTTATAATGGTGATTCAAAGAGGACAGACGCACACGTTTTACGACAGACGGATGAAGTTTGAATTTTTCGCCGAGAAAAAAACAAGATAAAAATAATGAAAAATTCGAAAACCGGCCGTATCGGAGTGTATTTTGGTATCTTGGATGCCTGACGTCACTGTGTTGATTATGTTTTAGTTTCGTAGATAAAGAAAAGCTCAACCAGGCTTTGAAAAAAAAAAAAAGTTATAAGGCTGATTTTTTTTTGCTATTTCGTTTTTTAGTGTTCTATTTTTGACAGCCCACGCGTGATTCGTGACATGTGTCAAAGTCAAACATGCTCAGTTAGCATTGCCATTTCATCATGGAAAGACTTACACCCGAAAAACACTTACGAATTATTGATTTTTAGTATCAAAATTCGTGAGTTATGAAAAATGTTTTTCGCTCACCTTGATCATTTTACGGTCGTCATAATGGACCTACTGAGCAAGCAATTCAAGCCATAGTGACCAAATTTGGCAGCAATTTCACGCTATTGCACATCAAACCACCTACCCGTATGCATACAGACACCGAGATTTGTCTATTCGTCGTCGTTCGCAGCAATTGGGATTGTGTTACTCGACTACGTGGAAGATTTTACGCAGTGATCCTGATCTAAAACCTTACAAAGTGCAGCTTGTACAAGAACTAGATGCACTGTTTCATATTGTTGTAAGGGCGAACACCTACAGCAATTTGATTTGGTAAACCAACGTTTTAAAAGCTTAGCTTTTTTGCATACGTTCCAAACATTATAAATTCTGCCTCATTCTCCATCCCAATGCTTAAATATAATGACAATTCTTTGGATAAGGCCAATCTGTTTGCTACATACTTTGTGGCCACTTCAACACTTCCAGATTGTGCTTTGTCCCTGCCTACGAATGGAACGAATCCACTTTCGCACACGTGTAGTAGCAAGAAAACTTAAAGATCTTAACATACACAAAGCCTCTGGTGCAGATGGTATATCTCCCCTTCTTCTGAAGAGGTGTTTTTCCACGCTGGCAAAACAACTGCTTAAGCTTGTCCATCAATCATCCTCTTTAGGAACTTTTTCCGAGAAGATGGAAAACACCATTTGTCCAGCCCGTCCCTGCTACAGACCCGTTGCATTTACGTCTCTTCTTCCCAAAGTCATGAAAACGCTGATAAACCGTCAGCTCAAGAAATAACTCGAAACACGAAAACTTTTCCATGACCGGTAGTACGGTTTTCGTGGCAATCGTGGTGATCTGATGGCATGCTCGCCGAAAAGTGCAACCAAAGGGTACATTAATCTGGCGAAAGCAAGATATAGGGTTTTCCAATAGGGACTTGACAACTTTGAATTTAATTTGTGAACGCACTCTTTCACTAATCATCAAACTATTACTGTCAATTTATTGAGTAAACTCAACATTTTCATCATGGTTAAGTACACTAATGAGCAACGTCTGCAAATTATAAAAATTTTCTACAGATATTCGGAGTCGGTGACTGCAACTTTAAGACCGTTAACTCCAATTTTCGGTCGTAATTATCGCCCTAGTAGACAGGCAATAACAAGTTTAGTGCAAAAATTTGAGTCTACATATTCGTCGTGTGATGGTGCCGTGTCAGTGAGACAACGGGTTGGTCGAAGTGTAGAAAATATCGCTGCCGTTCAGACGTCCGTAACAAGCGATCCAAATCAGTCAATTCCACGGTGTTCTCAAGAATTGGGCATCGCTCAGACCACATTATAGCGTGTTTTGCGTAAGGATCTTGGTTTACACCCTTACAAGGTCAATCTGACTTAAGAATTGAAGCCGATGGACCATTTGAAGCGACGTACGTTCTCCGATTGGGTTCTGGAGAAGATGCACCAAGATGATGAATTTAATCGCAAAATCATCTTCAGTGACGAAGCTCAGTTTTGGATCATTTTATAGAGCTTGGCCTTAGGCTCTTTTGTCAAAAATGCGTGATTTTGGAATCGATGATTCTCTTCTTCAATGAATTAGAAATTACCTTTCGAAACGTTCAATCCAAGTTGGTTTATAGTAGATGATTTCAAGTCTAATATTTGCAAAATAAATGTCGGTGTGCCCCAGGGTTTCGTTCTGTTTCCGACACTTTTCTAAATTTTCATTAATGATCTCTTGTCTAAAAGATATTTTTTTGCTGACGACAATACTTTCTGTTTTCCGTATTGTAGAACGGGACAGGCACCTTACATTAAGCTCATTAAATACAGTCATTTGTCGGACGGGATACTACGTTTGGAGGTGGCGTGGTTTTTTCATCGCTGGAACTTAAAAACAGAACCTCAAAACTGGCCTTACTACTGTAGAGACCATTTTGCATATTTTACCATGACTTATATACAAACTCATATATACCTTGTTTTTGATTTTTGCCAGGAGCTCTAAGATTATGAATAATGTTTTCTAAATTGAATTATAAAGCCTTTGGCTATTCGTCGTATTCCGTCATGGAATCTGCTTTCTCCTTTCTTTATTTAAAAAGGGTTCTGTGAATTGGAAATTTAATTAAATTCCTGTTGAAACCTCTCACCGGAAAGTCGGCCTTAACGTTTTCCATCAATTTATCCGCAAGGATATCTATCTGAATCTGGTCAGGGCTGTAATCCATCAAAAGGATGAGGTCTCTTCCTATTTCTACATTTACACATTTTTAGGGCTTACTTTGCCTTCAACTGTGTCCCTCTATTCTATATTTATGCACCAGAGAAGACTATAAAAAAGAGCACTTGCAGCATCATATGTATTCATAAACGGTAGAGGGCTCGGAAGAGAGCAGATAATAGGACATATAAAAGCGAATTGCTTGGTCATCATACGATACTTTTGTTTTACTGCTCCTTCGTTTACTTGGTTGCATTGATTTAATCCACCTAACCGGGGTGGTTGGGAAAAATCATTCCCCTGCCTGCTTGTGTCTCTACAAATGCTGACCTTGCACCAAGTGTGGGAGTAGTTCCATTTTTTTTAAATGCTTACTGTGTTGCATACTACATATTATAGTTGACAATGTCAGTTGTTTTGACAACTTCCATTCAGAGAGGGTTTGTTTTTGTTTTATCAGGAGCAGTAGCTGTAGGACTATAACCAATCCAGCACGAAAACGAGTCTCTTTAGCAGCAATATTATAATCAATGGCAACATCAAGAGCGCATGTAACTGCTCCCAACATCCACCTCATATATGTCATTAACAGCAGCTGTCATTATTCACAGTGCTTGCGGTGTTTCCTTGTTTTAGGGGAGGGAAGTGGATTTTTCAAACTTGCCGAGCAAATGAGAGTAAATCCTTGTGAGTAATTTTTCGAAGAGTATGACTCTGGGGAGCACTTACGTCCACGAGTACCATATACGTACGGATACAAGTGCGGGTTACTTTAGAACGAATAACTTCAGATAAATGCATCTCATAAATGATAGTCAAAACGATTTACAGTTATTGCCGATAAAATGGAATGACAATGTGACCCTTTCGTCAATCAGATGATGTAGATGAGTTAGGCGGGTGACAGAAATATTTTCAAAGTTAAGCAACGTTTTTATACCAGAGAAGCAGTACAATCACAACCACAATCGCTACAGCCACCACCAACCGCCAACCGCATCATGTAGGTGGAATATTGAAAATTTAGCTAGGCTTACACCTATTTTTGGAGAAGTGTTCGGTGCTCGTTTCGTACACAATTTATCTTTGAGTTTGACAAAATATTTTCTTTGAGTTTGACAAAACCGAGGGGGTTGAAACGGACTTATATGTTTATGTTTCGAAGGTGTTTTTCCTCCACTCATTGGAGGAGTCTGAAATTTGTTTAATGATCGTTGTCAAGGAGATAGAAGATAAATAAATTAAAAAAAAAAAAAAAAAAAGTCGACTTAAAGAAGAAAAACGAAAAAATCAATCATCCGAGAAGAGATTCTGATTCGAGTTAAGCAGAAGTAATGAAAATTTGATCATTAACAGGCGATGAGAGGTTTTTACTTTTCATCTGCACCATTTGGGTGTGAAATCGGCAACAGTAAGTAAATGTGTTTGCTTTTGAGACGAAGTTTATCTGCATACTTACGACAGAAGTTTAAGAACTTCTGTGACAGCCTGTGGTGGGCGTATCGATTCGTTACTCCTATATATACTCGTATATGTATTATATGGGCGTCGGTTTCTCCTAATGCTCATTATCTTAACTCTTAAAGTTCACTCAGGCATAAAGTTCAATATTTTTTACTTGAGCAAATAAGATGTTCGATTATGTATGTACCTAGTCATGCGTGCTATGTCTTGTGGAATGTATTCTCAAGCAGGGCTCTGAACCCTTTCATTAAGGCAGTATTGATGTGTTCAAGTGATTTCAGTGAAGTGTGATTTCAACCAATACTAACGCCTTGAGATATGGCAATACCAGTGTAGATACGACAAATTTGACATCAGCATAGTTAAGTTTGGCATTTTTAATGATACACGTGTTCTGATCCTTTTCTTTTCGTTTTTTACAGAGTCTTGAAAAATTCATCTCAACAAAAAAATTGAATTAAATCGTGAACATTTTCGTGTAAAGATTTTTTTTTTTTTTACAATTTTCGATGTGGATTAAGGGGACGCGGTGGTTTAGCTCCAGTAAATTTAAGACATTTTCAGTATTTTTCTTAAAGGTGAAATGAATGAAAAACGATAATTTAACTTTGCAGGTTAAATTAAATATATGTATATACAAAAACATATTTATAATAAAAAAATTAAAATTATTGAAAAATTGGCCCTTTCACATATCTGACAAAAAAACAAAACACAATAAAGGAAAAATATATATAGAATCATTCCATGAAGGATCGACTGAGTTTGAGTGTAACGGAACTTCAAAAATTGGCAAAAAATCAAAATTTATGCTTTCTTTTATATTGAAAAAAATCATAACTCTGGCTCTGCTCATCAGAATTTGATGAATTTCAAGGACGAAGGATATTTCAGAATATCGTTTTTACATATATCCTTGAATAACTCAAAAAATGTTTTTTTTTTTTTTAGATACAGTAGTGTGCAAAACATTTGCAAGTTTTTTTTCTCTTGACGTTTTGTTTGATTAACTATACAAAGAAGGATAATATGTAAGAGTTTAAAGATAAATCCGTTACTGATAGTACACTCTTAGGTCTCTCCGCAATAAAAGCGGAAAAAAGGACAGTTAGTTTAGTTATTCCAGGGAAAAATGTTAGCTTGCCAAATATGCAGCTGTACAAAACATATGCAAGTTTTTTTTTATTTTCCCTCATTACTGTTTTAACTTCCAAGATATTTAGATCAGGTTAGAAAAAATAGTGTTTTTTATCAAATAAAATATGTTCATAGATAGGTTTTTTTAATTCAATTTCCACTAAATTTTGCGTTGAAAAAATGCCTGGCAATAAGTACGATACCCGAACAAAAGAGCTGGTAGTTGAGGCTTTTAAAAACGGATCGAAGCAAAGAAAGATAGCTAAACGTTTCAAGATTCACGAATCGACTGTTTCCCGGATAATTACAAAGTTCCGACAAAATTTGCAACGCTTCATTCTGGTGGTCGTCCCCGAAAAACAGACATGTAAACTGATAAAAAAAAATTATCAACATTATCCGTCAAGACCCTTTCCGGGGTCTTATCTTATCTTATCTTATTTTATCTACCGATGGTAGATAATGGCCGTAGATGGCCGAAAGCCAGGTACACGGTAAAATCGGGAAAACATCCGCACTACTTTGAAGCATGGGGGCGGTTCCGTTATGGTTTGGGGATGCTTCTCGGCTCAAGCATGTGGTCCTTTACACCAAATAACTGGAATATTGGATCGCTTTGTGTATAAGGACATCTTAGACACAGTCATGATTCCATACGCTGAGGAAGAGTTGCCGTTGTTATGGAGGTTTTAACAAGACAACGACCCGAAGCACACCTCAAAGTTCTTTCAAGAATTTTTAGGGGCTCGGGGAGTAAATGTTTTGGATTGGCCCCCACAGTCCTCCGACTTAAACACAATCGAAAACTTATGGGGAATCCTAAAACAGCGGCAACGATTTACTTCGCAAAAGGTTCTTTATGAAGCTTCAAAAAAAATTCCCAGTGAGTTATTAGAAACAATGGTTTTTGGACCAAATATTTATGAACAAAAAAAACTTGCATTCGTTTTGCACAGCCTTAAAATGAATAAACTCGTTTCTTTATGTTTAACAAAGTATCAAGAGTACATTTTTTAAATTTCTTTGTTTCCTTTTAAGTATTAAACAGTAAGTAATACTTTTGATTGAAAATTTCATTAGAATTCTTTCTTTAGAGCAATTAATAAAGAATGTTATTGTATTTAAAAAAAAAAAGGCGAATGTTTTGCACACTACTGTATAAACAATATTATAGAGAGATTCGTTCTCTATTTCCATTTCAAATTTCAAGTTGGGATCTCTATGGGTTCGGCCAAAATAATGCTTTATAGGCGGCTAAATATTCTGTAATAAATATTTTCATTTAAAAAAAAAGTCACAGTGTGGCCTTTGTATCCCAAGGCCTTAAAAAACAAAAAGAAAAAATCAGTATTTATTATCTTTTATTGTATCACCAAGTCCATCGCATGCGCTCTTACCATGAGAGGTCGCAAAGAAGTTCCATTCAGCATTCACTCCAAAATCCTGTTCATGCAATGTTAAATTAAAAAAAAAATTGCTGTTCTTTTTGTACTGCGCAGCAGATCCATCGGAAAAATACATAATTTTCTTAAAATGTTGGCATTTCTTGCGCAGGAACTCTAAGAGATAGCGCTGAAATAAGTGTACTGCGATAGTGTTATACTGATTACAACAAAACTTTCATTTTTAATATCATCCATCTGGTTCCGGTAATATATTGGGAAAGGGTGAATCGTTGCCTGTTCGTTAGTCCAGTGGTATACCTGCACTGCATCTTACACAACATAACCATAATTTTCCATCATGACAACGCTCGGCCCCACGTTGCTATTCCGGTTAAGAACTATTTAGAAAACAGCGGATGGGAAGTCTTACCCCACCCGCCTTATAGCCCAGACTTTGCCCCATCTGACTACCATTTGTTCCGGTCGATGCAGAACGCCCTCACTGAAATACGGTTCACATCAGAGCAGAATATCAAATTTTGGCTTGATTCATTATTGGCTGCGAAGCCGGCGCAGTTCTTTTGGGATGGGATCCACAAATTGCCAGAAAGATGGGAAAAAGTTATAGCTTCAAATGGGCAATACTTTGAATAATACTATTGTACATGTTTTTCTTAAATAAACGTTCAAATTTTGGAAAAAAAAAAAACAAAACGCACGAATTAAATTACATACCCAATATACAGGGTGAGTTTTTTAACTTGAGACATCCAAATTACTCGAAAAATACGCGATATCGCGGAAAATGTTTCAGACAAAAGTCTCAAGGTTTTGAAGGAGACATAAGGTGGTGACCACGAGTTTGACTTTGAGCCCCATTTTCAAAGTCATACGAAGGTCACTTTTGATTTTTTAATCTGAACCCCTGTTTTTTTTTTTTGACAGATTCGTAATCTGCGTGAAAAATTACAATTCTTTTAAATGAAACACTTTTTTTCAAAAATGCGTTCTTTTCCCTTCAGAGGGCGCCATAAAACTTAAGACATCAAAATTACTCGAAAAGTACAATACGAAATATCGCGAAAAATGTTTCAGACAAAAGTCACAAGGTTCTGAAGGGGACATAAGATAGTGACCACGAGTTTGACTTTGAGACCCATTTTCAAGGTCAATCGTAGGTCACTTTTGATTTTTCAAATGATAATTCCTGATTTTCATTGCTCAGTCGTATTGCTCGTAGGCTTGTCATTTAGTTTTACATACTGCGTTTAGCATAACCCAGAAACAACGACCTGGACGTAGCAGAATTTTGTTTCCTTCGGGGTGATTAATTAGAGTGGGTCCCCTTGCCTCCCACTGTTGAATCATTGAATTCTTCACATTTCGCCGTTTACTTCCCGAGACTATTTCAACAAATGCCCGAAAATGTGACCATTCACTCCAATACACTTGTCTATCCGCGCTCTAAATGAACCAACAGAACTGAGATGTATTTCTGGCGTAATCTTCCGGCAAGCTTCAGTTATTCGTCTTTTCATGTCCTCACGTGTTGTTGGCTTTTTTCTGTAAACCTCACTTTTTAAGTAGCCCCACAAGAAGAAATTAAGTGACGTAAGATCAGGTGATCTAGCAGGCCATTGCTTCGGACCCCCCTCTTCCGATCCATCGTTGATGGTAAACATTGTTTAATACGCCCCGGGCTACTTGGGAATAATGATCTGGACAACCATCATGTTGAAACCACATTGTTTGTCGCAACTCCAATGGCAGTTCTTCTAGTAATGCTGGAAGATGGTCCCGCAAGAGTTTGCATACTTAATTTATCCCCAATAATTCCCGCAAAACATTAACACTCCAAGGCTGCTAGCGTTCAACTTGTCGCAACCAAAAAGGGTTTTCGGTAGCCCAGTAATGCATATTATGTCGATTGACCGTACCGTGATTGGTAAAAGTCGGCTCATCGGAGAATAACACCTTGCCGAAGAAAAGGGGGTCTTGTTCAATTTGCTGAAGTGCCCATTGACAAAAGGAAACCCGGTTGCGAAAATCCCCACTAGAAAGTTCTTGATGCATTGAAACATGATAAGGATGGTATTTATGGCGATGTAATATCTTACAGAAAGTCGTTTGAGAAATTCTTGATTCACGACTTGTTTGGCGAGTGCTAATGTGAGGATCGTGTGCAACGGCAGCTATCACTGCTATTCCATTGTCCTCAATAGCCACAATATCTGACCGATTCCTTTTCTTTGTTTGCACACTTACTTCATCAGTGAATTCATCCAACATCCCATAAAAGGAAGCGCTCTCTCGTATCTGGTCTGGGAAACATTGGGCGTAAAGAGCAATAGCACCATCGATGTTCCTTCTACTTTCTCCATAAATCAATATCATTTAAATTTTCTTTTGAATTGAAATAGCCTGCATTATTTATCTAGAAAACGTTACTAATAATAATCAGTTCCTCAAAACAAATATCGAACTTCTAAATGAAGTACGGTTCCGTTTAAGTAGAAGAAAAGGGCAGAGTGCACACCATCATCAATTTCTTTGAGTTTTTGCTTCACTCGATGCAATAATGATTTTCTAAAAACAAATCTCGACCTTCTAACACCCTAACAACGTTGGAAACCGATTAATGATTTAGGCGTGCCAGTGCAGTGGTATCTAGCACTGAATGAATAAGATCTTGGAGACAAAGTCGTGTGCCCCATTAAGGAATACGACTGAGTAATGATAATCAGTAATTGACCTTCGTTTGACCTTGAAAATGGGTCACAAGGTCAAACTCGTGGTCACCATCTTATATCTCCTTTAGAACCTTGTGACTTTTGTCTGAAACATTTTTCGCGATATTTCGTACTTTTCGAGTAATTTTGATGTCTCACGTTTTTGAAAAAAGTGTTTCGAATTTGTCAAAAAAATAGGGGTTCCCATTTTTCTCGACATCGCGTATTTTTCGAGTAATTTGGATGTCTCAAGTTAAAAAACTCACCCGGTATAATACTGAAGAAAATCTTTATCCATATCACCGTACATCTGTGCAAGAACTGCTTCCCGATGAGTTAAAAAAGATATTTGAGTTTTCTAACTGATTTCTGAAGCGGATGGGATCACAATGGGCTTGGCCAATACACATAAAAGGAGACATAAATCATTTCAACACCATTTCGGAGTCAATATGTGGACAAGTGTAATTGGGAACAAGTTAATCGGTCCCTTCAAACTACCTCCTGGACTGAATTCTACAAACTATCTGGAGTTTTTGGGAAATGATTTATCAGAACTATTATTTACATAATATTTCCAAGCAGGATGGTGCTTTTTTTAAATTTAACTTGTTGCAGGTTTTCTCAGGTATCATAAATTCTATGGGTTTTTCTGCGAACTTGTTCGATGGTGTTTTGATTTGCTATTACGTTTATAAGAAAAATATGTAAAACGTTATGTTTAATAGGCATTTTCGGGAGAAAAGTGACCTCAAAGTCAAAAATTAGCATTGGCAGGAAAAATGGAACAGGCTTAGAAATTGGATATCTGAAAACTCAAACAACGCAGTTATAAAGGCTAGTATTTCTTCTAAAAACAAAGTTCTCCAACAAATTTCTACCATTTTTGGTTAACATGGGTGAGGGTAAACTAAAGTAAGCCTTTTCGTAAATCCTCGATAAATGTTGTCCAACATTGGAAATAG
Source organism: Volucella inanis (assembly GCA_907269105.1). Taxonomy (NCBI): domain Eukaryota; kingdom Metazoa; phylum Arthropoda; class Insecta; order Diptera; family Syrphidae; genus Volucella; species Volucella inanis. The sequence goes on from OU026153.1 coordinate 40,384,863, forward strand.
ACCCTTACTGAAGAACGATTTTTTTATTTTTGTTTTACATTTTTTTCTTATGCATAACCTTAATACTAGGTCATATAAAAAGTTTTCGCGGTTTTTTGGTATATTTTTGAAAAAATAATTTCAATCAAGTACATATTGGCCACTATTATCTATGACTTTTTGCCATTATCCCGGTTAGCTTCAAAATTCCTTCGGTGTAGAACTTATGTGGTTTATCAGCGAGAAACTTGGCTTAGTGGCTTGCAGCGTCTCTTCGGTCGGCCAATTTTTTACCATCAAGAGAGTTTTGCAAAGACCGAAACATATGGTTGTTGGAGGGTGCTAGGTCCGGGCTGTACGGTGGATGCATCAAAACTTCCCAACCAAGCTAAGTCAATTTGTTCCGGGTTATCAAAGATGTGTGTGGCCTAGCATTTTTATGATTGAAGACAACTCTTTTCTTGTTCTCCAATTCTTGTCGCTCTTTTTTGAGAGCTTCATTTAAACGGTAGAGACTCGAATTGACCGTTTCGCCACGTTCTTGCAGCTTATAATAGACAATTCCCTTCCAATCAAACCAAACACTCAACATAACCTTGCTTACCGTGAATCCAGGCTTTGAAGTCGTTTGTGGTCAGTCACCGACCTTTGACTATGATCGCTTTCGTTGGATATTCTCGTATTTAATTCATTTCTCATCGTTCCAAAAATGGTTCCATTTCGTTACGATTCAGCAGCGTTTCTCTAATGGTTATTTGGTCAATTATGTGGCACCCAAACATCGAGCTTCTTTAAGTAACCTGCACGTTTAAGATGATTCCAAACTGTCATACGGTTAATGTTTAGTGCCTCCGCTATTTCCAGACAGCTTCCGTGCCGGTCTTGCTCCATTAGTTGCAAAATTTCATCGACTTTTTTAGTGACAGGCCGACTAGTGCGAGGTGCATTTTTTACATCGAAATTTCCGGAACGGCATGTTCTTGTAGCGTTTTTCCCTTTTTTATAGTAAAAAAACATCACATAGCATATTTCTTCAGATATTTCACTCATATTCCAATCAGTATAACTTCTAATACAAGCAACGAATTACACAGCTGTTTTCACAAAAAATGTAGCCTAAAATGTCACCTTTCAAACACGTGTTCGTTTGACACAATCAGATTATTTTTTTCAGATAAATGGACACCAATACCATCTAGTGACCCTATATAAGGCATTTATCCACCCAAAATTGGAGTACAATACCCACATCCGGTCAGGTACTCCTAAAACATCTCTGCACCTGCTAGATAGGATTCAAAATCGTTCGACAAAACTCATAGGGCATACTATCATCAGTCAGTCAGTAGACACTTTTGAACACCGACGTAATGTCTCCTGTGTCACTTTGTTCTATCGCTATTTTCACCCCCAGTGCTCTATAGAAATCATCTGTAGCATTCCGGCCTTTCAAACCTTCAATCGTAACAATTGTCTCGCTATGAATGCTCATCAGTAGAACTTCAAGCCCACTTTTGGACGTGCTCTCTATAAAATATCGTAATTCGTTCCTAAGCCGTACAACTCACTTATGGAATGGTTTGCTCTGTATGTTATTTCCTGGTCGGTATAACTTGCGAACATTTAATGGTATACAAACCCCTTGACCGCGCGCTAATTATATTGGGTCTATAACTTGCGGTTTGCAAGTTATTATTCCATTGGAACATGCGTTGGAAAGCTACTGTCATTGTACTTCATTTCAGTATATGTCATTCATTTGAAGCGTAAACAACAATAATTTTTTTTTCACTCAAATATGTCGAACTTTGTGCCTGAAAAAGTGTTTTTGCGGGGAGTTCTTCTTCATTACTTTAATATGAAGAAAACTGTTGCCGAATCTCATCGTATTTTGGTGGAAGTTTATGCTGAATATGCGCTAGCTGAGCGAACGTGCCAAAAGTGGTGTGCACGTTTTAAAACTGGTGATTTTGGCTTGGAAGACGGTGAACGTCCTGGGCAGCCAAAAAAGTTTGACGATGAAGAACTGGAAGCATTACTCTATGAAGATTGTTGCCAAACACAAGAAGAGCTCGCAGAATCTTTGGGTGTCACTCATTCAGCCATTTCAAAACTTTAAAAGTAGCTGGATATATTTAAAAGCAAGGAAATTGGGTTCCACATGAACTCAAGCCGAGAGACATCGAAAGGCCGTTTTGCATGTCCCAAGTGCTACTGAAACGCCACAAATGGAAGTCATTTTTGAATCGGATTGTTACTGGTGATGAAAAATGGATCCATTACGACAACCTCAAGCGCAAAAAATCATATATGAAACCCGGCCAACCAGCCAAATTAACGGCAAAGCCGAATATCCATAGCGCGAAGGTAATGCTCTGTATTTGGGGGGATCAGATGGATGTGCTGTATTATGAGCTGCTAAAACCGGGTGAAACCATCAATGGACAACGCTACCGAACACAATTAATCCGTTTGAAGAGAGCAGTAGCCGAAAAACGCCCGGAATATGCGACCAGACACGACTCAATAATTTTCCATCATGACAACGCTCTGCCCCACGTTGCTATTCCGGTTAACTATTTGGAAAACAGTGGATGGGAAGTCTCACCCTACCCGCCTTATAGTCCAGACCTTGCCCCTTCTGACTACCATTTGTTCCGGTCGATGCAGAACGCCCTCACTGAAATACGGTTCACATCAGAGCAGAATATCAAAAATTGGCTTGATTCATTCTTGGCTGCCGGCGCAGTTTTTTTGGGATGGGATTCACAAATTGCCAGAAAGATGGGAAAAAGTCATAGCTTCAGATGGGCAATACTTTGAATAATACTATTGTACATGTTTTTCTTAAATAAACGTTCAAATTTTCTAAAAAAAAACCGCACGAATTAAAATATATACCCAGTATATATATATATATATATATATATATATATATATATATATATATATATATATATGTTTAAAAAAAAAACGGTTGTTGACCGGAAAAGTGTTGATTTTCTAGTAACAGTGCTGGGAATTCAGAAATCCACGGACTTATTTATCTACACTCGCAACGCAGTCGATTTGATTGAATGTTCTCTGTTGGTCAGCAGAGATCCGGCTGACGTTGTAGAAAGTGTTTTTCTCAAAAAACGTGCTCCAATGACTAGACGCCCCTTATTTGTGCATGAATCAGTTTTTCTATTACATCAAACAAAACAAAAAGTTCAATTGAACATTATGACTAGCATTCCCAGCATTCCGTTGATCTGAGGGCACCGGAATCGACAAAAATCCTAGAGAAAATATTGATAAACCTCAAAATACCCCAAACATAAATGCCAATTGCCACAAAACAGCACATTAAATCAACAGTCAACACAAGTAAAGATACAAACATACGAGTACTCGTATTTGCATATCGTTAATTCACACCAAACCCCAACGGTGTCTGACTGGAACGGTTAATTAAAAATTGACCGCCCTACCAGCTATCTTTATATTGAAACCAATCGAATCCATAGTTATAAACGAAATTGATACGATATGATAAATAAATAACCAGCCCAACTTATCCCTTATTTATAACAACATTGGCACCCAAATAAAGTGACGACAAGAGACGAACTCAATTCTGGTCCTTTGCCTATGGTGTGTCCTCTTTTGTTAACCTCTTTTTAATCCCCAATTGAAAAGAACCTGCCGCTTCTCCACCTCATTCTTTACTACGCATTACGTAAATAAATTTGAATAAATCGTTTGATCCTGATATTGACCCTGGTGCAAAGCTCTGGAAACCTCCTCTTTCTATCGAATACTCTGTCTTTCTGGATATTGAATATATCTTCTCTAATAAGTTTTAGTAAAATAATAATGAAATAATCGGGATAGCAACAATAGCGCAGCGTAACAAAGAGCCGAAGGGGAATTTGAAAATGCTGAATCTTAGGTCTGAGCTCCGAGGAAAACCCATCTACTTACGTAAACTACCCCACACAGATACTCGTACATTCTATTGTACAAAACTACTGTCAAAGTACAACACATTGTGTGGGCTTCTATTTTTATCCCGTCATTCCGGACAATAATCCAATTAGTATCTTACATGGCACAATGTATTGTATCATCACGAAACTTACCACTGGCATTTCGGCAGTTGGTCGGGACTGTTAGGTGCAAAGCATAGAGGTAAAGACCATGCTGTCAACCGACACGAACAAGGATAGAATGGTTGAAGGATTTAAGACCGCCCTCCGAACAGAGGCTACCAATTATGGAGATAAACATTTGCAGTGCTCGGCATGATGGAAAATGGCAGAGACATTCATCCAACTACTCTCATTCACACGTTTATCCTTTTATCGTTTTGCTTCCCATTTCCCCAATTCAATTCATTTCATTTCATTTTGAATGCACTTAGTGCTTTGAACAAGATATGGCATTCAAGTGCTGAACACAGACATCGATTGCAAGTGGGCATAAGGGAAAAGAGAGTTGGAATGCAATCTGTACATGGTCGGATAGCCACATCCGGTGTTACTTTGGATTCGTGGTCTGGACGGGTCTAGATGGGTATTTTCAACTGACAAATAGAGTTTTTATTTTCATTATTATTTTTGCGTAAATTTTGTAGAAAGGTTTTTCTTTGGTGTGTGAGTAATTTTTGGATTCGTTTTCACATAAATGTGTTTGGTTGTTGTATCTTTTAAAGTTTTTAAGTCCGGGTCGTGCTTTGAATAAAGAATTGTGTTTTAATTACGGCTACAGTTACTGATTCAAAAAGTGTGATTTTGTTATCCTAATTTGTTGCTTGATACTACCAATAGAATCCTAATTAATAAGACATGACAGAAAAGTTTAAGGCTAACTAATAGTCCCTGTCAGCCAAGAAATATGGTTGTCCTTAGATTTACATGGTTTAATTTTATTTTATTTACGTAATTTGACAACAATTAATCTTGGCGTACAAAACGAAAGGTTTATCTTTTTGTTAGATATAGATATATGTAGTTTTGTTAAATCACATATTTGGAAGTTTTCAAAGTTTTATGCTTAGGAGGATTGGAAATTTAATTAAATAAAAAACGAAAGAAGAATTAAAAAAGTTATGAACTTTACGGAAAGAAAATACAATAATTCGTCGCAGTTTTTTCCTTTTTTTTTTGTGAATGAATAATTATTCAAAGTATTTCCCATCGCAAGCTACGACTTTCTTGCAGAGCTCGAATAGACGGTAAACGTGTTTATCTTTTGAGTCTATCCACGAATCAAGCCATTTTGATGTCTTATATGAGCAGAACTGCTGGTTAGCCAGACCATGTGCCATCGAACGGAACAAGTATTAATCGGACAGGGCAATATCTGGGGTTAGTGGCGGGTGGAGTAGGACTTCCCATTCTAGGTAGGTTTTAACGGGCTTGGCAACGTGAGGTCGAGCGTTGTTATACTGTAGAATCACTTTTTCGTGCCTCTGCTTGTATTGTGGCCCCTTTTTTAGGCTCAATCGCATCAATTGAAGTCGATACCTTTCTCAGTAATGGTTTCGTTGGGTTTCGACAGTTCATAATGAATAACACTGGCCTGATTGTAGCGTGAATATTCGGCTGAGCCGACGACGTAGAAGTATGACCGAGCAGTCCCCATGACTTTCTTCTTTTTGAGTTACTATAATGAATTAATTTTTCACCCGTCACCCCTTCATTTTTTGCCGCTGGAGCAATTGTTCACAGACGAAAAAACGTCACTTGGTTTTAAATCATAAGAAACCTGAGTTCCTTGTTTTTGAATCGCTTGGAAATGGCTTGGCGGTAACTTCTTATTCTGAAGCAAGCTCTTGCGTTTGGCACGGATTCTTCTCGAGCAATCCCTCCAATTTAGTCTTCGAAGGATTTTAGCCTTCCTTCATTCGGACGGTCGTCAACGTCGAAATCAACATCTTAGAAGAGACCAAGAACCAATCACTGCATGTTATATCAGTAAGAGCAGCATCTGGAGGCGCTTCAGTCGCAGTTTTCTTCGAATGAAAGAAGAAAATCAACAGCTCGCGCATTTGATTTGACACAAAATCAGACATCTTTACACAATTAAAACAAACAAAACGGTTTGTTTACCATATGTCTAAGCTTGATTCATGACGTTTTGGATATGTCAAAATTAACCATTACATACTGCTGGAACCATCTATTGACAAGAACTTAGATGCGCACCTAATAGGTGAGTGTGAAAAGTAACCTCCTTGACTGCCAGAATGCGCCGCTACTGCAAAAAAGGTTGAAGTTCGTTCACATTTAGGCTGACATGCCAAATTTAATTGCGATACTGTCTTTAGTTTTGTTTTGACAGATTGTTCTTGACGTGTTTGGCATCATGTTGAGTATGGACAAAAACGATTTTCGTTTTCTCATAAAACATTATTTTTTGAGAGGCAAAACGGCGAAGGAAACAAAAGAAAAGTTGGATAAATATTATGGGGCTAATGCTCCGTTAGATTACATAGTCAAATATTGGTTTTGAGAGTTTCGTGGTGGCCGCAACTCCACTACCGATCAAGTCCGCAGCGGCAGGCCCTCCGATGCTGTTACAGAGGACTATGTCAAAAAAATACGTGAAATGGAGTTGACTGACCGGAAAGTGAAGGTGCGCGAGCTAGCAGATACCACAAAAAATAGTACTGAGCGCACACGCCATATTTTGGGCAATATTCTGCACATGAAAAAGTTATCCTGCCGCTTGATGCCACGCATACTAACCCCTGACCAAAAACACGAACGCGAGAGCACTTCAAAAGAGTGTTCGGACTTGCTGATGCGGAATCGGGCAGACTTTTGGCGTCGATTGGTAACTGTTGAACACCAGAGAACAGAATGAGTGCCCGGCAATGGACTGAAGCCGGCATGAGTGCTCTGAAGCGGCCGAGGGAGGCTCGATGGATCGGAAAGGTTATGGCGTCGGTTTTCTGGGATTGTCATGGCATACTCTTCGTGGGCTACATCGAAACAGGAAAAACCATCAACAGCGAGTATTACTGTGCATTATTGGACCGATTGAAGGCCGAAATCGCTGCAAAACGGCCTCACATGAAGCGAAAAAAAACGTTGTTTTTGCAAGACAATGCACCGGTGCACAAGAGCATCGCAACTATGGCTAAAATCAATGACTTACGGCTCTAATTGCTGTCGCATCCACCGTATTCGCCCAATTTGGCTCCCTCGGACTATTATCTATTCCCAAACCTTCTGGAAATTTCTCGAAATTGGCTTTTACAAATTTAGGAAGTGTAGTCGGGCTGGAAGAGGTCAGTTCACGGTGGATAACACGAGGTGCTGAAGTAAGCATATGTGATGTTTACTTAACCTACCTGGATTTTTTTATTTTATTTATTTTTCTTTTGCTCATTTAATCTGCTATATACCATAGCTTAGATTACAGCCTAATTATAATTTAAAAAAAAACTGCCAAATGATGAATAAATGTAGTTGTCGTTATGTAATTTAATGAACAAGTATCATCATAGTTCTAAACTAGTGTCAAACGACACTTCATTTATATTTTATACATGTTAAAAGTTTTTACACAGTGACTGAGATTAAAAGATCTAAAATAAATAAATTTAATTCAAAGTTGTACATTCCAAATTTTATGAAGAAAGATTTTGAAAGATTTTTCTGCTACGGTAGATAGCAGATATGCCAAACATATCTCTTTATGGTACAATGATTCAATACTAGCATTACCAATAGGTGTATACATTATAGAAATTAATTTTTTTGATAAAGTATGGAAGTCTGTTTTAAAGAAAGTTGGGGCAGTAAACGTGTAAAAATTTGTAAAATGAGTTGTACGTGCAACTGTTATGTTGACAAGAGCCATGCTATTTGTACGTTAGTTAGATCGTTAGATCGTTTCTACTTGGGATGTTATCACTTTTCTTAAAAAATTCTTTAAGTACCTTGAAAATGAGACACCTGTATCTCAACGGTAGAATTGCAAGTCTTTTAAATATGGGCCAACTATAAGTACGACCATTAACACTGAAAGAAGACGAACTATATGCTTCTGTGCCGTCAAGACTGGTCTAAGTGTATCAAAGTACGATCCACCCCAATTAGTGATGCCGTGTTGCAACTTCAAATGTGCAAGATCATAATAGATTTTATGTAAAACGTTTTTCGAGCAGTATGGCTTAATAAGATAGAGTTTACAAGCTACAAGATTCATATGCGATTTCAATGCTTGAAAGTGATCCTTCCAATTCAAAGTATGATCTATTAGAACGCCTAGGTATTTAATATTTCGTACTGATTCAATTTTAAGACTCTTATCAGAGCACGAGTTGTTGTGGTAATTTTAGATGCCACAAGTATGAAACGGTAAGCATAACTTCTTACAGTCCTGTGCATGAAAATGGAGATTAAAGTTATTTACCGAATTGCGGCATATTATAAAGTTTAATAATTTAGTTTTTGCAATGATAATTAACTTGTGAGCAGTAAACTACAGCCTTAACTATTCTAAATCTTCGCCTATCTTAACAATGCATTCAAATTCGTTTTCAAATGTGAAAGTTATATCATCAGCAAATGCTGTAGCTAAACCATGAAATTGCTGCTCGAAAATCGAATGGAAGTAGATTAAAAAAAGAGAAGCCCGAGCACAGAATCTTGGGGAACGCCATTTTTCAAAACACGAGATTTAGTAAAGATTCCATTTAGCTTTATCATTAAGGTATGTCTTGAACCAGATATGCTTTAAGCCTCTAAAAACAACAAAATACAATTTACCAAGCAGTAACTAGTGGTCAACCATGTCAAAGGCTTTTGTCATATCTATGAACAAAGCTATTATTTTGTTTTGATTATTGTTTAATCCCTTATAGTCAGGGTTGTCAGTTGACAATCCAGTTCTAAAACCAAATTGGTATATGCAGAAGAAATCGTTTTTATCCAAAAAACTTTACATTCTGACTTTGATAAGTATCTCAAAGAGTTTCGGGACAGTCGGTAGAAGAGATATAAATTCATAGTTGGATACATTTTTTCTATCTCATTTTCTGAGTAATGGGATTACTTCAGCACATTTGAGCGATTTTGGGAAACAACCACTTGCAACACTTAGGTTAAACAAGTAATTCACTACTTGCCAAGCAATGTTTTTTTTTTTTTTTTTTAATATTATGCTTGTAATGCCATCACTTGTGCATGAAGTTTTGTTTTTTAACGACATTACGAGTTTCAAAAGCTCACCACTATTAATATTATACATTGTCCCCGATTATATTTGTTGACAAGCTACAATTACATAAGCTGTAGGATTCAAAGGATGGCTTTAGTTATTCTTAAATTTCTGTAAAGTGATCGTTGAACATGTTAGAGATACTAACTTGATCAGATATGTGGACTTCATCAACTTTTAACTCACTTATTTCTACAATGTGTTTTTGTCTACCTTAGAAGTTATCAACAACTCTACATTCATTTTCGCAATTACCATTTGCTCTATCGAACATAGTTAAATAATTATTATTATGAGTAATTTTAATGTTCTTGTTTACATTTTTGCACAATTTATCATAGTACGTTTTTAACCTTTCGTTATGAGGATGCTTAGCGATCTGTACTGCAAACCATTTTTTCCCATTTATTTGGGTAAGAAGATCGTTTGTCATCCAAGGCTTTAAACGTTTTACTCTATCTTAAATATGTACTGACCTACTAGTGCAGAATAGGATATGCTTATGTAAGATCCAAAAGAATCTGTCAAAGGCAATTGAAAGATTTATTTCAGAAAAGACAGACTCCCAAAATTCGTAGGTAAGATTTACTCTCAACGCTCTATAATCTATTGTTTGCCTATTTTGGGGAACATTAAGATTATTTCTCTGTAATTTCTTATAAACGCACAGACTAATCATATAATGGTCTGTAACTCTATATTTTAGAGTAAATGTTAAACGGCTCCGCCATCTCCATTAGGGATGATCGGCAGTCCATGACTGTTCTTAAATTCAGAGAGCATGAGTCCAGAGATTTGATAGCGGCTTTACTATCAGAAAAGACGCGGATATCCATCGCAGATATTACATTTTTCTTCAGCCAGGATAGGGCTTCCTTAATTTCCAGAATTTCCGCCTGGAATACGCTACAGAGATTGGTGAGGCGAAAGGAGAGGATAGTCTTTGAACCGTCAGTGTACTCGTAAAAGTGGATTGAATTGTCATCCAGGAAGGCATTTTCCCCCCACAAGAATTTGAAGGGAGGATCCTCCAGAATCTGGTAGAATTCCTAGTACATTAAGAATATTTGCGTAGCAATTACATTGGCGACTACTTGTCTGCTATAAATGTCAAGGGGTGTAAGGTAAAACAGAGCAGCGGAGGGAGTAGTGTGTAAGGCTCCCTTTATGCCCAGACATGCTGTTCTGCTGTGCACTGCTTCATCTAAGGCCGTCCACCACACAACCATCCCGAAGGTGGGTAAGGGTCTTACGACCGAAATATAGGGTTTTCTAATAACGACTTGAGAACTTTTTTTTTTTAAATAAAACGCAAACTATTTGAGATATTTCAAAAACTTTATTATTGGCTTGAAGTACAATCAAAACATTTATGAATGGAACTCGACTTCGTTCATATGGCCACCGCGGGCACGTTTGCAGCGGTCTATTCTTTGGACCCAATTTTCAACGAGTCGGCCACACATTTCGGACGAAACGGCCGCTATTTCGCGTTCAATGTTGGCTCTGAGCTCTTCCAACGTCGTCGGCGTGTTGGTATAAACCAATGACTTAACGTAGCCCCACAGAAAATAGTCAAGCGGCGCTAAATCGCACGAACAAGGCGGCCAATCGACTGGCCCATGTCTTGAGATAACACGCTCACCATGCTTACTCTTCAATAAATCGATTGTAGCGTGTGCTTTGTATATGGTAGTTGATGAAAAGTTAACTGTAAATAAAAAGGTAATTTTAACTAAAGACACAATAGCCGGCTTTGTGCATTCTATGTATGCAGATGAGAGAAAACGAATGCAATGATTTCAAATGCAGATGCAGATGCGGATGCAGATGCAGATGTGTTTGACTGGCCGATTCGTTAGGTAACAACACCATTCATGGACTTTATGGCCCAGTTTGACATATTCGCTGTCATATAAGTTGCAAATTTTATTGCAAATCTAACTGATTCTGATTTAATATCGAAAATGTCAATTGAAGTAGAAGTTTTGAATGAAACGGTTTGACGTGTAATTTAGCAAAGCACTCATACTACAGAGACTGTTTGGTTCTAGTGTAGGTAAACAGGTGCTAACATTTTGACAACTGATAAAGCATAACTTCTTCAAGAGGTTTGAAGCATAAGCATATGCTATTTCAACGTCATCCGGTCTATCTTCAGGCCTTTAGTGTCAGTTTAACAATTATAGGGTTTTCTAATAACGACTTGCCAATTTTTTTTTTAAATAAAAGGCAAACCATTTGAGATATTTCAAAAACTTTATTATTGGCTTGAAGTACAATCAAAACATTTATGAATGGAACTCAACTTCGTTCATATGGCCACCGCGGGCACGTTTGCAGCGGTTGATTCGTTAGACCCAATTTTCAACTACTCTGCAACACATTTCCTCCGAAACGGCCGCTAATTTGCGTTTAATGTTGGCTCTGAGCTCTTCCAACGTCATCGGCTTATTGGCATAAACCAATGACTTAACGTAGCCCCACAAAAAATAGTCAACCGGCGTTAAATCGCACAAACTAGGCGGCCAAACGACTGGCCCATGTCTTGAGATAACACGCTCACCATGCTTACTCTTCAATAAATCGATTGTAGCGTAAGCTGTGTGTCTTGTGGCACCATCCTGTTGAAACCACATGTCGTCCAAGTCCATATCTTCCAATTCGGGCCAAAAATAATCGGTGATCATGGCGCGATAACGCATTCACAGTAACGTGACGATCGTTATCGTCGACGAAAAAATATGGGCCAATAACGCCGCCGGCATGCAAACCGCACCAAAAAGTTATTTTTTGTGGATGAAGTGGTTTTCACCCGACCAATAACGCATATTTTGCTTATTGACGAACCCATTGAGCCAAAAATGAGCTTCGTCACTGAAGATGATTTTGCGACTCCGAATATCTGTAGAAAATTTTTATAATTTGCAGACGTTGCTCGTTAGTGTACTTTACCATGATAAAAATGTTGAGTTTACTGAATAAATTGACAGTGACAGTTTGATGATTAGTGAAAGAGTGCGTTCACAAATTAAATTCAAATTTGTCAAGTCCCTCAAGATTTTCTAAACCCTATATATAGTCAATGGGTGATGCGAGGTTGGAGGCCTCATTTGTTCCCGATGGCTTTTTTGCAAGAGAATAAAGCTACTGAGGCTTTCTTTACTACTTCCTGAATGTTAGGTTTCCAGCTTAGTTTACTGTCGAAAATTAAATCCAGATATTTCGCTGTATCGGAGAAGATCAAGCTAGTACCGTTGATTAAGGGAGGGCTTATAGTTGGAATTTTGTATTTCGTAGAGAAGAGGATAAGATCGGTTTTATGGGGGTTTATTCCCAGTTCACTGCGATCCGCCCAGCCCAGAAACATATAGCTTTCTGTGGAGTTATTTGAGTCATCTGGTATATCTATGTTGATGTCCCCCAAGACAATCAAATTTTCATCTTTTGTAGCACATAAAAGACCAATTAAAATATTTATAAAATTTGCTTTGGGCTTCCTGTAATCTGAATATGCACAACATATACATTTTGGTATTCAAATGACAACTTCACCACATCAGCACTTGAAATATTAATTTTTGCACTTAAAACCACTTCTTACATACACCATTACAACTCCAGCTGGGTAAGACTCATTACATTTGCCAAAGGGCGGCATATACCCTTTTATATTATAAAGACATAGTTCATTTTCGTAAACCCATACTTCACTTAAAACAATAACATTAGGTAATTCGTTGAACGTATTGACATGTGCTAACAGTGATGAAAAATTACTTCTAACGCTACGAACATTTTGATGAAGACAGATATCATAGGGAACATCAGGATATTCACTTGTAATAGGTAATGCCATATTGACGCTGGTCATTTTTCAACCTAATCAAACAACGCCAAACCTTCAAAGAGGGCTCAATTTGTTCCAAATTTAAGCAGTGCTCAAGTTGACCAGATTATCTGGTTTATGGATACGTATTAGCCTGCGCTGATCGTAAAATGGTTAAGATGTTAGTAAATAACTGATTGTAGAACCACTGTCGTCTGATGTTCATTTCCGAATTCAAGAAATTATCTCGCAGATTACAAGAAGTTCAAATTTTTGGGATAGCAACTTCCAACTTGTTTGTCCTAATTGAATGTTATAAATGGTAGTCGAAGAGTTGAGAGAGAAGTTGAAGAGTCGACTTTATAATTTAAGTAAAAATCCTTATGAATGTACTTCTAAAAATATTTCATCATCTTAACCTTACTTTCTTAGCCCTATCAAAACAATCTACAATCAGCACTTTGTCAGAAAATTACTCAGAAAGATAAAGTGCTAGTCCTCCACCTTTTGGACCATCGCTCAATCCCAGGCATCTGTAATTAAATTGAAAATTCAGTCCTTCTAAGGGATGATAAGGGCTACAATCGATTTTAATTTTAATATCGTTAACCTAAAGTTGGTTCTACAATAATCTCTCCGCAATTAAAAGTGTTATCCTTTGCTCTTTTTGATGGGGAGATGTGGAAGATAATTCTTTCTTTTTTATTTTTTATTTTTGAGAGAATTTTCCATTCGCTCAACACTCTTGATAGCTAAGTGTAATTCTTTTTGCCTGGGAAGTCCTTCAAATTCCAATTACTTTTACTGGGCTTTTCTATACTGTTTTTTTTTTTTTTTTTTTTTGTTCTGTTCTGTCCTGTGTTTTGTTTTCGAACTTGGTCGAGTCCTTTTTTTCCGGTTGATTACTTTTAAATCCAACACCATGTTCTTAAATTGGGTCTACCTTCTGCTTTGCGTGATAAGATGAAAAGAGGACTCCGTAACTCCTACTCTAAGGAGTGGACAGAAGTTTCACATTCTTTTGAAGATGGCTTTTTAAGAAAATTAAAGTTCATGTACCCTAGTAGTACGATGCCTCCATCAAGCAATAAAACTTTTCCAGCTCCTTCACTTCTCTTGATTCAAAGACAAAAGATAGAAACAGCTCTTCCAAATGAGAAAAAAAAAATAGGCAGGAACAGAAAGTAGAAAATAGAAGTAAAAATTTAAAAAAAATATTAATGTCAGTCGGAAGACGTATCATTACTTCATTTCATCGATCGATTCTATTAAAATGCGAAGAGAATTGAAATAACTGATGTTCAGGGCCGGTTTCAATTCAGTATCTCTTGTTACAACTACGTCATCCAGTTGACATTAAACTGTATAGTAGTCAGGCCCTTCCGGCAGAATGAAAGTCGAAGTACTGGCCGGAGGGCGCCTTTGATGTGATGTGGCAAATAAGTACGATGGCTGTCGGAGGACTATGCAGTAGTTAGTCCACGAAGTAGAGTTTTTAGTGGCTACTAGTCCACTAGTCCACTAGTCCACACCCATCCCTGTCGTGGCACAAATAAAAGTTGAATCCTGATGCGCATTCCTATCCTTATTCGTTCAAAGGTGGGCGTAGTGGAAGATGGTTCTCTAAATTCACATGTTTCACAAAGTCTTTTATTATTTAAATTGCGCATAAAATTTTCTCCAGAACAGGAGGAGGATTCCTGCAGCTATTTTTTGCACATAATACACATTCGACAGTGTTGTACGACATTGTAAGGATGGATAGAACACTGAGAACTGCGAAACAATGCAAAAGAATCGGAAAGTTGCAAGGCGGTACTAGATGATGATGGCTCGAGGAATTTTCTCTCAAGTTAATTACAGAAGTTTAAGAATTTTCTTTTCCTTTTTTAATTTTTTTCTCTTCTCTCATCCTCACATAATTAGCTGAGTCCTATTTTTCTTCATAAATCAATTTTCAAGAGTGAGTGAGAGAAAAGAACGAATGTTCGAAGGAAGTTGTGGATTTGTTATGACATTGGTATTAATGCTCAGGAAAAGAGCGTATTGATAATGTTGAGTGGTCTTAGTCCTGGAATGGTTGACAGTAATTAATTGATGGAGATACGAGAACATAAGTGTTGAAGAGTGGAGACTTCAACAGAAGGGACTTTGTTTTAATATCGTAGTAACGGTAGTAAATTGAAACGTTAAGACTGAAAGATAAAGTCCTTTGATTGGCGAAAATATTATTCCAGAAATCTTATAGGTGGCGCTACAGTTCGGGCTAGACCTAGGCCTGATCCAACAAACGTCTCCAGCCAGTTCGATCTTTAGATAACTGCCTCCAGTTTCGCACTCTAAGTTGGTTGAGGTTCCGTTGTACTTCCATGTGTCATCTAAGTCGAGGTCTTCCTCCACTGGGCTGTCCCTCGGAGGCGGATTCAGTCGTTGGACCTTCACTCTTCGTTATATCTAATCCTCCACTCACCGAGAATAACCCGAAGAAATTTTTTTCAAATTAGCCAAGAGCAACCTCATCTATTTTTGATGAAGTCAATGCCTCTGCACCATAAATAAAGGGTTTTGCTAGTCCGTAGCCTCCTTAGCCCAAGGAAGCAGCAATTAGGAAGAGTTATCTTTCGTTTAATCTCAACGGTGGTGTCGTTGTCTGAATTGATAGCTGAGCTTAGGTAGACAAAGTTCTTAACTACCTCAAAGTCCTTAATTACTTCTGCCGAAGGTGGCTTTCTATTGGTGTTGGGTGTTTTTTCTTGATGACAACAAATACTTGGTCTTGCCCTCATTTACCGTTAAACCCATTTTCGATGCTTCCATCCCAATACTCGCGAAAGCGTCATTGACGTCACGCTGTTTTCTCCCGATTATGTCAATATCGTCGGAGTATACGAATAATTGGACGAACTTTTGAAAGAATGAACTAACTCTCAGATGTTAGAGAGATCGCATGACAGCATAAATTTCGGTGAGTGCTTTACTGACCTTGATGGAGCAGCGTGCATTCCACCATCGTCCTGCTTAAATGGACGAGTTCGACTCTGTAGATGTTTTCATTCGAGGCCTTAAAATTGATGAATAGGTGGTGTGTATCGATTTGGAGGTCATACGTTTTTATCAAGATCTGCCATAGTGTGATTATTTGGTCGAGAGTGGGCTTTCCTAACCTGGCAATGTTAAGGAGACTGATACCTCTGTAATTAGTGCAGTTCAGAGGATCTCCTTTTTTGAACATTGGATAAACAATGCAGAGGTTCCATTCTCTGAGCATTCTTTCGTCCGACAATATTTTGCAGATATATGCTCTTGACAAAGTACATCGCTTGCCGCTTTGAAGAGGTCGGCAGTCAGGCCATCTGTTGCAGAAGCTTTGTTAGACTTAAGCTTAGATGTGACTATCTTCACTTAATCCAGGTCGGGTGGACGGAAATGTTGCTCTTCATTGTCCAGATTGAAACGTTCATTTTTCCTGACAGCGGTATTAGGTCCGTCATCGCCGTTTTACAGTCTACAGAAATGGTCTTTCCAAATACTCAGTATCGATGTTCCCTTGTTCGTCTCTACAGGCTTCGGTTCGGAGTTTATATCTGTACCATTTTTTTTTTTCCTTTTGATAAAACTTTCGAATCTCATCCCTGATGTACCATCACTCAATTTCCTCGACGAGGTGCTTCTTCTCATGCTCCTTTTTCCTCCCGATTAACCAGTATTCGTTTCTCCTCTCCTGTTGCTAGAGCTTGTGAGCAGCCCAAATTTATCTATGTAGCGCCGCTTTATATACATCTTGCTAGCTGCATGTGCTTGTTGACGCTCGTCGTCTAACCAGGGCTTTTGTTGTGGTGGCCGAGTGAAACCCAGCACATCGGAGGCGCCATCTCTGATGACTTTTTGGCAATGTTACCACTGATCTTCATTAGTTGATGTTTTCGGAATAGGAGCTATTTGGATTTAAGAGAGACTCGATCAGAAAAGGATTTGGAAATCTCTTCTAGTATTAGCTTGCCTTTGCAATGTTTAGGATATCCGCAACCTTACTTTGGCTACAACAAGGTAATAGTCCGAGTCGATGTTGGCCTCTCGGAACGTAGGACATGAATAATACTGGAAAAGTACCTTGCGTCGATCACAATGTGATTAATCTGGTTAACAGTTGAATAATCAGGAGTTCTCCAAGTCCCTTATTAATAAACGAGTGCTGGCGCAAAGTCGAGTAGCCTGAATCCGTTATCGGAAGTCGTGGCGTGCAGGCTATACTTCCCGACAGTGCTACCAAAGATGCCTTAGTTTTGCATTAACGTCGCCGAGAGCAGTTTTAATGTTATAGCTAAGGCACTGCTCGGAAATCTTGTCGAAGAGCTTGTAAGAGTTATTTTTGGTGTTCTCATCTTTCTCCTACGGGGGGCGTGCGCGCATATAAGGCTAATGTTGGCAAATTTAGCCTTTATTCGGATTGTTATGAGGCGCTCGTTAACATACCGGAAACTCGAGACTTCTTGCCTAAGTAGGATTCTAACAACACTCCGCCATCAAAAACAATCGCTGTAGTAGATGTCGTAGTTTGTCATCCTCTTTTTATACGGTCCATCAGATGAGATTTATTGGATGGCGATAACATCTGCTTGGCAGCAGTGCAGGGCCTCCACTAGTTGTTCGGTTGCACGTGGCCTATTAAGTGACCTAACATTCCACGTTTGGTCACTGCAGAGGTTGTTAACAGTAAATCCGTCCGTGTCCGAGGCTTGCTATTACTTTGTAACTAAAATTAAAATTTTTTACATTTAAAAACTTAAACTTAGGTCACTAAGGGCAGTGTGACATCATATAAATGTCTCTTTCTGACGGAACAGAGCACTCATGCAAAGAACTAGTCCATTGTACTCTTTGTAAGTCCCTTTTAATTATATCTTTTAGTCTTACGAAGAAAGATGAGTAAGCGCTACTACTACCAACCAACACCCAACACGTTAGCGCCGAGTACCTGCAGCCTGATGCGAGCGTAGGCCGGACATTTACAGAGATAGTGCTCCGTGTTGTCATGATAACTTTCACAGTAAGCATCGCAGGATGTTGTATGTGCCCAGCACATACAAGTGTTTTACAAAAGTGTAGTGCCCTCCCTGTCACGAGGCCAATAATCAACATGGAGTGCCTCCGGGGGAGTTATGCTATACGCAGTTCTGCTCATATAAGACTCAACTGTTAATGGAAGCCTTTAACGCGGACGCAGACGCAATGTAAGTTCGGGTCCTGAAAAACTCTCCTCTGAACCGTATCTGGCAAGTTCATCGGCGATTTCATTTGCCGTGATCCCATTGTGACCTGGGACCAAGACAAGGGTCAATTTAGCCTTCCGACTGCTTTCAGTGATCTCTTGCATTCTTGGTAGACAGATGCAAGCTTTTCTAACGTGAAGTGATATCTAATGTTCCTTCAGAAAGACACTAGTGCCACAACCTATATTGATTTTATAGCCATCCATGAATACCTGGCTGCATTCCTTTCGTGGCTCAGGTTCAGGCCGAAACCAATCCTGGTGTTATTACATCGGACGGCATATCCATAAGACAGCTGGCCCGCAAGGTCATGAGTGCGTGTTGTACCAAAGACAAGATGGAAGATGACTTTGAGAGTGCAGCCCATGATATGAATATTAAGAGGAGGGAGATTTATCAATGCGTCTAGAGCGGAGTCAGGAGTGCTGGCAAAAGCCCCAATGCATCCGAGACAAACCGTTTTTTGGAGTCTAGTAAAAGCAGCAATCAAGTATTTCCGCGAGAACTTATTGCACTAGACAAAAATAAGACAATAGGATATAATTGGCCTTATCATAGCCGTGTGGATCCAAAGCAACCTTCTCGGTTCTCGTAAAGAGAACAACCTCAGTTTTGAAAGGATTGCCTGAAAGCCCATTACCAGTGCACCAGACTTCGATCACGTCTAGGGCTACCTGCATTTTAGAACTGACAGTCGCTAGACACGATCCAACTGACAATACAGCTACATCATCCGCGTATGTTTGCGCATAGCACTTAATGGCTTTATATGTCACCAGAATCGGTGATAGATACCAGTTACGGCGTGTTGTGTTGCTCAGCTCACCAGAAGCTTCGTTGATAGGAGCTGGTTCCGATTAGGTTATCTGGGAAGTGAGACTCGACTCAGTATAGATACCGTCAGATTTTCTGAGTGGTTCCAACTTGATTGATCTTCCCCTTTAGAGGGCTTTGGCCAACCTGCTGCTTCTTTCTCCTAAATTCTTTTTTGCTTCGATTTATAAAGATTCCAATATTCCTCCAAATAAGGCTTTAGTGATCTGTTTAAAAGTCTTTCGGAATCTTTACGAAGACGTTACAGGTCTGCGTTTCAGTAATGAACGGATGATCTGCAGGATTGCTTACTAGCTGGACATGCCATTTCGAAACATTTGGTGAGGATACCGTTCAGGTTCTAAACAGCTTCATCTAGGTTTTGTTTTGTCCTGAGCTAAGGGGAAACACTTGTTGAGGTCAAGTATTGTACTTGTACTTGTCGAGCCCCTTTTTAAATCATGTTCAGTTGGTTTTATGCAGATTTTTGCATTTGCTGCTGCCCAAAAAAGTTTTTTGAGCAATGGCAGCTTCGGTATGTACACTCTGCAGCTGCAGTGAAATTGGACTTCTCCAAAGAAACAGCTTTTTCTGTGAACCTATAACAGCTCTAGAACTAGTGAAAACGATTAACTCATTAAAAAATTCGAATTCTTGTGGAATAGCTGGAGTATCAAACAGTATTTTAAAAAATATTACATGGTTTGTGGTTGATGTACTATCTTTTGTATTCAATTAAAGCATTCTCACATTCTCAGCATTCTCAGTGCAAATTTTCCTGTTGCACTTTTTAAAAGCGGTGAAACAGATTGCGTTCGAAACTACAGACCTATCTCACTCCTTCCATCAGAAAGCAAAATTTTTGGAAAAGCTGTACAAATTTGGATTTCGAAAAGGTAAGTCTACGGAAAATACTTTATTTTGTTCCCAAATATACACTAATCTGGAAACAAAATGAATACAGCAGGTTTATTTGTGGATATTACAAAGGCCTTTGACATGTATAAATCATGAAATTCTGTTAAAGAAGCTAAAAAGAGCAGGTTTTCGGGATTTTATTTTCGAGTGGTTTTAATCTTACATGGAGAATAGATCTTAAAGGGTGAAACTAGATGAAACCACAAGTGGAATTAAATATATTAATATTCGATTAGGTGTACCACGGGGATCGATTTTAGGACCTTTACTTTTCCTTATATATATTCGCTATTTGGGTTGAATTTTAAAGGAATATTAAGCGCTTTTGCTGACGATATAGGTTGTGTGTATGGTTCTAAGAGTCTTATTCAGAATATGGTTTGCTGAGCACAAATTATTTATTAGCTCTAAACCGAAAGTTTTGTTTTTCAGTCTGTCTGTCTTAAATCCTTCTGTAGCTAATATAATATTTGTATTTTACCATGCACCTGTGTCCTAAATTCAAATTGACTTCATGTTCTTGTAACTCATCGACTTTTTTTTAAGCAGTCTTATCTGCAGTGGTAATTGTTTTCTTCCAAAGCCTCAATCGTAGCTGGCTTATTCCTGAAGACCTGAGACTTTACATATCCCCAAAGAAAAAAGTCCAAAGGTGTGATATCATACGATCTAGGCGGCCATTTTATAGTAGCAAAACGTTGAATTAAGTGCTCACCAAAATGATTTCTCAACAAGTCCATTGTTTCACGCGCTGTAAGGCTCGTAGCGCCATCTTGTTGAAACCAGAGCTCACCGAGACCATGTACTTGAATTTCAGGAAGCACATAGTCCGTTAACATGGAGCGATAACGGTTACCATTGACGGTAACATTCTGGTTCAAGTATTCAGCCCAAATATGGCAATTTTATTTTCTAACGTATGTATTGAGCCAGAAATGGGCTTCATCACTGAACAAAATTTCACATTAAAACACCGGATTTTCATTAGGTTTTTCCACAGCCTATTCACTGAAAATATGACGCAAATCCAAGTCGCCTGGCTTCAATTCTTTCACAAGTTGAATTTTGTACGCTTTAAGGCCAAGAATCCTCACGTAAAATACGCCAAGTTGTCGAATACGCCAAGCCAAGCTGGATGTGGTCTAACCGGTCGAGTATCATCCACTTATGTAAACTGGGACTCAAATTTGCGAATGGTATTGGCAATAGTTGTTTCGGTATGTCGATTATGCGCACCGTAAGTAAAACCATTTCTCACAGAACGCTAATTTTCGTAATACAGCTGAATAATTTGGAGACGATGTTGTGGTGTGAGCCTTTCCATGATGACTTGCTAAACGATACTGAACAAAAATTACACAACAGTTTGATAGAAGTCACGTATTATCTGTCAAAAAAAGCCTGTTGAAAATCAAACCTTACGATGAATCACCCTATACTTTATTTCATGTTAAATTACAATATGGTATTAGCTGCTGGGAAGGAGTCTATTTTAAAAAAATACAACCACTACTAATCATTCAGAAATATTTTGAGAAAACTCTGCTTTAAAGATTGTCTACCTTCAAGTCTTCCATTATTCCGTGATTTGAGAATTCTTTCTACTTTCTTCAAAAGGTCCGGCAATTTAAATTTCAGAATCCTTGACAGGCCTAATCTTCGTGGAAACTCTTTACAGTTGGTCTATCTGCCTTCATTTCGCACCACTGCATTCCGCATTTTTATATCGTATTTTCTTGTCGTCCATACAATAAACTACATCAGTCATTACGAAAACTAAGGTTACCGAACATGTTTTTTGTCTCAGTTAAAAGATTGGTTATTTAATATTAATTATAATAATTTAGAAACTCTTTTAAATGTCCAGGTGTAGATAAACGTACAATGGATACATTTCAAACATTTGGGTGAATTTCAAATTGTTTTCGTTTGTTTTCGTTGGCTTGAATTAATTGAATAACTTGCTTGACTTATTGTTTTCTTTGCTTTAAATATGTTTAATTCAATAATCTGCTCTTGTTTCTTTTTTCTGAATTGTTTCTTTTTGAATTGTTATTTAATATTTAAATTAATTAAACTTATTCATCAACTTATTTTTACTGCTATTTTCTGTTTGATAATAACGAAGGTACATAAATAGAATTTATAAGAGTTACCCCTCCCATACTTGAATTTCTTAGTTAATTTTTATTAAAGTTTTAATTAAAGCATTTAACACTATTTTTACTCATAAAAAAATATAAAATGCCTTAAATTTGTATATATGTATTGGGTCTATAACTTAATTCGGTTTGCTAAGAGATTGCGTAACTTGTATTATTCCATTGGAACATGCGTTGGAAAGCTACTGTCATTGTACGTCATTTTAGTATATGTCATTCATTTGAAGCGTACACAACAATAATTTTTTTTCACTCAAATATGTCGAACTTTGTGCCTGAAAAAGTGTTTTTGCGGGGAGTTCTTCTCATAAACTGGTGGAAGTTTATGGTGAACATGCGCTAGCTGAGCGAACGTACCAAAAGTGGTTTGCACGATTTAAAAGTGGTGATTTTGGCTTGGAAGACGATGAACGTCCTGGGCAGCCAAAAAAGTTTGAAGATGAAGAACTGTAAGCATTACTCTATGAAGATCGTTGGCAAACACAAGAAGAGCTCACCGAATCTTTGGGTGTCACTCAAGCAGCCATTTCAAAACGTTTAAAAGCAGCTGGATATATTCAAAAGCAAGGAAATTGGGTTCCAAATGAACTCAAGCCGAGAGACGTCGAAAGGCGGTTTTGCTGCTGCAAAATGCTGCTGGAACGCCACAAAAGGAAGTCATTTTTGCATCGGATTGTTACTGGTGATGAAAAATGGATCCATTACGACAACCCCAAGCGCAAAAAATTATATGTGAAACCCTGCCAACAAGCCAAATCAACGGCAAAGCCGAATATCCATGGCGCGAAGGTAATGCTCTGTATTTGGTGGAATTAGATGGGTGTGCTGTATAATGAGCTGCTAAAACCGGGTGAAATCATCAATGGACAAAGCTACCGAACACAATTAATCCGTTCGAACAGAGCAGTAGCCGAAAAAAGCTCAAAATATGCGACCAGACACGAGGCAATAATTTTCCATCATGACAACGCTCGGCCCCACCTTGCTATTCCGGTTAAGAACTATTTGGAAAACAGTGGATGGGAAGTCTTACCCCACCCGCCTTGTAGCACAGACCTTGCGCCTTCTGACTACTATTTGTTCCGGTCTATGCAGAACGCCCTCACTGAAATACGGTTCACATCAGAGCAGAATATCAAAAATTGGCTTGATTCATTTTTGGCTGCCAAGCCGGCGCAGTTCTTTTGGGATGGGATCCACAAATTGCCAGAAAGATGGGAAAAAGTTATTGCTTCAGATGGGCAATACTTTGAATAATACTATTGTACATATTTTTCATGTAAATGGCAATGTAAATAAACTTAAAACTTAAACTTAAGCATATGATAGGTACCATATTCCTGGAATCACAAAATTCAATGAGTTCTGCTACCGCCTTCGGTGATGGCGGCAGTAGCGGATCATAGGGTAAACAAGCCGTTTTCCAGTCGTTTCGTAGTTTATAGTATGTCTGCAGCAACTAAATCTTGGTTACAAAATTGCACAGGTTTAGAGTAAGTGAGGTAAGAGTCAGTTTGACACATAAATACAAACTCTCGGGCTTCCCGATCGCTTGTCGTAAAGCGGTGAGAAACCCCTTAAACATCCGAAACTACAGATGCTTTTAGCAGTAGCTGAATCTTATACGGATGTAGGCCGATATCTCTGCTTAGTGGACGTACAAAGGCCAAACTATTGCAATCGATGCGGAATTGCATCGCCACCGTTTCACTCACAGTTTCATTTGTAAAAATCACATTGTTGGCTTTGTAGAATGTATGACTATGAGGCGCGAAATTTATCCACAATAAGATGAATATCGAAGTCAGTTGTTCGGCTTATGATAGTGCAAAAATCACGTAATGTTCCATAGGATTCATGAATTTCAAAAGTTTGATTGATATGAAAGTGTTCTTCTAGTGTAAGCCTATCCGTAATAATTTGTCAAGTGATACTGAAGATATGTAAATGTCAAAAATGACGGCACAATTTAAGTTATACCTATCTAAAGGTCACATCCTTCATAATATCGATACTGTGATAAAAGGTATAGAACTACAATGGCACGTCTAGTATTTCTAAAAATATGTACCTATCATATCAAATATCAAAGTTCCTTCCCCATCCTGAGTTCTATTATGGGATCACAATCGTCTCAATTTAAATTCAATAATATCCTTTTTTAGCTTCGATGCATTCAAAAGTTCAAAGTCACAGGACCAATTACGGAGAAAGGTCGTATCCCGTCTTCGTCTATTAAAAGTTTATCCAATTGTATCTCATCGAAGAGAAGGAAAAGATATATTTATCCAAATACGCATCTATTCGTACTTAGAAGCCCAATATTGATGTGTGAGTAATTATTTTTACTCGCACGTCAACTCGGCGTAAAAACAAATCCAAGTGGTTATTTTCGAGCACTTGTGTGAAAGCTCACAGCTGTTGCTTTAAAAGAAAAAGAGTTTTTAGCCTCATTCATAATTATATTCATAATTCATAATTCTTAACCCCAAAGGAATGCGTTCTCTATACATAGTCATACGTTAAAGCAACCGCGCTAATCATTTGTAAACATTTGCTCGTTAGCCATGCCATACGTGCCATGTCCTGCTGTTTACTTGTTTATGACTCGGAAACTTCACTATGAATCATCCTTGTGGCGAAGGTATATTTTAGAAGAATATATAAATCTATATATGGATGTATGTATACACATAGTTATAAGAAATCGATAACTTTGCCAACCAGAAATAGAAGGACACACCAACAAAAACACACGTGCCACCGGCAAACTATCAATTATCGTTCCAATATGGGAGAGACACATGCCTCATTTACAGTGATTTGCGAAATTGAATACTGAAGCTTGTTCACCACCAGACGTAATCCTTATTTCTCTGTTTGAGTTGCTAAAAGGAAAATCGCAAAATCGCCAAACCCGTGCGTAAAGTACTATATGTGGGCCACTTCAACTCTCCCGGTGCGAAACGAAATTCAATTTGCCAAATTTTCAAACACAATTTGCGCGATACTCGCATGATATCTGATTCCGATTTAGGTTCGAGGGTGGACTAAGATCCGCGTAGGCGGATGATGTAGCTGTACTGTCTGTAGGATCGTGTCTAGCGATTGTCTCTCCTCTGTCAATCCTCTCAAAATTGAGGTTGTTCTCTATACGAAAAGGAGAAAGCTGCCTGGTCTGACCCATCTAGTGCATAAAGGCATCACCATCCAATTCTCCAAGGAAGCTAAGTAGTTGGGTGCCATTCTGGATTAAAAAAAACTTGTCTGGACTAAACATGTTACGATGAAAGCATCTAAGGCGCTGTCGGCTTTCTGACAGTGCAGAGGAGCTAGTCTGGTGGAATAAGCTCCCGCGAAAATACGTAATTGCTGCTTTCACCGGACTCCAAAGAACAGTTTGTATCAGATGCAAAGGGCTTTCCCCGCGCCGGCTGTCTTATGATTCCGGTTTTATGGACATGCCATCCGATGCAATGACACCAGAACTCATGTTGCGGAAAAACTATGAAATCGACTTTCACGATTGTCACGGCGTACAAAGACGCAAGACTGGCTTCGGCCAGAATCTGAGCCAGTAAAGGAATGCAGTCGGTTCTTCACAGACTGCTCCAAAACCAATACAAGATGTGGCGCTGGTGTCTTTCTGGAGGACGACAACGTTAGGTTTCACTTTACGTTAGGAAAGTTTGCATCTGCCTTCCAAGCAGAAGTTTATGCAATTCTGATGGCAGCGAACTATATTGTGTAGAAATGGTGGAGGGGGTGAAGCATTTGCATCTGCAGCGACAGCCACGCTGCACTTAGAGCCTTGCTTAGCATGCGGCCTTTCTGATATCTCTCAGTAGGAAAGGCTGCAGGCTGCTTACTGACGGAACAGTACACTTTTGCACAGCACTTAATTGCGCTGGGAATAAGTGATGCAACATCCTGCGATGCTTGCTGCGAAAGTGATGACGACACCGAGGAGCACTTTTTCTATGAATGTTCGGCTTACACTCGCATCAGGCTGCAGGTACTTGGCTCTGACGTGGTGGGTGCTGGTACTGTAGGCACCTTATTACTGAAGAGCTTACTCATCTTTCTTCGTAAGACTGAAAGATTTCAATAAAAAGGCATTTTACAAGAAGTACTCTGTTCCGACATTAAAAAAACAAAAAATGGAAAAGACTGGTCCCTGTCTACCTACACAGAGTCACGCGAATCTAGGAATCCAAGCTGCGCAGTATGATATGCCGTGGAGAAAGGACTGCATTAAATTGTGTGTAGCAATCGTATCCCATCGCCCCTACCCCAAGCTGTTCCATTCAAGTACGAAAGATGAATCGTTTTGATTAAAGCTCATTACATTTACAGTGGCGTACATAAAAATAAGCACACCACGATTATAAGACACGATATATGATAATAAAGTCATTTTACGAGAACGTGTCTCTCAATGACAGCAGGCAGCCCAGCTCGTTTTGTATTTTTGTATTTCAGGATGTATGTGCTTTCAGTGGATATCACTGAAATACATGGCAGATGTGAGGGTGGAGAGGGGAATTTAAGTGCCAGTTTGAAGGGAAAAGTGTTATTTTTGGATTTCACAATAAATGAATGAAGTAAGACGTAAACGTAAACGTGTTCGGATAGAATGTACTCCTAGAGTCTTTATCGACGCCAGTGTATCGAATAAACAGTTTTTATTATTTTTTTTTTTTTTCTATGAATGGCTCTTGAAAGTAATCGAAATATCGACAGAGCACAGGTTATAGCGTTGAACTTGACATTGCATAGGGAAAAAAAAGAAAAAAAAGGAAAAAAATAATCGATAGAATGTTTTCGGTAGCGTTGGCGGAGAAAGAGAGTAAGGTTACTTCAATCGCCGTGACATGTTAAGTGTTCGGCGAGCACCAACGACAGATGCTTTTGAAGGCGATATACTAGGTTAAGCTTGTTTTGTACGGTGCGGGCGGTTATTTGGCAGGTGACACTTATTTTGACAAAATAAAAGGGAATGCCGAATGACGCTAGGGGTCTTTGTGAATTCTTTTATTTTTAGTCGATATTTTGTCGTCTGAAATTGAATTGAAATTGAAATTGATTTTCGAAAAAGAATAAAGTAGACTGAGGGTGTAGGAAGTTACCTTTATTGGAAAAACACTGAAAATAGAGGTTATTAGCTGTAGCACATGGCATAGGGGAAGCAATGGCGACGGTGAACGGCTATTGGTTTTGTGTAAACCTAACAAAAAAGAAACTGTTGACGTTGCATTAAATCCGGTTTTTTTTTAGAAAATTAGTTTTCTTTCTCCGTAATCTATTTTTATGAAAAGTTATTCTGAGGAAATTATCCCAGTTGTTTTGAGCGGGAGTGATGAAGAGCTTAGAGCTGATACGAGAAAAGTCTGTCATTATCTGCATTTAAATTGGCAATTTCTCCATTAAATGGCTTGAGGAGGATATGTTCTATAGTAAATTTTTTATATTTGCGGTTAGCGACTTCAAATCGTTAGGCAAATCCCATCGTTAGTCATCACAGGGGACAACATCATATATGCGATGGTGTTTACATAAATGACTTAGCCAAACAAGCCTTCCAAAATGTCACAATGTTTCCTAACTTATCCTGTGCTCTTTATAGTTGTTGAATTAGATCTCACCTGGGTCCATTTATTCCCTCTTTCACTACCAACAATATAAACTGCGTTATTTAAAACTCTTTTATGTCGATTAAGGCCGTCGATGCACAAATTTTCAAACACATATTATCTCCGGCATCTTTCGGATGTTTGAGGGATTTCATGAGCGATTAGAAGAACCGAGAAAATATTATTTTGTGTTCAACTCACTTTTACGATCTAAACCTGGGCAATTCTACAACCAAGATGTAGTTGCTGCAGATATAAGCTACATAACGAAAGGAACGTGGCGCAAATACGTAACGTCATTGCATCAGCTTATTTTCCCTATTATTCAGTACTTTCGTCATCACCAAAGGCAGAAGCCGAACTCTTTGATTGCTACAATACTTTTTGGAGCAGTAGCAACTGCTAACATGTATTTTCAGCTAACATGTTGGCCCTCAGCGAAAACCACACAGTCCAGAAAAATCATCAAAAGAAACAAATCAGTCAGACTGGAAACACTCAGGTCTGATTGCGTTTTTACTGAGTCGAAATGTGCCCAGGTTAAGACTTACTTCCCAGGTAACCTGATCCGGGACTGCGCAAAACCAGCTTGTATCATTGGAACAGGCTTATCTTGCTTCAATCGCTTCAAGTTGCATGGCACCTATGGTACAATAAGCATTACAACTGCAGGTGACTCTAGAGAAATCGTCAATGCTAACCTGGCACTGGCAGAATACTACTTACTCTTCAAGAGCTTCAGACCAACCAGTCTGACTTATTTTAGTTGAAGATTATGCAAAATTGCTTTGCGGATGCATATTCTGTCCAAGATGCAACATGCCTACAAAAGTGAAGGATCGTGCAAAACTGCGACTCAAAATTTGGTGGGCAGAATTGAATTTGCACTCGCCAAGAAGGATTATGGGTTGGGCATTTTCATCGATTTTGAAGGTGTTTTCGATAACAGAACTGTTGACGGAATGTGTGACTCGAACAAACAACGCGGAGTAGACGAGCCACTAGTTTTGTGGATAAGAGCAAAGGTGTAAATACAATTCTGACTGTGGGAAATATGCGATGACGTAAATTGCCCGAAGGGCGCCATCCTGCCTCCTCTGTATAATAGTTTACTCACTGCTTAACACTCTAAATGTTTTGTATGTTATTGGACCTGTACTTTCTGTTGGATCATGTCTATCAGCCCTAAAACACATGCTGCTCTAAACCTACCGACAACTCAACACTCTTTGAGAGTTGAGGTTGTTGTTATAACGTCAAAGCGTTATCGACTTTCTGGCTTGTAAAGGCGCTTTTGGTAAGACATGGGACTCGCCACCGAAGCGTTTGAATCTACTTGTATACGGCTATAAGTCCAATTATATCCTATTCGTTCATTGTCTGGTGGAAAAATTTCTGCGAAAATATCACACTCTTACTTTTGTCACACTAAACAACGGCTCCTCTTGGCTTCATGGAGGCTTTTCTACACCATAAAACTCGTCTCGCCTCAGTATACCCTTAAGCCGTCTTACCGACGTACTCTAGAATATCGTGATTCGTTTCTGGAATGCGCTGCCGAGCTCTCTATTTCCTAGTCCTTGCAATATTCAGACATTTTCTCTCCTCCCTAATTTTCCTTCGCCCGCCCTGTGTGCAAACATTTTGATGGTACCTTAACACTTGATTGCGCGCTATTTAAAAAGGCTCTGATTAAGACGCACTGATGAGCTTCCCTCTCCCATTCGTCCGCTTAAGAGAAAGTGATCTTTGGTGCAACACCTACTGATGTTTTGATAAATTCTTTTGAAACTGACTAGACACTAGAAATCCTGTTGCTAGAAAAGTTCGAAATCAACTTTCACTCAACCTAGGAACGATTTCGGCCAGAATATGAGTCCAAATGAAACTTCAGAACCGATTTTGTATGCAGCTCTAGGTATGATTAGAAGTTTCTTTAAACCGTTAAGGCACTATCCCATGATTTAGAATGATGTTTAATACACCGACGAGCTTGTCCTTCAGCTCATTAGTACTTAATAAATTCGGTAGGATTACTATCCTTCAAGAAAAGTAGTGCTCTCATTAGTTTCTGTTGGGTAATAGGACCATAAAAGATGTTTTTGATGTCTGGCGTTGCATATTAGAAACTAGGGTTTGGTAACCCTCTAAAATGTTCTAAGGAGATATCCGGGCTGAGACCTCTGTTGATTACATATCATTCGTTAATTGTTCGTTAAGTTTCTTGAGTATTTTTCAAAACTCCGATGAGTTATTTCAGTGCCCCAATCTGCGCGCTTCATTTCATAGTAATTTCTCCTATTTTGTCTGCACGCCGCTTTAAGTTCCCGATTAGGCTTTAGGTACGACAGTCTTGCTATTTGACAACTTTTATCGAAAGAAAGCTGTAGTACGAGTAACTCTATTCTCTTGCAAAAAGTCTGTTGGGAAGAAATGGGGCATTCAACCTCGCATTACCCACTGGCTATACGTTTCGGCTATAAAACCGATACTTGTCTAGTGGACAAGTAGCAAACTAAACTTAATCCAAAGGACAAGCGGGGGCTTACGCATTACTCCCTCCGCGTCACTGGATATTATGTTTCAATTGACATCCTTCGTTATTTTCAGGAGTCAAGTAGCTGCTAATTGAGCTATTCACCTTAAAACAACAACATATTGTAGTAAACAAATAAATTATTTGGCTACGCTAATACTCTTGCACTAGGACTCCTACCACAAAACATCGACTACACTAGATGTTTCTGATAGGAGGATCCTTTCGTAGATAACAAGTAAATACACTTCTATACCGACGGTTCCAAGACTAATATCGAGGTTGGTGGCAGTGTTTTCTCAGATAATCTTAATCTAAGCCTCTACTTCCGCCTTTGAAGGAGGCGTGTTCCAGACGAACATTTTGGCGATTAAATGGGTCCTGTCCTGGCTAAAGCAAAAGCATAGAAATATCCGCATCTTTTCGAACAGTCAGGTCACCATGAAATCTCTGATGATCATATTTAAGGGAGATGCCAGAGCAGTTCAATTTTTACCTTTCTTGGGTGCCGGTGCATAGAAACATTCCTGGGAATTGTAAGGCCGATGAACACACCAAAATTCTAACCACTCTACCTATCCTACAAGAAAAAGATGTCATCGGTATACCAATCGCTACGTGCAATTTAATACTACAGCTGGATGCTAATAGAAGAAACAACTTCAGGTGAATCTTAGGACCTGAATCGCTCTAAGAGTTTGGTCTTTCAAAATAGCGCTTTCTCAGTGTTGTCATAGGTGTCATCACTAGACATTGCCTTATAGGCAAGCATGCAAGAAAGCTTAGTGTTTTTACAAATGACTTCTGTAGAAGCTGCATGGACGAAGAGACAATACTCCACCTATTCTGTATATGCCCAGCTTTCTCCCAAAGAAGTAAACTCCACTTGGGAACTATCTTCTATGCATAAACGTTAACACTCTCCTACACTTCGTCAGAAGCTCGTGGCATCACAATGGGCCAATATGCCTAAAAAGATTGTTTTTTTTTTAACAGCCACTCTTACCTAACCTGACGTGGCCAAATGGAGAGGTAGATCAGCCTGGTTGAAGGCCAGATTTTCCCCCAAAAATATCACCGCCTAATATCAACAGTATATCACCTTATTATTCCGCTGTTGGAAGTGACTGGTGTCAATGATTTTTGTTAAATGCCGCCCATTGCTCCTGCTGCCTTTAAAAATTGTACCACCTACTTCACTTCACCTGCGAATAGTTCGTTAAGCTAATTTCTATCTAAATTAAGTCATTTTCGTGACTAGGGATTCACAGATGTTCATGTTCACTGTGATTAAGTTATTATACAGTCACTCTCGTCAGTTTGTTATCATGTAATTTCCAGACACAGAGATTAAAACAGCTTATTTTCCTGTTGTAATGATTATTCATTTATTCAAAATGATTATGAAGTTCTAATGGACTGTGAGTCTATTATTTCTACATTGTTGCTTGGAGAAAAGCTCGGTAACTATTTTGAGATCTACCCTCTCTGAGGTGTTTAATTCCGCTTGCAATTACTATCCATGCGGGCTGTCTTCATTTCAAATTTGTAAAAGGCATCCTCCTCCAAAACAAATATCGGTTAAGCCGCCCTCTAAAGTGTCCTCTAATCAAGCTCCATAATTAATCGAAAAGATAAAAGTCTCTTTGCCATCATCTACCCAATACTCAACAATCGTTTATTCTACGAGTACATTCGATCTATACAATGTCAATTAAGATAACCTCATAGATTGCTATCGTATCTATCCCAAATGTATCTACCACCCTCTTTTTATTTTAACATGACCGCGTGCAATTAAAATCTTATATCAGTGCCAACGTACAATGGATCTCTTGTCCCATTTAGGGATCTATCTTTTAGAAATAATCTAGTCCTTCATCGTCGCCCCCATGAGCTTTTTCTTTTCTTTCGCTTCTATGAGTAGGTTTGACGTCATTTCAAAAATTGACTGACAATCGATACAATTGTTAATCATTGCCAAATGGCTGTTTTCCTCTTCTCATCTCGACTGAAAAGTAAAGATTCACCTTCATCCGATCCGTCTTCTAATCGGGTCGAGTGCTAGTGCTAGTACTAGTACCAGTACCAGTACCAATACGCGTGGAAACTCATACTTGGATTTATTTTTAATTTGTGACATTCTAAGACGTACGCTTAAGCAGATTTCAGAGCTACGCACTTGGAGCGAGATATGTGTTGGTGGTACTCATCATGCCTAAATGGCTAAGTGTGTGACTTAGTGTGACTTTGCCCACTTTAAAAATGTCGTCAGCTGGTAAATAGTGTGGTGTGCCATTGAACTTTCAAGATTGATAATCTCTTATGCCTTGCCTATAGGCTGCTGTGCTATAGATATTTCGTACAGATAGCCCGCCTTTGCCTTTAGTCATTTGCGTGGGACAATTGACATGTGCGACTGTCAATTAAGTCGTAAATAGGAGTTGCAAATCATCAGCAAAGTAGTAAACAACTTTGAAATCAATAGATGTGTTGCTGTCGGCAATTTCTGCCAGCATGAAAATCACAATCTTATTTTTGTTGTTGTTGGGAAGATGTGTACGTAACTGGTTTGTTAGGCTGTCAAACCATGGAAGTTGGAAATGGAAATGGGAAATGGAAATAAATCTCACAACACATCTGTTGCATCATTCAAAAAATGAACAGAAAAATGAGAGCAATAAAATGCCAAAAATGAAAACAAATTGTTGAGAATTATTCAAGAATACGTCAATCGAAGTGTTTGAGATCGTAGAAACGGGGAGATGTGTATTTTTCTGCGAAAAGATACTCGTAATTGGCAAGAGAGCTTCTTTGGAAGCCAGGGTCGAGCTTAAGTGAGTTTTCTTCCATAATTTCAATTGAAATTCCGCCAATCGATGTTCTTTTTTATTAATGCAATCAGAGTATCTACCCGAACTCAGATACGAGTACATTGTAGAAAAGACGTCAGTTGAAACCATTAAAGAAGGAAAAATGAGGTTCACTCTCTGGACTTTCTGGTTGTTGTGCTGCTCTGAAAAATATACAAATTACACATGAATAACGTACATGCATAAATGTACGTATTTATTTAGCACACAAATGGATAAACATCATTCACGAATTTTTATGCTGAAATAGATTCGTTCTTCTGACGCAAACAATTTCGCAAGCCCAACCGAATGAGTTACGCGCAGCGGACAGAATGTATCGAAGTTTAGAGCATACATACGTGTGTGTTTGGTATTATGTCGGCAAAGGAATTTGAATTTGACTCGTCCGATGTTGTTTATTTTCGGAACAATGTGAAAGAAGAAAAGCTGACCGGAAAGGACTTAACTTACTTGGGTGACGTTAAGATTCGTGGTCAATTTCGGCTTCTATTGAGGTCTCACCATATCTATGTGTCTCTGGGTATATTTTTACATATCCTGATTATCTTATGAGTAGATCTCTGACGTGCGTCGTAGACTATTCTTTTCAGACAGCATAGGTTAAAAATGTTTTGTCCTACCCGCATATGTCCAAGATGTTCCTTTTTGCTGGACAGCATGTGCTTGCTTTTTGTCTTACTAAGCAACCAGAGACTTGTGGCCGACTGAGCTTCTAAAGCAACGTCTAGCAACTCGTTGGGGGAAATTTTATAGAGTTAAACTTATCTGGCCGAGAACTACATTGAGAAGACCCGATTAGTTTGTTGGCGAAAAATCTATGACATTTATACAATACGTAAATTGCTATTTAAGGTTTGAGAAAAACAAGTAAAAATCAAATATTAATCATCGAAAATGGCTTTATTGCTTTTCAAAATACTCTCCATACATTCTTTTGTATGCGTTTGAAATAACTTTAGAAGCACTTTTTCCATTCCGAACGAGGTAGCTCCAAAATATCAGCTTAAAACGTTTTAACCAACAGGCAACCATTTGCTTCGAAGTGCTTCGTTCGAGAACAACTTTTGTTGGACTAGTCGACTGCTGTTTAGTTTCGGGTAAAAATATGCAAAGATCCATGATTCTTCATGGCCTGTCAAGATCTTATAAACGTCTTTTAAAGCAATCCGATTGAATTTTTCAACATTTCTTTGGACCAATCGACTAAATGTTCATGCACTAATAAATGTATGCGAGTTGAATCAATCCCAAACTTGCCTCCATTTCACGATAAGTCACATGACGATCTTGCCGTATCAGTTCCCGTACAGCACCGATGTTTTTTGGCACAACAAGCGATTTTGGATGACCTTCACGGAATTTGTTTCTGGAGCGAATGACGACCACGATTGAATTCGGAAACATGGTGACCCGGGATGGTGCTTTAACAGCAAGAATGGCACTTGCTGTTAATTTAATCCACGTGGAAAATCATATGTTAAACAAACATCGCGCGAAGTCCAGAGAGCGAATTTGGCTGAGATGAAATATTCGGCACTCGTATGACAGAACGTTCTGAGTACGTGTACCATTAAAAACGTAAAACTTTACGATGCTTATGTCAGATTTGACGTATCTACACCGGCACTGCCATCATATAAAAAGTCTCGCGGTTTTTTGGTATATTTTTCAAAAAAAATTTTTCTTTATTTAAAATCAATTTCAATCTTTTACAATTTCCGGGCAGCTTCATAATTCCATCGGTGTAGAACTTCTGTGGCTTATCAGCGAAAAACTTGGCCAAGTGATTTTCCGAGAGAGTTTTGCAAAGACCGAAACAAATGGTAATCAGAGAGTGCAAGGTCCGGGCTATACGGTGGATGCATCAAAACTTCCCAACCAAGCTCCATCAATTTGTTCCGAGTCATCAAAAATATGTGTAGCCTAGCATTGTCATGATTGAAGACAACTCCCTTTCTGTTGGCCAATTCTGGTCGCTCTTTCTTGAAAGCTTGATTCAAAAGGTTGAGTTGTGCACAGTAGAGGATCAAATTGACCGTTTCGCTACGTTCTAGACAACTCCCTTCTAATCCCACCAAACACTCAACATAACCTTGTTTGCTGTCAATCCAGGCTTTGAACTCGTGTGTGGTCGGTCACCGGCCTTTGACTATGATCGCTTACGTTCGATATTCTCGTATTTAATCCATTTTTCGTCGTCCGTAATGAATCGCTTCAAAAATAGTTCCATTTCTCTACGTTTCAGTAACGTTTCACTAATGGTTATTCGGTCAATTAAATTTCCTCTCGTTAATTCATGTGGCACTCAAACATCGAGCTTCTTTGAGAAGCCTGTTCAATTTAGATAATTTTAAACTGTCATACGGTTGATGTTTAATGCCTCCGCTATCTCCAGACATCTTCCGTGCCAGTTTTGCTCCATCAGTTGAAAATTTAATCGAATTTTTCAGTGACAGGCCGACCAGTGCGAGGTGGGTCCGGCGTTCAATCACAGCATTCTCACCGTAAGCTCAACAAATTTTTCGGCTTGTTTTTACACCGTTTTTCCCTTTTTTATAGTAAAAAGGCATCACATAACATATTTCTTCAGATATTTCACTCATATTCCAATCAGTATATAGTAACTTTAAACACAAGCAACGAATTACTAGCCTGACATGTCACTTTTCAAAAACGTGTTCGTTTGACACAATCAGATTAGTGTTTCCAGATAAATGGACACCAACACCATCTAGTGACAAAAAACAGTACAGTGTACAAAACGAGGTGCAACTACGAGGGCTGTTTTAAAGGTACCCAGAATGGAAGACAGGTTGTACTACCGAGCTAAAATAAGTGTACCCATTTCAAAACATCGTGTTAGTGTTTTTTGCGACCATGAAAAAGAGCAGTATCGCTTCGTGATCCGCTTCTTGTTTTTGAGTGGACCCATTCACCTTCTGGTACAACCGTTTATCATTGGTTCGCAGAGTTTCGCCGTGGCCGCACGTCGGTTTTTTATGAACCGTGCCCAGGTGGTCCAGAAACCTTTACCACAAAGAAAACCGTGGACAAAATTCATGATCTCGTATTGGCGGACCGGCGAGTGAAAATTCGCGACATAGTAGGCATCTCAACTGAACGCGTTATATACGCAAGCTTATGCAACTACCAGGTATCACATACCGCCATTGCAAACGATTCAAACTCTATGCTTTTTTCCATTTCTACACTCGACTTAGAAATTCCGTTCTGTTTCAAATTGGAGCCTCCAAATCGACATCCTATACAAACAAGCTGGGTCTATCCTCTTTGAATCTTAATTCTTGGAAAACGTTGAGAAAACTTGATGACTGTTAAGCCACCTCAGTAATACTCAAGGACATTGACTGCGAATATCTTTCGTTTCTGTATCCAGCAACAACAGTCAATTTGTATTTTACCTTTGTATTGTACCTTTGTATTGTAACTCACTGCTGTCAATTAAATCCAATGCCAACGGTGTTGACAATATTGGCCAAAGGTTCAATTGCCCTATATCTTACCACTTTCGACACACCTTTTTAAAAGCTCTGTAGTAGATGTATAAGAGAGTCCATGGATATTAATCATGTTACCTGTTTAACGACCCTAAACTTCTCGAAGCATTTGACACTTAACCATAAAGTACATAAATATTATGGAAAAAACTTCAGGAAAAATTTTGATTTCTAAAACCAGCTACAAAACTCATTTCATCGTAACTTTCCAAAAGACAGCAATGCGCTCAAGCCAACGCATGCTGCTCTAGTTTTGTAACAATTTTTAGCGGAATACCCCTGGAATCAATCCTTGGGTCGATAATCTTTTTTCTTTATAATGAACTTCCCACTCTGTTTCACAAATTCTCAATATATAATAGATATTTGTACGCCGATGACGTTCAGCTCGTCTTCAGTTGCCTCATTAGCAATTTCGGTGAGGCTGACCCAAAACTTAATGAGGACTTATCAACTGTACTCGACTGGCCAATATGTGACCTTCTTTGTCTCAACCCGGGAGAATCCTTATTAATCCCATCTACGAGTACAAGGCAACCCATGATCTATACGTCTGTCCACTCATTACACTTAGGCCAGATATTATAGCCTATGTCAAGAATCTAGGACTCTTCCTTAAAACGCATAGTACTCTGATATTGAAGGAGCACATTGGCGGTACTCTTTGCTCTGTTTATAGAGGTCTTTGAACTCTGACGCGTAAGAACAAAGATGTCTAAAACACTGGTGCTACCAATTATGTTGTATGGCTGTGTATTTATTGTTATGCTGACTACAATTGCAGACGAAAAATCAACGTCGCTTTTAACAACATCACATGATACATTTACAACCTGAAAAGATACGTTCGTATATCTCCCTACCCAAAACGTTTATTCAGCTCTCTTTTGAGAATAGTCTGATATATCGCTCACATTTAAATCCAAACAACTTTATGTAAACAAGTCAACCTGAGTATCTACATACTGTGAAACACCGCACTGGTGGACATCAGCACTAGAACCGCTTACAAACACCTGCACAAAACTTTTCAACGTAGCAAAAAGAAAAGAAAAGTGACTGACTGGGACTCTTACAAAGAATCCCTCAAAATATATAAAAAAGAACAGAAGGCAAAGTGACAATTTTGAAAATCATTTAGTGACAAAATCACAAAAACGTTTAAGGCTTCCTATGATGCCCAGTTGAAAGAAGAAAAAGAAAGGTCATAAATGTAACACAACCCTGGTTCCCAGCAGAATTATTCGTAAAACAACTCATAGATCAACGTGATCGGACCAATTAGAATTAGAAATGCTTTCGGATTGAGATACTCCATAATTTCTACAAAATTCGGTTCTTTTCTAACCGTTTAAAGGCAAAATCATATGGACGTAAGCTCTGAAAGAATTTTAGATAGTTAGGGATTGTTAAGCAACGATTAACCTGCCCACTTACCGTAAATGGTGGTGATCTCCACAGCAATTTTGTTTCTCTTCCCCTCCCCAAAGGTCGTATCTAAACAAAGTTATTACGCTTTCAGTACTGTGAATTCCAAAGATACGCCTTTTGAGTTCATCGGGGTTAATAACTTGGATGTTCTTGACAGTTTTTTTCTCCATTAAATCGAATGCAGTTGGTGCTGATGAAGTCCATCTAACTTTTGTTAAAGCCGTTCTTCTTTTTTATTGCCTTATATCACGCACCTTATGAATACAGTTATAGTTACAGGAATTTTTCCTTGTAAATAGAAAATGGCAAAAATTTTACCAATTCCCAAAATTGGGGTTATCGATAAATTCAGGCCTATATCAATTCTGCCTTTACTCTTAAAAGTTTGTAAACGTCTTATACAAAAACAACTAAGTGTTTATCTGTGTCAATATAACTTGTTGAATCAATTTCAATCTAGCTTTCGTCCCAAGCACTATTGTACTATCACTCTAGTTAGAGCGGACATAAAATCAAGGATTGATGCAGAAAATGTCATCTTCTTGATCCTATTGGATTTTTTTAAAGCCTTCGACACGATCAACGTTACAGTACTCTGCAAAAAACTAAGCACTTTGTTCAACTTTTCTCGGTTTGAAACGAATCTTATTTCGTCGTACCTCAGTGATAGAAAACAGGCTGTATCTATTGATAATGTTCTAACAGATTTCCTTTTGTTGACCCGAGGGGTTCCCCAAGGGTCAGTTTTAGGCCCACTTCTTTTTACGCTGTACAATAACGAGGTTCCAAATAAAATACTACACTCATAGATACACATTTATGCTGACGACGTTCAAATCCATCAGAGTTATCCTCTTGATTGAAAATTGTGCCCGAAATATTAACTAGGACCTTGAGCGTATTCTGAACTAGTCGGTTAAAAACGGTTTACATCTAAAAATCCACATAAATGCAAATGCGTGGTGATCTTCAAAAAAGCTTTGGACCTGTCGTACTTCTCGTTTATCTATTTCGGCAACGTACCTTTGAAAATTGTGTCTTTATCTAAAAATTTAGGGAATTCGACGTGGAAAGACCACATAAATTCTACTGTCGGCAAAACCTATAGTATTCTTCGAACGCTATGGACAGCTCAACAATTTACACCGTTAAAAACGAAAATAATACTTGCAAAATCTGTATCCATTCCTGTACTCACACACGGATGTGAAATCTTTGGAAATTGTGACTCTGTTAGCACCTTGCTTTGTTTGACCACGTTTCACATCTGTCTAAAAACTTTCTTAGGATGTCTTTTCAAAATTTCATTAAGTTTCGTACTTTAGAATTTGTATTTCATATTTTAACACGTCAACCATCGTACCTTTATAAAAAATTCCACTTGCCGACATTAGTTTGTTTAAAACTTCCGTGTTTTCCTTCTTTAACGTTGGAAAGAAAATTTTTCAACGCTGCTATTCGAATATGGAATTAACTACCGCTTTTTTTTTTAAAGAGAAATAACTGACATCGGAAAAAAATGCAAATTTTCCTATCTCGCTAGTTCTGTTTTCCATAGCAACGCCGTCCCTGGTCTTTCGTTTTCTTTTTTTTTTTTTTCTTTTCTTTTCTTCTCTCATTTCCTTCCTTATATTTTAAATTTTTGAATTGTTAAATATGTATCTTTTGTTTTTCCTCTTTTTCGCATACTAGTGTATGCAAATTTAATATTTGTGCGTATGGTATTCATTTTATTTATTTTTTTGTATATTTTTTGTTACTTTTATTTAATATTGTCACAACCTTATATAAGCTTTAAAATTCATAAGATTACTTTGTAACTTAAGGATAAGCTTTTAATATGAAACGAATTGAAACTCAAGCAGGATAACCAGCTCTATACTGGCTGGGACTTTTGCTAAAAGATGTGTCAGCAGACGTACGCCGTAAGGCAATGTCCTTTCTCCCCTTCTCTGAAACTTAGTGGTTAATGAACTTCTGATATACCTAGAAGCATTAGGTAGCAGGGTGATTGCTTATGCGGATGACGTTGTTATAGGCGTCTTAGTTAAGCATCTTAATATGATTAAAGAACTCCCTGGCCGTTCATTCTGGTTTGTGAGTAATCCCCCATAAAACTAATCTTGTCCTCTTTTCCAGGAAATATAAAGTTCCAATTATAGACCTTCCCTCAAAAAACAGTACCAGTTACGTGTTTTCCGATACAGCAAAATATCTGGGTTTCATTTTAGACAAGAAACTTAACTGGAAACCTAACCTACGGGTGAACGGGGAACAAATAGGGCTTTCAACCTCGAATAACCCACTGGCTATATATTACATCTCGGTGATAACACCGATACTCACCTACGGTTTTGTCTGATAGATGGCCTCAGACAATGCAGTCCACTGCATCAAACTAAGCAAAGTCCGAAGAACAGCACGTCTATGCCCCAGCAGAATTTAACGTTCTACTCAATCCGCAGCTTAAGACATTCTGTTTCACTTTACACTCCTCGACATCTTAAACAGACAAATTCGACTACACAGTGAAAAAATAATTTATTTGGCCACGCTTATATTCTTAATATATTACGAATCCTCACAGAGAACATGGATTACATCATACCTAAACTTCGATTTGACAAAGACTTTCATGTGAGCTTCCCCTCTAGATGCATCTGGAAGAAGATGCATTCATGGAGGACAAGTCACTCTACTTTTACACCGATGGATCTAAAACCGATAGCGGGGTTGGTGGCGGTGTTTTATCAGATAAGCTTAATCTAAATCTCTCCTTAACACCGGTAATGGCATGGTATCATCTGAACACTCCTTTTCAGACCACAGATACATCCAATTCAATTTAATGAATGCTCCCCCCGCCTACTGACTGGCTCAAATACAGGGAAACACTTTTAAAAAGTATCTCTCCCGACCTTTTAAGCCCCCCGGACAACACCAATGAACTTCGACTCGAAAGTCGAAGCTTTAACACGGCTCTCAACCGAGTATTGGCCGTCTTCTGTCCTCTAATTAAACCTAGAGGCAGGAAAGAGTCATACTGGTGGACATCCACATTGGGGCTGCTTAGACAAGCTTGTAAGAAACTTTTTAACAAAGCAAAAACCTCAAGAAAAGCGTCGGAATACAAAGAATTCCTCAAAACAATAAAATAAGGATTGAGGGACGGCAAAGCGTAAATCCTGGAGATCCTTCTGTCATAAAATCACTGAAACCTCTGAGGCATCACGACTGAGAAAAATACTCCCAGCAAATCCTTCGATGCCTAGCTGCTTGCAAAATAGCGACAGCTCATGAACGACCTCAAGTAACGAATCACTCAACCTGCTACTGGATACTCATTTTCCAGGTAGCTCCCCTTTCACGGCAAGCAATAATCATAATAGAATTATTGCAGTCGCGACAAAAATTACTGGCCTTATCACAAGAGACAAACTGCTCTAAGCACTGCTTAACTTCAAACTATATAAGCTTGCTAGGCCGGATGGTATAATTCCCTCCGATCTACAAAGATACTCAGATATAATCTTGCCATTGCTTGAAAATATCATGAGGTACTGCGTAGAACTATCCCACATACCTCTGTCATGGAGAGAAGTAAATGTAGTTTTCATTCCCAAAAGCGGTAAATGTTCTCATGTTGTCCCAAAGAACTTAAGACCTATTAGTCTATCATCTTTTCTTCTAAAAACTCTAGAACGACTGATTGATGCGATCTAGCTTGAATCCTAGACTCTTATCGACGGCACAAAGGAAAGTCGGTGGAAACGGCTCTACACTCACTAACAAGTCACATCGAATGATCCTCACATTATAGAGAATATACAATGGCAGGTTTTGCTGGATGGTAGAAGGCGCCTTTAACAACGTCAAAACATCCGCAATCAAGAAGACGCTGTCAGCTCTAAAGGTAGATGATTCACCTGGGGACCTGATCAATCTCATGCTAAAGTGCAGGATTATCAACTCCAAACTGGGTGGGTCCTCTGTCAAAAGAAGTATCAGCAGATGTACGCCGCAAGGTGGTGTCCTCTCACCCCTTCTCTGGAACTTATTGGTTAACGAACTGCTGATATACCTGGAAGAGGGTTGTAGCAGGGTGGTTGCGTATGCGGATGACGTTGCTATAGCCGTTTCAGGAAAACATCTACATACGATTAAAGAGCTAATGCAGTATTATCTTAACATATTAACAACCTTAGCGGATCGCTTTCTACTGGGAATAAACCTTCATAAACCGATCTTATCCACTTCTCCAGGAAATACAAAATTCCGACTATAGACCCTCCCTCAATCAACGGTACCAGCGTGGTCTTCTCCGATACAGCGAAATATCTGGATTTAATTTTCGACAGTAAACTAAGCTGGAAACCTAACATTCAGGATATAGTAAAGAAAGCCTCAGTAGCTTTATTCTCTTGCAAAAAAGCCATCGGGAACAAATGGAGCCTCCAACCTCACATCACCCATTGGCTATATATCTCGGTCATAAGACCGATACTCATCTTCGGAGTGGTTGTGTGGTGGACGGCCTTAGACAAAGCAGTAAACTGCATGAAGCTAAGTAAAGTCCAAAGAACAACATG
This sequence comes from Volucella inanis, assembly GCA_907269105.1. Lineage (NCBI taxonomy): Eukaryota > Metazoa > Arthropoda > Insecta > Diptera > Syrphidae > Volucella > Volucella inanis. The sequence continues at coordinate 40,427,633 of OU026153.1, forward strand.
TCTGGGCATAAGCGGAGCCCTACGCACTACTCCCTCCGCTGCTGTTTCACCTTACACCCCTCGACATTTATATCAGACAAGTAGCCGCCAATGCAGCTATTCGCCTTAAATCGACTTCACAGTGGGCAAATAACCATTTTGGCCACGCAAATATTCTTAACGCACTAGGAATCCTACTAGAAAACATCAAGTACACCATACCCAAACAGCGGTTTGACAAGGCTTCCATGTAAGCATTCCCTCCAGATCCTTGTGGGAGGAAAACGTCTTCCTGGATAATAATTCAATCACCTTTTACACTGACTATTCAAAGACCGTCAGTGGGGTTGGTGGTGGTGTTTTTGACGATAAGTTTAACCTTAGCCTTTCCTTCCGCCTCCCCAATCACTGTAGCGTGTTCCAGGCGGAAATTCTGGCAATAAAGAAAGCCCTATCCCTGGACTCATGCTCTCTTAATTCAAGAACAGTCATGGCCTGCCGATCATATCTAATGGAGATGGCGGATCATTTCAATTTCACCTTTGTTGGATGTCGTGCCACAGGGACATTCCGGAAAATGGTAGCATCGGTATACCAGTCGCTGCGTTCAAATCAGTATTAAAGCTAGATGCTAATATGTCAATATGTCTAGCGACCAAACAGATCTGGCCAAAGCTGGATCTGAATCGCGTTAAGAGTCTGATCCTTCTTAAATAGAAACATCTCAGCGCCATCATAGGTGTCATCATTGGACACTGCCTTATAGGCAAGCATGCAAGAAGGTTTGGCGCCTTTACAAAGTATTTCTGCAGAAGCTGCAGAAAATCGGTTTACGAGGAGAAACAGTTGTCTCCTGTTCTCCTCCACCTTCTCTCCATTAGCACTTTCAAAAAAAGAAAAAAAAACGTAACAAATACTTATCCTTGTCGTCACTCACCAGAATCTTAATTGACATGAACAGTCTTTTGTCGAACCACGGAATCGCAACTATCACTTAATTCGCAAAATACTGTCATGTAAATGATTGACACTAATGAGACCAACTTACTTCGTTGTAATTTCCTGACTCGTTACAAGGATATGTCTGTCAGACGGCCGCACACAAGTTGAACATAAATTTAACAAGCAATTTTCTCCGACAAATAATGCTTGCTGTTGTGTTTAGTTTTGCGACATGTCCTTGATTACATACACCAAACACTGAAATTTCGAAATCTTCCTTCCAACCAGGAATACCATAATTCATTCAAAACAATATCCCAACCTCGAATTTCAACTGTGAAATCTGGAAATGTGGAAATCTCCAGCTTCCATGTCGGTTATTGCTTTGACATTTCAAATTGTCTTGTCACTTCTGCTGATGCCAAATACACACGAGTAGTCGTAAGCCGTTTGTGATTCTGTAGTTTTCGACTAAAAATACATGAACAATCTCCCAAGCTCATGTTGGATGTGATTAAAATCAAGGAATTGGGGAATAACACAAGAGAGAGGACATCATCACCACCACCACCACCAGACATCAGGCAATCTTGTGATTGAAGACATATCCGTATCCGTACGTCAACAAAATCATAATCGGATTAGAGAAAGTTAACTCTGTGGGGTTTGCGTTTAGAAAAGTCCTCTTGGCCATGACTAAGGAGTTTAGATAGGTCGAAATTTATGGCATTCACTACAATGATAGTGTTGTACATAGATCCTTGTTAATCCGTCAGTTCAAACTGAACCGAAACTGAAAGGCGGCCATACGAAAACTAATTGGCTTGTGTGTTATCGATATATCATCGCCGTACGAACATCTGACCCTTTTGGGTTAACCATTTGAAGGAGTCTTTATGGAGGCGATTCTACACGTCTTCTGATTGTTTTAACATCAATATGACGAATGTCAGGCTCATAAAAATAACAAAATAAATGGTTTTTGTAAATTTTATGGGATTACATTATTTTCCATTCGTCGGCCGGATGTTCGTGGTGCATGTATCTAAAACCATCTAACCGAATAAGACGTGAGAAATTTCTCAGAATCTGCCAAGTAAAGGAAATTGGCGCTGGTTCTCCTCATTAAATTTTGGAAATAACAATGTGGTGTGTGGAGTTTTTGTATCTTTTTCGTTTGAAGAAAAACATTAAAATTGCATCAATAAATCATGAAGCCTTTCTACGGATTCATGCACAATTGCGTTTTTGCATCTAATGTTCATGCATTACAATGTCGCGTTGTTTGAGAAAAGTCAGGCGATACCGAGTGAATTTTTGTTTTTCACTGGAAGAACTTTAGTTTAAGAACGAGTGCATACGGGTAGCACAGAAGTTTTCGACATGATAATGCATCAGGTGACGCCTTGGATACAGTGACATTTTGAAAGCTTTGAAATCTTCACGTAGGGAAATGGAAAAGTTGTTGATCCCTCAAATTGCACGTCGTTACCAAAATTGGTTGTTGTAACTAACTTAAATCAGTATTCCTCTAGTTGGTTTTTGGTCCGTTATTACGTATACGACATCGCCATCGTGTGCGGTTTCTGCAACATGTCGCATGTTCTGTCCACCTCTTTTGTAGTTGCTGTGATTCCTCTTCGACTTTTCGCCGCTCTTCTTCGATCTTGGGTAAGCGGATTCTCTTTGATAAAGTTGTTTGTTAGAAATATTGGTCGGCCCAAAAAATTCTTAATATGCTCCGCAGACACCTATTAACGAACGTTTGCAGCTACTTGTACACTATTAAAACAGAACGGATTTGTTGTAAGAACACTTCAATCGGAACGTGATGTGTAAATGTTTGAAGCTTTCTCCAAACTGAGACTGCATTGCCTATACGTCCTTCCAAGATATTGCTTTCTAACATCTCCACCGGTTATTCAGCAATGCAAACTTGATGACTGGTATAACTGACGCGTTAATTTCCAGCCCCACGATTGCTACCTCTCATCAAACTCTTGATGTCACTTCATGGATGTTTAGGTAGAAATACAGTGTGTCCTGAAGTTAGAGTCCATAGAATGTCTACGTTTCCCATTATCAGGGCAGCACGCAACACAGCTCTTATTGCTTATGAAAGCAAAGGGAAATATGTAACCCTGTCTCACTCCATTTTGCATTTCAAAATCCTCAGACAAACTTCTAAGAGTATGCAAAGTGATACACTTTGACCCGTTAAAGACGCTCTAAATACCAGATAAACTCTCCGTTGATACTTTCGAAAACCTGTTCGGATCGGTAAAGAAAAGGTGAAGTGGAAATCGATATTTGATGATGATCAGCGGGGATTTAAGTGTTTGACACACGAAGACTCAGTTCTGAAAGTAGTAGGTTATTCTGCATCGACTGTGTCTTATACTATAGATGTTGTCCTAATCATTCTAGTAACGGGTAGCAATGAGTGTTTTTCCAATTGTTACGTTGCAGCAGTTGTCAAAGTTACCAATAATATCCAGCTATAGTGTGCAGTCAATCCGTCGCATCGTGGAATAGTTTAAGCGTAAGTACACACTTTTGTATCTAACACTACCAACTAGACAGAGATTGGTGCGAAATGAAGAAAACATAGCCGTTGTAGGGGCCAGTATCGAAAAAGACCCAGAAATGTCGATTTAGGGGCCGATCAGCTGAACTGAGCATCGATAGAGGGTCAACCCGGCTAATTTTGCGGTTGCATTTGGGCCTACCATCTGTATAAGATTATGCTGCCACAAGAATTGAAGTGAGTTCGCTAATTGGGCGCTGGAAATGTTGGCCCTAGATTCGGATTTTGATCAAAAAAATCATCTCGGACGAGGCCCATTTTTGGCTCATTGGCTATGTCAACATGAAAATTGCCATTATTGGAGCGAACACAATCCACAAGTGATCGGCCCAGCATCAATACATCGACATCGATTGACTGTTTGGTGAGGTTTATGGCATGGCGGCATCATTGATCTGATTTCTTTCGAAATGAGGAGAAAGACACCGTTACCGTCAATGGTTTCAGGTATAGAGCGATGTTAATCGACTTTCTGTGGTCAGAGCCCGACAACATCGATATATCCGAGCTGTGGTTCCAACAAGACGGCGCTACATGCCATACAAGCGAAGCAACGCTTAACGTTGTGAATTAGAAGTTTGGGGATATTAATTTGTCTCCGCAATCATGCGATTTGACACCACTCGATTATTTTTTCTGGGGCTACTTCAAGTCCTTAGTCTACGCTAACAAGCCGATCACTTTCGACACGCTATTGCCAAAATAACGGCGCACTGAGTCAAATTGGACCGCTTGAAGCACTGTCGGCGAAAGCTAGGCAGCCATTTGAATTATTTACTATTCCACACATAATGTTCAAGTGCTCCTTAAACATCTCTGCACCTTCTAGATAGGGTTCAAAACCGTGCGATATAACTCATAGGTGATACTAGTATCGAACACCGACTCACTTTCTTTTATCGCTATTTTCACCACCAGTGCTCAATTGAGATCGCCAGTAGCATTCCGCCCCTTCAAACTTTCAACCGTAACACCCGTCTCGCTATGAAGGCTCATCAGTATATCCTGAAGCCCACTTTTGCATATTTCCTAGTCGTTATAATTTGCAAACATTAAAGACCAATGTACATCGGTACCTTTCGCACAAACTCCAACCATGTCATAATTTTATAATTTTGATGAGGGCTGATGCCCCCAATTATTTAACTTAATCACGGACTAAACTAGGACTAAAAACTAACAGAAAGACTTGAGAGCCAGGAGCCAAGGAAATGATGTAGGAGATCTTGTTTGACACGAGGAGTGGTCAGGTTGAAATCAGAAACGGAGAGGTTTGAGCTAGAAAGCATATTAGAGATTGATTCGATGGTGCTGTTAGAGGTGTGGTGGACCGATATATACAAGAGACGAGGACAACCTAGACTACGTGGGTTGGTGTTAAAGGAAATAGGGTTGATGTATTCTGAGACCAGTCGATGGATTCTAAGACCAATCAATGGATTCTGAGACCAGTCGATGGATTCTAAGACCAGTCGATGAATTTTAAGACCAGTCCATTTTCATTTGCATCAATTATAAGATGATAGAATTCGATAGGTTGGGCCTACGAGTAAGTGTTATTTTAATTGACACAAAGTCGAGCTTAGAAGTAGACGAAGTGGCAACTAGAGAGGATTTAAAGCTGTTGTGAATTGCCCGTAGGACACATCGACAAGGAGAGTCAGTCAAAGGGGGTTTGCGATCATTATGCGAGTAAACATTAAAAGAAAGGGGGAATAACTCCTGGCTTTTTTTCTTGGAGATAAGATTAGTTTCAATCAGAGGGTGGACATCAAATGGGAGAGCATGAGATTAAGCCAAAACGGCGTGGGTTTTAGAAAGCAGTCCTTTTTCGTTCTGTTTTTACAAGGTGAAAGGAAGGTTTTTCCATGAATTAAAGTTTGAAAAAGTTTATCGTGGTCAAGGTAGACTGCGTTGAGAGTGTGAGACCCTTTTAGAGTGTACATAGTGGGGAAGAACGCCGATATCGTCTACAACTTTTTGGGGAGGCGTATTGAATATCTCGTGATATTTTATGTAAAGTTTTTGAGACTGGTAACATTTGTAGTTAGGCCTTCCCGCTGGATATAAACCATGACGCTTGTTTTTGTCACATATCTTCTGTTCCACTTCAGGTATGTGAGCGCCATCGTTGGATCATATAAGGCTCACCTGTCACCATCTCTCTTACAGAAATCCTGAGTTAATTCTGAAAATTCACATAGACTTGAACTCCAAATGTGTCGGAGTAGCTTTATAAGGTGTTCGTTAAACCGACCACACACGTCACCATCGATATGACTAGCATTCGAATTGTCTATTCTGAGCATTCTAAAACGAAATAAAAACGCGTATACGTAGGTGCCTGCTGGTATTGAATGAATGCATCTTATGCTACAGTAAACCGGGAAGAATAGGGAATATTGCACTGGCCTTTCAGAGTTCGACGAATCGTTATTACGAGAAAGAGGAAAGTTAGTAAATTGCAAAACAATACACTAAAAGTATTTTTCGCGTCAAAAGACATGTCTGTTGGGAAAGTCGCTTTGCTTTTGCTTTTTTTTTTTCTTAAGTAGCATTGAACCATTTTGCCTGAGATCTGCAATGTAATGAGCTGAAGTTGAGTTTTCCTTGATCTGCAAACAAAAATTATTCGAAATCTGAAATGAATATCAGATTTGAAGTTTCTCTATTCTTGGGATCCATAAAACAATCAAAATTTGTTTGTTTATTCCAAAAACCAAGCAAATTTCTTCTCAATTTCAAAAACCATGACCTACATCCTGCAATTGCAATCGCAATTCAACCACACGTACCTTTTAAAACAAACAAACACTCAGTACATGTTAGTGCTCGTACTTGTCATCGCCGTCTGTCAGTCTTTGAGGCACGATTCAAATTGCCAACTCTCCACCAATAGACCTAACTTGGGAGCAGTAGCATTTATTTTCGTAAAATTGAATTAATCACTCCTCACGTTCTTAATTAAAACCACTCGCAGCCCCCCCTCAGTCAATTTACACTTGCACCTCAGAACGTAAACAATTTCGATCAGTCAGTCTCCCCTGTTTCGGTGCTGCCTCCCTCTCAACCGCCCATTCCCATTAAAACAAACAAAAATATCCAATTTCGCTGCATAACTCGAACAATAGCAGCAGCGCGTAAAAATTAATTGAATCAAAGCGCGCACTATCCGAAACTGGTTGCATTGCTGTTGTAAATGCTGCATAACTACTTGTACAATTTCAATAGATGATGGTGTTCACTAAGATACGCTCTGCTGCAGGTCCAACAGACAGGAAACCAAGGTGGTGTGTCAAGAAAATTCCTTGCCACCTACTCAAATAGTGGCCAGTCCGCGCATCACTAAATCGAAACTTAATCAATCATAACATTGCTACCAGTAGTGTATTAACGAACATACCCTGGCCGTTTTATCTATGGAGTGAAGCTATAGCTATAGAAAGCGCGGTTTCAAAAGGTTGCATACAGTTGCTAGGGAACACCCTTACAAATGTCATTGTCACCCTCCCGATTTCATTTGAAAATTCCAATTAGTTACAAAACCAAAAGCTAAATGTCAACCATAGTGATGGAATAACAATGACAAAGCATTACCTCTAAGTGCAGAGAACACCGTCGGCTATCCTGACCGGCAAGGACCCACCACCCTATTATTAAATTATCCTCCACCTACACTATGACAAATGCTGTAGTTATGAGTAACTTGAATTTGTAATGACGTCGACTAACAGGGTGTGCAGTGGTTGTTCTAAAATAGATGCGAACTCTCACCACTCTGGTTTGATGTTTTTTTTTTCTTTTTTTTTTTTTTTAAGTAAAAAGGTTATTGGGCGAATAGTAGGTGTGCTTTATTTCCGCGTGGTAGTAGGGCATTAGTGCTCAGTATCATTGAGGAAATGCGACGGAAAAGGGAAACGGAAAAAACCCAAAAGCCATCACACAAACCCAGATACAATGAGATGAGGTATACATATAGTCAGATTTGGTGAACATAAATCACAAACACGGGGCACAACACTACCGGGACCGGGTACCGAGTTTTACATAATTCCCATAAACAACTTGGTAATGGTTGTTGATTGTGAATGTGTGAATATGTGGATCAGGACAAGAGAACAAGAGGTCGATGGATATAACTACCGGCATACGAATGTGTGGCAATGTGGGGTTTTTTTTTGTTGGTAGACCCGACCCTCAACTGAACTAGTTTCGGCCCATTTAGGGACAGTGCTTGTGAGCAATGCAAATGAGTTTACTTTGAGAAATATATTTCCGGGTTTTACATCCCCCTTCCGTTCTATTATATCATCACAATGTTTCAACATTGTTACCGAAAGTTATGCGTGGAAAAAAGAAATAAAAAACAAAAAAAAAAAACAAAGGCGAATATACGATATGTACGAAGGAGCTATGGTAAGATTGTTGTTTTTTTTTTTACGATAGTACGAACCGTTTGAAAACGATAAAGTTCAGTCCATGTTACGAAAGTTTAATTCGAAAGTTTATCTATGCTCAGTGAAGGCTATGTGTAGAGGATATGATGGAGCGTTGGCAAGTTGGAACCTTGACTTTTTGCTACTACATCAGCATTGTGGGAGAGTTCAAAAGCGATTTGATCAGGAGTTTAAGAAAATTAGGAAAAGATGAAGGTAACATGTGTAAGGAGTAGCTCTTGGATAAAAAGTGTTGGACTTTTAGAGCTGTATGTTCTAACAAAAGTGTAAAAATGTTAAAAGGTGGCGCTGCCCTTTTTGCTTTTTTTCATCATTTCTTTTGTTATTCTTTAAGTAGTTTGGAACGTATGTATACTTTATAATTTATTAGCCAAGTTACAAAGAGATTTGGTTGCCGAAAAGTTAACAGGTCATCATCAGTTAGGACACAGTTGATTGATTTGTGATTTATTTTTTTAGAATTTTTTTTATAATGGTAAAACTTGTTAAAAAATTGGGGGAAACTTGAAACAACAATGATGACCATCGGTCTCATATCTAATTCAGTTGATTGCACATGTCTTGCAAGGGTTTCTTCTTTTGAGTTTATACTATTTTTCCGAAACTTTGAACGTACACAATTCACTCACAATTTATGAATTTTATGCGATTGCTACAATGAAGTCTGGAATTATGCGATCAGGAAACTAGTTTTTATATGAAGGCCCACTCCTTTATATAAGGTTAAAATGGAGTAGTATTTGGAATGTTTCACCCTCTTAGCATGCAGAAGATAGTACCTAAAAGAAAGCGTATACAGCTTGAATTAACGACTTGGTTATCACGTTTTAAAGGTTTTCTTGGACGTATCTAGAGTATAGTATAGTATATGTTCAAAGCGTTCAAAACGCTCTCTGAAGTTTCTTAATTTCCTTAATTTTACTTAAAATGACACTACATTCGAAGGCGGACAGTGGCTTAAATCAACAACTTTGCCCATTTACTGCACAATCTTACCTTAACCGTATCCTGTTGTCCAGGCCAAGTTCGTTGAGTGGCATTGACTTGGGCGCGCAAGCTAATGCTAAGTCTACCTTTACCGCGTTGTACCTCCAAAATGGATTTCACGACATTAGTTTGCAATTGCTCAATATTCCATAGCCTACATAAAGTAGCTTAGGGTTCCGACTTCTCTAACAAGGTTCATGTCTTTGAATTTTACGACCCGTACATAATTAACTTTATATAGCACCTTCTCCATCAAATTCCATTTATGCAACCGAACATTTAATTCGTTTGTAATTAAGTCAGTTCTTACGCGGCCTAGAACGAAGCTTTAAAGGTCTAATACAGTGCTTTCTTAGTTGAACTTTTCAAACAGCTTACATTGATATTGACAACAGCGCAAATCCTAAAAATCGCAATGGATAAATTAATAGAGTCGCCATCTATGTGTCAGTGTCGGAACCACCTGTTATCCACCGACTCTCGAAACAATGCTTCTTTTGTTATCGCCAATTTTGGCTTTGAAACACCGAGCTGAATTTTTGGACAACTCTTAAACTGTTCTTCGAAGTTGCTTCATATGCTGTGCTTCTTAAGCATTCAGAACTACCATTAGCTTCGTATCCATTTTTACGTTGTCAAGGTCTTTATTTACAGACTACCGACCCGTGAACGAGGCTGGACAATCCTCTTTGATGAAACATTATTTTTCATTTGATATAGCCGAGCCAATATCCACATCTTGGTGTAGCGCATAGAGTTTGCAGTTGTATCTTCTCCTTTACTCGAGACTAAATATTCGACGAAAAATTTGCTGTCGTAAGTGTTCAATATCTGGCATCGTTCAGCACTCGGCCCAATATTTCAGAACCGGCAGGATCAATGCTTATGTAGACCAGGATTCGCCAAGCCAAGTGAATCTCCACTAGGATTCATTTGTAATGTTATTATTTACTCCGATGTAGTTTAACTTCTAAATCACTTAGGTATATAATTATTTTCGTGCGGTTTTTTTTTTTTTCAAAATCTGAACGTTTATTTAAGAAAAACATGTACAATAGTATTATTCAAAGTATTGCCCATCTGATGCTATGACCTTTTCCCATCTTTCTGGCAATTTGTGGATCCCATCCCAAAAGAACTGCGCCGGCTTGGCAGCCAACAATGAATCAAGCCAATTTTTGATATTCTGCTCTGATGTGAATTGTATTTCAGTGAGGGCGTTCTGCATCGACCGGAACAAATGGTAGTCAGAAGGGGCAAGGTCTGGGCTATAAAGCGGGTGGGGTAAGATTCACTGTTTTCAAAATAGTTCTTAACCGGAATAGCAACGTGGGGCCGAGCGTTGTCATGATGGAAAATTATTGCCTCGTGTCTGGTCGCATATTCCGGGCGTTTTTCGGATACTGCTCTCTTCAAATGGATTAATTGTTTTCGGTAGCATTGTCCATTGATGGTTTCACCCGGTTTTAGCAGCTCATAATACAGCACATCCATCTGATCCCACCAAATACAGAGTATAACCTTCTCTTCATGGATATTCGGCTTTGCCGTTGATTGGCTGGTTAGCCGGGTTTCACATATGATTTTTTGTGCTTAGGGTTGTCGTAATGGATCCATTTTTCAACACCAGTAACAATCCGATGCAAAAATGACTTCCTTTTGTGGCGTTCCAGCAGCATTTGGACATGCAAAACCGCCTTTCGACGTCTCTCGGCTTGAGTTCATTGGAACCCAATTTCCTTGCTTTTGAATATATCCAGCTGCTTTTAAACGTTTTGAAATGGCTGCTTGAGTGACACCCAAAGATTTTGCGAGCTCTTCTTGTGTTTGGCAACAATCTTCATAGAGAAATGCTTCCAGTTCTTCATCTTCAAACTTTTTTCGCTGCCCAGGACGTTCATCGTCTTCCAAGCCAAAATCACCACTTTTAAATCGTGCAAACCACTTTTGGCACGTTCGCTCAGCTAGCGCATATTCACCATAAACTTGTACCAAAATACAATGACTTTCGGCAGCAGTTTTCTTCATATTAAAGTGATGAAGAAGAACTCCCCGCAAAAACACTTCTTCAGGCACAAAGTTCGACATTATTTGAGTGAAAAAAAATTATTGTTGTTCACACTTCAAATGAATGACATATACTGAAATGACGTACAATGACAGTAGCTTTTCAACGCATGTTCCAATGGAATAATAACAAGGGAATAATACAAGTTACGCCATCTCTTAGCAAACCCTTATAGACCCAATATCAATAATTACGTTTCAACCTTTTCCGGTGAACATTTACGAGTATGGTCGTATGCTTGTTTGTTTGACAACATGTAATTGATTTTGTCCTTTCATACTTCAAATCTAATTATTTTCGCCTGTTCTTCGATTGCCGTAAGAGGCTCAATAGTTGCGCTATAATCGATCGCTCCGATTTTGTTGATATCATCTTCGTATCCCAGCATGTTGAAGATATTTCCTTTCGTGTTAACACTTGCACTGCCCACTATTTACCTCATCACTAGATTGAATATGTAGATCATATGACAGTGCTATATATGCATATATATATATATATATATTTGTTGGTATTTAGAACAAGTCTGTAAAGGGTGATTCACCGTGAGGTTTGATTTATAATGTAAAATTAAGCACATACATTTGAAAGTGAACTTAAAATTTTTATTACCGGTTAAAAGAACAATTCATGGCATTTACGTTTTGGAAATGATATCATGTAAATTTTGGCCACGACTACATCTAAGATGTTCCCTTCGGGAGGTCCAATTTTGGGCGACTCGTTCGAGCATAGCGACTGGTATCTCGCAGATTACACGAGTAATGTTGGCTTATTCCCGAAGGCCTAAGACTTTACATATCCCCAGAGAAAATAATCCAAAGGTAGAAATTTACCGTAGCAAAACGTAAAATTAAGTGCTCACCAAAATGAATTCTCAACAAGTCCATTGTTTCACGCGCTGTATGGTTCGTAGCGCCGTCTTGTTAAAACCAGAGCTCACCGAGACCATATACTTGAATTTCAGGAAGCACATAGTCCGTTAACACGTCGCGATAACGGTTAAAATTAACGGTAACATTCTGATTTGCCTCAATTTTGAAAAAATATGGCCCAATAATTCCACCTGCCCATAAACCACACTATACTGTTGTTTTTAATGGATGTAATGGTAGCTCTTCATACTCTTCGGGTTGTTCTTCAGCCCAAATACGGCAATTTTGTTTATTAACGAATTCATTGAGCCATAATTGGGCTTCATCACTCATCACTGAACAAAATTTCACGATAAAACACCGGATTTTCATTGAGTCTTTCCAGAGCCCATTCACTGAAAATATGACACAAATTCAAGTCGCCTGGCTTCAATTCTTCCACAAGTTGAATTTTGTACGGTTTTAGGCTGAGATCCTCACGTAAAATACGCCAAGCCAATCTGTTGAGAACGACGACAAATCGATTCGTCACGGTCTTCGCGTACACCCTCAGCTACAGCTGTTATAGCCTCTTCACTACATGATGGATGTAATCTAACCACTCGAGTATCGTCCACTAATGTAAACTGGGACTCAAATTTGCGAGTGGTATTGGCAATAGTGGTTTCAGTAGGTCGATTTAGGCGCACCGTAATTTCCTCGAATCGCACGAAAAACATTTCTCACAGAACGCTGATTTTCGTAATACAGCTGAACAATTTGGAGACGCTGTTGTAGTGTGAGTCTTTCGATGATGACTTACTAAACGATACTGAACAAAAATGACAAAGCAGTTTGATAAGAGTCACGCGTGATCTGTCAAAAAAAGCCTATTGAAAATCAAACCTAACGATAAATCACCCTATATTAGTTTCAAAGAACGTGTTTTCCAAACTTGATGTGGAATCTGTAGTCGAAGCCTAGAGGTCTATTATAGTTCTCACAAGACTTATTAGCACCTTTCTTAGTTGATCAGTTGTCGTAGTTTTGTTTTTCTTCAGCCAGCTGAGCCAAACTCTTTTACACTGTGAGTGGCCTTGGCTCAGTTGTAGTGAATTGGCTTCCAAATCGGAAGGTTCAGTGTTCGAATCTAAACCGCGCCCTAAAGACATTCATTTTTTTCAGTTAACTAAATGCAAGTAAGAAAGTTGACTAGAAAGTAACAATAAGTCAGTTTCCACTAACAATTAAGTCTGCCCGTTAAATATTAGACGCCACCCATGGAGTGAAATAACCACTGAGCCCAAACCTTCTATTTAATTTTTCAAAAATCTCATCACAAGCTGAGGCATTCATACCCACTTGAGTGTAAAGTTCTTTCAAAAAAAAATCGAAATCCGGAAAAGGTGGATTTTTCAGCAGAACTTGTCTGTCACATGGGGTTATTATATATCCCGTTTTATCCAATTCTACACGCTCCGTATACGGAATGTGTTTGTAATCGTCACTTACGACGGGCGTGCCTACTTCAAGTATATCCTAACCCCTACTCAAATGAAAGTTTGGTTTGGGGCCAAATTGTGTTGAAAGGATGCTGTCAACGTTCGGGAAGAAGACCTATAGCCCCAAAGTGACATAGGTAAGTAAATATTGGCTTACTTTAACAGATCATGTCGGACATGAGAATGGACCTTGTATCTTGTAAATCGCGTGTAAACTAGAGTTTGCCTCACGACAATTTTGTGATGCGCAAGACGGATCGTATGGTAAAATGCCAACTAAGATCTTGCTCAATATCCGATCATTAAATTATCTTCATTTTGGTGGCTAGCTTCGCTTACAACACGTTGCTTGCCATACTGTGCATATACGTATTTCAAAAAAATTATCCAATAATACCTGATTTCCTGCAATTTATTTTTTTTTTTTTAATGAAATTTGATTGTAACTGTTAGGTATGAATGCGAGTTTGGGTCAATAAGTCCCCGAAAATTGAAATAAGGAACACTCTTTTCGACCAAAAAAACGTTTTCTCGCTACACTTCGTCCAACGTTTCTGCAATTTCTTGATGTCCTCTAAATAATACGATTTCTCGAGGCCTTCAAAATAGGCGTTTATTTCATCGACCCAAATCTCTAACCGCTGCGTCATTTCTTTGTGTTTAAGCAGAAACAGAAAAAAGGCTCAGGGAACTAAATCTAGAGAATATGCTAGATGAGGGAGCAATTCGTTACCTAATTCAAGCAATTTTGCGATTACGACTGTTGACTTGGGCGCTGATGCGTTGTCCTGGTGGGGAGAACTTTTTTCCTTATTTTTACAATTCCAATTCGGAGTCGAATAGATCCAACAGCTCTGCATAACAGGTACAGGTGATCGTTTTATCCTTTTTAAGGTAACCGATGTGAATGGCACCACGCTTATCTCAAAAAACTGTCGTCATGATAGACGCATCTTGACCTTCTTCAGCTTCGATTCACCAGGAAAAGTCCACTCTCTCGACTGTTTCTTGGCCTCTGCTGTATTGTGATGAATCCATGTTTCGTCCATTGTTCCGCAAAAAATCTTTATGCAAAAACTCGTTCGAATTGTGATTTGAAGTTGTCAAACGATTGCGCTTGTTGTCAATTGTGAGAAAGCGCGACACCCATCTGGCAGATAGCTATTTCATGTCCAAATATTTTTCCAAAACTGAAATCTCTGGTCCATGTGATAAGCCTCTAGCCTCTTAAAGATCGCGCACCTTCACTCACCGACTGTCCAATATCATACCGTGGATTTTATCGACCTTTTCTCAATTGTGGGACCAGGATGTTCGGCGTTCTGTTCCAATCGGTGATGTCGATGAGGAAGAGTCCCAATAATATTGGGTGACCAGATGGCAATGATAGATCTTCCAATTATTATGTTTCAGCAACTGTCAAAGCTGTCACAATATTCAGTAAGGTTTGCTTCTTCATCATGCATCGTTTTACGCTTACCGAACGTGCGAAAATTATTAAAAAATATTTTCAAACTTCCAGCTCAGTTGTAAATACGTAACGTGGATTTCGTGTGAGGTCGGTCATCATCATGGCTTCATTGTGCAGGCAATTCGTCCCACTATGGATAATTTTGAGCTTGAGTTCATTCAAGAAAGATCTATTGGATCTATAGCTACCAACCAGACAAAGATTGGTGCGAAATGAAAAAAACATAGCCGCTGTAGCGGCCTGGATCAAAGAAGGCCCAGAAATGTCGATTCAGCGGCAATCAGCTGAATTGGGTCTCGCCAGAGACCCGGCTTATTTTGCGGCTTTATTTGGACCTACATCCGTATAAGATTGTGCATACGCGAGAATTAAAGCCGGACGACCATAGACAACGCCGTGAGTTCGCTGATTGGGCGCTGGAAATGTTGGTCGGAGATCCGAATTTTGGCTAAAAATTCATATTCTCGGACAGGACCCATTTTTGGCTCAGCGAACACAATCTATAAGTCTTCGACCAAGTATCAATGCATCCACAAAGATTGACTGTCTGGTGCGATTTATAGCATGGCGCCATCATCGGACCTTATTTCTTTCGGAATGAGGTAGGGGCTCCGTTACCATTAATGGCCTCAGGTATACCCGTAGAGCATGTTAACCAACTTTATGTGTTCAGATGTCGACAACATCGATATATCCGAACTGTGGTTCCAACAAGACGGCGCTACATTACATATAAGTGGCGCTACATACCATACAAGCGGCGCAACGCTCGAAGTTATGAAGGAGAAATTTGGCGACTGTGTCATCTCATGGCTAGCGTTCATCAATTGGGCGCCGCAATCATGCGATTTGACACCACTCGATTATTTTCTCTGGGGCAACGTCAAGTTCTTAGTCTAACGCTAACAAGCCAACCACTTTCGACACACTATTGCCGAAATAACGCCGCACATATTGGACTGAGTCATCAAAAATTGGACCGACCACTTGAAGCACTGCCGGCGAAGCCGAGGCGACCGTTTGAATGATGTACTATTCCATACATAATAGCATGAACATAGCTTCAAAATAAAGCCAGAATTAATTTTATAACTCACACCGTTGTTGCTTTATTTAAATTTTTTTTATCGTTTTTATCTGACCACTTATATCTGACAGATCTACACTTCCGGTCATAAAAACCGCACCATATCAAAATGATTGAAATATTGTTAATAACTACGATAATAATTTTTAAAATGAAATGAAATTTTTGTTGAGTACTCCGCAGTAGCTTATAAGTATTTCTATCTAATTTCCATCTGTTTATTGAATGTTTGAAAAAAGATATTAACAAAGAAAGAAAAACCAGTTAATTTTCTTATTTTTTTAAAATATTTTATTTGGTTAACAAAATCAAACGATACATTTTTTATGTATGTGTATATAAGATGTTTAGATATGCCACTTTTACCAAAAAATTATTAATACCAAGTTGCTCCTCCTTTGGCGGTTATAACCGCTTATATTCTAGAAGGCATGGAGTTGACTAGAAGTTCAGTAATATCCCTTGAAATTTCAGTATTCCATACATGTTCCAGAACTTCATTTAGCTTTTTTTACTCACTGGCCACAAGTGTTCGATTGGGTTTAAATCGAGCGAATTAGCTGGCCAGTCTAGTCTGGTAATTCCGAGGTCATCAAACGTTATCTTGAGCTGAAAATTATTGAAAGACTCTAGTTACTTGTCTGTTTATTATTTATAAAGTAGACATCTAGAAGTTGATTTATAACACTTTACTTACGGATTTGGCGCAGTGGCAAGGTGCAGAATCATTCTGAAAAATGCACTTGTCAGATACGAATAATGCTGTTCAATTGCTGGTACCAAAAACTCCCTTACTACTTCTCCATACTTTTGAGCGTTCATAGTTCCATAAACAAAGTGCAAAGGGCCCAAAACGTAAAAAGAAAAACATCCCCAAACCATCTGGCTTTTAGGAAACTTCACTATTTTGACTATGCACTCGTCCTTGAACCTTTCACCTGCTGACCGTCGTACGTATAGCAAATTGTCGGCACACAACAATTAAATTTACTTTCATCTTTCATCATCTTAAATTTACTTCATCTCAGCTCTGCTCTTATACGCCCAGCACTTTTAAAGCGATCTTTCACGCTAATTCGTTGTAATACATTGTCCGCCTTCTGGGTTGTTTTACGTTTTCGTCCCGAGCCTTTTTTCCTTTCTAGTGGATCCAAATTTTCTTTTTTCTTCATCAGTCGTACGATAGTTGAATGACAGCATCCTATTTTAACTGCAATCTCACGATAGCCAATCCCTTCTTTGACTAAAGTCAATGTTTGAACTTTGTCATCCGACTCAGTTGATGATATTTACCAGACATTTCACTTTTTTTTTACTTGTCACCGTCACAACTCAATTCAAATTGATTTTTTTTTTTTTTGCACTGAATACGAGGCCGAACTCCGCTATGGGGAATACCCTTCATTAGTATGGGAAAAACCTTTACGATCTGATGTAATTAGGCATTTTTTGAGAACTCATTAGGTGGTGCAGTTTTTATGACCGCAAGTGTGTCTGACAATTTTTGGTGCGTTCTTCTAAACGCTTGCTTCTTGACAAGCAAAATGTTGGATTTGAAGTGGCAATGCCTTTTTTTTAAACTAATTAGTCTTTAATCGTTAGTTCAATTAAATTCCTTTAATTGTTATCGTTAATTGCTTAGTTCAACTTCAACTACAGCTGTAGATAGTTTCTTTTAGTTGATTGCCTTTTTGGTTTTAAATAATTGCCACAAACCTCAACTGACTTGGTTATAGATATCAGTTAGTTATTAGTTCAAATTACTCTTAGTTTAAATCTGTTATGTGGCAGGGAATGCAGATGCCTTGCTTTAAGTGTGTTGACATACAACTTGTTAAAGATCGATCAATCCCATCAAAATGATTTACTCGTAAATGACCAAGGAAATCCGTGAAAACACCTTTAGATGCGTCAAGTAGCCCATTAATCTTTGTTCAATAATAACAGCTGATGAAAACCTACAACTACGAGGAATGACGAATTTTCTTAACTCGTTCCATGACGTACACTTAACAATTAACATTTAGCGGCTTTCGCTACACTAACGTCACTTCCTTTGCTAATATAAACTCTCAATCAATTCCAACACATCTATCCGCCACATGAATTTCGAATTTCAAAACTTTTCCGAACATGTCGAAATAATTATAGATATTTTCCTTCCCCACAAACCACTCAAAGCAACAAATTGATTAATTCGCCAAAGCAAACCATCAAAGCAATGACCTTTCCTTTACATGTAGCAATCCCCCCGTCGAGCTAATTGAAGAAAAATTACTTTCAATCAATTCTCATGTCTCAAGGTTTATTGCATCTGCAATCTAGTAGTGCCTGTCTGCAGTATCCCAATACGAGTAATCGTATTAGCATCATTTTCATCATCTCTCAAAAAATAAACAAAATTGAAATTTTGAATGTCAGTGCCAGAAGCTTGCCACAAGCATGTTCCAAAGATAGAAAGGCCATTGCAACGCAAAATCCCCTACCTGCAGCAATCGGCCAAGAGAATTCTCTGAACGAAAATAAATTTCACTCGATATATAAGGAAGCTCCACATTCTTGTATTTGTACCAGAAGATAGAAAGCAAACACCTTCGTACAAAGAAAGATATTTTTCTTTGAGTCATCTCATGAATTGATGGTGGATGTGGATACAAGTACTTGTCATTGGGATTTTCCTAAATCCAGAGGATGGGTTGCTTATTTCACACACGAGCTGCTCTTTAATAAACTTTTCTGATGATTTGGATGTAATTATGGAATCCAACTCATCACTCACTCCCTACCTGACTGCATTGCCCGTGCCATAGAATTTTGTGGACATACAAGTAAACACTCGTATGTTAAAATATTTTTATGGGGGTGAGCATTGGTAGAAAAGTTTATATCTATTGTCTGAGTTTGGATATACCTATGTGGGCTGTGTCACCACAGTATCTGAAGCAAATCCAAGTACTCGTACCACCGCAGGGAATTAACGCGCTGCTCATTAAAATCTCCTTTATCCAGTGAACCGAAGAATTTCGGATTTATTTGTGTTGCCATCAGAGCGGCGCTGCGGTGGTAGCAACGCCGCAAAAGTTTGGAAGGGCGTTGCTGGGTTCCGTTCCAGTGAAACACTAAAAACATTGAAACAATAAAATTGTTTCGTGCTATAAATAATTTTTACCGTAATCCATCTCGAGTGCGCGTGTGGAGAAAAGGTCAGACAGATACAGTAGTTAGACGATGATAACTATGGTATCTGAGACTGAGCAAGTCTTTTGTTCTTGAAACATGAAACTGTCCTTGGAGAGGGAATTCTTTTTTGTTTATGGTTTGGATTTATGATGGAAATTAAAGGGCGAACAAGAAATGCTGCAGATCATTTGTGGTGTGTTGGTGATTCTTTTGATTTTTTTTTTTTTTTTTTTTTTTTTTTTTTTTTTTTTTTTTGAGATGGATTTCTAAATCAATTTTATTAATTTTTAATGTCCAAAACTCTTACCATCTGAGTGGCCGAAAATACCTCTTTTCAATAAGATGGAATCGTTTCATTACATAGGTTTCTTCTTTTTTGATATACTTAGTCGTCTCGTGGAGTAAAAGGGAAGGAGCATATCTTTAGTCTTAATTTGTAGTCCAACTGTCAGAGCTAAGTTTCCTTGCATAACTCAGATTTTATTGTGTCCGTAATGCACTGTTACGAGATTTACCAAAATAGCTAAAAGAAATTAAAGTACATGTCAGTACATATAGCAATGGTTTTGAGATGCATAATACTAGCCTACTCCATCATAAGCTCACAACTCTATACAGAAGAGATTAAAAAGATGTGACGAACCCTGACCATCCTTGCAATCGCTTAAACTACAGCGACCTTCGAACAATAAGCAAAGGCCCTTGATTGTTATCGCGCAGATATCACAGCCATCCAGGTAGTCCAATTGGATGGACCGAGCCAATGAAGGATGAAAAGCTATGGTAATTGATAATGGGAACAGACACAATGCTTATTCGGATGTGGATTTTTCATACGCGGCTGACTTAACATATGCATGAGGTTTTGAGATTCCGACTCATGAGCGAGCTAAATTCGCTAACATACGCCCCATGCTCCCATGGCTGTACGAAAGACAAGACCGACGCCGCTAAACAATGTTTCTACGAGCCTAGGACAAGAAATATGAGCAATGTCTGTAAGTATGACAATGGGAAAGAAGGAGGCATACACTACACCACGCCTGGTTTCCTCATGCGAATATACACAAGGAGACATGGCGGTCTCCGGACGTAAGGCATGCCTCCAGTGTGTGGACGTCCGATCCTTCCGGGCAGCCAACATTGACTTGAATCATTACCTTGTGGCAGCGAAATTACGAATGGGAATTTTTAAAACGCTCCAAATGCAATCGCAAGAGACTTCCCAAGTCTTCGCCGCACGCGTATCTCCCAACAACACCTATGCCGTAAGTGGCAAACATACGGAGCAACTAATGGCCTGAGTTTCACCAAGAAATCCCTAGCTTGCTGAAGAAGACCCATTCAGAAGCCTGTAGAGATGAGAAAGGCAGAAGAGTCACTGTTGGTGCTAAGAATATGGGAAATATTTTAATACATTCTACATAGCAAGGAATAAGCCCAACATCTACACCATTCAACTTGGACGATGATAGGCAAAACCTCCGTCCACCTGTTCAAAACGGAGTAAGGATAGCAATATCTAAGCTGAAATCCAACAAAGCAGCTGGACCGGACTGCTTATGAGGTATTCAAAGATGCTGGAAATGACTTTGCAGAGAGCATATATCAATTCAATTCTCAGATCTGGTCAAAAAAGTAAGCAAGTATGCCTGATAAATTGAATCTAAGCATCGTTTGCCCTATAAACAAAATGGAGACTCTCTCAACTGCGCCAACTATAGAGATATAAGTCTCTTATCTGATCCTATCTGACATATTATATATGGTAAACGTCTGAAGCACTTTGTCTACGACTTAATCGGTCCCTACGAGCGATTTTTCAGACCACGATCGACCAAATCTTCATACTCCGGCAGATCCTGGAACAATTCAAAAAGTCCAATGGCTAGGACATGTACACCGAATCAAGAAATGCAGTAGAGGAAGACCTCGCCTCAGGTGGTGCGCACAAGTAAAAGAGGACCTCAACCGACTTGGAGTGCGCAACTGGATGCAATTAGTTAAAGACCAGAGTAAATGGAGAGGCTTGTTGGTTAAGACCCAGATTCACCGTAGCCCCAACCTAAGTAATCAAGTAAATAAGTAAGTTGGCTACTGAGTCGATCAAATCAATTTTTGTTAATAATTTGGTCTTGTTTTATCAAATCAATAAACCCAATAAGTGATTTTCATTTAAGCTAACCTGGGCGATTGTAAATATTGTCCAATACTCCAAAAGGAGAGTAAGCGTTTTTTTATAATTAGGTTAATTGCTCCTCTTTTAGTCCGTCGGGTTAGCATAAATAATGCTAATGTAAACCTCTATCAATGGATCAAGATTGTATCGAACTATATAATTCCATTCGCTTGTCGCTATGCTATTGTTGAACCAATGCCTTAGATTCTCGGATTGGATTCAAATTTGTTGACTAAATAATGGGTATTTTTTTAGAAGTTTTAAACTGGCAACACTGTTTCTACAGATTGCCAATTTGA
Source organism: Volucella inanis (assembly GCA_907269105.1). NCBI lineage: Eukaryota > Metazoa > Arthropoda > Insecta > Diptera > Syrphidae > Volucella > Volucella inanis. The sequence goes on from OU026153.1 coordinate 40,449,225, forward strand.
CAGTTGAAAGTTGATTTGTGGTTAGTAAGAAGAAGAATAGAAGAATATCGTTTTCGCACCACTCTATGTAGTGGATAATACACATCCTCATGTGTGTATGTGAAGTCACTAGTCTATGTCCATGTACCAAAAACGTTGGACAACTTGGAAGTCAACATTTGCCATGTTATTGCTGATATACGGCCCCATTTGTATATGTCTAAAAAAAAAACACCCTTTATAATCAGCAGATTTAGAAGATAGTTAAGAGATGCTTTATCTGGTTGTTGAGCGATATTACACAGGCCATTCGGCTTTACTCGAAAATGCTGTGACTCTGTTTACTTTTTCCTCAATTGGTAGTGGTGCTAATCTGTGGATCGGACGTTTCCAGATCCCAAATGCTGTTTGGATATTAACCACTCCCACAGAAGTGCTGGAACATTGTTTTTTTTTTATGATGGCCAAGTCTCCCATCTTAATGTTCTTGGAACATTACTTTCATTGATGCTTCCGTCGTTTCCAAAATTTATCTTTGAGATGTGAGACTAAATTCCATCTTGTCAGAAGTTAATGTTGTGAAGGGATTGATTTTATATCAATTTGGGCAATAAGATGTTAACCGATAAGAAAGTGACCTAACAGTGAGGTCAATGATCTTGAGCCTAAGATAGCTTCAATTGCAACTTAAACCGTTTCCAACTGAATATTCCGTATTCAGGAGTATTTTGCTTATTTAACGGCTTATTCCAAGTTACCTCAAAAATAAGGCGCTCTGGGAGGAATAAATTTTAATTGAACAGCTCTTTCACCATATCCCTTTGTTATGGTCGTGAGTGCTTTTTCAGGGTGGATTACTCTTTCTTATTTGGTCAATTGATTGTTTGCTTCAACAAAATTTATTGCATTGTCACAGTACAATTGCTGAAAGTGTCCCTTCCACCAATAAATCGTTTTGATGCTCCGAGAAATGATTTCCATTCATCGAGCTTCGCTAATCTTCGTGTAAGTGTAAAAGCTTCTTTTAATTATCCTGGTGTTTTTCCTCCGCTGGTTGACTTTTTCGTTGGAATACCTTTTTGGTTGTCCGTTTCCTTCCTTACATCGTGCCTTTTGTGTTTTCTCATTGGTATGACCAGTGTTATTATATTTCGTGAAGTTGTTTGCATTTGTCGAAGCCTTTAATCCGAAAATAGAAATAAGACCATGAGATTCAATTTGAGTTGATTTCTCGCTTCCAATCTCCAGCTGTAGTATAGCAGTATAATAGTAGTAGTCGACTCCGCTCAACTCAAACGGCAACTTGTCACAAATTTTTTCCACTTAAGCGGTATTTTCAATTAACATGCAAATTAAAATTAAGTATTTTTGTACTTATTCACAGGTAATATTAGAAAATTAAATTATGTTTTTGTGTACCATACATATATATATTGGGTTTGTAATTTAATTCGTGCGGTTTTTTTTCTTCAAAATTTGAACAATATTTAAGAAAAACATGTACAATAGTATTATTCAAAGTATTGCCCATCTGAAGCTATCTTTTCCTATCTTTCTGGTAATTTTTGGATCCCATCCCAAAAGAACTGCGCCGGCTTGGCAGCCAAGAATGAATCAAGCCAATTTTTGATATTTTGCTCCGATGTGAACCGTATTTCAGTGAGGGCGTTCTGCATCGACCGGAACAATTGGTAGTCAGAAGGGGCAAGGTCTGGGCTATAAGGCAGGTGGGGTAAGACTTCCCATCTACTGTTTTCCAAATAGTTCTTAACCGGAATAGCAACGTGGGGCCGAGCGTTGTCATGATGGAAAATTATTGCCTCGTGTCTGGTCGCATATTTTGGGCTTTTTTCGGCTACTGCTCTGTTCAAACGGATTAATTGTGTTCGGTAGCTTTGTCCATTGATGATTTCAACTGGTTTTAGCAGTTCATAATACAGCACACCCATCTGATCCCACCAAATACAGAGCATTACCTTCGCGCCATGGATATTCGGCTTTGCCGTTGATTTGGCTTGTTGGCCGGGTTTCACATATAATTTTTTGCGCTTGGAGATATCGTAATGGATCCATTTTTCATCACCAGTAACAATCCGATTCAAAAAGGACTTCCTTTTGTGGCGTTCCAGAAGCATTTCGGACATGCAAAACCGCCTTTCGACGTCTCTCGGCTTGAGTTCATGTGGAACCCAATTTCCTTGCTTTTGAATATATCCAGCTGCTTTTAAACGTTTTGAAATGGCTGCTTGAGTGACACCCAAAGATTCTGCGAGCTCTTCTTGTATTTGGCAACAATCTTCATAGAGTAATGCTTCCAGTTCTTCTTCTTCAAACTTTTTTGGCTGCCCAGAACCTTCATCGTCTTCCAAGCCAAAATCACCACTTTTAAATCGTGCAAACCACTTTTGGCACGTTTGCTCAGCTAGTGCATGTTCACCATAAATTTCCACCAAAATACGATGACTTTCGGGAGCAGTTTTCAATAATGAAGAAGAACTCTCCGCAAAAACACTTTTTCAGGCACAAAGTTCGACAAATTTGAGTGAAAAAAAAAGATTGTTGTTTACGTTTCAAATGAATGACATATACTGAAATGACGTAAAATAAAAGTAGTTTTACAACGCATGTTGCAATAGAATAATAATAAAAAAAATATATTGCATTAAGTGTTTACATGCATAGTAGTCGTCGATTTCTTTTGTTTACGATTCTGCTTATTGTGAAAAGACATTTTTTCCTCAAGACCTTCAATCGTATCAGAGACTTCGAAATTTCCCCCAAAAAAATTCCTCCAAAATACCAAGAGCATTAAATGCTTCCTTTACTTTTAGGAACTGCGATTAATACTTCGATGTATTATTGTTGAATGCATGTGTTACTTCGTTTTTTACATCTGCATGTAGACATGTCCCCGAAGCAAGGTAAATCTGCATCAAAAACCTGCAAGAGAATCAGTTTCCTGTCTGAGTGTTATCGAAAAATTATTTTCCTCTTCTTCGTTAGCTTCTAAAATAATTTCTTCATCGAAAATGTTTTTAACAAAACCTGACCTCCGAAAGCAATTTTTAATAATCTCCTTCTTTATCATCCACCAAGCTCTTTTGACCATTTTCAAAGCTGCGATCAAGTCCACCTAAAACAACGGATTATCCCTTGATCCAATGGTTGGATGAGGAAAGTTGTATTTGGAGCCAGAAACTCGATTTTTATGTTATCTAAATCAGTATCGTTATCTAATTTGTGACACGCCTCATTGTCAACCAAAAGCAATACTTCTTTACTGTTCGCTCTAAATTTTGCATTTAGTTCTTTCATGATTGCACTCCAGATTGACTGAGTCATCCAAGTCTTTGTGTTGGCAAAACATTTTGTTTTGAGATTTCCCTATAGAGAAAATGATTTTGTCGCTACCGGTTGAATTTGTAATAAAAATAATTGTAATTCAGTCTTTACTGCATTTGCTTGCTGACTGTTTTCCTGATCTGTTTGCCAATGTTCCGGTAGGTAAAGCTTTAAACATTAATGCAGAATCATCCGCTTTGTAAATATATTCACCATATTCTTCAAGATATGTTGGCAAAATGTTAGCCAACCATTCGTTAGCACAGCGGCGAAATTTTTCTCCCCATGAACATTCTTAAAATAAATATTTTCTCTATCAACATACAGCATAATAGGAAATACCTTTGCTTTTTCTATTAAAAATGGGCCAGTGATTGATGCATGTTCCGATCGCATTTCCTTGAACCAAAGTGACAGAGCTTTTTCCACATAATTATAAGAACTTATTCGCACCCGCTTCCTTAAAGCGAATAGAATCTCTACTATTAACGATTCTTGTTAAAGTTGGTGCGCTGCAGCGGAACTATGTACAAATGTCTTTTCTTGACTCTCCCCCTTTAATCTTCTTCAAAATTTCAGTCTTCTTTTGAAGTGAAAAACTTGTGCATTTCTTCCCAGATCCAGATGCCTTAAATAATTCTTATAAACATACAAATTCAAATTTTTCTTTTGCAAACCTTTACCACTTGTGCCGACATTTCTAAGGATTTCGTCACAATATAACACAATTCAAGAAAACATTTGAACACTGAAGCCGAAAGGAAAATCTTAAAGAAGCATTATATTGCGCTGTCAAAACTTATAGGTGCACTTATAAAAAACTAATTGTCAGGTCCAGTGGACGTGTTCAGTTGAAGAAATAAAAAATTTTACCAATGGACGTATTCGGTGACTTTTTTTCAGTAATGCGGAGCTGAATTTATTTTTGACATAATAATCTTTTCAGTTAACGGGGTTTTCTGTTAAGCGGGTTTCAGTTAGGCGGAGTAATTTATATGAAAATTATCAAAAAGCGCTCTGATAAATAAATAAATTTTCCAGAAAAGAAGAATTCAGGCAAACGGAGTCGACTGAAATGTTTTTCTTTAAAATTTATTCCCATCCAGTGTATTTCGTGGATCACAATTACAATAGGTATATACTGCAGGAGTTGCAGGATAATGAGTATTAGTAGTAGTATATAAGCAGTCTATAATATGGAACATCGAGAAAGAGATCTCTGGCTTTAGGGCGCATAAGAGTACGCGAGAAGGAAAAATGATGCTACAAATGGGCCATCTTTTGGCCCTGGAATAGATGACTCTATGTAAATAAACAAACAAAACAACCTTCTCATATATATTCCTCAGGTATTGATCAAAGGAATACGATTTTGGATAATTAATTCTATTTTTTAATAATTTTACGTGACAATTTTGGTTGAAAATTCGATTTTTTACGATGTCGCCATTTTGTCAAAAATTAAAATTTCGATTCTTTTTTCGATCAATACCCAAAATTATCTATCCACTTAAAGTATCTTTCAGGAAATAAACCGGAGATATCATGATCGCCGCCGAACACTTTTATTTTTTTGGAGGACCTTGAGGAGATCGTCTGCAGAAGCACACCAGATCGATATTTTTACAAATTTCAACAATTTTAGCATTTTAATTCAGATTTAAAGTCAATTTAATTGAATTAAAAACGTAAAACTGAACACACGACTGTACAACGTGGCAGAACTGTTTGAAATTATGTTCACTTGTTTCGTACAAGAAATAGTTCGAGTTAGTCATCAGGAATAAAAATTAGATTTTAAACCTGGGAACACAAAGAAAGTAAAGAACCGCTGCTACTTCAATTTGTGTTCCCCCTATTTTTTAACAGTCCGAGACGTCCTTACAAATATGCGTATATCTCGAAAAATACTTACCGGATCGATTTGAAATTTTCAGGGAATATAGTCAGATATCAGGAATTAGAAAAATTTAATTTTTTGAAAATTCTAAAGGGTGAGCCAACAACTAGTCTTTAAGTTTTCATTAAATTAAACACACATTTATTATGAAATCAATGTAAAATTTTATTAATTAATAAAGTTCGGTCTATGGCAAAAATGAATGGAACACAACACCGTTCATTTGACCAGCACGGCTTCTGTTACAAGCGATCATACCAAAGTCAAAATTATCGATGACTTTTTGAATAATAATTGAGTCAGTGGCTACAATTTTAGTTTGGATGTTATGTTTGAGATCCTGAATTGTCGCTGAGTTATTGGCATAGATCTTACTCTTCAAATAACCCCACAGGAAGAAGGCAAAAGGTGTCAATCGTAAGACCTTGGAGGCTTCTCCTCTAACCGAAATAATACGATCTTCAAGTTTCGTACGCAATAAATTGACTGATCGATTGCTTGTGTGAGCGGTAGCACCATTCTGTTGAAACCAGAGATCGTCCAGATCCAATTCATTCAATTTTGAAAAAAAAAAAATAAAATAAATAAATAAATAACCGGTCAACATATCGCGGTAACGTTCTCCCGTCATTGTACTATAACTGTCACTCCAATCTCACCTTCGAAAAAGTACGAGCCAATGATGCAGCTAACCCATAATTCGCACCATACAGTGATTTTTTGGGATGCATTGGTTTTTCGTGAATCTCGTATAGGTTTTCCGGTCCACATTTACGTACCCGTCCATCGAAAATAGGCGTCAACGGAATAGATCAAATTCAATGACAAATTGTCCTGCCGATCCAACATCCAGTTAACAAATCGGCGACGTCGTAAATGGTCCAAAGGCTTCAATTGTTGTGTAATTTTGATTGTATCGCCGTGCAAATGAAGATCAACTTTTAAAATTCGCCGTAAAGTGCCATAAGAGAGGCCCAATTGTTGAATTCGGCGACGAATTGTGGTGCCAGCCTGGTTTTGAACACTTTTGCTCACAGTGGTGATGTTGTGGCGTTTGCGAGATGGCCAACGAGTTTCTTTAAAACGCCTAACCACTGCACGAATTCCAGACTCACCGTACTCACGGTATGTTGACCGAAAAATTCAAGAATTTTACGAAATGTAACTTTTACAGATTGCCCATTTTCTTAATAAGATTAAATAACAAAAATTCGTTGTTGCGTGGTAAACGATTCCATGACTAAAATTGCCAAAGATTGTATGACATCTGTCAAAAAGATCAACCACATTGCATTCAGTAAATGATAATAATTGACATCCAACATCGACACCATCTGTTGGTTCGCCCTTTAGTTGCACTCACTGTATCTATGGATATCGATGACGCTGCTGCTTCCAATGCTGTTTTGAAGCTTTGCACATTTCTGTAGGGTGTTTTACAGGTCATGTTCTTTAGTTCAAATGTAGTCTTCCCGACGGTCAATCTTTCGCTCCTAAAAAACGAGGAATATTGACTCTGAGCCAATCTTGTGTGGTTTTTGCTTTGTGCACCGGAGCAGAGTCTTGTTGAAGTATTTATTTTATTCGATTTAAAAGAATATTGATGAAACCCTTTACAACACCATCTTCTTGGTAAAATTTAACGCCTGTTTTCACACCTTTTCGTGGAAGTGAAGAGATGAGATACTTCCCATTTAACCATTACGGAAGCAGGGTGATGGGTGCGTTGAACTCATTTAACTTTTTTTTTTCACTTCCTTGAAAACTTTTTTCATCCACATACCACTAGCCTAATTTTTAACAGATGAGGAGTTCCATTAACCGACGATAGGCTTTCTTGTGAAGATCATCCCGAATTAGTTTTGACATGGATCTGGAGAATATCTCCAATTCTTTTGACATGATTTTCTGCTTCCAAAGAGGACTTCTAGAAATTCGTTCACGCACGGCTTTTACTAACGACCACTTCTTGGCCTGTCCTCGAAGCCCGAAAAACAAAAAACATTCTCAATATACCTATTGGTTTTAGCAAATCAACACTACGCAACACTACGAGTATAACCGCGATACGATTTTTTTTGACGCCCTATTCCATATTCAAAGATCGGAAGCTGAAACTAAAACGCCTTCTATTTTGTACCCATCAATGCATGTACACAGTGGTATAGTGTACATATATCCATTTCCATACCACACTATCAAATCCTTATCACTTTTCGTTCCAGGTGTGGCAGTGATTTTAATTTAAGCACTTCGTTATCCGATACTCTTGTCTGCTTCGAAATTAAACAAATTTTTCCTAATTATGTTAGGTTATTATCCCACGCACAACCTCAAAACAAGTAGCGAAATCTGTGTGAGCTGGTATATATGTATGTGGGCATACGACCAATCTCATCATTATAGATGGCTCACAAAGTACGTATTACGTATTAAGTACATCTTACCCGTTAAAGAGCTTAAACCCCTACAATCCCTAATGGCAATCCTAGAATTTGTTTGTCTAATCCGTATGTGGGTGGAGGTTTACTTTCTTTTTCCAGTTTGGCCTTTAACAATTCATGAGTACTTTGTCTCCTGAACAAATTCCTTTGTTACTTGAAATTTTATAAAACTCAATTTAAAATCACGATAATATGTATATACAAGGACAATTTTCACTCGCTCAGACATTAGACACCAGCCATCATTCTATCTCCCTATCTTTGTGCCTAGAAAATCAGCAAAAGTATCATGCAAAAATCAAGGTCAAATCTTCCGCCTCGAATAACAACATCCAGCCGTTACCAACTGAATAAAACATAATCGTCAACAATTTCCCCCAACACAAGGACTTAGAGCAATTTGGCTTTTTTTTTTGTAAATAAAATAAATAACAACAACGGTAAAGGTAAATACATGCAACTCCTTCCATTATCTTGTTACATATTGCCATTATGGAAGGAGAAGGTAACGAAACACAAAAACCCTTAAAGGCTAAAGAAGTACTCGTAAGTGTCTTTCATATGAACGTTATCGAAGAGGAAAACGTGATGTCAAAAATCCTATTCGTCAAAAAGGACAAAAGACCGATTTGTTGGAAAAAAAAAGGGGAGGCTGCCTTAAATGCCAATGTTCCAATTAATCATGACAACGGACCGGAATACAAAACAAACTTGAATATTGATTCGAATCCGAAACGTTGGCCGGAATATGCTGGAATATCTTACCCACAAGCTGTCATTCAACATGTCATTCGAGTGTTGGTGTTGGATTTTTCTTTTATATATCTGGATACAGAAGATTTCACAGACAAGAACTACGGATCGATGAGACTTCCTAAGACGACCGACTCTAGTGCAGATCTACATTTTTTAATTTTTTTTTTCTCTGAACAGGAGCAGTAGACACAATTGTGGAACTATAACTGTTTAAGGAAGTCCTTCTTGTATTGAATGTATAGTATCTAATGACGCTCCATGAAAAACAATTTTTTCCAAAACTATTCTATTGTTCAGTTAATCTCTACCAACATCGATTTTAGTCACCTAGGTCCCTCACGTACAGAATGTTTGTCGAACGTTACCAGAATACCCTCCCTTTTTGGGGTATATCCTTTCATCACCAGGACTAGGGATGGTATTACAAAATTCACAAAGAGTCAACAGTGTTATCAAATCAAAAAAATATAAAAAAAAATAAATGGATAAGCAAGTGACTCCAAAAAAAACTTCACCGATGGGCTTTTAATTCCTCGTTCAGTGGAATGGTAAAGATTATTCATTCATTGTTGGTTTTTTTTTTATACCTCCACTCCTCCACATAAAAAAGAAAAACACAATAAACAAACAAGTTTGCGTTGAAGTGTCCTTGTTGAAAAATTTCAGTTGAACAATCATTGGGATGGACATTTCCCCAATTGATTTTGATTGTAAGCGAGACAGAAAAAAAGATTAAAAAGCCACATATACGAGTAATTCATCGTTAACACTGATGGACGTACGAGTATGCATAAGCACTTATGGACTTTTATATGCACCTGAATGTTATCTGGTTTTCGGCAGGCCTTGGATATAGTCATTCGATGACCTAAATAATTTGGGAAATCGTAATGCACAAAAATACCCTGGTCTGCGATCTTTCTCTACAAATTACATTAAACGTAAACGATGAACGGGGGTGGGTACTGTTTTTCATTTGCATTGCACAGATGGCTTTTTTTTTATAGACTCCAACGATGTTACGTTCCTTTGCACTTGTCTACAAAAAAAAGGAACTTATGCATCCACAGGCTGCTTATGTCATAGAAGAAATCCTTGGACTATTTTGAGAGTTTCCAAAACCATTCATAACAGCACAAGGTCAGGAATTCAGATGGCACTAAACGTAAATACAGCCTTTTCGCAGCAACAATAATCGCAAGACATGACTCCTGAGTTCTGCGTAAATACTCATCACTCTTTATCATGCCCAACGATGCCCAGAAAGCAGAAAAGAAACGAATGTTAACTCAGGATTACAGATGACATCTTATCAACAGAGGGAACTCTAAGGAGGAGATCGGAAAATCATTTACTTAGAACCTAACCCCTAAACTCAAAGCAAGAGCTAGAGGAAGTTATTCAGCACCTAAACGGTGGCCTTACCAAGTGAGTTGAGCTGACATTGTCCATTGTGGACTACGAAAGGAAACTAAAAAACTTCCAAACAAGTCACTTAAAACCAATTTGGAGGAAGACTAATGCCTTTACACATCGAATCAAAAAGAATATAAGAACCCAATTCGGATTTCGAAAAATGCCATTTGGAGAAACCAGCGGGACAATCACAAGGAGCAAATCAGCAAGGTTAGGTTAAAACAGGGGCGTGATGAACATGCCATCACACAAGGAGTAGGCACCAAAACGGACCCATTGTATTCAAAAAGCAAAAACCTAAACAATTTCCTTACAAAAGCCAAGAAGGCCTTTGATGTTCGTCCCGTCTATTTCCTCTAGGTTTTCGAAAAAGAGAACTGTTTTCGACTACGCGGTATTACCTCACATTCACACATTATGTGTGTATTTGCATATATTTGAGTCTCTTTGCGTGTTTCCGCAGAAGAAAGTTGTCCTAAGCTTATCCTTGTTTTATTTTATTAACTCTCTTGATCGAGCCACAGCTTTTTGCCCAAGTGCTGACCATCTTCAGGGCAACCTTCATAAATTCGCTTAAAATATTTAAGTATTTACCCTGCACTATTATGACCACATCATCTGCATATGCCGTGGCACTTATACCCATTGTACTAAGCTTCTAAGGATGTTATTGATAACCAGCACCCACAGGAGTGGGGATACGACTCCCCTGGTTTCAGACATTCAAACCAAACTTTGTCTAATGAAACAGTTTATTTTCTTACTTGGAAGCACGTTGCAAATCCAATTGGTAATACCCTGTTGAGTATTAGTGTTTAGTGGCGCTGCACTCCACGTTATTGGAAGCTCCTTCTATATCGAGAAATCGCAAATTCTTCGAAGTTTAGACTCCTTTCTATATTCCCCACCACCTTGTGCAGGGCGGTTTCAACAGATTTGCCTTTCATATGGTATATGCATGCTGTGACTCAATGAAAAAGCCAGTATTGCATCTTTCCTAATATGAATCTCCAATAGTTGCTGTTAGGTTTTAAGCATAAATGATGACAGACTTAATGGTCTGAAATATTTTGTTGTTATATGTCCCTGTTTGCCAGCTTTAGGTATAAAAAGAACCATAACTTTCCTCCAAGCTATTGGTATGTTTTTTTTTTTTTTTTTTAGAATGTGTCCAAGAATTTTCACAATTTTTTGTGCCGGTGCCAGACCGGGAGATTTGTACGGCTTAAAGGACTGAATTGTCCACCGTAATTCTTTTCTTATAACAAGAAAAATGAATGTTTTCAGTGTGCCTTAGCATGCCAGATTCATCTAATAATGTGGATCCAGGAAAGTGGGTTTCTACCAATGTTGCCAGAACCTCTTGACTACTGTCAGCTAGGAACGCTCGCTTTTTTTTAAAGCATTTTTCGTAACCTCGAAGTCTCGCCTGTACAGTACTTCTGCCATGAAGTCCTTTTTAACTTTCTAACTAGGTACTTAAATATCTCATTTTTGGGACTCATTTCTCAGGTAACTTAATCAGAACCAGCTCACAACCAGCTCCTGAAAACGAATCTGCAACTGAGTTAAGTAACATATTACGTCGTGGCTGGTATCTTGCATCGATGTTTAAAAACGTTAGACACGCTTCGTTGGTTTGCTTCAAGTCGCTTAGCACCGATGGCTTTTATCCTGTTAAGCTACAGAAAGGTAGAAGAAAATCTTCATTGCTAGCCCGCTGGTGCCACACATACCGAAACCCTGACGAACAGTGAGAATATCCTTTAAACTTAAAATTGGAAAAAATTACTACACTCTCGTTTCTCTAACGTTGCCAAATCGCTAAATCGAAAACGTTCAAGGCGCTTTCGGCTTTTTGGAGGTGTAAAGGAGCTTTCAGTAAGACAGTGTTTGGTGAAACACGCTTTCATGTCATTAATGTTTTCACCAGATTCCAAAGAACATTCTGTCTCGGCTGCATGGAAGCTTTTCCTAATACGTTTGGCTCTGCCTAGAAACACCAATGAACCTGCCTCTCAAGGCTATTTTTCGTTTAAAGCCAAGTGGTCTAAAGTTTTGATGACCGACTCTCTTTTGACTCTGGACGTATGGACATTCCGTCTGATCCAAATGACACCAGAGCTCCTGTTGGTGAAAAAATACGAAACCGACTTTCCTTGTGCCCGGGAATGGTTTCGGATGGAATCTGTGCCAGGAAGGGACTGTAGTCGAGTCTTCACCCACCGATCGAGGGTGTAACGCTTAAAGTCTTGCTAAATCCTCTCACGATTTCCAACTTAGTTCGTCTGAGTCCTATGTCACAATGAAATCAGGGGAATTGAAATCGCCAATGAACTTGAATGTCAAGTTTCTTAGGAGAATTTTTCGGCATCCGAACCTGCGTAAGGATTATCTAAACTGGCATAACTCTCCGAACGTTCAGCTACTTTCTTGTTATCACTCAGTAAAAAACAAAAAAATTAGACTGCTTTATGTCATCTTGCTGAACACCTAAGAGTGCTGGTCATAATAGACACATCATTATGCAACGCTTTCTATGAGAGTGATGACGACACTTTCGAATACTAGCTCTGCAAATGTCCAGTGTTTTACCAGGATAACCGGAGCGGTAAAATTCTATTCGCCGGCCATACGACGAATATATTTCACAAATAAGTTGGTGTATGGTCCTTGCTAACGCAATCCCCGCAGCTTTTAGTAATCCATATGCTCCTGCAGCCTTGTTGGTCTATAGTTTAGATATCGCTATCCGGAACTCTTAATTGGTCGACAAATTGGACGGTGATAAACGTCCACGTTGAATGGTTCACTCTGCCTGTCAGCCGAACGCAGGTTGTTTTCATCCGTAAACATTCTGCAAAAGTAATTCTTATAAATTCTCACCCCCGACCTGTCAAGTTCACACCATTTCTGTAGGAGAACCTCTTCATAGCCCCGATCCGAAGCTTCTTACATTTTTCCATATTTAAAAGCTGATGTTCGCGAGTAGTTCTTGTCCTGTTTTCTAAGATAAGGGAGTCAGCTAAAATTTAGTAAATCAAATACGACGTCTCTAAATATTTGCTCACAATATCGTCACTTAGCTTCTGCGCTTAATGCTAGCATCAAATGATTTCTCAAGCAATTTTTGAATACTGTGTGTGTTCTGGCGTCCGGCTTATTCGCATTCGCACCTTGGTAGTAGTAATCCAAGTCGATGTTGGCTCTTTGAGAAGTTCAAGCATTCGGAGTTCTGGAGCTGTGTCTTGCAATATGGATGTATGCTACGTGTTGTGTTGACCTTTCGCCCGCCACGAAGTCATTGGGCTGAGTTCATTTTCAGAACTAATTTCGCGTATTCTATCTCTTTCAACTGTGCTATGAAATACGCTTTGCTTTCCTAACTTGGCGTTGAATCCACCAAAGCCTAGAAAATTGCTCATATGTCTGGTCTAGGAGCTTGTATAGGGTGATGCATCGTGAGGTTTGATTTGTAATGTAAAATAAAACACATAAATTTGAAAGTGAACTTAAAATTTTTATTATCGGTTAAAAGAACAATTCATGGCATTTACTTTTTGAAAATGATATCATGTAAATGTTGGCCACGACTATGTCTGAGGTGGTCTATTCGGCAGGTCCAATTTTGGACGACTCGTTCGAGCATAGCGACTGGTATCTCGCGGATAACACGAGTAATGTTGGCGTCCAAAGCATTAGTCATGGCTGGCCTATTCCTGAAGACCTGAGACTTTACATATCCCCAGAGAAAATAGTCCAAAGGTGTGATATCCCACGATCTAGGCGGCCAATTTACCGTAGCAAAATGTTAAATTAAGTGCTCACCAAAATGATTTCTCAACAAGCCCATTGTTTCACGCGCTGTATGGCTCGTAGCGCCGTCTTGAAACCAGAGCTTACCAAGACCATGTACTTGAATTTTAGGAAGCACATAGTCCGTTAACATGGCGCGACAACGGTACCATTGACAGTAACATTCTGATTTGCGTCATTTTTGAAGAAATATGCAGCGATGATTTCCCAGCCCATAAACCACACCATACCGTTGTTTTTAATCGATGTAATGGTACTCTTGGTATTCTTCGGGTTGATTATCAGCCCAAATACGGCAATTTTGTTTAATAACGTATCCATTAAGACAGAAATGGGCTTCATCACCGAACAAAATTTCACGATAAAACATCGGATTTTCATTGAGTTTTTCCAGAGCCCATTCACTGAAAATATGAGGCAAACTCAAGTCGCCTGGCTTCAATTCTTACACAAGTTGAATTTTTTACGCTTTTAGGCTGAGATCCTCCCGTAAAATACGCCAAGTCGCGTACACTCTCAGCTACAGCTGCTATAGTCTCTTCACTACGTATGGTCTAACCGGTAGAGTATCATCCAGTAATGTAAACTGGGACTGAAAATTGCGGATGGTATTGGCAATAGTGGTTACAGTAGGTCGATTATGCGAACCGTAAGTTCCTCAAATCGCAAGAAAGACATTTCTCACAGAAAGCTGATTTTCGTAATATAGATGAACAGTTTGAAGACGCTTTTGTGGTGTGAGTTTTTCCATGATGACTTGCCAAACGATACTGAACAAAAATGACAAAGCAGTTTGATAGGAGTCAAACTTGTGCTGCTCCTATGTAGGTCTTGTTAGCATATTAGGGTTACATTGATACGAATTGTAATCAGACGTTCGCTCTGATATTTAATGGTCAAGACTTCTTGCCTAAGTCTTCCTCTGATTACAAATCCTTATACAAAACTGCTCTCTATAGCATTAACTTTAGAAGATGTGAAACTTCTTCGACTACATGTGAACTGTTTAGGGTATGGACATTCCACATGCATAGCTAAAAATCTTTGTCCGCTTTTCGTTTACTGAGGCTGTTTATTGCTTTAGAACGTATGATGCTCAAGAACGGTTAAAAACTCTTTTATCTACTTTGAAGGAAGAGTTTTCGGTGTGATCCTCAGTCCCGTCTGCATTGATGGATTGTGGAGGATAAGATACAACGAAGAATCTTTTAGGGTATCACGCTTGAGCAATAATTTAGGCTAATAGTGAAAGAGCTTGACTCTACTCGTGTCATAAATTACATGTCTTTGTCGACAAAATCACTGTTAATACAATAAAATAAATTTAAATAAAAATCTCTTTAAACTATTTCGCAAATCAAATATTTAAGATTTTCCTTTCCTTCTTTTTTTTTTTTACAGAGATCAAACTTGAAGACAATTTATACCATTTACAATAAACAACTACACCGAACGCATCACCAAACAAAATAAAAAAAAAAAATGTCCTCTTCAACGCCTCCACAGTCCAATGAGGACAACAACTCAACCCCAAATTCAAACAACAACAATAATAATAACAATAACAATACGAAAGTCAACAGTACCAACACAGCACCAAACAGTGGCAACAACAGCGTCGACAAACTCTCGCCTGACCAAGATATCTTCATTAACCCAGTTGACGGCCTACCCACCCAACATCCAACTCTACCAGAGCTTGACGCCGAAAATGAACACAACGAGGTAGATTTAGATTCCTTCGATGATCTACCAACATCCATTATAGTGACAAACATCCACTCCGAGGTATTTGCCAACGACCAAATGAAAGCCGAAATGGAAGATCTGTTCCGTACCTTCTCTGAGGCGGCAACTTTCCAATGGCTACGTAGTTTCCGTCGATTGCGTGTTAACTATGATAATGCTATAGCTGCAGCTAATGCGCGCATTAAACTCCACCAATATGAGTTCAACAAGAAGACGGTTATTAGTTGCTATTTTGCGCAACCAGTTACGCCAGTGTCACACAAGAATCTCCAACCACCGGCACCGGTTAAACAGTTTCTAATCTCACCACCAGCGAGTCCACCAGCTGGCTGGGAGCCACGTGAAGAGAACGAACCTCTTGTTAATCACGATCTATTAGCTGCGTTGGCTAATCTCACACCTGGCGAAAGCCACGAACTACATCCACAAACCGAAGATCAGCCGGCAATAATAGTACACACTGCTAAATTACAGGATAGTAGCGGTGCCGCTAAACAACCCATAGCTCACACCAAATGTCCTGAGAGGGCGTAAAATACAAACGCTCACCATCAGTAAAAGTAGCAGCAGCAGCGGCAGCAGCATCACACATCGACTGCAACTGCTCCATCGTACCCCGAGGGCTGTCTCGTATTTTTGTATTCTACACACTGAATTTTTGAAAGCAAATGAAGGAATTATAGAATTTAGAAGTTTACTATTACCATATATATATATATATATATACAAACAAAAAAATATATATACAAAAAACATTATAACAAAAAAAAAATATATATAAAAAAAAAAAAAACAAAATAGAGAAATGTTATACATTTTTTGTGCTAAAAAAGAGGAAAACAAAACAATTCTTTAGCCACCAAATTTTTTAGGTATTTTAAATCAAATTTTAATTAACTAAAATCTAAAAAAAAAAAAACAAAAACAAAAACCAACAATTAATTGTTATTGTATATAATGTTGAATTTTAATTAAACAAAAAAAAAAAACGAATTATAATTGTCAGAGTGATGTTAAACTAAAACAAAACGAATTTCGAACAAGAAACAAAATTCCAATTACGTTTCCAAATTCAAGATTAATGGAATTTAAATATTTTAATTTTTCGGCACAACATTTGTTTTACACACTTTTGTAAATATAAATATATTTTTTTTTTATACACTATGAGTTATTCTTATTTTACATTATTTATGTGCTACAAAAAAAAAAAATAATAAATAAAATGAAATAAAATAAAACATGGATTGAGTAGCAAGAAACAAAGAAACAAAATTGAAAACATTGGGCTGTTGAATTGAAGTAACCTATACGTATACATGTAACATTGAATAAAAGTATTTTAATTATTTTCAGTTATTATCATTTTTATTTTGCTTACTTTTAATTTTTATTTATATTTTTGTTTATATTTAATTGTTGATCCAGCCTGAAACTGTAGTGAATTTTCATTTGCTATTTGGTATTCCCTATTCAAATAAGAGAGTTTGTTTTCGACATCTAGGTTGTTCTTATAATATTGGTCATCACATTTTCGACCATTTTTGAATCCATTTCATGCATAAATCTTCTCTTTCACTTGGTCCCAAAGCATGAAGTCGGCGACCAATTTATTCATAATTTCGAGAAATGAACTCTGTTTCCCATCCAGGTGCTTTCCAAAAAAGTATTCATCGAATTTACGCAAATTTAAGGCTCTATTTCAACAATAACTGCGCAGGTGTTGGCTTTGAATGTTCATCACATTTTCGACCATTTTCGAATCCATTTCATGCATAAATCTTCTCTTTCACGTGGTCCCAATGCATAAAGTCGGCGGCCAATTTTGATCATCATTTCGAGAAATGAACTCTGTTCTCTGTTCATCCAGGTTCTTTCCAAAAAAGTATTCATAGAATTTACGCATATTTAAAGCTCTATTTCAACGATAATTGCGCAGGTGTTGGCTTTGAATGTTGGCGAGCGTTGGCATTAATTTTCTCTTACCCATGACCCCAAAAACAAGCCCCAGTGTATTAAATCGCATGATCTCGGCGGCGAGTTTATATAGAAATTTTGCGAAATGGCCTCTGTTGCACACCCAGTCTCCCTTGATAAGATTGTTCATCACATTTTCGACCATTTGCGACTTTATTCCATGCACAAATCTTCTCTTCCACGTGGTCCCAATGCATGGCCAATTCGAGAAATGAACTATGTTGCCCATAGAGGTTCTTTTCAAAAAGGTATTCATCGAATTTCCGCATATTTAAAGCTCTATTTCAACTATAATTGCGCAGGTGTTGGCTTTGAATGTTGGCGAGCATTGGCATTAATTTTCTCTTACCCATGACCCCAAAAACAAGCCCCAGTGTATTAAATCGCATGATCTCGGCGGCGAGTTTATATAGAAATTTTGCGAAATGGCCTCTATTGCACAGCCAGTCTCTCTTGACAAGATTGTTCATCACATTTTCGAGCATTTGCGAATCTATTTCATGCATAAATCTTCTCTTTCACCTGGTCCCAAAGCATGAAGTCGGCGGCCAATTTATTCATAATTTCGACAAATGAACTCTGTTGTCCATCAAGGTTCTTTTCAAAAAAGTATTCATCGAATTTACGCATATTTAAAGCTCTATTTCAACGATAAATGCACAAGTGTTAGCTTTGAATGTTGGCGAGCGTTGGCATAAATTTTCTCTTACCCATGACCCCAAAAACGAGCCCCAGTGTATTAAATCGCATGATCTCGGCGACTAGTTTTAATAGAAATTTTGCGAAATGACCTCTATTGCACAGTAAGTCTCTCTTGACAAGATTGTTCATCACATTTTCGACCATTTGCGAATCTATTTCATGCATAAATCTTCTCTTTCACCTGGTCCCAAAGCATGAATTCGGCGGCCAATTTTGATCATCATTTCGAGAAATGAACTCTGTTGTCCATCCAGGTTCTTTTCAAAAAGGTATTAATCGAATTTCCGCATATTTAAAGTTCTATTTCAACTATAACTGCGCAGGTATTGGCTTTAAATTTTGGCGAGCGTTGGCATAAATTTTCTCTTACCCATGACCCCAAAGACAAGCCCCAGTGTATTAAATCGCATGATCTCGGCGGCGAATTTATATAGAAATTTTGCGAAATGGCCTCTGTTGCACACCCAGTCTCCCTTGATAAGATTGTTCATCACATTTCGTACAATTGCGGCCCTGAAATATCGATAACAACAATGATGTTTGCTGACTGTTGGGGAGCATTGGCATAAACCTTTTATCTCATAAGGCCCCAAAGAAAGAAATCACATGATTAGGTGTTCAATTATGATTATCATTTCTAGAAATAACTCAACGTGAAAGCTATTTAAAACAACATGGTTACAACACTTATGTGGCATGTAGCGCTGGGTTGTTGATTTTTTTTTTTTTTTTTTTAAAGGAAAAAGTTTTGAAAGATTACATCAGCTTGACACGTGAGGGAGCCTTTAACCCGATTTAAAAAAAAAACGTTCCGAAGACTAACTTACGCCTATCGTAAAGGTATTGCATCTAGTCAGTAAAATAATCAGCAATAAAGCGAATTACTTACTTGCTTAAGGTTGCGCTACAGTCCGGGGTGGACCTGGGCCTCAACCAACAAGGGTCTCCATCCAGCTGGATCCTTAGCCAGCTGGATATTTAGCCAGCTCGATTTTTAGCCAGATCAGATTAGATTAGATTATTATGGGAGGTGACAGAAAACCCCTGATCACTGCGGCCATTTAGAGCTCATCCGCAGTTTATTAGAAAGGCGGCTTCACATCTTTAGGTGAGCTGACAGCTATGTCCGCTTCAAGGTAGAATTTACCTAGGTAAGGTTGACGTACTTTGGTTAGTCCATTGCAGCCACATAATATGTGTTCTGCAGCTTCCACGTTCTCGTTGCATAGTATACATGTATTAGCCTGTGCTATGCCCATAGTCACCAGGTGTTGTTTAACACGACAGTGTCCTGTGAGAAAATCTGCGGTCACTCGAATCTGACTTCTACGTTGCCTTTATGTTCACTGTGTCCTGACACCCAAATCAGATGAACTTTATTTGTGGTGGACAGTTGTAGGAGTTGAAGGCAATGCCAGACCAGTCTTGATTTTATCTCAAAGTCTTTGATTGCAAGAACGGCTGCTCTGCTGTCGGAGAGAATATAAATATTTTTGTTTAGATTTCCTCGAATGCACAGCTTTATTGCATGGATTTCAGCCTGAAATACGGAGCTGCTTGTATCCATACTAGTGCGAGGACCGTATACTTCGGCTCTAACTCCTTCATTTGTTTTGGATACGCCTGTGTACCACACATATGAGTCCTTGACAAATGTTGGTTTTTCCTGTTCCCAGTTAAGACGTTCTGGGAATGTACCTTTAAAGTTGTGCCGAAAGTTATACCTTGGTCGACATTTGTCTATTAGATGTATTCCGAGTATTTCGTCTTTTTTAAATTCATGAAGAATTGCAGCGTGACCAAGTTTGAAATTGGATTCATCTTCTGTCATGAGCATGTAGGCATTGCTTCTTTCATGATTTCCAGATGAAGTAGTGGGATGTTTAGGATAACTTCCAGCACAGCTGTTGGTTTGGTTTGCATTGCACCATTTGCGCAGGCACAGGCTAGTCTGCAGTTTATTGAGTTTTACCTGAGTAGAACTTTTTGATGCTTTCTGCCACCTGATGGCGGCTGCATACGTGATGATAGGTCTCGTTATTGTTGTGTACATCTATTGTTTCATTTTGGAATTAAGTTTAGATTGAGTCTTCGAATTTACATCTGATTAGGATAGCAATGTCGTCTGCATATCCTTGGACATAGAAGCCATCACTGCTAAGAATAATCGGTAATTCGATTGACCATAATAAGGGTGATAGTACTTCTCCCTGAGTGCATTTTTTCGTAGCTATTACTCTGTGTTTATTGCTGTCTAATGAGGTTTTTAGATTAGCATTTTAGATCATCCCCTTTAGGGCATACTTTCGTCCGACCATATTTTGCATATAAGTTGGTATATGCTGCTTACCAAGTCATCGTCTGCCATTTTGAAGAGCTCGGCAGTAAGGCCGTCTGCTCCAGCAGCCTTATTAGATTTAGGCTTAGATATGGCTATCTTCACTTCATCCAGGTCTGCTGGACGGAATTGTTGTTCTACATCGTCCAGGTTTAAAGGTTCATTCTGTCTGACAGGGGTATTTGGTTCGTCATCGCCATTAAACGCTCTTTCCGAATCCTCAACATCGACTGCGAATCTACTACGATGTTTCATTGTTCTAGGGACTAGTTCGAAGTCGCTATATAGCTCGTATAGTTCGTCGTTAAATCTTAAAGCCCATCAAAGCAAACAGGATCGAATATTTTTTAACTGAGGATATATATCTTCTTATTCTTTCGACAGGCCCCATGCTTCAGCCCCATAAAATAGGACTGCGATGATCAAGCTCTTATATAGAGTCTCCTTTATTTTTCATGATGAGGGCTTTGCTCAATTGTCTTCTTAGCCCAAAGAAACCACGATTGTCAAGAGTGATTTTTCATTTTATTTCTGCTGAGATATTGTTGGTAGATTTCATAGCAGAGCCAAGGTAGATAAAGTGCTTTTTTACGTCGAAATTATAGCTGTTGACTCTGACGCTCTTTCCAACTCGTCGATGTTGTATGTCCCTTTTTGTTGACAGCATTTACATACTTGGTTTTGCCCTCATTTCTCGCTAAACCCATATTAGCTGCTTACGTTTCAATACAAGAGAACGCATCGGTGACAGCCCGCTGTGTGCTTACAATTTCCATATGTCAATATCATCGGTGTACGATAGTAGTTATACAAACTTTTGAAAGATTGTGCGTCCATTGTTCGCTTGTGAGGTCCACATAATTCCTTCAAGTTTGATCTTAAAGAAGTCACATGACAACGCGTCAGCTTGTCTAAAACCTTTTCTGACATCAACCGACTTTGACGGAGCAGCGATAGTTTGGCAGACGGACGAACTTGGCAGCGATCCTAAAATTAGACATTGCTCTATATAAATGCTGTTATATGCGGCCTTAAAATCGATTTAAGATGAAAAGGAGTGTGATGGTTTGATCGATTGTGGTCTGAAATAGCGCAGGTAGGATCCGATCAGATCGTTGACTAAGGGTTGTAGACGTTCACACAATATGATAGATAAGATCTTGTATGCGATGTTGAGGAGACTTATACCTCTATACTTTGAGCAGTTGAGGGGGTCTCCTTTTTGTGGATAAGGCAAACGATCCCGAGATTGTATTCCATATCCGTACACTCTTCTGACCAGATCTGAGAAATGAGTTTTGTGCATGCTCTTCACAAAGTCATTTCCAGCAGTTTTAAATACCTCGGCCGGTAAGTTTTCAGTGGGCAGATTTGGGACTTAAAGGGTGTTTCTGATATTTTTACTTGAGGCGTAATTCTGGTACATGGAAGTCAGAAGCCCTGGAGCTTTGGTTCAACACTGACTTATTAGAGATAAATCCCCTCTAGGGCCGCTCTAGGTCCCCTTATAGGAGATTCATGGTGACTGTAGTTTAAACCTAAATCACAGGTAGTGTTTTCCGACTTTCGGTGGATTATCGAAAAATGTAGCAAATACTGGGTGCTATGATCCTTAGATCGGCGGAGTTTTTTTTTAGATAGGACTCACCCTTCACCAAAGGGTTTCGTCAGGATGGTCTAAGTATCAGAGATATTATAATATTAACGCACTATGTAATCCAAAGTGTTGTAGCACACCCTTGGCTTAAGATTACATGGCAGGTTCCAACGTAAAGCAAGTGACTTCATCTTGCACGCATCTGTGTAGACTTCGCGTCGGGAACATAAATTTATGAAATTGAGGCACAAGTAAGTTTTGCTTTTGACACAGTCTTGTCGCCACTTCAACTTTTCTGGCTCACTATAAAATTTGCGTTGTACTGCATGAATTCAATGAATGAATGAGACGTTTCTTGATCCAATTGATTAAGATGCATATTTAAAGGTTAAGTCATTTTTATAACAAATTATGTATATTTAAGATGCTGAGCCGGTTATACGGTAGCAGTGATCCACTTCGGTAATGTGAGGGCTGTTATGGTCTTATAAAAATCTCACTCGTCACCATCTCATTTCCAGACAACTTGTTCTGGTTATAAGATGCTAATATTTTGTTATTGCTCCTGAGCTCTTAACTCTGTTTGAAGACCTTTTGCTGAATTTCCGAGAAACATTTCCGCAGCGAATTTGAGAGATGGGTTCTCTGTATTCACTTATGTGGGTAGAAGTTCATTCAAATGTATGGCTCTCAGTTGGTAAGTATTTTTGTTTATTTTCCTTTTATCTGTTTTAATTTTATTTTAATTTTTTCTATTAGGCTATGTTTGATTTTTCTATTTTTATAATTTTATTGCAATTGTTGTACGGATGTAAATAAAATAGCGAATTCCTAAAACACTAATCTAATAAATAGAAAAACCATAGCTTGAGGATAAGAATGAAAATAAATGAATTAATAGAAATGAAATAAATGTTATGTAGAATTAAATGTCACATAATAAAAAAATAATAATTCCTGTGACACCTGCGTAATTCAACCTTAATCAAACACACCATATACAATCTTTGAATGACTTTAAACAAAAATCAACTCAACTCAATGGCCAGCAAGAACTTAAAATTTAAAAAAACAAAAAAACAAAACAAAACATAAAAACAGAAATGTCGATATACATACAATATATAAAAGTGTATGTAAATATATTTTTAAATAAATAAATGAATAAAAGAAACAAAAAACTAAATTATAAATTCAAGGTATGTTTGCTTTTACTTCGTGTTAAACAAAATTTAAAAAATCAACAACATGCATAAATATATACATATATTTTACTAAATAATGCTGCTGAAATCTATGTAATCAAATGAAATACAAAACGTAAAAAGAAACACAAGGAATCACTAAATTAGAAATTGGAAATTCAATTCAATTATATGACAAACAAAAAACCAAAACAAGAGTTCTATAAACTTTAATCTAAATGTATATTTTATATGTAATCTTTTGGTCTGTTTCCGACAGGTTTTCATCAAAACTTTAATATTAATTAAAAAGAAAAAAAAGCAAACTAAATAATAAATATAACCTACAAGGTGTAGTAAAATTAAAATTAAAATAATTAATAAAAACAAACAACAAAATAAAAAGATCAAATGAAACACAAACAAAAAGATATGACGATAATAAAACCAAAAATCCGTTATTGTTTAAAATTCAAAACGTTTTTCTTTTTTTTTTTAATTAAGACTATCTGGCTATCTGACTGCATTCAAAGAATCGTACCCCTGTATCCTCATTTTCACTCACCCAGGACGAAAATTACAGGGAATTCCTTCCCCTGATCTATGAGAAGCTAAGGTCTAATAAAGTTGCTGACGTCTGCTGAGCTATTATATTTAACGCAGCTGGAAATGACCTGATTGGAAACATGCATCGGCCCCAGTATCCATCTATTTTGTGTACTCAAACCAACCTTCAACATTCTAAGTCTACTACTGCTAAAGGAGGCTTTCCGTGTTGAATACAAAACTCCACATAATATCTCTACAGGAACCGTGGATGTGGAATAAACGCATCTGTGGTTTCGGATGTTTAAGGAATTTTCGCACCACTTTATGACTAGCAATCGGAAAGGCCGAGAGCTTATATTTATGTGCCGAACTAACTCTCACCATATAAACTTGTGGAATTTTGTAACGAAGATTTAATTGCTGCAGACCTAAGCTACGAAACGAAGAAAGCATCGAGAGGATGGTCAAGATTCATCAGCATATACGATCTTGTGAATGCATGAAGAATAGGACATTGATTGCCGATGCTGGCTTAAACCAATATGTAGTGGCGGGGTAAACAGAGGTTGCCCGCAAGGCGGCGTTCTGTGTCCACTGTCTCCACAGCTCAACGCGCTCAATAGTTCTAACGTCTATGCATAAGCATACATGGATGATGTAGCTATACTATACTGGCTTTCAGTCAATACTCTCAAAACTGAGGTTGTTCTCTTTACGAGAAGGAGGAAGCTGCCTGGTCTATCTCATTTAGTGCTTAAAGGCATCACCATCCAGTTCTACAAAGAAGCTAAGTATTTGGGTGTTATTTTGGATAATAAACTTCTTTGGACTAAACATGTTACATTGAAAACATCTAAGGCGCTGTCGGGCTTCTAGCAGTGTAAAGGAGCTATCGGCAAGACATGGGGCCTGTCACTGAAAAGGATTATTTGGATCTACACGGCTATGATAAAACCAATTATATCCTATGAGTCGGTTCGTCTCAGACGCATGGATTCCTGGCTCCACTCTAGACGCATTGATGAATCTCCCTCCCATTAATATTCATATCATAGTGTGCACTCCCAAAGCCATCTTCCGTTTAAAAAGAAGTGGTTTTGGGTATAGTACGCACTGAAAACCTTGTGCCAGCTGTCTTATGGATACACTATCCGGTGCAACTCATGTTGCAGAAAAAATATGAAATCAACTTTGCCAAGAATAGAGTGCAGTAGAGTCTTCACGGACGGTTTCAAAATCTATATAGGATGTGGCGCTTTCTCCAGAAGGACGACGTAAAATTTTATTTCACATTAGAAAGGCTTGCATCTGGAAGTGGAGATTTACGCAATTCTGATGGCACCGAACTATATTGCAGGGAACCAGTAGAGGGCGCAAAGTATTTCCATCTGTAGTGATAGCCAAGCTGCGTTTAGAGCCTTGCTAAATCTCTGTACAACTTCCAAGCTAGTTCAAGAATGTAATAGATCACTGAACGCATGAAGGCTAAATTCAGTGACCCTTTTCTGGGTCCCAAGTCACCATGGGATCATGGGAAATGAAAACATGTCAGGCAAGATTCAGAGGAGAGTTTTTCAGGACCCGAAAATACGTTGAATCTGCCTGCGTCGTCGGTTAAGGCTTTCATTGTGCTCAAATAAGCACAACTGCATATGGCATTACTCCTCAGGTTGAAGGCAGACCAAACAAATACTTCCCGACGTCTCTAGAAATTTAGCGGCTTTTCTGCTGCCTTGAGCATGTGAAGTCCATCTCTGTTCTGCTGTACTGGTCTGTCAACCAAGCTAAGTCATTGGTTGCGACGTTTAATGTTATTATATAGAACCCATTTTTAATCTGTGGTAATGATCCGGTTCAGAAATGTCTTTTGATTGTAACGCCATAGGATCGATTCTTTGCTGAAAATTATTTTGCGATAGGTGATGCGTTACCCATTTTCCTAACTTTAGGACTTTTCTCATATTCCCATATTTTCAAGGTCTCGACTGATGGTCACGTTACTTACGTCGACTTCCCTTACCGTAACAGTGATACTTCTTTCGATGATGGACTTCATGAGCTATCGTCTAGCTTTTCTGGCCTACCCGAACGAGGTTCATCCTTTACGATAAAATTGCCATTTGCAAACCTTGCAAACCAACGACAATATTTGGACTCGCTAAGATCAACCCTCTCCGTACACATTTTTGGTTTATCCATTGGATACAGTTCCATGCTGGTTTTTCGGGAACAAAAATAATAAAATATTTTAAATATGCTCTTCCTATACATCATACCTTGATCATAAGGAATGTATTCAGAAAATTAAAAATACACGACGGGAACCCAAATCATTAACCAAAATGTCATTTCGTCGGTTTTCGACCACTTTTGAACCGCTCGTGCCACTGGTAAGCGACCGTTTTCTTAAGAGAATCGTTGCCGAAACACTTTTCAACATTTCCAACGTTCGCGCACCATTAAATCCGTTTTTTACGCAAAATTTAATACAAGTTCGTTGTTGCAAACTTAAATCCATTTCTAAAATTGTAAAAAAAATCGCCAACACACACAGAGATAAATGTACTCTTGGCTACGTAACTTTTGCAAATGTCAAGCTATGACACTAAGTTTTAGAGGGAGTGTCAACAAAAAAAAAAAAAAAAAAAAAAAAAAAAAAAAACTCAAATCAGAACAATGGGAGCGCCACACGATGACGCCACCGGGAACCTTTTGATCAATAAAGTATATTCCAAATACTATAGGGCTTTCCAATAGGGACTTGACAACTTTGAATTTAATTTGTGCACTCTTTCACTAATTATCAAACTGTTACTGTCAATTTATTCAGTAAACTCAACATTTTCATCATGGTAAAGTACACTAACGAGCAACGTCTGCAAATTATAAAAATTTTCTACAGATTAACTCCAATTTTCGATAGTAATTCTCGACCTAGTAGACTGGCAATAACAAGTTTAGTACAAAAATTCGGCAAAAATTCGTTGTGTGATGTTGACGTGTCAGTGAGACAACGGGTTGGTCGAATTGTCGGAAATATCGCTGCCGCTCAGACGTCCGTAGCAAACGATCCAAATCAGTCAATTCCAAGGCGTTCTCAAGAATTGGGCATCGCTCAGACCACATTATGGCGTATTTTGCGTAAGGATCTTGGTTAACACCCATACAAGATCAAGCTGACTCAAGAATTGAAGCCGATGGACCATTTGAAGCGACGTACGTTCTCCGATTGGGTTCTGGAGAAGATGCGCCAAGATGATGAATTTCATCGCAAAATCATCTTCAGTGACGAAGCTTATTTTTGCTTGCGTTATTGGTCGGGTGAAAACCCACATGTGCTTCATGAATCACCACTTCATCCACAAAAAATAACTGTTTGGTGCGGTTTGCATGCCGGCGGCGTTATTGGGCCATATTTTTTCGTCGACAATAACGATCATCACGTTACTGTGAATGGTCAGCGTTATCGAGCCATGACCACCGATTATTTTTGGCCGAAATTGGAAGATATGGACTTGGACGACATGTGGTTTCTACAGGATGGTGCCACAAGGCATACAGCACACGCTACAATCGCTTTTTTGAAGAGTAAGTATGGTGAGCGTGTTATCTCAAGACATGGGTCAGTCTATTGGCTGCCTCGTTCGTGCGATTTAACGCCGCTTGACTATTTTCTGTGGGGCTACGTTAATTCGTTGGCTTATACCAACACGCCGACGACGTTGGAAGAAATGTGTTGTTGAAAATTGGGTTTAACGAATCGACCGCTGCAAACGTGCCCGCGGTGGCCATATGAACGAAGTCGAGTTCCATTCATAAATGTTTTGATTGTACTTCGAGCCAATAATAATTTTTTTGAAATATCTCAAATGGTTTGCCTTTTATTTAAAAAAGTCGTCAAGTCGTTATTAGAAAGCCCTATACTTTTAATAACGGTTTCAGAACTAAATTGGTTATATGCATTTTATGACAATTTGAAAATGACTGCCGAAAGAAAAGTGCAATACTAATGTTACAACCTGATAGTACTTGCATACGCGGATGACATTACTGTGATTGGACAAACCCAGCCAGCTGTCAAAGAAGCCGTAGTGGCTGGTTTGACGGTAAAACAAAGTAAATGCTCATCAGAAAAGAAAGCACACCGCCGACGAAGCGAAAAAGATGGGAGAAAGAAAAAAAAAAAAAAACAAAGCATGTGCTGTCAATAAAGGGGGGAAACACAACATCGATGCCTTTGATATAACTTTACGATAGGCAGCTACTTGTGTGAGGTAGTAAGGATCTTTATCTACCTCGGTTCCCCTACCAACTCCGACAGCACGAGCGCGGAAATAATGCGAACAATCACTCCTGCTAATCTCTGATTCTTTAGGCTTAGAAGACAATTGAGTAACAGAGCCCTGTCTCGTAAGGTCAATGTGGCTTTATAAAATGACCTTATCATTTCTGTCCGTCTCTATGGCACAGGATCTTGGGCCTTGTGGAAAGCGGATGAAAAATCACGTGGCTATTTCCTTTTCGGTTTCGTTTTCATTGACTGCGAATAGAAGATTCGATCACGAACTGTATGGACTGTATACCGACATCGGCCAAGGCATGCGTTTACGGATCCTACATCTGAGACGGTTAAGACATGTTACCTTGATGGACACCACAACTTCGTACCAAAGATTCTTTGATTCTAACTTGAAGGGACGGCGCCACAGAGGATGAGTGCATCTAAAGTAGAGCACGAAAGTAAAGGGGACCTCAACGAAGTTGGAGTGTGGCAGTGGAATTGTGAGTGGCTTCGACATTCTGGATAGAACACCCAAAGGACAGTATGTTGAGATTTTTACTGCGGAAAAAACCTTAAAAAAAAATAATAATAATAAATCACACCGTGCGGGTATTCCATCTATTCCTCTCCTGGTCAAAGTACTATTACTTTTACTCAGTCACTGCCGTTACTGTATTTATCATACGGAACGGCAATTGTTATTGTTGTTAGAGTATGACACCAGAAACAACGTGATTCGGTTAACCAACTTCAGAATTTTCATTTCGTAGACTTGCTTAGTACCATCGGTGTTTGCAATTTGTTGTGGTAATGGTGATGGTGGTGGTGGTGGCGATAGCGTGATGGTTGACTCACTGGCTGTCACGCCACCTATCTGCGTTCGTATCCCGGTAGGAGTACAACAGCAATTTTTTAAAATAATCATCACCCTTTCGGCGGGCAATGGCGAACCCCTGAAGGTCAAATTCTGCCTATGAAAAAGCATCTCAGGAGAGCCGTTTCGGAACCGGCAACAAACAGTAGGTTCTGCTCAGGAGAGTAAAAATTCACAAAGTGAGAAACACCAATGAGTGGGAGAAGCTATGCCTTGGCCCATACCGGGCTGTTGCGCCATTTATTTATTTATTTTAAATGGCGCGGGAATAAAGACCAGCTGTTTTGGCAATTAGTGAAACACAGGTAGATCCCCGCGCACACCTATCAGATCACTCTGATCTGAAGCTACTTGGCTACGAACTAGTGTCATTATTCTTTTATCACCACGATCTCACCATTTACGTGCGAAGCTTACCAAACTCCACCAAAATGTAACCCCTGTTTTAAACCGGATTTCAATTTCATGTGGTTAAAATTCCATCCCCACTACTGCTTTATTTACAGAAGCCTCAAACTGGACAGCAACAAACTGGGCAGCAATTCGACTTTTAACGAGTTCGATGGGTTGACTGACTCCATTCAAAGAATTATATCACTGTAAACTCATACTGAAATCGTTGTTATGGGTTATTTTGATATACACAATTCTGTGTGGCTTCGACATTCTGGACAGACAACACCCGAAGGACGGTGTACTGAGATCTTCGCTGCGGAAAACAACTTGACCAAACGTTGACAGCCATACCGCCAACACCCTGGGCTTGTTTTTAATTTCTCACCCAGATAAATACAAGTTCGATGAAGTATCCTCTCTAGGCTCTTTGGGCAATTGTGTCATATCAGCTAATTTCTCGTATACCTGCCACACAGTTGGAGAAAAGATTCCTAAAAGAACCGTATGGCAATACGAGAAAGCCAATTGGAGCGAACTTAACAGTTTCTTTAGGAATTTCACCTGGTCGTTATGTTTCCTCAGTAACGACGAGGAATGAGATCCTTTAGCCCTCATTAGATGAAGAGTATCAAACGAAAATAAAAGGCATGGTAGGACTCGAACTGTAAAGAGAAATGTTTTTTCAGTCCTTCAAGACCAAGCCGACAGAGAAAAACCGAAAAGCTTAAGCAGGAATGACTGTAACGTATCTCTGAAACGTGTAAAAATCCAATACGACTAAACACTGAGGCAAAAAATACTACAATGTCCCAAAGGTTTGGTTCTTCGTCAAACATTTTAGAAATTCCGCCTCAACCTCCATCCCAAAGCTCATTTACATTTCATTCTGCTGTCAGCTCTTTGGACAAGGCCAATCTTTTTGCTGCACACTTTGCGGCCAGCTCAATACTTCTAGACTGTACTTTGTCTCCTTTGTCGCCTACACTTGAGCGCGTCGGATCCTCAGTCGAACGAATCCACTTTCTTACTCATGTAATAGCAAGAGTATGGGCTGTTCCTGTGCCGTTTCTAAGAGAGGGCACCACTTGAATTAAATCCATACCATTTTCAGTTAGTACCAACCTTCAAAAGATACATGTATGACAGCTATCGGACGATTAGTTCTCGAGATATAACGTTGTGAGTGAAGCAACTTTTGTTATTGTGAAAAAATAAATGGATTCAAAGCAATTTCGTGTGTTGATTTATCATTGCTTTTTGATGGAAAAAAAATGAAGCCGATGCAAAGAAATGGCTTGATAAGTGTTACTCGGACTCTGCACCAGCCGAACGAACCATTTGCAAATGGATTGAATAATTTAAAAGTGGTCATACAAGCACCGAAGATGATGCACGCAGTGGACGTCAAAAAAAAGCTGTTTCAAATGAAAACATCAAAAGAGTCCACAAAATGATTACGAATGACCGTAAAGTGAAGTTGATAGATGAGGCTCTGAAGATATCAAAATGGCGTGTTGGATATATCACACACGAATATTTGGACATGCAAAAACTCTGTTCAAAGTGGGTGCCGCGTTTGTTCACAGTCGACCAAAAACAACAACGTGTTGATGATTCAGAGGAGTGTTTAAAGCTGTTCAAACGCAATAAAGCCGAATTTTTGCGTCGGTATGTGACAATGGATGAAACTTGGCTCCATCACTTTACACCAGAGTCAAGTCGGCAGTCAGCTGAGTGGCGAGCAGGTGACGAACCTCGTCCAAAACGACCAAAAACTCAACAGTCGGCTGGCAAGATTATGGCATCCGTATTTTGGGATAAACATGGAATAATTTTCATCGACTATCTCCAAAAGGGGCAGGCTATCAACAGCGACTATTACATTGCGTTGTTGGAGCGTTTAAAGGACGAAATCGCTGAAAAATGGCCGCATTTGAAGAAAAAGAAAGTGCTGTTTCATCAAGACAATGCACAGTGTCACAAGTCGATGAAAACGATGACAAAATTGAATGAACTCGGCTACAAATTGCTTCCCCACCCACCGTATTCTCCAGATTTAGCACCAAGCGATTATTTCCTGTTCGAAGACTTCAAAAGAATGCTCGCCGAAAAGAGATTTAAGCCCGAAGAAGAAGTAATCGCCGAAACAGAGGCCTATTTTGAGGCTAAACCGAAATCGTATTACAAAACTGGTATCAAAAGATTGAAAAATCGTTTTAATCAGTGTACCGCCCTCGAAGGCAACCATATTGATAAATAAAGTTGAATTTTGCAAAAAATTTGTGTTTTAATATAAAACGACACTGACTTTTCAGCCTATCTTAACAAAACCTCTGCGGAAGCTTTTTCATCAATCCTACCTTTCAGGAACCTTTCCGAGTCCGTCTATAAAAAAGGGCGAATCTCTTCTCTCGGAATCATTGCAAACGTTGATAAACCGTCAGCTCATGAAATATATCGAAACACGGAAAGTTTTCAATGACCGGCAGTACGGTTTTCGTAGCAACAGGTTCGCTGGTGATTTGAGGGGATGTCTCACCGAAGCGTTCACCAATCAGACGAAAGGAAGACAGTTGCACTTGATAAGACATTTGATATCATGCATTTGAATTCGATGAATCTCTATTTCAATGGATTAGAACGTTCAATACAAGTTTCACATATTGACCATTCACAAAGTACTGGTGGGCATCAAGGCTCCGTTCTGTCTCCAACACTCTTTTTAATTTTTATCAGTGATGTCTTGTCTTTTACTTTTAATTTAATTTAATATATTATTACGCTGTTAATAATATTTTTAAAATCACCTTGACTATGAGCAGGTAGTTCAGAAATAATATTCAGATCGAAGTCGAGTAAGTAGCTTATATTTGGCCAGGTGATTTTGAATTTGGAAAGGAAGTTAAGTACTGTAATTCCATGTAAATGACTACCAATGATCAGAAACCTTTTTTGGGCCGTAACAACTTAAGTAATAATCATTTCTTAAGTTTCTTACTATCGTCTGATCTTGATATCAACAATGTCGGTTCTTAGCGAACATTTATTATGAAATTAAGACAAAGCTATCCAACAAGTATACCATCGGAAGTCTCCAGACTAAAGATGCAACGAATTCGGAATCAGGAAGGTCTTGACAGTACATAATAAAAGCTAGAGAAAGATGTTCAGATAGAACCTGCACAAGGCGTTTTTAGCTGACATGTCCACTTAAGAAACAATCCTGCAGTTCGTTTGGAGGAAGAATGGTGTCTTTACAGATCAAATCTAAAGGAATATAAAAACCTAATTCGGATTTTAAAGAGTGTCTCTTATAAGGTTTCTTGGCACAAACAAAAAAAAAAAATCTATGAAACCAGCCGAACAACTTTGCAATTTAGGCAAACTGGAATGACTTAGAATGACTGATGGCAACTACACTGAGTTAAAAGCAGAGACTCATATCTTTCTTGGGACTCACTTTTACAGAACCCGCTCACAATCAGCTGCTGACAACGAAGCTGGTTGATTAACATATCACTGCGTAGCTATTATACGAGTATGTTATCTTCTGCGGTAACGGATTGTTCCATCCTTTGATGACTTCGAGTAGCTTAACGACGATGGAGTATACTCAGTTAAGCTACAACAAAGTATACCATATAGACAAGCTGCTGGCAACTTTAAGGAGAATTTTCGCTGCTAGGTAGGCACTGGCGGGCAGTAAAAGTGGCCTCCATACCGAAAATCGGAAAATATTACTACGCGCTCACCAAGAGTTTCAGACCTATGCGCTTCAAAATCGTAGTGGCTTAGTTGGAAGCGCTCTAGACAAGAAGAAAAATGCGCTAGGCATATTCATCTACATTGACTGTGTCTTCGACAACGCAGCTTTTGACGGCATATGTAATTCAGCCAGACAAAAAGGGTAGGCAAATAGGACCCTGTGAAGCCAGAGATGCGCGCAAGGTGGCGTCCTTTCTCCCCTAATATGGTGCATGTTGGTCGACGCAATGCTTAATGCTCTCAGTACTAGGTGGGATGAAAAGTAATATTTTTTTAAATGTTTTTTAATTTTATTCAATATAGTCCCCTTTTAGTTTGATACACATATTCTAGCGATTTTTCAACTTATTGATCCTGTCCGAAAATTCATTTTCCGGAAGGTCTGCAAAATACTCCTCCGTGGCGTCGATGATTTATTCGCGTAAGCTGAATTTTTTATTGATGAGCCATCTTTTGAGGTTTGGGAAGAGATAATGGTCCGTGCTTTCGCGTTCGTGTTTTTGGTCAGGAGTGAGTATGCACGGCACCCAGCGGCAGGATAACTTTTTCATATTCAGAATATTGCGAAAAATATGGCGTGTGCGCTCAGTACTAATCTTTGTGGTATCTGCTAGCTCGCGCACCTTCACTTTTCGGTCAGCCAACACTATTTCATGTATTTTTTTGACATTGTCCTCTGTAATCGCATCGGAGGGCCTGCCGCTGCGGACTTGATCGGTAGCGGAGTTGTGGCCACCACGAAACTCTCGAAACCAATATTTGAAGGTGTAATCTGACGGAGCATTAGCCCCATTATATTTATCCAACTTTTCTTCTGTTTCCTTTACCATTTTGCCTCTCAAAAAATAATGTTTTATGAGAGAACAAAAATCCTTTTTGTCCATACTCAACATAACGCCAAACACGTCAACAACAAGCATCTGTCAAAACAAAACTACCGCTGCGCATTCTGGCGGTAAAGGAGGTTACTTTTCACTCCACCTAGTAGTCTTAATGCCTATATTAAATAAGCAGATGATATAGCTATAGCTCTATGACTGGTGTACTAGAAATGTTCTTTTATATGTGGTTTTATAACGATAAAAAGGAAACAGACTAGTCTAATTCATCTAGAGCCTAAAGACATCACTATCTGTTTCTCCAACAAAGCTGTTTACCTTGGTATCATCCTGGTAAACGAACTTCTTTGCATTAAACATGTCACGTGGAAAACCTCCAAGGCGCTGTAGGTAAAATAGGATTTTGTCACTGAGGAGGATTTCTTGGATTTACACAACTATTATAAGGTAAATTAAGTATATTCTGTGCGTCTATTGCCTGGTGAAACAAACTTTCACGAAAATACGTCACTGCCACTCTTACTAGATGCCATGGCTGCATTAGGGCTTTACCTGTCAAACAAACTGATGAACCTTTCTTCCCTTGATATTCATGTCACGGGCTGTACTCTCGAAGCCATCTTTCTGTTAAAACAAGTGGTCTTTGCTACAATACGCACTAAGATTTTGATGACCTTGCGCGCCGACTGTTTTTTGCCTCTGACCTTATGGGCATGCGGTCAGATGCGATCACACCAGAACTTATCTTGCTGCAATAGGAAATCGACTTTCACTTTGCAAAAAGAAACGATTGTAGTTGCTTCTCCACGGATGGCCCCATAACCGATTTAGGATGCCGCGCTGGTATCTTCCACTTAAGACTTCCAAGGTAGTTCGAGAATTCACTGGTCGCGGTAGTAGGTATGGCTCAGAAAAGAGTTTGGTGGAATCCGACCCTACGTTAAGTCTGTCTGCGGTTAGGGCTTTCATCTCTAGGTTGTTGGCGAAACCGCGAAGCTCTATCTCTCTGGGTGTCCGCCTTACGCTCATATCATTCTGCATTTATTCGTTATGTTATGTGCACATAACATACAAGGAGTACAGTGGAATTGTTTTTTGTCAGAGCGCTCTGTTCCGACAGTCGACAGAAGAAAAATTCTAAATTTCCATTGCACCTGGTCCGATTATCTCTGTAACGATACTTTGACTAGAATGCAGTTTTCGAAACGCCTTAATTAGTTAAAAAACTTTTCCCTCACCCCCATAATCTTTTTCTCTGACTCTTGCTATAGAACTGTGTAACATAGTTATATTTTTTTAGGACCAAGTTATGTGCTCGTATTAAACGTTATAAATATGTCTGGAGTAGACGCGGCCGCAATTAAATTTCCAGCAAAAACAACAAAACAAAATCACTGTTTTTTTATTTAACTTTATTAATATCTATTCTACGGAAAAAAAGAAAAAAAAAACAGTAACAAGCACTTAAACTAATGTAGGACCTATATATTTAATTACTTCAACGCTTATAAAATTAATCAAAATTTTATTTAACTCATTTCCGGTACGGCAACCAAATGCAAACAATACTTTTGGAATGATTTACAAGTAAGAAAGTAACACAAGTAAGTCAATTTTAAATACACGAGTAAATGTCGCGCTTAAGCATTAAATTTAAACCTTAAAATTCAAGCAATTTTCTACCAAAAATTATTTTTTAAAGAATAAGTTCGGCTTAATTATTAAAACTCTCGTGATGTGCCTCTTTATACTTCGTTCGTATTATTTTATGTTCTCCTTATTTTCTTAATTTTTTGCAGAAAAATTTATAACAAAAATCCAATTGGTAGAGTATTTACGAGTACGAATATCCCCAAATCTAAAACTACAACGCGAAAACAAAATCAAAATCTATTCTCTCATCAATTGAACACGGCTATTTTTAGTCGATTACCGCCTTTTGGTTATTTACGTTCGATATCTTTTAGGGGAACCATATGCTCTGGATCGTCCTCGGGGTAGGATTGTTTCCTGCCAGCACATTGGCTGAACCAAGTGTCACCCTTGCCAAAGTTTTCACCATCTTCGATAGATTCGGGCATAGGTTGGTTCATTGTCTCTGGCAAGAACATTACCCAGAAGCCAGAGATCAATGAGATGACACCAAAAGTCACTGCGGGGATCTTTGGATCAAACGAGTCCAGAAGAGTAATGAGAGGTGTCAAAGCACCAGCAAAACGAGCACACATCGAACCCAGACCCATGGCTGAGTTTCTTACCACGGTTGGGAAGAGCTCCGCTGAGTAGTTGTAGATAACAGCAAAGGATCCTGCTATAAATAATTTACCGGCCATCACAATCGCTGTTGAGGTTGTGCTACCTTGAAGAACATAAGCCGCAACGATGCAACATAAGCCACCGCCCAACATGAGAGTGCTGGTAATCGATCGTCTTCCAAGTTTGTCGAGGACGAATATGATGGTGATGTAACTAGGGAACTCGACCAATCCCATGATGAAGAGAATAAGGAACGGATTGCCATAGAGTTTACCTGCACTCAACGACAAACCATAGTAGACGATGGAATTTGCGAACCAACACAAGCAGACATTTAAAGTCTTCATACGGAGATTTGGAGTTTTGAAAAGATCAGTTATGCCAGCGGATGATTTCTCTTCTAAGTTCGCCTGAAGTTTGGATTTCTGGATGTAGTACTCTTTGTCAACTGGGATTCCAGATCCATTTATTCTAAGACCTTTGGCAACTATATTAACCGCTTCTGTAGCTCGTCCTTGTGCCCAAAGCCAACGTGGAGATTCGTCCATCAACCACCAGTGAGGAACCAAGAGGAGAGCATGCAAACCATAGACAATTTGCAGTAGCTGTCTGTCTTTAATGAGTGCCCCCCACCCGGCGACAAGCATAATTCCTCCAGCAAATACCGCCTGGAAACTGACACCACATGCCGTTCGTTTGCTCAGTCCGACGAGCTCCATTGTCAGCACAAACCCGGTAATATACGCTCCAGCCGATCCAAAAATACCCAAAAAGAATCGCACCACTAGGAACGCATGATATTCCGGAATAAAAGCAACACCAACACCCAAAATCAATTGCAACAAGGCTGACCAGCAAAATACAGTCTTACGGCCGACTTTGTCTGCCATCCGTCCAAGTACCACAGCTCCGGTGAAAACTCCCAGCATGTACATTGTCTGTGCGATTGAGCCCATCCAACGGTCACCGCATACAAAATTCCACTCAATTGTCCGCGACGAATGGTAATAGGTTCGGTCATAGACGTAGGATCTGCAGGCAACCGTGTTATTCTCACCATCGTACATTCGGCAGGAGTCCAATTCTCCCGATGGTTTCAATGGTATCGCTGACAGGATTCCTGAAGAGTTCCATGAGGCATAGTCGGTGCCGTTGTCAACGCCTTCGATGTAACATCTATGATCAGGGACAGCGGCGACTGTCACCAATGACAGCATGTGCAATCCAGCCAACAAGGCCGACAGGATGTGTAGTACGAATTGGTAGAACTGGTACTTCCCGAAGTCACCTGAAATAAAAAAGGGAATCCATTGTTAGTACGAGTAAAAGCCACATAGAATTGAATTTAAAATGTTTTCGTATCTATGAACAGAATAGCTTCTCAAACTGTGAAATAATTTTCGCAAAGAATTTTCATTGCATACTTTTGAGGTTAAAATTTCAAAATGTGACCGTTGACGGACAAATCATTTCAAAACTGCGCTGAGTTCCTAATAATTGTACAAAATTAGAAAGAAGGCGTTTGCATATCATAGTCAAGGTTAAGGTAAGAGATGTTTCACGTTTGGATATACCTATGATGTTTAAGGCAGCATTTAAAAATATGTTTTTTTTTTTTTCAGTAATCAGAGTTTTAAGTAGGCATTTGCATTTTGGTTGAAAATGGTTTTAGTTTTAGGAATAATTTGGGGCGACCTACTGGAGTTTTGATTTATGCTTTCTGCAGTGATTTTAAGGCTTTCAATGAAAAAATGTTTTTGTTTTTTTTTTAACACTAAGCAACATTTTGCACACAGCGAGGGCAAAGGAAAGTTAGAGAGGAGAAACAGAAAGATACTGATGTACGTTGGTTTTGAATGTTTGCAGGTTATAATGACTAGGATATAGAGTGATCGGCAGGACATTCCATAGGCGAGTTGTAAGGGTTAGGGAAGACTCCATATAAATATTTCAATAGACTTGAGGAGCATGATGAGCATTTATAGCGAGACTAGTGTTACGGTTGAAAGTTTAAAGGGAAGGAATTCTACTGGCAATTTGGATGGAGCTACTCGTACAAAACAGATATCACCGCCATTCAGGAAAAAGATAAAAAAGTGTGACAGTATACTTTTGTGACTGCTACGAAATATATAAGAAGCGTCTATTTGATGCGGATTTGTTGCAAGCAAGTATCGTGCAATTAAACAGATCAAAGTTAATAAGCCGGCATAGGACTGGAACAATTCTAATTTTGTTGTCAGGAGATGATTTGGTATAGAGCAAATACCATCTTAACTCAACATTAGGCCAGAAAACAGTTTGCCTGATAAATGGCAAAACCTCAGCATCATTTGCCAGATCCACAAGAACGAAGACTGTCTAAACTGCGCCAACTATAGAAATATCCGTCTCCTTAACATAGTGGACAAGATTTTGTCTGCCGTATTGTACAATTTTTGTACGAATATTTTATTATGATTTTGTATAATGAATTTTATGGCCGAATATGATAGCACCTCCAGAACCATGCCTTGTCTTGGCGTCCAAACACTCGAAAGATTATGCAGTACTTCGACATTCGAGATCTCTCATGTCAAAAAAGACTACTCAGTCATATGACCACATCATATTTGAAAAAAAAAAAAAATTACTCAAGCGTAGTTTTTGATCCCGATTGTATTGACGGGCTTTGTAGGAGGAGATATAATATTAAACTGTTCTACAGCGACATCCACTTGGTTAAACAAATGTGCTCAGTTGCCCTAGAGGTCTAAGATATGTAGAAAAAAAACATATCGAAGGTCTTGCATAAATGGTTTTCGATTTCTATATAGAAAGACCGCGCAGTGTGGTATGCATAGATAAAAGGGCCTCTCAACTATCTTGAATTACTCAACTGGAGGCTGGTTAATATTTAAGGCTCCACAACAGGGTTGACTAGGATATGTATACGGATCTAGCTGATCGCTCAACACTCATTGTAGCTTAGAGTGATGATAGGGAAGATGGGAAAGCGTTTAAAAACCTAAACCGAAATGGTGGAATAAGGGATTAGGTAAAAATGAGAAAAAAGAAGAAGAAACCTTACAACTCTACAGAACACAGGGATAACGTAAGTAAGTAAGTAAGTAAGTGCTTCTCTAAGTTCACCTGTACAGCAGAAGACATTAATTTAGAAAAGCTAAATTCGTTGAAGATTATTCTAGTTAAAGAAGCTAGCTATCAAATACGATAAAATACGTCCTGATTAAGGCTATAAATGTTGCAAGAAAGAGGTAAAAAAAGCAGTAGCAAGAGCAAGTGAGATAGTATTCGAGGTATTGTATCGGAAATTAGAAGAGGTACCTTCCAACTTCTTCAAATATATATCTAAAATGAAATAAGAAACGACCATTGTCGTAATTGTCCTGCAAAAATGGCGAAATCTTTCTGATGTTACGTCTACTGTAAATCACACGAAACTTTGTGTATTGTACAGGGTATTTGAGGATATTGATGGAAAAGTCGACGGTATGTACAGTATGTATGTTGCGCTTCTGGTTTTGGACTGATGATTTGTGATTTATGTAAGAACGTAAGACAAAATCGGAAAGAACGGTCAAAGATGAATTCTTTTTACTGTCGACAAAATCTTCACCGTTAAAGAATCTTTCAACAAACAGAACAGTAGACCGTGTAAGCCGTGGATCTTTCAATAAGACTCAGCTCCAGCTCATAGGGACCTACGACTCAAACATGACTCAACAACCACGGTTCGAACTTCATTTCTACGGATGATTGGCTATCTGCTAGTCCAGATCTCAATCCGTCCACATGGCTTGCACTACTCGATATTGTCCGGACAGTAGAAAATTTTTCAATGCATGAGGTGCGTACTGCAATCGATAAGTGGCCAGACTGTCTTCACCGCTGCTAGAAGGGAAATGGGGGTCATTTTGAATAAATTATTCTACAATTTGTACGCATTAAGTGACTTAAAAAATAAAAGTTTTGAGCAATAGTGTACCAAAACATTTGCTTTTTTTATAAGGGATTTGTGTACCCTTAAAATGTTTATACACAGCGCGGCCGAAAGAAATTTAGGGAGAAAGAAAAGAGATGTACCGATGTAAAGGGTGATTCATCGTAAGGTTTGATTTATAATGTAAAATAAATACATCAATTTTAAAGTGAACTTAAAATTCTTATTATTGGTTAAAAGAACAGCTTATGGCATTTACTCCTTGAAAATGATATAATGTATCATATATCATATATTATGTATATTATGTATCATGTTGGCCAAGACTACATCTAAGGTGGTCCATTCAGTGGGTCCAATTTTGGGCGACTCGTTCGAGCATAGCGACTGGTATCTCGCGGATAACACAAGTAATGTTGGCTTTCAAAGCGTCAATCGAAGCTGGCTTATTCCTGAAGACCTGAGACATTACATGTCCCTAGAGAAAATAGTTCAAAGATGTGATATCGCCCGATCTAGGTGGCCAATTTACCGTAGCAAAACGTGAAATTAAGTGCTCACCAAAATGATTTCTCAACAAGTCCATTGTTTCACGCGCTGTATGGCTCGTAGCGCCATCTTGTTGAAACCAGAACTCACCGTGACCATGTGCTTGAATTTCAGGAAGCACATAGTCCGTTAACATGACGCGATAACGGTTACCATTGACGGTAACATTCTGATTTGCCTCATTTTTGGAGAAATAGGGACCAATGATTCCACCAGCCCATAAACCACACCATACCGTTGTTTTTAATGGATGTAATGGTACTCTTGGTACTCTTCGGGTTGCTCATCAGCCCAAATACGGTAATTTTGTTTGATAACGTATCCATTAAGACAGAAATTGGCTTCATCTCTAAACAAAATTTCACGATAAAAATTTTCATTGAGATTTTCCAGAGCCCATTCACTGAAAATATGACACAAATTCAAGTCGCCTGGCTTCAATTCTTGCACAAGTTGAATTTTGTATGCTTTTAGGCCGAGATCCTCATGTAAAATACGCTAAGTTTTCGAATACACCAAGCCAAGCTGCTGAGAACGACGACGAATCGATTCATCACGGTCTTCGCGTACACTTCCAGCTACAGCTGCTATAACCTATTCACTACGTGCTGGATGTGGTCTAACCGATCGAGTATTATCCACTTAGGTGAATTGGGACTCAAATTTGCGAATGGTATTGGCAATAGTGGTTCAAGTAGGTCGTATGCGCACCGTGAGTTCCTCGAATCGCACGAAGAAAGAACAAAAATGGAAAATTAGTGTAATAGGAGTCACTCGTGATCTGTCAAAAAAAGCCTATTGAAAATCATACCTGACGATGAATCACCCCTTACGTTGTTCTTAAATGTTTGTAAGTTATAACGACTAGGAAACAGAGAGCTCGACAGGGCATTCTAAAAACGAGTTGTATGGCTTAGGAACAAATCAGAATGTTTTAGAGTACATCCGAGAATCTTGAGGGCATAGTGATGAGCATTCATAGCGAGACGGGTGTTACGGTTAAAAGTTTGAAGGGGCGGAATGCTACTGGTAGCTTCTATGGAGCACTGGTGGTGGACATAGCGATAGCACAAAGTGAGATACTAGACATTTCATCGGTGTTCGAGGGTGTCCATTAAATGAGCGATATTAGCATAACCTATGAGTTTTATCGCACGGTTTCGAATTCTATCTAGCAGGTGCTGAGCTGTTTTAGGAGCACCTGACCAGATGTGGTACACTCTGTTGATAGTTCACCAATTGGTTGTGCTGTCAATATCGAAATTTAATGAGCTTAATATACGCTGTTGTTTCCGTTCTAAAGGCGGAGAGCAGGGATAGAACTTGTGAATATCAGACTTGAAACCACCTAACCCGACTTGTCTCCAAGTCATTAAAGAAGAAAGCCGTTGATTCCAAAAGCATGCATTCTCGACAAAAAAAACCTGATGCCAAACACTGTCAAATGCCTTAGAAATATCAAGTGCAACGATATTGCTTTTACTTAATTGATGTACGCTTTCGTTCCAATTTTCGGTGAGACATGCCATCAAATCAGCAATGCAGTGGACATGTTGCTACGAAAACCGTACTGCCGGTCATTAAGAAGTTGTTGTGTTCCGAGATATTTCATGAGCAGACCAATGGATCTGTAGGAAGAGAAAAAATGCTGTTTTTCATCTGCTTAGAATGAGTCGCAAAGAATAGGATTGAAGAAAAAGCTTACGCAGTCTGGCCCTAGATATTTGCCTATCGGGTATATAAGCTTACCACTGATTTCACACCTTTTGATACCCGACCAAAGCGTGTCGGGTTTAATTATCATGCTCATATTTACATATGAAGAAGTTGTCTACCGCAAACCTATAAAAATAAGCTAGAATTGGCTTTCAATGATGCAGTTCGTTATGTATATGAATTAGGAAGGTACGGCAGAATTTTAGAACGCTGTAAAGCATTCCTTGGTAGTGCTTGGAGTCAATATCATACATGAATTCAAGAAAATGTTTTTTTTTTTTTTTTTGACAAGATCAAGATCTCCTCCATATTTTTATAAAAATTAAAAGTTCTCTCTCTCTCGTCGTACTTTCAACTGTCACAAATACTTTGATTCTTCCCAATTGTTTTCGCTTTATTCGATAAGAATATGGAATACTCTCACTCATATCCCTCTAGTTCCCTCTTACTCTCCATCAGCCTTTTTATCCAGTAAGGTGACGTGCTAGAAATGTAGTCACACAAGCTCCAAGTAATAAGGAAAAAGCCAGATATTGGAAGGAACTAGGTGAGGTATGGAGGTTACTTTTTTCGGAGGCCATTATAAATCGGATTGTAAAATAATGAAGTGAACAAATAAATCGATTAAAATCTAATTCCACAACAGAAAGAGACTGTACTGACACAAATAACATAGAAATCGAAACACTTCTAGGTCTTTTACTCTTTGCTGGAGTCAAAAGAAATAACCGACTAATTGCTAAAGATTTATTCAAAACAGATAGCTCGTCTCCGGAAATATTTCGATTGACTATAAGTTGGAAAAGAATCTATTTATTGATATTTGAGACAACAGATTTGATGAAAAATATGAACTGAAAGAGCTGCTGTAGATAAACTAGCTCCTACTAGACAATTGTTTGATGAAATTGCAGCAACGTTGAAAAAATATTAAAGTGTGTCTCAGTTTGACGAAAAATTGGAGGCTTTTAAAGGTCATTGTAGCTTTAGGTAGCACATTCCGCAAAACCCAATAAATATGGAATAAACGTTTCCGTCTTGGCGGGCACCAAAATATGGAAGTTTACGTACGGAAGTAACCTGGCGGCCCCTACAATCTTAACAATTCGGCACTGGGTTTGCGACCGAGTGAAGATATCAGCCGTTACATTAATTGTGATAGTTACTTCCCTAGTAAACCTAAAACCATAATGGACTACAATATAGATATAGTAGATAAAATTTGCGAGATATATAGCATTGCTCGAGGCACAAACAGGTGGCCCATGGTGGTTTTTCATAGCTGAGTGAACGTTGCAGATATAAATACGTATGTACATAATACAAAAGTCTCCGCGGTTTTTTGTCACTAGATGGTGGTGGTGTCCATTTATCTGGAAACGCTAATCTGATTGTGTCAAACGAAGACATGTTTGAAAGGTGATATGTCAGGCTACATACTTTTTTGTTAAGACAGTTGTGTAATTCGTTGCTCGTGTTAAAAGTTATACTGATTGGAATATGAGTAAAATATCTGAAGAAATATGCTATGTGATGCTTTTTTATTATAAAAAAGTAAAAAACGCTCGAAAAACATGCCGAAAAATTTGTGCAGTTTAGGTGAGAATGCTGTGAGTGAATGCTGGGCCCAGGAGTTGTTTGTTCGATTCCGTTGTGGAGTTGGTCATTAGTGTACTTCATCGATTATCTGACAGCTGGTTTATAATTTGATTGTCCTCGAAGCAAATTTAACATACAGGAAAACGCTGCATCGCGTCACCAGAGCAGCGTGGGATGAATATACCATAGGTCCAGAAGAAGGGAGGAGAAAAGACTACTGCGGAAAAAGAGAAGAGCCTTTGCAGTCTCCCAATTCA
Source organism: Volucella inanis (assembly GCA_907269105.1). Lineage (NCBI taxonomy): Eukaryota > Metazoa > Arthropoda > Insecta > Diptera > Syrphidae > Volucella > Volucella inanis. Next base: position 40,493,450 of record OU026153.1, read on the forward strand.
CGGATATCGAAGATTGCTTGAGAAGGAAAAACACCAAGAGCTTCTCTTAAAGGTCAAAAATCTAGCCGATGACTTTAAAACAGGTCTCTAAGATGTTCGAAACTGCGAAGGTAATCTCGTCACTGACCAACAGAGAATTGCGGATGTATTCGTATTTACACTTCCAACAGTTGTTTTATGGACATGACGAAAAGATAATGACAGGCGAGAAGAGAACAGAATTAGAAGAAGTCAGCACAACTATACAATAAACCCGCTGGCTTAGATGGTCTGCCATCTGAGCTCTTCAAACGAAGAGACAATGTCCCAACCATCTGTCCCTTCTATCTACCAACTATCGAGGCATATCCCTACTTAACGTCGCCTACAAGATCCTATCCAGTATACTGGATAGTATGTGTGTGATGATCTGAACCCCTACTGCACTGCACAAACCGGTCAATACCAATGTGGCTTCCGGCTGGCAAATCGACTTCAGACCAAATTTTCACATTAAGACAGATCCTGAAAAAGACCAACCAGTTTCAAGTTGACACACACCACCGCTTCATCGACTTCAAAACCGCATATAACAGCATGTAACACATAAGCTGAAAACTCAGTGCCGGTTTATAGTAAAACACAAAATTTTTGCAAAATTCAACTTTATTTATCAATATAGTTGCCTTCGAGGGCGATACACTGATTGAAATGATTTTTCAATCTTTCGATACCAGTTTTGTAGTACGATTTCGGTTTAGCCTCAAAATAGGACTCTGTTTCGGCGATTACTTCTTCATCGGTCTTAAATTTCTTTCCGGAGAGCATTCTTTCAAGGTCTGCGAATAGGAAATAGTCGCTGGGGGCAAAATCTGGAAAATACGGTGGGTGGGGAAGCAATTCGTAGCCGAATTCATTCAATTTTGCCATCGTTTTCATTGACTTGTGACAAGGTGCATTGTCTTGATGAAACAGCACTTTCTTTTACTTCAAATGCGGCCGTTTTTCTGCGATTTCGTCCTTCAAACGCTCCAACAACGCAATGTAATAGTCGCTTTTGATAGTCTGCCCCTTTTGGAGATAGTCGATGAAAATTATTCCATGTGTATCCCAAAATACGGATGCCATAACCTTGCCAGCCGACTGCTGAGTTTTTGGTCGTTTTGGACGAGGTTCTGAAGTGGCTCTGGTGTGAAGTGATGGAGTCAAGTTTCATCCATTGTCACATACCGACGCAAAAATTCGACTTTATTGCGGTTGAATAGCTCTAAGCACTCCTCTGAATCATCAACACGTTGTTGTTTTTGGTGGACTGTGAGTAAACGCGGCACCTACTTTGAACAGAGCTTTCGCATGTCCAAATATTCGTGCATGATATATCCAACACGCCATTTTGATATCTTCAGAGCCTCATCTATCAACTTCACTTTACGGTCATTCGTAATCATTTTGTGGACTCTTTTGATGTTTTCATTTGAAACAGCTTTTTTTGGACGTCCACTGCGTGCATCATCTTCGGTGCTTGTATGACCACTTTTAAATTATTCAATCCATTTGCGAATGGTTCGTTCGGCTGGTGCAGAGTCTGGGTAACACAATAATATCAAGCCATTTCTTTGCATCGGCTGCATTTTTTCCCATCAAAAAGCAATAATAAATCAACACACGAAATTGCTTTGAATTCTTTTTTTTTTCACAATAACAAAAGTTTCTTCACTCACAACGCTATATCTCGAGAACTAATCGTCCGACAGCTGTCAAATTTATACACGTATCTTTTGAAGGTTGGTACTAACTGAAAATAGTATGGATTTAATTCAAGTGGTGCCCTCTCTTAGAAACGGCCCACGTATTATAATGCGATGGCCGAATTCGGAGTCCCGGAAAAACCCAACCCGGATGTGTCGCACAATGCTGGAAAACTCACGTTAAGTGTGGAAGTAAAACTTCCAAATTATTCCAAACCTGCAACGAACTTCGACAAGGTACTATTTTCTCTACGTCCGTCTATCTTCTGGCATACGCAAATGATATTGATATAATCGCACATTCCCAGCGTGCCATAATTGAAGCCTCTACGGTAATTGAAGAAGAGGCTAAACGAGTTGGTCTTAAAGCGAATGAGGAAAACACGAAATATACGAGTATCTTGTCGACTAAAAACCGTTCTGTCTCACATCACCTAGGACAAAATGTCACTGTCGACAGCTACAACTTCGAGGTAGTCAAGGAGTTCATCTACCTCGCAGCAAATGTTAACTCCACAATCGACATCATGGTGGAGATTCGACGAAGAGTTATCCAAAGCAACCGCTGCTACTTCGGTCTGTCGAAACAACTTGGATTAAAACTCCTAACGCAGACGAAGGCTGTTTGATGAATACTCAGATTAGAAATGATAACGTGATCCTTGTAGGTTTTGACAATTTATTTTTCAATAAAATCTCTCCTTTCCTTTTCCCAGAGGTAATACAACTTTTTTAACCCCTCCGTATAGTGCGACTTGTGTTGGTCTGCAAAATACTCCTCCGCGGCGGCGATAACTTCATCGTTCGACCCGTAATTCTTTCCGACAAGCGATCTTTTAAGGTTTGGGAACAAAACGAAGTTGCAGGGAGCCAAATCCGGAGAATATGGAGGTGGCTGGTGCGAGTGCGGAGGTGTAAGCCGGTGCGATATCGTGGTGTATCTTCAAATCGGCGTTGAATCTGCTAAACAAATCAACGTAGTATGCTCCTGTGATTGTTTTTTCCTTTTCCAAATAGGCAAAGTGGATCACACCTCACCGGGTAATACCCTTCGTTTCGATTGTTCTTTGGTGTCTGGTGTATACCAATAAATCCATGTATCATCGACGGTCACGAAACGACGCAGAAACTCCTCACGTCTTTGAAGTGGTCTCACGATTGCAGTTAAGATGCCTGCTATGTCAACAATACGAGCCAATACGAGATCATGGATTTTGTCCACGGATTCCTCTGTGGTAACCGTTTTTGGGTCACTTGGGCGAGGTCCATGAAAAACCGACGTGCGTCCAAGGCGAAAGTCTGGTACGGGAAGGTAAATGGGTTCCATACACACCATCGAGAATGGGCTTGATTTTCTCGCAGGCTTTGCTACTCAAAAACAAAAATGGGATTATGGAGCGATACTGCTCTTTTTTCATGGTCGCAAAAAGACACACACTAACACGATGTATTGAAATGGGTGCACTCATTTTAGCTCAGTAGCGGCACCTATCTTCCAATCCAGGCACTCATCAAACAGCCCTCGTAGAGTAAAAATCAAGATCTTCAAAGGGTTAATCTTGTCAGATCTGCAAGTTTGATGATAAGTAAGACAGTTGAACAGGTTTTAGGATTTTTTGAAAGAAAAGTTGTTCGCCGAATATTTGGTCCTTTCTGTGAGGAGGGTGTATGGAGAAGAAGACACAACTACGAACTCTATGATCTGTAGAAAAATGTAGACCTACTACGGAAGGCAAAAATCCGTCGACTTCATTGGCTCGGCCACATCGAGCAGGTTCGATAAAAAAGGTAGACAGAACTTCCGGTTTAAAGATCAGACAATCGCGGATATAAGGTAGCTTCGTTTTTCCAAATGGGAGCAGCACGCCCGAGACCGTTATGGATGTAAGTAAAGTGTAATTGTACACGTTACATATTTCAAGTAATAAAAGAAAAATAATCTATCCACTAATCAAAATCAAAAATTGGAAATCAAGTCTGCTTGAATCCGATGGGTGGTGAATGATTGTCGTATCAAAAATTACATTTTCTCAGTTTATGACAGATTATGCCAAAAATGTAAATAAAAATTGTTTACGCTGACACTAGCACCACTAGCAGATAATTTTTATCTTCTCTCAAACACGACAACTTAGCACACTTGAGACTTATTTATGAAGAACGTCATTATCGAAATGTTCATGGCAACATGAACAAGAATAATAACAAGAATTATAAGGGCAGTGTTAAGTCAAGGCTGCCTTCTGCTATCTATGATCTTAAAAGAGACAACTAAGCAGTAAACAGGGATTTAAGTCCACTGGTTGTGTTAAAGGAATAGCTTACTTAAGTATAAACATTTTCCAACGAATAATCCTCGTCAGCGTTTTTTTGGCAATAAAGAATGTGTGCAAACATATGCTTAGCACATAACCGCGTGACTTATTTATTTCAGTAGTTAATGCAATATCCATCTCGTATACATCATGGTTAGTGTAGGTTATAAAATATGCGGATTTATTTAGTATTTAAAAAACAAATTTGCATATAACAAAGATAAAAGGTGTATACAATATCACTATCACAAAAACCAACGTGATCATGAGCATAAGACCATAAATTTTAGTTCCTTAGCGACACGCATCGGCAATATTTTAATTTGTATTGTTCGTTATCGGAACGGCGATAACAATCACTTCATGCTTTTCAAAATCTCAACCACTAAGAAGCTAATAAAACAATCCAAAATTCCTAGATCCAAAGACACTGATGATAACCATCAAACAATAAGTCTAAATATATAAAAAAAAATAATTAAAATGAATACTCTACTAGCGGTAAGAAACCGCAGATCAAATCGTATGACTGTCGCCATGTTCTCATGCAACAAGTGGCGATTATATCAGCGCCGGCGTTACGCTTTATTGAATAGAGAAGTCCAGCAGACTTTGTATTTGTAGGATTCCAATTACTAATAGATTTTCAATTGAGAACAATTGCATAGAATTAGTTAGTTTTTTTTTTTTTTTTTGTCTTTTGGTTTCTCTAAGAGTAATTCCTATGTTACGTCGAAATATATCATAATTGACGTGACATCAAAAAGTGTTTGTTTCTTTTATGGATTTGGCACTGAACTAAGATGTGGCGTTACGCGCTTTTAATATGGTTGCCTAATGCATTTCAACATTGTAACAATTAATCTTGCGACAACATTTGATCATCAATGAAGGCTAAACAACACGTCAAAATAATTCCAAATCTTATCGTTATGAATTGTTTAAGTTGTAAGGAAACATTGGCACCAAAGTTTAACAATTTTGGCAGTAATTGGAGGACGTCAGAATTGACACTCAATATCTGAATTTAGTCGAAATTAAGCCAGTTTAACCCCTTACCGCATGAATTTTTAAAGAGATGAAACAAAGTTTTTTTTTTGCAAAAACGGGTTTATTTAACCTGAAATGATGAGGTCAAACTGAGAAAAAAAATTATTTACTTTTATTTTATAATTTACATATATGTATAAGCCATATATGGCTTCGTATGCACTGTAGCTAAAATTCAGTCAGTCATATATGGCTTCGTATGCAATTACTTATATATACTTCGTGAAATTCTTTATAACAATTGCGTTTGTCATTACAACACAAAAAAACATTACATATTTCACATAATGTGAAAAAACGAAATTTGGAACAATATTGGCATAGTTATCAGACGTTCTTTTTCCAAATCGGATAATGGCTAATCCCATCAGAACGTACCGAATCCAAAGGCATACCTTGATGTCTAGTAAGAGTTTGTCGTGGATTTTTCGCGGGTACTGGAGAGTCAAACAAACTGATGGACTACTTGATGGACGACCACGTTTTTTGTAACAACAGGTTTCTCTGACTTTCGCATATGCTCGGAAACAGCGAGCTTAAAATCATACAAAGACATGTAGTTGTCTGCATCTGCATTGATTCGGCACTATAACAACCAAGCATTTACAAGGGACATGTCCACCATATGAAAAAAAAATCCTTTTGTACCACTGACAAGACCATAAATAGATTCTACACCCTGCCCTATTTTTTGATAAATTTTATTGTGCCAAAGCAAAAAATGTTGGAAAATACATCAATTTTCAAATTGTATCAGTAGTTTTCAATATGTCCACCTTTGGCGCGAATAATGGCCTTGAGACGGCCGAAGTGTTTGTTTGAGGTGGTCCATACTTTGGTATTTTTTAGTGCCAACCTTCGCCTGTCATATACTCCAAACAGAGAAGTCCAACGGATTTTTATCCGGAGAACTTGCAATCCAACCGAAATGATTGTTTGCCCAAGACTTCAATACTGCCTCTAAGACAGTTTCAGGGTGTACGATCAGAGAACGACCATCGGCGGTTATGGTGACCCAAACCATCACCATCGGTGCTGCTTGCTTTCTTGTGGCCGTCCGATGGTGTACATTTTCGAAGGACCTCTCTGGCAAGTTAAATCGGTCATTTTGTTTGTTGACATATTGCTCGATAACAAATGGCGACTCATCGGAAAAAAACCAAATTCGGCAACTTACCACTTTAATGCAAGCGTAGCAATTCCTTCGCACTTTCGACTCCAACATTTTCTGTTGCGGTGTAAGATCGTGTGCTTTTTGGAACTTCAATGGCTTGAGCTCAAGCTCATTGTTCAGTATGTGTTGCATCCGTTCCAACGATATGTTGAGCTCACGAGCCATTTTTCTTCCACTTCGACGCGAATTTCGCTCAATTCGAGCCTTCACATTCCGAATCATTTCTGCCGATGTTGCTGTTTTTTTTTGTTATGACCATTTCCTAGCATTTTACAACGCTGCCAGTATCACGGTAACGATCTATGATTCGAAACACAAATGATTTATTGACGTTGAGGTGCTGGAGTGCTCTAACGATAACTACTTGTGGTTTTCCAGCCAAATATAAAGCAATCACACTATCACGTTTGAATTCCATCGCGGATAAAAATTTGTCAACACAACTGAGACGCAAATCGTTTAAAAGGCTTGTAAATAGTAAAATTATCTGTCATGTGTCAAAATTTGAGCTCAATGTCATGAACAGTTTGGAAATTATAGCAGTCTGAAATTGGTTGCAGTTTGAATCAGGCAGGGTGTATAATAACCCAAAATGCTGGTTATAAACATCGACAGCTTACAGATAAGGTATGCAAACATATTTTTTATCCTATCGAACATAACGTCGTTTTGTTATCGTTGGCTCGCTTTCAACGTAGGCTGAAAGAAGGTTCACATTCTTGTTATCAAACCAGGAAACCAGGCTTAACTTTACTTCGTCTATGACTGCTACCTTTTTTTTCATGCTTTCGCGACCTCGCTTCCTCAATTTCTTCTCTATAGGCATATTTAAGTTTGGCACACAATTAAGTCGGACAGTTCTTAAGGGAAGTAAACCGTTTTTGTAAAGAATTACTTGAAGATTTGGGCTGTTATCAAAACAAATCTTGAAGTTTTGATGTCGTGGAAATGTGGATGTCAATGGAGTGACCGAATTTGAGCTTATGCCAAGGTCTGGGACATCGGAAGGGTACGAACTGCTTTGGTCTCCAGCAAAAATGTCGAGATCATAGCTAAAGCCACTAACGCCGCTCAGGACTTAGTTTTTGTAATCCCATTTGTAAGGTTTAGCTAGGTTATTTTGTTTTAATTCATGACGACAATTGGTATGGATTATTCGTTCATCTACGGCTAAATATTTTTCTTTAGGGACTAACATCAAAAGCCCAAGAATCATATCTAATAAAGGGCGAATTTTAAATAATTTGTCATGGCCATCTTTTCCACGGGGCACAAAAGTCTCTTAATTATTAAAATGTAAAAATCGTTTGGTAGCTTCAAATCTGTTACACGTTATTATTCCATAAACTTGCGACACCATTATTTCTTTTGACTACTCACACTTTTTTCAATGCACCCTGCCTGTCGCACGCCCTGAACATAACCTTCAAAATATTTGACAGATCACAATTGTAATGTACGAATTATTTACGGTCCGTTTTACGATGAAATTCTGGTTTTGATCTAATTTAGTTTTTTGTGATGATGTATGAAATAAGGCTTTAAAAAAATCATAAGCTTCGGAGTCCAAATATGGCTACGTATGCGGTAAGGGGTTAAGTTATAGATGTAATACTTTCGTCAGGACTTATGTAACAGAAGGCTAATCTTGTTCAAGTAATCGCCCTCTCATATTAAAAATCCATTCGGAGGAGCAACGGGTACAACATAAGTGGCATATTTGTCAAAACTCAAAGTAAGGTGCTAAAATAAGCTCTCCGATCAGTTGAACGAATGGCAAGAGTTCAACCACCAGAGTAGAATGCAAAAATTCTAGATTTTACGAAGCTGAGATGAAAACATAGAAGAATCTACCTAAAGGGTGGCTTTATTTTAAAGCTACGTTCATGCCATTATGTGTGGAATAGCACATCATTCAAATGGCCACCTCGAATACGCTGGCAGTACTTCAAGCGGTCGGTTAAACTTTTTAATAATCCGGTCTAATATGTGCCGCATTATTCCCGCAAAAGAGGGAATGTTGCCCTCGAGCTCATCAAAAGTGGTTGGCTTGTTAGCGTATACTAAGCACTTGATGTAAACCCAGAGAAAATAATCGAGTGGTGTCAAATCGCATGATCGCGGCGGCCAATTGATGAACGCTACCCGTGAGGTGACCCAGTCGCCAAATTTCTGCTTCACAACTTTGAGCGTTGCGTCGCTTATATTGCTTGCAGCGCCGCACAGTGGGGCCGATCGGTCGAAAAGCAGAAAAAAACTCTGTATCTCGGGAGAAAGTTATCTCAATCGATTCAGGATGAAAAACTGCATAAGGAACTGTATTTTAAAATAAATTTTATTGTGAAAATGAGAAAAAATCGGAAAAGCGAAAAAACTCTGTTTCTAAACAATAATAAATATCAAATTGCGAATTCTTCATTCGATTCAGGATAAAAAATACCATAAGATTGAAATTAATTTGAGTGCTTCGTCACTGATAGGTTCAAGCCTATGTAAGGATCTGAAGACTCAAGCAGTTTATGAAATACATCCTCGTTCGTTGCTGTGCGGGAATATTTAATAGTGAAGTGAAGTCGATAGTACTTATAGTCTTTATTTCTGCTCTCTTGTGCCTCCTCTGAAAGTAACCCAATTGGAAATGCTGCTGCTTTTATAATTTTGGCTTCATGAATTAAATTTTTATGCACCGTTGGGGGCATGTAATACCACGGATACATTTCTATATTCAACTTCGCCGTTTCAGTCGCATATGACTTAAATTTTTGCGAATCAATGGCTGAGTTGGTATTTATTACCTCTAATATTACCCCAAATCGGCGAATCAGGTTTTCGCTAATTTGAGTTATATCCGTTGTCAGAGAAGGATTTCGGAAAAATACCCTTGATGTATTTCCGGTGTAACTGGAACCGTATCCTTGCTTTACAAAGTCAACCTTTATACCCAATTCAGTGATAAACCGTTTTTGTATGCCGAGTATTTGCCGTTGTTCTTCAACTCTTGAATCCAAGGTTATAGGCTAGGTGAATCATATACTCCATAAATTTTATTTTCGCATGAAATGGAAATGCCCAACTGAAATGCTTCTCCTTTGCAAACCATTACTTCAAATTTTGATATATCATTCATCTCAAATGGACGGGCACTATACACGAAGCAGTTGCTTGATGCGGTTGTGTTGTTAACATTTTGCGATACTTTCCCGTCCAGCATTGTAAAATGAGATACGTGTTTCACCGTGATGGTATATCGTCATACTCTAGTGTTGTTGGTTCCAAGTTGTCTATTTCATTTTAAACACGTCCTTTTTCAGATATTATTAATTCACCGGTTTCTTTTAGAAATTGAAACCTTAAAGGTCTACAATATCGAGTAGAGGAGGTTAACCCAGATGTCTTCGCCTTGATTTGTGGCAAGAGTAGTTTTCAGTGCTACTATTGAGGTCATAAATAAATTTGAGTCGCTTCTTGTTTCACTGTCGTCAAAAAATGGTTGGGAGAACTCATTCTGGCCGGATGAGCCATTAAAGCCCCATTTGGTATGTAAAACCAGTTTACAGTTTTTCAATGCCTGAAATTCCTCTTCTTGTTTGGTTTTGAAAATTCTTTTAACTGTGTGGTCAACCAAATTCTGCAGACTGATTTCGAGAGAAGATTCGGTCAAATTTACATCGTTTGGATAGCACTGTTTCTTTTTGTATTTTCTTATAGCTACAAAAAATATTATGACCAATCTTTTTCGTAGCTGCCCTGATGATTTCATATTGGTATCTTGTGAGTTTTGCCTGAGTAAAAACTGAAAGTGTAAAATCAGCGCTTAAAACTTCGTCTGGGTTAATTTGCTGGTACGAAGAAGCAGCAGCATCGATCAGGTCCTGAGTATGAGAAACTTAAAGAGCACGAATTTTGATTCTCCTATTTCTTTCACAGCACTGATCGAAATCCATTGTAGGTCTCCCTGGTTTACGCGATTGAGATTCACAATCATTCGGAGTATTTGGTAAATTGAAAATAAATTCACCCTTCATCCACTCAAAAAACTTTTTTTTAAATTTATCTCGATTAAAATGAATAGGTTTTAATTTCTGTTTGTAATGGGGCAAAAACCGTTTTTTTTTTATCGCTCCACAGGTCAAATTTAGTTGTTCGTCAGATTCCAAACAATACCTTTTCCTAACATACAAATCCAATGATCCGTTATTAAATAACATCTCACAGAGATCGGCATATTTAATAGAAACAGTCTCCATAGTAAACGATGCGATCGGTCTTGAAGAATAAAGCAGACTGATAATTCCGTAAATAGACATAAGATCACGAACTTGCTAATGTCAATTGTGTAAACAATGCTTGTTTAACGGTTTTATTTCATCAGTTGTCTGCAGTTGTCAATGGGATTTACAGGGATGTCAGGTATTAATATAAGCTTTATAAAAATGGCAATTTCTGACTGGAGTTCAACGGAGCTTTTTTTGTAAGACAAGACAAGTTTACATGCTCCTATTATTTTTGTGTGTGTGTGATATTTTTAAAATTGGGGTCGACACTTAAACGAACGACTTAAACTAGAAAAAACGAACAAGTTGGTACTCTTTCCTACAACTAATAATGAAAACAATAGCCCATCAAACGCTGCCAAAATGAAATCTAAATTTGGGGAGTTTTTTCCGCACTTACCCCACTGTGCGCTGTCTTGTTGGAACCACAGCTCAAATATATTTATGTTGTCAGACTCTGATCAGAGAAAGTCAGTTAACAACGCTCTGTACCTGAGATTATTGATGATAACAGTGCCTTCTTCCTCATTTAGAAAGAAATAAGGTCCGATGATGCCGCCATGCCATAAACCGCACCAAAGAGTCAATTTTTGTGGATGCATTGAGCTTGATCGAACTTGTGGATTGTGTTTGCTCCAGTAATGGCAATTTTGCTTGCTGACATAGCCACTGACCCAAAGATGGGCCTTGTCCGAGAACATGATTTTTTTGGCTAAAATCCGGATCTCGAGCCAACATTTCCAGTGCCCAATTAGCGAACTCATGGCGTTGTCTATGACCGTTTGGCTTCAATTCTTGCGTCAGCACAATCTTTTTTTTTTATATAATCCCGCGCGCGCACCAAAGAGATATGAATACCCTTTTACTGGCTTTTTCTCCAGGGCGTGGGCGGGTGGTGTAGTATTTTGAAACTCAGGTGTATTAGGTTTCGATATTTTTCCCAGATGTGGTTGTCAAACTGGACGGGACGAGCAAGTGCATCCTCAACCAGTGGGTCTCAGTACGTTACATTTAGCCCAGCCAGCAACCACTCCAACATCAGTGTTATGCCTTCATGTCAGAGTTGACGCCGACGGGATTCTCATATAAGTACATACAAATTCTACAAAAAGAAAATTGCCTCGCACGGGATTCGAACCCGCGACCCTCTGCTTGAAGAGTGTATGTATATACCACTACACCACGGCCACCCCCAAATATATGCGGATGTAGGCCCAAATTCAACCGCAAAATCGACATTTCTGGGTCTTCTTCGACACTGGCCATAATGGCGGATATGTCAACTTCATTTCGCACCAATCTCTGTGTGGTTGGTGGCTTAAGATTCAAAAAAGTGTACTCACGCTCAAACTTTTCCACGGGCCGACCTCACGACAAAATTCACGTTGTGTACTTACAACAGAGCCGGAAGTTCGATAATATTTTTTTTTAATATTTTCCGTAGGTTTAGGAAGCGTAAAACGATGCATGATATAGTGGCAAACTTGACTGAATATTTTAACAGCTGGATGTCAAGAGGAAATCCTTGACGACGGCTGTGGAATGCATCAAAAAAATCAAAGAATCGTCTAAGGACAATTTTGGCCAAGACGCTATCGCTGGCTTGAATTATCAGGCAAAGCAAAGATCCGATTATCGGACCTTATACCATGCGACTTTTTTTTATGGGGATACCTTGAATTAAGGGGTCTGATGCAACAATCCCCGAACAATTCAGACTAGAAAATATCCGCCATGAAGTTGCTGCTATAGAACCATTGAACGTTCTCGAGCGTTCACAAATTTGTCCGGTCCAATTGCAAGAGTGTGTTGAGAGGAAAGCACAGCATTCAAAACATAAAATCCTCATTGTCAAACTTCATTTTGTATAAATAAAATATAAAGAAGGAATGGCTGCTAGTCTAGTCTGCTAGTGTTCAAAACGCTGATTTTTTTATTCATAATCTCATCTTTGGACACAGATCTTCTACGCAATAGACGTCCAACATCGACTCGAATCGTTACCTTGTAGCAGCCAGGTACGAATGTGGATATCACAGGCACAATGAGGTCAAGTAAGACCATCAAAGTTTAAAGTTAAAAAGCTGCTAGGATCTTTCTTGATCACGTTTCCCTCAAGAAAACTGTAGAACACCAAGTCAATGCAAGTATCAACAAGCCATTAGAGAAGCTGCTTCTAAACTGATTGATTTTAAAGAGCTCCGCGTTAAATTCGAGTACTGTGCCGGCCAGAGCATTTGTGTCCATTCACTCTACATGTAATAGCCACCTCAGGCGACTGATGCGCAGTTTTCTGACTAGGTCGATGTCGCTGTAGAGCTCTTATAATTTACAGTTGAGTCTTCTCATTCGTCAACGCGAACGGGCCCGAATATTTTTCGAAGTTAAGATATCTTCATCGACTCGACTCTATAGAGTCTATACTTCAGCGCAATAAAGTAGAACTGGATGGTCAAGGTCTTATATAAAATCTCCTTAGTTTTTCGGGATAGGGCCTTACTACTCAATTGACTTCTTAGCCAAGAGTGATTCTTCGTCTTATTTCTGCTGAGATGTTATTGGCAGAATTGATAGCAAAGCCAAGGTTGACAAAATCCCTAACTACCTCGTCCAATTCGTCGATGTTTTGTGTCCTTTCGAAGATTTCATCAGACAATAAAACGAATATGTCAAAACAGAAACCTGCAAGGATGAACATGGACAAGTGCTGTGGACTCGCAGTCGATGATGAACATTTAGCAAGAGTAGTTCTACAGACTGTACAATGGCGATGATTTTCAAAATACCGCTGTCAGATAGAATGAACCACTTACCCAGAATGAAGATGATAGAGAATTCCACCTGTCTAAGGCAAAGTTAAGGTGCCACTATCGAAGCAAATTTCCAGCTAAGCTATTTAAAACGAAAACAAAACAGAAGGAACATAGAATTCCTACGGCGTATGTCCGATCCACAAGAAAGAAATGCTTTTGACTGAACCCATTACAAATTATGATGTATCACTGCGATCTTGGAAAGGACACGGGAATTTCAGATCGACACTCACCATTCATTTACCGCTTAAAAGCGCATATGACAGTGTGCACAGGGACGCGCTTTACAATGCTATGTCTAGTTTTGACATTCTTGTCAAACTCTTAAAATTCTGCTGGATACCTATGAAAAATATTCGCTGTTTCATAAAGTTTGGTAATGAATCAACTGAAAACTTCAAGATCAAGAAAGGTTTAGACAAGGCGACGCACTATCACGTGACTTTTTTAACATCGACCTACAGCGGTTTGTACCAAATTCCTGGCAATAAAAGAATCACGATCTGTTTTAAGTCTGCACGATTACTTATGTATGCGAATGACATTGATGTGATAACCTGAATACAGCGAGCCCGCAGTGAAGCTTTCGCTAGTATTTAGGTGGAAGCGGCAAAAAGGATTTGACCGTAAACGAGGGCAAAACAACGAACATTTTGTTATCAGAAAAGTACGCACAATACCAATGATTTGGGCAGAATGTCACCATTAGCATTTAAAACTTCTTTAGGCTCAGAATGCAATTGACTAACAGGGCCGGTTCTGCTCTATGACACAGAGGATTCGACATTAAAAAGCATTTGGCGGTTTAAGGAGAGAAAAACTGTACAGTGGCATCGGTGTAGTTCGGCGTCTACGTACAAGGTGCCTTTCCAAAGTGTTTGCATTCAGAAGTATTTACAGCCATTATTCTCAAATAAGAGGATGACACCCAGCAATTCCGTCAACACCACGAGGTAAGGAAAGCCATTTGCTGCCATAAGAGCAACAGGGCCATCGGAGCTGAGAGTCTACCACCAAGCTATTCAAAGCAACAGAAGAGAATCTGATGCGGAGGTTGCACCTTAACGTCCGCCAAATTTTGTCAGATGAAAGCGTACCATATGGCATCAGACTCCAAAACATCACATATAAGACTCTGTCCGCAACGCTTGATTCACGAAAAAGTTCCCCTTAAATCAAATCAAATAAAATACAGTTAGAGGTAGTGAGCGCCTTTTCCATAACCTAAAAACCAAGGTTGTCAAAACCTCAACCAAACCAACCATGTCTTCGCCAGTTCTGTCCAAAAACGACTCTTTGCCAAGGTAATCATAGATTGCCTTTAGGTCGCACTAGTGGACGTGCTCTCCACAAGCGAAAACGCTATAGCCGAGGCGTGAGGAAGCATTGAGCTAATCTTTTCTGACACAGTTATGGATCACATCATTAACAACGAAGGAGGACCTCTGTCTAGCTTGACTCTCTCGAGACGGTTAGGCGATATAAGGTGATCAAATGCGACAACCAATTTTCGAAGGACTTCTTTAATGAAATCGTTGCTAAAGTCAGCGATGCCTGACTGACGATTGAGCCTGAAGCTCAATCTTATTGCAGCAAGTGACATCCAAGGAAGACGAAGAACCCGCATTTGGTTACCCAATATGAAGATAGATAGGGAAAGATTTTTTCAATGTCTTAAACTTCACAACCCGGCGGTCCCAATGGATGACAGTCATTAGGGCGGGGGAACAACTTAAGAACATTATGTCCTTTCTGCTTCTCATAAATAACGAGTGCATTTCAGCGCTAGATAAAGCAGATCTTAAAACCTCAATTTGGCATCAGGCACGCCAAGCCAACGATGTGGATATCGTTAAAACCGACAAGTTGTTGGAGGACCTGGTGATCGCCCACAAAACGTATAATGTTAAAGATCATACAATCGGAGGTGTGCCTCCGATAATCTGCTAGTTTTTCTAAGAAACGAAAATATTGACAAAGGCCAGTAATGTTATATCTGCATAAATCCTATGAAGTTTTGTATTTATTTCACTATCATATCAAATACCACTCATTGATTCCTCATTAATCTCTTCTATTCAGATGAAAATATTTCAATATTAAATAAAGTTCAAAGACTGTATTATGCCCCTTTAAGAACAAAAGTCCAAATAGTTATCTCTAATCTGCATATAGATTTGAAAAAAAAGTCAACAAGACCGCTGTTGTTGAGTGTAGATAGGCAAATCGTCAAGTATTGAACTTGATTAAATATTAAAGCTAATTAGATTTATTTTTAAGTGAAATCAATAAGAGGAGATTAGTTAGGTAAACGTCGCAGGTTCGTTTCGCTGATTATGCATACTAATAGTATGGAAAACCACACCTAATAGGGCAGTGCTATACGAGTACTATTACGATCTTACTCCCAATGAATTTTAATATTGAAAACTACTGTCACTACTGACTCAAGAGCAACTAGAAAATTTTAATCAACAATTTAAATCGACGATGCACAATATTCTACTTGACACCCTGGAAAATATTCGAGGATGTAAACCAATCCATCGCGGCGCTTACAGTACGTGTTGAAATATTTATGGTTAACAGACATCCGACCAATTTATTATTCTGAGATTAAGAACAAAGTTCGCTATCTGCAATGAAAAACTTATCAATTCGAACGTGAAAAGTTGTCATTTTGCGTGGCGTTCCAACAAAACAAATAAAAATCTACATAGCCTTTTTAATAAATTATGCACTTCGATCGATTGCACACCTTCACCAGTGCCAAAACAAATCTTTCGTGACAGTCCAGCTATCATAATATAGGGTTTTCCAATAGGGACTTGACAACTTTGAATTTAATATGTGAACGCACTCTTTCACTAATCATCAAACTGTCACTGTCAATTTATTCAGTAAACTCAACATTTTCATCATGGTAAAGTATACAACGAGCAACGTCTGCAAATTATAAAAATTTTCTACAGATATTCGGAGTCGCAAAAACATCTTCAGTGACGAAGCTCATTTTTGGCTCAATGGGTTCGTCAATAAGCAAAATGTGCGTTATTGGTCGGGTGAAAACCCACATGTGCTTCATGAATCACCACTTCATCCACAAAAATAACTGGCGGCGTTATTGGGCCATATTTTTTCTTCGACGATAACGATCGTCACGTTACTGTGAATGGTCAGCGTTATCGCGCCATGATCACCGATAATTTTTGGCCCGAATTGGAAGATATGGACTTGGACGACATGTTGTTTCAACAGGATGGTGCCACAAGGCACACAGCACACGCTACAATCGATTTATTGAAGAGTAAATATGGTGAGCTTTTTATCTCAAGACATGGGCCAGTCGATTGGCCGCCTCGTTCGTGCGATTTAACGCCGCTTGATTATTTTCTGTGGGGCTACGTTAAGTCATTGGTTTATGCCAAAACTCCGACGACGTTGGAAGAGCTCAGAGTCAACATTGAACGCGAAATAGCGAAATGTGTGGCCGAGTCGTTGGAAATTGGGTCCAACGAATCGACCGCTGCAAACGTGCCCGCGGTGGCCATATGAACGAAGTCGAGTTCCATTCAAAAATGTTTTGATTGTACTTAAAGCCAATAATAAAGTTTTTGAAATATCTCAAATGGTTTGCTTTTTATTTAAAAAAAAAGTTGTCAAGTCGTTATTAGAAAACCCTATACAATTTTCATCCGTGTCAGATAAAATTAAATTACTGAAGTCCGTCAACATTACGTACAAAAAAAAAAAATCGCTTTGTTTACAGAATATTGGGTTGCAATCAGACGTTCAAATTCACTTCAGTGAAAGTCTCTCACTCAATCATGCGATTAATCGGAGAGTTTTTGAATTGAAACACCAAAAGCAGCTGAGTTCTGTGTTTACCCGAGGTAAGCGTATGTATGTATGTACGAGCTAATCCCCAACTGTATATTCTCTTGCCACAATCAATCATAAGTCTAAATAGGTATGATGAATGTCAATATTGTTTGTTAGCTACACCTAGAGTCAGGGTGGTTGCTATAGGCGTCTCAGGAAAATATCTACATACAATTAAAGAGCTACTGCTGTATAATCTTAACATTTTAGCAAGCTGGGCGGATCGCTGTGGACTGGGAATAAATTCCCATAAAACTGATCTTGTCCTCTTCTCTAGGAAATACAAAATTTCGACTACAGACAGTACCAATCAACGGTACCAGCGAAATATCTGAGTTTAATTTTCGACAATAAACTAAGCTGGAAACCTTACATTCAAGAAAGAGTAAAGAAAGCCTCAGTGGCTTTATTTTCTTGCAAGAAAGCCATTGGGAACAAATGGAGCCTCCAACCTCGTATCACCCATTGGCTATATATCTCGGTCATACGACCAATACTCACCTTCGGGGTGATTGTGTGGTGGACGGCCTTAGACAAAGCATTAAACTGCGTGAAGCTAAGTAAAGTCCAAAGAACAGCATGTCTGGGCATAAGCGGAGCCATATGCACTACTCCCTCCGCTGCTCTGGACATTCTGTTTTACCTTATACCCCTCAACATTTATAGCACACAAGTAGCCGCCAACGTAGCTATTCACCTTAAAGCGACTTCACAGTGGGCAAATCCTACCAGAAAACATCGACTACACCATACACAAACAACGGTTTGACAAGGGCTTCCATGTAAGCATTCCCTTCAGATCCTTGTGGGAGGAAAATATCTTCCTGGATAATAATTCAATCCACTTTTACACCGGCGGTTCAAAGACTGTCAGTGGGGTTGGTGGAAGTGTTTTTCCGATAAGCTTAGCCTCTCCTTTCGCCTCCCCAATCACTGTAGCGTGTTCCAGGAAGCCCTATCCTGGCTGACGAAAAATGTAATATCTGCAATGGATATCCACATTTTTTCCGATAGTCAGGCAGCTATCAAATCCCTAGACTCATGCTCTTTAAATTCAAGAACACTCATGGACTTCCGATCATCTCCAATGGAGAATGGGACATAGAGACATTACAGGGAATTGTAGGGCCGACGAATATGCCAAAATTGGAACCACTATGCCTAAAATATCTGAAAAGGAAAACTTAGGTATACCTATCGCTACGTGCAAACAAAAAGTAAAGCTGGAGCTAATAGAAGAACAAACCATAGATAGGCGGTTGGATCGACATGCTTAACGACCAAACAAATCTGTCCAAAGCAAGATCTGAATCGCTCCAGGAGATTAATTCTTCTAAATAGAAAATATCTAAGCGCATTTTTACTTACGAATTTTGCAGAACCTGCATGGATAAGGAGGAAGAGGAGACAATCCCTCACCTCCTCTGTACATTTCCAGCTCTCTCCCAAAGAATAAATCTCCACCTAGGGTACTTCTTCCACAACGACTTAAGTGACTTAAGCAACATTGACATTAAAAGTCTCCCACGCTTTATTAAGAGCTCCAAATGGTTTCTAGAGTAGGTGGATCACAGATCCACGTGGCATCATAATGGGCCAATAAGTGGGTTGGTTTTTCAACAGTCACTTAAGCCTAACCTAACCTACACCTAGAATCTGCATGCATATATATATTTTTTTTTATTTTGTTATCTATTGAAACTAAGTTCTGTGAAGTTGTATCTGAAGTTGTATCTGAAGTTGTATCTGTAAATATTTGCTATTCCTGCATTTTTGTCTATCTGCTAGTCGATTAAGGGTTAAATATGCTATTCACGGCTTAAATGTCTCAATGAGAGGGAAATTTATCGTTGAAAAAAAAAAGAAATATCTCCTTGGTGTTGTGGTCTGTACTATATATATTGATTTGAGGCCTCTCTTTGACGTATTACAAATCCATTCATCGTTGTACCTACGTACTATTATCTGTGGTGACTTTAATTGTAATATCCTTGATTGTACAAGTTCGTCTTCATTTATTGAGTCGATACGGATACTGAATTTCGATGTTGTAACTCTACAAAACAAATACACTTTACCTATTCTACCAGCACTCTTTTGGACATTTTTATCACCAATGATTGCCAAGATGTATTTTCTACCCGTTTCCGATCCTGTTTTTTCTAGACATGATATTATCTTTGCCACTTTTAATCTAACTACTTTTACAAAACCCCTAACGTATACGTTTACACGTCATATACGAGATATGAGTTTTGACCTCGCGGAACATAAAACGGAATCCGTTCTCATTACAAGTAGAAAAGTGCTAGAAACGATAACGATAAAAGTAGGAGAGCACACAATTATTTCCAGCCTAATGACTAATGCTTGCAAGAGTTGTACTCTCCACACAACTGTACGGGGCACAAATATGGTCTGACGTCGCGAATAAAACGACACACATGAAGGGAATCAAATCTGTGTACAGATTATGTGCACTGCGAGTTAGCATTGCATTTCGGACGGTATTCCACGACGCGATATTGGTACTATCCTCTATGATACCAATCGATATCCTAGCTTTAGAAGATAGGCGACTTCATAAAAATCTCGTGCAAATCAAGTGAAGAAATTCGAAAGAAGCCGCAGTATAGAAGCGTGGCAATAACAATGGAACGAGTCTCAAAAAGGGAGATAGACATGCCGACTAATCCCAAGGATTCACAATTGGGTAAAACGAAAACTCGGCGAAATGAATTACTATCTTACACAGTTTTTGACGGGACTGTTGTTTCCGGGAATATCTATTCAAGCGAAACCGTGATTCGAGTCCGTCCTATCTTCGCTGCGTAAAAGCGGTAAGGAACGTAATGGTTTCTTTGAATGTTCTCGGTATGCAAACGAAATAGCTATATTTTGTGAAGAATTTGGTGAACGGCCAACACCAGAAAACATAGTTCAATATATGTTGAAATCCGAAGATCTTTGAGCTACTGTAAACCATGAAGCAGTACAAATGATGTGCGATCTAAGGTATTTAAACAGCAGCGGTGCGCGAATTCGCTAAGCACACCGTAACGAAGCAAAAACTCAAATCCGTCCCTCGCGAAGTAATACTTAGCGGTAGTTCCGCGTTGGTATAAACGGAGAGATTTCCCGGCATGTCTAAGGACTTTAGACATTTAAACACGAATCTTCTTAAGCAAGATCTTATACGCGTTAGGTGGCAGCCAATATTTCACGAAACATCAGTTGACTTCCAAGTTGAATATTTTCATAACATGGTTACACCTTTTTGATAAACATGTTACCATTAAAACGAAATCTTTAAAATATAACAATATTAGGTGATGTACAAAAGAAATTGCTGAACTTGAAAATAAACGTGATGCTACGGACAAGAAATTGAAACGATTTACAATAGAATTCCTAAGATTTTCATTAGTTTTCGATTGTTACGGAATAAAGTTAATGCAAAAATAAAAGAAGCCAAATATAGTTTTTAAGCTAAACGTTTCGATTACAAGCTTCCGACTAAAACCCTATGGACAAATTTGAAAAAGTTAGGTGTAGGACCTAACCTAAAGTTCGAGGTAGATCAGGTCGATCCTGATAAATTACTATAAATAAAGAATTTGTTAAGGTTCAAACGAATTTGGGCACTCGTTTACAATACATCCTAACTTCACTGACTGGCTCATTTGAATTCCGCAGAGTGGAACAAACCGATGTTGTTAGAGTCATATTGAAAATCAAATTTAAAGCTGCTGGTATTGACAATATTCATCCTTATTTTATTAAAATAATATTACTATACGTACACCCAGTAATTACATATATCTTCAACAATATTATAACGAAGTCAATTTTTCCAAGTGCTTGGAATCAGGCAAAGATTATACCAATCCCAAAGAATAAAACGGAATAAAGACTCATTGCTATTCTTTCAGACTTATCGAAAATTTTCGAAAAAATCATGTAGCAACAAATTTCTATTTTTCTACAGCGTGAACAAATTCTTAGTGCTCATCAATCTGGATTTCGAAAGCACCACAGCTGTATATCAGTTCTTCTTAAGGTATCTGACGACATGCGAGTTACAATTGACAAAAAATTAGTAACACTCCTTGCACTACTAGATGTTTCTAAGACTTTAGACGGCATTGATCACGAGTTACTCTCTTCATCAGCCGGTAATCTCATGGGCTCGTATGTAACACATGGGCTGAAAAGTCAGTGCCGTTTTATAGTAAAACACAAAATTTTCGCAAAATTCAACTTTATTTATCAATATAGTTACCTTCGAGGGCGATACACTGATTGAAACGATTTTTCAATATTTCGATACCAGTTTTGTAGTACGATTTCGGTTTAGCCTCTTTAGGCCTCTGTTTCGGCGATCACTTCTTCATCGGTCTTAAATCTCTTTCTGGCGAGCATTCTTTTAAGGTCTGCGAACAGGAAATAATCGCTAGGGGCCAAATCTGGTGAATACGGTGGGTGGGGAAGCAATTCGTAGCCGAATTCATTCAATTTTGCCATATTTTTCATCGACTTGTGACACGGTGCATTTTCTTGATGAAACAGCACTTTCTTTTTCTTATGTAATAGTCGCTGTTGATAGTCTGCCCCTTTTGGAGATAGTCGATAAAAATTATTCCATGTGTATCCCAAAATACGGATGCCATAACCTTGCCAGCCGACTGTTGAGTTTTTGGTCGTTTTGGACGAGGTTTGTCGCCTGCTCGCCATTCAGCTGACTGTCGACTTGACTCTGGTGTGAAGTGATGGAGCCAAGTTTCATCCATTGTCACATACCGACTCAAAAATTCGGCTTTATTGAGGTTGAACAGCTTTAAACACTCCTCTGAATCATCAACACGTTGTTATTTTTGGTCGACTGTGAGCTAACGCGGCACCCACTTTGAACAGAGCTCTAGCATGTCCAAATATTCGTGTATGATATATCCAACACGATCTTTTGATATCTTCAGAGCCTTAGCTATCTCGATCAACTTCACTTTACGGTCAATCGTAATAATTTTGTGGACTTTGATGTTTTCATCTGAAACAGCTTCTTTTGGACGTCCACTGCGTGCATCATCTTCGGTGCTTGTATGACCACTTTTAAATTTTTCAATCCACTTGCGAATGGTTCGTTCGGCTGGTGCAGAGTCCGGGTAACACTTATCAAGCCATTTCTTTGCATTGGCTGCATTTTTTCTCATCAAAAAGCAAAGATAAATCAACACACGAAATTGCTTTAAACCCATTTTTTTTCTCAATAACAAAAGTTGCTTCACTCACAACGCTATATCTCGAGAACTAATCGTCCGACAACTGTCAAATTTATACACGTATCTTTTGAAGATTGTTACTAACTGAAAATGGCATGGATTTAATTCAAGTGGTGGCTTCTCTTAGAAACGGCACTGACTTCAGCCCATGTATTAGTTAAAAGAAAAAAAAAGCGCTTTTTGCGAAATATTTTAGATCAGACTTTGTCGAAATTTTAGCAGGTGTTCCACAGGGAGCAATACTAGGACCCTTGCTTTTTGCAATTTTCATAAGCGATCTCCCCAATGTTATTAACAACTGCAATTTTCACATTTGTGCGGACGATGTTCACCTTAATTTAAGCTTATTGAACACGCCACTTTAAAATTTAATCATGACCTTAAGCGAATTCAATGCTGGGGAGAGAAAAACTACTTGCAACTTAAGTCGACAAAAACGAAATGCTTATTTATCAATCGAAATGGTATTATCTCAACTAGTCTCAGTCTTATTCAGCTTGGAAATGTACCAATTACGACCATATCCGTTCAGTTATCAGAAAAATGTTCGGTTGCCTTAAAAACTTTGTCTAAATCCAAAACCAGGCAAACGCAGGCCTAATGTTACATTTAATAATATTGTACGCTAGTAAGTATACTTGGATGTACACTTGATATATATTTGGGCTACAGAACAATTAATTATTTAATAAACAGCCTCAATAACTATACAAAAAGCTAAGTTTCTTGCAATCTAATCGATTGTTCAGTTTAATTGTACCGCGTTCTGCATATCTCTGGAATTTACTCCCTCTTAACATAAGACGGCTTTATCATACGAGTAGTTTTAGTGATGCCCTTTTTCGACGTACTACTACGACAGTACTAACATTTTTCACTCCTTACTAGAATCATATATATTTTTTCAACTTACTGTAGAAAATTTGGAGTTATTTTACTTGATTATAGCTTTAGTAAGATCACTTTTTTAATCCAATTCATTTTTATAAACTTATTCAATCCATATATTGTGCAATTCAACCATCTACTGTACTATATCACATTTATTGATTGAAAGTCTATTGATTAGCTAATCTGATGTGGGTCAAGAGAAGAATTTGAATTGAAGGAGACCGTATTTTAGTATATGGTACGATATAAAGAGTTAAAAATGGAGGAGTGTATAAAAGCGTCACGAAAAGCTGTAACAAAAACCGATCGTTGAATCTTATATCGCATAATGTAAAAATACTATTTTACGAGGGAGTCATTTATGACAATCAAATCGTTTTTATGGGAAGCAGGTAAAGTGATCAAGAAAAACCTGTTATGTACAATAGATTACACTAAGATCTGTTAAAAATACCGGGCAAGTACCCATCGAGTTTAAAGTTAAGCTTGGAGTCAAAAATGTTGGGTTCTTATTTATTGCATCCCAAGAAAGATAAAATTGTTTTGTAATATGGCCTTTATAAATGTCATAAATACACCCCGTTTTCAGTCGGCAATGCATACGAATATGAAGCGAATACGAGTATTTGAATACAACTGATAATAATCCTAATCAGAGCTAAGTTCGTTAACATCAACCTTTCATCCGTATATGCCTTATCTAGTAGAAAAATAATGCTACCAAATAAGGCTTCTACGAACTCATAGAGAGCAGTATTAAAGTACCATGTACTTGGTGACTTAGTCACGTTTTTGGTGACCTCAATGCCAAAATAGGAAAGGACGTTAAAATGGGTAGCGTCATCAGCACGGCCTGTACGACTTCATATTCTAAAATGGACATACCTACATTGATTGATTTTAAAAATGGGCGGTACACCAAATATGCGTTTCCCGAATTTTAAGATCCTCGAGGACACCTATTAGTCTGCTGACGAAAACAGTACATCTCACATTAATCACATTGCGATAAACGGGAAACAAACGAGATTGCAACGTTGACTTGGAGCACCTCCTGTTCGTAGCCAAGGTGCGTATGCATATAGCAAGCAATACAATTCTGGCGGAAAAATGCTATTAGAAAGTAAGAAATAATGACCACCAGAAACTTTGCCAACTATGTTTCTGTTATGGAAGGCATAATCAGGCATTACCTTCTGAAGAAGGAAGACCCTTCACATGAAAGATCCTTTAAAGATCAAGTGAACTTATTAAAGCTTAAATCGTTAACAACTTGATGTGTCCATGTTAGCGCTGTTTTCGGGCTGGTAAGTCCACCATCAACCAAGTATTCACTCTGCAGTAGATCATGCTGAAGATCCATGAGTATTAAGTCTACAAGAATTTTTAAGCCGGTTATGATGGCGTCTATAGATGCTGCGAACTATACAGAACCCTGTCTGGTATTGGCATAATTTCCAAACTTTTTCTGTTGTACAAAATGTTGCTGGAGAACTCCCGCTACAAAGTCGCAAGAAACGTGAACAATTTTCTTATTTCAAAAAGATTTTCGAGCAACCGGTGTGCATAACTTGAGACAGCTAGCTGGAATAAAAAGGAGGCTTCGAAAATATTGATCTTTTCGCCCTGGATGAAAAGAAACAATACAAACGGTTTCCACACCTTAATATTCATAAAGAGAAATGCCTGATTTTTAATCAACAAGCCTCCAATAAAATCGATCATATTACGATTAACGCAAGACACTCCTTCAGTATTTTAAATGTCGTAGCCATATGTTGTAGCCAAAATATGAATGCGGATATCCCTAACATCCCAAGAATACCGAAAATCGTTAGAAAGTTCAACGTCGCTAGGAGCACAAAAGACCGCTAGGGCCTTTTCCGATCGAGTGTCTTTACTTACTTTATTTAGCAATCTGATGTCGCTAGCATCGAACTTAGAAGACCAGTGTCATCACTGCAAAAAATCAATCGAACGGCCTCTGATGAACTGGGTTCCAACCTAATAAAGCAATCTCTGGTTTGATGATGAGTGCAGACAGGCTGAAAAACAACTGAGAAGAAAAAACAGAAAGCACGAGAAGCGCTCTATAGAGATCATAGATAGGAACTAGTAAGAAGTATGAAGTTCAGAAGCTGTACCTAAATCAAAACAAACATTCTAAAGTTGTAAAGCCAGAACAGAAATCTCCAACGATGAAGAACATCTCATAGTAGAACCACAGTCTGTGCTGAAAATCTGGAAAGATTATTTCTGCAGACTGTTAAGGGCTGATGACAGACAACATTCCACCGTCAAGCAAAATGAACCATTCAATCTGGATGAAGGCAGAAAACTGTGTTCCCAATATCACATATAAGATCCTGTCTATGGTATTCTGTGAACGCCTAAGACCCTTCGTAAATAGTCTGACCGGCCCCTATCAGAGTGGTCTTAGGCCAGAAAGGTCTACCATAGATCAAATTTTTCCAAATCGATACACTCAGCTTTTCATTAATTACAAAGCTGCATAATACAACATTTATAGAGACGAACTATGCTTAGCCATGTCTTGTTTTGGTAGCCCTTGTTCCACCAAGGTCAGTAATGGCCAAACCGAGACCTTTAATATCAGAAAAGGGCTTACATTAACAGGGCGATGCGGTGTCGTATGATTTCTTCGACATTCTTGAACGAATTGTACGAAACTCAAAAATCACCTTCAGAGTCACCATCTTTCAAGTCTGTACAGCTACTCGCATACGACAAGAACACATCAGAGCTGTCAATGAAAGGTTTGAAACTATTGAAGCAAAGGGATCAAAGATAAGTTTAGCGGTCAAAAAGAAAAACAAAGTATATAGTCTCAACATAGAGTGACAAGGGACTCCATCTACGTCGGTTCCACTACCAACTCCGACAACGACACCAGTGTGGAAATCCTGCAAAAAATCACTCTTGTTAATCGCTGTTTCTTTGATATTCGAATGCTCTCGGTCGCTTCGAGGGAAAAGTTCTTCGAATAATTTTTGGTTCCATTTGTATCAATGAAAAATGGAGAAGATATTTCAACAGGAGCGTATAGAGATGCCGACTTCGTCAAAAAAACTCGGATAACCCGGCCTAGATGGTTAGGTCACCTTGTTACATGCATGTTGAAGAATTATGAAAACTTTAAGGAAATTAGCAGTATTCTAAAGAACATTGAGTCTATCTATTATGTCAGATGATAAAAAAACAAATAAAGTGCTGGGCATATTTTCACCTCAAGTAAAATATTACAAATAAACATTTTCACTTTCTAAACCCTTAAACAATGAACTTCCCTGGTTAAATTCTCAAATATCACTTTACATTTAACTAAATGATTTGTTGCAGTTACGCTGTGTTCACAGATGTATATAGTTGATGAGTACTTTTCCCATCGAAAACTAATCGATTTCCAATGTAGATAATTGCAATCCATCAACTTCACCTGACTTATCACCTCATCAATAATTGTTGTCATCTCTCCAAACACCATTCAAACTTATTAATCACATCCTAATTAGATAATTTATTATCGACTTACTTTGTGGTTTTGGCTTATTACATAACCATTACCATTTAGATTTTATAAAATTTAAAAAAATTAATAATTGCGTCCCCGGGAACTGTGGTTTTGACACCTGACACCTGCCATAATTTGCTTCAGTTTAAAAACAAAACGACAAAAATAACAATCACGACTACCCGAGGTACATACGAGAATGTACATATATGTACTTCTCTTAAGATAATTATAGAAATTGGAAAACAAAATACACAATTTTGACAACAACAACTTTTTACTTTTACTTAACGAACTCGCCAGTGAAATGTGTATAGTAATATCCATTTCTCTTTTTGGCGTATGAACTTTGCAAACGTCATGCAGTGCAAACTCAATCCATGACAACTTGGGTTCGATGAATTCGTTAGGAAATCCTTGAACTGATCGTTTTTTTTACTAAAAACCATATATTATGACAAAACCCGTACATGAGGCTAGGAGTTTTAATTACAAATTTTCCCATTTACCATGAGTGATCGTCGAGCACAGCAGTTATGAGCATCGCTAACGTCATTAGTGTTTTTTCTGCGCTACAAATTTATTATGCATGTCACCCATAAGGCTAGTAACTGATTTGTTCAATGTGACACACCTCCCATTGATTCGATGATGAACATCGAAATACGATCAACTGTCAATTGTGATCGTCATTGTTTCAGTAAATTAAAACGTCGATCTCGCACTGCATACTCAACCACAAGAGTGCTCGTACGTAGTTGCCACAAAAGTGGCATGGCGAGTGCTGGAATTCATTCAAATCAGACAGTGACGCTGGTATATATTGTATTTCATTTGAAAAAGAAATTGAAAGAAAAGAAACGAAACTTCTCCAGTGCTCAATGTATTCGCTTTGCTTGTTGTGCTCTGTCAAGCAAATCAATTTAAATAAAATTGAAATATTTTGTCTCACCTCTTTAAGCAGAGTGCGGTCAAGAGTGATGTTGCTCGGCGATCATGTGGTTTGGTGTATACAAACTAATAATTCAGAATTAGAATATTAGATTCCACATAAACAAGGAACTTAGTGAGAGCCACATTAGTCCCGCCACACCATAATAGTTTTGTAAGAGCACCTTTCGATACGTAAGATACCGACTCTAGGCTATTCAATTTTGTAGATTGATGGCGCTAGCATGATACCGAAATGGTTGGCGGTTTTCTATGTTATGGAAAGGCAATTGATTGGAGCTTCTTTTGTTTGCCTTCGCAATTAAGTTACTTACAAACGGCATGTACTCGTACTCACGTATTCGTGGTCGAGTAAATGGTTGTAATTTACTTGATTGCGATTTGGGTCGATGATTTATTAATGGTTAAGCGTACTTGAACCGATACGATAGGTCAGTGTAAATAGGGGAAAATGAGAACACAGAACTTCGTATTGGTAATAATAAGAGCTGCATGAAATCGAGCTCGTCCTTCAAAGTGGACGACGGCACGTCACACCATCCATTCAATTGAAAGATCTTAATTAGTCAACATACGAATAAAAATAAGATAGCGCTGATTTATGAATGAAATTATTTTGAACTACCCCGTCGTATGCGCAAAACCATAAAGCCGACATGATTCAGTTTGACTAATAAAGTTAGACCGAGCGACATGTCATGCAAAGTTATACTCGCGATAAATTTATTAAATTCACAAGACGCGGCATGTATGTTATAAAACGTTGACACTGAAGGCAAATATGAACTGATATGTGGTGCGGAAGTCAAGACAATAGCATAAGTGAGTCATGCATCTTAAACTTGACAAAGTCGACTTGTATACTTGATAACGCCTACAGCAATTTCTGTAATTGCTGCATGGCTATCATTTGAATGATAAATGTTTTCTCAACGCCGCGGACGCTTAGCAAAAAAAAAAAAAAAAAATTAAAACTCAAAAAGGAGGAGTTTTTTCATCGACTTGTTTTGAATTTTAACTCGTCAAACGTCTTACAATAGGCGTTAAGAGTATCGAATTTGCATCGATATTTTGTGACGTAATTTGTCCATAAATGTGAAATGCGTCTTTAAAGGCATTGTTTTTTTTTACAATAAAATCAACAGTGACGTCTTTAGACAGAACAGGGCATATGTATTGGTAGCTCTGCTTGTAATTAGCTACTAACATCAAAATAGGCTAAATGGTGGACCTGGTTTTTCAGGTTGTCGATTGAATATGGTTTTTGTTTTCATAAAAAGAGAGGACTTCGACTTTAGATCTCGAAGTTAATAGTTACGTCCCTCTACAGACAATATAGTAGAGCTCTAGATATTACACAGGACATATTCGTACAACAGAACATCCCGAAAAAAGGAACTATGGAAAAAATATTTTAACACCAATAGAAATACTTGCAGTGCGAATTTTATTTAAGAAAAAAACTCAAACAGGAATAGTTATATAGTTATATATTGCAATTAAGCGAATGGTTTTTATTAAGCCTAAACTCGAGAACATTAATTTGGTATGCTAAAGATGATGGCATTAAAGAAGGCCGTAAAAAATAGTCAACTCTACGAGCTCTTAAATAAAAAAGAAACCACGAAGACAAATTCCGAAACGCAACTTTTGACGCACTTTACCCGCATAATCCCCGAAAATCAAAAGATATGGCGTTGCCACCTCAAATCCAACATTTTGTTTGTCAAAAAGCATCTTTATAAAAATATTTACTTAAGAGCAAAAAGTAAAAATTGAAATAAGAAAAAAATAAAATAAAATAAAAAGTGGAAAATACAAAAGGAGCATTTATATTGCTTTGATATAAAGTTTTCAAAGATTTTCTTTCATAATTTGAAATCTGTAAAGCAGAACAGTTCCGATGTATAAGGTCCCATCCTTGGTCACCATTGCATCTACTCCATCTCGAGTATATAGAAACCAAAGTGGGCCTAACGGACTTCTTTAAGAATGGGACATCTCGCTAGTAAATGAGCCACATCCTCCCGTTCCCTCAGGTTGCAAGGGCCGCATAAAATTTTGAGCTACGGTTGGTGTTCATAAAATATGTCCTTTCGTGCAGGTTGTATTGGAATTGGCTATAGAACTGTCTGTATTGTGATGAACTTACTTCACTCACGAAACCGTACATTCTATATCCCATTTGTGTTAATAAAACCTTGAATTTTCCTTTAAAGAGGCAGGTTCTTCATTGGACGCGATGGTTAAATTGAGGTTGCAGTCTGACGCTAGTTTCTCCCATTCTTGTACACAATTGCCCCTAATAGTCAGAATGTGTTTGAGGACTATCTTCGGTAATCTTTCACTTTCCAAATCCATAACTCATATTGGGTCTATAACTTAATTCTTAGCGGTTTGCTAAGAGATGGCGTAACTTGTATTATTCCATTGTTATTATTCCATTGGAACATGCGTTGAAAAGCTAACTGTCATTGTACGTCATTTCAGTATATGTCATTCATTTGAAGCGTAAGCAACAATAATTTTTTTTCACTCAAATATGTCGAACTTTGTGCCTGAAAAAGTGTTTTTGCGGGGAGTTCTTCTTCATTACTTTAATATGAAGAAAACTGCTGCCGAAAGTCATCGTATTTTGGTGGAAGTTTATGGTGAACATGCGCTAGCTGAGCGAACGTGTGATTTTGGCTTGGAAGACGATGAACGTCCTGGGCAGCCAAAAAAGTTTGAAGATGAAGAACTGGAAGCATTACTCTATGAAGATTGTTGCCAAACAAAAGAAGAGCTCGCAGAATCTTTGGGTGTCACTCAAGCAGCCATTTCAAAACGTTTAAAAGCAGCTGGATATATTCAAAAGCAAGGAAATTGGGTTCCAATGAACTCAAGCCGAGAGACGTCGAAAGGCGGTTTTGCATGTCCGAAATGCTGCTGGAACGCCACAAAAGGAAGTCATTTTTGCATCGGATTGTTACTGGTGATGAAAAATGGATCCATTACGACAACCCCAAGCGCAAAAGTCATATGTGAAACCCTGCCAACCATGGCGTGAAGGTAATGCTCTGTATTTGGTGGGATCAGATGGGTGTGCTGTATTATGAGCTGCTAAAACCGGGTGAAACCATCAATGGACAACGCTACCGAACATAATTAATCCATTTGAAGAGAGATGTAGCCGAAAAACGCCCGGAATATTCGACCAGACACGAGACAATAATTTTCCATCGTGACAACGCTCGGCCCCACGTTGCTATGCCGGTTAAGAACTATTTAGAAAACAGTGGATGGGAAGTCTTACCCCACCCGCCTTATAGCCCAGACCTTGCCCCTTCTGACTACCATTTGTTCCGGTCGATGCAGAACGCCCTCACTGAAATACGGTTCACATCAGAGCAGAATATCAAAAATTGGCTTGATTCATTCTTGGCTGCCAAGCCGGCGCAGTTCTTTTGGGATGGGATCCACAGATTGCCAGAGATATGGGAAAAAATCATAGCTTCAGATGGGCAATACTTTCAATAATACTATTGTACATGTTTTTCTTAAATAAACGTTCAAATTTTGAAAAAAAAACCGCACGAATTAAATTACATACCCAAAACTATGTAGTCAGAGTGGAGTTTTGCAGTATCCAAGAACATGGGCGCTACGCCGATTTCTACGTGCAACATGTAGTTAAAGATGTGCCTGGTAAGCTGAAGACCGAAAAGAAAAAACCAAACAATTTTTTTACTGCATCATACGAGCGATATACTGTGGTTTACATGCACATTGTTAAGACAAGCACTCCAGACTGACCCCACTGCGCGTTTCGCTTCGGCTAATATACTTTGTAGGTGTTTGGCTATATTGAGGTTTGACGTTATCAGTACTCCGAGATATTTGTATTCTCGCACGATTTCAATGGAATTCCCGCTAAACGTCCACTTCTCATTACGAGCATACCTTCCACCTCCACTTCTAAATATCATTATTTTCGATTTGCCTAGGTTAATTGACAAGTTCCATAGTTTGCAGAAAGCTTCAAGTCGGTTTATCATGAGCTGAAAGGACTCCACCGTTTCAGCTAGGAAAACGAAGACATCTGCAAATAATAGTGCAGGAATACCCACACCACTCAATTTAATTCCGCCTTTCACCGCATCTGTTATATCATTTATAAATAAAATGAATAGTTAAGTGCTCAGAATGCATCCTTGTTTCACATCAATTGATGTTAAAAATTCTTCCGACGAAAATTGACCATCCCATACGCACGCTACATTGTTGGGATACATTGGTCTTAAAATGTTTATAACTTTCGTCGATATCCCATAGTTTTGTAGTTTATAAAAAAGTTTCTCACGCTAAATAGTGTCAAAAGCTGCACGGAAATCAACGAAGAAGGTGTAAAATTTTTAGTTTTTTTTTTGTAAATTCCAGCAATGTTGTTAAGCGTAAATATTTGGTCTAAGTTTGAGTATATTTGACGGAAGCCGGCTTGGTACTTATACAAGTTTTTTAAGCTTCCACGATAGTTTGCTGGATCGTCGTAAGCTCCTATGTTGTGCAGTGGAAATACAACTGGTTTTTGGAAACTTTCCGCAACGTAAGGATTACTCGAATATTCGGTTAAACTCAATTGTAAGCGATAATAGAAATTCAGGCGTACAATTTTTATTTTGTTGCATTTGAAAATATCATTGGCCGTTTGAATCTCCTCCACTGTTATCTGTGCATTTAAGTAATCATCAAAAATCAAAGAGTTAGCATATTAGAACATCGGTGAGGTTTGCGCTGTGTTAAGGAGATTTACGAATTGTTCCTTAAATTGGTGAGGTTTTATAGCACATGCGTTACCTCTCCCGTTTACTATCTTTACAGCTTTCCAGAAATCTGCCGAGGACTTTGATCTGCTCAGTAAATCAATATTATGCCGGATAAATGATAGCTTTTTCGCTCAGCAAAGATTTTTGAAATTCCTGTTTGCTAGTGCATAATAATGTCTGAAGGCGCTTGTGTTGCAGCTTCTTAGCAGTCTCAGAAACCCAAACAAAATATCTCTAGCTTTCATACACACTTTGTCAAACCATTTGTGTTTTCCAATTCTGACATTGTTCGTGGCTGACGCGTTTTTAGGACCGGCGTTTTTAATTATCTCCATTAGGTCACCGATATTAGATTGAGTCTCAAGTGCTGTACATACTCCCTAAATCTATCATTCCATTTCAGCTTTGGCAGAAGTTGTAGACGTGCTGTATTAGGATATTCCAAACCAGTGATCTGAAATGTAATTTCTAGTGACATGTGGTCGGAGTACGTTAACAAAGCTATTTTCAAATCGTTGTAAAGATAATTCTAATTCCCGGCCAAGAAACAGTAGTCGATGACTGAATATAATTGGATCTTTTCACCACAGCGCGAGTGATACCCAACGTTCCAAGCGCCCAATTGAGGTCGTCACACCAGAAATGGTCGGTAAGATCTACGCATGATATTGGACAATCGGTGAGTGAGGCTATAGACTTACCACATAGATCAGTGATTTCAGTAATGGAAAAATATTTGAATATGAAATAGCTATCCGCAAGATGGGTATCGCGCTTACTCACAATTGACAACAAAAACAGTCGTTTGACAACTCCGAAGGAGTGTTTGGCGATGTCTAATCACAATTCGAACGATCTTTTGCGCCGTTTCGTAACTGTTGACGAAACATGGATTCATCATAACAGACCAAAGGCCAAGGAGCATAACATCTCATGGTAAATCTAAGCCGAATAATGCCAAGGTGTCATGTCATGTCAGCAAAGTCATGGCGACAGTTTTTTTTAGGATGCGCGCTGTGTCATTCAAATCAATTACCTTGTAAAGGTACCTTGGATCGATTCGACACCGAGGAAAAAAGGACAACGCTATTCCATGAATTAGGTTACAAATTGCTCATTCAGAATATTCTCCAGATTTAGCCCCCTGGACAATAAAGTTGAATATATTTCCTTATTTACTAAAATATTTCGGAGGAGAGATCAAAACAACCTTCCGTGTCTAAAAATCGCCCGAATGGCGGACAATAAGCATATACTGACAACAGCAGGGATAGATCCAGGAGAAACTATAGATGATAACAATTTCTTAGTGATCGAAGATCTGCAGGAGACAGTATAGGTCATAGGAGCGATATTTCAGGAAGTATACACAGCAAACGGAGCCATTGGACCAAACACGACCTGTAAAATTAGGTCCTCTTCCACAATTCCTAACTTCGAAATGATATGGAGAACTGGCAATTCAAAAACTCAGGGTTCACTGAATTCAATGACAAAAATTTGGAAAACAATTTCATCGCCAACAAGAGGGAAGTACCTCTGTTCATTTATGTAAAATGCAAAAGCTCCTTATGATCTTCGAATCACTGATCACTGAGAAGGAGGAAATCAATGGGAACAGATGGAATTCTGACCATTGTACTTCAACATCTTCCAATAGAAGCGGTGGACATACACAACACTCAGAAAATAATGGTTGTACATACGATTCTCAAAAGGGATGAAGACACGTACAATTTGGGAAATCTTCGGTCAATACCAATTAAATATTTGAAAAGCTGATCAGTCGAGTTTTGTTTCGGCTTCAGTTTCAAGGCGTGACATGATAGCTAACATTTTATACGTTGCTTGATATCTAGTTAATGTCTGATTGACTTGGAGAAGACATTCGACACCGTATGCTGAGAGGAACAATTCTTCAAGCTGAACAGGCTGGGCATTAGTAAACCACTGCTGAACATTCTTTTTAATATACTCATCAGCAGACTGTTCATTGTGAAGAATGGGGATGTAATTGACTAAGTATGTGACATTAAAAATGGTATCCAACAAGGTGCGGTTAATTCGCTCATTCTATTTAACATTTACACAATCGTCATGACATAACGTACGCAAACGACTTAATCGACAATAGATCAGATCCAAAGACCGAGGTCTTTAATACGCTCTTACAATGTGACTTCGATAAGATTAAGATAACTTTCTATGGCTGAAATTTGAAGATTAACAATCAGAAGTCGGTAACCATTATTTTTAGAACGCCTTTTTTGAATTGCCAAGGGTTTTCAATTGCGAGACAACACGGGCAGGCACTTACTTGCTTGTAGTCAGATACCTTGGGATCTGGGCTTATCAATATCTATATTTTAACAGATATGTACATATTGCTTTGGCCCTAACAAAAAGAGTGTTTTATAGCAGCCACCTCAATGCGAGTGTAAAGGTAATCTGCTACATGGCCCTTATCGGGCATATGCTTGTATTCGGTTGTTTGAGAAAGCTTGCCTCCACATATACAGGAAACCAAAGTCGGAATAAATAAAATGAGTGGAAAATTTCGTCATTAAGTTGTCTGTCCGCCAGATGGGTCCCGCAATTACTCATATTGGAGAATAAGCAGGCACAGCTGTCAACTTTGAAGCAATCTTTGGAGCTCTTTAAGTGAAATTTACAGGATTTTCTGTGGTTCCTGGTTCCATTACTACACGCCAGACACCAAGTGACAACCAAATAATGAATTTTTCTATCCGAATGTGCTTCGAAGATGTCAAATACATCCCATCCCTTCGGCTAAAAAGATCATAGCTTCGATTTTTTTGGGATTCGAAGGGAATAATCCTCATGGATTTCTTGAAGAAAGATAGAACGATCACATGGTAGTACTACAGTGAATAATTGAACTGATTTGATAAGGAATTGAGAGAGATACAGCCCCACTTGAAAAAGGAAAAGTGCTGTTCCATAATGAAAACGCACCACTCATTCACGCATCATTCTTCCAGGATCGTCGTGACGCATCCAATATACTCCAAATGGCAGGAACGTCCAAGAAGGAAATTACATTGAAAAAAAAAGTGGAAAAGTTTCGTTTTCATTCTTAACACGGATACTGATTGATCTGCCCTCGTATGCTATCGACTTCTAACGAGAATAATACTTTATTAAACCTTCTTATGCTTCTATCAGAAGAATAAACTAAATCAAAAATGTTTGAGGATACACTTTGAAAGCAGGATACTTTTCAGAAGAGTTTGTATGCAATACGACGGGTAGAACATGTAGCGTATGGTAAGGGATATCTCAGCTCAGAAAACGATCAAATCAACCCTGTATGAAAGACTTTATTTTCGGTGGCGTACGAACAGGAAACTAATCAACTTGGTATGCTAACAGGGGCAGATAGACCCCTATAGATCCCTAAAAGATTTTTCGGATAAATTCGACGTCAGAGGTGATAACGAGCAGATGGTGATTTGTCTTCAATTCCTGGTGCGTGAAATGTTGAATTGTTGAGGTCTATGGCGAGTCGATGTTCCTGAATTAAGTCGAGCACTATCAGCCAGAGCAGCCACAGGGACCGTGAGTGTTGTTCGCAAGTAGGCTAGTCTCACGGACTTTTTACACAAACTTGCGTACAGCCAGCGCAGTGGGTGCTTCATTTCGGTCAAAAACTTATTTTCAATAAACACACTGTTTGGGCAACACATCACTTTCTTTTGAAATAAACTTGAAGTATTTCATCATTATTCAAGCATAAAGCGATTCATTTCGTCCGGGAAAATAAGATTTGATTCAAAAAGAAACTTATATTTGGACCACCCTTACATATATGGTAAGTACATGCCTTCTATACCTTGTGGTTTGGATTGAATATACCTCCACCATCAGCAGACACCACTTTTGATACATCAGCTTATCACATCAGACATTGAGCATTCAACAAAGCATTTTCAGTTTTCCAATCTACGCGATTTGGTGTTCCTAGCTCGGGAAGATTTGAAAGAATTGCCAAGTGACCTATAATAGCTGTCTACTTGGGGGGAGCTCCACTGACTAAATTGTGCCATTGTGTAAGAGAGTGTGTCCGATTAAAGCCTCTGCCTTTGCTGAGGACATGTTCGCATGGATCTTGTAAGCCCAAGACTGTGAGGAAAACCTTAAAGTTTCAAGATTGCTCTTTTGCTGTGGTTTCGTCCATCAAACTAAGAAGCATAGGTTATTAAATGCCTAGATGTCATGCCCTTCAATTAAGTCATGATTTTTTGTCGCAGCCTATAGGTTTTACCATATGAGCTCCGATATACCAACAGAAAGCACTGTATTGAGAGTCACTACCCCAAGAGGCACCCCTTAAGAATGAGTGATGTCAACTCTTTTGTGGACCCTATTTTCACTAACAGCCGGGCTACAAATATGGCCATCGCTGCAGTCGAGATCAAAGCGCAAGGCTCTTTGCGTTCAGCATAAGATTAAAATCGACGACAAAAGAGTGTCTGGCATTGGATATGCAGGGCAGTTAGCTCGAGAAGGATCCTCTTTTGATTAAGACCTGGCGGATCAAAGTACCAAAACCCCATCCAACGATACAAATCAAAGTCAATAAAAGGTAGAACAACTTACCATTCGTTGAACTTCAAGACAATTATAGCCGGAATACGACGAATTCAGAACGAGTAAGAATGTCTTAAAAACAGAGCTGAACTATTTCCACTCGTTGGATTACTCACAGGTCTTAATCTTCTTGGGGGCGCATGCAACAAAGGTCCGCCTTAAAGATGACGACCTCTGCAGAGTCTGTGGGGACATAGGCTCGTAAAAGTATACATTCCAATTTCTGTGCCACTGTCCCAGCCTCAGTAATTCGAAAAAGAGAACTTTACGAAGTTACCACTCCTGTGGCCTCTCAGAACTATCTTATATTTCATTTACATCTCCTTTCAGATTCACTGATGCAACAATGATACAACAACGATCACCTCGATCTTAAAAAATTGAAAATCTGCTTAGAAGTTCGTGAACCTATTTCATTGCATTTGAATGATAACAATGCATTATCCGGACGTCTTGTGATCAAAGATACGAGTACACGGATCTGAACAACACATCTTCTTTTAATACATTTCAAAGACCCTCACGATTGAATCTTTTTTATAATTCAATCGCTTCCAAAGCGATTATACCATATATCCATAGCTGTATACGAATATATGTAGTTAGACTACTTCACTTTTTAAAGCCGGATAATGTTGTTTGGATAATTAATCAATTGCACAATTCACCGCATTACCACGGCGATTAGATACGTTACGATGTAAAATTCCGAGGCTGTCTCCGGACACATACCTTACCTATATGTGTACGTACAGATACTTTGTTCATAAGTGCTCATACATACCTATTATATATTAAGAGACGAAACAACTCCTCATTGCCCAAGTTATTACAATTTTATAGAACGTGATAAGCACTGTACGAAAGATAACAATTCAGCTTTTTTTAATGATTTGTTATGATGAACTAGATAGTTTTACGAGTCGTATTGTTTTTAACCTATTTTAGCTACTGTAATTCGAACATATATGCATTGATAGCTTTTATAGTCATACGAATACAATAAAGGAAGAGTTCCATTCACTGGTGTCATTGGCGATTTTTGCAAAAATCTATCACAGCCACTAAGGTCAGCTGCCTTTGAACCATGATTTAACAATGGTAACAATGCAGACGTTGGCCTTTAGCTTTAAATTGTAAAACTAAACAGGTAGCAACTCTGTCATTTGTGAGATTTAGAAAGTTGCATTTCCCTATGACAATCGTATTTACATTTTTATATTAAAAACTATCTGTTACTCGCAGCCGGGTAGGAGTGCTTAAAGCATTTATCTCTAAATTTTGATAGTCGGAGTCGACTGCAAACACTAAGCGTGCTTAGCACACCACTTAAGGCGAGGTCTTCCTTTATTGTGTTGTTTTATTCATCCAATATGTCGTGACCATCTAACCTGAAGGTAACCTAACCTAACTGATAGGCACTTATCGTTGTATTGTACAATAAATAGGATCTTGTACGTGACGTTAAGGAAACTGATTCTCCTATAGTCAACACAGTTTATAGAATCTCCCTTGTTGATAATCAGCAAACGATGGTTACATTCCAGCTCTTGTCCTTCTTTGCAGCGTGATCATAAATGATTCAACAATCTCTTGCGATTACAATTGTTCAGCCCAGTTATTCTGCGTTTTAGTGTCCAGGATATTTCCTTCTCATCTAAGCTACAACAAGAGTGATTAAGCTAATGTTTGCTCCTTGGAACTTTTGAACATCGAGATTTTTAAAGCTGTGCTGCGTTGATCGATCTCGTTTGTGGTTTACGATTAGAAGCTCCAAGTTCCTTTGTGAATGTTGGAAAATGCATGCTACATATTAGTACAATTCGCCTCGAAGTCATAGTGTTTCGCCAAAAATGTTCTCATTTTTTAGCTTGATATTAAAATCACCAATCTTGCTCTTGCTCTTGCTCTTTATGTCTGATTTAGAGCGTAACGGAGAAGGAAGAGATAACTTTGCACAGTTTTCAGATTAAAATTGCACCCTCTGTCCAAAATGTACCATGCTTTCCACCGCGGGAGAACTTGTGAGACAGTGCTTCGAAATACAGTGAGCAGAGTTGAATGTGCGGTAAGAAGGAGTAGACGCTGGGCATTTCCATCAAAACAACTTTTGACGGCATGTCTAATTGGGGAAGGGATATTGCAAATGAAAAGGACCCTGATTGCGGATGCTAACTACGGCTTATGTTTTGGTGCATGTTGCGCGACCTGCTTACTACTCTTACTAGTAATAACGTCTATGCTTAAGCATATGCGGATAATTTAGCTGTACTGTCCGCCTTGTCTAAAGCACAGGCAACCGCAGACATGATTGATAATGCTCCCAAAATTGAAGTCTAACGGTCTGACTCGTCTAGCCCCCAAAGGCATCGCTTTCCGTTTCTCCAATGGAACTAAATATTTGAGCATCATCCTGAATAACAAACTTATTTGAACTAAACACCTCAAGTTGGAAACTTTCAAGGCGCTGTCGGTGCAAAGGTGGTTATTGATAAAGCCAATTACATATACCATATTCTACAAGTCGGTGGTCTGGTGGAACAAAGTTTCGTCAATGCAGCTTTGACCAATATCCAATGAACGGTATGTCTCGCCTGCATGGGACCTTTTCCTAGCACGCCTGGCACGCTCCTAAACTCACCGTTGAATCTCGCTCCCGTTAATGTACTATATATGCCATGGGTTACACTCTCAAAACCACCTTCCGTTTAAGAAGACGTGATCTGTGCATGACATTGCCGACTGTCAATGACACCAAAAATCATATAAAAAAATATGATATCGACTTTCCCTGAGAATCTGAGTCAAGACGAAGTATAGTCAGCTGTGCATGGATGACTCCAAAACCAATATATGAGAAGCGTTCCAAAGTAAACAGGGCTTTTTAAAAATAAAAACAACAAAACAGTTTTTTTTGGCAAAACTGGTTTATTTTGTGATTTGAGTAGTCTAAAACCATATCAATTGAGTGTTTTAGATCCTCGGCCGGTATGTCCTGTAGGATGTCAGTACAAGCAATTTAGACGGCTTCAACGTCCACAAAACCCTTTCCTTTCATCAGCAAATGCATTTTCCCGAAAAGTTAAAAGTCGCACAATGTCAAATCTGGTGAATAAAGGTAGCGGTTAAAACTCAATTTTTAGCCAAACAATGAGGCATTCTCGTGCAAAGCCAACTTCCTTCTGCGCTATATCTGATCGAAAACGACGAACACCGTGCACCAAACGCTTCAAAATACCAAGATAGAATCGCACATTAACTGTTGGCCCGATGAAACAAACTCTTTAAAATTGCAAAAGCAAATCAGAATTGTCTTCACTTTTGTTTTCTCCAAGCGAGATTTTTTTGGATTTTGGCTCATCTGTTGCCTTCCGCTCGGCACTTTGGTGCTTGATTTCTGAATCATATTAAAGACACCACGTCTCATCTTCTTGGCCTCCTTGATTATATCCTTCGATGTCAATTCAGGCGCAATATCTCCGCTTCGATTCGTTAAAACAATGTGATATAATTTTGATAAGACATCAGTGAAGGATCTAACTTTCTATCTTCCATGTAGTTGCCAATAGATGGCCTCACTAGAAATACGTTTTTTAAAAAATTCTGTTTATTTCGGAACGGACTTTGTAGAACGCCTTTTAGAATGCCTTTTTAACGGACGAAAACGTTAGATTTCACTCCGCATCTGTCTTCTAAGCAGAGATATACTCAATCCTGATAGCAATGGCAAGGGCAATACGTTTTGAGGATTGGATAGAAGGGCTGAGGCATCCCCATCTGTAGCGATACCCAAACTAAGCATAAAGCCTTGTGGAACCTTCTCTCGAATACAAAATTAGTTCGGCAATACGGAACTGATGTGAGCGCAGTTAGGAGGGCGAATTTAATAATTGTTGTTTTTAGGGTCACCTATTAATTTGCAAAGCAAGTCAGAATAAAGTTTCTCAGGGCATTAAGACCGGGCGCATCCACGATTAGAGCTTCCACTGACATTCGGGTTTCATTTTAGCATAAATGCAGATAGTATGAATTTATTAGGCTACCGGCAGGCCAAACGAATGCTTCCCATCTACGGTAAGAGATCAGCGATTGTCGAGCCGCCCCACAGTAGAAAAGGCTGTAGACTACAAACTGCTGTGATCACTGTGCCATTTCCTCATCTTTCTCCGAAAGATTAAGAAATTCAAGGAGTAAAATGGCATCGGACTTATCTGAGTGCTCTGTTCCAATGCTAAAGAAAAAAACGAAAAGCTCGAGCATTTCACGTACGAGAATATAACCAAGGGTTGTCTATAACAACAACAACAGGTACAATGGTACAGGCCACCCCGAGAGAACCAACATTATCCACTGCAAACTCCTCCGTCATTATCTCTTTTTCGACTTCTTGCACAAATTTGGAAAAATCCTCAAATTGTGTGAGTTCCAAATGTCAAACTACGATAAATCAAATGATGTTATCCCTGGGTCGCAGCGGAAATCATATCGAAAATTTTTTCGATGAAAAATGTAGATATTAAAGTTTACCCAACTCTGATGGTGCAAATCCAAGTATACTGTAAATACTGTAAAGACGCAATGATGTCAAGTTCAGTGAACCTTTTCCCACCTTCTCAAAATGGAGTTAATACCGAATATGAGTACCAAAGGGTTTGCTGCGTTACATATAAAATTTTTTAAATCTTCCTTATTTATAAGAATACTATTACAGATAATGAGCTCTTCAGATTAATTGGTTTCTTTACATCGCAATCCATTAGCAAGCTTCTTATTACGTTTCATTTTGATACATGTGTTACACTTTTTTGTGACGGTCCCCAAATATTTTTTTATCTTTTTAAGAATACTGCACTCCCGCGGCAGATCTATATATATTGGATCTATATATGCGGTTTGCTTAGAAATGGCGTAACTTGTATTATTCCATTGGAACATGCGTTTGAAAGCTATTGTCATTGTACGTCATTTCAGTATATGCCATTCATTTGAAGCGTAAGCAACAATAATTTTTTTTCACCCAAATATGTCGAACTTTGTGCCTGAAAAAGTGTTTCTGCGGGGAGTTCTTCTTCATTACTTTAATATGAAGAAAACGTTTGCCGAAATTAATCGTATTTTGGTGGAAGTTTATGGTGAACATGAGCTAGCTGAGCGAACGTGCCAAAAGTGGTTTGCACGATTTAAAAGTGGTGATTTTGGCTTGGAAGACGATGAACGTCCTGGGCAGCCAAAAAAGTTTGAAGATGAAGAACTGGAAGCATTACTCTATAAAGATTGTTGCCAAACACAAGAAGAGCTCGCAGAATCGTTGGGTGTCACTCAAGCAGCCATTTCAAAACGTTTAAAAGCAGCTGGATATATTCAAAAGCAAGAAAATTGGGTTCCACATGAACTCAAGCCGAGAGACGTCGAAAGGCGGTTTTGCATGTCCGAAATGTTGCTGGAACGCCACAAAAGGAAGTCATTTTTGCATCGGATTGTTACTGGTGATGAAAAATGGATCCATTACGACAACCCCAAGCGCAAAAAATCATATGTGAAACCCGGCCAACCAGCCAAATCAACGGCAAAGCCGAATATCCATGGCGCGAAGGTAATGCTCTGTATTTGGTGGGATCAAATGGGTGTGCTGTATTATGAACTGCTAAAACCGGGTGAAACCATCAATGGACAACGCTACCGAACACAATTAATCCGTTTGAAGAGAGCAGTAGCCGAAAAACGCCCGGAACAGCCGCCTTATAGCCCAGACCTTGCCCCTTCTGACTACCATTTGTTCCAGTCGATGCAGAACGTCCTCACTGAAATACGGTTCACATCAGAGCAGAATATCAAAAATTGGCTTGATTCATTCTTGGCTGCCAAGCCGGCGCAGTTCTTTTGAGATGGGATCCACAAATTGCCAGAAAGATGGGAAAAAGTCATAGCTTCAAATGGGCAATACTTTGAATAATTCCATTGTACATGTTTTTCTTAAATAAACGTTCAAATTTTGAAAAAAAAAAACCGAACGAATCGCTTAAAACTAAAGATAAAAACTAAAGCAGTTTAAGAACGCATAAGTAAAAATAAGAATATTCTTAAGGGAC
The DNA here is from genome assembly GCA_907269105.1 of Volucella inanis. NCBI lineage: Eukaryota > Metazoa > Arthropoda > Insecta > Diptera > Syrphidae > Volucella > Volucella inanis. The sequence continues at coordinate 40,536,843 of OU026153.1, forward strand.
AGTTTGTCAAGGTGGTACTCGAGAAGAGTTAACTCGTTAACTTCATGTAGCATTCTAGACATTTACACCTAGTGTCCGTAATTCGATCTGTAAAGATTGAGGCACTTTTGAGGAAAAGTGGCACGAACCTAAGATTGCGTGGGTTGGTGTTACGAGAAATAAGTTGAAGTAAAGAAGGAAAATCATATTACCAACTAAGATCTGATGAATAAAGAAAATATCGGCAACTTTTCGGCGTATAGAAAGGGCTTGTAAATTTACAAGTTTCAGCCAATCAGGGTATGGTGGTTAGTTTTGGCTATCATCACAGGGAAGACAACGTAAAGCAAATCGTAAAAATCTGCGTTGAACAGCTTCTAACCGGAGGATGTGAATTCTGTAGTACGGTGACCAAACTTGGCTGGCATATTTAAGAAGAGGCCTTACAAAGATTATGTAAAGGGATTTGGCGTCATAAGAACTGGAAAATTCTTTAGACCAACGCTTGATGAAGCCAAGGGAAAAGTTGGTTTTTTCATTATATTATCAATGTGAGAACGGAAATTGAGTTCCTTAACACAGATAACACCTAAATCACGCAACTGCTTCACTAAGGAAACAAGCAGATTAAAGATCAGATGGCAGCGAAATGACACTTCCAAGAAATTCCTCTGACACTAAGTACAAAATCTCTCTAGATCATCTTGAAATGGTAGACTGTCTCATTAAGATAATATATATCTAACAACTTGCATATCATCTGCTTAGTCAGAATAAATAATAAGGGACAAAGGTGGCTACCTTGAGGAACGCCTGGGTAGGCTTTAATTGGGTCAAAATCCATGGACTGAATATGAACATAGTAATGCCATTCATTTAAATAGAATTGAACTCAAGCTTATTTCGATACCAAGAGTCTTTTATTTAAGAAAGGTTTTGCTAAAATCGGTGGCAATCACGTCAACTTCAATTCCAGATTCTAGTGCAAAAAGGGTAGGTAGATCTACCTTTGAGAAATCCGTGCTATGGAAAATCATTGTGTCATAAATAATGCTCTCAAAAAGCTAAGGTATTCAAGACAACTTAGCAATTCGTCGAGAGTTGGAAATATCACCTTTGATATTTTTTTTATAAAGGGGAATAATAAAAGACATTTTGCAGGTTAAGGGAAATATCCTCTGGGTGATAGAAAGCTGAAAGAGAGCTATAATATAGGTCATAATTCAATTCTTACGTATTCTTTGTTTGTGATAGGCTAGTGTTCTTAATCATCCCTTTCGTGATGAGTCTGAAGTGAGCTGATAGGCGCGTCAGAAATCTTAAAAAGGGGACATGCAGGCGTTGTTGACGCTGTATGCCACTCGAGGGTTAACAGGTTAAATCAGGTTCAGATTTTTCAATTTATAAAACTCATATCTGTGTCTTTCTTGTATTTATTGCGTCAATAAAGAAGGCAATGAATTGAAATATTTTTCTTCAAAAGCCGATTATAATTCTTGTGTGACTTCCTAATGTCTTTTATTCGGGACGTCATGATGTCGAACGTAAAGTTTCATTCTGCTCATTTATTGTAAAAAGAAATATTTATCACATATGTGATTCTCAACACGGTGTCAGCACTAGATCAAACGTAACTAACTTATCGCGTTGTCAACTAGACACTATTTATATGGATTTTTCTAAAGCATTTGATCGTGTTTGGCTCAGATCGTGTGTTAGTCAGAAACTGCTCTTTCATTCCAGCCTTCTAAAATGGTTTAAAAATTATCTGGTAAATCGTTCCCAATTTGTCAAAATGGGATCCCAGCTATCGAATGTTATTTTAAACTACTCTGGTGTTCCACAGGGGAGTCACTTAGAGCTTGATTGCATCGCATTGCAGTCTCATATTAATAGTATTTGCAATTGGTGTAACGAAAGTGTTCTACATTTCAATAATGATAAATGTTCGGTTTTATCGTTCACGCGTATATCAACTCAAAATTGATCATTTGCTATCGGTAGCGATCTGTATTAACGGTTTCACCAGGTTTTAGAAGCTAGTGGTACACCCAACCTTTCTGGTCGCACCAGATACACAGCATTGTCTGCTTGCCACAAGTGGTTTTTCGGTTTTCAATCTGTTTTTCATTCAATTTATGTGGCACCCATTTCCCAAACTTTTGGATCTTTCCCATAGCTTTTAAACGGCCAGAAACTGTTTGTTGTGCAACATTTAACATTTCTGCCACGTTCTTCATTTCTTACATCAAAATCGTTATCTCTGAACAGTTCAAAGCATCTTTTGCATGTTGCTTCTGATAGAGCATGATCACCATATGCCTCGACAAGCATTCGATGCGACTCTGCAGCACTTTTCCTCAAATGAAAACAAAAAATTAATGCTTTCCGCAAGTCAGAATTTTTTGGTACAAAATTCGACATTTTTAACACGATGAAAAAATATGATGTTGTTTGCTCAATGACTTGATGTACACTAAATATGTTTTACAGGTGTCATAGCAACCAAACAAAATAAATAAATGTTCCCTATCGAAACATTTGTATGTTTACGCTCACTTCATACCAGTACACCTGGTAAAACAACAACAGTGTAAGATATAAAATCGATTCTGGCTTTATTTTGAAGCTACGTTGCTATGCCATTATATTTGGAATAGCACATCATTCAAATGGGCCTCTCGGCTTCGCTGGCAGTGCTTTAATCGGTCGGTCTAATAATGACTCGGCTCAATATGTGCGGCGTTATTCCGACAATAGTGCGTCGAACGTTGGTCTCGAGCTCGTTCAAAGTGGTTGGCTTGTTGGCAAAAACTAAGGACTTGAAGTAGCCTCAGAAAACATAATCGAGTGGTGTCAAATCGCATGATCGCGGTGGCCAATTGATAAACGCTCACAACTTTGAGCATTGCGTCGCTTGTACGGCATGTAGCGCCATATTGTTGGAAATCGATGTTGTCGAGCTCTGATCACAGAAAGTCGGTTAACATTGTTCTATCCCTAAGACCACTGACGGTAACGGGTGTCTTCTTCCTCATTTCGAAAGAAATAAGGTCCGATGATGACGCCATGCCATAAACCGCACCAAACAGTCAATCTTTGTGGATGCATTGCTGCTTAGCCGCACACTTGTAGATTATGTTCGGTCCAATAATGGCAATTTTGCTTATTGATATAGCCACTGAGCTAAAAATGGGTCTCGTCCGCAAAAATGATATTTTTGGCAAAATCCGTATCTCCGGCCAACATTTCCAGCGCCCAATTAGCGGCTTCAATTCTTGCATCAGCACAATTTTATACGGATGTATAAAATCCAACAGTTAAATAAGCCATTGGCGATGCCCAATTCAGCTGATCGGAGCCTTAGATACTGGCCGCTACAGCGGCAATGTTTTTTTCATTTTACACCAATCTCTGTCTGGTAAGTAGCCTAAGATCCAAAAGAGCGTACATGCGTGCATGCACAGTGAAACCATGATGACGACCGACCTAACGACGAAATTAACGTTTTGTATTTACAACTAGGCCGGAAGTTCGAAAATATTTTTTTAATAATTTTCGCACGTTCGGCAAGCGTAATGTATGATGAAGTGGCAAACTTTACTGAATATTTTGACAGTTGGATGTCATTGGTAACTTTGACAGCTGCTGAAACATAGCTGAAACATGAAAAAATATCATTGCTATCTGGTCACCCTAAACGGTATAGTCGTAGGTGTGTTCAAAAAGTAAGAGCAACGTATATTCGATTGTCGATATTTTATTTATTTTTTTTTTTTTGCTGTTGATACACATGTCCCGAATATATGTTCACATGTTGTGTATACATGTTCAAGTGACATACAATATACAGCATACTTAGTTTTTTTTTTTTGACAGATAAAACGTTAGACGTGTTTTGGTGTACTCGACGATTTTGAATTATTATAAAAAATAGAGCAAAGAATTTGCATCAAATCTTGTGTAAAAAATGGAATCAAATGCTGTAAAATACTTGAAATGTTGACAGTGACATACGATGAGTCTGCTTTAATTTAATAATTTAAAAAAAAAATGTTTACAAGTGGTACTAGCTCTTCCAAAATAACAGAGAAGGTGCCAATTACGAACCACGCTCTAGACGCTCCCCAGCACATCAATAAAAAACGTCAAAGCTGTGAAGAAAATTGTTTGAAAAATCTCGAATTACCACAAGAAAAGTTGCTGAGGATTTTCGCATATTGGTCTGTTTGTGTCATGCAATTGTTTCGGATGTTTTGGGCATGAGACGTGTTTCATCGAAATTGTTGGAAACTTCTTAATTTTGATCAGAACAACCGTCGCATAAGCATCGCTCAAACCTATGAAAGGACGGAGGTTTTGCAACGAGTGAGGAAATAAAAAAGGCATCGCTTGAAGAGCTCAAAGCTATACCAAAAAGTGCTTATGAGAGTGCTTCGAGGATTAGAAAAAGCATTGGTACAAGTGTATTATATCTGACGGGGATTACTTTGAAGGGGACCAATTAATATGGTATTGATAAATTAATAAATATTCTTTTTAAAAAAATATAAATCACTTTACCTTACAAACACACCTCATATAAGTCATTTTTCCGCCCGAAATTGGAGTACAATGCCCACATCTAGTGTGGTGCGTCCAAAACACCTTTGCACCTGCAAGATATGATTCAAAGCCGTGCGATAAAACTGACAGGTGATACAAATATGACAATGGAAACCATCGAACACTGCCTCAATGTCTTTTATCTCACCTATTTCCACCACCAGTGCTCAACACCCGTCCCGCTATAAATGCTCATCAGTATACCCTCAAGCCCACTTTCGGACGTACTCTAAAATATCGTGATTCGTTCTTAAGTTTACAACTTGCTTATAGGATGCCCTGCCTAGCTCTTTATTTCCTAGTCATAATAACCTTCAAACATTCAAAACCAACGTACATCGGTACCTCTCTTTTTTTCCACCCTGTGCGCTGTGTGCAAGCATTTTAAAGGACTTAACTTCCTTAATCTTTATACACATACTCGTATGTGACTATATAAGAGAATGGAACTTAGTCTTGGTTGACTGCATCTGAATGCAGATCAGTTAAACCAATTCACACAATAATTTACAAATTAAATGCAAACATAGTGGAGGAAATGGTATGCAAATAAAACACAAAATTACCTTACTTAAAATGTGTAAGGCAACATTCAACATGTTAATGCGCATAAGTGTCGTTTTCTCTTTATTGGAAAACCTATTTTTTTTTAATATTGACACGCATTTCACTGTAGTTGTGGCAGTAACACTCACTTCACGTACATTTTTATTACCACCGCATAACTCAAGGGGCTTTTTCACACCATTGATTTCTTTTAATAATCTCACAAAGACCTCCATGTGAGTTAAGAAACTAGCTAGCATTTAATTTAATTAAATGGTATTCGTTTCTGCAGCAAATGAAGTGAATGTCTATTAGTCAGACAGGCGTCAGCTTTAGTCATTCTATATTTTATTCGCCATTTCTTCATGCAGCGTGGCAATAGTTGCTGAAGAGAAATTGGTAATTGTGCAGGCCACAAGCCGATGATCGTCTTCGTGCGTTGACTTTTCGACTTACGTCATCTGCTATTTTACGATCCGGTTCTTTTTAGGAGTTTACATGTCTTGGTCTTCTCATGGGGAGTTACCCAGGAAAGTGGATCCGAAAAATCACATACCTCTTGGTCTTTTATTTTTAATTCCACTGTTTTCTATGGTCACCGTTTGTCATGTCATTCTTCATGTTGGCTTAAGTGGACACGCTTAAAGATTGTTGATGCAATTGATGTCTCAAGACAGACGCTTATCTGAAATCTTCAAAAAATAGTGCAACAATTCAAAACAGGACATCTTTCACTTCGATTCATTATATGGTGAAATAACCCCATAGGAAGAAGTCTAAAGGTGTCAAATCGCATGACCTTGGATGCCAATCAGCTTCTCCTCTAAACGAAATAATGCGATCTTCAAATTTGGTAAGCAATAAATTGATTGATTGATGGCTTGTGTGCGCGGTAGCACCATCCTGTTGAAACTAGAAATCCAACTCAGACCCAATTCAATTCGTCACTTAATTTTGGAAAAAAAATAGCCGGTCAATATGTTGCGGTAACTTTCTCCATTCACTGTAACCGTCTCTCCAGCTTCATCTTCAAAAAAAAAATACGGGCTAATGATGTCAGCAACCCATACAGTGACTTTTTTTGGGATGCATTTTTCGGTCCCCAGAAACGATAATTTTATAGTAAAAGATCAAGAATTTGAGTCGATACTGAACGAGTTTCTTTAAAACGCTTAACCACTGCACGAACTCTGGACTTACTAGGCTGATTACGTTGACCGAAAAATCTTAGAATTTTAGGAAATGCTACTTTTACAGTTTGAAAAACAAAAATGCGTTGTTCCGTGGTAAACGATTTAATGAATAAAATTGCAAAAGATTGTGTCATATCTTTCAAAAAGATCAACCACATTAAATTCAGTAAATGACAGTAATTGACCGTCGACATCCTCACCATCTGTTGGCTCATACTTTAGCTCCTTGTTTTATTGATTTTTGAATTGAATTTTGCAAACCAAACCTTGGATTCAATCACAGAATACACTCAATCTCTGCACGTCTCTTTGAATGACAAAATACCAGTGATTATGTTTGAGGATGTTGAGCGGTTGATAGAATCCCTTGGTCAGTTAGGATTGAGTATAGGTCATAGTTGTATGATTCGACCTATGACTGGCTATGACCGGCCTTGGTGCTTGAAAGTCTGTCATACGTTTTGAGTAGGAAAATTGAGGCTTGACCTTGTTTAGCTCTCAACTATTTGTTTCAAGGGACCCGAGTCTGAACAGTTTAGCAGTGGCACAGAGCCTTGGAATATCTGAGTACCCCGGGTCCAAACAAAGTGTAATCTTGTTCGGCTTAGACATCTTGTTAAAATATGCGTGTCAGTCTCTAACCACTCTTCAGTTTATTTTGCTTCAAGTAAGGGAGCATACGAGCATATTGATATATCCAGAAGACTTGGCGCTGTCTTCATAAGTTACGTTTTAAATTAAAGTCACGTTATCACGATAGATGTCCCACATTTACCTCTTTCCATTGCTGAATGTCTTTTAGCCAAAGAGCAAAGTTGATAAAAATTTTTTTTGTCTGTGGGTAGCAAGTACAGCAAAGTGTGGACAGCTTGCGTTGGAGAGTTTCTTAGCGCGCCAATGATAACTTCTCTAGCATTGTAGCGTTTTTATCTAACAGGTTGATGTTGATTCCCAGTGCGGGTTACACTAAAAGTGAAAGTTGTTCTCACGGCCGTTGTATAGGTATGGTGGATGATTTTGGGTTGTAGATTTAGACCCCTTCAAAGAGCAAAAGGCGACTATAACTTTTTCACCTTGTAATAATACTTACAGTTTATGCAAACATCAGTAGACTTAACCAAAAACTGCGTTTGTATGACTATAACCTGAAAAGTTCCGATCAATAATAAAACCAAGACTAGTGCAGTGTTTAACAGCTGTTATTTTAGTATTAATTATAAGATCCTCAGAGACATCCAAGATCCAAGATCCAAGAGAGCCAGTTCATCGAGATTGTTAAAGAGTTTGCCTTGATGAAGTGCATGTTATCTGCATAAAGTTTGGGTATAGACTGATGGGATATCATTAACAACCATGCAGAACAATGTTGGAGCAAGAATTGACCCTTGGGCGATTACTTTAGTGAAGAGGATTTGTCATTAGAAGTGACTACAGGTATAGGTACGTCATCCTCACCGATAGCGTCAGACTAAATAGACACTGTGCACTGTTCTTCTTCACTTACAACTTTAAAACCCTCCAGCCTATGTACAGAGCTCTGATAAGCTATTAATATCGAAATCACCTTCAGAGAGTTGTTCGGCAACGAAAAGTTATGCAGATTATCTGTGGGTTAAGGCCTTTGGAAACACTGATCTTTTTTAAAAATTTCTTCAAAATTTTTTGGCAGGTAAGGAGGTATTAAGCTTATAATATAATCTATAATACGAAATCGCGTGATTTCGCTCCTCTGTGAATGCTTCCTAACTCACATTAGTTGATCTGGGTTTCCATCTTAACAGAGTAAGTAGAGTTAATCACTTCAGTGGTGAACCATGGACAGCTCTGATTTGCGACTCTTACTGTTTTTGTCGGTACATATTGATCAAGCAGTTGGGTTGAAATTGATTGAAAGGAATCAATTTTATCATTAGGATCTACACTGCAATCAGGGTTTTGCAATATATTCTTGATATCTCAATTTGCTGTACAGGATAAGGCTTAGATACCTGGCACTACTTGGAAAATTCCAATTAATTCTTCATAACTTGAATGGTATGATTCGGAATATCTTGATTTTTCTTCTGAAGAGGATCAGCTCCACAGCTACAAATCAAAAAGGATGTTGTGCCTAAGGCGTACTGGATAATAAAAGAGTGTATATATGGGGTTTTGCCTGGCACATAGGGTATGACGTGGTCTACGTAAGCTTACACACCACCTCCTGCATGTGGAACTAGTAGCAGTAGTAGTAGAGAAGTGAGTACATCTCTTGCGATGATTCCCTATATGTTCTCATTTATGACTCTTCTGCTGAGAAGAAAGTGTTTGTTTTCAAGTAACATTCAAGGCATGATGCGGACAAATTTATCCGAAACAAATTGATTACGCTATTTCGATGCGAAAAACTAGAGCAAAGTTGTAAAGTTTGAAAGAGTAATAAAGCCCATTTCCAATCATTTGACTTTGTTAGCAAACACTATTATCAGAGACAAATGGGATCGTTGACCGCTTTCTAGAGTTTACCGACGCTCGATGGTTTGACGTCCTGGTCCTGGTCCCAGCCATGCGCCCGAAAACGCAATCGAGATCATGACCATTCGGAGCAAAAGAAAACGAGTGCTCGCCACCTTTGTTATACAATAGTTTAATTAAATCAAGAAGCATAGGTAGGTTAAGTAGATAGGTAGCTTAAGTTTTACATAAAATTGAAAACAGATAAAACATCTAAGCTTTTTTTGGCAAAAATCGTTCTCTAAAATTGATATATGTAAATATGTTGGTTATAAGGGGTGATTCATCGTGAGGTTTGATTTTCAATGGGTTTTTTTTAAAGTTCACGCGTGACTCCTATAAAATTGCTTTGTTATTTTTATTGAGTATCATTTGGCAAGTTATTATAAAAAGACTCACACCACAACAGCGTCTTAAAATTGTTCAGCTGTATTACGAATATCAGCGTTCTGTGAGAAATGTTTTTCGTGTGATTCGAGGAATTTACGGTGCGCATAATCGACCTATTGAAACCACTATTGCCAATATCATTCGCAAATTTAAGTCCCAGTTTACATTAGCTGATGATATTCGACCGGTTAGACCACATCCAGCAAGTAGTGAAGAGACTTTAGCAGCTGAAGCTGAGAGTGTACGCGAAGACCGTGACGAATCGATTCGTCGTCGTTCTCAGGAGCTTGGCTTGGCGTAATCGACAGCTCGGCGTATTTTACGTGAGAATTCTCGACCTAAAAGCGTACAAAATTCAACTTGTGCAGGAATTGAAGCCAGGCGACTTGAATTTGCGTCATATTTTCAATGAATGGGCTCTGGAAAAACTCAATGAAAATCTGGTGTGTGAAATTTTGTTCAGTGATGAAGCAGATTTCTGGCTCAATGGATACGTTAATAAACAAAATTGACATATTTGGACTGATGAGCAATCCGAAGAGTACCAAGAGCTACTATTACATCCATTAAAAACAGCGGTATGGTGTGGTGGAATCATTTGGTCCATATTTATTCCAAAATGAGGCAAATCAGGATGTTACCGTCAATGGTAACCGTTATCACGATATGTTTACGGACTATGTGCTTCCTGAAATTCAAGCACCTGGTCTCGGTGAGCTCTGGTTTCAACAAGATGGCGCTACGAGCCCATACAGTGCGTGAAACAATGGGCTTGTTGAGAAATCATTTTGGTGAGCACTTAATTTCACGTTTTGCTACGGTAAATTGGCCGCCTAGATGGTGCGATATCACACCTTTGAACTATTTTCTCTGCGAATATGTAAGGTTTCAGGTTTTCAGGAATAAGCCAGCTACGACTGACGCTTTGGAAGCCAACATTACTAATGTTATCCGCGAGATACCAGTCGCTATGCTCGAACGAGTCGCCCAAAATTGGACCTTCCGAATGGACCACTTCGGACGTAGTCGTGGCCAACATTTACATGATATCATTTTCAAAAACTGAATGCTATGAATTGTTCCTTTAACCGATAATAAAAAAATTAAGTTTACTTTTAAGTTTAGGTGTTTTATTTTACATTATTAGCTAAGTCCTAGGATAGAAATAATTTCGAAAGAAAACGGTTGTAGTAATATCGTTAAGTTTAAAGCGTTCGGTAAGGGCCAGAAAGCTAAATTCAAAAATGTTCACTGTCAAACTAGATTTAATCATTTTTGTCTACTATGTAAGTTATATGTAGAAAGAAATAATAAAAATTTAAAATTAAAAAAAATGAGTTTTCGATTCGATGTAATGACTTCTGTTGACTCTTGCATTCGCCAGACTGAATTGTTTCTAACTGCTTGCATTGAACCGAGTATAGATAAATAAGCCTGTAATGACATCCATGCCACAACAGTGATAAAAAATTTGTTGAGAAATTTGACAAACAAAAAATGGTTACAGTTTGCGAGAGAAAGTCTATTTAAAAAAAAAAAAAAACCGCTCAATGTGACGCACATACTGCACGCAATCACTTCTTTGCTCAGTTAATACATAGAGTTCACAATTATATCTATCCATCTTTAGTCAAATCTTTTGAAAAAGTCTTAAATCAGAACATGTTTCTTGAGCATTTAGTTCCAACAGCAAGCCTAAACTTTTGAATAAGATGTTTTGACGCTAGCTGTGGAAGGTGGAATAGATGGACTGATTCAAAGAAAATGCCTGACTATATGCCGTGCCCATCTAATTTCACAGTACGCCTCTTATTTGCGTTGGGTGAGATCAGCTTCTCAGAATCCCGAAATCGACCATCGTCTTACAAAGCTCGCTGGGCTGTTTACCGTCGTATGTAATTTTAAATCCTACGAAAAGATTGTCTATTTGATCGTCTTGGAGATACTCCTCGAAAATTACTCGAAGAATTTTCGAAACGGCCAAGGATATCTTCATCCATCTTCGCTATCGTCCATACTTCAGCACCACAAAACAGGGCTGAGATGTTAGGGACTTCTTGTTTCTTAGCCTTATTACTCATTGCCTTTTTAACTTTTCAATATGTGGTTTCAAAAAGTAGTTAAAAACTACATAATAGCGCATTACCTTGCCTAAATGCTTTTTTTTGGAATCAAGGGTCTCGGTTCCCTATCATTCCCCATTGTCATTTTGCACAATCTGACGAATACCAAGGCTAGATATGGCTTTGTATAACTCGTCTCTATATGTAGATGATATCATATGTGACTCTGAAATCGATAAAGAGGTGGTACGTTTTGATTTTGACTTTTTGTGTTTTTTCCAGAGTCTGTCATAGTGGTCGATTGTGGGTCGATTCGGTCTACAACCGAACTGATAAGGGCCAATCAGGTCGTTGATAAACAGCTTCGAGTGTTGACACAAGACGGTAGATACGATCTTACATGTGATTTTAACGAGGCTAATGCGTATTTAAGACGGTATCTCTTTCTGTAAATCGATAAACAGTTCTAGGGTCTCATTCTTCAGACATACTTTCAGCGAATGATTTTGCAAATGAGTTAGTACAGGCTCTTTACCAAGGCATCTCCCACTGTATTAAATAGTTCGACAGGTAGGTTGTCCGATCTACGAGGTGTAGCTAGATAACTTCCTTGCTTCGTAATGCAATAAAATAAAAAGTTTCTTTTTTTATTTAAACATTTAAAGTTGTGTTTACATCGCTTAAAAAATCATTATCTATACATTGGTTGAACTAATTTCTGCTATTTGATATCATATTCTTCCTGAATGTTTCTTTTCAGTTCCTCCAGAGTCTGTAGACGGTTGGTATAGACACAGAATTTCAAATACTCCCACAAAAATAAGTCACAAGGGGTAAAATCGGATCAAGTGAGATGATGTGCTCTGGGAAGAGCTCTCGCAAATCAGTCATCGATGCCCTTGAAGCATGGGCCGTTGTTTCGTCCTGTTGAAACCATAGGCCTCCTAAGTCCATTTCATCAAGTCGTTGCAAAAAGAAAACTCTTCGAAAATGTTCATATAAAGGTCTGAATTGACTGTGACAGTCTGCTCATTTTCCTCGAAAAACCATGGGCTGATAATCCCAATTTTTCTTTTTTGCACAGAACCAGTTTTCTTGAACGTTTTGCCAAAAAAAATTGATTTCCGGTCCGAGACAGGGCCCCAAGGTGCAGCACTGAAGGACTTTAGGAAGACGCGCTGGGTTTAAATTAGACCGCTTAGGCAAACACATGCTTCTCGTTACTCCAACACATGATGACGACTGAAACACAAGTTTATAAAACTTTTGGGTCCCTTCTCTTGAACGAGACCACGCATAGCCACCTGGGACTCCCATCAGATTCATAGCGCTCATTTCAAATAAGGAAGTTATCTTGCCGCACCTTGTACTTCAGCTTGGATCTTTCTATCCTCACTTCATTCTGGTAGAGTGGACAGATATCTTAATTTTCACCGTCCAATTTGAATGGTCTATTCTGTCTGATAGCAGAATTTGGTTCATACTCACCGCTCAGCAGTCTGTAAAAGTGGTTTTTCCATATCCTCAGTACCGGCTGTGACTCTACTACTATGTTTCTTTGTTCTTCGGGTCTTGTTGCCATTGATTTTAGAGTAGCATTTCTCTATTTTCTTGACCGACCGCTTCTCATACTTTTTCTTTTTCCCCTAGAGAAGCCACTGTTATTCCTTCTTCTTTTTCTCGTAGAGCTGAGAGTCCCGTTTAGTTAATCGATGGTTAACTGCAACTTCTTCATTGAACCACGGGCTGGTCAGGAGAAAGCAAGAACACCAACTTCTGCGATTCTGTTGGCTTCTGCCATCTATGAAACTGGTCTTTAGCGCTTGATGTTTTTGCATAGGGCATAACGATAAGTTAAGGGATACGCAATCGGCAAAGACTCTGCCGATTTGTTGCTATTACAATATTGTCTAAAATATCCGTAGACGTACCTTTGCTCCAACGAGTTAGTGGTTCGAGTCTATGTTCGCCTTTTAGAAAATTCGGGGGCATCTACTCGTATAAAACTGAAGAAATGTCTTGAGTCAGCCGCAGCATGATCACCTTAGTTCGTTTCCAACCGTGTTACGTGTAAGCTATGCTTTCCAACTGCGCTTCCTATGTTCACGTTAAAATCACTTATGATTATTTTAACGTCATACTTTGGACATTGCTCGTAGAGTCAAGTACGGCTTGCCACGCACAAATGCCAGAGGTGAAGTTTTCACTTTTCATAATGTTCTATGAGACCTATCCAACAACTCAACATGGACTCCGTATATCAGCTAGAAATGAGAGTTACAGTGTAATTTAAAATCAATGCCACCCAAAAGAATCAGTAATGACGTGCTGAATATGCAACAATGCTCGTAAGTTTAGCTTAAGCAAAATGAGACAGTTAAGAACAAAATTCAATGATTCTTCTTTTACAATGAAAATTGCAGCTTGTGAAGGCAACCTACAAACGTCACAAATTGCATCAAACATGTGGTAAAGTAAATAACTTTGTTATACTCCGCACTTATGAAAGTATTGGCCTTAATATCAATTGAATTACTATGCATACTATGATACACAAAGATTGAAATAATGTAGGTTACGTAGCAATGCTTGTGGTAAAAATGATCCAGCCACACAATTCTACTTGTGTAATCATAAGTTGATATGCAATATGATAGTTATTGAAGTTATTGACGTATGTTCAAACCACAATGTCATATGAAGTTGTATATTATAGCTACTACCTATCTAGAACCAGTCTAACAAGATCAGTAAGACCTTTTTAAATTTCTTAAAGATAAGTCTCGGTCATTTGTGCATGCCTACACATACAGTATTGGCCAAAACTAAAGCAAGGAATACACTAATATGGAAAACAAAAAAAAATTTTTTTTTTAAAAACAATGATACTTTTTTTTCTAATTGTAACATAATTGTCTTTGATTTACAATTATTATAGTATTTTAACGTTAAAGCTTAACTTATTTGTAAAACAAAACAAAATAATTCTAAACTTATTAATAAGTAAGTGGACAAAACTAAAGCACATATACCCTATTTATGTCTAAAATTTGTTAATTTTACCGTTTACTTCTTAAATTCTAAAAAGCTAACTGTTTTTTCCCCATACACGTTCTATACAATAAAAAAAAATTTTTATCTATTCATTTCCGGTTGTTATTGGTCGTTTTATTGATCGCAATTTAAAATTGATATAAAAAATGATGAAATGGATCGAAATAAAAATTCTAACGGTCTCAAACAAAAAATAGTGTCTGATTTTCAAACTGGTAAAACAATTACTTTTATTGCCAATAAATATGTTATTAGCCACACGGTTATTTTCGTATAATAGCTCGTTTTCGTGCTCAAAAAAGTGTACAAACGGTGCATAGTGACGTTAGATATCGCAAAATTACCAGTTGCGATAATAAAGAAACTATCAGACTTATTAAAAAGGACCCCAAAATATCCTCGAAAAATATACAAAGAGAGCTGGGCCCAGATATTGGGTAATATAATCATAATTCCATCGGTGTAGAACTTCTGTGGTTTATCAGGGAAAAACTTTTCTGCGGCTCTTCGGTCGGCCAATTTTCTACCATCAAGAGAGTTTTGCAAAGACCGAAACAAATGGTAATCAGATGGTACAAGGTCCGGGCTATACGGTGCATCAAAATTTCCCAACCAAGCTCCGCCAATTCTTTCCTGCTCATCAAAGATGTGTGTGGCCTAACATTTTCATAATGGAAGACAACTCCCTTTCTGTTTGCCAATTCTGGTCGCTCTTTCTTGATAGCTTCATTCAAATGGTCAATTTGTGCACAGTAGAGAATCGAATTGACCGTTTCGCCACGTTCTAGCAGCTCATAATAGACAATTCTCTTCCAATCCCACCACACTCAACATAACCTTGTTTGCCGTCAATCCAGGCTTTGAAGTCGTTTGTAGTCGGTTACCGGCCCGTAATTGAATCGCTTCAAAAATAGTTCCATTTCGTTACGTTTCAGCAGTGTTTCTCTGATGGTTTTTCAGTCAATTAAATTTCTTTGCGTTAATTCATGTGGCACCCAAACATCGAGCTTCTTTGAGTATCCTACTCGTTTAAGATAATTCCAAGCTATCATATGGTTGATGTTTAGTGCGTCCGCTATCTCCAGAAAGCTTCCGTGCCGGTCTTGCTAGATCAATTGCAAAATTTCATCGACTTTTTCAGTGACGACCTGTCGACCAGTGCGAGGTTCATTTTTTACACTGAAATTTCCAAAACGGAATCGAACGAGCCACTCCTGGGCGCGGCGTTCACTCAAAGCATTCTTTTGGCACGCGTTTGCAGCTTTTTTCCCTTTTTTATAGTTAAAATGAATCACATAGCGTATTTCTTCAGATATTTCACTCATATTGAAATCAGTATAACTTTTAACACGAGCAACGAATTACAAAGCTGTCTTCACAAAAAATGTAGCCTGACATGTCACCTTTCAAACAAGGGTTCGTTTGGCAGAATCAGATTAGTGTTTCTAGATAAATGGACACCAAAACCATCTAGTGACATAAAACCGCGGAGACTTTTTATATAATCCCTTGGAGTATCATTGCTTTTTGATAGGAAAAAATGCAGCCAATGCAAAGAAATGGATTGATAAGTGTTACCCAGACTCTGCACCAGCCGAACGAACTATTCGCAAGTGGATTGAAAAATTAAAAAGTGGTCATACAAGCACCGAAGATGATGCACGCAGTGGACGTCAAAAGAGGCTGATTCAGATTAAAACATCATAAAAGTCCACAAAATGATTACGAATGACCGTAAAGTGAGTTGACCGAGATAGCTGAGGCTCTGAAGATATCAAAATAGCGTGTTAGATATATCATACACGAATATTTGGACATGCAAATATTCAAAGTTCAAAGGTTCAAAGTGGGTGCCGCGTTTGTTCACAGTCGACCAAAAACAACAACGTTTTGATGATTCTGAGGAGAGTTTAAAGCTGTTCAACCGCAATAAAGCCGTCGGTATGTGACAATGGATGAAACTTGGCTCCATTACTTCACACCAGAGTCAAGTCGGCAGTCAGCTGAGTGGCGAGCAGGCGACGAACCGCGACCAAAAACTCAATAGTCGGCTGGCAAGGTTATGGCATCCGTATTTTGGGATACACATGGAGTAATTTTCATCAACTATCTCCAAAAGGGGCAGACTATCAACAGCGACTATTACATTGCGTTGTTGGAGCGTTTTAGGGACGAAATCGCAGAAAAATGGTCGCATTTGAAGAAAAAGAAAGTGCTGTTTCATCAAGACAATGCACCGTGTCACAAGTCGATGAAAACGATGGCAAAATTGAATGAATTCGGCTACGAATTGCTTCCCCACCCACCGTATTCTCCAGATTTAGCTTCCAGCGACTATTTTCTGTTCGCAGACTTCAAAAGAATGCTGGCCGGAAAGAGATTTAAGACCGATGTAGAAGTAATCGCCGAGGCCTATTTTGAGGCTAAACCGAAATCGTACTACAAAACTGGTATCGAAAGATTGAAAAATCATTTCAATCAGTGTATCGGTTTTGAAGGCAACTATATTGATAAATGAAGTTGAATTTTGCAAAAATTTTGTGTTTTACTATAAAACGGCACTAGAGTTTTCAGCCCATGGAGTTTACCAACGCACACTTAAACTGAACTGTGGCAAAATGGAAAACAGTTCTGTTTTCTGATGAATCGATGTATAATTTAAAGAGATCGGATGGATTTCGTACATCGCGGAGGCCAAACGGTGAATGCCTAAATCCTCTATTCACCAAGGTTACTATCAAGCACGGTGAAGGCAATATTATTATTTGGGGATGTTTTTCCAATTAAAGAGTCGGGAAAATTCATAAGATTAGTGGAAAAATGGATCGTTTCATGTACCAGGAACTCCATCAAAACGTCATGCTTCCTTATCCTGAGGAGTATATGCCGTTTCGATGGATTTTCCAACCTCACAACGATCCTAAACATACCGCTAAGCTCGTGAAGGATTGGCATAACGAAGGCGATATAAAAGTTCTGAAGTGGCCAGCTTCTGATCTCAACTCCATAAAGGATATATGGGAAATTGTAGATTATAGGATTGATCGCACTAAAAGTAATAATAATAATAAGTACAAATTGCCTGGAAAATCATCCCCACGCAATTATTGCCTCTATGCGTCGTTGATATGCAGCAGTTATCAAAAACACAAGTTTTTTTCACCTTTTTTTAGCTTTTTTACAATGTGACCTTATTTCATGCTTTAGTTTTAGCCAACACTGTACATATGTATGATATTTTGAAAAGCGATACTTCATTCAAGGATGCGTTATATCTCATGTTTATTTTAATGTCTTATGACTGTACATTGAACAGACTTGATAACGTCACAAGTCATATTGAATAGTGGCAGCATTCAGCTGTAATGTCATCTTTGCTCTTTTTTGACAGATAACAATTGACTGTCAATTTAGCATTGACATTCATTTAAATCTAGGATTGGTTACAAAGGAGAAATAATAACAGTAACTATTTCCGGAAAACAATCTACAACTGAGATTATTGATATGTATTGGACTTTTGTTGTAAACAAGGGAAAAAGTCAGTTAAAATTAACCTAATTGTGGATTCTACCTAACATATATTGCTAATTCACATTTTATTAGAAACTCAACCTACATAAGTTTGTAATTATAATTACGAGTACATACATATGTATGTATTTCTGTGTCAAATGTCAACTTATAAAACTTAACAATCTATCGACAACTTTTCATTAAATCTTGTAGGTAGACACTAACTTTTTTGCATTCTCAACAACATCAACCCAAACTCTGAATATCATTGCCTTGCCAATTGATTGGAATGAAAAACTAGTACGTAAGAGTATATTTAGAAAACAAAAAAAAAATCGATTTGTTTATGTCAGTTTGATATTGAACACCATGTAGGTATGTTCGAGCATGTAGCGTGTAATACTTTTTACAATGTAACGACTCAACTTTCCAGACGATAATATGACCATAAAAACCGTGTGACTGTTCTATGTTTACTCTGAGATTCTATAAAACTAAACCCAATCATTTATAAATAAATCGATCGTTTACACAAAAAAAAAAAACTAAATTTTAGATTGCACTATTAACTGACAATTTGATAAAGCTGACGCATGGGGTTTTTGTTTATTTCGATTACTTGATATGCTTTGTTCAGTACTAAAGTCTCCGTTGCAGTCTATCAGCAGTTGTTGGAGTTCAACAACCGAACAATCGAAACAAATTTGTCGTAGTCAAGGCCATGTTTGTTGTCATTAATCACCGAATCTATGTCAACTTCTATATTGTGTTTCACACTTGAAAATAAAATCAGCAAAATAAAGAACTGGTGTCATCGGAGAGTGGGGATTCCTGCCTGTGGTTAGATACGCAGTGTTTAAAAGTTCCAAGAAATTGATTAATTCTTAAGAATCAATTAAACAGGAAATCCCAAGAAAAGTTTCTTCTCAGATATAAACTTGTAATTTGTTTTGCTACTTATTTTCAACTTGGCAAATAGCAAATTTAAGTATCTTTAAAATCGAAAAAGAAACATCAAACAAGGAGCAATTTTGGATTGTTTAGAAGCCAGTGACTCAAACTTAACCTGAAAATACTCGACTGCAAACTCGTGTCTGTATGAAAGAAGGGATATTGGCGGAAGTAACACTTACTGAAACCGATCAACCTCTCGTAGCTGAAGTTCTGCATTTATTCCATCTCGAACAAGCCCAAGAGGAAGAATGCTCCAGGTTCTACTTTTGTTGATGGTTTTTCCCGCGCACGGTCTCCGGACAAAACTGATTGAAAAAGCTGCAGTTCAAGCGAACTAAAATTGAATGTCGTATAAAAAAAATGGAACCGCTGCTATTTTTGAAGCAGTAGCAACTTTAATTGCCTAAGTTTGCCTCGTACGACAAATACATAGGGAAACATGTTTACTTCGAGATGCAATCATCTCTTGGTATTCTTACTATCTTTAGTATTAGTTATTAACAATCTTGGCACCCAGCCCTATTTTTACCAAAGGAAGATAGATACTAGTTGATTTAAATTTACCCAACAAGTACACTTAGAAAATAACCAGCTGTAAAGTACTATCGAAAGCCTCCAAGACAAAAAATAGGTGCATAGAATTTCAAATACACTGCAAAGTCTAAAGTCCGGCAAAAACCAAATGAACA
Source organism: Volucella inanis (assembly GCA_907269105.1). Taxonomy (NCBI): domain Eukaryota; kingdom Metazoa; phylum Arthropoda; class Insecta; order Diptera; family Syrphidae; genus Volucella; species Volucella inanis. Next base: position 40,556,325 of record OU026153.1, read on the forward strand.
CATTTTAGGGAGAAGCTTAAAAATCTGAAAAAACTCTTACGAAACAGAGGAAGCCATTCAGAATCTAAACATTTCCGCCACCAAATCCTTGAAACTGAAATACCTTGATTTCGAACAGACAGAGAATTTCCAAACAGACTATTTCAGACTTCAGACAGAATTTGGAAGAAGAATAGAATATTGAAGAATCAAAGCAAAAATATTATAAAAGGCTAACTCGGATTTCGAAGAGTGTCTTCTACAAAGACATGCAGAAAGATCAACAACTCGGTACAAAGAGCAGGGCGGCCAAAGTCCTCAAAGGGAGTAGGGTAACCAGAAAATTGTATGGCACTCTCTGTCTAAAAACAGAACTTTACCCCAGGTAACCTGACCAGAACCAGCTCACATACCAGCAAAGACCTAATTGACACAAGCCACCGTAGCTGGCATCTGCCATTGGTTGTGGTAACGGAGGGGTTTTAAGTCGTCTGCCAAATATATCACAATCGTATATTAGTTATGCTGCAAAATGGTATTGATTCTGCTTCCAGCTCTTAAGATAAGCTTCACGTATGCTAAAAATTGCTTAACGCTCTCAATGTCTACATTCAGGCTTATTTTAGTTGTCGTACTTGTCGAGTCATGCCCAGTGCCCGTTTGCTCTAAAGTGCAGGCAGGCCAAGACGGAAACGATGACTGGTGCTTAGTTTTCAGTCAATCCTTCGAAAACTGAGATTATTCTCTCTACAAGAAGGAGGAGGCTCACTAATCTGATTTGTCATCACCGGTTTCCCAAATTTTTTGGTGTCAACCTAAACACCAAAATCCTTTAAACAAGCTGTCGACTTTCTGGCAGTGTAAGGGAACTACATAGGACTTGTAACAAAGAAGGATCCCCAGCGCATCTAGCCTTGCTCTAAATTGATGAATCCCTTTTTACTAGATATTCGCACCATGGGGATTCTTAAGTTTTTTTTTCTGTTTAAGAAAAAGGGGCCTTTAGCGCAACTTGCGCTGGAGTTTCGTTGCCCTTGCGTATCATCTGACATTTGTCTAAAATCTTATAGATATGCCATCTGACGCAATGATAACAACAAAACTCCGGTCGTTAGGGAATACGATTTCAAATTTCCCCATACTCAGGGTTGATGGATGGAATCAAAGCCAAGCAAGAAATGTAGTCAGATCTTCACCGATGGCGACTTTGTGGAGGATGTCAACCAGAGACTTTGTTACTCATTTAGCAAACTTGTGTCTACCTTCCAAGCAGAGACATATGCAATACTGGTGGCAATGAAGTATGTTGTGAAGAACAGGTGGAAGGATTGAAACCTAAGCCTGAAGCAACAGTCAAGCTACCCTTACGTTCTTCAGGTCACAATGACATCGCGGAAAATGATATCGTCATTTGAACTTGTTAAGCAAGGATCAGATAAGAACTTGCGTCCTCGGTTAGAGTTTCCATTGATGCAGGCATAAGGCTTCCGAACGATTCTAGGTAGGTTGGAAAGTAATAAAAGATGAGCTAGTCCCTAAGGAACAAGCATATATAGAGACCTATTGGTTTACCTACCTACTTAGCTGAAAACCAGCCAAAGCTTTTAACAAATCTAAAAAGAGCTATTAGTTTTGCTTTGCTGACGACCCCAAGAAGTCTTTACCTTAGATGCTTGGCACAACGGATGTGTAATATACTATTTCTTCTCCATTTCTACAGCTTCTACAATAATCTTGAGAAGAGGCTCTCATTCTGCTGGCTATCCTGCTAATGAGGCAGTGATCAGTGAGAAAAACTGAAGCGATACGAATTTCATCTTTGTTGAGTCCTAGGAGGGTGGGTGTTCTCCCGCTGTACATGTTTGGTGATCCCCGTCGAATTATCAAGGCTAATATTGTCTAATAATAAACGAGGGTATATTATTATCATAAATGTTTTCCGATTGGCGCCACCGATAGCTGCTATGGTTTGACTACAAATAAGGTACCGTGAGAGTCAGGTCCGTCCGTACTTCAGCCTAGGGCTGACTTGTTAGCGGTAGGCCCCCAGCTGAAGCATCACGATTGCTGGGAACTAAACTTAAATCATAGCAAGGGTCTTCCAGTTGGTTTTCACCCAATGTACACAGAGTAGATCCTATTCTGACCTGAGACTCAAACAAGACTCAGTGAATTCATCCTACTGATTGCGTTTAGTGAAATCTTGCACTTGGAAGTTAAGTCTTGAGGCTTCAGCAAGGCTCTAACCGCAGCTTGACAGATACAATTCCTTCGTCTCCTCCACCAATTCTTCACAATGTTGTTCTTTTCCATCTTGATTGCTTATGTCTCCGCTTAGACAGACGCAAGTTAATTAACAAAGACAGAAATTTGACGTTGCTGTCCTCCAGAAGATACCTATAATGTATCCTTAATCGGTTTTGGAGCTATTCGCGAGGTCCGGGCTACCAGGGAAAGTCGATTTCGTATTTTTTCGAAACTGGGGTTCTGGTATTATTGCATCACACTACGCACTCCTGTGCGTCTTGCTTTGAGACAGACAATTACTAGACACGACCTAAGAGACAGTGGAGCTATATCATCTGCATATACTTGAGGAGAGTCGTCATAGCTATTTGAATCATTAAGCAATAAGTCAACCAACATGCAGCATAGCAATAGAGGCAGAACTTAGCCTTACGGGCTACACCTGTTTACCCGCGCAGTCATATACTGGACGCAGTCAGCATTCGCTATCAGTGACTTTTCCATCAGGCCGATTGATGCTTGTCGTAAAAAGTAAAAATAGCAACAGTCGCTGCAAATCTGCGTCCTACCAAAGAACAGGCGTTATGCAAGAATTTTCTTGATTAGACAAGTCACTTAAAAATAGTTTTGTGGGGGGGGGGGGGCAACTTTCACATTCTGAAAGGCTTTCTGAAGTTGATTTTCCATATATACATCATCTTCAAAAACCTCGTGTTTGATTCTGATTTCAATGTACCTATAGGAAGCCCCCGATAGTACTTTCTAGCCTTTTAAGAGTAACAGTTGCATAACTTTAAGTAGAATACACGTACATCCTCTCTTAACTATGTAACATACTCGTACGTATGACTGAGTGTCAGCATTATTGACAACCAGACCAGACAATTACATTATCTATGGGCGCTGTATGGAGATTTATTAAACTTAGAGAAGAACCGTTCTTATTTTCCTGATTCTTCCTCTCCTTGTGAGAATAGAACTTGCATTTTTAGGTTTCAAGTCCATAGTTGTGGGTATGAAGACGCATCAACCTAGCGTTGACATACAAGATACTTAAATGCGAACTTTTCTTACTTTAGCAAGCTCGAACAATTGATCAGTAAAGTGTTTGCATTCAGCGTCATTAAGACTATTGTTTTAGCTAGCACTCTTAATTCTAAATGCCAAATACATGGAAGCGGCATTCTTGCTTGACTTTGCGCGAGGTTGAAAGCGACCACTGGAACGCATCACATAACTTTCGTCTACCAGGTGATAGCGCCAGTCGAGCATTCTTCTTACATCTTCTTCTCCTTTTAAACTGAATTTCTGCAACAGAATCCCAGAAGCCTTGACCTCAATTTAAGATTTATGAGGTTTTATTCCACTGAGCTATTAGCATAATGCTAATTAAAATAGTCTGTCATTCGATAAGCGTATACAAATTTGTTAACTGCATTTATTTTTTATTGCTAACCGAAGCAGATTGTATATATTTAGATACAAATATGTATAACACTCTGTACGGTACGTTAACAAATTCAAATACGCTTTAATTATTCCACAGTTGGAGAAACTTTCACAACTAGGGAGTCAATCGGATTAAACAAAGAAAATACAAATGGTACGTAGATATATTTTTGTTACTAAATAGGAATCAAGCAACGAAGCAGTAAACAAAATTTCGAGTAAATTTAAAAATCCAAAAATAAAAATTTTTGTATATCAGATGATTTTTACATCCCTCAAACGCTGGTATTAATTTATTATGTACTTGGTGGGCGGATAATATATAGATGCAGTCTAAAAAAAATACATTTTTATTCAAGTTCTACCTCAAGTTGAAGGATACACCTATTCAAACAATGAATCGACCGATTGTTCTGAAAGCTGGATATAGTCATTTTTTTTTTTTAGCAACGGTTACATTAGTTGCATTCGTGCTATGGTTCTTCTCTGACACATGACTGTGATCTTCAACTGACAACGATTGAAGATCTTGCACATGTTGCCACAATCAATTAGCACTGTTTGCTCCATATGTCAAATGATACTTAACTAAGTGATAGTGACATCGTAGGAAAATAAATATAAAAAAACTATTAAGCAACTTTTCTAACAAAAAAACATTAAATGACGGTTAATGACAGCCCATCTTGTAACGTAACCTGGAACAAATCTACTAAATCTAATTAAACTATTGTTAGTTAGTCATAGTGTTAATACCAATACTCGTAGATCACTGAGCATATGCTCTTGAATTGACAAATATTTGCGATTTTTTTAAATGCTCAAAACGTTGAATAAACACTTTTTATTAAAATTGAAAACACTTCGCATGTGAATGGGTTTTATTTAAAAATTTCCGCACTAAGTGGTTGTAATTGTCCAATTAATTAAAGTTTTTAATTTTATTTAATTTTTTTTTTTAATTGATATAAAAGAGGTGCTTAAGATATAAGGTTCAGTGACACTTATATCGAATTTTGGTGTAATAAATTGATAGCACGATCCTCGTCTCAAGAGGGAGCTCTCTCATTAATTAAATAAGAAGTCCGAGTGAGCAAAATAACATAATTGACTGACGATAATTGATACAATTTATCGTCGAGGTTTTTCTTATAAGAGGTATCAGAAGTCAATGAAGGAAGAGGAGCTTTTTTTAGTTACGTAGACTTGTAGTGATCTTAGAAAGAGATACGAGCTCTTCCAGCTAAGACAAAAGCCGATCCCAGGGAAAACAAAGCTAATAGCGTCAAATGATTCAATGATACCGGTGTCAACTTATATTCACATTCGATTACAGCTTCTCCAATTCAGGATTAAACCCTAATGAAGGAAGAAAAAAGGAGATGACCGATGGTCCTATGGTTTTGCGTTGATGAATTAGCAGAATTAAGCCTTGAGGATGCGAGCAGATATATACAATATTATTCTCGTTGCAGCAATATTCAGTCGACTAGAAGGGCTGGACAAAAATTACCCTCAGGAAAATACTTCACAATATTGGCTTTCAAGTCACGGATAGTTAATGGTATAACCTCATAAAATAGTGCTTTCAGATCGTCCCAAACAAAATAGTCAATATGGGCGAAATCCAATAATGATTTTTCGGTAAAAAAAAAAGTAGGACAACGTCTAACTTCTTCAAAGCTCAGTAAGCGATTGAAAAACGCCTACCAGGTGTAGACCAAAACCTGTCCACGAAATCATCCACGCAGTGCAGGTAAACCGCCAAGTTTTGGAAAAGGTGGCAAACTATCAGATCCGGCTTTTTGGTTATATAATCGCTTACAGCGCTACATATAGTATTACAAGGGCATATTGAATAAATATTACAGAGCCGCGTATACGTAAATAAAAATAAAATGAACACCCCAAAGCTATAAAGTCCGAATAGAAGTATGCAACTAGGAAGAATGAAGTTTCATAATTTCTGAAGACTGTTAAATGGTGATGGTGGAAAACATCCCACAGTCAGGCAAAATGAACCAATCAACTTGTACGAAAACAGAAAACATTTCCATCCACTCGACCAAGACAGAGTTAGGACCAGCAATTTCCGAACTTATGTCTAACAAAGCTGCTGGAACCAAGGGCTTAACTGCAGAACTATCCAATCAACCAATTTGTTTTATTTATAATTAGCGCGAGCTCAACGGATTTGTGTACCTTTAAAATTTTTAAATTTTTGTATACAGCGCGGGCGAAAGAAATTTAGGGAGGAAGAAAAGGGAAATACAGATGTACGAGGTCTGTTTGATGAGTACCCGAATTGGAAGATAGGTAGCGCTACTGATCCAAAACGTGTAACATCATTTAATATAACATCTTTTAGCTTGACTATCAAAATTTGGTGACATTCCGACGCCCAATTTCAAAATACCGTGTTATGGTTTTTTGCGACCATGGTAAAAGAGCAGTATCGCTCCGTGATCCGATTCTTGTTTTTGAGTCGCAAAACCTGCGAGGAAGTTAAGCCCATTCCCGATGCTGTGTTTGGGACCCATTCACCTTCTCGTACAACCGTTTACCATTGGTTCGCAGGCATTCACCGTGGCCGCACGTCTGTTTTTGATTAACCGCTCCCAGGTGGCGCAAAAACGGTTATCACAAAGGAAACCGTAGACAAAATCCATAATCTCGCATTGGCGGACTGTCAAGTGAAAGTTCGCGAGTTGGAATAGATTTTGGGCATGAGGAAGCTGTCTGTGCGATGAGTACCTCGTTTGCTCACACTGGAGAACAGCCCAACAGACCATTTCAATGACGTGCTTGGCCCTGTTTAATCCAAATCCGAATTAGTTTCTGCATCGTTGCGTGACCGTTGATAAGGCATAGATTCATTGGTACACACCAAAAACAATCGAAATAATTGATTTTACCCGGTAAATGTGCTCCAAAGAAGGCGAAGACCGTGCCTTTGGGCGGAAATGTAATGGCCATCGTTTTTTGGGACGCGCGATCCACGTGACACGTTGACTATTTTGAGAAGGGAAAAACAATCAAAGGAGCATACTACGTCGATTTACTGGACCGAAGAAAACAGTGCTCTTCCACAACGATAGCGCACCAGCTCACACCTCCGCAGTCGCCATAACCAAATTGGTCGAATTGCACTTCTAATTATAGTACTCCCTTCATCCTCCGTTTTCTGTTGATTTGGCTTCCTGTGATTTCTTTTTGTTCCCAAACCTTAAGAGATCGCTCGCCGGAAATCATTGCCGCTTTATTTTACAGGCCAACAAAAGTCATACTATACGAAGGGGCTAAAAAAGTTACAGCACCGCTGAAAAAAGTGTATCGAGTTGAAAAGAGATTTTATTATCAAAACCTTAAAAAGTTGCGTTGTCATTTCTAATCCTGGTATTCATCAAACAGCCCTCGTACATTGGTTTTAAATGTTTGCAAGTTTTAACGACCAGGAAATAGAGAGCTCGGCAGGGTATTCCATAAGCGAGTTGTTCCTTGTAGGAACGAATCACGACATTTTAGAATACGTCCGAGACTGGGTTTGAGGTTATACTAAAGTGCATTCATAGCGAAACGGGTGTTAGAGTTAAACTGATTATTGGATACCGTGCATGCATAATGGAACCTCAGCCTTGTTTGTCCAATCCTAAAGAAGGAAAATCTCCTGAACATCCGATTTAAAATCCTGTCTGTCCCATTATGGAACGCTTAAGAACTTTTGTTAATAGTCTGCCCGGTCCTTACCAGTATACTTTTAGCCAAGGAAATTCCACTATAAATCAAATTTTCACATTTCCGCGAGTTCCAAATCGATGCACAACACCTCTTCATCGATTCTAAAGCCGCATATGGCAACACCTAAGGAGACAAACTATGCAGATTCACGTCTAGTTCTGGCAAACTTGTCAAACTCATTCAACTATGCAGAATGACGATGGAGAATGCTGCTCCGTGGAGGTCGATAATGACTATACCATGACCTTTAATATCAAAAAATTACTTAAGTCAACTCCAAATGCACCATCTTTCAAAAGTATGTTCATATATTTGTATGTGCAGATGACAACAGCACATTGTGCTATCAAAAAAGCGTTTGCAACTATTGAAGTAGAAGGGACTAAGATTGGTTCAGAGTTCAATAAAAGAACAACAGGGTATATCCTGTCAACAAAAAAGAAAACAAGACGTCACGATCGGCAGCAAGGACTTTGAAGGACTTTATCAACTCCGGCAAAGACACCAGAGCGAAACCCATACTAAAAATTACTCTTGCTAATCGCTGTTTCTTTGGGATGAGAAAACAATTGAGCAACCAAGAAGACATTCTGATCATCTTAGTTCTGCTTAATGGCGCAGAAAACAGATGAAAATGCCCTTGGAAGCTAAGAGAGAAAAGTCCTTTGAGTAATTTTTAGTTCTACTTACATCAATGGATAATCGAGGAGACGTTTCAACAAGGAACTGTACGTGCTCTACAGCGATGGCAAACTCATTACAAAAGCTTCGATAACTGGGCTAAAATGGCAAGGTCACCCTGAGCGCATGGGAACCAGTGACCCGGCCCGGAAAGTTTTAAACTTCAACCCAGAGCGAAAACACAGTGTACCACCTCTTAGGTGGTACATACAAGTGAAAGAGGATCTCAGAGCATCTACAGCTGATAGCTGATGCCCCAGACTATCCCAGACTCTTACCCCATCTATGTTAAGTTAGTAAGTAAGTATACGTAAATGTTAATTTATCGATATTTTGACCAACTGCTTTCTTCGAAGTGCTTACTAATTTTGACAAACAGAACGCGAATTTTCCCAAATTGGACAGCTATCTCTATAGAAAGTTCTATCACTACCGCTGGAAGTAGTTGTCAATTAGCATAAATTCGCTGGCCTAAACCAAAGTGATCGAATTCAAGAAAGTTGGAAAATTTGTTTATTGTGTTAAAAATGGTGAGCTTTTGACAATTATTTATAGAGAATATAATTTCGATCGAATGACTGGTTCAGCTAGCTTGGCATTTCCGACAGTCTGAGAGTATAATTAACGAATAAATTAATCAATATAGTAGAACCCGGATAATAATTCATCGCATAAATATAGCACATTAAATTTACTTAATATCACGATAGTGTGAAAATAATTATTTTGTTTGCACAATTTGTACCGGCGTTATTAGCACATCTCTTAAAAAAATGCTTATATATACAATTTTGCCCGCTTAATTTACACCGATCCATAATTCATGTGACTTTAAGGCCAAAAATGTTTTTTTCTGCAATCAGCTTAGTATGTATGGGTAACATTGCTTTTGACTTCCTGCCAATCCTGAAAGCTTTTAATTACTTTTTCTTTTACGTACATGCAAGGTTCTTAGAGTTTTCGAAACCAACACTCCACTCAATATTCTTTTATAACATAATCAGTAGGAAAAGTACAAGTGAAAGACCATGAGAACTCACAATAAAAAAGAAAGGACTTATCCATCAAACAAAAAATCTAGATATTGGAATGCTTAAAGAATGGAAAAGCAAGAAGTGATATTTCAAAAGCAGCACCTTATCCAAAAAATCGTCACAGGCAGCAGGAATATACGCAGTGGACAATTGAGGAAAGGTAGAACATTATAAGCATGATAAAATTGAGAGCGCCAAAAATGCAACAACATTGAACATTGAACATTTCAAAGATATTGAGCTGTTCAAAAGAGACCCCACTAACTTAACTCATCTGTAAGTTCATCCAAGAGGAGGCATTCTTTACTCGAGTGAGGGTTTGCAATAAAAAAAAGGTACATCATCTGATTGAATTCAGAAGAGTTTAGGTAGATTGGAAGAGCCGAATACAATGATATCATGGAGAGGATCAGATAAGTTCAATTGCATCGATAGCAAGTTAGTAGGATTCGATAGGTTGTGCCGGTAGGATGTAAAAAAAAAACACATAATGTACAAAGACCTACAGGTAGTATTATCTTTATTGAAAAGTAGTCAAGCTTAGATGAAGTAGAAACAGCGATTGGACAAGAGTTTAGGACATTGTGGACAGCCAGTAGGACACCTCCACAAGGAGAATCATCAATCCAGATCAATGCCAGAAGATTTCATATCAAAAAAACATTGAAACTAGGGGGAAATAATTCCTGATTCTTTATATCGGGAATTAGATTAGTTTCAGTCAGAGCGTAGAGCTCAAATGGTAGAGCGTGAGATTGGTGCAAGACGGCACAGGTTTTACATCGCAGTCCTATTACGTTTTGATAGTAGAAGGTAAGAGGAAAATTATTTCGAGAGGTCGTGAAAGTGGATGTTTGAAACACTAACAAAAGTAGCACGTTAAGAGCAAACAAATTTGTCGTTGTCAGCTCTACTCCGTTGAAGGTTTGAGATCTTTTTTTGAGTGGACATAGTTACCGAAAATAGCAAGGTCGTCTGAGACATTTTGGGGAGACATATTAAAAATTTCGTGGAACTTGATATATAAGTAGACAGACCTTCCTGCTGTATGGAGACCATGACGCTTGTTTTAGCTTTTCTGTTGTAGCAAAATGAGTCGAATCTGTTATGCAGATACACTAGAAGGAGACGTACGACCCTAGAAAGTGCATAACGACATTCTGTTGTGTCAAAAGTTTGTTGAGTTATTTTAACTATTAGAGACAGAAGGGGGTCAAAAATGGGGCTAGTGGATGAAAATATTCAGGGCGAGGTAGGAGACAATGTGAGAGGTTGTGGTTAATTTGAAAAATACTCGTTCACGCGCGGGCTTAGGTGGAGGGGAGACCGCTGTTGCTATATAATTGGAGGGCTGGTGAGGTTGATTTGGGATGTGGGGGGACGGGCGAAATTGGGGAATATGTGAGTTTTGAATATCCAATTAGAGTCAGGTTTGGATCGGGAGTTGGAAACGGGTTTCGGAATCTTTACTTTATCCTGCTTCTTAGTTGAACTATCCAACCATTTGTAGACACACATCTTTCCAAGATTTAAACTGTTGCTAGCTGGATGATGGAATAACCATTCATATTTAGCCAGAAGATTGAATTTGAAGCTGCGTTTGCTTCTGTTGTGAGATGTTGGAAGCAAATTGCAGGGGCTAATAGTGATGTCATATTTTTTTTTTTTTGAAGAAATTCGAGATCCAGTCAACACAAGGGTTTGGGGGGCGCCTTTAATAAGAAGCGTAGTGACCAATTGATTCTTCGAAACAATTGATAAGCTTCCGTAGGGTGGTAACTGGAGAAGTTGGCTTAGATGTATTCTTAGTTTGGTGGAAGTTTGGTGAGTTCTCGATTTTACTGCTTATTGTTGCGATGTGATGTTCAATATCGCATACGAGGGATCGGGTCGCAGTAAATCCATCACCGACATTATTCACTTTATCCAAGATAACTTCGAGCATTGGTTCTGAATGTTTAGGAGAGAATTGTTTGTGCGACGAGCACTGGAAATGAATGTTAATTTCGTCACTCAGGGAGCTTATCAACTCGCACATGTTTTGGTTGAATATAACCTGCGCAAAACAGATAGCTTTGATGTCATTCAACACTTTATCCAGGTGACGCAAGGGATCTTCTTTATTCCTGAATCTCCCGGAGTCTAACTCGATTAGAACAGCAATTTATTTATCCTTGTACTTTACTTTGGATTTCAAAAGATCGGCTGAGTCCTGGACTGAGTTAAGTAACTGTTCAACAAATTTAACGCTGTTTTCATTTTTGGCGAATGCGTCTTGGTAGGGGTCATTTGAGTCGCTAAGGCATTTTATTGCCAAAAGCAAGAATGAGAAACTCTTGCACACATCACAAAAGAAAAGGAGATTATCAGAAAATTCTTTGATAAGCACGGTATTTCTTTTGCTAAGCCCGACACAAACGGCATAAAAGGCTTTAGCACAGATGCCCTTGCAGGCTACCAATGTCATCTATTACACAATTTGCAATTCCACAAGACATGTTAAAATGGGTGATGTGGCGTTTTTTTTGATTGAAATTTACTATAGATAGGGGTTTTTCACTGAAATCTACCAGCAGACAATAAAAATAAGAAAAACACGTCTTACTGGTTTGTGTACACTGAAGAGCATATTCATCATATTTTGGTTTATTACTTCAAAAAAGGGACTTCCAAACTGAAGCAAAGGGTAAGTTGCGTAAAGTTTACGGCAGAAGAGTCATCGAAAAGCTGGCTGACGAAACAGAGCTGGTTCGTCCGATTCCATGATGGTGATTTTCAGTTGAAAGCGCTCCTCCTTCAGGTAGGCCTTTCGAAATTAATGACGATAAAATCAAAACATTAGTGCAACCAAATAAGCAATCAACGATTCTGGAGCATATTGGCCCATTTAAAATCACTTGGCTTCGTAAAAAAGTTAATTATTTGGGTACTGCATGCGTTGAAAAAAATTCATCTGAAGAGCGCCTAAACGTCAGCAATCAACGCACAAAACGCGAAGAAAATGGTCCATTATTGAGGCGTATGATCACGAACGACGAAAAATGAATTTTGTACAACGATGTCAGCCGAAGAAAGGCTGAAGTAGGCAAGATTAATCATCGGAAAAGCAAGCAAATGCAGACATCTACCAAAAGAAGTTGAAGTTGTCAATCTGGTAAGATTAGTGGGAACCAATCTTTTGTGAGCTACTTTCAAAGAATAAAACGATTATTTCCAATGGTGACTGTAAGCAACTATTGAAATGAACAGAAATGTCCCGAGCTGATCAATTGTAAGGACGTGCTATTTCGACAATACGAGACCACGCATAAGTTTGGTCACTTGGCAAAAACTGTTGCAGCTTGGTTGGGATGTGCTGCCACATTCATGGTATATCTATTCCTGATCTTACGCCCTCAGACATACACTTATTTCGGTGCTTTCAAAACTCCTTGAATAGCTTTTGAAGACCAGATCAACAGCAACTTGAAAAGTCTCTTACAGAGAAAGTTAGAAAGTCTTATGAATGCAGTATCATGAAGTTTCCTCTAGAGATGACAGAAGGTTATCGAACAAAACGGTCAATACATCATTGATTATTGTTCATTACGTATAATAAATAAACGCACCTGAAAGTCAAATAAAAAAAAAACGCAGTAATTTTCTGAATAACGCAAAATTCATGCATGGTTTACTCGTTGGAAAACTCGAAAATATAATACACATTTCAAAAAATTCAAGGAAAAAGGTAGGCGGATACCTTTATTGCAAATATTTGGATTCAGAACACGTTTCCAAATCTAATCAAAGATTATGCCGCTGAATATGTCTTTAATACAAATGAAACCGGCTCATACGAGTACTTCCGTGCATTTCTTAGTGACACTGTGGCCTTTATTTGAGACCATCCAACTAGTGGAAAATATTAAAAGGATCACATAATTCTCATCCTCTTGACTAATATGAACGGTTTTGTTGAAAAAATATTTGCCACAGGTGGTGGAAGCACCCTCACTGTTTTAGGGGCAAAAATGTTCCTATCAAAAGCTTGGATGACAAAGGAGCTTCTTCTAATTGCGGTCTCGTCATTTACAGGCATAGTGATGTAGCTTACCAAACTCCACTATAATGTAATCCTTTCTCCAATCCGGAATTAATTTCGTGTGGTTAAAGTTCCATCTTCGTAAGCAAATTATCCCTTATTGCTTTATTTACAGAAGCCCCAAACTGAAGAGTAATTCGACCTTTAACGAGTTTGATGCGCTGTTCGACTCCATTCAAAGAATTGTATCCTTGTGTCCTCATACTAAAATCGTTCGATTTCAATATACACAACCCTTCGTGACTCAGTCATTCTGGACAGATAACACCCGATAGACCGTGTGTTGAGATTTTCGCTGCGGAAATAACTAAACCCAATTTGTAGATGAACCCACGCGAATATCAGACGTTGATAGTCATTACGCCAACACATGTTTTTAACTTCTCACCAAGTATCGATGTGCTATCACCTATATGCTCGTGCATACCGACCACACAGCCAATTGGAGCGAGCTTAACAGCTTCTTTAGGAATTTTAACCGGTCATTATGTTTCCTCAATAACGACGTGGATGTCGCTGCTGTTATGATAACACTATTCTCTTTGGAATAAGATGCGTTATCCCTCATCAGAGAGTGTCAAACCAAAAGAAAAGGCGTGGTACGAATCGAGCTTTAAAGAGACTGCCTGGGTTGGAAAAATGTTTTTTTTTCGGTCCTATAAAATTGAACCGACAGAATAAAACCGAAAACATCTTTCTGTAGCGTGTAAAATTTCAATACGATCAAAATCTGCTGCAAACTATAATACAATATCCCAAAGGTAGTAAAAATTATTGGTCGTTCGTCAAAAAACTAGAAATTCTGTTTTATGGTATCCTCCATTGCAACCCTCATTTATAATGACATTCTAGATGTCAGCTCTTTGGACAAAGCCAATCTGCTTGCAGCAAATTTTGCGGCCAGCTCAATACTTCCAAGCTGTGCTTCGTCTCAGCCTACTCTTGTGTGCGTCGAATCGTCAATGAGACGAATTCACTTTCGCATTCGTGTAGCGTTCATAAATCCGCTGGTCTAAATGGTATAACTGTTCTTCTTCAGAAGCGGTGTTCTTCCACCCTGCGTAAGCTTGTTCATCCGTCCTACCCTTCAGGAATCTTTCCGAGCAGATGAAAAACAGCGTTGGTCCAGGCCGTCCCTAAAATAGGCAAATCTTCTTCTCTTTCCTTCTACAACCTCTTTACACTTACGGGCCGTCAGCTCATGAAAAATCTCGAAACACTCAATGAGCGGCAGTATGGATTTCGTAGCAACAGGTCCACTGGCGATTTGATGGCATGTCTCATATCAATATCAACTGGCTGGCTCGACCTTCCACGGAAAAGATGCTACGGTATGGACAAAATTAAAACCTTAAGGACGCTTTAAGGCCTTAACCTTGAGTAAATAGAGCCTTAAGTCCACGAAACTCTCCGGTGTGTCAATGCCCCTCAAAAACGACAAAAAAACAATGGATACAGTGACATCATCATATAATAAGCTTAAGAAACTTTGTCGTCGGGATGAAGATATGCGGGCAATAGAAAAGGGTGATAAAAGCAACACACAAAATTCATTAGCGAGAAACTAGTACAGCAAGGAAAGATTAACGAGTCAGCCGAATGAGATATGAAATCTATTGAAAAAGCAGCTTATTTTAGAATTTATAGGTCCGGCAAGTTTGAATTCAACCCTACAGATTTGACTTTAAGCTTGCAGCGCAGGCTTTTGTGCTACTTAATATATAAACTGATAATGTATATGTGATAGTTCTTTCGCCAAAGCCACTATTTTCATTTGATTTCATTTCATTTTAGTAAGAAAGATTTTTAAGGCTATACAAAAAGCAACACAGCCTAGAAATGAGAAATATTATGAGATGGTGGTAAATGAGTTTATGAAAAAGTTCGAGCAATACATTTGCAGGAACCCAACGAAACTCCAAATTGCTGCAGTCTTGATCAACATAAAACTAAGTCATTTCCTGATAAAATATCTGAATAAAAAGTGAAAGGACAGAAATATTCAATCAATCTATATTTCCATGATTATCTGTACCGGAAATATTGCGCATAAATAGAAAAACGAAAGCCGCAGTTGTCTTCCATAAACGTTTACACATCTGCTACAACATATAGCAATTAACCCGTAAGTTCACTTCGTATCTCATAAATGCCATGGCTAGTTGTTAATTGTAAAAACAAACTACTTATATAATCAGACTCAATTCTATCAGAGAAATTATTGAATTCTTTTCATGTCACCTTTGATAACCTTCGTTTTAAAGAGTGATCGACGTGTAAGATCACCTCTAATATAAAAATCAAATACATACTCGTATTATGGGACCAAGCTCTATCATGTTAATCATCACTGGGGCCAGGCTCTGCCCTGTCAATCATCACTAATGACAACAAGTCTTCTCTCTTTGAGAGTTCGAATTTTGCATTTCATGATCTGTTTTCTCTGAAAAAGTGATCCATATTTTTCCTATTACCCAACCACCTTGAGAAGATAATAGTTGGTCTAAGCGGTTTAATGGGTCCGCAATTCATACAATACACCTCCACTTTCAAGGCTATCATGATATGAATCTTCCATCAAATGCAGAAGGTAGACAACTCACTCTTAAACGATCGCAACGATCATACAGAAATTAATCACATTCACTCACGTCGTACTTTTAATCACTGTCGGTCATTTCCAATTCAAGTTCAACAATGTCAATTTTTTTTTTTTTTTTTTTTTTGAATTTTAAATTCACAGATACAGCAATTATAAGTGTGTCACACTCAAGCCAGCTTAGTTGGCAGGATCCATACAATTGTTCAAGATCACTTCGGCGAATTGAAAGAAAACGTCGTCAAATGCACTTGTGAACTTTGAGATATAAATACTGGTTGGTGTGCGAAACACTTACCCAATTTCCCCATAAGATCCTCCAATACATAGTCGACTGCCATGTTGTTGACACTAAATCAGTTTTGACAACACAAACTATTTACTGAACCCAAATGCACAGTGTTCACACAGAAACTCACTTCTTGTGACTTGCGATAGGCAAAATTAATAATGATAAAGTATCACGAGATGCAATGTCTAGATACTTTTTTGGCACGCTATCTAGTTAGAAATTGTTATGTACTCGTATCACAAACCAGTTTCTTTCGTTTTGACAAAAAATAGACACATCAGCTTAGCATATTAGTTGGAAATTGATTGGTAAATCGTAATATCTACGCAGAGAATCATTCGAAAAATGTTGATGAAAGTTACGTGGTAACGTTACGGCCCTAACAGACACTTATGTTAGACAAGCAGTCTTAAGAGGCACCATCCAGCCAATGGCGCGAACACGATGAAACTGAAATTCAAATGAAAAATTGGAATTACAATCGCTCTCCGCCACTACGGATAGTTGTGTTGAAGCTTCTCGGGAAAGAATTGCCAGTCGATATCGGATCGGAGGTTTCCAAAAAGTGGGAAGTAGAATGGAATCGCATGTGAACTTTTTGTTGCTGTACGAGTATGAGTACTAATATGAGTGCGATCGGCTGACGGCGACAGTGACGTTATCGCTAAAGCTAACGCGCTATTAGCAGGCCAGCCTTGGCTTCCTATCGACGACGGCGGAACAAAGTGGTAATAGATTAAGAGAAAGCAATAATAAAAGCTCTGTAGCGGCACGGAACCATGTGGTCTTATCTATGGAATTTTGTGTAGAGTGGGCTCTTTAACATCGAAGCATTTGTGGGACATCACATTTCTGCCGAATCTGTGGTTTTTTTTACGGATAGGAGAACTTTTGGAAAATGCACTGTGATAAGGAGGGAGAATAAATTATTGCAGTAATAGTGCCACAATTTTTTGAGGTGCTAATATTATCGAACCTTGAGCTGACAAGGCGAAAAATTAAATATAGCATTTTGAAGTGCCATAAAAGCATCACTTTACGCCATTTATCCGAATTAGAAATTTTCTTAAATATAGGGCAGCACGCAATAGATAGCAATAATCTTTTTCTAAAACAAAAAAAAAAAAAAAAAAATGTGTCAACTCCAATCTCGAAAACAATGAACAGAATTTGCATCAGTGATGCCACTTGTCGTAGTTTGCAGTTAAATTTTCAACCAAAGTTTTATACAATATCTACAGGGGAATTGTAGGTGCGGAAAACCCGCATCTGTGGTCTTATATGTTTGGCAAACAAACTGAAGGACCCAGAGCTTCTTCACCCAAACTTAAACAGTTTTGCCATCATGATGTAGCAGTCATAAAGTATAACATGCACAGAGAATTGCAAAGTTCGTCGTTACGTCAGCTTGCTTCCCATGTAATTCGGTACTTTCGTTACCACAAAAGGTAGTGGCAGAACTTATTGACTGTTACAATGTAAGAAACATAGAAGTTATCTCATATTGTTCAGAACACTTTCTGAACGACAACGTGAGAAGTTATCATCAGTAGCTATCATTTGACTTTGTTATTAAGCTAGAAGCAAGCATTAATTGCGAGAGAACTAAACCCTATTAAATAGGTACCTATTATTAGGTACTATAGAAAGTTTCTATGTTATACCGTAGATACATCGATGAATTATTTCTAATTAGAAACATCTTCTCAGTACAAAGCGCAAATAGAGAAAGCTGAACTGTATGCTCACTAAGTATTTTGAACTGGCACATCCAGCGGGTACGTAACGAAACCAGAAAACTTCTAAACAAGTTACTTAAGACTAATTTCGAGTAAGACTGGAAACTTTACAAAGCAAAACGAACATAAGAGACTAATTCGGATTTCGAAGAGTGCCTCCTATAGAAATTCTTGCGAAAATATTGAATCACTAGGAGAAACTAGATTGGCTGGTCAAAATATTTAAAACGGCAACTAAGCTTGGCTGATGAAGTACTAAAAACATAAACTGACCTATACCGCGCAAAAAGCATAGATTGGATGTATCATACTCATACTGTATAGACCAGTTCTGAACAGAAATCTTCGCTGTTAGCCTAACTCCTGGTGAACAGTGAGAGTAGCTTTTATACCGAAATGATTACGTGTCATCCCGGAAAGCTTTTTAACTTAGTATATCGTTTCCAAGATTTTTAAGGTGATGTCGGGTATCCGGAGAAGTTTCATTAAAATGCCATTGTCCACGAACACTTATGCTTTCCTTCGACTGTCCTGCGCGGATAACATCGCTTTTAATCACCGGGAAAGAAAGCGCTGTTAAAATACAATCCCGCCGAATTCTGCCTCAAGAGCTTCTGATAACTTACCGTTGTGTAGAATAAGGTACTTTTTGCACCTTCGTAAATAGCCTTAATAATAGCAACGATATTAGCCCCCTGCACAGGACTTTCCATATAAACTACTGAGTCATGCTATCAAAAGACTTTTTGAAATCGATAAAAATCAAGTAGAACGGAGACCTATACCCGACGCATTACTTAACGATGATACGCAAGGTGTTTATCGTCTACATGGTTAAGTAACGGGTGACCAGATAGCAGTAATAGTTTTTCCAATTGTCAGCTGTCAAAGTTTCAAATGACATATAACTGTCATGGAAAAGTTTGAGCGTGAGCACACTCTTTTAGATCTTAAAAGACAAACTAGACAGAGATTGGTGCAAAATGAAGAAAACATAGCCGCCGTAGCGGCCATTATCGAAAAAGACCCAGAAATGCCAATGCGGTGCCGATTAGCTAAGTTGGGCATCTCCAGAAAGTCAACCTATCTCATTTTGCGTTGGTTGGACTTGAGCCTACATTCGTATAAGATTGTACTGACGGAAGAATTGAAGCCGAACGATCATACGCAACGCCGTGAGTTCGCTAATTGGATGCTGGAAATGTTGGCCGGAGATCCGGATTTTGTCCAAAAAATCATCATGAGCCCATTTTTTTGCTAAGCGTCTACGTCAACAAAAACAAAAACAAAATTGCAGTTATTGGAGCGAACACAATCCACAAGTGTTAGGACAAGCTTCAATGCATCCACAAAGATTGACTGTTAGGTGCGGACCTTATTTGTTTTGAAATAAGGAAGGAGAAACCGTTACCATCCATGTTCTCAGGTATAGAGAGATGTTAACCGACTTTCTGTGTTCAATGCTAGATAATATCGATATATCCGAGCTGTGGTTCCAACAAATTGCGCTACATGCCATAAAAGCGACGAAACACTCGAAGTTGTAAAGAAGAAGTTTGGCGACTGGGTCATCTCTTGGCGAACGTTCATCAATTGGCTGCCGCGATCGTGCGATGTGACACCACTCGATTGTTTTCTCTTTGGCCTAGAAGACTAGTCCTTAGTATACGCTAACAAGCCAACCACTTTGGACGAGCTCGAGGCCAACATTCGAAATGCTGTTGCCGGAATAACGCCTCACATATTGGACCGGATTATCAAAAATTAGACCAACTGCTTGAAGCACTGCCAGCGAAGCCGAGACGCCCATTTGAATAATTCATTCCACACATAATGGCATGAATGTAGCTTCAAAATAAAATCAGAATCAATTTTATATCTCATACCGTTGTTGTTTTATTTATATTTTTGTTCCGATCTTTCTTATCTGGTCACCCTATACCATCGCGAAGTGCTCCCTTTATTTTTTACAGGATACTGTTAAGTGTTGCGTTCCCCTGTAAGCTCCTTGGTGACAGAATGTACGGTCCTACTATCGCACTGGTTTATTGTCTCTTCGGTTTGTGCAGCTAGCGCATTAATGTGGTTCCGCATATCGCATGCGCTGTACTTCCTTTCTGTTCACGCAGTACCTGGTTTTAATCTCGAATTTCTCTGCTGCTGAGGCTGATGCAATTTGAAGTTTGGTTGAAATAAGCTCCTCGATTCGTCACCGGAAGTCAGTTGATAAACATGTACTTCTTCTCCGCGCTCTACCGATAAGCCTCTATGCCTCGGATACGAAAACATTTCTCACAGATCTCTAGTGTTCAACCACAATTGTTTGCTCATATCTTTTGGTTGTTACCGCTCCTAAGTTGAGATGGTCTCTGAATTGTTGGCGCACTGCGGTTGCTAATCACGGATACCATAGGAAAGTGGGCGCGCTCTATATCGCTGTCGGCATCGGCTCCACGCCGTTTACCTTTATCGTAAAGACAGCTTCTAAATCGCCGGCTAAAAACGGTGTGGTCTATCTGGTTTGATGTTTTCTGCTTACCTGATGAGACCCAGCTGATCTTGTGGCAGTTCCGGTGCTCAAATAAAGTACCTACAACGACTGGGTGGTTGGCGTCCTTTTCGTCCTCTGCAGAACATTCCGCCGGTGAGTAGCACTTTTTAACAGCACTCTGGCATCTGGCTGTTAATAGCCGGTCATTATAAGGCCTCCACGATAAGAGACACTACCGTCCTCCTAGTGTTAACATAGGCCCTACACCGGGCTCCCACACGCTCCCATTTGTTTTGCCAGAGTAAGGTATAATAATACAGTGTTGCCGGTTGGTGAAAGGTATTCTCCTGAGTGCCACAATCTTATTTCACTCAGTGCCAAGAAATCCAACTTATACCGTGTGAACCTTTCTTAGAATCTTGTTTTCAAGAGTAGAGGAGAGTCTTCACGTTCTAGAATTCGTTTGTTTCCGTTTCGTAGCAAGACAATTTTTTAAGATTGCGGCTCTTTGGGACACAGATCACACGCACTTGTTGTGTTTTGTGGCACAGGAGACTCGCCATTTGTCCTTTTCTAGATCGCACCACGAGGAGGCGTACAGCAAAGCTGAAAGGTGTTCGGATGCAGATTACTACCGGAAATATTAATATATAGAGAGAGAGAGAGTTCCTTCGTTCAATAATAATTGTAGACAGGAACGACTTCAATAATAATTATTGTCTGGAGGACACTGTATTCATCTTTGATTCGGGAGAAGCGGTGTTAACTCCTAGGATTTCATAGTGGATCACAGTGCTGATGTCCATTTTATAACTACTGGTGTGGAAAGCCAGTTCATCCATCCGTTGAGAAGTTTTCTGCTGTCTCCGAACAAGCGGCAGTACAATAGTGACTGTGGATTACGGGTGACTGTACAATATACAATATACTCGTAGATTACATGGAATAAGCCTGTGCATAGTCTAACAGAATACCAATCGAATATCAGGATGGAGACTCGTCGTCCAACATGTCTTTCAAACGTTTTACGTTATTAGCAAATGCTCAATGCCTTTTCGAAGTAGTATACAGGTACACTTTTAAGAAGTTCTTTGATGCTTTGTTTTCAGTTTAGTAAAGACTCTACAATCAGATCCGGAATCAAATCAGAGTTGATCCCTTGTACGCGAAAATAACCACTTGCATCATCTGTCGATACACGGATGAGCGCATCGTCACCGTAAGACCACAGATTTAATCCCAATGTTCTTCAAAATTACCAAGACCTCATGCGACGGGACAAACGATGAAAGCCCCGTTCTGCGAAGTTTGCATCCCCTAATGTCGAGTTAAATCCAAGCGATTAGAGCATCTTAGTCAGAGTCCAGATAAGCTCTTTGCAAGCTGTATGGAATTGCGTGTATAGAACATTTTTGAACCATTTTGATACCGGAAACAGTCTCGAGGTGGAGGGGTCTTTCTTCGTGGATTGTATCCTACGATCTGCCTCTCATTTATATCTCTTAAAATTGAGGAAGGTGTCTGCCCGCAGTCACAATTCTTGAGTGCGTAATCATCCGTTCCAGAATCGTCAGTAGATGGGTAATCTTTTAAAAACTAATAGATTTGACAGGTCGGCGACAACCATCGCCTCAATGTGTTCATTTTACCGAATTAAAGGTGTTTTTCGTGTCAATTTATAAAGGGTGATAGCTATTGATATCGCACGATCTAGGCGGCCAATTTACCGTAGCAAAACGTGAAATTAAGTGCTCACCAAAATGATTTCTCAACAAGTCCATTGTTTCACGCGCTGTATGGGCTCGTAGCGCCATCTTGTTGAAACCAGAGCTCACCGAGACCATGTGCTTGAATTTCAGGAAGCACATAGTCTGTAAACATATCGCGATAACGGTTACCATTGACGGTAACATTCTGATTTGCCTCAGTTTGGAATAAATATGGACCAAATGATTCCACCACACCACACCGCTGTTTTTAATGGATGTAATGGTAGCTCTTGGTACTCTTCGGATTGCTCATCAGTCCAAATATGGCAATTTTGTTTATTAACGTGTCCATTGAGCCAGAAATGGGCTTCATCACTAAACAAAATTTCACGATAAAACACCGGATTTTCATTGAGTTTTTCCAGAGCCCATTCACTGAAAATATGACGCAAATCCAAGTCGCCTGGCTTCAATTCTTGCAAATGCCTAATTGCTTTTAGGCCGAGATCCTCGCGTAAAATACGCCAAGTTGCCAAATACGCCAAGCCAAGCTGCTGAGAATGATGACGAATCGATTCGTCACGGTCTTCGCGTACACTCTCAGCTACAGCTGTTATAGTCTCTTCACTACGTGCTGGATGTGGTCTTACAACTCGAGTATCATCAACTAATGTAAACTGGGACTCAAATTTGCGAATGGTATTGGCAATAGTGTTTTCAGTAGGTCGATTATACGCACCGTAAGTTCCTCGAATGGCAAGTTCCTCGGCTGCAAATGACATTTAGGCAATGCTTCGTTCCCACCTTTACTTGAGTTAGTCGAATCTTCAATGGGACGAATCCAGTTTCGCACTCATGTAGTAGCGAGAGTACTTAAAGATCCTAATATACACAAATCGACTGGTCCAGATGGTATATGGTCCCCGTTCTTTTGAATTGATGTTCTTCCTCGCTGACAAAACCAAGACGCAATCTCTTCCGTCAATCCGACTCTTTAGGATTATTTCCGAACAGATGGAAAACAGCATTTTTCCATCCTGTCCCTAATCTTCGAACAAGCGAATCTTCTTTTCTCTCTTTCTACAGACCCACTTAAGTCCCTTCTTTCCGTGGTCATGGAAACGATGATAAGCCGTCAGATCGTCTCGATCGATCGATCTCGAAACGCTTAAACTTCTTAATGACCTGCAGTATGGTTTTTGTAGCAACCAAAGTGGAACCAAAGAGTACATCACTCTAGCGAAAGCAAGATAGTTGCACTTGATATTTCTAAGGCATTTGACAGAGTTTGGCATCAGGCTTCTTTGTCGCAAGTGCATGCCATTTGCGATCGACGAATATTCAATCCAAGTTGTCTTGGATGGTTTTAAGTCGGATATTCAGAAAACAAATAATGGTACGTCCCAGAACTTCGTTATGTCTCCGACACTCTTTTTAATTTTCATCAACGATCTCTTGTCTGCTACTTCTAATTCAATATTTTCCTTTGCTGAAGACAATATTCTCTTCTTTTCATATTCGTTCCCGGACTCACGTCCATTACATTCCGATATTAACACATAAGCAACTGGGGAACTATCAACAGATTGAAATTTAATGCTTTCAAAACACGATGCTGTCTAGAGTCGTTAAAATGAAATTCAAACATCCAGCCACATTTGATGTCGAGAAAAATGCAACGAAATATTTAGTCTTCCTCAAGTGACGTAAAAAATATTTCACATCCTTTGATCTGGCCTCAATATATATAGCCCGAAATTGGAATACAGTGCCCACATCTGGCCACTCTTGTTTTGTGGACTGAAAGTTACCGTGATTTCCTTAAGTTCTTTGATTTCATGTTCATAAACCGCATTTGTAGCATTAACAGTTCTATTTAGTGGCAGTAAATAGAAGAAGAAATAGCCCGATCAAAGTTTTATACGAGGTATGAGGCTAGGATAGGAAGTGACAAACCAACATATGATACGGGTACTGCTGTACAAATACAAGGAGCATCAACTACGTCTGAACACCATCGTGTTCTGTTCTCTTCAACGTGTAAGTGTCCTATAATTCATTCTCAGAGAATAAGGTTCCTCCAGACACTATTAGAGCCTGTCTTTACTTAAATGGATATATTCATAATATCCACTGTAAATGAAAGTTGTTTCAAACTCATGTCACCGAAAATATCATCTCTCCGCTGAGTGGGAAATCGTGTGTCCTTCTAGTAGACAATAGTTTAATTATTAGCTTAACACTAGCACGTCCATCTGAGCATAGTTGCACGTTCTGAAGTAGTATTAATTTGGATCGGTTCACCAACACTTGTTTGGAAAAACTGCTCCTATGACACCAGTGTAAGTCATTTGCCATGCAGTTCTATTTGAGACTTCACAATAAACCTTATCTTATCTTATATCCAACAGTTTGCAGCCGATGGATTTCCACTCCTTTTCTCCTTTTTCTTTGTCACTCGTTATTCTACTGTCGTTGGTTGGTTGGAGAATCACCGCGGCGATTAATCGGGAAACTGCTAACCGTATCATAACATGAGACGCAGCAAGGCAGCAATCAAGTTTGAAGCGTAATGCTTGCCCTACTTCCGAGTGCTGATCCCAGATAACAGAATGACAAAATCCTTTCTCATGCAGGGTTAGAGGGCAAGCATGTGCTCTACCAGTAACATAGTGCTGGACTACGCCTTCAAAGGACTCACAAACATTTACGGAAGAGATAAAAAACAAATGTGACGAACCAGCTAATAGCCACGGACAATATCGGATCCACTGTTAACGACCCTGGGAAATTTATTAAAGGACCTTCGTATCTGCATAGAACAACCCACGTGCAGCCGAAAACTTAGCAGAGACCCTTCACTATTATCACACAGATATCACCGGCATCCAGAAAGAACGCTGGGGCCGAGCAGCGAGCAGCAGAAGAGGAAGAAAAAAAAGTGATATCTACTGTGGTGATTGTTATTGGGAACAGAAACAGCGCTCATTCGGATGCGGATTTGACATACGCGGAAGACTTAGGCAAGAAGTTTTGAGCTGTCGACACGTAAGCGAGTATCCTATGAGAATCCACAAGGCTAGCATAAATTTAATATGGGTTCATGCCCCCACGGAAGATAAGGACGAAACCATCTAAGAATGTTTCTACGAGATGCTCGACAAAGCATATGAGAAATGTCCTAAATTTGAAATAAAGACATCTTTGCTAGGACAATTAGTAAGCATAACCTGCACGACTCTACGTCTGACAACGGACTTAGGCTTATTGACTTTCCGCCAGCACAAAATATCACTATAGCAAACATACGATTTCCTCATCTCAATATACTCAAAAGGACATGGCAGTCTCCGGATCATGAGAGTCTAAACGAGCCTCTCGATCGACATAAGGTATGCATCCAGTATTCTGGACTTCTGAACATACTGGGCAGTCAACGTTAATTCGGATCAAGAGATGCAAAAGACCGCCAGAGTCTTTGCCGAACTACGCGTTCGTAAAGCCTCACCAACTCCTATGTCGCCAGCATCAAGTACCGCAGACCAGTGGCAACGCTGCAAACGTACCAACGTGCCGACCACCACCAAGAAATCCCTGGTCTAATAAACAATGCCGGCAGGCACATAGTGTTAAACAAGAAGCCTACAAAGCGGTGCTGCAATAACAAGAGAAAGCTGCTCGTGAGCTCTTCGAGCAGAGGAGACGGGAATAACATCGGTTTCTCTAGAAGAAAAAATAATTCTTGCCACAACTACCCCTGCTAGTTCATCATTGCAAAAAATTGTTGCGCATGTAATATGTGGTATCCAGATATTCAAAAATATGGAGGGAAGTAGGTAAAGGAAAAATTTAACAAATTTCCGCAACTGGTCACTTTCCCCATCAGTAAACTGATGTAGAGTTCCTCCGCTGCAGGGAAGTACACTTGAACATGGATATGTCTACCAGCACTAAACAGGGAAGTTTTATATTAAGTAGCGCTTTATAGCAAGTATCATTCACGCTGCATTGATTTCAAATCGACCGCTTTCGCCGGAACCTGTTCGTCACGTTAAAATCACCAAACGATCGCAAATCGAACGTAATATTCAGAACCTGTTTTTGACGAAGCGACGTTCAAATTCTATACCAACAGCGACGCGCTTCCTCAAAAAGACTTTTTACGGGGGTTCGGTAATGGAATCATTAACTTGTAATTCTTCGGATTAGCGTTCCCGCTCCTCCATTTTGAGCTTTACCTTAAGTCTAGGTTCTCGCATTACCTATTTGTTGACTTTCTGTTTCGCATCTGTTTGTAGTTCACGCGACTCACGTTTACGATTAGCAGCGTTTTTTTGTGTAGATTTTTCGCTGTTGCGTAATTGGTCTCATTTGGAGGCATTTTGACGACAGAAAGAACACTACCTTACGCATTAACTCCCACTTGAATCTGAGAAATAAAGCAAATAAGCAGTCACCCCTGAACGATGCACAATAAAAAAAAGACGATAACGCAAAAACGTTGCACAGAAAAAAATACTGACCCCCGGTGCAAAGTCATATCTATGTCAAAACGAGCAAGAGAAGCAAGCGACCAAAGATATTGGGAGTTTGTACTCCAAGAATAACCTACAGAAGTTTTAACAGCAGATACAGAAAATATAGAAAACTTCTTCAGACTGTATAACGGCCGGAACCTGAAATCCTGGAAGAAACTCAAATCCAAATTAATACCGATAGATAGCTAGAACATGTAGACCCAACAGACACCAATAATCCAGCCTGCATAGTTTTCGAATCTAACCCAAAGTAGAGGAAGACCTCGCTTTAGGTGACGAGCATAAAGAGAAGAGACTCTCAATTGACTTGCAGTGGGCAACTAGAGATAGTTGGCTAAGAATCTGGCTTACTGGAGACGCTTATTAGTTGGGGCCTAGATTCATCAAAAACCACAGCTCCACCTAAGAAGTTAAGAAAGCACTGTTTACCAACATAGCCAAGACAAGTGTATTTTCTGCTTCTTATCAACGTTCTTTGGCAAATTCTTCTCCTACAAACCCCCATTCAATCAGATATCCTTGAAGTTTTTGTCAGAAATCTTCAAAAAGAAAAGAAAAAAAAAAAAAAAAAAAAAAGATGCCAAAATTCCTCGGCGTTATATCAAACTCTTTGCCAAGTCCCTGTGACGACCGACTTTTAGAATTTACAGACCTCGATCTCCTGGCCAATTTTCTTTACATTGAAACACAAAATTTATTTTGCGAGTTTCAACGAAAGTCCGAATTCATCAAAGAACGTGAGATTCTCATCCATGAAAACCTTAACAAAGTAAGGCCCTCAAAGATATGCAACTCCAAGTTTACTGTCTCCCTTTCAGGTCACAGAAGTGTACGAGTTCGTAAAAGCCCTTCACACGAAGATGGTTGAAATTGAAAGTGAGTTGAATCTGATTGGATTTTGGCTATGCAAAATGGAGATGATTATTAACCGCTTGGAGCAGCTTCCAGATTACTTTGCCTGCAAATGTTCGCCCAAACTAGAGTGGCAAAAAAGCCTCCAGCTGCTGGTCAAGATCTGCGAGGACGTGTACAAAATCGAAGACCAAGTTGTAAAGGTTCAAGAATGTGAGAAGGTTATACCTGTGAGGGATCCATGTGATGTGGTGAGTAAACGCATCCAATTTAACCGAACTCTTCTATATAAATGAGCTATCAATCCTTGCAGAATCACCGATTCCTTCAGTTTATAGATCTGCATACCACAATTTTGGAGCGAATCGAGCAAAAGACTTACAAACTGACCGACTTGGTGATTGTCGTTGATGAGAAATTCATCAACGCACAGCGTAAGCATAGCCCTGAAGCATGATCCTCTCCTTTTTAACATCCTCTTCCCTTTCAGAGAGACTTAAGGGACAGTGTTACCACAAACCCAGATACGACTACGCCTCAGACTGCTAGTAAAACGTCCCCGTCACCAGTATAAAACTACCTCAAATACGAGTACTTTATTTTCATTTCAACAAAACAACACTTTCAATGCAAAATGGAATCAACGGTAAATGAGAAGACACTTTGACTTAAAGGACAACTTACTAAGCTGCCGTTTCACGGAAAAATATAACTTCATCCGCAATGATGCTTGAACTTGGCTTCTGATTCCCCTGTTGGTCTGTGATTTCTCCGTAAGTAATCTTTCCTTGGATCATTGTTCGTTGGCCCTTCTTCAGGTACTCCATCACACTGTCCCGAAGGTTTGGCTTAAAGACGATGACTCGATGCCATTCGGTGCGTTGTGCCCAGTCACCATTCTCATATCTATCAAGAGGATTTGATTAGACAACACAAATTTGAAGAAGAACTTTAAACTCACCGGTAATTGTTGTGTGTGGCGACAGAGAATGTAACAACTGGATGCTCTGAGCTGCCCTTCCTTTGTGGATCTGCACCCACTCGTCCCAAAAGAGTTACCGTATTTATGGCTAACAAATTAAACAAAATCTTAGTGTTTCTTATCGGAAGAGATTAAGAAGACTTACTCTTCTCAATCTTTGGTGGCGCACCGGCGAAGCATCGGGTTAATGCGCTTTTGGCAATCCCTGTGGTAAACTGAAATGTCATTCAATGAATTCAAAGGAATTGTGTAATAAATTGAAAAGTGAACATTTTACCAATTTTCTGGATGAAGATAAAAGCATCCTGGAGAATAGAATGTTATCAAAATAACCGGCAAAATTCTTCTGGCAATCACGATGCAGACAGTTGCGAAATGGAATTCGTAAAAAAATGTCAAAACTGTCATTGGAGTAGAATGTGGAACGAACAAGAAATGCGTTCGGAGATACATCAAAGAGTCGAGATACGAACCAAAATGTTGTGATTTTAAAACTCTGCCATCTGGTAACAAATAAGGAAAAGACATTTTAATTTGATGTGTTC
The DNA here is from genome assembly GCA_907269105.1 of Volucella inanis. Taxonomy (NCBI): domain Eukaryota; kingdom Metazoa; phylum Arthropoda; class Insecta; order Diptera; family Syrphidae; genus Volucella; species Volucella inanis. The sequence continues at coordinate 40,585,281 of OU026153.1, forward strand.
ATATTTGCGTTCAGTAAGTCACAATGTGGTTCATTCGAAAAGAAATTAGTTAAGTTCTCGCAGAAATAGTCCTACAGTTGTAGCAACAAAAATTTAAAAATATATCACTGTAGTGCTGTCATATCATTGAAATAGTTTTCCATGTAGATAGCTAAACCATTCACCTTCAGTTACTGGCTTCACTGTTGTATTCAGCTGTCGAGGAGAGGCCAAATGCTTAAAACAGTCTTTCGTATCGTTCGACTACGGACTGTCGCGTGAATATTGAAAATCTGTTTAATGATTGCTTCTTGCGTAATTGACGTACAATGTATTCAACATCAACAGTATTCAACAGACCTTTTTAATACCAAACTTGGCGAAGTTTTTAATAATCATGTTCGCATTAAGACTAGGATCAACAAGCCTGATAACTGCCCTTGGCTCTCAGCCGAAGGACTGTAATGATACATTTGCTCTATCTATAGCTGATGACTATATCGTTGGTTGTGGTTGCTTTAAAGAATAAACCTGTACACCTCGAAAAAATTTATTTGGGCTGCTTAAAAATGTTGCGTCCTACTATACTTTCTAACATCACCCACATCCTCGATACATACTGACAGGAAAAAACAAAGATTATCCCACTTCCTAAAAAAGGTAGTTCTCTCTGATCTAAGACCTATTGCTATCCTTTCATTCCTGCCCAAAGCTTTTGGCTCCATTTTGAACAGCCAAACCAAGAAAGATATTGTAAGATGTTTCTGTGGATACAAACGATAGAACTTACAGTTACAATTCAAAATTCAATCGCTTATCTCAACCACGTTTACTTTGCTCTAATTTTCACTTAAACCAGTTAATCACTACTCGTAATTCCCTCTTCAAATTCTACTTTAGAACTTACGTGTATATGTTGGGGGATGCTGATATTTATACTCCCCTGATATCTTTCGAGAATATTCTGTACCATCCAGCGTTCTATACAAATTTGCAGCTGAGTCTTCTGCTATTCAAATATGGAAATCTTCTGCAACGGTGCAACGAAAAGGCTACACTCACTGTGGTAACAAGCAAATAGAGGTAGAAACCGACATAAACGGCTAGAAGCCGGTCAACCTTCCCGAAGCCAACAGTCGGGAAATGCTTAAGTACCAATTTCGCGGCGCAGAATAGCCGGAATCCACCTGGCCGGAATAGCTTCTCTCACGTTTTTCATTGATACAGATTTCATCAAAGAACATGGACTACTAGTGGACTTTGGGGCACAAACCCTGTAATACAGAAACATGGAGATACCAGTGATATACGTAAAAGCTAAAACTTCCGTCTTAAAAGTCGTCATCTGCCAACATCAAATTCTAGTGCTTTCGTCGGAAGCAATTGTTTGGTCAAAAGTGAAAGGTGGTCCTAGTAGCCACCGTTTCTATTTGATGGAGGCAAAAACTTAGAGAGACTTCAGATGGGAAATACCCTAGTGGAACCAGAGAACAACATGGTTTCTGCAAGGATTTTAAATCCAGAGACATTCAGCATAAAGGCGAAAAAGAGAGATATAGTGGGAAAATGTGCACAAATTGAGGCTTTATCGACTACAACGGAAAAAAATCGTGCAATACCGCTCGCGAGTGTCCAGAATATGAAAATCAAGAACAAAATTTCAGCCTGCCAGCGTATCCTGGCAGACAAACTACTAGGTAAGTACGCTGATATATTTGCTATACAAGACGGAGAACATGGACGTACGCAACTTGTTCAATATCATATTGACACCGGAGACGCCCCACCAATCCGTCTAAAGAGTTACCAGTCTAAAGAGTGGTTATTGGTAGGTGTCGTAGCACTATTCAGGGCCATCAACATCGCTGAACCGTGCTCGACACATTTAATGGCATTCGATACACCCTCGTGTTCATGGATTACTTCAGTAAGTGGACGGAAGTGTCGTCATCACTTTCGCAGCAAGCATTGCAGGATGTTGTGTCACTTATGACTAGCATATCTAAGTGCTTTGTAAAAGTGTAATGCCTTATAACAACGCCAGTAGGCAACCTGCAGTCTATTCTGCTGAGCGACAGCAGAAAGTCTGCTGACCTCCTAAAGACGTTGTGAAGCACTCGTTTGATCTGCCTGCATCCTGGGGAGCTGTTCCATCTACAGTTGTGCTCAAATGGGACACAACTATCAATGAAAGCCTTAAATGAGGAAGCAAGTGGACCCAATGTAGGTTCGAATCCTGAAAAACTCCCCTCTGAACCATGCCTGGCAAGTTCATCGGCAATTTCACTTCCCATGATCCTTCATCTTGAACTAGCTTGGAAGTCGTAAGAGGATTTAGCAAGACTCTAATCGCAGCTTGACTGTTGCTACAGATCCAAATGCTTCGCCCCCTCCACCGGTTCTTCGCAATGTAGTTCGCTGCCATCAAGATTGCGTAAACTTCCTCTTGGAAGACACATGCAAGCTTTCCTAACATGAAGTGAAATCTAGTTTTCGTCCTCCAGAAAGATATCAGCGCCACATCCTAGGTATATTGGTTTTAGAATCGTCCGTGAAGACCCGACTGCATTCGTTTTCTAGCTCAGATTCTCGTCGAAGCCAGTTCTGAGCACAAGGAAAATCGAATTCGTTTGAGAATTCATCAATGTGTCCTGAGTGGAGCCAGGAGTGATAGTGAAAGTCCACATGCACCAAACTACCGGCGCATAGGATATAATTGGCTTTATCATAGCCGTATAGATCCAAAGGATCCTTCTCGGTGACATGCCCCATGTCTTGCCGATAGCTCCTCTGCACTGCCAAAAGGCTGACAGCGCCTTAGTTGATTTCAACGTAACATATTTAGTCCAAAGAAGATTGTTATCCAGAATAACACCCAAATACTTAGCTTCTTTGGAGAACTGGAGGGTGATGCCATTAAGCACTAGCTGAGACAGACCAGGCAGCTTCGTCCTTCTCGAAAAGAGAACAACCTCAATTATGAGAGGATGGACTGAAAGCCAGTATAGTATAGCTACATCATCCGTGTATGCTTGTGCATAGACGTTAGAACTATTGAACGCGTTGAGCAGTGAGTCGACCAACATGCACCATAGCTATGGAGACAGAGTGCAGTTTTACGGGCAACCCCCTTTTACACCCGCCACCACATATTTGCTGAGGCCAGCATCCAAAGTCAATTATGCTTTTATTCACAAAACTAATGATTCGTCTCAGCCGTGCTGTTTGCCCGAGTTACACATGCCGTCAAAAGTTGCGTTGTCGAAGGCACCCTCAACGCCGATGGAAATGTCCAAGACATATATCTTCTTATCGAGTGCGCCTTCGATTCTGCCTACCAGGATGCATTCGCAAGGCGGTTTTACGTACATGGATCTCGACCATCCTTTCGGTGCTTTTCACCACAAAGGAAGTCAGACTTGTAAGTCTGAAACTCTTGGCGAGCAAGTAGTCCTCCTTTTCGATTCCCGGCATAAAGACCACTCTCACTGTTCGCCAAGGTTCCGGTATGTATGCCAGCGCCAGGTTAGCAGTAAAGATTCTCTTCAGAGTTGCCAGCAGCTGATCTACTTTTTGTAATAACAGCATGTTTAATGGCCTCATCCGTCACCACAACCGATGAGGTAAGAGCTAGTTGTGAGCTGGTTTTGATTAGGTAACCTGGAAAGTGATACTCAAGCATCAGACGGAGAGTCTCTGCTTTCGACTCGGTATAGGTACCATCAGATTTTCTGAGTGGTTCCAGCCTGGTTGATCTTCCCTTCTTGAGGGGATAGTTTCGATCTTTTTCACAAAAAGCTTTGTAAGAGGCGCTCTTCGAAATTCGAATAAGTTTCTTAAAATCTTGTTGCTTTGATCTATAATGATTTCAATCTTTCTCCAAATTAGTCTTAAGTGACCTGTTACAAAGTTTCCTGGAGTCTTTTCCAAGAAGCTGCAAGTCTACGTTCCACCAAAAGGAACGGGCGATACCAGGATTGGAAATGCCATTTCAAAACACTTGGTCAGGGTGCAGTTCATGTTCTGAAACGTTTCCTCAAGCTTTTGCTTTGTCCTGAGCTCAGGGAGAGCTCTATTATATATACATGTCGAGCTCCTCCTTAAATCGTGTCCAGTTGTTTTATGTGGATTTCTCCTCTTCAACAAGGTCGAGACCTCACATCCGATTCTATATTCGATGTATCAACGGTCTGGCATGGAGACCTCCGATAGTACTTTCCAGCCAGTAATCTTTTAAGCATACCTATTGCATAAAGTTAATCCGATTACTTGCTGCCTTACTCTCGTAACAAAAGTTTGCTAGCTGGCACGGTCCTCGTCCTAACGTAGCGTGCGTGTGAAACCACCATTGGTTTTGTATTTGGTTCATGAGATTTCCGTCGACCGGAGCTGCAGCCTTTGCTGCTTGCAAGACCGGTTTCATCCAGGCATCGCGAGCGCATATACGCATCGACAGGAGTGTTGGAAACTTTTTTCCTCTTGGCCCTGTTCAGGACAAAAGAAAAGGGCGCAGCTTCAGATCCGAGGGGTTGACCGGTTTCAGTGGGTGTCACTTCTACCGACCTGTTTCTCTTCTCCGTCGCCGCTAGGAGAGTGAGACTTTTGGTACTCACGCCTTCGACGGGACTTGCCATCACTTTGCGCCGTGCGTTTGTCTCGTGTCTCCGTCGCCTATTCAGCTACCCCTTAGAAGGAAGTTCTTCAAAGTGTGTCTCTTTCGGTTTTCCGAGATAAGCCATTAGCAACAGTACTCTGACCAACCACTGGTCTATTCTGATGGAGTTTACCCGTAACAGGCAAGACCTCTCCGGTGCTCTCTCCATCGTTTTAGCTCAATCTACCGAACGTGTCTTAGAAACAGTCCCAGGAGTCGTCGGTATCAAGTTTTCAGCAGCTACTCAGGCAGCGCCGAAATCGGCGGAAGGGTATTGTAGTACGTCAGGTGGGACCTTCAGTATCCTTGCCCCGGCCGCAGTCGAAAAGACTAAGGGTGGATTGTCGCTATTGCGAGTACCACTTGAAATATTATCCTGTTGGATCACCTTCACACTGTTTACTATTTTACGTCCAGTTTAGGCATCCTTGGCGCATAATTCTAAAACTAAAGCAATACCTGTTCCCAAACGTACGCCACACTTTTCAAATGTTCCCCAATTCAAATAAAGTCTTCTCAGGCAGAATATGTTTCTATTGCAAAGCATTGACCCTTAATGTACAGCGATTACTTTCTTTCAATAAATCAATAAATAAGGATCCCCTCATCGTGCTAACAAACCAAGATACGCAAGACAATTGACCGGGAAACTGCTGAATGTCATAGAACTTGTATTCGTCCACCAGTGCAAGGACATGCCCTACTTCCCAGTGGTAGTCGAAGGTAACAGAATGGGAAAATCCTTACTAAAGCAAGGTTATACCACAAAAAGGAAACTTATCCTATGCCCTAATTGGCCTCGCAATCGCACAAGGAAGGGAAAATAAAAATGTTACGATTTGACAGATTCACTGTTGTTCTGGGGGTCTTCATTTTTGCTTCCTTGGTTTCCAATCTCCTTGCACAGCCCTTTAAAAGATTTAACGAGTCTGGAAGATTCGAATCTGCGTGCATTTTCTTTTCCATGCACTGCGGCCGCTTGTCCGGCATCTCGACGTCTTTCAACATCCAAAAAAGTCCACTTTCAAAGCCATGAATCTCCAGCGATACATTTCATCATGAAGTTCTCTCTGGTACCCACATGACTTGTGGAATGAATAAAAATGTTTACTGTTCGCGCTTTGGAATCCTCCACTCACAAGCTAATCCAGGCGTGTCTTTGTATCGATCGGTATATCGATCGGTATATCGATCGAGATATGTTGATGCCCTTCAGCTCTAGATCGTCGACGATCCACTATCAGGAAACGCAAACGTTTTGTAGGACTTTCCATTCCAACGGATTTGTATGTGTATTGCAGGTTTGCATACCAGCTGTTGTATATGTTACTCATGCAACTAAATGTAGTGTTTCTGATTACATCTATTAATTCTACAGGCTTTCTGTTCCCTGCATCTCTTTCGCGCCAAGTGTCGTAAGCAGAATTCGCAAATCCTATCGCTTCTCGAATTTCCTGAATACGTCACAATCTGTCAACCCATGGTTTTACTGACAGACGAAGCAGTTTGATTAGGTGTGGTTTTGCCCAGCAAGGTAGTGAATTTTATTTGCTTTTTGGAGAGCATGTGGGTGATTTGCACGTCAATCTGCCCTACACTCTGAACCTGATAATTAAGTTAAGGTGCTTGCCGCTCCGGCCATAGTCTTCAGTCAAACGATGTAATGCTTCAGCGTAGAGTCCGGATGTCCTCCTCGAGAAGCATTGTAATGTGGTTCCCAAGACTGGTAGCCTGCATTCCATGCTCCTGCACGGAAACTGCATAGTGAACGATGGTTTCAAATTTAGCTGCTTTAAGTGATGGTTTAGCTCTTATCTTATTGAGAATAATTTTTATTATGATCTCCGGTTGCCCACAATGTTTCTTGAGGGTCGAAATCACTTCAGAAACCACCTCTGGTAGTAACAAACAATGATCTGCAGTTTCCTTTCAGCGCTCGTTGCTCGGCGTCATTAAACCCACATGTAGCTGTGGTTCTTTCGTAGTTACACAGCCCTCTCCTCAGACTTACCGCTAAACGTTTCAAGATCCTTTTATAGGGTTTGACGTGCTGATAATTCGCTGTGGCTAAGTCACACATGATGATGCAAATATATCCGCCTGAACCTTTCTTACTGGTATGACTTGTTCTCCTTCATCGGAATCGGCAAGTGCTAAAAGGTCGAACTTTTTCTTAAAATACTTTAACTCCAGGCGTCGCTGCAGGCAATCAAGCTCTCGCCTCATTGTTCGGCCTCGAACCTGTATCGAGTGTCCCGACTTTGAACGTTTCTGTTCCGTATCCTCTACCCGAAGTAACCCCTTTGCTTTCGTTGTTGCTTCTCATCAGTTCGATTTTCTGTCTCGTCCTCGTGGCTTGAAATATCCTACTGCCGAACTGTCGCTCGTCACCAAGTGCCTGTTTACAATGATGATGGATTTACCCCTGCATATGCGTAGTGGAACCATTGATCACACCTATCGCATAGCACCATCTCATCGCTGTTTGGGTTTGAGCAGCTCCGGCATGAGTTTTCAGGTGGCAGTATTGACATCGCTATTAACTTCAAGGATAGTCGGTGAAATCAAAATATTCTTCGAAGTTTGTGACGAATCGAACAAAGGAAAATTGAAGGAACGAGAAAACAAACTGTGATGCCGAACATATTAAAGAAGCTAAAGTACAAGTTTTTGTTGATTGCTGTCCTATCCTGTAAGTGACAAGCCTAAAAACAACAAGTAATTGTGAGGAAATTCACATCGACCGGCTACAATCGCAAGAAACCAGCAGAGACTTTTTCGATAGGATTTCTATCGCGAGATTCGAGCACTGACCAGTGCCGTCACTGTCAAAGAACAATCTGAGCCCCTGATGTACTGGGTTTCATCTAGCCCCAACAAAGAAACACCTGCTTCGATGATGAATGCAGGCAGTCAAATTTAGGAAAACCACGAATGCAGAAAGCATAGGCTCCTCAGAAAAAAAGGAAAGGACACGAAAAGCGATCGAGGTTTTAGAGAGGTGCTGTCAGACCTCATCATTTCTGCAGACTATGATGACGGGCAACATCAGCATTTCCATTTCCATCCACCCGACCAAGATAGAGTTAGGACAGCAATTTATAAACTTAAGTCTAACAAAGCTGCTGAACCCGAGGGCTTAACTGCCGATTTAATTGCAGCAGTAGCTAATTTATGCATACGGAGCAGACATCAAGCAGATCCTAAAGAAGGTAGATCCACTATACTACGGGCAACGGGCAATCGCATCGCATATAAAATGCTATCTGCCGTATTATGAACATATGAACGTCTAAGATCCATCGTAAACAATCTGACAGGCCCCTATCAGTGCGGTTTTACGCCAGGAGTTCCGAATCGATGCACACCACCTCTTCATAGATTTGAAACCCGCATATGACAGCATCTTAGAAATGAACTATGGTATGCAAAGTAATCTCTAGTTTTAGAATTCTCCTTAGCAAACTTGTCGGATGAAGCTAAGTGGATTACTTGCTGTCTTACCCTTGTAGCAAAATATTTGGCTGAAAGCCAACATTACTGACAGCCAGGTCAGACGATAGTATGAAATCCAGGAGATGATAACGTCTCACGTTGCATTTGTTACTACTGGCTACTACAGTATATAGTATGATAAGTCCCATCTTCCTAGAATCACAATATTCAATGAATTCTGCTACCGCCTCCACTGGTGGAGGCAATCACGAATCATAGGAAAAATAAGCAGACGCAACGACGAATTTGTGCCATTCTTCATTCGTTTCGTAGCGTATGTCTGCAGCAACTAAATCTTGGTTGCAAAATTGCCCAAAAGACAAAGTTCTTGCAAAAAAGACAAGTTCTCAATCTTTCCGACCGCCGGTCTTATAGTGGTGTGAAACCCCTTAAACACCCGAAACCACAAATGGGTTTAACCCATGCTCATAGCTCCTGTATAGATATTAGGTGACATTTTGTATTCAACACGGAAAGCCTCCTACTGTAGATGCAGAAGCAGACTTGAAATGCCGAATCTTGATCTGAGTAGAAGAAATATGTAGAAAAGTCTTTTTTCTTCGCTTATTTGGAAACAAAGTGAAAATAAACCCCTTCAAGGTGCAGATAAGGACGTGAGTCACACCTAGATTAAATGGTCTCGACAGAAGCTTTGACTAAGCCTACAACAAGAGAAGAACCATCCTTGTTTTCCCGATTCTCTCTCTCCTTGTGAGAGTTATATAGATTATCCTTTTTTCAGGGTCGAGTACAGGATTGTAGACATAAAGACACATCAGCACATCCCCAGTTTCCCTGAGTTGTCTCGGAACCCAGAAGATGGCGCGAATCAATTTTAGTGGTCTGAAAACCTTGATAGCTTTAGTTTTCATGGGTGGGGTTTTCAGCTCAGACTTGTTCAACCATTCAAAGGTTTGCTGCGAAGAGCACTTCAGTCATAGAGTTCCGTTTTCCGTACCGTAGCCCTCTGCTTGAATGGAAGCAATCTCTGCTCGTGCTCAGACTATTGGCATTGCCAGCCCTTCCAATTTGGAGTGCCAAAAAGATTAAAGTGGCATCCTTATAGATGCGTTGATCTGCTTGCCACATCAGCCTTACATAGAGATATCTAAAACAAACTGAACTATGACTTGGATGAGAAGTACTAACTTCAATATGAGAGCAGTATAACAAATATTTCAACAATTTTTAAAGCTTTAAAACTACTGAATCTTCATTTCAAGTTCCAAAGAGAGGATCTTCTCATATTATGCTCCCTGTGTACTCAAGGAGTACGAGAAGATGTCTTCCATTTCATGTCAGTGTATCCTATATTGCTGGAGATAAGGCTAGTTTTCGTTAGTTTAGCTTAGATGAGAGTGGCGGTTGGAAAACCAATCTACTTAGGCCTTTTGGCCCAATGTGATGCCACGTGGATCTATGATCCTCTTACTCATGGAACCAATTTGAGCTGGACATGTATAGAAAAGGTGGAGGATCATCCCTTCTACAGAAATCGTTTGCAAAGGCGCCAAGACTTTTTGCAGCGTCTAGTGTTGACATCTATGATGACGCTGAGATGTTTCCTATTTAAAAGAATCAGACTCTTAGAGCGATTCAGATCCAGCTTTGGCCAGATCTGTTTAGTCGCTAAACATGTTAATCCACCTATCTATCTAAGGTTCTTTATTTTATTAGCATCCAGCTTTAATAATGATTTACACGTAACGATTGGTATACCTTTGCTCACTTTTCCAGTTAGATATGTAGAGTGGTTCCAGTTTTGGTGAGTATGTCGGCTCTACAATTCCCTGGAATGTCCCTGTGGCACCCAACAAAGATGAAGGTTGAACTGCTCTGCTATATCCGTAAGAGATGATCGGCATTCAAGGGCGGTTTTAGAATTTAATGAGACCGAGTCCAAGGACTTGGACTTGATTCGAATACTTCCGGATATCCTTTGCAAATATTACGTTTTTCTTCAGCTTCCTTAATCGCCAAAATTTCCGATTGGAACACGCTACAGTGATTTGGAAGTCTTATTCAAAACGATGTTTAAGTATGGTGTAATCGATGTTCTCTGTGGAGATTCCTAATATATTAAGAATATTAGCGTGGCCAAGTAAATTATTTCTCCACTGTGTAGTCGCTTTAAGGTGAAACAGAATATCTAAAGTCGCGGAGGGAGTAGAACGTAGAGCTCCCCTTATGCATAGAGATGCTGTTCTTTGGACTCTGCTTAATTTGTTGCAGTTGACTACAATGTCAATGCCGTCCATCAGACAACAACTCCGTAGGTGAGTATCGGTCTTATGAACGAGATGTATAGCCAGTGGGTTATTCCATGTTGAAGAGGACAAGATCAGTTTTATGGGTGTTAACTCTCAATCTGCAGCAATCCGCCCAACGGGTTTATCTCTTAAGATAGTATTACTTATAGTATTACTTACCTGAAACGACTATAGAAATGTTGGCGCTCAAAGCAGCTTGTCTCTTGTAATCAGACTATGAATTTTGCTCACGGTCGCAGTAGTCCTGTATTGGTTACTGCTGGCCGCGCATAAATGGCTACCTGTAAAGTGGATGTACAGTAGCAAGTTGTGTGTTTCATCATTTGAGGTTGTCCAAGAGCCATCTGTTTTTTTTTTTTTTTTTTTTCAAACAACTATCCATCATAGGATTTTAGAGAGGATTTTTTTCAGAGGTTTCTGTGGTTTTGTCACAGATTGACTTCTAGGATTGTCACTTTGTCTCTCTCAGATTTTTTTATATATTTTGAGGGATTCTTTGTATGAGTCCCAGTCAGTCACTTTTCTTGTGCTTTTTGCTGGACTGAAAAGTTTTCTGCCGGTTTTTCTAAGCGGTCCTAATGCAGAGACATCGACCTGGCTAGAAAAGGACATTAACTCTCCAGTCTGAAGACCTTTCGATCTCTACATGGAACAACGACGCAGTGCAGAAAAAACATAGTTTTAGGTACTACGTACAAGTGAAAGCGTATATATATAGGGTTTTCCAATAGGAACTTGACAACTTTGAGTTTAATTTGTGAACGCACTCTTTCACTAATCATCAAACTGTCACTGTCAATTTATTTAGTAAACTCAACATTTAAATCATGGTAAAGTACACTAACGAGCAACGTCTGCCACTTATAAAAATTTTCTCCAGATATTCGTAGTCGGTGACTGCAACTTTAAGAGGGTTAACTCCAATTTTCAGTCGTAATTCTCGCCCTAGTAGACAGGCAATAACAAGTTTAGTGCAAAAATTTGAGTCTACATATTCGTTATGTGATGTTGCCGTGTCAGAATATCGCTGCCGTTCAGACGTCCGTAGCAAAAGACGACGAAGTCAATTCCACGGTGTTCTCAAGATTTGGGCATCGCTCAGACCACATTATGGTGATGATGATGATTTTCATCGCAAAATCATCTTCAGTGACGAAGCTCATTTTTAGCTCAATGGGTTCGTCAATAAGCAAAATATGCTTCATGAATCACCACTTCATCCACAAAAAATAACTGTTTGGTGCGGTTTGCTTGCGCCATGATCACCGAATATTTTTGGCCCGAATTGGATGATATGGACTTGGACGACATGTGGTTTCCACAGGATGGTGCCACAAGCCACACAGCACAAGCTACAATCGACTTATTTAAAAGTAAGTATGGTGAGCGTGTAAGCTCAGGACATGGGCCGTTTCGGCCGAAATGTGTGGCCGAGTCGTTGAAAAGTTTTTGAAATATCTCAAATGTTTTGTCTTTTATTTAAAAAAAAAGTTGTGAAGTCGTTACTAGAAAACCCTACATAAACCATCACGGAGTGAATCATTGGAGGCATTTAGCCAAAGACCGAGCTGACTGCAGACGATTGCTGGTTGAGGACCAGGACGAAGCCAAATTGTAGCACTATCTTAGAGAGGAAGAGGGCAAAATAAAATGAACAATCATCAATTCATTTGACCCATTCCAAGCACCTGGTGAAGTTGAAATATTCCCAGTACTCCCAAAAAGTAATTACGCTAATAGCCCCACTTCTGATAAGCATATGCAGACTTTAAAGAAGTAATGTCTAAGTTTACACCCAAAGCTGGTAGTAGACAAAATGATTTACCTACAGACCAATAAGCCTCACCTTGTTTTTTCTAAAAACAATGGGAAAAATACTTGATATCAGGTTTGGTCCACCATATAGAAACACACTTCATAAAAACCAATATGCCTATTGACCAGGAAAATCGACAACCTTTGTTCCAGGATCTCACCACAGAGATTGAGAAACCCCTCAGAGACAATGAAATTGCGGTGGGCTGCTTCCTTGACATCGACTACGACAACACTTAACACGAACATACGTACCGATGAATCTAAAACACAAGAGTTACTGGATAAGGCAACTTGCTTAAGGGTATAAATATCAACGCTATATTAGAATGCTCGCCCACCCCTGCCATGGTCCATCGTAGTGAATGAACTGCTAAACATACTCAACAACAACGATTTTTATGTCCAAAAATACGCTGATGACATTGCTTCGATGAAAATATCTCAGAACTCCTCCAGAGGACGCTCAACCTTGTGCTAACAGATGCAAGAAGATTAGTCTTAACATCAACTCCAAAAAGGGCACCACAGTTGCTTTCATCAAGAAAAGAAAATTGAATAAACTTAAAGCTCTTACACCTTTTGGTGAAACCATAAACTTTTCAAATGAAGTGAAATTCCTAGGGGTTACTGAGTAAAACTTGGGGCCTAAGCCCGAACTTGACACTGTGGATATACACAACAATTGCTAGACATATAGACGCTTAAACTTATGAACAACTGTAACCTTCCATCCATTACAGTAACGGGCATGCTGCTTTCAGTTGGAAAGATCAATCTGCCGTGTATCCGCGATCGCCTGACCTTTAAACCGGAGATTCGGTCTTCCATTTCTTCTCGCACCTAGTGGCTTGGATTCGAAGACCCTCTAAGCTGGAGTATTATCGCCCATCCGCTCAATGTTGCCGAGCCAATGAAGTCGACGGATTTTTACCTTCAATAACATGGTTCTGTCCACAACTCAAAGAGTTCACGGTTGTTTCTTCTTCTCCCGGACCAAATATTCGACGAATGATTTTTCTTTCAAAAGAGCCTAAAACTTTTTCCACTGTATTATTTATCGCCCAACATTAGGCTCTGTAAAAGAGGACTTACAAGATTAACGCTTTGTGGAGCATGATTTTGACTCTTTGCGTTAGGAGTTGTTTCGACAGCCCGAAGAAGCAGCGGTTGCCTTGGGTTACTTTTCGTCGAATCTACACCATGATGTCGTTTATAGAGCTTACATCTAGTTGTAGCTGTCGATAGTGACATTTTGTCCTAGGTGATGTGCGATGAAACTGTTTTTAGTCGACATATATACGGCATATACGATTACCATATTTCTTTTTTTTTTCTTATTCACCTTAAGACTAACTCGTTTAGCCCCTTTATTAACTACGGCACCCTCGGAACGTGCGATTATATCAATATTATCTCCGTATCTCAGAAGCTGGAAGGACTTTGAGAAAATAATCCCTTACGTGTTGACTTTTGTTGACTTTTCAGAAGACAGCGCTTCTCCTTGCCGAAATCTGGTGCTGGTTTGAAATAATTCGAAGGTTCTACTTCCACACTGCAACTCGCATCGCGAGTTTTTCGGTGTTGTGCAACAAATCCGGATCAGTTTTCCTATGATCCCGAATTCAGCCATCGCGTTATATAGCTCAGTGCGAAGGACGCTGTCATATGCGGCTTTGAAGATGTTGAAGAGCTGGCATGTGTCAACTTGGAACTCGTTGATGTCGTTTTGCGTGGCCGGAAGACGTTCACACAGTACACCGGATAAGATCTTATAGAAGACATTAAGAAGGGATGTATGCCTCGATAGTTGTTATAGCATAGCATCGCCCTTCTTGTGTACATGTGAACCCATATTGTGAACATGCTTATCTCAGTGGATGAGAATGACTACAAAATACTACATGAACTCAGGGGAAATGAAGTATTAGGAACAACTCTACTCTGCTTTATAAAAGTATAACTTCAATCATAACTTCAAGGTTACATTCCCTGATCGGCAAACCTGGGAACACAATAAAATTCGTGTTCAAAAAATATTCACTAGCAATACCTCACTGCACGCAAGCACAGACAGTAGAATATATATATTTCAAGCTGAGATAAACTTTTTTTTAGTGTAGGAAGGTGGAAACCTTGCATAGGCAACAATGGTCCGAGCATTGGCTAAACCATATCGCAGGGAATATTTCCGTTTATTCCCCCGCGGAACTACCGCTAAAAATTACTTCGCGAGGGAAGGGTTTGAGCTATTTACTTCGTCTCGGGGTGCTTAGCGAATTCGCGTTCCTCTGCTATTCTAAATACCTTAGATCGCACATTATTCGTACTCCTGCATGGTTCACAGCAGCCCAAAGATCTTCGGGTTTCAACATATATTGCACTATGTTTTCTGGTGTTGGCCGTTCACCAAATTCTTCACACAATATAGCTCTTTCCTTTGCATACCGAGCACATTCGAAGAAAATGTGCTAAAAGTTCTCTACCGCGTTTACGCAGCGACGACAGAACAGACTTGAATCACGGTTTCGCTTGAACAGATATTCCGATTTTCATAAAATCGCCCAGCTTCTAAAGCTAGGATATCGATTGATACCATAGATGATAGTACCAATATCGAGTCGTGAGATACTGTTCAAAATGCACTGCTAAGTAGCAGTGCACATAATCTGTATACAGATTTCATTCCCTTCATGTGTGTCTTTTTATTCGCGACGTCAGACCATATTTGTGCCCCGTACAGCTATGTGAAGGCTACAACTCTCGCAAGCATTAGTCGTTTGCCTTGCTTCGGGCCACCGATATTCGACATGAGTCTCAAAAAGCACTTATCGCTTTCGACGATTTCTTACAAGCGTATACGAGGTGATGCTTGAATTAAGCCGAGCAACAATCATCACTCCCAGGTATCTTATAAATGGGCTGGAAATAATTGTGTGCTCTCCGACTTTAATAGTTATCGTCTCTAGTACCCTTCTGCTCGTAATGAGAACGGATTCCGTTTTATGTTCCACGAGATCTAAACTCATATCTAGTAGTCAATATATTATCAGTGCTATTGCTTCGTTGCAATATAACTTGATTCCTTCAAGTTGTTTCGCCACGACTACAACAGCAATATCGTCTGCAAAACCTATAATGGATCACATTCCTTAGTAAGGGACCTAGCACTGATCCCTGGGGCACGCCCCCTGTAATTTTATACAATTTTGTCCCGTCGTCGGAGTCATAAAGGAGCGAGCTATTGGTAAAGTAGCCCATAATCAATCTTAATATGTACTTCGGTACATACATATGTATAACCTAAAAAATTGTCCGGGACTGCTTTTCAAAACACTAACCAGCTCCAATATAATCTATTTAACCTGGGTGCCAGGTCACAGTGGTTATGATCGTAATGGAAGAGCAGTCGAATCGGCCAGAAAAGGTTTGGATTAAACGTTCACATTGCTACGACCATTTTGCAGCTTACCAATTAGCTCCATAAAAAGCTAAAACTTGCTAAAATCAAAGGCATTCAGGAGGTACTGGACGGAAAGTGAACTTTTAACCAACCCTTTCCCTCAAAGTAACAAAACAACTCCTATCACTTTCTAGGGGTCAAACATACGCAGTAACCACATTCCTAGCAGGTCACTGTGGTGTCAGAAAACTACTTATGACTATAGCACAAGACAACAACTGCCCCAAGTGCAATGAGGACGTAGAAACAGCAGAGCATATCCTTTGCCACTGTAACCCCTTAAGCAAAACATGTCTACATCTCTTAGGTGAGCCATACCTTGAGGCAGAAGATATCACTGCCAGCTCGCCTTGAGGAAATCATAAGCCAAGCCCAGCCGCAATGGTAATAGTACATATTCCCACATCCCCGCTTAATCTAATCTATCTAATGTAACTAACAGCATGTGGAGTCGTAAGTTATTGATTTTAGCCATGGTTGCGATGCTCTTGTGTGCCGGTGCATTGTCTTGCAAAAACAAAATTTTTTTTCGCTTCATGTGAGGCCATTTTGCAGCGATTTCGGCCTTCAATCGCTCCAATAATGCACAGTAATACTAGCTATTGATGGTTTTTCCTTTTTCGAGGTAGACCACGAAGAGTATGCCATGACAATCCCAGAAAACCAACGCCATAATCTTTCCGACTTTCCGACATTGAGCCTCCCTCGGCCGTTTCGGGGCACTCGTGCCATCTTCAGTCCATTGCCGGGCACTCATTCTGTTCTCTGATGCTCAACAGTTATCAATCGACGCCAAAAGTCCGCCCGATTCCGCATCAGCAAGTCCAAACACTCTTTCGAAGTGCTCTCGCGTCCGAGTTTTTGTTCAGGAGTGAGTATGCGCGGCGCTCAGAGGCAGGATAACTTTTTCATATGCAGAATATTGCCCAAAATATGGCGTGTGCCCTTAGTACTAATCTTTGTGGTATCTGCTAGCACCTTCACTTTCAGGTCAGCAAACACCATTTCATGTATTTTCTTTTGACATTGTCCTCTGTAACCGCATCGGAGAGCGGCTGCTGCGGACTTGATCGGTAGTGGAGTTGCGGCCACCACGAAACTCTCGAAACCAATATTTGACGGTGTAATCTAACTGATCAATAGCCCAAAAAATAATGTTTTACGAGAGAACAAAAATCGTTTTTGTCCATACTGAACGTGATGCCAAACACGTTAACAACAAACAGCTGTCAAAACAAAACTAAAGACAGTATCGCACTGAAATTTGCCATGTCTGCCTAAATATGAACGGAATTTAAGGCACCATAACCTTTTTTGCAGTAGCAGCGAATTGTGGCGGTCAAGGACGTTACTTTACACCTCACCTAGTAAGTATATATATCAAAATTCGCACCTTACTAATTTTTTTTTAAATTTACCGTATGCAGGACTTTCACAAAACCATCCAAAACCTACACAGATACGAGTACATACTCAACCTCTTCGTGTGGTACACAGCTTTTCTAAACGTGTAAAATATGAATACAACTCGCATGACCATGAACCCTACTCCAGTTGACCCAGTACTCCTCAAATCACCATGTTTTCTTCCGCCGACGTACATATTTTGTCCTTCAATTTTCGTCGACATCTCCCCGGGAACAAATTCCATTTTCCTTTCTACAAATTAACTTTAATCTCAAAGCCTACATTCGACAATTCTAAAATAAAACCAGTCCATTTCCACCAGTGAATTCGAACATCCTGTCCATGATCCAAATGCAACCCTTTATTGCTTTCCTTGACCCAATTCCCTATTCAAACTTTCAGACAGTCTATTCGCGAAAGAAGGTTCATCAAATACCGTATATCCTACCTACCTCTTGCAAAGAAGAACAAAAACGAAAGAAATTTTTGGAAATTTCCGTAAAATAAAAGAAAAGGACAAGCTCCAACAACAATACCAGGACATTCCATCTATCCCAGCGAGTGAACAATTTTGAAGGTAAGCCTTAAACTTAAATATGTCTGACCAACTTCCTGGTCATAACTTATTGGAAGCCGTCGCCTCGCACCAAATAAACCAACAACGAGAAATGGAAAACTTCAAAACTTAAAAACTTCAAATCATCGTCCTGCAAAAGGCTCGTCTCTCAATCCTCACAGAAGTTGAGTAAAGGAAACAAAAAAAAAAAAAATACGAGCACAACCAAGGGTGATTGATTGTAAGGGAAAATTTTTTTCAAGGGTAAATCTTCTGCGTTCAGTTCCCTTTTTGATTCGGTCAGAGTATTCCAACGTCGTTGTTGAGTCGTGCAAATTGCGAACGATGCTCCTGTTGTTACTGGTATTCGTACGATGCTTGTTGCCACTGAAACGCTGGATTACCCGATTTACAGCAAAGTTAAAAGGGACCAGTACATCGTATACCGTATACAGTATACCGTGTTCGAGCTCATATACTCGTATTTGTAGTCGGAAACCCTTCGACGTGAAATAAAAGAAACGAAAAGAAAAGGCAAAAAAATAAACCCTCTATATTCACAAGGGATACTTCCTTTTTGTTATGCGCTCCCTTAAGCTGTTTGGAATACTTTTCCGTAACCCAAAAGGAAGACATACATACAAGCCAAATCTGCATGTCATGCTGCGTCGCGCTTATTTATGTAACGCGGTTTGAACATTTAGAATATAAAAACGAACAAAAATTACCAGTGATCGCGAAGACGGTTTCAAGTCTGTCACATTACCACTTCTGGACCACCACCCGGACTGGAAGACCACCCTTAAAATCTAATAATGCGAAAAGCGACTGCAAATGTTTATTAGGGACGAACATTCATTCTACCGGGTTTGTTGGCGTTGTGTACCCTTAACAAACATGACCGTAACTCGTCATAACCCACACCTGGCCATTGTCCAGGTAACCATAGCAAATACGAGCACTAGATGGAGCTACATACATACATATGTATTTCGTTGTTTTTTTTTTTTTCGATTTTTATTTTTATTTTTTTAGTCATTTGTCCTTTATTGAGCACTTGTAGCTCATTTTATCTCCTACTTTTCCATTTCTATTAAACAATTTCTGTTCTCTCTCTCCAGGGAGATGACCCAGAATATGGACGGCTGTCATAGTCCACAGGACGATGGATACACAACACAACACACCACACCATACCACATCATATCAAACCAAACCAAACCAAACCAAACTAAACCACACCAGGCCGCACCACCCGATGGAACTTTCATGATATGCAATACCATTGTCCATGTTATGCTCTGATGGATTACATATGTACATATGCTCGTATGTATGTATGCATATGTATCTATCTATGGTGGGGGTATCCAGGATAAAAGGGCGTACTGTCCAGTATGTATGATGGATTGTCTGTCTATGTATATATTGTATGCCGGTGAATTAAATTGGTCAAAATAACGACAACGGACCCAGGTCGGGTCAGGCGATGGCATGGACTAAGGGAGGCTGGCTTCATTTGCAATATAGGATCGAGTGAATGGGTTTAAGTGCGAAATGGGCAGTGTGTGCTTAAATCTCCAGCTACGAATAGCACATAAATACCATACATACATGTCAATGTACGAGTACATATGTAGATGCTTTCATCCAACAATATTCATTTAAAGCTTAATTTTAAATTTAAAACCTTGGTATACATTTTAAATAAATAGGCGGCGAAGTTTACCGTCAAATTAGCAAATGATTGAAAGCCATTGCTTAAAGTTATCGAGTATCGACAATTCGTATGATTAAATGTTTGCCTTATACGTTATTAATTATGAAATGATATGTACGCACGTAAGTATGGACGAGTAAATACCTTAAAGCGGGGAAGGGTAGTTTAATTCGAAGTATCCTTTAAATTCGCAATCTTTAGGCAATTTTTAAGTATTGAAGGCGAAAGTCTCAGGTTTTCGACAAGTCCAACTTGTCGTATTTTACGTGAGGATCTTGGCCTGAAAGGATACAAAATTCAACTTGTGCAAAGATTGAAACCAGGCGACTAGAATTTGCGGCATATTTTCAATGAAAATCCGGTGTTTTATCGTGAAATTTTGTTCAGTAATGAAGCCCATTTCTGGTTCAATGGATACATTACTATTGGGTATATAACTTAATGGGTGCGGTTTTTTTTTCAAAATTTGAAAATTTATTTAAGAAAAACATGTACAATATTCAAAGTATTGCCCATCTAAAGCTATGACTTCTTCCCTTTGGCAATTTGTAGATCAAATCCCAAAAGAACTGCGGCGACTTGGCAGCCAAGAATGAATCAAGCCAATTTTTGATATTCTGCTCTGATGTGAACCGTATTTCAGTGAGGGCGTTCTGCATCGACCGGAACAAATGGTAGTCAGAAGGGGCAAGGTCTGGGCTATAAGGCGGTTGGGGTAAGACTTCCCATCCACAGTTTTCCAAATAGTTCTTAACCGAAATAGCAACTTGTGGCCGAGCGTTGTCATCATAGAAAATTATTGCCTCGTGTCTGGTCGCATATTCTGAGCGTTATTCGGTTACTGCTCTCTTCAAACAGATTAGTTGTGTTCGGTAGCGGTGTGTACAGAACACCCATCTGATCCCACCAAATACAGAGCATTACCTTCGCGCCATGGATATTCGGCTTTGCCATTAATTTGGTTGGTTGGCCGGGTTTCACATATGATTTTTTGCGCTTGGGGTTGTCGTAATGGATCCATTTTTCATCACCAGTAACAATCCGATGCAAAAATGACTGCCTTTTGTGGCGTTCCAGCAGCATTTTGGACATCCAAAACCGCCTTTCGACGTCTCTCGGCTTGAGTTCATGTAGAACCCAATTTCCTTGCTTTTGTATATATCCAGCTACTTTTAAACGTTTTGAAATGACTGCTTGAGTGACACCCAAAGATTCGGCGAGCTCTTCGAGTGTTTGCCAACAATCTTCATAGAGTAATGCTTCCAGTTCTTCATCTTCAAACTTTTTTGGCTGCCCAGGACATTCATCGTCTTCCAAGCCAAAATCACCACTTTTAAATCGTGCAAACCACTTTTGGCACGTTCGCTCAGCTAGCGCATGTTCACAATAAACTTCCACCAAAATACGATGACTTTCGGCAGGAGTTTTCTTCATATTTAAGTAATGAAGAAGAACTCCTCGCAAAAACACTTTTTCAGGCACAAAGTTCGACATATTTGAATGAAAAAAAATTATTGTTGCTTACGCTTCAAATGAATGACATATACTGAAATGACGTACAATGACAGTAGCTTTCCAACGCATGTTCCAATGGAATAATAAAAATGGAATAATACAAGTTACGCCATCTCTTAGCAAACCGTAAGTTATAGACCCAATATATTAAATAAAATTGCCGTATTTGGGTTGATGAGCAATCCGAAAAGTACCAAGAGCTACCATTACATCCATTAAAAACAACCGTATGGCGTGGTTCATGGGTTGGTGGAATCATTTATCCATATATCTTCAAAAATGAGGTAAACCAGAATGTTACCGTCAATGGTAACTGTCATCGCGCAATGTTAACGGACTATGTGCTTCCTGAAATTCAAGCACACGGTCTTGGTGAGCTCTGGTTTCAACAAGACAGCGCTACGAGCCATACAGCGCGTGAAACAATGGACTTGTTGAGAAATCATTTTGATGAGCACTTAATTTCACGTTTTGCTACGGTAAATTGTCCGCCTAGATCGTGCGATATTACACCTTTAAACTATTTTCTCTAGGAATATGTAAAGTCTCAAGTCTTCAGGAATAAGCCAGCTACGATTGACTCTTTTGAAGCCAACATTACTTGTGTTATTCGTGAGATACCAGCCTCTATGCTCGAACGAGTCGCCCAAAATTGGACCTTCAAAATGGACCACCTCAGACGTAGTCATGGTCTGATATATTTCTGATATCATTTTTAAAAAGTAAATGCCATGAATTGTTCTTTTAACCGATGATAAAAATTTTAAGTTCACTTTTAAATTTGTGTATTCATCGCTATCCAACTTAGGGAAAGATATCGTTACTCCAATGTCTGAGGCTAGGTTTGTATTTTCTGTTAAAGGATAGACCCGTAGGTAGTCAAACCGAAACATGCTTTTGGTATGCGCTAGGTGGTTAAGAGATTTTTTATTGATCACAAATAACGCGCATCTTTAAGGGCCCCTTAGTTCCACTAGTTTCTTGTTTCTGGGGAGGAGGGTTCAGCTGGAATCCAGGCGCGGGTTCTAGTACTGCTTTGGATATCCTCCTTTGCCAGACCTCTCCTAGACCACCTATAGCTTTTTTATAGAGATCAGTGCAAGCGATCAGTTTGACGTGGCTCTGGTAACAGCCAGGCTGCGTCGCTTGTGATGGGAGGTGGTAAGGGGTTTTCCCTCATGATGGTCAAGAAGTTGCTCAAAAGCTTTAACTTGACCAGCTGCCACCGATCTCCTGAAATGGATCCGTCGGTGTCGGTGTTTTGGGAACCGAAATGGTTTCCTCCAATGGTCTCTGGAGCTTGGAGGAGTCTTTTAGTGATTTGGAAACGGTGGGGGGTTCGTCTTTGAGGATTTTTTTCGCCCACTCTAATTTCCTTTTTGTTTCCGCATCTCTCTCCACCTCCGGAATAGATCCGCAAGTTTTGATGATGCGTATCGCATTTCGGCGTTTTATGTAAATCGCCTTGCTAGGAACTCTCTTGCGGGGTTGGACTTCTACTATCTCCTTTGATGAAGCGTTTTTGGTAGCAGCAGGGCGTTCATGGCCTGCCACAGACTTACTGCTGCAAGGGGTGGATGAAGTGGTAGGACAATATCTTGCCACGTTCCTGCCGCTCCTTGAAAGTTTTGTTTTGGGCTCGTTGCTTTTGCCAGATCCGGTGTTCGCCAGGTATCCTGATACTCTGTTAACGACTGAGCTATTTAGATGCTGGGCCCTCAGTCAGGTTGATCATTGCCACGGGTCCTTTGACACCTTATTCCGGCCCAGGGGTAATGAGACTGGTGAGGAAGGAGGAGAAGGTGGGAGAATTGATCACTCTTTAGTTTTAGGACTCATCTGGAGAAAGTCTCGAGTATCATTGACCTTACTCAGCCTCTACAACTCAACAAGTTCGATGCTCGGTTAAGGGGTTAAGGTTGAATGGGTATGTTAGTAAACAAAACTGCCATGTTTGGTCCAACGAACAACATCAGACAATATAAGAGCTGCCAATGCAGCTATAAAAATACACAGTTTGATTCGGTTTATGGTCCGGCGGAATCATTGACCCGTATTTTTTCGAAGATGACAGTGAACCGCTACCGTTCAATGATTTCGAACTTTTTTTTTTGACCAAAATGCACGAGCTGAACATGGTAGACATGTGATTCCAACAAGAAGGCGCTACATGCTTCACAGAACGCGAATCGACCAATTGAAAAATAAGTTCGATGAGCAATTTATCTCTCCTTTTGGACCAGTGAATTGGCCGGCTGGATCATGCGATTTGACGCCTTTTGTCTATTTCTTATGGAGAAACGTTAAATTACTCGTATATGCCGATAAGCTAGCGTCAATTTCAGCCTTGGAAGAAAACAATGTAACATAACACAGCTAGATACCAGCCAATAGACTCTCAATATGGACCACCTAAAACGTAGTCCCGTTCAACATTTACATGAAATAATCTTTGAAAAGCAAAAGCTAGTATTGATTTATTAGCTCAAATAAAAATTTTATACACTTTTGCAATTTTCCTGTGTTGTTTTTGACAATTAAAAACCAAACTCTTAAAAAATCACCCATTATGTCGTATTTCGTACATCACCCAACATTCCCATACGTACACCAAAACAGGACAAACGACAGTCGTATTTTACAAATCCTTAAATTTCAGAGGTACTTTTCTGACACAAAACACACATTATGGCCAGAACTTCCACCCACCAAACCAAAATGAAGTAAGGAAAGCCAGCCGTGGGTGGCTGTAGCTCAAGTGGTAGCTTCAAAATCGGAGGGTTCAGGATACAGTACCAGTTGTGCCCGAAAGACATTACTTTTCTCAGGCAACCAAAATCTCGTAATATGAATGGTTGCCTAAAATACAACAACAAGTTAATAAACACTAATAATTTGGTCTTCCCATTAAATGTTTGATGACACCCATAGACCGAAATAACCGCTAAGGCGAAAAATTTTTCTTTCTCCCTCTGTCCCATTTTCCTAAAAATTTAACAAGCGCCCAAGCATTTTAAGTGTAGTCATACCCACTTGAGTGCTGGAGGCATTCAAAGCTACTGGAAATGCCTATGTGGAGAGAAAACACTAGCTCATTTCTCAGATCTGGTCAGACTGTATACCTGCCGAATGGAATTTCGGAATCGTTTGCTCGATTCACGAAAAATGAGACTCCCTCAACTGCACCAACTATGGTATAGTCTTCTTAACGTTGTGTACAGGATCTTACCAGCCATATTTTGAACGTCTGAAACCCTTCGTCGATAACCTAGTTGGCCCTTTCAGTGTGGTTTCAAGCCAGAAAAGTCCACAATCGGCAGCGATAAAATCGATACTCACCATCTTTCCATCAATGTAAAGACCGCATATGACAGCATTTATAGGGACGACCTTTAAGGAGCCATACCTAGTTTTTCCGTCTTTGCCAAGCTCATCCATTTGTGCATAATGACGATCGGGAACCCTCAATGCTTCGTCAAACTCGGTAACGACTTTACAGATACTTTTGATGTTAAAAAAAAAAAAAAAAATGTAGAGAAGGTAAGGCGCTGTCATAACATTTAACATCATATTCACAAACGAACACACAATCTTTTAACAGTCTGTTTAACTACCAGCATAGCCATATAATATTGACGTAATTGACTCACAGAACTCAGCAGACTAACGCCAATGCATTCACTAGTTTTGAAACTGAAGAAGCCAAAAGGGATCTTGCGGTAAATAGCGGCAAAACCAAGTACAATATATGCTATCAACAAGAAAGAGCACACTTCATCGATTAACAAGGCAGAACGTCACAGTACACGGCTATAACTTGGAAGTGGTAAGGGACTTTGTCTACCTTGGTTATCAATTTTGACAACAGTACCTCAGTAGAAGTAACACAAAGAATCAAGAATCACTTTGCCAATCGCTGATTCTTTAAGATAACTACGAAATTAAATAGTATGACATTATCCCGAAGAACCAAGATATATGGTAAGCCCTTAATCATACCAAAACAATTTTTCCTTCACAACTTCGAGCGTTGAGTCGCTTATATGGCATGTAGCGCCGTTTTGTTGGAACCACAGTTCAGATATATCGATGTTGTCGAGCTTTGACCACAGAAAGTCGGTTAACATCTCTCTAGAGATGTCCGAAAAGCTAATTTTTTGGCCGAAAACCAGCTCTCCGGCCAAAATTTCCAACGCACAATTAGCGAACTCACGGCATTGTCTATGATCGTCCGGTTTCAATTCTTGCGTCAGAACAATCTTTTACGGTTATAGGCCCAAATCCAACCGCAAAATAAGCCGGATTGACTTTCCGGCGATGCCCAAATCAGTTGAGCGGTGCCAAATCGACATATCTGGGTCTTCTTCGATACTGGCCACTAGAGCGGGTGGTGTTTTCTGCACCAATCTCTGTCTGGTTGCTGATGACGATCGACCTCACGACGAAATTCACGTTGCGTACTTACAACTGAACCAGAATTTCGATATTTTTTTATTAATTGCCGCACGTGCGGCATGCATGAAGCGATACATGATGAAATGGTAAACCTTACTGAATATTTTGACATCTGGATGTCATTGGTAGCTTTAACAGCTGCTGACACAACAACTGCAAATATTATCATTGCTATACCATATGGTCACCCTTTACAATTATAAAGAATTTCCTGAAGGGCTGATACATCATTGCTTATGAAAGTGCTATAAAGGGCGAAAAGAAGAGAACTCTTTCCGGATTCGTTAATTTGCAGCTTCAGTAAAAAAAAAAAAATCACGACATTAAAGAACAACGGACTATGTACACTACCTTGGTGTGCTCCAACTTTTATTTGGAGTTCTGCGGCTATTTCCACTGTGTACTTAACTTTCGTTTTAATTTCAGATGTACACATATCTAGGGTACATTTTGGGATTTCTGTCAAACACTCTTTCGAAGTCGATGAATATGCTATATTTTGAACGGCGTCATACGAGTATGTTGACCTGCCTTCCGCAAAGTCTTATTGATTGCTATAGAGCTTTCTTTATTTCTTTTATAAAAAGATGCTGGGAATTATAAGCGGATGAAAAGTTTTACTCGCATATACCCGTAATTCGCAACATCTTTTTCAGACCGGTAGCACTCAGACCCAAAACTGATCTATTGTACTCCATGTGTTCCAACCGCCAACAACACGTAGTACCATGGTCCCATGCAGTTCCGCCATCTAGGTACTTACCGCGCCCAACACTGCTTGATTGCGGTGTTCTAGTGCAAACTGATGCTTTAAGTGTGGCGAGGTCGTTCACAACTATGGAGCATAGTAATATTTCGTTATAGGCGGTCTAGAACTCTTTCGATGTTTTCATATTATGCGATCTTAGTTTAATCAATCGGAGTAGTTGTTACTTTTTCACAATGGAACTAGAAAGCTCTTCCTCTACTGGTTCGGCATTAGATGACCTCTAACCATTTTATTGTTTTTTTTTTTTTTTTTTTTTTTTTTTAACCCATTTAAACACAAGATTATCGATTGTTACCTACAGTTCGGAGGTAACCTAATCTCGGCTTCCTTTAAACCTGCTGTTTCCTCTTCCGCAGAGCGAATGGTACTGCATGGAAGCTCTTCGTATGTTAGGGCGGTAAAGTACCCTTTTTATCTATTGCAAATTTCGTTGTCCCCTGTTAGAAAGTTTTACCGCTCATCTTTAACATATTTAGACGATCGAATCTCGTATGCATACAAATTATAATTCCTTATTCAATGACTCTACTGCACGTGCAATGCTCTTTCTACTGCAATTTTCGCCTCAATTTTGCAACGTTCATAGTTTAACTCAAGACGGACCTTATCGATTTCTCTGTACTTAGTTCACGCTTCAAAAGCTTGCCTCTTGTCCTTCACCGCAATTTTCGTTTCATGTTTCCATCACCTACTACGTCTACTTTATCTAATTTATCAATCAGAGTTTCCACCACTACTCATGCATTTGTCTTCGAAATTGTTCCACATATCGTGTGGACATAGTTCTTCTTCTTGGTTTATGGGACTTTGGAGCCATACTCGCAAATTGAACTGCCTCTTTTATTGTTTAAATTACTCCAGTTAACTTTTTCTACTGATACTGGTTTTTGTTG
Source organism: Volucella inanis (assembly GCA_907269105.1). NCBI lineage: Eukaryota > Metazoa > Arthropoda > Insecta > Diptera > Syrphidae > Volucella > Volucella inanis. The sequence goes on from OU026153.1 coordinate 40,612,272, forward strand.
GTTATTCCCTGGTTTCTTCAGAGTTGCAAGTGGTTCGCCTAAGATCATTTTGGAATTCCAGCATAGATGGTAATCTATCTGCATTTGGTGCCCACCAATACTGTATGTATTCAAGTGCGGTTCTATACGAAATATGGATTTTAGTATAGTGTAACCGTGTAATTTCTATGAGTTTAGTACATATATCTTCTTCCGCTACGTTTCTCGTCTTGTCAATGGCAGTCTCAGTACTTGTAGTTCAAATTTCTGTTTAAATATCCACCGATGGAACTCATTTTCTTTCTTAATATTCCATTTAGTGGCTAATTCGACTTCTCGCGACATTATATTGGTTTTACCTTGCTGTAATACGTTTTCTAGTTCGAAACTTTTGCCAGTCATTGTTCCGACGTTGCAGCTTGCAATTCGTAGTTCATATTGTTTCCCCCAGAAACCGTCGAGATCTGATACGAATATTTCTATTTGCCCCGGGATCACTAGTCCCAAATTGCCGTATATTAAGTCTGTTAGTCTCCTCATATGGGAATCCAATCACTTATATAAACTTTGACAAATCTCATGGCATTTTAATGCGCCCTAAGTTCGTCTTAGGTGTTAAAGTGCCTGAATGTAATTTTCTTGATTTGGTTGAATTTTACGGCAAGCAAGCAAACGAAGGGCAGCAATTACTATAAGCCGTTTCCGCACTGCCTGACCATGGAAATATGTAACGCGTATAATTACATCTAACGCTCCATGAAAGGTTTTGTTCTTTTTGCTAATAGGTCTTCAATAGGATTAACTTTTAAACTTCTGTAACCTTTGTTTGACAAATCATAATGAATTGACTTTCACCAGAAGAGCGCTTTCGTATTATTCAAATTTGCGAAACTTATTTACTTGATTTTGTTAGTCGTCAAAATCGACCAACTGAGCTCGTTATATTGTTGATATATTCCATACCACATGCACAAAGCCAACAGAACGGTTTTGCGTTAACGCCTGACAATAGATGACTTAAGTTCTCTGGATGTCCATGCATCCATAAGAGTTAGGATACGCCCGGACAGCGCTTACACACATTAGGAGTGTAATACCAAAACGGAACCTGTGTTGTGAGTACAAGCTCCACCAATTCTCCTTGGAAATGGAAAAAAATTTTTTTTTAAATGTTCTTTTATTTTATTCCCCTTTTAGTTTGGTGCACTTATTCTAACGATTTTCCAACTTCTTGATCAAATCCGAAAAGTAATTTTCCAGTAGGTCTGCAAAATACTCCTCCGTGGCGTCGATAATTTTCTCGCATGAGCTGAATTTTTTATTCATGAGCCATCTTTTTAGGTTTGGGAAGAGATAATAGTCCAAGTCCAAGGGAGCCAAATCGGGCGAATGCGACAGCAATTGGAGTCGTAAGTCATTGATTTTAGCCGTGGTTGCGATGCATTGCCGTGTCTTGCAAAAACAAAATTTTTTTCACTTAATGTGAGGCCGTTTTGCAGCGATTTCGGCCTTCAATCGCTCCAATAATGCACAGTAATACTCGCTGTTGATGGTTTTTCCTTTTTCGAGGTAGTCCACGAAGAGTATGCCATGACAATCCCGGAAAACTGACGCCATAGCCTTTCCGACCCATCGAGTCTCCCTCGTCCGCTTCGGAGCACTCTTGCCGGCTTCAGTCCATTGCCGGGCACTCATTCTGTTCTCTGGTTTACAACAGTTACTAATCAACGCCAAAAGTCTGCCCGATTCTGTATCAGCAAGTCCAAACACTCTTTCGAAGTGCTTTCGCGTTCGTCTTTTTGGTCAGGAGTCAGTATGCGCGGCACCCGGAGGCAGGATAACTTTTTCATCAGCAGGATATCTGCTAACTCGCGCACCTTCGTTTTCCGGTCAGCCAACACCATTTCATGTATTTTTTTGACATTGTTCTCTGTAACCGCATCGGATGGCCTGCCGCTGCGGACTTGATCGGTAGTGGAGTTGCAGCCACCACGAAACTCTCGAAACCAATATTTTACGGTGTAATCTGACGGAGCATTAGCCCCATAATATTTATCCAACTTTTCTTTTGTTTCCTTCGCCGTTTTGCCTCTCAAAAAATAGTGTTTTATGAGAAAACGAAAATCGTTTTTGTCCATACTCAACATGATGCCAAACAAGTCAACAACAAACAGCTGTCAAAACAAAACTAAAGACAGTATCGCACTGAAATTTGGCATGTCTGTCTAAATAGGAACGGACTTCAATTCACCTTTTTTGCAGTAGAAGCGCATTCTAGCGGTCAAGGAGGTTACTTTTCTCTTATCGCCCTTAGGGTCACGGCACGCAGTGCTTATTGCAACTCTTTATCGCATCAAAACCAACTTGAAGACCCTTCCTGCGATTTAGGTTTAATCCATAGCCACCGTGCTGCTCCCACTAGGGGCCTAGCTCTAACAGGTCAGACCATGACCGAAGTCCTGAAGACCCTGACTCTCACGATACCTTAGTTTTAAAAGTCTCGGTAAGTACTACCGGTAGTCTTGCCCATCTGCAGGACCTTTATCGTAGCAGCCTTCGATGAGGTCAATCGAAAAACATTTATCAGATTAGATTAGGTTATTAATGAGCGAAGTTTTGAAAATTTGACGGGGGCCCCACATAACCAAAAACTCGTAATGAATTTGCGTACAGAAGAAACTGTATTCGATGTGAGCAAAAATGTAGACGAAGATCAGGAATTCTCAATTCATTACCTATCGCAATAGTTTGTCCTCTATCCATTCATCCATTTAATATCCTGCTAGTTCAATACCTAAAGTTAAGAAACTTTAGCCTGCGGCAGGAGCTCACAGATGGGGCTTTTGAGCAACATAAAATCGACGTTTATTTTTATCTAAAAGTTTCGGTTCAATGGATTTGTACACAAGACATTTCTGAAATAAGCTAAATCCAGAAGGGACTCTTGATACTCAACTTTGTTTTATAAGTATAAGCGCATTTTTTGTTCCCTGAAAATATTTGCATACGGTGCAATTGAGGACAAATTAAGGAGAAAAGAAGGAGAGGTACCGATCTACGTTGGTTCTGAATGTTTGTAGATTAAAATGACTGGGAAATAAAAAGCTAGTCTTTTCCCGTGATCCCATTGTGACCTGGGACCTACAATTTAGCCTCTATACTGCACTCAGTGAAGTCGTAAGAGGGCTAAGTAAGGCTATAAGCGCAGCTTGGCTTTCACTACAGATGCAAATTCTTCGCCTCCTCCATCTTTTCTTCATAATATAGTTTGTTGCCATCATTGTTGCGTATATTTCCACTCGGAAGACAGACGAAAGTTTTCCTAATGGGAAGTGAAATCTAACGTTTTCGTCCTCCAAAAAGACACCACCACTATATTCCTATATAGATTTTGAACCCATCCATAAAGACTGGACTGCACACTTTTCCTGGATCAGATTTTAGCCAAAAGCAGTCTAGCCACAGGAAAAGTCGATCTCGTATCTTTTCCTCAGCAGGAGTTCTGGTGTCATCGATCAGGCGGCATGTACATAAAACCAAGGTCATAAGAGAGTCGGCGTAAGATCATCAAAGCTCCGGTGCTTGTAGTATTAAATATCATTAAAAGTGCAGCCCAAGATATGAATATTAAGGGGATGGAGATTCATAAATGCGTCTAGAGTGATCCAGGCGTGCCGCCTAGACAGACCACTCTTTCGAGTCCAGTAAAAGCAGCAATAAGGCATTTTCGTGAGATCTTGTTATACCAGACAACCGACGTCCTTATCATAGCCGTCTAGATCCAGAGGACGCTTTTCGGTGACAGGCCCCTACTAACAACTTCTTTATATATAGAGGCTTTCAATGTAAAATTTTTAGTCCACCAAAGTTTGTTATCCAGGATAACACCCTGGTAGGCAGTCAGTAGGCACGATCCAACAGACAGTAGAGCTACATAATCCGCATATGCTTAATGCTTGTGCATAGACGTCTGAACTATTAAGTGCAAAAACTTTTTAGCGCACTCTCGCAGGATTTTCCACGTTACATCTTAGATAGAAGATGCGTTCACAAAACAGATCTTGACCATTCACTCCATGCTCTTCAACATGAAAGAAATCAAGCTTATAGGTCTGAAACTCTTGTCGAGCTTGTAGTCTTCTTTTTCGATTTTTGGAATAAAAGCTCTCTCACTGTTCGCCAGGGTTCCGGTTTGTATGCCAGTGCCAGGCTAGCAGTGAAGATTCTTTTCAGAATTACCAGCAGCAAATCTGTACCAGTTTATAATATAACTGGGTATATGCCATTAGTACCAGGCGACTTGAAACTATGTGAAATGCTAGTACTCATGCTAGTAACAGGACAATGATGATTTATTCCCCACAAAAGTCTATTTGCCAATCTTTATACAGTACCGTCAAAATTGCATTCTCTTCCTTGTGACAACTAAGATACTGCTTGTATATTTTATCCGGGAGCTCATAAAAGCTGCCTTTCGTGTCGGGATTTTCCTCTCCTGTGAGAGCATGCTAGCATATTAGGCGGATGTTAACAAATTTAGCCTTGATACGAATTGTCATCAAGCGGTCGGTCACATATCAAAATTTCTTGAGACTTCATGCCTTATTTTGCGGTCCTATTTGCTTCGTAGCAGTCTTAGGTCTTCGCTAAACACTCAGCTCCATGCAATCTCTTAATGGCCTTAACAATTTGAGTACAGATCTGAAGTTTGTTCGTTCGTTGACATGGATCGTCAACGCTGCATCCGTCTTTATACGAGACTGTGGGTTTTTATTTGTTGGATGTTTATTCCACACGTAATTAGCACCCTAAAGGGTCAGACCCTTTCTGAGATCTTCGGGAATATAAGAACTTCTGCTTTGACCAATTAAAGGTGTATCTCCATTTCAGTCCTGTTCTTAACTCGAAATAAGTTAAAGTATGTCGTATTTGGCACACTTGATTCAATGACATAAATTCGTACATTGTACGCCTTCTTTCTAAAGCTGCTCTATTCCCAGCAGGGCATTATGCCATATTATTACCTACTCAACTCAACTTAGTAAGCTTAGAAAGTGATGTTAAGTTGGGTGAGATTAGCATTCGGTGGCTACCACGAGGAAGCATCCAGGCGTCGATAGATTGTCGCCAAGTATATAGACTGAAAATGGCAACTAGACCCGGAACATAAAGGGACTACAATTTAAGAGTATTTAGCTGAAATATACGAACACTGTACACTCCAGGTGCTATTTAAAAGCTTGAAACTCTCATGCAGTACATGACAATTATTACCGCGATCCAGGAGATACGATAGATAAGATTAGATAAGATGAAAGAGAAAAATCGCATCATTTATTACAGCTGCCATAAAAAATTGCATATACAATATTAGAATGCGGATTCGTCGTGGGAAATCGGCTAAGGGAAAACACTGTGGACTTTAAACCGATAAGTGATCACCTGGCTGTGATCCGCATCAAAGGCACCTTCCAAAAGAGGAATTTTATTACCTCCTGGATGGAGCCTGTCCATAGTATGATGTCAAAATTGTGCTTGGGAACTTCAATGCTAAAGTTGAAATGGAAAACGTCTTTGGCTTGTTAGTTGGTAGGCACAGAATTAACTTGCAGCAGCTCGTAATACGGTGTTACGTTGCACCAGACTTCCAAAGCTCCAGACGGTCGAACCGCCAACTAAATTGACCGTGAGCTAATCGATGCGAAGCACGCACCAAACATACTCGAGGTGCAAACATTCCGAGAGACAAACGTCGACTCTGACCATTTCCTTGTGGCGGCTAAATTCTGGGCTCGACTATCCAACGAGAAGAAGCTGCGAACTGCCCAGAAGAAGAAATTCGATGTTGGACTTCTAAATACACCTAGAGTCTACAGAGTGAGCCTGAGTGAGAAACTCTCCACTGTGCAGTCACTCGCGGGGCATGATGATGAATGCGTATTCCGGAAAAACAAACGAAGGCAGCAAGGGAAAAGTATCAATCCTTCGTAGAAAGAAGAGGACATACGCAGCCTCCCAGCTCAAGGAAATTGAAGAATCGAAAAACAACATCCGGATGTCTTATAAGAAGGCCAAGCAACTGCAGGTTGTCGTTAAGACCGGAACACAGGGTCTTCGAAACAATTTCTATTAATTCCATTTCAGCATTTCCAGCACCTGCTAAATGGCAATCGTGTAGAGAGGCCCGATAACTGAACCATCAGCTCTATATGCACTGTCTACAAAAATGATGATCCCATGTCTTGCAAGAACTTTCGAGGCATATCCCTGCTTAATGTCGCATATTCAACGTACCATGTGAACGTCACAAACCGTTCTGCAACACACTAATCGGTACGTACCAGTTTAACTTCTGGCCCAGAAGATTGACTATAGACTTAACTTTCAAACTGAAACAAGTCCTGGAAAAGATCAATGAATTTCAGGTCTATACTCACCACTTATTCATCGACTTCAAAGCCGCATACATATAATAATATTCATCATCCGGAGCTCTATACGGCGATGGCCGAATTCGGGATCATGGCAAAAATGATTTAAATGTGTAGCGTAATGCTATAAAACTCGCGCTGCAATGTGCAATTTTGTAGTAGCTCTTCCGAACTATTTCGAAGTCGCACCTGATTTCGGTAAGGAGATTTATGTGACTTCTTCAATCTCGTTCTAGAGCAGATAATGCGCAAGACAGCTGTCAACACGGAAGGCACTATCTTCAACAGGTCCTTTCAGCTACTGGGATATGCGGATGACTGCATCGTTCGTTCCCAGTATCCCGTGATACAAGCTTTCACGACGATCGAAGAACAGGCAACAGGACAAGACTAAGTACATTCTATCAACAAACAAACCAGCATCTGTCCATTTGGCTAGAACAAAAAAATCACTATTGATAGCAATAATTTCGATGTGGTTAAAGAGTTTACCTACCTCAGAGCAAACGTGAACTCCACGTATGACACCCTAGTGGAGATCCGACGAAGAATTACCTTAGGAAACTGTTGCTACTTCGGTCAGACAAAACAATTGGGTACAAAACTTTTAATTCGAAGGACGATAAGTTTGTATGGCGCCGAGTGCTGGACGATAAGTAGGAAGGTTGAATTTCTTCGATGGATATTTGATCCTGTGTACGAGGAGGCCGAACGCAGAAGAAAATACAACAGCGAGCTCTATGACCTGTATCAAGACGTGGATGTACCCACATCAAGCGCATGGACAATAATGCTCCAGGTAAGAAGATCTTCGATTCCAACCTCCGTTTTAAAGACAGCGCGATGCCAGAGCGCTTGGTCTGGATAATTGGAAGCAGAGTGCCCGGGATCACAAAGGATGGAAGACTGCAGTGTCTTAGGCAGATCAGAAGCCCGTTAAGGTTATAAGTACTATAGACTGAAAATTCGTATCCAAACGCATCCACAGAGTAAAACAAGCAGTATTAAGGTTTTGCAGAGAATCATTTTCATGTTTCGAGTTAGGAATTTCGAATTGAGTTGTTTTGGCAATGTTAGTCCGTCAAAAATATCTCTCAGACTGATTGTAGCATTGAATATCTTGGACAAGAAGATATGTACGTATACATCGTTAACTTTACATTAGTCACTGCGAGAAGGTGATGAAAAAATTTAAGGTTGTAGTTGATGAATCTAAAGAATGCGATATCGATAAGTGATCGTTATGGATTGTTTTAGTTCACTAGTGTGACAGTAATATGAGTAATTCGTGCAATTCTTACGTGGAAAGCAATCAGTTCAGACTAGTTCTATCAAGTTTCCAGATAAGAGCTAACTAAACTTGATAAGACCCTATTTGTTGATTTCTATTTGAATGATGTAATTGAAGAAAATGCATAGAAACAGTGACGTAAGCAAATGATTCACATGCAACTAATTCTTGGCAGAACACTAAACTATCTTAATGTCAAATGATGGTCTAGACACTATTGGATTGTGAAATAAATACAAACGCATGAATACGATCACACGTTGCTTACATAATCCGGCTTAATCTGTCTTATTGTTAAATAAAAGCTCTTTAGAAAATGGAATCAGTAGCAATAAATAGATAAAGCTTTGGACGTGGCTTAGAAGATCTTTCGCTTTCTCTGAGTCTACCCACAATTCATCGTGGGCTCTGACACATGCTCGTGCTTTAATGAAATCCTATTCGGAATGACTGACGGGGAAACACGTGCACGTCATTATTTGTACATACGAGCTAAGCGGATGACTAAGAACTAAAACCAAAGCTCTGGGTGCAATGAGTTTATTTATAAAAATAATGGAATGTGTAAGGAAAATTCAATTCTTAACTTTACTGGGATAGCACTATATTTTTTATGGAAAAAATCACTTTTTTTATTATCTTTGAAAAGAACCAGAGAAATACCATATTTCGGTTTCCAAGAAGCAACAATCATTGTTGTTGGAGATAAATTCCATATCAAGAAGTTCTACTGTTGATAGATAACAAATTTATTATCTATAAGAATTTGAACAAAATGTATTGCTAAGGTGGCACGAGTTTTTGTGAATTATATCTCTGACATTTGATAAGAATTGGGTTCTGAGTGAATCAGCTTGTTTAGATACCGCGTGGAAGATGACTATAAGTAAAAATTAAATTTAAAAAAAAAAATTGATTCTAGATTTATTATTTAGTTTATTGTTTCATATTTTTACCACTTTTAAATGAGATAGTAAACGAACTGAAAGTCGTATGGGAACATTCATGTGATCTGCTTTTGGTGCTGGAAGTTTTCATTAGTTTTATACAATTTTCGGCAATGCTTTGCCTCCTCTTTAGAGTTTCGTGCCAGATCTCTATCATTTAAGGGTGTTACAGCATAGTGCAATTAAAGTATAATAAAGAGCTGCGATCTCTTGGTAACAAAAGAAATAAACTCTGGTAAACTTACTTGAAATCATGTCCCGATGCTGATTTCTTCTACTACCAGTCTGCCCAAACAAATTTTCTTTGTAATCTGCCAAACACTCTATTAAAACTATTTAAACCGACTGAACCACATACTCAAATCCGACCACAGACGATTCTTTCAGTTCATTATAACTAAAAGTAAATCAAATAACTATACATCATTTCTGAATTTTTTTTACCAAGTGCCAGACCACTCTTATTTTTCCTACTTAAATACTATACAACTTTGGCATCAGTGTCTAGAGCAAAATAAAGATAAAATAATAAATCTCAAAGATGATTACTCTGCTGTACCTTTACTGTACTTTACTGATTCATCCAGTTCTTTACTAGATCATTTTCTTGCAAGCGATGTCGATAAAGTTTTGCTCTATAATCAGCTTCAAGCTGGTTTCGCCAAACACGATTTAATCTTTACTATACATGCTTTGATATAGCTTGTCAGGTTGGTCAGCAAAGTTTCCAAGTTTCATGATTTCAAATATATAAATACAATATATATGAACTGGTGCGAGATTTTAATAGCCTAAACTGGAACTCACTATACCTTTTGCAACATGTAAACAAGCACATAAACGGCTCTTTAGGCCGTAATGTCAACTTGCTGTTTGATTTGCATGTCCCTTCAAAAACGTGTGTGGCGAAGCATAAGGCTCCATCTTGGCTGAATGACGACATCTCTGCCCTGATGTCACGGCAAGATGCTGCCTAAAGTCAGTGGAGACGATACAAGATGGAACATTTTCACCTATCCTATCGTAGACTTCGAAATCAAGTGGTCGAAATGATAAGAGGCAATTTAAAGTGCTACCTGATAGTATTGATTTCGATGTTCTCAACAGGAAGTTCACCTCAATGCCACAGTCATCTGGTATCGGAATCGCCAATAACTTATTAACTGGAGATGAATCAACTTATTTTAGTAGCACTTTCAACTTCATAAGATTACAAGAGGGAGACATTGTTGAGGCAATTCTATCAATAAAATCGAATGCTATTACCCTTGACCTAATGCATACAAAATTTATAAAAATGTTACTACCGTACATTTTGCGCTTCATAACACACATCTTTAATAGTATATTGACTAGCTCCGAGTTTCCTTTAAAATGGAAAAAAGCTAAAATTATCCCTATTCCTAAAAAAAAACCATAGGTATAGAGGCAGACTTCTGACTAATAGCCATACTAGCGTTCCTCTCAAAGGTTTTTGAAAAACAGTTCTCAATCAAATACACCTGCCAGTCAGGATTTTGACCACAACGAAGTTGCAAATCCGCCATACTCCTGGTAACTGATGAAATAAGAACTGCAATAGATAGCGATCACATAGCGCCTCTCTTAGACATTCGACACTGCCAACGACTCAATTTTATGTAAAAAGCTGCAAAACTTACGAGTTTACTTTCGAGTCCTGTAAGTTGATCATCTCATAACTTACTGGGATACAACAATGCGTTGTCGCAAATGGTCGCTCATCCAGCTTTTTGGACGTTTTGACAGGTGTGCCACAAGGATCTATGCTTGGCCCAATCCTCTTTCCACTTTATATCAATGAGCTTCCGCATGTTGTAAAACACTGTCTAATTTATCTATACGCTGATGATGAACAACTTTCAATCAGTCGACCCTTCTCTGAAAAAGATTTAATGAACGCGGACTTGTTTCTTATATCCATCTGGTCAAAAAACAACATCCTCTACCTAAATCCTGCTAAGTCGAAAGCCCTGCCCATCTATCGTATAGCGTTAAATGTATCAGTTTTAAATTCAATGAAGCTAAAGGAGGAACCCATTGACTATGCCAGCCCGAAACCTAGGAATGATTTTCAATAGTACCCTCACTTTGCACGACCATTTAAACAGCGCTATCGGAAAAGTTTATATAAGCCTTGGTCTTCTTCGGGTAACTCAAAGGTTCATTCCTAAAAAAACTAAGCTGTTACTGGAAAAAAATTTTTTTCTTCCCGTTTTACTGTATGGATGCGTAGATTGCTGTGATTTGAATTAAGCGACCAGCCACAAATATAACAATATTGCCCGCTTTGTATTCAACTTACGCCGATATAACCATATATCGGTTTCTTCGATACAAGTTTGCGGTACTTGTCCAGAAAATTTATTGAAATTTCGTTCTCTAAGCTACATGCATCAAATCATTCAAACACAACAACCTGACTAACTTCATGGTAGAAAGATCTTTCGCACTTATACCACGTAGATATAAATATCTTAACACTCAGCGTCAACTTTTTATTCCTGTTGTAAGCCTTTGTACGCCTTTGTACGCCTTTGTATGCCTTTGTACGCCTTTGTACGCCTTTGTACGCCTTTTTTTAATAATAAAATACAAATATCTGATGGTTTTTCCCCTATATTCTTAAAGAAATGGCAAAAAAAAAAACACTTAGCCCAAGTTCATATCTCTCTTTCAGCTTTCTATTACCCCGGGTTTATTTTCCTCAACTTGGAAAAGGTAGAAAAGATGATATTTCAAACTATCGATAAATTAGTAAGCTGTCCTGCATACCTAAGCTTTTTTTAGCATTATTTATTACACAATGCTTTTCCGTTGTAAATGTATTACTTCCCAAAACTAGCACGGGTTTTTAAAGGTAGATTTACCAACTTTATGTGCACTACTAGAATCTGGAAATGAAGGTAACGTTATTGCCACCAATTTCAGCAAAGCCTTTGACAGAATTTATCATGATATAATCTTCCTAAAATTAAAGGCTTTCGGTTTCCAAATAAGCTTTATAACCTGGGTTCAATTTTTTTTAATGGACAGCATTACTATGTTCTATTTAGGTCCATAGCTTCTGACCTAATTAAAGCCTCCTCTGGTGTTCCTCAAGGTGGCCATCTTAGTCTTTTATTGTTTAGTCTGACCATTAATGATGTTGATTGCATCATCTAAAATTCATTCATATCTGTTTACGCAGATGATATGAAAGTCTTTAGATATATATCATCTTCCTCTACTACTGCAGGAAGATCCAGATAGATTTTGTACTTGGTGTCAGAGGAATTTCCTTCAGCTTAACGTCAGTAAGTGTCAGGCTACAACTTATACCCGTAAGCAGCCTCCTACTTCACCTGCTTCTATACAATCTTTAATCTACCTGTTACATTAGTAAATGAGTTCGTGATCTATGATCAGGAACTCAATTTCCGTTCTCACATTGATAATATAATAAAAAAAAGCCAACTCTTGCCTTGACTTCATCAAGCGTTGGTCTTAAGAGTTTTCCAATCCTTATGCTGCCAAATCCCTTTACATAACCTTCTGGCCTCTTCTTGAATATGCCAGACAAGTTTGGTCACCCTACTACAAAACTTATATCCTCCGGATAGAAGCTGTTCAACGCAAGTTTTTACGATTTACTTTACATGGTCTTCACTGTGATAATAACGAAAACTTACCACCATACCCTGATTGGCTGAAACTTATAAATTTACAACCCCTTTCTATACGCCGAAAATTTGCCGTTATTCTCTTTATTCATCAGATCTTAGTTTGTAATATTGATTGCCCTTCTTTACTTAGATCTGTGCCACTTTTCCGGTTCAATCTTCACAGAACGAATTACGAAGACCTGAAGCCAATGTCTAGAATGCTTCCTGAAGTTAACAATATTCTGCCTCTCTTCCACTACAACCTCAGCAAATTGTCCCTCAAGAACATTCTTATTTTCACGTATGCCTCACGTCTTAAATTTCTTTAACCGCTTTCATCCTTTAATGTTTATCTTTAGTTTTGAGGCAAGAAGCCTTAATAAATCTGTCCGGGGTTGATTTAGCCACTAAGTAAAACTAAAGTTTTAAGCGATACCAATACTGTAACTGTGACTACACATCAATTGTGCTATTTCAGTTCCTCATAATAGGCATCGAGTACTGGCTTCACAAAGGACTTGAAGTGGTTTTCTGGCTCAGGAACATCTGGCCGCTCAAGGGTGATGGCAGAAAATGCGATTCCTCCACTAAGGTGGGATGGATTTACTCTTAACGAGTCTACATATCGAAAATAAGACGTTTCGATCTGTCCTTGAAATGTTTGGAGTGCCATGAGTAGAGGAACACTTAGTGCAAACACTACATATCATCGCCATTCAGGAAATGCGGTGAGATGGACCGGATTAAAACATGAAAAAAAAGCGTGGACATATGTATATTATAGTGGGTGGTGAATTTGTTGTTAACTTGCGAAGAATTAAAATCACTCAAGGAGACCTTAACGCCAACTTAAGAAAAGGAGACTTCTTTGGTAGCATAATCAAAAAGCACAACTTACAGGATATTGAACAGACATTTTCTAATCTTTGCTGCAGAGGAGGAATATTAATATCTCTAGCAGATAATTTGTCCATCTCTATATTCACAAGGATACAGTTCAGTCAACCAAATTGATCATGTTGCGAACGGTAGAAGTAAGGTACTCCTCTAATTTGACGAACTGTTCAAGCCAGTTGCAGCCCAGATACGTCTCCAGATATTTTAGGCCGCAACACAACATCAGAGGAAATATTGTGAAGGGATTTAACGTTGAACAATTTTCACTAAAAATGAGTCCCACCGATGCAAAGAAGCTGACAGAAATGCTGACAATAACTACAAATCCCTGGTTTTTAGATAAGGACATTTACAAACAGCAAAACAATTTTGCTATGTAGCAGCGCTAAGAACTGAGAGAATCCAAGAGGGAATCTTAGAGACTGATAATTTTGTGATTATTTAGGGACATTTCGAATACTTCTAAGATACAAAAGTCCTCATCAAAAGGTTATATGGTACTTTCCCTATCAGCGTACTGAAAAGTTCAGAAAGAGACTTTAAAATCAGGAAAACATTAGAGCTGCTATTGCGGATTCACTTTTCAGGTTGCAGGACTATCGTTCAGGACCTAGAAGCACAGGACGGTATGGAGACAGCTTGACTCCATAGTAAACAAGTTTATTACTTTTGAAAAATAGCATGGCAGTAAAATCATATAAACACTACAAATCTCCGAAACGGGACGGTATCTTCCCAGCGCTTCTGTCTGGAGATAGCAGCAGACTCACCTCGATATTAGTCTGAATCCTCAGACTCACAGTGGAATATATTCCTTTAACTTGGAGTGTAGTTAAGGTAATCTTTATACTTAAGGGAGGCAACACACCTTACGTCTTTCATGTTAATGACTATGGAATATATGTTTGACCTATACATAAGGGAAAACATAAAAATCCACTTTACAACTCAGCACTACACATCGATGGAACATGTCCTCCTTAAAAGTAGTATAACTCCAAAGAACACATATAAATAATAAAAGCAAAATAAAAAAATTAAATTAAAAATAAAAAAAACCTCTAAAAAGTAAAAAAAAAAAATATGTATTGACCCTTTAAATTTAATTGTTAGCGCAGCGTGAATTTCGACGCCGATTTCCTAATCGTGTCGCTCCAACCGGGCAAACATTTCAGTGCTTAGCTACTCTACTCGAACAAAGTGGAACCGCCAAAGGCCATGCAGGGCGAGGCCGCCACCGGCCTGGTCGTTCAGCTGAGAATATCGCGGTTGTGGCTGCCGATGTCACTGAGAACGAAGAAGCATCAACCAGACGACGCGTCTAGTCACGACGGGCACGCAATTGGGCATCACCAATTTTATTGGAAAACTTACACATGTTCCCGTACAAAGTGCAAACAGTGCATCAGTTAACGCCTCCTAACCGTCAGTCGCGTATGAATTATTTTAAAGACATCCTCAATCACAACAACGGAGAGGACGATTTCCCCCGATGCAACGATGATTGGATTAAAACAAGGTGTCGCAAAATTTATCATCCAATTTTGTTTTTGAATTACTTTTTTACTAAATAAAAAAAAATGATGTTGAGTGATGGAAACTATTTATTTGGACCTTTACAATTGTTTCTGTTAAGTGGAAAAAATGATATCCGCCAAGTAGCTGCTGCCAGTGCTCCTTAAGTGTTGCGATTTTCTGAGGCTTGTTGGCATAAACCCGCGACTTTAAGTAGCCCCAAAGAACGAATTCTGGGATGGTTAGATTAGGTGATTTTTATGGCCATGCCAAATCGCCAAAACTGGAGATTGAGCGACAATATCCATTGTCGCTCGTGCTGTGTGTGCGGTTGCACCGTCTTGCTAAAACCACATGTTCACCAAACCCCGTTCATACAATTCCGGCAGTAAGAAGTCGTTTATCATGGCCCTATAGCGTTCGCCGGTAACAGTGACCGTATTTTCGATGGCGTCCTCAAAAAAATACGGCACCCCTCCCGCGTGAACGCAGCACCACACAGTGGCTTTGAGTAGATGTAATGGCTCTTCGTGCATCACACGTGGATTTTCAGTGCCCCAGAAATGAATATTTTGCTTATTGATGTAACCGCTTAAGTGGACATGTGGCTCGTCTCTCATGATGATTTTCAACACAAAATCGTCCTCTTCGTTGTTGAGATTGAGGATGGCTTTACAATAATTTACACGCGACTGACGATCAGGAGGCACTAACTGATGCACTGTTTTCACTTTGCACGGTCTCTTCGTTCCCAGTGACATCGGCAGCCACAGCCGCGATATTCACGGCTGAAAGACCAGTTCGGTGGCGGCCACGCCCCGCATTTTCTCCTGAGCAAGAAGCAGACTTAGCCTGATTGAGAACCAGGGTGAATTCCTTGATAAGAGATAAGAGATAGATAGTGTTTCTGACAGTATTCCTCTGTATTTTGGCCAATCAATTTTCTAATAATCCCGGAATGATGGTTGGCTGGGAGGAGCATCACTGAACGAGTGTTCAGACGATACCATCCAGTTCGTTAGCATTTAAGTAATGTTGAAGACAGGATATCTAGCACCTGTCTGTTTCTTTTTATAAAAAAGTGGCTCATTGCCAATGTTGGAAACAATGAGATTAGTCCTTATAGTATAATATAATCAAAAAGTGACTCACTCCTATCGTGGATGTTGGTACTGTCCCATCGCACTCGATGATGAGGCCAATTTTTAGCCTTCCAGCTTGCAGTACCACCCTTTCTAGGTTATCACCAGGGAGAGAGCCCACATGATCCTGGCCAATATAAATTACATATTATTTTTCTTAGGAGAAAAACTACCATCTAGTCCTGAAGATTTATATGGTCCGAAACTATTAGGCCTTCGTCCAGAGATAAGCACGATTCACTTCCTGATTCCTATAGAATCATTAAGATACTTGGTATGCAAGCCTTTTTTAGTAAGACTGCGCGGCCTTGCACTGTATATGATTTATTACAAAATGAATTCTCTTTGACTGATGGCATGATTCCGCAGCAACGGATCTGATCAAGCATCCACAGTTTTTCGTTTGCTTAACGGTGTAGATCGATTCAAAACGGAAGCAAACCTCTTAAGAGTACTTTACTTACTCTAGCAGTTTTTAATCTTTTCAAATCCCGGATGTTGAGTACTTGAAATCCAGATCATTGCCTTTAGCTTGTTGGAAAATAAATCTTCTGGCCAAATTTACTAAATGATAAAATCCACCGATTTTTCATTCTCGCGCGCAATTAGCTTTACATATTCTTAGTACAGTATCCTTGAATAAGAACGTATTTTTACGAATAAAAATTTAGGTTCACAAAGACAGTCAGAAGGTCATCGAAAATGTCCACAATCGCAAAGACATCTATCTGTTTCCTTTAAATACCAAGTGACTGACGTATGCCAGCCGGAACTACTATAAGAACTGACATCAATCCTGATTGGACATGTGGAAGGCATATACATTGCAGTTTTTAATTAGCATAGCTAACAGAAGCGACCAAGTAGGAGCAATATCACTGAAAATCGAGAGAAATCGACAACGACTTCGTACCTCAAGCCCACACCATCTGTATGGTGTATATGGTGTATTGTATACGAAGTACTATATCTAGAATGCTTTAAAGACAAAGATGTCATTATTTGAATCGGAAGGTCAACGTAGAACTTAAAGGAACACAGTTATCATGAACCCAAGGCATTCACAATGACGAGAAGTCAAACATTAAGAAAATAACAGACATTTCTACACTTTTTTACTTAGGCATTGGTCCTTTCTTTCTTGGCATTCATCAAATGCTAGTAACTGGTGTTTATTTAGTGCCTTTATTTAGCGTTAACCTCTTCAATAAACCTAAATTTTCACTATGGGTTTCCCATAATTTTCGCTCCCCCCTCATTCTGTAACTGCTGACGTGACACGCACATTTGTTTGATAGTTGGCATGCAAGCAGAAACTATTGTAACCTTGCTGTGCTTAGTGGCAAAGCTTTTCAAACAATCTCGCGACAATAAAACGTAACGACGACGTCAGAGTCGCATTCCCTTTTCGCCAAAGCGGAAGTAGGATGTGAAACTGGTTGAATGGTGGTTCTACATACATATTCTCAATGGAGTATGTTTGTGCATGTGCAGTTGAATCATTCACCTGCCGCCCTTGTAGTTTTTATTACATTCGTCTCGTACGAATATCTGCACATACAACGGTGTTTGTGCTCGTATGCATGCCATTGCATTCCATTGGGATGATGAGTTAGAAACAGAGCTGTGGAGTTCAAGTGTTTTCCTTGCCGCACTTTGCCGTAAAGAATACTCATTGAGTGTTGACTTCTCTTCAAAGAGAAAATGATTCAGCGAATTTTACGATGCAGGATGTTATGGGGAAGAGGAAGCCTTATTTAGAAAAAAAGACTTTGTTTCTGACTTTCGTGAAAGAGATGAGAATCAGTTGCATGTTTTGGTGGTAAATCTGAAGGATTTAACAGTTTTAAGTGGTGCTTTGTAATTTGGATACGAAAGTGAAGACAAATTGGTGCTAATAAAATGATTCTTCCTATATAGTTGGCTTATGGCTAAGGATATACCCGGACATCGAAATACATACCTTGTGGCATTATTTTGGCGATATAGACAACACTTTAGTTAGAGTGAGGATTCATAGAAAGATTCGAATGCGATTTGGTAATAAAGTATCTGAATTATCAATGTAGGCACATATGGCGAATATATGAGCGTTAAGTCCTTCCGGACAGTTATAGTAATAGAGGAAATGCCAAATAAACTCCATAGGAAGTGATCTCATTTATGTAATACTATATAATGTTGTCATTTTCGCCCAGCACACTTGAATCTTAAGACCCAGTAGTGCTTCATTTATTAATAACCAGAAATAAAAAGCTGTTTGCATTGGATTTAAGTGAGAAGTAGGTATGCTTAGTTTCGGTTAGAAGACGATACACCCACTTACATATATTATTTAGTTTTATCTCTGTCAATCATCTCCTGTAGTGATGAAAAGGAGTAAGCGCCAAAAAAGCGTATTCTTCTTACCAATTCTTCCTCGGAATTATATAAGAAGTCAACAAGTTAAAAACAAAATAGTCAAGGCATCCCTACCTGACCACCGTTATATTTTCTTTACCTCTCAACTGGAAAACAATAGCAGTGGGCGCCGCAGAAGGCCATTGATCTAAATTTGCCAGAGAGATGTAAAAAAACAGAGATCGCTATTCAAATGGGCATCCCACTTCAACTTAAACCCAATAAAACTCCTGAAACTGACGGCTTACCGGCCGAGGTGTTCAAAGCTGCTGGAAGTACTTACACCATGCATTGAAGCATGGACTCTGTCGAAAGCGGACGATGATATCCACGGTCGTTCCAAAAAGCAAATTTTTCGTAAGATATTCAGCCCTGATGGGCTTTGGAGCAGAAGATTCGACGCTGATTTATACAAGCTGTACGGCAACCGGTCTAGACAGAAAACTGTGCATCAGTCGCCTGAGATGACTAGGATATATATAACGAACGCCCAAGTTTCGTTTCGCTCAAGTAGAAAAGAAACTATATTGACTAAGAGTGCGCAAAAGAAAGGAGTTAGCTATGGATCGGGCTAACAGTGAGGTATTTTGGCAAGATGCGGCACACTATATGTACGGGGCTGTTTTAAGACGCATCTTAACGTATAAAACTGATGTTAATCTCCTTGTGCGACAGAGGAAGCTGAATGATTGTCACCAGCTTGTCCAGAGCTGAAGTTAATCCGCATCCATTCTTCTAACAGGTCTAAGTATTTGAATGTCATTCTGAATAAAAAACTTCTTCGAACTAAACATGTCGCGTCGAAGACCACCGGCTTAAGTGTTGGCTTTCGACAGTATAAACTATTTTTAAACATGTCTAGGGCTTGTTACTGAGGAGGGCCCTTACAACCTACACGGTTGTACTTAAACCAATATCCTTCGGTAGTCTGGTGCAACAAGTTCTAGCGAAAAAACGCCACTATCCCTTTAACCATGGCACCTTTTCTTAGCACACACTTGCTACTGCTTTAGACTAGATTCATATTTGGGAACCTCATGGGCTGAACTTTTAAAATCATTTTCCATTTGAAAATATGTGGTCCTTAGCGAGAAATTAATTTCTAATTGACTTCGCCCAGTGGATTTCTTTTTGACTCTGGTCTTATGGATATATGTTACTATTCAAAAGTCCTGTTGCTTCCATGGTACGAAATTGTCTTAAAGGAGAATTCATAAGAACTGTCCCGGATAGAGCTTCCATTCGCAATTTGCGAATGCAGTTGGTGTGACCATAACTGCAAATGGTATGACTCTTCAAGATGCCGGCAGTTTAAAGGAATGCTTGCCGGTATTTCTAGTTCAGCGACCTTGCTGCTGTCCCTCAATAGGGAAAACTGTAAGCAGTTTACTGGTATCATAATGGGGCATAACGCTTTTGCTAAACACCTAAGTATGCTAGGCATCAGTGACATCCTGCGACGATTGTCATAAGAGCGCAGCATTGTTCTTGAGAGGCTACTGCAGAGGCAGTTAAGCACTTTGTCCCTGAAGCGTTTACTCATCTCCCTAGTAACTCCTATTAACGGAGGACTTGCAAGTCATTAGGTCGAAAACTTAGCGCAGCATATGTTCGAGTATATTTCATCGTATAAAGTGTTTCAAATAATCAAAATGATGAAAAATAAATATCAAAGCAGAGTTTATGCCTCTTTTTTACGGCATAGATTTGCTTTGCCAATTGGAGTACGTTCCTCAGTGAACTGCAAATGAATTTCGACAGACGTAGCCAATATACGCAGACTTAAAATTAATCACTTTCCTGTGTACGCCAACGTCTGTAAGTACAGACCAGCAATTTTTGCATTTAGTAAAGCAAAAGTAGCTACCCGCCCACACCTCTTAGATCACTTTAATATGAAGCTACTTCCCAACAAGCTAGTGCCATTATTGTTTTCTCACCGCGGTCTTGCCACTTACGTGCGTAATGTTGTGGCTTACCAAACTCATCACAATATATTCTCTGTTCTCTGAATTCAGAATTCAATTTCATGTGGTCAAAACTCCATTTCCGCAAGCAATTATCCGCTACTGCTTTATTTACAGGAGCCCCAACCTGGATAGCAATTCGGCATTTAACTAGTTTTATGCGCTATCTGACTCTATACAAAGAATTGTATGCCTGTATCCTCATTTTGATTATGGGCGATTTCCATATACACAACTCTGACTGGGCTTGACTTTCTGGGCAGACAACATCCCAAGGACGAATACAAGATTACAACACCGTCATACCGCCAACACCCTGGACTTATTTTTATTTCTCACCATGATAAGTACTGTTGATGTGCTTTCCTAAGTTCTAGGATTTCTCGTACACCCACCACACAGTCAATTGGAGTGGACATAACAGCTTCTTTGGGAATTTTAACTGGTCGTTATGTTTTCTCGATATCGACGTGGATGACTCTGCTGATACAATCACAGATACTAATCTCTTTAGAATGAGATCCTTTATCTCTCATCGGATGAAAAGTATCAAAGAAAGGGCGTGGTAGGACTCAAACTGCAAAGAGGCGGTCAGGATTAAAGAAATGTTCAAATGTTGAAATGATCAACCCGACAGAGGGAAACCGAAAAAAGTTCATACGAGCCAGGAATGACTGCAACGCCTTTCTTAACCGTGTGATATTACAATACGACCGAAAACTGCTACAAAAAATACTACAATATCCCAAGGTAGTGCAAATTTTTAGCCGTTCGTCAAAAACATTACAAATTCTGCTTCATCCTCCGTCCCAAAGTCATTTACAATGACAGTTCTTTGGACAAGACCAATCTGCTTGTAACACACTTTGCGGTCAGTTCAACACCTCCAGATTGTGCTTTGTCTCCGCTTATACCTTAGTGCGTCGAATCCTCAATGGGACGAATCCACTTTCGCGCTCGTGTAGTAGTAAGAGTACTTAAAGATCTCAACATACACAAATCTTTTGATCCAGATGGAATATCTTCCCTTCTTCTGAAGAGGTTTTCTTCCACGCTGGCAAAACAACTGCGTTAGCTTTTCCATCGATTCTACATTTAAGGACTCTTTCCGAGCAGATAGAAAACAGCATTTTTCAAGCCCGTCCCCTAAAATAGGCGAATCTTCTTCTCTCTCCTGCTACAGACCCATTGCACTTACGTCCCTTCTTTCCAAAGTCATGGAAACGCTGATAAGCCGTCAGCTCATAAAATAGTACGGTGTTTTAGCAACAGGTCCACTGGTGATTTGATGGCATGTCTTACCGACAACTGGAACCGTAGCGTACATTAATCTGGCGAAAGCAAGATAGTTGCACTTGATATTTCTAAAGCATTTGACAGCGTGCATTTGTTATCGATGAATCTCTTCTTCAATGGATTACAAATTACCATTCGAAACGTTCAATTCAAGTTAACTTGGATGGTTTCAAGTTTGATATTCACAAAATAAATGCTGGCGTGCTTCAGGGCTCCATTTTGTCTCCGACATTCTTTTTTACTCTCTGCTTTTCATATTCGTTCTAGGACTCACAACCCTGCTCTTCGGCTGTGGAACGGGAACTCCAGTGTACGTTAAGCTCATTTAATTCCGATATTAAAAGCCTAACTAATTGGGGAACCACTTTAAGAGTAGAATTTATTACCGCCAAACCACAATGCTCTCTGCTGTCATTAAAGCGAAATTTAAACTTCCAGCCATTGTCAATGAATGACATTTGCATCGTCGAAACCGAAAAACTTTCCATTCTTGGTATGAAAACTTACGTTGAAATGACCACATTTTCGGTGTCGTCAAAATGCGATGACAGAAATATCTCCTCTGATCGTACCACAATATGTATGCAATATATGCTAGATAGGATACTCATAGGTGATTCTACTATCACTCATTTAATGAACACCCTCGAACACCGATGAAATGTATCTTTTCTCACTTTGTTCTATCGCTATGTACACCACCAGGGCTCCATAGAAACTGCCAATAGCATTCCGCTCCTTAAAACTTTCAATCGTAACACTCGTCTCTTTGTAAATGCTCCTCATTATATCCTCAAGCCCATTTTCGGACATATCGTGATTCGTTCCTTAGCCCAACAACTCGCTTGTGGAATGCCCCGCCGAGTTCTCTTCTTCCTAATCATTGTAACATTTAGACATTTAAGACCAACGTACATCGGTACTAAGTGTGGAAACATTTTAAGTGTACCTTAACACCTTGAGCGCACTCTGTTAAAAAAAAAATAATAATAATAATAAAGGAAGCAAGGACATTTCGAGGGATAGTTCTTCGTATAATATTCGGTCCCGTTTGTGTTGACAGACTTTGTAAGAAAAGATTCAAAGACGAACTATAGTATACAAGCCGAACGGAAACATCGACCTAGTCAGAAAACTGCTGAAATGGCTTTGACAGGTATAGCGAAGAGGCAGCAATGATCCAGTACGGAAATCCTTTGAATCTAACACGGAAAAGAAAACCGAGCCTTAAACGGCGCGCACAAATAAAAAGGGCCTGACTTGGAATGCCCAACTGGAGGCAGTTAGCTTAGAACCGAGCTAACTGGAGTAGCTTGTTAGTTTTGATCTGCACTGGAATATCGTCAGTGTACATAAATAGAAAGGATTATTTAATAACGTTACTGGCATCGTTTTTAATTAAGACAAGCGGGCCAAGGTGGCTGCCTTGAGGAACTCCTGAAACGCTAAATAGTAATAAAATGAAAAATGGTAAATCGAAATAAGACCTTGTACTGGCGTTTTTCCATCTAAAATTTGAATGATGAACTTAATTTCTTTTGAAAACCAAGGTCCTACTAAAAACAAAAAATATTCAAATCAGAAGAGACTTCGTCGACTTTTTTCCCATCCCGTGATCTACATAGATTTCCGGAAACGAATATAATTAAATTGTTGATTTTAGATTTACCTTTAAAAATTCAATGGAGATTGGTAGGAAGGATGGAATTGCAATGGAAAAATACTATGCTGTGAATTATACTCTCCAACGGATTAAGGATGCTTGAAAGTTTATCATCCCTCATATGACCTTTTTTATGAGAGGGAATTATGTTCTAGATTGTTCTAGATTTGTTCTATAAAAGACCATAGGACATGTGATGGCTAGTCTTTGAGAAAAATCAATAATAACAGATATAACCATAATACGGTTCTTAAATGCGCTTTGTAAAAAACTAGCCAATTAGTTAGACACTAAAAAGGGTCAAAGAAAACATACATTTGTGCTACAATATAAAGCAATAAAATTGCTTTGAGTCGGACTTAAGGTAAAGCTATATTTTCACCAGGTATTTGCGGTAAAGGGACTCACAGAACTTTGGAAAATTGGGAATATGACCACCGATAATCGGATTGAAAAGTATACGAGTACGAGAATAGTAGTTTTTTATAGTACCACATAAGGACAAGATGAAACGCTCCTTTGGCGTACTACAACTTTAATTTAAAATTCTCTTTCAAATAAATAACATTTTATCGTCGTTTACTATTCTTATATATATATGGTATGTACGTCTTGGGTGCATTTTAGGAATTCAGCGCCGTCGACCAAATAAGAGCTCTGGAGAATCTATAAAAACATTTTTATGTGGTATGCCATGTTTCCCCATCAGTATTCATGAAGTTGTTTTGAAGTTTAATATTGTTGCGTTGTCTGCCTGAATCTCGTTCGTAAATGCGTAAATGGTATGCGAAAGTACATTTACCGATCGGTAGTTGTTGCAACTCCGCGTGTCGCCTTTGCCTTTATATGGTGGAACAAGGAATTTTTCCTTTCGTTGGTTAAGCATCCGATCGCCTCTCATCATTTTATTGAGCACATTCACGAGCCATTCAAATTCAAGTTTTTTTTATTGTGGCTCTTATTTAGGAAAGAAGGTTATCCGGTTCGGCTGCAAGTCCTCGATTCATTCTATTTACTGTTTCAAGAATTTTGGCCTTCGTAGATTCTGCCCTTTCCTATTCGTATATTACAGCCTAGGGGTTGGTACTGTGGAGGAATTCCTTGCCAAGTAATATGTTAAAATACTCTTCCCATTTACATATCTTCTGCTTTCCTTACTTATTTTCAATATAACATACTTCGGCGATTGAATCTCTTGTGCTTCAACGTTGGCCTGCGAGGGTAATTCCTATAATTTCCGATACACGCGCTTTGGCCACCGCTTTTTTCGCATCTATTCTGCAATGCTCATAATCTAACTCAAGGCGCACTTTACCAACCTCGGTTCTTCCATAGTACTCAGTCTACACTTCAAAGGCTTGCCTTTCGTTCTTTACTGCTATTTGGGTCGAATGGTTCCACCACCATTTTTTTATATGGAGCAGGCCTTTGAAATACCGAGCAGTTTTCCAACATATCCTATACCCTTAGTTCTTCTTATTCTTCTTTGGCATTTTGTGGCTATTTTTGCAAATTAAGCGCCCAGAGCTGGCCTCTTTTCTTGCTTAAATTATTCTAGTTTATTCCAATTTATATTATAGTATATACGAGAGCGGTCCCTGACCAAAACATGGCGGTAGTCGTTTGAAAATATCAATGTATTGGAAAGTACGCAGTCTATAAAGCATATGCTTCAAGTTTAAAAGCGCCACGTTGTTTAGTATTTGTTTGGTGAACGTTGTCAGTGAATTTGTGAAAATGGAGAAAATTGGTCATTGTTTAGTGATACAATACTTTTATTTGAAAGGAATTAAAAGCAATATAAAAGCTGAACTGGATTCTACTGGATTACAACAGTAAAATTTTGATTTGCTGAGTTTAAACGAGGCCGTACGAGCTGCCAAGACGAGCATCGCAGTGGTCGACCAAATGAGGTGACGACTCTAGAAATGCTGAAGAAAATCCACAAAGCGGTACTGGATGATCGTCGACTGTAGGCATTTGTAGGCATTTCAAAAAGTGCGGTACATCGCATATTATTTGAAAATTTGGACATGAGAAAGCTGTGTGCAAGATGGGTGCCGCGTTTGCTCACACTCGAGCAAAAACAGTGTCGTGAAGATGTTTCAATTGAGTGTTTAGCGAAGTTTCACAGCAACAAAGCAGAATTTAACCGCCGTTTCATAACAATGGATGAAATATGGATCCATCACCTTACACCAGAGACAAAAAAACAATCAAAACAATGGATTCAAAAGGTCAGATGCGCGTGGGATAATTTACATTGAATATCTTGAAAAAGGAAAAACTATCAACTGCCAGTATTATGCGAACTAATTGTAACGTTTGAGCCAAGAAATCAAGTAAAAACAGCCGCATTTGGCTAAGAAGAAAGTGTTGTTTCGTCAAGATAATGCACCAGCTCACAAATCCGTTATTGCAATGGCCAAAATTAATGAATTAAAGTTTGAATTGATACCTCATGCACCCTATTCGCCAAATTTAGCCCCCTAGGATTATTTTTTGTTCCCAAACTTGAAAAAATGGCTCAGTGGTCAAAGATTTTCCAACGATGAAGAAGTGATGTCGGCAGTTAATGACTATTTTGAGGACCAAGACAGTTCTTACTATAAAAAGGGTATCGAACTTTTTGAACATCGCTGCAAAATAATTTTTTTCCAAAAGTTTTGTGTTTTCTTTGTTGGGTCGGGTACTTCTGGGACCGCCATCGTATAAGAGTATATCCATGCGCTTCACATTCGCAATTTGATTCAACGAAGTTTCGGTGCAAAACAAAGCTAAGTTGGTAAAGACCAGATTTGGAAAAGATTTATATAAAGTAGATATGGCTATCAAAAGGAATGATGAGACACACACTTGTCCGTAAGTAGAAAGGCTCTCTTGGGTAATCAATTATAAAATTTTTTTTTGATTAACAATACAATCATTCTGCTCCGCTTAGTTGGTCTCTCATCCTCACGATTCAGATATATATTTCAACGCTGCAAGCACTCATATCCTAAAGGGTTCATGGTTTTGAGAACTTACCTTAGCCTTAGGCCAATCAGTAACGCAACTATTTTATTGCTCAACAGTACACGAGTAATGGCAATTTCATAATTCTTGTTATCAAATTTCACATTGTTATAATAAGGCTCAGGAAGATTTAAGGACATATAGTTTCCTTTCCCGTACATGCTGCTAATTTATCTGTTCTAAGGTGCTATCTCCCTAGTCATCTAAACCAAATTTAGGGTTTGGGTTTAAAGATTTTCTTTAGTGGAGCGTAACTGCTTTTTCTCCAATATCCATATACAAAGTGGGCCAACTTTGACTGACTCTTTATAAATTTTTAAGAGTTTTTTTTAGGTTTTCATATGAAAATAAATAAGTGTAAGCCCAGTGACAAGAACGGGTTTTGTTTTAATGTTTCGCCACGATCTATTTTGTCAACGCAAAGGAAATACCACCAGCAACTTTGTGCTGCAACAGCTTCAATGAAGAAGCTTTGAAGGCTCTACGACAGCGTATCAACATCTTCTGGGAGACATGCTACTCAATTGGGCATCTCGAAAACATCGCTAAAGAATATTTCAAAATTTGATATCAAATTGTATCCACGGGATGCAAAACAACATCAACGATATGCAAAAGACTCGTACAGCAAGCCACAGATAACTCCAACTTTTTAAGCAACCTAATTGTAAGCGCCAGACACAAACAAACTTTCGTGAATCCTGTATGAGTTTTTCCGGTCGCCTGAAACGACAATTTTGTTTATTTACGTACCCACCCATCCAAAAATGGGATTCATCGGAAAAGATCAAATTCGTTGACAAATTTTCCTGGTAATCATAGACCCAGTTAACAAATCGGCGATGTCGTAAGGCTTCAATTGTTGTGTAATTTAGATTTCATAGACGTGCAAATAAAGATAAACTTTAAAAATTCGCCGGAAAGTGCCATAAGTGAGGCCCACGCATTGAGGTGCCTGACTGGTTTTCAACACTTTCATTCACAGTGGTGATATTTTGGGGTGTACGTGCTGGCCGAGTATGCTGATATGTTTCAAATAAATATGTTTCGTATAAGATTGAATAACAAAAATGCATTGTTGCACGGTAAATGACTCCATGCTAACGATTGTATGACATCTGTCAAAAAGATCAACCACAATCAATTTAGTAATTGAACACTTTGTTCAATCCTTCATAATACGCATCAGTTTTGGCGATCACCTTTTAATTGAAGTCATTTCTCTTTCCGGTGAACGTTTTTTTGAAATTTGCAAATAGGTGCCTAATAGGATCCTTGTTTTGTCCATTTTCACATACAGCGTTCTGAATCATCAACCTAAATACTTGTGCAAAATATAAAATACACGGCCTATTGATATCTTTCAATATCAGCTATCTCACATACTTACTTTCGCTTTATGCTTGTTCAAAACAATTTTGTGGATATTTTTTATATTTTCCTGGTTTACAGCCTTATTTGAGCTCGTTCAGCATCATTTGCTTTCGTACGACCGATTTCAGAAAACCAGCGACAAATCGTTGCTTTTGACGGAGTAGATTCTCTAGAGTATTTTTCCAAGCATCCTTGTGTTTTAGCGGTATTTTTTCCCATCAAACAGCTGTGTTTTGTCAACGTATGAACTTGTTTTTTCTATCACGTATCGTTTTAAAGTTGGTACTAACTAGAAATCGTATGGATATGTTAAGTCGTCATCTGTGTGTCAGTTTTGGAACTTTTAGAACCACACGTTAAATAAACAGAACTGTCAAATTTAAGGTACGGTGCGTCAACTACGAACTAAGAGGGTGTTAGTTTGGTGTGGAAACATGTCCAACATATGATGATTGTTTGCAAACCACACCGTGATACTGGAATATGAACTTGTCCGGAATAACCCAAACATATGGTTCCAGCCTGATAGGGCGGCAGTCCACACCGCAGGAACAACAATTAAGATTCTTCGAGGACTTTTCGGTCTGGTCAGCTAATTTCGAAAAGTGCAAATTTTGTTGGGCCACAGGTTTCCGAGATTTGACGACGCCTGATTTCTTTCTGTGGAGCTAATTAAAGGCACGTGTAACACGTAGAGAAATCAAAACTTTGGAGCCAGAAACCTTGCTTTTTGCCTAGGGTGTTACTTGTATTTATGAAATTGTTATCTGCTCGACGTTGAAAAAACTTTGTTGAACATGTTACTCTTGGTAGTGACGTTTAATATTACGGCTGTTCTGATTTCCATTCGAATTTCATATCGTCTTTGTTTCCAAATTGTTGCAGTTCTGAATTCCGTATTCGATTGAAAGGTGGTCTACAAAACGGACAGATCTGCAATACGCTAAAAGTTTGATGTTTTCAATTCGGTTATGTTGTAAGTAATTTAATTATTTATTAGAAAAATATAAAATTTCAACATTATAACAATTTGTTGTACTAGCAGATACACGGAAAAACATCCCCACCCCCGAGGCTAAGTTAAGACAAACAATTTTTGGAGGCTCTGAATGCTGAGTCAAATGCATTAAGACTGCCAAGAAAGGACCTTAGTATATGGAAAAAGGTAAGAAACTGAGTACGAACTTAAACCAATTTACAATGACGTTCCCTTTGTTTTAATTTTGTTCACAAGATATGGTCGAATTACAAAGTTTTTTTATAAAAAAGAAGCTAACAGATAATAAGAAGGAAATAAACGCGGCAGAAAGTAGGAAATGCCCCAATTATATCTTACTCCTTTAGAGGACTCTGTTGTCAGAAAAATTGGAACGAAAGAAAACCGTAAATTATTATTCTGCCACACTCAAAATATCTTTAATCGATCAACCAACCAACTTTATATTGAATTCCTCTATAATTCATCTTGGTCCTTTACAAACCTCTTTCGGACTTTTTAAACTGTATCCACTTAGAACATAAATGTTTTTCAGCGAGGTAGATAAACTCCTGCAAAACTTTGCTTAAAGATGATATTCCTATAGCTACTCAATAACCATAGAAACTCAGAAACTCAGTTCCAACTCCTCTTTGGTACCCGACTTCAGCAAAAATTTGAGACAAGCAGATAACTTCGCTATTGGAGTAAGTAATCGGCCAAACTAGGATATACGAGGGCTGTTTGATCAATACCCAGACTAGAAATGACAACGCAACGTTTTTAGGTTCGAACAATTTATTTTTTAATAACTTTTTCAACTCGATACATTTTTCCCAGCAGTGCTACAACTTTTTTAACCCCTCCGTAAAGTATGACTTTTGTTGGCCTGCAAAATACTCCTCCACGGCAGCGATGACTTCCTCGTTTGATCTGTACCTCTTTCCGGCCAGCGATCTTTTAATGTTTGGAACAAAGAGAAGTCGTAGGGAGCTAAATCCAGAGAATACGGAGGATGGGAGTGCAATTCGTATTGCAATTTGGCCAATTTAGGTATGGCGACTGCGGAGGTATGAACTGATGCGTTATCGTGATAGAAGAGCACTTTTTTCTTTGCGTAATGTGGTCGTTTTCTTTAAATCGGCCCAAAGTACATAGTATGCTCCCGATATTGTTTTCCCCTTCTCCAAATTGTCAACATGGATTACAGCTAGCCCATCCCAAAGGATCCATATCTCATCGACGGTCACGAAACGACGCGGAGACTCCTCCGGATTTCAATTAAAGTTTCATGATTGCGCTTGCTCTCCGGTGTAAGCAAACGCGGCACCCTTCGCGCATTCAGTTGAAATGGCTGCTAACTATGACCAACTAGTGAATTTTCACTCATCTACCCGCCAACTTGAGATCAGGGATTTTATCCACGGTTTCCTCTGTGTTAACCGTTTTTCGGCCACCTGGTGGTAGTTCATCAAAAATCGACGTGCGCTCACGGCTAAGCTCTGCGAATCAATGGCAAATAGTTGTACAAGAAGGAGAATCGGTCCCATACATACCACCGAGAATGGGCTTAATTTCCTCGCAGGATTTCACACTTAAAATCAAAAACCGGATCACGCAGTGATACTGCTCTTTTTCCATGGTCAAAAACAATAAAAACACACAAACATGTTTGGGTGCCACATGAATTAACGCTAAGAAATTTAATTGACAAAATAACCATCAGAGAAACACTGCTGAAACGTAACGAAATGGAACAATTTTTGAAGCGATGAATGGATTGAATACGAGAATATTCAACACAAGCGATCATGGTCAAAGACGAGTGACATACCACAAACGAGTTCAAAGTCTGGATTGACGGGAAACATGGTTATGTTGAGTGTTTGAGGGAATTGGAAGAGGATTGTTTATTATCAGCTGCCGAACATGTTGAAACGGTCAATTTGATGGGCCTGGACCTGGACCTGGACCTTTCACCCTCTGATCACAATTTGTTTCGGTCTTTGCAAAACTCTCTTAATGGTAAAAAATTGGCCGACCAAAGAGCCGCTGAAAATCACTTGGCCAAGTTTTTCGTTGATAAACCACAGAAGTTCTACACCGATGGAATTATGAAGCTATCCAGAAAATGGCAAAAGGTCATAGATTATAATGGCATATATGTACTTGACTCAAATTGATTTTGAATAAAGAAATTTTTTTTCCAAAAATTTACCAAAAAACTGCGGAGACATTTTATATGACCAATATGTTTGCATGAGACTTGACTACGAATCATACATAGATACGAGTTTCCATGCCTTAAGGGTTGGAATAGCCCCTCATATTTCTAAGATACTTTTGCATAGCAAGGAGAGCACTTTGTCTTTCTCTGGTCGCCTCTTCTTAGAGTGAAAGCAGGCAGAGTGTTCTAGAAAAGAACACAAAACCGTCAGGCAGAAACAAGTGTACATATCATATCTAGTAAACAAACACATATCTATAGGGTTTTCTAATAACGACTTGAGAACTTTTTTTTTAAATAAAAGGCAAATCATTAGAGATATTTCAAAAACTTTGTTATTGGCTTGAAGTACAATCAAAACGAAACGGCCGCTATTCCCCGTTCAATGTTGGCTCTGAGCTCTTCCAACGTCTTCGGCGTATTGGCATGAACCAATAACTTTACGTAGCCCTACAGAAAATAGTCAAGTGGCGTTAAATCGCACGAACGAGGCGGCTAATCGACTGGCCCATGTCTTGAGATAACACGCTCACCATACTTACTCTTCAATAAATCGATTGTAACGTGTGCTGTGTGGCTTGTGGCACCATCCTGTTGAAACCACATGTCGTCCAAGTCCATATCCTCCAATTCGGGTCAAAAACAATCGGTGATCATGCCACGATAACGCTGACCATTCACAGTAACATGACGATCGTTATCGTCGTCGAAAAAATATGGCCCAATAACGCCGCCGGCATGCAAACCGCACCAAACAGTTATTTTTTGTGGATGAAGTGGTGATTCATGAAGCACATGTGGGTTTTCACCCGACCAATAACGTATATTTTGACGAATTTTACGATGAAATTCATCATCTTGGCGCTTCTTTTCCAGAAATCCAATTGGAGAACGTAGCTCGTTAGTGTACGTGACAGCGACGGTTTGATGATTAGTGAAAGAGTGCGTTCACAAATTAAATTCAAAGTTGTCAAGTACCTATTGGAAAACCCTATACAATAATATGACTTTTTTTTCTTTGTATTATAACTTACCATTAGATCTTCTTCATTTAATTAATTAACACCGCAAATTAATTTTATAAAAGTTTAATAATAATTAGAATTTTAATGAATGACAGTTCTTGCATACAGAGACAGCTCATTTCAATATGTTTTGTTAACATTACGTTGGCAGAAATGAAAAGTAAATCCGAATGTAAGTCAGAACAGCCATTTTCAATCCGTTCGGATTCAATATTCGTTTGAAATTCGGCCGAATATCAGAACAGTCGTATACTCTTATCTGTGTGTTGAAATGATCTTGTACACAACGTGTAGATTACAGGTGTCTTGTTATGTTAGCTACTTAACTACAACTCATTCAATGTCATTTAGATTGACGTCGTTACTTGTGACTGGATTTAGATTATCTTCTTCCTTATCACTCACCTTACTAACTTCGAGAAATATTGCTTGAAGACATCTACAACTCACAATTGTTCGGTGTCTAACTATACGAGTATCTACCTTGCACCTATTATTTCGAAAAAATCATATCAATATCTCATTTAGATGATCGCTATAGATATGGTATCTGGGTGTATGCTTATTGGTATCTTCAGGTTGAAAAATAGGTTTTTGCGGCTTGATAGCAGAACTCTTTAAAAGTCACCTTCACCTTCGTTTCCTTAGATGTAAACATATCAATTGTTGGATGTCAAAATCTAGTGCTCCTCATACTATGTAGGCTACCTCAAATAAGTCAGTCAGAAACCGTCCTGTTATTAGGCCAATTAAAGTCGCTGAGCACAATTTTGGTATCACGCTCACAGAAGTAGATACACCTTATCTAAGGGATTACAAAACGTTTCTCAATTGTGTTTTAATTTCACATGAAAGGTGACCCTATTGTGAAGAAAGCTAATTTGACTTGGATCACAACCAGAATGACAGTATTTTGTCATCCTAAATCAAAAATATTTTAACTTCTTTGAATCGTATGACAACTGGATAATAGGTATTAACGTTGTCCTAGATTGTCAGTTTTTAACCATATCCAAGACTGTTAGTGGTTCTCTAAAACTAAATTGCCTTCAGGTATGGCAGTTCTTATTGACCCATTCTCCTCACGTATTCGAATAGCTTTAACCAGACATTCCAAGTTTCACCGCAACAGCAACGCGGAAAAGAAGTCCAAATGCCACAAATAACAGAGGATGCCAAAAAAATCTGAAAACTTTAAACAGATTTAAACAATCTCTAACTTCGAGAAGACTGAATTTGGTTTGACTAAATTATGTTGGGCAATAACAATTAGAAAATGATCTCCTTTTGAAGTACAATATTTGTTCAAAAACTTCTTTGGGTAGCACCCACCACAAATGCTTGAGGAAATGCGAAAATATGCATTTCGACGTGAACAATAAGAACAGCTATGATACTCAATAGATACTACGATTGCAGGTTCGAGTTCCTTGAGGAACGTTCTAAACAAAGACAAACCCTGGAACCCTTTTTGACCGGGAATCAGGACCTCAAGATACAGAAGTGGAAACCAATTTTCTCCAATTTCTTCTCCCAGTTCAGTCCTTCATTGATGCTGTATGCTGCTGCCTGCTATTGTGATGTGCTGTGATGTTGTGTTGCTGAACAGAGTTCGGTGAATACCATATACATATCTGTATCTTGAAGTATTTTCTCTTGCTCCTCATCGCACATGACAACGTGCTGTTGTTTCATCATCTGGATTTTCCATCCACCAGGCAGAAAGCACTTTGGACCGACAGTCAGTTTGTCGTTTAGCCGAACTTGAATCCCAGTAACAACTAACGAGTGAGCCGGTTAGACGTTTGGTTGGTTAGTACGATTTTAATACGTTCCAACGAAAAACGAGATTCAATGAGATACCTCATGCTGTTGAAGGACGTTATGGGGGAAAGCGGGACAACAGACAAAGTGGTAGTATCTCGAATTTTATATTTATTTCTCTCTACTACTGGCAAACTGAACACTCTTCACTCCCTCGCATCCAAGAATTACTACACTAAAACGATTGTGCGCTGTGATATTATGAGTCGTTCGATGTAGCAGAGGAGGGTACATAATGTATCTGAGCTTCGTAACTATACAAATGTAAGCACGGGAATAACCCTCATACTTGGCTCCTCTTCAACATCTGCCGTGTTTTGTGTGTCGAGTACTCTGTGTGTAGATAGATGTTGAATTCTGCAAATGGTAAAAGGGAATGAAGGGTATTAGTTTAAGGCTACGTTCACATTGTAGTTTTCGTTTTAAATACTCTTTCATTTTGTCTTTTTTTTCCCATATGAGCACATGATGGTGAAATGTATTAAAACATTCTCAACAAGATTTTCGAAATTCTAATAAGTAAAACCCAAAGTCCGTACACAATTTATAAAGAAATCGACAGGGCTTTCAAAAAAATTGTAAAGAAGCAAGCTGACCGAAATTTCCACAACAGTCTTTATTTTCGAAACCGTTAATATTGAAGCTACCCATCCATCAGTAGATAATGTTGCTGTAAATCCTATTGACCCAGACCTTGACTCCTGCAAGACATTACTTTTGGCACCACAGTATCGGAGTTGTGCAACCGAGACCGCTTTGGTAGAAAAAGCGATGGAAGATGTAAGTCACAAGAAAATCCTTAAACAGGCTCTCGTATAGTTATCTACGTCTACAATAATAAGTATTACATATTTCTTCCACATATCTGCATTACTACTGCGCCCCTTGCGGGGCTGGGTAAATTTACGAACCTTACAACAATTCTATAGTCCACTCTATCTTGCTTCACTTCGTTAATGAGACCAAAATCTTTCTGATATTTCCACATTTCACTAATCCAATTATTTTTCTGTCGGTCTCTTTTTTGAATTTCGGCTGGAACTGGAGCCATTATTACTTTTTGGACCGGATTTTTCGATGATTTTTATTGAACATGGCAAAGCCAGTGAATTTGTTCAACCTGAAATTTCTCTAAAATCGTTTTCTTAATATGGAGACTTCCGCGTATGCGCGTGCTTCTTGTAAGATTACGTTTTTTTACGCCCGCCAACATTTGTAGCATTTTCATTTCCGTCGCTGTCTCTTTCCTTTATATAGGTATTTTTCATATAACGACTAACATTCCGATGCGTACGTTGAAAATGGGCCAACGACTGTCGTATATAAGAGTTTTCGCATCATTTAAACCACTCCACACTGACTTTATGTCATAGCGATTTCCTTGGTAGTTAACGACAGAGTTTAAGTATTTAAATTTCTCGCACTTTGGCACAATGTCTCCTTCCAAATAGATGTCAGGAGTTAGATTTCCTGCTTCAGCTGCTGCAAATGTAATGAGATGGGCCTAGACTCAGTGCTCATCTCTAGATTATGGTTGAAGATCAGTGGTACATATATGTTATAACGACCTAAAGCAGAAAAAAGTTTCTTTGTTTACCTAACTAAAGAGTGTCCTAAAATCACACACTATTTGAATTTAAGTTTGAATGACCATTTCGAAGACATTAAAAATAGAGAGGCACACGAAAAAAACGCGTTTTCATTGTTGAGCAATATTTTTAAAATAATGAAGGTTTAGCAGCTTCTTCTTTTTAAGGTAGCGCTACAGTCCGGGCATCAATCAGCAAGCGTCTCGCACCCTAAGTTGATTAAAGCTCCTTTTTACTAACGTGCGCCACCTGAGTCGCAATCCTCGTCTACTGCGCTGTCCCTGGAAGGCGGGTTCGATATTCATGACCCCGCCACCTCAGTTCGTATACCATAGTTCATCGTTTTATCTTCTCCTCCATTCACCGTCTAAGCGGACGCGACCTAAAATCACCCAAAGAATTTTTCTCTCAAATCAGCCAAAGACACCCTCATCCATTTCTGATAAAGTCCATGCTTCTGCGTCATAAAGGAGGACGCATTGATTGCGGAGCTTATAAAAGCCTTTGTCTATCAAAGTCCTTAAACACCTCAAAGTTATATCTGTTGAGGATAACGTTCTCTCCAAGACGACGGTGTTGGATGTCCTTTCTGCTTGACAGTATTTACAACTTCCATCTTAATGCCCTCGAAAGCACCACTGACAACACGCTGCTTTCTTTTGATTATGTCAATATCATTGGCGTATGCGAGTAATTGGACAGACTTTTGAAAGATTGTGCCTCTTGTGTTGGCACCTAAGTTTTGCACTATTCTTTCAAGAATGATGTTAAATAAATCATATGACAGTGCAACGCCTTGTCTAAATCTTTTTTTGACATCTAAGGTCTCGGTAGGTTCCTTACCGAAATTGAGACAGCGTGCATTCTCCATCGTTATCCTGCACAAATAGACATTGCTCTGTACAGCTCGTCTATATAGACATTGTCATACGCGTCGGTAAAATTGATCATGGATGAATATGCAATAGTCTGAATATTTGGTTGATGGCGGACTTTCCTGGCCTGAACCAACACTGATATGGACCAATCAGGCTGTTGACGAACGGCCTCAAGCGTTCACGCAATACGGCAGAAAGTATCTTGTAGGCAATGCTAAGAAAACATCAGTTTAGAATTCTCGCAGTTCAGAGGGTTTCCTTGGAGAGCACGTCAGTTAGGCCGTCCGCTCCAGCAGCTTCGTTCGACATATGTTAAGCTTAAATAGGGCTATCTTTACTTTATCCAGGTCGGGTGGACGGAATTGTTGGTTTACGCCGCCCATATTGACAGGTTCATTTTACCTGAAAGCTGTCGTTGATTCATCGTCGCCGATATACACTCTACACAAGTGCTTTTTTCAAATCCTATCGACTGCGACTGTATTTTGATGTTTCATTGCTCGGAGTTTGTGTCCCTGACAAAAAAAAAACTTTCATTCCTTGAGTAGCCTCTCTCAATTTCTTCAACTGCGCGCATCTCACGCTCCTTATTTTTCCACCTGAGAAGCTAATGTACGTAGAGCAGCTTCGCTTTAAATGTATCTTACTTAGCTGCATATAGTTGCCGGCTCTAGCTATCAAACCAGGGGAAACCCAAAACATTAGAGGCTATATCTCTGATGGCTTTTTGGCAATGTTACCACTTCGATACATAATGCTGACGGAATTGGACCTCTTAAGAGATTAAGGGAGACTCGATTGGAAAAGGATTTGACGATCAAACTTCCTCATAGTATTAGCTTGCACTTGCGATGTTCGAGATATCCGCAACCATACCTTGGCTCGAAACATTCGGACATCCATTACACTGGAAGAGTTCCTTGCGTCGACCGCTATATGGCCAATCTGGTCGTCGGTTGACGGTTGATTGATCAGAAGTTCTCCAAGTCCCCTTGTGAATATCGAAATGTAGAAACCGCTAGCTACAACAATGTTTCACACAGCTGCAAAGTCGCTTAGCCTGCATCCACTATAGGGGGTAATCTATATCTTCCGTTAGTCCTACCGAAGATGAACTCTTTTCCTAGTTTTGTATTAAAATCGCCGAGGACTTATTAATATCAAAGCTGCTGGTATCCAAGAACTCGTGGAAGCTATCTTTGGTGACATCATCTTTCTCCTATATGGAGACGTGTGCATATATAAGGCTAATGTTGGAAAATTTAGCCTTAATACGGATTGTAACAAGGCGCTCATTCACATGCCGAAAAGCTCAAAAAGCATTCAATTACTATAGTTGCTGCTTTTGGCGTCGATAATAATCGACGTAGTAGTAATAGAGATGTCGCATTTTTTTATCCTCTTTTTGTCTGGCCCATTCCATCGCATTTACTGGATGGTGGTAATATCTGCTTTGCAGCAGTCCATGACCTCCGTTAGTTGTTCAGTTTCATCTTCTCAAAACTGGTATTCTATTTATTAGAAGGTGGCATCACCATCCGTTTCTCCAACAAATCTAACATAAGTAAGCTAAGACATGAAATCCTTTGAATTAGTTGACTTTGAAAAGATAAATTATATCTAACACGTCGGTTGTTTGGTGAAATAAACTGTAAAATCACTGCTGCTTTACCAGACTCCTAAAAACGACTGGAGTTACTGATGAATCTCCATCCTCTGGATATTCATAACATAGATTGCACTCTCAAAGCCATCTTCAGTTTACAAATAAGAGCTCACTGGAATTTTCGTAACCGTTTCATCGACTGTCTTTTGACTCTGGTCTAGTCTTAGGCAAGACCCACAAAAGAGTTTCTATTGACTCAAACCCGCGTTACGACTGCCTGCGTCGGATCTGGTTCTGTAAGCACTTTATTAGTGCGTGAAACATTTACTCATCTTTCTAGGAAAAACTGAGAAGTCATATAAAAGGTCGTATGAAATGGAAGTATTAGATTCATTAAGAATGTCTTGACAAGACACAGCAAAAAGAATTGATTTTAGCTTAGCGAAGTCAACTTTGGTGATTACATTTTTGACATTAGCTTATGGATACTTCAGCCTTAGGCCGTATTCACTAGTAAGCAAGTCATTGAATGGTCAGTTATCGCAACGTCCAGAACATATTTTTCACAAGATTTCATATGATAAGATAAGATGTGGTCACACACACACAAAACAATATACATTACGTTGTTCATTGTGAAAAGTAATTTTAGGAAATCAGCACCCAAAAAGTTCATAATATCTGTGGGGAAACAAACATCATAAAAAAAAAATCGCCACCAGCCTTCTCTGGTCTAGGTAAGTTTTTTTCGATGCAGGTTGCCACTGTAAATTAACGAAGTACATACACGAGTGACAGCAATCTTAAAGATGATAATTTAATCCTGGTAAGACACGAGGAACTCAAACCGTATTGGATTGGACCTTTTAAGTTTTTCTGGTAATATTTAGTCCCATTCACTTTTATCGGGCTATCAAAACGTTGACCTTCCAAGTTAATTGTGCATCCTTGATAACGAACATATGGGACAGCATTAGGAGTTTTCCTTTGCTTCGTCTTACTAACTAGATGAGGTGAGGAGAATGTTAAAAGACAGAATTGATTTTTTCATTAATGACCTTTGCAAACGACAGCAAAGATAATACTATTGAAGGCCTATTTTGAAAGTACAATTGTATAGAGCAAATTGTTAAATCGTTCTTTCAATTCAAAAATTAAAGAAAAAAGTGTAAACAGCACCTTAACATGGCATACACAACGAAATTACCTTATTCTCAGTGAAATCATAGAATTTCATGCGCACATAAACGTATAAAGTACACTTCTACCCGAATTCGGATCCAAGTGGTTGTCGGTTCGGTTCGGCGGTGGCTCACATGGAACGATTGTACCACACCAACCCAACTTTATACCGTCCAACATTTGTGTATCTATACAGCTACTCTATAGCCTTGTAGCTTAGCAGTTCAAGTTATAACACATCTGCCAGTAGAATGCTGGTACACAACCGTAGTTACATACCACCCAAAAGCACCATACAAGAGAAGAGAAGCACAAAGGAACCCATGGCACCATCGTAGTAATAGCAGCCAACACAACCAGCAACCGACAACCAACCTTCCGCAGCGCAAATAACCATATCCAAGTCTATAGCGATGGTTATAGGATTCTTCCATTGCTCGGATGGCTCATGGGCCATGGCTGATGGCTCAGCACCAGAATCAAACTGGATACAATTGGATAGGGGGAAGGCTAGAGGAGGAGATGGAGGGCGTCGTGGTCTTATGAGATACGACCGGCCTGCATGAGGACGATGAGCTGGTGGGTGGGTTGTAGATGGGTCGTTTGGTTTAGTCTTCATTCTCCCACTAAAACGGGCGTCATCAGATACACTCACTCACCGTGGGTACGAGTAGAGATACCGCTGCCAGCTGCTTGGGAAGTATGAGTCTTGGGAGGACGCTGTTTTTTTTTTTCTTGCTTCGTCTTCTTTTTCGCCTTAGTATAGAAATTTCTATTACGCTTTCTAGTTTAAGTTGTGTGCTTGCGATAATGGCATCTCTCTACTCATTGTCGGTTCCTAGTCGTCGTCGTCGTCGTCGTCGTCGTTGTATTCATAGCCGTAGTCGGAGCCGTTGTCGTCGGGTTCACCATCAATATCGTTGTAGCCGGTTCGCCGTTGCCGAGTACTGCTGGAAGAATACTACTGCTGTTGGCTGGCTCAACGATGAAGAAGAACCAAGAACCAAGAAGAGTTTTGTGCTTTTGTCCTCGTCGAAGCGGAGCTCTCTCTAGGTACATTTCAGTTATATGGACGTTATTAATGTTGATGATGAAGAAGTGGTGGCGACGGTGGATGGTAGTAGTGGTGGACCCCATATAATATAGCCAAGGATGGGGGATGAACTCAAAAGGTCTTTTTAATCTGTAGCCTGTTTTTTGGAGGACATGGCAAAAAGCTTTTGCCTTTGCTTTTGCGTTCTCCCGTTCTCTTTATACCATCAGTTCCTGTTTTCTTTTTTCTTATTATGGCAGGAAATTTTATTTTATATCCTTTTTTGCGTTGATGCACATCTCCATACACATACACTGGCAATCTCTGGTTTTAAAGAGACACGACAAAGAACAAGGGAAGCGTTTCTGACATGACATTGTTATCAAAGTGGAAACGTAGTTTTCTCTGTTTTCTCGGTGCTTCCTTTTTACATCTTTTGGTGGAGGGTGTCCTTTAAATTTTTTTTCGCTTTTTGGTCTTCTCTTCAAAAAATAAGTAATTTATGAAAATATGTTAATTAGGGATCGTTTGTTAATGATTGTCATGACGAAGTAATCGGGGCACTGTACCGAATGGTAAGCATACGCCACCGATGTTTGGACGAGCTTCAGTACCGATTTTGTTTACAACTAAATGAGGAGAGCTGCTCTTGCAAACAGAGTTGTTGTTGGGGAATTGAGTGCGGGGATCCTCCTCCACCTAGTGATCGATGGAAAGAGTAGGCCGACAAATTGAGCTTGTTGACAGGGTACAACATCCTATACTAAAGTACTTCTATGGAACATCTATTATTTTTGATACTCCTTTTCTGGTTATATAAGTTACTTTTTTCACTCACGGATATGTTCTGCTGGGTCCGCGCCATGTATTCCTCAGTCGATCAACTCTTTTACCATCTTGGGTTAGCGAAATCCAGTGCAGTATTACTAGCTATAGAATTACCCTCTTTATATAGCCAATAGGCTACCACATCCGTCTTTGATTAATTGTGCCCACAGATTTCTACCCTATTCTCTCCTAAAACTGTTCGTCATGGCCTTAATCGGGCCAGATAAATCCTAACATATTTTGCAGAAACTAATTGACGAATATTTACAGCATTCGGTTAATAGTGGTAGACCTCTTCCAACTGCTGCACGCCACGAACAACACCCGGACAATAGTTCAAACGCAGACTTTACTTTGTCGTCTGTTCAGTTCCGCTACTAGACGAAACGGTACTTCCAAAATATTGAAAGTCCTGCAATGGAAACTTGAACTGATAAAATAGGACCTAGGCTAGTAATTTTTTTCATTATCAAATCAGTTTTCCAACCCAGACGTCAGCCTCTCCATTCAATCTTGATGTCATTCCATCGAACCTCACAATTCAGTAAAGAATTAAACATACATTCTCATCCTCATCCAAAATCCATCAATATCCTCCGTTTCCTTAACTTAAGCAGGTCGCAATATTGCCTTGTCTTCTTCACATTGCATTTCGACATCACCAGACGATCTTCCTTTATTTATTATTTGAGTCTTTGACCCATCATAAGTTGCCTTAATAATAGCTATTAGCTCATCTGGGCAGAATAGGCAAAACCGCAGCATTACCTCTACATGATGCCTGCTGGATAGCTATTCAATAGTAAACCAACAATAAGCGTATGGTGAGTCTAACAGAATATGTGGAGCT
The DNA here is from genome assembly GCA_907269105.1 of Volucella inanis. NCBI lineage: Eukaryota > Metazoa > Arthropoda > Insecta > Diptera > Syrphidae > Volucella > Volucella inanis. The sequence goes on from OU026153.1 coordinate 40,653,869, forward strand.
GAACACTCGGATGAGCTCAAGTTCATATCCATGTGCCTGACGAGATATCTCTTGCTGAGCTGATGAACAAGTGCCCTCAAATGAAGAGGTGCTCAGAAGGAAGACGTGCAGCGGAGGAATTCGCATCGATGAAATCAACGGTGACGTCCGCCACCAGAATAGCGAAAGGTTTATTAAAGCCAATCCAATAAACTCAAGACTGAGATAGTATCTTGAGAAAGAGATGGTAGCGACAAGGCTCTTATCCTCGAAGTGCATAACTAGCATCGGAGCAACCTGCCCCTTGCCCTAAAGCTTAAAACAAGGGCCTGGCTCCCCAAGTTATAGGTTGTCCGTCGTGGATTATCACGTCTCAAGGTAAAATAAAAATAAATTTCAGAGCAAAAACAAGCCTCAGATATTGATGATCTGCAATTAGAATTTTCGAACCCTTGACAGGCCTTTTGCAACCGAACAACCAGCAAATGCCTTTGATTGCTATCATGCAGATATAACCGCCATCCATGAAGGGCGATAGGATGGACTAAGAAAAAATGTGATATCTGCTATGGAGATTGCTGTAGGGAACAGAAACAGCTCTTATTCGGGTGCTAATTTATCTAATTCCAGCTTCCGACACGTGAGCAAGCAACTCATGACAATCCGCTTGATTTTTCGCTTACATAAGCCTACACTCAGGGCCCAAAGACGCGACCAAATAATGTTTCTACGCATTCCTTAACAAGACATATGAACAATTTCATTAGTATAACGTTGAAATCATCTGTATATGAACAACCGAAACTTCCGAGCACACATTGACACGTACCAGTATCTTGTTGCAGACAAGCTACAAATGCGTATTTCCCAGGCGTCACAACAAAGAAGAACTAATGTGAAAAGAAGAACTGAAATCCGAAAGAGAGATCGCCTGAATCTTCCGCGAGCGTATTCCGAAACCTCTTTACAACTCCTTTTTCGCAAGCATCAATTACCCAAGACCACGTATCATACGAGAAACCCGCGATCGAAGATATTGAGAGTTGTACTCCAAGACCAACATACGGAGGTTTTACAAACAGGGCAAAGGGACGTATTAAGGTAACAAATCCCGTACAGAACCCTATAGATATGTAGAAGAAAACCTTGCAGAAAAGTGACGTTTGATACTACAGACCATATAATGGTGACGAAGAATATACCATTCGACTTAGACGATGATAGTCAAAACTTCCATTCACCTGAGCAAAACGAAGTAAGGACAGCCATATCTCCGAAATTCAACAAAGCAGCTGGACCTGACGACTTACCGGCCGAGGAATTCAAGTGAACTAAGAATAAACCGAACGTCTAAAATCTTTCGTCAACAACCTGATTGGCCCCTATCAGTGTGGTTTCAGTAAAAACCCAAGAAGTTCAAATCAAAAACAAATTCCTCATAAGATATTCGATGTCGTTTGCATTTGCGTTGACATGACGATTCAGCAACGACCTATATGAGCTATACGGCGACATCTATCTAGTCAGAACACCGTGCATCAGTCATCTGAGATTGCTAGGATATATCACGCAAATGGGCACCAGTAGAAGTTGTGTTGGAACACATTGCCAGCTCTCAAAGCTTATTAGATAGAGGTTATGCTCATCCTCATTCCATCATATCTTCATTGCAATAGTTCGGCGGTCAAAATTGTTCTTAGTCTACTGGTTGTAAGCCTATGGCTACGCACAACCTACAGTTACGGCTCTATATTCTCTCATTTTGAGGCTGCATAAAACTGGTTAAAATTTTTCTCATAACTCCAAGGATACTAATAGGCAGGATCGCTATCAGAATTACCGGAGGAATTGGATTTTTTCGTTGATGGTTCTAAAATGGAGATCGGCACTGCGATCTCCTGTGGAATCTTAAGAATTTACCGCTCCTTCAGAATCAAGGACGGATGCAAACATGTTTTTTCTAACGTTTGATCTGATGCTCGTCTGAAACGATTAGCGCGACGTTTCAGGCTTTAACCGTATGTTGGCTACGGCGCTGATCAGCTATATAACAATTCTGCTAATTATTTCCTCTATTTATGTAGCCAGCGCATTAATGCGGTTGCGCTTGTTACGTTGCCCAATGCGTTGCGCTTCTCTCATCTCCATATTGTTGTAGGTGGTCAAGCTCGTTCCTGAGTTATTTACGTTGGTTGATCGTTCTCCAGGTATCCTCCAAAAGCCACGGCAATCGTTTTAAATATTGAAGGGCGTCGAATTGCTAATTTTTTCAATATCTTGTGCAAGATAGTCCTTTTATTCACGGTACTCTGAATGGCAGCGATCATAAGGTGGTCATCTCGTTGCATTCCTATATCGGTTTCGCCTCTGTTCCTGTCCAGGAGACTGTTTTTAAAGCGGCTACAGATGCCAAAGTGGGCAATATGAACAGAAGTTGTTGATTGTCAATGAACCCTTAACTGAATTTGTGACAGGTCTTATGCCCAAACATGGTACACCTTTGACAAGACGATTGGAATTGCTGGAATCAACAATTCACTCTTCATTGTCATTACCCTCCAAGCTTGTTGTTGTTATCGCCCACCGCTGTATTGAAAGTGGTTGATCGTACAAAGTGTTCTCCCATAGTAAGACAAAAGCTTAACACTGTACAACCGTTAGCCGTCGTTCTTTCGTCCGAAATCTGGCATCTAGAATCTGGCAGAAAAAAAAGGTTCTACATATGTGATGACGACGTTTGCGATATATTCACTCAAGCTTGCTTAACCTACCGGATAGTTGTCCGCAAAAGGCGGTACAGTGTTTCCTGTTGGGAACTTATCCTTAAGTCTTTAAATATTTGAATTCTCTCCCGAATAAAGGAGTCTGGCATTTTGTGGACCTTCACTGTCTGAGCTATAAAGCATTTTCACATTTCAGAAACCAATCTAAAACTAGGTACAGTAGGCCTCAACATGGTTCAGTCCCTTTTCGAAAGGCAATTTCAGATTCGCTAGCGTGTAGGACTCAATGACTCATTGGCTCATTACCTAGACTGGAAACGGTAGACTGTTGCGTACAACAACATAAGAAAGAGCTTATACAAGGAGTCACCAGGGACTAGCAACAACAATTTAGTTATGAACTAAATTGTGGCCTTTAGTCGTTAATAAAACTGTCTGGGATGATGCCCACCACCAGATGAAAGAGGTGTTTCGTGGGATGGTTGTGAATCATCTGGATTGGAGTATGAAATGGGTTTAGTGAAAGTGCCTGTAGTTTTGAAGTGGGTTGTTAGTTTTCAAAAACATCTCTATGTCGAATTTGGTTTGGTGACGACGCCAAATAGTCCTATGTTCAGCTTCGACCTTGTATATACATCCTCCTTCCCAACAACTCCAGAATGACTGCTTTAACTCATTTAACCTTGTGTAGGTATTGTCGGACGAGAGCATGTTGACCTCTTGCAAATTTAGCTGACTACGTCCATGGAGCTTCTCTGCAGATATGTTGCCAAAAATACTTGCAAAGCAACCTTGCATCGGGTGGTGTTACAGAGAATTTTTGAAATCGATGTTTTGAACGTTCGCACTAATCGTTAAGCGGTTCCATTGAACTCAGGATTAAAAGGAGCAGAAGTTATGTGTTGCATCGAAAAGTGGCTACAAAAATCTTGAAATTCAGCTGACGTGATTTGAGCGCCGTTGTTGAACACTATAGTTATTGGTAAACCCTCCAGAGCAAACATTGATTTTGACGATAAACAGGAAATTCGTGAAGTAGTCGACAACTCTCATCAGTACACACAGTACACGGCGAATTTTCAAAAGTTGAGCTTCATTTGCACGACTATAAAATCGAAATTTCACAGCAAAGCCTTTGGATCATCTACGACGTCGCCGATTTGTTAACTGCATGTTGGATCAAAAGGATAATTTGTCATCGAATTTGATCTTTTCCAAGAAAGACCATTTTTGATGGATGTAGAAACAGTTGCAGTGAAAGGAGAACGTTACCGCAACATGTTGACAGGCTATCTATTTACCGTTTACCATTATTTCGCAGAGTTTCGCCATGGCCGCACGTCGGTTTTGATGAATCGCACCCAGGTGGTCGAAAACACAGTGGAAACCGTGGACAAAATCGATAATCTCGTATTGGCGGACCGCCGATTGAAAATTCGTGAGTTAGCTGAGATAACATGCATCTCAACTGGCGATATGTGCCGCATTTGCTCACAAAAAGAGTTGATGGCGGATGAGCCCTTACCAAGGGCCAATGGCAGGTTACTGGCCCCGGAATTTTGTCCGGCTCCTTTTGTCCAGAGGGTCTCAAAGGGCCTCGCCCTCCAAGTTTGGGATTGTGCGCTGGACTAACGGCACAACCACGACAAAAAGTAATTGTTAGGAAGCGAAATATTGCCTCGAATAAGGACGAGTTCGTTGCTGACGACCCTGCAAAACAAACAAAGAACTACGACTTCGGACCTGCACGTGGAATTTTCGAAGCCTGAACAAGCCACGTGCAGCCGAATAATCAACGGAGGCCCTAGACAGCTATAAAGCAGATGTCACTGCCATCCAGGAAGTACGGTGGGATGGGCGAGGCAAAAGAAAGATGAAAAACTGTAATGTTTACTACAGTAATTACTATATAGAAAGTAAGCGCCGTCTATTTGGATGCGGATTTGTTGTAAACGACAGATTTAGGCAAGAAGTCTTGAGCTTTTCGAGTGAACGCCTTCTAACAATCCGTATCAAAGCAGGAAATCTTTGCCAGCACAATCGAAAGACATAACCTACACGACAACACGTCTGGAAACGAACTTCAGCTAGTCGATTTCGTTGTGGGACGTTACGTTACTATAGCAAGCACACGGTTTCCTCACCTCAATATTCACAAGGATTTCACCCGCCCACCGCCAAGCAACCCCTGCAAAACAACATACCTACAAAGCGACGATTTGTAGAGAGCGGCTCGTGAGCTATACGAGCAAAAGCGGAGGGAAGAACATTGGCATTTTCGGAGAAAAAATAAAAAATATGAGAAGCGCGCGATCAAGTAAATAAAGAGGATGGAATAATGTACAGAAGTTTTACCAAAAGGTAAAAAGACCATGTCAGGGTAATGAGACCCGAAAGGAAACATATAGAGATAAACAGGGTAACCTTGTGCTGAGGTCACAGTCGGTGCTGAGAATATGGAAAAAGCATACAAAACGATACAAATTCCGCTGTCAGGCAGAGCGAACCATTCAATATTGATGATGCAAGTCAAGAATTCCATCCACCCGACCAAAATGAAGTGAGTATAGCAATATCTTAACTAAAGTCGAACAGCCGCCGAACTATTTAAGACAGCAGGAGATGACTTTTTAGAGAGCCTACACCAACTTATTTCCAAAATTTGGTCGGATGAATGTAGGTCTGATGAATAAAGCCTCAACATCGTTTGCCTGATTCACAGGAAAGGATCCTTTAAACTGCGCTAACTATAAAGATATCAGTCTTCTAAACATCGCAAATATAAGAGCGGTTGAAATCATTTATCAACGATCTGAATAGACGCTATCAGTGTGGTTTTATGCGCGGTAAGTCCACAATTGACCAAATATTCACACTACGACAGATCCAGGAGAAAACCCATAGGACAGCACCTATAGAGATGAGCTATACATGCCTAGTTTTGGAATCCTTGCCAAACTCGTCCGCATGTGCAGGATGACGATTGAGAAGGTCGGCAACGACCTTACCGAGAACTTTAATATCAAAAACGGATTTAAACAAGGCGATACGTTGTCATGTGACTTCTTTAACATCATACTCGAAAGAATTGTGCAAAACTCACAAGCCAACATACGAGGTACGATCTTTCAAGAGTCTATTCAATAGCTTGCATACGCCGACGATATTGATATTATTAGTAAACACAGCGAGCTGTCACTGGTGCGTTTGTGAGTATAGGAACAGAAGTAGCAAAAATGGGTCTAGCAGTAAACGGGGACAAAACAAAATAAATGCTGTCAACAAGAAGGGACACCCAACATCGACGAATAGGCCAGAATGCCACAACCGACAGCTATTGAGGTAGTAATGGACTTTTTCTACCTCTGCTCTGCTATCACATCTGAAAACGACGTCTCTTCAAGAATAACGTTTTCCAATCGCTTTTTTTTGGGCTGAGAAGGCAGCTATGTAGTAAGGCCTTCTTTCGAAAAACCAAGGAAACTCTATATAAGACCCTTGTTATCCTAGTCCTGCTCTATGGTTCCGAAGCATGGACCCTTTTTTCGAATCTAATCCTAATCCTAAGGTATAACGTAGTAGAAAAAGGCCTCGCCTTAGGTAACGCGCACGAGTGGAAGGGGATCTCAGCCAACTTGGAAATAGCCAAGAACCGCACTAATTGAGGAGTCTTATTGGTTGAGGTCCAGGTCCACCCCGGACTGTAGCTCCACCTAAATAAGTAAAAAAGTAATTTACCAGCCTTGTTTCACGCATAATTTTTTCTTTTGGGGTGTTGAACGATTGTTTCTGCCCTTTGGTCCAAATGAATTTTATGATAGTAGTTCATTTATCCAAAAAATTATGTCAAATCTTTTAGATTGGTTGGTTAAGGCAAAGCTTTTAACACTTGTAGACGTGACTCTGACGGGCGTATTCCTTTTGCATCAATGACGTGACCTAAATAATCGACTTCTTTTCGGTCAAGGTTACACTTCAGACCATGTGTTTCAAAACGCTGTAGCACTGTCTTCAAGTTTTCAAAATGCTCAGTTGATCTTAAATATCATGTTAATTGGTCTATGAATCTCTAGAAAATTACGATTGAGCTTGATGTACCGAAAGGCAGTCTTTGAAGCTCGAAAAGTCCGAAATCAGTTGGTAAGACACAAATTTTCTTACACTCGCTGTCTAAAGGAATTTTTATGATACATAGGCTTCAAACACGATGAATACGATAAAAAAGTTCTTTCTTCCTAAACATCGGATGGCGATCAACTTCCAGTTGAGGACTAATCGTAATCTTGTAATCACCACATATACAAATCGAGTCATTCGATTTACCTACTACTACAATAGGAGTCGCCCATTGACTCGTCTCAACGGGACGTATAGTAGTATAACGAATTGGATCATTCAGTCGCATTTAGTCCCAGATGTGCTTCTAGTTGAGTGGGTGGCCATGGCTCATGTGGTAGTGTATTGGCTTCCCCTTCGGACGGTTTAGGGTTCAATACCAGCCGCGACCGAAAGACTTTTTTTCAGGTAACTAAAATCTTGTGAGGTGAATGGATCCCTAAAATACAACAACAAGCCCATTTACACTAATAATATTCTCCCCGTTAGGTGTTGGATGCCACCCATGGAGCGAAGTAGCCACTGAGCACTTTCCTTCACACATGCTTTGGCGTCATAAGTGTAGTCATACCAACAGAAGTGTTAAGTTCTTCAAAAAAAAAAAAAAAAAAAAAAAAAAAAAAAAAAAAAAAAAAAAAAAACTGCGTCCTAAATCCTACTGATTTGTGGGAATCACAAAGTTGAGTTGAAATGAAAAACGAAATCTTCCGATGAACTGCATAGGAAAAACTTAAATGCCTATGCCTATGTTGAAAAGTGAACTTCCTCTTCAGACATAACAGTCCGTACACTCGAACACTTTTCTCTCGGAACGTAAAAACGCCATAGAGTAGGATTGGAGCGATCAATATTTTATAGAGAGCTAGTTTGGTGTTCCGTGATAAGGCTCTGCTGCTAACAGCGATTGCCAGGAATTACTCTTCGAATGATCTTAGAGATCATGGTGTCGTTGGATATATAAACGTATAATATACGTTAGGCGACCTTAAAATCAAAGACATATTTGGTGGGTGTCGATTTGGAATTCAAAGATCTTTTCCAAGATATGGCAAAATTTATCATAGAATCTAGTCATTGGTCTAGTTAACCGGCCAGCAACCAAAGTGCCAACCACTTGACTAATTAGTTCGTTAACAAAAGGCTTAAGGTAATTACATAGAACAGCAGAGAACAACTTATAGACGATGTTAAGGAGACTGACGCAATCTGAAAGGTTTACTTTCCTCAGGATCGACGAGGACGAAGTTCGGTCCTACAACTCCCTGGAATGTCTCTATGGCCCCTGGCACCCCATATAGGTGAAGGTTGAACTGTTCTGCCATCTCCCTAAGAATAAGATAGAAATTAATGAGACTGAGTTCAGGGACTTTATAAGGTCCTGACTATCCGTAAAGATGCGTATATCATTAGAGATATAACGTTTTTCTTCACCCAGGACAGAACTTATTTAATCGACAAAATTTACGCGTGGAACACGTTGCAGTGATTTAGAAGACGGAATGAGAGACTTAGATCTAGCTTATCTGTGTATCAGTTGATTGACTTGTTATCCATGGAAGCATCTTCCTCCCAAAAGGATCTAGAAGGGATACTTACATGAAAGTCTTTATCAAATCAAAGTTCGGGTATAGTATAGTGTTCGATGTTCTCTGTGAGGATGTCTAGTATATTAAGAATATTAGCTTGGTCAAGTAAATTATTTCTCCACTGTGTAGTCATTTTTAGGCGAATAGTTGCGGTCACAGCTACTTGCCTGCTGAAGATATCGAGGGGTGTCAAGTGAAACAGAATATCCAGGGAATAGAGCGTTGGGCTCCGCTTATGTATGTTGCGCACAAGACAACAACCGCGTAGGTGAATATCTGTCTTATGAGCGAAATGTATACCCAGTGTGTTATGTGAGGTTGAAGGCGTCATTTGTTCCCACAGGCTTTCTGGCAAGAGCATAAAACTACAGTAGCTACCTTAGGTTTATATTGTAATTTAGTTTCATGTCTAAATTGACACCCAGATATTTTGCTGTATCGGAAAAGACTAAACTGGTACCATTTATTGAAGAAGTATCTATGAATTATACATTTCCTGAAAAAGAGGACAAGATTGATTTTAGCTGAAGGAGTTCTTTAATGGTATTAAGATGCTTACGTGAAACGGCTAAAGCAAAGTCATCCACGTAGGCAATCACCCTGCTATCACCCGCTTCCAGGTATATCAGTAGTTCATTAAACCATTGACTGCAGACTACGGAATATCTTGTAGCAAGCGTATGTACCTAAACTGCCGGCTAGGGGATATGTCGTAGTTTGCACTTTGAGTTTAGATTGATTAGAATTGGTCATCGAATTTTTTTATGAGCCGTTTTTTTTTTTTTAAGTGGTTTCAGTTCAATGTTGACAAAAAATGAGTTAAGTCTTATTTCAACAAAATGGATACGTCTTCTTTTCATATCTCTGCTAAACAAGCCCAAAACAGTGCAATATTTGCATTAATTCGTAAAAAGAAGTTTAGCTGTTACGAGAAATTGCATACATCTTTGAAATTTGTGAAATTTAAAATCTTAAATAACTCGAAATGAAGAAAAGTTGACTTAAATCACTTTCAAAATAACCGGCTCATATTTAACCCTTATGTTCATACCCGGGTACCCGGGTATCCACAGAGCTGTATTAACATAAAAAAAAAAAACTGAAAAAAAAAATTGAAATTACATTTTGAGTTCCCGCATCGTCGTTATTTAGCTCTTTAGGGAGGGAATTATGATTTTACCTTTTTTAACCAAAACCTGGCTTCCCACATCAATAATTAAACAAAATACAGTCAACATTTTTTTAACGCATGCAAATATTGATTTAATCAAAAAGATATGTTACAGCAATGTGTTTACAAACAATATTATGTATTACATGCGATAAATTTAACAATATTTGTTGAATGTTCATCTCAAACGGGCAATGGACATTCACTTCATGACTTTCTTCATTCCCGGTGAGCCTCGCTTAATAGTTGGTTCAGGATTTTCTTCTATAGTTGCAACTTGACGACCTATAATGCTTTCAATAGCAATTTTTGTGGTATAATTGCGCATCACTTGAGAATTTGTCATATGTGCTTCAATCATTGGCTTGGCAAGTTCTTCACTCATATTGTACAAAAAACCACGTCGTTCCGTTGTTTTTTTTGCGAGCATTTTATTGTTTTTGATATCCAATATGTTGAAGAACATTGCCACTGACCATCTTGAATATCGCCGTTGAGTTGTGTATCTTCTTTATCATTTGGTCCATGGTGTCAACACCAATTTTATATTTATTATAATAATTAATAAGATCAGGTTTCTATTTTGCATTCTCACTCAAAGCTGTATCCGAATGCATTGTTAATATTAAAATTCCGCTTCCTAAGAAAGGCGGTCATAGGGGTTTCGTATGAACGTATCGTTAAATAACATAATTGTCCTTAGACTTACAGACAACTAATTAGCAATTACAGAGTTGTCAAATTTGCAAGAAAAAAAGGCTTTTTAGGCTGATAAACAGCCATAAAGTTCGAGGTACGAAAAACAAAGAAACCAATGAAAATATGTCGAACTTTGTGCCTGAAAAAATGTTTTTGCGGGGAGTTCTTCTTCATTACTTTAATATGAAGAAAAATGCTGCCGAAAGTCATCGTATTCTGGTGGAAGTTTATGGTGAACATGCGCTAGCTGAGCGAACGTGTGATTTTGGCTTGGAATACGATGAACGTCCTGGGCAGCCAAAAAAGTTTGAAGATGAAGAACTGGAAGCATTACTCTATGAAGATTGTTGCCAAACACAAGATCTCGCAGAGTCTTTGGGTGTCACTCAAGCAGTTATTTCAAAACGTTTAAAAGTAGCTGGATATATTCAAAAGCAAGAAAATTGGGTTTCACATGAACTTAAGCCGAGAGACGTCGAAAAGCGGTTTTGCATGTTCGATATGCTGCTGGAACGCCACAAAAGGAAGTCATTTTTGCATCGGATTGTTACTAGTGGTGAAAAATGGATCCATTACGACAACCCCAAGCGCAAAAAATCACATGTGAAACCTGGCCAACCAGCCAAATCAACGGCAAAGCCGAATATCCATTGCGCGAAGGTAATGCTCTGTATTTGGTGGGATCAGATGGGTGTGCTGTATTATGAGCTGCTAAAACCGGGTGAAACCATCAATGGACAACGCTACCGAACACAATTAATCCGTTTGAAGAGAGCAGTAGCCGAAAAGCGCCCGGATAATGCGACCAGACACGAGGCAATAATTTTTATCATGACAACGCTCGGCCCCACGTTGCTATTCCGGTTAAGAACTATTTGGAAAACAGTGGATGGGAAGTCTTACCCCACCCGTCTTATAGACCAGACCTAGCCCCTTCTGACTACCATTTGTTCCGGTCGATGCAGAACGCCCTCACTGAAATACGGTTCACATCAGAGCAGAATATCAAAAATTGGCTTGATTCATTCTTGGCTGCCAAGCCGGCGCAGTTCTTTTAGGGTGGGATCCACAAATTGCCAGAAAGATGGGAAAAAGTCATAGCTTCAGATGGGCAATACTTTGAATAATACTATTGTACATGTTTTTCTTAAATAAACGTTCAAATTTAAAAAAAAAAAAACCGTACGAATCAATATATATACCCAATAATATTTTGTTTCGTTTTGAAACTGAAGCACTGAACCTTTGTTCGAGCTAATCCAAAATTAAATGCTATCGTAACTATAACTAATCTACTACTAAATTTACTACTCTATCTATACAGCTAATAAATGTAATATCTCCTTTGATAGAACAGACTTCTTTCGTGGCAACTTCCTGAGACCAGAAATAAAAGGGTCAGAATTGAGAAGAAACCTGTTCATCAAGTCGGTGTTTGTGACGCCTAAACAGCCTAAGTAACTTATCACAGGATTCGGCTGCTTCCTCCGACAACTCACCTATTGACAATAGGGAGTTCTCAATTTCTTCCGACCCAGGAATCAGTACCTTATGTCCTGATAACGGTAAGTTGTACCACGGATGGACAGCAACAAGTTTACGCTCGGTCTCTAGGGAATTTTCTTTAAAAGTTGTAATATTTATACTTTATCCTGCCGAGGGACACTGCAGTATATTGTGGCATCTGTCAAGAAGGTCCTTGTCTAATCAATTGATTTCTGCTGAAATAGCTTACTTAGAAAAAAAAAAAGCCTTCTCGCAGTGTTCCCGTCGTTTGATGTACCGCTTCCTCCGCTTATCAACAATCAGTCCTAACTGCTTTCTAAACTTTTACTGAACGAGTTGTTTTTTCTGTGTAAGAAGACCTTTATGTTCTACTGAACACACCTACCATTTTTGAAAATCTAACCTGTACGAAAAATGAATAAAATATTCAAAGAAACGGATGTATGAGTGAAGAGGCGATAAGCCAAACAGATATCTACTAGCATCTATGGTTCTACTCAATGATTTCTCAATGTCATACATATCTTTTGGATTCAAACCACAAACATAGCACCTGCTATAAGACATGTCACTAAGGGCGCTACACACTTTACCGTCAACCGTAGTTAATTGTAAAGAATGCAGTACCTTTATCTCTATATATTTTGTTCTTGAAATAAACCTCTTCTCTTTTTTTTCTTTTTTTTTTTTCTTTTGTTTCTTTCGCAAATTGAAATCGAATAGGCCTAAAATATCTTGTGTAGGAAGGCCGTGGGTTTTTCCATACTAATTAATTTGGATCGGAAGGGCAATAATGAGTAACAAACATAGTACCATCCTAGATATTAGAAACTCCAAAACATTGTATTCACTGTGGCCGGTACTTCCATTCCCTATCAAGAACTTGTTTTTGAGATTCCTGTATCCGAGTTGCAGTATGATCTAATAAAGATTGTAGTTCTACTTCAGCAGACGATTCCATGACCAACACTTCAGATGCATAACACCGCTTCTTAGCCTTCAAAACTTTTTTGTATGATGGTAATACATTCGATGAATTTGAATTAATAAAGTCTTTCAATAGTAGGTTCTGATGTTTTGTAAGCTTAGCCTCAGTGATTAGAGATAACACTTTGTCAGTATTGAATTCTACAGAAGCGTCGTTAGATCTGCTGGAATTATTCAAGAGTGAGTTAACTGCGGAATTATCTACTTTACTTATCTCTGCTAGGTAATCCGATGTGTTCACTTCCGATACAGAAAAAAGAATGTTTTAAACAATGGTTTGCAAAACCTTTTATGTCATCAGGTAGTGTAACAATTAAAGGGTAATTGAGCGATTAGCTTAGTTCAATTACAGAAATCTGCGCCCTATGACCTACTATGGCACCACAGTGCAATGGTTAGATTCCACGATAGCAGGTGCTTTGCAACGGGTAGAGTTGTAAAAAAATTATCCCTGCAAATATTTCTTCCACTTTCTCGATACAGAAATGCTAATTCTTTTACCACGCTTTCCCCTTGATTTTTTTCACGAGTATTATTAGTTTTGCTAGTGTAAATAATACCATGCAAAGGATACGCATTTTTTATACCATACTCGGCTGGCTTTGAAAGCAAACATTGAGAAAAGGATATAATTGTTCATAGATTGTTAAATTTGGCGTAGGCTTATACATTTGAGATAAATTTGTATTAAGCATTGTCCACAAATTGCGGATTGGAGCTGCCTTATTTTCTTTCTTACGTTGACTGTGAGAATTGCTATCATCGAATCTTAAAAATCGCATAATGTTGTGGAATCTATTTAGTCCAAAATTTGCGCGATATAATGGATACGAGTTGGAATGGATACATGTCAGAAGTATGATCTGCATTGGCACTATTATTATTATAATTTTTTTTTTTACATTTTAGTACTTAGATATGATCAGCAACTTAACAAACAAAATTCGAAATAAATCTTAAAGCCAATATAGAAAAGTGTAGCTAACTTATAAATATAAAAAGAGGAAAAATATTATAACTAGTAAGATGTTGAATGGTAGTTTAGGACTGTGTTGTTGATTGGGAGAAGTTAAGAAGGAGTGTACTTTTAAAGTTTGCAGATGTATTTAAAAACTGGCAACGAAAAGGAGTAATATTATTATTTCTTATGGAATGATTGACAACGAGTTTGTTAAACAAGTACGAAGGAGTTTTACTATTGATAATCTTGTGTAAGAAAATACAATTTCTTGTGTTGATGTATTGTTCTAATGTGCAGCCTAGAAGTTGTTTGGTACACTCAGATATATGGTCATTTTCTTCGAAGATTTCTCTTAGATATGGGTATTATCTGTGATTTTTTTGGATTAAGGAGTAAGCCATTAGCCACAGACCAAGCTTCAATTCGGCTGAAATCACCATTTACAAGGGAAGTAAGTTCATCTATTTTATAAAAGGGTTTGCCAAGGGTGAGTTGAACGTCACCAGCATGGACGTGTACAGATGTATGGACACAGACTGATGGAAGATCATTTATGAACGTACAAAATAAAACTGGTCCAAGAATTGACCCTTGAGGAACTCCTTGAAATAACGCCTTTAAGGAGTATGATCTTTGCTCAGAGATCATTGAGATCTATCTAACAGATAGCTATCAACAAGTTTAATTACCCGGTCACTAACATAACCCCTGTCATAGACATGTCTTATAACCTCAAAAAGGTTAACCATAGCTGTGGAGCAACTCTGATTTGCTATGAAACCAGATTGTTTTATGTACAATAAATTATTAAGAGCTAGATGTCTTAAAATTTGTTTTTCTAGAATTTTTTCAAGGACTTTGGAGAAATAAGGCTATAAACTTATTGGTCTAAAGTCAGCAGATGAGTTGGCATCTGCTTTCTTGGCAATAGGAAGAACCCTTTCGATTTTCCAACATTGGATGGAGAAAAGTACCAGAAGCTATGCAAAAGTTGATAATGTGAGTAAAATGAGCAATTATCCTTTGTGTAATAAGCGAATAAAGCGAATGGGCCCTCCGTTCTCACCAACAGAATAAGATTTAATACCCATAACACATCTAAAGACCTCATCTTCATAAGCCACTTCAAAGTCCTCAAGTCTATGTTCGAAATTCACTGTGTCAACTCAATTCAATTCGCTGTCAACGAAAAAACTATTTAATACTTTAATACATACTTTAATACATACGATGACGGTTTCAGAAGTAGCCGACCCAAGAAAGAAAACACAAAACTTTAGAAGAAAAATTTATTTATTTTTCAACATAATTGCAGACATCACTTCTTCATCGTTGGAAAATCTTTGACCACTGAGCCATTTTTTCAAGTTTGGGGACAGAAAATAATCCGAGGGGGCTAAATCTGGTGAATAGGGTGCATGAAGTAGCAATTCAAACTTTAATTCATTAATTTTGGCCATTGCAATAACGAATTTGTGAGTTGGTGCATTGTCTTGATGAAACAACACTTTCTTCTTAGCCAAATGCGGCCGTTTTTGCTTGATTTCTTCACTCAAACGTTGCAGTTAGTTCGCATAATACTGGCCGTTGATAGTAGTAGGAATTTAGAGTAGATAAAGCCAATATTCGCAGGCTAAAAAGTGATCACTTTTCTACGTGTGTCCAAGTCTGTAAATACAGACCGGCTAATTTGACACTTAGTATAATGCAGGTAGATCCCCGTCCACACCTCTCAGATCACACTGAACTGAAGCTACCAGACTAAGAACTAGTCTCTGATGTAGCTTACCAAACTCCAACACAATGTAGTCCCTGTTCCGTTCTGCAATTCAATTTCATGTGGTTAACATTCCATGTCCGTGAGCAAATTATTCACCATTATTTTATCTACAGAAGTCCCAAACTGGACAGCAATTCGATCTTTAAGGAGTATGATCCTCATAATGAAATCGTTATTCCGGGCGATTTTGACATACACAATTCTAGGTGGCTTCCACATTCTGGATAAACAACACCCAAAGGACGAACTTTCCGATGAAAAATAACTTCACCCAGCTTGTAAGCGAACCCACTTGATTCCAAGTCGTTGATAGTTATTCCGCCAATACCCTAGATTTGTTTTTAACTTATCACCCTGAAAAATACAAGGTCAATGTACTATCCCCTCCAGGCTCTCGGGGACCACTGTGTCATATAAGCTAATTCCTCGTACATCGACCACACAGTTAGACAAAAATTTCTTAAAAGAACCATATGGCCAATAATTCTCCAATAATTCTAATTGGACGTTATGTTTCCTTGATAGCAACATGAATGCTGCTGATATGATCACAGACACTATCCTGTGACACTCGAATGCAGAGTATCAAACCAAAAGAAAAGGCATGGCACGACTCGAGGTGTTAAGAGGCTGTCAGGGTTAGAGAAGTGTTTTTTCGGTCCTACAAGACCAACTCGGCAGAGAACCGAAAAAAGTTCAAACGAGCCAAGAATAACTGCAACGCTTAAGAAAGGCGTGTGACATTCAATAGGAAAAACTGAGGCGAAAAATACTATAATATCCCAATGGTAGTAAACATTTTTGTCAGCTCTTTGGACAAGACCAATCTGCTTACTGCACATTTTGTGGCCAATTGAACACTTCTAGATTGTGCGCACTTGAGTGCGTTGAATCTTCAATTGGACAAATCCACTTTTGCACTCATATAGTAGCAAGAGCACTTAAAGCTGGTCCAGATGGTATATCTCCCCTTCTTCTGGGTAAGCTTTTTCATCAATACAACATTTTTGGACTCTTCCCGAACAGATGGAAAAAACATTTGTCCAGAAAGGCAAATCTTCTTTCCTCTCCCCCTACAGACCCATTGCACTTACGAGGGAAAGTACCCGAATTAGAAGATAGGTGGCGCTACTGAGCGCCATCATTGAGTCCCTCTGTTAGCCTGCCTGTCAAATTTTGTTGGCAAACCGATGCTAAGTTTTGTTTCGACACCCATTTCGACACCTATGGTTGCATTGTTTATTGCAACCATAGAAAAAAACAGTATCGCTCCGTGATCCGATTCTTATTTTTGAGTGGCAAAACCTGTGAGAAAATCAAGCCCATTCCATATGGTGCATATGGGACCCAATCACCTTCCCGTACAACCATTTACCATTGGTTCGCAGAGTCTTGCCATAGCCGAACGTGAAAATTCGCGAGTGGGCTGGGATAGTAGACATCTCAGCTGAATGCGTTAGCCATATCCCGCACAAGACATTGGACATGAGAAACCTGTCCGCGCAATGGTTGCCTTGTTTGCTCACACCGGAGAACAAGCGCCATTGTTAGAAAACTACAAAGACGTGCTTAATCGAAATCCGGAGTAGTTTCTGCGTCGTTTCATAAGCGTCGATGAGACTTGGATTCATTGGTTCACACCAGAGACCAAAGAACAATCGAAACAATGGGTTTTACCCGGTAAACGTACTCCAAAGAAGGCGAAGACCGTACCTTCGGCCGGAAAGGTGATGCCCACCGTTTTTTAGGACGTGCGAGGTGTGATCCACGTTTACTACAATATTTTGAGAAGGGAAAAACAATGACAAGAGCAAACTACGTCGATTTATTGGACTGATTCAACGCCGGTTTAAAGAAAAAACGGCCAATTTTATAAGGAAAAAATCGCCATTCCTTCTCGATAACGCACCGGCTCACACCTCCCCCATTCTCCGTATTCTCCTAATTTGGCTCCCTGCGACTTATTTTTATTCCCAAACCTTAAAAGATCACTCACCGAACACAAGTACGGGTCGAACGAGGAAGTCATCGCCGCCGAGAAGGAGTTTTTTGCAGGCCAACAAAAGTTGCAGTATAAGGAGGGATTGAAAAAGTTAAAAAGTAGCACCGCTGGAAAAAGTGTGTTGAGTTGCAAAGGGATTATATTGAAAAATAAATTTTCAAAACCTAAAAAAATTGTGTTGTCATTTTTAATCCGGGTTTATCTCGAAACACGAAAACTTCTCAATGACCGGAAGTATGGTTTTCGTAGCAACAAGTTCACTGATGATTTGATGACATGTCTCACCGAAAAGTCGAACCAAAGCATACATCAATCTGGCGAAAGCAAGATTTCTAAGATATTTCTGAGGTATTTGACAAGGCTTGGAATCAAGCTCATTTGTCGAATATGTGTGCATTTTGGATCGACAAATCTATTCTTCAACGGATTAGAAACTACCTTTCGGAACGTTCAATTCAAATTGTGGATGGTTTCAAGTCTGATATTCATAAAATGAATACTGGTATGTCCCAAGACTCCGTTCTGACACTCATTTTAATTTTTACAAATGATATCTTGCCTATCACTTCGAATCCAATACATTAATTCTACTTTTCACATTCTGTCGTTAAGGCGAAATGTAAACACCCATCCATTATCCATGGATGGCACTTATCCGCCAAGACCGAAAACCGATTAATATCACTCAAACAACATACGTTCCTCAAAAACCGATGTATTGTTTCGTGTCTCACTCTGTTTTACAGCTATTTCGACCACCAATGCTCCATAGAAATCGTCAGTAGCATTGCTCCCATTGACACTTTTATAGTAACCAAAACACCCGCCTCGCTATGAATGTTCATCAGTATACCCTCAAGCCCACTTTCGGACGTACATTGAAATATCGTGATCCTTCCTAAACCGTACAACCCGCTTATGAATGTCCTGTCTGGCTCTTTATTTCTTAGTAATTATAACCTTGAAACATTTAAAACCAACGGCATCGGCACCTCTCTTTCTTTCCTTCCTAATTTTCTTTCGCCCGTGCTATGTACAAGCCTTTTAAGTGTACTCCAATACATTGAGGGCGCGCATACGTTACCGTCAATAGCGCCCGCTATCCATCAATGATTTCGAGCTTTTTCTTTTGCCAGAAATGCAGGAGGTACATCTGGTTGACAAGTGGTTCCAGCAAGGGGTTACATACCACATAGCACACGAATCAACTGACCAATCGAGAAATGATTTCGGATAGCAGTTTATCTCTCGTTTTGGACCGATACGATAAGGATCTTGATAGTCGAAAAAAACTATCAGAGATCTTCTTGTCAGATGATAAGCTTATCGAATACCGAATTAGATGCAAAGTCTCGGCCTAGTTAAAGAGTAGAAATCCGTGAATAACCACCTGGAAGCGCTTTAAGAAAGAGCTCATCAAGGCCGTCAATTCTCTGTCCACACCTAGAGCAAAAAAACATTGAGGAAACTGTTCATGACAGTACCTTCACCAAATGTTTTCAACTGACATGCCCAGCCAAAAGAAATACCTGTATATGGCATGCTCCATGGCGTTTTCTTTGTTTCATGCTTGAAACTTACTTAGGAGGTAACCAGATCAACTGGCTTACAACCAATTCCTATCACAAGAAGTGCAAGGAAGTAATACAACCAAACCATAGATGCTATCTGTCATAAGTTGCGTTAGATGATGAGGCCATCGAATACATTGCTCCTTTTTCAAGATAGTCAATGAAATTTATCCCACGCGCATCCCAAAAAATTAACGCCATAACCTTGCCTGCAAATGAAAGGGTCTTCGCCTTCTTTTGAGCTAATTCCCCCTTTTGAATCCATTGTTTTGATTGTTCTTTTATCTTGGGTGTAAAATGATGGACCCATGTTTCATCCATTGTTATGAAACGGTGCAAAAATTCTGCTGTGTTGCTGTGAAACTTCGCTAAACTTTCAATTGAAACATCTTCACGACACTGTTTTTGCTCGAGTGTGAGCAAACACGGCACCCATCTTCAACACAGCTTTCTCATGTCCAAATTTTCAAATAATATGCGATATACCGCACTTTTTGAAATGCCTACAAATGCCTATAGTCGACGATCATCCAGTACCGCTTTGTGGATTTTCTTCACCATTTCTAGAGTCGTCACCTCATTTGGTCGACCACTGCGATGCTCGTCTTGGCAGCTCGTACGGCCTCGTTTAAATTCATCAACCCAAAATTTTACTGTTGTAAACGAAGGAGCAGACTCACCCAGAGTAGAATCCAGTTCAGCTTTTTTACATTAATTGGGCTAAGGCTATTCAAATAAAAGTATTGCATTACTAAACGATGACCAATTTTCTCCATTTTCACAAATTCACTGACAACGTTCACTAGTGATGGCTGCCAAACAAATACTAAATAACGTGGAGCTTTTAAACTTGAAACATATGCTTTATAGACTGCGTACTTTCCAATGCAGTGATATTTTCAAACAACTACCGCCATGTCTTAGTCAGGTCAGGTACTTCTGGGAACGCCCTCGTACCAATCTTCCATAAGTTACTTCATAGTTTCTTGACAGGTTGTGAGGTATTAAGCTTTGAAGAGTAGTAAGTCTTTTTGGAGAAACGTATTTTCGCAGTTGTGTTTTTATTAGCACCAGCACAAGTCAAAATGGTGAAGAATGAATACATTTCCGGTATTATAACAGGCTTCCATTGTCGTTGAGAATTTAGATGATCCGCATTGTAATTTGCATATGTAGACAATGCAAATATTTTTTTGAACGTGTCGCTCATCAAAACAGCTTTCTGTACTGGGATGTGATCCAATCAAAAATATCAAAGACACAAAACATTGTAAACGAGCCTGATGTTGATATGGTGCTGTCACCTTGCACTCAGTTTTATCCTTCGCAATAAAACTGCTACAATAGTTACTGATTCTAGAATTAGTAATTATAACAATATAAATTTAATATTTTCATATAAAGTTTATTATTTCTATTATATTTAGCAAAAAAATATCTACTACCTATTGGCGCTGCGATTTCTACTTCATCAACATCCTCACTCTCACTACTTTGAGACTCAGCTTCTTGTTGTTCTACTGCATGCTCGAGGACATTTCCATTTGTATCTTCAGAAAATTGTAAATGTTCATTATCTGAATCGTTATCCGAAACTGAAAGGTTTGAAACGGACTGCGGAACCCAGTCTTCGTCGTCGTTATCAGACAGTCCATTTGAATCACTTTCGTCTTCATTGAACATCGTCAAATAAACTTCTTTCTCTGCTGCACTCATTCTATAGATGAAAGTATTTTATCATTTTAAAGGTGAAAAACTAAATTATTTCAAAAAACGAGGGTAGTTGCAACAATGACCGAGGTTGTTGCAATAACCGAGTAAATTTTTTCAGGCACAATTCGAGATGAAAAGCGAAAATCAGAAAACCAACACTTACATATGTATTTAATGCAACAAATTTTTATTCAATCTATTACAATTCTAATGAGAAACAAAAGGAAGTTAATTAATTTAGATATAGGTACATAAATATGTATAGTTCTCTATATATGTGCTATTATTTTCTTTTGAAAAAATTGAACATTTTTGTTTGGATTTTTGGGTTTGTTAGATTTTTCAAAATCGCTATTTCTCGCAGTTTTTAAAGATTTAAAATTTGTTCTATGGGGGCTGAATTTTGCTCAGCCCATCGAATTGCTTCGTTTAAAGCTTGTACTGCTTTATTTTGGAAGCAACAATCTCAACCTCGGGCCCAATTTTACTGGATCTTTGAACTGATTCATTTTCTTCATAGTTTTCGTCATTGTTATAAATGGTTTTGTTTTTTATGTTTTCGTTCGAAATGGATTCGCTGCCGGAAATATTGGTCATATAAAAAGTCTCCGTGGTTTTTTGTCACTAGATGGAGTTGGTGTCCATATATCTGGAAACATTACATTTTTTTTTAAGACAACTGTGTAATTCGTTTCTTGTGTTAAAAGTTATACTAAAATACGCTATTATATGGTTTTTTACTATAAAAAAGGCTAAAACGCTGCAAAAACATGCCGAAAAATTTGTGAAGTTTACAGTGAGAGTGCTGTGAATGAACGCCGGACCCAGGAGTGCTTTGTTCGATTCCGTTCCGGAAATTTTGATGTAAAAGATGCACCTGGCACTGGTCGGCGAGTGATGAAATTTTGCAACTGATAGAGTAAGACCGGTACTGAAACTGTCAGGAGATAGCGGAGGCACTAAACATCAACAGTATGACAGTTTGGAATCATTTAAAACGTGCAGGCTATTTAAAGAAGCTCAATGTTTGGGTGCCACATGAATTCACGCAAAGAAATTTAATTGGCCGGCTAGCCGTCATTGAAACGCTGTTGAAACGTAACGAAATGGAACCAATTTTGAAGCGATTTATTACGGGCGATGAAAAATGAATTAAATACGAGAACATCCAACGCAAGAAATCATGGTCAAAGGCCGGTAACCGACCACAAAAGCCTTGATTGACGGCAAACAAGGTTAAGTTGAGTTTTAGGTAGGATTGGAAAGGAAAGGAATTGTCTATTATGAGCTGCTAGAACGTGGCGAACCGGTCAATTCGATCCTCTACTGTGCACACTTCAACCGTTTGTATGAAGCTTTCAAGAAAGAGCGACCAGAATTGGCCAACAGAAAGGGAGTTGCTTTCTATCATTACATCTTTGATGACCCGGAACAAATTGACGGAGCTCGATTGGGAAGTTTTGATGCATCAACCGTATAGCCCGGACCTTGCAGGCTCTGATTACCATTTGTTTCGGTCTTTGCAAACTATCTTGGTGATAAAAAATTGGCCGAACGAACAGCCGCTGAAAATCACTTATCCAAGTTTTTCGCTAATAAACCACAAAAGTTCTACACACTCTTTTTAATTTTTACAAATGATATCTTGCCTATCACTTCGAATCCAATACATTAATTCTACTTTTCACATTCTGTCGTTAAGGCGAAATGTAAACACCCATCCATTATCCATGGATGGCACTTATCCGCCAAGACCGAAAACCGATTAATATCACTCAAACAACATACGTTCCTCAAAAACCGATGTATTGTTTCGTGTCTCACTCTGTTTTACAGCTATTTCGACCACCAATGCTCCATAGAAATCGTCAGTAGCATTGCTCCCATTGACACTTTTATAGTAACCAAAACACCCGCCTCGCTATGAATGTTCATCAGTATACCCTCAAGCCCACTTTCGGACGTACATTGAAATATCGTGATCCTTCCTAAGCCGTACAACCCGCTTATGAATGTCCTGTCTGGCTCTTTATTTCTTAGTAATTATAACCTTGAAACATTTAAAACCAACGGCATCGGCACCTCTCTTTCTTTTCTTCCTAATTTTGTTTCGCCCGTGCTATGTACAAGCCTTTTAAGTGTACTCCAATACATTGAGGGCGCGCATACGTTACCGTCAATAGCGCCCGCTATCCATCAATGATTTCGAGCTTTTTCTTTTGCCAGAAATGCAGGAGGTACATCTGGTTGACAAGTGGTTCCAGCAAGGGGTTACATACCACATAGCACACGAATCAACTGACCAATCGAGAAATGATTTCGGATAGCAGTTTATCTCTCGTTTTGGACCGATACGATAAGGATCTTGATAGTCGAAAAAAACTATCAGAGATCTTCTTGTCAGATGATAAGCTTATCGAATACCGAATTAGATGCAAAGTCTCGGCCTAGTTAAAGAGTAGAAATCCGTGAATAACCACCTGGAAGCGCTTTAAGAAAGAGCTCATCAAGGCCGTCAATTCTCTGTCCACACCTAGAGCAAAAAAACATTGAGGAAACTGTTCATGACAGTACCTTCACCAAATGTTTTCAACTGACATGCCCAGCCAAAAGAAATACCTGTATATGGCATGCTCCATGGCGTTTTCTTTGTTTCATGCTTGAAACTTACTTAGGAGGTAACCAGATCAACTGGCTTACAACCAATTCCTATCACAAGAAGTGCAAGGAAGTAATACAACCAAACCATAGATGCTATCTGTCATAAGTTGCGTTAGATGATGAGGCCATCGAATACATTGCTCCTTTTTCAAGATAGTCAATGAAATTTATCCCACGCGCATCCCAAAAAATTAACGCCATAACCTTGCCTGCAAATGAAAGGGTCTTCGCCTTCTTTTGAGCTAATTCCCCCTTTTGAATCCATTGTTTTGATTGTTCTTTTATCTTGGGTGTAAAATGATGGACCCATGTTTCATCCATTGTTATGAAACGGCTCAAAAATTCTGCTGTGTTGCTGTGAAACTTCGCTAAACTTTCAATTGAAACATCTTCACGACACTGTTTTTGCTCGAGTGTGAGCAAAAACGGCACCCATCTTCAACACAGCTTTCTCATGTCCAAATTTTCAAATAATATGCGATATACCGCACTTTTTGAAATGCCTACAAATGCCTATAGTCGACGATCATCCAGTACCGCTTTGTGGATTTTCTTCACCATTTCTAGAGTCGTCACCTCATTTGGTCGACCACTGCGATGCTCGTCTTGGCAGCTCGTACGGCCTCGTTTAAATTCAGCAACCCAAAATTTTACTGTTGTAAACGAAGGAGCAGACTCACCCAGAGTAGAATCCAGTTCAGCTTTTTTACATTAGTTGGGCTAAGGCTATTCAAATAAAAGTATTGCATTACTCAACGATGACCAATTTTCTCCATTTTCACAAATTCACTGACAACGTTCACTAGTGATGGCTGCCAAACAAATACTAAATAACGTGGAGCTTTTAAACTTGAAACATATGCTTTATAGACTGCGTACTTTCCAATGCAGTGATATTTTCAAACAACTACCGCCATGTCTTAGTCAGGTCAGGTACTTCTGGGAACGCCCTCGTACCAATCTTCCATAAGTTACTTCATAGTTTCTTGACAGGTTGTGAGGTATTAAGCTTTGAAGAGTAGTAAGTCTTTTTGGAGAAACGTATTTTCGCAGTTGTGTTTTTATTAGCACCAGCACAAGTCAAAATGGTGAAGAATGAATACATTTCCGGTATTATAACAGGCTTCCATTGTCGTTGAGAATTTAGATGATCCGCATTGTAATTTGCATATGTAGACAATGCAAATATTTTTTTGAACGTGTCGCTCATCAAAACAGCTTTCTGTACTGGGATGTGATCCAATCAAAAATATCAAAGACACAAAACATTGTAAACGAGCCTGATGTTGATATGGTGCTGTCACCTTGCACTCAGTTTTATCCTTCGCAATAAAACTGCTACAATAGTTACTGATTCTAGAATTAGTAATTATAACAATATAAATTTAATATTTTCATATAAAGTTTATTATTTCTATTATATTTAGCAAAAAAATATCTACTACCTATTGGCGCTGCGATTTCTACTTCATCAACATCCTCACTCTCACTACTTTGAGACTCAGCTTCTTGTTGTTCTACTGCATGCTCGAGGACATTTCCATTTGTATCTTCAGAAAATTGTAAATGTTCATTATCTGAATCGTTATCCGAAACTGAAAGGTTTGAAACGGACTGCGGAACCCAGTCTTCGTCGTCGTTATCAGACAGTCCATTTGAATCACTTTCGTCTTCATTGAACATCGTCAAATAAACTTCTTTCTCTGCTGCACTCATTCTATAGATGAAAGTATTTTATCATTTTAAAGGTGAAAAACTAAATTATTTCAAAAAACGAGGGTAGTTGCAACAATGACCGAGGTTGTTGCAATAACCGAGTAAATTTTTTCAGGCACAATTCGAGATGAAAAGCGAAAATCAGAAAACCAACACTTACATATGTATTTAATGCAACAAATTTTTATTCAATCTATTACAATTCTAATGAGAAACAAAAGGAAGTTAATTAATTTAGATATAGGTACATAAATATGTATAGTTCTCTATATATGTGCTATTATTTTCTTTTGAAAAAATTGAACATTTTTGTTTGGATTTTTGGGTTTGTTAGATTTTTCAAAATCGCTATTTCTCGCAGTTTTTAAAGATTTAAAATTTGTTCTATGGGGGCTGAATTTTGCTCAGCCCATCGAATTGCTTCGTTTAAAGCTTGTACTGCTTTATTTTGGAAGCAACAATCTCAACCTCGGGCCCAATTTTACTGGATCTTTGAACTGATTCATTTTCTTCATAGTTTTCGTCATTGTTATAAATGGTTTTGTTTTTTATGTTTTCGTTCGAAATGGATTCGCTGCCGGAAATATTGGTCATATAAAAAGTCTCCGTGGTTTTTTGTCACTAGATGGAGTTGGTGTCCATATATCTGGAAACATTACATTTTTTTTTAAGACAACTGTGTAATTCGTTTCTTGTGTTAAAAGTTATACTAAAATACGCTATTATATGGTTTTTTACTATAAAAAAGGCTAAAACGCTGCAAAAACATGCCGAAAAATTTGTGAAGTTTACAGTGAGAGTGCTGTGAATGAACGCCGGACCCAGGAGTGCTTTGTTCGATT
Organism: Volucella inanis; assembly: GCA_907269105.1. NCBI lineage: Eukaryota > Metazoa > Arthropoda > Insecta > Diptera > Syrphidae > Volucella > Volucella inanis. The sequence goes on from OU026153.1 coordinate 40,679,882, forward strand.
CCGTTCCGGAAATTTTGATGTAAAAGATGCACCTGGCACTGGTCGGCGAGTGATGAAATTTTGCAACTGATAGAGTAAGACCGGTACTGAAACTGTCAGGAGATAGCGGAGGCACTAAACATCAACAGTATGACAGTTTGGAATCATTTAAAACGTGCAGGCTATTTAAAGAAGCTCAATGTTTGGGTGCCACATGAATTCACGCAAAGAAATTTAATTGGCCGGCTAGCCGTCATTGAAACGCTGTTGAAACGTAACGAAATGGAACCAATTTTGAAGCGATTTATTACGGGCGATGAAAAATGAATTAAATACGAGAACATCCAACGCAAGAAATCATGGTCAAAGGCCGGTAACCGACCACAAAAGCCTTGATTGACGGCAAACAAGGTTAAGTTGAGTTTTAGGTAGGATTGGAAAGGAAAGGAATTGTCTATTATGAGCTGCTAGAACGTGGCGAACCGGTCAATTCGATCCTCTACTGTGCACACTTCAACCGTTTGTATGAAGCTTTCAAGAAAGAGCGACCAGAATTGGCCAACAGAAAGGGAGTTGCTTTCTATCATTACATCTTTGATGACCCGGAACAAATTGACGGAGCTCGATTGGGAAGTTTTGATGCATCAACCCTATAGCCCGGACCTTGCAGGCTCTGATTACCATTTGTTTCGGTCTTTGCAAACTATCTTGGTGATAAAAAATTGGCCGAACGAACAGCCGCTGAAAATCACTTATCCAAGTTTTTCGCTAATAAACCACAAAAGTTCTACACCGATGGAATTATGAAGTTACCCGGAATATGGCAAAAGGTCATAGATAATAATGGCCAATATATGTACTTGATTGAAATTGATTTTGAATAAAGAAAATTTTTTTTCAAAAAAGTACAAAAAACCTTTTATATGACCCAATATCATTGAAGAGAGTTAATATGGATTCTACTATCGGGTGTTCACTGATAATTAGAGATCTAACTGTGTTCAAAGGTAGCTCATCTTCGTCTAACAAATCACTATGAGAAACCATCAACACATTCCAGCATTTTTCAACTGAATCAGAATGCAATCAAATTGCATTTCGAAGATTGAATGCTTTAAATTTTATTTCAAGGTCTGATCCCTCACATACAACTTAAAATGGCAAAAGATTTTATAACGTTCTGGTCCATTGGCTGAAGGATAGTAGTGCAATTTGTAGGAAAACACATGACAACGATTTTAACTCGCCATCTTTTGGATGGCAAGGAGCGTTATCCAAAAGTAATAGCGCCTTTGTTGGAAGTCCTTTGGAACTTAGAAAAAGTATTTCCAAAAAGAAACAAAAAAACGTATGAAAAAAAGACCTAGCGTTAAAATTTTGTTACCTCAGGCACAAATATCGAGTGGAACTATTGTTCAAAGAATGCTTACGTCATCTAAGCATTTTTATTTACCTTATATACAACGGGCATGTCGTCAAAATTTTTAAAAGATCGTGGGTTTAAAGAAGCGTCAATGCAGGCGAGAAATGTGATTCTTTCTTTGTTTTCCTTTCGGCCAGGAGTTGACGATTCCTTAAAACCTATAAGGGTTTTGTTGGAAAGAAATTAGTAAAATAATCCGGACTCATAGGCGTTATAGATTTGATGGGGAGTCAAATCGAGCTCTCTGGCTTTTTTCTTTAAATTTAATCAAGAAAGGATCTACAACCTGCGGTTTGTTTAAAAGTTTTTCTCCACAAGATTTCAACAGGCGAATTCCGTTTCTTTTCTAAAAATTTGTTAGCAGACAGAAAACTCAAAATACAAACATAGCCAAGAGCCAGAGTAAATAAAGATATATAAAAACAAAAGTTGCAGTTATTTTTTTATTTTTTGATAAATTTTATTGTGCCAAAGCAAAAAATGTTGGAAAATACATCAATTTTCAAATTGTATCAGTAATTTTCAATATGTTCACTTTTAGCGTGAATATTGTCCTTGAGATGGCCGAAAAAAGCATTGCACGCTGCACGCAAGCGGCTCTGCGGTATTTTGGCCCATGCCCGGTAAAGTGCTTGTTTGAAGTGGTCCAAACTTTGGTATATTTTAGTGCAAACCTTCGCCTTCAAAATACACCAGACAGAGAAATCCAACGGATTTGCATCCGGAGAACTTGCAATCCATTGTGTCTAAGAAATGAAGTTTGGAACAATGTTTTTAACCAATCTTAGTTAACGCGCGCTTTGTGAGACGGTGCTGAGTCTTGTTGAAATGTCCACGGTCTCCGACTAAAATGATTGTTTGCCCAAGGCTTCAATACTGCCTCTAATATAGTTTCAAGGTATACGATCGAATTAATTTTGACACCACGGTCCAAAAATACGAGCGGAGAGCAACCATCGGCGGTTATGGCGGCCCAAACCATCACCATCGATGCTGCCTACTTTCTGGTGGCCGTCCGAAGGTGTAAATTTTCGAAGGATCTCTCTGGCAAGTAAACTCAGTCATTTTGTTTGTTGACATATTGCTCGATAACAAATGGCGACTCATCGGAAAAAAACAAATTCGGCAACTCACCACTTTCGTGCAGGCGTAGCAATCCTTCGCTCTTGCGACTCTAACTTTTTTCTGTTGCGGTGTAAGATCGTGTACTTTTTGGAACTTCAATGGCTTGAGCCCAAGCTCATTTTTCAGTATGTGTTGCATCCGTTCCAATATGTTGAGCACACGAGCCATTTTTCTTCCACTTCGACGCGGATTTCGCTCAATTCGAGCCTTCACTTTCCGAACCATTTCTGCCGATGTTGCTGTTTTTTTTATGACCACCTCCATGGCGTTTTGCAACGCTGCCAGTATCACGGTAACGAGCTATGGTTTGAGACACAAATGATTTATTCACTTTGAGATGCTGGAGGGCTCTAACGATAGCTACCTGTGGTTTTCCAGTCAAATATAAAGCAATCACACTATCACTTTCGAATTCCATCGCGGATAAAAATTTTTCAACACAGCTGAGACTCAAATCGTTTAAAAGGCTTGTAAATAATGAAATAATCTGTCATGTGTCAAAATGTGAGCTCACTGTCATGAACGGTTTGGAAATTATAGCAGTCTGAAGTTGGTCGCAGTTCGAGTCAATCAGGGTGTATATCAAAATTACACAAAATTGATGTCAAAAAATGTACAAATATTTCACATATGTGAAGTTAACTTGCCTAGCAAAATCCGCATGTGGATCAACCAGAAACTCAAAGCATACTAAACTGTCTTTGCCTCTTATATGCTAAAGAAATTTTAGAAATAATCTCGATAATACTTTTCGCTTAGAGAGCAGCTGCTCTACCCCGAATAATAGATATTGTATCTGCTATCTGAGGTGACCCATATTAATTTGTAACCTTATTCGCATTTCTGCAGCATTTTTCGTCTTAAACTTACTTCAATCCTTTATATTATTGTATATCACAAGAAAATATATTTTTTTACATAATTTTCTTTACTGAAATATACTGAGTACCCGAGAATGGGTACCCGGGTACTCCAGGAGCTAAATATCGTTAGTAAAGTTGGGTATAAACATAAGGGTTAATATAACTTTTTGTTACAAAAATAATAACTTAGACTAAACTAAACTTAACTAAAATTAAAATATTTTTATTGTTGTGACTGTGTATGATAAGCTTTGAAGCTTTAAAGGATCAACGCAGAGAGCTGACTTGTTGGATCACACTGGACCAAAATATCCACTTTCTTTGCATCGCCTTTGCTTTGTACACATTCGGCCTTTCTTTGTTTTTTATTGTTTAAAAAAGTCACCCAATTTTCGACTTTCTCCTAGGATTCGAAGTGCTGCTCAGCTAATGCGGGTCCCATCGATGAAAACAAATGGTAGTCAGAAGGAGCCAAGTCTGGTGAATACGGCGGGTGGGGTAGCAGCTCCCAGCCAAGTACTTTTATTGTATCCTGAAACAGTTTTGCTTCGTGTGTAGGTGCATTGTCATAGAGCAAAATTTCCTTGTCGTGTCTTCTGGCCCATTCTGATCGTTTTTCGATCAATGCATGGTTCAAATTAATCATTTTTTGTCGGAAGCGATCTGTATAACCGGTACACCACAGCTTTCTGGTCACACCAGACACACAGCATTGTCTTCTCGCCGAATCGATCTGGTTTTGCAGTCGAAGTTGATGGTTGTTCCGGATTAATCCATAATTTTTTATCGTGTCTTTGAAGCAAAATTTCACAAGTGGTTTTTCGGTTTTCCATCTGTCTTTCATTCAATTCATGTGGCACCCGTTTTCCAAACTTCTGAATCTTTCCCATAGCTTTTTAACGGTCAGAAATTGTTTGTTGTGAAACATTTAACATTTCTGCCATTTGTTTTTGACTCAAAGTGTCATCTTCATCCAATAATTTTTGCAATTCGGCGTCTTCAAACTTTGTTGGTGGTCTTCCACGTTCTTAATTTCTCACATAAAAATCGTTATCTCTGAACCGCTGAAACCATCTTTTGCATGTTGCTTCTGATAGAGCATGATCACCATATGCCTCGACAAGCATTCGAGGCAGCACTTTTCTTCAAATGAAAACAAAAAATTAATGCTTTCCGCAAATCATAATTTTTTAGTACAAAATTCGACATTTTTAACACGATGAAAAAATATGATGTTGTTTGCTTAATGACTTGATGTCCATATACTAAATATGTTTGACAGGTGTCATAGTAACCAAACAAAAAAAAAAATTAAGCGCCGTTCGCAATAAATGTTCCCTATCGAGACATTTGTATCTTGACGCTCACTTCATACCGGTACACCTGGTATGTTTTATAGCAACCAAACAAAAAAAAAATTAAGGCCCGTTCACAATTAATGTTCCCTATCGAGACATTTGTATCTTGACGCTCACTATTGTAGGGTTTTCCAATAAGGACTTGACAACTTTGAATTTATTTATTAATCATCAAACTGTCACTGTCAATTTATTCAGTAAACTCAACATCTTCATCATGGTAAAGTACACTAACGAGCAACGTCTGAAAATTATAAAAATTTTCTACATATATTCGGAGTCGGTGACTGCAACTTTAAGAGCGTTAACTCCAACTTTCGGTAGTAATTCTCGCCCTAGTAGACAGGCAATAACAAGTTTAGTGCAAAAATTTGAGTCTATATATTCGTTGTGTGATGTTGCCGTGTCAGTGAGACAACGGGTTGGTCGAAGTGTCGAAAATATCGCTGCCGTTCAGACGTCCGTAGCAAACGATCAAAATCAGTCATTTCCACGGCGTTCTCAAGAATTGGGCATCGCTCAGACCACATTATGGCGTACTTTGCGTAAGGATCTTGGTTTAAACCCATACAAGATCAAGCTGACTCAAGAATTGAAGCCGATGGACCATTTGAAGTGACGTACGTTCTCTGATTGGGTTCTGGAGAAGATGCGCCAAGATGATGAATTTCATCGCAAAATCATCTTCAGTGACGAAGCTCATTTTTGGCTCAATAGGTTCGCCAATAAGCAAAATATGCGTTATCGGTCGAGTGAAAACCTACATGTGCTTCATGAATTACCACTTCATCCACAAAAAATAACTGTTTGGTGCGGTTTACATGCCGGCGGCGCTATTGGGCCATAATTTTTCTTCGACGATAACGACGAAATCAGTATAAAAATTAAAATTACGATGAAGAATCGTAATCCTGACAGTTTAAGTAGTCAGGAAAGAAGGAGGAGAAAATATCTTCCTGTGGCCAAGTAACATCAGTGCGGAATGGTATGAACTGAAGCGCTAGTAGTGGGTGCGTGCGATGGTGCTATCAGATGTTTTTAAATTTGACGGTTCGTCCATATCGGGTCACGTATCGTGGTTTTGGTTTACCATCGCCTTTAAGCACTTGACTGCGATATTGACTTTTTTCCCATTTCTCAGAAAAGTGAAGTACTTTTTGTTGTGTTGAAGAATGCGATATGGGCCATCGTACGGAGATTGGAGTGGTGCCTTAACGGAGTCGTTTCGCACAAAGACATGAGATGATGTTTGAAAGTCTTTATGTATAAAAGTCGGCTTTGTCGAATGCGATGATGTTGGTGGAAATCGTATGGCGGACATGACATCTTTCGATGATCTTACGAAATCTGCTTCGGGGATATTATTAGTCGAAACCTTAACAAACTCATCTGGAATACTTATTGTTGTGCCGTACAACATTTTGAAAACTGTTGCTCCCAGCTCCTCCTTAACCACGGTTCGTAGGCCGAGTAATACGGTTGGAAGAACGTCAACCCAATTTATTGAGGTAAGGCATTTGATCGATGCCTTCAGCGTGCGGTGCCAACGTTCGATGAGGCCGTTTGATTGGGGATGGTAAGCAGTAGTTCGCAGATGTGTTATCCCCAGTAGTTTCGTCAACTCCTTAAATAACACACTCTTGAACTGTAGGTGCTGGTTGTTAGGTTATTTTGCGTTAAAGAACTCCAAATCGACAAATCCAAGTTTTATACAGCGCTCGTGCAACTTTTTCGGCTGCCATGTCATCGATCGGAATTGCTTCCGGCCATCTAGAAAACCGGTCGATGATCGTTATGCAGGGGGCCCACAATATCAACGTTGATATGTTGAAATCGTTGGTCTACCGTTGTGTACTTGCCGGGGATAAATAGTTATGACGTCGTATTTTCATTTGCTGGCACTGTACACATGATTTAGCCCATCTGCTGTCACTGTTTACACGTGGCCGAACAAACCAATGCTTGTACAGTGTCAAAAGCTGCTCGTCTGAGTTCTTTCGGCACAAACGGTCGTATTCGGTCGGTAGATGTGTCGCAGTATACCATGCGTGTTTCATTCCCCAGAACGGGAAACTGCTTCATCTTGGGTTTTGACGATTCGTCGCGAAGTAACGTCTGAAGATAATCATCTTGTTGTTGGAGTTCATGATGGAGATCGTAAGTGGCTTTATCTGGATTTTGATCAAAAGCGAATATAAGCGGCTTATGGTCTGTAAATATATAAGGAAACTACGACGTTCTAGCGTAGGCGACCAGCTGCTGAAGTTCAGCAGCTATGGCGACGTCTGATGCATCAACCATCAAAGCCAGTTGACAGTTTGGTGTGCTGGTGTGCCAGCGTGAGTGACTCTGCTACTTCTTGCTTGCATTTTTCGAAAGCTGTCTGTCTACTCTTTCTTTTTGTTGTAGACAATTTTGGGTTTCCACAGCCTTCGGTAAAAATCTGCTATAGAAATTCCCTGTAGCAAGAAAACGACTGAGCTCATATACCAACTCAGTTCGTTTGAAGTAGGGATCTTATACCACTCTCACTAAACATGTGTCCCAAAAAACTTACTTCACATTGATGACAATTCCGTTGTTCCGTAGACGTTGAAACACTTCTCAAAGATGTTTTAAGTGTTCGTCTCTGTTGCGCGATGCAATAATTTTATCGTTGATATAAACAGGTACAAAACTCGAGCCAGCGTTGCATAGTCATCTTGCAAAATTCATATAAACCAAACGACGTGATGATAGCAGTCTTTGGAATATCGTCTTCCTCTACACGGACTTGGTAGAACGCGCGTCTTAGGTCGATTATGGAAAAAACCTTCTGATCGCTTAGAAAAAACGTGAAATCCTGGATATGTGGTACGGGATACCTATCTGGTTCGGTCACTGCATTCAATCCACGGAAATCTCCAGACAGACGCGACTCTGCGTTTCCTTTTGACATCATCTGCAAAGGGCTGGCCCATGAGATATTTAATGGGCGGCAGATTCCTTGGTCGATCATTGTCTGGAATTCTATTTTGGCTATTATTAGCATTTGTGGTGACAGCCGTCGTGCTGGTGAATTTTTTGGCGGGCCTCGCGTGACAATGTGGTGAGTAAATTTGTGCAATGCTTATTTCTTTGTGGGCGATTTTTGTGTGAAGTTTTTAAGCTCTGAAAGAAACAAGTTATACGGGAAATCACAACAAATATTTGTTAATTTAAGAGAGTCTATACGGGCTTAATTACCACTGGATTTGATGAACGTCGTTTGGTCGATTAAGCGCTTATTCTTCAGATAACGGCTTCGACGATGTGCTGTGTAATATGGGTAATTTTATGCTCTATGTCGGTTTGCGTAAGTGAGACGGACGATAGTTTCATTCCGACGGCAGCAACATACGATGTCTCTCTAACTTCTGCTATCCTGTCAGCCAGCTCGGCAACATGCGATAGCTCTTCTTCGCTAACACTTATAATACTCCGCATGTTCTGCGGTAAACGCTGCAACCAGAGTGATTATAGAAGGTCACTGCTAGCAGATTTCCCAGCCAACTCTTTCACCTCCCTCAACAAATGCGATGGTTTTTTGTCTCCCAACTCGATTTATTGCAATAATTTGCGTAGACGTTTGTGCTCTGAATCGATGAATTTGGAAATGAGTGTGCCTTTTAGCGTGCCGTACAGGTTTTGTGCCGGTGGTTTCAAAATAATGTCACTCACTTGGCCCAAAATGCAGCTACCACTGTGTGGTACTTTGTAACGTCGTTTCGTATGCCAGATGTGAAGAATTGTGATTCTACTTTTGAAAACCAAAGCTGTGGTTAGAGTTTCCAAAAGGGGGCACTTTTACTAAAATTTTTGCGATTTCCGCAGTGCATTCTCCACTAAGCTCAATTTGTTGTACTGGTTGATTGGGCTGGGAAACTTGATGTATCGGTTCTTCCTTCGGGGCCGTTGAGGTTATCTTGCTCCATGGCTTGTGCGCGAGCGTGTTTTTCGATTTACAAATTGTAGTTAATGATTAGTTGAAAAAAAAGAAAACCACGAGCTCTATTAACTTACTCTTCAAGTACTAAATCAGTATAAAACTTGAAATTACGATGAAGAATTGATGTTTACAGCTCAAGAAAGTCAGTCAGGAAAGAAGAAGGAGAACATATCTTCCTGTGGCCAGGTAACATCGGTGCGGAATGGTAGTATTAGAGGATACGTGCAGCCCCCACAAGCATTATACAGGAAGATTTTAAAGAAGTGCAGAGAAGTTTTCTTCTACCAACGGATGATTGGTTGCAGAGCGATCAACACCTGCCATTCCCAAAATGTAATCTCTGATAATGTCTGGTTTGATATAATTTTTGTTTGATCCCGATACAAGCCATTCAGATTGTCCTTGGTTCTTATTCGTAAGATCTTTCGTGAGCCCAACTGAATTATAATAATTGTTCATAAATAGCTCATAACCACGATTCAGGAAACCATCCATCAAAGCCAAAACAACATTTGAGGCATGACTTCGTCCACTTAGGTTATCATATTTCCCCTCATAAATTTTTTAATTTTAATACCACTCCTCCAGATTCGCAAAGTTCGTAAAGTTTGACACCGTACTAATGTCGTTTGTTTTTTATATATTGTCGAAAAAGTAACATTTTCCCCGGTTATAAATGCGGTCCATAGTTACGTTGAAGTGTTCGGATATTGGATTAGTCTTGAACGATCGGTCATCAATTTGCTCCTCATTATTGTTGAAACGTAGAAATCCCAATATTATTTGAAAAAGATTTCTGGACATTCTCTTTCTCCAAAAGTCGAAATTATAGAGTTCACTTTTCTTCTAATAATGTTGAATGGATTGTAAACAAATTGTTCCGGTGTGTATAAGCAAGCCAAAGTATTGGTATTCTTCCAATCTCGCAGCCGAGAGGATCGTGATAATGGAAACTTTGCAATTTCTTGAGCAGCATAGCGATAGGTTTCTTCGATAATCTTATTTAAAAAAGATTCTGTCAAAAGCAGGTCGAAAAAATCCCCTGGCGATTTTATATTATCTGGAATTATTAACCCAGGATTTCCCTTAAAGTCAAACTGTGGCGGATCCCTTTTATCAGTTGTCCAATTATCCGCATCGTCTTGATATGTGATGCTTATCGATGCTTCACCGGCTCGGTGGGACTATGACACTGCTCACTCGATGAAGTTGAGTGAATTCTTCGAAGCCATTTTGCTGGGAAAGGTGATATTTCATCTTCAATTTCAGAACTGTACTCCGACTCCCACTCGTCACATCCTTCCAAAACAATATCGCTATCATCCTCAGAGAACTCTTCCTCGTTGGCAAAAACTTCTACACAAAATTTTGTGTCATCGTCACTATCCATTTTTCTTTTTCAGGAAACAATAATAATAGGAGAGAAATGAAACCGCCTTGCGGAGTACCTCTACTAATACATCTCTTAGCAGAAGCCCCACCCAGTTTGGACTTGATTATCCTGCTATTTCACATAACGCTTATCAACTTCCCAAGTGACTGATCTGCCTTCAGAATTGAAGCCACAGTCGTAATTGCGGATGTGTTGACGTTGTTAAAGGCGCCCTCTATGTCCAGGAAAAGAGCCATTGTGTACTCTCTATATTGAAGGGATCGTTCGATGTGGCTAGTCAATGAATACAGAGCGGTTTCCACCGACTTTCTTTTTTAAGTAGGTATGTTGAGCCGTTGACAGAAGTTGTGGATTAATTTTTGCTGGATACCAATCAGCCGTTGTAGATTTTTCAGAAGGAAAGATGATAGACTTATACGTCTGAGATCCTTTGGGACATCATTAGAGCATTTTCCGGCCTTGGGAATGAAAACAACATTGACTTCTCTCTATGAGAGTGGAATGTGGATCAATTTTACACAGCTCCTCATGATATTCCCCAGCGTGGGCAAGATGATATCTGAGGACCTTTGTAGTTTGGCCGGTATTATATCGTCCGGACCCCCAGATTTGTATAATTTGAAGCTATGCAACGCCCAAAACAGTTTGTCTCTTGTAATCAGACCGTGAATTTTAGTCACGATTGCATTGGCTCTGCTGTGGTTGCTACTGGCCGCGAATAGGGAGCTATTTGGAAAGTGGTGTCCAGTAGCAGGTTCAGTGACTTATCACTTGAGTTTGTACCAGAGCCATGATACAGCTAGGTATCATAGGCTTTGTAGAAAAGAATTTTTTTATTCACTATGTTTCAGAGGTTTCTGTAATTTTCTCATAGAATGACCTCCAGGATTGTGAGGTCATATCGTTGTTGTAGTCACTGCCCCACACTGTGTGATGAGCGTTGTCGCCTCACCCGATTTGGAGCCAGTTTTTACCTTCCAGCTTTCAGTATCACCCTTTCTAGGTTATTATCAGTAATAGGGCTGATACCAGCCAGCCTCTGGCAGTCTCCAGTCAAAGATTAAATCGGGGTCGCTGAAGTTAGGTAGTTAAAATGCATTAAGGCTACGTTTCACTTATATACAAGTTCTAATCTTACCTTTGTCTCTTATATAGAGCGGAGCGTATAACATACAGGTGTCCCAAGTCCACGAATCATGCCTTCTATGATAATCCATGATTCCTGGATTAGGATGTTGTCTTCTGCGTTTTTGGAAAGACGCAGATAATGTGCGGCCGAAGCCTTTTTCGAGTGGTGGAAATGATATAAGAAAAGCCTTACATGCTCCTCAGAAAGACAACAATAACGACAGCTTTTTTATACTTGAGTTTGGATATGGCTATAAATGAATGGTGTTATTGGCCATCATCATCCAGGTTAAATTATTCGTTCTGTTTGACAACGGAATTTTGTTCAACAGTCTGCCAAGACGTTTCTTCCATGTCTTTAGCACTTACCGTGAATTTACTACTAAGGTTTCTTCTTCTTCCTTTCAAAGAGTTATGTGCTTTTCCCTTTTTTCTGGTAACATTTGCTATATTTTCTGCCGATTTCCTCGTTCTAGCACTTCTCATACTTTTGTTTTGAACTCACTCATTCTCCTTTGTAACATCATTCTGTATTATCTCTGCCCCTGTGCCTGCAGCAGACAGCATTCATCGTCAAACTACCTGCTTAAGAGTTGTGGTCGAGCGAAATCTAACTTAGAGACGGCATTTTTGCCAGCTTTGCTACTGGGGTTCAGAACAAGATGCTGACAGAATATGACGATCATGCGAAGAACACTTGACCTCCAAAGGCCCCGACCGTTTTTTGGCGATTGTAACCTTTTGACGTTAAGCTTCCTCGCAATATTTCCTCTTTTAACAAACGTAATGAATTTCTTATTCATGCTTTGGCCACAACAAGGTAGAGGTTCTAGTCAATGTAAGCCCCTTGGAAAGTGTTCGAACTATCGCTTGAACCTAGAATGACGGAAGCGTGAAGTGATCAATCCAGTTGGTAAAAGACTGGGCCCTCTTATAAATATTGAAATTCGAAGCTTAGATGATATTTTGACCTAAAGGAAAATCGATAAGCTGAAATTCGTTGCCGGGGGCGATATTGTGCAGGCTGTATTCACCGAAGTCATCCTTTGGTATTTAAAGAAGTGATCTACGATTATTTGTATATGAATAGACTGCTACGTCGGTTTAGTCAGCAAACAGGCATAACCTTCCAGCCCAGAAAGCCAGACAGACTGAAAAGTTTCATTGGTTGTATCTTAGATTCTGTATCGGCACTTCGGTAACTAGGCCCCGGAGTCTACAAACCAACCGGATCTCAATAGCTAAAGTAGTTTATAGATATAGCAACACAGATAAAAGATAGACGACTCTAGTTTATTAGGGCTTCACAGCATCGAGAAATGAGTCAAAAAAGTTCACATTGACCGACGTAGGCTAAGCACCAGCCTGTCGTTACTGCATTAAATCAGGAAAACACTCCACCATTGTTACAAAGGGACCTAAACTAACTTGGGGCGCAAGTATGTTGGTGTCATCCGGAATAAGAGCTTCTTTGGACTAACCTTGAACCAACGTCGAAAGGCTATAAGATGCTGTCGGCCTTCTGGCAGTGCAAATGAGCTCTGGGCAAGACATGGGGCCTACCACCAGTCTGGGGTTCTGCCGGTGCAGCTAAGTATATTGGTGTCATCCGGGATAAGAGCTTCTTTGGACTATCCTTGGACGAACCTCGAAAGGCTTTAAGATGATGTCGGCTTTCTGGCAGTGCAAACGAGCTCTGGGTAAAACATGGTGACTGCTACCGAGAAGGGTACTCTGGATTAATCATATCCTATTGATCAAGCTCTCACCAAAATATGTTATTGCTGGTTTTACTAGACTCCAAAGACGGTCTGTCTCGGATGCATAGGGGCTTTCCCTAGCATACCTAGCTGTGCTTCAGACGTTCAGATGGATCTCCCTCCGCTTGATATTCATATCATTGACTGCACTCTCAAAGCCATTTTCCGTTTAAAAAGAAGTGATCTTTGGTACAACACGCAATAGATTTTTGACAAACTTGCTCGCCATCTGATGAAATTACACCAGAACTTCTGTTGCTGAGAAAATAAGAAATCGTCTTTTCCTGTACCCAGTAATGGCTTCGGCTGGAATCTGAACCAGATAAGGAATATAGTCGGATATTTCACTCCTCGTTAGGAATACTTGCGTCTCTCTTCCATGCGAAGATATACGCAATCCTGATGGCAACGATTTTCATATATTCAAAATTAATCACCCTATCGGAAGATGGTATAATTTTTGCAAATGGCGTTATACATCATTCATATTTGACATTTGGGAACTAGATGGCTGCAGTATACAAACAGGCAAACAATGGAGCGCAATACTCCGCAAGACCGTGGAATAATTGTGTCGATGTTTTTAACCAATAATTGGTTGGTGGTGTTAGCGCAACGTGAATTTCGACGTCGATTTCCTAATCGTGTCGCGCCAACTGGGCAAATATTCTGGCGCTTAGCTACTCGACTCGAACAGAATGGAAACACAGAAAACCATGCAAAGCATGACCGCCACCAAACTAGTCGTTCAGCCGAAAATATCGCGGCTGTGGCCGCGGGTTGCTTCACCCAGACGACGGGCCATGCAATTGGGCATCACCAGACAGACCCTACAGCGAATTTTAGTGAAGGACTTACACATGTTCCCGTACAAAGTGCAAAGAGTGCATCAGTTAATGCCGCCTGACCGTCAGTCGCGCGTAAATTACTGTACAGCCATCCTCAATATCAACAACGAAGAGAACGGTTTTGTGTCGAAAATCATCATGAGCGATGAAGTGCATACCACTTAAGCGGTTACGTCAATAAGCAAAATCTTCATCCCTGAAGCACTGAAAATCCACGTGTGATAAACGAAGAGCCATTACATCTACTCAAAGCCACAGTGTGGTGCGGCGTTCACGCAGGATGTGTGATTGGGCCGTATTTTTTTGAGGATGCCATCGGCAATACGGTCACTGTTACTGGCGAGCACGACAGGGCCATGATAAACGACTTCTTACTGCCAGAATTAAATCAGCGGGACTTGGTGAACATGTGATTTTAACAAGACGGTACCACCACACGCACAGCACAAGCCACAATGAATACTATGAAGGAATCGTTTCCTGGTCGCATAATCTCCCGTTTTGGCGATTTGGCATGGCAAGCAATATTGTAACCATCCCAGACTTCTTTCTATGGGGCTACTTGAAGTCGGGGGTTTATGCCAACAAGTCTAAGACAAACGCAGCCCTTAAGGAGAATATTCGACAGGTATGCGAACAGTTATCACTATAAATCTTGCGGAAAGTAGTGGAAAATGCTATAAAACGGGCACAAATATGTATCAACACTGGCGGCAGCCACTTGGCGGATATCATCTTTTCTACTTCACAGAAAAAATTGTAAAAGTCCAAGTAAAGATTTCCATAACTCAAAACCTTTTTTTTTTATTTATTAAAAAAGTAATTCAAAAACAAAATTGGATGATTAATTTTGGGCCATCTTGTATACTGTGTAGAACCGGTGGAGGAGGCGAAGCATTTACATATATAGCGACAGTCAAAAGCAAAACTGTGGATAGCATGACCCTTAAATTTCAACTGCAGCATGGCAAGGCACGTCGCTCATGTGTTGAGTGTGCTGAGTATAAGTGACACTACATACAGCAATGCTTGCTGTGAAAATAATGACGACACCGCGGAACGCTACCTCTGTGGGTGTCCTATTTTTTCTTTATAATAAGCACACGCTCAAGGGGTTACTAGTATCTTGTAGGCACCTGACCAGATGTGGATATAGTACTCCAATTTTGGGCAGATACTTAGTTGATAGTTCCCCAAGTGGTTATGCTGTTAATATCGGAATTTTATAAGCTTAACATACGCTGCCGTTCCCGTTCTACAGCTGAAAAACAGGGATGTGAGTCCGGGAACGAACATGAAAATCAGAGAGTACAATCGTCAGCAAGCGAATTTGTATATTTGAATAGAAGTAGCAGACAAGATTTCATTGATGACAATTACAAAGAGTGTCAGAGAAGAATTTTGTGAATATCAGACTTGAAACCTTGGAACTTAGAAATATCCAGTGCAATTATCTTGCTTTCGCCAGATTGATATACCCTTTGGTTCTACTTTTTGGTGAGACATGCTATTGTTACATGGTCTACGCTCGCATGCATGTACTCGACTCTGATGTGGTGGTAGCTGGTACTGTACTAATTCTTGGCCTGTGTGCTCTGTTCCGACAGAAAAAATCGTGCTTAACCCCTTTGAGGAAAGAGAAAGTTAAATTAGGAGAAATGTAGGGTAGGATTGATTTTCGGGTCATTTTTGAGAAGCACCAGACACCAGTGAAATATATAGTCATCTAGTTCGTGGTCCGTTTTTAACATCCCTGCTTCAATTACGTACGTCAAACCTCACTGTCACCAGAAACTGTATATGTTTAGTTAAAGGTTCGCCATTTTACAATATGGCAAAATTGTAAACTACAAACAATTCCAAGACACTGGCTCTGTTATAGATTTATTAAGACCTATCCATCATCGAAATGCACGCTCTACAGAAAATATGGTCATTATTAGTTGAAGTGTTAAAGAAGATGCAAATCTATCGATTTTACGGGGAGCACAGCATTTGGGCCTGTCTGACGGCACATTATGGCGTATTTTGCATTTGGATTTGCATCTTCACCTTTATGAAGTTGAACTCACTCAAGAATTGAAGCTAACTGACCACGGAATGCGTAGAATATAGGCCGATTGGAAGTGAAAATCTACACGTAACTGTCGAAAGACCATTGCGTCCGCAAATAGTCACTGCCTGGTGGTCACAATTTGGTCTGGTGGTGCCATTGGTCAATACTTCTTCGAAAATGAGGAAGAAGGTGTAACCGGCTAGTCAAATTTTTTTTTTAACACAAATCGAAGACATACATATGTATGATTTCGACAAGACGGTGCCACATCTCACACAACACGACTTCTTTTGGCTTTATTGCAAGAAAAATTTCCGAGACGAGTTACATACGTACATATGTATGTATACCGCATTTTGGTGATGTGAAATGTCCACCAGGATGGTGTGATTTATCGCCGTTGGATTTCTTTTTGTGGAGCTATGCAAAAGATCGCGTTTGTGCATACAATCCGCAAGCTCTTGACGCTTTGAAAACGAATTCGAAAATTACTTTATCAGAAGTCCTGTGGAGGATGATGTTATATTACATTCATAATGGCAAGATCCAAGCAATATACTGAAATAAAAATTTTATCGAAATCTAAACCATAAATGTGTTTCATTTAAATGTACATAATCGTACTTTCGGAACCACAAAATGGATAATCCTGTATATTTTTCATGGAGCGTGCTGAACTTTAGCGAACAGTCCGCGTCAAAGCATGCACAAAGTAGCGCCCCTGCGAAACTGGCGTAAAATTACTGTATTTATGGATATTGGCGACAAATTTTTCAAATTTGCTGCAAGCAAATTGCGAAAGCCACGCCATGACACTAGTAATCCGACCACCATTCATAAAAATTGTTAAATTCGAATCAATGCTTGTCTTGCAGTTAGTCTCAATGACCAGCGGTCTAATGGCGATGCAAATGTGATTGCGCATGCGCCACATGCACATGCAACTTTGTCGCACATGCAATGCAAACTGCTCTGGCACTCGAAGATCTCCAAATACAGAACGTTGACGCACGTCTTCCTCAACTGCAGAACGACCGAATGAACTTTTTTCTATCCGAAGCTTAAGCTGGAACCTGCTAAACTATGATGTAGCCGCCACCGGCCTTCACTGTACGTAGATGTATGTACGTAGGTACGGATACGTGCATAGTCATATAACTGTCTATGATTATGGAAGTTATGGGAGGCATGGCAGGTATGGGAGGTTCGCCTTATTACTTTTTTTTTTATTTCACATCCCCTGCCCCGTATTTGGCCGCTTCTTACCGTAGTAGTGTGTGCTCTCTTCTGACAGTGTTATTCGATTTCTACTACGTCTTCGGGTTTAGTTTCTTTTTTTACATTTTTATCGTTAGTGCATGGCGTGTGGATTCGTTATAGGCGAGATGGGAAAAGGTGGTCGCCGTCGTCGCCG
The DNA here is from genome assembly GCA_907269105.1 of Volucella inanis. Lineage (NCBI taxonomy): Eukaryota > Metazoa > Arthropoda > Insecta > Diptera > Syrphidae > Volucella > Volucella inanis. The sequence goes on from OU026153.1 coordinate 40,697,196, forward strand.
CCACCATCATTGCCGTCGTATTCGTCGTTTTTGTCGCCGCTGTTGCTGCTGCTGCCACCGCCGCCACAGCCACAGAAACAGCCACAGCCAAAGTCTTCGTTCGTGTTGTGTGTCGTCGTAGTCGTTGCGATACAACAAATTGATGCAAAGCAGAAAAGTAAAAGACACGCGGGTATATGAAGGCTGCAGGGGGTGGCATGCGTTGTGTCGTAAATGACGTTTGGTCGCGCTCTTTTTCTCCACTCCACCACCCCGACCACTTTCCCCACCCGTGGATTCTTGTTTTCATTTTTCGATTTTTTATTATTATTTTTTTTTTTTTTTTTCTTCGGGCGGATAGCAAGTTGATTGCATCAACTTGGCTGCTAGTTGTGGGACTTTGGTTCCACACGGTGTGTTGTGTTTTGGTAGCCGTTGTTGCTGTTGTTCTTGTTGTTGTCAGGAAAGATAGGTAGGGAGGTAGGTATATTTAGAGGGGTTGCCGGTATGGACGACGACAAAGGTATTAATGGAACACACACATCCATTTATTGACGTCGTCATAGCGTAGTAGCCATAGTCAGGAGACTAGTTAGGTAAGTGATGGACAAACTTGGGGTAGTTTTAGTCGTTGGTTCATTTATTGCTGATATCACCAGAAACCTACCCTCGCCCTTTGGATATTTGTTTAGGCTCATTGGTGCCGCGCTGCAGGCTGGCATAATGCCAAGTGGGTGGCGTTTTTCAATGTGCTTTGTGTGTTTGTACATCCATCCATACCAAGCAATTGAACGAGTACGAGTGTACATCTATGCACTGAGGCGCTGTGCAGAGGAACACCAATGCGTCATAGCGCAACGTGGGAATAGATGGATTTTTGGCATTTTCGAATGTTTGGATATGATTTTGACGTTAGAATGTGACATCGAGTGAATGTGCAGAAATGTTACAGACTAGATACGACAACGAGAACCGAGCGCTAGTCGTTTTGGTAGCCTTCACAACCAGACTATTGAAAAAGAGGCGAATCGAATTTTGTTTCGAATTTGTTGGCGGTTTATGTTGGTGTGTTGATACATACATATCTATGTACATATATACATAATTCTACGTATGTATCTACAAATGCCTGCAAGAATGTAGATGAGCAAGGACAGGAGTTCTATTTGTGGGGTGACTCTTGTGAATGAAACTTGTTTGCCTGTGATGCGTACCCGGCTATTATTTACTCTAGTTGATTGGAAAATATGAAAAATGGGATAAGGTGTACTAAATTGGTAATTTGGTTAACAAGTGGTTAGTTTACAGACGCATAAATCAAACCATCGAAAGTGACAAGCGAATAGCAGAGGATGACTGTATATGACTAGTCATATGGAAAATTGCATTTTCAAAGGAGAAAAGGGTGAGTAGGGATCAGAAAATCGCCCGAAAATAGTTAATCATTGGCTTTAAAAAGTCACTGACGTTCTTTAACTTGTGTCTTGCAGATGTTTTTTGACAGTTGTGGAGAAGAACCACGAAAGGATCTTTGTGACCAGAAAACTTGACGTGCTCTATCCAACATTGTCATATGCGCAATACAGGCAACAGCCCGATTAAGTTTACCAAAACAACAGATTGAACCGCGTGCCAAGCACAGCCTGCCTGACATACATAACAACCAGAAACGGATATACGCTGAAACCTAACATAGACTTCTCAAGTGTACAAAACTTTCCCGCGTTCACAAAAGCACATGGCTGTTTGATGATAAAAATACGGCAGATAAAAATTTCAGGTGCCAATATTGCCCTGGACCTCTATAATCGTATTATAAAAAGGTACGAAATACGAGTGCGGATACCGAAGATATATAGAAAAGTTTGACGATGAGCTTCTACAAAAGCAAGAGATCACCAGAGCATTTGCTGATCTGGCAAATAGCCCCGCACCGCCAGTGTTAGGTCCGGAGGAGGAATGGCAATATTGCTAGAATGTCATCAGAAATTCCGCCTCGTCGATGAATGCCGACTTACAATTTCAGATAAAATAGGAGGCATATCGAGCAATATTGACCTGCTATTGACACATACCTACAGCAGCGAAGAAAAACCAAAGAAAAATGAGGGAGTTTACAAAACGCGAAGTCGAGGTGATGAAAAGACCGTTGTTAGAACGTAGTTTGTGCCAAAAATAGCCAGGAACGAGTTCTGTAGGCTATTAAACGACAAACACGTCGAAAATACCACTTTCAATCAATAACACTCATTCAACCTGGATAAAAGCCGGACCAAAACGAAATAGCAAACTCAGAAACAATAAACTCGCAGTAGGCCACATTAAGCCGCCGAGTGTTTTGCAAACTGGAGAAAATCATTCGATTAGAAGACTGCACAAGCTCATCCGAAAATTTGATTGGAGTAACGCATACGCGGTATAAATGTAGATAGCCCAACCATCTTCTGTTCAATCCTGAAGAAAGAAGACCACCTGAACTGCGCCAACTTAAGTGGCCTAAGCCTACTAAACAATACAAACAAAATCTCTGCTGCCGTATTTTGTGAAGGTCGAAAACCGATGTTCAATAACCTCATAGCTCCATATCAGTGCGGTTTGAATCTTTTACGTCTACTGTTTGGAACTTGGAAGAAGATTTTTTATGAACTTGGTGAAGTAAAGTGCCATGAAACACCGTGCATGAAATGGATCGCACCTTCCTCGAAAAGCCGCAAAATCCTCCTTGGGTACCACATTTGCACTACCAAATGTCGTTATAGATGCTAGAGCTGTACCCTCGTATGGAATAGAAGCGTCGCAAATCTGCAAGGAGTGTCTCGGTAGGCATATCGCTCTCGAGTTCGAGATAGATACCTTTAGTGCTTAGACAGACAAAGAGAGCTACCTATCCTTCGTTACTACGATGACTTCGGCCTTTTGTGATTGGAATAGCGTAAGGTCCAACATAATCTAACCCAGAATGCTTAAACGGAGGAGCAGTTGTAATAACTAGTTTTTGACGAAAACATGTCAAACAACCATCGATTATCCAATAACGTCTTCGGAGAAAGTTCAAAATTGTTTGCTTGCTTATGCTTTCCAGGATTTTAACGGATCCAGCTGAGAGTTGTCTTGGAGTCAGACCAGCAGTAATCTGTAATTGACGTCAGCTTTAAGGTGTCAAGCACTTTTATTTCACCATCCACTGTTTTGACTCGTAAGTAGATAAGAAACGGCAGCATAAGCGGAGGTAAACGAATCCGAAAAAACTTGTTGTTGGTAGTCTGAGGCATCCGGTGACGAGAAAACTCACCTAGAAATCTTGATTTCACCTATCAATGGAAGCTCTTCTCGAAATCGAACCCAGTTCTGCTGATTAGGTTTCAGAAGTGGACCATCTCAAGAAAGTTGTTGATTAGATTAGTTTGCCTGTTATCACAACTGGAGCCAGTAGACAGGTTGGATCATAAATGTTGGCAACATCTGATATGCAATCTCTTTTACAAAACCAGTTGATCCCGTTTAGATCATGATCCAAATTTAGATCACACCAAGGGTCACTCAACTTGTCGTAAGTGCTTATTCCTTGTAGAAACTCGGTAGAATCTAAATTCCATTTTCGTAAAAGGAACCTCCTCGTTGTAGCGACTTCTGTAGTTCTATCTGTAGTTGTTAAGCAGTCTCAACCAAGGCAATACCATGGAGGCAGTTATCCATGTAAAATGATTCCCGGAGTACCTGTAGCTTAAGGAAATTCAGCTTCTTCTTCATTGGCCAAGGTGTGGAGCACCTTTATTGTAAAGTACGGCAAGCTATTTAAACCATAGGTGACCGTAAGTAATCTGAAAATAACTAGAATGTCCTCGTTACCCGTTCATGATTTGCTACATATCGGCATCGTCTCGCTGCACAAGTATTTTTTCAATGTCTGCCACAAAACCAATTCGATGAGTACGTCATTTTAAAATAATTGCAGAGCACTCACTCTGAAGCTTAGGACCTATATGAAGACAATCATTAAGTGATTTACGTAATTTTTAATTCCTAGGTACATTGATGACAACTCTCAATTTTGTTATCGAGGTTAACTCCTTGTATGCGTAACGTGTTCAAGCTGCAGGTATTCGGACATCAATTCTTGGTACATTATCCTCATTGTTCATTGTTGTTGTTTAGGCCATGTAGTTGGTGTTGGAAAAGTTTAAAGGCGCCTCCTCTTGAATCCGCCAGTGTTATAAGATCAATGGAATGGAACAGGTACTTGTCGATGTACCGTCCACATCTGGTCCGGTGTACCGTTGTCTTGAAGAATTATTCGCAGTAGAGTTCATCTTGAGTTATTTTGGAAACAGTTTCCAAGTCCTCGTGTTCATTTAATTTTCACATACACTGAACTAAGTTAGCGAGTTCAGTCTGAGAAAATGCACAAAAACTTGTAGACATCTCTCGAGTTAATGATTCGGGTAAGCGTCCGTAGATAACCCATTCTAAATAGGTACGTTGTGCTACAGTAGATAATTACATAATTTCACGATATAGAAGAGAGCCATAAAGATGAGCTCCCAGAATGACGTCAATGGAACCGGCGTAATGAAAGTTTGGATCAGCCAGATCGAAATCTAAAAACTCAGAAAATAGTTAGCATGAGATGACCCAAACGTGGTAAAATTAGTGCTTTGCACTAAGTTTTGCACCAGCCGTTTTCGCCGAAAATGAAGTTGTTGAAACGCATACTCGCTAATAAACGAAGCCTGGGAACTGCTGTTCAAAAGAGCTCGCACTTTTAGATAATGTCCAGTAGCAGGTCGTACTTCAATTTGAGCTGTAACCAACAAAATCGGTTCTAGATTTACAAGTGAATTTTCGTCGACAGATTCACAGAGTGAATTAGGAGAATGAGGGTGGTCAGAGGTGTTGTTTGCCTGCATATACAATAGTTTATGATAAAGGTGGGCTCTTGAGCTTGTATTGTGTGGTGTTTTTGGTGACATCTTAAGCAATTGAAATCCAAAGGACAGTGCTGTCGTTCATGGTTAGCTTTGAAACAATTTTTGCACAGCTTCGACTTCATCACAAACGTCAGTCTCTGTGCTGGAGTTTGTTTTTTGAAATCAAGGCAAAACATTAGATCATGCTTACCAAAACAACTTAGAAATCGATTGATATTTGCTTGATGACTTCCCTTGGATTTTGCCTAGAGCATGCAACCATTGCGTCCAGTTCTTGAGGCGGTTTTTCAAAATATTTCCAGTTCTGAATACGTGGGAAAGCAATTCGAGCTGATGACAGGACCCAGTTTTTCTATTACATGCAAAATTAACCAATCGTCTCGGTCAGTTGACTGCCCTAGTTGCTTCAGAGCCCGAACGGCTTCAATGATTGCGTCAAGAATCTGACCTAAGACCAAAGACGATTCTTTACTAATGGTTGGCAGCTTTACAATTTCACGAAGGTACAGTTTAATAAACCCACGCTTGTTGTCATATCGACTTTGTAAAATATCTCAAGCGATCTGAAAGTTATCATCTCTAATCTGAATATTTTTTAACACTCGCAGCACTACCACGAAGGTTACAATTAAGAGAATGTAGTCGTGGCACATTGGAGAGCAATATATCATTGATCACAAAACTGGTAAGCATGTCTTTGAAGTTCAACCACTCGTCAAACGATGCATCGGAGGTGGGCAGTTGAATCTAAAGTAAAATTGATTTGACGTTGCTGCCTCCGCTTACGACGAGACAGGTCTGTGTTGAAAGAGACATAATTATGTTATCATGCACAGTAGTGGGCAGTGATAAGATCATTGGGTTCTTCTAAGGCTTCGCAATACACAGATTCAATTTTGGCAAAACCCTCATCCGATAGAAACTTTTGAAGATCCTTTTCATTATCTTTTGTTAAATTTGATGAGATGTCGTCATGGGTATCATTGAATTTGGTCCAGTAGTTGTCCAGGGGTTTTTCCTGCCCATGAAGTAGTCTTTTGTCTGCTTCGCCTTGGCGACTTTTTGTGAATTAGACAAGAAGTTACAAATTACCTTCGCCCTTGTTCTTTAACGAAAATCTTTTCGTATAGAAAACTGACGCCAAACGAAGAAGGAAGATTCAAGGCCAAAGAATCAAGTTCCCCGCAGGGAATGTCAATGTTTGGAACTTCGAGGAAGGATTTTTTGTAAACTTGAGATGAAAACGAAAGAAAAAGTAACCTCTTACTTGAAACACGTTTTTATCAATGCTCTGACATACCGATGAATATGCTACCTAGCGATAGTATTGCCACATGGTGGGCAATAGTGAAAACTAGTTTTTAGTACTTTTCAACATCTAGCTATGATGAAATATTCACTCTTCGGTTGAGGACCATAATATACCAAATCGATACTCATCGCGTTTTCATCGATTTGAAAGTTGCTCATGACAGCGTCTATAGAGACAAGCTAAACAAAATCATGCCAGCTATTGGCATGCCTGCTAAACTCGTTTGATGCACATCAATGCTGAAATAAACATCACCGAATCTACTGATGGTGAAAAGGGTCTTAAAGCTAGTGACGCGCGGTACACAATTGTACGCAACTCTCAAGCCCACACAGAAGAACAATATTTCAAAAAGCGGTCTTACTTCTTCCGTATGTATGTAGATAACGTCGTTATATCTGAACGTCATATTAGAGTATTTGATGTTCCACAAAGTTCACATGAGGTCCGATTCTGCTTATTCTGTCTATTGTAAAGCTTTACTGCCTATGCTCATATTATGTCATAGCTATGTTATGGCCGGAGATTTTTTAAGGAGAACTCGACTCTATATTAAATGCCTCCATCATCAAGGGTTGATTATTAAAATTTCAAAAACCAAAGTGATAGCCAAGTCATCAAAACAAAAAGAAAATTTTAACATTAAAAGAACACCGAAGCTAATGCTCCCCACAGTCGCCTAGCAATAACTAAATCAAAGTAGAAAAGTCAAAAACATTATCCTGGGGCTACCATTGATGAGAATAAACACATAAATATCCCTCATCTTCAACTAAGGTCAATATGTGCGATGGCTTACGAGTATCTTTAAGAATATTAAAATTTCGAGATACAAAAGGATATGAGATTCTGAGCTAGAAAAATAAAACATTACGTCTTTAACATAGTCCAACTAAATTTGTTAGACAACCGCATTAAATTGAGTCAAGTGTTCAAACTGCATGCTAAGAGAGCTTTCCTGGATCAAGTATGGAGTGACAATTACCTAGCATGGGAGTTGGCGACAAGGAGATATTTTTTTGCCTCACAAGACGAAAAGCGTCGCATCTACTCGTATTTCTATGCATAGTACACATGTTCTTAAGTCCAGAAGTTCTTATTGCGGTTTGGAAATTCAGAAGAAAACACCAATGAGGTAATGGTGGCCTTTCTAAGCCGTAAATGGCTATTTTTGATATTCAAACTAAATTGTAAAACGTACGTTAAAATAACATACTCGTGAGGTCAAAACATGAAGAAAGTAAAACCAGAAACAAAAACTACAACAACAACAATGACAACGACAATAAAGAAAGTTGCAAATGCGTTGGGAACCCCCTAAAGTTACCTCAAACGACTGAAACCAAGACCGGTTGCCGAGGGGAATAGCTTCCTAGTCAGCAATTCGCCAAATGAAGACAGTAGTTTTAGATAAGGAAATTCTCGGAACATCGATATGGAGAAGCTACTTCTCCGAGATGACAGCTCAATTGCCAGTTCATCCAAACTATTCACATTTGGAATATCGCAAGTTGCCGATAAAAAGGCTCAGCAAGAAAAAAGAGCTCAAAGAATTCGAACGCGAACATCTGAAGCGGGCCTATGACTTTTCAAGCATATGGACTTAGGGAAGAGCGAGCCTATTGCTCGCACCTCAGAGGATCTCAGCTCAGAAGTCTCGGGTTATGGCCGTGACACACTTGTGGTATATGAATGCATGGTATGCATACCATGATATCGTCAATACCATTATATGTGACACACTGCACTACGTAATAAAGTTTGACAGCATTCATGTTCTGACAAACAAAAAGAAGAAAAAAGAAATTGTATTTTGTGCTAGGAATGAGAGCAAGATTAAAAATGATGAGAAAAGGGGAGATTCATCGTGAGGTTTGATTTTCAGTAGGCTTTTTTGACAGATCACGAGTAACTGCTTTGTCATTTTTGTACAGTATCGTTTGTCAAATCATCATGGAAAGACTCTCACCAAAACAACATCTCCAAATTATTGAGCTGTATTACGAAAATCAGCGTTCTGTGAGAAATGTTTTTCGTGCTATTCGAGGAACTTACGGTTCGCTTACCATTCGCAAATTTGAGTCACAGTTTCCATTAGTGGATGATACTCGAACGGTTAGACCACATCCAGCATTGTGTAGAGACTATAGCAGCTGTAGATGAGAGTGTATGCGAAGACCGTGACGAACGATTCGTCATCGTTTTCAGCAGCTTGGCTTGGCGTATTCGACAACTTGGTGTATTTTACGTGAGGATCACGGTCTAAAGCGTACAAAACTCAACTTGTGCAAGTTGACTTGAATTTGAGCCATATTTTCAGTGAATGGGATCTGGAAACTACTCCGGTGTTTTATCGTGAAATTTTGTTCCGTGATGAAGCCCATTTCTGGCTTAATGGATACGTTAATAAACAAAATTGCCGTATTTGGGCTGATGATCAACCCAAAGAGTACCAGGAGCTACCATTACATCTATTAAAAACAACGATATGGTGCGGTTTATGGGCTGGTGGAATCATTGGTCCATATTTTTTCAAAAATAAGGCAAATCAGAATGTTATCGTCAATGGTAACCGTTAACGCGCCATGTTAACGGACTATGTGCTTCCTGAAATTCAAGCACATGGCCTCGGTGAGCCTTGGTCTCAACAAGACTGCGCTACGAGTCATACAGCGCGTGAAACAATGGACTTGTTGAGAAATCATTTTGGTGAGCACTTATGTTAGTTCAGGCGGTAAATTGGCTGCCTAGGTCGTGCGATGTCACATCTTTGGACTATTTTCTCTAGGGATATGTAAAATCTCAGGTCTTCAGGAATGAGCAAGCTACGATTGACGCTTTGGAAGCCAACATTACTCGTGTTATCCGAGAGATACCAGTCGCTATGCTCGAATGAGTGTCCCAAAATTGGACCTTCCGAATGGAGCACCTCATACATAGTTGTGGCCACTATTTACATAATATTATTTTCAAGAAGTAAATGCCATGAATTGCTTCTTTAACCGATAATAAAAATTTTAGGTTTAATTTCAAATTTATGTGTTTTATTTTACATTATAAGTCAAACGTCAGGATGAATCACCCTTTATTATTTGCTTCTGTGGACTACACGTATAGATTTACGTATGTCAATGTTGGTATGCCCGGTAAATGCAATGATTCAACAATATTCGATTGTTCAGCATTAAAAAATATTCACATAAATAATGATATATTTAATCAGAACGCTAAAGTTATAGAAGGCGTCAAAGTGCCAATTCTTTTCATTGGAGATTCTGCATTTAAGCTTTCTAAATATATCATGAAGCCATTCCCGTTTTTTTGCAGCAGCCTTATAAGCAAATTGTTTTCAACAGATATTTATCTAAACGCCGACGTGTTGTAGAAAATGCATTCGAGCAACTTAAAGTACGTACTACATAACATTTGTAATAATAGAAGTAACCAAATCAATCAGTCATGGATGTTTGAATCAGAGTCCTCGAAATAAAAGGCAACAACCTCAGCGAAGCACCATCAGCAAGAAAGATGAATCTGGAAACATAATTAGGCAGGCTATGTTATATTGAAACACATTTGTAAGTTTGAATTTTCAACTATTTTTATTTATTAATGCCGCAATCAATTTATTGTTTTCCTCCATAAGCTTAAACAACCTCTCATCATTTTCTATGCTTTTTTCCATAAGCTTTTTGTAGACCTCGCTTTCTTCCTTTGCCATTTCCACAAAACTTTCACTTTTGCTTCGTTTTCCTTTTTCTCTTCTAGGCACGGATGGTCCAGCTTTTGATGAGGAGAGCTCTTCCAGTATAGAAGAATACAATAATGTTTCGTATTCTGTTATAACATAAAATTTTATATTATGTATATACTTCAGGCTAAAAAAAAAGTTTACCAAAATGTTCAGAGTTGCGACGAACTTCTTCCATAAGTTCATGTATGTTGTTGCTTTTGTAACCGCCCATGAATTCGTTGATTTTGGAGAAATACTTCCAATACAATACAATTTTTGGTTTTTCCGACCTAAAAACATTAATGATATATGTATGTACAATATATTTAGATATTTTTAGTAATAAAGAGTGAATGTGATCGTATGTTATTCTTGTACGCAGCTCTGGCTCAGTTAACTCAAGCCCTTTTTCTGCCAGGTCAGCGCACATTCTTTTATATACTTATATGGGAATTTTTGACATTACCTCTTAATTCTTCGATATATTCACTCTACACTTCTATAATTTGGCGATTTGCTCGCTGCCAAGAAGCTTTCTTTTTTGGCCTGCTTGACATTTTTTGAAATTCACAAATAGGTCATATAAAAAGTCTCCACAGTTTATTGTCACTAGATGGTGTTAGTGTCCATTTATCCATTGTGGCAAATGAACACGTGTTTAAAAGGTTAAGTGTCAGGCTAAATTTTTTGTGAAGACAGCTGTGTAATTTGTTGTACTGATTTGAATATAACTATAAAAAAGAGAAAAACACCGTCAGAACATGCCGAGAATTTTGTGAAGTTTACGGTGAGAATGCTGTGAGTAAACGCCGGGCCCAGGAATGGTTTGTTTAACTCCGTTCCGGAAGGGAATTGTCTATTATGAGCTGCTAGAACGTGGCTTACCGGTCAATTCGATTCTCTACTGTGCACACTTCGACCGTTTGAATGAAGCTTTCAAGAAAGAGCGACCAGAATTGGTCAATAGAAAGGGAGTTGCCTCCTATCATTACATCTTTGACGACCCAGAACAAGATGACGGAGCTTGGTTGAGAAGTTTTGATACATCCACCGTATAGCCCGGACCTTGTATCCTCTGATTACCATTTGTTTCGTTGCAAAGCTATCTTGGTGATAAAAAATTAGCCGAACGAAGAGCCGCTGAAAATCACTTGGCCAAGTTTTTCACTGATAAACCACAGATGGAATGATGAAGCTACCCGGAAAATGGCAAAAGCTCATGGATAGTAATGGCCAATATGTACTTGATTGATATTGATTTTGAATAAAAAAATTTTTTTTTCAAAAATGTACCAAAAAACCGCGGAGACCTTTTGTATGACCGATATATATATACAAATAAACTTCAAAGTGACAAGTAGTTGAAGTAACACTATTTTTCACATTAGGAGAATGGAGCTGTTTTCGCTAGGGATATGACTATACCATTCAAAAAACCCTAGTATAGATATCACGCTTATACTCGCCTGGTATAACCGTGGTTTACCCTGACAGACATGTGGTTCATTTCTATATCATGGCATCCATACCACATGTGTGTCACGGACATTAGAGAGAGGGTACGGGATTAAAGCAACATGTGCTCTTATCAGACCCGCTGACGCCGAAAATGCTGGCACTTTGTCCTGTTCGAAATCCAACTCTAAGGTAAACAATCCTATTGCCCGTACCTCTACGAAGAGGACACTAACAGCAAAAAGCCACGATCCTGAAACTTTGACCTGTATCACGTTGGATTCTTGGTTGAATAAGCCTACTGGTCATACCTTTAAGAAAACGACCAAAGCAGCAGAAAACATCTAAGACCCAAAACAAAGTGAAATGCATAAATGCGACCCCTTCAAAGCGCCAGAGCCAAGAGTGAATGGGCCTATTGCTCGTATGCAAGTCGACGGGTTCCCGAGGTCTCCTCGAACCTCGAAAGCTCCACTAAGGTAGATATAGAGGACAAAAATTCGACGATAGGGTAGGGGGAGGCAAACTCGACGTTAGACAATATCTGTAGAGCTATTGCTAACCCTAATTCCTGTAAGAGAGATAAGCGTTGATCCAGGTGAAGCCGTTGATGGTGAGGTAGAGACTATAGGGGCGTCTTTCCAGAAAGTGTACAAAGCAAATGACATTATTGGCCCGAACCACGACCTGGAAAATCGAGTTCTTGTGCACCTTCGAAATTAAACAATCAACCGGCAATTCGAGAGCTCAGGTTTGTGACGAGTATATGGCAAATAATGTTCTATTGAATTTGGAAGGAATCACTTCCAATCACTCAGGAGCAAGAAATCAGTGGGACCGTTGTGCTTCGACATTTTCTAGAAGAAGCGGTGGACATTTATACCAGCATGTTGAATAATGCACTGAATAATGCCCATTATCCAGTGTAATTAAAACTGCGGTAGTACATCCCATAACCAAAAGGGATAAAGACACATTCAATCCGGTGAATCTCCGGTCGATCAGTTTTCTTCCAAATATCAGTAAGGTGTTCGAGAAAGTGATCAATTTGAGGACAAATGTGTAGTTCCGAATGATCAATTCGGTTTCTAAGTGGGACATCATGTCATTCAATCCACGTCTAAACGGGTTTCTGATATCGAATGGAACAAAAGTAAGAATCAGTTCACCGGTGTCTGTCTGACTGATTTGGAGAAAGCCTTCGATACCGTATGGTAAGAGCGACTCTTCTTCAACCTGAACAAGCTTAACATTAGTAAACTACTTCTGTATCATCTTTTCAGTATGCTCACAGACAGACAGTTCATCATGAAAAATGGCGATGTGACTTCTGCGATGTGACATTAAAAACAGTCTGCAACAATGTGCGATAAATCCGCCGATCTTATTTAAGATTTACACAAGTGATCTGATGGGTTCACTTCACCACGCCATAGCGTACGCAAACGACTTAATCGCGTACAGATCGGGTGCGAAGATGGAGGTCATTATGATACTTTTGCACGCGACTTCAATAAAATTAAACGACATTGCGACGACTGGAAGTTGACAATCAACTTTCAGAACTCGAAAACTATTCTGTTTAGAACGCCTATGTCTGTAGCCTCTAGGGACTTCATAAAGAATTGGCGAAAGTTTTCAACCGTGGAAAAACATGGGCAGCCACTTACTTCTCGAAATGTAGTCAGATACCTTAGGACCTCATTCGATTCGTACATCTTTCCGGCGAGCGATCTTTTAAAGGTTTGGGAACAAAAAGTAGTCGCAGGCTGCGAACAGTAGTCGAACAGCTGTGGACATGGCACTTAACTACAACAGAGACGTCGCACATGGCAGTGCGGAAAGCCTCTGGATCCGTAGAATGGTAGGAAGTCGCGACATGAAGGATATTGCTTGGCAGCCACAACAATTTTGATGTCTGGTTGAAGGAGAGGAAACTCTTTCGTCGAATTCCTCTAGTAAAAGGTGTGCCAACAGCTAATGTTGACCTTTTAATTGAATTGAAACATATTTATTACGAAATTAATGTAGTCTTTTAGTGATTAATAAAGATTGGTGTATGGCAATTACGAATGGAGTACAACATCATTCATATAACCACCCTATTGTAAAAGACCATCTAAAGGTCAACATTATCGATGACTTTTTAAAGAATAAGTGGCCGCAATTTTAGTTTGGATGTTATTTTTGAGATTCTAATTTGTCGCTGGGTTATTAGCATGAACCTTACTCTTCAAATAAATCTAAAGGTGTCAAATCGCATGAACTTGGAGACCAATCAACTTCTCTAACAGAAATAGTGCGATCTTTAAATTTCGTATACATTAAATTGATTGATTGATCAATCGGTATCACCATCCTATTGAAATCAGAGATCTTCCAGACCCAATTGATTAGATTTTGGAACAAAAAAATAGCCAGTCAACATTTTGCGGTAATGTTCTCTATTTATGAACCTGTCTCTCCACCCTCATCTTCGAAAAAGTACAGGCCATTGATGCAGTGACTTTTTAGGATGCATTGATTTTACAATTACCAATTAACAATTTTGTTAATTTACGTACTTATCCATTCAATAATGGGCTTCAGCGGAAAATATCGAATTCGATGACTAATTATCCTGGCAATCCAACATCCAGTTAACAAATCGGAGACGTCTTAGATGGTCCAAAGGCTTCAATTATTGTGTAATTCGGATTTTATAGGCGTGCAAATGAAAATCTACTTTTAATGTTTAACGTGAAGTGCCATAAATGAGCCCCAATTGTTGACTTCGATGACGAATTTAGGTGCCTGGCTGGTTTTGAACTCTTTCGTTTACAGTGGTGATGTTTTGTCTGAGCATGTCTTTATGAAATTTGACTCGATACTGAACCAGTTTCTTCAAACGGCTTCATCATTGCATGAATTCCGAACTCACAAAAATTCAAGATTTTTACAAAATGTTACTTTTACAGATCGCCTATTTTCAAAATAAGATTGAAAACCAAAAAAGCCTTGTTGCGTAGTAAAGGAATTCATAGCTAAAATTGCCAAGGATTTTGTAATATCTCTCAAAAAGACCAATCACATTGAATTTAGTAAATGACAATAATTGACACCCAACATCCACACCATCTGTTGGCTCACCCAGTACAATATACTTTCTCTAGGAAATAAAGTCGGTCGTCAGTCTGATTTGTTAGTCATTTCCAGCTTACATAGCTTAACGTAGGATGAGGATAGACTTAAGAAAAAAATAAATAAATAAAATAAAAGAATTAAAGAGACGGGAATTCTGCTAAAACAAGAGGCAATCTATGCAAAAATAAAAAATTGTATCATAAAATACCATATAGACAATAAGATAGTAACATATAAGTAGGTTAAGATTTATTTGTAGGTAGAATATAGGTTTAAGTCTTAAGTTTTATAATTTTTATTCAGTTTTTTTATTTAAAATTTGTTTTCTTAGTTTTAGTTTTAATTAATGTAAAAATATAGTAGCAACACTGTTAGAAATGCCGAAAGACAGCGTGAAAGGATTACGTTTAACTTAGAGTAGCCGCATGGGACCAGTAAGTTATAACAAGATTAAGTTATTTAAGCTTGTAAGTGTCAATTAATTAATTACACAAAAATGCACTTAAAATGATAAAAATTGTATGAGCACCGGTTCCTACAAGATCACCAAAATTAAGCAGCGTTAGGCGCGGTATTCACTTAGATGTGGGACCGCATGGGAACTTTGTGTCAATTATTTAGCATTCGGAACGCATGGGCCGAATGCCATGTGGGTATACTGATGAGCATTCATAGCGAGACGGATATTACGGTTAAAAGTTTGAAGGGGCGGAATGCTACTGGCGATTTCTATGGAGCACTTGTGGTGGAAATAACGATAAAACAGAGTGAGACACGAGACATATCATCGGTGTTCGAGGGTGTCCAGAGTGATATATGATAAGCATCACCTATGAGTTTTATCGCACGGTGTCGAATGCTATCTAGCAGGTACAAGTGCCCGACCAGATGTAGGCATTGTACTCCAATTTCTGGCAGATAAATGCCTTACATATTGAAGCCAGATCAGAGGGAGAAAAGTATTTCTTCTATCGCTAGAGAAATCCTAGACATTTCGCAATATTTTCGACGACACCGAATATGTGATTGTCATTGACACATACCCAGAATGGAAAGTTTTTCGGTTTCGATGATGCAGGTGCCATCCATGGACAATGGCTGGGTGTTTACATTTCGCTTTAACGACAGCAGACAACATTGTGTTTTGGAAGCACTAAAATCCATCCTGTTGATAATTCCCCACTTGGCCATGCTATTAATATCGGAATTATTTGAGCTTAGCATACACTGGCGTTCCCGTTCTACAGCCGAAGAACAAGGACATGAGTCAGGGAATGAATATGAAAGGCAGAGAGTACTGTTGTCAGCAAAGGAATATATTGGATTAGAAATAGCATACAAGAGATCGTTGATGAAAATTAAAAAGAGTCTCTGAAACAGAACGGAGCCCTGCGGCACATCACCATTTATTTTATGAATATCAGACTTGAAACCATCTAAAAAACCTTAAATTTAACGTGCCGAAAGTTAATTTTCAATCCATTGAAGAAGAGAGACATCAATCCCAAAAGCACGCGTTTTCGACAAGAGCTTGGTTCCAAACTCTGTCAAATGCCTTAAATACCAAGTGCAACTATCTTGCTTTCGTCAGATTGATATACTATATGCTTTGGTTCCACTTTTTGATGAGACATGCCATGAAATCACCAGTGGATCCGTTGCTACGAAAATCGTACTGCCGGTCACTGAGAAATTTTCGTGTTTCGAGATATCATAAAATATGGGCTGAAAAGCCATATTCAACTTTATGTATCAATATTGTTGCCTTCGAGGGCGATACACTGATTGAAACGATTTCGATACCAGTTTTGTAGTTCGATTTCGGATTAGCCTCAAAATAGGCCTCTGTTTCTGCGATTACTTCTTCATCGGTCTTAAATCTCCTTCCGGCGAGCATTCTTTTGAGGTCGTCGCTGGGGGCCAAATCTGGAGAATACGGTGGGTGGGGAAGCAATTCGTAGCCGAATTCATTCAATTTTGCCATCGTTTGCATCGACTTGTGACACGGTGCACTGTCTTGATAATACAGCACTTTCTTTTTCTTCAAATGCGGCCGTTTTTCTGCGATTTCGCCCTTCAAACGCTCCAACAACGCAATGTTATAGTCGCTGTTGATAGTCTGCCCCTTTTGGAGATAGTCGATGAAAATTATTCCATGTGTATCCCAAAATACGGATGCCGTAACCTTGCCAACCGACTGTTGAGTTTGGACGAGGTTCGTCGCCTGCTCGCCACTCAGCTGACTGCCGACTTGACTTTGGTGTGAAGTGATGGAGCCATGTTTCATCCATTGTCACATACCGACGAAAAAATTCGGCTTTATTGCGGTTGAACAGCTTTAAACACTCCTCTGAATCATCAACACGTTGTTGTTTTTGTTTGATGTTCTAATCTGAAACAGCCTCTTTTGGACGTCCACTGCGTGCATCATCTTCGGTGCTTGTATGACCACTTTTAAATTTTTCAATCCACTTGCGAATGGTTCGTTCGGCTGGTGCAAAGTCCGGGTAACACTTATCAAGCCATTTCTTTGCATCGGCTGCATTTTTTCCCATCAAAAAGCAATGATAAATCAACACACGAAATTGCTTTGAATCCATTTTATTCACAATAACAAAAGTTGCTTCACTCACAACGCTATATCTCGAGAACTAATCGTCCGACAGCTGTCAAGTTTATACAAGTATCTTTTGAAGGTTGGTACTAACCGAAAATTGTATGGATTTAATTCAAGTGGTGCCCTCTTTTAGAAACGGACTTTTCAGCCCATGTATTATTTCATGAGCTGACAATTTGTCAGCGTTTCCATGACCTTGAAAAGAAGGGACCTAAGTGCAATGAGTCTGTAGAAGGAGAGAGAAGAAGATTCGCCTTTTTCAGGGAAGGACTAGACAAATGTTGTTGTCCATCTTCTGGGAAAGAATCCAAAGGAGTAGGATTGATGAGAAACCTTGCGCAGTAGTTTTTCCAGTGAGTAAGAATACCTTTTCAGAACAAGGAGAGATATGCCATCTGGACCAGCGGACTTATGAATGCTAAAATCTTTAAGAACTCTTGCTACTACACGAGTACTACGAGTTCCTTTGAAAATTCGACGCATTAAGGTGTAGGCGGAGACAAAGCCAAATCTGGGAGTGTTGAACTGGACGCAAAGTGTACAATAAGCAGACTGGCTTTGTCCAAAGAGCTCCCAGTTGGAACGTCATTAATTGGCGTTGAGATGGAGGATGATAATTTCTAATATTTCTAATATTTTTGACAAAAGACCAACAATTCTTACCAGCTTCAGGACATTGTAGTATTTTTTGGCTTGTAGTGAGTAAGACGTTGCAGTCATTCCTGGCTATTTTGAACTTTTTTCGGGTTTCCTTTGTAGGTTCAGTCTTGTAGGACCAAAGAGACAACCCTGACAGCTCGAATTGTACGAATTGTATTGTCTTTCTTTTTGATTTAATACACTTCATTCGATAAGGGATAAAATATCTCATTGCAAAGACAATAGTGTCTGTGATCACATAAGCAGCGGCGTCCATGTCGTTATAGAGGAAACATAACGACCACCTAAGAAGGTGTTAAAACCGCTCCAATTGGCTTTCTCGTATTGCCATATGGTTAGTCTAGTAATCACAATGTTCTGACAAGCCTAGAAGGAAGAGCACATCAACGATTCCAAGGTGTTGGCGCTACGACAATTAAAGTCCGGTATTCGCATGGGCTCACTTAACAGCTGCGTCAAAGTTTTTACAATTAAATCAAGCTGAGAATATTTTGATGTGAGTATTTTGATATTTCTGGATATCTTTTTAATTTCAGAATCATTTGTCTTTGGGATGTAAGTAAAGTATAGAACGTTCTTACATACTCCGAAAAGAAAATATTGAGAGTGCTTCTCTACTGTGCTAGTAGTTAAGATCAAGCTGCTGTCCTTACTGGCGTATGAATAGTAACAGTGATAGTCTGGCTTAGGAAGCTGTTGATGACATTAGCAACAAATATGCATGTCCTTTTATTATTCGCTTTTACTGCTTAAGTTAACGATATTGGTATTTTCATTTTTTTTTTGTTATTTTTTGAACGTGTACTTTGTCGGGCTTAGGTTAGCAGGATCTTTCTATAAATTAAGTTGAAATAAAGTTACTTATGTTTAGTCTTGTTATTCAATCGAATCAGGCCCTTTTACTACCTAATGTGAGGCTGAATTAGGCGAATAAATATAAAATATAAAAAATAATTTCTAAGTAGTAGAATTTATAGAAGCAAACGCGGTAGCAAAAAGGCTCGATAACCGAGGTTCACTTGGGTGTACCAAAGAAAGTATACATTCTATAGGTATGGCCTTCCCTTCACTGCATATTTTGTATTTGAAATACTTAATATTAGTCGTATAGACAATTTAGAAGGAATTTTTCTGCGGTTTACAACTGTGTTCTTATTAGTGTTTCTTTTTTTATGTCACTACAGGAGAGAATGGTCGATCTTCATTCATGCGTGCGCAAAACTGCTTTGTGATTCCATCTTCTGTCAAAGATGCAACATGCCAACCAGCGCGGAAGATCCTGTGAGACTCTGCCTGGCACTTTCGTTAAGACGTATTTCGAGCTGGGCATTTTCATCGATATTAAGTGTGCTTTCGACATCGCAACTTTTGATTAGGCATGGATTGCTATTGAATAAGATGCACTGGTTGTGGACGCTGACTGCGTCCAAAATATGATGACAGGTGTTGCCTTCCAGCCAGCTATAGTGCTACAGTGTTTGTTAAATTACTTACCGCTAAATACCCTCAATGACTCCAAAGCTTAGTCCCAGGCATATGCAAAGGCTGCAGCTCTATTGTACATAAGTCGTTTAAGTTTTAAACATCAATTAGATCAGATGTGCCAGAAGTCATCGAAAACTTACAAGGCTGATGAGTAATATTGGAGGCCTACAACGGAATAAAGGCTCTTCCTGTTTGGAAATATGGTCAAGTGCTGCAACACGAAACTGAGAGGATAGCAGTACGGAATCAATGTGGTAAGAACAGGTAAAATAATCGATTCGTATACGAGTAAGCTAAGTTTTTAAGCCGACCCTGGCGAATGCTCTACTACGATACCACGAATGGCACAAATCGTTCTGTATTTAGTTGCAAGTAATTTTTGTCGGTAAAAGTACGGCACTTGTGCCTCATTTAAGGTTTCCATCTTCCGAGCCAAAAACAAAAATAAAAAAAGGTCTACTCGGATTGAAAGATAGATGGCACTACCTATCAGAAATTGGTGACAATCCGACGCTTAGTTTTGTTTTGGCATCCATTTCAAAACATCGGGTTTGTATTTTTTGCGACCATTTAAAGAGAGCAGTAAAACCGATTATTTCGATTGTTCTTTAGTCTCTTGTGTGTACCAATGCATCCAGGTTTTATCGACGGTCACGAAACGATGCAGAAACTCCTTCGGATTTCGATTAAACACGGCCAAGCACGTCTTTGATGTGGTTTCACGATTGCGCTGGTTCTCCGAGGCACCCATCGCGAGGACAAAATTCTCATGCCCAAAATCTCGTGAAGGATATGGCTAACGCGTTCAGTTGAGATGTTTGCTATCTCAGCCAACAACTCGCGCATTTTGACATGGCGGTCCGTTACCTGGACGCGATTCATCAAAAACTGGCGTTCGAACCAATGGTAAACAGTTGTACCGGAAGGTAAATTGATCCTACTTATACCATCAAGAATTGCCTTGATTTCCCCGCAGGTTTTACCACTCAAAAACCGTGATCCAGAGCTCTTTTTCCATGGTCGCAAAAAACACTAACAAGAAGTTTTGAAATGAGTGTCAAAACAAAACTTAACGTAGGATTGTCACCAAATTTCGACAGGCTGGCTAAAAGACATTATACTAAACATTGGTACACTCAGAAACGGCATCTATATTCCAATTTGGGTATTCATCAAACAGCCCTCTTATGTCTATTGTGTGTTGAATCAAGCGTAGCGACCGCCTGCTTTAAAGTGAAGATATTAGAAATTAGCCTCCCAAAATTAAATATTGGAGGAAGCTTTTCCAACGAGGATTAAATTTTGGGTGCCATCCTGCAGAACAAACATTTTTGGAGTAAACATGTCGCGTCAAAAATATATAAACCAAAAACCCGCTGTTGGCTTTTTAGTAGTGCTAAACAGTAACTAATCCTTACTTGGCTTGCATCCACTATTAATTTAACTTTTGCAGATCAAAATGCGTAAGACAAATAACGGATTACATGCTTTTCTTAACTGGCTCAAAAGAATCTTTTTTAAGGTTTTCCCTAAACAAAATTACTGGACAGATTATCATAAAGAGGCGCTGCCCTTGTAACGGCATAAACTGATGGTAAAAATTAATATCACCGAGATTGGAGTTCGTTTAAGTTATTCGGCTCTGACAGTGTTATAATAACTTTATCCCTGACTGGATCTTTACGTAAGCCGTGTTTATCTATAGTGTAACCAATTATGTTTTAGCAGCTGTCAAAGTAACCATTGACAGCCAGGTGTCATTTCGTCATTCATCTTTTTACGCTTGCCGAACGTGCGGAAATTATTAAAAAAAAATTATCAAATTCTGGCTCAGTTGTAAATACGCAACGCAAATTTCGTCGTGAGGTAGGTCGTAATCATGGCATCAGTGTGCAGTCGATTTGTTGCACCGTGGAAAAGCTTGAGCGCGAGTAGACTCTTTTGGATCTAAAGCCACCACTCAGTCAAAGATTGGTGCGAAATAAATAAAACATAGTCGCCGTAGCAGACATTATCGAAAACGACCCAGAAATGTCGATTCGGTGCCGATCAGCTGAATTGGGTATCGCCAGAGAGCTAATTGAGCTCTAAAAATGTTGAACGAAGATCAACGAAGGTTTTGGCCAAAAAATAGCGACTGTGTCTACCAGCAAAATTGCCATTATTGGATCGACCACTATATACACAAGTGTTCTACCAAGCATCAATGCTTCCATAAAGATTTTATCTCTTTAATGGTATCAGATATAGAGCGATGTTAACCGACTTTCTGTGGTCAGAACTCGACAACATCGATGTATCCGAGCTGTGGTTCCAACAAGACTGCGCTCTGTTGGATCACCCTTATGCGCCCAAGATAACAAACACACTCTTTAAAAATTCGCATTTAAAAGAGTGCTTCTTGAAGTTTTTAAATTACCAACGACAGCGTTTTATGGTAGATAGCTAGGTAGATAAAAGTGGGGGTTTGGAAAGACCAACAAACTTAGGCCTAATGGCCCATTGTGATGCCACGTAGATCTGTGATCCTCTTACTCATGTTACCAATTTGAGCTTAAGATGAAGCGTAAGAGATTGTTAACCTCTATATTCTTTATATCGTTTAAATCGTTTTAGAAGAAAGCTCCTCAGTGGCGTTTTCTTCCCTGGGAGAGAACTGGGCATGTACAGAGTAGATGAAGGATTGTCTCATCTTCCTCTTCATCCATGCAACTTCTATAAAAAATCGTTTGTAAAGGCGCCAAGCCTTCTTGCATGCTTGCCAATAAGGCAGTGTCCAATGATGACACCTATAATGGAGCTGAGAAGCTTTCTGTTTAGAAGGATCAGACAACTAGAGCAAATAAGATCCAGCTTTGACCAGATCTATTTGATATGTCTAACGACCTATTTCTTTATTAGCACGTAGCGATTGGTATACCTATGCAACACCTATCGGGTAAAATACGTAGAGTGGTTCCAATTTTATCGGCCCTACAATTCTGTGGCCCGGCACCCAACATAGGTGAAAAATGAACTGCTCAGCCATCTACATAAGAGATCATCGTCTTAGAATTTAATGAGACTGAGTCCAGGGACTTGATTGTGGCCCAATTGTCCAAAAAGAAGCGGATTCCTTTCCATATATCACGTTATCGCTATCGATTTTAGATCCATCTGTGTAGAAGTAGATTGACTTGTCCTCCATGAAAGCATCTTCCTCTTAGGAGGATCTAGAGGGCAAGCTTACATGAAAGTCTTTGTCAAATTAATGTTTGGTGTAATCGATGTTCTCTGTGAGAATTCCTAATATATTAAGAATGTTAGCATGGCCAGATAAAATATTTATACACTGTGTAGTCGCTTTAAGGGGAATAGCTGCAGTAGCAGCTTTTTGCCTGATAAAGATGTCGAGGGGTGTCAAGTGAAACAGAATATCAAAAGCCGCGGAGGGAGTAGAACGTGAAGCTGCGCTTATGCATAGACATGGTGTTCTTTGGACTCTGCTTAGTTTGCTGCAGTTGACTGCACTGTCCAAGGCCGTCCATAAGACAACAAACCCCGTAGGGTGAGTATCGGTCTTATGACCGTTGTATACCCAGTAGATTATGTGTGGTTGAAGGCCCCATCTGCTCCCAATGTCTTTTTCGCAAGAAAATAAATCTACTGCAGTTAGGTTAGGTTTCCAGTTTAATTTTCTTTAATAAAAAAAATGAGACCCAGATATTTTGCTGTATCGGGAAACACTAAACTCGTAACGTTTATTGATTGAGGGTCCATAATTTAAATTTTATATTTCCTGGAAATATATCAGTTTTATGGGGGCTTAACTCCAATCCACAGCGATCCGCTCAACGCATTAATCTGTTAAGATTTACCGGAAGGAGTTCTTCAATGGTATCAAGGTGCTCATCTGAGATGGATATAGCATAGTCATCCGCCCGCATAGTCAATCAACCTGGTATCACCCCTTCTAGGTATATCGGCAGTTCATTAAGAACTAAGTTCCAGAGAATGAGAGAACGGAGACCGCCTTGCCCCGTACTTCTGCTGACACATCTTTAATCAGAAGTTCTACCCAGTTTGGAGTTAATTATTCTACTTCCCACGTGATTCGTCTTTGCAGATTTAACAGCACAGTCGTGATTGCGGATGTGTTGACGTTGTCCAGGAAAAGAGCCATTGTGTACTCTCTATATTGTAGGAATCGTCCGATATATCTAGTTAGCAAATGCAGAGCCGTTTCCACCGACTTTCCTGTACAGTAGGCACGTTGAGTCGTTGCCAAAAGTCGTGGATCAATTTTTTCTCGTATATGGATATCAATCAGTCTGTCTTGAATTTTCAGAAGAAAAGATGATAAACTTATAGGTCTTAGGTTCTTCGGGAAAACATGAGAGCATATTCCGGCTTTGGGAATGAAAACTACACTGACTTCTTTCCATGACAGTGGAATGTGGATCCGTTCTATACAGGCTCCTCATGATATTCTCTAGCGTATGCAGGATAATATCTGAGGACCTTTGTAGCCTAACAGGTATTATAGCGTTGTAGGAGGTTCTTTTTATTTTTTCGCGAAACTATTGGGTTGTTCAATAAGTTCTGCGGGTTTTCCTTTGGGAGTAATGTTTATCGTTTTAGAAATCTCTGTGTATACTGTTATTGAATTTTTTGTTGTATATTCAAATGGAGAGGATTATCCTTTACATTTTTACGGGAATTTTTTATTTTTTTTAAATTGAGGATAAGAAAGTGCCTTTTCGGCTTATTTTGCCTTTTTAAAAAAGGTGTCAAAGCAACAGGGGAACACACTCACGTTCAGAAGATACAGACCTTGCTGATTCTGTTTGCTCTGGATGTATACCCACCAGAGACGACCATCAAATCTTGGCAACGGTTACCGTTGATTTAACGACATGGGAAATCGCTCAGCGGTTCAACATCGCCCATACAATCCTTTCGCAGGGACTGAAACGGATTGAAATGTCGAAAGAGGATGATGTTTGGGTTACTCACGAACTCAGTGAAAGAAAGATTATGGATCGCATAATAGTCTGAGAGTCTTTGTTGAGATGGAACTCCCTTAAGGCTTTTCTGAAAAGAGTGGATACGGGAGATGTAAATGGGTGGTTTACAACAACATTCGGCGGTGCGCTCCTGGTGGAACACCGCAATCGGTCGGTACAAAAAATTTATATTCCAAAAAGGTCATGTTAAGCATTTGGTGAGACTAGCGTCCTTTTCTTCAAGTTTAAAGCAGGCAGTGGAAGAAAAACAGCCAAAGTTATCGAACAGGAATGGCATTGTTTCCATCATGACATCGCTAGACCACAAACAACTTTAGTGACAAAACAAAAGCTGAATTCATTTGGCTGGAAAGTTATCCAGCACTCACCGTACTATCCAGAGATTGCGCCTTCAGACTACCATCTGTTCCGCTCTCTCCAAAACAATTTGAACAATTCAATTCCGAAGATGAAATCAAAACGTACCTGGAAAACTTTTTTACCTACAAGTCTGCTGACTTTTACAAAAGAGGCATTACTTTCCATTTTACTGTTTCCAAATAGGTTTCAACGGGTTTGACAATGTGAGAGCAAGCGTTGTCATGATGTAGAATGACTTTTACTTGTCTCTGCTTGTAATGTGTTTTTCGCGAAGTGCTCGGCTCAATCGCATCAATCCCCAGTGATGGTTTCGTTGGATTTCAACGATTCATAATAAAAACCACCGACCTGATTCCACCAAATACTCAGCATAACCTTCGCAACGTGAATACTCGGCCGAGCGGACGACGTACAAACATGACCGGGCGTTCCCCATCCTCATTTCTTTTCTTTGGGTTGCTGTAATGAATTCATTTTTCATCAGCCGTCACGATGCGGCCAAGGAAACTCTTCCTTTTTTGCCCCTGGAGCAAATGATCACAGACGAAAAAACGACGCCAAGTTCCTTTTATACATATGCAATCGCTTGGAAGTGCCTCAAATTCAGCGTCTTTGAAGGATTTTCACACGGACGGCCGTCAACATCGAAATCACCGCCTTTGATAAATGGAACCAATCGGCACGTTGTTTTACTTAGAACAGCATCTCCGTAAACTTTTTGGTGTTCTCGATGCGCTTCACCCGCCGTTTTCTTCGAAAGAAAGAAGAAAACCAACACTTCCAGCAAAAAACCAACATTTCCACACAATCAAAAGTATATGACGCCAAAAAAATCACTAATCTGTCAAAACGATTTGTTTACCATATGTCTAAGCTTGGTTCATGACGTTTTGGATATGTTAAAATCGACCAGCACTTGGTGCTAGAGCCATCTATTAACAACTTGAGAACTTAATTGTGCCTTATCCTCAGGTTTGATTTATAATGTAAAATAAAACACATAAATTTGAAAGAGAACTTAAAATTTTTAATATTGCTTAAAAGAAAAATTCATGGCATTTATTTTCTAAAATTCATATTGTGTAAATTTTGGCCACAATTACGTCTGAGGTGGTCCGTTCGGAAGGTCCAATTTTGGGTAACTCGTTCGAACATAGCGACTGGTATCTTGCGGATGACACGAGTAATGTTGGCTTTCAAGGCGTCAGTCGTAGCTAGCCTATTGCGGAAGACTTGATACCCTACATATCCCTAGAGAAAGTAGTCCAAAGGTGTGATATTGCACGATCCAGGCGGCCAATATACCGTAGCAAAACGTGAAATTAAGTGATCACCAAAATGATTTCTCAACAAGTCCATTGTTTTACGAGCTGTATGGCTCTTAGCGCCGTTTTGTTGAAACCAGGGTTCACCGAGATCATGTGCTTGAATTTTAGGAAGCACATAGTCAATTAACATGGCGCGATTTTGGTAACATTCTGATTTACCTTATTTTTAAAGAAATATGGACCAATGATTCCACCAGCCCATAGACCACACCATACCGTTGTTTTTAATGGATGTAATGGTAATCTTCGGGTTGCTCATCAGCCCAAATACGGCAATTTTGTTTATTAACGTATCCATTGAGCCAGAAATGAGCTTCATCACTAAACAAAATTTCACGATAAAACACCGGATTTTCATTGTGTTTTTCCAGAACCCATTCATTGAAAATATGACGCAAATGCAAATCACCTGGCTTCAATCCTCGCAAAAGTTGAATTTTGTACGCTTTTAGGCCAAGATCCTCACGTAAAGTACTCCAAGTTGTCGAATACGTCAAGCCAAGCTGCTTAGAACTCGACCTACTGAACAGTAGTTGTTTTTAGTAGGTCGATTATGTACACCGTAAGTTCCCCGAATCGCACGAAAAACATTTCTCAGGGAACGCTGATTTTCGTAATACAGCTGAACAATTTGGAGACGCTGTTGTGATGTGAGTCTTTCCATGATGGCTTGTCAAACGATACTGAACAAAAATGACAAAGCAGTTTGATAGGAGTCACGCGTGATCTGTCAAAAAAAGGCTATTGTAAATCAAGCCTCACGATGAATTTCCCTATACTATTTCACTATAACTATGAGTGTCCGAGCTACCCCTCCCCCACCCCATCAGGCCGCCAGAGCTCAAGGGTAATGTGGTGGATGCTGCTACCATAGACACTTTATCACTGAAGCATTTACTAATCTTTCTCATAAAAATTGAAAAATTTCAGTAACAGGAACAAACAAGGACTACAATAAGCTAGTTACTTGTGTGAGTACCCTGGCGTGACAGAGGAAAAAATAAAGTATGATGTTCCGGCTTTGTTTGGTAAGTTTCCATCAAACATTGAAATTGGAACGACAAATCCAGCTTTTCCGATATGTCACTTGAAAAATCATTTTAACTTACAATCTGCTTTTCCCAGAGTGCCAATGTCGAGAAATTGGCCAACGTAATACCCCAATGCTTTCTCGCATACATTCCTGTGAGATTGGCAAACATTTCTTATCCTCACTCTATTCATTAGGTCATTAATCAGAGTAAAAATACGTAGCTGCGCACAAAAGGCAGTTCCAACTTTCAACACACTCCGCATCTCAACTGAGTCACCATAAATCGCCAAGGCAACATTCACATCGATAACTTACCTCTCTAGTTTTGTGAACGAACCAAACCTCCTTTATTGGCAGTGACATGGCTTCATGACTTTGCATGAAGATATATTTTTAGCCAGTACTAGCCTTTGAAGATCCTTAAGCTCCTTTGACTTCCTTATGAAAATTATTTGGTGGCTAACTAACCCTATTTTCAGCTAATTTAGCTTGGAATCTGAAATGTATATTCAAATCGTATACGATTAAGCTAGGTGAAAAACTGTTATTCACGTTTATCTTGCTGTCAGCCTTGGGGTCCTCTAGCTTCTGCCTTCTTTCTACCTTCTCTCTCGTCTTACCATGTTTTTCCGTAACCCCAAGTAACTTGAATCGAGGATACACCAGACCGACGACGTACGTGCCCTTTTAAAAGAAAACTAAAACCATGATTGCTATACAAGACTGCCTTCTCCAGCTTCTTACATGGCTACCCTGAAGCTACAAGTATAACCACTGAATCGAATGTATCTGATGTTTCTACTGTATTTCGTATAGTGAAATCAGCATAATGCCGATCGGTACTTTCGCAATATTATATTTAACTTTCTCTCACTCAAGTTCATGATAATTCTGAGGTAAAGGATCAAGACTTTAACACTTCCTATTGCTTCAATTACCAAATTCATCATCAAACTTTTTTATCCAAAAAAAAAAACAACCCCGTTTGGCAGGGATTCTTTAAAAAAAAAATCGTTTCAATGCAACATCTTATACTAGACCCTCCTGACGGCTTCATTTATGGGTTTGTAAGTCCTTCCCCTTTACGCATCGCACAACAGCTTAAAAAAGAAACATTGTATGAAAATTTCATCCGAAAATCCGTTATAGCAATTCTGTTTTTACCATAAACCCAACTCTAAGTCAACCATTTCCTATGTTCCTACATACCTTCATCATGTTTAAGACAGACGAAGCGAAAGTTTTAGGTACGAGTATCTATTCAATGTATTTTCATTCGAAAAAAGAAATAGAACTCCGTTACAACTTATCCAAAAATAGTCCATTCTAAGTGTTTAATCTAAAAATAACTTTTCACCACCCACCCCTCTTCAAAAATTGTCGAAATTTCTAAATTCGAGAATCCCCCAATGCGTTCTAACCTCAATAACCTGTGAAACTGTAACTCTAACTTTCAAATTGCCAAAACATTTCAAATGCAACTGTTAACTAAAATAGAGAAGAACAAGACCATAGTAAGAGAACAAGAATATTTTTATACCAGTATATACGGATAGATATAAGAGTGCTGCAAAAAAAAAAAAAAAAAAAAAAAAAAAAAACCTCTACTAACCTACGTCCTTCAGAATGGATCGAAAGCTACCTACCTACGCTATTCATTTAGAAAGCAACCAACAACGACGTTGACTACTCGTAACACCAATTTTCATCCATTCCACCCTTTTGGGTGGTTGTACGTAGTAGAGCTAAACTCGACTTAAACTTATACACAACATCCCCAATAGCCAGGCAGAAGACATGGCGAGGCAAGGCAGTGTAGAGGCATCAGCAGCCGAAGTATAACCCAACAACCCCACAAGTCAACAGCAATAATAACAACAACAGCAGCAGCACCAGCAGCAGAATACAGCACCAGCAACGAAGACGAAAATCATTAGATATTTCAGCTGGAATGAGTTCCCTCTTACCCCTTGTTCTTGTAGTCGTACTCGTATTTGATGCTACTATGAGTATACTATACTACCGATGCTTGTTCTTCTTTAGCTTCAAGGATATCCTCCTGCTCTTCAATAACACACTGCTGTTGATGCTTCAACAATCTTCTCATCCTTCGTTTTATTTATACATTTATACATCCAACCCATAACCTCCTCCTTTATATCTTCTTTCACCCTCGACCATCCCACATTGAGAATTTCTCATTGGAAC
Source organism: Volucella inanis (assembly GCA_907269105.1). Classification (NCBI taxonomy): domain Eukaryota; kingdom Metazoa; phylum Arthropoda; class Insecta; order Diptera; family Syrphidae; genus Volucella; species Volucella inanis. Next base: position 40,726,423 of record OU026153.1, read on the forward strand.
AATGCTCCAAGACACAATGCTTGTATCTGTAGCTTTTTACACCTACCTTTTGGGTGTAGCGTGTAGTACGAGTATATCCCATATTAGGAATTATTTTTGACTACATACTGACGACAGGGTGACTGGGAGCCTTTATTTTGTTTCACAGGATGTATCCACAGATTCGAATTAAGTGTTTAAGCTTAAGATCGTTACTCGCTGCTACTTAATCAGGGCTATTGCTCACTTATATTGGTATCACCTTATTCATAATCGTATCTTAGCTTTAAAATCAAATCAATTATGATAAGTACAATGTTGATGTGCTATCCGCTCTAAGCTCAAAAGGTCACTGTGTCTCATTAACTAATTTCCAAATAATTACCATATTGTCAATTGAAGTGGACTTAGAAGTTTGGTAAAAGTTGCTAAAAACTTTAAGTTGTTAATTTAAAACAGTTAAGACTCTGCCTCATCTTCCATACCAACGTTTATTTATGATGAAATTTTAGCTGGCAGCTCTTTAGAACAGACCAACCTACGCGTTGCATACTTCGCAGCCAGTCCACCACTTCCAGATTTGGTCATGTCTCCGGTTACACTTGAGTTGAAAAAAACAAGGAGTACGCTCTTCGATCAGTCCTAGTCTTAAGGACTCTTATATGGAAAAGAGCAGCGGTCCAACAGCGGTCTGGACACCGTCAAATCTTCTTCATTTCCTTCCTACAGATCCACTACACTTACGTGTCTTCATTTCAAGGTCATGGAAACGCTGATAAACCGTCAACTCATGAAATATCTCAAAACACGAAACCTTCTCAACGACCTCCAGTATACCTTTCCTAGTAACAGGTCGACTGGTGATTTGATGGCATGACTTACCGAAAAGTGGAACCAAAATCTACACCAATCAAGAGAAACTAATATACGAGTAGTTGCACCTAATATTTAAAAAGCATTTGACAGAATTTGGAATCAGTTTTTTTTTTCGTAAAAAATGCGCTTTGCGCTCGACGACTTTCTTCTTAAATAGATTAGAAATTACCTTTCGGAACGTTCAATTCAAATTGTCTTGCACGGTTTCAATGCTACTGTGCTGACAGACTCCGTTCTGTCTTCAACACTCTTTAAAATTTTCACTAAATTGGAGTACTTGCTCACATCTGGTTAAGTACCCCTAAAATCTCTCTGCAACTGCTAGATAGAATTCAAAACAGTGCATATAAGTGATCATAATATCACTCACCCAACTAACACCCTCGAACACCAACGTAGCGTCACCTGTCTCACCTTGTTCTACAGCTACTTTCACCAACAATGCTCTATTGAACTTGCCAATAGCATTTCGCCCCTTTAAACCTTCCATCGTAGCACACCTCTCGCTATGAATGCTCATTAGTTTATCCTCTTTCAAACGTACCCTGGAATATCGTGATTCTTTCCTAAGCCGCACAACTCGCTTCCGACCTCTTTATTTCTTTGTCATTATAACCTGCAAACATTTAAAACCAACATAAGTCGGTATCTCTCTTTCTTTCCTCCCTCACATGCAAACATTTTAAAGGTGCTCAAAATCCGTTGAGCTCGCGTATTATAAAAAATGGATTCCTCATTGCCTACTAAGATAGGTGTCTTAAGGAGTCCCAATGGCGATCGTCCGGTTTAAAGGAGTACCAACGGCGATCATTCAATGAATCTGGCTGTAATCACTGAGATAGCATGATTGCTGTGGCTGATATATACAACTTAGTATTGTATTTTACGTACCAGCCCGATGAGAACTTCGCACAAAGATCCCAGATTAGTCCCTCATTAAGTCCAATTAATTTAGCAACTGAAGGCAAACGACTATCTGCTTCGTTATCGCTTCTTAGTTTCGGTCTTACAGCAATTCAAATTGGACGTTGAATTCACTGCTGATTGCTTCTGCTTCTAAGGCAAGGTCTGAACTGAACTGAACTGAACTGAACTGAACTGAACTGTCTTCACATTTGCGGATCCCTGAGCCTATCGGTATTGAATCTGGTTTTTTTGAGCAAGTTTGAACAGTTTCTGTGGACGGAGGCGCAATCGTATATGAGCTAACATCACACATGGGCTGAAAAGTCAGTGCCGTTTTATAAAAAAACACCAAATTTTTTGCAAAATTCGACTTTATTTATCAATATAGTTGCCTTCGAGGGCCATACACTGATTGAAATGATTTTTCAATCTTTCGATACAAGTTTTGTAGTACGATTTCGGTTTAGCCTCAAATTAGGCCTTTGTTTCGGCGATTACTACTTCATCGGTCTTAAACCTCTTTCCGGCGAGTATTCTTTTAAGGTCTGCGAACAGGAAATCGTCGCTCTGGGCCAAATCTGGAGAATACGGTGGGTGGGGAAGCAATTCGTAGCCGAATTCATTCAATTCATTCATCGTTTTCTTGTGAAACGGTGCATTGTCTTGATGAAACAGCACTTTCTATTTCTTCAAATGCGGCCGTTTTTCTGCGATTTCGTCATTCAAATGCAACAACGCAATGTAATAGTCGCTGTTGATAGTCTGCCCCTTTTGGAGATAGTCGATGAAAATTATTCCATGTATATCCCAAAATACGGATGCCATAACCTTGCCAGCCGACTACTCACCGTTGTCATTCCGTTCTACAAGGCCATGAACTCCCATCACATGTCTAAGCACAGTGTTGTTGTAACCAGCTTGGCATTGAAATCTCCCATCATTACTACGATGTCACCATTAAGCATTTGATTTCGAAAGGCGCCTAATTGACTGTAAAAAATGTCCTTTTCATCCGCAGTCACGTCTTCAGTTGAAGCATGACACTGTATGATGGTGACTTTTCTTACTCTACTCTGGAATCTACCCGTCAATATCCGGCCACTGTGAGGTTTTTAGGATATGAGACTTCTTCGCGCAGCTACAGTTAGCATTAATCCTACTCCAGACCTCCGACCACTTCCAGCTGGCTTGCCAAGACATTTATGCTTTTATTGGGTACTAGTATTCCCCAGTGCGATTCTGGCGCTATGAGGCCCTTCCTAGAGTGAGTCGAGGAGAGTCTTTCCAATCCTTATTCGACAGCCGAAAACGTTCAACAAGTTATCCGTCCATATCCAAGGCGTTTGCTGCCGATTCGTAGCAGTTATCTTTTTTACGTTTATGGCTCGCTGGGCCATTGACTAACCGACACTTATCCTGTTTTGTGGCGCAGAAAACTCGCCGTTCGTCCGCATCCCGTTCGCAATTTCCGGTGAGAAAAAAGCTTACCAACAGAGCTGCTAGGTTGTCGTCTGCAGTTGCCCTTACTCGCTATTTAGTAGACCAGTACCCATCGGGAGATGCTGCTCCTACGAGGCTTTTATTAGTCATTCGCCAGAGAATTACAGAACCACAAAAACTGACATCACAGAAATCATGAAAGATTTGTGTCACATTTCTTTACTTACCCACGTATCTAGGTAACCGCAATATACCCAGAAACTGCTTTCAAACTTAGACCAAACTTCGAATTGTTATTCTCTATCACACTTGAAGCCAATGGATTAATGTGTTGAATGGATATCCGGATCTTGGGAGTGATTAGTGGGGAATGAATTGATTATCGAGCTGTCATTATAGTTAATTTTTTGCAGCCTAAAACACCCTTTTGAGGCCTGTGGAACTCATCTCCACTTTAGTAGGGTTGTCTAAACGCTGAAACAATCCGTAAACTGGTCATCCACGTAAAAACATATAAGTATCGTTGCTTGCGCCTCGCAAGCCAGATCTGTATCTGCCACAAAATTTGAATTGTCGTTAGCATATTGATGCAGAGCACGTATTTCATTGTATGCCTTTGAGGCTAGGCCACAAGAAATAAGCGTAATATCCTGGGATATTGACTTTGTTGGGCCGTTGTTCCGTTCGGTTCCATACGGTTTCGAAACCGTTTGTCCATTTCATCAAGAGCAGACGTATATTTCCACGGCGAATGCATTGGGGATCGCATATCTGCAAACCGTACTGATTCGATGTGTTCATCGTACTGATTCAGGTGTTCTGATGCATCTCCAGTTCTTCTTTTCTACACAGAACCAGATTTCTTAAACGTTGTAACCCTCCACAGAATTGATTATCGGCTTGGGACAGGACCCAATGGCGCAATATTGAAAGGCAAACTCACGCTGCTCATTACTCCAACGTATGATGACCACTGAAACACAAGTTAACAAATCTTTAGAATCCCCTATCATGCACAGCTGCCTGGAGCCTTCACCAGCATCAGAGCACTCATTTCAAATAAGAAAGTTATCTTGCCGCACCTTATATATGCCGATTCTTTCGTAGCGAAACTTTAAATCAGAAAGTATGTTGCCAGAGTTAGTAGCTTTCTGTATCTGGGAAGTGTAGCATCAGAAGGCGATGGTACCGAACTGAATGTAAACAGAAGAATAAGCAATGCAAAACTACGTATGGTATCTAATGTCTGAGAAAGCAACGTTATCAGCACAAAAACCAAGCTGAGACTGTTGCGTTTCGAATGTCACAAGGAGGCTTCTGGCCAAACCATACATCAAATGACTAACTACACGAGATTCTTTGCCAACAACCAATAGATGTCAAAATATAGAAAGTTGCAGTGATTTGGTCACACCTTACACTTTGCATTGGAATCCATTTACTCAATCAAGCAAACGAGTGCGCTGTCCTAGGGGAAGAAGAGTCGAGAAGGAATTCAGATCTTTATGGATGACTCGGAGTGTACTTAAGCGCTTTACAGAACTCCAAACACGGTTATGCCTCACGGAAGCGGTAAGAGGACCTAAGTAAAATCAAGGAAGAAAGCATAATTAAGAAAGGAATTCTTATTGCAAGATGGCCTTTTTAAAAGGGACTATGCATAGAATGTTAGTTTATGCAGCAATAGTAATACAGTACATTTTTTTACGTTTTCAAATTAGTCCTACCTTTAGTCCTAAGTCCACTCTTTTGACATTATGGGAAATTCTCCAGCCAAACGCCAAGTGTCAGTAGATCTAAACTCTGAACAGACCCAATAGCACCAAAAAAATAAAGCTTAATAAAAATTAAGGGCGATAACATGTTTGTCATCAATTAAGGACAACAACTTGGTTGTCAGATAGCCTTGAAAGTCGTCTCCCCTTACCATAGCGTAGAGTGCAGGTAATGGCTGTACTGATTTCGAAGTGGCGGATGCTAAACTGGGAGCATGGTTTATCGGGTATACAAACAATATCTCCACCTGGCCCCAAACATCAGGCCAAATCAAAATGTCCATATTCCCATGTCAACAAGTCTTTCGTCAAAGTCCATTATCAGGCTATCAAGCCAATTGACGAAAGAATCAATGCCTTGATTTCGGATTCGAAGTCGGAACCGGAGTAAGGAAGGGCTGCAAGTTTTCACCCCTACTAATTGCTTTTTTCTATAGTTACCAATAAAAAAGGACTTCATATCCAAGAAGTCTGCTTGCAAAGGAAGCTGCATCAGGCATTCCACAGAAACAAAACTGTAACTATTCCAATCCAATGTACTGGCAGTGTTATTGTACGGGTGAAGTACCACTAAAATAACCATTCTGAAGTGTTTCCTACGGATTTCTTCTTCTAAGGAAAATAGCCCTGGAATAGACATCACAATACCGAGGAGGAATTGGGAGTGAGTCTCCTACACCTTACAAAGTGCACACATTTTTTTGTGAACTATACAATTCACTTGAAATGTGACGCAGAAAAGACGTCGATGACGATCTACTTATCCCGAGAAATATCTAAGCCTTAGAAGCAGAAGAAAACGAAAGGTGAAATGAAATATTTTTTAGCACTTCTGTTTGTATCTATCAAGCACATGACTAGGCAACTCTCATCGAAGCAATTTCATTTACTTTAAGCGAAAAACAAGTGTAGTACGAGAAGTAACCTACACTTCGTACTACTTTCTGAATTGGTCAGCAGCATTATTGACTCCCAATAAACATACCTTACGTACGGAGGCTAGTCAAAACAAAACTGAGCTCTATACTCTAAGACAGTCCTATCAAAAGTATCCAAGACGAGCCCTTAGCAATGAGTGATTTTTTAGACGTTAGATCTTTAATTACAAAAAAGAATACAGAAATATTTCAAAGCATATTGGCTGCTATCTTGCTGTGTAATGTTGCAATGTTGTCTTCCAAGGCTGCAATTAACGCTGGTTTATCGGCATAGATGAGTGATTTGACGTATCCCCATAAAAAATAGTCTAAAGGCGTTAAATCGCATGATCTAGCCAGCTATTTCACCGGTCCAAGACAAGAGATAAATTGCTCACCGAACTCATTTCTCAATTGGTCCATCGATTCGCGTGCTGTGTGGTATGTAGTGCCCTCATGCTGGAACCACATGTCGACCACGTTCAGCTCGTGCATTGTGGGCTAAAAAAAAGTTTGAAATCATTGAACGATAGCGGGCGCCATTGACATTAACATTGCTCTCACGGTCATCTTGAAAAAATACGGACCAACTGCACCAGACAGTGCATTGACAGCTCTTATATTGCCTAAGGTTGCTCATCGGATCAAATATGGTAGTTTTGCTTATTAACATTCCCATTCAACCAGAAATGAGCTTCGTCGCTTTCCTAAGGCCCACTAACCGAAAACTTAACGCTGTATCAGGTCGTTCGACTTCAGTTCTTGCGCGAGCTGTATTTTGTAAGGTTATAGACCAAGATCCTTACGTAAAATCTTCCACATAGTCGAAGAATCCCAATTGCTGCAAATGGCGACGAATGGACAAATTACGATCTTCTACTGGCGTACGCATACGGGTAGATGGGTTAAGGTCCAATAGCGTGAAATTGGTGCGAAATTTGGACACTATGGCTTGAATTGCTTGCTTAATAGGTCGATTAAGATGATCGTAAAATGGTCGAAATTCGAGAAAAAATTTTTTCAGAGATCACGAATTTTGATAATAAAATTCAATAATTTGTAAGCGTTGTTCGGGTGTAGGTCATTCCATGATGAAGTGACAATATTATCTAAGTCAAAAATATAATACTAAAAAACCAAACAGCAAAAACATCACCCGTTGTATTCCGAATCAGATATTAAACCACGCTTTTGCTGGCCGATTTCTAGTTTTTCTGACAGTATAAGGAAGTTTTAAGCAAGAAAAGCGTATTTTAGATTTACGCCGATGTGATAAGATCTGTTCTATACTGTTCGTGAGATAGACTGTTTTGACATTACTTCAATTATACCCCAAAGAGAGGTTTGTCTTGATTTTATAGGTGCTTTCTTGACACTCCGCTCTAAACATACAGATGAATGCCTTCCTGAAAATTGATATTCATACTGAAGGTGTAATGAACTTGCGCTCGACTGACTTCTGATTCTGACTGTTTATAAGAACTCCGGCTGTTGCGAATACCATATATGAAGTTGTGTTGTATAGAATATGAGCCTTCATTCCTTCAATCATATCTTCTTGGCAACTTCGTAGAGAGAAACAACCTTAAACTTTATTTTGCTATGGATGTATACTCCACTCACTTAAGCTTAATATAATGCCTTAAAATTTATGACCATTGACTTTAGATATTTTGTAAAAAGCTAGTTGTCTGACTAAATTAAAAGTCCAATCTCTCATAACACCATATGTAGGTCTCCAGGAAGCAGGCACACCAAGGAATCCTTACTTGCTTCATGTTGTTAGTGACTATATCGCAGAATCAAGACCCAGATACCCAGATACTGTGAAGCGATTGCTCATAACTTCCCTCTAGTGTTCTAAACTTGCTCTTTGCTCTCTGATCTCTTCCGGAAGAAAAAATAAAAACTCCCAATACCACGAATTCGTGGCATGCGTTCCACAGGGAAGCATTCTTAGTTCAACCTTTTTTCAATATTTTACAATATAATAAGTTTACGGTACAACGATAAGGCACAATTGTATCGGATATAAGACGAAGTAAGGCAACTGAATCAAGAATACAAAAACTTCAGCAAACTACTTAAAAAATTTTGGGGTTTGCATAGATCTTGGCGTTTTGTGCTCCACAAAATTAAAAAAAAAAAAACAAAACAAAATGGTGGTGGAAACCTATGAAGCCAGTTTTCCATGAAGGCATTATCATACAGAAAAGGCCCGTATCCTTCGTCCGATTATAAAATTTTTTCTTACCCTATACATACAATAGCCCTAACTCGTGGACCCCTTTATACAGGTACTTTTTCTTAAAAAAAAAAATCTGTCTTGACGTAGAAAATCTACACTGCCTAGGGCCACCCTGTATATACACTTAATACAACACAACACCGTCCCGTAGGAGTGTTGAGTAAGACAACAACAAAAATGACAGCAAAAGCAACCACTGCCATCACCGTACCGTGTAAAGTGTGTAGGATGCCAACCACTATTGAGGAATACACGAGCAAAGTGGGTACCAACAAATCTACCCACCTTATACTTGTTCAAGACCAGCAACGATGGAAAATTCTCTGATTAAATTTCTCCCAAAATTAAGAGGAGCCAACCAGATACTGCCGCCCCCCGCCCGATTTTAATAAACACAAAACTCTCCCCCTTTTGTGGAAATTTCCATTTCTGTTTTTCAGCTCCGTATTTTGAAGAATGAAGTACTCTCACTCGTCGAAGAAAAAATTCCATTCTCGAATAAAGCATAGAGGGTTGGTTGTTTTGTCATTTCTCTTTTAATACTCCAGCTAAAGGACAGTAAGAAAGAAGGACTAATGCGTTTATGTCCCACCACCCTCTGGAGAGCTACCCAAAAGCGCACTTACGTTTGCACCGAAAAAATAGACACGTTAGCGTTCAACCCTGGCACTATGGCACGATGGTGGAGGGTAATTCTTCCACTCTTCCTCACTGTGTCTGTCCAATCTAAGAACTACGACTACGGCTACAAGTACAAGTACAGAGTACTGCTTCAAAGAGGCAACAAGTTTCCATTAATCAAAAAAGATGAACGGAATAGAAGAAAATAAATGAAAATGTACATGGCAGAGGGTGCAAGTATCCGAGTATCCGTACAAGTATCTCCGGAATATAAGAGTAAAATAATGCCATATGCACGTGTACGTTCCTCTCCCGGTCGCTATGCTGAATAGATTAGTCTGTGTTCAGTTCCAGTCTGCTCGGTTTCTATGCGGGTATCTCGATATTTTTTGACAAATCGAAGTGTATGAGTACAACGTGTCTTCGATATTCGGAGGAACCTTCAAAACCGAAAGTTTTCCAACTCATTCAAACATTCGTTCATTGAGTTGGTTGGGTGCGTAGAATTTCTAACGATTACGATTCCGATAGACTGGCCTGCACACTGCCAGTGAAAGGGCGAGCGAGGCAACGTAGTACTGGATGACGACGACGACACCGAAAACTACGACGAACTAGATGATTACCATCAGTTTGTCGTGGGTAAGTCGGTTGGTCGCTAGATCATTGCAATGAGGGTGGTTGCAGCAATTCAGTTTGATGTGTCAGTCTCTAAGTAAGGGCATTTCTGGTGGAATGGGCCACAGGAACCCAGGACCACAAGGGACCCTTTCCCTTTTTTGATGGTCGTTTTTTTTTTTTTTTTTTTTTTTTCTCCTTTTCTTTTTTGGTTCTCCCCCTCAGGCTTGGGATTATCGTTTCAACAATGACATTTTAGAAATCGCGCTATCGGTTGCTGTACGAGTACTTGAATTGAGTTTGAGTAAGGGCTCCGTATTATCCGTAGAATGGGATTTCCCTTTTTTTATCCTCTTTCGCGCAACCTAGAACTGTATGGAGGAGGGTAGTAAATCAAAAATGTCTGGTGGACCTCTGGATGGATGATTTAGATGCAACTTGTAGCGTTTGGTTTGCAGATGAGTGTTTGGTGCTGTGATATGAACGTTTGAAGTAATCATGCCACGAATGAATGAAATGAAGAAAAAAAGTGGGTGATGTGAGGTTTTCACATTGAAGTCTAGATTTTCCTACGGCTAGAAATTATCCACGTAATAAAATTCGCCCTAAGCGCCATAGTCCAAGGACTATAGACTATAGACACCTGCTTCACGGTTTTGATGAAATCGTCTATTTTATTTGTATCACATTTTCATGGAATGTAAATATGAGCTCAATGCACCGAAGAACGAAAAAGGGGAATAGATGAGAAATAAATTAGAAATAGTATCAAGGTTACCACAACAATTAGTACGCTAATAAGCGTACTCGTAAAGTGGAACAACAGGTATGGGTTTTGATCCTGTTTTTGGGTTTTAGTTTCAGAGCTTCTGATGATGAGGTATAGGGTGATTTATTGTGTGGTTTGTTTTTTAATAGGCTTTCTTTGACAGATCACGCGTGACTCCTATTAAACTGCTTTATCAGTTTTGTTCAATATCGTTTGGCAAGTTATCATGGAAAGACTTAAATCGCAATAGCGTCTCCAAATTGTTCAGCTGTATTACGAAAATCAGCGTTCTGTGAGAAATGTTTTTCGTGGGATTCGAGGAACTTACGGTGCGCATAATCGACCTACTGAGGCCACTATTGACAATACCATTCGCAAATTTGAGTCCCAGCTTACATTACTGGATAATACTCGACCGGTTAGATCACATCCAGCACGTAGTGCTGTAGGTGAGAGTGTACGCGAAGACCGTGACGAATCGATTTGTCATCTTTCTCAGCAGCTTGGCTTGGCGTATTCGACAACTTCTCGTATTTTACGTGAGGATCTCGGCCTAAAAGTGTACAAAATCAAATCAACTTGTGCAAGAATTGAAGTCAGGCGACTTGAATTTGCGTATTTTCAGTGAATGGGCTTTGGAAAAACTCAATGGAAATCCAGTGTTTTATCGTGAAATTTTGTTAAGTGATGAAGCCCATTTCTGGCTCAATGGATACGTTAATAAACAAAATTGCCGTATTTGGGCTGATGAGCAACTCGAAGAGTACCAAGAGCTACCATTACATCCATTAAAAATAACGGTTTGGTGTAGTTTAGCCCATAAATCATTGGTCCATATTTCTTCAAAAATGAAACAAATCAGAATGTTACCGTCAATGGTAACCATTATCGCTCTCGGTGAGCTCTGTTTTCAACAAGACGGCGCTACGAGTCATACAGCGCGTGAAGCAATGGACCTGTTGAGAAATCACTTGGGTGAGCACTTAATTTCAAATTTATGTATTTTGTTTTACATTGTAAATCAAACCTCACGATGAATCACCCTATATACATGTACTTATGTTAGATTCGATTGGGCTTCCTTTTTTTCCAAGAGTCGTCCTAGAGCTATATGATAATTGTGAGGCGATGGAATCGGAAATCGTTGGTACTTATGTATGCCGGTTCTGGAACTAGTCTAACCAGTCGTGTTACATTCGAGAATCAAAACAGTTAGTTAATAACAAAAAAGATAACTCTACAAGGTCAAGTAAGTAGTATCTTTTTAAGGCTCTCTGTTTCAAATTGCCAAGGCTGGAAAAATGGCTTAAAAAGTGAAAGGTTTCATGATTCTTCGTAGCTCAGGTCATTTGGGGATTTGTCTTTGGCATTTACCCAGGATGTCGAAATTGAGATGGTGGCATAGGAGTTTCGGACGAACCAAGAGCAGCGTTTATACCCCCGTTGGAGAAGAACAACAAAGGTTATTTCTATGACACAAGCTCCTCGATTAAACTTATAAGCAGTCTTCTAAACATGACATTCAGATTGTTCTTGGTTACTTCAAACTAGGAAAGCTTCTTTAGATACACAGTTGAAAATCACAGCTTGCATGACATCACCTCCGAGAAATGCCATTATAAACAGGACGCATTCCCTGCACCTCACCATCCACAAAAGGACCTAGCTTTTTACTGATAGAAAGACCGTCAACCAAATTGATCACATCGCGATCGACGCAAGTCGCAGTTTCAATATTCTGATATCCGATCATTCCGAGGACGTTACATCGACTCGGACCACTGCCTTGTTGTATTCAAGATGCGAAGGCGTACAACACAGATGACAAGACACCGACGCAATGCTGTGAAAAAATTTTATTTCGAACTGCTATAATCTACAAGAGTCCTTTCTGGTTGAAGTTTTATGCTGCCAGCTGCAAAAATCGGAAAAGATTACTTTTGCAAACTGTTTAAAACATACGACCAACTTGGTCAACTTGGACAATGACTAACAACAACTGCATCCTCTCGACCAAGAAGAAGTTTGGATGGCGATATCTTAAATAAAAATGTATAAATCGTGTGGATCAGGCGAACTCCCTGCCGAATTATTTAAGGCTGCTAGAGATGATTTAGTAAGGAGCATACACCAGCTGATCTGTAACACTTGGTCAGATGAAAAATGGAACATCAGTCCAACATCGACTAGATATTCACCTTAAGCTAGATTTTGAAAAAAAAAAAAACCCAATAATCGATTTCAAGACCAAGTATGACAGCATTAATAGAAACCAGCTATATAGAGCCATGTCTTGTTTCGGCATCCCTGCCAAAGTCATCCATCTGTGTAGAATGAGATGGAGAAAACTCGCTGCTCCAAAAAAATTTGCTGTCAAATTGGGATTTCGACAAGGCGACACTGATTCCTTCAACATTATACTCGTACTTGAAAGAATTATGCGAAACTCACAGGCAAATATCAGAGGCACAATACGAGTATTTTAAAAATCTGTACAATTGCACACGCTGACAAAATTGACATACAAAAAACACCGAACTATCACGGTGATTAAAACATAAGCGGCTTTCTCAAGGAAGCACACAACATCAACCACTTGGACAGCACGCTAGAACGGGAAATTTTAATTTTGAAGTGGTCATAGCCAATTGGAAAATAAATCCCTTTCACGAACATCTAAGATACCCTGTATAAGACCCTCTTCATTCCAATCCTGCTGTATCTCGCGGAGGCATTGACTTTATCAAAAGCTTTCTTTCTTTCATGAAAAGTTCTTTGACTGATTCTTAATCCCATTTGCATAAACAAAAATTTAAGAAGAAGATATAACGACAAACTGTATGGGCTATACGGTGACGTTGTCCGTATCTGAATAGCAAAAATCCGTCGGCTTAGATGGCGTGGTCATGTTGAGCGAACGAATGCCAACGCTCCGGCCAGGAAAGTCCTTGAAGGCATTCCAGAAGAACAACACGGTAAACGAAGGCTTCGGCTAAAGTGAGGCCCTAAAGTAGGCCCTAAAGTTACCTCAATCAACTTAGTGTGCACAACTTGAGGTAATTAGTTCAAAATCGCACTCAATAGTAAGACTGTAAGTTGAGGCCCAGGTCAACCTCGGACTTTAGCTCCACCTAAAGAATGAAGAAGATTCTTCATCTCAACTGCCTCTGAAAGGTCTGTCAACCCGAAGGGGCAGCTTTATTGTATAAGTTCTCAGAAGCCTTTACCTTGTTATCCGACTCAATTGATTATCGCAGCCCTGGTGTCTATTTCCATCTTTTATTTATCTGTGAATATAGATATCGAGCCGTCTACCATTTGTTTTCTGTGTCTTGCCTGGGGGAAGTACTTTAAAGTCATTATGGGGTGTGTAATCAGTATTGAAACCAGTGTCCAGGTCACTCAATAAGATTAAGTTGGATTAGTCTTTTATTACATTTGGTACCTATAGTTCTAAAAGCAATTCGGCACCGATCAGCTGAATTGGGCATCAATATAGAGACAACCATAGACAACGCAATGAGTTCGCTAATTGGGCGTTGGAAATCTTCGCCAGAGTTCTTGATTTTGGCCAAAATATCATCTCTTCGGATCAGGCCCATTTTTGGCTCAGCAACTATGTCAACGAACAAAATTGCCATTATTGGAGCGAGCACAATCCATAAGTGTTCAGCCAAGCATCAATGCATTCATAAAGATTGACTACTTGGTGGGGTTTATGCCATGGCAGCATCGCTCTAAGTTGTGAAAGTGAAACTTGGCGACTGGGTTGTCTCAGGGCGAGAGTTCATTAATTCGTCTCCGCGATCATGCGATTTGACACCACTCGATTATTTTCTCGGAGGCTATGTCAAGTCCTTAGTGTACGCTAAAAAGCCAACCACTTTGGACGAGCTCGAGGTCAACATTCGACACGCTATTGCTGGAATATAGCCGCACATGTTTGACCGAGTCATCAAAAATTGGGCTTACCGCTGAGCAGTACCTGCAAAGCCGAGACAGCCACGTCATACATAATGGAATGAAACGTAGCTTCGAAATAAAGCCAGACGCAATTTTATATCTCACACCGTTGTTGTTTTATTTAAGATTTCTTTCCTATTTCTCTTATTTGGTCACAATTTACAATAGATTATGCCATTTGCAATTATGATGACAAAAAATCAACTATCTATGGTGTCCTTAACCCAATGGTTCGTCTTTCATTGTGACCTAGAAACCAAGCAATTAATGCCGTGTTACAACGATGGCTTAGAAGCCTTGATTTCTTTAACTAGAAGTTTCGGCAAAGCCTTGAGCGCAGCTAAGTTGTCGTTGGAGATAGTATCTGCGTTTCACCCGATTCCTTGCAACAAATTTTATCATCATCAAGTTATTCTTTCAAAGACACCAATACATTCTTTCGAAAGTTGCATGTCGAAAGCACCTTCATGAAAATACTTAACTCGTGCTTCTTCTTGTTGAGTGGAACTTTGATTCTGCCCACCAAATTCTGAAGTGCGACCTCGTACGACTTTCCAGTTTGTTAGGCATATTGCATTGTGGACAGGAATGCATTTAAAAAAAAAATGAAGCAATGACGCTCAACCATTATTTCCATACTGCGCAGTATGTCGGATTGATTGTTCTGAAGCGCTTGACGAGGGCGCAGTCATCCTTTTCAATTTACGGTATAAAGGCTAATCGTACTGGGATCGGTTTGTATGCCAGTGCCAGAAATTTCTTTATAATTCTCATCAGCTGGTCTGTGTCAGATAAACTGAAGACATCAAAGGGCTCAACACAGGGTATTTTCCTACCCCATCCATGAACACACCCGATGACAGATACTAGCTAAGGTGGATTGCATTATTCAGCTTACACACAGCTTCAGTACTAAGAAAGTGAGTCTCGAGCATGAAACAGAAAGTATCTAGTTCTGACTCAGTGTAGGTGGCATCAGGTTTTCCGAATATGTACAGTCCGGCTGGTATGCTCCTTTTGAGGGCTTTGGTTAGTCTGATGTTCATCCCCGAAAGGGATCTACAGATTGGATAATTGCGTGGAATAAGCCGAAGAAAAGAAATATGAAAACCTGAGACGTCTACTACAGTCCGAGTGTAAATTTCTTGCAAGTGGTAGACTTACCAAACAAAATATCTTGAGCTTCTGACACGTGAGCGAACGCCTTGTGATAATCGGCATCAAAGGTAAATTGACCAGATGTGGACATTGTACTCCAATTTTAGGCGGCCAGTTTAGAAGGGCTGAAATATTTCTTACATCGCTTGAGAAAACCTAGACATTTCGCAGCACTTTTGTTGTCCCTGACACACATACCGGGAATGGAAAGTTATTCGGTTTCGACGATGTAAGTGCCATTCATGGATAATTACTGGGTATTTAAATTTCGCTTTAATGACAGTAGACAGCATTGGGTTTTGGAAGCATTAATTTCCACTCTGTTGATAGTTTCCCAATTGGTTATGCTGTAAATATCAGAATTTAATGAACTTAACATACAATACCGTTCCCGTTCTACAGCCGAAGAGAAGGGACGTAAGTCCAAGAACGAATATGAAAAGCAGAGAGTACTGCCGTCAGCAAAGGAATATATTGGATTAGAAGTAGCAGACAAGAGATCATTAATGAAGATTAAAAAGAATATCGGAGACAGAATGGAGCCCTGGGGCACACCAGCATTTATTTTGTGACGTCCAAGACAACTTGAACTAAACGTTCCGAAAGGTAATTTCTAATCCATTGAAAAAGAGATTCATTTATCTCAAATGCACACATTTTTGAAAAATTAGCCTGGTGCCAAACTCTTAGGAATATCAAGTCCGACTATCCTCTTTCGCAAGATTGATATACGTTTTGATTCCACTTTTCGGTGAGACATGCCATAAAATCACCAATGGACCTGTTGCTACGAAAACCATACTGCAGGTCATTGAGAAGTTTTTGCCTTTCGAGATATTTCATAATCTGACGGTTTATCAGCGTAGGGACGTAAGTGCAATGGGTCTGTAGGGGGAGAGGGAAGAAGATTCTCCTTTTTTAGAGATGGTCTGGACAAATGCTGTTTTCTATCTGCTCGGAAAGAGCCCTATAGTGTAGGATTACGCAGTGGTTTTGCCAGCGAGGAAGAACACCTCTTCAAAAAAAGAGAGACGGACGCTCTAAAACAAATCTTGCATTTATTTTATACCTTTCGACGTAACACATTTATTTAATTTATTTGCATGGTAAAGTATTCACTAGAGCAATACAGCTTGCGTCTTTGTTTCTGAATATTCGCTTCTTGAAAAGCAACGCCCTGTGTCGCGCGATAGCGCCTTGACGAAAAGGCTCTTATAAGAGTCGGAGGACGTATTGAGAAAGCCAAAATTATATATGATGCAAAACATCAAATTCTTTTGCCGAAGAATCATCGTTTTACCTCTTCCATCATATCTTATAATCATCATTTTATACTATGTCACGCAGGACCGCAAATGATCTTAGCAGCAGAACTGAATCGTTATTGGCCAATCAATGGCTTGCAGTCGTCCGAAACCATTGTTCGTAAATGTATTTGGTGTTTTCGCATGCATCCTAGACTCATCTCTCAGTTTATTGGCGACCTAGCTGAAGATCGTGTGGTACCAAAACAACACAAAGCATTTATGGTCACTTGGGTGGACTTTGCTGCTGGTCCCATGTACTTGGCTTTATTTGTTTGTTTCGTTACAAAAGCGGTGCACATAGAGCTTGTTCCCGATCGATCTACCGAGGCTTGTCTGCGTGCTCTGAAAAGATTTATTTCAGATAGGGGTAAGGTTTCTAAAATTTATTCTGACAATGCTACTAACTTTGTCGGCGCTTCTAACTACCTCCTTTAACTAAAGGCTTCCATGCAAAGAGACAACCCTATGCACATCTCATCATGGAGGCTTATGGGAGTCTTCGATTAAAGTCATGAAACGTTTGATACATAACATCGTAGGATGCATGGTATTAACGGAAGACGAGCTTCGCACCGTGGCATGGCAAGCTGGAGCCACTATGAATTCGAGACCAATAACTCCCATGTCAGCGGACCCTAATGACCTTGAGGAGGAGAAGCTCGTGCTACCTAAAAACCTCAACTTCAATCACTTAGCCCTGCGGATGCGATACTCGACACTGGAATTGTGGAACCGCTTCTATAAGAAATTTTTGTTGATAAAGATAGATCAAATGGATCCTTACGATGACCTTTAGGAAGAATAACAGAAGTCGCAACAGATTCCGAGGGAATTGTTCGAGTTGAAAATGTCAAAACTAAAAATGGAGAATACAAGCGGGGTGTAACAGAATTAGCCCTTCTTCAAGAGCAAGAGGACTGCTTGAGCTAAGCCGCTTAAGGCGGGGAGTATGTTAAAAAATAAAGAAAGAAAGTTGTTATCTCCTAAGTGTCAAACACTTTTTTTTCTTCTTTTTTTGACTTGCCACTGCTTTAACTTCATTCTTTTCTCTATCTTTGAAGGAATAAAAAATTAAAAAGTCAATTTTAAAAGTATCAGTTTGCGTTTTATTTTCTCTTACATGATTTGTTAGCAGAACGTAGTTAAAAGCTATTTAAATCACATTAATCTACCTCTAAGCCGGCCAGGGTTTCAGAATAAAGCACTACCGATCCTGCCCAATGACGGGCTAAGGCGAAATTGAAGAAAACAACAAAAGAGTCTCTTCTGCTTCACTAAGCCACCAAAATTAATTGTGCTGCAGAGCTGCATCATAATATCGCGACTGCATACCGCCCTATTGAACAAGAGACGCTCCGCGCTGTCATGTGCAAAGTCAATGTCGTAGTGGCACCGCTAATCTATCCTGGATCAGACCTTTTATATCTAAGTAGAGGAACCCTTCTGGAGGGATAAAACCGTCAAAGCATACTCTCCCATGATACATATAATTGGGGTAGTAAGGCCCGGAGACCAGGTTGTTCGACGAGGTCATTGCTCTTGAAATGTGCCTTCGAGTCAGCTTAACGACGACCTTTTTCAATCTTATAAGGTTCGCCCTATGTAACAAAACCTCATTAGGATATAATTTTACATATTCCGAATCTAGCACATAACCTTCTACCTCGCATCAAGTTGGCTACTATAAAACAGTCTCTTTGCAAGGGCACAAACACCTTTTTCCCTGGCCAGAGCAACATGACCAGTTTTTTCTGGTACGCGAAGAGGTACCAGTAATCGCAACATCATTTAATCTCATCGACGACAAGACGACGTTGCAAGATATTAATGACCTCTGTACGCGATCAAGTCGTCTACGTACACTATGGCATGGTGAAGTGAGCTCACAAGATCACTTTTGTATATGTTAAATTGGATCGGCAAATTAAAGTCGCATCATCATTCTTTCCGATAAACGGCTTACAGGTGAGCTTATAAAAAAATGTAAAGCAATGATTTACTTCTACCCTTACTGTCCTGATCCCCGTCCATGTATCAAGGCCTTTCCCAACAATAATTTGTCTAATAAAAAATGGGGGCAGAGCAAAGTACTGATCTTATTGTAACGCTTTTCAGATGACGCTACCGAAGGTTACTACGGTTTGACCAATTATAAAAGGCGATCATTGGTTAGTCAGGATCTCTGTCCGGACATGACTTGTTGAGGTAAGCACCCTTGTGAGCGTGTCATGTGGCTGTGGTTTAAACGCAAATCGCAAGAAGGTCCTCCTGTCGGTTTAGATCCAATGTAGAGTTGCAATTTGTACTGGGTACTGTGACTCTAAGATCAGTTTCATATCGGCCTCGACTCATACCAAGGGTGGAACTTATGCCTCCAACACAGTTCCGGATAAGTACTCAGAAAGGCGGCAGGCGATGGCAAGGCGTATCCTTGCTCCCATGGATGTATGGGCAACCCGTGAAATTAACATAAGTCTGTACAGACATGTGTTCACGTTAAACCTAAGAAACGTTGACCTTCCTGTCTAATGGATCTAACCATACGATACCAAAGGGCTTCTCCAAGTCGAACAGGCATAGTTTCTTGTTTTTGTTCCATTGGATGTCAGATACCAATTTATACTCGGCATGTGGTATATCAGGACCCGCCTTAAAATTGAATTGATTATCCAGCTCAATCTAAACCACGTAGTCAGGATTCTATGTATTGATCACCTTTTCGATAACCTTACTGATATTTATAAGGGCGCTTATCGACTAGAGATTTGACGCATTGGAAGTTTCCTTATCCTGGAATGCACTACCGATGTTAAATGCGTTGGATAATGGGCGTTATTCAAAGTAGTATTAAACGGAATGGTATGAATGTCCACATTTTCTAGTGGGAGACGTCGCAGAACAATCTTCGGTTGCCACTGATTTTTTACTTCTCAAATTTGAAGATAGTTTGGATATCTTCCTTTGAAATGAACAAGGGTTACCTCTCGTCCACTATGACATTATTTGCCATATTTTCGTGAAATCTCAGTGAACCTTGATTTGTCTTATCGCCAGTTCTCCATATCATTTCGAAAGCAGGAACTGTGGAAAATGAGCCGACTTTCCAAGTCGATGTTCGATGTTCCACCGATTCTAGCCTTAGAAATCGAAAAAGTGTCTCTCTGTCAAGCGATATATAGCTATAGCGTGCAATAAAACTCATAGGCGATGCTAATATCACCCAGTCAATTGACAGTCTTGAACATCGACGAAATGCCCCCTGTCTCACCTTGCCTTACCGCTATTTTCACCACCAGCGCTCCATTGAAATTGCCAGAGCATTCTGCCCCTTCAAATCTTTAATCATAACACCATTTTCGCTATAATTGCTCATCAGTTTACCCTCAAGCTGACTTTCGGACGTATTCTGAGATATCGTGATTCTTTCCTAAGCCGTACATCTCGCTTAAGGAATACCCTGCCGACCTCTTTATTTCGTGACCATTATAACCTTTATACATTCAAAACGAATGTACGAGGGCTGTTTGATGAGTACCCGGGTTAAAAGATAGGTAGCACTACCGAGCCCAAATGAGTGTGCCATCATTCAGTATAATCTCTTGGTGACAATCCGACGCTTAGTCTTGTTTAGACACCTATTTCAAAATATCGTGTTAGTGTTTTTTTTTTTGCGACTATGAAAGAAGAGCAGTATCGCTTCGTGATCCGATTCTTGTTTTTGAGTGGCAAAACCTGCGAGGAAATCAAGCGCATTATCGATGGTATGTATGCGACAATTTCAGAGTTTCGCCGTAGCCGCATGTTGATTTTTCATGAACCGCGCCCAGGTGGTTCAAAAACGGTTACCACAGAGGAAACCGTGGACCAAATCCATGATGTCTTATTGGGGGACCGCCGAGTGAAAATTCGCGAGTTGGCTAAAATAGCAGGCATCTCAGCTGAACGCGGTAGCCATATCTTGTGTGAGATTTTAGGCATGAGAAGGCTGTCCACGCGATGGGTGCCTCGTTTGTTCACAACGGAGAACAAGGCGCAATCGTGAGACTTCAAAGACGTGCTTGGCCCTGTTTAATCGAAATCGGGAGGAGTTTCTGCGTCGTTTTGTGACCGTCGATGAGACATGGATTTATTGGTACACACCAGAGACCAAAGAACAATCGAAACAATGGGTTTTAGCCGGTGAACATGTCCAAAGAAGGCGAAGACCGTGCCTTCGGCTGTAAAGGTGATGGCCACCGTTTTTTAGGACGCGCGTGATATGATCCACATTGACTATTTGGAGAAAGTAAAAACAAACACAGGAGCATACTACGTCAATTTATTGGGCCGATTTGCAGTCGCCACTAAATTGGTCGAATTGCTCCCCCATCCTTCGTATTGTCCGGATTTGGCTCCCTGCGACTTCTTTTTATTCGCTCGCCAACAAAAGTCATACTATACGAAGAGGTTAAAAAAGGTGCAGCACCGCTGGGAAAGGTATATCCAGTTGAAAGGGGATTATGGTATAATGAAAAACAAATTGTGAAAACCTAAAAAAGTTGTGTTGTCATTTCTAATCCGGGTATTCATCAAACAGCCCTCGTACATTGGAACCTTTCTCTTTTTCCTCTCTAGCCTTTCTTCGCCCGCTCTGTGTGTTAATATTTTGAGGGTGTCATGACCCCTTGAGCGCGCGCTAATTAAAAAAAAACCCAAATCAATCCATTCCACGCCCTTCGCAGGAATTGGGCATCGCTCAAACAATATTATGGCGAATTTTGCGAAAAAATCTCTGCCTACACCCGTATAAGATCAAATTGACTCAAGAACTAATTTTGGTGGACTTAAAACCTAACTAAAATTAAGATTTAGGAAATAAGGGAATGATGGAGGAGATCAAGTTTGCGACGAGAAGTGCTCAGGTTAAAATCAAAACTGGGGTGGTTTGAGATGACCCTACCGAATATGCGGGAGATTGGTGCGTTCAAACCATAAGAGGTGCGATGGATCGGAATATAGAAGAAACGAGAACTGTGTAAATTACTAGTATTAGTGTTGAAGGAAATAGAATTGTAAAGGGAAGCAGTCGATGAATGAAGAGAATGTCAGCTACATCTCTGCATCTTTCGAGGGTATTCAGGAGAGGAAGCTTGAGGCGGTCACGATAAGATAAGAAAAAGGAAATGATGTTGAATTTTCTCGATTCGGGATATATATATAAACTTGCTGAATGAGGGATTACACTTGGCTAATATATTCGAAAAGGGGCCGGTAAAGGGTAATGTAAAATGACCTTGTCACATACTCATAAGAGTTTCAAAATTCGTTAGACCATCGTTTGATAAAACCAAGCGATGAGTTGGCTTTAAGGATTATCTCATCAACATGCGAACGAAAATTTAACTCCCTATCGTGTAATATTTCAAGTTCGCGAAGGGATTGAACCTGACGAACAGGTTAACCATGCAGAAAATAAAGGCGAGGAGGAGACTGATTGGACTTATGCCACAAAGTCATAGATTGCATTTGGGGACATTAAGCTCTGAGCAATATTTTAGACACAAAGTGGAAAACCTGTCGAGGTTTTCTTGAAGAAGACTAGAGTTTTGGAGTGAAGAAATATTTTGGAGAACTTAGTGTCTTTAGGGTAAATGGATAGGGGATGCTAGATATGCTAGGGATGATAGTTGAATGATCATTTGATACGACAAACTTTCTCCAATCGGCGTCTGGAAATAATTACAACCGATTCAGAATTTAATGGCAAAATCATTTCTAGCTAAATGGCTTTGTCAAGAAAAAAATAAAACATGCGCTATTGGACGGATACCAATCCTTATGTGCTTCATGAGACGTTATTATATCCACAGAAACTGACGGTTTGGTGTGGTTTTCATGCCGGTGGCGTCATTAGACCGTATTTTTTCGTAGGTGAAGATGACAGCCACGTTACAGTTAATAGAAATCGCTATGACACATTGGTGAGCTGTGGCTTAAACAGGACGGCGGTAAGGCAATGAAGTCAAAGATTTGGTAAGCGTGTTATCTTAAGAAATGGACCAGTCAATTGGTCGTCCAGCTCGTGCGATTTGACTTGTCTCAACTTTATTTCTTTAGAGCTACGTCAAGTCATTGTTTTAAGCCAGAGACATTAGAGCTCATATCAATGATGGAATTACCGAAATATCGGTTGAAATGTGTGAAAGAAGGGTCAAAAATTGGCTCCAGTGAATCAATCAGTACAAGCCCGCTCTTGATAGACAGAAGTATGAAGGAAATTGAGTTCAATTCATATGAGTATGAGATGTACTTTAATGGAAAATAAAAGTTTTTCGATATCTCAAACAGTTTTTGTTTAAAAAATGTATATCTAGTCCTTAATGGAAAGCCCAACAGTAGCAGGTCTTTGCTTACCTGATGCCATTTCTGATGTAGGTGAACTCCTTGTGTATTGCCTACACTTGTGTTTATTGCAGGATTTTAAGTTAGACAATGGTATCCTAGAGCTCCAGTGATGAATGCTATTATACGCCGCTACTTATTCGATCAATGGGTCATTAAGGGATTTTTTGTCGGTGTAGAACTTGATCTCTAGTCGATCTGTCCGCCTAAAAGCCTCCCTACAGACAGAAACATGTTTAGATTTGTATCCCTATCCCGTGGAGGATTCCATATTGTGAAGAGTGCCTAGGGAGAAATATCGCTAAGGTCGCAAGCAATTTCACTGAGACCTTTGATGTCAAAATATGTTTTCAACAAAGTGATGGGCACTTTATATTACTTCTTTAACATCATACTTTGGAAAGCAGAGAAGTCAACAACAGAGACAACATTGTCTTTAAGGTCTGTACAACTACTTGCGTATGCTTACGAAAATGATATGTGTATTTGACAGAACAGAGCAAGCTGCCTCTGGTGCATTTGTAAGTATTGAAACAGAAGCCGAAAGAATGTTTTTAGCTATGAATGAGAGCAAAACTAAGTACTTGATGTGGACAATAATCGAAACATCCACAATTCAGACAAACCCCGACTTCGCTTTTAACTCTCGATAATGACACTTTACCGCAAACCAAACGAAGCCGATTGAGTAGATACCTAACTATGCTAGGAAACTCCATATAGGATACTCAGCCCCAATTCTCTTTGGAGCAGAATTATAAACGTTATCGAAGAAAGTGAAGGTATACCTACCAGGTCGTTTTGAGCGCAAGATTCTTTGAATGATTTTGGTCCGCTTGCATAGACCGGTTTTCTGGGAATTTTAACTCGTAGATACAGAAGATTTAACCTGTACAGCGTCATCGACCGGGTGAGAAACTTGCTTAACAGTCGCCTGGCCATCCCATCCCATTCATCTAGAGTGAATAGACAAAAACGCTCAGACCTGGAGAATCTTCGATTCCTTCCCTGAGGGACAATGGAGTAGGGGTCACCTCTCCTTAAGTGCAGGGCATAGGTGGATGGGAACTTAAGCCATCTTTGAGTGCGCTGGGGAGGTTTATTGATTTAGCCTCTTTTCCACCACTGACTGTACCAACATCTACACAAGTCAGCAGAAGGAGGTACGTATAAGGTGGCTGAGCGAGGCTCTTAGTTGGGGCTCAGTCTATCAAAAAATGACACTAGACATGGAGCTCTAATTATTTTTTAGACACAAAGATATGCTGTAGATTTTATTTCGATTCATATTCGTGTTTCTTCAAGTAGACATCTTCATTTGAATTCGAAATGACAGATACGAATAAACATTGTTCCAAATCAGTCAAAGAAGTCTGCCAACCCCCAAAGTTGGATGGCACAACGAAACTAAAATTTGAAACCCAGGATCACATAACAAACGCAACTACCCATCTATTGGCACCTAGGCGCTCTTTTGCAATTCGCGCGCACCGTGAAATTTCCATCATAGATGTCTATCTACCAATTTACTTGTTTAAAGCTTTCTACAGCTGCACTCAATGTTCCTACTCGTAACACTCAACAGCATTCTTAAAGAATTCACCGCCAGCCACAAATGTGGCTGTTGCCTCCCCCGAAAACAAAATAAAGGATGAACTTTCTTCCTCCCCATTCAATTGCCATAGTAGTCCTCTGATGACACAAGATTCAAATTCAAATTGTTGATTCATTTTCCAAATAACTGCCATCATAAGTCGAACGTACGAGTACGATGGCGCAGCGGACATACTTGTGTATTTACTCGCGAAGAAACATCATTTATCGCCGCCGCACCAACCGTCGCCAAAGTCCGAAGAATCTGCAAATTTAGTCACTCTACATACAGTCAGTCAGTCAGTCATCCACTTTGAATGTGGATCGGATCTCAGTATCCATCGCTCCGATGGAACTTACGATGGTGAAAATAAGACGCAGCAGCCTACCGAAATATCCGAAAACACCATCTCATCCAACCTTCACATAAAATCCGTAACTCGTCGACACTCGGTGTAGTACGTGCAAGCAGGCAGCGAAACTCCGACAACGAGAACATCAGCAGTGGCACTGATAGCTGTAGATAGACATGTGTACTGTTAGTTACTATCGTATATACCGTCATACACTTGCTAGCAACATCACACACAAGCATATGCACATAAGAAGTCACCTAGAGCCTAATTATATACAAACGTACGTTTATACATACATAAATACATCGACCCAAAACTCGTACATACGAGAACGATGGATCCATTTGATTCATCCAGCGACAGCAACAACAACAACAGAAACACACAGTAAAGCAGCAGAGGCAGCAATTTCATTTCATTCCGCCGATGACGAACAAAACCCCAAAACATATGAGCATACGAATACTGCGGGACGAACAAACTTCTCGTCACTCCGACTCACTAATCGACTGACTCACCCTTCAGTGTTCTACATGTCAGACCGACCGTCAGAGACAGCGCTCGGTGCTTTTCCATTCCACAGAGTTTGTGGTGTTGTATTCGTATCTAGCTCGAGCTCGGTCTGTTACTGTATCTACTGCTATGTGTCGTTTCTACGTTGTCATTACATTATATCGCAACAAAAACATCACACTCGTGCCTACATGCAAATCCATGCATGTGTGTATCCACATATACACACTATGCTTTTACTATATAACCAATATACAATGGGCGGTGCTTGGGGGGAAAACACTGACAGAGCTGCAGAGCTCTATGGCAAAAGGCAAACAACAATTTGTGCCGAGAAAACCAAAGGAAAAATATTAAAATGCTCGTGTGTGACGTTTACTACAGCAGAGTTGGCTCTAGCTGTGGCTCCAGCTTTTGGTCCGGCTTTGCTTCGGCTCTAGCTTTGGACCGGCATACAGCAGATAACACAGGAACGAGAATGTCCACTCTACGTCGACAACAACGGCTATAAGCAGAACGAGAACGAAAACGAGAAACCGCTAGGTAGATAGATAGATGAAAATGGAATATACCGAACGAACATCCACAGCAAATGCTTCAAAAAACAAAAACAAAAAAACCATGACTCGAAAACGGCTATGACCGAAGGGAAAAATACTTTCTGTTAGAGCAAATAGAAATTTTGTATAACGGCAGAAAGGCGGCGACCTTGGGGAGTACGAAGGGTACACGAACTCCCTCAAAATTTTGAGGTATATGTACCATAAAGTTTTTGCAATTGCCTTGTGGGTGACCTGGAACACTAAAATCAGATGATTTTTGTAAAGCTGCCAAAAATGGACGTACATAGGCCCTTCTTCTTTGCTTCCATTTCTCCAATGGAAGTCATTTGAGATTTTTGCCGAGCCATGGTCAAACTTCGTCATAAGCAGAAACCGCCTGATTACCATTGTTGCCACCCATTTTATACGTCTGCTGCTACCGTCTGAATAGGCAAAAAACTTGCCAGTTTTATAGGAGTACAATTATCCGACCTCAAACGAAATCGTAGCCAACGATGGCCCAAATAAGATATTTAGATGAACGTCATGTTCATTCGACTTATAGATGTCTATCAAAATGGTAAACCATTTTTGACTGTTTACCCAATGTTTATTTTTTTTTTTTTTTTCTGTCGGAACAGAGCACTCAGGCAAATAACAATTCTATTTTACTCTTTGTAAGTTCCTTTTAATGCAATATTTCAGTCTTTCGAAGAAAGACGAGTAAATGCTTCAGTGATAAAGTGCCTAAAGTACAAGAACCCATCACGTCAGAGCCGAGTATCTGCATGTCATCATCATTTTCACAGCAAGCGTCTCGGGTTATTGTGTCGCTTATGGCCAGCACATTCAAATGATTAACGACGTTCCCTGCCACAATCCTATTAAGCATGCGACAGTCTTTCCTACTAGAGAACAGCAGAAAAGTTGCCGATTTAGAGACGTCTAGAAGCTGTCGTTTGGTCTACCGGCAATCTGAAGAGTTATGCCATATGCAGTTATGCTCATATACAACACAACTTTTCATGGAAGCCATAACCCTGGACGCAGACAGATCTAAAGTAAGTTGGGATCCTGAAAAACTCTATTATTATTATTATTATTTGAAGTTTGCCTAGGAAGTTCAGCAATCACGACTGAGCTAGTACATCTGCAGGTAGACGACTCACTTAAAAAGCTGATCAGTCTTATGCTTAATAGCAGGATAATCAACTTGAAACTGGGTGGGCCTTCTGCTAAAAGATGTGTTAGTAAATGTACGCCGCAAGGCAGTGTACTTGTTTCCCTTCTTTTGAACTTAATGATAAATGAACTGCTAATATACTTGGAAGCGGGAGGGAGCAGGGTGATTGCCTATGCGTACGACCATAAAATAGCCGTTTCAGGGAAGCATCTTAATACCATCAAAGAACTCCTTCAGCAAAATCTTAACAGATTATCCCGTTGGGCGAATCGCTGTGGATTGGGAGTTTACCCCAATAAAACTAATCTTGTCCTCTTTTCCAGGAAATATAAAATTGCAACTATAGACCCTCCTTCAATAAACGGTAACAGTTTAATGTTTTCCGATACAGCAAAATACCTGGGTCTCATTTTTTGACAGAAAACTAAACTGGAAACCTAACATTCAAGAAAGAGTTAAGAAGGATACAGTAGCTTTATTCTCTCGCAAGGAAGCCATTGGAAACAAATGGTGCCCCCAACCTCGAATAACCCACTGGCTATACATATCGGTCATAAGACCGATACTCACTTATGGTTTGGTCGTCTGGTCGGCAGTCATGCCGCTATCAAGTTCCTGGACTCGGTCTCACTAAATTCTAAAGCCGCTCTTGAATGCCGATCATCCCTTACGGAGATGGCAGAGCATTTCAACCTTCATATTCAAGGGAATTGTAGAGCCGACAAACTGGCCAAAATTGGAACCACTCTACTTATTCTACAGGAAAAGGGCAGCATAGGTATACCAATCGCTACGTGCATATTATAATTTAAGTGGGATGCTAATAAAAGAACAGACCTTAGATGGACCGGTGGACCAAGACGTCATGCGACTGAACAGATCTGGAGAAAGCTGGATCTAAATCGCTCTAAGAGTCTTTCAAATAGGAAACATCTCAGCAACATTATAGGTGTCATCACTGGACACTGCCTTATAGACAAGCATAAAAGAAGACTTGGCGCTTTTACAAACGATTTCTGTAGAAGATATGTGGACGAGGAGGAAGAGGACACAATCATCCACCTTCTCTGTACATGTCCAGCTCTCTCCTAGAGAAGAAAGCTCCAACTAGGAGCCTTCTTTTACAACGACCTAAAAGATCTAAAAAATACAGACAAACTGGTTCCATGAGTAAGAAAATCATAGATCCACGCAGCAGCACAACGGACCAATAGGCCTAAGTGGATTGGTTTTCCCACCACGCTAACCTTACCTAAACTAACTTTGCCTAGAAAGTTCATCGGTGATTTTATTTCCCGTGATCCCATTGTTACTTGAGACCCAGACAAAACTTTGTGAACCTTCCGATGTTTTGCGTTCTTGGCTGTCGCTACATATGCAAATGCTTCGCCCCTTCCACAAGCTGTTTATAAAATATTTAGTTCATTGCCCTCAGGATTGTGTGTATCTCCGCTTGGAAGACAGATTAAAGTTTTACTAACGAGAAAAGAAATCTAACGTTGTTGCCCTTCAGAAAGACAACAGCCGCATCCTATATCGGTTTTGGAGCAATCTATGAAGACCCGATTACATTCCTTTTCTGGGTCAGATTCTGGCCGAAATCAATCTGTGTACAGAAAAAGACAATTTTGTATTTTTTCTGTAGGAAGAGTTCTGGTATTATTGCGTCAGACGGTTGGGTTCTGATAAAATCAGCAATAACGTATTTTAGAGAAAGTTTGTTCCACCAGGTACCGGCGCATAGGACATACTATACTATAATTGACCATGTCTTGCCGACAGCTCGTTTTCTCATAATTTGATGGCAATGCCTCCTTCTTCCTCCTCTCCTGTGCCTTAGAGCAGGAACTCGGTAGACACGATCCAACAGACAGTACAGATACATAATCCGCGGTTGGTTATAAATAGACCTCGAAACTAATGAGCCCGTTGAGCAGTGAGTCGATCAGGTGAGTTGGTGAGCATGTTGCATCTTAAACACTTTTGCCCACATGCAGCTCGCAAACGTTTTCGTGCTCTTTAACATGAAGGAAGTCAGTCGAGTCTTGATTTCGGTATCTATGCCAATGCCAGTCTTGCAGCTGGTTTATACCTTCTTGTAGCATAACCGCTTATACAAATATGACATCAGTGCGAGGCGACTTGAAGCTATCAAAGAATGCAACAGCATGTTTAATGCCATAATCCGTCACCACAACCGGTGAGATATTCAAACTGATCCAGACAATGTTACCTGAGAAGTGAGCCTCAAGTATGAGACAGAGAGTCCCTTCTTTCGACTCAGTGTAAGTGCCATCAGATTTCCTGAACTACTCCAGCCTGGTAGATTTCCACCTTTAAGGACTTTGACCAGTGTATAATTTCTTTCCGCAAAAGCCTCTACAAGGGGCACTCTTCGAAATCCGAATTAGTTTCTTAAATAGTTTTTGCTTCGGTATATACAGACTCCTGTCTTCCTCCAAATTAGTAATTGTTCTGTTTTGAAGTTTTCTGGTTTCTTTAAAAAGTCGCTGCAGATATCCGTTCAACCATAGAGCGGTCGGTCTGCAGGATTGGTTTCTAGCTGTAGATTACAGTTCAAAATACTTGGTAAAGCTGACGTCCAGTTTCTGACCTCCTTAAATCATCAAGAAAATGAATTTATTCCTCCAATTGCGGGGGCACTGCGACCTAAAAGATAGGTCCTTTGTTATGGATTTATTGTGTTTGTGTGTAACCAAAATCAAGACTCGATTTTCAAGCAAAATGAACATCCACCAGATCTGTATCTGTGAAGTTAGAATAATTCAAATCTGAAAGTATAGTGGATGATTCCGGACCACAGATGACGTGAACTGCAGTGTGTTTAACAAAAGCGTACGGTATATACGAAAACATCATCTTGACACTCAAAGTGCGTAGTACGTTGTCAACTCTCATCTATTCCCAATTATGATCTCAGATCTTTGTCACAAATTACAGCCAATTTGTCTACAAATTCTTTTATAAAACAATTTAATCTTGAATCCTTTGCTTCGAAAGCCCACAGAATATTGGGGTCATTTTCTTCTTTGAAACCATGACGGATACGACTACGATGTTGCAGATCATTGTAAGAGCCAACTTTTTTTTTCCACCTACGAACAGCATTTCAACAACAGCCTGTAAAATTTTCTGGTGTAATGTCTGATCCATCCTTCATTGATGCAAACAGGATCGATAATAACCCAAAGAACATTTGCCCAGAAGCGCCCGAGAGCATTTTATCCGCTTTCCTCAGTGTCCAAGATTCTACGCCATTAAACAAAACTGAGATGATCAGGGTCTTATGTAAAGGCTTTTGGTTATTCGAAAGTGAGTTCTACAAATTAATTGCCTTCGAAGCCCAAAGGAGTAGTGATTAGCAACTCTGTCGTTGTCAGAGTTGATGTCGGAGCCAAGGTAGATAAATAGCTTTACTGCTTATCCTGACATTGTGTCTTAGTCGTCAATGTTGTGTACCACTTTTGTTGATGGCATATGCTTTTGGTTTTCTTACCTTGACGGCTAAACCTTGTGATACAATAAGTGTCAAGGTGGTATTCGTTGCGAGTAACCGATCAATAACGATATTGAGTCACATGATAACTCATCGGCTTGTTTAAGTCCTTTTCTGATATTGAAAGTCTCACCTTTTTTACCGTCATCCTGCATAGTCGAATAAGCTTGGTAGGTGTGATAAAACTAGACATGGCTCTAGAGATGGTGTGTATCGATTCGGAACTGTTGGGTTTTATCCGAGATCTGATGTAATGTGATAATTAGATGTAAAGTAAACTTTCCTGACCTGAAACCACACTGATAGTGGCCGACTGAACTATTTATGAAGCATCTTAGACATTCACATAATATGACAGACAGGATTTTTTCGTCTACAAAAATTTTAACTGGAAAGCCAAGCCATTTGGGGCAGTAACTCTGTTATACTCAAGCTTGGAAATTGCTGTCCTGACTCCATCTTACTTAGGTGATTGGAAATATTATCTGTCATCGTTTAGATTGAATGGTGTATCCTACCTGAAATGGGATATTATTCGTCATCAATGTTTAACAGTCTGTAGAAATAATCTTTCCAGATTCTCAGCACCGATTAGTGTTCTACTACGAAGTTTCCTTCTCCATCCTTGCAGATTTATGTTCGGGCTTTACAACTTTGACATGTTTGTTTAATTTTTGGTAAAAATTCCGAACTTCATTCATCTGGTAGTACCTCTCTAAGGCATCGATCGTGCTTTTTCTTTTTTGGCTAAGGAGTCTATTTTCTTCCTTTTTTTCAGATCGTAGAGCTCGTAAGTTCCTCTGGTTCTTTTCTGCTCGTTACATCGGCTGTTTTTCCTGGAATTGCCTGGGCGGGTTGTAGGTCAGTATATTAGGGGCGGCATTTCTGATGCCACTGGTCTCCTACGTTCGATCAGACTCCTCGATGGCAACTCGGTTGGAAAAGTCGCTAGCAGCCTCTTACGATTGTACTCATTCGACGTTGAATTTCCTCACAATGGTTCGCTGGCTTTGGGGTGTTACCGACATCCGTATCCGTATATTGAATACAACAAGATAACGTTCCGAAACGATGATAGAGCAAGCATAACGCAACGAGCTTGATAGTTGTGCTACTAGCCTAATCCAAGTTATAGAACAGTGAGCAGTTTCCCAAAAAATCACTGCGAAGGTCCAGCGATTAGTAACGTTAATTTAAGACTCCAACTAAGCAGTATCGATATCCGCGGCTGATAATTCGAATTCTACCTGCATGTTTCGAGCAATTTGTTCGAGATCGGCTCATTTACATAACCCCAAATGGATTTAAGCGTTCTAAAAACACGCTTGCCTATTCTAAAATATTTTCATACGCTCGTCAGCTGTTCCATTCCCTTCGACTATTGTAACACAATCCAAATTCATCAGAAGTTCGGTTCAAATCAAATCAATTCACCACTGTTTTAAAATATTTCCATCGAACGCCACTGCTTTACCACATAGTACCCGTGTCTATCTATCCATTTCAAGATTCAAGTTTTAAGGGAACAAAATTTAATATTCTTCATCTGTATATGCTCGGTAATACATACGAGTATGTGCATGCATAAATCCATTCGCACACAATCCACCCCAGCAAAAGTATACCCACATACACATAGATAGACTATCGCCTTCATAATAAACAATTTCTATATACCCGGAGATACGTCTATACCATTCTCTTGGATTGCTGCTGTTTTTTCTTCTTTTTGTTCATTATTTTCCCCTTCCCTCTTTCTTCCTGAAATTTCTAAAAGATACAGCTTTCAAATAGATACAGCGACCAATTCACTCATACACACACACCTCTATGAATGTGTGAGTATGAACTCGTACTGCGAGAACTGAAATTATATCCAAAGGTTGTATTTTCTAAAAACCAACACACAACAGACGACTCTTAGCCATGAACGAGAATAATTCCCAGCAATGGTTTGGCTTGGATCCGTCCCGTTGTCGAGCGAAAATGATGACTGCCACTGCCACTGTAGTATGTGATGCCATTTATTTTTTTTGTTGGTTTAGTATACTCGTATTTGCCAGATAGGTAGATAGCGACCTCTATTGGATGTTGATGACAATTGTCTTCTATGCGTTTTCGTTGGTGGTTCACCATCGACATCGTTATTCTCGTATTCGTACTTCGTTCATTCGTATTTCTCTACTTCTTGGCTATCGTACTGGCGTACTGCTGTGGTGCTCTAGCGCCTGCTGTATCTGTAGCTTTTACTGTATATGCGCGTCAGCAAAAAAAAAAAGCCATCCGAAACCGAATGGTGGAATACGGCAAATCCAGTATGGCCTGTGCACTTCATGAATTAGGATGGCGTGCGGAAGTTCGTCTCTCACAAAAAGTATTTGAAAGCTACAAAATTATTTCGTAGATACTCGTATTTCGTATTCACATTGCGAAGATTGTTTTTTCCCCATCAGTCTCAGTCAGTTAGTTATACATATATCAGAACGTTCAAGTCAGTCAGTCAAGTTTCTCTCACCCAATAAATGAAAATCAAGTAAAAAATAAAGTTCGTGGATTTCGTCAATGAAAAAATCTTTCAACTATTTTGACTAGTTTTGAGAAATTTCGACAAATTTTCAATTAAAAATTTGACACCATTCGCTGCGATATCCATTGGCAGGAAATTCAAAAATATTCGAATTTTGTGCGGAAAACGTTTAAACGAATCGAAGGTGACATCAGTACAAGTTGACAGTTGATACAATCTTTTTTTGAAATAATAAACAAAATTCAAAGTGACTAAAACATACAAAAATTGTGTTGAAAACATTTTCAAAAAAAAAAAATAAAAATAAAAAAATCAAAATCAAAATCCTGGTGAAAAATTTATTTTGAGTTATAATTCGAATTCTACACAATGACGTCTGCCACAACTGTCATCAGGATAGAAGAGTGAATTCGTATTTGAAAAATGTGGACAGATCCTAATGTAAGTAGAAATGAAATTTTGAATTTGTTTAAATAAAAACGAATTTTTTCAATAACCAAAAAGCGTGTCGATGTCGATAAAAATTGTTTGTTTATGTTTTTTCTCGTTTTTTTTTTATTTTGACAGTCATCTGCCCAATTGGTTCGATTTTTGCCAATTGCTTGAATTAGGCGCGCGTTTTTCTAATCAGCATGCGACAGTGACAATGACAACGCGATAAAGACACCGACACACTCGTGGTCGATTTTGTTTTTTGTCTTTTGCTGTCCTTAGCAAATAAATAACGACGAAGTCATAACATATGATTTGACGGTTTATTTATAAACATTTGACATGTTTATCGGTTGGTTTGTCACATTTGACATGTACTAAATAGAGCCAGTGATTTTCGCGTAATTCTTGCATTTTTCATACGTTCGCCTAGGCGCCTTCATCTTCTCTTACCTGTTCTCATTTAGTGCCGTGAATCGTGATGTCTTCTGTTTATTTGGTTTATGTTTTATGTTTCATATTCCATTGTGGCATGTTTTGTGTGTGCATGTGCACTTGTCACATTTTTTTATCAATTCCAAATTGATTTCAACTTTGCGGAGAGTTGCATTATTATTGGTTCGTTCTCTTTTGCGCATTTGCGAATTTTCGTATTGTTGTCTCTTGTGTGTGGTTTGGTTCGAATTGGAATTTTGTTTTTAGCGGTATTGATGAAGATGGCATCTTCTGACAAATGACAATGATGAATTTTTGACTTTTGTTGAGGCATCTTAACAGTTCACAATGCTGATGTATCTACTCGCATATGCACAGGAGGAGTGGAGTATTTTTTTGTGTCAAGTGTCGTGTGTGGTAATATGTTGTGGAGCCAAATGTCAAAGTTTGACAAATGCGGAACAGCTCCATATTTTTTGCTCTCTTGGATATTTTTGATTTATTTGTGCGATGTGTTGAAAAGTAGATGGGCTGCAGGTAGTGGTGGACAGTTGTGAGTATATACGAGTTCAAACACCAGAACGTGGTAATGAGAGTTTATGGTCGTTTCGATTTGTGTCACAATTCTTACATTTTATGTGTTTTTTTTTTTTTTAATTTCTGGTCAAAATTTGGAGGCAAGAGAAATTATGTCTGAAACTTGGTGAACAAATTTCGTTTCCTCAGTAATAGATTATTGTGTCTAAAATATCATTTCGATGAGGAGACTAGTCCCTATCCTTTATTCTTTGGGCCAGCATTGTAGTGAATCTTCTGAAAAATTTAAACAAATTTACCTTAACCAAGAACTTAGAATTACCATATTCAAAATTTCATAACGCATACCAAAGGGTAAGACCTAATGAGATTGCTTCGCATGTTCACTCCTCCTTTTTTACAGAACATATCTCTCGTGTTTAACGTGAACACCTGCCTTGAAGGCCTACACGGTATGCCCATACATCCATGGGTGCGCCTTGCCATCGCTCTCCGTCAATTCTTTAATACCAAAGCGGAACTCGTGTTGGAGGCCGACTTAAGACCTCTTACTGCTCTTAGGGTCACAGCACCCAGTATTTTGCAACTCTACATTGGGTCAAGATCCTTCCTGCGACTTTGGGTTTAAACCACAGCCACCATGACGCTTCCACAAGGGGGCCTACCTCAACAAGTCAGCCCCGGACCGAAATCCGGGGGGCTCCTGGCTCCCATGGTACCGTGTTTTAAGTCCTGGTATGGACTACGGGTGGTCCTGCCACCCAACAGGAATTCTGACCGGCCACTTGTAACTGGTCAATTCGTAGAAGCATTCGGAAGCGTTAGCACCGCAAACCTTTACGATAAGGCCAGTACATTTTCTCTGCTCCCGCTTTTTATTAGACAACGTCATTGATCCTCCTTTTTACAGAACGAATACATTCAAATAGATATTCACAAAAGTTATTTTCAAGATGTGTTTCCATGCCAGTATACATAATTCATAGGTGGCGCAACATTCCGGTGTGAACATGGGCCTTAACCAGCAAACTTCTACTTCAGTCGGTCTTTGGCCAAATGCCTTCAGTTGCAATATGGTTGAAGTGCTTTACCACCTAAGGCAAGGTCTTCTTTTACTGCGTTGTCATTTAAGTTGAAACCAAAGATTTTTAGCTGGAACGTAGCCATTTGTTTTATAGTGACTAATGCACTGAAGCACTTTTCTGATCAAGTGCAGTTCCTGTAGTTCGCAATTGGAATAAGGAGAAATAAATTCCTAAATGGATCCGCACCAAAGGATGGTTTTATCTGATTTCAAATCAACGAAGTTCTGCTAAAGTTGAACATAAATTAAATCTAAAATATGAACGAAGCATTATGCCAGAATCAGAGAAACAACGTCCAGAAACTCATAGAAACGACTTTGATGAAGCGAATAAACCAAACTCAAATTTCTATATATAATGTGACCAGATAAGAACGATAGGAAAAAATTTTAAATAAAACAACAAATGTGTGATTGATTCTGGTCTTATTTTGAAGCTACGTTCATGGTTATGTGTAGAATAGCACATCATTAAAGTGGCCGTTTCGGCTTCGCTGGTCGATACTGCTTCAAGCGATCGATACAATTTTTGATGATTCCGGCAATAGCATGTCGAGTGTTGGCATCGAGCTCATCCAAAGTGGCTGGCTTGTTAGCATAGACTATTGACTAATGACGTATTCCCAGAGAAAATAATCGAGTGGTGTCAAATCGCATGATCGCGGCGGCCAATAAATGAGCGTTTGTCGTGTGATGACCCAGTTGCCAAATTTCTCTTTCACAACTTCAAGCGTTACGTCGCTTATATGCCATGTATCGCCGTCTTGTTGGAACCACATCTCGCGTATACATATCGATGTTGTCGAACTCTGACCACAGAAAGTCGTATTACACAGCTCTATACCTGAGGCCATTGACGGTAATGATGTCTCCTTTCGAAAGAAATAAGGTCCGATGATGCCGTCATGCCATAAACTGCACCATACACTCAATATTTGTGGATGCATTGACGCTTCGCCAAACATTTGTAGATTGTGTTCGCTCCAATAATAACAATTTTGCTCGTTGACACAGCCGCTAAGCCAAAAATGGGCCTCGTCCGATAAGATTTTTTTTTTGCCAAAATCAACAAATATTGTCTATTGTCTATAGTCGTGCGGTTTCAATTTTGGCGTCAGCAGAATTTTATACGGATGTAGGCCCAAATCCAACCGTAAAATAAGCCGGGTTCAATCTATGGCGATGCCCAATTCAGTTGATCGGCGCCGAATCGACATCTCTGGGTCTTCTACGATACTGGCCGCTACGGCGGCTGTGTTTTCTTCATTCCGCACCTATCTTTGTCTAGTTGGTGGCTTAAGATCCAAAAGATTGTACTCACGGTTAAATTTTTCCACGGTGCAACGAATTACCTGCACACTGAAGTCATGATGACGATCGACCTCACTACAAAATTCACCTTGCGTATGTCATTGGTAACCCTAAATTAACCCCAAATTCAAACCTTTTAGTTGCAACACTTCAGATTCAAGTTTTATAATCAGTTTTATAATGAAGACCGTAATTTGTCCATTCGTCACCGTTCGCAGCAATTGGGATTGCGTTACTCGACTACGGTCCGTCTAAAACCTTACAAAATACAGCTCGTGCAAGAACTGAATCCGAACTTCCTGCCACATCATCGAATTTTCGGTGAGTGGGCCTTAGAAAAACTGGAGGGAGATCCACTTTCTTATCGAAAAATTGTTTTCAGCGACGAAGCTCATTTCTAGTTGAATGCGAATGTTAATAAACAAAACTGCCGTATTTGGTGCGATGAGCGACCTCAGGCGATACAAGAGCTGCCAATGCACTGTTTGGTGCGGTTTATAGTCCCGCGGAATTATTGGCTCGCATTGTTTTAAAGATGACGTTCGTTCAATGATTTCGATTTTTTTTTTTTTTTTGCTCAAAATTCACGGGCGGAACCTGGTCGACATGTGGTTTCAGCAAAACAGCGCTACATGCTACACAGCACGCGAATCGATGGACCAATTTAGAAATGAGTTTGGTGTAAGCAATTTATCTCTCGTTTTGGACAGGGAAATTGGTCAGCTAGATTGTGGGATTTGAGGCCTTTATACTAGATTGTATGGGGATACGTTATTCCAATGTTTTTTTTTTTTTTTCGCTTTAAAAATCAGCCTTTAGAATGCTTCCCATGTGGATATTTAAAACACGCTCTAAGTACAAAGGAGTTTAAACGGTAAGTTGGTTACGTTGTTCACTACTAAACAGCTTCTGGAGATTGTCTCTAGCCATGGTATTGTTAGGTTTTGCTTTTTCTGTAGCATGACATGTATGAGGACTTGCCGAAACCGGGTTCCATACTAACAGCACACAATCGGGGAAAGTATGTGTTCAGCAAGAGTTCCATGGCCTCTGCAAAGGATTCTGTTCATCCTCCATCTGATTTTTTTAGAAAAGAAAGGTTGGAGTGTTCCTTCGAATGAATTTTGCTAAGTCTGGTGGAGTACTCGTGGGTTTCTATTGCTTCTTGGATGTGTTTATGGCTATACACAATTAAACAGTCTTCTAAGGCTGTCGGACGTTGTATTTGTAACAGATACAGCTGCCTCTCGTGTTTTATGATATTTTCTTTCAACTGATCACGCCATCTTAGGCATGGTCTTGCTATACTGCATCGTCGCTCTGGGTTAGATTCACAGACTTCTCAGGCAGCGATTAAAATCGTTCCTTTTTGTTTTTGCTATGGCGATGTCGTTGTACATTACAATAGCCCGTTTAGTTCTAATACAAATAAGACGTTATATTACATGAATAACTTTTCTATCGAATCGGTCAAGAATACTTTCATTCTAGCTATACTAGCTACTCAATACCCTTTCAAGAAACCCCAAAGGGCGGGCATTGATAGCAAATGAAACTTTCTAGAAATTCAAAGTTGAAATTATTGATGGTGGTAGTTTCATTTAGACGTTAATGTTTTCTGAATTTTTTTTTTATAAAATCAGCGTATACTGAATTTTATCCAGTTTCACTCTCAAAGCCATTTGAGCCGCTTCTTCTTTAATAAGAAGCAAATGCTTCAATGGCAAACACTTGTTTGCCTCAGTGCTTTTATGAGATCAAAACGGATTATGCAGTTCTTTTCGGCTGTCATTTTATACAAACTGGATGTCGAAGCTCATCTCTATTTTCTCTGTGACAAGCGACCTTAAAAACGGCGATAAGTTTATAACTGTCGTTATAAGGCGTTTTTTGAGAAAGCCTTGAACGTACGAAGGTTCCATAGAAGTCACCAGTGGGCTCAAGTCCACTTTCAGACATACTTTGACATATCGTGATTCGTTAATAAGCCGTACAATTCGCTTATGGATTGCCCAACCGATTTCTCTATTTCCTAGTCATTATAACTTGCAAACATTTAAAACCAATATACATCTGCATCTCTCTTTATTACTATTTAACCCCTTCAGCGCGCTATAATTATCAAAAAAAAAAAAAAAAAAAAGTATTTCTATAAAATTTTCATTATCGACTGATAATGATTTCTATCCGGACTTTGAATTCTGGGGATATTTTGGGTATCTTCTCATGGAAAAGACATTGTTCCCCACTTCTCTGCTGGAAGAGCTCTCGTCCTCTTGTATGCCTCCAAACACTTCTTATTCACTAATTCTTTTTATTGCCTGCACCAACGTTTACTTACTCCTTTTACTTCCTCTTTAAAATGTGCGTCTTTCTGAAAACGCGTGAAGATAGCAGATATAGAATAATAAGTCTCAATACGATACTTGCATTTGGACAGGCGATTTAGGTACCAACTATATAAAATATTAAGCCTCGTGGCTAATAATCCTTAATATCCTTTGCCTATATCTTAGTCTGATGGATGAATTCAGTACTTAAGCAAGCACTATTCATTGCCTAACATTGATCGTTACATGTATTTGCATTATAGACGAAATATTTTAAAAGTTTCATCAAAAAGATACAATTTACGCTCAATTGACTTACTTGATTATCTCGGTTTACAGTCGAACATTAGTTTAGTAAAAAAAAAAAAAAAATGAAGATTCTTGTATCCAACGAAGTGTATCTATAACAACTTCATGTGGGTATTTGTCTAAACAGGTCTAAGTTTTTACCAATTTTTCCCTATATCAATTGCAATCTATCGATAGTCTCAAATAAGTCTTTAGGATACCAAACCAGATCCTTATTCGAATTCGATACCATGGTTCTCCAGTGCTAATCTTTTCAAACTAAGGTCCAATCTTTGTATTCTACTCGTTTGTATCAAAAGGTGCAATAAAATAATCCGAAGGTACTCCAGGTCTGTCAAACATTTCACCCAAATCATTCGGACCATCTTTAACTTGATAAGAAGCTGCTATTTGTTTTACATCTTCTTCAGAAAAACCGACATCTTGCAAATTACGAAATGCTACCCTATTCATTGAATGACAAGCAGCACAGACTTCTTTATACACTTTATAGCCACTCTGAATTGACTCTCTATCGAAAGATCCGACAATTCCATCAAATTTCCAGTCTATTTTCTTATTTGGTGATGATTTAAATTCTTCTGCAGATATAAGACTAGATAGAAATAACATGCAGAAGATTGCAAATAGATTAGATCCCATGCATACCCACTGTTTTAGTAAATTTCGAATTGATGTCATGCAAGTAGCTGACACTGGAATCCAGAGTTGACTGTAAGAGTTTTATAAAGATCTTCCGTCATCAAGATTGTCTCTTTAGAGCCCTAAGTTTTGAGAGACAGTCTTGAGATGGCAGAGGTTTTTAATGAAAATTGCACGGCTTTCCTAAAAAAAAAGTACAACGTCGTTAAATCACATGATCTGGGCGTCCAACTCTGTTCACCAAAACGGTGAGTTACACGACCAAGAAATGTTTTCTAAATCCAAAATTCGACAATTTTGACGATTAACAAAGCCATCAAGATGAAAATGTGCCTCATCGCTCAAGATGATTTTGTTTGAAAAATCAGCATTCACTTGTTGTTTCATAATCCATTCAAACTCTCTTCGGTGTGCGTCTTCAGTAGGTTTCAGTTCTTGATTGAGTTGCACGTTGTATGCATGAAGATGCAAATCTTTTATGAGAATACTGCAACTGGATAACTGAATAAACCGAATGTTAACACATCTTTGGCAAGAGTATCTCTATTTCCAGAAGATCGGCAAATGTGTATCTCTAGATGAATTACCGCTGTTGTCGATTGGATGACATTTAGGAATCAAAGGTAACCTGGGACGGATACTAGTAGAATAGCAAAGAATAGAATTTATGGAATAGTTATGGAGAAAATGTTAAATATTCAAAGGCAAAGGACATTTAGAAAATTAGATTACGATTCTGGGAAACAACTGGAGAGAAACAGACTGAAGACATTGACCTTAATACTTTGCCAAATCAGCTTTAGAATTTTAAAACCAGAAGTACCTACAACTGAAGCAAAAAAATTCTAACTGTCAGATACGCCTTAAAAAAAAAAAAAAAAAAAAAAGTAAAACCTATATGGTAGAGGATAATAGGTGTGTGTTTGCACCCCAAGAAACTCCCAAGAGTTGACTTCTTTGACACAAAGTACCAAGTTCAGAGAAGAGATCTTTAAAAGATTAACTTGATTGAAAATATCAACAAAAATCGAAGCACTGATATTATAAATTTAGTAGCGCAATTGTAAGAAAAAACAAAAACAAAACATTGAAACCGAAGCTGGCAACCTTCAGTAGTAAGCCCAGTAGCCAGATAAAAAAAATTAAAATTTGATGCCTTCCTGATAAAAACTGAACTTCGCACATATTCCCAACAAGATACTGTTTGTCAGTTCAATTCTGATTATCGAAATAGATACAATTCCACCTACCGAAAATGAATAATTTCAAGCAATCTTTAGCTTCAAACTAACTAATAATTACAAAATTTCCTACAATATTCAACAAGTGCAGACACGTCCGCAGAGGATAAGATAAAATACCTCACTGCTACTCGTGTCTTTTTCCATTGAAAAATGACGTCTACGAAATGGTGTTTTCTTTTTTCGAACTTTTTTTTGATACCTTAATGTTTTGCGTCGCAAGCTTATCATCACCCTGAGAGATAAGTCATAAGAAAAAAAATAGTCACGTTCTTGCTTCAATGTTTCCACCTTAACTTACCGTCAGATACAAACACAACAATCTCTTCTCACTGCGAATTTATTAAATTGTGGCCCACTACCGCAAAAAAAAAAAAAAAAAAAAAAAAAAAAAAAAAAAAATTGTATCTCGGGGGATGAATAGAAAATTCAAAAAACAACCTAAACAGCCACCAAAGAGGAGTGAGTAGGTACTCGTACATTTGTTCACGCAGATTAATTAAAAATGTA
This sequence comes from Volucella inanis, assembly GCA_907269105.1. Taxonomy (NCBI): domain Eukaryota; kingdom Metazoa; phylum Arthropoda; class Insecta; order Diptera; family Syrphidae; genus Volucella; species Volucella inanis. The sequence goes on from OU026153.1 coordinate 40,768,443, forward strand.
AACATAAACAGAAAATAGTTTTCTATCAAAAATAAAAGAGAGTATCGATCAAAAAAGATACGAAGCGTGGTGAAAAGAACTCGACAAAGGTAAACAAATCTCACATCTCATCATAAATGTCAAAACATGTGTCCATGGCGCTAATTCTTAATTTTATTACTTTTTTTTTTCATTATTCGTATCTTCTCAGTTTGCGTGACATTATAGACCGCTGAAGAGTACCACCATCGTTTGTCATACTATTTTATGTTTCCCCATTTTCATATTTCAAAGCACCAAACTAAATTGATAAGGTAAGGTGGTCGTAGAGAAACAGCAGCATCAGAGAGATCTTCTCTTAAAGAAAAAGAAAATTGTAAGGATTGCACATTTTGACAAGTGGTAAGAAGGAATTAAGAAATGTCATCGGCTAGTTGAATGCCGCCTATAACATGAACTGTCATTATAGGTAGTTCTACGCTTTACACATTACACATTACACATTACACACTTATCGTGCAGTGCCTCTCTAATGTCATTCGGTGTTTTTATTCATTTCCATTACGTTATTAGTTTCCTAATCACTTATGTATCTGTAGTGTATGTACTTGTATCTCCTCCAACTCTCGCTATAGTCGTTAGACGTTAGTCGTTAGTCGTTAATGGTTTAACAGATATTAAAGAGAGAACAGCTAAAAACCCAACTGGACTGCAGCTGTATCTCAAATCTGCACGTAACAACGCTAAAGTACGAGTACTGAAGAGCAAAGTACCGGGTAAAGAAAAGGCTACAGTGGCCGCGACACACAATTAAAGGTATGCTTACACTATACGAGTTGCATTATACGGCTACGCAGTAATAAAAAAAAAAAAATAAAAAAAATAAAAATACAAAAAAGAACACATTAAAGAGAAAACGAGACCAAAACAGGAACTGTCAAAGTCTATTATGAGAAAAAGCTTTAAAAGAAAAATTGAGTATGGAAATAAAGTTAAAAAAAAAAAAGGAAAAGAAAAACAAAAAGGAAAGAACTCCCTCTAACTAGAAACAGCAACAACTGCGCCTCTTAAAGTAGAGGCAGCGCAGCATTAGTCTCCCATCAAGTTATGTTGCAATGGCATTTGTTCTCTGTTGCCTGTTATGAACGGAACAGCAACGGATACGGCCACGGTTACGACTATGGATATGAAACTCTCTATTCTATTCGTATCTGCCTATAATATTCTATTTTATTACTATTTCGTATCCCAGAGATACTTAATGTATAAATAGTCAACGTAGACCTCAATAGTCGAGCGAGATATGTTATGTACATACTCAATCCTCAATCCTTACACACAAAAATGTATCTGCTTTTGCTGGTGCTGTTGCTGCTGTGGTTGCATTTAGATACGTGATGGTTTTGCTTTTTGATTTTGCTGCTCTTGGTTCTAAACAAATACTAGAAAGCACGTGAACTAACAACACGAAAATATACACATTTATAGGGAAAAAGTTGTCAGTAGAGTTTTCTTGTTTGCTACGCTGTATAGATACATTAACTATCATCATTATCGTAAGTCCCATCGCCAAGCAACACACAACACACAGCAACAAACATAAACAGGAACTCAGCGGTATGAGTAACAAAAAGTTGAGGGACGACGACACACAAAATAGAAAGACTGATGGGTGCTGCTAAAATCTTTGAATTTAGCTAGTTTGAGGTAGAACGTCTTTCAACAACCAGATATCGCTGATAGGGTTACCATGACCATTGCAATTTTATGATGGGATGACAAATGATATGTAGTCGAGTCCTACTATGTATTGTAAATTGTAAACATCTTTGGTTTCGCCTTCACGATTCAAGATATCACTTTAAAGTAACAACTCTTTCTTGAAAATAAAGACTCACAGGCCTACACTATGCGAAAAGTCCTGCAAATTGAATTGGGAATTTGATCTCCATCGAAAATCCTACGATTCGAAAGGGAATATGAATAAATATTTATGAGATAATCATGAAGGCCAGAAGAGTGAATCATTGAATCAGACAAGTGGTTGTGATTTTGTGGGTTCCCTGTCACAATTTGAAAAAAAAATTAAGGATACATTTCGAGGCTTTTTATAATCAATTAAATGCAGCACTCGGTGTCCATGGTTTGAATGGGAATATAAAAGACGGGGCAGCTCTTCAACGGTTTTTGAACAAAGTGAACTTGTAATCAAAGTAAATGATCGGCATGTCAAACAATCCTAAAGAGAAATCAGAAAGAAATAGTCACAATCTCTCATTTCAGGCATAAATTCACATCCCTTCATCTTGAGCCTGATTTGGCATTGTCAAGGCTCCATCGCAAACCTGAAAAAGTGTTCAATTCAAACGAATTTTAAGAAAAAGAAACAATAAATATTTTTGATATATGGTTGTCCCATTTTGCCAACCTTTTCCATTTATGGAATCGATAAAGAACAGATTAGATTAGTAAACAATTGCATTATGTATTGCACTGATTAGAAAACAAATTTGCAATATTCCCTCAGCATCTGAATGCTGTGTAAAGTGTGTTTCAATGGCAACAGCTTAGATGTTCGAAATAACCAGAAGATATTTCTATCATGCATAAAAAAGTCTACGATGATGTTAGAAATTTGTTTCCGATTTTTAACATTTGAGTCTAGATTGGGCGAAGAGTTGATCAGTGTTTTTTTTTTTTTTTTTTTTTTTTTTTTTTTTTTTTTTTTAATAAATTAGATAAATACAAGATGAATCCCGTTTTCATTCAGAAATCAGGCGTGTACTTTTGAAGAAATGCTTAAATTACTCAAAACCTTGGATTTCATAGAGTGTTAGTTTCAGGATTATGTTTAAGAATGGAGACATGAAAGAATCAAACAACGTAATCCCTAAAAGCATATTCGTTCATGCTGTAACGAATTTTGTTTGTTAAAAAAGCTAGCTAGAAATAGCTTTGTACTTACTCTGAGGCTCGATCGACACGTACATATTTCACAACTTCCAGCTAAGTGTGTTGATTTCGACAACTTTATCAGGACGAAAATGAAATACAGGTTTAAAGTGGTTGATTTCTCCTAGAATTCTGGACAATTGATCATGATATTCGTAATGTTTACGATGGAAATTTCTTACTATTGGCTAAACGTAAGTCTACATAGATTATTATTAAGAAAAATTAACTTTCTTAATACTACTAATGAATGAACTTCGTCGTTAAATAAGAGATTGATACTCTAAAAGTTGCATCTAACCAATGTAAGATGTAATTCAGGCTATTCTTCCAGGGAAGACTCTATAAAGCAAATCGAATAAAACTATGGTGTACATCTTCTAATTAGTTTAGCGAACGTATGTAAGGAGAGGCTGAGTAAAGGTTATATATACCAGTATAAAGACTGATGAAACCAAATATATGATACGCTCAGCGTTATCAACGGGTTCATTAAAAAATTAGATAGTTTTGGGGTATAGATCAAAGAAACATTTTAGCTTGACACATATTAGTTTATTGAGCTCACGGGCATATAAAAATAATATCTTAATCCTGCAGTTATAAGTAGTCTGAGGAAGATTAGATATAAGGGGAAGTAAAGAGTATCACAGGGTGATGGAATTGACTTTCTCCTAGTTCCTATGTGTGATTTACGAACCAATCATTGAAGAAATTTCAAATCGATTTGGGATTATCTGAGGCCATACTCTTCTAAAGAATGTTAACGATTAATGAAAATCAATTTTACTCCAAGCTTGAAATTTCCTTAAGACGAAAAATGGCTTCCTTCAAAGATTTCGAAGGTTACTTGGATGAGCTCAGATACTGTGTGTAAAACTAACTTGAATGAAAACTATGAAGAACCTTGCTGAGAGTGTGGCAACAGCATCAATTATCAACTATCCTTTCATCGACAGTGTTCCTTGAAACAGTTGGCTTTGTGTGTCTTGCTGTCTATTTTCTATACAAAATTAGAATTCTTAGGAAAGGTACAGGCTGTAAGATTCAAAAGTACCCGAAATTTCAAATATCTATTTGTCGGGAGTTTTTATGTGATAGCTTTGTAAACAAGTCAGTGTTTGTTGTGGTCTGCGAATTTTCCAACGTCGAGTTTAGTTAAACAAAAATTGTTGAGAAAAGATTGCTTTCCTATTTCCACGACTCAAATTACCACTTCGTGGAGAGCGTTTTGAGATGATTGAGGCGATAAAGTAGAATTCGCAGAAAGAGCTAAAGGCGATTCCAAAATCAGCCTATGAAAATTGTTTTGAAGATAGTTGGGATATCTATGTGTGTGTATTGCTTGCAGTGGAGAATATTTTGAAGGAAATAGTATGATGATCGACGAGTAATTGAACCGTTTTAGTTTTAGTAAAGTATCCCGGGTATATTTTGATCAGAAGGTATGTACATATGTGGATACAAATATCTTAAGTATGGTATTTTGGTCTGGTTTGAAAACAGTTGGAATGCGATTTGACTGTTAGTTATTTCAGGACCAGGGAAGGGAATGTTATGAATTGTTAAAAACTTATAAGGTTAAAACTTAAATTGAATTCCATGTAAAGGCAGAGATGTTCCGCGATATGATTCGATAATTTGAAATACTGTTTCAGGAGATTTTTTAAAAATTGCTGTTCTGTTGTGTCTTGTGAAACTTTATAAAGGGTTTCGGGCCAGCATTAAAGATTTTTCTTTTGACGGGACGCGAATAATATTCTCGGAAATTATTTCGTCTTATGAATTTCACCATACCTAAGTATTCGAGCTACCAGTCTCCTAAACTATCTTGTATATGGGATTCAATAAATATCTGAGTTAAGTAAGAAAGATTACGTTCGGTTTGATAACCGCATAACTAGACACTTGTCAAGAATTAAAATTCCTAAACAAAAAGACCCTGGTAACCCTGCTGTACCAATTTAACGCGGAGAAAAACATCTCAGCCTAGCACTTTTGTGTGAACGTAAAATATTCGCCGAGCTCCGTCCGTCCCATGTAGCGACACAGAAATTGAAATACGGAAAAAAAAAATTATATAGAAAAAACAAAGTATCTACACTACACACCTACCTACTTCGGCATAGAGCAATCTCTACGAAGCGCACACGGCACAAAACCGAATCATCGACCGAAAAAGAAACTAAAAATAAAATATTTCAACATTTTTTCTTTTTTTTTGTTGCTTTTTCTAGTTTTTTTTTTTTTTTTTGATTTTTTTTTTTTATGTTTCTCTTTGCACACTCCTCTTTGTTCGGTTCGTATTCATTTTTCGAATGTATACCCTACCCGAACTCGAGCATCAGATAGATTTTTTTTATATTTCCAGTTCGTTTCATGTTTTTTTTATTTTTTTTATTTTATTTTTTTTTTTTGTTGCTGCTGTGTATTCAGGTTCGGTTTTCATCCCACAGGTCTCTTTCTCTTTTGTGTTGAGTTTGTGTGTATGCGTTTGCATCTGTGAGTTAGGTTTGGGCTCATCGAATGTATGATGGTGTATAGGTTATGGATCGGTGTGTACACGAGTGTCGGGTGTAAAATGTATCTATGAAATGTATCTATACATTGCTCGGTTCACATAACGTTTTGTGGAATGTCAAATGATTGCAAATGTATATAGAGCTACGAAGATGATTCTTTAAGTTCGCGGAATAAGGCTGAAAGTCTGGGGTGGGGTTGGGATTATTTTTCTTGTGCTGTCAAGTGATCCTTTTAAGGTGTAAATGTCAAGTTTCGTGTTGATTTACCAATTAGTTCGTCTGCAGTAGTCAAAATAATAAGTTGAAGCTAGCAAGGAAATGGAAATTTGTCAACTACATACATAGATCCCACTGAATAAAAGGTTCTGTATTCCCAAAGTCATAGATATTCAAATGTCAAAGATCAAGGAGAGTTGAAGTCTGATATGCTTATATATAGGTACCACCTCACTCAAGATACAATTTTATGAGCAGAAACCTCGGCTTACTTCGATGGTACTTAGTTAGAGCAAGATTTCATGAAGAGTCGATTCACATCGCAAGAAGTTTAAGATCGTAACATGATATCGGAAGATTTTCCTTCTTGGCGCTATTAAGGAAACTTTTTGCGGATTATTAGTTTCCGGAATCATGTGAGACCCTAATTGAATTATTAGGACAAAATGAGGTGTTCACTTACATTCTGATAAAGCACCGGTTGACAAGACTAAGATTGTAATAGATGTTACCAAGTCTTGTGGCTTCCTGGGATTAGTCTATCTAACTTACAGTCGTGACCTGCTACCTAGGGATTACAACATGTTTCCAAATATAAAGAATTAGGTTTTTGAAGCCAAGCCGAGCAGATATTTTCATGAAGGTCTAAAAAGTTTATTAATATTCAAGGAAGAATATCCCTTCGTTCTATCCTTATCTCGTTCCGCGAGCTTAAAAAAAAAATAAAAAAAAAAAAACACTAGAAATAGTATCTGAGAGGTTATATTCTGTTAAAGAATTTCCCTCTCTATGTGACTGTGTATCTACATTTTCACTTCTCCGTTTTATGTCACATGAAGTACGACAAGCAACGACGACGACGACGATGGCGACTGGGACATGGGAATTGCTACGGATTGTATAAGGCTGGCTGTAGCTGTACACTGTTTGGAACGACTTTTCTATCTGAAAGATACTTGTTCGTTGTCGTTATATTGCAGTGGATAATTAAATTCTTGTTTTTATCAAATTTTCATTATTTTTGCTTAATTGAAGAGAAACACTGACGGGGCATATAGAGACAAACAACGACAACAAAACCCCAGCATAGCTCAGCAAAAGCGCACAGATGTGGACGGCCGTTAGTTCGGTTGATTGTCGTTTTATGAGAGAGAGCGTGTTAGCGGAAGAGAAAATTCTTTGAATTTTCCTCATCGCAGCAATTGTAACTATTAAGACGTTTTCGTCGTCTCGTTTATTTTGAAAGAAAACCAGTACGAAACGCAAACGACTATGAGTACGAGTAAACGAGTGTACGGATGTGTATCTAGTATCTCTCTAATGACTTTGGAATAGAGGGAAAACTTGCTTCTTTCTGGTTACTTGTGCTTGCAATTAAATTTCATTAGTTGGCTAGCAACCGTTGACCGTTTCGCTTTGAATTCGAATGGTTAGTACCTAAACATACCTGCTGATGGGCACTCTTTTGAGGGATTCAAATTCAAATTTGTTAGATATGAAGATAGATAGTTTTTTTTTTTTTCTATTTTTATTTTTTTCTATTCAAAAATTTCTTTTCGCTCGATAGCTTTTCTTGGTTGTTTTCGCTTTCTCGTATCGAGTGCTGGATGATAGTGTTGGCACCTCTGTACTCGTACCTCTGAAATTTTCGTTTTTGGATTTCTCGAGTCCGAAACTTTTATTTTTATATTTTTTTTTTTTTTTTTATATAAAAATATCTACTCGAAACAATGCAGCAACACACGGCTGTTGTGTTGTGTCGGCACTGTCTATGTTGTGTTTACCTAGATATGTGCGACGTAATTCGTCGCGGTTTGGTTACCTTGAGTTGGCTCTAAGACACAGTTCAGCTATTGCTTTTGTTGTTGATTATGAGTATCTTTATCTATGATGGCAGCACAAACTAAAAACTTGAAAAAAAAAAAGCTCTCACAGCTACGAAGTAGTATTTTTGGGTTGTTATTCTCGTTCAAAGTTTTTAAATCTCGAATAGATTGAATTGTTAAAACAGGAATGTCCTTGGACCGTCTATTTTTTGAGCAAAGTACAAGTTTTTCGGTTTCTTTGGACACGCTTCCTAAAAATCGTTTTCTTATTTTGTTGATGATATTTAATGTTAAATCTAGAATTGAATAGACTAATGCGAATCTGATTTAGTTGTGGATGTTAAGTAGGTTATTGTGGATGGGTTTTTGGTTTTAAGATGCATAGTACGGAGTAGTGTTGGATTGTAGATAAGCAGACGCTATTAAGTTTTTGTTTTATTTAATTTTTTGATGGACCTTGGAGCTGGAGAAGAGAGAAAGTTGTGCGAATAGTATCTAGAGGTCGTCAGCATTTTTGAGAGTTCTAATAATTGTGCAGGGCATTGGATCTACATATTAGAGTCTATACGAGTTTAAACTGTGGAGTTATCTCCAGCATTTTTGTTTTGTAATAGTAAATGATGTTACAGAGCGTTTTCGTTTAACTTGTATTGGTCCAAATTGGGGGTCTCAGTGATTCTCTATACCCTACGGTCTTAGTTTCACATGTGATCAAAACTCAGAATTACATATTTACATACATATGTCGACTAGTTAATTTAATTCTCTGATAATTTCTGTTACTGAAACTTCTCAGTCTTTCGAATAAAGATGGGTAAGCGTTTCAGTGACAATGTGCCCACAGTACCAGCACTCACCATGATGTGATCGTAGGCCGGACTCTCACAGAGTTATTGCCCGCAGTATCGTAATCACTTTGAAAGTAACCGTCGCAGGATATTGCGTCACGTCCCGTGCAGGAAAGTCGTTGACCTCTGAGAGACGTCGTGAAGCATTCGTTTGGTTACATGAAGAGTTATGCGGCTTGCAATTATGCCCACATTAAACTCAACTGTGAAAAGAAGCTCCAACTGTGGACAAATGGAATAGATCCTCCGCCCCTCCATCGATTGCTTATATCTCCCAACGAGAAGTGAAATCTGAAGTTGTCGTCCTCCAGAAAGACAACAGCGTCGAATGCTAAATTGGGATTTGGAGCCATCCGTGAAGACCCGACTACTTACCTTTCCTGGTTCAGATTCTGGCCGAAACAATTCCTGGGTACAAAGAAAGTCAATTACCTACGTACTTTTGCAGCAACACAAATTCTCTATGAAACCAAAGGCAAAAGACAGCCGTCGTGCAAGGTCATCAAAACTCCAGTGCGTGCTTTACCAAAGACAACTTCTCTTTAAAGGGAAAGATGGCTTTGAGAGTGCTATCGTACTATAGTACGATTAGAGGAGGTTAGGGTGGATTGACTTGTTTAATGTTTTTTATATTTTAAGTCTTGGACTTAGTTAGAGCATATACTTACAGAAGAAGTTTTAATAACAAATATTAGAATAGGAACACAGTTTACTTACTTAGATACATATCTATCTACATATCTAGGGTCTGGGCCTCAACTAACTACACGCGCTTCAAGCCAGATTGTTAAGTACTTACTACTTCCAGTTCCGATTAACTCGTTGGTAAAAGTCCAATTCTAGTTGTCGGTGCCACCCACGGTTAAGGTCTCTTTAACTGCTTTGATTTCCAAAGCTTTAATGGGAAATCCTATAATCCGAGTCAATAACCCGGGTATGTTCCATTTTCAAATTTTCTTCTCAGGAACAGGAAGCAACTATCACAACCACAGTGATAGAAGTCGATCAGGTTGTTGAGGAAATAATTTTGACATTCGTAAAATATGGTATGGTATGGTTGCTAAGAAAGCTGATGCTTATGTTATGGCACAGTTGAAGAACTCTTCATTTTTGCGGTTCAGTATTTAGTACTGTTATTCCATATACATATGTATCTTAACCCCTGATACACAACTAAACAAAATGTCATACTTAGCTGACTTAAATTTCATAGCTCTATTGGTAAATTGCCAGAGATTAGATCTGAGAGAAACCTCTGATCTTCCTGTCGTACGTCTTCTGACCAGTTTTCTTCTTTTTTAAAGAGTCACTTTGTATCTAATCTAGTCATAAATATTGATACAATTTTTATTGCAACCATTTCTTGTGTTGTTAACCGTTATTTCACCCGTTGTTTTTATGATTTTTTGTCGTGGAAAATATTTTTTTTTTAGTGATTTTACAATCATGGAATGGGGTTTAATATGGCAAAAGGTGATATTTTTCGGACCTTGCGATCGCTTGGAATCACTCGCTGTTTTTTTAATCATACAATTAAATTATTCGATGATACCGGTGGAGAACGCGACCGTCAAAGATCCGGCCGTCCACGCACTATGAGGACTTCGGAAGCCATCAAAGCCGTGCAGGCTCGAATCATGCGCAAACCACTGAAAAAGCATAAATTCTTGTCGTGGAAAATGAACGTTTTGTAAAAATCCATGTCTAGCATTATCACAAAAGACTTGGGACTTAGTGTCTACAAAAGACACACTGGACACCTGCCAACAGTCACATTGAAGCAAAAATAAAAAGCTCTCTTAAGGCGGTTTGCTACAAATGATCACATATAAATTCTGTTCACTTACAAGAGTGAACCGTCAAAGAACCTTTTAACAAGCAAAATGATCGAGCTTTAGAACATATTCCAAGGGTTGGCTACTATTCCGCAAATGTAATGCTATGATGGGGAGTGAGCCACGATGTCATAATCAACCTAAATTTTTGTGAAAAAGCAGTCAAGGCTTAGGCGAAATTTTACCAAACCGCTGTTCTGGAAGACTTTGTTAAGCCGAACGATGTATGCAAAAAAGCACTGGACATTCCAACAATATTTTTCTCCAGCCCACAAGGTGAAAACTACTTAAGAGTGGCTAAAAAAAAAAAAAAATGTATCCAACTTCATAACACCGGATGCTTACCCAGCTAGTCCAAACCTCAACCCTTTGGATTACAAGTTTTGGTTCGCTTTAGAGGGAATGACCTTGCCCTACTCATCACCGAAATCTTGAGTTTTTGAAGCGAGCCCTTGCCTGTGGTGTCGCAAACTTTCTGATGAATGTGGTCCGTAATGTGATTGATTGATTGACCAGTACGACTCAGGTCGTGTTTTAAGGCCAATGGCGGCCATTTCGAATGAAGTCTTCCATAACTTGTAACTAAAGATTTGCAAATTAAGAGTATGAATTTGTTTTTAAAAATATCAGCACATTTTCATTTGGTTTTTAAGTTTTTCTTTGTATCAGTATTTATGGCTAGACTAGGTACGTACGTAGGTTTAATACCCTGCTACGTTAGTGATTCAACATTCTTTATTGAACTTAGTCATGATCCTTTAAAATTCTGGACGCCAATTTAAACCAATCTGATAGCTTCTGGGCATCTTTTCATTGAGCTTGTTCATGAGGTACTTGCTTGGCGATTTTTCTTCCGGCTTTTTGGTGTTTTGCTTATATTTTATATGTTTTAGTTGTTAAGTTGTTTTTGTCATCCGCACTCATATTTAGGCAGTAAAAATGTTATCAACCGGAACAATATTAGCTGCTCAGAAGATTGAACACCCAAGTTACTGTATGGGTATAAATCTTGGATCAATTGCAATATGGTCAGTTTCAATGTTGATATGCTTGCTTGCTATGGTCACAATACTAGGAACCGCAGAGTCAATCAAGTGTATTCTTAAAGAATTTTTAGTCTTTCGAAGAAGGACGAAAAAGCGATTCAGTAATAAAGTGCTTACAGTACCAGCACTCACCACGTCAACGCAGACCACCTACAGCTTGATGCGACAGCCTATTGCCATAATACATGCTTTCAAACGTTGTGCTCATTGAATAGAAGCGGCACACACTGTATCCATGGAAAATAATGATACTGCTGCTTCCAATACTGTTTTGAGCCTTTCAAAATTTCTGTGAGGAGTCTTGCAGGCCATGTTTTCAAGTTCTGACCACAAACAACCCAGTGAATGAAAATCTGGTCTTTGAGGCGGCCAATCTTCCACTCCTATAAAACCAGGAATTTTGACACTGAGCCAATCTTGTGTGATTTATACTTTGTGCATCGAAGCAGAGTCTGTGACACCTTCTTGGTAAACTTTGGCACCTGTGTTCACACCTTTTTCTCACAAATAGAGATACTCCCCACCAAACCATAACGGAAGCAGGAACCACGTTAAACTCTTGGAACCACCTGTTTCGCTTCCTTTGATGACGTAGCATAAATCTTGTCATTTTGTTTCTTCTTCCACGGTAAACAAAATATTTTCATGACCATTACCCGCATGCTACTGCAAAAGCTTTTTGCGTCTTTCCAGCTTAACTTTTAACAATTGAAGATTTAATACATGCAGTCTTGACCGACGATAGACTTTTATGTTAAGATCATCCCGAATCAGTCTTGACATGTACCTAGTGGATGCCTTCAGTTCTTTAAAAATGATTTTCTATTTCCGAAAATTCCGAAAATGTTACTACCGCACTTGTACGGACAATACATGGGCGACCGTTTCTTACTGTCCTCTATTTCCTACAATTACGCAACGCTATTACCGCCATCCAATTTTCTTTGACACCCTACTCTATGTTAAAAGATCGCAAGTTAATTTGAGAAAAAATAATTCAACAATTCATACATCCATAAGATGACTCCTTATGACATAACTACATATTAGCGCAACCTTATATCCTTCATAACTCTAAATATGATCAATGAAAAGAGAGTGGTACAAATAAGTATTTATGTATTTCATTGATCTGCATATCCTTTGCTTTTGTTTTTTGTCTTGTGTTAAATCATTTTGGTGTCATACTTGGCAAGTTTAATTTGTAGTTTGAATGAAAGGGGGGTGTCCGCTCAAGAGAAGTGTTCGCTCAAGAGAGGTGTCCGTTGTTAGCAGTTTCACCGTATCTCCGCTTAGAACGCAAGTTTTCCTAACGACAAGTGAAACCTAAAGTTGTCGCCCTTCGGAAATACACTAAAGCCCCATCCTAAATCATTTTTGGAGCCATCCGTGAAGACCTGATTAGATTAGACCTGCCTGCGCCTTAGAGCTCGACAATTCTTTCCATTCTCTTCAACTTCGCCAAATGTGCTCGTTTTTTCTTTAAATCGGCGTTGAAACGGCCCAATAAATTGACGTCGTATGCTTCTTTGATTGATTTTCCCTTCACCAAATACCTAGTCAATGTGGATTAAACCTCGCGCGTCCTGAAAAACGGTCCTCTCCCGCCGAAGGCACGGCTTTCGCCTTCTTTGGAGCACGTTCACCGCGTAAAACCCATTGTTTCGATTGTTCTTTGGTCCCTGATGTGTACCAATAAATCCATGTATCATCGACCACAACGGTCACAAAATGATGCAGGAAATCCTCCGGATTTCGATTAAATAGCGCCAAGCACGTCTTTGTAGTGGTCTCATGATTGCACTTGTTCTAAGGTGTGATCAAACGCGGCACCCATCTCGCGGACAGCCTTCTCATGCCCAAAATCTCGTACAGGATATGGCTTACGCGTTCTGTTGAGATGCCTGCTATCTCAGCCAACTTGCGAATTTTCACTCGTTGGTCCGCCAATACGAGATTATGGATTTTGTTCACGGTTTCCTCTGTGCGTGGTTCAGCAAAAACCAACGTGCGGCCACGGCGAAACTCTGCGAACCAATGGTAAACGGTTTTACATGGACGTAAATGAGGCCCATATTTGGTACACCATCAAGAATAGGTTTGATTTCCTCACAGGTTTTTCCACTCAAAAACAAGAATCGGATCACGGAGCATTGCTCTTTTTCCATGCTCGCAAAAAACACCAACACGATGTTTGGAAATGGGTGTCAAAACAAAACTATGCGTCGGATGGTCACTAAATTTGACAGGCAGGCTAAAAGGCGCTATACTAAATGAACCTACACCAATTTTGGCATAGTAGCGCCTCCTATCTTAAAATCCGGGTGCTCATCAAACATCCCTCGTAGCATTTTTAATGGTCTCAGCCATCACCACAACCGATGATAGTTATCAGCTACAACGTGCTGTGTAATTCAGCTCACTAAGAGGTTCGTTAAAACGAACTGGTTCTGAGAAGTGAGTCTCAACCATAAGACGTAGTCTCTGCTGTCAATTCAATGCAGGGTCCCTCAGATTTTCTTAGTGATTCCAGCCTGACTGATTTCCCCCCTTTTTAAGGTATTTTCTGCCTACAGTTTCTTTATAAGAGCACTTTTCGATATCCGAATTAGCTATTAGATTTTGTAAGTTTTTTGGTACCTATTGGTTTATCCAGTTTTGACAGTTTAACATTTTGCTCTGACAATGACAAGCAATGATGAAATTGTGAATTTAAACCAAAGATCCCTTCGTGATTTCGAAACATTATTGTCTTGCTCATTTCGCATCACTCCAAAATTCAAGTCTGTTTGCTTACTTGCAACACAAACTATAAAGCTAATTCCTCGTTTTCAGTTCAATATCAGCAAAGTTTCGTACCCACTGCATTGCACATCCCGAAAATTCTTCCTTCTAATTGGCGGCACACGATACCATAGTAACCTACATTCCACAAAATTTACTAAGAGAACCTCTTCTTTACATTCCTTCAACGAAAAGAAATAAGCCAAATGAAAACAAGACGCATCAAAACAACTACTGGGAACCTCCAATAAGAAACAAAGTACGAGTATGCATTGTGAATAAAAGAGGAGAAAAACAGACCAAACAGCATAACCAGAAAAAAAATCCAACAAATGCGCTTATCGACCTAAGTTTCCAATCCATCACCGTTCATGCCAAAACATACAAACTAAGGGTTCTGGCTCATTCTCATAGGGAACCAACCAGAGAACCTAAAAAAAAAAAAAAAAAAACAAAGAAAACGACGTTAAGAGAAGAAATAAAAAAAAAAATAATAATATACGTAAACCACCTCGAACACCCATAGTACAAAAACGTAAACAGAGAAGAAACAAATGCAAAAAAAAGGAACAACAAAAAGTCATAAAGCACGAAAATCACGTGCAATTTGTGAACCGCTTTAAAGACCCCGACATAAATGAAATTCAAAAACGAGCGCAAAAAATCTGAAAATAAAATGAGAAAAAAAGAAAACACCCCACAAAGCAAGAACACTCTTAAACAGTCGGAAAGGCCTAACTACACACATTCTTTCGCCAAAAAAAAAAAAAAATAAATAAATAAATAAAAAGAAAACTAAAAGCGGGTACACACATCACCATTCACCAGCAAAGTGAACTCACTCACAACACAATTCGCAAGAGAGGCAAAGAGTAATAGAGAACATGAGAAGAGCCGAAGCAGGAGCAGGAGTCATAGCCGTTGCTATAGCCAAAGCCGAAGCCGAAGCCGAAGCCGGAGCCAGTGCCAGACAATCGACCTCCAACCTCCAACCCCCACATTGCCGCCTAACACAAATAACATCCACACCTACCCACATTAAATCCCTACCCCCTCTGTTCGCATTCTAATCAAACGTCAGAAATTTATTTCACTGCGTTGAGTGCTGTGCCTGCACTGCACTGCTGATGCTGCACTCGTCGTTCATAGAGCGCAATGCCATCCATTCAGCCAAACCGCCAGTCGAAGCCAAGTCAGGCCAAGTACTGATTTTTCATTTTTTCTATTTTATTTATGAATGCAACATCAAAATAGCTGAAACGCATTCGCTTATTGTTGGTTTATATGAAGGAATAAAATTCGAATATCCATCAGTATAGTGGTGGCCGTTGCAATTGCAGTTGCAGCTGAGGCAACATCTAATGACAGCGGAAGAAGCAACAACTGGTGCATTGCATACTAGTTGCGAAGAGTTTTGTGCTAAATTGAATGATGGCGGCTTGGCGCTACCTTCTGTGTGTGTTCAATAATTTGACACTCAAGAATGTGGTCATACACGGTTAGACATTTGAATGATAACGGCTCAGAGCTGTCAAATTTTTCACATGACATATTTAACTGAGTATCTATTTATCGATGTATGGTACATGTTTCACAAAACTTCTTTCAATGTGACGATACTTAGGCTCCACCGCTATTTTCTCCTTAAGCTGTTTTTACGAGCGAAATGATGTCACAGTGAGAGAATGTCGTTAGCAAGATGGTTTAATTCCAGAAAAATGGCAAGCAACTTAAAAATTTGGGGTGGCTGGGGGCATCAAAAAGTTGTGATAACTGTGTTGCAAAACTAGTTGAAGTTAAGACCTATATTACCCGTAAAATCGACGACATGTCAACGAATCACCTTTCATACGTTCATTTCCTTAAAAATAGGACTGAGCAAAATTCTGGAGATTTGCATGCCTTAGTTTTGTGGTGGCCATCGATAAGGAGCACTTAAGTCAATAATACCCTGTCGTGTTACGACCGTGTTAAGAGTTGACAACATATTTCTGCTCAGAGGATAGCAGTTATATGTACAAGCTTTGTTGATATCGCTTAGATCATAGAATAACAAGTATCATAGTTAGGCGTTGCTAATACTGGCGAGACTTGTCCGAGTGCTGTGGAAGTGAGTTACGGCTTTCTTTTCTGCTCAACAGTTACTAAACCCAAAGTCCTGCTCGATGAAAACGTTAGTGCCACTTTAATTTAACGAGCCCTTTCGATATTTTTTGATCAAATAGGGACGGTAGTAGCTTTTATATTGGATATCAGGAGACATTGAGAGAATAGACAGTGTTCATGTCAGTGGTGTTTTAATTCATCGGTCTAGTATCTTTCTGGCATAGGACAGTGACAATGTACACAGCTGAGTGTATGATTTAGAGATACTCAACATTCCTTTACTGTTCTTATTACGATGGGCTGATTGTTTATGTATATAATCACATTGATGTTCAATGCAAGTCTAGATTTCGCCCTGGAAGATACTCAGATGACTGGGAAGGTCGAAACTTAGCCGGACCCGCAGACCTTCAGTAGCTATTTACAGGGGATAGTTTTTTTCTTGCAGCTGAGGTTAAATAAAGTCTCGGAAGGAAGATCTGTTAAAACGACACTTGGTATACCATGGCCATATCACCTTATTGATAGACGTTTATACAAATTGGTCGCGTTGGAAGCCCAATGGAAGTAGTTTTTGAAAGATTTAGACGAAATATGTATACATATGCATACATTTGAAGTGTATTGTGTTTCGTAAAGCTTCGAATCCAAGGATACCAATTGAGCCTTTTCCCTTAAGTGAAGTGCTTAAGCCTCTAAAAGTAATTTGAAACCTATTTTTTAGCAGAACACTGCGAAGGCACTTTTTTGAGGTTACCTTAGGTTTATTTGAACAACGTTTGGTTTGCTTTCTGAAAATACCAAAAGGTATTCATACACATAACCAACGTGGTGTCTAGTCCAACAGAAAAACACATAAAGAAGACACGCAGATAATGTTTAAACTGACGTTGATTCGGCGCAGTACTCCACTTAACAAAATTGGGGAGGTTAAGCTGATGCAAACAAGAAAGACAGTGCTGAGATGACAATAAAAACTACTTTGGCGATTGCCACTGACGAACACTGTTGGTTTTTTGGATTGATTCCAGAAGAATGGAGTCACAGTAAACTAACGACTGCAAACAATCAGCTGAGACTTATAACTTCTTGAGGCTGTGGTCTTTACTGATGCAATCTCACCGGACTTATGTCGTATCCGCAAAAGTTCCTTGATAGCATATAATTTTTATAATATGGTCAGTTGTACATTCATACTTACATAAATTTTAATTTTTAAAGCACTACCTTAAAAAACATCAACAGTCATCAGCGAGCATTACATTCTCATCTTAGTGTCCTTTTGTATGCCAAAGTTAGTATTTACACTTAAAACCTTCCCTTTGTTAACTTATCAGGATATAATTCCTGTATATTAGAATATATCTATGAATTGAGACATTTGTTAGATGAGAAGTTGTGCGTATGTGCCAATAAATTTTGAATACTCCAAATCATGTGGCGCCCAACGTGGGGCCACTATAATCAATCGATCTCTTAACTATCTAAAGCCATCTTTTAAAGAAAAAACATCGTATTCCTAACAAGCTGCTCATCTATGCAGGATATCTGACAGAATAACAAAAAAAAAAAAAAAAAAAAAAAAAAATCTAACCCTCTGTATAGAATAGGAAACTCTAAAGGACATTGTCCCACTCACAGTACCTAGTACCAACTAGTCTTCTCAATAAGCTCTTCACAGATTTTCTCTTCTAATTGATGAATCAACATTACCGTTGCATAGAATTTTGCCCGTTTCCTTTACAAATTTATCTGCACTTCTCTCTCAAATACGGATACGATACTCTAAATCCTCCTATCAAATACCACTGGAAAAAAAAACCTCCCTTCATCGGGCCAAAGGCAAAAAGAAGAAAATATCTTTCTCTGCCACAGTCCTAAAACTCGAACCAATGAAGTTGATACTCCTGTGCTCAGTTTAGTTTCAACCAACTGCTATACGTACCAACGGCTAGAGAAGAATTTCGACGACGAAACAGGAGAACCCCTTCATATGCTACCTATACAAGAGGACAACAACCATTTTCCAGAAGGGATCACCCATTTCATCGTTTATAACCCAAGTAAAACTCGAACAGAGGGTAAAACTCCGTAAAAGTTCTAAAAACTAAAAACGATTCTCTTTCAAAGCATTAATGTTGCTGCTGCGCTAGCTTGATGATGGTGTTGCTGCTGCTGCTGCTACTTTAGCTGATTCCATAGCCTTAGACGTAGTCATAGTCGTTCATTCGTTCGTATCCGTAGTCAAGGAGCGCATTGACAGCAAAAATAAGAATCGAGAAAAAAAAGTGTATATTCTGTGATGAAGAAAAAAAAAATAACAAAAAAAGTAGAAATAATAATACCTACCACTCTTTTCTCCTTCTCTTTAATACCCTGTTTCCGTCGATACTCCCTTCCCTGTTTTATGGTGTATATTATATGCTCTTGGGATATAAATGAAAATGCAGATGGATTGTGGATGGAATGCCACAGTATAGCATTATATGAATGTGTTGTACATAGGTATCTACCTACATAAACTACCACCATGTGGTATAAAGCCAGAGAGTTTGAGAGGTGATGTTGCTGGTTGTTCGTTCGTTGGTCGGTCGTCTGTACGTCGTTGCTGCTTCTGCTTTTGCTTCTATTGCTACTGCCTGTACGTTGCTTTGCCTTGCTTTCGATTGAAGCTCGGAAATAGCTGAGTAGCAGGCAGCAGTAGATATGGTGATTGTGGCAACACAGCAACAGCGACAACAAAATTGACGACAATGTACATGTACCTGAACAAAAACATACAGTGGTGGTGGAAAGTTGTATGGCACTGAAGAAAATTTATAAGTTTTGGCAAAAGTCGATATTTGTTACAAAATTTTAAATAGCTTCGAGCGCAATTACTTACGCTTAATCTTTATGTTATTGATTCAAAAATTATTTTCGAAGTCTCTTTTGGGTCTCTTTCTAGACCTTTCACCCAGATTCGCCTTGAAGATGCATTTAGTCTGTTTTTAAACTGTTTTATGTGCTCTTTTGTCCTGCAGATATAGTTAAAATTCAATGAATCTTTCCTTAAATGAAGAAAATTGAATGTGCTATCGGAAAGCTAGAAGTTCCAACTACTTAAGCAATAGCCAACCTCCACTTTCAATCATTTTTCATACTTAGTTACAAAGGATGTCAATACGCCTTGGGATGATTTTGGTTTTTAAGAGTAAAACATTTTTTCAGGCAGATGCTTCTGGTTCTGTAATTTACTCAAATAAGTAAGCTTTAAGAGGCGAAAATCCTTATAAACTCCGGCGTGAAATCTGTTCCATGAAGTCGTAGATACTATTCACTCTTCTTAGGAAGCCTATCAAATATCTAACATGATAATTCAATAAATTTGTTGCTCCGATTATTAATTTAGAGTCTGCTCTTTCATGCAAAGAGCTTAATCAACAACGGGAATCAAAAAAGTGTTTTTTTTTTAAAAGCTCAATTATTTTGGTTCTGTCCCACATAGGACGTCTCATAAAGTTACTTAAAACGTGTTCAGTAGTTAAAAGTTTCTTACTCTAAGGAATAGTACTGCTTGTTTTAAGTTTTAAGTATTGTGGTCCTCCAAAGTAAATCTATTAAAATATAGTATTTCAGTCAACATTAGGACTGAATGGGGATTGCTTTTGAGGATAATCTGTATTACTTATCAATATCCTGCACATGTCCTACTAAAACTACCTTGTTTACATTTAGGGACTCCAAAAATCTGAAGACTTTAGTACACCATCTCAAGCGACTAAAAATAAACTGGAAACTATAAAAAGATAATTCCAAAATTTCAAATGGAAATTAATGGAAAAATTAATGGCAATTTTTTTAGTTGAAGTCTTTTATCATTCACATCGTCTTTCACCCTGGATATCTGTAGGAATGTATCAAGCAGATTATTTGTCATTATTTCTGTAGCAAAATATTGGAAACATCATAGGTCCATAATTCGATGCTTCTAGTCGTATATTTCTTAATGAGGTAGCTTAAGAAATTTAGTGAAAAAAATCGGAATGACGTAGAACCGTGCATTTAGACGCTATAGGAGAATACTTCGATCAATTAAAACCTCTTAATTTCGAACTTAAATTGTTGGTAGCCATTGTAAGCAAGTTCCTTGAAGTTATTGAAAAAATCTGACATTCTTCAAATAATAGATACAGTCCTCCTATCCTTGAAGCTGTTTGTTCTTCTTAAAAACGACCACATACAATTCGATGAATCCATCCGAATACATTCACCCCCACTGTATATCACAAACCAAACATACAAAAAAAAAATAAAAAAACTACTTTGCTCTTCTATATACACATCAGTACACAAACACACACAAAAAGAAAATCCAAACCAAACCAAACTTACCAGCTCTTCAGTTCTCAGTGGCTGTCAGTATTCACAGCAATATTCAGAGCTCACTCGGATTTCGTATCTATACTCGTACACATACCCCGATTGCCTTATGTAAGCGTTGCGGATGTTTTGTATAGTACGTACGTACGATACGAACACGATTATATGTATCTTTATGCCCACTCTCTCACCGACAGGGTGCTTCAATTTTGTTTTGGGAATTTTTTCTACCCGTGCAACTGTAGCTGACTTCTTATTATCACATTGGACATCGTCGAGGTGCGTAGTGTGTTCGTGCCGCTCGTTTCATCTTTCCCTGATTCGAGTGTTTCTCGACGATTTTACGAAATTATTTGCTCTCTCTTTGCTTTGAATTGTTGGATCATACTGTATAGTGTGTGTAGTGTAGATTTGAAGGAAAACATTTATAAAGCGGGAAATCAAATAAGATACGACTAACGAGTATATGGATATTTTTTGCACACTCAGTGACAGTATCTAAGTGACAGTAGAATTTTGATTTCTTTTTTTTTTTTTTTTAATTTCTAAAAATGTCAACATTTTTGACAAGTACGTGATATTGTTATTGTTGAACTTATTCTGTTCGATTGAAAGATATTTTGTTATTGGAATTGTTTTAACAAATATAATGTGCACTGAGGTGAGTTGAAGTTGTTTTATAATTTTTAAATGATAATTTATATAATAAAATGTACCTATTTTGTTTTGTTAATTATTATATTGCATTTGTCTACCAAGTTTATGTGAATTTTAATAGAAGTGACTTTAGTTTTTCTTTAAAATTTTATGAATGTCGGAGAAACAATACTTCAATTGGGCTTTTATTTGTGGTCCGACTCTCGAAATGCAATGATAACAAAGATTTAGACTGCCTTTCACGAATTAGTTGTGCCTCTTACATTTTTCTTTTTTTTTCGAGGGGAAAGTGAAGCGTTTCATGTTGAGAATCTTATTTGGATGTCTATTGTCATTCAAAATATCTTACGGTCCAAACATTTGTTCAAGTGGTAGTTTGTCAAAAAGAGACCTTTATATCAGTTCTTTTTTCAAATAGATGGAGATCTATATTTGTAATTCTAATACGTTACTCAAGCCTAAAATTCGTATTCACATTTAGTTTTATGGTGGCCTCTAATGATGATAAAGTTGAGTGTTACCTTAGTTCAAAGGGAATGTGTGTTTCTCGAACGGTGTGGAAGTTGTAAACGAAGGTCTTGATTTATAAGGTCCATTTTACTTACATTTTCTAATCTTATTTACTAAAAAAACATGATATTCCAATGTGTACATTTTCTTGTCACTCCTTTTCCGTGCTAGGACGTGTTCGTTTTTTTTTTTTTTTTTTTAGTTTTTATGAGATTAAGGTCCACGTATGCCAACCGATCTTCCTTAAATGAAAGATCAAATCTTTATTTCTTTCTATTCTTAACTGCCAGAGTTTGTTTCAGACTTAAATTGTTGCAAAATAGAGGTTTCGAATTCATTTTATGTCGAAAAGTCTAAGTTCAGTCAAGTTCTTATTCTCAATACCTACGTTTGTTCCAGACTAAAACTGTTGTAAGGTAGAGGTTTGTCATTCGATGAATAACGGAAGGTTGCGGTTCTGTGGCCAAAAATGGTGTCAGTCCCTATAGAAATTTCAACATTCATTTCGTTCCTTATAGGTGTAGAGGGGTCTTGTATCATGGGTCAGCTACATGGTGCCGATTTTAACTTCAACCTGGATCTACTACTATTTTTTTCCCCCATATTGGTATAAAGGAGCCGCTCTATTATTATGGGTTAGCTACATTATGCCCAGTTCAAACTGGAGGAATAATTTTTTTTTTCCTTATTGGTATACAGGGGCGCTCTTCTATCTCGGCTCAGCTATGTCTATTTCACTTTCGACCTGGATCAACTTTTTTTTTTTGTTTGTTCTATTTCGGTATACGGGGCGCTCTTCTATCATGGTGCTCAGAGTGAACTCGTTCAACTATCGAAAATTTGATTTAGTCCTCCACTCTGGTAGTTGCCTCAGTCATTCCTTTAATAGTTTTAATGGTTTGCGAAAATTCGAAAGTCCTCCTGATCGCAAAATTTTAAGTAGTCTTTCTTTCAGGATATGCAAATTTATATATCATACATATATGTATGTAGATTGGATATAAAGTTCTTCAAGGTTCCATTCCGAATGAATGAAAGACACTTCAAAGTGACACACAATCGTTATTCTTAATGTGCAGCTTAGAAAATGACAGAAAATTTGTCGAAAGATTTCTAACAAATTACGCGTAAAGAAAATGAGAATTGAAATGCTTCTCAATTCCCTAAACTTGGGCCCATAATTTGGCTATTTTTATCTTGAAACCACTTATGGGTTGCGAAATTTGTCCGTGGGTTCTTATAGGAGAATTTACAGAATTTCGGGCACTTAGTCAAACTCAGTGAGATTGTACATTTATTGTATGTACAAACTCCGTAGAAGCTACTTGGCACTCGATTTTATAAAAATTATTTATTTTTAGAATTTGACCCGCGGTGTTATACCTTCGAGTATATCCCGTAATTTTCAAAACGGAAAGATATGTTCACTGTAAAAAAAATCACTCTAACCTCGTTAAACTTAAAAACCTCTCATAACAATTTTCGCAACACCCTGTTTTATGTTGTATCTTTACCCACTAGCGAATATCATCGTCGCATATGCAAATAAAAAAAATAAATAAAAAAAATAAAAAAACAACAACAACAAACATCAACGACAGAAGAGGCAAAAAAAATGCAAAACGAGTATGAATGACCTTTTTGCTGGCAAAGCATGTACTCATACACTATGCTGCGAAAACTCGATTCTCTCCTAACAACACACCGTCACCCCCAAACACTTTACCGAATTCCTCCTCTCTTCATTCTTCTGATATTACTGCTGCTCCTGCTGCTTCCATCCACCATCAGCCATCATCATCATCACCCACTTCTTTCAACTGTCACTACATAGTGTTGGCTGGACGGTGGAACGAATGAACGAAAAAGCGAACGGTGGGACGAAGGAACGTGTTCCAACTAGGTTGTTGGATAGGTTCGTGTCTAGCTCTAGCTCCACAGTCACACACCATCATCAGTTGCTCCTCGGCAAAATTCATTTCAATCCGTTCTACACATATAAGTGCGCACCGAGTAGCACCGAATAGCACCGAAATGGGAATGAGAATCACCACCTTGTCCACCCACCTACCCACCACCCTTTTTCCCATCTCTGGGCATCGTACATTATTCTACTATT
Source organism: Volucella inanis (assembly GCA_907269105.1). Taxonomy (NCBI): domain Eukaryota; kingdom Metazoa; phylum Arthropoda; class Insecta; order Diptera; family Syrphidae; genus Volucella; species Volucella inanis. Next base: position 40,792,205 of record OU026153.1, read on the forward strand.
GCTGGTGCCGACACTGGAACTGGCACTAGTACTGGTGCTGCTACCTTGGCTTGGTTCATTGAATTGGACGGTTGGTTTGTTGTAGGTTCTTTGGAATATTTCTGCTTCTGCTGCTTGTGCCTGACTTGGTTTTGCGTTGAATGGTGCAGAGTACGAGTATGTGTCATCAGAACCTTCTTCCTATGTCACTTGCTTGCACTGAATAATCCAAAAGAAAAACAGCACCAATCCACCAAACTACACTACAACTCATCCCGCAACATTTCTTTCGAAAAAAATTTTTATTTCTTTTTTTGTTTTTAAATTTTATTTTTAGGTTTTCTCTTGATTCTCTTAAGAAATTGATTCACTTTTATTGGCTTTTTTCTGCTCTGTGTTCTTGTTTATCTTTTTGGATACTTTTTCCGCGCTGTTTTCTTATAACATAAGTTTTTATTTGTTTTTTTTTTTAAATTTTATTGTAGTGCCTGAAGCAATTGCTCAACATGTTGCTCTTTGCAATTGTCGTGGTGTGCATTTTAGGGTATTACAATTCAATTCCTCTATTGTACGCTGCACATGACGTTTGGAGTTCTCAGTTGAATGTCAGATATCGGCTGGGGATGTAGTTGTTATTTTAATAAATTGCTTAGCGGAAAGATTCTTTTCATATGAATCGCACTTACTCGTATTCAATGGGGTTTTTTCCAATGCGATTGAGTTAAATGTTAGTCATCAGCTGGGAGTAATTTATTTTTTGCTCCGTTCTGTCATGGATGAGGAGTTGATTTTGAAGGTTAATAAAATGACTGCACTGAGTTGTCATAACGAACAGAATTTTACGATCCTTAAGTCACTTAAAAATGTTAACCGATCGAGGTGACTGACTGTTGATGTGATTTGTTTTTCCTAAACAGCTTTTGTTTTCTGTCAATTTTTGACAGACTTGATGGATCTCACGTTGATGCCCAAAAAATTCTCCCCATTATTGTGAACACTGGTTACAAACTTATAATCGCACCTTCGAAGAGTCATTTTAAATGGCCACTATGCAACGGATGACTGTTTTTGTTTTCTTCCAAATTTTGACAGTCGTGGTGGATCGAACTCGACTTGATGATCAGCTGAGAACGTTCAATTTTCCGCCTGAGCTGTTTACTAGGTGGTGATTGTACCGAGTGGAAGAAGCTGCTCTTTTTTGTCAAATTTTGACAGTTGGCCGAGGTAATGAGGTCGGCCTATAAACTATTGTAACAAGCTCTTCCGGTTGGATTAAAAAAAAAAAAAAAAAAAATGACAATATTATCTATCATATTGTCTATGATGCTGACTTCTAAGGCGTCTTTCATACTTTGCTTAGCAAATTGATTTGACCGTAGTATTCTTATCTGTATAAAAGAGCACAAAATACAGCAGTCTTATCGTCTTAAATTTGAACGTTCTTCCAACTGGTTTCCTATTAACCCTTCATATCTTTCCTATTCGAATAATGTTGCAAGATTTTCGCCTTCATATCAAAGTCAACGGAAAGGAGGCGAGATCTATTTTCGAAAAACATCCATATTTCTTGTGCTGGTAGGGTACGAAAAGAGAACCTATGCTATAGCCCCTTATAGCACAAGACTAGACAATGCTCTACCATAGCTTGAGCTTATAACACCACTTTCAATGGCAAGTTTCTGTCATTGTTCCCTCATGAAGTAAAAGTGAAATGTGTTATGAAACCGAACCGATGCATTCTACGAATAGGTTACAAGATAATATATATTACTTTCAAAGTGACTTAGGCTTGTTTTTCATCTGTTTGTCGACTGGATTTTCGAACATAGATAATCCGGTAACTAGGTAACTGTTCTTTGAAGTGTATATCTTGTTTATTACTTGTGGGAAGACATTCAATGCTAGAGAGTTTATTTAAGAAGGTAATCTAAACCAACCAAAATTGTAGTTAAATTTCAAAAGCAAAAACAATGTTATATTATTCGCTGAATTCAAACATGGGTCTTCACAAATTGAAGTAGGAAAATAGAGCTTAAATAGAAATCATTGTGTCTTCCATCGGGATCGGACTGCATCTGACATCACTAACCGAATTCGGCGTTACTGTGTCCGGAATTGATACGTAGGTTTGGCGATAACCAAACCTACGTATGAAGGCAGCATATGGGTGTCACATTTGCGACATAAGAAAGTTGTCAGCGGGTAGAATGATTTTCCAAATGAGCAAATACAATATGCAGTATCATAAGGATGACATAGAATTAACAATTTAAAAGCACACTGAAAATACAATAAAATCTGCAACCCATACGGTGCGTAGTCATACAAAAGTCACAATTAAATGGACCACAAACATACTATATGTCGAGTCACTGTTGCAATGCGTCATTCTAGGCATTATTATTTCGAGTATGAGTGTTGATTCGTAACCTATAATCTTTGAAATATGTATACGATATACATACGTATCCGTAAATACATGTCCAAAACGAATTATCCTATTTATTTGTTGCTTGACCGAAAGTTCAGCTTTGGATAATTTACGTCATTCAACACTGACAACTACTAATTCTTCCTTGAAAAAAGTACGAGTACCTTTACGTACCTTTTTTTTGTTGCCTTTCAAACCTTTCGAACAACGACAACTATGTAGATACGTCAAAAACTTCCTTATTGCAACCGCCACCACAATGCTTCCACCTACTCTTATCATTGATTTGAGCCAACAACCATCTCATACAACACTATCCGTTCCTATTTCTCGAGTAACCGTGAAGCTTACAATTTACGACATCAAATTATGACGTAAAAAGAGCACTACAGCAAAAAAATTCGAACATCATCCCTGTATTACCCCGCAACTGACGTCTTTACCTTTAAATGTCACATTACCATTTGAAAGACGCAAACTACGCATATTTTGACAAATAAAAAAAGAAGAAGAAGGAATATCAAAAAAAAAAAAAAAAAAAAACCGTAAACTGTAAATAAAATTATACATCCCCAAGCACGTGGTGGTTTGTTGAATTGAAATGCAATTTTCTCTTTTTCGCCGCTCTCTTTGAAAATCCTCGAGGTTTTCTTAAATTTTCTTTCTCCCCCCACATTCTTTATGCCTTTAACCAATCCAAAGTCTTCTCAACCAGTTGTTGCTGCCACTACTGCTGCTGCTCTGGTGCCTCGGTGCTCTGGCATGCATACAAGTTTTGCTGCATGCAAGTTTTACTGCATCGCATTATCACCGTTGCGCGCTATCTACTGGTGAAATGTTGTGTTGTGTTAAAACAATTACAAGTTTTTTTTTTTTTTTTTTTTTCTTTCTTTTAATGTCTGCTGTTGTGTTATGTCTTTTCTATTTTCGTTGGCGCTTTTGTTTTGGTTTTGCCGAATTCTCTTTTGTATAGAATTTCTTCTCTCTTTTTCGATTTCGATATTTTGTAGGGCAATGACAATTCAATTAATTTTCTTTTCTAACCCGAGCAACTTTGAATGCGCGCGAAACAATCATTAATATCGAAAGCAGTACACAGTGGCAGCACTGACGTTCATTAGGAATACTACAGGGTTGCCTGATGATGAGGAAGAAAAGGAAATGGTAAACCCTTTCGGGTATTTTATAGATACCTAGACCGATATATTCATAGTATAAAGGGTGATGAACACTCGGGTGGTCGGTCGATTGCGGTGGGTGTTGTACGCTCGATATTTATTCATAAAAACAAACTTGAATAGAGGGCAGGCTTTTCTCCTCTTTTTGAAAGTCATTTTGAAGGATTTCTTCGAGAGTGGAGCAAGAAAAAAGGAAAATAAGGCAAAATCACCCTGGCAGACAGACTCAAAGAGGAATGGGGGGGGCGACTTTTTACCGACCTTCCCAGTCCCCTTACCAAAGGATCAAGGGTTGTTGTGTTGTAGGTTTATTGTAAAAACACAAAAAAAAAAAAAACCTTTTTTCTCATTATGTTATGCGCCAGTTCTAGAGATGGTTTAAAAATCACAGCTGACTGTGGTTTATCGATAACTTGTTGAATTTGATTAATGATTGTTCGAGGTTAGGTTCAGTGCGTATTTAATGCTTTCACGGTTCAGAGGGTTGAAATAGCCAAATACAAAGATGTAACCAAAAAGAAGAGAGACAACAACAACAAAAAAAGAAAAAGTCGAAAAGTTGTCTAAAAGACGGTGAATAACCATCGACCTCAAAATAAATTGCTTCACTCATTTCCATAGCTCAAGTGTGATGCATGCGTGAATCAGAAAATCATATGAAGAAAAAAAAAATAAAAAAAAGAGCTAAAGCCGAAAAAAAGAAACTATCCAACCCAACCAACAAACAACGACGAAGAAGTCGACAGAAAAACAGAAAACAAAAAAACAAAAAAAAAACTTTGAAAAATTTCAAAACTTACACTCGAGGCAAAACGAAAGACCTTCTGATGCCAGTCATTCGTTTAGGCCAACAGTCAGGCATCTACGAACTAGCGAGCCATTCAGTCACACACAATCTCTCATGAAAAAAAATAAAAATAAAATACACGAGTTATAACAACAACAATAATGGAATGGAATTCCATTCGAATGAGTGTGGAGTTAAGTGAAGAGAAGTAGAGAGATGTGAATATAACAACATCGATAAAATGCGCGCATGAGTAATTGACTAAAGTCACGAACGCACACTAAACCCAAAGCCATAGCCATAGTCATCAGAGTCAGAGTCAGAATCGGAGCCAGACTCGAAGCCGGAGCCAGAGTCGGAACCGTAGCCAGAGTTTGGAGCCGCAGCCATCAACCAGAGCCACAGTTGCAACCAGAGCCACGGATCCGAAAGCCAACAAACAGAATCATTTTCAATGGTTGCTTGGTTAATTTTCAGACTGAAATTCGATGGAGCTGCCTCCTCCTTGGCAGCAGCAAATGGGGCTAGAGAGAGCGGTGTTTTTTTTTTTTTTTTTTAAGTTTTGGGATGAGAATTTAATGTGAAAAAGAAGAAGAAACCCAGGCGCGTCATACGGTGATTGATAATGACATAAGGTTTGACATTGGAAGGTTTTTTTTTTTTTTGTATTTGAATCTCATCTTGGAAATGCCACAAGATCAGATTTGATAGCGTCCAATGTCAATATGAGAGGTCCTATTGACAATGAAATTTGAAAAGAGTACAGTTCCAATCGGAGTTGAAGTTTACCAAGCAGATTGAAGCTTTCAATCGGATTCAACTTGGAGGATACACATTCAAGTCCCACTCATTTCGTAGAAGGCTATTTTAAATCTTTATGGTCTTAATCCGAATGCGAGGAAGTCGTGAGAAATTGTTTCATAAAGCAGCTTTTTAAAGCCGATAAGTGTTCGCCTGACTGTGATTCACATCCGATAAAATTTCATATATGGTAAATGAACATCGTAGGTGTACATGAGCCTTCATTAGAGAGAATTTCTTGTACCGGATAGAGGCTCCAGAGTTGATTTTAAAATTATATTCAGGGACAGGTTATCCCCAGATGGTCAAACTGCCTACCAAATCAAACTTGTTCCGGTTGCTACAGTATCCTTGATACCTGAACGCGCCGGGGCAACAACGAGTTTTGTTTTTTTTTTTTTCTCTAGTTTTTCTACTTAAAGCTCGATTGTCCACTGACAAAAATTTGTGTTATTCAGTGCAAAAAAGAGTCAACTTTGAACACCTAAATACTACGAATACACTGGGTATATGTATGATACATATACAGAAACTTGAGAGCATTTTATCAAAATACTCTTCAATATGCTCTCGCCAATTTAGTTGAATAAGTAGCTGAATCCAATTTAACCAAATAACCAGAAACTCGCGTTTCTGCAAAACGAGCAAAATGAGAGCTTTAATTTGTCGCAGGAGGAGAATATCAATGAGACTAGTGATGCGCCGAAAAAGCTAAAGCATTAAATCGAAAACAAACCAGAAATTCAAACCATTGCAGAAATTTTTATCCAAAAGATTAAATAGTTTTACTTCGACAATTGCTGTCTCTTCTTCGACTAGAAAGGCGCATGCGAAAACATTCAACGCAGCGAGCTGCCCAAAATGGGCAGTACCATTATATTTTCTCTAAACCAGTTCAGCTATATTATTCAGATGATATACTCGTAGATATCATCTTTTATCCCATTATGAGTTAATTAATATTCTCTTGAGGATTTAAAAGCAGACTGAACGAGTTGATCTTTAAATCAGTAAGGGTACTGTAAAATATGAAAATGCTTTCGACTAAAAATAAATCCGTCGGATGGGATAGTTGAGGAGTAGATATAGTTCATATCTATTTCAGGAATGTAAATACCACAAATGGCGCAGCTTGATGGAAATCCGGTAGAGAGTAACCTTCGCTAAACGCTGATGCACTGTTCTGTTCAAGCAATTTCGATCGAATCTTCTAACTCAAACAAACTGCAATTTTATGAAAAGGTGAACCGCGAACTCTATGATTTAACTATATAAAAAACGTGGCCATGTTCTTCTTGTAAAGAAGAAGAAATGAAGACTGAAAGAATGAAAAGACTTCTAATCTTTTGATACACCTTATCGCGCATTCCGGTCAGCTCAGTCTTATAAACTTGAAGCTGCACATCTGGGACCATGTTAGACCATATTTAAGATTCAAAACCAATCTTGCACAGTCAACTGACCTGCTTAATCATTGAAGTAACGTATTTTGCCTCACCTTGTTTTGCACCATCAGTGGTCCAATGAAATTGCCAGAAGCATTCCGCCTTTTCAAACTGTTAACGTAATACTCATCATGCTATGGATCCTCAACAGAATGCACCCATGCCCACTCTCTATTTCCTAGCCGTTGTAACTTGCAAGCATTTAAAACCAATGTACCTCGATACCTATCTTTTCTTCCTCCCTAACAAGTTTGCTTCGCCTACACTATGTACTAATTAGCCTTTGAACGCGCGCTATGAATGCCCAAATTTAACTTTAGAAATTTTAAAGCAGGCCTTACACAACCTCGTTGTAGAACACAATTTAAGATTTCCAAATTTGACAGTCCGACACTTGAGTGTCGCCTCATTACTACTACAATGTCCTCGTAAATTACAACAGTTCTTTTCTAAAACACCTGCAAAAAATCACCAAGACATTCTCTTGGGCAAGATATTTACATTCACCAAATGCCTATAATAAATCATTACAGATACGTCAAACTTGCATCACCTACTGTCAGAAAAAGAACTGTCAAAGCCAACACAAACTTAATCATTTATACAAAATTCCAATCCCGAAAAGCAAACCACTAAACCACCTTAAGTCAATTTGACCTGTGATTACTAAACATCACCTGGTCGTCGTTTAACGTAGTCGATGTCGTTGTCGTCGTCGTTGCTGTTACCCGTCAACAACAACCACCTTCTAAACCGGCGTATAGAGTATAACGCGTGCAACATAATCCAACTAATCGCCGGCATCTAACCTACACAAAACACAAAAACTATCGCAATAAAAGTTGCATGACGGCAACGCTGATGATGTTGTTTAGATAGACGGTGATGATAATGATGATGGTAGTGATGACGATGCCAACAGCGCGAATTCGATGCACATTCGATTGAATTCAACTCGTGCACCTACAATCACTTCAAAGGTGCACCCTCTATTCACTACAATTGTAAAACATTACCATAGAGCTTAGGCTATACTCACTCGTACCATCCATACAAACTTTAACAATGCCGTGCGCATCATGCTGTTTTCTAATAAAAATAGAAAAAAATATAAAAAAAATAAAAATAAAAATAAAATAAATGTATGCGGTTACGTCACCCAATTGTGTGTTGGTCAATGCACATTTTGATATGTCAGGAGAGAAAAGGAGACTCCATAAAGACATGCAATGTCGGCAAACCCAACAAACCACCAACCCCCGCCTTCGAAAATGACCATTATTACCACAATCATCACCTGATAACACACTTATGTACGCGCGTTCAAATAAACGAACGAGCATTTTTTTTTTGTCCGTCATAATGCTTCTTCTATACAATAACAGATGATTATGTCGCTGATGATGACGCCAATTGGGTGGAAAAAAGGGGGCGGATTACATACCTCTAGATAGACATTCCAGCCATAAAGTTCAAAGGTGGTGAATAGATTGAATAATTATAATCGCTATGGTGAATTTGGATTATTGAACATAACCGTTGTCACATAAACAAATGACAGCTCTAGAGTAGCACACAAAGCTCGGGTGTCATGCCAGGGAGATTATGCAAGTTGTTGATCCTCCCTAAAGGGGTTTTTTTTACATTTTTTTCCATTTTCTCTTTTATGTTTTATTTAAATGAAAAATTACAAAAAAAAAAAGAACAGAAAATTTAAAATCGCAAATTCTCAGAATAATTTTTTTATTAATTTTTTTTTTCTATCTCATTTTTTATTGTTGTTTTATTTAAGAGAACAATTTTAATCAGAGCGAGAATTAAATTTTGCTCCAGGTTTATTTTTCGAAATTTAAGTACAACATACATACATATGCGATTTTGGGGTTGAACAGTAGAAGGGTATGTGACATACAAGCAATAAACTCATAACAGGTAAAACAAAGCCACAGTCACACATATACACCCGTAGAAACAGTGAAAACATACACACATATGTAAGTACTAGCAGGCATTTATGTACGAGTAGGTTCCAAAAGGACACAATCATGCACAAATGTATGTAGGTAGTACATCGGGCGAGAAGGATAGGTGGTGTATTCAGTTTTAATATGTCTCTGCAATGATATTACGTAGAGTAGAGCAAATACATACATACATACAGTCGTATATATATATATATATATATATATATATATATATATATATATAGATATATTCTAACCCACCCACAGATCAACCGACTAAAGCCCATCTGAACTGTGCCACCTAACTTTGCCTGGCAGAGGGCCGAACACTCTACTTGGAAATACATTGTTATTCAGCAGCATTTTCCTACGCTTGATCCTATCTTTACCATCTAAATACTTAAACGCCCAACCACCCTTACTTTGTGTTATTCAGCAACCTTCTGCTTTCTACCATCGCACAAAACTCTTCATTTTCATCCCTTCATTTGTCCTTCTTCCTTCTTCCTTCATCCCTTCGTTCTTTCATGGCTTTGGGTTGCTCCATTCTGACATCCCTCTTTTCTTGGACAGAATTTCGCCTGATGTGGTTAGTTTATAACCCTGCGCTCGTTTTCCATTATACCTCCAGCCTTTTGTACGTCATGACGACGAACGATGTACGAACAGAGAAATAAACATCCATACATACATATTTACATACATACATACAATGAACAACAAACGACGGACGTACGTTAACCGACAGGTTGTACTGACGAACAAACAGACGTAACAGACAGACGTATCCTACTATCTCCCATCTTGCCCAAGTAGTTATGTCCCTTTGTGTGTGTGTAGTGTATAAAATAATAATTTTCACTACTGAACAACACCTACACAGGCATAATATCAATAAGAGTGGGTGGCAAAATTTATCCTTGCCATTATGCCTTACCGCCCAGAAAGTACTACCCCACTAGCTTACAACCCCATCCACTCAGCCGTGGTGCGTTTATTTTAATGCTCCCAGCAGCAGTATCATTCCTTTCCACCCATCAACCCCGAACTCCTCTCTTTTCATTTTATAAGGCCGTATAACAGTCAACCTACATATATAAAATAATAATTATTATTACAGTATATATGTATATCATTTACAATACATACATACTCGTATAACCATAGTCAGGGTGCATAACGGTGCCAAAAATGGAAAGCTTTCACTCCATCGTTAGGCTGAACAGCAGCAGCAGAAACAGCACCAATTTAAGGGTGGTATACATGTTTCAAGGGGGTTACTCTGTTAAAATGTGGTCGTAGAAAATGAGTGATATTGGTAGTGGTAAATGGTGAGTGGGTGACTGCTAGCGAAGGTGAATTGTATCCATGGTAACCACATTAAGTCGAACACCAATACAAATATAGAAACGAGTATGCCAAGTGGGATGCGGTTGGTACACACACAGTGGATAGTAAAAATTTTATAAAGCCACCCTTAAGTAGTAAAGCTGCTGCTTTCCTATTTTGTTGTTGTTTGATACTTGTATTGCTGGTGGATGGATGGAAATGGTGTTGCTGATATTACTGCTCCTCTGCTTTCACTGCTTTTGCTATTCTATTCAGTGAAAACACACACACAAAAAAAAAAAAAAAAAAAAAAAAAAAATGAAGGAAATACCGATGGGTGGAATATATTTAAAGCCAAAATGACAGGACGACAAAAGACAGAAGGACAAAGGATGTAGAGGAAAAGACAGAGACAGATAGTAGAATCATTATCCGAAAATCATTATTCGGATGCTATCCCACTATCCCTCAAAGTTTGATTTCATTATTTTGGATATATGCAAGATCCCTGTGTGTCTGTATTTTCTAACTGTATCTCGAATAATTTTTGTGCGAGTGTAAATGCCACAATCAACCCACACCCGAAGTCACCCACTTTTTTTAATTCACCACTAGTTCGTTTTCCTCCCATCGATTGTTGTGTTTTCATTTGGTTCTCCTGTTTTTTTTTTTTTTTGATTTTGTTCCTTTTTTTCTTTGTATCTCATTTTGCTTCGGTTTATTTCGAGAGCAATGTGGACCAATCAATCTACACACACTTTATCCATAACAGCCCCGTTCTTCGTGTGCCCTATCCGAACTCTGGAATATGAATTAAATAAAAGCTCTTTAATGTCACCAGAGAGGAAAGAGAAAATGAGCCTTTAAAACCAGGTCTGGATATACAGATACGAGTACCATAGATCCCAACCATAGCTTTAAAGAATGCACTTATGGCTGATGGTTTATGGTTGTTGGTGGATGTTCTTTAAAGTTGGTCGTTGGCTGGTTTGAGATTTAAATTTTAGGTAATTAAAGAGGTGTGTGGGTGTGTGTGTCAAGTTTAATTCCACCTGTGATCTGATCAATATTATATTCGATACAATTCAACCGATATGTGTACTCGTACAGATACAATAATGTTAATCCAAACTAACAATAAAATTGAAGTAGAGAGTATAAATACAAAAGAAAAAGTTGCTATAGATACTAAGGAGAGTCGGTCAATCGGCTTCGGCTTTCATGCATCCACAATCATCATCATCAACATTAACATCATCATCAACTTCATCATCACCAACATCATCTCATCCACTGTTCGTTCGGCTACCTTGGGAAAGTTCAATTTAAATGCTATAAGACGTATGTTGTACCTACATATATGTATATATCATGTGTCTGTATGGTATCCAAATATCTCACGGAAAGGGGGGTTTCAACACAACGTCGACTTTACGACGACAGAAGATGATGGGAACGGAATACCTTCTATAAGCATCGCACTTAGCAGCTACAACTGACTTTGTACGTACAAATGATGTGATGCTCGATGCTTCTTGATTTGATGATGCTGCAGCCAGGCAGCGCCAAAAAGTTCCGATTTGTTGATGATGGAATGACTTGGCATGTTGTTTATAGGCAGCGTTTTGTGATGCTGTTGTCTTGTATCTGACATCTCTCTGACGATCACTACAATCGGCGATCTTGCTGCGCGATCGATTAGTGTGATGAGTGTGCGGATCGGTGGATAAAATGAATTACTTTGGCGGCGATTATGTAAGATCAGCAGTGATTGTTGATATTTTTTTCTTCTGACTTTTGTTTTGTTTCAGTTACGCTCTCTTAGGTCTGTCTCTTTAGTTGAAATGATGAAAAAGGAAAAAAAAAAAAAAAAAAACTTTCATTGTCAAGCTTGACAGTTAATTTGACATAGTTCTTAAGGGTGTAAAAACAGTTTCTCCTTTTTTTGTCAGTTTGGATTGATTGGCTGAATATTATTGTCAACACTTAATTGATTGATGAGTTGGTTGGTTTTTGTTTTGTTGACAGATCAGTATGGGGGATCGTATTTTCAATTGATGGTGATCGGCAAGCATTTTGGGTTATTAATTCGTTCTAATTAATAGAAGATACGTGTCTAGCTTCTTGTTTCCTTCGACTTAAAATTAGACCCTTCAAACCGATTTTGCCCTTCAGATGACGCAACGACTTTTGTTCTCTCATTTTCGGCGGAAAGCCTTTATTTCTATTTGAATTACCAAGCATTCGACATTTTCAGTTTTATTTAAAATTGTGGAAGCTCTACAAATTAGGGCCGTTCCAAATGACCCCACGTTGGGCGCCCAATATATATTTTTGCTTCTGATTTTCTTATTTCTACATCAAATTGTTTCAATATCTGATCGACGATCATACATAGAATTCTCTGAGTTAGTTCAAAAATAGGAATTATTTCAAACCGATCTCGCTGTCCACTCTCCATGTTTCTTATTTTCGCATAGAACCGCCTCCCCAATGAATAGCAAATTAAGATCAAGAACAAAATTCCATTTTCCAAAGCCAATAAAAACCGTCATCAAGTCACATGGTGATCTCTATTATTCGTCTTCCATGTTCCCATTCACATCTTTCACTTAAAAGCTTCCACCATCTACCAGAAATAACTGAAACCCACCAGTCGTTGCTAGCTCTATTAAATCCTATTATCCACCCGTTCAACCCCATTGCCTTCAAAATTTTGTGGGGAGCGTAAAATCAAAAATACAAAAACAAATACGGAACAACTTTTGTTGCTCGTAGAGAACTACTACCAACGAGATGATGATGGAGCACAAGGAAAGCAGGACAAGAACCCCTTTTGTTGCGAGGTGCATAGAAACTCTAAAACTCTTAAAAAGTCACCCGAAACAAAGTGGTGTGTGGCACACAGAGTACCGAAAGTCCATCTACTAGATATTCGGCACTTCAGCTGAAAGCAGCAACAGCGACATGTTCGCCACTATAAAAGCGAATATGTGTGGTGGAATAAAACGAAATTTCTTCAAATTGCATTTTCACATAATTTTAATCCACATTATAGTAACAAAATCCCAACAACAACGAAAGTCAGCTCAGCTATTCAAGTCTATCGTGGCCGATGTCGTCGTTGTTGCTGTTGTCGTGTTCGTTGGGTTCGGTGGTCCAAGTAACCTACCATGGAAAAAGCTATCCATCCAGCTGCATCTGCAGTACCTATGTAGCAGCAACAACACAGCCAGCGCACTACCATCGTCAAGCAACATTATAACGCAGCGCAATGAACGAACAACGAACGTACGAAGGAAGGAATGAACGACACAGTGGTGTTTTCAAGTGACGCCGCTGTCGCCGTCGCCGTTGCAATTGCCCATCATTTTTACCTTTACTGCTGCCATTGCTATTTCCATCTACACAACAAATCGCAGAGCTCTAGCAGCTCTACAATGATGTGATATGTGCTGTATCTCTACTGTTGTGCCGCACTGTTTGTGTTGTTGTTGCTGCGTTGAGTTGTGTCGTTGCCATTGCTGGTAGTTAGTGGTGGTGGACGCTGTCGTTGTTTTGCTGCCTTCACTGTAGTACTACTTTGCCTCTACTACTCTCTCTTTACTGCGCCTGCCATTCTACTTGACTCTACTCAATACTGCTGCTCCATAATACTGAGCTCGAACGTTGCTGTGCCCGTGCTCTGCCTGTGCTGTATGCTGTGTGCTGTGTGCTGTAGTGTGCTCTGTGTATATCGAAATTGTATTAGTTTCTTTATGAATATAATCTTGAATGTGTGGTTGTTGTTCCCTTGCTTTTCGCTTGCTTGCGTCTGTTCTCTCTAAATTGCGCTGTCGGTGGAATATCATCTACGAGGAATTCGACCAGAGCACCCGAACTCATCGGAAATGGCAGCCGAAGTTGTTTCGTTTTAGTAACGAATACGAACGAAGCTCGTTTCGGGCATGTTCGTGTGGTGTCAGGTCGATTTCCAGGATTTGTACATTTTATGTGGAAATACTTTGGTAAACGAACGAACGAAGTGATACACTATGTGTGTTATTGGTGTCTCTTTCGAATGGTGAATGGTATCTCTGTTGCACTTATGGGGTTTGCATGGCAAACTGGCATCAGTGGTGGGTTTTATACTTGGGAACAAAAATACCGAAATGCCTTTCGTCGTCATCGTCGTCTTCGTCGACATCATTCGCTCGGGTACGGCTGGCTCGTTGGTTAGCAAAGTACAGTACAGTTCAAGACTCATCGGTCGGACAATATAAGAACCGAACCGAACTGAACTGAACTGAATGCTGAAGCTCGGAAAACCAGCAATAGCAGCGTCAGCGTCAGCCAATGTTGAAGATGGCGATAATGATGTTGCCTGCTCGTTGATGATGATAATGATGACGACGGTGACGACTCCAACCGACGAATAACGACCAACGATGGCAATAATAATGATGATAATGATGATGGGGATGACGATGACGACTGGTGCTACTTTAGCTGGCTGTTAGCAAGCAAGCAGCCTTTGTGTGTGCCATTTTCCTGAATGCGATTTCGCCTCTGCGTCGTCAACTTTTGTAATTCGACTGGCTGCTGCTGTTGCTGCTGCTGTGCGCATAACCAAGGCAAAAATAATAATTATTTGATATACTCGTACAGCGCGGCTCCACAAACTCGCTGGATGGTTCTTTGCTCCACAAATAACAACCAACGGCAGTCGTAGAAAACACAACGAGCAACAACTGCGAGTACGATTACGAGTACTCAAACGAATATCTCTTAAGCGATGTTGTTTTCTCGGCCGATGATGTTGTTCAATTTCCGAGGAATGAAGTTGGTGCATGATTTTTTATTTTTTATTTATTTATTTATTTTTTATTTTTTTATTTTTTTTGTCCACTTTTATCATTATTGCACTGCTTCTGGAGTTCTTAATTTTATTTTTCCAAAGAACCCCGTCTTCATTATAAAAGTAAAATACAAGCCAAGCAACAATCGAACTTTCAAGGGATGTGTTCAATGTTCAAGCACCTTGAGCTGTCATTTAGACATTTTGCTTGTTATTGTCGTTGTTTTTTAATTTGGTTTTATGTTATTTGTTCTTTTGTTTACTCTCTTTCGCTGGGTGTAATCAAATCGATAGTACGACAACGACGACGACGACGAGAATGATGACTCATTGATTACTCACCGAAATGTAGTAGGTGTCCGCGAGAATGTAGTACCTGCCTTATCAGAATCGAAACCACTGATTGGAGGATTGTTATTTTTTGTTGATAAGAAAAAAATTCCCTGCCTGTGCCTTTGGAATTTGCCTTCACAATACCGTTATATTGCGTCTTTCAATCTCAACTACATATGTACGTACATATATGCTGACTAAACACTAAGTGTTGTTTGCTTATGTCAAAGTCAGAGTGTGTTCTTATCAGGAACGAGTGTTGTTAACTTAGTGACTGGAGAGCTTTTCTTTTTTGGCGAAATACTCTAGATACTCGTACACCTACTACATGCCGTTCTTGGGTACTGGATTCTGTAAATCGGTGAATTGGTGGATTGGTGGATTGGTGAATTATGCATGCAAGTTACTACAAACTCTGCAGT
Source organism: Volucella inanis (assembly GCA_907269105.1). NCBI lineage: Eukaryota > Metazoa > Arthropoda > Insecta > Diptera > Syrphidae > Volucella > Volucella inanis. Next base: position 40,807,711 of record OU026153.1, read on the forward strand.
ATGGTTTAGGTCCCTACTTTGATTCTCTACATTGGTTTTCCACTTTATGGCTTGACGGGGTTGGTAGGGATTTCCTTGGAAATCAAAGCGAGATAGGCAGATGCATAATAAGGAATTTTCTAGTTTTTCCTTTTCAACTTGTATACTCGTACCTATTACTAGAATGCCGCTGACTCACATGCAGAAGAAATGAAGGTTGTCCGATGGCGCTTGAATTGCTGTTCTCTTCTCCGTTCAGAGGGATGGAATGTAAAACATTTGTATTTGTCCTTCTGTTGGGCGCCAAAGTAATGTGACTATAATATCAAATGTATGTAGGTACTTTGTGTGGTGATATGAGTAGTTCATGAATCTGGGGGTGTTTAGAGTGTGATTGTAGGAGGAATCGAAAATAGACCATCGTGCGCTTAGGTGGACTGTATCTATCATTTGGTGATTTGAGTATTTTCGAATTTGGGGAGGCACATTAAGTGGAGGTCATTCTTTGACATAGAGCCATGGACAGATTAAAGGTGTTTGAATGATTTGGGCTACATGAAACGCGTTACAGTAATTACCAGCTTTCTATCGTTAATTTGGTGAAAAGGTATTATTAAATGCTCGTCGTTGTTTCGTTCTCCAACTAAGTATCAAGTGTTGTCTTACCATATTTGTTACGGAGCCAGGTGAAGGTTTCACATTTTTAATACTTACACAGGTACATCACTAAAACAACAGATTTTCTAAGGAATTGGATAGTCTAGAAGAAATTGTAACCAAACATTTTATATTTTTAACATTTTATAATTGACTGGGACTTTGGGATTTCTATTTGATCTATTGGAAAGGCTATTTCCAAGTCAAGCAGTTATCAAAGAAGTATGTGTTATATCTGGATTTATTCCTCCTTTTCAAACAATTTTCAATTGAAGGTAGGTACACGCTTTTCTAGTCATGTCTCCGATAGTTGACAGTCACTCGTAACGCAATAACGTAATAAGCGAGATTTCGATATCAATGTTCATTGGAAATACTAGTGTTGACGTCACCTTCTAATAATTATCTAAGGGATTGCTCTTTATCTCTGGTTGCATAAGAGCTTTCTCTTTACTTGGTTATCTTTCGTTTTTGATCTAGCATATCAAAAACTGCGTGTCTACTTGCAAAGATAATGTAAAAGATCATTTTAAATATTAAACGTAACAGTCAAATTTTGTAGGTATATAAGGTACCAACAGCATCTCGAAATTCTGTGTCTATCAGCTAATTTTTCAAATATAAATCTGCCGACAAACGACTTGTTCCAGCAAATTCATCAATATTTCTAAACCTGTCAAGACTTTGTGATTTCATCAATTGCTTAAGCTGTTCATTTTTATATTGGACATGCGTAAAATCAACGTTTTATCCATCAATTAAACGTACCTGTTAGATCTTGATTCTTGGCCTTTCCAATAATCCCATTTTTATCTATTTCATCACGTCCTTCGTTCCTGCATTAAAAATTCCAAAATACAATTTCCTCAAAAGAAATTCTTGAATACTTGATGTATTTCCTGCATTTTGCAGAGGACCATAAATCCTTTCTTTACCTGATGCACTAGCACTATTGCAATGACCTTTCTCTAAATACCGTGCAAAGAAAAAAGGACATTCGACAATTTCTATACAAAATGTGGACAACGTCGTCGGGTTCTATTACAATTTTAGGCAAATTCAACCCTGACCCTTCGTTCCCTAAATTATTTTTATTTTCTTTTTCTTTTTAAAAAATTTCCGCAGTCAAATAAAAATAAAGTAGGCCTAAGAAAAATTCCAAAAAAAAAAACAAAAAGAAAACAGAAACCTAACCCAACTGTCTACCTACATCGTTTCCCATAAAGAAGGGAAAATACATGAACCAGAAGGGAGGGAAAAGAGAAAGAAAACGAAAAAAAAAAATTATCGCATCCGAAGGGCTATCAATAAAAATTGAAAAGGAAACGAAAAATTACTGCCAAGAAGGGAGAAGCAAGCACCATCGTGGCAGCACCGTAGCAAGTCACCAACAAAATGCATAAGAAGTCGAAGAACCATGGTTCGTTGAAAGAAGGTTTTGCCTTCCTTAACGAACGAAAAAAAAAAAAAATAATAATAATAATAATAAAAATAAAGAACTAAGAAACCGTCGTTGTCGGTCGTCGCTGCCCGTATAATATGGAATTTTTTGACGTTTGTATAGGACTGACTTGTGTTTGCCCTGTCAGAGCGGGCAAAGGCATAGCCTGTATGTTTTTCTATCCCATAAACTATTTCGAGTTTGTTTTTTCGTCGTCATTTTTTTGATTCTATCGTTTCTTTTCTTTTCTTACCGTTTGAAGTTTGTCATTTTCACATCTTGAGGAATTTTGTAAGTAACCCTCCTCGTCCCCTCTTCCTTCTGTGCTTCCTAAAATTTTGCGGTTTCGAAGGAGCTTTTATTTATTTATTTATTTATTTTTTTTTTTTTTGAAGGTCGCTGAAAAGTCTAGCTTAGGGTTTTAATGATCAAACAGTTTGTATAGTTGTTGTCAAGGTCCTTTATGAATAATTACGAAAATTTTTAGGGTTTCCCTAAATTACGTGACGAATTGGGTTAAAGAGGGTGAGAATTTTCTATTAAGTACTTTATTTTCTGTTTCTCTTCTTTTTGGTGTTATCTTTGGATGAACTGTTTTTGGGGCATTGCACATGGGTTAATGGTGGGTTACTATGCTTAACCTTTTAGATGTTTGCTTAAGAACTTAGTTGCCCTATTTTATTATACTATTTTAAGTAATCTGACCGAGGGGGAGTAGTTTTGGTTTTATTGTTGTGACCTTTAGACTGAATGGATGGACGAATTTTTTATTGTACCCCTACTTTCAGCGGATATTCCTTGGGTAATGTGTACGTGGAAGAAATCTAGCATACCTTCCGTGCTTGTACGATGATGGAATTCGTGAAGTTAGAACATAATTTTCATAGAGACTTTCCTCCTCTTTAAGAAATTCTGCCAATTTATAGCGAGCTCTTGGCGTTACCTAACTTTTTAAACTTTGTTAACTACCTTTACCGACGGTGGCTAACTTACAATGTATAGCACCTGAGATGATTGGCACTTGATTGAGTGTAGCCGCTTTAGCGAGCTTAAATAGGGACATTTTACCTCTTTATTATTATTATTATTTTTTACCTCTTAGATTTAAGCCAAAACTGCTACTTCTATTCTGCAATTAAAGGATGAATACAGTAAATCACGACATTGGCTAAGCATCCACATTGAATTCACATCCATATGATGATGAGCTTCTCTCAGAACGAATTGACACAGTTTGTCTTAACACAGTTCATTTAAACTTCAAAGGACATCAGTCCAGTGGAGATTGTCAGTTTATTGGGGAAGCTTAGCTTTAAGTTACTTCTTTTTAGGACAGAGTTAGGAGAAATTTTAGTGTTACATATAATAATATAAAATAACCAAGGTTTACTCTTTCCCACTCACGATGTTATCCTTGGGAACCGCCGATTTGATTGACAGCTCCAAATTCCAAGAGAGGCTATTCCATATTCCATAAATATTCCAGATATTACTGTCGGAAGCAAAAGGCTAAGATTTGAACCCAAATCCTTTTCCGTAGTGGTCGGTAAACTTAACCAATGTTTGTTGATTGCTTTGAAAAGGCCACTGATTGAGGTGCACTTATGAGTATGTAGTCGTATATCCATTTTCTAGAATGGTCTTGATGAAATTGTTTATGTTAGCCATGCAGACATCACTGATAACTGATTTGTCTAGTTTCGCCTTCTTCTTTGGATATGCAGCTGCTTAATTTATTACGGATGTTGCTAAACTTATTTTAAGGAATCTGGTAAATACATTTATGGGTGTAAAAATGTTCTTTTTTTTTTCAACCATATTAATCTATTGGAGATTCCCTTTATCAGAGATGTAAGATGTATAAGATTGTATAAAACACAAAGCGGTGTGTGAAAAAATTGTTTGCTGCCTTTCACTACTTTAGATATAATTCTGCTGGAGGGATCTGATTGATAACTGCAATAATTCCTGGAACACGTATGAAATGATAGAGCATTCACCGGCAACAATGATCGAAAGACCCCGTAACTATGCGGGAGGTTGTTGAAAGAAATAGATGCCTCAATTTAAACTTACTTACTTTTAAACATATCTGTGAATCTTGACAACTATTCGTTTTGTAGAGAATATCGTTTGCCTGGTACCAATTGTAAAAACTTTGATGGTGGTTTGGCATTGGTTTCTAAGTATGTTAACTAGCTTAGTACCTTAAAGCAGAGGAAATACATCACTGTCACTAAATGAGTTAAACAGAAGAAGAATAATTAAGTAAGTTGTCGCTTTTTATAAGCAATACTTTCTCTGTTGCTGCACAATGAATGTCATGGAGTGAATGGATGAGGATTAAAGTTGTTCCGCTGAGGAGAAATCAAGACTCATTAAAATGATATCATCGAAGTCATAAGATAAGAGTTTCGCTCGGAAACTGCCAAAGTTGGAACGAATACTAAGGCGAAGGCAAGAAGGTACATACAGGGTTATCCGTTTTCAAATGTCCTCCAACTACTTTTCGACACATATCGGGCCATAATTTGACGAGTATACGTTTTAAAAGTGTCAAGAGCTTGCGGATTATGTGCATAAACACATCTTTTCCATAACATAAAAAAAAGATAAACATAAAACATAAACATAAAAAACGCAAAACAACTCGTCCAGGAATTTTTTCTTGCGATAAATCCGAAACGGGTCGTGTTGTATGAGATATGGCACCGTTTTGTTGAAACCACATGTATTCAACATCCATATCTTCGGTTTGAAGCCAACAAAATTTAGTTAACATTTGGCGAAATGAAAAAGTATGGACCAATAACACCACCAGATCAAATTGCACACCATTTGCAGTGACTTTTTGTGGATGAAATAGTCTTTCGACAGTTACATGTGGATTTCCACTCACCGTATGTGACAATTTTGTTTGTTAATGTATCCACCGAGTGAAAAATGAGCCTCATCGCTGAGAAAATATTGTGTCGAAATTGGTCATTTAAAACGCTGATGTTCGAGCACCCAATCAGAGTATATTCTAAACTTTCGGTGGTCGGCTGGCTCCAGTTCAATCGATAAATTTGAATCCTCGTCAACACTTTCACTAACGGCAGCCATATTTTCTGAAGAGCGTATATTTCGATGATGGATAGACCTTAAAACATCTGTAACGGAGACAGTCTCCTTGATTTTTTCTTTTTTTTTTACTACACAACCACTATTTTTGCAGTAAGTTTTCATACTTTTAACACATTCAGATGACTATGGTAAACGCTAAAATGAGGAAATTAAGAAAAAAGACTCATGTTCTTATATCTCTGCAACTAACAGTAATATGCTCCACAAAAGAGTGCTACCAAATTATCATATAAAGAGAACTCTTTATTTTGACACATACCCGTACAAGTAAATCCCTTCCACTTGACAGTTAACAGTAATATTTGTAAAAATTACTACCAAATTGCCTATAAAAAATTCTCCCATTCATAAACGGATAACAAAAGAAAAAGTGGAAACAAATAAAGACAGGAAAAAAAACTACGCAAAACCAATTGAGACGTGTATAATCTTTTCAACTCAACGTTCTGTTGACATTTTACAAACCAACAACTTGACGCAACAAATCAAATCCTAAACAGACACTGTCTCGTGCCCATCTTTTTATTATTATTATTATTTTTTTTTTTTCTCAATTCGATTTTCATTCATAAATCGACATATCGGTAGTGTTGTGCGCTGAGGCCGTCAGATAGAAGAGAGAGGTCTACATAAACAAGCAATTCAACCCAAAAACAATGCATAAACTGTGCTGCCATCAGCTGATATATTTATAAAGCGGTCCGCAAGTCAACTCTTTTTTATTTCAATTCATATTTCTCTTTTATGAATTTATTTTTTTTCTTTCAAACCCCATTCTGCTTGGTTACTTAACTTGGTGGTATGTGTTTTTTTTTTTTTTTTTTTTTTTGATTTTATTATGATTATATTTCATTGCACGTAGTACAAGTATAAGTATATCACGCGTATGCTTTTACTACCTGCTACGACCCCTATAATTTTCAAATAATCAAAACAAACCCGAAAGGCAAGGAAGAAGAAGCATCACGACTCTTCGAAGAGAAAGAGAGAGTGTATCACGTGTGCTGCCATGTATTTATTATTCTTCTTCCTGTCATCGACTTTGTTGAATTTTTGCATTTTTTTCTTCCGCCATGCGTACGTTAGAGCTTTTTCTTCGACCTCCCCCTCTATCAAAAGAATAAACAAATAAAGAAAGAAAAATGGTGTGTTTCTTCTTTTCCTTTAAACTTAAAGTTTCTGCGGAAAAGAGGGGGTCGTAGGTGGAAATCCTTTTTAGGAAGTTGTTAGATGATGTCTCCTCTTAACACACTTGACAAAACTTCTATTACGTTCGTTTTTGATGTTTGGTCAAATGATAAACAATCAACGACGTGTGTAATATATATATATCTATGTGCGCGCCTCTCCTTTTTTGGCGAGAAAAACGAGGAATGAAAACCGAGAACTTATAACATACGTCCCTCAACAACGACAACAACAAATTGAGTGATAAAAAGCTTCTTAATACTTGTATGAGAATGCCTGTTGGTTGTGTTCTCATTCATACATTCCTTACCACCAAACCCCACACATAGTTGGCGATTCTAGAAGGACGATTTGGGCTCTTCCTTGCATTTGAAAATCAAATCAAAAATCGATTTGACACAGAGAAGTGCTGTAGTATTACATGGAGCGACCTTATTTAACATCGTTATGCAGAGCTCTGTAGTATGTAACATATGTACATACATAAGTCGCGACGACGCTGCCGTCGTCTTAATAGCCTTTCTAGCCTTCATCCATCGTCCTCGTAGTGGTAGTCGACTACGATGTCGTCGTCATACATAGTCGTTGTCGTTGTTTTATTGAGGAAGAAAACGAGCAACAGCTTGGCAATATGTTTGAAATGTAAATTCTTTTAAGAATTCTCCGATATTCCCAGTCATGGGTGTATATTTATTTTTATTTTTTTATTTTTATTTTTTTCATTGAGAGGGGGCAGACCGAAGGAAACACGATGAAATATTGTAGGTGAGAAGATGAGTTATAAACATATGAATGAGCTAAAGCTGCAAACGATAACAAAATTTCTTTGCTTAATGTTGCTTGCTGTAATAAAAGAGAAGCGGGACACGAGAAATTATACGAAGAAAACGATTATTCGAGTAGAAATCAAGTTGCTGTGGTTCTCTTCTTTTATTTGTGACTTTGATGGAGTTGCTGTGTTGGTAGGTAGTTTTGTATTTCCTTTTGACGATGCATGGTGAGACTTTATTTCTGTTTAGTCTAGTGTCAAACAAGCAAGATTAAAAAAATATATATATAATAATAATAATAATAATAATAATAATAAAACATAGAAAAAAAACATCGAAAACATAGAAAAAACCTAATCACCGCTGTGCCATCCCAGAAGCACAACAGCAGGTTTGAAGTGGTTGTGTTTCATAAAAATACAAATTTCAAGTAGAAAAAAAAATAAATGTATTTACTGTCGCCAAAGCAGCCAACTAGTGGCCAACTACTCTCCGCCGTGGTTACCTTGAGGCTTTGGTACGAATATACTATTGCTGTTGGCTTTGAAAAACGAAGCGTAAAACATGTCGTAAAATAGTCGTCGTCGTCGTCGTTATGTTATGTGCCGTAGTGTCGCAGTATTTTCATAATACTGCTAACGCGCACACACAGCATAGCAAAAGTCAACATCATCAACTTTGATGACAGCAGTGAGTTTCAACCGAACGATCAACTCAAAAGATCGCCCGTTTACTCTGTCGCAAACGAATTCAGACCCAGCTAAACCAAAACCGAACGAACATATACGAATGGAACGACTGAATAAAATGATCAACCGACCGGCCGACCCCACGATCTAAAAAAAAAAAAAATGAGAGACGTCAAGCGGTGTACGAGTATAGCGGTGTAGCGGTGATATCGACGTAGATCATGATGATGGGTAAAGTCTCGGTGGTGGGGGCGGTGGTAACAGAGGCAACGGCCGCCGTCATCGTCGTTGTACATTTTATTCGATAATTTTTTTTTCTTTAATTTTTTCCTTTATCGTTTTCTTCTCTTTTATATATTTTTGTTGTCTTTTATTCAACTTTGTGGCCCGTCGCAGCAACAAAACTCGCAACTCACTTGTGACTAGTTGTTTGGCTGGTTTTCTACATTCGATTTTTTTGGTTTTTGGTTGCCAGCAGCAAAGCGGCACTAAAGTTAAAACCAGCAACAGTACCTACTCAGTTTTTTATTTTATTTTATTATAATTTTTTATTTTTCGATTTTATTTTATGCGAAAGCCAGAGAGAAAAATATTTTCGAATAAAAATTTCATATCGTCATCATTGTCGTTGTTGTAGACTTATTATAAAGAAGAAGAAAGAAAAAAAATTAAGACCAAGCAAACTTACGGAACGAAAAATTAAAGAGAAGACTTGAAAAAAAAGAAGGAAAATAAAAGCAAAATATATTTAAAAATAAGAAAAAAAAAAAAAATCTTTTTTTGGAATTTACCAACCAGAAATACGAATCACAAGTTTTAGAGTTGTTTTTTACTTTTTATCGAATTAGGTTGATGTTTTGCTTTTAATAGATACTCTTGAAGCAGAAGACGATAGACTAACTTTGTTAAAAAAAAAAAAAAATAGAGATCCTACAAGGTTACCAACAGTTGTTTTTGTCGGGCACTTTTGAAAGCTGTTTTGCATTTAACTACAAACTTTTAGTTGAAGGTTAAAGATTGATAGAGAGGATTTTTAGCAGAAAAAGGTCTTCAATATAGATAGGCAATCGTTCAATTCATATTCCTCAGATTATAAGTACAATCTTTGAAAAGGTTTCGTAGGTAGTAGGAGTTACAGTATTTTTATAATTTTTTTTCGATGATATTGTATTAACTTCTTCCTCTTTTTACCAAATCAGGATTTGTCAGTACATACTTCTTCATCAACAAGGGCATTGTTTCTTAAAAAGAAAAAATTTTGTTTTTTTTTGTGATCCTCAGAACGGAAATTGCTATGTTGAACCCTTGTTGGTTTGAACTTGCATTGGGCGCCAATTTTTTTAATGTATAAATATAGAGTCCATAAACAGTATTTTACTCTACTCTGGTTGCTTTAAATGGTTAGTTGATTTAGTAACACACCTAAAGCGGTTCCTTTTCAGTTCTCTGTTCATCATCAATCGACCGCAAATACTTCTAAAACTACACAAGCCCAAAGTCTACAGATTTGCACATATGTACATTTAGGTGCAGAGAATAGGTACATTGAATCCACAACATTTAGTTCCTGAAGTCTTAACAAAATATCTCTCGCGCACTCGAGACGTATTACAAAAACCACAACAAATTCCATTTTTAGACATCTATACGAGTAAACACTGTGGCGGTGAGATGTAGAATAAAAAAAAAAATGACTCACGCATTTGCATGGTAACAATACGAGTACGAGTAGGTACTCTAAACAAAAACCAGCACTACACGATCTCTTTCTCTTCATTCATACTCGTACTTCTCAGTACACACAATCAGGCGGATATTCAACGTATTTCCTGTTCAATATTAAGACACCACAAAACAAAAGGTAGAGAATAAAGGAAAAAAAAAAAAAATAAATAAATAAAACACACAATCAACGCCTGTGGGTCATAAATTTATGACAAAGGACATAGACTAGAGAGTAAAAACTCGTGCACAACAAGTGTCCTAGTTTATTTATTATTATTTACCGCCCTCATTTTCGATGTTTTTTTTTTTTTTTTTTTTTTTTTTTTTTTTGTTTTTTAAATTGTGCTATTACGTCATTAACACAGTTCATCGACATTTCTTCTACTCCTTCTCTTCGATATCTATCCCCAGTATGCTAATAAATTAAATAAGATCCACCATCGACCCAAATTTCGGTTTTTGTGAACTTCATGAAAACATAATAATTCAGCACCAATGACCAACAACAAGTGTATGTATGTATGTTCATATTCGTATGAATGTGTGTATATAAAAACACCCACTGCCGAAACGACCTTCAAAGTTTGATTGTCCAGTTTTGTATTTCAATTGGTTGTTGTTGGATACTTTATATTTCGCTATAGTCGGCGTGGCTGCTACTCTGCCGTCCTGTGTAATGCAGCCCCCCATTTTAGGAATATTAAATTTCCACGTTTCTACGCTTCAACGTTTCCTCGTTTGCTCCTTTGCTTGTTTGCCATTTTCTCGTGTAGTCATTTGTCCTCTTCACTTGTTTCGCTTCGGCTGAATTATAAATAATTCATCATTGCTGGCGTGTAAAACCCCTTCCGTTTCTTCGATTCCATTCGAATGAAGGTTATACTCGTACTTTACCCATGCTTCATTGGAATACTATCAGTAATATGTAAACCATAAACACATCAAAGTAAGAGAGAGAACGAAGGAAAAAGGCCCAAGGAGGACAAAAAAAAATTAAACTTAGCCATCGTCCTTCCAAAAAGCAGAGAAGAGTAGCAGCAGCCCTTCAATAAATCTGAAAGCCCATGTGGATTATGCTTTCATTCAGACATCGCGCTAGAGGATCACCACCCTCCACGCCGTTCGTAAGTGGTACAAATATACGAAAAACGAAAACGTATAGTGAACGTACATATGTACACATCCATCCGGAACGTATAGATGTATTCAAGGAAATTCATTCACCCTTTGGCGGCGGCATGGTGTTTTCCTTTTTTTTTTTTTTTGGTATTTTCGTACGAACATCCATCCATCCATCCTTTAACCAGTTTTACCCTTGAAAATTGAATTTCATTGCGAACGCGACAGCGATACAGAAGCAGCAAGCAAAGAGTGCATTTCCTTTAACTCGTTTGTTTCCTTTTTGCAACCCTTTTCTTGGCGAAGAGAGTTAGCTCATCCCTTTATTTGGTCGGTGTTTTTTGCCCCCGCACGACGATTCAAAGGGAAGTTTTTTGAAAATAAAAAGAAGTAAAAAAAGAACACCGAACGACGACGAAAGGAAGGCAGGCAAGGAAATCCTTTTGCTTTTATTTGAAGATGCAGAAGCCACCCCCCTATATCACAACTAAGCTTACCACGTGCGTTGACTACCCGCTGACGGCTGCATTCTGCACAATGACTCACAAAACAGCTGAAAAAGTTCTACTCCTGCTGCTGTTGCTGATATTGCTCCTGACGGTAATAGCGACGCTGGATGGTGTTTCTGACGATGATGATGTTGGTGGTGATGGTATGATGCTTCTTTTATAATGGGTGAACTGAATAACTATATCATTGAATCAGTACCTGCATCCTGTTTATTTTTATGTCTCGAGTCTGAGTTATATTTAGTTGCAAATTTTTCCATCCACCCCCGAATTATTTCGCTCGTTCAGGGCCCATCTTATTAACTTTCTGCTCTCTCTTTCGGCCTCTCTGTTTACATTTATTCTTTTTGTAGCTCATTTGTCGAAAAAAAAAAAGACAAAAAATAAAAAAAAGAATAATTGTATCTCTCAGAAAAAAGACCAACTTTGAAAGTTTCTATTTTTAACCCAATTAAAGCATAAAAAAAGAAGAAAAAAAGTAATAATCGAGAAATGGAAACAAAAACGCGCGCTTCAAAATTTTTGTCCAGACTACTTTGCTCGTGCAGAAATTCGCCTCTTGCCTGGCGCGCTCATGGGTTTTCAGTTTTTTTTTTTTTAGTCATGTGGGGAGATGGATGACATTAGGATGGGAAAAAATTTGTAGATACAAGTAGATGATGGTGTTCGTGCTACTGTCACGCTTTCTTTTGTCAAGTTTTATGACATTACAACATGGCCAAAGTTCTAGCCCTCCTTTGTGAATTTTCCATTGAATTAATTCTCCAGGGGGTTGGTTTAGTAGTAGCTTGGCAATGGTGTTGACTATATGACGGCATCGTGTGATTGGTTAAAGTAAACATTGTTGACCAAAGGGATTTTTGACATTTGGATATTTTGTTAGATGACGTTTTGGTTTCAGTTTGTTTTTTTTTTTTTTTTTTGCTCTCTGTTTTTGTTGATATATGCCAGGATTTAATGTTTAATGTGTCATGTCAGACGGAATGAGTTAAATGACTGATAAAGTGGAAATTTGAACGTCAGACGAAAAGATGGGTGGGGTGTTTAAAATTTAGTTTTGTGGTTATCATAACCGCTTGAGGGAAGATAGACGACATTCATGCTACAAGTGATTTTGGGGGCACTTGGTGGAATCATTTAGGAATTTCATGTGGCGTAATTCATGACTTCTCAGTACGCGCCTTTAGTCCATTGTTGTATATTGTGATAACCTCGGTTACTTCATAACTATCGGGCATTTTAAATGTTGACTATATTTGTAAGACTGATATAGCGCTGCTAGTTATCGACGTCAATTCAGTCAAAGTGGCTTTAAGTTCAAATATGTATGTAGTTGCTGTATAAAAACGGCAGTGCTCGCTAACAAAATCTGACTTACAACTTATTGCTTATTTTTAAACAAAATATGAGTCGCTTAATCTGAAGTGTCAATAGATTTTTTTCTATTTTTTTTTTTTTTTTTCAATAGTGTAGCCAACTGCAACTTATTTTTGCGAAGATATACATAGGTACCGACCTTTGCAGGTCATAGAAATCGGCCCAATATACTGCAATTGCTGCATATGTATCCATGTATATGGGTGCACACCGTTGAGCAATGCACACTGGATTTTTCTCCAAAATCTCACTTTTATGAATTCTAGGGGACAGGAAGAACATATGCAAAATTGGTTGTCAATTTTGGAAAACTTGTTGCATAAGTTTACAAATAAAAAAAAGAAGGTTTTACAATAAAAAAAAACTTAACTCGATTATGACCTGTATAAATCATGCCGAATTTTTTGGGTTACTTAATATTTATAGTTGTTTTCTGTCACTTCCTCGTATCACCTTGTAGGTACGGGGGAGGCAAAATTTTCAAAAATATTTTTTGGAACACTCTCCCATTCATTCCTTAGTGACGTTATAAGAGCGTTTTTGAACGTATGCATTGTTGATCAATAGAGCGATTGCGATGGTCATTTTAACACTTTTTTTCTCACGAAACCCTCCTCAACTACTTTTGAAGAATGTTTGGGGTCAATATCATGTTAATAGACCCAACGAAGGGGCATCTTCTCCTCAGCATATGGTAACCTTATGGATTCCAGTATATCCCAATGCTGAAAACGATCCATAATACTACTTATTTCATATAATGAATCACATCCCTCACAATAAAAACATCGCGGTAAAGATGAAATATCTTGACATTCAACAATTTTTTAATGGTGGGCAGTATGAACACAAATCCAACGATGATTCATTGGTATGTCCTACTAAAAACAGGAAACTGGTGAATAGCAAGAAATTTGATGACAAAGTTTTTGAACACACAGAAGTAAAGGGTAACCAGATAAGCACGATAGAAAAAAAAAATTTAAATAAAACAGCAACGGTGTGAGATATAAAATTGATTCTGGCTTTATTTTGAAGCTATGTTCATGCCATTATGTGTTCTTCATGCGGTCGGTCCAATTTTTGATGACTCGGTCCAATATGTGCGGCGTTATTCCAGGAAAAATAATCGAGTGGTTTCAAATCGCATGATCACGGCAGCCAATTGATGAACGCTCGCCGTGAGATGACCCAGTCGCCAAGCTTCTTCACAACTGAGAAAGTCAATTAACATCGCTCTATACTTGAAACTTATACTTATTTCAAAAGAAATAAGGTCCGATGATGCCGCCATGTCATAAACGACACCTTTGTGGATGCTTGATGCTTGGTCAAATATTTGTGGATTGTGTTTGCTCCAATAATGGCAATTTTACTTTTTTTGAGGAAATGATTTTTTAGCCAAAATCTGAATATCGGTTCAACATTTCCAGCGCCCAATTAGCAAACTCGAGGCGTTGTCTATGGTTGTCCGACTTTAATTTTTGCGTCAGCACAATCTTATACGGATCTGGGCCCAAATCCGGATTGACTTTCCGGCGATGCCCAATTCAGCTGATCGGCGCCGAATCGACATTTCTGGGTCTTTTTCGGTATTAGTTGCTATGGTGCCTATGTGTTCTTCATTTTGCACTAATCTCTGTCTGGTTGGTGGCTCAAGATCCAAGAGAGCGTACGCGCGCTCAAATTTTTCCACGGTGCGATGAACTATTTTTTATTAATCTCCGCCTTTATTATTTATCATTAGTAACTATGACAGTTGCTGAAACATAAAAATTGGAAAAACTAACATTGCTATCTGGTCACCCGTTTGTAGGTATGTCGCTTCTTCCAAAATTTTATCATAAATTTGCTACGAATGCTTGTTAGTTTGTCCTGGAGTTCATATTGGAATGTACCCTGAAACACCATAATTATTCCTGTAGAAAAGCCAGCAAAAGTCTCTTATTCCCTGGTCATTAAAATTCCCAAACATTCAAAACCAATGGAGGTATCTATGTACATACATCGGTATGTATTTTCCTGTGTCCTCTCTAGCATTGTACGAGCGTTCGTAAGTTTAAGAATGAGCGAATACTACAGAAAACATTAGCTTCAGGTAGGCCTTAATTTTAGGTCAAACATTTTAGCTACCGAACATCTTTTCACACTCGCTAGCCTCATGGTTGCAGTAACCCTCAAAAGTGGCCAACGTTTCAACGACATACAATGTTAAAAATCCAATCAATTCCAATCCCAATCATCGGTGTTTTACGCCCTTATTTCTATGAAAAGATATTGGAAAATTTCGATTCTGATCACTACCTACTTGAAAACTTTTTCATTACTTCTCAGTTTCGCACACATTCCTAAAGTCTGTAATTGATTAGTCGTAGGCAATGGGCCATCATTTACATGATATCCGTACCGTATTCAATTTTGTGCAGGAAATAACAGAAATATAGCCTATAGATTCTTAAGAGGTTCTTCAAAAGCCAAATCCGTACACTCGGGATAACATTTTGGGATCAGCCTTCCTTAGTCTTTGTTGTGCAATGTGCCTTAAAATAACGATGGTGGTTCCTCTTTTCCCTCCTTTTTATTGTAACATTGTGGTACCTACCGATTGATTACCTGATCGTGGTATTGTTTCTGATACCACACATGCAGCGTCTTATGATATCGTGAGAAACTCGTTTTCATACGCCGTAAGATCTATACACAACTTTTGACATTTATTTCAGTTCTCTATCTCTCATTTATCAAGAACTTTCTATTAGCAAAGCCAAGAAATCGTGAGAAATTCGCTGTCATACACACAAACTTCCATTTTGCAGTGAACGCTGCATTTTTAATACTCCTGACAGTTCTGGTAGCTCTGACAGTTCTCTCCGTCTGATCTGTCTGTTACTTATTAGGCTAGCTTTATGATCAACGTCACATATAATAAAGAAAAAAATAATAAAATATGCAAATGACTATATCCTCTCCCAGTTTCACTTGAAATTGACGCACTCATCAACTTTTCTACTTCATCAAATTTGACAAAAAATTCTGCTGTCATTATTTCTACATAAAATAAATCCCTTTCGTTGACTCAACAAATATGCAGATCTAAGACAAAAATCAAAACCAAACTTCGCTCTAAATCTTTAGCTAATTCATTCAAATCATTGAGGGTGGTTGAGTAATTCTGAAACCCTTTTTCGAACCACCCTGTCCCACTTGTCAATTATTCTTAATAAAAAGTGCAAACACCAATGACGAAGAAGTAACTCGTATTCTTCTTGTATAGGAGAATCGCATGTCATGGAAACAACGGTCACCCTATAATGACAGCTCATAAACACGTGACTCAACATCCTGAATGCAAAAAGAGAGAAAAAAAAAAAACAAACAAACGATGGAAATTGATCCCTTACCGCTGTCGTAATAAGTGCATTCAAAAAAGAATCGTAAATCTCAAAAAAAAAAAAAAAAGTTTTCCCCAAAATTTTTCTAATCGTCAGTCGTTGTTCCCCCAAAAATATATTTCAAAATGTGGGACTCAGTGAAAGATTCAAGATCCAAAAAAAAGTTAAGCACAAAAATAGAGCGTGGGTCGCATTAAAATAATTGGAGAATCTTCATTCGTTTCCCAATGATAAGAAAAGAAAAAAAAAGAAGAATATTTGACATCAAATTTTTCGAGTTAAGAGCAGATGGAGGAGGGAAACCAAAGTTGCAGAAGAGATTTTCTAGAGTCAAAAAGGCCCCAAAATGTCGGCAACCGAAAATGGATGGATGGATTCAGATTCAGATTCAGATTCAGATTCTCCACTCTGAACTTTCTACTTTTCCTGTGCTTCATCCAACACCACACATAAAACACCCACCCGATGGCATAAATATATGTATGTTTGTATGGATGTACCATGTGCTCGTGTCTCGTACATACAATCATACAACTGTACATAGTTACATATATCTACTTTATGGACGGAGTTGGGTATATGGAAAAAGAAAGAACAATCCCAGTCAACAAAGAAAAAGCCAGCGCCTTCATACTCGACTCTCTGATGTGTACGACTCTACAACAATCTGGAATGGGGTCGATGAAGATCTGGGGAAAAAAAAAGAAAATCCGGAAAAAAAGAAACGAATCCAAAGTCAGAGAAAAACAGAGAGTAATGCCGAAAAGAACAATTTTCCTCGAAAATGATGACGGGACTAAATGGTCGAGCTCTAGTCAGCCAGCAGCAGCAGCCGCCTCTTCTATGAGTATCTTTTGGATTTTTTTTTTTTATATATACATATATATATATTTGATTTTTGTAATAGAACATGGGAAAAGGGAGAGGAAAAAAAGTCTTTCCCATAGAAAATCACTCTAACTGAAGAAGGATTTTGAAACCTCTAGAAGGAAAGACTAGAGGAGAACTCAACGACAACGATGACAACGACGAAGGAAAGAAAAACATTCGCTCGTACATACTATAGATCTATGGGTCGGTTTTACTTTCTTTTTTTTTTTTACTTTTATCCTCCCTTAAAACCCAGAGTGGAATTAAAGGAAAGGCAGAAAGAGTCCTTATTCCTTGTTCGTATCTACCTAAACCTATCAAGCATAGCCCACCCGTATTCCCTGTGTACGGTTCTCGTATAGCTAGCAATGGGAAATGTGTGTTTTTTTTTTTTTTTCTCTTTATTATTTGGTTGCTTCTAGTTTTTCATATTAGAGATGGGATTGAAGTAGAGAATACGAAAAAGGAACTCACCCTTATTGGCAGCACCGCACTGTGAATATAAAACGTCGTAGCCGTCGTTGTTCTACGAGCATAGTCCTCCTCATCGTCATCGTCGTTGCTTTTTCTTTTTAGTCCCACTTCGAGAATAAATATACATATATATATATATATATATATATATATATATATATATATATATATATATATATATATTTTTTTTCCTCGTTTATTATTTCTCGTCCTCTGTGTTTCTGGTGGTGGTGGCGGTATGGAATTGCTTGCTATTGCTGCCAACCCTCTTCCAATTTAGGAAATGTGTTTCATACCTCGGCGCCCTATTCCATTTTGTTTTGTCTTCTACTAGATGGTGGTGTGCTTGCCGGGTCGATTGTTGGTAAGGTTTGGTATCATTCGATGCCGTCGTAGTCATAGTCATAGCCGTTCTTGTCCTCGGTACTTGGTGTTCGTTGCTCGGTGTTCAGTTCACTGTGTTCGATTTTCTCAACTCTCGGTGCTCGGTCCTGAGTTTTCAGGCTTCGTGCTCGTTCTCATCGCCGACAGTCGTTTTACCCTGTAGACACATAGGTACGGGTATATTTATGTACGTTCTATAGCTGACGGTATACGACTGTCGTTCTTATAAAATGCTAAGCATTAGATGGATGGGAGGGAACTGGTGGTCTGGTTGAGTTGGATTGAATGAGGGGAGATTCTTCAACCTCACCCTACCTAAATTTTTTTTTTCCTTCCACTCTTCCATTTCGGAATGAACATTAGTGCTGGATAGGATACGACCTCGGTGTAGATCCTTTCACGAGGCTAGATGGAGGGTTGAACAACGACAACGAAAACGACTACGACTACGGCGAGGATGACGATGACGATGACGACGACAACCATCGTGTAGGATGATGGTGCTTTGTTGGATTTAGGACGGAATTGCTTGTGGGGATGGGGTGGTTTTTAGAGTTTCTTTTTTTTTTCTTTTTATTTTTCATATACTTTCGTCTTATTTTCTACTCTTCTACACTAACGTACTGTTGTGTGTTTGTTTCCTTTACCACCCCCATAGCCCTTCATTCAACTTGTACTTTAGCTGGAGTATCAGAGCAGAGAGACGACAACGACAACCTCGTCGACAACGACGATGGCATTAAAGAAAGAAATGCCCTGCACAGAAAATAGGAAAAAAAAATAAATAAATAAAAAATAAAGAAAATGAAGATAGGAAGAGGGTATTTTACTTTATTTTCTGGTGGCTGTTTCTCTCCCCCCCCCACCCCTTAGCCATCCTTCTGTACTTTGTGCTCTGTATTTTCGTTTTCATTGAGGGGTTGGGTGGATCTGTATTTTGGTGGTACACATGGGTTAATGTCGTCTCCGTCGATATTATTTTCAGATTTTTTTTTCTTTTTTTTTCTTCTCTTTTTGGTTTTCTATATTTCTGGTGCTGCCATTGCTCCCACTGCCTACGGTTGTAGCCGTCGTCGTTGTTGTCCTCGTCGTCATCGTCTTATACATTTCGTTGATAACCTTTTTTTTTCCCTTCTGTGCGCTTCAAATATTATGCATCATACATACATACATTCACATACTCGTATATCTAACGTATCTAATGACAAGATGTATGTGGATTTGGGTAGCAAGTACAACAACTCCCCTGGTTTTCCGAGCGAAATGTCAGAGAAAACCCTGGCGGGAAATTTTTGCTTCATTTATTTTTATTAGATGTATTAAATATTACATATCGACAAATGTGTGTAACTTTCGCACTATACCGTTGTGGTGTAGATCAATAAATACTTTTATGAGGTGCCACTTATGATTTATAAGCATGCACCAAACACCGCAACGAAGGTGAAAGTGAGAAAGCATTTTTTTTTTTTTTTTTTATAAAGGACCACATTCAATTGTTTATTTTTACGGATTTTTGGCAGAATTTGGCACTACTTTTCTGAATCGTTACATTTTAAAATCCTTCCAAATGTCGACAGTTTACTAATTTTATTATTTTTCTTTACAGATTAATTCAGCAATGGGTCTTCAAGCTACAGCCGCTACAAAGCGGAAACATGAGATTACATTTGATAGTAAAGATGCAAATGCGTACACTAATTGTCCGCCACCAGTGAAAACTAGTCGATGGTCGACACCAGCAATAAATAATAATAGCAGCAGCAATAATTACAATGAAACAACAACTAATACATCATCAACAACACCAACAACAACTACAATTATTTTAGGAAATTCTTCACCAACGAATAATGCCACAATTAACTTAAACAAGAACACATCATGTGATGACAGTGGCAAGACTATCGTCGTTAATTGCAATAATGTTCAATCGGTGACAGTCGGAAGCAACGGTAGTCAAGTTACTATAGGAAACTGCAGTCCAACTACAGAGGATAGTATCGCTAAATTGGAAGTTGTTGCAGCAGTGCCATGTGAACCATGGAATAATGTCGAACCAGTTGATTGTATATCGAAGTTGCAAGCGGTAGCGGTCCCTAGTGACCCATGGGGAAGTATTTCAACACGTTCAACACTGGCAACGACACTTCTAAGTGCCGATGAATTAGATGACGATGATGATGATTTTGAAGATGATTACGAGGAAGAAGAAAGTATCATTCCAACATACTGTCCATTAAGGTATCATCCATGCCCACCGGCTGGTGGTGGCGGTTCAGGTGGTATTGGTAGTGGCGGTGGTGGCAGTCCAGGTGGAGGAGGTGGTGGAGGAAATCCAGCGGGAATGCAACGTAGCTATTCACCTGCCCATGGTTATAATAATCGACCGAATTACTACTCAGAGCCATTTCCGCAGCAAAATTGTTCGCGAACGGGTAATCAACACCTGAGAATGGGTCCTGGGACGGGATTTACATCGCAATGGGGTAATCCATCGGGGCAAAATGGATTTTATGTGCCACCTGAGGCGGCGTATCCACCACCTCAGCAAACGATTCGATGTGCAGAGAATGGCAAGTCGTACCTGGAATTGGGATGTAGTCCGACAAGTTTTAGTATAGCCAATCAGGGTAGTGTTAGTATGGTGGGTGGTAATGTTAATGGAATGGATGCAAGGCATCCTTTAAAACGATGCTGTGATGGTCGTGCTGGCACATGGTGCAATACAAATAAGAATTGTTACAAAGATGTACGACTGAAGATTCGAAATCTATCAATGTTCAAATTATCCCGCTTCCGACAAGTTTCTGAGCAATCTTTATACCGTTCGGTGCTTATATGTAATACATTAAAATATATCGATAGAGAAATTGAATCTGAAGCTAAAGAGATGCATCAACAGCAGCAGCATCAGCACCAACAACAGCAGCAGCAGCAACAACAACAACATCATCATCATCATCTTGGCCACCACCCACATCAGAGTCATTTGCATCATCATCTGCCGCATCATGGTAGCCATAATCATCATCATCAAAATGGTCATCACCTTCATCAACAGCAACAGCAGCAGCAACAACAACAACAACAACAACAACAGCAGCAACAACAACAACAACAGCAACAACAACAACAACATCAGCAGCATCAGCATCAGCAACAGCAGCATCAGCATCAACATCAATTGCATCAGCAGCAAGCAAATAACGCGGCGACAGAGTACTCACCTGCAATGGGCTGTGCTAGAGTTACAAATTTAGACTACCATCAGCATCAACAGCAGCAGCAGCAACAACAACAACAGCAGCAGCATAACCAGTTCCATAGCCAGCAGCAGGCAGCTGATAATCGAAATGGTGATTGTACGCAACAATCACCCTATATGAATGCCATGTCAAAGTCCGGTCCTTTTAATAGCCTGCCATCACAGCAGCAACACCCGCATCAACAGCATCCACAACCGTCACAACAGCACCAGCAACAACAACAACAACAGCAACAGCAGCAGCACCACCACCAGCAGCATCTTCAACAACACTGTAATAGTAGTGAATCCCTCCATCCATACGATCACTATCCCTTTCGGGAAACACAATCTGGACGAGCGACACCATTTCCAACTGCCCCAAGTCCAATACCAGTTGCGCCCATAACGTCAGTCAGCAATACAACGACATCTAGTGATAATGATTCAGGATATGGCGAAGATGACTCAAATCGCTCAATCAATTGGAGTTCTGTGTTAAGTCTGTCCTCTCAATCAGCTTTAGATCCACTAAATAATAATGACCTATTTACCATTCTGCCACCTGCAACGTCGTCAACTAGTCCACCTGCGGCGGTACCAGTGTCACTTCCATCATCGTCCGTATCAATAAGCGGCTCATTTACGGCGTCTACA
This sequence comes from Volucella inanis, assembly GCA_907269105.1. Taxonomy (NCBI): domain Eukaryota; kingdom Metazoa; phylum Arthropoda; class Insecta; order Diptera; family Syrphidae; genus Volucella; species Volucella inanis. The sequence continues at coordinate 40,829,315 of OU026153.1, forward strand.
GTGCAAAGTAATAGTAATACCGGTTCAGGGTCTATATCCTCATCGTCTTACACTAACGTATCAGCAAACAATAGTAGTACGCCAACAACATTCACCACACTATCAACAATTTCATCATCAACGTACTCCCTAACATCGTCCTCCGTGACAGCATCGTCTATTGCATCAGCAGCGGCGGCAGCAGCAGCTGCATCTACCTGGGAATATGGTTTCCTAGACATGGACTTTGGTCTCGGTTCGGAATTCACCGAATTGGTGCCCACATGTAAATTATCTTCAGATGATCTATTCAAAAATGTCTCACCAGTATCAGCGCTAAGCGCGTCACGTTATTCGTCCGTCCACGACAACGAGCTGGAACATCCAGCGCACATAATGGTCGGCAGTTAGTATCAGTTGTAAGGGTGCAGTTTTAACTTACCATGTGTAGTTAACATTAACATACCCGCCCTGTTTAGTTCAATGAAGGGGGCACACCAACAGCAGTTCAACAACTAGAGTTATGTGCCTGCTACAATTACTGTCAATTTGAAGGTTTCTTACTCGTTATATTGGCATAACAATGGTTTGTTGAATTTGCCTGCGCCTCTCTTCCACTAATTGAATTGTTGTCATTTTTGGTCACTACTGTCATTCCAACTGTCAATAGTGTCGAACTAAAACTGATGAAAATCAATAATTGTAATATTGCTCAGGTTGTGAAAACTTAAAAAAAAAAATAATTAAAATATAAAAACAAAATAAAGAAATAATAATTAAAAAATTGTTTACTTCGATTTTGAAGAAGTCAAATTTGAATTATGTTTTCTGTTTAGCATTTGTTTGCTTTTGATTTTACTTTTTTTTTTTTATATAAATGAAAATGTCATTTTCTTACAAGTGCACGTCAGTGATTAAAGGAGGCAAAAGTATTAATTAAGAAAAAAAAAAAAAAAAAAAAAAAAAAAAAAAAAAAAAATGGAATAATATAATTAAAATAAAAATGAAATATTGTTGACAGAAATATTAAGTTTAAAATTGTTGCAATTCAATTCTATTCAAAACGAAATAGCAATATTAGCTAGGCGCCTAAAGAAGTCTCCACTTTAACGTCGAAAAAATGACATTTTCACCGTCACACATTCAGCACTAAAAAACATCGCATCGAAGATTTTTTACCGGAAAGGTCCGGAACTATGTATTTTCAGCAAACATCCCCCTCCATAAATGCTAAACATGAAAATTTTCTTCAACAAATTACAATCCGAAATAAATTTGTAGAACTAAACAAAAAAACAAAAAAAAAATCTTCTTTAAACAAATAAAATTAAAGAAAAAAAGCAAATGTATTGTACATAGAACAACGGTTAGCTCTTAAGATGATTATAGCTAAATTTTTAATTGTAAATATTAATTCTATGATTATTAAAAACAACAAAAAAGTATATATATATTTAAAGACATTATATTGAGATATATTATTGCTAAAAAAAAAAACAAATTATAAGTGAAAAATTAGTATTTTATTTATAAAAGAAAAAGCAAAACAAAAAATCGAAAACCAAGTTTTATATTTAAAAAAAAAACAAAAACAATATTTAATTGATATTAAAAATTAAAAAAAAAAACTAATAGTTGAGAATGAGAAAAAAAACAATGGCAAAAGCTAAAAAAAAGAAAATAAATTCAATTTATTATTTTTCAAATTATAACTCTTGTTTCAATCACTGGGGGATTACTGTACACCTCTTCGGTAAGAGCTATCTTAGAGGTGGTTGAGATCCCTTTCAAGTTGTGTGTGCCTCCTAAAGCAAGGTGTTCCTCTAATACGTTGTCTTTCTGGGTTGGAATTGAAGAATCATCGGGCCAGAGCGTTAATGTCCACTCACTCTATATGTCCTGGCCATCGCAGGCTACTGCTGGGCAAAATTTGTAATCAGATCGATGAGGCAGTATGGGTCGTAGAATTTGCTGTTAAATATTGACCCGCTAGTCAAGATAAATGGGACCAAAATTCATTCGAAGATAGTTGCGTTTAACTGGCTAAATTTTCCGTCTTCGCTAAGGTCCATACTTGTATGCGACGTAAGTGACACTCAACTATTCTGCCGGTCCCAAGCCCGGGTAAAGGAGGAGGGGCGTCCCAGTAAATCTCGGTAAAAAATCCCTAATCCAGTGGTGGAATAGCAAGTGCCAATGGATGCATGGCTACTAGGTGGAGTGAAAAGTAACCCCCTTGATCGCCAGAATGCGCTGCTACTACAAAAATGGTTATGGTGCCTTGAAGTCCGTTTATATTTAGGCAGACATGCTAAATATCAGTGCGATACTGTCTTCAGTTTTGTTTTGACAGCTGATTGTTGCTGACGTGTTTTTCATCATGTTGAGTATGGACAAAAACGATTTTCGTTCTCTCATACAACATTATTTTTTGAGAGGCAAAACGGCGAAGGAAACAAAACAAAAGTTGGATAAATATTATGGGGCTAATGCTCCGTCAGATTACACCGTCAAAGGTTGGTTTCGAGTTTCGTGTTGGCCGCAACTCCACTACCGATCAAGTCCGATGCGGTTACAGAGGACAATGTCAAAAAAATACATGAAATGTGCGCGATCTAGCAGATACCACAAAGATTAGTACTGAGCGCACACGCCATATTTTGGACAATGTTCTGCATATGAAAAAGTGATCCTGCCGCTGGGTGCCGCGCATACTCACGCCTGACCAAAAACACGAACGCGAGAGCACTTCAAAAGAGTGTTTGGACTTGCTGATGCGGAATCGGGCGGACTTTTGGCGTCGATTGGTAACTGTTAAACACTAGAGAACAGAATGAGTGCCCGGCAATGGATTGAAACCGTCACGAGTGCTCCGAAGCGGCCAAGGGAGGCTCGATGGGTCGGAAAGGTTATGGCTTCGGTTTTCTGGGATTGTCATGGCATACTCTTCGTGGACTACCTCGAAAAAAGAAAAAGCATCAACATCAAGCAACAGCGGGTATTACTGTGCATTATTGGAGCGATTAAAGGCCGAAATCGCTGCAAAACGGCCTCACATGAAGTGAAAAAAAAAATTTGTTTTTGCAAGACAATGCACCGGCGCACAAGACCATCGCAACCACAGGTAAAATCAATGACTTACGGCTCCAATTGCTGTTGCATCCATCGTATTCGCCCGATTTGGCTCCCTCGGACTATTATCTCTTCCCAAACCTTAAAAGATGGCTCATTAATAAAAAATTCAGCTCACGCCAGGAAATCATCGACGCCACGGAGGAGTATTTTGCAGATCTTTTCGGACGGGATCAAGAAGTTGGTATATCGCTAGAATAAGTGTATCAAACTAAAAGGGAAGTATATAGAATAAAATAAAAAAAAACTTTAAAAAAGTCTGAAGCGAAACGTGTTCGCACTGGGAACACAAGCATCAACAAAGTCTCGTATAGCAATATAACGAGTCACGTCAGACTGGGAGTCGTACCAGGTTCAGATAAAAAAGATCACGATCGAGCAACATGATGAGCAAAAGAAGCCAGCATTCCGCGGTGCGATCTTCAAAGCCAGTTTGTGCGGATGCCACCACTGCAGAGTTGAAGAACAACTTCGCTAAACTTAAAGAGAAATGTTAGTTAGAGCAGATGCTTGTCTAGGAGGAAAATCTTCTAAAGCCGCATGTCATCAGAGGGTTCTTTCCACAAAGTACCGGGGCAGCTTGCGAAAGAATACTGGAAATTCTTGATGGTTAAAACAAAGAACTCAAACAAGAACGTGGAGAGTTCTACAAACATCGAACGATAGGGATATTGCCCACCTGGTCCTTGTAATAAGCGAAAGTGATATGAAGTGGCTCGTAGAGTTCAAAGGCCCGGTGTCGCAGCGATGTGATCAGATCATAGTAAGATTTTTGATTTAAAAATCAAAACTAGAGAGATAGTTTTTGCCGAAGATCTTTTAAGAAAATGGGCAGGCCTTTTTATTGCGAAATATACAAAATAAATAGGAACCTGGTGGCAGTACAAATTTAACGCCAAAACAGACACTGAGGAAGTGCCTCCAACACCAGTAAAGGATCTTGCTCGGTACTGTGAAGACAAGACAATGCACACAGTACGGACCAAATCTAATCATAACCATAGCTATGAGAAAAATTACCAGTGTATTCCAGGCAGAACTAGTTAGAAAGGGCTTAGAAACTCCCTTTATTGGACCTGAACAATTCTGCTGCACTCCTAAATCAGCAGTCAATCTAGCTGTTAATTGCCGGCAATATTAAAGATACACATTGGAAGAATAGCTTAGGTCCAAGTCAAGCCAAACGAGCCATCCTGTCCTTCAGCAAAAATGCCAATAGATGTCCGACTTTGTGTTAAAAAAGACGAAACAGCTGAACACATCTTATTTGAACCTGTGAACGCACAACGGAATTAGACGAAAACTTTTCTTCAGCGAACAATTCGACTCCATGAATTCCTCTGCTAGCAGAGTTACCTGCCTAACTAGACTAAACGGTACAAAAAATCTTTCAGGTCGAAGTGCCTTATTTCGAAATTAGCGAGTCAGAAAATTAAAAAAAAAAAAATAAATAAATATGTGCGATGGAGCCCGACTGCTGTTGGTCTTATAAACAGATGTCCTTACTACATAAAATGGAAGAGTCAAGGCAGCCAGAATAGCTTATTACTTGAAAGTTTAACTTTTCTGTTATTAAGTTCCGAAATATGCGCGGCAGATAATCGGGAAACTGCTGTCTGTCCTATAATTTGGACAGCGTAACAATCACATTCGTAGCATAGTGTTTGCCCTACCTCCAAGTTTAGCAAATCCTTACTAACACAGGCTAAAATGGGAAATGCGTGCTCGATCGGTAGCATAATACTGGCATACGGCGTCATAAAGCTCATAACATTTTACGGAAAAGATAAAAAAATGTAACGAATCAGCTACTAGCCTCGGATAATACCGGATCCACTGTTGACCCTGACATGCAATTAAAAGACAACGACCTTTGGATCTGCGCGAGGAATGTATGCAATCTTAGCAGGCCGCGTATAGTCAAACAATTATTAGCAGAGGTCATTGATTGCTATCATGCAGATATCACCGCCATTTAGAAAGTTCGATGTTATAGGGAACAAAAGCAGCGCTTGTTAGGGTGAGGATTTTTTATACTCGATAGACTTAGAAAAGAAGTCTTGAGCATTTGACACGTGTTGAGCGTCTTATGACAATCCGCATCAAGAATAAATTCGCTAACATAAGCCTAATATGCTCCCATGGCGCAACGGAAGAAAAGCACGACGCAACCAAAGAATGTTTCTACGAGTGCTCGATAAGACATATGAGCAATGTCCTAAGGATTACATTAAAATCATTCTAAGCCATTTTAGCACCAGGATAGGAAAGGAAGACATATTTGGTAGTATAGTTGGTAAGCATATTATACACGACACTACTGCAGCGGACTTGTTGACTTTGCGCTGGGACGACGGTTTCATCTTAATACACACAAGGGAACATGGTAGTCACGGGATCCATCACTGCATAATCAAATTGATCATTTAGCTATCGATATAAGGCATGCCTCCTGTATTCTGGAAGTCCAGATCTTTCGGGCTGCCAACATTGACTAGGATCACTAACTTGATTCACTATATTCGTACTGCAAGGTACGAATGGGGACTTGCCAAGCACTACAAGAATGTAGAAACTCTGTGAGCAGATATAACGCAGAAAAGCTTCAATCGCAATAGACTGGCAAAATCTTTGCCGGACGCGTATCCCGAAATCTCTCAACAAATCCTATGCTGACAGCATCAAGTACCGAAGACCAGAGGCAACGCTGCTAACGTGCTGACTACCACCAAGAAATGCCTGGTTTGACGAATAATGCCGGCAAACACATGCAGCTAAAAAAGAAGTGTACAAAGCGGCACTGCAACGATGGACGATACCCGCTTGTGACCTCGAGGAGCAAAAGAAAAAGGAAGAACATCGCCTTCTCCAGAAGAAGTAAACAGACCACGAGAGGGGTGCTAACGAAGATGTTGAGAGGTTGTACTCCAGGAATAACGTACGTTAGTTTTACCAACAAGTAAAACAACCTTGTCAAAGCAACAAGACTAGTATAGAAACCTATTGATCCGAAGAAGGAAATCTTATAGCAGAGTCGCAATCGGTGCTTAGACGATGATAGTCAAACGTTCCATGCACCTGAACAAAATGAAGAAAGGATACCAAAATCTAAGCTTAAATCCAAAAAAGATGCTGGACCTGACGATTTATTGGCTGAGATATTCAATTCTGCTGGAAGTGACTTTGTGAAGAGCATATATCAACAGATCTGATCAGAAGAGTATATGCCAGATGAATGGAATCTCGATCCACAAGACCACCTCAAATGCGTCAACTATAGCACATATTGGCGTATAAGGCTCCTCGAAATTACATACACGATCGTATCTGCCATATTGTGTGAACATCTGAAAACTTACGTCAACGATCTGGTTGGCCTCTAATAGTGTGCTTTCAGGCCAGGAAAGTCCACAATCGACGAAGTTTTTACACTCCGCTAGATGTTGGAAAAAACTCAAGAAGTTTTAATCGATACCCATCATCTTTTCATTCATGCTAAGGCCGCATATGACAGAATTTATAGAGACGAACTTTATAAAACCATGTCAAGTTTTGGGACCTCAATAAAACTCGTCTGTCTGTGCAGAATGACGATAGAGAACGCTCGGTACTCCGTCAGGGACGGAAACGACTTAAACGAGATCTCATACTTGAAAGGATTGCACGGAACCCTTAAGCGAACAGCGGAAAAACCATCAACAGAGGGAATACCAGAAATTTTCGTAGACTCTTAAGTACTTGCGTCGTGCGTTTCCTATGGCAAGCTATCGAAAAAAGCTTGTGTGTTCTGATGTTTAACCACAACAAAGTACTCTCTGCATCGTTGCAACCAAATCTACTGAACGTATCGTCGAAAGAGCCACAGGAGTCATCAGAGTCGTAAGATCTAGCAGCCGCCGGTCAGATTTTTTTTGACATCTTGGTTGGAGGCTCCAAAATTCGTGCCCCAGACGCGGTTGGAAAAACAAAAGCTACATCTACATGGTTATAAGTGCTGGGTGCCGTGAGCCTAAGATTGGCAAGAAGTTTTAGATCCGTGAGGTGAAGCATAGTGCTTTTAACACAGCTTGCAACTTTGGTATTACTGAAACACGGTAAGCCATGGCCAGGCGTATATCCTGGCCCACATGGATGTAAGGGTATGTCGAGAAAATATGTCAGTCATTACAGGTATAATACATAACACGGTTTGTCGATATTGCAAGTATAGCCTAGAGTACCTAAGCCCATTAAGTTGACTGCTAATTTAACGTCTAACCTGAACGTCTTTGGCGTTTAGTTCTGTGTCTCACCTGGGTTCTTTACAGAACCTTTAGATCTTCACTTTGTTTCTTAAACCTTCTTACCACAACAAAGGAATTCATAGAAAAAAAGGTAAGTAGGCTGACTTAATAACAGAAAGAACGTAAATGTTTGTCTGTGATATGAGTGGACCTATTTACATGGTGGTCTCTGATGCAAAGCTCTATGGCACGTATTGTATGTATTTAAGTTTTAAATATGACGGTTATATCTTTGAATTTTATGCAATTTATTACAACACATCTCTGTGTTGAATGCAGTATGGGGGACTATAAGTCTAGCAATTGCTATATACCTCCGTTGCCGTTTTTATTTCCTCAATCGTTGCAAATCTCCGTCCTTTCATAGGTCTCTTCAGTTTTACGAACAGAAAAAATTCACATGGGTCCAAATCGGTTGAATATGGTGGCTGAGGCATGATTATCGTGTTGTATTTGGCGAAAAAATCTCTCACAAGCAACGATGAATGGGCAGGTACATTACCGTGATGCAAAAGCCATGAATGGTTTTTTCAAAATTCCGGACATTTTTTTTCGTATTGCTTCTCGCAAACGGCGCATAGCTTCAAGGTAATACTCCTTATTGACCGTACGACTTTGAGGTAAAAACTCGTTATGCCCTACGTCACGGTAATCGAAAAAAAAAAACAGTGATCAAAACTTTGACATTTGATCGAACTTAGCGTGCTTTTTTCTGGCTTGGCTCTCCTGGGTGCTTCCATTTGGCCGGTATTATACCGCAGACTTGTATGGTTTGAAGATATGCAGCGCCCAAAGCAGTTTGTCTCTTGTAATCAGACCATGAATTATGTTTACGGTTGCAGTAGTCCTGTTTTGGTTACTACTAACCGCGAATAAGGAACTACTTGGAAAGTGTGTATCCAGTAGCAAGTTGAGTGATTCGTCACTTGAGGTTGTTAAAGAGCCATCGGTTTTTTTTTCAAACAACTAGGCATCATAGGATTTGTAGAGAGGATTTTTCTTAGCCGCTATGCCTCAGAGGTTTCTGTGATATTGTCACAGAATGATCTCCAGGATTGACACTTTGCTTTCCTCAGTTCTTTTTTATATTCTTTGTATGTCACTTTTTTTGTGCTTTCTGCAAGGTTAAATAATTTTCTGCAGTTGTTTCTAAGCGGTCCTAGTGCTGATGTCCACCGTGTGATGACCGTTAGCGTCGCACCCGATTTTTTGCATTCCAGCTTCCAGTACCACCCTTTCAAGGTTATCACCTGAGAGATGGATCACATGATCTAGTCAAGATACGCCGATGCCAGCCAGTAGGAGCCTTTGGCGGCCTCCAGCCTGACAACTGCTAAGTTGGGGTCGCTAAGGTTAGGAAGTAAGGTTATTATGTAATAGAACAGAGAAAACTAAGACGAGTATGCCTTCAAAAACGAGATTTCCAATCCTGTTTACTGCCTTCTTCGACATACGGTTAGAGTCAAGGTCACTATCAATCAACATAAGTGAGTTGACGGTATTACACAATCCGTTATTATAATGCTTTTCTTTGGACTTACAATGTTTGCATTCGTCATAAAAACATGGTCTACGAGACAATGCGTCGACATTCACATGTGCCCTTCCAGCACGAAGTTTTATTTTGAAGTTGTATCGCTGAAGTTTTCCAGCCCATGCGCAAGTTGCCCCTCGGGGTTCTGGAAAGAGAGTATAAACTGTATCAAACCAATAAAACATAATATTTTTTTTCCATTAAGCGATGCAGAGGATGTGCAGTCTCTGCAAAATGAGGATCAAATTACCGGTAATAGGTACATCAGGAAACGAAGCTGCGTATCTCTGAAATATTCGTTGAACGGTCTTAATTTTCCCTATACGCTTATCCTATGCTCAACAAAGCGGACTTCTTTTTGGAATAAGCTGCATTTTTCCGGACTTATTTTTAATCCAGTAGACGAGTAAAAACTGATCGTAGATTAGCAAGCATAAGATCAAAAGTCTTACCATAAATTAGGATGTCATCTAGGTAGACCAGGCAAGTATCCATTGAGCGACCTCTCAGAACGTTGGACTTCAAACTCGGTTGCATTGCCATCTGCCAATAACCAGACTGACAGTCTACTGTATTGAAACGTAAAGGAAACGAGTATTTAATTGTGACATCATTTAATTTGCGATAGTCAACGCAAAGTCCCTCGATTACTATGGGCGAGGCTTATGGCTTTGACGATGGTTAAATTATATCTCTTATCATATCGTCGATAGTCGCTCTCGATTCCTCTTGTTTGGCTAATGGCAAGAGGCGTGGTGGTTGCTTGATTGATTTCGAAGAACCGACATCGATTTTTTGTTAAACTCTCAGTTCTTCCCAAGTCGTAAGGCCCTGCGGAGAAATTGTCACAAGATTCAGTTAGTAAGTTCCTTACCACTTTCGTCTGCAAGGGCTTAAGATGTTTTTGTGATGCGACTAAGAACTCGCTAAATGTCTAGGCAGAACGTTGTTATCATCAATGCACACATCTTGAGACTCGACGACTTCTTTAAAGGTAACAATTTTCAGGTTTCATGGAAGTGTGACATAACATGTGTCGGCGAGGTTAGATAGACATAGGTACGAAGATTTTACCTTCCCTGCTACGGATGATTGATTTCCCAACAAGAATTCCACTAGGCAAATCGTTGTAAACTTGTATAACTAAATCTTTGACAGGCGCAAAACAGAAATTACCAGCAGAAATAAACGTTTCTCTTTTTGGAGGGATTACAATGGAGTCTGTTGTTTAAAGGTAGGCAACCCGAACACTCTCTTCAAACTAATCACCATGTTAGATACCTTAGGATTACTTTCGTTGGTCAAAGGAATACTGTGACCACCAACTTTTACCACATCAATTCAAATAATTCCATGACCGCTGATGGAAAAGAGAGAATCAACCACACGACATTTAAATTTTCCGAACTGGAAAGTTGTCCGTCATTCGTTCGATACATGGAAAGTGTTTCCACATAAAAACTTGATCACTGCTTTACTAGAATATAAGCGTGTACCCGATGAAAATATATCTTGAATCACAAGTTTTACTGAGTCTACTACAAACTAAAGCAGAAAGGATGTATCCACAGTGGACAACAAAAACTTGAGGACTAACTAACTCAGTCAGCGCCGAGAGCCGACGCGACGTTTTCCGAACTATTCGTCGAATTATAATTCTGTGTTTCAAAACTTACATTACAGCGATTCCTTCTTCTATTGCTATAATTGTTTGTGACAAACTGATTTGGTTTTTTAGATTCAACATAAAGGGATCGAGCTAAATGGCTGGTTTACGTAGCTATATGCGCAGCTTCAATGGAAATAGGCCTAGTCAATGCGTCTGCCAAGGTAGTTGAATTCGTCACGTGAACAGCATCCTGAATAGACTGGTCAGATAAACCATGAATGAGCTGCATCAGGGATAATCGCTCCTGGGCCTGAGATTGGCAATCACTAAACACGAGGCGAGTAAGCCGTTTAACATCACTACCAAAACCACCGAGAGTCATATTTTTGTTTTGAAAGAAACTTTAGCTCCAAAGCAGATGTTAGCTTGATGTAATCATCACGATCATCTGCACTTAGATTTGAGAGAATTGATACCGTTTCTTCGTGCAACATAGAGACTAATGTTTGCGCTTTTTGTTTATCGTCCCAATGATTTGCTTCCAATTGCATGCGATAGTCCCTCCAGTCGGCTACATTGCTATTAAATGGTTGAGGCTTAATCTTTAATCATTTTTCTTTCTTTGCTCGCCGAAGTTGACTTGTTCAGCCAATGCAGTAACACTCAGAATGCGTAGATCTTCAAGCTCCTTAGTTTTGTTATCTCAGTATTTTACTTTAGTACACTTCCACTTAAAAAGGTTAAGTGGATGAAGATTTCGTTGAATATCTGGGATTCTTTTGTCATATCACCTGAGAATCCCACTTCTAACACCAATGTTGTGAATCCTCTTCCTCACATCCAAAAGATTGGTCGAAAATTTGTTGGCAAAACTCTTGATCTTAAAGAACAACCATTAATTAAGGTTAAATATCTTTCTACCATTTATACCACCTTGACAAAAAAAAAGAAAAAAAGAAACGGAATAACCATGCGGCGCTAACATTGCTCCGATTTGAGTTCTGTTTTTTTTTTGTTAAGTTGGTACATCTGTTGTTGACATTCCCTCTAAGTCTTAGCATCATAGCTTGACATTTGCGATAGTTACGTAGCCAAGAGTATATCTATCTCTGTGTGTGTTGGCGATTTTTTACAATTTTGGAAATGGATTTAAATTTGCAACAACGAACTTACGAGTATATAAAGTTTTGTGCAAAAAACGGATTTAAATATTGGAAAAGTGTTTCGGCAACGATTCTCTGAAAAAACCCGTCGTTTACCAGTGGCACTAGCGGTTCAAAAGTGGTCGTGAGTCAATCGAAGATGATGAACGCAGTGGCAGACCATCGACATCGAAAACCGATGAAAACATTGATGAAGTAAAAGAAATGTTTGTCAATAACCGCAAATTAACCATTAGAGAGATAGCGGAGGACTTAAACATTGCCTATGGATCCGTCGAAGACATTTTGGTTAATGATTTGGGTTTCCGTCGTGTAGCAGCAAAGTTGGTGCCAAAAGGCCTCTATTTAATGCGAAAAAGGGACCGTGTTGACGTCGCAAAAGGGATGATTTGCGAGGCTGAATGTGATCCCACATTCATCAAAAGGATCATTACTGGAGGCGAAACGTGGGTTTATGAGTACGAAACGCAATCCAAACATCAGGCAAGTGAATGGCGTTCACCAAATGAGCCGAGACCAAAAAAACCACTTCGTTTTCAGTCGAAAAAGAAGGAAATGCTTATTGTCTTCATGGATTACAACGGTGTAGTGTATCATAAATTTTTGCCAGAAGGCCAGAGAGTAAAAGAAAAAAAAGAGTATTATTTGTATTTGGGCGTTATGAGACGTTTGCGTGAAACAATTCGCTGAAAGAAACCAGAATTGTGGGCATGTCCATCTAAAGATGCGGTAGGTCGTGCCACCAACATGCACGATTCGCAACACCCGAATATTCGATGCCAGGATTGCGCCTACGTACTAATCCACACCACTACGTCCTTCAACCAATCTCCCCGCGGGACTGCCGTTAGGTATTACTTCGCGGGGCTGGTTTAGCAGATCATGCTAGTCTTCTTTTATTTGCTTCTTCGGCTCTTCTAATTTCTTCTATTCTTCTTAGCTCGTTTTGCACAATTATCACAAATGTGCCGATTTCCATCCAATTTTCATCCGACTGCAACATTTGGTCTATGAGTAATATTGTACTGGGCAGATTAATTCTCCACTGCGAAAAACGCCGGCAATGAAATATGGCGTGCTCCGTATCTTCCTCCTCGTTTGAGGACAAAGGGTACAAAGGGAAGCTATCGTGTCCGAATCGGTGCAAGTATTTGCAGAAAGAAAGAAAGTGCTTCTTGCAGCAGTAAAGCCTTGTTACTGGAGTACTCTACATGTGCTTTGAACTGTAATCTGTTATCAAGTATTACTCCCAGGTATTTGATTGATTCTTAGAATTGTGGGCATGTGGATTTTGCACCATGATAGCCCACCGTCGCACAGTCCCATCATTATTCGTAATTTTTTGACGAAAAAAAAAAACAAATACCATCCAATAGCCACCGAATTCACTTGATTTCGCTCCTTGTGACTTCTTTCTGTTAAAAAACCACTAAGGGGAACGCGTTTCAGCAGCCGAGAGGAAGTAATGGAAAAATCGCAGGAAGCACTGATGGACATACCGAAAATCGAATATTAAAAATATTTCAAGGACTGGATCAAGCGTTGGCATAAGTGTGTTGCAGTCGATGGGGATTACTTTAAAGGGGACAATATAGATTTAGATGAATAAACTTGTATTTTGAATTTTCTGAATAAATTCCGGCATATAGGTGGTACTTACTATTTTCTTAATTTTGTCGAGGGTTTGGTGAACACTGTACAAGAACAGATTGTCCTTTCTCCGATTTTATCTCATATTTGTTTACGGTTCTGCTAGGTATCTTACCTACGTCACAGGAGACATGCGAATATTATTTCTTTCTGAAGGAAGTAGGCATTGATATATAATTTTCGCGCGTTAAGCTTGAATTCCTTATCGTGGGGAAATATTTTTGATTGAAATTTGGGAAAAACGATTTCTAAATACAATATGAGGTGTGCAGTGTTCAATTGCAGTGCTAATAATATAATAACAAAGGCAAGTCAAATATCCACTTTAATTGCTTTCCTAAGGATGCTGGTATTCAGAAGCAATGGATACATATTTGTCGGAGGAAAGACAACTTTAATTCAAGAACGTCGCAAATTTGCTCGGCATATTTCACTGCAGATGATTTCGAGAGGAATCTACTATTTGAAATGGGTATGTTACTGTATTTAAGTCCTTGCTTAGATTTTATTAATATATAGTTACAGGATTATGTGAAAGAAACGGATACAAGTTGAAGAAGGGAACTTGTTCAACCGTTGAACCACAGTCCACGGTGGTACCTTCATCCAGAGATATAAGAATGAAATGTAAAATAAAGCAGAATATGATCATCAAACCTGATGATGCAGATCAAATAGAGATTAACAACAACGTTGTAGATGTTGTAGATGAAACTACGATTTAGTTCCGGGATCAAATTGATCTTTTAAAACAAGAGATTTAAGTTATTGCTTATTATTATAAGTACAATAATAAGTCTAACCATTTTAAGTGGAAGCTTAAAGCGAGAGAATTTTACTATCCTGGAAGAATGCAAAGATTACCAATTTCAAATACGTTCAATCAGAAAAATGTTAAACAAATCCCAATGAATAACTTATCTTTTATTTATCATTCCATCATTACAAGTTTGCACTTTTCCTTTCTAGGAATACATAACCTTTGCATACAATGTCTCAATGCGTTGTGATAAATTACAAATTATACATTTAAACAGCACACATTCTATAACATTTTAGAAAATACAATACAAAATATTTAAATGTTATTTTGCTTTGAAGTAATCTTTAATCTTTACAATCAGACAGACAATTGTTAGAACATCTTAATAATTCAATAAAGAATATATTAAAATACGATTTCATGCTGACACACTTTAAAAATACGATTTTTTTTAAACAAAAAGATAAACGTTAATTTAATTTCTCGCAATTCTTATGTAAATAACAAACAATTACAAAAAGCTGTCAAATCAGATGTCACCTGTGACGTAAGCTGCGTAGAGCGAGTGAGAATTGAACACCCAAATGCATTATCTTATATCCCTAGGTCCCGGCCCATAGAATCCGTTGAGTCCGTTACGATGCCGGATAGGTTGACGTTGACTTTTTTGACGGAAATGACAGTTCCATAGTATCTATCGAAAAAAAAACAAAATAATTTAAATTTCAATTATTGTCAATGTTTTCTTTTTAAGCTCTGACAATTTCTCTTCATTCTCTCAATGTCTCCACCAATGAAAGTGCTTACTCTCAATTTGTGAATGCGTGAACATCAATATGTTGATGTATGGTCCTTAATGTGTAAATGGGAGAGGTGATTCATCGTGAAGTTTGATTTTCAATATGCCTTTTTTGACAGATCACACCTGACTCCTATTAAATTGTTTTGTTATTTTTGTTCAGTATCGTTTGACAAGTCATCATGAAAAGACTCACACCACAATAGTGTCTCCAAATTGTTCAGCTGTATTACGAAAATCGCGTTCTGTGAGAAATGTTTTTCGTGCGATTCGAGGAACTAATGGTGCGGATAATCGACCTACTGAAACCACTATTGCCAATACCATTCGCAAATTTGAGTCCCAGTTTAGATTAGTGGATGATATTCGACCGATTAGACCATATCCAGTACGTAGTGCAGAGACTATAGCAGCTGTAGCAGAGAGTGTACGCGAAGACCGTGACGAATCGATTCCTGGACGTTCTCAGCAGTTTGGCTTGGCGTATTCGACAACTTGGCATATTTTACGTAAGGATATCGCCCTAAAAGCGTACAAGATTCAACTTGTGCAAGAATTAAAGCCAGGCGACTTGAATTTGCGTCATATTTTCTGTGAATGGGCTCTGGAAAAACTCAATGAAAATCCGGTGTTTTATTGTGAAATTTTGTTCAGTGGTGAAGCCCATTTCTGGCTCAATGGATACGTTAATAAACAAGATTGCCATATTTGGGTTGATGAGTAGCCCGAAGAGTACCAAGAGCCACCATTACATCGATTAAAAGTAATGGTATGGTGTGGCTTATGGGCTGGTGGAATCATTGGTCCATATTTCTTCAAAAATGAGGCAACTCAGAATGTTACCGTCAATGGTAACCCTTATCGCTCCATGTTCACGGATTATGTGCTTCCTGAAATTCAAGCACATGGTCTCGGTGAGCTCTGGTTTCAACAAGACAGCGCTCCAAACCATACAGTGCGTAAAACAATGGACTTGTTGAGAAATCATTTTGGTGAGCACTTAATTTCACGTTTTGCTACGGTAAATTGACCGCCTAGATCGTGCGATATCACACCTTTGGACTATTTTCTCTGTTGATATGTAAAACCTCAGGTCTTCAGGAATAAGCTAGCTACGATTGACGCTTTGGAAGCCAATATTACTCGTGTTATCCGCGAGATACAAGTCAATATGATTGAACGAGTAGCCCAAAATTGACGAATGGACGACCTCAGACGTAGTCGTGGCCAACATTTACATAATACCTTTTTCAAAAAGTAAATGCCATGAATTTTTCTTTTAACCGGTAATAAAAATTTTAAGTTCGCTTTCAAATTAATGTGTTTTATTTTACATTATAAATCAAACCTCACGATGAATCATACTTAATAAACTGCCAACGGATCAATGGATTGAATAAGTAGAAAGTAAAACTACTTTATCCGTTCTTCCCTTCATATCCCTTGCTTATGGACCTACTTCCATAACAAAGTGTATATTCTATCTATCGATAATGTCGACGCAACGGACGCAACGGATTCTGTGGGTCTGGCATTGCAGTTAACAAATGACACAATTCAAAATCACAGCTGATTTTGACATTTTCACAGTTGTGTTCTAATTCGAAAATAGGTGCAAAATTTCCTGTTCCGAACAGATTGAAACAGCCTCACTGAACACGTAGCAGTACAGATTCGGACAGCAAATTTTCTCACTGAACAGGAAAGTTTGTACTCTTCTGTTTGGAACAGTCCGGAACAGCCTCACTGAACAAAGCTAATAATATCAAGGCTTACTGTTAAGGCTGTTTTCAGTTGATCTTTTGCTGGTAGAATACGAAATCTCAGAGAAGAATGGAAGTACCTGCCATTAACACTGCATTGAGCATATGTTTCCTAACTGCAAGCCAGCGGCCTTTCTTCTGTCCCTCGGGAAAAGAGACTTCCGCCTTCGTTCTGGCTAATGTTGTCTGTGTTAAGGTTGTTATAATCAAGTTCCAAGCTGTCAATATCTCTCATATCTCATATACAAAAATCAGTTTATGGCCACATAACTCCCAGTCTTTGGATCTTGACTGTCTAAATGATTCATACTGTTGATTTGTAGATTATTGTTATATCAAATACTGGTGTTGGTGTCCATTTATCTGGAAACACTAATCTGATTGTGTCAAACGAACACGTGTTTGTGAAGACAGCTGTGTAATTCGTTGCTCGTGTTAAAAGTTATACTGATTGGAATATGAGTGAAATATCTGAAGAAATACACTATGTGATGCTTTTTAACTATGAAAAAAGGGAAAAAACGCTGCAAAAACATGCCGAAAAATTCGTGCAGTTTACGATGAGAATGCTATGGGTGAACGCCGGACCCAGAGGTTTATTGGTTCGATTCCGTTCCGGAAATTTCGATGTAAAAGGTGCAGCTCGCACTGGTCGGCCTGTCACTGAAAAAGTCGATGAAATTTTACAACTGATGGAGCAAGACCGGCATGGAAGCTGTCTGGAGATAGCGGAGGCACTAAACATCAACCGTATGACAGTTTGGCTACTTAAAGAAGCTCGATGTTTGGGTGCCATATGAATTAACGCAAAGAAATTTAATTGACCGAATAACCATCAGTGAAACGCTGCTGACATGTAACGAAATGGAGCCATTTTTGAAGTGATTCATTACGGGCTATGAAAAATGGATGTAATACGAGAATATCCAACGCAAGCGATTATGGTCAAAGGCCGGTGACCGACCACAAACGATTTCAAAGCCTGGATTGACGGCAAACAAGGTTATGTTGAGTGTGGTGGGATTGGAAGTGAATTGTCTGAAGTTGTTTTCCATCATGATAATGCTAGTCCACATACATCTTTGATGACCCGGAGCACACAGTTTTATGAGCATTTTGCAGTGCTAAGAGAATGTCGGCCTTCTTCAGAGCGCTAAAAGCTTTGTAAAGATCGGCTGAAACTGTCTGTTGTGGTGGTTTAGAGCTACCTCTAAGTCTAAGGTCAATATTTCGGTTAAAATTTCGGAACTAGTCAGAATGTTGAAATACAGATGCTGATTGATGAACACTAAATGGGTTAACGACAGCTGTCATATCCCTGAAGTAAGCTATTAGCTAAGGAATATCTTGTCAATTTTTCCCAAAGGGTCCATAAAAAGCCTGGAATTCCAGGATCGTATGACGTAACTTGTCTGACAATCAATAGATTTGGATCAGAGCGGATTTACGATCGACTTCGCTGCAAAGGGAAGCGACATTCGGATTTGCACATGGAATGTTCAAATTTTGAGGAGGACACGTGAGCGGAGGTCGTATCTGCTATAACGCAGACATTACTGCTATCCGAAAATTGCGGTGGGGTGAGTTATTTAAGTGGGGGATGAAAAAAATGTGACATAGAGAACAGTTGTTCCTAGAGAGAACAGAATCAGCGTCTATTTGGTTGCGGATTTCTTGAGACTCGACTCGACTTTAATGTAATTTGTGTTCACGGTCTCACAGAAGAAAAACACGATACTACCAAAGATCGCTCCTCGACAAAGCCCAGGAACAGTGGCGTAAGTATCACTTTAAACTAGTTTTGATTGACTTTAACTTAAAAATGGGAAAAGACGACATCTGTAGTAGTATAGTCGGAAAGCATATCTTACGCGATACCACGTCTGGAAACAGACATATTGTAGAAGGCAATGAAGTCAGTATACCGACTATCTTGTAGAATGGGCAGAAACGATCGTATGAAGAGTTGGAATTCGGTTGTATAGTAGGAAATGTCCTTGAGCAGCTTGGCAACCTCGAGAGTGATTTTATCGGTCTCAGCCAATGAAGTCTTACCGACAAGTTGTACAATTTCCGAAAGATCATCTTCCTCTTGTAGGATTTCATTAAGCTTGTTCCTAAGTGACATGAATTCGACAAAGTTCTTGTCATTCTGTTCATTCTGTTACGACGGGACCGGATACGTTAAAGACACGTCCATAGATTGACTCCTTCTCCTCATCATCGAAGCACTTCAAATTGGACATTGTAGTATTGGTTTAGCGTTGTTTGTTAGTGAATCCGTTAAGTTGAATTGAAATTGAAAATTTCCAATTTTTCCTTGCGATTTGGCGAAAGACAGTTTTTTTTTTCACTCTGTCCTGGATTTCACTCTGCCACGGCAATGAAAATTCTGGCTTAATGAAGAATGCAGGAAAGCAACACAGCATCGTTTGTCTGATTTACAGGAAATTTGTCAGGAATCTGATGGGCATTTATCAGTGCCATTTTAGGATCGGTAAGTCCACATTTAACCATTTAAAGAAGTTCGTCCACATCATCGAAACGAGTTCTGAGTTCTGTAATGTACTTAAGTTCCTTCACCTTAACCCTAGTGTTCGGGATTCCTCGTCAACCGTTTTTCTCCCTGTTTGCATTGCTCGGCCTACTCGTTTTCCTGATTGGGTAAGTGAATTCCTTGTATGGCATATTACGGGATGGAACTGTCATCGAGCCAGTCTCCTTTGTATTTGGATCTCTGTAGGTTTCTGTAAGATCGCTATCATGCAATTTATGCATCCAGAGCAGATCCTTATGGACCAAAAAATGAAGCTAGTGAGGAAGTGCATACTGGAAGAGAAGGACCAATTGAACAGAAACTGTTCCATCCTAAGATGGACCAACCCAAATTTGGGTATGATTCAGGGACACGAGGTTGCCAAGTTATGTTATTCACCTACGTTGTGTTCGTCCTAGAAGTAGACAACCTTACCAATGAGCTTTTTCTAGCTCACCGGCGTATGTAGAAAAAGCTGTCGTATCCTCAAGGTCACTAAGAAGAGCGAAAACGAAACCATCACATTTGCAGTGGACGAGGTTTCTAAGGATAACATTCTAAGCCAAGGATATAAACTTTTCCTCAATTTCTCACGCGTCCTGATTAGAATAAAGAAAAAACAGCTCAGAGTAAAGGATCTGAACAGAAAACTGAGGACAGAGCACCAGCTCATCCAGAGATTAGCGCTCAGCAAAAACTGATCAACTCAAAGAAGATGAATACACTTGGAGCTGATAAGGCCTAAAAGAATCACATCGGGAGCTAGCAGCTCACCGGTAATGGCAAAGGGATAGCCTCAAACGTCGAGGGCATCAGCAGGCTTATCCTCAATATTTAAGACCTCAGAAGCCAGGCAGACCACTGGAGAAGTTGAAAATGTTTGTCAGTTCTGCCAACATATCCCTAAAATTATTTTTACTACGAGATTAAGGTGCATTCAAGTGAATCTACAGCAACTTCTGCGGTATTAAGTCGTCTGGGTTACCAGATAAAAACGATAGGAAAAGAATGTAAATAAAACTACAACGGTGTGATATATAAAATTGGTTCTGGCTTTATTTTGAAGCTACGTTTATAGCATTATCTGTGGAATACCACAACATTCAAATGGCCGCCTCGGCTTCGCTGGAAGTGCTTCGTTATTCCGGCAATAGCGAGTCGAATGTTGTCCTCGAGCTCGTCCAAAGTGGTTGGCTTGTTAGCGTAGAATAAGGACTTGACGTAGACCCAAGAAAATAATCGAGTGCTGTCAAATCGCATGATCGTGGCGGCCAATTGATGAACGCTCGCCATGAGATGACCCAAATTTCTCTTTCACAACTTCGAGTGTTGCATTGCTTGTAAGGCATGTAGCGCCGTCATGTTGTAACCATAGCTCGGATATATCGATGTTGTTGAGCTCTGACCAAACAATGTCGGTTAAAATCGCTCTATACCTGAGACCACTGACGGTAACGGTGTCTCCTTCCCTATTTCGAAAGAAATAAGGTCCGATGATGCCACCATGCTGTAAACTGCATCAAATAGTCAATCTTTGTGGATGCTTGATGCTTGGCTAAATATATGTGGATTGTGTTTGCTCCAAAAATGGCAATTTTGCTCGTTGACATAGCTGCTGAACCAAAAATAGGTCCCGTCCGAGAAGATGATTTTTTGGCCAAAATCCGGATCTCCGATTAGCGAACTCACGGCGTTGTCTATGATCGTAGGTAAGCTTTTCACCGCTTCGATTTTGTCGAGATCCATCCTTATTCCTTCCGCGGATATACCATAATGTGATTCAGATATTTTAATTACAGACGGAACTAGGCACACTTTTCTTGGTTCAGCTTCAAATGAACGCTTCGCAACCTGTTAATCACTTCTTTTAAGGCTTTCGCGACGTTCCTCGAACGTCTCGTCTATGTCGTCCACATACACTAAGCAGGTTTTCCATGTGAGGCCTTGCAATAGCCGGATCATTTCACAGTCCAAACGGCATCACCGTAAACTGCCAAAGACCGCTTCTTCTCACGATCTTTTCGATCAATCCTCACCTGCCAGTAACCGCTGTTCAGATCTAGTGTTGAGAACCATTTTACTCCAGAAAGCGTATACAAAGTGTCCCTAATTTCTTCTTCACGAGGACCGCTAGAAATGCCCCCGGACTTTGCGATTCTTCAATCAGCCCCTTAACCTGGTGTTATGCAACCAAATCTTCTGCGCAAGATCACTTTTGATGATTGACGCCGTGACACCTGTGTCTAAATTTGCTATCCATTTTTCGTTACTGCTGATTACTTCCATTAGGAGATTTTCATTGCATCGTTTTGCCAGCACAATTTGGATGATGGTATTGGGGCCGTCCACTCCTGCGACCAACTTCTGTCTGCGAAGTTAGTGCTTAAACACTTCCCGACTGATGGCTTCGGAAAGATTGACCGATATTTTGGTAGCCGTTTCTTTCTCTATTTTTTTGTTATCGCAAAGAGGGCAGCCTTTTCGTCGCACCGATTCTTTACACTGCCTTTGAAGATGTCCTATTTTATCGAAGTTCCCGCATCGCATTCTTCGTCTCTCCAGCGGTGTATCTCGTTCATCGGCATTTAGTCTTACGTAGAAGCATTCAACAGATGGTTCCTTCCTTCCTTACGAAATGTGTTCCTTTAGAAGCTTAATTTGTTCCCTCATCGAATGAGGGAGAATTCTATTCTCCTTGGACCGGATAAAGAACATTCTCACAGTTTTTGTTGTCGCACTGTATCGAGCTTTTTTGCCAGTTTCTCAACTTTGCTATTCATTCTTCTTTATTCATCGATTCTTAGACCTTTTTTTGTATGTAGAATGTTCTTCTGTTCATCCATTTTTTGTTGAAGACCGTATATTTTTAGTTTGAGGCTGTTCTTCTGTTCGTCCATTTTTAACGAGACGAGTTGCACTGTCGCTGTCATATCATTGAGAGTTGAACAGGACGGAAAGTTCTTCACTAGGTGTCATTCCTGGAGTTGATGTTTACTCCGAGGTAGGTAAACTCCTTCACAACTTCGAAATTGCTGTGGTCAACAGTGACGTTTTGTCCTCATTTACTTCGAGGCCAACTCGCTTCGTCTGTCCCAGGATTGCTGTAGAAGCCTCTATAAAAGCGACCGATGACGTCGTCTGCGTATCTCAGCATCTGGACAGATTTGTTGAAGATAGTGCTTTTCGAGTTAACACCTGTTCTGCGCACTTTCTTGGAGCATCGCCATGTAGAGCTCAAGACGACGAATGTTGTCATATGCGGCTTTGAAATCGATGGAAAGATGCCGATCCTCGGCTTAAAATTCGTTGGCCCTTTCCAAGTTTTGTGTAAAAATCTGGATGTGGGTTCTCTTCTAGTCCTATCACTTTTTCTACGTGATGCACATTAAGTTCTGGTTTAAAGTATTTCCTGTGCTTCGGTGACTATGTTTCCTTCACTGTTTCGAAGGAAAGAAAGAGCCTGCTTTCCGGGTTTGAAGCCAGTTGGCAGTCGCGTAGCTTTCCTGAGAAACATGCGGATGTTGATTCTATCCCGATATTGTTAAGCTGGGAGACTTGTTTTGCGCTGCAACTTTTGCAGGTAAGTATTTTCTGTCTCGTTTTTTCGGCGTACGCACTCATCATCCTACCTAGAGCTTCTTTTCTTGCTGTCTGCTGTTCCTCTTCGGAAGTCAACAAACGCCCTTTCTCCTTATAATACAACTTTCAACCCAGTATTGTTGAATAAAGACCTAACTGTGCTGATTAGCCTTTCGGAGATAATTTTTTCCTTGAAAGTATCCCCAGAGGGTAAACTTAAAACACTTTCAAGTCGATAGCAAGCGCATATCATGAGTTTGCCTACTGAGGACTGTCTGTTCTACAAACCCAATCGGTCCAGAACCAGCATATTGCTGGGTTCTTTTTGTGCCAATGGTGTCCATAAACCAGAAAATATGTATCAGGGGGGATACCACAGTACATCTTTTGCAAAAGCCTTTCCGGATAGATCAGTCCGCATATCAGCACATGCACTCAGAGATGTTAAAATGGGTCTTGTCTATTTCACCCAAATAAAGCACAAAGTTCCTTGCCTGAAGAATCTTGCTTTACATTTTCCTTCAATAGAAATCGTTCAACGTTGTTCGTTTAGATGCTGCCATACCAGCCACACTAGCGCCATTGCTTGCGGAAGAAACTGGAAACATTGTTGAATTCACCTTCAACTTTTCGACAGAAGATGCCAGCACTAATGTTTTTTCCCACAACCACATTCTTTAGATTTTCCATGAACCACTTTTGTTGGCTCAAATTACAGTAGATGGAGCTGCCACCATTTGAATAGATTACCTTTCTGAAAGAGAAAAACTTTACAGAAATACTCTCCAAATTATTCAATCATCTCCTTTAATACATTTTCAAAATCAGTTCTAACTCCCGGAACACCATTCAAATCACACCCACAACTACAATCTACTGAGAATCACTTGAACTTGAACTAGAACTGTCTGTTGACATGACTTCCACATCATCCTGAGGGGCTTCCTTGTGTGCAGGTGTCGCCAACGCAACAGAATTGCCCGACGAACCCATAGTCATGTGCAGCTCGCCCAAGTTCCAATTGAATTGATTCTGGAATGCATTTGGCACCTCACCGGTTGATGGATTACGTTGGATGTCGTTGATGTTATTTTGATGTGGGACACTCGCTCCGTTAATGTTTAAATCGGATTTGCCGAGGAAACCATTTCGCATCTCAATGTCTGTGGGGTAAGGTCGTCGAACGTCGCCTTGTACCCAGGTGAGCGGAGCACAGACAGCATTTGCGGCACTTATTCTATGAGCGTACTTTATCAGTTCTTCAGAGGCGACTGGACGTTTCTTCGCCTGTGCAATACTAGACAGTTTTTGTCTGGCTTGAAAAAGAGCTGTGGACAGGATCTGCTCCGCTTCTTTTAGTTCTTTTTGAAGCTTCTGAATTTCTCGATCCTTAATGAGGTATATTCAAGTTAAAGATGATTTTATTTGTTCACATCGCATATACTCACATGGATCTCAACTTTCGCCCGTAGTTCATTCATGGTCTGTTCAATTTTAGCCTGCTCATCGGCCAATTCCAGCATTTTGCGGAATTCCTCATCTTTCGAGACCAGCAAATCAACTAAGGCGCTGTGTTCCGCACTGGATATTTTTTGATGTTTTGGCGCGATAGTGTTTTCAATTAGTTCCCTGTGAAGGGAATTTTATTAGGATTGATTTTAAGTTGTATAAAATACAATATACTTTGAAATTAATTCAATATCATCGACTAAAAGCAAGAGCCTCTCTTTTGTGCTTAGATGAAATGCCATTTTGTAAATAAAATGCGAATTAAATTTGACAGCGTACGGCTTTTGTACTGGGGTGCGTTCGAGAGTTCGTCTGTGAATTGTGGACTAAATATATGTATGTAGATTGTTTTGTGAGATATGTTTGATGCAGTCAAATAGGCTATTTCCTAGACTTTTGCGTTTACCATAGAATTTCAAAGCATTTATTGAAATTACATTAATTTACGAATTTCATGGCAGGCGCTGACTGAAAAATGTTTAAGCGTACGAGTATAAGTGTCCCCAGTTGCGCGTTCCAAATTAGGTGAAGTCCCCTTCCAAATACAGAAAAAATTCTGGAAATAATTGGCTCACCAACGCAACAAATAAGTCAGCGACTTAAGGATTACTTTCTACGGGCATAAATAGTTGTTGTATACTACCTAGCGCTGCTAGTAAAAGTTTCAAATTATTTTGGATATACTTGTCGCCAAGGCTTTTTGCAGAAGTCCTATCGTAATCTCGGGTGATCTGAATACACGGCCTCAGAATGAGCAAGTTTATATAAAAATCGGTTTTACTTACAGCATTTTTGTGTCTGGATATTTTTTAGCTCACCCCGAATGAACAAATATTTTAAGCAAAGCAAGATTATGTTCTTCATTGATATCATTTTCGCATTCATCGGCATGCTTGGATATAATAATTGGAGCGTGAGTAATCATAGTACGCATAGCGATAAAAATGCTAGACTGCTTAACACATACATTGGTTTAGCAATCCGCATTAACCACATAACACTCAATATCCTGGATCAAGATCTACAAACTTTTTTAGTTAGTGAGTCGAAAATTGAAGCCTGAACCCCAATGGATTTTGTATCGCAATCGATGCATGCAATGGTTCAATGCCTAGGCTGGGAAAGGGCAAACACCGACCTTCTGCATACTGGAAGTCGCAGAACTAAAATCGGTATATGAGACAACTCTTAGTCACACTGCCGAAATTATCCAAATAAGAGCGGTTTGTATTATGATTCTACTTACTTACTTACAATACTTAGGTGGCACTGTATTCTAGAGTGAATTGACAAGCCTCTCAAGCTAGCACGCAATTTTGCCAACTACCTCCAGAGCATTTCGGAATTTAGTGCGATTAGTTCGATTGCCTTTGCGTCATTTTGTTTGTCCCAAATCTAAAGCTAAGAGATTGATGCATAGATATCTCTTTTAAGACGTAAAATGGAAAAATTCGTGTAATGGAAGAAAGTGGCCTACTCCAGCCTTAATGCTGGATACATATTTAGTGAAGACACATTTCGTTTATACTCGCACATCTTCAGAATCGAAAT
Source organism: Volucella inanis (assembly GCA_907269105.1). Taxonomy (NCBI): domain Eukaryota; kingdom Metazoa; phylum Arthropoda; class Insecta; order Diptera; family Syrphidae; genus Volucella; species Volucella inanis. The sequence continues at coordinate 40,855,165 of OU026153.1, forward strand.
TAAGTCAAGAATCATATACCGATAAAAGGTAATAACTAAGACACTTTTAAAAATAGCGAAGGAGGTCTGAGGTCTGCTTCTATTTATGAGCGTCACTTAATGTGAGATTAATCTCTACCGTGTTGTCCCTCATGGTTGGATTCAAAGACCCTGTGGGCCTGAGCATTGGTGGTCATTTACTCTACATACATGTCTTAGCAATGTTCGAAGACTGATGCGCAGTTTTCTGACTAGATCGATGTCGCCATGCAGTTCGTATAGTTTTTTCTCCTCCAAAGCCCGTCAACGGAATGTTGACAAATATCTTACGAAGAATTGTTTACTCCAAAGGATAGAGTTCATGCATCAGCGCTTTGGAGTAGGTCTGTGACGATCAAAGTTCTATATAGAGACTCTTTACTTGTTCGAAATAGGACATTCCTTTCTTTGTTTTATTTCCACTGAGGTGCTGCTGATAGAATTGATAGCAGGGCTAATGTATACAGATTTCTTTACCATCTCGAAATTATATTTACGGCCTATGTTGTGTGTCCCTTCTTGTTGTTAGTATATACTTGGTTTTGCCCTCATTTACTGCTAAACCAATTTTGGCAGCTTCCCTTTCAATACTAACTGTGAGAGCCAGCTGAGTTCTGCCAATCATGTGGATATAATCGGCGTGCGATAGTAATTGCAGAGACCTTTGAAAAATTGTGCCTCCAGTGTTCACTTGTGAGTTTTACAATTATTTTAAGTATGATGTTAAGGAATTCACATAACAACGCGTGTGTAAAACCCTTTTGGACATCAAAGTTCTCGGTTAAGTCGTTACTAAAACTAGAAATGGCTCTATATAGCTCGTCAATGTAAATTTTGTCATATGCGGCCTACACAGTTGACGCAATTGAGGGGGTCTCCTTTTTTGTGTATCGGGCATCAGTCATACACTCTACTGGCCAGATCTGAAAAATGAGTTAATGTATGTTCTTCACAAAGTCACTGCTAGCAGCTTTGAATAACTCGCTATAACTAGATATAGCTATCTTTGCTTCATTTTGATAAGGTGGACCCAAGTTGTGGCTATCGTTGCCTAAGTTAAATGGTCTATTCTGCCTGACGGCTATGTGGTATGCTTCGTTACTTCTTACAAGGTTTCCTCTTCATCTCTACTAGTTTGTGTACGAGTCTTGTTGCTTTGACACTTTCTTTCTTTTTGCCTGTTAGTGAAATTTCCGTATGTTGTTCCTGGACTAGGAACTCCCAGTATCTTCGATCACGCACTGCAAGTGATATTTTTTCTTCTTCTGGAAAAGTCGATATTCTTCTTATCTCATTTGTTATAAAAGTTTACGAACAGCTCTCGTCCTTCGTTCATCCCCACTTCTTACGTTTCTTGCTAAGCTGTACTCATATGTGCTTGCCTGCATTCTTCATCATACCAGGGATTTCTTTGCGATGTTGTGCGTTATTCTTAGTTGTGGCGCTTTGGAAACCAACACTCGTACCCTGGTTGCAGCAAGGAAGTGATTTGAGTCGATGTTGGCTGCCCGAAAAGTTTGAAAGTCCAGGATACATGGAGGCGTGGTTTCGCATTTTATGAGTTGGGGACCACCATGTCCCCTTGTGTACATTGAGATTATGAAACCATGAGCTTGATACAGTGATATTTCGTCCCGCCAGAAAGTCAATAAGTTCGTTGTCAGGCGTGGTGGAGCATGCATCATACAATGTGTCAACGTCTTATAAGTGAACCCCTACCGTGTATGCTTAGGCCATAATTCATATGAGAGCAAGGATACGCCTTGCCAAAGCTCTCTGTCATTCCTTTGAATGACTCCCAAGATACTCCGGTCACTCAGTAGCTGACCTGCAGCTTGTAACTGGTCAAATCGTAGCAACCTTCTGTGGCTTCATCTGAAAATCGTTATAAGACCAGTCATTTGCTCTATTCGCGGTTTTTCTTAGACGATTTCATTCCTGAAAGAAGACTTCATAATTGGGCCTGCTGGCGTCATACGTAGGATATGGCTTATAGGTCTTGCCGAGGGGCTCGTTAAAGCATAATAGCACGGTATTTGTCTTCAGTGAGGGCATGAGCAGATATTAAGCTTATGTTACATGCGTACGTGTCGAAGGCTCAAGTCATCTTACCCGAGTCTACATCTTATGCCGAATAAGCGCTGTTTCTCTTCCCTTTTGCATTCACATGAGTAGAGGTCATAGTATTTCATTCTTCTTTGGCGGTGATATTTGCGTGATAGCCGTAAAAATTCTCTGCTAATTGTTCGCCTACATGTGAATGTTAATGATTCAAATATTCCACGTGCATATCTGGATATCATTGTCTTCTAAGCGTTTAATCTGAGTGGGGGTTTACTCATGCCGTTACCGAGAGCCACCACTGGGAGGTAGGGCAAGCACTACGCTACCAGCTTGAGGACGGTTAGCATTTTCCGATCAATCACTGCGCAGATTAGAAGTTATGAACTCACTTTCGAAACAAACATAACAACACAGTGTTAATTTCAAACGAGCAATTTGCGGTTTTAACCACCAAAATTGAGTTATGGTAATATTTTTGACCGAACAATAGAAGCAGTTGTTAGGCTGTCCTGACTTAAACCTATTTTTTGTCGTATTTGGAAACCTCTACTCAGTGGCCATTTGTCTTAAAGCGACAAAAATTTCAACCAAGCTTTTAACTTCCTAACATCTCTTTCAAGTCCCACGAAAGAATACCATTCACGCAAGTAATTTTCTAAACTCTTCCCAATCGTAAATATAAACATTGTATCCATATGCAACATTCTGTCATTGTGTATGTTTTACAAACGTCAAAAAAAGCTCACACCATCAACGAATAACTGACATTTCCTATAAGCAACAGCTTTTTCCATGCACAACAACCCACCAACACATCCGCGGTCGAATGAATGAAGTAACGTCACTTGCATTTGCCAGACCACCACCATCTTACATTTAGTGACATTCCATCGCTCGACGAATTCGTTTGCAGGTTGAAGTTACGTCGCTCAGCCATTGTGTCGCCGTGTCGTGCAGTCGCAACAAACTCACAAATAAAAAAAAATCGAGAAACTCAGAAAAATTGCATCAATCGCCTTCCGCAATCGTAACGCAGCCGTTCTGCCGTCCGTTCGGATAATTATCTTCGCTCCTCAGCCAGACTCTGGATTGATTTTCAGTTTTATTTACTTTTTGCCCGCGAGGAGTGTGTTCAGCAGCTAGCAAAGCTGCTATTCGTTAAGTGTGCGCTCGCTAAATTAATTGTCGTCAATTAAAAAATTAAATTATCCCGCCCCAACGTTCACCGTTTGATTGAAATGAAATAAACGTTCCAAAGATCCAAAGATTTAGAGCCAGAGTTAGCAAAGTACGAGTACTACTACGACGAGAGTAGTACTCGGTGGCACTAGACTCGATAGACGTGGTCCACACACCATTCGGGTCGGCTCCGTCAGGTGTGATTCAATTAATTTTCGCAGATTTTACCTTATCTCTACGGCTGTGGTTGTAGTTTTCCTTCCGTTTCTCAGACCTTTTGTTGAAATTTTTTTGGGTCAAGTACGTCGGAAGGTTCTGACGACGGTACATGGCATTCGCAGTTAGTTGAGATGAGATGCTGAACATAGTTCACAGCTTCTGTGGGGTCTTTAAGTTTGATGAATGTAAGGAAGTAGTCTTACTTCTGAACGGATCTGAGGGGGCAAAACTTCACAAAGAAGTCGATTTTCATATTCTGCAATCTCTCTTCATTGTGTGAAAATGTTTTCCAAGTAAGAACACCGAAAAAAAGAAACGACGACACAAGAGGAACAAGAAATCGACGGAAATTATTGTCTCGTTGTGTGTCGGAGTAAAAGTAACACGAACAAGGAAGAAGTTCATCGTTTGTGCCAACATCTGGATTTTATGATGTTTCACTGAAGAAACCATTTCAGAGGAGCACTATCACCAGACCATCACCAGTACCAGTAGTAGCAACAACATCAGAGCACCAGCGTCATTACCGTAGTGAAAAAAAAAACAACACAGAAACAAAAAACGGAGAACAAAAAAAGGTGAGTACAAGAATGAGTAGTAGTTTGGAATGAAATTACAAAAGGAAAACACGCAAGTGAATCTATTTATTCCAGTTCCAGATGTGGAGTATCTCACAGTAGTCAGCGTCACTGTAGTCTTTCGAATAGTGATGAGCAGGATGAAGCACAAGATGAAATCTGAAAACTGAACATTGAAATCTGAAATCTCTCAACAAGACCAAGTTGACCCCCACCCCACTAGAATTCGAATACGAATACCAAACACGAGCAGCATCAGCATCAACACCAGCACCAGAAACCGCACTTTATTCGCAAGTAATAGTTCGAGGTTGAAGGTGTTTTTTCCATTTTTTTTTTTTTTTTTTTTTTTAATTTTTTTTTGTGTGGATTTGCTGCCCATTTTTTTCTGTGTTTGCTGTTAACTGGTCTTTCTCCAAGTTGAATTCGAAGTTTGGGTTATGGTCTCCAGTTTTCCTGGTCATGGAGAAGACGTAGACGTAGCCATGTCTACGGATGCTGTAGCCAACGAGACATGTTTTTATTTCTTCTTCGTCGTTCTCTATTTCTTTGGCTTTTCATCTCTCTATTCGAGGTTTCATTTTGGTACGTGTTTCCTTCTGACATTTATGTGGACAAAGGGGTACTGGTACCCAACTTTTTTGGGTGTTTTTTCCATCACAATCACTAGGGTTTTGTGTTTTGTGTGTTTTTTTTTTTCCTTTTACATCTGTACTCCTTCTTTTCTTTGGATTTTCAGTTGCCTGTGCTGGAAGTTGCTTCTGGTGGAATGTAAACATCTTCGATGGGGTTTTCTGGTTCACTGCAATGCAATCTTAAAGGCTTTGCCTTGTGTCATTTTCTCTTACCCAAAGAGCTGGCGAAGGAGTGTGCTACCACCTACGAATATACTCAAATGTGTGCAGAGCTTTGCCAGTATTCTGTTTGACTACCTTTACCGGCTTTAAATTTCTTTCTTTTTTTTTTTTTTCTTTTCACACTCGTAACATACATATACTCGTTTTTGAAAAACACTTTTTGTGCAATTTTTTTTCGCCCCCATTTCATCTTTTGTTCAGAGCGCTGTGCTTCCACTTTGACTACGCGATGACGGTTTTCACTTCGAATTCGACTTCGACTTCAACTTACACTTCGAATTCGACCTTCAAGCAGTAGTAACAAAAAAAAAGCCATCCGAAAAGAGAGCTTGACTTCTTTTGAACGTGTTTCTTCATTTCTGATTCTTTTTTCTTGTTTTTATTTCAGCGCGGAATGAAGAACCGGTTTTCTGCAAATCGTTGGCATTATTTTCAACATTTTTTTTTGCTTATTGCTGTTCTCGTCTTGAGAAAGATACTTTTGAACATAGCTCCGGGGGGGATACATGCAAATTAGGCACAAATGACTCAACTCAACTCAACTTGGCTTAAATTAACTTTACTCAGCTCGACTCGGAATTCGCTGTATAGCGGTTCTCTCAAGTCGTCAGAACAAACAGAGAACAAATAAAAAAAAAATGTTAAAATTGAAATTTTCAAATTAATGATGTGATTTTTCTGGCACACAGTCCTTATGGCATTCCAACTGAATCTAAGCGGTGACATAATTTCTAAAGAATGGGTCATGAGTGTGTGGAGTGGTGTTTGTGTGTTATGTTCACTTGTATCCGAATGTAGGTAATGGAATGGACGGGGTATCAATGCATACATATGTAGATTTTCAAATCAGCATCCCAAGAGATGGGATGGGATTTGAAAAATGATCAGCGTTTTGTAGAAAGTCGTTCAGGCGGAGAGAAATAAATTAGATTTGCAATACGTGATCCTAGGAAGGGAAGTTTGCCATGGCCTTGTTAATTGGTTTATTCAGTTTCGTGTCCAGAACGTTGATTTATTAAAAAAAAAAATTCCTCACACCGTAGTTGGTGCATTTTGGTTTGTTGGTTTGTCGCACATCATTTTGGCGCTGTTTTGTTTCTTTTTTTTTTGTCATTCTAGATTCGCAGATCTTAATTATCCATTCAGCGGCCGGTCTTTTTCTTTGTTCACCTGTAAACAAATAAAATCATTTTTCTTTCGGTCCCTTGTTCGAAGCTCGGTTTGAACGTGAGGCTCTATTGCTGTATGTATTATATGCGCCATCTATAGAGGTATATGTCTCCTCAATACTGCGTACAGATAACTATCACGTTGTGAAATCCTTCGGTAATAACCTGATTTATCTCTGTCAGTGTGGTTTCAGATTTTCAAATTTTCACACTCCGGGAGATCCTGAAAAAAACTCTTGAAGTGCAAATCGGTGTCAAACATCTTTTCATCGATTTTAAATTCGCAAATGACTGCATTTATAGAGATGCGCTACATAGAGCAATGTCTAGTTTTGGCATCTCTGCCAAGCTCGTCTGTCTGTGTCGAATGACGATTGAGAACACTTGCTGCTCCGTTAAGGTCGGTAACGACCTAATCGAGTTATTTGATATCAAAAAAGGTTTTAGACAAGGTGATGAACCATCATCTGACTTCTTTAACATTTTTTTTCTGTCTGTACAGAGCACTCAGCCAAAGAACTAGTCCATTGTACTCCTTGTAAACTTCTTTCAATGGAATGTTTCAGTCTTTCGAAGAAAGGTGAGTAAGAGCTTCTGTGATAAGGTGCCTAGGGTACCAGCATCAACGTCGAGTACATGCAGCCTGATACGAGCGCATGTCGGGCATCCCCTGAGGTAGTGCTTCGCGGTGTCGTGATCACTTTTACAGCAAGCGTTGCAGGATGTTGTATCATTTATGCTGAGCAAATTTAAGTGCTTAGTAAAAGTTTAGTTCCCCGTCAGCAAAATCTTCTCTTGTTAGAGACGTCGGGAATTATTCGTATGGTCTGCAGATAGTTGTGCTATCTGCAGTTGTGTTCACATGAAACTCAACTGTCAATGGAAAGCCTAACCGAGGACGTAGACAGACGAAATGTAGGTTCGGGTTCTGAAAAACTTTCCTCTAAAACGGCGGTTTCATTCCCCATGATCCCATTGTGACCTGGGACCCAGACAACCAGACAAGACACAGTGAATTTAACCTTCCGATTGCGATCAGTGATGGCTTGCAATCATTCTAGAACTGGAAGTAGGAGACTTAACACCAGCCCAGCGTTCTAAATTGATTTTGAAGTCATCCCTGAAGACCAGACTACATTCATTTGCCTGTCCAGATTCCGGCCCAAATCTTTTTTGAGCGCAGAGAAAGTCGATTTCGTAGTTTTTCCGCAGCAAGAATTCTGGTTTCATTGCATCAGACGGCATGTCCGTAAGACCAGAATTATAAAACAGTCGGCGCACAAGGTCGTGTCACATTGCGTGTTGTATCAAAGATCAGTGTACGTTATACCAAAGCCCACTTTTCTTTAAACGGAAGATATCATTGAGAGTGCAGTCCATGACATCTAAAAGGGACATTCATGAATGCGTCTACACCGGAGCTAGGCATGCTAGAGAATGCCCCCATGCGGCCGAGAAAAAACTTTTTTTAGAGTCTGGTAAAGATATATAGGCTGTAATTGTTCTTAACATAGCCTTGTAGATTCAATGAACCCTTCTCGGTGACAGGCCCCATGTCTTTCCGACAGCTCCTTTGCACTAAAGTGCCTTAGGGGTATTCGGCGTAACATGTTTAATTCACAGATGTTTGTTATCCAGGACGACACCCAAATACTTAGCTTCTTTGAAGAATTGGATGGCGATATCTTCAAGCACTAGATAGTGAGTCAGACCAGACAGCTTAGACCAATCTTAGTTTTGATAGGATTGACTGAAAGCGCATTTTTATTGCATCAATCGTCGGTTTCGTCTAGGGTTGCCTGCGCTTTAGAGTAGACAGTCTTCTTCTGAATTAGTTTTAAGAGAGCTGCTTAAAAGTTCTTTGGTTTCTTTACGCTAGAGACCAACGAACGAGTTATCTGCGGGAATGATTTCTATTCTTCTTTTTTTGAACTACAGTATGGTGGTTACAACGATTCATAGGGAAAATTCTCCAATCTTTTCGTAGTTTATGTCTTCAACAATTAAATCCTGGTTGCAAAATCGCACAAGTTTAGATGGTGAAAGTGAGTTCGGCACATAAAGACAAGTTCTTGGTCTTTCCGATCGCTCCTCATATCTTCATGTGAAATCTTTTAAACATCCGAAACCACAGATGCGTTTGTTCCAATCCCATGGTTCCTGTATGGATACTATGTCAGGTTTTGTATTCAACACGGAAAGTTTCCTACATAAAGATGCAGTAGCGGACTTGGAATGTTAAAGATTGATCTGAGGTTGATGAGTACTAGGGTGTTCGTCTCCTATCTGTACTCATTTGGAAACAAAGTGAAAATTAACTATCCTAAGGTGAAGACAGAATCTTTGACTAAGCCTACAACAAGAGAAGAGCCGTCCTTATTTTTTCGATTCTTTCTCTTGTGAGAGTAGATTTTCCACTTTTCAGTGTTGACTTCAGGGTTGTGGCTATGAAGACGCCTCAGTATATCCACCGTTTATCTGAGTTGCCTCGAAACCCAGAAGATGGCGCTCTTCAGTGGGATTCTCCGCACATACTTGTTCAATCATGTGAATTGTGAATAAATTGACTGTTGTGAACGAGACATGATATTTGACAACTTGTTAGAACAAAATTACATTTTTTACTGTTTTGTTGATTTTTATTGAAATAAAAAATAAAAATGAGTTCGTTCCACTTGTTTATTTCTGTTCTATTTTCCATTTTTTTTATTTTTTTTACTGTGCATTTCGTACTGAACCATAACTTATAAGATATATTCCTCACATTTTATAGATTTTGATATTTTTGCTATTCGCGCTGTCGAGGACCTAAGCTGTTAAGCTCCAATGAAAAAAAGTTCCCACTTTGTTGCAAAATGTTTTTCAAGGAAATTAATATTTTAATATTCTGGTGTTCTGTCATCAACTGAACCAAAAGGTCCAACTTTTGTTATTGCTTACTATTTTTGCCCTTCAACCAAAAATGTGTTTTTTTCTATAACAGATATTCGCAATAGCGTTATAGGAGTTCGGTTTTCCATACCATAGTTCATAACATTTTCTGCGTTCTGCGTTGTCGACACATTGTTTGCACACACCATCGTTCAGACTGTTGTTATTGCCAGCCTTCGAAGTTCAGAGCGCTAGAGATTTTATAGCGGCATCCTTATGGGTGCGCTTTGGTATGGTATTCCGGGTTGTTCGTGCAGTTCGTGCTGTTGCAGCACTAGTTTCACATGGATGGGAAGGCCACCACCAGAGTTATTTATCAGAGGAGATTTTACCACATTAGCCGACTTCCGTTGACCAAAACAACATCTTATCCGGAGATCGTGTGCGTGTGAAACACGTCGAAAAGTTGTCCCGCTTCATGCAATTTCCGTTTACTGGGACTCCTCCTTTGTTCGTTGCAGAACTGGTTTCAACCTGGCATCCTGCGCGGAGAGATCAATCCTCTTCGGTGCAGAAAAAGGGTGTAGTTTCACATCCGAGAGATTGGTCGGTTTTAGTGGGTGTCATTTCCATCGACCTGTTTCTGTTCTCCGTGGCCACTGTAGGAATGAGATTTTTAGTACTTTCGCCTTCAACAGCACTTGCCGTCTCTTTGCGCCGTGCGTTTGGCTAACGTATTTTCTCTTCAACAGCCATAGGTTAGGTTTGGTTTTAGTAGCTGTTGAAAAACCAATCAACTTAGGCCTATCGGCCCATTGTGATGGCACGTGGATCTGTGGTCCTCCTAATCCAGAAACTATTTGGAGCTTTTAATAAAGCGTAGGAGACTTTTGATGTTTATGTAGCTTAAGTCACTTAAGTCGTTGTGGAAGAAAGCCAGTAGGTGGAGACTTCTTCTTTGGGAGAGAGCTGGACATTTACAGAGAAGGTGAGGGATTGTCTCCTCTTCCTCATCCATGCAGGTTATGCAAAAGTCGTTAGTGAACATGCTAAGCCTTCTTGCATGTTTACCTATGAGGCAGTGTCCAGTGATGACAGCTATAATGGCGCTAAGATGTTTTCTATTTAGAAGAATTAAACTCCTGGAGCGATTCAGATCTAGCTTTGGTCAGATTTGTTTGGTCACTAAGCATGTCGATCCAGCCGCCAATCTATGGATTGTTCTTCTATTAGCATCCAGTTTTATTTCTTGTTTGCACGTTGTGATAGGTATACCTATGTTTTTCTTTTCAGGTGTGATAGGTATAGTGGTTCCAATTTTGGCAATTTCGTTGGCCCTATAATTCCCTGGAATGTCTTTATGTTCCGGCACTCAGCAAAGATGAATGTTAAACTGCTCCGCCATCTCCATTAGTGATGATCGGCAGTTCATGACTGTTCTTGAATTTAGAGACAGCGAGACCAGGGATTTGATAGCGGCCTGACTATCGGAAAAGATGCGGATATCCATTGCAAATATTAGGTTTTTTTTTTTTCAGCCAGGATAGGGCTTCCTTAATTGCCAGAATTTTCGCCTGGAATACGCTACAGTGATTGGGGAGACGGAAGGAGAGGCCTAGGTTAAACTTATCGGCAAAAACACCACTACAAACCCCACTGACAGTCTTTAACCGTCGGTGTAGAAGTGGATTGAATTGTCATCCAGGAATGCATTTTCCTCCCTCAACAGCCCTAGAATAGTGTGCTTTTTCTAAAGCCTGTTCCACCTTCTCGGTTTCCTGAGACAAGCCGTCAAAAGTAGCACTCTGTTCTCAAATTCCCGACCCCAGAGTCTTCGAATCTAAACCGGAGGGACAACGCAATAGAGGAAGACTTCATCTTCGGCGGCACTCACAAGTAGAAGGAGATCTCAATCGACTTGGAGTGCGAAACTTCGCTGTGACGCTTGAACGTTACACTTCTTCTCCTGCTTTCGGCCTGTTGGTTTTGGGGTTGGATGTTGTGGGGATGCACCTTTTATTTCCGATACAATGATCTTCTTCTGTGCGTACGTACGTCCTTACTTCTTTGTCGCTTTTTTTTTTACAGCGTTCACAGTCTTACTCACTTCATCGGTCTCGCTATTTTCTTTACAATTATTCTAAGCTTGGAATGTCAATTTGTGACATTACTCATTGACACAATAATTTTGCGTTCTTGAAGAGTATAACAATCTATTGTTTGTCTGCGTAGCATCTGGTGCTATTTACTTTATAAATGCCAATAAAGTGATGACGTGGGAAGTTATTTGCCAAAATGGGATCATCTTGAGTTAGGATGATGACGTTTGTGGCATCTTGTATTTGCGAAACAGACAGCGTGGCAGATGATCTACTTTAACCTTATATGAGTAACTTTTCGTACTTAGAGGTGACGTCAGTATGGATAGGATTTTAGAGACCAAAGTGCTAAAATAGAGAGTATGACGCATAAATCCTCAATGGGTCGACGACAGCTCTTATATCCTTGAGAGTGGTTTCTAACTCAGAAATATCCAGTTGTAGGGGTTATAGAGAGAACCTGATTCTTTATGTTAAGTTATATGCGTGGAGCTAACTACCCGACGACGTGAAAGCCAAACTGAAGCGGTGAAGTAAAAAGTGAAAGAACGGATTTATTGTTGACGACTTTGGGCCGCAGAATGGTAGAATCCTTATTGAACCGCATGCAATCGAACAATCAGCGGAAACTCTGGATTGCTGTAAAGAAGACATAACCGAAAAGGTAAATGTGCAATCAGGCGAGTCAGGCAAAAAGGGGGTAAAAAATGGGGATTGGTACCGACACGAAAAGAAGCTCTTATTTGAATGCGATCAAGATGTTCTGGGTTTTCGACAGGTGAACCAACACCTATCGACAACCTGTATCAAGGTTAAATTTGCCAACATTAACCTAACATATGCACATGCTCCGAAAGAAAAAGACACGTTAAAGACAGATTTTAACGGTTGCTGGTCCAAGCTTATTAGTAAAGCAATGCCCTTGGACTAGAGCCAATCTAAGGTAGTATTATAGGAAAGTACATTTTGCACGACACCGCCTTCGATAACGGATTTTGATTATTATACTTTGAACTGGCGCAAAAAGTTATCAATTTCCCACAGCTAAATATTCACAAGGGGGCCTAGAAAAATCACAATCAATGAGATTGAACACATTTCGATTGACCTAAGCCACTTCCCCACGCAGATATTTAAACATCTTATTGACAAGGAAATAGTGTAAAAGAGTTTGATGTCGAACGGCTACAACTACAAGATATTGTTTTGCCGATCTAGTGCTATTTAATTTCTCATGAGGTTCTATGTTGAAGTATTAAAGATGCCACCACAAGGAAAGCCGTGATTAGACGAAGAATAGCGCCAAGCACAACAGCGGAACAAGAAGTGTACAGATCAATGGTGCATAGAAAGACCGCAGCTGAACTTTAGGGGCCAAAGAAATGTGGTCAACACCGACTTCTCAGAGAGAAAAAGAAGCTTGCAAAATGCGCGGTTAGGAAAATAGAAAGAAATGTTAAAAGAGCATATTAAATACTCAAGGTCTGACCCGGAGACTGTGAAAACGAACCGAACAAGAGAACCGAGAAGAGTCATGTCTGCAAAATGTACGATGATCAAAATTTCGCTGTCAGGCAAAATGAATCATTCGCTTTGTACTATGATAACCAATAATTTCGTCTACCAGATCGTCATATTTATCCATATCTGAAAGTTGATATCCCACTCGGCGTGTAGTTTAAAGCATAGGAAGCCACAATGTTTTCATTGTAAATGTTGTAACATTCTATTTTGGTAATCATCACGGCAACTTCTAAATTGTCTGCTAGTAGTGCTTTGATGTATCTGGTTCGATGTTATGAGATCCACTTGATCTTGTCATAGGACCGGTCTTCAAAAAATATTCCTCCAATGAGTTGGTATTGCAGAAATCGATAAACCGCTTACAGTTGTCGAGATGAGCGCTTTGTTGTTGCATCATACTCGTGCCTTGGTGTTCAAATCACCCATCACCTTACCATTTTATTTCAAGATGTTCATCTTGTATGATATCCTTTTGGTGAGATTTAAACGGTCTTCAGATTCCAGGATCAGATCATTGTCTATATACGATAGCTGAAGCACATCAACAAATTGTCCACCTGTATTTGAGACGTTTTGTTGTGTTTGGTTGGGCGGCAGACAACCGATATTTGTCTATCAAGCTGCCTCTTGGTATCGTCTTTTGGTTGGTAGAAACGCCCGTTCCTTCCTTGGTTCTTTGTATTTAGTGCTATTGCCATCTATGCAAAGGGTTCTAAATATTCAGTCGAGTTCTAAGCCTATGGTATCCCAAAAGGGTATGACCGCCTGTAGTTGGCTCTGAATTATTCAGCGACCTTCTGGTTGTTCCTCAGATAAACCCCACTAGTCGACTTGTCCAAAGAGACAACGAAGAAGAGAGTGCCGTAAAATCAATTCGAGTGAAAGTATCGGAATTGAGTAATCCGATTGAAAGATAATCCGAGACAAGGGCTTATTTCATACTTCAAGGAATAGTACATCTGTTCGGAAGAAATGGATCATCCGTCCTAAATATTTTGGTTGCTCCTACAAAGTGGCTGTCCTACGGCTGTCCACCATTTTTTCAAGATTTTGTCCGGACACTAGCTCATATTGGTGAATGAAAAGATTCGGGTGAGGCATGCCGTATAAACGGGGAGGACGAATATCCAGAATAGAAATCAACTTGAATATTGGCGAAAGTACTTTTGAGATGTTCTTTAATTCATTTAAGGATTATCCTGCTGTGTTTGCAGGAAGCACGTCGATGATTCTAGTGTTTTCATATTCAGTTAGATTGCCCTTCTTATTCTTTTTTCCAGTCTTTAGGGAAGGTTTTAGCTATTCCAGACGAGTGTTTTTTTTTTTAATATCGGACACTCAGACAAAGAACTAGTCCATTGTACTCCTTGTAAAGCTCTTTTAAATACATTTGAGTGTCTTAATCGCGGTAATGATTTCATTTTTATTGGGATTCGTGATACAAATTCTAGAAATTTAGAGCGTCGGAAAGTTTTTTTTAATTTTGCGAAGGATTATATGTTTATAACGCGGCAAAAATTCTTAAAGGTCACCAAACAGGGGAAGTAAAGAAAAACTTCTGCTCGGACAATTAACCAAGAGACTCGTTACAAAACATAGTTATTCCACGAACCATGGGTGTCAGTAATTCTGTCGTTGCGCAACAATTTATAATTAGGGATTTCGGTTTTCTGAACTCGGCTGAGTTTGCTGATATTGTATTCTCTATGTAAGTGGGGCGAGGATAATATGAACTATGATTAAAGTTTTCCTGAAGGCATAAAACTTCGATACCTTCTTCCATCAGTTTTGCTAAAATGTTAATACTTATGAATATGTAAAAGTTATACGATCCCTCCCTGAGGTATGATTGGTTTATTAATGGTACACTGTGAAGGATGGTACTGATACTCTACAAATGATCTCTTTTGCTGTAAAACTGTCCACGCCTGGCAAAGGAATCTTTAAAATATATTCAGTGCATACGCGGTTAAAGGCTCCTTTTTTGCCGAGTACATGTCCAGAGTACATTTCTCATACAAAAATGATGTGTGGGACAGGGGAATGATATTGAAGATATCTGATTATCGTCCGTCACTATCTTGGTCTAGGTCCATGTTTGAAGACAGGAAGAAGGATGTCCTCACTGTTGTATAAGATTTAGGACTCCCATCGTTAGATTTTTGTGCTTCATTCTGCTGCATAATTGCATGAATAATCTTTGTTCTGAATGAAAAAGTCTTCTGTGTTACTTGTTTTATATTAGGTGACTAAATGATACCTTTTTCCTTATGAGAAGACTTTTGGATACTGTGTTATGTTATCCGCAACCCGATAAAGTAGTACTATCCTGACGCTCAAGGTGTACTAACAATTTTCTTGAGTATCTTTCGGCTTACAGCAAGTGCAACAGTGCTCCCCTGTAACAATTACTTCGTAGGTTGTAAAAAAGTGGCCGGCCCGTATTGCTCGTCCGATCGAGAATATTAATGTGTGGCCGAGGACGTCCAAGAGGGCCTACAAACATCGACAAGATAATGATATACATAATTTGGCATCAGCAGACGTTCGTCGCGTCCAATTACTGCCTGTTGACCGTCAAGTGAAGTTGACTTACTCACATGTTTTTTGCAACAAGTGGATGTTTTCGTACCCAAAATCATAATGATCGACGAAGCCTATTTCCACTTGAGTGGTTGTATGAATAAACAAAGTTTGAGTTTCTGGGGTACGGAGAATCCACATGAAATGTACGAATTGCATTCCCTCAGGACTGACTGACTGTTTGGTGTGGCGTTTGAAGTGAAGAAGTGATTTGCCCTTATTTTTTTGAGGACGCTACAGATAGATGTGAAACGAAGCTAAACGAAAATTAAAGAAGAAATCAAAAATTTGGAGCCAGATGTTTTGCAAGCAACAATTCAAAATACCGTAAAATGAGCAAAAATGTGCACCAACTCAGTAAGTGATCATTTGACACCTCAAAATAAATTTTTCAAGAAAACTGTTTCATGCTAACAAACTGACAACCAATTCACATTATGAGATTACTTTTGTCCACCTTGCCTTTGTATTCTCTGTTTGCTTTTCTATTATTGCTTCTCTCTCAAGTCCATTAGTAAATTTGTGAGATTTTTCTTTATTTAAATTGCAAAGTCGGATTGAATATGCCAGATTTATAATAACAATCGGATGCAGTGGAAGGTTTTGTGATTAACGTCAGTCTCTTAATTCAATCAACTTCAATCCGCAGTTTGGATATCGTCTTAGGGCAAGATGCTTGTGTTATGCATTTGTGCATAATGCTATTTCAAATTTCGGATAAGTTTTCCATACATCTCGTTAATTATAGTAGTCCTTATCAGCCTGTTTATCTGGGTCTTCATCGGGTTTTGGGTATGACCACCTGCTTGGTTTTTGGTGATTCTGTACACGCTTCTACAGTCGCATCTACTTCCTGCTTCTGTAGCAAGTGCATTAATGTGGGATTTCTTTTGTAATAATGCGAACACGAAGTTATCTGCGTTTTCGATACGTCACCACATTTCATCAGATAACTAGGTAAAATGCAACGAATACTCAGATTCAAATTTAAATTGTCTGCTGCATTGCGGTCTTTTTTTCCTATGTTCATTGAGTGTTGTTTTATGGCAGCACGAAATGTATTTTAGAAGTTATTTTTGTCTTGCTAAAGCGTAATTGAATAATTGTGACATTTCTGACTCTTATCCTGAATACTCTTCTCCTTGGTTCTGTGTCGATAATAGTTAAATCATACGCTGCGATGTACATAATTATGGTATATGACAAGACAAAATATCACGCATGTGGATTTCAGGTGGCTGCCTAGGTGGTTTAAGCTCACTGTTCACCATATTACATAAAATCAATTTAAAAGGTTTTTCATCGCTTTTTAGGCGGCCCAAATATCACCTTAAGTACCGATTTGAAGTCATGCGCAAAGCATAAACTTCTGCTGCCTATCTTACAACTTTGCAAATTTAGTTGCGATGGGGTCCTGTATTTCCTCGGAAAATTCTCCGTCCGATGTAGGCTTAATCCTCATCCACCATAGCGTACTGAATTTTCGCCTCATTTCGACCTGGAATGTGTTTGGCTTTAGAGGATCTTTCTCGTTATTTACTGAACCAACACCTGTCGAAAAATGGTACTCATGATAATATGCCTAATGGTAATTGTTGCCATTCAAAGAACGGCAAAGTTTTTCAAATAAACAACACTTAAAGTTAAGAAACATGATTCTAAATAGTTTGCCGCCAAGACATCTGAGTATCTTTGAATCCTCGTACCATCTTTGATTCTATCTATCTTCCGCTTTGCATTAATTAGATCGCCATTGATTTTTGAATCGCCTCCATTGACTCTATGTGAGTGAAACTGCAAAAAAAGTGAAGTGAACTCCAAATGTCACCAATTTGATTGACAACACCCAAACTTTTCTTTTCAAATGACACTGTCCATTTATCCAATCAATTCTTACAGATTTATACAGAGGGAATGACTTGAAATTGCAAATCGCCCCACCTGCTATCAAAGTTCACAAAAGTTTTACCAATTATTCGAGCCAAGGCAGAATCACACAATGTGCTAAATTTAATTGCCTACCCTAACAAAATTAAAGAGCTTTCTCTCAAAGTGCAGTCATTTTGAACCCTTTTATCCTGTCCTTGCTTCTATTCAAAAGTCAATTTATTCAACACCAACTGGAGCAGCAACAGCAGCAGAAGCAATGATGGTAGCTCATTTCTTAAAGGGAATGTAATTATCTACTGAATTTAGAAGAGACCCTGATTCAGCCAACCAAATCTTACCCGCATCTCACCCTAGGTCTCACCTAGGTCTCATCCGCATCGGCCCACCAATTGCGATCTGCTCTTTATACATCCGTTCATTATTCTTCTTCTTCGTGTTCGTACGCTTCTATTTCAGTTGAAGGTATATACATAATTGCTTTCCAAGAAAAGTTACAGAATTTACCTTTCTCCAGATGAATTTCCACTACAATTTCTACTCCCAATCCCGATTCCAGTCACACTCCTTGTAACCCCACTTACATCGTTTTTGAACAAGGACATGGAATAATCAAAGAATAACAAAACTACTCGTACACAAACGCACAGTTGCGAGAGCTTCAAGTTAAATTCAAATTCAAATTGCATTCCAATAAATTGAAATGAAACAGAAACAGAAACAGAAACGGGTGACCTAGGGTTTGCCCTACAGATCTCTATCTGTACAGGTGTATCCCCTATCTTTGCCAGATGCTAATTTCTATTTAAACCCCTATTTACCGACGTCAGTCAAAGAACCAGTACCACAACCCCAAAGGGCAAACTACAAAAACAAAAAAAAAAAAAAAAAAAAAAAAAAAAAAAAAAAAAAAAACCTTGACCCTCAGAACCTGAAATTATCATTATCACCCCTAGGGAAACAGGTCGTGTACGAGGTTGAAATGGTGGCAAAGGTGGCGGGTGGTTAAACATATGTTATCCCCGTCAGCTAATTCGACCTCGCACACCGCTAATTCCACCAGACCATAAGCTTTATTATTAATAATCCCACAAGTGCCAAACTAAATGCTGTTTACGTATTCATATCATGGTCTGGTCCCTACGTACCGTTAATGAATAATCGACGACACCACGCGCCACACGTTTCGTCCTACTTTTGCGTAATTTACATTCAGGGATGGTGCAAAAAAAAAAAGGGTAGCATTCAAACCAATCTCCTGGTTGACTCTAACTCGGGTCCTTATGCCCCTGGTTCAACCCCAAAACATCATGCGAGGACAAAAAATTTTCTTTCGAAAAAGGGATAAAGAGATGGTGAAAGGAAAAGTTTTTTCATCCCCTTTGCTCCACCCTATCGAACAAAAAAGGAACTGCCGTGAAAAGGCAGAAAGAAAAATATGAAAAATTTCGTACCAACAAAAATGAAGCCGGAAGGCCCAAACTAGATGCAACTTTAAGGACCCAGGAAATAGAAAGAAAAAAACGGAAAGACGATGAAAGAAAAAGATGAAAAAAAAAAAAAAAAACTGAAAGAACTAATATGGGTTCAGAAAGTTCGTAAATTTCATTACAAAATTAGGGGGAATCCTCCCACTCTATGGCCCCGACCACACTGTGTCCTTCTAACGATGCGAATAAATCATTTAAATGAGGAAGATGGCGTTGTCTTTAACTACAGACTAAGACTTACACAAACAACCACCCCATACTTCTCTGCAAATAAACTCGAATAAGTTCGGAACCGTGGAAACCTAAAGATCCACAGCCCACCAGGTCCAAAAACCGTCAACCGCTTGGGGAGCTGGATGATGAGTAGCAGAGGAAGAAGAAGACGAAGAAAAGAAAATATTATTTAATGCTTCGTTTAAGTTGTGTACTCAATTGTGAATTATAAATAAAATGAAAGTACGATTACGATTCCGTGTGATATGCTTTTAATCCTACTATCAGGCTCCCCATAATGTCCTTCCGCCCAAGTTAAACGACAACGACGCCGTAGACTTCGTCTCTTACTCCTGCTCTTGCTCCTGCTCTTGGTCTTGGTCTGACTTTGAATCGGATTCTCACTCCCAAAACAACTTCTTCGATTTAAAAACACAATACACGCAGGGAATTCGAGTCAGTCGGTTAGAATTTTCCGCCTCGTTGTTTCAATTGCCACCTCATTCCAGTGGGTGGGTCCTTTGAGCTTTCATCCCGGATGATGGTGATGCCTTGCCACCAAAAAAACCCACCATGTGCCGCGTCGCAATACGTCGCTACCCTGCTCAATCTGCTTCCCTACAAAATGAAATGTGTTTGTTTTGCTTGGAGCACTTTTGCGGAGGAGGCCATAGCCGTAGCCGTAGCCGTAGCCGTAGCCGTAGCCGTAGCGGTAGCCTTAGTCGAAGTCGAAGTCGCAGCAAAAGCTGTAGTTGTAGTTGTAGCTGTGGCCATAGTCGATTCACAAAGGGAACTGGTGTTTATGGATGAAAGACACATTATAGGGGTCGTATAAGATGATGCCCAAAGCCAATTAAGAGAGTCATTGCCAATGAAGGTCCTTTGTGATGCTCTGCAGGGATGAAGGCATTTCGAGTATGATTCAGGGTGTTTCGGGATTAATCCAGATGATTCTTCGACATTCAACGATTCATCGCTCGTCTCTCGGCAGATGATTTTCGATTTTTGAAAAACCGCTGCATAGACAATTTTTAGATTGTTTGTTTGCTTCTCGTATTCCTAGTGACGACTTGTAGTTCTCCAACTCCAGTTTCAGCTTCAGTTTTGCCATCTCCCCATTCGTATTAATTAACATAACTACAATATATTTTGCGATTTCCCAAATTGAGTTTTCGGTGGCATGTTTTTGAGGCCATTTGGATGAGGAGGGTTGGCAATAATTTATCAGCTATTGTACATGAATCATGTTGTTGTTTTGCTGGGGGGGTTAAGTAATTGCAATTTTGGTAAATGGATAGTTTGTCGTCGTACGGCGATAATAGCCTAAAGGGGTTAGAACAGTAAAACTTTATCTAGTGTAAAGTTATTGAAGGCATTGTTGTGTCAATTTTCTGGTAAATAAAATCAAACAACAATGTGGGAGGCTTAAATTAGATATACATATGTACGAATATGGCGGTATTATACATACATTTGATTAGTACAATATTATACAATTGAAGTGGTTTGACAGACGATATATGAATTCGCTTGATCGCTTTTAAACTTTGCTACAGAAGAGAGAAGAAACGGCTCTGGAGATGTGGAAATGGTTGAAAATGTCTCTCAATGGAGCAATCTTCAAAGCATTGGATGTCATTTTAATGTTGGAACATAATCAAATATCAAATAGATGGCTTAAGAGTTAAAGATCCTGAGATTCATAACACTCCTACGATTGTTGACAAACAAAAATAAGTGTTTGGTTACAGAAATGCTGCTGAGAGCATGAAATAGTCGAATGAGCTCTAAAAGAGGCACGCTTTCGAGGTAATGGTCGTCGTAAGACAGTTACTTAGATTGGAACAATGTTCCAATAAGACTGCAAAGTCTTATGTGTTGTGTTGATAGAAGAATGGGAGGTTAAGTTCCGATCTTTCAATAATACAAGTTCTAGGTATAAGTTAAAAAATTATCTGTTATTTTTTACTATAAAAAAAATCAATTTTTTTTGAATCCAATCATACTTAAGACCAATGTACAATCATGATTTCACTTAACATCTAAACTATGCTGCAGCCTATTGCATTCCATAAGTGTTCTCAGGTGTCTGACTTCAGGTGAAACATTACACTTTTGTTTATTCACTTAGACGCTGAGTCAGCGGAATGGAAGCGCTTGAATTTAAAATGAGGATGTAGCAGTAAACGAACGTACTTTACGACTTTGGTTTGGAAAGTTTCGTTCGAGAGATTTCAGCCTCAAAAATGAACCACGTGGGAAGCCGGAAACGTTCAAATTACGACGATGTTTTAAGAGCGACGATGGATGCAGACCCAACAAAATCGTTGCAGGAGACTGCACAAAGCATGGGAGTATCCCCCAATGACAATAAGTCGACACTTTTCTCTCATAGGAAAGGTAAAGAAACTCGATAAGTGGGTACCCCATGAACTGAACGAATCCCATAAACTACGGCGCCTGGAAATCTGCGCATCGCTTACATTAAGAAAGCAAACTGAACCGTTTTTGCACCAGATAATAATCTGGGCAGTGGTTGGATGCAAATGAAAATCCAAAATACACCCCCAAGCCCGAACTTCACCCAAAAAAGGTTCTGGTGACAATTTAGTGGACATCGAAAGGACCAATCCACTTTTCATATCTTCAACCAGGAGAAACGATAAACGCTAGCAAATATTGTGAGGAAATCGACATATTGAATGTCGAATTGCCTCAAATTTATAAATAAAATCAACAAAAATTCTAGTTCCAGGTTTCGACTTTTTTTATAAATTAATTAAAGCAGTTTGGTTTACGCGTTAACTATCATGACTGCATTCAGACTGCAGTCTTCTATCCCCTGCGATCCTGCGCACGCTCCTTCCAGTTATTCAGACCAAGTGCTCTGGCATCCGTGGGGGCTTGGTCTATTAAACGGATGTTCGGCCTTCCTTGTCGTGTTGAACTTGGGGGGAATCGAAGATCTTCTTAGCTGGAGTCAATTCGCAAGATGTGGCTGAGTCAATGTAGTCGACGTATTTTGGCTTTTTGGACTACATCCACATTCACATTGATACAGATCAAAGAGTTCGCGGTAGTATCTTCTCCTCCATTCGTCCTCCATACAGGACCAAAAATCCGTCGAAGAATTTTTCTTTCATAGAAGCCCAGTATCAGTTATCCCTTCCTACTTATCGTCCAGCACCCAGCGCCATACAGCAGAACTGGTAGAATAAGGGTTTTGTAAAGCACACTTTTCGTCCTTCGAGTTAGGAGTTTTGAACCCAATTGTGTTGCCAGACCGGAGTATCAATGGCTTGCTAGAGTAATTCTTTGTCGGATCTCCAATAGGGTGTCATTCGTGGAGTTCACGTTTACTCCGAGGTAGATAAACTCCTTAACCACTTAGAAGTTTCTGTTGGACAGATGCTGGTTTGTTTGTTGATAGCATGTACATGGTCTTGTCCTCATTTATTTCAAGACCCACAAAGTTCGCCTGTTCTGCAATCGCCGTGAAAGCATCTATCACGGAATGCTGGGAACGACCGATGATGTCAATATCGTCCGCATATCCTAGTAGCTGAAGGGACCTGTTGAAGATAGTGCTTTCCGTGTTGACACCTGCCCTACGTACTATATATCTGCTCAAGAACAAGATCCGGTGCACGTTTGAAACAGTTCGGAGGAGCTACTTCCAAGTTGTACAATGCTCTGCGTGTACATACGGCCATCACCGTATAGAGCTCCTGACGATGACGATATGCGGCTTTGAGGTCAATGAATAGGTGAGTCTCGATCTAAAATTCGTTGGTCTTTTCCAGGATTTGTCTCAGTGTGAAAATTTGGTCTACATATAGTCGATCTGCCGGGCCGGAAGCCACAATGTTACGTTGCGATTAGTGTGTTGCAGAATGGTTTGAGACGTGCATACAGTACGTTAGATATGATCTTATATGGACATTAAGCAGGGATATGCCTCAATAGTTCTTGTAAGACATAGGATCACCCTTTTTTTAGATGGGGCATATGGAGTTGATAGTCCATTCATCGAGCGTGCTTTCTTCCACCCATACTTGGTTGATGATTTGGTACATGTGCCTTTTCAAAGCGTCGCCACCGCATTTGAAAAGCTCCGTTGGTAGGCCATGGAAATCTTCGGCCTTTTTCTTAAGCTTTTTTTTTATTGCTAAGCCAACTTCTTCTATACTTGGTGGTGGAACTGATTCTTCATTGACTGGATGTGAGTTCTCTTCTTGCCATTTCACTCTCTCTACATGATGTTCATTTAGCAGCTACTGGAAATAAACATATCTACTATCCCCTGTGCTTCGGTGATTAGTTCTCCCTCGCAGTTTCGAAGAGCCTGTGTTCCGATCTTGAAGCCAGCCGCCAGTTGCTTGGCCCTTTTGTAAAACCTGCGGATGTTGTTTTGGTTGTGGGACTGTTCAATCTCCTTAAACTGGGAGGTTGCGTAAGTCCTCTTCTTTCTACTCAGGATCTTTTCTCTTCTCCTTATTGTTGGCACTAGTGGAATGTCACTGCGCGGTGGAGAGTTTTTCACTCAGGCGCTCTCTGTAGGCTTTGCCTAATCTGGGCAGTTCGCAGCTTCTTCTCATTGGACAAACGAGCTCTTTAATTTAGTCGCAACAAGAAAATGGTTAGAGTTGACGTTTGCCCCTCGGAATGTGTGTACGCCGAGGATGTTGAATGCGTGCCTCACATAAGTGAGAAGACACTCCTTTCCCATTTCTCGTCCGCTGCCACCAACTACCTACCAAAGGGGTTGGTTAGCCAATCACCAGTCGAGGTACTAGGCACCCACCAGTCACCAACGTGGAGATAAGAGTAGTAGTTGGTACTTTACCCTTTACTTTACCTGTACTACCCTTTTACTAAATAGTATCTTGCCAGCTTGCTGTTTTTTCCTTCCCGATCTTAGCAGGATCTTCCCAATCGCTTTGGAGTTTAGAGCAGAGGCCCTTGAGTCATTTAGGGTTGTAAAACCAAACTTTTTCTCCTGCAGTAAAGGTAATTAGTTTTTAAGTTGTACCTGCCTTCCATTGTTTCTGAAGTAAGTTTTAAATTTTGTCGCGCAACATTGTGTACCTTCAGAAGTCAATTTTTCAATTCCATCGCTTATCTCCGACTCTCGTCGCCGCTTGTTGTGGGTATCCGAAAATTATGTCGGCTGGTAATTTGAGTTCTTTTCCAAAGTTTAACAAAGCTGGTGAAAAACCTGTTGATTCGTATTGCGCGGCCCGATAGGCCAATAAAGCTGGTAGCAAAAACGAATCACAGTCGGCTTAAGACGGACTTACAAACTTCGGTAAGTACTCCAACAGCATTCTGTTAAAGCATTCTGTGGTCTTCTGGGTACCTAAGATGTTGTTTTCGAGCTTGACAAATAGTAAAGTTTTAGCACCGAAATTTGGGGTCCATTATGCTTAATGTTTTTCGTTGTCCGCCACTTGGATTGTCGTGGAGGTGTTTAGGGATTTATGGTACTAGCTATCTTGGGACTATGGGTGGAATCAACTTCAACTGCTGGAAGTTTGCACTCCCCATATGGTCTTCGAGAAAGGATCATGCTGATGGGCATTTCGAGGATCCGGCCTATATTGAATCTCGATGTTAACATCAAGCCGTCAAAAACGGTGTTTTTGATTGCTTCTTGCTATTTATGCTTCAGATTTGATACTTGTTACATAGGATTTGTCCGTTGTTGCTGCAACAAGCGTAGAGTTCGAGTCTTTATCAGCCGTTTACAATGTTTGAAGACAATGTTTGAGTTAAGGTAACCATGTGCGAACTATAGTGATATTCCTCCTGCAGCAAAGTATATGTTGTCATGTGTGTGCTAAGCTCTTCAACTGTACTACCAAAAATGGCCTTTTTTTGAATTTGACATTGAAACGGCTAACATCTTATGCTTTGTATGTTTCGTCAAAGAGCTTGTTGAAGCGTTATTAGGAGCATCGTTCTTTTTATTTCTTTTTATTTTATTTATTTGATATTTATTTGATATTGTTGACTTAAGCCTTGATACGGATTGTTACGTGTACAACCCGGTCGTACAAGTACCAAAAGCTGAAGAATAAACTCCACTTCTGTTGTTTGTAGTAATAGGCGTAGTATATTTCACAGTTGGCACATGTTGATTGTCTACACATCGTTTATCTGAGTTTCTTTGGTGCTTTGGTGGGTTTTTGTGGCAGGGTAGTTACCTTCCCTTACTATCTATCTCTTCCTGGCTCTTCCAAAACAACCGCATGTTCTAAACTCAGTATCCCGATTCGATGAAATGAGGCTTGCCGTTCCCCTATTAGGGGTTCCTTCCCACTATATCTATTTCAGGATCCTGACTATTCCCGAAGAAACATAGACTTTTCTAACAACTTTTGGTTCAATCAAATAAATTTATTCGCCGTTTTCTTTTCTTCTATGGAAATTGGTTGGTCATATTCGGCCTTGTTGCCCATCGTTGGCTCTTATAAGTTCAGTAAGTCAAGTCCGTTTGGATGAGATCGGTACCCTGTAGCAGAATAACCACAGTTGATGTGTAGTCATAGTTACAGCACTGGGAATTGGCAGGTTGGCGACGGCCAGTACATACCATAATCGTACATCACGCAACCACAAATTAAGTCAATCAAAACATTATTAAAACCCAGAATTAAGCTGCAACGTTTAAGAAACGAATCCACTTTAAAATGTGTATCCAGTAGATTGGTTAAAATCATCAAAATGTGCAAACCAATTAAACCTTTTGCTTGAAACTTACTTGGAAATTGGATCTCTACTAGTCCATGGGGATTACCAAATGGAATTACTAATGAATCAGGTGAAGCATCTCGGTGCGGCTGCGATGTTTATTCTGCATCAAAATATCTTTCGAATACGAGTATGCAGTCGCATGCAAAATCTTAATTGTTGTTAGTTCCATAAATGAATTACCATCTATTCAGTGAGTGTTTCTGAGTCTCAGGTCACACTGGAATCCTGTGGATTTGCATCAGAGGAAAACTGAGACTATGATTCCTGTTGACGCTGAGGGTATTTGAGAAACTTTACCGCAGATGGCAGGACTCTGCGGGATGCAAAACAGTTCAAAAACATGCATCTGGATACCTGTTGATTTCCAGAATTTCTTCCTACCACGCAGGAGAACTGACTGCTTTGTATTTTGAAATATTTAATTCTGCAAAGTGTAGGGTGTATTAGTATCTCCAACTGCTGAAGAGAAGAGAATAACCCAACAGAAAACCTATGGTAGCATCAGGTGGCACATATTTGGTGGTGAGGTAGTAAATGTCGGTCATCTATGCTCTTCAACATCAAAACGCCTTGTTTTTCTGTCTGTTTTGCAGTAAAAATACCTTACAACTGCGTGTAGCAAAACCGAAGGTCGGTCATTTCTTAGCTAAAAAGGACAAGGTATGCTTTGTTCATATCGTTTGTTCTACGGTAGAAAGTGCAAAAAGGGATACTTAACCTTACTGTGTAGTCAGCAATGCTCCAGTTGCCCAACCAAGTTAATACAAGCCTTTACGTGCAAATCTGTAGTACAGTCTACACTTTTCAAGCTTTCTATTTACTCTTTGCGAAAGAAGTCCGTAAAAATGTTAAATCCCCTTGACGAATACATGCTTTTCGTGTTCAGCTACCTATTTCTTGGACCAATATTAGATGGACAGACACACTCGAGATACGAATAGAGAACTGAAGTCAGAATGCCTTTCCTGGATTTGATCTCTATAGCGTCTGTAACGTTCTACACAATCTCCCTATTTTCTATTGATTGGAAGACCCTTTTTTGAGCTGATGTAGTTATTTTTTTTTCAAAACCACTTATATAGGTTATGCAATGTTGCTGTATTAATAGGAACGTGCATTCAAATGTGTGATTCTGTACCTTTCAATATGATAAGCTTTCGTTTGTCCTCGTTTAACCATGTTAGCGGCTTCTGTTCAAATAGCCACAAACGCAAACCTGTAAAATATTGTTCCTCTGATGTTGGCCTGTAAATTGACAGTCACGTGGCAATTCAACATCCTATCAAGATCTTTTTTTAACAAGAACGGCCCACAAAATGGTGTTTTCAATAATCTTTCCGGAACTCAGAACGTTTTCCATTGTCATTCTGCAAGACTTGTTAGTATGGATTCATTATGCCTATTTTTGAGCTTATCTCGTAACCTATAGAGAGACGATGTGTTTCTTCAGCTCAATTTTGCAATTTTTTGAATCCGCTAGCTCGTTCAAGAAGTAACTATTCTATTATCACCAAGGGCGAGATAGTTACATACTCGTATCTGGTGATAAATAAATTGAACTTCAATGAACTGTATTTGTATATCTCAGTATATCTCATTTAGATGCCCTTGGAATTCACATTTTAAATGGCTGAGAACATATAATAGTACCATAGAACCCCAATGGGATTGTTGTCAATGAGCCATTAGAGAAGCTGATGTGATTGGTTTTAAAGCGCTGCTAAATACGTAGCATATAAATCTGCTCTGCAGACTGCATAACAGAGATGCCGCTGTCAGGCAGAATGAACCATTCACTCTGGACAAAGATGACAGCGAATCCCCCCCTCTGACCTAGACGCAGTTATGGTGGTAATATCGAAGCTGAAGTCCAATAAATCTCCTGGCGGATACGATTAACTTTCTGCTGAGCTATTTATAGTAAAGCAGCTGAAAATGGCCTGGTTGGAAACAAGCACTAGCTTATCTGTAATATATGGAATCTTAACATAGTTTGTCCGATCAACAGGAAAGGAGACCTTTTGACTGCACCAACTATATAGTAATGAGTCTCCTAAACATCGCCTGTAAGATCTTTTCTGGAACCATTTATGAAAATCTGGTGCGGCTTTAGGGCAGAAAAGTTCATCATCGATTAAATATTCACACTACGGCAGATATTGGAAAAGACCCGAACATTTTAAATCGACACTTACCATCTATTTTTCGACTTCAAAGCTGCATAGGGACAAGCTATACATCATCATGCCATGTCTGCCAAACTCGTAGGATGAAATTAAAGAATTCTTGCTGCTCCATTAAGCTATGAATTGATAGAGTCCTTTACTGCCAAGAAAAGGTTGTAGACAAAGCGACGTGCTGTCATGTGACTTTTTAACAAAAAAATTGAGCAAAACTCACTGGTCAGCAGAAGAGGCATATTCGTGAATAAAATTGTTGTGATTGGACAAGCACGGCGTCAATAAAATATTTGTGAGTATTGAGTGAGAAGCGTCCAAAATGGGTCTGGCAGCGCTATGCTGTCCTGTTACATCCTGTCTTAAGAAATGGAAGCACACCATCGAAGGCTTAGCCGAATCGTCACCATTGGTAATTGGTCTGCATTAGTTTACAGTAAGCAGCAAGGCTCATAGATTGGACGCGAAATTACTATTGATCAGGAGGCAACTGAGTAACAGAGCCCTCTCTCGTAAGACAAAATTGGCTTTATAGAGGGTGACCAGATAAGAACTATAGAAAAAAAATTTAAATAAAACAACAATGGTGTGAGATATAAAATTGATTCTGACTTAATTTTGAAGCTACGTGGCCGCTTCGGCTTCGCTGGCAGTGCTCCAAACGGTCAGTGCAATTTTTAATGACTCGGTCCAATATATGTATGCGGTGTTTTTACGGCAATAGCGTGTCGAATGTTGGCCTCGAGCTCGTCCAAAGAGGTTGGCTTGTAAGCATAGGCTAAGAACTTGAGATAGTCCCATAGAAAATAATCGAATGCTGTCAAATTGTATGATCGCGGCGGCCAGTTTATGTACGACCCAGTCGCCAAATTTTTCCTTCACAACTTCGAGGGTTGCATCGCTTATATGGCATGTAGCACTGTCTTGTTGGAACGACAGCTCGGATATATCGATGTTGTCGAGCTCTGACTACAGAAAGTTGGCTAACATCGCATTATACCTGAGACCATTCACGGTAACGAGGTTTTCTTCCTCATTTCGCAATAAATAGGATCCGATGATGCCGGCTTGTCATATACCGCAACAAACTGTCAGTCTTTGTGGATGCATTGATGCTCGAGTGGATTGTGTTCGTTCCAACAATGGCAATTTTGATTGTTGACATAGCTGCTGAGCCAAAAATGGCCCTCGTCCAAGAAGATGATTTTTTGGACAAAATCCAGATACCCGGCCAACATTTCCAGTGCCTTATTAGCGAATTCACCCCATTGTCAGAGGTCGCCCGGTTTCAATTCCTGCGTCAGTACAATTTTATATGGATGTAAGCTCAAATCCATTCGCAAAATAAGCCGGGTTGACTCTCTGGCGATACCCAATTCAGTTGATCGGTACCGAATCGAAATTTCTGGGTCTTCTTCGATACTGCGGCTATGTTTTCTTCATTTCGCACCAATCTCTGTCTGGATAGTGGCTTAAGATCCAAGAGAGTTTA
Source organism: Volucella inanis (assembly GCA_907269105.1). NCBI lineage: Eukaryota > Metazoa > Arthropoda > Insecta > Diptera > Syrphidae > Volucella > Volucella inanis. Next base: position 40,884,341 of record OU026153.1, read on the forward strand.
CTCACGCTCAAACTTTTCCACGGTTCTACGAATTGCCTACACACTGGAGCCATCATGACGACTGACCTCACAACGAAATACACGTTGCGTATTTACAACTGAGCCGTTCGGCAAGCCTAAGATGATGCGATGAAATGCCAAACCTTACTGCATATTTTGACTGCTGGATGTCAGTGGTTACTTTGACACCTGCTGAAAGAAAACAATTGGAAAAACTATCATTGCTATCTGGTCAAGCATTACAAAGGCTGTACAGCGATATCGGTCGATATCGGTCTAGTCAGGCTGGCCCATGTTGAGCAAATGGGCACCACAGTTCCAGTTCTAGCATACGCAAGTAGAAGGATACCTTAACCAACTCTAAGTGCGGCACTCGACGGAGCACGAAAGGTCGTGCTAACTGGAGAGTATTTTTGGTTGAGGCACAGGTTCGCTCCGGACTTTTGCGCTAGTAACAATTTTGTTCTTTGTTGTTCTCTGGAATAGTTTTTTTGATGCCTGAATGATAATTGTGATATCATCTTTAAAAACAGTACAATCTTTACTAATTGTAGGAGATTGATTCTACTATAGCTACTGTAGTCGCCACGAGTAAGGTCGTACATACGGTCCACCCCGAAAGGGTTACCAAGGCGCTTAGGTGAGCTCGTTATTTGGTTAGTTAAGTTTAGTTTAGGAATAACTAAACACTTTGTTTTGGAACCTCAGAATAAGATGTGTTCTACATGGGAGACTCTAAAGGAAATAAGTAACCACATCTGCCGATAAGTTCCTCAAAATCACCTGCCAAATTTCGGTCGGAATGGCCGACGTACAGGTATAAGAATAAATGCGAGCTGTTCAAGAGACATTTTTTTTGAAATACGATGCTGCCATCGTTTCCTAATATTGAGTTTACACGACCAAAGTTGGTCTTAGCATCGTGGTTAGGAAACTGATTGGAAATTGTTTTCAGTGGCTTGTAGAAGCAATCTTTCGCAAAGCCTTTCTTCTCATTTGTGTTCAGTTTCGGATCATCGATAGTTGTTCAACTGTCTATCGCTTATTGTGTAACATATTGTTACATTGCATGGCCATATACAATGAAGCTATTCTTTTCCGAGGTTGCCGTTCAATTAACCTCTTAGGTAAGATATGTAGTAGATATTTGCTTTCAGTAAAAGCAGCTTAACAAGAAGTTGCTATGAATTCGTTGGCGTCATCGTTTATTTTATCATACAACATGGTGAATTCTGCCTCAGCCGCCTTTAAATTTGAAAGGTGTCCTCTTTTTCCTTATTGTAAAGCTATGTGACACTTCAACATTGTCACTATTGAATGCGTTTTTGCAAAAACTACTTCTCTGAGTTTCTTTGTAGTAGTCGTGTGAACCTTTGTGCCATAAAAAAGCTTTCTTCGTAAGGATAATGTGGAAAGTTAAGAACTTTTCGTAAATAGTCATAAATATCCGTAACTTCATGGATTTCTTAAAGAATGTGGGCTATACGCATGTAGCATGTGATGTGATGACTACGTAGAGTCTGATTTACCTTTATAGCAATCCTTATCTGGGGGTTTAGGTAATCCTTTGAATCTGCGAAGCATCTATAAGTACCACTTTATTATCTGTTGTCTATGCCTGTGGGGCATCAACTCCTACTTTAACATTGTATGAGTAAATAAGAAAATATAAACACTCTTGGGAAATGGATAGAGTTTCATTCGTCTGAATTTAGACTCCAGAAAGGAAAGTTGGTTGGATTTATATTATTTTGCAAAGATACTGGTATCTGCAAGCTTTCGCGTTATGGATTTTGCAAAAGATTCAGCCAATAAAAATGACTTCACTTGATGTTCGCAATTTAATTTCAATTTTGAATTTTGATACTTTGGCTGAGGTTAGATTAGGTTTTTAGATTAGGCGCAAGATTACACAGCGTTGCTGCTGGCAATAATAATTTTCTTGAGAAACCTAATAACAAATCTGGATGGCTTATTATATCAAAAAAAAAAATTTTATTTTTTTTTTAATTCTCAGCGAGTGGGCTTTCCATAGAAGTCAGCTTACGATGCAAAGCTCTGGACAGTGTTGTAAAAGGTCTTCTACAGGATTTCCTCTTTGTTTTTTTCGTCAATTATTATTATTCGCCGAGACAAACAATTACGGGATTAATTCTAAATTAAAGAGATAATATCGAAATGTGTTTATCTGATAAGATTTGGAGTAAAAGATAGATTTTTGGCAAACCTTTACAGGTTAACAGCTCGTTAAAGGGATAAGTGGGACTTTGTTGCCTGTTAAGATTGACAAAAACAAATGAAGTTTCCAGAGTACTTTATAAATTGTTCGGCTGCATCTTAAGACTACCAGCACTCATATGCAGTTTAAAACATATCTTGAAAAATGAAAAAAAAAAAAACAAGGCAAGTATCTACGCTAACATTTTTTTGACATCAATATCCACGACCTCAATGATCAGCATATTTACAAGCTTTTTATGTCAATTTGGTCAATGATAGGTTATGGTTACATGTAAAATTGTTGAAAAAAACTTTTTTACATTCTTAAGCTTAAGTCTGTAGAAGACTTGGTCTTCTGTCTTTGAATGACAATATAGCAATTGCCTTCCTTTCTTTGGTTGCCTTGTCTGGGCAGGAATGCTTAAGAGTCAAAGATCTTAAGATTCTGAAAAGAACCCAGGTGAGACGTCGAACTAAGCGCCAAGGACGTCTTAACTAGACGTAAAAAAGTGAACAGTATGGAGGGGACCCAACAGGATTATACTCCAGGTGGTACTCGCAATGGTGACAATCCACCCTTTTCGACTACGGCCGGGGCATAGATTCTGGAGGCTTGTCTCGTAAAACCGAAAAGGTGGAACGGGCTCCAGAGAAGACTCACTCTGAAGGGGCAGCTGAAGAGGCGACGGAGACGCGACGGAGACGCGACGCAAAAGCACGGTGCAAAGAGATGGCGAGTACCGTCGCAGGTGCAGTAGCCAAAAGTCACACTCTTCCAGCTGCGATAGAAAAGAGAAACAACCGACCAACCAACCTCCCAGATCTGAAACTGCGCCCTCTTCTTCTATCCCGAACAGGGCCAAGAGGAAGAAATTTTCCGACATTCCCCTCGATACCCGGATGAAACTGGTCCTGCAACCAGCAAACGTGGAAGAATGGAAATCGCTTGAAGCGGTCAAACCTATTGACAATAGATCAGTGCTACAACCAGCAAAATTTGTAGCTCTGATCGATGAAATCTGCTGTAAAGCGCAGGCTGCCCTACACGTGCCCGACGACTGGTGCATTAGTAATGGGCTTTTAGTCAATCCTCTATAAACTGAGGTTGTTCTCTTTACGAGAATGAGGAAGTGCCTGGTCTGACCCATCTAGTGCTTAAAGGCATCACCATTAAATTCTCTAAAGAAGCTAAGTAGCTATCCTGGATAAGAAACTTTCCTTTACTAAAAATATTACGTCGAAAGCATCTAAGGCGGTGTCGGCCTTCTGGCAGTGCAGAGCAGCTATTGACAAGACATGGGATCTGTCACCGGAAAGGTTTCCTTTGGATTTACACGGCTATGATAAGGCCAATTATATCCTATGCGTCCGTTGTCTGGTGGAATAAGCTCTCCCGAAAATATGTAATTGCTGCTTTCACCAGACTCCAAAGAACTGTTTGTCTTGGATGCATGGGGGCTTTCCCTAGCACTCTTGGCTCCGCTCTAGACGCATTGATGAATCTCCCTCCCGGCTGTTTTATGACTCTGTTCTTACAGACATGCCGTCCGATGCAGTGACAACAGAGCTCTTGTTGTTGAAAAAAATACGAAGTCTACTTTCCTTGTGCCCAGGACTAGCTTCGGACAGAATCTGAGCTAGGAAAGGAATGCAGTCAGGTCTTCGCGGGCAGCTTCAAAACCAATATAGGATGTGGCGCTGGTATCTTTCTGGAGGAAATCTTGCATCTGTTTTCCAAGCAGAAGTTTACACAATCCTTACGGAGAAACGGTGGAGGGGGCGAAGCATTTGCAACTGCAACGACAGCCAAGCTGCGCCTAAAGGCTTGCTAAATCATACTACGAACGTAGTCCGAAGGCTAAATTCAGTGACCCTTGTCTGCCTACGTCCTCGGTTAAGGCTTCGTCTCATACGAGCAAAACTGCAGATGGCACAGCTCTGCGGGACCAAACGAATACTTCCCGATGTCTTTAGGAAGTGAGCGGTCTTTCTGTTGTCTTTTGGCGGAAAAGACTGCAGGTTGCTTACTGGCTTCGCGATGGAACATTATACTTTTGCAAAGCACTTAAATGTGCTAGGTATAAATGACGCAACATCCTGCGATGCTTGCTGCGGAAGTGATGACACCGCGGAACACTATCTCTGTGAATGTCCGGCTTACGCTCGCATCAGGCGAGCTCTGGCTCTGACGTGGTGGGTGCTGGTACTGTAGGCACCGTATCACTGAAGAGCTTACTCATCTTTCTTCGTAAGACTTAAAGATTTCATTAAAAGGAACTTTCAAGGAGTGCAATGGACTAGTTCTTTGTCTGAGTGCTTTGTTTCGACAATAAAAAACAATTGCGATGCAAATTTTGCAATCTTGTAATTTATGCATAGATAGGCGATTTTTTGAGTGTAACGTCACTAATGTATACTGGTCTTTGAACTTATGAGGCGCTAAAAGTAAGACTACGACTTTTTTGTCATCAAGTCTTTTCTTTAACCCTGGGTGCCCAGCTGGTAACTTTGAAAAGAATCATCATTCCTAACTTGGCAATGGTATACATAAAGATATCTTTTAGGCAGTAAGGAAGGCGCACTCGACAAAAAGAAATAAGCGTTAAGCGTTTGCGTCGACAGTCAACACAGTTAAGACGAATCACTAGTTTTAAGAATCAAAGCAGTACCGGTGAATAGCACATTGATTGCGTATGCTAACTGCGGTCAATATGTGATGATGGCAGCAAAAAGCAGTTGCCCAGAATGCAGCGTTCTGTTTCCATTGCTATGGTGCATGCTGGTCAACTCACGCGTACAATAATTTTGAGATGTGTGCACATATGTTGGATCGTGCCTAACGACTGCCTAAAACGCAGGCAGTCCTGGACATGATCGAAGTTTGGTGCACTAGATCCTAGATTGGTGCTTTCAATCCTCTTTGATGAGGTTGTTCACTTTACGAGAAGGAGGAATCTGGCTGGTCTGGCTCATCTAATGCTTATAGGCATCACCATACATTTCTCGAAAACAGCTAAGTATTTGGATGTCATCTGAATAACAAAATTTTATGGATTAAACATGTTACGTCGAATGCAAATGGTTGTGCAAAGGAGATCTTGGCAAGATATGGGGCCTGTCATGAAGAAGGCCAATTATATATGTATACGTCGGTTGTCTGGTGGAAAAAGCTTTCTCGAAAATACGTTATTGATGTTTTTACCATACTCTTAAAATCGGGCTGCCTCGGCTACATTGGAGCTTGCCCTAGCACGGCTAGATTCACTTTAGATGCATTGATGAATCTCCAGCATCTTGATATTCACATATCTGCACTCTTACATTCTGCTTCCGTTCAAAAAGAAGTAATCTTTGTCACAACGCCTACTAGAGCATTGATGACATGGCGCGTCGACTGTCTTATGTCTCTGGTTTTATGTCCATGCCATAACACCTGAATTTCTCCAACGAAAATCGACTTTCCCTGTGCAAGAAAGGGTCTTGTTGAAACCTTTTACGACCTCCAAGCTAGTTTGAGAATGCATTACTTTACTAATCGCAGTCGGAAGTCTAAATTCACTGAATTTTGTCTGGGTCCCAGATCACAATGGAATCGCGGGAAAGAAATCTCCGTTGAACTAGATATTGAGAGTTAGGTTTCATATGAGGTAAACATTTTCAGATTGCCGCTAGACCAAATGAATGCTTTCTTATGTCTTTAAAAGGTCAGCGGCCTTCCTGCTGTCCCTCAGTAAGAAAATCTGCAGGCTACTTACTGGAGCTGTGACCGGATCCCGCCCAATTATCAAGGCATCGTACATCAATGACGTTTTCTAATAAGAAGAGGAGGCAAAGCAAAGTACTGGTCTTATTATGGTTTTCAGCTGATGCCATCGATGTTGCTACGATTTGACCAGTTACAAGTGGCCGGTCATAGGTCTCGTTGGCGGCGAAACCACCGATAGTCCCTACCAGGACTTATGCCACGGTACCATGGGAGTCAGGAGCTCTTCGCATCCAGGTTGGGCGTCATGGGTGCTGTGGTTTAAGCCCAAAACGCAGGAGGGGTCCTAGACCCATTGCAGAATAGCAAATAAGTACTGGTTGCTGTGACACTAAGATCAGCAAGAGGTTTTAGATCGGCTTCGACCCATACCAAGGATGGAACTCTTGCCTCTAATACAAATTCTGCTTTGGCATTATACTATTAATGTAGGTAAGTGATGGCTAGGCGTATACACCATCCTGTGACGCTTGCTGTAAAAGTGATGACCACACCGCGGAGTACTGCCTTTGTGAATGTCCGGCTTACGCTCGTATTAGACTGCAGATGCTCCGCGTCGACGTGCTGGCACTGTAGGTACTTTATCACTGATGCGCTTACTCGTCTATCTTCGAAAGACTGACAAATTCCTTTAAAAGAAAATTACGATAAGTACAATGGACTAATTTTTTGTCTGAGTGCCCTTTTCCGACAGAAAAAAGAGGATGATCCTTGAATTAGTGATACGGCTTTCTCTGGAATGCTGTCGTTCATTCAGTCACTATGGCCTATAAAATCATACATAGCGTCTGCAAAGTTAAGCCTTTTGTGTAACGTTCACATCTTAGTGCAGTATATAACGTTCGCGGCTGTGACTTTCTTTCATTCGCCCTATAGTTCTGTGGCAACTGCATAAGTGGCATGCGACGGAGTATTTTCTTGTTACCAATACTGCTTTGACTTAGTTTAGAAAGGCAGGAACAGAGATTCGTGGAGCATTATCTTGATCTAGAAATTTTTAAATTAGCTTCTAATTCTATTTTACTTAAATAGATGGCGCTGGCAAGTGACAAGTATATTTTTTATTTCAAATTTTAGTATGAGATTTAACGGCCGTACCGAGGTAGACAAAAGATTGTCTCAAAGCTGTGCCCTTGATGTATCCTAGATTTTTGCATTCATTCACAGATAAACCCATTTTTTCCGTTTTTTTTTTTTTTTTTTAGAAAATTGTGCCTCTGGTGTTGGTTTGCACTTTTCTCAAGTAAGATGTCTTCATGAGATTGGTTCTAAATTTTACGGAGCGGTAAGCGGTCTAAATCGTCATTCTGCAAAATCTAACGAGTTTGGAAACGACATCATAGCTAGACATGGCTATGTATAGCTCGCCTCTATAGCTGCTGTTATATGTGGCTTTTAAATCGACAAAGAGTAGGTGTGCATCGATCCGGATCTCTTGGATTGCTTCTCTTACTTACTCAGCCTTTACTTGGTTTTGATCGGATGGTCAAAAACCTTAGTTTTAATCGCTCAAATTGAATGGTTCGTTCAGCTTAACACCGGAATTTGGGTTACTTTAGAAGTACTCCAAATACAACAACCAAATGTCAGTCGCGACATTGTCATTTTGCCTGATGGTTTGATGAAAAGTTGAACTTAATGCTTCCATGTTCCCACGCAAGGAAACGGCATGCTAAGTACATTTGACGTTTCTAGACGTGGTTTCACAAAAGATGTTCACTATCGTATTTTGGCGTTAAAGTCATCTAAAACGATTTCAAAGTCAGTAAAAACAGTTTTGATGTTTGATGTTCTCGAATTGAGCCTAGGTATGGAGACTTGAAATGCATTCTCTCATGAGCCGAAAGCTTAAGTTTTCTTGACTGCAGTCTACCAATGAGAAGCTGCTTCAATTCTTTGTAGTCGTCAGTGTTGTCGTTTAAGTTCAGAGTCTTGGAAGTGGCAATGGTTTGTTTCAAATTTCGGATACTTACATCTTACACGACCTATTTGGATAAATTGTATTTGGAACCCGAAATCAACAATCGCCCTGTGGGGATCTAGACGTACAACGATATGTGGCCTAAAAGTTGTTTTCTATAGTGGAGACGGTTAGTTGAAAGCCAGACTGGTGTTTGCGAATGAAAATAGTGCAAAAGACAGATAGTGCAACTATAAAGTTCGCTGTATAGGATTTGAAACAGGCGCATACCAGAAGTCAATCAAACTTGGATGTTAAATGGGTGTCCTTCATAGCTAAATATACAGTCGATGAAGTTGGAGCTTCGATTGTCTGATGTTAGCCGGAATCCAAAATGCCAAAATTAAAGTAGTATAAAGTTTATGCTACTTGTCACAACACATATCGATATTGTGTGTTATCATCAGACAAAGGAATCTTACTCACTTGAAGTTACATCTAGATGATCACTAGATCGATTAATTTTAGAGTTTGTAAATTTGACCATTGAACATACGAGTATGTATAATATAAGTGTAATACTGATACTGAGTGACTATCCATTGGAAGAGTCCACCCTCCAGATATGTATATACATATTTATCCTACAATCGTACCAACAAACTCATCGAATTCTCACCTTCAGTCGTTTGCCTTTAATTAAAACATGGTGTTCCATCATAACCAATATCGATAATTCCATTTATTTGTGGAAGCATGCACATGAGCGTTGGGTTTGGATTCATTAATCAAAATAAAAACATAAACGCACAGTACGAAACCTTTCAATCACTGTCTGATGAAAATTTATTATCGTTCTTATTGATTGCCCACATGAATTAAATTCGGAAAATCGAAAACAGTCCTTAAAGTCTTTCTTTTAAATCTGCTGTACGTGTGGTTGGTTATGTGTGCCCTTAAGTTGGGAACACGCTCCATTGCGAGAATGTGATTTTTGTTGAATTGATGATATGGATAAAGTGCAGTTTTTCATTGGAAAGTCAAGAAAAAAATCGTTGAATTTAAATGTAATCACTACAAATGGCCGATAGCAGTTCATTGAACGATTCTGTGTATTGTTACAGGAAAATTTGTATGTTTATGCGGCCAAAAGACTTCGAATGTATTGAAACATCGATTGCTTGCGGGTTGCAGATCTATGATCGTCATTTATGTGCGTAGTGATGTAGCTTACCAAATTTCACCACATTGTGATCCATGTTAAAATGCGGAATTCAACTGAATTAATGAATTAAAATTTCATTTCCGTAAGCAAATTATCCACAACTGCTTCATTTACAGTAAAACTGGACAGTAATTCGACCTTTAATAAGTTTGATACGCTGTCTGACTTCATACAAAGAATTGTATCCCTGTATCCTCATACTGAAATCGTGATTACGGGCGATTTCAATATACACAATTCTGGGTGGCTTCGACATTCTTCTCACCATGATAAGTACATATATACATACATTGTTGATGTGCTTTCCCGTCTAGGCTCATCGTACCATTGTGTCATATCAGTTAATTTCTCGTAGGTATACCGACCATGCACTTAGAGAAAAGATTCTTAAAGGAACCATATACCGAATTGGAGCAGACTTAACAGCTTCATTAGAAATTTTAACTAATCGTTATGTTGCCTCGATAGCGACGAGGATGCCGCTGCTGATATAATCACAGATACTATTCTCTTTGGAATGAGATCCCTTATCCTTCATCGGATAAGCGACTCGAGCTGTAAAGAGGCTGTCAGAGTTAAAGAAATGTTTTTTCGGTCCTACAAGACCAACCCGACGTAGGAAAACCGAAAAAAGTTCAAACGAGCCAGGAATGACTGCAACGCCTTTCTTAAACTTGTTAAATTCCAATACGGCCAAAAACTGAGCGAAATAAATACTACAATGTCCCAAAGGCAGTACAAAATTTTGGTCGATCTTCAAAAACATTAAAAATTCTGCCTCATCCATCCCAACGCTCTTTTATTGACATAATTGACATTCCAGTTGTCAGCTCTTTGGTAAAGGCCAGTCGACTTGGTGCATACTTTACAGCCAGCTCAGTAAAATGGGACGAATCCGCTTTTGCAGTAGTGTAGTAGCAAGAGTATTTAAAGATCTTAATATACAAAAATCCGCTGGTCCAGATGGTATATCTCCCCTTCTTCTGAAGAGGTGTTCTTTCCTGCTAGTGAAACCACTGTGTAAGTTTTTACATCAATCCTACACTTTAGTACTCTTTCCGAGTAGGTGGAAAATAGAATTTGTCAAGCCCGTCACCCTCATAAAATATCTCGAAACACGAAAACTTCTCAATGACCGGCAGTACGAATTTCGATGCAAAAAGTCCGGTGGTGATATGATGAAATGTCTTACCGAAAGGTGGAACCAAAGCCTACATCAATTTAGTGAAAGAAATATAGTTGCACTTGATATTTTTAAGGCATTTGATAAAGCTTGGCATCAGGCTAGAAACTACCTTTCGGAACGTGCAATTCAAGTAGTCTTATATGGTTTCGAATCCAATATTCCAATAAGGGTTCCATTCTGTCTCCAGCACTCTTTTTAATTTTCATTAAAGATCTTTTGTCTGCTTCTTCTAATCCAATATACGAGTATTCCTTTGCTGACGACAGTACTCTCTGCTTTTCATGTTCGTTCCCGGACTCACGCCCCTGCTCTTCGGCTATAGAACGGAAACAACAGCGTATGTTAAGCACATTTAATTCTGAATTGAGCAGCATAAAGCATTGGGGCACAGTGCTTTCTTTAAAGCGAAATTTAATTACCCAGTCATTGTCCATGAGTTGCACTGGCATTATCGAGACCGAAAAACTTTCCATCCTCGATGTCAATGTCGTCAAAAATGCTGTGAAATGTCTAGGTTTCCTCAAGCTATGTAAGAAATATTTCATCTCCTCTCATCTGGCATCAATATATATATATAAGGCATTCAACAGCCAACAAAGTTGGAGTACAATGCTCATGTCTTATTTTGTTTTATCGCTTAAGCCCACTTTCGGTTGAATTCTAAAATATCGTGATTCATTCTTAAGTGGTACAACCCGCTTATGGAATGTTTTGCCAAGCTCTTTATTCCCTGGTCATTATAACTTGCAAACATTTTAGAACAATGTACATCGGTATCTCTCTTTTCTTGACCTACGGGTCAAGAATTAGCAGACGTTAATTATAAAACAAAATAAAAAAGTGATGAGGTCTTGAATGGAACAACTTAGCCTTCGATTCCTTACGATCATGGGCGCTTTGCTTCCAATCTTGTAGACTAACCATTCCTGGGCGGTGGGATTCAAAGACTTCAAAGACTCTCTTAGCTATAACAATGTTTGTTGTTCATTCCTTGTCCCTGATGTAGATGAACCAGAGTCGTCGTATTGCCTTCACATCTTGGTACAGCCATAGAGTTTGCAGATTTATATTCTCCTTTTCCTCCTCGTACACAAGATCAAATATTCGACGAAGAACCTTTCTCTATGAAGAGCTGCCTTGCTTGGAATAATCTTGATTGTTCGTAGAGAACTCCTTAATTTTTAACCGTGCGGTAAACTGTTGTCTCGAATGTTGTTGTTGAACCTAATACTTCAAGTATTAGGTTTTTTTTCGCATTTTAACTATCATCTAAGACCAACTTCATGTTGCTTGTCTTCTTCAAATCTCATAAATGTTTTTGCACTGGTTTGGCTGAAACAAGCGATGTTGTCTGAAGCAAACAACACGAGGGAAAGATCGTGTTTAAACGCGACCTATGCACTATCTGTTCCATGACAGCACACCTTCTCACCCTTGGATAAGCTGTTTTTAAATTGTGCATACATTGTGTGCTTTTCAGTGTATTCCGGCACATCTGGATCAGTTTGCTGGGATCCAAAATAAAGCAACCGTTTTATGAACGATGTCATAAGCGGCTTCAAAATCGATTACAAGGTAGTGCGTGATTTGAAAATCGTTGATCTCATTGTGAAAGATGGATTATCCATCTACCTGGCCAACAGTCACACACTGGTATGTGTGACGTCAGATGCTCACTCAATAGACTAGATAGGAGCTTGTTAGTAGAATTTGTCATATGATGGCCATTTTTGTAAAATAAATCGTTGGATATTGGTGCCCCCGCGAGTCTCTTCGACTTAATGTTTCTGTTAATCTTTTGATAAATTTATATTCTCCACCTGTTCTGTTGTTCTATTGTGTGCGGTGTCTTGGTGGTGGCTTTTAGTAGATGGGCTAATAATGCTCTTTGGGGCATGCTCTTTAATAATGGTTGTTCGTTTAAACGGCAGTGTTCCTTGACTTTGGGACTACTCCAGGTTTATTTAGATATTAGATATGTCCGAGAATTCTTCTCGTTTGACAGTCTAGCTCTGAATTTAGCAGCAACGAAAAGGTTGGAACCCTGAATATGGTCAAGTTTGTGGGCAGATTATTGAGCATGAAAACTTAGTGCTACTTATCATCGTATTGCGAGCGGTAGCAAAATCGATTAATATAGCGCCATTGTCTGTTGTTGATTCATACATCCTGTCCGTTTTTCTTAACGGCTTTGGCGTAAAAGGTCCCGAGAAGAACTTTGACATCGTACTTCCAAAGGTTCCATAAAATGTTTTCAAAAGATCGTAACATTTACTAATGTTTTGGCTAAGCTGTGAGTTAGATCACAGAGAGGCGATCACTTATGAGATTGAAGTCTAATGAACACATCTAAGCCGCCGAATCAACTATGGCAGCTATACGACCACAAGCTTCTGTGAAAAATATTAAGTGAACTACAGTAACGTCTAATTTATACAGCTCGAGAGAAAATTTGGTTTTCTGTAGTGCACCTGGGGTGTGCAAGTAGTTCACAATTGAAGTGGACATCCCTTAGCCAAAGTCTTTCACGATCGTTAAACTCATAAAATGGGGTCCTCATCTGAGGTCTAAGATGAGACTTTTATAATAAAAGTGTTCATTTGCCACAGTACCTAATCTAGAAGTCCTTACTTTGTTAGTGGATATCTTATTGACCTTTATCATAATTTTTTTAAGAAGCTTAGTTAGATGTGTTGGTTTGATCTTCGTTGACTTGATCTGAAGAATTTCCTCACTGTCGTTCAAAACTATAAAGAGTAATGTATGATGCTCTTTGTTTTCATTCGTCAGCTGGCAGCAATAAAAATCTGTCGATATTGTGACCCCATCTTCCGTTGATGTACTAGACACTTAGCGATCCTCAGCGAACTTGATGAAGTATTAGTTGTTGTTTGCTAATATGTTGCGCAAAACTAGTCTTTAATCGCTGCAACTATTAGTATCGACTGAGATAATTAACCTATTTGATGCTAATGTTCTAAAATTCGTATTCTTAGTAACGTTTACATACGAACATATGTTATCTCGTACGGGTATATACCATATGCGTGTATCTACACTATGCATTCGGCATTCAGGGCTTTTTTCAATTACACTATTCCATTGCCTACAAAATCACAGGCTTTTTGGCAAATCCGAACTGAGCTGAAGTTGCTCAGCATTTAGAATTAAAAGAATTGATCTAAAGACCAACTCTTGTGGTACTTCATCCCTTATTGATTTTACATTTCTCACTTACTTACTATCATTAGTTTTCAATACCTATCTGGTTGCTGTCATACCATACTCCTAAACCAAGCACACATTTTGTCTGTGCGAAACAAAGTTAAAAAAAAAATAGACGTCGCGGTGAAATATTTTTTTGAATGAAGTACTCTTATAGTGTAGTTCAGTACATCACATGGGCCTAGAAAAAATCTACCTTTTTGTCTGAGTTCTTTTATTCCCTTTCACAGATTGGTTTGACATTGCACCATTTCATTTTTATTAGCACCCAAAACCTGGAGGAACTTTATTTCTCTTCTCTCTTCTTTCCATCATTTCTGCTTTGTTAACTGCATTCCGGGCATCACTGCTGTCGTCAGTAGACTTAAAGGGATTAGGTCTTTTTTTCAGTCACCGGACGGCCAATTTCTCTTTCAATATTGTTTCTTAACATCACGTACTTTTGGTGTTCCGGTATTTGGTACAAGTTTTTTGCTTTATGTTGATATTTGATAGAAGTTTCCCTCTGTGTTTTTAACGTATGTATGTGTAGTGTGCATTGTTCTATGTTGAGGTTCCGCCTATCTATGTTGCTAGTCTGACATCTTCTCTGATATTTGACTTGCTTTTGTGTTTCGAAATTTGTTGAACTTCAGATATTTTTATTCTGCAAATTTTTGTAAACAACTGACTGTGTAATCCAGTGCTTGGAGTTTTTTTTTTTTTGCCTGCAGACGCTAGTTAATTTCTGGAACTTGGGAATATTTATTTGTATTTGTTGCTTAGACTCGATTTTGATATTGTAAATAAGTTCGCAGAATTCACAGCTAAATAGTACAGTGCCTTAATGTTTACTGTCTGATAGAACCGTATTTTCCCATAGCAGTCATGGGAAAGTCATTTTACTTGTGCATCGGTATAGTAACAATCCGGATTGTGTTCGTTTTTTGTTAGTAATGCCAGGTTTCCATGTCCTCAAATCACATCTCTAAATGGACCGAATAAAAATATGTATCTTTCGTGGAACAATCATTCAGATATTTTGCGCAAACAAACAAGGATATCTACTCGTACGTCCACTTTCGTCAACATCCATATAAAGAGTTTACTTCGTTCTATTTAATAAATATTTTACTTTTTTCACCTTGACTTAGTCTGAAGTTTTCCACCTTCCGAATGAAGTTGATAACACTACTAGCAGAGGTATTCATTAGTTCATTGAAGCCGAATTGTTCCCCGAAGAAAATCTTCCTTCTAATTCCGTTAAGGGCTGAACATTTACATAAGATGTGTTCAGCTGTTTCATCTTCTTCAAGACAAAGTCGGAACTCCGGAATGTCGACTATATTCATTTTGTTGAGGTGATATACCATTTAAAACCGTGATGTCCTGTGAGTTAACCTATTAAGTTTTTGATATCGTTCCGACTTAGATCTAGGCATCTACTGGCTTTTTTTTTAAGGGTAGCATGGCTCGTTTGGCCTGTCTTAAAAATGAGCTATTCTTCCAATATGAGATGCATCTCTTATACCTCTAGCAATTAACAGCTAAATTGACTGCTGATTTAGGAGTGCAGCAGAAGATTTCAGGTCCAATAAAGGGAGTTTATGAGCACTTTCACACCAGTTTGTCGGCCTTTTCATTCCCATCGTTGCTGTCATGATCCGGAACCCACCACAGTTTGGTTTTGTTACTAGAACTTAGTTTTTGGAGGGTTTTAAAGCAGTACATGTCAGATTTAGAGTCAATGGTGTTCGAGCAAAAGGCACTTATAGCTGCTTAACTGTCCGTGAATACATTGATATTTCCGCCTTTGATACCAGAGCTGTTGGCACATACTGGATTTCTGCCTGAAATACACTAGGACTTTTGCCCATAACTAGGTCCGTGTATTCTAGCTCCCACTCCCGATTCCATTTTAGAACCATCCTTATACCACCCATGCTTGTTTGCCGGGAATATCCGTGGAGAAGCCTTTATTGAAATAAAATGTTTTTTGAGGGCGGTCTGTTACTGCGCAAATCATATGAAGTTCCGGTATTTCGGAGAGCAGGATCCTTAGCTCCGGGTGTTCGCTAAAACTTAACTCTTTAATTTCTACCAGACTTGCTGTACTGCGTAATGCCACTTTGTTTAAATATAAGTGTAGGGGCCTTAGTCCTATTATTACTTCTATCTATTCTATTATTCTGTTGTGGGGCAGGTCCGAAAGGCTCTGGAAATGTACTCTATTTAGCTATAAAGTGACGGTCTTTTGACTGACCTTAGTCCACCATGCTATAGGAGAATTCATAAGTTATGATGGGCTTAACCATGAATGTATAAATCCAATGAGTTACCTTTGGAAAAATCCCCCATATGCTGCTATACATGCGAAGGCAGGCCCACAAAGCTTTGGTTGCTTTAGTTATTTTGTTGTGTAAGTGAGAGTTCTAGTTGAGTCGTTTGTCTAGGAATACTCCCAGATATTTGACATCGTCGGAGTACTCAACGATTGTATTGTTAAGTAAAACTATACCTAAATTTGTGTTTCTTTTTTTAGTTAAAGAAATTATGACAGCCCTATTTGGGTTTATGGAGAGATTATCTCTGGTGCACCAGTAGAGGACTGTCTTAAGAGCATTTTGCATACGTGCAGTGACCTCATTAGTCTCTCTGCCCTTGATGATGATGACTTATTCATCGGAATAACTAATTGTGTTGTAGCTTAAATTGCTTAATTTGTTAAGTAGATCATCTATGACCAAAGACTAAAGACTATGAAGGCACGATAGTATGCCTCCCTGCGAGTAGCCCCTAAAGGCTGATACTGATACCGAAGTTCGGCTTTTAGGCATCACTTTGACCCAGTTCATGGTAAGGTGATTGATGTTTCTATGGGGAAATGCTCAGAGTGCAATTGCGGAATGAACTTTTGGTTTTAGTTCTCAGCTTAATCAGATCATCTTTCGTACTTTTAGTCCAATGAAACAGAGATAAGCAAGGAAGGTAGTTGTGTAGTGGCCGTAGCTTAAGTGATAGTGTATTGGCTTCGATCCATTGGACTTCAATCCTAATCACAATTCTAAGTCTAATAAAGAATCTCTGACCTGATCTAGAGATTAAATTCTCAAATTGTCCTCAAAATTAATTTCCCTGACCTCCTATGCACTCAGTTGGATAGCGAAACTCGCATCCTGTTTCAGATAAAGAAATCCTCTCTACTAACGTCTTTTCCAATTCTGGCCTTTTCTGATAAATGCTGGTGGTAACAACATGGGCAAGCAACTAGGCCTAACCTTCACATTTGTTATTGTAAACTGCATTTCCCTTGAGTGTGAACTTCTTCTTTCTTGTTATTTTTTATTTTTTTATATGTTTCCATATGATAACAATTCAACGTCCGTCAAACAAATTACACTTAACTCAACAATCTTCCAATATTGTTGACTTTAGTTTTATACTTGATAAGATACGATATTCGCTGTTTTTCGCAAGTTATTCTTATCTACAGCATATAAATAATTCGCCATCACCCCCTTGGTATAACGAAGAACTACGTTTAACAACAGAATAAAATTTATGGCATGAACACATCACAAGAATTCGGCTCTAGACGTGATTATCGAAAGTAACAACAAGCTCACAACTAACATTGTGAATAACAAAAACAGATACCGCTGCCGAATGTAATCTTTCCTCATCTTTGACTCTTTAAGATTTGTTCACGTCATTTTCACATACTTATTTATTTCACTTATTTGGGTGGCGCTGCAGTCTGGGGTGAACTTGGGCCTCAACCAACAAACCTCTCCAGCTACCACGATCTTTGGCCATTTACTTCCAGTGCCGCACTCCAAGTTGGTTGAAGTCCAATCGCACTTATAGATGTGGTAGTCCTCTGTGGCGCCGTAGTCTCTCGGCAATAAACTCGAATAATATTTGGACTAAACCTGTGGCGTAGACATCTGACTAGACCGATGTCGCTGTACAACCTGTACACTTGGTTGTCAACGTTACCTAAAAATATGCGCAGTAACTCTCTCTCAAAACGACCAAGTGCTTCTTCATCTGCTTTCGACAAGGTCCAACTTCCTGTGTCATAGACCACGACTGGGATGTAAAAGGCCAGTTTAGTATTACAAGAGAGGGATTTGTTGCTTGTGAGGCAAGAGTCCCAAAAAAACAGCGACTGCCAAAAGCAATTTGGCTGATTTCTGTTATAATGCCGTTGTCCTTAACTACCTCGAGGATATATGATATAATGTTCTTTAATTGCGAATCTATCCTCGCAACGAACCAACATGGATTCTTAAAAGGCAAGTCCACAACTACCAACCTTATTGAGTTTGTTTGCAACACACAGTGTGTCTAAAGAAAAGAAATTCCCTGAACTGCGGTAACTACGGGGGAATAAGACTTCTCAACATCGAACATAAAATCCTGTCTACCGTATTATGTAAACGTTTAATACCCTCCTCGAGCAGATCAGTTTGGCTATAGGCCGTGGAAATTTACCACCATCATCACCTCGATCAAATTTTCACATTACGAAGAATCTTGGAAAAAACCTAAGAGTTCCAAATCGATATACACCACCGCTTTTCTGATTTCAAAGGACACGAACTAATGTCTAGTTTTGGCATCCTTACAAATATAAATGAAAAATAGTCACATACGAGTAAATAACAACAATGACAATAGCGCTGTAATCATGCAAAGAATCACTAACAATTGAGTGGTAAAGCCCTCTTTTCGGCAACAAATCAACAGAATCCTGTTAACCTTAGTCCTGCTTAACATCGCTTAGATAGCTAGGTGAACTTTAGCTCATGGGCACTACGCCTGGAAAGTTTTCGACTTAACTCTACATGGTACAAGCACAAAAGTAGAAGGTGACCTCAACCAACTTCGTGTGCGCAACTACAGACAGCTGCCAAAAGACCGCGTCAGCTAAAGAGTCATGTCAGCTGAGGCCTTGGTCTATCCCGGACTGTAGCTTTTTAAGTAAATAAGTACGTGTAACCTAGAGGAAACGGAAGAAAGTCATGTGATTGCTTCAGCATGAATCAATTTTAGAATCACTTTTTCCACTTCGAACGAGGTAACTTCAAAATATGGGTTTTGAACGCATCAACTGCCTCTTCTAGCGTCGAAAAACGTTGACCTCGCAACTTATTTTTGATATGCGGGAATAAAACGAAATTATTGGGTGTCCAATCGGTCTGTACGGTGGGTGTTTTGAATCATCACTTGTTTAAGCCGATCTGGGAAAGCTCGCATTGTCGTGGTGGAGAATGATCCTTGTTAGGCGGTTGCTTTTCCTTATTTCTCCAAAGACTTCGGGCAAACAAATGGTTGTGTAACATTCCGAATTGACCGTTCTACGTTGCTTTAATGGCACGGTGGCGACATGTTTTTCCGAAGAAATAGGTGACTATTTGCTTCGAGGCGCTTCGTGCGCGCACATCTTTTGTTTGGATTTGGCTCGTCATGATAGACCCATAAAGTTGACTAATTCGTGACCTGTCGTGATCTTTTGAAGCATCGTAATCGATTTTTTCCCAACCGAAACGAGCGATTGTCAAATTATGCAGTATCCAATGTAAAGAAACCGTTGAGGATATAGTTGGAATCAAAGAAATATTCCGCTAAGTAGGTAAATACGGACGTGATACTTAATGGTCATATGGCGAAGACCAATCCGATTTTAAGAAATACAATCTGCAAAAATGAAATTTATAGACTAACACCCAAAGACAGGGTGGTTTTGTATTTCTTTATTCCATAAGAGAAGAAAGTAGGCATCCTGTACTCTCTTTATTTTGACGGAAGCTGTGTTACCTACAGGTATATATAAATGCATCCCTACTGGTGGAAAATCGTAAGGAAAGACTTACAGCTTCTAAGCCTAACAAATATTCAAATGACATGTGTCACCATTGTTTTACGTAGGAACCTGCCGTGAAAGCTTAAGTACGTGTGTCATCAGGGCCATTTGAGTAGTATAAGTACTACATTCAGTACCAGATTTGAAGTCGTGAGTAAGACACAAACTTCTCCTTTATGATTACTTCAATGGTTTCCTCAATGATTACCACCAGCTAACTACCCAAGCTCTCTCCGACGAAAAGTCTCATTTGCGAAAATACGAATTCTTTCGAATTTCGCTCTGTCAACGAGAACACACCATCATAGGTGGTGCCCGTAGCTTGCAAAACCCTAGCATCTGAGTAGCTGGATATACGCCCAAAATATTCATTCAATCCTTAAAAGAAACTCCGCATGAGCAACCTGCCATCTCGCTAAGGCCTCCTTTATGCAGAAACGCATTTAAGGAGCCATTCCCAATTAGCAGAAAGCACAGACTGAAGTTGAAACTCAGCTCTGGTAGTCCGCTTATGGTCGAAAGATCCTGAATGAAGTTATAAGTAACCCTGCCTTCATCGCTCATATCCCATCTAGATTTCCATCTATGTAGATCGGAAGACATTCGGAAGACATTCCTACGGGACAAATCTTCCGCCTCCGTCAAGAAGACCCAATTAATATTTGTCAGCGGGAATCCCTCTCCAATCTTGTGGGCGATACCTCTCCGCATCACATCCAAGTAAAGGGGAGACACCTGCAATCTGTAATGCAGCCAAACTAGGCCGCCCTCTAGCAAGCCAAGGTTTGAAAACGATCACACTCAGATATTACTCTCATAATAAGCAGATACTCCAAATGTTGCATATGCAACAAAAAAACCACCATACAGTCGTACTGTAGACTGTCACGTCTGGTGAGACCACAGAATGCGTTTTTTCTGGCCCACAAAACCCAGCAGTCGTTCTCTTATTGATATGTCAAGATATACATACCTAGGGCTAACTCCATTCAGGAGTATTGTAGGACTGCTTGCAGTGGGTCTTGCAGCAGCATTATCACAGTCTTCTCCCGAGATACGCTGCCACCAGTGCTTTCACCCCATCTGGCGACAATTGGCAGCACTCTCGTTCCAATTTTTTCAAGTTCAGCACACGAGATTGACCTTCCAGAAGGAGAAGTCGATCGTCCGCTTAAGCGAAACATCTGCAGTGGTCTGATAATTGCCTCAAGAGTGGATCCATCATAAGGTTCCAGATAAATGGACAGCAAATTGATTCTTTAGGGCAACCCCACTCTACATATAAGCTAACCCCTGCATAAGGAGATTCCACAAAAGCGTGTCTGCCAGAGAAATAGCTTTCTCATAAGCCGACTTCCTAGCAGTCTAGCTCCTGCAATCTGGTTAGAATACCTTGCCAATTTACATTTTTAAAGGCCGCAATAAAATCCATGAAGACGCTTTATACCAGCACAGTGCTGCTATTCTTCGGAAAGCCCTCGGAGAAAGGAAATCACCGAAGCACAGGGGTGACCTGTGCGACCTGACCTCTAGAATATCTCATACGATGGCAGATATTACATGAAGATGCTTGAAGATACCTTCCTAGTACGGTACGCAGATGAAACAGAAATTGTCCTTCTCACCAAGAAGACCATGGCTAACTTCCAACTCGGACCCTGATACTGACTATCAATACGAATCGCACATTTTGGCAACAGATAAGGTCCGTATCAGAACGAGCGGACGAAATATAGGGGGTTCTACGGTCGGTAAACGAAGGATACTAATGCCAATTACACACGCCATTCTTCCATATGGCTGTGAGACCTGGGCAGACGCACTCCGACAAGAAAAGTAAAAGAAGGAGATGTCAGGAGTGGAGAGACGCGGAACTCTATGTGTAGCAAGCTCGTACCGAACTGTGTTTGAACCACCCGTCGACAGAGTGACACATGTCGATTTCCTTGCGGCAGAAAGGAAGTACGTCTACGACAAAAAGACAGAAATGGTAGTGGAAGCGGCAATCGAAGAGGCAAAACAGCTCACGAAACGGCAGTGGCAAGAGCGCTGGAACTCGGAAAGCAAAGGACCATGAACTGCGAAGCTGATCAAGGACGTGGCTAAATGGAATGGATACGGCGAAGTAAGCTACCACATCAACGAGTTTCACACCAAACACGGATATTTCAAAGCCTTTCTTCACCAAATCGGTAAAGCAAACACTACAGCCTATTAGTACGGGGACTTTCGAGTAGGCAATGCAAACCTCACTTTTATCATTTGGATGAGGTGGGAAGCTCAAAGACGAGAGCTGGAAAGCAGAATCAGCGTAATCAAAAAGATGCTGACAAAAAGCGACCAGCTCTGAAGCCAAACTTGTTCCTTCGTATAATATAAGTCGTGGAAGGGAGAGCAAGACGCAAATATACCTTTCACACACGAATATTTGAAAAGCCTCATCGTCAAGATAGAATAAATCCTGACAAGAAGATAAATTAGAAATAACCGACCCCCAAAAGGGAAAGAAAACGTCACCATTCTGAAATAATATGAAAGGGATTCCGGCGTGGATGGTGCCAAGAGATGAAAGGGCTTGAGGTGGTTTTTAGTGGACTGCTCCTCGTCATTATTAGCTTTTCCGCACCATCCCCTAGACTTAAAAAAAAAAAAAAAAATACTTTGGCGCGACGGACCTTGCGGGCCAAGGCCTAGCTTCTCGCACTCATTTGTGTTTCTCACTATGCGAATTTTTACACTCCTGAGCAGGGCCTACTGTGTATTGCCGGTTCTGAACGGCTCTCCTGAGAATTTGACTTTCGGAGGTTTACCATTGCCCGCCGAAAGGGTGTCGACGATTTGAAAATTTACTGCTGTGTTCTTCTGTAGCACAAAAACGGAATGATCTACGAGTATTAACGAGAAACGGGTGGGTATTGCATTTTTTGCAGGCCGTCATCTGCGTTAAAGTTCCATTACACACGCTCAGAAGTGTTTGTCATTGAGCAGCCCTTCAACTTGAAAATTGTCAAATAGTTAGAACTGTTTGGCCGACATTATGTCAAAAAGGGATCACATTCTCTAACTAGATCACACTTAACTGCTGACAAACGGGAGTCGTGTCTGTAGTAATCAACGGCTTTTGGAAATCTGATTGTTCATGCAATATTACTAAAAATGTGCCGGTGGAACTTATGCCCAAGCGAGTTTCAATTTCACGATAAATCACATGACGATCTTGCAATATCAGTTCTCTCACAGCATCGGTTTTTTTCCAATTTTAGACGACCTCCATGAAATTCGTCCTGTAGCGAATGACGACCAAGATTGAAGCGAAACACGGTGGTTCAGGATGGTGCTTCATCACCAAAAGTCGATGTTCGTTTAATCCACGTCGAAAATCATAAAAAATGATTTAATTATATTTTTTGCACTCGTGTGATAAAACGTTCTGGGCATTGTACCACTAAAAACGTCAAACTTAACGATGCTGATGTCAGGGTTGACGTATCTACACCGGTATTGCCATATCGCAACCATATCGTACATTATCTTTGTTAGGCCACTTCTCAAGTATGCCAGCCTGGCCTGATCCCTTACTATGAAAACCATATTCTAAGTATGGGAGTTGTTCAAGGTAAATTCATATGATTCACCTTGCGCGGGCTCCCATGGATTGACCACTAAATCCTGCCAGCTTCTGACGTTCTCAAACTGCTAGTCCTAGTTTCTTTGTAAAACTTCTCGAAAACACCGATGTTCTCTTTATCTAATAGCCTTTAAGCGGTAACATCAACCGACTAACACCGCTGCTTCAGCTTTTATTTAATATTAATCCACACATGTTTCGTGCATAGTGCAATGCGTCTCATAGCTTCTTTGCGCTACTATGTGCGTCACCTAAGTTTTCTTGTATATCTCCTTAGGTCAGGTTCTAAACGAAGATCGGGTAGATGAAATGGTTTTTTGACACTTAGCAGTCTGCAAAAATGTTTTGTTTTACATCCATAGAATCCATGAATTCATCTATTCCTTCTCTTGTTTACTCAGTGGTGTGGACCTGCTATGGACTTCCTTAGCAGTGCCAGCTTGTAGGTTATTAGTTTTGGACCAAGCAAAGGTCGGCATCTTTTATCGAATACTTTCTTTGTGTCATGTGAAATTCAATTCACCAGGAACATAATTTTTGATGGCTTGCTGGAAGGGTTGCTATTGGCTTTCTGCACTTGATTGACAGTTGTTTGCGATTGCCACAGTTTGCAGTCAAATTTTGTTGCAACATTTTTGATGGTAAAAGGAGTACTTTGGCAGCAGCAATGTGTTGGTCAGAGTCGGTGACCAGTGATAGTATAGATGGCTCATCGGAAACCACCCTTGCCCTGACTTACTTTTGAGAATTTTTATTGAAATGAGCTCAGAGTAGCGTTTATGGAATGCGATGTTTTTAATACGCAAATATTTCCTTTGATAGTCCTTTTTTCAGATACTTTTGCTAGACCTCTGAAAGGCTACAATAAGCCCTACAAGGAATGCTTTGTGTGTTATCCATACACGTGGTCAAAATTTTTCTCAGGTGTGTGTGTGGCATGAACATGCCAAAAATTCACACAAAGTATTAGTTTTGTGATTGTACATTTTTTTCTTAATCGGCAAGCAATTGTTGCATTATATGTTCCGTAACATACTCGTATGTATGTACGTAAACAACTTGGGAAACGATCTCTTTTCGAGAATCAAGTAAAGAGCACGTTTCGTTGTTTGTCATTGAACAGATGA
Source organism: Volucella inanis (assembly GCA_907269105.1). NCBI lineage: Eukaryota > Metazoa > Arthropoda > Insecta > Diptera > Syrphidae > Volucella > Volucella inanis. The sequence goes on from OU026153.1 coordinate 40,908,463, forward strand.
ATTTTTCAGCAAATAAGAAAGACTTAAATACATATTGCAGGTTTCTTCGAGTATTTTCATCAAAAAAAATATATTACGGCCTCTGGCGGATCCAGATCACACTGTAAATGGTTTGAATATATGCACCTTCTTTTGGTGATATCGTTTTTGTGTCGGAGTTTTTTTTTTTTTCGTAAATGAGTTTTAGTTTACCAGACAGACAGCTAGACAGCCAGACGGCCAGACAGCCAGTTAATGCAGACCATAATTAATAGTATGGCCATGTGGATGGGCATAGAGAAATATGCAAATAGTTTTGACTGTTATGTTTCCGGTTCGAGTTTTATATCAAAGCAGCAGATGGTCAACTATGTTTTTTAATTCTACTTTCGATTTTACTTGAAAACAATTTACTATTCTGCTTTCTAGAATTTATGTCTCGACTCGATTTTAGATTGGCAGATAAATTGGAAAAAGAAAAAGTAAACACTTTTGTTTGTGAAACAATTAAAGAAAGTTTTTAAATAAAAGCAATGTTATCAACATGGACAGTGTCGCAATTGGGTTTTGGTTCGAAGACAATCAAGAACGGGCAGAACATTTGGAACGAAGAAGATTACGAGATACGAGGTTTTGTGAAAAATACATTTTAAATCATTTATAATAAAATGTTATCATTTAAGCTTTGTAAAAATCTACTTCCCTTCAAAAGAAGCCTTTATCTGTTTGCTTAACTATATCTCAAGTGAACTGAGCATTAGCCGAAGGCAAATTTTATATAAAATTTAATTAAGCTCTCAAGAACCCTAAAATTTGGCAACAGGAGGCTACCAACATCGCGATATTACCTCACATTCACACGGTATGTGCGTTATGTCCTCAACAGCTTGCAGATCACCGCAGAATCTGCAAATATCCGTATCTGACAATTTGAGTCTCTTTGAGTGTTTCCGCAGCAGGCAGTGTTCTGTCGGAATTCCTGTTGCTGTCCTAGGCTAATACTGTCCTGGTTATTTTTATAAACTCCCTAGATTTTTTGCCGTCAGAGAGCCTTGGATACCCTGTGTCCTCCAAGACTTGACCACTTTAGGCTGGCAATCTTTATGATTTTTTCCTCGATAGTGCCCCTTAATATAGGAAGTGTTACCCAAATCTGACTGCATAATGCGTTGAGCACTGTTCGATAGCCTCTAACTATATTAGGATTGATGTTATTCGATTCCATTGCCTTAAGTGCGGCCTGGCTATCGATGTAGATAGCGATATCCCTTTCGGATACCGATCTATTGTTAGCCAGAACCTTTGGTTATAAGACATTGTTTGTGTCCGATAGTCTCATAGACACTCTTTGTTCTGAGTTTTCTGAGAAGATGCCAGAACCTGTACCTTCCTCTGTGTCCGGACCATCTGTTCGGTTTTTTCTGCCAGATCATATCACTCAGATAAAGAGTCCATCGCACTTCTCGCATGTTACTTTTATTGAAATTGCTTAGTCTTTCGTATAAATCTGAGTGAAAGTATTAGTCAAACTGCATATTGTCCTATTACTCACCATACCAACCGAATACCTGTAGCCTATTGCGAGCGTAGGTCAAACACCCACAGAAAGTGCTTTGGGATTTCATCATTCTCACAGGTAACGTTGTGTCATTTTTACCTATCATACTTAGGTATTTGGGAAAGGCTTAGTGCCTAGTAATTAGTCTAAAGCCTTTCCTAATGATTAGCAGCAGGAAGTAGCTAACCTCCTAAAGACATCGGAAACCATTCATTTGCTCATGTCATCTCCAGTTGCAGTTAGACAAAATCCAATTGTCAATAAAAACTTTAACCGCGGACACAGGCATCTTTACTCTATTGCGATCAGCGCTTATTAAGGTCATGAAGCCTTACTTGCTTACTTAGATGATTCGGGATAAACCTGCTCCCCAACTAAGGAGCCTCTTCAGTTAATTCGGTCTTTAGATAACTGTCTCCAATTGCGCACTCCAAGTTGGTTAATATCCTTTTCTACTTGTTTGCGACACCTGAGGTAAAGTCTTCCTCTACTGCGTATACAATGGAGATACACTCTGGGTTAAATTCGAAGATTCGTTTTGAGTCTTTTCCCAACAAAGCCCGTTGATGCAAACAGAACCAAATATATTTCGGACAGCTTCCGTTTTGGTACTAGCGAAAAGTACGCTGAAGTCTCCCAGTTATGTCGATATCATCGACGTACGCTACTAGTTGCACAGACTTTTGAAAGATTGCCAAGTATGATGTTAAAGAAGTCACATGAAAGCGTGATACCTTATCTTGGTCACGTTGTTACCGACTTTGATGGAGCAGCAAGTGTTGTCAGGGATGTCAGAAATAGACATGACTCTATATAGCTCGTCTCTATAAAAACTTGTCGAGTTTTTTGCAGCATGTGTTCTCCACATATGGCAGCCAGTTTTATTTTTTTTAAGGCAGCTGACAGTTATGTGTCTTTATAAAGATGAATAAGTCTTAGAATACAATAAAAATCAGCCTTTCACTGCTGCATTCTCTCGCTACTCGAAGTTAAATGTTTGGAGTTTGCTGCCCTGAAATTGAGCTTATTAACGCGTGGCTTGTATCGCGGTCGATTTGATTGATGGTCAATGAAGAAGGATGCATGCATCAAGTTCATTGGCGATCTTATTTTCTCCGATTCTATTATGACCTCTGACCTAAATGGACCTAATGAACTTATTCTTCCGACAGCGTTTAAAGAAGCCTTGTATTTTCGAACTAGCTTGAAATGGTGACAGGGCTTAAGAAGGTTTTAAGTGCACCATTATTGATTGATGAGGATTGCGTATATCTCCGTTTGGAAGACAGACGTATGTTTTCCAAAATATAAAAGCCATCAAAACCATGTAAATCCAAACGAACCTCTCTCTTGACAGACCCAAATATCTTGCTAGAAAGACGATAATACATAAAAGGTTTTCCATAATGACATTAATTATAATATATAGGGTTTTCTAACGACTTGACAACTTTTTTTTTAAATAAAAAAATAAAAACTTTATTATTGGCTTGAAGTACAATCAAAACATTTATGAATGGAACTCGACTTCGTTCTTATGGCCACCGCGGGCACGTTTGCAGCGGTCTATTCGTTGGACCCAATTTTCAACGACTCGGCCACACATTTCGGCCGAAACGGCAGCTATTTCGCGTTCAATGTTGGCTCTGAGCTCTTCCAACGTCGTCGGCGTATTGGCATAAACCAATGACTTAACGTAGCCCCACAGAAAATAGTCAAGCGGCGTTAAATCGCACGAACTAGGCGGTTAATCGACTGGCCCAAGTCTTGAGATAACACGCTCACCATACTTACTCTTCAATAAATCGATTGTGTGTGGTGTGTGGCTTGTGGCACCATCCTGTTGAAATCATATGTCGTCCAAGTCCATATCTTCCAATTCGGGCCAAAAATAATCGGTGATCATGGCGCGATAACGCTGACCATTCACAGTAACGTGACGATCGTTATCGTCGACGAAAAAATATGGCCCAATAACGCCGCCGGCATGCAAACCCCACCAAACAGTTATTTTTTGTGGATGATGTCTACTTAATTTTTCTCCTAAAAAAAAAAAAAACTCAGTTTTGTGAACATTGCTGGTTAGCCCTATTCTAGTGGATCAATTGCCGATCAAGTCCAGGGCTAGCTTTTATTTTCGATCGAAGAATTACCCTCGAAAGCATTGATGCATTGTTCTATAAGTTAAAAGCTTCATGAATCTGATTAGTTGCAGAGGTTTTCTATAAAGGCAAGGCTTTTCCTCATTTAATTATTTATCCTACAAAACATTTTTCAACATCAGCTCATCTATCTCAGAATAATGTTTATGCAATACCTACTATCTTTTTTGCTTTCAGGTCCTAACTAATGAGGGAAATCGCTTTTACTTCCGACCGGAAAACTCTTCTAAAAATTTATTTTAAGTCACAAGGACAGTAAACAAAAATCGTCGTAGCCGATTGCATAAACATTTTATAAAATACTGGTAAGTATACAAACCACTTCTTTAAAAAAACGTTTATTTATGTAATACCTACAACATACTGTTCGGATTCAATCAAAAAAGACTGCGTAGCTTTATTGACTGGCATGAAATTGCAGTGCGAATTTGGCATTACTTATTAATTTACCGACCTGTGTAAAAGCTCGGCCTGAGATAACAATACAGTGGCCCTCTATCCTCTTCGATCCTGGTTAGCTTGTTTCTGGATATCTTTTTAAAATGCTCTGGATTCCGCGATCGTTTGGTCCTTAAAACGGAGATCTTCCTTGTCGTCTCGAATTTAGGAACTGGAATTGGAAGATCCTCTTGAATAGGGCAATATTGTACATTCGTTTGATAAGCTCATAGACTTCGCACAGGGAATTATAACTGACAGAATCAGAGTTTTATAGAGGATGCATTTCATCTTTCGAGTTATGGCCATAAGCCCATATGTTTCGCCAAATCGAAGTATCAGCGCTTTCCTAAAGTTAGTCTGTTTTCGTCAGATGTTCGCTGTAGTAAAAGGAATTATGAGCGATGGTATTAATGTCGTCTGTGTGCATCCTGTGAGCTGGAAAGATGTTTTTGAATATTGCGGAGGTGCTGACGATAGGAGGTTTTTTATAACTTGGGTCTAAAGTCGACCCTCTTCTCCGGAAGCCTCACACTTGTAATTACCGATTAGTACGCTGCAGAAAGGATGTCACAAGACATTCGCATTTCTGATGTAACCAAAACATCACTTCTTCTGCTAAACCATCAAATCCGACGGACTTGCTGTTGTTTAGCTTTTTAGTAGTTGCGATGAGAAGAACTATTTCCTCGTTGGCCGGAAGTTGGCGCCAAGTTACTTATTTAACGAAACGCTTATCAAACAATTGCTGCGCGGCTGTGCCTCATAGCCTAATGTCTAATAGGGTACAATTTATGGCACTAACTGCCTCCTACGCTACGGTAAGACCAATTCTCACTTATGTATGGCATAGACTTTTGATGTTCTGCACTGGAATGGCAGACTGACATCAACCTGTTCGGAAAATCTTTAACATGCTACCGTATGAGCATTACAGGCGCGTTAAGAACCTCTTCAACGGCGGCTCTTTAAACTCTGCCTCATTTGATTTCTCCAGACTTTTTTGCCATTTGGCATTGCTTTTAGATTGAGAGACACTCAGCAAAGTAAAGAGCTAAATGCATGCATGCATACGCAGGCTGCATTGCGGCATCCCAAATCAATCGAACATCAAAAGGACAATTCAAATTGACTTCAACGTTAAGTTCAATCGGGTAATTTTAGAAAGGAACGAATGGGAGGACCGCGAAGCAATACAGAGTAGGCTAGATAGAAGTGGTTGTCTGATAAGGTCATACCAGAAACATAAATAGCTCAGATACGTCGTGATCTGAATGTTAAAGGCTGTTTAGTTCAAAAAATAATTATGATTTGGCAAATGTGCGATGCCTGGCTCTAGCTAATGCAAGGCAGTCACAAAGAAAGTGTAATAGAGTTTCAATATCGTCTCTGGTTTAAAAGGAATGCTTAATTTGGCAGCGTTTGAGCAAATTGGCCAGTGATCCATGTTAATTGCTGTGATTCTTGCTGTATCGGTGCGAGTTCTGTTGATTAAGTCATTCGTTTTGTTTTTATTGGCCATATCTTCTTGGATATGATACATATATCTAGACTGTTTTACCTAGAGTTGGCTATACAGAGAAAGTGTTGGAAACTTTTACTCTTGATTCGTCCCATCAGTCGAAAGCTAAACCAAATCTGAATAACGCGTCTACTCTCTCATTTCCTTCTATGAGGAGTGTGTGAGTGAATGGAGCGCTTTGATGACATCCTGGATGTCATTAAAGATTCCCATGTTGTTTATGGTAATAGAGCTGTGGCTATGTAACATGTAGGCCTATTTAGTCGCTAATACCTTCGCCTGGAAAACATTCGAATTGTCTGGAAGGCGGTACAATTTGAAAACGTTTTGCTTGTATAGCCAGTTATGGTCGAAGTCAGATTAAGGGTTTTATTGTGATCGTCTGATAGCATTATACGAAACGAAATATTTGATGACAGAATATGGAGAAGCACGTTGAAAACTTCTGTCGTCCTCGATCGTAGCCCCCTTTGGGGCTAATGCCAGCTGTACGTTGGACCCTGCTAAGTGTTGTGATGTTGTAGGCTTTGCTTAAGGCGGGCCACCACACGAGCGATTTATATGTAAGAATTGGACTAACAGTGGCAGTATACAAGAGCTGTTTGATGAGTACGCAGATTGGAAGATGGTGGCGCTACTGAGCCAAAATTTAGTATAAACTCTTTTAGCTAGCCTGTTAAAATTTGGTGACAATCCGACGCTTAGTTTTGTTTGAAACCCATTTATAAACATCGTGTTAGTGTTTTTGCAGCAATGGAAAAAGAGCAGACCAGTGTGATCCACGTTGACTATTTGGAGAAGGGAAAAACCATCACATGAGCATACTACGTTGATTTATTGGGTCTAATCAATGCCGATTTGTAGAAAAAAACGACCACATTTGGCTAAGAAAAAAGTGATCTTCCACCACGATTACTCACCGGCTCACACTTCTGCAATCACCGCAGCCAAATTGGTCGAATGGCAATACGAATTGCTCCGGATTTGGCTTCCTGCGACTTCTTTTTGCAAACCATAAAAGATCGCTTGTCGGAAAGGAGTACGGGTCCAACGACGAAGTCATCGCCGCCGCAGAGGAGTATTTTGCAGCAGACTAACAAAAGTCAAACTATACGGAGGAGTTAAAAAAGTTGCAGCACCTAAAGGGGATTATATTGTAAAAGAAATTGTCAAAACCTAAAAAAGTTTCGTTGTCATTTCTAATCCGGTTATTCATCAAATAGCCCTCGTACATCCAGATGACTATCTTAGGCTGAAGTACCGACTCTTTGTCAAAAGTCTTACTGCAAGCTAAACATGCTTGCTTCATCATGTGTTCTATGTTTAATTTCCAGTTGAGCTTGGGGTTAAGGATGACGCCAAGGTACCTTGCACTGGAGGATAGGGTAAGTGTTTGGTTTTAAAGACGTTGAAGCTTGAAAGTCGGTATTTTGTACTTGGTAAACAGTATTAGTTCAGCTATACTCAGATTAACACCAAGTCCATAACTTGTGGACCTTGCACTTAGTTTAGTCAGATCCACTTTTGTGAGCTAATCACTGAGGGGAATATCCCTGATACTAAAATAACCACGACTTCCGCGTACGCGACTGGATCGATTCCTATTATTAGATTAGACTATTGACGTTTACGGTGTCTCCTTCCTTATTTCGCATGAATGTGGATGCATTGATGCTTGGCCGAACACTTGTGGATTGTGTTTGCTCCAATAATGCAATTTTGCTTGTTGACATAGCCGCTGAAAAATGATTTTTGGCCAAAATCTAGATCTCAGTCCAACATTTCCAGCGCCTAATTAGCAATCTCACGGCATTGTCTATAGTCGTTCGTTCTCAATTCTTGCGTCAGCACAATCTTACACTAGTTCCAAATCCAACCACAAAATAAGCTGGGTTGACTCTCTAGCGATGCCCAATTTAATTGATCAGCGCCAAATCAACATTTCTGGGTCTTCTGCGATACTGGCCGCTACGGTGGCTATGTTTTCTTCATTTCGCATCAATCTTTGTCTGGTTGGTGGCTTAAAATCCAAGAGAGGGTACTCACGCTCAAACCTTTTCCGCGGTGCTACGAATTGTCTGCACAATGATGTCATGATGACGACCGACCTCACGATGAAATTCACTTTGCGTATTTACAACTGAGCCGGCATTTAATAATGATAGTGTTAATAATATTTTATAACAATCTCCGCACGTTCGGCAAGCGTAAAATATTTTGACAACTGGATGTCATTGGTGGCTTTGACAGCTTCTAAAACATAACAATTGGAAAAAACATCATTGCTATCTGATCACCCGTTAGAAGATCACACTCTCTTTGTTTCGGGAGAGTTCCACGTTGCGGATAATCTAGTCAGACATGGATTCCTGTGAACAACGTCAAGCCATCAATATAATGACCAATCGACTGACTTTCAAGCCCCCTCTAAGTCCAATTACATAATAGCTCATCGGGGTAAGATAGCTGATTAACCTCGGGAGAAGAAATATCTCCAAATTCACAAGCATAATTACGGGACAATATCCCATTGAATCGCAAGGATTGAGTTCTCCTAACACGGTTTCTTTAGGAGCTTTAAAGATAAATAGGAAGTGGAATCTATGGTGTTCTTTCTTTGCAACTGTCCTATTTTGGGATCAAGTGGAAACCGACACTTTCAGAGTAGCAAGGTCGTTGCCAAAACCGATGTTCACTCGCTTGTTGAAGAAAATTTTTGCAATTTTTTACTCTTCTGTTAGGGTTATAATAGCAAATTTAGTTACCTATTGCGTCTAGTTTTCAGCTTTAAAGTGCGTAATAAGGTAGGTAGGTAAGTAGAAGTGGCGTTTCATGACATTAAGCCCAATTAGCACTAGGAATGTGGACCCTCGTTGAGTGCTAGGCGTGTAGTGCTGAGCCCTTTCTGGTCAGCTCATTCGCACGCTCATTGCCTGTTATGTCACTATGCCCTGGGACCCAGAGAAGTGTGGCCCTGAAACGTTCGCTCAGGCAGGCAAGCTCGTTCTGGCACTCCTGCACAAGTTTGGAGGATATGGTAGCCGAGTCGATGGCTTTGATAGCGGCTTGGCTATCTTTAAGGATGGCAATGCTTTGTTTGTGCGTTGTGACCCGCCCTAGTTGCGTGCATGCTTCTCTGATAGCCAGTAATTCCGCCTGGAAAACGCTGGAAAAAATCCGGTAAGCGGACCGAAATTGATATTTTTGGTGATTCCGAGTAGACACCGGTCACCACCGACACCGGTCGAAGCCCTTCACTACTCCTCCACTGAGCCCTTGTTGAGAAACCGACGTGGAAGCCTTTCGTAAAGTTTACTTTGGGTGTGATGTAGTCAGTTGGAAACGTGACCATGCCGTTTGGTAACGAATCCAGGATGTTACTATGGCCATACGGCTTTGCAGTCCAACATCTAGACTCCTTGAGTCTTATAGCACTGCATAATGCGGTGTATTTTGTGTGTAGGTCAAGAGGTAGAAGATGCAAGACCACAGTGAGGGCATCTGTTGGGGCCGAACTCGTTGCCTCCATGGTGCCTATACTGGCTGTTCTTTGCAGTCTTTTTAGTTTTGTGAGGCTATAGACTTTGCTCAACCCAGGCCACCATACTAGTGATTCATACGTGAGAATTGGAAGCACAACGGCTGTGTACATCTACAAAGTCATCTTTGGTCGAAGTCTCCACTTCTTTCCAATAATTTTGTTATAGGCATAGAAAGCGACCGACGCCTTCCTTATTCTGTTTCGATGTTGTGTTTCCACTTATGTTTTGGATCGAGCATGAAAGCGCGTCTCCAAGAGTAGGGTACGTGGCTTAGTAATAAACACCTTCTGAATATTGACGCCAGTCAAGGTACTGTTAAGTCTTGCGTTCTCTGTAGCATGATGGGTAGTATGCCGTCAGGGCCCAGAGACTTAAACGGAATTTCCTCGGAAATTATTGAAGTGATATTGTTGTGGAGTGCAGGTTGTACTTGCCGAGACTTCTTGCCGTTTCTTGCTGCGTCCGAGAAAGTAAGCATTTATTAGGTTCTAGGGTCTCCGCGCAAGATTCGCTCCATCCTCCATCTAACTTTCTCAGAATGGAAGGGTTGGAGTGTTCCTTGGACAGCATTTTACTCAGCCTGGCAGAGTACTTAAGGGTTTCTATCGAATGACAGTAATCCCTCCAGGCATCCTTTTTGGATGTATTTATGGCTTTCTTATAGAGGCTTAAACAGTCCTTATAAGATTGCCAGAAATTATGTTTGTGGCAGAAGTTGAAAATCGCTCTGGTCATCTGTCTGATTGGAGAGATGTTCGTTCCACCATGGGGGAAGTGGTTTTTTACTACGTTTAACTGGGCACGAGACTTTGTAAATGTGTCCATTGTATTCTCAAAAGTTTTTACCTTTACCTCCAGTTTCTTAATAGCTACCGCGTTTGTTTTGGGTGTGTTTTTGAGTTTTTTCTGAAGGGCTTGGCCAAACTTGGTCCAATTTACTCTCTTTGGGTTTCTAAAAGGTTTAGTGGCCTCGGCCTCGGCACTCACATCGTAGAGAATTCTTCTGTAGTCTTAGAGTGACTTCAGATTAGAAAATCTTCAGTTTTTGATTCTGAAGTTATCATTGTTTGCTTTTAATGTGATGTCCTCACATGTGTGACCTCTTCCCACCCCCTGTGTGTTCCCGTACTTGGAAAAACAAAGGTGGTTAGTGGTTAGTGGTTAAAAGAAATTTAAAAAGTGACTCGCCTCTTTTATTTTCTGTCGAGCTCCCCCACACTGTATAATGTAATAAAGTGTCACTATTGCTTTATTATTTGAAATGGTTAAACCGTGTGAATTGGGCGAGTTCTGTCTGTTAAAATCCCACGTAAACCACTCTCGTATTTATTGATTTGTGGCAACACATTTACCAATGTGTCAAAGTGACAAAAGTAATTAAACAAGTACCATCCAATGAAAGAATTTTTCTTCATATTTCAATTAAATTTTGTCCATCCCTCTGCTCCCTTATCCAATTTTACGGCTAGTAATCCCTTTGACTCTGAACTCTGATTATGACACTGTATATTTGTATTCACAACACTCTAGGGCATCACAAAGTAAACTTTTGCAAACTGACAGACCAAACTCCCAAGTAATACCGTCAAGACCAACGATCTGAGAAAAGTATTTTTTGTGTTTTTTGTTTTTTTATGATTGACTCCCAGATGGAAGCATTGTGGTAAGTTTGTTCATGGAAAATGATGCCGATTACTGACTTCAAACTATCACTGATTACAATGAACTAATCACCCACTTAGGCCAAAACTAATATCGACTAATGAAACATAAGCCAAACAAGTTAAAGTATGCGAATATCTTGTTAACTGAGTTCTTATTCCATTTTATTCCATCTATTGGGTAATGATACCACAAAGCAAGGCCTGCAAATATTGCTTTTCCAGATAATACAGAATCCAGTTTAGCAAGGGCATTTGGTTACGTCCATGTCCAATGCCAAATCTCTGCCTGTCAGCAAATTCATGGACATTAAATGTTTCACAGATGAGTGTTGTTGTTTCTCCATTAACAACCGAAATCCTGATTATTGTCTTGTTCCTTGTTTTACGAAAGGAGCCCGATTTCGGGGTGGTGTGGGAGTAGGTGTCGTCATTAAATTGGGAGATCCTTAAATCTTCAGATAAGTCAGCAGAGCGAAGTAAAACTTGTAAATGCACAGTAAATGGCATGTTTAAACAAAAGAAAACAAAAATCTTTTTGTGTTTTGTGATAATTGTAGGTAAAAACACAGCCGTATACTGTTAAGTACAGTTTTTCTGTAACATCAAATCCATATGTGTTGGGGTATGTTTGTGTAGACTTTAATGAAAGCTGCAAATTAAATTTTACAAACCGTTTGATGCGTGTGACATTGACATATGTCAAATGCAAACCATGCCCGACTGCACTTAATTTAAATTTGGAGCAAATCCAAAAATTAATTGTCAAAAGTTAAGATGTCACTTTTGGCTTTCGGCTTTCGGCTTTCGGCTTTCGGGTGTCGGTTGTCAGTTGTCGGTTGTTAGTTGTTCTATGGCATAGTATTTAGTGTAGTGTAGTGTAGTGTTGTTGAAAGTGATTTCGGTTTAACTGTGAATAAAATGTCATGTTCCGTATTACGTTAGCTGTCAGTTTTGGAATTAATTTCTTTAAGTATCCTAGACAAATAATATTGACATATACTCACTCGTACGTAGACTTGAGTTTTGCAAGTGAATGGTGAATAGTGACCACTTGTTCCAGTGTGTCACAAAAGTCAGGGTAGCTAGGTAATATGAGTCAAGTGGTAATCCACCTGGTAGGCATTATGTTACACAATACGAATATCTGTTGGTGACACAAAAAATAATAGAGATGTAGAGATGTATGCTATCCCCATCAGAGCTTGTATATACTCATAAAAGTTTGCCAAGGTATAATAGAACAATTAAATTTTTGAAATTCTTGTCGAATTTATCGTAAACAAAGGGGCATACTTCTACATAGTATATGGACACTTCTACTTCTACTCGTACTTCTACTGGCACTTACCTATATACGAATACCATATGTAGCTTAGGTGGTACAATGCATTGTTTTGTTTAGTAGAGCAACATTTTCAATGCACATTCTGGCTCATTTGGTTTTATTGGTGCTAAAGCACGTTGTAATATGAAATTTGAGTACAAACACGAATACGAGTAGCATGTGGAAGTTGTTTAGTGTTAGAGTGTGTATACCTTTTGCGGTTAATTTTGTTCTTTTTTTTTTTATTTTGAACCCCTTTTGGTCGGTGTTACCACTTCAACTTGAATGGGAATGGATTTATTCTAGCAAAACAAACATGGTCATTGAATTTGAATAGAAGAAGAACAAGATTGTGTGCTAAATGACTTATAAAAACTATTTCTAGTGCCATTTCCTACTTTGAAACAGTTAATGGAGCATGTAATCAAAAGTTGTTTACTTACCTACAATCCTCTCAAGTTAGTCCTTAATCATAACTCACCATCTTCGATTGCACACTTCTTTCCGGTGAGATTATTGACCGCAAGATTATTTTCGATCCTCGCTCTACGTGACCTTAGACGTACATGAAGACATTCTTCGGAAGCGTGCGAATAGTATCCAAAGAGGGTACCAGTGCCAATCTAGTCGGATTATTTCATTGTACTTTCCTTTTAATGAAAATTTTCAATCTTACGAAGAAAGATGAGTAAGCACTTCAGTAATTAGGTGCCTACAGTACCAGCATCCAACACGTCAGCGCCGAGTACCTGCAGCCTGATTCGAGCATAAGCCGGACATTCACAGAGTTAGTGCTCCGGGGTATCGTCATCATTTTCACAACAAGTATCGCAGGATGTTGTGTCAGTTATGCCTAGCACATAGGCAGACTCAACGTAGGCTCAGGTCCTGAAAAACTCTCCTCTGAACCTTGCCTGGCGAGTTCATCGGCGACTTCCTTTAGCAAGGCTCTAAGCCCAGCTATGCTGACGCTGCAGATGCAAATGCTTCTCCCCCTCCACCGTTTCTCCACAATATAATTCGCTGCCATCAGGATTGCGTAAACTTCTGCTTGGAAGACGGATGCTAGCTTTCCTAACGCGAATTGAAATCCAACGTGGTCGTCCTCCAGAAAGACACCAGCACAACATCCTATATTGGTTTTGGAGCCGTTCGTGGAGACCCGACTGCATTCGTTTCCTGGCTCAGATTCTGGCTGAAATTAGTTTGCGGTTAGTTCTGGTCTCTTTCCATTTCAGGCCATCAAAACTCCAGTGTTTACCAAAGACCAATTCTTCTTAAATGGAAGATGGCTTTGAAAGTGCAGTCCATGATATACAGAGCGTCTAGAGTGAGAGGATATAGGATATATTGGGCCTTATCATAGCCGTGTAGATCCAAAGGACCCATCTCGGTGACAGGCCCCATGTCTAGACAATAGATCTTCTGCACTGCCAGAAGGTCGACAGCGTATTTTGCCAGGAGGGCACCCAAATAATGAGCTGCTTTGGAGAATTGGATAGCGATGCCTTTAAAGACTTGATGAGTCAGACCAGACAGCTTCCTTCTTCTTGTAAAGAGAACAGCCTCCGTTTTGTGGAGATTCATTAAAAGCCTATTACTAGTACATCAGTAATCGGTCAAGTCTAGGGCTGCCTGCGCTTTAGAGCAGACATGGTTGATTCCCATAACGAAGGTCAAAAAGAAGTTAATTATGTAAAAGTAGCCTGGAAACAAAATGAAGAAATGATGATAAAGAAAAGTTCCCGCTTAGTTTCTGTAGCCTCGGCAATGAACCCAGCTTTTCTAACTTATCAGCTCCTACATTATTCCAAAGAATGTACAGAATGTATCAGGTTTTACAGGAGAGTATAGATGAATTTTGTCGCGCTATTCCTAATAAGATAAACGACAGGGGGTTGAGACATATGTAAATATGAGAAAAGGTCGACTATTGCTTATAAAAGTATTTCGTGGCATCTGAGGAATAACCGAAGAAAATTGCTTACTTCATGGAGAGCTTGATAAGGATATCGAAACAAGACATGCCTCTGTATGGCTTGCTCCTGTAAGCGATGCCATATCAATTTTGAATTCTTACGTTTTTTGAAGCTCAAGTGAGATTATGACTGCCTGAATGTCTTTCGGACGCGGTGTGGATTCGAACACCGAACCTTTCAATTTGGAAGCCAGTCCACTTTTTAATTTTTATTTTAAATAAATTTTTTTTTTGAATTTACTTAACCCTTAAATTATTTCGCTCTACAGATATTGTCCATCATGGCCTATTACTTTCTTCCAACGTTCTGGAAGAGACATAATGCCTCTTCTGTTACGTTCATTATGTCTCTGTAATGTTCATCAGACGTTTTGATCTCATCTTCGGAATTGAATTCCCTTACGTCCAAATTCACTAAAGCTGTGTGTGGTCTGGCGTTGTCATGATGGAAGACAATGCCCTTCCTGTTCGCTAATTCTGGCCGTTTTTCTTCCACTGCCTGCTTCAAATTATTGAGCTGAGATCAATATTTAACAGCATTTATTGTCTGATTGCGTGGAAGCAACTCGAAGACACCTCGCCAGTCCAACCAAATGCTCAATATGACCTTTTTGGGATGCAAGTCTTGTTTACCGACAGATTGCGCTGTTTCACTAAGAGCGCACCATAACTCCTTACGCCAAATGTTATTGTAAATCACTCCCCTCAAGCGAGTTCGATCTCAACAAAGACTCACAAACTTTCACTGAGCTCGTAAGGAACCCAAACATCTCAACAACTCAAACGACATTCCAAGCCTTTTCAGTCTCTGCGAAATGGTTGTGTGGACGATTTTAAACCGCTTCGTCAAATGCGTCGTCAACGGTAACTGCAGCCAAGAGTTGATTGTCGTCTACGCTGGGTGGACGTCCAGAGCGAACAACATCAGCAAGGTCTGTATTTCCAGAACGAAACCGTGTCAACCAATATACGTTGTAAATCTTCCGTTGCTCCTCTGTTGCTTTGAAACCTTTTTTATTTATTTGCAATGTCTCTTCGAGTCAACTTATTGACAACTCAGACACTTGTGTTCTGTATAATCGAAAACAATTCTTAAGACAATCCCTTTCAAACACCCGAATCTTTTCTAATAAATTTGCTCTCACGTTGAAATACAAGTATAGGCCGAATAAGGGCCATGTAGCAGATTACCTTCACCATTGCATCGAATTAGCTGCTATAAAACAGCCTCTTTGTAAGGGCAAAAGCACCTTCAGCTCTGGCTAGAGCAACATCTATGTGTTTATGAAAGTATAGATATTGATCTATCCAGATACCAAGATATCTGATCACATTTCGACAAGTAAGTGGCTGTCCGTGATGTTTCTTGTTTAGAAGAATCAGACTCTTAGAGCAATTTAGATTCAACTTTGGCCAGATCAGTTTGGTCTCTAGACATGTTGGCCCACAGGTCCATCTAAGGTCTGTTCTTTTGTTAACATGCAGCTTAAATAATAATTTGCACGTAGCAATTGGTATACCCATGCTACCCGTTTCCGGTAGAAAAGGTAGAGTGGTTCCAATTTTGGCGAGTTCGTCACCCAACAAAGGTTTAGGTTTTAGATCTATCTTCCCTTTCCCCCACCCTTCCTCCCAGAAGGGTCTAGAGGGGAAGCCTACATGAAAAACT
Source organism: Volucella inanis (assembly GCA_907269105.1). NCBI lineage: Eukaryota > Metazoa > Arthropoda > Insecta > Diptera > Syrphidae > Volucella > Volucella inanis. Next base: position 40,924,299 of record OU026153.1, read on the forward strand.
TTGTCAAATCGAAGTTTAGTTATGGTGTAATCGATGTTCTCTGTGAGGATTCCTAATATATTAAGAATATTAGCGTGGCTAAATAAATTATTTGTCCACTGTGTAGTCGCTTCAAGGCGTTTAGCTGCCGTCGCAGCTACTTGCCTACTGCAGATGTCGAGGGGTGTCATGTGAAACAGAATGTCTAAGACCGCTGAGGGTGTAGAATGTAGAGCTTCAATTATGCATAGATATGCTGTTCTTTGGACTCTGCTTAGTTTGTTGCAGTTGACTGCATTGTCTAAAGCCGTCCACCAGACAATAACACTGTACTATAAGTCTAATTACTGAGATGTATACCCAGTGAGTTATTCGAGGTTGAAGGCCCCATTTGTTCCCAAAGGCTTTTTTGCAAGAGAATAAAGCTACTGTAGCTTTCTTGACTCTTTTTTGAATTTTAGTTTTGCAGTTTAGTTTCCAGTCAAAAATGAGTCCCAGAAATTTTTTTGTATCGGAAACACTAAACTGGTACCGTCTATAGTTGTCCGACGATAGAAAACTTCCGCAAATTCTTCCTGGTGTCCGTAGAAGCCCCAGACAAAGTCGTCGTAAACACAATGGTTTCCGATTTTTGAAAGTTGTTTTTCAAAATCCAGTCATCGCAATATCGTTTAATTTTATCGAAGTCACGTTGCAAAATTACGCGGTGTGTTTAAAAAATACTATAAGGTGATTTTTGAAATTTTGCGGGCAATGTAGATTTGATTATCGATGTTTTTTTGCTGAATAAAATAAAATATTTTTTAATAAAAATATAAAGTCACCTTATTTTTTGAACACACCTCGTATGTTAATGACCTCAATCTTCGAACCTGATCTGTGCGTTTAAGTCGTCTATGTACACTATGGCATGCTGAAGTGAAGTGTAAATGTTGAATAGAATTGCGAATTTATCGCACCTTTTTGCAGACCGTATTTAATGTGAAATGTTCCAGCAGAAGTCACATTGTCATTTTTCACTGTCTATCTGTGAGCATATTGAAAAAAATATACAGAAGTGGTTTACTAATGCCCAACCAGTTCAGCTTGACGAAGAGTCCCTCTAACCATACGGTATCGAATGGAAGCCAGTCCACTACTACTTGAGCCATGGCCACCGTGCGATATCGGGCTGAAATTTATTCCAGGTGTAGTTCACATGCTAAATTTAGGTGTGGAATTCGATCTCGTTCGTAGGACCACCGCGAGCATGTTTGCAGCGATCGAATTTTTCGGGCTAATTTTACACCACTCGTCCACACATATCGGCCGGATAATTGACAGTTAAACGTTGGATATTTTGTCTTGAGCTCCTTTTACGTTGTTGGCTTGTTGGCATAAACCAATGACTTAACGTCACCTAATAAAAAGAAACCCAACGGCTTTAAATCGCATGAGCGAGGTGGCCACCGGACCATTTCTTGAGATTACGATTACCGAACTTCCCCTAAAATAGATCGATTGTTGACCAGCTGAGTGGCATGTGGCACCATCTTGTTGGGACCACATATCACTGATTTCAAGTTCATTCATATCTGGCCAAAAACAGTTTTCCAACATGACACGATAACATGGATTGACTGTAATATGACGATTATTTTCATCGACGAAAAAATTCGGAGAAGTTTTGGCGCTTCAAAAGATCAAGAGTCTTAAGTTGATCTAAGATCTTTACTGAGAGATTACCTAATCCTATGAACGGCATGGAATCGACTGATTTGGCTTATTTTGAACTGAAGAACTTACGTTGCCCGTTCATGAACTTCACTAATAAAAACGTTTTGACATTAACAGATCATAAAAAAGTATAAATACGGTTATGTCTCTTTCATTGGAAAATAGTGGAAATTCTGTAAACTCTGTGGAAGGAGGCATTAACAAAGAAATCGTCCAGCATATGGAAGGAAGTGTGGGGAATGTGATAAATTGAATCATTTTGAAACGCTACATCGTAGTTAACAGTTGCATGAAATGCATGAAGTAGATGTATCATATAAACTACATCTAGATACATTTGTAATGATAAATGGAATAAAAAAAATTAAGGTTGGTGTTGGACACTGGGGCAGATGTAAACGTGCTACCTTTTAAATTGTTTTCATTAATTAAAGACACGAAATGTGATGGGCTGAGAACAAAACTAAAAGCATACAATGGGTCAGAAATAAAATTAAATGGGTACGCAAGACTTACATGTAATGTTGAAGGAAAACATAGAATAATGACGTTTGTATTGGTAGAAAATGGTTCTGTAGGACTAGAAGGATACATTCAGTTGGGTTTGGTAAAGAGAATTGATAGAATAGAAAGAGTTAAAACAAAAGAACAGTTGGTAAAGAAGTTCCAGGAGAATTTTGAAGGACTAGGTTCATTTGAAGGAGAATACCTATTAAAATTAAAATATATTCTGAATCCTATATTAAGGCCAGCGTTACATTTAAAGCTGCAAAGAGAGATAGATAATTAAACCAGGAGAGGGATTATAGAAAAAATGGATGAACCTTCTGAGTGGGTGTCGAACATAGTTATTGTTGAGGAAAAAAGATAGAAACTTAATGTTGTTTTTAGATTCAAAGTATCTTAATGAGGCGTTAGTAGGAGAAACTTATCCCTTGCCAATTTTCGAACAAATTGAAGGAAGGACAAGCGAAAAGAAAGATATTAGCAAATACGGTTATCGAGTGAATCGGCGAGTCTGAGTACATTTTCCACACCTTTTGGTTGCACTAAATTCAGTAGACTTTCGTACGAAATAAAAGTAGTCCCGCAGTCCTTTTAAAGGCTAAGAGAGCTCAATTTTCGTGACATAAAAGGAGTCATAGTTTATGTTGACTGTTGACTGATTTGTGGGAGAACTGTGAGGGAACATGATGCTAGATTGGAATTGGTTATGAATCTATGGAGACAAATACAATTTCTTCGACAGGGATTCGAATCGATGACAAAACTCTAATTAGAACAATTATGGTAAATGTCTCCCAGAAATAAGGTCAAATTTTATGAGGAATGAAAAATTACTCGTATATGAGAGGCTTCACACCTGAGTCATCAGACTTTTCACACAGGCTAACAAGCAGCTTACTTTTGAATAAAATTTACGTAGATAAGTGATTGAACTATTTGATTAATGAATCCGATATTAATTTTTCTGTTGCTAATAGTTCGTGCGGCTTCGTACGTTGGAGTTTTTTAACTTGCTCGTTTTGGTTTAGGAGCTTAGATGCTTCTTCATTTGTGTGCTGTCTCAGTCTTTTTGCGTACACTATTGCATACCTCTTAATCTCGCTAGATATCGTCTCCATATTCAGAACAAGATGTACCATGGTATTTTTTTTGAAGCCTTTGAATGGTTTTGATGGTACTTTTCTATACTGTCCATACTGGTTCTATTACTTGTTTGTAGAGCAAAAGTTTGTTCTGGATAGATAAGACTGATCGCCTTCCAATCAGGCAGTCCTTTATGTTTAGCTTTAGGTTGATTTCGTGCCTTTTTTCCTGACGTGCTCATTGCAACGAAGTGTTTTGGCGGTGTTAGCAAAAGGAATGTGGGTATTGTTGAAGAATATTGGAATTACCTTTATTCTCTTGTTTATAAAGTCAACATTCACAGTCTTTGCGTCGTTTATTTTTATGCGCTATGTTTTAGTCTAACTTTCAATGGTGTTCATCTCTGTTTGTAGCTTTCTCGCTATGTTTTCGCTGTTTTGCTGACTACCAGAACCGCTGTATTATAGATGAATGTAGCTATTATGCTGTATGTTGGGGTAGGTAAACCATTGCTGAATAAAATGATTCAAGTAACTTAAAATACTGTATTGGTAGAATATTGTTCGGATTGTTCAGTAGTCCTTCGTGCCAGACATTGTGGAAAGCTTGAGCTACTTCCAAAAAACTAAGCAGAACAAATCTTTTCCACTTCGAGCGGCTTTCCTATGACATCAGTAATTCAATCTACTTAGTCTAGGTAGGAAGGTAAGTAAGAGTGGCTCTTGGAAAGACCAACTCACTAAGGCCTATTGGCCCAATGTGATGTCACCCAGATCTGTAATCTCCCTACTCTTGGAACCAATTTGAGCTTATGATGAAGAGTAGAAAAGTAGACAGATCAAACTCCTAGAGCGATTTAGATTCAACTTTGGCCAGATCTGTTTGTTCGCTAAGGTTTGTTATTTTGTTATCATCCAGCTTTAATATTGGTTTGCACGAAGCAATTGGTATACTGATGCTACCCTTTTCATGTAGAATAGGTAGAGTGGTTCCAACTTTGGCGAGTGCGTTGGCCCTACAATTTCCTGGAATGTCTCTGTGGCTCGTCACCGAACAAAGTTGAAGGTTGAACTGCTTTGAAGTTTTAGTCTTGCCTCTACGAGAGTTAACAAGAAAAGACAGAATTTTTCATGACAAGTACCTGCAAAACGTTAAACACATAATTACAAATGCTCCAGCTCTAAAACCCTTCGATCCTAAGAAAGCTATCACAATCAAAACTGATGCTTCTTAGCTCGGATTGGGGTGTAAACTTATACTATACAAGATAATAAGCTGTTGGGCTTGCATCTGGGAGTTGAACTTCATCAGAAATTAATTACTCAGAGGTGGAAAAAGGGCTTCTGGAAATAGTTTTTGCTTATGAAAAATATCACAAATATATTATGGTAGGAATACGACAGTGCTCACTGATCACAAGCCATTACTAGGAGTCATTAGCAAATAAATTGTGCAAATCCCATCACCTAGGCTACAAGGGATCAGGATAAGACTTTTAAAATATACATACATTGTTTTCGAAGTATGCACCAGGAAAGGAGATGCTTATTGCAGACTTGTTGTCTAGAAATTTTTGTAATGAAGAAGCAGAAAAGGAAATAATTAATATGTATGAACTGGTGCATAGTATTAATGTCAGCGATAAAAAAAAAGATATTTTCAAACCAGAAACTCAGAATGATTAGTGTGTTGGCGCAACGTGAATTTTGGCACAGATTTACCGGTCGTCCGACATTAACTGGGCAAACATTACGACGTTTAGCCGCCCGCCTAAAAGAGGTTGGGACAACACGAGATGCTGCCAGGTCTGGACGGTCCTGGAGCAGCCGTTATGCTGAGGATATCGCAATTGTGACTGAAGATGTTTCAGAGGACCCCAGAGTATCGTCCAGACGACGTGCCACGCAATTAGGCAATTATGGTGAAAGAATGTAAGATGTATGGATGTACCCTCAAGCCATCCTGAATCTAGATCACGAGAAAGACATCTATGTGGATATGTGATTAAGCAAAATTATCGCTTCTGGGGCACCGAAGATCTGCGTACAAAAATAACTTTCTTGTATTTTTCTATCGAGTTCGTCTTTAATTGAGTTAAGGCGTGAGAATTGAGCTGGCCATATTACATTCTTAACTATTTTTCGTTCCTCTAGAGACTTAACGTAATCCCTACAAAGTCTTAAGTAATGTTGTGGTCGTTGCCTTGTTGGCTCAAAAAGTTATCCCCAAACAAAATAACAGCCTGATGGAAGAATGTGGCTCATCAATGTGCTTTTACATCCCTCTTTATTCAATCAGCCATTGAATTTTATCAAATCTCCAACTCCTTCATAACAGAGCGATCCCCAAAACATAACCGAACCGCCTCAATGCTTCGCAGTTAGAACCACACATTTTTGAACCATCACTCGCCTATTTGATCCAAAATTGAAATTTAGATTCATTGGTTCATATCACTTTCTTCCACATTTCAATGGGCCACTGTGTTGGTTTTTTGCAATTTTGTGGCCTTAGGAGGGGTTTTCGAGCAGCAATTCGACCTTTAAGGGGCACATCTAGTGTGATCGCCAAAAAAGGTGATTTTTGGAAAAATTTTTTTTAGAGAAAACTACTGCATCAAATGTTTTAAAATTAACGAGAATATATTTATACATAAATAATGAATACACGATTACACTGAAATTTTCAAAGGAAAAAAATTAGTTTTCAGCGATCAAAGCGATCGGATGATTTATCTTCGAGTCATAACTACAGCAAATTTGGAAAAGGTAGTTTCGAGAAAAAACGAGTTTAAAGATAAAACCGCTGAGCGGCTACTCTTTAAAAGGCGGTAACTCAAAAACTATTTAATATATTCATTTTGAAATTTCAGCATATTATTTTTAAAGGCATAGACTATTGAAATATGAAGACTTCTCTACTGTCATAGAAGACTTCTTCTCAAATTTCAGGTGCTGTAAGTCGGCGATTCCTCTTTGAAATAACTCTAATACTTAAATCCTCTGAATTTGTTGTGACTTTCGGTCTTCTCGAGCGTTTTTTACAATAAATGGTACCCAATTCTTTGAAGCGTTTAACCGTAGAGGAAACCCCATTGTAAAAAAATTTTAAATTCCTTGAAATTTTCTTTGTGCAATGTAATAATTAAGCATCGCATTTCTACAGAATTTTTTTGTTTTGGTGCCAATTTTAAATCAAAAATAATACTAATTCAGGTTGAGCTCTTTTCGCAACCAGTGAGTGAATGAATTAAGATGGTTGCTCGCGAAGTAATGCCTGTTTTATTTTATTATTCTTGCTCTCAATTAAATAAATACTCTCGCAAATATATATGAGCCATTATTTAAAGATAAAGCGGAAGTATGTCATAAGAGGTAATTCCAATATCACTACTATAAGAAAAATAATTGAGTGAATCCATTGTCTCATAAAAAAAGGCTTTTAACTTCTTTTGTTGTCTGCTCTTGTAGCAATTTAATTTCGACTTAGTTTTTATATAGCAAAACATTAACAGCACAGAATAGAAAAGATTGATTTTAAGAAGGATTTCGTAGGATTAAGAGGTTGGGCCACTCTAGGACTTTCAAAAAAATCTATTTGTTTTTGCTGCTTCAATGGTCTTTTAGGACCTCAAAAGTAATACCCAAAAGATTGTGACCGGGAAATATCTCGGCCTACTTGTTTTGCAAATCATAATACAAGGTCGCTAGGTATGACTTCCTATAGTTTAAAATTTTAAACGCGTTTATCTCAAAACTGGAATTTTTAAGTTGACCGCGACCATAACTTGAACAATTTTCCACCAATTCACTTCAAATTTTAACTAAATCATTAAAAATATATTGTCTAAAATTTTTTATATGACATAGTTCATTTGTCATTAATAATTTACTGGCGATATTCCTGCGAATTTTGTGACTTTGATTCTGGAAATACGCCATTTGAACAAAAATCAATATATCAAAGAAATCCGTACTTCTTTAGTTGTTGTAATCTATAGGGTGATTCATCGTGAGGTTTGATTTATAATATAAAATAAAACACATAAATTTGAAAGTGAACTTAAAATTTGTATTATCGATTAAAAGAACAATTCATGGCATTTACTTTTTGAAAATGATATCATGTAAATGATGGCTACGACTACGTCTGAGGTGGTCCGTTCGGAAGGTCCAATTTTGGGCGACTCGCGGATAACACGAGTAATTTTGGCTTCCAAAGCGTCAATCGTAGCTGGCTTATTCCTGAAGACCTGAAACTTTACATATCCTCAGAGAAAATAGTCCAAAGGTGTGACATCACACGATCTAGGCGGCCAATTTACCGTACCAAAACGTGAAATTAAGTGCTCACCAAAGTGATTTCTCAACAAGTCCATTGTTTCACGCGCTGTATGGCTCATAGTGCCGTCTTGTTGAAACCAGAGTTCACCTAGACCATGTGCTTGGATTTGAGAAAGCACATAGTCCGTTAACATGACGCGATAAAGATAACCATTGACGGTAACATTTTGATTAGAATCATTTTTGAAGAAATATGGGCCAATGATACCACCAGCCCCTAAACCACACCATACCGTTGTTTTTAATGGATGTAATGGTAGCTCCTGGTACTCTTCGGGTTGCTCATCAGCCCAAATATTGCAATTTTGTTTATTAACGTATCCATAGAGCCAGAAATGTGCTTCATCACTGAACAAAACTTCACGATAAAACACTGGATTTTCATTGAGTTTTTCCAGAGCCCATTCACTGAAAATATGACGCAAATTCAAGTCGCCTGGTTTCAATTCTTGCACAAGTTGAATTTTGTACGCTTTTAAGCTGATATCATAAAATAAGCCAAGTTGTCGAATACGCCAATCAAAGCTGCTGAGAACGACGACGAATCGATTCGTCACGGTCTTCGCGTACACTCTCAGCTACAGCTGCTAAAGTCTCTTCACTACGTGCTGGATATTGTCTAACCGGTCGAGTATCATCCACTAATGTAAACTGGGACTCAAATTTGCGAATGGTATTGGCAATAGTGGTTTCAGTAGGTCGATTATGCGCACCGTAAGTTCCTTGAATCGCACGAAAAACATTTCCCACAGAACGCTGAACAATTTGAAGACGCTGTTGTGATGTAAGTCTTTCCATGATGACTTGCCAAACGATACTGACAGGTCACGAGTGATTTGTCAAAAAAAAGCCTATTAAAAATCAAACCTCACGATGAAATACCCTATACAATAAAAAATTTTAATGGCTAATCGTAATTCAAAATTTATTGGAGCTGTTAGTTCGGCCGTAGACCCTTCCAAAAAAGAGAGGTCATGTGAGAAGCTCTGCGTAGCTGCCACTTTTAAATAAATTATTCTATTACATTTTACATATTGTACAATCATATGAACAATAAACTTCTACCTTTGTAAACACGATTTATTATATGTTTTTCCTGAAAAAAAAAAACATAAAAAAGCCTAATTCTACGGCCTCTAGAGTGGCCTAACCCCTTAAGCCCATTTCTGTTCAGGTTTCTGATTAACCCCAAAGTTTTGACCAGTAGAGTATACATCTCCATTACAATGCCTTCTCTCAACAAAAATTAAATGAAAAAAAAAGTTTACCTCTGTATAAACGCCCACTCGTACGATCTTCCGGTTACTTCCCATTGACAACTTTATAATACGAATGATTGGTAAAATTAAATATTCAATATTACGAATAACGGTGAGTTTTAAAATATTCATTGGTTGCCTCGTTGGTTGTCATTTGTTTTTGTCATCTCTTTCTTCCATAAACTGCGGATGAAAGTGTTAATGTTTTCAGTAATTTTCTGTTCACATTAACATTTCCCAAGACGTTTAGGTGGCAAAAGTTGTGTTTTTTTTTCTTAAAAATTACTTTATGTGCGCCAAAGAGACAAAATGAAAAACAGCCTATTCACAAGCTCGCACACAAGTCTTTTTGTGAAATAGCAATTAAATACGGGTTATCTATGTCCACTATATATCTTATATTGGTTGACAACTAAGTAATTGTAGATTTCACACAAAGATGTCTCTGGCATTGTTATTTAATGTCTTCTGTCAATGACATATTTTTTTCCTTTTGCCATTTGTCTTATTGTCTTACTTTGCTCTAGAAGCAAATTGCGCGCATTCTTTATTTTATTTTTGGCGTCAGATTTAATATGGAGTGTAAAAACGAGTAATTTCGTCATATTTTACTTTCTTATTTCTGGAAAGAACGCAGCACAAGAAGCCTTAAAAGAAAGACAGTGCCGGAATTGGTTTGACAAGCTTCGTTCCGGAGATTATTCACTAAAATATGAACAACGATCCGGTCGACCAGAACGGCAATCGAAAACGATCGTAGTCAAGGCTTGGCTCATCAATCCACTTCGAAAGTTGATATCCACCAAAAGAATATTTTGCTCTCAATTTGATGGAATTGGAAATGTGTGATGTGTTTTGAGCTACTTTCAAGGAATCAAACGATCAATTTGGATGTATCCAAATTAGCCGCTACAGCGGCTAGAATTGTATTATCAAAATGGTGTAATTTTTTACCAGGACAACACTAGACCACACGCATCTTTGGTCACTCGCCAAAAATTATTGGAAAATAGTTGGGAATTGATATTACAATCACCATATAGCCGCCAACCTGATACAATAAAGGAGTTAAAAAGTGAACTTCTAAGCTCATCTGCGGGCGTCGTAGAATCCCGATTCACCTTGAAAAAAAACGAATTTCGGAGTCTTATAACATGGTTCCTGGTGCAACGAGAGTCATATATTCTTGTGAGTGGTGCGTTTTTGAAAGCCAATTTTATATTTATTTTACTCCTAAAGTTGTTTCAATTTTTATTAATTTCCTTTTTAGTTATGGTTGCGTTCGTTTAGAAAATAAAAAGGAGACTGGTAGATACATAAATGAGTTCCTATCAAATAAGGTCATCCAATTCGTGGTCGTGATTTGACATTCCTGTTCCAAGCATATACGTCAAACCGAACTGTCATGCGGTACTGTATATGTTAAGTTTAAGGTTTACTATTTTACAATATAATGATCCATATCGCTGAACGTGATAAAATTGTGAAAACTTTCTAAAGGGTGAGCCAACAGATGGTGTGGATGTTTGCTGTCAACTGCTGTTATTTACTCAATTCAATGTGGTTGATATTTTTAACAGATGTCATACTATTTTTAGCAATTTTCGTCATGGCGTCGTTTACCACTCAATAATGCGAAATTATTCAGTCAACATAATCGTCGTAGTGAGTCCGGAATTCGTGCAATGGTGAAGCGTTTTGAAGAAGTATGCTCAGATAGCACGTATACGCCAAAACATCACCAATGTGAGCGAAAGTGTTCAGAACCAGTCAGGCACCTCAACGATTGGGGCTCACTTATGGCACATTACGGCGGATTTTAAAAGTTGATCTTCATTTTCACGTCTATAAAATCCAAATTACAAAAAAATTGAAGCCTTTGGAATATCTACGACGTCGTTTAATTGTCAACTGGATGTTGGATTGCCAGGACAATTTGCCATCGAATTTTATTTTTTTCCGATGAAAAACTGTCGTTTCTGGAGACGAGAAAACCCATACGAAAAACCAAGGCGTCCCTAAAAAGTCACAGGATGGTGCGGATTATGGGTTGGCGGCACCATCTGTACGAACTCTACGTATATGGGTAGATAACCTTATATTCAATAATGTGAATTTGGTGCGAAATATGGTCGGTATGGTTTTTGGTTTTTTTTTTTTTTTTCTTTTTTGTTGCGCCAAGGATGTGTAATCTTCATATGCACGATTCGCAAAGCTGAGTATTCGATGCTACACACCCTACACACTTTAAATCATTCTGCCTGCGGGACTGCTGTTAGGTAATACTTCGCGGGGCTAGTTAGCACTTTATGCTCTATTGTCTCTATTTGCCTTCTCGGCCTTTCTTAATGCTTCCAATTTACGCAGTTCAATTTGCACGGTCGTTATGACAGAATACATCTCCAAGCAGCCGTCCCCTGACCTCATCATGAGGTCTGTTGGGAGCGCCGGGCCTTATAGATTCGCTATGCCTCTTCTGGACATTCTTGGCAAAATGTCTAGCTATCGTGCCTAAATCTGTGTAGATATTTTCGATAGCCACCAGACAGAAAATGCGTAAGTTGATAATAGCAGTCTCCGTGCGTTCTTTTTGTCCAAGTTTCAACGTTGGGTATCAGCTGGTGGGTCCATCTACCTTTAGTGGCGTCGTCCCACCTGGCGTGGCAGAGTGCTTTAGATGTTGCCCTTTCTTAATTCTTTACCATCCTGGTAAGTCTGGTATCTTGTCTGTTCGCGATAAGCCTAATGTAAACCCTCTGCATTTCATTGGCGAGAATGTCAATAGGGACCATCCCAGCTATAACACGTCTGTATAACAATTCGTCCGAAATTGTTCGGAAATCCCAAATTGTTCTGATTGCGCAAAGCCTGTACGCCGACGAAAGTTTTCTTCTTATTTCCTTTGTTGAGAGTACAGATGCCCAAACTGGAGTAGCATACACAAGGATGGAACTTACCTCTATGGATAGCAGAATTCTCCTTGCGTATCCAGGCCTGCCGATGTTTGATAGCATCCCAGAAAGCACTGCCTTTCAACCTTAACTCCATAAAAGCGTTAGGCGCAAAACATCGTCTTTCATGATATTCCACAGAAGTGGTTATAGGACTGACCCCTAAGAAACTCCCGCTCTGATAATGTAGTATCAGTCGGTAGCTTTCTGTCGGTAAAGTTGTCCGTGACTATCTTTAATAAATACTCTGGTGCATTCATTTCGGCCAGTGATCTGCCGATGCATGTCCAGTTGGAAGAGATAAAAGCGTTTTTAACGTCTAGAGTTAATACTGCGCAGTATTCCTTTGTGTCTCCTCTCCATCTCCTTCCTTGTAATGCTTTGGCTGATGTATCTACTATCGTCTTTGTGGCATCGACGGTAAAACGCGATTTTCTGAAGCCATACTGATCGTTCGACAAAGCTCCTTAATTCTCTGTTGCAGCTAGCATTCTGCTGTATATAATGCGTTCTAGGATTTTTCCCAGTGTATCTAGCAAGCATATTCGTCGATACGACGAAGGTTTTTCGGGTGGTTTATTTCCCTTAGGTAACAACATCAGATGCTGGAGTTTCCATGGTTCAAGGAAGATCCCCTCCTCAAGGCATCGTTCCTATATGGTCACTATGGCTTGAATTGCTTTCTTTGTTGGTCGATTATGATGACCGTAAAATGATCAGAGTGCGCGAAAAACATTTTTCACAGAGCACCAATTTTGATAATAGAAGTCAATAATTCGTAAACATCTTTTTATATTGAAACGTTGTATAACGTTGCTAACGTTGTATACTATATGTAGTAGTTATCATGGAAAATTTATAGAACAGCTTGCTAATCGTCGAGCAATAACCTCTCGTAAATTGTTTAACAACCTGCTTCAAGGTCTGAAGACACCCACCAGAAATGTTTCATCCATTTGATGAAGCATACTGTCCGGCACTGTTGCAAACATATCGCCTATGAAGCGGTGATGTGTAGAAGAAAGAGAACGTGCTTTCTACGAGCATTACATCTTCTTCACAGAAAAAGAAATAAAGGTCGCATAAGTGCATGGTTGACGAGGTGAAGTGGTGCTATTCCAGAAGAAATTTTTGGAAGTCTTGCGAAAAGGCAAAAAGAACGTGTCTAGCAAGTAAATATTGTAGTAGAGTCAAATTTGGTGCTGAAGATATTCAAAAACCACATTGCCGCAGGTTGCTAAATGACTGGGCGAACCTTCAACCTTCAACCTTCAACCTTCAACTTGTGTGATTGAAGCTAACATTTTTGGTCCACCCGATTAAAGGTAAAGTAGCAAATTTTAAACCTGGCAAGCTATTTAAGGCCAGAAAAGATGCCTTAGTAGAGAGCATACAACAACTTATTTCCAAGAATTGGTCGGAGACATGTTTGTCTGATTGATGGAATGTAAGCATCGTTTACCAGATTCTAAAATGTTTTACCATCGAGGAATAACCAAAAAGGTTCAGTCGTGATGTAAGACATTAGTCGTTTAATATGTGTATCTTGTCTTTTCTGTACAGCATCAAACAATTCCCCCAAAGACATCAATAACGATCGATACTTTCTTGTTTTTTAAAACCTAACCTTACCACAACTCTTAAATACACCATGGGTAACCTAGTTTCGTCTTTCTTTAAATGTAAATGTGTTTTTTTTTTATTATATACGATATGTTTATATATATAATTAGGATTTGTGTTCGCCTGTGTGCAGATAGAAACTTAGGAAGAAAGCAAAGAGTTATAACGATAAGGTAATAGAGAGCTCGACAGGGCATTTCATAAGCGAGTTGTAGGCTTAGGAACGAATCACACTATTTTAGAGAACGTCCGAAAGTTTGACCACTCTACGCATCCCAGTACTTCTTTTTTTTAATCGTTGAATTATATAACGCATGTAATAGCATATAATACTGCATACGAGTATTTGATTTCCGACGTATCTGCGTTGCTACTCCGCTGCTTTTGCAGTTGCTTAAAGTAGCTGATCTTAGAACCACTCCACTTTTCAGTGCACCTTCTAAGCTGTCTAATTTTTTATGAATGGTTATTTCCGTACTTTCGTTGAATCTTGACTGATCCTTGGGCTTATATTGCTATTTGGACTTGAATTTACAACGACCATTGTTGAACATAACACTATAAGCTGATTTGCTCAAGCTGAACTTTATCCACTATCGGTTTCTTAGCATGAAGATTAACACGAATGCCCGTACCTTTTATTAGATGATTTCAGTCGGAGTGCATCAATTTGAAGCCATTAACCTTGATCAAAACTTGCCTACATAGAAGCTGTACTCCATCTTGTGGACCAAAACCAACTACCATGGTGATTAACGTGCTGCAGATTGACTTACACTCCCATGGTCGTACCTATTTCTCTTCTCCATTTCTATTCTCTACAAAGTGGCAGCACTATCCACGATGAAGAGCTCATTACATTGGTTAAAAATGTACTTGAGAAGAAAACAAAAAAAAAAAAACTTTATGCGCTAACAAAATTAAACGTGGTTATAAAGTGTTCACGGCAACTTTATTACATGCTCCCATGGCATGGCTGATGTCGGCTTCCGCCACCTATGGTATCCGGGTTGTGCTTTGTTAATGTCAGCGGATAAGGATCCTGTTGGATGTTAAATACAATATCTTCCCCACTAAACAGGTGTTGGCAAAATCTTTGTTATGAGAAGGACCAAAGTACGTGCTTGTACATCCTATCCCAAGTACTTTGGCCTGATTTTGAAATTGAAACGAAACCGTTGGCAAGTGAAACAGTTTTCCAATTTGCACAAAAAAAAAAAAAAAAAAAGGTAGCAAACACAAACCCAAGAGAGAATTGGATTTCGTGGCCAAAAGTCATAGAGTTCTGTAAATGCTTTACGAGTTCGAATATATCCGACAAAACTATTTCAAAGAATTTGAGAGGAAGTAAACCTACTACGATTGCACATTCAATTGGTGAACTAGACCCCACTCGAACCTGGCTTCAATTCGACTACATACATCGATGAAAGGGCGTCGAGATAACTCTATCAAGGATATTCAGTTTTACCAATCAAGTAATTAAAAATCCTGATAAATGTACGAGTGTATCCATACAGTTGTTCCCGATGTGAGTGGGTGTAAAAAAAAGTGTTGTAAAAAGTTTTTGTATCTGACATGGAATATACTATGATCCGAGCCATTAAAACAAGAACGGTCAGCAGAAGTTTAATTGCTTTACGATTTGCAATAAGGTTTATTGGTTGGTTTTTTACTCCTCCCTAGATCGTAATTGCTTCACCACCGAACACAGAAAGCCTTTACAAAAGGGATTCTCATTTAAAAAAAAAAAGGACTTTAATAATTTTCAGTGCTTTTTAAATTAGTCTTTGAGTGGAGAAATTTTTTATCAAAACTTTGTAGTTATCGATGGAGCTTTTAGTGCTGTCGAAGTTTGTTTTAAATATATTTATCAATTTGTTTTGCAGTTCAGCGAATCACTGAAGTCGATAAAAAAAATCTGATTCTCTGCCATGGAAATACGACTCTGTACAACATGAGTGGATTGGAAAAAGATAAAATTGGATTTGATTGCTTAAAATGGAAAGAACAAATCGGTGATATAAATATTTAACGCTGAGGACATTTTGGTTTAAGCAACTCTTTAGATACATTTCAAAGATATTTTGTACTTTTGTTCATTATATTGTATTTTTTTCTAATAATTGGAGATTCATTGTGTTGAATACAAGCTACAGCTCAAGAAGTGACAAACAACTATGACGATTCGCGAAAGCCAAACACCTATGGCCCTATTGGTGTGTACACCTTTAGTTCGTTATATTCTCATGTATGAGTCACAGGTGCGTTGTGGCAGGTAGTCAGAGTTCACTTATGCCATCAGATGGTCCATTGTATCCATATTAGGGTATTATTGTTCCTTTTTTGAAAATATGAGAGAAGGTGGCCAGATTAAAGATTCCACAGGAGGTGCCTTAGCTCAATGTCGCGTTAGAAGTTCTGTGAAGAATCAATTTCATAAAATTGACGCATTCTTCTCCCGTGAGGGGCAGAGCAATTACAAAGCAGATTATAGGCAGACTCAATCTCTTGTTCCTCCCTGCAGCTTCTGCAAAAGTCATTTTAGTGCATACCTCTACGTTTTATTATAAATACTGACGATACAGTGCAAAATGAGAATGTCAGCAAGAGTCCTAAATTTTCGGACGTATCAGATTGAATCCACCGTGCAATCGCTCAACTCATATCCTCATTCTTGTTGTTTCTGGTGAACTTGCTTGTGAGTAAATATTTTATTGAATAATATGTTGTCCATTCTGGTTCAATACCTTTTGCCATCTTTCTGGCAGTAACATGATTCCACTCTCATAAAATGTTTGTAATTTGGATCATTTTTGACCTTCTCATTTGAAGTAAAGGTTTTACCGTCTAAAAGATTTTGTAGATGCCGGAATAAATAATAATCAGAAGGTGCCAGATCTGGGGAATATGGTAGGTGTGGCAGTAGATCCCATCCAAGTTGTATGTGCTTTTGGTGAGGTATCTTGGTGGAAGACTACACCTTTTCTATTAATTAATTTTGGTCTTTTCTGTTTAATTGAATCACTCATTTTGTCCAGCGGATGACAGTACACTTCAGAATTAATCGTTGTGTTGTCCGGTAGATGCTAAAAAAAACATCATACCAAACAGATAGCTTCACATTTTTTTGATGAATATCAGCTTTCGAAGTGCTTTTAGCCAGTTCATTTTTTTCACTCCATTATCTGTTGGGTTCAACATTGTTCTAGACAAATTATTTCTCGTCCCCAGTGATGATGCGGTTCAAAAATGGATCATTTTCTTGACGTTTGAGAAGCAAATCACAGACATTTACACAAAGCACACATTTATTTCCATAAGAACATAAGGAACCCCTATGTCGAGCTTTAAGATTAACCCTAGGCATTTCAAATGAATACGAACGATCGAATTCAGCGGGGTAAGTTTTCATCAGCTTCCAGAACGTGGAACATCTTCCACATCAAAAATGCCAGTTCGAAATTTTGGAAGCCAGTTTCGGCACTGGTGTTCTGTCAATACATCTTCTCAATACATATCGGATAATTTTTTTTTTTTTTTTGATTGAGAAGCATTTTTACCTTTTCGATAGTAAAAAAGTAAAATATGCTGAAAATGCTGCCTTTCACTTTCAAATTTTTCACAAGCCTTTCTATATTAGCTGTCAAATTTTTGTGAATTTGTGTGAAGTTGGCTGTGAAGAAATAATTACGTCCTCTGTTGGGAAAAAATGAAATTACTTCCCGAAAAACGTATTACGATGCTCCGGCTCTTTTCTCGACAACTCATCAACTATTGCTCATAGGGTCTCCGTATCGACATTCAATATCCCATCCAGGAGATTGCTGGAGGTTTCTTAACTTCCTAATCTGATTATTCCGTAATCCATGTCGCTCGGTGATATTATTTTCAAATTTTGATAATGATGGTCACCTATGACTGCGATTTATGTGCCGATATCCACCTTAGAACCATTAGTGTAAAAAGCTATTTTGTTCATGTTGGGGGGTTTTTTGTTGTTTTTTTTTTTTGTTAGGAATTCTGAAAGAGAATCTGGAATTATGTGATTATTATTGATTTTAACAAGTTTGCTACAGCCTTTCAATTAGATAATATGGCCATAGGCTCCAATATAGTGAATTGAGAGACGGTATAAACGGTGCAAATAGAAAAATCTTAAATGTCCGCTCTACAAACTTTACCACATCATCATTTTTAGCGTTTGATACTATCTAAAAGTAGTCCTTAGATGGTTGCTTCGATCGAATCGATGAACACAGAAAGGTTTGAATTCGTAACCAAATCGCAATTATGGGGATCCACTAAACACTTCTATTGCAACTTTGTTCTAGTTCTTGTTGAGCTATCCCAAATGCCTGTAAACATTCAACCAGAACGTAAGCGTCGAGTGTGCCATTTTTTGTTTGTTTGAGAACTAAATAATACTTCATTCTGCAGTACGTGTGAGGTAAACCTGAACCTCAACAAAACTCCCTCGTTTCAGCGCAATCCTTTGTTAACTGAAATGTGAGTTCAGCACGCTTCCTAAAGCGAGTTTTTCTTATATTTCAGTTTTCCTCTGTTATGGATTCAAAGACACCCCGGTCTTATTCGCTCATCGTGTCCTTTTCATCTAAGCTGATGAATAAAAACTCTTTTGGCAAGGTCAATGCCACTATATAGCTCCTGCAGTTTGTTGGTGTATAGTATTATTTTTTCCTAATTGCATTTACATTGACGGGACTGAAAATCAGCCGAAAATTTCCATTACCTTTTGATTAAGGCCATGCTCCTGAAAGCTCGGATCATAGGGGCGGTATCTTTTCGTTGTTCGTAATACCAACTAATCGTAATTTCATTGCTGTCTTCTTATTTAAAGGAAAGAGCGATTGGCAAGAAGTGTTTTTCGTTTGGTCTTTACAGTTGAGTCATTGTTTTAATTTATATCATAGCCTAGTTAGACAAAGTCTACATTTTTTTTTTGTTGATGTGATTACCGGCTATCATTAGGCAGGCACGTTCTCCATTGTCTTCCTGTTAAATCTTGGCCTGGCTTTATACTCGTTTGTATACAAATCTCGTCTCTAGAGGTTTGATTTATAATGTAAAATAAAACACATAAATTTGAAAGTGAACTTAAAATTTTTATTATCAGTTAAAAGAACAATTCGTGGCATTTACTTTTTGAAAATAATATCACGTAAATGTTGGCTACGACTACGTCTCAGGTGGTCCATTCGGTATCTCGTGGATAACACGAGTAATGTTGGCTTCCAAAGCGTCAATCGTAGCTGGCTTATTCCTGAAGACCTGAGACTTTACACATACCCAGAGAAAATAGTCCAGAAGTGTGATATCGCACGATCTAGGCAGCCTATTTACCGTAGCAAAACGTGAAATTAAGTGCTCACCAAAATGATTTCTCAACAAGTCCATTGTTTTACGCGCTATATGGCTCGTAGCGCCGTCTTGTTGAAACCAGAGCTCACAGAGACCATGTGCTTGAATTTTAGGAAGCACATAGTCCGTCAACATGGCGCGATAACAGTTACCATTGCGGGTAACATTCTGATTTGCCTCATTTTTGAAGAAATATGGGCCAATGATTCCATGAGCCCATAAACCTCATCATACCGTTGTTTTTAATGGATGTAATGGTAGCTCTTGGTACTCTTCGGGTTGCTCATCAGCTCAAATACGGCAATTTTGTTTATTAACATATCCATTGAGCCAGAAATGGGCTTCATCACTGAACAAAATTTTCATTGAGCTTTTCCAGAGCCCATTCTCTGAAAATATTCAATAAAATAAAAAGAAAAGCTCCTCGCTATAAGTGCTGTCATATGGCGCCCTAAAATCAAGAGACAGTGGTGGTTATCATTTTGAAATTCCAAAACTTCTCCATGAGTGATTATCTAATCGACAGTGATTTTATCAGGCTTAAACCACTCTGGTGGTGGTGGCGATGTCCTGATGGTTGGCTCACTGGCTCTTACGCCATAGTACCTGGGTTCGAATCCCGCTGGGGGCAAAACAGCAAATTTTCAAATCGCCATCACCCTTTCGGCAGGCAATGGCAAACCTCTGAAAGTCAAATTCTGCGTATGAAATAGCAAACCGGCAATAAACACTAGGCCGTGCGGTCACGGCCCACGTGGGCTATCGCGCCAAAGTATTTATTTATTTATTTAAACCACTCTGATAAGGAGCTATCCAATTGATGAATTAAGTTTTTAGGCATGTACATAGTATGGTAGATTGATGCAAAGAATCTGAAAGTAGCGCAAACAAAGAAATCGGGTTGAGATTCCGTTTAAAGGGTATATTTACCGACCGCCCACATTTTATGGATGAGTTAGTGTATGCTCTTTACCAAATCAGTGCATGCTGTTTTAAATAAGGCGTCAGGAGGAAGCCTTCTCCGGTAACTTTATTAGTCTTAAGTATAGAAAATACTTTCCATCTTTCTGGTCGGTGGAAGATTATAGTCCAAGTTCGTTCGATCTGTCTGACATTCGGACATCTCTTCTGCGGTAGCACCACACATTGGAGAGCTTCTTCGTTTTTTCCTTTCAATTTCTAAGAGCTGGATGTTGCTACTGTTCCTTTGCTCATAGAGCTTGCGAGCAGCTCTTGTCATTATTTGCAGTGCCTCACCTTGGCTACAATAATGTGGTAGTTTTAGTCGATGTTGGCTTCTTGAAAAGTTCGTACATATACATAGTACTTGGAAATGTTTTAGTGCACAAAGTGAACACATTCATTCTCAAGTGACATTTATGCAAATTTTCAGGTAAAAAGTTTTTGACGTAAGTTTTTTGCAAACTTGGAATGGGGCTCGCTCAATAATTGTGTTGTCGTAATTGGCGTGCAAAAATGCGACTACGAAAAAAGGTGAAAACTTTCGGATGTTGCGGCCACTGAAAATCACACGAAACTTTGTTGTTTTAGGATACTGGTGTAATAGTCAACCGTGCAAGATACGACCGCCCACGCACTTTGCGAAAGCCACAAGTCATCAAAGCCGTATATACTGTAGAATACTGCAGCTGTGTCTTTGGTTATCTCAATGTGGTCACTCCAGTTTATGTTTTTGTTTTTTTTTTCTTTTTTTAATCACGTGACTGCTAGGTTGATGTTGAGGTGTAAGAAATGGTGACATTTTGCCCCACCGTGAAATCCATAAAAATGAGTGTGGTTTTAGAGCTGGTGCTTTAATCGCTGTTTTCTTCTTCTTGTGTCTTTATCCGTTCTCAACTTGGCGTCTAAATTATGAAAAATGAACTTACTTTGTTACAATCACCGTAAGATATGATTGCTTGTGGACTGCGAGGCTCTTAGCATTGGGCATGTGAGGTCGAAATCCGTCATCTGCTTTTTGTTTACTGGAATCGTAAGCAGTAAATCCACCCACATCTATATCTCTTATTTATACTGTGTAGTGAACTAATGGTTACATAGATGGTAAATAGTAATAACCCGCCAATGTGAGATAAGCTGGAAGAGTTCTCATTTGAAAGTTTGCATGCTTGCGGATGCACGGTAATTAGTTCGTGTGGCGGTCCCATTATTCCGATTTGAGGTCTTTTTGTTTTTTTTGTTAATATAGTACATCTGTTGTTGACATTCCCTCTAAATCTAAGGGTCATAGCTTGACATTTGCAAACATCTATCTCTGTGTGTGTTGGCGATTTTATACAATTTTAGAAATGGATTTAAATTTGCAACAATGAACTTGTATTAAATTTTGCGTAAAAAACGGATTTAATGGTGCGCGAACGTTAGAAATATTGGAAAAGTGTTTCGGCAACGATTCTCTAAAGAAAACCGTCGTTTACCAGTGGCACGAGCGGTTCAAAAGTGGTCGTGAGTTAATCGAAGATGATGAACGCAGTGGTAGACCATCGACATCGAAAACCAACGAAAACATTGATGAAGTAAAAGAAATGTTGGTCAACAACCGCAAATTAACCATCAGAGAGATAGCGGAGGACTTGAACATTGCCTATGGATCCATCCAAGACATTTTGGTTAATGATTTGGGTTTCCGTCGTGTAGCAGTAAAGTTGGTGCCAAAAGACCTCAATTTCATGCAAAAAAGAAAACATGTTGACGTCGCAAAAGAGATGGTTTGCGAGGCTGAATCCGAACCCACATTCATCAAAAGGATCATTACTGGAGATGAGACGTGGGCTCATGAGTACGACACGCAATCCAGACATCAGGCAAGTGAATGGCGTTCACCAAAAAAACCACGTCGTCTTCAGTCAAAAAAGAAGGCAATACTCACGGTTTTCATGGATTACAATGATGTAGCGCATCATAAATTTTTATCAGAAGGCCAGACAGAGTAAACAAAGAGTATTATTTGTGCGTTATGAGACGTTTGTGTGAAGTAAGTCGCCGAAAGAGACCAGAAATGTGGACAGAAAACTCGTGAATTTTGCACCTTGATAACGCACCGTCGTACAATGCCATCATTATTCGTAATTTCTTGACGAAAAGTGCAACAAATACCATCCAACAGCCTCCGAATTCACCTGATTTGGCTCCCTCTGACTTCTTTCTGTTCAATCGAGTTAAAAAACTACTACGGGGAACGCGTTTCAGTAGCCGAGAGGAAGTAATGGAAAAATCGCAGGAAGCACTGTTGTACATACCGAAAACCGAATATAAAAAGTGTTTCGAGGAATGGATCAAGCGCTGGCATAAGTGTGTTGCAGTCGATGGGGATTACTTTGAAGGGGACAATATAGATTTAGATAAATAAACTTGTATTTTTAATTTTCTGAATAAATTCCATAATTTTTTTGATCAAGGTGGTATTCTCATCTTGGAAAGGTGAAGGGGCAGATAGAAAGAGGATTTTGTTTCTTCCATACCAAAGCATATCGTACGTTCTGGATGTGCGTAATAAGGCTATTGCCAAATATTGTTCAAAACTTGGGTGAAAGCTAAAGAGTTATGTAGAGTACGAGTATCATATCTTGATTATGTCGTCGGAGTATTAACATGAGAAAAAATCTGGCCTACAGACTAGGTCTGTAAAAACGAGCTGCCAAGAGATTCTCCTTCTTCTTGGGTACAAATCATATCACATGTTTCAGCAAAGCAAGAAACTCACATTAGATTTCAGATCATTCATTTATTTATTAGGGGGCGCTACAGTCCGGGGTGGACCTGGGCCTCAACCAATAAACCTATCCAATTAGCACGGTCTTAGGCTAAATTTTTTTCCCTTTTTTTATAATCCCGCGCGCGACTATGAATACAATTTTACTGGCTTTTCTCCAGGGCGCGGGCGGGTGGTGAAGTAGTTTGAAACTCGGGTGTATTAGGTTTCGATTTTTTTTCCAGAGTTGGTTGTCAAACTGGACGCGACGAGCCAGTGCATCCTCAACCAGTGGGTCTTAGTACGTGCTAGTTGTTAGTTCGTTACATTTAGCCCAGCCACCAACCACTCCAACATCAGTGTTATGCCTTCATGTTAGAGTTGACGCCGACGGGATTTTCATATAACTTCATACAAATTCTATGAAAAGACTTTTTCAGAGAATTGCCTCGCACGGGATTCGTACCCGCGACCCCCTGCTAAAGAAGTCTATTCATATACAACTACACCACGGCCACCCATCTTGTGGGTGCGCACTCCAGAGTTTATCACTGAATCGTCTCATCCAAAACTGTTAAAACGGCCAACGACATCTTCATATGATTTAGAACCATAGAGCAGGACTGGGATTATAAGGGTTTTACATAGAGTTTCCTTGTTTGTTCGGGAAAAAACCTTACTACATAGTTGCGTAAACAGCGATTGGCAAGCTTTATTTTTTATCAAAACAGAGTCAAAAGCTTTTTCTATGTCTGGTAGTACTAAACCAGTCGACCTCTTTTCGTGTTTTCTTTTATTTCCTTACAAATCCTTAAAACTTGATGAGAAGTGCTATGTCGTTTCCGGAAGCCGAATTGCAACTTGGGGCAAAATCCTGCTGTTTTTTCAGAAAATTATCCAGTTTCATTTTTAATAAGTTTTTAAGCAAGCTAATGGGTCTGTAGCTATTTAGATTGCTGGGGTCTTTTCCTGATTTTAGCAATGCAATTACTTTTGCTTAAGATAATGAACTCTACGCAATCTAAGGTGACAAGCTTGTCAGGCGGAAATAACGGGTTTATTACTTTAAATGATGACATTTCAGCTTCAACCTCAGATTCCATTACAGATACAATTTGATACAATTTGTTTTTTTTTTAGTTATTTTGTTAATATTCCAGAATGGCTTGGAATTGGGATCAAGTGTGCTAAGTTTTATGTTCTTACTTTTGTTCTAAACTCTGCAATTTTCATTTGAATTCATTTCCCAGAAATCATAGATCAACCGATATCTTTGCAATTTTCGTCTAAAAATGTTTCTGGTTTTTATTAAACTTAATACAGATCGTGGAAGAATAGCAGACCTAATACATTGGGAATTTCTTGGAACTACATATTGTATGCTATCTTCAATTTTGGTCTCCAGAAAACGAATTGAATCATCGACTTGCTTGCAAGTGGTTGTTGATTCTAAATTTGTGGAACAGTTGTTGAGAGAAATTGAGAAGTGGTTTCGAAATACATCCCAGTTTGTTTTATATAAATCTGAGTATTGCACATTAAGAGTTTTTTGAACTAGAGAGAATATCACGTGTGACTGGAAGGTGATCAGAGCTTAAAGCGTTGATGACAAATAGGTGAAAAGAAAGAAGTTAAGTGTGGAAGGAGTGAATCTATATGCAGAAGGAATGTAAGTTGGACTAGATGGGTGTAAAATTTTCTAGGACGTTACACCACGAATTAGTTCTTACACAGCCGCAATTACGAGGCCTGCAATTCAGATCGCCGCCAATAATAAACCGACCATTACTGATTAATCGCCTCAAGTTGCTTTACAAGCATTGGGCTTAGTGAGCATTTGATGATCCTCCAAATTCCTCCTATTTAAAGTTATTTTCAAATATGAGTGTAGTATAGGGATTTCCAATAGGGGCTTGACAACTTTGAATTTAATTTGTGGACGCACTCTTTCAAAAATCATCAAACTGTCACTGTCAATTTATTCAGTAAGCTCAACATTTTCATCATTGTAAAGTACGCAACGAGCAACGTCTGCAAATTATAACAATTTTCTACAGATATTCGGAGTCGGTGACTGCAACTTTAAGAGCGTTAACTCCAATTTTCGGTCGTAATTCTCGCCCTAGTAGACAGGCAATAACAAGTTTAGTGCAAAAATTTGAGTCTATATATTCGTTGTGTGATGTTGCCGTGTCAATGAGACAACGGGTTGGTCGAAGTGTCGAAAATATCGCTGCCGTTCAGACGTCCGTAGCAAACGATCCAAATCAGTCAATTCCACGGCGTTATCAAGAATTGGGCATGGCTCAGACCACATTATGGCGTATTTTGCGTAAGGATCTTGGTTTACACCCATACAAGATCAAGCTGACTCAAGAATTGAAGTCGATGGACCATTTGAAGCGACGTACGTTCTCCGATTGGGTTCTGGAGAAGATGCGCCAAGATGATGAATTTCATCGCAAAATCATCTTCAGTGACGAAAGCTCATTTTTGGCTCAATGGGTTTGTCAATAAGCAAAATATGTGTTATTGGTCTGGTGAAAACCCACATGAATCACCACTTCATCCACAAAAAATAACTGTTTGGTGCGGTTTGCATGCCGGCGGCGTTATTAGGCCATATTTTTTCGTCGTCGATAACGATCGTCACGTTACTGTCAATGGTCAGCGTTATCGCGCCATGATCACTGATTATTTTTGGCCCTAATTGGAAGATATTGACGACATGTGGTTTCAACAGGATGGAGCCACAAGCCACACAGCACAACCAAGTCATTGGTTTATGCCAACACGCCGACGACGTTGGAAAAGCTCAGAGTTAACAGTGAACGCGAAAAAGCGGCCGTTTCGGCCGAAATGTGTGGCCAAGTCGTTGAAAATTGGGTCCAACGAATCGACCGAAGTCGATATAGATATTTACTTGCAAGCTGTGCTATAACATTAAATTGCACATGTGTTTACATTACATGTCAACGCTTTTGCTTATTCTAAGCAACATGTTGCTAGAAAAGTGACGTACTGAGTTCGTTGTTATTAAGAAGCAATAAAACACATTTCAATGGATGTACGCCACAAGTGTATTACTTCAGGAACCTGAAATGCCAACCTAGAGATAGAGATAGTGCCAGTAGCCAAATATACCATAGTGTGTGGCACTTCAAATCTGAAAAAGAAAATAGCTTTTTTTTTCTTAATTGGAAACGCATAAAAATTAAATTTTTAATGATTTTATAATATAGACTAAAAAATAAGAATTATTTTGGATCGTGGCAAAAGACACGAACTTTGCTATTAATACCCATTATTTACCTTCATCTCATCCTCAAAAATGCTTACGTTGCTTACCCTTGTATGTGAATTTTCACACATATGGGATTTCTATGTATTTTGCACCAGAAACGTAATATTTTGCAGTCCAATTTATGAATTACCGTGAATAATATTTATGTTTATTTTTATTTTTTTAGTTACATCAAATTAATTTATCTGCAATACAATTAATATTAACATTTCTGTTGTGAGTACGCTTGCAAACACATTTTTGGCAGAAACAGCACATAGTTTCATGTGTGTTGTTCTTATTTTTCGATTTCTCGCTGTAACAAATGTGGCATCTAGCCTTTCCTTTGATATTCGGTGGATCACTTTAACATCTCTTTCAAGGAATGTCGAATATTCGTTGTGAGTTCTCACGAGACACTGAAGATTCGCAAGATATTGTTGACGATGTGTGGACTAATGAACCCCTGGGCCTAGTCATTGCTTCATTTACTGATTCTCTGCTAATGGTTGTAAGCAAAGAAGCCGCTGATTCTGTTCGTGGCATAGCTGTTCTTATTGCCATGTATGGTTTTGCAAGAGATATTGCAAGCTCAAGCAAGAAAACTCGCCGCATTGTTTTTTTGTTCATTTGTCAATTTGGATTTCTATCTTTATAAACAATCAATGCGTTTGGAGCTGAGATGTCGATCATATTTCCGAATACCACCACCGGCCATCGGTTCGTCTTTCTTCTACAGCTGTAACAAGACAGCATTTTATCAAGAGTATCCACGGATCCTAAAGGAAAAAGTTTATCAATAAAATCAAAATTATGAGCATAGGAAGAAACCTTTGGTTTTGTTGAAAAATTGATTTTTTTTTGGCAACTTTTTCCCGTCCGAATGAGCAGCATTCGAAGCAATCATTGTGCTTTGCAGAACTATGCATTTGTCTTTTCTGCCGACGTATGATACAAGTGTTGTATCTTCGGTGAATGCAAATGTTGATTGGAACAACTTAACTTTTTTGCATTCCAGAAATTTTTTTTTGAGATGCTTATTTTGTTTTTCCGCATTGTACCGACCATTGTCAATTCTTGAGACAACAACTTTTGACCGAGATCGTAAGATGAGAAAAAAATTGTCCATTGTTAGGTTGTGCCCCTTTAGCCCACGAACCAGATCCAGTACTACACGTTCACCTTGATGTTTTTCTGTAGAACCACCAATTGGTTTCCCCAAATACGGTTGGATTTTCCAAACATAGCAAGTTTCAGAGAAAATCAATAGCCAACATTTTATACCATATCTCTCAGGCTTAGATGGCATGTATTTGCGAAATTTGCATCTTCCACGAAAACCAAGTAATTGTTCATCAATGGTAACGCATTCAGATGGGTTGAAGAAATCAGCCAAAAGTTCTGACCATTTATCAAATATTTCTTGGATTGGAGCAAATTTGTCGGTAGAACTTTGCTGACGTCGGCTCATAACATCATCAAATCGAATTAGTTGATTCATATAGAGTTTTCTAATAACGACATGACAACTTTTTTTTTAAATAAAAGGCAAACCATTTGAGATATTTTAAAAACTTTATTATTGGCTTGAAGTACAATCAAAACATATATGAATGGAACTCGACTTCGTTCATATGGCCACCGCGGGCACGTTTGCAGCGGTCGATTCGTTGGACCCAATTTTCAATGACTTGGCCACATATTTCGGCCGAAACAACCGCTATTTCGCGTTCAATGTTAACTCTGAGCTTTTCCAACGTCGTCGGCGTGTTGGCATAAACCAATGAATTAACGTAGCCCCACAGAAAATAGTCAAGCGGCGTTAAATCGCACGAACGAGGCGGCCAATCGACTGGCCCATGTCTTGAGATAACACGCTCACCATACTTACTCTTCAATAAATCGGTTGTAGCGTGTGCTGTATGGCTTATGGCTCCATCCTGTTGAAACCACATGTCGTCCAAGTCCATATCTTCTAATTCGGGCCAAAAATTAACGCTGATCATGGCGCGATAACGCTGACCATTCACAGTAACGTGACGTTCGTTATCGTCGACGAAAAAATATGGCCCAATAACGCCGTCGGCATGCAAACCGCACCAAACAGTTATATGTTGTGGATGAAGTGGTGATTCATGAAGCACATGTGGGTTTTCACCCGAGCAATAACGCATATTTTGCTTATTGACGAACCCATTGAGCCAAAAATAAGCTTCGTCACTGAAGATGATTTTGCGGCTCCGAATATCTGTAGGAAATTTTTATAATTTGCAGACGTTGCTCGTTAGTGTACTTTACCATGATGAAAATGTTGAGTTTACTGAATAAATTGACAGTAACAGTTTGATGATAAGTGAAAGAGTGCGTCCACAAATTGAATTCAAAAGTTGTCAAGTCCCTATTGGAAAACCCTATATATTCAAATGTTTTCTTTGACATTATCGCTCTGAAAATGTTACGTCCATATTCACCATCAAATAAATTAAACATTGATTTTTGCAAGAAAAACAAGAGATATGAGACAAAAAAAAAAAAACACCTGTACACTCCAGCCAAAAGGAGAACAGCGATATATGCATTCAATAACTTTGAATCAATTTCTATTAATTTGTCACCACATTTCGCAAGAACAAGAAAAAAGCATCTTTGATATCATCAAAACGTGTTTTTGCATATCTTGTACCTGGGCGCAAATTGATAACATTTTCATTTCGTAATCTTCCGGTTCGATCTTGCACTGGTTGTGATTTCTAAATCATACCGTATTTTGAAACGAATAATGGATCGACGATTTTTGTTTTTGCTCCATGTTCTTCACTCTGTTCCGTTTCATCAAATTCAGAATTACTTTCACTTCCAATCAATTTAACATTTTCTTCTGACGAATAATTTTCATCATTATCGGAAATATATTCATCAGAATCATTAAAAATTTCGTCCACCTCTTCCGCGGTAAGATATTTCGGTCTGTTCATTTTGTATTGAAAGTACAGCTTGTCCAACGAATCAACGACACACAAACGAGTTTTGCGCGCTCTCCAAATACGAGTATGTGATATTTCTCAAACAAAGCAAAAAGCACACTAACCGAGAGCAATGAAGCATGATTTTGGCAAGCATTCGCTCACTGCATTCGGCTTTTCTGCATTCGGGTTGTCGCTAGCGGTTTCGATCATTGTTACACACTTTTATTCTTTTTTTCTCTTCTCCTTTTAGTGCTGTGTACGCTCCCACTCAAACCTGTGCAAATGCTTTGAATACAGACAACGGTATTTTCAAGTACACGTGTACACGCACTTTCAGTGGCTTTCAGAAGTAAATTTGTTTTTGTTCTATATCTATTTAGTTTGCCAAAATATCAAATAACATGGACATTTGACTACAAAATGGTGTTTCTACTGCAAATTACATAGAAATCCCATGTGTGTGAAAAGTCACACACGAGGGTAAGAAACGTAAGTTTTCAAATATCTTCTTATCAAAATATATTTTTGCATCGAATTATAACTTTTTGTGTTCAACTGATGCGTCAGGAATTGTTAAGTAGTTTTATGCACATCGGTCAAAAAAAAAAAAAAAGGTGAACATTTATAGGTCAACATTTTTTTGTGTGATTTTTCACACCAGGAGGAGATGAAGGTTAAGGTCTGAACAATATCCTCGATGAAGAATTTGGCCACTTGTCTCCATTTTTTTTCGAAAAATTTGTTCCGTTTCACATACTTTATCCTTTGTCTTCAACTTATCTTTCATTAGAGTCGAACATTTTTCTATTCTGCACAATTAAGAGGAATAGCATCTTTTGGCAGAGCACTTACATTATTTTGCGTGACAATGTGATGTCGCCAAATCTCTGATAAAGATTAGTAGACGCTTTTGTAGATATTCTTTGATGTTACAATAATTTCTACATTAATTGTCCCATGAGTGTTGAATTTCTCACTTTTTTTTCCACAGGAGCAGATAGCCTGCCAAATGCGTATTTTTTTTGAAGAATTTCGAAACTCGACGAAACTCGAACTCGAATTCCTAAATTTATTTTATTTTATATCAACAAAATTTGCGATATAATATTTACTGCCTGGAATTTGAGTAAAGCCGATAACGTAGTAAGTTTCGTCATCCATTACACAGCAATCCTTTTATGTCAAAAAATGCTCGTAAAGCATTCGGTTCCGAATTGCTTGTTTATGATTTGATTTGTTTCGATTTGGTACCTTTTTCACTTTATTCGATGATAATCCAGTTCGAGCTTTAGCTCACTGGATGGTACCTATTATTGAGGAAAGTTTTTCACTTCGTTTCGAACAGAAAAGTACTAGGCATAAACATAGGGTTTTCCAATAGGGACTTGACAACTTTGAATTTAATTTGTGAACGCACTCTTTCACTAATCATCAAACTGTCACTGTCAATTTATTCAGTTAACTCAACATTTTTATCATGGTAAAAAGCAACGTCTGCAAATTATAAAAATTTTCTACATATATTCGGAGTCGCAAAATCCTCTTCAGTGACGAAGCTCATTTTTGGCTCAATGGGTTCCTCAATAAGCAAAATATGTGTTATTGGTCGGGTGAAAACCCACATGTGCTTCATGAATCACCACTTCATCCAAAAAATAACTGTTTGGTGCGGTTTGCATGCCGGCGGCGTTTTTGGGCCATATTTTTTCGTCGACGATAACGATCTTCACGTTACTGTGAATGATCAGCGTTATCGCGCTATGATCACCGATTATTTTTGGCCCGAATTGGAAGATATGTACTTGGACGACATGTGGTTTCAACAGGATGGTGCTACAAGCCAAACAGCACACGCTACAATCGATTTATTGAAGAGTATGTATGGTGAGCATGTTATCTCAAGACATGGGCTGGTCGATTGGCCGCCTCGTTCGTGCGATTTAACGCCGCTTGACTATTTTTTGTGGGGCTACGTTAAGTCATTGGTTTATGCCAACACGCCGACGACGTTGGAAGAGCTCAGAGCCAAAATCGAACGCGAAATAGCGGCCGTTTCGGCCGAAATGTGTGGCCGAGTCATTGAAAATAAGGGATGCCTTTAGCGACTCAAAGGTGGTGTGTTTTTTAGAACAGGCCATACTCTCCAGAGTTGACTACAATTCATAATCTAGAGGGCTTAAATCTGGGCTAGATGAGGGCCAATCTTCTTAATTGAGTCCGCTTTATTTCCTTCTAACAATTTTTGAGTTGTCTTGGCTGACCAGGGCTGAAATGTCCACGGTTTATTTAAAAAAAGAGAATGGTTTAATGGTTTGACCATGGTCTCTTAAACGGTATTCTGGTTCAATTTAGCAGATGTTTTTGTGCCTTTTTCGCAAAAATGAAGCTCAGTAACCTTATTATAAGAGACACCCCACCAAACCATTACATACGCCGGATGCTCCCCCTCTGAACTCTGGGAAACATTTGTGAAGCTTCTTTCGAGTTTTGCGCATAAAATTTATCATTTTGTTTGTTGAATTAATCTTCAACAGTAAACATTTTTGCATCGGTAAACAAAATATTTCAATGCTTTTTCTTCACGTACCGTGAAGCAGTTTTTTCCGTTTCTGGTCTCTATTTTCTTTTTAAAGCCACTATAGGCAAATGCCCTGGAAGCAATACCTATCTCATGGGACAACGCTTTCTGCTTCCGAAGGGGATTCCAGCGAATTCGAGCACTCACCGCTTTGACAGCATTTTTTGTTTGAACTGAAAACGGACGTCCCGATCTTTGGCTGCCATTAATTCCCCCGGTTTCTGTGAACCTTCTAATAGTTCGATATATGTTGGAAAACCCGACTGATTTGTAGCGCAGCAAGGTTGACAGTCCACATTTGTGCAACGCAATTACCGCAAATTTGTTCTCTTCATCTCCTCACTCCATGTTGAGTTTTAGCTTAAAACTGAATTATTTTTACGAGGTGTGTTCAAAGCGTAAGGCGACTTTATATTTTTATAAAAAAAATATTTATTTATTTACCAATATTAGTATTGTCCCTTTCAAAGTAATCCCCCTCAGATATAATACACTTGTGCCAACGATTTTTCCAATCCTCGAAGCACTTCTAATAAGCACTTTTTAGTGTAGTCTTCAGATCTTCCAGCGATGCCATTTTTATTTCTTCAATCGTTGCAAATCCCCGTCCTTTTATAGGTCTCTTCATTTTAAGGAACAAGAAAAAGTCCCATGGGGCCAAATCCGGTGAATATGGTGGCATGATTGTCGTGTTGTTTCTGACAAAAAAATCTCTCACAAGCAACGATGAACGAGCAGGTGCATTATCGTGATGCAAAAGCCATGAATTGTTTTTCCACAATTCCCGAATTTTTTTTTGTATTCCTTCTCGCAAACGGCGCATAACTTCAAGGTAATACTCTTTATTGACCGTACGACCTTGAGGTAACTACTCCTGATGCACTACGCCAAGTTAATAAAAAAAACAGAGATCAAAACTTTGACATTTGTCCGAACTTGGCTTGCTTTTTTCGTTCTTGGCTCTCCTGGGTACTCCAATTGGCTTTGGTTTTGACGTCATAATCATATAAACATGATTCGTCGCCAGTTATGACACTTTTAAGCAAGTCAGGATCATCATCGTCGTCATGCGATGGTTCTTCTGCTCAAAATTAAGAAGTTTTGGAATGAACTTCCCTGACACACATCTCATGTCCAAAACATCTGAAAAAATTGCATGACATTAGCCGACCGATGTTCCAATATCCTCAGCAACTTCTCTTGTGGTAATTCAACGATTTTCCAAAACAATTTTCTTCACAGCTTCCACATTATCATCTTTTTTTGATATACTGAGGCGTCCAGAGCGATGTTCGTCATTAGCATTTTCTCGGCCATCTTTGAAGAGCTTGTACCACTTGTAAAATTATTTTTACTTAAAGCAGACTAACTTTATGTCACTGCCAACTTTTCAGTGAGCCAACACAGCAAAAAGAAAAAAAAAAAAATCGATAATCGTATGTATTGGGTATATATTTTATGTAAACATGTACAATAGTAATATTCAAAGTATTGCCCATCTGAAGCTATGACTTTTTCCCATCTTTCTGGCAATTTGTGGATCCCATCCCAAAAGAACTACGCAGGCTTGGCAGCCAAGAATGAATCAAGCCAATTTTTAATATTCTGCTCTGATGTGAACCGTATTTCAGTGAGGGCGTTCTGCATCGACCGGAACAAATGGTAGTCAGAAGGGGCAAGGTCTGGGCTATAAGGCGGGTGGGGTTAGACTTCCCATCCACTGTTTTCCAAATAGTTCTTAACCGGAATAACAACGTGGGGCCGAGGGTTGTCATGATGGAAAATTATTGCCTCGTGTCTGGTCGCATATTCCGGGCGATTTTCGGCTACTGCTCTCTTCAAACGGCTTAATTGTGTTCGGTAGCGTTGTCCATTGATGGTTTCACCCGGTTTTAGCAGCTCATAATACAGCACACCCATCTGATCCCACCAAATACAGAGCATTGCCTTCGCGCCATGGATATTCGGCTTTGCCGCTGATTTGGCTGGTTGGCCGGGTTTCACATATGATTTTTTGCGCTTGGGGTTGTCGTAATGAATCCATTTTTCATCACCAGTAGCAATCCGATGCAAAAATGATTTTCTTTTGTGAAGTTCCAGCAGCATTTCGGACATGCAAAATCGCCTTTCGACGTCTCTCGGCTTGAGTTCATGTAGAACCCAATTTCCTTGCTTTTGAATATATTCAGCTGCTTTTAAACGTTTTGAAATGGCTGCTTGAGTGACACCCAAAGGTTCTGCGAGCTCTTCTTGTGTTTGGCAACAATCTTCATAGAGTAATGCTTCCAGTTCTTCATCTTCAAACTTTTTTGGCTGCCCAAGACGTTCATCGTCTTCCAAGCCAAAATCACCACTTTTAAATCGTGCAAACCACTTTTGGCACGTTCGCTCAGCTAGCACATGTTCACCATAAGCTTCCACCAAAATACGATGACTTTTGGCAGCAGTTTTCTTCATATTAAAGTAATGAAGAAGAACTCCCCGCAAAAACACTTTTTCAGGCACAAAGTTCGACATATTTAAGTGAAAAAAAATTATTGTTGTTTACGCTTCAAATGAATGACTTATACTGAAATGACGTACAATGACAGTAGCTTTCCAACGCATGTTCCAATGGAATAATAACAATGTAATTATATAAGTTACGCCATCTCTTAGCAAACCGCACGAAAGTTATAGACCCAAAGTTATAGACCCAATACGTTGCCTGCGAAATTTCAAAAGTCATCTTACTCTTTGAACACACCTCGTACAAGTAGAGGAGCTACTTCATAAATTACTCTTAAAAAAAAAAAAAAAACGGTATTTGCTCTGCAAACTGAACTATACAGTTCAATATTTATGGCTAGACTAGGTATACTCGTATATGTGAGGGTTTGTGCACTGGCGGTAGTTTGCTGGAAACTCTTTCGTCACTATCTCTATTGCGACAACCTATCAACAAGCTCGCAATTTGACGAATTGGCTCAAATGAGATTCTTGCTCAAGCTTTTGTGTTGTGCTTTATGTGAATCATTCGTAAAAACTGAAGCTCAACAGCTGTGCTTAAAGAGGTCCGAATGTTCAGTTACGGAACATGCTGAATCCTGGAAAATTGCGCGATTGTGGACAATGCTGCTCTAAAACAGCAGTACTGGAGGCAGATCAGTTTATTCCCGAAAGATTTAAAATGCTTACAAAATATGGTAAGATCCTGAAATTCAATATATTGATGCCGCTGTGGTTATCAGAGTTGAGAAAATCTGCTTTTTTGCGAATTAGAAATGTGACGCTAATATTCACTTATCGGGCATACACTTTCAGGCCATATCTTTTCAGTGAAACGCTGTATGTACTTAATCAAATCATATCGAGCGGGAAGACTTTGGGGCTGCAATCTTATTGGGTTTGAGCTTGCATATTCCTAAACACCGACCGATGCTTTTTTTTGTGGTTTGATGCTTCATCATAAATTAACATTTCTCAAAATCCTCGATCTTTTCTTGCTCTTTCTTCTTTTTCGGAGAAACTTATGTTCTTTTTGTCGTTTGCTGACAAAGCCCCAAGACAGTTTTCGAAGTATCTTCTTATTGTTAAGCTGTTTTGGATAATTGCATTTACATTTTATATACAAAAATGTGATGGTCAAGTTCATTTTGAAGCCTCAAACATCATAACCATTTGTGGTTCTAAATATTCTAGCCAATGCAGATTCTCTGGATAAAACAAACCAAATTTGTATCCTAGTTGAACCCAGATATATTAATTTCAGTCTATTAGCCAAGCTTTTTATGCATCCTTTATGACATTGGGGTGCTAAAACTTATCAGGCCTTTTTAGTTGGGCTTTGACTAGACATGTTAGCCGTGTTTCATTGCCATAGAAAAATTTTTAGATGGTGGCCAAGTTTATTTTCTTTTCGTGTGATCACAACTCGGTCAATATTTGCGCTACGTGACGAATGCGGAACACATTACATTTTCAACTGCCTTTCAAAATTTCTTTGCGTGCTTCGAGCGCAGTGAAAATTCGTACATGTAACGCATGGTTGACACTTGCGTACATCGTTCCCCCCACTTGTTCAAGTGCATAAAGTCACGATTTAGTTTTTACACAAACTCAAGTAAATTTAACACGAATTACTGAAATACCATTTGTTCGTATCTGTAAAAATTTTCAATGTCAATAGCATTTTTCATTGGCATTAAATTGCATTTATTTGTTGCTTGTTTTTTTTTTTATGATTATGTTTAGCGGTGGCTATGCGGTAATTTAATAAAATAAAAGCAGATTACACGGTTGTTTTTTATGGCCAACACTAGTGGTTATACGGTGTTGAGCTCCACTTACTTTGGTGGCACATTGCACGAGTACGAGTAACGCTATATCTTGGAGTAACGTTGACTCACCTGATTCAGTAGTTATGCTAATGTTGACTGTTATACAATTGTTGGGTGAACAAGAAAAGACTAATAAATTAGCACATTGTAAGTAGATTGAAAACCAGTTAGGAAAAAAGTAATTGAACGGCTGGGAGTGGCGCATTTGCATATCATTACACTTTAGATCCATACGGAAATTCTTAAAATTTTTAGCTATTTTGTTTTTTTTTAAGCTGCATTCGAGTCAAAACAAAATTTTGTAAGTCATTTTCAGATGGACATGCTTTTCTTTATTAGTTATGTCTTTTGAAAAGTGTACAGTGGTCATATGGGCGATTGTCGTGGTTTCTTAGTTATAAATTTTTACTTTTGCTCTTCTTATCATCATTGACATTGACGCATTTAACCTGATAAAGGGTGAGCCAACAGATAGTGTGGATGCTGACTGTTAATTACTGTCATTTACTGCATTCAATGTAGTCGATCTTTTTGACAGACGTCATACAATCTTTGGCAATTTGAATCATGGAGTCGTTTGCACCAGAACAACGCATTTTTGTTTTTCAATCTTATTACGAAAATGGACGATTTAAAAAATAATATTTCGTAAAATTCGTGGATTTTTCGGTCAACATAATGGACTTAGTGGGTCCGGAATTCGTGCAATGTTGAATCGTTTTGAAGAAACTGGTTCGGTATCGAGCCAAACTCCAAATTAGTATGCTCGGCCAGCACGTAAACGTTAAGCCATCGCCACTATGAGCAAATGTGTTCAAAAATTCAATTCGTCGCCGAAGTCAAAAATTGGATCTTACACATGGCACTTTATGGCAAATTTTAAAATGATTTTCATTTGCACGCCTATGAAATCCAAATTACATAACAATTGAAGCCTTTGGACTGTGTACGACTTCGCCGATTTTTAACTGGATGTTAGATCGCCAGAACAATTTGTCAACGAATTTGATCTTTTCTAATGAAGCCCATTTTTGGATGGATGGGTACGTAAATAAACAAAATTGTCGTTTCTGGGGACCGGAAAACCCATACGAGATTCACGAACAATCAATGCATCTCAAAAAAATCACTGTATGGTGCAAATTATGAGTTGGCGGAATCATTGGCCCGTACTTTTTTGAAGATGAGGCTGGAGAGACAGTTGCAGGGACCACAACATGTTGGCCGGCTATTTTTTTTTTTTATAATTGAATTAATTCGATCTGGATGATTCTGGTTTCAACAGGATGGTGCTACCGCCCACACAAGCTATCAATCAATCAAATTATTGCTCACTTTTTACTTTTTCGAGTACCTGGCGTTTGGGTTCGCTTATCAGATTTAAACTAGGTTGTGAGATCTTACTCTTCAGTTGCCCTTAAGAAGAAGTCTATGTCAGTGCTTTGAAGAACAACTCTTATTTTTTCACTCCATTCCAAATGGTCAAAATTCTTGATTTTTTGTTTGAGTCGATCCGAGAAGTAGTACGTAAACAGGGATGACCCGAAGCTTAACCTGCTTAAAGCTCTCAAAACAGCTAACGCCTACGATCCGGCATGTGCAGAGACTCTTTGGTCTACAGAGCAAATTCTCTTTGAAATTAAGAAGCTTACTTATCGAGTGCTAAAACGCATTACCATCTGTTTTTTCATAGAAGTAAAGTATTTTCCAACCAATTTCATTTATTATTTAAAATTATTTAACTACAAAACTAAGATAATACACAATTTTACTAAAATTGTACAAGTTGAGCAAAAATCGGAATAGGTATACGATTATATGTTATGCTGCAGAGAAAACGTAACTTTGTTACTCTGGCAGTAGTTTTCACTGTCATCTGTCGTTCTCTGTTTTACTACCTGGTGGCAACTTTCGACACTGCTTGGCTAGGGTGTCATCCTGGATAGCAAATTTCTTTGGATTGAGCATGGCTAGCTATACGACTATTAGAAAATCCTATACAACAGTTGTTTGGCGAAGGAAGTTAAGAACAAAACATCAAGACTGCTTTTACCAAGCTCTAAAGAACAACTCTGCTCTCGTCACATTTATACATTTTACTCCCCTTAACATCGGAACAAGGGTTGCTGTGAGAATGGAAAGTCGTTTGCTCGTGTATCCAAAACTAGAAACGTTTTCGCGAAAGATGGCAACCTTCGACTTCAAACTCGTTAGGTATACTTGGACCTGTTTTCAAAGGGAAGACATACGCAGTTCTGATGGCAATGAACTATAGTTATTGTTCGGAAGAGGTTTAGAGGGTGAAATATTAATGTCTATAGCGACATTTTGATCAATTTCGAGCTATCTCAAATATATCAAGTTTTTTTTTATTCCATTTTGAATGCTAACCTCTGTTCTATTCTGTCTGTTTCTGAGGTTTAAATGGGACCTGATGATGCGTTAGGAGTGCATGCGTGCTTGGTAAGGCCTACAATTGACGGTTGGGTTTATTATGAGCGCAATCATAAAAGGTATGGTTGGTCAAATGGTTCCGAACTTTTTTATAAAGTCAGCGAACCTTCTGACTTTTTGCACTCCATCGTCAGAGCACTAAGCTTTTGATAAGAACTTAAATATGTTCGAAGACTCGTTAGGAAAGACTGTAGACCTCTAACTGGCGGCTTGACTTCTAATTGGTGCCTTGACAGATCACTACGCTGGAATTCCGAAGAAATGAACTATTGAGAAGTACTTTTAAAGACCACTGTCTGAAAAAGTACAGCTTCAACCGTAACTTCAAAGTTACATTCCCTGATCGACAGAACTGGGAACAGAATAAAACTCTAGTGTGGTACACCGACAGATCCAAAACAAGCGAGGAAGTAGTGCTCCGTGACGTCGTTATCACTTTTACAGCAACCATAGCAGGATATTGTTCCACTTATGGTCACGTTTAGGTGGTTTGCAAAAGCATTTTGTGACAGAACGCCTGACTGTAGATGACTTAAGTTTAGGGTATGCCCGTACATCCATGGGAGCCAAGATACGCCTGGCTAGCGCTTAATACAAATGCAGAACTTGTAATTGGCCTAAAAGCTCCTGCCGATCTTAGGCTCACGGCACCCAGTACTTATTACAACTCTGCATCGGGTCAAAACCAATTGAAAGACACTTATCTTCGATTTAGGTTTGAGCTAAAGTCCCCGTCGCGCTCCCACTAGGGGGCCTACCTTTAACAAATCAGCAACCTTCGATGGCGTCAATCGGAAAACATTACCATAAGAGTAGTGTTTCCTCTACCCTTGTTCATTATCTGATTACAACATTAAAAGGGAAAGTCTGGATAATTGGGCGGGAGCCGCGTCACGACTACAGTAAGCAGCTTGTAGTCTTTACTATTGATAGAAAGCAACAAAGTCATGAACTTTTGGAGACGTCAGGAAGCATTCGTTTACTGTGACGACAAGCTGGAGAGTCCTGCCCATTTCCCATGATGCCACTGTGACCTGAAGTTCAAACAAGGTTCAGAAAGCCTTAACCGCAACTTAGCTGTCCGTACAGATGCAGAGACTTCACCCTCCTCACTGATTCATCACAATATGGTTTATTGCTGTCAAGGTAGCTTACACTTATGTATCTCCACTTGGAAGATGAACGCAAGCTTCCTAGTGAGGAGTGAAACCTAACGTTGTTGTCTCTAGGAAGACATAAATGTCGTATCCGAAACCGGTTTTGCAGCCGTCCGTGAAGGGCCGGCTTCATTTGTTTCCTGAGTTGGATTTTGGTTGAAACCACTCGTGGGCAAAGGGAAAGTCGATTTCGTGTTTTCGCAGATAACAGGGGTTCTGTAGCCTTAGCATCAAACGGCGTGCCCATAAGTATAGAGTCAAAAGGCAGGAGTTAAAACTTAAGTGCGTGTTGTACCCAAGACCACTTCTTGTTAAAAATAAACTGGC
Organism: Volucella inanis; assembly: GCA_907269105.1. Lineage (NCBI taxonomy): Eukaryota > Metazoa > Arthropoda > Insecta > Diptera > Syrphidae > Volucella > Volucella inanis. Next base: position 40,963,938 of record OU026153.1, read on the forward strand.
TTTGGAGTACAGCTCATGAAATTAATATCAAATGGAGGGAGATTCATCACTGAGTCTAAAGCAGAGCTTGGTGTGGAAGCGAAAGCCCCCACGCACTAGAAACAGACCACTCTTTGAAGTCTGTTCAATCATACAACCGACGAATATGATATAATTGATAGATCCTGAGGACCCCGCTCGCCGATAAGCTCCATGCTTTTCCGAAACATCCTTTACACTGCCAGCAGGCCGAGAGCGCTTTGAAGGTTGGTTCTCTACATAATATGTGTAGTCAAAAGAAGTCAAATACTTAGGTGATGATTTGAAGATTTAGATGAGTCAAATTAGTCAGTTTTCTGCTTTTCGTTAAGGTAACAACCTCAGCTTTGAGAGATTGACTGAAATCCAATTTCTAGTGCAGCCATCGTCGATCAATTCTAGGGCTGCCTACACTTTGGAGCAAATAACCGCTAGCCATAATCCAATAGACAGCATATTTACATCACGTGTATATGTCAGAACTATGGAGAAGTTAAGCGGTGAGTCGACCTTTATGCATCTTAGTAGAGAAGACAGGACGTCGACTTGCGAGCAACCCTCCTGTTTAGCACAGGAGTCAGCATACGCAGTCAGGATCCTTTTCATCAGCTTTGATTTTATTCATAACACTAGTGATGGTCTACCCCGCGCTGCATCGTCCGGTCTAGTTACAGAAGCCGTCAAAAGTTGATGGAAATGCCTACCGCGTAATTCTTTTTGTCGATATTTCGAAAAGATTTTTTACAATCGACAAAATGAAGAAGATCATCATTTTCTTGCAGGCGAAGCGATTATGCCGCAAAGTCATTTTAAGTAGCTGCAGAGGTTACTAATCTGTTCCAAATGTTTGATCAGATAAATGAATGCCTGATTAAGACATGAAATCTAATCATTGCTTGTCAAATCCATTAGAAGATCCCATCAAGTGCTCGTCTACGAGCTTCCATATGAGATCCTTTCTCATAGAGCAATTTTCATTGCTCGAAATTCTGGGGAGATATATAAAAATCGAGGTCGATTCTCAGCTTCTTAATAGGTCTGCATCTAGACCGATGACTCGAAGAGAGCCATGCCACACATTGTGCAGATATCCTTCCTGAACTAGTCTGACTGCACGCTGTTTCATACCGAGACCGATAACAACCTCACCGATACCTTTGATATCAAAAACAAAATTCAGACAAGGAGATACGATGTTTTTTGAGACATGCAAAGCGGTTTGGACAGTCTTTGGTTTCTATCCAAACAACAGAATTGCCCTAAATTACAGCGCCTCAACATCAAATCATTCTTCGTCAGGAGACTGCTTATTCTTCCTCTGATGTTCTAGAATTTCAAAAGCAATGGCTGATATTACTTGTAACAAATTAGACATTGATCTGTCGAAGAAATCCATCGAAATAAATTTTCTGTCATCATTTCATCGGACGTAACATTTCGAGAGAGAGAAACTACCAATACATCACTGTACGCAACTATGGACATTAGCATCTCTGTATTTCAAATTGAGACACACGCAATAGATCTTTGGATGAGCGAAAACTTAATCAGATCCGCGACCAACAGAACCATTTATATTCGCTCTGACAGCAAAAGCACCCTACTTGCTATGAACGCTTTTGAGATAACCTCAATTGTTTGGGGATGCATTATACTTCTCAAAACACTAACCAGCATCAATAGAGTCCCTGTAATTTGGGTGTCAGGTCACAGTGGTGGCATGAAAGGGTTCGCCCTCAAAGTTATGTTGCCACGACCATTTTGCGGATTGCCAAATAACTCCATAAAAAGATATATAAATAACAAAGGCATTCTTTTATTGGCAAGCCAAAAACTTTTTACCAACCCATTCCCTCAGAAGGACAAAACAACTCCTACAGCTTACTAGGTTTCAGGTACACGCAGTAAACGGTTTCCTAACAGGTCACTGCAGAGTCCAAAAACACCTTATGGCTGACAACATCTGTCGCAAGTGGAACGGGGACGAGGAAACAGCAAAGCATATCCTATGCCAGTATAACCGCCTAAGAAAAACACATTTATGTCTTCTAGGACAGCCATACCTTGAGGTAGAACATGCCATTGCTAGTTTACTTAAAGGAGTAGCCGAATTTATTAGAATTTTAGGGATCATGGGTGAGCTTTAACTTCAGGAAATCACAATAGGCCTAACCTGGCCGCAGAGGTAAGGGTACATAGTCCTACCTCTCCCAGAATTAAATCTCTTTTTAATTGTAGATTAATTGCAGTTATAAGTCATGCGAGTCCTGGTGTTTTTATAATTCATCAGAGAAGATGTTTGTTTATTGAGGCGAGAAACCCTTCAATTATGCTTGCAATGATTATTGCCACGTGGTCGACCATTAATAGTGTGAGGCGACAAACCGCCAAATGTTTCGAAATATCATTGAGCGGATTGAATTAACAATAGACTTCTGGCAGCAAACCGATTTTCATAAGCAATACGGAACGCTATAGTCTGTTTATCATATCACTCTTCTAGGTACTATGCTTTTAAAAAATTTCTTTGTCTATCGAATCCAGATAAATATCAAATACTGACTTTGCAGACGATATTGTCGTTAGATTGCGGCGAAAACACTAGAAGAAATTTAACTTCACTGTAACGTCACAATCGCAAGTGTACGTAATTGACTAGATAGCGCGAATTGCAACTCGACGATCATAAAGCTCAAACAGCACTTACTAGGTGAGGTGAAAAGTAACCTCCTTGGGAATGAAAAAAAATTTTTTTAATTTATTCAATATAGTCCCCTTGTTGTTTGATACACTTATTCTAGCGATTTTCCAGTTTCTTGATCCCGTCCGAAAAGTAATTTTCCGGAAGGTCTGCAAAATACTCCTTCGTGGCGTCGATGATTTCCTCGCGTGAGCTGAATTTTTTTTTGATGAGCCATCTTTTGAGGTTTGGAAAGAAATAATAGTCCGAGGGATCCAAATCGTACGAATACGGTGGATGCGACAGCAATTGGAGCCGTAAGTCATTGATTTTAGCCGTGGTTGCGATGCTCTTGTGCGCCGGTGCATTGTCTTTGCAAAAACAAAATTTTTTTTCGCTTCATGTGAGCGATTTTGGCCTTTAATCGCTCCAATAATGCACAGTAATACTCGCTGTTGATGGTTTTTCCTTTTTCGAGGTAGTCCATGAAGAGTATGCCATGACAATCCCAGAAAACCGTTGCCATAATCTTTCCGACCCACGGACCCCCCTCGGCCGCTTCGGAGCACTCGTGCCGGCTTCAGTCCATTGCCGGCCACTCATTCTATTCTCTGGTGTTCAACTGTTACCAATGGACGCCAAAAGTCGGCCCAATTCCGCATTAGTAAGTCTAAACACTCTTTTGATGTGCTCTCTCGTTCGTGTTTTTGGTCAGGAGTGAGTATGCGCGTCACCCAGCTGCAGGATAACTTTTTCATGTGCAGAATATTGTCCAAAATATGGCGGCACTCAGTACTAATCTTTGTGGTATCTGCTAGCTCGCGCACCTTCACTTTCCGGTCGGCCAACACCATTTCATGAATTTTTTTGACATTGTCCTCTGTAACTGCATCGGAGGCCCTGCCGCTGCGGACTTGATCGGTAGTGGAGTTGCGGTCACCACGAAACTTTTGGAACCAATATTTGACGGTGTAATCTGACGGAGCATTAGCCCCATAATATTTATCTAATTTTTCTTTTGTTTCCTTCGCCGTTTTGCCTCTCAAAAAATAATGCTTTATGAGAGAAAGAAAATCGTTTTTGTCCACACTCAACATGATGCCAAACACGTCAACAACAATCAGCTGTCAAAACAAAACTAAAGACAGTATTGCACTGAAATTTGGCATGTCTGCCTCTGAACGGACTTCAAGACACCATAACCTTTTTTGCTGCTTCTCTAACCTTCTCTGCTGCTGCTCACTTCACCTAGTATAATGAACAGGTGAATTTAAGAAATGATAAAGTTTACTTGGCATAAGTAATTTTAAACCGTTTATTAGGTACATTGGAGCGGATCTGTAATAATATGTACTCAACAATTTTGTACATAGCCTCAAATATAAACCCTAGGATTGAATAAAAGTACTGTTAGTCCAAGAACACTGTCTCAAAAATTGTAGAGCGTGTACGAGTATAGAATTTCACACTAGTTCAGTTTTTATCTTGCCATGGTACTCATACAAATAGATAAACGATATATACTCAAACCAATTTTGTAACGGTTAATCAGTACTTTTACTGGTTTTGTTTACTCGGTATTCATACTTGTACTCGAACTTAAAGTACACAAATACCCTTGTATATATTTGTTGACACCCGGAGAATACATAACCTTAACGAACCACGTTCGACCTTAAAGAACGTCGCCAGAACCCCTTCCACATAATAGGGCATCTGCCAACTCTGTGTTTCGCTTTGAGTTCAGGAGTGTTGTCCCTCGAGATTTCTTCCTTCTCAATCATATAAAGGCTCTTGAAAAGTCATGTGCGGTAAATAAAGTAAACATTTTACTTTGACAGAGTGAGTCAAAAGGTCAAAAGGGGTTGATTTAGTCCGTTCGAAAGGATCCATTTGCGAAGCTTATTAGTTAAATATTTGGGCTGGTGTAGGTGTTCGTTTATCTGCCTTGGAATTGTCTTTATTGTTTTCTGGTGCTGTTCAAGGATTCCATATTCTTCTTCATCAGATTGCACTTCTGCCTTTTTAATGTTTCTAGGCATTTGGTTGGAAAAGTTCGTCAAAGATGCCATCTCCATACGAGTATGTCTATTTGTTCTTCCTAAGTGAACATCTCTGAGATGATAAAAGCTTCTTTGACTATTTGGAAAGCCAAGTAAAGCCAATTGGTTGAACAATTTCAAAGTGTTTCCTCTATCAATTTAATTGTTCTTCATTCGAAATCATCAAGTTGCCTTATACTATAATGCTTTCACTGGGTATTGTTTTGAACTTATTGAGTTCTATAGTGATGCAGTAGAGCGTTTTGTCTTTGTTCTTTCTTGCAGCTTCTTTCGCATTCGTAGTCAAAGCGCTGATGTATCTTTACTTGTCTCGTGAATACTTTGCATTTATTGTTCTACAGCTGAAATCCCGGCAGTTCAAGAGTAAAGCGCAATATGCTCATCGATTCAGCTAATTTATTGAAAGCAAAACGTGGGAGGGATGAGGTGATAGAATGATTAGAAGAGTTTGGTGTTAATTTGTCAACCTGTACGTAAGACATAGAAATGTAATTTCCGCATCCAATAAGTTTGGCATGAAGGGTCCTATTGTGTTTCACGTAGTTCATACCTCGATGATTGCGGTAGACGAAAATTATTTGTCTGTTCGATATATTCATGTGACGAATTAAAGAAGTTGCCACTTATCATAGTTCTAGATTGAGTGTTTGTACTACTTCAATCCTACTACCTAAGTTCGAACGAATTCAGCAGCCAACTTTCTGAGATGTCTAGGCCGTCAAAATACATAGATACTATGTATTTTTACTGTCTTTGAAAGTCTGCATTACTACTTCAACGTCTGTAAAGTATTGAGGAATGAAGTACAGAAGCTCAGTTCCAGCTAAAATATAATCTCTGGGTAGACTTTCCTCTTTTGTTACAATAGGTAAAAATGTCCTAACGTGCTAACCTTCTACCCTTATCTCAGATATAAGTTCTCCGAAAATGCTGTCTGAAGAAAGTTATGTGGATAGTTCCATGGCTAGGTATTGCAGATATGTACCTCGACGATGGTGTAGGGCATAAATTCAAAGTTGTCACCCGTTTTAAGGGCTTTTTAATCCTTTTGACGGTATAACTGTTACGATGTCAGCTGGGATGCTGACAAAAATGGATGAAAATGCTCTCAGGAGCTTCAGCTAATTTTCAATCCCGTTCGAATTAATAGAGAATGGAGGTGAGTACAGCAACCTTTACGGGCTATACAGTGACGCCTATCTCGTCACAAAACCCGATTTAGATCGGTAGGACACATTGAAGGCACCAATAGACACCAGTGCTCCTGTCCAAAGAGTTTTCGACTGCAAACCAAATTTTTTTAGTCAATCCTTTCAAAATCATGTGTTTCTTCAAAAATGAGGAGGCGTTTTCGACTTTCTGTTAATGAAAGTGATAAGTCGAGGATACGATACAATTTATTCTATATCTGGTGTATAAGCTTTCTCGTAAATACTTTACCAGTGCAACACCAGACATCAGATAACAATATATGTTTTTTTCGGTTCCACAAGACCAACCCGAAAGGGGAAAACCGAAAAAGTTCAAACGAGCCGGAGACTGCAGCGCCTTTCTAAAGTGTGTGAAATTCAAATATGTCCAAAAACTGAGACAAAAATATCACAAGGGATAAGGTAGTAAAAACGTTTGGTAGTTCGTTAAAAACATTAGAAATTCTAGTTCATCCACTGGCATAGCGCTCATTAGCTAGCAGTTATCTGAACAAAGCGAATCTGCTTGTTTCACACTTTGCAGCTGGCGTACCACTTCCATATTGTGGCATGCTTCTGCCTACATTTAAACACTTTCTTTACTTACTTACTTACTTATTAGGGCATCGACCCTTGGAGAGATGAGCCTGAGCTTATGCCGCTTTCCATTCTTCACGATCAAGGGCACGTTGGTTCCACTTTACTAGACCAAGGGTTCTGGCCCCCGCGATCTTTAAACCGGGGGTTCGATCTTCTTTTACTTCGTAAATTAGGTGGCTGGGATTCGAAAATTCTCTCTGGCCAGTGCAGTCGACAGATTTTTGCCTTCCGAACTACATCCACATTTTTATACAGCTCGTAGAGTTCGCAGTTATATCTTCTTTTTCATTCGCCCTCTTCGAAGACAGGACCAAAAATCCATCAAAGAATTTTCTAAGATCTGCTTCGCTGTTTTGCTTATCGTCCAGCATTCAGCATGATTTTGGACCTTCGAGTTAGGAATTTGGACACTAGCTGTTTGGACAAGCTGAAGTAGCAGCGGTTGCCTAAAGTTATATTTCGTTGAATCTCCACTAATTTATAATTTGTGGAGTTTATAATCTTTAACAGGACGAATCCACTTTCACACTCGTGTAGTAGCAAGAGTACTCAATGAATTCAATATACAAATCCGCTGGCCCAGATGGTATATCTACCCTTCTTCTGAAAAAGTGTTCTTCCACTTTTGAAATAAACTTCTAAAATAATGGGTCTTACCCGGTGAACGTGCTGCAAAGAAGGCGAAGAATGTGCCTTTGGCCGAAAAGGTAGGCCTCTGTGTGATCCATTTTGACTATTTGAAGAAGGAAAAAATAATAACAAGAGCATACTACGTCGATTTATTGGACCAATTTAACGCCGATTTGAAGAAAAAACGACCACATTTAGCGAACAAAAAAAGTGCTCTTTCGCCACGATAACGCACCGGCTCACACCTCCGCAGTCGCCACATCTAAATTGGTCGAATTGCACTACGAATTGCGCCCCACCCCATCCACCGTATTCTCAGGATATGGCTCCCTGCGACTTCAATAATGGCCAGATTCACCTAAGGCATCTCTGCACATTCTACTGTGAGATAAACTCGTAGGCGATGTTAATATTACACAATCAATGGACGCCCTCGAACTCCGATGAAATGTCACCTCCAATGAAATTGCCCCCACTTGTCATGAATGCTCATTCGTTTACCCTCAAGCACAATTTCGGGCGAACTCTGAAATATCATCGTTCTTCCTAAGTCGAACAATACGCTTATAGAATTCCCTGCCGTACTTTTTATTTCCTAGTCATTATAACCGGCAAACATTCAAAACCATCGTACATTGGCACCTCTCTTTTTTCCCTTATTTTCCTTCGACCGCACTGTGTGCAAACACTTTAAGGGTACTCGTATTCGCTTGGGGGTGCTCAAATTATAAATAAATATTGAAAATAAATGAATAAATAAATGAAATGTAATATAATGCCATTCTTCTAAGCACGTCACACGAAATCGTGTTCTATAAGACTTTTTTTCAAACTTAAATATTCGATCATGTTTCTTCCGACTTTGATATAGCAGCGGGGTTTTTCCATTCAAATATAAATCCGTAGAGCTCATCTCTATAGATGCTATCATAAGCAACATTAAAATCAATGAGGAGTTTCCAGGTAACAATTTTATATTCTTAGGTCTTCTCAAGTTCTAGTTGCTACTGCACACGAAATCATTTCCTTGTGTTTCCAACAGCTCAGTGACTACTCATGGGGTATGGCTTGATTTGAGTTTGAATATTACTGCAGAAAGGGTTTTCCATATCTTCAGCATATCTTCTTCATCATATCCATATCTTTTACTGTGATATAATGTTTCCATGGATGCCCTTGTAGGGTTCGGTTCGGGTTTCGTTGCCCTGGCACGTCCTTTTTGCATTTAGGAAAAATTTTCTAGTAACAGCATTTTTACAGTAGCATCATCCGATTGTTTCGACTTTTTTTTTAATTCGTCCTTTTTCCTTCGGGCAAGAAGTTGATATTTTTCCTCTTCGGTTTGTCGTATTGCCTTACATAGATTTAATTGCGATTAAATCAATCTTATAGGCTCCATAGTAGACACTTGCACGGTTCTCACGTTCCTATTACGTTCTCAAACCTCGTTTGTCTTGCCACGTACATATTAATACGATATTATTGTTATATTAAATTGTTTATTTACAACAGTTTCGTAGGATTCACAATTGAAATAAGAATTTATTAAACATGGAAATTATGCCGTCTGTCGGAGTGAACATTTCTTTTTCCCGTCAAAACAATCAGCAAAAAAAAAAAAAAAATAAAATAAAAGATACGAATTGTATCCTCCGCAGTCAAAAGTCTCTGAGTTAAATTACAGACTTTGCCGGAGTATGCAAAGAAACCAAACGAATCAGTAGGACAAAAAACAAATTACGAGTACTTCAAAATCGCCTCAATCGAGTGGAATAAAAAAACTATGTACTCTATTCCTTTAAAGGGATTTAAAATTCTGATATAATTTATCATCTAATTGACATGGTTATCGAATTGGGAAGGATCTGTTAGCATCGTCATCGTCTTTAAGAAATCTCTTGGTCAGCTGATTGCTCCGATGCGCCAGCATAGGTTATGGTGGAATTCCTCGTCTATGTCGCTTAAACGTTCATTGCACATATGCACAACAATAAATTTTCAGAGTTACCTCCCACAAATTGACAATGGGATTTGTGTCATCATTCATGGTCTCCCAGTTTTTGGCTAAACGATATGTAAGCTTACTGATTCTTGAAATGATAAAAAAGAGTACATGCCTGATAAGCCGTCAGCCATTTACTCGGCTCTTGTGCTATGCCGTTTCATACGTGTGGATCTTTAAAGTTCTCTGTGAAGTACTCGTAGCTTATGAATGATGTATGTTGCGTTGCAAAAATTTCAAAAATATGTTAAATTATTGTAGTATAGTATAGTACGAGTACATAAACAGAAATAGTATTACTACTTTAAGTACTTACTTACTTCATTAGGTGGCGCTACAGGGTGAACCTGGGCCTCAACCAATGCACCTATCCAATTAGCGCGATCTTGGGCTTACTGTCTCCAGTGGCGCACTCCAAGTTGGTTGTGGTCCGCTTCTAATTTCGCGTCACCTAAGGCGAAGTCTTCGTCTGATTTCAAGCCCGATATTCACAAAATAATTGCTGGTTTACCCCAGGGCTCCGTTCTGTCCTCAACACTTTTTTTGATTTTCTTCTACGATCTCTTGTCTGCTTCTTCTAATCCAACATATACCTTTGCTGATGACAGTACTCTCTCATTCGTTCCCAGATTCACGTCCCTATTCTTCGGCTGTGAACGAGAATGACAGCGTATGATAAGCACAATAAATTCCGATATTATCAATTGGGGAATTATCAACAGAGTACTTCCAATACACAACGCTATCTGCTGTCGCTAAAGCGAAATCGAAACATTCAACTATTATCTATGAATGGCACTTGCATTCTCGGTATGTGGGTCAATGACAGCTTACGTTGGAATGATCACATATTTGATGTCGCCAAAAATCGCTTCCCCAAAGGATGTAAGAAATATTTTCGCCTTCTGATTTCAATTCAATATATCGTATAAGGCATTCATCCGCCCAAATTTGGAGTACAATGCTCATATTTGGTCAAGTGCTCCTAAAACATCTTTGAATTTGCTAGATTGGATTCACAACCGTGCGATAAAACTCATAGTTGATACTAATATCACTCAGTCAATTGACACGCTCAAACGCCATCGTGATGTCCCCTGTCTTACATTGTTTTATTCCTATTTCCACCACCAGTGATCTATTGAAATCGTCAGTAGCATTCCGCCCCTTCAAACCTTCAACCGTTACACCCGTTACGCTATGAACGCTCATCAGCCCACTTTCGGACGTACTGTAAAATATTGTGATTCGTTCCTAAACCGTACGACTTGCTTATGGAACGCCCTTCCGAGCTCTCTATTTCCTAGTCCTTATATTGGGTCATATAAAAAGTCTCCGCGGTTTTTTGTCACTAGATGGTGTTGGTGTCCATTTATCTGGAAAAATTGTATCAGACGAACACGTTTGATGTGTCAGGCTACATTTTTTGTGAAGACGATATGTAATTCGTTGCTTGTGTTAAAAGTGATACTGATTTAAATATGAGTGAAATATCTGAAGAAATACGCTATGTGATGGAAAAACGCTGCAAAAACATGCCGAAAATTTGTGCAGTTTACGGTGAGAATGCTGTGAGTGGACGCCGGACTCAGAAGTGGTTTGTTCGATTCCGTTCCGGAATCAGAAACTCGATTTTTGGGTGCCATATGAATTAAGTTAAAAATTTTAATTGACCGAATAATTATTAGCGAAACGCTGCTGAAACGTAACGAAATAGAACCATTTTTTCGATTCATTACAGCGATGAAAAATGGATGATATACGAGAGTATCCAACACAAGTGATCATGGTCAAAGGCCGGTGACCGACCACAAACGACTTCAAAACCTGGATTGACGGCAAACAAGGTTATGTTGAGTGTTTTTTGGGATGGGAAGGGAATTGTCTATTATAGTTGCTAGTACGCGGCGAAGCGGCCAATTCGATCCTCTACTGTACACAACTCGATCGTTTGAATGAAGCTATCAAGAAAGAGGGACCAGAATTGGCCAACAGAAAGGGAGTTGCCTTCCATAATGACAATGCCAGGCAACACACATTTTTGATGACCCGGAACAAATTGACGAAGCTTGGTTGGGAAGTTTTGATGCATTCACCGTATAGCCCGAACCTTACTTTTTTTTTACTTTTAAACTCATTTTTATTGATTCTTTCATTATTACTTACATTCTAGACAAAAATTCTTAAATCTACAATAATTTAACAATGATAGTTACTTATTCTAGCTTACTGGCTCTTACCAAGCGCTCTAAACTTTACCATCTCATTCAAAGTTTACCTTTCGGTCTTAAGAACTTTTAATCTTATCTATCAGTATTACTATATATGAAATTTCTAAGAAAAGGTTTCCGAAAAACTTAGATACCGTATCTTTAAAATTGTATATAAAACTTAAAACTATGTCCCTATTCTACTTAACCTACCTACCTACCTTAACTATAATCGGGGTGGTGAGCACTCGTAGCCTCTCGCACCGAGTGGTCACCATACCAATTGCGATTTCAGGCCTGGCAGTCGTCAATATCGTGCACAAGCATCCCCGAGATTTAACCAATGCCATAAAGCATCGGTTACTTCTCATCGGCGCCGCCTTATATTGACGAACGCGGTCTCTCCACGAAATCCCCCTAACTATCCTTATTCTATCTTACAACTAAGAGGAGTGTGTTACCTTAGTAACGTCCCAACCTAGGAAAGCGAGCCCACCCTCTCCTCTTCTAGAAGCCACCAGAATTCGGTGTACTGTTTCTTGGCATCGTTCCGATCCCTGTCCGCAATCGCGGCACTAAAACGGAGGTGCTCCTGAGCATTGGCGACGTACCCGTCGTAGATGAGCCGCTTGTCCTTCGCACCGCGGTGGCGGTGGTATATTACCGGGGTACCATCCCTGCTTTGGATTAACCCTTTAGCATCAAAATAGAGAAATGCCTCTGGCGGGATAAAACCCGATAGAAGCGTGCTCTCGTGGTACATTTCATTGGGGTAATGTAAGCCCAAAGATCATGACCAATAATACATTGCTCGTGCAACGTGTCTTCGGATCACCTTAACATGAAATTGTCAATCTTATTCAGATTAGCCCCATCGTTAAAGGACTTTGTCGGGATAATATTTTTTGTACTCAGATTCTGGTGTTCTGTACAAGCCGAGACAGGTCCTAAGACACTGCCTTTCAAACACCCGAATCCTTTCCATCTGATACGGCGCTACTTTGCACCACACGGGACAACCCTACTCGATGACTGGCCTGATTAGGGCCACGTAGCATATGACCTTCACCCTACAGACAAGTTGACTGCTGTGAAATAGCCTTCTTGTCAGGGCTAAAGCGTTCTTGGCCCCAGCAAGACAAGCATCTATACAAAATACAAATACTTATCGAGCCAGATACCAAGGTATCTCACTACGCTTCTCACCGCTAATGGCAGTCCGTGCTGTCCAATGATGACCAAATTTCGCCAGTTATATCTGGTATCCCTAGAAGCCCATCTCAATGGAGTTTTAAACAATATTGTTTCCGACTCTTGAAAATTGATTTTCAATTTCCAATCGAAGTCACGTTGCAAAAGGGTGTTAATGACTTCGATTTTTGGACCTGATCTGTACGCCACTAAATCGTCTGCATACGCTATGGAATGATTGAGGGAACCTTCTACATCACTTGTGTAAATGTCAAACAGTATCGGAGAAATCACAGCCCCCTGATGTAAGCCGTTTTTAATGTCAAAGGTTTTGCTCGAAATAACATTGTTACATTTAACAACGAACTTCTTTCCCATAAGCATGTCGTAAATCATATATAGCAGGGGTTTCGGCATGCCCATCCTGGTCAACTTATACCGGGTGAGTTTTTTTAACTTGAAACATCTAAATTACTCGAAAAATACGCGATATCGCGAAAAATGTTTCAGACAAAAGTCACAAGGTTCTGAAGGGGACATAAGATCGTGATCACGAGTTTGACCTTGAGCCCCATTTTCAAGGTCAAGCGAAGGTCACTTTTGATTTTTTAATGGGATCCCCCTTTCTTTTTAACAGATTCGTAATCTGCGTGAAAAACTACAATTCTTTTACATGAAACACTTTTTTCAAAAATGCGTTCTTTTCCCATCAGAGGGCGCCATAAAACTTAAGACATCAAAATTACTTGAAGGGTACGAAATATCGCGAAAAATGTTTCAGACAAAAGTCTTTAGGTTCTGAAGGGGACATACGATGGTGACCACGAGTTTGACCTTGAGACCCATTTTCAAGGTCAAACGAAGGTCACTTTTGATTTTTCAAATGATAATTCCTGATTTTCATTGCTCAGTCGTATTTCTCAATGGTTCACACGACTTTGTCACAAAGGTCTTATTTATTCAGTGCTAGATACCACTGCACTGGTACGCCTAAATCATTAATCGGTTTCCAACGTTGTTAGGGTGTTAGAAGGTCGAGATTTCTTTTGAGGAAGTCATTATTGCCTCGAGTGAAGTTAAAACTCAAATAAATTTCAGATAGAGACAAATTGTCCTAAACTTATGTGAGAGTGTATGATGTGCACTCTGCCCTTTTTTTCTACTTGAACGGAACTGTACTTCATTTAGAAGTTCGATATTTGTTTTGAAGAACTGATTATTATTAGTAACGTTTTCCAGATTAATAATGCAGGCTATTTTAATTCAAGAGAAAATTGAAATGATATTGTTTTATGGAGAAAGTGGAAGGAACATCGATGGTGCTGTTGCTCTTTACGCCCAACGTTTCCCAGACAATTAACTGGTGAAGGAAGTGTGCAACCAAAGAAAAGGAATCGATCAGATAGGGTGGCTGTTGAGGACAATGAAATAGCAGTGTTAGCTGCCGTTGCACACGATCCTTACATTAGCACTCGCCAAATAAGTCCTGAATTAGGAATTTCTCAAACGACTGTCTGTAAGATATTACATCGGCACAAATACCATCCTTATCATGTTTCAATGCATCAAGAACTTTGTAGTGAGGATTTTTGCAACCTGATTTCCTTTTGCCAATAGGCACTTCAGCAAATTGAACGAGACCCCCTTTTCTTCGCCAAGGTGTTATTCTCTGATGAGTCGACTTTCACCAATCACGGTACGGTCAATCGACATAATATGCATTACTGGGCTACAGAAAACCATTTTTGGTTACGACAAGTTGAACGCCAGCACCCTTGGAATGTTAATGTTTGGGCGGGAATTATTGGGGATAAATTAATAGGTCCACATTTTATTGAAGGCAACTTGAATGGCGAAAAGTATGCAAACTTCTTGCGGGACCATCTTCCAGTATTACTAGAAGAAGGCGTGGCCGTGGTGTAGTGGTATATGCATAGACTCCTCAAGCAGAGGGTCGCGGGTTCGAGTCCCGTGCGAGGCAAATCTCTGAAAAAGTCTTTTCATAGAATTTGTATGAAGATATATGAAAATCCCGTCGGCGTTAACTCTGACATGAAGGTATAACACTGATGTTGGAGTGGTTGCTGGCTGGGTTAAATGTTACGAACTAACAACTAGTACGTACCTTTAAGACTGCACTGTTTGACAACCACCTCTGGAAAAATATCGAAACCTAACACCCGAGCCAGTAAAAGGGTTTTCATATCCCCTTGATGCGCGGGCGGAATTATAAAAAAAAAACTGTCATTGGAGTTGCAACAAACAATGTAGTTTCAACATGGTGGTTGTCCAGCCCATTATTCCCAAGTAGTCCGGGGCGTATTAAACAATGTTTATCATCAACGATAGATTGGACGAGGGGGTCCGAGGCAATGGCCTGCTAGATCACCTGATCTTACGTCATTTGATTTCTTCTTGTGGGGCTACTTAAAAAGTGAGGTTTACAGAAAAAAGCCAATATCACGTAAGGACATGAAAAGACGAATGATTGAAGCTCGCCGGAAGATTAAGCCAGAAATACTTCTCAGTTCTGTTGGTTCATTTAGAGCGCGGATAGACAAGTGTATTGAAGTGAATGGTCACATTTTCGAGCATTTGTTGAAATAGTCTCTGGAAATAAACGTCTAAATGGGAAGAATTCAATGATTCAACAGTAGGAGGCAAGGGGACCAACTCTAATTAATCACAACGAAGGAAACAAAATACTGCTACGTCCACGTCGTTGTTTCTGGGTTATGCTAAACGCAGTATGTAAACACAAATGACAACCCTACGAGCAATACGACTGAGCAATGAAAATCAGGAATTATCATTAGAAAAATCAGAAGTGACCTTCGTTTGACCTTGGAAATGGGTCTCAAGGTCAAACTCGTGGTCACCATCTTATGTCCCCTTCAGAACCTTGTAACTTTTGTCTGAAACATTTTTTGCGATATCGCGTACTTTTCGAGTAATTTGGATGTCTCAAGTTAAAAAACTCACCCTGTAGAAAAGCCCCTCTAGCCATACGGTGTCGAAGGCCTTCTCAAAGTCAACGAGGCAGGCACCCGTACACTGGTTCTTGCCTTTATTCCATTGTATGTCGGAGACTAGCTTTGACGCAGCATGAATAGTGTTATGCCTCGCCCTAAAACCAAACTGATTTTCCGGAATTATATTATTTCCCTCAACCCACTTTAACAGGGCTCTATTAACCACTTTCTCGAATACCTTGCTAATATTCGGAAGCAAACTAATTGAGTGAAGATTAGCAGGGTTAGTTCTAACTTTATCCCTTTTCGGGATTGGGTGTACCACAGCTGGTTTCCAATGCGTCGGATAGTATGCATTATTCAGCGCATTGTTGAATAGCGTTGTAAATATATCCACTGCTTTTAAGGGCAGGTGTCTTAATACGACGTTTGGAATACCGTCTACTCCCGACGACTTTTTGTTTTTCAGAGACTCAAAGATGCGCAGGAGTTCATCTTTTCGCACGAGCAAATGCGAGGACGCTCGTTCATCGGCGATGATGACCACGAAAAGACCGTCGCCTGAGTCGCCACTCTTTGGACTTATGCCAACGCTCAGTAGTGTGTCTGTCTCTTTTCTGTTGTTTCTGTTGTGGAATTCGGACACACGAACTTAAGGTCGTCACTCTCTAACCCTAAGAGCTCTGCTTCGAGCTCCTCCGTTATTATTTCTGGATCGATCTCTTTTAACAGCACCGTCTGAAGTTTTTCACCCTTAGGGGTATATGTTTAGTATTCAGTATCGGCTTTTCCTGGGCGGTTCGTACTTTCCGTTATTCCTCCATAATAATGTGCTAATTCGCACTTAATCTCTTAACATAAAAATTCTTAGTTACTAACTTACATAACCTAATACTATCATTTATTTCTAAATTACTTACATTTATGGGAGGTACTCTTTCTCTCCCCTTGTTTTCAGACTGCTGTTTTTGTTGTTGATGTTGTTGCTGCTGCTTCTGTTGTTGCTGTTGCTGCTGCTGCTGTTGTTGTTGCTGCCGCGATGCTTGTTGTTTCATTTTCTGTGGCACTTGCTGCTGTTGATGTTTTTGTCGTTTTTGCGGTTGCGCTTTCTGTTGCAGTCGTTGTTCTTGTTGTTGTTGTTGTTGTTGGTGTTGCTGCTGCTGCTCTTGCTTCTGTTTTTGCTGCATTAGCATTTTTCACATAGCTTCCTTATTCTGTTGTTGCTGTTGCCTTTGCTGCCACAACTTCTCTCTCTTCTCCAGGAGCTCTTTTATAAGCTTGTCAAGCTGAGTCACCTCATCTTCTTCCTCTTATGCTGAGGTATCAGTATCTGATAATCTTCTTTGATTTTCTTTGTGGATAATTTCGACGATAGCCTGAACCTTGCATCCTCTGATTACAATTTGTTTCGGCCTTTGCGAAACTCTCTTAATCGTAAAAAATTGGCCGACCGAAGAGCTTGCCCAAATTTTTCGCTAATAAACCACAGAAGTTCTACGCCGATGGAACTATGAAGCTACCCGAAAAATGGCAAAAAGTCATAGTTAATAATAATTTCTCCCTGATTTTCCTTTGCCCGTGATGTGTGCAAGCATTTTAGTGGTACCCAAATTCTTTGAGCGCGCGCTTGTTATAAAAAAAAAGCTTATAGTTGTACATAGATAGGGTTTCACAATGCTTTGGTTAATTTGGTAAAGTTCATTTCAACCCAGAAGAGGAATATAAACGTAGTTTTGGTCAAAGCATTAGCATTCTCCCATTTCTATCAGTAACAACATCTATAGAACTACGGTTGCAATTCAAATTGAGGTTTGACAAAAATTGGATTAGATGGTTTTGATATCTACCAATTTTTGCGTGAAGATTATCGATTATCACGGCATTTTCATGACTGTCATTATTTAAAAACTCGCTCATGTTACCACTGATACGTTTAAAATTAACAGCATTGCACATTGTTTTTTCTAATCCCACAAAGTTGCCAGCACTGTCC
This sequence comes from Volucella inanis, assembly GCA_907269105.1. Classification (NCBI taxonomy): domain Eukaryota; kingdom Metazoa; phylum Arthropoda; class Insecta; order Diptera; family Syrphidae; genus Volucella; species Volucella inanis. The sequence goes on from OU026153.1 coordinate 40,981,487, forward strand.
CTACCATGAACATTTAATCTTGTGGCAGGAATGAACTCATGAAAAAAAAATCTTAAAATATTTGTTATATTCCTTTCTTTTCTTCTCTCTCTTTCTTCTAAAAAGTTTTTATAGTAATTAAAATAAAAACATCGTAACTTACGATAAACTTAAAAAAAAATCAGCCAATACCAGTTTTTTAATAGCATGGGATATTTAAATTATGCAAATGAATTAGGTTAACCATGATGGATGGCAACTCTTTCCTATTGTTTTTTCCTTGAGAAAGTTGTTGTGCGTTGAGATTTAGATGGCGCTATGGATGGTTCTTCATCATAAGCATTAAACTTCATTCCGTCGCTGCAGTCAAATCATGGGTTTTACATGGTCGTTAACAATTAAATTAGCCCTATCTAAGGTACTTGTTGCGTTTACAAAATAGAGATTCTCTTTTGTATAGGCTTGAGGGTTTTAAGGCGTCACATGCTTTATGTAGAAGTCTTCCAACACATTATAAGGTACGCGATGTGTTGACCGTGAACGTCGACGTTGATGCAAAATCTAGAAACCATAGAAACCATGTCTTCTAATTACGCATTTAAGCGTAGAACTTTATTTATATTTCGGTTAAAAATGTCTACCACGCTTACGATATTTTCTGTTCTTAACATTGTTCACTATGCTTTTGAATCTGGTTACTAATACCTAGTTATAGACCAACTGAAACTTGATATTTAAAAATGTTGACGTGGAAAGGTGTTACAAAGTGCGCGTCTTAAGAGACTTCTCATCCATATGTTACAAATATTCCGCGATCTTAGAATTTTAATAATTATTTATGAAGATATTATGAAGTATCGGCAACTAAGCTGAACTTAAATTATAAAAAAATTTCAGTAGACAAAAAAAAAAAAACGGCAATAGTGGTTGGTGGGCGAATAAAATGGAATACGGAAATCTGAATGCGGGCCCATCAAAAGATCGCAAGAAATGCAACAAGCAGCTGATTCCAAACTGCACACACCGCTAGATCAACACGAGGGAGTTCGGTAAAAGGGAACAAGATAGAAAGTAAACAATGAAAAAATAACATAGAAACCACCAAATTTTCGTGCGAAATTGGGAAAACAAGATCAAATCAAAATAGAAGAATTTTTCCCTGATAAGGAATTTGTCGTGTTAGTACAAAATAGAAGAACATAAGGGTTGCTCACCTGAAAATCTTATTAAATAAGAACACTCAAATTAGCGGCCAACGGAAGGTCCATGATTCCGAATGATCAGACAAAATTTCTAGACTCGCCCAGAGACAACATGGTCCCGAATATTTTAACAATAACCACTACAGGGTTATGGCGCTTATGAAGTAAACGGTAAGGAACCTTACGGGTTCGGGCGAATTACCAATGTATCCCAGGATCAGACAAATATAAAAAAAAAATGCAAAATGGGTACTAACAAGCATGCTTAATGAATACCCGGATTAGAAATAACAACGCAAGTTTTTTAGGTTTTGACAATTTATTTTTCAATATAAACCCCTTTCAGATTGATGCACTATTCCCTGCGGCCCTGCGACTTTTTTAACCTCTCTGTATAGTACGCCTGAAAAATACTCCTCCGCGGCGACGATGACTTCCTCGTTCGATCTGTACTTCTTTCCGGCGTGCGATTTTTTAAGGTTTGGGAACAAAAAGAAGTCACAGAGAGCCCATTTCGGAAAATACGGAATTCGTAGTGCAATTCGACCAATTTGGCTGTGGCGACTGCGGAGGTGTGAGCTGGTGCGTTATCTTGGTGGAAGAGCACTTTTTTCTTCGCCAATTGTGGCCGTTTTTCTTCAAATTGGCGCTGAATCGGCCCAATAAATCAACGTAGTAAGCTCCTGTGATTGTTTTTTCCTTCTCCAAATGGTCAACGTGAATCACAACTTACGCGTCCCAAAAAACGGTCTCCATTACCTTTTCGGCCGAAAACACGGTCTTCGCCTTCTTTGAAGCACGTTCACCGAGTAAAACCCATTATTTCGATTGTTCTTTGGTCTCTGGTGTGTACCAATTATTCCATGTCTCATCGGCGGTTACCAAACGACGCAGAAACTTTTCCGGGTTTTCATTATACATATATTGATTATACATATTCTCATGATTGCGCTTGTTCTTCGGTGAGAGCAAACGTGGCACCCACCTCGCGGACAGCTTTTTCATGATCAAAATCTCGTGCAGGATATGGGTAACCCGTTCAGTGAAGATGCCTGCTATCCCAGATACGAGATACGAGATCATGGATTTTGTCCATGCTTTTCTATGGGATAAACGTGCGGCCACGGCGAATCTCTGCGAACCGATGATAAACGGTTGTATGGGAAGGTAAATGAGTATCATACATCCATCGAGAATAGGCTTGATTTCCTCGCAGTTTTTGCCACTGAAAAACAAGAATCAGATCACGGAGCGATACTGCTCTTTTTTAATTGTCTCAAAAAACACTAACACGATGTTTTGAAATGGTTGTCAAAACAAAACTAAGCGTCGGATTGTCACTTTTAGTGGGTGCGCTAAAAGAGTTTATACTAAATTAAATTTCACACTCATTTTGGCTCAGTACCGCTCAGTACGCAATCCGGGTACTCATCGAACTACCCTCGTATCTCGAACCCTGCCTAGTTGTGGTTGTTCTACGAGGTGGTTGGAATCTTGTTATATTGTTCGTTTGGGACTACTTTGACGACGGGGACGATCCGTGGTATGTGTTGTCTTCTAAGGGTTTCTTCTTCGTTTTGTTTTATTTTTGTTCGTTCGTTGTGTAATTTTTCCTTTGGTTTTATTGGTATGTTTTTCTTTGTCTTCTTGGGTTTTTTTTTTCTTTTCTTTTGTCGTAGTTTATTTTCTTTTTTTGCACCATCCACTATGACGCCTAGTTATTAATTGAACTAGCCGCGCATTTTGGCTAGTTGCCACTCACATACACATACATGCATACGCGGTTTTACTAATTCAGCTGCCAGAGCAAAAGGACTCACTTCCATAGCTCTGACAACTTCCCTGTGTTGTGTGCGTCATGTTCGCTCTGCTTGTCGAGTGACTGCTTAGATCCAAACTACACCCTCGGTAATTGGGGGAAAATTTAAGGGAGCTCAAATAGTGACCACCAAGTAAAGAGGAACTTTTCCGAAGAATTTTTTTATGGGGCCCGTAAGTCTTCTTGTAGACAAGAATAAGTGGTGAAGATTATGGGGAATCACAATTATTTTATAGTAATGACTTTAGAGATTTTTTGGGGTTTTACAAATCTTTATCAATTGAACCAAACAATATAGAATTTGGAGTTGGCTCTTGGCCATTGCTGTCGGAATAAAGGGGGGGGGGGGTGGAGCGGGCAGACCATCAATATGCTAGAGTCTCAAGGCCGTTCGCTGGCTCTATCCGAGATACCTTTATAATCATCTCTGGACCGGTAGGCAAAGAAAAGGAATTGGGTCCAAAGAATCCAGTTAATTCCACCTGTACGTACCGTGGCATCCAGAGCAGGACGGGAAGAAGAGAACGTGTACAACACGAGAAGGAGTGAAACAGACAACAAAAGGTCATAGAGAGTGGAAGATTGTTGGGTCGTGATTTGCACGCAACACAAATACTATTCCATCAAATAATTTCCATATTGTGAAGCTAATTTTTCTAGAAATTTGCTATTCATTCATTCATTCATTCATTACCATAGTATTGTGGTCTGGTTAGCTCACAACTGCCTTGCCATTTGTTTCTAACAATTTCCAATAGCTTTGCTCCAATTAAGCTAATTACTGAATTAATCACGCTTAATCCTTAATTCGTCATAAAACAAACTTTCTCCGTCTTGTCCTCAAAAGACTCACGGTAAGCAACCCCAAAATCAGAAAAAGAAAGGAAAAATAAAAACATTCAACCTAAAATATTTAATAGTCTCCTCAAGTATTCCTTTGATTTGAAGTTTAACTTCACACCCCATCTGTGTAGTATGAGTGTCGTTCCTTCATCTCTCGAATATAACCAGAGAAAAATTCCTTATAGACGAGAAAGTAAACATTTCCGGCATTTATAAAAGTTTTTCCATTTTTTTTTTGTTGGTTCCTTTTTTGGGATTTACTTTTAAACCCTAACAAATGTTTTCGAATAGCCTACAAGCATATAACAAGGATCAACGAATGAAATGACCTACAACTTGGTAAGAATAGAACAAATGATAACAAGCAAAGAGGAAAATAAGAAGTTGGTAAAGCAAAGAAAGTAAAAAAAAAAAAAAAATAAATAATAATAATGACTCGACACCAAGTTGCCTTTTGGCATTCACTTTGATCTTTGAATCGCCTTGGGCCGTTTTTTCACTGCCAACAAAATACAGACAATAAAAAATACAAAAAGGAAAAAGAAAAGAAGTCACCCCCTTCTTTTGGGCAGGATTAAATTTATAAGCAAGTGTCATTAAGCCTATTTGAAGAGTGATTTTCATTTCATTTTGCCTGCGAATAGCTGAAATAATTTCCTCGTAAGCACACATTCATCCGTTGGGTCGATGATGCGTTCCATCATCACCACATAACAAGATAATCACTGATTATCCTTTCAAATGCCCGTCTATGTATGTACCAGGCCATCCTTCTCATTTTTCTTCTCATGGATGTTTGCAATCCTTTTGATGCTTCTGATGGTTCTGATGCTCCTGATGTCTCTGATGTTGCTGCTGTTGTTGCCATGGCTCTTGCTGATGATGCTTCTTCTATTTGCTGTTGTTGATGGTGCTACTGCTGCCGCTGCTGCTGCTACTGATGACGATTTAGTTGCTCACATCATTTCACAATAGCCCCAGGATTCATCTTTGGCCAAATTGCAACAACAGCAGGCAGGCAGGGAAGCAACTGCTGCCACTACGTCCAATACTTCAACAACTGATTCTATTGCTTCTCTGCTGCTGCTGCACTACGTCAACCTCAAATAGCCTTAACAGCCCCCAAACCCATTGTTTATGAGTGAAATTGCTTTTAGAACCAACGACAAACACAAGGACCATACTCGTACAACAAATGGGCGGCAGCATCAGCAGTATGAAGGCGTCCGACATTCCTAGAGAACAGAGCACGCTTTCCTATATGGAATCACCACGGTCACCATAGTCATCCTCCAACCACTGCCAACAACAACCAAAAGAGTAGTAAAAAAAAAATAAAAAAAAAAATATATATATATACTCCAACCAATAGACCCGACCGTGCAAATCGATCAGCCAACTCCCCACAATCGGGGCTAACAAGTGTCTCACATCACAAGTGCTGCCCCCACATCACTCTTCCAGGCCAGCTACTCGACGGTGCCTGTATGTCACCAAAGTGATTTAGTGCATGCAACGACCATAAAAGAAAACGAGGATTATCCTCATACCCTGGTATTCATCCTGCTACACAAATCCCCTCCTCTAGGTTCATCATCTCCAGCTCCGACTCTGGTTCTGGCTCTAGTTTCGGCTCCACTCGGGATGTGTGGTGTTTATTGTGTGTGTTTTGTTAGTTCAACCCCCCATTGAAGCGGATGTTGGCAGGGTTGAGCAGACAGGCTTTGTGCACTGAGTCAACATCCAACAAGCAGAGTGCAGAACAAAGTACAGTATGGCATACTTCGAGTACTCGTACGGATACATACCATACTCGTACAAGTACAGCGCCAGGCAGAAAGGGGCAATTAGTTGGGTGATTTGGTTTTCTGTGCGCCATTTTGCATGCGTTATGTCCCAAGAATGTGGAGACAAGCAGTCTACACTTTTACACAGTATGAATATACAACCCTTTAACCCTACAAAACTAACACTCTACAACGTAGATACGAGAACAGCTCGCGCACTAAGTGAAGAAGAGTGTGCTTCAACAAGCACTACTTAAGTGAGATTGAACAGGTAACTCGGATTAGAATTCCCAACTCACAGATTCTTCCATTAGACCAAGTCTAGGCGGTAGATCCGTCCCATCACCCAATCTTACCATTCACCACCACTCACCGCTTTACCACTTACCAATGGGTCAAAGGATGACGATGCTTGAAGAGAGAATTATTTGCTTGAAGCGACACGGCGACAACAGATTGTCCGTTGTGTTCTCCTAGCTCCGGTCCGCCCCATGTCGTTCGTTCGGTATGACTTTGTCTCTTCGAAGATAGCCTTGTTTGTGATTGGCATACAAATTAATTTGTCAATTATTTTCAAAGTTTTATAGAGGTGTTGCACTATGATCCCGGTGTTCTGTGTCATGAATTACAATGGCTCTTCAATTTGTACCGAGCATAGGAATTTAAATTGCAAATTTTATCACTGTGTGTGTGTGTAGATGGTGAAGGGTAGGGTAGGTATAAGGGTTGTGTGCACGAATAAGTGGGTCTGACGCTACAGGAGTGTCGCGTAAAGTTGAATCGGGTGGAAAAGCGATAAATTAGAGAGTGAACTCGATTACACCGACTGGAGTGCTTCCTTTGGCGATGACAGGTCTGGCGTTTGGCGCTTGACGTTGCTCTTTGCTCGTTGCTCGTTGCTCGTTGCTCATTGCTCGTTGCTTGTTGCCAATTGGCATTGGCGTTAACGTTAGCGTTGACTTTGTCGTTGTCACTGTCATTACCGTTGATTTGACATTGGCATGTGTGTCGCTTCGTTTCGTTTGGTTCATTTCGTGGGCCCGTCCGACTGACAATTATTCCTTTTCAATGGATTTGATGGAAAACTGCAACGTAATTTGAAGTTTCTTTAAATTCAAAACAAAAAAATTAAAATAAAAAGCAAGGATCGTAAGCAGGGTCAGATTTATCGGTACTTGTCAAGCTCGTGTAATATTAAATAAATCATCTTCACTCAGCATCATGACGCAACACATGGGTATGGGACTCTGCCTTCATAGTCAAAGTGGATGGGAACGTTCTACATGTCAGAACTGCCGCTCGTTATAACGACTTTTGACAGATTCACTTACATTTTTTCTTTTTCGATTTCCTTTAATGATATTCAGTTCACGATTTACTACATGGTTACACAACATTGTACCTGCTGGGCTTAAAGACTGCCGAAAAAAAAAAAAAATATTGTTTTGGTACAAAGAGGTAAACGATGTAGGAGTTCAGTAGCTTCATCAATTTTCAATACGTATAAGCCGTGACGGCATGTAGTAATTATTGCAAATTTGGAACTTGTTACGTACACTTCAATGCTTGAACGTACTTTGATCAGTGAGAGTTGTCACGTGCTGTGACAGGTTGCTTGATTGCTAAATGAAAAGAAAATTAAAAATTCACGAAACTTGATGAATACTTGATGAAAACTGGTGATGGACAACATTAGAATTGAAAAAAAAAAACAATTTTGAAACGTTTGAAACAATCTTTTAATTCTTACTCACTTAGACGGCGCTACATACCGGGATGGATCTGGGTGCCTATCAAGAAATCTTTTCAGTTAACACGGTGATATACCGTTATCAGAAATAATGGGGAACCAAGGTTGGTAGACGGCGCTACATACCGGGATGGATCTGGGTGTCTATCAAGAAATCTTTTCAGTTAACACGGTGATATATCGTTATCAGAAGTAATGGCGAACCAAGGTCGGTAGACGGCGCTACATACCGGGATGAATCTGGGTGCCTATCAAGAAATCTTTTCAGTTTTCAGGATGCTAGAATTTGCGTACTCTCCTCCTTTTTGTTTTATGAATACATCATTCAATTGTCTCTACCATGGAATCAGAACCTGCTTCTTAACTCTTCCCACAATCTGCTCTACAACCTACACTTCACCATGCTGTAAAAAAATGTTTGTACACAGTGCTGGCGAAGGTAATGTAGGGAGGAAGAAAAGAGAGAAAATGTACCGATGTACATTGTTGTTAAATGTTTGCAAGTTATAACGACTAGGAAAGGTCTCTATTTAAGACAGGGTATTCCATAACCGAGATGTACGGCTAAGGAACGAATCACGATATCTTAGAATACATCTGAAAGTGGGCTTGAGGGTGCTTGGATTAGGAGCGGAATGCTACTGGCGATTTCAATGGAGCACTGGTGGTGAAAATAACGATAAAATAAAGTGAGACAGGAGACATTACGTCGCTGTTTGAGCGTGTCAATTGATTGAATGATATGATACAATACATGATATGATATAAGCTGCTGAGATATTTTAGGTGCACCTGACAAAATGTGGGCATTGTACTACAATTTTCGGCGGATGAGTTTCTTATATATTAAGGCCAAATCAGAGGGGGTGAAATATTTCTTACACCGCTTTAGGAAACCCAGACATTTCGCAGCATTTTTGACGACATCGAACATGTGATCATTCTAACGTAAGTTGTTACTGACACACATAATGAGAAGTGCAAGTGCCATTCATGGATAGTAGATGAATGCTTAGGTTTCACTTTAACGACAGCAAGCAGCATGTTTGGATATATATATAAGCAGGCAAGGTGATCGTTGATGAAAATGAAAAAGAGTGTCGGCGGTAGAACGTTCCCCCTTGGGCACACAAGCATTTATTTTGTGAATATCAGACTTGAAATCATCCAAGACAACTTGAATTGAACAATCCGAAAGATCCATTAAAGAAAAGAGTCGTCGATCCCAAAAGCATGCATTTTCGACAAAAGAGCCTGATGCCAAACGCCTTTAGCTCCACTTTTCAGTAAGACATGCCATTGAATCACCAGTGGGTCTGGTGGAAAAGTTTCTAGTGTTTCGAAATATGTCATGAGCTGATGGTTCCCATGACCTTGGAAGCAAGGGACGTGAATGCAATAGGTCTGTAGCGGGAGAGTAGGATCGATGAAAAAGCTTACGCTTTTTACGTGGAAGACACCTCTTCAGAAGAAGGTAAGATATACCATTTGGGTCAGAACTCTTGCTACTGTACGAGTGCGAAAGTGGGTTCGTTCCATTGAAAAATCGACGCACTCAAGTGTAGGCAAAGACAAAGCATAATCTGGAAGTGTTGAACTAGTTGCAAAGCGTTAAGCAAGCAGATTGGCCTTGTCCTAAAAGCTGACAGCTGGAATGTAATTGTAAATGAGCGTTGGGATGTAGAATGAGGTAGAATTTCTAATGTTTTTGACGTACGACCAAAAAATTGTACTACCATTGGTACATTGTAGTATTTTTTGCCTCAGTTTTTGTTCGTATTGGAATTTCACACGCTTAAGAAAGGCCATGCAATCATTCCTGGCTCGTTTGAACTTTCGGTTTTCCTCTGCCGGGTTGATCTTACAGGAACGAAAAAATATTTCTCTAAAACTGACAGTCTTTTTGCAGCTCTAGTCGTACAATCCCTTTTCTTTTTGGTTTGATATTCTTCATCTGATGAGGAATAAAGGATCTCATTCCAAAGAGAATTGTGTATGTGATCATATCAACAGCGCCATCCACGCCGTTGTCGAGAAAACATAACGACCAGTTAAAATTCAAAAAGAAGCTGTTAAGTACGCCATACGGTTCTTTTAGGAATCTCATCTCTAACTGTGTGGTGAGTGTACGAGAAGTTAGCTGATATGACACAATAGTCCGAAGAGCCTAGAGCGAAAAGTACATCAACAGTGTACTTATCTGGGTGAGAAGTTAAAAACAAGTCCAGGGTGTTGGTGGTATGATTTGGTATTTGTGTGGTGTTATTTACGAGCTAGGTACATCTATTTTCCGAAGCGATGTTCTTAACAAGCCGTCCTTCGGGTGTTATTTGTCCAGAATGTCGAAGGCACACAGAATTGTGTATATTAAACGTAATCACGATTTCAGTTTAAGAATACAGGGATACAATTCCTTGTATGGGGTCAGACAGCGCATAAAACCCGTTAAAGGTAGAGTTGCTGTTCAGTTGGGGTCTGCTGAAAATAAAGCAATAATTTGCTTGCGAAAATGGAATTTTAACCACATGAAATTGTATTCCGGGTTAGAACAGGAAACAGAGACCGCGGTGAGAAATGTTAAATGGAACTAGTTCGTAGCCAGATAGCTTCAGGTCAGAGTGATCTGAGGGGTGTGGGTGGGGATCTACTTGTGTTTCACTAAGTGCCAAAACAGCTGGTCTGTATTCACAGACGTGGACGTGCGCAAAAAAGTGTCTACTTTTTACCCTGTATGTTTGTTATGCCCACCATAAGCTCCCGAGTCGATTAGTAAAAAAAAAAAAACAAACACAAAAAAGCACAAGCACATGCCTGGAATCGAACTCAGACTTCTGGCGTAGTAGCCGACCTACTTAACCCCTGCCCACACTCTCAACTTAAAACTTAACCTTGAGCGAATGATTGCCGACTTGTGAGCAGTTCTACTAGATGATATTTAGAATCGAAAGAACGAAAACATGTCCGATAACCAGAAGTATCAGCCTTACCTAGTTTAGACTTCAATATTGGTACACGACCAAGCGCATTCCTTATAGGTTACGAATTAAAGGCATCGATTTCGTATTGACTTCTATATGATATCTATGCAATATTGCCCGTAAAAATTTGAAAGTGGCGACGTTTTGTAGTTAGCCTTCACAAATTCAACATGATAAAGGGGCGATATCTCTCGGATCTTGCGGCCGCTTAGAATCGCTCGTAATTTTATCTGCGGAACTGTTAAGTTATACAGTACAGTACGAACTATAAATACAGTCCACGCACTGTAGCAATTCTGAGTGACTTAAAAATAGTGCAGAACAATTTGCCTCTCGGTGCATACAAAAGACATTTGGACACATACTCACGGTCGCATTAAATCAAAAATCAAAGATCTACCCAGCCGGTACCGGAACATCGTTGACCAACGAATTCTATTTACTGACCAGCAGATCCTCATCGTTGAATTCTCTTTCAATAAGCATAAAAATTGAGTATGTGATCGATCATCAAAAGAAGCATTAGAGCTCATTTCCAGCGTCCATAATGGTGACCATACCGTATGAGCAATGATATATTAGACAGTGAGCTATGGTGTCAACACAGATCTTTTTTTTTTGCGAAGAAGAAATCAAAACTTTTGGAAACCTTGTTTAAGCAACTGTTTTGAAAGAAATTTCCAAGGCCATCAACTAAAATCATGCACATTCCAGCAATATTTCATTCCAGCTCACAACGTGAAACACACTGAACAGACCTCAACCTGTTCAACGTAGCACCTTTATGATGGAACCACTTTTTGTCCGTATCAATGTTGGCCATATTTTCGAAGAAATAATCGATAATCGTTGTCCAACTTTGACTGTAACGCAAACTTCTACGTCATTTTTGAAAAAAAATATGAATCAATGTGCCACCTACATTCTAGGTATGTATATTCACACCAAACAGTGCACTTTTATGAGTTTCATGAGTCACACTCTTGGAACGGCAATCTTGCTTGTTCATAAATCTTTGAATCAAAAGTAAGACTCGTCACTAAAATTAAGGGTCGACTAGAAGCTGCTCAAGAGCACAATCCACGAACTCCGGTCGCAAGTCATGTGCCGTGCTGGATCATATACAGGTATAACTGTAACGTCCCACATAATGGACGAAAAAGTCTAGTCACGATCTACGCTGAATTGACAATTCCGAATTTTCCCATAAACTCTCGAACGATAGACAACGAACACATACTTTTAACAGTAGTCATACTCGTAGATCCAAATGAGACCGTTGATTATGACAACATCTTTATGATCGAGGATCCACACGAGAAGGTAGCGGCTATAGACCGACTATCCAAGAAGTGCACAAGGCGAATAATATTATCGGCCCGAACCACGATCTCGAAGTCGAGTGCTTATGCACAATTTTTAAATTCGAAATGAAATAATGAACTTGCAATTCGAGAGCTCGGGTTTTACCCAATTCAGGAACGAGAATAAGGCAAATATTGTCATCGCCGCTGGATTGTGTATACATAGTTAGTTTTAGTAGGATAACTAGGCTAAGATATATTTTACTTTGTAGGTAAATTGTAAGTTCTCGTTTTAAGTGACCAGATAGCAATGATAGTTTTTGGAATTATTATGTTATAAAGTAACCAATGACATCCAGTCACTAAAATATTCAGTAAGGTTTGCCATTTCTTCATACATCGTTTTACGCATGCCGAACCTGCGGAAATTATTAAAAAAATATTTTCGAAGTTCCGACTGAGTTGTATATACGCAACGTATCTCACCGTGGAAAAATTTAAGCCTGAGTTCACCCTTTTTGATAATAAGCAATTAGCCAGACAAAGATTGGTACGAAATGGAGAAAACATAGCCAGTATCGACAGACAGACAGACCGACAAATGTCGATCAGCGGAATTGGGCATCGCCGGAGTCCACACAGCTTATTTTCCAACTGGATTTGGGCCTACATCCGTATAAGATTATGCTGACGTAAAAATTAAAGCTGGACAACCGTAGATAACGCGATTTTTTGGCTAAAAAATCATCTTCTTCGACGAGGCTCATTTTTGGATCAGCGGCAAAAAAAATTGCCATTATTGGAGCGAATACTACAATCCACAAGTGTTCGGCCAATCAGCAATGCATTCACAAAGTTTGACTGTTTGGTGCAGTTCATAGCTGGGCCAGAGACTTTCTGTGGTCAGAGCTCGACATCATCGATATAGCCGAGTGGAGTTCCAACACTTTCCAAAAGCGAAAGAGAAATTTGGCGACTGGGTCATGTCACGGCGGGCATTGATCAACTGGCCGCCGCGATCATGCGATTTGACACCTCTCAATTATTTTCTCTGAGGCTACGACAAGTCCTTAGTTTTCGCTAACAAGCCAACCACTTTGGACGAACTCAAGTCCAACACTCGAAACTCTATTGCCGTAATAACGCCTCATACAAGGTGAGTTTTTTAACTTAAGACATTTAAATTACTCGAAAAGTACGCGATATCGCGAAAAATGTTTCAGACAAAAGTCACAAGGTTCTGATGGGGACATAAGATGGTGACCACGAGTTTGACCTTGAGCCCCATTTTCAAGGTCAAACGAAGGTCACTTTTGATTTTTTAATGGGAACCCCTATTTTTTCGACAGATTCGTAATCTGCGTGAAAAATTACAATTCTTTTACATGAAACACTTTTTTCAAAAATGCGTTCTTTTCCCGTCAGAGGGCGCCATAAAACTTAAGACATCAAAATTACTCGAAAAGTACGAAATATGGCGAAAAATGTTTCAGACAAAAGTCACAAGGTTCTGAAGGGGACATAAGATGGTGACTAAGAGTTTGACCTTTAGACCAATTTTTAAAGTCAAACTAAGGTCACTTTTGATTTTTCAAATGATAATTCCTAATTTTCATTGCCCAGTCGTATTGCTTGTAGGCTTGTCATTTGTTTTAACATACTGCGCTTAGCATAACCCAGAAATAACGACGTAGACGTAGCAGTATTTTGTTTTCTTCGAGGTGATTAATTAGAATGGGTCCCCTTGCCTCCCACTGTTGAATCATTGAATTCTTCCCATTTCGACGTTTATTTCCCGAGACTATTTCAACAAATGCTCGAAAAAGTGACTATTCACTTCAATACACTTATCTCTCCGCGCTCTAAATGAACCAACAGAACTGAGAAGTATTTCTGGCGTAATCTTCCGGCAAGCTTCAGTTATTCGTCTTTTCGTGTCCTCACGTGTTGTTGGCTTTTTTCTGTAAACCTCACTTTTTAAGTAGCCCTACAAAAAGAAATCAAGTGACGTAAGATCAGGTGATCTAGCAGGCCATTGCCTTAGACCCCCTCATCCGATCCATTTTTGATGGTAAACATTGTTTAATACGCCCCGGGCTACTTGGGATTAATGGGCTGGACAACCATCATGTTGAAACCACATTGTTTGTCGCAACTCCAATGGCAGTTCTTCTAGTAATACTGAAAGATGGTCCCGCAAGAAGTTTGCATACTTTTCGCCATTCAAGTTGCCTTCAAAAAAATATGGTCCTATTAATTTATCCCCAATAATTCTCGCCCAAACATTAACATTCCAAGGGTGCTGGCATTCAACTTGTCGCAACCAATAAGGGTTTTCGGTAGCCCAGTAATGCATATTATGTCGATTGACCGTACCGTGATTGGTGAAAGTCGACTCATCAGAGAATAACACCTTGGCGAAGAAAAGGGGGTCTCGTTCAATTTACTGAAGTGCCCATTGACAAAAGGAAACCCGGTTGCGAAAATCCTCACTAGAAAGTTCTTGATGCATTGAAACATGATAAGGATGGTATTTATACCGATGTTATAACACATTGGCTGAAAAGTCAGTGCCGTTTTATTGTACAATAAAACACAAAATTTTTGCAAAATTCAACTTTATTTATCAATATAGTTGCTTTCGAGGGCGATACACTGATTTAAAAGATTTTCCAATCTTTCGACACCAGTTTTGTAGTACGATTTCGGTTTAGCCTCAAAATAAGCCTCTGTTTCGGCGATTACTTCTTCATCGGTCTTAAATCTCTTTCCGGTGAGCATTCTTTTGAGGTCTGCGAACAGGAAATAGTCTTTTGGGGCCAAATCTGGAGAATACGGTGGGTGGGGAAGCAATTCGTAGCCGAATTCATTCAATTTTGCCATCCTTTTCATCGACTTGTGACACGGTGCATTATCTTGATGAAACAGCACTTTCTTTTTCTTCAAATGCTGATAGTCTGCCCCTTTTGGAGATAGTCGATGAAAATTATTCCATGTGTATTCCAAAATACGGATGACATAACCTTGCCAGCCGACTGTTGAGTTTTTGGTCGTTTTGGACGAGGTTTGTCGCCTGCTCGCCACTCAACTTGACTCTGGTGTGAAGTGATGGAGCCAAGTTTCATCCATTGTCACATACCGACTCAAAAATTCGGCTTTATTGCGGTTGAATAGCTTTAAACACTCTTTTGAATCATCAACACGTTGTTGCTTTTGGTCGACTGTGAGCAAACGCGGCACCCACTTTGAACAGAGCTTTCGCATGTCCAAATATTCGTGTATGATATATCCAACACGCTCTTTTGATATCTTCAGAGTCTCAGCTATCTCGATCAACTTCAGTTTACGGTCATTCGTAATCATTTTGTGGACTTTTTTGATGTTTTCATCTGAAACAGCCTCTTTCGGACGTCGACTGCGTGCATTATCTTCGGTGCTTGTATGACCATTTTTAAATTTTTCAATCCACTTGCGACTGGTTCGTTCGGCTGGTGCAGAGTCCGGGTAACACTTATCAAACCATTTCTTTGCATCGGCTGCATTTTTTCCATCAAAAAGCAATGATAAATCAACACACGAAATTGCTTTGAATCCATTTTGTTTTCACAATAACAAAAGTTGCTTCACTCACAACGCTATATTTCGAAAACTAATCGTCCGACAGCTGTCAAATCTATACACGTATCTTTTGAAGGTTGGTACTAACTGAAAATGGTATGGATTTAATTTAAGTGGTGCCCTCTCTTAGAAACGGCACAACCCATGCATTATCTTACAGACAGTCGTTTGAGAAGTTCCTGATTCACGACTTATTTGGCGAGTGCTAATGTGAAGATCGTGTGCAACGGCAGCTAACACTGCTATTTCATTGTCCTCAACAGCCACCCTATCTGACCGATTCCTTTTCTTTGGTTGCACACTTCCTTCATCAGTGAATTTTTGGATTACCCGATAAAAGGAAGCGCGCGATCGTATCTGGTCTGTTAAAAGTTAGACGTAAAGAGCAACAGAACCATCGATGTTCCTTCCACTTTCTCCATAAATCAATATCATTTAAATTTTCTCTTGAAGTGAAATAGCCTGAATTATTAATCTGGAAAACGTTACTAATAATAATCAGTTCTTCAAAACAAATATCGAACTTCTAAATGAAGTACAATTCCGTTCAAGTAGAAAAAAAGGGCAGAGTACACATCATACACTCTCAGATGAGTTTAGGACAATTTGTCTCTATCTGAATTTTGAGTTTTAACTTTACTCGAGGCAATAATGACTTCCTGAAAACAAATCTCGACCTTCTAACACCCTAACAACGTTGGAAACCGATTAAAGATTTAGGCGTGCCAGTGCAGTGGTATCTAGCACTGAATAAATAAGACCTTTGAGACAAAGTCGTGTGCCCCATTGAAGAATACGGCTGAGTAATGAAAATCAGGAATTATCTTTTGAAAAATCCAAAGTGACCTTCGTCAGACTCGTGATCACCATCTTATGTCCCCTTCAGAACCTTGTGACTTTTGTCTGAAACATTTTTCGCGATATCGCGTATTTTTCGAGTAATTTGGATATTTCAAGTTACAAAACTCACCCGGTATATTGGATCGAGTCATCAAAAATTGGACCGGCCGCTTGAAGCAATGCCAGCGAAGCCAAGGCGGCCATTTGTATGATAGCATGAATCTAGCTCTAAAACAAAGCTAGAATTTTATATCTCACATCGTTGTTGGTTTATTTACCTATTTGTTTGCTTTCTATCGTTCTTATATGGTCACCCATAATAAAAAAAACAGTACATGTACAAAGTTTTTCACAAAAAAAAAATAGTTTTCTCAGTTTTAATTGCAATCGATTAAAAAAAAAAATTACACTACGTCGAAAGACATAGTTTTAGCCAATAAGTTGGCATAAGATAGATTTTAAGTTAAATAAGCTAAATTTAAACGTTTTTTTGTCTAGCATATAAGAGTTAATTAATAAATTCAAATAAAAATGCATTTAAAATGAAAAAAAAGTCTCACGAAGTAAAGATCATTTACCAAAATAAGCTTGAAAAACTTCTCATGATATAAGTCTTTCCGTGATGTTAAAAATTACAGCACGGTGAAAGTTATCCCTTATGGAGGGTTCATCAGTCAGAAAAAAAAGAAACACCCCTTAACCAGTATTTATGACTAAACTAGATACGTTCAAGTCTATAAACCGGGTAATCCATGTAATAATAGGCGCCCAGGCTTTTGAATGTTTGCCAGACTTTATAAGCAGCATGGAAAGATGATGAGCTCCTTTTCCATTATTAGAATCTGAGAGGCGGTTAACTTTATTGGTTGCATCACAA
The DNA here is from genome assembly GCA_907269105.1 of Volucella inanis. Lineage (NCBI taxonomy): Eukaryota > Metazoa > Arthropoda > Insecta > Diptera > Syrphidae > Volucella > Volucella inanis. Next base: position 40,998,484 of record OU026153.1, read on the forward strand.
AGTTCAACATCAATTATGAAATTATTAAACTAGTTACTGAAGGGTAGATTGTTTTTTTTTTATGTAGTGGCGGTACGCTTATGAATCGTGAATATTTCAAAAGTTTTTGAGTGGTTCTCTGTGAAGTGTTTTCAGATACTTGTTGCGGAACTTGTTGAAGTGTGAAAATTCATAACTTCAACTTGGAAACATCACGATTATTATAAAAGAATTTTAAACTCCATTGCAATGTTCTCCATTCTATGATAGTTTAAGAGAAAATTATTATTTCAGCGACAAAGGTTTTTATTGATTTGATAGCAAGGTACTTGTTATTCTAAAAAAAAAAAACTAATGCCAATGGCAGTTTGTTTTATAAAAAAATTTCAAAGTTTTTCTTTTGAAATGATTTTATAGGATTATAAAGCCTTAAAGTTAATCCATACCCGATATCGTTTGTCTGAATATCTGTTCAGTTGTTGTTTGCAGGAAGTGTGAAACTAGGTGAAACAAGGCTTGGGCATTGGGATGGGTCGAATGTCTAGAATGGAGAGCGTGACCTGATTATAGACTAGAATCGAAGTATGTATTCCTTTTATTTTATTTTAACATGATAAACCCCTCGCGCTGTGCGTTTTAATTTTTTTAAAATTGAATAAAATAAACAGTATACAATTATTTTCCGTGTCTCAAATTATTTTGAAAATATAGACAAATCACGTGTAAACATAAAAATTGTATCATATTATGGAGATCGGGCGAATGCAGGAGGTGGATGTCTCCGGTCGTCTTATTAATCACAAGTGAAAGGTCGCGCGTATTTACTTAATTTGTTTTGCTATTTTCGGTAGTGTACTAGTAATTTGTTCAGTAAGTGTCGTTATTCGAAATGTAGATTTCAGATAGTACCAGCACCACATTTTTGGTGCTTTTCAAGAAATGAGTGAAAAGCAACTACCCACTTGCGAACAAGTAATGAAATATTATAATTTAATAAGATATCGTCTTATACTTGATTCATTTATTCTCAAAATGTATCAATGATTACAGAATTGTACAATATTTTAGATGACATACAATCTTTTTAAGGTAGGGCCATTGCCTTCATCTCAGATGGCAAGTAAAGGGTGATTCATCGTGAGGTTTGATTTATAAAGTAAAGTAAAATACATTAATTTGAAAGTGAACTTAAAATTTTTATTATCGAATTAAAAAACAATTCATGGCATTTACTTTTTGAAAATGGTAATGTAAATGTTGGCAACGACTACGTCTGAGGTGGTCAATTTGGAAGGTCCATTTTTTGGGCGACTCGCTCGAGCATACCAACTGGTATCTCGTGGATAACACGAGTAATGTTGGCTTCCAAAGAGTCAATCGTAGCTAGCTTATTCCTGAAGACCTGAGATTTAACATAACCCGAGAGAAAATAGTCCAAAGGTGTGATATCGCACGATCTAGGCGGCCTATTTGCCGTAGCAAAACGTGAAATTAAGTGCTCACCAAAATGAGTTCTCAACAAGTCCATTGTTTCACGCGCTCTATGGCTCCTAGCGCCGTCTTGCTGAAACTAGAGCTCACTGAGACCATGTGCTTGAATTTCAGGAAACACGTAGTCCGTCAACCTGGCGCGATAACGGTTACCATTGACGGTAACATTCTGATTTGCCTCTTTTTTGAAGAAATATGGACCAATGATTCCACCAGCCCATAAACCACACCATACCGTTGTTTTTAATGAATGTAATGGCTGCTCATCAGCCCAAATACGGCAATATTATTTATTAACATATTAACATATCCAGAGCCAGAAATGGGCTTCATCACTAAACAAAATTTCACGATAAAACACCGGATTTTCATTGAGTTTTTCCAGAGCCCCTTCTCTGAAAATATGACGCAAATTCAAGTCGCCTGGCTTCAATTCTTGCACAAGTTAAATTTTGTACGCTTTTAGGCCGAGATTCTCACGTTAAATGCGCCAAGCCAAGCTGCTGATAACGACGACGAGTCGTCACGGTCTTCGCGTACACTCTCAGCTACAGCTGCTATAGTCTCTTCACTACGTGCTGGATATGGTCTAACCGGTCGAGTATCATCCACTAATATAAACTGGGAGTCAAATTTGCGAATGGTATTGGCAATAGTGATTTCAGTAAGTCGATTATGCGCACCGTAAGTTCCTCGAATCGCACGAAAAACATTTCTCAAAGAACGCTGATTTTCGTAATACAGCTGAACAATTTGGAGACGCTGTTGTGATGTGAGTCTTTCCATGATGACATGCCAAATGATACTGAACAAAAATGACAAAACAGTTTGAGAGGAGTCACGCGTGATGTGTCAAAAAAAGCCTCACGATGAATCATTCTATATATAAATTTGAATCTTTCAATGCATTTTTTAAAAGAAACAATTACATTCTAAGGTGCTATATAAAGGAAGTTCACCTTTATGAAGCTTAAAGTTCAAACCCAACATCTCCTTTCGTTGATATTTCATAAGTACCCACTATATTTGTCGCAGAAATAATTAAAAACTCTCAAATCATAGTTCAGAGCGCAATAATACCGTCTATAAAGAGATGACTGCGTTTTTTCCTTAAACTTCTCTCTCTTTTTTCATCCAGTGTCCTTAATAAAGTGTGCAAATTTGTTCGCTAATCATTCAAATTATCAAGCGAAATTGTCCGAATAACATAATCAAAGATAGGTTTCAAAGTTGCCATGAATAATGGAGACATTCCAGTTTCGAGTAGAAGCATACTCGTATAGTTTGAAGAGTAAGACGGTAGCTTAAACAATCCTCTCAGGAAAATCTCAAGTAATTTTTCATCATCTTTAATCTGTTTATAACCCCAAACTTGAGCTGCGTAAAACATGACTGTTTAAGAAGTTGCCCTAAACAGTTTATACTTTGCACGGAGGCTTATGCAAGACCTCCATGTGCAATTAAGTGCGGACTTGCTGATTGAAGTTTGCTGGTAAGATGACCTCTCGTACTTAGGTTTGAGGAAATTTTCATTCCGAGGTACTCGTAATCCTTTACAATTTCAATACCTTCTCCAACAAATTTCCATCTTTTTTTTCTGGCGTAACATCTACCAGCTATTTTGAATATTATGACTTTCTCAGGTTCGCAATAAGTTTCCACTTCGAACCAATAATCCTTAAGATCAGATTTCTTCATTCATCTTAATCCTTGTGGGGAATCCGACAACAGAACTATGTCATCCGAAAACATAAGAACCCTAATCCTCCTTTCATCCCACGGTATTTCACCAAATAGTGCTTCGTTCAGGTCATCAAGAAACAGAATGAACAAAAGTGTACCTAGAACACAGCCTTGTTAACTCCCATTGTTGTGACGAACCATTCTGACAAGACTTTGCCATTCCATACAGTTGATTCAGTGTCATCGTACAGAAGTTTAAGAATATTCAGCATCTTTGTTGACATTGATTGAATCGAAAGCTGCTTTGAAATCTATATAAAAATTATAAAGCTTTTAATATTGATCTTGAAACGATTGCGCAATATTCAGCAGGGTGAAAATCTGGTTTATTGTTGAGTGCTTTTGTCTAAATCCTGCTTGAAAATCACAAGTATGTTTTAATAGTTGACTCACGATTTGAGTCTTGCATTAAAAACAGATGAGAGAATCTTTAAACAGCAATTCAAGAACGAAATATCTGTGTAATTCTCGGCTAGATTTATGTCACCTTTTGACAGCTTTAAGGAAAAATATTGCAACTGAATATTTAGTAAATGTGACCAAAGCCTCTTCCGTCAAACTCTTGTAGAACTCAAAAAGTATTCTGTTTAATTTTGTTCTTCTGATGGTTAATTTCCTCCAAGGTTAAGATAGTTAAGATAGTCATTTACCAAAAAAAGAGTAGCGTATTGAACGACAGGACAGTTATTACCTGGATTACGAGGTTTGTGAAAGTGTTCCTTAAGGATGTTAGAGTGTAAGTCGACTTCAATTCTAAAGGATCTTCCATCTAATCCTCTTACAGCTTTTTGCTTAAGTCTTTTTGCGCTGCCAGCATTTGAAACTTTCTCAAAACCCCCTTATCTGACAGATAAGCTATCATTTCTCATAAGCATCCAGATACATTTTCTTAAAATAATATGCATTAAATTTACAAAACAAACTAAGTAACTTGAACACTTTAACTCTTGCTTTTTCACATTCATGATTAAACTATTTGTTTCTGGGTATGACACTTGTTCTTTGCTTATCTTTCGCGGCAGCTTTAGCAATTATTTCATCCAATTTTATGGGTTCTCCAAAAATGAACTGCACACGATCTAATTCCATGATTACGAGTTCTGCTGAAAAACTTCAATTTTAATGCTTAGTTAGGGTTAGTTTTGGTAAAAGTTGAAGCTCAGTTTCATTTTGCAAAGGCGATGCAGCATTCAAATGGAGCATCAATTCAATTAGCATGTGAAGTAGACGACAAATTGTCAGTAAATGCTTGGTCAAGATCAATTCTTGCGTTCAAATCACCAATAATCATTATATTCGGCTTTCCAAAGTGGATTGGTCAAAAGGTTGGTGAGAACACACTGTATACTGCTGCTCACCTCCATGTAGTGACTGCTGGGTGCCTAGTACTTTGACTGGAGATGGAGTAACCAATCTCTGTGAAAGATCGTTGATGATGGTACTTTCTCCTGTTTCCAGGCGGCAGCGGACGAATTCTAAGGATGGAATCAACGGTGGCGTCCACAGTTCCAGTTAGGTCGAATTAGTGTTATCTCTATATGAGATGTTTCAACGTATTTGAGTACCAGGTCCAAAGGGATCTCCAACATTAAGTTAGGGCCTTGGAAAAGAGTTGGTAGTGGTTCATTCCCGAAGCGGACTATTGGCTCCGGAATTTTGTCCGGCTCCTTTTGTGCTAGGGTTTCCAAAAAGGAACTGGTCCTTCAGGTTGGGGGTTGTGCATGAGGTTAACTGCCTAATTACGTAAAGAAGTAATCGTTACGAAGCGACCACTATTCTCAAATAAAGACGAATTCACAATTGATGACCCTGCAAAACGAACAAAGGACACCAACTTTTGTATCTGTTCGTAGAATGTTCATACTTTGAACAGTCCGCGTGCAGTCGAACAAATAGCGGAGGCCCTAGACTGCTATGAAGCAGATATCACCGCCATCCAGGAAGTGCGGTTGGATAGGCCGGGCAAAAGATGAAAAATTGTGATGTTTGCTACATCTTTTTGGATGCGTCTCAGTTGTTAGCGGCAGACTAAGGCAAAAAGTTTTGAGCTTACGACACGTGAGTGAACGCCTTATCATAATCCGTTTCAAAAGTAAATTCGCTAACATCACCTTATATGCGCTTACACCCCAACAGACGAAAAGGACGGTGCTACCAAAGAAAGTTTCTACGAGCTCCTCAACAAAACCTACAAGCAATGTCCGATGTATGACGTTTAAATCCTTCTAGGCGACTTTAATGCCAAAATTGGAAAGGAGAACGTCTTTGGCAAGCCTACACGACACCATGTCTGGAAACAGACTTAAGCTAATCGATTTTGCTGCAGGATGTAACGTTACTATAGAAAGCACACGGTTTCCTCACCTCAATACTCATAAGGGGACATGGCAGACACCAGATCAGCAAACTGTCAACCAGACTGATCATATTGCAATCGACGTCAAGCTCTCCTCAAATATTTTAGATGTCCGAACATTCCGAGCAACCAACATGGACTCGGACCACTACCTAGTTGTAGCCAAGGTACGTCTACGGTTATCTCAGACTCCACAATAACAGGGAAATACTATAAGGAGCTTTAACGTTGAACGGTTGCAATCGGAACAAGCTTCGCCGATCGCATATCTCCCAACCTTTCGAGAAGCCCTTTGCAGTCGGTATCAAGTGCTGAAGACCAGTAGCTTAGAAGTTCCTGGTTTTCACCTGAGTTTCACCTGGGTTTCACCAGCACGAAACCCCTAGTTTGATGAAGAGCAAGTACATGCAGCAAGACAACATGCCTACAAAGCGGCGCTGCACAAGAGGACGAGAGCGGCTGGTAAGTTCTAAGAGTAAAAGAGGAGGGAAGAACATCGGCTTCTCCGGAGAAAAAACAAAGCATGAGAAGTACGATATCGAGGAACCAACTTATTTCCAAGATTTGGTCGAATGAATGTATGCCTGATGAATGGAACTTCAGCATCGTTTTCCCGGTTCACAAAAAAGGAGATCCTCTAAACGGCGCCAAATATAGAGCTTTCAGTCACCTAAACATCGCCTTTAAAGTCTTGTCTGCCGTATTGTTCGAGCACTTGAAACCACTTGTCAACAATCTGATCGGGCCCTATCAGTGCGGTTTTAGGTCCAGTAAGTCCACAATTGAATAAATATTCACACTACGGCAGATCTTGAAGAAAACCCAAGAAGTTCATATCGATACTCACCACCTTCTTATTGGTTTTAAAACCGCATATAACAGCTTATAAAGAGAAGATCTATACGGAGCCATGTGTAATTTTGGCACCCCTGCCAAACTCGTCCGCTTGTGCAGTATGACAATGGAGATAGCTCGTTGCTGCATTAAGGTCGGAAACGACCCAACCAAGACCAAGGATTTAGACAAGGACTTAGTTATGGTCTTTCAAAAGTCTGTTTAATTGCTTGTATATGCTGACGATATTGATATTATTGGTAAAACACAGCGAACTGTCACTGGTGCGTTTGCGAGTATAAGAACAGAAGCGGACAGTTATAACTTTGAGGTAGTAAGGGACATTATCTACCTCGAATGTGCTATCACATCTGAAAACGACATTTCTTCAGAAATCGAACGAAGATTAACGCTTGCCAATTGGTGTTTCTTTGGGCTGAGACCCAGAGAGAGTTTGAAAATTTATATAAGACCCTTGTAATCCCTGTCCTGCACTATGGTTCCGAAGCGTGGACCCTTTTTTTTAAAGCGGATGAAGATATCCTTGGTCGTTTTGAGAGAAAAATTATTTGTAAGATATTTGATTCAATGATGAACTATACGAGCTGTACAGTGACATCTCCTTTACATACATCGCGTACGAGATCTTGTTTGTAAAAATGCAAAAAAAAAAAAAAAATCTTCGACATAGTTTTACTATGGCAAGAAGTCATTTCAAATGGCTTTCTAGACGCGGTGTACATCCTCAGGTTATGTGCGAAGATCAATTTGGTTTTCATACCTAAAGCGGGATAAACTTCTCGTATATACCCTATTGACTTTAGAGCAATAAGTCTTTCATCATTCCTCCTGAAAATCTTGGAAAAACTGATTGTGACCCATCTTCGTCAGAGTATAAATTCAACCTTGCCCGAGACTTCCCAAAACGCATACTGCAAATATTAATCAGTACAAACCGCGATGCATTCAACATAATGCATAATACGTCTTAAAAATTGAGGCCAGACAGAGGGGTTACATCGCTTGAGGAAACTTATACATTTTGCAGAGCTTTTGACGACACCGAATATATGGTCATTCCAACGTAAGTCAATGACACACATACCGAGAATGGGAAGTTTTTCGGCTTCATGGACAGAGGCTGGGTGTTTAAATTTCGCTTTAAGACAGCCTACAATATTGAGTTTTGAAAGCATTAAATTTCACTATGTTGATAGTTCTCATAGTTCCCCAATGGGTTATACTGTTAATATCGGAATTTAATGAGCTTGACATACGCTGCCATTCCCGTTCTATAGCTGAACCGGTCCGGGAATGGAATATAAAAAGCAGAGAGTGGTGGAGTAGCAGACAAGAGATCATTGATGCAAATTATAAAGAGTATTTGAGACAGAACAGAGCCCTGGGGCATACTAGCATTTACTTTATAAATATCAGACATAAAACCGTACAAGACAACTTGATGAAGAAGAGATTAATCGATCCCAAAAGCACGCATTTTCGATAAAGGAGCCCGATGCCAAACACTGCCAAATGTCTTATAAATATCAAGTGCAACAATCTTGCTTTGTTTGTACTTTTCGGTGAGACAAGCCATCAGCTCACCAATGGAACTGTTGCTACGAAAAACGTACTGTTAGTCATTGAGAAGATTTCGTGTTTCGAGATATTTCTTAAGCTGATGGTATATTACCATTTCCATGACCTTGGTAAGAAGAGACGTAAGTGCAATGGATCTGCATAAGAAGAAAGAAGAAGATTTGCTTTATTTAGAGACGGACTGGAGAAATGTTATTTTCCATCCATTCGGAAAGAGTTCTACACAGTGATTTTGCTGACGAGGAAGAACATCTCTTCAGGAGAAGGGGGAGATATACCATCTTGACTATCAGATTTGTGAATGTTAAGATCTTTAAGTACTATTGCTACTACACGAGTGCGAAAGAGGATTTGTCCCACTGAAGATTCGACGTACTCAAGTGTAGCCGGATACAAAGCACAATCTGAAAATTTTGAGCTGGCCGCAAAGTGTGCAGCAAGCAGATTGGCTATGTCCAAAGAGCTGGCATATGGATCCTTATAATAAATAACCGTTAGGATGGGAGGAGGATGAGGCAGAAATTTTCATATTTTTGAAGAACGACCAAAAGCGTTTACTACCATTGGGACATTATAGTATTTTTTGCCTTAGCTTTTGGTCGTATAAGAATTTCATACACTTAAGACAGGCGTTGTAGTCATTCCTGTTTCGCTTGAACTTTCTTCGGTTTTCCTCTGTCGGGTTGGTCTTGCAGTACCGACAAAAATATTTTTCTACCCCAGACCGCTCTTTACAGCTCGAGCCGTATCACGCCTTTTTTTTTTGGTTTAACACACTTCATCCAATGAGGGATAAAGTATCCTATTGCAAAGAGAATAGTGTCTGTGGTCATATCAGCAGCAACGACGTGGATCGTTATCAATGAAACATAGCGACCAGTTAAAATTCCTCAAGAAGCGCTTAAATGCGCTCCAATCTTGTTGCCATACTGTTCTTTTAGGAATCTTTTTTCTAATTGAATGGGCAGTGTTCGAGAAATTAGGTGATATCACACAATGGTCTGACGAGCCTAGAGGGGATAGCATATTGACCTTGTATTTGTCAGGGTGAAAACTTAAAAACAAGTTCAGAATGTTGGCGATATGACTATCTACGTCTGGTATTTGTGTGGGCTCATTTACATTTATTGCATTTTTTAAATTTATTACATTTAATAAATGGATATTAAAGTCCGGCTCCAATTGTCGTTGAAACTTGTTCTTATTTAATGGTGCGCATAGCCGGAAGATGAATTAAATCATCTTGAAGCGCAATTTCAAGAACTTGGTCAAAGCCTCGGGCTGAATCGTAAGGTTGGGAGCATCAGATTGTATTGTCATGTGAAAAGAAAATTGTAGAAAAATTACGCCCGCAAAGCAATAGAAGCCTAAATTTTAATTGAATTTGGATCCACCAAATGCACGAACATAGGCAACTGCTCGGACATTGTAATCTAAAACAGACCAGCCTATAGAGTGATATCAAGGTCCATACCCTGACTCAAAGCAAAGCAAAGCAAAGAAATAAAGTTCAAAAAATATTGATTTTGACTGTCTGACGATTATAGTGGCATGAAAAATTTGGGAAATTTATGACTTTAACATTTTTCCGCTTCTCGCTTCTCTTGAAATTTTTATTTTGAATTTTACGACGGTTAGTGCTCACCTAGATTGGTCTGTAAAATAGAACTAGATTTCCTAAATGACTTGTCTAATGCAGATCTGACTTCATTTCCAAGAGTCATGTTTAAAAAGTCAGAAAAATGAGCACTCCTCGTTTTTCTTTCTTCCTCTCTACAAGTTGTGTCTTTTTAAGGACATTATTCACTTATGTATTTCATCCAGAAAATGCATCGTATCGTCCAGACAGTATGACTGTGGCTGTCCATTCTGCATTGTTGACTTTTTTCCTTTCCAATTATTTGACCTCTTTAAAACTTTGAACTGAACTAGAAACACATTCAAAACAAAAAGAAATAAACAAATTGCCACAGATATTCGTACAGATACAGACTGAAACTGGCAAGATTCCTTTGAGAACACAGAAGAAGAAGAAGAAAAAAAAAAACCCTCTCCGAGGAGACTATCAGCAAAATTAAATTGTCGTTAAGTCTACTTTTTGTTTTTCCTTCGTCTGGCTTTAATCGCATCGTTAAAACGAAGATAAATTCAAAGAATATAAGGAATATGAAAAAATAGAAGAAGAAATGGTAAAAAATAAAAAAAATAAAAATATGAAAAACTTAATAAAGAGAAAAGTTATGTACCACCCTTTACGTATGTGTTACTCAAAATCAGAATCTGAGACAGTAATCTCAGGTCGACAGTGTAGGCCATAGGTTCCACACAACTGGGCCGAATTGGAATTTGAATTTGAATTTGAAAAGTGTTTTTTTTTTTTTCCGCCTTCTTTCTTGTCGGTGGCTGTTTCTCGTCGGTCGTCGTCTACTCTTTTTAGTATAATTTTTTTTTTTCTTCGGCTTTTCTCAGGGAATGATTTGATTTTATAACGACGCACGGCACAAGTGTGTGGTGCTACAATTACTCACACATGTTACACAAGTCTTACAAGAGTAGACCATGGTACGAGTAAAGTAGAGCTTGTTACTACTTAATGCTTTGGGCCTTTACAGTGCTGGTATTGTTGAACATACCCGTCCACTGGTTACGGATCTAATGGAGGAGACGGGACGCTTGACGGTCTTGTTATAGTTTCATTTTGTTCGCCGTAGATATGGGCGCATTGCCTCCCAATTGATGTGGCAAATGAACGAAGAAAGGGGAGTACGGACTACTCGTAGCAAAACAATTTCAAATTCAATTCGAAAATTATATAATTATTTACGACGAGAGTATGGCTCTTTGTGCATGGCGGAGATACTTAATCTTTTGTAGAGTCTTGGCTCTTGTGGGAAATTTTTCATCTTCTTATCTTTCTCGGACTTGGGCTTTTATTTCTGTTGTTCAGTGTGAGCTGGTTCTTTTCTTTTGGCTTGGCATGACGGTTTTTATTTTTTTTTTCAATCGTTTTGTTGTGCTTTGTTGGCACGGTATTGAATTTTTTTTTTGCTACCACTGCTATGCGGTAATGTTTTCGCTACAAAAGACGGAAATGATTTTTCTTTCTCTTTTTTTAATTTTTATTATTTTTGTTTTGATTTTGATTTTGTCATCGAATCTATGTTGTCCAACTATAAGCGGTTGTGAAATAAAAGATTTCCAATTGAGCACTAATCTCCGAATTTTTAAAAATTTAATTTTTATTTTTTTTCATATAAAATTGTTATTTCCATGGGACTCGTAACGCCTGCAGATATTTTATATATTTCATACTTTTCGTCACGTAGATACTCACTTTTCATGACAATAATTCAATGGAAGAGATATTGAATTGAACAATTTTCTATGAATTCGTTTTTGCTTTGTGGAAAAAATATTTAAAAATTGATAGATGTCTACAGTTTTTTTTTTTTTTTTTTTTTTTTTTTTTTTTTTATTATTATTTTTTGCCGAAAATAAAATGGAAGAAAATTTGTCAATAGAACCAATACGAGTATCGAGATTGCAATCGAATTTTTCTACAGTGCGTTTGCGTTTCAATGGAACTGAGTAGATTATTAAAATGGATTACGTAATAATATTGGACGACCGAGCAGAAGAGTATATTTACTTTCGATTGCAAATGTGTGCAACGGGACTAGAAACCTTTCAGCGGAATAGTATTGATTTCAGGAAGATGGGACTTATCATATGTTGCGATGCTAATGTTCAGAATACTTTTAGGGGCAGTAACGAATGCAACGTGGAAGGCAATCATCTCCTGGATTTCATACTATCGTCTGACCTGGTTGTCAATATTGTCGGCTCTCAGCTAACTTTTGTTACGAGAGTAAGACAGCGACTAATCGACTTAAAGTTATCCAACATGTACATACTCTTATGTTAAGGTGATTACTGACTGGAAAGTACTATCGGAGATCTCCATGTTAGGTCTGAAACCAACTGAACACATTTAAGAAGGAGCTCAACAATTCCAAGAGCTTTCCTCCCGAGCTCAGTACAAAAAAAAAAAAAAATAAATAAAAATTCGAGAAGCTATTCCGAACTTCTACGGTACCTTCATCAAGTGTTTTGAAATGGAAAGTTCAGCTGATAAGCAATCCTGCAGATCGTCCGTTCCTTAGTGGAAAAACATCTAAACAGGGCACTTAAGATCAATTTAGAGGAAGACTAGAACCTTAATAGATGGAAGCAGAAAGAATATAAGCAGCTTGTTCGGATTTTGAAGAGTACCTCTTATAAAGACTTTCGAAAAGATCGAAAATGTCAATGAAACTAGTAGGCTGGTTAAAGTCCTTAAAAGGGGAAAATCTACATAGAGTCTGAAATAGAGACTCTCCATCTCATGTTTGAGGCTCACTTCCCAGGTAACCGAATAAGAACCAACTGCTATTAACAAAACTACTATTGGGTATATAATTATTTTCGTGTGGTTTTTTTTTTCAAAATTTGAATGTTTATTTACGAAAAACATGTACAATAGTATTATTCAAAGTATTGCCCATCTGAAGCTATGACTTTTTCCCATCTTTCTGGCAATTTGTGGATCCCATCCCAAAAGAACTGCGCCGGCTTGGCAGCCAAAAATGAATCAAGCCAATTTTTGATATTCTGCTCTGATATGAACCATATTTCAGTGAGGACGTTCTGCATCGACCGGAACAAATACTAGTCAGAAGGGGCAATGTCTAGGCTATAAGGCAGGTGGGGTAAGACTTCCCATCCACTGTTTTCCAAATAGTTCTTAACCGGAATAGCAACGTGGAGCCGAGCGTTGTCATGATGGAAAATTATTGCCTCTGTCTGGTCGCATATTCCGAGCGTTTTTCGGCTACTGCTCTCTTCAAACGGATACATTGTGTTCGGTAGCCTTGTTCATTGATGGTTTCACCCGGTTTTAGCAGCTCATAATACAGCATACCCATCTGTTCCTACCAAATACAGAGCATTACCTTCGCGCCATGGATATTCGGCTTTGCCGTTGATTTGGCTGGTTGGCCGGGGTTGTCGTAATGGTTCCATTTTCCATCACCAGTAACAATCCGATGCAAAAATGATTTTCTTTTGTGAAGTTCCAGCAGCATTTCGGACATGCAAAATCGCCTTTCGACGTCTCTCGGCTTGAGTTCATCTGGAACCCAATTTCCTTGCTTTTGAATATATCCAGCTGCTTTTAAACGTTTTGAAATGGCTGCTGAGTGACACCCAAAGATTCTGCGAGCTCTACTTGTGTTTGGTAACAATCTTCATAGAGTAATGCTTCCAGTTCTTCATCTTCAAACTTTTTTGGCTGAACAGGACGTTCATCGTCTTCCCAGCCAAAATCATCACTTTTAAATCGTGCAAATTACTAGCGCATGTTCACCATAAACTTCCACCAAAATACGATGACTTTCGGCAGCAGTTTTCTTCATATTAAAGTAATGAAGAAGAACTCCCCGCAAAAACACTTTTTCAGGCACAAAGTTCGACATATTTGAGTAAAAAAAAATTATTGTTGTTTACGCTTCAAATGAATGACATATACTGAAATGACGTACAATGACAGTAGCTTTCCAACGCATGTTCCAATAGAATAATAACAATGGAATAATACAAGTTACGCCATCTCTTAGCAAACGAATTAAGTTATAGTTGTGGTTGACGTATGAGGCTATCAAATATGCCGAAGGTATATATCCAGTTAAGTTACGGGTGCCCATGGTGTAGTGGTATATGCATAGACTCCTTAAGCAGAGGGTCGCGGGTTCAAATCTCGTGCGAGGCAATTCTCTGAAAAAAGTCTTTTCATAGAATTTGTATGTACTAGGTGGAGTGAAAAGTAACCTCATTGACCGCCAGAATGCGCAGCTACTGCAAAAAAGTTATAGTGCCTTGAGGTCCGTTCATATTTAGACAGATATGCCAAATTTCAGTGCGATACTGTCTTTAGTTTTGTTTTGACAGATGATTGTTGTTGACGTATTTGACATCATGTTGAGTATGGACAAAAACGATTTTCGTTCTCTCATAAAACAATATTTTTTGAGATTCAAAACGGCAATGCAAACAAAAGAAAAGTTGGATAAATATTATGGGGCTGATGCTCCGTCAGATTACACCATCAAATATTAGTTTCGAGAGTTTCGTGGTGGCCGCAACTTCACTACCGATCAAGTCCGCAGCGGCAGGCCCTCCGATGCGGTTACAGAAGACAATGTCAAAAAAATACATGAAATAGTGTTGGCTGACCGGAAAGTGAAGGTGCGCGAGCTAGCAGATACCACAAAGATTAGTACTGAGTGCACACGCCATATTTTGGGCAATATTCTGCATATGAAAAAGTAATCCTGCCGCTGCGTGCAGCGCATACTCACTCTTGACCAAAAACACGAACGCGAGAGCACTTCGAAAGAGTGTTTGGACTTGCTGATGCGGAATCGGGCGGACTTTTGGCGTCGATTGGTAAATGTTCAACACCAGAGAACAAAATGAGTGCCCGGCAATGGACTGAAGCCAGCACGAGTGCTCCGAAGCGGCCGTGGGATTCTCGATGGGTCGGAAAGGTTATGGCGTCAGTTTTCTGGGATTGTCATGGCATACTCTTCGTGGACTACCTCGAAAAAGGAAAAACCATCAACAGAGAGTATTACTGTGCATTATTGGAGCGTTTGAAGGCTGAAATCGCTGCAAAACGGCCTCACATGAAGCGAAAAAAAATTTTATTTTTGCAAGACAATGCACCGGCGCACAAGAGCATCGTAACCACGGCTAAAATCAATGACTTACGGCTCCAATTGGTGTTGCATCCACCGTATTCGCCCGATTTGGCTCCCTCGGATTATTATCTCTTCCCAAACCTCAAAAGATGGCTCATCAATAAAAAATTCAGCTCACGCGAGGAAATCATCGACGCCGCGAAGGAGTATTTTGCAGACCTTCCGGAAAATTACTTTTCGGACGGGATCAAGAAACTGGAAAATCGCTAGAATAAGTGTATCAAACAACAAGGGGACTATATTGAATAAATTAAAAAAACATCCCAAGGATGTTACTTTTCACCCCACCTAGTAGTTATATGAAAATCTGACATGAACGCATAACACTGATGTCGGAGTGGTTGCTGGCTGGGCTAAATGTAACAAACTAACAACTAGCACGTACTAAGACCCACTGGTTAAGAATGCATTGGCTTCAGTTTGACAACCATCTCTGGGAAAAATATCGAAACCTTATACACCTGAGTTTCAAACTACTACACCACACGCCCGCACCCTGGAGAACAGGTAGTAAAAGGGTATTCATATCCCCTTGGTGCACGCGCGGGATTATAAAAAAAAGGATAAGATTAAGATGTTAACTGCTAGCCTGGCACTGCCTTACATATCGAAACCCTGGTGAACAGTGAGAGTGGCCTTTATATCGAAAATCGGAAAAGATGACTTTACGCTCGGTATAAACTTCAGACTTATCAATCCTTCCCATTGCGCAAAACTATTTTGCGAATGCATCCTCTGAATGCGATCCAACCGGAGATCTTGCAAAAGTGCACTTCAAAATAGGCAGAATTGAAAGCGCACTCAACAAGAAAAAATACGTCCTGGGCATTTTTCATCGACGCTGAGAGTGCTTTCGACAACGCAACATTTGACGGCATATGTACCTCGGCCAGATAATATGGCATAGACGGATTACTAGTTTTGTGGACAAAAGCAATACTGGTGAATGGGATATTGATTACGGATGGTGACTGTGGCTCATATGTGATGGCGAGGGTCGCCCACAAGACACCGTTCTGTATTTACTACCGGGATGCATGTTGATCGACTCACTGCGCAATGCGCGGAATAGTAGCTGTACTGATGTAGCTGTACTGTCTATGGGATCGTGTCTAGCGACTGTTTCTTTTAAAGCGCAGTTTGACATTTAGTGCCATAGAAACAGGATTTCAAAGAACATTCACACCAAATTTTAAATAAATCGGTTCATCAGAACTTGAGATATCGTGCACGCCAACTCGGAGAAAGCAGTTTCGAGAAAAACGCGTTTAAAGTTTTGAGACAAGTTTGTTACGGTTAGACCGGAGTACAAGAGTACTTAAATCCTGTTAAGGGCATAAAGTTAAATGTCTTAACTTTGCAAAAATGAAAAAAAAATTTATCAAATTTGTAGACTAGAATACCCCCTTAAGTGTTAATGAACCTTCTCACGACTTCCAAGGTAGCTCGAGAATGCAAGATATTGCTTAACGTATGCGCGTAGACCAAACGAGTACTTCCCGAGATCTTTAAAATGCCTCCGACTCTCCTGCTGCCTCTCAGTATAAAATACTGTAGGAACCTGAGTGTGTTAGGTTTCTATGATACATTATCGAGCGATGCTTGCTGTGAGAGTGATGACGACACACCGGAACACTATCCCTGTGATTTTTCGGTATAGATGGCGACTCTAATAACATGTACATATAATTCCTTAAGAGTACCAACCTTCAAACGATTCGATTAGCCAACGACTTAGCAACTATTTGTCGCTGGTTAGCTGAATTTGCGATTGTACAGACACGAATGATGCTGAACGCTCAACCGTAAAGCGAAAAGGCATGACATAGCTGACATCGTAAAGATATAAGCAGACCGTGCACATCAATTCAGTTTTTCTGTATCCGAAAGCCCTTTTCGAAGTAGGTACCGCGGCAAAAACTTGTTGAATTATCAAGCGCTATTTGGAGCTGTTTAATCGAAAGAACAGATAAGAATGATAGGAAAAAATAAATAAATAAAACAACAACGGTGTGAGATGTAAAATTGTTTCTGGCTTTATTTTGAAGTTACGTTCATGCCATTATATGTGGAATAGCACAACATTCAAATGGTCGCCTCGGCTTCGCTGGCAGTGCTTAAATCGATCCAATTTTTGATAAATCGCTCCAAAATGTACAGCATTATTCAGGCAAAAGCGTATAAAATGTTGATCTCGAGCCCGTCCAAAGTGGTTGGCTTGTAAGCGTAGACTAAAGATAAAATAATCAAGTGGTTTCAAATCGCATGACCGCGGCAGCCAATTCATGAACGCTCGCCGTGAGGCTTCCCAGTCGCCAAAATGTCTCCTTCACAACTTCAAGCACTGCGTCACTTTTATAATATGTAGCGCCGTCTTGTTGGAACCACAGCTCGGATATATCCACGTTGTCGAGCTCTGACCACAGAAAGTCGGTTAAAATCGCTCTATACCAAGACCATTGAGGGTAACGGTGTCTCCTTCCTCATTTCGAAAGAAATAAGGTCCGATGATGCGGCTATGCCATAAACTGCACCAAACAGTCAATTATTGTGAATTTATTGATGCTTGACCGAGCACTTGTGGATTGTATTCATTCCAATAACGGCAATTTTGCTTGTTGACATAGTCGCTGAGCTAAAAAAGGGCCTCGTCCAAGAAGATAATTTTTTGGCAAAAATTCGGATCTCCGGTCAAGATTTCCAGCGCTGAATTAGCGAATTCATGGCGTTGTCTATGGTAGTCCGGCCTCAATTCTTGCGTCAGCACAATGCATGATGAAATGGCAAAGCTTACTTAATATGTTAACATTTGGATGTTACTTTAACAGCTGTTGAAACATAAGAATTGGAAAAATTATCATTGCACCCGGTAAAAGGAGTTTTATCATGCGGTGTGTGCCAATGGCTGCAACATTGATCCTATTACTTGCTCGCGAACTTCAAAAAAATATCCCCGGAAACAGATATGAATCCAATAAAGAAGTGAAACGTATTTTGAACGGTTGGGCAAATCGTTCTATAAGAAAGGAATATAAATGTTGGAGCGACTCTAAAAGTAACCTATGTTGATGAATAAAGTCGAATTTTGCCAAAAAAATGGGTTTCGAATTCATTGGTACCATATTGAAGCGTGTACTCCAGAGCAGTTTCAGTTGAAGAATCGTACATAGCATAGCTCTTCTTCAAACTGTTCTGTTTCCTCAAGATAAAAAAAAAAAAAATAAAAATTCGCTGACTAGATCTATCTTGTCCATTTCGGCGAGGTTTGTTAAACAAGTCTTAATAACACTAAAAAAAAAGGAAACAAATTAATGCAAAAAGATACAATTTATGAACTCTAATGTAGCATTTCTTAAACGCAGACCTCTTGGGTTCATTTCAAAGAAAAAAAAAAGTGAAAGCCTGAAGAGAAAAACATATCGCTACAATCAAATAGCAAATGTGGCCAAGTTTAACTGTAGTTAACTAGGGCTTTCCCCTTATAACCTTGATTACATTCAATGTCGTAATTATTTTACTTATTTTTTTGCTTTCGGTTGAAAACTCTTACGCCACCCTGTATGCACTTTCCAAATTGGAAACCTCAAACCACCTCAGCCACCCAGATAAGTTCACAATGTTGCATTACCTGCTTACTCGGAGAGCTTATGCAAAGTCACAGATCAAGATTGAGCAAAACGAATACGAAGCAGATTGAAACTATTTTTATTGCTATGCAAATTAGATTACCGAAAGTTAAATTGTGGGTCGCGAACGCAAGCACGACGACGATAGTAGGGCAGTAGTTTGGAAAGCAGAGCTGTATGTGCAATTTGGGCCCCACACTACAACGCATCACCTGACTAAATACTCGAACGTATCGAAGATTACGTCTCTCGGGCCTAACGGTGAGGTTTTGTGTGAATAATTCATCAGCCATCGGTCGTCATTGCGGATTCCAACATCCGTCCGGAGTCCGGGTACTGCGGATGAGAATCTCTTCTCTATGATGAGCGAATACTATCGCGTAGATTTATCATTTGATTATCGTTGATGTTTTGTATACGCCCCTACTTCAGTTTTTCCACGTAGCCCGATAGTAGGAGAATACTCGCAATAATGGATTTCCCCATCAGCGATGCTCTCTCACAATTCACAAGACAAAAGAAGAAGAGATTTTCGTTGGCGTTTAGACGTACCCTCCTCTTTGTACTGGGTGCTGGTTCTGTTTGTTTTGGCAATTTTCGTGCGTATCGTTCTTAAACGGTTCATTTATTTATTTGAACAGAAAACGAAAAGCGGAGGAGATAAATGGTGTTTTGAGTCGTTATTTTTTCTACTTCTTCTACGTTTGCTTCCGATTACTAGCTCTTCTTTTTCCCTGCGGGCATAGGAAGTAAGATTGAATAAATTCGTTAAAGAAGAGATAAACCAGAAGTAGAGGTGTGGGTCAGCAACCTTTCCATTCAAAAAAAAAAAAAACAAACCTAAGCAGTACCAAAAAAACAGTGAAAGAGGAAAGTAAGAGGAGAGGAAAAGAGACAATGTTAATGGACGCATATTCGTAGCGAATAAATCTCTGTTGATGATATTTTAGTTGTACTTCTTTTAGGGCCTCTCTGCTAGAGATTAGATTTATGTTGGACGAATTGTCGGATTGGATTCAGTTGGGTTCAGGTGGATGCGATATGGCTTTTCATTTAGGTGACTAATTCAAATGGAAGAGGTGCTATTACGTGTACTTGACTAACCGGCTTTGCAATTAAAAACGACTACCCATGTGTTAATGACTTGGGTAGTACTATGATAATTATGATATGTGTATGTTACCAGTCCTAGCCATGGGCTTGCTGTTGAGTTCATTTACATTGACTATAGCGGAAGCTTTTATCCCTAACTGATGATTTAAACGAGTTTACCCCCGGTAAAAGAAACAAACATACCTATACTCGTATGTAATGCAGTCGGAATGGCCGTAAAAAGTTATCTATGAGCACAAGTAGACAGATGGCAATGAATTTGCAAATGATGAACTCACTTGGCATGAAGTTAGGTGATTAAAATTGCTAAGCTTTCAAGTTCAGGTTTTTAATTATTTACTTTCAATTGGATTTCCCCCCATTCGTTATAAGGCGATTAAACTTAACAAGCTGGTTTGGAAAACAATAAAAATTTATGTGGTATCTTCATTAATGAAAACCTGCAGGTGCAATTCGATAAATTGTCTTAAAGATTTATTTTAAGGCAGCTGTCATACATGAAGGTTAGATAGTAGGTTAGGTAAAAGTGATTTAGATCCTTTGGCCCATTGTGATGCCAAGTGTATCTGTGATCCTCCTACTCTTGGAACCAATCTGAGCTTATGATGAAGCGTAGGAGACCGTTAACGTCTATATTCTTTAGATCGCTTAAGTCAATGTAGAAGCAAGCTCCTATGTATAGTTTTCTTCTTTGGGAAAAAGCTGGGCATGTACAGAGTAGGTGAAAGATTGTCACTTCCTCCTGATCGTGCATGCCACTTCTGCAGAAATCATTTGTAAAGACCCCAAGTCTTCTTTCATGCTTGCCTATAACGCAGTTTCCAGTGATGACACCTATGATGGCGCTGAGATATTTCCTAACTAGAAATATCAGATTCTTAGAGCTATTCAGATCCAGCTTTGGGCAGATCTGTTTTGTCGCTAGATATGTTGATCCAACAGTCCACCTAAAGTCTGTTCTTTTGTTAGCATCCACATTTTTTAATTCAAACGTAGCGATTGGTATACCGATGCTACCATTTTCCGGTGTATAGGTAGGGTGATTTAAATTTTGGCAAGTCCGTCGGGCCTAAAATTCCCTGGAATATCTCTGTGACTCGGCACTAAACCTACATAGGTGAAGGTTGAACTGTTCTATCATCTCCCTAAGAAATGATCGTCAGTCAAGGGCGATTCTAGAATTAAGTGATACTGAGTCCAAGGACTTGATAGCCGCCTAACTATCTGAAAAGATACGGATATCCCTTGCAGATATCACGTTTTTCGTCAGCTTCTTCTTTAATTGCGAACATTTTCGCCTGGAAGAGGCTTAGATTAAGCTTATCTGAGAAAACATCGCCACTAACCCCGCTATCAGTCTTAAATCCATCTTTATAGAAGTTAATTGATTTGTCATCTATGAAAGCATTTTCCTCCCAGAAGGATCTAGAGGGAGCTTACATGAAAGTCTTTGTCAAACCAATGTTCGCCTATAGTTTAATCGATGTTCTCTGTGAGGATTCCTAATATATTAAGAATATAAGCGTGACCAAATAAATTATTTGTCCACTGTGTAGTCGCTTTGAGGCGAATAGTTGCAGTTGCAGTCTGCTGAAGATATCGAGGGTTGTCAAGTGAAACAGAATATCAAGTAGTGGGAGTAGAGTGTAGGGCTCCGCTTGTGTACAGATATGCTGTTCTTTGGGCTCTGCTTAGTTTGCTGCAGTTGATTCAATTGTTTAAGGCCGTCCACTAGAGAACCACCCCGTAGGTGAGTATCGGTTTTATAACCCAGATGCCAGTATCACGGTAACGAGCTATGGTTCGAGACACAAATGATTTATTCACGTTGAGGTGCTGAAGGGCTCTAACGATATCTACTTGTGGTTTTCCAGCTAAATATAAAGCAATCACACTTTCACGTTTGAATTCCATCGCAAATCGTTAAAAAGGCTTGTAAATAATAAAATTATCTGTCATGTGTCAAAATTTGAGCTCACAGTAATGAACGGTTTGGAAATTATAGCAATCTGAAGTTGGTTGCAGTTTTTGAAGCTTTGTCTCTTGTAATCAGACCGTAAATCTCAGTCACGGTTGCAGTAGTCTTTTTGTGGGTGCTATTGGCCGCGAATAGGGAGCTTCCTGAAAAGTGGCTGTTCAGTAACAGGTTCACTGATTCATCACTTGAGGTTGTCCAAGAGCCATCGGTTTTTTACAAGCAGCTAGGCAGGATAGGATTTATAGAGAGGATTTTTCTTAGCCACGATGCCTTAGAGGTTTCCGTTTTTTTTTTTCACAGAACGCCCTCCAGAATTGTCGCTTTGCCTTCCTCATTTTTTTTTTATATATTTTGGGGAAGATGTACAGTTGAAAGGCCCAGAGGTTTTGATGTTACTGGTTTTGGGCCTCTTGGGAACCAACACGGTTTCCTCCAACAATTTCTGGTGCTCGGAGGAGTCCTTTAGCGTTTTGGAAGCATTGCTTAATCCGTCTTTTAGGGTGTTGTTAGCCCACTCAATATTGGTCTTTATGTCCGCACTTCTCTTAACCTTATGAATGGATCCGAAGGTTTTAAAAATGGATAAACGATTTCAGCGCCATATGTCATATGTAGTTCGCCTTTTGAGGATGGTACATCAGAGCCTTGCCGGTAATCGGTGCAGTCATCGTTCTACCGCTCGATATTTAAGGAGTACCGGTCTCGGGTTTTGTTTTTTGAAATTTTGGAGATGCTTGATCAAGCCAAGTGGACGGAAAGGTGGAAGGGAAAAGAGGGATATAATCCAATCCTTTTGGCTGAAAGTATTAAGCAGATCAGCTCATGGATAGTTTTACAACACGTAGCCAGGTTGTTGAAATAGAGATGGTACCGAGAAGTTCCAAGCTAACCAACGATTGTGCGGAAATTCCCATAGTAAGCTTTTTGTACTATCTGCGTTCCACCAAAAACCGAACTCAAACTATCATATCAGTTAAACGCACTGAACAGTTTCATCTAGCTTTCGGAGCTAAGAGGCAGTACTAACAGACTTGGTGATCTTCTCCTAAGACCGGGTACAGTTGGTTTCTCCTCCTCCTGATCTTTAACAAGGTCAAGACCTTGAATTCGATTCTAAATCCGCCGGTCATCACTTTAGCATAACTGTTGAAAACGGTAAGTAGATTATGTTCTGTCTTACTCTTGTAACAAAAATGACTGAGACCCAACATTGTTGACAAATAGGTAAGACGGTAGTATAAAACTCAGGAGATGATTGCCTCTCATGTTGTATTTGCTATTGCCCCAAAAAGTATTCTGAGTATTGCACCATATGCAGTATTCAATGAGTTCAGCTACTGCCTTCTGGGGTGCCGGTAGTACCGAATCAAAGAGAAAATAAGCTAATGAAATGAAGGATTTGTGGCACTTTGCGTTCGTTTTGCAGTTTATGTTTGCATCAACTGGTTCTTGGTAGTAAAATTGCCATATATATGTATGTACGTCGCCTCTTGTCTGCACCTATTTGAAAACAAAACTAACCATTCCGCATATAGTGTAGCGACTTAAGTCATACCTAGCCTTGTCTAAGCCCATAACAAGAGAAGAGCCAACTTCGTTTTCCTGATGGTTTCTCTTCTTGTGAAAACATCTTCGTTTCCCTTGAGTTGCTGGGGGAGTCAGGATTTTAGCTCTCGCACCGCCGACAGTTGGCCCTTAGACGGTAAACTTTTAGAGTGGGCGTCTTCTGGAACCCATCTTGTTCCCGAAATAAGCCGTCAGAAACACCACTCTGACTAACCACTGCTTATTCTGATGGAGCTTAACCATAACAGGCAGAGCGTCCACAGTATTCTCTCCATCGTTAATATCGGAATGCAATGAGCTTAACAAACGCTGCCGTTCCCGTTCTACAGCCGAAGAGCAGGGACGTGAGTTCGGGAACGAATATCAAAAACATAGAGTACTGTCACCAGAAAGGGAATATGTTGGATTCGCAGTAGCAGATAAGAGATCATTTATGGAAATTAAAAAGAGTGTAAGAGACAGAACGGAGCTCTGCGGCACACCAGTATTTATTTTTTAAATATCAAACTTGAAACCATCCAAGATAACTTCAATTGAACGTTCCGAAAAGTAATTGAAGAAGAGAGTCATCAATCCCAAAAGCATGCATTTTCGACAGGACAGCCTGATACCAAACTCTTTCAAATGTCTTAGAAATATCAAGTGCAACTATCTTGCTTTCGCCAGATTAATGTACGCTTTGGTTCCACTTTTGCATGTGAAATGCCATCAGATCACCAGTGGACCTGTTGCTACGAAATATCTCGAAACACGAAAATTTCTCATTGACCGTTATGGTTTTCGTACCAACAGGTCCACTGGTTATCTGATGACTTGGCTCATTGAAAAATGGAATCAAAGCAAGATAGTTGCACTTGATATTTCCAAGACAGACAGTGTTTGGCATCAGGCTCTTTTGTTGAAAATAATTAGAAATTACCTCTCGGAACGTTGAATTGAAGTTATCTTAGATGGTTTCAAGTCTTATAATCAGAAAAAAAATTTGGTGTACACCAGGGCTTTGTTCTGTCTCCGATACTATTTATAACTTTCATTAACGATCTCTTGTGTACTACTTTTAATTCAATATATTCTATATGTTTCGGTTTCCTTAAGCGATGTAAGAATTATTTCACCGCCTCTGATCTGGCTTCAATATCAGATGTCCACATCTGTAAGATAGGATATAACACATGGGCTGAAAAGTCAGTGCCGTTTTATAGTAAAACACAAAATTTTTGCCTTCGAGGGCGATACACTGATTGAAACGATTTTTCAATCTTTCGATACCAGTTTTGTAGTACGATTTCGGTTTAGCCTCAAAATAATCCTCTGTTTCGGCGATTACTTCTTCATCGGTCTTAAATCTCTTTCCAGCGAGCATTCTTTTGAGGTCTGCAAACAGAAAATAGTCACTGGGGGCCAAATCTGGAGAATACGGTGGGTGGGGAAGCAATTCGTAGCCAAATTCATTCAATTTTCACATCGTTTTCATCGACTTGTGACACGATGCATTGTCTTGATGAAACAGCATTTTCTTTTTCTTCAAATGCGGCCGTTTTTCTGCGATTTCGTCCTTCAAACGCTCCAACAACGCAATGTAATAGTCGCTGTTGATAGTCTGCCCCTTTTGGAGATAGTCGTTGGAAATTATTCCATGTGTATCCCAAAATACGGATACCATAACCTTGCCAGCCGATTGTTGAGTTTCTGGTCGTTTTGGACGAGGTTCGTCCTGCTTGCCACTCAGCCGACTGCCGACTTGACTTTGGTGTGAAGTGATGGAGCCAAGTTTCATCCGTTGTCACATACCGACGCAAAAATTCGACTTTATTGCGGTTGGACAGCTTTAAACACTCCTCTGAATCATCAACACGTTGTTGTTTTTGGTCGACTGTGAGCAAAGGCGGCACCCACTTTGAACAGAGCTTTCGCATGTCCAAACATTGGTGTATGATATATCCAATATATATATATATTTTGTGGACTTTTTTGACGTCCACTGCGTGCATCATCTTCGGTGCTTTTATGACCACTTTTAAATTTTTCAATCCACTTACGAATGGTTTGTTCGGCTGGTGCAGAGTTCGGCTGCAGCATCGGCTGCATTTTTTCCCATCAAAAACAAAGATAAATCAATACACGAAATTGCTTTGAATCCATTTTTTTCACAATAACAAAAGTTGCTTCATCCACAACGCTATATCTCGAGAACTAATCGTCCGACAGCTGTCAAATTTATACACTTATCTTTTGAAGGTTGGTACTAACTGATGGATTTTATTCAAGTGGTGCCCTCTCTTAGAAGCGGCACGTTTTTTTCCTCAGTGATTTTCCTTCGCCTGCGCTGTGTGCAAGCATTTTAGAGTTACCCAAATTCCTAGAGCACGTAAAAATTATTAAAAAAAAAAAGCCACCAACCAGACAGAGATTGGTACGAAATGAAGAAAACAAAGTCGCCGCAGCGGACAGTATCGAAAAAGACCCACAAAGCTGAATTTGACATCGCCAGTCAGGTCCGGATTTTGGTCAAAAAATCATCTTCTCAGACGAGGCTCATTTTTTGCTCAGCGGCTATGTCAACAAGCAAAATTGTTTTTTTTGCAACGAACACAATCCACAAGGGTTCGACCAAGCATCAATGCATCCACAAAGATTGATTGTTTGGTGCGGTTTTTGACATGGCGGTATCATCGGACCATATTTTTTCCAAAATGAGGAAGGATGCACCGTTACCGCCAATAGTCTCAGGTATAATGCAATGTTATCCGACTTTCTGTGGTCAGAGCTCGACAACATCAATTTATCCGAGCTGTGGTTCTTACAAGACGGTGCTGCATGCCATACAAGCAACGCAACGCTCAAAGTTGTAAAGGTGAAATTTGGAGACTAGCTCATCTCGCGGCATGCGTTCATCAATTGACCGTCAAGTTCTTAGTCTACGCAAACAAGCCAACCACTTTGAACGAGCTTGAGGCCAACATTTGGCAAGCTACTGTTAGAATTACACTGCACATATTGGACCTTGTCATCAGAAAAAAAAGCACTGCCAGCGAAGCCGAGTCGGCCATTTAAATGACGTGCTATTCCACACATAATGGCATGAACGTTGAAAATAAAGCCAGAATCAATTTTATATCTCACACGGTTATTGTTTTATTTAAGTATTTTGTCTTTACTTTCTGACCATGTAATTAAGATTTCTCACTACCATCCAGAAGTACAACAATTTCACTAAAAACGCTTTAAATTTAAATAAAAAAATAAACATTTTTATAAACTCTCACTACACAGTATTACACACGAATTATATTTATTTAAAGTATACATACCACCTCTTAAATAATCCATTATTGGTAAATGCACACCAATTTATATCAGAATTGATAACGCTTTGTACGCCGAACGTATAAAGAAAGGTAGCTAAAAGTTTGTTTATCACGTTTTTTCTTGCTTTTCGCCTTCAAACTGTCTTTGTTGCTCGTTACTCTCTCTTAAATAGACAATAAGTACGGTTCAGTGGATGACGTTTAGTTGGCTATAACGTACTTTACCTTTATCATGAGCCTGAGCGCAACTTTAGAAAATTGACTCTTGGCCAAATTGTTCGTGTTAAATACCCCTATGTACGACGTGCAGTGTCGGGTGTGCCAAGATCTTAGGGGAGGTTAGTCGATTTAAAGGACTTTCAATGAAAATCTTCTGCACTACGAATTATTTCCACATAGCACATACCTTTCGGAATTCAGATTAAGTGTATCTATCTTTCGAACAAAGAAATGAACCGCTTAACTGTCCCGACAGGAACAATGTTTTACTTCACCACATCTTGACTTGGGAAATATGTATGTGGTTAGAAATCTAAAATTCAAATTCAGTCACTTGGATGAAATGTAGGAATCAAGGCTTGTATTTTCATGACTTCATCCATTGGATTATCAGAGGAGCTTTAAAATTTATTTTAAAATAACCCCATTTCACATCATTTGTTATTCGGTCAAAGTACAGAACAAGATTAACAGATTAACAGTCTCAACAACCATCGAACTCCTTTTTATATATCAATTTCGAAAATGGTAATGAAGTGTACAATTTAACCAATCCTTGACAGAAATGATCACAATGGAAATCCTCTTTACTCCAGAGTAAGGCAGAAATGTTTCTACACCCTTAACGCCAACTGTCCTCATCCGTATGGCTTGGTTCGGCTTTACGGTACTTAAATAAATTAGCCCACATATGCATACATATACTCGTAAATGAAAGGGAATTTGCCGGTCGAGGAAAGACATTACTCATTCATTTGGTTCAGTTAATTGCTAATTAATACGCATGCCATTCGCCACCACTATACACCAGATGACAACATAAGAGACAATATCCACGTTACTACCTGAATTTCGAGCCCAATATAACCGCAGTAGGTATACGAATACGAATACATAATACAAACATAAATATGTACGCATGTAGAGAACAAGTATACAGATTCGAATACGAGAATTCAAACCCACATTCGACATTTAATTGAACGCATACGAAGTATTTGCGTAATTAATTATCGCGTAACGACGAACTCAACGTTAACGAATCATCATCCGTCATCTCGAGCATCAAACGTTTTACCCAATGGTATACCCCAACAATGAACAGTGAACAGCGGTAAAATGCTCTCGTATATACCTATATTAAATTGGGTCACGAAGACAACAACATGTCACCCTTATATCTCAATGTGAAAATTAAATTTATCTTTAACCTACAACCGTATAGTAAAGCGCAATTTCTATGCACATACCCTTGCTTATTATACACGAGACGGGTTCACTTTATGATGGGTTACGAATATCACTCTTAGAAACGTGTCTATACAGTCAGATAAGTGTCGCAATTTGGTCGCATACACCTGCTCCTGTTTACTAAAAACCATCCCAAATAATTTATATCGCAAGATTTTGTCGGAACTGACAGAATGTCAGAGTTGAGTTATACAGTGACTTGAACCGATTTTCTGAGTACTCTGAGGGTTTTACTAACTAAAGCCATAGAGAAAATGCTCTTACGGTAAGTTTCGTAGCAGGTGGTATCGCTTGCAATCAGCACATCAAGGTAAAAGATACCTTTACCCCCTTTTTCCTGAGATACTGCAAGAATGCCTCTAACTTTTGCGAGTTACGGGAAGCTGCCATTTGGAAATCATTTGGAAACACATTAAGAGCCTTGATCAAAGAGGCAGAAGATATGCTTACCTAATGAGATGGAAAGACTGAATTTACCTTAAGGCAACTCATTTTTAGCATTCAGTGAGTCAGACCCTTAATATCGATGAATATATTTTCAGTTAAGCATACACTTTCAAAGCATGTTTTCAGCGCAGCTCTTCAAAATATATTCAGCTGTTAAAAATGTTCACGAAGATATTGGTATTTTTGCCGACTCGGTAGCCGACTTAAGTTTTTGTTCATAGAGTGTTTATCACATTTTCAAGTCAACAAATAATGAAAACATTTTCATAGCAATGGACGATATTACTACATATATACTATATATAGTTCTGCAGAATCGCATCGAATTCTTGTCGAGGCACTTGCAACATGCAAAAGATGGTTTCGACGGTTCACAGATAACGATTTTGATGTGAGAAAAGAAGAACGTGGAAGACCACCAAAAAAGTTTGAAGACGCCGAATTGCAAACAATATTGGATGAAGGTGATACTTTGAGTCAGAAACAAATGACAGAAATGTTAAATGTTGCACAACAAACAATTTCTGACAGTTTAAAAGCTTTGGGAAAGATCCAAAAGTTTGGAAAATTAGTTCCTTATTGAATTGAATGAAAGACACGATAAAAAATCAGATTTGCATCGAATTGTTACTGGCGATGACAAATGGATTCATTTTCAGAATACTTAACTCAAAAAATCACAGGTTAATTCGGGACAACCACCAAATTCTACTGCAAAACCAGATCGATTCGGCAAGAAGACAATATTGTGTGTCTGGTGGGACCAGAAAGGTATGGTGTACCACGAGCTCCTAAAACCTGTTGAAACCGTTAATACAGATCGCTACCGACAACAAATGATCAATTTGAACCCTGCATTGATCGAAAAACGACCAGAATGGGCTAGAAGACACGGCAAGGTAATTTGCTCCATGACAATGCACCTACACACAAAGCAAAACTAGTTCAGGGTACAACCGAAGCACTTGGCTGTGAGCTGCTACCCAACCCGCCGTATTCACCAGACTTGGCTCCTTCCGACTACCATTTGTTTTCATCGATGGGACAAGCATTAGCTGAGCAGCACTTCGAAGTGTTATTGGCGTGGAATCCATAAATTGCCTAAAAGATGAGAAAAATGTGTAGCTAGCAATGGCCAATACTTCAAATAAAATGTTTTTTACTTTCCCATTTAAAATTAGTGTTTTATATTCACAAAAAAAAAATACGCTTCTTCACTTCATACCGGTACATCTGCTATATCGACCTTGCTTCAATTGAAGCAAGCTCCCCCTCTCGAGTGAGCTGAATTTTTTATTGATGAGCCATCTTTTGAGGTTTGGGAAAAGATAATAATCCGAGGGAGCCAAATCGGGCGAATACGGTGGATGCGACAGCAATTGGAGCCGTAAGTCATTGATTTTAGCCATGGTTGCGATGCTCTTGTGCGCCGGTTCATTGCCTTGCAAAATCAAAATTTTTTTTTTCGCTTCATGTGAGGCCGTTTTGCAACGATTTCGGCCTTCAATCACTCCAATAATCCACAGTAGTACTCGCGTTGATGGTTTTTCCTTTTTCGAAGTTGTCCACACAGAGTGTGCCATGACAATCCAAATAAACCGACGCCATAACCTTTCCGACCCATCGAGCTTCCCTCGGCCGCTTTGGAGCACTCGCGCGGGCTTCAGTCCATTGCCGGGCACTCATTTTGTTCTCTGGTGTTCAACAGTTACCAATCGACGCCAAAAGTCCGCCCGATTCCGCATCAGCAAGTCCTAACACTCTTTCAAAGTGCTCTCGCATTCGTGGTTTTGGTCAGGAGTGGGTAAGCGCGACACCCAGCGGCAGCATAACTTTTTCATGTGCAGAATATTGTCCAAAATATGGCGTATGTACTCAGTACTAATCTTTGTAGTATCTGCTAGCTCACGCACCTTCACTTTCCGGTCAGCCAACACCATTTCATGTATTTTTTTGACATTGTCCTCTGTAACCGCATCGGAGGGCCTGCCGCTGCGGACTTGATCGGTAGTGGAGTTGCGGCCACCACGGAGCATTAGCCCCATAATATTTATCCAACTTTTCTTTTGTTTTCTGTGACGTTTTGCTTATCAAAAAATAATGCTTTATGAGAGAACGAAAATCGTTTTTGTCCATACTCAACATGATGCCAAACACGTCAACAACAATCAGCTGTCAAAACAAAACTAAAGACAGTATCGCACTAAAATTTGACATGTCTGCCTAAATATAAACGGAGGTTACTTTTCACTCCACCTAGTATCAATGCTGCAATGCCTTCAAAGACTCGCTTGCATAGGTATCTCTGCCCCACAACTGCCATTGAAGCGTTGATTAGCCTCACATATACTGGTACGTTAAAAAATTGTCAATTCGCAGTACATTCAGGTTACTTTAAAGAGGAGGGATGAAAGTACAATCGGGCTTCGCAAGCTTCTTCTCATGCCGTAAAGGGCCTCATACCTAAAACTTCATGCTTCGACAGGAGGTTAAACAAAGTTATTCCAAATCGACAAACAAGTGACCTTCAAAGCTCAACGTAAAACTTATAAGTTAACAAATGGTATACAAGAATGGATTCAAAGTTGACATCGAAATATATGCCCAAAAACAACCGCAAGACCAATGAACAAAAGTCCCAGCATCTTTTAAGCTGAGCTTCATGCCATATAAAATGGAATAGGAATGACAGGCGCCCCATCCATATACCTACAGTCAAGCAGCAATGAAGCCGTTCATCGCAAACCTGTTGGACTCCAAATCAACACTCTTCGGGACGTATCCTTAGAAACAAAGTCATGCTCTGGTGCGTACAAGAGTATTGATGGAAATGAAAAAGCCGATGAACTTATTTGGAAATATTCAGCTGATTCGTTCAATGGTTTGTTCAATGGTTCAATGGAGTTTTCCACAATATCCCATATTCAGGAATTTATTCAACGATCAAAAGTTGGGGTAACAAAGTAACCCACTGGGAAAATACTATACTCCCGTTTTTCGCCAAGTTGAAAGAGGTTTTTTTTTATAATTTGCATACCCTCACAGAATTTGAGTACGAAGGCGAATTTGAGGCGAAGGAAAATCAGGGAGAAAAGAAATAGAGGTGCCGATGAATATTGGTTTTAAATGTTTGAAGGTTATAATGACTAGGAAATAAAAAGCTAGGCAGCGCATTCCACAAGTGAGTTGTACGGCTTAGAAACGAATTACGAAATTTAAGAGTACATCCGAAAGTCGGCTTGTGGGTGTATTGATGAGCATTCATAGCTAGACAGGTTTTACATTTAAATGTGAATGCTACTGGCGATTTCTATGGAGTTCTAGTGCTGAAAATAGCAATACCATAGAACTAAGTTAGACATATCTCATGGTTTCGAAACCTTAATAGGTTTCATTATGCTCCAAGTTCGAGCATTTTTGACGACACCTAATATGTGGTCGTTCTAACGTACGTTGTTATTGACACATAATGGTTTTGACGATGCAAGTGCCATTTATGGACAATGGCTGGGTGTTTAAATTTCTCTTTGATGACAGCAGACAGCACTACGTTTTAAAAGCATCAAA
This sequence comes from Volucella inanis, assembly GCA_907269105.1. NCBI lineage: Eukaryota > Metazoa > Arthropoda > Insecta > Diptera > Syrphidae > Volucella > Volucella inanis. Next base: position 41,030,358 of record OU026153.1, read on the forward strand.
TGGTTCCCCAATACAATGACATACACTTTCAAATGAATTAAATATCAAGTGCAACTATTTTACTTACGCCAGATTAATGTACGCTTTGGTTCCACTTTTCAGTGAGACATGCCATCAGATCACGAGTGGACCTCTTGCTACGAAAACTGCCATGCATTGAGAAGTTTTTATTTTTTGTGATATTTCATGATCTGACTGTTTATCAACGTTTCAGTGACCTTATAAAGAAGGGACTTAAGGGCAATGAGTTTATAGGAGAAGAGAGAAGAGGATTCATCTTTTTTTAGGAACGGACTGGACAAATGCTGTTTTCCATCTGCTCGAAAAGAGTCCTACACAATGATTTTGCTGGCATGGAAGAATATCTATTCAGAAGAAGGGAAGACATACCATCTAGACTAGCGGATTTGTGAATATTAAGTTCCTTAAGCACTCTTGCTATTACAAGAGTGCGAAAGTGGATTCATCCCATTGAAGATTTGATGCACTGAAGTATATAGGCCTATATTATGTAGTTTTACAAAATCAGCAGTGTTACAAAATCAATCACTTTGAGACCCTTTTAAATCTTAAGATATTTAGAAAGCTGTAGACAAGGAGGGCAATTGCATTCATTCGTCATTCACCCTATAACTCAACATGGTAACACTAATGTCCTCGGTTTAACCAGGTACCTGCTGTTTTCTAATAGCTTCGGTGTAAAAGTGTAAAAAAAAGTGGTTCTAAAAGTCAACAACATAGTTTCGTTCTGGAGTGATGCAATTATTTCAGTCACGAAACGACGCAGAAACTTCTCCGGATTTCGATTAAACAGGGACAAGCACATATTTGAAGTGGTCTCCGTTGTCAGCAAACGCGGCATCCATCGCGCGAACAGCTTTCCCATGCCCAAAATCTCGTGCAAGATATGCTTAACATGTTCAGTTGGGATGACTGCTGTCTCAGGCAACTCGCGAATTTTCACTCGGCGGTCCGCCAATACGAGTGGTAACCGTTTTTGGGTCACCTGGGCGCGGTTCATCAAAAACCGACGTAGGGCCACGTCGAAACTCTGCGAGCCAATGATAAACGGATGCTCGGGATCGGGAATCGGATCACGGAGCTATAATGCTCTTTTTCCATGGTCGCAAAAAGCACTAATACGATGTTTTGAAATGGGTGTCAAAACAAAACTAAGCGTCACCACATTTTGACAGGCAGGTTAAAAGAGCTTAATGATGGTATACTAATTTTGGCTCAATAGCGCCACCTATCTTCCAATCTCATCAAACAGCCCTAGTAGATTCCTTATAACACTTCCCTATATTCCATCCTTGAGTTGTAACGATATTTTTTCCCATCAAATAACAATGTTTTGTCAACATACGAAACTCGTTTTTTCTATGGTTTTGAAAATATCAAAAGTTGCGTCACTACTACTTCAATATTTCGATAACTAATGGCTGAAATGTTATAAAATTGACGCGAATCGTTTGAAAGTTGGTACTAACTTGATATCGTATGGATATGTTATTATATTCGCCATCTATGTGTCAGTCTTTTCGAACCACCTGTTAAATTACATTCATTCCTAGTTGAATTGATTGGGAATGATTTCTTATGAATCCGCGAAAGGGATGAACTCACATGTATCGAAGATGGATCATATCACAGAGTATATTCAAGTACATGTTTGGGGCTGGACCACCGAACCCCAAGCATAAACTATGGCCTTCCGGATACATTGACAGTTGGTAATGCAACTTAGCGACGCTCATATTTATATTCCAGGCAAAGTCAAAGCTAATGAAGTAGGCAATGCAACAAAAGTTCACAGGGCACAACTCATTATCTTTAATTTAAAGTCAAAGTGATTGACAAAGAGTATGGGTGATCATTTTAAAAAAAAAGCCGGCAGTAGCTATCGACATTCAAAAGAGTAAGAATCTGATAATTATCTGTTCACCCTAGAATGGGTAAAATCCTCGATAGACGTCTCCTACTGAAAATAATACGAGTATATGCCATTGGTTTTAGTATTTTTTGTTTCGATTGGAGCACAATTGAATGGTAAGAGGACTGGGGATTTCACATAAAATCCCAAGCAGACATTTACCTTAGTACTTAAGCGACAAATGCTGCTCAATTTCGGTAATCGTCTGCGAACAGATGCGTTCAAAGTGATAACGCTTCAGGTATGTTGGGTAGATACATTAGTTGGTCATACCATATCAGTTGCTAGAATTTTTTTTTCTTTACAATCTCATTAACAACTCCATTCTTCAATTCCATAGGGTGTAGATAATACAAAATAATGGCTACTATGTACTTATACATCCTGCGTCCGTCACACTCTCATTTCGAACATCATTGACCTGCCAAAGTGATCAAGTAAATCTGAATCGTTGCTTCGATGAACAATAGTAAGTCATGTCTTTCAACATGCGTTTAGGACCTGCATTGGTAAGTCCTTAAGTTTTCCATAATGTTGAAGCGCTTATATAACATCGAACTTAGATGTGGACAGAATCTGAATCTGAATTTGTCTGTATCTATGTACGAATAAGCAATATCTGGCAATGTACCTCATATGCCCCTAAATTGTTCCCAACTCCCATGACTTCTCTTCGACTCTGTCCTGGTTTATGAGTGCAAGTATCCCAGTCCTTTGAAGCTTTTGTTCGATGTACAATAATGCTATTTTCGTTTTGAATTGGGTCTTAATGGGCGTGAAGCCCTATTCGAAACTTACATATATGCTACACATAGTTCTTCATTTGCTCAAGAATGAGTTTTGCCATTATTTTGGCAATTACAAACGGCACGCAAGCATTTCTTCAGTTTTCGTTCATCATAAGACGTTCTTAGGAAGCTTGACGTTTATATACTCCTTTTTCACTCTCGAAAAGACGCAGATTTACAACTTGAGGGTCAAGTGATCTGATCTATCTTGAGAGAGAATACGGTCAATTCTTTTTTTGAAGTGCTTCCTTTGATTTGGTTGCATCACGCTTACGAAAACAAAGTTCATAGCTGGAACGCAATTGCCTTTATCTACATTCGCAAAATTGTCCACAAGCTACTAGCCTAAGGCTTATTTACTTCATTAGCTATGTACCTGTGCATTCCAACTCTAACTCGTAATTTAAAAGCTACTACAATAATATCGTCGTCTCGTATCATATCCCTACGACGAAGTCTCTTTCGGATCTTTTTTGGGCAGTTTTCTAAGCAGCCAATCATCCATGGGAGCTCGGTATTAAGTAAATTCCAAACATGGTACCGCTTATGGCAGAGTCATTTATATTTCAGCAATTGATAGATGGCCATTGTTCTATCAAATACATAAGTTCTTTTTGATGGGACTCAGCTGTGTGCTTAGTTTTTAGATATATTGGGGATTATGCAATGTATTACTGTGGCGTTTCTGTTCGAAATCTTGTGGAAAGAATACTTTCGTCATAATGCTGCCAAACATCAAACCTTTCCGGAGTAAGGTGGGATATGGGACACTACTTAGGAGTCAAGTTTATATCGAATAAACTCAAGTATCCAGTCAACGATATCTGGAATTGTCCTGGTAGTTTTTGTCAGTAGAAGTTGGCTCCGGGATGAGAAGTGTGCCAATACAATCATTATCCGTGAGCGACGACATAAATCAATCAGCTTTTATCATAGGAGTGTAGTCTGTTGCATTCGAATGTTAACCTACGTAATATAGACTTGAACACGCTATGCCCTTTTCATCTGTATTTACAACTTACAAGGGCTTGTAAATGTGAATTACGAAACCACTGCGGGAAGGAAAAACAAGTCCTTCATCATAAACACGATTGTAAACAAAAAAACCCAATGCAAGCATCGTATTTAATGATTAATAGTTATCCGGTGACCTGCCCCGCATTTGATTGGTAAACTGCTGACCTATAACTTGGATTGGGCCAGTAGCGCAACAATCAAGTTCGTAACGTTGTGCTTGCCTTACCTTCCAGTGATCGTTCCAGGTAGCCGCATAAGTAAACTCTTACTCATGCAGGCTAAAATGGCAAGGGTATGCTTGACCAGTAGCATAATGCTGGCCTACGCCACCATAGAGCTCACACCCTATACGGAAGGTCTTAAAAAGATGTGAAGAACCATCTATCTAATGGCCTCGAATAAAAAAACGGATTCAATGTAGGCGATCGTTGCAAATATTTAAAGGACACCGACCTTTGGATCTGCATTTGGAATGTTTAGACCTATAGCAGGCCACATGCAGCCGAAAAATAAGCAGAAAACCCTAACTGCTATCATACAGATATCACCGTCATCTAAGAAGTCCGATGGGATGGATTGGATATATAACATATTTAGTACGATAATTGATATAGGGAAAAGAATCAGCGCTTACTCAAGCAATAAGTCTTGAGCTTCCGACACGTAAGGGAACGTCTAATGACAATCCGCTAACACATATAAGCTAAATATGCGCCCATGCCCCTACGGAAGACAAGGACGACGCCACCAAAAAATGTTTATGCAGGCTCTCCGATAAAACTTATGAGCAATGTTCTAAGTGTGAAGTTAAAATCGTACCAGGCGATTTTAACGCCAGTATAAGAAAGGAAGACATTTTTGGTAGGACAGTTGGTAAACTTAGCCTACGCGACACCACGTGTGGAAACGGAATTAGGATTATCAACATTGCGGCGGCAACAAATATCACTACAGCTAGCACACGGTTTTCACATGTCAATATACGGTACACGCCGGGACATGAACCATGAAACGCTAAATCAAATTGATCACATCGCGATCGACGTAAGAACTGCCTCCAGTATTCTAGACATCCGAACCTTCCGGTCGGCCAACATTGACTCGGATTACGACCTCTTTGCGGTATGTATGAATGCGGTTTTCCGCTAAGCGTCACAATAAAGAAAAATTACTGTGGGAAGATATACCGTAGAAAAGCTGCAATTGCAAGAGACCACCGGAATCTTCGCCCGAAATCTCTCGACAATTATTATGCCGCCAGCATCAAGTACCGAAGATCAGTGGCAATACTACCAATGTGCCATCAGTCTATATAACTTAAGTCTATAACTTAATTGCGGTTTGCTAAGAGATAGATTAACTTGTATTATTCCATTGTTATTATTCCATTGGAACATGCGTTGGAAACCTACTGTCATTGTATGTCATTTCAGTATATGTCATTCATTTAAAGCGTAAACAACAATAAATTTTTTTCACTCAAATATGTCGAACTGTGTGCCTGAAAAAGTTTTTTTTTTGCGGGGAGTTCTTCTTCATTACTTTAATATGAAGTAAACTGCTGCCGAAAGTCATCGTATTTTGGTGGAAGTTATTGGTGAACATGCGGTAGCTGAGCGAACGTGCCAAAAGTGGTGTGCACGATTTAAAAGTGGTGATTTTGGCTTGGAAGACTATGAATGTCTTGGGCAGCCAAAAAAGTTTGAAGATGAAGAACTGGAAGCATTACTCTATGAAGATTGTTGCCAAACACAAGAAGATCTCGCAGAATCTTTGGGTGTCACTCAAGCAAGGAAATTGGGTTCCACATGAACTCCAGCCGAGAGACGTCGAAACTCGGTTTTGCATGTACGAAATGCTGCTGGAACGCCACAAAAGGAAGTCATTTTTGCATCGGATTGTTACTAGTGATGAAAAATGGATCCATTACGACAACTCCAAGTACAAAAAATCATATGTGAAACCCGGCCAACCAGCCAAATCAACGGCAAAGCAGAATATCCAGGGCGCGAAGGTAATGCTCTGTATTTGGTGGGATCAGATGGGTGTGCTGTATTATGAGCTGCTAAAACCGGGTGAAACCATCAATGGACAACGCTACCGAACACAATTAATCCGTTTGAAGAGAGCAGTAGCCGAAAAACGCCCGGAATATGCAACCAGACACGACGCAATAATTTTCCATCATGACAACGCTCGGCCCCAGAACTATTTGAAAAACAGTGGATGGGAAGTCTTACCCCACCTGCCTTATAGCCCAGACCTTGCCCCTTCTGACTACCATTTGTTCCGGTCGATGCAGAACGCCCTCACTGAAATACAGATGATATCAGAGCAGAATATCAAAAATTGGCTTGATTCATTCTTGGCTGCCAAGCCGGTGCTCTACGATAAGAAGATACGGGAAGAACACCGGCTTCTCTAGAAGAATAAAAACAGCACGAGAAGCGTGCCGTCGAAGATATTGAGATGTCGCTTTCCAGGACCAACGTACGGAAGTTTTACCAACATATAAAAAGAACGTATCAAGGCAAGAAAATCCGTTCAGAAACCTGTAGAGATGAAGAAGGAAACTTGTAGTAGAGTCACAGTCGGTGCTGAAAATATAGAAAAACATACCGCCGTCAACCAGAATAGACCATTCAACTTAGACAATGATAACTAAAACTTTCGTCCATCTGACCAAAACGAGTTACGGATAGCAATATCTTAGCTAAAATCCAATAAAACAGTTTAACCTGACGGTATGACTTTGTGGGGAGCATACACCAACTTATTTTTCAGATTTGGTTAGAAGAATGTAGGTATGCCTGATGAATGGAATGTTAGTATTGTGTGCCTGATCCACAATAAAAGAAACCGCCTTAACTGCGCCAAGTTCGGAACGACTTAACCGAGACCTTTGATGTCAAAGAAGGTTTTAGACAATATGATGTGCCATCATGTAACTTCTTTAACACAAAATTCTGCGAAACTCTTAAGCGAACACCGGAGGCATAACGCAGTAGACGAAGACTTGAAGTGCGCAACTGGAGGCAGTTCGCTAAAGGCTGGGATCACTGAAAAGGCTTGTTAGTTGAGGCCAGTCGCAGGGTAATTGATGTCGATTTCGGAGAAACTGGGTAGAACCGAATGGTGCGCAGCCTTTTTATCCCTCTATATCACACGAAATGTCTGACAAATGGAAAAAAAACTCAGTCGCTAGACTAGATTGCCACTGTTAAGACTACTAGCTAAAGATACCCTCCCACCGATAGCCGAACAGGTTTGTGAAATCAAGATTGATCAACACCTTGATTCCTGCCCAACATCAGCGTGCTAAGCAACTACAACAACAATCAATAATCATCATCATCAACAACAAGAACCACAACTGCAACAGCATTATCTACAACAAGAGTAACATCAAAATGGTAGAGGTAATCAGGCTAATGGAGGAAGCAATTCAGCTACATTGCACCTGCAAAGTCACACTGCCGCAGTTGCAGCAGTTCAACAGGGATCCGTGGTTGGAAAGGATCCTTCAAATCGACTGCATATCATTCCAGAAATACCCTCCGGTAGTGTTCATCTCCCGCCCTATAAGGTTCAAAAAGCCTACGTGAACAGTATTGCGATTCCTTGTATAAATATGCATTCGTACATTACCTCAGATCAATTATTGACGCTGACTGATTTTCGCGAATCCTTTCTCCCTACCATTTCGTCGGAGTATTTTACTCGTAAACGGTTGTTAGAAACGTTCGGAATTGAGTTATATAAAGGCAAAAGGCAACAAATTCAAGTTCTTCTTGAATCTGGTCGATCACAGTCTGAGAATATTTCCCTAGTGAAGGTCCGCGATGTTAAGAATTACATGCCTCAGCTAGCATATATGATTTGAAATCAAGAGCAACCGCCTTCGAAGTGGACCCGTGTAAGCTAGAAAACGGGGTGGGGAGCACAACATACACATACCCCGCCATGTATATGTTGTACTCTCAAAGCCAGTCAGTATCTGCCACAAAGCCATAATCAACGTCGCTGTCCTCCATAGCCTTAAAAGCTGTCGCATCAGAAGCAGCTGCTGTCAACGATTTAGCTCCGTATAACTCCTTCACTATGCTTAGTCCTCCTTTAACTGCTGTGTGCTCTAATCCGTTTAGCTCATTTGATTGGCTTTCGGCTGTCACTCCACCAACGGTTGATAGCAAACACAGTATATTATTCCTACACTAAGCGGAGCCAATCTGGCTGAACAGAGAGCTGCAGTAGCCGCTGTTGCCCACAATTCCTGTAGATTTGGTCAGCACATGTGTACCCTCAGGAAATAAAATTAGATCCATTAGTAATGGCTTTAAATGCAAAATCGACACCCATACCCCCACAACTTCAGTTGTCAAAATCCAGTTAAACATCATCAGCGTCATAGTTCACTTAATCCAAACGCTACAGTTGCCGATTTATCGACCATTTCCTCAGCAATAGTACTCGTATCTTCGTCTACTTCCGCAACATCATCGCTATTGCTAACTCCTACATCACTGACTTCTTCACCAGCCGTATCATCGCCACACAAAACCAATTCAGTTGCATTGCCATCACCCACCATACATCCGCCAACACCGCCGCCGTCGGCGCCATGACTTTCACCCCTGGTGTACCGGCGGAGGCACTTTTTGAAAACATTCAGAATTACTCTCATTCTTGTTGTTGTCAGTTATAAAATTTTAGATTTATTGAGATAAAACCAATCGAAATTGGTCACAAGAACAACACTTGCCCTATCAAGGTATAAGAATATGTACAGGAATATCTAAAAAAAAAAAAAAAAAAAAAAAAAAAACAGGCGTGGGACGAGATAATAAACGAGCAAAGTGAAGTCAAACGTTAATTACATTACTCCATAGCTAAAAATATTTTCTCCGGAATTTGATTGCTGCATTTTAGAAGCTTCAACGTACGTGTACATAAAATATGGTATACGAGTAAGTGCCTGTGCTAAAGTTCTCTTACTCATCACAAGTTCACCGAAACGACTTTGAGTTTATTAAATTACTACAGATGATGACAATGAATTTAATATTGTGTCAATCAATTTTATAGATGTAATCACTCCTGGCAACAATGGGGTTGCATTTAAATATAATATATACGAATAAGTGTACTTTTTTTTGTACAAGAAAATTCCATGAAACTTGAGGTGGTACTCTTGTAAGCTTCGACTTTGTACTTGAAATAATTAATCATTGCCGGCTACTACCATATGTATAAAGGTTGGAGATGGATTATTTTTAGAGGTTTTTTTTTGTTGCGTTTTCTCTCCCTAAAAAATACGAGAGTAGTGAGGATGATGAGGACGATGATGCCAACAGGAGGTATTCCATTATTTACTCAGATTTTTGTTTACTGCACCAAAGGAAAGATCGTGTGAAATGACTGATTTGCTATAGCCAAGACATGTTACTCCAATTTTAGGTTTATGTAGGAGAGAACGTATGGAGTCAATGCTTGGAGTTCAGGTTATGTAAGGATGTTTCAGAGGTTATGGAGGAGCTTCTGGTGAACCAACGAAAACTTTCATACTCCCTTATTGGTCTACTGGTACTATCGTCTGATGGATTCGAAACTTTAGGTTGGGAGTTGAGCTCTCGGATTGACAGGCCGATAACGTAAACCATTAAATTACGCAACCACAGTAAATGAAAAAAGTTACAGCAACTTTTGACTATACGAGTATTTGTAGAATAACCGGATCCTTAACAGTCTTTAAGCAGGCGAATAACTAGCTTAGGACCTACACAGTATCCAAGAATTTCGATGGGTTAGGCTGAGCAAAAGAACTTAAAAGAACTGTGACACCTATGGTGATTCATCAGAGGTAAATTTGTGGAAAAAAACTTAAGCTTCAAATGTCTGAGGGAACGCAGAGGTTTTTTGGTTTTTTGTTGGTCACTCTTTCGAATATTTGGGACTCTACCTCATTAAAATTGACACTAAATATTCTCTTCCAAAGCCTTTATAGTTTTCGGGTTATCAGTTTGTGCAAAAGAATTTGCATAGCACCACAAAAAGTAATTGAGCGGCACTAGATTGCATGATTTATGTGGCCATTTCAATGCTCATTTTTGCGACATAATGCTATCGTGGAATAAAGCCCTTGGCATGTAGCGCCATGCTGCTAAAACCACATATAGTGTGGATCAATGTCGTCCATATTTTCGACGAAATATTGGGTATGTAATTTAATTCGTGCGGTTTTTTTTTTTTTCAAAATTTGAACGTTTATTTAAGAAAAACATGTACAATAGTATTATTCAAAGTATTGCCCATCTGAAGCTAATTGTGGATCCCATCCCAAAACAACTGCGCCCGCTTGGCAGCCAAGAATGAATCAAGCCAATTTTCGATATTCTGCTCTGATGTGAACCTTATTTCAGTGAGGGCGTTCTGCATCGACCGGAACAAATGGTAGTCAGAAGGGGTAAGGTCTGGGCTATAAATCGGGTGGGGTAAGACTTCCCATCCAATGTTTTCCAAATAGTTCTTAACCGGAATAGCAACGTGGGACCGAGCATTGTCATGATGGAAAATTATTGCCTCGTGTCTGGTCGCATATTCCGGGCGTTTTTCGGTTACTGCGCTCTTCAAACGGATTAATTGCGTTCGGTAGCATTGTCCATTGATGGTTTCACTCGGTTTTAGCAGCTCATAATACAGCAAACCCATCTGATCCCACCAAATACAGAGCATTACCTTCGCGCCATGGATATTCGGCTTTGCCGTTGATTTGGCTGGTTGGCTGGGTTTCACATATGATATTTTGCGCTTGGGGTTGTCGTAATGGATCCATTTTTCATCACCAGTAACAATCCGATGCAAAAATGACTTCCTTTTGTGGCGTTCCAGCAGCATTTCGGACATGCAAAACCGCCTTTCGACGTCTCTCGGCTTGAGTTCATGTGGAACCCAATTTCCTTGCTTTTGCATATATCCAGCTGTTTTTAAACGTTTTGCAATGGCTGCTTGAGTGACACCCAAAGATTCTGCGAGCTCCTCTTGCGTTTGGCAACAATCTTCATAGAGTAATGCTTCCAGTTCTCCATCTTCAAACTTTTTTGGCAGCCCAGGACGTTCATCGTCTTCCAAGCCAAAATCACCACTTTTAAATCGTGCAAACCACTTTTGGCACGTTCGCTCAGCTAGCACATGTTCACCATAAACTTCCACCAAAATACGATGACTTGGCAGCAGTTTTCTTCATATTAAAGTAATGAAGAAGAACTCCCCGCACAAAGTTCGACATATTTGAGTGAATAAAAATTATTGTTGTTTACGCTTCAAATGAATAACATATTCTGAAATGACGTACAATGACAGTAGCTTTCCAATGCATTTTCCAATGGAATAATAACAATGAATAATACAAGTTACGCCATCTCTTAGCACGAATTCAGTTATAGAACCAATACTTACATTGAAAAATTATGAGTCTCTTCTGGACTTGTGTCACTCCGACATCGGCTATATTGTTTGTTGACAAACCAATTATGCCAAAAGTGAACCTCGTGAGTTAACCTAATATTTCGATAAAAATGAGGGTCGGCTTCAACTTGCTTAAGAACCCAATCCGCGAACTCTAGTCGCAACAAAGCGGGTATAGGCCGGGATCTTTCCCACTTAATTGATAGGCAAAGGCCAATCTACTGAGATTGGCCCAGATTTTCCGCAACATTTTTATTCACAGCTGCTATAGTTTATATACTCAGGTTGGTCACTTTGCAATCGACGACAGACACAGCTCCAGTATTCTGAATGTCTGAACATTTCGAGAATCCAGCAGAGACTCAAACTACTAACCGAACCTAATATTCTGGAATCCAGAGCCCCGAAAGGTACAACGAGGAATGGCTACACTTACAAGGGACTGACTGCTAGATATTTTTCTTAACGAGTCTTCCCTATCGGGAAACTCTATATTACCAACTTCAAGCGCAGAAGATTACTGGTCACATTATCAACAAACTATTAGACGATCACCAAAATAAAATTTCTGGTTTGATAAAGGGTGCTCGTAAGTCATGCTCGTAAGTCTTACCCGGAGATCCATTACCTACCTCAAGGAGTATTGCAGTCTCTTCAATTTTTACTGCGACGAGTGCAAAGAGATCACCTTGGCTCATGTTATGCTGGCAATTAAATGCAATAACGAGTCTATCAATGCGATGCTAACCGAAAACAATCATATTAGCAGAACTATTCTCGACAGAATAGAGAAGATTGAAGACTCAGTAAACTGCATTGACAGTAATGTGGAAGCTTACAAGTCCACAGGAAGACTGATAGAAAAACAACTGACAGCGATCTACAATCTGTCCAAAAATCAATCTCATCACGACAACGAGAGCGAAGTGATCAAACATCACCTGGATGGATTAAAAGCTTTCCTCAAAACAAATTTTGCCAACCTCCTTAAATCCAACGTACTCACACACATAAACGACTCTATCAATCTTCTCCGTACTGATCTCGACTTGCTTTTTCAAACCTCCTCCAAAACAATACATCCCACCCCGCATCCATCAGACTCTACGCTTGATGACTTAACCCTAAAAATAATAGACGTCAACGAGGAACTCATAGCAACTCGGTTGACCGTTGCCGAAATCGGTAAAGAAGTGAGATTGGCTTCCCAAAAAATCGATGGAATCCCCGATCAAATTCAACTTCAAGCTAGTTCCCCGTACAATGTCTCAATTCATAATGAATTAGTAGACACGGAGTCACTTTCAAATACTCCTCCTGCCGCCCTAACAACGGAAACCGAAACCGCGCTGCCTATCCCGCCCGCACCCGCCCCACAAAAACCGCTCAAACAATTCGGAACTTCATGGACCCCCTCCGAATGGAAAAGCCGACTCGAAAAGTTAAAAGTGGGAAACCATACCGTATTCTACGTTGAAGGGGCTCCTCAACACGCTGATGTTAGTTGGGTGCGGAATTTCTTTCACCGAAATTATGCCATCACCATTAGCGAGTGCGAGATGATTTCCCCTGCTGACTCCAATAGTTCCTGCAGCTTCAAAATCAGCATCCCAACCAAATATTCATGGATATTCCCCACTTCTTCTGGTAAGGCCACTTAACCTGGGAAGATAAGTATCACTCAATGCTTTGAGAAACGAGAAAACCCACGTGTCGACGACAACCAAAATTCTAAAAATAAACGTAATGATAAGCTTAAAAAAAGACCGCTCACAAACCCCCTTCCAACTAAAAAGCACGCTAACAAAAAACGAAGCTCTAATCCCGATCCCAACTGGAGCTTCAAAACGAACTTGTTCCCCGATTTCAGTCCCCCCTCCTCACTTATCCGACACAAAGCCCTTACACACCAATCCTTTAATCCGCTAATTTCCAATGTTCCACCCAAGCACCCGCGCCAACGCGTCTCTTTCAACTTAACCCCAACCACCCATATTATCCCATCTCAATCTTCTACGCCCCCGATCCCAGCAAACAACTCATTTCCTAACTTCGACCTACAAACTGGAGCTAAGTACCCTAATTTTATTAACTCCCATACACTAAACCCAACATCTCATCCGGCGCCCAATTCCATCTCCCTCCCCCACTGCCCCTATTCTTGATCCTCTTTTTCCAACTACAGTTAAACTAACCCAGCAAACCAATGGAACTACAGAAAGTCGCTATGCACTCTCTAGGCTTAGAGAGAGAAAGATATATGAAAACATTCGTCTCTTTCTCGCCTATCTACACGACAAATCGGACTCGGTCTGCTACGAAGGGAAGACCAAAACCAGCGTCATGGTATCCATCCAGCAGGAAGACCTCCCTACCGACCCTATCAGTCTCAGGAACCTTTATGTCAGGTACCACGAGATTTTTAGCATGTCCCCTCAGAAAGTAGCAGACGACCTTGCTGCATTCGGCCACTACGTTCACTCTAAACGGGTCTCACACCTACAGCGAAACCGAGCTGACCACGATAAATTTTTTCGTCCATAACGTGCCTTCCTCGTCAGCACTTAAACCATCCCGCCATACATCTCCACCACACAACATCCCTCTTACATTTTACTACCAGAATGTAAGAGGTCTTCGCTCTAAAACCAATGCTGTCCTACGTCAATCGCATTCTCTTCCCTTTGATATTTACGCCTTGACTGAAACCAATTTGATTCCCGACATAAAGAACCAGGAATTGTTCCCCCCTACTTTTAATGTTTTTCGCGACGACGATCCTACCCGCCCACATGATGATTCCCCCTGTCGAGGCGTCTTACTGGCGGTCCACAACAGCCTTAACTCTTCTCCCATTAGCATCTCTTCATCCTCTAAAGTCGACTTTGTCGCTATAAAAATATCACTCCTCTTCAAGTCCCTTTACGTTTTATGTTGCTACATCCTGCCAGCTCAACCCACCGAATCTTACCAACTTGTTGTCGATGCGATCGACTATTTAATTGACCGGCGACTTTAATCTTCCTCAGCTACAGTGGATTCCATCAGACGATCAATCGTTCTTCATCGCTTCAAATGCCAACTCAGCTAAGGAATGTCTCTTCTTAGATCGCTTAACAGACTCAAGTCTATGCCAAATCAGTGATGTATCCAACTATATGGGCAGGCAATTGGACCTTATTTTCACAAAAGATTCCATTAACTCCTCAGTCTCACTTTGTCCCCTATCTCTCTCTACAATCGATAACTACCACCCCCCCCCCCCTTCTACTTTCATTTTTTCATAACTCTTCTTTCCAGTCCACTCCTCCCACAACTCTCTCATCCTACGACTTTCATAAAGCAAATTTTCACAAAATCAGTGACTATCTTAGCAGATCCCCCCTTAACTTTCACAACCTAAGCGTAAATGATGCCTTATCCATTTTTTATAAAGAAATATTTAATTCTTTCAGCCTTTGCGTTCCGTTTTCTCGCCTTAAAACATCATCTACTAGTCCTCCCTGGTATAATCGCAAGCTTCGTTCCTTACGAAACAAGAGAAACAAGTTATGGGCTGTTTTCCTGCGTACTAGATCCTTGTCCGACTATTCCAACTATCTTGGTGCTTATCTTCATTTCACCGAACTTTACGATTCCCTTTACCAGCGTTACCTTAACAATGCGCAAGTCAACCTTATAAATGACCCTAAGTCCTTTTACCAATTTGTTAACTACAAAAGAAAGTCCGATGATTACCCTCCTTCCCTCTCTTTCAACAACAAGTCATCAACCGATCCACTCACCACTGCCAACCTATTTGCCATCTTCTTTAAACAATCCTTCACCAACGACTCCTTTGTACCAGATCCCTCCTATTTTCGTTACCTACCGAACTTCTCCAACGGCCCACATCTCTCTCACATCTTGGATCCCTCTTATATCGAATATAAATTACACCAACTCAATGACGAATTTACACCAGGTCCAGATGGCCTCCCTGCCATATTTCTTAAAAAATGTTCTTCGTCTCTTTCCCTTGCCCTTTCTGATCTCTTTCGTCTATCCCTTTCACAAGGAGAATTTCCTCAGGTTTGGAAAACCTCCTTTATAACCCCGATCCACAAAAAGGGATCAAAGAACGAAATAACAAACTATCGTCCAATCGCTAAACTCTCCCATATTCCCAAACTCCTCGAAAGTATTTTGTATGAAGCTCTAAGTTTCCAATGCAAATCACTTATTTCCCCTAGACAACATGGCTTCCTAAAGGGTAGGTCAACCACCACAAATCTTGTTGAATTCGTATCCTTTGCCATCTCTGCCCTAGAGAACGGCAACGAAGTCGATGTAGTTGCAACCGATTTTAGCAAAGCCTTCGATAAAATCTCTCATCGATTAATACTCTTCAAATTGTCTGCCCTCGGCTTTGAACCCATACTGTTAAAATGGATATCTTCTTACCTCGAAAACCGTTTTTACAGTGTTCGTTTTAGGTCAGCCCACTCCACTCCATTTTTGGCCACCTCTGGAGTTCCTCAAGGTAGCCATCTCGGCCCCCTTCTCTTTATATTAACCATAAATAATCTCGATAGGATCATCAAATACTCCTCCGTCTCCCTTTACGCCGACGATACCAAATTTTTCAAAACCATTTCCTCTCCCCATGACTCCTTCCTTCTTCAACAAGACCTTGATAGTTTTTCGATCTGGTGCCTCAAAAATTGTTTGGAACTTAATATCACCAAATGCCAGTCCATCACCTTTTCACATAAGCGGCTCAAATCTCCTCCCCGATTCTACCGTCTCCACAACCAACCGATCTCCTCTGTTGAATCTCTTCGCGACCTCGGCATTTTGTGTGATAGGGAGCTCAATTTCCGTTTGCATATGGATGGGATAATCCTTAAAGCCAACTCTGCACTAGGTTTTGTAAAACGATGGTCCAAAGAATTCACCAACCCATACGTGACCAGGTCCCTCTATATTACCTTCTAGAGTAAGCTAGTCAAGTATGGTCCCCATATCATCGCGTTCATATCTCGAGAATCGAAAGCATCCAGCGCCGTTTTCTTCGATTTGCTCTTCGAGGTTTGCCCTGGGATGATTCTTTTACTCTGCCCCCCTATCAAAACCGTCTCAACCTTATTAACCTAAACACCCTTGAGGAACGCAGAGACGCAGCCGACTTTCTCTTCATTCATCGACTTCTTTCAGGTCAGGTTGAATGCATGTCCCTTCACAATTCTATTTTCCTCAACACTAACCCTCGTAATCTACGTACCCCTCGTCTCTTCTATCTCCCAACCCACCACACCACCTATGGCGCAAACGAACCAATCTCCCGCATGCTACGAAAAATTAATTCAAACCCTAGCATCTTTGACTTCCACCGCACCACTTCCTACCTCAAATCGGTTCTCCTTCACCACAACAACCAACCTTAGTTTTAAGTATTAGTTTAAGTTTAATTTTAAGTTATAGCTTGTATTAAGCCGAATAAATGGAGGCTTTCGCCCCCACCAAAATAAAAAGGCAGCGTTGCAAAAAAAAAAAGTAACGATAAGAAACAAACAGCAATTCATCTGTAAAAGCGAATCCTCAAATAAAAACCTGTCCTATGAATAAAATCTAAGCATCATTTAATGGATCCTTAAAATGGGGGTTTTTGCCCTGGCAAGTCTACCTCGTGAGTTATTTTGAAAAAAACCCAAAAACTTCAAATCAAATTCGCATTTTCGATAATAGCATATGACAACAATTCTAGAGACGCTCTAAATATTCATGCCAAGCTCTGGGATGACAATGCAGAATGCACAAAAGCAGGTGTTGATACCACAAGATTTTGATGTCAAATATGTATTTCAAAAATATGACGGACTGGCATGTGATTTGTTCAAAATCACACTGGCGCCCATTGAAGCAGAAGCGTCATAAAAGGACACCTTGAGCAGCAAGCCACAAGAGAAAACTATAACCTTAATATGGTACAGTCCTGCCGTATGACCCGGAAGCCTGGACTTTATCTTGAACAAGCCAACATTTTTGCTTTGAAAGAAAAGTCCTTCGAGTGATTGTCGGTCGCGTCTACACAGATGGAATTTAGTTAAGAAGATATGGAATAACAACAAACTGTATGAACTAAAACGAGGAATTATCTTGGTTATAACGGCCAGAATTCATCGGTTAAAATGGCCAGAAAATGTCGAGTGAATGAACACTAGTCCGCAGTGTTTCCAGACGAATCCATACCTGAGTAACAAAAGATAAAAGTAAATGAGACCTCATCCAACTTAGTGTGCTGACAAATTATCGACAATGAGACAAGGTTATGACCTCAATTCAATGCTGCGTGAAGTACGTCACTAGAGACCGAAACAAAAACGATCTAATAATTCTCTTCAATTCCAATTGCCACCAAATAGTTATTCCTTGGCAGCTCTACAATCCATCCCAGGCTAAACCATGGCGACCCGTGTTCGGGACCTTATTTCTTTGTATGTTTGCTGTATTCAGAGAAGACATCTTGGTTAGCTTAGGGATTCATCACTGTATCTGTTGAGATGGTCTATATCTACAGGGTATTGCCGCAATACTATGACACACTATTGAACATTTCCTAGATGTCTAATGTATTTGCTAAACATTTTTTAGCCCTTCTTCCTTCCTATGTCGATCTGTGTTGAGATTTCTTCTACTTTCGATGTTACTATAAAATTTGTCTTTATAAAATTTGCTATTCAAAATTGTGAACTGATGGCAGAAAATAGTTGTTGCACCCACTCTGTGTCATATCCTCTTTTGTTTAGAATGTGTAAACTGCAGAAACTGTGCCTGACACGATGGTCTAACACGATTGAAGTATTTCTGGTAGGATTCACTTCACATACTCCACCACAATTCCATATCTTTTCCAATCTGCAAATAAATTTCGTATGGCCTTAATCACGTCTCTATAAGCCTAAAACTGTACAGCAATCCTACTTTGAACGACCTTGATTTGCTGTCTGAGTCCAGCAATTACTATGATATGGTATATGCTTCTGCTGATAAAGTCACAAACGTCATAATCTGTGGGATAAAATCTTTCATCCTTTCTCAGATGAAAGAGGAAACAAAGAAAAACTGCTATAACCGGTAAATTGTAAATCGGGATTGGGGGAACTATATCTATCGGCCTTACAAGACCCGATTAAAGAAGACCAAAAAAAGTTTAAGCAAGCCAGGACTCACTGCACAGACTTTCTTTTTTACTTCGTCAAGAATATACGGGATTTTCCCTTATCCTTTATCCCAATCCTAATCTAAAGTGACATGGATAGCTGGTCCATTCTTGGAAAAAGGTCAGTCTGCTGGCTGTGCACTTCACAACCAACTTGTGTCACGCCGCCGCCTACACTAGAGCAATTCGTATCTTCAATGGAACGAATCCATTTTATTACAGGTAAGAGTATTTAAAATCTTAACATACACAAATATGTTGCTCGAGATGATATATCTCAACTCCTCCAGATCAGGCTTTCCTATCACTGATACACCTTAGGATCTTTCCTAGTCAGATAAAAATCAGCATTTATCCAGCCTGTCTCTTAAAAAGACATATCTTTTTCTCTCCCCACATACTCGTACACACCCATTGCAGAGATTACTATTAATTCAAATTGTTTTGCAAATGCAATAAATGCTGGTGTGCCCCAGGGCTCTGCTCTGTTTCCGACAGTCTTTTCAATTTTCATAAATGATTTCTTGGCCGCAATTTTTTTTCTCCCGCTGATGGCAATACTCTTCACTTCGCAAATTATTTTCGGATTCACGTGCCTATTCTTCGACTATAGAACTGCAACGTCGTATATTCAGTTCATTAAACTTCTTTGTTAGAAGCATAACTAATTGGCTGACCAAGTGGAATTAAAAATACTGCCAAAACATAAAGAGCATTTTCTTCGTAATTCATCTATTTTCAATGAATTGCACTTGCATCGCAATGACAACCTGCGTCCAGCATATATAGGGTTTTCTAATAACGACTTGACAATTTTTTTTTTAAATAAAAGGCAAACCATTTGAGATATTTCAAAAACTTTATTATTGGCTTGAAGTACAATCAAACCATTTATGAATGGCCACCGCGGGCACGTTTGCAGCGGTCGATTCATTGGACCCAATTTTCAAAAAACGGCCGCTATTTCGCGTTCAATGTGGGCTCTTCCTACGTCGTCGGCGTGTTGGCATAAACCAATGACTTAACATAGCCCCACAAAAAATAGTCAAGCGGCGTTAAATTGCACGAACGAGGCGGCCAATCGACTAGCCCATGTCTTGAGATAACACGCTCACCATGCTTACTCTTCAATAAATCGACTGTAGCGTGTGCTGTGTGGCTTGTGGCTCCCTCCTGTTGAAACCACATGTCGTCAATATCTTCCAATTCGGGCCAAAAATAATCGGTGATCATGGCGCGATAACTCTGACCATTCACAGTAACGTGACGATCGTTATCGTCGACGAAAAAATATGGCCCAATAACGCCGCCGGCATGCAAACCGCACCAAACAGTTATTTTTTGTGGATGAAGTGGTGATTCATGAAGCACATGTGGGTTTTCACCCGACCAACAACGCATATTTTGCTTATTGACGAACCCATTAAGCCAAAAATGAGCTTCGTCACTGAAGATGATTTTGCGATGAAATTCATCATCTTGGCGCATCTTCTTCAGAACCCAATCGGAGAATGTAGCTCGTTAGTGTACTTTACCATGATGAGACTGTTGAGTTTACTGAATAAATTGACAGTGACAGTTTGATAATTAATGAAAGAGTGCGTTTACAAATTAAATTCAAAGTTTTCAAGTCCCTATTGGAAGACCCTATATATTCGATGTAGCTAAAAAGCGTTCTGTCATCTGTAGTTAGGGTTATATTAGACTCGATTGTCAATGGAATCCCTAACCAAAAACAAAAGCCAGAAAAAAATTTAATTTTCCCGTGCTCCCACTGTAACCTAAGACCCAGAGGAGACTCAGTGAATTTAGGCTTCCGACTGCGTTCAGTGAAGTCTTGCATTCTCGAACTAGCTTAAAAGTCGTGAGAGGATTCAGCCAAGCTTTAAGTGCAATTTGGCTGTCGCTACAGATGCAAATGCTTGCGCCTTCCACCAATTCTTCATAATTTATTTCGTTCCCATCAGGACTGCGTATATGTCCGCTTTGAAGAGGAGCGAAATCTAACGCTGTTGTCTTCCATAAAGACGATAGCACAACATTCTAAATCGGTTTTTGAAATACCCTTGAATACCCGACTATTCGAGTGCTTCTTTCCCGATTCAGAATCTGGCCAAAACAATTTCTGGGTGCAGGAGTTCTGCTATCATTGCATCAGATGGCATGTTCATTAGACCAGAGTTCAAATACAATCAGTGCGCAACGTCTGCAAAGATCATTTCTTTTTACACCAAAGATGATTTGAGAGCGCACCCCATGACATGAATATCCAGCGGAGAGAGATTCATCAGTGCCTAGAGCATAGGCAGACGTGCTAGGAAAACCCCAGTCCAGGAGAGACAGATCGGCCTTTTATTCTGGAAGAAGCAGTAGTTATGTATATCTAAAAAAGCTTGTTCTATCAGAAAACCGACGCATGGAATATAATTGATCTTACTATGTATATCCTAGTTGTGAATATGGTTGATGAATATGTTTTGCAACTGATGTGAAACGACTTTTTACATATGTTTGATGGTTCTGTAGAAATCTAAGAAATTATCTACTTACTACCTGGTTTTAAAGAATAGTTCTTAAATAGTTATACTTCGGTCGATCTTCAAACCGCAACAGAAAGAAAACAATAATTGCCTGAGCATATGTGGTGTGTAAACTCTCAATTGTGATGGTGGCATTCAATTTTATATTGTTATTCATTAACAAAACCCTGGAAAGCTTTAAACTGTTTTTAATTGGTTCTTCCTAACCAGAACTACTGATTTATAGTGGTTACATACATACAATCGTCCTACTTTGGTTATTCTAAGTATTTTAAATCCAAGCCCCACAACCTTCGAAGTTTCAAGAAATGAATAAGTTGGCTATATAACCTCAGTTTACCTAAGTGTAATGAAATACGTATAGTATACAACATTTCTAAATCTATATTCTTCTCTTTTCAGATCCCCCATCATGTTTAACATAAAAATAATTCTGCCGCTTTTGGTGTTAGCCTCGGCGCAGTTAGCAAAATGTAAGTGTTCTTTACCTTTCAGAATGATCTATAGTAAGACTAATTTTGTATTTTGTTTCTTTGAAGGTGATACAAACCTCCCTCCAGTGTTCACCCAAGTGATGAACAACATTGTTCTCTCCGAAAATAAAACCGTCGGTTCAGTGGTTCATCGTCTAGAAGCCTACGATCCCGAAGGTAGCAATGTAACCTTTGGCTCCATAGGTTCTGATTACTTTACAGTTGATCCAGAATCCGGTAATGTTACTCTTATCAAACCGTTGGATCGAGAAGAGAAAGCCTCTTTAACGTTTTTGGTCACAATACGAGATCGTGTAAATCCCGAAGGAGAATCTGATCAAGATAATGTGGTCCAGGTACCGATCACTGTGATTGTTTTAGACGAAAATGACAATCCGCCGGAATTCCAAAATGTAAGTGGAAATGGAAGTATAAAATTGAAAGATATTTGTATTTTTTTTTCGATGCAGACACCATATGAAGCCGATGTGAATGAGGATGCTGCTGTTGGACTGACGATATTTGATAAAATTCTTGTCAAGGATAAAGACACTGTTGGTGATGATTTGGATATATCTTGTGTTCCACAAGATCAAAGCCCAGAAGCATGCTCTAAGTATGATTTTGTCATCCTACAGTTCTGTGGAACGTATACGAGTATATTGAGTATTTAAAATGTCTATCTATTTACAGATTTCGTCTAGAGGTCACAAAGAGCACACAGGATGTCCTACAAGCAGCAGTTGTACTCAATGGCGCTTTAAACTACAATCAGAGGATGATATATCATTTCCAAATTGAAGCAACGGTAAGTAGGACCGACATTCGAATCACAGAAAAAGAAAGAAATAAAGCATTTCCATCCCTCAGGACGGCGTTCATAAAGCGCTAACGAATTTTGAAGTACGCGTGAAAGACATTCAAGACAAACCACCAGTTTTTCAAGGATCTTTGTCAACTGTAATCGATGAAGACAGTCCAATTGGAACGTTGGTACTAAAAATTCAAGCTCGTGACGGTGATACTGGGGAGCCCAGGAGAATTGTTTATGACTTATTAACCAGTATGTTGGAAAAAAAAAAATATTTTAATGTCGACAGAATTTCACGAGAAAACATTAATTTCAGATCCAATGGATTACTTTCTTCTGGATGAACGAACCGGTGAATTAAGGACAGCCAAACCTCTTGATAGAGAAGCCCTTAATGACAGCACTGGACTAATCTCCTTGATGATTCGGGCAAGCACTTAAATAATCCCCTAAACCATATGTCAACGCGTTAACTGAGTTTTTTTTTTATTTTATTTTAAATAGGCTCGTGAACTAGTTGATGGAGTTCCAGGAAATGATAACCTTACATCAGCTACTGCTCAAGCTACAGTTACAATCCGAGATGTAAATGATTCACCACCCATGTTCAACAAGAAGGAATATGAAGTATCTCTATTGGAAAATACAGCACCAGGTACACCTCTGGCCCTTGACATGAATGTCACCGACCGGGATGTGGTAAGTTCAAGGATTTTACCAAAAATTTAGGACACAGTTGACTGACATTTACATTATTTATAACTTGTTAACGAGTGAAACACCATCCCCTTCTTAACTTTTAAAGTAAACATGAATAGAAAAGAATACATCTGTTTTTCAATGAAAACATCCCCTTGCATTATCATAAAAGAACAGCCTCTTACACCACTACTGCTACTGCTAGTAGTAGAACTACACTGGAATCCTTTAACTTTTCTTTTTGTTGTTGTTGTTTTTGTTTTTTTTTTTTTTTTCTTATTGTCTTAACCACTCTTCACTTAAAGGGCATTAATTCAAAATTCTCCCTACGCCTGGACGACGTCTCTGGAGTGTTTGAAGTTGAACCAAAGTTTGTGACGGGATTCTCACAAGTAAATATTCGCGTTGGCGATGGAACTTTAGATTATGAGAACCCCAATCAGCGGAAGTTTATTGTTTTGGTAAGTTTTATGCACACCAAACTTACCCATGTACGTTTAGTGGGTGGTGCATAAAAGAAAATCAGTAAAATCATAATTTAACACTCACTCTACTTGAAACTTCCCGACAATTGCAACTTTCAGGTTATTGCCGAGGAAACAGAAACAAATCCTAAACTTTCATCTACCGCAACAATTACCATTTCCGTCGTGGATGCAAATGATAATAAGCCAATGTTTGAACGGGAATCGTATTCAGCCTCAATTTCCGGTTTGTTATAGTTTTTTTTTCTGTTTTTTTTTTGTTTTTTCTAGTTTTGTTCTGAATTTACAATCGAAGGGAAAGTTTAAATTGTTTTCTTTTGTTGTTGTGTTGTTGTAGAATCTGCCCTTCCGGGTCAGTATATAACATCGATTACTGCGAAAGACATTGATTCCGGAAATTATGGCGATGCTGGAATACGGTATAGTATTTCCGGTACTGGCTCAGAATTGTTCCATGTAAACGAAGAGACTGGAGTTATAACTTTAGCTGATTGTGAGAAAATGGAAACGAAAAGCGATGTAGAACATGTACGAAAGAAGCGTGATTTCGAGGAGTATGAGGTCGATGGAACTGGGAATAGAGTTAACATATCAACAGATGGACTAAGTGGATTAGTGAACATTGAAATCAATACAGAGCCGGCAGTTCAATATACGGTAATTAATACGAAGGACGAACACGATGAAATGTTAAAACCAACAAAAGAAGAATCGAATTCCAATGAAGTAACAAACGAAGTGGTTTCCGAACCACAAAAAACTTGTTTGGATTATGAGACGGAAACTACGTACTTTTTGTCGTACAAAGTGAGTTGTTAACATATTTTTTATGTATTTTTTATTTTTTTTAAAAAAAAGATTTTTCAATTGTGATTTTAGGCAACGGATGACAATGGAAAAGGTCAGACATCAGTGGTGTCGTTAAGGATATCTGTAACAGACTCTAACGATTCACCACCAGTATGTGAAAGCCCATTGTACAGAGCCTCAGTAGATGAAGGATCACAAGTCTTTGATTCACCGCTGGTGGTTAAAGCAAGAGATGCCGATACTGTTTCAGACATTACTTACAAGTTAGTTTCAACTTTCTCTTATTTTATTTTTTAGTCGTAACGCTTTGTACGTCTTTTGTGTGTGTGTTTTTTTTTTTTTGTTTTTTTTAGAATCATTGGCAACGAACAAATAGAAAGTATTTTTGATATCGACAAACGTTCCGGACAAATTACAATCAAACCAAATGCAACCCTCGACGTAACACACCTGAAATCAGACAATTTGATATTCTCTGTGGAAGCAAATGATGGAATTTTCTCTACAAATTGTGGAATCAATATCACCGTTCGTGATGTAAATAATCATGCACCACATTTCTTATCAGATGAATACTCAGCAGTTGTTGAAGAGAATTCTGAAATTGGAACAAGTGTTGAGCGATTGGAAGCAGAGGACTTGGATTCTGGGATTAACGCAGAATTAAGGTTAGATTTGAGTTATTTTTTTTTTTTTTTTTTTATTTTCTCTTGTTTATACTTGTATATCCTTAGATATCGCATTCAACAAGGAAGTTTCGATGACTTCCGCATTGATGAGAACTCGGGTGAAATATTTGTCTCAAGGAAATTAGACTATGATCGTAGAAATACGTATCAAATTGAGGTTTTAGCAACAGATTTGGGTACACCTAGTCTTTCAGGAACAACGACACTTACAGTCACAGTGATAAATAGTAATGATAAGGATCCATATTTTACTCCGGCTACACAACGTGCTGAGGTTCATTAGAAAAACTACGTGTTAATCAACTAGAATTGATTTTAATTGACTTCATTTTACAGGTTCGAGAAGATGCCGCTGTGGGAACAGTTGTGTACACTTTGGTAGCAATCGATCCAGATGTAGATACTCATACAGCACTTGAATTTGCTGCGACTGATCCAATAACTGCCATCGATAAGGATGGCAAAGAAGTGGAAAATGCAGATGATTTTAAGGAATTCTTTGCAGTTAATCGTAATGGAAAGGTTGTTGTTAACAAAAAGTTAGAAAGGAATTTATTCGCTGTGATTCGGATAACAGTCCTGGTGACGGATAGTACAGCTCCTACTACACAGCAGGGCAAAGGATTGTTAATAATATCTATTATTGATGTGAATGAAGTTCCACCGGTAAGATATTTATTTTAGATTCTCCCAGGCACTTTGGTAGAGATATAATATTTCTCTCTATTTTCCAGATGAATTGCATGTAGCTACTATTTTAGATTTATAATATCAACAGGGTGGCTTTGTTAAATTTTTATTTTTTTTTTATTTTGTTCGTTTAAACTGTATGGCCGTATTATAGTTGATAGTATGCAGTTTTTACTCATTTAATCTCTGCCTTGAAATATTGTCCCAGTTTTAACCGCACGGAACTTCCGTAAGTTAAGTAAGCACTTAAACACACCTAAGATGAGCATGAGGCGGATTAACATCTGATGAGACTAACCGGAAGTAAAGTGAGATATGGTATATATATTCGCTCACTCACGCATACCAGCCCTAGCCTAATGAAAGGAGAATGGGACGAAACTGGAAGCGACATGGAAGCGAACGTCTTTGAATGCTTTTCCCCGCCGGGCAGTTCTTCTGCAAAGCGAAGGATTGATGACGGGGCGTATAGGAATATTCGTGTCAAAGATCGACTATTTCCACGGGCAAGGATGCTACAAATTGCAATCTAAAACGTCGGCACAATGGCGGGCGAAAGTTTATTACGGCAACGTGAAATCGATGAATACCCGGATTAGAAATGACAATGCAACTTTTTTAGGTTTTCACAATTTATTTTTCAATATAATCCCCTTTCAACTCGATACACTTTTCCAAGCGGTCCTGTGACTTTTTTGATAAGTGAAGCTTACACCAAGAACAATTCAACACTAATACCCGCTAATTTTGAAAAAAAAAATATTCAAAATCTGAGCCGCGGCGGTCACACGAATGATATTTAATAAAAACTCTCACACTATCTACCGACTCGTGCTCTATATCAGTGGATGTGGACTATTTCAGTTGCATTGAATGACTTGATGACAACTCTTACAACCTATTGATTTTTTTTTTTTAAATGAAGAGATCTGCAGGATCATTTATACTTTCTTCTGAAGCCGAAATAATTATTGTCTCTTGCGACATACGTTTTAGAAATTCTCTAGTCGAAATGGTCTTTAAAATCGGAGATCTAATTTGGTTATACAATTTCCAGTAAATGTCCCTAAAATTTACATAGGTTTATCGTAAAGACTAGTATTTTTCAAAACAACACATACAAGATAGTTGCTCCATATACAATTTTAAAGATCATCATAGCGTAAAAGAACTTACAAGCCATCTTTGCTTTAGTCAAGTAGTATCGGCATATAATATATCCCATCGATAGTTCCACTAAATTTAAAATAATATTTTGTAAAAGTTGAAGTAAAATCGTTGGTATCAAGAGGTCGCTCAATTCATTGTTTAATATGGAATACCTAGGGGTGATAGGACTATTTGAAATTACTGTTCCATAGTAATGGAAATATATGTATGTTCTTACAAAGCTATGACATGTGCAGCCAAACTGAAATATTTTACACAAAATTTAAAAATTACAAACGAAGAAAGGATTAACGTGGCAATTTCTGGAACAAGTGGGATGCTTGTAGCGATATTGTTAAGGGTTGTCTCGATCTGTAGTTATGGAGTGAAAGATGTTGCATGCGGTAGTAGTGATTTAGTTTACCTCGATTAGATCAAGTTGAAGCCGACGAATAGATGTTGTTCCAGCTATGAAAAGTATCGAATATATATTTATGAAAAGAATTTTCAAATTTGAAATTTCCATATTTTCTTAAATAAAACAAAAATTTTAAAATTTTTAATTTGCTGTCATTGAAATGAGCTGAAATGTGTCATGTATTTTATTATGTAGATTTGTTTGCCAACCTTAAAGTAGTTTAATAGAAGATGTAAAATTTGTTGCTCAAATACTTGTAACATGGTACTCTCTAAATTTAAAAATGTCGGCATAGGTCTTTAGATTTGAGACGGGAGCAGTTGTTGGACATGATTTTTGTCTTCTAAAGAAGATTGTTAATTTGCTCCTCCCCGTTTTGCTCGAGTAATGGTGAAGATAATAAAGTTTCCAATCGTTCATTTGTGCTTGTTTTATTCTGCTTTTTATTGTGCGTTGTAGGTCACGTTTGCTGTATGTGTCAAATAGATAGGTTGGACTAACACCAGCTAAATTAGCCGCGTGATCGGCGACTTCATTACCCCGTATATCTGCATGTGGTGGTACCCACATTTGTTTGATCTTGTCCGGTCTTTTCAAGAGGATGTCTCGGATACGGCAAACTAATTGAGAATCATACTTTGGGTTTGCAGTTGCCTGTAGTACTGAAGATTGTCTGAACACTGTCTGCTAACACTAGCGCCTCTAAAATGGCCTGTGCTTCTATGGTAAAGATAGTGGCAGTTTCCATCATAATGCCTTATTTGGGGAGTGTACCATGTTCTAGGGTGACGGCGAATGCAGTATTGTTTATTGTCTTGGAACCATCCGTGTAAAAAAAAAAATCCATCCTTTAGAGGTTAGGTCCGAGGATATACATTGGAACATTGACTGATATATAAGATTGTTTGATTGTGGTTTTTCGTACTTTCAGAGATTTAATATAATTGAATCAGTTTTAATGGACCACGGTGGCTGCGAGGCTGCGTGTTTGGGGAAGCATTTGTATGGAATGCTTAAAACTTTGCCGAGTTTTAACGAGCTTTCTATCGCTGACGAAATTCTTTGCTTAGTTTTCCGATTGGAGCATAGATGCAGGTCTGTGTCTAGGATAGACCCGGTTGGGAAACAGATTTTGGAGAGCAGTTTCGCCGATACTTCCAGCCAGCGTTCTTCAATGGAGTTGAATCCAGCTTCAGCAAGTATGCTTTTTGTTGGCGTGGTGGGGAATGCATTTAAACTTCTGCGGATGGCTTGATGTTCAATGTAGACTTTGGGCCATTGCCGTAGATACATAATGCGAAGTCGATTTTACTTAATATTAGCATTCTTGTTACGTAACAAAGAGTATTGATATAAGCATTACTTTTTTTTGAGGTTAAATACTTAATTATATTGCTTCTTGCAGGTAGTGATATCTTAATTTCTAAACAATGACTATTCCATTTATATTTACAGTTGAACAACAAACCAAGTATACTTAAATTAGATACAGATTCTATTATAACATTATTTACATATAAGTCTGGGACTGAGCAAGATCTTTTCCGGCAAATATGAAGGATTTTGCATTTGTTGAGTGCCAAAGTAGAACCAGTGGTTGAAGACCAATTTATATGCCCTTTAGGACATTAGATAGGGAAGAATGTAACATATTTGGATCGTTGTGCCTATAAAGTATGTAAACATTGTCAGCGTAAGCACAGTGTTGCAAATAATTATGTCTGCTTATGATTTTGCTTATTTCATCAAATGCGATTAAAAAAAATAACACAGATAGTGGTGATCCTTGAGGGATGCCGTTAAATAGCTGAACGGTATTAGAAAAGACGTTCCCAATTTTTACGCAAAACTTTCTGTTGGTCAAAAAAGCAGTAATGTAACCGAGTATTTTTGGGCCAATTCCCCATTCTTTGAGTTTACTCAATACCAAGTGAATGCCTATCCGGTCGAAAGCCTTCCCGAAATCCAGTTCTAGGATCGAAACATAATTACGAGCGGACAGCGCATTGGTTATCACAAAGTTGATGTGTAGAAGGGCGTCAATACAGACTTTTACTTATTAGGTTTTTGGTTTCGGTAAACCATCGAAGCCGATTTGCGATAATTTTTTCGAGGATTTTGGATAGGCAAGGAATAAGGGAAATGAGACGATAGCCATCAACCTTAGTTAAATCTTTTTTTAGCTTGGGGATGGGTATGATAGACGTTGTTTTCCACCTTTGAGGGGATAAAAGTAATATCGGCAGATTCGCGACATTTTTCTAAAGAAAGTAGGGCGAGCAGTTTGAATCGGTCAGCATAAAGGGGGAGTATGTAGTGGTCAGCATTTAGTCAGCATGAAAGTCCGTGCGGGCACAGTTGTAGGAATCAGCGTTGGACAACTTCGATACGTAGAATATGGAGTTTATAGTATGTGGACAATACCAAGCTAGCATTTTGTGACATATTGTCAGAAAATTTTTTAGACCATCGTTTAACAAAGCCGAATGCAGAGTTATTTTTGAATCAGTTTGGACGCGAAAATTTATCACAAAGAAGCCTATTTAGGTGACTTAAACTGCAGTGCGGGTTGATATACAAAATTTTCGGTTCGAAAGTGTTAAATGTTTCAGAGAGTATGAAATGGTTTGGCATTTTTTGGGTTCAAAACAGTTTTTGTAGCACAATAGAATATGTGAATCTATTAAGATCATCTTGTAAAGGTTGAGAGCCCGACAATTTTTTTTTTCTACAGATTTTCATATCATCAGCGGGACAGATATGTGGAAATTCTTTAAAGTATTAATATCATTGATATTCAAAAAGAAAATGAATGGACCAATGTGATTGCCTTGCGAAACACGCGTAGCAATCATATAGTCCAATGGGTCTGTAGTTGGTAATATTCTATTTGTGTTCTTTTTTATGAAAAGTCTGAAAATACAGATACTTGCGAGCTGCATCAAATTATTGACACATTTTCTCCGAACAATGGCGGGCAGACAATCAAGACGAGAAGAAGAATTATTTTTAAGTTTGTTTATTTTCTCTATTAGTTGTGCTGTTGTTATTCCAATAGACACTATAGATAGATATCTGAGCGTTGTTACACAGTATTCGGGATTCGGAATTTCAGCTTGGACTTAAAACACTGAAGAAATAAAAAGTTTGTTTTGTCGATGGCATACTGGAGATAGGATTTTATTTTTCATATTAATAAAGGGAAAGAATCGTATAAGGTCATACCAAGAGAGTATGATGTTAAAAAAAACCTGTTTAAGATTAAAATATCGTTGATAACTTTTCTTCATGCATTCTAAACAATCTGACTATATATAGGGTTTTCCAATAGGGACTTGACAACTTTTAATTTAATTTGTGAACGCACTCTTTCACTAGTCAACAAACTGTCACTCTCAATTTATTTAGTAAACTCAACATTTTCATCATGGTAAAGTACACTAACGAGCTACGTTCTCCGATTGGGTTATGGAGAAGATGCGCCAAGATGATGAATTTCATCGCAAAATCATCTTCAGTGACGAAGTTCATTTTTGGCTCAATGGGTTCGTCAATAAGCAAAATATGCATCATTGTTCGGGTGAAAACCCACATGTGCTTCATGAATCACCACTTCATCCACAAAAAATAACTGTTTGGTGCGGTTTGCATGCCGGCGGCGTTATTGGGCCATATTTTTTCGTCGACGATAACGATTGTCACGTGACTGTGAATGGTCAGCGTTATCGCGCCATGATCACCGATTATTTTTGGCCCGAATTGGAAGATGTGAACTTGGACGACATGTGGTTTCAACAGGATGGTGCCACAAGCCACACAGCACACGCTACAATCGATTTATTGAAGAGTAAGTATGGTGAGCGTGTTATCGCAAGACATTGGCCAGTCGATTGGCCGCCTCGTTAGATTTTGTGCCTTAACATGTTTATCTTTTGCATAAACTTTTGATCATTGTTTTCTCTATTGTCCATAGAGCCCACGAGCCGCTTCCGTCCTTTCATTCATTGCCATTAAATGGTGGTCGGGTTAAACCCAATACACCAGCTACGAAAACTCTGACGGTTTCTTGTCAGGATTTTTTTAATTGCACTTTTATTGGAATCCATTTATTGATTCTAACATGCTAAACGAAAAAAATGTTTTTATTCCTTTGCGAATATTAAGCCGAGGAAACCTTGCAGCGAAGTTAATTAGTGTCTCTAATTATGTTCGCGCTTAAACCACCTAAGACTTAGGATATTCCTATTAGTTTTGTCAAAGAACTCGTAGAAACATTAATTGGTAGCATAGGTTTTTGCCTCTGTAAGAACGGGAATACATATTGGACTGATATGAAGAATTTAGCCTTGATGTTAAGATGCTCTTTTTGTTCCCTATAGTGTGGTTTATGTCACACTTTCTTTCCCCCTTTTGTTCGGTTCATCTAACCGAACTTCCTGGATGGCGATAATACTATATCATCTTTATGGTAGTCTGGGAAAGCCGCTAGATGGTCAGCTTCTCGTAGCTTGTTTAAGGTCCAGCATTTCCTGTACCAACCCGAAGGCTTTTTTTTCCTTTTGCAGGGTCGTCAAGGTGAATCTGTTATTATCTAAAATTCTTAATTGCTTTGCAACATTGTGATTTTCAGGTGGGAGATTAGTTAATCCCAAACCAACTCTGAGAGCTAAGGAGAGCGATAACTATGATGTTAATATTATCAGATATTTGAAATATTGATGCCTTGTGGGTGGCGCACAATTCTAGCAAGTTAATTTATAAAGCAATCCCAATCTCGAATCTTTTTTAACATCAAAAGTCTCATTGCCAAAACTTTATAGAGCAGCGAGCATTTAACGTTGTAATTCTGCATAGGCTGATAAGTTCAGCAGAAAATTCAAAACAAGATGTCTTCGAATAGTTGGTTTCCATAAACAGATGCTTTCATATGCGATTATAAAATCGATAAACAGACGGTAAATGTCGGAGTTTTCTAAGACTTACCGTACTATGAAATCTATTCAATGGTGGACTTTCTAGGCCTGAAACTTTACTGATAAGGAACTATCAAATCAGATTACAAAACTGTGCTTTTTGTCTATCGCATAAAATATATAAATCAAAAACATTGCCAAGAATTTCAGACATACGAGGGTTGTCTGAAAAGTTTCCAACCGAACAATGATACAAGACATTTTTTCTCAATTTTTTTTTTATTTTTCTACATAGTCTCCTTGTAACAGGGATGCTCCCATCTCTCTACATAGTACTACCAAATCTACCAAATAGTATTTGGCGTTTTTCTCTGCAAAATAATTGTTCACGTAGATGATTGCTTCCTCATTTGACGAAAATCTCTGTCTTCCGAGCGCAGTTTTTAGATGAGGGAACAAAAAGAAGTCGATTGGGGCTAGTTCATACCGTAATTCATGGATTTTCGCCATGGAAACCGCTGAGGTGTGAGACACCGCGTTGTCGCCCTTTGTCCACTGTTTTGACTGAATTTTTGTTTCGGGCGCGTAACGGTGTATCCAAGTTTCATCTACAGTAATTAATCGGCGCCAAAACTCGGATTTATTGCGTCTAAACTGCGCCAACAGAGCATTGGAAATGTTCATTCTAACACGTTTTTGGTCTAACGAAAGCAAACGCGGCACCCAACGCGCGGACAGCTTTTCCATGCCTAAATCTTGATTTAATATGTAACAAACACGTTCTTTGGACATTTTCATAACCTCTACTATCTTTCTCGTCTAACACCATTTGGTGAACTTTAACAATGTTATCGTCAGTGGTTGCAGTTTTTGGACGTCCCGAACGTTCATCTCTCAACCTCTTACGGCCACGTTTAAATTCAGCTGTCCAAAATTTCACTGTGGTAACTGATGGTGCAGAGTCCCCATACACAGAGTCCAACTCATTTTTGATTTGCGAAGGCGTATTGCCTTTCAAAAACAAGAATTTAATAACACCTCGATACTCAATTTTTTCCATTTTCACAAAAAAAACACTCACATCGACTCATTCAAACGACTGTCAACTCAAAACTGCGCGTCCAAAATGACTGAAACTTCGGTAAGTAACTGTCAAAAGATGCACAACTAGCATTCACTAGTTTTTATTGACGAGTGCCGCTATTTTTACGTTACGGTCGGAATCTTTTCAAACAACCCTCTTAAGTCTAATATCTTTTATCTTTAAAATCCTTAAAAGAACAAATGATGCTCACAGAAAGTGAAAATAGCATTGGATGACATGTTTTGTACATATGTATAGAAATGGCACAATAAAATATTAAACGTGGTAACGAATCTGTTCAATGAAAGGCATATAAATGCGAGACTATATGCCATTAAGATTTGGGTATTTGCCTTTAGAGGTACATCACAAGGATGATCAGTTCAGGACCTAATTTTGCTCTCGTATTTAACGAAATTCATATGAAATTCAAAGACAGAGGGATTAGAGTTATTTTAAAATCAGATGATGTAGACTTGTTTATGACAAACCAATTCTTACTGACCATAGGCGAGGTCTTAGAAAACTCATTCCGTATACTCATCATATGTGGTCTCGGGGTCGTCCTCAGAATACCGAACTTTTGCTGTTCACAAATAAATGAAACAAAAAAAAAAACAAAAAAAAAAATCATATTGCTAGCCAATTTTCTATAGAAAACTTTGAATCGTAAAACCAATGAAAGTATAAAGAATGCAGCGAATGCATCCT
Organism: Volucella inanis; assembly: GCA_907269105.1. Taxonomy (NCBI): domain Eukaryota; kingdom Metazoa; phylum Arthropoda; class Insecta; order Diptera; family Syrphidae; genus Volucella; species Volucella inanis. The sequence goes on from OU026153.1 coordinate 41,064,233, forward strand.
GCCGAGCGATGACTAGCTTCAGAATAATTCTGTGGATATTCTCGTAAACGGTATTGTGCGAGCATCAACGACGGCAATACCAAGTACCCATATTACATTTTCTATTTACAGTCAGGCGGCATTAACATAAACTGAATGTAAAGTTGAACTCACAGCGTAATACAAATCTTTACTGGGTTCCTCAAAACTGCAACTTAGCAGGTTCTGGAATTGGGTGTTGGTCACAATCGACCAAACCACCACTGTGGAATCGAAGAAAAAAAAAAATCCCGAATAAAATCCAAAAACAGATGGAAATTGTAACCCACCTGTCGCATACCACGGAAGCCTTAGGCAGAGTATGATTAGAGACTGTATGATACAGTAACTTTGTCTAAATTGGTAGTGCGTTTCATGGGTCACAACTTCTTAAGAAACCACACGATTAAGATAAATCACAGGGATAATCACATATGTAAAGACTGTGATCTGCGATAATAAGGAGACCCATAATGACTCACCTCACTATCTTTGTCACTGAGCGAGTGTCTGCCACTTGAGGAACAGAACACTTGAAATCTATGTTAAAGAACATTCTTACAAATACAATTCAATCTTTACAGACAGCTAAACAGTATTGGGTGATCATAAGGACATTAGACCCCAGTAAAATGGGACTTACTCCTCTAAAAGTAGTACAATGATTCCACAGAACCTAAGTGTAGCAAAGCGGAGTCTACTCTAGTTCAAAACACAAAAACCTGCACATCTCTTAAAGGACATTACCAAACGCCAACTGGAGGTGTATAAGCATTATCTTGGGAAACTCCTCACTCACCATCTCTTTTCCGACGTCGAAGAGTTCTAAATGACTTAAATTCCGAATATGTTGACCGAATATTAACTTATATTTGCACAACGGTTTTTGATTCGGGCTAGGGTAGCATTCGTTGTGATTTCAGTATTCAGAAGCTATCAAATAAGCGGGATTATAATGCCATTAGATATGACCAATTCCAGTCATTTGTTTTTTTTTTTTCATCTGAGATTATGGAATCAATAAAACCTGTGTTATGTATATTAACCTTCAAAGAATCATTCTTAAGCTCACTTTGTTCTGTCGTTTATTTCCAAAAAGGCGTACTACTATTGAATCACATGAGCCCAATGTCAAGCCACAAGGTAACAATACCTTTTAAGAATTTAGCGATTGAGTACATTAGGCCCGGTTGAGTGATAATATATTTTAAAGAACGTTATTGACAAATAAAATGAAAATTAATTTCAGTCATTTCTCATCATTCTTATTTTCTTAACAATTTGTCTCTCTAGAAATTCAATCTTCCATGGACTGTAGAGAATCCTGTCATCAAACTCCAAATGGTCGAGGAACAGCCAATTGGTTCTATCCTCACAACTCTACAAGCGACAGATGAAGATTCGACTATAGGCGAATATAATATCTCAGAAAATTCATATTTCGAAATAAACAAAACCACTGGAGTCATCACGTCTACTGCACGTATTAATTATGAAATTCTGAAGGAAGTTCGGTTCACTGCCACTGTAACAGACACTGGAGTTCCTCAATTAACATCAACCGCAGAAGTCACTGTTGACATAATCAATTTAAACGACAATGAACCACATTTCAGTCAGCCAGAGTATTACTTCAATGTCACTGAAAACTCACCACGTGGAACTGTTGCTGGTAAAGTAGAAGCCTTCGATGGAGATATTGGTGCCTTTGGTGAAATTACATATTCTCTGATTGGAGAAAATAATAAATATTTCTTGATTGACGCATATACTGGCAGCATCATGGTGGCAGATTCAAGCATTTTGGACAGAGAAAAGATAAGTCAGATCACTTTGACCGCTGTGGCGCAAGACAAAGCACCGCCGACCTTGCAAAAATCTGCAACTGCTTTGGTAAGTTTTTAAAAAGACAATTTGTTTATGTATGTTGTAAGAACTTTGTTAAACAAGAGTTATTGGTAACGTTCTAGATCTTTATAAATGTCCTCGATGTAAATGACAATCCACCGGTGTTTACTCAGAATGAGTATACGTCAATAGTGGCCGAAAATGCAGCGCTTAATCCACCAGCAAAGTTACTACAAGTTAAAGCTGATGATCTAGATTCTGGAATATTTGGAGAGGTTCGGTACTTCATTACCAGTGGAAACGAAAAGGAGTTGTTCAAACTCGATTCACATTCAGGAATAATCTATCCAGCGCAAAGTCTACAAGGGAAGAAGGGTAAGTTATATACTCGTGATTGAACCAACATTTACCCGAAAATATTTGTTTGTGAATAGGAAATTACAGTCTGACTGTATCAGCACGTGATACCGAGGGTGCTGGAACCTTCCAAAGCACAGCTACGGTATTTATAAGTGTTTTAGGTGTAAACCAACACCGACCAATATTTACTCTACCAGAGCTTTCCAATGCGACTATCGAAATCCCAGGGGTAAGCTTTGTATGTTTTGTAACTTCTATTTCTGAAATCTGTACTACTGATTACCTATAGGATGTGATCAAAGAAGATTACTTAGTCATGATTGTTAAAGCAACAGACAACGACACCGGCGAAGATGGAAGAATCTCATATTATCTTCAGATCAACAATCAAAACGTACTCGAAACTGATGAGTTTATCATTGATGAGGTCAGTGGAGAATTGAAGACAAAACGAGAATTGCATCGAAAGGATAGGGCGAAGTAGGTTCCCTTTTCAGTTGTCGTAAACTTAAATTTAATTATTCAATTCTAATAGCTACGATTTAATTCTTGTGGCACAAGATCATGGTGCTCCAACTCCTTTTGTATCACTTCGATTTCTTAGTATCAATATTGTGGATGCCAACGAGAATCGTCCAGAATTTCCAGATGCAGCTAATCCTTACAAAGTCTCAATCAATGAGAACAGTGGTCGAGAAGTGAAAGTTGGAAAAATTCAAGCTTCAGCAAGAAGTAAGCAAAATAAAGACATATATTACTACATGCTGCTAGGCAATGAAGACGGAGCCTTTTTCGTGGACAAAACTACTGGTGATATATTCACCAATAAATCACTTGATAGGTGGGTACAGATAATCAATTAATAAACTCTGTAAAACTTTATCAAATAATTTTAGGGAAGTGACAGACTTTTATACATTGTACATCCTTGCGAGTACAAAATCAGATCTTCACATTTCTGAAGAAGAACGAGCAGCATTCTCGATTAAGAGCCTGGAAAGAGACAACACCGTTGCTAAAGTCCTTATCACAGTTCTAGATGTGAACGACAACGAACCGGTCTTTGAAAAATCGGTAAGATCTTGCTAACGAATTTATTTGTACATTCTTGACTTTATGTTTGCCAGGTATATTATGCTGGAATTAACGCCAAATCATCCCTAAATGGATTTGTAACATTGGTGAACGCAACCGACAAGGACTACGGAAAGAATGCGAAGATCGAGTATATGATTGTTGCTTCTAACTTATACAAGTATGGCTCTAGCAAGTCGACAGGATCAATTGTGCCTAGCCCATTTAGTAAGATTGAACAAACTCCTTCTTTCATTTGTCTCATTTTGGTCTTTGTTTTATAGACATTTCTCCTGAGGGTCGTATAACAACTGCAGCATTCATGGCTGAGTATAACCAAGATCGATTCGAGTTGGAAGTGATTGCAAAAGAATTAGAACCTCCAGAGAGATCGGCAAGGGTTAAAGTAAACGTAAGTTGCCAACAATATACTAAAGCAACCTTTTTTGATGGTTTTCTTGTATTGTAGATTTGGATATTTGACTCGTCACAGCTGATTCGAGTAATACTTTCTCGTCCCCCTGAAGAGGTTTATCAGGAGCAAGATGAAATAATAGCGGAATTGAGAAATGCCACGCAGCATAGAATAATCGTTGATGAGATTCGGTTTCATGTAGATTCAATGGGACGCATTCGTATGGATTGGTGTGATCTTTTCTTTCATGCAGTCGATAACAATAATCAACAAATTGCCCCAGTGGAGGACATCTTGAAAGTAATCGACGCTAACTATGATTATTTGAGGGTACATTTTAGAGCATCAATCATTATTAAGTAGTCTTAAACGATTCCGTCTTTCAGGACTACTATGCTGGCTTTGCAATAGAAAATGTAGTTCCAGCCTATACTACCATTGTACAAGAGGAATTCGATTTAGCGTTAGCTGGATTGGTAGCTTTAATTATTGTCCTCTTCGTTGGTGTCATCAGTTTTATTGTGCTATGCTGTTGCCTTAAGCACTGGTAAGAGTTTAAATAAAATTGAGGATTGTGGATTTGACTAAAGATAAACTACTTTTAGGAATCTCTCTGTGCCGGTTGAGAATCGACGGAAGGAAGCCCTAATTAAAAAGCAGATTATTGAAGATCTCAATACAACAGAAAATCCGCTGTGGATTGAGCAGTAAGAGTTTTATTTTCACATTTTCCAATCTTTTGACTATTTGATCAAATTTTTAGAAAATTAAAACTGTACGAAGAGCAAGAGCTCACAATGCAGGTATTCTCAGAGCCAGATCATAGTTCTAATTCCGATGGTGCACCGGTAAGGATGGTTTATTTTGTTTGTTTTTAATGCTTATTCTAACAGCACAAAGCTCTTGTTTTTATGTTGACTGCCCATTGTGGTAAATATTTGTTAACAGTATGAACTTGTGAGAATGTTATTATTTTTTTTTTTTCCTAACTAACTTGTAGAATTAAGAAACCGAGCAACTATTGTAGTTCGTATTGCATTGTCTTTAACAAAATTTTTATAGGCACAATTGGACAGACGGAATTCTATTGAACATGCACATCACCCAGTAGACAATACTTATGCAACCATACAACCTAGAAATGCGGATAATCATCCGATGAGTGATTTCGCTGACTATGCAACGCTTAGAAATAATAGAGCACCTTCGGTAATGTAACATTTACATATTTGTTTGGATTTGTTTTGTTTTGGTTTGTTATTTAATTGATTTGCATTTGTATATATACTATAGGGACTGCACTTGCTAACTTCACAAACTAATTTAAATCACTAAAGCGTAAAGAGTTTTGCCTTCGAAAATTTGACTTGAAATGATTTCTGATGCGCAACATTTTATTATACCGGGCAGGTTTAGGAGCATATCTGATTGTGTAGGTTGTTTACATGCCAATATTAAGAATTTTTTATGATTCCACATCGTGTGAAATATAAACTATTGTATGTTTAAAACACCGGGTGTGTTAAAATATCCTTTTAAGGAGATATCATCAGGCACATTGCAAAATACCTTTCTTACTCATTCACAGATCTTGTGAAGTAACGAATACTATTCCCGGACCAAGACTTAAGGTATATAAATACTTATAAAGGAGAGATCCAATATCGTAAATACCAACAGGAATTTAGTTAGGGTCCCCATCCTTGGTGTATACGATACTGGGCTCTTAGTCGTCAACAACAGGAAAGAGAACGCAAAAATTAGTACTTACGTACCATTGGCAGACTTGGAGGATATAGACAGGAATATATAGTTGATAATAATGAAGCGACTTTCTTAGGGAACAATATTCTATACATACACGACTTTCGTTGCTCAAAATAATAAATACGAGAGGCGAAATTCGTGCATAATCAGCCATAATCCAAAGAAAACGAAGTGTTAACATCTGTGTAGACGGAGAACATCTTGACGGGAACAATCACATGAAAAAATACAAATGTTCCACAAAAATGTAATGTCCCAAAGATCCGTTAATATAGATAGGTATGTGGAAGAAGTAAGTAACCGGTCCGGTAAGTAACCATCAGCAGCGCTTCCGAAATGGATGCAGAAAAGTTCAAGGTACAAAACTTGCGGTAACAACGTTATAAAACTTATTAAGCAAGTCCTATCCTAGCAAAAGCAAAGTAGTCGAAACTTAAACACAAACTAGAAGACTGCTAACGTGCATATGAGTATCAGATGTAAATAAATCCTCCTGAATACTATCGTTATTTATTATTTCAATGTGTTAAGGGATTTAAATGCGGTTAAGCGGTCTGTATTGATGGAAAGAGAGTGACTTTGTTTGAGTAAATTATTTGAATTTGGCATCAAATGTAATGATCGTATCCTATTAAATATCTAAGTCACCAAAAAATAGTCAAGACTCTTCACTGAGTGTTGTTTGGTGATCCGATCACTTGTGAATAGCTTACAGTATAACAAATGAGTCTTTTATCGTACCTATTGTATTTCCATTTGCGGTTGTTGCCACTAAAATAATATCGTTACGTTTAGAACTACTCTAAAGACAATCTGTCTCCATTCGTCGATTTGTTCTTCTGTGCTACTAAGGGAACTGATTTTGTATCTTTTATGTTCGCATATCAACGATGCAACACGCCTACCAAGGCTGAAGATGCTGCAAGAGTGCGCTTCGGAATCTGGTAGGCATAATTGAAGACACACTCGACGTTTCATCGATGTTTGATGTACTTTCTACAGCGCAACTTTTGACGGTATGTGCAACTCGGCCAGCAACACGGCGTGGATGATTCAGTAGTTTTGTGAATGCTGTCTGTGGTGGCGGGGATAAACATTGGTTGTCCGCAAGGCGCAAACGTGGATGATGTAGATGTGCTGTCTGTTAGAACGTGTCGAGAGACTATCTGCTCTAAAGCGCAGGCAGACCTAGACGTGATCGACGACTAATAAAGACATCACTATCCAATTCTCCAAATAGGCTAAGTATTTAAGTTTCATCCTGGATAACAAATTTCTCTGAACCAAACATGTCGAAAGCTTTTAAGGCGCTGTTGGTCTTCTGGCAGTGTAGAGGAGCTATAGGCAAGACATGGGGCCTGAGACCGAGAAGGGTCTTTTGGATCTACACGGCTATGATAAAGCCAAATGTATTCTTTGCGTCAGTTGTTTGGTAGAATAAGCTCTCGCGGAAATATGTGATTGCTGCTTTTACTAGACTCCAAAGAACGGTTTGTTCCGCATGCATTAGGACTTACTTCTGCACTCCTGGCTCCGCTATAGACGCATTTCTGAATTTCACTGCCCTTGCTATTCGTATCATGGACTGCACTCTCAAAGCCATCTTCCATTTGAAAAGAGGTGGTAATTGGTTCAACACGGAACGGAGCTTTGATGACCTTGTGCGTCGGCTGCCTTATGACTCTGATCTTATAAACATGCCGTCCGATGCAATGATATCAAAATCCTGTGAAATCGACTTTCCTTGTGCCCAGGACTAGTTTCGGCCAGAATTTGAGCTACGAAAGGAATGCAGTCGGGTCTTCATGGATGGCTCCAAAACCAATATAGGATATGGCGCTGGTGTCTTTCTATAGAACTACAACGTTAGAAAGCTTGTACCTGTCTTCCAAGCGGAGTTTTACGCAATCCTGATCTTAGCGAACTATATTGCGGAGAACCGGCAGAGAGGGTGAAGCATTTGCATCTGCAGCAACAGCCAAGCTGCGCTTAGAGCCTTCCTGAAACCTCTTGCGACTTCCAAGCTAGTTCAAGGATGCAAGAGATCACTGAAAGCAGCCGGAAAACTAAATTCAGTAACCCTTGTCGGGTCTCAGGTCACAATGTGATCACAGGAAATGAAATCGCCGATGAACTTGCCATGCAAGGTTGAGAAGAGAGTTTTTCAGGTCCTGAATCTACGCTGGGTCTGCCTGCGTCATAGACTAAGGCTTCAGGCAGACCAAACGAATGTGTCCCGACGTTTCTAGAAACTCAGCGTCCTTTCTGCTATTCCTCAGCAGAAAAGTCTGCGGGTTGCTTACTGGCGTCGTGACAGGGCATTACACTTTTGCTTAGTACTTAAATGTTCTGTTCATAAGTGACACAACATTCTGCGATGCTTACTCTGAAAGTGATGACGACACTGCGGAGCACTATCCCTGTGAATGTCCGCTCGCGTCAGGCTACAGGTACTCGGCGCTGACGTAGTGGGTGCTGGTACTATAGGTACCTTAAAAATCTTTAAATCTTTCTTCGTAAGACTGAAAGATTTCATAAAAAAGAAACTTACAAAGCGTACAACTAGTGCTCTGCATGCATTGACATTGGCGATGATTCACTTCGCTTTAAATCGACCAGTCATTGATCATTTCCAGAAGTGTTCTAGTGCAGATTCTTAACAGACGTTTGTCCACATGTTTTAAATTTAAGACTTTTTGTTTAAGTCGTCTATAGGATAGAAAATCTAAATAACTCCAAATTGTTTACTCTTAAAGCAATCGCTATTATGTGATAGATTTAGGAGGTTTATGTCTATTTTACACTTGGCCCATTTTAATATCGTTTTGTCCTTGCTGACGTTTTTCAAATGCATGTTAACCAAGTGTTCTGAAAAGTCCACGGTCAGATCTACATATTTATCGTAGTCCTTAATACGTTTGCCTTCTTTCAATAATAAATTCATTCTTAGCAGAGACCGAGTCGTCTTTCTTTTCTACTGGAAGGAATCGTGTACATCTGCATCTAGAGAATCAGTCGAACCCTTTGAAAATAAAATACTTCCCCGGACATATTATACAACAGTGTGAAGTGAATGAGAAAAAAATACATAGCCTTATTCAGTATAAAAAGATTCATAATGTATCCATAAAAAAAGGCCTTTTGGAGTAATTATGCGATTTAGTCGCCCCTTCAGCATACGCTTAAACGTTTCTTAATTTTAAGTTAAACAGCATATGCACCCTAAAGTAGAAATATATAAATGCACAAAATAAAGCAAACAGTTTGTAACAGTTTAACTAAAGAAAACCCAGTTTATAGAGACATGTAGTCTTCAGCCACATAATAATGATCTTTGATACTTCACAGATGTACGAGTTTACAGGCTCAACATTCCAAGCCCCGATAAGAGAAGGCGACGATGCTGTCGCAGAACTTATATAGATATTACTCACCAACTATACTCCTGATAATTTATATACTATTGTAATGCTATACATATATTTACATATATATATACATACACGATAGATAGTTCCACCTTACTGCAGCTGCTTACAAGAAACAACTCTCAATTTGAGTTACATCAAATTGGAAAACAAAAAAACAAAAAAACAAAAATTTTACAAAAAGAACAACAGCAAGAATGATATAAAAAGTTTAAAGTATTTCTATGATGACAATAAGCTTAGTTATAACCGTTATATACAAAGAAAAAAAAATATATATCTTAAACTTCATACTCGTAAAATATTGTTCTTCCGCTTTGATTTTTTCATTTAATTGTTTTAGTTTTGGAACGAAAATATGAACAAATATGCAAATAATACAAAATTTATTGTTTAAAATATTGAACTAGGATATTTACTTTATATATATGTAGGTACATACATAACTGTGTAGATTAAAAGTTCTATCATGTTTTAACTTGTATTTGTAAACGATGAGGGGTATTTATTGTTGGGATTGATAAATGAGAATTTATCGAAAGTACTCGTATCTTATTTTTATATTTTCTATTTTTTTTTCCTTGTAATTATTTGCGCTTTTATTATATATACATGTATAAGAGAATTCTTTATTTTTTTGGCTTGTATTTTATAACTAACGTTTACGCATTATATTTATATATAAATATATATAAAAATAAAAAAAAAAAACAACTTTAATTGTAGATATATATGGGATAATAATGTATATTTATTGAGAAACAAAATAGAATGCTACTTGCTAACGTATGTATTATACTATGTGTGTGTTTAGAGAGTGGAAGAAGTTACTATAAAAAAACAAAAAAAATGGTGATAGCATCGATAGCATAGTCTACTTCCTTTTATAGCATATATATATGTATAAATATATATATATATATATAAAATAGATATACTAAATATAACAAAATATATATTTAAATTCGAATATTTGTCTAGAAATGAAACGCTACACTATAATTTTATAGTAAGTATAAGATATAAAGTATAAAATAAAATAATATTAATAATAATGATTTAAAAGAATGAACGAACAAAAATTGCCAATAAACGTTTAAGTTATTTATGTAACGATGTGTTTTTTTTTTCAATTATTTCGTGCGGTTTGCTAAGAGATGGCGTAACTTGTATTATTCCATTGGAACATGCGTTGGAAAGATACTGTCATTGTACGTCATTTCAGCATATGTCATTCATTTGAAGCGTAAACAACAATAATTTTTTTTCACTCAAATATGTCGAACTTTGTGCCTGAAAAAGTGTTTTTGCGGGGAGTTCTTCTTCATTACTTTAATATGAAGAAAACTGCTGCCGAAAGTCATCGTATTTTGGTGGAAGCTAATGGTGAACATGCGCTAGCTGAGCGAACGTTCCAAAAGTGGTTTGTACGATTTAAAAGTAGTGATTTTGGCTTGGAAGACGATGAACGTCCTGGGCAGCCAAAAAAGTTTTTAGATAAAGAACTGGAAGCATTACTTTATGAAGTTTGTTGCCAAACACAAGAAGAGCTAGCAGAATCTTTGAGTGTCACTCAAGCAGCCATTTCAAAACGTTTAAAAGCAGGTGGATATATACAAAAGCAAGGAAATTGGGTTTCACATGAATTCAAGCCGAGAGACGTCGAAAGGCGGTTTTGCATGTCCGAAAAGCTGCTGGAACGCCACAAAAGGAAGTCATTTGTGCATCGTATTGTTACTGGTGATGAAAAATAGATCCATTACGACAACCCCAAGCGCAAAAAATCATATGTGAAACCCCGCCAACCAGCCAAATCAACGGCAAAGCCGAATATCCATGACGCGAAGGAAATGCTTTGTATTTGGTGGGATCAGATGGGTGTGCTGTATTATGAGCTGCTAAAACCGGGTGAAACCATCAGTGAGCAACGCTACCGAACACAATTAATCCGTTTAAAGAGAGCAGTAGCCGAAAAACGCCCGGAATATGCGACCAGACACGAGGCAATAATTTTTTATCATGAAAACGCTCGGCCCCATGTTGCTATTCCGGTTAAGAACTATTTGGAAAACAGTGGATGGGAAGTCTTACCCCACCCGCCTTATAGCCCAGACCATGCCCCTTCTGACTACTATTTGTTCCGGTCGATGCAGAACGCCCTCACTGAAATACGGTTCACATCAGAGTAGAATATCAAAAATTGGCTTGATTCATTCTTTCCTGCCAAGCCGGCGCAGTTCTTTTGGGATGGGATCCACAAATTGCCAGAAAGATGGGAAAAAATCATAGCTTCAGATTTACAATACTTTGAATAATACTGTTGTACATGTTTTTCTTAAATAAACGTTCAAATTTTGAAAAAAAAAAACCGCACGAATTAAAATATATACCCAATAACTAAAAGAATCCATGATCCTTTGAGCCTGAAAATTTGATTTCCAAATGATCGCATTTATTCCCATAGGTTAGGTTAGGTTAAACAGGGGTATGATGGATATGCCATCACTCAGGCACCAGGCATTAAAACGGCCCCATCACGATGGCTGTGGAACTAGTTGAATTTGACTTCGAATGTCAAATCTCCCTTGTGAAACACTCAATTTTTTTTTGCAAAAGCCAAGAAGCCCTTCGAAGTAAATGCCGTCTATTTTCTCAAGGTATTCGAAAAAAGTATTTCTCTAAAAATTTTCTTCCACTCCGCATAATTGCCTTGCATTTACACAGTATGTGTGTGTTATGTTCTCAACAGCTTGCAGATCACCGCAGAATCTGCAAATATCTATATCTGACAATTTAAGTTTCTTTACGTGTTTTCGCAGGAGACAGTGTCCTGTCGGGATTCCTATTGCTGTCCTAAGCTTATCCCTGTTTAATTTCATTAACTCCCTAGATTTTTTGTTGTCAAAAAGCGGCCAGGTTGGCAGTCTTTGTCGTTTTTTTCCTCGATAGTGCCCTTGACTATGCAAAGGGGTGGTTTAATGTTGAAAACCGCACCATTGTCATTAGCCCTTCTTTTTTTGCAAACTTATCCGCTTGTTCATTTCCTTTAATACCGCAGTGTACTGGCACTGAGCACAGTCTTATCCGGTTCTGACTGCATGGTGCCTTGAGCACTGTGCTACAGCCCCTGACTGTTCAGAGTTGATGTTAGTTGATTCCATCGCCTTGAATGCGGCCTGGCTATCGATATAGATAGCGATATCTCTTTCGGATACCGATTTCATCTGCATTTGCTCAACCTTCCTGAGGACAGCTAGAACCTCTGGTTGGAATACACTGCTTGAGTCCGGTAGTCTTATAGGCACTCTTATTTAGTTAGTTAGTTCTGGGTCTTCTGAGAAGATACCAGAACCTGTTCCTTCGTCTGATCTCGAGCCATCTGTTAAAATTTCAATTTCATTCGACATGATTATTGCATTTTTTTTCCTAGTCCTCTTTTTCCGGATATAATATTATATCATACGGGATGTCGAAGTATGCCGAAACTATTGCTCTTGAAGTAACCCAGATTAGTGATTAGTAAATGAGTAATTAGATAACGGTGCTAAATTGGCTCGGATTAAAGCTTACTACTTTCAAGCTGACAAGAGATTGCCTTTCTATCCTTTGACATAAGTCTAATACAAGTTGGTTGAGGTTGAGGCTGATGTTGAGGTGCGAGCCACATAAGGTGAGGTCTTCCTCTATTGTATTGTCCCTCTGGGCTATAACAGCAGACTCTTCAAGCTGAAGCATTGGTGTTCATTCTCTCTGCATATCCTAACCATCGTAGTCGACTAATGTGCCTATTTCGGAACAGTCTAATGACACTGTCTAGCTCGTAGAGTTTGTCGTTCAATTTTAAATCACAGAATTTTGCATTCGAAGCGGTCTTCTTCCACCTTTGCTAGCGTCCATTGTTCTACACCATAAACAGTACTGGGATAGGGAGAATCTTATACAGACACACAGTCTCATTAGGCTTTCTTGACTGCCTTATTACTCATTTGCCTTAGGCCGAAAAAACAACGATTATAAGGTATAGCTGTTCAATTGATTTCTGATTAGCTGTCATTATCTGATATAATAGCGGAGCCGTGGTATACAAAGTTCCTCTTCATCTCAAACTGCAAGTTGTCTATTGATCGATCGATGTATGTACCCCTTCTTCTGGGCAGCATGAACAAATTTTGCCTTCATTCACGAATAAACCCATTTTGGCAGCTTCCGTTTTAATACTAACGAACGCACCAGTGACGGCCCCTAAGTTTTTTCTATTATGTCAATACCGTCGTAGTACGGTATAAGTTGTACAGAAAAATCGTATGACAGCTCATTACCTGGTCTAAATACTTTTTCTACCTTTACGGAATAGCGAAGGTTCTTCATCTTCTGACGAGCTTGGCAGGGATACCAAAGTTAGACATGGCTCTGTACAGTTCGTCTCTAAAGCTACTATTCGGTTGTTCAACAAGTCATTGGGTTATTTAATATATGTACGCTTATTTAATATATGTAATGAGCATTAATTAATGATGTATTGACCGTTCTTTTCGATAACCTTTAGTCATCTCTCGGTTACCGTGTTGATAAAACTTCTTAACTTTATCTGCAAGAAGGAGTTTTACAAGGAGCGAAATAAGTGAAAGCCTGATGGCTCAATATATGGGCTATACGGTGGATGTGGCAACACTTCCCAACCAAGCTATAACAATTTCTGTGGAGTGATCAAACTTGTTGTAGTGAAAATCCACATATTTACCCTTTCTGTGCGATGGCATCACATAATTTACGTAGCTGCTCACAGTACACATCGGAATAAATCCTTTTGTTCTTCGGAAGCAGCTCATAGAAGACAGCATCACCTTCTTTAAGTGGATGTACGCCTCCCCTTGCATTTCCGATACTTTATCTAGTCTACTCCAACCTTTTTTTCGGCTGATATTGTTGTTGGCAGTCCATTTGTCGCCGTCCGTGATCATACGCTTCAGGAATGGATCGTTTTATTCGCGTTTGGTAAGTTAATCGCATACGTTTATGCGCTTCTCAGATTAATTTCTTTCAACTCATGCGGTACCCAAATATCAGGCTTCTCTACGAAGCCAATCGATTTTAAATGGCCATGAACGCTTTCAGTGGACACTTTTAGAGCAGTAGCATTTCCGTACCATTGAATTTTCATTTGTTTACCCCAATGCTTTAATTTTATCGCCAGCAATCTCGGGAGGCCTACCGGAGCGATAAGCTCCTTTAACTGGAAAATCACCATCATGGAATCGAGCGAAGCAGTTCTGACACTAGCGTTTATTGATGACATTTCTGTCGTATACTTTACACAACATTGGACACGCAATGACTTTTTGAACGATCCAATATCATATGTGTACCGATTTGGATATCTTGGGTTTTTTTCAGGACCTTCCGTAGTAGAAACGGTGCTAAGATTCTATTCTCTTAGGCATGCTTTCTATCGAACAAATCTTGGAAATGAGTCATCTACTAAGTCATCTTCGGCCGCCGTAAATATCACGGGAAACATGCCGTCCGGCCCAACAACCTAGTTATTCTTGAGCTTGAATTTTGTTGCCCTCAATCTATTTTGGTCGGGTGTACAGATCTATTGACCTTCGCCATTCCAGTACACTCTGCTTCTGTTCAGGTTTTGTCTTTGACAAGATCTCTTTATATTTTAGTAAAATTTCCGAACATTGTTCCTGGAATAGCATCTCTCCATTTTCTTGATCTCGTGTTTCTCATTCTTTTTTGTTTTCCTATGGAGAGGCCGATGTTCTTCCCTCATTTTTTGCTCACATCAGTTGCGGTATTTCTAATGAGTTCTTGGAATCAAAGCCACTGCTATTCAGCATTGGGGGGTTGAGGTATACGCGATCGGTATAGACTCTGGTGGCTTGTTCCGATTGCAGCCGGAGGAGATTTAAAAAATTTAAACTTCATTTTGCGCAAAGATTTAAAACACACCTCTACACCTTTAGTTTGTATAAAAATTAAAGCCACCAGATACCAGTCTGAGACTTTAATTCGTTAACCACGTAACTGAGCGTTTAACAGCATTCAATAACATTCTGTTTTCATTTCATTTTGTTAGATTGCAACACACCCAAGCATGAGAAATATCAACATGCAACTAAACTTACCGTTTGGGCTGCAGTGTCGGTGCAAGGGATTATCTTTCTTGAAGGTGGAAGGCAATTGTAAGCTTCTGAATATGTTAAATGAAGGATTGCATTCTCGAACTAGTTTGGTACTCATAAGAGTATGAAGTCTGGTTTAGATGCGTTAAAAGGTTAAGCATGTGATATATTCGGTTTTATCATTTCCTTGTGGATCCAGAGGTTACTCCACGGGGAAAAACTCCATATCTTCCCAATAGGTCTCTTATACTGCTAAACAACGGACAGCGTATTGGGTTCTTAACGCAACACGTTTAGTCAAAATAAATTAGAGGAACGGACAGTGATGCCTTTTAGTACTGCATAAGTCTGCTCAGTTCTCCTCCTTCTCGTGAAGAAAACAATCTCAGTTATGGAAGGATTGGGTGAAAACACATTTCTAGTGAAACAACTATCGATTACGTCTATGTGTAGGATTTAGACATTAGAACTATTGAAATCATTAAACAGAGAATCTGGAGACTGAAAGCCGTATTGCGGTTTGCCCTGAAACTATTATTTTAATTTTAAAAAGTTACACATGAAATTGAAACATTCTTTGCTTTAGCTACCATTGTTGATTTTCACAGTGTTTGTACTTTCCGTCAGTCAAACTGTATCATTGCCAGGCTTCCCAATTCGAAGTATCAAAAAGGGGATGTCGAGTTCCTAGTTGGAAGCCGGTGTTTTCTCCTTTGGAGTTTCACGCTTTTCATTAGAGCAATTTCTGCCCTCTCTTACTGCAGCATTTGCTGATGACATGATCCACGGCATCAGAACGTCTACAACGGGTAAGGCTATCAACATTTGTAGTGCCATAAGCCCTCTTGACTCCTCGAGCCGGTGAAAAAAAGCCGGCTTCAGTTCAGTTAAGTTGGTCTTATTTCCACCGATCTGATTCTCTCTTTAAGTAAATTTGTGACTTGCGAACGTTTAGCTCGTTCAATCATTCCGATTTCCCCGAATCAATCCATAAAAACCAGCACTCTGTTCGCGTTTTGAAGGACTTAGAAAGACCCGCACAAACTATAGGAATCGAAATATATTCCGCAACCCGAGGTCCAGCGCTTTTATGGTAATTTTTTTTTTTTTTATTAAATCGGTAATTAATGGAGTACTCTTTGAACCTTTAGTTCGATATCTCATCTTTGATTCATTGACCTTTAATTCTCCCCACGACAAGCCAAACAATGATAGAAAGAAAGCTAATATGTTGGCGCAAGTAGGCGTGCCTTTAAACGTATGATCTCATTTGTAAAGCCAATTGGCAATATTCTTTTGACCGCCTCCACTCCATTCTTCTATTACATTTG
Organism: Volucella inanis; assembly: GCA_907269105.1. Taxonomy (NCBI): domain Eukaryota; kingdom Metazoa; phylum Arthropoda; class Insecta; order Diptera; family Syrphidae; genus Volucella; species Volucella inanis. The sequence continues at coordinate 41,080,605 of OU026153.1, forward strand.
TCTTTGAGAATGACATTTGCTGTCACTTGTTGCCGGTAAACAAACGTGAAACTGTCAATTTAATGCTTGTGTTTTTTCAGGACTTCATCGTGTTTGTTTCATTTTTGTGGAAAAGTTTAACATATCCCTACGAAACGGCTTTTCAATATTAACAAAATGAAAGAAAAACAAACGAGTGAAGGTCAGTCAAAGTTCAAAGTGCCCGTTGTGACTATATCACAAATTAACGCCGACGTCATATCCCAGGTGGGTTAAACGATTACAAAGTTTTAATTTCCAACAACACTAAGCCAGTCCGTTTGCTCTTATAGCTCGCAACTAAATACTGGTCCGCTGAGACACAATCAGAACATCTTCCGTACGATCCCAATGTCATCGAGGAGATCTACGTCAAAGAAATCCAAGATTCCAAGCATGCTATTCGTCGAATTATGATGCTTGAATTTAGCCAGTATCTGGAGAACTATCTCTGGCCAAATTACAAAGGCGGTCAGTCAAGCCATGCTCATATAATGTCCATAGTCGTAATGGTCAACGAAAAATTCCGAGAACGCGTCGAAGTTTGGCCAATATTCGAGAAGAATTCTGCAGAATTTCCAAGACTCTTTCGACAAGTGCTTGAGTCTAGTTTGCCGCGTATTAAGATGACTCCGCTAGAAATACGTGAACAAACTGCTTTGTTGATTTTCGTTAATCACTGCTTCAATAGTATGGAAATAGAATTGTGTCGGGAGCAGGCAAAAAGATTGGTTTCTTTGTCTATGTGGATTTGTCTACAGCCAAGTGAGTTTAACTTTATCCAAAGCTTGTGTTTTATTTATTTATTTATTTTTGTGTATTTATATATTTTCGAAATTAATAGAGCGCCGCGAACAGGAACTGAGAGAAATACCAGAATGGAAAAAGTTTTGGAAGAAAATCCAGAAGAAAGAGAAGACCGAAAAGAAACCTGAAATCGAATGGGAACGACGGTTCTTGCAGGTAATCAATCTTTTTGCTTATGGCTACGAGTAGGTATATGTGTTTAGTGAAGCTTGATAGAAATATTTTCTTCCTTAGAACTTAATCGTGAATTTCCTCAAAGTTCTGGAATCAATTCCAGCAGAAGGACATGTGGGTCATGATACAGTCCACTACTGTGAACGTTTTTTGGAATTCATCATTGACTTAGAAGCTCTGCTACCAACAAGAAGATTTTTCAATACGGTCCTCGACGATTGTCATTTGTTGGTGCGATGCCAGATTTGTAACTTAGTCAAGAGAGAAGAAGGAAAGCTTTTTGGTCAGGTGAGTGTTACGGATTTTATTTTCTGCAATTGCATGCTGATTAATCATATTTATCTGAGATGTCAATTTTTTGTAATTACATTGTAACATGATAATGATATTTTGTGCACTCATACCGAGAGATCACAAAGCAATTCAAATCCACCAATAACTGGGAAAGGATTTAAGGACTGGTCCGGAGGCTAATTATCTAATAGCACAAACTTCAGGCCGTATGCAGCCTCCTGCGCCTTTTATTGCATTCTAAGTCTGAGGGATTTTGACAGACATATACAACTCTTCTTAGATTGTTTCCATAATTGTTCCTCTCCTCAACTCGTAGAATTGACATTTTCCGCCATTTGCAAAAATTATAGGGTGTCCGATAGAGTGTCTTCTCGATGTTCGACTTTCACGAACACGGCTACAGAAGTGCCTGCCAAACAATTTAGAAAGCTGATTGTGCACAACAAATAATTGAAAACAATTTTGTTTTTGGAGAAAAGTCCGAAGATTTCCACTCAATGTTGATCGACTACAGTGCAATTCTCTTCCCAATATATTAATGTCCGTGACATACTTTTTTAATCAAGCAAATTGACCAAATAACATTTAATCTAAGTAATATTTCGTAAAATTCGTGAATTTTTCGCTCAACACAATCGCCCTAGTGAGTCCAGAATTGTGTGATGTCGAACGTTTTGAAGAAACAGGTTCGGTATGGGGTCAAACTCCATATCAGCATGTTCGGTTAGCACGTACACGTCAAAACATTACCACTGTGCGCGAAAGTGTTCAAATCCATCCAGGCACCTCAATTCGTTGATCTTCATTTGCACGCCTATAAAATCCAAATTAAAATCCATCTACGACACCGCCGATTTGTTGATTGGATTTTAGATCGCCAAGACAATTTGTCATCGAATTTGATCTTTTCCGATGAAGTCCATTTTTGGATGGACGGGTACGTAAATAAATAAAATTGTCATTTCTGGGGACCAGACAACTCATACGAGATTCACAAAAACCAATGCATCCTATGGATGTATGGTGCGGATTATGAGTTGGCAGCATCATTAGCACGTACTTTTTTAAAGATGAGGCTGGAGAGACAGCTACAGTGAATGGAGAATGTTACCGCAACGGTTTTTTTTTTCTAAAATTGAATGAATTGGGTCTGGAAGATCTACGGTTTCAACATTATGGTGCTATCGCCCACACAAGCCATCAATCGATAAATTTTTTTGCGTACGAAATTTTAATATCGCATTATTTCAGCTGGAGGTGAAGTTGATTAGGCTCCAGAGTCATGCGATTTGACACCTTTAGACTTCTTCCTATAGGGTTCTTAGAAGAGTAAGATCTATGCCAATAACCCAACGGCAATTCCGGATCTCAAACATAACAATCAAACTGAAATTGCTGCTATTGACCCACTTATGCTTCAAAAAGTCATCGATAATTTTGACCTTCAGATGCTCGCTAGTAGCAAAAGCTATGGTGGTCACATGAACTATGTTGTCTTCCATTCATAATTGCCATAGAGCGAACTTTATTAATCACAAAAATTCTACATCGATTTCACAACAAATGTGTGTTTAATTTCCTTCCTTCGGAACAATCCGCACATGCTCAAGTCATTTTTGCATAAAAATATCGTAATTCACACAAACTTAAACTTAACGGATTTGAGGTTTTTTAACTCAACTCGATAAACTCTTCCTCTTTTTGAACACCTCCGTGTAGTATGATTTTTGTTGCCCTGCAAAATACTCCTCTGCGGTGACGATGACTTCCTCGTTCGACCCGTTTCTTTCCGCTGAGCGATCTTCTAAGGTTTGGGAAGAAAAAGAAGTCGCAGGGAGCCAATTAATGAGAATATGTAGGATGGGGGAGCTGTCTCGACTGCGGAGCCGATGCGTTATCGTGGTGGAAGAGCACTTTTTTCTTAGCAAAATGTGGTCGTTTTTTCTTCAAATCGGCGTTGAATCGACCCGACAAATTAATGTAGTATGATCCTGTGATTGTTTTTCCCTTCTCGAAATAGTCAAAGTGGATTACACCTTTCGCGTCCCAAAAGACGGTGGCCACCACCTTTTCGGTCGAAGGCACGGCCTTCGTCTTCTTTGGAGCACGTTCACTGGGTAAAAGCCATTGTTTAGGTGGTTCTTTGGTCTCTGGTGTATACCAATGAATCCATGTCGAAACGACGCAGAAACTCCTTCGAATTTCGATTAAACAGGGCCAAGCACGTCTTGGAAGTGGCCTCACTATTGCGTTTATTCTCCGGTGTGAGTAAACGCGGCACCCTTCGCACGATCAGCTTTCTCATGCCCAAAATCTCGTGCAGGATATTGCTAACGCTTTCAGTTGGGATGCCTGCTATCTCAGCCAACTCGTGAATTTTCACTCGGCGGCCCGCCAATACGAGATCATGGTTTTTATCCACGGTTTCCTCTGCGGTAACCGTTTTTGGGCCACCTGGGCGCGGTTCACCAAAAACCGATATGCGGCCACGGCAAAACTTTGCGAACCACTAGTAACTTTTAAAAAACGATGTTATATGTGGAGGCGATTTTAGATGCGATTTGAAGTCGGCCTTGTCGCTGTGAGCAACAACAACAACAAAAGGCATCTCTTTGTTTTATTTTTCTTTATAAATTTATATTTCAGTTGCAAATCTGCGTTAAAAACACAAGTACCGCAGCGCTAAGTTATTTTCTTTTTCCCCGTGTTGTCGATTGTAATTACGAGTATGTTGTAGAGAAGCCAAATCCTCACTAACAACGATAATTTGCGTGCAAACAAAATCAATTCACATTTGACAAACAAAATTTTTGTTTAAAAGAGCTATCTGTTCGAAATAAAGTGCGAGAAATGGGCAAAGTTAATCAGACAGAATTTTATTAAAGTAGATACTCAAACATTGAATTCGTAATATTCGTACTCGTCGTAGTCAGATACCGTAATATGGTAATCTTTGCTTGATTTCTAGAGCGAAAAAAATCATTTTGAGTTAATTACTATTTATAAGTGTTCTGGGGGAAATTTCGGTATATTTTGGAATAGAGCGAAAAGTTTCGGTGTTCCGAGGCGATTCGGAATAACTCCTATATTTTCAAAACGATTGGTCACATTAGTCCTACACCAAGAAGTTCATATTTTAGAAACTGCCGCAAGTAGAGTGGGACCGAAAATAATACCGGACACCAATATTAATACTCAATTATACATCGATTGTCATCATGTTCTTTATTTAGGAAACGTTGTCTCGACTGATGTTGGCACCGAACAGTCGGTACCGCCTTATTGGTGCAGTACATACGAGTAGACGCGGAGAATATTCCGTTGTAAAATATATCATGAAGTGGATACACCTAACCCAAAACAACTACAAAGAGCCCGCCAAACCAAGCGGACCAACAGTAAAGCTTTTGAAGATTAATCACGGTGCAAATTGTAAGAATCAATTAGTCGTATTCCTTTCCCAGTTTTCCCTTGAGTGATTTCTAAAGGAGCGTAGAATTACGACTACCTGTCAGTTCTCTGATGGTTCTGTTGATGGTTCTGATGCTGAACCTACTCGTATTTGCTGTTTCTACTGTACTTCTTACAATTCTTTTCGTTGAAATAACATGAGCTCGTTCATCCGTGCTGCTGGGATTGCTAACATTTAGAGGCTTTCAGATCTTAATCAATCTAACACGTCCTTTGCGGCATTTTTGATGACTTCTTGGCACCATTTCCTCTTATGTTTGCTTTTTATCTTAATATTCAACGTTATATCGAGTTTTTGTTGCTGAGTTGTTTGCGTGTTCCGAGTTATTGTATCGAGTTATTGTTGCGTTTATTCAGGACGTGGTTCTAGCGGGGAGTTCGTAGGAATATTTATTGACGATGTAGTCTTTCTCTATAGGCATAGTCTTCCATGCTGATTGCTATAAGGTGTTTGTTTACGCGTGAAGGGGAGCTGTTTTGTTGTTTATTGGCAGTCATATTAGTATACATCGACCCAACCCATCGCGTTTCTTGTACTACAGAGAAGTCTGCTTGATAGCATCCATAATTTTTCGAGATATGTAGGTCAGCGGTTGTCTTAGGGCAGCAGAGGGTAATTAGTGCACCTATTTTTAATAGGTGCGCAACGAAATTTTTGATAAAAATGCAACTTTATTGTGGAAAAATGGTTACAAAATAATCATTCAAAGTATTGCTCATAGCTAGCTACAATTTTATCCCATCTTTCTGGCACAGCTCGAACACCGTTACGGTAAAAGTGTTTATCTCTTGAGGCTATCCACAAATTAAGCCATTTTTTGATGTCTTTATATGAGCAGAACTGCTGGTTAGCCATATCATGTGCTATCGAACGGAAAAGGTAATATGTTGAGCGGATAATAGAAACACCCGATCAGTTTCAATATTCAATGCGAACATTGTATTTATTGCAATGTAGTACATTATGTATGTTATATGTTACAAAGAGAAATAGATTATATACATAACTTCAACACTTCCACTTTTATAATTCTATTTTCAATTCAAATCAAAACTCCTAGTTTTTCTCTTAAGGATTCAAAACGATCTTTCAGTAATGGTTTGTCTGTAGGAATGATATTTTACCTCAATGAGTCTTGCTGCACTTTGGTTGTCCATATTTAGAGTTGGAACATCCAATATATTTGAAACCAGTTCGGAGAATAAGCGATGTGCTCAAAACAATTCTTTAACACGTTTACAAGTCGCTACGTATTTTGATTCGGTAGTAGAAAGAGCGACGTATTTTTGACGCTGTGATGACCCCATAATTAAAGCATATCCGCTTGTTGAATTTCGCATGTCTTGATTACCAGTAAAATCAGTATCCGTAAAGCAATGTATTTAAAGATTAAACTTTTTAAATATTAGACCATGATCAAGAGTTCCCCGAATGTATTTTAAAATTCTTTTGACCGCAACTATGTAGCATTCTTTCGGATTGTCTAAATAACGACTAAATAAACTCACTGCATATGCGATATCCGGCCTTGTACCAATAGCTTAATAATTGAGGCAACCAATAGCTTCGCGGTATGAATAATTTGATGCAGTGTTTGTACTGGATATAAGTGGTGCATATTTGTTCTCAGCTGGTGTTGAAACAGATTTGAGAGAACTCGTTTTGCATACGACGACTGCTTTATTTGAACGTTTCCATTGATAATAGTTTGTCATTGATACCTTAATTTCAAATTCCTAACGTAGATGCAATAGAAGAGACTCAATATCGTTTTCATCATCTGCTGCCAGTCCTTCACGCGGACGGTCGTCAACATCGAAATTACCGTTTTTGAAGCGCCGGAACCAATCACGGCACGTTTTTTCACATTTTTCACAGCATTTCCGTGGGTCTATAACTTCGTGCGGTTTGCTAAGAGATGGCGTAACTTGTATTATTCCATTGGAACATGCTTTGGAAAGCTACTGTCATTGGACGTCATTTCAGTATATGTCAATCATTTGAAGCGTAAACAACAATAATTTCTTTTCACTCAAATATGTCGAACTTTGTGCCTGAAAAAGTGTTTTTGCGGGGAGTTCTTCATGACTTTAATATGAAGAAAACTGCTGCCGAAAGTCATCTTATTTTGGTGGAAGCTTATGGTGAACATGCGCTAGCTGAGCGAACGTGCCAAAAGTGGTTTGCACGATTTAAAAGTAGTGATTTTGGCTTGGAAGACGATGAACGTCCTGGGCAGCTAAAAAAAGTTTGAAGATGAAGAACTGGAAGCATTACTCTATGAAGATTGTTGCCAAACACAAGAAAAGCTCGCAGAATCTTTGGGTGTCACTCAAGCAGCCATTTCAAAACGTTTAAAAGCAGCTGGATATATTCAGATGCAAGGAAATTGGGTTCCACATGAACTCAAGCCGAGAAACGTCGAAAGGCGGCTTTGCATGTCCGAAATGCTGCTGGAACACCACAAAATTAAGTCATTTTTGCATCGGATTGTTACTGGTGATGAAAAATGGATCCATTACGACAACCTTAAGCGCAAAAAATCGTATGTGAAACCCGGCCAACCAGCCAAATCAACGGCAAAGCCGAATATCCATGGCGCGAAGTTAATGCTCTGTATTTAGTGGGATCAGATGTGTGTGCTGTATTATGAGCTGCTAAAACCGGGTGAAACTATCAATGGACAATGCTACCGAACGCAATTAATCCGTTTGAAGAGAGCAGTAGCCGAAAAACGCCCGGAATATGCGACCAGACACGAGGCAATAATTTTCTATCATGACAATGCTCGGTCCCACGTTGCTATTCCGGTTAAGAACTATTTGGAAAACATTGGATGGGAAGTCTTACTCCACCCGATTTATAGCCCAGACCTTACCCCTTCTGACTACCATTTGTTCCGGTCGATGCAGAACGCCCTCACTGAAATAAGGTTCACATCAGAGCAGAATATCAAAAATTGGCTTGATTCATTCTTGGCTGCCAAGCCGGCGTAGTTCTTTTGGGACGGGATCCACAAATTGCCAGAAAGATGGGAAAAAGTCATAGCTTCAGATGGATAATACTTTGAATAATACTATTGTACATGTTTTTCTTAAATAAACGTTCAAATTTTGAAAAAAAAAAAAAAACCGCACGAATTAAAATATATACCCAACATATGTCTAAGCTTGGTTCATGACGTTTTTTATATGTCAAAATCGACCAACACTTACTGCTGGAGCCGTCATTTGAATACCTTGTTGTGCTACTAATATATGTCGGCCAAAGAGCAGTGCACTTACGGAATAATTCACCAAACACATAACCTATCTCTTACATAGAGATAGTTATCTGATTCTGCTTAAGTTTTTGCAATGTTTCGGCACAGCATCTACCTTTGTAGCATTTATGGTAAGTTGTGTAGCAGATAAGTCAGACAGGAAATAAGTTTTATTAAAAAACCACAAAATCACACTTTCAGCTGCTTACAAACTTCACCAACTCCATCACATTGTTGCAAGGAAACATTTCAAAATGTCTTTTGCATTTTAAAAATAATAAATAATTTTATTAAGTACACTTTAGTGCTACTCCTACTTAAATTACACAAGTCGTGATAGTCTAACAAGTTTTGTTTTGTGTTGTTTTTTTTTTAGTTTCACATTCAAGAGATTCTGATTTCCTTATGCTGTAAATAGCAAAGGGTAGCCTTCTTTTAGTAATCGTTGCCATTCATGTAATTCATTTCATCGCCCCAATCGTTTGACGATGGTGGCTCGTTGTAACAGCATGACTTCTTTAACAGAAACGTCACGTGTTTCTGTCTAAGGACACAGATGTATAGGATCAGTGGCGCTTGAATGGCATTTACTATGATGTGTGCATAGAGAAGTCCATCAAATTTCAACCAAGAAAGAATCAGGAAGAACCATGATATCGACATTATTAGCAGGAGCAAGGCGTACATTATAAAGCTTAAAAGAAAGAATCAGAATTTAGGACTTTTGATCAAAGATTGTGGTGCTTTGTCCATACTTTGCCTTGAGTTTATGTTGGATTCTTCCATAAACATTCCTTCGATTGATTAACTTTAAGGTGGTTACGTAGAAGAATATATCAATCAGAATGGTACATGCAATGGGTGAGAAAAATATTGCAATTCCCAACCATCCAATAGTCTCTTGTTCTCCTATGACATTTTGTTTCTTGTAGGACTCTGCGTCGAGGAAACAATGTGAGAATATAGCCATCGCTGCCATTAGACCTGTGGCACCCCACGCATAAGCCGAGTAGTAACAATACTTTCGACCATCAGTCACTCTTAAAAAGACATTTCTTGACCTGGAAAAATTGAAATTTAGATAAGAGCAACAAGAAAAGACTGACGAGTCTTTACCTGAAGGTCTTCCATATGTAGTACCCGAAGCTATTAAGCCAGAAAAATGCACCCAGTAGACTGACATACAGAATTGTATCTGTAAAAAGAAACAGAGTTCAAAGTATGGTTTATTCATTTGGTTGATTTATCTTACCGGCCACTATGAAACTAACATGACTGCTGAGTTCAGTGAAAATCCTTACAAGGTCAGCTGCTTGGCTCATCATAAGGCAGACAGCAATCGTTGTTATGATGTTCCCCACTAAATCTCTAAAAGTAGAGCGAACGCACTGTAATATTGAATGGAAATATGGTAGTTGAGTCATGACCTCACCTTAAAGTTGGTAAAATGAAATAAATAATTGCAATCATCAGGAGAATGATCAGTGATATCCCATGGAAGATTGGATTTAGAATTTTTCTCAACAGGAAATTCGTGTCAGTCCATTTGATTTCCTTTTTCGCTAAGCAAATGTTGGCAAAAAGAATAGTCCGATGATTTCCACTTGTCGATATAGCCTGAGGGAAGAAATCAATTAGAAAAGAAGGATGATATTTGAGAAAATAAGTTACCTTGTCAATGCAGTACTGCCCTTGTCTGTAGTCATGAAAGTGAGGTTTACGTTCATCATCATCCTCATCTTGGTAGTCTGCATGTTCGTATTGCTCATCCTCATCTGTGTTTGTATAATGACGTAATTTACCATCACTTAGTAGGACCAATTTATCGGCACTCTAAAGCAAATTAATGGAAGATCAGGTCATTTGGATAATAATATCTTGTCTGGAGCTAGTGTGCTGATTTTTAAGAAATTCATGTGAAACAATTAGAAACTTATTGTCACTTACTCCTGGATAATGATAAATTGGCCATGTCTGCATTGATCCACATCCTGGAATGCCGATTACAAATTTGTACTTAACTGGAATGTTGTGTTCGCCACTGTAACTGGTAAACATTGGCTGGAAGAACTCTGAAAAATTCAAGAAATCGCCATTAACCGAAAATTTTGTAGAAATTTTGAAGAAATTGTTTGTGAATGGTGACTCTTTAAGAGTGCTGAACTTGAATCGGGTAAGTGGATGAACTTGGTTAAGAAGAAGAAAGAGGGCCTTTTACATTGTCATAGATTAGGGTCTATACCACCGCCTCTGGGTATTCTTTTAAGCTATCAAAAAACTGTTCAACGCGTGGTGCAATGGCGGTTTTGAAAACTTTTGTGATTGAGATGGGAACCTCGAAAATGTAGAGCACCGTGAGCGGCCTACAGCCACTGACGATGACCACTTGAAAGCGTTGGTTGAACCAGACCCACAACACCTTTTAGCTCACAACGGTTCAACAGCTTGCTATAGATCTTAGTGGAAGTTTTCAATTAAATTTCCTTGAACGACTTGGAAAAACAAAAAAAGGTCGACTAAAGGGTGTCATATGAGTTGGATGGTTTTCAGAAAAATCGTCGTTAAGAAACGGCTTTCGGGTGACGTGCAATGCAAAAAATTCTGTAGAACAATCGACGCAGTACTTGAGTTAAGATGAAAAGCTAAAGTACCACCATAATTGCAAGGATGGAGTCAAAAACGTAACAATAACTTAAAAAAGTACCAGGACAAGAGATGAGTCAAGTGAAGAAGTGAACTAAATGTCGAAAATCATTAATCAGCATGAGAATAACAATAAAGATGGTTAACATTGGTACGGAGCAGACTAGTGAATAATTACCACTGACAATTTTGTACCCTCGTAAAAAAAATATAATTTCTCAACGTTCTACTTATTTGAATATTTTAAACCCTATCACGACCATGAAAAACATACCTCCAACTTATTCGATGTTTGCATAAAGGTTCGAATATTGACTCTGAAACTTTTTTGGTCTTCTTAAACCATCTCTGAGGATGTCTGCCTGTCCTCGTCGATCCTTTGAGTTTTAGGAAACCCAGCGCCTCATATGAGACATAAAAAAAATCTTCCGGTTCCAAGACTAATCGTTAAAAATCTGGGGCGAGAATTTTACTACATGGTAACCTTCTTGGGAATGAAAAAAAAATTTTTTTAAATGTTTTTTTATTTTATTGAATATAGTCCCATTTTAGTTTGATATACTTATTCTAGCGATTTTCGAACTTCTTGATCCCGTCCGAAAAGTAATTTTTCGAAAGGTCTGCAAAATACTCCTCCGTGGCGTCGATGATTTCCTCGCGTGAGCTGAATTTTTTATCGATAAGCCATCTTTTGAGGTTTGGGAAGAGATAATAATCTGAGGGAGCCAAATCGGGCGAATACGGTGGATGCGACAGCAATTGGAGCCGTATGTCATTGATTTAAGTCACTGTTGCGATGCTCTTGTGCGCCGGTGCATTGCCCTGCAAAAACAAAATTTTTTATCGCTTCATGTGAGGCCGTTTTGCAGCGATTTCGGCTTTCAATCGCTTCAATAATGCACACTAATACTCGCTGTTGATGGTATTTCTCTTTTTCGAGGTAGTCCACGACGCCATAACCTTTCCGACCCATCGAGAATCCCTCGGCCCCTACGGAGCACTCGTGCTGGCTTCAGTCCATTGCCGGGCACTCATTCTGTTCTCTGGTGTTCAACAGTTACCAATCGACGCCAAAAGTCCGCCCGATTCCGCATCAGCAAGTCCAAACGCTCTTTCGAAGTGCTCTCGCGTTCGTTTTTTTGGTCAAGAGTGAGTATGCGCGGCACCCAGAGGCAGGATTACTTTTTCATATGCAGAATATTGCCCAAAATATGGCGTGTGCGCTCAGTACTTATCTTTGTGGTATCTGCTAGCTCGCGCATCTTCACTTTCCGGTCAGCCAACACCATTTCATGTATTTTTTTGACATTGTCCTCTGTAACCGCATCAGAGGGCCTGCCTCTGCGGACTTGATCGGTAGTGGAGATGCGGTCATCACGAAACTCTCGAAACAAATATTTGACGGTGTAATCTGACGGAGCATTAGCCCCATAATATTTATCCAACTTTTCTTTTGTTCCCTTCGCCGTTTTGCCTCTCAAAAAATAATGTTTTGTGAGAGAACGAAAATCGTTTTTGTCCATACTCAACATGATGTCAAACACGTCAACAACAATCAGCTGTCAAAACAAAACCATAGACAGTATGGCACTGAAATTTGGCATGCATAAATATGAACGGACTTCATTATAAACTTTTTTGCAGTAGCAGCGCATTCTGGCGGTCAAGGAGGTTACTTTTCACTCAACCTAGAGTGTTGAGACACACGCGTTTGTGTCTCAAGCAGACTTTAAGGCATTTCACGAGGCCGTTGAATTGCTTCAGCTCGTACCAATTATTAGCCAGCATCAAATTAATTTGTTTTAGCAACTCGGGTGAAGGGTTCAGTTTGCAAAACTTCGGAGATTTAAGCGCTTTTACAGAATATTTTTATATAAGACAAAATTCTATCAAAAAACATTTTTAAAAGCTTGATAGCCAAGTTAGTTAGGTAGTTGTTTTTTTTTTTAACTTAGTGAAAGAACATTTTGTTTATTATGTAAAGCTTAAAACTACTTACAAAATAATACCTAAACTTTCTAAGCTACGTTACGTAATTAAATACGTACTTTGTTTTTTGTGATACCCATCTTTTAAATTATTATTATTATTATTTTTTTTTTATCTACTAAACCGGAGACGCTCCGTACTGCCTTGTATCGTAGTTGAGTCGCCTGTCTGCAGTTGTTCGAGCAACATTGAAGATTAGTGGCACCGCTAATTTGTCCTGGATCAGCACTTTATTACCAAAATAGAGGAATGCCTCTGGGGGAATGAAGCCGTTAAAGTGTAAACTCTCGTGATATAAAGAATTAGGGTAATGAGCCGCGGGGAAGGTTGTTCGTCGAGGCTATTGCTCTAGCAATGTGCTTCAATGCTTCTAGTGCCATTCTAGTGTGATTCGAAGATAGTTTGAAGTTCTTCCTTCGAAATGAACGGAGGAAGTTCCCTTTTATCAGCGATGACATTAATTGCCAGATAGTTGTCTTTGATGATTTCTTCACTAGAAGGACGGAATTGGAGAAAAAGTGATGGTGAATTCAATTCCCTTTGGGAGTTTCGGAAGAAAGACAGGTAAAGTAATGGCCAAAAATGGGTTGTGTTAAACAATTTTGAACGTGATGATCAAACCAGAAGGCCAATTGAGTTGTATAAGTATGACCTGCAAAGCATATTACCACATAAGGTTAAAACACACTCGCAAATTGAGGACTTAGATGGAAGCTATATGATTATCGTAAGCACTGAGCTGCAACAATCTGGCGATGATTTGTGCTGCGACTATGGCTACATTGTGCCATGTAGCACACATCAATTGTGCTTATTTTACATGGTCTTTGGACTCGAAAAATGTATGTTTATTATGTAAATGCGAGCGTTGAGCAGGAATACTCTGTCGGAAACCAATTCCCTTTGAAAGAATGGATTCAAGCGATTAAAGAACTTCCGGTGCTAACAGGCAACATGGCAGACCTTTTACACATGCTTTTTCAACGTATTTGAAATAATAATAAAGATTTTTTCAGGATTAGTCATAGTGTTGAAATAATGATGGCTGCAGACGAATCCATAATGTGCTAATTGAAGCTCTCATATTTCTGTAGCGGGTTTCTAGCTTCAGAATATCTTGCTCCTTTTGCCCACCAAGCACTCTCTCAGAAAGAGCCTGGCGCTCCAAGTTGGGGGTTATGCGTTGGGTTAGCTATTCCTCCATGTAAAAACTCTACTATATACGAGTATACTAGGATAAGGACAGACTCACAGTTGACTGCTTTGTAAAAATGTTTAGATTCGAACATGGGATTTTTGGATCTTAAACAAGCCTAACATTTGGCAGCAGCCTACTAGCAGACTACTAACTAATCGTAAGAATCGACTGTATAAAATAAAAATGCAATATCTGTTTACGTGCAGATTTGTTATAAGAGGCATAAGAAATGTTTTAAGTGTTACCGATCGCGTGTTTTTAAATCTTGCTGCTATTCATTAAGTGCTGAAGACCAGTGCCATCGATGGAAAGAAGCCTTCAAAAATGCCAATATTGGTGTACTGGGCTTCAGTACTTACGAAACCACAGATTTGTTCAAGAGTGCGGCAATTCATAAAACGTATTTAAACGAGAAAGATAGGACTAAGAAGAATCTCAGCCATTGCTAATGATATTAAAAAATTACTCCTGCAGAATGTTAAACGGTGAGGGCGATCCAAATCCAGCTGTCAGGCAGCATACCTGGGTGATGAAAGACAAAACGTTCGTTATCCCGGCATTAATGAAGTAAAGCAACGAATATCTTATCTAATGTACAACAAGGTTTTGACCCTAACGGCCTACCTAATGCAGGGCCCGAGTGACCTGGTAGAGCGTCCCGAATTTGGTCAAAAGAACGTGGGCCAACACTGCGTACAAAATTGTGTCTGCTGTATTGTTTGTACTGTAAGTCCATATCTCGATTGATACTCACCGCCTTTTTACTAATATTATTGAGTTATACAGACAACGTTATGCCTAGACAGATTGTGCAGCACGGAGTACGCTCAGTATTCCGTAAGGGTCGGAAGCAATCATACCCAGATTTTACATTTACACATTGATCAAAGTTCCCGGAATTTATTCAGAAACTTAAAAATACAATTTTATTCATCTAAATCTATATTGTCCCCTTTAAAGCAATCCCCATCGATTGCAACACACTTATGCCAGCGCTTGATCCAATCCTCGAAACATTTTTTATATTCGGTTTTCGGTTTGTCCGTCAGTGCTTCATGCGATTTTTGATTACCTCCTCTCGGTTGCTGAAACGCGTTGCCCGTAGTGGTTTTTGAACTCGATTGAACAAAAAGAAGTCACAGGGAGCCAAATCAGGTAAATTCAATGGCTGTTGGATGGTATTTGTTTCATTTTTCGTCAAAAAACTACGAATACTGATGGCACTGTGCGACGGTGCGTTATCATGGTGAAAAATCCACGAGTTTTCTGCCTACAATTCTGATCCCTTTCGGCGATTTGCTTCACGCAAACGTCTCAAAACGCCTAAATAATACTCTTTGTTTACTGTCTGACCTCATTTGGTGAAATCCATTCGTTTGCTCGATGTCTAGATTGCGTTTCGTACTCGTAAACCCACGTCTCGTCTCCAGTAATGATCCTTTTGATGAATGTGGGATGAGAATCAGCCCCGCAAATCATCTCAATTTTGTTGCTACACGACGGAAACCGAAATCATTAACCAAAATGTCTTGGACGGATCCATAGCCAATGTTCAAGTCCTCCGCTATCTCTCTGATGTTTAATTTGCGGTTATTGACCAACATTTCTTTTACTTCATCAATGTTTTCGTCGGTTTTCGATGTCGATGGTATGCTACTGCGTTCATCATCTTCGATTGACTCACGACCACTTTTGAACCGCTCGCGCCACTGGTAAACGACTGTTTTCTTTAGAGAATCATTATCGAAACACTTTTCCAACAATTCCAACGTTCGCGCACCATTAAATCCATTTTTTAACGCGAAATTTAATACAAGTTCGTTGTTGCAAATTTAAATCCATTTCTAAAATTGTAAAAAAATCGCCAACACATACAGAGATAGATGTACTCTTTGCTACGTAACTTTTTGCAAATGTCAAGCTATGACGCAAAGATTTAGAGGGAATGTCAACAATAGATGTACCAACTTAATAAAAAAAAAAAGAACCCAAATCGGAACAATGGGAGCGCCACAAGGTGACGCCACCGGTGATAAAGGTGGTACCATTGATATCATCTACCATGAACACAGTGAGCAGTATCATATTGGAAGGGGTAGAAATGGGTTTAATATCCAAAAGGGGGGAAACCAAGAACAAATAGGTCACACACAAAAGCGTCACTCTATACAAGGCGTTCCAAAGTAAACAGGATTTTTTAAAAATAAAAACAACAAGTTTTCTTTTAAAACCGATTTATTTTATAGAAAATAGATTCAATACACAGCGATTTGCACGGTCCAAAGGATTTCGCACCAAACACCAAGATAGAATTGTGCATTTACTGTTTGGCTCAGTGGAACGAACACTTTCCCCAAATGAGATACATATATGTATGTTTTAGGTTTTAACTTATCTGACGCCATCGATTCGGCATTTTGGTTATTGATTTCTGGATCATTTTGAAAACACCACGTTTCATCACCAGTCAGAATGTTGTAAAGAAGGTTTTTGTGCTTTTTAACCTTTGATGATGGCTTTCGAATGTTGAATTCTGAGCTAATTTTTTTGCTCGATGCTCAATTTCGTATCGATTACAAAAATATACTGACACTTTAGAAGCAATAACTCTGCTTTTATTTGTCCAAATGTCATAAAATCTGTTACATGTAATAGATGTTCTCACTAGAAATACCTATTTTTGAAAAGTCCTGTTTACTTTGGAACGAAATAAGTACATCTAAAGGTAGATTTTGTAAGTTATTGGTTTTTAATTGTCAAAAAAAAAAAAAAATACAGAAACATTGTAAAAGTTTATAATTTTTTAATTTGAGTTGATAAATCAATCCTTGTCATTTACTTTCTAAATATTAGTTCATATGGCCTAATTTAAAATCACTTTTTCTAGCATAATGGCTGGTTTTTTTCAAAGATGACTGTGAGAACAACGTTACCGTCAATAGCGTCCGCTTTTTTTTTGTAGTTACTTTGAGGTAGTTAGGGATTTGTGTAGTATACCTCGATTCAATTTTGAGCTCAGCTCTTATATTGACACATCAGTACAAATCAAATGAAGAGCTATAGCCACCGTATACGAGGGCTGTGTGATAATTACCCGAATTAAAAATGACAACGCAACTTTTTTAGGTTTTGACAATTAATTTTTCAATATAATCCCCTTTCAACTCGAGACACCTTTCCCAGCGGTGTGTACTATACCCTTTCCGACTTTGTTGGCCTGCGTTTGACCCGTACCCGTACTTTTTCCCGGTAAGCGATCTTTTAAGGTTTGGGAACAAAACAAAGTCTCAGGGAGCCAAATTCGGAGAATGCGGAGGATGGGGAGGTGTGGTCGTTTTTTCTTTAAATCGGTGTTGAATCGGCCCAATAATTGTTTTTCCCATCTACAATTAATCAACGTAGATCACACCTGATGCGTCCCAAAAAAAACGGTGGCCATAACCTTTGCGGCCGAAGGCAACCCATTGTTTTGATTGTTCTTTGGTCTCTGGTGTGTACCAATGAATCCATGTCACATCGGTGGTCACAAAACGACGCAGAAACTCCTCCGGATTTCGATTAAACAGGGCCAAGCACGTGGCCTCACGATTGCGTTTGTTCTCCGATGTGAGCAAACGTGGCAACCATCACGCAGACAGCTTTCTTACGTCTAAAATCTCGATCAGGATATGGCTAACGTGTTCAGTTGCGATTCCTGCTATCTCAGTCAACTCGTAAATTTTCACTCGGCGATCCGCCAATACGAGATCATGAATATTGTCCACGGTGGTAACCGTTTTTAGGGCACATGGGAGCAGTTCATCAAAAACCGACGTGCGGCCACGGCGAAACTCTGCGAACCAATGGTAAACGGTTGCACGGAAAGGTGAATTGGTCCCATATACAACATCGAAAATGGGCTTGATGTCCTCGCAAGTTTTGCCACTCAAAAACAAGAATCGGGTCACAGAGCGATACTGCTCTTTTTCCATTGTCGCAAAAAACACTAACACGATGTTATGAAATGGGTGTTAAAACAAAACTAAGCGTCGGACTGTCATCAAATTTTGACATGCGGGCTAAAAACGGTTATACTTAATGATGGTATACACATTTTTGGCTCAGTAGCGCCATCTATCTTCCAATCCGGGTACTAATCCAACAACCCTCGTATTGTTAATTTCGCTCAAGAATTTTATTGTGTAATAAGGCTTTGCCAAGGACTTATATTAAAATCCCTGGCAGCCCAACTCTGTTATATGAGGCAGAATCACTGATATTGACAAAAGCAGATGAAGATAACAGTGGTCGTTTCAAACGCAAGATTCGTGAGTACGAATAATTGTTGGTCGGCATTGACATCGACGTGATCAGAAACGTATGGAACAGTCGCTTGGATCATGTAAAACAAACTAATACCAATGTTGCAAGCCAAAGTCCCCATCTCCTACCCTTAAAGACAGCGCAGATTGAAAGGAGTCTTCAAACGTCTTAGAGTACGCATCTGGTTGCAGTTGTTGAAAGACCTCGCTAAGTGGAACGGTTTTTTTTATTGATATCTAGGTCCACACCAGATTGTAAGCAAAGTAGGAATTAAATCAAACTGGGTTTTTTTTTAGAAAGTTGTAGAATCAGTTCAGTCAGCGTGACAAAACGAAAACAGAATTTTTAAACGCAGATTTGAATAATCTATTGAACGGGATGTCCTACAAATTTCTATTGTATTCATATTGTATTCCTATTCAGCTTGCCTATCATATATAAAGTGCTCAAAGCTTTAATTATCAAATTTGTGGGTTGAAATAAAACTGAATGCAAACTCCAAATATTCCAGGACATTTTTCCATAAATTTTTTATTTCTGTCACCCCTCTCCTGCTAAACCCGTCAAAACTCTCACAATTCCACAGCGATAAATAACGTTATCCGATAAATTATTTAAAGACTTCCCTAAATTTGTCTCGTACAAACGAAATTTTCAAAAGCATAAAACGTCACAACACCAAAGACTAAACAGCGAATACTAAATACTGAATGCCGAATACCGAATACCGAATTCCCTTATGTGAAACGATACTCCATTTCGGGCAGCAGGAATAAATCACCAAAAGCCTTCGGCACAATATGCTGTGTAACGAGTTTTAATTAAATTGCCATTTAGGGAAAGTCTCCCCAGCTATCAGATAAAGCGACTGACTGTTAAAAAGAGCCTACGAGTACGACTATGTCATGCTATGCCATGGCAAACCAGTCAAGTTCAATGGACTCAATATAGTCGTCAATCGTCAATCGCCAATAGCGTACACTGTCTCCTGCCACTTCTTGAATTCCCAGATAAGAGTACGAGTATAAGAAAAGGCCAGTAGTCCACTATCCGCTACTGGTCAGGCTTACGTCCACCTGCAGTAGAGTCTCTAGCAACTATTCATACCATTGTGCCCCATAAAAAAAAGAAAAACCACAAATTGAATGTTTGTATGGTGTAAATTGAATCGACTTAATGACACAATGCAACTTGTTTAACCGCTAGATATGAGTCGCAATCGTGCATCGATGACATCGCTTTTTCTATTACAGATGGAACGTCGTCGTTGTCTGTCGTATGGTGTGCTACAAGATAGATTCTGGCCTCGAGCGACGCGCCAACGAGTTGCATTAAATTAGCAAACAAATAAATAAATAACGAATAATGGATTAATTAAGCCCGGCAGACGAGTGCGTTTGTATGTAGGCCTGTAACGGCTATGGACATGGCAACCGAGAAATGGCTAATTAGGGCACCCAATCAAAACATTTTCTTTTGTTTTTGATTCGTTAATTTTTCGTATTTGTTTTGTTTTGATATGAAGCTTCGAAACATTTTCCGAGATCCAGAATTGGATATTTATTCTGAATCTGTTTGTTTTCGTATGCGTTTGTAGATTGTGATTAAACTTGGAAATTTATTTTTTTATAAATAAATGATGAATCTCGGGGAAAAGTACGCCCGTACATTTGCTTATCAAACTTGAAATTTGAATTTTAGTCTTTTGACTATTTTACGTATGAATATCTCGAAATCATGAGTCATGGTTACCAGTGCATTCTTGAACGTATTCATTACAAACTGACTGAAATGAATGAACCTTATGTACCATATCTGTGCCGAGTGACATACCATATTTATTAGGATACTGCCTATAGAGTTGTGGCTTCATCTGAAATTGCGTTATTGTCCTTAGTCTGGGACTATACTTGGAATTACTCAAATTTTGTGTATCTTATTGTAAATAGAATTGTCTGATTCAAAGAAACCAGCTAATACGCTCATACGCTCTAGCTGTCGGTTGGAGGCTTCCACAAATACACTTGCTTATAATTAAAGAACGCTTAAATACGGAGACTTGTAAAACTATGGGTTCCTTAATAGATCGCGTGATAGAGTGATAGAGATAGTGTGATAGAGTGGATCGGGCAAAAACATTGTCGTAGCTTTTACGCGCTAATTCCATCCCAATATTCCCAGGGAGATTTAAGCGACTTCCAATCAATAAGCCGTCATATTCTTATCGGCGCGAGAGTCCCCCTCTTCCCGTGTCATAGTTTTCAGCCAGAATATGGTTATGGATATCCTAAACATTCGAAACATAAGAAAATAGTCTGAGAAAGTATGACATCAAACTGCTACAATCGTAGGAGATCGTCAGAGCCTTTGCAGATCGGGTGTTATTTAATCTATCAAGAGATATTATGGTATGCCACCAGCGTAAATACTTACGACCAGTATTATCACGTGCTTTATGTGGGCGCTTGCCACGGATTAATCCGTTCATTTAAAACATTAGAAATTCAGCCTCATCCTCCATCCAAACGCTCATTTACAATGACATTCCAGCTGTCAGCCCTTTGGATAAGCCCAATCTGCTTGCGGCCAGTTCAACAATTTCAGATTGTGCTTACTTCCGCATACACTTAAGTACGTCAAATCTTTAATTGAACGAGTCCACTTTCGCACTCGTGTAGTAGCAAGAGTAATTAAAGATCTCAACATATAAATATATAAATCTGCAGGTCCAGATGGTGTATCTCTCTTTCTTCTGAAGAGGTATTCTTGCTCGCTGGCAAAACCACTGCGTAAGCTTTTTCATCACTCCTACCCTTTAGGAGGACTTTTTCCGAGCAGATGGAAAACCAGGGTGTCCATAAAAGAGACAAATCTTCTTCTCTCCCTTCCTACATGCCTATTGCACTTACGTCCTTTTTTTCCAAAGTCATGGAAAGACTCATAAACAAACACAAACACAAACTTTTCAATTACCCCCAGTAAAGTTCCACTGATGAATCTGATGGCATGTCTCACCGAAAAGTGGAACCAAAGCGTATATCACTTGATATTTCTAAGACGTTTGACAGAGTTTGATATCAGGCTCTTTTGTCGAAAATGTGTGCTTTTGGGATCGATGACTCTCCTTCAATGGATTAGAAATGAGCTTTCGGACCGTTCAGCTCAAGTTGTTTTGGATGATTTCAGATCTGATGTTCACAGAATAAATTCTGGTGTTTCCCAGGGCTCCGTTCTGTCTCCGACACTATTTTTAATTTTCACATCAATGATACCTTGTCCGCTACCTCTAATCCGATATATTCCTTAGCTCACAGCATTACTCTCTACATTTTATATTCGTTCCCTCACGTCCCTGTTCTTTGGCTATAAAACGGGAACGGCAGCGTATGTTAAGTTCATTAAATTTCGTTATTAACCATTTGATATACAATTATGGAATTAGCAACAGAGTGGAATTTAAAGCTTCCAAAACACAATCCTGTCTGCTGTTGTTAAAGCGAAAACTAAACATTCAGCTATTATCCATGAATGACACTTTCATCGTCGAAACCGGAAAAGTTTATATTCTTGGTATGTGTTTCGGTGAGAGTTTAAACTTGAATGATTACATATTCAATGTCGTCGAAAATGCTGCGAAATGTCTAGGTATCCTCAAGCGATGTAAGAAATATTCAACCTCCTCTGATCTGGCCTCAATATATAAGGCATTCAATAGCCCAAAGCTGGAGTTTAATGCCCACATCTCGTCAGTTGCTCCTAAAACATCTCTGATCCTGCTATATAGGATTCAAAACCATGCGATTAAACTCATAAGTGATACTAATATTAGTCAGTCAATTGGCATCCTCGAACACCGAAGTAATGCTTGCCGTATCACTGTCTTTATCGCCATTTCTACCACCGGTGCTCTATTGAAATCGTAAGTAGCATTCCGCCATTCAAACCTTCAACCGTAACACCTGTCTCGCTATGGATGCTCAACAGTATACCACACACTTTCAGATGTACTCTAAAGTATCGTGATTCGTTCCTTAGCCGTACAACTCGCTTATGGAATGCCCTGCCGAGCACTCTGTTTACTGGTTGTTATAACTTATAAACATTTAAATGCAATGTTCATCAGTACCTCTCTTTTCTTCTTCTCTAAATTTACTTCGTCCGCGCTGTGTACAAACATTTTAAGATAACACAAATCGCTTGAGTTCGCGCTAATTATAAAATAAAAAAATCGGTGCGTCCTGATTTTGAATAGAAAATAACCCCATTCTTGATCTTTAGACCATTCTAGGGAAACCCCATTCAGTCATTGTGTAGACTAGAGAGTGTAGGTAGGAGCTTGCATAAAATTTCCACCAATCTTAGGGTCATGACGCCCTGTAGTACATATTTGTCATATTTTGGGGTTTTCAAACGATGGCTCCTGACTGATAGTGTGCCAGAATGAAGCCTTAGTTAAGTTGGTTAGTAAGACCCCTATAAATCTCATATATGCACTGGCCGCATTCATGCGTTCAAATGTCGATGTTCAAATGCTATTTACCGCAGTCACTTCAATCTGATGATTTGGGATGCTATTGCAGGAACCAATTTAGAAATTTAAGAGTTACGAAGCGTTTTGTAACGTGGCGGTTACGTAAGGTGTGAAAGTGAATGTTATCTTTATTAACTATGAAATAGGGTAATCCACGAAGAGTTGCCATTTTAAATCAACAGAAAAATGCAGCATTTTCCAAACCGTTCATTACTGTGAGCTCAAATTTTGACACATGACAGATAATTTTATTATTTGCAAGCCTTTTAAACGATTTGCGTCTCAGTTGTGTTGAAAAATTTTTATCCGCGATGGAATTCAAACGTGATAGTGTGATTGCTTTATATTTGGCTGGAAAACCATAAGTAGCTATCGTTAGAGCCCTCCAGCACCTCAACGTGAATAAATCATTTATGTCTCGAACCATAGCTCGTTACCGTGATGTTGGCAGCGTTGCAAAACGCCATGGAGGTGGTCATAAAAAAACAGCAGTATCGGCAGAAATGGTTCGGAAAGTGAAGGCTCGAATGGAGCAAAATCCGCGTCGAAGTGGAAGAAAAATGGCTCGTGTGCTCAACATATCGTTGGAACGGATGCAACACATACTGAAAAATGAGCTTATGCTCAATCCATTGAAGTTCCAAAAAACACACGATCCTAGACCGCAACAGAAAAAAGTTAGGGTCTAGAGAGCGAAGGAGTTGCTACGCTTGCACGAAAGTGGTAAGTTGCCGAATTTGGTTTTTTCCGATGAGTCGCCATTTGTTATAGAGCCATATGTCATCAAACAAAATGACCGAGTTTACTTGCCAGAGAGGTCCTTCGAAAATTTACACCTTCGGACGGTCACCAGAAAGCAGGTAGCACCGACGGTGATGGTTTTGGCCCCCATAACCGCATATACGGCATACCGTGAAACTATCTTAGAGACAGTATTGAAGCCTTGGGCAAACAATCATTTCGGTCGGAGACCGTGGACATTTCAACAAGACTCGGCACCGTCTCACAAAGCGCGTGTCAACCAAGATTGGTTAAAAAACAATGTTCCAAACTTCATTTCTTCGACACAACATTGGCACTAAAAAATACCAAAGTTTGGACGACTTCAAAACAAGCACTTCGCCGGGAATCTGCCAAAATACCGCAGATCCATTTGCGTGCAGCGTGCGATGCTTTCTTCGGCCCTCTCAAGGCCATTATTCGTGCCAGAGGTGGACATATTGAATACTACTGATACAATTTGAAAATTTATGTATTTTCCAACATTTTTTGCTTTTGGCACAATAAAAATTACCAAAAAATAAAAAAATTACAGCATTTTAAAAAGTTGCAGTTCAAGTCAGTCACCCTGCAAGCTTGTGATATGCTTACTCAATATCGCTTACCATATCCCGTTTGTTGTACTGTGTTTTGTCAAGCACCAAATCGGTGAATATCATCTTTGAGACAGGAAGGTCCGTAGATCAAATTTCCCTCCAAGGCTGTTGTTAGAGAAAGCCTATGTATTTAAAACCATATATCAAGGATGGTTAAGACATCACTGCGATCTTCCATATGAAGAAAAAAGACTTACGCTTTGCATGCAATATCTTAAGCGTCGTTTCTAAAAGAATTGTGCAAAACTCACACGCCAACACTAGAAGTATAATATTTCAAAAGTAAGTTCAATTACTCGCATGCTATTAACGATGTTGACATAATTGGAAGGACTCAGAGCGGTGTCAGTAAGCAGTGAGCATCGCTTCTGGAATGAGAGGTAGTGGTCTAGCGGTCAACGGGCAAAATTAGATAAATACGCTGTCTAAAAAAAATTACACTTAACAAAGGAATTTAAGATAGAACGTCACTTCAGGCAGATATAACTTTGAGATTGTTAGGAACTTTATCTACCTAGGCTTCTAGACTAATTTTGGCAATGATAATAACGCTGATATCAGAAGAATTATAACTCCTACCAAAAGTTGTTTCTTTGGACTAAGGTGGCAATTGAGCAGCAAAGTCGTCTCCCGAGCAATGAAGCCTCAAGAATGGATGATACCATCATAGGTTGTTTTGAGAGAGAGGCTATTTGGTTAATCTGTGATCCTGGCTGAATAGATGATATACACGAATACAACAGCGCACTGTACGGACTTTACAGCGACATCGATCTAGTCAGAGAGCCCGATGGGTGAGACATGTAGAGCGGATAAACACCAGCACAACGGCTCGGAGTATCGGGTGGGAAATAAGATATGCACAAGCTACACAACTTTCCGTTTTCATTTTACACTACCATTCGTTGCTTTTTATCAAAGTAAAGAAAAATGGCGTGAAAGTTAGCCAAAAGTCAATGAATTAGTAATATCCATCTACGGGTCTAATCTGGATAGAGACATTAAGGCGAGATTCAACTCCGATATGGTTCCACCTGTAGTAAGAATATCAAAACCTCTAGGATCTGAAAATAGATCTGCATTGATCTAAGTTTAAGGGACGCATGATTTAATCTTACCTTGTTGTTGATGCAAAAGCTACGTTATTTCAGGTGGGTCAATATATAACTGCGTTTTTAAACGAAAACGGGTTTACTTTTCAACATAAATCGGTTTCAATTGTGTTTTCTCCATTTTTTAGATTTGAAATTATCAGCATAGTATCCCGACAATTATAATTCAGTTGTGAAGTGCTTACATTTTTGGCAAGAACCATATAAGTCATAGAACCTGCCGTGCGATGTTAGAATACGAGTGAGTCATACTGTCATACCTATGCCCAGCACGCATGAGCTTGAAGACTTACAGACTCAAGAGAGCGCCATACATCAGTATGAATATTACACTAGAAACTAAAAAGAAAGTTTGTATGAGTTCAAAGTAATTTCAAGATAATTTTGTCCTTTTATTCTGTTTTCGCAATGAATACTGCAGTCTAAAAGGTGGTACAATCCATAAAAATTTTGTTATATCCCTACCCATTCTTTAAAAATTGCAGTGGTCTCTGGACCGCGCGTCAGATGACTACTCGTTGAGCAGGTATAAAAAGAATGATTTTACATTAGTTCAAAGATTAGTACGACCAAGAAGCTCCTGATTTGGACGATAGAAGCGTTCCTTATGATGTGCATACAGATCTGTATGCAATTTTGCAGGAAATTTAAAGAATTGTAGGTGTATTAGAGAAAACCTTCATAAAGACGAGTGATGCATTAAAAATAATATTTTAGAGGACAGGACGAAAGCACATAGTCTTTTCTTTTCCATAAATATCTATTGGGATATTAAGGTTGATTAAGGTTGTCTATGTTTTTTTTTTTTTTTTTTTTTTATTAAAAAAATTATCCTTATCGCGGTCGAGGTTTAAGTAGGGTTTGGCTGTGATTTACATGCGATAGGTAATTTTCAGGCAGCAGCTGATGTACTTTGTACGGTTTTCCACCAAAATCCGTTTGTTGATTGTTCTGAGACGCGTCTAATACTGTTCCATGCTGAGTACGCCTCCACTGGGCGAGTAGCTTAACCTAGTGCAATACTTTTAACCAAATATCAAAGACCAGGTTTGAAATGGTTTCCCCATAATGCGAATAATGTTTTATTTTTAAGCCAGCGGTTGTCTTAAGTCTATATATTAAGATTAAAGCTGTAGACTATACGAGTATACATATGTGGGTAGATAATATGGTAGACTCAAATGACATTCTCCTTGAAAAACGCGAATAATTCTGTCATTGCATCAAATGCCATCCATACGATCTATCTTCGATAAAAAAAACAAACAATTTTCGTTGTTAGTCAGTCAGTGGTTAACCACGTGTTTCGTGCAAAAAATATTACTCGATTGTTTCAACTCTCAAAAGTCGCCATAGAAGAGTAAGTTTCTCGGGATATCTAAGGTTGACTTGCTTGTTTATAAAGTTAGATTCGCTGAAATTTAATTTTTCTTTAAAATTTGTATCATTTCTCAGACAATCTAGCGCGGCGCTTTAGGGGATCTTCAGACCAAGTTCTTCGCCGAACAAAATTTCATGACATGACAGTCAAATTTCTTGTGAACCAGTAGAGACTTTACCTTTCTCGCAAACTTTCAGATCAATAAGTCTCATGCTTAGTTATGCTTAGTTAAAACCGAGCGATTATTGGAGATTCATATTAGGAACAGAGTCGCAGCATGCATATATGAAAGGAAAATCTCTTAGAACCTCCCTGCACGAGGTGGTGGTGAATATAGAAACGAGTCTATATTTCAGTAAGTTTGCGATGGCGATAGAGAAAGATCCTCCAATAACGTGTAGTGCAGCGTCATTAAAAGCATTCTAGTAGGCACTAATATTGCATATAGCATTACGAATTAGGTTTGCAAAATAAATTGTTTCATTAGGCAAAGCTCCCCTTGACTCAGGGAGCAGTCATATCGCCACTCCTGTGGGTGCTGGTTATAAATGACATCCTCCAAAAATTCAGTACAATGGGTAGAAGTAGCACAGCATACGCAGATGACGTAGTCATAATAGTGCAGGTAAAACACTAAAATATTTTAAGCGAGATTATGGAGGTCCTAAAGACGATCAGCACTTGGGCAAAAAGCTGTGGTCTCAATGCCAACCCTTCCTGGAACAGAACTGGTTCTTTTTACCAGAACGCATAAGATACTGGAATTTAAACTCTCACAATTTAATGAATTGGAATTGTCCCTCTCGGACAACGCGAAGTATCTGGGTGTTATTCTGGACAAAAAAATGGATTGGAATCTTAACGTAGGGGAAAGAATCAAAAAGGCCTATATGGTAATTCTTTTTAATTGCAAAAGAACAGTAGCAACAATTTGAAGCTTAATATTTGCTATGGTGCACTAGTATGGTAGAAAACAACAAACAAGAAAAAGGTTTACGTAAAAATGACCAGCGGCTCAAAGAACGCCTTCCATAGCCATTACAGGTGCACTCCGTACTACTTTTCCGATAGCATTGGGTACCTTTCTGCACCTAAACCGCTTGATTTACTGATTAAAATTCTTGCTGGCAACAGTGCGATACGACTCACTAATTTGGGTCACTTCAATAGCTATTGCCGGTTAATCCAATTCGTACGGATGAAATTCCTTCCTTGGTCGACTTCGACATTTCGTATGCTAAAATATATCCGGAGAGGGAGGATTGGCAAAAAAATACAGTAATCAGATGAAATGAAAATGCAATTTTTACAGATGGTTCGAAAACAAAGGAAGGAACATGTTTTGGCATCTTCTCAGAAGACCCAAACCTAAGAGTGTCTATATGACCACTAGACACAAGTAGGTTCTGAATGTCTTCAGGGCAGATGAGCTAATGAAGATAAGATAGGTGTCCGGAAGCCAGGCAGCACTTAAGGCAATGGAATTGACCAAACATCAATTCTGATATAGTCAGGGGCTGTTTCACAGTGCTCAGAGCATAATGCACTCAGACCAGGGTGAGATTGTGCTGTGTGCCAAGACACTGCGGTTTATAAGGAAATGAACAAGCGGATGAGCTTGCAAGAAGAGGAGGGATAATCGATAATAATGAGGTCGTAAACATCAAACCACCCCTTTTGCATAGTAAGGGGTACTATTACGGGAAAAAAAATCATAAAGACTGCCAACCTGAAGTTGTCAAGTCTTGAAGGATACAGGGCTCTCTGACAACTTTTCGACGGAAAAAGATCTAGGAGTTAATAAAATTAAACAGGGGATAAGCTTAGGGCAATAATATGAATTCTGATAATACACTGTCTCCTGAGGAAACATGCAAAGAGACTGAAATTGTCAGATACGGATATTTGCAGCTTCAAAATTATTGAAAATGTGATGAGTATCAAGGCTTACTCTTGTACTTCCGAGGAGTTCTGGTATATTTTTTACAAAGCCCGGTTCTTGTGATTAAAGAAAAAAGGTATGATGACGCGTAGTTAGTATCTGTACATTTTTGTAAATGTTATACCCTCTGTAAGGTTTTTTCCTGGTCTGTTTAGAGTTCGCCTATTCAGCTACATCTCGGCATTCATGTTTTTTTAAAAGTATTTTTTGATCTTGGTATGGTAAAGATCATTATTGTCAATTATGTGAGCTTAGATTTTTTTTTTTATTTGGCTCCGTGAAAAGTTGGATACACGTCAGCTGTTGCGACATTCGCGATCGGTAAAATCTGGCATCGAACTCGTATGGCTCCAGCGACCAAGTGCACATAATTCTTTTGACGGATGGTTAAATTGGAAGAGGAATTTCGACTCCCAGGTCATACAAAAGTAAAACACTGATCTCCGTTATAAAGATCGAGCTGCATATCTTAGATAGCTTAGTTAAGCTCGATCGGATTTTTTTCAAGCAATGTTGTTCATATATGACGAATGACAACTAAGGTGACATGCAAGACGTCAATAGTTACCGTTTATGAGGGTGATTTACGTAGTTTCGTGAGAATGACTAGAAAGACATCCAATTCGATGATTTTGGAGGTCAGTCGACAGGTTAATTTCTGGAAATCACCTCATTTCCAAATTATAGTTTTCGAGGTCTAAATGAGTCAATTGGTACACAGATGACAGCTGAAAAATTGGGTTGAAATTGAGTCGAAACTATTTGAAATAGGTTTGAAAAATAAAGGAAGCGGACAAATACTGATAAAAAAACAATAGAACAAGAATTCGCAGCATTTTTACGGTATTAAGAAGTTCCAGTTCTGAATTAAGAAATGGTAAATAAAAATTAAATGAAATCCATAATACGAGTATATCATATGGGTATGGGTTTTTCCATATTTAAATCAGGTATAAGCAAAAATATCTGCACGAATATATTTCGAATACAAAACAAAAGATTCAAGAAGCCGCTCAATTATCTAAATACACAAGAAAAATACCCAAAGGGCTGAATGCTATTTAGCTATATATACGTAGGTGAAATACATACGCACCAACTCAAATTTTCAACTTAGGTGCTTACGTAAAATTTTAACTCAATTCAATTTAAACATCGAAAACCTGTTCTATACGTGGATCTTTGCTCAGCTTCATACCAGGTTCGACTGCATTATGTTACAGGTATATTGCTTAGATGTTATACATGGCGTCATGACGTTTGGTTTAAATTTGTCGACTTCTTTCCCAGAGGGTTTGAGTTCGATTCACAGGCAACACACAGGAAAACAGAAAAAATTTATTTCTGCCATAGCCGGTGAGAAAACAATGTCATACCTCTGAAAATATCATAGAAACGCATAGAAAACATCAAAAATTTATTAAAGACTATTTCTTTTAGACGAAATTGAGTTTGTACCATCTCATCTTGTCTGCTCTATGATCACAATCGACGAAATAGGTTTAAACATTTCGTCGGTCATTGTCATTGATATTATTGAAGTTTTAATTAGTCATGGTCAGGTGACGATTTTCCTTGACCGTAGCGCCAGCTCTGATCACATTTTTGAAGTAATAAAGCCCCATGACCCTATCAGTATTCAAGCCGTCTTTGAAAGAACGAGAAAATGTTGATGTTGTTCTATTTCAGGTATCAGCAGGCTAAAATTTTACAGTAGTTTGTTCAGATGGACGAATCGGTCTATCATTCGACGTATTGACAACCTATTTGGCAAGTAAATTTAGATATTTGCCAGTATTTTCCAAGCATGTGACTTATTATAATTATTTGCCAGACAATCGAATCATAAGTGTCGGATAACAGCTCCGTTCAAATCGGACATAGAAAAGATATTTTAAGGGAGAGTAACAATAATTTATTTTTAATATCTCCAAATGCCCAGGCGTTCTTGTGGGACGTGACATGACTAGTTACATTGGATTTACAGGTTGTATCTATTTCATAGTTCTCCGAAAAACAAAGTCATCTAACGTCAAACTGTTACGTAATAGTAGTAGTTCTGGCATCACAAAAAAATAGACTACTGTCATAAAACTTTAAAAAATATATACATATATGTTATACATATATATATATATATATTTATAAATATAAATAACAGTGATCGTTATAAGCGATTTTTGATTTGATTCAAATTTGAACGACAGTCATTTCCGTTGACAAACATAATTAATTTTCATCCTACGCCTGACTTAGTTCTTGTATCCGACACATATGTAAGTAAATTAGCGCCCTCACGGCTAGAGTTTTTCCATTTCTCTTTTACATGCTAGAGTGTGATGGGTAACAATTTAAGAGTGGCTTGTATCTACCAACAACTTCTCACAGTTAATACTTACCAGCATAACCTAAGTAACCCTTCAGGCATTAGATCACTTGTGCAAATTGCTTACCTGTTTCATTCACCTGAGTGCACACTGTATCTAAATGTATTTCAAATTTCTCGCAACATTTATTCACCTGCACCAGGTTAATATCATCACGATCTAGCTGCTGCTGTTGCTGTGGGAGTGTCTCACCGGTAATTCCACTCAATTGAGACAAACTCACCGTTAAAATCAACATCAGACTCAGACCTGGCCATCTATGACGTAGAGCTTGAGGTAGTTTACACTGTCTTAGTTGTTGTTTTTGTAGTTTTTGTTGTTGCTGTTGTTTCTTAGTTTGTTGAGTCATCATTTTGTTAACAATTTTGCAAACACCATTCACACACTCATGCAATTAAAAGATGTAATCTCAAACATAATACGCGGGGAAAAAAAAAAATATAATTTTTATGTTTATTTATTTTTTCAAATGGAATTTGAGAATCTACGAGTATCTGTTGATCTCCAACCGCCTTGCCGCAGGGCGAATGGTATACTCGTATATGTAGGCTATAGTTACGGATACGCAGATACGTAAATAAGACAAAATATATTTAAAAATGCGCACGATTTATATTATTAACTTAATGAGTAGATTGGCTTTTGTCGATTCGTTTTATGTAGGTACAAATACTCGTATGTATACAAGTATGTTGCCTCCTTGCTTGCGGAGAGATGAACAGACAACGAAGTGGAATTGAAATTCCTTAACACCGCTCGTCTTTGCTTTTTGTTTTTTAATTTAATTTTTTTATTTCTCCAGCAGAAGCCACTTGCCCAGCGGATGAGTGGTTCACTTCCTTGTTTTTATTCAACCGCTTGTTTTTTTTTTTTTTTTTTTTTTTATTATTATTCTTTTTTTAATTGAAAATAATCATATTCCACTGCTGCCTAATCACCGTGTCATCACTTCTACTTTTACCCACACCATTGCTAAAAAAATCCGAATACATCCGAGGACAGAGTACCGATACTGAGATTGTTATTAAATGTCTGTCGTTTTTGAGACCTTCTAAATAGCGCGTTATGACGATTGACGTATTAGTAGTTGCGAGTTACATTTACGAATGACAAACGGAAACAACCGACCGACCGACCCTCTTTAGAGCACGTTTCGAACACGATTGACGAGAGTTGAATTTGTATTTTGTAGATACGATGTAGTGTGTATGGATACGTTCGGTATTGATAGTGTGTGTGGTGTAAATGGTGAATTTATTTTCGGCGAGAGGTATAAGTCGACGGGAAAGGAGTTCTCTTAAGTAGCACAATATGTAGCTGGGATACCTATGGTTCTCTTTTAAGTGGTTTTATAGACTTTGGCACAAGCGGAAACCGGTAATATTGGATTGATTTGATTTATAAGGGTACTACAGTAAATTGGTAACAGTTGTGCTAACAAGTAGACATTCATTTTCGTAAAATAGAAAATAAACAAAAAATTATTCCGAAAACAAAAGCTATACACATGACGATGTTTACCTCTAAATGTGGTTTAAATAATACTTTGAATTAAGTTTACAATTCGGTTGTTCATCTTAAATAACATCCAGTATCGGTGTCAGTTCCCAATGTTTCCTCGACACAAGCTTCAATGTCTTCAACATTGGAATCAACATTGAACTTATGAACGTCCTGTATCTCTCTCAAGTACTACTTCACCAATTTCTGCCAATGTGCTTCCAACATCGTGAATTTGGTGAATTCAAATTGAACGTGAATGCGTTTGAGGATCAAATGGATATGTACAATCTGCCACCGAATTAGTAGAAGCAGGATCTCACCAGTCAGAAGTCAATCACCATGAAATTGATCATGCAGGCACCACGGTGTATTATTGTATTATTTAACTGGGAAAAGGTTGCTGAACTGAAGTGGAGTCTGAGAAGTAACAACACCAGAATACTTGGGATAATATTATCGTTTTGTATGAACTGAGAGTGTTCACATCGTTAATTGATCTACTTAACATGGAAATCGGTGCTTCTGCATCGTCGGATTGTGCGGCGATAAAAATCTCGAATGTATTGCTCAAGGACTCTACCGATTTGAGAGTAATATACTCGGTGTTGTTTTCTGTAATAGAGACAGTTCGTGATGAGAAGGGGAGAAATATATCGAGCACTACCAACAGATTGCTGAGCCCTTTGTGAATGAATCAATAGTCCTTTCGGAGAAGAGCTATTGTGTGTGAAGTTGTCGGTTTAGGTGGAATGGAGGTTCTGAAGGATCTCAAAAACGAATATCGATAGCGCTATGGATTGCCCGTAAACATGGAAGACACGATGGAGATTACGAAATGTATGTCCACTAGCTACGGCTTTAGATATCATAGATAACTAATATTAGAAATGAAATGTACTACGAAGGAGTCTGATCAAATAACGGTTTCTTAATGAACAGGAGCAAATTGACATGAAGCTGCAGTCGGGCGAAGGTGAAGAAGATATAAGGATATGACAGCCCTACCCCGAAGTACGTCAAAAAGATGTCGATTAATTCTACGATATATCGTGGAACAAGTTTATCGGTTGCTCACTCACTCATAAATGATCATGAGAGGTTGGCTGGTCTCCCAGAGCCCATTAAGGAGGTGTGAAGACGATGTGCAAGCATATGCACACCAATTGGGCTGACATTCAGATCAAGAAGGAGGAGGAGATTGCCAGGAATCCCAAATCAACGCAAGAAGATGTAAATCCAATTGACACCAGCAGAGGTTCTCTACCCGGCAATCCTTCCAAATCTTCCACAGTACATGACTGTGCTCCTAAATATCTTATTCGCTGCATCGCCCACTTCAAAGTCAAACACAGAGAGCATCAACAGCATGGCTGATATACTGCCTAAAGAGATGCCAATGACACTACTTAATCGACGCGACTGGCGTATGATGTAAGTCATCACAAGGAGATTATCGTCAAAGCGGTTTCTGCCATCATTCTGCTGTACCTCAAACACTTCAAGATAAATCACATCTATCAGTTTAAGTTTATGTCACAGCATTTGCTCTTTGCCAATTGCATACCATCAGCGTAGAAATTCTTCAATCAAACCATCACCATTTCACTGCTGGATTTCCCATCATGTGTCATAGGCGAGTAACCAGAACTGACTCACGATGAAAGTAATGTATACGGTGATAATTCGTTGGCATACATGTCGAAATGTCTTCTCCTGCATCATTATATTGCGTATTCTGAATTAACTTATCAAATGGAAACATCCTCGTGTGATGATGATGGTCGTATTCAAATCAGCGCCGGTTTTTAAAAATGCTTTTAAAGTACGCAATGCCATGACGCAGCTGTATGTGTTGAAGTTGCTGAAAATTCTACAAAATACTTGGGTCACTAGTGGCGCAAATCGAATAAGGTATGTCAATGCGAGACAAGCGTATGACTGATCCACTTTCACCACTTTCAAATAACGATGCCTATACTATAGGATCCGCTTTAAAAACACGAATAAGTGAAAAAATTCACAAGCTATGATACGAGTATTTCGTGAACAAAGACATTTGCAGCTTTTGATGTATTAATCGCTCTTCTTTCCGTACCGTTTATTAGGCAATCTTAGCAGTGTTTTCCTTCAGTCTGGCGGTACTTGTTTCTCCCTTCAAGTCAGTTGTTTTTTTCCATTATCCAATGGAATACTAAGGAGTCATGTGTTCTACTAGTTGATTAAGGGGCTTTTCAAATTCAAGTACTTGTTACTTTTTTTTTTTAAACAACTCAGGGTCTGGAGCTCTTTAAGCAAAATCGTAAGGAGCTTTACCTTTAATGAAACTTGAATCCATGAATCCATTACGATAGGTCAGAGACCAAGCGGCAATCAAAACAATGAATTTTTTTTTCTAAACGAAGGAAGGCACAGGCGGTTCCATCAACTGGATAGGTCATGATATTTGAAGGGAATAATTCACAAGCAATTCAAGCGTATTTGTTATGAAAAGAAGATAGCATTTAAATAGCAACGTATCTTGGAAATAGACTAACGAACAGAATCTCCACGTCATCACTTAGAGCAGTTCAGGTAAGAGGCCACTTTATGAATTAACTCAATTCTCAAGAGATCTCACCAACATTCCAACATACAGCCCCACTGATTACCGATGAATTCCTAGATAGTCAGTAAGCGAGATTAAAGAAGTCATTGATAAAGCCAAGATGGGAAAAGCCGCAGAAGATGACAGAATTTCACACGAGTTCTATACTTCACTGTCCTCCTAATGAAGAATCCTCGAATGTATCCACTTTATAAAAAGGGTAACTATAACGATCCTATAAACTACCGAAGCATATCTTTCTTAAACACCAAGTTGTTTGCTGACGTTATATATAAAAGGGACTTACCTATTGGTTTCAAAATAACAAAGTTTTGGAAAAGTTTCAAGCTGGATGTGACCGCACGTTGGAACCGCTGGTTTCTCTGCAAATGATTAAGTCAGTAACTAAAAAGGTGAACACTAGTTCTAAACTTAAGAAATTCCATTTATTCATTCTAGTTATGTAATTTTGCAAGTAGTAACAACGCATTAGTTTATTGAGAGTTGTATCATCCGCGGTAGTGAATAGATAGGAAGTAACGTAGCAAGAATGTGCTAGGATTGCCGCTGAACATAGGATTTAGTCGATCATGGATTTTGATTACTTAATATTGCAGAAATATATAAGCAGAAACGTAAAAAACTGTACGCAATCTTCATAAATTTTCGGGCAGCTTTTGACACCATAGCACGTTTTTGCAATTCGTGAAATATTGGTATCTCAACAAAAATAAATAACACTCTAAGAGTAATGTAACATACAAATGCAAATGATGATTAAGTAGCGTATGGATGGCATGGAGAGTCAGTTTCTGGAGAATTTTCACCAACGATGGTATTCAAGCAATTATGTATCCTTAGTGTTTACTTCTCACTTTGCTCATCAATGGCATATCAGATAATGTACAGGGTCGAATCGAGCTAAGTACTACAAAAATTTCCGCTCTTATGTACGAGTATGCGAATAACATCGTTTTCCTTTCCAACACGGAGAATTTTTTGCAAATTATGATGAGTAGGCTCAGCGTTTACTGTAAAAGCTGTAACCTGAGTGTGAACCTTAATAAGTCTAAGGTTACGGCATTTACGTGTGTAGTGATGTAGCTTACCAAACTCTACCACAATGTAATTCCTGTTCCAATCCGGAATTATCCGGATATCCAATCCAAATTATCCACAACTGCTTTATTTACAGGAGCTCCAAACTGGAGAGGAATTCGATCTTTAACAAGTTCGATGCGCTGTATGACTTCATTTAACGAATTGTATCTCTGCATCCTTATACTGAAATCGTCATTACGAGCGATTTTAATATACACAATTCTGGGTGGTTTCGACATTCTGGACAGACAACTCCCGAAGGACGGTGTGTTGAGATCTTCGCTGAGTAATTTAACTAAACACAGCTTGTAAATGAGCCCACACGAATATCAGACGTTGATAGTCATACTGCCAACAGCTTGAACTTGTTTTTAACTTCTCACCCTGATAAATACAAGGTCAATGTGCTATCTCCTTCTAGGCTTGTCGGACCACTGTTCATATTAGCTAATTTTTCGTATATCGACCACACAGTTAGAAAAAAGATTCCTAAAAGAACCGTATGGCAATACGAAAAAGCAAATTGGAGCAGACTTAACTGCTTCTATTAGAATTTTAACTGGTCGTTATGCTATGCTGATATGATAACATATACTATTCTCTCTGAAATGAGATGCTTTATCCCTCATCGCATGAAGGGTATCAAACCAAAAGAAAAGGTGTGGTACGACTCGAGCTGTAAAGAAGCAGTCGGAGTTAGAGAAATGTTTTTTCGGACCTACAAGTCCAACCTGATAGAAAAAAAATGAAAAAAGATCAAATAAGCCAGAAATTACTGCAACGTTTTTCGTATTTTTTTTTTTTTTCAATACGACAATACTGAGCAAAAAATTCCCTAATTTTTGGTCGTTCGTGAAAAATATTAGAAACCCGTAATGATATTCCAGCTGACAGCTCTTTAAACAAGGCAAATCTACTTGCTACACACTTTGCGGCCAGATCAACACTTCCAGATTGTGCTTTGTCCCCGCTTACATTTGAGTGCGTCGAATCTTCAATGAGATGAATCCACTTTCCCACTTGTGTAGTATCATAACATTCACAAATACGGTAGTCCAAATGGTATATCTCTCAGATATAAAACAGCATTTGTCAGCTCGTCCCTAAAAAAGGCGATTCTTCTTCTCTTTTCTTTTACAGAGCCATTGCTCTTAAGTCATGGAAACGCTGATAAACCGTCAGCTCATGAAACATCTCTAAACACTAATACTTCTCAATCACTGGCAGTGCGGTTTTCGTAGCAACAGGTCCACTGTTCATTTGATGGCATGTCTCACCGAAAAGTGGAACCAAAGCGTACATCAATCTGACGAAAGCAAGATAGTTGCACTTGATATTTCTAAGGCATTTGACCTGACGCTTATTTTAAAAATGCGTGCTTTGGGATTGATGACTCTCTTCTTTATTGGATTAGAAACTACCTTTCAAAATGATCAGTTTAAGTTATCTTGGATGGTTTCAAGTCTGATTTTCACAAAATAAATACCTGTGTGCCTCAGGAGTTCGTTTTGTCTCCGACACTCTTTTTAATTTTTATTAATTATCTCTTGTCTGCTACTTCTAGTCTGATATATTCCTTTACTCACGACAGTACTCTCTCATTAAATTCCGATATAAACAGCATAACCAATTGGGGAATTATAAACAGATTGGAATTTAATGCTCCCAAAACACAATGCTGTCTGCTGTCGTTATAGCGAAATTTAAATACCCAGCCATTATCCATGAATGGCACTTGCATCGTCGAAACCGAAAAACTTTCCATTCTCGGTATGTGTGTCAGTAACAATTAACTTTGGAATGACCACATATTTGATGTCGTCAAAAATGCTGTAAATGTCTAGGTTTCCTCAAGCGATGTTAAACATTTTTCACATTGGAGTACAATGCCCACATCTAGTTAGATGATCCTAAAACATCCCTGCACCTGCTAGATAGAATTCAAACCCGTGTTTCACTTTGTTTTATCACCACCAGTGCTTCATAGAAATCCTCAATAGCATTCCGCTCTTTAAAACCTTCAACCGCAACGACCGTCTCGCCATGAATGCTTATCAGTATAACCTCAAGCCCACTTTCGGACGTACTCTGAAATATCGTGATTCATTCCTAGGCCGTTCAACTCTATTCATTATAATTTGCAGACATTTAAGACCAATGTTTGATATATCGGTAACTCTCTTTTCTACTTTCAAATTTTAAAGGTACCCAAATTCCTAAAGCGCATCTTAAATATACTATATAACATATATAATATACATATATAAAAACAGACAAAGCGAAAGGTGGATGTGTCAAAATTGTAATTGTGGAAGTTGTTCGTGAGTTGTAATGTTGGTGTCTTCGAACTTAAATACAAGAAAGCATCCAGAAGCCAAATTATCTCAAGCCAAATCTCCAATCTCGTCGGTATGGGAACGGTGCACAAATAATAAGTACTATATGTATCACGTGCCTGGAGGTAAAATTTTTTCCGCTCGACTGCAGTTTTAGTTCATTTATATGGAGCGCAAGTGTTGAGATACTGCTCCTTTGTTCAACCCCAATTACATACATATGCTTTATGTAAAGACTGATGCACCACCTATGTTTTTCCCAGCTCTGAGGTTGCATTTTGACTATATAAAAAAAGACTTTCAAAAGTTCTACTCAAGAGTGTTGTAAGAAATGGCGCAAGTTTCGTTCAAGAATGGGAAGGAATGTGGAGAGAGCATGTGCATAACATCTGATGAGCAATATGAATGTTTAAAAACGAAACTAATAATGGAAGTAAAAGTCACATAAAACTAACTAACCAATCCACGTGGACTTTTTGAAGAATGAAGCACGATCGCAGGTCAGTACTGATTTGATAAGAAATTAAAAGAGACACGGCCCCATTTGGAAAAAATTCTGTTCTACCACAACAATTCACCAGCTCCTAGCTAAATTGCGTTTATTACGGTAAGAAATGCTGTGGATGTCGCGTACTCGCCCGGCCTGTTTTTTTTTTCGTTTAAAAACATGAAACATTGCTTGCAGGAAAAAAAATTTCAAAGAGTTTGACAAATCATAGTTTTTAGTTTAAAAAAAAATTGCGGGAACGTCTGCCGTACGAAGGTTGCTTGATGAGTACCCGGATTGGAAGATAGGTGGCACTACTGAGCCAAAATACCATCATTTAGTATAACTTCCTTTAGCCCGCTTGTCAAAATTTGGTAACAATCCGAGGCTTAGTTTTGTTGTGACACCCATTTTAAAACATCGTGGTAGTGTTTTTTGCGACCATGGAAAAATAGCAGTATCGCTCACTGATCCGATTCTTGTTTTTAGTCTGTATGGGACCTATTTACCTTCCCGTATAACAGTTTAAGATTGGTTCGCAGAGTTTCGAAGAATCGCGCCCAGGTGGCCCAAAAACGGTTACCACAGAAGAAACCGTGGACAAAATTCATTATCTCGTATTGGCGGACCGCCGAGTGAAAATTCTCGAGTTAACTGTTAACAGATAGAAGGCATCTCAACTGAACGCGTTAGTCAAGTGCAATCGTGATACCACTTTAAAGACGTGATTGGCCCTATTTAATCGAAATCCGGGGGAGTTTCTGCGTCATTTCGTGACCATCGATTAGACATGGATTCATTGGTACCCACCATAGACTAAAGAACAATCAAAACAGTAGGTTTTACTCGGTGAACGCGCTCCAAAGAAGGCGAAGATCGTGCCTTCGGGCGGAAAGGTGATGGCCACCGTTTTTTGTGACGCGCGAGGTGTAATCCACGTTGACTATTTGGAGAAGGGAAAAACAATTAGGCCGATTCAAAGTTGCGTTGTCAGGTATTCATTAAACAGACCTCGTACTTCTCTTATTGTGATTTATTGAAGTGACACAAGCTAATCTCCTCATACCCATGGGGTTGCTTAATCTTAAAGCCTAATCAGTTTCCCGGCGTGTTTGGAAGGCAACGTGTATTGTTCTTATCATCTTTTGAAAATACCTTTCGTTCACATGGTGAAAATATTTGTCATAAGGTGCGTTCCAAAATGATAGAGCCAACTTTTAAATATTCTATCTTAACAATTCGGCGCAAGTATTGAAAAAAAAAAATCAGTTTTTTACTAATATCCTTGAAATCAGTAATGTTCGGGATCGCTAAAATTCGGGTTGCTTCCTGTCATTGTAGTTACTTACAGTAATTTTGATGCACAATTACATACAGTATGCAGCAAAAGTCTTGATACCCCAACCCATTTTCTCTTCACCGCAGTACATTATGTTATTTAACGCCTTCAAACAAGTTGTTTCTTTGCTCATAATATATGTTTATTTGTACATTTTGAAATCCAAAAATAAAAAAACCAAATAATTCATTCAAAAAAAAAAAATGTTCCGTTGCATCCAAAAATAACAGCAAATTTTTATACCCTTGAAGAAAAGTATAACAAATCTTAAACTATACTATAATTTTGCAAAAATAAGATTTACCTAATCCTTGGTAAATGCGTTCTGACATCGAATGCGTTAATTTTTTTTTTTAGATATTCAGTTGAAATTTCTTGCCACTCTGCCAGAAGTAAGGCTTTCAACTGGATCTTCGACGTTCTAACATGTTTGCGTAAGCATTTCTCTAAATGGTTCCAAAGGTGCTCTATTGGATTGAGATCCGGGCTTTGTGGTGGTGTTACAAGCAAGTGAGGAGCTCTATGTATCAACCACATTTTCACAATTTGGGCGACATGTTTGGCATCATCATGACATCATTGTCCTGTTGAAAGTAAAAATCGTTGACAATTCCCATTTTTTGTGCACTTTGAAGCAAATTTTCTTGCAGTATTTTTAAATACACTTCCTTTGTCATGATTTCGTGGATTATGACTAAGTTTCCGACACCAAACGTGGACATACCATACCATACCATAACACCACCACCTCCGTGCTTTTCGGATTTAAAGCCTCATTTGATTTTCTCCACACCTTCGAACGCCCATCTGAGCAAAAAATATTGAACTTTGACTCGTCTGAAAAAATTACCTTATCCCAGAAGTCGATAAGTTATTATCGATAAGAAGTTATTCTTGAATTCCTTAGCAAAGTCCAATCTTTTCTTTTTATTTGTTTCGCTGATTAAAGTCTTTCTTCTAGCAGTGCAGGACCTATACCCCTTTCTTTGTATGCACCTGCGTACTTTGTAAGCTTCAATCATATATAGAGAATTCTCTAGCGTTGTGGCTATCTTTGGCGCACTTTCAAATGGATTTTCTTAAATAATTTTCTCAATCGCTCGTTCTTCTCTAGCCGTTAAGGCCCGATGACGCCCAGATCTTGTTTTGTTCTCAATTCTTTTTTCTATTTCATATCTGTTGATTACTTTTTGAACAGTAGGTTTAGTTCTTTGAATTATTGCAGCAATCTGTGAATATGATTTTCCAT
Organism: Volucella inanis; assembly: GCA_907269105.1. Classification (NCBI taxonomy): domain Eukaryota; kingdom Metazoa; phylum Arthropoda; class Insecta; order Diptera; family Syrphidae; genus Volucella; species Volucella inanis. The sequence goes on from OU026153.1 coordinate 41,122,092, forward strand.
CTTTATGACAGTTTATGATAATTTTTCTTTCTTCTTTGTTAATTCTTTTCTCCCCATTTTAAAAAATCACTATTTACTCACTTTATTGTTATACCAACTTCAGATTTTGTCGAACTATGAGCAAAGAAATAACTTGTTTGAAAGCGTTTAATAACATAATATCCTGCGACAAAGAGAAAATGGGTTGGGGTATCAAGACTTTTGCTGCATACTGTATTTAATGTTCTACAATGGTAGAGCCAGTACTGAGTTTCATGTTTTCATTTTTTCTAACGGTAAAATTTTACTTGTTTTGCAACGTGTATGTATGTATGTCGATTCGCTTCTTAGAAAGCCGCATTGACTGTCATTAATTTGTTCATATTACAGCCCACTGTCTATACCTATTTCGTTAATTTTTATTATATGGTGTAACTTCATTATTAACTCACAGATTGATAGACGTTACAGTTTCTCGTGACGCTTTTGTTTTTATACAAATGTGTAATACGTAAGTGTTTAAAGTGTTTAAAAAGAGTTTATCATTTGAAAGTTTTTCGACGTCAGTGTAACAATAATCACAACATAAAACATAATGCAACGCCATCCAATTAATAGGTACATTCACTCAATTCCTTTCCTGTTTTAACCGCACGCACAAAAAAGAAAAAAATATATATATTTTCGTATCCCTCCATGTAATATGTACACAAACATGTGCATACATACGAGTATTGGTTTGTGGATATATGTATCTTTATAAAAATGTCGTTAATTCCCATATGTGTGTCATCATCATCATCAATTTGAGGCAAGGAAGTACCATGGGGCGACATCCGTCTTTCTCCCGGCAACATGACCTAACTTACCCAACTTTTTCTGTTTGTTCATCGTCATGGATTCTAATCTGATTTTTGGTTTACGGGTATTTCTCCTTTTCTTCGTTTCTGTGTATTGGTAAAATTTAAATGTAAGGTAAATACCTACCTCGACAGGTAAGGCACCCCAAAAATTGTATTTATTCCAAGTAAATAATATTGTACATAACCTCAAAACGAAAAAAGCAACACACAACAAGGAGTAGTAACAAGAACAGGAACGTATGCGTGCGTGAGGCAAATTACATCTGTTCTAGTTGCTGTTTTTTTTTATTTTTATTTATTTTTACTTATATCCCAAAGTACGACTTCGAGTCTATTCATATATGTACGGCAAAAGGAATTGCAGGTAAACACCTAAGAAATTGAACCCCATTATTGTTGAGAATCCACCATAGCTCTATGTTTATGGAGGACTAATTTACTTGGTCTGGCGTGAACCACCGGTGGTGAGTATGAGACCGGTTAGGCTATATTCATATGCCCTGCCCGGTGACTATGGTTGAATTATGTAGGGGAACTGATGGTCTGGTTTGGGTATTTTTGGTTAACACATCTTCAATATACTGGAAAACATGGTCTTAACTCTGTCTGGTAAGGGGTTTAAAGTTTTGCCATGTAAGACATTTTATTACTCTGCTGAATACAGTTGAGGTAGGATATTTAAAGAAGTTACATCCGGAATAGTGTAAGAGAATCAAAAGGAGCACTTCGTCTGTGGATTTGTTGTTTTTCTCTTTCTTTGAAGATCAATGTAAAATTCGGAGATTAAGAGCATTTGATTCAAAAGTTCTCGCCTATTCGCTCGATGACCTTCTAAAGGTCTCTAACTGAAGAGCAGTTCACAAAATGAGATTGCATTTCTGATGATGTGTCATTTTCACTGCCAAATCGGTTAGCGGCACAATATACTCGTAATGTACAGCGACTCATAAAATCGCAGAAGAGCTCTTTCTGTCGCTTTTTAGTTATTGATTTAAAGATTTCATCTTCATCTTTCCAAAATCTACCATTTACTTGTTATAAGGAACGTGTTCAGGTGGACCTTGCATTTTTCACGATTTTCTGCAATCGACACAAAATCAAGAGGAATAATATTAGCCGAATGGGGCATGTATGGTATGTTACATTTGATGTCTCAGCAAGTGCTTGTCATTTAACAGGCGTTCTGAGAGCTACATACATATGTATGTGACATACCTACGTACACAAGTGGCGCTACAGTCCGAGAAAGGTCTGGGCGTCAACTAACAAGTCTCTGCAAATAACACGATCTCTTTCCCCTTCTAGTGCCACACTGGAAGTTGATTGACGTCTCCTTCTACGAGCGTGCGTCACATTAGATGCGGTCGTCCTCTGCTGCGCCATCTATCGAGGTTCGACTAGAAGATTCTTTGTGCCGGGACTTAGACTTTGGATCTGTAGACGCTTGACCAGATGTAGATGTCGCTGTTTGTTACAGCCCGTAAACTTTATGGTAGAATCTCTTCCTCAATTCTCCGTTAATACAAAGTGGGTCGAAAACTACACGCACTCCCGAAACAGACATGTGGTTCTTCGTCCGCTTCCGACAAGGTCTAAGCCCCTGCGCAATCGACGAGAGCTGGGATGATAAGGGTCTTGTATAAAGCCAGTTTAGCCTTAGGAAAGAGGACTCTATTACTCAATTCAAATCTGGGACCAAAGAAAGGACAATATTAAAATAGTCAGATGACAGCGGCTCGCCTTGTCTAAAAGCTTTCTTGTCATTGAAGGTCTCGGGTAATTCTAACCGACCTTGATGGAGCAGCGAAAATTCTGCACATCCTGGCGAGTTTGGCAGAGATGTCAAAACTAAACATGGCGTTGTATATATATGTCCTGTCACAGTCATAGTTGCTTTGAAGTCGACAAGTAGATGGTGAGTGTAGATCTTAAATTCTCGGGTACTATCTGAGATCTATCGTAGTGTGTCGTAGTGGACATTCCTGGTCTCAAATAGCACTGGTATGAACGAATTAACATAGATTGTTTATGAAAGGTTTCAGACACTCAGATTTGGTAGAAAATATTTTGGAGACTTATCTGTTTATAGCTGACGCATTCAAAAGTATATTCTTTCCTGTGGATCGATCGGACAAATGATACTGAAAATCTATGCTTCGGGCATGCCTTTTTCTTACAAGTAATCTGCTCTGTGTTCCTAACCTGATCATCTCTAGCTGTTTTAAATAGCTCAGCAGGCAGTCTGTCTACGCCAGCTGCTTTATTTGAATATTAACATCGTCAAGGTTAGGAAAACGGAATTCTCTGTCGTCTTTGTCATGGGCAAATAGCGAATTCTGCTGGATAGCACAATTGTAACATTCATCGCTATCTTAATGCTGGCTACTAAAAGGTTACAGCCCATTACAAGTTTTAAAAACCTGAACGCATTGTGGGATATACAGGCTGTATTTCCTGGAAACCGGCTTCCTTACCCAACCTTGTGTTTAAATCTCCTATTACAATTTTGGTATCATAGCTGGATCACTGGTTATCCGATATAGAAGTTCATATAATTTGTCTCTGATGTCTTCATGATTATCCTTTGTAGATGCGTAAATTAGACTTATATTTCCGAAGTTGACCTCGATGCAGAATTTTATGAGGCGTTCGATGACATGTCTAAAATTTAAAGCTTTTCCCCCTCAACCTGAAGGACAAGGTCCTTAATAAAAACCCTGGAGAAAGGGTCCGGCTGAAAAGTGTAGTGCCAGGCCTCGCTGAGGCTATGAAAGCCGCTGTTGTCTATTGTTGTCTATTCAGAATTTTTGTGCCACCATATCTGCTCCAGGGTCCCGACACAATTATGGAACTCTTTTAAACTTGGGCTCCAAGTACGTCAAAATAGCTCTAAGGGGGGGTGTGTAGCTCAATTTGACTAGAGCCGTGGATGGGTGGAGAACTGCCCTTGTGCGAAAACTCGTCGTCTTGTTGGAACCACAGCAGGCAGTTGACATCGTTCTATATCTGAGGCCATTGACGGTAACGGTTTCGAAAGAAATAAGGTCCGATGATGCCGTCATGCCATAAACCGCAAAAAGCAGTCAATCTTTATGGATGCATTGATGCTTGGCCGAACACTTGTGGATAGTGTTCACTATAATAACGGTAATTTTGCTTGTTGACATAGTCGTAGAGACAAAAATGGGTCTCGACCGAGATGTGAGCTCGCGTGAACTGAATTTTTTATTGATAAGCCGTCTTTTGAGGTTTGGGAAGAGATAATAGTTCGAGGGAGCCAAATCGGGCGAATACGGTGGATGCGACAGCAATTGGAGCCGTAAGTCATTGATTTTAGCCATGGTTGCGATGCTCTTGTGCGCCGGTGCATTGTCTTGCAAAAACAAAATTTTTTTTCGCTTCATGTGAGGCCGTTTTGCAGCGATTTCGGCCTTCAATCGCTCCAATAATGCACAGTAATACTCGCTGTTGATGGTTTTTCCTTTTTCGAGGTAGTCCACGAAGATTATACCGTGACAATCCCAGTAAACCGACGCCATAACCTTTCCGACCCATCGAGAATCCTTCGGCCGCTTCGGAGCACTCGTTCCGGCTTCAGTCCATTGCCGGGCACTCATTCTGTTCTCTGGTGTTCAACAGTTACCAATCGACGCCAAAAGTCCGCCCGATTCCGCATCAGCAAATCCATTTCGAAGTGCTCTCGCGTTCGTGTTTTTGGTCAAGAGTGAGTATGCGCGGCAGCCAGAGGCAGGGTTACTTTTTCATATGCAGAATATTGCGCAAAATATGGCGTGTGCGCCATATGTGGTATCTGCTAGCTCGCGCACCTTCACTTTCCGGTCAGCCAACACCATTTCATGTATTTTTTTGACATTATCCTCTGTAACCGCATCGGAGGGCCTGCCTCTGCGGACTTGATCGGTAGTGGAGATGCGGCCACCACGAAACTCTCGAAACCAATATTTGGCGGTGTAATCTGACGGAGCATTAGCCCAATAATATTTATCCAACTTTTCTTTTGTTCCCTTCGCCGTTTTGTCCCTCAAAAAATAATGTTTTATGAGAGAACGAAAATCGTTTTTGTCCATACTCAACATGATGCCAAATACGTCAACAACAATCAGCTGTCAAAACAAAACTAAAGACAATATCGCACTGAAATTTGGCATGCCTAAATATGAACGGACTTAAAGGCATCATAACCTTTTTTGCAGTAGCAGCGCATTCTGGCGGTCAAGGAGGTTACTTTTCACTCCACCTAGTAGAGTCGCCATCTATGTGTCAGCCTCTGCACTTTTCGAGCCACTTTACCAATGTCGTAGTTAAGATGGTTCACTTTAGATGAGATATGTGTTTTCACCATCTCACATTGAAAAGTGACCGAAAGCACATAACTTATTCTCAACATAAGGAATTATCGGCATCGTCTTTGATCTCGAAAAAAGATGCCTTTCCTTGGGGATATTTAAGGACGGTTGAGAAGTTAAGTCTTCGAATGTATCAAGACATTTTTAAATCTTACAATTATGTTGCCCTTCAGTGTGTTAATCGTAGAAACGACATTACCTATCAAATGTTCTTTTCACAGTATAAGCTCCTTTGTAGATTGGTCTTTTATTACAACTATCTTCTTCATCTTCTCCGCGCAGGAATGGTTGAAATTTTCGAAATTCATCTATGCGTACAAAAACCAGTTTTTAAACCGATGGTAGATATTGCAATGAAATTTTAATTGAAGGACGCTTCTTAGCTGGCTTAATGTCTTGTGTTCAAACGCAGAATAACATGTCTGAATCCTTCGTTGATACTGTCAATTGCCTATAGGAATTATGTGAACATATCTTCCTTTTTGTTTTTAAGGGCTGCTTATTTTAACTCTGGTAGAAATCACAATCACGAAAATGGTTGCGTTCTCCCAAAGATATTAATACTTCAATTGCTATTGAGATTTCCTTCTTGCAAAACCTTAAAGCTTACCTTCCATTGCACGGTTCTCTTGTAGTAAGACGGACAAACCTTAAGCCAAAGATATCGTAAACTTGCACCATCCCTGCAGAACTCATTGGCGCCGAATATCGATGAGTCCTTAACATTTCGCCTTTGCTGTGTGCCAATCGCTGATGCTGGCCTTTTGTCGACTACTACGTCAGAGGGTCTCGGTTCGAATCGTGGGTCAATATCGAGAAAAACAGTTAAGATAATTTTCTATTGTCACCCCCTTTCGGCAGGCAGCAATTTTCCCACACTCTCCTTGTTAAGATTGGGTAAAAAAAGGAAGTTCCTCTCTTTGTGTACAGAATGACAAGACGAACAACACTGTGAGTGGAATTTAAGACTGTTGCATAAGTTTATTTATCTGATGACAGGTTGAACTTATTTAAACATTGACTTCTATGAAATGGTCGAGTTGGATTAAGAGAAACATTACTTTGCCTTTTTGCTCCCACAGTTGAAGCTTGCATTCATTATCGAAGAGAAATTGTTATTCGAAATTCCCTTATTGCATTCACCGGACAAACAATCTTCGGCCGGGGATTTGTAATAAGAATTTTTCCACGCTTTCGTGCCTGGTTCAGATACGTTCTAAAAAAGTTACCAAATAACTTATTTTATATAGCGTAAAGTAAATTCCATTTGCTATATTTATAAGTCGTTATCTGCTGCCTATGCCGGTGAAGCAGTAAGTTGTCATGTGACGATTGCTCGTAAGGTTCTTGTGTAGGCTATTTGGCCACCAAGAAAACATAAGACAGTGTTTTTATAAACGGTCCCCATAGCTGACAGAAAGTTGTGACATAAATTCGCCGACAATTTGCGAAAACAAAGTCATTGCTCATCTGTGTAACTTTAGAAAATCAGACAGAACTCTTGATACGTTCTTGTGTCGAGTAGACTAACACCATGTTAGAAATATTTTATCTAACAGACAACGTTTTATCTCCTCTCTATTAAGAGATTACAACCCCGAAAATTTCAAGAGAGCCAGTCTCTTACGAATGTTTTTTATGCGCGCTTATGACGTGAAGACGTTAATGTTCATTCTTTGAACCCTTAATTCTTTCATATGGTTTTTGCAATTATATTCTTAGCTACTCGTACGCATCTTTTGATCGCTTTTGTTTTGAAAACTAACAGTTTCCTTCTTTCTCTTTTATACAGCTTCTCGATATGCTAAAATTCTACACGCGTTTCGAAATCAATGATGTCACGGGAGACTCGTTGACTGATCACGACATGACTCAGCTTCACTATAAGAAAATCACATCTCTCCAACGTGCAGCATTTGCCAAATTTCCAGACTTAAAGATATTCGCCCTCTCAAATGTTGCTTCCGTAGACAGCCGCGCTGCACTCGAGAAACATTTCGGAGCACTTGATGCACTCAATTTAAAAGAGATTGCCTCATTTCTGAATCTAGTTCCAGACGAGTTGAAAGAACCCTTCGAATGGCATCGTTTGGACGAAGAATTTCTCAAGGAGTTGCTGATTTCTCGTCATGAGAGACATTCCTCGCAGTTAGAAGCGTTAAATGAAATGCCACTCTATCCAACGGAGGACATTATTTGGGACGAAAATATCGTCCCGACCGAGTACTACTCAGGCGATGGATGTCTTGCATTGCCAAAATTAAATCTGCAATTCCTGACATTGCATGACTATTTGCTGAGGAATTTCAATTTATTCCGTCTAGAGTCGACTTATGAAATACGTCAAGACATTGAAGATGCAGTCAGCCGTATGCTGCCATGGCAATCAGAAGAAGGTGACGTAGTATTCGGTGGTTGGGCTAGAATGGCTCTACCGATTGCATCATTTGCCGTTGTCGAGGTTGCCAAACCCCATATCGGGGAAAAGAAACCGTCACGAGTGAGGGCTGATATATCTGTAACACTTAGCGTTCGTCGAGAAATCAAGGAGGAATGGGAGAATTTGCGAAAGCATGATGTTTGCTTTTTAATTACAGTGAAACCGACACAGCCGTATGGTAAGTAAACTGCTAATTAATTGCTTCACACATGAGATACTAAAATTCATTTTTAGGTACGAAATACAAACCATTGGAACCATTCATCCCGCAGGTAGGACTGGTCAGCGTACGTGGCTGTGAAATCGAAGGAATGTTGGATGCCAATGGTCGGGTGATTGAAGACGGCCCTGATCCAAGGCCTGTCCTTCCCGGCGAGCAGAGAACGTACCGAGTATGGCTAGATTCGAATCAATATCGTTTGGACATGGACGATTTGCAGGAGGTAAAGAAATTTATTTAGGTTGTCTATTGTTGATTTCACCTTGATCTGTTTGTGTTTTTTAGGGCGCAGACGATGTTTATGAAGGCTTCAATATAATCATGCGTCGAAAGCCAAAGGAGAATAATTTCAAAGCAGTTCTGGAAACGATTCGCCATCTGATGAACACAGAATGCGTTGTGCCACCATGGTTGCATGACATTCTGCTTGGCTATGGTGATCCTAGCGCGGCACATTACTCCCGCATGTCAAATCAGGAGAAGTCTTTAGATTTCAATGACACATTCCTTGATATTGATCATCTCCGTAACAGCTTTCCTGGGTATGAAATTGTTTGCACAGAAACAAATGCGGACCTTTTGAAGGCTCCGTTTCGTACAACATTTGGCGATGTAGCCGACAGTACTGATGAAGAACAAGAAGAGACTTCAAAAGAACTCCCTAAAATCATAACAGTGGAGCCATACGTTTTTGAATGCAGAGGGCCGTATGTGTCCAATGCCCCGAAAAAGTAACTTGCACTTTGATGTTCTATATCTGAATCGAGTCTAATGATTAAGTTTTTCTTTACAGAAATACAGTTCGTTTTACGCCAACTCAGATTGAAGCAATTCGTGCTGGAATGCAACCTGGGTTAACACTTGTTGTTGGTCCCCCTGGTACGGGAAAGACCGATGTTGCAGTTCAAATTATCTCAAATCTTTACCACAACCATCCAAATCAACGCACGTTAATTGTAACCCATTCCAATCAGGCTCTTAATCAGCTTTTCGAAAAAATAATGGATCTAGATATTGACGAGCGTCACTTGCTACGTTTAGGTCATGGTGAAGAAGCCTTAGAAACAGAAAAAGATTTCAGTCGATACGGACGCGTAAACTACGTGCTGGCTAAACGTTTAGATCTTCTCAATCAGGTGCAAAGACTTCAAGAATCCATGGACGTGCCAGGTGATAATGCATACACTTGTGAAACTGCCGGTTACTTTTATCTTTACAATGTTATGGCACGATGGGAGAAATTTCTTAATATTGCTACTGCAGCCAGCACAAAGGAAGAAGCGACTTGGAAAGCTATTTTTGAAGAAGACTTTCCATTTGTAAAATTCTTTCATGACGCCCCACAACCACTGTTTAAAGGCGACACATTTAGCGACTACTTAGCAATCGCAGAGGGTTGCTTTAGATTTATTTCAAGAATCTTCACAGAGCTTGAGGAATTCCGAGCGTTTGAATTACTCCGAAGCGGTTTAGACCGATCAAAGTATTTACTTGTAAAAGAAGCAAAAATTATCGCCATGACATGTACACACGCAGCTCTGAAGCGTAAAGAATTGGTTAATCTTGGTTTCAAGTATGACAACATCCTTATGGAAGAATCAGCGCAAATTTTAGAGATTGAGACATTTATTCCACTTCTTCTGCAGAATCCAATGGATGGTTTTAATCGTTTGAAACGATGGATTATGATTGGTGACCATCATCAGTTGCCTCCTGTCATTAAGAATATGGCGTTCCAAAAGTACTCGAATATGGAACAGAGTTTATTCACACGATTAGTACGACTTGGGGTGCCTACGGTCGATTTAGATGGACAAGGTCGTGCTAGATCTAGTATTTGTTCATTGTACAAGTGGCGTTATAAGAAATTGGACGATTTAGAGCATATTTTCAAACGTGAGGAGTATAAACAGGCAAATGCTGGCTTCGTGTATGATTATCAGTTGATAAATGTTGAGGACTTTAACAATGTTGGTGAGTCTGAGCCGAATCCATTTTTCTATCAGGTGAGTAGTACTTGTTTTGCGTCTTAAACTCCCAAATGACAATTTTTCTTTGTCCAGAATCTAGCTGAGGCTGAGTATATTGTTGCCATGTTCATGTACATGAGGCTTTTGGGATACCCAGCTGAAAAAATCTCCATTTTGACGACATACAATGGGCAAAAGCATCTAATCCGTGATGTCATCAATCTGCGTTGTGGAAAAAATCCTCTAATTGGATGGCCACATAAAATCACCACAGTCGATAAGTACCAAGGTCAACAGAACGATTACATTCTCATCTCTCTGGTGCGTACAAAGGCTGTAGGTCATTTGCGAGATGTTCGCCGGTTGGTTGTTGCTATGAGTCGTGCACGTTTGGGTCTGTACATTTTTGGCCGAGTTTCTCTGTTTAAAAATTGTTTTGAGTTAAGACCAACCTTCGAGTTGGTAAGTTTCACTGAGAAGTATTTATTCTGTGCCCATTGGTAGTTTTTTTCTTTCTTTTTTTTTTTCTTTCAGCTAACAAAGCGTCCTCAGGCATTGCAAATTCTCACTGAAGAAACGTATCCAACGACTCGGGCTGTTGATGACTCTGTTAAAGGCCAATTCAAAGTCATCAATTCAATGTCTGAAATGGCTGAGTATGTCTACAACTTATATATGAGTAAGGTCGATACCCTCAAAGAACAACTGACGGAAGAGGAACAGATTTACCAGAACCTTCCCCAAGATGAAGTCTATTCTGATGAAGATGTTGAAATCGAATGCGCTCCAGTTCAACAAGATATTCCTGAGCCACCGACGAAAAAGCCCAATGAAAAGAAATCAGAATCAAAAGAAGCAAAACAATTTAAACAAACACCAATCATCAATGAAATCGATGAACCAGAACCTGAAAGGGATAATTGACTTAAATAAAACAAAACTGTGTGTAGATTAAAAAAATATATTCAGTTGTTTATTTCTTTGGTGCCGTGATGCCTTCCAATTGTGCCTTAAGCTGGGCATTGGTCTTTTTGAGGAAAGCAACTTCTTCGGCGTACTTCTTTTCTTCGGCCGAACGTAACTCAGCATTACGACGTTCGTTCTGTTCGGCTTTGATCTTCATATCGGTAATAATCTCTTCAAGGCTTTCTTTATCCATTTCTAGTTGTTTGACCTTATCCCGCAGACGTTCTTTTTCTTCATGTGCCTGAAGAGCTTTTCGCATGCCAAACGCTACCGAGCTACAGTATAAGGTTTCATATGCCTCCATTGACATTGCAATTTCATCTCGTATACGAAGTAGTAATAGACCCCGTTCAGAACAGTTAATTGTCACTTCACGGATTAGTTCATCTGAAAAATTTGAAGTATTGTTGTTAGAAAGAATTGTCTGTCTGTAATTGACTGTAACCCACCAAAACACTGTGAATAGAGTTCGCGACGGATGGGACAAATTCCAGTTTCACGAGCTTGTGTTTGTTGTAATCTTGTGTCCAACATTTCTTGAAGATTTATAACATCTTGTCGAGTAGCTGGAGTACTAGAAACCTACTCAAACATAAGATAAATATGCAGCAAAATCTATAGACATACGTGTACTTACAGTTTGAGTCCAAAGCTGTCCATCCTCTTCCCAACATCGTGGTGGGAGTATTGAATTTAAAATTTCTTCAGTTTCACGTTTTGTATCGAAAATAACGGCAGCTGTTTGTGGCCTTGGTATTTCCTGCATCCAAATTTCAAATTTACATAAAATTTGTAAAATCTACTGAAACTTACAGCATCTCCGGCACCTTTCTTGTCTGGATGTTTAACCACGAGAACAGGATTTTCATATTTTACAAGAGTTTGAAACGCTTCTACAGATTTTTCTCCCATTTTTCGCTACGGAAACAAATGTGATTAGATAAATATATTTTAATTGTATAAAAAGTTTTCAGTTTGACAAATAATTCGAATTCAAATAAACAACTTTGCATAGTTACATTCATTTCCTTAGATACGGTGATAGGCATATACATATATTATATCAACAAATCACACTCTGTTGACTTGTTGAACTCTGTTTATTACTATTGTAGACTGCGGATTCATTCTGTATCCATCTTACCATTAAGAGCCACAATGTGCGAATATTGTGGACTTTATAGAAACTAACTTCCAAACCCAGTTAAGGGTTACTTCACGTTACGTTGTTTACCTACTTATCCCGCCAGCGACCCTAGGAGAGTCTGAGCATGAGCTAATGCCGTTTTCCATCCTTCACGGTCCCGGGCACTTAGATTCCCGTTAACTAGTCCAAGGCTTCTGGCGTCCGCGATCTCTACTTGATCTTAATTGATCTCTAAACCGGAGGTTCAGTCTTCATTTCCTTCCTGAACTATGTGGCTGGGATTCGAAGATTGTCTTAACTGAAGCATTCTCGACCATTATATTTATATGTGTATCTCGTAGGATTCCCGGTTATATATTCAACGTAGAATTTTTTTTTCCAAGGGATCTCAAGATCTATTTCGCGGTCTTGTTTATCGTACAGCATTCAGTTCCACAAAGCAAGACTGGCAAGATCAGGTTTTGTAGAGCACGATTTTGGACCTTCGAGTTGGGAGTTTGGACCCTAGTTGTTTGGATAAACTGAAGTAGCAGTGGTTGTCTAAGGTTAATCTTCGTCGAATCTCCAATATGGGATCATTTGTGGAGTTTTTATTTGCCCCGAGGTAAATAAACTCCTTCACTATCTCAAAATTATAGTTGCCGATTGTTAGGTTATGTCCTATACGGTGTTCGACGGATAGGTTTTTAGTTGACAGAATGTACTTTTTTTAATCCTCATTCATCATGAGATCTATAGCAGTAAAAGCCTCAATAATGGCATGCTGGAAACGGGCAAAGATGTCGATATGGTCTGCATAGCCCAGCAGCTGGATGAATTTGTTAAATGTAGTGCGTTTTGTGTTTATGCCGACCTTTCGCACTATCTGCTACAGTACAAGATTAAAGAAATCACACGAGAGCGCGTGAAATCCGGTATAATTTGGAGGCTTTGTTTCCAAGCTGCACGGTGCCTTGAGAATTCTCTAGCGTGGCACGATACCGGGTCAATTTGATCGGGATCCTGAATTCGGCCATCGCGTTATAAAATTAAGTGCGATGAATGCTGTCGTATGCAACTTTGAGTTCGGTGAACAGATGGTGAGTATCGAATTGGAACTCGTTGGTCTTTTCCAGGATTTGCCTCAGTGTGAAGATTTAGTTCATCGTCGATTTGTCGGGCCGGAAGCCTCACTGGTAGGTGCCGATGAGTGTAATGCAACACGGTTTTAGTCGTTCACACAGTACCCTGGATAGGATCTTGTAGGTTACGTTAAGCAGGGATATGTCTCGGTAGTTCTTACAAGACATAGGATCGCCTTTCTTGAAGATGGGGCAGATGGAGCAGATGGAGCAGATAGTCCAGACGTCGGTTATGCTTTCGTACTCCCATACTTTGCAGATAATCTGATGAATACTCAATACCATAAAATCGCCACGAGCTTCAAAGAGCTCTGCCGGCAATCCGTCTGAGCATGCGGCCATTTAGTTTTTTATTGGCTGTGCCAAGTTCATTTAGGCTGGAGAACTATATCATTATTTGGTGTTGAGTTTTCTTCATACCCTATCACTCTCTTCTGGTCATGCCCATCAAGCAGCTGTTGGAAATGCTGCTTAAATACATCCACAATTTCCTGCGGGTCGGTGACAAGATTACTCTCAGTGCTTCGAAGGGCCTGAGTTCCTGGTCTGTAGCCTGCAGGCAGGCTATTATCGTAGTTTTTTTTTTTTTATAAAAGTTTCGCATCCTGCACTCTTAGATATCCTTAAGCTGGAAACTACGAATTCTCATTTCCTTTTTCTCCTCCCTCCTCATGGCTCTGTACTCATCCCACGTTTGCCTGGGTTATTCTTTGCAACGTCTTTTTATATGCTTCATCTGTTGCCTTTTTCTTCGGCATGCACTCGTCATCATACCATGGATTTTATGTTGAGGGTGACTGGTAGGCTAAACTTGCTTCGGCTACTTCCTGAATGCGGCATTTTAACCACGTCTTGGCGTTTGTGTTAGGCAATGGCATATTCCAGTTGCTCTCTGTAGTCTCTGTATATCTCCGGTGTGCTCAGGGATCCAATGTTGTACCGCCTTTTTGTTGTTTGGTGCAGCTTTCTTTCCTTTGACAGTCGAATTGGGCTGCAAGTGGTCAAGTGGCCCTTCTAAATGTTTGCAGATTTAGGATGTTTGACGAATGTTTTGCGTTAATCATCATGTGGTCAATTTGGTTGGTAGTTCTACCGTCCGGATTTGTGGATGTGTGGATTCTCTTATGAGGGAATCTTGTGCTTTATTGGTAGGCTGAGACATATGAGTCTGATGTTGTAGAATTTCCTTTCCAGAATTTTCAGGAGCATTCTCTCAAATCATTGTCGCGCCGTTCCGTATTTTAAAATTGTAACTATGGGTTTTTTACGTTGTTGGCCCATTACACCCACGCAAAACCGCCAAATCTGGTCGGGGTAGGAGAACGTGTCCTCTTGCCTAGAATATAGCTGCATACACTAGTTCACTATTTAGCGGCTGCTGAGATAGTTATCCAGGGAAGTCAGGTGGAGGCTGTATGTTAGCTTGAACTGTACAGTGACCGGGTTCGTGTCTGGCATCTCTCCTAGATGAGCGCGTTCAGAAGTTTTCCCTGTATATGTTATTTATTTTCATGCCATTGGAGGTATTGAATCGACCAACCCAACCTAGGTGGCCCTGTTACTACAACAACTACTATCAAAAATGCAAGGCAACGTTCAGGTCTGCGTAGGTTCACAATTGGAGGTAGTGGAAGATATATATAAATATAGCGCTAGCTGCCAGGGCTTTCGGCTAGAGAATTAGATAGAATTGTTTTAAATGTAGTTTTCGAGTTTAAGGGCGATCGTATTGTAATATTATATACAAGATTAATATTTGCAATATTTACATTAGAAATAAGGTAGGAAAGACTATTGTTTGAAACGTTTTTGGTCGTTTTGCAACTCAGTAGGTGGGTGAAAGTCAGATTGAGTTGTTTATCGCATAGATGGCACACTGCGGGCGTGTTCTTGTTGAACAGGTGTTTGTGGGTAATATAAGTGTGTTCTAATCTCAATCCTATATATATATTTTGAGTTTTTTGTGGGAAACGTTGTTGGGGTAAATGGTTCTGATACCCATTGGGTTAACATTTTTATAACCGTGTTGATAGTTTTCCTAGGTGCTTGATTTTCTCTTCCTACAGGATTCGAGTATAAATCTTTTAACATCTTTCTTGTTATACTGGTAAAAGCACTCTCATTATCTTTAATTCCAGCGTGTCCTGGAATCCATATGAGTTTAAGGCTATCGCTGTGGGATATTAACAAATCTCGTATTGGTTCAATTATGTTAATCGAGTTGGAGACTTTTTTGACAGCCGTTAGAACAGAGAGACTCTCCGAATATACAACGCTTTAGATACGGCAAAGGCTTCTGCGATGAATATTGAACCATTTATGTATACAACTGCGAACGATGTACCATTGTCCGTTTTTGATGCGTCAGTGAATAGAAGCTCCCAGCCGAGGGATATATGTATGTTCGTGATTTATGTTAAGAAATAAAGCTTTATAAACTTCATCCATAGTTGTTAACTTTAGATATCGGCAAAGATCGGTGTTGAATCCAGGATGGTTGCTTTTTTCGGTTGCAATTTTGAAGGGGGATATTTAAAGATTTGTGGATAGCTGAGGGAATTCTTGGCTGTTTTTTACGCATTAGTAATTTCTTTACATCCCTATGGATAGGAGTTTTGTAAGGTGAGTTGATTTTTTGGATAATGGTTGATGTTAAATAGTTAATTTTTTCTTCTAAGGAGGGGATATCGGCATCAGTGAGAATATTGATGATTGGTATTGAACAGAGGGCTCTGATGGTGGTTTTGACGGCGCAAGTATGAGGTTAGAATCATTCTTTTAATAAGGCACGCAGGCAATACTTATAAGGAGGGTCTTTATAAGACCTTCATCACGCTACACCTGCTCTATGTAAATACAACGTGAGTTAAGAAAGAGATCGACTCTTGTCGATCATTTGTTGCGCAATGTTTAAGAGCAACTATTGATTAGAAAAGGGCAAATGGTTCCTAAATAGAACAACTTTTGTTAAAATGGGTTAATGCGGGACTGGTTGCCCAACAATCTCTTTTGTTTTAGCAATTCTGAACAACGTAACTAAGTCTTCTTCGGTTACCAATCTATGTTATAACAGAAAAACTAAAAACCCTGTGACGGAAACTCATTCTCTGAATTATTTTAAGCATGAATTGGATTTCGGCAAGTGGTTATCGATTTGAGGAGCAATCATCGGCATCTGTTTTGAAATAGAAACGCCGAAGAAAATAAACACAGAAGATGAAATGCGTACTTTCTTATTCAGGGCTGCAGTCCAGGGTGAACTAGAACCACAACTAACAAGTCTTCGTTAACTGCTAACCTTCAGTGCTACACTTCAAGTTGGTTGAGGTCCCTTCCCGCAGGCGTTCATCACCTTAGATGCGGTGACCCTCTGTTGCTCCATCTCTAGAGATTAGACTACAAGACACTTTGAGTCTTCAATATGGTCCAGACGCCTGGACGCCTTCTTCTCAATGCCGCGTTAATACAAATGAGACCAAAAATCACCCGCAGTATCTTTCTCTCGAAACTGGTAAGTGCTTTTTCACCTGCTTTTGGTGTCTGAAAAAGTAGTGTTTCCATATTCCCTCACCAACTGAGACCCTATTACCAGTTGTCCGTGTTCGTCAGGCTTCCATATTGGTGTTGTTACTATGGCATGTTCGTTGTATTCCCGAATAAAACCTTCGAACTTCATTCCTCTAGTAATATTCATTTTCATTAATTTTTTTTTTTTTATTTCCGCGGAGACAGCTTTACATGCTTCTTGCTTGTCTGCATGTACCTGCCTACATTCCTCTTTACAAGAGAGAGTTCTTTGTTTCTGCAAGAAGGTCGATCTTGGCTCCTCAGAAAGTTCCGATATCCAGAATGTATTAAGTCCATTTACGGATATGGAGATGAGGGAACTGTGTGCTGCTTATTAAAGGTTACGCCCCGTTACACATTCTTTGTCGGACGTGGGGTCCTGAAGCAGTCCGACTTATCGCATCGCACTTTCTGAAGTGCGGTAATATTTACTTTATATAGGGCATCCGCGTATATGTATATCTGTATATCCGTCCGTACTTGAGACTGTTGGTTGTCTTTGAACTGTTTTATTTTTTTTTCACGGTGGGGAAGCAAGCTCCACATGAAGGGCCAGGTCCATTGCTAAGCCCCTGGACAAAAAGTGCGGCTAAGCAGACCAGTGACTGTAGGTTATGAGGTTATGGGAGCCGTCAGCTTTCTTGCGCCGCCATCTCTCCACTCTAGGGTTCCGTGGCAGCCATGGAGTTCCCTTAAGATCTAGGTTCCGAATACGAAGAAGTAGCTCTAAGGGGACGTGTACACCAAGTAGTTCAAACTGACCAGAGCCTTGAACGCAGACTTCAATCCATATATAAGATTCCTCCACCGCCGCCATAATCAAAGAGAAGTGCCTCCGTGCGAAAACTCTGCTTCTCTCTCGTCTGCAGCCGCAAATGATGTCTCCCAGGAATAAGCTTCCTGAAGGTGAGAGTAGCAGTTGATGTGTATGACACAATTCATTGGCTCTGTCGAACTCGATTTGCATTACTTGGATACAGCTTCAATGAAATCGTATGCGAATGCAAATAGAAAGTGTGAAGTTTACATCATAGTGGATCTAAGAATAAAGAATTCTGCTGTCTCATTAGTAAACATATATTTAATTGTAACTTTTAAAGATCTTCCACTCAGCTATGCAGGCAGTCAATCCGAGGACATAGTACTCCTGATAAGGTTTTCATTTACTCTGTTGTGAAAGACGTTGCATCGTACTAGATGATTTTAGCGCCAGGCTAGGAAAGGAGAACACATTTGGTAGGGCAGTTGGTAAGCATATTCTACACCAAACAACGTTTTGCAACGAACTAAGGCTTATTGACTTTGCGGCGGGACAAAATATCACTACAGCAAGCACACGGTTTCTTCATGTCAATATATAATACACACGGAGGAATGCATCATGAATCGCTAAATCAAATTGATCACATTGCGATAGACGTAAGGCATGCCCAGTATTCTAGACGTCCGAATCTTTCCGGGCAGCCAACATTGACTCGGATCACCACCTTGTTGCAGCCAAGGTACGAATGCGTATTTCCCCAGCGCCACAACAAAGAAGAACTATTGTGTGGAGATATAACGTAAAAAAGCTGCGGTCTGAAGAAACCACCAGATAATTCACTAAACGGGTATCCCGAAATATCTCAATAACTCCTATAGAACCAGTTTAAGTATCGAAGACCAGTTGCAAAGTTGCAAACGTGCTATCAAAGACGCCGCAAGAAATCCCTGGTTTGATGAAGAGTACTGGCAAGCACACGAAGCTTAACAAGAAGCTTAATAAGCGGCGCTGCGACGAAGGACGAGAGCAGCTCGTTGGCTCTACGAACAAAAGAGACGGAAAGAGCTCCGGCTTCACCAGAAGAAGAAAGATATTGAGAGTTTGTAATCCCGAAACAACGCACCGAAGTTTTACCAGGATGTAAAAAGAACTTGTCAATGCAACAAGACCCGTACAGAAACCTGTAAAGATGAAGAAGCAAACTTTGTAGCAGATTCACAGATAATGGCGACGAAGCGCAAAATCCTGTCGTCGGGTAAAATAGAACATCCAATTTATACGATGATAGCCAAAACTGCCGTCCACCTGATCAAAACGAAAAATAGCTAAATCTAAGCTGAAACCAATAAAAGGTGCTTTAACTTGATGTTTTACCGGCCCAGGTTTTCAAAACTGCTGAAAGTGACTTTGTAGAAGTCATCACCAATTCATTTCTAACATCTGCTCGTTTGCCCGATTTACAAAAAAGGAAACCTCCTCAACTGCGCCAACTATAGCGGTATAAGTCTTCTCAACATTGCGTACAAGATTTTATCTGCCATATTGTGTGAACGCCTGAAAGCCTTCGTCCCGTATCATTGTGATTTCAGGCTAGGAAAGTCCACAATCGACCAAGTTTTCACACTCCGGAAGATCCTGGAAAAAAATCAATAAATCTAAATTTATGTCCACCATCTTATCATCGGTTTTAAGGCCGCATATGACAGCATTTATATTTATAAAACCAAGTCCAGGTTTGGCATCATTGCCAAACTCGTCCGTGTGTAGAATGACGATGGAAAACGCTCGCTGCTCCATCGACGAACTGAGAAGAATCTTTCAAAAGTCTGTGCAACTACCAGCGTCCGCCGATAATATCAACATAATTGAGAGAACTCAACAGGCTGTCATCGGTGCGTTATCTAGTATTAAAACGGAAGCTGTCAGAACGGGTTTAGCGGTAGATGAGCGCGGAACGAAGTATATGTTATAAACAAGAAGGGACACACAACATCGACGAATTAGGCAGAATCTCAGTCGACAGAAAAAGGTCATTGTCTACCTCCCAACATCTCACCAGAAATAGAACGAAGAACCACTCTTCACAATTGCTGTTTCTTTGGTCTAAGAAAGCAATTGAGTAGTAATGCCCTATCCTGAACAACAAAGGTGACTCTATATAAGACCAGCCTTAGTTTATGACGCAGAAGCATGAACTGTATAGAAAGCGGATGAAGATATTCACAGTTATATCATTCTTCGAAAAATATACCGTCGGACTAACTGGACAGGCTTGTTAGTTGAGGACCATTTTCACCCCGAACTGTAAAGTCAAATAAGTAAGCTAAAGCTTACAAAATTGTATTGCATTGAAATAATCACGAGAGTGCTTTGTTTTTGAACACATGCGAAGGGGAATAATTTATTACGAAGCAACTTGCAGTGTTCCACAACGCTAGGTTTCAGATCCTTCGCTGTGGAACCCTATGTATGGATGCATATGTACATAGCAATTGCATCGCTATACGCCAACTGATCCAAAGTAAGTTATCTACTTTACAAATGACTGGCGTCATTGGCACGGATCTCGTGCGTACAATTGATTGTAGCTGTATTATGAAAATTTATATACGTCTTACTTTGTGCTTCATCTCGTAAAACAAAAAGTGTGAATGACAAAAATACTCGACACTTTATTCAATTAACTTTCCACTTACAAAATTCAAATAAAAATAAAGGGAAATCAATCTCATATAAAATATAAAAAACAACTAACGAATATAAATGCATTAAGCTTTCTTGGATAGGGTTAGGGAGGAGGAATATACACAAGAATCGTAAGGCAACTGTGTGATTAGACCAAGGTCCAACATATTTATATTTTTATTAATTTTTTCTTTATATTTTTCCAGTTAGCTCTGGAACGGCTTTGAAGAGATCAGCAACTAATCCAACATCAGCAACTTGGAAGATTGGAGCTTCAGGATCTTTATTAATAGCAACAATTGTCTTCGAATCCTTCATTCCAGCTAAATGTTGAATGGCACCAGAGATTCCAACAGCAATATATAGGTCCTTTCAAATGGAAAACAAAAAGAAACAGAATTATATAGCTACTGAGAGAAGTTTTGAGAAGTAACCTTGTATTTATTTTATTTATTTTTTTTTTTTTAACTTACGGGAGCGACAATTTTTCCAGTTTGACCGATTTGTAAATCATTAGGTACATATCCAGCATCTACAGCAGCACGAGAAGCACCGACAGCTGCTTGGAACTTATCAGCTAGATCGTACAAAAGTTTAAAGTTGTCACCTGATTTAAGGCCACGACCTCCAGATACGATCACTTTAGCACCAGCCAATTCTGGACGATCTGATTTGGTTAGTTCCTGAGAAACGAATTCAGATAAATCGCTTTTGTATTCACCGGCTGGTGCTTGTTCAACAGCAGCACTGCCACCGGCACCTGCAGCTTCGAAATTGGTTCCACGCACAGTGATGACTTTAACGGCATCTTTAGACTTAAGGGTAAGGATGGCGTTACCTAAAATAAAAATTGAAACGCATTTCGATAAAATGGCATTGGACAGTTAACAAAATTTTCCAACATAAGGAAAAAAAAGAAGGGTTATGATCCCAGATCATTACTTAGAGTAAGTTGGGAGTAATACATATTTTGCTATCACAAAAAAACCAACCACTTTTTTCATTGTAGAATTCATAGATCAAGTTGTAGTTTGACTGATACTCAATAATATCACTTTCGTGGTAGTGTGTACGAGCAAACGTGTTAACATCCGTGTCCGATCTAAGTGTGTAACTGTTATAAGTTTCCTAACCAAAGTAATCTAGTTCAGTGTGAAATTCTAACCGAGTAACCTTTAACAGATTTGATAGTAAATAAAGATAGAAGAATGCTTACTAAGTTAAAATAAAAAATCAACTTTTTCGTTATTAAACGGGTTACTTTTGCTCTTTTGTTTGTTCGTCAACACTACCACTAATCACTTCTTATACGAACGGTGATTACATTTTTATAAAAAATAATATTCATCAATATCAATTTTGTCCCCTTCAAAGTAATCCCCCTCAGATATAATACACTTGTGCCAACGCTTTTCCCAATCCTCAAAGCCTTTCTCATAAGCGCTTTTTAGTATAGCCTTGAGCTCTTTCAGCGATGCCGTTTTTATTTCCTCAAGACCTTTTATAGGTCTCTTTAGTTTTGGGAATAGTAAGAAGTCGCATGGGGCCAAATCCGGTGTTATGACCCTTTTGAGCTACTCAGGATTATCATTGACGTAATTCATGCGACGATTTTTCGGATCAAAATTAAGTTTTCGGACAAACTTCGCTGACACACGTCTCATGCCCAAAACATCAGAAAAAATTGCATAACATATCTTCCGTAACTTCTTTTATGATAATTTGACGATTTTCCAAAACAATTTTCTTTACAGCTTCGACATTATCATCTTTTATTGATGTGCTGGGGCGTCCAGAGCGAGGTTCGTCATTGGTATCTTCTCGGCCATCTTTGAAGATCTTTCACTAATCATCAAACTGTCAATGTAAACTCAACATTTTCATCATGGTAAAGTACACTAACGAGCAACATCTGCAAATTATAACAATTTTCTACAGATATTCGGAGTCGGTGACTGCAATATCTTTGTGTGATGTTGCCGTGTCAGTGAGACAACGGGTTGGTCGAAGTGTCGAAAATATCGCTGCCGTTCAGACGTCCATAGCAAACGATCCAAATCAGTCAATTCCACGGCGTTCTCAAGAATTGGGCATCGCTCAGACCACATTATGGCGTATTTTATGTAAGGATCTTGGTTTACACCCATACAAGATCAAGCTGACTCAAGAATTGAAGCCGATGGAGCATTTGAAGCGACGTACGTTCTCCGATTGGGTTCTGGAGAAGATGCGCCAAGATGATGAATTTCATTTTTGGTTCAATGGGTTTGTCAATAAGCAAAATCTGCGTTATTGGTCGGGTGAAAACCCACAGGTGCTTCATGAATCACATGCATGCCGGCGGCGTTATTGGGCCATATTTTTTCATCGACGATAACGATCGTCACGTTACTGTGAATGGTCAGCGTTGTCGCGCCATGATCACCGATTATGTTTGGCCCGAATTGGAAGATATGGATTTGGACGACATGTGGTTTCAACAGGATGATGCCACAAGCCAAACAGCACACGCTACAATCGATTTATTGAAGAGTAAGTATGGTGAGCGTGTTATCTCAAGACATGGGCCAGTCGATAGGCCGATTCGTTCGTGCGATTTAACGCCGCTTGACTATTTTCTGTAGGGCTACGTTAATTTATTGGTTTATGCCAACACGCCGACGACGTTTGTAGAGCTCAAAGCCAACATTTAACGCGAAATAGCGGCCGTTTCGGCCGAAATGTGTTGCCGAGTCGTTGAAAATTGGGTCAAACGAATCGACCGCTGTAAACGTGCCCGCGGTGGCCATATGAACAAAGTCCAGTTCCATTCATAAATGTTTTGATTGTACTTTAAGCCAATAAAAAAGTTTTTGAAATATCTCAAATGGTTTGCCTTTTATTTAAAAAAAAAGTTGCTAAGTCGTTATTAGAAAACCCTATATAAGATTACGTATTGCCAAGTTTCTTGGCAATATTTTCCAAAGTGGAGTGAAAAATAGCCTCCTTGACCGCAAGAATGCGCTGCTACTGCAAGAAAGGTTATGGTGCCTTGAAGTCCGTTCATATTTAGGCAAACATGCCAAATTTTAGTGCGATACTGTCTTTAGTTTTTTTTTGACAGCTGATTGTTGTTGACGTGTTTGGCGTCATGTTAAGTATGGACAAAAACGATTTTCGTTCTCTCATAAAACATTATTTTTTGAGAAGCAAAACGGAGAAGGAAACAAAAGAAAAGTTGGATATATATTATGGGGCAAATGCTCCGTCAGATTACACCGTCAAATATTGATTTCGAGAGTTTCGTGGTGGCCGAAACTCCACTACCGAAAGTCCGCAGCAGCAGGCCCTCCGATGCGGTTACAGAGGACAATGTCAAAAAAATACATACATACATACCACAAAGATTAGTACTGATCGCACACGCCATATTTTGGGCAATATTCTGCATATGAAAAAGTTATCCTGCCGCTGGGTGCAGCGCATACTCACTCCTGACCAAAAACACGAACGCGAGAGCACTTCAAAAGAGTGTTTGACTTGCTGATGCGGAATCGGGCGGACTTTTGGCGTCGATTGGTAACTGTTGAACACCAGAGAACAGAATGAGTGCCCGTCAATGGATTAAAGCTGGCAGGAGTGCTCTGAAGCGGCCGGAGGCTCGATGGGTCGGAAAGGTTATGGCGTCGGTTTTCTGGGATTGTCATGGCATATTCTTCGTGGCATATACTTTTCGGATGGGATCAAGAAGTTGGAAAATCGCTAGAATAAGTGTATCAAACTAAAAGGGGACTATATTGAATAAAATAAAAAAAAACATTAAAAAAATTTTTTTTTATTCCCAAGGAGGTTACTTTTCACCCCACCTAGTAGAGCAGCACCACTATTGATAGTATCGAGGCGGCAAATCAATTCTTCATTTAGACCAGTAATATTAGCAGTATTATCGACGCAATGTGTTGCCATCGTTTGTGGTGCCCATTCTTTGTTTTACCACATGAATTTTCAAGCCCTTTATTGATCTGAGTGTGTTCTGAACAATGGTTCAGTTAACTGTAAAATCTCTTGCTTCACTCGTTCAACCACTTGCCGGATGGTGACAGGCGTTTTCTTTATGAATTCGAATTTCCAAAGTCAGCATAATCTTGTGAACTGGTTTTTTTTTTTTTTTTCAGTAAGTTAAATTAGAGTACCAAAGGTACTACACACGTGAGGAGCATTTGCGTCTGTTACATCTTGATCTATAAATGTTTGCTTGTACTGTGTCCTGAGGAGCTATCGCAGCCCCATTTAGAAACTAAGGTAAGCTCGGGGCTGATTGAATCTAATTGAGTTACAGCTTTAGTTATCAAAATTCTCCTCGGGGTATGGTCAAGCAATGATTGTAGGGACCTTTTAACCAAACTTTCAGAGACTACCAAATTTTCAGGATAATACAGTACATTAGCTTCCAGTACTCTTTGGAACAAAGAAAAAATGTCAAATTCTTTCTTCTTTTGCCGACTTCCTCAAAATTTCATTTGAGAGAGAGGCATCTGCCATTAATGCTAAAGCTTTTTCAGCGCTGAATCCTGGATGCCTGTGCCCGAGGAATTGAATTGACTTATCAGCTGATCTAATTAGTTCTTTAGAAACGTTTTCTTTTAGATTTTTAATTTTCATTTGTTGGCTTCTTAAACCACACGACTCATTTCGGTTATTGCTTCTTTCCAACTTATGTTAAAGTGAGGTGTAAATAATTTTGTATTTCCTTCAGGTGATCTGGTGTTAGATAAGGGAAATCAGTTTTCACTTTCTCCACGCATTTCACAATATAACGGTCTAAAATTATTTATACCATTTCACGATAGGTCATCTGGAAATCTTCCATCGTGAGATATTCATATGTATACCACCTTGATCAAAAAAATTTCGGATGTTATTTAGAAAATTAAAAATACAAGTTTATTCATCTAAATCTATATTGTCCCCTTCAAAGTAATCCCCATCGACTGCAAAACACTTATGCCAGCGCTTGATCCAATCCTCGAAACATTTTTTATATTCGGTTTTCGGTATGTCCATCAGCGCTCCATGCGATTTTCCATTACTTCTCTCGGCTGCTGAAACGCGTTCCCTGTAGTGGTTTTTTAACTCAATTGAACAGAAAGAATTCACATCGAGCAAAATCAGATGAATTCGGTGGCTTTTGGATGGTATTTGTTGCATTTATTGTCAAAAAATGACGAATTATGATGGCACTGTGCGAGGGTGCATTATCATGGTGCAAAATCCACGAGTTTTCTGCCCACAATTCTAGTCTCTTTCAAGGAATTGTTTCACGCAAACGTCTTATAACACCCAAATAATACTGTTTGTTTACTCCCTGGCCTTCTGGCAAAAATTCATGATGCACTATACCGTTGTAATCCATAAAAATCGTGAGCATTGTCTCTTTTTTGACTAAAAACGACGTGTTTTTTTTGGTCTCGTCTCATTTGGTGAACGCCATTCATTTGCCTGATGTCTGGGTTGCGTGTCGTACTCATAAACCCACGTCTCATCTCCAGTAATGATGCTTTCGATGAATGTGGGATCGGATTCAGCCTCGCAAATCATCTCTTTTGCGACGTCAACACGGTCTCTTTTTAGCATGAAATTGAGGTCTTTTGGCACCAACTTTGCTGCTACACTACGGAAACCCAAATCATTAACTAAAATATCTTGGACGGATCCACAGGCAATGTTTAAGTCATCCGCTATCTCTCTGATGGTTAATATGCGGTTATTGACCAACATTTCTTTTACTTCATCAATGTTTTCGTCGGTTTTCGATGTCGATGGTATGCTACTGCGTTCATCATCTTCGATTGACTCACGACCACTTTTGAACCGCTCGTGACACTGGTAAACGACCGTTTTCTTTAGAGAATCGTTGCCGAAACAAAATCCGTTTTTTACGCAACTTCGTTACAAGTTCGTTGTTGCAAATTTAAATCCATTCAAGCTATGACGCTAAGATTTAGAGGGAAGGTCAACAACAGATGTACCAACGTAACAAAAAAAAAAACAGAACTCAACAAAGGGAGAGCCTCACGGTGGTTATTCCATTTTTTTGATCAAGGTGGTATAAGTACATATACGATACATATTAACGTTCGTACTAGTTCGAAGAAACTACAACGACCGAATGAGGGAAAATCAAATAGCTTCAGCGGGAGGTATGGTGAGATCTCCATATAATGACAGATTTGAACAGAATAGACTTTTTAGCGTTATTATTGAACTGATAAACGAGGACGCAAGTTGATGCAGCTGGAAATGTTAGAGTTGTTTAGGTAAGAGTCTAAAGGATATTTTCAAATAAGAAACAAAACGGAGGAGTGTGGAGCCCGTTAATCCTGCTCTACTGAGCCTTTGCAAATATTGATTTTTCGACCGTTTACCTTCGACTTCGACCCTTCGCTGTATGCTGTTGCAACTGTTGTCGTCAGTGCAAAGATTTTTGCATTACATCGAAATGTATTAACCAACTCGTCGATGTAGCCAGCATTAATTGGGTTTGTCCTACAGGCCTTGATTTGCCAGGCATATAAACGTATTAAGAAACTGTATATATATGAGCTCTACGGAGACATCGGTCCAGACAGAAAACTGCGCATTAGTCACCCGAAAGTGCTGGCACATGCAGGGAGTCCATTCTCACCAATGCTCCGGTCCGTAGAGTCGTCGAATATAACCCCGATCTAACTAACGCATTAGAGAACGACCTCAGTTTAGGTAGCGCGCAAAAATAAAAGAGGAGCTCAATCGGGCTAACTGGAAAGGTTTGTTTATTTCAAACTTTAGTACAACTACGAGTAAATAAGTAACTATTTGACGTCAGATTATGATTTCTTAAAAATGTTTATCCACTTATCATCTCGTATAGACTGGGCCATTTAAATCCTTGGTATATGGCAAGCCTATTGATTCATCGGCTTATAACAATCCGCTTTCTAAACGTCAGTCGAAGCGAATTGTGCCATGGAACACTATACGTCACCACAACGCGCTGTTATCTTTCAGGTTTATTTTCAAAACATATTTCCAATTTCCAATATCGCAACGTGAGAAGCGCCTTCAGACCACACCATCAATCGTTTATACCAACAATTACCGCCACCGGCAATCTTGTTAATGTCAGTCAAGCTCGACGTCGTCTGAGGCGGTCTGATGCTGTACAGGCTAGCGTTGATAAACCACCGACGACATCGAGTCGGAATCTCTCTCACGTTTGACAACGGATTTTTTGATGCCAATTCTGACTGAACAACTTTTTTCCAACAGGAGAGCGACAAATCTTATACAGCCCGCATCACGATCCTCGTTCTTCGAAAGGCTAATTTTAAAAAAATGGTGATTTTATTGCGACTACCCAAATTAACGCCTCCAGATTTCTTTCTGTGGGGTTATTTGAAGACCAAAGTTGATGTCAATGACATCATCAACGGCATACGACAAGAAATAGCCGCTATTCAAACCGAATCCCTTTGAAAAATGATGGGAAATGCAAAAAAAAAAAAAAAAAAAAAATTCACAAAATGTGAAGAAATGGTTATAAATTAATCATTCAAAGTATTGCCTATCGCTAGCTATCGAATGCAACAAAGTACAGATTGCTGGCCAAAAGCCAATTGAATGCTCTCTCCTTGAAAATTTAAATCAAATTCAAATTTTCCATATTATATTAATTTCGCAGCGAAAATCAATGAAATCACGTAATCGACGAGATTCTAATTTTTAAAATTCCACCAAGGACTTTACACCCCAGCAGCAATATTGTTCCATTCACACGAATAGAATAGCATCATTCATTTCTCAACTAGCCTTCAGCTTAATTGTTACATAATCAACGATCAGTTTATGTTTTCTGCGTTGTCATGATCAATCTTTCACGACTTGAAATCCCACAAGAGTAAAGTTTTACCTGCATAGATGGTCCTCACAAAGGTATCCTCTGACTTAACATCGATAATTTCGGATATTGGTGACACGTCCAGTTTGGCCGCGATTCGCGGCAGAACATTTTTGCCAAAAGCAGTAGCTCCGGCCAAAATGTGAGTGAATTTAAATTGGTTTTGTGCAGCTAATACCAACGGGGTGATGGACTCAGCAGTGAATCCCTTGAAAGCATCGTTTTCGGCAACAATCACTTTGGTGACTCCTTGGATTTTCGACAAAGCTTCAGAAGCCTAAATATAAATAGAGAATATGGTTATCCTTAGTGATAATGTCATAGTGACAACTTACAGGTCCACATTTGGTTCCAGCTACTAGAACGGTAACATCACCACCGATTTTCTTTGCAGCAGTAATGGTATTCAAGGTGACTGGGTTGAGAGCTTCATTGTTGTGTTCCGCAACAACCAAAGTGCTCTTGCAACGATGCAGCTGAACGGAAAGTTTTGTAATAATCTTTCAATGCATTGAATTCAAATAAATATTTGTGGTTGAAACTTACAACGCTGGAGCGAACAATGTTTCTTGTAGTGGAGAACATTTTTATACAGGTAGAAGAAACGATTTCTAAAGTAAATCAAAAAATCTTACTTAACACTAGTGATAACGTGCTAAGGTTAAAGAAATAAAATTATTCTACACCCCTCAACAGAAAATTAGATTTGATGCAGAACAGAGTCCAAAAGTCAACTTGTAAATCTGACAGCATTTAAAAGCGATTACAGAGACATCTGCTCAATAAAAAAGATAGTTGTAAGACTAGTTGAGATATCAACCAGCTGGTATTCGCAATAATTTGGGTCGGCACGCAAGCTTTAAAAGAATGAAATTTTGGTACTCCGTTAAAAATAGAAATGGGTATTACGTGGATATGGAAATGGGGTGTAATTCCCTCGAATTGTAATTTCAAGATACAAATATCTCGATAGTGAACATTTATTTTGAACGGGCCTTAATTTTTTTTGTTTGGTTGCTATGACACCTGTCAAACATATTTAGTATACATCAAGTTATTGATCAAACAAGATCATATTTTTTCATTGTGTTAAAAATGTCGAATTTTGTACTAAAAAAATGATAATTTGCGAAAAGCATTAATTTTTTGTTTTCATTTGAAGAAAAGTGAATGAAAGGCAGATGGAAAACCGAAAAACCACTTGTGAAATTTTGCTTCAATGACACGATAAAAAATCAGTTTTGCATTGAATTGTTACTGGCGATGAAAAATAGATTTATTTTGAGAATCCTAAATGGAAAAAATCCCATAATCCGGGACAACCATCAACGTCGACTGCAAAACCAGATCGATTCGGCAAGAGGATAATGCTGTGTGTCTGGTGGGAACAGAAAGGTTTGGTGTACCACGAGCTCCTGAAACCTGGTGAATGCAGATCGCTACCGACAACAAATGATCAATTTGAATCATGAATTGGTAGAAAAACGACCAGAATGGGCCAGAAGACACGGCAAGGTAATATTGCTCCATGATAATGCACCTGCACACAAAGCAAAACTGGTTCAGGATACAACCAAATCACTTGGCTGGGAACTGCTACCCCACCCGCCGTATTCACCAGGCTTGGTTCATTCCGACTACCATTTCTTTTCATCGATGGGACACGCATTAGCTGAGCAGCACTATGAATCCTACGAGGACGTCGAAAATTTGCTTCAAACGACGAACAGTTTTATTGGCTTGGAATCTATAAATTGCCAATATTTTGAATAAAATGTTTTTAACTTTCCCATTAAAAATAAGTGTTTTATTTTTACAAAAAAACTCTCATGAGACCTGACCTGAGAACTAAAGGAATTAAATAAATCTTCTGCATACATACCCCTTGATATAATGTCTGCAAGATTCATTGAAGGGCCCCTGATTCAATCGTTAACCAGATTGACCACATGTTGATCAACGCAAGGCACTCCTCCAGTATTATGAACGTCCGAACATTCCGAGGGCCAACATTGACTCGGACCATTAACTTATTGTAGCTAAGGTAAAGATGCGGATTTCCCAAATATCGCAAGGAAAAGCTAATACTGTGAGGAAGTTCGATGACGGACGGCTATAATCGTAAGAGATCGCCAAATTTCTGAAGAAGTATCTATGCTGCCAGCAAAAAGTATCGAAACCAGTAGCAGCATTGCTAAAACGCTAGCAGAGATGCCGAACCCCCTGGTTTTACAACGAAGAGGAGACACGAGCACCGACTTCTCAGGAGGAAAAAGAAGGAGTATGAGATACGTGTGATGGAGGAAATTAAGAGATGATCTCCAGGAATGAGATTTTAAAGTTTAACCAAAAGGTAAAACTACATGCCACGGACACAAACCCCGAATCGAAGCCTGTAGAGACAAACAAGGAAACATTGTAGAAGAATCACAGTCGATGCTCAGGATTTTTAAAGTGCATTTTCGTGGACTGTATAACGGCGATGACGAACTAAATACCGCTGTCAGGCTGAATTAACATTTCAATCTGGGCTATGTAAACCAACAATTCTGTCCACCCAACCTGGATGAAATGAAGATAGCCATATCTAAGTTAAATTCCAATAAAGTTACTAGAGTGGACGGCCTGGCTGCCGTGTTCTTTAAAGCGGCAGATTATGACTTGTTAAGGACCATACACTAACTCATATGTAAAATATGATCGGACGATAGTAAGCCCGATGAATAGAACCTCAGCTTTGTTTGTCGGATCCTCAAGAAACGGAACCCTTTTAACTCCTGTCTACCGTATTGTGCAAACGCCTGATGCCGTTCGTCAACAACCTGATGGGTCCATATCAGTGGCTTTAGGCTAGGAATAATAAGTTAAAAGATCTTAAGTAGACTTTCGTAATATTTTCTTTTCGTTTATCTTTCTTTTGGTCTGGGTCCCATGACTCTACGACAAAAATGTCCGTTAAATTTAAAAACAATCAAAGGAGCTTATGTTTAAATGGTCAAAAAATGCATTTGCAAAACAGCTTATGTCTATATTACCCCAAATCGATCAAAACGAAAAAAGAATATATTTTTTTGAAATGGCATAAATCGTCAGATAAGACCTTATTACATGTGGAGATCAAATGAAATGATCGATTAAGGCGGCATAAGTTGTTTTAGACTTACGCAATATTGAAACATTTTACTGCTAACGTCGAGATAAGCCATTTAAAACCAATTAACTTCGAACCAAACTAAAAATTTTAAAACAGTTTAAGCCAAGACGAGAACCGCAATGGTCGACCAAATGAGGTGGCGACTCCAGAAATGGTGAAGAAAGTCCACAAAGCGGATTTCGACTGAAAGTGCGCGAGCTAGCAGACATTGTAGGCATCTCAAAAAGTGCGGTACATCGCATATTATTTGAAAACTTGGAAATGAGAAAGCTGTGTGCAAGATGGGTACCGCGTTTGCTCACACTCGAGTGAAAACAGTGTCGTGAAGATGTTTCAATTGAGTGTTAAGCGAAGTTTCACAGCAACAAAGCAGAATTTTAGCGCCGGAGGAAAAATGGGTCCATCACTTTACACCCGAGACAAAAGAATATTCAAAACAATGGGTTCAAAAGATAGAGCCATCTGCAAAGAAGGCGAAGACCGTTTCATCTGCAGGCAAGGTCATAGCGTCGATTGGGATAATTTTCATTGAATATCTTCAAATAGGAAAAACTATCAACGGTCAGAATTATGCGAACTTATTGCAACGTTTGAGCGAAGAAATCAAGCAAAAACGGCCGCAATTGGCTCAAAAGAAAGTGTTGTTTCATCACGATAATGCACCAGCTCACAAACCTTTTTTTGCAATGGCCAAAATTAATGAATTAAAGTTTGAATTGCTACCTCATGCACCTAATCGCCAGATTTAGCCCCCTCGGATTATTTTCTGTTCCCAAACTTGAGAAAATGGCTCAGTGATCAAAGATTTTCCAACGATGAAGAAGTGATGTCGGCAGTTAATGGCTATTTTGAATATCGCTGGGAAAAGTATATAGAGCTAAAAGGCAATCGCCTTTTTTCTAAAATTGTTGTGTTTTCTTTGTTGGGTTGTTTACTTCTGGGACCGCCATCGTAATTGACCGCAAATTTTTGGGGCCTGGACACATTCATATGGAGTGTGATGTTGACCACGCTTCCATTGATAGGAAAAAAAGTTATCTTTAGTGAAAATCCATCATTGAAGAGATTCGTATCAGTAAGTTAGATCAATTGGAAAAAACAATTCATTGTCCATGACTCGTACAGAATTCTTCGACTTTTCGAAAATTTCAAAGGAAAAGTTTATTTGGCGAAAAACATCGGAAGGCAAGAGAAAATTTATTTGGAAAGACGATAAATGAAATTTAAAAATATACAATACAAAACAAGCCTTGATGAAACCGAAAAATTCCAACATCTTAACATAAAAAAGCGAGGAAGGAAAAGAAAAAAGACTTATTTGAACTTCTGCCTGCTATTGAAAAATCATACCACGACTTCTATTGTACTTGAATTTTAAATCTGACGAAATTAAAGATATTCATCCTGATTTAACTGATAATGGAAGTCAAGACGAAAATTAAATCTAAAAACATTGTTTTTACTAAGGTTTATTTTAAAACACAAGTTTAGAACCACAATCTTTCTATTTCTTTTGCTTCAAAAAAAAAAAAAAGTTTTGAAAGACTTACGACTGAATTACCTTATATATTAATAATAATTTATATTTTGTTTATTAAGATGAAAAGAAATTAAAAAAAAATATACTTAAAATACTTCAATAAAAATTAAAAAAAACAGTTATTAAATTTTTTTTTAAAATTTGAGCTTATTTAGTAACTTATAATAAAAATTAAAATTTTTTTTTTAAAACTTAAGTAGAAATAAGAACCAAATATATGAAAAAAACTTTTTTTTTAAAAACATCTTATGTCACATAAACTGTAGCGTAAATCTTAAAGCATTTTTTTTTGAAAAAGCTTAAGTTTAAAAGGGTATAACATGCATGTATACTGAAAAAAATTTTCGTTAGACTACCACCAATATTATTGTAGTTATCAACAAAAAGGTATTAAAAACAAGTTCGCAAAACCGAGCATGTTTTGTCCGTGCCGTTTTATAGTAAAACACAAATTTTTTGCAAAATTCAACTTTATTTATCAATATAGTTGCCTTCGAGGGCGATACACTGATTGAAATGATTTTTCAATCTTTCGATGCCAGTTTTGTAGTACGATTTCGGTTTAGCCTCAAAATAGGCCTCTGTTTCGGCGATTACTTCTTCATCGGTCTTAAATTTCTTTCCGGAGAGCATTCTTTTGAGGTCTGCGAACAGGAAATAGTCGCTGGATTTGGCATCTGGAGAATACGGTGGGTGGGGAAGCAATTCGTAGCCGAATTCATTCAATTTTGCCAGCGTTTTCATCGACTTCTGACACGGTGCATTGTCCTGATGAAACAGCACTTTCTTTTTCTTCAAATGCGGCCGTTTTTCTGCGATTTCGTCCTTCAAACGCTCCAACAACGCAATGTAATGGTCGCTATAGTCTGCCCCGTTTGGAGATAATTGATGAAAATTATTCCATGAGTATCCCAAAATACGGATGCCATAGCCTTGCCAGCCGATTGTTGAGTTTTTGGTCGTTTTGGACGAGGTTCGTCGCCTGCTCGCAACTCAGCTGACTGCCGACTTGACTCTGGTGTGAAGTGATGAAGCCAAGTTTCATCCATTGTCACATACCGATGCAAAAATTTGGCTTTATTGCGGTTGAACAGCTTTAAACACTCCTCTGAATCATCAACACGTTGTTGTTTTTGGTTGACTGTGAGCAAACGCGGCACCCACTTTGAACAGAGCTTTCGCATGTCCAAATATTCGTGTTTGATATATCCAACACGCTCTTCTGATATCTTCAGAGCCTCAGCTATCTCGATCAACTGCACTTTACGGTCATTCGTAATCATTTTGTGGACTTTTTTGATGTTTTCATCTGAAACAGCCTCTTTTGGACTTCCACTGCGTGCATCATCTTCGGTGTTTGGATGACCACTTTTAAATTTTTCAATCCACTTGCGAATGGGTCGTTCGGCTGGTGCAGAGTCCGGGTAACACTTATCAAGCCATTTTTTTTGCATCGGCTGCATTTTTTCCCATCAAAAAGCAATGATAAATCAACACACGAAATTGCTTTGTATCCATTTTTTTTCACAATAACAAAAGTTGCTTCACTCACAACGCTATATTTCGAGAACTAATCGTCTGACAGCTGTCAAATTTATACACGTATCTTTTGAAGGATGGTACTAACTGAAAATAGTATGGATTTAATTCAAGTGGTGCCCATTCTTAGAAACGGACTTTTCAGCCCATTATTAGCAATGTCTAGTTTAGGCCTCTCTGCCAACTCGTCATTGAATACGCCGATGATATTGATAAAAACGGAAGAAAGCACCGTGATGTCAATGTTGCTTTCGTGAGTTTGAGATAGTAAAGGACTTTGCCTATCCAGGCTTCGTTATCAATTTAGACAACGACACCAGTGCTCAGATCAAACGGTGAATAACTCTTGCCAATCGCTGCTTCTTTGGGCTAAGAAGGTAATTGACTAGCAAAGCCCTCTCTCGAACAACAAAAATGACCTTAAGAATGCCAGACTTGCTCTATGGTGCAAGAGTATATACTTTATCAAATATGGATGAAGATGCTCTTGGCTGCTGGCTTGGCTTGGACGATGAATGGAAGAAGAGGTACAACGACGAACTATTTATAAGGATTGTACAGCGACTCTACAGGCTAAGCCATAAGAGTGAAGATCCAACGATTAAGGTGGCTGGGTTTTGTAATCCACACCCAAGGCACAGCGCAGTAGAGGAACACCTGCAAAGGGGCCTCAGCCGACTTAGCGTGCGAAACTGGAGGCAGCTAGCTTAATATCGAGTTGTTGGTTGAAGCTCAGTTCCACCCCAGACTGTAGTACCACCTTAAGTAAGTAAGTAAGACAATGTTCACGGAGTTATTTCTCACGTCAACGACTGTTGTTTCGTCAGTTGGAACTAGAATCTGTTAAATAAATTTGTAAAGGTCGGTACCCGCATTGCTCGGTTATTGTCCTGAGACCGAGCTTTCTGAGATGATATGGATTCCTGGACACTTTCAACATGCTGTACCATTGGTTCGAATACGGAGTCTGTCTGCTCCTCTTCAATTTCATTCTATGAACTCATTTCAGACTGCTTGTGTGGCGATCTCGTCTAACCTCTTGAATCTGCACACCATAATCTTAGCAAAACTCTAGCTCAGGGATCTTTTATAGAACCTTGCAATAAATTTTCTGCGAGTATTTCACTGAGAAAATTCTGACGATACATTTTGCAGTTTTATCGCTTACCTTCTCAGCATCTTCCACATTTTGTTTTAGGTTCTATTACAGATAACGGAGTGAATGACAGTTTTTCTGCAGTCTCTTGGTTATTTATTATGGATACCACGATCCAAGTGGTCAACACTCTGCATTGGTGTTGTAAGGCCATGGTAAAACCAGACTATTAGACCAGACCGTATTAGTAAATCTAACCAATTCAAATAGGTCTCACGGAAAATAAGCTGAAACGCTAAATAAGTTTTTTAGTGTTTCCTAGAAAGATAAGTGATTAAGTATCTGCTTAAATTAATAGATCATTTCTACTCGAATCAACCACAAGTACTGATTTAAAAGGATGTCGCATAGCATGACTTCCCTTTGAAAATTAAAAGTTGCCACCTACACTGTACAATGGCAGTTTTTCTTTGAAAATCTTTCAGTAGAAAACGTTATTGATATGGGATAGCTTCTACAAATACATAGATATGTACTCGTACATTCGACTATGTACACATATTCGTCATGCATTCATAAATGGAAGCAATTTATGTTAGAACTTGTTTATAAATCGACCAAATACATCTGTGCAAATAGCTGCTGCAAAATCGGTTTACTGCGAATAAATTCTGTGCCAACAAATATTGGATTCAATCAAAGCTTTTTTCCCACAAATCAATATGCAAAACAATGTTTTATATGTAGAACATTTCGAAATTCAAACCGAATATCTACTATTACTGATTAGATATGCCAAATTAGGTTCGGGTACAAAACTAGGTGATAAAATTGTTTTGCAACTCACAATCTTATCACCTTATATCTTGCAGTAGGCGACAGGTAAACCGCATACCGATACTACGACTGATTATGACATTTATAAATTTTTCCTCAAATATCTATTTCATTGAATTTTATCAATATGTATTATATGTATGTACATATGATGTTAATATGACACCACGTACGATGGCTTATAGGGGAGAGCATGTAAGTTACTTGTATGTTAAATTTAATTTCAGTTGCCAAGTGAATGTCATTGAATACGACATGGTGTTAGGTATTTTCATTCTATGATACTTTTAAATATGTTTTTCGCAGTGAAGAAAACAAATACGCATAATGCTCCCATTATGTCTTTTTATTTTATAAATCAGTTTCAAAAATGGCATTCCAGTGGTCATGTGAATTTGTGTATATAAGATTTCCAAAGAACTTAGTCTAAGCTTAAGGGACTAATCAAATTTATTATTACGATGTTTTTTTTTTTATTACGAAAGTTCTTTCCCTGAATGCACTTTTACACCTACATAAGTCAGACAGTGTTGCCAATTTTAAGTAGATAACTACTTACCTGTATAATGTGTTTGTAATTGGATGAATAACGCCCGATAGGTGGCAGACTGGCTAAGTTAAATTTAAGTTTCCTCAATGAACCTACCAGACTCGTCTCAGATAGATGTTTAGACCATATTTATGGACTGTTCAGGAATGGTTCGTTCAGTAACTGTGAGAAATGCGTTATTGGTTTAATGATTACTGATCATTCTATGACTGGGTTCTTGTTTAATATTTCCGATAGAATATGCACTTTGAATTCTGAACCCGAACAGGGTAACGAAGATAAACTACAAAAAACTCAAATACAATCTTTCTTGTGAGTTTTGGGAAAATGTCTATCTGTGTTCTGATGCTTCTGTTTCCTTTTCAATGCTTATTGATTGTCTTAAGAAGCATATTCTGAGTTGTTCTTATACTCGTACTTTATGTCCTAAAAGATCTTCTAAAAGGTTTAAACCCTGGATTTCCAATTACTTATTGAACAAAGTTATGGCTAAAAACAAACTTAGAACTAAATGCTATAAGTACTCTGGTAATTTGTGTTTGAATAGAAAATACAAAAATCTGTGTACTGAACTTAAAAAGGATATTCAAATTATTCAATATTCAGGATATTCAATTCTGCTAGAAGTAACTTAAAAAGTGAATGGAAATTGTTAATAGTATCTTAAACAAATCCTCTGTTGCAAAAAACCGACTGTTATTCGTGTTAATGATCGTGTTGTATCTGATAAACTAAATATTGCAAATGCATTTAACTGCTACTTTACGAACATAGCCACCAGCATGTGACCATGTCCTGTTTAACCTATTGGGTATGTAATTTAATTCTTGCGGTTTTTTTTTTCAAAATTTGAACGTTTATTTAAGAAAAACGTGTACAATAGTATTATTCAAGGTATTGCCGATCTGAAGCTATGACTTTTTCCCATCTTTCTGGCAATTTGTGGATCCCATGAATGAATGAATGAATCAAGCCAATTTTTGATATTCTGCTCTGATGTGAACCGTATTTCAGTGAGGGCGTTCTGCATCGACCGGAACAAATGGTAGTCAGAAGGGGCAAAGTCTGGGCTATAAGGCGGGTGGGGTAAGACTTCCCATCCACTGTTTTCCAACGTGGGGCCGAGCGTTGTCATGATGGAAAATTATTGCCTCGTGTCTGGTCGCATATTCCGGGCGTTTTTCGGCTACTGCTCTCTTCAAACGGATTAATTCTGTTCGGTAGCATTGTCCATTAATGGTTTCACCCGGTTTTAGCAGCTCATAATACAGCACACCCATCTGATCCCACCAAATACAGAGCATTACCTTCGTGCCATGGATATTCGGCTTTGCCGTTGATTTTGCTGGTTGGCCGGTTTTCACATATGATTTTTTGCGCTTGGGGTTGTCATAATGGATCCATTTTTCATCACCAGTAACAATCCGATGCAAAAATGACTTCTTTTTTTTTGCAATGGCTGCTTGAGTGACACCCAAAGATTCTGCGAGCTCCTCTTGTGTTTGGCAACAATCTTCATAGAGTAATGCTTCCAGTTCTTCATCTTTAAACTTTTTTGGCTGCCCAGGACGTTCATCGTCTTCCAAGCCAAAATCAGCACTTTTAAATCGTGCAAACCACTTTTGGCACGTTCGCTCAGCTAACGCCTGTTCACCATAAACTTCCACCAAAATACGATGACTTTCGGCAGCAGTTTTCTTCATATTAAAGTAATGAAGAACTCCCCGCAAAAACACTTTTTCAGGCACAAAGTTCGACATATTTGAGTGAAAAAAAATTATTGTTGTTTACGCTTCAAATGAATGACATATACTGAAATGACGTACAATGACAGTAGCTTTCCAACGCATGTTTCAATGGAATAAGTTATAGACCGAATACTTGTCGTTTCTGTTCGACTCTTGATTGCTTTGCTGAACCAATGTGCTCTTATAGTTTTGCATTTGAACTCATTAATCCTCTTGAAGATTTAAAACTTATTGGCACTTTAAGGAATACTTATTCATCTGGTCCCGACGGTATATCTAATATCTTCCTTAAACAAGTTGCTTGTCATATAATGGATGTCCTAGCTTACATTTTTAATCGCTGCATATTTGAGGCAGTTTTTTCTGAAGACCTCAAGTGTGCTGATGTTATCCCAAAAGGGTTCTACTGTTGAAATGTGCAATTATAGGCCCAACTCACTTTTCCCAGTTTAAGGTAAAGTCTTTGAAATGCTTGTGGAAAATAAGATAGTGAGTTATCTCATAAAAGCTAAGTTTTTTAATGCTACTTAATTTGGCTTTAAAAAGGGAATTGACCGAGGATGCACTCCTACAGTTTTGTGGCAAAATATTGTCAAACTTAGATAGTAAAAAGTGTGCTGCTGGTTTATATAGGGTTTTCTAATAACGACTTGACAACTTTTTTTTTAAATAAAAGGCAAACCATTTGAGATATTTCAAAAACTTTATTATTGGTTTGAAGTACAATCAAAATATTTACGAATGGAACTCGACTTCGTTCATATGGCCACCGAGGGCACGATTGCAGCGATCGCTTCGTTGCACCCAATTTTCAACGACGCGGCACTTCAATGTTGGCTCTGAGCTCTTCCAACGTCGTTGGCGTGTTGGCATAAACCAATGACTTAACGTAGCCCCACAGAAAATAGTCAAGCGGCGTTAAATCGCACGAACGAGGCGGCCAATCGACGGGCCCATGTCTTGAGATAACACGCTGACCATACTTATTCTTCAATAAATCAATTGTAGCGTGTATTGTGTGGCTTGTGGCACCATCCTGTTGGAACCACATGTCGTCCAAGTCCATATCTTCCAATTCGGGCCAAAAATAATAGGTGATCATGACGCGATAACGCTGATCATTCACAGTAACGTGACAATCGTTATCGTCGACGGAAAAATATGGCCCAATAACGCCGCCGGCATGCAAACCGCACCAAACAGTTATTTTTTGTGGATGAAGTGGTGATTCATGAAGCACATGTTGGTTTTCACCCGACCAATAACGCATATTTTGCTTATTGACGAACCCATTGGTCCAGAAATGAGCTTCGTCACTGAAGATGATTTTACGATGAAATTCATCATCTTGGCGCATCTGCTCCAGAACCCAATCGGAGAACGTACGTCGCTTCAAATCGTCCATCGGCTTCAATTCTTGAGTCAGCTTGTATGGGTGTAAACCAAGATCTTTACGCAAAATACGCCATAATGTGGTCTGAGCGATGCCTAATTCTTGAGAACGCCGTGGAATTTACTGATTTGGACGGTTTGCTACGGACGTCTGAACGGCAGCGATATTTTCGACACTTCGACCAACCCGTTGTCTCACTGACACGGCAACATCACACAACGAATATGTAGACTCAAATTTTTGCACTAAATTTGCTATTGCCTGTCTACTAGGGCGAGAATTACGACTGAAAATTGGAGTTAACGCTCTTAAAGTTGCAGTCACCGACTCCGAATATCTGTAGAAAATTTTTATAATTTACAGACGTTGCCATGATGAAAATATTGAGTTTACTGAATAAATTGACAGTGACAGTTTGATGATTAGTGAAAGAGTGCGTTCACAAATTAAATTCAAAGTTGTCAAGTCCCTATTGGAAAACCCTTTATATTGGTGTTACCAAAGCGTTTGATATGGTGGATCACCTTATTCTCCTGGATAAACTTGAAAAAGCAGGTTTTCGTGGCTTTATGTTAGAGTATCATACCTAAAAAATAGATCACAAAGAGTAAAAATTGATGAAATCAGGAGTGATCTTATGTTTCTCAATTTAGGGGTACACCAAGGTTCTGTGTTCTGTTCTTTTCTGTTCTCCAACGGCTTTTACTGATGATATAGTTTTCTCATATGGTTCAAATAGTCGCCTAGATCTGGTTACCGATTTAAATTGCGACCTTAGTCTTTTAAGAATATGGAAATTCTACCCGTCCGACATTAATACTGCTTTAAAGTGCTGAAGACCTTCTTTATGAAGTCTGGTAATCGGAACTTCCGACTGATTTCTAACTTTAACCTGCGTGGAAACTTTTCATATTCTCTATCTGTTTCCCTTCCATACCACTGTTTATCGTAACGATTACCTTGTCTGGATTGTTTCTCAAACTCGTAAAAACCTGACTTGTCAATTTCAACTTCGCTAGCTTAGAATCTGTTCTCTTTGACTATCTGGTATAACTAATGAAACAAGTTTAGTACTAGTCAACTATTTGATGCTCTATAGCAAATTTTTTCTCTTGTATGTCTAACGTGATACCTTTAGTTCAGAGAAGTTTATTATCCAGGATGACACCTATATTAGGTTACCCACCCAAGTCGGAATTGTCAGCTTCCTCCTTCTCATAAACAGAGTAACCTTAGTTTTGAGAGAATTGACTCAGAGCCCATTTCTAGTGTACTAATCGTTGATCAAGTCAAGGGCCGTTTCTGTTTTAGAGCAGAAGTAAGCACGATCCAATAGGCAGTACGGCTATATCATCTGCATATCCTTCGGCATAGGTGGCAGAGCTATTGGGAGCGTTCAGCATTGAGTCGACCATAGCGTGGAGATAGGAGACCATGTAGCGGTCAACCTTTATTTACCACCACCATCACATATTGGTCACAGTTAGCATCCGCAATCAGTATCCTATTTACCACAAAACTATGGGCTGGCAACTAGTAATTGCCGATTTTTTCATATAAATTTTTACAAATATTAAAATAAATGGTAATCTGATGGAGCAAGCTCACAGGTATATGGTGGATGTCACATCAATTCCCAACCAAGCTCCAATAATTTTTGGCAAGTAACTAAAAATGTATGTGGCCTAGCGTTGTCCTGATGAAAAATAACACTTTTTCGATGGACCAATTCTGGCCGTTTTTCGTTAATCGCTGTATTCATTCGATCCAATTGATCGTTTGATTCTGTGGAAGCAGATCAAAGCACCATACTTTTTTAATCACATCAAATTGAGAGCAAAATCTTCTTTTGGTGGATATCAGCTTTCGAAGGGGAATGTACTAGCTCGACCAGCCTGGACCATGATCGTTTTCGATTGACGTTACTTTAAATAATCTATGTATTTTTCATTTTTCATTTCGTTTTAAAAAGGTTCGGATTCATTGCGTTTAAGATGAAAATCGCAAGCGTTGATGCGCTTCATTAAATGAATTTCTTTCAAATCATGTGGAACCCAGATATTAAGCATTTTAACGAGTTTTATACGTTTTAAATATTTCTCAATCGCTGTATGTGACACACTTAACTTTTTTGCTATCTTTCGTACAGTTACATGAAGATCCAACTCGATTATGGCTTTAATTTGATCAACATTAAGCTCATCTGGTCGACCTGATCGTTGTTCATCTTTCAGTGAAAAATCTGCCGAACGAAATTTTTCAAACCAATCCCGGTGCTCTCTTTCTTTTAAGGCTTCTTCATCATACACATCACGTTACTTTTTAGTAGTTTGCGCTGCGTTTTTTCCTTCACTAAAATAAAAAAGTAAAATATAACGAAACTTCTTGTTTTTGGATTCCATATTAAATCTAACGCCATACTAATATCTTTTCGCCAAAATACGCGCATTTTGCTTCTTAAAGAAAGTAATAGTGACAGCTAACAAATGTCAAAAGGAAA
This sequence comes from Volucella inanis, assembly GCA_907269105.1. Taxonomy (NCBI): domain Eukaryota; kingdom Metazoa; phylum Arthropoda; class Insecta; order Diptera; family Syrphidae; genus Volucella; species Volucella inanis. Next base: position 41,164,452 of record OU026153.1, read on the forward strand.
AAATCGGCAACTACTTAGTTGCCAACCATAGTAATTCGTCTACTCCCTGATGTCTAGTTGAGTTACACATGCCGTCAAAAGGTGCGTTGTCGAAAGCACCCTCAATGTGAGAGGGCTGTTTGATAAGTTTGGAAGATAGGTAGCGCTACTGAGCCAAAATGAGTGTATAACCTCTTTTAGCCCGCCTATCAATTTAGTGACAATCCGACGCTTAGTTTTGTTTTGACACCCATTTAAAAACATCGTGTTAGTGTTTTTTGCGACCATGGAAAAAGAACAGTATCGCTCCATGGTATGATTCTTGTTTTTGAGTAGCAAAACCTGTGCCGAAATCAAGTCCATTCTTGATGGTGTGTATGAGACCCATTCAATTTTCCGATCAACCGTTTACCATTGGTTCGCAGAGTTTCGCCGTGACCTCGGTTTTTGATGAACCGCGCCCAGGTGATCCAAAAAAGGTTAGAACAGAGAAAACCGTGGACAAAATCCAAGATATCGAATTGGTAGACCGCCGAGTAAAAATTAAAATTGGCTGATATATTAGGCATCTCAACTGAACGCATAAGCTATATTCTGCACGAGTTTTTGGGCATGAGAAGGCTGTCCGCATGATAGGTGCCGCGTTTACTTACACCGGAGAACAAGCGCAATCGTGAGACCACTTCAAAGACGTGCTTGGCCGTGTTTTATCGAAACTCGAAGGAGTTTTTTCGTCGTTTCGTGACAGTCGATGAGACAATCATAACGTATACTATATGATCGATACAATGGGTTTTATCCAGCGAACGTGCGCCAACTAGGGTGAGGGCCTTCTTTAGGAAAGGTGATGGTACTCTTCCACCACAATAGCGCTACTGGCTCACACCAAATTGGTCGAATTGCACTACGAATTGCTGCCCTATCCTCCGTATTTTCCGGATTTGGCTCCCTGCGACTTTTTTTTTGTTCCCAAAACTTAAAAGATCACTCGCCGGAAACAAGTACGGGTCGACCGAGGAAGGGTTGAAAAATTTGCTGGGAAAAGTGCATCGAGTTGATGCTCGATGCTCGTTCTTGTCGAGCAGTGTCGTGCCACATTTAAAAAAACAAACAAGAAAAGGAAATCATAGTGTGAGCATACCACATCTTCTTCTCCTGGTCATGGTGTTGTTGCTTGCACCCAGTCACTGCAGTTGCTGTATAACACTGTCATACGACAAAAGCAATGATTGGGTGCATGTAATAACCTATGGATAGCGGGTAAGCGGGTTGAGAGCGTGAATTTAGTCGATGCACCTACAACAATTTGATTCGGTAAACCAACGTTAGAATTTTTACTTCGCAACCTTGTTTTGCATCGTCGGTGTTTGGTTTTCTGTATTTTTTTCTGGGTATGACTTGGGAATTCAGTGTTGACATAGTTAATAGACGCGAGCTAAGAAGTAACCACGTCTGTAAATACAGAAAAGCTGTTTTGACATATACTGAAATACAGATAGATCCCGCCCTCACCTCTTAGAATACTCTGATCTGAAGCTGCCTGGCTACGAATTAGTGCCACTATTCTTTCCTTACCGCTGTTTCGTCATTTACGTGCCACTACGTAGCTTACCAAAGGTCCCTGTTTCAATCCGGAATTCAATTTCATGTGGCTAAAATTCCATCTCAGTAAGCAACTTACTCACTATTGCTTTATTTACAGAAGCGCCAAACAGGACAGCAATTCGGCCTTTAACGAGTTTGATGTGCTGTCTGACTCCATAGAAAGAATTGCATCCCTGTATCCTTGTATTGAAATCGTTATTACGAACGATTTCAATATATATTGTACAATTCTGGGTGGCTTCGACATTCTGGACAGACAACACACGAAGGACGGTATGTTGAGATTTGACGATAACGGCTATCAACCTGACGTTGGTCATAGATAGTCATACAGACAAAAACCCTGAACTTGTTCTTTACTTCTAACTCTGATAAGAACTAAGTCGATGTGCTATTCCCTCTAGACTTGTCGAACCACTATACCTTCTATATATACCTACACAGTAAGAGAAAATATTTCTAAATTAAACGAATGGCAATACGAGAAATCAATTTGCAGTGGACTTAACACCATATTTTGGAATAACGACCAGTTACGTTATGTTTCTTCGATAACGATGTGGGTACCGCTGCTAATATGATCACAGAAACTACCTATTCTCATCAGATGAAGAGTGTCAAACCAAAAGAAAAAGTGTGGTACGATTTGAGCTGTAAAGGGCCTGTCTGATATAGAAAAATGTTTTTTCGGCCCCCAAGAGAAGAAATCCGAAAAAAGTTCAAACGTGCCAGGAATAACTCAATGCGTTTCTTAAGCGTGTGAAATTCCAATGTGACCCAAAACTGAAGCAAAGAATACTACAATATCTCAAAGGTAGTGCTTCAGAACCGTCAGATAGGATCCAAAACCGTGCGATAAAATTCATAGGTGATGTTAATATCACCCAGTCAATTGAAAACCGACAAAATGTCTGCTGTCTCGACTTGTTCTATACCTATTTTTACCACCAGCGCTCTTTGAAAGGCCAAATAGATCGATGCTTACCATCTTTTTATCGATCGAATATGATGACTTCTACAGAGATAAGCTACTCGCGCATACGTGCCAGTATGTCTTATGGTATACTTTCACAGCCGTGTGGCGCTCCCATTGTTCCGATTTGAGTTCAGTTGAGTTTTTGTTAAGTTGGTACATCTGCTGTTGACGTTCCCTCTAAATCTTAGCGTCATAGCTTGACATTTGCAAAAGTTACATAGCCAAGAGTACATCTTTTCCTTGTGTGATGGCGATTTTTTAAAATTTTAGAAATGGATTTACGTAAATTTGCAACAACGAACTTGTATTACATTTTACGTAAAAAAAATGAACTTAATGCTGCGCCAACGTTGGAAATGTTGGCTATTGTACCACTGCAGCTTTTAACTACGGTTACGTGCTTCTTTAACATCACGATTGAGAATATTGCCAACAAATGAGTAGTAAAGTCTTCTTTCGAATAATTAAAGCGACTTTATATAAGATCTCAGAAGCATGGACGATATCAGGAACGGATGAGGCTACCATTGGCTGTTTTGACAGAAAAATTGTTTGGGTAATATTGGGTCCCGTTTGTATAGACAGTGAAGGAGTAGTCCGGTGATTCCCGGTAACAGCATTAGTAAACCCTTACAATTGTTGGTTGCACTTGCCAGTGCTTGAGCAATAGAATACGTATTACACTGGCCTACGTCGTCACAAAGCTCAAAATTTTATCCGGAAGAGTAACTTCAGATAATAATGAATTAACTTTTGACGGTCCTAGCAAATGATTAAACGACAACAACCTTCGGATCCGCATGTGGAATATTCAGTTCCTTAATAGGCTTCGTGCAGCCGAGCAACTAGCAGATAATTTTGACTGCTGGATATCACCGCCATTCAGAAAGTGCGATGGGAAGGGTCGAACGAAAGGAGAATGACAAACTGGGATTTTTTTTTCTAATTTGCGCGCCTTCAAAGGACTTAAAAAACCTTTAAAATGTTTGTATACAGCCCGAGCGAAGGAAAATCAGGGAGGGTGGAAAGAGAGGTACTGGTGAATGTTGATTTTAAATGTTTGAAGGTTATAATAAGTAGGAAATAAAGAGCTAGGCAGAGTATTTATAATACATGCCGTTTCTAAGAAAGGGCACCACTTGAATTAAATCCATACCATTTTCAGTTAGTACCAACCTTCAAAAGGTACGTGTATAAATTTGACAGCTGTCGGACGATTAGTTCTCGAGATATAGCGTTGTGAGTGAAGCAACTTTTGTTATTGTGAAAAAAAATGGATTCAAAGCAATTTCGTGTGTTGATTTATCATTGCTTTTTGATGGGAAAAAATGCAGCCGATGCAAAAAAAATGGCTTGATAAGTGTTACCCGGACTCTGCACCAGGCGAACGACCCATTCGCAAGTGGATTGAAAAATTTAAAAGTGGTCATCCAAGCACCGAAGATGATGTACGCAGTGGAAGTCCAAAAGAGGCTGTTTCAGATGAAAACATCAAAAAAGTCCACAAAATAATTACGAATGACCGTAAAGTGCAGTTGATCGAGATAGCTGAGGCTCTGAAGATATCAGAAGAGCGTGTTGGATATATCAAACACGAATATTTGGACATGCGAAAGCTCTGTTCAAAGTGGGTGCCGCGTTTGATCTAGTCGACCAAAAACAACAACGTGTTGATGATTCAGAGGAGTGTTTAAAACTGTTCAACCGCAATAAAGCCGAATTTTTGCATCGGTATGTGACAATGGATAAAATTTGGCTCCATAACTTCACACCAGAGTCAAGTCAGCAGTCAGCTGAGTGGCGAGCAGACGACGAACCTCGTCCAAAACGATCAAAAACTCAACAGTCGGCTGGCAAGGTTATGGCATCCGTATTGTGGGAAACACATGGAATAATTTTCATCGACTATCTCCAAAAGGGGCAGACTATCAACAGCGACTATTACATTGCGTTGTTGGAGCGTTTGAAGGACGAAAACGCAGAAAAACGGCCGCATTTGAAGAATAAGAAAGTGCTGTTTCATCAAGACAATGCACTGTGTCACAAGTCGATGGAAACGATGGCAAAATTGAATGAATTTGGCTACAAATTGCTTCCCCACCCACTGTATTCTTTAGAGTTGTACAGTTTAGGAACGAATCACGATATTTAAGAGTACGTTCGAGATTGGGCTTGAGGATATACAGATGAGAATTCATAGTGAGACGGGTGTTACGAATAAGAGTTTAAAGGGGCGGAATGCTCCTGGCGATTTCCATGGAGCACTGGAAATAGCGATAAAACAGAGACATTACGTCGGTATTCGAGAGTGTCCATTGTCTGAATGATATAAGTGATATTTACTATATTGATTGCTATATGGAACAGAAACAGCGCTTCTTCCGGTGTGGATTTGTCATATGCGACTAACTTAGGCAAGAGCATCTTACGACAGTCCGCAATAAATCTAAAATCGCTAGCATAAACCTAATAGGTTTTCACACCCCTACGAAAAATAAGGACCATTAAACCAAAGAATGTTTTTACGAGTTTCTGTGAGAAAAGTCCTAAGTATGAAGTTAAAATCGCACTTGGTCGCTTTAACGCCAGGATAGGAAAGAAGGACATATTTTGCCTTTACAACACCATGTTTGGTAACAGACTTAGGCTTATAGACTTTGGGCACACGGTTTATTTATCTTATTTATCTAATATACAAAAGGGGACATGGGGGTCTCCGGATCATGTAACACTAAGCGAAGATTTCCCGGTCGTCCTACACCAACTGGGCAAACACTACGACGTTTATTTGCTCGCTTAGAAGAGTATGGGGCAACATATGCTGTCAGGTCTGGCCGGCCCCTGAGCAGCCGTTCTGCTGAGAATATTGCAGCTATGGTTGAAGATGTCGCAGAGGAACCCGGAGTATCGACGAAATGACGTGCCACGCAATTAGATATCAATCGCAGGTTTTTACAAACAATTTTGGTAAAAGACTGTTAGTGCAGTCTGCAGTGCAACAACAGTTAGCTGTTGACCGCCAAGCACGTGTAACCTACGCTCAAGCCATCCTGAATCTAGATCACGAGGGAGACAACCTTTCATCAAAAATCATCAAGAGCGACGAGGCCCATTTCCATCTCTGTGGATATGTGATTAAACAAATTAAGCTTAAGGTGCACCGAAGATCCGCTTATAGCCCAGTAAGAACCGTTACACCCGCTTAAGGCTATTGCATGTTGTGCTGTTTACGCTAGAGGTGTCATCGGTCCTTATTTTTTCGATAACGCCGTGAGCCAGTCATGCTCAACGACTTTTTCCTTTCTCCATTGGATGAATTGGGACTGGAGAACATTGGGTTCCTACAGGATGGAGCAATGGCGCATACTGCACGAGTCACAACTGGAATTCTAAGGGCTATATTTTCAGATCGCCTAATTTCTCGTGTTGGCGATTTGCACTGGCGGGAAGACTGCCTGATTTAAGCGTTCCAGACTTATTCGTGTGTGGATTTTTTTGAAGTCGCGAGTCTATATCAACAAGCTTGAGACTCGTGAAGCCCTTAAAGAGAATATCTGTCAAGAATGCGAGGATCTATCGCCGGAAGTTCTAGCAAGAGTGACGAAACATGCCATAAATCGGGCTCGAATGGTGATCAATTCTGGCGGCGGACACATTTTCGATATCGATATCATCTTCTCAACTTAATGGAAACAAATTTAAGACATCAATTAAACATAATCCAAAAGCAGAACCAACGTTTTTTAATTCATGAAAAAAATTACAGCCAAAGAACGTTGGGTGACAACTTTTGCGGCATCTTGTATGAGGCCCTGATCATCCCAAACTTAATTTTAGGCGAAGGAGCGTGGACACTGACGAAGGCGGGTGAAAATGATCTCGGCCGCTTCGGTAGAAATGTTCTTCGTGTAATTTTTGTTGTTTTTGCATCAATAAAGAATGGAGGAGACGTTTCAAAGGCGAACTATAGCGATGCCGACCTTGCAAGAAAAAGTCGGATAGTCCTACTTAGATAGCTGGGGAACTTTGAGAACCAGCGTGCCGGGCCGGAAAGTTTTCCACTCTTACCCAAAGGGATTAACACAGTAGAGGACGGCCATATCGTAGGCGGTGTTCACAAGTGGAAGGAGACCCTAGCCAACTTTGTACTAGGTGGAGTGAAAAGTAACCTCCTTGACCGCTAAAATGCGCTGCTACTGCGAAAAAGGTTATGGTGCCTTGAAGTCCGTTCATATTTAGGCAGACATGTAAAATTTCAGAGCGATACTGTCTTTAGTTTTGTTTTGACAGCTGATTGTTGTTGACGCGTTTGGCATCATGTTGAGTATGGACAAAAACAATTTTCATTCTCTCATAAAACATTATTTTTTGAGAGGCAAAAGGGCAAAGGAAACAAAAGAAAAGTTGGATAAATATTATGGGGGTAATGCTCCGTCAGATTACGACGTCAAATATTGGTTTCGAGAGTTTCGTGGTGGCCGCAACACTACTACCGATCAAGTCCGCAGCGGCAGGCCCTCCGGTGCGGTTACAGAGGACAATGTGAAAAAAATACATGAAATGGTGTTGGCTGACCGGAAAGTGAAGGCGTGTGAGCTAGCAGATACCACAAAGATTAGTACTGAGCGCACACGCCATATTTTGGGCAATATTCTGCATATGAAAAAGTTATCCTGCCGCTGGGTGCCGCGCATACTCACTCCTGACAAAAAACACGAACGCGATAGCACTTCGAACGAGTGTTTGGACTTACTGATGCGGAATCGGGCGGACTTTACGTCAAGAGCGGAGCTGTGAGTGCTAGTGAAGGCACCTATGCATTCGAGACAAACCGTTCTTGTAATAGCAGCAATTACATATTTTCGCGAGAGCTTATTCCACCAGACAACCGATTCATGAGTTATAATTGGCCTTATCATAGCCGTGTAGAAAACAAAGAACCCCATGTCTTGTCGATAGCTCTTTTGCACTGCCAGAAGGCCGACAGCGCCTAAGATGTTTTCGACGTAATATGTTTAGTCCAGAGAAATTTGTTGTCTAGGATAACACCCAAATACTTAGCTTCTTTGGAGAATTGGATGGTGATGCCTTTAAGCACTAGATGAGTCAGACCAGGCAGCTTCCTCCTTCTCGTAAGGAGAACAACCTCAGTTTTGAAAAGATTGACTGAAAGCCTATTATTAGTGCACCAGTCTTCGATCATGTCAGCTCTGCCTACGTTTTAGAGCAGACAATCGCTAGACATGCTCTAACAGACAGTACAGTACATCAATCGATCGTGCGCAGACGTTGGAGACAGAATGCCGCGTTGCGGGCAGCCCCTGTTTACACCCGCCACCCCGTATTGGTCGCAGCTAGTATCGGCAATCAATGTCCTATTCACAAGCATTGCTTTTATCCACAAGAACGGTGACTCGTCTACGCCGTGTTGTCTGACCGAGTTGCACATGCCATATAAAAATTCGTTGTCAAAAGCACATTCAATGTCTATGAAAATGTCCAAGGCGAATTCCTTCTTGTCGAGCGCGTATTTAATTCTATGTACCAGATTCTAAAGCGCACTCTCGCAGGATCTTCCGCGTTGGTAGGCGTGTTGCATCGCAGACATTGGGTGCATTAGCAAGGTGGTTTTGCGCACAAGCATCGTGAACATTCTTTCGATGCTTTTTAGCATAAAGGAGGTCAGACTTATAAGTCTCTTTTCGATTTTCGGTATAAAGGCCACTCTCACTGTTTGCCAGGGATTCGGTATGCATGCCAGTGCCAGGCTAGTAGTGATAATTTCTTCAGACCTTCCAGCAGCTGGTCTATAACTTTTTGTAGCATAACTGGGTAAATAAAATCGGTGCCAGGTGACTTGTAGTCATGAATGAAAGCAGGAGCTTATTTGATGGCCTCCGTCACCACAACCGATGGGATATATAGGGTGATTAATCGTGAGGTTTTATTTACGAGGGCTGTCCCAGAAGTACCAGGGACCTGACCAACATATGGCGGTAGTTGTTTGAAAGTATCACTGTATGCAGTCTATAAAAGTTTGAAAGCGCCACGTTGTTTAGTTTTTGTTTGTTTCATTGAACGTTGTCAGTGAATTTGTGAAAATGGAGAAAATTGGTCATCGTTATGTGATACATTACTTTTATTTGACAGGCCTCAGCCCAACCAATATAAAAGCTGAACTGGATTCTACTCTGGGTGAGTCTGCTCCTTCGTTTACAACATTAACATTTTGGGTTGCTGAGTTTAAATGAGGCCGTACGAGCTGCCAAGACGAGCATCGCAGTGGTCGACCAAATGAGGTGACAACTCCAGAAATAGTGAAGAAAATAGACAAAGCGGTGTTGGATGTTCGTCGACTGAAAGTGCAAGAGCTAGCAGACATTGCAGGCATTTCAAAAAGTGCGGTACATTGCACATTATTTGAAAATTTGGACATGGGAAAGCTGTGTTCAAGATGGGTGCCGCGTTTACTCACACTCGACCAAAAACAATGTCGTGAATGCAATGGCCAAAATTAATGAATTTGATTTAGCCCCTTCGGATTATCTTCTGTTCCAAAACTTGAAAAAATGTCTCAATGGTCAAAGATTTTCCAACGATGAAGAAGTAATGACCGCAGTTAATGGCTATTTTGAGGAGCAAGACAGTTCTTATTATAAAAAGAACTTCTGAGACCGCCATCGTATAATGTAAAATAAAACACATAAAACGCATTTGAAAGTGAACTTTAAATTTTTATTATCGGTTAAAAGAACAATTCATGGTATTTACTTTTTGAAAATAATATCATGTAAATGTTGGTCATGAATACGTCTGAAGTGGTCCATTCGGAAGGTCCAATTTTAACACAAGTAATGTTGGCTTCTAAAGCATCAATCGTAGCTGGCTTATTCCTGAAGACCTGAGACTTTACATATCCCCAGAGAAAATAGTCAAAAGGTGTGATATCACACGATCTAGGCAGCCAATTTATCGTAGCAAAACGTGAAATTAAGTGCTGACCAAAATGACTTCTCAAAAAATCAATTGTTTCACGCGGTGTATGACTCGTAGCGCCGTGTTGTTCAAACCAGAGCTCACTGAGACCATGTGTTTGAATTTCAGGAAGCACATAGTCAGTTAACATGGCGATAACGGTTACCATTGACAGTAACATTCGACTCATTTTTGAAGAAATATTGACCAATGATTCCACCATAAACCACACCATGTTTTTGTTGGATGTAATGGTAGCTCTTGGTACTTTTCGTGTTGCTTACTAGCCCAAATGCGCTGACTTTTGTAATACAGCTGAACAATTTGGAGACACTGTTGTGATGTTAGTCTTTCCATGATGACTTGCCAAACGATATTGAACAAAAGTGACAAAGTACTTTGATAGGAGTCACGCGTGATCTGTCAAAAAAGCCTTTTGAAAATCTAATTTCACGACGAATCACCTATACCGGCTACTGCGTGTTGTGTTGTTCAGCTCACTACCAGCTTCGTTGATAGGTGCTAGTTGTAAGCAGGTTTCGATCAGGTTATCTGGGAAGTGAGACTCCGGTATAAGACGGAGAGTCTCAGCTTTCGACACGGTATAGGTACCGTTAAGTTTTCTGAGTGGTTCCAGCCTGGTTTATCTTTCCCTTTTGAGGGTTTTGACCAGCCTACTGGTTTCACCGATAGTTTCGATTTTTTCGCAAAAAGTTTTGTAAGAGGCGCTCTTCGAAGTCCGAATAAGCTTGTTTATATTATTTTGCTTTGATCTGTAAAGATTCCAATCTTCCTCCAAATTAGTCTTAAGGGACCTCTTCAGAAGTTTTCTGGATTCTGAATGCAGGTCAGCGTTCCACCAAGGGACGGGCAATCTACAGGATTGCTTACTAACTAAACATGCCATTTCAAAACACTTGATGAGGGTGCCGTTCATATTCCGAACAGCTTCTTTAAGCTTTTGTTTTGTCCTGAGTTTAAGGGGAGCACTTTTTTTTATCGTGTCTAATTGTGTCGAATTGGTCGAGGTCGAGACCTTGCATTTGATTCTGAATTCGATGTATCTATAGTCTGACATGGAGATCTCTGATAGTACTTTCCAGCCAGTAATCTGCTTAGCATACCTGTTGGATAAAGTTAAGTCGATTACTTGCTACCTTACTCTCGTAACAAAAGTTGACTGTGAGCCAACTTTGTTGACAGCCAGGTCAGACGATAGTATGAAGTCCAGGAGATGATTACCTCTCAGGTTGCATTTGCTACTGCGCCGGAAGGTGTTCTGAGCATGAGCACCGCAGCATATGATGACGCCCATCTTTCTGGAATCACAATATTCAATGAGCCCTACTATCGCCTCCGTTAGTGGCGGCAGTAACGAATCATAGGGAAAATAAGCAGGCGCAATGACGAACTTGTGCCATTCTCGATTTTTTCGTAGATTATGTCCCACTTTTCCAGTGGGATTTTCGACACAGATTTGCTCATACATTCAAGAGCTTCCTGCAAGGAGCACTTTACGCTAAGATTTCCATTCTCCATACCGTAGCCCTCTGCTTGAATGCAAATATTCTCTGCTTTGGTTAGCTCTCACAGTTAATTGACATAATGTTTGCACTCGGCATCGTTCAGACTGTTGTCATTTCCGGCACCCCTAATTCGAAGAGGAGATAGCAGCGTCCTTGAAGGTCTCGCTCCCTTTGGCGTTTCGGGGTTTTATTGGAGGTAACTTTTCCAGCTATCTCCAAGTTCTATCCGCCAGAGCTGCAACTTATGTTGTTTGCACCACTGATTTCAACCGAATCTTGTGCGCTGGGAAAGCCACCACCAGGTTTACTTTTCAGCGGGGATTTCACCGCTTCGGCCGATTTCCGTCGATCAGAACTACGACTTTTGCTGGTTGCAGCACTGACCTGGTCCGAGGGTTGCGTGAGTGTGAAACCGCCGTTGGTTTTGATGTAAGCGATGAGTTTGACCGCTTTAAACGATTTTCGTTAATCAGAGCAAGAGCCTTTGCTGGTTGGAGGATAAGTTTCATCCGGGCATCGTACGCGGAGAGATCCATCGTTGGGAATGTCGGAAAATTTGTTCCTCTTGGCCCTGTTCTGGACAGACTGATCTGTTTCAGTGGGTGTCACTTCCACCGACTTACTTCACTTTTTCGTCGCCGCTGGGAGAGAGAGACTTTTGACATTCGCGCCTTCGACGGCACTTCAGCTGCCCCTTAGATGGTAGAGCTTGTCTTTCTGGAGCTCGTTCCATGTTTTCGGTTTTCCGAGACAAGCCGCCAGAAACAGTACCTTGACGAACCACTAGTCTATTCTGATGGAGTTTAATACGTTTCCAATACAATGGCAACGCTGAATATTGCAAATACAATACACAGACAACATTTTTTCTCTAATATCAAATGGCAATCAAAGCAATGTATCTTTATCGTGCATTTTTATATATTTTGCAGTGTGTAAATTTGTAGATAAATACCATTGATAAGAAGTTCTTCAAGTTAATAATTGCTTTCTATTGCTACGGTCAAGGTGTCTCGTGAGTCGGATTTAGTTTGGCAGATCACAAGGATCACTTGAGAAGATACATCTTCTACAAAGCTCCAAATAAAAATGTTTCGCGATATGATTAACAAGGTATTTCATAATGAATAAAACCTATATAAGTGCGATTCAATTTTTTTCCTTTTTAAATTAATAAAATAAATTTCAAAAAAATGAATACATTCGTAAAGTGCTTATAACTGACTTTTGGAATTTACTGAGGATTCGATGATTTGATTTGATTAAATTTGTTGCTGTAATCAATCGAAAGTGAATTGTGTCGTGTGATATGGAAATGAACTTCAACTGAGTGTTGAAGTAACATACTTTGATTATTACGAGTAGATAGATTTGAATCCGTTTCTGGATCCTGTCAACATATTGAATCAATTTGAGGCGATGACTTTAAATCATTTCTACTATATACATGTGTCTTACTTGACAGTGTTTTGTTAACTGTGGGGCCGGCTATTTCATACGAGTTTTAACGGTTATCTTCTAAAAAAAAAACAGGTTGACCTTTTCAGCATGCAATGTCAAGACCCTACGGTTAAAATGTATTTTTGTGTGCTATCGTTGAAAACAGTTGTGCAATTTCGGCTGCAAATGATAACAAAAATTGATTTGTTTTAGTAGAAAACAAATGGTAAACGTGTTAGCCGCAAAGAGAAAGGTTTATCTGCAGTTTGTTAGATGTAAGCACAGTTTTGTTACATGTTTTGGATATTAAAAAGCATAAAGTCTTGCACTTTGGAAGGTTGAACATTGACAGTGTTCTTTGTTCTGTCAGAACAGAGACCTCAGACAAACAACTAGTTCGTTACAATTCCGTTCTGTTGTTTTTATATAAAATTTTGCAGTCTTTCGAAGATTACTTATCGACTTCAGAACCAGCACCTACTATATCAGTGCCTCATACCTGCATTCTAATGCGAGCATAAGCTGGATATTTACAAAGGAGGCGCACCGCGGTGTCACCATCATAGACACAGCATAGATTTATGGAAGTTGTGTTACTTGTGGTAATGATTTAAACTCCCGGAATGCAATAACATTTTTTCGGAGCTTGGTGTCATTATTTTACATGTCCCAATAATCTAAGCCGATTAATTCAATATCGATATACAAGCCGGTCAGTTGTTGGTTAATCCTTCTCCTCTACTCTGGGACGAAGCAGACAGGGCCGTAAATCACTCGAAAAATCTTTCTGTTGAAATAACCGTGCTTTTCCTCCTTTTTTGATGAAAAGTGATGAAGTGACTCTGTACATTACTAGGAAGATCAATGTTTTATAGAGTTCTATTTTGGTTGCCCAAAACCTCTACTCAATTGTACAAAATTAAAAAAAAGCGACTTTTCAGAGGAACTCTTCCAATGATCTCTGAGATAGTGTCTATGTGGACAAATTTGTTGACTATTGTATATGTTGGCATCATGAATTACTTTTCCTATTATATGCTGCCATATGCAGTCAACAAGTAGGTTGTGGACATATTGTATATTGTCAAAAAATTGTCAAATATTGTCAAAAAAATTTTTTTTAGGTTGGTACTTCTGTCATCTGTCATTCAAATATCTGTTTAAGTGCCATTTGTCGGGAGCGTGATAGCTTTGTAAACAAGTTATTGTTTGTTAGGTTCTGCAAATTACGCAATGTCAAATTTAGTTGAGCAAAGAGTATGCTTGAAATTTTGTGTTTCTAACAAAATATCATGTGCGGAAGCATTGCAAATGTTATGGGGACTCGACAATGTCAAAAACACAAGTGTACGAGTGGTACAAAGGGTTTAAAGCGGGCCGTACTGTGGTTCATATTTTTCCTCGTTCTGGTCGTCCATCTACCAGTACGACTGGCGTAAACATCGAAAAAGTTAGATAATTGTTCTCGCAGATCGTTAATCTGCCGATCTTGGTACCTGGTTCGGATCAATACAGTGCGTTATGGATGTTGTTTTGGGCATGAGACGAGTTGAAGCGCGTTTTGTGTGGAGAGTGTTGAACTTGTTGCAGTATTCACCTGACATAGCCGCTTGCGACTTTATTCTATTATTATTAAATCCTAAGATCATTTTCAAGGGAATACAATGAATTTCGTTTTATAGAAGAACTCCGGTTTGTCGACAAACGGTTTAAGACGGTAATAAGCGATGTTGAGGAGACTAGAAGTTCTTCTTTCTTCAGAATCGGGCACAAAGTGAATCTATGCCGTTCTAATCATTTTATATGCTTTCATCTGATCATATTTTAGACACGATTCGGTGTATGTTCTTCACAAAGTCATCTTCCGCCTTCTTGAATGGTTCGTTCTCCCTCACAACAAAATGTTGGTCATGATTTAACAGTTTGTAGAAATGATTCTTTCATATCCTAACACCGATTAGGTTTTCCAGTTCTTCTTTTGCAGGCTTTCGTTCGTATTTTGTTGAGCTGGCATGTTCTTTTAATCTTTTGATATAATTTGCGAATGTCCGTCGTGCTGAAACATATTTTTCGATCTCACGCTTGTCGTACTCTTTTTTCTTTATGCTGTGAAGTTCGTCTTTTCTCTATTGCTCGTAAAGTTCATAAGCCTCTCCAGTTCTCCTTTGCATCGCCGTTCTATACCTTTTCTGTTTCTTAGTATGCGCCAGTCGGTATTCATAGCCAAACTCCGCGTTTCGAAGTGGTGGTAGGGTCAAACCTCTTACATAAGAGACGGCATCTCTGATGACTTGCCTCGGCTTTGGTAGGACATCGAGTGATATAAAAATTATTCATTGGCCACAATGAGTCAATGTCGACCCCTCGGAATGTTCGAATATCCAGAATACTGGAGGGATAATTTGCGTCGATCCAAATGTGAATAATCTGGATGGTAATAGATTTTTTAGGAGACTGCCATGACCCATTACGAGTGTCGAAATGTAACAACGGCCTTGTTTCCACGATGATATTTTGCTCTAAAGCAAATCAATGAGCCTAAATCCCCTGTCGAACCGGTGTACTGGCAACACTTGTTGAAAATATAACATCATGTTTAGAGCATTAAGAAGATGTCTTGTCGAGGAGCTCATAAGTATATGGTGCCATTATTTTATTCCTCCGTTAGAACGTTGGCGGATTTTTTTAATGCGGATTATTGCATGACAAGGTTTCTTTCCTAACTCTGCCTCTAATGGCTAATCGGCATCCAAAAAGCCTATGCTTGGTTTCTCGGTAGCAATTACCGTGGTCCAATCCAACCTGTTGTTACATAACAGACCAAGTGCAGTACCGAAATTGTTTGCCTTTATTGAGTAGTATGGGTAGTAAGCCGTTTTATTTTTAACAGGCTTTCGCTTTTTATTCGACTCGACGAATAACTACCAATCAGAGGAGCCAAGCCGTTTATGGCATCTCCTAGACATAGGAAACCGGCTGCACCGTCATTAGCCCCGCAAAACGAGATGAGTCCTTCTATTGCGTTGATTTAAATTCTTCTGCCATTATTTCTACCTTAAAAACCCTGACAGCTGATTTTGAAGCCCTTTTCAAACCTGGACTTTGAATATCTTTATCGAAACACTTTTCCAACATTTCCAACGTTCGCACACCATTAAATCCGTTTTTTACGCAAAATTTAATACAAGTTCGTTGTTGCAAATTTAAATCCATTTCTAAAATTGTAAAAAATCGCCAACATATACAGAGATAGATGTACTCTTCGCTACGTAACTTTTGCAAATGTCAAGCTATGACGCTAAGATTTAAAGGAAATGTAAATAACAGATGTACCAACTTAACAAAAAAAAAAAAAAAAACAGAACTCAAATCGGAACAATGGGAGCGCCACACGGTGGTTATTCCGTTTTTTTTTTTGATCAAGGTGGTATAACTCAAACTCTGGTCTTATTAAACAAGCACCATTGTTGCCACTAGGGTAAAGAGGAGGCTTAATAGTGAACTTTTGTGAGATTAGCCCCCTTCAGAAACGAAAATTTTGCTTGTTCACAAGCTCTTAACGTCAAAAGTAAGTCCTATCTCTAAAAATGATTTGTTGATAAAAATAAGGATCGACATCAAGCTTCTCAACAGTTTACTCTACAATTTATCATCGTAAGCCCTGGCCTCGTTGCTTTATTTGCTTGACTAGTTGATTGTTATACGGGCTTAGACCGAAATCTTTGGCAAAATTGTTCACATAGTAGATGGACAAAGGCGAACATTTTGCAATCGATGTCGAATTAACAATTTTGGGTCTACAGTCTACTACAGTTTCTTCTGAACGGACATGATTATATGTAGGTCAAGAAGTTCAAGAACGTGTATTGAAACGAGTCGTTGCTGTTTCATAAAGGGGTTTCCTTCCTGCATTTTCAACAGAACATAATAGATCAGAAATATCTGTAGTGCTCGAATGTATCAAAAATACGACAGAAGGGCTTGATATTAGAAGGTGCATCCAAGTTGGACAGTTTTTTTGTGCCAAAGAATGTTAATAAACTCCAACTACAATAGTATTACGAGATGTTACTTTTGCATCAAAGGTTCGCTTTTCCTTGCACTATAAAATTAATATTAACATACTAGTTACTGGTAACCGGTTAAGTCTATTAACATAAGTAAATTTAATTTTAGTTCATGTGCAATTCAGGCTTAGAATCACAGAATCATTTATCGTGAGTACTGTAATTTCATATAAGTTTGTGGCACCTTCAAGTTATGTAAATCTTAAGAACTCGATTTAGTTTCCTGAGAAATGTTTCAGGTAATGTTTGAATCATTTCGATAGGTTTTATCAGTACCTGATGGGTGACTTTAGTTTATGTAGTTAAAATTAGTCATTGCTAGACGAAAACGTACAGTAGTTGTATTTGGATTCAACCATCGATTGTGTAGTAGTTGTGTTAATAATCGTGTTTCGGTTTCCTTAAAACGCATTTTTCAACATCGGCTAACTTATATGGCGCTACAATCCGAAGCGAACCAGAGTCACAGCTAACAGGTCCCCTTTTAGACGAATTTTTCTTTCGAAGCGCCGGAAACTATTTTCATCCGTTTTCGTGCACGTCCAAGTTTTTGCGCCATACCGCAGGACCGGGCTGATCAGTGTCTTGTATAATGTTTTTTTGGGTGCTTAAGGAAGGGCTTTATTACTAGATTCCCTTTTAAGCTTAAACAGACAGATAATAGTAAAAGTGATTCTTTGCATTATTTCCTGGGCTCTTGTTCTCGAAGTTGATAGCGGAGCCGAGATAGAGAAAATCCCTTACTTCCTCAAAGTTGTACCTGTCTATCCTGACGTTTGCCCGTGGGAGTCGATGTTGGGTGTCCCTCTTTGATTAGTGCATATATTTTGTTTTTTCCTCATTGACTCCTAATTCCATCTTTGCCGCTTCTGTTTCAACAGTCGCAAATGCTCTATTGAGCATTATATCAAAGCGATGTTCTGGAGATGACTTTTGAGGTTTTCGCTCTATTCTTTCAAGAACGATGTTGAAAAATCATATGACAACGCATCGTCTTATTTAAGTACTTTTCTAAAATTGTAGGTGTCGGTTTTGTCTTTGCCTGACGTTGAATGAGCTTGGCAGGGATGCCAAAACTAGACATTGATCTGTATAGTTCATTTCTATAGATACTGTCGTATGGGGCTTTGAAATCAACGAAGATGTACAGTGTTTCGATTTTGATTTTCAGGAATTTTTTCAAGATCTGCCGTAGTGTGAGAATTTGCACACTGATAGAGGCCAACCAGACAGTAGATGAAGATAGGATTTTTTTGTGAGATGTTGAGGAGATTTAAATGCTCCGTATCTAATCATCATCGAGCTTTTAACAGCTCGGCAGTAAAGGTATCTGGTACAGCAGTTTTGTTGGACTTTAGCTTAGAAATGTCTGTCCTTTCTTCATCTTGGTCGAGTGGACGAAAGTTATGTCTGTCTTCGCCCAGATTGAATGGTTGATTCTGCTTTAAGAAGGGATGTTGTTTATCACCGTTTAATAATCTGGGCTTTACAGCTTCGTCACATTCGTTTTATTTTTTTCTGTAAAACTTCCGAACTTCGTACTTCTAGTAGCATCTCTTTAAGGCCTCGATCGAGTGGTTCTCGCACTCATTCTGGTTTTCTTTTGACGAATCTGATTGTTTTTTTCTGGAGGGCCTTTCTGTACAACCGATGTTTTTCCAGGTTTGCTTGTCTTATAATATTTTCAGCTTATTTTCGCCCACTTGAACTATGACTTTCCGTTTTGTTCCTGCTACTGCTACGCTTTCCACTGCAACACCAGTTTTTTTTTTTAAGCTGCACACTCTCGTCATGACCGTTACTAATGTGTCCTTTTCAATTGCTCGCGAAACATGTCAGAAGTAGAATCACTGACGAACCACCTAATTGTTTTGATACATCTAATAACTGGTTAAACCTATTCATCACTACCACTACAGAGTCAACCAAAGTTACCAGACGGGTCGTAGAAAGGGCCGTAAGAATTTTAGGAATCGTAACATGTAGCAAGTTGAGGTCAAAAACCATACCTCTGTTGCATTCGAGAAGGCCAAGGATGATGTAAGTATCATTTAGAGTGCATAAGTCTTTTTTTTTTTTGCGTAAGGGTTATGACAGTTTTTCTACACAGCTTCTGTTCATTTGGGTGTACTTTATCCTTTCTATCTGTTCCTCATAATACAATTCACTGCCATCACGATTGCCTATGGGTCTTTTAAGACGTTTAAAAGTTTGCTAAGGGGAAGTCAACTCTACGGTTGTAGTACTTCCCAAAGACGTCAAAGCCACATATAGCCGCTTCCGGAGCCATAGGTAAAGATCCTACTAATTACATTCCTTTTTTGAATCATATTCTGACCGAAGTCAATACTAAGTAGGTACATGAAAAAATCGACTTGATATCTCCGAATTTTTAAACTATTTGTTTGTTGTGGTGGTTGGCTTGTTAGCGTAGACTAAGGACTTGACGTATAATCGCGGCGGCCAATTGATGAACGCTCGCCGTAAGATGACTAAGTCGCCAAATATCTTCTTCACAACTTCGACCGTTACGTTGCTTGTATGGCATGTAGCGCCGTCTTGTTGGAATCACAGCTCGGGTGTATCGAGGTTGTCGAACTCTGATCACAGAAATTCAGTTAACATCGCTCTATACCAGACACCATTGAGTTCTATACAGTGGTATATGCATAGACTCCCTAAGCAGAGGGTCGCGGGCTCGAATCCCGTCCAAGGCAATTCTCTGAAAAGTCTTTTCATAGAATTTGTATGTACATAGTTATATGACAATCCCGTTGGCGTCAACTCTGACATGAAGACATAACACTGATGTTGGAGTGGTTGCTGGCTGGGCTAAGTGTAACGAACTTACAACTAGCACGTACTAAGACCCAATAGTTGAGGATGCACTGTCTCCAGTTTGACAACCAGCTCTGGGAAAAATATCGAAACCTAATACGCCAGTAAATGGGTATTCATATCCACTTGGTGCGCGCGCGGTATTATAAAAAAGAAAAAAATGTATACCCAAACCCAACTGCAAAATAAGCCAGGTTGACTGTCTAGTGCCCAACTCAGCTGATCGGCATCGAATCAAACGGCGGCTATGATTTCTTCATTTCACACCAATCTCTGTCTGTTTGGTGGCTTATGATCTAAGAGAGTGTACTTATGCCCAAACTTTTTCACGGTGCGACTAATTGCCTGCACACTGGAGCACGATTACAACCGATTTCACGACAAAATTCACGTTGCGTATTTATAACTGAACCGGAAAATCACAAATATATTTTTTAATAATTTCAAGCAAGCGTAAAACGATGCAAAAAACTTTTTTGTCCAAAAATCTAATACCGCTAATCGCTACTCCTATCGCTCCTGATTCAGACGTTGAATCGATCGAGAAGAATGAGCTCGTAGTGCGTTACAAGTGAGGGCTCTAACTCTCAGTTGCTTACAGAGCCCAAAATTGGCAACGGATGACCAAGTCAAAAGTATTGCATTGACTCCTGCTCAACTTTCACCTTACAGTCGTTCATGTCAAATCTGGAAAATGCATCGTTGAGTGTCAGTGCGTTGGCATTGGGAATGTAAATATCATCGGCGTATCCAAGTAGCATGCCAGAAATGTTGATGAAGGAAGTCCCATGATAGGCATTTCATCTTGTTTTGCTCTAAATGCCTCAGAAAGTGTAAGCTATATCTATCTTCATATTAGATCCGATAATTGATACAATAATTGCAAAGGTGATAAGTTTAGACTTTTATCCGGTTTGCTCCAGAATTTGGCGCAATCTCAATATCAAATCGTCAATGCCGTAAATCTGCTTTTTACTAAGAACTGTAAGCGATGTTAAAAATACTTATCTCTCTCTAATTGAAGCAGTTCATATGGTTCAAAATACGGTCTTAAGATGCTGAAATTTAACTCACACCTTTCACTGGACTCGAGCATAATAGGCATAGCCAGCCTATGCTTCTTACCAAAACAACGCCGGCTGTCTTAAATGATCAGTCAAGAGGACCGTCTACTCCAGCAGTCTTATTCGTCTTCGACATCGTTATTTAGACTTCTTCTTGGTGGGGCAGATAGAATTGCTATGAATGACTGAGAATAGACTGAGAGCCTACTTTTATGTTTCCACGTGATTCCTGCCGGCCGCTATACTTGTGTTGGGTTTCTAATAATGTTAGTCTCCTGCGGTTGATACTTGTAAAATAGTATTTCTTAACCGGTTTTGTGGTATTCAGAAAATGCTAAAGCAGTCACTTTCAAGTGCATCCAAATGCAACGTCGAACAGTTAAATGTCTTCACAGAAATTGGTCTGTGTTTTGGCGGCCGCATTTGTACTTTACCTGCAATGTAAGCGTCAAGGGCAAGAGCTGATGTTTGATTCTCAAAATATTCCCATATCCAGAGTACTGAAACTATGCCTTGGATGACGGGTTTTTGACTAGGAAATTGCCTGGGCCCTTCGCACGAATTATGATATGATAAACGCATGGCGGTTATGAAGATAATGATTGGTGCAGACTATGTTTAAAGCTAGTTTGCCTTTTTAATGAGCTCGTACTCGTATCAATAATTTTTGGCAAGATTTGTTTTTCTCCTATGTCAGACACTTAGCTTATGTTGGCCTCTCTCACATGCATAAAGCCCCAGATTTCTTGTTAGATTACTCTACACAGTTTCTAATCTTCGTTTTCTCAGGTTCACCCAATCGTATTTTACAGATGGCATTGTATCCGATCTACAACGATGTAGTTTGGACTGTCCTTGAATGGAGGAATATTTACAAAGTCAAACTCAAGATATTGAAAGGAGGCGGTGCTGGTGTATTGAAGAGTATCCCTTCTGCCATGTTAAATTTAACCAGCAGAACCTGAAAGCACTTAGAAAGGACAGGAAGACTTTCTACTATTAGGAGGTAAACACAAGTAAAAAAGGTTTTCAGGAATGTCGTGTGAAAGAAGTGAAAGAAAAGTTCACGCTCAGTTGAAAACGAATGTCAATAAACTTAAACTAGTATTACGAGAGGTTATTTTGCATCAGAAGTTTGCTTTTCCTTGTACTAGAACATTATTTTACCAATCAATTTCAATCTAACTAGCTATTGGGAACCGGTTAAGTCTTCTAACATAATTAATTAATATATGAATTATCGTGAGCCTTGTAATTGCCTAGGTGTATGACGCTTTCAAGTTATCTTAATCCCAAGAACCTGATATAACTTTCAGTGAAATGGCGTATAATGATGGGAGTTACTCACGATGGGTGATTTTGATTTATGCAATTTTAAATAATAATTGCTAATGAATAGGTAGTGATAGTTCCATCCAGTGCAAATAGTTGCACTGCAATGTACATACTGTAGTCGATCTTTGGTTGTGTATGAGCTGGGCTGCTGGTTAGCTTGGCGCCAAATTTGTTTATTCAACTGAAAGAATAGTTTATGGTATAAAAACGCTTTCGAAATGTAAAAGCGGATGAAAATGGTTCCAGCTGAGTTAATTTACTTTAATAAGTTGTAATCGACTCCAGACATGGTGTTAATGTTCTTGATGTATGGATTTCCAAAGGTACAACACATTACATTGTCACTGGCAAGATATGAATATGATTATTTACAAAATACTGTGGAAAACATGATGATGAATCGTTTTTCAGTGTATTAATCGCTCGGAAAATAGAACCTGCACGAACCCACATAAGAAAACGGACTAAGTCCAATCGACTTTGCGACGATGCGAAGTGTCATCATAAGTAGCAGGATTTTGTCATATCCCAAGCATCTATCAGTTACATAATCAAAAAAGACAGCCAAAAGTGATCACATTGAGTTCAATGCAAGGTACAGCATAAGTTTTCTAGCTGCATAAAACGTTCAAGGAAGCCCAATTCAACTTAGAGATAATGCCGCATTACGAAGAAAAACGAAAGCTGCAAGTGAACTCTAAAAAACAGAAGAAGATGGAAAAAGATCTGCATTTTCGAAAGGATAAAGAGGTTCGAGACCGTAAAGAAAGGTTTAAACAATTTGGAAAGTCTATTTCCCATTTACTAATGTAAGAAAGCTATGATGCAAATTGGCTCTACAAGCTCTAGAAGGCTCGTTAGACCAATTTTCTTTTTTGGCATTATCAGGTTTTCTGAACAGGAAAGAAGCATAACGAGCTATATAGGTGTCATTAACGAAGGCTCTCCAAACTCTTATTTAATTGCTACCCACTAAAATTGTAGGTATATAGCTTGCCACAAACTCTACCCTTAGACTAGGAGACACTCAGCAATGGAAAGAATCAATATGGGTGTTACAAGTCTAATCTGCACCTCGGCCGTCTCTTCTTAGCCGAACTCGAAGTGATTAAAGACTCTAGCGTATTTCTTAACAAAATAGTCAAATATCACAGAATTACATTTAGCTGTGATTGAAAACGTTAGAATATTCCAAAGAACTATGACGCTCACCAGACTCGAATCCCAAATGCTCTCTAAGACCAATTATGGAGATTTACAAGCTCACAAACGATAACCACGAGACATTATGCTTTGAAAGACACGCGCACTGATTTTGCACTTCAAAATGCAACACCTATGCAATCACCTACGTTCGAGATTTTAGTGATGTCTTCTCTATTAAAATCGGCAAAATTGACAAACTCGTCAAAAAAATCTTTACGGCTTCAGTAATAACCCTACCACAACTCCCAGCGCTATCATAATGGACCTTGCACCTCACCTTAAATGAAATTCATTCTAACCTAACCTAAATATTAAGTAGCGAGATTCGGTCGGATAGAATTAAGCGTTCAAACTGCATAATGATCAACAACAATATAAGCCCGAGAAGGTGTGTTGTTCGCCAATCTTTCATATTTAAAGCAGAAGGAGGTGATTTGGAAATGAGCTAACAACAGCTTATTGGTTAAATATAGTCGGTTGAAAGTACCATCGGATACTCTTTGAACTGTCAACTGGGGTGTCTGTGGTGTAGTGGTATATGCAAAGACTCATTAAGCAGAGGGTCGCGGGTTCGAATCCCGTGCGAGGCAATTCTCTGAAAAAGTCTTTTCATAGAATTTGTATGTAGTTATATGAAAACCCCGTCAGCGTCAACTCTGACATGAAGGCATAACACTGATGTTGGAGTGGTTGCTGGCTGGGCTAAATGTAACAAACTAACAACTAGCACGTACTAAGACCCACTGGTTAAGAATGCATTGGCTTCAGTTTGACAACCATCTCTGGGAAAAATATCGAAACCTAATACACCTGAGTTTCAAACTATTACACCACCCGTCCGCGCCCTGAAGAAAAGCCAGTAAATGGGTATTCATAACCCCTTGGTGCGCGCGCGGGATTTAAAAAAAAAAAAAAAACCATAGACAATTCAGACTCCTTAATATCCTTTAAAAGATTCTTTCACCATGTGAACGCCTGAAATTATACATATATCAACAATCTAGTAGAGGTCTCTTAGTGTGGACTTAGAGCTACGATATCTACTATCGACCTATTGAATCTTCAAATTTCGCCACACAGAGCGTAAATCTAATCTCAACCGCCTTTATTGTAAGACAATGGAGAACACCTTTGATGTCGAAAAAGCGAACGCGTGTCATGTGATGCCCTCATTATAATTCTTGAGAGGATTGTATTAAGCCAGCAAGACAACATTTTTGGCGGAATCTTTAACAGACGCTTATGATGTTAACATTCTGAGAAGAAATCAGGTGTCACTTCTCAAAAAAACCAAAAAAAAAAAAAAAAATCTGTTACCGACAAAGACTAAACAAAACACCAGCAACTTGGACAATATGGTATGCAGCAACGGAAGCTATATTTTCAAAGTGGAAGGTGGTTTTGTCTATTTTAAATCCGTTGCAAACTAAAAATTGAGATCGGCATCGCATTGAACCAAGAAAAGTAACGGGTGACCAGATAGCAATAATAGTATTTCCAATTGTTATGTTTCAGTAGCTGTCAAAGTTACCAATGACATCCAGATGTCAAAATATTCAGTAAGGTTTGCCTTACCGAACTTGCGCAGATTATAAAAAAATATTTTCGAAATTTGTAAATTTTTGTAAAAATTTGCGCGTAAGTACACTCTTTTGGGTCTTAAGCCACTAACTAGACAGAAATTGATGCGAAATGAAAAAAATATAGCCGCCGTAGCGGCCAGTATCGAAAAAGACCCAGAAATGTCGATTCGGCGCCGATCAGCTGAATTTGGCATAGCCAAATTTTGGATTTGGGCTAACTTCTGTTAGCAAGAATCTATTGTAAGTCGGACGACCATAGAAAACGTCGTGAGTTTGCTAATTAAGTGCTAGAAATGTTGGCCGAAGATCTGGGTCTTGGACAAAAAATCATTTTATCGGACATGGCCCATTTTTGGCTTAGGAGCTATGTCAATAAGCGAAATTGCCGATATTGAGGAAAACACAACCCACAAGTATTCGTCCAAGCTACAATTCGGTTTATGGCGTGGTATTTCCTTCGAAATGAGAAAGAAAACACTATTACCGTCAATGGCATCAGGTATAGAGCTATGTTAACCGACTTTATGTAATCAGAGCTCGACAACATCGATACATCCGAGCTGTTGTTCTAACAAGACGGTGCTACATGGTGACTTGGTTATCTCACGGCGCGCGTTCCCGGATTGACCGCCGCGATCATTAAGTCCTTAGTCTACGTTAACAAGCCAACTACTAAAGACGAGCTCGAGGCCAACGGAAAACCGCCGCACATATTGTACCGTGTCATCAAATGTTTAAACGACTGCTTAAAGCACTGCCAGCGAACCCGGGCAGCCATTTGGATGATGTGCTATGACACATATTGACATGAACGTAACTTCAAAATAAAATCAATTTTATATCTCACACTGTTGTTGTTTTATTTAAATTTTTTTTCCTATTGTTCTTATCAGATCACCCTATGTAACTCTATTACCAATCGCTGTTCTCTTGGATTAGCAAAGTATGAGATATAAATAACACACATCTCGCCCACGGAACTTATTGCTTTGTTTCTAGTTTACACCGCAGAAGCTTGGGCATTCTCAAAAACTGATAAAGAAGGTGTATCTTTTATAAGACAATGATATTACTTCGACTATGCCAAAGTCCTTTTTCTGTTTTCTCACAAAACTATGGATTTTCACCTAAAGAAATCTATAATTTAATAATCTATAATTACGGAAAGTTTTCCATTTTTTTTTGTATTTTATCAGACATTATTGCGAAACAGAAAACAAACAAATGACAATCTAAGTGTACATTACTATTACGATGTCACTTGAAGATGAATGTAAGGCCACAAGATTGCAAATGCATATTTACTTTTCACTCTTTTTCTTGTTCATACTTAAAAAGACTGTCTTTATACTCACAAACTTACTAATATTTTATTTTTTCAATTTCAATTTATTTATTTAGTTCGGGATTGTACAAATAATATTTTAAGTTTACATTATAACAATGTTATTAATTTAAATAAATGTAATGTGCTATTTTTTAATTGTATTTTAGGCTTCACCATCATGGGCTGTTGTCACCGTGATGCTACTATCAATTATATCAGCTTCAATTGCCGAACCAGTCACTGAAAATACCCATCCTACAAAAATTATAAAAGAAAGTCCTATTGTTATCAATACCGTAGCTCAACACTATCAAAATCCAACTCTTACCGAATACCACCTCTGCACAAAAGCCCGTGACGAATGCGTGGATAAGTGTTCTCATTCCGATTCGAAATGTCGAGATGCCTGCCCGGTGTGTCCAATTTTAATCGATCAATCCGTTCTAGTCCAGGGAATCAACGACTCTCTTTACAGCCTGCCGGATCTTTCAAACAGGATCAATCAGACCAACATTATTCGATTGACAAATGAAATACGCAACATCATAGAAACTCGTCTGGGAAATATCACTACAAATAGCCAAAACAACATCAACATCACATCCAAAACTGGAGGTAAATTCGGACTTGGATATGACGAAAAAGGACCATGCTGTCATGTTCTTAAGCCACGTAGATGCCGGCGTTCGATAAATGGACCTGTTTGCCAGCAACCCAGACATCAAAGATCTTGTGGTTCACATTGCATTTCTCGGGTAATGCGTTCAAAACGATTGGTCTTATGCAATGAATCGAATTCGAATGATTGCACTCAAGAAACTGTATATTTACCAGAGCCGAGACGGCCTGGATGTCATTATACGTCCGAATTTCCTTTCATCAATTGCGAAACACAGAGCAGAATTGCTTCCAGGCTGCCAAATTGTGCTCGGTGTTACCGGATTCCTTATGTACAAGTCATGAGAGGTCAAATACCAGCCGAATGTCGATTTTGCTTCAGTCGACAACGTCCTCCAATATATCAGTCCGCGGCAAGAAATTACGTAAACTACGGTGGATATCCCATGTATCCGAACTATCAAACTTACCCACAATACCAGCCGTATTACCCACCACAGGGCGGAAATAATTTCGGCAACAATGAATGGTCTATTGGAGTTCCTGTACTCAATGAATTCGAAACGCCGACCTCTAGCTTTTCTGATGATGGATGGCAATTAGAGGAACATAAATGTATTAAGGACGACGGCACTATCGACGAGAATTGCAAGGCCAATTCAAATAACGATACTGCTCTAACGTCCACCCAATTGAACAATCAGGTTATCGACGAAGATTACGATGTTGGCGATGGATTAGACTACGACTATGGCGAATTTGGTGCTGGCTATGGAGGTACTGCCACGCGCGAACGTAGGCATGTAAGAAACTTTTTCTAGGTAAAGTTCTCTTGAATTCTACAGAATAATAATAACACATTGTAATTGCTTGTAACAAAATTTATTTGAACTGCCACTATTAATAAAGTAGAATATTGTGAAACTGCAGATGGAAAAGTGTTTATTATTTAAGATTCTGTTCATAGTTTTAATTTAATGGTTCTCGTTTAAGTGATAAATTGCCATCCTAATAGTGTTCACTGTTCAGTCACCTTCGTGTTTGAAGTACCGTGGCCTTATATTTTGTTGACGCCAATTCTAATAACTTTATATGGGCCTACAAATTTTGATTTTAATTTGGCTTGAGTTGTGTTTTTATTGCCGTCTACTTGCTCTTCTTATATAGGGTTTTCCCATAGGGACTTGACAACTTTAATTTAATTTGTGAACGCACTCTTTCACTAATCATAAAACTGTCACTGTCAATTTATTCAGTAAAATCAACATTTTCATCACGGTAAAGTACACTAACGAGCAACGTCTGCAAATTATAAAAATTTTCTACAGATATTCGGAGTCCTAAAATCATCTTCAGTGACGAAGCTCATTTTTGGTTCAATGGGTCGGGTGAAAACCCACATGTGCTTCATGAATCACCACTTTATCCACAAAAAATAACTGTTTGGTGCGGTTTGCATGCCGGCGGCGTTATTGGGCCATATTTTTTCGTCGACGATAACGATCGTCACGTTACTGTGAATGGTCAGCGTTATCGCGCCATGAACACCGATTATTTTTCGCCCGAATTGGAATAAATGGACTTGGACGACATGTGGTTTCAACAGGATGGTGCCACAAGCCACACAGCATACGCTACAATCGATTTGTTGAAGAGTAAGTATGGTGAGAGTGTTATCTCAAGACATGGGCCAGTCGATTGGCCGCCTCGTTCGTGCGATTTAACGCCGCTTGACTATTTTCTCTGAGGCTACGTTAAGTCACTGGCTTATGACAATACGATGACGACGTTAGAAGAGCTCAGAGCCAACATTGAACGCGAGATAGCGGCCTTTTCGGCCGAAATGTGTGGCCGAGTCGTTTAAAATTGGGACCAACGAATCGACCGCTGCAAATGTGCCCGCGGTGGCCATATGAACGAAGTCGAGTTCCATTCATAAATGTTTTGATTGTATTTTAAGCAAATAATAAAGTTTTTGAAATATCTCAAATGGTTTGCCTTTTATTTAAAAAAAAAGTTGTCAAGTCGTTATTAGAAAGCCCTATATTTGTTTAAAGCTTAAAGCTACGGCAATTTTTGAATAAATTATTCTTGAATCACTTACTAAGGTGGTGCAACAGTTCAGTTTGAGCTCGGGCTACAATTAACAAGCTTCTCCAGTTATTTCGATCTTTAGCTAACTCCTTCCAGTTGCGCGCTGTAAGTTGGTTAAGACCTCTCAGATTCGAAGAGTCTGGTGCCTATTCGTTCTACATGTCCTAACCATGTCACCATATAGCTTGTATAGTTCGACTTTTTTTTTTAAAGAACTTAACACGAAAGTGGGTATGAATACAATTATTCTAGGTGGAGTGAAAAGTAACCTTTTTGACAGCCAGAATGCGATGCTACTGCGAAAAAGGTTATGGTGCCTTGAAGTCTGTTCATATTTAGGCAGACGTGCCAAATTTCAGTGCGATACTGTCTTTAGTTTTGTTTTGACAGCTGATTGTTGTTGACGTGTTCGGCATCATGTTGAGTATGGACAAAAACAATTTTCGTTCTCTCATAAAACATTATTTTTTGAGAGGCAAAAGGGAGAAGGAAACAAAGGAAAAGTTGGATAAATATTATGGGGCTAATGCTCCGTCAGATTACACCGTCAAATATTTTTTTCGAGAGTTTCGTGGTGGCCGCAACTCCACTACCGATCAAGTCCGCAGCGGCAGGCCCTCCAATGCGGTTACAGAGGGCAATGTCAAAAAAATACATGAAATGGTGTTGGCTGACCAGAAAGTGAAGGTGCGCGAGCTAGCAGATACCACAAAGATTAGTACTGAGCGCACACGCCATATTTTTGGCAATATTCTGCATATGAAAAAGTTGTCCTTTTTATCCTTTTTGCTCCGAAGCGGCCGAGGGAGGCTCGATGGGTCGGAAAGATTATGGCGTCGGTTTTCTGGGATTGTCATGACATTCTCTTCGTGGACTACCTCGAAAAAGGGAGTATTACTGTGCATTATTGGAGCGATTAAAGGCTGAAATCGCTGCAAAACGGCCTCACATGAAGCGAAAAAAAATTTTGTTTCTGCAAGACAATGTACCGGCGTACAAGAGCATCGCAACCATGGCTAAAACCAATGACTTACGGCTACAATTGCTGTCGCATCCACCCTATTCGCCCGATTTGGCTCCCTCGAACTATTATCTTTTCCCAAACTTCAAAAGATGGCTCATCAATAAAAAATTTAGCTCACGCGAGAAAATAATCGACGCCACGGAGGAGTATTTTGCAGACCTTCCGGAAAATTACTTTTCGGATGGGATCAAGAGGTTGGAAAATCGCTAGAATAAGTGGATCAAACTAAAAGGGGACAATATTGAATAAAATAAAAAAAAAAATTAAAAAAAAAAATTTTTTTTTCATTCCCACTTTTCACCCCATCTAGAAATATAATGCTTCAGCAAGAGAACGTTTTCTGGAAAATGGAACGGAAAGAGGATAAAGATATTTGGGCACAGTTGTTTTCACTCCATAGGTGGGTCCAACATTTAATGGGGAGACTAAGTTCCTAGTGGAATTTGGAGTGTTGTTGATTTCTAGTCAACTACTAATCTTAATTGATTTTTGTTAACTAAAAAAATGAATGCCTTTCGGGAGCGGTTGGGATTCGAACACCGAACCTTCAGATTTGAAAGCCAGCCCACTACTATTTGATCTACGGCCACCCGTCAACGCAAACAGGGCAAATATCTTGCGAAGGATTTTTCTCTCGAAACGAGAGAGCGCATATCTTAATCTACTTTCCTACTTTCATGTCAGTAGCCATGAAGTAGGACTGGGATGATCAAGATCTTATTTAGAGTTTCCTTAGCTTTTTTAGGATTTAGTAATTTAGTAATTGATCTAGTAATTGGCAAGAGTGATGCTCTATTTTGTTTCTACTGAGGTGTTGTTGGCAGAATTTAAAACAGACCCAAGGTATACAAAGTCTTCGAAAATATAGCCTTCTATTGTGACGTTCTTTTCAATTCGTCGATATTGTGTCCCTCCTTGTTGACAACATATAGTTGGTTTGCCCTCATTTTGCATTACGCTCATTTTGGAAGCTTCCGTCTCAAGACCGTTTCAAGCCCGTTAAAGGTTAAATTATTCCAACTATGTTGATATCATCGGCGTACGCAGATTTTTAAAAGATTGTGCCTCCGGTATGGTGTTAAATAAGTCCTGTGACAATGTGATACCTTATCTAAAACCTTTTTTGACATCAAAAGTATCGGATGAGTTGTTACCAACCTTGACAGAACAGCGAGCGTTCTATGTCCTGCACAAATGACTAGTTTGGTAGGGTTATCAAAACTAGAGAAGCTCTATATAGATCGTCTCTATAATTGCTGTCATATGAGGGTTTAAATCGGGTATTGACTTGGATTTATTGATTTCTTTCCAAGATGCTGCGTTGCCGGTAAACAACTTCTCGGCTGAGCGTGCGCTTTTCTAGGTGTTCGGCTCCGCTTATATAGGGTGATTCATCGTGAGGTTTGATGTATAATGTAAAATAAAATACATTAATTTAGAAGTGAACTTAAAGTTTTTATTATCGGTTAAAAGCACAATTCATGACATTAACTTTTTGAAAATGATATCATGTAAATGTTGGCCACGACTACGTCTGAGGTGTTCCATTCGGAAGGTCTAATTTTGGGCGACTCTTTCGAGCATAGCGACTGGTATCTTGCTGTTGGCTTCCAAAGCGTCAATCGTAGCTGGCTTATTTCTGAAGCCCTGATACTTTACATATCTCCAGAGAAAATAGTCCAAAAGTGTGATATCGCATGATCTAGGCGGCCAATTTACCTTATTAAAACGTGAAATTAAGTGCTCACCAAAATGATGTCTCAACAAGTATGACTCGTAACGCCGTCTTGTTGAAACTAGAGCTCACTGAGACCATGTGCTTGAATTTCAGGAATAACATAGTCCGTTAACAAGGTGAGATGACGGTTACCATTGACGGTAACATTCTGATTTTCCTCATTTTTAAAGAAATATGGACCAATGATTCCAACAGCCCATAAATCACACCATACCGTAGCTCATCAGCCCAAATATGGTAATTTTGTTTATTAACGTATCCATTGAGCCAGAAATGTGCTTCATCACTGAACAAAATTTCACGATAAAATCCCGGAATTTCATTGAGTTTTTCCAGAGCCCATTCACTAAAAGTAAAGCGCAAATTCAAGTCACGTAAAATACGCCAACTTGTCGAATATACCAAGCCAAGCTGCTGAGAACGACGACGAATCGATTCGTCAGGGTCTTCGCGTGTACTATCAGCTACAGCTGCTAAAATCTCTTCACTACGTGCTGGATGTGGTCTAATAGGTCGAGTATCATCCACTAATGTAAATTGGGACTCAAATTTTCGAATTGTATTGGCAATAGTGGTTTCAGTGGGTCGATTATGCGCACCGTAAGTTCCTCGAATCGCACGAAAAACATTTCTCACGGAACGCTGATTTTCGTAATATAGCTGAATAATTTAGGGAAACTGTTGTAGTCTGAGTCTTTTTGTGATGATTTGCCAAACGATATTGAACAAAAATGACAAAGCAGTTCAATAGGAACCATGCGGTATCTGTCAAAAACAGCCTATTGAAAATCAAACCTTACGATGAATCACCCCTTAGAACATTCTTTATATCACAGTTCGTTTTTTACCAGGCGCAACTCACTGAACATCATCGAAGGTATGAGTTCATCGGCCACCATCTCTATGTCAGCATTCTGACTAGTCTTGATATTCTTTACTGAGCTCAGCTCAAAACTCGTTGATGGTTCAGAAGTTTTTGCTCAACAATGGGGCTTATAACGATAAAAGATTTGTTTCATAATTTCTATATACAAAAAGCGATTAAAAAATTAAGTAAGCCGTTGCCAAATTTTCTCTTCGAAAATATACGAAGACTTAAACTTTCAGCGCAAGTATCTTATACTTCCTGAAGAGTAGACCAACTATGTAATACAAACGTTCTTTAATTGTTGTCCTTTAGCTCTTCAACATTAAAAAATAGTAATGAAAATGACTGATTTCTCTAAAGGTTTTGATAAGTTTTTTCACAAACTGACCTTTTTCAATGTGTCTGCCTTGGTCGCAGTCGTGAAGTAGAAAGAGCACTTAAAGACCTAATCATACATAAGTCCGCTAGTTCATATGGTGAGGTGTTCTTTCAGGTCTTTAATGATATTTTTTAGGATTCTTTCCGAGGAGATGGAAAATATCATTTGTCTACCCCGTCTCTAAAAAAAAGAGAAATCTTCTTCTCTCTCTTCCTACAGATCCATTGCACTTACGTTGCTTCATTCTAAGGTCGTGGAAAAGCTGATAAACCCTCAGCTCATAAAATACCTCGAAACCTTTAAACTTCTTTCACTGGTAACTTGTGTACATGTCTTTACTGAAAAGAGGAATTATCGTATATTATGTGAAATGGATATTTCTTAGGCATTTGACAGAGCTTGGCATCAGTCTCTTTTGACGAAAATGCGCGCATTTGGGATCGATGGATTTTTTTTTCATTAGGCTGGAAACTAACGTTTCGGAATGTGTAATTCAAGTTGTCTTGGATAGGGTTCCGTTCTTTCTCCGACACTCTTTTTAATTATCATCAACAATATCTTGTCTGCATTTTCTAGTTCAATATATTTCCGTTTTTCACATTCGTTATCTTTCATATTCCGTGCTCTTCAACTGTAGAATGTAAACGGCAGCGTATGTTAAGTTTATTAAATTCTGATACTAACAGCACAACTAATTGGGGAACCACTAATGGAGCAGAATTTAATGCTTCCAAAATACAATGCTGTCTGCTGCCTTAACAGAGAAATCAAAACACCCAGCCATTATCCAAGAATGACACTTGCATCGTCGAAATTGAACAACTTTCCATTCTCGGTGTGTGTGTCAATGACAAATTACGTTGAAATGACCACATAATCGTATTTGGTGTCACCAAAAATGCTGCGAAATTTCTGGGTTTCCTTCTATTGGAACCAATAATGCTCGAGACTAATTCAGCAACTTGCGGCAAAAAAAACTCGCTTAACATAAGTTAAAGTTAAGTTTATTGCAAATGCCGCAATAAACAGTCACTTTGAGCGGATGCAAAGATTCTTCGTGCCTTTCATGTGATTTTTCCGTGCCTCAAAAATTAATAATTTTTTTTATTCACATAATAGCTGAAGTGAGATTAGTCGCTCATTATGATTTGGATACGAAATTATCCTCTTCTTGTATCAGGTTTACAAGAGTATGGGAGTAAGGTAACCTCACTTGACGGTCAGCAGGAACGTCTATCGAATATAATCAGTGATATTCTCGGTCGAACGAGGAATATGGGGCTGGCAATTTCTTACGACACTTCTAGTAGACCCTAGTAGACTTAATTAAATTGGTCAAATAAGCAGGAACAACAATTCCGTATTCTTCAGATGTATATCGCTTCTTGCTTATTGTCAATCAATATATTATGTTGTGGCACTTGCACCACGTTACAAAAAAGCCGAACAATCCGAATCCAAAACGAACAGCACTAAAATACAAATTTCAAATGCAATCAGAATGCAATCTCACCCTGATAAGTACCACGTTGGTGCGCTTTCCTCTCTAGGCTCGGCGGAGCATTGTGTCATATCAGCTTATTTCTCGCACCACCACTACACAGTTAGAGGAAAGATTCCTAAAAGTACCATATGGCAATACAAGAAAACCAATTGGAGAGGACTTAACAGCTTCTTTAGGAATTTAACCTGGTCGTTATGTTTCCTCGATAACGACGTGGATACCACTGCTGAAATCATCACAAACACCATTCTCTTTGGAATGAGATCCTTTATCTCTCATCGGATGAATATTATCAAACCAAAATAAAAAGCATGGTACGACTCGAGCTTTAAAGATACTACAATGTCCTAAAAGTAGTAAACATTTTTGGTCGTTCGTTAAAAATATTAGAAATTCTGCCTCATTCTCCATCCCAACGCTTATTTGTAAGAGTACTTAAAGATCTTAACATTCACCAATGCGGTGATCTAGATGGT
Organism: Volucella inanis; assembly: GCA_907269105.1. Lineage (NCBI taxonomy): Eukaryota > Metazoa > Arthropoda > Insecta > Diptera > Syrphidae > Volucella > Volucella inanis. Next base: position 41,199,074 of record OU026153.1, read on the forward strand.
CTATCTCCCCTTCTTCTGAAGAGGTGTTCTTCCTCGCTGGCAAAACCACTGAGCATGCTTTCTCATCAATCTTACTCTTAAGGACTCTTTCTGAGCAAACGGAAAACCGTTCAGCCCGTCCCTAAAAAAGGCGAATTTTCTTTTTTCTGCTCCTTTAGACCCATTGCACTTACGTTCTTTCTTTCGAAGGTCATGGAAACGCTGATAAACTAGCGCCGAAAATCGAAGAACAATGCCCACATATGGTCGGGTGCGCCCAAAATATCTCTACACCTGGTAGATAGGATTCAAAACCGACTTAAGGTGATGCTAATATCACTCAATCAATTAACAACCTCGACCGCCGACGAAATGTATCGTGTCTCACTCTGTTTTATCGTTATTTCCACCACCAGTACTCAATAAAAATCGCCAGCAGCATTCCGGCTCTTCAAACATTCAAGCGCAACATCCGTCTCGCTTTGAATGCTCACCAGTATAACCTCAAGCCGACTTTCGGACGTACTCTAAAGTATCGTGATTCGTTCCTAAACCGTATAACTCGCTAATGGATGCTAATGCTAATGAATGACCTTTCTAGCTCTTTGTTACCCAGTCATTATAACCTTCAAACATTTAAAACCAACGTTTATCGATATCTCTCTTTCTTTCCTCCATAATTTTTCTTTGCTAGCATTGTGGGCAACCATTTTTAGGGTCAATTTCAGGACAACAGACAGCATTGTGTTTTGAAAGAATTTAATTCCACTCTGTTGATAGTTCCCCAATTGGTTATGCTGTTAATATCGGAATTGAATGTGCTTGACATACGCTGCCGTCCCCGTTCTATAGCCGAAGAACAGAGCCGTGAGTCAGGGAACAGCAGAGTACTATCATTAGCAAAGCAGGACAACAGACAGCATTGTGTTTTGGAAGCATTTAATTCCATTCTGTTGATAGTTCCCCAATTGGTTATGCTGTTAATATCGGAATTGAATGTGCTTGACATACGCTGCCGTTCCTGTTCTATAGGCAAAGAACAGAGCCGTGAGTCAGGGAACAGCAGAGTACTATCATTAGCAAAGCAGTATATTGGATTAGAAGTAGCAGACAAGAGATCGTGGACAAAAATTGCAATGAGTGTCGGAGACAAAACGAAGGCCGGGGGCACACCAGGTGCCAGGTGAATATCAGACTTGAAACCATCCAGAAGAGAACTTGAATTGAACCTTCCGAGAGGTAATTTCTAATCATTCTCGACCAAACAGCCTGATGTGTAACTCTGTCAAGAACCTTAGAAACATCCAGTGCGACTATCTTGGTTTCGCCAGATTGATGTATGCTTTGGTTCCACTTTTCGGAGAGACATGTTAACAAATTACCAGTGGACCTATTCCTATGAAATCCGTTTTGCTAGTCATTGAGAAGTTTTCGTGTTTCGAGATATTTCATGACCTGACGGTTTATCAGCGTTTCTTCAGAAGAAGGGGAGATATACCATCTGGACCAGCGGATTTGTGAATGTTAAAATCTTTAAGAGCTCTGGCTACTACACGAGTGTAAAAGTGGATTTGTCCCATTGAAGATTGGACGTACTCAAGTGTAGGCGAAGACATAGCTCAATCTGGGAGTGTTGATTTTCCTTTTTAAAGAGCTCACAGCTGGAATGTCTTTGTAAATGAGAATTGGGATGGAGGATGAGACAGAATTTGATCTTTTTGACGAACGACTTAAAGCTTTTACTACCTTTGGTACATTGTATTATTTTTTTCTTCATTTTTGTTCATATTCGAATTTCGAACGCTTAAGAAAAGTCGCTTCATTAATTCCTGGCTTGTTTGAACTTTTTTTGGTTTTCGTTTGTCAGGTTGGTCTTTTTACAGCTCAAGTGGTATGAGATTTCTTTAGGTCTGATATTCTTTTTCTTTTTCTTGTTTCTTTCGTTATTAAATCACATTCTATCATAGACAGAAATGATTAAATCTAATTTGACAACAACAGTTACTTATTCTAGTTTTCTGGCTCTTACCGAACGCTCTTACTTAACAATATTATTCAAGGTTTGTCTTTCGGCCTTAAAAACTATCTCACGATTAATCATATCTATCAGTTATTCAATATATGAAATTTCTAAGAAAATAGTTTTGAATTTTGTGTAAAACTTAAAACTATTCTACTTAACCTATCTAAGAAACTTAACCTGGTTTATCTATAATCGGGGTGATGAGCACTCATAGCCTCTCGCACCGGGTGATGACCATCCCAATTGCGATTTCGGGCACCTGCAATTCGTCAACATCGTGCACAAGCTTCACCGAGATTTAACCAATGTCATAAAGCATCGGTCGCTTCTCGGAGGCGCCGCCTTATGTTAACGAATGCGGCCTTTCCACGAAATATCCTTAATTATTCTTAACCTTACTTAACAACTAAGAGGGTTATATTACCTTTGTAACGCGCCGACCTAGGAGAACGAGCCAACCCTCTCCCCTTCTAGAAGCCACCAAAATTCGATGTACTGTTTCTCGACATCGATCCGATTCCTGTTCGTAATCGCGGAACTAAAACGGAGGAACTCCTCTGAGCATTGGGAACATACCCGTCGTAGATGAGCCGCTTCTCCCTCGCAACGCGGTGGCGCTAGTGTATTACCGGGATACCATCCCTGCTCTGTACTAACTTTTTAGCATAATATGGAGAAAATCCTTTGGGGGGATAAAGCCTGATAAAAGCGAACTCACGTGATACATTTCGTTGGGTAAGTACGCCCGAAAATTGTTAATCCAATTCAAATTAGCCTTATCGTAAAGGACTTTGTTGGAATAATATTTTTTGTCCTCTGATTCTGGGGTTCTGTTGAAACCGAAACAGGTCCTAAGACACTGCCTTTCAAACACCCGAATCCTTTTCTTCTGATATGGCGCTACATTGAACCACACGGGACAACCATACGCTATGACTGGTCTGATTAAGGCCACATAGCATATGAATGAAGAACTGTCAGGGCTAATGCCTTCTTGGTCCCAACAAGACAAGAATCAAATACTTATCGAACCAGATTCTCACCGCTAATGGCATTCCGTGCTGTCCAATGATGGCCAAATTTCGCCCATCTCAATTGAGTTCTAAACAAGATAGTTTCCAACTTCTGGAAATTGATTTTCAATTTCCAATAGTCGCAATACGCCTTAATATGATTGAAATCACGCTGCAGAAGAGTATTTATGACTATGTGCGTACGCTATGGCATGTCAATCATGCCAGTCAGGAACCTACTAGATCACTTGTAAATGTTAAACAGTATCGGAGAAATCACAGCCCCCTGCTGTAAGCTGTTCTTAATGTCAAAGATTGTGCTCGAAATGGCTTTGTTACTCAAAGGGAATAGCGTCAGGGATCTTATTCCAAAGAGAATAGTGTCAGTGATCATATCACCAGTGGCATCCAAGTCGTTATCGAGAAACATAAAGATCAGGTTAAATTCTTAAGGAAGCTGTTAAGTCCACTCCAATTGGCATTCGCGTATTACCATGCGGTTCTTTTAGGAATCTTTTCTCTAACTGTATGGCGGGGAGAGGGGAGAGCAAATCAATGGTGTACTTATCAGGATGAGGAGTTAAAAACAAGTCCAGGATGTTGGCGGTATGACTATCAATATCTGATATTCGCGTGGGCTCATTTAAAAGCAGAGTCAAGCTGTGATCCTGGGACAATTTTTTTTTTTTATGTAGGACTAATAGTGTTAAGTTATCTTACGTTCAATTTTAATTCGGTATTTAAGTTTTCGGATTTAGGGATTAGCGTTAGAGTAGGTTTAATTAGTTTTTTTTTTTTTTAGCGAAAAATGCCGGTTTTGCACAGTGGTGTTTTTTTTTTTTTGACAACCTCTGCAAGAAACAAAAAGGTAAGCTGAGATGAGGTGTACGGGATAGTCGTAAGGACCGATCCAATCCTAGCTCGTTCAAAAGAATTACAATAAAAATTATTGTATTACGCGTTTCATCTACATTTTTATGATATTAACATAGATTAGTGTTAAGTGGGTATTTTTTATATTTGATTGTAATTTTAATTTTTCTTTGAATATGCGGTGATTCATCGTAAGGTTTGATTTATATTGTAAAATAAAATACATAAATTTGAAAGTGAACCTAAAATTTGTATTATCTGTTAAAATGACATTTCATGGCATTTACAGTTTAAAAATCATATTAGGTAAATATTAGCCACGACTACGTCTGAGGTGGTCCACTTGGAAGGTCCAATTTTGGGCGACTCGTTCGAACAAAGCGACTGGTATCTCGCGGATGGCTTCTAAAGCGTCAATGGTAGCTGGCTTATTCGTAAAGACCTAAGACTTTACATATCTTTGGAGAAAAAAAGTCCAAAGATGTGATATCGTATGATCTAGGCGGCCAATTTACCGTAGCAAAATGTGGAATTAAGTGCTCACCAAAATGATGTCTCAACAAGTGCATTGTTTCACGCGCTGTATGACTCGCAGCGCCGTCTTGTCTTGTTGAAACTAGAGCTCACCAAGACCACACAACACGGTGCGATAACGGTTACCATTGACGGTAACATTCTTATTTGCCTCATTTTTGAAGAAATATGAACAACTGATTCCACCAGCCCATAAAAAACACCATACCGTTGTTTTTAATGGATGTAATGGTAGCTCTTGGTACTCTTCGGTACTCTTCACGATAAAACACCGGATTTTCATTGAGTTTTTCCAGAGCCCATTCACTGAAAATATGACGCAAATTCAAGTTGCCTGGCTTCAATTCTTGCACAAGTTGAATTTTGTACGCTTTAAGGCCGACGACGAATCGATTCGTCAGCTACAGCTGCTATAGTCTCTTCACTACGTACTGGATGTGCTCTAACCGGTCGAGTATCAACCACTAATGTAAACTGGGGCTCAAATTTGCGAATAGTATTGGCAATAGTGGTTTCAGTAGGTCGATTATGCGCACCGTAAGTTCCTCGAATTGCACGAAAAACATTTCTCACAGAACGCTGATTTTCGTAATACAGCTGAACAATTTGGAGATACTGTTGCAGTGTAAGTCTTTCCACTATGACTTGCCAAACAATACTGAACAAAAATGACAAAGCAGTTTAATAGGAGTCACGCATGGTCTGTCAAAAGATCATTGCAAATCAAACCTCATGATGAGTCACCCCTTATTTATTTTAGGTTCCAAGATCATTTTTATTTTATTTTTTATTTTATTTATTTTATTTTATTTTAGGTATTCATGCAACAAACTAAGATACGTGAAGCACTTATTTTTTGCAATTGGCTAGCAGAATTTTAATGTTCTGGAATTAGAGAGAGTACATAGTGTAACCAAACAAAGATTTGTTAGTTTTGCACCTCAAGTGACTCCATTAAACATGATCTTATTGTTTTTATATGAACGCATAAATATATGGTCAGCACAGGTGTCAGCCATTGTGATCACACGTGTTGGCTGATTTATTTTTTAGGCGTATTTCCTTAAAATATGAATACTTACATATATCACCTACTATAAACTATTGTTTTTTCTTATAAACCCTCAAACAATCGCCTAATTGTTCAATAAAGAGACCTTTACGATTTTATGAAATACGAGTATACGGGAACTGTTGAATGTAGTGAATTCGATGGCTGCAACGGTGAATGGGGCTCGTAATAATTGATGTTAAGATATATATATATATTTTTATTACTACAAATAAAATGAAATTAATTTTTAAAAGAAGGACTTCCTGATTTATTTGGAATTTTAGATAGAAAGCTTTTATGTACGATAGAGTTTTCGTGAATGTGACAATCAAGGTTATTAAGTCAATCCGCCTATTTATACTCGTAAAAATAATATAGATATGTTATCTACTACTTGTATATGTGCGTGGACAAGATTTTAAATTATTTCGATTCTGTTATCAGTTGATGAATGAATAAAAGCTGATTATACTAAGTACGAGTAGTGCTATCGGATAGCATACACATGTTTGTAAATAAGTGGTTAGATATTTCGAAAAATATTTCAATTGTAGTTCAAGTTCAGTTAAAATAAACAAATAAAGTGCACTTTTGTTAATCGATAAAATGAGTAGCGCATACAACTGACTCTGTATATTTCGCCCTAGTTTGTGGATCTGAATGTCATTCTGTAGGTTGTTCTATTTGAGATCACATATTAATCAAGGCCTCCTTCTAAAAAGGTGTCCGGAATTAGGGTTGCAGGGTCGGAGAAACGGTAGCATCGTCTGTGGTTCTATTGACATTTCCTTATACATCCATCTGTTTGTTTTATTTTTTGGTAAGACTTCCGATCTTCATTCTTCTGATTACAACTCCCTTAGGCGTCGTACTGTGAGGTATTTAACCATCAAATATGGCCTAAGCCTTAATTTTTTATTTAATAGCAAATAAAACAAAAATATGCAGACTTCAAATAAAAAAACGTTATTATTAGAAAAACATAACAACATGTCAATCTGTCAAACCAATTGTGAACAGCGACATTGGAAAGTTCCTCTTCATTTCCATAATTGATTTCCCCCTTTTATGTGCTATTGTTTGGATACGTTGTTTCCCGGTGTTCCGTGGTCTACCTCTTGGTGTTGGGCCGGATATTTTAATTTTTTAGGTATCTTAGAGACAACCATTCGTGCCATGTGGCATCGGTAGGGATTTGACTCTGTAGAGGGCTATTGGGGCGATTACACTATTGTAAATCTTTACTTTCATGTCAGTTGAAATTTCTCTTTTATTTATAAGCATGCCGAAATTGCTTTTTTAGTGCGATTTAACACTTCCTGATCACATCCACGGTGGTTTGAAATTATTGTTACGTTCGGGTGGTCTTCCTTCGATATCCACAATACTTTGCGTTTATTGAAGCCTGTCCCTGGTATTTGCAACGACGATTATATCAGCTGCGTAAAGTAGGAACTGCAGGTAAATGGGACTTAAACTTCTCATGGCGACTATTGTTCTGCTACTTCGACTTTTTCGGATTTAAGCAATTGCAGGGGTTTAGACTGTCCCCTTATTTAAGCCCTTTGTCTGATTTAAATGGGTTAGATTTGTCGCTATCCAACCTGACAGAGCTTGATGGGTCTTCATAAGTATCTTAAATGGCGTGAATTAATTTTCCGGCATATTTTTTGTGTTTAGTGTCTTCCAAATGTTGCCTTGATACCAGGTCGAATAGGGCTTTTAGGTCTAGGAAAGCTAGGAATAATTCTTTGTTTTTTTCTATTGACTTTTTGATGAGGACTTTTGAGATGGATAGGCGGTCTTGGGTTTGCCGTCCTCGTTTACAACTTCTAGACATGTGACGGTAATTATTACAGTCGTAGCTGCTTCATTTTTTGTGAATTGGGTGATAATGCTTTCGTTCCACTCTTTTGAGAACTTGGCTTTTCCCCACGTTTATTGGAATAGCTTCGTGAGTATTCTCTGAAGCTTGTTTATTCATCTCAAAGTATGCAGTTTGAAAAGTAGAGAAACTGCAATTAACATTTTCGTCGTGGTATTTTCTTTTTTTTTTTTTCATTTAGTTAATTGAACAATTTTTGAAATGGAATTCGAATCATCAGAAAGATGATAACAACTCTCTCTCCAGTATAGTTGCATTTCTCCTCAAGCAGTCACAAATTTGATTTTTTTAGAAACTTGCACCTTAATATGTTTTATATTCCGGGCCCAAAAATTTCCTGTATATTTTTGATCTTTTCGGAGCTATTCGGAATTTTGTGAGTCTTTCTTATTTTTTTTGATTTGTTATAAATATTGGAATATACATTTAATGTGGAATTGTGAAAATATTTTCGTCATCGTCGTTCTATTTTAATTTTAAATGGGAATGTCCTAACTTCATGATTATGTTCAATTGTATGGTATCGAAATACCAAAACAATATGTCAATTTTTAATATATTTTTTAGAAGATTTGCAATAAGTTGGCCGTAACTCGAAGGTATAGGGTTTTCTAATAGGGACTTGACAACTTTGAATTTAATTTGTGAACGCACTCTTTCACTAATCATCAAACTGTCACTGTCAATTTATTCAGTAAACTCAACATTTTCATCCTGGTAAAGTACACCAGAGAAGATGCGCCCAGATAATGAATTTCATCGCAAGGTCATCTTCATTTTCTACATAACATAGGTTGTGTTTTCTTACATCTTCCCACTTTAAAGAGTGGCTGGAATCGTTGACACTTCTCAACAGAAATACAACTCCCCCGTACACTAAACATAAACCTTTTGGCCTCTTGTTGAAGTTATTGGTTTGAGCAGCGTCTTCGCTGTTAGCATTAAGGAAACCTTTCTCTCTGACACCACGGTTAGTCTGCTTATTCTCCACCTACGAGATCTAGCACGAGCTAAATAGTTGCTGAATTCTGATAAGATACAAACTTAAACTTTGATTATATGATATACCAGGTGTAGCGGTATGAAGTGAGCGTCAACATACAAATGTCTCGATAGGGAACTATGACACCTGTCAAACACATTTAGTATACATCAAGTCATTGAGCAAACAGCATCATATTTTGTCATCGTGGTAAAAATGTCGAATGTTGTACCAGAAGATGATGACTTGCGGAAAGCATTAATTTTTTGTTTTCATTTGAAGAAAATGGTGATCATGCTCTATCAGAAGCAACATGCAAAAGATGGTTTCAACGGTTCAGAGATAACGATTTTGATGTGAAAAAACCACCAAAAAAGTTTGAAGGCGTAGAATTGAAAACAATATTGGATGAGATGACACTTTGAGTCAGAGATAAATGGCAGAAATGTTAAATGTTACACAACAAAGAATTTATGACCATTTACCAGCTATGGGAAAGATCTAAAAGTCTAAGAAATAGGTTCCCTATTGAATTGAATGAAAAAACAGATGGAAAACCGAAAAACCACTTATGAAATTTTGCTTCAAAGACACGATAAAAAATCAGTTTTGCATCGAATTGTTACTGGCAATGAAAAATGGATTTATTTTCAGAATCTTAAATGGAAAAAATCATGGGTTAATTTGGGACAACCACAAAATTCGACTGCTAAACCAGATCGATTCGGCAAGAAGACAATGCTGTGTGCCTGGTGGGACCAGAAATGTATGGTGTCCCACGAGCTCCTAAAACCTGTTGAAACCGTTAATACAGATCGCTACCGACAACAAATGATCAATTTGAACCATGCATTGATCGAAAAACGACCATGACCATGACAATGCACCTGCACACAAAACTGGTTCAGGATACAACCAAAGCACTTGGCTGGGAACTGCTATCCCACCCGCCGTATTCGCCAGACCTGGCTTCTTCCGACTACCATTTGTTTTTATCGATAGGACACGCATAAGCTGAGCAGCACTTCGAATCCTACAAGGAAGTCGAAAATTGGGTGACTTTTTGGTTTGCTTCAAAAGACGAACAGTTTTATTGGCGTGGAATCCATAAATTGCCTGAAAGATGGGAAAAATGTGTAGCTAGCAATGGTCAATACTTTGAATAAAACGTTTCTAACTTTCCTGTTAAAAATTAGTGTTTTATTTTCACAAAAAAACACTCACTTCAATCAGCGTAGATTGCAGTCATGCAGCTTCAGTTGTTGCACACATGTTTTGAACGGCAATGGCAAAAGCCGTCTCCCGAAAAGCATTTTAAGAGTGGATATAATTTTTTGGCTTGCACCTAGATTGTATGAGCATACTTCGAACAGCTTTCATAGCATCTCCTTTTAGCGCTTTCTGCAGGCGGACAAGATTTTCATCTTCTGTGAGTCCACATAACATATCTCCGTGGATTTGTTGAAGTTTGAAATAAAAAGCGGCCACTGAGCCGGATTCCCACCAAAGTTCGGCAATTCTCTCCCAAAAGTTTGTTGTGCTGCGATATTGTTTCTTGTCAGCGAAGAATGTGTCATCGCACGTGTATAGCCCAGATTCTTTTGATGTGGTGTAAATGGAGAGCTGCACACATGTCGAGAAGATTTTACTTGCTGTAGTCGAGAATTTTCATCGGATGGAAATTGCAAATTCATATTATCTTACGGCTGTTCATGGAAGGTGTTAAAAGGTCGCCGTGACAAATTGGCGCTTCTGATAGTTCCTGGATTTGTAGGCATGATGTTCAGTATGTTAGAATGTGCATGGTTTTCATTTGGATCTACACGCAGTGTCGGCTCGTGTTGTTGCTCCTGGGGCTGGCTTTTACCAACAACAGCTCCCATCCAAGATGAGTTATTTATAGGTTTGAAAACTTGGGGAACTCACAACTCGGTAATTGCTGGTTTGTGTATTTCTGTAACCGTAATTGTGACTTTGTACTTACTTTGCGATATTGACTATCCTTAAGCCAATTTTTCACTTTTGCTTGTGAATCGGTCTCGATGTCTCCATTACTGTCTGATGATTCTTCAATCGCTTGGTTCTGTATTTGATGTTTTTTTTTTGAGGTACTTCTGTTCGCGTTTTTCCTGCATAGTATGCTCCTCTTAAAGCATCCGTAACTTAAGTCTGACTGATGCTGTTTTGGAAGACTTCGAAGGTTTAGATAATGCTGAAGAGCGACATCTGAGCAGCTGCCCTTTCGTTTTCTGTCCTGAAGCGACACTGATAGTGACCAATCAGGTTGTTGACGAAAAGATTCAAACGTTTACACTACACGGCAGATAACACCTTGTAAGCGATGTTAAGAAGACTAATAAGTCTAGTTGGCGCAGTTCAGAGGGTCTACTTTCTTGAGAATCGGGCAAACAATACTGAGGTTCCATTCATCGGGCATAATTTCTTCTGTATTCCGTAAAGTTCCCGGAATTTATTCAGAGCATTAAAAATACATGTTTATTCATGTAAATCTATATTGTCCCCTTTTAAGTAATCCCCATCGACTGCAACACACTTCAGCCAGCGCTTGATCCAATCCTCGAAACATTTTTTATATTCGGTTTCTGGTATGTCCATCAGTGCTGCCTGCGAAACGCGTTCCCCGGAGTAGTTTTTTAACTCGATTGAACAGGTGAATTCGGAGGCTGTTGGATGGTATTTGTTGCATTTTTCGTCAAGAAATTAGGAATAATGATGGCATTGTACGACGGTGCGTTATCATGGTGCAACATTCACGAGTTTTCTGTCCACATTTCTGGTCTCCTTCGGCGACTTACTTCACACAAACGTCTCATAACGCCCAAATAATACTCTTTGTTTACTGTGTGGCCTTCTGGCAAACATTCATAATGCACTACACCGTTGTAATCTATGAAAACCGTGAGAATTGCCTTCTTTTTTGACTGAAAACGACGTGTTTTTTTTTTTTTGGTCTCGGCTCATTTGGTGAACGCTTTTTACTTGACAGATGTCTACTGTCGTACTCATAAACTCACGTCTCGTCTCCAGTAATGATCCTTTTGTTGAATGTGGGATAGGATTCAGCCTCGCAAATCATCTCTTTTGCGACGACAACACGGTATCTTTTTTGCATGAAATTGAGGTTTTTTTTTTCACCAACTTTGCTGCTACACGATGGAAACCCAAATCATAAACCAATTTTCATTTTTCCATTTTCAATGTTCTAGTCTTCTGCTATCTCTCTGATGTTTCATTCGTGGTTATTGACCAACATTTCTTTTACTTCATCAATGTTTTCGTGCCACTGGTAAACGATAGTTTTCTTTAGAAAATCGTTGCCGAAACACTTTTCCAACATTTCCAACGTTCGCGCACTATTAAATCCGTTTTTTACGGAAAATTTAATACAAGTTCGTTGTTGCAAAATTTAAATCCATTTCTAAAATTGTAAAAAATCGCCTATACACACAGAGATAGATGTACTCTTGGCTACGTTACTTTTGCAAATGTCAAGCAATGACACTAAGATTTAGAGGGAATATCAACAACAGATGTACCAAATTAACAAAAAAAAAAAAAAAAAAAAAAAACAGAACTCAAACAATGGGAGCGGCACACGGTCGTTATTTTTATTTTTTTTTTACATATGAGTTGGTGCATGTTTCTAACCAAGTCATCGCCTGCCACTTTAAATAACTCGGCGGTTAGGCCATCTGCTCCAGCGGCTTTGTTAGACTTAAGCTTAGGTATGGCTATCCACGCTTCGTCCAGGTCGGGTAGAGGGAATTGTTGGTCTTCATCGTCCAGATTGAATGGTTCATTCGGCCTGACAGGGGGTTTATTTTGTCATCCATATTCATTCCATATCCTCAGTGTCGACTGTGATTTTATTATGATATTCCCTTGTTCGTCCTTGCAGGCTTCGGTTCGGGCTTTGTAGCCCTGGCAGGCAGAGACGAACACCGGCTTCTCATGAGAAAAAAAAAAGAGCACAAGAAGCAAGCGATAGAGATAGAGAGATGATACAGTATGAATGAGGTTCGGAAGTTTTACCAAAAGGTTAAAAGAACCCACCAGCTAATACATCAAAAAATTCGTATTGACGAACTGGAGATGGCCTACCTGGAAAGCGCGTTTCCTTCACATTATATATACTTTAGCAAAAATCACCTAAAATAAAACCAAGTATGTATATCTTTTATTTAAAAGAGCTCTCTACAAAAATGGAATAGAATCCTTTAATAACACCAATCATTCATACAGCCATCAGTTCGCCTGCATCCCATTGCCCCGGGCGAGGATTCACAGTATCCTCTCAAATCAATTTGTTGACAGTGGTTTGATTGACAAGTTGGTCGTTTACAGTATTTTTGACAAGATGGTTCTGTCATACTATCGCAAGTATTACAGTCTGGATAAAATGGTTCTTTAAAAGACAAAATATTTTAGTTTGTTGGTGTTCACAAATGAACATTTAGGGAACACTGAACTTACCGCATTGGTGATTTTGACATGGTTGTGCCGGTGGCGGTGGCGGCATGACATTAGGTGGCTTCAAAGAAATATACGGTGAGGTACAAATTGAACCACATCTACGATATTTCCTACTTGCACACTGGTATTGATCTCCGTCCCAGAAGCATGTTTGCGGCGTTACAATGTAACAACAATTTGAGGATGTATTGGATGACAGAGGTAATGGAATTGAAGTTGGTTCAACTGGTCGTGGAGGTGGTGGTGGAGGTACTTCAATTGGTGAATCTGTCACATTGATAACCAAATTGTTTATGTAATTAATGACATGATTATCAGATGTGTGATCAACGTCTGTATTGATGACATTTGAAATGTAAAGTGACGTTTGTTTCTGAGGTTCTGGGTGTTTACAGCGTGAACCGGTCCAGATTGTTCCTTCTGGGCATATGGTGATAATACACTTGCCATCTCGATAAATACCGCTACCACAATATATAAGATGACAGTAGTCATATATGAGGATAGTTCCAGGTGGACATCTTTTATCAATAATCGGAGCTGGAGGACTTTGAGTTGTAGCTGTTGTTGGCGGTGGTAGTGGTGGGGTTGTTGTTGGTGGTGTTACCGGCGGTGGTGGTGCTGGATATATTATTGGTTGTGGATATGTTACTGGCGTCTGTGTTACAAGCATAGGGCCTGGTTGTGTCACAGCTGTCTGACATGGTTGTGTTGCCTGCCAGGTCTGCGTCAATGGACATGGTTGTGCAACTTGTGTACATGGCTGGGTCACTACAGGAGCTACTGGAGCTATTACAGTTCCATAAGATGCACTTCCTGCTGCACACGGAGATACAGGTGCTAATGGAATAATAATTGGTTAGTTCACGTAATAAGAAGCAAGTTGATAAATTTTACCATTAGGTATGCAATGTCCATTGACGGAATTCAGTCCTTGTTCACAGGTATAAGGCTTTAAAATTAATAAAAAATAGTATTACATGGCAACAAATAGAATTAATTAAGTTTTACTGCTGATTGAGGAATCGGAGTTGATGAACAAATGTTAAACAAATATATATGTATTACTGTCCAAAATATGCACGAGCATAGATGCGGGTATGGAGCCATTTTTGAGAACTCAAATTGCCTTGTGAAACTTTCGATGCTAACTGAATATTATTTGAACATGAATTACTTATTTAAAGAACTTTAATCTTTCTATGCTATTTTAATTTTTGCTTTTTTTTTTTTGTTTTTTTTTTTTTTTCTAATGTCGAATAGGGAGCGCCTTATCAGTTTGCATTCGAAGACATATAGCGACGCTTTTGTAAATCGTTTTTAAAACGATTTAAAAACTTGTACGAGCTGCTGACTTTGTTCAGTAAGTGTCATGTTTAATGGTGGCCTAATAGTGAACTGAATTGATGTCTAAGGTTCGACTTTTGCACAGGTTATTTTGTAGAAAAATACTATAGATAACTTGTGAAAAGGTGGCTTTTATCACTTGTATCAATTTCTTCTATTTTTACTCTAGAATTTCCCATTGCACCGACCATTTATAAAGAGTTTGGGCATCCTCCATCTCCTGTTCCTGATCATACTGCTGCTGCCAGTAATCTTTCACTGTAAGCAATAATTTTTTTACATATGTCCAAATGTGTTTTTGGCAGATCACACTGATCTGAAACTATCTGGCTACAAACTAGTGCTATTGATGTACTATGCTGGTGAAGTAGATTACCAAACTCCACCACAAAGTGATTCATGGTCCAATCCGGAATTCCATTTCATGTGGTTACAACTCCATCTTCGTCGATTACTGCTCTATTTAAAGGAGCCACAACCTAAAAAGTAATTCGCCCTTAGATGAGTTTGATGCATTGTCTAACTCTATACAAAGAATTGTATCCCTGTATTATACTGAAATTGGTATTATGGGCGATTTTAATATACACAATTCTGGGTGGCTGCGACATTCTGGACAGAGGTGGCCGTGGTGTAGTGGTGTATGCAGAGACTTCTTAAGCAAAGGGTCGCGGGTTCGAATCCCGTGCGAGGAAATTCTGTGAAAAAGTCTTTTCATAGAATTTGTATGTAGTTATATGAAAATCCCGTCGGCGTCAACTCTGATATGAAGGCATAACACTGGCTGGGTTAAATGTAACGAACTAACAACTAGCACGTACTTAAGACCCACTGATTGCGGATGTACTAGCTCGTCCCGTCCAGTTTGACAACCACCTCTGGGAAATGTATCGAAGCTTAATACACCACACTTAATACACACAGTCAAACTACTACACCACCCGCCCGCGCCCTGGAGAAAAAGGCAGTAAAAGGATATTCATATTCATACACCCGACGGTGTGTTGAGATCTTCGCTGCGGAAAACAATTTTAACCTTTGTAAATAAGCCTAGGCGAATACCATACATTGATAGCCACACCATCAACACCCTGTTGATGTGTACAGTTGAGAAGCATTAGCCTCGTCGAACCATTTTGGTTAGACAAAGGATTCATATAAGAGCCGTATGGTAATACGAGAAAGTTAATTCGAACGGACTTAATATCTTATTTAGAAACTTTAACTGGTCGTTAAGTTTTCTCGATAACGACGTGAACGCCGCTGCTGATACTCTTTGATGACTAAAATTATACTCTTTGAACTGAGATCCTTTATCCCTCATCATATCAGAACAGCATGTTAGGACTCGAGCTTTAAAGAGTCTGGGTTAGAGAAATGTTTTTTCGTTCCTGCAAGACCAACCAGGAATGACTGTAACATTTTCCTGAAGCGTGTGAAATTTTAATATGACCAAAAACTGAGGCAAAAAATTTTACAATGTCTCAAAGGTAGTAAACATTTTTGGTCTTTCGTCAAAAACTTTAGAAATTCTGTCTCATCCTCCATCTCTACACTCAATAACAATGACTTTCCATATTAATTTATTTGCTGCACGCTTTGCGGCCAGCTCAACACTTCCATATTGTGCTTTGTCTCGGTTTATACTTGAGTGCTTCGAATCTGCAATGGGACGAACCCACTTTTACATTCTGTAGTACCAAGATATTCTTTAAGATCTTTATATTCGCAGTTCCGCAGCTAGTCCGGCTGGTATATCTCCCCTTCTTCTAAAAAGGTGTTCTTCCTCGCTAGCAAAACCACTACGTAAGCTTCTCCAGCACTGCTACTCTTTAGGAGACTTTCCGAGAAGATGGAAAACAGCATTTATCCAGACGGTAACTAAAAAAAAGGCGTATCTTCTTCTCTGCCCTCTTACAGACCAATTGCACTTCCGTCCATTCTTTCCAAGGTCATGGAAACGCTGATAAACCGTCAGGTCATGAAATATCTCGAAACACAAAAGCTTCTCAATGACTGGCAGAACGGTTTACATAGCAATAAGTCCTCTGTTGATTTGTTAACATGTCGCTCCGAAAAGTGTAACCAATGCGTACATCAATCTGGCGAAAGCAAGATAGTTGTACTTGATATTTCTAAGGTTCTTGACAGAGTTTGACATCAGGCTCAGATCGATAAATCTCTTATGAAATGGATTAGAAATTACCTTTCATAGTATTCGGTTCATGTTGTCTTGGATGGTTTTAAGTCTGATACCATAAAATAATTCTGGTGTGCCCCAGGGCATCATTATGTCTCCGACACTCTTTTATTCATCAACGATGTTTTGTCTGTTAATTCGAATAGAATAGACTCACGTTTCTGCTCTTTGGCTATAGAACGAGAACGGCAGTGTATATTCAGCACATTAAAGTCTGATATTAACAGCATAACGAATTGAGCAACTACTAACAGAGTGGAATTTAATGCTTCATTAAAGCGAAATTTAAACATCCAACCATTGTCCATGAATGGCACTTGCATCGTCTAAGCCGAAATACTTTCCATTCTCGGTTTGTTTGTCAATGGCAACTCACGTTGAAATGACCACATATTCGGTGTCGTCAAAAATGCTGCGAAATGTCTAGATTTCCTTAAATATACAAGGCATTCATCTGCGCGCGCAAATTATAGAAAAAAAGAAGAAAAAAATATCCAAACTTTTTTAAGACAGACGTACTCGTATATTCGACTAACTGTGTCAGAACAGGATGGTCGACAACTTGTTTGAAAACCTAGACACCTAGAAAGGGATTCTTATGTTACTTACGAGTATTGACACATGTCAACATTTTTAGTTTCATACCGATTTTTAGAAATCGATGTTGCATTGGACGTATTTAAGCCAAGTGCATTTCAAAAGTCCAAAGACAAACTGCATGCAAGTCTTCATTTATCTAAAAAAAAGTTTTCCATTAGGCTTAGAGGGCTTGAGAGGTAAATTTGTAGGTCATTTGTATAAAAATGGTAAGATATACCATATTTTGACAACAAATAGTTATATAATTAAAATATACGATTGCGGTCCCAGAAGTACCCGGCCTGACCAAGACATGGCGGTAGTTGTTTGAAAATATCACTGTATTGGAAAGTACGCAATCTATAAAGCATATGTTTTAAGTTTGAAAGCGCCACGTTAGTTAGTATTTGTTTGGCAGCCATCAATAGCGAACGTTGTCAGTGAATTTGTGAAAATGAAGAAAATTGGTCATCGTTATTTGAAAGGCCTCAGTCCAACCAATATAAAAGCTGAACCGAATTCTACTCTGGGTGAGTCTGCTCCTTCGTTTACAACAGTAAAATTGGTGGTGGAGACAGAACGCCGCATTGCGGGCAGCCCCTGTTTACACCCGCCACCACGTATTGGTTGCAGCTAGTATCGGCAATCAATGTCCTATTCACAAGACCAGTGACTCGTCTACCCCGTGTTGTCTGACCGAGTTGCACATGCCATCAAAAGTTTCGTTGTCAAAAGCACACTCAATGTCGATGAAAATGCCCAAGGCGTATTCAATTCTCTGTACCATATTCTAAAGCGCACTCTCCGCGTTGGTAGGCGTGTTGCATCGCAGACATAGGGCGCATTCGCAAGGCGGTTTTGCGCATATGCATCGCGATCATTCTCTCAATGCTTTTCAGCATGAAGGAAGTCAGACTTATAAGTTTCCTTTCCGATTTTCGCTATAAAGGCCACTCTCACTGTTCGCCAGGGGTTCGGTATGTATGCCAGTGCCAGGCTAGCAGTGATAATTTCTTCAGATCTTCCAGCAGCTGGTCTATAACTTTTTGTAGCATAACTGGGTAAATACCATCGGTGCCAGGTGACTTGTAGTCATAAATAAAAGCAGCAGCTTATTTGATGGCCTCCATCACCACAACCGATGGGATATATAGGGTGATTAATCGTGAGGTTTTATTTACGAGGGCTGTCCCAGAAGTACCTGGGACCTGACCAACATATGGCGGTAGTTGTATGAAAGTATCACTGTATGCAGTCTATAAAAGTTTGAAAGCGCCACGTTGTTTAGTTTTTGTTTGTTTCATTGAACGTTGTCAGTGAATTTGTGAAAATGGAGAAAATTGGTCATCGTTATGTGATACATTACTTTTATTTGAAAGGCCTCAGCCCAACCAATATAAAAGCTGAACCGAATTCTACTCTGGGTGAGTCTGTTCCTTTGTTTACAACAGTAAAATTTTGGGTTGCTGAGTTTAAACGAGGCCGTACGAGCTGCCAAGACGAGCATAGTAGTGGTCGACCAAAAGAAGTGACGACTCCAGAAATGGTGAAGAAAATCCACAAAGCGGTACAAGGAAGCTGTGTGCAAGATCGGTGCCGCGTTTGCTCACACTCGAGCAAAAACAGTGTCGCGAAGAGGTTTTAACTGAAAGCTTAGCGAAGTTTCACAGCAACAAAGCAGAATTTTAGCGCCGGATGAAATATGAGTCCATCACTTTACACCCGAGACAAAAGAACATTCAAAACAATGGATTCATCTTCTTGTTTCATCAAGACAATGCACCAGCTCACAAATCCGTTATTGCAATGGCCAAAATTAATGAATTAAAGTTTGAATTGCTACCTCAGGCACCCTATTCGCCAGATTTAGGCCCCTTGGATTATTTTCTGTTCCCAAACTTGAAAAAATGTCTCAGTGGTCAAAGATTTTCCAACGATGAAGAAGTGATGTCGGCAGTTAATAGATATTTTGAGGAGCAAGACAGTTCTTATTATAAAAAATGTATCGAACTTTTTGAACATAGCTGGGAAAAGTGTGTAGAGCTGAAAGGCAATCATGTTGAAAAATAAATAAATTTGTTGGGTCGGGCTCTTTTGGGACCGCCCTCGTACAGTGGTGTACGAAATAATAGGGCCACTTCTAGACAAATAATCTAAATGCTTCAAATTTCTCTTACCGTTGAGGGAAGAAAAAAAAATTAATAGCACCTCAAACTTCTAACAAAGTACAGTTCCCTATACAAAAATATTGATCATGCATTCCAAATTGAAAATTGAAAAAAGAATTTAGACTGGACGTCGACAAATCTACCATTCCCAGGATGGTTAAAGAAAATAATCTTAAAGCAAGAATCGTGCTGTCAAAGAAGAATATTATTAAAAGGTTGCTTTTTGCAGAAGAAAATTCGAGCTGACTTGAATCCAAATAGCGCAATATCATTTGGGCTGGACGAGACATATCTCTACCTAACGTCGCCTATTAGATCCTATCTACACATCGGGCAATAGCAGTGCGGCTTCCGGCTCGGCAAATCGACATCAGACCAAATTATACACTAACATAGATCCTTCTCTTCATCGACTTTGAAGCCGCATATGACAGCATCCATCGCATTGAACTATATGGTAATCGTATAATGCAATTGCCTTTAGAAGAGGCTAAACGAGTTGGTTTTAAGGTTAAAGAGAAAAAAACGATTATGCTGTCGACTAAAAACCATCACTATCGACGTCTACAACTTTGAGGTTGTCAAGGACTTCAGCTACCTCGGGGCAGATGTTAAATGCTCCAGCTAAGAGGGTTTTCGAATCCAAGCCACCAGGTTCGAGAAAGAAGACCGAACCTTCGGTTTAAAGATCATGCAATTGCGGATACAAGGCAGCTTGCTCTTACCAACAATGTTTTAAATATTAGGGTCGAAGCGTTTTTCGCCAACACAGAAAACATCCACTAAAGAGTCTTTAAAAATGTGACCAAGGTAATCTAGTTTCTTCTTTAGTGCTGATTTTAATCTGCAAATTGGCTGAGTTAACTCTGGATTACCTGAACAAATTTTTTTGATAGATACTGAAAACAGCATGGAAAAAGGTTTATTTCGCTTATATTTTTCTGAAATATTGCTGCTTTTTTTGCTCACTGTTATTAAACAAAACAATAAACAATGATCAGATGAGAATGACAGATAGTGTTTTGACAACTGAACGATACAATGGTAGTGATGCCAAATTAAACCACCGCTCATGGAGTTAAAATTAATTCTTCACTAGTTTTTCAGTTTCAGCTTTATGAGTTAACTCTATATTAATTTTAGCCTCGAGTTAGTAAACTCTAGTTTAACTCGGAGTTAACTCAGCACTAAAAAACTGGGGCATATTGTAGCCAAAATAAGAATGCGGATGACCGTAACAGCTCAAAACTAGTGAGGAAGTTCAACGTTGACGGTAACAATTGCAAAAGACCGCCAGGGCTTTTTCCGATTCCCTTAAACCTTCGAAGAACCCGATACCATCGATACCAGTATCAGTTGTCTAAAGAAGAGTCAGAGATGATGTATTGGCTTTTAACCCGCTCCGAAAAAGAAACTTCCAGTTCGATAACGAAAGCAGACAGGCAATCCAAAACAAATAACATCCCACCGTCAGAAAGAATGACGCATTGATGACAAACAATATTTCCGTTCACACGACTGTGATGAAGCCATTTCCAAGCTTAGTCTAACAAAGCTGCTGGAGCATGGATACGGAGCATACAACAACTCATCCCCAAAATCTGGGTTCGACAAAGATAATCCCGACTAATGACACCTCAGCATTGTTTGTCCCGTCCGATCTCCAGAACTGCGCCGACTACAGAAGAATAATTGGAGGCGGCCGTGGTGTAGTGGTATATGCACAGACTCCTCAAGCAGAGGGTCGCTGGTTCGAATTCCGTGCGAGGCAATTCTTTGAAAAAGTCATTTCATAGAATTTTTGTGTAGTTATATGAGAATCCCGTCGGCGTCATCTCTGACATGAAGGCATAACACTGATGTTGGAGTGATCGCTGGCTGGGCTAAATGTAACAAACTAACAACTAGCACGTACTAAGACCCACTGGTTGAGGATGCACTGGTTCGTCCCGTCCAGTTTGACAACCACCTCTGGGAAAAATATCGAAACCTAATATATCTGAGTTTCAAACTACTACACCACCCGCCCGCGCCCTGGAGAAAAGCCAATAAAAGGGTGTTCATATTCCCTTGGTGCGCGCAGGGTATTATAAAAAAAAAACCTCAACATCGCATATGTTATGTTTCCTCAATAACGATGTGGATACCACTGCTGATATGATCATAGACGCTATTCTTTTTGGAATGAGATCCTTTATCCCTCATCGGATGAAGAATATCAAAAGATACAAAAGAAAAGGCATGGTACGACTCGAATTGCAAACAGGCTGTCAGGATTAGAGAAATGTTTTTTCGGTTTGCTTTTCGAAAGTTAGTCGTGGTTTTATAATAGTTGTGATAGCCCAAAACCGTTCAGAAAAACCATCATTTTGGATTTTTTGATGTTCAATTGTGAAACATAAGAAACTGCAGCATTTTTCTAGTTTGATCATGTTTTGCATCGTAGTTGGCGTTTCCGATAAAATGAATATGTCATCAACATACATAAGTAGTTCTATTTTTACTCCGTCGAAGTCAATCCACCCTGGCAGAACAGCTAGTAGGTCAACCAAAAACAATAAAAATAGTAGGGGGCTCATGAGCCATCCCTGTTTAACGCCAATTTGACACCTTCTGCCCATCCCGTACTGCAGTTCTATTCTCATCGTTAAGACTTTGTATAAACTTCAGTATTTTCGTTGACACTCCCTGATTGCTAAGTTTATAGAAAAGTGATCTTCTGTCAATGGAGTCAAGTTCCGCCTTGAAAACGACGACGAATGCGCATGGCATTTTGCGCTTGAGATAAGTGCCAACAATGCTGGTCAACGTGAGGATATTATCCGCTGTAGAAAAGTTCGTTTTGAACCCAGCTTGAAACTCACTGAGTAGTTCATTTGTCTGTACCCAGACGGTTAGTCGATTCATTACTGAGTTGAGGAAATTTATGCCACATTGGCTTCATTGGGATCTCGTTTTTTGAAGAGTGGAAAGATTATGTTTCTTCTGAAGTTTGGAGGCACTTTCCAAACATCGAAAATGAAGTTGTACACAACTGTCAGATTTTCTATAAACTCGTTTGATATGTACTTGAAAAATTCGTAAGATATGCGATCCTCCAGGGGTCTTATTTAAGTTGCATTGATGTGTAACTTCTTTGCAGATTTCTTGTTACAGAATTTTGCAATCCAATATCTTCACTTCGTCAGTTGTTTTTTGTTTCTCCTTGCAAGAGTCAAGCTGTCAGGGATGTCAAGGTGTGAAAACTGTGTTTTGGCCATAGTTACATTACATCCCGCGGCAAAATTAATAAGCCTGCTTTCATGCTTAGGGCATTGTTCGTACGTCTTGCCCAGGAGCCAACATAAGCCTCATAAATGTCCATCTCTGACAGACCCGAAGGACAACCTTACTAAACACAAGCAACTTTGGGTTTGGTCGTTTCGGGAATGGCATTTATGCGGCTTATGTTAACGAATTTAACCTTTATGTAGATTTTGGTCTTTGGTCTTGCCAGTTGTCTGTAGCATTCTCCATATTAATTATCACAGTTTTCATTTTTTTTTTTGCATTGTAGCAATCGAGGATCTCCGTTACTTGTTCGACTGCATACGGTATTGTAAGGGTTCAAAAATTCTACGTGCAGATCGAAGATCGTTGTCATAGAGTTGTGAGCTCTATCACGCAGTAGGCCAATATTATGCTACTGATCGAGCATGCCCTTGCTATTTATTCAAATGAGAAATGATTTACTCATGCTGTTACTGGGGACCACCACTAGGAGGTTTGGCAAGCACTACGTTACCCACTTGATTCTTCCGATATCAAGTTATATAATAGTTAGCACTTTTTCGATCAATCGCCGCGAAAATCACCAGCTCATCGTCAAATATTGTAACCTGAGCAAATTTTTCAGCGCGCACTCAGACAAAAATCTGAGAAAATGCCCTCACGATGATCTTGATGATTCAAATGACACCAACCTACCCCAGCACCGTTTATAAGTTATTGAAATACTCACATGTATCAACCAGTAAGTACATTGTATGCAAATGCGTACTGATCACTGCTCTCTTTGTAAGATATGGACTGTTTATAGCCAGATTAATGGCCGTTTACTATATGCAACTTAATACGTATTCTCAGGAGTTTTGACAAATTCTCTCTTTCCCTCTCTCTTAAATATACTTAAGAGATCCATTGTGTTCATTCAGACTATAGAACTGGAATGGTGTAACGATAGCTGCCGACTTGCCTTAACGTCTAGCGTCTGCATATTCCTCATCATATGGCAATATCCCGTTCTTCCACCAAGCATTGGAGACCCGAAGTCAGTTTTTTTTTTTGCGAAATAATGGGTTGTGTTCAACGATCTTACTATAAGGCTACTCTTCATACTATTCTTCTCGAGTCGAGGAAACTATTTTATCCTAATCGCTGCTGGGTTGCCAAGCTTTCTGAGTGCGGGTTGATCAGGACTTTTATCACGTATTGCGTAACATGTGCCCTTGAAATTCTATTTCACCTAGTCATCATCAGTAGACAAAGTTAGTTATTCGCGCTCCGTTCAAGTTCCTGTTGAGGCCTGTCCAAAAACAATCCATCCCAGATAAGTGCGTTAAGTGATGTCAGTTCAATAAATTTGCAATTTGCTATATAGCACACATCTTTAATTATGTACTCAAGTCAGAAGTAAAGTAAAACACAGTTCAGTATATTTATTTCAACAATTTACTGTTCAAAAATGTCAAAGAAAATGCGTCAAGAATTTCAGGACACCGGACCTAGAATCCTTTAATAACACCAATCATTCAAGCAGCCATCTGTTCGCCTGCATCCTATTGCTCCGGGATAAGATCGACAGTATCCCATTAAATTAATGGATTGACAACGAGTTGTTTGACAGATTGTTCGTTGACAGTATGTTTGACAGGAATAGCTGCTCATATTGTCGCAAGCGTTGCAGTCCGGATAAAATGGTTCTTTAAAATATTTTAGTTTGTTGGTGTTCACAAATGAATATTTAGTGAATACTGCACTTACCGCATTGGTGATTTTGACATGGTTGTGCCGGTGGTGGTGGCGGCATGACAGTAGGTGGCTTCAAAGAAATATACGGTGCGGTACAAATTGAACCGCATCTACGATATTTCCTACTTGCACACTGGTATTGATCTTCCTCCCAGAAGCATGTTTGCGGTGTTACAATGTAACAACAATTTGAGGATGTATTGGATGACAGAGGTAATGGAATTGAAGTTGGTTCAACTGGTCGTGGAGGTGGTGGTGGAGGTACTACAATTGGTGAATCTGTCACATTGATAACCAAATTGTTTATGTAATTAATGACATGATTATCAGATGTGTGATCAACGTTTGTATTGATGACATTTGAAATGAAAAGTGATGTTTGGTTCTGGGGTTCTGGGTGTTTACAGCGTGAACCGGTCCAAATTGTTCCTTCTGGGCATACGGTGATAATGCACTTGCCATCTCGATAAATACCGCTACCACAATATATAAGATGACAGTAGTCATATATGAGGATAGTTCCAGGTGGACATCTTTTATCAATAATCGGAGGTCTTTGAGTTGTAGTAGTTGTTGGCGATGGTATTGATGAGGTTGTTGTTGGTGGAGTTGCCGGCGTTGGTGGTGCTGGATATATTATTGGTTGTGGATATATTACTGGCGGCTGTGTTACAAGCATTGGGCCTGGTTGCGTCACAGCTGTTTGACATGGTTGTGTTGCGTGGCAGGGCTGTGTTAATGGACATGGCTGGCATGAATGCGATGTTTGACATTGCTGAAATGTGCATGTTTGTCCTATTTGAGTTGGTTGCGTTGTTTGACACGGTTGTGCTACTTGACATGGCTGCACTGGTTGCACTGGCTGGCATGGTTGTATTGGTTGGCATACGTGTGTCGTCTGACAGGGTTGGGCTGTCTGACATGTTTGTGTAATTTTTGTTTGACATGAACAGCATGGATCAGTTATTGTACATGGCACTGGACTTATTACTTCTGCAGAATAAAATTGAAATTTGCTCTTGAAAACGGTGAGAATTGTATACGACTATTACCATTCGAAATGCATTGCCCATTGGCGTAAATTAATCCTTGTCCACAGGCATAGGACTTGCAAGTAAATACAATAGCTGCTTTAGAAATTATAAATTAAAAACAAATCTTACCACTATTTGAGGTAGAGGACTCGGTGTACAGACGTTGAATATAACTGAAAAAATCCAAAGTATACTACAGTATGTATACATTCCGAACTGCATTCTAAACTGCAAACTACTTAGTGATTCGCTTGATGCGTACTGAATAGTTTTTCAATAAGCGATGATTAGTTGAAGATTATTTTCTTTAATTGCACACTTTTGCAAGAGTCATAAAGGTGATGCCTTATCATCTCACCAGTACATTTAAGAGCATATATGTAGAATCACTTTAACCCAAAACGAATGAATGCAATACTTCAATATTTCATTCAAAATGAAAAAGTGATTAAACAGCTAGATTGTTATAGCCGTGAATTCATTTGTAACTCAGTCCTTATTTTCAAGCTCGAGTGTAGCTTTTATTGTTGATTTGTAAAGAACTGAAAAAAATAACGAACGACCCTATTATACGACTTTACTCTGTTTAGCATGCCTAACCTTAGACAAACACTTCCTTCTTAGATTATTTATTTGAAGAAGAATAACTATATTCTATTCAAAATAGCCTTCACAACTTCCCATATGCCTCGGATGGGAGATATTGTACTCGGATTATGATTAATTTTCAGGTATACGTAGATGCTTTTTGGTACAGGATGTGAATGTCCATACAATCCATTCCGTGAAACATTTTGAAATCACAGGAAGTAAGATTATTGGCAGCGCTAAAATATCAGTCTCCAATGGTTAATACTACTTAATTTCGGGAAACCATCCGGTAGCACCCAGGAAGCTGAAGCGACAATATTCATAGCATCAACAGTTAGACGTTATTGTTTCCCGGTAACTCTGATGGGCAGGTTCGAGGCCAGGTTACGGAGAGTCATTATTAAACAGTGCAAGACCTAGAAGAAACTCTCGTCTGATGATGAGAAGGACACCTTCAACGTCCAGCTGGGTGTCTTACAAGCAAGTAACCTCTAACAAAATCCATCTTAGTAGAAGCAATCAGTACCCTAGAGGTTATGGATGGGCATGACATCACAACCTTATGTACAGCTGTAGTTTGAAAATCCCAGCGCTGGAATGCTTAAGATTAGCATCGTCAGGCTCAAAAATCGTTCACTGTGAAAGCAACAAAGGGATCATTTTGCAGAAGTTACTTACACAGTTACAGCTCACAGTCTGCTATCGTAGCAGTAAGTGAGGAAAGTGCACTTAAAAATCACTTAAAAGCTGACAGGCTCTAGCCAACATCTGTTAAAAGCCTTAAACAGTACACTATTTGTCTCGGATGAGGAGCAGTTCAGACGCCAGCAATATGTACACGCGCTTTCTGCACAGTTTAATGTGAAAGCAAAAGGATTACTAGGGCGAATAAAACAACACTTGTACTCGTTCGACATTTTAACACCTATAGATCATAATTGAAAAGTGCGCTGTTAATTGACTTCCGGAAAAGCGTTCAACAAAGAGAGCATTTCAGGGATTGTTTTATGCAGAATATGCCAATTACGTAAACAAAACGTAGTGCAACCGAAAAACTCCGGTTCGATGGATAATACTGGCAATTATGTGCAGTAACAACCAAAAAAATGCAGACAGGCAAATCTGGAAAAACAATGAAAATACAGAGCAATTCGAATATGGAACGAATATTCCTGCAGACTGTTAAACGTTAATTAATCATTCAATCTGGACGATGGCATACAACATCCTATCTACGCAACCTTGGGGGTTGCCGTGGTGTAGTGGTATATGCATACACTCCTCAAGCAGAGGATCGCGGGTTCGAATGCCGTGCGAGGCAATTCTCTGAAAAAGTCTTTTCGTAGAATTTGTGTGTAGTTATATGAGA
Source organism: Volucella inanis (assembly GCA_907269105.1). NCBI lineage: Eukaryota > Metazoa > Arthropoda > Insecta > Diptera > Syrphidae > Volucella > Volucella inanis. The sequence continues at coordinate 41,226,209 of OU026153.1, forward strand.
ATCCCGTCGGCGTCAACTCTGACATGAAGGCATAACACTGATGTTGGAGTGGTTGCTGGCTGGGCTAAATGTAACGAACTAACAACTATCACGTACTGTGGACCTACTGGTTGAGGATGCACCTAATACACCTGAGTTTCAAACTACTATACCACCCGCCCGCGCCCTGGAGAAAACCAGTAAAAGGGTATTCATATCCCCTTGGTGCGCGCGCGGGATTATATATAAAAAAAAAAAAAAAAACCGAGCAAAGCTGCTGGATCCGGTGGCTGAATCCCCAAGATGTTAAAAGCAGCAATCCATTATTGGAAATTGCTGGAGTTGCATTCACCAACTTATCTACAAAATCTGGATCGACGAGAGTATGCTCGAAGAATGGAATCTCGACATTGTTTGCCCGATTTCAAAAAATTGAGATCCCCTTAATTGCGCCAACTAAAAGGAAGTAAGTCTCCCAACATTCTTGAAAGAATTGTATGGAGCTCAGAGATCAACTTCAAAGGCAGAATCTTTAGTGACTCGCATACGAAGATGACATCGACATAACAGGAAGAACACATGGAGGTGTCAATGAGGCGTTTGTGATTATTGAAGTAGAAGCGGCAGATGGTACTCCATGGTGTCGTAATTATCTTCACAGTAAGCATCGTAGGATGCTGTATCACTTATTCCTAGCACATTTAAGTGCTTAGCAAAAGTCTGGTGCTCCGTCACGAAGTCAGTTAGTTCCTCGCAGTCTTTCCTACTGTATCACAAGAGGACCTTTCAGAGACGTCGGGAAGCATCCGTTTTGTCTGCAGGCAACCGAGTATGCAAGCATCTTCCAAAGAAGTACAGATGCACCAGAATCACATCATAGATTGAACATGAACACCCGATTACATTCCTTCTTCACTCAAGTTCTGGCCGAAACCACTCTTTGGCACAGGGAGAATGGATTTCGTATTTTTTTCCGCAGCAGGAATATAATTTAAATATAAAGCCAGAGTCAAAATATAGTCGGCTCCCAAAGTCATCAAAACTATAGTGTGTGTTGTACCACAAATCACTTCTTCTTAAGCGAAAAATTGCTTTAAGAGTGCAGCCAATGATTTGAATATCAAGGTGGTGGAGATTCATCAGTGCATCTAGAGCAGTTCCAGGCATCATTATGTAGCTGAGACAGGCCGCTCTTTAGAGTCTAGACCACCAACGCATTGGACATAATTGGCTTTGTGCTCCTTTGCAGCACGTTGAATTTCGGACAGAGGATGCATTCGCATAGCAATCATGCTTGCATCCCGACCATTCCCTCCATGCTCCTTACCATGAAAGAAGTTATACTTATACGTCTGAAGCTCTTGTCGCGCGTGTTGTCATCTTTACTAATCTTCAGGCTAGCAGCGAAAAATCGCTTCAGAGTTATTAGCAGCTGGTTTTGCAACATAAGGGCAAATTTGAGAATGGTATTGGCAATAGCGGTTTCAGTATGTTGATTATGCGCACCGTAAGTTCCTCGAATCGCACGAAAAACATTTCTCACAGAACGCTGATTTTCGTAATACAGCTAAACAATTTGGAGACACTATTGTAGTGTGAGTCTTTCTATGATGACTTGCCAAATATTACTGAACAAAAATTTTAAAGCAGTTTTATAGGAGTCATGCGTAATCTGTCAAAAAAAGCCTATTGAAAATCAAACCTGACGATGAATCACCCTATACAACACAAAAGTAAGTAATCTACTAAGGTCTATTGGCCCATTGTGATGTCACGTGGATCAGTGATCCTCCTACTCTTGAAATCAATTTGGGCTTATAATGAACATAGGTGACTAACAGTCTCTTTATTATTTAGATCGCTTAAGTCATTGTAAAAGAAAGTTCCTAAGTGAAGTTTTCTTCTTTGCGAAAGAGCTGGGCATGTACAGAATAGGTGGAGGATTGCCTCATCTCAGTCCTCGTCATACACCTTCTACAGAAATCGTTTGAGAAGATGAAAAGCCTTCTTGCATGCTCGCCTATAAGGCAGTGTCTAGTGATGACACCTTTGATGGCGGTGAGATGTTGCCTATTTAGAAAGATCAAACTTTTAGATTCCCGTAGAATAGGTAGAGTGGTTTCAATTTTGGCAAGTTCGTCAGTCCTACAATTCCCGGGAATGTCTATGTGCCCCGGCATTCAACAAAGGTAAAGGTTGAACTGCCCTACCATCTCCGTAATAGATGATAATCATTCAAAGGTGGTTCTAGAAATAAATGAGACTGAGTCCAGGGATTTGATATCAGCCTGACTATCCGAAATGATGCAGATATCCTTTGCAGATATCACTGTTTTCTTCAGACAGGACAGAGCTTCTTTAATCGCCAAAATTTCCACCTGGAACACGCTACAGTGATTTGAAGACGGATGGAGTGATTTATATTTAGTTTTTCTGAGAAAACACCCCCACCAACCCCGCCACTAACCACTCTCACAGATCCATCTATGTAAAAGTGGATTGATTTGTCCTCCATGAAACGATCTTCCTCTTAGAGGGGAAGCTTTGGGTATAGTGTAATCGAAGTTCTCTGTAAGGATTCCTATAATATTAAGAATATTAGAAGCGGTCGCAGCTACTTCTCTGCAGAAGATATCTAGGGGTGTCAAGTAAAAGAAAATATCCAGCGCTGCGGAGGGAATAGAGCGCACTCCACTTATGCATTGACATTCTCTTTAGACTCTGCTTTGTCTGCTGCAATTGACTGCATTGTTTAAGGCCGTCCACCAGACAACAGCCCATGGGGTATATAGCCAGTAGGTTATGCGAGGTTGGAGGCCCCACTTGTTCCCAATGGCTATTGTAGCTTTCTTGACTCTTTCTTGAGTGATAGGCTTCCAGTTTAGTTTATGGGGGTTTACTCCCAGTCCACAACGATTTGTCTAACGTATTAATCTGTTAAGAAGGAGTTCCCTTATGGTATAAAGATGCTTACCTGAGACGTCAATAACAGCAGTTCGTTAACCACTAAATTCCAGAGAAGTAGAGAAAGGAAACCGCCTTTCGGCGTATTGACACATCTTTTAGGATAAGCCCTACCCAGTTTGGAGTTGATTACTTTGTGAGTCGTATACCTGCAGAGTTGACAGCAGTAGTCGTGATTGCGGATGTGTTGACATTGTTAAAGGACTCTCTATGTACAGGAAAGCGACTATTGTGTACCCTCTATACGAGTATTGTTCGATGTGGCTAGTCAGTGAATGAAGAGCTGTTTCCAACAACTTGACAAAAGTTGTGGATCAGTTTAAGATCGCATGTGGATATTCATCAGTCCTTCTAGAGTTTTCAAAAGGAAGATGACATAGGTCTGATAACCTTTAGGACATTATGAGAGTATTTACAGACTTTGGGAATGAAAACTATGTTTTACTTCCCTCCATGACAGTGAAATGTGAATTAGTTTTACGCATCTTCTCATGATATTCTCTAGCGTATGCAGGATAATATCTGAGGACCTTTGTAGTTTGACAGGTATTATACCGTTCGGACCAACAGACTTGTATAGTTTCAAACTATGCACCGCCCAAAGTAGTTTTTCTTATATAAACAAGCCATGAATTTTGATCAGGTTGCAGAAGTCCTGTTTGGGTTGCTACTAGCCGCGAATAGCGAGCTACCTGTAAAGTGAATGCCCAGTAGCAGGTTGAATGATTTATCACTTAAGGTTATCCAAGGGCCATCGATTTTTTCAAACAGCTGGGATTTGTAGAGAGGATTTCCCTTAGTCGCGATGCCTCAGAAGTTTCTCTAGTTTTTTCACAGAATGTGCATTTGTCACAACACTAAATCAACTTGAATGGTCTTATTTACAGCTGCACATTTGATATCACTTGTTAGAAAATACCGTTACAAATACCAAACTTACGAAATGGGACTTATTTCATCTATTTGTAATATATATTTTAGATTTCAGAAACATGCAGTGGGACATGCGAGTATGTATCCCAACAGAGTCGAAAAAATTATTTGGCCAAAAACCACACTAACTGAAGCTCAGGTTCACGTAAGTAAGTAAGTAAGTAAGTAGGGTATGAATCGAGCTGGCTGAGAGTCTATGCTACAGTAGGTAACAGGATAGTTGTCCTCTGGTCTTACCATAGGAAGACCATAAAGTTTCAAATTTTGACTTAAAGTGTTCTGGATATTTTTTAAAAGTTATTAAGAAAATAATGAAAGTAGCACCCTATTTTATAAGTTGACCTTGAATCGTATAGAGTCAGATCTGTGATATTATGAAATGAAATATGCTTTCAGAATTTATAAATACTCAAAGTATCTCAGTTGGTCTTGAGTTATTAGTTGATTCAGTAGAATAAGTGATTGAGAATATGAAAGCTAACTTAGTTGTAATTAATATAATTTTATTTAAACTGATTTTACAATCAAATCAACAAGATATTGTAAGTTAAATTGACTAATAATTGATAAAAAAAAAACCAAAACATATCATTAAATCTGAGATCGAAATTCCGTTGTGCGGTGATTTATTTACAGGAAATGTGTCATGTAAAACTCTTTTTCGGGGATTCACCGAACGTCAAAACAAAAATGAAAAAGCTCTTATACGAGCGATTACTTATTATACAGACATATAACAATATAACAATATGAATATACAGATATATTCAAAGGAAGGAAACTATCTATCTATATACTCATGTACTCCCATTTAATGTTGCTTTATTCTTTCTTTACATTTTCAAGGTAGTTTGTCCGATAGGATATGATTATGATGGAGAGAAATGTGTTCAACAAGAAGGGCAACCATCAAAGTGTCCAGATAATTATGATATGGTTAACGGATCATGTCAACTGAAACCTACAACAGTTTCCTGTGGCTCTGGGTTTACATTGATAAATGGTGTTTGTGTTCAAAAAAGGTGCCCAGAAAACTACGAGGAAGTAAATGGAGTTTGCCATCACAAAACTACTAATTACATTCCAACATATTACTGCCCACCTGGTAAAATTTTTTTTATTTATTTATTTTTTTTTTTTTTTGTTCAAAAACAGTGATTCCTTCATGATTTTTGTTCTTTTTTTAGGCTATACTCTTTCTAATGGAGTGTGTTATTTTAAAAACCCTCCGTCACCAACTCCATGCCAACAAAATCGATGTGGAATGTTTAACTGCCCTTCAGGTTGTATTCCTCCAACCTCTTCAACTACTACAACAATACCAAAACCTCTACCACCCATAAAAATAACGACAACTACAACAACTGTCAGACCTCCACCAAGGACAACGACAACGACGACACCACGACCTTCTGAGATCATTCGCTGTCCGCCAGATACGATTTTAATTGGCAATCAGTGTCGTCTGATCTATTGTCCTAGGGGTGCAGTGTACAATGGACGATGTCTTGAGCCCGTATGTACCCATGGTCTTGTATGGACTGGTCGCAGATGTGACAAACCCGAAATCATAACAACTATTTTGGAAATAGAAAACACTTTCATCACCGAAGTAAATAAGACAGGACCCGATTTCCATAATTCCGAAATTGTCAATAGAGTTGAATATCACACCGAACCCTATTACACTTATACGGAGGAAGTGCCCATACCTACTATAATCCCAACATCAGAAATACCCTTAATCACAACAACATCTGCGCCCCCAATTGACGAGATTAAAAACTGTTGTATCGTTGTAACACCAAGAATCTGTAAGCAATATGAAAACAAGTGGATTTGCTTCAATCGCCGATATCGACGTTGCGATGAGGTTTGTGCTAATAGTTCCGTTGTATACTTACGTATTCCGAAAGTTGTTGAACGGCCATCGGTGATGGTGGTGCCGCCTAATCCTCAATTGTCACCGTGCTCCGGTAATGAGTGTAATAGAGACGGTAAGTTTTGGTTTTTGACATTTGAATATGGATTGCATTTCTTTATCATCTCATAGATGAAGTCAGTTGTTCTGGTTGTGGAAGAGGTGACACAGGTACTTGTTCGCCATATTGCTACCGTTATCGTTGTCCTGAGAATCGGTGTATGTTTATGGAGCAATCGGATTATTGTAAGAAATATCCGGGAAGTGTTGGATGCAGTGAATTCGATGGCTGCTACGGTGAATGGTGCTCGTAATGACTGATGTAAGGACAAGTTACATTTTACAAATAAAATATCGTAGTACTAATTTTTGAAAAAAGGACTTCCTGATTTGTCTGGAATTTTAGATAGTGTTTAACTTTTTCATTTACGATAGAGGTTTCACATGTGAGTAGAGGTTATTAAGTCAATTCGCTTATTTATAAAAATAAAATAATTTCCTTGTTGCATATGTGCGTGGATAATAGTTTCAAGTATTTTGATTTTGTTATCAGTTGATGAATGAATTGAATTTGGTTATATGAAACTTGTTATCAGGACTGAAATGTTGGAAATTCTATAAACACAGACATGTTTCTCGTTTTCGAAATAGAATGATAACGAAATGCATGTAGTTCTTAGATGATGTTTTATTTAATATGTCTGTTGTATGAATCGCGAAATTGAATTTTTCATTGGGAGCTTTAGTAGCATTCCGTAGGCTGTTGGATCACACAGTTGCTGGTGTTAAGATTTTGCTAATATTTTCCTATGGCATCTTTAAATCTTGGATTCAATTGTTTTTCAGATGGCGTTTCACTAGTTAGCTCTCGATGGTTTACGATTGAACACGAGTATTTAGATGGTTTTCCAAACAGCTTTGTACATGTAACGTACGTTTTTATATGTTTCTGGATGCATTGACGATCTTTAGGAATCCAAAATCTTGCTCTCATTTCGGACAATACGATATTCGTCCCCCCGTGTGATAGTCGTCTTTAATGAGCGCCGTGATATCCAAAGAAGGAAGCAATTCCACAATTTTTGACGTCTTCGGAATCAGCTTTCCTTGCTGCAAAGAGCGAATTTCGTTAGTAAAACAAATAGATTGGATATACCTTATCCAATAAATTTCTGCAGCCACGACTTCTTCTGCACTTATATATGTGTTTAGATGTTGAACATCATGTCGTCACTCGTACAAGATGTTTCCATACCTCCACTTGTTCATACGGAAGTAAAGACGGAAGCGGTATAATTTCAACTTCGGAAGTAGTTTCTACTACCAAATCGATGCTACCCCCTTGTTCGGAGCATCAAGCTGGAAAATCTCCACTTTTTAGCCAGGTTGGTCCATTTTTCCAAAGAGAAGACGACTGTTAAACGTCGGCGCTGATACCTCTTGTCACAAGTTCTGCCGGATTTTACTTGCCACAACAATGCCGCCACTCTGCAACCTTTGTGTAAAGATTTATCTCATCTACCTTGTTTTGCACGTAAGACTTCCTTTTGTTTTTTTTTTTTTTTCCTGTATCCAATGCAGTGCTATCTTTGAGTAGGTCCATAAGTAGAAACTACAGATCGAAGTTTCAAGTTTCAAGCGAACGCTTTAGGTATGCGCAAAGCCGAGCGGCAATCAAAGTGGCAGCCAACTCAAGTTTGGGCAAAGTGAGGCCCTTGTCTTTCAAAGGGGCTACCCGACTCTTCGCGCAAAGAAATGCTGATTTCTTGTCTATGTCTTGTGCACGTCCTTTGCATTCGATTTGCAAAATGTTAAAGCTGCGCGCGCCATTGTTACCTCACTAAGATGCCATAAGCCTTTGACGCATTGTTCCTATTCAGCTAGTAAATGTCCCAGGACAGCTTTGCCTTCCATATGAACTGGAAAAGTACTTTCACCTCCACAATAACTGGGCTGAGCATGCCCAAAGGATCGAAAATTCTCGCAATTGTACTTAGAAAAATTCTCTTGTTAGCTTCACTACATCTAAGTGCCTCTACCATTGAATTCATCGCGACTCCTATTTCGTCTCTAAGCACATACCAATTTAATCCAAGCACTTTCTGATTCACAGCTGCATGCTCTGAACCCAAAACATCTCGTACGCGACTGCTGTTCGAGAGGCCTTACCCATTATCTTCACAGCTTCCTGACTTACCCGGATAGCCTTTTCTTCTGTGTTTAACGCCATAGCAATGTCATCCATTTAGAAACTTTTCTGAAACAAGTGATATGTTGGAGGAAAATTAGTTTCTTCTAAATTTAAATTCTTTCGTATAGTAGCTATCAACAAAAATGGGCTGCAGTTTACCCCAAAAGTAACTCTTGTGATTCGGTTATCCAAAAACTGGTTCATCTGATGAGAAAGTGCCCCTGTGCCCACACAAAGCGATGAGTATCACGATTGTTGTTGTTATCTGCAAAAAAGCCTTTAACCCACCATACGGCCCGAGTCTAACGTTCAAAATCACCTAAAGAACATCTGGAAGCAGTTTAGCACCGACTTGCAGCATATCGGTGAGCGAATATGAGTCTTAACCGCGAGCGGAGGCGTCGAATACGATTCTCGTTTTTCTTGTGGTCCTTCCGATTTGAATACTGGATATTGCGGGAGGTAGAAAACTCGTTTTTGTTGACACTCCCGGGTTTCGGCACCATATAAGAAAATAATTGCGATAACCAAATAACTACGAAAAAAGCCGAAACTTGCTACTCGTTTAAGTTCTAAACTTCAACTGCCTTTCTTCAATATACACTTAGGATGAAGAGAAGTGGACCTAGCTGACTACCTTGAGGACTACCTGAAGTGGCCAAGAAAGGGACCGATAGGACGATTAGTTTATGAGATATCTTATCAAAAGCCTTACTGAAGTCAGTTGTTATAACGTCAACTTCTTTCCACTTTCTAAGACCGTAAGAACAGAGGGCATGAATTCGACGAGGTTAGTGGTAGTTATGTAGTTGGTATTTGGAGTACTCCGTTCAGTTAGTTTTCTAAGGATTTCGGAATGAATTTTGTATGTTCGGGTCACTGTCTAGAGTGAAGTAAATTCTAAGATGATCTGAGCAGGATTTTTTCGTAGATACTCTTCAGTTATTGACATATGTTTGAGCATGCAAGTTTGTGATTGTTAAGTCGAGAATTTCTTCTTAGTTTTTTGCATGAAAAGCGGGGCGATTTCTCCTGTTACACACCACAAATTTAGAAGAAATAAAAAATTCAAAAATTAACTCACCTCTAGTATTGATATCTGTGCTTCCTTATTAATTGTGGTGTGCGTTGGTATCGCGTCTGATTACAAGACACCTTACCATCCTTTCTTGATTCGGCGTATGTCACCAGATTGCAAACTGCTGTTGGTAAAGGGTTGTAACCTGAGACTAGGAAAATATTCTTCACCTTGTTCTTTCATCTTGCTGCGAGCGTATCTCCATCGCTGTTCCTAAACAAAAAGAACATATGAAGTGATTTTTTGGATAGGATACAGCTGCTAATTTTATCTTATCTTTTCGATAGAAAAGAGCGTACTCTTTGGACTTTAGACCTTGTACCTTGTTTCCAAGAACCCATGGGTCAATATTCTCATCGGACATATAGAACATCAGATTGCAGCTTTTTTAACCTTTTTGTCATCATTGCCTATTATCTATTTTTCTTTAGGATCTGCACAGTCTGCCTGTTAACAGAAAATAGCAAATCTTTTCCTTCATTGCTAGGCTCGTTCTAGAATTAAGAAATATCCACTCTTTTACAGCAAGATCCTGGTTTTGTATGGCGATCATTTTCACGATGTTGGCTACTTCGTGAGTTCTAGGTGGAGGGACTCATACTTTGATTTGATAGCGAAGTGGAGGGTCGGTTTTGGGAATGACACCAACGAGGTTATCTTCGAGAATTATTTCGCTGTAGATGTGGTCTTCTTGAAGAACTTCGGAGATAGTTCGTTCTCGAAACTACCACCTGGCAAGACGCCAGCCCACTCCGTCGAAAACGAATTACCCGCGTAGCTGGTTTCACCATATTTTCTCCTGTGTCTTTCTTTTCGGACGCATCACGTTTTGGGCGCTTCCAGACGTTGGCACGCCCTTACCGTCTTGTTAAGTGTTCGGATCAGAGCACCATCTTGTTCGTTGGGATGCTTTGCAATTTATTTTGCGTCTGGTAAATGTTTTTAGACTTTTGCTTCTGGCCGGTCTCTGAGTTGATTTCTCCATTATAGTAACGTCCGAGCTCGATTCTAGCTATAACCGCTAGTCCCGGAACCTATCTTGTCTATTGCCTGGAGAAATAAGTGTCCTCTTAAAAGGTATCGCGAAGTGTCAGGTTGTCGATCTTAAACTGAGTCTGTCTTTTTTGTGTGGGTGAGTTGCTTTTGTCGTCTTTGTTATTAGTGACTGTATTTTTGTTATTTTTATTTTGTTTGTTCATCTTTGGAATTTAGTCCCACGAGTTGTACCGAAGGAGTGTCTGCCCTCTGCAGAGCTGATAAACAAGGATAAGCCCAGAATACGACAGACCTCGCCTGCGCATCTAAAGGAGCTCGTTTGTGACTTGCACTCTTGGGCACGGTTTGATGCATTAAAGACGCTTACACCACCACTGAAGTCACGAACCTCATCCTATGGTGAGGGAACAAGTCGCAAGGTTTAATCTATTGAAGAATTTAAGAACTCTAAACTTCCTAAGCTAACCACCGTATTACGTGAATAATAGCGCATGAAAGTTGCAGTGGTTATTTTCGGCTGGCATCCACGTAGAGGGTTAGGATGAGAATTTCTGCCAACCTCCGTCGTACATAAATAACATCAAAATCGTTGCTTATTCTTGTGTTCTAGAGTGCTTTCTAAGAAGACAGTGGTCTGATAGGATTCCAAATTAATCCGAATTAACTTTCCATATTATTCCTATTTTTGACGGGGATGTGAACTAGCAAACTATAAAACTAACCCACATAGGGCAATATTTCCATGCTTCCTCGCCAGAACTAAAATAATAAATTATTTCCATTGTTAAACGTGACCTTTTTTCCATGCTATCGTAGGAATAATGCCCGCCGCCGTTAATAAAAATTTTCCACTTCAACATGAAGATGGCAGCAGTCGTTTGCGTATTTTCAACCATTTTGGACGCGCAGTTTTGTAATCAGTTTGGCAATCGATGTGAGTATTTTTGTGAAAATGGAAAAGATTGAGTATCGAGTATCATTGAATATATTTTGTTGTTCAATGACAAAGCGCCTACGCAAAATAAAGACAAGTTGCTCGCTATGTACAGCGACTCTCCAACATCATTTACCACTGTGGAATTGTGGGCAGCAAAATTTAAAGGTGACCGTACCAGATTGTGTGACAATTAACATTTGGAACAGCCAACAATTGCACTTATTGACGATAACATCGCTCAAGTTCACCAAATATATCTAAACAACTATCTAATTATGATAAGGGAGCAAGTAAAGGTCATGGACATGTCCAAAGAACGTGTTTATCACTTATTGAACCAAAATTTAGGTATGAGTAAGCTATCCGCGTTTGTTCATCACAGACCAGAGGCAATAAATCAGAGTTTTGGCTCCTATTAATTTCTCTAGAAACTAAAACACAGCTAAAACTTTGAACCGCGAATGAGGAATTGGCATTCAAATAGGCAAAGGCCGGTTCTTCCGGATAGGAAAGTGGCTGTTTTCTGGGATATTTATGGTGTTGTCTTAGTTGTTCATCTTAAAAGAGAAAAACCAATACAAGAGTATACTATGCATTATTATTTCATAGTCCCAAGGTAGAAATTGCGGAAAAATGGCCACATTTGCCGAAAAAAATAAATTTGCTTTACCAAGGCAATGCGCCATCTCATATCTCAGTGGTTTTTACAACGAAAATCTACGCAGGTTTTACTTGCTTGATAACGCTCCTTACTCTACCAGATCTAGCCCTAAGCGACTTTTTTTGTCCTCTAGGCTAGAAGTTGGGCTCAAAGGACAGAGATTTTTGTAAGCAACTACCTTGTAGAGAAAAAACCAATGCATTTTTAGAGGAGTTCAATAGATGGGAGCGTCGCTTGGATAGGTGTATAAACTATGTAGAAAAGGTCGTTAGGTCAGAAACTGTTTAGAAAACCTTCGTTTCAGAACCATAAACAGTATTAGCAAGCAAATCTGTACGAAGAAACTTTTTTCGAATGAAAAAATAATGAGACCTTTCCAGAAGTGACCTTATTGATACTATTCATCCAATAAAACCTTATCGCTTAACACGAGCCATATTCCTTCGAAGTAAATCCCAGTTCATGTTGGGGTCATTGAAAGTTTCTTCATTTCCCATATTGATCCGAACGAAATTTGGCTACAAAATATGAAAAGCATGATGATCGATCTTATTGATTTACTTATGGTCATTCGAAAAACGATATATTGACTGCTTTTCAAGATCGCAATATTTGGCATCTTCCGATATTTTTGTTTTTCATTTAGGATGACGCAATTGGTCATGAGGCTGCTAATTCTGACGAATCAGCGACAATAAATTCAAATCAAAGCTTTGAAAAATATTTAAGGATTTTAAGAACTTGGATTTAAAACTTTGCGAATTGTAAAAAATAAACATAATTAAGTAAACACAATGATTTTCGAAATTACATAACTCACACTTTTAACTACGTCTTAAGAATAACCTCAAAGTTTCGACATGTTTTGTTCATTGAAGAAGTGAAAGCCAAAGTTTTGAACACCGTAATACACAGTGACAGATGTATGAAAACGTCAAAAGTTGTTGCGTCATATTTTCAATATGGAAGTTGCTAGGTTTCTCATGCGGAAGTAAGCCGTGTGCAAGATAAGAAGTCTTCTATCTGTCAAAATCGGTACTTTGAAGCGAAAATCATTTATAAAATGGCGATGGGTAAAATTAAATTAAAGTGATGCCAACAATAATTGAGCTAAGAAGAGTTCGAGATTATGTATTTCGTGGGAATTGTTAAAACTTTATATTGAAGGTCTAATAGATTTGTAATAGCAAGTCTTTATTTAACTATTGATCATGAAGTACGAGTAATTAACACATGAGCTGAAAAGTCAGTGCCGTTTTATAGTAAAACACAAAATTTTTGCAAATTTCAACTTTATTTATCAATATAGTTGCCTTCGAGGGCGATACATTGATTGAAACTATTTTTCAATCTTTCGATACTAGTTTTGTAATACGATTTCGGTTTAGCCTCAAAATAGGCCTCTGTTTCGGCGATTACTTCTTCATCGGTCTTAAATCTCTTTCCGGCGAGCATTCTTTTGAGATCTGCGAACATTAAATAGTCGCTGGGGGCTAAATCTGGAGAATACGGTGGGTGGGGAAGCAATTCGTAGCCGAATTCATTCAATTTTGCCATCGTTTTCATCGGCTTGTTACACGGTGCATTTTCTTAATGAAACAGCACTTTCTTTTCTTCAAATGCGGCCGTTTTTTTGCGATTTTGTCCTTCAAACGCTCCAACAACGCAATGTTATAGTCGCTGTTGATAGTCTGCCCCTTTTGGAGATAGTCGTTGAAAATTATTCCATGTGTATCCCAAAATACGGTTGCCATAACCTTGCCAGCCGACTGTTTAGTTTTTGGTCATTTTGGACGAGGTTCGTCGCCTGCTTGCCACTCAGCTGACTGCCGACTTGACTCTGGTGTGAAGTGATGGAGCCAAGTTTCATCCATTGTCACATATCGACGTCAAAAATTCCGCTTTATTGCTGTTGAACAGCTTTAAACACTCCTCTGAATCATCAACACGGTTTTGTTTTTGGTCGACTGTGAGCAAACGCGGCACCCACTTTGAACAGAGCTTTCGCATGTCCAAATATTCGTGTATGATATATCCAACACGCTCTTTTGATATCTTCAGAAACTCAGCTATCTCGATCAACTTCACTTTACGGTCATTCGTATTCATTTTGTGGACTTTTTTGATGTTTTCATCTGAAACAGCCTCTTTTGGACGTCCACTGCGTGCATCATCTTCGGTGCTTGTATGACCACTTTTAGATTTTTCAATCCACTTGCGAATGGTTCGTTCGGCTGGTGCAGATTCCGGGTAACACTTATCAAGCCATTTCTTTGCATCGGCACACGAAACTGCTTCGAATCCATTTTTTTCACAATAACAAAAGTTGCTTCACTCACAACGCTATATCTCGAGAACTAATCCGACAGCTGTCAAATTTATACACGTATCTTTTGAAGGTTGGTACTAACTGAAAATAGTATGGATTTAGTGGTGCCCTCTCTTAGAAATGGCACTGACTTTTTAGCCCATATATTATGTAAAGATTTAACCGATTTTACATAGCGGCTTGAGCTTATAGAGTCTCTGGCTTTGTTTGCAGTTCTCTAGGCGTCTTCTCTCTCCCCCACGATCGCTTAATTCTTTTAACAAAATTTCCGTCTTTCCTACCGTCTCAGACCTAGTGTCTAGAATAAGATGATCTTTTTGTTTGGAAACGTATTTTGGATTTTTGAACTACAATATAGTAGATATATCTTTGCCTTGACATAGCCCGTGCAGTTTCTGACTTAACATATATTTGCTCCATTATTCGGCCTTTTCGTATTTGGGTCATGGCAGGATCAAACGATGAATTTTGTTTTCCGAATTACTATAGGAAATTCCAGCTCATTTGTTTTGTCAGCCAAAGTAACAGCGGTTCTTAGGGTAGGTTTTCGTCGAATCTCTACGATGATGTTATTTGTGGAGCCAACTATTTCGAAGTCACTACTGCCAAGAATGAGATTTTTTCCCGGCGTCGGATAGATGCTATATACTTGGTTTTTTATCATTTGCTCTTAGATCAACTCGTTTTGTTTGTTCTTCAATTGCTGTAAGAACCTATGTGATAGCACACTTGGAGCGATCGACGATGTAGATGTCGTCAGCGTTTTACAGCAGACGGATAGTCTTGCGCACAGGCTTTTTCCAGACTGTACATTAAATGGTGTGTTTCCCATCAATAGATGCCATAACTGGATAAATTTTAGCAGGATTACCAATTCGGATATCACACTAAGACAATGAATTCTATCATATGCGACTTTAAAGTCAATGTTTCGTAGCATAAATTAGGACTACAAGGTTACAGATATGCTTGAGACATTCATATATTACGTTAGATATGATTGTATATACGATATTTAGCATATCGCTTCTGTGACCCTTAGGTTCAAGTGTTCAAGAGTTTTTTTTTTCTTTTTGTGACCAATCGCAATTCTTGTTTGTTGGACAGCTGGGCTTTGAACTTTTGGAGACTATCTTTTCACAATAATCTGCCAAAAATGATTTCCTTATCGATTTTAGCATCATTCTCCAGACAGGTCCCATAGACTTTATCAGGGAGTTCACAGAACTCTTCCTTGATATGGTTATTTTTTTTTAATATTTTGACTCGCCCAGTGCAAAGTTTGGTAATTTGATCTAAAAGCTCATTTGTACCATTTAGTGAGAACTATAGTTAGTTCGAACCATTCGAATGAAGTTGATCATGCTAGTTGTAGCCGAATTGTTCCCTGAAGAAAATCATCCGTCTAATTCCGTTGAGGGTTGGACATTCGTTTTCTTTAAAACAGAGTCGGCTCTCTGGAGATTCAACTAGATGAGGTGATATCTTAAGCCGTGATGTCCTGTGAGGTAACGTACTAAGTTTTTGATATCGTGCCAGCCTCTTTGCCATGGCGGTTTAGTCGACGATTTACCTTTCTAGACTTAATCTATACCTTCATACAGTTCATAGAGTTTGCGGTTACATCCATTCGCCCTTGTCGCATACAGGACTGTTCGATGAAAATATGTTTAATATCGGCTCTGCTTTCCCGTTTGAGACGTCTACATTGAATACGATCTTTTTATGTAACATTAAGCCTCGATAGTTCTCACAAGACTTAGGATTGCCTCACTTGAAGATGGGGCTTATATGGCAGAGCTGAAAGTCTAATTATCGGCATGCTCTACCGAAACATCACCTTCATGTTTGAAAAGATTCACTGATAGACCATTGGAGCCGGCAGCCTTGTTGTTTTTCAACTTTTCGAAAGCTTTTTGTACTGTAAGGCAAGATTGTTTCCTCAGTGACTGAAAGCGGGTGCTATTACTTTCTCTTTAACTGATGCCCATGAAATAGTTTCTGGAAGTCCTGCTTAAAAATAACTACTATATATTCCCAGCGTTAGTTCCCTATACCGTTTCTCTGAGCCTGCGTTGCGGGCTTAAAGCTAGCTGCCATTTGCTTAACTAAAAAATCCGAATATATCATATTTGCTATCGCAAGACGCTATTACTAAGTTAAGAGATTGTCTAGGCCTTTTTATTTGTGCGCAGGATTTTTTTCCTCTGTTTTTGTTTTCTCATTTACCCTTCACTTCACGAAATTCACTCTGCGTATTTACGACTAATTTTGAAAAAAATTCTTAATAATTTCCGCAAGTTCGGCAAGCGTGATGAAATGGGAAACTTTACTGAATATTTTAAAAGCTGGAAATCATTGGTTACTTTGACAGCTGTTGAAACGTAACAATTGGAAAAATTATCATTGCAATTTGGTCACCCGATATTTAAATTATTCACACTTTGGCATCAAAAATAAATAAATACTTTGGCGCCACAGTCCGGTGTGGGCCAAGACCTAGCTTTTCGCAGGGCCTTCTGTTTATTGCCGGTTGCGAACGGCTCTCTTTAGAAGTTTGCAATTGCCCGTAGAAAGGGTGATGACGATTTTAACATTTTGCTGTTGAGCTCCTACCGGGATTTGATCTCAGGTAGGCTGGTGTGACAACCAGTGAGCCAACCATCAGGCCATCGCCACCACTTTTGGCATCAAGATTCCTTCTTAATAGATGCCAGGAGCTGTGTCTGTCGATTCGATGAAAACAATATGAAGATCTTAGTACGACTGACTCTTAGAGTCTTTATCCAATTACATATTAAAATTGGCTTGAAAGGCTGTCACGTTGTTGGCTGTAATAGCAGTTTCATAGGCAACGAGAAGCTATCACGTTGTTGCCTATAATAGCACTTTCATAGCCAATGAGAAGAGATGTTGTTCCGGACTCGTTGCTGCTTCAATAGAAAATCTTGCGGAATTTGTACACTGCCTCAGTGTATTCCAACTTCGGCTTACTCGATTATTCCCGCGGTACATTAACTTTTCATTTTAATGTCATCGTCTACGTTGCTTATAATTCTAATACAATATATAAACTTAAATGCTTTTTCCAAATCTATGAAAACTATATACAGACTCTTCAAGGTTGTTTTATTATTTTTATCAGCAAACCGTTCCCACATTGACTGGCATGGACTATAATAATATTGCGTTGTCGCCTGTCGTGAACTCGTATATTTTATAGTATGCGAAATAAGTTTCACCGTTCGATAATTGTTGCAAATTCTAATGTCGTCTTTGCATTTACAAAATGAAACAAGAAAGCAATCTCTCCACTGGTAGGGCATTAGATCGTCTCTACCATGTTTTTGTACAAAACCGCTAACGGTTGAAGCCCAAGATTTCCAATTGGCGCACACACTTCAGAGGATATGTTGTTGTATCAAAGACCTCTGTTCATTCTTTTTACAGCTTTTCCAACTTCCTATGCCTTCCATCAAATCTCGTCTCTTGTATGTTTTTTCTTTGTTATTCCGCAATCTTATAAAGGTTAGCTCGCTTACCCATGCTTCGATGCTTCGTAGTTGCACTTCTTCTACTGCCTATTTTCTGTAGCATGGAACGTTTTTTTAAGCGTTTCTTAGTCTAAATCAAGACGCACCGTGTCGTTTTAGCTTTTTGCGCTGTACTTAGCCAACTCTTCAAAGGTTTGCCTTTTGTATCTTATAGTGGCATTTTGAAGCATTATTCCCAAAGTTGGTTTCTTTCCTTGCTTAAATTGTGTTAGTTGTTTGTTTCGACTGACGCCGTTTTTCGTTTGTTGTTCTCTGTTTTGTTTTTTTTTTTTACGAAAGTGCATTCATCAAAAGTTGGTACTGATTTACTAGTGGTTCGCTTAAGATCAGTTTAGAATCGCTTACTCGCCGTTTCGTGTTATTTTAGCTTCGATGATAATCTATCTGGGTTTGGTGTCCACCTTTGCAATACGTAATCTACTACCACTTTGCATGAGTTGACATATCTTTTCACATTATATTTCTTGTTCCGAAAAGACAACCTTCTTACTCACTAAGTCGGCTGTGGCAAGTGGCACCGTGCTACTTAAATCACATGTCCTCCAAGCCCTGCAGTTTCAATTTATTAAAATAAAAGAAACAAGATTAGTTTGGAGCGATGGCCCATCGACATCTCTGAGATGAGAACCAAACCAAACAGTGAATTTCTTTGGTATACAATGACTGCTGTTAGTCCACCATCTTGATCAAGTATGGCAATTTTAACAAAACTATTTACCCGAAAGTACTATATATCTAAAAATCCGGATCTTCTTCTTCGACGTACGATCTTTATGTTGAATAGGATCTTATACGAACGTTCAGCCAAGTCTGAAAAAAAAACTCAAAATACGCCACAGAGACATTCGAGATACGCTAAGATATTGAGATCGGCGTTAAATCGATTAATGACAGTACTGACATACCAATACGCGTACAGCCGCAACACTCGCTTCACTTCTGGCATTTTGCTGTCTCACTGGCATGGCAACGTTACAGAGTGAATAAGGATGGGAACATGCCGATTTACAAGTGAAAGCTGTTTTTGACACAATTTGCTCTGCACTATGTCGATTTCTCCCTCACTCGTTCCGGGCAAGTCCCTGGAAGGCTTGCGTCTAACTATTTCTCTGACCTCGTCCGATCTACTTTTTGTCTCAAGTGATGACTATGCAGAAAAGAATCCACACGGCGTCTATTAGTCTAAGAAATTGCAGCATTCAAATGAGTGTTAAATGTTAAGATATCCGTCTTTCCATTGCCCGTCTACGATGGCTGAATGATGAGGACTTATGGTTTGAGCTAAAACTTTTTCGCTAGACAAAGAACCACCTCAAGTTATTCATTATCAATAACCTTCGCTGGAAAATTATTATCGATTTACGAGTACCTTAGATTGGAAAACATGACTAATAAAAAAAAGAATCCGGCTGGACATTTCTGGAAATATAGGAGATGTCATCATCTCATGACATGAGAACGTGACAGAACATCTAGAGATTTTAAAGAGGGTTTTAGATAAACTTGTGAAGAATAGATTGGACTTAAGAATAGACAATTGTAAGTTTTTATATTCGGGTATTAAGTATTTGGGGTATAACATTTCGATGAGACAGGGATGAGCGCGATCGCAAATTTTCCAGTACCACAGAGCTCGAAGTCGGTTTATAGCTTCTTGGGGTTGTGCTCGTATTTTAGGAGGTTTATTAAGGATTTCTCGATACTAGCAAAGCCGCTGTATGATATAATAAAGAAGTCGGCTGATTTAAAGTTTGAAAAAGAGGAGCTAGAATGTTTTGAATTGCTCAAGAGCAAGCTACTGAAAGCTCCGGCTTTGTCAATCTATGTGTTTGTGTTTTTCTTTTCAAGAAGAACTACAGAATGCGAGGCTAGATACCACAGTTTCGAGTTAGAAACTCTGGCAATTATCTATGCCTTCGAGCGTTTTCGTATATATTTGCAATGTATCCCTTTCAAGATAGTGATGGACTGCAACTCGCTGACCCTTACTTTAAATAAAAATAACATTAACGCGCATATTGCTCGGTGGGCCATGGAATTACAAAACTACGATTACTCTGTTGAGCATCCCTGCGGCGAGAGAATGCGGCACGTAGATGCACTCAGTAGAAGTACGAATATTTTAGTGCTGGAAGGTAACACCTTCGAGCAGAGTCTATTAATTAGTCAGCGGTAGGACGAACGGATCAGGGGGTTGAGGAAAATGTTAGAAGAGAGAGAAGATGCTTTTTACGAGATGCATAATGGGTTGGTGTATCGGTATTTTTTTCTATGTACCCCAGGAAATGGAGCATAGTGTTTTACACAAATACCATGACGAAATGGGACATGTGAACATTGATAAGACAATATTTTTTTTTGAATATGAAAAGACTTTTTCAGAGAATTGTTTGAGCGTGAATACACTCTTTTGGCTCTTAAGTCATTAACCAGACAAAGATTGATGCGAAGTGAAGAAAACATAGCCGCCGTAGTGCCCAGTACCAAAGAAGACCCATGAGTTGTATTGGACATCGCCGAGAGTCAACCCGTTTTTTTTTTTAAATTGGATTTGCGTTTACGTCTGTATCAGATTGTTCTGACGCAAGGATTGAAGCCAGACGATTATAGACAATGCCGTGAGCTCGCTAATTGTTGGAAATGTTGGCCCTAGATCCGGATTTTGGCTAAAAAACCATCTCGAACGAAGCACATTTTTGGCTCAGCGGCCATGTCAACAAGCAAAATCGCAGTCATTGGAGCGAACACAATCTCCAAATGTTTGGCCAAGCTTCGGCCAAGTTCGGCAAGAAATTTGGTGACTGGGTCATTTCACGGCGAGCGTTCATCAACTGGCTTGAATAACGCCGCACATATTGAAACGAGTTATCAAAAATTGGACCGACCGCTTAAAGCACTTCAACATAAAGCCAGAATTAATTTTATATCTCACATTGTTGTTATTTTAAGTAAATTTTTTTCGTCGTTCGTCCAGCTTTACCATAGTAGGTGGAGTGAAAAGTAACCGCCAGAATGTGCTGCTACTGCAAAAAAAAGTTATGGTGCCTTGAAGTCCGTTCATATTAAGCAGACATGCCAAATTTCAGTGCCATACTGTCTTTAGTTTTGTTTTGACATCCGATTGTTGTTGACTTGTTTGGCATCATGTTGAGTATGGACAAAAACGATTTTCGTTCTCTCATAAAACATTATTTTTTGAGAGGCAAAACGGCGAAGGAAGCACACTAAAAGTAGGATAAATATTATGGGGCTAATGCTCCGTCAGATTACACCGTCAAATATTGGTTTCGAGAGTTTCGTGGTGGCCGCAACTCCACTACCGATCAAGTCTGCAGCGGCAGGCCCTCCGATTCGGTTATAGAGGACAATGTCAAAAAAAAAAAAAATACATGAAATGATGTTGGCTGACCGGAAAGTGGAGGTGCGCGAGCTAGCAGATACCACAAAGATTAGTACTGAAATATTTTGGGAAATATTTTGCATATGAAAAAGTTATCCTGCCGCTGGGTGACGCGCATACTCACTTCTGACCAAAAACACGAACGCGAGAGCACTTCGAAAGAGTGTTTGGACTTGCTGATGCGGAATCGGGCAGATTTTTGGCGTCGATTGGTAACTGTTGAACACCAGAGAACAGAATGAGTGCTCGGCAATGGACTGAAGCCGGCACGAGTGCTTCGAAGCGGCCGAGGGAGGCTCGATGAAAAAATTTTTTTTTTCATTCCCGAGGGTAACCTCCTCCCCATCTAGTACATATCGTAATATATGCGAGCAGTATGAAGACAAATAAAATTGTTATGTATGTCAGCTGGTGTAATAAGACGTTATGTTATAAGTAATCGTATTCGCAGAAGACTCAGTATTAAGAAACCGATAATGAACGCACTTCAATCATAGCAAAGCAGCTGGCTTAGCCCTGTTCAACAAAAGGAAAAACCGTTCTAAAAAACAATAGAAGCTCAGTTTATAACCAAGATTCAAAGTGGCCGTAAAAAAATTGGCTCAATTAAATTCGAAAACATCAAAAAACTCTTGACTTTATTAACGCGGTGATCTAAAATAGAGCGGTCATAAATAGCGCAGAAGCAATGCAGATGCGTGGGAAAAATGTATTCAATATATAGGGTTTTCTAATAACGACTTGACAACTTTTTTTTTTTAAATAAAAGGCAAACCATTTGAGATATTTCAAAAACTTTATTATTTGCTTAAAGTACAATCAAAACATTTATGAATGGAACTCGACTTCGTTCATATGGCCACCGCGGGCACGTTTGCAGCGGTGGATTCGTTGGACCCAATTTTCAACGACTTGGCCACACATTTCGGCCGAAACGGCCGCTATTTCGCGTTCAATGTTGGCTCTGAGCTCTTTCAACGTCGTCGGCGTGTTGGCATAAACCAATAACTTAACGTAGCCCCACAGAAAATAGTCAAGCGACGTTAAATCGCACGAATCGCTTACCATACTTACTTTTCAATAAATCGATTGTAGTGTGTGCTGTGTGGCTTGTGGCACCATCCTGTTGAAACCACATGTCGTCCAAGTCCATATCTTTAAATTCGGACCAAAAATAATCGGTGATCATGGCGCGATAACGCTGACCATTCACAGTAACGTGGCTATCGTTATCGTCGAAGAAAAAATATGGCCCAATAACGCCACCGGCATGTAAACCGCACCAAATAGATATTTTTTGTGGATGAAGTGGTCATTCATGAAGCACATGTGGGTTTTCACCAGACCAATAAGGCATATTTTGCTTATTGACGAATCCATTGAGCCAAAAATGAGCTTCGTCACTGAAGATGATTTTGCGATGAAATTTATCATCTTGGCGCATCTTCCCCAGAACCCAATCGGAGAACGTTTGCAGACGTTGCTCGTTAGTGTACTTTACCATGATGAAAATGTTGAGTTTACTGAATAAATTGAGAGTGACAATTTGATGAATTAGTGAAAGAGTGCGTTCACAAATTAAATTCAAAGTTGTCAAATCCCTATTGGAAAACCCTATACATATGAATACATGAATTGCTACATAGGGTTTCTCAACAGTTAACAATATACTCGTATGGGAGAGGAAACAGATAGAAAACAATCTGCGAAAGCTGTGGTAAAATTAATTTAAAATCAAATTTGAAAAACAAATCCGTCAGTTGCATGGTATAGTTTTAAACTTTCTTAGACTTATTTCCAATTTCTTAATTAACACCATTTAAAATTTTTGTTTTAAATAATTTATTGTATTTAAGTTTGTTCAGTTTTCGGATTTGAGTGATTCTCTTCTATTTTTGTTTTCTCTTTTTTTTTCAATTTTAGATCTTTACCAAACGACTTTGTTTTCTTTCTTGTTTTTTAATAATTTTGCTAATCAAACATTTGTTTTGCATGCAAGATGTAGTTTAACACTTTTCAATAAGTTCTAAATGGTAAATAGCGAATTCTACAATAAGAATTTTGTTTTTCTAAAATTTTCTTGTAAAAAGTGCAGGTGTAACATATACTTGGTTGGCCTTAGGCCTACAAAAAAAAATTTACATAGAAATTTGTATTTTTCTCTAACAGTAATATATAACTGGTATTTATTTCGGTTACTCTGTGTTTTTTTTTTTTTTTTTTTTTGATTTGTTGTCAGGTAAATTTTCTAGTTGCGTTGATTTGTCAATATTTGCCTGAGATTTTTGTATTTTTTTTTACAACTGCGAACTCAAATCCTGTATCCTTGTTTGCTCGAATATGGCTTTGAATACTTCGATATGATGGCGACGGCGGAGTTTTTTTTTCGGATGTCAGTGATTAAATTTGAGGAACACTCTTGTAGTACAATCGTAAAACATTAAATGTTGGATGAATAAAAAAAAAAAAAAAAAAAATCAAAAATAAAAAGTAAAGAGTACTTTATAAGAGTTTGTATGGAAAACAAAATGGCAAGTTGGCATTTATTTGCTTATAAGTCCAAGCTCTTTGAGTTCATGTTCCTCATCCACAGAGTCCTCATCCTCGGAGCCATGTACTGATGGTGCTGGTGTTGTATGTCCTAGAAAGAAAAAAGAAAGACATGAAAGCTGTTGAAGTAAGACAAGTTAAGAGCAACCTACTTGAAGTCGATGGACTGGGAGGCTCACTAAATGGTCTTGAAAAGTTCAAATTACTACGTGACCCATACATCGAACTCTCATCGACGTAATCCGGGTAGACTGCCTGAAGGGCTTTAACACGCGCTTGTCTATAGTACTGCAAAATCAAAAAATATTTTATAATTAATGTCTGTAATTAATGTAAGAAAAATTCTTACAATGCCCAGCACTCTCCAATCGAGTAGATCGCTCAAACGTTCCGTACGGTTTCGTTGGATGATACGTTGTCGGCGATTAAGACGTGCGAATTCAAGCATATAATTGGACAATTGTTGAACACTGTTTTCGAGACCGATATAACGACGATCGACAATGTAGATGCCGTATGATTTAGGATCGGAAATATGCTCCTGCATAAAACATCCGAAACCAGAGAGATTGGTGGTAACACTAGGAATACCCATGACTGTACATTCGGCCGGTGTATAGCCCCATGGTTCATAGTACGAGGGGAACACACCCAAGTGGCAGCCGCGAACAAATTCTTCATAGTCAATGCCGAATAATGGATTAGTTGATGTTAGGAACTCTGGATGGAAAACCATTTTGACGCGATCATGAATTGTGTTGAATAGTTGACAACGCCTAATGGAATTGAGGACAGGATCATTCCAGTCATCAACCTAGAAGGAGATCATTTACAAAAAAACCCAAACATATATATATAGATAAAACTGCATCTTACGATATTATGTGTTGTTACTGGTGGCTGACCGTCCCTTTGCATTGAAAACAGACACCGCTTAATTTTGACCAAATCCTCCTTTGTTAGCAAATCTTCTGGATCCGGTAGATGCCCTGTCAAACATGTGTCAAACATTCGTTTTCCAACCAAAGTCTGAACATTGTTGATAGTATCACGTAGTTGTTTAATAACTGCGTGTCCACGCAATGAGTCTACGTTAAAATTATTTGTTCTCGTTGGGAAAATTAAGAAAGCCACAACTGTTGTATCGGGTTTTTCATGTTTAAGCATTGCATTCAAACGTGCTAGAGCTTCTATGAATATGTCTGCACCCTTGTTTCCAAATTCATATCGACCAGCGATAAAGAAATATAGTGTCTTGTCCAAATCGAAGTTCATATGTCTGGGGGTTATTTAAAACAATCCATATTTAATAGATCTATAAACACATTTCTGTTGTTCTAATCTTACCCATAAAAATGTCCTCTTACAAATTCATTAATCTTCTCCTTAGCCATGGCATGCAAATTCTGAAACTCATGGATGGCTGAGAATTTTTTAACATTCAGGCCATTCGGAGTAATTATATCTGGCTTTCGTTTCAACAGATGCTCCGATTCATAGCCTGTGATTTCCGAAACAGTAGTGAACACATGACAAAGATGAGTAGCTGCACGTTCAATGCAATATCTATGGTAGATTTGACGTTTTCCAGCTTCCTCGTCAACGGCGAAATTGCTTAGATTATTGTAAAAATCTGTCTTACCGGCACATAGATAACGTCCTAGAAGTGTAGCATGCGTTGTGAAAACAGTAGCGACTTCCACATGACGCGTTCGTAATGCTATAAGTCCAACACCAGCTTGCCACTCATGGAAATGAGCCACAATACGCGGACTATTAAAATCGTTTTCTTCAGAGTATTCAATTGCACAATTTCTAAACTAAATTATTGAAACAAATGTAAAAAATATAGAACAGTAATAAAAAAAAAGGAACACATTTGAAACAAACCTCTTCCAGAAACTCTGCGATCATGTAACCTAAAATAATAGCATCGTTCGTCTCAATGTCCAAATGAGGAACACCTTTGATAGGAGAAAGATTGAAAAACATTTTAAAAACCCAAAAATTCGACAACTTTCATTACCAACATGGCATTTCTCCCACAGTTCGGTCTTAAAGTTATCCAACTTCCATGCGCCCGATCCAATGTCGAACAAGATCAACTGAGGATTTCCATCTACCAGCCAACGACCAGTATGCAATTTATAACCACGCGATCGTAATACATTAACAGCTTTTAACAGAGGACTACCACGTGGAAATTCCATTTCTTCCATCTCCGTTCGGGCACAGTGCTCCTTATATGGCCCCATCATACATAGTTGTTCACCCATTTCCTCAGTTGATACGTAGGCTTTCGAACGGATAACGGTGTAAATTCCACCAACTTTATTCGCAACTTCCCATGCAATTTCGAAAGTCCATCGGTTCTCACGTGATGCAATGCCGCCACGATCGAAGTAGTCCTTCAAGTCCGCACCGGACTCAATCCGTGAAAATCTTCGCATCATCTATTGTAAAAAAAAAAGCAAAATAAGAAAATCAAATTTTAACCAATGAGATCAAAATGAAGGTCACCCTGTATGCGTAGCCATCGTCCCTGTCCTCAAAACGAAAGGATTGAGAACGTTTTAACATAACCTAACTTGGATGGAAGATTAGTTGGAAAAATACAAGGTTCTCCGTATAGAACTATGTCAAAGCACGACAAATCTCCAACTGAACGTATCGCGGAACTACTGATAAGCTGATAAGCTCATCAATATTTTGTCCACTTAGTTTCAGTCTTTGGATTACGTACTAGACACTGATGATGAGGTATTGATTCCCATTTCTAAAAACACATTGATTCAGTGCGATGGGTAGTGTGAGCGGGTGAGCGGGTGAATTTTTTTTTTTGGTCTCTATGACCTTAAACGGTGCTAGCAAAATTACGGGGCCGCCGCCGGTGGGGTTTTGCTTTCGTAAACATAATAGTACATATAATTTTTTTGTTACATCACTGACGCCAGAGAATAACAAATGTACACTGTTATTGAGCTGAGACTGTTCATTGATAAGAGATCTGTGGACAAGTGCTTGAGTTATGTTTAAAAATATGCTAAACAGAGATTTAAGTGAGTTGGAGACCTTTACAAATAAAATGCTGTCTGGTGAGGGGCATATACTTATATACATAATGAATCTGGTACAGATATCATTCGCAAAGGAATGCCAAAATCTTTGCCGAACGCGTACCCCGAAATCTCTCAAGACCTTCAATGCCTCCAAATTCAAGTACCGACAACCAGAGCCGCTCTATGAGCAAAAGATACGGGACGAAAATCGGTTTCTTCTTCAGAAAAAAAAGGGCACGAGAAAAGCGCGGTCGAAGATATTGAGGGGTTGTACTCCAGAATTAACGTACGGAAGTTCCACTAACAGGTAAAAAAGACGTGTCAATACAAGATGACCCATACAGAAGTGTGTAGAGAAGAAGAAGGAAACTTGTAGTGAGAATCAGAGTCGGTTCTAAGAATATGGAACAACTTTTTCTGTAAACTGTATAACGGCGAAGAAGTCTAGCATCCCACCGTCAGGCAGAATGTACCATTCAACTTAGGCGATGATATCCACAACTTCTGTCCGTCTGACCAAAATGAAGTAAGAATAGTAATATTTAAGCTTAAATCCAATAAAGCTTCTGGACATGCTGAGGTATTCAAAGCTGTTGAAAGTAACTTTTTGGTAGGCATACACCAACCCATCCTCAACAACCTGACTGACCCCTATTGTGTGATTTTAGGCCAGGAAGGTCAACAATTGACTAAATTTTCACATTACGGCAGACTCTGCAAAAAACTCAAGAAGTACCACCATTTTTTCATCAATTTTAAGGCCGCATACGATAGCATATGTCTATATACCATAGATTCATGTCTAGATTCGGGTTTTCTGACAAATGCGTTCGTCAGTAAAAAACTATTCGAGCCCTTTGATGTCGAAAGAATTGTGAGTTACATACTCACAAGCGGACTCGTGAGTCACAATTTTTCAAAAGTTTGTGCAATTAGTAGCGCACGCCGATGATATCGACATAATCGACATAATTGGCAGAACTCAATTTCGAGGTCTCCTATCTATTTTGCCAACAACAATTCAGCAGAAATAAAACAAAGAATCACTTTTGTTTCTTTTAGTTAAGAAGCCAGTTGCGTAGTAAGGCCTCATCCCGAATAGTTAAGTCCGTAAACGAGCTTTGGAAGAAAACATTCAACGACGAACTATGTGGGCTGTAAGGTGACATCGATCTAGTCGATATGTAGAGCGAATGGATATCAATACTCTGCCCAACAGAAACTTCGAACCTAAATCGGACCGACAACACAGTGGAGGAAGTAAAACGGGACCTCAACAGACTTAGAGTGCGCAACTGGAGTCAGTAAGCTTAGGATAAGGAACGGAAGAGGCTCGTTAGTTGAGGGCCAGATTCACCCTGAATTGTAGCCATACCTAAGTAAATAAATAAGTTCCAAGATCAGATGTATCAAACGCATTTACCACTCATCTTTAGATGGGGTTTAGAGGAATATGACCAAACTTCCAAAGTATTTTAAAAGGACTATTCTAAACATGCACCCAAGCCTTGACATACTGCTCAAAAAGATTTCAAAACGAACAGCCTGACATGGTTATGCTGATGACACTTATAGATTTTTAGATCTCCTGATAAAGAACTCAATATGTAGTTACGAATACTATTCAAATCACAGTAGTACCGAAAAAGTGAACCAAAAATCACTTTTTATTATGAATTTCATACTGGTGGTGAAACCTTCCCACGGTATCCGTTCGGATTGCCGTGTTGCTTCATATTGCATTCGAAATTTGAGTTCAACCAGTCATTGCGGTATGAAACTATTTTCTCCTCTTGGAAGCAGTGGATGCAGATATTAACTAGATGATTCGATGATTTAACAAAGTGGTTCCATCGGTTTAGGTCCGTACGCCACAATAGCTTCTCTTACAGCTTGGAAAACATTCCTTTGTTTATGCTTTCAATGCCAACATCTGTTCCATAAGAGGTTACTTCTTGCAAGGCTGCAATATCAGATATGTAGCAGTCTAAGATCTCCTCTAGTAATATATCTGTTAATATTATTTTAACATTTCATAAACTAAATTGATAGTTAGACAGTTACCCCTACCACATCTTGGCCTGTTGACTAGTAAAATTGTTTATATGTCAATACAAATTGCACAACATAGTTTTCCAACAGAATACGATAAATCCTTCCGTAAGACTATTGCCAGTAATATACTCGTACATATAACCATGGCCGCGAATAATCTACAAAAATCTACAAAAACTTTAAATTAATACTGAATGCACTCAAAATCATGGCTATCTTATAAACAGCACTGCAGAAACTGACAAGAATAGTTCAAGATTAATATCTAGCTCAGCTTAAGTTATTCAAGGTTCCATGAACAGATAACTTCGGGACTGAGCTGTTCTAGTCTGGTGGAGATGACTTGGAGTAAACTCATCTATAAATGATTAAAACGATCAATTAAAAAGAAAATCGGAGCGCTGGCACTAATTACGTATTCTTTGGTTACGGACGTAGTGCTTATTAATACTTAGCAATAGTTTGACGTATTTGTAGAGATTTTCAAGTGAGTTTTAACCTTAAAAGCAATTAAACTTTTTACTTTCCAGATCTTTAAAAAGATCTAAACAGATCTAATCAGACAACATTTAAATAACCCCACATCAAAGAGGACTTCCTGCTTGCTAAACGGAACATAAGCAAGAGATTTATTCAAGTGACTTACTTACGTAAAAGTCCGGTGGTGGACCTGGACTTCAACCATTACGCCTCTATTGTTAGCTTAGTCTCTAGCTAACTGATTCCAGTTACGTACTCAAAGTGGTTTGAAGTCTTCCTCTAGTGCCTATCCACCTTATTTAAGGTCCTCCTTAACTGCGTTGTGCCTTCGGTTTAGAACCGAAGCCTCTTCGAATTAAAGCATTAGTGTTCACATGCCCATTATATCCTAGCCATCAAAGGCGACAAAGAAATGACCAATTTTCTGACCAGGTCAATATCACTATACAGCTCATAGAGGTCGAGTTTGAAACAGCCCAAGGATATCTTCATTTACCTTCCCAAATGTTCATGATTCTGCACCATAAAACGGGCCTGGGATGATTACGGCCTTGGAGTCTCCTTAGTGTTGTTTAGAAGAACTTAATACTCATTTGCCTTCTTAAGCCGGAAAATACAGCGATTGGCAAGATTAACTCTTATTACTCATCAATTAATGATGAGGTTTCATTATCAGATTAATTAGCGAAGCCGAGGTATACAAAGTCTCTAACCACCTTAAAGTTATGTAATAGAAGTTATAGTATAGAGTGCCGTTCTGTCTGATTCGTCGATTTTGTGTGTCTCTTCTTGTTGACAGCATACCTGTATACTTAGATTTACCCCCATTTAAGAACAAATCCATTTTTAACGTTTTTATTCAAATACTTGCGAACGCATCACTGACAGTTTGCTAAGCTTTGCCACGAAAGTCAATATCATCAGCCTATGCAAGTAGTTGTACTGACTTTTGGAAACTTGTGCTCCTCTTGTTGACAACTTCGCATAACTTTCTCAAGTAAAACAAGTATTTCTGAAATGTTCAATACTAATGTTCTCCAAATGACAAATTAGTATCAAACAACTGAGATACAATTCGTTGAATAAACCACTTTGTGTTCCGTATGTACTATCAACCAGTGACGTATTTCTAACCGAGACACACTAAACTTAGTTTGAAAGGTCAATGTCAATTGCACCATTTTGATTTATGAAGCAGCACATACATACAGTACAAATACAAGCAAAAAAAATAAGAAAATGTTCCTCTAAAATAACGATGCGTCAGCCTTCACACAAGGCAACAGCATAACCTTGACATTCGATGTCTCTATTTTTACTCGAGAATTCTGTGCACTCGTGTTTGACTTGGCAAGATACAAGTATCTTACAACGTGATTTCATTTATTTTTGGCTGGGGGGCTTGTTACAATTATATTTGCAACGTTCTCAAAGTTAATGCAATAAAATGAATTATATACGAAGAAGTGCTAATGGAGGAAAAGTGAGAAAGAATTAGAAATATTTTAGAGATTCTTGTAGCCAAGGCATTGACGTAGGAAGAGAAATACATGTAACCAATGATCTACGATTTAATATGTACATACGAGTATTTTGAAATTGTTCTACTTTCTCTTGAAACAACTCTAATATTTCTTCTATTTTATCTAACAGCTGACACTGAAGTGAAACACTTAGGAGCCACTTTGTGTGATGCATTTGACCTACTATTTGTAGGTAAGATGTAAGCAAGTACTTTATTTGGTTTCATCCTGAAGTGCTGATGTTTTAGGAAACTATTCGCAGAGTTATTCTGATTTTTGTTTTATACAAAATTGTCTTTATTTTGTTACAAATGAATGTACACAACTTTCAATATCCGATTACTCTGAAATTATCTATAAATTTCTACATTATATTAGATTGAAGGGAATTATTTCAAAACACAGTTTTATGCTTGTTAGATTCATAGGGCGCTTTGTTGTCTTTATTATTATTTTTTTTAATTTTTTATTCTCAATAAGGTAATCTATTTTAAGTTGTTTAACAATTCTCACTATGCATATGTATCCTAATTTGGAGAATAGTTTTGAAATGCCAAGCATGGACAAGCATTTCTGTGTATATTCATTACATTTTTAAAAAAATTCAATTGCTTAAAAAATAATACCAAATATATATCAATAAGAGCTAACATAAATTCATAAAATTAAGAGTTAAAAAAGTTAAAAGTAAAAAAGAACACAAATAATGAAGCGTAACAAAATTTCAATTTCATTGTGATTAATCGCAAGAAGCTACGATTTTACTTTTTTAAAAAATACAGACGCAGTTCTAATAATTCGTATTGTATATTATCGGGTAGACTGTTAAATAGCTTGCAGGAAACAATTGAGAAAAAGTTCCTAAAGGTTGATATGTGAAAAGGCGGAATATGTAAGACGGTACCAGTATTGCTCCGTAGATTATGGGTGTCAGTTATAGGACTCTGCATATAGCCACCTCTTATGGTTGATAAATATCTTACAGGCAGGATAGATTAGGCAGGTTTTAGATTAACTTATGATTAATGAGGTGTTTTTTTGTTCTTAAAATGTTTAAGAAGATTTTTATTTTAATATTTACTAGATGGATTCGCCTCCTAGTTACATAACAAAGGGTAACTAGTCTCATAGGTTTACGGAATGATTTTCGAAGTATATATTGTATTTCTGTAAGATCAACAAAGGATTTATTCTATAAATTGGGTACCTACCCAATAGGCAATACCATATTGTAATTTCGAATGAAAAATATCATATAAATAAGTTTCCACTGTTTCACAAAAGATGGCTGCACCAATAAATTATCGTTAAAAGTGCCATCTTTAAAACACCACATGATAAGCTTGGACATCTGTAAACAACACCGCATAATAATATGGTATTAGTGATTTTATAGCAACATCATTTCTTTTCAGGCGAATATGTCGAGTTTTGAGTCAAATAAACTTTTGGTTGCTTAAACTTTTGATTTACTTCTTTAATTTGACGAAAACTGCTGCTGAGGCACATCGATTGCTTGTAGACACATATTGTGAGGCTACCTTAAGTTAAAGAATTTGTCGTGAGTGGTTTCAGAATATTAAGGATGGTGATTTTGACGTTGAAGACAAAGAGCATATCGAAAGGCCGAAAGTGTACGAAAATGAGGAACTGAAACAATATTTAATGAAGATTCATGCCAAATGCAACAAGGGCTTACAGTTAGATTGGGTCTAACTCAGCAAGCAACTTAAAATTGTTTAAAAGTATTGGGAATAAATCAAAAGCAAGGAAATTGGTTTCCTTATAAACCGAAGCCGAGAAACATTGAAGCACGATTTTTGATACGTGAATTGCTGCTTACCAGGCATAATTCGAAGATTTGTTTCGCATTGTGAGAAAAATATTCAACCGCGAAGGTTAACCCACCCGCTGTATTCACCAGATATTGCTCCTTCGGATTATCACTTGTTTCGATCCATGACACATTGCCTGTCTGAGCAGCGCCTTAGGCCTTACGAAAAAAAAAAAATAATCAAAAATTGGGTCGATTTGTGGATAGCATTAAAATTTGAAGTATTCTTCCGCCGCGGTATCCATCTCTTGCCAAAAAGATGAGAAAAAGTAGTGGCTAGCGATGGATAATATTCGTACATAGAATGAAATACATTGTACAGTTTTTACATAATAAACAACCAATTTTTGAGCATTCTTGAACAAATGTTACGCAAATAGAAGAAATGCCTGAGTGTGCAACGAAAATAATTCCTCAAAACTTCTAAAAGGTGATTTTAGCACAAGAAAACTGCAAAACTTTTTAAAGATTATATAATGTAAATGTTTATCACGACTACGTTTTAAATGGTCCATACAACAATTTTGAATCATTTTTTCGAACATATTATTGGCTGGTATCTCGCTAGCTAATAATACGTTTAATGTTCTTTTCCAAGGTTTATCGGCGTAGACAAGTGATTTGATGTATCCCCATAAAAAATAGTCTGAAAACGTCAAATTGCACGATCTAGCTCACCGAAATAATCTCTCAAATAGTCCATTGATTTGCGTGCTGTACGGCATGTACCGCCATCTTGCTGAAACCGTATGTCGACCAAGTGCATTTTAGGCAAAAAAAAAAAGAATAATCGAAGTCATTGGAAAATAGCGAGCGCCATTGGCGAGGTAACGTAGTTCTCACGGTATTTTGAAAATTACCGAGCAAATATTCCACCGGACCATAAACCGCACCAAACAATGCATTTTCCCGGGTGCATTGGCAGCTCTTGTATTGCTGGTGGTTGCTCTTCGAACCAATTACGGCAGTTTTGTTTATGGTATTTCAAGCAGAAATGGGTTTTCTCGCTGAGGACGATTTTTCGATAAAATAGCGGATCTTCTTCCAGCTTCGACCTTGTGGCAGATCACTCGGCTTCAGCTCTTGCACGAACTGTGTTTTGTAAGGTTTTACACCAAAATCCTTGCGTAAAATCTTTTACGCAGTCAAGTAACACAATCCTAATTCCTGCGAACGGCGACGAATGGACAAATCACGTTTTTCGTTAACACTGATAGATACAGCAGCGATGTTTTCCTCTGTATGCACTCTACGCATAGAGGTAGGTGGCTTTATATCCGATAGTTTGAAATTAGTGCGAAATTTGGTCAAAATAGCTTGAATTTCTTGCTCGGTAGGTCGATTATCACGACCGTAAAATGATCGATGTGTGCAAAGAATATTTTTCACAAGCCACGAATTATGATAATAAAATTCAATAATTTGTAAACGTTGTTCGGGTGATGATGATGAAATAGCAATGCTTACTGAACATATATGACTTTGACACATGTCACGAATCATGCATGAGCTGTCAAAAGTAGAACACTAAAAACCAAGCAGCAAAAAAATTAAGTGCAAAAAACATAGTTAATGTAGACATGAAAGAGAATATGACCTAAAACAAAGTCTTGAGATACACTTAGGTTAAACTTCATTAAATTGCACCTGATTTACTCTTGCTTTTTAATCTCAGATTTCCAGGCTGAGAACAACTAAGAATATGCAATTGAAGAGAATCAATTAATGTTTGAAGACTTTGAGTTATAATTAATACTCTTGCTTTTGAAAATGGAAAACAAAAACTCAGTCATAGAGTGATCAGTAATCATAAGATCAAGAACACATTTCTTTCATTTACTGGATGAACTATTTCAGAAGCTTACGCAGATATGGCATAAATAACTACTTGGGACAGTTCTAGTGTGTTCATTGACAAAGCTTGCTAAGCCATGCAATGCTTAGTATAGCTCGAAAAAATTTCACTATTTTCGAAAATGTTAATATTGAAATACCCTAATACTCGCACAATCACATTTTGTGTTTGATTTTTCATTTTCTATGAGACAAGCAAATTTTTCAATACTACGCTCTAAACCCAAAAACATTAAACATAACACCTTGATCAAAAAAAAGGAGAAATAACCGTGTAGCGCTTCCATTGTTCCGACAGCTGTTGTTGACATTCCCTCTAAATCTTAGCATCATAGCCTGACATTTGCAAAAGTTACATAGCCAAGAGTACATCTATCTCTGTGTGTGTTGGCGATTTATTACAATTTTAGAAATGGATTTAAATTTGCAACAACGAACTTGTATTAAATTTTGCGTAAAAAACGGATTTAATGGTGCGCTAAAGTTGGTGAAAAAAAAACCTCAATTTCATACAAAAAAGAGACCGTGTTGACGTCACAAAAGAGATGATTTGCGAAGCTGAATCCGATCCCAGATTCATCAAAAGGATTATTATTGGAGACGAGACGTGGGTTTTAGGAGTACGACACGCAATCCAGACATCAGGCAAGTAAATGGCGTTCATGAAATGAGCCGAGACCAAAGAAACCACGTCGTTTTCAGTCAAAAAAGAAGGCAAAGCTCACGGTTTTCATGGATTACAACGGTGTAGTGCTTCATAAATTTTTGCCAGAAGGCCAGACAGTAAACAAAGAGTATTATTTGGGCGTTATGAGACGTTTGCGTGAAGCAATTCGCCGAAAGAGACCAGAATTGTGGACAGAAAACTTGTGGATTTTGCACCATGATATCGCACCCTCGTAATTTTTTGACGAAAAATGCAACAAATACCATCCAACAGCCACCGAATTCACCTGATTTGGCTCCCTGTGCCTTCTTTCTGTTTAATCGAATTAAAAAACCACTATGGGGAACGCGTTTCAGCAGCCGAAGGAAAGTAATGCAAAAATCTCAGGAAGCACTAATGGACATACCGAAAACCGAATATAAAAAATGTTTCCAGGATTGGATCAAGCGCTGGAATAAATGTGTTGCAGTCGATGGGGATTATTATAAAGGGAACAATATAGATAGATAGATTTTTTTATTTCGTACTCAAATATATTACAGAAATATTGTTATTGCAAATTATACAGAGATTTAATGATTTTACATTTTATCTTTCTATTGAAACATTATTTTTAGTTCTATTAAGAATGTGTGGAGAAAAAACAGGTCAAAAAAAAAAATTGAGGGAAAAACGAAAACAAAACCTTCAATATAAAAAAAAAGGATATGCATATACAGAGATACATATCGGGATAAACTTACGCATATGTATGTACATAAAACGATGAATAAACACATAAATAAGTGTGAATAAATATACAGAATATGAATAAGTATATAATAAATATTTAATAAATATATAATAAATAAATAAATAGATAAATAAATAATAAATTAATAAATAATAAAGAAACAAAAATGACTAAATTCTCTTTAAAAAAAAAAAAAACATACATACATAGAGATGTACATATGTATACAAATATTCAATAAATAAGTAACAATAAATTATTAAAATAAATAAACATATACTAATAAATATGTATACCTAACCTTTATCAATCAAAAGTACATAATTTACAAGCGGATTATCAGCAAAACTACATCTTCTTTTAAACGTATTATTAAGTTTAAGGATTCTATGAACAATTAATTTAACATTCGCTCTTACATGAGTATCACGAGTTGAGTTATGCCAATGTAAAGCTAGCATCATTTTTAAGATCTTATTTTGCGAGACTTGCAATTTGTTTATGTGGCAAGTTGCAGCGTCGCCCCATACTTGGCATTAATATAGCAGAATCGCCTGAAAGATTACTTTGTGCAATATAATTTTATTGTCAGTGGAAAGTAGTGATTTTTTTTATTAATAAATGGATACAGCATCTTTATTGCTATTCCTATTTTCTTTATAGTTTTAGTGATATGGTCCTTAAATGTAAGCTTGGTATCTAAGTAAATACTTAGATATCTAACAGCGGGTTCCCAATTTATATAGCTTCCATTGGGAAGTTGGGAGCTGGGAAGAAATCATGACTTTCTTTTCCGAGTAAAAAAAAAAAAAAATAGTCTGAGTTTTTACTTCGTTTAGCTTGATTTGTGATAATATTTTCATTCCATTTTTGAGATTTCTCTCAATATTAAGAGCGAGAATGAAATGAGATGAAAATATTGCGGTGTCATCTGCAAATATGGCTATATCACAGTGGGGTAACTTTGGTATATCAGATGTATAAATGTTATAAAGGATTAGGCCAAGAACTGAGCCTTGTGGTACACCCGATCGAAAGTATATTAGGTCAGAGATACTACTATTAACATGAACGTTAAAACGACGACTGGACAGGAAACTTTAGACTATTTTACAGAGATATGGAGGAAAGTTTAAACGTACCATTTTGTATATCAAACCCTCATGCCAAACAGAGTCAAATGCCTTTTCAAGGTCTAATAAGACCATGCCAGAAGATTTTCCTTCTGACCGATTTAGTTTAATGCAGTTGCATATTCTTAGTGCCTGATGGGATGTACTGTGATAACGCCTAAAACCAAAAAATTTTATGATCATCTGTGAACTTTAAGATTTTCTCCTTTATTATCTTTTCATATACCTTACTAAGGTTGCTTAGTAGACTGATAGGTCTATAACTTTCTGGACTTTCTGGAGGTTTACCAGCTTTTAATATGGGTACCACTTTTGCAAGTTTCCATATATCAGGAGAATATTGCATTTTTAGACATGCGTTTATATTGAACGCTATGTATTTTATACTGACTTGGGCAATTGCTTTAAGTAAATGTTTCTTAACATATCAAGTCCTCCTGATTTTTTAGGTCCAAGATTATTTAATATAAATTGTATATCTTCTTCGGTAACAAAAATAGTGGAAGAAGGATGATTTAATCTTTCTTCTAAAGAAGCTTGGATGGTGTTGCTTACAAGAGTGTTGTTGTGTGCATCACCTAAGTTTTGTGAAACAATATGATTGTTGGAAAAGTTTACGGCAAGTACATTGGCTTTTTCGACATCTGTAAAGTATGTGTTCGAAGCGCTTTTTAGAAAAGGTATTTGTCTGCTTTTGTTTTTTACTAATTGGACTATGTTCCAGAAAGGTTTTCCGCTTTTATCAAGTATATTGAGTTTTTTGTTCGTTACGGAACTCTGAAATTTTTATGCTTATTTGTTTATTTAGGTATGTCATTTGGTGCCTGAATATGGGTAGGCGATACCGTTCCCAATTACGTCTACAAATATTTCTCAGTTTAATTAGGTTTAGTATTTGGGAAGGTAATTTTAAGCAATGGTTCTTTTTTGAAACTTTTGGTATCGACCGAAAACTTTCATCGACCGAAACATGTTCTCATGTTCTGAAAATTCGTTTACAAGACAATCGACGTTTTCCTTAGTTGATATGCCATCAATATTCATGGGAATATTACTAAGTTTAGACTTAACAACTGAAAGAAATCGCGTCCAATTGGCCTTTTTTTAAATCTTGAACATATTCCACTTTTTTTTCTCCTGACCATAGAAGACGAAAGAAAACCGGATTGTGATCCGAACTAAGTTCATTTAAAGACACTGGGTTTGTTATATAAGAAGGTACATTTGTAACGAATAAATCAAGGACGGAAGGACTACCACGAGAACTAGCTGGGACATAGGTTGGACTAGGAGGAAACAGAACAGAGATTGGCAACATAACAAGAAAACCAGAAAGTAAATTTCCCCATGCATTCACTCTAACACAACCCTTATTCCTAAGCCAGGAATTTAGATCTCCTTCAATTAGAAAGTCACCGTTTAAGTTGAAAAGTCTTCTCAAATCATTTTTAAAACTAATTCTTTTCTCGTCTGATGAATTTTACCCGGAAAATATACACAAAAAACCTTAACTGAGCTTTGATTCCTTAATTTTATTTCAATCAGAATTGATCTTCTGATAAGAATCGCAACACCACCCCAAGTCCTATTGACTCTATCATTACGGTAGCATTTAAATTCAACTGTTGATAGATGTATTTCTTGTTTGAGCCAAGTTTCAGTAACCAAAAAAATTTAGAAACTCTGAAGTTTTGCTTCGAATCCCTCTCGCATTCTAAGTAACAATCTTAATGTAACCATCTATCATATTACTTATCATTACTATACAGGAACTTAGATGCTAAATGTGCAATAACTTGAAATTGTTCTACCTTAGATTTACATGTAGATAAACTTGTAATCATTTCCATTACTAATGAGTTGAGTTCCTCGATCGTAAACAGTGAATGTTGATTAGAAATGTTGCTTGGAATATTGCTGGAAGCATTGTTGGAAGAGCTGCTCTCATTCATATTCTTGTTCTCCCACACATTTCGTGATACCGCTTGTGCTTGGGAGTGAAGGTGAGAGCTAGTGCTACCATAAGTACTGTTGGCTTGGTGAAGATGATGCGGCTGAGGTAGCATAGGAAATTCGGACAAAGAAGCTGAAGAAAAATGTTTCTATGCGTGCGTAGCATTTGTGTGAGCACGACCTGTTATTGTTGCTTTTGGCTTTTGTTTTAAAGTTTTTTCTTTCATCTCGGAATATTTTATTCTATTGACACAGATTAGATCCGTAGATTTATGACAGCCGCTGCAGTTAGCACATTTATTTACGGGGACATTATCGCATAAAAGTCTTATGTTGACCAGAACAATTGGCACAGTATGCTTTGACGTTGCAGTTTCGCTCAGCATGCCCGAAGTTTTGGCAATTGTGACATTGGGTCAGTTTGCTTTGAGTTTTCTTTGAATACTTCAGTTCACCTGGGTATGTAGGATACACCGATAATGTTTTTTTTAAATCAAACATTTTAATTGAACCATTTTCTAGCGTGATTAAGTAAAAAACATCACTATATCGCTCGTACGTTTTCGTTATCTTTTTAATGTTAATGCATTTTAGTCCCATTTTAGTAAGTTCATCTTTTAATGTATTTGCGTCCATTTCGCCAATTCCATAGAGAACCACTTTAAAAGCTTTCTCACTGCGGAGATCATTTAAGAAGAACTGACAGTTTTCCGATTTTAACTTGTCGAACACTGATTTGTAAGATGTAAGGGACTCACAAATAATTATTTTAATTATTAATTATAAATTTACTTAAATTTTTAATTTTAATTCAGGGATCTTTTTGATCTTTATGGTATTAACAATACACGAAACATTTCGAGCACTTTTCGACGTTAATCACTTAATAACTGATCAAGGCACTTAGAACAACGCAGGCAGATTATCCAAATCGATAGAACTGATACAGATACTCCTCTTTCCTTCGTTCGCTTATTGTATTTTTTCTTCGTTTTGTTTTCTTACAGCAAAAAAAATTGAGCAACATTGAAGAGACTCACAATTACCCACACTGGAAGCTCAACATGATTTGTTCGCGATGGACTTTTAAGCTTTGTTTTCAGCAAAAGCGGTAATTATTACGAGAATGTGAATGCCTCACTGAATGAAAAGTGATTTGAAAATGTCTTGGAATATCTTGAACCCAGCTCCATCATAGTGATGAATAACGCTACTTATCATTCAAGAAAAAATCTTGCACAAGACAATAATAAACCAAAATATGACATAGAGAAAATAGCAAAGCTTTCAAAGAAAACAGGGTGAAAGCTGAGTTGTTATTTGTTGTCAAAGGTCACAAAGCCAAACTTAAGGAACACGTGGTAGATGAATTGGCTAAAATGGCAAAACACAAAGTACCAGTGTGTGGTAACACTGCGAGCTTAATTCTATAGAGTTGATATGAGCTCAAGTAAAAGCATTTGTAGCAAACCAAAACAACATTTTCAAAATGAGAGACGTTAAGCTACTATTAACAGAGCACTTGAGAAAGTGGGCAGTAAAAAATGGCTGAATGACGTCAAACATTTTGAACTAAAACTTGAGTCTAAGATGTAAGATGTACGAGTAGATATTTACGCCGAAACAGCAACAGAGGAGGATGTTATAATTTTAAATGATGACAGGAGCAGTGATTTTTTAACGTTTTACACTGTTTGGTACAGTAAATAAAAAAAATTTAACTTATGCATGTTTTTTTTTTTCTCAAAAAATATATCATCAAAACAGACAGATGGCAACCCTATGGTTACTGTTATTGAGAGCTTTCAAGAGTAAAATGTTTTTGCATTTAATTGTAACCAGAGTGAGAGGCAAATATTCCTATCTTCCCTGTACCGCAGATTTTTGTTCAAAAAGCTATAGAAGATCTAATAGAAATGACTTTGCCTTTCTCAACCTTTCCGACAAAAATTGTATTATCTCTGAATCAGGCGCATTTAGCACCTTCTGCTTTATTGTTTCTTTCGCCTTAATAAAGACAGCTAGTGTATATTTAGTAAGAGAGTAGTTACCGGGCTCCCTTGCTGCTGCTGCTTTTGTTACTGCTGCGGCCGACATCGATCCTAGTCACGCGTGTGCTAAGTTTGTTTTGGATTGCCTTTTTTACGCTCATTATTCTCTGCTTCGTATGAAGATCGGAAAATCTTTAACAGATGACTGGTTTAGATACCGCATCATTATTTAATTTAGTTTACATTTTTAAATTTTGTTCTCTAGAACATCAATGGACAGATGCTTTGCCTTGGACATTACATTCGTGTCGTTGACGTCTGACAAACCAACAATTTCCATACGAGTACAAGTACTGAAAAAACGTTGCTGTCAATTTAGGTTGCTCTTCAAAAATCAACTTTTTTCTAGAGCTCCGTATTCTCTGTTCACTGCAAAGTTAGTTGCTCTAGGAAACGATACTTATGGTAGTTTCCTCTAAGCTCGATGGCTTCTAATAGATCATTTAAAGAGTAAATTGATTCTAACTTGTGTAGTTATTTTCCACTTGAGTTTTGTTGTTGCTTGTGGCAGCCAATGCATTGTTGTTGTTAGGCATCGGCACAGTTGACAGCGGCAAGTGTAAAGAGCTACGTCTAACTACTGTACATTTGTCACAACGAAATGCATTTTGGCTTAAGTTAATAAAGCCTGCGTCTTGTTCTGTGATATTTACAAGAATAGTGAAAGCAATGCGAGCAATCTTTACAATGAACAAGCCTTGTCCCTCCTATTAGATGGTTCCAACAGTAAGTACTCGTCGATTTTGACATATTCAAAAGTAATGAACCAAACCTTGACATACGAGTATGGTAAACAAACCATTTTGACACATTAGTGATTTTGTTCTGATGTCATATACATTTGTTTGTGTAAATATGTCTGATTTTGAGCCAAATAATCGTCATTTGCTGGAAGTATTTCTTTTTTTTTTTTCATTCGAAGAAAACGGCGCCTAAAGCACATCGAGCGCTCCAAAAAGTTTACGGAGATGCTGTTCTTAGTGAAACAGCGTGTCGTGATTGGTTCAGTCGCTTCAAAGACGCCGTGAGGGAAGCCCAAAATCCATCAAAGACGCTGAATTGGAGGCATTGCTCGATGTGGAGCTTGCTTCAGCATTAGGAGTTATCTGTCAAACCATTTCTAAGCGATTGCATGCGTTGGGAATGATTAAAAAACTTGGGTTCCAAAGGACGTGGAGCGTCGTTTTTTCGCCTGTGAAAAATTGCTCCATCGGCAAAAAGGAAAGGGTTTTCTTCATCGCATCAGGAAGGGTGATGAAAAATGGATTCATTACAGTAACTAATTGTGGCACAAAAAACGGCTACAATACGAGCAGAGACACGAAAAAGTGATTCTACAGCATGAAAATGCTCGGAATCACGTTCGTAAACCCCTTAAAACGTACCTTGAAACGCTCACATGAAAAGTCCTACCCCACTCGCCATATTCCACAGATCTGGCTAATCAGCAGTTCCGCTCATATGAGGACATTAAAAAATGGTTTGGTTCGTGGATAACCTCAAAAAATAAACACTTTTACCGTAGCGGTAACGATCTCTGCCAGAAAGATGGGAAAAAGTTGTAGCTAGCGATGGGCAATACTTTGAATGATTCATTTGTAACCATATTTTCACAATAAAGTTGCATCTTCGTAAAAAAAACGGTGATAACTTAGTTGTGCACCTAATACAATAAATAATACCGGATAAGAGGAGTTGTTAAGTAAGTACATATTTACAGGACTTAACCCACAATTCACCACAGCCTTTGTATAAACAATGACAATTATTTAAGAATATACGTCCTGAACG
The DNA here is from genome assembly GCA_907269105.1 of Volucella inanis. Classification (NCBI taxonomy): domain Eukaryota; kingdom Metazoa; phylum Arthropoda; class Insecta; order Diptera; family Syrphidae; genus Volucella; species Volucella inanis. Next base: position 41,268,835 of record OU026153.1, read on the forward strand.
CTCACATAAGCCCAACGGTTGTAAAATTAAATTTTCTCATCTAAGTTGACCCAGAGTCGAAACCTAGCTTAATTTGGTGGCACATGTCTAAACGTTCTGTTTAGTATAGAGAAAAGTGGGAATGGCCTTGCTCGGTCTCAGTCGGCATAAATAAGCTAATGGTTTAGCTTTCCAACTACGATACGAAGCTGGTCTCTCGCTTTAGGAAAGAAAGTTGTAGTTGAGTCTATTTATTGATTAGATTTGAGTTCTATACGTTCAAAACATCGTATAAGTCAGTTTCCAAATGATCAAAAGCTAAACCAACTATTTTAATACGCGATATCATGTTGCATCTCCAAATAATAAACAACATTCTGACTACAGAAACGTAAGCACAGTTAAACATAAATACGAATATACGAAACTGACCTTAAAAGAGGAATCGTCCAGTTCGTTTGAGACTCTTAGTGTAACCTATCTGTCGAGGCTTATTTTAAAAACATAGTAAGGCTGCCAAACACTTACTCAAAGAACATACCTACATCAACATACAAAAACGAAAGGTTCAAAATTAAGAAGTTATAAGTTACATTAATTCTATAAATTACTTTTTAAACATATTTCACCATCGATTTTCTTCGGTGTCAATCGACTTTTTACCAACGGGACTAACAGAATGCGATAGATAGAAAAAAAGATACAAAACTTGCTATGTTACACTGCCAGCTTGATAGAAGAAGAAAAAGATGAAGCCAAAAAAGTCCACCCTGACCACACTTAGAATCTAACAGCAGCTTTTGAGCTTTGACTGTTAATAGTATTAGTAACAAAGAAGAGTGGACAAAGAAAAGGACTTGCGCTTAAATAAAAATCGTCTGAAAAGTTTCAATAATAGATTTTTATTTTGGTAGTAAATCAGTCACGTCATATGACTGACATAATCCTTTGTCCGTACACTTTTCAGGACTTCGTAGACCATTCAAACAATTGAAAGCAGCGAATTAAAAAGTTAGCACGAAAAAATCCAATTTTTGAAAAAGAGTGCTATGTACACTGTACATTGGTACTCGTACTTTATGTTCGACATTTTCCAAGCTTCTTATCCAAATGACTTCTTGTCCTCTGACATACTGGTATTGTCATTACAAATCACAATCTTGGACATCAATCCATCAAATGTCGATATTGAAGTCACCACCAGCAAGCTTGAAGATAGCAAACGTCATTTTATCCATAGCTACTTCCAATATTACCTTTTCGACAGAAGGCTGGTCATAAGAAGGGCACTTGGAAAAAGAAAATTCACCAAAAATTAAAAAGTCGCTACTTCTGGATTTTTTTTTATTGCGAGCTTTCGATTGGGATTAAAATCAGTAAACAGTCACTCCACATGCTATTGAAATTACACACAACCAGAACCACGGAAATTCATTTGAAAGGGAGGCGATTGACATCTCACTATAGAGAGAAATCGATAAATAACAGTAACTCTGGACTCATTCCATTAAAATAACTATCCCAGCCTTTCAGCGTATAACTAGAAAGAAACCTAATAGTGCCTAATCGGCCAATACCCCAGACGAGGTAGGAAACTTCAAGGCCAAAGCTACAAAACCAATACAAAATCAAGTTGAAGCTTAGATTTTATTTTTATTTTCTGTTGGAACTCTCAGGTAAAGAACTTCTCCATTGTACTCCTGGTGAGTTCCTTTCAGAAGAATGAGTAAGCGCTTCAGTAACAAAACCCCCACAGTATCAGCATCCAATTCGTCACCGAGAAGTACCTGCAGCTTGATGCGATCATAGGCTAGGAATTCACAGCGGTAGTGCTCCGCGATACAGTCCTCACTTTTACAGCAAGCGTCGCAGAATGTTGTATCAGTTATATTCAGCTTGCCTAGCAAGCAGACAAGACTCAGTGAATTTAGCCGACTGCGTTCACTGAAGTCTTGCGTTCTCGAACTTTTATTTGGAAGTCGTAAGAAAATTAATCAAGGTTTTAAGCGCATCTGGACTATTTCTCTAGTTGCAAGTGCTTCGAGCCTTCACAAATTCTTCACAATATACATAGTTCGTGCCATCATCCGTGAATAACCAACTACCTTTATTTACTGGCTCAGATTCTAGCCGAAACCATTCCTGAGCACAGAGAAAGTAACATTGCATCAGACCATAAGATCATAGTCAAAAGACCACAGTCAAGTACATCAAAACGAAAGTTTACCCTTTTAATGAATATTCATAGAAGGGAGATTCGTTAGTGTTTCTACAGCACAGTCAGTTGTGATGTAGAAGGTCCTATGTAGCCGAGACAGAAGGTCATTTGAAGTATGGGTAAAGCAATGAAGTATTTCCGTGAAGGCTTGTTACATAAGGACCCTTCTCGGTGACAGGCCCCAGGTCTTACTGACAGTTCCTTTAAACTACCAGAATGCCGACAGCGACTTAGAGTCTTTCGGTGTAACATGTTTAGCCTAGGTTTTTCAGGACGGCACCTATATACGTGGTGGACAACGTACATTCGATTATTGATTTTTTTTTTTTTTTGCTGTGTTGGTAAGCATGTTCCGAACAGATATTCACAGTTTCAAGTATATAGTATACTGAGTTTGTTTTTGATAGAAAGGTTATACGTGTTTTGGTGTTCTCGACGATTTTCAATTATTATAAAAAATGGAGCAAAGTATTTGCATTAAATTGAATAAAGTGCTCTTGAACACTTGAAATGTTGACAGTAGCATGAGGTGCGTCTGCTTTAAGTAAAAAAAATATTTACAAGTGGTACAAGATCTTCCAAGATGGCCAAGAAGATGCTAATAAATAAAAATGTAAAGTCATCTTACTTTCTGAACATACCTCGTAATTAGCTTCGTTGGAGAATTTGACGGTGATGCTTCTCGTAAATAGAATGACCTGAGTTTTGGGAGGATTAACTGACAACCCCCTTCAGAATTATAGCTCTTGGCGAGCTTTTTGTCCTCTTTTCCAATTTTCGCTATAAAGGTTACTTATGGTCTACGCTAGGGCTTCGGTATGTACGCCAGTGTCAGGCCAGCAGTGAAGATTCATTACAGGGTTGCGAACAGCTGGTCTAGACTTTTTTGTAGCATAACTGGGTATACGCCTGCGGTTCCAGCGGTGATGGCTTTGATGGCTTCATCCGACACCACAAACGATATTTCAACGTTTATCAACTATGCCGCGTTGTGTTATTCAGCACACTAGCGGATTCAGGACTAGGAGTCGATTAGGTTAGCTGGGAAGTGAGGCTCTGCTTTCGACTCGGTGTGGGTATAATCAGATTTTTTTAGTGATTCTAGCCTGGTTGATTTTCCCCTTTTGAGGACTATGACTAGCTTACTGGTTTCACCGACTGTTTCGATCTTTAAAGGATGCACTCTTCGAAATACGAGTTAGCTTATGTTATTATACTTTTTTGCTTCGATATGTTGAAAGACTCGTTTTCCTCAAAAATGGTCTTAAGCGGCCTGTTTTATGTAGTCGCTTCAGATATGCGTTCTACAAAGGAACAAGCGATCTGCAGGATGTTTTCTAGCTGGACATGTCTGAAGCTGAGTATATTAATTAACTGACGTCAAAAGAGGTTCAAGATCAGGCGATAAGTCGTTTTACGATTTGTTGAAAAAGGAGACAGAAGGGAGACCTTAAAGGTGCGACAAAGAAAAACTACAGCAACGAGGAAAAACTGCCGAAACATGAGAAACGAACAAAGTAAAGTAACAGTTGGGCTTAACCCTGAAAATGGGTTCTTTAGGATTAAAACCAGAATCTTGCATAGGAAATGCAAAATAAAGAAATTCATTTGAAAAGCATTTCCAGCAGATACCCAATGAACACGAGATAAGGAGTGTAATTAGATACAAAGCATACCCAAATTTTTTCAACTATAATAGTACCTTACAATAAGGAACAGAAACAGTGATTAAGAGAACAAAATAAAAACTTTCGGCTCTGGTGGACTCTCTGTTGAGTATTTAAAGCTTGAGGTAATGTCTTGGTGAGGAGCAAGCACCAAACCATCGATCGATTGTAGAAGAATTAATGCACCATCTGATGACTAGAACATCAGTTCTTCCAAAAAGTTTTCATATGTTTTCTATGAAATATCAAGGAATGAATGAAATTAACGTTTCTGGTACACTTCACGTGCACAACTCCATGCATTACAGAGATAAAAAATAAACTGAAAACAATATGAGTGCTGAGTCATTCAAAATTTCATAACAAATTCCATACCAATGGCTTTCTCCAAATCACATATGACATTGAGCAAGGTTATATTCTGTAACACAATTCACAGTCAACCAATAAGATCCGATAATTACATTTTACAATTGTTTTCATGACATTCGTAGGTCGACTCTAGACTTTATGGCAGTTTTTATCACACCCGGTTTTAATTAGCACATTTTAATAATGCTCTAAAAAACAATGACGTCAGGTCACTCACCTGTTGCATGCAATAAAAATCGTATTTAGTGTACATTTTTCGAAAAATTTGCGATGAGCGTAAACCTTCGGCGAATAGAAACCGGAAGACGCCCTTTAATTCGTCCACAGATGCATTTTTGAGCAAGTAGCTCGTTTCGAAAGTCTACTTGGTAACGAAAAAATATTGTATTAACTTTTTGCCGGTTTCTTTTTCTTTCGCAATGAACCAGCCCACGTCAGAGATAAACTTTTGATATGATAAAATAGTTTTTTAGGAGCAAAAAAAAGAAAAAAAAAAACAATAAAAAAAATGTAGAAATCCGATTTTTTTTTCTGACTGTTGGTGTAATTCGGGAATGTTCGGTAATGCAAAAGAAGGGTTAACGTTACCCTTTTACTGTCTTACTGTGGGAAGAAAGCTACAATCGACGATCCAAGAAGGCCCCGTACAACGTATTTGAGAACTCTCGTTGAACAAGCAATTACATATTACACGAGTATATTTCGATTGCGACTTCGTGGCATGAAATTTTGGTAAATTAATCTAAAACGATGAAACGATGACCGATAAATCTATCGCAATTGAGCTCCTTGTACAAGTGATGCGATACTCATAGCCACTAGCAAGTTATTTCACAAAATCAATGAAATCTTTAGCTATACTCTTAAACATCGTTTAAGCTGGCCTGCAGGATGAACAAGTTACTATATTCCGCCATTCAAGCACTTCAATGAAAAGCATCCACCACATCAGCGCCGAGTACCTGCAGCCTAATGCGAAAGTAAGTCGGACATTTACAGAGATAGTGCTACGCGGTGTCACCAACATTTTCACAGCAAGCATCGCGAGATGTTGTGTCACTTATGCCCGGCACATTTAAGTGCTTAGCAAAGGCATATTTTCCTCTCACGACGCCAGTAAGCAACTTGCAGCCTTTCCTGCTGAAGAACAGCAGAAAAGCGGCTAACTTCCTAGAGCATCCGTTTGGTCTAAATGCAACCTGAGGATTTATGCCATCTGCATATGAGACCCAACGTAGGTTCGGGTTCTGAAAAACTTTCCGCCTGACAAGTTCATCGGCGAATTCATTTCCCGTGATCCCATTGTGACCTAGGAGCCAGACAAGAACCAGTGAATTTAGCCTTCCGACTGCATTCAGTGATCTCTTGTATTCTTGAACTAGCGTAGAGGATTGCCATCAGGATTGCGTAAATCTCTGTTGTCGTCCTCCAGAAAGACACCAGCGCCACATCCTACATTGGTTTTAGAGCCGTCCGTGAAGACCTGAATTTATTTCTTTCTTGGCTTAGATTCTAGACGAAACCAATCCTGGGAACAGAGAAAGTCTGAAATCGTTTATATTATTTTCGCAACAAGATTTCTGGTGTCATTAAATCGAACGGCATCGAACGACATGCAAGCGGAAGATGGTTTTGAGATCTATCAATGCGTCTTGAGTGGAGCCAGGAGTGCTGAGGAAGGCCTTTATTCATCCAAGACAAACCATTCTTTGGGATCTGGTAATAACTGCAATCATATATTTTCGCGAGAGCTTATTCTACCAGACAACCGACGCATAGGATATACCTAATTGGCCTTATCATTGCCGTACATATCCATAAGACCCTTCTCGGTGATAGGCCCCATGTCTTGCTGATAGCTCATCTGCACTGCCAGAAGACAGACAGCCCCTTACAGGCTTTAGACGTAACATATTTAGTTCAGAGAAGCTTGTTATCCAGGAAGACACCCAAATACTTAGCTTCTTTTGAGAAGTGGATGGTGCTGCCTTTAAGCACTAGATAAGTCCGACTAGACGAATTCTTTCTAGCAGCGAAAATATTCTTCCGGGCAATAAGGTGCAACTTAATTCCTTTCTTCACCTTACAAAAAGGTACAAGTACGTGTATTTGGTGTATGAACGCTATCTACTTTCAATACACATGACAATAATTCAAGAAATGCTCTATAAATAAGTTAAATTTCTTGGAAACACAACTGAATTCACCATTATTTTCGGTTTTACTTTAATTTATTTTATGAGCTCACCTAATTCTCCCCCTCGGTGCAAAAATAAGAAATGAAAGCAGTTTATCTTCAGCAGAACTACTGCTGGTAATTTCTAGCGGCCACGATGTGTTAGACAAAACGTTATTCAATAAAATGGCCATTGTAAGACCTAACTTTGTATCGTAGAAATCAAATAGAACTAGCAAACTTAATTAAACCAAAAAATTGCACATGTTGATAAATTGGTTGGCATGGTACCAAGAGCAAGACTAAAAACTATCCTTGGTCTGGTATCCATAGATTGCTACACACAACAATCTGAAAAACCAAACCTAAATCTTCACGTTTCAATCTTACTGCATGAAATGGGAATTAGTTCTAATATAGCCCCACAAAAGACTTTTAAATAATATTCTGCTGCATCTTCCCATTCAAAGAGAGCAGAACAAATTGGATGGTATCTTGTTTTTATTTTCACGGACTACAATAATCTGAGACTTAGATGTCTACTTGGGCTTCCAGTTTACAATTCCGTAGCAGAGATAGCTTAACTAGCAGCACTTTCGTCACGAAACTGATTGATGGGTTTCTACAATATTTCGATTCATCGACTCAAAAGTGGCAGACAAAAGAATTAAGATGCAAAACATGTCTAACTATGCTAGCTATAAATGTAGCAAGATACTTATGAACACTCAAAGATAGTTGAATTACACCATATGAATAATATCCGTAAAGCGCAGGTAATATGCTGTACCTAAATAGCGACAATCTCTGATCTCTAGTGTTCACAGTTGCCTTCTTTTCTACCGTCTCGAATAAGGTCAATTTTGATGCTTTTAATGACTCGGCCAACCCATAGACATTTTGTGGATTATTGCAATCCGGGTAAACATGACTTTGCTTTCGGGTGCTAAATAGTGGTTTCCCGTCAGGCGGGAGACAGCTCTAATTTCTATGCTCAAGTGTATGGAGGACACGTAGGTATTTTATCTGTTGGATAATGTCTAGTGGCTGTTTGCTCGTAAAACCAAGCCAATAAGCCAATTAATTAGGTATTTCCCGAATAGCAAACTTATGTTGGATAAACTGTCAGTGTGCTGTTGGTTTTCTAATAAGGTGTAGTAGGTTTTGGCTAGGCATGAAGGTTATCACCAAGAAGAATTGAAGTCGTTCGATTATGGCATGCATCGCTGAATGGCTAAAGCAATTACAAAAAAAACCGCAATTTTATGGTGTAATTGTGTTCAGCCTTTGGCTCAACGAATACATCAAAAAGAAAAATTAGCATACTTGGATTGCAAACAATCTGAAAGTGACCCTTCAGACACATCAAATCAACAAAAATACGAGTATATCCTAGTGGCATTTTCGGGCCTTGTTTCTTTAACAATGAGGCTATTGTTCGCGTTGTAGTCAATTGTGACCAATATAGAAGATATCCTTTTGATCCAGCAGGATAGGGCTACGTGTCATACAACTATCAATGCCATGGTGAAGGAATGATTTTAATATTGGGACCTATAAACTGGCCACCTTTCTAGCGCCAATTGATTATTTTGTGTGATATATACCTTATAAACATATACTATATATATATATACATATATATGCAGAGTGTCCCAATTTAGCAGTACAATCCTTTAAGGGCATATTCCTGAAGTTCCATCGAACAAAAAATTGTATGACAGGGGGTGGGGAGTCTATTCTCACTCCATTTTAAGTTACAGCCCATCAAAGTGGGTGCCCTCTAATTTGGAGGTGTTTTGTGCTGTGCTGAAAGTTTTGCTGAAAGTTCAGGATCATAATTCGGCACAGTGATCTAGAATTGGACATTCCGAGAAGCTCTTGGGCAATACTACGATTGGCGCCTCAAAGTGTGGTTTTCAATAAAGTAAACCTCGAATAATTTGGGAAAAATGATAAAACAATTTTATCTCGAAATATTTTTTGTACGTCAGGGGGCTTCTTCGCTCCCCCAGAGGTGGCTCAGCCACTTTTTTTCATATATACACAATATGCATATTTTCAAGTTCGAAAATCGAATTATTAACGGCACCACAGGAATCGTAGAATCAGTAATGATAACAATATTCCTGTAAACAAAGTGCAATTGAATCAAGGATTTTCAAACAAAGTCATCATCAATGATAAGGCTCATCTTCATCTGGATGGCTTTGTTAGTCGTCAAAATTGTCGAATTTGCCATTCAGAAAATCCACGAGCGATTGTTGAAAAATAAATGAATCCACAACGTGTCAGTGTTCGGTGAGGATTTTAGAATGGAATCATCATCGGACCGTTCTTTTTTGAAAATGCAGCTGGCCAAGCAATTACAATCAAAGGTGCTCGTTCTCGTAATATACTCGTAATCCAGTTTTTTTGTGCCTAGATTGAAAGATATAGATGTGGTGTCAACAAGACAGTAACACATGCCATACAGCCCAAAAAACAATTTAATTGTGTACTGCATGAGTCATTTCTTGGTTTTTAATTTCCCCTTTTGATGATCAGAAGTGGATAATGCAATTTAACGCCATCGGTTATGTCAACAAGCCCATGATCACCCACGCCTCGATGAAGCACTAAAGCTATATGTTGTTTAGCGTTGTCATGATGGAAAACAACGCCCTTCCTGTTCAACAGCTCTGGCCACTACCTGCTTTAAATTATCGAGCTAAAAGCAATATTTAACGGCATTTAATGTCTGATTGCGTGAAAGCAACTCGAAGTAAAGGACATCTCGCCAGTCCCATCAAATGTTCAACATGGCCTTTTTGGGATGCAAATCTTGTTTACCGATCGATTGCGGTGTCTCATCAGGAGCGCATCATGTCCTCTTACGCCGAATGTTGTTGTAAACCACCCATTTTTCGTCTCCCATAACCACTCTTATCAGGAAAGCCTCAAGCGAGTTCCATCTCAACAAAGACTAACAGACCATTATGCAATCCATAATGTTTCTTTCACTAAGTTCGTGAGGAGCCCAAACTTCCACCTTTTTCGATATTCCAAGCCTTTTCAGTTTCTGCGAAACGGTTGTATGGGCTATGTTAAGCCGCTCATTGATCCCCACTATCGTCAAATGCCTGTCAACGGTAAACTGCAGCCAAGATTTGATTGTCATCTGTAGTAGGTGGGCTTCCAGAGCGAACAGCGTCAGCAAGGTCTGTATTTCCTGAAAGAAAGTGTGTAAACCAACGTTGATAAGTGTCAGCGCTTATAGCCACGCTGAAATCTCCCGTTGCGTCTCTGTCGCTTTGACATGATGAATTTTTTTAGTATATTAAAATATTCCTCCCTATTGGAATAAACAACAAAAATTTCTTAACGGTATACAAGGGCTGTTTGATAAGTAGCTGGATTGGAAGATGGTGGCGCTACTAAGCCAAAATGTACCATCATTTAGTATAACCTCTTTTAGGGCGCCTGTCAAAATTTGACACCCATTTCAAAATATCGTGTTAGTGTTTTTTGCGACCACGAAAAAAGGGCAGTAACGCTCCGTGATTCGATTCTTACTTTTGAGTGCCAAAACCTGTGAGGAAATTAAGCCGATTGCCGATGGTGTATAAAAGACCCATGTACAACCGTTTTCCATCGGTTCGCAGAGATTCAACGTGGCCGCACCTCGGTTTTTAGTAAATCGCTTCCAGTTGACCCGAAAACAAACGCAATCGTGAGACCACTTCAAAGAGGTGCTTGGCCCTCAGAGGAGTTTCTGTGTCGTCTCGTGATCGTCGATGAGACATGGATTCATTGGTACACACCAGCGGTGAACGTACTCCAAAAAAGGTGAAGACCATGCTTTTTGCCGGGAAGGTGATGGCCACCGTTTTTTGAGACGCACGAGGTGTGATCCACGTTTGCTCTATGGAGAAGAGAAAAACAATCACAGGAGCACACTACGTCGAATTATTGGGTCGATTCAACGTCGAATTGAAGAAAAAACGACTAAATTAGGCGAAGAAAAAAGTGCTCTTCGCCACGATAAGGTACCTGCTCACAGCCAAATTGGTCGAATTACATTACGAATTGCTCCTTTATTCTCCGTATTCTTCGGATTTGACTCCCTGCGACTTTTTTTTGTTCCTTTTCTAAGCTCATCGGAAAGAAGTACGTGTCGAACGAGGAAGTCATAGCCGCCGCAGAGGAGTATTTCGCAGGCCAACAAAAGTCGTACGATACGGAGGGGTTAAAAAAAATTGCAGCACCGCTTTGAAAAGTGTATCGAGTTGAAACGGGATTATATTGAAAAATAAATTGTCAATACCTAAAAAAATTGTATTATTATTTCTAATCCGGGTAATCATCAAACAGCCTTCGTAAACAGAGATTTTTTAAAACGATAAACTTCTTTCAAGAAAAAAAAAAAAAAAAACCCACAGAATTTATTAAACCACTCAATATATTGCAGTCTTACGCGACTGTACAAAATGATTAAAAATTATCGAGGTACTTACGTCTGATACGAAAGAAAACGAATGCTATCTATTATTAAGGCAATTTAACCGACCTATATCTTTTTCGGGATCGTGTTTTGAAATGTCATAAATACTCGGTAATGCACGTACATGTATTTTGGTATCTACTCTGACATCACTAATATTAAATTCCTTGAGCATAATCTACAATGTGTACAGCTGTGAACAACAAAAAATAGCAGTGCAATCGGAAAGAACTTTTAAAATTATGTTGCGGCTGTTTCTGAAGTCGTCCATCGTAATGTATGCATCCAGGAGAAGTTGTTTTATTATAGATCAAGATTACGTAAAGAAAAACGGAATCTTCTGTTAAAACAAAAGATAACGGTAACTTTGAATCCTTTGTGCCGATTTTTGATAGAACAAAAAAAAAAAAAAATAAAAAATTGTCAGTGCATTATATTATTATAAATATTTTTTTCCAAGAACTTGAGTTAAAATCAAAAAGTAGATTTTAATTAATTTAATTAAGGTTTAGGAACACATTCAGACTTTTTTTTAATTTTACATTTTAGTGGATCGGAATAAAAGGGAACAAATCCTTAATCTTCGCGCTACAGGAAAAACCTATAAAGATACTCAAGAAATATTATCGTCAAAATAATCCGGAAACGAGGGGCCAAAAGAAAAAGACAAGTGCATTAGAAAATTGATGGATTGTGTCATAGCAAAAAGTTTCCAACAAAGTCCGCTGTGGAGATTCGAACTGAGCGTAATTTGTCTGTTTTGTGTATGACAGTTCGAAGATGTCTGTTAGACCAAAATTAAAATGCCCGGAAAATCACTTCTCTCTAAAAACACATACTGCAGACGACTTGAATTTGCCAAAACAACATGTCAAAGTGGCAAAATGTTTTATGGACAGATGAGTCGAAAATTGTGATATTTGTTGGGCCTGGTACTCAGCAACATGTAAGACGCCCCCCCCCCCCCAAAAAAAACCGAAAAATATCAAATATTGATGGCTTTTCATTTTATGTGATGAGTCCCATCCACAAAATTGAGGGCGTAATGGATCAGCATGTTTATGTGAATATTTCGGAGACGATGATGCTCCACATTGTGAAAAAGACATGCCCCTTAGACGGGTCTTGTAGCAAGATAATGACCCCAAGCAAACCAGCAGCACAGCCAAACAACGGTTTCAGCAAGGCAAGATTCAAGTCATGGAGTTTCTTGCCCAATCCACTTATTTAAACCTTATTGAAAATCTATGGGGGATATTAAGCGTCAAATGTTGAAAAGTTTCGTGGTGTTATTAAGAGCACTTGGTCCAATATACCAGAAAGTAGATTTCAAGGACTTGTGAACTCCAAGCCAAGAAGTTTCAAGGCTGTGATTAGCAACAAAGGGTTTTTCACAAAATACTAATTCATCCCCTAAATTAAGAAAAAAATAAATAAACCCTATTGGGACTTCTGGAGTATTCTTTGCGTTTTTTCAAGCTTTTTTTACGCACTGCCATTTTTTGTTCACAGCTGTAGGTATGTGGGCATATCTTTTACGCTATACGTTTTGGCTCACTTTTATCCTGATATTTTTGACATTTATGCCAACATGAACTAATTTGGAAAAATTCCCCAATTTTAATCTCAACTAATAGATTTATTTGATCTATTTGACCATATGTATCCTCGAATAATCTTAACGGCCCGTCTCACGTGGATTAAATTCCTGTCAAAGTCAAGGTCGTTGTCCAAATTATCTAATCACACACACATGCCGATGAATACATACAAATCTCATTCTTGAAGTTAACCCCCCTTGGTATTGCGTCAACAACACAATCAAAATCAAAACCAACAGCCCCATTAATGACAATCCTCACACGCAAAATCAAAAATCAAAAAAAAAACGTAGATAACCTTTGAATGCATATCCTTCGAATTTCTTTTTCACGTGGTCTAAAGAATTAATTGATTTTTTCTTTTCCTTTTTCTTTTTTATAAAATTAGAACTGGCGACAGTGAAAGTTTTCATCACAAACTGAAGCAGTTTCAGAACAAAAATAGAAAATAGCCAGAAAAAATTAAACTGACAGCTGTTTAAATACAATTAAACTACCGTTGCACTTGAATGCACCGCTAAAACCGCTCTCGGTGCAGCAACTGTCAAATGACACTTTAAAACATCCTTCACTTAAGTATTACGTTTGTTATTTCTCGTTTTGTTTTTGGGTAAAAATTTAAAATTTTTTTAATTGAACTGCATACGAACCTTCTTTCACTGTAAATGTTCTCTTCTCTTATTCCTCAATGAAACGACTGTAGATGACAAATAGAGGTCAATGATAGCAAACTTTGTCTCTCACACACCACAGTGGGGGACAACGACAACGACACCGATACCGACACAAATAACAACGAATGACAGGGAGAAAATAAAGTGTAGAAATTTGTTGAAAGAAATTAAATTTTTATCAAACACTGTGCGTCGCGATACGCCTTATCAATTGATGCTTTTCAAAATGAATCAAAATTTCCAAAGAGAATTCACAATTTCGAATTTAACTTCGAATTTTGGGATGAATTTTCAATGTTAATCACCGGCGAGTACGAGTACTGACACTAAAAATGAGGATGTGATGCAGATCCGGATCCAGATTCACTGTCTACCCAAACGGGCTTTGGCGGGATTTTATTCCTTTTGCGGTTCCAACACTCACGGCAGTGAAAAATCCACTAAATCTTTTAGAAAGTTTAAAAAATATATTTATTTATTTTTGTAACACTGTTCGGGTACTCTTTCTCGAACGTAGCACAGCAGCCGACACCAACAACAGTTCAACCAGGAAACGAAAGAAATTCGGTCGTACGAAAAATAATAATAAAAACGAAAAAAAAAAAATAAAAAAAAAAACCGACAAACAGAAAAAATCTCTTCGAAAACGTGCGTCTTCTCTAGTGGAATGCGAGTAATATCTTAGTATCTAGAATAACCTCAACCTTGAGTATCTTTAATTAACTATTACGCATTGCCCTTTGTACGCATATGCGTACAATTCTCTTAGGAGTTTCTCTTTTGGTTCGTCTACTGTATAGGTAGCGTTCGTTTCGTGCATTCAGTTGCACACCCTTTGCTTAATGATAAAACTAAATTGACTTTGCTTTGCCCCTTTAGAAATTTAAATGTCAAATGGCCACCAGCACTGATGTTTACGACTAAATTTCGCTTTTTTCTTGTTGGATTATCTGTTAAGCAGAGATCGCGATCAACACAATTGAGATCAAGTCCGCCCGCGACACTAATTGCACTGACAATAACGCGGTGGGTTCTGCTGGTGGGCAAAGTTATCTCTCAGATGGCATTGCCGGTCGGTTGGCGGTCGCTCATCTTCATTCTTGCTTCGTCGTGGTCGGTGCTGGCGTATTTGTAGCCGTCCCCGGCTGACTATTCTCTTTAGACCCGTCGAACGTATTGAAGAATGGTTGTAAATTGAATCAAGAAAATGGATGTCGGAACAGCCGCAAGGAGAGCATGTGTTGATGCTGTGCCAATAGGTAGTGGATCAAGCGGTCTTTCTCTTATCATTTTATTGTTGTTTTGTTGATTCAATTTGTTTATAAAATCTAATTACTCTTAAATGAGACCAATAATCTATCAGAAAGAGATTTGTCTTTTGATATTCTCTTCTTTCTTTGGGCGTACCAGCAGTAGAGGTTTGAAATAGTGGGACATCGTTCTTTTTTTCTTTTTAATCATAACAACAATGAGAAGTGATTGTGAGTGCAGCGGACGTGTAAATGACGTCACGGTTTAAACTACTGCAGATGTTTATATCCTAGGCGCACCCCAACTTTCATTTTTCTTAAATTATTTTTTTAATAGTATTAAAATTCAAATTATGTACAATATATTTTGACTTATATCTAAATAATATAAATAATTGAATTAGGCAAATTTTAGACGAATTGGAATTGTGTACTTATACCACTTGGACCAGATCTTTCGGTCTTTATTTCTTCGACAGAAACCACAATTAATCTGAGGGTGACGCCGAAGAACCAAGTTTTGATATAGCAGAGATATTTCTTTAATGTAATTTCTGTAACAAGATCTTTATTTACACAAATTCGCTTGTCCAGATAGTTTATTTTCCCTTTTTTTTTTTTTGAAGAGGTATTCTTTCTCACTGGCAAAACTATTGCGTAACCTTTTTTGTATATCCTATTCTTTAGAACTCTTTCAGAGTAAATGGAAAACAGCATTTGTCCAGTCTGTCCTTCATCTTCCTCCTCCTACGTCCCATTACAATTACGTCCCACTTTTCCTAGACCGTGAAAGCGCTGATAAACTGCCAGCAGGTATCAGATTATTTTGTCAAAAATGCGTGCATTCGGAATAAACAAATCTCTCCTTCAATTCAATGGAAATTGAAATGGAACATTCAAGAGCCATAAGGCCATGTTAATTTCAGACATACGAGGTGTGTTTAAAAAGTAAGGTGACTTAATATTTTTATATTCATCAACGCAACGCTTTTTCCGATCCTCGAAGCACTTATTGGTAAAGCCTTGAGCTCTTTCAGCGATGCCGTTTTTATTTCTTCAACCGTTGCAAATCTCCGTCCCTTTATAGGACTCTTCAGTTTTGTGAACAGGAAAAATTCGCATGGGTTCAAATCCGGTAAATATGGTGGCTGAGGCATGATTGTCGTGTTATTTTTGGCCAAAAAATCTCTCACAACAACGATGAGAGTAAAAGCTTCAAGGTAATACTCCTTATTGACCGTACGACCATAAAGTGATGCACCACGCCACGGTAATCGAAAAAAATACAATGATTAAAACTTTGACATTTGATCGAACTTGGCATCCTTTTTTGGTTAGGATGTTATGCCAATTTTTGAACATGTCAGAATCATTATTAACGTCATTCAAGAGCTCCTGAGCGATGCTCATGCGACGGTTCTTTTGATCAAAATTCAGAAGTTTCGGAACAAACTTTGCTGACACATGTCTCATGCCCAAAATATTCGAAAAAATTGCATGACACGCGCTAACCAAAATGCCAACATCCTCAGCAACTCCTCTTATGGTAATTCGACGATTTTCCAAAACAATTGTCTTCACAGCTTCAACGTTATCGCCTTTTGTTGATGTGCTTGGGCGTCCAGAGCAAGGTTCGTCATTGACATATTCTCGGCAATCTTGGAAGAACTTGTACCACTTGTATACATTTTTTTTTACTTAGAACAGATTCACCGTATGCCACTGTCAATTGTTTTAGAGCAATTTATTTTATTTTTTACACAAAATTTGATGCATTTTCTTTGCTCCTTTTTTTATAATAATTCAAAATTGCCGAGCACATCAAAACATGTCTAACCTTTCTATCTCTAGTTTAACCTTAACAAACTAAGTATCCTATATACTTGTAACTGTGAACATATGTTCAGAACATGTGTACCAACACAGCAAAATATACGTTGCCCTCGAAATTTCTGAGGTTCAAAGACTCAGTGTATGCAACTGAGTTTAGAGCACTTGATTCCGGTTTTTGCACAAGATTTGATGCAAATTCTTTGCTTCATTTTTTATAATATTTGAAAATCGCTGAGCACGCGTCTAAAATTCTATCTGTCAAAAATCTGTCAAACTAAATATGCTATATACTTGAGACTGTGAACATATATTCGGGACATGTGTACCAATGAATGTTTCCATTCATAAGGAATGGAAAAATGTTCCTAGCTTTACGAGTAAATGCAAATACAAACTAGGGTTTGTCAACAACTGTCAGACAGACCCCTATATTTTAGAGGTACTAATTTGTTACGGGATTGCAACTCACTTTCCGCAGCGTTTAGCCACTCACGCGTCTTCGTCGCTTCGTTAAGGGTACATCAACAACAGTCACTTAAAAAAAAATTTAATCATTGATTTTTTTTTTAGCATTCAAAGTACTGAAAACATAATTTTTTTTATATCTGTGATTTTTATTTTGCATTTATTTAAAAATAAATAAAAATTTATTTAAACCCAAATTGGCTTAATGTCGCTTTATCAAAGTGTTATAATGCCAAATGATAGAATTTGTCCTTATGTCACCTACCCAAGGCGACATAAAGTCAGATTTTGATATTTTGCCATATGTTGTTTGACAGTACCATATGTCACGGTACCGTTCAATTCATGATGTTTTTGAAGGTTTCAAGTCTGATATACACAAAATAAATTGCTAGTGTGCCACAATACTCCATTCTGTCTCAGACTTAGATGAGGCTACAATTCGGGGTGGACCAGGGCCTGAGCTGGCTTCTTCAGCTGATGCAGTCTTTTTGCAGCTGGCTAGAATTTCACACATTAAGTTGACTGAAGCTCAGTTTCACTTGTGTGTGGTACCTAAGATGAGATCGAGCTCTGTTGCGTTGTCCCTTTGAGTTGAAGTCGAGAACTTTCCGGGTTATAACGTTTAAACAGGGTTAGCCGAGGGTTTTAGACAAGGTCGGCATTGCGATATAGCTCATACAGCTCACTTTCGAAACGCCTCCTTCATTCTCCCTGATGCAAACAGGACCGAAAGCTACCCGAAGAACTTTTTTGTCGATGCATCCGAAAGCATTTTCACTAGCGTCCACTCTTCTGTGCCACAAAAGAATTTTTGATTGCTGGAGAGAGGGTTTTACTACTCAATTGTCTTATAAGCCTAAGAAAGTAGCGATTAGTAAGAGTCGGAGTTGATAGCGAAATCGAGATAGATAAAGTCTTTTACTACCCTATCGTGACATTTTGTCCAGGGCGACGGTGTTTTGTGCCACTCTTTGCTGCCAGCGTATATATTGGTTTTCCTTCATTAATCACTAAACCCGTCTTACCCCTTTTACTTAACCCTCGCAGTAGATCCATTAACCGCTCGTTTGCTCGGTGTGATTCCTCTGGAGTTGACTTTGAAATTTCGCACAATTATTTCAGGGACTTGTTTAGTCCTTTTCTAACATTGCAGGTTTCGATATTGTCATTATTGACCTTGAGAGAGCAGCGTGCATTCGCCACTGTTATCCTGCACAATCAAATGAGCTTAGCAGGCATGCCAAAATTAAACATGGCTCTGTATAGTTCTTCTCTGTAGATGCTGTCGTATGCAAGTGTGAAATCGATCAAGAGATAATGTGTACCGATGTGAAAATTTGACCTATAGTCGACTTTCCCGTACTCAAACCCCACAGACAGGGACTGGTCAGACTGTGAACGAAAGTCTTAGACGTTCGGATAACATGGCAGATGGGGTAATATATGGGATAAAGGAGAAGACTTTTTCCCCTGTAGTTAACGCAGTTCAGGTGATTTCTTTTCTTTAATATCGGACAAACAATGCTGATTCGTCTTAGCACTAATTCTGGTTCTACTTTGGCATGTTCATTTTGTTTGTTGGTAAAACCTTTAATCTTCATTCATAAGGTAACACCTTTCTAAGACCTTGACGCTCTTTTATTTTGCTTCTGATGAGCACATCTAAATTTTGACTTTTACCACAGCAAGGTGGTTATAATGCTTCACTGGTTTTGGGCCGTTACGGATATCCATATCTGTATGTTGGGAACAATAAGATAACGGTTAGAATCGATGCTAGCTTTTTGGAAAGTTCGGACATCTTAAACACTGGAGGACTGTCTTTTTTTCTGTTGGCCAATTTAGTCTTTATACAGTCTTTATATGCCTAAAGTTCTCTCCCGGACACTCTTCTTAAAATTCGTAATTGATTCATCTCCATTTCATTGTTCACGACATACTTCTCTGATTTTCCATGACTTACATCACTGTTCTTCGGGTGTAGAACGGAAAAGGCAGTGTATGTTAAGCTCATTGAATTCCAATTTAAACAGTAAATATTATTATTCTCTTGTCCACAAGGCAAGTGAAATTAAACACTTCCGAAGCACATTGCTGTTTAGTGTTCATAAAACGAAATTTAAGCACACAGATATTATCCGTGAATGGACGATAAACTTTCCATTCTCGGTCCAATGACAACTCTCGTTGAAATGGCAACACATCGGATGTCCTTAAAAATGCCACGAAATGTCTTAAATGTCTGTTTTCTGAAACGATTAATATTAAATTGTAGAATCCGTCTCGCTCTGAATAATAATCATTAATTTATCATTGTATTCTGAAATATCGTGATTTTTTTCCAAGCCGTACAACTCGCTTATGGAGTGTTGTTGTTTTGCTGTACGATTTTTCAGTGTTGTATTTTTGACAGCTCACGCGTGATTCGTGACATGTCTCTAAGTCAAACATGCTCATTTAGCATTGTCATTTCATCCTGGAAAGACTTACACCCGAACAGCGCTGCATTTTATTATCAAGATTCGTGCCCTGTGAAATATGTTCTTCGAGCACCTCGAGCATTTTACGGTCGTCAAAATCGATCTCCTGAGCAGGCAATTCAAGCCGTAGTGATACAATTTCGCACAAATTTATTGGGCATCAATCCTCCTACCCTATGCCATATCTATGCGTAGATTGCGTACAGAGAAAAATATTGCTGCTGAATCCGCCAGTGTTAATGAAGACATTGATTTGTCCATTCGTCGTCGTTCGCAGCAATTAGGATTGTATTACTCGACTACGTGGTAGACGATACGCAAGGATCTTGGTCTAAAACCTTACAAAATACAGGTCGTGTTAGAACTGAAGCCTGCCACAAAGTCGAATTTTTGGTGAGTGGGTCTCAGAAAAGCTGGAGGAAGATCCGCTGTTTAATCAAAAAACCGTCCTCAGCGACGAAGCTCATTTCTGCTTTAATGGGTATCTTAATAAACAAAACTGCCGTATTTGGTCCGATAAGCAACCTCAGGCAATACAAGAGCTGCCAATGTATCCGAAAAAATGCATTGTTTGGTGCGGTTTATGTTCCGGCGAAATCTTCTCTCCGTATTTATTCAAATACTGTGAGAACTACGTTACCGTCAATGGCTGAACCTGTACATGTGGTTCCAGCAAGAAGGGGCTACATGCCACACAGCGCGAGAATCGACGGACCAATTGAGAAATGAGTTCGGAGAGCAGTTTATCTCTCGTTTTAGACCAGTTAAAAACTGGCTAGATTAGGCAATTTGACGCCTTTGACTATTTTTTATGGAAATACGTCAGATCACTCGTCTATGCCGGTAAATCAGCGTCAATTGCAGACTTAGAAGACAACATTACACGCATTATTAGAGAGATAACAGCCAAAATGCTCGAAAAAGTGACTCAAATTGGACTCTCCGTATGGCCCATTTAAAACGTAAGCGTGTTCTACATTTACATGAAATAATCTTTAAAACGTAAATGGCAAGCATTGATCTATCAACTCAAATAAAAACTTTAAACCTATGTTATTTGCAATCTGGGTGTGACTTGCGTCCATTAGTGTTTGGTCGATTTCTTCGACGGTTAGAAAATTTTAAAATAGCCAAATCGTTTTGTGAATTTCCAGTTTAGAGTGATACTCGAACTAGCCGCTGAAAAGTCAAAGCTTATTCTGCCAGAGATGTTTACCTTACCGATTTTGATGTTAAAGGCAGCCAGGAGGACATCGAATTCATCTTTGATTATACTTCGTAAGAATACACACAAACGTAGACAAATACAAATCTGATGTTATGCGAATTCGCTCTGATGAGAATTACATAGGTACCATGTGCCATATGTAGGCGATTGCTTATCGGCTAAAAGTCAATAATTGTCGACTTAAGTTGAATTCGCACTCTAACGTGTGCATACTTTGTTACAGGTATAATCAACAACGCAATCCTATGCCGGATCCTATCCTATTCATCGCATCTTTTAGTATGTACATTGTACGTACGTTGAAGTGCATACTCTCAATCGCTGCCCTTCTCCCAAAGCTTATCCCCCACTATTGCTTTTCCAAAGTCCTGGCTAGATGTTGGAGATCTTTATCGGGTTGAGCTTCCATTTCATTGGGTTTTAACATCACTGTTTATCATCACTCCCTTTAGGAAGTTCTCCGGTGACGTGTTTACGCCTTCAAACACTCTTTGTCACATCACTTCCTACCATGGTTTGGGACACATTGTATGTGTGTATCACAATTGCTCACGTTGATTGTCTAAAACCCTTTTCTTTTATTCAGCAAAATCATAGGCCGTTAAAAACCGTGACATTCAATAAATTTAAATTTCTTTTAAATGACTCATTTGTATATCTTGTACTGTACACGCAAAAGTGCGTAGACATACCTTTCTCTTATTTTAAGAACCATACGCACATATGAAGAGCATTTCGCCGGACGATAAACTTAAGAGATTGTCTTACCTTCGCTATAATTCCACCATGGTATATCTGTCGTCATCTACCATTGCTATACGTATAACGCAATGAAAAAAGTGACAGAACAACTTTCTTACTGTATCAATCCACTGCCATCCGGCCGGCATAGGTGGAGATGAAAACATTCCTTTCAGCACAACAAACATAACGTAACTCACCACGATTAGGTAGTAAACAAACTTCTTGTGTCAATGACTTCTTGTTCTGGGAGACTGAATGGTGCTACATGATTTGATATGAAGGCCATGGTTGCATGCCAACAGGAGAGAAGTGTACTTCATACAAGTGGCCTCGAGTTTAATTATTGAAAATCTAAAACCCGTTCCAGAATCCTGGCCTGTTTTGATTTCTTGAGAGCAACAAAGTCGATTTTTTATTTTTTGGTCAGTTTATGCTGTCTGTTTAGTGACGTGTCTGTCATCTTTAGGGAGTATTAAATAAAGGTTTGTGTCAAGGTTCTTATATATCTACGCGATTTCCTTTTATTATCAACCCTGACATCTGGTACTTTCTTTCTGCTTAGCATAGACTAAACCCAAAATGAGTGCGCCTTCAAAACTTTAAATTGAGAATTTTGCAAGGAAAAATCCAGCAGATTGACCCTCAAAATATGCAATAATAATTTTCATAAAAATCATGTAAAACAGCGCTTTTAATAAATTGAACTTGATTTTATTGATGGTAGAAAAGCGCCGAAAAATAGGCTATACAAAAAGAATAGGTTGGATTTCACATTTAATTGACTATTACTTCAGTTGCTTTTAAACATTTCATCGTAAGCCGGACATTCATAGAGATAGTGGTCTGCGGTGTCATCAAAATTTTCAGAAAGTGTTGGACAAATTAAATAAACATATAGGGAGAGTGGTCATATTCATGCTAGAGGCATAATTTCGAATGAAAATTTGCCTGTATGGATCAATTTTGATTTTCATGGGTAAACGGCTCGCATTAGTCGCCAGAGCCAGCAAACTGTTGGCAACATGACGGATGTTCTGTTTTTCGATTTTAAACGAAGGTATTCGTTTTCTTTTGTCAATAGCTCTTCAGTTGCCAGCACTATGTTGACAAGAACATGTACTCCTTAAGGATGGAACCAAAGTCGATATACCTACTTCTTTAAAGTGTTGTTCCTAGTAAATGGGTTCGAAGACTTTTGATCATATCAACGTCAAGCTAAAGCCTGTACAGAATTTTGTTATGATTCCTCGTTGTAACAAGGAACTTGGATGTCAAGTTGGGCAATAACAACGAACAGCTTAATAATGCTTATATTGGCAAACACCGGAAGTACGGAGGCGAAAATGCTTTTAATATTTAAGAAATTAATCGGGTTGCTAACATCATGCTTCAGCACGAGATTTGTTGAGATCAAATTAAATGAAAGCAATTTCTTATCAAGCTTACAAGTATTAGTTATTGCTTTAGAAGTAGTCTTTTGGACATCCGAAGCAGAGGACGAGCTGATATGGGAGATGGTGTGAGATAACTATTTAACGCTAACTATCGTTGAATTCTCCACCTTGAGGTACTGAACGTCAAAAAACCAAAGGATCTTTCAGTACCCCAACAACCTAGAGTCTACCTCTCCCAAGGTACGATAACAATTTGCATTTTAATATGTACCCGCTACCATCAATAGCCATTATAATGCGGAGAGACTTCACCCTAAGTGCTGGAAGAAATGTTCGTTGACCGTGGCATTCGAGATTATCTAGATATGGAGCGATCAGCGACAGTCGTTAAGATCTCGAGTTAAGTTCAATAGGTTGTTGTAAGCAGCGAGCTTGAGTCCCTAAATCAGATAAAGATGAGAGAATTAAAACATAAAATACGACATGTCAAACGTAAATGCATTGGATCTAGAAGTGAAAGAATCTGCAAAAATGTTCGGCATTAGAACTTTTTATAGCATCACAAAAGACCAATCAAAATCAGACGAAAACCTTGGGGCTATCATTGCCAATCAAGTTAGATTGTGAAACAGCTTAAGGGACGAGTGGTATAGTATTTTTGTATGGATTCGAGCGGTATGAAAATGATATGCAACCAAATCGGGCGGAAGTGCCTGAAAACTCGTCACAGCTTTCAGGAAAGATAAAATCAGTTATGCGAACAAAACATTCGGAAATAATGTGACAGTATATAATACTTGCCAATATATCTAAAGAACTTACATTCACAAACTGGAGAAATATTTGTCTTCCTTAGCTATAGAAGTAGCTTCAATAATCCTGAAGTTAATCAAAGAAGATATAGAAAACATACTCCAAACAGTTGGTTTACGCTTTGAATCATCAGATTATATTGCTTCCAATATAGTGAATGTATTATCTCGACTTATAGTGGGACTCAACTGAACATAGGTAATTGAATCGACAAACCCAAGTCAACACATCTAGTAGCGGGTGTTTCGCTTTAACGAAGAGTTTATCCTACAATTTGGATGCAGTCCTTTGTGTTTAAGTGATCAATGTAAAACATTGTGTAATTCATCTTGTTCCTACCCTCGCTGCTCTATTAAACTTATTTGTTCCAACAGGTATTTTTCTTTTTCTATGGAAGGAATTTTATTTCATCCCTATTATTAAAAAAGGAAGTAAGGCCGAAGTCGATAATTATAGACCAACAGAAAAACTCTTTTGCATACCCAAACTTTTCAAATAGTCTATAGTCTATCAACAATTGCTTCCGTACTGCAGACTAACTATCTGCACAAATCAGCACGCTTTCATGAAGGATAAATCAACCACCATTAACCTATGACTTTAGAAGACGGTGATGAAGTCGGATCATTTTCCATAGATTTCATCAAGCTATTCGATACAATTTTTTACTAATTTTTACACTAAAAAAACTTGTTTTTTCCTCTCACTTTGTGGCATGGATTAATTCTATTTAGAAGACCGAAAATACAGAGTCGTCTTCCGATCTGAAATATTCGATGCCATTAAAGCAACATCTGGTATCCCTCAGGGTAGTCACCTTGAACCAATTATCTTTATCCTAACGATTAACTATGTAAATAACATTTTAACGAATTTTAATCATCCTATTTTCGCTGATGAAATTACCTTCTGACTTAGAATTAGCCTGCAAGATGACTTAAATATGTTTTCAGTATGGTACAAGCAAACTTTTTGGAGCTTAGTGTCAACAAATACCAAGCGATAACCTATTCCCGCGAATCAAGAAACCACTTCATCTGCGATGAGTCTCTTCCTTCCACTACCGAACTATGAGACTTATGAATAATTTGTGACAAATAATTGAGTTTCGACTGACATATTGACTGCATTATATTGTAAATAAAGCTAACTCTGCACGTGGCTTTATCAAACGCTGGTCAAAAGAATTTTCCAACCGTTACGTTACAAGGTTCATGTACATTAATTTTGTAAGACCTCTTTTCGAATATTGCGGCCAAGTTTGGTCACCCTATAAACAAGTCCACTTTCGAAGAATGGAAACACTCCAAAGAAGGTTTATCCGTTTCACAAGCAAAATATTTTATTCACTTTCAATCCCCATAATCTAAGATCCGTCCCACTTTTCCTATTCCGAACACACCGCACTAATTAAAGTCACTTTAACCCAATATCTAGATTCTAGAATGAGGGTTATAACAAACAATATGTCAACGTCTTTGACCTAAATAGCAGCAAATACGAAATCAAAAAAGCACAGCTCAATATGTCACTCCCCACGCCACAATAGATTAAAAATGTCTTGTCTTTAAGCCCAGCTTTAAGTTTTTGCTTGTTAATAAGCTTAGTTAAGTTGTTCGGGCCAATGTATGATGAGAAAGCTGGGAACATGCTATCTTAAGGATTTTCCCAAAGAACGGAATAAGAAGAAACAAAAACATCCATCCAATAGCAAATCTGTGCATTGTGTCAACGTTTCGGAATAGTTGACAGTTGCAATTGAATATGTTACTGTGCACTTCAAGTTCTTACTGCTCAGTGCAGTGTCTAAAAAACATAATGAGTGCGTGTAACAACCGATGGATAGCGGGTTGCAAGTATGAATTTTGTTAATGCATTGTTTCATTTTGTTGCAGGGGCATAACACCTACAACAATTCGGTAAGCAAGCGTCAGAATTTTCACTTCGCAGCCTTGCTTAGCAACGTCGTTGTATGTGTTTTCTAAGTTTGTTTGTGATTATGAGTAGCGAATTCAGGGTTGACGTAGCTAACAGGTAATAAAAAGTATTCACTTTTCTGCATACGTCCACATCTGTGAATTCAGAGCAGCTGTTTTGGTACTTAGTGAAACAAATTTAGATTCCCACCCACACCTCTCAGATCACTCTGATCTGAAGCTACCTAGCTACGAACTAGTGCCATTATTCTTCTCTTACCGCGGTTTCGCCACTTACGTGTGTAGTGATGTAGCTTACCAAACTCCACCACAATGTAGTCCCTGCTCCAATCCGGAATTCAAGTACTTGTGGTTAAAATTCCGTCCCTGTACGCAAACTATCTACTACTGCTTTATTTACAGAAGCCTCAAACTGGACAGCAATTCAACCTTAAACGAGTTCGATACGCTGTCTGACTCCATTCAAAAGATTGTATCCCTGTATCTTCAACACCCGAAGGATGGTGTGTTGAGATCTTCGCTGCGGAAAATAACTTGTCACAACTTTAAAATGGGCCCACACGTATAGTAGACGTTGATAGTCATACCGCCATCAACCTGGACTTGTTTTTAACTTTTCACCCTGATATATACCATACAAGGTCAATGTGCTATCTCTTCGGGCAACTGTGGCATATCAGCTAATTTCTCGTACATCGACAACGCAGTTAGAGAAAATCGTACATCAATCTGGAAAAAGCAAGATAGTTGCACTTGATATTTGTAAAACATTTGACAGAGTTTGGCATCAGGATCTTCTGTCGAAAATGCGTGCTTTTGGAGTCAATGACTCTCCTCTTCAATGGATTAGAAATCATCCGACACTCATTTTCGTCAACGATCTCTTGTCTACTGCTGCTAATCCAATATATTTCTTTGCTTTTCATAGTCGTTCCCGGATTCATGTTCCTGCTCTTCGGCAGTAGAACGTGAACGGTAGCGAATGTTAAGCTCATTAAATTCCGATATTAACAGCACAACCAATTGGGGAACTATCAACAGAGTGAAATTTAATGCTTCGAAAACTCAATGTTGTCTGCTGTCGTTTAAATTTCAACACCCAGCTATTGTCCATGAATGGCATTGCATTGTCAAAACCGAAAAACTTTCCATTCTCTGTATGTGAGTCAATAACAACTTACGTTGGAAATGACCACATGTTCGATTTCACCAAAAATGCTGCGAAATATCTAGGTTTCCTCAAGCCACCAGTGATCCATTAAAAACCGTCAGTGGCATTCCGCCCCTTCAAACCTTCAACCGTAACACCCGTTTCTCTATAAATGCTCATCAGTATACCCTCAAGCCCACTTTCGGATGTACTCTGAAATATCGTGATTCCTTCCCAAGCCGTACAACTCGCTTATGGGATGCTCTGCCGAGTTCTCTATTTGTTATTCATTATAACTTGCATAACAACTTGTATTTCTCTTTGCTACCTCCTTGAATTTACTTCGCCCGCGCTGTGTACAAATATCTGAAGGGTATTCCTTGAGCGCGCGCTAATTATATAAAAAAAAAATTAAAAAAAATAAAATGGAGGATACTATTGAGCAAAGCAATCGGGAAGGAAACACGTTAACTAGAAAAAGTTGGGGTGATTTTTTGCGATTGTTTAGATCTAGAGATCTAGAGTTTCATCCTTCTTCTGTCCACCCCTTTACTAGTGTAAAATTTTGTGGAAAATAGCTTATAAGTCAGCATAATGGATAGACCAGCAGCATCACACATTAAAGATGTCCTATTATCTTAATATGACAGCAATCGATTAAGGAAACATAGTATAGATTGCTTAAGTTTCTCGCATCCTGATAATTTTCAAGTCCAGGACTATGAGTATACTTCTATTAAGTTGCACACGATGAACTCCTTGACACTTTATTTACCTCAATTCAAACACACTCACTCTTATGGGGGACGTCACAAATTCAAACGTTCACTGTACCTTAGTCCGAATATACTTGCCAGCAACATCTCCAAAAACACACTCTACTAACAGGCTGCAATTTAATGCGATTTCGAATTAAAAATAGAATATCACTCATGGGATCTGAAACTAAAAATTCATCCGAATAACCTACTTCTGCAACGAATTCCATTTGCACAAATTTCATTCGGAAACTTATTTTTCCAAACTGCAAACAGCAAATCTCCAGAGCTCTTCAGCTTCAGATCAACTGCAGGAGTGTTTATGTTATTACTTCCGTTTCAGAGCAGCAGTAGGAACAGCAACATCAATAGCACCGCACATGGTCCATAAACTTTGGAGCAAGAGGAATCTTGAGCATGGTATGTTCAGCTTAAATTGAACGAAACTTTTAAAGTTTGTCGGTTTAATCAGTTCGCCGCCATTTATAGGTTACCATCGACATAAGCAGCTGGATTCGTTTTGTAGTCGCAGCAAAAACATCTAAGGTCCGTCTTGAGAGAACTATCCGCTTCACATTTCGATGGAATGAACATGGATCTAAAGCCAGATAACGTTAACATTAACTCCATTGCCATCATCGTCGCCACCACCATCGTTCTCATCATCATTTTGGGGATGGTGTTATATCTCATCCACTGATGAGTATTCAGATAGAGGAGGAACCGAACAACCAACGACCGATAAAAACTTCCGAACGGATTCTTTATAGCCCTCCGAAGTGTTAAGGAAAATACTTCGATTTGGGAAAAGTTTTCTCCACTTCATTCGAAAGGAAAACACTGCAAGCAATGCAAGCGAATGTCGGGAGTGAAGAAAGAATGAGAACGATGAGAGGGAATCAAACGAAGAAATTATGTGCTGAACGTATTGTGTTTGGCAAAAGTTCTTCCTTTTTTTCGACTTTACTTTGGTTTATTATTTTGTTGGCTCCTGGTTGGTTGTTTCCTTGTCGGAGTAGTACATTTTGATGTACCCATAAAACATGAGTTCCAAATAAATGGGAATTTTGCAGTTAAAAAGGGTTTTCAGCAGCAGACGTTGCCGAATATTGAACAAAGTTAACAAAGTAAAATATTGCCTTTAATTGTTGAAATGTAATTGTGTACTTTTGCAGTTCACATTAAAACGCGGTGAGACGAGCATCATAACATTGATCGGTTGATTCCATTAAATCAGGTAAAAATATGCCAAAACAACTCTCACCATCTAAACTTGAGCAATTCTGAATCGAATTGAAAAGAGAATGGCACAAATTACTCGTTGTAAATACAATACGACCATATGTTTCTTATGTT
Source organism: Volucella inanis (assembly GCA_907269105.1). Lineage (NCBI taxonomy): Eukaryota > Metazoa > Arthropoda > Insecta > Diptera > Syrphidae > Volucella > Volucella inanis. The sequence goes on from OU026153.1 coordinate 41,297,416, forward strand.
TCGGTACTTCTGCCAGCACCAAAGACAGTAGGCGATCCCATTGAATATTGTAATTCCAGTCCAGTTTCGTTACAAAATTAAGACTTCAAGTAATAGACTTAACGCTACCCAAGGGATACGCTTAGAATATAACCAGGTGGGAAGTACTATACTATCGGATGCAGGGAGCCCAGAAAGTCTGTCAATGAGCCGCCTAAGCTCAAAATGAAACAGAGGCTATGAAAAGATGCTTATAGCCTAAACGGTGTGTTCACCGAATGTTTTGAACCGACGACGTAAGGAAATTCGAAACTTATAAGCCTGTCACTAAGGACTGCTTTGGAGTAAGACGGCTTTTATTACAGGCTCATGCCAAAAGAACATTAGCAGCTAATAAGGTTTTTGCTAAAGATCGAAACACTTGAAAAAACCAGTAGCCTGCTCCAAACCCTCAAAAATAGAAAATTAGCTACAATAGAAACACTGATCTTCTGAAGATCTGATGGGACCTGATTAGAACCACCTCACAGCCACAAAATAGAGAGTTGCTTCTTTAGAGGCTTTAAGTCATCTGGCATCGATGGCATATATCTAGGAATGGTATAAAAAAGTTAGACCAGCTGCTGGGAGTATCTTCACTGTTAACACTGGCATATACATATGTATACCGAACTCGTAGAGAGCAGTTAGCTTTCATACAGAAAGTCGCAAATGTTGACTACAGGGTCAGCAAAAGTTTCAGTCCCACAAGTCTCACTTCCTTGCGTTCTCCGAAACCGCAGTATGCAGCGCCCTTAAAATCATGTGAGCCTTTGATTCAAGATCAAGCGGGCAGAATTGAGCATAAACTCGACTAGAGTGAGTACACGGCGGGCATTTTCATTCACATTAAGGGCGCTTTTGACGGCATTTGTAAATCGGCTAGATAACATGACCTTTTTGACTTCGATGTTATGGAGTGATGCAAAAGATCGAAACACTTGAAAAAACCAGTAGCCTGCTCCAAACCCTCAAAAATAGAAAATTAGCTACAATAGAAACACTGATCTTCTGAAGATCTGATGGGACCTGATTAGAACCACCTCACAGCCACAAAATAGAGAGTTGCTTCTTTAGAGGCTTTAAGTCATCTGGCATCGATGGCATATATCTAGGAATGGTATAAAAAAGTTAGACCAGCTGCTGGGAGTATCTTCACTGTTAACACTGGCATATACATATGTATACCGAACTCGTAGAGAGCAGTTAGCTTTCATACAGAAAGTCGCAAATGTTGACTACAGGGTCAGCAAAAGTTTCAGTCCCACAAGTCTCACTTCCTTGCGTTCTCCGAAACCGCAGTATGCAGCGCCCTTAAAATCATGTGAGCCTTTGATTCAAGATCAAGCGGGCAGAATTGAGCATAAACTCGACTAGAGTGAGTACACGGCGGGCATTTTCATTCACATTAAGGGCGCTTTTGACGGCATTTGTAAATCGGCTAGATAACATGACCTTTTTGACTTCGATGTTATGGAGTGATGCAAAAGATCGAAACACTTGAAAAAACCAGTAGCCTGCTCCAAACCCTCAAAAATAGAAAATTAGCTACAATAGAAACACTGATCTTCTGAAGATCTGATGGGACCTGATTAGAACCACCTCACAGCCACAAAATAGAGAGTTGCTTCTTTAGAGGCTTTAAGTCATCTGGCATCGATGGCATATATCTAGGAATGGTATAAAAAAGTTAGACCAGCTGCTGGGAGTATCTTCACTGTTAACACTGGCATATACATATGTATACCGAACTCGTAGAGAGCAGTTAGCTTTCATACAGAAAGTCGCAAATGTTGACTACAGGGTCAGCAAAAGTTTCAGTCCCACAAGTCTCACTTCCTTGCGTTCTCCGAAACCGCAGTATGCAGCGCCCTTAAAATCATGTGAGCCTTTGATTCAAGATCAAGCGGGCAGAATTGAGCATAAACTCGACTAGAGTGAGTACACGGCGGGCATTTTCATTCACATTAAGGGCGCTTTTGACGGCATTTGTAAATCGGCTAGATAACATGACCTTTTTGACTTCGATGTTATGGAGTGATGCAAAAGATCGAAACACTTGAAAAAACCAGTAGCCTGCTCCAAACCCTCAAAAATAGAAAATTAGCTACAATAGAAACACTGATCTTCTGAAGATCTGATGGGACCTGATTAGAACCACCTCACAGCCACAAAATAGAGAGTTGCTTCTTTAGAGGCTTTAAGTCATCTGGCATCGATGGCATATATCTAGGAATGGTATAAAAAAGTTAGACCAGCTGCTGGGAGTATCTTCACTGTTAACACTGGCATATACATATGTATACCGAACTCGTAGAGAGCAGTTAGCTTTCATACAGAAAGTCGCAAATGTTGACTACAGGGTCAGCAAAAGTTTCAGTCCCACAAGTCTCACTTCCTTGCGTTCTCCGAAACCGCAGTATGCAGCGCCCTTAAAATCATGTGAGCCTTTGATTCAAGATCAAGCGGGCAGAATTGAGCATAAACTCGACTAGAGTGAGTACACGGCGGGCATTTTCATTCACATTAAGGGCGCTTTTGACGGCATTTGTAAATCGGCTAGATAACATGACCTTTTTGACTTCGATGTTATGGAGTGATGCAAAAGATCGAAACACTTGAAAAAACCAGTAGCCTGCTCCAAACCCTCAAAAATAGAAAATTAGCTACAATAGAAACACTGATCTTCTGAAGATCTGATGGGACCTGATTAGAACCACCTCACAGCCACAAAATAGAGAGTTGCTTCTTTAGAGGCTTTAAGTCATCTGGCATCGATGGCATATATCTAGGAATGGTATAAAAAAGTTAGACCAGCTGCTGGGAGTATCTGCTGTCCTGTTGCTGCGAAAGTACGAAATCGACTTTTGCTCCGTTCAGGAACGGTTTCGGCCAGAGTTTGACCCAGTTAATGAATGCAGTCGATTCTTCAAGGATAGTTCCACAGCCGATTTGGAATGCCACACTATTGCCTTGTCGAGTACGACAACGTTATATTCCACTTCTCGTTGAAAACAAAAGGGGGGAACTGAATTAACTGAATAATTTGTGCGTCTCAAATGAAATAGGAGATGAGATCGCCTATGAACTTGCTTAAGAACTGCCTGCGTACTCGGTAAGAGCTTTAATTGATATTTGGGCCACGTGTGAGCATAAATACAGCTGACATGGCTTTCTGGAATGAGAGTGATGTTGATGAAGAATGAGAATGAATCTACTGTCTTTCAGTAGATTGTAGCCTGATTACTTGCACCATTACTCTTTCGCTTAGCATTTAAGTGCGCTGGATGTAAATATTAAAATACCAACTCCCTTCAATAAGTGTGAACTTTTGCTTTCTGCCCCTACTTCAACTTTAACGCTCCATCAAAGGTGAGGTCAGCTTTTATCATGGGATGAACTGTAAGATTCGAATTGAGTATTGATGTTTACTGGACTAACATACATATCTCCAGGTGGGACTTTGAATTAAGTGCTTAAGACGTTCAGATCAAATGCTCGATGAGTTAAATAAGTTTAGGCGGCTACCAATTGAACCCGACGCAGGAGTTTTAATTCGCATTTCTTTGGCGTATACAACAAGTATGAAAATTAAAACAACCGGACTTGCTTTATTTTTTAAAGTGGCAGTCGTCTTTTCTCTATCTGTCCCAACAATTGCTAATGTTCTTTACATAATGTTTTGCACACGACATTCTCGCCTTTTTTCGAGCATTTTCGGGTCAACACATATCTCACCAATAAATCCGGTGATGATTGGCTTCTTATTACCATACATCAGTTTTTCTACATGTAGTAGCCACACGTTAAAATTAAGCAGTCTTGCTGCAACAACACATTTCTGTACTCGTAGGTACGTTTGTAGAACGCTCGTCTCTTCCTGAATAAAGGTTGTAGAAATCACACTGAAATCTCGATATCATAAAAGGGTTTAGGCAAAATGATGCGCTTCCTTGATACTTTACTTAGTTAGAAGTATTGTGATGGAACACCATGAGAGATGTTATTTTCTAAAATCTTCTCTGACTACGCTCATATCCTTGATATCATTCGAATCAATCAGACAAAATGCTACGATAGAGAGCTTTCACTTTGATGTAGTTAGGCGTTTTATCTACCTCGGTTCCGATATGTACTCTAATAATGACACCTCATCAGTTTCACTTGCTAGTTCCTGTTTCTGTGGCCCGTGGCGCAGAAGCATGGACGTTATCGAGGGTGAATGAAGATATACTCGGTTCTTTTGAGGGATTTTTAACTACTCTAAGAGTAGTACAGTGATGTCGACTTTGTCAGGCTTATGTTCACCACGGTCTATAGTGTCACCTTATTTAGTTGGACTAAAAGGTTTTCCAAAAATACATGACATATGACACAATGACACTGGTATCTGAAAGGTGAGCTTTTGCCAAGAGTGAGTTTAGAGACGTAAGCAGCCGTATCATAGCGAAAGGGTTCAAAACAAATAAAGAATATGATGACACCTTCCCGTGAAGGAAAACATTCTTATGGTTTTCATTCTCCGTTAGGTCAGAAGAGAATGTTTTCCAGGACATTTAATAAGCAATCCTGATGGCCTGAAAACTTGTTACAACGATGAGGGCACACTTAAGGTCTTACCAATCCTAGCAATACTTCTCTCAGGAACAGCAAATTTCGGAATATTAGTTGTGGAATTGATCAGGACATAAACTTGCATTTGACCATGTTTCTTTTGAGAATAATTTTCTCATTCTCTGTTTCTGTCGTGTTAGTACGGTGAAAAAGAAATGTACATATGCTAATGACCAATGCCCAGTTTAAGTATTTAATTCCGTTGGGAAAATTGGGTAAATTACTTGTATATAGGATGATTTATCTTAAGGTTTGACTTATAATGTAAAATAAAACACATGAGTTTAAAAGCAAACTCAAAATTTTTATTATCAGTTGAAAGAACAATTCATGGCATTTACTTTTTGAAAATGATATCATGTAAATGTTGGCCACGATTACGCCTGAGGTGGTCCATTCGGAAGGTCTTAGTTTGGACGACTCGTTTGAGCATAGCGACTGGTATCTCGCGGATAACACAAGTTATGTTGGCTTCTAAAGAGTCAATTGTAGCTGGCGTATTCCTAAAGACCTGAGACTTTACATATCCTTAGAGAAAATAATCCAAAAGTGTGATATCGCACGATCTAGGCGGCCAATTTACCGTAGCAAAACGTGAAATTAAGTGCTCACCAAAATGATTTCTCAAAAAGTCCATTGTTTCACGCGCTGTATGGTTCTTGGCGCCGTCTTGTTGAAACTAGAACTCACCGAGACCATGTGCTTAAATTTCAGGAAGCACATAGTCCGTTAACATGGCGCGGCAACGGTTACCATCGACGGTAATATTCTGATTTGCCTCATTTTTGAAGAATTGATTCCACAAGCGCATTAACCACACCATACCGTTTTTTTTAATCGATGTAGCTCTTGGTACTCTTCTTGTTGCTCATCAGCCCAAATACGACAATTTTGTTTATTAATTTTTCGTTGAGCCAGAAATGGGCTCCATCACTGAGCCAGTCCCAGAGCCATCACCAGAGCCCATTTACTGAAAATATGACGCAAATTCAAGTCGCCTAGCTTCAATTCTTGCACAAGTTGAGTTCTGTACGCTTTTAGGCCAAGATCCTCACGTAAAATATGCCAAGTTGTCGAATACGCCAAGCTAAGCTGCTGAGAACAACGACGAATCGATTCTCAGCTACAGCTGCTATAATCTCTTCACTACGTGCTGGATGTAGTCTAAGTGGTCGAGTATCATCACTAATGTAAGCTGGGACTCAAATTTTCGAATGGTATTGGCAATAGTGGTTTCTGATTCCGTAATACAGCTGAACAATTTGGAGACGCTATTGTTGTGTGAGTTTTTCTTTGATGATTTGTCAACAATACTAACCAAAAATGACAAAGCAGTTTGATAGGAGTCACGCGTGATCTGTCAAAAAAAGCCTTTAAAAATCAAACCTCACAATGAATCACCCTATATATTTATTTAGCCCTAACTACTGAAACTTAGTGTCTAGAGTAGCCTTGCCACAGCATAAATCAATCGTTCATTCGAAGAGATTGTGGTAGCAAATCGGTACTTTTAATTTCAGTGATTGCAAAACGAACTCAGCAAATTAGGTGCTGCATCTACGATTGGTTTTCCATCCAATCTCGGTACTGCTGATTTGTGCTTTGATAGGACTCCCCGGAAGGTCTTGTAAGACTTATTCGTTCGAAGTCGAGTCTCCCTACCTGACTTTTGCAGTGTCTTATTATTTAGGAAATTCAAATTCTGGTCGATGGCAGACGGTTTTGGAAAATTTTACCGTTCAGGAAAGGTTCAATAAGCAGGATTTATGCCTTGTCATCGGCACTCTGCGCCGATGTAGGAAGCAAAAATTACCTAACTATGGATTCAAATAAATGTTCCAGTCTTTATAGACTTACCATCTGCAAGACCCGATTTGAATACTCTAGACTAAAAGCTGTGGGTGGTGTTGAAGGACATTGTTTGCTGTAAAAGGTATTCTAACATTGAGTCCTTAAAGACCGCATTGGCCTTAGATCTACCCAGCTTTCTGATGGATGGGGTGCGTGCAGCCATCAATGTGTGGTCCAAGTAACCTAAGGCCGGTGTTTAATCAAAAGGCGGATAGTTTGAATGAACTTGCGTTTTTTGTATTTAATATTCAATTACAAATTAAAGAACAATATTTGGTCGTTTTAAAGATGTGAAGGAAAATTTATGTAACAGTAGTTTTGTCCCTACTAGGTAAATGTATGTATTTATAATTCCCTACCGGATGTAGGAAACTTCAAGCCCTAGGTTGATAATACTGCGCCCAGGCTTTTAATGCGATATCACGGTCATAAAATAGGAAAGGCGATTGCTTTGTTAAGTGCAAGAATTACATACCAGATAGGTTTTTTTTTTGACATCTTCAACAATCTTGCGATAGACTGTTTTGAATGAGCAACCTAGATGCTCGATACAAGAACACAAAAAAAAGCACAAAGAAAGCACCAGAATGATGTTAAGAAACGCGACACGATACTTATTTTTTGGTGAAATTTTGTTCAGTAATGAAGCCCATTTCTGGCTCAATGGATACGTTAAGTATCAAAATTGCCTTATTGCTAAGAGTTACCATTACATCCATTAAAAACCACGGTATGGTGTGGTTTATGGGCTGGTGAAATCATTGGTCCATATTTCTTCAAAAATTATGCAAATTAGAATGTTACCGTCAATGGTAACCGTTATCGCGCCATGTTGACGGACTACCATATGTGCTTCCTTAAACTCAAACACATGGTCTCGGTGAGCTCTGGTTTCAACAAGACGGCTCTACGAGCCATACAGCGCGTGAAACAATGGACTTGTCGAGAAATTATTTTGGTGGGCACTTAATTTCACGTTTTATTACGGTAAATTGGCCGCCTAGATCGTGCCATATCACACCTTTGGACTATTTTCTCTAGGGATATGTCTTCAGGAATAAGCCAGGTACGGTTGACGGCCAACATTACTTGTGTTATCCTCGAGATACCAGTCGCAATGCTCGAACGAGTTGCCCAACATTGAACCTTCGGAATAGACCACTTTAGATGTAGTTTTGGCTAATATTTACATAATATATTTCTGAAGAGTAAATGCCATGAATTTTTCTTTCAAGCGAAAGTAAAAATTTTAAGTTCACTTTCAAATTTATGTGCTTTGTTATACATTAAAAATCAAACCCTACGATGAATCACCCTATAAGTATTCCTGCCATAAGTTATGTTACACAATTTCCAGCGCTTAACGTTCAAAATTTCTTGCATGAATAGAACCGTTAACTTTTATTCAGAACACATGCACTGATCAGTGAAGAATACTGTCAGCTTGGTTTCAGTTTGCAAACTGTGTAATAGTGTTGCATAAAGTTGGCCAAATTTTTGAAAATTTCCACTCGGAATTTCGAGAATATTAGGACAGGCGAAGAAGTGGTCACACGCGCGTCGTCCGTACGAATGCGGTAGTAAAGGCACTGCGTGAACGAATTCAGAGAAATCCCCTTTAGAAGCAGAAGATCATGTCCAAGGAATTGGATATATCAACCAGATCCATGTCTAGGCTAATTAGGGATAATCTGCATATGAAAGCCTATCGTCAATCCACGGGTCATCTTTTAATTCCTCAATTAAAAAAAATTAGGCTGGAAAGATGCAAGCGACTTTTGCAGTGGCACGCACACAATGGCCATGAAAACATCCTGTTTACGGATGAAAAAATTGTTACCGTGGAAGAAGTTTTCAACAAACAAAATGACAAAATTTATGCCACTTCATCTAAGGAAGCGAAAAAAAGTTGTTCCAAGGGTTCAACGTAGATACCATTCCGCTTCCGTAATGGTTTAGTGCGGGGTATCTCACCATGGTGTTATATCCCTCCCATTTCTATGAAAAAGGAGTAAAAACCAGGGAAAAAGTTAACCAAGAAAACGTGCTATAGGGTGTTGTGAAGGGTTTGACCAATACCCTTTTTAATGGATACAGATGGGTCTACCAACTGAACTCTGCTACAGCGCACAAAGCCAAAACTAGGCAGGAGTGACTCAGAGTCAATATTCCTGGCTTTATAGCAGCAAAAGATTGGCCGGATGTCCCGATCTGAATCAACTGGATAAGGGTTTGTGGCCAGACTCCCCACAGAATTTTGGAAAACCCTAAAATAGCATTAATTAGAGCAGCGTCCACGATCTTCATTGAAACCGTACGTGCTGCTATAGCCCAATGGCCACACTATTTGGAAGCTTGTGTTAAAACAAAAGTGAATTCAATTTCTTTTAATAATTAATATTGTGGTCTAATAAATGAAACAATTTTGAATACAGTTTTATATTTGTAACAGAACTTATGGCAGAACTAAGTAGTATATTTAGTTTGACAGATTTTTGACAGATACTCGTAGAAATGTTAGACGCGTTTTGGTGTGCTCGGCGATTTTCAATTATTATAAAGAATGAAGCAAAGAACTTGCATAAAAGTTCATGTAAAAAATTTAACTGCAAATGTTTACAAGTGGTACAAGCTCTTCCAAAATGGCCGAAAAGATGCCAATGACAAACCCCGCTCTGGAAGCCCCAGCACATCAACAAAAGATGATAACGTCGGAGCTGTGAAGAAAATTTATTAAGAAAATCATCGACTTACGTCGAGAAATTGCTAAGGATGTTGATACATTGGTCGGCACATGTCATGTCGACTTTGTCAGCAAAGTTTGTCCCGGAATTTCTGAATGTTGATCAGAAAAACCGGGTCATGAGTATTGATCAGGAGCTCTTTTTTAGCCAAAAACAACACGAAAATCATGCCTCAGCTATCATATTCACGGGATTTGAAATCATGCGAGCTTTTCCTGTTCCTAACACTGAAGGTATCTATGAAAAATCGGAGATTTGCAACGATTGTGGAAATAAAAATGGCATCGTTGGAAGAGCTCAAGGCTATACCAAAAAGTGCTTATGAGAAGTGCTTCGACGATTGGAAAAAGCGTTTGTACAAGTACAAGATGACGACATTTTTATAAAAATATAAAGTCACCTTAGTTTCTGAACACGGCTCGTATTGTAATGTTCAGTATGAAAAGCGTGCCAAACTTTGTCCGTTCGATAATATAACAATTTGTTATGGGAAGCCTGCTAACTTCGGATGTAGAAAAAAAAAAAAAAACTGAAACATAAACAACAACAACACACCAATTGCATATCTTTTCCAAAGATATATGCAGCGACATCAAATTTCTCATAATTTTGAACAACTATTCAAACTTCGCAAATGATGTACTGTAAATCGGATCTTTCAACATACATAAAGAAGTACTGTTTCAAACCATATGTTATCCAATTTCTTTATACTGTAATGCACTTCACAGTTTGTTAAAAAAAAAAAACCTTTTTCCACCGTAAGGTCGAAATTTCAAAATTAATGTCATCAACTGGTGCTGCAAGCACAACAAATCTTCCAGCAAAGGACCGTTCACATACCGTTTAACCATTTACGAGTATATAGTCCCTCCACTCCATAACAGTGACCACTTTTAGTGGAATTCAATTAGCACAACAGCGTTTGCAGTGAGTAAAAACCTTCGGGGCACCGGCAAAACAAAAACCAGCAAACGATAAACATTTTCCAAACAAAGGTGTAGAAAACAAAAAAAAAAAAAAAAATCTCGAAAAGCAGAAAGGAACGACATGAGCCGTGTCGTTTCCGGTAAACAATTAAAAAACGCCCTACGGCTTCTACTAGTTACACAGGTCTCGCACGAAGTACTCCAAGAACCCACATCACACAAATTATTCAAAAGGACGAGACTTCATAAATCATAAAACGTATTCCCGAATAGCAAAGCCCAAAGACCGGAGACCGAAGAAGACCTTTGTTCTGCTTAACTTAACCGAGCCAGGTTGTTACTCTTTCTTTTGACTTGGAAATTTTTTTCAGCTGTTTGCATAGCGCCATGGCGGATCATGACCCGGGAATAGATGCACACCCTCCTTAACCATTGAATTGTCATTTGGATGGTGGAATGAGCCAAAATTTATGATATCCTTTCAAAGAGGCAATAAAACGAAGAGTACGCAGCGGGCTTGGCTTATATCTATGGCGTGCGGTTTGGGATATGGAAATCAATCCTTGCTGCCAGAATGATATGAAGTTCGTGATTTGATTTTTTGAGCGAGAACGCAAAACCCACGTCAAGATTCAGTGAAGATGTCATTTTTTGTTTTTTGTTTTTTTTTTTTTTTTGTCTTTTTTCCTGGAGACATCAGAAGCAGGTAGAGATCCAGGTGGGATCCAATAGAGACAGGAAAATTAACTTTACTTATCCAAGTACTTGGCACAAATGATTTATTGACTTGAAACAGAGATGGTCTGTGATGTGGATGGATAAATCACGAAATATGCATGACTACACGAGTATGTAGATTTCTTTGCCTTACCTTATGAACGATCTCCTGGAATAGTCAAATGATTTGTTAGCTGCGTTTGTCATTGTGTCTTGCGGTTGAGTAAATTCAATTAGTCTTTCGTATTTTATTTAATGTTTAAAGCTCGATACGTGTGTTATATGATGTAATAATTGTAATGTTGTTTGGCCATAAACAACAGCTATACCCATATTCTTTAGGATATAGCCAAAGATATGGGCAAATATAGGGTTTTCTTATAACGACTTGACAACTTTTTTTTTAAATAAAAGGCAAACCATTTGAGATATTTCAAAAACTTTATTATTGGCTTAGAGTACAATCAAAACATTTATGAATGGAACTCGACTTCGTTCATATGGCCACCGTGGGCACGTTTGCAGCGGTCGATTCGTTGCACCCAATTTTCAACGACTCGGCCACACATTTTGGCCGAAACGGCCGTTATTTCGTGTTAAATGTTGGCTCTGAGCTCTTCCAACCCCACAGAAAATAGTCAAGCGGTGTTAAATCGCGCGAACGAGGCGGCCAATCGACTGGCCCATGTCTTGAGATAACACGCTCACCATACTTACTCTTCAATAAATCGATTGTAGCGTGTGCTGTGTGGCTTGTGGCACCATCCTGTTAAAACCACATGTCGTCCAAGTCTATATCTTCCAATTCGGGCCAAAAATAATCGGTGATCATGGCGCGATAACGCTGACCATTCACAGTAACGTGAAGATCGTTATCGTCGACGAAAAAATATGGCCCAATAACGCCGCCGGCATGCAAACCGCACCAATGAATGAAGTGGTGATTCATGAAGCACATGTGGGTTTTCACCCGACCAGCTTCGTCACTGAAGATGATTTTGCGATGAAATTCATCTTCTTGGCGCATCTTCTCCAGAACCCAATCGGAGAACGTAGCTCGTTAGTGTACTTTACCATGATGGAAATGTTGAGTTTACTGAATAAATTGACAGTGACAGTTTGATGATTAGTGAAAGAGTGCGTTCACAAATTAAATTCAAAGCTGTCAAGTCCCTATTGGAAAACCATATATAAGATTTCGGTCTCTAGAAATTTATCTATTTTCCCTTAGTTCTATTGGGAACTGGGACGTATGATTTACCAATACCAATGCAATTTACAACTTGGTCTTGAATTAAACCTTCCCACTATTGCAAATGCTGCTTTGGGGCTATATATGACAGTCGAAATTATCCAAGAAAGGAGCCGGGGAGATTTACTTGCATACTTAGATGCCATTACAGTGCAGTTGGACCTGGTCCTTTACTTAGTGCACTCCATATTTATCTTGGCGTATTTATGTAAGCTGGTTAAGTCCGCCTTCCAATCGTGCGTGCCACTTAAAGCGTGTTCATTCAGGTAAGATTCAAGCACTCTTTGATCTGGAGCGTTCGTTTAACATGTCCCAGCCTTCTTAGGCGAATAATACTTCAAGGCGCGTAATTCGAAGGCGACCAAGCATCACTGCAAAAATGTTGCTTTTAAACTGATGTAATTTTGATACATGATCTTTAAGGATCCTCTATAAATAGCAATGTATACAAGTGTCATATACCAATACACCTCGAAGTTAAGGCAGTGTATTGTGACGTTTTGTCCGATTGGACGACATTTGTGGCCCTACTTGATTTTACCTCATTCACAATATAACCCGTTTTCAGCACTTCTGTATCAATATTTGCACGCTAATAAGTGGTAGTTCGTTACGTTTTGCCAATGTCATTGTCACCAGCATAGAAAAGAATTAGAATTATCTGACTTTCAAGATTTAAGCTGAAAAATCACAATAGTATACGGCTTGTTTTCATAGGTGCTGCCACTCATATGTGACCCTACAACAATAGTGGGAGTATTGTATCAATTGTCCATGCCAATAAGAGATAGATAAGGTCTTGTACGCTATGTTAATATGGTTGATTCCTCTACAGATGACGCAATTTTTTCTTTCAGAAACTATCTTCCGCTGCCTTAACTAATTCGGCAAGTAAGGCCACTATGTTGGCCTTAAGCTTAGGTATTGCTATCCTTAATTGATTCTGTTCGGGCGAACGAGAGTCTTGCCTTTAACTATTCAGAAACAATTCATTCTACCTGATACCGGAAGTTCGAAATTTGGTTCGTTTTCGCCATTTAATAGTCTGCAAAAATAGTTTCAGTCTAGCACACAGTTTTCTTGTTAGTTTCTATAGATCTTCTTTTTGCTTTCAATTGTGCGCTTCCCTCCATTGCCCTTTATTATCATTCGATAATCGGATGTGCGTCCGATGCTCTCTCTCTTTTAATTGTCCTTCATCAACCAATGATTTCATGGTGGTGGTCGGATGAAAGCTAGAAAATTAGTTGCAGCATTACTTATAACTTCTTGACATCGATGTCACTGCTCTTCAGGACTTGCCGAAAAGTTAAGAGATATGCGATTGGCAAATGTTACGGAAGATCTGCCAATTTCTTCTCCAACATCTTAAAAAATTCTTTAAGACTACTAGATGCCGCCCAAGATTCGCAAGCCACTGGATGCTGGGAATAAGCAGAAAACCTTCAGTTGCTTAGCGTGCAACAAAGAAGATAACTTGCGCATGGTAAGGTGTGATAATTGTGATGGTTGGTTCCACTATATATGCGTTGGTGTAACTTCTTCTGTTGCTCATCGTGATTGGCGTTGCTCATCATGTTCCACTCTACCAGCAAGTGCTTTAATTGAATCCCATGGAACACTCAGTATTACAACACAACAAAAAAAATCTACACACTGTAAACAAAAAGAATCCCAAATAGAACCTAATTGCGATAAACAGGGTTTGCATTAGACAATCCGCATTTAGATCGGCGTAGGTCACTAAATGAAGATCTCTGTACCGAACGAGATCCAGTATCTAGTGCAGCTAATCATCAGGCCTCTCGAATGCGCTTATCTTCGACTGGACACTGCCCCATTCCATCAGTTTGCTCTGCCCTTAATCCCTCTTCCTGTGTAGGCGACTGTAGTATTGCCAAACAAGGAAAAGAATCTCAACCACTCCTAAACCCAAATCAGTGATTTCCCAAAGTTCTAAGGCATCCTCTCGCAATGTGCGGCGATTGCAAGGTGAATTGCCGCTTGTTCAGGAGCAACAACTAATTCTTAATCAACTGGAAAAGAAGAGGCAAATAATGGTGGAGCTAGAAGCCGAAGATAATAGTTTGGAATCCGAAAGAGATAACGAAAGATGAGCACAAGTTGAAGAATGGCTGAAGACGACTCGCGAAGTGAACACTCTGACTACTTCTGCTCCCAAAGCGGAAAGTACGGCAGCCGTGCAGATAGCTAAGGAAACCGGACCAACTTATATGCCTATAAATCCAGCAGCCAATGCGAGACAGGAACGTGTTTTAGGACAAATCCTCAAGAAACTTAACGTGCTGGAGTTACAGTGCTTCTTAAAGCAGCGAGACGCATTATGTTCAACATGGCTGCCAGGTGTTCTACCAACGGGCGCACCAATTGAAGAGCCAAAGGCCAACTCCTCTCCCGCATCTGAGCTAAGGCAATCCAACCGCATTACGCGCGACCAGCTTGCTGCACATAGTGGGATCTCCAAGGAGTTGCCAAAGTTTACTGGCAATCCTGAAGAGTAGCTATTGTTCAAGGCCAGCTACTAGCAAACGACAGTACTTTGTGGATTTTCGGATTATGAAAATTTAATACGTCTGCGACAAGCGCTAGATGGCCCAGCGCGAAATGTTGTGAGAAATTTGCTGTTGCACGCGTGTGTACGAGTGCTATAAACATTATGCATGAAGTTCGGCAGGCCAGAGCTCATAATGGATATCTTGCTGACCAGAATAAGAGACATGCCACCACCTAAGGAAAATCGCCCCGAAACTATCGTCGACTTTACGATCGAAGTCCAAAACGTTTGTACAACGATGGTAGCTTCCGACCTGCGAAACCATTTAAACAAACCCGAGTTAGGACAAGAGTTGGTTTGCAAGCTTCCCGGGCTCCTGGGACCTTTTTGAGGAATGCACAAGCTAACTTTGTCCTCCTACACACTCGAAGACTTTAGTAACTGGCTGCTGCAGCTAGCACATGGAGCGAACAGCGTTATAGTTCCGAGTACCTCCGCCAAGTTTCGAAAACGGGGTACATTAAACATTCATAATGACGCCCCAAATGTTTCTCTGAAGGAAAACTGCAAAGGTAATTGCCTTTATGTAAGCTCATGTGAAGTTTTCTTTCACTCCAGCAGGTCTGAAAAATGGAAGCAGGTGAGGATTAATCAACTGTGTCGTAGATGCCTTTGCTCACATTTCTCGAATAAGTGTACCTCAACAGTCGCTTGTGGCGT
Organism: Volucella inanis; assembly: GCA_907269105.1. Taxonomy (NCBI): domain Eukaryota; kingdom Metazoa; phylum Arthropoda; class Insecta; order Diptera; family Syrphidae; genus Volucella; species Volucella inanis. Next base: position 41,312,776 of record OU026153.1, read on the forward strand.
CAACGGATGCCTCCTTTTGCATCATCCTCTTCTTCACAGACAAGTTTCTCCATCCGCTGCTGGTGTTCCCGCACTAGCGAATTGTCACATGCATTCTGTGGACCGAAACCGAACACTCTCCAAAGTTCTTCCCGTCACCCTACATGGAAATGGTATACAAATTTCGAACTTTGCCTTTTTTGATGACGGATCATTTCTTACGCTCATCGACGAGGATTTACTAGATAGTTTAAACCTTAAAGGAGTTCCGGAGCCACTTTGTCTGCGATGGACCGCCAACAGTCATCGATATGAAGATAACTCCCATCTGGTAAATTTGGAAGTATCTGAAATAGGAGGCAAGGTCCGATTTCCCTCAAAGAGGTGCGTACTGTCAAGAGCCTGGGTCTTCCACCACAAACCCAAATAATCTTCAGCATAAATACAGTTATTTAAAGGGATTGCCGTTGAGATCATTTGCCGATGACACACCGAAGCTACTTATTGGCTTGAATAACTGCAAGCTTGGACTAAGTTTAAGATCCAAATCGGGCGCAGACTTTGAACCAGTTGCCGAGAAAACTCTCCTGGGTTGGACTATAAAGGGTCAATCTTCCGAATGCTGTAATACGCGAAAAGGAGCGACGGGCCACCACGTATTTCATATTTGCGATTGTGAAATCACTGTTAACGCTGAATTGCTTCGCATCGTAAGAGACTACATTTGCCTTGATAACATACGTGAAGAGTTGGAGGCCGCTTCAAAACCGCACTACTTTGGAAAGCAAAAAATATACCGCATCCAAATAGTTTTGCTATGGCCAAAAGAAGAGCTCATTGCTTGCACTTAAAAACACAAAAAGATCCTGAGCTAGTTGAAGAGTTTCAAGCTAAAATTGATTACCACGTGTCCAGCGGGTATGCACGAAAACTTAATCCGAAAGAGCTGCTTGTCAAAAGGTGTTGGTATTTGCCATTGTTTCCAGTTAGAAATCCAAATAAACCAGGAAAACTCCGCTTAGTGTGGGATGCTGCAGCTGAAGTGGATGGTGTCTCTTTAAATAACATGCTTCTTAAGGGTCCAGATTGGTTTCAACAATCCGCAAGTTTCGGCAAAGGCGTGTGGCAATAGGGGGAGATATCGCTAAAATGTACCATCAAGTGAAAATTTGCGAAGAACACTAGAACTATAAGCGCTTTCTGTGGATAGAACGTGGCTCTACTAAGCCGGTAGCATATACGATGTTGGTGAGGACCTTTGGAGCTACCTGCTTACAAGGTCCGCACAATATGTTAAAAACAAAAATGCCGAAAGGTTCCGCTCTGAATATCCGAGAGCTGTACAGTATATCCATCAAAATCACTACGTTGATGATATGCTAGACAGCGTTGACACTGAAGAAGAGGCGATAAAACTGGAACAGGACGTTTACTTCATTCACTCTAAGGAATGATTTCATATGCGTAATTTGATTTCCAACTCAAAAGCTGTGCTTAATGCACTCAATGCTGCGCAAACGGATACCTTTGATCTAAGCGTAGAAGCAGGGATGTCGTCGGAAAAAGTTCTGGGAATCTGGTGGTCAACTATCAACGTTATCGTTACATGAATAAGGACGTCTTACTTGGAATCCGCCGACCTACGAAAAGAGAAGTACCAAGTTTGATCATGACCATTTTCGACCCGTTAGGACTTCTTGGGTTCTATGTTATGTATGCGAAAATCATCTTTCAAGGCATTTGGCGTTCCGTTTGTGGTTGGGACGAACCTATCCATGACGATCAACACTCGAAGTGGATGAACTGGGTTCGACATCTGCCTGACGTGACAAAAATGAGGATACCAAGGTGCTACTTGAGAACCGAATTCGCTCGTTTTCCAGATATGGAAATGCATACCTTTGTCGACGCTAGCGAGGATGGGTATGCGACTGCGTGTTACTTGAGATGTTCTCATGGAAACTTAGTCGATTGTGTACTTCTGGGCAGTAAAACTAAAGTAGCTCCTTTGAAGCTGATGTCGATTCCTCGGTTGGGGTTCCAAGCTGCTGTTTTGGGAGCTCGTTTTGCGAATAGTATTGTTGCTGACCATTTCTTTTTACTCACAAAGTTGATATTCTGGACGGACTCTCGCACAGTACTATCCTGTCTGCTTTCGGATCACCGCCGCTACCGACAAGTTGTAGCATTTCGCATTAGTGAAATATTGGAGCTGACGGAAGTCTCGAGCTGGCGGTGGGTACCCACTGCGGAAAATGTAGCTGATGAAGCAACAAAGTGGCAAAAAACATCTGATTTTTTAAGTAGCAGCCGATGGCTGAACGGGATGAGTTTTTTGAAAACAGAACTATGCGCTTGACCGGAAGAAGCTAAGGTAACCCTGGATACGGAAGAAGAACTGCGAGCACAATTCGTTGGTAGTCATAGCGGTTATGTTGCAGTCGGCGGAAATCTCCTGTCTTTAGACCCTGAGCGATTTTCAACGTGGAAACGTTTACTACGTGTTACTACCCTGGTGATTCGATTTGCGCGTATTTGGAGGGGCAAGATCTACAGGAATTCTTCAATGTCCAGTTCGCCAACACGAGAGAAAAACCAGCCAATGCGCAGTCCGCCAACACAAGAGGAAATCCAGCTTGCCGAAATCGTGCTTTGGCGGAAAGCACAGGCGATTGAACATGCTGAGGAAATGGCGTTGTTGTTAAGGGGAAGTACGGTAAAGAAGTCGAGTCCAATCTTTAATCTATCCGTGTATCTTGACGAAGACGGCTTGCTGAGGCTGGGAGGAAGAGTGATGCTCGGCAGTTGAAAACGCCCCGTCTTATTGCCTAGGGGGGAGCACTTAACAAAGTTGATTATACACGATTTTCATTCGAGATACCATCATGCCAACCATAAAATGGTAGTCAATGAAATTCGACAATATTACTGGATATCGAGACTCAGAACTATGGTGAATCAAGTACGAAGGCAATGTCAGACCTGTTTAAATCGGCAAGCCTGACCCAAACCTCCAAAAATGAGTTGCTTACCCCCAGCGCGCTTCGCGTCCTTTTGCCGACCATTTAGTTACGTCGGACCACTTCGGTCCAATCTTTGTGCCTATACATAGAAGTAACGAAAAGAGGTATGGTGTTCTACTGACCTGTTTGGCTACTAGAGCAATCCATCTTGAACTAGCGTATTCGTTGTAATCCAGTTCCTGCAACTTGGCCATTCGGAACTTTGTCGCTAGGCGTGGATCGCCGATGGAATTATGGAGCGATGGATAAGGACGAAATGGTAAGAGCCTTTACAAATTCTTCCATGAAATGGCGATTTATTCCCCCTGCTTCACCACATATTGGCGGTGAGTGGGAGCGTCTTGTACGAAGTGTCAAAGATGTATTACACAACGTATTGCTTTCCCGAAACCCGCCGAAAGTAATTATACGTGAGGCTCTGATGGAGGTGGAAACGACTGTAAACTCTAGGCCTCTCACATGACTTATATACCTATAAGTCATGAAGAGGATGAAGCGCTCACGCCAAACCATTTTTTTTTTTAGGTAGTTCTAGCGGCGGAAAGCCTCTTTTTGAACATAACAGCGAAGACAAGCAATAGAGACGCAATTGGCAAACAGCGCAATATCTCGCTAACGACTTTTGGAAGAGATGGGCACGCGAATATCTTTCCGTCATTACCCGACGCTGCAAGTGGTTTGACGATGTTGAAACCAAAGAAGTCGACGATATCGTGTACATATCTGATCCCGAAAACCCCACAAACTGTTGGCCTAAAGGCAGAGTGATCGCCGTGAAAAAAGGGGCTAATGAAGTGGTGAGGAGCGCCCTAGTAAAAACGGTTGCTGGATTATACGAGAGACCTGCAACAAATATAGCGGTACTTGATCTCCGTCAGCTACGAAGGGAGGTAGGGCCTCAAGTGACCATACCGGGGGAGAGTGTTACGGAAGATCTGCCAATGCGAGCGCGAAATTAATTTGACGGAAGATCTGTAAATGTTAGAACGAAACCAAACTGACAATTGATTGAAAACACGTTTTTCTTTCTTTAATTTGAGTTTCTAGATTCCACACATGGCAGTCGGAGACCAATAAAGTAAGATCTCTTTGAATTGTAACCGTAATGTAAAACGAAAATGTATTTTCAGCAATTTTTTAATTTGGAATAATTTCATATTGAAAAAATTCGAAGACTTTTTCTCCAACAGCAAAGCTTCTGCGATTTGTTTCAATTGTAGTTGTTTGTTGTATTTTCCAGTTGCTGTGGTACCTGAGATATCCATAGAAGTATTTTATTTGCAACAAACCACTGAGCTTACATTGCAGCTCGGAGTAAATTTTACCGTCATACCTAGAATATTGCTAGTATGTTTCATCGACCAGTTGGTGGAAAAATTCTTTGGTAGCATTGTCTTCAACCTTTGTGGGATGTGAGTGCATATCAGGTTCACTTCTGATTCATTTCAGTGTTATATATATATTTGATTTATTTCTTAGCCGTACAATTAGATTATGGAAAGCCCTTTCGAGCTCTTTATTTCCTATTCATTATATAGAACTTGCAAACATTTAAAACCAATGTACATTGGTATCTCTCCTTTCTTTCTCTCCAATTTTAATCAGCGCGCGCTCAAGGGATTTTTGTACTCTTAAAATGTACACAACGCGGGCGAAAGAGAAAACGAAAAAAAAAAAAAAAAATAGACTCTGCTTTTGTGATCTTAAGAAATTAGCGTAGTATAAATTTCTCTTCCTTCTTTTGTAACACTTACCTCATATCATTTTCAGTCTTAGGCTTCTGCCAGTTGTTAGGCTGCATATTCGATATGCATATCCGAAAGCTTTTGTAACAAAAATGGAAAGATTCATAGATATGTACATACATTGCAAAAATAAAAGTCCAGTGAATGCCTTGCACTACAGCAATGCAATATCTATCTTCCTAGTCAAATTAAGTCGAACATATTCACATGCGTTTATGTTATAATTTCCATTTCCATTTCCAGTTGCGTCAACCTGCGTTATATGGAGATCTTATCATACTTCCCGCCGAAGCTTTTTGATTTTCCCTCATTCGGTTGTTATAGTTTCTTCGAACAAGTACAAACGTATATACGAGTATGCATATGTATATCTCACAGTGATAAATTTCCAGATGACCTAAGGCGAAATAGTAGAAATATTGTGAAGCGCGTGGAGAAAGTGAAAACTGCCACCTAAACAAGGTACATATTTACACCTTATTTTAATAGAAGATGGAAGAAAACAAGTTGAAATAAAGACTGTTACATTAAAAAAATGTGGTTTGGCTGACATATACATGTTCAATAAATAATATTGATACAATAGGCGAAGGGGGTCGCTCGTCAAAGTCTTTTGAAAAGTGTGGCTTAAGAAGCCAACAAATGAAAATTAAAAATCTAAAAGAAAACGTTTCCGAATAACTACAATAATAAAATCAGCGGTCAAGTCAATCCAACTCCTCGAGTGCAGACTCTTAGTGCAGACTTCAGCGCTTAAAAAGCATTGGCACTAATGACGGATGCCTCCCTCTCAAAACACCAGTATGAAATTTTGAGGAAGTCGCCATACCACGAAGAGAATTTTGATGAATTAAACTGAAACTCAATTAGATTCTATTAGCCGCGAGCTTAACTTATTTTCTGAATGGAGCTGCAATGGCTCACACAGTGAGTTCAAGGACACATTTACAGATCAAGATTTAACAGACATTTGAGTAGTATTTTTGGCTGTTACTAACAAAAACAACTCTAATCTAAGTTCCTGAAAAAAAAACCAAGGCCAGCGTCTACACGATGATGCAGACCTTTAAAATTCGAATTTATAAGGGAAACGCCTGTCAACATCCGGGACGAAAGTAAACTAGAAAAGCAAGAGATTTCACAGTTAATTGAATCAGTTGTTGTCCTCCATGATTCTATCAATGATCGACGGAAAAGTTTCTCGGGTAACAACTGAGACCCCATCTATTGCAGTTTGCCCCAGATGCAAGGGGGGAAAACCTTCACAAATGACCGATTTTCAAGCTTTACGAAACCTTCCCGAATCTGACAAAGCACTTCAACTTGGTTTGTTCCCTCTTTATGCGCGTATCAAATTTATGGAGTTTGTCTTGAAAATTCTGTATATGTTTAAAAAGCAAGCACCAAACCGCTTTTGTAAGACTCAAAGAAAGAAATTCAGAACAAATTCAGAGTAATAAAGGGTTCGAACATTGATGTGGTAAAATAAAGAATGGGCTCCAAAAATTATTGTAACACATCGCGTAAATTTTTTCAGGATCCACAAACTACCGCTTATATTACTGGTGTGAATGAAGAACTAATTCGTCGCCTCGGAATTATCCTCGATACTATACGCTGCTGTAGATCTAGTCAAATTTGGAAAATATTGCCAATAAATTTGGACCTTTAACGTACTTACTTAGGTGGCGCTACAGTCCGAAGTGGACTTGGGCCTCAACCAACAAGTTTCTCCAATGACCTTGCACCTTGTTTAATTGGTACAACATGTCTAATACAGTACACAAGATCCTATGGCATGGAGCCACCATTATTTTGATACTACCGATACACTACTGGTGATGGTGCTAAGGAGTTTCACATTTTTTTTACGCTGTTATCAATCCTGTACATAAGAATCTCTAAATTCTTCCTATAAATTTAATAATCTTCATCAAACATTCAAAAACAAAAACAACAATCAAACAATTTTAATACTGAAACGTAAGAACTCTAACAACTCAACAGATCAGAATCTGTAAATGGCTATATTTTTCTTCCTCTTTTAGTATAAGCATATCAAGCTTCTTCAGTTTTAGTTTTATAGGCGACACATGTATCGGTCTTTTCTCGGGCGAAATAGTGATAAGTTCATTTTAAAGAACTCATCAATAAATGTCGATCTCAAAACAGGGGCCATATCATCTTGTTGCTTGCAAACGTATTTAAATAAAACCTATAAAGATCTTGCCAATTCGGTTCCAAATACAGTCTTTGAGTAGATGCACGACAATAATGTGATTCAAGCTTAATCGACTTGATACTTTTTGTCTGGTCTGTATTATAGGTTTCATAGTATCTGCAATTTTATTGATCGCATCAATTGGGTAATTCTGATTATTTGGACATTCGGGTCAATTTGGCTATATGTATCAGTTTGGCATTCGTCGTCAATATAAGCTTTAGTCTATAACAAAGTGCAGTTATTTTTAAGCTCTAGAGTGTTACTAAAAATGTTTTTGCAAACACGATACGTCAAACCATTGTGTTTTATTTGATACACAATACTAAAATTACGTCGGATTTTTCAGCCTTACCCTAATTGGGCCAGGCCTTTGACGTATTCTCGTTTTTCTAGCAAAGATTTTGCCCAAAACGAGTCGAAAAGTAAAAGTCTTTGTGTTTCAGTCAACTTGCGACAAACGGGCGTGTATTTTTTTTCGGATAGCTTACATTTACATTGGTTGACTAAAAATTTTCGGGTTTTTCGATTCTACCACTTTGATTTGAATTCTGTTTTTTTTTTTTTGTTAGGTTGGTACATCCGTTGTTGACATTCCCTCTAAATCTTAGTGTCATAGCTTGACATTTGCAAAAGTTACGTAGTCAAGAGTACATCTATCTCTGTATGTGTTGGCGATTTTTTACAATTGTAGAAATGGATTTAAATTTGCCACAACGAAAAGGGTTTTCCAATAGGGACTTGACAACTTTGAATTTAATTTGTGAACGCACTCTTTCACTAAACGAACTACTTTCTCCGATGCGCCAATATAATGAATTTCATCGCAAAATTATCTTCAGTGACGAAGCTCATTTGTAGCTCAATGGGTTCGTCAATAAGCAAAATATGCTTTATTGGTCGGGTGAGAAGCCACATGTGCTTCATGAATCACCACTTCATCCACAAAAAATAATTGTTTGGTGCGGTTTGCATGCCGGCGGCGTTATTGAGCCATATTTTTTCGTCGATGATAACGATCGTCACGTTACTGTAAATGGTCAGCGTTATCGCGCCATAATCACCGATTATTTTTGGCCCAAATTGGAAGATATTGGCAAGTCGATTGACGACGACGTTGGAAGAGCTCAGAGCCAAATGGTGTGGCCGAGTCGTTGAAAATTTGGTTCAAAGAATGCCCGCGGTGGCCATATGAATAAAGTCGAGCTCCATTCATAAATGTTTTGATTGTACTTCAAGCCAATAATAAAGTTTTTGAAATATCTTAAATGCTTTGCTTTTATTTAAAAAAAAAAAGTTGTCAAGTCGTTATTAGAAAACCCTATATTAAATTTTGCATTAAAAATGGATTTAATGGTGCGCGAACGTTGGAAATGTTGGAAAAGTGTTTGGGCAACGATTTTCTAAAGAAAACTATCGTTTACCAGTGGCACGAGCGGTTAAAAAGTGGTCGTGAGTCAATCGAAGATGATGAACGCAGTGGCAGACCATCGACATCGAAAAGCGACGAAAACATTTATGAAGTAAAATAAATGTTGGTCAATAACCGCAAATTAACCATCAGAGAGATAGTGGAGGACTTGAACATTGCCTATGGATCCGTCCAAGACATTTTGGTTAATGATTTGGGTTTCCGTCGTGTAGCAGCAAAGTTGGTGCCAAAAGACTTCAATTTCATGCAAAAAAGAGTCCGTGTTGAGGTCGCAAAAGAGATGATTTGCGAGACTGAATCTGATCCCACATTCATCAAAAGGATCATTACTGGAGACGAGACGTGGGTTTATGAGTACGACACGCAATCCAGACATCAGACAAGTGAATGGCGTTCACCAAATAAGCCGAGACCAAAAAAACCACGTCGTTTTCAGTCAAAAAAGAAGGCAATGCTCACGGTTTTCATGGATTATAACGATGTAGTGCATCATGAATTTTTTCCAGAAGACTAGACAGTGAACAAAGAGTATTTTTTGGGCGTTGTGAGACGTTTGCGTGAAGCAATTCGCCGAAAGGGACCAGAATTGTGGGCAGAAAACTCGTAGAATTTGCACCATGATAACACACCGTCGCACAGTGTCATCATTATTTGTAATTTTTTGACGAAAAATGCAACAAATACCATCCGAATTCACATGATTTGGCTAACTGTGAATTCTTTCTGTTCAATCGAGTTAAAAAAACCACTACGGGGAACGCGTTTCCGCAGCCGAAATGAAATAATGGAAAAATCGCAGGAAGCACTGATGGACACCGATGATGGACACTGATGAATACCGAAAACCGAATATAAAAAATGTTTCAAGAATTGGATTAAGCGCTGGCATAAGTATGTTGCAGTCGATGTTGATTACTTTAAAGGGGAAAATAAAGATCTAGATGAATAAACTTGTAATTTTTACTTTCTGAATAGATTCCGGGAACTTTTTGTCCACTGTACTATCTTCTAATTCTAAATCCATAACGATTTGATTTTCCCCCGGTAAAGTTTCGATGACACAGTTACCTACGGCTGCAGTGTCAACTTCGACGTCGTCGTATGCTATCAATACTATATATCGTTCTGGAGCGCTTCATTCAATAGATTAAAATTATTATGTACAGAACTTAATGTAGAATTTTGAAAATCTTCATTCTTGTTCTTTTCTAAGTGATGTTCATTAGAAATAGTTTTCATGTTGTCCAATTTCATGTCCAATTTTAACGGTTATCTTAGACGAATAATGTGTATTTCCTTTTCTTATTGAAAAGTGATGAGAATGCAGATTGTGTACAATAATACCTTTTTTTATTTTTGCACAGATTTGTGGGAAAACAATATCAATGGAGCAAAAAAATGATTTACACTGCACTTACCGAAAATTTTGTTTTGAAATTATTTAACCACAAATTAATTATTGAGCCAATATGTACGTATATGACAACCTTTTTAAGAGCACGATATCACTCACACCTTGTACTACCGCAAAGTGAGGAGATACACGGTTTTCTCACAAAATTAAGTGGTCATGGAGTTATACCATTTTCTAATTTGTTAGAATAATAACTATAAATTTCAAAGGGATTCCCAGTTTAAGAAGAGGTAGATATCAGGTTTGGCTAACAGATGGCATTCAAATTTAATTTTCAGAAAATTTTGAATTACACACCATTCTGGTTTCACCGACGATAAAACCAAACAAATAAGATTTTCACCAAGATGTTTAAAAACTCTTACTTTTGTAAAGAACTTCTAACTGCAAACACACATTTTGTACATGCATATGTATATGTGCATACAAAGCTAACAAATGTAAAAAACGGGACTAAATTTGTTACTCAATTTGTAGAAACCTTTCAAACTCAGTTTTAATCAAGGTTAATTCAAAAGCGTATTAAATTATTGATTTGATGTCCGGGTCAACCCCGGACAGATTTATTAAGGCTTATTGCAAGCATATTCCTAAAACTAACAATTCTAAAACTAACTAAAGATAAAAACTAAAAGATGGGGGCTGATTAGGAAGGTTAGGACGCAAGGCATAGGTGGAAATAAGAATGTTCTTTAGGGAGAGTTTGCTAAGGTGGTAGCGCTCTAGACATTGGCTTCAGATGTCCGTAATTCGTTCTGTGAAGATTGAGCCGGAAAAGTTGCACAGACCTAAGATTGCGTGGGTTTGTGTTAAAAGAAATAAGTTGAATTATAGATGGGCAATCAATGTTATAAAATTCGATGAATAAAGAGAATATCGGTAACGTTTCGACGTATAGAAAAGGGTTGTAAATTTATAAGTTTCGGCCGATCATTGTACGGCAGTAAATTTTGGCTATTATCCCAGGGAAGACCACGTGGAGCAAATCGTATAAGCCTGCGTTGAACGGCTTCTATATGGAGGATGTGAGTTCTATAGCAGGGTGGCCAAACTTGGTTTGCATATTCAAGAAGAGGCTCAACAAAGGTTATGTTAAGGGATTTGGTAACATAGGGATTGGAAAATTCCTTAAAATAGCACTTGATGAAGCCTGACGTCTATTGATGTTAAGCTCAAGAAAATTCTCCTGACACCAAGTAAAAAATCTGTCTTAATCTTGCTGCAGTGGTAGGCTGTCTTAGTAAGATGATGTCGCTGCCTTGAGGGACACCAGAAAAGGCTTTAATTGGATCAGAAACCATAGAGTTTCTATAATGCCATTCATTTAGATAGGATTGCATCCACGTTACAAAGCTTATTGAGAAACCAAGAGCATTTAATTTTAGAAGGCTTATATCATAAGAAATTCTATTAAGGGCTTTGCTGAAAACGGTGGCAATCACGTCAACTTCATATCCAGATTCCAGTGCACATTAATTGCTTGATACAAATTCTGTTAGGTGAGTGGTTGTAGATCTACCTTTGAGAAATCCGTGCTAGGTGCATTTCACATTTATTTAAAAATATAGAGGGAATATCATCAGGGCCAGTATTATTTTATCCTTAACTTGCTCTAAAGTTATAGGCACAAATTCCAACTTTGTTTGTGGACAGCTATTTAAGTAGGAAAAGCAGGAGCCATTGGAAATAGACGGCGGATAGTTATTCGATTTACTTTTAGTTTTGATGAACTGAAATAATCGTTTGGGGGTCGGAAATGAATGTAAAGTCCATTCAGTTTAAGTAGTTGTCATAGAGAATTTGGTAAAGAACAGAGAGATTTATTTGGGCAGATTGGTAGTAGAAAAAATCGGCGTCGGAACACAATTTTAAGTAAGTATACCAGAGCTTATTTCTCTTGTTGCTCCTTATTATACTAGGGTGGTGAAGATGACGGATTCTTTTTGGGTAAAAAAGGTACCGATTAGGAGAGACATTTGAAAATTTCGGTGTGAAAGAATGCGAGAGTATTGTCAACCGTAAGATTAGGATTATTGTAGAGAAAGCTTAAATTGGCCATACTGACGAGGTTGTTCAGCGAGACTTAGTTAGCCCTCTGAAAATTAAAACTGTAAGAATGCTCATAGGAAACGCTAATAAGACCAACGACAACGTAAGAGAAATGGGAGGATGGTAAATATCCAACTTATAGAGAAGATGTCAATTTTCTATACCGACGCAGTTATCTGTATCAGTGGCGAAGACTAGGTCGAGTTGTCTGCCAATGTTTTTGTTGACCCCATTTAATTGGTACAGACCAGAGTCAGAAAGGCAGTCTTTTTTTTATCAGGGGTGGGATTTGTTGCAGTAAAAAAGGACTGCAGTCTGAGTCCATAGAAGCTTAGGTAAATAAAAATCACCGATCATCAGCATTAAAAATACAATCGATTGCATCAAAAGCTAGCTGTTACCCTTGAATTCAAAGAATGCAGTGGACGATTTTTTAAAGGGAGATGAGAGTGTCATATGGTCTTTATCTAGACCATCGTCACGGTCTTCATGATCGGAAAGTTTATTTCTGTACAAAACCTTAAACAGGTAAACTACAACTTACATCTTTTTTTCAAGCAGATTCGTTTAAGTGTACAATGGTGGTCCCAGAAGTACCCGACCCAACAAAGAAAACATAAAAATTTTGGAAAAAAATTTATTTATTTTTCAAAATAATCGCCTTTCAGCTCTATACACTTTTCCCTGCGATGTTCAAAAATACCCTTTTTATAAGAACTGTCTTGCTGCTCAAAATAGCCATTAACTGCTACAAAGTACCGCTTTGTAGATTTTCTTCACCATTTCTGGAGTCGTCACCATATCGACCATTGCGATGCTCGTCTTGGCAGCTCGTACGGCCTCGTTTAAACTCAGTAACCCAAAATTTTACTGTTGTAAACGAAGGAGCAGACTCACCCAGAGTAGAATTCAGTTCAGCTTTTATATTGGTTGGTCGAAGCCTTTCAAATAAAAGTATTGCATCACATAACGATGACCAATTTTCTTCATTTACACAAATTCACTGACAACGTTCATTATTGATGGCTGCACAACAAATATTTAAAAACGTGGCGCTTTCAAACTTGAAACATATGCTTTATTGTCAAACAACTACCGTCATGTCTAAGTCAGGCCGGGTACCGGGTAAAGAAATGTTGTATATTTGTTAAGAAAATACCTATTCGAATTTCTGATTCATGACGAGAAAGAACAATACAGTATATATATTTCTCCAATACTATAAAAGTAGAACGACTCATATCTTGAAATGGATCCGCAGTTAAAATGAATTTTTTTCGAAAAAATGCTATTTTCGCACCACTGTGCGGCGCATCAAAATGCTTGGCTTTCAACGAACGCTTTGGCTTACAGTGGTAATGTTGAGGCGTGTACGTATTGCTTGTGCATATTGATATATTGCCTAAAATTCAACTGAACCACTTACTTAGAAATATTTTATTTATCGGTAGTGCGAACTCTGGACTCAGTAGAGTGATTATTTTGACCGAAACAAATCTTGCGAAACGTTCGTTCCTTTTTAAATGCACAAAACTTTCTTAGTTCGCATTTGATATCTGTCATAAAGATCAGTCATGTTGAAATCAGTAAATGTCACTCAGCGGCAACCAACCTCCCCCCTATCTGTTTGCTCCCCATTTAAAAGAAAGCAAAATCAGCTGGTCTTTTGATTCATACTCGTTCTCTTCTTTGTTCGACATGTTTCAAAAGACGAAGCAGATTGTGATAGTGTTTTTGTAAGCACTCTTCGGTTGTAGTATTTTATCCCCAAAATAGGTAAGCGCAGCCATGGAAATGCTTTCTCAAGCCCATAAGCAAATAAAAAGATTTGAAAGAATGTCTGACATCCAAGCAATTGCCTATACTGAATTAAAAGGGTTGGAATTATTTTCTAATGACGTTGTTAGCACGATTGAAGAATGAATGTAAATTGGCTAGATTCCTTGGGATGGAAGAAGCCTTTAACAACGTTATTTCCACGGTCAACTCGGCACTAACAAACGCAATAGCCCGTGTACTTAAAATCAGATCCATCAATGCAACACTAGGTAAGACAGCCTTAAACGTTACTGCCTCTAAAGTGGCCCCTCAAAGTGAATGATTTCGCCCCTTCTGTGGTAGGTATACTATTTGTAAGTGGAAATTAGAGCCGTTGTGTTCGCGGATTGCATATTCCTTAAGATCACAGCCTAATTTCTTTAGACAATTAGTGAAATTCTGAACTATGCTCTTACAACTTTCTGTGGGCTGAGAGTAAACGAGCAGAAAACAGAATTTGTCCTATCAATAAGTAGATAGGGACAGTTCCTCAATTATCCAAAACTGAAAAATAGCTAGGTAGCATGTAAGTTTAGTAGAATATACTGAAAGCTCAATTTCGAAAAACGTGTAAAGAATTCATCTCTTGCCCGTAAAGGACATGGGTGTAGTCGCACATTCGGATGAAAGTATTCAACCCAAATTGTCGTATGGATGGATATGGTTTTTTTTGCTTAAATACAATAAAAAGTGCAGATAATTGTGTGCATTGGCACATCTACTGCCATAAGTACAAGGATTTGACTGAGCGAGGCCAGTAATTTCCTATACCATTCTCCTGCATCTTCACAACCAATAATTTAAAGGACATGAGATCAAATATTACATGAAATTTATGTACACACGTTTTTAAGTCTTAAAACAATATTGTAGGTATTGAAACACCATCAGAATGGAATAATCAACGTGTCAATTTAATGTCACATCATCTTTGCAGTTCAAAGTTGAAAAGTTTCTAAGATATAAATTTATGAAAAGTATGTCAGCATAGTTCTTTTGACAGTTTTGTTCCACCGACTCTGATCCAATTTCCCTCGTTTCAAACGTCATCATCCCTGAGACAAAGGCAATGGCAGATATAATTTGTGCCCTGCGGACTATTGCATTATCCTGGGATTTATGTTCTTGCAGTTTTTCTTTGCTCTGTGCTAATGTTTCGTTTGATAAAGAAAACATCTGTCACATCAGAACTATGTATAACTAGAGCACTGAGAACGAAGAAGTGGATAACTTTGCTTCGTTAATGGCATCAGCATCAGTAATAATCATCAGGGCAATCTTCCTCCTCGGTCCTCCATTTGGGAGTATAACGTCTCTGTCTGAAACTTTGTTGTCCTTAGACAACAAATATATGTATAGTATTCCTTTGGATTGTAGTGTAGTCTGGGGCTGAGATTTTTCAGGCGAGTGTTCACCTTATTGTTTAAAACAGTTGTCATCGGATGCGTTGGCAAAAGGACATCTTAGACAGAAGTTAGCTTGGGAATTAACTTTTGTTTTAACCCTTATTCAACTCTGATTCTTCAATACATTAAGAAACAACTGTGTTTATTTAGGCATCCTTTATCTGCTAAGAAACAGACATGAATGGTAGAGTGAATATGAGTACGAGAGAAAGTATCTGTAGAGAGTTTTGTCTTATATTATGAGAGAAAAACTTCGTGTGTGTAATATATACCAATCGATTCAAGAGGATATAACAGATTATTTTGATCTGCCCACTGTCAAATTTAATAAGATGAACCCTTCTGACATTCTGGAACAGAAACAAATTAACTTTGATTTTATCGTTGCATTTTGACGTTAGCTGACGTGTGTATGTATACCTTTCGAGGAACTTTGTTTTGTTGACAACATGATCCTTTGATACATGTACATATCTTCTAGCTTTTTAAAGTTAAAGAAAATTCCAATGAAATGAAGGGATTCCATTCGGTAAAATTCAATTAGGGGACAATAGACGTTGAGAATTGTTTTTCTTTTTTTTTTTTTCAAAAAAAGTATACATCTACACGAAATTACTTTTGAAAACTCATTCCTTAACTTCTTGGAAAGGAGATGACATTTTTGTTGGTTCTTCGTTGCACTTTTTCTGTTGACTTCTGCTGACTTCTGTCACTCGACAATGGAACGAAAAGTCTCTTGACTATTGAGGGACAATGGAATCGTTATATCTTATAAGTAGAACCAGAGAAAAAAAAAATCCTTAAACACACAGAAACATCTAATTGCTACTTATTGGAAGAATGTCTTTGTTGCTTAATTTCAAAGCGCTAAATTTCGTTTTTGTCACATGTTTTAATTAGAGCTCTTCAATTGACTTTGCTATAATTAAATCGAAGGTAAGTCTATTGTTGTCAGGAGATTTCTTTTTACAGACAAAAAAATACAGAAACAGAAGAGTAACGAGATGCGCTTTTATACCGAGCGACCTTAATTGAATCTGTTTGGCGTCAGGCAGTGCAAAAGCAATGACGGATTAAGTTAAGTACGATGAAGATATCAAAACAAAAAAGTCTAAGGAACTTGAAAAAAGTGTATTTTAACGGATATGTATGGCTTGTTCTGAACTTTCATTTTACAAAGATGGTGCCGTCGATGAAATCGATATTGCTAGTGCTTGTCTCATTCTCTCCTTCCTTTTAGAGCAGTTTAAAGACCGCATTGATTCTGTAAGTATTCCTTTTCCACCAGCTTTATTCTTAACTAGCTGCGTCCAGTTGGTTGAAGTTCGATTCTAACTGCGCACTTAAAAGTTAGTGGATATCGAATTCATATTCTTGGGTCAATGGTTAACTCAACACAACACAGTCTGATATAAGGAATATAATTGAAGTAGTTCAGTTGCCATGTCATATGTCTTTCCGGCTCCTGCGGATTTGTCTGACTGTAGATTTAACCATCCTCAGTTCGTTTTGGCCAAGTGGATTTTGCTCACGTCGATGTCATCAAAAATGCTGCGAAATGTCTAGGTTTCTTCAACCGATGTATAAAATACTTCACCCCCTCTGACTTGGCCTCAATATATATATAAGGCGTTTTACCACCTAAAACTGAAGTAAAATGCCCATATCTAGTCAGGAGCCCCTAAGACCACTTTACACTAGCT
This sequence comes from Volucella inanis, assembly GCA_907269105.1. NCBI lineage: Eukaryota > Metazoa > Arthropoda > Insecta > Diptera > Syrphidae > Volucella > Volucella inanis. The sequence goes on from OU026153.1 coordinate 41,329,566, forward strand.
AGATAGGATCCAAAATCGTAGGATAAAACTCAAAGGTGTTGCCAATATCACAAAGACTTTCGACACCCTCGAACACCGTCATAACGTCTCCTTTTGTTGTATCGCTACTTTCACCACTAGGACTCTATCTAAATTGCTAGCATTCCGCCCCTTCAAACTTTTAATCGACTGAATGCCCATTAGTACACCCCTAAGCTTACCTTCGGACATACTCTGAAATATCGTGATTTTTTCCTAAGCCATACAACTCGTTTGTGGAATTCCCTGTCGAGCTCTTTATTTCCTAGCCAGTATAACTTGCAAACGTTATATATTTATAACTTACTCCTGCACTATGTGCAAACATCTTAAGGGTACATAAAATTCCTTGTGTGCACGCGAATTATATATTAAAAAATGTTGAATAGATCATTCTGCTCCATTTTTATTTGCTTTTTTAAAATGCTTTCGCAAAAAATGGGAAACAATCGGGAACATTTTTTATGGTCTGGAAGCAGCTTTACATCAATCTCCGATCTATCCAACTCGTAGATATCCGTAAGGAGAAATAAAACAAGGATCCAATCTAATTCAATGAAAAGAAAAATCGGATATCTTTGGTAAATATTCTTATCTTACATCCTACAGTTCAGTTCAGCTCAAACCGTTGAGACTTTCTTGCCTGTAAAGGGATTTGCAGCGAAACATTCCGGGCTATTTTTGTCGGTCTAAATAAAACAAATACGGTCTTTGTTAAAGAGTTTTCGGAAAATCTGCTGTTTCTCCTCCTCGAATATATCTCCTGCATGGCCAACTTATACCCCAGGTTCAATCCTTTGCAATTTCGGAATATTATACGATTGAGAGTTGCCCTTTCGTTGTCATATTGATGAGGTAATCGCTAAACTCAACTCATCACTTAGTTTTATTAACGATGGTCTAAAGAATTTTGCAACCCCTATGTAACAAGGTCACTTTACATTACCCTTGCCCAGCCCCTTCTCGAATATTCCAATCAAGTGTGGTCGCCCTTTCAGCGATTCATTCCGAATTAAGAACATTTAACAATGTATATACAAGGTGTCCCCTAATTCGTTAATGATAATTTGGGAAATGATTCTTGCGTATACTCGTATTCTATGAAAAAAATCGTTCTACAGTAAGGGTCTATCTTTATCCGAGCATCGAACTTGTCGAGTTGTAGAGGCTGAGTAAGGTGAATATATCTGTACACAGAGGATCTCTGTACAGATGGACCTTTTTTCTCCGCTAGTCGTGGAACTATGAAAACCGCTACAGAAAAAATAAAACCCGAGCCGGTACTCCTTTATTACCGGGCGGTAATACGGTCACTGGACCGACTACCGACAGGGCTCCTGTAATGCCGAGCAAAAGAACATTTGTGGCAGGCCATGGTAATCTTTTACAAGGCAAAAGCAATGAGGCTAAAACAAAGCTTTCAGGAAACGGCAGGACATGACAAGACATGGTTCTACCACTTCCTCCACCCCTAGCAGCAGCAAGTCTGTGGCAGGCCATGGATGCCCTACTGCTACCAAAGTAGCTAGTAGAAGCTCAACCCCGCAAGAGAGCTCCTAGTAAGGTGCTTTACACAAAACGCCGAAATGCGGTACGTATCATCAAAACCTGCGGATTTATTCCGGAAAAAGGGAACTAGAGTGCGCGAACAAAATCCATAAGGACGGACCCCACACCGTTTCGAAATCGCTAAAAGACTCCTCCAAGTGCCAGAGATCATTGGAGGAAACCATTCCGGTTCCCAAAAGGCCCAACATGAGAAACTCCCCCAGGACCTTCCGATGCTATTGTACATCCTTGAAGTCTTTTAGCGATGTCCTAAAGGAAGAAATCATGATCGCGGTGATCGATAGGAATAACGCCGACGGATCAATTTCAACAGACCTGTGGCAGCTAGATAAGTTGAAGCTTTTAAACAACTTCTTGACCATCATGCGGGAAAACTCCGGACCATCTCCCATCGCAAGCGACGCTGGCTGGTACCAGGGCCACATTAAGTTGATCGCTTGCACTGACCAGAGATCTTTGAATCTCTATAACAAAGCTAAAGTTGGTCTAGGAGAGGTCTGGCCAGGTGCTAGGCTTGAGGTCGTGGCAAAGGAGGATATTCCTCGCAGATCTACAAGCCACGCCTGGATTCCAGCTGAACCCTCCTACCTAGAAGACATTCTCGAGATCATTAGGCTGAGTCACCCGACGCGAAACTAGAGTAACTAAGGGGCCCTTACAGATGCGCGTTAATTGTGATCAATAAGGAATCCCTTAATGATTCGGTTTGGCTTCGAGTCTATCTACCTAAGGATCTACAAGAAGAACGAGCTAGATGCTGATAAGCAACCGGCTCCTTCTTTAAAATATAGTACAAACCTAGCCTTTTACATTGGAGCGACGATATCCTTTCCTAAGTTGGATAGCGACGACTCCAACCAGTCCGGGGCGACTAACAAGACGTCTACATCCATCTTTATTTTACGTCGGAGATAGATATTGACAACGAAGCAAACAGAGTTCCTTTACGGTCAGACTTGGAGGATGAGATTTTGGGCTCGCCTTCAGAATCGGCGGACTCTTGCAGCACCGTGGAAGGAGTTTCTTTGGAGAATTGTAGTAATGACTTTACGATTTCTCCAAATTTACCTCCACCACTCAAAAAATACCTCGCTCGCACTTATTCTGCGGCTATTCAAAGGCACAGATGACATCGTCCTAATCTAAGAACCAAGGATTGCTGAAGGCGTGGTTCCTGCGCTAAGGACACGTCTATAGGTTCCGCTGTATACCAAAGACAAAGATAAGATCAGAAATTGTATATTAGTAAAACGTAGCCTAAATTCATTTCTACATCCTAACATCAGCGACCCTGACTTAACCGTTGCCAGGCTAGAAACGACCAAAGATAGCTTCTGGACAGCATCGGCATATCTGAAATAGGGTGGTAATAAAATCAATAATATAGAATACTGACCTCATTATAGGATGTGATGCCAACGCGCATCACACAATGTGGGGCAGCACCAATGATAGAGGTGAGCCACTTTTTGAATAGAATATTAGTACTAACCTTACTGTATGTAATACCGGTAATGAGCCAACATTGCTTCACATCACGTCTGTCTCCGAACGCATTGATCATTTGATAACGAACTGGATGTTATCGTCTGAACACTCCTTTTCAGATCACAGATACATCCAATTCAATTTAATGAATGTACCTCCCTGCCAAACAGCATTTCGTAACTATCGGAAAACTGACTGGCTCAAATACAGCGAAACACTTTTAAAAAGTATCTCTCCCGACTTTTCAAGCCCCCCGGACAACACCAATGAACTTGGCCTTACGGGCTGTCCTCCAATTAAACCTAGAGGTAAGAAAAAGCCATACTGGTGGACATCCAAACTGGTGCTGTTTAGACACGCTTGTAGGAAACTTTTCAACAAAGCAAAAACCTCAAGGAAAGCGTCGGATTGGGACTCATACAAAGAATCAATCAAAGTTTATATGCTTTGAATTGAATTGAGGACGGCAAAGCGTGAAACCTGGAGGTCCTTTTGTGATAAAATCACTGAAGCCTCTGAGGCATCAATAATAATAACAAGTCCTTCGATGCCTAGCAGATTGAAAAAAGCGACGGCTCGTGGACGACCTTAAGTGAAGAATCATTCAACCTGTTACTGGATACTTTCCCCTTTCAAGGCTAGGAACAATAATAGTAGAACCATTGCAGCCCCGTGGAGGTTAAAACGAGTACATCAGCATTTAGGGCATCAGATATTCAACAAATGCGGCGTATTTACCTTTGTCGCGTCAAGTTCGCAGTCGCCTAATCTGACAGTATTGTGATTTCATCTCATTCATCTAGCCCGAACGGAGGGCGCCCGCGCATGTGCCCCGTGAGCGAGAGTGCTGTCGGGCTGCGCCGCACAGGCTGGGCAATTAATTGGGCGGGCAAACGAAGTTGTCATGGACTGACAGTGACATTACGTTGCGAGTTCATAGTTAGGTGCGGGCGTACAACTTGTGATTTTTTTTTTCTTCGCGACACTACTGTGAGTTTCCACTATGTTGGAGAAGTGCTTAATTTCTGATGATGTAGTCGAAACAGACTTGTGTAAAGTAGGAAGTAAAGGGATAATTGGGATAGTGAAGGTAAGTGCATTTACATAGGAAAGATGGAAAAAACATACAGGTTTAAGGAGTAAGGCGAGTGATGTTGTTCACAAAACTTGCAGAAGAGAATACTTTAGCAGTGACTCAACAAAAAGGTTTGTAAGAGAACAAGTTTGTTCAGAAACATAACGTGATGTCTCTTCCTTGCGTTCAGGACAGGATATATTTGTACAGAAGCGTACGATGAAGACTGCGTTTCACAATTCCGTACTTTTCCGTGGACAGAAAAGATAGGGTGACGAGGTCTGACAAAAACTTCGGTTGACATTAACTGTAACGAAAATATGATCATCACTGTCCAACAGGAGCATTTTCTCGCCAATAAAAGGAATGATACAACCCTGATTCAGTTCTTCACCGAGAAGATGACAGCAGCAGGGATTGAAAGAACTGTTGCAACCGGTGATGCTGATAGTATTATTGTCAGATGCGGGTTCGATAAGGCTGCCGTACATCAAACTGTTGTAATAGTTGGGGAGGATGTCGACTTGATAGTGCTCCTCATAGGATTGGCTCCACCACATATCAACGTGTTCTTTACGAAGCCAGGGTAATTTCAACAGCTTCCTTTCAACAAAACAATTCTCCTTCTCCGCAGCTCCTCCGGATGCGACACCATCTCCGCGATCTATGGAAAAAGCAAAACAGGCCGGCGAGAAGTTATTGCTGGTGATTTAAAAAGCGCTTGCCCAACAATAGAGCCTCAAACATACCGCTACTCAGCTTTTTGGAAGCATCGGTGAAGCCTAAATCAGATCTGGCCACTCTTCTTCCTACCAGAGGAGCTTCCAAGCAGCACTCGTTCAAAGTGTACCTGCAGGTATCCTTAATCACAAAATATCTATTTGAGCTAAATATTAACGTTGATCTTATTACTTTTTTACAGATACAACAATGGCTCGGAAACCCCCTACCACCTACCCAATAGGGATATCCCAGCGGAGACGATGGCATCTTAAGCCCAGTGACAACAAACGAGCCAGTGGCATATGTGAAGTGCGATGCGGCTGCCAGAAAGCAGGAATTGCCTGCTCCAGTGTCTGCGGTGTATGCTCCGGCTCATGCACTAACGGAACCCCCATCGAAGACATCGTCGGCGATGATGATACTTTAGATTTAGAAGATAATTAGGAATTTTATTTCTAGGAATATACCATACGTGCCTACTTAAAGAAATGTAAGTTTATTTTTTATTGTCCATTTTCTTCCCTCCATATTTCATTAAATATTGATTTCAGCGAAAAAGTGTATAGAATGTTTTTTGTAGAGAATTTTATGTTAATTAATTTAGTCTAAGAACATTTTTTGCTATGGGCCACCATTTACGAGTTATTTACGAAAAACTAAAAAAAGGACCATTACACACCCCTCCTACCCGTTAGCTTCACCATCATTTATCAGTACTTTTAGTATGTTGTTTAAGACACTGTTACCTACAACTATACCAAAATTTGCTTTTACACGGATTATTTCCCCTATTTTTCCTTCGTTGAGTGGACTAAAATATCATGAAATCTATGAGTTTTTCTGCAGACTTGATGATGATTTTTTTTAATTAGGTAAATAAATATAGTAAAACGATATGTTAATTAGGCATTTTCTGGAGAAATGTGACCTCAAAGTCGAAAATTAGCATGGGCAAGAAATTACCATGCTTACAAATTTTATATCCGAAGTCTCAAACAAGATATCGACTTTATTTAAGCGCAGTTAGTTCTAAAAATAAGGTAATGAAGGAAGTTCTACCAATAGTTAATTATAACAGACCAATTTCCGTTTAGATGGGCCAGGATACACCAAGGTACCTTTTATTAAGTCCTCGGTAAACGATTTTTTTTATAATCAGCGCGCGTTCAAGGGGTTTTTGTACCCTTAAAATGTTCGTACAAAGCACTGGCGGAGGAAATTTAGGGAGGAAGAAAAGACAGGTACCGATGTACATTGTTTTTAAATGTTTATAAATTGTTACGACCAGGAAACACAGAGGTTGGTAGGGCATTCCATAAGCGAGTTGTACGCCTTAGGAAAGAATCACGATATTTTAGAGTACGTGCGAAAATGGACTGAGGGTATACTGATGGGCATGAGGGTGTTACGGTTGAAAGTTTAAATGGGCGGAAGGCTACTGGCGATTTCAATGGAGCACTGGTGGTGAGACAAAGTGAGACAGGAGACTTTACGTCGATATTCGAGGGTGTCAATTGAATGACTGATATTAGTATCACCAATGAGTTTAATCGCACAATCCTATCTAGCAGGTGAAAGAGATGTTTTAGTAGCACCTGACCAGATGTGGGCATTGTACTCCAATTTTGAGCCAATGAATGCCTTATATATTGGGGCCAGATCAGAGGGGGTAGAATATTTGTTACATCGCTTGAGGAAACCTAGATATTTCGCAGCATTTTTGGCGACATCGAATATGTGATCAGTTCAACGAAAATTGTCACTTACACACATACCGAGAATGGAAAGTTTATCGGTTTCGACGATGCAAGTGCCATTCATGGATAATGGCTGGGTATTTGAATTTCGCTTTAATGACAGCAGACAGCATTGAGTTTTGAAAGCATTAAATTGCACTCGGTTGATAGTTCCCAATTGCTTATGCTGTTAATATCGGAATTTATTGAGCTTAACATACGCTGCCGTTCCCGTTCTACAACCGAAGAGCAGGGGCGTGAGTCCGGGAACGAATATGAAAAGCAGAGGGGAACTGCCATCAGCAAAGGAATATATTGGATTAGAAGTAGCAGACAAGATATCAATAATGAAAATTAAAAAGAGTGGCGGAGACAGAACGGAGCCCTGGGGCACACCAATATTAATTTTGTGAATATTCGGAACTTGAATTGAACGTTCCGAAAGGTAATTTCTAATCCATTGAAGAAGAGAGATATCGACTTCAAAAGCACGCATTTTCGACAAAAGAGCCTGATACCAAACTTTGTCAAATGCCTTAGAAATATCAAGTGCAACTATCTCATTTTCACCAGATTGATGTATGATTTGGTTCCACTTTTCGGTGAGACATGCCATCAAATCACCAAGTATACCTTTTGCTACGAAAACCATATTGTCGGTAATTGAGAAGTTTTCGTGTTTCGAGATATTTCAGGAGCTGACGGTTTATCAGCGTTTCCATAACCTTTTAAAGAAGGGACGTAAGTTCAATGGCTCTGTAGGAGGAGAGAGAAGAAGATTCGCTTTTTTTAGGGACTGGCTGGACAAATGCTGTTTTCCATCTGCTCGACGCACTCAAGTGTAGGCGGGCACAAAGCACAATTCGGGAGTGTTGAGCTAGCCGCAAAGTGTGCAGCAAGCAGATTTTTTTTTTTACAATTCTGCGCGCATTAAGATGATATGAATACCCTTTTACTGGCTTTTCACCAGTTTTGAAACTCAGGTGTTAAGTTTCGATATTTTTCCAGATGTGGTTGTCACACTGGAGCCAGTGCATCCTCAACTAGTGGGTCTTAGTACGTGCTAGTTGTTAGTTCGTTACATTTAGCCCAGCCAGTAACCACTCCAACATCAGCTCGGGATTTACATATAACTACATACAAATTCCATGAAAAGACTTTTTCAGAGAATTGCCTCGCACGGGATTCGAACCCGCGACCCTCTGCTTGAGGAGTCTATGCATATACCACTACACCACGGCCACCGTGGCCTTGTCCAAAGAGCTGTCAGCTGGAATATCATTGTAAATGAGCGTTGGGATGGAGGATGAGGCAGCATTTCTAATGTTTTTAACGATGTCAACATTGTAAATATACCATTACTGTGGAGCGTTTTTTTTTCTTAGGATATACTCAAGAATCATTTCTCAAATTACCCTTGGGAAATAAGGTGCCATTTATATATATTTTTTTTGAAATTGCGGTTTTTTATTTGTTATTTCTTCAAAAATGCTTTGTAATCCAAAGGGTCCATTTAAAATTTATACATAATCTTTCAAGAGGAAATTATGCTATTGCATTCATAGTAATCTCTGTACAATCTGTGTATTCGTAAATTGTGCAATAACAAATTTTAATTTTATGAACGGAATAAAGAAATTCATCTAAGCTCACCTTCGGGCATTTTTTGAAGTATTGAAATTTTTAAAAAGCCATACAGCTAGCTAATTGAACATCTTGTCGAACTGTTTGGTTTTTAGTCATTACAATCCGCAAATATATCGAGACCAACGTTCACCGGTATCCCTCTTTCTTGCATCCTTAATTCTCCTTCGTCAACGCTGAATGCAAACATTTTAAGCGTGCTCATAATTCATTGAGCGCACCCTAATTAGCCTGCCAAGGCTTTAGCTGACTAATAATTCTCAATTTTTTTTTTGTATTATGTAGATGCATACAAAAATATTGTATAATAAAGGTCATTTTGTCTTTATATAAACAAACTTTCATTTACAAGCCAGCCTACTCTGGCTGTGTTTGAAACTTTTCAAGGTATTTCTGAAGTATTTCGTTTTGAAATTTACTACTTTACACAAGGTTTCCCGAAATAATTCCTCAAATCCCTTTAAAAATAAACCAATCTTAAATATTTTATTCAGTAAAGACTCAACAATTTCAATTCCTTACGTATTCTAACAAATTTCGTACTCGTTCTATCTATTCCATCAAAATAGAAAAACGTAATAGCCTCGATTGACAAATTTAATTCAAGTTTATAACAATGAAAGAGACCCAGCGCTTACCGTCAATTTGCATATGTAGTCTAGAAAAATGCTAAGTTTGTATTTTTAAAGAAAATAGACTATTAAAATATGCTCTCAAGGTTCCATATTTAGAAGTGTAACAGTATAACTATATTTTATTCTAATATATAATATTAATTTTTTTACATGTGAATTTGCATAAAATTAACAATTTCTGGATCAAACAAGATATTAATTTGTCCTGTTCTGTGCAGTTTATCTATTTGGAGAGCAATTAGAACTAATCGAGCGATATTTAAACAGTGCTTAAAGGTTCCTCTAACCAACGAATAGGTACGTTACCATCGATTTCAATCATAAGTAAACAAATCACATTCAAAAAAATATATCGTTTTTTTATTCAGTAAAATAAATGGAAGAAATATAAAATAAAAATCAGGTTGGTTGAGGAAAGACATAAGTGTGTCTATAAATTCTAATGGCGGTACCTATACCTGATCCTCCTAACGGTCTTGTAATGGTATCCATCATCAGCTAAAACAGCTGAATCTTGAACAGGAACATCAATGACAGCTGGAGCTTCAGCACTAACTTGAGCAGAGGCTGGAGCTTCAACTGGGGCTTGAACTGGGGCAGCTACTGGTGGCAAATAGTCGTTGGATGGGAGCTCGTTGACATCACGACGGTGACGGTATCTGATTCTCCTGACAGTCTTGTAACGGTATCCATCATCAGCCAAAACAGCAGAGTCCTGGGCTGGCACATCAATAACAGCTGGTGCTTCAGCATTAACTGGAGCAGAAACTGGGTCAGCTACTGGTGGCAAATAGTCATTGGATGGAAGCTCGTTGACATCACGACGGCGACGGTATCTGATCCTCCTGACAGTCTTGTAACGATATCCATCATCAGCCAACACAGCTGAATCTTGAACTGGAGCAGAAACTGGAGCATCAACTGGAGCTTCAACTGGAGGCAAGTATTCGTTGGATGGTAGTTCGTTTACATCACGACGGCGGCGGTATCTAATTCTTCTGACAGTCTTGTAACGATATCCATCATCAGCCAACACAGCTGAATCTTGAACTGGAGCAGAAACTGGTGCATCAACTGGAGCTTCAACTGGAGGCAAGTATTCGTTGGATGGGAGTTCGTTTACATCACGACGGCGGCGGTACCTTAGTCTTCTGACAGTCTTGTAACGATATCCATCATCAGCTAAGACAGCTGAATCTTGAACTGGAGCATCAACTGGAGCTTCAACTGGAGGCAAGTATTCGTTGGATGGGAGTTCGTTGACATCACGACGGCGACGATATCTGATCCTCCTGACAGTCTTGTAACGGTATCCATCATCAGCTAAAACACCTGAATCTTCAACTGGAGCACCAACTGGAGCTTCAACTGGTGGTAAGTATTCATTGGATGGGAGTTCGTTAACATCACGACGATGTCGGTATCTGATCCTTCTGACAGTCTTGTAATGGTAACCATCATCGGCCAATACAGCGGAATCCTGGACTGGCACATCAGCAACAGCTGGAGCTTCAGCATTAAGTGGAGCAGCAACTGGAGCCTCAACTGGTGGCAAATAATCGTTAGATGGCAATTCGTTCACATCACGACGATGTCTATATCTGATTCTTCTTTGAGTCTTGTAGCGATAACCATCATCAGCTAAAACGCTGCTATCAGTTAAACTTTGAAGGTCCAATGGACTTACAGCAGAACTATCCTCCAAAGGTGGTAGGTAATCATTCGACGGCAAAGCGGCAAAAGCTGTGGCAATAACTGCCAATCCAATAAGAAAACGTTTCTGCAAAAGATTACATATCCTCAAGTTAACAAAAGATAATCCAATTTTACTTAAGGACAATGCTATGTGCGAGTACAAAAGTCATGGTAAGCAATAGCGTATCCTTAACACTTACCATAATTTTGACTGCTGATCACTCTCCTTAGAAAAGTGAGAAACGATTGATGATCTGATCCAAAAGTCGCTTCGTATTTATACGCAAACTATCGAATTTCTCAACTTCTAAACAATCATCTATAAGTTTAAATCTACTACATTAGTTCTAGGCTACAACTATTGGTAGTCGTGAATATTTTAAACGCACCACACAACCGCAGTGAAGAGCTAGCGAGCTTGTGTTAATGCTAGAAGTACAACTACCACAACCGCACACACCCCCATCCCCACCTTACAACCATAGAGACGTGCGCCTTTCATACTCGCTATTCAATGGATTGCAAATTAATTTTGGACAATGAGATCGTTTTCTTATTAAAATTTTTCTTCTGTTTTCCGTGGCGTTTGTGAGAAAAAAAAAAAAAAAAAAACAGAAAAAAAAAAACACGTAGTACTAGTACCATTGTGTGCGCGTGTGTTAGAGGAATCAAATACTATGTAGTTGAAATGTATCTTCACCTGGCCGGAAGACTAACTAATGAGTCTACGATTCCCTCCATGCACTCATGTAAGACTACACGAACTGTCTGAGAAAGAAAAATGTTTGAGATACTCGTACGAATCATCTGGGCATTCGTATCGGTCACAAGATACCATCCTGATTTGGTTTAGCTTTTGATAACTTTTGTATCTGAGACATGTGTGAGTATAACCATCACATAAATGCAAATGCTCTGCATATGATTACCACCGTCAATTGAGCCATCGCACCCGATTGAAGGTTTGCATAAAAAGTTAAAAGCAATTTTTCGCATCAATTTCTACCCACAGATGTTGTAAAGGTCGGTCATCTGTTGACGGACATGGACATGATTGATTGTTTTTCATCTAAATCTTGGTGTTGGCCGTCTCTTTGACAACTGACGCCCCTTCACTTTGATGATATGGTTTTGAGTTTTGCATATGAAAATTCATAAGTATGCTATCGAAATTCAAAGATTAAAATGTTGGTGATCCGTAATAGTAATATCTATGTTTCATTTTGCGTGTCGTCAGAATCGGATATCCAACGGAACTCGACATTTTCAAGGTTTCCATATAATAACTTGAAGTTCACGGAAACATTCTCTTCACTGAAATATCTGATAGTTCCATAATTTAAGCAACAAATTTGTTTATTCGTATGTGATGTGTTTTTATTTAAATTGTTATTTATCTGCTTGTGATCACACACGCAAATTGGATTGGATTGGTCCCATCGGTGAGAGAGAGATCTAGATTTGGTGGGGTGGTCTTCCACGATCTAGATTCATTAAGTCGAACTAAACCCTCTTAGATACACGCATACGAACATAGGTATTAAACATTCACAATTGAGGGATTGGCGAAGATTTGTTTTATCTTTTTCCTCCCCCCATTCTTTGTTTTTGGTAATTTATGCAAATCGTGATTTCAAGAATACGTTCTCCAGAAGTAAGAAGTTTTGATTTGGCACTTTGTCGCGTGTATGCTTGCGTTTACGCGCGGTCAAACAAAAAGTCAAATTAAAATCATCGACGAAAGAAGGTTTTACATATTTTTCATATCATATAACAAATTGTAGATTTTAGCAGAAGCACAATCATTAATTTGGTAAAACATAAATGTCCATTTAAGCAAAAAATTAAAAGTATCTTCAGCATGGGAGTTAAGTTTTGATCTTTTGAGATACTTACCTCTTATTTTAAGTGGTCGTTTTCTATGGCTATAAGTGTGTTTTGTTTGATTTTCAGTCTTTTTTTTTCTATTGATAATCAAGAATCTATTCCGAATCGATTTAAATGAATCCATGTTGAGATGAGGTCATTAGCCCAGCGGACACAGCCCTGTTGTATCTGCCATGGCCGATTGACTTAAGACGATAAACTTATTTCGGTAATTGCTGCTGATGTAATCTTTTGAATTAAGTGATGGACGCATAATCATTTCTGGCGCAATTATATACTCCTATACGATTGACTTTGAATTTTAGGAAGCAAAGTTTATGTACATATAAGGGAGTTACAATTCAATGAAAATATCTCAATGGCAAATGAATTAATGAGGCCAAATGGGAATCAGATGACTCCCGAATAAAAAAAATCGTGAACCTTTTGTTCAATTAACATATGTCAAAAGAAAGAAAAAGCAAGCCGCATAATATTCATACAGGAATCATGTCTGTGAAATAAATGCATATGTGGTTTTCAATGTTTGAGGACTTCTCTATATCTATTATAACACGAGCGATCAAAAAGACCGAAAACTTGTCGCTGTTGCTGCAGGCATAAGTTGCGAAACACATGTGATAGTAGTTTTGAACCAATGCCTATGCTGCAAATCAGACAGGTCACTTAAAACAAATTCGAAGGAAGACTGGAATCTTTACAGGCTGAAACTCAATGAATATAACAAGCTTATTCGGATAGGTTCGATAAGAAAAGGTCAAAACATCGCAGATTGTTCAATCAATAATTGCTTATTGATTTTTTTGGATAAGGTCACGAAGTACGCCTTTTCTTCCTTTAGTGGATGTAAGTCGCATCGCACCGATAGCATTTACTTAATTGTGCTAGAAAAGGGTATAGATCAACTAGTGGCTACTCTGAACACATTCCTGACGGTTAGCGCATACACACCGAGTCTGATTGATTGAATGATGTTAAAGGGCATATTGAAAATGGTCGAGTTTGTCTGCACAAAACTGCTTGCCGAATGCCCCCTCTGACGGAGATGTTATGCAGATAATGTTACTGTACTTTCGGTAAGGTCAAGCATACTGACTGTCTGTTCTAAAGTATAGGAGTGCAAGAAATAGGCTTGTAGTCAATTATCTTAAGAACTGAGGCGATTTACTTTACAAAGAAAAGAAAGCAGAGAACATTTGCTCCATAACGAAGCCAGAAATTTAAGTGTGATCCTGGAGAGCAAATTTTCAACGCGCTGCCAACTTTCTGTTAGTGTAAAGAAGCTTTAGGCTTGTATGGGAATTTTCTAAGTCTTTGGATCATGGCTGTGATAAGACCAATTATATTCCATGCGTCGATTGTCTTGTGGAACAAGCTTTAACGAGAATATATCATTGCTGCTTTTACCATGCTCCAAGGAATGGTATATCTTGGATATATGGGGGAAGGTTTTCGTCTAGATGTAGTAATGAAACTGCCTCGCCCGGATATTCATATCATAAGCTGCAGTATCAAAGAAATTTTTCTTTGAACTCTCTATTGTATATAAATTCATATATAGATTTTCACGATTACGGACAGTTTTCTCCACTAGGTCAAACTTTATTAAATTAAAAAATTTTTAGTTTGTCATATCAGCTAATTTCTCGTACTCCCACCATACAGTTAGAGAAAATATTCCTAAAAGAACCGTATGGCAATACGAGAAAGCCAATTGGAGCGGCCTGAACATCTTCTTTAGGAATTTTAACTGGTCGTTATGTTTTCTCGATAACGACGTGGATGCCGCTGCTGATATGATCACATACACTATTCTCTTTGAAATGAGATCCTTTATCCCTCATCGGATGAATAGTATCAAATTAAAAGAAAAGGCATGGTATGACTCGAGCTATAAAGAGGCTGTCAGGGTTAGAGACCTTAATTCAAGACCATTCCAACAGAAAAAAATCATAAAAAGTTTAAACGAGCCAAAAATGACTGCAACGTCTTTCTCATATGTGTAAAATTTCAATACGACCAAAAGCTGAGGCAAAAAATACTATTAGGTAGTAAAAAATTTTGTTCGTTCGTCAGAAATTTTTCCTCATCCTCGATCCCATTTACATTAACAATGACATTCCAGTTGTCAGCTTTTTGGACAAGGCCAATTTGCCTATTACACACTTTGCGGCCAGTTCAACACTCCTAGATTGTGCTTGTCTGCTTATCTGCTACTTTTTCTTTTGCTGACGACAGTACTCTCTGATTTTCATACTTGTTCCCTGACTCACGTTAGTGCTCTTCAACTGTTTCAGACAAAAGTCACAAGGTTCTGAAGGGGACATAAGATGGTGATCACGAGTTTGACCTTGAGACCCATTTTCAAGGGTTCTTAAGTCATGCAATAGATGGTTAAAAACAAGTTATCTTTGGTACAACATATGCTGAAGTTTTCTGCACTAACTGTCTTTGGGGTCATAGAGATGGCATTTGATCCAAAAACACCAGAACTCTTATTGCTTGGAAATTTTGAACTCAACTCTGTGGAAGGAAATGTGGTTCGGTCTTTACGGATTGATCTTAAAGCAATGTATCTTAGACTGTGGCGTTGGAGGATGACAATGTTGGATTTCATTCCTAATTAAGAAAATTTATGGCTGTTTTCCAATCGGAGACATAAGCTTGCGTTAAAGGGCTTGCAGAACTCTTACACTAAATCCAAGCTAGTGTGGAAATGCAAGGCTTTCTTGGACACAGTCGAAATGCTGTACAAATTGAATCCTGTTTGGTTCCCAGGTCGCAATGGGGTCAAATGAACTCAAGGCCGCCTGCGTCTTTGTCTAGGACTTCTATTGATAGTTCTATTGATAGGATTTCGTATGAGTACAGCTGCAGGTGCTATAAATTTCTAAGATGCCGGGAGACGAAATGAGTAGTTTCCGACGTCTCTAAAAAATCAATGAATTTCCTGTTGTCTTGTAGTAGAAAAGCTTAAAGACTGATTACTTGTGCGTTATGCTTTCGCTAAGCACCTAAATGTGTTGGTGACATAACATCTTGCGACGCCATAGAGAACTATCTCTTTGGGGTTCCAACTAATGCTTGAGGTGGTTGCTGTTATTTTAGGTATGTTCTTTATCACTGAAACATTTACTCATCTTTCTATTTAAACGGGGATACTAAAGGCAGTCATAAAATCCGCGAACATAAAACGGACCTTGGAAGTTTTACTGGGTGATGTATTCGTATGATTATGAAAAGCACCATCGAACAATCACTCACGAAATTGATCAGGTTATTGTGATATCAACGCTAAGCGTTCCCCAAATGATACAAAAAAATACTATTTAAATGCCGTCAATATATGTACATTTACCGATATTTCAGACTACTCACTTACGAAGACAGAATATGAGGAACTTTAACTTTTGCCGATCGTACCTCTCAATAAGCCCTATACAACCAGCAACAAGCACAGAAGACCTCTAGCAGCGATATTAGTTTTTGAGCCGGGAGTGCATGAAGCAGGGTTCAGGTCTTCTTTTGCAAAAAATCCGCCTTTTCATACGAGTATGCTTTCCTCAATATACCCCATTTTCACCACGATATGATGGTATAGACGCAAGTTTACTTAATAGTTAGTACCACATACTAAATTGGTTCTGGAGTCATCTGTGAAAATTTGTTTACATATTTTACTAGGTAGAGTGAAACCTCCTTGACCGCCAGAATGCGCTGCTACTGCAAATAAGGTTATGGTGCCTTAAAGTCCGTTCATATTTAGGCAGACATGTTAAATTTCAGTGCGATACTGTCTTTAGTTTTGTTTTGACAGCTGATTGTTGTTGACGTGTTTAGCATAATGTTGCATATGGAAAAGAGGATTTTCGTTCTCTCATAAAACATTATTTTTTGAGAGGCAAAACGGCGAAGGAAACAAAAGAAAAGTTGGATAAATATTATGAGGCTAATGCTCCATCAGATTATATAGTCAAATATTGGTTTCGAGAGTTTCGTGGTGGCCGCAACTCCACTACCGATCAAGTCCGCAGCGGCAGGCCCTCCGATGCGGTTACAGAGGACAATGTCAAAAAAATTCATGAAATGGTGTTGGCTGACCGGAAAGTGAAGGTGCGAGAGCTAGCAGATACCACAAAGATTAGTACTGAGCACACACGCCATATTTTGGGCGGTATTTTGCATATGAAAAAGTTATCCTGCCGCTAGGTGGCGCGCATACTCACTCCTGACCAAAAACACGAACGCGAGAGCACTTCGAAAGAGTGTTTGGACTTGTTGATGCGAAATCGGGCAGACTTTTGACTTCGATTGGTAACTGTTGAACACCAGAGAGCAGAATGAGTGCCCGGCAATGGACTGAAGCCGGCATGGGTGCTCCGAAGCGGCCAAGGGAGGCTCGATGGGTCGGAAAGGTTATGGCGTCGGTTTTCCGACTATCTCGAAAAAAGAAAAACCATCAACAGCGAGTATTACTGTGCCTTATTGGAGCGAGTGAAGGTAGAAATCGCTGCAAAACGGCCTCACATAAAGGGAAAAAATATTTTGTTTTGCAAGACAATGCACAGGCGCACAAGAGCATCGCAACCACGGCTAAAATCAATGATTTACGGCTCCAATTGCCGTCGCATCCACCGTATTCGCCCGATTTGGCTCCCTCGGACTATTATCGCCTCCCAAACCTCAAAAGATGGCTCATCAATAAAAAATTCAGCTCACGCGAGGAAATCATCGACGCCACGGAGGAGTCTTTTGCAGACCTTTCCGAAGCGACATGTTTAGTCTAGAGAAGTTTAGTTTAGTTCAAATACCTAGCTTGGTTAGAAAAACGGATGGTGATGACTTAAGCTTCCTCCTTCTCGCGTAAAGGGCAACTTTAATTTGGTGAAGATTGACTGAAAGCCCATTTCTAGTTCACCAATCGTCTATTTCATCTAGAGCTGTTCGTGCTCAAGAGCAAAAAGTTGCTACGCATAATTTGTCAGAGAGTGTGGATAATTTATCTGTGTTGCGTTCATGAAGTTTAACTATTCTCTGCATACTATTTGGGAGGAAATAAGTCAGATTGATGGATTTGGAACATCTACCAAGTGGGTAGACATCACGACGTACTGTTATCCAGCTGATCAGTATGTATGCTAGTATATGGATAGTGATTCTCTTCAGAGTTGGAAGCAGCTGATCTAAGTATGTATATTCTTTTTACTGGAACTACGCAATTGGTGGCATGCGATTGTGAGCCACTAAGGTATGCAGCTACGTTGGGTTGAATAACTTAGTTCACTTGCAAATCTGGATATATAGGATTTTCCAATAGGGACTTGACAACTTTGAATTTAATTTGTGAACACACTCTTTCACTAATCATCAAACTGTTACTGTCAATTTATTCATTAAACTCAACATTTTCATCATGGTAAAGTACACTAGCGAGCAACGTCTGCAAATTATAAAAATTTTCTACAGATATTTGGAGTCGGTGACTGCAACTTTAAGAGCGTTAACTCCAATTTTCGGTCGTAATTCTCGCCCTAGTAGACAGGCAATAACAAGTTTAGTGCAAAAATGTCAGTCTACATATTCGTTGTGTGATGTTGCCGTGTCAGTGAGACAACGAGTTGGTCGAAGTGTCGAAAATATCGCTGCCGTTCAGACGTCCTTATAAACGATCCAAATCAGTCAATTCCACGGCGTTCTTAAGAATTGGGCATCGCTCAGACCACATTATAGCGTATCTTGCGTAAGGATCTTGGTTTACACCCATACAAGGTCAAGCTGACTCAAGAAATGAAGCCGATGGACCATTTAAGTGACGTACGTTCTCCGATTGGGTTCTGGAGAAGATGCGCCAAGATGATGAATTTCATCACAAAATCATCTTCAGTGACGAAGCTCATTTTTGGCGCAATGGGTTCGTCAATAAGCAAAATATGCGTTACTGGTCTGGTAAAAACCCACATGTGCTTCATGAATCACCACTTCATCCACAAAAATTACTGTTTGGTGTGGTTTGCATGCCGGCGACGTTATTTGGCCATATTTTTTGATCGAATTGGAATTTGAATTGGAAGATATGGACTTGGACGACATGTGGTTTCAACAGGATGGTGCCACAAGCCAAACAGCACACGCTACAATCGATTTATTGAAGAGTAAGTATGGTGAGCGTGTTATCTCAAGACATGAGCCAGTCGATTGGCCGCCTCGTTCGTGCGATTTAACGCCATTTGACTGTGGGGCTACGTTAAGTCATTGGTGTATGCCAACACGCCGACGACGTTGGAAAAGCTCAGAGCCAACATTGAACGTGAAATAGCGGCCGTTTCGGCCGAAATGTGTGGCCGAGTTGTTGAAAATTGGAAATATCTCAAATGGTTTGCCTTTTATTTAAAAAAAAAAGTTGTCAAGTCGGTATTAGAAAACCCTATACAATAGAAACTGAATGCGAACTTTTTGAAGAAGAGAGTGGGAATTTCTGCTTTCCACTCAATACAGTTGCCATAACATTTTCCAAATTTTCCCGGTCTAGATAATTTATCTCCTTTCAAAATTAGAACAACGGTTTGATACAATTATTTCATTGTCACCCTTCCCAATAAACTAATGGCTTCCAGTAAACATCTGACCATGCAACTCTCTGGTATGGCACTACATCCTACAAGTCAAGAGCTCGCTATCAGTAGATTTAGTGTCAATTTGTATTAGCTTGTGGAAATCTTAGCGATATAAATAAAAAGAGTATAGATATTGGAAGCTGTGATTCATTTAAGCACCACTTCCAGACTTCTGAATCAATACATTAGGGTCAGGTTAATTTAGGAAAGAGTCGCTGTTGGAAAGATCAACCTACGTAGGGCTATTGGCTCATTGAGATGCCAAGTGGATCTGTAATCTTCCTACTTTTGGAAGCGATTTGAGCTTATGATGAAGCTTAAAAGACTGTTGACGTCTATATTGTTTAGATCTCTTAAGTCATTGTTGAAGAAAGCTCCTAAGTGGAGTTTACTTCTTTGAAAGAGAGTTGGGCATGCACAGAGTAGGTAAATGATTGAAATTTATAAAGACACTAAGTTTTCTTGCATGCTTGCCCGGTGGTGGCTGAGACGATTCCTTTTTAGAACGGTCACACTCTTACAGAGATTCAAATCCAGCTTTGGCCAGAACTGTTTGGTCACTATACATGTTGCTGCAACAATCCGACCAACGTTTGTTCTTTTGTTAGCATCCAGCTAACTAACACATGGGCTGAAAAGTCAGTGCCGTTTTATAGTAATACACAAAATATAGTTGCCTTCGAGGGCGATACACTGATTGAAACGATTTTTCAATCTTTCGATACCAGTTCTGTAGTACGATTTCGGTTTAGCTTCAAAATAGGCCTCTGATTCGGTGATTACTTCTTCATCGGTCTTAAGTCTCTTTCCGGCGAGCATTCTTTCGAGGTCTGCGAACAGGAAGCAGTCGCTGGGGGCCAAATCTGGAGAATGGGTGGGGAAGCAATTCGTAGCCGAATTCATTCAATTTTGCTATCGTTTTCATCGACGTGTGACACGGTGCATTGTCTTGATGAAGCAGCACTTTCCTTTTTTTCAAATGCGGCCGTTTTTCTGCGATTTCGTTCTTCAAACAACACAATGTAATAACCGCTGTTGATAGTCTGCCCCTTTTGGATATAGTCGATGAAAATTATTCCATGTGTATTTCGTATCCCAAAATACGGATGCCATAACCTTGCCAGCCGACTGTTGAGTTTTTGGTCGTTTTGGACGAGGCTCGTCGCCTGCTCGTAACTCAGCTGACTGCCGATTTGACTCTGGTGTGAAATGATGGAGCCAAGTTTCATCTATTGTCACATACCAATGCAAAAATTCGGCTTCATTGCGGTTGAACAGCTTTAAACACTCCTCTGAATCATCAACACGTTGTTGTTTTTGGTTGACTGTGAGCAAACGCGGCACCAACTTTGAACAAAGTTTACGTATGTCCAAATATTCGTGTGTGATATATCTAACACGCTCTTTTGATATCTTCAGAGTCTCAGCTATCTCGATCAACTTCACTTTACGGTCATTCGTAATCACTTTGTGGACTTTTTTGATGTTTTCACCTGAAACAGCCTCTTTTGGACGTCCACTGCGTGCATCAGCTTCGGTACTTGTAGGACCACTTTTAAATTTTTCAATCCACTTGCGAATGGTTCGTCCGGCTGGTGCAGAGTCCGGGTAACACTTATCAAGCCATTTCCTTGCAACGGCTGCATTTTTTTCCATCAAAAAGCAATGATAAATCAACACACGAAATTGCTTTGAATCCATTTTTTTCACAATAACAAAAGTTGCTTCTCGAAAACTAATTGTCCGACAGCTGTCAAATTTATACGCGCATCTTTCGAAGGTTGGTGCTAACTAAAATTGGTATGGATTTAATTCAAGTGGTGCCCGCTTTTAGAAAACGACTTTTCAGCCCATATATTATGTTATACCGATGTAACCCTTTTCTGGTACAATAGGTAGCGTGCTCCCATATTTTGGCGAGTTCATTGGCCCTACAAATCCCTGGAATGTCTCTGGTGTCGGTACCCAACAAAGGTGAAGGTTGAAATGCTCTGCCATCTCCTTAAGAGATGATCGGTATTCAAAGGTGATTCTAGTATTTAATGAGTCTAGGGACCTGGGAGCGACCTGACTATCAGAAAAAATGCAGATATCCCTTGCAGAAATCACGTTTTTTTACGGCAAGGACAGAACTGTTTTATTCGGCAAAATTTGCACTTGGAACACTCTTAAGTGATTTGGAAGACGAAAGTAGAGGCTTAGATTTAGCTTACCTGGCGACAACCCCGCAGGTGAGTATCGGTCTCATGAGCGAGATGTATAGCCAGAGTTTTATGTATTTTGTTTTTCGTATTTGTTCCCGGCTTTTTGCAAAAGAATAAAGCTACTGTAGCTTTATTTCAGGTTTCCTGTTATTGTAGTTTACTGTTAAACTGGTACCGTTTATTGAGGGAGGATCTCTAATTGGAGGATCTCTATATTTACTGGAAAAGAGGACAAGGTCAGTTTTATGGGGGTTAGGTTTAGCAGAAGAAGTTCTTTGATGGTAATAAAAAGCTTACCTGAGAGAGGCTTATAGGTAAACGTCATCCGCATAGTCAATCACCCTGCTACCACCCCAGGTATTGGTGGTATTATTATTGTATATGACCAGATCATTAACCACTAAGTTCCAGAGAAGGAGTGAAAGAACACCGCCCTGTGGCGTAGCTCTACTGACACATTTTTTAGCAGAAGCCCCATCCAGTTTGGAGTTGATTACCCTGATACTTAGTATAGGACTGATACCATAAGCTCCTCAAGTGAGTTGGCTACCTGCACATTTGAAAACGCAGTTGTTATTGCGGATGTGTTGACGTTGTTAAAGGCACCTTCTATGTCTAAGAAAGCGACCATGGGGTACTCTCTATACTATAGAGATTGTTCGATGTGGCTAGTTAGTAAATATGGAGCCGTTTCCACTGACTTTCCTTTACAATAGGCATGTTGAGCCGTTGACAAAAGAAGAATAATTGGCATGGATCAATTTTAGACCGTATATGGATATCAATCAGCAGTTTTAGAGTTTTCAGAAAAAAAGATGAAAGACTTATAGATCTGGGGTCCCTTAGGACAACATAAGAGCATCCGTCCGGATCAGTAGACTTGTATAGTTTAAAGCTATGCAGCGCCCAAACCATTTTGTCTTTTGTAATCAGACCGTGAAATTTATAAACGATTGCAGTAATCCTGTTGTGGTTGTTAGTGGCCGCGAATAGGGAGCTACCTAGAAAGTGAATATCCTGTACCAGTTTGAGTGATTCATCATTTGAGGTTGTCCAAGAGCCATCGATAGTATTTGTGAAGAGGATTTTTCTTAGCCTTAGAGATTTTGTTATTTTGTCACAGAATGATCTCCAGGATTGTTGCTTTGCCTCACTGAGTCATTTTTATATATTTTGAGGGATTCCTTGAGGGATTCCCAGTCAGTCACTTCTCTTGTTGTTTTTCGTAGGCTGAAAAGTTTTCTACAAGCGTTTGTAAGCGTTGGTACCGCTGATGTTCACCAGTGTAGCTTTTCCTAGCTTTCTTGCTTTCTTATTTTTTTTCTTGAATAAGTGGGTAAGAAACAGCCACGACCTGATTGAGAGTCAGAGTGAATACCTTGACTTTCATGTTTAGGTCTTTGAGGACTTGAGAGTTCAGAGGAAAGTGTTTTAGACGTTATCCTCTGTATTTTGGTCAATCAGTTTTCTGATAATTCCGGAGCGCTTGTTGGCTGGGAAGAGCATCTTTCAGGCTGAAATAAATGTATCTATGGTCCGAAAATGAGTGTTTAGATGGTACCATCCAGTGCGTTAGCATTTGAGTGATGTTGTCTAGCACTTTCTTGTTATAAAAGTGCGCTCATTGCTAAAGTTGCAAATAATGAGGATAGTACCTATAGTATAATTAAAGATGACTCTCCTCTATCGTTGATGTCGGTACTGGCTCATACCGCGTGATGAACATTATCGTCGCATCCGGTGATGAGGACAGTTTTTAGAATTCCAGCTTCCAGTATCAGACTTTCTGGGGAGAAACTCCACATGATATTGGCCAAGTTTGGAGATATCAGCCAGTCTTTAGCAGTCTCCAGCCTGGCAATGGTTAAGTCGTGGTCGCTGAGGTTAGAAATTAGGAATTTATTATGGCTACGTTTCACCTATGTACAAGTTTTAATCTTATTGTTGCCAATTTTATAGAGCGGAGCATATGCAGGTGTCATAAGTCCACGAATTACGCCTTTTATGACGAATGGTTCCTGGATTAGGATGATACCTTTTGCGATTTTGAAAAGACTCAGAATATGTGGTGCCGAAGCATTTTTTAAGTGAGCCTTTTAGTCTCCACCATGGTGCTGTTCGAGTAATTCGACCCAAGAGCTCATATTTTTCCTGTGATCGTAAAGTATCTCTTTTTAATTTATCGTCGGTTTCCATTTTCGACAGAGGGTCAGAGGAGCAGACCGACGGCTTAATTGTTGCCTCGAATAAATTAGAGAAGTCGCTATTCATTTCAGGAAAGGATATCTACGCTCCAAGATCTTTGGTTAATTAAAGAGGAGGTTGCTTATCAGCATCCGGCTCATCCTTTTTATAAGCCGTTAGGTGTATTTACTCGAAGCCGAACTGAATCATGCCTTAAGTCTGCTCTAAAGGGTTAGTGGATTCTTTGTTGATCACAATTAACACGCATCTATTGTATAAGGGCGCCTTATCCCAGTTTCGCGACTTTCCAGTCATGAGTTGGAAGGGTCGGGTTGGTTAGCTTGATGATCTACAGAATTCTTTCTGGGGATGAGAGTTCGGCTGGGATCCAGGTGCAGGACCTAGGCTTGCTAGGAATATCCTCCTTAGTCACGACTTTGCGCTTTGCACCCGGTGTAAATCATTTTCGTCTCGTATAGAGCGCCTTGGATGTGGATTGCCGACGCGGCTGAGCCACTGATTCTTCCCTTAAGAGAGGAATTTTAGTGGAGTGGAGGAAGTGATATAGCTTGCCACATTCTTATTACTCCTAGAAGGTTTGGTTTTTTGATCGCTAAGTTTACGCTTAGGAGACGGTGCATCATGGCCTGTCACAGTTTTACATCCGCTCAACAATGAAAGATGCCTT
This sequence comes from Volucella inanis, assembly GCA_907269105.1. NCBI lineage: Eukaryota > Metazoa > Arthropoda > Insecta > Diptera > Syrphidae > Volucella > Volucella inanis. The sequence continues at coordinate 41,353,726 of OU026153.1, forward strand.
GCCAGTTGTCAGTGCAGTCATCGTACTCCCGCCTGGTATTGAAAGGGTAACGGTTTCGGGCTTTGTTTTTTTTTTTTGAGAATGTACCCATTTGTATAGAGATCCGCTATATATAGATAAGCTAGCTAATTCGGAGTTTCCCAGGTATCCGGATACTCCAATCATGATTGAGCTACTTTTGAAGATGCTGGGATCTCAGCCAGGCTGATCCTCAGCACGAGTCGTATGACACCTTGTTATAGCACAGGTATTTAGCTTTAATTTTTTCTCTTTTAAATGCTGCGGCTTTGCGATCGCGGCGCGATCCTAGACATCCAATTTTCGATCATTTGATCTCATAAATCGGGCTTGATATCATTGATTACATTGATTATGTTGGCTTGTAGGCCACCAAAAGTCCGCGGCATATTGTCATAGAACTTTGATTTGAGGACCACTGTTGCATGCGCTATGTAGCACCCCAAATGCGACAATTTTGCTTGTTAACATAGCCAATGAACCAAAAGGGGGCCACGATACTGAAGATTATTTTCCATCCGAAATCGAAGCCCACTTTGATCTGCTCCAGAGCCCAGTTAACGAATGTTCGATGCTGTGCACTATAAGAATCACGTAGCGCACGGAACGAAGCTGTTACTGAGTACAATTGCCAATGCCATTCGAAAATTTGAGTCCCAGCTTACGTTAATGGATGATACTCGACCGGCTAGACCACATCCAGCACGTAGTGAGGGGATTATAACAGCTGTAGCTGAGAGTGTACGCGAAGACTGTGACAAATCGATTCGTCATACGCTTGGCTTGGCGTATTCGACAACTTGGCGTATTTTACGTGAGGATCTCGGCCTAAAAGCGTACAAAATGCAACTTGTGCAAGAATTAAAGCCAGGAGACTTGAATTTGCGTCATTTTTTCAGTGAATGAACTCTAGAAGAACTCAATGAAAATCCGGTGTTTTATCGTGAAAGTTTGTTCAGTGATGAAGTCAATTTCTGGCTCAATGGATATGTTAATAAATAAAATGCCATATTTGGGCTAATAAGAGTGCCAAGAGCTACCATTACACACATTAAAAAAAACGGTATGGTGTGGTTTATGGGCTGGTGGAATCATTGGTCCATATTTCTTCAAAAATGAGGCAAAACAGAATGTTACCGTCAATGGTAACCGTTATCGCGCCATGTTAACGGACTATTTGCTTCCTGAAATTCAAGCACATGGTCTCGGTGACCACAGATTTCAACAAGACGGCGTTACGAGCCATAGAGTCCGTGAAACAATGGACTTGTTGAGAAATCAATTTGGTGAGCACTTAATTTCATGTTTTTCTACGGTAAATTGGCCGCCTAGATCGTCAGATATCACACCTTTGAACTATTTTCTTTGGAGATATGTAAAGACTTACTTCTTCGTGAATAAGCCAGCTACGATTTACGCTTTGGAAGCCAAAGTTACTCGTGTTATCCGCGAAATACCAGTCGTTATGCTCGAATGTGGCCAATATTTACATAATATCATTTTTAAAAAATAAATGCCATAAATTGTTCTTTTAACCAATTATAAAAATTTTAAGTTTGTTTTCAAATTTATGTGTTTTATTTTGTATTATAAATCAAACCTTACCATGAATCACCCTATACTTACTTACTAACTTACTTACCGAACAAATAACAAGCCTTTCCAATTAGCCTGTTCTTTAGCTAACTGCCTCCAAGTGCGTACTCCAAGTCGGTTGAGGTCCCCTCTTACTTGTGCGCGCCACTTAAGGTGAGGGTTCTCCACTGTGTTGTTCCTCTGGGTTTACTGACCAGGTCGATGTCGCTGTACAGCTCGCATAGTTTGTCATCGAATCTTCTCCTGCAAATGAAAGATTTCTTTCGAAATGGCTGGGGGTATTTTCATTTGCTTTCGATAGAGTCTATGTTTAAGCGCTATAAAGTAGAATTGGGCTGACCAAAGTCTTATGGTATATAGAGAGAGTGATTCTTCGGCTTATTTCTGCCGAGATGTTATATAATATATACCTCGAAATTATAGCTATGAACTATGACAACTTTTATTAATATGTGGGGGTTTTCAATCAACGAGATTTGAGTGTCAGTGTAGTCGGTTTACACAAAGATTTTAGTCCCGATAGGAGTCTATTTTTTTGTATTGAAACAGCTCCTCAATACTTGGATTGCGGAATGATCCAGTCAGTGTGGTGAAAGCAAAGTAAAGTACTGTCAAGAGGTACCACTTCTCATACAGTCCCAGTATATCTCAACGGTAGTCAATGGAAGCGGGATTTAAGCAGTGATTTAGTGAATAGTGTAAGATCAGCAGATCTATTGCTTATTGGAGATTCTAATGGAAGGTAAGGTTTGTCACAAAATAACTTCACAGGTGGTTTCTCTTTTTCTTCTTCTGTTATTACTACAGTCCCTTGTGGGCTTGCGCTTCCTTCACGACTGTCATCCAGTCTTCTCGGTTTTCGGCTATGACTATCTAATCTTGGATTCCCATTTTACTAAGTTCTTCTTCGATGTTGTTGATCCATCTTAGTTTTGGTCTGCCTCTTTTTTTCTTTCTTTTAAGTACTCTTGTCATTATTCTTTTTATTTTTATTTCTTCTTGTAGGCGTTGAACGTAACCTATCCATCTCAGTCTTTGAGCTTTGATATGTCGTACTATGTTTACATTTTCTATAAGAGTGTAGATTTCATTGTTTGATCTTATAGTATACGAACCATCTGCATTTCTCTTTTTTCTTATTATTCTTCTTTCAAAAATTATAAGTTTCTTTCTTCAGATGTTGTCATTGTCTATGTTTCTGCGCTTTACGTTATCACTGGTCTAGTTAAGGTTTTATATAATCTTAGTTTCAGAGCTCTGATTAGTAGTCTTGATTTTAGTAGCTTTTTGTGCGCGTGGTAAGATTTAGCCTTGAGTCTATCCTCTATTGCTACTTTGTTTTCATTTTTGTTATTTGTTAGTGCTCCTAGAAGATATTAAATTTATCTACTCCCTCGAAATTGTAGTGGTTTATGATTATGTTTTCGCATTTTCTTTAAGATAGTTTAAGGTATTTAGTTTTACTTGTAGTTTATTTGGAGTCTTACCTCCTCAGCACATTTTTCTAATTTTCCGAAAATTTCGTTAATTTTTTTTGAAGTTTCTAATAACTAATCGTATTAGAAGCATCGTCTGCATAAAAATGTATTTGGTAGGAGTCGTTAAAAATATTTCCGTTGACCTCAAGTTTAATTATTGTGTACGAGGGCTGTTCGACGAGTACCCGGATTGGAAGATATGTGGCGCTAATGAATCAAAATAAGTATACCACCATAACCATAAACCACCTCTTTTAGCTCGCCTGTCTAAGCTTGGTGATAACCCGACGCTTAGTTTTGTTTTGACATCCATTTCAAAACATCGAGTTAGCGTTTTTTGCGATCATGGAAAAAGAGCAGAATCGCTCCGTGATCCTACGTGGATCCTCGTGGAAAAACCTGCGTGGGAATCAAGACCATTCTTAATGGTGTGTATGGGACCCATTCACCCTCCCGTACAACTGTTTATAGTCGGTTCACAGAGTTTCCCCATGGCCACACATTGGTTTTTGATGAACCGCCGCGTTTGTTCAGAACAAAAAACAAGGACAAACGTGAGACCACTTCAAAGATGTGCTTGGCCCTGTTTAACCGAAATCCGGACGAGTGTTTGCGTCGTTTTGTGACCGTTTTTGAGACATGAATTCATTGGTACAAACCAAAGACCAAAGAACAATCGAAACAATGGGTTTTATCCGGTAAACGTGCTTCAAAGAAGTCGAAGATAGTGCCTTCAGCCGGAAAAACAATCACAGGAGCATACTTCGTTGGTTTATGGGGCCGATTTAACGACGATTTAAAGAAAAAACGACCACATTTGGCAAAGAAAAAAGTGCTCTTCTACCATGATATCGCACCGGCTTCCACCTCTGCCGTGTGAATTACTCCCCAATCCACCGTATTTTCTGGATTTGTCTCCCCGCGGCTTCTTTTCGTTCCCAAACCGTCATACTATACGAAGGGCGTAAAGAAGTTGCAGCACCTCTGGGAAAAGTCTATCGGGTTGAAAGGAGATTATATTGAGAAATAAACTATCAAAACCTAAAAAAGTTGCGCTGTCATTTCTAATCCGGGAATTTATCAAATAGCTCCCGTAATGTACATAGTATGACATGAGATAACGCGTCTCCTTGTTTGACCCCAGGATTTCTGATATTCTGTTTTGTATAGTGACTTTAGTTCTCGTTTATTAGATTGTTTATTTAAATGTCATTAACACCAAGTTTCGGAGTTTTCTAGGTGTTCCTATACTAACAAGCGCTTCGTCTATTATGCTTCTGTTAATGCTGTCAAATGCTTGTCTAGGTAAAATCAATAAATAACATATGAAGATCTATGTTGTATTCGTACCATTTTTCTATTGTTTTTCTTATTATAAATATCTGATCTGTTGTTGACCGTCCTGTTCAGAAATCGCTTTGGTATTCTCCTATTTTGTTTTTTGCTATTTCGTGAAATTTTTCGAGCAATAAATTTATCATTACTTTGTATCCTGGTCAAGTAGTGTGATGCCTCTGTTGTTTCTACAGTCAAATTTGTCGCCTTCTTTCAAAATTGGACAAATTATGCCGGTTTTCCAATGTGGTGGTATTTCTTCTGCCTCCCATATATTACATATAAGTCTAAGTAATACTAGGTGGGCCAAAATTATCTTTTCTATGTAAAAAAAATAATAACTCTTTAATTTATAGATATTTTTGAGTATTTTTTTTGCAGACATAAGACTTGGGAGATTTGACAGCAAACACAAATCGTTGTATTATTTTTGTAAAATAGTCAGTCAGTCAGCGTATCGGTAGACCTCGATATGGACGATCGGCCGAAAATATTAAGGTCGTTAGTGAAAGTGTTGCAGCCGATCTTGAAAAATCGACACGACGACGTTCAACATAGTTAGGCATGTTGTGTGGCACAATTTGTCGGATTTTGAGAAAAGATCTGCACCTATACCCTTACAAAATCCAATTGGTCCAACAACTTAATCCCGGTGATCCAGAAAAACGTTTGGAGTACTGCAGAACTGCCCTGAACATCGCCGAAAATGACCAAGAATATTGAGGAAATTTTATGATGCGCGACGAGTCATATTTGTGTATTTGTAAACAAGCAAAATTACAGAATCCCAAAGATCTCCATTCACGTCCCTTACACTCACTTCGTTCATTTCGTGATACTGTTCAGTGTGGAATAAGCTCGCATAAGATTTATGGGCCATATTTCTTTGAAAATGATGCGGGTGCAAGTGTTACATTTAATGGGCATCGCTAGAGAGCTCATGTGGGTTTAGCAAAGCAAGAAAGTTACCGCTCACACCGCTCGTGAGACAATGAACTTATTGCGGGAAAAATTCCCAAATCGCATTATCTCAAAAAACGGTGATAAGGAATGGCCACCTGATCTGTCGGCTATAGAATTATTTTTTTATGGGGTTACCTGAAGGAAAAGGTTTTCATTAGCAAACCACACACTATAGAGGAGCTGAATTTAATCATTACGCTGGCAACACATCAAAAAATCATGGAAAATGCTATCAAAAAAGCTCGTGGTTGTCTGCATTCTAATGGCGGCCACTTAACCGATGCAACTTTCCATACATAATAAAAAAAATATATTTCATTAGTTTTTATCTTTTGGGAATTTTGGCCCACCCGGTACTTGGATTATAGTGTCACCACCATTTTTGTAAAGTTCTGCTATGATCCTGTTTACTCTTTTTTTTCAAGTTTAGCTATGGCTTTTCTTGTATTTCCCTGTCACTGTTCCTTCTTGTATCTTTTTGCATCATTTTTGTCTTGCGATATTCTTTTCTTTAATTGAAGCTCTAAACTCCTCATCAAACCATTCAATATATCGCCTTCTTTGCTTTTCGCCTTTAAGTGTATTTGTTGCAGTTAACGTCGTTGTTTCTAGGTTGTTCCATTGTTGTTCTATATCGCTTTTATTTCAGTGTTACGGAAATTAGTCTGTGCCCCATTTTTACTTTTTGATATCCTTAATTTTCGCTACATTTGATATTCTTTGGTATGCTGTTGCTATGCGTAGTGGTCAGTACGCTCCTCTGCATTTTTTTTCTTTCGTAATTGATGTAGCATGTCTTGCATCTATGAAAACATGATTAACACCTCTTGTTCCTGGTATTTCTGTATTTTTTTCCTTTGAAATGTCGTACTCTTGATGCTCATATTGTTTTCTTCTGAAAATTGACATAATCTGATTCCATTATAACTTGTGTTATTGTGTAGGGAGTGTTGTCCAGCTACACTTCTGACGAAGTCTTCTCATAGTATTTTTGCATTTAAGTTGCTTAGTACAATTATTTTTGGTCTATTATGAAGCCTGTTCCGTGTTGTCCGCTTCTGTCTTTGTTTGATGGTCTTTGAGGAGATCATTATTTCTAATATTTTGCCTGGTTGAAGGATCGTTCGTATATTCCATGTTGCTTTTGATAGTTCGTTGTCCTTATTTCTTTTCCTGGGTCTGTAATTGTTTGATCCGTCTGTTATTCGAGGCGAGTGTGAAGTTCTGACGGGCCAGCTCCCAAATCTATGTTCCCTGCGACTGAGTATATCAGTTATAACTCTATGCGCTAGGTGTTATTTTACTAGAGATAGGATGATATCCTTTCCCCTAAGCCCTCCTCTTTTGTCCGGCCTTGGGATCGGCATAATAGATTATGGCGGAGTTACAAGTGGTTAACCAGAATCTATATATCCAAATCGTAAATTAAAGGACGAAATCGAATACATAAAAGTTGTAGAAATCTTAGAACTATCAGATGCTTTGGACTGCAGAATTTTAAATGAAAGCTGTGAAGGAGACTCTAGAGGTTAATACACTTTTCTGCTCGGACCATATGCCTTTTGAGGTATCTTTAAAGTTTCCTCCAGCCTCAGCGCAGTAAGTACATCTCAACTAAAACTTTTACCGAAGTTGGCATGGAAAGTCAGTTTTCGGGAATCACACGAAACAAAATTTAATAGAGAGCTCGTTAAGTTGGAAGCCATGAATATTTCACAGGATATCGATATACTAACGTAAACTGTGAAAAAAGCCGCCTAACAAAACACATCAGAAGGGCTCAAGAGGAAAATAAGCAAACAAAAATGGTTTGATAATGAATGCATGCAAGCTAGAGTGATGTGCTTTGCATTTCTCAAATTATTAAGAAAAATGCGATGATAGTGCGTTTAAAATCCTATATGCGGCTTCAAATAAACATTTTAAAGTTCTTTGAAATTCAGAATTTGAGCAACAAAATATTGCTCTAATAAATGGATCAGATCTTCCGCCAAATTTTGGAAAGCCATCAAAATGGAACAACAAATGTCAAAGCTCCAGGACTACAAGCAGATCAGTTTGTGGGGTGATCCATAGACAACTTTCCGTTTTGAAAGTCGAGAACTACTAAACTTCGAGTTTTCGAAACCTAACAGTTGGGTTTAATACCCAAGCCAAAAACCAGATTGGTTGTTTTTTGTTAACCCTAGATTCATAAACTATATTCATTGTTACATCATTCATAAACATAGGTCTGTGAGACCCCTTACCTTCAAAGTTATCTTACTTACTCTCTATAAAGATTTTTGCAAAAAAAAAAAAAAAAAATACATAGGTTACTTTAAGAAACATTTGTTATAAATAAATAAAAGAAAGAACAATAAAATTTGTTCACTCGGTGCAATCCTGACACCAGTTCCCGCGATATTCCCCGCATATGGAGGTGCAGCAAAATCTGATCTTAAGTTTTTTTTTTGTAATCGCAGAAAACACAATTTTTCCTGGGTTGATTTTCGGAGTTTACTGAAACACATGGCAAAGTATCACCTAAAATGGCATCAATATTCCTTTTAAGGCATCGCCCCAAAGTTGGTACTTCACGACGACGATGCAACCAGGGCTCTATTAATTTCTGTGATATTTCCTTTACAAATGCTTGCCTTGTCAAGGGTTTTTGTTTATTACGGCTGCTATTATGTACGTGGATGACAAAAGAGTTTGCTATAGACATATTTAGAATTCCGAAAAAGTAGCATAGTGGCCATCTTTGTGTCTTCCTACTGCAAGACATATTATGACACATTTGGTCAAATCTATCTACTGCGTCCTTAGTAGAATTATAAAATTCTATGATATCTGGCTTACCAGACGGTGCTAAATTTCTATTTCCGTGAGTTCTGGAAAGTAGAAGAACGTTTTTTGTAGATTTGCCATCGAAACAAAACATTGAAGATCCTGTCTATCTTGGTTGCAAAAGTTGTGGAGGGATTTCTATGGCTCCCGCAATAGCTCTTTTGCTAATGGCACTGACGTGAACCAGTTATCCATGGTCACATTACGATTACTACCTCGCAGAGTTTCCGTAAGTTTCTTGACGAAAAAAGATGCCAATGGTTCTCCGTTCGAATTTGTGTCCTTTCCCATATATGGTATCGCATTTATCATATAGTTTGTCTTCGAATCACAAATGATTACTGTTTTTTTCCCATATTTGTCAGGTTTTGATGGTATATACATTCGAAATGGACAACGTTCACGAAATCCCAGTAGCTGTTCATCCACAGTCACAAATAAACCGGGCTTGTAACTGTCTCGACGTACAGCAATAAACATTTCCCATATTTCCCTGACTGGCGCAAACTTATCAACAGCTTTTCAATCTTCTCGGGTCGTTTTATCATCAAATCTTAAACAATTCAGTAAAAAATCGAACCAATCTTTGGACATAATTGAATTATATTTAGTTCCACTTTCGGTTGGATCAAACAGCTCTGGGCTTGTGAGATGGTTAAATTTTTTTCTTGCTGTTAATAAAAGTAATCCTATCAAGGCATTTATTTCTTCAGCACAAGTATCACTAACTGTAGCTGTTTTATCCGTGTAATTTGGTCTTTTAGTAGAGACCTCTGTATTGGTGTGAAATACAATGATATTCACTATCGAGTCAGAAGCAAACAATTTGAATTGGTCTCGTGGATTTATTGCATTTTTAGCTTCATTTTTCGGCCCTTGAATAATGCGAATTATGTTTCTTGACGTTGAGATGGGTTTGCTGACCACTTGTGACCGTTCTTGCCTCTCAGATTGTTAATTGATGGGATAATTATTTGAGCTGCTGGTTGTCTTGAACTCACCTGTTCCAATAGAGGCTGCTCACTATCTGATGAATCGGAGGAATTGATACAACGGCGGCGACAATGATTTGACGTTTGAAGAGGTTCGTCATCAGAATTACTTGAATCATCTGTAGGTCGTTGACTTTCAATCTCTAAAACATCTTCGACTTCACTGCCAAAATCATTCGGAGGAAGATCGTCTTCATCGTCTCTGGCTAATAGTTAATATATTTATTCTGAGCTTAGAGTAGCCATGCTGAAGAACAAATCAAATTGATTGCAAATTTATAATTAGCAAAGCGATTTTCCAACCATATCACGTATATGTATGTATTAGTATATATAGTTCTTTCTATGAAATTTCCTCACATTCAGTTCAGTTTATAAGGTAAATACAAAACACGCAACTATGAAAAATTGTAACACTATTCATAAACATAAGTACCTCAGACCCCTTGCACGTAAAATATCGAAAACAAAACAAAACTAAACGTCTATACACCAACGAAACTTGCGCGACACTAAGCTCTCTTTGTTTCAGGAAGGTATTGAGATGCACGTGTTTATAACTCTTTCATGATTGATTAATCAACTGAGAGGGTCTGTGAGACCCATGTTTATGAATCTCAGGTTAAGTACGACTCTTATGTGAACTATGTAAGAAAATGACCCGTTGGTGAAGGAAAAATAAAAAATAAATAAAAAAGACAAAAGTCGAGCACAAGGTGAATATCCGAAATAACAGTTGTCGTTGGTTTTTAACGGATGTTCTTAACCCTTAGTGTGCACACTTTCATAGAAAATTATTTTGTGCACATATGGTCAAATTGACCCCCTGAAATTTTTGACCTCGAATATCTCGGTAACTATGCGTTTATTTTGGAAAAAAAAGGTTGAGTCACTTCAATTTCGAGTTTTGAAAGAGAACCTTTTAGGGTTTTACAGACAAAGGTCCATGTTTTAAGAAAAAAATAGTCAGCTTTGCAGCCGTTCCAAAAAGTATATTTATTTGGGAGTTTGAAGTTTGACGTTTTTCAGGTTTAGTTAAAATTAAAATCGTTAAATCATTCATGAGATTCATCTTAAATCCTCTTTATTTTTGATACATTTTTTGTAGTTTGTACAGTTTGTTAAAAATGTGCCATAATTGTTATTCTGCTGTGCCACCGGACACCGGAAGGACACCTTAATTTTATCTTGTGGTCCTTGGATCGAGTACAAAGGCGCATCGAATTTTTTTTTTTCAAACGTCAGGACCGGGTTGCGTAAAAAGAAAGACCAAGACTTCAAATTCAGATCAGACGTTTATTCTTTTCGTGAGTTAAGCAGCGACTGAACTACCAGGTGTACCGGTATGATTTGATTTGAGCGTCAAGATACAATCGATAGGAAACATTTATTGTGAACGGGCCTTATTTTTTTTTTGTATGGTTGCTATGACACTATAAAAGTTTTTGAAATCTCGGACTACAACAAGTTGCACATAATCCTGAAATCACTGTGCTCAACCGACTATAAAGTAAGATCTCTCTTTAATGATACATGGACTATTAATGTCCTTAATCCAGACAACTACCGTTCGCTTTCGCAAAAATTAAATGCCGAGAAGATTCAATGGCATACCTACGAAAATAAAACGGAAAGACCCATATGCGTTGTAGCTAGAGGATTGCATTCCTCTTGCTTTAAAGAAAACATCGTAAATGACCTTAAAAATAAAGATTTTAAGATAATCGACGCAGTTAATATACTTGAGCAAAAACAGCACAATGTTGAAATCGAGAGGACGACTCCAAGACGCGGTCTTTCCCTCTTTAGGCTTACTTTCGACAAAACCGAAAGCCTAGAAAGAATTTATGCCATAAATTCAATTTCGGGACTTGTTGTCAAAATTGAACCTCCGCGGAAAAACTCTAGACTGATTCCCCAATCTACACGTTGCCAGGGATTCAGCCATACTCAGGCCTACTGCCAGAAGGAACCTCGCTGTGTAAAATGCGCTGGCAAACATCTGACTCGAAAGTGCAATGCCGCGAAAGAGTCCCCAGCGATATGCATTAACTGAAAGGGAAAACATCCAGCTAATTATCGAGGCTGCGAAGTCGCGAAGAAGTTGCAAAAGCTACGAGATCAATCAAAAACGAAGCCTTTGAAAAACGCAGGGACAGCTAGAATGAGAAATAACAACAGCGGTCCTACTCCAAAACCTTTAAAGAAGTTAATAGTGTCAAACGCTAAAATCACCAATAACAACAACGTCAAAAATAACAATGCGCAAGTGGAAAGTGGAAAAGCTTACGCGCAAATAGCGGTGCGAGTTAATATGACTAGCTGTACATCACCGGATCCTTCCTCAAATGTGTTATCAGTAATTCTCGAAGAGGACTAGAAGAACAGACTAAAATAAATAAGATAATAGTTGAACGGCTTCTTAAGTTCGAAACCAATTTCTGTAACTAATTATGGCAAAGAAGCTCAATATACTTGCGTGGAATGCCAACGGGCTACAGAAAAGGCTTGATGAACTAAATATTTTCATGCAGGAAAAAGTAATTGACATATGCTTAATTTCTGACACTCACCTGGCAACAGAATCGTGAGTGGAACTAAAAGAGACGGGTCATCCCTATTCATAAGAGACTGCATTGAACATACTTTGGAAGCAATAATTGAACTTGACAAATTTCAAATGACCGTGGTGCGCGCTAAAAATAAAAATTACTCTTTTCATATATCCTCAATCTATTGCCAATCGCGCTGCAAAATAGAAAAACAAGAATTTATTGACCTATTCTCTTGAACCAATCTTCATTATTGGTGGCGACTTTAACGCGAAGCACACCTTTTGGGGCTCAAGATGTATCTCTCAAAAAGGCAAAACTCTTTATAGGGCTGGTATGGAATGTGGTTGCTATTTTTACTCAACAGGCAAGCCGACATATTGGCCCTCAGATGTCGCCAAAACACCCTATCTAATAGACTTCTTTATCGGAAAAGGAGTAAACGCTAGTTACGTCAAAGTTGAAGAGAGCTTCGATCTTTCCTCCGATCATTCTCCAGTTATCCTCTCACTGTGTGAATCCTAGGTTAAGAAACAAAGACTACCCAGATTAACTAACAGCAAAACTCACTGGGAAGATTTCCGAATAGACGTTGTAGACAATACTGAGTTGAAAGTAGCACTTAGAACGCCGTATCAACTTGAAAAAGAAGTTGAACGTTTTGTTGAAGTCATACAGCAAGCTGCCTGGAAGAACACTCCCCGCGAATCGAACAAAGTTCCAAAAGTCGTCATAAGATATCCACCGGAAATCAGAGAAATGATAAGGAAGAAACGAAGAGCGCGGAAAAAGTGGCATGAAACCCGAGCACCACAAGATAAAACGTCCTTCAATAGGCTCTGCAACTTGTTGAAAAAATCGATCAAGGACTTCAATAATCAAGGTATTAATAACTACCTTGAAAGACTCACAGTGACAAAGTATACCAACTACTCCATATGGAGAGCCATTAAAAGTGTTCGAAAGCCCTAAATACACGTGGCGCCAATAAGAAGAAACCAAGATGACTGGGCGAAAGAAAATAAGGAAAAAGCTAATGTTTTCGCCAACCATCTTGCAGAAACGTTTAAACCATTCGACGGGGAAGTGCTTCCAGAGAATGTCAATACGCTAGACGTGACGACAAACCTTCCAGTAGAAAATGCTACACTTAGGGAACTTAGACAAGTTATAGACACGCTTAAGCCCAATAAAGCCCCGGGGTATGACTTAATAACGGGAAAGATACTTAAAGCGTTGCCGAAAAAAGGTTTGCTAAAGCTGCTCTATCTTATAAATGCCAGCATTAGATTAGAGCACGTACCGCACCAGTAGAAAGTAGCCGAAGTTATTATGGTTCCGAAACCCGGTAAGCCGCTGACTGAAGTCAAGTCATATAGACCAATATCGCTTCTCCCGAATACATCGAAGGTCTTCGAGCGAATCCTTTCTAATCGTCTTAAACCAATTACCGACACAAATTGCCTCTTGCCTGATCATCAATTTAGCTTTAGAAGCCAACATTCTACAGTTGACCAAGTGCATCGAATAACCGATGTAATTGAACGAGCAATCGAGTGTAAGTTAGTCTGTTCAAGCGCATTCCTTGACGTTTCGCAAGCCTTTGATAAGGTATGGCATGAAGACCTAAAAAATAAACTCCGAAAATATAAAGCCCTACCCCAGCAATTTTCTTGTATTTTAGGTTCATATCTGGAAGACCGACTCTTCCGTGTGAGACACGGAAACGAATATTCCACTTTTAAGACAATAAAGGCGGGGGTGCCCCAAGGAAGTGTACTTGGCCCTCTCCTATATTTGCTTTTTACCCGCGATATACCGCAAACGGACGACACTGTCCTAGCCGCATTTGCTGATGACACTGCCATTTTGGCAACGGCTAAAACAGTCGAAGAAGCAACTGCCAAGTTGCAACGTGCCCTTACACGGATTAATAATTGGACAAAGACTTGGCGAATCGCGCTTAATGACAGCAAGTCTGTCCACGTCAACTTCACTCCCAAGAAAATTGAGAATCCACAGGTGTTTATCAACGCAGTACGAATTCCTTACGCGAACGAGGCCAAATATCTCGGTATCACACTCGATGCTAAACTAAAATGGAGGGCACACGTCAAGAAAAAACGTGAAGAGCTTGAAATCAAATATAGAGATATTGATGGCTGGCTTATTGGAAAGTATTCCAAGCTTAGCTTATAGAACAAACTACTGTTATACAAGCAAGTGCTAAAACCGATCTGGACATATGGTGTACAACTTTGGGGTTGTACTAAAAACAGTAACATTAATGTGTTACAGACATTCCAAAACAAAGTTCTTCGAGGTATTGTTAATGCGCCGTGGTACATTAGAAACGATGATATCCACAGAGACTTAGGAGTCGAAAACGTTCCGAACGTAATTAAATTGTTTGCGCGAAAACATAATAATCGATTACAAGGTCATACGAATATTTCTGTGCAACAGATCCTCGACGAGACAAATTTATTGCGCCGTCTGAAAAGGACTAAGCCTCTCGATCTAGCGCGCTGATTGGAATTTTCAATGGAAAATCGCCTGCAGGATATCTTATAAAAACAAAATAAAATGCGATAGAAGAACTGCTTGTTGAGTGTGAACTCAGTCGTGGTTTGCATAAGGGAGGTGTTTTTTAGTGAGAAAGAATCTCACACTACTATAGGCTCCGGGCCTATAGTGTCTATGAAGATTTCTCACCTTCCCATGAAAAAAAAACAACAAAAAAAAGACACCTGTCAAACATATTTAGTATACATCAAGTCGTTGAGCAAACAACATTACATTTTTTCATCGTGTTAAAAATGTCAAATTTTGTACCAGAAAATGATGACTTGCGGAAAGCATTTCTTATGGGACCAGAAAGTTGTGGTGTACCACGAGCTCCTAAAACCTGGTGAAACTGTTCATACAGATCGCTACCGACAACAAATGATCAATTTGAACCATGCATTGATCGAAAAACGACCAGAATGGGAAAGAAGACATGGCAAGGTAATTTTGTTCCATGACAATGCACCTGCACACAAAGCAAAACTGGTCAGAATACGAAGCACTTGGCTGGGAGCTGCTACCTCACCCACCTTATTCGCAAGACTTTTCTTCGTCCAACTACCATTTATTTTCATCGATGGCACATGCATTAGCTGAGCAGCATTTCGAATCCTACGAGGAAGTTGAAAATTGGGTGACTTTATGGTTTGCTTCAAAAGACGAACAGTTTTATTGGCGTAGAATCCATTAATTGCCTGAGAAATGGAGAAAATGCGTAGCTAGCTATGACAAATACCTTGAGTAAAATGTTTTTTTACCTTCCCATTGAAAATTACTGTTTTATTTTTACAAAAAAAGGCTCACTCACAAAATATCTACAACCTCAAAGATTTTTCAACTGTCCCCTTTTTTAGATGAAAATGGACTTATGCGCCTGGTTCACCTGATTTTTAACATCCTCTGATATTGCTTCCAAATTCGTATTTCGTTGTACTTCTTGTGGATGATTACCATAGAAGAGCCTTACATGGAGGTGTCAGTGTCGTCTTATCATAACTTAGAGAGCATTTCTGGATTGTAAAAGGACGACAGCTAGTGAAAAAATGTCTTAAAAGGTGCATTATTTGCAAAAGGCTGTGGAGCAGGCCAGTCTCCCAGCCATTTGGGCCTCTACCAGCCGAAAGATTTACATTGTCAAGGCCATTCGATTGTGTTGGCGTTGATTTTACCGGCCCGTTTTACTACCTAGATAGTTCAATGAGCGAGATGAGCAAGAGTTATTTTATGATTTTTACGTGCGCTGCCGTTAGAAGTGGGCACCTGGAGCTGGTCACGAGTTTGTCAACCGAAAGCTACCTTATAAGAATTAGAAAATAGCTCGAAGAGGAGCTCCATCTACGATCTATTATAATAACGACCGGAAATTTCGCAGAGCTGCTTTCATGATGGCTGGTGTTGATCGCATTCTCGAGGAAGAGATTTTCCAAGATTTTTTGGCAAATAAACGAATAAAGTAGAAGTTCATCGTTGAACGAGCCCCATGGTGGGGAAGATTTTGGGAGCGGCTTATTCGCCATTATAGAATGTTTTGAAGGTCATCATAGGGAAGGCAAAACTTACGTACGGGCAGCTAGAGCAGTGATTGCTGAAGCAGAAAGTATAGTGAACATCCGCGTTCTTACATATAACACATGGTCTGAAAAGTCATCGCCGTTTTATAGTTAAACATAAAATTTTTGCAAAATTCAACCTTATTTATCAATATAGTTGCCTTCGAGGGCGATACACTGATTGAAACGATTTTTCAATCTTTCGATACCAATTTTGTAGTACGATTTCGGTTTAGCCTCAAAATAGGCCTCTGTTTCGGAGATTACTTCTTCATCGGTCTTAAATCTCTTTCCGGCGAGCATTCTTTTGAGGTCTGCGAACAGAAAATAGTCGCTGGGTGCCAAATCTGGAGAATACGGTTGGTGGAGAAGCAATTCGTAGCCGAATTCATTCAATTTTGCCATCGTTTTCATCGACTTGTGACACGTTGCATTGTCTTGATGAAACAGCACTTTCTTTTTCTTCGAAGGCGGCCGTTTTTCTGCGATTTCGTCCTTCAAACGCTCTAACAACGCAATGCAATAGTCGCTGTTCATAGTCTGCCCCTTTTGGAGATAGTCGATGAAAATTATTCCATGTGTATCCCAAAATACGGATGCCATAACCTTGCCAGCCGCCTGCTAGCCACTCAGTTGACTGCCGACTTGACTCTGCTGTGAAGTGATGGAGTCAAGTTTTATCCATTGTCACATACCGACGCAAAAATTCGGCTTTATTTCCCTTAAACAGCTTTAAGCACTCCTCTGAATCATCAACACGTTGTTGTTTTTGGTCGACTGTGAGTAAACGCGGCACCCACTTTGAACAGAGCTTTCGCATGTCCAAATATTCGTGTATGTTATATCCAACATGCTCTTTTGATATCTTCAGAGCCTCAGCTATCTCGATCAACTTCACTTTACGGTCATTCGTAATCATTTTGTTGACTTTTTTGATGTTTCTATCTGAAACAGCCTCTTTTGGACGTCCACTGCGTGAATCATCTTCGGTTCTTGTATAAAGTTTTCCAATAGGTACTTGACAACTTTGAATTTAATTTGTGAACGAACTCTTTCACTAATCATCAAACAGTCACTGTCAATTTATTCAGTAAGCTCAACATTTTCATCATGGTAAAGTACACTAACGAGCAACATCTGCAAATTATAAAAATCTTCTACAGATATTCGGAGTCGGTGACTGCAACTTTAAGAAGGTTCACTCCAATTTTCGGTCGTAATTCTCGCCCTAGTAGGCAGGCAATAACAAGTTTAGTGCAAAAATTAGAATCTACATATTCGTTTTGTGATGTTGCCGAGTCAGTGAGACAACGGGTTGGTCGAAGTGTCGAAAATATCGCTGCCGTTCAGACGTCCATAGAAAACGATCCAAATCAGTCAATTCTACGGTGTTCTGAAGAATTGGGCATCGCTCAGACCTCATTATGGCGTATTTTGCGTATGGATCTTGACTTACACCCATATAAGATCAAGCTGACTCAAGAATTGAAGTAGATGGACCATTTGAAGCGACGTACGTTCTCCGAGAAGATGCGCTAAGATGTTGAATTTCTTCGCAAAATCACCTTAAGTGACGATGCTCATTTTTGGCGCAATGGGTTTGTTAATAAGCAATATATGCGTTATTGGTCGGGTGAAAACCCACATGTGGTTCATGAATCATCACTTCATCCACAAAAAATAACTGTTTGGTGCGATTTGCATGCCGGCGGCGTTATTGGGCCACATTTTTTCGTCGACGATAACGATCGTCACGTTATTGTGAATGGTCGGGCCATGATTACCGATTATTTTTGGCCCGAATTGGAAGGTATGGACTTGAACGACATGTGGTTTCAACAGGATGGTGCCACAAGCCACACAACACACGCTACAATCGATTTATTGAAGAGTAAGTATGCTGAGCGTGTTATCTCAAGACATGGGCCATTCGATTGGCCGCCTCATTCGTGCGATTTAACGCCACTTGACTATTTTCCGTGGGGCTACGTTAAGTCATTGGTTTACGCCAACACGCCGACGACATTTTGAGAGCTCAGAGCCAATATTGAATGCGAAATAGCGGCCGTTTCGGCCGAAATGTGTGGTCGAGTCGTTGAAAATTGGGTCCAACGAATCGACCGCTGCAAACTTGCTCGCGTTGGCCATATGAACGAAGTCGAGTTGCATTCATAAATGTTTTGATTGTACTTTAAGCCAATAATAAATTTTTTGATATATCTCAAATGGTTTGCTTTAATTTATAAAAAAAATTTGTCAAGTCGTTATTAGAATACCCTATATGACCACTTTTAAATTTTTCAATCCACTTGCGAATGGTTCGTTCGGCTGGTGCAGAGTCCGGGTAACACTTATCAAGCCATTTCTTTGCATCGGCTGCATTTTTTTTTATCAAAAAGCAATGATAAATCAACACACGAAACTGCTTCGAATCCATTTTTTTTTTCACAATCACAACGCTATATCTCGAGAACTTATCGTACGACAGCTGTCAAATTTATACACGTATCTTTTGAAGATTGATACTAACTGGATAAATAGATTTAACTCTAGTGGTGCCTTCTCTTACAAAAGGCTTTTCAGCCGTGCTTACATACTTCAGAGTAAGTATGTAAGCAGCGATCTTCAGATGTCACCCCGCTTACCCCGGCTTATTTTCGGTTTGCTCACGGGGAATTTAATAATATTCAACGAGCTGTAAATGAGTCTGGTGACATTCAGAAGCTTTGGAAACAACGACTTAAATACACAAGTATGCCGCATTGAGTACATGCAGCTTCTTCGCTCATATCATAGTCATGGTAATATTGCATTACAACTAACGAAAAATGATGTTGTTCTACTGTTTGCCTCCGGGAAGTTCCGAATAGCTTGGAAGCTAGCTGTTATAGAAGATGATTTTAAAGGTCGTGATGGCAAAGTTCGTACTTCTGGAATACGATTTTCTGATGGTACAAGAACTAGCCGACCTCTTCAGCTGCTCTACCTACTGGAAATTACTCCTAATTCGCCGGTCGGAGAATGTTAAAAAATTATTTCAAACTTCCTTAATTTACCTTATATTATTTAAGTCTATTATGGCTATCTCACTTTTATGATGAATTCTGTCCGTGGAGACTTTTGTAAATTAGAATGATTTTCCATCTACATTCCAGATGCACCGGTATAAAGTGATTCATTTTTTGTGAAAATAAAACACTAATTTTTAATGGGAAAGTAATAAAAATTTTACTCAAAATATTGGCCATTCTAGTTACGCATTTCCAACATCTTTCAGGCAATTAATGGATTTCACGCCAATAAAACTGTTCGTCTTTTGAAGCAAACCAAAAAGTCACCCAATTTTCGACTTCCTCGTAGGATTCGAAGTGCTGCTAAGCTAATGCTTATCCCATCGATGAAAACAAATGGTAGTCGGAAGGAGCCAAGTCTGGTGAATACGGCGGGTGGGGTAACAGCTCCCAGTCAAGTGCTTTGGTTGTATCCTGAACCTGTTTTGCTTTGTGTGCAGGTGCATTGTCATGTAGCGAAATTACTTTGCCGTGTCTTCTATCTCATTTTGGAAGTTTTTCGATCAATACATGGTTCCAATTGATCATTTGTTGTGGCAGCGATCTATATGAACGGTTTCACCAGGTTTTAGGAGCTCGTGGTACACCACACCTTTCTGGTCCCACCAGAAATCATGTTCTGGTACAAAATTCGATATTTTTAACACGATGAAAAAATATGATGTTGTTTTCTCAATGACTTGATGTATACTAAATATGTTTGACAGGTGTCATAGCAACCAAACAAAATAAATAAAATATTAAGGCCTGTTTACATTAAATGATCCCTATCGAGACATTTGTACCTTGACGTTCACTTAATACCGGTACACCTGGTAGTTCAGTTGCTACTTAATTCACGAAAAGAATAAACGTCTGATCTGAATTTGAAGTCTGGGTCTTCTATTTACGCAACCCGGTCCTTTTTATCAGTCTAACGCAATTACATTTTTACTTTATAGTGCCGAAACCCGGGAATGAACCGGGCACCTAATGTTTCTCCGGATGCCCATTCGCAGCGTTGTTGTTTCTTGTAAACAGAGCTGCAGTAACAAAGTGACAAGGTGTAAAACTATTTGCTTCTTCAAATGAAACCGTTTATTTCAATCAAATCCGTTGAATGATGATAATTTTGGAAAAACGCCACCTCTGTCGGTTATAGCGCGTTTTTCTAACTCAATTTTCATGTAAGTATATTTTACAATTGCCTCGCGCATTTCAACGGTGATTAACGTCTCGAAAAATTCGAAAAT
The DNA here is from genome assembly GCA_907269105.1 of Volucella inanis. Taxonomy (NCBI): domain Eukaryota; kingdom Metazoa; phylum Arthropoda; class Insecta; order Diptera; family Syrphidae; genus Volucella; species Volucella inanis. The sequence goes on from OU026153.1 coordinate 41,373,913, forward strand.
GTCCTCGCATAGCAGAGCGTCGTTCGTTGGACCTGTTACGTGAATTTGAACCGATGAATCCCGGTCTAAGAAAAAAAAAAAAAATACATTTGAAAGTAAATAGATGTTATATACTGGTATGCTGAGGCAAATACGTTTGTATAGCCTTACCTGCAAGTCGCTCGGATACCTTATTGTTCTACACGAGTCGGTTTTTTCCCTTTTTAGTCAATGAAGGACTTCCCTGCGCTTGCTTTAATGGCCTTTCTCGTCGCTGCTCTAATAGTTAAACGGATTCGCTCTTAGAAATTACCGCCACTTGAAGGTCTATCAATCTTCTTTTCTGATATTTCTTCGACGAAATTATCATTTTCGTCGCTTGATGCACCGTCGAAATCGTAACTGTCCGATTCCTCCTCCAGAAGCGCGTATCCAACGCTCCCCAGCCTTAAATTATACGACATTTCTATATACAACTTATGTTATTGTAGATTGAAGAAAAAAAAAAAAAAAAATTCTGGACACATTTCACGTTTACATTTGCTTAGCTGTAGTGCAAGATGATAGAATTAACGTGGAATCAGAAATTACTAAAGCACCTTAGCTGTGCACACTGGCGGTCAGTTTGACCCCACGTCTGTTTTGTACGGCTGATACGAATAAACTGAAGCAGCAGGTAGACTGGCTATGCTCCTCACTTTTAGATGAGGGCTGACGGTTCCTTAATATAGGGTGATTCATCGTGAGGTTTGATTTTTAATTGACCTTTCTTTTCTATAAAACTGTTTTGTCATTTTTGTTCAGTACCGTTTGGCAAGTCATCATAAAAAGACTCACATCACAACAGTGTCTCCAAATTGTTCAGCTGTATTACGAAAATCAGCGATCTGTAAGAAATGTGTTTCGTGCGATGCATAATCGACCTAGTGAAGCCCATATTGCTAAAACTATTCGCAAATTTGGGTCCCTGTTTACATAAGTGGATGATACTGAATCGGTTAGACCACATTCAGCACGTAGTGAAGAGATTATAGCAGCTGTAACTGAGAGTGTACGCGAAGACCGTGGCGAATCGATTCGTCGTCGTTCTCAGCAACTTGACTTTGCGTATTCGACAATTTGGCATATTTTACGTGAGGATCTCGACCTTTAAGCGTACAAAATTCAACTTGTGCAAGAATTGATGCCAGGCGACTTGAATTTGCGTCATATTTTCAGTGAAATGGCTTTTAAAAAACTCAATGAAAATTCGGTGTTTTATCTTGGAATTCTGTTCAGTGATGAAGCCAATTTCTGACTCAATGGGCACGTTAATAAACAAAACTGCCATATTTAGACTGATGAGCAGCCTAAAGAGTACAAAGAGCTGCCATTACATCCATTAAAAACAACGTTATGGTGTGGTTTATGGGCTGGTGGAATCATTTGTCCATATTTTTTCCAAATTGAGGCAAATCAGAATATTACCGTCAATGCTAACCGTTATCGCTCCTTGTTAACGTAAATGCCATGAATTGGTTTTTTAAATGATACTAAGAATTTAAAGTTTACTTTCAAATTTATGTATTTTATTTTACATTATAAATCAAACATTACGATGAATCAGTCTATATTAATGCTTGGGACGCTTACCTGTAAACGCTATTCAGGTAAGAAAAAAATTTTGGGGTAAAGCTGACTCCAAATGCACACTAAGGTTCAATACCATTAAAACCCGTAATAAGCTTTATAGTAAATGTAGTAGTCCCCCAAACTCAAATTGGCTTACCACAGCTGCTCCACTGCAATGGTAAATATTTTTGAGGAAATAATGCAGGATTACGATTAAGGTTATGTTACACTTCTTTACATACTCGATTTTTCAAATTCTTTTGATAAAGTTTACTATAAAATCCTATGCAGGAAGCTGAAAAAAATGTTTGGCCTTGTCGACAGTACAGAAAGGCTAATTATCAGTTTTCTGTCTGACAGATTCTGGAGAGTTGTTACACGTGACGCTTTCTCAGGACTTGTACTGATTCTCTTCTGTATGTTCGTCAATGATCTTCCTAATGTTTGTAAGCATCTCTTTATCTACCTTTACGCCGATGATGTCCAGCAACATGCTGCAAAACCTATTAAATATATAGCTGAACTGGTTAGACACCGCCTCTTATGTGCTTGGTTTCACTCGACCCCCACAATGAAATCCCTGGTTCGACGACAAGTGTCGGCAATCACATGCAGCGAAACACAGACGAACACCGACCTCTCAGGAGAAAAAAGAAAGAGCACGAGAAGCACGCGATCGAGGAAATAGAGAGATGTTGTAATAGGAATGAGGTTCGGAAGGAAGAAAGCCCGAACCGAAGCCTGCAAAGACGAATAAGGGAACATCATAGTGGAAACGCAGTCGATGCAGAGGATATGGAAGAATTACTTCTGCGGATTGTTTAGTTGCGATGACGAATTAAATCCCGCTGTCAGACAGAATAAGCCATTCAACTTGTACGATGAAGACCAACAATTCTGTCTACCCGACCTGGACGAAGTGAAGATAGCCATATCTGAGCTTAAGTCAAACAAAGGCGCTAGAAGAGATGGCCTAATCGCCAAGCTATTCAAAGCGGCTGGCGATTACTTAGTTAGGGACATGCATCAACTCTTCTGTAAAATATGGTCGGAAGAAAATATGTCCGATGAATGGAACCTTAGCATTGTTTGCTCAAGATCCTCAAGAAAGCAGACCCACTGAACTGGCCCAAATACAGAGGTATAAGTCTTCTTAACATCGCTTACAAGATCTTATCTTCCATGTTGTGTGAACGCCTAAAGCCTTCATCAGCAACCTGATTGGTCTCTAACAGTGTCACTTCAGGCTAAGAAAGTTCACCATCGATCAAATATTCACGCAACTCCATCAAGGTCGGTAAAGAACTGACCGAAATCTTCGAAGTCAAAAAATGATTAAGAGAAGGCAATGCGCTGTCATGTGACTTCTTCAACATCGTTCTAGAAAGAATAGTGCAAAATTCAAACACTAGCACCAGAGTGTTATGTGTCCAGAAGGAAGGACACATAATACCGACGTCTCGGACAGAATGTCATTATAGACAGATATAACTTTGAGATGGTTAAGGACTTTGTCTACCTCGACACCGCTAAGAACTCAGGCAATAACACCAGCGCTTAGATTAAACGAAGAATAACTCTTGCTAATAGCTGTTTCTTTGGGATAAGCAAGCAACTAAGTAGCAAAGTACTCTCTCGGACAACTAAAATGAACCTTTATAAGACCCTATTCATCCCAGTCCTTCTCTATGGTACAGAGGCATGGGCTGTCTGCATAGACGGTGAATGAAGGTAGAGATACGACGAACAGTACGGGCTGTACAGCGCATCGATCTATCCAAAAGAGTGAAGGTCTAACGACTGAGGTGGCTGGGTCATGTAGAGCAAATGAAAATGAATGCTGCGGCTCGAAAGATCTTTGAATCTACTCCCGAAAGACGGCGCTTTAGAGGAAGGCCACGGCTCAGGTGGCGCATGCAAGTGGAAGAGGTCCTTAATCAACTTAGCTTGCGAAATTGGAAACAGCTGACCAAAGATCGTGCTGGCTGGAGACAGTTTTTGGTTGAGGCCCACGTCCACCCTAGACTGTAGCGCCACTTTAAGTAAGTACGAACTGGTTAGTAATCTTAATAAAGATTTTGCCAGTATTTTCTCTTGGTCTGCAAAAAATGGATTGCCTTTGAATCCTATTTCTATACTAATAAAACTTTATCCTCATTACCTTGCCAGATTTGCTACCCTCTTCCAATCAACTTAAAATTGTTAACACTATTAGTAGTCTGGGTTTTGTCATTAATTGTAAATTTTCAGAATGCAACCATATTATTTATTTTATAGGACGAATATATGGATGTCTTCTCAAACTCTGGATATCTGCAAGTTTTACTCCAACTGAGATAGTATACAGTTGCAATGACTCTATCTCTCAGCGTAAGCTACAAGTAGCATTTAATGACGCAGTTAGATATCCAAAGTGCTTGCTAAGGTAGGCGTTTGTCTACAAAAAAAATATAAAAGACTAGTCTACCCGGCAACGCTATTTAACTGTGCATAAGCTATTATGTGCAAAAAATATAAATCAAACTAATAAGCAACCTGGCAGCGATGGAAGATGTAGGTTAGGTTAGGTTTAAGTGGCTGTTGAAAAACGAGCCCACTTAGGCCTTTTGGCACATTGTTATGCCACGTGATGGAAGATGTAAACAAAGAAATATTTCTTTCTTTCTTTTTTAATTTTACATTTTACTCATCTCATATTCAAGTACAGTTTGTTATAAATGAGTAATTTACAAAGTTCTTAACTGATAACAAATACCACAAATAATAAATTTTCTTAATAAATGAGATAAGAATTTAATTAAGCACTAATCGGTACACACAATTTTTGGTTAACTTTTTTTAAATTCGATGGTTTTCTCACACGTGAGCATGCAACACATAGCTGCCCACCCATGGCAGAAACATGGAGTTTCCAAGTCCAATCCACAAATGGACGTTGTTTGGCCTTGAGACTTGTTTATAGTCATCGCGAAAGCCAAACGAATAGGGAATGGTATTGGAGATTCTGACTATAACATTGGAATATAGAATGATTTCTCCTTCAAACTTTCCAGCTAAAATTGTTCTTCAATGATATTTCCGGTGATCCTTTTGATGACCAATTGGTACTTACAGCGCCCAATACTGCTTGATATAGATGATTTAACAGATACTTCCAGTACGGCGAGGCCGTTGCAGTATGCGTTTACTTCACACTTCTTGGGTTCGTTATCCGTTATCCCCTTGCATATCAGCGCTGACGCCTCGCAGTTTCAAGCTTCTGTAAGTGCACTGTTATAGAGACGTTATATGTTTATTTCCTACGCTCTCTTCGACTTTATCGAATCGTCACTTTCCTTGCGGCTTAGTCAGTGTTAAGCTTAATTTGATTTCACAATAACACTGATAAAATAAATCTAAATACAATATTTCGTAATGGCTAGTGAGTAAAGACGTTATGTTACCCACCCTGATAAGTTTTGTTACATTTGTGGAGAATACTAAATATTTTCAAAGATCAGCGAAAATTAAAAAAAAACCTTTTGATTGACTTGTATTTTGCTTACTTCAATATTGAAATTTGTAATTAAAGTAAAGCGTGGGAGCCTCATAGTGTATGTAAAATGTGCACTGAACATTGGGAGAAAGATGCATGTAAATCTTTGAAATCATCATAACAACTGTCACTTCTATATGACAAGAAATATCCTAATATTTCTTCAGTAATAATACCAATTCCTCATTTAGAAGATGTTCCAATACCAGTTTTTCATCAGCTAACACAATGTCAGAAGAAAGAAATTGAAGGATCTAGTGCTTCTCAAGTAAGTGATGACTTGAATGGATGACTTGGACTCTGATCCAGTGACTTTAAAGGTGATCGGTTGGTTTTGCTTGTGCCTTTGTAGAAATATATAAAATCTATCTGATTCAAATTAAAACAATTAAAGACATAGACTTTTAAAAAATTGTAAAACGAAAAGGCAAAGAATTGCTTTAAAAGTGTAAGAGTTCTTCAATATCAAAAAGCAAAGTTTAAGTTTTTTTTTTTTTTTTTCTGTCGCAGCTTTTTTATTTTTCTCCTTGTGCATACATACACTCGTACAAATTTATATTATGGATCCATTTAGCAAATGCTCATCCGATGTCCCCGCTGACGGAGACTACCATATCTGATTGGTTTTAGATGCGATCGCAAAATGCATTATGGATGCACTACGCTCTCCGAAAAGTCATATACATATGTAGAAAAATGACAATTGACAAAAAGGAAGCTTGGAGGTGTCAAACATGAAGAAAAGAACCCATAATGCTTCCAAATTATAAGACTCCATCAATTGGAATACAAAAAGCTGAACCAATGGCTAAACGGCTCCGAAGAGTGAGTCCTCCCGATGGTACACAACAACAAACCAACGCACTACCAAACGATCAACTTAACTTATTTGACATAAAAAAAATGCAAAAAGAAATGGCAGGAATAAAATTAAGTTGTGAATTTGTTGCATGCAAATATATATGAAGAAATACAAAAACACTTGTCATCTAACAATGACTCTCTACAAAAACTTACAAATGAAATACGAAACCTCAAAGAAGTTAATGTGCACAAAGCCAAACACATTATCACATTGGAAACAAAAATAAACACTCTGAACAACATCTACTAAAAAATGTCTTTGAATTTAAAAATATCTCCCCAGTACAGAATGAAAACCTAATTGATATTGTACAAGCTTTGGGCAAAACAATAAATTGTGACATAAACAATTCTGATATCACTTATATAACATACACCTAACAAACAAAAAAAGAAATCCAAACAAAACAACTATCATTGTCTCCTTTGCAAGGAACACACTTAAAACAAATGTTTGTAAACAAACTAAAATAATTCGGAATATCACACTGAAAAAAAATACAACAGAAAAAATACCTGTTATTCAGAATATTAAAAATACAAGTTTATTCATCTAAATCTATATTGTCCCCTTTAAAGTAATCTCCATCGTCTGCAACATATTTATGCCAGCGCTTGATCCAATCCTCGAAACATTTTTTATATTCGGTTTTTGGTATGTCCATCAGTGCTTCCTGCGATTTTTCCTTTACTGCCTCTCGGCTGCTGAAACGCGACTTATGTTTTATGTGGCGAACGACAATAAAAAAAAACAATTTGGTTAATTCTTTTGGGCCACAGGCCAGTAATAATTTTTTATTCTTAATTTTTCTTTACAATCATTGAATACTTAGTTTCAAGTGACCCGCTCACTTGACGGCTCAAACGGTTGCTATTTCGACTTCAATGTTGGCTCTGACCTCTTCCGAAGTCGTCGGCGTGTTGACTTAACGTAGCCCCACAGAAAATAATCAAGCGGCGTTAAATCGCACGAACAAGGCGGCCAATCGACTTGCCCATGTCTTGAGTTAACACGCTCACCATACTTACTTTTCAATAAATCGATTGTAGCGTGTGCTGTGTGGCTTGTGGCACCATCCTGTTGAAACCACATGTAGTCCAAGTCCATATCTTCCAATTCGGGCCAAAAATAATCGGTGATCATGGCGCGATAACGCTGACCATTCACAGTAACGTGACTATCGTGATCGTCGACGAAAAAATATGGCCCAATAACGCCGCCGGCATGCAAACCATACCAAACAGTTATTTTTTGTGGATGAAGTGGTGATTCATGAAGCACATGTGGGTTTTCACCCTACCAATAACGCATATTTTGCTTATTGACGAACCCATTGAGCCAAAAATGAGCTTCGTCACTGAAGATGATTTTGCGATGAAATTCATCTTCTTGGCGCATCTTCTCCAGAACCCAATCGGAGAACGTACGTCGCTTCAAATGGTCCACCGGCTTCAATTCTTGAGTCAGCTTGATCTTGTATGGGTGTAAACCAAGATCCTTACGCAAAATACGCTATAATGTGGTCTGAGCGATGCCCAATTCTTGAGAACGCCGTGGAATTGACTGATTTGAATCGTTTGCTACGGACGTCTGAACGGCGGCGATGTTTTCGACACTTCGACCAACCCGTTGTCTCACTGACACGGCAACATTACACAACGAATATGAAGACTCAAATTTTTGCACCAAACTTGTTATTGCCTGTCTACTAGGGCGAGAATTACGACCGAAAATTGGAGTTAATGCTCTTAAAGTTGCAGTCACCGACTCCGAATATCTGTAGAAAATTTTTAAAATTTGCAGACGTTGCTCGTTAGTGTACTTTACCGTGATGAAAATGTTGAGCTTACTGTTTCACAAATTAAATCCAAAGTTGTCAAGTCCCTATTGGAAAACCCTGTATAACCAATAAGTGATGATTCGACGATTTAATTGGTGTCAGCCGATGATCGATTCCCTGTCGCTGATGATGCACTTTTTTCCGGTGATTGGTCTGTTGACCTAAGTTGTTCGTTTGTCTTTATATCATATATAAGAATTCTTCTGAATTCTATGTTTTATTTGTTTTACATTATATGCTTTACTATAAATTTTATTACAAAAGTACGTAAGAGCTGCTGTTGTACAAATAATCATTATAATCATGTTTACGTTTATAACATATGATACGTTTTTATGATATTGCAATTCTTTTATTTCTTTAATGTTTTCAAAATTACTTAATATGATATCATCAAAAGTTATTGTTTTTTGAACAGAAGTATTCAAATTTTCTGGATAAAAAAAATATTTTTCATGGACAATTTTTTGATTATTAAAAAAAGTTTTATTTAAGATTTCTATTTGACAGTTAAAAAAATTAATAAGGTAGTTATTTTTAAGTAGAATTTCTCTCTTGTCACAATTGTGTCTTAATTCTTCCTTATATGCGTTCTTTTACAATCAAGGTTTCATCATTTATTATTTGAATTTCCATTTTATTATTGTATCTTAGCTTACAGCTATTTGTTACTTCACAATGTTTACTTAATTTTAATTCTTGTAATGTGACATCATACTGGTATTCAAAAGTTTTATTATTTATTTCTATTATATATTGATTTTTATCATCTATTTCAAAATGGTTCTCATTGGGTAATGGTATTATTAATTTTTTTTCCAATTGATACATAGGTTTTTGGGATTTTAATGGCAATTACAAGGAATTTATTTTTGTATTTTAAAATACCCATTTTCATTAATTTAAGTTTATATAAATCAATTTGGTAATCATCAAGTTCTTCTAATGTTAAAATACTTGGATACAATATTGTCTTGAATTTGGTTAATTTTGTTTTCTATAAATCTTAACTTTGTGGTTTTGTCTAGAAATAGTTGTTGTTCTACAATATTTGTCATTATTTTCTATTTTGTTGTATGTATTTAGTATAGTTCTTCTATCATTTTTAATTATTGTATTTGGTGCTTATATGGATTTGTTAAAATGTTTATTAATTTTAATTTGCTGATTTATTGTTTCTATTGCATTACGACTGTTTTCTATTGCTATATTTAAATAATTTGAAATTTCTTCTCTATCTTTACTGTCCATGGTTCCGAAGAGCTATTTTTCTACGTTTCTTACTATGTTTATTAATTCTTTTCTTAATCTTCTTTGTTCTCTAGGTGTAATTGATCTGATTTTTGTTATTAGTCTTTCCTCTGGATTTATAATGTGTAAAATAGTGTTGGTTTGATTAGTAATTTCAACATCATTAATTTTTATTTTCATGTAATCTGTGTTTTCGTTAATTAGTGTTGTGTGGAGTGTTCCGTGTATCTTTGGTATTATGAACAGAATTAGGAGAGTTGTTGCCTGAAAATTTATAAGGTCTTTTAATATTGGTAATGTTTACGTTATTAAGATTTTTATATCTAGGTTGTTGTTTATGTCGAACATTTTTGTAGTTTTTGATTGGCAATACTTCACTTTTTTCGGAGTAAGTTTTGCGCTTTTCATTAAGTTTGTTATCTCTCTTAAGTTTAATTTGTTCGATTCTTTCATTAAGTATTGATTCATCAACTTCTTACTTAGCTATCTTAGGTGTGGTTCTTATTGTGGACTGTAGTTATCTAGAACTAATTGCACTTTTATTTCTATTGATAAGTCTTTTTCTTCAATGCCTGTTATTTTTTCCAAAATAGTTGAACGCAATTTTTCAATATCTGCATTTCCTGTGTGGCTATTGGGTTTTGTGAAAAGTATTTCGACATTGTTTCTGTTCATTCATTATCTGATATAATTTTTTTCGTTTTACCGAACTTTGGAAAATGTTCAATAAGAATTGCTTTTTTACTTCTCTAATTTCTATCTGTTATTACATATTCTTCTGCAAATTTTGTAAGTTTGTCGATTATAGTTAGGAAGGTTTTTTTTTTTTCAATATGAAATATATCTAAATGTATTATTAGATTTTTATGTTTTGGGGTTTCTGTTAATTTTTATTTTGGTTTGATGGGTTTCCTGTCATATTTTATTTGCTGACACTTTTTGAAGGTGTTAATTACTAACTGTATTTGCTCCTGAAGTTTTTCTTTTATTCCTATAGGGGGTGGCCGAGGTGTAGTGGTGTATGCATACACTCCTCAAGCAAGGGGTCGCGGGTTCGAATCCCGTGCGAGACAATTCTCTGAAAAAGTCTTTTCGTAGAATTTGCATGTAGTTATATGAGAATCTTGTCGGCGTCAACTCTGCCATGAAGGCATAACACTGATGTTGGAGTGGTTGCTGGTTGGGCTGAATGTAACGAACTCACAACTAGCACGTACTGAGACCCACTGGTTTAGGATGCACTTGCTCGTCCCCTCCAGTTTGACAATCACCTCTGGGAAAAATACCGAAACCTAATACACCTGAGTTTCAAACTACTACACAACACGCCCGCGCACTGGAGAAAAACCGGTAAAAGGGTATTCATATCCCCTTGGATCCCGATCCCAACTGGAGCTTCAAAACGAACTTGTTCCCCGATTTCAGTCCCCCCTCCTCACTTATCCGACACAAAGCCCTTACACACCAATCCTCTAATCCGCTAATTTCCAATGTTCCACCCAAGCACCCGCGCCAACGCGTCTCTTTCAACTTAACCCCAACCACCCATATTATCCCATCTCAATCTTCTACGCACCCGATCCCAGCAAACAACTCATTTCCTAACTTCGACCTACAAACTGGAGCTAAGTACCCTAATTTTATTAACTCCCATACACTAAACACAACATCTCATCCGGCGCCCATTTCCATATCCAACCACGAATCTCCATCTCCCTCCCCCACTGCCCCTATTCTTGATCCTCTTTTTCCCCCTACAGTTAAACTAACCCAGCAAACCAATGGAACTACAGAAAGTCGCTATGCACTCTCTAGGCTTAGAGAGAGAAAGATATATGAAAACATTCGTCTTTTTCTCGTCTATCTACACGACAAATCGGACTCGGTCTGCTACGAAGGGAAGACCAAAACCAGCGTCATGGTATCCATCCAGCAGGAAGGCCTCCCTACCGACCCTATCAGTCTCAGGAACCTTTATGTCAGGTACCACGAGATTTTTAGCATGTCCCCTCAGAAAGTAGCAGACGACCTTGCTGCATTCGGCCACTACGTTCACTCTAAACGAGTCTCACACCTACAGCGAAACCGAGCTGACCACGATAAATTTTTTCGTCCATAACGTGCCTTCCTCGTCAGCACTTAAACCATCCCGCCATACATCTCCACCACACAACATCCCTCTTACATTTTACTACCAGAATGTAAGAGGTCTTCGCTCTAAAACCAATGCAGTCCTACGTCAATCTTCCCTTTGATATTTACGCCTTGACTGAAACCAATTTGATTCCCGACATAAAGAACCAGGAATTGTTCCCCCCTACTTTTAATGTTTTTCGCGACGACGATCCTACCCGCCCACATGATGATTCCCCCTGTCGAGGCGTCTTACTGGCGGTCCACAACAGCCTTAACTCTTCTCCCATTAGCATCTCTTCATCCTCTAAAGTCGACTTTGTCGCTATAAAAATATCACTCCCCTTCAAGTCCCTTTACGTTTTATGTTGCTACATCCTGCCAGCTCAACCCACCGAATCTTACCAACTTGTTGTCGATGCGATCGACTATTTAATTGACCGGCGACTTTAATCTTCCTCAGCTACAGTGGATTCCATCAGACGATCAATCGTTCTTCATCGCTTCAAATGCCAACTCAGCTAAGGAATGTCTCTTCTTAGATCGCTTAACAGACTCAAGTCTATGCCAAATCAGTGATGTATCCAACTATATGGGCAGGCAATTGGACCTTATTTTCACAAAAGATTCCATTAACTCCTCAGTCTCACTTTGTCCCCTATCTCTCTCTACAATCGATAACTACCACCCCCCCCCCTTCTACTTTCATTTTTTCATAACTCTTCTTTCCAGTCCACTCCTCCCACAACTCTCTCATCCTACGACTTTCATAAAGCAAATTTTCACAAAATTAGTGACTATCTTAGCAGATCCCCCCTTAACTTTCACAACCTAAGCGTAAATGATGCCTTATCCATTTTTTATAAAGAAATATTTAATTCTTTCAGCCTTTGCGTTCCGTTTTCTCGCCTTAAAACATCATCTACTAGTCCTCCCTGGTATAATCGCAAGCTTCGTTCCTTACGAAACAAGAGAAACAAGTTATGGGCTGTTTTCCTGCGTACTAGATCCTTGTCCGACTATTCCAACTATCTTGGTGCTTATCTTCATTTCACCGAACTTTACGATTCCCTTTACCAGCGTTACCTTAACAATGCGCAAGTCAACCTTATAAATGACCCTAAGTCCTTTTACCAATTTGTTAACTACAAAAGAAAGTCCGATGATTACCCTCCTTCCCTCTCTTTCAACAACAAGTCATCAACCGATCCACTCACCACTGCCAACCTATTTGCCATCTTCTTTAAACAATCCTTCACCAACGACTCCTTTGTACCAGATCCCTCCTATTTTCGTTACCTACCGAACTTCTCCAACGGCCCACATCTCTCTCACATCTTGGATCCCTCTTATATCGAATATAAATTACACCAACTCAATGACGAATTTACACCAGGTCCAGATGGCCTCCCTGCCATATTTCTTAAAAAATGTTCTTCGTCTCTTTCCCTTGCCCTTTCTGATCTCTTTCGTCTATCCCTTTCACAAGGAGAATTTCCTCAGGTTTGGAAAACCTCCTTTGTAACCCCGATCCACAAAAAGGGATCAAAGAACGAAATAACAAACTATCGTCCAATCGCTAAACTCTCCCATATTCCCAAACTCCTCGAAAGTATTTTGTATGAAGCTCTAAGTTTCCAATGCAAATCACTTATTTCCCCTAGACAACATGGCTTCCTAAAGGGTAGGTCAACCACCACAAATCTTGTTGAATTCGTATCCTTTGCCATCTCTGCCCTAGAGAACGGCAACGAAGTCGATGTAGTTGCAACCGATTTTAGCAAAGCCTTCGATAAAATCTCTCATCGATTAATACTCTTCAAATTGTCTGCCCTCGGCTTTGAACCCATACTGTTAAAATGGATATCTTCTTACCTCGAAAACCGTTTTTACAGTGTTCGTTTTAGGTCAGCCCACTCCATTCCATTTTTGGCCACCTCTGGAGTTCCTCAAGGTAGCCATCTCGGCCCCCTTCTCTTAATATTAACCATAAATGATCTCGATAGGATCATCAAATACTCCTCCGTCTCCCTTTACGCCGACGATACCAAATTTTTCAAAACCATTTCCTCTCCCCATGACTCCTTCCTTCTTCAACAAGACCTTGATAGTTTTTCGATCTGGTGCCTCAAAAATTGTTTGGAACTTAATATCACCAAATGCCAATCCATCACCTTTTCACATAAGCGGCTCAAATCTCCTCCCCGATTCTACCTTCTTCACAACCAAACGATCTCCTCCGTTGAATCTCTTCGCGACCTCGGCATTTTGTGTGATAGGGAGCTCAATTTCCGTTTGCATATGGATGGGATAATCCTTAAAGCCAACTCTGCACTAGGTTTTGTAAAACGATGGTCCAAAGAATTCACCAATCCATACGTGACCAGGTCCCTCTATATTACCTTTGTTCGTCCCCTTCTAGAGTACGCTAGTCAAGTATGGTCCCCATATCATCGCGTTCATATCTCGAGAATCGAAAGCATCCAGCGCCGTTTTCTTCGATTTGCTCTTCGAGGTTTGCCCTGGGATGATTCTTTTACTCTGCCCCCCTATCAAAACCGTCTCAACCTTATTAACCTAAACACCCTTGAGGAACGCAGAGACGCAGCCGACTTTCTCTTCATTCATCGACTTCTTTCAGGTCAGGTTGAATGCATGTCCCTTCACAATTCTATTTTCCTCAACACTAACCCTCGTAATCTACGTACCCCTCGTCTCTTCTATCTCCCAACCCACCACACCACCTATGGCGCGAACGAACCAATCTCCCGCATGCTACGAAAAATTAATTCAAACCCTAGCATCTTTGACTTCCACCGCACCACTTCCTACTACAAATCGGTTCTCCTTCACCACAACAACCAACCTTAGTTTTAAGTATTAGTTTAAGTTTAATTTTAAGTTATAGCTTGTATTAAGCCGAATAAATGGAGGCTTTCGCTCCCACCAAAATTTGGTGCGCGCTCGGGATTATAAAAAATATGGTCTAAATGTTGTTCTTCTACTGAATGAATTGTCTCTGTAAGCTCCATAATGGATTCTGACTCATTATCCTCATTAATTTTAGGTGAATTTTCTAATCTGTTAAGAAAATCTGCCGCTTTGTTCTCTTTACCTTTCAAATACTCGATCTCAAAGTTATACTTTTGAAGTTTTAAAAGCCATCTTTGGTTGCTTTGAGAAAATTTTTTTCCTTTATATTTGTTATTTAGGTATTTTATGGGGATATGATCAGATATAGTTTTAAAATGATTTCCCTATAAATATGAACTAAAATAATTAACTGAATAAACAACAGCTAGGAACTCTTTATTAGTTACACTATATTTTTGCTCATGTTTGTTAAGAGTTCTGGATACGAAGCACATTGGGTGCCCATTTTGTGAAAGGACAGCGCCAATTGCATAATTGCTTGCGTCTGTTGTAACAACAAAGGGTTTATCATATTCAGAATTTTTTTAAAATTAGGTGTGTGGTTATTAAGGCTTTCAGGTTTTCAAATGTCGAAATATGTTGAGAGTCGTTAACATTAATTGTTTCGCCTTTCTTTAAGTAGCTTATCACCGGATACGCAATCTTAGCATAATCCCTAACGAATTTCCTATAATACCCTGTCATTCCTAGGAAACTTTTAAGAAACTTTTTAAGTTTCTCTATTTGTGGTATTTTTAGATTTTCGATTTCTTTTATTTTATTGGAATTTAGTTTAATCCCTTCTTTAGTCAAAATATGACCGAGAAACTCAGTATTTCGTTTCGTAAAACTACATTTGTCTGCTTGTATCTTAAGATTATTTTCTTGCAATTTTTTAAATATTTTCTCTAATGACTGCATGTGTTCTTCGAAGGTTGTAGAGAATATTAAAATGTCGTCGAGGTAGACAACGCATATTTTATTTATATAGTCACGTAATGTTAGATTAGATTTTTTATTCTTTTCTTATGATTTTATGATACAATTCAATAATAATACATACTATAATTCATTTCACGGGGAAAAAAGAAAATAAGAAAAGCTAGTGACATTCCATATTTTAAGTTAAAAAAATAAATTAGAGTCTAATGTCACTTCAATGGACATATGTATACAATAAAAGATAAGTTTTGGGTGGGGTGACCCTCAAAAAGCAATTTCATAAAAATTAAGTAATAAGATAGTTCATAGAAAATGTAAATCAAAAACGCAATCAAAGTAATTGCTGAGAGCAGCAGAGTCAAAATAATAAAGCAAAAGATATAATTATACCAGAATATCAGAAATAAGAGATTCTAAAACAATAAAATGGGAGTTTATTAAACAATCCATAAGATAAAAAAGAAAAGAAATTACGATACGCAGTGGTGCGGAACAAAGGTACAGATAATATGTTAGAGAGGTTTCCCCGTAAATTATAATTTGAAATAAGACGAAAGTTACGGTTACCAGACTTCACGAAAAACGTTTTTAACACTTTAAAACAATACAAGTGGCGAACTGGAAGAATTTTTTGGTCGCAAAACAAAGGAAAGCTTGGATATCTACCTGGCTTATGACTAATTTTCCTTAAAATGTATTTCTGTAAAATCAGCAACGGCTGTATTTTATTTAGGTAGATACCTCTCCAACAAGTAATTCCGTATTGAAGCTTAGAATGGAAAATTCCATCGTAAATTATCTGGTGATTCAAAAAACTCATTCTAGAATCAAGGGTGAGCCCCAGGTACTTAAAGTCGTCCACTGTCTCAACTAAAAAACATTTATCACTACAGTTTAGACTAATACAAAAAGTGGGAGATTGAGACGAACAATTACAGTTAGACAGTTTGTATTTTTCACACTCAGGTGCGTGGAAGTACCCATTTGCCTTCAATTTGTGCACGGAAGATAAGTTAAAAAACATTATTTTAGTTTTGGAGCTTATAACTAAATTATGTTTTGTAAACCAATGTCTCAAAAGATTTAGATCCCAATTGATATCAGAAACCAGGTCCAAAGGACTGTTCAGACCATAAGAGAAGCCTATGTCATCCGCAAATGGAGTAGGTGAACCTTTAAAATTAAGATCAAATAGCGAATTGGTGTAAATTATAAATAGGATTGGACCCAAAACAGAGCCTTGAGGAACACCCAGTTTCAAGAACTTAATTTCGCTCCAAATTTCAACTATCTTAACTCTCTGCGACCTATTTTTCAGATATGACCTGAACCAATTAAGGACAAATCCACGGAATCCAGCGTTTTCCAGTTTGCTCAACAAAAAATTATGGTTAACCATATCGAAAGCTTTGGTTATATCAATAAATAAACCAGCCGTACATTTTTTTTCATCGAGGTGTGACATTATTTGAGAACAATACTGTAAGGGCGCGTCCTCCGTCGACTTTCCTTTTTGAAATCCAAATTGGACGGGATTAAAGAAATTTGTTTTAGTTAAAAAAACTCACTATCCTATTTTTCATTAGTTTTTCAAAAACTTTGCTGAAAGTAGGAAGGAATGAAATGGGTCTATAGTTGCGGATCTCAGTAGCAGAATCTTTTTTAAACAATGGACAATGGACATCTGCGCATTTGACGTCATCAGGAAAGACTCCCGCAAACACCCAACGATTAAAAATATATGCCAAGACATCCACTATAAAATATCCAATTTGTTTAAGGGCAAAGTTACTGATAACAACAGCACCACACGAATTCGATTTTTTTTATGGTATCAAACTCAAGAGGAGTTATGGGCTGAAAAACAAAACTAGTACATTGCAATGTTTTAGCACAAACTGACGGACAAAGAGAACAGGATGATTGGACTGAGCAAGGTTGTAAGTTGCAGCCTATATTGGAAAAATAGCAATTAAATGCATTAGCAACAGCACGCTTATCAGACAAATCAGAGTCATCGATACGTTAAATAATAGGTTTAGTTGAAAATGTTGATTTATTTAGTATGCTGTTTACTATCTTTTATTCATCTTTCAGGTTTCCCTTTGCTGAAATGAATTAAATACGGTAGTAGGTATCTCAAAAAAATCGGAATCTCCTTTTTAAGTTCCACGCACAATTTCTTATACCTCCAACTTAAACCCAGGTTATCAGGATACTTATTGCATATTCATCTGAGTTTATTTTTTCGTATAACTTTTTTTAACAAGAGCCTCAATATCCAAGGTTTAAGTCTTTTGACCAGCTTTTTGGAGGACAGAAATGAGGAACAACCTAAAAAGTGCTTTCTTAGAGATTCAATAAAAGCTTTATAAGCAGAAGATGCATCACTACAAGTATAAACATTCTCCCAATACTCACAAGCCAGCTGGTTTTTAAGCATCCTGAAGTTAATTTTCCTTTTTCTTTGAGGGGATTCTGAAATTTTATAATTTTTTCAAATTGATAAGATTACTAAGAGTCCAGTCAAAGAATGGTCAGTAATCCCTAAATCATAAATGCATTTTTCACACCCACTGACCGCAATATTTTTAAAACGTCCGTAAATATGGTCTAGACAAGTGCCCGAAACAGTTCAATGATAAAGCATGCTAGTCCAAGCGAAGCTAGTAATGCCAAGTAACTAATTATCATTTCTCTATTATCCATAATATTAATATTGAAATCTTCTACAATTATTGGGTTTTTGGAATTTTTCTATTCTAACAAATCTGAAAACTCTTTTACATTGAACATATGCAATTTATAGACATATAAAAAACATATGTTGGGTATGTAATTTAATTCGTGCGGTTTTTTTTTTTTTCAAAATTTGAACGTTTATTTAAGAAAAACATGTACAATAGTATTATTCAAAGTATTGCCCATCTAAAGCTATGACTTTTTCCCATCTTTCTGGCAATTTGTGGATTCCATCCCAAAAGAACTGCGCCGGCTTGGCAGCCAAGAATGAATCAAGCCAATTTTTGATATTCTGCTCTGATGTGAACCGTATTTCAGTGAGGGCGTTCTGCATCGACCAGAACAAATGGTAGTCAGAAGGGGCAAGGTCTGGGGTAAGACTTCCCATCCACTGTTTTCCAAATAGTTCTTAACCGGAATAGCAACGTGGGGCCGAGCGTTGTCATGATGGAAAATTATTTCCTCGTGTGTGGTCGCATATTCCGGTCGTTTTTCGGCTACTGCTCTCTTCAAATGGATTAATTGTGTTCAGTAACGTTGTCCATTGATGGTTTCACCCAGTTTTAACAGCTCATAATACAGCACACCCATCTGATCCCACCAAATACAGAGCATTACCTTCGCGCCATGGATATTCGGCTTTGCCGTTGATTTGGCTGGTTGGCCGGGTTTCACATATGATTTTGTGCGCTTGGGGTTGTCGTAATGGATCCATTTTTCATCACCAGTAACAAACCGATGCAAAAATGACTTCCTTTTGTGGAGTTCCAGCAGCATTTCGGACATGCAAAACCGCCTTTCGACGTCTCTCAGCTTGAGTTTATGTGGAACCCAATTTCCTTGCTTTTGAATATATCCAGCTGCTTTTCAATCTTTTGAAATGGCTGCTTGAATGACACCCAAAGATTCTGCGAGCTCTTCTTGTGCTTGGCAACAATCTTCATAGAGTAATGCTTCCAGTTCTTCATCTTCAAACTTTTTTGGCTGCCCAGGACGTTCATCGTCTTCGAAGGCAAAATCAGCACTTTTAAATCGTGCAAACCACTTTTGGCACGTTCGCTCAGCTAGCGCATGTTCACCATAAACTTCCACCAAAATACGATGACTTTCGGCAGCGAAAAACAGTTTTTCAGGCACAAAGTTCGACATATTTGAGTGAAAAAAAAAAAAATTAATGACATATGCTGAAATGACATACAACGACAGTAGCTTTCCAACGCAGGTTTCAATGGAATAATAACAATGGAATAATACAAGTTACGCCATCTCTTAGCAAACCGCACGCAAGTTATAGACCCAATATTAATCCAAATCAGCATGGCTTCCAAAGAAATAAAAGCACGGATAGACTATTTGGAGAGTTTGCGAACACAATCAATGAAAGACTAAACATAAACCTTAACTGGTACTTTATATTGATTTCAGCAAGGCTTTTGACACATTATCTCATGAGAAAATCTTAAAGAGTCTCGGTAGAATCGGTGTAAGGGGAATAATATCAAATTGGCTCAAGAACTAATCACAATCAGAGTTAAGGTGGCAACGGAAACAAACCAACAACAATCAAGCTCGTACGGCGTTTCTCAAGGTTCCAAACTTGGTTCTATTTTATACATTCTATTTACAAACGAACTGTTATGGGTTTTTAAAAAAAAAACTGCATATGCATTTGCGGACGATATAGCCATCGTTGTCAAACATAGAGATCTAAACACGGCCGTTAAAAATCTTCAGAGTGAGTTTGATGCTGTTTCGAAGTGGTGTCATGATAATGGACTCATTACTAACACACAAAAAAAAAACAAAAGTAATGCACATTCGCACACCATCTTAGCGGAGTGAAGAAATTAAAATTGTTCACCGAAACGAAAATTGCCCTTTTTCGATAAGGGACCAGGAGTTTAAACTTGTACAGCGGACGAAATATTTAGGAATAACAATTGTCAAGAATTTCCTTTGGAGTGAACACATTATTGCACTGCGTCTTCAACTTAAGAGTGCCATTTTTGCGATGGTATATTTGAAAAGACTTTGCAATTATATTATGATGAAGCAGGTGTATTACTCGCTCGCAGAGTCGCGCATTAGATACGCCATTTTGGCATATAAAATCACATCCTTACAGCATCGTTTAATAAAAAATCTCAGAGGATTTAATTCATCATTAAAAACACTGGATGTTCGTGGGATTTTTCAGATGACTGCGCTTGTAACATATATGAATGACTAACGATTTTTGAAACCTATCCAGCACAATCAAAACACACGAAGACGAGCCCAAGGAATGCTAGAGATACCAAAGAATTACGTTATGTAGTGCCTAAGACGGTTAACGCAATACCGCAAAATATAAAAGAATTACAAAATTATAAATAAAGAAGAAAAAGCTTATAAAACAATAACGAGTACTACTTGATTTATACCCAGTTTGTTGATGCATTTCATTATGTATTATTGAATGTAGCCACCTGCCGATAAGCACGGCGCTTTGCGGGTAAAATGAATTCTGTAAGAAATACTGTATTATATAAATTATACAAATAATAAATAAATAATAAATAATTTGAATGCTCTGTACAAAACATCGAAACCTAAAACATTTTCACAAAACGAGTTTAATGATGTCATCAGAGACTTAGATCTTTCAAAGGAACGTGCTTACTATTGCTGCTAGCATCAAGGTTAAAAAAAAAATCGTCAGCCTCTGATGTGCGAATAACTTTCTATCGCACGAGAGAATAAAACTTAATCGAATTTTTTTCTTCTGGTGAAAATTTTGTATATTGCAGTGATGTGAGAGGGTTACTAACTTTCATGGGCTTGGAGATCTATCAGGCAAGTGACTGGCGTCTCTTTATTGACTGCAGTAAAAGAAGTCTTAAGGCTGTCCTTTTATATAATGGCAATAAACACGCTTCTATTCCAATTGCCTAATATCAGTTCTACTGCAGAAAGTAAAATATGTCGAATATACTATAAATGGGTGATCTGCATCGATTTTAAGGTGGTTAATTTTTTGTTAGGTCAACAAAGTGGCTATACAAAATATTTATGTTTTATTTGTCTCTGGGACAGTAGAGGGAAATCAAGTCACTGGATACAAAAAAATTTACCTGTGAGAGATTCTATGGTCGTTGGTGAAAGCAACATGATAAATGAGCCTTTAGTTCCCCGAGAAAGAATCTTCTTTCTTACGCCCTTGCACATAAAATTGGGGTTAATGAAGCAATTTGTGAAAACTCTGGACAATGATTTCAATATAGGGTTTTCTAATAACGATTTGACAATTTTTTTTTTAATTAAAAGGCAAACCATTTGAGATATTTCCAAAACTTTATTATTGGCTTGAAGCGCAATCAAAACATTTATGAAAGGAATTCGACTTCGTTCATATGGCCACCGCGAGCACATTTGCAGCGGTCGATTCGTTGGACTCAATTTTCAACGATTCGGCCGAAACGGCCGCACGTCCTCGGCGTGTTGGCATAAACCAATGACTTAACGTAGCCCCACAGAAAATAGTCAAGCGGCGTTAAATCGCACGAACGATTGTAGCGTATGCTGTGTAGCTTGTGGCACCATCCTTTTGAAACCACATGTCGTTCAAGTCTATATCTTCCAATTCGGGTCAAAAAAAAAAAAAAATCGGTGATCATGGCGCGATAACGCTGACCATTCATAGTAACGTGACGATCGTTATCGTCGATGAAAAAATATGGCCAAATAACGCCGCCGGCATGCAAACCGCACCAAACGGTTATTTTTTGTGGGTGAAGTGGTGATTCATGAAGCACATGTGGGTTTTCACCCGACCAATAACGCATATTTTGCTTATTGACGAACCCATTGAGCCAAAAATGAGCTTCGTCACTGAAGATGATTTTGCGATGAAATCTTCTCCAGAACCCAATCGGAGAACGTACGTCACTTCAAATGGCCCATCGGCGTCAATTCTTGAGTCAGCTTGATCTTGTATGGGTGTAAACCAAGCTAATTACGCAAAATACTCCATAATATGGTCTGAGCGATGCCCAATTCTTGAGAACGCCGTGGAATTGACTGATTTGGATCGTTTGCTAAGGACGTCTGAAACGCAGCGATATTTTCGACACTTCGACCAACCCGTTGTCTCACTGACACGGCAACATCACACAACGAATATGTAGACTCAAATTTTTTCACTTAACTTGTTATTGCCTGTCTACTAGGGCGAGAATTACGACCGAAAATTGGAGTTAACGCTCTTAAAGTTGCAGTCACCGACTCCGAATATCTGTTGAAAATTTTTATAATTTGCAGACGTTGCTCGTTAGTGTACTTTACCATGATGAAAATGTTGATCTTACTGAATAAATTGACAGTGATAGGTTGATGATTAGTGAAAGAGTGCGTTCACAAATTAAATCCAAAATTGTCAAGTCCCTATTGGAAAACCCTATATATTTCTCAGAAATTTCCTGGATTAAGTGATGAAAAGTTAAAAGCAGATATTTTTGATGGACCCCAATAACGTTTATTAATTAAGTTCTCTACCAATTTTGATTCATCCATGACTGAATTAGGAAGACTTGCGTGGAAATCTTTTGTAGCGGTTATACAAAATTTTCTCTCTAACTTCTTAACTTTAAAATTGCTGGCTGTAATAAAGGGTGATTCATCGTGAGGTTTGATTTTTAATAAGCTTTTTTTGACAGATCCCGCGTGACTCCTATCAAACTGCCTTATCATTTCTGTTAAGTATCATTTTACAAGTCATCATGGAAAGACTCACACCACAACAGTGTCTTCAAATTGTTCAGCTGTATTACGAAAATCAGCGTTCTGTGAGAAATGTTTTTCGTGCGGTTCGAAGAACTTGCGGTGCGCATAATCGACCTACTGAAACCACTATTGACAATACTATTCGCAAACTTGAGTCCCAGTTGACATTAGTGAATAATAATCGACCGGTTAGACCACATCCAGCGACGTTTCGTCGTCGTTCTCAGCGGCTTGGCTTGGCGTATTCGATAACTTGGCGTATTTTTCATGAGGATCTCGTCCGAAAAGCGTACAAAATTCAACTTGTGCAAGAATTGAGGCCAAGTGACTTAGATTTGCGACATATTTTCAGTGAATGGGCTTTGGAAAAACTTAATGAAAATCAGGAGTTTTATCGAGAAATTTTGTTCAGTGATGAATCCCATTTCTGGCTTAATGGGTACGTTAATAAATAAAATTGCCGTATTTGGACTGATGAGCAACCCGAAAAAAACCAAGAGCTACCATTACATCCATTAAAAACAATGGTATGATGTGGTTTATGGGCTGGTGGAATCATTGGTCCATATTTCTACAAAAATGCGGCAAATTAGAATGTTAAAGTCAATGGTAACCGTTATCGCGCCATGTTAAGGGACTATGTGCTTCCTGAAATTCAAGTACATTGTCTCGGTGAGCTCTGGTTTCAACAAGACGGCGCCACGAGCAATACAGCTCGTGAAACAATGGACTTGTTGAGAAATAATTTTGGTGAGCACTTAATTTCACGTTTTGCTATGGTAAATTGGTCGCCTAGATTGTGCGATATCACACCTTTGGACTATTTTCTCTGTAAAGTGTCAGGTCTTCAGGAATAAGTCACCCTTTACTTAAAAACAGGTCTTAAGACCAAAGCACCGAAATGTGTGTAGAGCAGTGTAATCGGTAAACCAATCTTCTATCGAAGATGGTGTGTTGGCATTCTTGGTATATCCAGAGAATTTAAAAATTCAATTGGATAATTTACGGCCTCGTTTTCATCAACAATGGTTTCGATTGATTTAAAAGACATCAGATCACCTTGCAGAAACTGTTGTATCTGGAAGTTAATTTCGTTGCTGCCAAAATAGTACGATTACTGAGCCAACTATGATCCAAGTAATTATTGAGAAGACACTCTTAATTAGTTCATTTTTTTGGCTGAACTACAGTGCAGAAATCGTCTGGCAATTTGATGCACTACGTATTTCGATGCAGTCCTATTTCAACGTTTCCACTAGCCAGTAATATTTGTGCCGATAAATCATTTTGCATTTGTACTCTCATGTTTATGGTCAATCGATATGTTTCGACATTTCGCCATATAAAAGATTGTTTTAAGCATGCGTTAATCTCATCGGCAAAAGTAGAGCGAGGAATGACTGGCAATATCTATCGGAAATCACCAGACAGTAGTTAGACAGCACCACCAAAAAGTTTATCGTTCCCGTTCAAATCTTCTATAGTTCTATGTAATGCTTCGAGTGAATGTTTATGAGACATAGTACACTCATCACAGATTATGATGGAACTCCCTTGCAACACTGCAGTCATTCCGCTTTTTTTTTTTTTTAGTGTTACATATTGCTTTTGGTTTGTTATGAATGTAATGGCAGTTTGAATGTTGAATGGGCCGTTCGCCCGCCATCTCACAAAGTAGCA
This sequence comes from Volucella inanis, assembly GCA_907269105.1. NCBI lineage: Eukaryota > Metazoa > Arthropoda > Insecta > Diptera > Syrphidae > Volucella > Volucella inanis. The sequence continues at coordinate 41,398,165 of OU026153.1, forward strand.
GCAATGCCTGACGATGCAATTGCCAATGAAATTTTTTGTTGCGACCGTTTCTTTGCAAGGATCAACGATATATAAAATGTATTACCAGTTCCACTTGATGCGTCCAAGAAAAAAAAAAAACATAATAACGGTAGCTAAGTCAACGTCATTATATTTTGTTTCTCGTTAAAAATTACTGTTAACTAAGTAGGTGGCCGGGCGATCAGGTGATGGCATACTATAATGAGTAAGTGGTAAACTTGAAATTAAAATGCATAAATCCTCGATCAGCATGAAAGCTTTATTATACATCTCTCGGGTGTATTCTATATTTGGACAATGGTCTGTTTGTCTAACTCGGTTAGACAGTCATATGATTCTTGTATTTTTCCCACAAAGTGGACGATTGTATTGGATAATATGTCGTCAAAATAATTGCAAATAGCTGCAGAATATTATTCAGCATGGATGTCAACGTTGCATCAGCAAGTGTCAGACCACACTGATTGTCGTCTTCCAGCAATTGCAACTCGCGGCATGCATCTTGATATGTAATACATGAGCTGAAAAGTTGAAAAGTGCCGTTTCTAAGAGAGGGCAACACTTGAATTAAATCCATACCATTTTCAGTTAGTACCAACCTTCAAAAAATAAGTGTATAGTCCGACAATTTGACAGTTGGACATGTGAAAGCTCTGTTCAAAGTGGGTGCCGCGTTTGCTCACAGTCGACCAAAAACAACAACGTGTTGATGATTCAGAGGAGTGTTTAAAGCTGTTCAACCGCAATAAAGCCAAATTTTTGCATCGGTATGTGACAATGGATGAAACTTGGCTCCATCACTTCACACCAGAGTCAAGTCGGCAGTCAACTGAGTGGCAAGCAGGCGACGAACCTCGTCCAAAACGACCAAAAACTCAACAGTCGGCTGGGAGGATTATGGCATCCGTAATTTGGGATACACAATACACATGGAATAATTTTCATCGACTATCTCCAAAAGGGGCAGACTATGAACAGCGACTATTACATTACGTAGTTAGAGCGTTTGAAGGACGAAATCGGAGAAAAACGGCCGCATTTGAAGAAAAAGAAAGTGCTGTATCATCAAGACAATTCAACGTGTCACAAGTCCATGAAAACTATGGAAAAATTGAATGAATTCGGCTACGAATTGCTTATCCACCAACCGTATTCTCCAAATTTGGCACCCAGCGACTATTTTCTGTTCGCAGACCTCAAAAGAATGCTCGCCGAAACAGAGGCCTATTTTGAGGCTAAATCGAAATTGTACTACAGAAGTGGAATCGAAAGATTGAAAAATCGTTTCAATCAGTGGCAACTACACTTGCGGTCATAAAAACCGCACCATATCAAAATGATTGAAAAATTGTTAATAACTACCATAATAACTTTTATAATGAAATGAAATTTTTGTTGAGTACTCCGCAGTAGTTTATAAGTATTTCTATCTAATTTCCATCAGTTTATTGAATGTTTGAAAATAGATATTAACAAAGAAAGAAAAACCAGTTAATTTTTTTATTTTTTTAAAATATTTTAATACAGTCATTGTTTAACAAAATCAAACGATACATTTATAATGTATGTATATAAGATGTTAAGATATGCCACTTTTACCAAAAAAAAAATATCAATACCGAGTTGCTCCTCGTTGCTTTTGTTCTAAAAGGCATCGAGCTTACTAGAAGTTCAGTAATATACCTTGAAATTTCAGTATTTCATACATGTTCCAGAACTTCATTTAGCTTTTTTTTACTCTCTGGTTTATGTTCAGCCACCTTACGTTTCATTACATGCCACAAGTGTTCGATTGGGTTTAAATCGGGCGAATTAGCTGACCAGTCTAGTCTGGTAATTCCGAGGTCATCAAACGTTGTCTTGAGCTGAAAATTATTGAAAGACTCTAGTTACTTCTCTGTTTATTATTTATATAGTAGTCATCTAGAAGTTGATTTATAACACTTTACTCACGGATTTGGCGCGGTAGCAAGGCGCAGAATCATCTTGAAAAATGCAATTGTCAGTATACGACTGATGCTGTTCAATTGCTGGTACCAAAAACTCCCTTACTACTTCTCCATACTTTTGAGCGTTCATAATTCCATTAACAAAGTGCAAAGGGCCCAAAACGTTAAAAGAAAAACATTCCCAAATCATCTGGCTTTGAGGAAACTTCACTGTTTTGACTATGCACTCGTCCTTGAACCTTTCACCTGCTGACCGTCGTACGTATGGCAAATTGTCGGCACACAACAAATTAAATTTTCTTTCATCGGACCATATCACACATCGCCAATCATCTTGCGTCCAATCTTCGTACATTTTTACCCACGTCAAGCGAGCTTTTTTCATTTTTGTGGTTAGAAGAGGTTTTTTCGCTGGTCGTCTTCCATATAAATCTATCTCCCGTAGCCGTCGGCGTATGGTTTCGGCGCGTAGATCAACGGACAATACTTTTAAAGCGATCTTTCATGCTAATTCGTTGTAATACATTGTCCGTCTTCTGGGTTGATTAACGTTTTCGTTCCGAGCCTTTTTTCCTTTCCAGTGGATCCAAATTTTTTTTTTTTCTTCATTAGTCGTACGATAGTTGAATGACAGTATCCTATAATATGGTATACCTGCGATTAAAGGATGTGGTTCTCCTTGTTTGCGTGGCTGCCATGTTTTACCTGATTTGTTCCATGGAAAATAGCGTGGGACATCGGTGTATAATAATGTTTTTGCAAATTGGCCGAAAACATAAAGTTTTTGGCACAATGCGAAAAATTCAGTCAGTGTAGTTTTTGATGGCTCAAGTGCTCCTTGGAGAACATTTTCTTTAGTGAAATATACACGTTGACCGTGCTCAAGATGTACTGCTAGATGTTGGTCAGAAGGGTCTCTTCCTTGTATGGAAAAGCTTAGAATATGCCAGATCGCTTCGTTGCTGCTTATGTATCTACGCATTTGGTATCGTGCTATTTCGTCATTTTTATTGATGTCATGTACTTTAAATACGAACTGCAAAGCTCGACATTAATGTAAACCTTATACGTTTTTGAAAGCAATGGTGAGTATAGCACCACTTACTGATTGTGAATTTCAATTAGATTCGTAGAATTTGGTATTCGCATTGTGAATGTTTGGCCACCATTTTCAGCGTTTCTGCGGCGATACAATGGATAACCGTCGATGTCTGTGATAGTATTATTAATACATTGCTTTGCGAAACGCTTCTTACATTTTCCATTTTTCATGCATGGCGATGTCATGTTTACAGTACCGCACGGTCCGTGGATCATGTGACTGGTAACAACAGATATTAAACAATTCCTGGTCAATTGATAGATTCGGAATTATCTGAATTGATTTCTTCCCAATGGATTTGAACTTAAAGCCAAATGAAACTGTGAGCGTGAGGCAAGCCACGCTTTTGCCACTCAATCGATCACAACCAACATCGTGTGTTGTTGAAAACCGAATGTTTTACAATTAAATCAATCAATGATTTTAATCATTGCGATGTATTGATTGTCAATACAACGTAGATTACACGTAAATGTAATAAAAAAATCTAGACGACCGTAATAAGGCACGTAAGTCATCGCATCATGTATGTATTCCTGCATGTTGCGTGGACACCCGATATAGCTGGAAGGTAAAAAAAATGCTTAACCGATGTCATTGGCAACATAATCCCTTAAGTGGTTGTACTCCTCCTCCGATCGTAATTTAGCCTGGTTGTATTAAATTGATGGTACAGCTGACGATATCGAAGGATATAGTTGTCCTGATTATGTCAAATCATCAATCGGTGCGTGTAGTAGTTCATTGAACTAACTTTCTTGTTTATTTCATTACCTGGAAAAATTATTCGTGATGAAATTGTAAAAAAATATTGAAATTAATTAATAAATTAAGAAATTAAATAGTTAGTTATTAAATTAACCAGCAATAGTAACGCTGTTTAATATTGATGTGATATCTATCCTGTCCTTCCATCAATAGATATTGGAATGCGTCCTACGAATGGTGTAGGTCCAAAATCTTACTCACAGTGCTGTCTCGACGTGTGATTTTGATGGCTCTGTTGTCAACTCGATCACCAACCATAATAACAGCAGCTTCATTTACGGTGGGCGCGTTGAACCTGCCAGCGTCTTCTCCTGATGATACTTTTACAGCTTTGATGACGATTTGATATTTGTCATTTTTTAATTGCGGCGACACTCTTTTAAACAATTAAATAAGTTGATTTCGATTTTTTCTTCCGCTTGTTTGGTGAAATTATGCTGGCACCCAGTTGTCGCACGTTCTTCGCAACTGCCCATAAAATAGATTTGCGGAAACTTCGGATTATCATTAGGCATTGGCATCAACGACCCAATACTATGGAACACCTGGCTTTGTATTTTAAATGTAGTATCAAAATTACGTCCATCGGAAGCGAGATCGCAAATTTTGGTTCCTCCAAATGATGTCACTTATAACCAAGAATTGAATTTTCGTGTCTTGTGCAAAAATAATTTGGAATGGTTTGATTCGCTAGCAAGAAGTGATTGTAATGGTTCTGGTGAAGTGGAAAGAGGTAACATTTTCCTGATGCACAACACATGTCAGGTGCTACATTGTGGAATTTTAATGCCTGACAATATTGGCATATTTTGTCCATTGCACCGATGGCAATTTTTAGAATGCGCAGAACGCAAGACGAACAAATGGTGCACGTGTTAATGCGCTGCTGGTTGGTTATCTAGGGACTTAAAATTTTGAATTTAATTTGTGAACGCACTCTTTCACTAATCATTTAACTGTCACTGTCAATTTATTCAGTAAACTCAACATTTTCATCATGGTAAAGTACACTAACAAGCAACGTCTACAAACGTTCTCCGATTGGGTTCTGGAGAAGATTCGCCAAGATGATGAATTTCATCGCAAAATCATCTTCAGTGACGAAGCTCAATGGGTCATGTTCTTCATGAATCGCCACTTCATCCACAAAAAATAACTGTTTGGTGCGGTTTGCATGCCGGCGGCGTTATTGGGGCATATTTTTTCGTTGACGATTACGATCGTCACGTTACTGTGAATGGTCAGCGTGGTCGCGCCATGATCACAGATTATTTTTGAAGAGCAAGTATGGTGAGCGTGTTATCTCAAGACATGGGCCAGAGGTTGGCGATTTAACTCCTCTTGACTATTTTCTGTGGGGCTACGTTAAGTCATTGGCTGATGCCAACACGCCGACGACGATGGAAGAGCTCAGAGCCAACATTGAACACGAAATAGCGGCCGTTTTGGCGAAATGTGTGGCCGAGTTGTTGAGAATTGGGTCCAACGAATCGACCGCTGCAAACGTGCCCGCGGTGGCCATATAAACGAAGTCGATTTCCATTCATAAATGTTTTGATTGTACTTCAAGCCAATAATAAAGTTTTGGAAATATCTCAAATGGTTTGCCTTTTATTTAAAAAAAAAGTTGTCAAGTCGTTATTAGAAAACCCTATACAACGCATATGCATACGAAGTAGCATGCTTGGAAACATTTCTGGCAAAATCAGCAATATCACAAAGCGGAAAGTATGCCAGCAAAAGTATTTGAATTGAATCTTCCAACCAAATTTGTTAAATTTTCAGGAATGAAATGTGTATTTTCGCTGTCCGCCTTTAAGGTGGACATCAGATGAATCACAGGCGGTTCCCTTCTGTAAATAGGGAAGTTTAAAATGGGGCCTGGCTGAAACCCTATGGCTCCGTAGAGTAATAGATTTTACGCTATTACGCATTTTAACTATCACGTATCAGCGAAAGTGGTACGAACCATCGCTCGTGTTTGTTTTTCCCAGCCAAGAACTCAAATACAAATAAAATTTGTCGAATGAAAAAGGCATATCAATTTCGTTAAATCGTCTTTAATTTCCAATCATAATATCATAAAAAATACTTGCAGTTTACAACCAAATATTCAAACACATTACGGCGCCGTCTATTGCATGATAGCCCAAGCTAGATAACACAAGATAATGCAGTGTTATGTCAAATACAATAACTAATTTACACCGCCTTGTTTAACAGTAGTGGAACTTACAACATAATTAATTTAATTTGCAATAATTAAAGTCATAAATCGAGATAAAAACTATCCTATCTGGTTAGTTTGACCAATTAGGCACAGTGTGCAAAATATTATTAAGATCGGTTAAGTAGTTTCGGAGTTCATTACCAACGGACAGTGCGACACGGGATATTTATATAAACAGGGTGTCCTGGTTTAGGTTTTCGTCCTGATAGCTGAAGATTCCTGAAGCTATGGCGAACTAAGAATTGTAATTCAGGGGCGTCTATTTTCACCTCCTTCAAGTTATAGGCCGTTAAAGTGAGGAACCTCTGATTTCGAGGTAAAACTTATTAAAAAACCGTAGCTTTCTAACGGATTCAGCTTAAGAAACCGTTTTGCACATCTTTGAAAGAGATCTTCGTCGAGTTCGATGAACGCCAGCCAAAATTATGGCTTTTTAAAACTAACATTTTGAAAAATCGTTGGACCAATTACATCAGAAAAATGCGTTTATTTCGAAATTTTCAACTTTTAGGTTAACTTTTTTTGTATCAAAACCTTTTTTCTTCTCAAAAAAAAAAAAAAAAAATGGCTAAAAGCTGTCAGTTGACAAGTAAAACAAAGTTGGAGAACTAAGGCAATGGCTATTTTGTGGAATATTTTGTTTTAATTCGGTGACAACTTTTGGAATGTGCCGATGTTACTTTATTTACTGATTTAGAGTGACCGAGTAAAGTGTTTAGCAAATGTTTAAGAAATAACGGAGGATCAGTTCTAGGCCAACTTTTATCAATGATTTTCACCGCCTTTCAAACATCGGCTCAGCATATGGGTTAAGAAGAGAGCGATTCTCTAACAAAACAGCAGCAGCAGAACAAGAAAGAATTTTAAATGCTGTAAGAATGCAGACATCTATTAGCATCAGAAGGCTTGTAGCTCAGTTGCAAACTCCAAGAACTATAACCAACAGAGGTCTTCTAGCCAACTGCGTTTACCCCTTTAATTATTCGTCGGTGCAGGAACTTTTGCCAGGGGACTTCCAAAACAGGATTGAATTTTGCCAATGACTGCTGCATCAACAAAACGAAAAAATTTATTCAAAAAATTTTATGGACTGACGAAGTCCAGTTTACGAGAATGGGCATTACCAACTAACGAAATTCCCACTATTGGGCAGTGTCTAATCCTCACTTAACATGAACAACATCTTCTCAAAGGTAAAGATTCAGTTGAAATGCAGATGTTTTTCTTAACTGTATACCATTTTACAGAAGGTTTAGCATGAATTTCTGGGCCATAACCGGGCTATTCATACTTCCACATGTCCTAAATTCATCATTCTATTTAGGATATTTTAGAGACCAGTTGCCGGAACTCCTGGAAAATGTTCCTCTTGCTCAGAGGCAAAGAATAGTTTTCCAACACGATGGAGCTCCTTGCATTGTAGCAATAATATAAATTCGTCTTAAAATCTAAAATTTAATGGACGGTGGATTGGCCGATTTGGTCCTTTTCCTTGGCCACCTAGATCTAATGACCTAACACCAATGAATTTTTTTTTTCTGGGGAGTCATAATCACCAAGAAAAAATTAATACAGTAGCAGAGAAGCTAAGAGGCATTTTACCAAACATTAATTTGCAGTCTGAAATCATCAAACGTGCTAGGACGCGCATCCAAAGGCACGTTTGAAAGCGTTTTGAAATCTCAAAGCGTAAAGGTCCTTTTAAATACCACAAAAACTGTTTTAAGGGATATTCAATTTATCTTGCCACCCATTTGCCTAAATAAACTAGTGGTTTGTAGTAGCGTATGTTGTCGGTAGATAGAAAAGTCATAAATAAAAATCGTAGATAATGAAGAGAAAACAAAAGTTTTGATAAAAACTTTGAGATAAACGCTTTTTTCTGATGAAATTGGTCCAACGATTTTTCAAAATGTTAGTTTTAAAAAGCCATCATTTTGGCTGGCGTTCATCTAACTCGACGAAATTGTCGAGAATTGTATGCACACTGAAATTCTGTTTCAAAAATGTGCACAACGGTTTCTTAAGCTGAATCCGTTAGATAGCTACGGCTTTCTAAGAACTTTAACATCGAAATCAGAGGTTCCTCACTTTTAACGGCTCATAACCTGGAGGGGGTGAAAATAGACACCCCTGCAATACAATTTTTTTTTTTTGTTCAGGAATCTTCAGCTATCAGAACGAAAATGTAAACTAGCACATATGTCTTCCCTTCGTCCATTGGGACGATTGGGCTTTTGTTTCTAACGTCCTAACCGTATACCCATGATTTGTTACCAATTTTGTTATTTTTGAGCAAGTCAGGATCATCATTGAATTCATTCAAGAGCTCATGTGACGGTTCTTCTAATAAAAATTAAGAAGTTTCAAAACAAACTTCGCTGAAGCACGTCTCATGCCCAAAACATCCGAAAAAATTGCATAACGCGAGCCGACCGATATGCCAACATCCTCAGCAACTTATGGTAATTCGACGATTTTCCAAAACAATTTCTTTCACAGCTTCGACGTTATTTTGTTGATGTGGTGGGGTGTCCAAAGCCAGGTTCTTGTAACCATTTTCTTTTTTCTTAGAGAAGACTCATCGTATGCCACTGTCAACATTTTTTTTTTTAAAACATAATTTTAGAGCACTTCGTTGAACTTTTTAAACAAAAATTGATGCAAATTCTTTGCTCCATTTTTTATAATATAATACATGGGCTGAAAAGTTCCGTTTCTAAGAGAGGGCACCACTTGAATTAAATCCATACCATTTTCAGTTAGTACCAACCTTCAAAAGATACGTGTATAAATTTGACACATGTCGGACGATTAGTTCTCGAGATATAGCGTTGTGAGTGAAGCAACTTTTGTTATTGTGAAAAAAATTGATTCAAAGCAATTTCGTGTGTTGGTTTATCATTGCTTTTTGATGGGAAAAAATGCAGCCGATGCAAAGAAATGGCTTGATAAGTGGTACCCGGACTTTGCATCAGCCGAACAACCCATTCGCAAGTGGATTGAAAAATTTAAAAGTGGTCATACAGGAACCGAAGATAATGCACGCAGTGGACGTCCAAAAGAGACTGTTTCAGATGAAAACATCAAAAAAGTCCACAAAATGATTACGAATGACCGTAAAGTGAAGTTGATCGAGATAGCTGAGGCTCTGAAGATATCAAAAAAGCATGTTGGATATAACATACACGAATATTTAGACATGCGAAAGCTCTGATCAAAGTGGGTGCCGCGTTTGTTCACAGTCGACCAAAAACAACAGCGTGTTGATGATTCAGAGGAGTGTTTAAAGCTGTTCAACCGCAATAAAGCCAAATTTTTGCATCGGTATGTGACAATGGATGAAACTTGGCTCCATCACTTCACACCAGAGTCAAGTCGGCAGTCAGCTGAGTTGCGAGCAGGCGACGAACCTCGTCCAAAACGACCAAAAACTCAACAATCAGCTGGCAAGGCTATGGCATCCGTATTTTGGGATACTCATGGAATAATTTTCATCGACTATCTTTAAAAGGGGCAGACTATCAACAGCGGTTATTACATTGTGTTGTTTGAAGAACGAAATCGCAGAAAAACGGCCGCATTTGAAAAAAAGGAAAGTGCTGTTTCATCAAGACAATGCACCGTGTCACAAGTCGATGAAATCGATAGCAAAATTGAATGAATTCGGCTTAAAATTGCTTCCCCACCCACCGTATTCACCAGATTTGGCCCCCAGCGACTATTTCCTGTTCGCAGACCTCAAAAGAATGCTCACCGGAAAGAGATTTAAGACCGATGAAGAGGTAATCATCGAAACAGAGGCCTATTTTGAGGCTAAACCGAAATCGTACCACAATACTGGTATCAAAAGATTGAAAAATAGTTTCAATCAGTGTATCGCCCTCGAAGGCAACTATATTGATAAATAAAATTGAATTTTTCAAAAATTTTGTGTTTTACTATAAAACGGCACTGAGTTTGAATATACGTTGCCCGCGAAATCTTAAAAGTCACATTACTTTTTAAACACACTTCGTATACGTAAATTTACTTAAACGCTTAATACTTACACTACTTTTCTTCTGGTGCTACGACACCTAAAACACCACGATGAGTTTATAAGCAGGTTTAAGACCTTAAATTACATACTTTAGTTATTTTTTTATTCTTTATGGCACGATAGTTCCTTAGTTCCAGAGAAAAGCAGTAAGATCCTATCCTTTCGACGAATGCACGCCGTGCAATCGCAAGCGTGCCACCTGCTGCTGCCAAACAAAGTGTTAATTCTCCATCCACACACCTCTGATATATAATACAAGCTAAGGGGCCATTTCTCAACGCAGAGCTGGAATCGCCTACCTTCAAATATGCACAGCCGATGAATGTCGACCAACTCCTTGGTGCACTGACTACAGTAGCCAAAGTGAGTGATGATTGCCATCGACAATGCCAAAAAGAACAAAGCTCCAGAAAATGATGGTATCCTATTTTAATGCTCTAAAAACTGTACACTGGAATTCCTTTCTGCTCTCACAAGAGATTTTAATCGAATATTAGAAACTGCAGAAGCCCGATACGACGACGATAGGCGACTACGATAATCCAGAATATTATAAGGGTATCTCGTTTCTGAATATGTTCGCCAAGCTGTTTGCAGGAGTTATCTACAATCGAGTAACCTAGTGGGTGGAAAACAAGAATATCTTGACAATCGTCAATAAAGTGCATTCGCAAGTTTTTATACTCGCTGCTGCGGGTATCCCAACTCTCCCGCCACCGGTCATAGTACAGTTGCTTGCATTTTGTCACTGCTGTTGCTGTATTTATCATACGGCACGGGCAACGGCTGAGTGTATGTCACAACCGATGGATAGCAGGTTGCAAGTAATTGTTGTTGCACTGTTTCATTTTGTTGTAAGGGCATAACACCTACAACAATTTGATTCAGTAAGCCAACTTCAGAAATTTCACTTCGCAGCCTTGCTTAGCATCGTCCGTGCTTTTGTTTTCTGTGTTTGTTTGTGATTATGAGCAGGGAATTCAAGGTTGACGTAGCTAACATACGCGGGCTAGAAACGTGGTACAATACTTTTCTGCGTACATTTACGCTTGTAAATACAGACGAGAAGTTTTGGCACTTAGTGGAACATAGGTAGATCACCGCCCATTCCTCTCAGATCACTCTGATCTGAAGCTACCTGGCTACGAACCAGTGCCATTACTCTTCTCTCACCGTGGTATCGCCATCGCCGCCACAATGTGATCCGTGTTCCAATCCTTTAACGAGTTCGAAGCGCTGTCTGACTCAATTCAAAGAACTGTATCCCTGTATCCTCATACTAAAATCGTTATTACGGGCGATTACAATATACACAATTCTAGGTGGCTTCCTGAATTTGGGACAGACAACACCTGAAGGATAGTGTGTTGAGATCTTCGCTGCGGAAAATATCTTGCCCCAGCTTGTAAATGAGCCCACGCGTATGCCAGACGTTGATAGTCATACTGCCAACACCCTGGAGTCCTTTTTAACTTCTTAACTTAATAAATACAAGGTCAATACATTATCCCCTCTAGGCTCGTCGGACTGTTGTGCCGTATCAGTTTATTTCTCGCACATCGACCACACAGTTGGAGAAAAGATTCCTAAAAGAACCATATGGCAATACGAGAGATCCAGTTGGAAAGGACTTAACAGTTTTTTTAGGAATTTTAACTGGCCGCTCTGTTTCCTCGATAACGACGTGGATGCTGCTGCTGATATGTGCACAGACACCATTCTCCTTGGAATGAGATCCCTTATTAATCATCGGAAGAAGAGTATCGAACCAAAAGAAAAGGCATGGTTGGACCCGAGCTGTAAAGAGGCTATAAGGGTTAGAAAAATGTTTTTTCGGTCCAACAAGACCAACCCCACTGAGAAAAAACGAAAAAAGTTTAAACGAGCCAGGAATAACTGCAACGTCTTTCTTAAGCGTGGAAAATTCCAATACGACCAAAAACTGAGGCAAAAAATACCAAACGTAGTAAACTTTTTTGGTCGTTGGTCAAAAACATGAGAAATTCAGCATCATCCTCCATCCCAACGCTCATTTACAATGACATTCCAGCTATTGTGCTTGCTGCACATTTTGCGGCCAGTTTAACGCTTCCAGATTGTGTTTTGTCGCCGGCTACACTTGAGTGCGTCGAATCTTCAATGGAATGAATACACTTTCGCACTCGTGTAGTAGCAAGAGTACTTTAAGATCTCAATTTACACACAGTCGTTGATCCAGATGGTGTTTCTCCCCTTCTTCTGAAAAGGTGTTCTTACTCGCTGGCAAAACCACTGCGTAAGATTTTTCATCATTTCTACTTTTTAGGACTTTTTTCGAGCAAATGGAAAAGAGCATTTGTCCAGCCCGTCCCTAAAAAAGGCGAATTTTCTTCGAAATGCGAAAACTTCTCAATGACCGGAAATATGGTTTTCGTAGCAACAGGTCCACTGATGATTTGATGGTATGTCTCACTTAAAAGTGGAACCAAAGCGCACATCAATCTGGCGAAAGCAAGATGGTTTCATTTGATATTTCTAAGGCATTGGACACAGTTTGGCTGCAGGCTCTTGTGTCGAAAATGCGTGCTTTTGGGATCGATCACTCTCTTCTTCAATAGCTTAAAAATTACCCTTCGAAACGCTCGATTCAAATTATCTTCGATAGTTTCAAGTCTGATAACAACAAGATAATTGCTGGTGTGCCCCAGGGCTTCATTCTGTCTCCGACACTCTTTTTAATTTTCATTATTGATCTCTTGTCTGCTACTTCTAATCCAATATATTCCTTCGTTGACGACAGTACTCTCCGCTTTTTATATTTGACCACGGACTTGCGTCCGTGCTCTTCGGGTTTTAAACGGGAACGACAGCGTATATTAAGCTCATTAAATTCCGATATTAACAACATAACCAATTGGGAAACTATTAACAGAGTGGAATTTAATGCTTCCAAAACACAATTTTTTCTGCTGTCGTCAAATCAAAATTTAAATATCCAGCCATTGTCCGTGAATGCACCTGCATCATCGATACCTAAAAACTTACCATTCTTGGGATGTGTGTCAGTGACAACTTACCTTTGAATGATCACATATTCGATGTCGTCAAAAATGCTCGCTATGAATGCTCATCAGTATACCCTCAAGCCCATTTTCGAACGTACTCCGAAGTATCGTGATTCGTTCCTAAGCCGTACAGCTCGCTTATACTATAGAATGGCTTGCCGAGCTCTCTATTTCCTATTCATTATAACTTGCCGAAAAAACTGGTTTAAGAATAAATTATTCGTATCAAATATCCACGCTTGTTGACATTGCAGACTTGTACTGTAACATATATGCCTTTGTACAAAAGATTTTCAAAGGGCTTTTGATTGTGCAGCGTGCCAAGCACTTTTCTACAAGCTCCACGGTGATGGAATGTCATACAGAGTCATTATTGTGTTCAGATCTATATACAAAAACAACCTGACATATGTTTGGGATTGCAACAACGTGTCGGAAGAGTTCAGTACAGCAATCAGTGTGAAACAAGGGTGCTTTCTAAGCATATTGCTATTCATATTTTACATAAATGCTAGAGCTGAGCACGAGGAAAAGTTAAAAAAATATGCTCAATCCTATATTTCAAAAGTTTTTTTCTTAATATAACCTGACCTTTCACAAGAGGTTACTTGTGTTCATTTTTTTTTATTTTTTTTTTTTTTTAAGAAAATAAGTCTTGAGTGAGACTATTGTGGTACGTCATATTTACAAAAGCACGAAACTTGTTTACAAGAAGCAGTCCCATCTCATTTCCGAATGATAGGTTCAAGGCACTATTTAGCAAACAAAAAACTTGAACTTAGAAATTATTATATTTCCATGCTTGGCGGACGGAACTAGGACGTCGCTGGAAAAGGCACCTCCAATAAAACCCCGAAACGCCAAAGGAAACAAGAACGGTGCATCTACAAGGACGCTGATATCTCCTCCCTGGTACTTTGAATCAGGAAGACAGGCAATGACAAGAGGCGGAACAATGCCGAGTACAAACACTGCGTCGGTCAACTGTGGGAGCTATCCAAAGCAGATAATGTTTGCACTTAAACAGAGGACTACGGTATGGAGAATGGAACTATTGGAGTGATCCACGTATCAAACTCTTGAATAGCTCAGCAAATCTGTGGAAAAATCCCACCCCTGGAGACCAAGACTTTCAAGGTTTCCTGTGTTTTTCTGTGTGGCGGGGACGTTCTGATTCGTCTTCATACCCAGAACTCTGGACTTGACGCTAAAAAATGGAAAATCTACTCTCACAGGGAAAGAAAGAATCGGGAAAACAAGAACGGCTTTTCTATTGTTGTGATCTTAGACAAAGCTACTGTCTAGACCATTAAGTCTAGGTATGACTCATGTCCCTATCTGCACCTTGCAAGGACAAATTCCCATTTTGTTTCCAAATGAATGCGGATAGAAGACGACAACCAAATCAATCTTCAACATTAAAAGTCTGATACTGCATCCATATGTATAAGACTTTCCGTGTTGAATACAAAACTCCACATAATACCCATACAGGAATCATGAGTGTGGTGTTGGATGTTTGAAGGGTTTCACACCATTTAATGACGAGCGATCGGTAAGACCGAGAGATTGCCGAACTCACTTTCACCAATTAAACTTGTGCAATTTTGTAATCAAGATTTGGTTGCCGTGGACATAATCTACGAAGCAAACGGAGAATGGCACAAATTCGAAAGATAGGATTTATCATATGCTGCGATGCTAATGCTCAGAATTCCTTAAGGAGCAGTAGCAAATGCAACGTGAGAGATAGTCATATCTTGGATTTCATACTATCGCCTGACCTGGCTCTCAACAATGTTTACTCTCGGCCAACTTTTGTTACAAGAATAAGGCAGCAAGTAATCCAATAGGTTAATATTTTTGTGAGCGGAATGAAACAACCGGTTCGATCAGTGTTACAAGCAGTCGCATTTGTATTTTACATTAAGTAAATATCGACATATTGGTCATATATGTGAAAAGTCTCCGCGGTTTTTTGTCACTAGATGGTGTTGGTGTCCATTTATCTGGAAACACTAATCTGATTGTGTCAAATGAACACGTGTTTAAAAGGTGACGTGTCAGGCTACATTTTTGTGAAGACAGCTGTGTAATTCGTTGCTCGTGTTAAAAGTTATACTGATTTGAATATGAGTAAAATATCTGAAGAAATACGCTATGTGATGCTTTTTTACTATAAAAAAGGAAAAAACGCTGCAAAAACATGCCAAAAAACTTGTGCAGTTTACAGTGAGAATGCTGTGAGTGAACGCCGGACCCAGCACTGGTTTTTTTTCCATTCCGTACCGAAAATTTCGATGTAAAAGATGCACCTCGCACTGGTCGGCCTGTCACTGAAAAAGTCGATGAAATTTTGCAACGGATGGAGCAAGACCGACACGGAAACTATCTGGAAATAGCAGAGGCACTAAATATCAACCATATGACAGTTTGGATTCATCTTAAATGAGCAGGCTACTCAAAGAACAGCGATGTTTGGGTGACACATGAATAAATTAATTAATCATTACGTAACGAAATGGAACTATTTTTGAAGCAATTAATTACGGGCGATGGAAAATGGGTTAAATACGAGAATATGCAACGCAAGCGATCATGGTCAAAGGTCGATGAATGACAACAAACGACTTCAAAGCCTGGATTGACGGCAAACAAGGTTATGTTCAGTGCTTGGTGGTATTGGAAAGGAATTGTCTATTATGAGCTACTAGAACGTAGACAAATGGTCAATTCGACCCTCTACTGTGCATAATTCGACCGTTTGAATGAATCTTTCAAGAAAGAGACGACCAGAGTTGGCCAACAGAAAGGAAGCTGTTTTCCATCATGACAATGCTAGGTCACACACATTTTTAATGACCCAAAACAAATTGACGGAGCTGCGTTGGGAAGTTTTGATACATCCACCGTATAGTCAGGACCTTGCACTCTCTGATTATCATTTGTTTCGGTCTTTGCAAAACTCTCTTGATGGTAAAAAATTGCCCGCTGAAAATCACTTGGCCATGTTTTTCGCTGATAAACTACAGAAGTTCTACACCGATAAAATTATGAAGCTTCCCGGAAAATGGCAAAAAGTAATAGATAATAATGGCCAACATGTTCTTGATTGAAATTGATTTTGCAAAAATATACCAAAAAAACCGCGAATATTTTTTACATGACCCGTATTTACTGACATATACTGTCAACTGTCAAAAGGTATGTTTAGCCTTCAAAATGAAAGAAATCTAGGTGAGTCTTCTCGTATGGTTTCGCAACTCTTAACATGCATTTGTATACAATTACCTATCTTCGGCCAATAGACCAGAGATCGTGCTAGTTCCTTTATGTGTGCGATCTCAATATGGCCTTCATGTAAAATATTCAAGATGTGATGTCCTAACGCCAAGGGGACAATAATACACAGGCCATAATAAATGACCTCATCTTCAACTTCTCAAAGATTCTTTCTAATATAAAATGGTCTTACGTCCATGCAAATTTTGTTTGGCCATCCATCGAGTAGATTATTCTTGATTATTTGTAAAATTTAGTCGTTTTTGGTTTCATCTTAAATTTTCTTTAAGTCCAATGGTAACTGATTTGAATAATTAACCTCACTGTCTTGAGAGGCAGTGGAAGTCTCGAAAGTTCTCTTCGATACAAAATGCTGTAATCATATATGGAAAGTTATATTGCCCATTTTTGTAACTTAGATGCAGCTATAGGAGGCGTCGGTTTCTTGTCGCCAAAAATGTCTCTCAAAGGTTGTGATCATCAACCTTCAAGTCTTCAGCCAAAAATGGATTTTTGAAATTTACGAATGGCTTGCTTATGTAGCTAAGAACAATGTTTTTCAGCAGAGCTAAGAGAGCTACTAGCATTCATACAAGGCTTTTCAACATTGTCCGCGACAATGGAAAGAACACAGTCCTACCCCATGCTGGTCCCAGCATCACATGCAATTATAATTTCTTTAGATGGCTCGAAGTGTATTGCTAGAGAGTAACTTCGTCGTATGCTCAAAAATCTTATTACACTCTACTGACCAATTACGATATAACTAAATATATAAAACATGCAGTTCTGATGAAAGATTTCGCAGAAAACTAAAATAATAATTTATACGTCCCAAATAAGACCGATTTTCATTTTACTGGGAATGCGTCCCTCAGCACTTATAACGTATCTTAGATACTCAACCCTGTCTTCAAAGAATTTACACTTTCGTAGAATAACCTTGACATTAAATTTTTGCAGTCTTGCTTACACAGTGTTGGTATTCTCAACTCATATATTCTCAACGTATATCATCAAAATAAATCAATATAAATCACTCAAGATTGAGTCGATAACGCTTTTAAAAATGGAGTCTTAGCAGACTCTTCGAAGTGTTTATTGTGAAATACTTTTTACATTTTTATGTCAGATGCAAATATTGAAAAGCATCTGTTAAATCTAAAATAGTAAAGTGCGTAGATAAATTTTAAAATATATCGTCTGGAAGAGGTAATATAATAGATAATGCTCCGTTTTCATGTATTTATTAATAGATTCTCTGCAGTCCATGCAAAGCCTAATAATTTTCATTTCTTTACCACACATACTATCGGATTTACCCACATGCTATGCCTGACTTGCTTGCATTTCCAGCTCTAAATTATATTTTTCTCGCAGCCCATAAGGAACGAAATATGTCTTAAACACAATTGGTTTTGCAATTTCACACAAGATGACGTTCGCTTCAAATCCAACTATTGAATTTTCTAAATTTTGATCAAAAGCCTTTACAAATCTTGTTTTGATCATGCAAATCTCATTACTATTACCACTATTGCTTATTCTGTGGCCAATACTGGAAATTAAATTATTCCCCAAAGACTTATCCATAGAGGATACAAAGAATTCAAACAAATATGCCTCAGCAAAGGAATAAACCGCATATTTCTTTATATCACAAGAATTTGCAATGCCTTGGGCTATTCATGAAATGATGATTGTACCATTACCTTCTTACCTCTTAGTACCATCATGTGGCCATCAGTCATCATGTTTAAAGATTTAGAAAATTTGTTACGGTTTACATTTTTTAACAAAGTTAGATAAACTTTTTCGGACAGTACGGTTGAGTATGCACTAGTATCTGGTTCAAAAACCATATATAGGGTTTTCCAATATTAACTCGACAACTTTAAATTTAATTTGTGAACGCACTCTTAGACTAATCATCAAACTGTCACTTTCAATTTATTCAGTAAACTCAACATTTTCATCATGGTAAAGTACACTAACGAGCAACATCTGCAAATTATAAAAATCTTCTACAGATATTCGAAGTCGGTGACTGCAACTTTAAGAGGGTTCACTCCAATTTTCGGTCGTAATTCTCGCCCTAGTAGGCAGGCAATAACAAGTTTAGTGCAAAAATTTGAGTCTACATGTCAGTGAGACAACGGGTTGGTCGAAGTGTCGAAAATATTACTGCCGTTTAGACATCCGTAGCAAACGATCCAAATCAGTCAATTCCACGGCGTTCTCGAGAATTGGGCATCGCTCAGACCACATTGTGGCGTATTTTGCGTAAGGATCTTGGTTTACACCCATACAAGATCAAGGTGACTCAAGAATTGAAGCCGATGGACCATTTGAAGTGACGTACGTTCTCCGATTGGGTTCTGGAGAAGATGCGCCAAGATGATGAATTTCATCGCAAAATCATCTTCAGTGACGAAGCTCATTTTTGGCTCAATGGGTTCGTCAATAAGCAAAATATGCGTTATTAGTCGGGTGAAACCCACATGTGCTTCATGAATCACCACTTCATCCACAAAAAATAACTGTTTGGTGCGGTTTGCATGCCTGCGGCGTTATTGGAACATATTTTTTTCGTCGACGATAACGATCTTCACGTTACTGTGAATAGTCAGCGTTATCGCACCATGATCACCGATTATTTTTGGCCCGAATTGGAAGATATGGACTTGGACGACATGTGGTTTCAACAGGATGGTACCACAAGCCACACAGCACACGCTACAATCGATTTATTGAAGAGTTAGTATAGTGAGCGTGTTATCTCAAGACATGGGCCAGTCGACTTTCCACCTCGTTCGTGCGATTTAACGCCGGTTGTCTATTTTTTGTGGGGCTACGTTAAGTCATTGGTCTATGCTAACACGACGACGACATTGGAAGAGCTCAGAGCCATCATTGAACGCGAAATAGCGGCCGTTTTGGCCGAAATGTGTGGTCGAGTTGTTGAAAATTCGGTCTAAAGAATCGACCGCTGCAAACGTGCTCGCGGTGGCTATATGAACGAAGTCGATTTCCATTCATAAATGTTTTGATTGTACTTCAAGTCAACAATAAAGTTTTTGAAATATCTCAAATGGTTTGCCTTTTATTTAAAAAAAAATTGTCAAGTCGTTATTAGAAAACCCTTTACTAATCGTTTACCAAAAACTTAACTTTTAGTGCTCCTGATTTTATTTAGTCCACGTAATTAAGTCAACCCAACCATGCTATATCATCAGAACTATTGCCAACATGCTCTTTTTCGGCGTCGTCTACTGAATTAACCTTGGGACTTGCATTTCGGTTCTGTAACTTGCAGTAGTAGCAAGTTACTCTACTCTACTCGAGCGTCTTTTTCTGTATGGACCACGCTGTTCTACCGGACGATCCGATTTGTAACCATGCCAGCTCGTCGAAGAACTGCTCCTTTGACTGACATGCTTGGTTGAACTACACCCAGCTGATTTCTCGTCAATTCTTGTTATATCCACAGCTTTTTTGAAATTCCGAACTTGATATCTCAAATAGCTGAGAACGTACACGATTGTCTAATATATCTAAGACAAATCTGTCCCTTAGAGCGTCATTTAGAAATCCACCAAATTCACATGTCTCTGCAAGCTCTTTTATCACCATCACATATTCATTTATTGATTAACTTGTACGCTGATTCCTACTGCCAAATTTGTACCCTTCCGGCGTAATATTCTTTTTTGGATTAAAATGTTCTTTAATTTCCTTAACAAACTGGTATAATCTACTGCTTCAATGCCATCTGGTCTGGATATGTTACGAATAATTTTGTATAGCTTCTTGCCACCGACGTTCATTATACTATATAAACCTTCTTTTCCTTTTAGTCCGTGATTTTATTAAGCGACATTAGATTTTTAAAGTGCTCAAGAAAATGTAGAGCTAATCAATGCTCGGATTAAGGAATTCAATAGCACCAATAAAATTAATTGAATTCATCGTACTCTGTGGCGGATGGTCTTCGTTTTAACCACTTTAACAGATATAATGGTAGAAGTGCTGCTGTCGGAACCAGACATCCATAAACTCAAAAAGGGAAAACTTCGCGATCCAGTAATTAAATTAAAGTCGCAACATGTGATGTCTTTGTTCACAAAAAAAAAAAAACCTTTTATATTTTATTTTTTTATTTTTTTTTATCCTCTTCAACAATTTGATATGCTTGTGAGTGGAATGAAACAACCGGTTCGATCAGTGGTACAAAAGAGAGTAACTTTATTAAGTCATTAGAATTTACAATAGACTTTTATGTTATACTTATTATGGAAACAACACATTTCAGAAGTAAGACTGAATAAGTGCTGTCCTCATACATTACAAAGGTATGCTAGGGATATTACTGGCTAGAAAGCACTATCGGAGATATCCATTTCTGAACATAGATACATCGAATTCAGAATAGGATGCGAGCTCTCGACCTTGCTGAAGAGGAGGAATCCGCCAATAAAACCAACTGGACACGATTTAAAGACGATCCCGACAAATACCATAGTGCCCCTCCTAAGCTAAGGACAAAACAAAAGCTTGAGGGAGTTGTTCAGAACATGAACGGCACTGTCACCAAGTGTTTCGAAATGGCATTTCCAATTAGTAAGCAATTCTGCATATCGCAGGTTCCTTGGTGGGTGGTGGAACGGGCGATCTGCGGCGTCTTCGTAAATAATCTAGACAATTTCTAAACAGGTCCCATAGGACTAATTTGGAGGAATACTGGAATCTTTACAGAGCAAAGCAAAAAGATTTAAAGAGGCTTATTCGGACTTCGAAGAGGGTCTCGTACAAAGATTTTTGTGAAAAGATCGAAACTATCGGGGAAACTAGTAGGCCTCAAAAGGGGAAGATCAACCAGGCTGGAACAAAAATATGATACTACCAACACCGAGTCGAAAGCAGTCTTGCTCGAGTCTCACTTTACAGGTAATCTGATCTAAACCAGCTCACACATAGCTCCTATCAACTAAGCTGGTACTGAGCTGAGTAACACAACACGCCGTAACTGGTTTATCTTATCGGTTGTGGTGACGGATGAGGCGATCAAACATACCGTTGCTTCATTTGATGGCTTCAAGTCGCTTGGCACCGATGGTATTTACAGAGTTATGCTACGAAAAGGTATAGACCAGCTTCTGGTAGCTTTGAAGAGAATTTTCACATGTGCAAGTCAGCCAGACAACACGGCGTAATATGTGGTGGCGGTTGTAAGCATGGGCTGTGCGCAAGGCGGCGTTCTATTTCCACTGCTATGGTGCATGTTGATTGACTTACTTATCAACACGCTTAATAGTTTTAACATATATGCACTTGCACAGGCATACGTGGATGATGTAGTTGTACTGTCTGTTGGATCTGCTTAAAAGCGCATTCAGCCCCAAACGTGATCGACGGCTGCTGCACTTGTAATAGGTTTTCAGTCAATCCTCTCTAAACTGAGGTTGTTCTCTTTACCAGAAGGAGGAAGCTGCCTGGTCTGACTCATTTCGTGTTTAAGGCCATCACCATGCAATTTTCCAAATAAGCTAAGTATTTGGGTGTTATCCTGGATTACAAACTTCTCTGGACTTAACATGTTAACTCGAAAGCATCTAAGGTGCTGTCGGCCTTCTGGCAGTGCATTGGAGTTATCAGCAAGACATGGGGTCTGTCACTAGGAGGGTCCTTTGGGTCTATACGGCTATGATTTGGCCAATTATATACTATGCGTCGGTTGTTTGATGGAAGAAGCTCTCGCGGTCTCTGCTTTTATCAGAATCCAAAGAACGCTTTGTCTCGAATGCATGTGGGCCTTACTTAGCACTCCTGCCTCCGCTCTAGACGCATTGATGAATCTCCCTCTCCTTGACATTCATATATGGTATATCATGGGCATACACCCTCAAAGCCATCTGCCGACTAAAAGGAAGTGGTCTTTGGTATAACACGCACTGGAGCTTCTTTGACTTTGCTTGTCGGCTGTCTTATGACTGCGGTCTTATGGACATGCCGTTTGATGCAATGATACTGGAACCCCTGTTGCGGAAAAAAAACCATATCGAATTTTCTTGTGACCAGGACTGGCTTCGCCCAGAATCTGAGCCTGGACAGGGATGCAGTCGGGTCTTCACGGACCAATATATTATGCGGCGTTAGCGTGGGAGGACGACAACTTTAGATTTTGCTTCACGTTAGGAAAGCTTGGGGCGAAGCATTTGGGTCTGCAGCGACAGCTGCTTCCAAGATAGTTCGAGAATGCAAGAGATCAGTGAATGCAAAATTCAGTGACCCTTGTCTGGGTTTCAGTTCACAATGGGATCACGGGAAATGAAATCGCCAAATATGGTTCAGAGGAGAGTTTTTCAGAAACCGAACCTACATCTTCGGTTAAGGCTTCCATTGACAGTTGGGTTACATAGCGGGATGTAGACAGATCAAACGAATGATTCCTGATGTATCTAGGAAGTCAGCGGCCTTTCTGCTGTCCCTCAACAGAAAAGACTGCAGGTTGCTTACTGGCGTCGTGATAGGGAATTACACATTTGCATAACACTTAAAGGTGCTGGATATAGGTGACACAAGTAAGGCTGCAAGTAAGTACTTGTCTTTGACGTGGTGGGTGCTGGTACTATAGGCATCTTATCACTGAAGAACTTACTCATATTTCTTCGCAAGACAGAAAGATTTCATTAAAACGAATTTTACAAGGAATACAATGAACTAGTTCTCTGTTCCGACTTAAAAAAAAATGTATATTTCTGTGCAAAATAATAAAAGTTGCGTGGTTCTAAAATTGTAAACAATTCTTTTGAACTTCAATCAAAAGTTCTTTTCTTCTAACTGCTGGGGTCTTACACTTTACACGAAGCAATTAAATTGCCAAATAAAACCGAACTCTATCACGTTCGAAAAATTACATGAATTTCCAAGAAATTACGAGTTTAACAAGTGATTAAACTCTTAATGTTTGCCGCTTATGTACATTGATAAAATGTTCTTTGTTTAAAAATTGTATTTATCCTTAACGAGAGAAGGTTGGGGAATAAAAAAAAAATCATTCTGTCCATCAATATCTATAACTAATCATCATATTGAGTCATGGTTTGGTGGCTTAGATATTTTATTCTTGTTTCTGTTTTTTATTTATAAATTTATTTGTTGGATACAACAACTGTTGAAATCTTCGGATTCATAATATAATTAAAAAATTCCTCTTAAAGAAGAAAAAAAAAAAAAAAAAAAAAAACAAAAGGGAATATAAATAGCTAATTATGTGACTTTGGTCACACGGATTTTTATTAAAGCTACGCATACTAGCTGATATTTTTAATTTTTAATTTTTTTATGGAGGATGTCAGATAATCGTCGTATCAAAGTCTTTGTATCTTTTCGCATAGATTTGGAAGCAACGACACGAGGGTATAGAGAATTTGTAATTAATAACATCTCAGCATAAAGACTGGCAGTTTCCGAATGGTATTCATGAGATATATATACACGTAATCCGAAAAGACAAAGATAAATACGTATTCGGTTTTATATTTATTTAACGGCGTTTCTAGTCGTGGAGGTTACTCACTTAGTTGTCATCATCTTCACTCCGTTCACTAGAGATCTACATATTTCCAGTTCACTAGGTCAAGTTTCCTAGTTTGGCTAGTTTGGTTTTCAACAATTTTCAAACGACTTCGACTTGTTTGTCGGTACATGAAGCTTTACAAAACGAACCTGTTATACGGGGTGCTATTGAATGATTAGAAGTATTTTCAATATGACTCAAGTAACCACAAATCAAAGAGCAGATATATGAGACCTTTAGGCTATCGTCTTACAATACATTACGAGTACATGACGTGTCAAAAGTACTTGTATGTACATATTTCGATGAACATCTATTGCGTCGCCTTTAAATCATATTGTTGGCACCCACTGATGTAAGATATCGTTTTGAATTAAACCATCTGGGTAAGAATGGAAGTAATCTATTATAATTTTTGCTGAAATTCGTAAAGATTTCAACAAACTTCACAGCATCTTCATATATGTAAATCCGTGACTTCCGCGTACACAATCAATCGAAGACCACAATGAAGAAATTTAAAACTGCCACCAGGAAATTTATAAAAATAGAAATGATGAACTATATTCAAAAAGCACACTCTGTAGCTTAGTACATCCGTACAAGAATAGTATCTTCTACAAAGGAACACATACGTACATCCACAAAAAAAAAAATATACAAACTAATCTTGAGTGCTCTTCAAAGATTTGACTGATTTGACTGAGAGGCAGCATTGCTTTGGAAAATCTACTTAAATCTATCACTAAAGATTACGTACAAACCACTTGATTCAGGCTTCTTAATTGGTCTTTAACCACAAAAAAATGCAAACCAGACTCTGTCTGAATCGAAAGTGATGAATTTACACGCGAGGGCTGTATCTAAGTGTTTATTAGTCTTCAGTGGCTGTTTGAAGATTTTTTTTTTTTTATTTCATTTGGATTTGAAGATGTTTTGTTTTTGTCGTGGGTTTCAAGGCAGTCTAAGAATACCTTACCATATGTGGCATACTCTTTATTCATCTGCAGATTATAAACTTCGATATTCAAACTTGTTCTCGCATATGCGAAGATGCGGCCCGCAGGTTATAAAAAGAAGATAAATAAGAAACGATTTATCAATTTTTAAAAGGAAGACGCGAGATAAATACACGTGGGATACTCGATCGATAATTACCATATTTTATTGAGAAGCGTGGCATTAAAAGATCGTGAAAGGAAGCCATAAGATGTGTCGCGTGTCATTTGTTGACTTTCTTTATTAGTTTGACTTGAGATTACGTAACAAAGGTTTTTAATGTACATATGGGTAAGATAAAGAACTGCTTGAATTTTCATGAACCATTCTTATTGTTTTTTTTTTTATTCATATCTTTGAAGAAGTATAAGTGCATGTTTCTTAGCTCAATTAGCTTAAGGTGTTCACTCATAACTCATTTAGTAATACATATGAGATCATCTATCATTAGGGTCATACCTGAGGCTAGAACTAGTAACTTTGTAATGAAAGGGCTTTGATGTCAGTTGTTTTGACGTCAATGTTACCTCAGATGTCCTTATTTAGCGTATAAGTCGTTCAAATTGGATCAAATTCATAAAAAAGTATATCTTTTCCAGGATACCTTAATGTACTTTAGAACATTCCATGCTTCATTACCGGGTGCTTGCGAATACACCGTAGTACAGCGTTTTATGAAGACATAAGCGTCGATACTTTAGTCTCTGCCCATTAAATTCTTCATTAATCAGAACGGTGGGGGAGGAATATCGTATTCGAAACCATATACGGATTAGCGGCGACATTCGCTACTTTAGTGACTTTGAGCTACTTGGTGCACATCCTTCAACTAGATTTACTTCGACATATTCGAATCTGAGTTCTTTAGAGAGCTGTGTGCAAGAGACCTGAATAGGCGAACGATGGCTCTCATAGCCACAGCAGGCTACCAGCATCGGCTGGATCCTTTGTCCAAGGGTTTTTATTAAGAAACTGGCCTTCTCAGATGGATTATGCACACTGGGATAAAACAGTTCAGAGGCAACCAACAGACTCGGATACGGACTCTAGCAAAACCTGTTAAGGATAAAAAATTTTAGCTTTGTATATGAAATCCGCTGATTAATCAGTTTTTTTTTTCAGTTTTAAATGCATTTTATTATCTTAATCATTAACCCTTACATACTAACAAAAAATGCTTAAATGCTAGCTTAACATTACTTAACAATCTTATACTAACTTACTGGCCCCACACAGGCACTCTTAGCTACTCTAAATTCTTATATCTATGTCTTTCGACTTTATGTATCCCAAGGTATCTGACTACCTTTCCTCAGGCAAGAGGCTGTCCGCGTTGTCCAATGATCGAGAACTTTCGCTAATATTTTCTGGTATCTCTAGAGGCTCTAGACAACGGCGTCCTTAAGAGAGTGGTTTCCGACTTCTGAAAGATGATTTTCAACTTCCAGTCATCGCAAAATCGTCTTATCTTATCGAAGTCACGCTGCAAGAGAGTATTAATGACCTCGATTTTTGGACCTGTTCTGTACGCTATCAAATCGTCTGCGTACGCAATAGTATGGGGAAGTGAACCTATCAAGTCGCTTGTATAAATGTTGAACAGGATCGGCGAATTGACCGCGCCTTGCTGAAGACCATTTTTAATTTGAAATATTCCAACAGAAGGCACATCACCATTCTTCACGATGTTGGTTAGCATGCCTAGTCAGCTTATAGAAAAGACCCTCTAACCATACGGTGTCGAAGGCCGTCTCCAAGTCAACAAGGCAGGCACCAGTACATTGGTTTTTGCCTTTATTCCATTGGATATCGGACACCAGTTTAGACGCGGCATGTGAGATATCATGTAACGCCTTAAAACTGAATTGATTATCCGGAACTATATATTTGTCCTCACCTAGACAGAGCTCTATTGATTACCTTTTCAAACACCTTACTGATATTCGGAAGGAGACTTATCGACCGGAGATTCGCCGGATTGGAAATATTCTTTCCCTTTTTGGGGATAGGTTAAGCCACCGCCGTTTTCCAATGCGTTGGATAATGTGCAATATTCATTGCATTATTAAACAGGGTGGTGTAAATGTCCACCGCTTCTAGAGGAAGATGTCGAAGCACGATGTTCGAAATACCATCGGTCCCCACTGATTTCTTAACCCTGATTGTGTCGAAGATCTCATGGAGCTCTTCCTTCAAAATGAACGGGGGTAGGTCACCCTCTCTGGTAATGATGGTTATTTGCCATATTTCGAATATAGAAGTCGTGCACCAAGACGCGATTGTCCAGGTCATAATTAGGGCCAATAGTATCAGTGGCCTTGTATATTTCCTGGAAAGTCGCCCCTATGGCCTCAATCTTTTCCTGTGGATCCTCGATCACAAAGATCGTCATCATCAGCGGCCTCATTTGGATCAATACCTGCTGTTGTCAGTAACCGTTCGTTGTCTGTTGTTCGGGCTATTTTAAGACACTGAAGGTCGTTTTGATTTTTTCTCCGAAATAGTTTATTTATTTGCGGGAACATATTCGGGTTGCTGGTTTTTACAGCCCGAACCCTGTTGTTCCAATGCAAACTTACAAAAATTCTGTAATTCTCTTTTATTAACGTTTGCAGATTTTTAATCGACGACTTCAGTGTCCTGATCTCCGGGTCTTGTCTGTCAGTTAACTGTCTGTACAAGTTTTTGAGTCTTGACAGAAGTCTACTTTTCTGTCGGTGCAGTGCGTCAATAGTAGGATTGCGGAACAGGTCTTCGTTAGTCGTACGTCGACACCGCGGTATTGTAGCGTCCATAGTTTGTTTAATTATCGCGTCCATTTGTTTTAGGTAATTGTCGATCTCCTCGTTTTCGCGTATTCGAAAAGAGCGCACTTGTCATGGTTGCGGAGAAGCGTGTCCATCGAGTCTTACTGTAGTTGTAAGAATATCTTTGCACAAACTCCTCCAATTCCGAAATTTCGTTGGGAACTGTAATTTCGGTGCTAAAACCGCAATTGTCACTGTCAGATGTAATGGTTATTCCAGAAGTGTGATGGACAAAAAGGGGATGCAAACCTACGACATTTACTACGGCGACTGCTACAAATAAGGAAGACGATGCATATTTGGATGTAGATTTGCTATTTTAGGGAAACTTAGGCAGGTTTCACAAAAATTCGTATTAAGGTCAAATTCGGAAATATAAGCTTGCTATATACAGACATACAGAATATGCAAAGGATAAGGATAAGGACAAGGTAAATCTGCTTGCTGCACACTCTACGGCCAGCTCAACACTTTCAGATTGTGCTTTATCACCCTCTACACTTAAGTTCGTCGAGTCTTCAATGGGACGAATACTTAAAAATCTTAATACAGACGAATCCGCCGGTCTATATGGTATATCACCCCGTCTTCTGAAGAGCAGTTCTTGCTCGCTAGCAAAAAAATTGCCTTAACTTTTTCATCATCTGCAGAACCCAAAAAGAGGCGAATCTTCAACAGATCAACCACAGCGTACATCAATCTGTCAAGATAGTTGCGTTTGATATTTCTATGGCATTTGATAGAGTTCGGCATCAGGTTCTTTTGTCGAAAATGAAATGGCATGAGAAGTGCGCTCGGCTCATTTGGTAAATGCCATTTACTTGCCACGTCTCTAGTAATAATCCTTTTGATGAATGTGGGATCGGATTGCGCCTCATCTCTTTTGCTACGTAAACACGGTCTTTTTTTTTTTTTGCATGAAATTGAGGTCTTTTGGCACCAACTTTGCTGTTACACGACAGAAACCCAAATCATTAACCAAAATGTCTTTGACGGATCCATAAGCAATGTCTAAGTCCTCCGCTATCTCTCTAATGTTTAATTTGCGGTTATTGACCAACATTTCTAAAACCGATGTTTTCGTCGGTTATCGATGTCGATGTTCTGCCACTCCATTCATCATCTTCGATTGACTCACGACCACTTTTGAACCACTCGTGCCACTGGTAAACGACCGTTTTCTTTAGAGAATCATTGCCGAAACACTTTTACATTTCCAACGTTTGCTCACCATTAAATCCGTTTTTTACGCAAAATTTAATACAAGTTCGTTGTTGCAAATTTAAATCCATTTCTAAAATTGTAAAAAATCGCCAACACAGACAAAGACTTTTGCAAATGACGCTAAGATTTAAAAGGGATGTCAATAACAGAAGTACCAACTTAACAAAAAAACTGAACTCAAATCGGAACAATTTGAGCGCCACACGGTGACGCCACCGGGAACTTTTTGATCAAGGTGGTATCTGTAAGATATGGTCGGAGGAAAGTATGACCGTCCTAGATCTCCTAAAAATCGCCAACAAAATCTCACACATCTGGTTAGGCTCTATCAATGGGATTCCACTAAGGATAGTCCCGATCAAATATTCACACTACATCAGATATTAGGAAAGACCTTGGAATTTCAGATCGACACTCACCGTATAGGGACGAGTTATACAATGCCATATCTATCTTTGATATCCCAACCAAACTCATCATATTGTGCAGGATAAGCACAGAGAATTCTCACTTTTCCATAAAGGTCGTAAATTAAGTAAGCAAGATCTCTAATATCGAGAAAGGTTTAAGACAAGGCGAGGCGCTGTCATGTAATTTTTTTCAATATCGCCCGGATAAGAAACGTGCAAAAATCACTGTCCACCAAAAAAAGCACGAGGTTTCTAAGTCCGTACAGTCACTTGCGTATGCGGATTGGACGTGATTGGACGAACACAACGAGTCGTCAATGAAGTTTTTATGAGTATTGAGGCGGAGATTACCTAAATGATTCTGGCGGTTAACGAGAGCAAAACAATGTTGATGCTGTCATCAAAAAAGGAAGAATTCCACCGACGGTTTGTCCAAATACTCACCATTGGCAGTTATAATATCGTGATACTTTAGGACATTGTCTATCTTGGCTCCGTAGTTACAAGTTAGAACCAGAATGGACCCATAGTTTTGGCCCAAGCAGTCTTCGATTCTTAGCCCGGAGGACAATATTTTTTCATGTTTCTGATCTTCCTTGTGTGCGTAAAATTGTTTTTTCTGATTCTCTAAAAAAAAGCAGTTGTAATACCTCTGTACAAAAAGGTGATGCTATCACATTAAACAAGTACCGTCCCATCTATGTTTCATCTGTTTTTTTCCAAAATTTTTGAAAGAGACATCAAATCTAGAATGCTATCATTTTTAGATAGGAATCATTACCCCAGCGACTTTCAATTTGCCTTTAGAAGCGGCAAATCTACTGAAAGGGCTGTGCTTAAGCTGATTCGGGAGTTTTATAACAGCCTTAATACTTCTCAAATTACATTTCGCTATTTATAACTAACATAACTAGGACTTTTTGCAAGGCGAACCATACCTTGTTAATAAACAAACTATTTAGTGCAGTTCTTAGAGGCTTTATTCATAACTGGTTTGCTTCTTATTTAAAGAAATGTAAGCAATTCGTAAAGATAAAAAATGTTATCAGTTCTGAAAAGTATATGAATATCGGAGTTCCTCAAGACTCTAAACTGGTCCCGATATTGTTTCTTATTTATGTAAATTCATTATTTATTCAACCTTTTAAGCTCGAATTTACAGCATTTCCTAATGACACTGCTATTTCGTTTTGAAATAAAAATCATCTTAATCTATTTATCGGATGTAAATAATGGTTTAGATATATTAAGACGATTATTCAAACAGCACAAGCTTGTAACCGGTAATAAATCCAAGTTTATGCCATTTAATGTGAAGAGCGTAATACCCAATGTCACCACTCACCCAAGTTTCCCAGGGAACTATGCCTTTTATGACAATGACTTTTAACGATGCTGTAGTTGTGGTGAAGGTTGCTTTGAAATTGAATGTCTTAAGCTCACTTGGAACGATCACACTTTATTCTTGAAACAATATCTTAATTAAATTGTGAGGCATATGTATCTACCTATTTTAAAGATGGTCTGTGATGGTTTATCCAAATCCAAACTACACACAATTGGAATTATGGCTAAAGTTGGTGGCGGAACCCCTAGTTCTGTTTTGTTTGAAAGTCTTGAAATCCTTCCACTGAGGCACTTGTATTGCTACAAAGTTTTAAATTTTTGTTTTTAAGAATCCGGTTATTGTTATGTCCGACTACATGAACATTGTAATTAACGTGTCGACACTAGAAATTTTGTGAGCACTTACAACTACAGGGTTTTCTAATAACGACTTGACAACTTTTTTTTTTTTTTAAATAAAAGGCAAACCAATTGAGATATTTCAAAAACTTTATTATTGGCTTGAAGTACAATCAAAATATTTATGAATGGAACTCGACTTCGTTCATATGGCCACCGCGGGCAAGTTTGTAGCGGTCGATTCGTTAGACCCATTTTTCAACGACTCGGCCACACATTTCGGCCGAAACGGCTGCTATTTCGCGTTCAATGTTAGCTCTGAGCTCTTCCAACGTCCTCGGCGTATTGGCATAAGCCAATGACTTAAATCGCACGAACGAGGCGGCCAATCGACTGGCCCATGTCTTGAGATAGCACGCTCACCATACTTACTCTTCAATAAATCGATTGTAGCGTGTGCTGTGTGGCTTGTGGTACCATCCTGTTGAAACCACATGTCGTCCAAGTCCATATCTTCCAATTCGGGCCAAAAATAATCGGTGATCATGGCGCTATAACGCCGACCATTTACAGTAACGTGACGATCGTTATCGTCGACGAAAAAATATGGCTTAATAACGCCGCCGGCATGCAAACCGGCGAAGTGGTGATTCATGAAGCACATGTGGGTTTTTACCCGACCAATAACGCATATTTTGCTTATTGACGAACCCATTAAGCCAAAAATGAGCTTCGTCACTGAAGATGATTTTGCGATGAAATTCATCATCTTGGCGCATCTTCTCCAGAACCCAATCGGAGAGCGTACGTCGCTTCAAATGGTCCATCGGCTTCAATTCTTGTAAACCAAGATCCTTACGCACAATACTCCATAATGTGGTCTGAGCGATGCCCAATTCTTGAGAACGCCGTGAAATTGACTGATTTGGATCGTTTGCTACGGACGTCTGAACGGCAGTGATATTTTCGACACTTCGACCAACTCGTTGTCTCACTGACACGGCAACATCACACAACGAATATGTAGACTCAAATTTTTGCACTAAACTTGTTATTGCCTGTCTACTAGGGCGAGAATTACGACCGAAAATTGGAGTGAACGCTCTTAAAGTTGCAGTCACCGAGTCCGAATATCTGTAGAAAATTTTTATAATTTGCAGACGTTTGATCGTAGTGTACTTTACCATGATGAAAATGTTGAGTTTACTGTGACAGTTGAGTGACAGTTTGATGATTAGTGAAAGAGTGCGTTCACAAATTAAATTCAAAGTTGTCAGGTTACTATTGGAAAACCCTATATAATATGTACAAAACACATTTTATTTAATTTATTACTTGAAATATTCATTAATCATATCGTAATCAATAGGTGTGCTATTTTGGCATCGGTATCAGCGCCTATTTCTAATCTTCGTGTAACAACTTAACAACAACTTAACCTATACGCGCTCACTTTTTGGGGGAGTTAACGTGGACAGAAACAGAGATTCCAGATCTATTTTTCCATGATAGCGACAACTTGTATGGGAACGCCAAAAGATGTGCTGCATTTTGACAAATGCCAAATTCTCCAGATACTAATAGTTACGAGGGTGGTCATTTGATTGGGCTCTGAAAATTAAGCGTTAATATCGATGCCAAAAAAAAAAAAAAAAAAAAAAAAAAACAAAAACATACTTTAACACACAAAAGTAACTCGTCTCTCTTTCTTTAACTTTATTTTATATTTTTTTTTCTGTTTTTTAATGTCGCGTCTGACTCAATCGGGGACATCTTTTTTTTTTATAATCAGCGCGCACTCAAGGAGTTTGAGTACCCTTGAAATGTTTTATAAAGAACGCGGGCGAAGGAAAATCAGGGATGAAGAAAAGAGAAATACCGATGTACGTTGCTCTTAAATGTTTGCAAGTTATAATGAAAAGGAAATAGAGAGTTCGGCAGGGCATTCTATAAGCGAGTTGTTAGGCTTAAGAACGAATCACGATATTTCAGAGTACGTCCGAAAGTTGGCTTGAGGGTATACTGATGAGTATTCATAGCGAAATGGGTGTTACCGATGAAGGTTTGGAGGGGCGAAATGCCACTGGCGATTTCTATGAAGCACTAGTGGTGGAAATAGCGATAAAACAAGGTGGGATAGGAGACATGACGTTGGTCGGTGGTCAACGGTGTCAATTGACTGACTGATGTTAGTGTTTTCTATGAGTTTTATCGCACGGGTTTGAGTCCTATACGCACATACCTTGAATGGAAAGTTTTTCGTTTTTGACGATGCAAGTGCCATTCATGGATAATGGCTGGGTTGTTAGATTTCCCTTTAATGTCAGCAGACAGCATTGAGTTTTGAAAGCATTAAATTCCACTCTGTGGATACAGCTTAACATACACTGACGTTCCCGTTCTACAGCCGAAGAGCAGGTGCGTGAGTTCGGGAACTGTCATCAGCAAAGGAGTATATTGGATTAGAAGTAGAACGTAGGTCTGAGGCACGACAGGTAATATCTTATCCATTGTGTAAAAGAATTACGATCCCAAAATGCATTTTCGACAAAAGAGCCTGGTGCCAAAGTCTGTCAAATGCTTAAGAAATATCAAGTGTAACTATCTTGCACCAAATTGGCATCAACTTTGGTTCCACTTTTCGGTAAGCTTTGTCATCAAATCGCCAGTGGACCTTTTACTACGAAAACCCTACTGCCGGTCATTGAAAAGTTTTCGTGTTCCGAGATATTTTATGTGCTGATGATTTATCAGCGTTTCCATGAACTTGGAAAAAGGTGCATGATTGCAATGGTATGTAGGAGGAGAGAGAAGAAGATCCACCTTTTTTACGGACATGCTGGACAAATGCTGTTTAACATGTGCTCGAAAAAGATGCTAAAAAGTAGTAGCTTACGCAGTGGTTTTACCAGAAAGGAAGAACACCTCTTCAGAAGAAGGGGATAAACGGATATCTACGGATGTGTGTATATTAAGATCTTTAAGTACTCTTGCTACTAAACAAGTGCGAAAATGGATTCATCCCATTGAAGATTATACGCACTCAAGTGCAGGCGGGGGCAAAGCACAATCTGGAAGCATTGAACTGGCCACAAAATGCACAGCAAGCAGATTGGCCTTGTCCAAAGAGGTGACAGCTGGAACGTCATTATAAATGAGCAGAGTTTCTAATGTTTTTGACGAACGACTAAAAATGTTTACTACCTTTGGTATTTTTTGCCTGTTTTTGGTCGTATTGGAATTTTCCACGCTTAAGAAAGACGTTGCAGTTATTCCTGGCTCGTTTAAGCTTTTTTTGGCTTTTCTCAGTGGGGTTGGTCTTGTTGGACCAAAAAAAAATCTAACCTTCTAACCCTAACAACCTCTTTACAGCTTGGGTCCTACCATGCCTTTTCTTTTGGTTTGATACCCTTCGCCCGATGAGGAATAAAGGATCTCATTCCAAAAGAGAATTGTGTCTGTGCACGTCGTTATCGAAGAAACAGAGCGACCAGTTAATATTTCTAAAAATGCTTTTAAGTCCTTTCCAACTGGCTTTCTCGTATTGCCATACGGTTATTTTAGGAATCTTTTCTCCAACTGTGTGGTCGATGTGCGAGAAATAAGCTGATATGGCACAACGGTCCGACGGGCCTAGAGGGGATAGTGTATTGACCTTGTATTTATTAAGGTATAAAGTTAAAACCATTCCAGGGTGTTGGCAGTATGATTATCAACGTCTGGCATACGCGTGGGCTCATTTACAAGCTGGGGCAAGATATTTTCCGCAGCGAAGATCTCAACAGACTGTCCTTCGGGTGTTGTCTGTCCCGAATTTAGGAAGCCACCCAGAATTGTGTGTATTGAAATCGCTCCTAATAACGATTTTAGTATGAGGATACAGGGATACAGTTCTTTGAATAGAGTCAGACAGCGCATCGAACTCGTTAAAGGTCGAGTTGCTGTCCTATTTGGGCCAGAATTGGGTAATTTGTTTGCGGTTATTGAATTTTAGCCACAAGAAGTTGAATTCAGGATTGGAATACGGATCACATTGTGGTGGAGTTTGATAAGCTACATCATTACGCACGTAAATGGCGAGACCGCGGCGAGAGAAGAATAATGGCATTAGTTCGTAGCCAGGTAGCTTCAGATCAGAGTGATCTGAGAAGAATGGGCGGTGATCTACATATGTTCCACTAAGTGCCAAAACTTCTGGTCTGTATTTATAAGCGTGAATGTACGCAAAAAAGTATTGTAACACGTTTTTAGCCCGCGTATGTTAGCTACGTCAACCTCGAATTCCCTACTCATAATCACAAACAAACACAGAAAACACAAGAACGGACGATGCTTAGCAAGGCTGCGAAGTGAAATTTCTGAAGTTGGCTTACTGAATCAAATTGTTGTGGGTGTTATGTCCTTACAACAAAATGAAACAGTTCACCATCAAAATTCGCACTTGCTGCCTGCTAGCCATCGGTTGTTACATACACTCAGCCAGTGCCAGCAGTGACCACGTGCTAGCAACAGTACTATGACCGGGTGCGGGAGATTTGGGATACCCGCATTGTGCTCTTTGTTAATTTTTTTTTTTAGTCACACCCAAAAAGCGAGTGTAAAAGATTACGAAGGCACTTTGTTGACGTGTGTGCCCTCGTCGGCGGTCAGCACATTTATCTACGTGTTTGCTGCTCCCTGAATCTTGGCCATTTTTCCTTGTCGGGTTGGTTACTTTTTTCAATGCAAGATGTCATGCTGGGTACACTTTTTAAACAAAACCGACTGAATACAATCGGAAATTGTATTGCTGTAAATTTTATTGCAAATTTTAATTATTTTAAATTTTAAACTTTCTTCTGAATTTATCTGTTAACTATATCTTTTTATCATAACTAATCACCATAATCAACAAAATATTAAATATTAACATTTTAATTGTTGGTACTTTTGCCTCTTGTCATTTATTTGTCAATAGATTGTAAACGGTTTTAAATAAAACAAACAAGCTACGCTTATGCCATTATGTATGGAATCACTCATTAAAATGCCTCCTTTCTCATAAACCACAACAACCAGTTTTTTTTGTGAATGTATTGATACTTGGCCGAACACTTGTGGATTATGTTCGCTCCAAGAATGGCAATTTTGCAATGTTGACATAGTCGCTGATCCAAAAATTCACCTCGTCCGAGAAGATGATTTTCTGGCCAAAATTTGGATCTCCGGCCAACATTTCCAGCGCCCAATTAGCGAACTTACTAAGTTGTCTATGGTCGCCTGGCCTCAATTCTTGCGTCAGATCAATCTTATCTGGATGTAGGGCCAAATCCAACCTCAAAATAAATTGGTTATACTCTCTGGCAATGTCCAATTTAGCTGATCGGCGCCGAATCGACATTTCTGAGTTTTCTTCGATTCTGGCCACTACGGTGGCTATATTTTCTTCATTTCGCATCAATCTTTGTTTTTGGCTTAAGATCCAAATGAAGGTACTCACACTCAAACGTTCCCACGGTGCAAAGAATTGCCTGCACATGGAAGCAATGATGACGATGTTACGCACTTAGAACTAAGCCGGAATTTCGAAAATATTTTTTAATAATTTCCTACCATTCGGCAAGCGTAAAACGATGCATGACGAAATGGCAAACCTATTAAATGTAGTCAAAATTGTTTACTATCTAAATTTAAACCGAAAATATTATTTGAAACTCCTGTCAGCTGCAAACTAAAAAAAAAAAACCGGCTACGAGTACACCGAAAGTGCGATGAACATTAGCGTCAAATCAATCGATAAAATACGAACAAAAACAAAAAAATAAATTCAAATCAGTATTGACCATCAATAAGCTAATTTACATAAGCAAACTACTTAGTATGTGTGAATTATATTCAAAAACAATAAAATACAAATTTTGATTTATTTAATTTTTTTTTGTCTTTTTATTGGGCTTGCGAAAACTATAAAATTATCATTTGTATCTCTATAGACGAGGAGGGAACTCAATCGATACAGAGACACACCGATCCATTCAGACTTGTTACCAATGAGGAAGTAATTTATTAATACTTATCTTTGATGCATTTTTGATTTTTCAAGTGCATGTGAGCTGTATGGAATGCTGTTCGAAACTGGATATGTAATAAGATACAAATGCAAGTACATGACGCTTGATACAATTTCTTCTCGCTTTTTGTAGCACATGTTTATAAGTTTGTAATTTATATCATATTAGGTTAGACGTCCTCGTAAAATAAAAAAATAAAAAATCTGTATGTTTATGATCTTAAGTCAATATATTTCGGTACGACTGAAATGTTAATTTCGTTTGCATAAATTGGGTGGATAATTTGCATTAAAGTCTAAAAATAAAATATCAGGGCCAAGTCATACTTTGAGAGATTTATTACTCACGTGCCTTTTCTTGACCTTTGGTGAATACATATGTTTTCAATATCGTGGCAATGGGTTTTGTTGTTTTCAGTACAATGAAGTCTAAAGGCAAGAATAGCTTTCCGGAAACAGGATTTATTGCTCAAGAGTTGCTATGTTCCAAGTCTCTCAGACACTTAAGAAGGCCAATTTTAGGATGAGGATAAAAGTTTACCTCGCGCAACCTGGATTTGCACAAGATACTAATAACTCTCAATTAGATAGCTTTTCTCTATACTACATTGATCTGTATTTATTCAGAAAATTAAAAATACAAGTTTAATTCATCTAAATCTATATTGTCCCCTTCAAAGTAATCCCCATCGACTGCAACACACTTATGCCAGCGCTTGATCCAATCCTCGAAACATTTTCTATATTCGGTTTTCGGTATGTCAATCAGTGCTTCCTGCGATTTTTCCAATACTTCCTCTCGGCTGCTGAAACGCGTTCCCCGTAGTGGTGGTTTTTAAACTCGATTGAACAGAAAGAAGTCACAGCGTGCCAAATCAGGTGAATTTGGTGGCTGTTGGATGGTATTTGTTGCATTTTTCGTCGAAAAGTTACGAATAGTGATGGCACTGTGCGACGGTGCGTTATCATGGTGCAAAATCTACGGGTTTTCTGCCCACAATTCTGGTCTCTTTCGGCGAATTGCTTTACGCAAACGTCTCATAATGCCCAAAAAAATACTCTTTGTTTACTGTCTGGCCTTCTACTATACCGTTGTAGTCCATGAAAACCGTGAGCATTGCCTTCTTTTTTGACTGAAAATGACATGTTTTATTTTCTTCTCGGTTCATTTGATGAATGCCATTTACTTTCCTGATGTCTGGATTGCGTGTCGTACAAATAAACCCAAGTCTCGTTTCCAGTGATGATCCTTTTGATGATCATTCAGATTAGGATTCAATCTTGCAAATCATTTCTTTTGCGACGTCAACACGGTCTCTTTTTTGCATGGTCTTTTGGCACAAACTTTGCTGCTTCATGACGGAAACTCAACTCATTCACCAAAATGAACGAATCCACAGGCAATGTTCAAGTCCATCTTCAATTGACTCACGACCATTTTTGAACCGCTCGTGCCACTGGTGAAAGAGAATGAAAGAGAGAAATTTTCCAAGATTTCCAACGTACGCGCACTATTAAATTCGTTTTTTACGCAAAATTTAATACAAGTTCGTTGTTGCAAATTTAAATCCATTTCTAAAATTGTTAAAAAAAACGCCACCACACACATAGATAGATGTACTCTTGGCTACCTAAATTTTTCAAATATCAAGCTATGATGCCAAGATTCAGAGAGAGTAACAACAACAGATGTACCAATTAAAAAAAAAAACAGAACTTAAATCGGAATAATGGGAGCGCCACACGTTGACACTACCGGGAACTTTTTGATCAAGTTGGTATTCCATATTTTATAGCCAATTGCGGCTTGCACAATTTGGAGAAAAAACATTGGCTGCAACTCAATTGATAATGCATAATCAAAGTGAATAATATTTTAAAGCAAAGCTTTAATGGCACAGAATAACAGGCCCTTCTCATACATATGGTGGTGTCCTTTCGTTTCTTTTATGGTATGAGGTCGATGATTTCCTACTCAACAGGCTCAGCAGCTTTGTGTTCAAGTCTTTGAAAATACTGAAGATATAGTCATTATACGTACGCCTTAAACTACGTCTACTCGTAATGTCAAGGACGGTATATTAATAAGCCTGAACAAAACAGTATTGATACCGTTTATAAGCAAAAAAAAGCTGGAAATAAGCTGCGTGACTTTCAATGCTCAAACAAAGGTTATAGATTTTTCAAAGTTTTCGAAGAATATCATCACAGAAATTATGATATCAGGCGAATTTGTTTCACGAATTCACACACTTCCACATGTTTTTAAAAAAGACGTAGCCCTGGCGGAAAACTTTCTTAGAAGACAATCAAGCCAGTTAACAATTCACAAGGTATGTGACTTCATATTTTTATAACCAAAATATTTATTTATTCGTCATCATGAATGTTGTCCCCTTAAAAGTAATTCCCCTCCTTGAAGCACTTTTGGTATAGCCTTGAGCTTTTCCAGCGTTGTCGTTTTTATGTCCTCAATTGTTGAAAATCTCAGTCCTTTCATAGGTCTCTTCAGTTTTGGGAACAGAAAAAAGTGAATATGGTGGCTGAGGCATGATTGTCGTGTAGTTTTGGGCCAAAAAGAATCTCCACAAGGAACGATGAATGAGCAGGTGCATTATCGTGATGCAAAAAGCATGCATTGTTTTTTCATAGTTCCGAACGTTTTTTTTTTTAATATTGCTTCTCACAAACGGCGCATAGCTTCAAGGTAATACTCCTTATTGATAGTACGATCTTTAGGTAAAAACTTCTGATACACTTAGTCACGGTACTCGGAAAAAACAGTGATCAAAACTTTGACATTTGATCGAACTTGGAGTGCTTTTTTCGGTCTTGGCTCTCCTGGGCGCTTTCATTGGAACGATTGGGCTTTGGTTTCAATGTCATAACCGTGTACCTATGATTCGTCACTAGTTATGATAATTTTTAAGTAAGTCATTATCATCATTGACGTCATTCAAGAGCTCCTGAGCGATGTTCATGCGACGGTTCTTCTGATCAAAATTAAGAATTTTCGGAACAAACTTTGCTTACACTTCTCAAGGCCAAAACTTCCGAAAAAATTGCATGACACGAGCCGACCGATATGCTAACATCCTCAGCAACTTCTCGACGTAATTTGATGATTTTCCAAAACAATTTTCTTTACAGCTCTGACTTTATCATTTTTTAATGATGTGCTGGGGCGTCCAGAATGAGGTTCAATATTGGCAACTTCTCGGTTATCTTACAAAAGCTTGTAGTACTTGTAAATATTTTTGTTTGCTTAGAGCAGACTAACCGTATGCTATTGTCAACATTTCAAGTATTTTAGATCATTTTGATTCCATTTTTTACAGAAAAATTTGACGCACATTCTTTGCTATATTTTTTATAATAATTGAAAATTGGCGATCACATGAAAACACTTCTAAATTGTCATCTGTCGAAAACAAACTAAGTATGCTATGTACTTGAAACTGTGAGGATATGTTCGGGACATGTGCACCAGCATAGGAAAAAAACCCCGATAATCAAATGTACGCGAAATTTCAAAAGTCATTTTACATTTTGAACACCCCATAAAACCCCACAAAAATATGTCGGGAATGGCTAAATCAGGCGATTCTGCCGGCCAGTTCAAATGTCCAAAACGAGGTATTAGGCGACTCGGAAATGCAGCCAAATGTCGGTTGTGACTCGCGCCGTTGCTCCATCCTGTTGAAACCACATGTTCTCTTGTCCAATTTAGGAAGGAGAAAGTGGTTGAGCATGACTCTTTAGCTTTCAACGTGCGTTTCGAAAAACTAACGTCCTATAAGCGTAAACGGCACAACATGAAGTAACTTTGAGCGGGCTTAATGGCTCTTCTTGGGTTATACGTAGATTGTCGGTGCCCTAGAAGCGATAATTTTGCTTATTCATATATCCACAGAGATGGACATTGGCCTCGTCGCTCATGATGATTTTCGAAAAAAGGTGTTTCCCTTCTGGTCGAGACTCAGGATAACTTGAGCGTAGGTTACAAGTGCTTGGCTTCAGTAGCTAACAGCTGATGCATTGTCTGCACTTTTGAAGGGAAAATCTCACAGCCTTTCACCAAAATTACACAGACGATTGATGCCCAATTGGGTGGCATGTTGTCTGGTCGATACTCCGAGGTCCTCCGCAACATCTTCAAGCACAGCTGTAATATTCTCAGCAGAACGGCAACCTCGCAGCATCTTTTCGTGTTATCCCATACTCTTCTAGGCGAGCGCCTAAACGTCATAATGTTTGCCGGGACCGGGAAATCTGCGCCGAAATTCACGCTGCAAACAAATCGTAACATATATTCCATGTCCTTTAGGACTTTAATGACTCATTTTTTATTAGAGTGTATTTTGTATCTTTTTACTTTACAAATATCAAAGTAGAATTGTGATTTGTCGCCCTTTGCAAAAATTATAGCATTTTTCGATAGGGTGATGACTTTTGCTCCATCTAGTAGATGCATTGTAGGTGACAATGTGTTCGACAAAGAAAGAACTTGAGGAACTGAAGGATTCCTGGCAATACCTAGCTCCAAACTATACGGTATACGGCTTATGGCTTGTTGAAACCAGAGCTCACCGAGAACATTTGCTGGCGCGATAACGGTTACCATTGAGACGGTAACATTCTGATTTGCCTCATTTTTGAAGAAATATGGATCAATGATTCCACCAGCCCATAAACCACACCATACCGTTATTTTTATTGGATGTAATGGTAGCTCTTCGTACTCTTCAGGTTGCTCATCAGTTCAAATATGGCAATTTTGTTTATTAACATATTCTTTGAGCCAGAAACGGATTTCATCACTCAACAAAATTTCACATTCACATTTCTGGCTATTTGTAGACCCCATCCCAAAAAAACTGCGCCGGCTTGGCAGCCAAGAATGAATTAAGCCAATTTTTGATATTCTGCTCTGATGTGAACCGTATTTCAGTGAGGGCGTTTTGCATCGACCGGAACAAATGGTAGTCAGAACGGGCAAGGTCTGGGCTATAAAGCGGGTGGGGTAAGACTTCCCATCCATTGTTTTCCAAATAGTTCTTAACCGGAATAGCAACGTGGGGCCGAGCGTTGTCATGATGGAAAATTATTGCCTCCTGTCGCATATTCCAGGGGTTTTTCGGCTACTGCTCTCTTTAAACGGATTAATTGTGTTCGTTAGCGTTGTCCAATAATGGTTTCACCCGGTTTTAGCAGCTCATAATACAGCACACCCATCTGATCCCACCAAATACAGAGCAATACCTTCGCGCCATAGATATTCGACTTTGCCGTTGATTTGGCTGGTTGGCCGGGTTTCACATCTGATTTTTTGCGCTTGGGGTTGTCGTAATGAATCCATTTTTCACCACCAGTAACAATCCGATGCAAAAATGACTTCCTTTTGTGGCGTTCCAGCAGCATTTCGGACATGCAAAACCGCCTTTGGACGTCTCTCGGCTTGAGTTCATGTGGAACCCAATTTCCTTGCTTTTGAATATTTCCAGCTGCTTTTAAACGTTTTGAAATGGCTGCTTGAGTGACACCCAAAGATTTTGCGAGCTCTTCTTGTGTTTGGCAACAATCTTCATAGAGTAATACTTCCAGTTCTTCATCTTCAAATTTTTTTTGGCTGCCCAGGACGTTCATCGTCTTCCAAGCCAAAATCACCACTTTTAAATCGTGCAAACCACTTTTGGCACGTTCGCTCAGCTAGTACTTGTTCACCATAAACCTCCACCAAAACACGATGACTTTTGGCAGCAGTTTTCTTCATGAAGAGGATCTCCCCGCAAAAATAATTTTTCAGGCACAAAGTTCGACATATTTGAGTGAAGAATCTTATTGTTGTTTATGCTTACAATGACAGTAGCTATCAAACGCATGTTCCAATTGAATAATAACAATGGAATAATACAAGTTACGCCATCTCTTACGAAACCGCACGAATTAAGTTATAGACCCAGTATATTATCTTCCTGGGCATGTAGTTAACAGTCCATTATTTGATCCAAACAAAAAAAGAGGTCGGTATTAGCATTATTTTAGATGTCATTGACACTTTTACTCCAAACGTAAAATAAAAATAACAAATTCCTAAATAACAACAATTCTTTGACTTTTATCAAAAAAAAAGTAACAAAATGAATACTTTATTTCTTGGAAATAATAAAAATTATGATAAAAATAAAAATGAATGTTTCTTTTTGAAGTATTTTAAGCAAAATGCTGGCTTTCTATCGCATTTATTGCAAAAAGTTGAAACTTTTTTGGCTTTTTTTCCAGCTTCACTCCATCCCATAATTTTTGATAAGT
Source organism: Volucella inanis (assembly GCA_907269105.1). NCBI lineage: Eukaryota > Metazoa > Arthropoda > Insecta > Diptera > Syrphidae > Volucella > Volucella inanis. The sequence goes on from OU026153.1 coordinate 41,441,669, forward strand.
CCTCATAGCAATTCAAACAACGTTTTCTTAATTTGCGATTGCTTCGGTCTTTCTTGATATTTTTTCAGGGCATGAGATGAAGACTGAGGTTCCATCCGTAAGTTCGCAGTTGTTTGCTCACATAGAGCTTTACACATCAATTTGCGAAACTCGACGATTTGTATATGTTGTTGACCACAGATGTTGATAGCAAATACTCAAAAGTAATTTTGTGGTACCACCTAACTGTTTTTCTCAAGGGAGTGAAATAGCATGCCATTTGGTCTGTAATATCAATACCATGTTTAGCGTGGTTATATTCAATAACCATTTTTAGCTTTTTTATGACTTCATTATTCCAGTTTCTTTTTCTAATTTCTACGCATTCGAGGTCATGTTTTGTGCTCAACATAAGCACATTCCGTTTGTCGCCGAATTCTCTCGTCCGATTATTTCACCCTTCTTGGGTTTTGCGGTAGTTACTGCCTTCGAATTTCCTTTTCGATTTTTGCACAGAGTTCCTATTAGATGTGTTTCACGGGCAAGCAATGTTCTTGCTAACGCAGTTGACGTGTACAAATTTTCAGTTGCCATAGTTCTCCCTTTGTCGAGATAGCACTCCGCTTAGTCTACCATTATCTCGGTAGTATATGACGCTGATTCTTGCCCAGATTACCCAGACGATTGTTTCCAACTGTTGCACTGTTAGAAAAATGAATTAACCTCAAAATCAGTTGAAACGGTTTCGGGACATAACTTACGGGACAAATGAATTTTTGAAAAATGCATCAGTGGTCTAATAATCATTTATAAACGGTTATTTGACAATACCCATGTACACAACAAGCCCGAGAAACTTTTTTATTTCGCTAACGCCAGTATCAACCCATCTCTTTATTCTTGAATTGCGGGTGATTGTTCTACTTGACAGAGTATTTTGAGCGTTTATATTTGTCTGACGTACTATCAGTTCATAAACGTCTTGGGTCACCATGAGCGCAAAGAAATCATAAGGATCTTTTGTGGCACTGAAATCGACACCAGATACAGCATTTTCCTCTCAATCAAATGTTTTCAATGATCTTCCATCAACGGATGTCCAGATATCGGCAGTAGACACCTCTTCCTCCTCCGCATCCGAACCGACATCCGATGGTTCCATTGCGTTAGAGTTGCTGGATTGTTCATCAGAATCAGAAGGTAGATACTCATCTAAATTTGAACCCTCAAAATCAACTTCATCTATATCATCAGAAGCTGCATTATCTGAAGAAGATCCATAAAATGATGTTTATTCTGAAAACATATGAAAAAAACTTGAAACAAAATGAAACAGTATGACCAGCAGTGGGTCATGTGGCACCATAATAATACACCGGTGTTCATGGATCAAAAACACTGAAAAACGGCACAATTTTACTAAATAACTATAAAACACTTATAAGCGTCAACTTAAACACACACAACAAAACACACTTAACCACAAAAAAATATACTTGGCACTTTGGTTATATTTTTTAATTTACACGCGGGTAGTCAACGTGTTAAGAGGCTTATTCGGATTTTGAAGAGCGCATTTTACAAAGCTTTTTGTGAAAAGTTTGAAACTATCGGTGGAACCAGTAGGCTGGTCAAAGTTCTCAAGAGGGGAAGATCAACTAGTTAGGAAATCGGAGCTCATATCAACGAAGCTGCTAGTGAGCTGAACAGCACAACACACCGTAGATGGTATATGGTATCTCATCCACTGTAGTGACGTATAAGGCCATAAAACATGTTGTTGCTTCCTTTGATGGCTTTAAGTCGCCTGTAGCCGATGGTATATACCCAATCATGCTACAAAAAGTTATAGACCAGCTGCTGGAAGCTCTAAAGAGAATTATCACTGATAGCCTGGCACTACACGCATGTACATATAGGAATAGTGAGAATGGCCTTTATACCGAAAATCGGAATGGATGTCTACTCGCTCGCTTAGAGTTTCAGACGTATAAGTCTCACATCCTTCATGCTGAAAAGCATCGAGAGAATGGTCAAAATCTATTTGCATGCATAGACTCCTCAAGCAGAGGGTTGCGGGTTCGAATCCCGTGCGAGGCAATTCTCTGAAAAATCATTTTTTCTAACGAGGTGCATATTCATTTTGGCGGCTATGTTAACAAATAAATTTGCCGCACCTGGGGATTGGAAAATCTGCACTTAATTGTCGAGAAGAAGAGACAGAGACAGTTTGGTGCTGATTTTGAAGTGGTGGCATCATTCGCCCATTTTATTTCAAAAACGCTGCTGCGCTACAAATCCATCATTGCCATTCAGTAATCGTGTCATCAACTATCTTTGCGATGTCAGTTGGCCGCCTCGGCGCTGCGATTTGAACCGTTAAACTTTTTTGTTTTGTGAAGCACCATGCTGCAATTTTTTTTTTCATTTCTTTTTCCCCGGGTTAAACCAATATCTCGATGAAAAGTTGCAAATTGGTAGCCGGTATATATAGCAAACCAGGCTTTTTTTTGTCGCTTTCGGGATCGGTGACTCTCTTCTTTCATGGATTAGATATAACCTTTCGGAACGTTCAATTCAAATTACCTTGGATGGTTTCAAGTCTGATGTTCCGAAAATAAATGCTGGTGTGTCCCAGAGCTCCGTTCTGTGTCCGAAACTCTTTTTAATTTTCATCAACGATCTATTGTCTACTACTTCTAGTCCAATAAATTCCTTCGTTGACGACACTCTGCCATTCATATTCTTTCCCTGACTCACGTCTCATTAAATTAAATTCTGATATTAAGAGCATAACTAATTGGGGAACCTTTAATAGCGTAAAATTTAATGCTTCCGAAACAAAACTTCCAAACATCTCTGTACCTGCTAGATAGAATGTGATAAAACTCACAGGTTATACTAATATTCCTCAGACAAGGGACATCATCGAACTTTAACGTAATATCTCGTGTCTCACTCTGTTTTATCGCTATTTCCACCACCAGTGCTCTATAGAAATCTAACAATGAATGTTCATCAGTATGCCCTCAGGCCCACTTTCGAACATGTACTCTAAAATATTGTGAGCCCTTCGAGGCTCTTTATTTCCTAATTATTATAATCTTCAAACATTTAAAACCAACGTTCATTGGTACCTCTTTTTCTATCCTCCCTGATTTTTGTTCACTCTTGCTGTGTGCAAGCATTTTAAGAGTACTTAAATCCCTTGAGCGCGCGCAAATTATACGAAAAAAAAAAGAACATGACCGTCCGCAATATGTTTAAAGTATTCCATGCCATCCGCCTGGCTTTATCTTTTCCGGGGAGACCTACTGGTTCTCACATCCGAGGAACGATAATGCAGAAGTCCGGAATTGGAAGACTCCACAGGTGCCTTTCGCAAATACGTTTGTCCAAAGCGACAACGGATATAACAGACAAGGCGCGTCAAAAAAAAAAAAAAAAATTACGTAATTAGGAGCTGGAAGAATGAAGCCGGAGGAATGGAGCCGAATGCCTTGACTCTACTTAAGGCTGGAAACTACCCGTCAGGAGAGACTGAACAACTTGTGGGTCAAGAATCGACTATTTCGCAGTGAACCCTGCTGGTGTTCCTCCTCTGAACTTTTGACAGTCCGTGATACCTATTTATGTTACGCTTCCAAGACAATAGAAGAGTGCACTAATGGCTGATACGCCCAAGGCTGCCCATCACTTTCACAAGATGTTGGAAGAACAACTATTCAAAAAAAGGTTCGGAGGGGTTAAGACGAAGTTTTCAAGGGAAAAGAGCCTAAATTGTGCTGATCAACTCGCTTCAACTTCTGAATTCAATCGTGGTCATCGTTCAGTCCAGGACGAATTTCGTGAAGGTCGTCCAAAATCAGTTGCTGTGTCAGAAAACGCTGCGTGGGAACGGATATTGCAGCATCGTCATGGGTTATCGTTAAATTGATGCATGCTTTCAGAGAAATGTTGAACAAAATTGATCGGTGCTTCAAAAGATGTCTATAAGATCGTGACGGACTACGAATTGTGGATCTATGCATGTGAGCCCAAAATTAAACAGTAGTCTCCTGTACGTGTCTTTTAAGGCTAGCCAAATCCAATCCAGGATTAAGCCAAATAGTATTAGGATGCTTTTTGACTAGTAAATAGAGCTGTTTATTATTTTAAATTTTTATTTTTTTAAAGTTAGATGAACATCCAATGTTTCACACATTTAAAACTACAATTTTTCTGATGCATAATTCAATATTCAAAATATTGGCAATCGGCTTCTATACATTTCGCCAATCTTTCAGGTAATTTATGAACAGCTTGCCAGAAAAACTGCTTGTCTTTTGCGCCAAACAATTTGTCGAGTCATTTTCCAACTTTCTTAAAATTCCTGAACTGCTGCAGTGATTTCATCGTCCCATCCAAGCGAATTTAAGGTGTCTTCCACTAGTTTTGCTCTGTGAGACGGAGCATTGTCGTGTAACAAAATCACTTTGCCATGTCTTCTGCCCCATTCCGGTCGACTTTCGATTAATGTGTGGTTGAAATTAACCATTTGTTGGCGATAGCAATTTGTATTAATGGTTTCGCCGGGCTTCAAGAGTTTTTTATACACAATATCGCTCTGGTCCCACCAGACAAAGAGCATGGTTTTGGTGGGAAGACCGGCTTCGCCAGGTGAAAGCAACAATTTTTTTCTCGTCGGGTTTTCAAAATAAATCCGTTTTTCGTCACTCGTCACAATTCGATGCAAAAATGGTTTCTTTTCGTAGCGTTGAAGCAGCATTTCACAAGTGACTTTCTGGTATTCCATTTGATTTGTGGGACCCATTTACCGAGTTGATCTTCTCAATTGCTTGCAAACGTCTGCTGATTGTTTCTTGAGACACATGTAAGGCTTCTGCTAATTGCCGTTGAGTTCGAGTTGGGTTGCAATAACTCTTGCAATCGCTCGTCTGCGCATTTTTGTGGTCTATCAAAGCGCTCACTGTCTTTCACATTAAAATCACCAATTTTAAGTTGTCGAAACCAAGTCTCAAATGTTCTAATTGATGGAGCGTGGGCACCATATGTTTCTTCCAGCAAATGATGACTTTCAACAGCTTTTTTCTTTTGATTTAATAAGAAGAGCAATGAGTGTCGCAAATGTTCTTTTTAAGGCACAAAACTTAACATGATCACTGAACGATAAAACAAAGACGCTAGTGTTTGGGGGACTTAACTTGTTTGTGTTTGTAGTTAAATGTCAGTCCAAATCGGAAGGTTCAGTGTTCGAATCCCAGCCTCGCTCGAATGACAGTATTTTTTCAGTTACCAAAAATCAAGTAAGATGAGTAGTTAATTAGAAATCAACAACAAGCCAACTTCAACTAAGAATTTAGTTTCCCTATTAAATTTTGGATGTCACCCATGGAGCGAAATAACCACTGAGCCCAAACATCTTTCTTTCTCTCTCTATGCCATTTTCCGAAAAACTTAACACACGCCAAAGCATTGTACTCGTAAGTGTATTCATACCCACTTGGGTGTTAAGTTCTTTTATCACTTTTAACGCTAACGCCATCTCTTAGATAAACTGGAAGAAACTTATGGATACACCTGGTATATTAAGGCCAGATCAGAGGAAGAAAGGTATATCATAAATTGTTTGAGGAAACCTAGACCAGTACTTATATTTTTGGCGACTGTGGTCGCGTAAGTTTGTAACGTAAGTTGTCATTGACCTACATTGGGTAATGGCAGGGCGTTAAGATATCGCTTTAACGAAACCATTGTGTTTTGAAAGCATTAAATTCTAGCTTTTCTGGTGGTTCGCCATTTAGTTCCCAATTTATATCGGGATTTAATAAGTTTAGCATGCAGAGAGACTTAAGTCCGGGAACGAATATGAAAAGTAGAGAGCCCTTTCGTTAGCAAAGCACCAGCATACATACATATATGGTATTAGAAGTATCAGACAAGAGATCATTGATGAAAATTAAGAAGAGTGTCGAGGATAGATCAGACGGAGCCTTTCATTGAACATTCAGAAATTTATGTGAACGTTTGAAATATCATGTGAAACTATGGTACCTTGCTTGCACCATTTTTCGGTAAGATATGCTATCAAATCGCCAGTGGACCTGTTGCTATGAAAACCATACTACCGGTCATTGAAAAGTTTTCGCGTTTAGAGATATTTCATGAGCTGACAGCTTATCAGAGTTTCCATGATCTTCGAAGGAAAGAACGTTAGTGCAATGGTTTAGCAGTATGATTGACCTTGCTCAAAGAGCTGATAACTGGAATGTCAGCATAAAAGAGCCATGAAATGAGGACTGAGGAATTTCTAATATTTTTGACGAACTATTTTTGGTTTGTTATTACCTTTGGGACACTGTGGTATTTTTTGCCTCAGTTTTTGGTCATATTTAAATTTCACACGCTTAAGAAAGGCGTTGCAGTTTTTCCTGGCTCGTTTGAACCTTTTTCGGTTTTTCTCAGTGGGGTTGGTCTTGTAGGACCGAAAAAACATACTAGGTGGGGTGAAAAGTAACCTCTTTGGGAATGAAAAAATAAAAATATAGTCACTTTTTAGTTTGATACACTTATTCTATCGATTTTCCAACTTCTTGATCCCGTCCGAAAAGTAATTTTCCGAAAGGTCTGGTCGATGATTTCATCGCGTGAGCTGAATTTTTTATTGATGAGCCATCTTTTGAGGTTTTGGAAGAGATCCGAGGGAACCAAATCGGGCGAATACGGTGGATACGACAGCAATTGGAGCCGTAAGTCATTGACTTTAGCCATATTTGCGATGCTCTTGTGCGCCGTTGCATTATCTTGCAAAAAAAAAAAAAATAAAAAAATAAAAAAATTGCGGCCTTTAATCGCTCCAATAATGTACAGTAATACTCGCTGTTGATGGTTTTTCCTTTTTCGAGGTAGTCCACGAAGAGTATGCTATGACAATCCCAGAAAACCGACGCCATAACCTTTCCGACACATCGAGTCTCCCTCGGCCGCTTCGGAACACTCGTGCCGGTTTCAGTCCATTGCCGGGCAGTCATTCTGTTCTCTGGTGTTCAACAGTTACCAATCGATGCGAAAAGTCTGCCTGATTCCGCACCAGAAAGTCCAATCACTCTTTCGAAGTGCTCTCGCGTTCGTGTTTTTGGTCAGGAGTGAGTATGCGCGGCACCCAGCGGCAGGATAACTTTTTCATATGTAGAATATTGCCCAAAATATGGCGTGTGCGCTCAGTACCAGTCTTTGTGGTATCTGCTAGCTAGCGCACCTTCACTTTCCGGTCAGCCAACACCATTTCATGTATGTTTTTGGCACTGTCCTCTATAACCGCATCGGAGGGCCTGCCGCTGCGGACTTGATCGGTAGTGGAGTTGCGGCCACCATGAAACTCTCGAAACCAATATTTGACGTAATCTGACGGAGCATTAGCCCCATAATATTTATCCAACTTTTCTTTTGTTTCCTTTGCCGTTTTGCCTCTCAAAAAATAATGTTTTATGAGAGAACGAAAATCCTTTTTTCCATCCTCAACATGATGCCAAATACGTCAACAACAATCAGCTGTCAAAACAAAACTAAAGACAGTATCGCACTGAAATTTGGTATGTCTGACTAAATATGAATGGACTTCAAGGCACCATAACCTTTTTTGCAGCAGCAGCGCATTCTGGTGGTCAAGGAGGTTACTTTTCACTCTAACTAGTAACGAGCAGTTAAAATTGCTAAAGGAAATGTTAAGTCCGCTCTAATTGGCTTTCTCGTATTGCCATATGGTTCTTTTAGGAATCATTTCTCTATGATATGACACAATGGTCCGACGAGCCTAGAGGCGAAAGCACATCAACAGTATACGAGTACTTATCAGAGTGTTGTCGGCATGACTATCAACGTCTGGTATTCACGTGATTTTATTTACAAGCTGGGTAAAGTTGTTTTTCGCAGCGAAGTTCTCAACACACTGTCCTTCGGGTAGGCCTCCGCCCAATTATCAGGGCTTCGCTCATCTGAACTTTGTTGTAATAGTCTTATGGTAACGGTTTACAGATGACGCCACCGAAGGTTGCTATGATTTGACCGGATACAAGCGGCCGGTCATAGGTCGTGTTGGGGGCAGGACCAGCGGTAGTCCCTACCAGGAATTAAATCGCTGTACCATGGTAGTCAGGAGCCTACCGGATCTAGGTCCGGACCCGACTTGTAACATGGTGGCTGTGGCTTAAACCGAAATCGCGAGAAGGGTCTTAGACCCATTGTAGAGTAGCAAATAAGTACTGAGTGCTGTGACGCTAAAAGCAGCAAGAAGCTTCGACTCATACCAAGGGTGGAACTTGTGCCTTCAACACAATTCCAAATTGGTACTCAGGAAAGCGGCAGGCGATGGCAAGGCGTATGCTCCCATGGATGTAAAGTAGGGTGTCCCAAAAAAATCAAAGTCGTTTTTTTTTTCACGCATACCCTCTAAATTTTGTACTTTTAAGTCAAAACAATTATAAAAATTTTTTTAAGAAGGTAGGACCAAGGTAACCCGTGCCGACTTACATTAATACATGTCAGTACTTGCTCTCTAAGGCTGACGCGACTTAACGTGTCGATGTGCTGGTGATTACTTGTTATTTGGTTATGGAACACGCATTGTTTTCAACTAGTCAATATGTCATGAAATTACGCAGTTTTAAAAGGGCTGTATTTTTAATAGGTGACGTAAAGCATCAAATAAGGGATTCAAAACTTCAGTCTACTATAATGGACAAGTTCTAGCAGTTTAATTTTACAATATCCGTGAAGTGAATTTAACTGTCAATGAAAGCGCGAATCTCACTATTCGCGACTGTATTATCTATTGGGAAAAGGCGCGTATTCCTAATAAATCTTAGCCTAACTGTGTGCAGAAACTTGTAAATTTATATCAAGTTTGGAGGGACTTGCAAAAAATGTACTAATGACACAAGACAAATTTATTCAGCTCCGTCAAGACTTTGTCAACAATTTAGATAATTTGTTTGATATTGCACATTGCGATGCTCTTCAATTAATAAAAATAAATGAGGGTAGAATCTTTTTGCAGCGTCAAAAAGAGCCAGGCCGACCTGGTAATTTAGCAGGAGTGGATAAAAAATTGACTGATATAGAGACAGAAAAGAGCGCGCCTCAGAACTATTGAAGAAGAAAAACGACGTACTAAATATTTGTCGGAGCCGACTCGTTCGACATCATCTTATATACCGTTACAAGACGACTCATCTTCTGAATCCAGTGATAACTTAGATTTACAAGAGGGCGTACTGAATCTTGTGGAGAACACGCAACCCAGCAAAACACCTCTGCGGAAAGATTTCATTATTCCAAAATAAGTAGCAGCGCTAGATAGGTGTCAATTGAGTATGAGAGATTCTGTGTTCATTCTTGAAGCAACTAATGAAGCACTTGGTTGATGAATTTTCGATAAGTAAGTCTTTCATCCAAAGAATTTGCACAGAAAAACGGAAAGAGCGCGCTGAAGCCATAAAAATTGATTTCCAAAATGAGGTACCCGAAGTTGTGACAGGCAAGCTTTTGCCTGCATTAAATGTTCAGAAATCAAAAGAAGAACGTTTTCCTATAGTTATTTCTTATGAAAACAAAAAACAACTTATTGCTGTGCCAAGATTAGAAAGATCTACAGGAAGTGAACAAGCGCAGGCAGTTTGGAACGCGGTTGTAGACAGGAATTTAGAAAATAAAGTTCTACTGTTGTGATACTACTGCTTCAAATATAGGTCGTTTCAACGGTGCCTGTATGCTTCTTGAACAAAAACTGAACAGAAAAATGCTAATTTTTGCATGTGTCGTGTCGCCATCACGTGTATGTATTGGTCTTAAAATTCGTATTTGAAGCAAAAATCAGTCAAATAACTACAAACCCTGATATTCTACTCTTTAAAAAGTTCTGAGAAAACTGGAAAAGTATTGTACTAATGCTGATAAAATACAGAACTATAGAGAAAAACTTACACAGCACCTGACTGACTCCGAAGTTGACAAAAGAAATAGTCAGAGATGATTATCGAGAGTTAATAGCGCTTTCTATGATATTTTTAGATGGAGATATGGAGAAAAAAAATTTAAAATCCGATCACCAAGCTCGATGTATGGCGAGAGCAATTTATTCCCTGAAAATATCGTTACTTAGTGCTCAATTCAAGATCACAAGCAAAGACAAGACGGCACTGATTGACGTTTGCTTGTTCATTGTAACATCCTACATTAAACCATGGCTCCAATGCAATTCACCTTACCAAGATTTGTGCTTTTTGAAATCAATGAAGTCTTGCGAGAAAACTGATAAAACGATCTCAAAAGTAGCCTTGCAGATGATAACTCAGCATTTGTGGTATTTAACTGACGAAGTTTCTATATTATCACGGTTTGACAATGATGTGTACCAAGAAACTAAAGTTAAAATGGTTGATAATTTAACCAAAGAGGAGATAACTCATGGAATACGTTATATCCCATCGAAAGAAGAACTTTGTGGTTCATTGTATGGTAAGTTTATTAAAGAATATTTTCTGTTAAAGTATATTTTTTTAACACTCTTTTCTTATTTTGTTTCAGAAAAAAACATCTCTAACTTCATTTCAGTAAAAAGCAAGTCCTTGTTCAATCGCCTTAAAATTGAAGACAGTTTTCTACATGAATGTCCTACTTATGTGGTCAAATAATACTTCTTTTAAATAAGCTAGAAAGAAAGTTTCGGCACAGATGGTAGTAAACGGTGTAGCCGAAAGAGCGATTAAGTTGATGCAAGACTTTCATGGATTAATCACGGTTGAGGAGGAACAAAAACAATTTTTATTGCGTTGCGTACAGGAACACCAGAAAATTTATCTTGACTGTAAAAAACAAACTTTAAAAAGAAAATTTGAACAATAATATTATTTTTTAATTTAAATGAGTAAATAATATTCTATTCGGGTGTATTGAAGTTTTAATTAAGTAATAAAAATTAAATTAATAATTCCTCCTATAGTAAGTCAGTACATATTGTCGTAGCATCAAGTCGGCACGGGTTATCATTGTCCAATCGCAATAATATTTATTATTTGAGTCAATGAACTCAATAAAAATAGAGGGTATGTGTATTTTATTTCGGGAAAAAATAAAAGTACACCCTAATACATATATTTTAGTGTAAGGTACTTTAAACCAAATCTCTATAAAATGTTTATTGTATCTAAAAGACTGTTAATTTGTGCCACAATAAATAAATAAATATCTACCAAATCTTCTTTTTCTCGATCTTATAATAGCTCTATAAATATGAACGCGATTTTCAACTAAAAAACTACTTTTGTAACTTCTCGCTCAGCGATGACGCTCAGTAAATGGCTAGCCGTCGCTCGATCTCCCGTTGCTCACTACGTGAACGCAGTCTAAAGGACTTTAATCAGGGCTACAATTCAGAACAACAAGCGAATTAACTTTTTCCAAGGTTCCAAATCCTTGTCATCTCATGACGGGATGTACAGTATTAAGAGCACATGTAATCATATGCAGGGTATGACTATTTGCAGCGACAGTCAGCTCTCTATTTCCTAATCGTTATAACTTGCAAACATTTAAGACCAATGTACATCCGTGCCTCTCTTTTCTTCCACCCTAAGTTTCTTTTGCCCGCTTTGTGAAAAATACCTGCCCCAACGATGCCATTGAAGCTTTCATTGCACTAACTCTTACTAACTTATTTAATGGGCTCCCGACCCATGAAGAGTCTCTGCCTGAGACACAGCACCCTCTCACTCTCTCTGATCTCGGGCGAGCTACTTCCATTTGTCTAGGCCAAGTGTTCTGTCATCCGCTATGGCTTTGTCCTTAAAACGGAAGTTCGGTTATCTTTGACGCCGCAAATCTAGTGGCTGTAATTCGAAGACCCTCTTTGGTGGAGTATTATTGTCCATTCGTTCAATGTGGCCCAGCCAGTGTAGTCGACGCGCTTTAGCTTTTTGGACTACATCGACATATTGATTCAGCTCATAGAGTTCGCGGTTATCTTTGCTTCTCTATTCGCCCTCCTCACGTATGGAACCAAATAGCTACGATGATGCTTTGATGCGAATAAGCTATCGCTTACCGGTTTAAAACCATTTACCATTGACTGTAGCTGATCTCCCACGACGAATCCGCATCCTAATTTGTGCAGTATTTTGCGGCAACTTTAATAAATTTTCCAATTTTTCCGTTTTTGCATAATTGATCATATCGATCCAATGGTGAACAGTGTACGAACGTTCCAGGTGCATAGTCTCACTTCTTAGTCCGTTAACTTTCCGTATCGTGATCTTAATTAAGGGGGTCGTTTGCATCCGAGGCTGGTATTTCTGTCGTAACTTTTCACGTGGTAGGGAAATTACCGTAACAGTGCTATTCCAAGTATACCGGATAAAAATAAAAGTGCCAATTCACTGTACAGCCAGGAGAAATGGAACTCACAGTACAATCGGGCTTCGCAAGCGTGATATATTAAATCCAAAATGGACATCACAGTAGACGCAGGTGTGCATGGCCCAAAAAGAGACATGTCAAGTTCAATAAGAAAAGGTCAAACGGAATAAAAATAGAGGGTATGCGTATTTTATTTCGCGAAAAAATTTTTTTCCTTATGTCTTGTGACACCCTAATGTACGGGCATCCCATGAAATTATGTCTTCCCGAAAGGTGTTCACGTTAGTTTCATGACTCATTGTTCTTCGGATATTGTCTGTCCATTTTGTTGAAGCTGCCCAGAAGTGTGTATGTGTTTTGCCCGTAATAATGATTTCAGTATGAGGATTCAGGAATATAACTCTTTGTATGGAGTATGACAAACCATCAAACTCGTTGAAGGCGAATTTCTGTTCAGTTTGGGGCTTTTTTTAAATAAAGTTAAACATAAACATAAAGTTGAACTCCGCATTGAAACACGGGTCACTTTTTGGTAGAGTCTTGTAAACTAGCGTTTGTCTCCATGCTATTCCATTGTATGTGATGGGAATTAGCGTTTCATCCAGTATTCACATTGAGCCTTTCCTGCTTTACTTTACTGATAAATGAATTTAGTGTTAGTGGAAGGGGTACATCAGTCGATACATACGACATGTTTGTCGAGGCAGGCTTGAGCAGCGGTTTTTTCGGCCGTTTATAACTGACTACTGCCTGGTCATCATTACTTAGGATCCTGGGATAGATTATTAAATATTAGATTACCTAGGCCTTGTAATTGACCGATTTGATTAAGCTTAGTCCTCATATTTTGCCTATGGTTATCCAAATTTCCTAAAGATAAAGATTTATTTTTATTTAGTTCAGCATAGCCGTTCATCGGGTTTTCTCGACTAGGATCTTATAGTTGGTTTTGCATAGTAATGGCATAGATTTACTCGGAACCGGACCTGAAATGTTCAACCGCTGTTTGGGTTTGATGAGATTTAGGAGTTCTTTCTTTTCGACAATACATAGCTTGGTTGTTTACTGTGGTGCTGTTGTATTGACGACGAAATATCTCAACCCTTTCTAGGCTGGTTATTTTGTCGCACTTGAATCCCTTTTGGGTACTTAGCTGTTCGAAGAGCGCAATATTCCCATGAAAGCCTCATTGATAATGTCTTGAATTCTCAGTTCTAGCAGCCGCCAATGGTCGTTAGAAAGCTTCCCTTCCGGATTTCAAAGTCGATGATTACAATCCGAAAGTTTCCATTGACCTCCGCTGTGTCATTTTTTTTTTTAGTTTTAAATGCATTTTATTTTCTTAAACACTAACTCTTACATACTAACAAAAAATGCTTAAATGCTAGCTTACAATTACTTAACAATCTTATACTAACTTACTGGCCCCACACAGGCACTCTAAGCTAATCTAAATTCTTATATCTATGTCTTTCAACTTCATTTACATTTTATTTAAAAATTTTTATTTTGTATACTTAGGGCTAAGAAAAAGTATTTAACAAAAAACTTAGCCTATGGATGTAATTTTTTACTTTTTATAAAAACTTAATATCTAACTTAAAATAAACCTTAATCTACCTAATCCTACATACACAATACACACATAAACACACATAGACATTACACAATTATATACATATGTTGGTTTATACCTTTGTATATACTAATATATGTGTATATTTCTTAAGTGCTAACCTAAACCTATGCAAGCTGGCCATCGCTATTTACAGAGTAAATAGATTGGTCAGCTCTGCCTCATTAGTGAGGCTGGTCCGTACTTGACGGAAACGACGACGAAACATCTTCTTCATCATTCAACCACCAGAAATGCTGGTGCTGCCGAACGACATCCCTCTTATCGCGATTCCCCACCGCCCTACTGAACCTGAGACGATCCACACTTCTATGTGCGACGTCTCTGTTGTAGTTGAGTCGCCTGTCCCCAGCTCTCCGAGCGACATGGAAGATTAACGGAACTGCTGATCTATCCTGGATCAACCCTATCTGATCTAAGTAGAGGAATGCTGGTAACGGTAATTGGGATAGTAAGCCCCAGATATCAGGTTATTCGTCGAGGCCATTGCTCTTGCAATGTGCCTTCGAGTCAGCTTAATTACGAAGTTGTCCACTCGTATTAGGTTCGCTCTGTTGTACAGGACCTCAATACGATAAAAATTTTTGTACTCTGACTCTGGTGTTCTGTACAAGCGAAGGCAAGCCCTCTCAAACACCCGAATCTTTTCCATTAAGCTTGCTCGCACATTGAACCACACGGGACACCCAAATACCAACATGGGCCTGATAAGGGCCATGTAGCAGATTACCTTTACCCTCGCATCGAGTTGGCTGCTATAAAACAGTCTCTTTGTAAGGGCAAAAGCGCCTTTAGCTCTGACCAGAGCAGCATCTACGTTTTTGTCAAAATACAGAAACTGATCTAGCCAGATCCCAAGGTATCTGAATACCTTTCGACAGGCAAGAGGCTGTCCGCATTGTCCAGTGATCGAGAACGTTCGCCAATTTTTTCTGGTATCTCTAGAGGCTCTAGACAACGGCGTCCTAAAGAGAATGGTTTCCGACTTCTGAAAGTTGATTTTTAACTTCCAGTCATCGCAAAATCGTCTTATCTTATCGAAGTCACGCTGCAAGAGAGTATTGATGACCTCGATTTTTGGACCTGTTCTGTACGCTATCAAATCGTCTGCGTACGCAATAGTATGGGGAAGTGAACCTATCAAGTCGCTTGTATAAATGTTGAACAGGATTGGCGAATTGACCGCGCCTTGCTGAAGACCATTTTTAATTTGAAATATTCCAACAGAAGTTACATCACCATTCTTCACGATGAACTGTCTGTTGGTTAACATATTATAAAGAATGTACAAGAGTGGTTTACTGATCCCCAGCCTAGTCAGCTTACAGAAAAGACCCTCTAACCATACGGTGTCGAAGGCCTTCTCCAAGTCAACAAGGCAGACACCGGTACATTGGTTTTTGCCTTTATTCCATTGGATATCGGACACTAGTTTAGACGCGGCATGTGAGATATCATGTCCCGCCTTAAAACCGAATTGATTATCCGGAACTATATGTTTGTCCTCAACCCACCTAGACAGAGCTCTATTGATTACCTTTTCAAACACCTTACTGATATTCGGAAGGAGACTTATCGATCGGAGATTCGCTGGATTGGATATATCCTTTCCCTTTTTGGGGATAGGTTGAACCACCGCCGTTTTCCAATGCGCTGGATAATGTGCATTATTCATTGCATTATTAAACAGGGTGGTGTAAATGTCCACCGCTTCTAGAGGAAGATGTCGAAGCACGATGTTCGGAATACCATCGATCCCCACTAATTTCTTACTCCTGATTGTGTCGATTGGAGTTCTTCCTTCGAAATGAACGGGGGTAGTTCACCCCCTCTGGTAATGACATTATTTGCCATGTTTTCGTCGCTAAACCGGGTGAAACCAGAGCCCTCGGTTCGCCAGTTCTCTACTTCATTTCGAATGTAGATGGCCTTGTATACTTCCTGGAAAGTCGCCCCTATGGTCTCAACCTTCTCCTGTGGATCCTCGATCACAAAGAAGTCGTCATCATCAGCGGCTTCATTTGGATCAATACCTGCTGTTGTCAGTAACCGTTCGTTGTCTGATGTCCGGGCTAGTTAAAGACACTGAAGGTCATTTCCATTTTTTCTTCGAAATAGTTTATTTATTTGCGGGAACATATTCGGGTTGCTGGTTTCTACAGCCCAAACCCTGTTGTTCCAATACAAACTTACAAAAATTCTGTAATTCTCTTTTATTAACGTTTGCAGATTTTTAATCGACGACTTCAGTGTCCTGATCTCCGGGTGTTGTCTGTCAGTAAACTGTCTGTACAAGTTTTTGAGCCTTGACAGAAGTCTACTTTTCTGTCGGTGCAGTGCGTCAATAGTAGGATAGTGGAACACGTTTTCGTTAGTCGTACGTCGATACCGCGGTATTGTATTGTCCATAGTTTGTTTAATTGTCTCGTCCATTTGTTTTAGGTAATTGTCGATCTCCTCGTTTGACAAATTCCTATTGGACGGTGGGTGGAGCGTGTTCGAGTAGAGCGCTCTTGTCAAGGTTGCGGAGAAGTGTGTCCATCGAGCCTTACTGTAGTTGTAAGAATATCTTTGGATAAACTCCTCCAATTCCGCAATTTCGTTGGGAACTGTAATTTCGGTGCTAAAACCGCAATGGTCACTGTCATACACGAAAGTGCGCAGACGGTTTAGCGTTTGTAAATTCGTGCCTGTTAGTAGTATACGTTCGTCGTACAGCAGTAGATCCAAATAAGACCCGCCTCTGGGAAACGATGGGTTATCCGTCGCTTTAATACCGAGTCTGTACATGACATCGTGCTGACCCCACCAATCGCGTAGTAGGTTCCCTCTAGTATTTGGCAACTGATTTCCCCAATCTCTGTGTTTAGCGTTGAAATCTCCGCCGATTATAAAATAATTTTCCCCCGATTCCAGCCTCAGAAGTCGAAAAAGCGTGTCGAGCTCTGTAATGAATAAAGTGGATTGTGAAGCCTCAGGTGCATAAACAGAGGCCAAGTACAGCCGCTTTCCACTACGGAGCGGGATGTAAATGACCACAGCTCTAACACCCGGAACCTGTGCAACACGCCCTTGTACACTCTGTGAAATTTTATGCCCGGCATTAGGCCCGGCAGCAGCGCGTAGATCTGGTACCTCCGCTGTGTCCTTTTGTTGCCTTTTGGCATCCAAACCTCCCTTGCGGAGGTTGTGTGATTTGGCAAAGTGGTAAAACTCAGGTGTGACTTCATAAGGCTAGCAAATGTTTTATGTGTGACTTTGTTATTTAAATTGGTTTAAATGAAATTCATACAAATTACTATTTACATGTATTATTTCGTTTGTTTCCTTTAGGCCAACCATTATCATAATTTTTTATTTCCTATTTTTTATTTTGATGAGTTAAAAAAAGCGAAATAAAAAAATTCAAATGAACCACGCTAATTTTTAATATTCATTCATAAACTAACAAAACAACAAGAGAGAGAGAGAGAGAGAAAGAGAGAGAGAACAGATCTCGAATTAATTAAATTTGTCATAAATAAGCTTAACGTTTAAATCAGAATAAAATTATATCACAAAATTCATTATATCACCTTGCCCTTTAAATTAAATATGTAAAACTAAAAATAAGAATACAAATTTGACCAAAAAGTTGTTTATTAAATGAAATAATTTTGAGATAAATGCGTGTCTTACGGATCTTTGGAGGTAATAATTGTCAATTAAGTTACCGCATAAAAATGCAAAAAGGTTTATAGCGATTTCGTGACGTCAGATATCGTAAATCTTTCACAAGTCTAGTGAATGTGTGGTTCTTATGCTCATTTTTATTAGTTTTAATTTAATTTAATTTAATTTATGCGACATTAATATAATAAATTTGTTGGCGAATTTGGTAATAAAAAGAGTCAGGGGTCTTACTTTGATGAGGTTTATTTCAAGATTAAAGACTTAATTAACAAAAGTAAAATGTGTATGTATCTACTGTATTAGTGTAAGTGAATTCAATAGGACTAATTATGTAAATACAGTGTAATTGTAAGTAGGGTTGAATTCCCAATGCAGTCTTTTAAACACAACCAATCAATTTAATATTACTTAAAGTTAAGTTGAAATACTTTACATGTTTTAGTTTTTTAAGGTTTTTGATTAAGACGTCTGCTACCATCTTATTGGTAGGAAAGTATTTCAATTTGAGCTCTTTACTTTTATGTACGTCCCGAATATAGGCTCTTGACCAATTTTAATTGTCCCTATATTGAACTGTTGACTTTGTGACCAAACTGTTGAACCCAATTTCGTTCAACACAATTTCGCAAAAACACAATTTCCTTGCTGAATAAAGAGCCATATATTTAGTTTCAGTGCTGCTAAGTGCGACTGTGGGCTGGTTTTTTGATTCCCACGACACCGGTCCGCCAGCCAGAAAGAAAACATGACCCGTAAATGTCAGAGTTCCCACCCCAATCCGCATTAGTGTACCCATGCAAAACTACTCCAGATTTTCTGTAAATAATCTTAGAATTCATTGTATTGAGTTCATGTTGTAACACATGGGTTGAAATGTCCGTTTATAGTAAAACACAACATTTTTGCAAAATTGAACTTTATTTATCAATATTGTTGCCTTCGAGGGCGATACACTGATTGAAACGATTTTTCAATCTTTCGATACCAGTTCTGTAGTACGATTTCGGTTTAGCCTCAAAATAGGACTCTGTTTCGGCGATTACTTCTTCATCGGTCTTAAATCTCTTTGCAGCGAGCATTCTTTTGAGGTCTGCGAACAGGAAATAGTCGCTGGGGGACAAATCTGGAGAATACGGTGGGTAGGGAAGCGATTCGTAGCCGAATTCATTCAATTTTGCCATCGTTGTGACACGATGCATTGTCTTGATGAAACAGCACTTTATTTTTCTTCAAATGCGCCGTTTTTCTGCGATTTCGTCCTTCAAACGCTCCAACAACGCAATGTTATAGCCGCTGTTGATGGTCTGCCCCTTTTATTGATAGTCGACAAAATTATTCCATGTTTATCCGAAAATACGGATGCCATAAACTTGCCAGCCGACTGTTGAGTTTTTGGTCGTTTTGGACGAGGTTCGTCGACTGCTCGCCACTCAGCTGACTGCCGACTTGACTCTGGTGCTTTAAACACTCCTCTGAATCATCAACACGTTGTTGTTTTTGGTCGACTTGGAGCAAACGCGGCACCCACTTTGAACAGAGCTTTCGCATGTCCAAATATTCGTGTATGATGTATCCAACACGCTCTTTTGATATCTTCAGAGCCTCAGCTATCTCGATCAACTTCACTTTACGGTCATTCGTAATCATTTTTTGGACTTTTTTGATGTTTTCATCTGAAACAGGCTCTTTTAGCAGAAATGGACTCTTCTGTGGTTAATTCATTGATAAATGAATCGAATCAATCAAATACATCTCGAGAGCAACCAAGCTTAGAAGAAGTTCTTTCATTTATCACTGAAGCAAAGTAACAAAAAATCAGTATTTGTTGATAAGTAATTTTGTGAACTTCTACGCATCGTCTGAAATAATGCCATCTTATCAGAAAGTAATTCAAACAAAAAAATTGTGTTATCCACTGAATGAAAAAATCACTGAATTGTCCGCAGAGGTAGAACTCCAAAGTTTACTTGACCATACAGCCAGGCGTCTGCTTGAGTCTCAGAAATCAATTTTGATAAATTTTCCGCCTGATTTTGGAAAATAGGGTTTCGATGGTAGTACAGGACAAAGTGAGTATAAGCAAAACTTTTCTGATTCAAATGTCGACAATGACAGTAGCTGGTTTGTGACATCCTTTGTTCCTTTACGGTTAATATGTAAGCTATCAAACCAATTTTTTTGAAAAATCCACGTCCCTCATCTACTCGATATTGTAGGCCGACACGGTTTAAATTTGCAAAAGAAACTAAGGAGCTTTGCTTGGAAGAAGAAGCTTATTTTAAAAACAAGATTATCAATTTGAATCCATACCTTTATAAAGAAGGTATCATTGAGGTTCAGATAACATATTCCTTGCCACTAACCATGGTTGATAGAAAGGTATGTTGTGCTTTAAGTGAAACAGCATCAAGCAAGTGTTACATATGTGAAAAGTGTTTGGAGAAGACAGTTGATGAATGCAAGTACGAGTTTGGCCTTTCAACACTTCATTCATGGATTCGTTACTTCGAATATTTTGTTCATATATCCTATAGATTACATATAAAAAAATGGCAAATAAGATCGGAGGAAGACAAAGCCCTCTTTGCAGAAAAAAAGAAATATATTCAGGATACATTTCGGGAAAAATTAGGCCTTATCATAGATAGACCGCAAAGTAATGGGAGTGGAAATTCTAATGATGGAAATACCGCCAGGAAATTTTTTGCTAACGCTTCCATTTCATCTTGTCGTTTGGCTACGATATAAAACCCAAAAATTTAAAACATTCGCATTGGAAGCTACTAGGCTAATTGTTCAAAAATATTCGTGGTACAATCTTCCTAGTTCAGTTCACAAAGTTATGATTCATGGCTCTGATCTAATTAATCATGCTCTGCTGTTTATACGGAAGTTATCTGAAGAGGCGACTGAGGCAACAAACAAAAACTTTAAACTTTTTCGTCGGGATCATACAAGAAAAATGTCGCGAAAAGTTTGCAGGACATATTTATTTCATCGACTTCTTTTGAATTCTGATCCCTTAATTACGAGTATGCGAAAATTACCTAAAAAAAGGATATTTCTTTACTTGATCTTTAACTCTTAATTTTTCGTTATGTATCATTTGTCTGCTTTTTAATTAAGTAATAAATTTAAATTTGAATAAATGAAATAAATTTGGAAAAAGAAACATTTTGTGCTTTATGTATGATTTTTCTATCGTATCGAACTATTAACTAAAACAAAAAAAAATCTTTCCCTTCTTACACTCTTTTAGCGTATCTCAAAAACTTGACCTGATAGAGCAAAATGGTATGCAGATTCAGAATCAGGATACCCAAATTAATTTGAATTAAATTTAGTCGTTTTTCAGTGAGCAAGTAATTATGACCGCCTTTGTTCGGGAGTGGAACCACTGTTCATGTGTTGAAAAAGATGTCCTAATGACAGTTCATTCATATGTAATAAACAGATAACCCATTGCAAGGGTCTATCCAATTTTTTTTCTAGCATCCGTATGATACTTCCACATTTGCCAACATTTACATTAGTTCCCTCACATTCGATTGCAATCAAATAATCCTTTGATACGAGTATATCCGCATTCAAGAAGAAGTTTAATATTTCTTGTTTTATACACTTTGCAGTGGCTGATAGAGGTGAAATGTAGCCTAAAAACTTCGAGTCAAGTTCTTTTATCAAGGAAATATGCACCTCAAGTAAGCGTCGCCTGTAATGTTTTCCATCTTTTTCAGAGTTAATTAAAGTTTGATCTTTTCTTCCATCGAAGTATAATGCTGGTATAATACATGTGCTGAAAAGTCAGTGCCGTTTCGGCGATTACTTCTTCATCGGTCTTAAATCTCTTTGCAGCGAGCATTCTTTTGAGGTCTGCGAACAGGAAATAATCGCTGGGGCCCAAATCTGGAGAATACGGTGGGTAGGGAAGCGATTCGTAGCCGAATTCATTCAATTTTGCCATCGTTGTGACACGATGCATTGTCTTGATGAAACAGCACTCTCTTTTTCTTGAAATGCGGCCGTTTTTCTGCGATTTCGTCCTTCAAACGCTCCAACAACGCAATGTTATAGTCGCTGTTGATGGTCTGCCCCTTTTGGAGATAATCGATGAAAATTATTCCATGTGTATCCCAAAATACGGATGCCATAACCTTACCAGCCGACTGTTGAGTTTTTGGACGAGGTTCGTCGCCTGCTCGCCACTCAGCTGACTGCCGACTTGACTCTGGTGTGAAGTGTTGGAGCCAAGCATCATCCGTTGTCACATACCGACGCAAAACTTCGGCTTTATTGTCGTTGAACAGCTTTTAAACACTCCTCTGAATCATCAACACTTTGTTGTTTTTGGTCGACTGTGAGCAAACGCGGCACCCACCTTGAGCACAGCTTTCGCATGTCCAAATATTCGTGTATGATATATCCAACACGCTCTTTTGATATCTTCAGAGCCTCAGCTATCTCGATCAACTTCACTTTAAGGTCATTCGTAATCATTTTGTGGACTTTTTTGATGTTTTCATCTGAAACAGTCTCTTTTGGACGTCCACTGCGTGCATTATCTTCGGTGCTTGTATGACCACTTTTAAATTTTTCAATCCACTTGCGAATTGTTCGTTCGGCTGGTGCAAAGTCCGGGTAACACTTATCATTTCTTTGCATCGGCTGCATTTTTTCCGATCAAAAAACAATGATAAATCAACACACGAAATTGCTTTGAATCCATTTTTTTTTTTCACAATAACAAAAGTTGCTTCACTCACAACGCTATATCTCGAGAACTAATCTTCCGACATGTGTCAAATTTATACACGTATCTTTTGAAGGTTGGTACTAACTGAAAATGGTATGGATTTAATTCAAGTGGTGCCCTCTCTTAGAAACCGCATGAGTTATTAAGTCAATTTGAAAAACGATTGCGAAATATATGGACGTGTAGTAATATTTATAAAATTCAAGGAACCCATTATAGATTGGTATAATTACTTATCTACGTTACTGAAATTTGAGCATCAATCACATTTTTTGAATTGATTACTCGGATCAAGAGGAGTGCTTACCTTTATACACTCGTCCATTGAGAGATCATGTAAACTATCCTTTATGAGCTGTTGTTGAGACATTTTAATATATCCTCTGTCAGCGATTTTTTCAAACTCAATTCCGAGGAAACAATTATGTGATCCCTTATCAACTGTTTCAAATTGGGTTTCTATTTCTGTTTTAATAGCATGCATGGGTCATAAAAAAGTCTCCGCGGTTATTTGTCACTAGATGGTGTTGGTGTCCATTTATCTTGAAACACTTATCTGATTGTATCAAACGAACACGTGTTTGAAAGGTCAGGCTACATTTTATGTGAAGACAGCTGTGTAATTTGCTGCTCGTGTTAAAAGTTATACTGATTTGAATATGAGCGAAATTTTTGAAAAAAATCCACTATATGATGTTTTTTTTACTATAAAAAAGGGAAAAGCGCTGCAAAAACATGTCGAAAATTTTGTGCAGCTTACGGTATGAATGCTGTGAGTGAACGTCGGACCCAGGAGTGGTTTCTTTGCACCTCGAATTGATCGGCCTATCACTGGAAAAGTCGCTGAAATTTTGCAACTGATGGAGCAAGACCGGCAGGAAGCTATCTTTAGATATTGGAGGTACTTAACATCAACTGTATGACAGTTTGGAATCATCTAAAACGAACAGGCTACTCAAAGCAGCTCGATGTTTGGATGACGCTGCTGAAACGTAACGAAATGGAACTATTTTTGAAGCGATTCATTACGGGATATGAAAAATGAATTAAATACGAGAATATGCAACGCAAGCGATCATGGTCAAAGGCCGATGACCGACCACAAACGACTTCAAAGCCTGGATTGACGGCAAACAAGGTTATGTTGAGTGTTTGGTGGTATTGGATGGGAATTGTCTATTATGAGCTACTAGAACGTGGCGAAACGGTTAATTCGATCCTCTACTGTGCACAAACCGACCGTTTGAGTAAAGTTATCAAGAAATAGCGACCAGAATTGGTCAACAGAAAGAGAGTTGTCTTCCATCATGACAATGCTAGGCCACACACATCTTTGACGACCCGGAACAAATTGACGGAGCTTCGTTGGGAAGTTTTGATACATCCACCGTATAGTCTGGACCTTACACCATCTGATTACCATTCGTTTCGGTCCTTGCAAATCTCTTTTGATGGTAAAAAATTGTTCGACCGAAGAGCAGCTGAAAAGCACTTGGCCAAGTTTTTCGCTGATAAACCACAGAAGTTCTACACCGATGCAACTATGAAGCTACCCGGAAAATGGCAAATGGACATAGATAATAATGGCCAATAGGTGCTTGATTAAATTTGATTTTGAATAAGGAAAAATTTTTTTTTCAAAAATGTACCAAGAAACCGCAGAGACTTTTTATATGACCTAAATCTTCCCAACTATCAACTATCATTGACACAACGACCGAAACCACTATTTTTTAGAAAGCTGTCCAATTTTATATTCCATTGCCTACCCGATTGTTTGCTCGGACTTGCTTTGTCCTGAAAACATTTCAGCTGCTCCATATAAATTACTTCAGCCAATTCACCATTTAAATATGCAGACGTGACATCAATATGATGTAATAACAAGAAAAACTCTACAGCCAATGCAACTAGTAGCCGAATCGTATAATATCTAGCCACCGTAAAAAACGTTTCCGTAAAATCATCACCATATTTCTGGCTACAACCTTTAGCCACGAGTCTAATGCAAAGTCTTTTGCTTGGGTTTCTTAGGGCTTTCATAATTCGTATTACGCATTCCTCCGCTTAAAATTCTAGGACTTACTTCAATAATGTTCCTGTCTTCAACTCGATCAGAATTTTCTTTTTCCTCGGTTTTGTCTCTACCGCCATCCTCCCGAAACCATCATTATCTCCTACTTGACCACCATGATCCGAATCTGCATCATCAGCATCATCTGCATCAAAGCTTAGGGCATCTTGGAATACGCTTTCAGCATCAGCTTCTTGTTTTACATCTGTGACAATTTCAACTGAATACGATTGTGGTAATCTTGGAACTGTTACAAAGAGTTTCGACGAATCTTACGGCTCTACTGATGTATATAAGCTTTAGATTCCGTAGCGTAACCTACCATAATAACACCTACTTCCTTTACCTGTAGCTTATAACTACCTTTTCGTTTATTAAGCATTACTCCTTCGCGCTTCCAAATATTTTGTGGTGAGCCACCGATGGTTTGAACATAAAATGGTGTCTCTCCTTGTAGTGTACGACTAGGATAACGATTTCTTAAGTACACTGCCGTATTGACTGCATCTGCCCAAACGCTATCAAGCAACGTCGATCCGATCAGCATAAATCTGCAAATCTCCAAAATTGTCCAGTTTGCCCTCTCCGCAACACCATTTTGTTGAGATGTATACGGCGATGTCAACTGGTGACGAATACCATGATCCTCTAGAAACTTCTTGAATGGAGAATTTATGAATTCAGTGCCATTATCACTCCTTAAGATCTTTATTGTCTTAGATGTCTGCATTTCCAACATTGCTTTGAAGGTTTTGAACTTTTCAAGTGTTTCGCTCTTTGCCTTTAAAAAATAAACGAACGTTTTTCTGAAATTATCATCAATAAAAAGTAAAAAGTATTTTGATTGAAAAATCCGATGGTTGCTTTTCTCATGGGGCCACAGATGTCAGTATATATTAAATCTAAAATAGCGCTGCTTTTGCTATTTTCACTGACATACGGCAATGAAAAAGTCTTACCTTTTAGGCAAACTTCACACTGGATTTGGATATTATTTTGTTTGCACTTCAGGCCCCTTACCAAATCATTTTTTTATCATTTATGGCTCAAATTTTTACAGTTAAGATGTCCATACCTCTCGTACTATATATTTAAATTGGCACTATCATTTGAACTACTCGTAAACCATTTAACTCCGGTCTTATTCAAATAATCGAAAATGTACATATTATCTGACCTTTTTGCAGTCATCAATATATTGCCGAGTGGATCTATATATGTATTTTGTTCGAAAATCACTCTATTTTTGTTTTGTGCAGCTTTTCCGATCAACAACAAGTTTATATTTGTTTCTGGCTTACTTATACTTTGTTTTTAATATATCTAACCTCTCCAATGCCCGCTGACTGAATATGAGAATTATTAGCCAGCGCGATATTTTCGACATGTGATCTGATATTAGAGAACAGGTTTTTCTCATAGTATACGGTTTTTTAATAACGACTTGACAACTTTTTTTTTTATATAAAAAAAATTGGCTTAAAGTACAATCAAAACATTTATGAATGAAACTCGACTTCGTTCATATGGCCACCGCGGGCACGTTTGCAGCGGTCTATTCGTTGGACCCAATATTCAACGACTCGGCCACACATTTCGGCCGAAACGGCCGCTATTTCGCGTTCAATGTTGGCTCTGAGCTCTTCCAACGTCGTCGGCGTGTTGGCATAAGCCAATGACTTAACGTAGCCCCACAGAAAATAGTTAAGCGGTGCTAAATCGCACGAACGAGGCGGCCAATCGACTGGCCCATATCTTGAGATAACACGCTCACCATACTTACTCTTCAACAAATCGATTGTAGCGTGTACTGTGTGGCTTGTGGAACCATACTGTAGAAACCACATATCGTCCAAGTCCATATCTTCCAATTTGGGCCAAAAATAATCGGTGATCATTGCGCGATAACGCTGACCATTCACAGTAACGTGACGATCGTTATCGTCGACGAAAAAATATGGCCTAATAACGCCGCCGACATGCAAACCGCACCAAACAGTTATTTTTTGTGGATGAAGTGGTGATTCATGAAGCACATGTGGGTTTTCACGCGAACAATAAGGCAAATTTTGCTTATTGACGAACCCATTGAGCCAAAAATGAGCTTCGTCACTGAAGATGATTTTGCGACTCCGAATATCTGTAGAAAATTTTTTCAAACGTTGCTCGTGAGTGTACTATACCACGATGAAAATGTTGAGTTTACTGAATAAATTGACAGTGACAGTTTGATGATTAGTAAAAGAGTGCGTTCACAAGTGGCTTGTTGAACAATTCTCAAAAATCCAAGTATTGTGTGTCAATGAGGTAATGCATGTTGAATTTACCATCGGGAATGCTTTGTTTTTACGTCTTTCTCTTCAGTTAGCTGCTAAATGACCACAACGAAATCAGATATAACAGACCCATTTGAATGTATCTATATATTGCCGATTATTCGTACCTCGTTGAACATGTTGTTGATTCGTTGATTCGTTGAATCTGCTTTTGCTTCCGGTTGTGTATGAACATTGCTTGTTCTGATACACTGCCATTTAAGTCGTTTTCCTCCTTCGATGCCCCTCCTCGAGAAGCTTCAATTTCAAAGTCTCGCTTGTTGGTAAACCATCGCGGGTCTCTATTGCGAGCACGAAATTTTCACAATTGTTAGGAGAACTAGAAAGCAGGATTATAGAAAGATCAGGATGGCCGAACTGTGGGCATTAATTTTTTTCTTTGCTGTAAGTGCTCTTGCACAACATATAGTTGTTTACTCGCAGCATAAGGTAAATATAAACAGAAACAAGTTGTTTTCTTTGATCGTGTGATCCTCCCGGTATTTAGCATGTAACACATAAATTCCGTATTATGTTTATCTTTAAATACAGCTCGCAATATCTGCTATCCTCTCTTCTCTAATAAACTGTTAAACAGATAAGATCGAAACACTTTTATTTTGGAAGATTCTGTCGTCACCCTACAAAGTCAGAAGTGGGATCTGATTTCTTAAGTAAACTTTAATGGAAGTGTTTTTTTTGCCGAGTGTTAAAAGTTCTTAAAAAAAATTTGATTTGATTTGATATTGATTTGAGAACTGATGGCACTAAAGCTGTATTAAAACTTAGAGTCGAGGAAGCAGTTCGAGGTTATTTAGAGGAGAATCTTCAGAAGCTGATGCACGATTTCAACCCCGAAGGTAAGCAAAACGGCTCAGAATCAATTGATTACTAAGAGCAAGAGGAACAACCGATGAGAAGCTTAACTAGCTTTAAGAAACATGTAAGAGGAGAGAAGAGATTATTTTGCTAAGGCGAAAATTAAAGGAGCTGCAGATCGAAGACGCAATGGAAAACCCAAGTCCAAGGCCACATGTTTGGCATAATTTGAAAGATATGGAAGACTTATTGTGTGCATTCAGCGGAGATGACAACTTTCCAATAAATCGTTGGGTAGAACAATCTTAATTTGGACTTGAACGAACCAAGTTCATTCATGAAAATAGGCTCCTTGGTGGCACTGCAAAGCTGTTCGGTAGGTCTTTGAAAACACGAACTGAGAGATTCACTTGTGGGTGAGTTTAAGCGTGTTGTTACCAAAGCAGATATTTTCAGTGAGCTTAGAGCAACAAAGAGACGACGTAATGAAACCGTACAGCAATACGTATTATTAATGCAGGAAATAGAATCACATAATCCAATAGAGGAAGAAAATTTAATCCAGTTCATCATCAAGGGTATATCCGATACCGAAGTCAACAAGAGTATACTGTACAAATTTGGAACTGCTAAAGAATGCGCTTAGGAAATACGAAAAATTCAAGAAAAATAGCCGTGACAGTTTGCCAGCTAGGCCCAGCACATCTCAGTCTCACGGTATTCATAACATGTACAGGAGTGTCCCATTCAAGGAAAAAGCACATCGGCTATGAACTTGCTAATGGTTCATGTGCGAAAAAAGACTTCACTTGTTTCAAGTGTGGTTCTCTTGGACACATTGCAAGAAATTGTAGAAACTATAAAGCACTCTGGACCCACAAGGCCTACAACAGAGACAATACCAGCAATGAAAATGTAAACAATGTTTATTCAGAGAATTTTTATAATGTCTTCGAACAGGAAAGTAGCCGCATTAAACCAAAGTATAATTCAGATTCTAACGATTTTGAGAGTCAAATTTCTTATCGACTCATTGATGGTCATTGCGAATGTTTGTGTCATTATCGTCTTCAAGTCAGTGTCGTCGTCCTCATCTCAATTCTCATACATTTAATGAAAAAATTGATTTTATTGAACAAATTTTTAATATTGACGTGCGTGATGAAAAATCTGAATTAGATATAAAAGTTAATCCAGATGTAGCGTATAATATTCAGGAAAAAAATAAGAGATGTAGTCACATGAGTAGGGTTTTTCGTGAGGAGAACCAATTTAAATTGAAGATAGTGATGTCTAAGAATGTTCCATTTCATTGTCCAATGCAAAGGTTACCCCATTCACATTAATTCGAAAGAGAGAAGAATCTTTTTGATTTACTTAGCAAGGGCATACATAGTTTGAGAGTCTAGCTCGCAATATGCATCTCCAATCGTTCTTGTTGAAAAGAAAAATAAAGAGTTTAGGCTGTGTATAGATTTTAGGGAACTTAACAAAATTATAATTCGTGACAACTATCCACAACTATTTAGATCCACAACACTGGATCTAAAAAATGGTTCTTATCATGTTCCGCTTGAAGAGGAATCAATGAAATACCACATACCTGGTTTACCGCTCCGATTGGACAAACAATATGAATTTTTGAACGTTATATGAAGCGTTTGTTCGGTAAATTGATTTTGCAATCGAAAGTTTTAACTTATTTAGATATTCTGAAAGAAGTTATTGAAAAAGTCGTTACCAATGTATTGAAACTCAGATTGGATAAAAGTGCATTTTTACAAAGTGAGGTTACATATTTAGGTTATAGAATAACCGAAGCTGGTGTAAGTCCAATCGATGTAAATCTCAAAGCCATTCAAAACTTTCCTTTACCAATCTCTACTAAAGATATTCATCGATTTTTGGGGCTTTTTTCCTTTTGGGTCCAAATAGTTCTTAACCGGAATAGCAACGATGGTTTCACCCAGTTTTAGCAGCTCATAATACAACACACCCATCTGATCCCACTAAATACAGAGCATTACCTTCGCGCCATGGATATTCGGCTTTGCCGTTGATTTGGCTGGTTGGTCGGGTTTCACGTATGATTTTGTGCGCTTGGGGTTGCCGTAATGGATACATTTTTAATCACCAGTAACAATCCGGTGCAAAAATGACTTCCTTTTTTGGCGTTCCAGCAGCATTTCGGACATGCAAAACCGCCTTTCATCTCTCGGCTTGAGTTCATGTGGAACCCAATTTCCTTGCTTTTGAATATATCCAGCTGCTTTTAAACGTTTTAAAATGGCTGCTTGAGTGAAACCCAAAGATTCTGCGAGCTCTTCTTGTGCTTGGCAACAATCTTCATAGAGTAATGATTCCAGTTCTTCATCTTCAAACTTTTTTGGCTGCCCAGGACGTTTATCGTCTTCCAAGCCAAAATCACTGCTTTTAAATCGTGCAAACCACTTTTGGCACGTTCGCTCAGCTAGCGCACGTTCACCATAAACTTCTACCAAAATACGATGACTTTCGGCAGCAGTTGTCTTCATATTAAAGTAATGAAGAAGAACTCCCCGCAAAAACACTTTTTCAGGCACAAAGTTCGACATATTTGAGTGAAAAAAAAAAAATTGTTGTTTACGCTTTAAATGAATGACATATACTGAAATGATGTATAGAGTTTTCTAATAACGACTTGACAACTTTTTTTTTTTAAATAAAAGCCAAAAAATTTAAGTTATTTCAAAAACTTTATTATTGGCTTGAAGTACAATCAAAATATTTTTGAATGGAACTCGACTTCTTTCATATGGCCACTGCGGGCACGTTTGCAGCGGTCGATTCGTTGGACCCAATTTTCAACGACTCGTCCACACATTTCGGCCAAAACGGACGCTATTTCGCGTTCAATGTTGGCTCTGAGCTCTTCCAACGTCGTCGGCGTGTTGCCATAAGCCAATGACTTAACGTAGCCCCACAGAAAATAGTCAAGCGGCGTTAAATCGCACGAACGAGGCGGCCAATCGACTGGCCCATGTCTTGAGATAACACGCTCACCATACTTACTCTTCAATAAATCGATTGTATCGTGTGTTGTGTGGCTTGTGGCACCATCCGGTTGAAAACATATATCGTCCAAGTCCATATCTTCCAATTCGGGCTAAAAATAATCGGTGATCATGGTACGATAACGCTGACCGTTCACAGTAACGTGACGATCGTTATCGTCGACGAAAAAATATGGCCCAATAACGCCGCCGGCATGCAAACCTCACTAAACAGTTATTTTTTTTGGATGAAGTGGTGATTCATGAAGCACATGTGGGTTTTCACGCGACCAATAACGCATATTTTGCTTATTGACGAACCCATTGAGCCAAAAGTGAGCTTCGTCACTGAAGACGATTTTGCGATGAAATTCGTCATCTTGGCGCATCTTCTCCAGAACCCAATCGGAGAACGTAGCTCGTTAGTGTACTTCACCATGATGAAAATGTTGAGTTTACTGAATAAATTGACAGTGACAGTTTGATGATTAGTGAAAGACTGCGTTCACAAATTAAATTCAAAGTTGTCAAGTCCCTATTGGAAAACCCTTTACAATGACAGTAGCTTTCCAATGCATGTTCCAATGGAATAATTACAATGGAATAAAACAAGTTACGCCATCTCTTAACAACCCGCACGTTTTTATATTGTAGTTATAGACTTATACTTTATACTTATACTTCAGGAAATTTATACACCAATTTGATAAGATAGCAAAACCTCTTTATGATTTACTAAGGAAAGACGCTACGTTTATGTTTTGAAATACTTAGCAGTCTTTAATTTCTTAAAAAGTAAATTGATTTCAGCTCCAATTCTATCGATTTGTAGCCCACATAATTCAACAGAATTACACTGTGATGCCAGCACGCATGGTTTTGGAGTAGTTTTGCTTCAGAAACAGACCGATGCAAAATTCCACCCGGTATTTTACTTCTCAAAACGTGCTTCTGATGCCGAAAGCAAGTTTCATAGTTATGAACTTGAGACTTTGTCAATAATATATGCTTTAAGACAATTCCGAATATATTTAGTAGGGCTTCCATTTAAGATCGTGACAGACTGTCAAGGTCTTCTTCTAACCTTAAACAAAAAAAGAAGGTTAAATCCTTTAATAAATTAAATTTTAAATTAAACACTTTTGTTCAATTGTTGCATATTTATTTATTTGTTTACATATATAAATAGATTTCTAAATTTAATATAAACTGATTTAAATTTTCTTTATAAGGAACACATCCACTCTCGCCGACTGCTGATTCGAAAAGAAAGAAGCCAGCCAACACAACAAAGCTCAATAGCTGATCATGGTTCAGCTTGAGCAGACGGTTGTTTATGCTTGCAGCTATGCACGCGCTGGGTTTGAAGTTGTGCCATTGGTAAGCTTGCATGATTGCTTTGTAATTTGTTGTTGTAATGTTTGTAATGTTTTTGTGGTTGCTTTGTTCTGTAACTTATACCACGATGGGCATAAGAAAAGCGATCGAATGTCACACGTCGATTCGTTAAGTAGATCCTTTAATATTCTACATATGGATGATGAATCTTTCGAATTTGTTCTCGCAGACGCATAAAGGCATGACTCTAAAATAATATCAATTGCTTCCGAGCTGGTTGATGGATTGATAAATCGAAAAGCGAAGGATAAGATCTCACATATAGTAACAGGTAATCAGAACACATCATGAGGCCCTTTGTCATCTAGGTGTTGGTAAATGTTTTGAGAACTTATTTGGCATCTACTGCTTTTCAAGTATGAAGGACAAAATGAGAAAAGTAATTAAACGATGCCTTTAATGCATTTATTTTTCCCCCGAATCTGGAAAGACAGAAGGAATTCTGTCCATCCAATCCCAAAATGAAAGTTACCCTTCATATCGACCATTTAGGTCCGCTTCCTACATCTTTTTCAAACAAGAAACACATCCTGGTGATGGTAGATGGTTTCACTAAGTTTACTAAGCTTTATCCGACCAAAAGTACAACAAGTAAGGAAGAAGAAATAGAATGTTTAAAAACATATTTTGCAAAATTTTCTAGACCTAATCGAATAGTATCTGACCGTGGTATTTGTTTTACCGAAAGAATTTTCGGATTTTTTGCACGATATCAATATTCAGCACGTCAAGGTGGCCACTCACTCACCGCAATCTAATGGTCAGGTAAAACGGCTAGATCGCATAATAACACCTATGCTAGCGAAGAATGTGAATCGTTCACTACCAGTAATTTGGACAAGAATTCATGTAGATAACTTTGAGTTTGCAATTAACAACAGCGTGAATCTGAAGTGGTTTGAAAAAGAACAAATGAAAAACAAAAGATATTACGATTTATATCATAAACGTCCGACAAGGTATAAACTAGAAGATTATGCCATGATCAAGAATATTGACACTGCACCAGGTATAAATTAAAAAAATTGTTAGCTAAGTTTCTAACATACGAAGTTAAAAAGATTCTACCAAATGACAGGTATGCTATAGGGGACATAGAGGGCTTACAGTTAACAGTTACAGTTAACATTGTCACATAAAGGTGTTAGTTCTCCAAATAATATGAGGTTATATGAGGTCCTTGAAATTGATTTGAAGCACGATGAAAACGAAGACAATAATAATAAAGTAAATAAAGTAAATACATGAAATAAATAAATTAAATAATAAATTAAATTAAATATTGGGTCTATAACTTAATTTGTGCGGTTTGCTAAGAGATGGTGTAACCTGTATTATTCCATTGTTATTTTTCCATTGGAACATGCGTTGGAAAGCTACAGTCATTGTACGTCATTTCAGTATATGTCATTCATTTGAAGCGTAAACAACAATAATTTTTTTTCACTCAAATATGTCGAACTTTGTGCCTGAAAAAGTGTTTTTGCGGGGAGTTATTCCTCATTACTTTAATATGGAGAAAACTGCTGCCGAAAGTCATCGTATTTTGGTGAAAGTTTATGGTGAACATGCGTAGCTGAGCGAACGTGCCAAAAGTGGTTTGCACGATTTAAAAGTGGTGATTTTGGCTTGGAAGACGATGAACGTCCTGGCAGCCAAAAAAGTTTGAAGATGAAGAACTGGAAGCATTACTCTATGAAGATTGTTGCTAAACACAAGAAGAGCTCGCAGAATCTTTGGGTGTCACTCAAGCACCCATTTCAAAACGTTTAAAAGCAGCTGGATATATTCAAAAGCAAGGAAACATGAACACAAGCCGAGAGACGTCGAAAGGCGGTTTTGTATGTCCGAAATGTTGATGGAACGCCACAAAAGGAAGTCATTTTTGCATCGGATTGTTACTGGTGATGAAAAATTGATCCATTACGACAACCCGAAATGCACAAAATCATATGTGAAACCCGGCCAACCAGCCAAATCAACGGGAAAGCCGAATATCCATAGATGGGTGTGTTGTATTATGAGCTGTTAAAACCGGGTGAAACCATCAATGGACAACGCTACCGAACACAATTAATCCGTTTGAAGAGAGCAGTAGCCGAAAAACGCCCGAAATATGCGACCAGACACGAGGCAATAATTTTCCATCATGACAACGCTCGGCCCCACGTTGCTATTCCGGTTAAGAACTATTTGGAAAACAGTGGATGGGAAGTCTTACCCCACCCGCTTTATAGCCCAGACCTTGCCCGTTCTGACTACCATTTGTTCCGGTCGATGCAGAACGCCCTCACTGAAACACGGTTCACATCAAAGCAGAATATCAAAAATTGCTTTGTTGCATTCTTTGCTGCCAAGCCGGCGCAGTTCTTTTGGGATGGGATCCACAAATAGCCAGAAAAATTTAAAAAAGTCATAGCTTCAGACGGGCAATACTTTGAATAATACTATTGTACATGTTTTTCTTAAATAAACGATCAAATTTCGAAAAAAAAAAATACCGCACGAACTGAGTTATATATCCAATATAATTGCTCTTCCATGCGGTATGGTCTTGTCCACTTTCGGATTTTACCTTTATTCCATTTACGTATGCCCACAAATCGCTATGGATCAGAACACTCTTGATTTGGACCCTCCACGAATCAAAATTCCTCTCGGCCAATCTTTAAATTTGATATAACGATGAAGCCATTTATAATATTTCCAGAAATTCTCTGGGCTAGTATTATTTGTTGGAGAATTTGGTAACAGAAAGAGTCTGGAGTCTTACTTTGATGAGGTTTATTTCAAGCCTAAAGTGAAATGTGTATGTATCTACTGTACTAGGTGGAGTGAAAAGTAACCTCCTTGACCGCCAGAATGCGCTGCTACTGCAAAAAAGGTTATGGTGCCTTGAAGTCTGTTCACATTTAGACAGACATGCCAATTTTAAGTGCGATACTGTCTTTAGTTTTGTTTTGACAGTTGATTGCTGTTGACATGTTAATAAAAAAACATAAAGCAATTATTTTTTGAGAGGAAAAACGGCGAAGGAAACCAAAGAAAAGTTGGATAAATATTATGGGGCTAATGCTCCTTCAGATTACACCGTCAAATATTGGTTTCGATAATTTCGTTTTGGCCGCAACTCCACTACCGACAAATCCGCAGCGGCAGGCCCTCCGATGCGGTTACAGAGGACAATGTCAAAAAAATACATTAAATGGTGTTGGCTGAACGAAAAGTGAAGGTGCAGGAGTTAGATACCACAAAGATTAGTACTGAGCGCACACGCCATATTTTGGGCAATATTCTGCATATAAAAAAGTTATCCTGCCGCTGGGTGCCGCGCATACTCACTCCTGACCAAAGACACGAACGCGAGAGCACTTCGAAAGAGTGTTTGGACTTGCTGATGCGGAATCGGACGGACTTTTGGCGTCGATTAGTAACTATTGAACACCATAGAACAGAATGAGTGCTACTCAATAGACTGAAGCCGGCACGAGTGCTCCGAAGCGGCCGAGGGAGGCTAGATGGGTCGGAAAGGTAATGGCGTCGGTTTTCTGAGATACTCTTCGTGGACTACCTCGAAAAAGGAAAAATCATCAACAGTGAGTATTACTGTGCATTATTGGAGGAAAATCGCTGAAAAACAGCCTCCCATAAGGCGAAAAATAAATTTGTTTTTGCAAGACAATACACCGGCGCACAAGAGCATCGCAACCTAAATCAACGCAACTAAAATCAATGACTTACGGCTCCAATTGCTGTCACATCCACCGTATTCGTCCGATTTGGCTCCCTCGGACTATTATCTCATCCCAAAACTCAAAAGAGGTCATCAATAAAAATTCAGCTTACGCGAGGAATTCATCGACGCCACGGAGGAGTATTTTGCAGACCTTCCGGAAAATTACTTTTCGGACGGGATCAAGAAGTTGGAAAGTCGCTGAAATAAGTGTATCAAACTAAAAGGGGACTATATTAAATAAAATAAAAAAACATTTAAAAATTTTTTTATTCATTCCCAAGGAGGTTACTTTTCACCCCACCTAGCATTGGTGTATATGAATTCACTTGGACTAATTATGTAAATACAATGCCAGTAAGTTACAATAGTATAATTGTAACGCGCTAGTGTCGATGACCGCTATTGAAGAACAACTTACCGAAACATTGTTAATGTCATTTGCTTTTCTTGTTTGGTAAATTCAATGTCACAATGGCATCTATTTTCTCTTTGTGTATTGTTCAACAAAACAATACAATACAATGACAATACCATGGCAAAGAAGGAGACAGAGAGGTTTGTTAGTACTTTTCAAAACATGCGTCAAACATCACCTCTAGACAGGTACTTTCCAAGCTCCTTCGCACATGTTCTACCTGACAGTCTCATAAATTAGTTCAAACTCTGTTTAGTGCAATTATTTAGTTTTTTTTTTTTTTTTTTTTTTTTTTTTTTTATTCTCATTCTATATCTAAACGTAATATTATGATTTGCAGTTAATACTGTAAGATCTAATGGCGGCGGACTTTGAATCTCTTAACAGTCTTATAACGGTAGCCATCACTGGCTAAAATGTTCTCCTGTTGCTGGAGTGGCGCTAAGTATTCGCTACTAATCAGTGGAATGTCAGCAACAGCTGGAGCTACTACATTAATTGGTGCTACAAATGGTGGTAGATATTCAGGAGCATGGATTTCGTTAACATCACGACGGTGACGATGACGCAATTTACGGACAGTTTTGTAGCGATATCCATCATCGGCGAGTACTCCAGAAGCGATTTCGGCAACTGAGGTTTGTACTGCAATTGGTGCCAAGTATTCATTGCTTGGTAGCTCAACAGCATGATCTTGAACTGGTGGCAGATATTCAGGGGAGGCAACCAGTCCACTTACATCACGACGGTGACGATGACGCAGTTTTCGGACTGTCTTGTAACGATAACCATCATCAGCGAGTACTCCAGAAGCGATTTCGGAAGATGGGGCTTCAGCGGCAATTGGTGCTAAGTATTCATTGTTTGGTAACTCGACAGCATGATCTTGATTTGGTGGCAGATATTCGGGTGAGGCAAGTTCATTTACATCCCGACGATGACGGTAACGAAGACGTTTAACAGTCTTGTAGCGATATCCATTATCAGCCAATAAATTCGAAGGCTCCTCTAGAGTTTCAATCTCCTCAATAGCGGCTAAACTATCCAGGGGTACATGGTGCTCATTCAATAACTGTCCATAAGCTGTTACCAAAACGGCTAATCCAACAAGAAAGAATTTCTAAAAGAGAAGAATATCAGGTTAATCCTTGTGTACCTTAATCCTTCTTCGACATTTTCTTACCATACTGATGTAGTTAATCGCTTCAGTAGTTCAAGTGATCGAATGATAATCAATTCTTATCCAGCGATCATATTTATACAATTCTCAATATCTCAAAGTATCACCTCGATGAATGGTCAATGTCATTTGTTCGGCTCAAGAAAACAAAAAATTTTATAATACTCTAGAGTCTAGGTCAATATGCAATGAGTAGGCTGCATATTATAGATACATCCGCAGCAGCCATCAAATGCAAGACACATACTTCCGCGCGAACAATTGCGTGCCGTTGGTGTATCTAAGATATCTTCATTAGTATCCGATCTGGCTCTCATTGTCGAATGCAAATCGTTTCGAATATTGAATTTGAAAGGAGATATATTTCCATAATAAATATGATGAGCGTATGACAAGGCGTAACAATTGGACGACCCCAATCGGACAAGATCCCCTCTTCGGACAACCTACGCGGCGATACATGACACTTTGTTCCATTTGTTGGGCCATTGTTTCTTTTGTTTGTTAACTACAAATTGGTGGCAAACACAATCTGAAATTGATGAAGTTTATTTGTCTCAATGATGATGGTGTAGGTATATCTTCCATTTAATCATAAATACCAGATGCTGACACGAATATAATTAATCGATATATCAATGGTTGTCTAAGTGGCGGCAATCAAGTTACAATTGAGGCTCATTAAATCAACTAGTTAACTACAATAGTCGACAACACAATTAAGGACTATCAAGACTTAAGTGGGCTGTTATAAAAAATGAAACAAAATCAGACCTAACGACGATATCTAGAAACACACAATGGTTCTGTCAATCAGGGAATGACATTAAGCAAAATTATTCATACACATGGCATTGTGATTTGAAAGGCAAATTGTTTGATTTGCCGATAAGGCCCAACAAAGTCGATCTTCCTTTGAGAGAAGTGTTTGAAAAAAATATTTTGAAAATAAATTTGGTGTCTAATTAATTAAGAGTTTGACATGACTACCTGTCTGTTTCCATAACATTGGTGTCCATGGTTGGCTGAGGAAGTAAAGTCAAGGAACACTGTGGTTTAGGGTTCAACGAATCCATCGTATGCCCAAAATAATTGCAGAAATTTTATTTTACCTTTGTTTGTAGTTTAAAAAGATGAATGCCAATTTGTAGATTAATCAAATCTTTGCACAAAATTAATATTCACCTCAATCTCAGAAAGAAATTCAAAGCGTTTACATGTACTTATGATTAATTGGAATGTTTAAGCTTATGGCAGTTGTATGTGGTTGAACACACTTTGCCTTATAGAAAGCCAATTTAGGAATTAACAATAAACTACATAAAATCCAAATTGTGTCCATGATTGAGCCAGCTCGCAATGGCCCAATGTTTACGTGGTTAAGACTTGCCATTTGACACGTCACGACTTATTTTCTCTGATAAACGAGTTATGAGTAAACGTTACGCGTCACGACGTTTTTGCTGTGCTTGCTTTACAAAATGTTATTGGTACTAGTCTCGCTCGACAGGACTTGAACTGCTAAACTGATAAGGCCAAGAATAGCAAGAACATTGCAAGAAAGAAACCTTTAGAAGAAGTTGCAATAGCGGGTGAACTCACGCAGTCAACTCAACCGTGGGCGCAACAGTGTGCACGTCAGATATCTTACATAATGGGCGTTCTTTTTTTTTTTTTGTAGTGTCAGGCTTTTCAATACGAATGACATATCAAATCACCTGACACAGTGTTTGGAAGATATTATCGCGGCTGTGGGAACTTGTGTGAATAGAACCCCACTTCGCAGCAATTTGGCCTTCGTCCAACCACTACACTATCTGACGCCATGTGACCATTAATTGCGTCGGGTGTTCAGTGACGGAGCGTTAAATCATCTGGAAGTTAACACAGATTTTACAGTAAAATTTTGTTTAGTAAAGATGTTCTGGTAAAACGGCCACGTTAAGAAGGAAAATTGACTTATTGGGGGCTAAGACAATTCTCAAGAATTTTATCAGATGTAATTGTATACGTACGTACATGTATGCTGATCGTACGTCGGTGGCAACATCGGTCATTATTTCTTTCAAAATATTTCAAGTTACTGTCAATAGACACCGGAACAATAAGATGAACAAAGACAATTTATTCCCAAATTCGTGTGGCATCAGTGTTGAACAACTGTGGTTCCAACAGGATGTTTCGAAACATTGCTTTATTGAAAAAACGATTGGGCAATAGAGACATTTCAAAAAATAAATTCGTCAATTGGTCACTAAGATACATCCATTGATATATTTTTTTTTGTGTTACTATGTAAGGTCACTTTGTGATGATAAAACAGCAACGATTGATGCTTTGGAGCAAAACTTTTTAAAACGCGATATACGCCCCCAATTGCTCGAAAAAGTGGTCAAAAATTGGACATAGGTATGTGGTAGACATATATATGCCCAAAATTATTTTTATATAATAAATGGAAATGGATTAAGGGATGTTTAATCGGTATGATGTAAAACTGTTGTGTAATTAATTTTAACACTGCTTCACAATATTAGAATCAGTACAACTGCATTCCTAATTTGTTAAAGCAATAAAGGTGCCTTGCACTGATAACAGGCTTGGTCAGTGCGTCAGGGGGCATCGAATTGGTTTGCAAATATTTTATTTCAACGACTTTCTCCTCGATGGCTTCTGTAATAAAGTGGTATTTATAGTGGATGTTCTTCGTTTTAGAATAATTTGATTCACCCTTTGCAATAGGGTTGTTGCGCTCGTGGCCTTGCTCTTCTGATAGGTACT
The DNA here is from genome assembly GCA_907269105.1 of Volucella inanis. NCBI lineage: Eukaryota > Metazoa > Arthropoda > Insecta > Diptera > Syrphidae > Volucella > Volucella inanis. The sequence goes on from OU026153.1 coordinate 41,481,870, forward strand.
GTAGATGGGCTTCCTTAGAGGCCCAAGTTAAGGCTACATATTCGGCTTTGGCGCTTGATGTGGCCACAATAACACAACAACTGATTGCTGCACCCGCCTACACCTCTCAGATCACTCTGATCTGAAGCTTCCTGCCATTTACATGCGTAATGATGCAGCTTACCACTACAATGTGATCCGTGTTCTAATCCGGAATTGAATTTCTTGGAGCTAAGCAAATTATCCACTACTGCCTTATTTACGGAAGCCCAACACTGGACAGTAATTCGAATTTTAACGAGCTCGATGCACTCTTTGAGTTTTATCCTTCCATTCTTATACTGAAATCGTGATTACAGAAGACTTCATTATACTCAATTTTAGGTGTCTTTGACATTCTGGACAGATAACACCCGAAGAAGGTGTGTTGAGATCTTTGCTGCGGAAAACAACTTGACCTAGCTTATAAATGAGAGCATACGTATATTAGACGTTGATAGTCATACCACCAATACCCTGGACTTGTTTTTAACTTCTCACTCTGATAAATACAAGGTCAATATGCTTTCCTAATTCTAAAGCATTTGACAGAATTTGGCTTTAGGCTCTTTTGTCAAAAATGCGTGCTTTTGAGACTCTCCTTTTTAATGGATTAGAAATCACATTTCGGAACGTTCAATGAAAGTTGTATTAGACGTTTTCAAGTCTGATGTTTACAAAAAAAATGCTGATGTACCCCAGGGCTCCATTCTGCTCCGACACTCTTTTTCATTAACGATCTCTTGTCTGTTACTTCTAACCCAATACACTATTTTGCTGACGATAGCACTCTCTGCTTTTTATATTCATTCCCGGATTCACTTCCCTGCTCTTAAGCTTTAGCACGGGAACAACAGCGTAGTTTAAGCTCATTCATTTCCGACAATGACAACCTACGTTGGGAGGGCAACATATTCGATGTCGACAAAAATGCCGCGAAATGTTTCCTCAAGCGATGTAAGAAATATTTGACCCTCTTTGATGCGGCCTCAATATATAAGGTATTCATCCGGCCAAAATTGGATTACAATGCCCACATCTGGCCATGTGCTTCTAAAATGTCTCCGCATCTGCTAGATAGGATTTAAACCCGTGCGATAAGACTCATGGGTGATACTAATTATCAGTCAATCAATTGGCACCTTCAAACACCGACGTAATGTCTCCTGTCTCACTTTGTTTCATCGCTATTTTCACCACCAGTGCTCCATTGAAATCACCAGTAGCATTCCGCCGCTTCAAACCTTCAACCGTAACACCCGTCTCGCTATGAATGCCCATCAGTATATGATTAAGCCGACTTTCGGACGTACTCAGAAATATCTTTATTCGTTCCTAAGCCGTACATCTCGCTTATGGAATGCCCTGCCGACCTCTCTATTTCCTATTTATTATAACTTGCAAACATTTAAGACCAACGTACAACGGTATTTTTCTTTTCTACCTCCCTGATTTTCCTTCGCCGGCGCTGTGTACAAACAGTTTAAGGGTACTCAAATCCCATGATACAAAACAGTGTATTGGAGTACAAGTTTTCCTAATTATGAGTTTTGCACCTAGTTAATGCATATTAAAACTGCATACGATATATGGCCGACTAAACACTGAGAGATGTAGTAGAGATCCAGTTAGTTTGGTTTTATCTTCCTTAATGTTTTCTTCTTGGATGCGAGGTTCCTTTCGCAGTTTCACTTTCACTGGATTCATTATTTTCACAGATTTAGAATTTTGCATTCCATGCTTAACTAATAAATTTTAAATATTTCTATCCAGGTTGGGAAATATCGATACTTCCCCCATCCTATAGTGTCTTTTCTAATTGATTGATTACGTTTTCGATGTCCTTCTGTTCATTCGATGCAATTACAATGTCAACAACGTATACTGCAATCACACACATTAGTCGTAATTTGATTTAATAAATTTAAAGCCTTTTCAAGTACCATTTAGGGTCATATACCACGGTTTACTTGCTTGTTTTAAACCATAAATGGCTTTCTGTAGCCGAAAAACTTTACTGTTAGCACCTCAAATAAAACTTTCGGGTTGTGACATAAATATTTCTTCCTCAAGATCATCATTTAACAAAGCGGAAAATAAATATATCCAACTGGTGCAACTTTAAATCATGTTCCACCGAAATAGCATATATCAAGCGAAGCGTATTTTATCAAATAAAAGGATCGTACGTATCAGCATAGTCAACATCGTAATTTTGTGCAAAGCTCTGAGCCACTACTCGAGCTTTCCTTCGGTATATACTCGTATTTCCATCAGGTTTATCCATTTACATTCAATTACTTTTCTTCCAGGTGACAATTTGCAAACTATCCAAGTCTGGATTTATCTGGGCTTCATAATCTTGTTTCATGGCATTAAACCATTCCTTACAACCTTAAAGGGTGGCCATGGTGTAGTGGTATATGCATAAACTCTTCAAGCAGAGGGTCGCGTGTTCGAATCCCGTGCTAGGAAATTCTCTGAAAAAGTCTTTTCATGGAATTTGTATGTAGTTATATGTAGGTCCCGTCGGCGTCAACTCTGACATGAAGGCATAACACTGATGTTAGAGTGGTTGCTGGCTGGGCTAAATGTAACGAACTAACAACTAGCACGTACTTAAGACTCACTGATTGAGGATGCGCACTGGCTTGTCCCGTTCAGTTTGACAATCCCCTCTGGGAAAAATATCGAAACCTAACACCTGAGTTTCAAAACTACTACTACACCACCCGCGCCCGCGCCCTGGAGAAAAGCCAGTAAAAGCGCGCAATTATATATAAAAAAAAATATTACAAAATTTTCAATTATTAACTTCACAAAAATTTAGAAAATTATTTTTACGAAGAGCCTTCTCTACAGCAACATTTTTACTCTCTGTACGATTTCGAAGTCTTTTTTTTGAAGGAGTTACGTCAATCAGATGATAGAATCAATTCATTGTCATCAATTTGATCAGTAAATATCTCATCATCGCTTTCGTTATCTCCTTTGAAATCTGTTCGTCACGATCATTGAATTTTTTGATATCCACTTTATTTTGTTGATTTTTTTTTCTGGTTATTAAAAATAAAACCAATAAATCGGAAGTGTATGCTTTTTATGACAGTTCTCATAGCTCGTTTCCACTGTAAGCCGGAAAGTTTACCACTGGTAAGCTTTAGATTCATCTGAATATCCAATATGTACATATACTTCATTGTGTAGTTCCCATTTCGACTTCCTTTCTCTCTTGTTTAAAGTGAATGCTCTACAGCCTATTCGCTTCAAATGTTTGATTATTTGCTTTCGGCCTGTCCAAATTAGTTCTGGGGTCATATTATGATTGAGTGCGGTCAGACACCGGTTTCGAAGGTAAACTGCTGTATGAATTAGTTCCATTCAAGGAAACTGTGGTAAATTTCCATTTATAAGATCATAATTAAGTAAGATCACGTTTTATTTCATTTTCTTTTTAAAAAAAAAAAATTGTAAAATGTCTATTGAATAACTCAGATACATTGTTGTTTCGGAGAAAATCAACGAAGACTTTGCGAGAAAAATCATCGATGTCACCTTTCAGCCACTGCTCAGTTAAAGTCTCATGCAAATTGCTACTTTTATTATGCTTATTCATTTTATTACGATTTCCAGGTTCATTTTTCAAACAATTCGATAAAAATATAACCCACTACGCTAATAAGTTTCAAGTAAAATGTCATCCCGTTTCGTAATCCTTGCGTAATTGTTTCGAAAAATAACACAACAACCATTATCTGTTGCTTTACTTATTTAATTAGGCGGTGCTACAGTACAGGGTGGAACTGGACCTCAACTTATAATCCTCTCCAATTAGAGCGGTCTTTGCCTAAATGTCTTCAGTTGCGCACTCCAAGTTTGTTGAGGTTCCCTGCCATTTGCGCATGTCACCAATAAAACTGTTCGTCTTTCGAAGCAAACCAAAAAGTCACCTAATGTTCGACTTCCTCGTAGGATTCGAAGTGTTGCTCAGCTAATGCGTGTCCTATCGATGAAAATAAATGGTAGTCGTAAGAAGAAAAGTCTGGTGAATACGACAGGTGGGGTAGCAGCTCCCAGTCAAGTGCTTTGGTCGTATTCTGACCAGTGTTGCTTTATGTGCAGGTGCATTGTCATAGAACAAAATTACCTTGTCGTGTCTTCTGGCCCATTCTGGTCGTTTTTCGATCAATGCATGTTTCAAATTGATAATTTGTTGTCGGTAGTGATCTATATTAACGGTTTCACCAGGCTTTAGGAGCTCGTGGTACACTACACCTTTCTGGTCTCACCAGACACACAGCATTGTCTTCTTGCCGAATCGATCTGGTTTTGCAGTCGAAGTTGATGGTTGTCCCGTAATAACCCATGATTTTTTCTGTTTAGGATTCTGAAAAAAATTTGATGCAAAACGGGTTTTTTATCGTGTCTTTGAAGCAAAATTTCACAAGAGGTTTTTCGGTTTTCCATCTGTCTTTCACTCAATTCATGTGGCACCCATTTTCCAGACTTTTGGATCTTTCCCATAGCTGTTAAACGGTCAGAAATTGTTTGTTGTGCAACATTTAACATTTCACCCAAAGTGTCATTTTCATCCAATATTTTTTGCAATTCGGCGTCTTCAAACTTTTTTGGTTATCTTCCACGTTCTTCATTTCTCACATAAAAATCGTTATCTCTGAACCATTGAAACCATCTTTTGCACATTGCTTCTGATAGAGCATGTACAGCACAGCATCGACAAGCATTCGATGTGACTCTGCAGCACTTTTCTTCAAATGAAAACAAAAAAGTAATGCTTTCCGCAAGTCATCATTTTCTGGTACAAAATTCGACATTTTTAACACGAAGAAAAAATATGATGTTGTTTGCTCAATGACTTGATGTATACTAAATATGTTTGAGAGGTGTCATAGCAACCGAACAAAAAAGAAATTAGGGCCCTTTTACAATAAATGTTCCATTTCGAGATATTTGTATCTTGACGCTCATACCAGTACACTCGAATAACGCTTACAAATTATTGAATTTTATTATCAAAATTCGTGGTCTGTGAGAAATGTTCTTCGCGCACTCCGACCATTTAGCGGTCATCATAATCGACCTACTGAATATGCAATTCAAGCCATAGTGACCAAATTTGGCACCAGTGTGCCGTTCATCGCCGTTCACAGCAATTGAGATTTTGTAAAGTAGTAAAAGATTTTACGCAAGGATCTTGCTCTAAAATCTAGCAAAATACAGCTCGCTAAATGACCTGCCACAGTATCGAATTTTCGGTTAGTGCAAATTAGAAAAGCTGGAGGAAGATCTTCCTCTTCAGGCAATACAAGATTTTGTGATTTAACGCCTTTAGACTAGTTATTGTGAGGATACGTCAAATTAGCGTCAATTGCAGCCTCGGAAGACAGTGCAACTGTCGTCATTCATGTGGTGTGCATATTGAAAGGGAGGCGATTTCATCTCTGCGTTGAGGAGTGTTGTGAAATGGTTCATAAACTGATCTGTTTACAGTCCTGAAGCTGTGACATTGGTTTTTTCATTAATAATTTAGCGGTCTTCCAAAATTTGCCGGAAGATCTTGATCCATCTCTGAGAAAACAATTTTGTTGCAAAATTTTAAAATAAAAACGGTGCAACAGCAGCACATATTAACTCTTCTGAAAAGACTCCTCCAAATACGCAGTGATAAAGAAGATTTGCCAATACATCCACTACGGTTTCCCGCAGGTCGGCATCAGGTTTTTATTGCTTTGATGCATGTTGTTTGATTCTAAAGCGTAGAATTGATGAAAAAGCTTACGCAGCGGTTTTGCCAGTGCGAAAGAGAATTCGTCCTATTAAAAGATTCGACGCACTCAAGTGTAGGCGAGGACAAAGCACAATATGGAAATGTTGAACTTTCTGCGAGCTGTGCAGCTAGCAGATTGGCATTGTCCAAAGTGCTCACAGCTGGAATGTCATTATAAATGAGGCAGAATTTCTAATGTTTTTGACGAACGACCAAAAATGTTTACTACCTGTGGGACACTGTAGTATTTTTTGCCTCAGTTTGCCTCAATTTTTAGTCGTATTGGGTTTTAGGCTCATTTGAACTTTTTTCGGTTTTCCTCTGTCTGTTTTACCGAAAAAACCTTTTTCGTAATCTGACAGACTCCTTACAGCTGGAGTCGTACCACACCTCTTTATCCGATGAGGAATAAATTATCTCATTCCAAAGAGAATGGTGTTTGTGATGATTTCAGCAGTGGTATCCACGTCGTTATCGAGAAAACATAACGACCAGTTAAAATTCCTTAAGAAGCTGTTAAGTCAGATCCACTTGGCTTTCTCGTATTGCCATACGGTTCTTATAGGAATTTTTTCTTTAATTTTGTGGTCCGCGTAAGAGAAATTAACACATATGAAACAATGGTCCGACGAGCCTTGAGAGGAGAGCACATCAACTGTGTACATATCAGGGTGAGAAGTTAAAAACAAGCCCAGTGTGTTGACGGTATACTGAACGTCTGGTATTCGTGTTGACACATTTAGAACCTGGATCAAGTTGTTTTCCGCAGCGAAGATCTCAACAAACTGTCTTTCGGGTGTTGTCTATCCAGAATGTCAAAGCCAACCAGAATTGTGTATATTGAAATAGCCCGTTATAATGATTTCAGTATGAGGATACAGGGATACAATTATTTGAATGTAGTCAGACAGCGCATCAAATTTGCTTACGGATGTGGAATTTTAGCCACAAGAAGTGGAATTCCGTATTGGAATACGTATCACATTGTGGTGAAGTTTGGTAAGCTACATCACTACGCACGTAAGTGGAGAGACCTCGGTAAGAGAAGAATAATGGCACTAGCTCGCTTTAGATCAGTGTGATCTCAGAGGTGTGGGCGGGGATTACCTGTGTTTCACTAAGTACCAAAACAGCTGATCTGTATTCACAGACGTGGACGTACGCAGAAAAGTGATTACTTTTAAGTTACGTCAACCTCTAACTCCCTACTCATAATCACAAAGAAACACAGAAAACCCAAGCACGGATGATGCTAAGTAAGGCTGCGAAGTGAAATTTCTGAGGTTGGCTTACTAAATCAAATTGTTGTAGGTGTTATGCCCTTACAACAAAATGAAACATTGCACCAACAGTGCAACCGGCTATCCATCGGTTGTTACATACACTCAGTCACTGCTCGTACCGTGTGATATATACAGTAACGGCAGTAACCGAGTGCAAGCAATAGTTTTAGACCTGGAGCAGTAGAGGTGAGATACCCGTACTGTGTAATTCTTTCTTTTATCTCAACTGCACTGCACATTTTTTTTTTTTTTTTGTTGGACAGTATGTGAAAATTAACAAGTGCACTGGTCAAAGTGTGCACTCGTCGGTGATCGACTTGGAACCAAAAGCCTGATTGATATCGTTGCACAAGTTTTCGAGTTCGGAAGAAGATTCTTAAGTTACAGCTTTGGCAGAAGAAGAGCAAATCTTCCAACGCAACTTGAAAATTTGACGCGGTGGTCGATAGGTTTTCTAGGCGCTATTGTGACCTCCCACGTGACATCCCTTAAGGTAGTGAAGATTGGTAATACATGCTAGCCTTAGATCTGCAGCTATAACTGCCATAAGTGTGTTTATGAATGGGAGCCATTCCGAGTATTTGCGATTGAGCGTTGGTAACTGGAGCTGGAGAAGACGAATGTTTGAAGCGATCCTGCTCGAAGGATTATAATGTTAAAAAGATAACGCACGAAAATAATGGAACTTCAAGTGATTACTTTAATAAATTCTGATTAATGCAAACATGTGCACGTGTACCACATCTGCTCGATTGGTAATTTTAGCTGAATATTGAGCTCTAAACAGCTAGTCTTGGCCTAGTGTTGTTTTCCCAGAAACAATACTATGACCTGTGTTACAGCTTCCCTTACTTCTCGTTTTAGATCTTTCTAGTGGTCATGTGGGTCCTGTTCTGATAAACTGTTTGTTCGAAATGTTGGACCATAGGTATCAGAATGGCGGCTTATTAACAGCTTCCGGTTATGTATAGATTTAGAGAGATTATTGGTGATGTCCAGAACTTCTTGGCGGTTTGTAGTGATGAAAGAGCTAGTACTTATGTTATGGACAAATTACCTGCAAGTTTAAATACTGCCTCATCTCCACAGTAAGTGTCTGTACTAATTCATAAGTTATGGTGTCCGTTCATATCGCACTTCATCCCCATTTCGCCCTTATGCGTATTTTATCATAAGCCATAATTTGATGCAGTTATTGCAAGGAAGAATTGTCAAGAAATGATAGACCGTACGAAGCATGGGCCTTGGATGAAAGATATATACTTACGCTTTTTGGTGAGTAGGATGGTGAGATTAAAGCCAACGAATATGGATCTGTGGTAGTTAGTCCATACTAATATTAGCCCTATGGCTATGTCACCTCCATGATGGTGACGTATAGGTTATGCGAAGATGACCCATTCCATATCATAGCCGCGGTTTGTATTAGATCCGTGAAGTGTCTAATCGTAGCGTTGGGTTGCAGTTGCGTAGCCTGAGAGAGTGTGGCCGTTGAGTTAGTCATGGAGTTGACTTCTAGAATTCTAAACCCAAAATTAGTAGCAACAAATATATCTTGGTTACAACGAATAGACGTAGTTCACGACAGTTCGATAGATTGTTTCTAAGGATACTCTTTCTTATGCACAGCTTAGTTATGAGTTCAGAAATGTTATGTAGTTATCGGGTGAGTATAGAGTTATAGAAAATATTAGGAAAGATCGACTTAATGATAGAGAAGCTTTAAATGTAGGGTCTATCACCAACAAATAAGCAACACTTTGTAGCTTCCAATTTGTTGAAGAAAAAATTCGCTGTCAGATTCAATGGTGAATAAAATGTTGCACTTTACCAACGTCTTTACAACAAGGATTGCATTTAGTTTTCGTATCTACGATGTTGCCATATAAGAGAACAACGATTTTTTTTGCTTAGAAACGTAAGATATGCAACAAGTGATATTTTTTTAAAACTCAAAGAGAAAAAAAAACTAAATTTTTGGAGATTAAAAAAAAAAATTTGTACATTTTTATTTGTATCTGTTCGTTGCGCTTAGTGACGGCGCTTGATCTTCTTGACAGTTTTGTAGCGGTAGCCATCATCAGCAAGAACTCCAGACAAGATATTTGAGCTCAGTGGAGCAACATCAATTGGAGACAAGTATTGGCTTGATGGAACGATTGGAGAGATTTGTGAAAGACCGATTTGTTGAACAGGTGGCAAGTATTCAGCAGATGGAAGCTCACTGACATCACGACGATGACGAGTGCGGAGACGACGAACAGTCTTGTAGCGGTATCCATCATCAGCAAGAACTCCAGATGAGATCTGCGCAATTGGTGCAGCTGAAGCAAGTGGTGCCAAGTATTCATTGGATGGAGCGATTTGTGAAAGGCCAGCATGCTCTGCAGGTGGCAAGTATTCAGCAGATGGGAGCTCATTGACATTACGACGATGACGAGTGCGGAAACGGCGAACAGTCTTGTAGCGGTATCCATCATCAGCAAGAACCCCAGAGGAGATTTGAGCAATTGGTGCAGACGGAGCAAGTGGTGCCAAGTATTCATTGGATGGAGCGATTTGTGAAAGACCAGCATGCTCTGCAGGTGGCAAGTATTCAGCAGATGGGAGCTCATTGACATTACGACGATGACGAGTGCGGAAACGGCGAACAGTCTTGTAGCGGTATCCATCATCAGCAAGAACCCCAGAGGAGATTTGAGCAATTGGTGCAGCCGGAGCAAGTGGTGCCAAGTATTCGTTGGATGGAACGATTTGTGAAAGACCAGCATGTTGTGCAGGTGGCAAGTATTCAGCAGATGGGAGCTCATTGACATCACGACGATGACGAGTGCGGAAACGGCGAACAGTCTTATAGCGGTATCCATCATCAGCAAGAACCCCAGATGAGATTTGAGCAATTGGTGCAGCTGGAGCAAGTGGTGCCAAGTATTCATTGGATGGAGCGATTTGTGAAAGACCAGCATGCTCTGCAGGTGGCAAGTATTCAGCAGATGGGAACTCATTGACATCACGACGATGACGAGTGCGGAAACGGCGAACAGTCTTATAGCGGTATCCATCATCAGCAAGAACCCCAGATGAGATTTGAGCAATTGGTGCAGTTGGAGCAAGTGGTGCCAAGTATTCGTTGGATGGAGCTATTTGTGAAAGACCGACTTGTGAGAGGCCAAGTTGTGAACTACTGACTTGCTGTACAGGTGGCAAGTATTCGGCAGATGGCAATTCATTTACATCACGACGACGGCGAACACGGAAACGACGAACAGTCTTGTAACGATATCCATCATCAGCTAAACCTCCAGAAGTTAGAGGCCCGTCGATATCTTGCACTGGTGGCAAGTATTCATTGGATGGAAGTATCTCTGCAACAGCGCAACCTATTGCGAGCAAGGCGAATCCTAAAACGAAAATTTTCTAAAAAAAAAAACAAATTTTCAAAATTAGTTTTTGTGTGTCGGGAATAAGATGAAAGTATCTGTAAGCCTACCATGATAGACTATATTCCAATCAATTCAAGAGTATATTGATAACCATTCCATCGTCATTCCTCCTATTTATACTAAAACACCACCGAATTCGTGGTCGATTCCTATGTCCACGTTCGAATTAAAAATTCCTAACATTTGTCATTTAAAATTACGGAAAACTACAAACATCACGAAAAGTGGTTGCGAGAATATTTTAAGGCAGCGAAGGCCATTGCGATGTTTTATTTTAGTGCCATCACTAGTTCTTGATATGTCAGTTAAGCCGGCGTATTGCATTTTGATTAATACAAGCCTAAAATTATGTCTTACCGGTTGTGCTAATTAGCGCATGAATTTTCTAATTGATCTTGATTACAACATACTTTCATTTAGCTTTTGTGGGGTATTAGCGTTCGATCAGCCTTCATTTCCTTATTTGGGCTCTTCGAGTCTGAAAAAGTGATGGAACTTGCAACATGAGAAGGGGTTCTAAGAAATCATGCTGTCATTTCCATCTATCACTTGTCAGACATCTATGATTTACGGATATATCTTAAATTCATGTAGGAAATATTTCCCACCCAAATCAAAAGATCAAAGCCAAAGTAGCAGTAGAAAAATATGCAAAAAAAAAAAAAAAGGCGGAAGATCAAGATCACGATCAGTTTTAATCATACTCTGACTAGCCATACGCGTCATTGTCGTGTTTGTTACATTCTCTTAAACCAATCGGTTCATCGGTTTTTAGGTGGGGGCCGGCGTGGATAGTTAAGTGATGTATTTGATGCATATATAGTGTGTAATTAACTTTGAGATACTTTGAGCGGCAGTATAAGAGTTGGAATTTCGATGATTTAACTTGCATTTCTCGCCTTGGCGAGGAGTCGAAAGGTGCAAAAAGTTTTTTTTTTTTTTTTTTTTTAAATTGCGGGGACATTTTTCATTGAATGAACAGTCGGAGGATATGTATATATTGAAAGCAATACAATTTTCAATGCATTTTCAACTCTTCCTCTGAAGGTATAAGCCTCAATAAAAGGTTAGAAGGAATCCAGTTGAAGCTAACATACTTGAACAGTCCGAAATGTTTACTGCCTGAATAAAGGCAATAAGACTTTAAAAAAATACATTTTCTTCTTCTGAAAAAAAAAAAAAAAAATACTTTCAAATTTGTCCATAAAATTATGTACATACTATCATTCTACAAACTCGTTTGCTTTGCATTTAGAGGAATTTCTTAACGAATTCAGAGCAGGTTTTCAATTCATATACTATATTCACCTACTGTATAAATCTGTTTGATGCAAAATGACGGGATAGAAAGTGGAAGAAAGATGTTGGGCTCCATGGGTGACATCCAACGTTCATTGGGGATACTAAATTATTAATGGAAGTTGGGTGTGGCCGTGGTGTAGTGGTATATGCATAGACTCTTCAAGCAGAGGGTCGCGGGTTCGAATCCCGTGCGAGGCAAATCTCTGAAAAAGTCTTTTCATAGAATTTGTATGAAGTTATATGAAAATCCCGTCGGCGTCAACTCTGACATGAAGGCATAACACTGATGGAGTGTTTGCTGGCTGTGTTAAATGTAACGAACTAACAACTAGCACGTACTTAAGACCCACTGGTTGAGGAAGCACTGGCTATAGTTTGACCAACCACCTCTGGAAAAATATCGAAACCTAACACCTGAGTTTCAAAAACTACTACACCACCCGCCCGCGCCCTGGTGAAAAGCCAGTAAAAGGTGCGTGCGCGGAATTAAAAAAAAAAAAAAGTTGGCTTGTTGTTGGTTTTTTTTTTTTACGTACGTGACATTTTTAGTTCAAGAAAGTTCGGTATCCAGGATAACACCCAAATACTAAGCTTCGTTGGAGAAATGGATAGTATGCCTCCGAGCCACCTCCAGGTGGCTTGAAGCCAACGAAATCGACATCGTAATTGATGACCTCATCGGTCACCACAATTGATGACAGATACCAACTACGGCGTGTTGTGTTAATGACCGATAGTGTTGTTTCGTTGGCGAGAGAATGACAAGACAAAACGCAAACGATTGCTTTCCTTAATGTCGTGCCAAACCTAACTCTGCGATTCATCGGCCAAGTGACCAGCGTTTTCTTATCTAAGTCAATTGTTTGACATACATGCGTACATCAAATACTGCTTTTATCGATGACGCATAGTGTCGTCCCAACAGTTAGTACCTGCTGTCATTTGACTCTTTTTTTTTACTGCCTTTTGGTGACACATAACAGAATATTGTTTGGGTTATAAGTAAGCTGGAAGGCTGAGTCGCAGTACATTGTGTCGGTTTCAGGTCAATCGGTGTGAATACGGAAGGTTGTTCGTTGCCGTTATGGTCGGTTTTTAAGTATGTTGGCTCCAAGCGGTCTATCGAAATCTTAGAGGACTTCCCTCAAATCTCCATTCTGGAAAATTTGTCGTGGCGTTCTCTTATCCTAAAAGGCCCCTCATATGACGGAATTATCGAAGCTCTGACGGAGTCATTGCGAACGAATGTGTGAAATGATGTTTGTAAGTATTAGCGAACGAATGGGCGCTGCTCCGTATGACAGGATGTCTGCTGAGGCTTTGATTTACGCATCATTTTTTGGAGGTCTTTGATGAATTCGGTTTGCGATTGTCGAGCGTTGGTGAAGAAAATCGGCCGGGAGCTTGAGGGTTTTGCCGTACACTTATTCCGCTAGGGTGGGGTTATTGTCTTTCTTAAGAGTTGCTCGGAGGCCGAGTAATATAAGTGGTAAGCGCTTCACCCATTCTGTATAATTGTTTCAGTTGATTACAGCTTTCAACATCCGTTGAAAGCACTCCATGACTCCATTTGACGGCGTGTGATACGAAGTCGTCTTTTTTTGGTTTACTTCGAGCAACTTAAATAGTGAACGAAGGGATGAATTGTCTTCCTTGGTTCTATGTAATCAGTAAGAGGGTTCTGAAGGGGGCGATCCAGCTGTTGGTAATGACGCTTGCACAATTGGCCGTTTTCTACGATTTGCCCTTCGAGTACTACCCTAGGATGACTCTTTTATCTTACCTTCCTATCGCGACCGCCTCAAACTTCTAAGCTTGAATACCCTGAATACAGACTGCTCTCTGGTTCTGTGGATTGCGCTTCCTTTTACAATTCTACTTTCTTCAACACTAACCCTCGTTATTTATAGTGTCCTCATCTCTTCTACATTTCAACCCATCACACCCCTTTTGGTTGCAATGAACCAATCTCCCGCATGCTCCGTAAGGTCAACTCAACTTTTCGATTTTAACCTAAGCACTTCCCGTCTTAAACTTGATCTCCACCACCATTCTCTTACTTCCTAACCCTTAATTGTTATTAATAGTTTTTAAGTCCTAGTTTTAAGCAAAGTAAAAGCGGACCTCAGCCACCAATCTGCTGCGTGGTTGTCCTCGCCCTTGATATATAGGATGTCCGTGATAAATTAGCTGATGAACGACAGGTAATTTGTTTGTCGCGGTGAGGACTACCCGGGTTCGCTTGAAGGCAAATATGAGCGGGTTGTGGTTTGGATGTGAAATTTACGACTTTCTAACAGGTGCCGAAAATGGCGCACGGTCAAGTACATTGTGGCGAGTTCTCTTTCATACTTGGAATAGCGTCATTGCGTGGAGGTTAATTTTTTTTTAAAAGTACCCTAGTGGCTCTGGTACGTTGTTGATTATTTAGTGCAGAGCGGCACCCGCTGCTAAGTTCGATGCATATGTGACAAGACTTAATTCTCCGGTACGCGCTGTGACGGATGCGCTGCTTGGGCGAGAAATTGGTGGCAGTTGGTGAAGCCTTCTAATGTAGACTGTGTCTAGTTAAGGGCAGTTTTATCGTTCTCTTGATTGTCTGGAACCATTGATAACAGCGGAATTTGAGCTGTGGCTGCATGAGGAATGAACATACGATAGAAGTTAATCGCTTTTTTTTAGCTGTTTTACAGTATCTGGTCGTTCTGCATCGATTCGTGATCGGAAGAGTAGCTAAGCCGAGGAATTCAAGATCCGGCTGTTCGAAGACACACTTCGCTGCGTTGATTGACAAGTTGTGACTTGCGAGTCTCTTTAGCACTTTAGTGATGCGATGCAGATATCGTCCTTATATGGGAAAGCGAATTCGACTACCGTATCACGTCGGGAGTAAACAGCTGAAAGGTTTGGGCTGCACGTCGTCTGGATCAGAATCTTCTCGCTGGATGTACCTTCATAGTTGGTAGATATGGTAATTCCGATGGGGCTAAGCGAGTGATGTTGGAGAGGCCATTATGATATCGGGAAAAAAAGGTGCATTCCGATCGATGAGCTGCAGAGACAGTCGATTGCTGGTTATAGCGAAAAGCGGTTTTGATAGCGAGTTAGTTCGTGAATCGATGAGGCGCCGTCTTTTGTCCACCACGAGGTCGTGGTGCTGGGGTAAATCCCAATAGTTGGAGAGGTGACGTTGGCCACGATGAACGTCCAAACGAATGGACCGTTTAGGCTAATGAGAGAACCCTCCGCAGACTTTAATGGGCAAGCCGCTCACTGCAAACAGCTGCATGATTGTTGAAAGAACCTTTTTAATGGATGAAGAAGGTGGAATTCAGGAAACATCAGCAAATTGGAAATTGGCGTTATGCTCACTTAAACAGAGTCAATTGATGGAGGCTGAGGCACGTTGACGTTCTACTAAAACGTCCGCGGACGTCCAGCGAAGTCATGATTATTTTTGCGAGGGTGATGTGACTGGCAATTGAAGAATGCGGCATGGTGTAAGGCAATTAGTTGTTGCCTTGTTGCCGAAATTGCGATAGAACCAACAGTCGTTGAATTCGTTTGAGGCTGAGCAAGTCGCAGTGGCATTCGAGTGAGGGGTCGCGATGATCGTTACAGGTCGCGGAGCCTTTTACCGTAAAGGTCACCTCGTGTACTGGTTGAGGTATGTAGACGTAAAGTCCATAAGTCAAGTAATACCTGCTCACTTAGAGTTTTCTCGGTTTCTTGTCGCGACATGGAGTCGAAGTCATATTTGTTGACCATAAGCAGTTTCGCGCTCTGGAGCGGCATCGATTATTGGTCGGAGTTCTGTGGTGAGAGTGAGTGGTAATTGAGAGAAAACGGTGTCGAATTTACGTAAAAGTTTACCAGGAAAAATTTATTGTCTACGTCAGTACCTACAAAAGTAGCGTAGTAGTGGTCGCTTGTACCTGTCTCGGTGTGGTTTTCCTGTTTGTCGGAAGACATCACATCGGGGTCACCACTTTAGTTTGTTTAATCGAATACTTGAGCAAAGGAAAACCCGTGGTATTTTTGGCGGATTCTCTCCGTTTGCTTCTATCCGGAGGCTGTCACTTGGGCGTGGTGTGCAACTGTCATGTAGCTCGGCATCGCCAGAACGCTCCGTTGGGCGCGTTTTAACACCCCGTCACATCTATGTTGTTCACTCAAGTTGTTTTGTCAGTAAGCTTATTGGGTCGTATGAAAACAAATGGAGTTCTTGCTCAATAAGGCTAATACTTGAAAATTACTTGATATTACTTCATATTTAGGAGCTTTGTTTCTATAACTGAGTATTGTCGAGTATTAGAATGCGCACGTAAGCATTATTGGGAACATTATAGTATGTGCTGGAAGTTTGTAGTAACGGCGGACAAGAAAGCAGTGATAGTTTTTCCAATTGTTATGTTTCAGCAGCTTTCAAAGTTACCAATGACATCTAGCTGTCAAAATATGCAGAAAGTTTTGCCATTTTATCATGCATCGTTTTATACTTGCCGAACGTGGGAAAATTATTAAAAGATATTTTCGTTGTAAATACGCATCGTTAATTTCGTCATGAGATCGGTCGTCATCATATTTCGTCGCACCGTGAAAAAATTTGAGCGTGAGTACATTTTTTTGGATCTTAGGCCAACGAGACAAAGATTGGGTACGAAATGAAGAAAATATGGCCGCCTTAGTGGCCAGTATCGAAGAAAGCCCATAAATGTCTGGGCATAGCCAGACAGTCAACCCGGCTCATCTTCTCGGACGAGGCCAATTTTTGGCTAAGCGGTTATGTCCATAAGCATATGCATCCACAAAAATTGACTAGTTGTTGTGGTTTATGGCATGTTGGCACCATTTTACCTTATTTCTTTCGAGTTACTGTCAATGGTATCAGTAATAGAGCGACTTTCTGTGGTCAGAGCTCGACAATATCGATATATCCAAACTGTGATTCCAACAAAATCGCACTACATGACATACAAGCGACGCAACGCTTGGGTTTGTAAGGGAGAAATTTGGCGTCTGAATCATGATTTGACACCACTTGATTTTTTTTTCTGGGGCTACGTCAAGTCCTTAGTCTATGCTAACAAGGGAACCACTTTGGACGAGCTCAAGGCCAATATTCGCCACGCTATTGCCTTATATGTTGGACTGAGTCATCAAAAATTAGACCGATCGTGTGAAGCACTGCCAGCGAAGCCCGGCTATTTGAATGTTGTTCTATTCCACACATAATTGCATAAACGTAGCTTCAGAATGAAGCTAGAATTAACTTTATATTGTATCTTATACCGCTGTTGTTTTATTTAATTTCACTTCAGCAGATTTTAAGGAACATAATCAAACTTTATTAAACAAATTATTTCATGTACTAGTTAAAACGATCGCCTATTCGCTTGCCGATAAAGATGTGCAAGCGCCGCAATTTGTAACACCTGCCCAACGGTAATGCGAGAACTCTCAGCGCTTAGCGCTTAGACGCTTAGCGCTTAGACGCTTAGCTTGCATTTCCTGCACACGCGGACGTGTTCGAGCTTTTGTGGGAACCAAGGCCAATGCAAGACTAGATTTTAAGTATCTCATTATGTTGTTATTATTATTATTATGTTAGTTCTAAGCGAGACATGAAGATATAAACACCTAATTTATAGGAATAAGGTTGTAACGCAATCTTGTTGTTTCCTTTCAATACGAACAGTTCGGCCACGAAAAGTTGGCGTTCGTTTTTTTTTTTTTGGGTATGATCTTTAAGGAACCTTTACTTACTATTTAAACTTAAAGGTAACAAATTTTTCATTTATAAAAACATTTACCATATACCGAATAAAATAATCGGATTATAGATTCAAAAATTAAAAAGTATTTGAGTCATTGAGTTCTGTAAGATCCAGATGGAAATCCTTCATATCCTCAGTTTTTAGATTATAAAAAAAAAAATTAGTGTAAATACTCATACAATCAATTAACGGTAAAAATTGTAATAAGTCAGCTTTCTTTTTACTGCTTATTTATTTGGTTCAGAGTAACAGAACTTAAGGCCGCTAATTTTTATGGAGTTAAATCTACGTTACATTGTTTTAAAATTTCGTTTTCATCTAGGGATACTTTAAAAAAGACAGTACCGAATTCTTTATTATACCGTCGCCACTTTATATTTTTTATCAGTGAAAAATTTAGAAGTCTTCTTAAGTAATATCTCTGTTAACGAATTGTTGCTTATCGCCAAGTGTTCTAAAAAACTGGAACCAATCACGTGGGTGATGAATTTTTGTTGTTGTCCTTCTTTTCTGTTTTTCAATGAAATATACCACAAGAACTCGCTTCTATCGGGCATTATCCCTCCAAAGGCTTTTCTCCATATTGATGCTAAAGAGTTAGTACAAATCAGGGATGGCATTCCTGTAATATACCATCGCCATCGCTGTGCGAGAGACAAGGGCCTCATCTACGACGAGTATGTTACCAATGCTCAGGATCTCCTCCGTTTTAGTCCCGCGATTGCGTACAGAGATCGGATCGATGCCGAGGAACAGCACACCGAATTCTGGCGGGTTCTAGGAAGAGAGATGGTTTGCTCGTTCTCCTAGGTCGGTACATTATAAAGGTAACACACTTCTCTTAGTTATAAGTTAGGGGGATCTCGTGGCATTTATTAAATCTCGGTGATGCTTGTGCATGATGTTGACGAATGCCAGGCGCTCGAAATTGCAATTGGGTTGGAGACCACCCGATGCGAGAAGATACGAGTGCTCCCCACCCGAATTAAAGATAAGCTAGGCTAAGAAGCTTAGGTAGATTAAGTAGAATAGGGCTATAGTTTTAAGTTTTACACAAAATTCAAAAGATATGGTGTCTAAGTTTTCCAAACTATTTTCTTAGAAATTTCATATATTGAATAACTGATAGATATGATTAATCGTAAGATAGTTTTTAATCTCAAAGTCAAACTTTGAATAAGATTGTTAAGTTTAAAGCGTTCGTTAAGAGCCATTTAGCTGGAATAAGTAACTATTGTTGTCAAATAAGATTAAATGATTTTTATCTAGAATGTAAGTTAATAATGAAATTTTTTCATAGGCGCTGTGTACAGACCAAGCCGTAATATAAACTTTAACCATCTGTTCGACACACTGGAATGGTTGTAATGTTACACGCCCCATATTGTTATCTGTGGTGATTTTAACTATAACGCTTCCAAATCTGCTGACCTATCTAACTTCGTGATGTCGCTAAATCCCTTCGCGGTAAATAATACCAAACACACTTATCATTCAAACAATCACAGTACACTGCTTGATATCTTCTTCACTAGCGACTTAGACAAAACACACTTCTATAACCAACTTCCTGCCCTAGGTTTTTCAAAGCGTGAAAAAGACAAGGGTTTTGCATGTCCGAAATGCTGCTGGAAAGCCACAAAAAGAAGTAATTTTTGCATCGGATTGTTACTGGTGATGAAAAATGAATCCATTACGACAACCCCAAGCGCAAAAAATCATATGTGAAACCCGGCCAACCAACCAAATCAATGGCAAAGCCGAATATCCATGGCGCGAAGGTAATGATCTGTATTTGGTGGGATCAGATGGGTGTGCTGTATTATGAGCTGCTAAAACCGGGTGAAACCATCAATGGACAACGCTACCGAACACAATTAATCCGTTTCAAGAGAGCAGTAGCCGAAAAACGCCCGGAATATGCGACCAGACACGAGGCAATAATTTTCCATCACGTTAATATTCCGGTTAAGAACTATTTGGAAAACAGTGAGTGGGAAGACTTACCCCACCCACCTTATAGCCCAGACCTTGCCCCTTCTGACTACCATTTGTTCCGGTCGATGCAGAACGCCCTCACTGAAATACTTCTCACATCTGAGCAGAATATCAAAAATTGGCTTGATTCATCTTGTCCACAAATTGCCAGAAAGATGGGAAAAAGTCATAGCTTCAGATGGACAATACCTTGCATAATACTACTCTACATGTTTTTCTTAAATAAACGTTCAAATTTTGAAAAAAAAACGCACAAATTAAATTACATACCCAATAACACACATTTTTAATACCATTTTAACTACCTCTGTGTATCCCAACAAATGAAAAAAATCCAAAATTGTGCCCATACCAAAAAAGGCGATTAGTAACTTATCTGAATACAGACAAATCACAATTCTGTCTTACCTTCTAAGATAATTGAGAAAGCTCTTCTTGCACAATTAATCCAACATCTCGCAGAACATCAGCTAAGCTTGTGTTAATCGGGTTTTAGAAGAAAGCGAAGCTGCAAAAGAGATCTCTTATTTATCACTGATGAGATTCGAAATGGTCTCAATCGAAATGAACTTGCAATTTTAACCTTTCTTGATTTCTCAAAAGCTTTCGATACGGTAAACCACGCAATCTTCTGTTTTAAACTTGTAAGCCATTTTAATTTTTCTACCCCATTGGCAAAATTGGTATATTCATACCTAACTCTTAGACAACAATCCGTAGTCGTTGGAAATCGACAGTCTGAAATGTTATCGATGACAACTGGTGTACCGCAAGGGTCTATACTCGGGCCAATTCTTTTTTAAATACACGACAATGAGCTCCCTAATGTTTTACAACACTGCAGCGTCCATATGTACGCAGACGATATGCAACTATTTATACAAAGTCCTACTAGTTTAATAGAATCTACGGCATTAAAAACAAATGAAGATCTCCGTGATACCTTTGCCTAAACCCGAGAAAATAAAAGCCATCGTTGTACATCGGAATAACATAGATCTGACCTGCAAACAGTGGACTCAAACCTTGAATACCACTTATCTATCTATATAGTCCCCTTCAAAGTAATCCCCATCGACTGCAACACACTTATGCCAGCGCTTAATCCAATCCTCGAAACATTTTTTATATTCGGTTTTCGATATGTCCATCAGTGCTTCCTGCGATTTTTCCATTGATTCTTCTCGGCTGCTAAAACGTGTTCCCCGTAGTGGTTTTTTAACTCGATGTAACAGAAAGAAGTCACAGAGAGCCAAATCAGGTGGCTGTTGGATGGTATTTGTTGCATTTTTCGTCCCAAAAATTACGAAAAATGATGGCACTGTGCGACGGTGCGTTATCATGGTGCAAGATCCACGAGTTTTCTGTCCACAATTCTGGTCTCTTAATTGTCTCCCAAATAATACCCTTTGTTTACTGTCTGGCCTTCTGGCAAAAATTCATGATGCACTACACCGTTGTAATATATGAAAACCGTGAGCATTGCCTTTTTTTGACTGAAAACGACGTGGTTATTTTAGTCTCCGCTCATTTGGTGAACGCCATTCACTTGCCTGATGTCGGGATTGCGTATCGTACTCGTCTCGTCTCCAGTAATGATCCTTTTGATGAATGTGGGATCGGATTCAGCCTCGCAAATCATCTCTTTTGCGACGTTAACACGGTTTCTTTTTTGGATGAAATTGGGGTCTTTTGGCACCAACTTTGCTGCTACACGACGGAAACCCAAATCATTAAAAAAAAAAAATGTCGTGGACGGATCCATAAGCAATGTTCAAGTCCTCCGTTATCTCTTGGATGTTTAATTTGCGGTTATTGACCAACATTTCTTTTACTTCATCAATGTTTTCGTCGGTTTTCGATGTCGGTAGTCTGCCACTGCGTTCATCATATTCGATTGACTCACGATCACTTTTGAACCGCTCGTGCCACTGGTAAACGCCCGCTTTCTTTAGAGAAAAGTGCCGAAACACTTTTCCAACACCACTAAATCCGCCACACGGTGGTTATTCGGTTTTTTTGATCAAGGTGGTATGTTGAGTCTGTTCGAAATCTAGGTATAACCTTAAGTCGTACAATATCGTGGGACCTAAATATCACTGCAAAAATTGGAAAAGTTTATGGCTGTCTCCGTCTTCTCTGGGCTTCTAGCAAAAACTCTTCGACTGCCAATTTTATTGAACTGTTGTGAATTATTTGGTAAACTCGACTGCAGGTCAAAAAGGAAATTAATTGTGGTCTACAACAATATTGCACTTTATATATATAACCTGCGTAGATACGACCATGTTTTGTCGTATGCCAAAACAATCTTTGGACGTTTCTTTGAAAATGTACTGCTGTTTAATATTATAATGCCGGATACTTATCGTTATAATCGTTATATTGCCCTCGAAGGGAACAATGTTAAATAGCTAATAAGAACATTTGTTGCGGCACGATTCTAGTACACGAACTTTTCTTTCTTTCTGGTCTTTCCATTTTTATTTACGTACAATTTTCCTGCACTTCCGCTCTCTCTTGTGGATTTTTTCCATTGATATGCACCAGGTTTTTCTTCTGGAAGCTATCAATTTTTTCCAACTGGCTGCTAGAAATTCTAGTTTCAAAGAATAGTCGGATTCACTGCTGTCATTTTTGATGTTAGGTAAAATATACGATTAACACAGATCTGCAGTGGTTTTCTCCTTTCAGTTTTGATGATTGGTTTGGATAGATTTTGGGGTGCTGATTATGGGAAAAATATTTTAAAAATTCCATCACGTCAGGATTTTTAGTTATTTCGCAAATTTACCTAGGCCTTCCTAGTTATTAATTAATATTTTATTTTAGTCGTTTCTTGTTGAACAAAAAATGCGCAGAATGGTTGCAGTATACAAAAATGAATAAGTTCTTATAAATAATTAGTTAAATATAACTTAATTAACTAAGTGACACACCCTTATATGGTGGAAATTAACTTAAATCGTTAGAAGAGGGTTAAGGAACGTAGATTAATATTTTTTTGTATAAATAGCTTCATCATTGTTTTTACAAAATCAGTACTTACGTGCAATTCGTAACGCTCACTTGAAAAATGGCATCGCGAAAGCGTTTAAACTCTCCGGAAAATTTTTTGTGGGGAGTTTATGCTGAGAAACGGCAGCATAACATTACCAAATTCATAAGTAAAGTTTATAATATGTATTCCGGCCTAACAATCGCCAATCAAGATAAACAGTGGGTCCCACATAAAGTTTGTACGACATGCGTTCGTGAACTTTGAAAGTGTTCAAAAGGGAAGAACAATACCCTTGATCTCCTATTGCCTGTGTTATGGAGAAAACCTCAGAATCACACTGAGAACTGTTATTTTTGCTACTGCAAGACTACAGGCTCTAATTTAAAAGCAAAATAGAACTTGGGATATCCAACACTGCAATCAGTAACACTCGCTGTGCATCGCGAACAGAACGTTGTACCGCCATCACCGACATAAATTGTAGGAATCATTGCAAGCAGTGACAGTGATGTCGAAGAGGTATATCAACCTGATGCTGAACTTGAACTTAGTACAAGTGGAACACAATTATTTTCAAAATCAGAACTGACCGGCTTAACGAGAGATCTAAACTTGCCAAAAGATGTAACTAAGCTCCTCGGATCAAGACTATTGGAAAAGAATATGCTTGCTCCTGGCACTTTATTTTCTTTGCATCGCTACAGAGAAAAAGACTTTGTACCATATTTTGCTGAAGATCGTAATCTAGTGTATTGCGAAGACATTCCTGGCTTAGTGAAAATGTTTAACATTGAATATAAAGCGAACGGATGAAGATTGTTCATAGATTCATCAAAATGAAGTTAAAAAGCAGTCGTTTTGCATAGTGGCAATAAGTAAGCTTTACTGCCAGCCACTCATTCTGTATATTTGAAAGAATGCTACGACAATTTGGGAAATGTATATATAAGATAAAATAAAGCACGTAAAACAAGGTTGAATAGTCTGTGGAGATCTGAAAATTTTAAGTATGCTGCTCGGTCAAAAAGGTGGCTATAAGAAGTACCCTTGCCACCGAGGACTGAATCAAAAATGTTGTGAGAGACAATTTAGTCGAGAAAATGTTTTGCTACCCCCTTTACACATAAAACTGGTGAAACTGGGATAGTGAAATAATTTGTAAAGGCGCTGAACAAAGATGAAAGTTTTAAATATCTTCACCAATAAATGAAGCTAAACCAGAAGAAGGTATTTTCGTTGGCCCAGACATAAGATGAAACATACAGCTTTCGATGAAAAATTGAATGAAATTGAATAGGAAGCCTGGAAATTTTTCAGGAAGTATGAGGACATTTTCTAGGAAACCATAAAAGTCCAAATTATGAGGAAATTCTGAATAAAATTATTGGAAATTCCGGAAAAATGGGATGTTCGACGAGCATTAAACTTCACTTCCTTAATTCCTGGAGCTGTAAGTGAAGAGCAAGGCGAAAGATTTGCCAAGATTTGAAAAAGTTGGAATTTCGGTGAAAAAAAAGAAAGATTCCACAAAAGTATTTAATATTTTTAATTTGCTTATGTATTTTTAATATTTTAAAGGCATGTAATTGTTTCTTAATTGTATTTAAAAAAATGCTCAGTAAAATTGGCTTTTTTTTGCGAATTCACTCGTTTACAAACTTTTGGTTCGCTGATACTCATTTCTATTACAAAAAGAGTTGTAAGTGTTTGATATACACTATTTGATTTTAGTTTGCTAATTTAATTGCCTTACCTTAGTAATAAGATATTCATAAACACTAAACTTTTTAATAATTATAAATCGAATATCCTTTCAGAAAGATCAGTGCTCGCCACAAAATTCCACAAGCGGGTTGTTCGACTTAGGAACGAATCACGATATTTCAGAGTATGTTCGAAAGTGGGCTTGGGGGTATACTGATGAGCATTTAAAGCAAAACGGGTGTTACGGTTGAAGGTTTGAGTTGGAGACAGGAGACATTACGTCGGTGTTCAAGGATATCAATTGACTGACTGATATTAGTACCACCTATGAGTTTTATCGCTCGATTTTGAATCATATGTAGCAGGTGCAGAGATATTTTGGGAGCACCCGGGCAGATGTGAGCATTGTACTCCAATTTTGGGCGATTGAATGCCTTATGTAGTGAGGCCCGATAAGATAAAGCCTATATAGAATTAGAAGTAGCAGGTAAGAGATCGTTGATGAAAATCAAAAAGAGTCCAAAGAGCTGACAGCTAGAATGTCGTTGTTAATGAGCGTTGGGATAGAGGATGAGGCAGAATTTCTGATGGTTTTGACGAAAGACCAAACATGTTTACTACTTTTGAGACATTGTAAGATTTTTTTCCTCAGTTTTTGGTCGTATTGGAATTTCACACGCTTAATCCTAGATTCATAAACTATATTCATTGTTACATCATTCATAAACATAGGTCTCTGAGACCCCTTACCTTCAAAGTTATCTTATTTACTCTCTATAAAGATTTTTGCAAAAAAAAGTACATAGGTTACTTTAGGAAACATTTATTATAAATAAATAAAAGAAATAACTATAAAATTTGTTCACTCTGTGCAATCCTGACACCAGTTCCCGCGATGTTCCCCGCATATGGGACGTTTGCAGGAGGTGCAGCAAAATCTGGTGTTGAGTTTACTGAAACACATGGCAAAGTATCACTTAAAATGGCATCAATATTCCTTTTTAGGCATCGCCTCAAAGTTGGTACTTCACGACGACGACGCAACCAGGACTCCATTAATTTCTGTGATATTTCCTTTACAAATGCTTGCCTTGTCAAGGGTTTTTGTTTATTACGGCTGCTATTATGTACGTGGATGACAAAAGGGTTTACAAAATTTTATGATATCTGGCTTACCAGATGGTGCCGAATTTCTATTTCCGTGAGCTCTGGAAAGCAGAAGAACGTTTTTTTTTTTTTTTTGGCCTGAAAGATACTAATGTAGATTTGCCATCGAAACAAACCATTGAAGATCCTGTCTGTCTTGGTTGCAAAAGTTGTGGAGGGATCTCTCGCTTGTTAGACCGAATTGTACCAACAATTGTTAATTTGTATGGCTCCTGCAATAGCTCTTTTGCTAATGGCACTGACGTGAACCAGTTATCCATGGTCACATTACGATTACTACCTCGCAGAGTTTCCGTAAGTTTCTTGACGAAAAAAGATGCCAATGGTTCTCCATTCGAATTTGTGTCCTTTCCCATATATGGTATCGCATCTAATATATAGTTTGTCTACGAATCACAAATGATTACTTTTTTTATCCCATATTTGTCAGGTTTTGATGGTGTATACATTCGAAATGGACAACGTCCACGAAATCCCAGTAGCTGTTCATCCACAGTCACAAATGAACCGGGCTTGTAACTGTCTCGACGTACAGCAATAAACATTTCCCATATTTCCCTGACTGGGGCAAGCTTATCAACAGCTTTTCGATCTTCTCGGGTCGTTTTATCATCAAATCTTAAACAATTCAGTAAAAAATCGAACCAATCTTTGGACATAACTGAATTATATTTAGTTCCACTTTCGGTTGGATCAAACAGCTCTGGGCTTGTGAGATGGTTAAATTTTTTTCTTGCTGTTAATAAAAGTAATCCTATCAAGGCATTTATTTCTTCAGCACAAGTATCACTAACTGTAGCTGTTTTATCCGTGTAATTTGGTCTTTTAGTAGAGACCTCTGTATTGGTGTGAAATACAATGATATTCACTATCGAATCAGAAGCAAACAATTTGAATTGGTCTAGTGGATTTATTGCATTTTTAGCTTCATTTTTCGGCCCTTGAATAATGCGAATTATGTTTCTTGACGTTGAGATGGGTTTGCTGACCACTTGTGACCGTTCTTGCCTCTCAGATTGTTAATTGATGGGATAATTATTTGAGCTGCTGGTTGTCCTGAACTTACCTGTTCCAATAGAGGCTGCTCATTATCTGATGAATCGGTGGAATTGATACAACGGCGGCGACAATGATTTGACGTTTGAAGAGGTTCGTCATCAGAATTACTTGAATCATCTGTAGGTCGTTCACTTTGAGTCTCTAAAACATCTTCGACTTCACTGCCAAAATCATTCGGAGGAAGATCGTCTTCATCGTCTCTGGCCAATAGTGAATTGAACAAATTTGAACAAATCAAATTGATTGCAAATTTATAATTATCAAAGCGATTTACCAACTATATAACGTTTATATAACGAATGCTAGATAGAAATTATCAAAACTAATAATTATGTGCACAATTTGTAGTAGAACATATATGTATAGTATATATTGTCCTTTCTATGAAATTTCCGCACATTCAGTTCAGTTTATAAGGTAAATACAAAACACGCAACTATGAAAAATTGTAACACTATTCATAAACATACGTACCTCAGACCCCTTTCACGTAAAATATCGAAAACAATGCACCAACGAAACTTGCGCGACTTGGTACTGAGATGCACGTGTTTATAACTCTTTCACACCGCATGCTATGATTGATTAATCAACTGAGAGGGCCTGTGAGACCCATGTTTATGAATCTAGGGTTAAGAAAGGAGTTGCAGCTATACCTAGCTGGTTTGACTTTTTTTTTTTTTTTTGGTTTTCCTCAGTCGGGTTAGTCGTGTAGGTTTTGTAGAGACGAAAAAAATATTTCTCTTACCCTGACAGTCTCTTTACATTTCGAGTCGTACGACGCTTTTTCCGATGAGGGAAAAATTATCTCATTCCAAAGAGAATGATGTCTGTGATCATATCAGCACCGGTATCCACGTCGTTATCGAGGAAAAAGAACAAGCAGTTAAAATTCCTAAAGAAGCTGTTAAGTCCATTCCAATTAGTTTTCTCGTGTTGCCGTATATTTCCTTAAGGAATCCTTTCTCTAACTGTGTGGTCCATGTACGAGAAATTATATGATATGACACAATGTTCCGACGAGCCCATAGGGGAAAACACATGAAAGGTGTGCTTATCAGGATGAGAGGCTAAAAATAAGTCCAGGGTGTTGACGGTATGACTATCAAAGTCTGGCATTCGTGTGGGCTCATTTATAAGCTGGATCAAGTTATTTTCCACAGCGAAGATCTCAACACATTGTACTTCGGGTGTTGTTTATCCAGAATGTCGAAATCAACCAGAATAATAATAATTTCAGTCAGAGTAAACGGAGAGACAATTCTTTGTATGGAGTCAGGTAACGCATCAAACTCGTTTAAGGCTTCTGTAAGTAAAGCTGTAGTGGATACTTTGCTTACAGAAATAGAATTTTAACCACATGAAGTTGAAGTCAAGATTGGAACACGGATCACATTGTGGTGGAGTTTCGTATGTTACATCACTCCGCAGCTGAATGGCGAGATCGCGGTAAGAAAATAATAAAGGTACTAGTTCGGAGTCACGTAGCTTTAGATCATAGCGGTCTTTCTTTGTTTTACTGAGTGTAAACAAAGTGATTATTTTTTAGCCCGCGTATATTGGCATCGTTGACCCTGAGTCGTTAATTCAAATTTAAATACTTTTCCTACCCATACTTCAATTTTCGAGATATTGCTTTTCAAACACACAAAATATTTGATTTTTTTAATAAATGTTTAGAAAAATCGCATTTATCACAGAAAAGTGTAGTTATAAGGTTACTTAAGTGTACTTAAGATTACTAATCGATCCAGTCTCCCTTAATTTTGGAGTTAATCTCTTCACAGCTGATGAAGCTAAATCACTATTCCTACCATATTTTGTACGAAAATTGCCAAATCTTTATTATTTTCTAAAATATTGCTCCATTTTTGATAACCTTGAGCTGTCAGCTGCCACACTGTTTTTTTTTTTTTTTTTCTTCATTGGCAATCCTCTACCGAACAAATGGCGCAGCATTTAAGTCTTCGATTCGAACGAATTGTATCGTTTCACAGGATTTTCTTGATCCGAAGAAATCTAACATCACGCACAATCCCCAACCTGGAGTGCAAATCTCTTTCTGTGAATCAATAGTCAGCACCTCAACTGGTCATGAACTATCCTTTCGTTCCGGAGCAACAGATAACTCAGACAGAAAACTAGTCTTTTGTGCTCCTTGTAAGTTCATTTTAATAAAACTTTTCGAAGAAAGATGAGTAAGTGCTTCAGTGACAAAGTGCCTACAATGCCAGCACCTACAATGTCAACGCAGAGTACCTGAAACATGATGGGACGGTAAGCCGGAAATTCACGGCGCCAATGTTCCGCGGTGTCATCATCAATTTCACAGCAAGTGTCACAGGATGTTCTATCACTTATGGTCATCACACTTAAATGCTTAGCAAAAGCGTAGCGCCCCGTCACGGTCGCAGTAATCAACTTGCAATCTTTCCTACTGACGGACAGCAGGAAACTCGTTGAACTTTTAGAGATGTCGGAAAGAATTCGTTTGATCTGTCGGGAACTTACAGGGTCGTGTCATGTCATATAAGACATGCTTATATGAGACCCCACTGTCAATGGAAGCTCTAACCGTGAACGTACACAGACCTAACGTATCTTCTGGTTCTAACAAACTGTTATCTGTGCCTTGCCTAGTAAGTTCATTGGCGATTTCAACTACCGTGATCCAATTGTGATCTTGGATCCAGACAAGAATCAGTGAATTCAGCTTTCTGACTACGTTCAATGATGTCTTGCATTCTCAAACTATCTTGGAAGTCGTAAGAGGATTCACGAAAGCTCAAATCGCAGCTTGCTTGTCGATACAGATGCAAGTGCTTTCCTGCTCCACTAATACTTCACAATATAGTTCGTTGCCAACAAGATTGCATAAACGTATCTCCATTTGAAAGATAAATGCAAGTTTTCTTAACAAGGATTGAAATCTAACATTGTTGTCCTCCAGAAAGATGCCAACGCTGGACTCTAAATCGATTTTGGAGCCATCCGTGAAGACTAAATTCTTTTTCGAAACCAGTCTTGGGCACAGTGAAAGTCGATTTTGTAAGAATTTATTGTATTTTATTCTATAAATAAAGGTGTTCATTCAGTAACTGGTGTCATTGCGTCAGATGGCGTGTCCATAAGAAAAGAGTCAGAAGACAGCCGGTGCGCAAGGTCATCAAAGCTTTTTTGAACGTTGTACCAAAGACAACTTTTTTTTAAAGAGAAGATGGCACGGAAAATACCTACTGACCTCAGCTTCAACGTTGAAGAAGCTCATATTTGATTTGATTTAGTTGAGCCATTTTATGAACTATTTATGCTGACTGGGCATCGCCAGGTTAACATCGCTCAGTGCCCACACTAATAACGCAAAATCAAAATCGAATAAAAGCTCCAATTCATCGGGTGCAAGGAAGAATCAAAGGTCGGTGTGAGTGTTTATGGAGTCTTGCATATTCCATTGCCGAGGTCCAATCAAACTAAAAAGTCCATCTTTTTTTTATGATCAACACGAGCTCATGGGATTTGAGTACCTTTAAAATGTTTGTACAAAGTACCAATTTACTTTGGCTTTGAATGTTTCCAAGTTATAATGAGAGAGAGCTCGGAAAGGAATTCCAGAAGCGAATTGTACGGCTTAGTTATGAATTACGATATTTCACAGTACGTCCGAAAGTGGGCTTGAGGGTATAGTGAAGAGCATTCATAGTGAGGCGGGTGTTACGGTGTAAGGTTTGAAGGGACGGAGTTCTACTGACGATTTCTATGGAGCACTCGATAAAACTAAGTGAGACAGGAGACATTTCCCCGGTGTCCAAGGCTGTCAATTGAATGAATGATATTTGTATTAACTATGAGTTTTATCGCACGTGTTTGAATCCTATCCAACAGGTGCAGAGATATTTTAGGAGCACCTGATCAAATATGGGCATTGTACTCCAAATTTGATCGATTGAATGCTTTATATACTAAGGCACGCTCAAAGGGGGTGAAATATTTCTTACATTGCTTGAGGAAACCTAGACATTTCGCAGCATTTTTGGCGACATCGAATATGTGTTCATTCCAACGTAATTTATCACTGACACACATACCGAGAACGGAAAATTTTTCGGCTTCGATGATACAAGTGATATTTATGGATAATGACTGGTTATTTAAGTCCCGTTTTAATGGCAGCTGACCGCATTGTGTTTTAGTAGCACTGAATTCCACCCTCTTGATAGTTCCCCAATTTGTTATTTTGTGAATATCGGCATTTATTGAGTTTAAGGGACGTGAATCCGGGAACGAATATGAAAAGCCAAGAGTGAGTGTCGAAGACAGAACAGAGCTCCGTGGCATACCAGCATGTATAGGGTGATTCATCGTGATTCTTGATTAATATTTTAAAATAAAAGAATATTATCTGTTAAAAGAACAATTCATGGCATTTGCTTTTTAAAAATGATATCATGTAAATGTTGGCCACGAGTAATTCTGAGGTGGTCCATTCGAAAGGTCCAATTTTAGGCGACTCGTTCGAGCATAGCAAATAGTATCTCGCGGATAACATGAGTAACGTTGGCTTCCAAAACGTCAATCGTAGCTGGGTTTTTCCTGAAGACCTGAGATTTTACATATCTCCAGAGAAAATAGACCAAAGGTGTGATATCGCACGATCTAGGCGGTCAATTTAAGTGCTCACCAAAATGATTTCTCAACAAATCAATTTTTTCACGGGCTGTATGGCTCGTAGCGCCGTCTTATTGAAACCAGAGCTCACTGAGACCATGTGCTTGAATTTCAGGAAGCAAAATATCCGTTAACATGGCGCGGTAACGGTTACCATTGAAGGTAACATTCTGATTTGCCTCATTTTTGAAGAAATATGGACCAGTGATTTCACCAGCCCATAAACCACACCATACCGTTGTTTTTAATGGATGTAATGGTAGCTCTTGGTAATCTTCCGGTTGCTCATCAGTCCAAATACGGCAATTTTGTTTATTAACGTTTCCATTAAGCCAGCAATGGGATTCATCACTAAACAAAATTTCTCGATAAAACCCCGGATTTTCATTGGGTTTTTCCAGAGCCCATTCACTGAAAATATGACGCAAATTCAAGGCGCTTGGTCTCAATTCTTGCATAAGTTGAATTTTGTACGCTTATAGGCCGAGATCCTCATGTAAAATACACCAAGCCAAGCTGCTGAGAACGACGACGAATCGATTCGTCAACCACATCTGCTATAGTCCCTTCACTAGTTGCTGGAAGTGGTCTAACCGGTCGAGTATCATCCACTTATGTAAACTGGGACTCAAATTTGCGAATGATATTGGCAATAGTGGTTTCAGTAGGTCGATTATGGGCACCGAAAGTTTCTCGAATCGCAAGAAAAACAATTTTTCTCACAGAACGCTGATTTTCGTAATACAGCTGAACAATTTGGAGACGCTGTTGTGGTATAAGTCTTTTCATGATGATTTGCCAAATGATACTAAATAAATATGATAAAGCAAACCTCACGATGAATCACCCTATATTTTGTGAATACTATATACCATAAAACTTGTAAGGTATTGTAATTTTTAATCATTTTAATATTTTCGCTTCAGTTTTTGGTCTTATAGAAATTTCACACATTTGAGAAAGATGGTTTTGTTGGTCCGAAAAAAATTTTTTCTAACCAGACAGTCTCATTGAAGCTCGAGTCGTACCGTGCCTTTTCTGTTGATTTAATACTTTCCACCTAATAACGGATAAAACATCTCATTTCAAAAATAATAGTGTCTGTGATATCAGCAGCGGAATTCACGTCGTTATCGAAGAAACAGTTAAAATTCCTAAAGAAACTTCCAAGTCCGCTTTATCGTTGGCCATACGATTCTTTTAAGGAATTTTTTCTCTACTTGTTAGTTGATGTACAATAAACTAGCTGATATGACACAGTGGTCCGACGAACCTAGAGGAGATAGCACATTGACCTTCTATTTACCAGGCTAGAAAGTCCAAAGGGTTATACAAAAAAATAAAACTATTTCGTACTTAACTTACTCACCCCTAATCAAAATACTAATTCATATGATTCTTCAACCGGTCCTGTCAAAGCGAGAAACTTCCAATTAGACATCTCGAAGCGCTACAAGTCTTTTCATTCATTAATTTCGCTCGCTATACTTAATTAATACAATTATCTCACCGAAGATTCAACCGTTTAACATAACAATCAAGCCAATTGGAATTAGTAAATCACTACGTCAAAAGAACCCAATATCCGGGTGTGATAATTAATCATCTTTATGGAGCCGGCAAAGCGCAAGCTTCTTTCACCATCTCCACATATGTTCAAATATTTACTAATATACGTTATCATACCTTAAGATCGTGCCGCGTACATCTATCTATTTATCTTAAGATGAGTTATGCCAGCATTATACTGAAAATGATTATCTGCAACCTGGAAAAGATGGGGTGTCGTGATTTTGGGTAATTAATCACCTACCGATGGGTAGGTAATTACAAAGTGGCAGCAAGTGAAGTCGAATTCCGAGCTAATTGTCAAATCAGACATGTCTTACGTGTATGTCAAAAGTAATAATAAAACTCTTGCAAGCTGTCATTTGTGTCAAAGGCATCAAAACTCACAGGAGTTACATTTTTGCATAAATAATTTATTAATTATTATTAATTTATTAAGTTTTTTGTATGGAATCGGGTTAATAGCATACTTGGTCGTATCAAATGGCAAAACATTTAGAAACGTCTTGATGTCTTATAGTGGTAACCATCGGCTTCTAGGGTGTGTGATGGCTCAACATTAGCTGAGGAGACACCACTGAAGTTGGAAACTTCACCAAGGGATGGAGATTCAACAGCGTTGTGCGATGGTGCTGGATAATTGAATTGAGTTGGTGGGACATATTGGTTAACTGGAGCCTGAACACGATTTGTGGCTGGAGCTGGCAATCTATTTGGAGCTGGGGCTGGTTGCCTGATTGGAGCTTGAATGGATGCAGGTGCTGGCGGTGGAATGTATTCGTTGGCTGGAGCTTGTGAATGGACTGGATTTGGAGCTTGTGCATGAGTTGGAGCTTGAGCTTGAACTTGTACATGGCCTTGTGCTTGTTGTTTGTTTACAGAAATAGATTGTTGTCTAATTGGAGCGTGAACTGGAGCTTGGTGCCTTGATGGAGGAATATATTGATTGGCTGAACCTTGAACATGGACTGGTGATGATGCTGGTGCATGCGCACGAACTGGAGCTGGAGCCTGTGCACGGATTGGGGCTGGTGCCGGCACATGAGCGTGGACTGGAGCTGGAGCTTGTTGCCTGCCTACGGAAGCATGTTGTTGCCTAACTGGAGCTGGAGGTTGGTACCTAACAGGTGCTGGTGGGGGAATATATTCATTTCCTGGAGCTTGAGCATGAACTGGTGCTGGAACTGGTGCTGGTGCTGGTGCTGGTGCTGGTGCTGGCACATGAGCATGAACTGGAGCTGGTGCTGGAGCTGGAGCTGGAGCTGAAATCCTACCTGGTGCTCGTGGGGGAATGTATTCGTTAACTGGAGCAGAAACATGGACCTGTTGCCCTTTGTTAACTTGTTTAACTGGAGCTGGCGCTCTTATAGCTTGTGGAGCTGAGTTGTATGGACCAGTTGATGGGGCAGAATAATCGTAACCTGATGCAATCTCGTTAACATCACGACGATGACGGTACCTCTTTACGGTCCTATAACGATAACCATCCTCAGCCAAAGTATGGGCTGGTTCGGTCTCCAAAAAATTACTTCCTACAACGGCTTCCTCCACAGGCGGTAGATATTCAGCAGATGGCGCTCCAGCGCTAACTGCTGCAATAATAGCCAATCCGACGATAAAAAGTTTCTACAAAATTTAAAATCGATTTTATTTTATATTTTTTAATATATCTCGCACTCGAATCCTTACCATTTCGACAAATGTCGCTTCCCTATTCCACGTTTGGTTTAAAAGAACCGAATGACGCTCTCAAAATTTTGATCACAACATTTATAGTCACGGAAATAAGGCGGCTGACTCTACTTTACTCCTCATTTCATAAATGCCGGTTACCGACCCCGCAGACTGATCCCTCACTTGACTTTCTGTCGCTAAAATACTTACTCTTAGGTTTTGTTATTTTTGTTTTCTTTTTTTTTTTTTAATTTTTTTTCCTTTCCCAAAAAACTAACAAAACTACTCCATCACACTAGCCTTTATTCAAATTGTGATTTTTTCCCCAAATAAAAATTAAAAAAAAAAAAAACAAAAACAAATAAAAGCAGAAAAAAAATAATTAAACTTATATAAGAGATGGGAACAAATAAAGAGGCAGCAACTGATAACTGGTTTTTCGCTTTCGTTGTCCAAACTTGCGTGTTACGTACGAGTAGAACAAAACTTACGTTTTTGGTCAGATTTTCATGTAAATAGAAACCGTTCACTAATACCAGCACACGCGGAAGTATTTCTACTGAATGCCATCTAAAGTGCGGTTTAAAATCAAAAATAGTCTTAGAATTCTGAATGCCGCCCTACAGGTTCATTAAGTATGCACGGCAGTGTAAAAGATACTCCATACGAAACTTACTCGTGTTTTTCGTACACTTTATTTATTTATTTTAAAAATTAATTTTTATCGGTTTCACAAAGAGCCTCATAAATTGGGCTTTTAATTACGCCAACATTTTAATCCAATTAAGGCAAAGATTAATAGATGCAAAGATTCAGATTATGAATGGGTCAAACGAAGCTACTGTTAGCCGGTGAAATGAAAAGTGTTAAAACTGGGGGAAAATAATATCTTGAGATTGCTTTTAGGTTGGTAAATAATTTTAAGTTATTATGAAGTAATTGGTCATAGCTTTTGAGCCTTGATGCTTA
The DNA here is from genome assembly GCA_907269105.1 of Volucella inanis. NCBI lineage: Eukaryota > Metazoa > Arthropoda > Insecta > Diptera > Syrphidae > Volucella > Volucella inanis. The sequence goes on from OU026153.1 coordinate 41,517,287, forward strand.
GCATTTGAAGGTGGCGGTTGACAATCTATTAATATACAAAGAATGACGAGCGATGATTTTGGCAGGTGGTCATGACGTCAATTAGCTCCGAAAAGGGCTAGGCGAAAATCTTTTGGATTGATATTGGATATGACGGAAGAATTATGTAAGGAAAAACTAGATGCTTGGGCAACATACTATATTTCAGTTTCAAGGTTTAATAAACCTCCGATCAACTCATTAAGATGATTACAAACTATTGTTTCGTTAGGGTACAGCGCACACAGGTAAATTTTCCCAAATCCATGCTCAAAACTATAAAATAAAAATGTCCGATTTGTTGTTTTTTTTTTTTTTTTCTAAAGCCAAATTGTTTACAAATAACATGAGCTTAGAACTTGATTGATCAGGCTGCTGTGCACATTGCAATTCTTTACTCAGTTGATGATTCTAAAGTGGAAACTTAAAGTTAACACGTGCAGTAGCAAGTTTGCTTGGTGATAAGCAGTAGTTTAGCTTTGTTTTTTTTTTGTAGGTAAAATAATTTTGTATTAATTCTGTTGCTAGTGGTATGTAAAACAAGGGCGATGACTTCTAGTGTAAATTAAATTTTCCAAGTAATTTAAGATAATGTATTTTGGCAGATAAAAAAATATATTTTTAAACTTTGATAGCGTAAAAATTAAATTGAAATCGCTTTACAATGGAAATAGCCCTTAAATTTAGATTTATATTTTATTAATAAGAAATAATTATTAAACATTGCGATTTTTTGCGATTTTTTTTAAATTTTGGCTCTAAAAGGTGCTAGTGATGCTGAAAAAAAAAAAATTTTTTTTTTGTGCCACATAATCGCCATCACGTTTCATTTTTCTTTTAAGAAATAAAGTTTTTAAATTTTTAAGAAGTTATACGTCTCGTGACATTGAAGAAGAAATAAATTTTTTGGTAGGGTAGGTTGAGGAAGGTAAGAGTGGCTGTTGGAAACACCAACCAACTTAACACATGGACTGAAAAGTCCGTTTTATAGTAAAAACACAAAATTTTTGCAAAATTCAACTTTATTTACAAATATAGTTGCCTTCGAGGGCGAAACTATTTTTCAATCTCTCGATACCAGTTTTGTAGTACGATTTCAGTTTAGCCTCAAAATAGGGCTCTGTTTCGGCGATTACTTCTTCATCGGTCTTAAATCTCTTTCCGGCGAGCATTCTTTTGAGGTCTGCGAACAGAAAATGCGATGGGTAGGGAAGCAATTCTTAGCCGAATTCATTCAATTTTGCCATCGTTGTGACACGATGCATTGTCTTGATGAAACAGCACATTCTTTTTCTTCAAATGCGCCATTTTTCTGCGATTTCGTCCTTCAAATGCTCCAACAACGCAACGTAATAGTCGCTGTTGATAGTCTGCCCCTTTTGAAGATAGTGGATGAAAATTATTCAATGTTTATCCCAAAATACGGTTGCCATAACCTTACCAGCCGACTGTTGAGTTTTTGGTCGTTTTGGACGAGGTTCGTCGCCTGCTCGCAACTCAGCTGACTGCCGACTTGACCCTGGTGTGAAGTGATGGAGCCAAGTTTCATCCATTGTCACATACCGACGTCAAAAATTCCGCTTTATTGCTGTTGAACAGCTTTAAACACTCCTCTGAATCATCAACACGGTTTTGTTTTTGGTCGACTGTGAGCAAACGCGGCACCCACTTTGAACAGAGCTTTCGCATAACCAAGTATTCGTGTATGATATATCCAACACGCTCTTTTGATATCTTCAGAGCCTCAGCTATCTCGATCAACTTCACTTTACGGTCATTCGTAATCATTTTTTGGACTTTTTTGATGTTTTTATCTGAAACAGCTTCTTTTGGATCCACTGCGTGAATCATCTTCTTAAATTTTTCAATCCACTTGCGAATGGTTCGTTCGGCTGGGGCAGAGTCCGGGTAACACTTATCAAGCCATTTCTTTTCATCGGCTGCATTTTTCCCCATCAAAAAGCAATGATAAATCAACACACGAAATTGCTTTGAATCCATTTTTTTCACAATAACAAAAGTTGCTTTACTCACAACGCTATATCTCGAGAACTAATCGTCCGACAGCTGTCAAATTAATACACGTGTCTTTTGAAGATTAGTACTAACTGAAAATGGTATGGGTTTAATTCAAGTGGTGCCCTCTTTTAGAAACAGCCCATGTATTAGGAATATTGGCAAATTGTGATGCCATGTCGATCTCTGGTCCTCCTTCTCTTCTAATCAATATGAGCTTATGATGAAGCGTAGGAGAGTATTAACGATCATATTCTATGGATCGCTTAAGTCATTGTAAAAGACAGCTTCTAAGTGAAGTTTTTTTTGTTTCGGCTCATTTGGTGAATGATATTCACTTGCCTGATGTCTGGATTGCATGTCGCACTCATAAACCCACGTTTCGTCTCCACTAATAATCCTTTTGATTATCATTCAGATGAGGATTCAGCCTCACAAAACATCAACACAGTTTTTTTTTGCATGAAATTGAGGTCTTTTGACACCAACTTTGCTGTTACACTACGGAATCCCAAATCATTAAAGAAAATATCTTGGATGGATCCATAAGCAATATTCAAGTCCTCCGTTATCTCTTTGATGTTTAATTTGCGGTTATTGACCAACATTTCTTTTACTTCATCAATGTTTTCGTCGGTTTTCGATGTCGGTAGTCTGCCACTGTGTTCATCATATTCGATTGACTCACGATCACTTTTGAACCGCTCGTGCCACTGGTAAACGACCGTTTTCTTTAGAGAATCGTTGCCGAAACACTTTTTCAACATTTCCAACGTTCGCGTGCTCTTAAATCCGTTTTTTTTACGCAAAATTGAATACAAGTTTGTTGTTGCAAATTTAAATCCATTTCTAAAATTGTAATAAATCGCCAACACACACAGAGATAGATGTACTCTTGGCTACATAACTTTTGCAAATGTCAAGCTATGATGCTAAGATTAAGAGGGAATGTCAACAACAGATGTACCAACTTAGAAAAAAAAAAACAGAACTCAAATCGGGTTAATGGGCGCGCCACACGGTGATGCCACCGGGAACTTTTTGATCAAGGTGGTGTGTTGATTCAACAGTTCACCTAAGATTTATTTTTTTGTAAGCATCCAACTTTAACCCTTTTCTGGTAGAAATATTGGTACCAATTATGGTAATTTTGTCGGCCTTACAACTTTCTGGAATGTCGCTGTGGCCTGACACCTCACTTAGGTGAAGGTTGAACTGTTCTCCCATCTCCCTTAAAAATGATCGGCAGTCAAAGGCGTTTTTACATAGAATTTAGTGAGAATGTGTCCGGTGACTTGTTAGCGGCCGGACTATCAGAAAAAATGCGAATATCTCTTGCAGATATCACGTTTTTCTTCAGCCAGGACAGAACTTCTTTAATCGTCAAAGTTTCAGCCTGGAACATGCTACAGTGATTTAGAAGATGGAAAGACAGGCTTAGTTTTAGCCTATCTGAGAAAATAGCGCTACCAACCCCGCTATCAGTCTTAGTTCCATCCTTATAGAAGTGAATTGACTTGTCATCCCTGAAAGTATCTTCCTCCCAAAAAGATCTAGAGGGGAAGCTTACATAAAAGTCTTTGTTAAACCAATGTTGGGGTATAGTGTAATCGATGTCCTGTGTGAGGATTTCTAGTATATAAAGACTAATGGCGTGGCAAAATACATTATTTGTCCACTGTGAACTCGCTTTAAGGCGAATAGCTGCCTTAAACTGCTTAATTTGCTGCAGTTGTATTGGTCTTGGTCGAGATGTGTAGCCCGTAGGTTATACGAAGTTAAAGGCCCCACTTTTCCCCAATAGCTTTTTTGCAAGAGAATAAAGCATCTGTAGCTTTCCTGACTCTTGAATGTTAGGCTTTCAGTTTAGTTCCCTGTCTATTTTATTTTGCTGTATCGGAGAAAACTAAAGTGCTACCGTTATATTTCCTGGGAAAAAAGAACAAGATCAGTTGTATGGGGATTTACTCACAATCCGCAGCAATCTGCCCAATGGGTTAACCTGTTAGGGTTTAGCTGAAGTAGTTCTTTAATGGTATTTAGATGCCATGCCATTCCACCCTGCTACCAACTGCGTCCATATATATTCGCAGTTCATTAACCACTAAGTTCCAGAGAAAGGGAGATAAGACACCGCCTTGCGGCGTACCTCTGTTAACACATCTTTTACCAGGAGCTCCACCCAATTTGGAGTTGATTACCCTGCTATTTAGCATAAGACTGACTTGCAGATTTGATAGCGCACTCGTGATCTCGATTTTGTTGACGTAGTTAAAGACACCTTTTATGTCTAGGAAAGCGACCATTGTGTACTATCTATATTGTACGGATATTTCAATGTGGCTAGTCAGTGAATGCAGAGTCTTTTCAACGACTTTCCCTTATAGTAGGCATGTTAAGGTGTTGACAAAAGTCGTGGATCAATTTTGGATTGTATATGAATATCAGTCAAGAAAGATGAAAGAGGTGCTTTGGGACAACATGAGAGAATTTTCTGGCTTTGGAAATGAGAACTACATTGACTTCTCTCTATGGCAGTGGAGTGTTCATCAGGTCTGCGAAGCTCCTTATGATATTCTCTAACGTAGGTAGGATAATATCGAGGATCTTTGTAACTCGGCAGGTATTATACTGTCCGGACCAGCAGACACGTATAGTTTGAGGATATGCAGCGCTCAAACTGGTTTGTCTCTTGTAATCAGATCATGAGTTCTGTTCAGGTTGCAGTAGTCCTGTTGTGGTTGCTACTGACCGCGAATAGGGAGTTCGGTTGTTTTTAAACAACTAAGGCATCAAAGGACTTGTAGGGAGGATTTTTTTAGCAGATTCAAAGATTTCTTTTAATTTGTCATAGAACGACCTTCAGGATTGTTGCGTTGCCTTTTTCAGTTCTTTTTTTTATATATATTGAGAAATTCCTTGTACGAGTCCCTGTCAGTCACTTTCCTTGTGTTTTTGCTAGGTTAAAAAAAATTTTGCAAATTTTTCTATACTGGGCCAGTACTTATGTCCACCAGTGCGGCTTTTTCTTGTCTCTAGGTTGAATAAGAGGACAGGTAGACAACATAGCCTGGTTGAGAGCCAGGAAGAATACCTTGACCCTCATGTTGGTGTCACGCGAAGGACTTGAGAGTTCAGAAGATAGTGTTCAATGATAGTGATAGTGACAGTATTTTTTATTTTTTATTTTATCCAATCAGTTTTCCGATAATTCCGGAATATTTCTTGGCAGGGAGGCGCAATATATGTGGACTGAAAATGAGTGTTAAGATGGTAGCGACATCATATATATATTTCTGTCGGTTTCTTTCTATGAAAGTGGACTCATTTCCATACGTCTGCGAGTAATTATGCTATCATAGTATTATTATTTATCAGGACGGATATCAATTAGAAGGCACGTTCCGGATACAAGGCTAAAGGAATTTTTTCAGTAGAGACCATCAAGCTAGAAGAACTGGAAGCCATCTATGGAATAAAAAAAAATAAAGGAGAGGTATCTAGAGTACAGAGCTGAACTTTTAGATGCAATGGACAATTTAGCCGCAACAGCGGGAGTGTCGGCAAATTCTAGGCAAAATATATCTTAATCAGGAAAACAAGAACTTAGGTTGCTGAAAATTAATATCCCAGCTTTTTCCGGGAACTACCAAAGCTGGAGGATATTTCATGGTCTTTTCGTCTCTCTGATTCACAACAATAAATCCTTATAAGAAAATGAGAGGCTTCATTATCTGAAGTCGAGTTTGAAAGACGAAATAGAACGACTACTTCAAAAACGTGGCAAATTCTCATACACCGGTACGATCATAAGCGAATCTTCGTTAACACCCAACCTCTTATTCGGTCAGTCAGCTTTTCAACAAAAAGACTCAACGGAACTTAAGAGACTCCTTGATGTGTCCACTGAATGTCGTTCTTAAAGAATTTGGACCTGCTAGCTTAGTATTGGGATTGAATCCTAATTTACTGTATATTGCAGAAGGTGCCAGCATTCACAGGCAATAGAAAAGATTTACCTTCGTTCATGGAATTCTCTGAGTTCCTAGAATCTAGATCTAAGACATTAGAAGTAGTTGATCAACAAGAACCTCAGGGAAGCGGTTCCTACAAATTAAAAAAAACAAAATGGTCTTCAGAAATCAATAAAACAAATTCCCATCATCGTAAATATAAGATAAATGAAACATTCGCGTACAAGATCTGCAGTAAGGATCCTAATTGTATACACAAGTGCAGTAAGCTTGTAAATGTTATAAGTACGCTAATAGTTATTGTAGGCATGGTAGGAGTATCCCTAAACTGTTCTGTTTATAGTCAGAGCCCTAGCAGAGCGCGATGTCACTTCTGCCAACTACCACATCATTCACTTCTGCATTTGAAATTCACTAATCTGTCACACTCCCACTCCATATAAATTAACCACCACACATTCTACAATAACCTAACAAATTCTTTTCAATTATCTACCGATGCTCCAGTTTCTTATCTATCCCACCCACTCGGGGTGGAAAACCAAAACAAAACAAATGCGTCAATAAATAATTTCCATGCGACTCATAACAATACACAGGTTCTTTTAGCAACAGCAATTGTTAAGATTAGGACAGTATCGGAACAATCCTGAGATTTGAGAGAACAAATAGACTTTGGTTCAGAGGCATCCTTTATCACCGAATCTGTCGCACAGCTATTACATTCGGAATACCACTGTACAATATTGTTGATCACTTGGTGAAAGCGGATGTTTTCTCGGATGAAGTCTTGAAGACAAGATTTCACTACTTTGTTCCCCATCATGCGGTCTTCATTGATTCCAGTTCGACTATTAAGCTTAGAGTAGTCTTTGACGCAGTGGCAAAAACTTCGGATGGAACATTATTGAATGAATACTTCTTACAGGACCTAAAATACAAAACAACATAGAAGATATTATTTTGAGATGGAGAACACACAAATTTAATTTTGTCGTTGATATAGAACAGATATACAGATAGATCCGGATAAATCACAGAGACTCACTCGTACTACCAGCTTATTTATTGGCACGACAGGAAGAAAGATTCATTTAAGGTATTTCGGCTCAAAACAGTCAAATTTGATACAAGTTAGCTGACGATGAACACCAAAAGTATCTCTTAAGTTCCAAAATGATTCGAGATGACATGTACGTCGATGACTAAATATCGGGAGCAGATTCGGTTTATTGTCAGTTGAAGGATTCGTTTTCTTTTCATAATATGTAGCTCGACGATTCAACAATCACAAAAATAAGAGTTTTATCAAAGTGTTCGATTCCTTAGGTTGGATTTCCCACTGCATCGTCACGTCGAAGATTATGATGCAGCAGTTGTGGAAGATTGGCATCAAATGGTACAGTCAAATACCACCGAAGTCCAAAAAGGCTTAGCATCTTTTTCGCAAGGAGCTTTCACTCATCGAGCGCATCAAAATTCCGTGGTGGATCCGCACACATGACACGCAGCATACGGAGCGCTGATTGATGGCCAAGACAATATTCACATGCATCTATTGATTTCTAAAACCAAAGTAGCTCCTTTTAAAACAATATCTTTGCCGCGACTTGAGATACAATACTGAATGTACGACAAACTTATACATAACACACACACATAACAACGTAGAAGACGCATACAATTCATACACAAAAGACGACAGGACGGTTAAAGCATCCGTCGCCAAACGGAACGCAGACCACACGAAATACAACAAAAAACACCAGAGAACATCCGACTGAACAGAGCATACACAGTGCAAGCACACGACAGATAGACCGACGACACCGCGACCAACGAATACACACACAGACCGAGACAATCAAGTCAGAGTCGGCCGTTACCTTTTTAAAAATCCAGCAAGTAAGTAGAGTAGTATTTGAATCTTATTTGAACCGTTATACAGTGGTTCAGCCGTAGTTCATAGGAAGTGTTTAAATCCCTTGCGAATTCTTTACCGGATGCTGAAAATATCCACACTGATTGCTTAAGAAATCTCCTTATGAATCTCTGTAAACGGTTTGTCGCATATTGGAAGCAATTAAGGAGATCAAAAGCTAAGCTTTGATACTAAGTATGCTAAGTTTGCATACTTAAAGTATCTGATGGAGAAGTAAGTTGAAACTAAAACGATGAGCAAAAGGAATCTCTTCAATCAACAAGTGGAAGGCGATAGAGGAAGGAGTTTGGAGACTGCAGCAAGAGGTCTAAACGTCGCAGATTAGCAGTTTTATCAATCAGAAAGTTCTTTGGAACTTAGCACATATGAGTTTGTTTCATTTATTAATGAAGCCAAGCTTACTGAAAACCAATATTTATTCATTCTTAAATACCAAATGTTCTTCCGTCCTATCATAAAGTGCTGGAAGCCAAAAAACGTTGCTATCCAACTAATATTCGCGTGACGGTATCTTCAGCTGAAATCAATTTGCAATCATTGTTAGACCATACATCAAGTCTCATTGTTGAATCTCAGAAAGCTGTGTTTGTAAGTCTTCACGAACCTAAGGATGACTTAGTTTTAATTGGTAAATGGGGTTTTGATGACAGCACAGACCAAAGTGAAAATAAGCAGACATTTTCAGATTCAACTATCGAAGATTCGAGTTTATTTGTCACTTCTTATGTACCTCTTCAACTTGTTTATAAACCAAATACCCGTGATGGATCAATCATTTGCAAAAACCCACGCCCTATCTCTACTAGGTGGTGCAGATCAATTCGTTATCAATTTACAAAAGACACAAAGGAAGTCATCTTGTAAGAAGCTTATTTTAAAAGCCCAATTAACCAGTAAGTCCCTACTTCAGTGCTTATTAATGGCCACGAAATTACCACAATGGTAGATGGTAAAGTTTGCTCTGCACTTAGCGACTTATCTACTAGTAGGTGTTACATTTGTTGTGCAACACCAAAAGAGATGAACGATTTAAATATATGCTTAAACAAGGTCCCTGATACTACACCCTGCCTGATTCGAACTGCAACTTTTTAAAATGCTATAATTTATTTGTTTTTTGATAAATTTTATTGTGCCCAAGAAAAAAAAGTTGGAAAATACATCAATTTTCAAATTGTATCATAGTTTTCAATATGTCCACCTTTGGCACGAATAATGGCCTTGAGATGGCCGAAGAAAGCATAGCACGCTACACGCAAGTGGCTCTGCGAAGTGCTTGTTTGAGGATTTTCAAACTTTGGTATTTTTTAGTCCTAACCTTCACCTTCAAAATACCCCAGAGAAATCCAACGGATTTGCAATCCATTGTGTGGAAGAAATGAAGTGTGGAACATTGTTTTTCAACCAATCTTGGTTGACGCGTGCTTTGTGAGACGGTGCCGAGTCCTGTTGAAATGTCCACGGTCTCCAATAGAAATGATTGTTTGCCCTAGACTTTAATACTGCCTCTAAGACAGTTTCACGGTATACGATCGCATTAATTTTGACTCCACGGTTAAAAAAATACGAGCGGAAAGCGACCATCGGCGGTTATGGCGGCCCAAACCATCACCGTCGGTGCTGCCTGCTTTCTTGTAGCCGTCCGAAGGTGTAAATTTTCGAAGGACCTCTCTGGCAAGTAAACTCGGTCATTTTGTTAGTTGACATATTGCTCGATAACAAACCAAATTCGGCAACTCACCACATTCGTGCAAGCGTAGCAACTCCTTTGCTCGACTTCGACTCTAACTTTTTTCTGTTGCGGTGTAAGATCGTGTGCTTTTTGGAACTTCAATGGCTTGAGCCCAAGCTCATTTTTCAGTATGTGTTGCATTCGTTCCAATGATATGCTGAGTTCACGAGCCATTTTTCTTCCACTTCTAAGCGGATTTCGCTCAATTCAAGCCTTCACTTTCCGAACCATTTCTGCCGATGTTGCTGTTTTTTATGACCACCCCCATGGCGTTTTGCAATGCTGCCAGTATCACGGTAACGAGCTATGGTTCGAAATACAAACGATTTATTCACGTTGAGGTGCTAGAGGGCTCTATCCGTAGCTACTTGTGGTTTTCCAGCCAAATATGAAGCAATCATATTGTAAATAATAAAATTATTGGTTTGGAAATTATAGCAGTCTGAAGTTGGTTGGAGTTTGAGTCAGGTAGGTGTTACATAATAAATTTGAGTTTGGCTTATCTCCTCTGCATTTATACATGAGATTTTTCGAGTATTTTGCTAACGTTTCTTATCGAATTAGTCTTGCTCAGAGAAAAGAACTAGTTCAACGGCACTTTAGGGAAAAATTAGGTTCAATTGTAGACAAACCTCGAAGTGGAGGAAGTGGCACATCCAATGATGGAAACACAGCACGTACATTTTTCCATAACTCTGATATTTCATCTGAAATAACAGGTATTAGAAAAGATCTTGTTGACAGATATAGTCACCTTCTGCAGAGCCTTTCTTCTGGTTATGCTTTTGATACTGACAAGATGCTTGTGAAGGAATACTCTTAGTATAACTTACCTTCATTAATACATAAAGTATTGATTCACGGAGCAGAAGTGATAGATAATTCTTTATGATCTATTGGTGAATTATCTGAGGAGGCCGCTAATTCTTGTAATAAATGAGGCAAACTATGTATTCAGACGCTATAATACTAGGAAACATTCCCGAGATGTTACTAACATAGAAGTATAGGCTTCTTCTTAATTCAGATCCACTTATTTCTAGTTTAAGAAAGTTGCAGTATAAAAAGAAGTCTGCGTTAGTAAAAGAAGTGTTGGATTTATGAAGTTTTTGATCTCTATTGTAATTTTATTATATTGTATTGGATCTATAACTTTTTTCGTGTGGTTTGCTTAGAGATGGCGTTACTTGTATTATTCCATCGGAACATGCGTTGGAAAGCTACTGTCATTGTACGTCATTTCAGTATATGTCATTCATTTGAAGTGTAAACAACAATAATTTTTTCTTCACTCAAATTTGTCGAACTTTGTGCTTGAAAAAGTGTTTTTGTGGGTAGTTCTTCTTCATTACTTTAATATGAAATAAAATGCTGTCGAAAGTCATCGTATTTTGGTGAAAGTTTATGGTGAACATGCGCTAGCTGAGCGAACGTGCCAAAAGTGGTTTGCACGACTTAAAAGTGGTTATTTTGGCTTGGAAGACGATGAACGTCCTGGGCAGCCAAAAAAGTTTGAAGATGAAGAACTGGAAGCATTACTCTATGAAGATTGTTGCCAAACACAAGAAGAGCTCGCAGAATCTTTGGGTGTCACTTAAGCAGCCATTTCAAAACGTTTAAAAGCAGCTGGATATATTCAAAAGCAAGGAAATTGGGTTCCACATGAACTCAAGCCGAGAGACGTCGAAAGGCGGCTTTGCATGTCCGAAATGCTGCTGGAACGCCACAGAAGGTAGTCATTTTTGCATCGGATTGTTACTGGTGATGAAAAATCGATCCATAACGATAAGCCCAAACGCAAAAAATCATATGTGAAACCCGGCCAACCAGCCAAATCAACGGCAAAGCCATGGCGCGAAGGTAATGCTCTGTATTTGGTGCGATCAGATGGGTGAGCTGCTAAAACCTTGTGAAATCATCAATGAACGCTACCGAACAAAATTAATCCGTTTGAAGAGAGCAGTAGCCGAAAAACGCCCGGAATATGCGACCAGGCACGAGGAAATAATTTTCCATCATGAGAACGCTCGGCCCCACGTTGCTATTCCGGTTAAGAACTAATTGGAAAGCAATGGATGGGAAGTCTTACCCCACCCGCATTATAGCCCAGACCTTGCCCCTTCTGACTACCATTTGTTCCGATCGATGCAGAGCGCCCTGACTGAAATATGGTTCAATAAAAAGTCGATAGTGTTTTCATTGGGATTGAAATCCAACATACATGCAAGGCACTCATCCTCAACAACGTCAGATGAGTTTTATGGACCGACCCGACGATCACATTAGCCTGGATTTCTGCATCCCTGTCAAAGTGGACAGCTGTATATCGGTCAACCCGTGAATCAGTCACTTCGCATCATATCTAGTTTCTTTTCTGCTGACTTCTAGGAGGTCTTAGGAACATAAAAATATCATCTTCGCATGGAAAAGTGATTTCGAGGTTAGTTTTTTAAAACTACATTACAAGATCATTCTTGGCCTATTACTGGTAAATCTGTATATACACATTGTTAAGCCGGAAATGAAGTTTCAGGTCTTGAAAGGCCTAGAAATCTCTAAGAGGCATTTAAATGGTTCTCAGTTTTGAATTCTTAAAATACCTAACACGATGTAGTGACAATTGCAGTGCTTTAAATATTTGTAGTTGACTTCCAAAAAAATTACAAAAAGATTTGAAAGAAAAAATCAAAGATATAAAGAAAATTCGTCTTAGCACCAGGACTGTGCAGTATCTATAAGGATGAAAGATGAGGTAGATCAAAAAGGTTGTAAGGCATGTTCAAGGGCTACTAGAAGCCGTAGACTATACGAAGATTTCAAAGAGGATCTTCCCTTGCAGTAGTGATAAGTTGTGTTATTCTTTAACCTTTAACGAGGAAATGTTTGCACAAAATAACACTCTTAAATACCTTGGCATATTCAGGAGGTTTCACAGACAGTGGTACAGTCTTGTAAATACTAAAGCCTAGGATTTGCTATCCTTACTTTGTGTTGGTAAGTAGGATGGAGATATTGAATTGTCCTTATTAAATGGTTCCATGTGGCATGAGAGACTGAGATGTTATTACTTTGAGCAGTCTAAAGAGGTAGTTGTTCTATTTCTGTTCGATTCCCTGTAGCGCTGAGACATACCTAATCTTCTTATTGTACGCTCAAAACTCCATCTTTTCCTTGAGGATAAGGAATTCTTCTTTTATTCTTATTTGTTTGTAGGCGAATCGTTTCAGTACGTTAGATTGATTGCACTATTTATCAACCAGGAACTTTGTGGAAGTGGATGGGTGAACCATCGTAAATACAGCCTGAATAGTATCACGTTCGTATCACGTCCGAAAATCGACAGGACGTAACCTTTTACTAGCCAACACGCGGTTCCCACATCTCAACATCCTTAAAGTGTTGTGCCAATCTCATGATCAATTAACTGTCAACCAGATTTTTCACATTCGTAATGCGTTGCGATGCTAGACACTCTTTAGGAACACTCCGAGAAGTTAACATCGACTAGGGTCGTTACCGTGTTGTTGACACAACAGGCCATTTAAGTCAAATGGGACCATTAAAGTTTGACGACGAAAATGCAAGCACCCATGTACAAACCATAAAACACCCATGGGAATGCTGTCACTGAGCTTCCAGAAAAGTTGCTTCTGATGTGACTTGTTTCAAAGTGCCACCACAAATAAAATTTTAATTCGACGATGAATGTCTTTTAAATCTATTTACACCCGAAGCGTTCGATCTTGGAAATGGAGGGACGTTGCTGCAGAATTTAAGCCTGTGAAGATGAAGTAAAGTGGTAGCAATAGAGTCGCAGTCGGTGCTGAGAATATAAAAGGACTTCTTCTGCAGACGTCGATGATGGTAAAAATTGGGCAATATGAAGCAGACAGATATGACCTGGGTGCGGTCATACACCAATTTATCTCTAAGATATGCTGTGGAAAAGCATGCCGAAGCATATAAGCACTGTTTGTCCAATCCACAAGCAAGGAAGCCATTTTGACTGCACCAGCTTTAGAGAAAAAAGCCTCCTAAATATAGCCTATAAGATCTTTTCTGCTGTGTTATTTGAGAGTCTGAAACCATTCACGATCAATCTGGTTACTCCAATACAGTCCGAACTTAGACCAACAAAGACCACCATCGATCAAACATTCACACTATGTACCTTAGAGGAAGGTCCCGTGAATTTCAAATCGACATCTGAACGATGTGTAAGAACGAGCTATATAGTACAACGAGATGCTTAGTTTTGATTTTCCTGTCAAACTCTTTAATTCGTGTAGGGTATGTTCGAAGAATTTTCGCTGCTTCATCAAGGGATTAACCAAGACTGGATGAAGGAGCATTCCGGGAGAAAGAGGACTAGATTTAACCATGAATTGTACGAGCTATATAGAGACATAGGTCTAGTCAGGCGTCAACGGATCCAATGTTTGCCATCGCTGGATCATGTTGAGCGTATAAACAACACAATTCTGGTCTGGTCTGGTCTGGTCAAAACAATCTTTGATTCTAACTCGGAGTAACGGTGCAGCAGCGTACGACTGAACCTAAGGTGGCCCACGCAAATGGATGGGGACCTCAGCAAACTTGGAAGTCGCTATTAGAGGCAGCTGGCGAGAGATCGTAAAGCTGGAGAGGCATGTGTGTTGAAGCCCGCTTTCACCCCGGAGTGTAAGTTAAGGTAAGCCCAGCACATTTGAAACGTAAGAATGACTTTTCAAGAGTTTGAGGAATACGTAATGCCAAACGCTCCATCAGTTTTTGATTGTTACCGTACAATCTGTTCACAGATTTTCCGTTGTCTTTTCTGTAGAGAAACAACTACCTTAGTTGCAACAATAGTCCGATTGGTATTGTTCGCTTGTTATGTTATGATCGGAAAACGATTATTATATGATCAATTTGGTTGACGGTTTTATGATCTGGTGATCTGGTATGTTCCCTTAAGAATTTTGAGATTAATCAGCCATTGTGCTAACTTAAGCGATATCCTACCCACAGCACAGTCAATAAGCTTATGTCTTTGTTTTCTCTTCTCAGGTTTGGATATTTAGAATGTCTTCCTCTTCCCTGGCATTCTAAAAGCAGAACACTACTTGTCTAAATGTGCCACTTACAACATATTGTCCGATGATGGCTTTCACGAGGACGATATAAGTACAATTTGTGTGTAGTCATAGTTACCGTTGGGGGCAAAATCTACAATACCTAACTACCACCAAGCAATATTCAGATGAAAGGGATAAAATTTCTTTTTGGAATCTATGGTGGCACCATCAGATACAGTCAGAGCGAACTACTTGATGAAAACTTTGAATTAGTAACTTAACATATGCAGACCAAAGGTATATGAAGTGATCCAGAAGTCTCCTAGATATGAGTAACTTTCTCAGAACAGAAAAAATATACAGCTAAATGTGGGAGCTAGAATGATGCAGTCTAAGTAGAAAAAGTCCCTTATAAAATGAATGTATTAATCTGCCCATTGTGGACAAAAAATTGAGATGTTAGCGGTGTTATCATAAGTGTTTCTATCTGAAAGGCTGCAAATCCAACTATAAAAAAGCCGGTGATTTCAAAGTGATTTTCCAGTTGATTTGAAGCTGATCAGTGAGTTTTTTCTCTTGAGGAAATGATAATACTTATGTTAAATCGGATGTCATCCTACAAAAACAGGTGAATTTGACAATGACCTTAAATTTACATACTCGTAATTCTATGCACCTCGTTTCTGTAAACTCTGACGTACGCCAACAGGTAGTGAGCATCGATGATATAAAAGTTCCTGGGTTCCCACTGTAATATGTCAAATGATCTCTTGCGATTGGCATCTTTCTTTTATTTTCTGAAAAAAAAAAATACAACACGAAATCATTTCTCCAACAGAATCTATTTTAACACCTGCTCGCTTTCATTACTTGTTCACTTATGTAATATATTTAGCTGTAGTAAATTACATAAATATTTGAAATAAATTTGGAATATATTTTTTTAAATTTACATTCGATTATGTAACTTATTCTGGTTCTTTAATACCCCCCTTCGTCAATTTTTTAATACTTTTTTGTTTAACTAGAAGCCAAACGTTCTTCACACGCCTTATCACTTTTAAGTCAAAAATAATTAAAGATTCTCAATTCCAGTTTTGATTTTATTTTTAAATTAATTTTACTTTGCATTAGAACGTTCAAATTAGTCGGACGTATTATCTTCTTCATCGGAGCTGCTACCTGCTGGATTTTTGTCGGGAGCCTTCAACAGCGCAATATTTTCTTTAGGAAGTGGGTTCCTGTACTACGACTCGATAGATATGGATCTAAGGAAAGTAAGAATTTGTTCAGTACACCTGTTCCTTAACATCTTTTGGCTGAAATGCTAGTGTAATCGTCTGTATTCTTAACTGCTCGCTTTCTGTTTTCTTCCTATAATTGCCTTAGTGGTAGAATGCAAGTTTCAATGATATCCTTTGAGTGGATAAAAAGCTTTTGAGGGCTATTTGTGAATATCTGGATTAGATATGACAACGCAATCTTTTTAGGTTTTGACCATTTATTTTTCAATATAATCCCCATTCAACTCGATACACTTCTCTCAGCGGTGCTGCATAGTTTTTAACGCCTCCGTATAGTACGACATTTGTTGGTCTGCAAAATACTTCTTCTCGGCGGCGATGACTTTCTCGTTTGAGCCGTACCTCTTTCCGGCGAGCGATCTTTAAATATTTGAAATCAAAAAGAAGTCGCCGGGAGTCAAATCAGGAGAATACGGAGGATGGAGGAGCAATTCGTAGTGCAATTCGACCAATTTGGCTGTGGCGGCTGCGGAGGTGTAAGCCGGTGCGTTATCGTGGTGGAAGAGCACATTTCTTTTCGCCAAATGTGGTCGTTTTTTTTTTTTTCAAATCGGCGTTTAATCGGCCCAATAAATCGACGTAATATGCTCTTGTGATTGCCTTTCTCTTCTCCAAATAGTCAATGTGGATCACACCACGCGCGTCCCAAAAAACGGTGGCCATCACCTTTTCGGCCGAAGGCACGGTGTTCGCCTTCCTTGGAGCACGTTCACGGAGTAGAACCAATTGTTTTGATTATTCTCTGGTGTGTACCAATGAATCCATGTCTCATCCGCGGTTACGAAACGACGCAGAAACTCCTCTGGATTTCGATTAAACAGGGCCAAACACGTCTTTGAAATGGTCTCATGATTGCTCTTGTTTTTCGGTGTGAGCAAACGCGGCACCCTGCACCCTCGTTCAGAATATGGTTAACGCGTTCAATTGAGATGCCTGCTATATCAGCCAGCTCGCTAATTTTCACTATGGGCGCCGCCAATACGTGATCATGGATTTTGTCCATGGTTTCCTCTGTGGTAACCGTTTTTAGGGCGCGGTTCATCAATAACCGACATGCGGCTACACAAAATTCTGTGAATCAATGGTAAATAGTTGAACAGGAAGGTGAGCGGGTCCCATGCACACCTGATTTCCCCGCAGATTTTGCCACTCAAAAACAAGAATTGGATCACGAAGCGATACTGTTGTTTTTGCATGGTCGCAAAAAACACTAACACGATGTTTTGAAATGGGTGTCAAAACAAAACTAAACATCGGATTTTCACCAAATTTTAACAGGCGAACTAAAAGAGGATATACTAAATGATGGTGTACAGGGTGAGTTTTTTAACTTGAGACACCCAAATTACTCGAAAAATACGTTATATCGCGAAAAATGTATCAGACAAAAGTTACAAGGTTCTGAAGGGGACATAAGATGGCGACCACGAGTTTGACCTTAAGCCCCATTTGCAAGGTCAAACGAAGGTCACTTTTGATTTTTTAATGGGAACCCCTATTTTTTTTTTGACAGATTCGTAATCTGCATGAGAGATTACAATTCTTTTACATGAAAGACTTTCTTCAAAAATGCGATCTTTTTCCGTCAGAGGGCGCCATAAAACTTAAGACATCAAAATTACTCGAAAAGTACGAAATATTGCGAAAAATATTTCAGACAAAAAGACCCATTTTCAAGGTGAAACGAAGGTCACTTTTCAAATCATTTTTCAAATGATAATTCCTGATTTTCATTGCTCAGTCCTATTGCTCGTAGGCTTGTCATTTGTTTTTACATACTGCGTTTAGCATAACCAAGAAACAACGACGTGGGCGTAGCATTAATCCTTCGGGTTAAATAATTAGAGTAGGTCCCCTTGCCTCCCACTATTGAATTATTGAATTCTTCCCATTTCGACGTTTATTTCCCGAGACTATTTCAACAAATGCTCGAAAACGTGACCATTCACTTCAATACACTTGTCTATTCGCGCTCTAAATGAACCAACAGAACTGAGAAATATTTCTGCCGTAATCTTTTGGCAAGCTTCAGTTATTCGTCTTTTTATGTCCTCACGTGTTGTTGGCTTTTTTCTGTAAACCTCACTTTTTAAGTAGCCCCACAAAAAGAAATCAAGTAACGTAAGATCAGCAGGCCATTGCCTCGGACCCCCTCGTATATCCATCGTTGATGGTAAACATTGTCTAATACGCATTGGGTTACTTGGGAATAATGGGCTGGACAACCATCATGTTGAAACCACATTGTTTGTCGCAACTCCAATGGCTGTTTTTCTAATAATACTGGAAAATGGTCCCGCAAGAAGTTTGCATACTTTTCGCCATTCAAGTTGCCTTCAATAAAATATGGACCTATTAATTTATCTCCAATAATTCCCACCCAAACATTAACATTCCAACTTGTCGCAACCAAAAAGGCATTTCGGTAGCCCAGCAATGCATATTATGTCGATTGACCGTACCGTGATTAGTGAAAGTCGACTTATCAGAGAATAACACCTTGGCGGAGAAAAGGCGGTCTCGTTCAACTTGCTGAAGTGCCCATTGACAAAAGGAAACCCGGTTGCGAAAATCCTCACTAGAAAGTTCTTGATGCATTGAAACATGATAAGGATGGTATTTATGCCGAGGTAATATCTTACAGACAGTCGTTTGAGAAATTCCTGATTCACGATTTATTTGGCGAGTGCTAATGTGAGGATCGTGTGCAACGGCAGCTAACACTGGTATTTCCTTTTCTTTGGTGGCACACTTCCTTCACCAGTGAATTGTTGGATGACCCGATAAACGGAAGCGCGTGATCGTATCTGATCTGGGAAACGTTGCGCGTAGAGAGCAACAGCACTATCGATGTTCCTTCCACTTTCTTCAAAAATCAATATCATTTCAATTTTCTCTTGAATTGAAAAAGCCTGCATTATTAATCTGGAAAACGTTACCAATAATAATCAGTTCCTCAAAACAAATATCGAACTTCTAAATGAAGTACAGTTCCGTTCAAGTAGAAAAAAAGGGCAGAGTGCATATCATACACTCTCAGATAAGTTTACTACAATTTGTCTTTATCTGAAATTTCTTTGAGTTTTATCTTCACTCGAGGCAATAATGACTTCCTTAAAACAAACCTCGAAACAAATTCAACAACGTTGGAAACCGAGTAATGATTTAGGCGCGCCAGTACAGTGGTATCTAGCATTGAATGAATAAGACCTTTGAAACAAAGTCGTGTGCCCCATTGAAAAATACGACTGAGTAATGAAAATCAGGAATTATCATTTGAAAAATCAAAAGTGACCTTCGTTTGACCTTGAAAATTGGTCTCAAGATCAAACTCGTGGTCACCATCTTATGTCCCCTTCAGAACCTTGCGACCTTTGTCTAAAACATTTTTCGCGATGTCGCGTATTTTTCGAGTAATTTGGATGTCTCAAGCTAAGAAACTCGCCCGTATATGGCTTAGAAACGCCACCTTTCTTCCAATCCGGGAACACATCAAAAAGCCCTCGCATATATGTTCGCAGTCATATGATACCAAGCGTATTTTTTTTTTTTGGGTTTCACTGACATAACATGCAAATTTGTCTGGATCAATTTCGTAGTCACTCGATATTGCTTCGAGTAAAATTCGAAAATGTTGGATGAAATCAATGTTTATGCTCTTATCTCTGCTCTTATTTCAGCGTTTCTAAAAAATGTTCCCTGCTATTTGCTTTGGCATGTCTACTAATAATCCCACTTGTTTCCGAAATCGTAGTTGTATATACCTCTTCTTGTTTGCTACAACAAATTTTTTTCTTCTTTGAGATCTTGCTTACCACTTTTTTTATGTCCAACTTATAGAAGATGTGTAATAGACATTCAAATCCTCTTATCCAAAAATGAAATGAAAACATCCCAAAATTGAATATTTCCTCTTGTGGTTTTTAACGACTTCTTTCTTTCGTTATTCATCTCCTTGGGAGTTGTACCAGAAATATAGCATTTCTGAGAGGAGTCATAATGCGACAAAGAACTACAAAGCTTCCCGTCTACCATCGTTTAGAGAAGCTTGTGCTTGCAATGCCCTAGCATGTCATTTAAAATGGAGTTTGTTGGCATAAGCTGATTGATTTCATTTTGCATTTAATGATTTCTCGGTGTTAATAAGTTCCTTGTTTTCTTTTTTAAAATTAATTCTTACAAGTCCGCAGTACCGTGTTGAATACGATCTTGGATTTTGCCATTTATTTATTTATTTATTTTTTTTTTATATAGGGTTTTGCAATAGGGACTTGACAACTTTGAATTTAATTTGTGAATGCACTCTTTCACTAATCATCAAACTGTCACTGTCAATTTATTCAGTAAACTCAACATTTTCATCATGGTAAAGTACACTAACGAGCAACGTGTGCAAATTATTAAAATTTTCTACAGATATTCGGAGTCGGTGACTGCAACTTTAAGAGGGTTAACTCCAATTTTCGGTCGTAATTCTCGGCCTAGTAGATGGGCAATAACAAGTTTAGTGCAAAAAATTGAGTTTACATATTCGTTGTGTGATGTTGCCGTTTCAGTGAGACAACGATCGAAGTGTCGAAAATATCGCTGCCGTTCAGACGTCCGTAGCAAATGATCCAAATCAGTCAATTTCACGGTGTTCTTAAGAATTGGGCATCTTTCAGAGCAAATTATGGCGCATTTTGCGTAAGGATCTTGGTTTACACCCATACAAGATCAAGCTGACTCAAGAATTGAAGCCGATGGACCATTTGAAGCGACGTACGTTCTCCGATTGGATTTTGGAGAAGATGCTCCAAGATGATGAATTTCATCGCAAAATCATCTTCAGTGAAGAAGCTCATTTTTGGCTCAATGGGTTCGTCAATAAGCAAAATGTTCGTTATTGGTCAGATTAAAACCCACGTGTGCTTCATGAATCACCACTTTATCCACAAAAATAACTGTTTGGTGCGGTTTGCATGCTGGTGGCGTTATTGGGTTATAATTTTTCGTCGACGATAACGATCGTCACGTTAATGTGAATGGTCAGCGTTATCGCGTCATGATCACCGATTATTTTTGCCCGAATTGGAAGATATGGACTCGGACGACATGTGGTTTCAACAGGATGGTGCCACAAGACAAACAGCACACTCTACAATCGATTTATTGAAGAGTAAGTATGGTGAGCGTGTTATCTCAAGACATGGGCTAGTCGATTCGTGCGATTTAACGCCGCTTGACTATTTTTTGTGGGGCTATGTTAAGTCATTGGTTTATGCCAACACGCCGACGACGTAGGAAGAGCTCAGAGCCCACATTGAACGAAATGTGTGGCTGACTTGTTAAAAATTGGGTCCAATGAATTGATCGCTGCAAACGTGCCCGCGGTGGCCATTCATGAATGGTTTGATTGTACTTCAAGCCAATAATAAAGTTTTTGAAATATCTCAAATGGTTTGCCTTTTATTTAAAAAAAAAAAGTTGTCAAGTTGTTATTAGAAAACTCTATACAATATATCATTAACCAAACCGTGTGACACAAATTTCATTGTATTTCTACATTTTGCATCACACAAGTACAGATTATATCGACTTTGTGCTGAGCTACTATGTGTCCTGAAAACGTGTTTGACTGTGATATCCATAAAGCTTGTTATTTTACTTCAGCAAACACATAAGTCACATTTAAAATCGCTTCTTCAGAATAGCAGTCTTTCTTCGCCTCATAAACTAAGTAGTAAGTCGGGTATATATTTTAATTTATATCCTTAAGCTGCTGGCATTATTTTATACTGAAAACAAGCCCCATCAGGACTATTTTTTAAAATTTGCTTTCCTTGACTGGATTTAAATTCAAGCTCCTATATAAGATCTGCAGCATCTCTTTTGCCAGCTGATCGTAAATTCGTTTCTGCAGCGCTTGGCATTTTAGTGCACACGAGTTCTTTTATTTTTCCGTTTTGTAGTTTAGGTGCACATTCTTCAAATGTTTTAGAAGGTCGTCCAGGATTGAATTTAATGCTTGATGTTGGCAGACTATCATACAATTCTACTGGCAATTGTATGTCCTAATTCAACCATTTTCCATTATTCCTCTGAAACCTTTATTATCTCGCATATTTCCTTGCCACCTTTTCATTTATTTTTTAACTCATAGAGCTCACATATGCTTGCAGCACTTGGAGACTTAATTAGTGTTAATAAGGCCAGAGTTTTCCATCATGCGAGCCGAAATTTGCTTATTTCGGTATTCTTGGTTAAAGTTTTCCCATATCTCACAAATTAAAATGTGCGCACCTGTCGGTACTGCCCACAAAACACTAAATAACGAATCTGTTCTCTAAGTAACAGAAATGCGCGATTTAGGTGTTATCTTTGACAATGAATTGAGCTTTCGTGCCCACATTGATCTTTCTTTGAAGATGACACGTTTTTCAACTCGGAATAGCTGCTGACTTTTTTAGCAATTACCAAAGTAATAGATGTCATGGGTCTTAGTCCTGTGTTCGTTTGGTTTGTTTTTAGGTAGTGGCAATACCTATACAGTATAACAGAACTGAATTTACTAGTCTAGCAGTATTCCGGAAATTGCTACCTAAACCTAGTCTATTGTCCAGTATCACTCCTAGGTATTTTATGTAATCTTTTGATCTAATGATTTGACTTCCTACCCACGTATGAATATTCCACATATTCCGGATTGTTATCAAAACTGTTTCCGTTCTGCTAGTTCCAGGCCGGCCGTTGATAAGGTTGATTGTATTGTTCATAGCTGACTTTAACTTTAACAGTTACAATGACGATGTGGCAGCGAATCAGATAACTTTTACTCCTGGTGACAGTGTTAATTGCAGAACTCCGTCGTACGTGATCTTTCAGAGTAGGGGCCTCATTACCGATTTTTGTGGACTCCCGCGGGGATTTTATATAATTTTTCCCCTTCGTTGTTTCCAGATCTCAACTTTCTATTTTTGAAGTAAACGGAAAAAATCATTCGCAAGTAGTATGATGTACCTATTCTGGCTAGTGAACTTCTTATTAATAACTTTTAATGCTGAGTTAAAGGCATTTTCGATGTCCAGTCATCCCTTTATTGCTTCGGCCATAATGTCTACCACCGTTTTTCTGAATCCAAATTGCTGATCTGATAATGCCCAGAAGAAAATAACAGTGAGCAGTCTATCATATATGATCCGTTCAAATAGGCATATTGGCTCAAGTAGACATGATGTTGGCTGTCTTTCACACACTTTTACATCATTGTTATAAATTTGTCTGATCTCTTTTGAACGGCGGCTTTCACTGCCTTATTTGGGATGACATCAGGTTCGGGGGCTTTGTTGATGCCTATCTTCTATCAAGCGTTGAAAAGTTAGACTTCTGTTATTATCAGAACTGCCTCTGTGCTGGTTTCCCTGATTATATTACACAGAGTCAATAGTCTCTGTAGGAATATGGTACGTGCTCTACCATCTACCATAGCATCGTTGGACTTGTAATTTTGAAGACCTATAGCCCTTCTGCTTAGTCACTATCATTTTGCATGTCGTGACCCAAGGATTTATGTTCGCTTCACCGCACAGGTGATTAAAGCACCTTCTTTTACTTTCGTTTATCGTCTTTTTTAGGTCCTGTCTTTCCAGTTGGAATATATCTGGCCGTTCTCCGCCAGGCTTGTTAGCAATTTGATATGAGAGCTTTTATTATATTCTTTGGCTCCACAACTAACACGGTATACATCTTTTACTGAGTATTCGTCTGGCATTGCTGCTGGTTATAGTGCGAGTGAGGTAGTACTTCAAATTGTCCGATGTTATATCCATCATTTCGTCGAACAAGTTTTTGTCGAAGAATTTATCTTTCCAAATTCGGCCCGCCTGCTTAGGACCGTTTAATACTAATTGTTATAGCCAGATGGTCATTGTGGGTATATTCATCACTGACTCACCATTCTGTGTTTCGTAATACGGACTTACTCTTGAATATGAATTATTGATCCCATTCATGCTTTCTATACTTACGCTTTCTAATATTGTCTGGAACTCACTTCCTGTTTAACTTGGCCGCAAGAAACAGCGATAGAAGTTTATCTCGTTGTCTGACATCTTGGAAGGCACAATTTTCAAATCTCCAAATTGCAGCGTGCCTTAATTTATCGCAAGTTCAAATGTTGCTGTCGACAGTATTTTACGGTTCGCCGATCAAAGTGATATCAGCTTTCTTGGCTCTAGCCGTTTATGCCTGGGTGTTCTGGGCGGTCCTACAGTGGTTAAGGTTAATTTGAAATATTTTCATGGTTGTTTGCTGGTGTTGGCTGTACTGAAGAGCGTACATTTGCTGCTACCGGCTGCATGCTCACCGTTCTCCGAACTATCCTTCTTATACAAGAAACAAAGCCGGTCTTTGTTGCAGTCTTTGACTATATGGCCTTCTTCTCCATATCTTCTACATTGCTTGGAGCCATCCATCTCATTTATGCATTTGCGTGCAGTGTGGCCGAATTAAAGACATGTGAAACATGTAGTTAGGGTTTTCCGTTCCCGGATGCGACAGTTTACCCATCCAATTTTTATTCTGCCTGACTTTATCATTTTGTGTGCACTGCTTGTAGGTAAGCTAATCGTCGCAATTTGGGTGTATCCAACGACATTTCTTAGGCTAATTATGTATGCATTTTCTATGATATTGCTGTCTGGCTGATTCGCCGATCTTCTCTTTCGTTGTGGCCTCGTCGATCCAGTGTACCAGATTTCGAATCTCCACATTGTTTCCTAGGGTTTCGTCAATTATACTTATATATTGGTCTGTTTTTTCTTTAGTATCCTTCAGTTGCAGCAGCAGATTCCCTTTCTGGGTTCGTCTGATAGAAAAGTTCCTGCATAGGTAAGTTTCTCCTTCATTGTCATCACAATTGCATCGGATCGAGTTTTTTCCTTGGCAGGCATTTGCTTCTCGTGTAGCTTATTCTTTTTTGACGACCTTTTCCATGCGTTGTGGACTATTTTCCGCCACGTTTGTCGGTCGATATTATGACAATTTTTTTAGCAATTTCTACCTCTCTCTGCGTGCCCAATTTCCAACAGATGTGGATGGATTTTCCGTTCGCTTCAAGTATGGGATCTTTTCGTTCAGCTTCAGCCTTCGATTTGTATCCTCTACCGTTTTAAGCTATGGCGATGTCAATGCCTTCCTAGGCTCTGCCGTCGTGCATCTCGAAAGTTCATATAGTGCAACCTTGACAAAGATGATCATACCCAAAAATCCAAGGATATTGGTTCCTGATATTGATTTTATGTTTTCAACAGCATATGTTCCATCAAGAAAAGTATATCGCTAAAACTTTAGTCTAACTATGAGTATACATACCCTGTTCATACCCTGAGCTCGTCTAATTTTTCTATCTAAATGTCCAGATCGTGCTGTCAATTCGACGAGGTTCATCAATATGCGGCTGCACAGTTCCAGTTTTTAGTTATTGGGTATTTGTATTTGCTAAGAGATGGCGTAACTTGTATTATTCCATTGGAACATGCGTTGGAAAGCTACTGTCATTGTACCTCATTTCAGTATATGTCATTCATTAGAAGCGTACACAACAATAATTTTTTTTCACTCAAATATGTCGAACTTTGTGCTTGAAAAAGTGTTTTTGCGGGGAGTTCTTCTTTATTACTTTAATATGAAGAAAACTGCTGCCGAAAGTCATCGTATTTTGGTGGAAGTTTATGGTGAATATGCGCTAGCTGAGCGAACGTTCCAAAAGTGGTTTGCACGATTTAAAAGTGGTGATTTTGGCTTGGAAGACGATGAACGTCCTGGGCAGCCTTCTTGCCAAACACAAGAAGAGCTCGCAGAATCTTTGGGTGTCACTCAAGCAGCCATTTCAAAACGTTTAAAAGCAGCTGGATATATTCAAAAGCAAGGAATTTGGGTTCCACATGAACTCAAGCCAAGAGACATCGAAAGGCGGTTTTGCATGTCCGAAATGCTGCTGGAACGCCACAAAAGGAAGTCATTTTTGCATCGGATTGTTACTGGTGATGAAAAATGGATCCATTACGACAACCCCAAGCGCAAAAAATCATATGTGAAACCCGGACAATCAGACAAATCAACGGCAAAGCCGAATATCCATAGCGCGAAGGTAATGCTCTGTATTTGGTGGGATCAGATGGATGTGCTGTATTATGAGCTGCTAAAACCGGATGAAACCATCAATGGACAACGCTACCGAACACAATTAATCCGTTTGAAGAGAGCAGTAGCCGAAAAACGCCCGGAATATGCGACCAGACACGAGGTAATAATTTCCCATCATGACAACGCTCGGGTCCACATTGCTATACCGGTTATGAACTATTTGGAAAACAGTGGATGGGAACTCTTACCCCACTCGCCTTATAGCCCAGACCTTGCCCCTTCTGACTACCATTTGTTCCGTTCGATGCAGAACGCACTCTTTGAAATACGGTTCACATCAGAGCAGAATATCAAAAATTGGCTTGATTCATTCTTGGCTGCCAACCCGGTGCAGTTCTTTTGGGATGGGATCCACAAATTGCCAGAAAGATATATACCCAATATATTTACATAATACGTATATGATAGTCTCGGCGGTTATTTTTCTAATTATAAAAATACCATAGCGAAAACATAATGATGAAGATTTAATGGCCAAATAAGCTATTTCTGAGTACGGTCATCTTTCTTAAAGTTGGAAAACTCTCAGAAGAACCTGTTTCCAAGTTTATATCTATTGCAGCTATACATGACGTGCTGGCTCTACAATGCTGATCAAGAAGCTACTCTACTTTTATCACATTTAAGACAAAATTTATCAAATGGATGCACAGATCAATTGTATTATACTTGCAGAATTATAGTCATTACGTGGCAATAACTTGCCTAAAATACTTCATCACTATGAATCTGTTGGGTCAGTTAAATCAACGTCCGCGACCAGTATCAGAAATTTATTTTAAAAACTTGTTTACAAAAATTCCAAATATTTGTAATACAAAGATGTTAATGAGACTCCAAAAATAGCTTCCGAGCCCTATACACGAGTCTTTAGTATTTGGGAAATACCTAAAAATACAGAAAACAAGTCGATTAACTTGTTTGCCAATTATAAGAAATTTTCTTGATCATAAGTTTATTAGGCGATCTACCTGGTTCGTATCGAACCGACATGTACGAGTAGTACGGCTATGTAAAATCTTTCGGTTTTAAGTTGATAGCCGATACTTCTTAAAATTTGACTTCAGAGCTACTTTTGTGATGGGAAAGAAAGTTAAATAATTGCCCTTCTTTGGTAGATATCAGACTGTTACCATAGAGCTGATCTAAGAAAATTCCCACAATTCTCTGTGTTCGTCATCTCTAGAAGTGCACTTTGTATGAAGATAAAATAAAATGGTGCTGAAGAACGTAAATTACCTGAGGAAGATACATTTTTAAATTGTTAATAGGCGAGCTCTTGCATTCTCCTCAAAAATTGAAAATGAAAATGTGGTGGTATCTTTACGTTTTAACGTGTCTATAATGTTTTTAGACAATTTTTTAGAAAATGTATGTGCGAGTCTCTGAGAGAGTGTGTATGGCGATATGGGTTAATTTGGTTAATTCAAGATAACTCAAGCGAATAGTGCCGAATCGCAGGCATTAGACTTTGACTAAAGTTTGCCGATGACTTTATTTTTTATTAAAATAGAAAGGTTTTTCGAAATTTTACGAAAATTGCAAATAAATCGGACAGATTTATCTGAGTTATTCGAAAAATTGCAAAAATTTTAAAATACGGGGAGTCTCGTATCTGATCGGTTAAACTTTTATGGATACTAGGTTTCCTTAATTCTAACAGAATATGAAATATCAAAAACCATTGGGAATATTACAAATTCTCTTTATCAGGAAGTTTTTGGGTGATAAATCTGTCGCAACCATTTCAGTTAGTTAAAATTGACACATAGTCCGATGATAGCCGACTAGTCGATAGCGTGATTCGTTCGCGAGTTCATCTTCACGTGAAACAACGAAAAGTCAGCGCCCCCTATCTACGATCGATCTCAGATAATAACGTATATATGGTAAACTAGAAATACCGTTTCAGATTTGTAGAATAGAACCGATCCAGCCGTGGTATCGCTCTCCATAAGGGCCTGTGTCAACCCTCGCATGGGCTTACTGCTCACATAGATAACATCCCCATCCTGGGGTTATTACACATCCGGGCATCGATAACAATTTTAAGAAGGGACCCAATTAACATGTATAAATTAACAAAACCAAACGACGTAAACGAAGTCTATAAAGTAAACTCCCTCCTTTCAGAGGAGTTCGATATAGCCAAAGACTGCAACAAAGACCGGCTTTGTTTCTTCTCTACGAAGGATAGAAGGATAGGATGTAGCTTTCATTCCCAAAACCGCAAAATGCTCTCATGATGTCCCAAAGGACCTCAGACCTATAAGTCTATCATCTTTCCTTCTAAAAGCTCTAGAACGAGTGATTGATATCCATATTCGAGCTAAAATTGATCCAAAACCTTTGTCGATGGATCAACATGCCTACTGTAAAGGAAAATCAGTGATAACGGCTCTGCATTCCTTGACTAGCTACATAAAAAAATCACTACAATATAAAGTGTACACAATGGTTGTTTTCCTAGACATAGAGGGCGTCCTTAACAACGTTAACACATCCGCAATCACGACTGATTTATCAAATTTGCAGGTAGATGACTCACTTGGGGAAGTTATCAGTCTTTTACTAAATAGCAGTACAATCAACTCCAAACTGGATGGCTACGCCGCAAGGCGGTGTCCTTTCTCCCCTTCTTTGGAACTTAATGGTAAATGAACAGCTAATATACTTGGAAGCGGCAGGGAGCAGGGTAATTGCCTATGCAGACGACGTTGCTATAACTGTTTTAGGGAAGTATCTCAATACCATCAAAGAACTCCTTCAGCTAAATCTTAACAGATTAACTCGTTGGGCGGATCGCTGTGGATTAGGAGTTAACCTCCATAAAACTGACCTTGTCCTCTTTTTCAGGAGACATAAAATTCCAACTATAGACGCTCCTTCAATAAACGGTACCAGTTTTCCGATACAGCATAATACCTGGGTCTTATTTTGAATAGGAAACTAAATTGGAAACCTAACATTCAAGAAGGAATTAGGAAAGCTACAGTAGCTTTATTCTTCTGCTAGAAATTGGAAACAAATGGGGCCTCTAAACTCGAACAATCCACTGGCAATACATCTCGATTATAAGAGCGATACTCACTTACGGTGTGGTCGTCTGTCCTCTGTCGCTCTGTCCTAGCTGAAGAAAAATGTGATATCTGCAAAGGCTATTCGCATCTTTCACTGGACTCGGTCTCACTAAATTTTAAAACCGCCCTTGAATGCCGATCATCTCTTACGGAGATGGCAGAGCATTTCAACCTTCACTTTGTTCGGTGCCTGGCCACAGAGACATACCAAGGAATTGTACGGCTGACGAATTGGAATCAATTTTTCTACAAATTATTTCAGCTGGATGCTAATAAAAGAACAGACCTTAGATGGACCGGTGGGCCAACATGTCTAGTGACTAAACAGATCTAGCCAAAGCTGAATCTGAATCGCTCTAAGAGTCTGATTCTTTTAAAAAGGAAATATCTCAGCGCCATTATACGTGTCATCACTAGACACTGCCTTATAGGCAAGCATGCAAGAAGGCTTGTCGCTTTTACAAACGATTTCTGTAGAAGCTTCATGATCGAGGAGAAAGAGGACAATCCTCTACCTTCTCTGTACATATCCAGCTCTCTCGCAGAGAAGAAAACTCCACCTACTGGCCTTTTTCTATAACGACTTAACCGATCTAAAAAAAAAAAACGTTAATAGTCTCCTGCGCTTCATCGTAAGCTCAAATTGGTTTCATTAGTGGGGGGGTCATAGATCCACGTGGTAGCACAACGGGTCAATAGGCCTAAGTGGGTTGGTTTTCCGACCGCTAATCTAACCTAACCTAACCTAAGGAAAATAGTCCGGAGAACGGTTAGCATGTAGCCGATAGCAGCAAATGTGCACTTTTCAGGACAGAATTAATTAGTATTAAATTTGTCGTACTACCTCACTCGCACTTTATATACAGTATGTGACGCAGCAATGCCCAGACGAATACCCAGTAAAAGAGGTATACCGTGTTACCAGTGGAGCCAAGAAATATAGTAAAAACACTCAGATCAAACTGCTAACAAGCCTGGCAGAAAAAACAGCATTCAAAAAGGGAGGGACCTTAAAAAGGCGATAAACGAAAGTAAAACAAAATGCTTTTACCACCTGTGCGGTGAAGCGAACATAAATCCTTGGGGCACAAAATGATATTGACTAAGCTGAAGAGCTGTTAGTCTTCACAATTACAAATACAACAATGCTACGGTCTATAGTAGAGCATCTATTCCCACAGAGACCATTACTCTGTGCAATATAATCAGGAAAACCAGCACAGAGGCAGTTCGGATAATAAAAGAAGTCGAACTTTTCAACGTTTGCTAGAAGATAGACATCAACAAAGCCCCCGAACCTGATGACATAACAAATAAGGCAGTGAAAGCCGCCGGTCAAAAGAGATCAGAAAAATTTATAACAACGATGTAAAAGTGTGTGACATCATGTCTACTTCAGCCAATATGTCTACTTAAATGCATCATATATGATAGATTGCTCACTGTGGCTTTCCTCTGGGCATTATCAGATCAGCAATTTGGATTTAGAAAATCGCGTTTCACTGCAAAGAAAACGGTGGTAGACATTATGGCCGAAGTAATAAAGGGATAGCTGGACATCGAAAATGCTTTTAACCCAGCATTAAAAGTTATTAATAAGAAAGTCACTATCCGGAATGGGTACAATGGGGCCCCTACTATGAAAGATCACGTACGACGGAGTTCTGCAATTAACACTGCCACAAGGAGAAAAAGTAATCTGATCAGAGTCAGCTACGAACAATGCAATGAACCTTATCAACGGCCGTCTTATATCCGCCGGCCTAGAACTAGCAGATCACAAAACAGAAGCAGTTTCGATAACTAGCCCTACAAATTTCGCCTCGAAGTACACTTTAGTAGTAATTTGTGGCGATCTTAACTTTAATGTTTTAGGAAACAAAAATAGAGCATTAAAGAAAATGGTAAATTCACTGCATCTTAAATTTGCAAACCAGATGGCAAACCATCGCTTCTTGATGTTGATTTAGTATCTGACTCACATTTAATTTTGCATTATGACCAGATATTTGCACCTGGTTTCTCTCACCATGATATGATATTCCTGACAGTGATATGTTTCCAGCAGTTGAAACTGAAACAAACTTCAAAACATACCATATTCTCGAATCAATTTAGAGATCCTTTGTAATGACTGTCAGACCTTGGATTGGTCTTCAATTTATAATACATGAGACCAGCTTCCAAGTTTCTTTTTTTAATAACCAAATCAAATATCTCTTTACCAAACATGTGTCCTTGCGAAGTTTCAAATAGACCAAAACTTAATTTCCGTGGCTCACACAGAAAGTCGTCGAATTGATAAAATCTCGAAATTTTTTATATGCCAGATGAAGACCTTACAAAGGTATGCAAGTTTACAGAGAATTTAAAACCACTCGAAATGCTGTAAAACGTCACTTAAGAAAGAGTAAATCTTCTTTTTATAAAAACAGACTTAAACCATGTTCTTCAAGGTCTGACTTTTGGAAAAATATTCGCCAGATGGGTCTTACTCCAGCATGAATCTGGAAGAACTTAATAAAACTTTCGTATCAGCCTGCAGAGAATCAGTGCCATTATATATTCGTAGCTCTCAAGTTTTTACGAGCAACTTTTACTGATTCACCTTTTTCTCTTTCTTGTATAGATGTAGTAACTGTCGGAACTGTTATATAAGGTCTACGAGTAAATTCAAATGCAGTTGGTTCAGATAACGTTCTACCTAAATTTATAAAAATTATACTTCCTTCTGTCTTGCATCCTATCACTCATATTTGTTATACCAATATAATGACTTTTGTTTTTCGGGAAAACCGGAAAAGCGCAAAAGTTCCACCCCTTCCTAAATCGCCATACAGGAACCCGGTAGAATACCGACCTTTAGCAATTTTACCGTTCTTAAGTAATGTTTTTGAAATTACAATAAGTTGACAAATAAAAGCACATCTAAACGCTAAGAACATGAAAGTGAAATAACAGTCAGGATTTCGTGCAAATTTTAGTTGTACTTCAGCTCTCCTAGAAATCTGCGAACATTTTCGTGATGGTTGTGACAATGACAAATTAGGTTTATTAGCGGTTTTCGATTTTTCAAAAGCATTTGACTACGACCTAAAAAAACTTAAACATAAATTTCTGTTTGATAACTCGTTGGTTAAACTGATATCTTCAAATCTATCCAACAGATCTCAGTACGTTTTTCATAATAACAAGCAATCATCGTGCCTTCCTGTTCGTACAGCTGTACCTCAAGGCTCTGTTTTAGGGCCGTTTTTATTCACTTCTTTCGTAAACGATATCTCCAAATGCTTTTCTGATTGCAGCTACCATATACCATATATGGTACAAATCTCTGCATGCACTCTTTCCAAGTGCAAACAAGCACCCAATAGAATACGTTGACCGCATTAAGAATCCCCAAATCTATTTGAGTAGCAATATGAACGGGAACGTTCATTATGTTAATATGCAAAGTAGTAAATTCAGTTTTGTTATCTGCTGCCCTAAGTGGCCTTAAAACCAGGATGATTTTCCCAAAACAGACAGGCTAAGGTTAGTTTATTTTGAAGTGAAGTTAGAAACGAAGGCTGTAACCATCAACGGCTATGTATTGTTCCAAATCGCCTACTCAATTAAGCATCAAACTGTTTACATAACTACAATGCTTTCTCTCCCGGCCCTTAATTGAGGCAGATCTATTCTTATACCTGAGGGAAACGAACACTGTGGCTCTGAGCTTAAATACCCTGATGTTTACACCACATCCCATTCACTTGAATCGTTGTATTCAGATTTGTCGTTGTATCTTATTTTCCATACACCATCTATGAAGAAGGGGCTTAAGATCAATCACTCAAGAAGTACTCTATGACGGCCTCATAATTTCGGCTTCCTGCGCCTTGTTTCTGCTCTCCAAAGTCCTTAGATCTAAATAATGTCCTCTCCGGATATTGAGAATCGAATTATTAGGCTATCAAAAGCTGTTTTACAGTGCTGGAGTTTATCTGAAGTAATTGCAGCATTGCCACGATTATGAGATTTGACTTCTATTACGGTGATGTTGACATATTCCGGGTCTGCTGCCAAAAATTCTTTCAGTAGTGGGTTATCAAAAATGTTTTTGGAACAGAGCACTCAAATAAAGAACTCGATCGATAAACCAACTTGAGTTGGTTTATTTTCCCGGTATCCTTGAGATTCATGCCATCTGCAGTTTCATATTCATATTTCATATATGTTATACCCATACCTCCCATTGGATGCCGTAACTGTGTTGTTAACTTAACCTAGCAAGTTCTCGGCGATCTGATTTCGAAGATCCAAAAATGAGCTTAGACGCGATCAAGACTCAGTGACTTAGCTTTTCTAAGGAGTGGTAAGAGGCTTTAACAAGATCTTAGGTGCAACTTTGATGACGGCACAGAAATAGACATTTCTTCCCCTTCACCAATTTCTAACAACACAGGTTGTTTATTGCCATCAGAGTTGCATATACCTCCCCTTAGAACACAAACCCGAACTGGGAGTGAAATCTTACGTAGTTGTCGGTTTTAGAGCCATTAGCAGATACCCTTATCACAGATTCAGACAAGCTTTGTCGATTACAAACCACATGCCGTTCCAAAAGCACCTATTTATTGCCAGAAGACCAACAGTTTCTTTGACTTGTGATATGTGACTTGTTTTTACCAAAGAAGTTTATTATCTTAATACTTAGCGTCTTTGGAGAATGGGAAAAGCTTTAAGTACTAGATGAGTCAGACAAGTCACCTTTCTCCTTCTCGTAAACATAGCAACATTATTTTGAGAAGATTGACAAAAAGCCCATTCCTTGTGAACCAACCGTCAATCACGTCTAGAATCATCTGACTTTCGATTAGACAGTCGCTAGATACGATATTTACAGAGAGAACAGGTACATCATCTGCATAGATGTTGAGCATAGATGTCAAAACTATTGAAAGCGTTAATCAGTAAGTCGACTAATATGCACTACAGCAATGGAGACAGGACACCGCCTTGCGGGCAATTCTTGTTTACAACCGCCGCACTCAGTATCTGCAATTAGTCCCCTATTCGCCAGCATTATTTTCACCCTAAAAATTAGTGAGTCGTTTTTGCTGTGTTATCTCACCGAGTTACACACGCTCAGCATGTCCTTCTTTTTGTTGAGTATGCTTTCAATTCGGCCTACCAGATTTTGAAGCGCACTCTCGCAGGAACTTCTGCGTTGGTGAGCATGATATATCTTAGACAGGGGATGTATTCGTAAAGCAAATTGCGCATATAGAGTTCAGCCTGTTGCGGTAATATCTATCACAACAAGCTGTGCTCTTTTTCTGTGAAAATGTTTGCTTTTATCCCTTCGAAACCTTTTCCCTCTGAATAGTTGCTCTTCCAACATCCTGAGAGAGTGATGGGCATCGGTGCACTCTCTCAGTATCTTGGAACGACAACATTAATAGGAACAATCAAATAATCAAAGCTACCGACCGAGCAAGAGGGCGGACTGGTACAAGAGGCGCTATATAGGATGTTTTGTGCACGTACGTGTTGTTCTGTCTCGCCTAATAGATAGACTCCAGCATCGAGTAGAGCCAAGGCATTTCCCTCCATCCTTCCAGCTCCTTATCTCTTTACTATTTAACCCGCTTTGTCTGCTGTGTCAGTTGTCGCTTTGGAGGAACGTATTTGCGGAAACCATCTGTGGATTCTTCCAATCCCGGACTTCCGCCCCTACGCTCCTCGGAGGTGACAACCAGTAGGTCCACTCAGAAAAAACAGAGCCAAGCGGACGGCCTGGAACACTCCGAACATATGGTGGGCGGTCGTAATATTTTGACTACATACCTAGAAAAAGATGGACGGTCTGGAACTCTCTGTGTAAATGAAACATCTATAACCCGCACCAGTTACCTAGAGCCAGGCGGACTGTCTGCAACACAAAGAATGCGTTAATATTCCCTTCCCCCCACCAAAATCTGCACGGAAGTCCTCCGGGTCAACTTAATTTGAGAAAAGCTTCCTTCTACCTTTCTCAGGCTAAGCCGCCCGCTAAGAACTGAGTAGATATAATGCACGAATGTGTATGTGTGATTTTTCAAAGTGACAAAAGACGAAAAAAAAAAAGAATTTGATATACAATAGGACAAACAATAGCGGTTTGCTAAGAGATGGCGTAACTTGTATTATTCCATTGGAACATGCGTTGGAAAGCTACTGTCATTGTACCTCATATTCAGCAGTTCTTCTTCATTACTTTAATACGAAGAAAACTACTGCCGAAAGTCATCGTATTTTGGTGGAAGTTTATGCTGAACATGCGCTAGCTGAGCGAACGTGCCAAAAGTGGTTTGCACGATTTAAAAGTGGTGATTTTGGCTTGGAAGACGATGAACGTCCTGGACAGCCCAAAAAGTTTGAAGATGAAGAACTGGAAGCATTACTCTATGAAGATTGTTGCCAAACACAAGAAGAGCTCGCAGAATCTTTGGGTGTCACTCAAGCAGCCATTTCAAAACGTTTAAAAGCAGCTAGATATATTCAAAAGCAAGGAAATTGGGTTCCACATGAACTCAAGCCGAGAGACGTCGAAAAGCTGTTTTGCATATCTGAAATGCTGCTGGAACGCCACAAAAGGAAGTCATTTTTGCATCGGATTGTTACTGGTGATGAAAAATGGATCCATTACCACAATTCCAAGTGCAAAAAATCATATGTGAAACCCAGCTAACCAGCCAAATCAACGGCAAAACCGAATATCTATGGTTGGATCAGATGGGTATGCTGTATTATGAGCTGCTAGAACCGTGTGAAACCATCAATGGACAACGCTACCGAACACAATTAATCCGTTTGAAGAGAGCAGTAGCCAAAAAACGCCCGGAATATGCGACCAGACACGAGGCAATAATTTCCCATCATGACAACGCTCGGGTCCACATTGCTATTCCGGTTATGAACTATTTGGAAAACAGTTAATGCCTTATAGCCCAGACCTTGCCCCTTCTGACTACCATTTGTTCCGGTCGATGCAGAACGCCCTCACTGAAATACGGTTCAAATCAGAGCAGAATATCAAAAATTGGCTTGATTCATTCTTGGCTGCCAAGCCGGCGCAGTTCTTTTGGGATGGGATCCACAAATTGCCAGCAAGATAGGAAAAAGTCATAGCTTCAGATGGGCAATATTTTGAATAATACTATTGTACATTCTTAAGCGGTTTGCATTACGATTGTTTTAACTGTCACTCATCTCGATCAGTACATTTTTTTGATACCGCTCAATTCCTTTTGCTATACAAAATTCCGATCAATACTCCCTGGTTATAACGTGTTTTTTGACTTTTGTTGTTCTTTTTCCATTTTTTTAAGGTTTCACAGTTCCTTTTTAAAAAGATTGCGTGGCGCCTACAGATACATTCGGGTATTCTTTTTGTTTTTTTTGAGATTTGCTATTGCCGTATTTTTTTTCCTTTTAACCATAAACTTAAAAGTTTAAAAGCACTTAACCCGGTGCCTGTTGCAAATTTCCCTTGGGTTTACTTTGTTGACATCTTAATCCGACATTATCGACTTTCTTCAAAAAGAAAAAAAAATAGTTTTTTTGATTCCTGTCGGCAGACGGGCTACTAAATTGTTATTTTAATTAATTGGTTAACTTAATCCGGTGAAAATCGAATAAAATAAAATTGCAACAAGCCATTCAACAGGTTATTATTCGAAAGAGTGACCCAGAATTGAACCGTTTGTTTAAAATTCAGCGTCATGAAGTATTCTTCATATTGAATAAAGTTTTGATGCAAGCTCAGTTTCTGTTATTTTAAAGTAGTTCTTGAAAAAAACACCTCTTACCTCTTTCGGGTCCTGCTTAGGGGCAAAAGAATCTGTGGATGAGAAGGCCTGTTTTACTTTTTCTGACATTGATGTAGAGTGTCTGCACCCCATTTCAGAGGGTATTTTTGCTTCGTGCTTAATTCCCTGTCAGGCATTGTATTGTTCTAGTTCAACAGGATTTTTTGGAAAGTGTAGTAGTAGTAGAAAAAGTAAGTTTGTTTGGAAAGTGTGAACTTTTAAAACTTTAAGAGTACTGAGAGTTCTATTCCCGAAATTAATAGATGAGAGCTTTCACCCACCACTGCTTGCCATGCTTCAAGTGCATTGAGAAGTTAGGCAAGTTGATCCAAAAGATCAAAAACTTAGTAGGTTTTCTACCTTTCCAATAAAATTGATTACACTACAAGCAGAATAATTTATTAGTTCGTTGGAACCGAATTCTTTCCTAAAGAAAATCATTCGTCTAATTTCGTTGAGGGCTGGAAATTCCCATAAGATGTGTTTAGCTGTTTCATCTTCTTTAAGATAAAATGTGCTGCTCTGGGAAGTCGACCAGATACATTTTGTTGCGATGGTATCTTAAACCATGATGTCCTGTAAGGTAAACTACTAAATGTTTGATATCGTGCCGACTTAGATTTAGACATCTATTGACATTTTTAAACCTGAGCTATTCTTCCAACATGAGATGCATCTCGATTGAGATGATTGGGTTCAGGTCCATTAAAGGGAGCCTCTAAGCTCTTTCCGACCAGTTTTTGTGCCTTTTCATTCCCATCAATGCTCTTATGCCCAGGAACCCACCCCAGTTTGGTTTTGCTCCTAGAGCTTAGTTTTTGGAGGGTTTTTAAGGGCATTTATAGCTGCTTGAATGTCCGTGAATATATGGAAGTTTGCGGCTTTGACACCAGAGTTGTAAATATGGCACATACTTGATGGCGTGGACTTCTGTTTAAAAAACACTGGGACTTTTACCAAATAGCTGTGGTTATAGTTAGGTTGGGTCAAATGTTTTACAGCTAATAATAAACGAAATGCTGTACTGTACTGAGCTTTAAAATGGCGGTATGTTCAAAAAGTTAGGTGACTTTACAAGTGGTACGAGCTTTTCCAAGATAGCCGAGAAGATGCCAATGACGAAATTCGTTCTGGACGTCCCTGTACACCAAAAATAGATGACAACGTCGGAGCTTTAAAGACAATTCTTATGGTCGAATTACCATAAGAGAAGTTGCCTCGTGTCATGCAATTTTTTCGGTTGTTTTGGGCATGAGACATGTGTTGTTTTCCGAAACTTCTTAATTAAGGAGCTCTTGAATTATGTCAATGATGATTCTAGCTTGCTCCAAAGCGACATAACTGTTCCCTGTTCTTGTAACTTTTTCCAAATCTGAAGAAACCTGGAAGAGCTCAAAGCTACACCAATAAGTGCTTATGAGAAGTGCTTCGAGGACTGGAAAAAGCGTTGGCCCAAGTGCTTTATTCGTACATCTGATGGGGATTACTTTGAAGGGGATAATAATAATATTGATGAATAAATAAATATTTTTTTATAAAAATAGAAAGTGACGGCAGGCCCATAAAACATGGGTTGCTTCAATTATTTTGTTGTTTAAGTATTGTTTTAGTTAAACTATTTTTTTAGTATTACTTCGAGATATTTGACCGCGTCGGAGAACTCAAAGATTGCATCGTTAAGTGAAACTATACCTAAGTTGCTCTTTTAGTGAAAGAAACTATGACAGCTTTATTTGGGTTTATTGAAAGTTTCTCTCTTTTGCGCCAATCTAGGACCGTCTTAAGGGCGTTTTGCATACGTACAGAGACTTCGTTAGTCTCTCTGCCGCTAATGATAAAGACTAGGTTATCGGCATAACCAATTGTGTTGTAGCCTAATATGATCAAAGACCAAAGAAGGGACGACAAAGTAGTAATAGACGAAGAAGTAATCATCCCGGTTTTAAGCATTGACTCTAGTTGATTCAGTTGATGGTGGATTGATAGATATTTTTATGAAGCAAAGCATTTGATACTGTCGAAAGCACCCTTTATGTCAAGAAATGGGCAAAGTGCAATTTATTTACAGCGGAAGGAGCTTTTTATTTCTGCTGTCAGCTTCATTAGAGCACCTTCCTTTCTTATAGGCGTACTAATGTAGGTACCTGCAGATATAAGCTATTTTCTAAGTATTCAGATAAAACGATGTCAAGCTTATATATAGAACGATATGATTTAGGTAGTTTTCTGGGCTTTTTGCCTGGTTTGGGGATAAACATCACGTTGACCGCCCTACAAGTGCTTGGTACGTGGCCCAAGTTGAAGCTGAACCTACTTAGAAAAGGTTTTTTGTCCAAAACTTTTTCACCTAGCTTTGAGTATGTTTTATTTGGTAGGTAGGGTGAAAAGTAACCTCCTTGGGAATGAAAAACCATTTCTTTTTAAATGTTTTTTTTATTTTATTCAATTTAGTCCCCTTTTAGTTTGATATACTTATTCCAGCGATTTTCCAACTTCTTGATCCCGTCCGAAATGTAATTTTCCGGAAGGTCTGCAATATATTCCTCCGTGGCGTCGATGATTTAATCCCGTGAGCTGAATTTTTATTGATGAGCCATCTCTTGAGGTTTGGAAAAAAATAATAGTCTTAGGGAGCCAAATCGGGCGAATACGGTGGATGCGAAAGCAATTGGAGGAGTAAATCATTGATTTTAGCCGAGGTTGCGATGCTCTTGTTCGCCGGTGCATTGTCTTGAAAAAACAAAATTTTTTTTCGCTTCATGCGAGGCATTTTTGCAGTGATTTCGGTCTTCAATCTCTCCAATAATGCACAGTAATACTCGCTGTTGTATGCCATGACAATCCCAGAAAACCGACGCCATAACCTTTCCGACCCATCGAACTTTCCTCGGCCGCTTCGGAGCACTCATGCCGGCTTCAGTCCATTGCCGGACTCATTCTCTCTCTCATTCTGTTCTCTGGTGTGTAATAGTGTATCCAAGTTTCATCAACAGTTATCAATCGACGCCAAAAGTCCGCCCGATTCCGCATCAGCAAGTCTTAACACTCGAAGTGCTTTCGCGTTCGTGTTTTTGGTCAGGAGTAAGTATGTGCAGTACCCAGCAGCAGGATAGCTTCTTCATATGCAGAATATTGCCCAAAATATTGCCCAAAATATTGCGTGTGCGCTCAGTACTAATCTTTGTGGTATCTGCTAGCTCGTGCTCTTTCTGGTCAGCCAGCACCATTTCATGTATTTTCTTGACGTTGTCCTCTGTAAACGCATCGGAGGGCCTGCCGCTGCGGACTTGATCGGTAGTGGAGTTGCGGCCACCACGAAACTCTCGAAACCAATATTTGATGGTGTAATCTGACGGAGCATTAGCCCCATAATATCTACCGAACTTTTCTTTTGTTTCTTTCGCCGTTTTGCCTCTCAAAAAATAATGTTTTATGAGAGAAGGAAAATCGTTTTTGTCCCTACTCAACATGATGCCAACCACGTCAAAAACAATTAGCTGTTAAAATAAAACTAAAGACAGTATCGCACTGAAATTTGGTAGGTCTGCCTTAATATGAAGGGATTTCAAGGCACCTTCAGGTAGTCAAGGAGGTTACTTTTCAACCTACTATGTTTTCTAAGAGGTCCTACATCTCTGGAATTATTTAATTTGGTGTTCATAACACTGTTACGAGTGGTGGAGAGAGGGCGGCCTACCTGTACGGATATGTAGTATATGCAGGTGATGCATACACACACGGATCATATCACATCTTCACCCGAGTGATGTTAGAAGAATGGAAGGACAGAAAGGGAGGTAGTTTATTTGGGAGCTATTGCCATTTCTAATTGATTATCCTAGATAGTTAGTCCTAGAATCTGAAGTGGTTCTGTTTCCAAAGCTTGTACTTCGAAGCGAGAAACACTAGCAGGCCCATGAAATTTTTGTCCACATCAACAACAACATCAGAAGTTACCGATATTTAACTACACCGATCGTCTGCTATGTCTTGAAAATAACATTTTTAATGACCAATCCATCATTTGTTAATCAATCAATCAATCCAGTTGCAACCCAAAACAAAAGCTCAATGCAAGACGTATCTTACTTGACAAATCAATAGGTCTTTGTCTTTTGTCAAATTTATCAAAATCACCATCTAATTGTGACAACATTCGCGACTACTACTTGTATTCGTCATCTCTAGGGTCATTATTTTTAATTTCAAAAAATTAGCTTACCCGCTATCAAACTCGTTCAAGTTTCCACACTTATCATGACTACTTATTAAGAAGTATGGACCTATCTCAACACTAAAATTAATGTGCATCTGCAAGAAAATAAGAAATATATATTCGAAGTCCGTATACAAATTATATACATTCTATGACATATACTCTGTCATTCCGTAGTCAGATTGTTAGATTATTAAACGGTTTGTTGCTCGTGGTTAATTAACAAGATCACGGTTAATACCTTTTAGCATATTTGCCATTTTTTTATTTTAATTTTTTTTGGGCGGATAAGTTAAAGATATGAGTATACTCGCACACCATATGTATTTAACATGGAAACGGGTTTTTCGAATTGCCAATTGCCAAACTAAACCCAATGACCATTTCTGGATTCAGATGATGTAACTGCTAACTGGTAGTTGGTAACCGGTGATGGTCAAGTTCAATGTTTTGTTTTAAAAACTATATAGATGACGAAAGTGTTATATGTCCCTTGGTTCTACGCGTATCTTCATAAATTTTGTGGATAAATTATGGTAATTACAATCTTAGCATGCAACACAAGTTAAACAGTTAAAAGGTGTCGATTACCATAGTTATTCAATAATATGTGGTTAACTTATCTTTTGCGGGAGGCAGCTTTTTAATGGAACGTGTTGCTTGTCGTGAATACTATAATATCAACTCTCACAGATTGTGAATCAAAATAAGAGTTACAGTTATTTTATAGCTTTTTTGAGGCTCTAAGCTGGTATAATTCCAAATCTATTAACCAATCTGACATTCGTGGTCGAATTTTATGGCCACTAAATGATTTATCTTGGGACTTAGAAGGCCGATCGTTTAGTGTAATCTGTGGTCAGAAGGAAGTCAAAAAAGAAGATAAGAGTGAGACCTTAAATTGAATCTTTGAGGTAGCATTGATTTCATAATGAAATTATCTTCACCAGTAAGTAATGTATCAGTTTGTAAAGGCTTCAAGTCACTTTGTTTTTTTCCCTGGCCCTCTTGCCATGAATTATATATCTCATTAGTTAGGTATTGGTATTGACTACGTGATATTACCTGCACAACAGTCACCGTGGCTAACTGGTTGCGATTGACCCAACCAAACAATGTTGACGACCGCGGATATATGAGCATAACGGGAAAAGACCATCGAATTAAATATATGTATATACTTTTTTATTACAGATCTGCAGACTTAATGAGACTTGATAACATGCCACTAAAGTTCATGCAAATCAAACCACTTAACTCCTTCCAAATTTATCAGCAGCAGTTTAAAACGGAGATCAGACCTACTGTTGAAAGACCCAAATCATCATTGAATATGTATCAAGACCATGAATAAGTCAACGTCTTCATTGTTGACCGTAGCCAACCTAATGGGGCTTTAAGTTTTCCTTAACCTTCGGAAAACAATTGGACTAAGTTTGTGAATTAGTTCACGCAAATACCCGACGTTGATAGTCATATTGCCAACACCCTGGACTAGTTTTTAACTTCCCAACCTATTAAGTACACTGTTAATCTGCTTTCCCCTCAAGGCTCGTGGGACTATTGTATCATATCCGCTAATTTCTCGTACATGGACTAAAGATTCCTAAAAGAACCATATGGGAATATGAGAAAGCCAATTGGAGCGGACTTGGCATTTTAACTGCTAGTTATGTTTCCTCTGCCTGATCCTATATCTCAATGCTCATTTATGATGAAATTCCAGCTGTCTCCTCTTTGAAAAAGGCCAATCAGCTTATTCTCAGATGGTGGTTTGTCTCCACTTAAACTTAAGTGCTTCGAATCTTCCATCAGCAAATCCATTTTTTTACTCGTGAAGTAGCAAGAGTACTTAAAGTTCTTGACATTCACAAATCCACTGGTCCGAATGCTATATCTTCTTCTGACCTTTTTTTAAAGAGGTGTTTTTCCACGCTGCAGAGACGCTACGTAAAGTTTTTTTTTGTCAATCCTACTCTTTAGGAGGAGCAGATGGAAAATTTCATTTGTCTAGACCGCCCCTGCACCCATTGCACACACATTGTTCCTTTCGAAGATCATGGAAACGCTGATAAATCTTCAGCTCATAAAATATCTCGAAACACGAAAACCTTTCAATGATCCACAGTATAGTTTTCGTAGCTTCACGGTCACAAGTAATTACATGTCATGTCTTACCGAAAATTGGAGCCAAGGTCTACGATGCTTGTTCAAAAAGTAAGGTGACTTTATATTTTTATAAAAAAATATTTATTTATTCATCGATATTAATGTTGTCCCCCTCAGATATAATACACTTATACCCACGCTTCCTCGAAGCACTTCTCACAAGCACTTCTAAGTATAGCCTTGAGCTCTTCCAGCGATGCCGTTTTTATTTCCTCAATCGTTGCAAATTTCCGTCCTTTCATAGGTCTCTTCAGTTTTGGGATCAGAAAATAGTCGTATTGGGCCAAATCCGGTGTAAATAGTGGCTGAAGCATGATTTTCGTGTTGTTCTTGACCAAAAAATTTCTCACAAGCAACGATGAATGAGCAGGTGCATTATCGTGATGCGCCGTTTTTCGGTATTGCTTCTCGCAATTGACCGTAGTAAAAACTACTGATGCACTACGCTACGGTAATCCTGGGTGCTTTCATTGGGACGATTGGGCCTTGGTTTTTTCATTTCGAGAGACCCTGAGCGATGCTCATGCAATGGTTCTTCTAACCAAATTAGGAAGTTTCGGAAAAAACTTCGCTGACACACGTCTCATGCCGAAAAAATTGCATGACACGAGCCGACCGACATGCCAACATTCTCAGCAACTTCTTTTATGGTAATTCGACGATTTTCCAAAACAATTTTCTTCACAGCTTCGACGTTGTCATATTTTGTTAGTGTACTGGGGCGTCCAGACCAAGATCCGTCATTGGCATCTTCTCGGCCATTTCGGAAGAGCTTGTACCACTTGTAAATATTGTTTTTACTTAGAGCAGACTCACTGTATGTCACTGTCAACATTTCAAGTATATTAGAGCACTTGATTAAATTTTTTCAC
Organism: Volucella inanis; assembly: GCA_907269105.1. Classification (NCBI taxonomy): domain Eukaryota; kingdom Metazoa; phylum Arthropoda; class Insecta; order Diptera; family Syrphidae; genus Volucella; species Volucella inanis. Next base: position 41,561,687 of record OU026153.1, read on the forward strand.
AAATTGTTGCAACTTCTTTGCTATTTTTTTTATAATAATTGAAAGTCGCGAGTCAAATTAGGTTATTAATATAAATAATAACAATTTTGAAACGAAGTAGAAAAAGTAAAAGGGAAGTGTTAAAGTTGAAGAGAGAAAAAGAAGAAAGAAAAATCATACCTGCGAAGCCCATGGATGATCATGCCGTTAAAAGCGACTGGTAGTGTATTCTGTGACACAGAGTACAACTTAGGATAAGCTACTATACCATACTCAATAATAGGCAATAGTAAAGTTTTAACAAGTTTCAGCCTCGTGTCTTTTGGTGTCCTGAATAAATTTGACCGACAGTGTAATTTATATAGTCTACAGGGTCTAAATTTGTCACGACATCCACAAATTGAAGTTGAGTATTGTTTTGATAATAATTTTGATAATAATAAGCCCATAGCTCTGTGACCAGTCGTATATCACAGATAGATCTTTATTAAGCCTGCAAATGATATCTTTAACCAAATCAATCGGTTTTGACAAATAAATTTGTCCATCATCGGCGTAAAAGTGAGCCGAAGCATTTGAGCATACTGTAGTGAGGTCATTAATGAAGAGACAAAATAATATAGGACCAAGAATAGAACCCTGAGGTACATCTGGTGTTAAGGACATTGGAGAGAAAATTCTATTACCAGCCATGGCGCTTTGACTACGACCACGTAGGTATGCACTTAAGAGACACACCGATCTTAAACTCAATCAATCAAAGTTCATTCTTAGTTTCATACATAGGATGTCATGGTTTACACTATGAAATGCTTTCGAAAAATCAAGCAAACACAATATAGTTATATGACCTAGATCATAGCTTGCCCTTATGTCATCGACTATTTTAACTAGAGCTGTAGAGCAACTATGATTGGGTCGAAAACCTGACTGCATCAGAAACAGCAATTCATGTTGAGAATTTATGTTAGATATCTGCTCCTCAATTATCTTTTTGAAAACCTGTGGTCGAATTGGGATTTGGTTTCTTCCTTACGGGAATGACCTTGGCCAACTTCCAAATGGCCGGAAAAATCGAGGAAGTAATCTAAAAGTTGATAATATATGTCATAAAACTCAGAAAATGCGGCAAAATCGTTTTTGTAAATCGAAATATTACTCCGTTAACACCTACTGCATCAGATTTGAGAGAACTAATTGTTTTGATAACTTTTATTTCTGATACAACATTAAATTCAAATTCATTCGGCGGATCGATAAACAGGTGATCATTTGGAACAAAAACTAGACTCTGTATTTCTCTGGAAACAAAAGCATTATTGCTCTCAAAGTCGTCTTTTTCACTATCCCGATGGATCGAAGACTATTCCAAAGCTTTTTAGAGGATTGGTGTATACCAAGTTTATTCAAAAAGTATCTTTTTTTGACTCTACGTGTAATAGAAGACGAGTTAATGCGAACGCGACAAAAAGTTTCCCAATTCAAAGTTGAGGGATTTTGTTTCCATTTAGAGTACTTTCTAGCGATATTTAATCCTAAGGGAGTTATGTGCAAAGCGGCTGTCATAAATATTCGTAGCAACCAGTCCAGATGCAGCAATATTGTCTAAGAGCTGACATGTCTTGGAGTCAGATTTAAGAATATCGAAGTTGAAGTCACCGCAGACAATTATGGGTTCATAGAGTGAACAATCAGAAAATAAGGGAAGAATCGAACAACTTCTGTTAGGATTATATGCAACGCCAACAATACATTTAGTAACATCATCAGAGATCTCTAGCAAAAGAATCTCGATATCAATGTCATTTGATTCAGCTACTTATATGCATCTAAGGATTCACTGTTAAAAAGTTCCACTCCACCACCAGATGTGCTGGTTATCCTATCGCGCTACAAAGGTTTATAACCCGGGATCTTATATTCACAAACTATTAGTTGTAGGGTTTTCTGGGTCTATTGTAGGACTGACTCATTTGACTGGAATAGCAACACAAATAACATCAACTCCCGAGTCAACGAAAATATATCGAAAGTAGTCTAATTTAGACAAATTTAAACTACAAGCATTTAAATAGCATATTTTAAGCCCATCGTGTGCTTTAGACAATATTCTAACGATCGATTTTACTGGAATCAAATCCATGCTACCAGACAATGTCACATTGTTAAGGAACATAATTAATATCCGAGGCCTCAACAATCAATGGGAACAGAAGTAGAAAAGAAAAGTACTGATAGAAACATAGAAAGTAAAACATAATATAAAGATTTAAATTACAAAAGATTTCAGTGAATAAAGATAAATAAAAAATATAAACAATCAAGTTTAAAATAACCAAAAATTACGTGATATACAATTTTTTAAACTGCTCCGATTGACTTCAGGTGCGGTAGAGTAGACAAAGCTTTAAGAGATGTTTTTGTTGTTAACACTTTCATCTCAGTGTTAAAACTTTTCTTGACAATAACAAAGCCATTACGCGTTGTAATGAAGAAGAGAAACGATGATAAGCGTCTATAATACTTGTATTTTTAGTCGTGTAATTCTTAATTTAGTTGTTTGTATATTTTTATGCGTAAACAAACCAACCACATAAACAAATATTTGGGATATAAAATACAAAAAATTTTGATGGAGCACCTAATTAGAAACGGCTAGGTAGACCACTCAAAAAATGATATAAAACACAATAACAGTTCTTAAAAAAAATTAAAAAAAGGTTTTTTGATTAATATTTCGTCGGAAAAGCTTTTTTCATTACAACTGCTTTACAGCGATTTTGCATGGATAATATTAAAGATCTACACCGTTCGACAGGTATAGAGTATCAACATTTCTTGACCTCTTCGAACAATGCATCCATAAGAGAAATTGTAAGCAAACTTAAGATCAGCACTTGACGATGGCCAGTCCAAAACATCAATAGAATTATTTTCAAAATACTTTTTGGTATGCTTGGCAGTGTGTTTTGGATCATTGTCCTGCTGAAACTTCACATTTAAATTATCTTCTGCCCATAGAACCATCACATTCTGCAAGATGTCAACATATTTTTCCTTTGTAAGGATGCCGTCAATACGATGGATTGGCCCAACGCCATTCCACGAGAAGCATCCCCACACGTTGATGGATCCTGCACGAAGTTTTACAACAGGTGATGTGTACTTCGGATCAAATTCTCTTCGTTTTGGCCGCCGTACGAATCTTCTGCCATCAGGGCCAATTCGATTTATCCTGGTTTCATCGGACCAGAGGATAAATTTCCATTGCTCTGTTGTCCACGATGAGTGAAGTCGAACAAATTCAAGCCGCTTTGTAACCATTGGTAACCATTGGCTTCTTGCGTGCAACACGGCCATAAAGTCCAGCTTTGACCAATCGCCTTCTTATGGTCCAGACTGAAACTGGAGTCATCGCGCACTGTAGTTTTTCGTGGTCTTTTCTTCCTGGGCACATTTTCGCACGTTCCATAAACTTTAAAATGCTTCATTGCATCAAAAACTTTCTTTTTGGAGCAAAAAAAAACCGGTGCATTTTGCTTCATCGATGCTTCGTTTCTAATTAGTTGCTCGTAGCTGTATATGCGTGAACCTTTGGCGCCGTTGGTCCTGATGTTGGTACTGTCGTTGTTGTTGCCGGTAATAGTGGTGAGGCGCTAAGATTGTATCCACAAATTGTGAAGGAGAGAGACCACTGTCAGCAAAGCCTTCTATTCAGCGTGGGAGGAGAGTCGAATTAAAAACCGACCATCGCCGTAGGATGTTTTAGCACTCAGGCGAAAAGCATCAATGTGATTGGAAGTCTGGTGGTTTAGTTTGTACGCCGATGTTCTGAGCTAAAGCAAAAGGATACTATTTTTTTTTGTATGGAATACCACGCACAATTAGATCTTTAAGACGCTATCTTTCCTGCAGATTCGCTAATTCTTCTCTTATTTTCAGGTTTTCTTCAAGCAATACAACAATATCGTGTTCACACTAATGAGCTTTGCAACTGAGAGAGATTATTGCCTCACTAATATTCTTATTTTAAAAGTTACCTTACTCTGTACACCTCGTTAATCGATCTGGTGAAAGCAAGATAGCTGCACTTGATATAGGGTTTTCTAATAATGACTTGACAACCTCTTTTTGTAAATAGAGATATTTCAAAAATTATATTATTGGCTTGAAGGACAATCAAAACATTTATGTATGAAACTCGATTTCATTCATATGGCCAATGTCGTCGACGTGTTGGCATAAACTAATGACTTAACGTAGCCCACAGAAAATAGTCTAGCGGCATTAAATCGCACGAACGAGGCGGCCAATCGACTGGCCCATGTCTTGAGAAAACACGCTCACCATACTTACTCTTTAATAAATCGATTGTAGCGTGTGCTGTGTGGCTTGTGGCACTATCCTGTTGAGACCACATGTCGTCTAAGTCCATATCTTCCAATCAATTCGGGCCAAAAATAATCGGTGATCATGGCGCGATAAATAACGCGACCAATCACAGTAACGTGACGATCGTTATCGTCGACGAAAAAATATGGCCCAATAATGCCGCCGGCATGCAAACCGTACCAAACAGTTATTTTTTGTGAATGAAGTGGTGATTCATGAAGCACATGTGGGTTTTCACCCGACCAATAACGAATATTTTGCTTATTGACGAACCCATCGAGTCAAAAATGAGCTTCGTCACTGAATATTTGTAGAAAATTTTTATAATTTGCAGACGTTATTCGTTGATATACTTTACTATGATGAAAATGTTGAGTTTACTGAATAAATTGACAGTGACAATATATTGATTAGTGAAAAAGTGCGTTCACAAATTAAATTCAAAGTTGTCAAGTCCCTATTGGAAAACCCTATATTTCTAAGGCATTTGACAGAGTTTAGGATTAGGCTCTTTTGTCGAAAATGCTTCCATTTGGGGTCGATGAATCCCTTCTTCAATGGATTAGAAATTACATATCGGAACTTTCAATTCTAGTTGTCTTGGACGGTTTTAAGTCAGATATTAACAAAATAAATGCTCCATTCTATTCCCGACACTCTTCTTAATTTCCATCAAAGATCTTTTGTCTGCTACTTCTAATACCATATATTATATGTATTTTATTGCTTTCCTGATGACAGTACTTTCTGCTTTTCATACTTGTTCCCGGACTCACTTCACTGCTCTTCGGCTGTATAATGGGAAAGGCAAAGTATGCTAAGGTCATTAAATTCCAATAAAAATAGCATCGCTAAGTGGGGAACCAGCACGAAATTGGAATTTAATGCCTCTAACACACTATGCTGTCGTTAAAGTGAAACTTAAACACCCATCCATTATCCAAGAATGTCACCTCCACCGTTCAGACTGGAAAACTTTCCGTTCTTGGTATAGTTATATGATAACTTACGTTGGAATAACCACATATTCGATGTCGGCAAAAATGTCCAGGTTTCCTCAAAAAATTTAAGAAATATGGTGCTTCTCTCCTTCTGATTTGGCCTTATTATATGTTTTAGACATTTATCGGCCCAAAATTGCAGCATAATGCCTGCATCTTGTCAGGTACCAACAAGACTTCTTTGCACTTGCTAGTTAAGAATCAAAGCCTTGTAATAAAACTCATACATAGATAATGCCAATATTGCACAGTCCGAGTCATTTGACATCATTTGAACATCAACATAAAATTAACAGTAGCATTTTGCCCTTTCAAATTTTCAGTTAGTACCAACCTTCAAATGATACGTGTATAAATTTGACAGCTGTCGGAAGATTAGTTCTCGAGATATAGCGTTGTGAGTGAAGTAACTTTTGTTATTGTGAAAAAAAAATGGATTCAAAGCAATTTTGTGTGTTGATTTATCATTGCTTTTCGATGGGAAAAAAATCAGCCGATGCAAAGAAATGGCTTGATAAGTGTTACCCGGACTCTGCACTAGCCGAACGAAACATTCGCAAGTGGATTGAAAAAAAAATCATACAAGCACCGAAGATGATGCACGCAGTGGATGTCCAAAAGAGGCTGTTTCAGATGAAAACATCAAAAAAGTCCACAAAATGATTACGAATGACCGTAAAGTGAAGTTGATCGAGATAGCTGAGGCTCTGAAGATATCAAAAGAGCGTGTTGGATGATATATACACGATATGCGAAACTCTGTTCAAAGTAGGTGCCGCGTTTGCTCACAGTCGACCAAAAACAACAACGTGTTGATGATTCAGAGGAGTGTTTAAGGCTGTTCAACCGCAATAAAGCCGAATTTTTGCGTCGGTATGTTACAATGGATGAAACTTGGATCCATCATTCCATCACACCAGAGTCAAGTCGGCAGTCAGTTGAGTGGCGAGCAGGCGACGAACCTCGTCCAAAACGACCAAAAACTCCACAGTCAGCTGGCAAAGTTATGGCATCCGCATTTTAGGATACACATGGAATAATTTTCATCGACTATCTCCAAAGGGGGCAGAGTATCAACAGCGACTATTACATTGCATTGTTGGAGCGTTTGAAGGACGAAATCGCAGAAAAACGGCCGCATTTGAAGAAAAAGAAAGTGCTGTTTCATCAAGACAATGCACCGTGGCACAAGTGGATGAAAACGATGGCAAAATTGTATGAATTCGGCTACGAATAGCTTCCCCATCCACCGTATTCTCTAGATTTGGCCCCCAGCGACTATTTCCTGTTCGCAGACCTCAAAAGAATGCTCGCCGGAAAGAGATTTAAGACCGATGAAGAAGTAATCGCCGAAACAGAGGCCTATTTTGAGGCTAAGCTGAAATCGTACTACAAAACTGGTATCGAAATATTGAAAAATCGTTTCAATCAGTGTATCGCCCTTGAAGGCAACTATATTGATAAATAAAGTTGAATTTTGCAAAAAGATTGTGCTTTACTATAAAACGGCACTGACTTTTCAGCCCATGTGTTACCCGTCTCGCTATGAGTGCTCATCAGTATACCCTAAACCATAATTTCGGACCTACTCTGAAGTATAGTGATCTTTTCCGAAGCCATATTTCCTAGTCATTGTAAGCGGCAAACATTTAATACCGACGTACACCTGCACCTCTATTTTCTTTCTCGCCACCTTTCTTTCTTCGGTGTGTGCATATATATTTAGAGTATGAAGAACCCCTTATGAAAAAAGATTGACAGATCCTCTGTTATATAGTCTAAATGCTTCAAAGCATTAATTATGGCTTTTGCCAATGCATTAATCAACCTTAACGAATTTTATAGGTGGCTTCTTTTAGGGAATCAAAAATGCATGGATTTCAATGGACAGCCAAAAAGGGAAACTTCAAGGTGTGAATTCTCTTGGAAGACTAAGTTTCCTGAGACTAATATCATATCATAGTTTGATGAAATTAATAAACTACAACGTTATTTTTTGAAAAGGATTTTGAAACTACCTCCAGCCACTCCAAATACGCCTTGTCGATTGAGACGAGAATTGAAGATGGGCCTTTCTTTGCATTGGACCTACATCTACAGTATATCATGAAAACAATGTTCGAATACAACGAAGCTAGGCTACCGAATAAATTTACCAAAATTCTACTTAAAAAACAACTTTTTTGGGTGAAAGAGTTTAATTTTATCGCGATAAGTTTGGTCTACACTGGGATCTGAACTTGCAACGAGAAAGTTGACTAGAATAGTAAAAACTTGCAGCTCCTTGAACGACTCAAGGCAGATAGACACCAGGAAAGAGAACAGAGAGTGAGGGAAAGTAGCTCAAGAATTAACAAGTACCTGGACTACTCGAAAAGATAATTCTATCTTTCAGAGAATTTCAACATTAGCAAAATTACGTGGATCTTCAAAGCTAGATGCGATCTTCTCTCCCTAAACGGGAGTAGATTTCGAAACAACCGTTCAACTCTATGCAGCATTTGTAACTTGAGCGAAGAGGGAAAACAATCTCCATTTTATAGGCAGATGTCCACTATTAAAAGAATTTATGGTGAGATTTCTTGGAAGAGCAAATCTGAATGAGAGCGAACTCATAAATGTACTCAGTGGAGAAAACAGTAGCGTTTGGAGCAGACTGTTCAACTACGATACTATGGCAATATCCTATAGAAAGTAAATTATAGCCGAATTTAATTAACATAAAGTTTAGTAGCATTTTTAGCTCCATAATTTTTCTTCTTTTAAAAATTATTTTGTAAATGCTTGGTAAATAAGTTTCAATTGTCTAGCAAGAAAGAATTTTATTAATTTAAATTACCCGATAGACGACTCTTTAGTGTCGTAAGTTTTTAATTTTTATCAAAAAGTTTATTACACTTTATACTTAATATCATACAAAGTATTGCAATGCAACATGACATCTTAACAAAGATTGTCAATCAATTTCCGGCATAAATCCGTCAATAAAATGCCGTCGGTAACCGAACCAAAATTGGCAATGATGATAGTGGAGATCAACTTGCGAAATAACTCGCAAAAAGTGCCCAAGCAAAATTCTATGTTTTGTGTATGGCCCCTCCCACTGCAGAAGAAGAACATGAGAACAAAACAGAATAGGAAAGAGAGACAAAACAGAAATATTAATATTATCAATAGTTGCTTTGGTATGCACATCCTATTAATCGCCGATTGGGGAAATTAATTCTGAGTTCAATGAACATCATGCTGAAGCTTTTTCCTGAACTGGATCAACTGCGGAACTAAAAAGCAATGACCGAGATGCACTTTCAAAGCCATGACATTGATAGTTTTCTTTAGAGATGAAGTTCAAAATTGTGACACTCTCTAGTAGACCGCCGAAAAGAAAGTTCAAAATAAATTCATACTAATTTTCTTATTTTTTTTGTACTATTATCTAAAACAGCTGACTAGATCCAGTAACGCTGGTTACGATGGCGGTCCCAAAAGTACCCGGGCCAACAAAGAAAACTCAAAAATTTTGAAAAAAAAAAAAATTTCCCAGGGTTGTTCAAAAAGTTTGATCCCCTTTTTATAATAAGAACTGTCTTGCTCCTCATAATAGCCATTAACTGCCGAAATCACTTCTTCATCGTTGGAAAATTTTTGATCACTGAGCCATTTTTTCAAGTTTGGGAACAGAAAATAATAAAAAATAGCGAATAGGGTGCATAAGGTCGCAATTCAAACTTTAATTCATTAATTTTGGCCATTGCAATAACGGATTTGTGAGATGGTGCAATGTCTTCATGAAACAACACTTTCTTCTTAGCCAAATGCGGCCGTTTTTGCTTGATTTCTTCGCTGAAACGTTGCAATAAGTTTGCATAATACTGGCCGTTGATAGTTTTTCCTTTTTCAAGATAGGCAATGAAAATTATGCCACGCGCATCTCAAAAATTTAAATGACCTTGCCGGTAGATGAAACGTTCTTCGCCTTCCATTGTTTCGATTGTTCTTTTGTATCCGGTGTAAAGTGATGGACCCATGTTTCATCCCTTGTTGCAGTGAAACTTCGCTAAGCACTCAATTGAAACATCTTCACGACACTGTTTTTGCTTGAGTATGAGCAAACGCGGCACTCATCTTGCACACAGCTTTCTCATGTTCAAATTTTCAAATAATATGCAATGTACCGCACTTTTTGAAATGCCTACAATGTCTGCTAGCTCGCGCACTTTCAGTCAACGATCATCCAGTATCCTTTTGTTGATTTACTTCACCATTTCTGGAGTCGTCACCTCATTTGGTCGACCACTGTGATGCTCGTCTTGGCAGCTCGTACGGCTTCGCTTAAACTCAGCAACCCAAAATTTTACTATTGTAAACGAAGGAGCAAACTCATCCAGAGAAGAATACATTTCAGCTTTTATATTGGTTGGGCTGAGGCCTTTCAAATAAAAGTATTGTATCCCATAGCGATGATCAATTTTATTCATTTTCACAAATTCACTGACAACGTTCATTATTGATGGCTGCCAAGCAAATACTAAACAACGTTGCGCTTTCAAACTTAAAACATATGCTTTATAGACTGCGAACTTTCCAATAAAACAAATACCGCCATGGCTTGGTCAGGCCGGATACTTCTGGGACTGCCATCGTGTTTAAAGGAATGGTCTTTGCTAGGTTTGCTAGCTTTAACGCGAAGCATATGGTTCTTCGAGCCGAATTTTAAGGATCTAGATAGTGTAAAACAAAAAGAATGGATTATACTTATAAAATATTGCGACCGACAAAATCGCAATTTCGCGATTACTATAAAAAAAAAATCTTTAAGCTGCATCCACACAGTGAGCGAGATAAAAAAATTCAAATACCTGAAAACGTATGGAGGTGGCCACGTAAGCCCTGAGCGATTTGCGATTTTTTATGCGACAGAGTGACGTCGCACTGCAATTAAATTTGTTTTAATTGTTAAGTCCATCACTGAGTGACAAACTAAGTCCATATAAAAAAAAAGCGCGGAAAGTTTGATCACGGCTGTCCAAGGCCGCACAGTTCCATGGCAAGACAGCCACAAAGATTACAAAAATAAAAATGTCACCAAAAAACAGTGGAATGACAGTATTGTCAAAATCGGTCTGGATATCTGCAAGATTTGTGGGGTGTACACCAAATTTTAGCTTTCTCGATCTTATAATAGCTTTATACATATGAACGCGATTTTCAACTAAAAGACTACGACGATATAATCAAAATTTGAAGAATACGAAACAACATTTTAAAACCTTTTCAACGGTACCAAACATGCTTTATTTTTGCAACATATTACTTAATACGAACAGCGCTGGGAGTCACATTTGTATAAAGTGATTCATCGTGAGGTTTGACTCCTATCAAACTGCTTTGTTATTTTTATTCAGTATCGTTTGGCAAGTCATCATGGAAAGACTCACATCAGAATAGTGTCTCCAAATTGTTCAGATGTATTACGAAAATCAACGTTCTGTTCGAAATGTTATTCGTGCGATTCGAGGATCTTACGGTGCGCATAATCGATCTACGGAAACCACTATTGCCAATACCATTTGCAAATTTGAGCCCCGGATGATTACATTAGTGGATGATACTCAACCGGTTAGACCTTATCCAGCACGTTGTGAATAAACTATAACAGCTGTAGCTGACAGAGTACGCGAAGACCATGACGAGTCGATTCGTCGTCGTTCTCAGCAGGTTGGCTTGGCGCGTTCGACAACTTGGCGTATTTTACGTGAGAATCTTGGCCTAAAAGCGTACAAAATTCAACTTGTGCAAAAATTGAAACCTGGCGACTTGAATTTGCGTCATATTTTCAGTAATTGGGCTCTCGAAAAACTCAATGTAAATTCGATGTTTTATGGTGAAATTTTGTTCAGTGATGAAACCCATTTCTGGCTCAATGGATACGTTAATAAACAAAATTTCCGTATTTGGGGTGATGAGCAACCCGAAGAGTACCAAGAGCTAACATTACATCCATTAAAAATAACGGTATGGTCCATATTTTTTCAAAAGTGAGGCAAATCAGAACGTCATAACGAACTATGTGCCTACTGAAATTTAAGAATATGATCTCGGTGAGCTCCGTTTTCAACAAGACGGCACTATGAACCATACAGCGCGTAAAACAATGGACTTGTTGAGAAATCATTTTGGTGAGCACTTAATCTTACGTTTTGCTACGGTAAATTGGCCCCCTAGATCGTGCGATATCACACCTTTGGACTATTTTTTCTAGGGATATGTAAAGTCTCAGGTCTTCAAGAATAAGTTAGCTACGATTGACGCCTAGGATGCCGACATTACTCGTGTTATCCGCGAGATACCAGTCGCTATACTCGAACGAGTCGCCAAAATTGGACCTTCCGAATTGACCACGTCAGATGTAGTTGTGGCCAACATTTACATGATATCATTTTCAAAAAGTAAATGCCATGAATATTTCTTTTAACTGAAATTATAAATTTTAAGTTAACTTTTAAGTTTATGTTTTTTATTTTACATTATAAATTGAGGTTTGATTTTGATGAATCACCATTACACCCTGACTGACTCGAACTGCAACCAACTTCAGACTGCTACAATTTCCAAATCGTTTCAAACAGTGAGCTCAAATTTTGACACATTACAGATAATTTTATTATTTACAAGCCTTTTAAACAATTTGCGTCTCAGTTGTGTTGGAAAGCTTTTATCCGCGATCGAATTCAAACGTGATAGTGTGATTGCTTTATATTTGGCTGGAAAACCAGAAGTAGCTACGGATAGAGCCCTCCAGCACCTCAACGTGAATAAATCGTTTGTATTTCGAACCATGGCTCGTTACCGTGATACTGGCAGCATTGCAAAACGCCATGGGGGTGGTCATAAAAAAACAGCAAAATCGGCAGAAATGGTTCGGAAAGTGAAGGCACGAATTGAGCGAAATCCGCATCGAAGTGGAAGAAAAATGGCTCGTGTTCTCAACATATCGTTGGAACGGATGCAACACTTACTGAAAAATGATCTTGAGCTCAAGTCATTAAAGTTCAAAAAGCACATGATTTTACACCGCAACAGAAAAAAGTTAGAGTCGAAAGAGCGAAGGCGTTGCTAGGCTTGCACGAAAGTGGTGAGTTGCCGAATTTGGTTTTTTCCGATGAGTCGCCATTTGTTATCGAGCAATATGTCAACAAACAAAATGATCGAGTTTACTTGCCAGAGAGTTCCTTGGAAAATTTCCACCTTTGGACGTCCACCGTAAAGCAGGCAGCACCGATGGTGATGGTTTGGGCCGCCATAACCGCCGATGGTCACTCTCCGCTCGTATTTGTGGACCGTGGCATCAAAATTAATGCGATCGTATACCGTGAAACTGTCTAAGAGGCAGTATTGAATCCTTGGGCAAACAATTATTTCGGTCGGAGACCGTGGGCATTTCAACAAGACTCGGCACCGTCTCACAAAGCGCGCGTCAAGCAATATTGGTTAAAAAACAATGTTCCACATTTCATTTATTCGACACATTGGATTGCAAATTCTCTGGATGCAAATCCGTTGGATTTCTCTGTCTAGGGTATTTTGAAGGCGAAGGTTAGCACTAAAAAATACCAAAGCTTGGACCACCTCAAACAAGCACTTCGCAGGGAATAAGCCAAAATACCGCAGAGCCACTTACATGCAGCGTGCGATGCTTTCTTCGGCCGTCTCAAGGCTATTAATTGCGTCAAAAGTTTATATACTAAAAAATACTGACATAGTTTGAAAGTTGATATATTTTCCAACATTTTTTGCTTTGGCACAATAAAACTTATCAAAAAACAAATAAATTATAGCATTTTAAAACGTTGCAGTTCGAGTCAGTCACCCCTTATACATAAATAAAAGTTTTTCCGTTTCTATCAGTAACGGACTCAAGTAAAGGTAACCAATGATGGAAGAGTTTTTTTATATTTTGCTGAGTAGAAATTTTCCACAAAAGTAGAATTCGATTGCTATTGTGGGTTCTTTTCTATCTGTTTTTTTTTTTCCTATTTTTTTTTTTTTTTTTTTGATATTTTGATATTTACATCTTGTATCTTGAAATGGATACAACATATAATTTGGTTAGATTAGCAACTATTTTAAATACCCGTTCGAGCACTTGACAGTGGTTAAGAGATCGTGAACTAATTCTAGTGACCAATTATTACAAACATAAAATGTATATGCTGTTTAATTAACTTAAATTAACCTGTGGATTATTTGGGTGTCGTAAGATGAACAAATATTATCATTGAGTTACAGTTGTAAAAAATACTTGGTTTGAATAATTCATACATATTGTTGGAAGGGACAAATCGATTAAGAATCTTTTGGATATCAATATTTCACTGTGAATCATACGAAGGAGTTTGTAGATTCGGAAACAGGGGCTCTAACCCAAAATATTGAGTCGTCGTGAAGGTGGATGCGTTGTGTGGTGTACACACAACTTGTATGGACAAACATTTATGTGAATTTTTGTGGCATCGTCGTGTAAAAAAGCTAAACCGAGAACCTTTTAACCAGTTGTTGATAGATATTAAGCGATTTTACCCCGGTCAATGATAAAGTTAATTTGAATTCCGATTTTAAAATTTTAATTTTGACAGTTTTACTCACGGTTAAGTCTGCGAAGAGGGGGTTGAAATGTTGCAGGCCACTAACTATTTCATTGGAGAAAAAAAGATGTTACTTAGTCTAAAGCGTTAAGAGATACTTGGTCCAGTCACTTTTATCATTAAGATACCTTGCAAATAGGCGCGTGAGCAGCTAAACATTGCGGAGATTGAGTTAAAACCACTCACCATCTCTATTTCATTCAACAAAGAAAAGCGGAAATTTGTTGACATAGGCCCTGTAACTGAATTATGCCAAACAATTATTTTGTGTTTCTGGAGAAATAATCTGTTCATATTAACTAATTTGTTTTAAAAGTTTTAAAAGTCTTGAAAAGTTTTAAATGGAATACAAAGTTTTTTATTTCAATTGGAAGTCCTTAATTGTAGCTTTAATTTGCGGTATCATTTATATATATGTGTGTTCTAGTTTTAAAGATATTTGAAGCCTTTTTTCTCTAGGATTTTCAAGCTTTGTATGTATTTTTAGTCCTATCCAGTAGTTTGCGCAAAAATCGCTTCGGGTTTTCACTTCTGACGTATCTATACGTACAAAAAAAAATTAAAGAAAATCGGAGATGAGTACTATTCGGAACTGCACCCATCGGGTATCCGACAATATTGAGTGGCGGATACCTAAATCATAAATTAAAGGTTTGTGTATGATGGTGGCATAGGGAACAGTATGATCACTAGTGTGTCCTATGAGATTCAGGAGATTAAGAGATAAGTACACCCTGCCTGATTCGAACTGCAACCAATTTCAAACTGCTATCATTTCCAAACCGTTCATGACAGTGACACATTTTGACACATGACAGATAATTTTATTATTTACAAGACATTTAAACGATTTGCGTCTTAGTTGTGTTGAAAAATTTTTATCCGCGATGGAATTCAAATCTGATAGTGTGATTGCTATAATAATAATAAGAAGACTTCGTCAGAAGTGTAGCTGGACAACATTTTCTACACAATAACACAATTTATAAGGGAATCAGATTATGTTATTTTTAGAATAAAGCAATATGAGGATCAAGAGTACGTCATTTCAAAGGAAAAAAAAAATACAGAAATACCAGGAACAAGAGGTGTTAATCATGTTGTCATAGATAGAAGACATGCTATATCAATTACGAAATACGAATGATCCAATCCTCGAAACATTTTTTATATGGTATTCGGTTTTCGGTATGTCCATCCATTTTTAAACTCGATTGAAAAGAAAGAAATCACAGGGAGCTAAATCAGGTGAATTCGGTGGCTGTTGGATGGTGTTTGTTGCATTTTTAATTAAAAAATTACGAATAATGATGGCAATGAGCGACGGTTCGTTATCATGGTGCAAAATCCACGAGTTTTCTGCCCACAATTCTGATCTCTTTTGAGAATTGCTTCACACAAACGTCTCATAACGCCCAAATAATACTCTGTCTGGCCTTCTGGCAAAAATTCATGATGCACTACACCGATGTAAACCATGAAAACCGTGAGCATTGCCTTCTTTTTTGACTGAAAACGATATCGTTGTTTTGGTTTCGGCTGATTTGGTGAACGCCATTCACTTGTCTGATGTCTGGATTGCGTGTCGTACTCATAAATCCACGTCTCGTCTCCAGTAATGATCTTTTTGATGAATGTGGGATCGGATTCAGCCTCGCAAATCATCTCTTTTGCGACGTCAAAATGGTCCCTTTTTTGCACGAAATTGAGGTCTTTTGGCACCAACTTTGCTGTTACACGACGGAAACCCAAATCATTAACCAAAATGTCTTGGACGGATCCATAGACAATGTTCAAGTCTTTCGCTATCTCTCTGATGGTTAATTTTCGATTATCGACCAACATTTCTTTTACTTCATCAATATTTTCGTCGGTTTTCGATGTCGACGGTCTTTTTGAACCGCTCTTGCTACTGGTAAACTACCGTTTTTTTTAGAGAATAGTTGCCGAAAAACTTTTCCAACATTTTCAACGTTCGCGTACCATTAAATCTGTTTATTACGCAAAATTTAATACAAAAAAAAATCGTCAAAACACACAGAGATAGATGTACTCTTGGCTACGTAACTTTTACAAATGTCAAGCTATGACGCTAATATTTAGAGGGAATGTCAACAACAGATGTACCAACTTAAAAAAAAAAGTAGAACTCAAATCGAAAATGGGAGCGCCACACGGTGCTTATTCCGTTTTTTTGATCAAGGTGGTATATGCTTTTAAAGCAAAAACTTAATCAGCCTTATTTTGAGATTCATTTTCATGCGAAAGTAAGTCGAATTCGAATTGTATTTTGAGTTTCGAATGATTCGAAAGTTCACTCTATTAATCGAAAGTTCATTTTTCCTTCAAAACAAAGCGAATTTCGACATTCGAATCATTCGAATCAAATGTCATCTTCTTCTCGTTCCAGTTTCCCTGCCGAGTGAATTCCCAAAACATGTAAGTTCAGATATTTTTATTGAAAAATGATAAAAAAAATTAAGTTTCAGAATGGTTTTCTAAATAAAGGTCACAATTACCATACAATCGAATTGGACCAACCGGGAACAAAAAGAATATCTGATCAGGCTAATGGAAGAAAATTAGCATCTACATCAACAGTTGAATTTTCTGTATATTCTTCAATTTGAAAATTTTCATCTAAATCTGAAATTTTATAGTGAATACAGATGTTGTGTAAAGCTTCCCAAGCGTTTACTATTTGAGCAGCCTTTTCTGCTGTGTAATGTAAATGCCTAGCTATAGTTCTATATAGTTCTGATAGTTCTCTCATCTACATATCTTATCCGCATTTTTCGTCGCAGATCTGTCGGAATGTACGTTAATCTTTGTAGAAATACATATATACAAATTAATTTAGACAGAATCCCTTTCTGTTGTAAAATAAATGTCATACTTCTGGTAGAAGGGCATTGATGGCAAAGTGCGAATCAGCGACATATCCGATTACTCCTGGAAATCCGAATTTTTGGTAAAAATGAACCCTAATTTCTTCTTATTCTTGCCCGTCAGATTTAAAATTTATCCATTTAGGGCAAATTTTATTTTCTAGTACAGAGATAATTTTTGTAATGCATTTCGACACCGATGATTGTGAAAATTTAGTGGTCGTATCCTTTCCTACTTCAAATTAGTACCCACCTTCCGTGACAAATCGCAGCGTGGTGGCATTATAATTAGAGGAATAGTAAAGATGTCCCGCTTTAAATTTCGGCAGCCAGCTCGTCCAATCTTAAAGCAAAAATTGTATTGTATTAAACACAATGTATTTACTTTGTATCGTTGAAATCAAATGGATTTGATGCATCCATTATTCTTCTCCTATAAACCTGGTCGTCCCATCCCTCATAGGACCGAAATACCGGTGCCAAAGTCTCTGCTTCCTTAAAAGAGATTCCAAGTTCTGACTAAGATGGTGCTGTACCTAAACCTGATGACAAGTCAAGTTTTGAATTTGAATATGACAGCAGTCCGAAATTGTTTTCCCAGGGCGAGCTAAATAATTTGGTAAGAGACTTGAATCTTCCCAAAAATGCTGTTGAGTTGCTTGGATCAAGGCTCAAAAGCAAGAACTTACTTTTGCCTAGAGTGTCTTCCTCCTGGTTTAAATATCGAGAGAAGCAGTACACTTCCTACTTTGCCCAAGAGAGTGAGTTGGTTTGTTCTACCAATATTGAAGGTTTGTTAGATACATTTTAAGATCTCATACGACCCAGCACAGTGGCGTATTTTCATAGATTCTCCAAAAAGAATCCTTAAAGCAGTTCTGCTTCACAATGGCGGTTTCTATTCTTCCATTCCTGTCGGTCATTCCATACACTTCAAGGATACCTACAAGAACTTGAAATTGGTTCTTTGCAAATTAAAATATAAAGACCACAGTTGGCAAGTGTGCGGTAGCTTAAAAATCTTGGGCATGTTGCTCGGACAACAATCTGGGCTTACCAAATTCTCTTGCTTTCTCTTGTGTTCATGGAATAATAGAGACCCAGCGAATCACTGGAGCAAAAAGTGTTAACTTCCAAGGGAGCTTAAAGTTGGCGAAAAGAACGTCCTGCATGAAACTTAGGCACCAAAGTAATAAAGTTC
The DNA here is from genome assembly GCA_907269105.1 of Volucella inanis. Classification (NCBI taxonomy): domain Eukaryota; kingdom Metazoa; phylum Arthropoda; class Insecta; order Diptera; family Syrphidae; genus Volucella; species Volucella inanis. The sequence goes on from OU026153.1 coordinate 41,579,793, forward strand.
TTCTACTACCGCTTCACATAAAGCTGGGATTGATGAAGTAATTTGTAAAGTCACTTCCAAAAGATGTGACTACTAAAGTCACTACTTACTATTAAAGTTTTCGGGACTCTCGGAGGCAAAGTTGTAGAAAGGTGTTTTCGTTGAACCCGATATTAAACGGCTTATGGCTGATCCACAATTCATCACAACTATGACGTATCCTCAAAGAGAAGGGAGATTGCCTTTAAAGAGGTCATAGAGAAATTTTTAGGCAATGCACTGTTATTTTGTGAGAATTTGTAAAAAAGACAACTCATCTAGAAATTTCTCGAAAATTTGAAGTTTCAGTGAGAGTTGCATCCAAAATACGCAAAAAATTGAAGCCTGACGGTAAAAACAAAAATAAGTCTGGCAGGAAACCAATTTTAAATTCAAATATATAGTGTGATTCATAATGAGGTTTGATTTTCAATACGGTTTTTTGACAGATTACGCGTGACTCCTATCAAACTGCTTTATTATTTTTGTTCAGTATCATTTGGCAAGTCATCAAAAAAGGATTTACATTACAATAGCGTCTCCTAATTGTTCAGCTGCATTACAAAAATCAACGTTCTGTGAGAAAAATTGTTTTTCTTGCGATTCGAGGAACTTTCGGTACGCATAATCGACCTACTGAAACCACTATTGCCAATATCATTCACAAATTTGAGTGGATGATACTCGACTGGTTAGACCACATCCACATCCACATCTGCACGTAGTGTAGAGACTATAGTATAGCAGCTGTAGATGAGAGTGTACTCAAAGACCGTGACGAATCGATTCGTCGTCGTTCTCAGCAGTTTGGCTTGACGTATTCGACAACTTGGCGTATTTTACGTGAGGACCTCGGCCTTAAAGCGTATAAAATTCAATTTGTTCAAGAATTGAAGCCAGGAGACTTGAATTTGCGTCATATTTTCAATGAATGGGCTCTGGAAAGACTAAAGTAAAATCCGGTGTTTCATCGTTAAATTTTTGTTCAGTGATGAATCCCATTTCTGGCTCATTGGATACGTTAATAAACAAAATTGCCGTATTTGGGCTGTCGAGTATCCGAAGAGTACCAAGAGCCACCATTACATCCATTAAAAACAATGGTATGGTGTGGTTTATGGGCTGGTGAAATCAATGGTCCATATTTCTGAGGCAAATCATAATGTTACCGTCAATGGTAACATGTTAAAAAACTATGTGCTTTCTGAAATTGAAGCACATGGTCTCGGTGAGCTCTGGCTTAGTCTTGTTGCGAAATTATTTTGGTGAGCATTTAATTTCACGTTTTGCTACAGTAAATTGGCTGCATAGATCGATGGATGTGTAAAGACTTCAAGTATAAGCCAGCTACGATTGACGCTTTGGAAGCCAACATTACTCGTGTTATCCGCGAGATACCAGTCGCTATGCTAGAACGAGTCGCCCAAAATTAGACCTATGGAATGGACTACCTCAGACGTAGTCATGGCCAATATTTACATAATGTGGTTTTTGAAAAGTAAATGCCATGAATTGTTCCTTTAACTAATAATAAAAATTTTAAGCTCACTTTCAAATTTATGTATTTTATTTTACAATTTAAATTAAACCTTACGACGAATCACCCTTTACGTATTGTGTGGTTAAATATAGAGTATTTGAAAATGTAGGCCAGGTTAATAAGACATTAACCCAAAACGATGGGATAAAATAAAAGTCTTTGTCAAACCAATGTTTGACTTAGTGTAGTCGATGTTTTCCGGAAGTATTCCTAGTATGGCAATAATATTGTCGTGACCAAAAAGTTTTTTTGAAACTGAATATCTGATGCCGCGAAGGCATGCTCTCTTAACAGTAGCCCCATCCAGTTTAAAGTTGATAATCCTACTAATTACTACAAAACTAATTAACTGCCTCACTTGTCATTTACCTTCAAAGTTGACAGTCGTGATTGCGGATGTGTTAATGCTGATAAAGGCACCTTCTATGTTCAGGAACGCGATCATTGTGTTATCTCTATAATGCAGGCATGGTTTGATGTGGCTAGTTAGGGAATGCAGAGTCATTTCCACCGGTGGAGCCACTTTCCAATGATACAACAAAAGTCGTGGATCAATTTTAGATCGTATATGGATTTCAATCAGTTGTTAGAGAGTTTTCATAAGGAACCATGATAGACATATAAGACTGAGGTCCTTTGGTGCAACATGTAAACATTTTCCAGCTTTAGGAATGAAAACTACATTGACTTAGCTCCATGACAAAGGAATATGGATCATTTATAGGCAACTCCTCATAATATTCACTAGCGTTGGCGGGATAATATCTGAGGACATTTGTAGCTTGGTATTATACTGTCTAAAGCAGCAGACTTGCATGGTTTAAAACTATGCAGCGCCCAGACCAGCCTGTCTCCTGTGATCAGAACATGAATTTTAATCATGAAAGCAGTAGTCCTTTTAAAGATGCCACTCTCGTGGGTGTTCAGTAGTAGATTGAATTATTCATCACTTAAGGTAGTTCAAAGGGCCATCAGTTTTTTCAAATAGCTGGGCATATGACTCAGAAGTTTCTGCTTTTTTGTTGCAGAATAACCTCCAGAATAACCTTTTTCCAGATTTTTTTTTATTTCTGTTTTTGTTATTTTAAGGAAAAGAACCAAAGGTGCTACATTGGGTATTACTCCTACTTATGATCAACAGATTGTACTTTGACACCTCCTTTTATCACCTATACACTGAACTATACAGTTCAGTCTATTTTTCCAACGGAGTTAGACAGCTTTGATCTTGGGCCTCATCCTCATTTTTTTAAAGTAAAGCGCCGAAAATATGGCACCCTGATCTTTTAATATTTTTATTTGCCACCAGTTGTCACTTACTTCAGGATTTATTTTAAATCTCAGTTTAATGAAACGTCAATGACATCGGCAAGACTCCTGTGGTAATCATTGGTGGTATCGAGCACTTTCGGGAATTCTAGATATAATGTGCCTCCAGCGTTGCCACTCACAGATGGATATTCGTATTTGTAAAACTGGTTTTCAACCGGAACATCAGTCAGGACCTTACAACAACATTATTAATGAATTTTGTAATTATATTAAATATTTAAACAAATCAATAAATTTTTAATTATTTCCACTGTCGAGGTATTAAGTTCTTTCTCAATCGATAAAAGTGTTGCTTGCAGTTGCAGTGGGTCTCGCTTTAGAGTTCTCTCTCGCCTCTAATGGTTGTTAGTTGACTGTTGAGGTAGGTTCATCTTGTTTACCACTGCAATTGTCTGCCTTTTGGTGTCTGTGGTAGATGCATTTCGACCTTATCATCATTTTGACAATTGTCATGGTACCTGTTTTGAGTTTACTGGTTTCCTGATAATGGTATGCATAACTGGGTATCTATACGTGATTTTTGGTTCGGATGTCGGCTATATTGGCTTATTCTTTATGTGATCTCTAGATCACCGTGATATCATCAGTCTCAGTATACGTTTTAATCATATTTTTCTTAAGCTAGGCACTTGTTTCGGTAGTGCGTTTGGCATTCATGGCATGGTAACATGCAGAGCACATGTTTTATGTTAGATGGGGGAATAGTTAGGAAAGAAGGTATCTAGGCCTTAACAATTAAGTAATTCCAACTTCAATAAGTTTCCAGAAAATATCCGGCCTTTCCGCCGTAGAATAACATGATAAGGGATTTCGGAAACACAACCATAGATAACTGTTTGAAGTTTCAACTTCTTAATTTTCTGCTTAGACCAACAGACATTAGTAGGATCAGCTCATCGCTGGATGTATGCGTTGACAGTTTTAGTCAATTTACGCCAAAAATAAGCTTCCTAATACCGCAAGGGTGATTGACTAATGTACAATGAATTAAAGCACTGAGCGATGCCAACCTGTTGATGCCTATGACTAAACATCAATCGTCTCTATTTTATCGTTCATATGGACTTACTTACTTATTTAACGAGCTTCCGAACCGTAAATCGCAGACTTCCAGCCTCTTCGATCCCGGACATTCTGCTGCAGTTCATAAGACCAAGCATCCTGACATTCGCAACTGCCTGATCTTTAAAACGAAGGTTCGGTCTTTCTGTTCAACTCAAATCTGAGGGCTGTGATTCGCAATCTTCTCTTAGCTGTAGTATTTACTAAGCCAATGAACAGTTTGTAGAATCCGCGGTTGTATCTTTTTTTCCATTTGCCCTCTTCGCAAATGGGACAGTAAATTCGAGGAAGTATTTTGCTTCGAAAGGTACCCAGCATTAGTTATACTTTTATGTTTATCGCACAGAACTAAGCACTCTACTACTCTACTCTACTAAGGAGTTATTTGTGTAGTTGATATTCAATCCGAGGTAGGTGCAGATGAGGTAGACGAATGTTTGCCGACTTCTCTAGCCTTTTCTTCGATTGCTTTAAATGCCTCAACAATGGGTCGATGATTTTCAGCGATGGTGTGAATGTCGTCTGTGTATCTTAATAGCCGGATTGATTCGTGGAAGATAATGCCTCTAGTATTAATGTCAGCCTATTCAAGCTCAAGAATAGAGAAATGGCATGAAAGTGCATAACATTTTCGAATTCCGGCGCATGTCTGGAACAATTCTGATGACGCGTTACTAAATTGCAAATCTCCCCACGTGTTTTCAAGTGTTACGCGGTATAGGTAAATCAGTTTTCTTGAGATTCCGAATTCAGCCATCGCCTTATACAGGTCCAGATGATGAGTACTGTCATAAGCGACTTTATAATCGATAAAGAGCTGATGTGTCTTGACTTGGGATCTGTTGGTTTTCTCCAGGATTTGGGATTCTCGTTGATTTGCGATCCGGGAGTCATATTGCTACCGGTGTTTAGTAAAGGAGAATGCCTTACATCGATTGACATCAATATCAAATTAATTGGCATAAGCCTGCTATGTATCCATGTCCCACATAAAAATAAACGTTGCTACCAAAGAATGTTCTTCAATGCTTTTCAACAAAAACTAGTGGCAATGCTCTAAGTACCACGTTGAAATTGTTTTAGGCGATTTAAGAGCCAAATTCGGAAAGGAGAGCATCCGTGGTAGCAGAATCGGAAAGAATAGCCAGCAGGACACAATAAAAGACTTTTATGCGGGACGGAATGTTACTATCAATCTTTTTTTCCAGTTGAAATAAAAATAAACAAATCTTGGGTCCGATAGTCGAAAATGGATCTGGAAAAGGCCAGCGTTCGCCATATCAAACCAACATTAAAATTTGGAGGAGGACATCTTATGATTTGGGGATGCATGTGTATGGAAGGGGCTGGTGAATGCATTAGAATGGTGGGTCGCATAAATGCCACTCAATACATCACCACCCGCGAAGACGGACTCCTTACAAGTTGAAAAGTAACATAAACACTTGATTGGCCACCATAATCTCCAGGCCTCAATCCGATCGAACATCTTTGAGTTGAGGTTAAACGTGCTATTTCGGATTGGCCTGCTTGGCAAAATATCACCGCAAGTCAATGTAAAAAGTTAATAGAATCCATGCCAAGAACAATAAAAGTAGTCTTCAAAGCAAAAGGAGTCCATACGAAGTACTAAGTAGGAACAGGTTCGCAAAGTCAACAAATCGATCAAATGCCCTATATTTACTTTTGTTTTGTACTTTTACTATAACTTATAACTTCGTGCGGTTTGCTAAGAGATGGCGTTACTTGTATTATTCCATTGGAACATGCGTTGGAAAGCTACTGTCATTGTAAAGGGTTTTCCAATAGGGACTTGACAACTTTGAATTTAATTTGTGAACGCACTCTTTCATTAATCATCAAACTGTTACTGTCAATTTATTTAGTAAACTCAACATTTTCAGCATGGTGAAGCACACTAACGCGCTACGTTCTCCGATTGGGCTCTGGAGAAGATGCGCCAAGATGATGAATTTCATCGCAAAATCATCTTCAGTGACGAAGCTCATTTTTGGCTCAATGGGTTCGTCAATAAGCAAAATATGCGTTATTGGTCGGGTGAAAACCCACATGTGCTTCATGAATCACTACTTTATCCACAAAAAATAACTGTTTCTTGCGTTATTAATCACGTTCGTCATGTTCATGTGAATGGTCATTTTTTGGCCCTATTTGTCGCTATTATTTTTGGCCGGAATTGGAAGATATCAACTTGGACGACATTTGGTTTCAACAGAATGGTGCCACAAGCCACACAGCACACGCTGCAATCGACTTATTGAAGAATAAGTATAGTGAGCGTGTTACCTCAAGACATGGGCCAACCGATTGGCCGCCTCGTTCGTGCGATTTAAGGCCGCTTGACTATTTTCTGTGGGGCAACGTTAAGTCATTGGCTTATGCCAACACGCCGACGACGTTGGAAGAGCTCAGAGCCAACATTAAACGCGAAATAGCGGCCGTTTCGGCCCAAATGTGTGGTCGAGTCGTTGATAATTGGGTCCAACGAATCGACCGCTGCAAACGTGCCCGCGGTGGCCATATGAACGAAATCGAATTCCATTCATAAATGTTTTGATTGTACTTCAAGCCAGTAATAAAGTTTTTGAAATATCTCAAATGGTTTGCCTTTTATTTAAAAAAAAAGTTGCCAAGTCGTTATTAGAAAACCCTATACTTAACAACAGACAATCGCTAAACATAACCCAACAGTCAGTATAGCTACATCATCTGCATATGCTTGCACATAGACGACAAAACTATCGAGAGTGCTAAGCTGTAAGTCGAACAACGTACACCATAGCAGTGGAGACAGGACGCCGCCCTGCAAGCAGACAAAATTTTTTACATACAGGTCAGATAGTATGAAATTCAGGCAATGATTCTGTCTCACAAATCATTTGGTAATTCTAAGTATTCTAAGCGTTAGCATCGCAGCATATGATAAGTCAGATCTTCCTGAAATCAATGAGTTCAATTGCTGCCTTCGGCGGTGACAGTTATATCGAATCGTGGAGAAAATAACTAAACGCAACGACGACATTCTGCTATTCTCTGTTCGCTTCGTAAGTTATGTCTGCAGAAACTATATTCCGGTTCCAAAATTGCACAAGTTGAGAGTGTTGACTCGCGCGTCATATATAGGGTTTTCCAATAGGGACTTGACAACTTTGAATTTAATTTGTGAAAGCACTCTTTCACTAATCATCTAACTGTCACTAATTTATTCAGTAAACTCAACATTTGTAAAGTAAAGTACACTAATGAGCTACGTTCTCCGATTGGGTTCTGGAGAAGATGCGCCAAGATGATGAATTTTATCGCAAAATCATCTTCAGTGACGAAGCTCAATGGGTTCGTCATTGGTCGTTATTGGTCGGGTGAGAACCCACATGTTCTTCATGAATCGCCACTTCATCCACAAAAAATAACTGTTTGGTGCGGTTTGCATGCTGGCGGCGTTATTGGTCCATATTTTTTCGTTGACGATAACGATCGTCACGTTACTGTGAATGATCAGCGTTATCGCGCCATGTTCACCGATTATTTTTGGCCCGAACTGGAGGATATGGACTTGGACGACATGTGGTTTCAACAGGATGGTACCACAAGCCACACAGCGCACGCTACAATCGATTTATTGAAGAGTAAGTATGGTGAGCGTGTTATCTTAAGACATGGGCCAGTCGATTGGCCGCCTTGTTCGTGCGATTTAACGCCGCTTGACTCTTTTCTGTGGGGCTACGTTAAGTCATTGGTTTATGCCAACACGCCGACGACGTTGGAAGAGCTCAAAGCCAACATTGAACGCGAAATAGCAGTTGTTTCGGCCGAAATGTGTGGCCGAGTCGTTGAAAATTGGGTCCAACGAATCGACCGCTGCAAATGTGCCCGCGGTGGCCGTATGAACGAAGTCGAGTTCCATTCATAAATGTTTTGAAGAAAACTGCTGCCGAAAGTCATCATATTTTGGTGGAAGTTTATGGTGAACATGCGCTTACTAAGCGAATGTGCCAAAAGTGGTTTGCACGATTTAAAAGTGGTGATTTTGGCTTGGAAGACTATGAACGTCCTGGGCAGCCAAAAAAGTTTGAAGATGAAGAACTGGAAGCATTACTCTAAGAAGATTGTTGCCAAACACAAGAAGAGCTCGCAGAATCTTTAGGTGTCACTCAAGTAGCCATTTCAAAACGTTTAAAAGTAGCTGGATATATTCAAAAGCTAGAAAATTAGGTTCCACATGAACTCAAGCCGAGAGACGTCGAAAGGCGGTTTTGCATGTCCGAAATGCTGTTGGAACGCCACAAAAGGAAGTCATTTTTGAATCGGATTGTTACTGGTGATGAAAAATGGATCCAATACGACATGTGAAACCTGGCCAACCAGCCAAATCAACGGCAAAGCCGAATATCCATGGCGCGAAGGTAATGATCTGTATTTGGTGGGATCAGATGAGTGTGCTGTATTATGAGCTGCTAAAACCGGGTGATACCATCAATGGACAACGCTACGGAACACAATTAATCCGTTTGAAGAGAGCAGTAGCTGAAAAACGCCCGGAATTTGCGACCAGACACGAGGCAATAATTTTTCATCATGACAACGCTCGGCCCCACGTTGCTATTCCGGTTAAGAACTATTTGGAAAGCAATGGATGGGAAGTCTTACCCCACCCGTCTTATAGCCCAGACCTTGCCCCTTCTGACTACCATTTGTTCCGGTCGATGCAGAACGCCCTCACTGAAATACGGTTCACATCAGAGCAGAATATCAAAAATTGGCTTGATTAATTCTTGGCTGCTAAGCCGGCGCAGTTCTTTTGGGATGGGATCCACAAATTTCCAGAAAGATGGAAAAAAGTCATAACTTCAAATTGGTAATACTTTGAATATACATTATACAAATAAATATTAAAATTTTGAAAAAGAAACCGCACGAATTAAATTGCATACCCAATATTGAATTATGTTAAAAGATAAATTTGGTTATAATTATTTTTTTGTTCAAAATTTCGTTGAATAAAAAATAAATTTGCAAAAAAAAGACTTTTATTCTGCTAATCATGTAATCAAAATCACTGTATATATACTGTATACAACATTATAATTTTTAATATATTACTTCTAAAATTTGGCGGCTTACTTTAAGAATTTGGCAGCGGCACAGTGGTTGAGATTCACTGAGATATATCTACTGTTTAACTGTCGCAAAATTATTTCTTTGCCCCTCTTGATTATATCTTTAAGCTGTCTTAAATGTTCTGTCAAAACTATTATTTATTATAAATTGCTGGTTGAATTAAGGTTATTTATTTCTGTATTTATTCTATCATCTTCGCCCATTGTACAAAAAAGTCATTTCGATGCTTTTCCCACAATGTTAACTAAACCTTTTTTCTTTCTATTTTCTCTAGATGTAATTTTTTTTTTTTGGAAAATTGTATAAGCTCTGTTTTAAGTAACTTTTTGTGTTCAACATCAAGATTGTCTATATTGAGATGTCGTTTAACAAATTTATTACATCCTGAATAATTATATCTGGGTTTTAACAACTTTGCCCACGTTATTTAGTTTGATTTGTGTAAAACCTGTTTGTTCCTTTATGTCGTTTACATGTAAGTGGTGTTACTGGTAGGAGTGTAACGATATTATCATAAAAAGTTGAAAATTGTGGTTGTCATTTAAAATTAGTAGTATAAACATTTCCCAATTTACTGCTCTTAAATTTAGGTCGATGCTTGTGCCCAACAGCTTTATAATTTCTTATAAACTTTGTTGATCTTTCTTCAATATAATCTTCAAGATTTTCGGTTAACTTTTTTTTTTTTTTTTATGTTGACCTTTAGTTTTGTTTATCTTTCTAAAATCTTTACTTTCATTATAGTTTCGTATAGCCTATTGTAAGTGGTTGGGTATGTATGAATAGGGTTGGCGCTGATTAGCGTGACTTGCTGAACTTATAAGCGCGAGTGTTGAACACGAAGAAAATAACAACACTATAATGCTCTGTCACTAGACTAAATCAACGGTGACGGCAGCATTAAATTTGGCAGATATCTGACTTGAGCTCCTTTGACGTATTTGGAGCTAAGGTCAGTGAGGATTTTTCTGGACTATAGTAGTCAGGGTCCTGAACCAGAGATGGTGGCGGATAAACACTTTTTGGGCCAACGGCAGCTCTCACATCAAAACCTGGACCCCCAAGTTGAGGTTTGAATGCCGGGGTAACTGCCGGACTGCGAAAAACATAATAAAAGCAGAACAGAAATGCGATGGGATGAACCGGGCAAAAAGAGAATGAAAAACTGTGCTATTATTTGTAGCGACTGCTATCGGCAACAAAAACAGCGCTTATTTGGATGTGGATTGGAGGCAGACTTAGCCAAGAAATCTTAAGTTTCAATTATGTGAACGATCGCCTCACGACAATCAGCATCATAGTGTCATAGCTATTCTGAAATAGACATGGATAACTCCCGATCAATCAACCGTCAACCAGATTGACTAATATACATTGCGATCGACGCAAGGCACTCCTCCAGTATCATGGATGTCCGAACGTTGGCCGAGAGGCCATCATTGACTCGGACCACCAACTTGTTGTAGAAAAGGTACGACTTCGGATATCCCGAAATAAGTAAATACTGTAATGAAGTTTGACGTCCAGCGGCTAAAATCGCAAGAGATCACCAGATCCTTCTCCGATCGAGGTTCTATGCAGCCTTTGAGGTGATTGGTTTCACTCGACCACCACAACGAAACCTTTGGTTCGCCGAAGAGTGCCGGCAAGCACATGCAGCGAAACAAGGGGCATACAAAGCGGCGCTGTAAAGAAGGATTAGAACTGTTCGTGAGCTATACTCGCAAATAAGAAGATACGAACACCGGCTTCTCAGAAAAAAAAGAAAGAGCACGAGAAGCTCGCGATCGAGGAAATAGAGGGATGTTACAGCAGGAATGAGGTTCGGAAGTTTTACCAAAAGGTAAAAAGAACTTGCCAAAGCTGCAGCGCCCGAACTGAAGACCACAAGGACGAACAAGGGAACATCATAGTAGAATCGCAGTCGATGCTGAGGATACGGAATAACTAATTCTGCAAACTGTTTAACGGCGATGACGAACTAAATCCCGATGTCAAGCAGAATGAACCATTCAACCTGGACCATATAAAACTAACAATTCCGTCTACCCAACCTGGACGAATTTAAGATAGCCATATCTAAGCTTAAGTCCAACCAAAGGCGATGCGCTGTCATATGATTTCTTCACCATCGTTCTTGAAAGAATAGTGCAAAACTTAACATCTCTCATTATGCAAGATATTCACATGAGAACGCTGCATGGTGGTTAACAACTGATGATGGCAACTTCATCGAGCTTCGAGCTAAATATTGGATTTTGCACCTTCAGTCCAAGCTTGTATCCATAAGTGTTTAAAGTGCTTTCGATACAAAGCTACATAAATGCAGTAACAAATGAGAGACCTCCCGTCGCTACGTGCCAATCACGGTCGCTCGTTTTAAATTGCTTATCCTGTGCAACTTTATGCATGTAAAGGTAAGTTCATAAAAATCACCAATGCTAACAGTTATATTTATATGCTTCTGTACGAAGGCGGTGGACCTCGAACTGGTTAGAGGCTACAGTACACCAGCATTTCTTGCAGCATACAAAAGCTTCACTGCACGTCGTGGGATCTGCACAAATTCGTACAGCGACTGTGGAACTTATATCCAAGGAGATAAGGCACAAAAGTCAAAACAATAGACCGAGGACAACGCAAAGTTGGTCCAATGGCACTTTATGGCATTTCAGTCCACCTGCGGCTCTGCATTTCGGTGGTTATTGGGAAGCAGGAGTTAAATCTATGAAACACCACCTAAAACGAGTCATCGGACATTAGTATCTGAAGACCCTGAAGATCTCTCTTTTATGAGACTAGGACATTCCCTGATTGGATCAACGCTCAACACAGCACCAGAAAGGGACTTGACAGATTAAACCTAATTATTTGAACAGATGGCAGCTCACGCAGAAGATACAGCTGGACTAGTGGAATAAATGGAAATTTGAATACCTTGCTTGCGCCCAAAATGGTTATCTTCAAATATGAACCTGAAAAGAGACAGTTTAGTACTTTTGATTGATGAGCATTCGCCGCCTATGCTTTGGCTACCCAAATGATAAAATTGAGAGCAAAATTTTTTCAGAATGTGGATTGCAAAGTTAAGTAAATCACAGCGTTTATGTTTAGCTCAAAAAGACGTTGCTGACCTAAAAGAACTATCCTTGGTAATAAAATGGGGCTGTGATGGTGCTTAACAGAAATCATACAAAGAAAAATTTTCTACTGGCGATGATTCGGATGAAAATCTTTTTTGTATCTCAATGGTTCCCATCTAGATGCATTTCTTTAAGGATGAAATTAAGCAAGTACTTTGGCAAAACCCAGCCCCATCATCAATCCGATATTTTGCTCAGGAAACCACAGAACTGATCAAGTCAGAGGTAGAATCAATTCAAATTAAATTAAAACCCTACTTCCTATAGAATTTATCATTGACAGTTTGCATTTCATAAATAAAACGGTCTTTTTGTTAACTACGATTGACGGAAAAATTTGTACTGCTTTATCATCTACAACATCTTCATCACACACCTGTTACATTGCGGTGCCAAACCCTCCTAAATGAACAATTTAACTAATCTTTCAACTAGGCATGTCCTTTGAGTTAAGCCCCCTTCACTCATGGATACGATTTATGGAATGCATCCTTCACATAGCGTATAGATTAGATGTCAAGGTGTGGCAGGTAAGAGACCAAGGCAGTAAAGAAAAAGTCAAAGCCAGAAAAAAATTAATCCAAGAAAAATTTAGAAGAGAAACAGATGAGGAAAAGACTGCCCAAATTACAGAGATAGATAAAGAAATTGTCAAAAATTTTCATATCATCTTAGAAGCTCTTGGGTCTGAGTTCGGAATAGATGCATATGCTTTTGAGAAGTATGCAAAGGAAACAAGGGAACCATATCATAAAAATTAAAATTTAATTCCGCTAAATCAGCGATTCGTCACACTGTGCGTCATTGGGTTTCTCTGTTTCCAGATCTCCGTCTTTGTGGGCATCCTTATTCGCTGCGGGCGATTCGTACCCGCGGCGTGTTTTGATCTTATTGGCACGATAGAGCAGCGTGTCGATTAGATAATCGAGTCATTTTCTAATGTTAGACAAGGTCAGTGTCCCAGTCAAATAAAAAGATCTGTGTAATAGTTTTCGCTTAATGTGTACGTTTATCGTCATATCCCCGTTAAGACAATGAGGAAGTGCTGTGATCGTCTTCTGAACATCAATGGGGACATTTACAACCTGTCCGGTAATCCTGTAAGAACCGGCGGAGTAGCGCAATCTCCGTATCTACATGAAAGGAATTCGCGTTGACACGAGGCACTCTTCCACAAGATTTAATTTTCGCAATTGTTTTGGTAGAGGGTAATCAAAAAATCCATTGGATCGAGATAGTGTAGGGACATAACACGATCATAACGATGCCAAATTTTCCCCTGGGAAGTGAAGCGCTTGCCGCCGTTTTTAAATCCCTCTTGAACCACAGCATGTTGCAGATATTGCAAATGATTGCAAACGCATTTCCGGAGAATTCTGTAGAAATTGTGCGGTGTAAATTTTAGGGTTTTCCGCAGCTGTTTTATCCTGTTTTCCCTGTATCTTTTACAATATGTTCTTACGTATTGTGCTCGCGTATGTTTCTTTATATAATTTTTTCATACTAAAGCGGTTAACAAAATCTGTCGTAACGCGAGACCCCCGGGGAGGATGCGACAAAAATGAAATCTGTCGTGTCGCAAAAATAATGATAATAAAACTGAATTAAATTATCATATGATACAACAAACGCCACTCACCAAGTATTCTCTTTTCATGTACCAAGCGATCAAAATTTCAACAAGCCGATCAGAAGCAGAATTTATCTCGCAACATACATTTTAATGAGAAGAAGAAGAGATCCAACAGAAGGCCGCAACAACATTACTCATGGATTACAACGTTAAGACATGACGTCTTAACAAAGATTGTCAATTAATTGCCGGCATAACTCCGTCAATAAAATACCGTCGGCAACCGAACCATGATAATAGTGGAGATCAATTCGTGAACCAACTCTCAAAAAGTATCTAAGCAAAATTCTTTGTTTTGTGTATGGCAACTCCCATTGCAAAGGAAGAACACGAGAACAAAACAGAATGGGAAAGAGAGACAAAACAGAAATATTAATATTATCAATAGTTGCTTTGGTATGCACATCCTATTAATTGCCGATTGAGGAAATTAACTCTGAGCCAATGACCCGCTGATCGGTTACATAATAAACTGAGACAATGGCGTTGAACATCATGCTGAAGCTGTTTCCTAGAAGAAGCACTTTCAAGGCCATGACATCGATAGCTTTCCTCAAAGATGAAGTTCAAAATTGTGACACTCTCCAGTAGGCCACCGAAAAGAAAGGTCAAAATAAATTCATACAGCATTATAGTAATTAGTTCGTTATTTTTTATTTTTTTTATTCTATAAATTACCTAGTAGAGTGGAGAAGTGAAAGTCTTGGAAAAGTAACAATAGCAAGAGCACAGGTTATACATATGTCAGCTTAGAGTAGAGCTCTCTAGTACTATTAAAGCCGTAAACTTCAATTCGGTGAAAAGGCTGCTTATTAAACCAGTTATGATGGCGCTATTATCTAGACCCGAGCTGATTTTAAGCCATCTGAATTCATAGCTAGCTTATGTACAATACTTATTCGAAAAGCGGTACAGTTCACGATCAATTTGAGCTTCAATAAATGAACCCCTTCAGTTAATGAGGTATTTGCCTAAATCGTATTTGGGCGAGTTCTATTTGTACCTGTTTCATATGTGTGTGAGTTTTTTCGCTTCTATATTGTCCATTTGGACTTAATTCTGCACAATTCAAAGTACATATCTTAGCTATCTTGGGCGACTGCGATTCAATTTTCTAACAAGTTCAGTTTAGTTTTTTTAAATCATTAACTTCGCTGTTAAGTTTAATCCCTCAAATCCGGTCAATGCAAACGGGATCAAAAATCACTGGTAGACTCCAATGCTTAAAACGCCCTAAGTAGCAGATGGGGTTCATACATATATGTACGATTATAAAGTCTAGATTCAATGTTTCTCTATGAGGTCATATTCCTTAATTGTATTCTTACAAACTTCATAGTAGTTGCAAAGATCCTCCTTCAGGAGTTGGCTTGCAAGCATCGCAAAACTTTGTCAAGTATGATGTTTAAGTAGCCACATGGCATTGCCTTGTCTAAAGACTTTTTCGACATCAAATGCCTTTGTAACAGAAAATTGCCTTCAACTCTTGAATCGATCGTTCTCTATCGTCATTCTATACAATCTGATAAGTTGATTTGTGGTAGTGTGAATGTTTAGTCAATTGTGGACCTATAGGGCTTAAAACCGTGTTCATAATAGCCAATCTGACTGTTGAGAAATTGTTTAATACATTTATTCATTCAGATGCTCATACATCAGGCGTACTTTCCGCTGAATAGATCTTGGAAAGTAGTTACCGTGTCATTAAAATGTCCGAAACAGTCGAGACAAATCTTTCGTTGAAGTTATTGCGGGAAAACAGCAGATACACATGTTATTTGCGTGAAAGATTATTCGACCAAACAACCAACGCATAAATTAGAATAAGTCTTATAACAAAATAGCAGATGACTTGACATAATTACCATATCTTGTGGAAACACTTACGACGCGACTTATTTAGTACAAAGTAGTTTTCTTCCGAGTCCTGTGAGTCATGTAAATGGAGACAGGAAACCTGTTCAACTCTGCCATTCCATATTGATCGCAGTACGCATTCGTAATTTACGTTCTGTCCACAAGCGTTATTTTAGGTCGCACAATTAGTGATTTGCTTACGCTATGTTGTCCCGCCTAGTCATTCTTATCAAGTTCTTATCGATTACTGATAATTGTGAAGCTCTTGTGGAGTGTGTAGCAATCTTTTGCCGATTTTTCGTATAAAAGATATGTTCACAGTTTGTAAGGAATTCGGTGTGTCAGTGCAATGTTAAATTCTACTCTTTTTTGGAAATATGCAATCAATGCAAAGTGATTTGAAGCCATTGCAGGACGCAAAAGCCTCTCTGTCAGACAGTTTTATTCAAATGTTTCCAGTGTAACGACCTTTGTTATGTCGGCTAGTAGCCAACATTGTAGATAACCAAGTCAGATAATAGTAAAAAATGCAGAAAGTTGCATTTGCTTATATTGTTTATCAGCTAACAAACCTCTTGTAACGCACTCTAAGTCCTCTACTGCGAGCCGACGCACTGTCGTCCATTCGCTCTACATGTCTTAGCTGTTTCAGGCAACTGATGTGCAGTTTTCCAACTCGATTAATGTCATTGTATAGCTCTTATAGTTCGTCGATAAATCTTCTGTTCCAAAGCCCGTCAATGCAAACGGGAACGCATGTTTTCCAAGGATTTTTTCTTTTGAAACGACAGAGGATAACTTCATCCGCTTTCCAAAGAGTCCATGCCAAAGTGTCATTAAGTAGCAATAGAATGATTAAGGTCTTATGTAGAGTATTCTTAGTTTTTCTGAATAGGGCCTTACTACAGCGATTGGCAAGAGTGATTCTTCGATTTATAGTATATCTGCTGAGCTATTGTTGGCAGAATTCATAGCAGACCCAAGGTAGACAACTTACTGTACTACCTCGCAACTATAGCTGTTGGGTGTGATGTTCTGTCCAATTTTATAATGATGTGTGTCCCTTCTTTTTTAACAGAATATACTTGGTTCTACCTTCATTTACCTCTAAACCCATTTTGGCAGCTTCCCTTTCAATACTCGCGAACACACGTGTAACGGCCTGCTAAGTTCTCCCATTTATGCAGATATCAACGGCGTACGCTAGTAGTCGTATAGACTTTTGCAAAATTTGTTCCCTTTTTAGTTGCATACAACTCTTCTAAGCATGATGATAAAGAAATCACATGATAGTGCGTCACTTTGCCTAAAACCTTTATTAACATCAAGTTAAGTCATTACCGACCTTGGCGAGGCAGCGAGTGTTCTTAATCATCGTTCTGCACAGACGGAGAGGTTTGGCAGGATGGCAAGGCTAGACATGGCTCCATATGAGTTTTTTCTAGGACCGGTCGGAATGTGAAGTTTTGGTCGATTGTGGACTCTACTATTCTGACTAATAGAGGCCAATTGTTGACGAACTGTTTCATATGTTCACACAATATGGCAGATAAGATCTTGTTTGCGGTGTTAAGAAAACTTATGCCTTCACAGTTGGCGCAGTTGAGGGGGTCTTCATTTTTATGGATTGGGAAAACGAAACTGAGATCCCATAAAAACAAAATGCACTCTTCTGAGCAGATCTGAGAAAAGACTTAGGGTTCACAAAGTCATTTCCAGCAGCTTTGAATGTTGGGCTTCGTCGCCTGTATACAGTCTGCAGAAAAGGTTTTTTTCATATTCTTAACACGGACAGTGACTCTCCAATGTTTCCCTCTTCATCACTTTGTGGGTCTTTTTGTTTTGACACGTATTTTTTTTACTTGTTGGCAAAACCTCCTTATGCTATTCCTGGAGTACAAACTCTTAATATATTCGATTCCGGGGGTCTTGTGCATTTTTTTTCATTTTCTTGAGAAGTTAAGTCTTTTCGTCACTTATTCTTCGGTTCAGTGCAGCTTTATACTCTCTTTGTTTAGCTGCATGTGCTTTCCGGCATTCTTTATCCCACCAGGTTTTTCTTGTGGGTGGTTGGGTGAAACCCAGCATATCGGTTGCGGCGTATCTGATAGCATTTAGGAGGCGTTGCCACAAGTTAGGGGATTTGGCCTTGATACGAATTCTCATAAGATACTCGTTTATGCATCGGAAACTCACGAAACTTTTTTGTTCACCTGTGACCTGTGAAGTGATAACTGCTTGATAGTAGTCAATGACCTCTGCTAATCGTTAAGCCACACGGGACTAAACAATAAGGTCATCCATATCCGAATCTAGTTGTTGTTTTATAACTTTTTAGTTTTGACATGGTATGAACGTTTTTTCACAACCTCAACTTGGAAGGCTAAGTCTTTGGTGTTTATTGCAAGAATGAGGGGTCGGATGCTTCGATCCCAGTAACCCACTAATGGATGCGAGCATTGTCACTAGTCCATCCTCTGTCACCATCTTTTTTCTTAAGATCTTAATGTAAGCCGCTAGAGGCGAGATGATTATCCTGCATCAGAAATTCACGTCAGGGATAACCGACCTGGCTTTAAATCGAGTTCCGAAATCAACAAAGTAAATAATTGAGAAAAGCATTCTAATGATTTAATTCTCCAAAATATTCCCTCAATGTGAACTATTTCTTCATAATTTCAAAGTAGATCTAGCATTTGAGATACATCATTCATATTGGCCTGTATGCGAAATGTATATTGGCTCTACGCTTAGGCAATTTTTGTATTACTTTTGGATGAATTCAAGGACATACTTTTTCCACAAGATATATTTTCTGAAAGCCACTAATGCTTTGATGATCGATTTTTAGTTTGGTTTCAATTTTCGAATGGTAAAAAGGAGATGTCTAAGAGTTCCATTATCATTTCTTCTACGCAACCATTTCCTATTCGCTTCTCTAATGAATTACCATTGTTTAGATTCGCACTAAAAATGTATGCATCGTCCTACTATGTATTTAATGACTTCAAAAGGTCCATTTGCTTTTAGGACCTTAGATGATCTGCATATGTATCCGAAAAAAAAAAAAAACGAAAAATCTGACCAAAAACAGTTTAAAATTTCAAAAACAAATTGCGAAAAACTTCCGTTCAGTTCGGGGTGCGAGAGTCCCGTCCATGATTCGGTGTGTAAACGAAGGACAACCAATTCCACTTTCTGCCATATGACAAAAGCAACAAGGTCCCCTCTTTGTATTCCCAAACCAAATGTCAGAATTTTTAATGCTCCCGACATATAGACTTGCTGCTGTCCGTATGCATATGAGTAGAGTTCAAATGGCGTGGAAGCAACAAATGGTTCCTGTTCGTTTATTTTTCCTAAAACATAGTATACACATCCGTATGGAAAGCTTTTCGGTACTGTTGCTTGTAATGCCTTAGTTGAGTGAAACTAAAAAGTTCCATCCTTCGGAAAGGCGGCAGGAAGGGGAATCCTTTTTCGTTGTCATCTTTTCTGACTGAGTGGCAAAGCGGGAACCGGGATAGTAAAATGTTCAACATTTACATATTTTCCAATGTTACTCGTACGATGAAAAGACCGTTTTTAAAAGGGTTCTTCATAGTTTGGGCGGGAATATATTGTACAATTTCATAGATACAAACACACACATCTGCATATGCGGATGGGAAA
Source organism: Volucella inanis (assembly GCA_907269105.1). Classification (NCBI taxonomy): domain Eukaryota; kingdom Metazoa; phylum Arthropoda; class Insecta; order Diptera; family Syrphidae; genus Volucella; species Volucella inanis. Next base: position 41,599,189 of record OU026153.1, read on the forward strand.
TAAGTGAAAATGATTTTATGTCGGGTTTTTTTTGGAATAATTTGAGGGGTATCCGTATTTTAGTTTAACAACTTTTATGCACTCAGAGTGGTTAAACAAGAGATTCATAACGCTTGAGATGTTTTATTGAGGTACGCATGAATGGCATTTGCTGTCATCGGAGCGAATATAATGGTGAAAGTTCTGACATTGACATTGATTACTTTCGTAAAAGTTTACAACTGATATATTTGTGGTTGCTTTTGATGTTTTGAACAGTGAAAGTAAGAATACATGGATATCTTGGACTTGTTTTCGTAACCTTCATATAGAAAAGAATTACAATATAATGGTCAGGAATATGCAAATCTAGGTGTCTTGTTTTAACAGAACGACTATGAGTGAGTGAATGATTCTAATTCGAATCTAAAGTCCTCGTTCAAAAAATGTTGGTTCAAAAAAATTGTCATAATCGGCGATCAATCGTGAAGAAACCTTGTAATAAACTGACCTTTTGCTTATATGACATTCTCCTATATCTCGTAAAAGAACTTGCTATATACCTGTGACATATCGCGGGCGATTATCATCCTTCCTGGCGAAGGAGAGAGGACCTCTACTAAGTAGGACTTAGGAAAATCTTAAGCAGATAGTTGGATGCTGTAGAAATGTGGTAGGCACTGATAGGTATCAACTTGGCGATGCCCAGTGTTGTAAATGTTTCTATACATTAATTGAGATTATTTTACCTCCTAGTGGTAACGATCAGGTACTAGTCAAATTCTATCCGGACTCGACTTTCTAAACTTATAAACGCGAGTACTGACGAGCAGATAAAAGTAGCAGCAGATGAATTCCCCAGATGAAATTAAAGTAAAATAAAATCCCGGAATAAAAGAAATAGGACCCTATCCGCGCTACTCAGACATTTTGTATTATTTGGAGCTCAGACCGGTAAGGACTTTCGAGTCTAAGTCAGGGTTTTGCAAAGGAAATGGTGACAGATGAGTCTGCAATGGACCAACGGCAGCGCTCGTACCCCGAAAGAGTTACTGGCTTCGCCTAGGGCTATCTATGACGGAACTGGCCATCTAGGTGGGGATTGTACTATCGGAGTAACTGCCCGGCCATAGAACAGTATCGGTGCAACAACAAGCCTCGGACATGGACGGATCTACTGTCGACAACTCCTGCATACGAAACAAGGATAACGAATTTCGTATATGCACGTTTAATGTTAGTTCCCTAAATAGGTCACGTTCAGCTGAACAGCAAGCTCAGGCCCTGGACTGCTGCCCTGTGCTACCACCATCCAAGAAATTGAATGGGATGGGCTGGACAAAAGGGGATGATTAGCTGCGATATCTGCTACGGCGATTATTATCGACGGCAAAAGCGGCGCCTTTTTGAATGTGGATTTGGTTTTACAGGTAGACTCAGGCAAGAGCTCTTGGGTTTCCCGCATGCTAACCAGCACCTAGTAAAATAAGGTATATAAAGCCTTAACTAACCAATATTAACAGTATATGTGCACACGCTCTCTAAAAGTACTAGGTCAATGCTTTGTGGTACTCGATGAAAGGAAAATCTCTATGTACAACTCTTCGTGATAGAAATTGGGTAACGCTAACGTACATAAAGGGGACCGAGTCAACGGCCTCGTCACACTGAAAGCATCGGTTCCCACTAGATCACCGAAATCAAGAAGTGTTGGGCGCGAAAGTACGTAGGTGGGGGACCATATGGAAACTCAGTACTCCGCGTGCTGTTGACAAACCGCGCCACATGGGCATAGTACCCCGGCGTTAAATCCTGGACCCTACAAATTAATTTGTATCCTTCCCTTGGTAATAAATAAAAATAGATAAATAAAGGGGACCGAATGGTTGCCAGGATAAGTAAACTAACCAGAGTTACTGCTTTGGGCACGATCTTGTTCTTGGGTTGTACAAAAGCTCCCTGAAGGCGGAGGAGCTGTATATGGCTGTCAACGGTGTAAAAGTTTGATGGCGGATAAGCCTATCCTGTAAGGCCAATGGCAGCAGCAAGTAGCGTCTATATATAGGATTTCTAATAACGACTTGACAACTTTTTTTTAAATAAAAGGCAAAACATTTCAGATATTTCAAAAACTTTATTATTGGCTTGAAGTACAATCAAAATATTTATGAATGAAACTCGACTTCGTTTATATGGCTAACTCGGGCACGTTTGCAGCGGTCGATTCGTTGGACCCAATTTTCAACGACTCGGCCACACATTTCGGCCGAAACGGCCGCTATTTCGCGTTCAATGTTGGCTCTGAGCCCTTCCAACGTCGTCGGCGTGTTGGCATAAACCAATAACTTAACGTAGCCCCACACAAATAGTCAGGCGGCGTTAAATCGCAAGGACGAGGCGGCCAATCGACTGGCCCATGTCTTGGGATAACACTTACTTACTCTTCAATAAATCGATTGTAGCGTGTGCTGTGTGGCTTGTGGTACCATGCTGTTGAAACCACACATCGCCCAAGTCCATATCTTCCAATTCGGACCAAAAATAATCGGCGATCATCGCGCAATAGCGCTGACCATTCACAGTAACGTGACGATCGTTATCGTCGACGAAAAAATATGGCCCAATAACGCCGCCGGCATGCAAACCGCACCAAACAGTTATTTTTTGTGGATGAAGTTGTGATTCATGAAGCACATGTGGGTTTTCACCCGACCAATAACGCATATTTTGCTTATTGACGAACCCATTGAGCCAAAGATGAGCTTCGTCACTGAAGATGATTTTGCGAATAAATTTATCATCTTGGCGCATCTTCTCCAGAACCCAATCGGAGAACGTACGTCGCTACAAATGGTCCATCGGCTTCAATTCTTGAGCCAGCTTGATCTTGTTTGGGTGTAAACCAAGATCCTTAAGCAAAATACGCCATAATGTGGTCTGAGCGATGCCCAATTCTTGAGAACGCCGTGGGATTGACTGATTTGGATCGTTTGCTACGGACGTCTGAACGGCAGCGATATTTTCGACACTTCGACCAACCCGTTGTCTCACTGACACGACAACATCACACAACGAATATGTAGACTGAAATTTTTGCACTAAACTTGTTATTGCCTGTCTACTAGGGCTTTGGAGTTAACGCTCTTAAAGTTGCAGTCACCGACTCCGAATATCTGTAGAAATTTTTTGTAATTTTCAGACGTTTCTTGTTAGTGTACTCTACCATGATGAAAATGTTGAGTTTACTGAATAAATTGACAGTAACAGTTTGATGATTAGTGAAAGAGTGCGTCCACAAATCAAATTCAGTCAAGTCCCTATTGGAAAACCCTATATTAGGTGGCTTGTTATCGACCATCCAAAAAGGCTGGTGTGCTTGTTGAAACGAAAGCTTATGGGGATAGTTAACCGTATCTTATAAAACACCAATGGCGGAGCGGAGAAAATTTTTACTTGAAAAATGACAATAAACGGTAATGAGTCCACAAGTGATAGCCAAACTTTGGTGAATCCTTCTATGGTTCCAATGGCTAAGCCGCACATCGGATTTGGGGGTTCGACATCCTTCATGTAACAACGGCAATTGAGATGTTACAAATAATAAATCGACAACCAGAAACTCTAAATATCTTTCTAATACCGCATATATTACTTTTCGCTACCTCATACGCACGGAAATTGGAGCATGGATCTTTCTTTATCTGTACGGATATAGAATATACGAACAGGTGGAGCGTGAAATAATCCGGCTTAACATCAGTACTCTCAGACTGAGTGGGACTAAGTGGAGGGGTAAAGTTAAATACAGTGCAAGCTTAGGACTGATAAAAATGTTTTACTCTGGGGAGAGCCACCATTATTCAGTGTTATGCTCCGACGAACGATGCAGAGGTGGGGGACAAAACTACTTTCTATGCTCATCTTAACTCTGTGTACGGCAACGTTCCTAAATCGTTTCGACATCGTAATTTTCATGGAGGACCTCAATGCCAAGATTGGCCCGCAATATGTAAGTCTCGAGCGCTTTATGGGTAGACATAACTTGGGCCAGCGAAATAACAATGGCGCTATGCTTGCTGACTTTTGTAACGCTCATCAGCTTGTGGTAGGTGGAACCTCGTTTGTTTTGTCTTCGCACGATTAAAGGAAAAACAGCCGTTCATCACAAGCATAGTTTATTAATTCTTTTGTCATACATAATATTATGTATAATTGTATGCAAGTGGTGCAGCGCCGAATAAATTTTTCCAACTGTTTCGAACATCCCCATTATCACGTTGATTGACGCATTCGGCTCTTACACTTCACGTTGCCTAAATGTCGGCTGTGAATCGTCACTTATATCTCCTTTCGCATCGGTGGAATGACTAGCTGATTTCCATACATTAACAATTGGCGATCGTTGTAATACCGTCTTCCTTCGCGTCATATTTCTGTATGATGTGGCTATCCCACAGTCATCTATAACCTCTTTGATAATTGGATTTTCTTAATGTGCTCTTCTAATATTATTCTACTTATCAGTTGACGCTGGTAGTTCTTCAAAGAAGATCGATTTCTTCATCTTCGTCATTTTGCCTTCCCTCCTAAATGGGATGACGCGATAATGCATCAGCAGCTACCAAGTCCTTACCCGGTGTGTACATAAGGTGAAAGTAAGATACATCATTTTCATCCTAAATCGTTGAATTCTAGGTGTTAAATCGTCGAAATTTTAAGACGTGCAAATGGGGATGAGTGGCTTGTGGTTCGTTTTGATCGTAAAGTGGGTGCTGGTGATATATGGTAGTCCCGAAACTTTTCGCAAGTCTAGTTGATGCCCAAAGCCTCTTCTCGATTTGCGCATTTCAGGATTCCGTCTACATCCGTTTGAAGAAGAACTGCCTCCAGTCTAAAGGACAAGGCATCGGAAGACACAATGGTTTTATGTGTTGGGTCATATGATTTTAAAACGAGTGCTGATGTAAGTGCCCATTTTTATTCAGTAAACGTCTTTTGTTGCATTGTTGCATTATCCAGGTTATTGCCCAATCCTAGAAACTGTCGTAATTCTCTTCGTTTTGTGGCTTTGGGATCTTGCCTGAGATGCATTACCGTTCTCGTCAATTTTGTGTCCTAGAAACGTGACAGATATAATAATTCGCTTTATTTAGTGTGACTCCATTATGTTCCAGCCTTTTTAGCACTGCACACAAATTTAGGTCGTGTTCTTGAATATTATTTTCTGTTACTAAAATGTCGTCTATTTGACATATGATCCCCCATCATGCCCTTCCAGAATGAGCTACATTTGTTTTTGATACACTTCTGGAGCTGCTCAAATGCCAAATGGGAGCCTCTGGAAACAAAACCCTCCAAATGGTGTTAGAAAGATTGTAAGGTGTTGTGTTTTGTGTGATAACTTTATCTGCCAGAGTCCGTATTTTGCGTCTAGCTTTGAATAGTTTTGTGCACTCTCTAATTGCGCTAATGAATGACGTGCATCGGCTTATCTATGAGTCTCATCACCCCCAATCACAGCATTTCATCGAGTTTGTCGTTTAGTTTTGTTGGTAAAAGGAATACGCCTTGCCGTCGGGATTGCATATGGCTTCACATTCGGTTGTAATTTGATTTCATGTTCTCATTTTAGTCAACCGAGTTGGTTAAATAACTTTGGATTCTGTTTTTCGATTTGTACTCCTGAATCTCCTGATCATTCCCAGAAACAGCAGTTAGAGTATTATTGCTTTGTACAATTTGCCTATTTCAACACACAAAAGTGCTGATTTTAAATTCTTTACAATAAAGATCTTTGATTTACAGCATCTTTATCCGTATCTTATTTCACACAGCAGTATTCCAATGACCTTTAGACGTTCCCCAGATGGACCATATAATTTTTTGTTTGATTTTCTTATTATTGCACCAAGAAATTTAAGCTTAAACCGTTAACAATTATCTCAGCTGTCCACCTTTCCACGTTAAATTTGTCATCTGTCAACGTTCCAATGAACTATTTTTCGTTTTCTTCCTCCACGTGGAATATTTTGTTGTTGCTTTTCGTTTTTCTGTGCGATTCCACTTGTTACACGACCGGCATTGTTTTCCTCTAGCGGGACACTTGTTTTCTCATGCTGCTTTTTCGAACCACACCACTGACAGGGAACTTCTTTTGGCTTGGTTGCTCCTAGATTGTGTGGGTAGTGATAACTTTTGTTTTGACAAACGTAAGCAAAACGTAAACAGCCGTTTGCACTGGTATGTATTTGGTAATGACAACTCTTGTGGTTGTTTCCTTACTGCAACATGTTGCCTAACCGTCTGTATGGCTTCTTCTAGCGTTAACTCTGCTTCCAATAGGAGTCTCTCCAACTATCGAATATCTCACACTTCCAAGACTAAACGATCTCGCAACATTTCATCGCGCAGAGTAACATAATTGCGACGTTATAAAATCTTCGATGTTTCCCCTTCTAAATGATAACGCGAATTGCGTAGATCACGCTATTCTTTATAATAAAGGAATGCTCGAATGCATTTAACACTGCATTAAATTTCTTCTGATTGGTAACAGATAAATTTAACGAAAGAAATATGTTGTCAGCTTGATCACCCTTAAGATATACCCTGACGCTATTCTAAACCGCTGAAACAGCCCTTTATATCACGGTCAATCTGTTGCGCTAAAAAAAAAATTGTTCCGGCGCTCGAACCGTAAACGACTGTTTTCTGTCCTCATTTACCATTTTATTTTTATTATTGAGCGACCGAATCGAATATTAGTCTCCCAACACCGCTGTCACCATGTGGTGTTCGCACGATTGAAGGAAAGACACCCGTTCTTAACAAGCTCAGTTTATTAACGGCTTTGTCATATTCCGGATGTACTCGTAAACATTATCCGCTGTACGTTTATATTGTATGTATATATATAGAGAGAGAGTGGTAAACACTTCCTGATGGCAGACCAAAATCTGAAACGTTACCGATGCAATTTTGAGATAGAGACCTTTGGATATCCCAAGACACATGGGAGAAAATTACACACCGCAGAGCTCTCAAAATTAGAATCAACAATGAAACTGATGTTCATCGAAAGTTGGTTCTACAGAACGAGTCTATAACAGGTCATAAGACAGTGTAACGCTGTGTGAGACGTGATAGAAGGACTAGATTAGACAAGTTGGTGAAGAGCGCAGAAGAAGTTACAAAGAAGAAGGAGCGTGGGGGAGCTGTACAAAATCTCTAAAGACATTAAATGTGGGTAGCATCAGGGAATTGACACCAACTCCCGATCCTACTTTTAAAAAATAACAAGGCAACTATACTGGATGGCCTAGTTGCCGAGTTCCTGAAAGCGGATCCCAACACAGTGGCCTGTATTTTGTTTTCATTTGTCCAGGTTATTTGAAAGAATGAAACTTTTCCAGGAAATAGAAGGATGTAGTTTATTGTCAAGTTACCAAAGAAAGGCGATCTTAAGAACTTCAATAACTGGCGTGCTATCACCGTGTTATACCTATTCCCAAAGCTGATAGTAACTGTCATTTTCGAGAAGATAAAGCCCAGGATTGAGTCGACGCTCAAGAGGAACCAAGTGGGATTTCACAGTGGGATCATATTAACACCTTGCGAATCATCCTTGAACAATCGTCGGACTACCAATCACCGATCTTAGTCATGTTCGTCGACTTTGAAAAGGCCTTCGATCGCGTTAATCGTGATTGTGTCTGGAAATCGCATGCTATAAGAGGCATACCTAAAAAAAATTTTTGAGTCGTACAAAAGCGCAAGGTGTTTCGTTTTGAACAGTGGAAATCTTTGCACCTGCTAAATAGGATTCAAAATCATGCTATAAAACTCATATAGGATACTTATGGTATATCAATCAGTCAATTGACACCTTGATACACCGACGTAATGTCTCCTGTCTTACTTTGTTTTATCGCTTTTTCGCCAGTAGCATTCCGCCTTTACCCGTCACAGCCGTATCGATATGAATACTCTGTACTCTGAAATATTGTAATTCGTTCCTAAGCCATTCAACTTGTTTATGGAGTGCCCTGCTCAGCTCTTTATTTAAGGCTCATATTCGTATGCCATGCCATATATTTTTTTATTTATATTTCAGATGCTTGTTCTAGTTTACAAGTTGTAACCTTTCAAGCCGGCAAATGTGGCAATATCTATCCTGAGGTTGAATCAAATTACGAAGCTTAGCACACATTGACAGCCCTTGTCCAATGGAAAATTTCTAATCCTGAGGGAGCAATAATCAGAAACTTCAAAGTATGTTAGAGTCTTCGTTAGAAACATAAACGATTTAAAGGGAAGTGGGCACATCTAAACTGACTCATCTAAGTTGAATGAGCTTTTGATTAGTACGGAAGTGTAAAAAAACAGGCTGGTGACTAAGGCAGTCTTAACAAAGTTTTTGGGTAAGGTCCAGTTTTACAAAGCAGGGCTCTCTAAACCCTTCTCCTAATTGTTATTGGAATACGTGCGCTTCGTAAAGATCACCAAGAGAGAAAGTACGTAAGTCCATCTCTCGTAAAAAGTCCCTAGGCTTGCCATAAAAGAGGTTTATGCAGAAAATAATGGCTATAAACTGAATTGTTAAAGAGAGAAAGGATAAAGTTGATATTGGAACAATATTGGACTAAATGATACAGGCCTTAAGTCCAAAATTTAAACGGATTCGTTCGTCAAAGTTACATAAAATCATTAAGTATAAAACAAATAATCCTTTTGTAAGCCACAACAAAACCAGACAAACAAACCACCAAAATTATAAAAATTATAAAAATTATAAACTTTATAAAAAATTAACAAATGATGAAACATTAAAGAAAAAACACAAAAATACTACCCATACAAATCTATGAGAATCACGAAGAGGGAACTTTAGTATAACAACTGATATTTATTGAAATGAAATTACGTAGATCGTTTGAAATATGATATAACACCACATATGTGGTTAGAGGATAAATTAAATCAGTTTGCACAATCTCAGATATCCGGCACATTTATCGATTTTAGCTCACAGTGGACGTAAACACTTGAATATGCATTTTAGGTTAAAATTCGCCACGAGTTCGATTTATTTATTAAAATAAAAAAAACAAAAATGAAAAAAAAAAAAATTAAAAAAATTATGAGTTGCTATAAATATGGAAAACGGAATGTTAAATTGATCTCGCATAACCGGAACAACCGACAGGGAATTCGTATCTATCCCAGTAACAGGTTCTTGCGGATTCAAACAAGCAAAGACTTAGTGAACATAAACTTGTCACAACACTCAAAACACTTGCAGCTAGCATGGATGTTTTATTCCAATTTAGAAATTTCCCAATGTTCTATAACGGTATTCACCTGCACCTACATAAGTTCCCTTCTGTAATGGCAATAAGACGGATTGCTGATAGAAGGGTTGGGTGGCCTGATAGGTTTGTCTTTGTACTGGCGGTTGATAGTATTGTCTTTGATAGGCTTGGACAGCAGGTTGCTGATAGACTTGTTGTTGGTAATTTTGATAAGCAGGTTGCTGATAGACTCGTGGAGCAGGTTGCTGATAGGATTGTACAAATTGACGTTGGTAAGGTTGTACAGCAGGCTGTTGATAGGTTTGCCCGGCGGGTTGCTGATAAATTGTGGCAGGTTCTTGCTGGTACTGTTGTGAAACTGGAGGGGGAATAAGTATATCGCCATAATCACTCTTATCTGGTCCACGGGCAGGTATAGCTATTTGATCAGGTGACGGTCCTTGAAAATCATTAGACCCCTGTGAGAAAGCAGGTACTGCAATTTTATCCGGCGAAGGTCCCAAGAAATTTGAGTTTGTTAAGTCCTGTGTAATGGTTCTCGAGTCTGTATATAGATCATTAAATTTTGCGGGATTAGTCAAGGTCAATGCTGCTCGCCTACGACGTGCTAAATTGCCAACTTTATATCGATATCCATCTTCACCTAATGTATGCGCTGGTACAGCTTCTTCAGGATTACCATAGTTATTATATTCGTCAAGTGACTGTAGTAGAAAATCCGACTGGATCGGTGGTAAGTACTTTGTTTCTAATCCTAGCGACGCATGATAGACGACAGCGAGTAATAATCCCGATATTATGATCTTCTGAAAAAGATAAGAACTCTCTAGTTTATGATTGGGATTTATTATAAAGTGTTACGTTTACCATTTATCCAAGTTGTATTCCACAAGTAGAAATGAATCACAATTGCAGCGCATTTCTCTATTTATAGACTCTGCCATGGCATACTTGGCTAAGAACTGCTTTTTATTACTGGTTAAACCCAAGGCGCCGGACCAATAAAAATCTTTAACATTAAATAAGCTAAATTTGTTGTCATGTTAAACCAAATAGAATATAGTATGAAAACAAAAAGAAACAAATATTTCTTCTGTTCGGATGGTAATTGATATCTATCCACACAAAAAGTGGAAGTGACCGGAATGACTACAATCTTTTGCGTTATACAAAAATCAGATTTCGATTTTTTTGGTTCATTTTTGAGGGGGTGGCGTTGAGTTAAATACTCAAATGATCAAATTGCGCTCAAGTTCAATGGATTCTTGAATTGTAAAATATCATCACGTGGACGAATAATGGAGAAACGTGAGAAGCAAGAATGCTTCTCGGATTTATTTTTTTGCAAATAAAGACTCACTAAATTTCAGCCAAGATGGGGTTAAACTTGAAAAACGACATTCTTCTGTTGCAAATGGAGTGATCCTATTGGAATAGAAATCAAATCCAGTTGTAGCTAATCTCATCGAGTATGCTAATTTCAATACATAGATTTGGTAGGAAACAAGTATGTATCTTGTTGATATATCTTTTCCATATCTTCGATAAAAGGTCAAGTTAGTGCAATATAACTTCTTAAATTTTTTTTGTTTGATGAAATTTACTGTGATACCTCAAAAGTCCATACATATTCTGTTTTCTACCGTAGATCTTTAGGCTGCAGATTAAAGAATCATCTGAGAGATTCGATGTATGTGTCTTTATATTTATTTAGTGTTAATATTGTTTTTATAAATAACATTCTATGCAATCTAAGATAAAAACTCTTTATTTTCTATTAAATAATACAGATTAAATTGAAAGTTTTTGGCTTACTTCAACGAAAGCTCTTTTACATATTATTCCTTTCTTCGAATGCCCAATTTTCCTGGGCAATCGTGTCAGTAATAAAGTGGCTATAGTAGTGACTTATGACAGCATCAAAAGTCCAAAGATGCTTGTAATCCAAGATAGCTTGAATACTTCCAAGATACTTGGCTTCGTGGCAGAAACAGATGATGACACCTTTTAGCAAGAGATTTTTCTCGCCAAATCATTCCTCAATTTTCCCGAAGAGAATAACCTTTATTTTTTCTTTATAATTAGGGCGCGCAAGGAAAATACCGATGTACATTTGTCTTAAATGTTTGCAAGTTTTAACGACCTGGAACTAAAGACTCGGAAGGGAATTCCATAAGTGAGTTGTACAGCATACGGCAATGAATCACGATTGTTCAGAGTATCCAAAAATGGGCTTGAGGATACACTGATGAGCATTCTTAGCGAGAGGGGTGTTACGGTTGAAGATTTTAAGGGGCAAATTCTACTGGCGATTTTTATGAGGCACTGGTGATGGAAATAGCTATAAAATAAAATGAGACAGGAGACATTACCTCGGTGTTTCAAGTTGTCAATTGACTGACTGATATACGTTTCACCTATGAGTTCTATCGCAAGGGTTTAAATCCTATTTAGCAGCTGCAGAGAATTTTTAGGAGCCTGACCAGATATGGGCATTGTATTTCAATTTTAGGCGGTAGAATGCCTTATATATTGAGGCTAGATCAGAGGGCGTGGAATGTTTCTTATTGTACAACGCTTAAAAAAACCTAGGCATTTCGTAGCATTTTTAGCGAAATCGAATTCGTGGTCATTCCAAAGTAGGTTGTCACTGAAACACATACCGAGAATTTAAAGTTTTTCAGTTGATAGTTCCACAATTGGTTATGCTGTTAAGGGGCACACCTAGTATGACCGCCGAAAAAAAACGTGGTTTTTGGAAATTTTTTTAAAGAAAATTACTGCATCAAATACTTTAAAATTTGGAGAGATGTTTATATTGGGTATGTAAGGTTTTTTTTTCAAAATTTTAACGTTTATTTAAGAAAAAACATGTACAATAGTATTATTCAAAGTATTGTCCATCTGAAGCTATAACTTTTTTCCATCTTTCTGGCAATTTGTGGATCCCATCTCAAAAGAACTGCGCCGGCTTGGCAGCCAAGAATGAATCAAGCCAATTTTTGATATTCTGCTTTGATGTGAACCGTATTTCAGTGAGGGCGTTCTGCATCGTCCGGAACAAATGGTAGTCAGAAGGGGCAAGGTCTGGGCTATAAGGCAGGTGGGGTAAGAGTTCCCATCCACTGTTTTTCAAATAGTTCATAACCGGAATAGCAATGTGGACCCGAGCGTTGTCATGATGGAAAATTATTGCCTCTTGTCTGGTGGCATATTCCGGGCGTTTTTCGGCTACTGCTCTCTTCAAATGGATTAATTGTGTTCGGCAGCTTTGTCCATTAATGGTTTTACCTGGTTTTTTTGTGCTTGGGGTTGTCGTAATGAATCCATTTTTCATCACCAGTAACAATCTAATGCAAAAATGACTTCCTTTGCATTTCGGACATGCAAAACCGCCTTTCGACGTCTCTCGGCTTGAGTTCATGTGGAACCCAATTTCCTTGCTTTTGAATATATCCAGCTGCTTTTAAACGTTTTAAAATGGCTGCTTGAGTAACACCCAAAGATTCTGCGAGCTCTTCTTGTGTTTGGCAACAATCTTCATAGAGTAATGGTTCAAGTTCTTCATCTTCAAACTTTTTTGGCTGCCCAGGACGTTCATCGTCCTCCAAGCCAAAATCACCACTTTTATATCGTGCAAAACACTCTTGGCACGTTCGCTCAACTAGTGCATGTTCACTATAAACTTCCACCAAAAAACGATGACTTTCGGCAGCAGTTTTCTTCATATTAAAGTAATAAAGAAGAACTCCCCGCAAAAACACTTTTTCAGGCACAAAGTTCGACATATTTAAGTGAAAAAAAATTATTGTTGTTTACGCTTCAAATGGATCACATATACTGAAATGACGTACAATGACAGTAGCTTTCCAACGCATGTTCCAATGGAATAATACAAGTTACACCATCTCTTAGAAAACCGACGAATAACAAATTAAGTTATAGACCCAATACATAAATAATGAATTTAACAGGTCACATAAATAGTCTCCGCGGTTTTTTTGGTACATTTTTAAAAAAATTTTAACTTTATTCAAAATCAATTTCAATCAAGTACATATTGGTCATTATTATTTTAATTTAACTTAATTTTGGTGGGGGCGAAAGCCCCCATTTATTCGGCTTAATACAAGCTATAACTTAAAATTAAACTTAAACTAATACTTAAAACTAAGGTTGGTTGTTGTGGTGAAGGAGAACCGATTTGAGGTAGGAAGTGGTGCGGTGGAAGTCAAAGATGCTAGGGTTTGAATTAATTTTTCGTAGCATGCGGGAGATTGGTTCGTTCGCGCCATAGGTGGTGTGGTGGGTTGGGAGATAGAAGAGACGAGGGGTACGTAGATTACGAGGGTTAGTGTTGAGGAAAATAGAATTGTGAAGGGACATGCATTCAACCTGACCTGAAAGAAGTCGATGAATGAAGAGAAAGTCGGCTGCATCTCTGCGTTCCTCAAGGGTGTTTAGGTTAATAAGGTTGAGTCGGTTTTGATAGGGGGGCAGAGTAAAAGAATCATCCCAGGGCAAACCTCGAAGAGCAAATCGAAGAAAACGGCTCTGGATGCTTTCGATTCTCGAGATATGAACGCGATGATATGGGGACCATACTTGACTAGCGTACTCTAGAAGGGGACGAACAAAGGTAATATAGAGGGACCTGGTCACGTATGGGTTGGTGAATTCTTTGGACCATCGTTTTACAAAACCTAGTGCAGAGTTGGCTTTAAGGATTATCCCATCCATATGCAAACGGAAATTGAGCTCCCTATCACACAAAATGCCGAGGTCGCGAAGAGATTCAACGGAGGAGATCGTTTGGTTGTGGAGACGGTAAAATCGGGGAGGAGATTTGAGCCGCTTATGTGAAAAGGTGATGGACTGGCATTTGGTGATATTAAGTTCCAAACAATTTTTGAGGCACCAGATCGAAAAACTATCAAGGTCTTGTTGAAGAAGGAAGGAGTCATGGGGAGAGGAAATGGTTTTGAAAAATTTGGTATCGTCGGCGTAAAGGGAGACGGACGAGTTTTTGATGATCCTATCGAGATCATTTATGGTTAATATAAAGAGAAGGGGGCCGAGATGGCTACCTTGAGGAACTCCAGAGGTGGCCAAAAATGGAGTGGAGTGGGCTGACCTAAAACGAACACTGTAAAAACGGTTTTCGAGGTAAGAAGATATCCATTTTAACAGTATGGGTTCAAAGCCGAGGGCAGACAATTTGAAGAGTATTAATCGATGAGAGATTTTATCGAAGGCTTTGCTAAAATCGGTTGCAACTACATCGACTTCGTTGCCGTTCTCTAGGGCAGAGATGGCAAAGGATACGAATTCAACAAGATTTGTGGTGGTTGACCTACCCTTTAGGAAGCCATGTTGTCTAGGGGAAATAAGTGATTTGCATTGGAAACTTAGAGCTTCATACAAAATACTTTCGAGGAGTTTGGGAATATGGGAGAGTTTAGCGATTGGACGATAGTTTGTTATTTCGTTCTTTGATCCCTTTTTGTGGATCGGGGAATCGGATCGGAATTCTCCTTGTGAAAGGGATAGACGAAAGAGATCAGAAAGGGCAAGGGAAAGAGACGAAGAACATTTTTTAAGAAATATGGCAGGGAGGCCATCTGGACCGGGTGTAAATTCGTCATTGAGTTGGTGTAATTTATATTCGATATAAGAGGGATCCAAGATGTGAGAGAGATGTGGGCCGTTGGAGAAGTTCGGTAGGTAACGAAAATAGGAGGGATCTGGTACAAAGGAGTCGTTGGTGAAGGATTGTTTAAAGAAGCTGGCAAATAGGTTGGCAGTGGTGAGTGGATCGGTTGATGACTTGTTGTTGAAAGAGAGAGAAGGAGGGTAACCATCGGACTTTCTTTTGTAGTTAACAAATTGGTAAAAGGACTTAGGGTCATTTATAAGGTTGACTTGCGCATTGTTAAGGTAACGCTGGTAAAGGGAATCGTAAAGTTCGGTGAAATGAAGATAAGCACCAAGATAGTTGGAATAGTCGGACAAGGATCTGGTACGCAGGAAAACAGCCCATAACTTGTTTCTCTTGTTTCGTAAGGAACGAAGCTTGCGATTATACCAGGGAGGACTAGTAGATGATGTTTTAAGGCGAGAAAACGGAACGTAAAGGCTGAAAGAATTAAATATTTCTTTATAAAAAATGGATAAGGCATCATTTACGCTTAGGTTGTGAAAGTTAAGGGGGGATCTGCTAAGATAGTCGCTGATTTTGTGAAAGTTTGCTTTATGAAAGTCGTAGGATGAGAGAGTTGTGGGAGGAGTGGACTGGAAAGAAGAGTTATGAAAAAATGAAAGTAGAAGGGGGGGTGGTAGTTATCGATTGTAGAGAGAGATAGGGGACAAAGTGAGACTGAGGAGTTAATGGAATCTGTTGTGAAAATAAGGTCCAATTGCCTGCTCATATATTTGGATACATCACTGACTTGGCATAGACTTGAGTCTGTTAAGCGATCTAAGAAGAGACATTCCTTAGCTGAGTTGGCATTTGAAGCGATGAAGAACGATTGATCGTCTGATGGAATCCACTGTAGCTGAGGAAGATTAAAGTCGCCGAAAACAAAGATATCGTCAGTAGAGTCAGACAGGTCAATTAAATAGTCGATCGCATCGACAACAAGTTGGTAAGATTCGGTAGGTTGAACTGGCAGGATGTAGCAACATAAAACGTAAAGGGACTTGAAGGGGAGTGATATTTTTATAGCGACAAAGTCGACTTTAGAGGATGAAGAGATGCTAATGGGAGAAGAGTTAAGGCTGTTGTGGACCGCCAGTAAGACGCCTCGACAGGGGGAATCATCATGTGGGCGGGTAGGATCGTCGTCGCGAAAAACATTAAAAGTAGGGGGGAACAATTCCTGGTTCTTTATGTCGGGAATCAAATTGGTTTCAGTCAAGGCGTAAATATCAAAGGGAAGAGAATGCGATTGACGTAGGACAGCATTGGTTTTAGAGCGAAGACCTCTTACATTCTGGTAGTAAAATGTAAGAGGGATGTTGTGTGGTGGAGATGTATGGCGGGATGGTTTAAGTGCTGACGAGGAAGGCACGTTATGGACGAAAAAATTTATTGTGGTCAGCTCGGTTTCGCTGTAGGTGTGAGACTCGTTTAGAGTGAACGTAGTGGCCGAATGCATCAAGGTCGTCTGCTACTTTCTGAGGGGACATGCTAAAAATCTCGTGGTACCTGACATAAAGGTTGCTGAGACTGATAGGGTCGGTAGGGAGGCCTTCCTGCTGGATGGATACCATGACGCTGGTTTTGGTCTTCCCTTCGTAGCAGACCGAGTCCGATTTGTCGTGTAGATAGGCGAGAAAGAGACGAATGTTTTCATATGTTTTTCTCTCTCTAAGCCTAGAGAGTGCATAGCGACTTTCTGTAGTTCCATTGGTTTGCTGGGTTAGTTTAACTGTAGGGGGAAAAAGAGGATCAAGAATAGGGGCAGTGGGGGAGGGAGATGGAGATTCGTGGTTGGATATGGAATTGGGCGCCGGATGAGATGTTGGGTTTAGTGTATGGGAGTTAATAAAATTAGGGTACTTAGCTCCAGTTTGTAGGTCGAAGTTAGGAAATGAGTTGTTTGCTGGGATCGGGGGCGTAGAAGATTGAGATGGGATAATATGGGTGGTTGGGGTCAAGTTGAAAGAGACGCGTTGGCGCGGGTTCTTGGGTGGAACATTGGAAATTAGCGGATTAGAGGATTGGTGTGTAAGGGCTTTGTGTCGGATAAGTGAGGAGGGGGGACTGAAATCGGGGAACAAGTTCGTTTTGAAGCTCCAGTTGGGATCGGGATTAGAGCTTCGTTTTTTGTTAGTGTGCTTTTTAGTTTATTTTTAGAATTTTGGTTGTCGTCGACACGTGGGTTTTCTCGTTTCTCAAAGCATTTAGTGATACTTATCTTCCCAGGTTTAGTGGCCTTACCAGGGGAAGTGGGGAATATCCATGAATATTTGGTTGGGATGCTGATTTTGAAGCTGCAGGAACTATTGGAGTCAGCAGGTCAATGTACGACCTTTTGCCATTTTCCGGGTAGCTTCATAATTGCATCGGTGTAGAACTTCTGTGGTTTATCAGCGAAAAACTTGGCCAAGTGCTTTTCAGCGGCTCTTCCGTCGGTCAATTTTTTACCATCAAAAGAGTTTTGTAAAAATTGAAACAAATGGTAATCAGAGGTTGCAAGGTCTGGGCTATACGGTGAATGCATCAAAACTTCCCAACGAAGCTCCGTCAATATGTTCCGGGTCGTCAAAGATGTGTGTTGCCTAGCATTGTCATGATGAAAGACAACTCTCTTTCTGTTGGCCAATTCTGGTCGCTCTCTCTTAATAACTTTACTCAAACGGTCGAGTTGTGCATAGTAGAGCATCGAATGGACGTTTTTACTACGGCAAACGCTCAATATAACCTTGTTTGCGTTAATCCAGGCTTTGAAGTCGTTTGTGGTCGGTCACCGGCCTTTGACCATGTTCGCTTAAGTTGGATATTCTCAAATTTAATCCATTTTTCACCGACCGTAATGAATCATTTCAAAAATTATTCCATTTTGTCAGTTTTCAGCAGCGTTTCAATGATGTTTATTCGGTCAATAAAATTTTCTTGCGTTAATTTATGTGGCACTTAAACACCGAGCTTCTCTGAGTAACCTGTTCATTTAAAACGATTTCAAACTATCATACGGTTGATGTTTATTGCCTCCGCTATCTCCAGAGCGCTTCAGTATCGATCTTGCTTGCTTCATCGACTTTTTCAGTGGCATGCCGACCAGTTCGAGGTGCATCTTTTACATCGAAATTTCCGGAACGAAATCGAATAAACCACTCCTGGGTCCGGCGTTCACTCACAGCATAAGCTGCACAAATTTTTCGGCATGTTTTTGCAGCGTTTTTCCCATTTTTATAGTAAATTTTTATAGTAAGGCATCACAAAGCATATTTATTCAGATATTTTACTCATATTCAAATCAGTTTAACTCTTAACACGAGCAGCAAATTACACAGCTGTCTTCACATTAAATATAGCCTGACATGTCACCTTTCAATCACGTGTTCGTTTGATACAATCAGGTTAGTATTTCCAGATAAATGGACACCAACACCATCTAGTGACAAAAAACCGCGGAGAATTTGTACATGATCTACACTGAAAAAGGTTCACTAAAAATGTTCCTCCACTCCACTCCACAAAAACATTAAATTAAAAAATATTGCCTATACAATGACTTTTGATTGTGAAAAAAAATTTAATTTAACAAAATGGCAGAGTTTTGGAAAAAAATTGTCGTTTCGCGAAAAACGCCTTTAAAGATAGAATGATTGATTTTATTGTTATAAATAGATAAAAATCATACTTAGAGCTTATCTTCTATTCCAGGCCCATATAATTCACCTTTCTCTTCTTGGAAAGAGCCTGCTGTTGAATCTCTTCTTCCAGATGATTGGCCTTCTTTCGAGGCAGCCTGTTGGCGATGCTCTGTTACTCTTAGTCTTGTTTCATCTTTGCTAGCGACATAATCTCTTATTGCAGGTCCAACTATCACGTCATTGAATATTGAAGTAGCAAAGTAATTTGATAATTCAATAATTTTGAAACCACTTTGATGTTGTTTTGGAGCAAAGTGCCAAAGTAAACCACTGAAGCGTTCGTTATTATTCTGCTTAATATTATTAAGTTGGCATATATTCATTTTTGTATTAATATTTTTTTATAAATGTAAAAATAACACATTTTTCTTGAATGTAACTCATTTAAGGGATAACATGATAAAATACTAATGTGAAAATACAAAAACGAAAACAAGTATTCAATACAAGACATAAAAAGTTTAAGTTTTGCGACAAAATGATAGCACATTTTTGAAAACATACGAATTTCGTATGGAAAAATTATAGTAAACTTAAAAATTTTTACTTTTATTAATCAGTTGATGTTACTTGCTATTTCAAAACTTCCATCCATACACAATGGAAGCGATTTAAATATATTTTTTAGGTATTTTTTTTTGAAATTTTTCTACAATGGTTCATTCAGTTCCTCAATAGTGTCGCATTGCCTTTTTTTAGGCATATACTTCTCTCGCAAGATATACTAAACGATTTTAAAACACGCTCAAGACAGAAGAGCGAGCTGGCCATTCCAGAATTTTAATTTCGTTTTCGCAAAAAACTCTGGCAGTGTGAACGGTTGCATTATCCTGTTGGAAAATCGTCGAACACTTCGAAAATTGTCGCTCGTAATCAATTACAATATTCCCCATCAATTCCAAGTAGCTTAGTCTATTCATTCTTGATGGAACGAACTTTATTTTCAATCATCCGTAGTACACAATTTCGGCCCACATCATTACGAATCCTCCACCATGCTACCGAAGACTAAGAATTTTCTTGTTTTTTTCAGATATTGTAACAATAATATGACCAACCATCTGGGTCATGCAAATTAATTTTTTTTTTCGTCTGTGAAAAGAACCTAACGCCATCTTTTTACCAATTTAATGTGTCCTTAATTAAACTTAGACTCTCTTCTCTGCGTCCTTTTGTAAGTGGAGGTTTTCACTGTAATTTTTGCGTTTAATGGTTTCCGAATTTTTTACCTTTATACGTTGCGAACATTAGTTTAAACGTCAGGCTTTTTTGCGATTTTTCTGGCTGATAGCCGTTATGAACCTCGGTCGTCCACTACTGTGAGCTTTTCCATAAATCTCGAAATCTTTAATCAAACTCATGATAACTTTTCGACTTCTGCATAAATGTTCTGCGATTTTACCGATTTTCATACTTTCTTGGTGAAGATTGAACTTGAACTTCGTTACGATTAAGCCGTTTTCCTCTACTCATTTTTGAATTATATTTAATTTTTAACATAACAAAAAATAGAAATACACCCGCTCTTGCGATCGCTCAAAGTAAACTGAATGCATATTCATCGTTAGGTGCTATTTTGTCACGCCACATAATAGTGGTTAATCTCTCTGAGTTTTTCATCTGTGCTTTCAAAGAAATATACTCTAAGAAATTTAATTAACTACCTTTCAAAAATAAACAAGGATACAATTGTCTAAATTAATTGCTAATTGCATTAAAAACCGAAACAAACTGAATGATGCAATATCCATGAGTTGGATCAAGCAGCATATTGTTATCATTATTTTTTAATAGTTTTTCAGTGGACGTACTGGTATACGCGGTAGACTGCTGGAATTTATTGATTTCCCGTAAACTTTCATTTTCTTGAAACTGATCTATGCCCGGGAATGTCGTGATTACCATTTTAGTTTGAATAGAGAGGTTGATCATTCATTTTTACAAAAATAAATAACGAAGTTCTCGGTATAACAGTCACAGTAAAACTATATGTGTCTGGCTCCGAGAACATGTGACGTAGTTATAAACGAAAAATCCCTTAGGTATTTCTGTATACCTAAAGGTCAACAATTGGCTTTGACTACCATTGACAGATGTATTTTTATACGTACCACCGCTTTACAACCTTCCGACAATTGCCTCTTAAAGCGACTCCTGCTCTCTATGTATAAACCTCTACAAAACCATCCAAGACAATTTGAATTAAACGTTCCGAAGGATAATTTCTAATCGATTGAAGAAGAGAGTCATCGAGCCCAAAAGCACGCATTTTCGACAAAAGAGCCTGATGCCAAACTCTGTGAAATTCTTTAGAAATATCAAGTGCAACTATCTTGCTTTCGCCAGATTGACGTACGCTTTGGTGGCACTTTTCGGTGAGACATGCCATTAAATCAACATTGAACCTGTTGCTATGAAAACCATACTGCCGGTTATTGAGAAGTTTTCGCGTATCCAGATATTTTATGAGCTTACGGCTTATTGGCGTTTCCATGACCTTGGAAAGAAGGGACGTTAGTACAATGGGTTTGTAGGAAGAGAAAGAAGGAGATTCGCCTTTTCAGGGACGTACTGTTTTCCATCTGCTCGGAAGGAGTCCTAAAGGGAAGGATTGAGGAAAAACTTAAGCAATAGTTTCGCCAGCAAGCAAGAACACTTCTTCAGAAGAAGGGGAGATACAGCATCTGGACCAGCGGATTTGTGTATATTGAGAGATCTTTTAAGAACTCTTGCTCGAGTGTGAAAGTGTATTCGTCCCATTGAAATTTCGACGTGGGGACAAAGCACAATCTGGAAGGGTTGAGCTGGCCGCAAAGTGTGTAGCAAGCAGATTGGCCTTTTCCAAAGAGCTGACATCTGAAATGTCATTATGAATGGGCGTTCGTATGGATGATGAGGCAGAATTTCTAGTGTTTTTGACGAATGGCCAACAATTTTTAGTCGTGTGGTATTTGGCACGCTAAAGAAAGTTCCTGGTTAGTTTGAACTTTTTTCGGTTTTCCTCTGTCGGGTTGGTCTTGTAGGAGCAACGAAAAAAATATATATATATCCCAATCCCTGACAGCCTCTTTACAGCTCGGGTCGTACCACGCCTTTTCTTTTGGTTTGATAGTCTTCATCCGATGAGGGATAAAGGATCTCATTCCAAAGAGAATGGTGTTTGCTATCATATTAGCGGCGGCATCCACGTCGTTATCGGGGAAGCATAACTGTTAAGTCCACTACAATTGGCTTTCTCCAATTACCACACGGTTCTTCTAGGAATATTTTCTCTAACTGTGTGGCCGATGTAAAAGAAATTAGCTGATCACACATTGGTCCCAAGCCTAGGGGATATAGCACATTGGATTTGTATTTGTCGGGATGAGGAGTTAAAAACAAGTCCAGGGTGTTGGCAGTATAACAATCTATATTTAGGTGTGAACTCATTTACTAGCTGGGTCAAGTTGTTTTCCGCACCGAAGGTCTCAACGCGCCGTCCTTCGGGTGTTGTTTGTCCAGAGTGTCAAAGCCACCAAGAATTGTGTACCATATATTGAAGTCGTACTTTATAACGATTTCAATATAAGGATACAGGGATACAGTTTGTTGAATGGAGTCAGACAGCGCATCAAACTCGTTAAAGGTCGAATTGTTGTCCAGTTTGGGACTTCTGTAAATAAAGCAAAAGTGGATAATTTGCTTATGGAGGTGAAATTTTAGCCACAAGAAGTTGAATTCCGGATTGAAAAATGGATCACATTGTGATGGAGTTCGGCAACCTACATCACTAAGTACGTTAATGGCGGTGAGAGAAGAATAATAGCACCAGTTCGTAGCCAGGTAGTTTCAGATCAGAGTGATCTGAGATATTTTAACGAGAATCTACCTGTGTTTCACTTAATACCAAAACAGATGGCTTGTATTTGCATACCTGGACGTACGGAGAAAACTGATCACTTTTTATCCCGCGTAAATTGCCTACGTCAACTCTGTATTCCCTAGTCATAATTATGTACAAACAAACACTGAAAACACAAATACCGGCGATGCTTAGCATGATCCGATAAATAAAACTGAGAGCCGGCGTGCAATCTTTTAATAGGGATGCCGCCTTACGGTCAATCTCTGTTCACCTCACATGCTTTTACAAATTATTAGCCTTGTCCTCAAGCGAATTTCTTCTTTTCAAGTGTGCATTCAATTTAGGGTTTCGGTATGTTGGCCATTGCCCTTCACTTTGACAGCAATGACACGCCTTTATTTCTTTTATTGTTGACCTACTAGTCTGTTCATTTCGCGACAGTGCGTTTAGTGCTTTTTTTATTATTTTTTTTTTCCGCAACTTGCTTTTTGTTTTTCCTGGTCTTCGTCATGTTTTCTTGTGGATTAACCAACTGCTCCATTAACGACAATAATGCTGACTTTGTTGCCTGTAAAGGGATCTGCGGCAAAATATTTCATGCTATTTGTGTCGGGCTAAATAAAAGAAATACGGTCTTCCTAAAAGAGTTCTCCGAAAATCTGCTGTTCTTCTGTGATGAGTGTATCAGTATTTCTCTCTCACATGTGCTCCTTGCAATCAAATGCCTCAGTGACTCAAATTAATCCAATCAAGACTCACTTGTCAGACTGATAACGGACAAATTATCAATATTTGAACAAAGTGTAAGATGTGCGGAAGACTTTGGTCATAGCATTGAAAAACAAATTGCGCATTTAATTGATCTAGAAAGTGCAAGATCCAGAAGTGAAGAAATATACAAGCGCCACCTTGACACAGCATTAAGTGAATTTATTTCAATCGGTTCCGCAATGATGGATTCCAACAAAAAAAAAACATGTAATTCCATCAACTCTCTTCGGGAAGACATCGATATCCATCTCCAATCATCCACATCTAATCTCCATCTCGAACCTACAACAAACAATCACCAACTCTCAAATCATTACGGGTCGATACTTGATATCATATTCGATAAAATCAGTGATCTTAATGATGAACTCACCACGAATAGAACAGTTATTGAATGATTTAGAAAATCTCATTGGAACAGTATGCCATAAAATAGATTGTGTTCCAAACCATCCCCCACCGCACAAAAGTTACAACACTTCAATTTTGACAGAATTGTTACAAACCGAAGCCGAATCACCAGCCCATCGATCCAAAAATCTTATGGTGATATAACTGCTAAAACGCCAACCTCTCCTATCGCCACCCCACGGAAACTTGTTACACAATTTATCACAACGTGGACACCCTCAGAGTGGCAAGGCAGGCTAGACCGACTCAGCACAACGAATCAGATGTTCACCACCCTACTCATCAAAAGTGCCCCAAATTATGCAGATGTTGCTTGGATTTTCGAATTTTTCAAAAAGAGGTATGGCATCACCATTAGCCAATGTACAATACTCCCAACATCCCACCACAAAAACAAACGGAATTTCAAAATTAATTTACCGGCTAAATACGAATGGTTATTTCTTAACTCATCCAACACCAACCTTAACCTAGGAAAGATGCGGGTGTCCAAATGGAATGATCAACCAATCAACAAAAATACAGAAAAAAACGAAGCATCGTCTCATCAAAGGATAATTATAAATCGCCCAGACCCATTCCCCATCCACATCCTAAACCAGACCCCAACTGGAGCCTTAAAACCAAAATATTTCCCAATTTTTCCCCACCCTATGCAACTCCCTTCACGAATCTCCTTAAAAGCTCCAAGCGCCTCTATTTCATCCAAGCCCCAACGCGTCTCATTTAATTTAACCCCTGCCCTTGATTCTGTCACTGCTCAACTACCCATACCCCCTCCCCCGAATACTAACTTTCCCAATTTTGACCTTATAACAGGAGCCAAATACCCTTACTGCATCAGCTCGCATATCCTAAATCCTGCTGCTAGCTCACCTTCTCTCTCGGTTCCTATTTTTGATCCCCTTTCAATACCTAACGTTAAAGTGACCCAAAAGAATATAGACACCACGGAATGCCGTTACGCCCTATCCAGGCTAAGGGATAAAAAGATATACGAAAATATACGTCTCTTTCAAGCATATCTTTACGACAAATCCGACTCTGTTTGCTTTAAGGGAAAAACAAAAACAAGTGTCATGGTCTCCATCCAACAGGAAGGCCTTCCTAAGAATATAACTAGTCTCAGAAATCTTTACAACAGGTACCACGAAATCTTTGACACACTTCCTCAAAAGGTTGCGGATGACCTCGCTGCTTTCCGCAGCTATGTTCACTCTAAAAGACTTTCTCACCTTCAGCGCAGTTGAGCTGATCATGATAAATTTTTTCATTCCTAATTTGCCTTCTTTGCCTGCATCTCATCTACACTCCCCTACTCCTCCACGCAACAAACCACCTCTTACATTTTACTACCAAAACGTAAGAGGCTTGCGCTCTAAAACTCGGGCTGTATTGTCTCTCTTTCGACGTCTATGCTCTTACAGAAACCAATCTGATCCCTGACATAAAAAGCCAGGAGCTATTCCCATCTTCGTTTAATGTCTTCCGAGATGACGATCACTCTCTCCCTATGGTAATGACCCTGCCATTCCTAAAGTTAATTCTCCATGTAGAGGTGTCCTACTTGCTATTCACAATAACTTTAACTCTTCTCTCATCTCTATCTCTTCTTCTGCTAAAATTGACTTTGTCTCAATTAAAATAACACTTCCCAATAGGTCCCTGTACGTTATATGCTGCTACATTCTCCCAGCTCAACCTATCGAATCCTACATCCTTGCTATTAAGGCAATTGACCAACTAATTGACCTAAGTGACGATATCCTTATCTTTGAAGATTTCAATCTGCCCCTGCTGAAGTGGATTCCATCGGATGATCACTTATTTTTTACCGCGTCAAATGCCACTTCATCCAAGGAATGTCTTTTCATTCATAGCATAACTGACTCAAGCCTGTGCCAAGTAAGTGGCGTCCCTAACTCTATCGGTAGACAACTAGACCTTATTTTCACTAATGATCCTATAAACTCCACAGTAACGCTTTGTCCCTTTAACTTTCACCAACCTCTTCTTCTCTCATTTTTCCATAACTCTCCATCTCGGCCCACTTCTTCAACTACCATCTCTTCTTACAACTTCCATAAAGCTAATTTTCGCAAAATCAATACCTATCTAAGCAAATGCTCTTTTGATTTAACTAACCTATCCTTATCTGATGCTGTCTCCATTTTCTAAAGCGAAATATTTAATTCTATTTCTCTCTACGTCCCCTTTTCACGGCATAAAACATCTTCTATTTCCCCTCCATGGTACAACAGAAGACTTCGATCTTTACGTAATAAAAGAAACAAATTATGGGCAACTTTTCTTTCCACCAATTATTTTTACGACTACTCTAACTATCTTGGAACTTACCTTCAATTCGCTCAGCTCTATAACTGCCTCTATCAGCGCTTTCTCGACACAGCGTTGCTCTGCGCTATCAATGATCCTAAGACATTTTATCAATTCGTCAACTACAAAAGAAAATCAGACGGATATCGCCCCCCCTCTCTCGTTCGATAACATATCATCGACCGACCCACATATTATTGCCAACTATTTTGCAAACTTTTTTAAGCAGTCATTTGCAGACAACCCCTTCGTACCCGACCCCATGTATTTCAAGTACATTCCCAATTTCTACATTGGCCCCACTCTCTCTCAACCTTTTGATCCCACCCTTATCGAAGAAAAGTTACAAAATCTCAATGATGAATTTTTATCCGGTCCAGATGGGCTCCCAGCAATATTTCTCAAAAAGTGTGCCTCCAATCTTTCGCATCCACTTTCTTCCCTATTTCATCTGTCCCTCACACAAGGGTAATTCCCCCAAGTTTGGAAGACCTCTTTTATTACCCCGGTTCACAAAAAGGGATCAAAGAATGAAGTAACCAACTACCGTCCATTGCTAAGCTTTCTCACATACCTAAAATGTTCGAAAGTGTTTTATATGATGTTCTAAGCTTTCAGTGCAAGTCACTTATATCACCCAGTCAGCACGGATTTCTAAAAGCTAGATCAACTACTACAAACTTAGTTAAATTCGTGTCCTTTGCACTTTCAGCCTTAGAAAATGGCAACGAAATTAATGTTATTGCTACAGATTTCGCTAAGGCCTTCGATAAAATATCACATCAACTCATCCTTTTCAAATTGTCTTCCCTCGGTTTTGACCCCATTTTATTAAAATGGATATCTTCTTATCTGGACAACCTTTACTATAGCGTTCGCTTTAGGTCAGCCTTCTCAACGCTGTTTTTAGCTACTTCTGGTGTCCCACAAGGCAGCCATCTTGGTCCCCTCCTTTTCATTCTAACTATAAACGATCTCGAGAGGATCAAACACTGCTCCGTATCCATTTACGCTGATGACACTAAGTTCTCCAAAACTATTTCTTCACTCAAGACTCTTTTCTCCTTCAAGAAGACCTCGATAGGTTTTCCACCTGGTGTCTAAAAAATTGCTTTGAGCTTAACGTCTCCAAATTCCAATCTATGACTTTGTATCGTAAGTCCTATCAATCCCCCTCTAGACTTTATTTTCTGCATGACCAACCTGTACCCGAGGTGCAATCCCTTCGCGACCTCGGAATTTTATACGATAGAGAGTTAAACTTCCGTTCGCATATTGATAAGATAATCCTTAAAGCCAACTCATCGCTCGGTTTTATCAAACGTTGGTCTAAAGAATTTAACAACCCTTATGTGACAAGGTCACTTTAAATTACGCTTGTTCGCCCATTTCTTGAATATGCCAGCCAAGTGTAGTCCCCCTTTCAGCGAACTCATATATTCCGAATCGAGAACATTCAACGTCGTTTTCTTCGTTTTGCTCTTCGTGGACTACCCTGGAGTGACAAATTTATCTTACCTCCCTATCGCGCCCGCCTCAAACTTCTTAACCTGAGTACCCTCGAAAAACGCAGAGACGTAGCCGACATTCTCTTCA
Source organism: Volucella inanis (assembly GCA_907269105.1). Lineage (NCBI taxonomy): Eukaryota > Metazoa > Arthropoda > Insecta > Diptera > Syrphidae > Volucella > Volucella inanis. The sequence continues at coordinate 41,626,822 of OU026153.1, forward strand.
TTCATCTCTCTTCTATAACCCAACCCATCGCACCTCTTATGGCTCTAACGAACCAATCTCCCGGATGCTCCGTAAGGTCAACTCAAACCTACCCCTTTTTAATTTTAACCTGAGTACTTCTCGCCTAAAACTTGATCTCCTCCACCACTCCCTTTTTCCCTAACTCTTAAGTTAGTTTTAGTTTTTAAGTTAGCTTTTTAGTCCTAGTTTTTTAAGTTAGTTTAAGCTTGTAATAAGCGAAATAAATGGGAGCATTAGCCTCCACCAAATTAAAACAATTGAAGATAATTACACAGCTATGGTAGCAAGTCATGAGGTAGTGGCGCAAGTCTTGGATCAGCTACAAAAACGCTCATCATTCCACTGTAGACGTCAAAAACAAAGATGCCCAAGCTAGACTTTGTGTCTTACAGGGAAGCAACAATAATGACGAAGATAATTCGTATCGTATACTCTGTTATTGTGCTCATATTACTCTATGCGAAATGTTACCCTCTTTAAAGATGATGGCAATCTCCAATCTTATCTAACATTCTTCTACAAAAACATTTTGAGTCTCTATCCAAAGCAAAATCAGTTCTAGATTTCGTTCTCTGGGCCTAATCTGATCTTGTCCTCTCCGGATCGATTAAGGAACGTGAACTCGCCCTACAACTCTGGTTAGACTAGAAAAGAGCCAGAGTTCTGCATAGATTAATTCGAACCCGAGTTTAGTTAACCATCGATGATGAGTGTCATCTAATGTTCTTGGTGTGATCCAATGCGAAGATGATGGACGATGCGGCAAAAATCGTTTCCATCTATCAAAGTAGCAAGGAAAACATAAAGAAGGACCAAGAGTTGTCTGAGATTTGCATGTTAAATTATTATCTTTTGCATCAAATTTTGTTATATTATTTTTTTTCTAATTGTTGGTTATTTTGAACAATTTCAATGCAAAAAAAATGCCGCAATTGAAGTTTGTAATAAATTATTCCAATATTAAATATACAATTATTGTTTGTTATTATTTCTTGTTTAATTCATAAAAATTCAGAATCTATTTTGTATTTGCAAGCGAACTTATGTATGCTAATCGGGCTTATATTGTAATATTCATAAATAATTTTTTTTCTTCTCTATTAATTTTTTTTTTCCATTATTATTATGTATATATTTTTTATTTCGAATATTTACGCATACAGTTTGATGTGTGTTTGATGAACAAAGTAATAAATTAATAAATATAAATAATTTCTTTAAATGACTATTTAAGAAGCAATTTCCTGAGGGTACCGTTTATGTTCCTTTATCTTTCGTCACGTTCTGAGCCATTTCGATGGATTCTCAAAGTTCTTCCCTAAAGCGGGTCCAGTCGGTTTTCGCAGATTCCCCATCTTTTGCTTTGGTTGGAGCTTTGCATCAGATTTAGAATTCGATTTACTTGTGGTCTTGGCATACCTGTTGGATAGGCTTAGGAACTCCTCTTCCTCTATATATACCTATATCTTGAAAATTTAGTTTTGATCTATCTGAAAGTCTTAATTAATCTGCAAGTGGCTTGCAAGTTGCACCGATAAAACCAAACGATAAATAAAATTCTACGATAGTTAGGGTGGTCTGATTTGTATCCCTTTTCATGGACTAGACAAATTATTATTTTGTTAAACTACTGTGGAATTACACAATACCCAAATACATTATTGAAAACAGACTTACAATAGTTTTTTTACAAGTTCATCTGATCCGTACTTATAAAATTCTATTGGAATACATGTACCTATAATCTGATCCTGTAGCCTTTACATCTTAAAGCATATTTAATGCCTCGATTATTTCTTGTGACGTCATTTGTTCATGCAAGACATCATTTTCCCGGCCTACAGCAGCATAATTGAGGATGTTTCTGTTTATATTTGGATTTAGTAGCTTTTTAAAATGCAGTTCGAGTACGTTGTCGCCCTACGTTGATGATATATTGCTTACCACTAAGTATAACACTGACCGGCTTTTTTTTCTCTATTGCATAACTCTTTGAAGTTTTTTTTAGCATGAATGTATATTTGCTTGGAAACACGTTCGTTGGAATTGTGAACTAGATTCAGCCAGGCAAACGACTTTTTTTTTTAACTCCTTATCGTACCACTTATTTACGTAATTGTTTCTTCTCGCGTGTCTTTGGGTCGGGTTGAACGACTTTATCACGTCTTAAATCACTTTTAGGTCTACGAATTGATGCCATTAAAACAGGAAATTGCGGTTTCTGTTGAATGCTAATAAGTTGAATTTATTTTATTGTAATTTAAGCAGTAGATTCACATACCTCAATACTTGCTCCTCATTGATTTCTAGCTAAAATTATATAATCAGTGGAAAGCGGTCTGTGTAAAGAACATCTCTCACTTCTAGGTCCAATACGAACCTGTTCCATTTACCCACAACTGGTCCACAATTAATTACTGAACTTCCTTGCTTTCCTATAAGTATATGTATGTGAGCTCCTCTATATAACTTGTTTCGTTCAGTACATGTTCTCCAAAGGTATATGCAAAAATCAAGGAGGTTTAACTTCCTGTCGTTACGTATGTTGTCTTTCGAATTCCTTTTTACCAAATTTCTTTCTTATCGATCATCCAATTAAAATTACTGAGAACCATTATGTTGAAATTGTTATCGCATAACTAATAACTTTAATACCAGTTATTAAAGTTAACGTATTTTTGAATAATTCTGAATGTATCTTTTCCCAACTCTTGGTTTAGATAATAGCTTCCATTCGCACTCAATATCTTCTAGATCTTTCTTCAATCCAAAGTAACTGCCTCCTCTTGCTTTTCCCCTTGAATGAGTGCTTTATGAATTGTCTGGCAATTTGTGAATCCCATCCCAAAAGAACTGAGCCGGCTTAGCAGCCAAGAATGAATCAAGCCAATTTTTTATATTCTGCTCTGATGTGAACCGTATTTCAGTGAGGGCGTTCTGCATCGACCGGAACAAATGCTGGTCAGAGGGGGCAAGGTCTGGGCTATAAGGCGGGTGGGGTAAGACTTCCCATCCACTGTTTTCCAAATAGTTCTTAACCGGAATAGCAACGTGGGGCAGAGCGTTGTCATGATTGAAAATTATTGCCTCGTGTCTGGTCGCATATTCCGGGCGTTTTTCGGCTACTGCTCTCTTCAAACGGATTAATTGCGTTCGGAAGCGTTGTCCATTGATGGTTTAACCCGGTTTTAGCAACTCATAATACAGCACACTCATCTGATCCCACCAAACAGATGGATATTCGGCTTTACCGTTGATTTGGCTGGATGGCCGGGTTTCACATATGATTTTTTGCGCTTGGGGTTGTCGTAATAGATCCATTTTTCATCACCAGTAACAATCCGATGCAAAAATGACTTCCTTTTGTGGCGTTCCAATAGCATTTCGTACATGCAAAACCGCCTTCCGAAGTCTCTCGGTTTGAGTTCATGTGGAACCCAATTTCCAATCTTCATAGAGTAATGCTTCCAGTATTTCATCTTTAAACTTTTTTGGCTGCCCAGGACGTTCATCGTCTTCCAAGCCAAAATCACCACTCCTAAATCGTGCAAACCACTTTTGGCACGTTCACTCAGCTTCCACCAAAATACGATGACTTTTGGCAGCAGTTCTCTTCATATTAAAGTAATGAAGAAGAACTCTCCGCAAAAACACTTTTTCAGGCACAAAGTTCGACATATTTAAGTGAAAAAAAATTATTGTTGTTTACGCTTCAAATGAATGACATAACCTGAAATGACGTACAATGACAGTAGCTTTCCAACGCATGTTCCAATGGAATAATAACAATGGAATAATACAAGTTACGCCATCTCTTAGCAAACCGCACGAAGATGAGTTATAGACCCAATAGGTACATTTTAAATCCAAAATTTTTCAGTTTGTTTTCAGTAATGAGCGGGTTCAGAATTCTAGGGACTGAGATGTTAGGCTGCTTCGAAAATATATAAAACTATTCACAGCCATTAAATGTTGCAAACAATTTTCTAAGTCCTACAATTTTGCAAAATTCCACGTTGTTTGAGATGTCCCATTTACATGACCAGCAAACTAGGAATCGCTACTACGAAGAAGTTATTCCAGCATATTACTTCAATGAATTCCGTGCTCACTTAAAGATGACTTGACGTTTGACTCATTTTTCGGCAAGTCTCGCCTATATCCTTTATTTAAAAAATTTATATGAACGTTGTTTACAGAACCTTATTCCAAAAACTGGGAATATCGTGCGCATCAAAAATAATGAGAAGAAACCGCTATTTTCAGTATTGATCCTGAGTAAGCAGAAAAACTTTTTATCGGCTAGTGATTGATTCAATTCGAAAAATTAGAAAACTGCTGCACACTAGTAGTCCCTACCAGGACTTAAATCACGCTACCAAGGGAGCCAGGAGCCCCCCGGATCTCGGTCCGGGTCTGACTTGTTTAGTTACGCCCCCTTGTGGGAGCGTTGTAGTGGCTGTGGCTTAGACCTACATCGCGAGAAGAGTCCTAGATCAGCAGCAAATAAGTACTGGGTGCTGTGACCCTAAGATCAGAAATAGGTTTAGATCGGCCTCGGCCCATGCCAAGGGTGGAACTTGTGCCACTAATAAAAGTTCTGCTTTGGTATTACATTATTATTGTAGGTAAGTATCCCGTGAAATTAAGACTTGCAGACAGGTGCTGACGTAAAATACAAGAGAAGTTCTGTTTGAACTCTAAAATCTAACTGGCTATCTTGGGACATAGAGTACATTCTTCTTGCTTTGCGTAAGGTACCGTATCGTGCTGACCGTCGACGAGTGCACACACGTCAACAAAGTGCATTCGCAATTTTCGCTGCTCGTGTTTGGTTAAACAAAAATAAATAAATAAATAAATAATAATAATAACAAAAACCACAATACGGGTATCCCAACATTCCCGCCCCCGGTCATAGTACTGTTGCATGCACTTGGTCACTGCTGTTGCTATACATTTAGCACGAGCAATGACTGAGTGCATGCAACAACCGATTGATAGCGGGTTGCAAGTGTGAATTTTGATGGTGCACTGTTTCATTTTGTTATAAGGGCATAACACCTACAACAATTTGATTCGGTAAGCCAGCGTCAGAATTTTCACTTCGCAAACTTGCTTAGCATCGTCGGTGTTTGTGTTTTCTGTATTTGTTTGTGATTATGAGTAGATAATCACATTTCTGCTAGTGTCCATGTCTGTAAATATAGACCAGAAGTTTTGGCACTTGGTGAAACACAGCCCACACCTCTCAAATCACTCTAATTTTAAGCTACCTAACTACAAACTAGTGCAATTATTCTTCCCTTGCCGTTTACATGCAAAGTGATGTAGCTTACCAAATTCCACCACAATATGAACCGTGTTCCAATCCGAAATTCAACTCCTTGTGGCTAAAATTCCATCTCTGTAAGCAAAATATCCACTACTGCTTTATTTACAGAAGCCCTTTACTGAATAGCTATTCAATCTTTAACGAATTCAATCGGCCGTTTGATTCCATTCAAAGAATTGTATCCCTGTATCCACTTACTGAAATCGTTATGACGTGTGTGTGTGTGTGTGTTGCCTCTGGGTGGGCCCATACGTATACCAGACATTGATAGTCATACCGCCAATACTCTGTACTTGCTTGTAGCTTCTTACTATGATAAATACAAGGTCAATGTGCTCTAAATTCGTTGAACCATGAAGGCATGGTACGACTCAAGCTGTAAAGAGGCTGTCAGGGTTAGAGAAATATTTTTCGGGTCCTACAAGACCAACCCCACTGAGGAAAACCGAAAAAAGTTTTAACGAGGCAGGAATGACTAAAACGCCTTTCTTAATCGTGTGAAATTCCAATACGACCAAAAACTAAGGGAAAAAAATATTACAATGTCCCAATGGTTGTAATAATTTTTGTTCTTTCGTCAAAAACATTAGAAATTCTGCTTCATCGTCCATCCCAACATTCTTTCACAATAACATTTCTGCTGTCAGCTCTTTGGACAAGACAAATCTGCTTGCTGCAGTCCATCATTTCCAGATTGTGCTTTGTCTCCGCCTACGCTTCTATTTGTCGAATCTTCAATAAGACGAATCAACTTTAGGACTCTTTCCGAGCAGATGGAAAACAGCATTTGCCCAGCCTGTACCTAAAAAATCGAATCTTCTTTTCTCTCTTCCTACAAACCCATTACACTAACGTTCCTTCACGCCAGTAAAAGGTCAACTCATAAAATATCTGGATAAGCGAAAACTTCTCAATAACTGGCAGTATGGTGTTCGTAGCAACAGGTCCAATGGTGATTTGATGGCATATCTCACCGAAAAGTAGAACCAAAGCGTACATCAATCTGGCGAAAGCAAGATAGTTGCATTTGATATTTCTAAAGCATTTGACAGAGTTTGGCATCTTTCGTCAAAAATGTGTACTTTTGGGATCGATGACTCCCTTCTTCAATGGGCTAGAAATTACCTTTCGGAACGTTCAATTCAAGTTATCTTAGATAGTTTCAAGTCTGATATTCACAATATAAATGCTGGTGTGCCCCAGGGCTCCATTCTGTCTCTGACACTTTTTTTTAATTTTCATTTATGACCTCTTATCTGCTACTTCTAATCCAATATATTTCTCTGCTGATGACAGTACTCTTTGTTTTTCATATTCGTGCCCGGATTCACGTTCTTGCTCTTCAGTTGTGGAAGGGGAACGGCAGCGATTGTTTAGCTCATTAAATTTCGATATTAACAGCATAATCAATTGGGGAAATATTAACAGAGTAATTGAAGGCTTCCAAAACTCAATGCAGTCTGCTGTCATTAAAGCTTAATCTAAATACCAAGTCATTATCCATGAATGACAGTTGCCTCGTCGAAACCGAAAAGCTTTCCATTCTCGGTATGTGCGTCAGTGACAACCTACATTAGAATGACCACATATTAGATGTTGCCAGAAATTCCGCATAATGTGTAGGTTTCCTCAAGCGATGTAAGATATATTTCGCCCCTTTGATCTGGCCTCAATGTATAAGCCATTCATCTGCCCAAAATTGGAGAACAATACCCACATCTAGTCCTAAAACATCTCTGCACTTGCTAAATAGGATTCAAGCACGTGCGATAATTTATGGGTGAAACTAATAGCAGTCAGTTAACTGATATCCTTGAACTCCGACCTAATGTCTTCTGCTTACTTTGTTTTACCACAATTTTCATAACCAGTGCTTCATGGAAATTGTCAGTAACGTTCCGCCCCTTCAAACTTTCAACCAAAACACCCGTCTTGCTATGAATACTCATCAGTATAGCCTCAAGCCTACCCTCGGATGTGTTCGGAAATATTTTTATTCGTTCCTAAGCCTTACAACTCGCTTATGGAATGCCATGCCGAGATCTCTATTTCCTATTCGTTATAACTTGCAAACATTTAAGATCAACATATACCGGTATTTCTCTTTTCTACCTTCCTGATTTTCCTTCATCCGCTCTGTGTACAAACATTTTAATTGTTCTCAATAGCGTTTATTTCCGATTCCTCAGGAGATGTAGCCTTAAAGAGATATGATATCGGATGAAATTTTCCGTCGTCTTGCCTTTACAGTAACACGACACCAAATCTTAGTTTGCTACCGTCAGTGTGTAGTTCGATCCCTCTTTCCGGGTCACAAATAGCCAAAACAGATAGTGACATGAGTTTGTCCTTTAACTCTTTTCAAATTGAACACCACTTTTCAACAAAATCTGCAGAAGATCTACTATTTTCGCGTAGTATGGAATGAATTTTCGATAGTATGAGAATAGCCCAAGACATAATTTAACCTGTTTAAAATTCGTCAGCATAAAGTATCGCGGCGGAACCAGTATTTGAGATTCATTTGGTCGTATCCCATCTCTATTCACACAGCATAATACCCTATATAATCAACCGTTTTATAAGCAAATTTGCATTTTTTTTAAATTTAAGTGAAATTCGAGCTTAGCTAGTCAGCATGCGATTCAAATTTAAGCCATGGAAGTGTCATCGAGGTAAGCAATAATCTTTTTTGATTCGATTAAATCCCGAAAGGCATACCGCATACGGTTATATTCAAATTGTCCGTCCGGTGTCACAACCAAACTATTTTTTTTTTTTTAAATCTTCAGCTACACTTATATGTATCCATAGAGAAATATCTCTTCTTTTCCTAAGTATTCTAAATCAGCGGTAATGGAAAATTTTTTGGGACAGTAATCAATACACTTCTTATATTTACCAGTTTTTTTCATAATCAATAATCAACCTGTCTTATTCGAATGGCATCCTCAATTCTAAGACCTGAATTAACATCCATTTTATTGAAGTTATGAGGGACATCGATTGCCATAATTTTGAGTAATTCTTCATTAAAAGGATCCAATATTGTTTCGTTTTCATAGTAAAGCCTACAATCACTCGCTTTCATTTACAGTGACTTCAGCCCTTTGGGTTCTTCTACCAATGCAGACGGTGTCGAGTCAATGCTCGCCCGAAACAAGTGAACATAAACACAAATCTTTATTTTTGTTTGTATTTCTTCTTCTTTTCCAACCTCAAATGGAAATCAGTTTATTGACTTTTATCTTATTGAATATAAACGAGTACTATATTTTATTTAAAAAAAAAAAAAACATCACTCCAAAAGTAAAGGCACTGATATGATGTCATCTGGCACAACAAGAACTGTCATCGAATGAGTTCGACCTCCGAATGTTATTTGGCAAATAAGTATTCCGGGTTTTCCCGAGTCCACAAAAATCAGTTTTGTTCTTTAAATCACACACTGAAAATGGGACCGCGAACATTTGAATTAAATCAACCTGACTGCCAGTATCAAAAAGTGACAAAAGGGTTTTAATTCCTTTAAACTCATCTCGAGCATTTCCAAAGGCAACACTTACCAGATTAACACAGCTAATAGTGACTGCACCCTGCTCTTCCGCGTCGTTTTCCCAGTTCTTTTCACCGGAGACTGCAGCGGTAGTTGACTACAATTTCTGCAGTCTTCTCGGTTTGCCACATGTTTTTTGGGTATGCCCGGATTGCCAGCTATTAAAGCATACTCCTTGTGGTCGCTCTTTCTAAGGACATTCAGTTTTTATGTGAGGCATCCGTGAACAGTTATAACAACGATCACCTCAATTGTCTTCAGTGTCGGTTGGGGCTTCGCATCGATTAATTTCGATTAATTTGACGTAGAACATCCTCTGTACCCCCTCTTATTGATAGTCTTTGCACGAACATGTTGACATCTTTAAGAAACACAAGCTCTTTCACACCGACGAACAATATGAAGTCCGTCATGTGGTTCTGCTGTCCCTCCTGTATGAAATCTACTAACTCAAACTTACCAACATCACTTCGTGAAGCACTTTCGTCGGTTTTTTTTTTTTTTTTCTGTGACATGGTGATTGCATACCTCCTGACTACTTATTAGCTGACCAAATTCACTCATAAGGCTCGTCTTAAGTTCGTTGTATGTGATTGCATTACCATCAAGCAACAGCGGTGCAGCACCTGTCAACGAATTCCGCAGAGTCAATAACTTGAACACGTTCTATTACCTCAATTTCCTGAAGAATTCGTAAGATTTCCTGTCGTCGGCGTAGGTTTGCAAGCTTGAGTTCTAATGCATCAGCCTCTGTTATTCGTTTACTATTGTGGTCATTCTTGGTCGGATTAATATTGGGAGTGGATGCTTCGGTAGCAATTATTGCGACAGTGGAAATTGTTTCGTCGGTGTAAATCGATGGTGCTTTGACAATCGGGGTGTTGTTAATGGATATTTCGGCGAGGGTGATAGCGAAACGGAGGTGGCATTCTGTGTCCATGTGGTCATCGGGGTTTCGGTGGCAAACGTTAGGGTGATTTTAGCATCAGTAAAAGAGGCAAGCGGTGTGGATGCTACGCTGGAAGCAATACAGACTTCGCTATTATTGTCAATAAGTGCGGTCACGAGCTTATTTCGATCTACTGCAAATAATTTCCTAAGTTCTGCGGCTGTTGCCCTTCGTGGAGCATCAATGGCATCCAATAGTTGGGCCTTCAGTTAGATTATTTTCCATAATCCCACTTCTGAAAGGTTTATTGCTTTGATTTGATATTTAAATGACGATGTCACAAGATTTTATTGTTTTATTATCGTCGCCGATCCTTTCTTTATCTAATCTGTATCCTATATTTCTTATTTTTTTTAATATTCAGAACTTAGTGATCTATTACAAGTATTTCATTTTATTTAGATTTAGAGCCATCACATCCGCTCGAGAACTGTCGATCCACATTGTTTTCGTCATAATAAAATGATTTGAAGTGTTTGTCCCTTGATTTGTACGTTAAAGTTTCTGCTTCTTGAAGTTATATCGGTTATATCCAGCTTAAATAAGGGTTTTCATCTTTCACACATCCCTGTTGGATAATCGAAATGCATCGATACTTTGATCTCGCCTTCAATATTTGTTACATCTTTCCAGTTCTGCATCTCGACTACAACATTAGTTGTTTTATTACCGTTATACAGTGTGTGGACTGCTGCAACAGATGATGAATCGCAAGGTAGAAGTTGCATCTGCATCATTTTCGTTTGTCAGTTGGACAAAGACATTTCTTTCGTTTGCTTTCCAATCTATGGTCATACTTTCATTTTTGTAGTGTTTGACGTTGCTAGTTTATGTACTCCATATCAGCTCTAATTGGCAAATTTTATTATTAAACATCAAGCTGAGTGGACATTGTACATTCAATTTAGATCTGCGACTTGCATACTTTCAACCGCAGTATTAGTGCCTGTTGCATTTTCAACTTGCAGTACAGGTGATTTCTCTGATAATCGCTTTTACTGCTTTGCACCGGGGATTTATTGTTGAATTTGTTGTCATGTGATTGTAGCATATTTAATTTAATTTTTTAATACGAGTACTAATGTCAACTCACCCCTGAATTTTTATTACTTTCATACCAGTCCTACACACTTACTCGACGAGTTAACCAAATTATTTAAATACGGAGTAAAATGACTTTTGTAAAAAGAAAATATTTATTTACTCGTATTCATCAATATTAATGATGTCCCTTAAAAATTAATCCCTCACAGATATAATACATTTGTGACAACGCTTTTTCCAATCCTCGAAGCACTTCTCATAAATCACTTTTTGGTGTAGCCTTGAATTCATCCAGCGATGCAGTTTTTATTTCCTCATTCGTTGCAAATCTCCGCCCTTTTATCGGTCTCTTCAGTTTTGGGAACAGGAAAAAGTGTTGTTTTTGGCCAAAAAATTTCTCACAGGCAATGATGAATGAGCAGGTGCATTATCGTGATTTAAGAGCCATGAATTGTTTTTCCACAATTCCGGACATTTTTTTATTGCTTCTTGCAAACGGCGCATAACTTCAACGTTATACTACTTATCCACCGTACGAACTTGAGGTGAAAACTCCTGATGCACTACATTGGTCAAAACTTTGATATTTAATCGAACTTGGCATGCTTTTTTGGTCCTGATTCTCCTGGGTGCTTCCATTGCTTGCTCTTTGCTTACATCCGGGTTAAAATTCCCCATGACGATCGTGATATCCCCGTTAGACCTTTAATTAATGGTTGAGCTCAGTATGCTCTAAATATTGTCCTTGTTGTCCTCATCCACGTAATTTGGCGGAGCGTACCATTGAATAATGGTCATATTTATGGCCTTACATTTAAATCTTGCTGTAAATATCCTGTCACTATTAGGATGAATAGAATGATTTCAGAATATCGCAAATTTCTGCTCTAGTTGCAAGGATATAGGATACTCTTTTCTGTTGTCAAGAAAGTTCCAGAATCTAGAATCTCATATTGATATACATAAGTCAGTTATTAAAAAGTTACATTATATTGTAGGTAAGCTGTAATGTTTTAAAAGATATCCACAAACTTAGTTACGGGTAGCCGTTTGAGTCACGTTATCATCACTTTCGCAGCAGGAATCCGACTTTCTATGTCCAACCTTAGAATACCACTTTCAATGGCATCATCAAAATGTTAAAACAGCTGGATTTTTACAATTGACAGCTAACTGTCAACTTCAAAAGTAAAAAAAAAAAATAAATAAATAAAATTCAGACTTTGATATAGATATTTTATGTTTCCCAAGTCGTTGTGCTTTCCTTTCCACCATTTTAAGTCTTACAAATCAAGAATTCAATGCCAAATTTTTGATAAAATTTATGGGTTTGCTTCCTAGTACTTTAAAATCTCATCTCATCAGCAAGCATGAACAATTTGTCAACTGTAAACTGCCATCTGTCCAATATACCAATCGGGGATAAATAAATTTGATAACTATTCAAATTTCTGATCATCCATTTGAATTTGTATTTCGATACCTGTTAAAAATAACAAATTAGCTCACCGTAAAAATTCGTATCTCTCAAACAATCCAGCACCAGTCGACTTCCTTGATTTTGCTTTGAAAATTCATCGCCTCATTAACCTTTTGACACCTGGATGTCAAGTTTTTATCTGCCAACGGAGCCAATCCATCGTCTCTTATGATAAATTTAACTTTTTAATCATCATGTGAATAATTAGATTTTGAAATTATAAGTCAAAGTCAGCCTGTGACTTAAAACAACAAACAATAATCATCTCAAAGTGTGATGTCATTTGAAAGCATCCACAAAACGAATTTAGTCAATGCGAGCGTGGATTGACTTAAGTTAATAAGCCTTTCAAAAAGGGAAAAGTTATCTCGTAAATATTGTAAGTCAACTTATTTCACTTAACAACATGAGCAGCGTACGCGCTTGTACGTAATGTAATGTGATGTATAGTAATTTGATGTGCCGTAATGACATTTCAACAAAGCATCAAACCCTGAAGCCTTTCATTCTCAGCTATTCAGCTTACTAGGCTGACATGCCATTGTATTATGCTGCTTATCTGAGTGCTGTCAGTCAAGCGTCTTATGACTGTCAGAATTATTTTTCAATGTGATGACACACAATATAAATGCGTGCATTAAGATTTATAATTTGTGAGAAATAGGGCTTTAGCATTTGTGCCGTGTAAGTAAGTATGTTTGAGAGTGAAAGGATTTGAGTCCTTTGTTGTGCGGCGGGGTTTTTTGTTGCTGCCTTCGGGAAGTTACGTTAAAAAACAAAATCACTTTGGCTTGAGATAACTCGGCTTTTTTGTCTTCTTTTCTCCGTCCACACATCATGAAAGGGTTAAATGCGGTTGTCGGCATAAAATATGATTTTAAATTGAATGTCAGACAAGATAACATTATTTTGGGGAAGAAATTTCCTAATGGGGAAATGTGTGCCTTTTGTTAAGCTGGAGCTAGAGGATGTGCTAAATGACGTTTGTGCTTATTGTGATAATCAAAATCAAGGATGTGCCAATTTTTTGGAAGATTTTCAGTTAACTGAATGCTAATGGGGTTATTTCGAGTCCAATGAGTTTGAATTGGAAAGGGATTAAGCTTAAAAGTGCGATACGGAGATTGCCCTAAGCCTGCCAAAAGTTAAAGGTTGGACCCCCGAATTTTGGAAAAGCTTTTCATTTTTAAATATGGTTGGTTACTAGGTATATGGTATACCCTTTCACAGTCCGATTGCAACTTTTATAAGGCAAGGATTTCAACTTCTTTGCGTTGGATTACCATCTTCTTACAAACGAAGAAATGTTTTAGAAGTAGAATTCCGTGATTCAAGCTTCCTCTTGAATAATCATACCAGGTACATTAGTCTCTAACAATTACTGTTTTGTGCCCTTGTATTTTTTGACAGGCGTACTGCCAAAAGCCTGCGAAGCACAGTCAGCATCTTTGCCGAAAACGTCAGATAGGGCTACTTAGTTCTTCACTCTGACCTAACTAGATTACTCTACTAATTTTCTTGACTTTCCTTTTGAGTGTTTTTTTATGCAGGATCCTAGCTACAAGTATCTATTGCTAGTTGCTTTCCCTTCTGTTTAAATAGCAGTGACTAGTTTTAAGCATAATAGAAGTAAACTCTTTCGATGGAAGTTGTTCACAGACGGATACACTTGACTCACAGCTGAGTGCACTTTTGAGTCTGTGGCACCATGTGACAGTGCTACCAACTAGCTGATCAAGAAGCTGCAGCCACTGCCACTGATACCAACATTTAACGGCTACCGCTTTCAAAAAGCTTTTGTTGGAACGGTCAGAGACAGCGAACAAAATAAATTGAAAAAACTTATATCCGATATTCAATTCTGCGACAAACGACCAACAACCAACATAATGATCACTGAATGAACAGAGTCTCGGTGGGTCGAAGCTCGAGGAAAATTTGCTGAAATCCTTGTGGTTGCAACGTGTACCACGACAAGTGTACGCCATCTTACAAGCATCCAATTAAAAGCTGAACGAACTTGCAATTTTCGCAGACAAGGTTATTGAAGTTTTCTTAGAAGATCGTTTAGATCCATCACATCCATCTCTAATGCGTAAGTATACGGAATGCATGATACTTTGTCTCAACACACGAAGTAGCATGTCAACGCACCACTGGAGAAACAAATGTCACAGCTAATCGCAAAAATTAAACAACTACTAGCTGCAAATGATATGTATGCCGCACACCAACACCCACGAGGCCAGTTCACTCCCAAGTAAGAACATACAACAGCATCTTTCAAATTCCAAAACACCCGGAATATATTGATTTCACGCTATCTTTCGAGATAAAGTTCGAAACTGTAGGCCACTATGCACCTTTTTAAATGAATCAAAAAACTTGATAAGAATGTGGTCGATCCTGTTACTGCCACAGTCGACCAATAAATTATTCGCCTAACGATAAGCGACAGGCAGTCGAAAAACACGTTTTTAATTGACACGGGAGCGGATGTCTCAGTAGTAGCCCCATTATACAACGAACCATACAACAGATCATCTTCACATCTCTTCGCCGCAAACGGAATGCGAATAAAAAAAAACATATACTGTAAGACGTCTTGTACTGAATCTTGGACTAAGGAGATAATTTTCATAGAATTGTATTATTGCTGATGTAACATCCTATATTATTGGCTCAGATTTCATAAAATACCATGCTATGGTCTTCTAATCGCCATGAGAAAAAGTAAGCTCCTCGATGGAAAAACAAACTTGGAATCGCAAGGCTCGTATTCCAAGAAGAGAGCAGCACTAACGTACAGTATTCAAACGCCTTTGATCCCATGGATTGGTCATTAATCCGTCTAAGTGTTACTTGGGAAAGGAAAGTCAATTTCGTCGGTCACGCGATATGGGAGGATGGAGACGAGAAGACTCAAGCAGTTCAAAATTTTCGGCAGCCCAACACTATCAAAGAAATGATTCTTAGGAATCATCAATTTTTATCGGAGATTTCTTCCAAATACCGTTAAAATACGGGTCGTGCTTAAAAACTCATGGGAAACAAAAATCGGAAAAGTGATACGACGCCCTTGGTTTGGAACGAAGAAACAGCAGAGGCTTTATAAAATGCAAGCTGGACCAGTTGAATGCAACTGTTCTCGCTCATCCTATCGCTAAGGACACTTTGTCGCTCAGTACCAACAGTAATCGTACAAGCCGCTAGGATTCTGTAGCGGTTTACGAGGTGGCCCCCCATTTACACTTTTGTTAGTGACTGGATCTCTAGGTATGGTATCCCCGGGAAGGTCTCTATTGAGACCGGCAGGCAGTTTACATCAGATGAATTCAAGAAGCTGGCTCAAATACTTTACAAGAACACTATGTCACTCACAAAGAAATGGACTGGTAAAAAATTTGCATTGAACTTTGAAAGCGGCGTTAAGGAGTCATCGAACAATGCAATGGACAGACGTTTTACCTATCACTTGGTCTAAGAATGCAAGCCGAATATTTCACCAACGCCTGCGGATATGGTTTTTGGCAAGACACTTCGAATCCCTAGTCAGTTTTTCGTGTCCAATGAAATTCACAAATGCGAGCACAAGACGATTAGAGACCTTTGCGAGATGATGAACGAGCTTTCGCCAAGACCAGCTTAACGTCATGGCTAGCCCAAAGTCTTCATTCACTCCGAGCTAAAGGATTGTGTACTCACGTCTATGTGAGAAACGATTCTGTAAAAACCCCTATCCAGGGGCCCTATGACGGACCGTTTGAGCTTACTAAAAAATACGACAAGTATTTTACGATTATCATCAAACAAAAAGAAAAAATGATTTTGATTGACAGGCACAAAGCGGCTTTTATGTCGGAGCAACCAACTGCTGCAGCCACTTGTAAACATTTTTCATCTATAGTATTTCAGAAAATGACGTTGTACCTCCTGGGGCCTCCTGGTCCACAGTTAAGATACTTGTTAACTATGACCAGCGATTCGCACGGATAATGAAAACCTGGGTGATATCAATCGGATTGAATACATAATTGGTTTGTGAACCTGGACCATTGTATCGTCTATTTGCGAAAGGAATTCCCTCAGAACGTTAGACTTCTCTACCTTCGATAGGGATAGACATGCTGGGGATAAGTACTATAAAATGATGAAATGCAGATGAATACAACAAGCCAACTTGGGATGTTGGCTTGCTCTGCTCCGACGAACCAGTATTATGTCGTGGAAACAGAAACTGAATACGAGGATGACGAAAGACAGTCAGTTAGCTTCCATCGTCAACTTAGCGTATACAAAAATAAAAACTGTAAGGAGCTTAACGAATTCAGCAAAAAAAAAAAAAAAATTCCATCTGAGAAACATTATCTGAACACTTGACATTGAATGAAATCACCTGAGATTTACCTGTTAGGCAGCAAACATCACATCAGATCATCCGAACTGCGACCACCCGATATTTTAAAAGTTACGTATCTTGTCAATGATTTGAGGCAGGTGAGAATTTGATGTCACAATATAACAGGCACACTAACTTATGGTACCCCAATAACGTACTGCATTCATCAGTACCCCAAACGTACTTTCTTAATCTAGGCATGATACCGACGTTATTCGGAACCCCACGATGCGACAACAACAACCAGCAGATCTGTGCCCGACAACTTGAGTTCTGTAAAAAATATTTTCACATTTGAAGGGTAGAGATGTGTCCGCAAGATGCAGAGAAATCAAAGTACATGGCTCTCAACAGATACCTGGAGCCGAAATAGGGAGCGTACTCTAGTTCATTTAAAGTTTAAATTACAACAGCCTCTGCAGTAGAGATATATGTGAGTGTGAAAACGAAAGCAAGTTCTGAGTCGCTCAAGAAGTGATACACTTATGGTACTCTTAAGTTGCACAACCCGAATTTGTCTCAAATGCAGGGGATGCAGCTGCAAACACCAAGTGCAAAGTCTTGATTTTTCATTGTCGGTGCAATGACGGACGTCAGCTAAAATACAGATAAGCATTCACCTTGGCTGACCGAAAAATTCACATATAGTGACTCTCCAAATATCCCATTACTAATAACTGCAGCATATACGTATGTCTTCACCATGGTTTATTCCTTAAGCCATAGTAGATTATCAACAATGGATAGAAAGATTGTAATCCATAAGCCAATTGCTGTTAAGAACTGTATCCTATTGGGAGCCGGTGAGTGGAATCGTAAGATCGAAAGCAGTTTCCGTTCAGGAAAGTAACAAGTCTATTGTTGACTTATCGGTCTCAGTGGGGAGTTAGTTAGAACATTGCCTTGATTATGCCCATATGTACAATATAAAATTCTCCTCCGAAACGACAGTGATTTTATAATTTCGTCCTGTCTAAGCATGGGCTTATGTACTTTAATTTGTCGTTATGTATCTATTTCGTACACCCTCCGGTGCTTGTATCAAAGACGGCTTTAAGAGTGAGGCCCATGCTATTAATAGGCCGAAGAAAAAATTTTATCAGTGCATCTAGGTTGGAGAAAGGCATGCTAAGAAAAGCACCCATGTAGCGCCAGCTTGTTCCATAGAATATCCGACACATAGGTCAAAGAGAGCACCGTCGATGACAAGCGGCATGTCTTGCCGTGTCATGTTGTCCAGGATGACATCCAAATACTTAGCTCAATCGGAGAAACAGATGGTGATGCCTTCCAAAATAAGATGATTCAGACTAAAAAACTAAAACAACCCCAGTTTTGAGAGGATTAGGGCTGCGTACGCTTTAGTGAAGAGAGCTGATAACTATTGTCCACTATACAGTTAGATTATACTTGTCGACACTTACAGCATTTGGCCGTGGTTTTCGTCTGCAATAAGGGTCTAAGTCATCTGCATTACTTTTATTTATAAAACTAGTGTTTCGTCCTTGTCTGCGAGAGTTGCTAGCAAATTGTCTGTTTTTTTTTTTTTTTTTGTGGCATATCGGGATAAATTTGCCTGATAAGTGTATTCTCTCTGGCGGATATGCCCTATCGTGCTTATCGTGCTTAGTTGGTGTTTCGCGTATTTTTCCTCTTCGATAAGGTCTTTTATAAAGGCACTCAACTCGGTTTTCCCTTAAAGGCATCCATCTTGGCTCTCATTGTAGAAGAATGTGAAGATAAGAAGGATATAAGTGTAAGCTGATCTTCAAAAATGTTCATGACTCTCTTTTTCTATATTTTTGTCAGACCAACATTCATTGGTGGGCAAAGGGTCTCAAGGTTAGCAGCTGCTAGGGCTGAAGAAATATGTTTAAAACCTTTGTACCGTAAAATCGTTTAAGCGAACCCGTTTTCAGGTTTTTTGATTGTCTTAATGCAATGTAAAGGGATTGACATTTTCCAGTACCAATCAGGCTCCGCAGATTGTAATACTTTTGGCGAATCATAAAAGGATAAAAAGCAACTTGTGCCGTAATTGTGGAGCATTGCCGGACAAGCATCAGTTTCTTAAAAAATACTCAGCTCATAATAGTCAACATTTTCGGGTAGTAAAGTCAGTACTAAGGCTAACATCTGATAATCCAGAGAGCCAATAAAATATGTCAAAGCCGCCTCTTAGAATAGAATGATGTGGCTGGCGAAACTTTTGTGGACAGTATAAAAGAGATCGTGGTATGTATTGACATGCTGAGACGTATAGTAGAATGGAATCCTAGCTCTGTACACCGTACTGCAAACAGAGCTGTGCCCACTTCGTGTGTGTTGTAGTCCCTCAACCAGAATAGCACAGGAAAGGAAGGTTTCATGTTATATTATTGAGAAAATTGCAGAAAAGCGTGAACTTCATCAACATGCCAAACGACAAGATAATTAAAGACCCTCTACCTGATCATCGAAGTTTTCGAGTTGTAGAGGCTGACTGTGTAAAGTCAATTCCGGAGAAGTTCTCCAGATGAGTTCCGAAACTGAATGATGCTAACCCACTTTGTGGCAGGCCGCTGCCTGCCTTGCCGTTGCTGGTAAAATTACTCCCTCACGGGAGCAATCAGTGTCTCAGCTGCGTCAGCAAGCTCCATCTAAGGCTTTTGCCGATTCGCAAAAGGCACAAAACCAATAACACCGAAGCCCCTGGGCCTTTCAACAGTACATCTCTTTAGGTCTTTAAGCAAAATCTTAAAAGATGCAACAACGAACGCGGTAATTGACAAAAATACACTGATGGATTGGTAACACCTGAACAGAACCTGGCAGTTGGTCAAGCTAAAGCTTTCGAGCAACTTTTTGCAAATCATGCGGGAAAACCCCAGACCACTTCCTATGACAAGTGACTCTGGCTGGCACCAAGGCTACGCTTGTGCCGATCAAAGATCTCTCTATCTTTACATCACAGCCATAAGTGGGTTAGAAGAGATTTGGCCAAGTACAAGGAGGATATTCCTAGCAAACCTAGAACCCACACTTGAATCCCAGATGAACTCTCATCTCCAGAAAGCATTCTGTAGAAGATCAAGCCCGACTATTCCTACTCTCCAGTCGAGAAACTCGAAGAACTAAGGGGTTCTTATATATCAATTGTGATCAATAAGGAATACCTTAACCCTCTACGCAGACTAAAGGAATGATTCTGTTCGGCTTCGAGTCAAAACAACTAAGGGTTTATAAAAAGAATGAACTGGATGCTAATAAGAAACCTCCTCCTCCTTTAACCGATGCAGCAAATTCAACCTCAGTTTATTCGAAGCGACAACTAAGTCGTCGGTCTTCTTCTCTGATACTCTATCGGCAATGGAAACCGAATTAAAAAGAGAAACTTTCCGATCAGAGAATGAAGATGAGCTCTCGAGCACATGTTTGGGATGGGAAGACCCGAAGAGCACCATTGTGATAAATTGCAGCAATGATACCATTTCTACATCACTCAAAAAATGTTTTGGCCGCACTTATTCTGCGTCTTTCCGAAAACGCAGAAAACATCATCCTAATCCAGTAACCACGGACCGTAAAAAAACGTGGTTCGTGGACTTGGTACACCTGTATATAAATGGTTATTCATCGTGAGGTTTGATTTATAATGTAAAATAAAAGACATAAATTTGAAAGCGAACTTACAATTTTTATTATCAGTTAAAAAAACAATTCATGGCATTTACTTTTCAAGAATCATATTATGTAAATGTTGGCCACGACTACGTATGACGTAGTCCGTTCAGAAGGTCCAATTTTGGGCTACTCGTTCGAGCATAGCGACTGGTATCTCGCAGATAACACGAGTAATGTTTGCTTCCAAAGCGTCAATCATAGATACCTTATTCCTGAAGACCTGAGACTTTACATATCCCCAGAGAAAATAGTCCAAAGGTGTGATATCGCACGATCTAAGCGGCCAATTTACCGTAGCAAAACGTGAAATTAAGTGCTCACCAAAATTATTTCTCAACAAGTCCATTGTTTCACGCGCTGTATGGCTCGTAGCGTCTTTTTGAAACCAGAATTCACCGAGACCATTTTCTTGAATTTCAGGAAGCACATTGTCCGTTAACATGGTGCGATAATGGTTACCATTGACGGTAACATTCTGATTTGCCTCATTTTTGAAGAAATATGGACCAATGATTCCACCATCCCATAAACCACACCATACCGTTGTTTTTAATGGATGTAATGATACTCTTCGTGTTGCTCATAAGCCAAAATATGGCAATTTTGTTTATTAACGTATCCATTGAGCCAGAAATGGGCTTCATAACTGAACAACATTTCACGATAAAACACCGGATTTTCATTGAGTTTTTCCAGAGCCCATTCATTGAAAATATGACGCAAATTCAAGTCGCCTGGCTTCAATTCTTGCAAAAGTTGCATTTTGTACGCTTTTAGGCCAAGATCCTAACTTAAAATACGCCTAATTGTCGAATACGCCAAGCCAAGCTGCTGAGAACGACGACGAATCGATTCATCACGGTCTTCGCGTACACTCTCAGCTACAGCTGCTATAATCTCTTCACTACGTGCTGGATGTGGTCTAAGTGGTCGAGTATCATCCGCTAATGTAAACTGGGACTCAAATTTGCGAATGGTATTGGCAATAGTGGTTTCAGTGGGTTCCTCGAATTGCACGAAAAATCTTTTCATGATGACTTGCTAAGCGATAGTGAACAAAAATGACAAAGCAGTTTGATAGGAATCACGTGTGATCTGTCAAAAAAAGCCTATTGAAAACCAAACCTCAAGATGAATAACCCCTTACAAGTGACAAAGGTAAGATTATAACTTGTGTATTGGTAAAACGTAGCCTTAATGTATTTTTAACTTCAGAGACCTAGACATAACCGGTGCCAGGGCATCTACTGGCAGGCATCTGCATATCTTGCTGACATTTGTGTGCGCCCTCTCCATGGTGACAACGTAGAAAGAGTGGTACTGAGAGCTGGAAGGCTAAAAACTGCCCTCATTATCGGGTTCGATGCTAACGCTCATCACATCACATGATATGGGACAACACCGACATCAGCGACAGAGGTGAGACATTTCTGTTTATATTAAAAGTACTATCCTCGTTGTTTGCAACATGGGCAATGAGCCTATTTTCAAAAAAAGAAACCGACAGAAAGTGTCAAAGTGAAAGTATCACATTTGTTTCCGACAACATCACTTAAATGTTCCGAAATTATTTAAAAACTGATTGGCCAAAAAACAGAGGAATACTGTTAAAAACACTATCCTCTGAACTCTTATCCCGTTTTCCTGTTTCCTGCTACAAAGACCCACAGATGTTATACTGCCTATGCTGAAAAATAACATGAGAAACTATGTAGAATTGAGTCACATTCCAGTGTCATGGAGAGAATTCAATGTAGTTTTCATCTCCAAAGTCAGGACCGATGGCACCAGACTATTCTCTTTCCTTCTGAAAACTCTAGAACGACTGATTGATATCTATATACGATTTAAAATTGACGATCACGTTTTATCAATTGTTCAACACGCTTACTGCAAAGGAAAGTTTGTGTAAACGGCTCTGTATTCATTGACTAGCCACATCGAACTACCCTTACAATATACCTATAGGGAGTACACAATGCTCGCTTTCCTGTACATTGAGGGTGCTTTTAACAACGTCAACATATCTGCAATTACGACTGCGCTTTTACAGGTAGACGAGTCACTTTGGGAGTTGATCAGTCTTTTGTGCTAGTAGAGTGTTCTATCACCCCTTCTCTGGAACTTAATGGTGAGTGAGCTGCTGATGTACCTGAAAGCAGGTTGTAGCAGGGTGATTGTCTATGTGGAAGGCTTTGATACAGCCGCCTCAGGTAAGCGGATTAATACCATTATATGGTGTAACTCCTTCAGCTAAATTTTAAGGATTAACCTGTTTGACAGATCGCTGCGGATTGAGAGTAGCCCCCATAAAACTGATCTTGTCCTTTTTTCCAGGAAGTATAACGTTACCCGTTTAGTTTTCTCCAATACAGCAAAATACATGGACCTCATTTTTGACAGGGAACTATACTTCAAACCTAACATTCAAGAAAGAGTTAAGGAAGCTACATTAGCTTTATTCTCTTGCAAAAAAGCCATTGGGAACAAATGGGCCTGCAACATCCGATACTCACCTACGGAGTTGTTGTTTGGTGGATGGATTTAGACAATGCATTCAACTGCAGCAAACTAAGCTGAATTAAAAAAAAAACATGTCTATTCATAAGCGGAGTACTTCGCTCTACTTCCTCTGCGGCACTGGATATTCTATTTCACTTGACACCCCTCGATGGAGATAATACTCCATCTAAATGGCCTGGTCTTTCACACGGTCACTTATTCGAAAGAACGTCCGTGCTCAAAGTATATACTTACGCTATCCTTAAAAAAAGTTGTACACTACCACAAAAACTGTTGTTCGTGTTAGTCACAAGCACGTTTAAATTCGCCAACTTGTTTTCCATACGCGAATTTCCTGTCTTTTTGACATAAGCTACGTCGAAATAGGCTTCAAATTTTCAGAAGGATGGAAACCTAGTTTCCAATATCTGAATCTGAACTAGAAAATCCTGATTCCGCGAAATCTAAATTATGACAATGAAAGGAATTACACTTTAAGTGGCAAGTGACATCTGAAAACAGACAGAAAATCTAGTATAAAACATTCCATCAAACTTTTATTAGCTATAAATTCATCTCGCAAATGTCAATCCCAGCCACGACACGCCAATGATAATCTAATCCATAACCACTGTCATAAGTTCACCTATCACCTGTCGAACGTTAAACGTAGAGTACTAAACAGGAAAACCTAAAAAATTTCTCAATGTCAAACAATGGCGATGCTCTCGGAATTAACACTGATTAGTAGCAACACCATATCGATCTCGTTTATGATCAGTTTACGGGTTAATTTTTACGGTTTGCTTAAGTGATGACTACCTCATTCGAAGGCTTGATCTTACCAAAACAAGATCCAGAAGCAGTAATCCGCCCGCATACAGACATATGTATAACGATTGACTTTTTATATGTCCTAAACGTCACGATATGCTACCAGGCCAATAAAATTCAAATTTTTCAAATCAGGTCTATCAAGTATCCACGTCATGACAATATCACAATTCAGCTGCAGATTATTTGTATCTGTCAATTTCAGACTCTAACATTGAAGCGTGAGTTCCGATCTTCTTCTCTTGCTAAGTAAGTCTATAAAATTTGATTGGATTTCATCAAGTCTGTCTGTCGAAATGCAAAACTACTGACATCCGCCTTCATTAGCTATTCAAATGTTTCGAGTGCTGAATTTCGTTTAGATGCATCGTTCATTCACTACTACTACCTGTCTGATATCTAATTTTGTGCGGAAGTTGCTGAATTTATTCGCCATTCCATTAACGTGGGTTTGATTTCATTGCAGATATGAATACAATTAATCAGTCACAAGTTCCCAGTGACAATACTGCGGACAGGAAAGTCGACATATACATATATTGAAATGAGGCCAACTGTCAATAAATTAAAACAAAATGTTGACGTTATCCAAGTTGACACTTCTTTTCAGGCGGACTTTGGTGATATGCATTTATTTTTTCGTAGATAAATCGTAACAAATTCGTTCTATTCGTATTCGTATTCGTATCTATAATAGAGAGATACATTTTCATAGGTCGTGAGAATGTTGGCCGTTTGTTATTAATTTGAGTTGGAAGAAGCCATCCGAGTAGGGATGGTCTCGAAGTCGAATTGACATTCGTTATTTTGGTGAAAGGTTCGATTTTTTCATGGCAATCGAGCTAGAAAACGCCACCTCTGCGGCTCATAATGTACTGGTGTTAAAATATTTGTATAGAACGAGTTCTCGTTCTTTAGATATTTAAATATTCAAAGAAAAGAAAAATACAACACACCTAAATTGAAGATTGAGACTTTGTTTTGCATGAACCCTGTTAGGGGAAGCCTTATCTACAAAAGAATAATTTATTCTCAAATATTCTGATGATATTCCTAATTATAGTTTCTTTTTTCGAGTTTAAGAGGTTATGTAATCGGAAGATGGTAGGTTTGATATTTAGAAGCTAAACAAAACAGGCCAACACGAGTTTCTATTGTGACTTTATATTTGAAAGTGGTAGATTACTTAGAAAAGATGATGTAAAGGAGGTGTATGATTTCTGAGATTTCTGATTACTCCTAGGTCAGTTCTATTGAGGTAGAAGTTTCAAGTTGACTCAAATTCATCTTAAGATTAACCTGCGTCACCGAAGACGGACAAAGACTGATTAGTCACTTCGGAGACTGATTAATTGAGACTTTACAATTTAATCTTCCGTGTACAGGGAAATAGCCAGATAATATTAGTCACAGGAAGACAACATACAGAAAATAATAAAACGCAAAGCATTTCGAATGCAGTTTTCTCATTAATTTAAGGAGATAAAGATGAACATATTTATGACTGGCAATTAAATCATTGGAATGTATTCCAACAATTGGAATACAAGAAAACCATGATCTCACCGGCCTATTGCAATCACATACTACATTGTATAAAGAGTTACCACTAGAGCCTTTTTTCTGTCGGATCATAGCGCTTAGTCAAATACATAGTCCATTGTAATCCTTGTAGGCTAATTTTACTTAAATTTATGAGCTTTTCGCTGCTGATGTGATCACAGACACTATTCTCTTTGGAATGAGTAATCATCAAAAGAAGATCCTCAAACCAGGAAAAAAGGCGTGATACGACTCGAGCCCTAAAGAGGCTGTCAGCAAATAATACTACAATGTCCCAAGGGTAGCAGCAATTGTTGGTTATTCGTCAAAAATATTAGAAATCCTGCCTTATCCTCCATCCCAAAACTCATTTACAATGACTGATCGCTGCATACTTTGTGGCCAGTTTAACACTTCCAGATTGTGGTTGTTTTCCGCCTACACTTGAGTGCGTTGAGTATTCAACGGAACGAATCCACTTAGGCACTCCTGTAGTAGTAAGAGTAGTTAAAGATCTTAACACACACAAATCCACTATTCCAGATGGTATATCTCTCCTTATTCTGAAGTGGTGTTCTTCCACGCTGGCAGAACCACGGCGTAAGGTTTTTCATCAATCTTACTCCTAAGGGGCCAATTGGAGAACTATTAAAAAAGTTAAATTTAATGCTCCTAAAACAACAATGCAGTCTGCTGGCACTTGCATAGTAGAAATCGAAAAACTTTCCATTCTGGGTATATGTGTCAAAGAAAATGTACGTTGGAATGACCAAATATTCGATGTCATCAAAAGTGCTGCGAAATGTCTAAGTTACCTCAAGCGATTTAAAAAAAACTTCATTCCCTCTGATCAAGCCTCAAAACATAACGCATTCATTCGCCGAAAATTAGAGTACAATACCCACATCTGGTCGGATGCACCCAAAATATCTCTTCACTTGCTAGATAGCATTTAATCGTAACACCAGTCTCTCTATGAATGTTCATCAATATACCCTCGATCTTACTATCGGTTGTACTCTGAAATATCTGAACCCCTCCGAGATCTCTATTTCCTAATCGTTATAGCTTGCAAACATTTAAGAACAGTATACATCGGTACCTCTCTTTTCTTCTTTTTTCCTCAAGCTTCCTTCTCCCGTTCTGTGTGCAAAAATTTTAAGTATATGTATAATAATCCTCTAAGCGTGTGCAAATTACTATACTATATAAAAAAAAGAAGAAGAAGCAAGCGCTTTAGTAATAAAGTGCTTACAGAACCAGCTAGCAGCTGGTGCCAGGCGACTTGAAGCCACCGATGGAAACAGAAGCATGTTAAATGGCCTCATCCCATTAGATCGTTGATAGGAGTTAGTTTAGAGCTGGTTTCGATTAGGTTATTTAGACTCAAGCATTAGATGGAGAGGTTGATCTTCCTCTTTTAAAGACTTTGAGCAGCCTACTGGTTTCATCAAGCTTTCAAGAATAAGCTTCTTAAAATTATTTTGCTTTGATCTGTACAGATTACAATCTTCCTCCAAATTAGTCTTAAGTGACCTGTTTAGAAGTTTTCTGGATTCTTTACGAAGACGCTGCAGGACTGCGTTCCACCAAGGAATGGGCCATTTCGAGACACTTTGGGAGAGTGCTGTTCAGGTTCTGAACAGTTACCTCTAGCCTTTGTTCTGTCCTGAACTTATAGGGAGCACTATTGTGCTTGTCGAGTTTCTTTTTAAATTGTGTCCAGTTGGTTTTATCCGAATTCCTCGTCTTCAACAAGGTCGAAACCGCGCATCCGGTATTGTGAATTCGATGTATAGTATATATGTACTAACCGATAGCATTTTGCAGCCAGTAATCTCCATAGCATATATTACGTGTTGGATAAAGTTATGTCGATAACTTGCTGTTTTACTCTCTCATTGGCTGAGAGCCAACATATTTAAAAGTCAGGTCAGACGACAGTATGAAATCTAGGAGCTGATTACCTCTTACATTGCATTTGATACTGCCTCAAAAAATGTTTTGAGCATTAGCATAGCAGCATACAATAAGTCCCATCACAATATTTAATGAGTTCTGTTAACGCCGGCGGTGGGACGAATCATGGGAAATAAGTAGACGCAACGACGAATTTGTGCCATTCTCCATTCGTTTCGTAGCTTACGAAACAAGTTGCATAAGTTTAGGCTGTAGAAGTGAGTTCGGCACATAAAGACAAGCTCTCGGCCTTTCCGATAGCTCGTCATAAAGTGGTGTGAAACCCCTTAAACATCCAAGACCACAGATGCGTTTATTCCACACCCATGGTTCCTGTAGAGATATTAGTTGGGTTTTTGTATTCAAAACGGGAAGCCTCTTACATACGGATGCAGTAGCAGACTTGGAATGCTGAAAATTGATTGATTACACACAATAGATGGGTGGTCATCTCTTATCCGCACTTATTACCAAATAAAGTGGAAATTAGCTCTTCCAATGTGCAGATATGGACGTGAGTCACATCTAGATTTAATGATTTCGACATAAACTTTGTCTAAGCTCATAACAATAGAAGAGCCGTCTTTGTTCTCCTGATTCTTTTTCTTCTTGTGAAGGTAGATTTTCCACTTTTCAGTGTCATCTCCACGGTTCTGGGTATGAAGACTTATCAGAGCATTTTCCGTTTTTCTGAGTTGCCCTGGTTGTCTGAAAATCTCGAAAATCTACGTTTTCGGCACAGATTTGTTTAGCTATTTAAAAGTTTGCTGCGTGGAGCACTTCACTGTTAAAGTTCCATTCTCCAAACGTTCTCTGCTTTGCTAGCTCCCACAGTTAACAGCACCATTTTTGTAGGTACGCCGGTCTCATTCCCTTTGGCGTTTCGGAATTTTTTTGGATTAAGAATGTTACCTCCGGAATTGTTTCTCAGTGGGGATTTAACCGCTTTGGCCGACTTTCGTCGATCAGAGTTACGACCTTTGCTGGTTGTAGCATTGGCCTCGTCCGGATGTCGTGTGTGTGTGAAACCACCGCCGGATTTTTTTTATCAAAGAGTTTGACCACTTCATGCGATTTCCGAACTACAGTTTTGCTGATTTCAGGACAGGTTTCATCCGGGCATTGTGCGCAGAGAGACCCATCGATAAGAGTGCCGGAAATTTTCTTCCTCTTGGCCCTATTTGGGACAGAAGAAGAGAGTGCAATTTCATATCCGAGAGATTGGTCGGTTTAGTGGGTATCACTTACACTGACCTGTTTCTTTTCTTCGCCGCCGCTGGGGGAGTGCGCTTTCGACGGCAATTGCCATTTCTTTGCGCCATGCGTCCCTTAGACGGTAGGCCTTTATAGTGTGTCCCTTCTGGAGTTCGTTCCACTTTTTCGCTTTTCCGAGAAAAGTCGTCAGAAACAGTACCCTGAGCAACCACTAGTCTTTTCTGATGGAATTTAACTATAACAAGTAAGGCCTGTCCGGTACTCTCTGCATCATTCCAGCTCAATCTACCGAACGTGTCGTAAAAAGAGCCGGAGGAGTAGTAGAAATTAAGTGTTCTAGCAGCTCCTCGGTCAGCGCCGAAATCGGCGGAGGTGTTATATATTATGTCGGGTGGGGCCTCCAGAATCCGTGCCCGGCGTAGTCGGAAATACCACGGGTGGATTTTCGCTATTACGAGTACCATCTAGAGTATAATCCTTTGGGGTCATCTCCATGCTGTTAACGGTCTTGAGTCTAGATTGGACGCCTTTGACGCTTAGTTCGAGGTTCTTTTCAGAACATTTAGGATTTTTGACTCTTAAGCAGCCAAAGAAAGGGAATTTCTTTAGTATCTCATTAGAGTTAGCTGCAGCTGATATTTACCTTTTTGTAACATAATTATGTATATGCCATCGGCGCCAGGCGACTTGAACCCAAAGGGAACAACCAAAACAATTAGGAGATACGAGATAGTGTTATTCAGCTTAATAGCAGTTGGATCTAATTAGGTTCCCTCACAATGAGCTTCAAGCATGACACGGAGAGTCTACCGTCGGCTGAGTGTAGGTGCCGTCAGATTATCTGAGTGATTTTTACTTTACGTCTTTTGTTCTTTTTGCTTTGGCCTGCAAAAACTCTAGTCTTAAGTGACCTGCTTAGAAGTTTTATAGATTTTTTACGAGAACGCTGTACGTCTGATTTCCACCAAGAAACAGGCTATGTGCAGGATCGTTTTCCAGTTGGACATGATATTTCAAAACATTTGAGGGTACCGTTTAGGTTTATCTAGCTCTTGCTTTGTCTTGAGTCTAGGCGGAGCACTGTCGAACTTGCCAAGCTCCTCCTTAATCTTGTCCAAGGCCGGAACCTCGTATCCAACCTTTTTTTAACCAATAATATGGTCTATCGGCCTAGTTTCAGGTTTAGAAATTCTACAATCGATCTTGGAAAACGCTCTGGAACTCTAAATCGTGACATTTTACCTTTTGTAGATTCTAAAATCGCCTGTGATAGCGTATATCGGCAAAATTAAACAAAGCCATGTTCGGTTTGGGCATCCATGATAAACTCTCAGGATGACCATGAATAAAGGTCACTAAACTGTTAGACACAGTCTGACATTATTGTCAGAGAAAGCGACCTATTTGTAAAGTATTCAAGCAAAAGCGTATGGAAAAGATGAGGAGACTAGAGATGAAAATTAACAAGAATTAAACGGGCTACACAACGACATAAACCTTGCTAAGAACTCAAAATTCGTCGGCTTAGATTGATTCTAATTCACTTTCGTGGAGAGGGACCTCAATCAACTTGGTGTGCGAAAATGAAAGCAACAAGCAAACTAACTGGCTGGAAAGGATAGTGTTACCACGATTTATATCCCACTACCTTCCGAATTTCTGGTGTCGTTTCCCCAACAAATTAATATGTAGCCTTTTTCATCGCCAACAACAATGCACAAATTGCCATTGAATGCCTATGAATGGTGTATACAAAATTAACGATGACAATGGCAACACACTCCGCGCCGTATGCAACATGCCCCTTAGGGGATTATATATGCTCTGCGTGTTTTAAACAGCGCCTAAGTCCTCACATTTATTTTTTTGGCCTAGAACTTTATAATAAAAGTACGCTCGCTATTATTGCATACCCTTAGGCGAAAAATTCAAATGCAAATTTATATCCAACCGAAGTGAAGAGGTTGTGTGGTGTGGCCAATTGCACCCACTCCTGTCCAATCATATTAATTTACAGATAAAATTCATTAGCATTTTAACTGTGGCGATTGTAGTGCTTTTATTGCCTCATTCAACAGATGGCGTGCATTTGAATTGATTGCAATTAATCGCGACAACAGTTGATTAAAACATGCTGTGCACGTTTGTTGAAACATGGAATCACATTACAATAGTCTGCTGCCCTTTTCCTCTATATGTTGTGTGATTAGGTTCGTTCGGGTACAAGGACAACCGGAAATAATGGACTCCTAGTCTCTTCTCCTAGTTGCGAATTTTGTTTATTTCAAATAAAATAAATTCCCCAAACTATATGTGGTGCTTCCCATGTCGTGCCTATATCATGACGATTCTAGATACCGGGCGATATACAGAAAAGTGGAGTAGTAATCATGATGAAGGTATTGTAACAATAAATGCAAATTTAATCTGAAATAATGGATTGAATAATGTTCAATTGGTTTATGTTTGCACGTTTAATTAGAAAGTCGTCGCTGGCAATTGGTTATCGTAGTTACACACTTTAATTTAACAGTAAAATTGTGATCCTTCTCGTATTTGCAGTTCGAACTTCCCTCTGAATGATGTACTACTAAATTAAAATTTCTGTTTACCCTTTTTTGATCTATCACTCTACTCCAATACACATTTCGATGGGAATTTAGTTTTGTTTAGAGAAATTTCAGAAGTAAATCGGATTGGAGGAGGATTTGCCATAATAAGTACTTCTCCTATAATTTCTAAAGCTTTAAATAAAAAATAATTAGTTTTTGATAAGGATTTCATTCTAAAGAGGATACGTGGTGTAATAAATAAGACCATATCCATTTTCATGGGATTTCGTAGTTTTAATGAAAATCAATGGCCCCAAAAGGCGGAAAAACGATTTGTAGCCCTTGGTTACTACTCATTGGTGTATATGCGCCTGTTAACTTTGGAAACAAAAGTTTCAAACAATAACCCTTAGATAACCCTGGTCCTCCACCATCGTATTCTCAGTATTGTTCTCGCACTTGTGCTTGTGTTTAGCCGCTCTGTGCTTATTACGGGCCATAACATCAGTGACATGGTCAAATTGACCCTTAAATAGCAACTACGTCGGTTAGTGAAAATTATTGGTTATATTTTAAAACCTTATCTTTGGTGTAAGATATAAAAGATGATTAACATCGTGAGGTTTGATTTATAATGTAAAATAAAACACATACATTTTAGAGTGAATTTACAATTTTTGGTGGTCTATACAGAAGGTCCAATTTTGGGCGACTCGTTCGAGCACAACGATTGGTATCTTGCGGATAACACAAAAAATGTTGGCTTTCAAAGCGTCAATCATAGTTGGCTTATTTATGAAGACCTGAGAGTTTACATATCCCCAGAAAATAGTCCAAAGGGTTGATATCGCATGATCTAGGCGGCCAATTAACCGTAGCAAAACGTGAAATTAAGTGCTCACCAAAATGATTTCTCAACAAGTCCATTGTTTCACTCACTGTATGGCTCGTAACTCCATCTTGTTGAAACCAGAGCTCACCGAGACCATGTGCTTGAATTTCAGGAAGCACATATTCCGTTAATATGGCGCGATAACGGTTACATTGACGGTAACATTTTGATTTGCCTCATTTTTGAAGAAATATGAACCAATGATTCCACCAGCCCATAAACTACATCATACCGTTGTTTTTAATGGATGTAATGTACAAAGAGCTAGTACTCTTCGGGTTGCTCATCAGCTCAAATACGGCAATTTTGCTTATTAACGTATCCATTGAGCCAGAAATGGGCTTCATCACTGAACAAAATTTTACGATAAAACATCGGATTTTCATTGAGTTTTTTTTTTCAGAGCCCATTCACTAAAAATATGACGCAAATTCAAGTCGCCTGGCTTCAGTTCTTGCACAAGTTGAATTTTGTACGCTTTTAGGTCGGGATCCTCACATAAAATACGCCAAGGTAAGCTGCTGAGAATGACGACAAATCGATTTGTCACGGTATTCGCGTACACTCTCAGCTACAGCTGCTTCACTACGTGCTGGATGTGGTCTAACCGGTTGAGTATTATCCACTAATGTAAACTAGGACTCAAATTTGCCAATGGTATTGGCAAAAGTGGTTTCAGTAGGTCGATTATATGCAGCGTAATTTCCTCGAATCGCACGAAAAACATTTCTCACAGAACGCTGATTTTCGTTATACGGTTGAACAATTTGGAGACGCTGTAGTGGTAAGCTTTTTTTCCTATGATGATTTGCCAAACAATACTGAACAAAAATGATACAATAGTTTGTTAGGAGTCACGCGTAATCTGTCAAAAAAGCCTATTGAAAATCAAACCTCACGATGAATCACCCCTTATATTATTGTAAAAGGTTTTTGTATGCTCTCATAGCAAAGCTCAACTCCCAGATTGCTTGAGGTTATTATTGTTTCGGATACATTATTTGTATTACTTTTTGACCAACTTTAACTTAATTCGTGCGGTTTGCTAAGAGATGACGTAACTTGTATTATTCCATTGTTATTATTCCATTGGAACATGTCTTGGAAAGCTACTGTCATTGTACGTCATTTCAGTATATGTCATTCATTTGAAGCGTAAACAACAATAATTTCTTTTCACTCAAATATGTCGAACTTTGTGCCTGAAAAAGTGTTTTTGCGGGGAGTTCTTCTTCATGAAGAAAACTGTTGCTGAAAGTCATCGTATTTTGGTGGAAGTTTACGGTGAACATGCGCTAGCTGAGCGAAAGTGCCAAGTGTGGTTTGCACGATTTAAAAGTGGTGATTTTGGCTTAGAGGATGATGAACGTCTGAAGATGAAGAACTATAAGCATTACTCTATGAAGATTATTGCCAAACACAAGAAGATCTCGCAGAATCTTTAGGTGTTACTCAAGCAGCAATTTCAAAACGTTTAAAAGCAGCTGTATATATCCAAAAGCAAGGAAATTGGGTTCCACATGAACTCAAGCCGAGGGACGTCGAAAGGCGGTTTTGCACTTCCGAAATGCTGCTGAAACGCCACAAAAACAAGTTATTTTTGCATTGGATTGTTACTGGTGATGAAAAATGGATCCATTACGACAACCCCAAGTGCAAAAAATCATATGTGAAACCCGGCCAACCAGCCAAATCAACGGCAACGCCGAATATCCATGGCGCGAAGGTAATGCTCTGTATTTGGTGGGATCAGATGAGTGTGCTGTATTATGAGCTGCTAAAACCGGGTGAAACCATCAATGGACAACGCTACCGAACACAATTAATCCGTTTGAAGAGAGCAGTAGCCGAAAAACGCCCAGAATATACGACCAGACACGAGGCAATAATTTTCCATCATGACAACGCTCGGCCCAACGTTGCTATTCAGTTTAAGAACTATTTGGAAAACAGTGGATGGGAAGTTTTACCCCACCCGCCTTATAGCCCAGACCTTGCCCCTTCTGACTATCATTTGTTCCGGTCGATGCAGAACGCCCTCACTGAAATACAGTTCACATCAGAGCAGAATATCAAAAATTGGCTTGATTCATTCTTGGCTGCCAAGCCGTCGCAGTTCTTTTGAGATGGGATCCACAAATTGCCAGAAAGATGAGAAAAAATCATAGCTTCAGATGGGCAATACTTTGAATAATACTATTGTACATATTTTTTCTTAAATAAACATTCAAATTTTGAAAAAAAAAAACCGCACGAAAATAATTATATACCCAATATATTTCTGTACCATGATCTTCTTTTTGCACCTGCAGTATTGATTTTTCTTATTCCTCTTTACCTCTGCCCTTTACTTTCAAAGATTTTAAATCTATCGATATTCCAGCTTTACTAACTAACAACCCGTTCAGCTCCTTGGTATGGCTGCAGACTATGTGCTAATCCTAATAAGAAGCTGAATTACTTTTAATATCTTTACGATGCATGTGTACCCACTAAATATGTAATTGTTCGTAGTAAAAACTACTCCTTGGTTTACGAGTAAAGTCGTTGCCCAAATTAAATAACGGAACAAAGTTTATAGCAAATGGAAGCACAACCCCTCAAATTCTAAATTGGCCGCATATAGTGTAGTATAAAAGAGCGCGTAACAATGCAACATTAGTTATCCGGACTGCTAAGCAAAACTATTATTCTAGTAAGCTGAGTACAAAACTTAGATCAAAACAACTCTAGATCCTGATGATCTTAATGAGTTCTTCCTGGGAAGTAACCCCGACATGCCTGACTTTCATCTAAATGAAATTTCTGGTCCACTTGCTCATATGTCAAGTAATTTTAAAATGGTTACGGAAGGTGAAGTTGTTAACTGCGTTATAGCCATTAAATCTAAATCGATGGTGTGCCCATTCGCTTCATTAAGCTTTTATTACCCGAAGTTATAACCCACCTGATTTATATTCTTAACCACTGTATAATGAAATCCACATTTCCACAGTGGAAAATTGCAAAGGTTATACCGATTGTATAACTGCAACCACCGTCAGTGACTTTAGTCCAATAAGTATTTTACCGTGTCTATCAAGAGTTTTTGAAAAACTTATATTGAAGCAGATAATAAATCATCTTTCTTTAAATAATCTGCTTAACTCTTTCCAATCTGGGTTCAGAAGTAATCATAATTGTTCCTCGGCTATGATTAATGTCCTAGATGACATGAGGCATGAATTTGATTAAGGATGCCTAACACTTTTATGCTTACTCGATTTCTCAAAAGCCTTTGATAAGGTTGATCATGGCATTTTATGCTGGAAATTACATAACTTGTTTAGCCTCAGTGAAAAAGCTGTTCAGCTTCTTAGAAGTTATCTTTCCAATAGATCGCAAAAAGTTGTCATTGGTGGTAAATCCTCCTGGTAAAGCCTCGAAAATAATTACACAAGGTTCTCGGTCCCATCTTATTCTGTGCATTCATCAACGACTTGCCATCAGTATGCCAGCATGCAAGGGTCCACTTATACGTTGACGACGTTCAGCTATATCTGTCCCGTCCCATGAATTTGATTGCTACTTAACCCAGCGAAATCAAAAGTTCTCCCGATATCAAATCGAAAATTTCACATTAATGTCGTACCAGACTTATAGCTCTCTGACTCTAGAATTAGACATGTAGAGTCAGCAACAAGTCTCGGTTATGTCTTAAGTATATAGAAGCTTATCGGGGTACGATCATACAAACCTTGCCATTGGTCGCATTTACGGATGTCTAGCGTCTGGCGATTCGACGAAAATTGGTAAGAGATTTAATTGTACCTTTAATAAGCTATTCTGAGATAGTATACAGTAACCTAGACTCATCATTTCAGCAAAAAATTCAAGTTGCTTTCAATGACTCAATGCGATATTTACATGGCCTTCATAGACATGATCATATTTCTGCACATGCAAAAAGCTTTAAAAAACAAAACTGCATTTACCTACATCAGATCATTAATATTAATTCCCCACCGTATCTAATAAAAAACGTATATAATAAAATACAATTGACGCAATCTCAAAGAATTAAAAACCTTATACAACCTGCCTATAAGTACTTAAATTCGTCACGTCTGATTTTTGTTCACGCAATAAGACTATGGAATTCCCTTTCCCAGCACGTCTCTTCGATCTTAATTTCTATATCTTCTATTTCTTCAATTCCTTGTGTACCATATTCTCTACAAACTATCTTTTCTTTTTTTTTCCCTCTATTTTGTATCTGATTTTTGTATTTTTTATTATTATTTTTTGACTATTATAGTTTCTGAGATCTTTAATGCTGCGAGTAATGTTTCTATGCTTAGATATGTTTCTGAGTACTACAAAAGAAAATGTTCTTTCTGTACGTTATGAAATATTTGTAATTGTGGATACAATAAAGCGGCTTAAACTTTAAAAAAAAGTTTTTGTCGTTTTTTTGCTGTTTTTTTGCATTTTGGCTTTTTGTTTGCCGCAGGTATGGGTGGTAGAAATGGTGATAATTTTGATGAGGACGATGTTGACACAACACCAGGTCCTTCTACTTTGGCTTTTTCTTCTTTAGCTTTTACCGCTGGTAATAGAGAAAACACTTTTTTACGTATCCTAAATGATGCCGACTGCAGTGACAACGATTCAAGTGAAAAGTGGGAAAACCTAAAGAACCAGCAACTACGTTAGGCCCAGAGACATCACTTGCAGATGTATTTGATCTATTTATCGACGAACACATACTTGAGACTTGAATTTGTTCTAAAAACAAATTCCGAGATTGAACAGATTCAACTAAACTATTTAATTATCTCGCACTATGTGGAGACCAACGTTTATAATTTTAACAACTATTACTGAACTATGAGCATTTATACGATGACTCTCTGCCCCTTTAGATTTTTGATGTCCTACTTGAGATTCGATGATGCTAATACTAGAAGCAAATGAGCGAAAGATAACAAGTTAGCAGCTACGAGTATATCTGACATTTTCCCTTGTGACGAAGTACTTATCATATAATAATTATAAAAATCATCATAAAAACCTATCACTTTATATACTTCCTTATGACCATTGGTAAACGGGCATAGCTTATGGCCAGTCCAGGCAAAATGGAAGGATGTTCGGGTGGCAAGTAGCGGAAGGCATGCTAGACGAGTTCCGCACTATAAGCTCACCGGATTTGGGGGGGGGATTTTGCTATTGCTTCACCGAACTGTGTTACGTTTTTTTTTTTTTTTCTTTTTTCATGCCTACTCAATGATGTTGACCGCGAGAAACTTTACGGATATGTAAGCCCGAAAATGTCATGTAATGGCATCATGTCCAGGCTTTATTTTACCCTATCGCAACTCTAGCTGATGATTTGTAAGTTAATCCACCTTTTGGGGGAGAGAACAAGATGGAGAGGTTCCTTCGAATGTAAACCCACCCCTATGTGTTAATGAAGACAATGCCTTACTTAACACCGTGGTAGCTAAGGTTAGCTACTCCTTTATTATTTAGGGGTGGCCGTGGTATAGTGAGATATGCACAGACTCCTCAAGCAGAGGGTCGCGGGTTCGAATCCCGTGAATGAAAAAGTCTTTTCATAGAATATGTATGAAGTTATATGAAAACCCCGTCGGCGTCAACTCTGACATGAAGGTATAACACTGATGTTGTACTTAAGACCCACTGATTGAGGATGTACTACCTCGTCCCGTCCATTTTCACAACCACCTCTGGGAAAAATATCGAAACCTAATACATCTGAGTTTCAAGCTACTACGCCACCCGCCCGCGCCCTGGAGAAAAAGCCAGTAAAAGGGTATTCATAACCCCTTGGTGCGCGCGCGGTATTATAAAAAAAAAAACAAAAATAAAAATTGGTTAAGCGACTAAATCCTCAAATCGTTGCTCAACTGATGCTTTCACGCCCCACTAACTTTAAAATTTTAATATAACATACTTTTAGGGTTAACTTGGATCCTGAAAAAAATAACAAACAATACTTGAAAAACTGCCTTCCCATGTCAACTTTCTATTTACCACTCTGTTGGTAAGTATCTAAATAATCTTCCTTAAGCAAATCAGAATGGTATACCATCTTGATCAAAAAATTTCGAGATTTATTCACAAAATTAAAAATACAAGTTTATTCATCTAAATCTATATTGTTCCCTTTAAAGTAATCCACATCGACTGCAACACACTTATGCCAGCGCTTGATCCAATCGTCGAAACATTTTTTATATTCGGTTTTCGGTATGTCCATCAGTTCTTCCTGCGATTTTTCCATTACTTCCTCTTGGTTGCTGAAACGCGTTCTCCTACTGGTTTTTTAACTCGATTGAACAGGGAGCCGAATCAGGTGAATTCGATGGCTGTTGGATGGTATTTGTTGCATTTTTCGTCAAAAAATTACGAATAATGATGGCACTGTGCGACGGTGCGTTATCATGGTGCAAAATCCACGAGTTTTCTGCCCACAATTCTGATCTCTTTCTTCGAATTACTTCACGCAAACATTCAAGACATTTTGGTTAATGATTTGGGTTTCCGTCGTGTAGCAGCAAAGTTGGTGCCAAAAGGCCTCAATTTCATCCAAAAAAGAAACCGTGTTGACGTCGCAAAAAATATGATTTGCAAGGCTGAATCCTCATCTGAATGATCATCAAAAGGATCATTACTAATTACGAGATGTAAGTTTATGAGTGTGACATGCAATCCAGACATCAGGCAAGTGAATGGCGGTTACCAAATGAGCCGAGACTAAAAAACGACGTCGTTTTCAGTCAAAAAAGAAGGCAATGCTCACTGTTTTCATTGATTACAACGGTGTAGTGCATCGTGAATTTTTTCCAGAAGGCCAAACAGTAAACAAAGTGTATTTTTTGGGCGCGATAACGCTGACCATTCACAGTAACGTGATGATCGTTATCGTCGACGAAAAAATAACTAAAAGCGAAATCAACTATATATTCAACTATATTTTCTATTCTTTTTTTTATCGAAACGTCATTCTTCTTAAAAGAGTGTCGTTCAGTTTATTTTTGGTTTTGTTTGAATTACGAATGGCGACGGCAGTTAAAACTTTATATCGGAAATAAAACTCGGGTGAATTTTCTTAATATTTGGTGCTGTAACCCGGGAACCTTTATCCTAACGTTAACGGAAAGAACGATTTCAAAATGGATTTTGCCAGTCGTACTTCATATGGCGGTCAAGTGACAAAGCTAATAAAAAACGCGACCGACTATCTAAAATCTGAGGATTCCAAAATAAAGGAAAATTTAACGCTGATTCGAAGACAAAGCAATATCGACCATAACGCGCATTAAATGTCGTCTTTCCAAACTGCGCCTTTATCAAGAGCAGCCGCCTGAGGCCATAAACTTGCACGAATCCTTGTTAGCAGCAGCTGTACCGCCTTCTCGATACCCTCATCCAGTTAAGTCAAGTTAAACAAGTTACAACCAAAGCGTTTCTCTGGCGATTTTAAAGAATGGGTTCCCTATTGAGAACAGTATCGCGCTCTCATTCATGAGAACTCTAATCTTAACACCATCGACAAATTGAATTATCTCGAAACAGTATTAACAGGAAAAGCCGCCGAAACATCAGCCGGTCTCACTCCAACAGAAGCCAATTACACCGCAGCTATAACCCTGTTGAAAGAAGAGTACGGGAACAGCGAAAAGATAATTGACTACATGATGTATTCAGCCTGTCTCTTCCAAAACTGATGTCACCGCATTGAAACGGCTATATAGCTCAGTATTGTCTCAGCATTGGGCATTCCTTCGTCGAATTATTTCGTTATGCTGAAAGGTGTTTTGCTGCGTTATTGGATATGTAATTTAATTCGTGCGGTTTTTTTTTCAAAATTTGAACGTTTACTTAAGAAAAACATGTACAATAGTATTATTGATAGTATTGCCCATCTGAAGCTATGACTTTTTCCCATCTTTCTGGCAATTTTTGGATCCCATCCCAAAAGAACTGCACCGGTTTGGCAGCCAAGAATGAATCAAGCCAATTTTTGATATTCTGCTCTGATGTGAACCGTATTTCAGTGAGGGCTTTCTGCATCGACCGGAACAAATGGTAAGACTTTCCATCCACTGTTTTTCAAATAGTTTTTAACCGGAATAGCAACGTGGGGCCGAGCGTTGTCATGATGGAAAATTATTGCCTCGTGTCTAGTCGCATATTCTTCAAACGGATTAATTGTATTCGGTAGCGTTGTCTTTTGATGGTTTCACTGATTTTAGTAGCTCATAGTACAGCACACCCATCTGATCCCACCAAATACAGAGCATTACCTTCGCGCCATGGATATTCCGCTTTGCCGTTGATTTGGCTGGTTGGTCGGGTTTCACATATGAATTTTTGAGCTTGGGGTTATCGTAATGGATTCATTTTTCATCACCAGTAACAATCCGATGCAAAAATGACTTCCTTTTGTGGCATTCCAGCAACATTTCGGACAAGCAAGACCGCCTTTCGACGTCTCTCGGCTTGAGTTCATGTGAAACCCAATTTCCTTGCTTTTG
This sequence comes from Volucella inanis, assembly GCA_907269105.1. Lineage (NCBI taxonomy): Eukaryota > Metazoa > Arthropoda > Insecta > Diptera > Syrphidae > Volucella > Volucella inanis. Next base: position 41,667,311 of record OU026153.1, read on the forward strand.
AATGTATCCAGCTGCTCTTAAACATTTTGAAATGGCTGCTTGAGTGACACCCACAGATTCTGCGAGCTCTTCTTGTGTTTGCAACAATCTTCATAGAGTAATGCTTCCAGTTCTTCATTTTTAAACTTTTTTGGCTGCCCAGGACGTTCATCGTCTTCCAAGCCAAAATCACCACGATGACTTTCGGCAGCAGTTTTCTTCATGAAGAAGAACTCCCCACAAAAACACTTTTTCAGGCACAAAGTTCGACATATTTGAGTGAAAAAAAATTATTGTTGTTTACGCTTCAAATGAATGACATATATTGAAATGACGTACAATGACAGTAGCTTTCCAACGCATGTTCCAATGGAATAATAACAATGGAATAATACAAGTTACGCCATCTTTTAGCAAACCGCACGAAGTTATAGACCTAATATATTCCAAATGAATTGAGAGTTAACTTTTATCGATACTAATATTTAAATTTAAGTGTTCAAAATTCTCGCATGGAGTCTATAGATGAACAAGCAAGCGTCTCAACAACTGCGGAAAGTTCCTCAAACGTCATCGGCGATAAGCAAGTAAATTCTTTGCTGAGATTTTTGAAAAGAGAAGTGGAATCCCTGCAAAAAGCGAACTAAGCAAGAATTCACCAATACCAACCGTGTGCTACAAACACAAAAACAAGACCTGTCAAAACAGCATTAGGTTTGTTTACTTCTGTGCAAATCATACTTCATGCAGCAAATCATGAAGCCAAGAATTGCAGTAATTCAAAAAGTCTTGCAAAAAAGAAAAAGTTGTTGCAAAAAAGGGCATAATTACAGGATGTTTAAAGTCAGAGGAATTATTTGCAAAACGTGTAATAGACGCCACGCTACCAGCATGTGTGATCCTTTCTTTGCTTTAAGTGATAATACCAAGCCAGAACCTTTGGACAATAATTCGAGCGTAAATCTGTATACGGTGGATAAAATGAAGATGCATAATATTTATTTGCTAACAGCGTGTGCGTATGCAAGCAGTGAAACTTCGACCGACTCCGCGTTTGTGCTCATCGTTTTAGACGGCGGTAGCCAGCTCTCTTTCGTAAAGTCAACTTTGGTTCGTCGTTTGAATTTGCCCATTGTCGGAAAGCATAATTTGAGTGTAGTACCCTTCGACAGTGACAAACTTAAGCAAAGCAAATTATGCAACAAAGTACGAATAGTATTTCGCAGCCAGTATGATGACAAAGCCATTGTTTTGGATGCTATTAACTGGAGGATGGAATCTGCGCGCTTATCGGCGCCGACACCTACTGGCAGCTTGCGAGAGGAGAGTATAAGTGTCTTATCGTTAAAAGTTAACCGCAATTAACACCATTTTGGGTTGGACCATTCAAGGACCATCAAATGCAGACCCAAAATCTTCCGGCTCAGCTTCAGTTTGCTTAAACGTATGTGCCTGCGAAGATATTTAACGATTTTGGAAGCTTGATGCTCTGGGGATAGTTCCTGAAGACAAAAAAAGGGTAAGTACCGACGTTTCCTTTCATATATATAGGAAAGGTGATAGGTTTGAATCATCTCTTCCCTGGGTAACCAAATCTACTCAACTTTATGACAATAAGGCTGGTGCCTTCGTACGAATACAATCGCTTGTACGGAAACTCTGTTTGGCTGGGAAGATTGCTGAATATGATGCTTTTATGAAGGAAATGTTGGCTGATGGTATTTCCGAAGTTGTTCCAGATACAACACCTGATGGAAGTGTAGTGTACTACTTGCCTCACCGTCCTGTTTATCGAGAAGATAAGGAAACAAAAAAACTTCGCATTGTATTCGATGCGTCCGCTCATGCACCGAATCATCTTTCACTAAATGACGTTTTGGAAGTGGGAAAGAACTTTTTACCTGATCTTTTAATTATTCTTTTAAATTTTCGAGTAGGGAAAATCGGAATTATTGCGGATATTCCGAAGCATTTTTGCAGATTTTGCTTCAACTGTCTGATAGAGATAGTCATCGCTTTCTTTGGCTTACCGAATGGATTGCTAACGAGAAGTAGCTACCTGCAATACGTACATTTCGAATGACCCGACTTACCTTTGGCGTGAAAAGCAGTCCTTCCAAGAACTAATCAAGGAAGCCCAGTCAAATTTTGAAGACCGATGTAAGTTATCAAACAAAAGCGATAAGAAACTGCTACGTTGTAGAAGTACATATTTGTGAGCTGTTAAAACAAAGTTTTTATTATGGATGACTTCGTGGCACGTGTGGATGATGAGGAACTCGCTAGGGATGTGTACCTTCAGGCCAATCAGATTTTTGTAAGCGCTTCCATGACGCTTCGGAAATGGAACACTAACAACATTCGCGTTCGAAATTCCTGTTTTTTGAGTGAGGAAAACGTTTCTGCCTCGCCTAAGGTACTAGGCTTGCGTTAGATCATAGCAACAGATGAACTTCAAGTAGATTTAAGCCCAGTCCCGAATATACTTAGGTCTGAATGCATTCAGAGTACCAAACGCAGTGTCATAAGGGTTATGGCAAAAATTTTCGACCCGTTCGGTGTGCTCTCTCCGTGGACGGTTTGACTTAAAATTCTTTTTCAAGATATATGGCGTAAGAAACTGGATTTTGATGAGCGTTTACCACCAAACTTGGAAGACCTTTGGATGGCGTGTAAGAACGAGATCAAAGAACTTGATGATACCGCGGAATATTTTATCGGCCGACCGAACAATCTAGCTTCATATTTTTGCTTACGCAAGCCAGTTCGCTTTTGGAGCCGTAGCTTACGCAAGGACTGTGCGACGTAATGGTGAAGTATTAGTGCACCTTATATGTTCGAAAAGCAGAGTTGCACCACTTAAAAATGAAACTCAAAACGAACTGAATATACCAAAATGGGAATTGACAGCTGCGTTGGTCGCTGAGCGCTTACTTTCTTAATTGCAAGCTAATCTTCGAGTTGATATCAGCAATGTTCACTTATGGACTGATTCGCAAATTGCGATCGTTGTCAGATTTACCAGCTTGGAGATACTGTCGTGGTGCGGAAAATCCTGCGGATTTGTTAACGAGAGGTGTTAGTGCAGCATCTCTCATAAATTCTTTGGTTTGGGTAAATGGGCCTTCTTGATTATTGCAAGAACAGATACATTGGCCATCGACTGCGAACATAAGTGTAGTTTCATTGTGTTCGCTTTTCATTCATGCAGAAAATGAAAAGGGGCACGCAGAAGGCGAAACATTAAAGGTACGTGAACCAAACATGAACGCTGAGGAATTTAGCAGCTGGAGGTGCATCCTTCGTGTGACAGCTTACTGTTTTCGAGCCGTGGATGCGTTTAAAAAGCGCTCTATTGCAATTCAAATAACAGCTAAAGATATTAATAGAGTAGAATTGTACTGGATTGGCCAAGTACAACGCGGACATTTCTTTCAGGATATAATAAGTCTTCGAGAGAAAAAGGTATTGTCTTTTAGTTCGAAAATACTATCTCTTTTTTCATATTTAGATGCTGATGACCAATTGCTTCGAATCGGAGGTCGACTCGAAAATATAGAAGTTGATGTAAATGTCGCTCATCCCATCATCGTTTCTGATGTACATCAAAGGACATTCCATGGTGGAACCTTAATAGTTCTCTCTAAATTGCACTCTCGGTACTGGGTCATTAAGGGGAGGCAGCGCTAATTAAAATCATTATCAAAAGATGCTTCGTGTGTAAAATACTTCGTGGACAAGCGGCTACGTAAGTATTTGCGTCGCTCCCAAAGGATAGAGTTTTGTCATCAAAGGCATTTAAGGTCACTGGAATTGACTTTGCCGGACCCTTATACGTAGTGGATAACACCAGTCAACGAAAAAAGCTTTATTTTCTAGTGTTTACGTGTGCAGCGGTTCGAGCTTTACACCTTGAATGTACCAACGATCTAACAGCAGAAAGTTGCATTCTCGCCATAAGACGTTTCATTGCCAGAAGAGGTGTCCCTCGCATTGTGAACTCAGATAATGCCACAACGTTCAAGAAAGCATCATCTGAGCTAAAACAACTTAGCGAAATACGAAGGAGTGAGCGATTCCTAGGTTTCCTGAGTGACTCTTGGATAAGATGGAAGTTTATAGTTGAGCGAGCTCCATGGTGGGGCGGATTCTGGGAGCGACTTATAGGCGTAGTAAAATCAGCTTTAAGGGCCGCTATACGCTATACTTTAATTACGGAGCTAGATTTTGTAGTCAATTCCAGGCCTTTAACGTACTTGAAAGATTATCCATTAGATCTAATGCCACTCACTCCTGCAAATTTTCTCAATGCAGCATGTGGATCTTCAGAAGGGGGATGTACTTCGGAAACAATGGAAGGAACGTTTGCGATTAGCAGTTATAAATCAAGTCTTTCCCGTCCGTGATGGGAAAGTTCGTGCCTGTGAAATAAGGCTTTCCAGTGGTTCAGTTCTTCGTAGACCGATACAACTGCTCTATCCCTTGGAGATTACAAGTGCATCGTAGATCTTGCTTCCGGGAAGATGTTGAAAATAATTCAAATAAATAACACTAAATGTAACAAGGCTTTAGTGTACCATTTTGTATCTTCTATTCTTTTTTTTTATCGAAACGTCATTCTTCTTAAAAGGGTGTCGTTCAATTTATTTTTGGTTTTTAACCTTAAATCGTCAAAAGACTTAAACAAATTAACTACACCGACAAACTAAATCAATGAAAACTCCATGAAATTTGGTTTATCAGTATCACATGCAAATTTCCAGTAAAAAATTAGCAAATTAGATCCCAAGACGAGAAAGAAGTATGTAAAACAAGAAAAATTCAAATTCAACGGGAATTTAGAAACAAGCTTGGTCTCATTGTGGATCTACCACTAGCAGGTTTCGGCAATACAAATGACGGGAATACAAGTCGAAGATTTTTTAATAACCCTGAAATTGCCGCTGAAGTCACAGGAATTGATTTTAACTTGATTTTTCGATTTAAAATCATTTTAGAAGCAATTTCAAGTCAAATTGACTCCGAAAAGTTTGGCGTTTATGCAATGCATACAGCCAGACTTTATGTCGAGTTATATCCATGGCATCTTATGACTCCGACCATGCATAAGATCTTGATGCACGGGTCTATAATTATAGAAAATGCCCTTCTTCCCATAGGTGAGCGAAATGAAATAAAACTACATTCAATATAAATATTTATTTATAAAACTTTCAGATTATATCGTCTTAATTATGCTAGAAAGTTCTCAAAGAGAGATTGTAATCAAGACGTCCTAAATAGATTGTTGCTCAGCTCTGATCCTCTAATCACTTCCCTTAAAAAGACGCATACGAAAATAAGAATGCCATTTTCAAAAGAGACGTTAGTAATACTTCTTCCAGAGGCTCCAGAATGATAAAAATCTAGCGATTAGTTTTTGAACAATAAAAAAAAATCAAATAGAAAAAAAGCGGTCTTTTTTGAAAAATATATGCCAAAATAAATACAAATCAATTAAATTAAATTAAAAATTTTGGCCATATTTTTCATGCAAATACTCCTACTTGCGTCGAGAGCTATAATTTCGAGGTGGTAAGTGACTTATCTATCTTGGCTCTGCTATCAATTCAATTTCTGCCACCTCAGCAGAAATAAAACGAAGAGTTACTTTTATCAGTGGCTGTTTCTTTGGGTTAAGGAGGCAATTGAGTAGTAAGGCTCTATCCCCACCTAGTAAGCAGACTCTTTATAAGACCTTGATTATCCCAGTCTTACTTAATGGCGCTAAAACCTAGAGTCTTTAGAAAGGAAATGAAGATATCCTCAATCATTTCAAGAGAAAAATCGTTCGTACAATATTTAGTCCCGTTTGCGTTGACGGACTTTGCAGAATTAGTTTCAACGGCGAACTTTACGAGCTATACATTGGCATCGACTGCGCATCAGCCGCCTGAGATTGTTGGCCTATCAAAAGCGAATTAATACCAATTCTCCGTCCTGCATAGTCGTTGAATCTAACACGGAGAGACAACGTAGTAGAAAAAGACCTTTAGTTTGTTTGCAGTAGAAATAGACCCCAAGCGACTTGTAGAACCACCTAAGTAGTTCTTGTAAGTCTTGTTTCATGGTTGCCTTTGAAACAGTATGCACTTATGGGAAATACTCGTATATCAGCTATAATATGCCGCCTGTTGAAAGATATCAAATACCTAAAGGATTTCCTATCCAAAAAGTGTTTATTCGCATGTTAAACCATTTTCTTAATTTGTAGTTGCCCTTTCGATGACATCTAACAGTAATCTATGACTGCGTGTAACGATATACATATATATACTCATAAGGTGCAATTATCTGGCAGATAAGGTGGTGTAGTTGCGTGTTTGGTGACTCAGCCATTCAATTCCTTGGAATATCTATGCCTTGGCATCCAATAAAATTAAATTTTGAACTGATCCACTATCTTTTTAATAGATAAACAGCAGTTTGCGTCACGTTAGAGTTTATACAGACTGTAAGAACTTGATTGCAGCTTTGTGGTCCAAAAAGATACGGATATCGTTATCGGAAAGCGCGTATTTCTAATCAAAACTATAATAAAAGGCACAGTGTACATATAATCTCTGGATAAGAATTATTCGGTTGTTGTGTGCGAAAGTCGAAAGCAAATTAAAAGAGGATTACGAAACGAAACGAAAAACGATGTAACAAAGACGCGTTTGGAACAGCATATTATTGCTTTGTAACTAAGACAAAAAGTGATACGAAAAAACTAACCTACTCAGATCACTTACTAATACTTGCTCAAAATTGTGTACATAAGAGACTTCCGTTTCAGTTTCAAAGCCAGTCGGGGACATACGATTTGTATTTTTCTCTGATTTACCTTCAATCTTTTAGGTTGTCCAATTATTCTATGGTTTAAGACATGTACACTATTGGATAGCGAAAAAATGCAATTAAAAATTCTAAGTCTCGCAAAATAAATTCAAAACAATCAGTGCTAACTCCATGAACTCCCAACATCCACTAAGCTTCTATTTTACATCGAATGTCTGGGGTTTACGAGTATAATTTCTCTGAACCAACAGACTTCAATCCCTTGTCCAATATCCTAAGCCAGCCATCATTTCGAATACAATACAGTAAACCAATTCTCCAAATCAAAACGCTGGAAGTAATACGTTTGAATACGATTGAGAGCGAGTAGTCCCAGATTTTTTTTTACTCCATTACCATTACTCTACTGGTTGTCATCTGCCAGTAACACTACTCCAGTCTGCTATTCAAAATTGGTGTGCAATGTAACTATACTCCAACTTCAGCTCCAACCATAATACAACTCAAAGTGGAACCACAAAGCGCAATTTTCAAATATTTGCAAACTACGCGTCGCGTCGTTGTGTCGTATATGCTGCATACATATATTCACAACAGATGCGCTTTCCATGTGTCTGGATCCGAAATGTTGGTGCAAAAATTTAGTTTATTGCCACTGGCAAAAACCAAATCGTTATTTTTCAAAGCACCAAACTCACTCACTCGGCATTTGCTCTACCTCCATTGGAGTTGGGCAAAATACTTCACGGTTGTATCTATGTATCTATGTATACAACGAAATTTTGCTCTGCTATGCAGAATCCAAAAACCGACAGAATTGTTGGAAATTTTAATTTTTTCTTTTTCAATTCTAGCCGGTGGGCATCCATTTACCTAACCTTCTGTTGGGCATCGAAATTAAACAGATTTGAGAAGCGGTATCCATATAAATGGGAAGAGATTGTTGTTGATTGGATGAAGAATGGAGAAAGGACTCGTAAGATGCACTTTACGAAATTTCCTTAGAAGAGGTTAATTAAAACCACGAAAGGTACAAGAGGATATTCAAAGAACCTGAATCTGAACCTGCAATTTCTGTCGAGAAATTGAATAGATAATTGAGTAGAACATAGTTACGTAGGTTGTCTCTTCATTTGCGTAGTACTCGACATTTCACTCTTGTAAGGCAAAAACTACTCATACTTACCGTTGTTTGAGGAATTCAAATTAGACTGCTTAAGATGAATTATTGCGGACAAAATCTGTAGAAATGATAATAATTAATTACACTGAACTAAGATGAGGTACTCTTTGGTTGAAAGTACAAAATAAGACCTTTGGCTTCAGAAAAGCTTTAGCTGAGGTAAATATTTGAATTTTCACTAACTTAAGAGCCTTCTCAAAGAGACTGTCTTCTTGCGACAGAAGCGAGTTTGATGATTGAAATTGAAAATGACTTAAAATAAATATAGTGGAACTTTGTATACAATTCAGAGCTTAAAATCTTTCTACATTATTGAGCTATTTTGTGGAATGACTTGACGGAGGTTCTCTACAATAATGACTTTAAAAATTCAAAAAATATTAACTCGACAGATGTAGGTTCCTAGTCACAAACCTACATGAAGTAAAAGCTGCAAGCCGTCAGAGCATGATTGTTTCAGCGCGTTGCCATTTGTACAAGTTTTGTTGAACAGCCACAGTACTCTCCCTTCAGCGCAAGTCATACTTTGTATTATACTCGTCGAAAGACCACTCGTCTTCCATTGCTTCTTCTCGTCTGTGACTATCTTTGACCTTGGTTTCGCGTACTGCCGGATGGTTTTTATTGTTGCGTCACTCTCAGGGCTGAAGATATAGGCGGGTTTCAGTCGGTTGTTGTTGATTTCGGCTTGGTAATATTTTTCTTACGGTATCGTTGCGATTGAAGACATGTTTGCACTGGGTAAATCGTCCGGTACGAAAGAACTGTTCGTGTCATGTTAATAGGCCGTACTTGACTTCGCTAGTGCCAATGTTATACGAAGCTGCTTTACGAAGTCATGAGCGTTTCTGTCATCTTTAGTCTGATTGATGAATTCACCAGATATCCGCAATGTCGTTCCATGTATAAGATCAGCTGTTGTTGCATTAAGGTCTTGCTTTTTTGTAGTCCCAGTAGTACTGATGCATAAACGTTCGTCCACTGTTCAGTACAGTAGCATTTGAGAGTAGCATTGAGCGTTCGATGATATCCCTCTATCATCCTATTAGCTTCTGGATGGTAGGCCATTGTTCTCAGGTGTTTAATACGGAGTAGTATCATCAGTTGCTTAAATAAATCACTTTCGAACTGCCGTCCTTGATCTATAGTTATTCACAGGGGCACTCCAAACCATTAAATTCATCCTTCGTATTGTATAAGACCCTTGCAACCCACGTTAAAATATAGTGAAATTCTCGTAAAGACGGCAGTGGCCCAACCAGGTCGAAGTTGAGATGTTCCAATCGGGAATCAGTTGAAGTGTATGAATGATTTGTCGATTGAGTGTGCTCGTTGACACCGTATGCAACTTTTTGCCAATTTTTGGCAATCTCTGCGAATCGGTGGCAAAATAAATCTATCTGTAGCCAATTCGACTGTTGAACGAATACCAGGATGCGTCAGCTTGTGCACGCTGTCAAATGCGAAAGGGTCTAGCGATGAAGGGGCGGATCGTATAAATTGAAACGTCACAGTAAATGAAACGTGCCGTGCCTGTGCCGTCGTAAGCTTCTTAGAAAAAAAAAACAAGTGGTTTCCATGCGTCGTTGTATAGTTGATGTAGTGCACCTCTTACGGCCATATCTGATGCATCAACCATTAGCGCTAGTTCAGCATTTAGTTTCGGATGCGCTAGGTAAGCTGGTAACTATGTTCTGCTTCTGGAGACCACTCAATCCTATTGGTGTCTTTCTTTTTGTTCCCTTTTGGAATATATCGCTGGAGAATCGCTTGATCATCGACAGCGTTTTTGAGAAACGCAAACATTTAAAGAATTTAGAAATCGTTCCAACTTACATATCCGGTTGGGTTTTGGGTATTCCAGCATGGAGTCGACCTTGTGCTTAGGTGGTTTAATACCATTAGGGTTGACCATGTGACCTAGGAAATTAACTTCTGGAAGTCTGAACTGGCATTTTTCTAAATTAATGACCAAACCATATTCTCTTAAAAGCCCAAATATTAATCGTAGACATTCCTGATGCTAATGGTCGTCCTCCGAAGCGATAAGGATATCATCAATATACCGGAATGCAAAGTCCAAATCGTGTAGGATATTCTGTATGAATCGTTGGAATGTTTGGCTTGCATTAGAGCCAAAAGACAACACTTTCTTACCTATGAAGTCCTGCACATGTCGTGCTGTTACGAAATTTGGTGCACGAAAATCCTCACACGATCTCATCTTCCCGTTTGACTTCGGCACCATGTGTAGAGGACTCGCTCAAGGGCATATCCCTTGCTCAATCAGTTTATGAAATTCTGCTTTTCCTAATTTCAGCTTTTCGGGACGTAAGCGTCTGTAATTACGATGTGATAACATACTATATACTGTCGTTACTTCGAGCGTTCGCTTGCGACTGCGAAAAATGTCCTCTTAGCTCTGAGAGATTACGGGAAAGCTCTGCAATTTACCATTGGATTTTCGTTGACTGCATACGTTGATTTTGGCTTTCGTGTCTATTGATTACTGACAACTGCGTTAGAAGATTCGATACAAGAATAAAGATTGTCTCCTTGTCGCAGGCTGAAGAAACCTCCGAGATGAAAAAAATTTCCGCTAGTCAAATGAGCTGCAAGCCGTCAGAACATGATTGTTTCGTCGCTTTGCCAATTGTGCAAATTTTTGTGAACAGCCACATAAGTAAAAACAGTTGAAAAATATTTCTGGGCAAAGATATATTAAATTCTGTGCTATTTAAACATTTTGATAAAGAAGGAAATAGGTTCACGTTGACCATGCAAGCCATCGCATGGTAGGCATGTTGACGTGAGCGTCATCTCAATGACGCCGGTGCGGAGGCTTAAGTCGCAAAGATTCAACCGACTATAGTCGGCTGAGGAATGGCAAACTTAGAACTGCTAAACCTAATACCAATGGTGGTGTGAGCATATAGCAAACGTGACAAAGGATGCAAGTTTGGGGGTCAAACCAACCGCGAACGAGCTCTCTCAGGCACCATGGTGCGGGCCTGTTATACTTAGCCTTACCCAGGTATGGCGGCGCTGCCTGGCCTGACCTTTTTATTTCTAGGAAGAGTTAGAGGTGAGTGAAGGCGAAATCTCAATTTTATTCATCTCCAGCTTGGTAGGGACGATGGAAGAACCGGAGATTTTACCTAGCGATGGTGAGGTGTTTGAAAGAGCTCTCACAAACGCGAGTGATTTCACCGGTGAGAAGGCAGGTACTCATACCATTGACGTACAAGGCAGTAACTCGGTCGAAGAGGTAGCCAATGCATCTAGAACATCCACTGCCAAAGCTAACTACAAGAAGCAAGAACAGTTGGCTCAGTCGCTGTGTATGCCATTACCATCTAAGTTTGAGAAGAACGCATACCAAAGGACAAAGGTTTTGCTACGTAACGCTAGGCGTAAGGTAAGGCTGTGATCCCAGCAGCCTTAGTGAATGGGAGAATCCGTCTTTGAAAGAGCGAGTATTTTATGCGACATTATGGAAGTTGCCTGAAGATGATCAGCACTTGGGCAAAAAGCTGTGGTCTCATTATCAACCCATCCAAAACGGAACTAGTTTTTTTTTACGAGAAAGTACAAGATGCCGCAATTCAAACTCCCAAAATTCAACGGAATGAAACTGTCCATTTCGGACAACGCGAAGTATCTGGGTGTGATTCTAGACAAAAAACTGAATTGGAATCTTAATGTAGCGGAAAGATTCAAAAAGGCATATAATGCTCTTTTTAACTGCAAAGGAACCGTAGGAAATATTTGGGGCTTAAAACCTGCTATGGTGTAATTTAATTTTTAAATTTAATTTTGGTGGGGGCAAATGCCTCCATATATTCAGCTTAATACAAGCTATAGCTAAAAATTCAACTTAAACAGCAATATTCCAAGCAACATTCACTGTTTACGATCGAGGAACTAAACTCTTTAGCGATGGAAATGATTACAAGTTTATCTATGCATAAATCTAAGGTAGAACAATTTCAAGTTATTGCACATTTAGCAACTAAGTTCCTGTATAGTAATGATAAGTAATATGATAGATAGTTACATTAAAATTGTTACTTAGAATGCGAGAGGGATTCGAAGCAAAACTTCAGAGTTTCTAAATTTTTTAAATATCAGCAACATTTATGTTGCTTTGGTTATTGAGACTTGGCTCAAACAAGAAATACATCTATCAACAATTGAATTTAGATGCTACCGTAATGATAGAGTCAATAGGACTGGGGGCGGTGTTGCGATTTTTATCAGAAGATTAATTAAACATTCGCTTTTACCTATTTTAAAAACGCGTTATGTTGAGAACATGGGGATTGAAATAAAATTAAGGAATCAAAGGTCTTTTAAGGTTTTTTGTGTATATTTTCCGGGTAAAACTGCATCAGACGAGAAAAGAACTAGTTTTAAAAATGATTTGAGAAGAACTTAAACGTTAACTTAATAATTGGATGAGATCTTAATTCCAGGCATTGGAATTGGGGTTATGTTAGAGCGAATGCATGGGGAAATTTACTTTCGGATTTTCTTAATGTGTTGCCAATCTCTGTTCTGTTTGCTCCTAATCCAACCTATGTCCCAGCTAGTTCTTGTGGTAGTCCTTCCGTTCTTGATTTATTCGTTAAAAATGTGCCTTCTTATATAACAAACCCAGTGTCCTTAAATGAACTTTGTTCGGATCACAATCCGGTTTTCTGTCGTCTTCTATGGTCAGGAGAAAAAAAATTGGAATTAGTTCAAGATTTAAAAAACGCCAGTAGTTGAGTAGTTAAATCTAAACTTAGTAATATTCCCATGAATATTGATGGCATATCAACTAAGGAAGACGTCGATTGTCTTGTAAACGACTTTTCAGAACATGTTCTCAGGTGAAAGTATACCAAAAGTTCCCAAAAATGACCACTGCTTAAAGTTTCCTTCCCAAATATTGAATCTTATTTAACTAAGGAGTATTTGTAGACGTTTTTGGCAACGGTATCGCCTACCCATATTCAGGCACGAAATGACATACCTGAATAAACAAATAAGCATCAAAATTTCTGAGCTCCGTAAAGTAGAATGGAACAAAAAACTCAATATACTTTATAAAAACGGAAAACCTGAAACATCGTCAAATTAGTAGAAAACAAAAGCAGACAAATACCTTTTCTAAAAAGCGCTTCGAACACATACTTTACAGATGTCGAAAAAGCCAATGTACTTGCCGTAATGTTTTCCAACAATCATATTGTCTCACAAAACTTAGGTGATGCTCACAACAACACTCTTGTAAGCAACACCATTCAAGCTTCTTTAGAAGAAAGGTTAAATCATCCTTCTTCCACTATTTTTGTAACCGAAGAAGATATACAATTTATATTAAATAATCTTGGACCTAAAAAATCAGGAGAACTTGATATGTTAAGAAACATTTACTTAAAGCATATATCTCCTGATATATGGAAACTTGCAAAAGTGGTACCCATATTAAAAGCTGGTAAACCTCCAGAAAGTCCAGAAAGTTATAGACCTATAAGTCTACTAAGCAACCTTAGTAAGGTATATGAAAAGGTAATAAAGGAGAAAATCTTAAAGTTCACAGATGATCATAAAATTTTTCCCAACGAACAGTTCGGTTTTAGGCGTTATCACAGAACATCCCATCAGGCACTAAGAATATGCAACTGCATTAAAAGAAATCGGTCAGAAGGAAAATCTACTGGCATGGTCTTATTAGACATTGAAAAGGCATTTGACTCTGCTTGGCATGAGGGTTTGATATACAAAATGGTACGTTTAAACTTTAATCCATATCTCTGTAAAATAGTCCAAAGTTTCCGGTCCAGTCGTCTGGTCGTAGTCGTAGTCCAGTCGTAGTATCTCTGATCTAATATACATTCAATTGGGTGTACCACAAGACTCAGTTCTTGCTCCAATTCTTTAAAACATTTATACATCTGATATACCAAAGTTACCCCTCTGTGATATAGCCATATTTGCAGATGACACCACAATATTTTCATCTCATTAATTCGCTCTTAATATTGAGAGGAATCTCAAAAATGGAATGAAAATATTATCACAAATGAAAAATCAAGCTAAACGAAGTAAAAATTCCGGCTATTTTTTTTACTCGGAAAAAAAAAATCATGCTTTCTTTCCAGCTCCCAACTTCAACTGAATGGAAGCTATATAAATTGGGAGCCCTTTGTTAGATATCTAAGTACTTACTTATATACCAAGCTTACATTTAAGGACCATATCACTAAAACTATAAAGAAAATAGGAATAGTAATAAAGATGCTGTATCCATTTATTAATAAAAAATCACTACTTTCCACTCACAATAAAATTATATTGCACAAAGTAATCTTCCAGGCGATTCTGCAATATGGATGCCAAGTATGGGGCGACGCTGCAACTTGCTACATAAACAAATTGCAAGACTCGCAAAATTAGATCTTAAAAATAATGCTAGATTTACCTTGGCATAACTCGTGATACTCATGTAAGATCGAATGTTAAATTAATTGTTCATAGAATCCTTAAACTCAATCATACGTTTAAAAAAAGATGTAGTTTTGCTGATAATCCGCTTGTATTGGGTATGTAATTTAATTCGTGCGGTTTTTTTTCCAAAATTTGAACGTTTATTTAAGAAAAACATGTACAATAGTATTATTCAAAGTATTGCCCATCTGAAGCTATGACTTTTTCCCATCTTTCTGGCAATTTGTGGATCCCATCCCAAAAGAACTGCGCCGGCTTGGCAGCCAAGAATGAATCAATCAAATTTTTGATATTCTGCTCTGATGTTAACCGTATTTCAGTGAAGGCGTTCCGCATCAACCGAAACAAATGGTAGTCAGAAGGGGCAAAGTCTCTGATAAAAGGCGGGTGGGGTAAGACTTCGCATTCACTGTTTTCCAAATAGTTCTTAACCGGAATAGCAACGTGGGGCCGATCGTTGTCATGATGGAAAATTATTGCCTCGTGTCTGGTCGCATATTCCGGGAGTTTTTCGGCTACTGCTCTCTTCAAACGGATTAATTATGTTCGGTAGCGTTGTCCATTTATGGTTTCACCCGGTTTTAGCAGCTCATAACACAGCACACCCATCTAATCCCACCAAATACAGAGCATTACCTTCACGCCATGGATATTCGGCTTTGCCGTTGATTTGGCTGGTTGGCCGGGTTTCACATATGATTTTTTGCGCTTGGGGTTGTCGTAATGGATGTAACAATCCGATGCAAAAATGACTTCCTTTTGTGGCGTTCCAGCAGCATTTCGGACATGCAAAACCGCCTTTCGACATCTCTCGGCTTGAGTTCATGTGGAACCCAATTTCCTTGCTTTTGAATATATCCAGCTGCCTTTTAACGTTTTGAAATGGCTGCTTGAGTGACACCCAAAGATTCTGCGAGCTCTTCTTGTGTTTGGTAACAATCTTCATAGAGTAATGCTTCCAGTTCTTCATCTTCAAACTTTTTTGGCTGCCCAGGACGTTCATCGTCTTCCAAGCCAGAATCACCACTTTTAAACCGTGAAAACCACTTTTGGCACGTTCGCTCAGCTAGCGTATGTTCACCGTAGACTTCCACCAAAATACGATGACTTTAGGCAGCAGTTCTCTTCATATTAAAGTAATAAAGAAGAACTCCCCGCAAAAACACTTTTTCAGGCACAAAGTTCGACATATTTGAGTGAAAAAATATTATTGTGGTTTACGCTTCAAATGAATGACATATACTGAAATGAAGTACAATGACAGTAGCTTTCCAACCCATGTTCTAACGGAATAATAACAATGGAACAATACAAGGTACGCCATTTCTTAGCAAACCGCACGAATTAAGTTATAGACACAATAGTTCGCAACCGGAATAGCAACGAGGGGCCGAGCGTTGTCATGATGGAAAATTATTGCCTCGTGTCTGGTCGCATATTCCGGGCGTTTTTCGGCTACTGCTCCCTTCAAACTGGTTAATTGTGTTCGGTAGCGTTGTCCATTGATGGTTTCACCCGGTTTTATCAGCTCATAATACAGCACACCCACCTAATCCCACCAAATACAGAGCATTACCTACGCGCCATGGATATTCGGCTTTGCCGTTGATTTGGCTGGTTGGCCGGGTTTCACATATGATTTTTTGCGCTTGGGGTTATCGTAATGGATGTAACAATCCAATGCAAAAATTACTTCCTTTTGTGGCGTTCCAGCAGCATTTCGGACATGCAAAACCGTATTTCGACGTCTCTCGGCTTGAGTTCATGTGGAACCAAATTTCCTTGCTTTTGGATATATCCAGCTGCTTTTAAACATTTTGAAATGGCTGCTTGAGTGACACCCAAAGATTCTGCGAGCTCTTCTTGTGTTTGGCAACAATATTCATAGAGTAATGCTTCCAGTTATAGACCCAATAGTTCGCAACCGGAATAGCAACGTGGGGCCGAGCGTTGTCATGATGGAAAATTATTGCCTCGTGTCTGGTCGCATATTCCGGGCGTTTTTCGGCTACTGGTCTCTTTAAACTGATTAATTGTGTTCGGTAGCGTTGTCCATTGATGGTTTCACCCGGTTTTAGCACCTCATAATACAGCACACCCATCTGATCTCACCAAATACAGAGCATTACCTTCACGCCATGGATATTCGGCTTTGCCGTTGATTTGGCTGGTTGGCCGGGTTTCACATATGATTTTTTGCGCTTGGGGTTGTCGTAATGGATGTAACAATCCGATGCAAAAATGACTTCCTTTTGTGGCGTTCCAGTTGCATTTCGGACATGCAAAACCGCCTTTCGACATCTCTCGGCTTGAGTTCATGTGGAACCCAATTTCCTTGCTTTTGAATATATCCAGCTGCCTTTTAACGTTTTGAAATGGCTGCTTGAGTGACACCCAAAGATTCTGCGAGCTCTTCTTGTGTTTGGTAACAATCTTTATAGAGTAATGCTTCCAGTTCTTTATCTTCAAACTTTTTTGGCTGCCCAGGACGTTCATCGTCTTCCAAGCCAGAATCACCACTTTTAAACCGTGCAAACCACTTTTGGCACGTTCGCTCAGCTAGCGTATGTTCACCGTAGACTTCCACCAAAATACGATGACTTTAGGCAGCAGTTCTCTTCATATTAAAGTAATAAAGAAGAACTCCCCGCAAAAACACTTTTTCAGGCACAAAGTTCGACATATTTGAGTGAAAAAATATTATTGTGGTTTACGCTTCAAATGAATGACATATACTGAAATGAAGTACAATGACAGTAGCTTTCCAACGCATGTTCCAATGAAATAGTAACAATAGAATTATGTACTTATGATTGATAAATGTTAGGTATACATATTTATTAGTAAATGTTTATTTATGTTAATAATTTATTGTTACTTATTTATTGAATATTTGTATACATATGTACATCTCTTTGTATGTATTATTGTCTTTTTTTTGTAAAGGGAATTTAGTCATTTTTGTTTCGTTATTATTTATTTAATATATACTTATTCACACTTATTTATGTGTTTATTTATTGTTTTATGTACATAAATATACGTAAGTTTATCCCGATATATATCTCTGTATATGCATATTGTTGTTTTTTTTTTTCTTTGTTTTTATATTGTATTTTTTGTTTTCGTTTTTCCTTAAAATTATTTTTGACCTGGTTTTTCTCCACGCATTCTTAATAGAACTAAAAATAATGTTTCAGTAGAAAGATAAAATATAAAATCATCAAATCTCTGTAAAATGTGCAATAACAATATTTCTGTAATATATTTGAGTACGGAATAACTTAAACTAAAACTAAAAACTAAGGTTGGTTGGATTGATGAAGGAGAACGGATTTAAAGGTAATATACCACAAATACCTTCCCGCTAACATTGTGATGTCTACAAATTTATCCTGAATATATTTCCACCACACAAAGGTTTTTTGGTTGATATCAAGTGTGTTGTACAAAAATTCTAATTCAGGTTTTAAAACTTGGTGTTGCTATATTATTTGTTGATCCCGTTTCTGAAGTGTTCTCTGAAGGTGCATATTCTTGAAGCAGATGCATTAGTTTGTGTCTTATGGAAACTTTTTCATAAAAATCCTTGTGCTCAAGGTCTTTATAGTGCGGGTCAAGCAAAGATCCTACTTGCCTTGTAGAAACATCAAGTGTTCCACCCCACTATAGATCGAACCTATTCCGTAAATCATTAGAAAAATTGATTTTAAACGATTTACAATTACAGTTACAATTTACTTAATTGAGACAATACAACCCATTATAATTATTGTTTGTATCAAGTTCATATCAATATAGCCGACTTGAAAAAAAATTTTTTTTGGCTTAATAACAAAAGTAAACATTTTTACATATTTACATCATTTCAAACTTCAAATTAAAGTATATGCTTGCTCCCGGCGTACAAAATTGCTTCTTTGGGCATTTAAAAACTAAAAAAAATACTAGAGTAGAAAAAAAGAAAAAAAATAATGGGGGTATCTCAGAAATATTGCCCAACATTATGTACTTACATATATATTATATATGATAAGAATTAATGTATGTATCGCCGTTTTCTATTCAAGTGATCTCCTTAATGCTTAATATAAGCCTTCCCATAAAAAGGTACTAGAAACCCATCATCTGCATTTGGTCGTTACCAGGTGTACTGATATGAAATGAGCGTCAAGATACAAATGTCTCGATAGGAAACATTTATTGTGAACGGGTCTTAATTTTTTTTTTGTTTGGTTGCTATGACACCTGTCAAACATATTTAGTATACCATACGTCATGTCACTGAGCAAACAACATCATATTTTTTCATCGTGTTGCAGAAAGCATTAATTAAAGAAAGTGCTGCAGAGTCGCATCGAATGCTTGTCGAAACATATGGTGATCCTGCAAAGGATGGTTTCAATGGTTCAGAGATAACGATTTTGATGTGAAAAATGAAGAACCTGGAAGACCACTAAAAAAGTTTGAAGACGCCGAATTGCAAACAATATTGGATGAAGATGACACTTTGAGTCAGAAACAAATCACAAAAATGTTAAATGTTCCACAACAAACAATTTCTGACCGTTTAAAAGGTATGGGAAAGATCCAAAAGTCTGAAAAATGGGTGCCACATGAATTGAGTGAACGACAGATGGAAAACCTAAAAACCACTTGTGAAATTTTCCTTCAAAGACACGATAAAAAATCAGTTTTGTATCGATTTGTTACTGGCGATGAAAAATGGATTTATTTTCAGAATCTTAAATGGAAAAAATCATATCGATTCGGCAAGAAGATAATGTTGTGTGTCTGGTGGGACCAGAAAGGTGTGGTGCACCACGAGCTCCTTAAATCTCGTGAAACCGTTAATACTGATCGCTACCGACAACAAATGATCAATTTGAACCATACATTAATCGAAAAACGACCAGAATGGGAAAGAAGGCATAGCAAGGTAATTTTGTTCCATGACAGTGCACCTGCACATAAAGCAAACACTGTTCAGGATACGACCAAAGCACTTGCCTGGGAGCTGTTACTCCACCCGCCGTATTCACCAGACTTTTCTTTTTTCGACTACCACTTATTTTCATCGATAGAACACGCATTAGCTGAGCAACACTTCGAATCGAAAACGAATTATCTTTTGAATTTCCCGCAGCAAAACTTTAGTATTCTTCGTTCGAAAATCTAAAGTTCCTTTGCTACATCAGGTGAGATTATGAACCAAGTACAGAACCCATAGATTAGGATAGGTCCAATTAGTGTTTAATAAATTAGTAATTTTGAAAAGTAATGGTTTTAAGATAGCAATTGCCATTGGGTGTGTATATCTAGGTACTTCATTTCGGTATGCAAAGGAATATTACTACCACTTATTTCTAGCGTAAGCAATTAAGCTTGCGTTTCTGAAACATGGATTACCACACTTATCAGTATTATAATTTGGATCCCACTTATTCAAATATTCTAACTAAATTGGTATTTTTTCCTTTATTTTGTAAAAAGCAATAAATGGTCTTCTATCACTTGTTAATGTAACAATATTACCTGCATATAGGATTGCACCTGGTTCGCCTAACCTTGGATGAGGCAGATGAAAATCTTGGACGTAAATATTGTTCAAAATCGGCCCAAGTATCGACCCTTGAGCTACACCTGAACAAACTGAAAAGAGGTCTGAGTACTTAGAATCTATAAAAATTTAGCTCGATCTATCTTGCAGAAAACTGTCAATAATTTTAATAATTCAAGCCGGAGAGTTAAGCCTAATTAATTTAAATAGAAGGCCTTTGTGCCAGATGGAATCTAATGCTTTTTCGAGATCTATGTCTAAGGTTACTCTATATTACATTTTCTTATTTTAAACCGAATTGGTAATTTTGAATCACATGTAATTCGTTGCAGAAGCTATTCAGTGGAACAACGATGACCTGTTCAAATAGTTTTCGAATGTTGGATAGCAGGGATATCGATCAAAGTTTGGTTATTTGTTTTGGTTTTTTTTTTAAGGTACGGGGTGTAAAAATTGTTAATGCAGTAGTTAAATAAGGAAGATAGGACGATCTGGGGCATATTCGCAATATAAAGTTTGAAATCACTTCGTGGATAAATGATTTTTTTTTTTATTTAGCGTTATTCTTTATAAATTAACAACATTCGGGCTAGTAAATGGCAGATGATTGGAAAGAAAGGATTACAGTCCTGGAAGGGGTAAAAGATGTTACAGTTTGATTGAGCTGGGTGTTACAAAATGCATCTACTGTTGACTGGATTTCTTTATTTTTATAAAGACTTAATACTGGGTCTGTTTCTGAATATAAAGAAGAATACAATTCTTAAAAGACCTTTAGTTTATTTGGGATACCAACTAGCTAGCTGCCCGCTATAAGCCAGCACATCTTTGGAAATATCAGTGTCGAAGAGTTTCCTACTAGTTATTTTGTCAATTTCTTTAAATACATAGGGGGATGGATTAATTTTTTGCAGTTTTCTCTTGAATGCATTGTTGGTATCTAATGCGACCCTCTCTTGATAATTCTGCTGAGACACTGAATCATTAAAGATATTCGTCATTGATTCTTTTGATATGACGATGAAAAAGTCTTTTAAACTGTAATAGCTAAATATTTTTAATAACTTTTTAGTATTGGGTCTATAACTTAATTCGTGCGGTTTGCTTAGAGATGGCGTAACTTTCATTATTCCATTGTTATTATTCCATTGGAACATGCGTTGGAAAGCTACTGTCATTGTACGTCATTTCAGTATAGGTCATTCATTTACAGCGTAAACAACAATATTTTTTTTTTTCACTCAAAGATGTCGAACTTTGTGCCTGAAAAAGTGTTTTTGCGGGGAGTTCTTCTTCATTACTGAAAACTGCTCCAGAAAGTCATTGTATTTTGGTGGAAGTTTATGGTGCGCTAGCTGAGCAAACGTGCTAAAAGTGGTTTGCACGATTTAAAAGTGGTGATTTTGGCTTGGAAGACGATGAACGTCCTGGGCAGTCAAAAAAGTTAAAAATGAACAACTGGAAGCATTACTCTATGAAGATTGTTGCCAAACACAAGAAGAGCTTACAGAATCTTTGGGTGTCACTCAAGCAGCCATTTCAAAACGTTTAAAATCAGCTGGATATATTCAAAAGCAAGGAAATTTGGTTCCACATGAACTCAAGCCGAGAGACGTCGAAAGGCGGTTTTGAATGTTCGAAATGCTGCTGGAACGCCACAAAAGGAAGTCATTTTTGCATCGGATTGTTACTGGTGATGAATAATGGATCCATTATGACAACCCCAAGCGCAAAAAATCATATGTGAAACCCGGCCAACCAGCCAAATCAACGGCAAAGCCGAATATCCATGGCGCGAAGGTAAAGCTCTGTATTTGGTGGAATCAGATGGGTGTGCTGTATTATGAGCTGCTAAAACCGGTTGAAACCATCAATGGACAACGCTACCGAACACAATTAATCCGTTTGAAGAAAGCAGTAGCCGAAAAACGCCCGGAATATGCGACCAGACACGAGGCAATAATCATGACAACGCTCGTCCCCACGTTGCTATTCCGGTTAAGAACTATTTGGAAAAAAGTGGATTGGAAGTCTTACCCCACCCGTCTTATAGCCCAGACCTTGCCCCTTCTGACTTCCATTTGTTCCGATCGATGCAGAACGACCTCACTGAAATACGGTTAACATCAGAGCAGAATATCAAAAATTGGCTTGATTCATTCTTGGCTGCCAAGCCGGCGCAGTTTTTTTGGTATGGGATCCACAAATTTCCAGAAAGATGGGAAAAAGTCATAGCTTCAGATGGGCAATACTTTGAATAATACTATTGTACATATTTTTCTTAAATAAACGTTCAAATTTTGAAAAAAAACTGCACAAATTAAATTACATACCCAATAGAATCTGAGATGTAATTGTATTTTGGTTTTTTGGAAACGCGGATTGAAGAATTATGTCCATTTGGTTGCGATGTCAATGAATCTATTTCTAAATTAAAGATAAATTAAAAGAGGAAGAAAATAAGTAATATTCAGCTCTTATAGGACACCAAAATGATCAGATGGTGTTGCAAACGTTGAACAAGTACATGAGCTTGCAATATTGAAGGACGAAGAAATAATTAGAAAATGCAGCATTGATGAGTATCTAAGTAATGTTGGACTATTAGCTATTATATCGAGGTTCAGAAAAGGAACGTTAAGGAACCAGTTTTGAAATAGATGATCATAACTATTGATGACACTTTCTCCCCGTGCTGAATGACGTGCATTAAAGTGTCCAACGATTACTGCCTCATCGAATGTATTTATTAAGGCGTAAAGTCGATTAAGATCTGTAGATAGGTAAGCGCCGGCATTAGAGAAAATGTATACACTTCCAATTATAATTTTTGTTACAGAGCCATTCGGATTATGGAATGTTATTGTCGCAAGACACGTTTAAAAAAACATCGTTTTGAAAAGACACTTCATCATATTTATAGCCTTCTTTTAAAATGATTGCCGTTCCTCTACCTAGATCGTTTCGGATGATAAAATTGTAGCCTTCAAATGAGGCCTTATACTTTTTTTTTTAATCTGTTTTAATATAGAAAACATATATGAGGCTTACAATTGTTAAGAATGTTTAAAAGCGCAACTCCTCTTGTATGAGAAATTATGGAATTGAAATTTATCAACATTAGTGCAAAATTATAGTTAGATAAAGTAGATTTTAAGGTTATTTTAATAGGTAACAAAGTCCAGTGTTTTCACAATTATAGTCACCAATTTAAAGGCACCAAAAGTCACTTTTATCTTTTAGTATCAGCTATCTGCCATCTGTCATTGCAGTTAGTAAAATGTTTTCCGAAAATTCTTTTGAAGATTTTGATATTTTTGAGAATTTAAACTTTTTCGAAAGCCTAAAATATATAAAAACCGATCAAATCCCTTCGAAGAGCTTGACGATAAGGAGTTTCAATCTCGGTACAGATTCGATAAGCTAACGATCCAGTTCTTGATCGAAAATCTCGATATCCGGGAGCCGGTAACAAATCGTGAACTTCCCATACCTGGATCCTTACAAGTTCATGTAGCACTTCATATTTCTTGGGATAAATGTTCATCAATGGTAATGGTAATGTTTTACCATGTTTTACCAATCAATTGGTAAAAAACAATTTATTTAATTTAAAAGTGTTAATAATGTACAGTTCTAGGAGCCTTGCATGGAATGTCACAGGCAATAGTTGGAAAAATAATAAAGGACATTTCGACAAAAATTGCTTCATTACTGCCCCAATTTATAAGGCTTTTCTCATCAGTTGAAGATTTCATCGAATTCAAGCAACATTTTTTTAGAATCGCAAGAATCCCTAGGGTGGACCTATCGACTGCACTCATTGTCGAATCAGGCGACCAGTAAAAAGTGTGGGCAGTACCAAAATTATTAGAAAGGTTAATCGTATAACTAGTTTAAAAAAAAAAAAACAAAAACATGCAACAACTTATTTGCTTATTTATGTTAAAGATTATTATTCGCTTAATGTACAAATTGTCACCGATGCTAATTGCAAAATAGTCGACATATGGTAGTTGCAAGGTCTCGTTTATCACTGCATGATTCTAACATTTGGAATATCTGTAGCCTAAAAAGATATTTTTTTTTTATAATACCGCGCGTGCACCAAGGGGATATGAATACCCTTTTACTGGCCTTTTCTCCAGGGCGCGGGCGGGTGGTGTAGTAGTTTGAAACTCAGGTGTATTAGGTTTCGATATTTTTCTCAGAGGTGGTTGTCAAACTGGACGGGACGAGCTGGTACATACTCAACCATTGGGTCTTAAGCACGTTCTAGTTGTTAGTTCGTAACATTTAGCCCAGCCAGCAACCACTTCAACATTAGTGTTATGCCTTCATGTGAGAGCTGACGCCGACGGGATTTTCATATAACTACATACAAATTCTATGAAAAGACTTTTTCACAGAATTGCCTCTCACGGGATTCGAACCCACGACACTCTTCAAGAACGTTGGAAGATACAGTGAATATTCAACAAGATATAAATATAGGGTTTTCTAATAACGACTTGACAAATTTTTTTTTTTTTAAAATAAAAGTCAAACCATTTGAGATATTTCAAAAACTTTATTATTTGATTGAAGTACAATCAAAACATTTATGAATGGAACTCGACTTCGTTCATATGGACCACCGTGGGCACGCTTGCAGCGGTCGATTCGTTGGTCCCAATTTTCAACGACTCGGCCACACATTTCGGCCGAAACGGCCGCTATTTCGCGTTCAATGTTGGCTCCGAGCTCTTCCAACGTCGTCAGCGTATTGGCATAAGCCAATGACTTAACGTAGCCCCACAGAAAATACTCAAGTGGCGTTAAATCGCACGAACGAGGCGGCCAATCGACTGGCCCATGTCTTGAGATAACACGCTCACCATACTTACTCTTCACTAAATCGATTGTGGCGTATGCCGTGTGGCTTGTGGCACATCCTGTTGAAACCACATGTCGTCCAAGTACATATCTTCCAATTCGGCCCAAAAATTATCGATGATCATGGCGCGATAACGCTGACCATTCACAGTAACGTGACGATCGTTATCGTCGACGAAAAAATATGGCCCAATAACGCCGCCGGCATGCAAACCGCACCAAACAGTTATTTTTTATGGATGAAGTGGTGATTCATGAAGCATATGTGGGTTTTCACCCGACTAATAACGCATATTTTGCATATTGATGAACCTATTGAACCAAAAATGAGCTTCGTCACTGAAGATGATTTTGCGATGAATTTCATCATCTTGGCGCATCTTCTTCAGAACCCAATCGGAGAACGTACGTAGCTTCAAATGGTCCGTCGGCTTCAATTCTTGAGTCAGCTTGATCTTGTATGGGTGTAAACCAAGATCTTTTCGCAAAACACGCCATAATGTGGTCTGAGCGATGCCAAATTCTTGAGAACGCCGTGGAATTGACTGATTTGGATCGTTTGCTACTTACGTCTGAACGGCAGCGATATTTTGGACACTTCGACCAACCCGTTGTCTCACTGACACGGCAACATCACACAACGAATATGTAGACTCAACTTTTTGCACTAAACTTATTATTGCCTGTCTACTAGGGCGAGAATTACGACCGAAAATTGGAGTTAATGCTCTTAAATTTGCAGTCACCGACTCTGAATATCTGTAGAAAATTTTTATAATTTGCAGACGTTGCTCATTAGTGTACTTTACCATGATAAAAATGTGGAGTTTACTGAATAAACTTGTAATTGCCTGTCTACTAGGGCGAGAATTACGACCGAAAATTGGAGTTAACGCTCTTAAAGTTGCAGTCACCGACTCCGAATATCTGTTGAAAATTTTTATAATTTGCAGACGTTGCTCGTTAGTGTACTTTACCATGATGAAAATGTTGAGTTTACTGAATAAATTGACAGTAACAGTTTGATGATTAGTGAAAGAGTGCGTTCATAAATTAAATTTAAAGTTGTCAAGTCCCTATTGGAAAAACCTATATAAATAAATAAATAAATTTATAAATTTATAAATCAGTACTTTTGATTTTGGAATGAAACTTAAACATTTATAAAACATTAGAATTATTTTTTTTAATAAAACAAATATCAAACTTCAAAAAACAAAATAAATAAATAAAAGCTTTAACTTGTCACCGTTCTTTAATTGTCGTTCGTTTTTAATACCCTTCTCGGGCTTGCAAAAGTAATTCTTTTGCAAGTGCAACTTGCAACTTGCAAGTCATGCAACTCTTCCGAATGCGATATTTCTTTTTTTATTTGTGTATGCCTTGCATTTATTACATCGCAGTTTGTTGTTGGTTTTTTGGGTAATTTCCTTAGGCCATCCAGCAAGCTCCTTGATAAAGTTGGAGCAACGGGTATGGGCATGCATGGTTCAAGAGATTCGGCAGTTGTGTCTATTTAAGTAATGGAAGGGGCTCCGGATATAACAGGGCTTATCATCCTGTTGGCAGTAGAGTTATACGGTTGGGAATTAGCAAAACAGGTAATTGGCAGAGCACTATCGCTATCAATATAGATAGTGTCTTCCGTTAGTTGTTCAGATATCATAGCCTGAACTAAAATATCGCAGGGATCTGTTGCTGGGATATTGATAATGTTCCCCGTTGCTTTTATTGCCTTTTTGGTAACTGTATTGGCTTTCTTAGCTGATCCCTTCATTCGCGTCCATTGTTGCCTTAATTTTGCTTCTGTGGTACCCAACTGAAGCCATCCCTGATGCAATGGACTCCTTCATCTGTCAAACAAATTTAAACTTTCGAAAAGTGTTGCCTTTAAACTGTGTTTTGCTTCTCAAAGTTTCAATTTTTTGTTTTTTTGACTTAAAGACATCGGAGGTACATTTTAAAGTTGATACTAGTTAGTGGTAGGTTAAAAACTGCTTATAATTAAGTGCAAAATTAGCGCCTGATTTTAAAGTTAGAGTGACGTTAGTTAGTGCGCACTAACCCTGCCTAATATAAGGTGACTATAATTTTGCGCACTTTTGTTCAACTTAGTAGGCTGCATTATACGACAGCATAATGCAACTGCACCATTGGTTGGAGTTGTAGGTGATTGGGTTAGAACTGTCTTATTTTAATTAGAAGATCTTTGAAGAAAATATTAAAAAGTTTTCTTGTTTCATTCAAAAAAGTATTAAGATGATCACCAGATTGGTTGTTATTATAACTAACGAAACTAGTTTGTTAGTAATTTTTATTACCGGTTAAAAGAACATTTCATGGTATTTATGAGTTGCTCATTAGCAAAATACGGCAATTTTGTTTATTAACGTATCTATTGAGGCAGAAATGGGCTTCATCACTGAACAAAATTTCACGATAAAACACTGGATTTTCATTGAGCAATTGCAACAGCAAATTTTTCAAAATCGTCATCATGTTTTCGGCTGGCAATGGCCAACCTCCGAAAGTCAAATTCTTCCTATGTAAAAACTTCTCAGGAGAGCCGTTCAGAACCGGCAGTGAACAGTAGGCCCTGCTCAGGAGTGTAAGAATTCACAAAGTGAGAAACACAAATGAGTGCGAAAAGCTAGGTGTTGGCCCACACCGTGCTGTCGCGCAACTTATTTATTTTTATTTATTTTTTCCAAAACCCATTTACTGAAAATATGACGCAAATTCAAGATTCTCACGTTAAGAAACCCAAGTTGTCGAATACGCCAAGCCAAGCTGCTGAGAACGACGACGAATGGATTCGTTACGGTTTTCGCGTACACCCACTATGTTCTGGATGTGCTCTAACCGTATGTTACTCGAATCGCATGGAAAACATTTCTCACAGAACGCTGATTTTCGTAATACAGCTGAACAATTTGGAGACGCTGTTTTGGTATGAATCTTTCCACATTGACTTGCCAAATGATATTGAATAAAAATGACGAAGAAATTTGGTAGGAATCACGCGTGATATGTCAAAAAAAGCCTATTGAAAATCAAACCTTGCGATGAATCACCCTATATTTATAGTGTGTTTTACGGCAATTTTGTTTTTGTGTGCTATATTCCTAGCTCTTTGAGTCGAAAATTCAAAGGGACTTTAAAGATGCGATACAGACATCAGAGTCATGAGATTCTGTGCATAGTACACATCTACTATTGTATGCACAACATCCGGCCGCATGCCCAAATCGTTCATATCGATAAACCCTAATAACCCCCTTATTCAGTTTCTTTTTTCCAATAGATTTTTTAGTGAAGCGAGTATCTAATACTGATAAGGTCTTTAGTGGACTCACCTATCTCCATCTGAATAGTGAAAATTTTTAATTTAATGTTCACTTCCTTGGATTTAGGAGTCGCGAAATATGCTTTAAATCATTAATTTTACATTCTACTGCGGCAAGTTTTACAACTTCACTAATAAGACTTTAGTTTGCACCAAATATGAATATAGGTGGACAGAAAGGTGCGATTGATGGAGCATCACTACTCGTATTCACAATTTCATTGGGTTAACTATTAGGTTTGTTACTCCTCGCATTAGAATTGATGGTTGATTGATTTGCTTTAGGCTTATCGAGTTGATAGAAAATATCCATTATTGGCGAAAATCGGTTATTCAGCAGATTGTCTTTCCTCGGTGAGGACGACTCGGAAACCAATCTCCTTCTTATTTTCCCGTCGCTGGGTTGGTAATTACTGGCAGCACGCTTGAGATTACCGATGACAGTTGTCCACTCACTTGAACAGGTTTTGTTGACTTTCGTCGTACAATTCGGTTTTAAAGTGTTGGTGTTTGATCTAGTTTGATCTAGTCACACTTCTACTTGGTGACTGCACGGTCCGAAACACGTAAGAAGGGCTCCCTTCTATATATTTATTGGGTGTTGTTGTTGTAACATTAGTGGTGGTCTGTATGTGATTCTGATTATTCACATATTCAAAAGAAACACTCGCATTAGCAGATGCTTTGCTAAGCTCACTAGATTTGTTATTCAGCATTAATGCTGAACATTCACCTTTGCCTTCTCACTAAATTCCACTTTAATAAGATTTTATCATGTTTGCGTCATTTTCAGATGATAACATATGTTGCTCCAACATATTTTGCATGAGACGTTGAACTATGAATGTAGATAACTTTTTATTGCTGAGAATTTTTGTTAAAGCTTAAATCGGCCATCGCCTTGTAGAGCTCAAGATGATGAAAGCTGTCATGTGCGGCATTGAAGTCGATGAAGAGATAGTGAGTCTCGATTTTGAATTCGTTAATCAGGAGACAATACAACATGTATACTTATATTCAAACTTACGATTACTCAGAATCTTACTAGCTAATATATAACAAGCCCAGCGTCTATTCGTTAAATTGTTGTTTACTTTTGCAGACATGAGCAAGTATGAGAGAGAGCGAACTTAGTCGCTCATTGCATATCTAAATTTGACAGATAACATACAGTGATTAACACTAAACTACGAAGAGTGCAAATTTTGACAAAAAAATTTAAATTAAAATATTATGTTACATCCATAAAAATTTACTGTTTGGTGTCAGCGATTACAATTGAAATTGTCCAATTGTCGACGAAGCTATTAACATAAGACAAAACTGCCGTATTTGGTCCGATGAGCAATGATGAGCAAGAGCTCTCAATGCAACAAATGTGGTTTATGGTCCGACGGAATCATAGCTAAGTGAAAACAACATTACCATTCAACTATCGTTTAATGATTTCAAATTTTCTTCTCCCCCAAAAATGCACGAGTTGAACCTGGTCAACAAGACGTTCGTCCAGCAAGACGGCGCTACATGCTAAATAGAACGCGAATCGATGGACCAGTTGATAAATGAGTTCTGTCAACAATTTATCTCTCATTTTGGACCGGTGAATTCACCAGCTAGATCGTGATACGATAGGAATACGTCAAATCACTTATCTGTGCCGATAAATCAGGACCAATTGTATCCTTGGAAGACAACATTACACATGTTATTTGCGAGATACAATATGCTTGAAAAATGATTCGAAATTAGATTCACCGTATGGATCACTGAAAACGTAGTCGTGGTCAACATTAACATGAATAATCCTTGAAAAGTAAATGGCAAGCATTGATTTATCAACTCAAATAAAAATCTTATACATTCTTGTAATATTCCTGTATTTTTTTTTGTATTTATATCCAGGGCGCGGGCGGGTGGTGTAGTAGTTTGAAACTCAGGTGTAGTAGGTTTCGATATTTTTCCCAGAGGTGGTTGTCAAACTGGACGGGACGAGCTGGTACATCCTCAACCAGTAGGTCTTAAGTACAACATCAGTGTTATGACTTTATGTCAGAGTTGACGCCGACGGGATTTTTATATAACTACATACAAATTCTATGAAAAGACTTTTTCACAGAAGTGCCTCGCCCGGGACTTGAACTCACTACCCTCTGCTTGAGGAGTCTATGCATATACCACTACACCACGGCCACCCCGAGCTGGAATTTCTAAATGAGCCATCAGTTTAAAATATTCTAGCTGGATGTATTCTCTCTATCATCTCATTGTGGAATGCTTTGAATTGTGAATCCGTTGTATCTTTTTTCTTGTAGTTCGCCAAGGTGGTATTTAGATGTTGCCGAGTAACTCTCTATATTTGGGAGACAAATTTCGGTGGTTTCCAACAAAGAAACCATGTTCCTTATTGCAGAAATAGTGCCCTTACAAGGTTTTCCCCATACTAAGTGATTCCCTAGTTACCTTGTGGAGTGGATGCAATGGATTTACCACAGCTTCACTTATAAGTCCTACAGATCTATTCTTTTCAAGGTGTGTACCCAAAGTGCTATTATTGGCGTTGTTTTATAGGCACCTGTTGCTGTGCAAAAGCATTGGTTGATGGCGGCGTTTATACTTTCGACGTTTTTTTTGGAAGTCCACATAAAGGCTATCAAGCCATTTTAAAGAGAGCCTTCTACCAAAGTCTCAGCCAATCGGATCGCAGTCTCCATATGGGGGCCTTTAAAATTGGAGCAAACCATTTTAAGTGCATTGTTGCGCAATTTAAGTTGACTTATTGCGGTTTTAATTTGTAAATTCCATTTTAAATTTCCAGAAAAGTATATCCCGATGCAATCTCTTTTTCTGCAAATATTGATTGCTTAAATTTTTGTTGATGGAACTGAAGCACCTCTTTGCAGCGCCCATTGATGGATTGCTGAGTCAGTCAGCTTCCAACAGTTGATTAACATGATTAGGATGTGCGAAAGCCAGTGTGAATATATTGTCTGCATAAATGCCGACAAAGTCGAAGTCGTATCTGCGGTTATTAAGTTGACATATCAGCGAATCGATATAGGCATTGTATATAGTATTAATACCGATAGTGGTGCTCCTTGTGGAACCCCGTTCTCCATTTGAACTATTGAAGATTTAATTTCATTAACATTAACCGGAAAAGTTCGATCTGTCATAAATGAAATGACAATCTTTAAGATATCTTTAGGTATCCCCCATGAACTAAGCTGTTTAATAGCTGGAATGAACATTACATTGTCGAAAACCATTTCAAGGTCAGCTGATAGAAAGCCCACAACGAAAGATTCTTAACAAGTTTTGTTTCTAATAGATGTAACAGACTTTAGACACCCCTATTTTGTATAAAGGCGTGTTATGCCGGATGTGACCTTTCTTCTTCTTCCCAAACAATTCGTCTTGCAATGATTTTTTTCAAAATTTTGGAGAGAACTGGGAGAAGTGATATAGGCCGATAAGCTTTAAACAAATGAGATATTCGTGATTATTTTCTGGAATGAGCTTAAGTAGTGCTCTCTTCCAATCATGTGGGATATTACCAGTACTTAATATATTATTGTACAATATAAAGTACATGAATAAAAATTATTTTAATTTAAAATATTCCTTTGAACTGAAAAGACTCGGATTCAATAATTATACAAATATTAATGTTTTTTGTTTTTATGGTCTTAGATGGTTGAATTTGAACTGCACTTGTTTTCTTTCAGATACGGTCTCTTATACATGTCATATGCTAGTATGAAGTAGGTAGAATTCGATTTTCTACATAGAGAGAAACTTATAAAAAATATGTGTGTACCATTTCAATTTTCTACAGTACAGATTCTTTTTTTTTAGATTTTCATCGCAGTGATTTATTATACTGTATGTTATCTTATCACATCCCGGAGAAGTTCCTTTCGCGGTGCAGATAGTCATTTCTAGTTCGGCAGTTGTTATTTAGTTAGTTGTTGAACTTATATCCAACTCAGAGACTAAAACAATTCACCAATATCGGAACTAACAGCTATCCAGAAGTGTCTGTCTCTCACCAAAAACCTACTTGGGAAGAAAATAATATTCACAGATAATCTCAGTGTTTTAAATGGTCTTAAAAGTGAATCAAACAAATGTCCATCCTTTGAAAAAATCAGGGCTATATGAAATTCCAGTAGAGACATCTTTTTGGCTTGGGTTCCTGGCCATGTAAGTTCAAGGAGCAATCAAGATGCTGACACAGCAGCCCTCCCACTTATAGTAGAAACTCTGCTTTAATTATCCGAAAACATTTTACAGCACTAAGAGTTAAAGAATTAGCAGTCCTATGGAAAAATAATCATACCTTTCTGCGTAAGTACCAGATACATCATTTACACAGTTCATATAATTAAAACCTATCAAGAGAAAACTGTATAAAACTTCTCCGCATGAAAACTGGCAAAACTCTCTTCACAAGTAGGCATTACTTCACAGCACAGGACTCCGAAACATGCACTTTCTTTGGTTTAGAACTATCAGACTGGCATATTTTAGTTATCTGCCCTATATCGAAGATAGTAAAAGATGACGGCGACGAACAACGACTGGCTGAGTTATTAAATCCAAACAACCCTTAGTCGATACTTCATATCAAGCAAGCCACAACACTTCATCATAAATTTATTGATATTTAACAATTATTTTCTTTTCGTAAAATCAGTTACTTTACAATTTCATAATTAACTTACCTACTCGTAGTTCATTAATTGTTTCCTCTTTTTCAACATTTGCACTCTCTTTAAGTTTGCCAAAAACACCTAAAAAACGACTTCAAATGGAATTGTCACCCTGAAGTCTTATTATAAAGTTATTTTTATAAATTGATTTTTGTAAACAATTTGAATAAATAAATAAATAATCCATTACGGTATCTAAAAGCTTCAAATGACAATTTTTAATTTTAAGCTGTGATCCATTTTTTACTCACAAAAAGAAAAACCAAACATCAATAATGAGAGATTCATAATTTGCAGAGTTATTTGGAAGAAAGTATTGTAAAGTATTGTAAATTCAATATTCAAGCGTTTTTGATTATTGTTAGTTTATAGAATATTTATTTTGGAATTTATTTAGGCAATTGAGTAGACAAACACGGGCTGAAAAGTCCGTTTTATAGTAAAAACACAAAATTTTTGCAAAATTCAACCTTATTTATCAATATAGTTGCCTTCGAGGGCGATACATTGAAAAGATTTTTCAATCTTTCGATACCACTTTTGTAGTACGATTTCGGTTTAGCCTCAAAACAGGCCTCTGTTTCGGCGATTACTTCTTCATCGGTCTTAAATCTCTTTCCGGTGAGCATTCTTTTGAGGTCTGCGAATAGAAAATAGTCGCTGGGGGCCAAATTTAGAGAATACGGTGGATGGGGAAGCAATTCGTAGCCGAATTCATTCAATTTTGCCATCGTTTTCATCGACTTGTGACTCGGTGCATTGTCTTGATGAAACAGCACTTTATTTTTCTTCAAATGCGGCCGTTTTTCTGCAATTTCGTCCTTCAAACGCTTCAACAACGCAATGTGATAGTCGCTGTTGATAGTCTGCCCCTTTTAGAGATAGTCGATGAAAATTATTCCATGTGTATCCCAAAATACGGATGCCATAACCTTGCCTGCCGACTGTTGAGTTTTTGGTCGTTTTGGACGAGGTTCGTCACCTGCTCGCCACTCAGCTGACTGCCGACTTGACTCTGGTGTGAAGTGATGGAGCCAAGTTTCATCCACTGTCACATACCGACGCAAAAATTCGGCTTTATTGCGGTTAAACAGCTTTAAACACTCCTCCGAATCATCAACACGTTGCTGTTTTTGGTCTACTGTAAGCAAACGCGGCACCCACTTGGAACAGAGCTTAAGCATGTCCAAATATTCGTGTATAATATATCCAACACGCTCTTTTGATATCTTCAGAGCATCAGCTATCTCTATTAACTTCACTTTACCATCATTCGTAGTCATTTTGTGGACTTTTTTGATGTTTTCATTTGAAACAGCCTCTTTTGGACGTCCACTGGGTGCATCATCTTCGGTGCTTGTATGACATCTTTTAAATTTTTCAATCCACTTGCGAATGGTTCGTTCGGCTGGTGCAGAGTTTGGGTAACACTTATCAAGCCATTTCTTTGCATCGGTTGCATGAATCAACAAACGAAATTGCTTTGAATCCATTTTTTTTCACAATAACAAAAGTTGCTTCACTCACAACGCTATATCTCGAGAACTAATCGTCCGACAGCTGTCAAATTTATACACGTATCTTTTGAAGGTTGGCACTAAAATTTTATTTTGAATTGAAATAATGGAAATGGAAATTACAAAAATAGGCAATCCCTGTCTAGGAAGAGTGTAAGAGTAAGTAAAGGCGAAATTTCGACTTCATCCATCTCCCTCCTGGTAGAGGGAACAGCTAGCTCAGTGCCTGCCACCTTTTTCACCGCTGCTAAGAGTGCGAAGAACGCACACCAAAAGGCAAGTGTTTTGCTAGGCTTAAGGTAGCAAAATATAAGAGTTGCGATCCCAGCAACCTAATCTATTGGGGTGGTTTGTGATATACTACATGATGAACTATATTTTAGTGGAACTTAATGTGTGCATTGAATGACGCCGATGTAAAATAAATTGGTATAACCTTTCAGTTAAATTTAAATATTTAATGTCTTTAATTAATACTTCATGTACGAATAAGAAAATGAATTTTAATTCTTAGGATGAATTCAGAATTGGTTAACAATAGTAATGAATTGAAATAGCAAATAACAAAATTATATTTGTTGAAAAATTGGGGAAACATACTCCTCCTCTTGAAGAGCTTATGGCTTATGCATACTGTTGCAACTGATCGTTTGGTGGTACCGGTGGGGCGGTCTTCAACGTAACTACTCGAACAACATTGTCTGCTTCAGGATGAACTTCAGATACTTTTCCAAGTTTACACTTTAAGGGAGGAAGATTGTCATCTTTACTTTTTTAAATGTTTTTTTTTTTTTTATTTTATTCAATATATATATATATATATATTATATTCAATATTTAGTTTAATACACTTATTCCAGCGATTTTCCAACTTCTTGATCCCGTCCGAAAAGTAATTTTCCGGAAGGTCTGCAAAATACTCCTCCGTCGAGATAATAGTCCGAGGAAGCCGTAGGTCATTGATTTTAGGCATGGTTGCGATGCTATTGTGCGTCGGTGCATTGTCTTGCAAAAAGAAATTTTTTTTTTTGCTTCATGTGAGGTCGTTTTGCAGCGATTTCGGCTTTCAATCGCTCCAATAATGCACAGTAATACTCGCTGTTGATGGTTTTTTGCTTTTTAGTCCACGAAGAGTATGCCATAATAATCCCTGAAAACCGACGCCATAACCTTTCCGACCCATCTAGCCTCTCTCGGCCGCTTCGGAGCACTCGTGAGGCTTTAGTCCATTCTCGGGGACTCATTCTGTTCTCTGGTGTGTAATAGTGGATCCAAATTTCATCAACAGTTACCAATCGCTGCAATTCCGCATCAACAAGTCCAAAAACTCTTTCGATGTGCTCTCGCGTTCGTGTTTTTGGTCAGCAGTGAGTATGCGCGGCACCCAGCGGTAGGATAATTTTTTCATATGCAGAATATTGCCCAAAGTATGGCGTGTGCGCTCAGTGCTAATCCTTGTGGTATCTGTTAGGTCGCGCACCTTCAGCCGGTCAGCCAACACCATTTCATGTATTTTTTTTTTTTGACATTGTCCTCTGTAAGCGCATCGGATGCCCTGCCGCTGCAGACTTGATCGGTAGTGAGGTTGCGACCACCACGAAACTCTCAAAACCAATAATTGATGGTGTAATCTGACGGAGCATTAGCCACATAATTTTTATCCAACTTTTCTTTTGTTTTCTTCGCCGTTCCGCTTCTCCAAAAATAGCGTTTTATGAGAGAACTAAAATCGTTTTTGTCCATACTCATCATGATGCCAAACACGTCAACCACAACAATCAACAATCAACAATCAAAATAAAACTAAAGACAGTATCGCACTGAAATTTGGCACGCCTGCCTAAAGATGAACCGACTTTAAGGCACCATAACCTTTATTGTAGTAGCGGCGAATTCTGGCGGTCAAGGAGGTTACTTTTCACCCCACTTTGTACCTTGAGTAGAAAGCACTCTTTACGCCATTTGTTTCGTTGTTGCAAGGTTTAAAGATATTCAGTTTGCCAACGACGTCAACCATTGCACTCGTTGCCAGAGACTTAAATTTGTTAAGGTTTTGTCTGTTAAATCTGGTTCAGGAAGAACTAGAAGTGAAATACCTGTCAAGAAGTGACCAGGGGTGAGTGGTTGTAGGTCATTGGGATCTTCGGATAAAGGAGGAAGAGGACGGGAGTTGTAGATACCTTCTATCTGGACAATGACAGTGACAAATAAAAATAGCAACACAAGCCTTTACAGCTGCAGTCTGTAAAGCGACGGGAATGTACCATGAATGGGCCGCAAAAGTAGGTGTCCACGACACTGAAAGAGCGAAAAGGCATGACTCGACACGCAGGGTGATAGCTGTTAAAAGTGGATGGTAAAAAGTTAATTCAAAAGAAAACACGTCCATCTTTCAAGCGATACAAATAAAAAAGGAAGTTTCTTATATCAATATGGTTGACTATCAAAGTGTTAAACTGTCAGACTAAACTTCATAACAGAATAAAGTTGGACAAATTGGAGCTTTCACAAATCTAATAACAAAAATAGCCCATTGCAGGATATTCAAAACGAGGATTTGCTCTAGCACAAAAAATACATTTTCTAATAATTTTCCGAACAGACCAATATTTTTCACGAATTATTCCTATTAATCCTTGAACTCCAATATGTTGGTATTTTTTAGGCAAATGTTTAATTAAAGCATTCGTAAAAACGTGCTTGCTGGGAAATAAAATTGGGTGCTTAGTTTCATTTTTAAGTTCCTGACGCTAAGTAATCCTCTTTCATCAACAAACGAATTTGTTGATTGTGAATTTATATGTGATTTAGCAAGAATTGGTTTCCCTCTCTTCAGCAACGCAATTTCCTTTGCATATTGACTAGCTTGCACCAACTTTAATATACAGCTAAGGGCTCAAATAATTAATGTCAATAAAATCAATTTTTTATTGGACAGAAAATGTATGCTTGATCGGTTTTCTTTCCAGCAAATCATCCTCTATGGAGAAAAGAGTTATTTCGTTGGCCCCGTTTTCACGAGGCAAGGTCAAAAAGCTGGGGCCAGGAAACCACAATTTTGAAGCACTTAATTCACTTTTAATAGCCCCTCTCGACACTAAGTCCGCAGGATTGTAATTAGGGTTGATGTGCTGCCACTGTTCAACCGACGAGAGGCGTTGTATAGCTAAAATTCTATTTGCCACAAATGTCGTTTGATTTTGAATTGACTTAAGTCCACCAGTTGAGCACGAAATGTTATCCACCACTGATAATGTGACTGGGGAAGTGCTTCATTCCAATCAAAGCGTTCTTTCCATAGAATTTGCATAAAGATCTTTGTCGGATACAATTACGGGACTAATCAATGCCAATGGATCATATAGTCTTGCAATGTCAGCTAAAACTGCTCAATTAGTAACTTTGCAGCATTCTTAGTTATTGACCGCATAGAGAAATGAATCTATCTTGGGATCCCACAGCATACCCAGTGTTTTCACAAATCCGATCGTACGACCGGACCTACATGCAAAATCCCATTGAGACTAATTCCATTGTGGAAGAGTCTTCTGCCTTTATGACGCAGTGGTGAGGAATGAATGAATCAGGTTTGACCGTTAGCTCCATGGGATGAAGCCTTTCATATTCTCTCATAAATGAAATGTATTGTTTTGCGAGTTCGGAATTTTTATGTAAGTTTTCTCTCTAGGCTAAGAAGTTTGCGGAGAGTTTATTAGTACGATGTGCCCAAACACTGCGTGTCGACTTTAAATGGGAGTCTTAATTCAATAGAACCATCTTCTAATCGTCGAACATTTTTAGAAAAGTGATCTTCACAAATCTTTTCTGATTTTGTCAAAACGTTCTCCCTAGTGTTTTGATTTTCAACTTCCCAGAATAGTTTTAAAATGTGATCCAGGCTTGTGATATGTTTTAACTCTCGAAATAAAGTGTTGCATGCAAAATTTGTGCCTTTGGTTTTATGATCAAAACTGCCAGACACGATCCATCGCAAACGCGTATTTTGCAATGTAGGGAACTGATCGCCTCCTTTTATTTGCCCGATGGAGAGTAGTCCAAGGAAATGCTCTGCTCCAATCAGTAATCTATAGCACCCGGTGTTACAAAGAGAGGATCTGCCAAATTGATATTGGCGGGAATTGGCCATTGTGAAATGTTT
Source organism: Volucella inanis (assembly GCA_907269105.1). NCBI lineage: Eukaryota > Metazoa > Arthropoda > Insecta > Diptera > Syrphidae > Volucella > Volucella inanis. The sequence goes on from OU026153.1 coordinate 41,705,956, forward strand.
TCGGGGACATCGGGAAGAAAGTTCACTATTCGATTTACAATTAATGCTTATTCATGACGTGGATTATGGCAGTGGCTAGAATCATATTCCGATAATTATGTGTATCCTCACGAGTTGTTGAAATGAATGTGGAAATTTTGTGGACCTTGGGTATCAAAATAGTTTACTGTTGATGAAGTAGGCGAGTTAGTTGATTTCGATGAATTATGTTGCTTGTTATCGTGGAGTTAGGTGTGGTGAAAGTTGAAAGTTTACCCATAAGGCATTACTAGAGAAAAATTGATGTTTCTGATCGAGGGATAGATTCGAAAACTGATAACATCTGTAAATAACATGACCGCGCCTTTTGAAAAACGTACAATTAAAGTTGCGTGTTGTTGAACTATATTCACGTACTATGGCAAAGCTATTTGGCCGTTAGGTCCTCGGTTAGGGTAAGACTCCTCTTTGTGAGAAATTTCGATAGTTCTTGATAGCTGGGTATTTTGTCTGATGGTCCTTCATCTCTCTATTTGCTAAGTGTTTCCAGATCGAGCTTCGGCAGAGTTATCTGGATCAATAAATCATCCCAATGAGCGACGGGACGTCCCAATGTGGATATGGCGCGGAGATGGCTATTTATTTCTTCGAGCATTTGACGGAGACTGCTTGATGAGGACTTGCGCAGAGGTGGATACAGCATTATCTTTTTGATGTGGTCGGTGGCAATTAATTTTTTATTGTCGTAGTTTTCGATAAGCAAGCTTGCGACGTCATAGTTTCCTTCAGTAATCTCAAGTGATTGCACTGTTTTAGAAGCTAGTCCAGATAGTGACAAAATGAGATAGAGGAATTTTGATACGTTGATAAGGTTAGGATTGGTATGGATGAGTGAATTAAATGTCTCATGAAACGACAACCACTCAGTTACTTCACCTGTTAATAAAGGTACTTTGAGATCTAGAAGTTTTATTTGAGCACATTGCTTGGATGGACCCGATACAACCTCTTCTGATGTGATCTGCGCAATTTTGCGAGATTTAATATGATGCACAAACGATGAATGAAGTGCATAGTACATCTCTTCATATACTCCAGGAATATCGACAACGGACACTGCTTCTTTAGGGTCCGCTTCCTCCACTTTGGCTTAAAGGGATTGAAAGGCCTTAAAACTCACTTCCAGAGGTTCAAGATGCACTTCGAACACGGAAACAAACGTGGCTTCATTGATTTTTGACTTGAATTCGTTGATACGTTCAACTGGCTTGACAGCAACATATCTTCGGGCCTTTAGCGACTCCAGCTTATCTTCTTTCCTTGTTCCAGACATTTTTACATGCGATAAAATTAATGATCGTGACTGGGTCAATATTCAAGCGTTTTGGATTATTGTTAGTTTATAGAATATTTATTTTGGAATTTATTTAGGCAATTAAATAGGCAAACAAGGCAACTACAATTTACAAGTTCTGACTTCTCAGTAACTATATTATATATTATATAGAATTTTCCAATAGGTGCTTGACAGCTTTGAATTTAATTTGTGAACGCACTCTTTCACTAATCATCAAACTGGTACTGTCAATTTATTCAGTAAACTCAACATTTTCATCGTGGTAAAATACACTAACGAGCAACGTCTGCAAATTATAAAAATTTTCTACAGATATTCGGAGTCGCAAAATCATCTTCAGTGACAAAGCTTATTTTTGGCAAAATATGAGTTATTGGTCAGGTAAAAATCCACATGTGCTTCCTGAATCACCACTTCATCCACAAAAAATAACTGTTTGATGCGGTTTGCATGCCTGCGGCGTTATTGTGACATATTTTTTCGTCGACGATAACGATCGTCATGTTACTGTGAATGGCCAGCATTATCGCGCCATGATCACTGATTATTTTTGACCCGAATTGGAAGATATGGACTTGAACGACATGTGGTTTCAACAGAATGGCGCCATAAGTCACACAGCACACGCTACAATCGATTTATTGAAGAGTATGTGTGGTGAGCGTGTTATCTCAAGACATGAGCCATTCGATTGGCCGCCTCGTTCGTGCGATTCAACGCCGCTTGACTATTTTCTGTGGGGCTACGTTAAGTTATTGGAAGAGCTTAGAGCCAACATTGAACGCGAAATAGCGGCCGTTTCGGCCAAAATGTGTGGCCGAGTCGTTGAAAATTGGGTCCAACGAATCGACCGCTGCAAGGCCACGTGCCCGTGGTGGCCATATGAACGAAGTCGAGTTCCATTCATAAATGTTTTGATTGTACTTCAAGCCAATAATAAAGTTTTTGAAATATCTCAAATGGTTTGCCTTTTATTTAAAAAAAAGTTGTCAAGTCTTTATTAGAAAACCCTATGCTATAGAGTTGATAATCCAGTAATCGGACACTGTCGCATACCTGGATGATGATTTGGCGCATGCATTCTTCTAAAATATCACCTCCATGTGTAAAAACTCCTCTGGGAGACCATTGCAGCCGAAGAAAGAGCACTTCGGGTTTAAGTTTCTTACTTCTCCTGAAAAACATTTGGGTATTGTTCCTATAGCGGGAATCATCAGGTTACCAGCTAATGACCCCAAATGGACAGGGGAGTTACGTCTTCATTCGAACGTGATGCACACGATGCTATTTTCCTCGCCAGTTTTGTGTAGCAAAGTTGTTGCCCTGAGGTGTTCATCAAAGAGCCATATTCGGGAGAACGGTGGATATTTTAAAATATTTGGGAATTTTAGAATATTTGTTTGTGATTGAAAACTTATCTTCACGATGTTGGTAACGAAGAATTAAACAACTTTTTCGAGAAAAGTAAAAATACTGCTCGACTTTCTCCTAAAGATAGGACCTAGTTGGTGCTTCGAATACATAGAGTGTTTGATAGGCGCCAGTGAAGTTTGTCAAGATGCATATTAAGTTATTTAATGCAAAATGTTTTAAACTTGTTTAGTTGGTTTTCATTTATAAAAAGGCATACTATTTTTGAAATGATTATCGATGTGTCGAAAAAAAACTTATTGAGTGGTTCCACAGTAATGGACTGTTACTCTAGCCGGAATGGAAAGAATCTATTGGGACCAGTCGTTTTATATGAATTAGTTTTAAAATTGATCCTCTAACTTATTTGACATTTATGTTGTATTTTTTTTATTAGTTCGTCAAATGTAAACACTTTACAATTATTGCACATATGATCTTGTCCCTGTTTTAAGAGATTGTATTTAATATGAACTGGTCTCTTTGAAAGTATCTTAAAAATGATCTAAAATGGCTTATGATCAACCAAAATTTTTTTGTTTACCAAGTCATTGCAAAAAACCATACAACAAATCAAACAAGTTAATATAATTGCCTTCGCTCTGTCAAACTTAACATTTCTTTTAGGATTCCGCAGCAGATGTTACAATATATCGCCTAGACCAGAGATAAAGAAACTTCTTCCATCACAGTTGCTGAAAGGTGGGTAGTTGGAGTTCCACGATTAACCTTTTTATGGTCACTGGGTTAAATTTGTCAGAAGAAGTTCATGCTGTTATGACATCGAGTCCCAAACATAGGACTATTTTAGGGCTTGAAATATGTTGCTGACTCGCTTTTTTCTTTATTCCAACGCCCTATATTCTGAATTGACTAATTTTTGACGCGACTATGGATTATGCCATGCCAATTTATCCGCACTACGTACTCCTTCTGAAGTTGAGTTAGTCCTGACAGGACATCATAATGTTACTATTTTCTTCTGTTCATCACTATTCCTAATAAATTAGGAAAATCTTTATGGTTGGACGAGACCAGTATCGTCACAATTGATGTATAATTCTAGCTACAACAAATGGCACCGCCAGATTGACACTTTTTAATGTATAGGGTATACATCGTATTTTACAATCGTAAAATAAGCTTTGTCTACCATATCTACTCGTTTCATATTCAGATTTTCAATTCTTGTTAACATAAAATATGAGCTACGCAATCATCTCATGAAAAGATTTTTAATATTTTGAAGGACCTCTGAACTCATTCAATAATTTCTTCATTTTCCCTTAAATAATTTAGTATTAATCATAAAACTGAAAAAGAGGATGGCATCTACATATATTTTTGTTTAGCGTTTTATGACTTTGGTTTTGCCCTTAATCAAAATTGAAATCCTATCCTTTCCACCATCCGCACATGTTTCCGTACAAATTTCCCCTCAATCTTTTCGAAAGTAAGTGAAGTTCCTCCATCCTCTACAAGAATAACCAAGTCCATCACATAAAGTGCGATATTTATTACAACTTGTTAAATCCAACTTTGAAAGCGTTTCCAAGCCATTTGGAGACTTAACGCCTTACCCTTTCTATCCAAAAACCGTCATATACCTCCATCAGTCATTGGGCTATTTTCTCTATCAAAAAAAAAAAAAAAAAAAAAAAAAAAGAGAAGAAAACTCTCTAAATAACCAAATGAAAAAATATCCTTCCAAAGCACGAAACAAAACAAACTACCAACCGAACACTGTTGTTCGTCTTGTTCTGGACAAAAAACTAGAGCAACCATCAAATTACTCTGTTACACGCTCACTTCACCATTGCCAACTATTCTGGATACCTATCACTTGTACATCGTTCGAAAAAATATCCATGGTAGAGCATCTTCAATGTCAGGACAATAATGACCGACCCGCACATTGACCCACATTAAATAGAGGGCGTTGTCAGAGTGGTGTACTACGGTAGCCACCTCAATGGCCGGATGGACATGTCTAAGGCTGGACCGAAATGTTTGTTCACAGTGTAAACGGAGAATTTATTGACCAAATTCCAGCGGCAATAGGACATTAAGCAGGATATGAGAACCAATAAATAAAGGACAAACATAAATTTTCCATGGCCAAGACTATGACCAACCACCTCAACCACTATACGTATGGCTACATCCAACAATACCGATATATTCGTTCCGATGATGTTGCGGAGGAGCAAGTATTATACGAGAGAAACTCATTAGGCTCCTTGATAACATGAAATAAATTGATACCTCCTTGCGGCAGGATCCTTAGTCAGTTTATACAAATATATGTACGCGTACCTACGAGCATGTGTATGTATGTAGATTGTCGTAAATACAACTATTCCTGCTAGTTGGAGGTTTTAGAATATTTGTTAAGTTGTCGCCGGTGCGGTTTGACTGCGGCGTCAGTGGGTGGTAGTTGTGTTGTATTTCTTGGGAACACGCACTCAAAGGAAATGAGGGATGTGGACGATGGAGTCGTTAAAACAAATCCCCATCAAAGTTTAATTGAAATTTTGTGTATAGCCACGCGCCTTGGGGAGAGTTTATCATGAAGTTTTGAGATACTGTCATCTGTATCTTATTGAAGGATGCTTCAAGTTGTAGATAGGCTCTACCAGTGAGTTGATGTACCAGAGAGTGTATGTCCGCACCATTTGTTTGCCTGACGATGGCGCTTTGAAAGATATAATATTTTCTTCAATTAGGCGGATATTGGATATTCCATTCTAAGTCTGCATCTATTTCGAATAGGGGTTGATTACCTGTCCGTTGACATGAGACAAATAAATCCTTAAAGCCATCAGCGGTAACTCTTGAATTCAATTAGTAGAGTGCGGAATAGCTTAATGTATGTTATACATTGTAGATAGATTTGAATTCCTCTTTTGGATTGCGCTACTGTGGTTCTGATTTTGTTGATGTCTGAGGACATAAATCATTATTTTTGGTAAATAGGTTTCCAACATTTCGCATGAATTCAAAACTTGCTCTTCTATTTGTTTTAAACTTAGCTTAGTTTTTGTGCTTAGATACCGGAGCTGTTATCTTCAACGATACATATGACGAGTTGTAAAATAAAAAAAGGTGGAGTTCACATGTTTAAACTTTTGTAAAGGTTTTCGTCTACTATAACCATGTTTTACAATTGCTCATTTGTGTAGCTAATTTAGATAGTTTGGGGAGTTTAGCATGAAAAACTGGTCGGGTATAAGAATTCTTTGGGAGTTCCTTATTCTGAAAATGTGAGTGAAATATTGTAACTGTGAAAGTTTTTGAAGTTCTGTGAACTTCTTTTCATAATCGCCAAGACTTTTCCTCTATATCGCTCACCATATCTTCTACGAATAATGCTTTACACCTATAGCGCTTATACCAGCAAACAGGGAGGTATCACCTTGCTAAAAAAAGAGTTCGGAGTTCGGAATCACTTCATGTCGCTTTTTCGTTTCATCATCGCTCGGAATTACCGCCTATTAAGTAGTATTTGATGAAGAAGTTGAAATCCGGGATGCAAATATTTCGGGTGCTATTTAAATGAGCCAAGCTAAGTTTCTCGAAGAGATATGTTGGTTGTTTAGTTTTTAATAATTTATACATAAACTTGCAGTGTAGAATATTTACACGTTGTATAAGGGTGATTTGTTGAGAAAATCTGGATATGGTGTAATATTTTTGTAGATCATAACGAATCGCTTAATTAAATGCTAACTCTAATTTTTTAAGCTCACTCAAGCTTAGGCATTACTAAGGTCGGAACAGCTCAAGGTTCTTTGCCTGATTTTTATATGGAACAAGTGTTCCCATTAAACTTATTTTTGGCAAAGAATTGGAATCAATTTTGTCATTGCAAATATCTATTCCTTTAGATATAAAAGACTTTAAGGAGAGTTTATTGAGAATGAACCTGTTATGTTCTCATTCATCCTAGCTACACGTTCATCCATTAAACCATGGTGTAGTGGTATATGCATAGACTCCTCAAGCAGAGGGTCGCGGGTTCGAATTCCGTGCGAGGCAATTCTCTGAAAAAGTCTTTTCATAGAATTTGTATGTAGAGTTATATGAAAATCCCGTCGGCGTTAAAACTCTGATATGAAGGCATAACACTGATGTTGGAGTGGTTGCTGGCTGAGCTAAATGTAACGAACTAACAACTAGCACGTACTAAGACCCACTGCTTGAGGATGCACTGGCTCCAGTTTGACAAGCACCTCTGGGAAAAATACCGAAACCTAATACATCTGTGTTTCAAACGACTACACCACCCGCCTGCGCCCTGGAGAAAAGTCAGTAAAAGGGTATTCATATCCCCTTGGTGCACGCGCGGGATTATAAAAAAAGCTATTAAAAGCCTTCCAAAAATCAAATAAACACATAATATAGTATGATTCATGCTGAAGTTTGATTTTCAATAGACAGCGCCTCCAAATTGTTCAGCTGTATTATGAAAATCAGCATTCTGTGAGAAATGTTTTTCGTGTGATTCGGGGAACTTACGGTGCGTATAATCGACCTACTGAAACCGCTATTGCCAATAGTGAAGAAACAAAAGCAGCTGTAGCTAAGAATGTACGCGAAGACCGTGACGAAACGATTCGTCGTCGTTCTTAGCAGCTTGGCTTGGCGTATTCGACAACTTGGCGTATTTTATAGCCTTAAAGACTACAAAATTCAACTTGTGTAAGAATTGAAGCCTCGCGACTTGAATTTACATCATATTTTCAGTGAATGGGCTCTGGAAAAACTCAATGAAAATCCGGTGTTTTATCGTGAAATTTTGTTCAGTGATGAAGCGCATCTTTGACTCAATGGATACGTTAATAAACAAAATTGCCGTATTTGGGTTGATGAGCAAGCCGAAGTGTACCAAGAGCTACAATTACATCTATTAAAAGTATCGGTATGGTGTGGTTTATGGCTGGTGGACTATGTGCCTCCTGAAATTCAAGCAAGAGTCTCGGTGAGCTCTGCTTTCAACAAGATTGCGCTACGAGCCATACAGCGGCTTGAACAATGGACTTGTTGAGAAATCATTTTAGTGAGCATTTAATTTCACGTTTTGCTACGGTAAATTGGCTACATGGATCATGCGGTATCACACCTTTGGACAATTTTCTTTAGGGATATGTAAACTCTCAGATCTTTATAAATAAGCCAGCTACGACTGACGCTTTGGAAGCCAACATTACTAGTGTTATCCGCGAAATACCAGTCGCTATGCTCGAACGAGTCGCCCAAATTGGACCTTCCGAATGGACCACCTCAGATGTAGTTGTGGCCAATATTTACATAATATAATTTTCAAAAGTTGAATGCCATGAATTGTTCTTTTAACCAATGATAAAAATTTTAAATTTGCTTTTAAATTTATGTTTTTTATTTTACATTATTTATCAAAACTTACGATGAATCACCCAATAGATATATCGTAATCTTTTTTGAAGTTATATAAAATTTTAATTAAGGCAGCTTTTGGTAGTATGTAGTATGTTTATAAAGGATGTTACAGTAAGAGGTGTCATATTTATATTTTTAATAAAATTAAAAATTGTTAAGATATCTCTAAAACCTTAAATGCTTTATTTGGGGAACATGCATGGGGAATATTTGTGTATCACGATATCTTTCAAATAACTGTTTCGGCTCTGATTGCAGGCCTTCTTTATTCATGCAAACAGAAACAAATGCCTTAGATGCTCTAAGTAATGGTTTATGCTAGCAATTTAATCTAACGCACACCTATTAGAATAAGATCAGGCTACGTCATCAGCAAAACCTGCTCGCTTACCTTTGAAATCTATGTTAAATATTGAATTAATGTACGTCAAGAAAAGAATCGGACCAAGTAACAAGCTTTGTGGTACACCAGTTTTAATGTCAAAAGATTGGCTAAAACTATCATTAATCTTAGCAGCTTGTTTACGGGTATAAATCCAGGGAGAAAACCATCTGAGCAATAAGCCTCGCTCGCTCGCTTTTTCTAATTTTTTTGTTAGTATCACATAGTCGACAGTATCAAATGTCTTAATGATATCAAAAAAAAAGTATACATGTATAGCGGCGCAAAATCTGTAAACTTACCAGCTCTAAGCCCACACTGTTTGTTAAAGAACGACTACAAGATTCCTCGAAAAAAAAACTTTAACACATCAGTTGTCTCACTCGTGCCTAGGTTGGCCTATATTTATTTAGATTTATACTACCACCTTGCTTTAATATAACTTCTGTAGTTCTTAATGCTTCAGAAAAAAAAAAAAAACACTAAAGATACTTTTAGTAAAAATCTACGTTAAGACGTCAACACTATTTAATGAAACTTTTGTTGACGAATTAGAATTTTTTAGACAGTTCATGATCCAAAATAATTCAAAAGATGAAATCGAGTAATAATATAAGCTATTGGCTTGACTCCATTTACTGTTAAAACAATCTTCCCCACAGTAATTAGAAGATTTAGAACCAAATATTAGGCATTTGATTGGGATTAACTATATTATTTCCCTGAAAAGATACACAGTTGGGCTTATTTAAAGTTTTTTTTATGAGTTGACTTTAAAGATTATCTCATTATTATGTGAACGGAAGTTTTACTCTCTATCGTATAATATCCAAAGGTCGAGGGATTGAACCTGGGGTACAGGTTGGTCATGCAGAGAATAAAGTCGAGGGGGAGATTGATTGGACTTACGTGAAAAAGTCATAGATTGATATTTGAAGACATTAATTTCAAAGCAAGTTCTTAGACACCAAATGGAAAATCTATTGAGGTCTTCTAGAATCAGAGTAGGGTCTTGGGGTAAAAAAATAATTTTCAAGGTCCTAGAGTCGACGGAGTAAATAGATAGGGCGCAGTGTTTAATAATCCTCTCTACATCGTTTATAGGTAAAACGAAAAAGAGGGGTCTAGATGGCTACCTAATGGAACACCAGAAGTGGCTAAAAACGGGGTTAAGAAAGCTGACCTAAAACGAAAGCTAGCGGTTCTCCAGATAGAAAGAAGACAATTTGAAAAGTATCAAGTGAAGGCCTTAGCAATAACATCGATTTCGTTGTCATTTTCTAGGACTGTAAGCGCAAAGAATACAAATTCAGCTGACTGGGTGATATAAGTGACCTGCACTGAAAGCTTAGAACTTCATTTAAAAAAAAAACTTTCGAACATTTTAGATATGTGAGAAAGCTTTGCAATGGGACGATAGTTGGTTACTTCATTTTTTGATCCCTTTTTGTGGACCGGGGTTCACATCCCCTTTTTTTGAGGGACAGATGAAATCAGTGCGAAAGATTGGAGGTACACATTTTGAGAAATATTGCTGGGAACCCGTCTAACCCGGATAAAAATTAATCATTGAGATTTTTTGACTTATTTTCCATAAGGCTAGGATCAGAAGATTGAGAATGAAAGGGGCCAATGTAGAATTGGGAAGGTACATGAAATATATGGAGTCAGGTCTGCAAATGATTGTTTAAAAAATTTGAAATATAGTTGGCGATAGTATGTGGGTCGGTCGATGATATACATTACTGTCAAAGGAGTGAGAGGTGTGATAACCGTCTGATTTTCTTTTGTAGTTGACGACTTGAAAAAATGTTTCAGAGCCGTTGTTGAAATTGGTCCGCGCTGTGTTAAAAAAGGTCTGTTAGAGGCAGCTATAAAGCTGGGAGAATTGGAATTGGTAGGTTCCAAGATAGTAAGAGTAGTCATAGTAAGAATTGATGTGAAGAAAATCTGCCCGTAATTTGTTTCTTTTGTTTCGTAAAGAGCGAAGACTTCTGTTATATCAGGAGGGGAAGTAGATGGAGTTTTATTCGATCAAATATTTCACTGTAAAATATGGAGACATCATCAGATAAAGATAGTTTTGTATAATCAAAAGAAGATTTGCTAAGGAAGATATTTATTTTGCGAAAATTAGCTTTATGAAAGTTGTAAGAAGAGATTGTAGGGGAAGAAGTGAACTATGGTAAAGAGTTATGGATATATGAAAGAAAAAGAGGTGCGAGAGCGGGAGGGGGGGGGTGAAAGTTGTGGATAGTTAATGGGGTTAAAGAATAAAACGTTACTGTGGAGTTAATGGGGTGCTAGTGAAAATAAGGTCTACTTGTCTATCGATGGAGTTAGAGACGCCACTGACTTGGCTTAGGTCTGAGTCTGTTATGTAATCAATGAAGAGACATTCCTTGAATGAACTTGCGTTTGACGCAGTAAAAAAGAAGTGATCATCCGATGGAATTCACTTCAGCAGAGGCAGATTTGGAATCACTTAATATAGGTCAATAAGTTGGCCAATCACCTTAATAGCAAGGATGTAGAATTCGATAGGTTGAGCTGGGGGAATGTAGCAACACATCACGTACAGGCACCTATTGGGAAGAGTTATTTTAATTGAAACATAGTCAAATTTGACAGAGGAAGCGATAGCGATGTGAGAAGAGTTAAGGTTACTGTGAATGGCAAGTAGGACACCTCTCCATGGAGAATCAAATTTAGGTGGGCAGGATCATTAGCCATAGGGAGAGAGTGATCGGGAATATCTTCCGTCTCTTTATGTCGGGAATCAGATTGGTGTCTGTAAGAGCATAGACATCCAAAGAGAGGCCATGAGATTTACACAATACAGCAGGTCAATAATTGGGAAATATTTTGGTTTAAATCCTCCAGTTGGGCTCAGGTTTAGGACGTGGATGGGGAATGGATCTGGCCGATTTATAATTAAATTTAAATGAGACGTTGCTTCGTTTTATTTCTCTGTTTTTACTGGTTGGATGATCCGTCCATTTAGAGACCCGCATCTTCCCGAGGTTGAGGTTGGTGTTGGATGGGTTAACAAATAACCATTCATATCTAGCCGGTAATTTAATCTTGAAATTACGTTTGTTTCTGTGGTGAGATGTTGGGATTCTGCATTGGCTGAAGGTAATGCTATACCTATGTTTGGAAAAATTCAGAAATCTAAGCAACATCTGCCTTATTTGGGGTACCGTTGACGATTATGCTGGTGAACATCTGACTCATAGAGCGCAGTCAGTATTCCGTGAGGCGGCGACAGGATGAGTTGATATTGAAGCAGCTACGTCAACATAAGATTGTTATAAGCATTAGAGGGATTACTTTCAAGGTACACAGTCCAACTTTCATTCAGTAGAACATCGTTAGGATGTTCGTAGTTTAATGCTGGAACTTTCTCAAACTGTACAGACTCTTCAGTTTGTTTCACGTTAGCGCCTTGAAAAACCAAACCAACCATACAATGATCAGTGATTCTAAAATACGCAATAGAGCAAGTGATGATGGGCCTAGAACTGCGATCAAGTCTACCGAAAATATGATCAATATTCGTGATGGTTGAGTTACTTTTGTGGGTTTCTCTAAAGATTACAAGCCATTAGCTGATAAAATAGATATATACTCGTAAATTAAAACATAACGAGAATTTAATAAAATATCTAAATTTTTATCACCAAGAATGAATAAATTGTTTGACTTTTCATCAGACAATAGAGTAGTCAATTCCTCAATAATCGCATCGCATATAGGCTATATGAAATTACTTTTTTTTATACAGCCTGTATGCGATGCGATGTAAAAGAACATTAGGATACATTTCCTTGACTTAATTTTGTAAGAAAATTTAATTATATCAGCTCAGATAAGTTTAATCTAATCCTCTTCTTCCGTCTGCCAAATCACTGCAGCGTGTTCCAGGTGGAAATTTTGGCGATAAAAAAAGCTCTGTCCTTACTGAAGAAAAAAGTGATATCTGCAAAGGATATCCGCACCTTTTCGGATAGTTAGGCCGCTATCAAGTCCCTGGACTCCGTCTCACTAAATTCTTAAACCATCCTTGAATGCCGATCATCTCTTATGGAGATGGCAAAACATTTCAACCTTCATCTTTGTCTGGGTGCCTGACCACAGAGACATTCCAGGGAACTCTAGGCACAACGAAATCGTCAAAATTTAGAAAAACTCTGCCTATTCTACCGTTAAAGGGCAGCGTATGTATACCAATCGCTACGTGCAAATTATTATTTAATCTGGGTGCTAATAAAGGAACAGAGCTTAGGTGGACCGCTGGGCCAACATGTCTAGCGACAAAATAGATCTGGGTCTAACAGTATGTTGTTCTAAATAGGAATCATCTCAGCGCCATTAAAGATGCCATCACTGGACACTGCTTTATAGGAAAGCATTCAAGAAGGCTTGGCACTTTTACTAAAGATTTCTGTAGAAGCTGCATGGACGAGAAGGAAGAGGAGACAATCCTCCACCTTCTCTGTCCAGCTCTCTTCCAGAGAAAAAAACTCCACCTAGGAGCCTTCTTCTACAATGACTTAGGCGATCTAAAAAATACAGGCCAATAGGCCTAAGTGGGTTGGTTTTCCAACCGCCACTCTAACATAACCTAACCCTAACCTAACCATATCAGCGCTTTTTAAGTTAAGGCAGCAACTATCATACTCCAACTTATCACTTATAAAGACAGACACTCCACTTTCAGCATAAGAATAATTATTAAAATTATAAAATTCATTACATTCTTGGAAGCTACTATCCTGATCTTGAATATGATTTAAATTTCGAAGAGACATTACACAAAATTGATAAAAGAAATTAAAATGTATTGACCAAAGTTTTTGTCGATTCCTTTTGTTAACAAATTGTCAGCTGCATTCAGAGCATTACTATTGTCAACATAAGGAACACCAATGACATCAACACAATTTCGCAGTGATTTTTGTTGAATTAAGTTCACTGTACTTTGTAGTTTATTGATTTGTCCACACAATAATTTATTCTCATCTCAAAGACAATTAATTCGTCACAAAGCACTAGAGTTCACTTCTTTTAGTGCAGTAATTTCTTTAAAAATAACTTTAAAAGTGATGGTAGACAATGTTCGATTTCGACATTACGGCTAATGAGTGTCTCCGGTACGCGAATTGTTTCGAAATTCGTATAGCACGTGGCACCATCCTGTTGAAAGAAAAGGTCATCCGTATCCATATCTTCGATCTCCAGCCACAAAAAATTGTTTATCATATCTCAATGGCGCTTTATATTATATTACGTCCCTATAATACCTTCGGTCTATATCCCACACAAAATAGTTACTCGTTCTGGGTACTGTTTTGCAGAACCCAATCCAAGAATCTACCCTGATGCTGGTGGTCGGCGGGCTTCAGTTCTTATACTAATTGAACCTTGTACGCATGGAAATCCAAATATTTCGTCAAAATTAGGTTCAGTGTGGCTGTGGAGAGGTAAAGTTTCTGAGAACTGTGATGTATGGCGGTGTTTGGTTCGTTTTTGACACTTTCCTTTTTTGTGGCGATATTTTCCATTGAACATAAGGGTAGAACACGTTTCAGAGTCTTCACATCTTGTATTAAGCCCATATGTTGAAATTTTTTGATTACGTTACGCATACACGTCTCAGAAGGCAGATGATAACGTGCAAAATTGAAACGAATTTTTCGTATTGTTATCGCGATTGACTGTGAAATTTCGTAATGAAATTCGGAGATTTAGATTTTTTCTTTCAAGTTTATAGATGACATCTGTCATCATAGGGCAACCCTGCGTGCATCAGCTACAAAATTATGGGCATTTCAAATCGTTAAAATACCCTTAAGAACTGCAACCATCCGGTTAGTTCCATGTGGTGTTCTTACGCACTGGTATAACCTAAGCATTAATTTGCAATGTTTGTAAGAGGATAATATGTATATCTAAGTCATATACATGCATGCAAAGAAATTGAAAGAAAAAAAAAAATAAATAAATAAACACCCAACGGGGAACATAGTGTGCATACGCTTCTCATCTCTTAATTCGAAGGAGAAGGTTATGAAAAAGACGCGTGCGGTCTTTAAGCTTTCGGCGAGCATCTTTAGTCATCAGAGCAGCGGTACTCTTTCACTATGCACACAAAATCACTTCCTGATAAGGCGAAGCAGTTGAGACAAGATAAAAAATGCCAGTATGTTTGGATAAGAAATTCATCTGTGCTCATCAGGAAAAAAGAAGGGGATAAGGTCATTAAAGCTATAAGTTTTAAGGACTTTAATAAACTTGAAAATTAATGTTATATTTTTTGTAATTTCATGGCCAAGTGAATTAAGTATTTCTTCTGAAAATTCTAATAGTTTTAATTTTTTTTGCTTAGATCATACAAATAAAGTATCTTATTCTGGTCTTTTGGTAATTCACCAAAACATCCGTAGCTTAAGAAAAAAATTTGATACGATTTTAACTCACCTTGCTTCCTTAGATCACTTACCGGATCTCATCTTTCTTTCTGAAATATGTATCTTTGATGAAAACGTTGCAAATTATATAGTATCAAAAGATACGTGTATAAATTTGACAGCTGTCGGACGATTAGTTCTCGAGATATAGCGTTGTGAGTGAAGCAACTTTTTTTATTGTGAAAAAAAAAAAAAAAATGGATTCAAAGCAATTTCGTGTGTTGATTTATCATTGCTTTTTGATGGGAAAAAATGCAGCCGATGTAAAGAAATGGCTTGATAAGTGTTACCCGGACTCTGCATCAGCCGAACGAACCATTCGCAAGTGGATTGAAAAATTTAAAAGTGGTGATACAAGCACCGAAGATGATGCACGCAGTGGACATCCAAAAGAGGCTGTTTCAGATGAAAACATCAAAAAAGTCCACAAAATGATTACGAATGACCGTAAAGTGAAGTTGATCGAGATAGC
Organism: Volucella inanis; assembly: GCA_907269105.1. Lineage (NCBI taxonomy): Eukaryota > Metazoa > Arthropoda > Insecta > Diptera > Syrphidae > Volucella > Volucella inanis. The sequence continues at coordinate 41,721,447 of OU026153.1, forward strand.
TGAGGCTCTGAAGATATCAAAAGAGCGTATTGGATATATCATACACTAATATTTGGACATGCGAAAGCTCTATTCAAAGTGGCTGCCTCGTTTGCTCCCAGTCGACCAAAAACATCAACGTGTTGATGATTCAGAGAAGTGCTTAAAGCTGTTCAACTGCAATAAAGCCGAATGTTACAATGGATGAGACTTGACTCCGTCACTTCACACCAGAGTCAAGTCGGCAGTCAGCTGAGTGGCGAACAGGCGGCTAACCTCGTCCAAAACGACCAAAAACTCAACAGTCGGCTGGCAAGGTTATGGCATCCGTATTTTGGGATACACATGGAATAATTTTCATCGATTATCTCCAAAAGGGGCAGACTATCAACAGCGACTATTGCATTGCGTTGTTGGAGCGTTTGAAGGACGAAATCGTTGAAGAACGACAGCATTTGAAGAAAAATAAAGTGCTGTTTTATCAAGACTATGGCAAAATTGAATGAATTCGGCAACGAATTGCTTCCCCACCAACCGTATTCTCCAGATTCGGGCCCCAGCGACTGTTTCCTGTTCGCAGACCTCAAAAGAATGCTCGCCGGAAAGTGATTTAAGACCGATGATGAAATAATCGCCGAAACAGAGGACTATTTTGAGGTTAAACCGAAATCGTACTACAAAACTGTTATCGAAAGATTGAAAAATTATTTCAATCAGTGTATCACCCTCGAAGGCAACTATATTGATAAATAAAGTTGAATTTTGCAAAAACTTTTTGTTTTACTATAAAACGGCTCGGACTTTTCAGCCCATGTGTTAATTATACATTTAAAGCAGCAAGTAATCATTCTTATTCTGCTGGCGGTGTCGCAGTATTTTACAAAAGTTTTAATTTAAATAGTGTGGATTTGATTTCTTTAAAATATGAGACTTCTGATGCTCGATACTGCTTTGTCGGTGTTTATTGATTTAACTAGTGTTCTTGATAGAATTATGTATAAAAATCTAATAATTCTGGGTGATTTTAACATCGATCTTCTGTCTAGCTCAACTGATGTTGAAAACTTTTTATCGGTTATGTCCTCATTTGGTCTCGACAGTTTGCTGTCTCATCCTACCTGTGTAGTTGCAGCTTCATGTTTAGACCCCACATTTATTGCGTTGCATAGAAATAATTATTCTAATTTTATGACTGCGTCTTTTGACATTAAAATAAGGGATCAAAACCTAACCACTCTTCAACTCGATCTAAGGATTTCTAGATCTAAACGGTTTAAAAATCACACACTCACAAAAATGAATTTTACATGTTTAAAGTCAGGTTTAATTTTTTAGTTTTGGGAAGAAGTCTACAGAAAACTGGATCTATCTACTGCTTTTGAATTGTTTCTGAATAAATTACAATTGCACTTGTTTCGCGCAAGTTTAAAAATTAATAAACGCAATAATTCGAAACCCCTGAAGCAGTGGATGACTAGTTTTTTTATAAATAAAATCAGGCTTAAAAAAATCTTTGCAAGCGTGTGAAAAAACATGCTTACAACTCTAAGCTAGGGAGTTATTATGATAAGGTTTGTCAAGAGCTGAAAAATCAAATACTTCTTTAAAGAGTACTTTTTATTGAAATAAGCTAGCTCGCTATACTGGTAATTCCAAAAAGAATGGCAAGTTGTCAGTAAAATTTTGAACAAAGATAAACCTAAGGAGAATTTCGTAGTCACTTCACAGATCACAATATCTGATCATACAGAAGTCGTCACAGCTTTTAATGAATATTTTTCTAATATAACAAATAGGTGATACTATGTCTTTAAATAATTACCGCCCAATATCTCTTTTATCAGTCTTTTTAAAAGTTTTTGAGAAGGGAATCAAATCAAGAATTTTGTCTTTTTTAGGTAAAACGAAGCTCTTCAGTGAATCTTAATTTGGTTTTCGAAGTGGCAAATTAACTGAAGAGGCATTTTCAAAGAGAGATATATACCAGTCTTAATATTTCTAATATCCTTACTACTCTATTTATTAACATCACTAAAGCCTTTGATATGGTGGATCATAATATATTACTTCAAAAACTTTATAGGGTTGGTTTTAGAGGCTTCATCCATGACTTCTTATTTAACTAATCGGAGTCAGAGAGTAAGGATTCGAAATTGTTTGAGTTCAAAGATTCTCATTAGAATTAGAGTTCCACAAGGTTCTGTTTTGGGTCCTATTCTCTTTTTGATTTTTGTAATTTCTCTTTTCAGTCAACCTTTCATGGGTAAATTCAGAGCTTTTGCCGATTACACTGCTTTGTCGTTTTATGGTAAGAGTTACTTCGACATCTTTTTGAATGCAAACTTTGATCTAGAAATAATGCGAATATGGTTCAAATTTCACAAATTGATCATAAGTAACAAAACAAAGTTCATGATTTTTAATATTTTGGGTAAAATCTGTGATGATGTGCCTCTACAATACCATTCATCCAATTGCAATAGATTCCGTTTGATTAACAGTTGTTCACACGAACTTGACATACTCACTTTTGATTGTCATGCCCGTTGCGCAACCGACTCTTTTGAAATTGAACACGTAGACAGCTTCAAGTATTTAGGTATTACTCTTGATTATAAGCTCAGTTGGATGGAGCATACTACGTCTCTAAAGCAGTATCTAAACAGTGTTATTTGGCAAATTTATTTACTCAGTTTATAATTGGTTACTTAAGCCTAAACTGCAATATGGTATCCTATATCTTGTTGGGGTTGAACGCATTTTAATAAACTTGAGCCTTTGCTAATTAAACAGAAATATGCTTTAGCATCTTATGCAAGGTTAACCGAAAAACTTCCAGTTTCCAATTGTTCAGGAGACTTGGATTTTTACCATTAAGGGATTTGTACTTTTTTAAGGTTTTAAAAGTATTTTTCCAAAGATCTGGATATAACTCTTTAAGAGTTTATGAAAGCCGCAATTTACGTGTCAACTCTGGAAATCTTCTTCATATACCGTCAATCAATAAATCACATTTTTCTTTCTTGTTTTTTTGCTCCAATTTTTTAAAAGTAGAATAACTTTGTAATTGATTTTTTTTTTAGAATTTTATTTTCTCTTCATTTACATTACTTTTATTTTTTAATTTTATCGCATCCTCATCGATATATTAATAAATTTGTTTTTATTTTTTTATTTTTTTAATTACGAAATGTACATTCGCCACTTGTCACTGCAACAGAATGTACCCAACTATTTCAATTAAATTCTTAAAATCTGTAATATGAAATTTGTAAACCTAGCTTTGAGTTTTTATTGAAATACTATAAAGATTCATAAAGATTCAAGATTATGTGTTTTGCGTGCTTAGTGGATATACACGTAGTCCAGTCCTACTGCATTTGATTTCATACTAAATTCACTCAGCCTAAAATATATCGACGAATAAAAGTCTGCACCTAGAGCACTAGGTGAGAAGACTATTATCTCATACGAACATTGTTTGTGTTGCTACATTTAATTCCTCGCACAATTTAGTTAATTACCTAGAAGTTTGGTTCGTCCATGGATTGGTGTGAGATTTAAGCCTTAACTTTCCACCTATCTGGTTCATAAGAACTCATTCTGTACCCTGAGATGCCGGTGCTAAGTTTTCGTACTCGTGTTTCGGTATCATTGTATGGTTGCCTGACTCGCGGTTGGAGAGGCTGTTGTATAGGTTGACCAGGATAGACATCCCGAAACCCCTACTATATATAATTTGCAACAAAGTTCGTTGTCAAGGGACAACTTCATTTCGAAGGGGCTGTGATTTCTACGATATTCCGATTTATAAAAATGATTTAGTAGGTTCCCTCAATCACGCGCCATAGCGTACGCAGACGATTTAGTGGTGTACAGATCAGGTCCAGAAATCATCAGTACTCTTCTGTAGCGTGATTTCGATCAGATTATGGCGTATTGCGACGATTGGAAATTGAAAATCATTTTTCAGAAGTCGGAAAGAATTTTCTTTAGAGTTGATGGGCTTCTAGTTATACCAGATATAATTTTCATTAGCGGTAAGAAGCGTAGTGTGATACCTAAATATTTGTTTGATAAGTATTTGTACTTCGACATATATGTTTGATGCTTATCTCGATGGGGCCAGGAAGGCTTTACTTACAAAAAGACGATTGTTTCAAAACAGTCAACTTGTCTCCAGATTCAAGGTCATATGCTATGTGACTATGTGTATGGCTATCCCGTGTGGTTCAATGTTGCGCCGTATCAGATAGAAAGGATTAAAGTGTTTAAGGTGTTTTAAAGTGTTGTAGCACCTGTATCGGCTTGTACAGAACAATAGAATCAGATACTATCCCAAAAAAGTCCTTTGTTTGAATAGGATTAGCCATTCCCTGATTAGGGTGATTCGAAGACACGTTGCAAGGGCAATGACCAATGATAATATAGGGTTTTCCAATACGGACTTGACAACTTTGAATTTAATTTGTGAACGCACTCTTTCACTAATCATCAAACTGTCACTGTCAATTTATTTAGTAAACTCAACATTTTCATCATGGTAAAGTACACTAACGAGCAACGTCTGCCAATTATAAAAATTTTTTACAGATATTCGGAGTCGCAAAATCATCTTCAGTGACGAAACTCATTTTTGGTTCAATAAGCAAAAAATGCGTTATTGGTCGGGTGAAAACCCACATGTGCTCCATGAATCACCACTTCATCCACAAAAAATAACTGTTTGGTGCTTTTTGCATGCCGGCGGAAATATTTTTTAGTCTACGATAATGATCGTCACGTTACTGTGAATGATCATCGATTATTTTTGGCTCGAATTGGAAGGTATGGACGTGGACGACATGTGGTTTCAACAGAATGGTTCCACAAGCCACACAGCACACGCTACAATCGATTTATTGAAGAGTAAGTATGGTAAGGGTGTTATCTCAAGACATGGGCCAGTCGATTGGCCGCCTCTTTCGTGCGATTTAACGCCAGTTGACTATTTTCTGTGGGGCTACGTTAAGTCATTGGTTTATGCCAACACGCCGACGACGTTGGAAGAGTTCAGAGCCAACTTTGAACGCGAAATGTGTGGCCGAGTCGTTGGAAATTGGGTCCAACGAATTGACCGCTGCAAACGTGCCCGCGGTGGCCATACGAACGAAGTCGAGTTCCATTTATAAATGTTTTGATTGTACTTCAAGCCAATAATAAAGTTTTTAAAATATCTCAAATGGTTTGCCTTTTATTTAAAAAAAAAAAAAAAAATGTTGTCAAGTCGTTATTAGAAAACCCTATAGCTGATATTTGGAGCTTATTAGCCCAATAAAATGTACCACGAGAGCTCACTTCCATCGGGCTTTACCCAGTCAGAAACTTTTCATCATATTGATGCTTAACGGGTATGGATATGGATACGGGTGACTACAACGTGTATGTTGCCAATGCTCAGGAGCTCCTCCGTTTTAGTCGCGCGATTGCGGATCGGCATCGGATCGATACCGTGAAACGGTTCACCGAATTCTATTGGCCTGAAGAAGGAGAGAACGTGGGCTAGTTTTCCTAAGTTGGAACGTTACAAAAGGTTACATACTCCTCCTAATTGTAAGTTAGTTTAAGGATAGTTAGGGAGATCTCGTAGAAATGTTGCGTTCGTTAACATGAAGCAGCGTCTTTGAGAAATTCCAGGCCCGAAATCGCAATCTCACCCGGTGCGAGAAGCTACGAGTTCTCATCACCCCGATTATACATAGATAAACTAGGTAAAGGGATGTAGTTTTAAAAAAAAATCATATTTCATTGTGTTTTTTTTCAAAGATATTCTAGCAAAGAATTCCAAAGAACTGAGCAAAGAAGAAACAGCCAAGTTGGCGAAAGAAAATCAGAAATACTTAGAAACGGCATCGATTGTATACAACGATAAACTCACTCGGAGAGTGGTTTAAGTAGAATAATAAGGATTTTTCCAGTTGGCACATCCTCGAAAAAGGTTTAAACGTCCGTTCTCGCCTTGACTCACATCCATAACAATTCATCAAATCCATATACTGCTGACCCAAAAACGGTTGCATGAATATCAACTCATACGAGTATGTATTAAAAGACTAATTCCACAAATGAAAAATCGTATCCCTATCATCGACATAAGTACAGTATATCTTTTACCACAAATCTAAAAAGATAATATAACAAAACAGCGAATATCTTTGATTATCCTTTTTATACCATAGCTCCCAGAAATAACTAAAAAAAAAAAAAATAAATAAAAACCCAAGTGAACAATCAAAAAGAATGACGATATACGTAGGGAAACAGCAAAAAACAAAAACCATTCAAACACCAAACGCCTCAAGGAATATTCATAAACCTAAACCGCTTTGATCTCTAAAAGCTCGTAATTTCGCACACACTCGTAGCTGCCTCTTTCCTGTTGGTTCTTCTTAAACAAGAACACGAATATGAAATTGAATTGGCTCCCCTAACGTACATAGGACAAAATGGAAGACCCTCAAAAAAGTCCCAGAAAAAAAAGTTGTTTCCCTTTTTTCATTGCTACTGACGCTCTAGTTTCTATCAGGAATGACACTCTTACAAGGATATACCATAAACATAAACGAATCACTATCCTCAACGCATGGAAGGATGATTTTTAGCAGGAGTTTTGTGTGTTGCATTGTTGAGCGTGAAAAAACAAATCACAAGCGACTACAAGAGCATGACTACAAGTACTATAACTAGGATGGTGTTTCCCATTCTCATCGTCTCTATTATGGACTCTATTATCCTTGTGGTTTACCTAAAAAAAAATTAAGAAAAAAAACCCCCATTGACCAAAGGTCATACAGGATATCCCCCTTAGGAGAAGCACCATAAAGATGTGTCAAATGAAAGAATAAAGAAAATTGTATTGTCCGAGTTTCGTGTGTTATGAAATCGATTGGAATATTTGCACATATGCACATATATACCATCTCTGGAATGGACATATGATTCCTGCATCCTCATCCCCGATATACTCCTAGTACTCATATGTTAAAAAGGACATCTCAGACTGTACACCACTTGTATGTATGCTCATGTGCTTTTGTCCATTTTCGAGGGGTAATGTAATAAAGTTGACTTTTATAGACACATTAAGGAACGCAAGGAATGATGGTAAAAAAAAAAAAAAAAAACGAAACGTAAAGTGAACATTGTCCTTTATTGAATCGACACACAACAAAAGATTCTCCCCCTTTAAAAAGGATTTACTGTCCCGGAAGACACCACATATCCGTAGCCTATATATGATTATGATTGAATGTGGAGATTTTACATTTTTCCGGCTTTAGAGAGTTTAAGTAAGTCCTTGCAAAGTTAATTCTGAACAGAGAGAGAGGGAGAGAGATAGAAAAGGAAAAAGTAAATTGAACGAGATTTGCGAGATTAAATTCCCAGGACCTTTATTTTGAATAATAGGTGATTGTAAATCTTCAAAAGGGAAATGTCATACTTATACGTAAGCATATGTAAGTGGACATTGGTCACAGGTCTTTCTTTGTGGGGAATAAGGCTACTATCCTATGGGTAAATGCTATTATGATTTATGAAATGGATTTTTTATCAATCGCAATTATTTTGGAGGATTTTTTTTACTGTCCTGGCTTATCCTTGGCATGTGACTCGGTATGTTGGCTCAATTTTCTGCAGCCAATTCTGCTGTTTAGACGGAACTTGGATCATCCTCATAACGAATTAGGTTTTATTCAATACAATTTCTTCTTCACGCAAACTAAGCAAAAGGAAATATCATTTTTGAATAGCAGCAAAAGTGGAAACTTGGGTCTAAACCAATCACCTACAATGTGAAGATTACTGATGAAGAATTTTAAAATACCTTCAGGGGTGAAGATGTTTTTTTTTTTGTCATCTGGGATAGACATACAAGTCTTGACGGGGTGAGTTAAAGAGAGATACTTAAGACCAGGACATGAGTATCGATATTAAGTTTCTGTACTTTTTCCAAGTTAAGTGCTGAGGAGAACATCGGATCGTAGATAACTTGATAAGGATCTATAAAGTTGTTGACATTTAGTTGCATACAATCACAGAGTATGAAAGACTGATTCTTGTGCGTGTAGCTAAGGGCACTTATGCCTCTGTTGTTGGAGATCAGGATGCCATCTTGTTGCAAACCAGGAACACGAAGCTGATATTGATCGATCGATCATATTGTAGAACGAATTAAAAAAAAAATCGTGACATCTACCCCAGTGATTCCTAGAGTACGATAGCATATCTTTCAGCCACATGCAGATTGGGAATTTGGAAATTGTTAAGTCATTTGTTAAGTCATTTTGGGAAATTCAAGAACCATTCCCATTAAGGCTGTACTACAAGTGCTTCGTTAAGATATTCGACCAAAATACTAATTAAATATAAATTAAGGATCGCTTAAGGCTGATTTTCTCATAGGTAAAGGGATTATCATTTCTAATGCCTCTACACAACATCTACTAATGGACTTGGAATGACCAATTTTGATGACGAATGCAACACAATATATTACTATTTATAGATAGACTCACTCTCTTGAGACACACCTGAGACTCACTTTCAGCAATTAAGCTGGATAACAAAACAAACAGTAGCGGTATCTCCCACCAGTTGTGGTGGCCATTAAATATGCCGTTATATGCTTTGATGGCTCCAAGTTGGGTGGCGCCAAAGGCATGTCTTCAGTTTCTTTAATGCTAGCCTGGTACTGGCATACATACCGCAACTCTAGCAAACTGTGAGAGTAGCCTCTATACCGCCATCAGAAACTGAAACCGCCAAGAGCTTCAGACCTATAGGTCTGACATCCTGTGGGAATGGTTGAGCTCCAGGTGAGCAATACTGTTTTGCGAATGCAGTCTTTGTCTAAGATCCAATAAACGTATTAACACGATCGTATCAACATGGGAGTTTGCTTCAAAATTTCATGAACATCGACATTGACGGTGCTTTCGACTTGCAACTTTCGCATGGGTAATTCAGACATATAACACGGCAAAGACGAATAACTAGTTTTGTGGATAGAAGCGATGCTGATGAATAGGACACTAATTGCGGACGTTGGTTGCAGCCAATATGTAGTGATAGGAATATAAAACCAATTATATCGTATGCGCTCAAATCAGACCAAATTTTCACATTAAGATAGATCTTGGAAAAGACCAACGGGTTGCAAGTCGACAAAGAACACCTTTTCATTGACTTCAAGGTCGCATATGACAGCATCCATATCACTGAGCTATGTAAACTGAATTTTATAAACCCATTTTCATAGTTTTTGCTTCAACATAGCAAACACTAGCAAACACTAGCCCGTGGAGTTCTCCTAATTAAAAAATGTCGATATCATCGGCGCATGATAGTTGTTGCACAGACTTTTGAAATATTGTGCATCCAGTGTTCGATTGTGAATTTTTTCAAGTTCAAGTATGATGTTACAGGAGTCACATAACAGCGTGTCATCTTATCTTACACCTTTTTGACTTCAAAGGTCTTCGATAAGTTGTTACCGACTTCGACGGAGCAACGAGCGTTCTAATTCGTGACTCTGCACAGACGGACAATCTTGAGATGCCAAAACTAGAGATGGCTCTATAAAGCTCATCTCTAGCTCTCATATGCGGCACTTAAGTCGATGAAAAGATGGTGGATATTGATTTGGACTTATTGAGTTTTTTCCAGGATCTGCCGGTTTATGAAGATTTGGTCGATTGTGGATTTTCCTGGTCTAAAACTGCACTGCCAGGGACCAATCACATTATTGGCAATAGATCACACAATAATATAGTATACCTCTATAGTTGGCGCAGTTCATAAGGTCTCTTTTCTTGTGAATATAGCAATCGATACTGAGATTCTATACACTTTTCTGATCAGATCTGAGAAAGAAGTTCAAGTATCATATGCACTCCATAGAATCATATTCTGCAGCGGTTGTCTGTTGCAATCACAAAATCACAAAAATATACCATAGGTACTTAACCGGACTCCAAAAGATGGCCTGTCTCGGGTGCATGTGACCTTTCACTAGCATGCCCAATACGCTTTGTACACATTGATGAAACCAACTCTGTTTGATATTTATATCATGAGGTCCAGTTTCCAAACCATGTTCTGTTCAAAAACGAGTGGTTCATGATGGAGTTTTAATGACCTTGCCGACTGTCTTTTAACATACATGAATATACTTTCTGATAAAATGAAAAGTCAAGTTTTCCAGTGCCTGAGAATAGTTTTGGCCAAATTCTGAGCAGGTAAATGAATGAAGTCGTGTTTTTTATGGTTGGTTTCAAAACTGATTTAGAATGCGGAGCTGGTGTCTTTCTGCAGGGCGACAACAATAGATTTAAATTCTCATTAGGAGCTTGTGTCTATCTTTCAAGCGGAAATATACGCAATCCTGATGGCATCGTATTATATTGCTTAAAAATGCGTGAACGGAATCAAGCATTTGCATCTGTAGCGCCAGCCAAGCTATGCTTAAAGTCTTTCATAATTTTCCAGCTAGTTCGAGACTGCAAAGCTTTACTAATCGCATTCAACAGGCTAAATTTATTAAGTGTTGTTTGGGTCCCAATCACAGGATGACTGGAAATGGAATGGCCGATAAATTTTCTAGGTAACGTTCAGAGTTCTTCGGAACCAGAACCTACGTTGTGACTGCTAGCACCCTCGATTAGGGTTTCATATGAGCATGATTGCAGATACCATGACTCTTTAGGTTGCCGCCAGAGTAAACGAATGCTTTACGAAGTATTTATGAGGTCAGCGACTTTTCTGCTGACCCTCAGTAGGAAAGACTGCAGGGTGTTTACTGGCATCGTGTCGGGTCACTACGATTGGACATAAGTGACACAATAACCTGCGACGGTTTCTGTCAAAACGATTATGAAAACGCGGAGCACTACTTCTTTGTACGTCAGAGATATGCTCGAATAGATCTGCAGGTGTGGGTAGTGGGTACTGTAGGGTACTGTAGGCAATTTCTCATTGTAGCGCATACGAGTACACATCTTTTATCGAAAGACTGTATTGGGTACAATGGACTAGTTCCTTCTCTAAATGCTCTTTTCCGATAGACAAAAAAAAAAAAAAAAAAATGTAAAAGATTTCACCTAGCAGGACGTATCTTGTGTACAGCATTGTCTGATTTCTCCTATCGTTTACCTCATTGTAGCCAAATTATTAACATAGACACCACAGACAAGAGTCCACAAGTAGCCGATCATGTATTCCTTAACCTTAGTGCAGTAATAATAATAGGCGGTCCTCGGCCGCAACCAGTATGTCGCTCCAGTCAGCTCGTTATGTAGTAACCAGTGAATTGGTGGAGGTCACCTTCTATCCACATCAGGGACGATGGAAATGGAGGAGCCGATGAACGTTGATTTTAAATGTTCGAAAGTTATAATGATTAGCAAGTTGTGCATTTTAGGAATGAATCACAATATTTTAGAATACGTCCGAAAGTTTGAAGGGTCAGAAGGCTTCTAACGATTTCTATAGAGCGCTGGTGGAAAAAGCGATAAAACAGAGTGCAACACATGACATTACATCGGTGTTCAGGGGTGTAAATTGACTGGGTTGTATTATTATCACCTATGAGTTTTATCGCACGGTTTTGGATCCTAACTAGCAGGTGCAGAGAGGTTTTTGTCGCACCCGACTAGATGTGGGCATTTTACTCAAGTTTCGTGCGGTTGAATGCCTTATATATTGTGGCCAGATCAGGGGGTAAAGTATTTCTTACTTCGCTTGAGAAATCCTAGACCTTTTGCAGCATTTTTGACGGCACCGAATATATGCCCGTTTCAACTTAAGTTTTCTTTGACACACATATCGAGAATGAAAAGTTTTTCATCTTCGACAATGCGAATTTCGCTTTGACGACAGCAGACAGCATTGTGTTTTGGAAGCATTAAATTCTACTCTGTTAATGGTTCCCAAGTTAGTTATGCTATTAATATCAGAATAACGTTCCGAAAGGCAATTTCAGAGAGTCATCGATCCCAAAAGCACACACTTCCTAATTTCCCCTTTTTTAGGAACGGACTGGACAAATACTTCTTTCCATTTGCCCATCTGCTCGGAAAAGGTCCTAAAGGATAGGATTGATGAAAAAGGTTATGTAGTGGTCTTGCCACCTCTTTAGAAATGGTTTTTTGTGTGTTAAAATCTTTAAGTACTCTTGCTACTACACAAATGCGAAAGTGATTGTTTCCCATTATAAAATGAGAATACGCACTCAGGTGTAGGCGGAAACAAACCACAGTCTGGAAGTGTTTAACCAGCCACAAAGAGCTGACAGCTGGGATGTCATTGTAAAATAGCGTTGGGATGGAGGATAAGGCAGGCTTTCTAATATTTTTGACGAACGACCAACAATTGTTGCTACCATTGGCACATTGTAGCATTTTTTGCCTCAACTTTTGGTCGTATTTAAATTTCACATGTTTAAGATAAATAGTTGCAGACATTCCTGGCTTGTTAAAGCTTTTTCGGCTTTTCTCTGTCGGCTTAATATGAAAGGACCGAAAAAATATTTCTCTAAACATAACAGCCTATTTACAGCTCGAGTCGTATCCTTTTCTCTTGGCTTGATACTCTTCATCCGAGGATGGTGTCTGTGATCTTATCAGTAGCGGCATCCGTGTTGCTATCGAGAAAACATAACGATTAGGTTAAATTCCTAAAGAAGCTGTTAAGACCGCTCCAATTGGTGTTTATTTTGGAAAATGTATTTTTAAATTTCGCGGGCTTGGAAAGTCCGATTGTAAATTTTTTTTTTATTATATTGTTATACATGCCCCTGAAGTATTGTATGATACAATTTTCACTGTCAGACTTTGTCTGTGGCAGCCGAAGTCGTGTTTTATGATTTTCGTTTGTTAAAAGAAATGGATCAACGAATTTTTATCAAATTTTGCTTTCAGAGATGTAGTGTTCGACCTTGTAGTCATTGATGAGGTATTTGTTACATCGATGTGATATTTAAGTCTTTTTCAATAAAATTTCTAGACCTCATCTGCTTGACTTCGCATTTTTCAAAATCGCTCCGTTTCGATAACAGCTCTCATAATATCTATCGTGCTCCCACGCAATGGTGCACGATATGGCAACTGCTTAGCTGTAAGTACCTGTCAGAATTTATCGTCAAACCACTGGTTTCTTAACTGTGGTTTTTTGTAAAATTAAGCAGAAAAGTGGCTGCTTTAAGGAATTTTATACTTGATTAAGGAAAACGCGGTAAACGAACATTGTGGCGGTCCTTTGCGATTATAGCCAACAGCAGCCAAACGTTCTTACAGTATTTTTCCACCTATGTACTGTTTCTGAGATTGAGATTACCAAACTGATTGAGAAACTGTTCATAGGTTCTTTTACTTCTCCATTCAGTTGTGCGCGCATATAAGGATCATCTTCCGCTCCATCCTATTGTACTTGGCTTGGCGTATTCGACAACTTGGCGTATTTTACGGACTTAAAGCCAACAAAATTCAACTTGTGTAAGAATTGAAGCCTGGCGACTTAATTTACGTCATATTTTTAGTGAATGGGCTCTGGAAAAACTCAATGGAAATCCGGTGTTTTATCGTGAAATTTTGTTCAGTGATGAAGCCCATTTCTGGCTCAATGGATACGTTAACAACCAAGAGCCACCATTACATTCATTAAAAACAACGGTATGGTATTTCTTTCTTTACGGTATTTCTTCAAAATGAGGCAAGAATGTAACCGTCAATGGTAACCGTTATCGCGCCATGTTAACGGACTATGTGCTTGCTGAAATTCAAGCACATAGTCTTGTTGAGCTCTGGTTTCAACAAGACGGCGTGAGAAACAATGGACTTGTTGAGAAATCATTTTGGTGAGCACTTAGTTTCACGTTTTGCTATGGTAAATTGGCCGCCTAGATCTGCGATGTCACACCTTTGGATTCTTTTCTCTGGGGTATGTAGAATCTCAGGTCTTCAGGAATAAGCCAGCTACGATTGACACTTTGGAAGCCAACATTACTTGTGTTAGTCGCCCAAAATTGGACCTTCCGAATGGAACACCTTAGACGTAGTTTAGACCAACATTTACAATATATTATTTTTTAGAATTTTAAGTTTAACTTTAAATTTATGTGTTTTATTTTACATTATAAATCAAACCTTACGATGAATCATCCTTTATAAACCTACAGCTGTGGAAAGTCTTTACATGCTACGGATAAACCTGTATGTCATTGTTTTTGTCCTATGGTAATAGATCTTCTTGAGTATAATAATCTCATTCTAAGCGGTTTTTGTTTCCATCACAAGCCTTCATACATCCCTTTAGGATCCAAGATGATGCTGACACTATTCTTTCCTCTAAATAGTTTCTATATTATGACTTCTGAGACACATAATACGGCCAAAAAGGTCGAAAATAACACATATGTACATATCTATTCCTTTCTCGAGATGCAGATTGAAATCCACTCTGTCGATCTGTCTAATCTGACGATTAGAAACAACGCATAGTCTTGACATCTCTAAGAAAGCTGAAACCGAGAGTGGTTAGACACTGTAGCGCATCTCCCATCAATAAACTGAATGGTGTAAGAACATAGTCTATCGGGTTCCAGGAAACTCAAACTTCTAGTTCGACATCTAGATAAATATAGCTCATATTCGATCCCAAGGGGGATTGATCATCCTCAGAAGATAGTCGCAGCGATTGAGTATTCTGTAGGGTGATTTCGGAAGGAGCTACCGGTAAGGAAGAGAAATCTGTAGCGCAGTTTCAATGTAACTGGTTTGGCTCATATCAGAATGCTAACTCTAGGCAGTTACGGTTACCGAGATCTAAATGTCCTTTGTTTTATGAAGATTACCAGCCTTAAATAAATTGTCAAAAAGTTTCCTTAGCTATGCAAATGAAGAACTCTTACATTCCATTAACTTACACACTATTAACTTTCCATCACAGTCTAGGAATTGGATGAATGTCCCAAAGATTCGATTTCTGTCTTATCTATGCCCATAGAAGCGTAGCTTAGCAGGATTTATTCATCAAAACAAGCTCTATCTCAGCATGTTTCTTGTGCCCATTTTTAGACCGAAAAATGGTTTCATGAAAAAAGATACATCAGCAACATAACCGCTTACAGTTTTATTCCAGAAAGATAATAAATTAATAACTAACATAAGACAATCCCTGACAACGTCCACTGAAAACTTTGTACAAGACAGGAGTCAGTATAACTACTCTTTGGTTTAATCGCTAAAGTTATTGTATATCTATTGCCAATGTCCTTTGTTTCCTTAATTTATATTATAGGCATTTTAATGATGGTATCATGATATCTACCTTCAATCACATCCAGGTACTTCAACATCATAAAATACACTCACAGCGTTATAAAGGGCTATCAACGTCAAAATCACAAACATTTCTGTTAGTAACATGTAAACCTCGATCTGAATTATGGGGCGAGACCATAAGCAGATGCATTACTTGTACACAACCATACTCTTATTTAATTATTTGCAAAATCATTTATTCAAAATTATTCCGCTTTGTTACAATTGAACACCGCAAAGCCTGTTTTAACATTCCAATCCCACTCGAAAAACCTGATCCCTGCCAACCCTCCAGCTCGACTTTCCACACTTAAATAATCCTCTCTTTCTGATCTACCAAGAGCAGTAGCAGTACAATAATTTAATTGACATATCAATTTGACAACACGTTGTCGTTATCCTTCCTTTCTGGTGTATACGAGCACATAGCACTCCTGCGTTAATCGATTTCTAGTTTTTATTTGCAAACAAACCCTTTGCTATTCATGTCTAATGCAAATCATTGCCACTGATTAACTCAACAACTTGGAGAAGGTCCTTCGGCGACCTTTACAATAACTCTAGCATTCATCACGCATAACCCACCACCAACTACCACCCACTTCAACGTGATTTCGAGTGGATGTACCACAATCGATAGAAATTTATTCATTCTTCTCGTCCGTCCACCAAGCCCACATTCACATACGAACTAATTGAGATTCCAGATATAACAAAAATTCTGGCCCCAAATCTAATTGAACGCCGGGTGTGCCACTTGCGCATAGATACGAGTATGACTACGACTATATGTACAAATCGTCCTTAGAGAATTCGATCCTTTTGAAAATCGACACTCGAACATAGAGTGGTGTGTTGCTATACTCTCTTGTGGGAGAAAGAGATTCTGTGACGCCCGCACATTTGACAATGACATGAAGAGCATCAATTTGCCACCTGCACTTCACTTCAGAAACCACTGGAATCCAGGAATCCCGGAGTTCGATAATAGGACGCAAACGAATAAGAATACGAAGATTTCAATGAAGATGGAAACGGCATCGGTAGCGCTTTCTAAGGATAATGGGAATTTGCATAAGCGTAATTCTTCTTCAACTTCCTTTCGTTCTTCATCTACTGACATACGGACGAAGCAGAAAATAGGAAGCTGGATCGCATGAAAGGATACCTTATCACCAGCGAAGTGATGATTCAATAGGTAGGTATTTGTAGTCGTATTGGTAATGCTGTCATAGGATTTTCACCAGTCGCACCATCGGAAAAGCTTCACTTGTTTGGATGGGGTAATTGCATTTCTTTGAGAATGAGAAAGGACTCTCTGCTATTCCTGAGGGAATTTCCGATGGAATCGATTGGGTTGGTTGCCCTCTGAGTTGGCTGTCGAGTACGATTACGACGAGCACGATGATGACGATGACAATTGACGAGTGTATTCTGCTGATCCTTTGAATTTAATTTGTTGTGTGTAAAGTGTACAAAAGTCGTTGGAAATCGCAATTCGAACGCGCGCGCGATATTCACATCTGAAGTGTGTGATTGAATCAATTAGGTCTGAGTACCGACTTGAAGTGTCAGAGCAATTATCCTTTCTTTAGGATTTCACGCTTTTTTTCTTTTTTTTTTTGCATTGCTCCACAATAGGAAATGAGAAAATTACATCAAGCTTCGCCTAATTGGTTTACCTAAATCCTTTCACATACAGGTGATAGGTAAATCAACTGTAATAAGGGATTTTCAAATTTTAATCTCTTCCAAAGTGTGTGTCTGGATTGTAGATAACATATAAGAGCATAAGTAGATAGATATTGGCTGGGATTGAAGTTGTATTACGAGAAGTTGTACGTTAGACGCATGCAAACTGGAATTAATTACCTCCGCCAACATATGTTAGTACCAAGTCAAGGATATTCAAATTAATTCCACTCACGGCTATCTCATCAGGGTGTAATTGTTCGGAGGTGGTGCCGCATGTACGTGAGTATAGCCTAATAGACCCACGCATACTACAAGTATTCAAGGGATTGGAGTAGCAGTAATGTGTGTTCTAGGAAAGGGAGTTATTCGCAATATTGGCCATTTAGAAGGATAGATAGACATTAACTACATATGACGGAAGTTGTTAAGAACTTCAATTAGATGAATAGGAAATGCAAGAAGTTTGTAATTAGACAGAGGTCAGATACAGGGACGTGAGAAATTGCTTAAAAATTACCGAAAGTTTATTGGGAAGTCTAACGTAAGATATGAGTGAAATGTATACATAACTCAATCCAGGAGGAGTAGTAGAGTAGTAGATTTATGAGATACTCCGTTTGGCAACTGCTGACAGAAAAGTTATTACAAAGTCACTGGCAAATTTGTTGAATGCTTGACTTAATTGAATACCCGAAAGACTATTTCGTTTTACCTTCAACCAGGGTTGCTATGGTAAGTATTTTCCGAAATAGTATTGCCGTCTTGTTTATCTGCTCTTTCATTTGTTTTAAAACTGCAGCACAAATTCCAAATGCACAATTTAATTCGTCAAACACATGTTATAATCAATCTTAGGCAAGTTGAAGTTTCTTTTTTTTAAACGAGGAAGTTTGATTGAAGAATTCTTTTGACGAATCGATGTAATTATGTTGTTGTAGAGTGTAGTTATGTTGTGAAATTGTCTAGCTTTTGTAGAATTTTGCGTTGGAAAATAGAGTGGTTTATTCCACTAGCCGCGGTCATTCGAAGAGAATATAACCTGCACGTAGGAGATGTTCAAAAAAAATTTTAACGTTTACGTCATAGCCATTAGTAAATCTACAACAGTAGAGTCTGAAGTCATAACAGACATACTTTTGAATCTCATTTGAGAAAAAGCAATTGAAACTGCTACGGGGAAACTGTCCAAAAATTTGACGTCTATTGTTCGCCAAAGGATTACATCATTTATGAAGTTACACAGCAGGTATCAGTAAGTTACAGAACCATTGGATTCCTTTCTGACAGAGATCAAATTTCAAGCAAAAAGATGTAACTTTGTAGTTACGGCTACAGAATCAATTCAAGACTAAATGATCCGTGATCATTGTGGTGAACTATTAAGAACTACAGACTTAACCTTAAAAAAAGATCATAGACAAGTAAAGGGTGGCAGAAATAACCTATCAACAAGTTCAAGAGTTGCAACGAACACATGTGAACGTAAAAGAGAAAATTTTTTTTTTAATTTTGGTGGGGGTTGAGGCCCACCTTTATTGGCCTAATACAAGCTTAATCCAACTTTAAAACTAACAGAAAGACTTAAGATCTAGGGACCAAGGAAATGATGGAGGAGATCTTGTTTGAGACGAAGAGTGCTCAGGTGGAAATTAAAAAGGGAGAGATTTGAGTTGACCTTTCGGAGCATTCGGGAGATTGGTTCGTTTGAGCCATAAGAGGTGCGGTGGACAGGTAGATAGAAGAGACGAGGACAACGTTTATTGCGGGGGTTGCTATTGAAGGAAATGGAGTTTAAAATGAATGCACAGTCGATGGAACCTGAGAGAAGTCGATAAATGAAAAGAATGTCAGCAGTATTCATACGTTCTTCTAACGAATTCATATTTAGGAGTTTGAGGCGGTCCTTATAGGGAGGTAAGATAAAAGGGTCGTGCCACAGCAGACCATGGAGAGAAAATTATAGGAATCGACGTTGAATACCCTTGATTCAGGAAACATGAACCCGGTGAAAGGGGGAACAAGCTTGACTGGCATAATCAATCAGGAGGCGAACAAAGGTAATATAAAGAGATCTGGTTACATACGGGTTGGAAAATTAATTGGACCACCGTTTAATAAGGATCATCTTATTGATATGCGAACGGAAATAAAGCTCACAGTCGAATAATATGCCAAGGTCTTGAAAAGACTGAACCAGGGGAATTAGTTGACACATGGAGAAAATAAAGTCGGGGAAGAGACGGGTTGTATTTACGTGGGAAGGTTGTAGATTGACATTTGGTTATATCAAGTTCTAGGCAGTTTTTAAGGCACCAGATTGAAAACCGATCAAGGTCTACTTGAAGAAGGGCAGAGTCATGGGGAGAGGAGATAGTTTTAAAAAAATTTGTGTCATCGTAAAGGGAGATGGAAGAGTGTTTAATAACCCTCTCAACATCGTTGATAGTAAGAATGAAAAGAAGAGGACCAAGATGACTGCCGTGTAGAACTCCAGATGAGGCCAGGATTGGAACAAAAAGGGCGGACCTAAGCCGAACACTATAATATCGGCTTACCAGGTAAGAAGAAATTGATTTAATAAAAGAGGCTCAAAACCGAGGGCAGACAATTTGAAGAGGATCAATTGATGAGATTCTTATCAAATGCTTTAGTGAAATCAGTTGCGATAGCATCGATTTCTTTGCCATTTTCTAAGGCTTAGAAAGCAAAAGACACGAATTCAACTAGATTTGTGGTAGTTGATCTACCTTTTAGAAAACCATGTTGTGAGGCTTGCATCTGAAGCTTAAGGAGTCGTAAAACATGCTTTCAAAGAGTTTGGGTATGTGAGAGAGCTTAGCAATAGGACGATAATTGGTAACTTCATGCTTAGATCCCTTTTTGTGTATCGGGATTATAAAAGAGGTCTTCCAAATCTGGTGAAATTCTTCCTGTGTAAGAGAGGGACATGTAGAGGCAGGTTGGAAGAGCATTTTATAACACAGGGGGAGTCCTAGGCCGGGTACAAATTCATCTTTATTATTTAGTAACTTTTCTCCAAGATTGGAATTTTGAGTGAGAAAGAGACCAATGGAGAAATTTGGTAGATCATTGAATTAAGAGGAATTTGGTACGAAGGAGTTGTTGGCAAATGATTATTTAAAAAATGTAGCAAATTGTTTGGCGATGATAAGAAGATCACTTCAAGATTTGGTTTCGTATGCGAGGGAGGAAAGATAACCATCGGGCTAACTTTTGCAAGGACTTGGGGTAGTTTATAAGATTGGTTTACGCACTACTCAGGTAGCGTTTATAGAGAGAGTTGTAGAGTTCAATGAAATGAAGATATATACCTTAATAATTTGAATAGTCGAAAGAAGAGCGGATGCGAAGGATTACCGTCCATATCTTGTTTCTTTTATTTTGTAGAGAGCAAAGGCTACGATTATAACAAGGAGGGGATGTAGAAGAAGTTTTATGGCGGGAATAAAGGGAGATAGATTTGAATATTTCTATGCAAAAAATGGAGAGGGCAAACTCAAAAGAAGCCCTACTTAGATAGGTATTGATTTTACGGAAATCAGCTTTGTGAAAATTGTAAGAAATAAGAACTGCTGAGGAAGGCGATTGAAGGGGTGAGTTTTGGAAAATTGAGAGAAGTGGCGGATGAATGTTATCAATAGTTTAAAGAGATAAGAGACAACACGATACTGAGAAGCTGATGGAATCAGGTCTAATTGCCTTTCCATATATACGGATTTATAATGTAAGATAAAATTCATAAATTCAAAAGCGAACTTAAAATTTTTATTATTGGTTAGAAGAACAATTCATGGCATTTACTTTTCGGAAATGATATCATGTAAATGTTGGCCACGACTACGTCTGAGGTGATCCATTCAGAAGGACGAATTTTGAGCGACTCGTTCGAGCATAGCGACTGGTATCTCGCGGATAACACGAATTATGTTGGCTTCCAAAGCGTCAATCGAAAGTTTGGCTTACTCCTAAAGACCTGACTCTTTACATATCCCCAGAGAAAATAGTCCAAAAGTGTGGTATCGCATGATCTAGGCGGCCAATTTACCGTAGCAAAACGTGAAATTAAGTGCTCACCAAAATGATTTCTCAACAAGTCCATTGTTTTACATTGTTGAAACCAGAGCTCACCGAGATCATTTGCTTGAATTTCAGGAAGCACATATTCCGTTAACATAGCGCGGTTACCATTGACGGTAACACTCTGATTTGCCTCATTTTTAAAGAAATATGGACCAATGATTCCACCAGCCCATAAATCACACCATACCGTTGTTTTTAATGGATGTTATGGTAGCTCTTGTTATTCTTCGGGTTGCTTACCAGACCAAATACGGCAATTTTGTTTATTTCCGCATCCATTAAGCTAGAAATGGGCTTAATCACTGAACGAAATTTCACGATAAAATACCGGATTTTCATTGAGTTATTCCAAAGCGCATTCACTGAAAATATGACGCAATTTTAAGTCGCCTGGCTTCAATTGTATCACAAGTTGAATTTTGTACGCTTTAAGGTCGAGATCCTCACATAAAATACGTCAAGTTGTTGAATACGCCAAGCCAAGCTGCTGAGAACGACGACAAATCGATTCGTCACGGTCTCCGCGTACACTCTCAGCTACAGCTCTTCACTAGGTGCTGGATGTGATCCAACCGGTCGAGTATCATCCTCTTATGTAAACTAGGACTCAAATTTGCGAATGATATTGGCAATAGTGGTTTCATTAGGAATCATAAGTTCCTCGAATCGCACAAAAACCATTTCTCACAGAACGCTGATTTTCGTAATATAGTACAGCGGAATAATTTGGAGATGCTGTTGTGGTGTGAGTCTTTCCATGATAGTTCAAGTTGATATTGATGCTTGATCTGTCATAAAAGCCTATTGGAAGTCAAACCTCACTATGAATCACCCCTTACAAACTGAGACATAGAAGGATGGTATAGATGGCTTACAGAATGTTTGCTATGCCTCGAAGAGTATGACTGGGTGAAAAGAGATGTTTGCGATTCTGTTTCCATGAAAAAAATTTAATGATTATGCTTACGAACGTAAAATAATTGTGATTACAGATCACAAATCCTTGTGGGGAATACTTTAGAAAACTGTAAGATTCATTCAAGTAAGCTACAACGTATGAAGCTTAAACTATTGAAATACTACATTCACTTGGAATATATTCCTGGTAAAAACTTGCATATCGCCGACACATTACCTTGCAGTTATATTTAATGTAATCAGGATGCTGATGACTTACTCAATAAGGTTGTTTACTGATATGAAGCTTAGGACCTTAGTCACATACTGTTTAGATGATTAGCCGATTGAAATTCGAATTTTAAAAAAGCTTGCCTATTAGGAATGAAATTTACTATGAGAATTGTATGATATTTTATAAGAACCGCATACTTATATCAATTTCATTAAGGATAGAAAGACTTGAAAGTCTTCACGAGTCACACATGGGCATGACAAAAACCAAAAAATTTGGCTAGAGAGTATGTGTATTGGCCGAACTTAGACTAATATATTCAAAACGTCATCAAAAATTGTAAATCGTATGAAAAACTCCAGGCAACGGAAACTCATTCACCTTCTATCCCACAAAATATCTCTAACATTCCCTTTTTTAAGGTGGCATGTGATTTTTTTAGAATTTAAAGGTAATTCCTACTTCGTATTAATAAGTTATTTTTCTAAATGGATAGAACTGAAACAAAAAAATACTTAAATGACAATTTAAACAATTTTAACAATTTGAAAGAAATTTTTGCATGTCATGGAATACCAAAAATTTTAATAAGTGATAAAGGTGATAACCAACTTTTTTATTTATACCCAATGAGAAAATTTGCTAATGAGTGCCATATAACACTTGTCAATTTAAGCCTTAATTATTCTATATCATATGGGTTAGCTGAAAGAACTGTAGGATGCAGGAGTTCTTATAAAAAACCTCTTAGGCCAGGCACAGCTTAGGTACAGCTTCACCGACAAAAATATAAAATTTATCATGACAGGGAAATAGGAGCCGGGAAGCGAGAAGAATTTACAAAGGGCGATAGTGTTGCAATCCGAAGAGGAGACGAGTAGATTACAAGCAAAGTTGTAGACCGCCATGACATGTCAATGTCTTTCCTTGTAAAAATTTAAAACAATAATGTGTGTCGTAGGAACTCATTTCACATCTGAAAATCTAATATTCACCCCGATGTCCTAATAAATTGGTTTCCAAGGATTTGCCTCTATTGACCGGAAACAAAGAGTCAACTTCATCAAATTATATCACAACCGTTGATCGTTTACTCTAAATTGACATTACTTTACGTTGACATATACATTGAATTGTATATAAAAAATACAAAATTAAAATTACGTATTATATATGCAGATAGATTTTTAGTTTTCGTTAACAATATTACAAGGATTCGCCACCACACCATTTACAATACGGTGATGTGATATGACATTTATATCTTTCAAAAGTAATAATTTAATTAGCTGTAGTAAATATATATTGAATCAACAATTTTGAAAATTTTGAGGGAAATAACAAAAAAATCCTTCATTCAATGCAATAACATATTATGTTTTATTATTGTTACATTATTATTATGAATATTGTTTAATATTGAATAATATTGAATGTATACATATAATGTTGTGAGTTATACATTATTACATATGCAAACTAAACTCGAATTATTTTAACTTATATCGAGCTTATAGTGATCTTTTGATAAATGGTTTTTGTTGTAGAGTTTATTTACGTTGTGAAATATAGTTGTCTAGCTCTCTCATATAATTCTGTAATATCTTATACAATTGACATAAAACATTGAACATTGTACTCGTACACTTGTGTCTTTTTTTAATTCCTTGTTATCCACAACAATGTTATCTATATTCAGGACAACTTGCAGCTCTTGCCTTGAACGAAGCAGAACTCCTCTGACAAAATTTAAACTTAAGTCTTTAGTTGTTTGCATGGCTTTGTAAGAGTTTTAATTTCTATTGGGTATGTAATTTAATATGTGCGTTAATTTGAACGCTTATTTAAGAAAAACATGTACAATAGTATAATCCAAAGTATTGCCCTGAAGCTATGACTTTTTCCCACCTTTCTGGCAATTTGTGGATCCCATCCCAAAAGAACTGCGCAGGCTTGGCAGCCAAGAATGAATCAAGCCAATTTTTGATATTCTGCTCTGATGTGAGCCGTATTTCAGTGAAGGCGTTCTGCATCGACCGGAACAAATGGTAGTCAGAAGGGGCAAGGTCTGGGCTATAAAGCGGGTGGGGTAAGACTTCCCATCCACTGTTTTCCAAATAGTTCTTAAACTGAATAGCAACGTGGGGGAGCGTTGTCATGATGGAAAATTATTGCCTCGTG
Source organism: Volucella inanis (assembly GCA_907269105.1). NCBI lineage: Eukaryota > Metazoa > Arthropoda > Insecta > Diptera > Syrphidae > Volucella > Volucella inanis. Next base: position 41,745,891 of record OU026153.1, read on the forward strand.
TCTGGTCACATATTCCGGGCGTTTTTCGGCTACTGCTCTCTTCAAACGAATCAATTGTGTACGGTAGCATTGTCCATTGATGGTTTCACCCGGTTTTAGCAGCTCATAATACAGCACACCCATCTGATCCCACCAAATACAGAGCATTACCTTCGCGCCATGGATATTCGGCGTTGCCGTTGATTTGGCTGGTTGGCCGGGTTTCACATATGATTTTTTGCGCTTGGGGTTGTCGTAATGGATACATTTTTCATCACCAGTAACAATCCAATGCAAAAATAACTTCTTTATGTGGCGTTTCAGCAGCATTTCGGACATGCAAAACCGCCTTTCGACGTCCCTCGGCTTGAGTTCATGTGGAACCCAATTTCCTTGCTTTTGGATATATCCAGCTGCTTTTAAACGTTTTGAAATGGCTGCTTGAGTGACACCAAAAGATTCTGCGAGCTCCTCTTGTGTTTGGCAACAATCTTTATAGAGTAATGCTTCCAGTTCTTCATCTTCAAACTTTTTTGGCTGCCCAGGACGTTTATCGTCTTTTAAGCCAAAATCACAACTTTTAAATCGTGCAAACCACTTTTGGCACATTTGCTCAGCTAGCGCATGTTCACCGTAAAATCCCACCAAAATACTATTATTTTCGGAAACAGTTTTCTTCATATTAAAGTAATAAAGGAGAACTCCCCGCAAAAACACTTTTTCAAGCAAAAAGTTCGACATATTTGAGTGAAAAAAAATTATTGTTGTTTACGCTTCAAATAAATGAATGAATTTCCAACGCATGTTCCAGTGGAATAGTAACAATGTAATAATACAAGTTACGCCATCTCTTAGCAAACCGGAAAGTTATAGATCCAATATGATGGTGGTCAATGAGCTTAATGAACGGGGAACAATTCAAATCATCTAATGCGGTAACTGGTTCTGCTCGAACCGATTTGGAACCGGTGAGCGTTTTTTTGTAAAAATAAAACACCAATTTTTATAGGAAAGTAAAAAACATTTTATTCAAAGTACCATATTGGCCATTGCTAGCTACACATTTTTCCCATCTTTCAGGCAATTTATGGATTCCACGCCAATAAAACTGTTCGTCTTTTGAAGCAAACCAAAAAGTCACCCAATTTTCGACTTCCTCGTAGGATTCGAAGTGCTGCTCAGCTAATGCGTGTCCTAATAGCGGCTCCCAGCCAAATGCTTCAGCTGTAAGCTGAACCAGTTTTGCTTTGTATACAGGTGCATTGTCATGACGCAAAATTACCTTGCCATGTCTTCTGGCCTATTCTGGTCGTTTTTCGATCAATGCGTGGTTCAAATTGATCATTTGTTGTCGGTAGCAATATTAACGGTTTCACCAGGTTTTGGTACACTCCATCTTTCTGGTCCCACCAGACACAGAGCACTATCTTCTTGCCGAATCGATCTGGTTTTGCAGTCGAAGTTGGTGGTTGTCCCGGATTAACCCATGATTTTTTCTATTTAGAATTCTAAAAATAAATCCATTTTTCATTGCCAGTAACAATTCGATGCAAAACTGATTTCTTATCGGGTTTTTGAAGCAAAATTTCACAAGTGGTTTTTCGGTTTTCCATCTGTCTTTCATTCAATTCATGTGGCACCCATTTTTCAGACATTTGGATCTTTTCCATACCTTTTAAACGGTCAGAAATTGTTTGCTGTGGAACATTTAACATTTTTTTGTTTTGTTTCTGACTCAAAGTGTCATCTTCATCCAATATTGTTTGCAATTCGGCGTCTTCAAACTTTTTGGTGGTCTTCCACGTTCTTCATTTCTCACATTTCAATCGTTATCTCTGAACCGTTGAAACCATCTTTTGTATGTTGCTTCTGATAGAGAGAATCTGGTACAAGATTCGACATTTTTAACACGATGAAAAAATATGATGACTTAATGTATACTAAATATGTTTGACAGTTGTCATAGCAATCAAACCAACAAAAAAAATAAAAATAAAACCCGTTCACAACAAATGTTCCCTATCGAGACATTTGTATATTGACGCTCACTTCATACCGGTACACCTGGTATATGTCCATATAGCCCATATAGCTTAAAATACTATAACACACCTCAGAAATGTTCTTAAAATTCTCAGCAAAGGAAAGGACAAGTCCAAGGCTGGGCAAGAAATTACCGATGAGGGATCGCTTTGCTGTAATCCGCTTTTTAATTTATTTCTTCAAAATTAATCTAATGCATGAAGTAAACTTAACTGGGGTTTTGGATGTTAAAGGAGTTTCACACTATTATAGTGTTTTCTAATAAAGACTTGATAATTTTTTTTTAAATAAAAGGCAAGCCATTTCAAATATCTAAAAAACTTTATTATTGGCTTGAAGTACAATCAAAACATTTATGATTGGAACTCGACTTCGTTCATATGGCCACCGCGGGCACGTTTGCTGCGGTCGATTCGTTGGACACAATTTTCAAAGAATTGGCGACACATTTCGGCCGAAACGGCCGCTATTTCGCGTTCAATGTTGGCTCTGAGCTCTTCCAACTTAACAATAACTTAACGTAGCCATACAGAAAATAGTCAAGCGGCGTTAAATTGCACGAACAAGACGGCCAATCGACTGGCCCATGCCTTGAGATAACACGCTCACCATATTTACTCTTCAAAAAATCGATTGTAGCGTGCGCTGTGTGGCTTGTGGCACCATCCTGTTGAAACCACATGTCGTCCAAGTCCATATCTTCCAATTCGGGCCAAAAACAATCGGTGAACATGGCGCGATAACGGTGATCATTCACAGAAACGTGACGATCATTATCGTCGACGAAAAAATATGGCCCAAAAACGCCATATATCGGCTGTTTGGCAGTTCAAAAGAGTTTTCGGTAAGACATGGGGCTTATTACAGATGAGGGTCACATGGATTTACAAGCCTATGATAAGGTCAACTATTTTTAAACTCTGGTCTTATAGACATGCTGTCTGATATATTTGGTGCGCAACTAAGCTATCTGTTTTTTTTTTTATTTTTTTTTATTCAATTCAACTTAGTTGTGGAAAAATGGTTACAAATGAATCATTCAACGTATTTTCCATCGCTAGCCACATGCATACATACATTTCACATTTGTTTTGGCAGAGCTGGAATACCGTTACGGTGTTTATCTTTTAAGGCTATCCACGAATCAAGCCATTTGTCGTCGAACGGAACAAGTAATAATTGAAAGGCGTAATATCTGTGGAATATGGCGGGTAGTGTAGGACTTCCCTTTTTTGTACCTTTGCTCATATTGTGGCCGTTTTCCGCCCAGTGCATGGCTTAATCGCAACAATTGAAGTCGATACCATTTCCCAGTGATGGTTTTATTGAGTTTCAACAGTTCATAATAAAAAACACCGATCTGGTTTCACGCAACCTGCGCAGCGTGAATATTCGGGCGAGCCGACGACATAGGAGTATGACCGGGCAGTACCCATAACTTACTTCTCTTTGCGTTGCTGTATTATTACCATTTTTCATCACCCGTCACGATGAGATGAAAAAACCCTTCCATTTCTTGTCGCTGGAGCAGTTGTTCATAGGCGAAAGTACGACGCTCAGCGTCTTTTGACTTCAAATCATAAGGAACCCAAGTTCCTTGTTTTTGAATCATTCCAAACGCATGCAGTCGCTTGGAAATGGCTTTGCGGGTAACTCCTAATGCTGAAGCAAGTTCTTCTCGCGTTTTGCGCAGATCCTCTTCGAAGATCTTAGAGTAGCATCTCCGTAAACTTTTTGAAGCGCTGTTTTTTTCGAATGAAAGAAGAAAATCAACACTTCCCTCAAATGACGATTATTTAGTTCAAAATCAAAATCATTTTCATCCAACCATAAGTATATGATGCCAAAACAAAATCACTAATGTGTCAAAAGATGTGGTAATGTATAAGCTTGGTTCATGACGTTTTCGATATGTCAAAATCGACACCAGAACTTTTGCTGTGGGGAAAATATAAAATCGACTTTCCCTGTGCCCAAGACTTTTTCCGGCCAGAATCGGAGCCAGGAAAGGAATTTAATCGGGTCTTCGCGGATGGCTCCCAAACCGATTTTGGATGTAACGCTGGCATCTTTGTAGATGACGAAAAGCGGAGATAAAGAAGATCTTGATGGCAACGAACTATATTGTGGAGGACCTTTAGAAGGCGCCAAGCATGTGCATCTCTAGCGATAGCCAAACTGCGCTTAAAATCTTGTTGAACCGTATTTTGACTTTCAAGCTAGTTTCATATGTACATGCAAGACCTTACTGTACATATGTAGTCAGAAGGCTGAATTTACTGAGCCTTATCCAGGCCTCAGTTTACAAAGGGATCATGAATGAACTTCAGAGGAGAGTTTTTTACAATCCGAATAGACTTGAGGACTACCTGCGTCCTCGGTTAGGGCTTTCATTGACATTTGGGTTTCATAGAATTGTAACTGCAGAATGGTATAACTCTCAAGATTGATAATAAACCAAACGAATGCTTACCTTTAAAAGATCAGCGGCTTTCCTACTGTCCTTGAGTAGGAAGGAAAGAAAACTTGGCGGTAACTGATCAGAAATCAGTCAACGAAATGTGATCGACTCAGGGCGCTCTTCCAGTATCATAGATGTCAGCTTGATCAATATAAAATCGGAACACTACTTAATTGCAGACAAAATACTCATACGTCTTCGAATATCACCGATGCCATAATAAGAGAGAAATATTGTGTTTACATAACAAAGCAGACTGCCTAAGCTATGAAAGACATCAGGAGCCGACTGGGTAAAGAGATTTATTTGGGGAAAATATGACTGTAAAGCGAAACCCTAGCATCGTTTGTCTGACCCATAAGCAAGAATAATTTCTAAACTGCACCAACTGTAGAGGCATCAGTATCTGTAACTATTTTATCATAGCATACAAGGTATATCACTCAACGAATGATCACAGAAAAAAAATCAGGCAATGCAAATTACTCATAACTTGCTTATTGGTTTCGATGCCGCATATGACAACATTTATGGCTACGAGAGTTAGAAAGCCATACCAAGTTTTGGCATCTTTGCTAAACTTGTCACATTGTGGTGAGTGATGATAAAAAGTGTACGCTTCTCTGTAAGGGTTGGACGCAGTCTCATTTATGTACTGTCATTGGACTTACAAACCACCATACTTGAGAAAATTCAGTGAAACATTCAAGCAAAAACCAGTGGTATAGTTGATGACAATGACATCATTAGCAAATTGTAACAAGCTGTCTTGACTCATTTGCAATTATTGGAACAGGATCAGCAAAAATAGGTTTAACTGTGAATGAGAGCAAAACCAAGTATGCATATGTTGTCAACATGAAAACCGATGAATAGAATAGAACGTCATGATCTGTCTACAGCTATAACTGCACCGGTATCTATACCGATAATGACACTTTGTCAAAAATTAAACGAATAATTTCATTTGTCGATTCCAGTATCTTCGGCCTCATGAGACAGTTATACAGTAAAGTCTTTTCAAGATCCAATACTTAAAATGCTTATCGTCCCAGTCCTCCTCTATGATGCAAAATTATGAACGTTAGGGAAGGCGGATGAAGACAACCTTGGGCTTTTTACATCAGCTAAACAATTTGGAGCGACATAAATGGTCTGGTTTGAAAAGTCTTATAACTTAACGCAGTAAAAGTAGACCTTACCTTAGCTGGTGCTCATAAAAGGAATCAGACAACAAACATTTTTGAATACGCAGTAAGTAGTAAGTAATAAAGTTTTTGGACAGTGTTATGGTTTTGTGATATATCCGTTGTAACTAAGAGGTAGATGAACTGATATTTGCAGACGGAAAATTCAAACTACCAAAATATTAGAGAACAGACGTGGATCGATTCAAATATTATCGCTATTTCTCTTTGATGATATGCATTTCAAAATGGTGTACTTTAGGCTCTGATTTTCGAGTACGCTGCCAAGGATTTCCTCTTTTTCTAATTCCCAAAATTGCCTTAAACCAACAATATATACATTAACATTATATATGCACTTACTCATATATCTTGTCAGATTTTGTAGAAGTAATCATGTGTAACTTTATCATTCTCCTGTGTGATGGTCTTCGCATAGTCGCCCATTGTCTTAAATTTAGAGACGGAATCTGACTCAGCTTTCGTGCTCTTTTTATCTGGCTCATATTCCTAAATAGCATTCGAACTTTCCGACTTTCAATGTTTTTCAGTCGAAGAAGCCCCAATCTCTTTCAGTTGTTCTCTACGAAACAGCTTGCATGAGTTGATGTGCTGGACAGAATTTGCAATGACTTCTTCGCATAGTTCGATCGACACTCCAGCTTTCAAGTAATCTAAAGCTTTTGGATTGTTGGTAAACGTGTGTAAACGTGTCGCCCATTGTCTTAAATTTAGAGACGAAATCTGACTCAGCTTTCGTGCTCTTTTTATCTGGCTCATATTCCTAAATAGCATTCGAACTTTCCGACTTTCAATGTTTTTCAGTCGAAGAAGCCCCAATCTCTTTCAATTGTTCTCTACGAAACAGCTTGCATGAGTTGATGTGCTGGACAGAATTTGCAATGACTTCTTCGCATAGTTCGATCGACACTCCAGCTTTCAAGTAATATAAAGCTTTTGGATTGTTGGTAAACGTGTGTAAACACAGCGTTCTGAGCTAACAGATGTAGCTGGTATAGACAAATATTTTCATGTCTATTTTTTCACCATTCATATGGATCTAGTTCAAACTTCAATTGAGGTTCAGCTAAATAAGTGACCAGTTTATGTTGGATAGTCTTTCGCTTAGTTCCATGTGTGTTATAAAGAAACTCTAAGTCACTTGTAAAATTCATAGTGGACCCAGTTTCTGTTTCCGAATTATTCTCGAAAGGTTAATATGATGTCATGAGCTGCTTGACTTTATTTCTTATAGACATTTTTTCATCAACACTCTCATGCTCTAGGTCTTTATATCGTGGGTCAAGAAAAGATTCTAATTGCCTTGCAAAAACATCAGTTGTGTTTCTCTGATTTAAATCAAATCTATTTCGTTTATCATTACGTAAACTGATTTTGAACGATGTATGTCATGTCTGAGTCGCTTGCGGAAAAATGTAGATGAATTTTCATTGCTGAGAATCTATGTAAGCGCTTGAATAGGCAGCAAAATTTTCCCAAATTCTTCCATCAATGCCCATTCTTGTTCTAAAATTTCCAACTTTGTAGCGATAGCTGAGGAAGTGATTGTACGATCTGTCAATACATTTATCACTGGCCTCCGGTTTTGTGTTAGACGCTGAAGCATAAAAAAGATTGAGTTCCACCGAGTGTTGCATGACTGTAAAAGGGATTGTGCTGGTAGACCCAATTGTTTCTGCTTTTCTTGCAAAGTATATTTCGCAACGTTGGAATGTTTAAAATGGCAAACTAGTTTACTGGCTTTCTAAATTATTATTTTTTATATTTTCAGAAGACATGGATGTCCTTACTGCCAACTGAAGACTGTGTACTGCGCATGTCAAACCGACATTCTGCTCTACTTGCCTCATAGATTCCACAGCTTTAACCACATTTGTCTGTGACTTTTTCATTAAGTCACCAATCGAGAAAAATACCTTCCATCTTGTTCATGAGATTTTTTGCATTGTGCGTATATTAATTTCACTTGTCTCAAGTGTAAAAGACTGGGGTACCCAATCGTCACCTATGAAATGTGCCGCCATTGTCATATAAGATTCTTGCGCGGCAGACGTCCAACAATCAGACCTGCAAGAAACTTCATTAACGCTACCAATTTTGTGCTTTATTACTGTTTCAACTTCCTGTTTAAGTGATTGCAGCCGTTTTTTTATTGCCTCTTCTCTCAACGGCTTATAGTTCGGTTCAACAACAGTCATGAATTGGAGAAAACCCGGGCTTGAACAGAAAGAAATTGGAATTCGGTTTAACGCAATCATTTTAGCTAGGGCCTGGTGGATCTCTTCCATCCTATCCGGCGAACATGGTGTGTGTATTCTGCGTTTTTTGAAAGAGGACGGTCCAGGACTGCTATAATCGTTGGTTTCAGTTCTTGACGAATCTCTATCAATCATGCTGTAATTCGAATCACAAAAAGTATTTTTTACGTTAAACACTTTAATCTATTTTTATTCACTTGATTTGAGTAGAAACCGGATTTTCTCTGTTTATGTGTGTTTGAATTGCATGAATTCCTTGCAAATGCTGTCTTAATGACCCTGTCGTACTACCACAACAGGAGAAAGAATTGTTCCTGTCCTCGCTGCACAAATCACAGAAGGCTGTATCACCTTCTCGATGTGCATATTGCCATGCCCAACTCTTTGGTTTCATTTTATCACTTTAACAATTTGAATTAGGAAAAGATATACTTATCAGCCTTTCGAAATCAACACTCAACTAAAACTGATAAGAAGCTTTTCGTCATCAATTCATGAATAGGTTTAATGATTAAACTTTAATCTCAATAAAACATAGAAAAATAAACTATGGCTTGAACAGAAAACTGTTTCGGCAAGTACTCGTAACATCCAATAATCGAAAAAACGTCGTCTTGTAATTACATGTGTAATTACATTTTATTTACACGCTTATTAAAAAAGAACACGTGTATTTAAATGTTCACGTGTAAAAGTTTCTTACTAACCGTGTACACGTGACACGAATACACGTGTAATTACATACACGCTTTAAATCGAGAGCCCTAGTTGTTGGTATAGACCCAAGGAAAAGGGTCTAAATGTGTTAAATCGCACGAGTCGGGCGACCAATGCACGGGGCCATTTCTGGCGACAAGATGATCAGAATATTACTAAATTTCGTTTTCAATAAGTTAAATTTGGCAATGTCTTGTTGAAACCCCATATCTTCTACGAGCTTTCTGCAAGTAGTGCAAATTTATGCCAAAACATTGGTTAGCATGGAGCGATAGAGGTCTCCATTGACTGTAACTTATTTACCGGCATAGAAGTATGGCCCATGGCATGAAAGCCACAACAATGAGTCTATTTTTTCCATGCTGGCTGTTGTTGTTGCAATTTTACAAATCCATTTATCCTTCTTGGACGAAATGGGCTGGATACTCGTATACTGTAGATACATAAATATGGCGATTTCTTCACTTTTAATTTTTGAGCTCTTCTCTAAAACTTTAATAGGAGTTGGCTTTTTATTATTAAGGTGCACATTTGTCTGTCTTAAGACGTCCTCAGGATTGGGGTTAGTAAAAGCTGTTCCTCTATATGGACAATTCATCTTTATGTAGAAACACGATCTGAATAAAACGTTACAGTATACAAAGAGTAAGCAAGCAATTAGGACCTGTAATACACTTTTACCTCTTTGATTTTGAAGCCTAGTTCTGATATATGTGTAACACTGTGAATTGATAAAGTGTATGATATAAACTACGAGTAGTTGTTGCCAAATTTTAAGAGGGATCTTCATACCAGTCGCTCACAAACGAACAGATTTAATTCGAATGTTGGTAAAAAAGATCGGGCATTATCCTAGATGTTTACTCTTAAATACTGTTGGAAGTACTATTTGGAGTACTCCGTTTAAATTGCATGCAGTGTTTACTTCCCATAAAAGGCTTTAAAAATCCAATTGACCAAAACATCTTAACTTTACTTAGACTTAGAGACTTTTTTTCCCTTAAGGATTACATTGTGTTACAATGTGTTGAGATATCACCTTACACATCTATTGTAAATTTTTCTTGAGCAAATGGACCGACAATGTGGTCCATACATAAATATGTTACCGTTATTGTAACCCAAAGGTTTAAACTTTAAACAAGCTCATAAATCCATATCATCACCTGCCGGATTGGATTCCTTCGTATTACTTCATTTTTAAGTCTACCCAACCAAGCAAATACTAAAAGAACACAGGAGCATCTACATCCGCAGTCAAACTGAAATCAAATCTCGAAAAGTGAAGAATCCGTCCGGCATTTGTTGTGGCCAAAGTGAGGAGAAAACTCGGCTATCATCATCAATTCGATCAAAGGCGAATTTCCTGTTTGGATTTTCCACAAATTTCCCCAAGAGTCTAAATAACCAAAAAACACCGGCGCAATGGTATTCGTATATGTGGGAGGACGCAAACAGGAAGTATCTTCAATAGCTTATGCCACAGTGTAGAGTAAACGTACTCAAATTGACTTTATGCGGATCTATGGGTTGCAATCAAATGCACTCCCTTCTACGATGTAACCACACAGTTTTCCTCTTACATGAGTTCGTATATATGCGTTTACCCGTACTTTAAGAGTTCTAGCCGCATTTGAAATTCCACATTGTCTATACTCGTATGTACATATGTTTCTATGAGCTATAGCGGGGACCTTTCGAAAATCGTTTCATTGAAAATTGACTCAAGTTGAGGAATGCTAAGAGCTTTGACTTTTTGGCCAAAACTACGAATGGACTCAAAGGATTTTGTCCACTTTCTCGGTGGTGAACATCTTTACGATTTCCTCTTACACGATGTTGCACATTTAGTATGCAGCCACAGTACCAGTCGAACAGATGGAATATCCGTATCGTCCAACTTGGATACGAGTATTCATGCTACGTCGAAAGGATGTTGACAAATCGGTGTTTCGATTTGGGAATGGCTTCTTCTTCCTCCTTGCGTTTATTTCTGGGGCCCATTCTATTGCGAAATGAGGTCACTTGTTCGTAAAATACACACAAAATACAATCCCAGCTGCGGGACGTGAATGAATATTTCACAAAGTATCCGTAGCTCTGAGTTCCAGTTTGTCTGTCCAAAACTATTGAAGCAGCGTCATAATCTCAAAACGAGAGCGACGCGGACAGTGTAGGACATTAAAGCACTGATAAAGTGGGTATTTGGTATTCTAAAGGAGCTCAAAGTTTGAAAATGGTCGTGAACAAGGATTGATAGCAGATGCGCTTAACGATGATTGATACGCTTAATGGCTAGGTGCGGTGTATTGGTGTGGTAGAAGGCTTCAGATTTGGGGATATGGACAACGTGTATTTGTCAGTCAGAGATTGTATATGAGAGTGAAAAGATGTTTTGATGTATTGAATGTATTGGGCAAGGGGTAAGATAGAATTGATTTTGTTACAGTTTGATTAAGAGCTTACTTAATGCCAGCTAATGCACTGGTTTACTGCAATCAGCTGTAATACATGTTACGGATGGATTTGTGAGAGCATGTAGGTCGAAAAGAAAACGAAAAGTATTTCTAAAAGAATATCGGACAATGAAACACCTACTTAACACCTTCACTACTATCGATGCATGATATTCTACTTATCCATACTTAAACGATTGAGCTTCTCTGGCGGATGTTTCAAGAATATTGGAAAATTTCAAAGGCGGAACTGAAGTGGTCTCAATAATTCAAATGCAATTCTGACTTCAAACAAAATATCCCTCAGTGCTAAGATTCTATTCTGATTCTGAAAATTTTCTATTCATCACCTATCGGATAACCACTAAACGCGTAAAGGTTATGCGTAAGGTGCCAAATCAGTGACCAACTTAGCAATGAAGCTGATTTAACTGCAGGAACTGAGGCGCAGCGCAGGTATTCAAACATTTTATTAATATATAGGTTTTTAATATTTTGCCTTAACTGTGGCTGATACCTCAAGCCCACAACTGCTTGCAAATCTCAAGAAATGTGTAGAGAGACGAGTCGTCTTGTTGTATCAGCATATCTCAATATCCATCTACCAGATGTACCGGTATTAAGTGAGCGTCAAGATACAAATGCCTCGATAGGGAATATTTATTGTGAACGAGTCCACATTTTTTTTTTTTTTTTTTTTTTTTTTTTGTTTGTTTGGTTGCTACCTGTTGCTACACCTGTCAAACATATTTAGTATACATCAAGTCATTGTGCAAACAACATCATATTTTTTCATTTATTCATTCATTCAAGTCATCATTTTGTACAAAATTGATAACTTGCAACAGCTGAGCAGCACTTCGAATCCTATGAGGAGGTCGAAAATTGGGTGATTTTTTGGTTTACTTCAAAAGAAGAACATTGGCGTAGAATCCATAAATTAAGCGAAAGATGAGAAAAATGTGAAGCTAGCATTGGCCAATACATTGAATAAAATTAATAATTGCGTTTTATTTTCGCAAAAAAAAAAAAAAAACGTTTATTAAACTGCTATTGGTGAAATCTTTGTAAACTTGGTATTTTGTCAGGTCAAATAGTCATCCCGAAAAGCTAAATGACTAAAGGAATTAAACCACTAGTGGCCAGAAGTCGCCTCACACCATTTAGGGCAAGAGAAAACCAAGAAAGTGGACTGTGTATGGTTAACAAGATAGAGCTTAGATGAATTGTGCTCTTAACAGGGCTTATCAATCAGGTGACAATTGAATTTCATTTTTCTTATATCACTATACTAGCATATAGAGACAGTGCCTGGTTGTGGAATAATAAGGAGATTACCAGCAAAATACGTCAAATCTTCTTAAAACCCGGCATATCTACTTTCATATGGTCTCACAATGTCACTTTGCAAAATACAAGGTCGTGTTCACCGAAATGGAATGCAATAATATTCAATCTGAAATGAGGTAGGAGACGAGAGGCAGGCTGGGCTTTGATGAAAAAGCTTACGAAGCGGTCTTGCTAGCAAGTATTGTTAGATCATGATACAATCTGAAAGCGTTGGAGCTGGCTGCGAAATGCACAGCATTGGTCTATAACTTAATTCGTCTTTCGTTTCGGTTTTCTAAAAGATGGCGTAACTTGTATTTTTCCATTGGAACATGCGTTGGAAAGCTACTGTCATTGTACGTCATTTCAGTATATGTCATTTATTTGAAGCGTAAACAACAATAATTTTTTTTTTCACTCAAATATGTCGAACTTTGTGCTTAAAAAGTGTTTTTGCGGGGAGTTCTTCTTCATTACTTTAATATGAAGAAAACTGCTGCCGAAAGTCGTCATATTTTGGTGGAAGCTTATGGTGAACATGCGCAAGCTGAGCGAACGCGCCAAAAGTGGTTTGCACGATTTTGGCTTGGAAGACGATGAACGTCCTGGGCAGCCAAAAAAGTTTGAAGATGAAGAACTGGAAGAATTACTCTATGAAGATTGTTGCCAAACACAAAAAGAGCTCGCAAAATCTTTGGATGTCACTCAAGCAGCCATTTCAAAACGTTTAAAATCAGCTGGATGTATTCAAAAGCAACTAAATTGGGTTCCACATGAACTCAAGCAGACTGACGTCGAAAGGCGGTTTTGCATGTCGGAAATGCTGCTGGAACGCCACAAAAGGAAGTCATTTTTTCTTTGGAATGTTACTGGTGATGAAAAATGGATCAATTACGATAACCCAAGCGCAAAAAATCATATGTGAAACCCGGCCAACCAGCTAAGTCAACGGCAAAGCCGAATATCCATCGCGCGAAGGTATTTGGTGGGTCCAGATGGGTGTGCTGTATTATGAGATCAATGGTGAACGCTATCGAACACAATTAATCCGTTTGAAGAGAGCAGTAGCCGAAAAACACCCAGAATATGCGACCAGACACGAGGCAATAATTTTTCATCATGACAACGCTCGGCCCCACGTTGCTATTCCGGTTAAGAACTATTTGGAAAACATTGGATGGGAAGTCTTACCCCACCCGCCTTATAGTCCAGACCTTGCCCCTTCTGACTACCATTTGTTCCGGTCGATGCAGAACGCCCTCACTGAAATACCGTTCACATCAGAGCAGAATATCAAAAATTGGCTTGATTCATTCTTTGCTAGCAAGCCGCCGCAGTTCTTTTGGGATAAGATCCAAAAATTGCCAGAAAGATGGGCATTTGGGCATGGGCTATTGTACATGTTTTTTTCTTAAATAAACGTTCAAATTTTGAAAAAATATATACCCAATATAAAGCTGGAATGCCATTATCATAGCTGAGCGTTGGAATGGACGATGAGCCAGAAATATTAATGTTTTAGACAAACGTACGACCAAAATCTTTACCATCTTTGAGATAATGTAACACATATAGGGTGACTAATCGTGAGGTTTGATTTTGAGTAGGTCCTTTTTCACAGATCACGCTAGACTCCTATAAAATTGCTTTGTCATTTTTGTTAGGTATCGTTTGGCAAGTCATCATAAAAAACTCACACCACAACAGCGTCTCCAAATTGTTCAGCTGTATTACGAAAATCAGCGTTCTGTGCGAAATGTTTTCGTGCGAATTGAGGAACTTACGGTGCGCATAATCGACCTACAGAAACCACTATTGCCAATACCATTGGCAAATTTGAGTTCCAGTTTACAATACTCGACCAGTTAAACCACATCCAGCACGTAGTGAAGAGACTATAGCAGCTGTAGCTGAGAGTTTACGTGAAGACCGTGACGAATCGATTCGTCGTCGTTCTCAGCAGCTTGGCTTGGCGTATTCAACTACTTGGAGTATTTTACGTGAGGATTTCGGCCTAAAAGCGTAAAAATTCAACTTGTGCAAGAATTGAAGCCAGGCGACTTGAATTTTCGTCATATTTTCAATGAATGGGCTCTGAAAAAAAAAACTCAATGAAAATCCGATGTTTTATCGTGAAATTTTGTTCAGTTATGAAGCCCATTTCTGGCTCAATAGATACGTTAATAAACAAAATTTCAGTATTTGGTCTGATATGCAACCCGAAGAGTACAAAGAGCTACCATTATATCCAATAAAAACAACGGCATGGTGTGGTTTATGGGCTGGTGGAATCATTGGTCCACATTTCTTCAAAAATGAGGCAAATCAGAATGTTACCGTTAATAGTAACCGTTATCGCGCCATGTTAACGGACTATATGCTTCCTGAAAATCAAGTACATGGTCTCGATGAGCTCTGCTTTCAACTAGATGGCGCTACGAGCCATACAGTATGTGAAACAATGGACTTGTTGAGAAATCACATTCGTGAGCACTTAATTTCACGTTTTGTTACAGTAAATTGGCCGCCTAGATCGTGTGATATCACACCTTTGCACTATTTTCTCTGGGGTATGTAGAATCTCAGGTCTTGAGGAATAAGCCAGCTACGATTGATGCTTTGGAAGCCAACATAACTCGTGCTATCCGCGAGATACCAGTCGCTATGCTTGAACGAGTCGCAAAATATTTGATCTTCCAGACGTAGTCTAGACAATATTTACATGATATGATTTCCAAGAAATAAATGCCATGAATTGTTATTTTAACCAATAATAAAACAATTTTAAGTTTACTTTCAAATTTATGTGTTTAATTTTACACTATAAATCAAACCTCACGATTAATCATCCTATATTTCATGAGACAGTTATTGGTTGTATAAGAATAAAAACAAAAGAATACAATACAAAAAAAAGTGACCAAAACCTTGACATTTGATCGAATTTGGCGTGCTCTTTTCAGTCTTGGCTCTCCTGGGTACCACCATTGAGACGACTGGGTATTGAAAAAATATAGGGGGATTGCACTTTAAAATTTGGACGGATTTCTAATAAATTTAATTTGGGTTGAATATGAGTTCCATAATCTAACGACACGAACGAAAAAAAGACGCGAGAAGTTAAGGTAATTGGTGGGAAGGGACTCTGTAGAAGAGGAACTACGTGCGACCAAGTAAAACATAATATGTTGTACAAGTAGAGTACACACTGAGTTTGTGTAGACAAATACAAAATCTTACGCAGATATAATTTTTGAGATTACAGACTAATAAAGCTCTCACATAACCAGATATGTGGTCATATATACGAATGCCGTGAATATAACGCACTGCATCATTGTGGGTTACTTGCAATTTACTACGGAATCCAGGCTACTATAAATAACCTCGGAATACGTTATTGAAGACAAGATTAACACTTTTAACGTGCTTGCTTAATTTGCAGTGGAGTAAAAGAAGCACTAATCCACAATTTGGGTTATACGTCTGATGACCCGATTGGGGTGGTTGTATTCAGATAAACTACAATTTATTACGCAGCCAAGGCTACTGATGAAATCTACAGTTTGAATTTTTTATTGTTAAGGTTGAAGCTGCTCAATAGGTTTAAACTTAATTTTGTTTTGGATATTGGGATTACATGAGACTTAGTCGGATTGAGTAGTAATCCATTAGCTTCAGACCAGGTTTGAATGAGTTAAAGTCTGCAGTGGGGCTTAGCTAGATGAAGTTGAACATATAGGTAGACGGAATCCCATTTTCAAACAGATCGGAGGTATTTTATGAATATGCAGAATAGCAACGGACTCAAAACCTTTCAACAGAGGATAGAATAGTTTACCTGATCAAGCGCTTTGGAAAAATCTAACACGTCCAGAAACGAAACATATCTCTAATCAAAATCCTGTCTGATCTCCCCATGTAAGTTAAGCATAGCAGTAGAGCAGATATGATGTTGAATTCCCTTTTTCTTGGGGTTGTCAAAACATTTGCAGTTATTCACATTTGGGGAAAAGTGTAAGTTAAGTACTATAAATGAGTGAGGTGAGAAATAATTAGTGGCAGGACTAATTTTATGAAACGAATCGGATGTTGTCCTCTAATTGATGTTATGCACTCAAAAATTTTACTTCGCTTGCTAACTTAAAGTCACCCAGTTTTGGTGCGAGGTCTACTTCTTCAGTCAAGTTGTGATGGAAATTATGAGTTGCATAACCATCTCCCAGAAAAAAGTTTTTGAACTCATAGAGGTCGAGAGGACAAATAGTATGGTTTCTCTTTGATTTGCATTTGACCTTTGAGAGCGGACGTGTTTTTCCTTAATTCGTGGGGTGCGATAAGTTTAAATGACCGTATCCCTCAACTTAACCAAATAAAACATTTATCATGAATTGTTTAGGTTGCAACGAAAGAATAGAAGGGATTAGTAAATCAACAATTACTTATGTGGATTGTTATCATATTTTTCACTGTTCATGTGTAAATATTGAAACTTTAAATATTGAATAAACAATATGAGCTCAAATAATATTAAATGTCGATGGGAAAATGCAGCAACTTCAATGTTGCTTAGCACTGTAGCATCGGTACAATAACTACCATACATAGAAACCTTAAAATCTGCAAAACAATTCCAACCTCAAACAAACAACATAAACAATTGAAACAACTGGTACACCAGAGTAAGCCGCTACAGTCAGTATCATCTCGAACCGAAAATTTGAGTTCAAATGAAACTCATCAAATGGTCGAATTTACATCAAGCCCATCACAGCAGCTACATCATAACTTCAATACCTTTCAACTTCTTTACGAGGGGATAATAAACTCAAAGAAAAGTTCTATTGAATTTCTGTCATCACAAAGAGTTAAGAGATGAAAATGTTGAACTGAGGCAAAAGGTGATGGATATGGAGTATAGATTAAACTAGAGGGAACAAAAGCTTATAGATCAGACCTAGATTAGCTTTTAATTCAATTTTATTTCATAAAAAAATAGTTGTTGCATTCAAAAAAGAATAACCTGTCTCATTGTGTTTGGCCTTAGGGCGTCTATCAGATTGAAGAATTATATAAACTAGATTGTTATATGTATTTTATTTTATTTGAAAAATTTCTTCTGACATTCTGTCGGAAATGGAAACTGATGACGAAATAAGAAGAGATCCTACACGATCAGAGGTTGAAGATGAGCTCTTGGGCTCATTTTCAGAATCGGAGGACTCGAACAAAATCGTTGCGGACGCCACTCGGGGAAATTGCAGAAATGATACGGTTTCTACAAATTAATCTTCACCACTCAAAAAAAGGATTTGGCCGCAGTTATTCTGCGTCTTTCCAAAAACATACAAAGACATCATCCTTATCCAGGTTCGTGGTTCGCGGACTTGGGATACTCTTTTTCGCTCCACTCTATACAAAAGACAATGGTAAGATTAGAACTTGTATACTTGTAAAACGTAGCCTTAGTACATTTTCACTTCCTAATCTCAGCGATACCGACTCTAGCCAAGCTAGAGACTGCCAAAGGCAACTACTTTTTGGCATCGGCGTATCTTGGCCACTATCAGATGGGTCCTCTCCCTAGTGATAGACTAGACAGGCTGGTACTGGAAGCTGGAAGGCAAAAAACTGGCCTTATCAGCGGGTGCGTCGCTATCGCTCATCACACCGTATTGGGCATCACCTTTTGATTATATTTTAAATACTAACTTCATAGTTTGCAACATTGGTAATAAGCACACTTTTATAACAAGAAGCCGACATCAAGTGCAAGATATCACTCCTGTCTCAGACATTCAAATTCTAACGAACTGGATGGTATCGACAGAACACTCGTTTTCAGACCACAAATAAATCCAATTTAGCTTGAGTGATGCTTCCCCAGTCAAACAGCATTCCGGAACTATCGGAAAACTGTTTCGACAAAATACAGGGAATTTACCCTTTTTCAATCAGGGTATGGTTGCCTCCTGCCCTCTGACTCAACCTAGTGGCAAGAAAATGCCGCACTGGTAGACATCGGCACTAGGATTGTCAAGAAACACCTGCAGAAAACTTTTCAACCTTGCGAAAAGAAAAAGAAAAGTGACTGACTGGGATTCATTCAAAGAATCACTCAAAATTTACAATAAAGAACTGAGGAAAGCAAAGCACCAATCTTGCAGATCATTCTGTAACAAAATCACAGAAACTTCGGATGCATCGCAGCTAAGAAAAATTCTCTCTACAAATCCTATGAAGCCTAGTTGTTTGAAAAAAAAAAAAAAAACCGATGGCTCTTGGACAACCTCAAGTGATTATTTACTCAACTTGCTACTGGACACCCACTTCCCAGGTAGCTCCGCGGTCATTAGTAACTAAAACAGGACTACTGCAACCGTTAACAAAATTCATGGTCTGATTACAAGAGACAAACTGCTTTCGGCGATGCATAGCTTTAAACCATGCAAGTCTGCGGGTCCGGACGGTATAATACCTGCCAAATTACAAAGGTCCTCAGATATTAACTTGCCCACGCTAGAGAATATCCTGAGGAGCTGTGCAGAATTGATCCACATTCCATTTTACATTAACAGAGAATTTAATGTAGGACCTCAGACCTATAAGATTATCATCTTACCTTCTGAAAACTCTAGAACCACTAATTGGTATCCATATTCGAGCTAAAATTGATCCAAGACTTTTGTTATCGGCTCAACATGCATATTGTAAAGGAAAGTCGGTGGAAATGGCTCTGCATTCGCTGACTAGCCACATCGAACGATCCCTACAGAGAGTACACAAGGGTTGCTTTCCTAGACATAGAGCGTCTTAAACAACGTCTACACATCCGCAATCACGACTGCTCTGTCACATATCCAGGTAGACGACTCAGTTGGGGAGTTCATCAGTCTAATGCCTTATACCAAAAAAATCAGCTCCAAACTGAGTGGGACTTCTGCTAGAAGATGTGTCAGCAGAAGCACGCCGCAAATCGGTGCGGCTATAGCCGTCTCAGGTAAACATTTAATTACAATCAAAGAGTTCCTTCAGCTAAATCTGAAAAGATTAATCCGTTGGGCGGCTCGCTGTAGAGTCGGAAAGTAACCCCTATAAAACTGATCTTGTCCTCTTTTCCAGGAAATATAAAATTCCAACTATAGATCCTCCCTCATCAAACGGTACTAGTTTAGTGTTTTCCAAAATAGCAAAAAACCTGGATCTCATTTTTGATAGGAAACTACTAGAAAACTGGAAACCTAACATTCAAGAAAGAGTCAAGAAAGCTACAGTAGCTTTATTCTCTTGCAAAAAAGCTATTGGAAACAAATGGGTCCTTCAACATCGAATAACCCACTGGTAATACATCTCGGTCATAAGACCGATACTCATCTACGGTGTGGTTTTCTGGTGGACGACCTTAGATTTTGCAGCGAACTGCAAAAAACTAAGCCGAATCCAAAGAACAGCATAACAGCTTATGTGTACGCATAAGCGGAGCTCTACGTTTTACTCTCTCCGCGGATTTAGATATTTTATTTTATGCGACTGCAGCTATTCGCCTTAAAGCGACTGCACAGTTTAAAAATAATATAATTGGCCACGCTAAAATTCTTAATAAACTAGGTGGGATGAAAAGTAACCTCCTTGCGAATGAAAAAATTTGTTTTTTAAATGTTTTTTTTTTTTATTTTATTCAATAAATTCGCGTGCGCTGAATTTTTAATTGATGAGCCAACTTTTGAGGTTTGGGAGGAGAGGGAGCCAAATCGGGCAAATACGGTGGATGCGACAGCAATTGGAGCCGTAAGTCATTGGTTTTAGCCATGGTTGCCATGCTTCTGTGCGCCAGTGCATTGTCTTGCAAAAAAAAAATTTCTTTTGCTTGATGTGAGGCCGTTTTGCAGCGATTTCGGCCTACAAACGCCACAATAATGCACAGTAATACTCGCTGTTGATGGTTTTTCTTTTTTCGAGGTAGTCCACGAAGAGTATGCCATGACAATCCCAGAAAATCGACGCTATAACCTTTTCGACCCATCGAGCCTCCTTCGGCCGCTTCGGAGCACTCGTGCCGGCTTCAGTCCATTACCGGGCACTCATTCTGTTCTCTGGTATTCAACAGTTACCAATCGACTTCCGCATCAGCAAGTCGAAGCACTCTTTCGAAGTGCTCTCGCGTTCGTGTTTTTGGTCAGGAGTGAGTATGCGCGGCACCCAGCGGCAGGATAACTTTTTCATATGCAGAATAATGCCCAAAGTATGGTACAGTACTAATCTTTGTGGTATCTGCACCTTCACTTTCTGGTTAGCTAAGACCATTTCATGTATTTTTTTGACATTGTCCTCTGTAACCGCATCGGAGGGTCTGTCGCTGCGGACTTGATCGATAGTGGAATTGTCGCCACCACGAAACTCTCGAAACCAATATTTGACGGTGTAATCTGACGGAGCATTAGTTCATGTTTTATGAGAGAACAAAAATCGTTTTTGTCCATACTCAACATGATGATAAACACGTCAACAACAATCAGCTATCAAAACAAAACTAAAGACAGTATCGCACTAAATTTTGGCATCTATGTCAAGGAGGTTACTTTTCACTCCACCTAGTAATTCGCCGAAAGCGACCGGAATTGTGGGCAGAAAACTCATGGATTTTGCACCACAGTGCCATCATTATTCGTAATTTTTTGACGAAAAATGCAACAAGTACCACCCAAAAGCCACCGAATTCACCTGATTTGGCTCCCTGTGACTTCTTTCTGTTCAATCGAGTTAAAAAACCACTACGGGGAACGAGTTTCAGCAATCGAGAGGAAGTAATGGAATAATAGCAGGATGGACATACCGAAAACCGAATATAAAAAATGTTTCGAGGATAGGATCAAGCGCTGCCATAAGTGTGTTGCAGTCGATGGGGATTACTTTGAAGGGAACAATATAGATCAAGGTGGTATATTAAAAAATAAATTTTATGCTTGCCCTAATGATTCGTAATTTTCAGGAGGTGTTGGTGTCTCAAATCTTATAGTTTGATAAATGAAAATGTTATAAAGTTGCCCGTTTCCTTGTTTTAACTATAATCAACATCAGAATCAATTCAATTGTTCATTGAGGATATTTCTGTATTTTTAAATAGTGAGCGTACAGCAATTTTTTTATTTTTGATAACATGAATTTAGATCTTTTATCCTCGAATAGTGCTCTGGACTCATATAACGTTTTTTTATCAGAAAATCGATTAACATCTTTTGTTTATGAACCCACCAGACCTTTTGCAGGCTCTTGTCTTGATCACATTTTTAGTCGTCTCTCCAAGGTAACTCAAAATGACAATGTTGTCATTGACAATGACAAAATTGTCTTTACAAATCATTATTTTTTATTTTCAAGACATTGAAAAATGAGGGTTCGCAATAGATCCATATTAGAACATCAAATAACCATAATTGATTATAGCAAACTTAATAATAAACTCCTCTATACTGATTGGGAAGAAGTATGGTATATGCTGAGGGCGTATAACTTAATTTCTGAAAGGCTATTAAGTCATATTAAAAATTCAACCTTAACTATCACTAAGAACATAAAATTAAATAAGATAAGATAAAAACAAACTGCGTGATAAATGTCTTAAGCATCCAATCAATACAAATGTAAATGTTCGTTTGAAAAAAAATCACCAAAAAACAATCTAATACGTTAACAATTTAACTTTTTGTTAAAAAAAAAACTGCATTTAGCTAACATTTTAGCACACAATTTTAATGTAAGTGTTACTTCAGGTATTTTTCCAATTGAACTACAACCTGTTCTTGTGATAGATCTTTTTAAAAAAAGGTATCAGGAATTATAGTAATTATAGGCCAATCTCATTTTTTAAATATTCAAAAAGAAAATTAATTAAAAATAAAGTTTTCCGTTTTAGAAGAAGACTCTCAACAGAAGAAGCTTTTTTAGACGTTTGCTTCTTCATAAAAAAAGATTTGGACAGCAGGAAATACTGTGGTGTACTTTTTGTTGATATAACCAAAGCTTTCGACATGGTCAATCATAATATTCTTTTAAAGAAGTTATACAATGCTGGTATTAATGGTTGTATTTACAAATTTGGTTAATCTTATTTAGGTAAGCGAAGTCAGAAAGTAAAAGTTAATAATGTCCTAAGCGACTTGAAAGATATTAATTTGGGTGTATCTCAAGGATCTGTCTTTGGTCCGATTCTTTTTCTAATTCATGTGAATTCTTTGTTTGAGTTGTCAAAGTAAAGGATAGATGTAAATGGATGATCTTACAATTGGGTATGATGCAGTAAATCCTCTAAATTTAATCTGTGACATCAATTACGATGTTCATATATTAAGGTCATGGTGAATTAACATTTATTGGGAAGCAGGGCAGCTCCACAATTGATTATGTGCTTATTGGTGGAGATTGTCACTTCATTCTTAAAGACTTTGTGGTTGGCATGCAACATATTCGGATTATATTCCAATCACGACCATGATTGGAAGCGATCTAATACAAGAATCTCTCTCAAACGAAAAACCTGCTCACAACAGCAATCTGAAGTGGAACAAATACAAAAAAAAAAAAAAAAAAAAAACAGAATTTCAAGTAAAAATGGGCATTAAGCTAGACTTCAAGGAAAATGTTTCATCAGCAAAGTATATGCCTTTATGTGAACTTGAATCAATAATTCGTGAAGTGTCTGGTTCGGTATTAAAAACCCCTACTATACGAAAAAAATCTAAATGGTAGAATTACGAATGTGAAAAATTAAGAAAAAAGATCCTTAGCACTTTTTAACCTTTTGCGGAGGTACTATTTAAAGAGCATCAAAATAGAATATGTGGAAACTAGCAAACAATAAAAACAGATGTGTAATGAAAAGAAAAATGGGCATTGTTATTGAGCCAAAACAGAGATTCAGCTGAATTTTGGACAAGGAAATTAAATGGGAACCCAAAATTAATAGAAGTTGCTAGTGTACCAGTGGAAAACTTACACGCGCACTACATTTCCTTACCATACTTGTCGGAACAAATTAATTGGAATGCAAAAATAGTAACTGAAGAAGTCGAAATAGTGCTCTAATCCTTGAAAGACAGTGATGCAGCGGGCTCAAATGGAATACCAGCAACACAGAATCATTTGAAGAAAATTTGACTAAGGCTCTTAACTCAATTTATAAAAAAGGTGATCCATGTGATCCAGCAAACTATAGAGGAATATCACTTTTAAACTCGGGATTGAAGGCATGTACCACTTTGCTATATACAAATTTAAACACATAAGTGAACGCTAATAAAAAAATCGGAAAATTTCAGGCTGGTTTTCGAAATAGTTAATCTGCAATAGACAATATCTATAGCCCAAAATAAGATGGACCAAAGTAAGAAGTTTTTCACCTTTTTTGTTGATTTTAGAGCAGCATTCGATACGATAAATCGAAATGAAAATTATAAATTGTACAACCTAGGAATATCTACAAAGTTCGTTCAAGCATTAGAAAATTTTTACTAACAAACTACGGCAAATATATACATATAATGGCAAGGAACAGTCCGAGAAGCTTGCGATAAACCGAGGAGTCAAATAAGGCTGTAACCGGAGTCCCCTACTTTTCGCTCTGTTTTTCAATGATCTCGTGAAATGGCTCACATCTGGTGTAGAAATTGGCAATACAAAAACTAAAGTTATCATGTATGCAGATGACATAGTCATACTTGCAGAATCACCTTTTTCTTTTCAGATGATGATAAACAAACTTTTCGAGTAATGCACACTGTGAGGCTTGGAGGTTAACGTCGGAAAATCAAAAGTTATGATATTTCGAAAAGGGTCTCGCAGAATAGCAAGAGGTGAAAAATGGAAATATGGTGAATACGAGTTGGAAGTTGTAAAAAAATATACTTACCTAGGAATGGAACTGACGTTCAAGTTAAATTTGGAAAAAAACATCTAAAATCTGTTCGAATTGGAATAGGATTTTCAGCAATATATTATGTAGTAGCTGTTAGCTCGAAATTTAGTGAATTTAGCGCGATCTATCCTTTTGTATAGTGCACAGGTTTGAGGCGGTCAGAGGTACAAAATCATCGAATACCTACTTCGTTTCTTTCTGCGTAAAATTTTCTACTTGCCCATTAGTAGACCGAAATACATGTATCATTTGGAATCGGGTCTTCCAACAATGTTTATTTCATCTTTAAAACTGAATGCAGACTATCTATCAAGGGTACTAAAAATGGGCGATTCCAGACTACTAAAGTTGATTCTGCGATACGCAGTACTGAAGAAAACTTTTTTTTTCAAAGATTGGACTAAATTAGCAGCAGACTGTGGTGTGACGATAAACTTCGCCGAAAGTAATGTAGATGGATCGAAAAAGGCTTTTTTATGAGGTTATCAGACTTACAGATGAATATGAGAGGTACTCCTTTATTGAAAAAGCGCGGGGGTCAACAAAATTATCAAATTGGTTGGAACAATTTTCAAATTTTGAGGAGAGATTGTTAAACTAAGCTATGTACCACATCGAAACGAATTGACTAGTTATTGCACTCTTTGCAACTTACATGAGAGGGAAGACGTACTGCATTTCATTGCCGTGTGTCCGGTACTGAAAGAGGTGAGACGTTTCCACTTTGGGACGAACATTCGTAATATTGATGAGGTTAAATGTTACCTAAACGGTTCGAACTCGATACAATAGTTTAAATATTACGTCGAAGCCTATGCACTGGCCTTAGAAGCTTCAGAAATATAATAAGCAACCAAAATTTTTAAGAAACAAAATTGCTAACATTCATAATTTGTTTTTAACTAAACTAAAAATCTTTATATAGTACTCTAAAAATATATATCTGTTTAAGCTAAATTAAAAGCCCAGAAAAATATTCAAGTCTCTTTCAAGCCTATCTTTGTTCGATTAACCAAAAGCACATGAAAATGTTATAAAAATGCATTTAAAATTTTGTTTAATAATTAATATATTGTAAAACTTGTAGAAATATTGTTACTCAGGCAAACGACATAAATGTTATGCCTTATCTTATTCAGTTTTTTTCTCAATGATTATGATGTGCAATTTATTATATTGAATAAAGAATTTAATCTATTCTACTAAGGTGATGGCTGGCGGAACACAAATTTATAGTCAGCGATAAAATTTAACTAATGTTTCTTAGACTTGACTCAAAAGCATTGTCTGATATTGATGTTACCTTCAATTCGACTGATTGTTTTAGATTCAAATTATATTTACAGGGAATTTCACAAGACTTAGTTCGCAGTCTGTGAAAGACTTAAAACAGTAGTAACTTCTGCTTTAAAATTGACATTGTAAAACACTTCAGATATCTAAGAGTCACAATAGATCAACATTTTAAATGGATCGACCATATTTTGAATTTAAAACAGCATTTTCTATCAACAGTTCGATGTCTGTACAATCTGAAAAAATATTGTTCTAACGCTTTTAGGGAGGTGCTTACCGCAACAGACTGTAAATTTTGATTATCCTACAGAAATTTGCAATTCTTCCCTTTTATGGAAGGGAGTCCAATGGAGTTTTTTCGTCAAACAAATATGTTGCTAGTACGACACTTATTTTACTACAAAGTTCTAAAAATCTTTTTTTATACGAAGTAGTTATATGCGAAGTCTTATTATTAGATCTTATGACCTAAGAGGCAGTTTTTGTACCATTCTTCGGACTACACTTTTCAGGAATTCCTACTCTGAATTAGGAAGCTTTCTGAAAATTTCATTTTTTCATTTGTTGATAAATAAGTGGAAAGGGTGATTCATCGTGAGGTTTGATTTATAATGTAAAATAAAGTACATAAATTTGAAAGTGAACCTCAAATTTTTATTATCGGTTAAAACAACAATTCATGGTATTTACTGAGGTGGTCTACTCAGAAGGTCCAATTTTGGGCGACTCGTTCCAGCATAGCAACTGTTATCTCGCAGATGGCACAAAAGCATCAATCGTAGCTGGCTTATTCCTGAAGACCCGAAATTTTACATATCCCCAGAAAATAGTCCAAAGGGTTGATATCGCATTATCTAGCCGGCTAATTTACCATTGTTTCACGCGCTGTATGGCTCGTAGTGCCGTTTTGTTGAAACCACAGCTCACCGAGACCATGTACTTGAATTTCAGGAAACACATAGTCCGCTAACATGGCGCGATAACGGTTACCATTGACGGTAACATTCTGATTTGCCTCATTTTTGAAGAAATATGGACCAATGATTCCACCATCCCATAAACCACACCATACCGTTGTTTTTAATGGATGTAATGATACTCTTCGTGTTGCTCATAAGCCCAAATATGGCAATTTTGTTTATTAACGTATCCATTGAGCCAGAAATGGGCTTCATCACTGAACAAAATTTCACGATAAAACACCGGATTTTCATTGAGTTTTTCCAGAGCCCATTCGCTGAAAATATGATGCAAATTTCAGTCGCCTGACTTCACTTCTTGCACAATTTGAATTTTGTATGCTTTTAGGCCGAGATCCTTACGTAAAATACGATAAGTTGGCGAATACGCCAAGCCAACCTGCTGAGAACGACGACGAATCGATTCTTCACGGTCTTCGCGTACACTCTCCGCTACAGCTGCTATAATCTCTTCACTACGTGCTGGATGTTGTCTAAGTGGTCTAGTGTCATCCACTAATGTAAACTGGGACTCAAATTTGCGAATGGTATTGACAATAGTGGTTTCAGTAGGTCGATTATGCGCACCGTAAGTTCCTCGAATCGCACGAAAAACATTTCTCACGGAACGCTTATTTCCGTAATACAGCTGAACAATTTGGAGACACTGTGAATCTTTCCATGATGACTTGCCAAACAATACTGAAAAAAAATATTAAAGCAGTTTGATAGGAGTGATGCGTGATCTATCAAAAAAGCCTCACGATGAATCACCCTATTCAAATAGATCGATACCTTTTCTAGTACCTAGATACAATGTTATAGAATGGATGACTTAATATTAATAACTTAAAAACTACGACACACATAGACATTTAAAAATTAGCTTGTACTATAGGGTTTTCCAATAGTGACTTGACAGCTTTGAATTTAATTTGTGAACGCACTCTTTCACTAATCATCAAACTGTCACTGTCAGTTTATTCAGTAAACTCAACATTTTCATCATGGTGAGGTACACTAACGAGCAACGTCTGCAAATTATAAAAATTTTCTACAGATTTTCGGAGTTGGTGACTGCAACTTCAAGAGCGTTAACTCCAATTTTCGGTCGTAATAACAAGTTTAATGCGAACATTTAAGTCTACATATTCGTTGTGTGAAGTTGCCGTGTCAACGAGACAACAGGTTGGTCGAAGTGTCGAAAATATCGCTGCCGTTCCGACGTCCGTAGCAAACTATGCAAATCAGTCAATTCCACCGCGTTCTCAAGAATTGGGCATCTCTAAGACCACATTATGGCATATTTTTCCATTTTGCCGTTGGTTTACACCCATACAAGATCATTCTAACTCAAGAATTGAAGCCGACGGACTATTTGAAGCGACGTACGTTCTCCGATTGGGTTCTGGAGAAGATGCGCCAAGTTGATGAATTTCATCGAAAAATCATCTTCAGTGACGAATCTCATTTTTGGCTCAATGGGTTCGTCAATAAGGCGGCGTTGTTGGGCCATATTTTTTCGTCGACGATAACGATCGTCACGTTACTGTGAATGGTCAGCATTATCGCGCCATGATCACCGGTTATTTTTGGCCCGAATTGAAAGATATGGACTTGGACGACATGTGGTTTCAACAGGATGGTGCCACAAGCCAGACAGCACACGCTACAATCGATTTATTGAAGAGTAAGTATAGTGAGCGTGTTATCTCAAGACATGGGCCAGTCGATTGGCCGCATCGTTTGTGCGATTTAACGCTGCTTGACTATTTTCTGTGGGGCTTAGTCATTAGTTTATGTCAACACGCAGACGACGTTGGAAGAGCTCAGAGCCAACATTGAACGCGTAATAGCCATAAATAAATAGAACGGAGATTTATTGTTAATAATTTTATGTAAAAATATACAATTTCTTGCATTGATATATTATTGCAGTGAGCAACCTATTTGCTTTTTAGAGATATTGTCGTATCTTCTAAGGTCATATACAAAACTGACCACATCGTTGAATGCTATTTGGAGTTTATGTTGTGATAGTGAATAGAGAGTACTATAGACAACTTTAGCATATGTTATGTGAGACACTATTAATGTCAATACCAACTTACGGCTCGTTTCCATAGGAGTAAATACGAAGTAGGCCACAGTTTACGTAAACATTCATAGACCCGACCTATAACTGCGTTAGTATGTCTATAGTCTGAAAGGTTACGATCGATTATAAAACCAAACTAGTCCAATGTTTAATAGGTGAAATTTTGATAGTAGTTAAGCATATATCTGGCAAGCTATTGAGATTACAATTTCTTTTGGATATTGATAATATTTGGGATTTTGTTGGATTTATTAGCAACTCATTAGCGACGGACCAAGCAGAGATTTGGGTAAGATCCTCATTGACCAAGAAAACCAGTTCATTGCAGAACAGTATTGGACCAATAATTGTCAATTATGTAACACCTTGAATTTAGGCCAGAAGTGATTCTCTGGAATCTTCTTGATAAAAAGCTGCCGATAAGTTCTGCAACCCTATCACTGACAAGGTCGATAATGAATAGCTTTTTAGACTCTCGTCGCTTTTGCAAGGCAGTGATTTGATCACGTTGAAGTTGAGAAGTTGAGTTAAGGATCGCTTCAAGCCTTTCAAAACTATTAACTATTTTAGTGACAGTTTTGTTGAAGTTGTTAAATTTTTGGCTCCAAGATGCAGAATTTTCATCAATTTTCAGAAGGAAGTCACTGTGAAGCCAACAATTTCCTCCGAAAAACTTCTCCGCAATGAGTGTTATTGCTTGTAATGTTGTTAATCCAAAATTTTCGCAGTGATTGGTAAACTGGTTGCGCGGGGGAAAGCTGAGTTGGTGTAGAAGAATGTGCTTTTGTTGACACAGCTCTTGTTGGGAGATTTTAAGTAGACAATTGGGTGATTTGATGGTATGAGAGAAACTCAAAGTAAGCGGTATAGAGATAACGGCGAAATAAATTTGAATTTTAAATCACTTTATCTCTACATTTATTGCTCCAGAGTTTTTTTTCGGAGACTTAACTTAGATAAATGGAAATTATTTTTTGCAGCCAAATTACGCGCTGCTTTATATTTCGACCAGTTAGCAATGGATAGTTTACGCTTACATTTGCTGTATAATTTGTTACTATTAATTTTATTAACCACTTTATATGTATACCATGGGCAAGCTCTATTTAGAATTTTATTGGTTGTGGTTAGCATACATTGGTCAAAAAGCTGAGCTAAAAAAATCTGAAATGTATTAACTTTTTCATTTGGATCCCAGGGGGCTGAGAATGTCGCAATTTGGAGGGTGTTGAAATCAAGGGAACTTAACTTTTTAACGGTTAAATTAATCTCAGCAATAGTTTTGCACAAGTTTACATCATATGTACAGAAGAAAAGATCATGATCAGAGACATTTAAAGGCAATCGATCAAATAAAGAAACTGTAGATGGATAGTAGACAATCTAAGTCTATAACGCTTGGTAAAACGTGGGGAAAAACGTGTACGATAAGTGGTGTTTATTATATTCCATCCTATTGAACATAAAATTTAAATTTATATTAAAATCACCACAAATTACTATGTGCTGATATATGGCAATATAATTTGAAATATCAGCAAAAAAATAAGGGAGAGCATTTTCTATTTTTATTATACGCACATGAAACCATACGTTTGGTGCTGCAGCCTAATATCTCGAGTAAAACAATATTCAATCCCGTTGGCACTTGATTTGGTAATCGTTTTACCTGTACTGTCGGTGAGTCTATCAAATCTAGAGAATTCGGTGGATGGGGAAGCAATTCGTAGCCGAATTCATTCAATTTTGCCATAGTTTTCATCCACTTGTGACACGGTGGATTGTCTTGATGAAACAGCACTTTCTTTTTCTTCAAATGCGGCCGTTTTTCTGCGATTTCGTCCTTCAAACGCTCCAACAATACAATGTAATAGTCGCTGTTGATACTCTGCCCACTTTGGAGATAGTCGATGAAAATTATTGCCAGCCTACTGTTGAGTTTTTGGTCGTTTTGGACGAGGTTCGTTGCCTGCTCGCCACTCAGCTTACTGCCGACTTGACTCTGGTGTGAAGTGATGGAGCCAAGTCTCATCCATTGTCACATACCGACGCAAAAATTCGGCTTTATTGCGGTTGAACAGTTTTAAACACTCCTCTGAATCATCAACACGTTGTTGTTTTTGGTCGACCGTGAGCAAACGCGGCAACTGCTTTGCTTTCGAGCTTTCGCATGTCCAAATATTCGTGTATGATATATCCAACACCCTCTTTTGATATCTTCACAGCCTCAGCTATCTCGATCAACTTCACTTTACTGTCATTCATAATAATTTTGTGGACTTTTTTGATGTATTCATCTGAAACAGTCTCTTTTGGACGTCCACTGCGTGCATCATCTTCGGTGCTTGTATGACCACTTTTAAATTTTTCAATCCACTTGCGAATGGTTCGTTCGGCTGGTGCAGAGTCCGGGTAACACTTATCAAGACATTTCTATACATCGGCTGCATTTTTATCCATCAAAAAGCAATGATGAATCAACACACGAAATTGCTTTGAATCCATTTTTTTCACAATAACAAAAGTTGCTACACTCACAACGCTATTCTCGAGAAGTAATCGTCCGACAGCTGTCAAATTTATACACGTATCTTTTAAAGGTTGGTACTAACTGAAAATGGTATGGATTTAATTCAAGTGGTGCCCTCTATTAGAAACGGTACATTTCAGCCCATTTATTATAGGGAACGCATGAAGTTTTATTTTGAGGCAAGTTATTGGATTATCTTTGGTGAATATACGATAAAATACGAGGTGTGTTCCAAAAGTAACGCTTCTTCCATTTCTCGAAGCTCAGTTCAGAAGCACTTTTTGGTATAGCCTTCAGCTCTTCCATTGATTCCGTTTTTAATTCCTCAATTGTTGCAAATCTCCTTCCTTTCATAGATCTTTTCAGTTAAGGGAGCAGGAAAAAGCTGCATGGTTCCAAATCCGGTGAATATGGTGACTGAGGCATAATTGTCATGTTGCTTTTGGCCAAAAAAAAATCTCTTACAACCAACGATGAATGAGCAGGTGTTCATGATGCAAAAGTCATGAATGGTTTTTCCACAATTCCGAACGTTTTTTTTATATTGTTTCTCGCAAAAGGCGCATAACTTTAAGGTAATACTCCTAATTGACCGTACGATCTTGAGGTAAAATCTCCTGACGGACTTTGCCACAGTTATCGAAAAGAAAACGAACATAATCAAAACTTTGACATTTGATAGAACTTGGCGTGCTTTTTTTGGTCTTGGCTCTCCTTAGTGCTTCCATTGGGACGTTTGGCTTTTGGTTTTGACGTCGAAACCATATACCCGTGATTGGTCACTAACTATGACCCTATTGAGCAAGTCAGGATCATCACTGACACCAATCAAGAGCTTCTGAGTGATGCTCATGCGACGGTTCTTCTGATCAAAATTAAGAAGTTTCGGAACAATCTTCGCTGACACACGTCTTATGCCCAAAACATCCGAAAAAATTCCATGATACGAGCCGACCGATATACCAACATCCACAGCAACTTCTCTTATGGTAATTCGACGATTTTCCGAAATAATTTTCTTCACAACTTCGACGTTATCGTCGGTTTATCATTGGCATCTTCTCGGCCATCTTGGAAGAGCTTGTACCACTTGCAAACATTTTTTTTTTTTTTTTTTTACTTAGAGCAGGCTCACCGTATACCACTGTCAACATTTCAAGTGTTTTTAAGCACTTGATTCCATATTTTACACAAAATTTGATGCAAAATCGTTGCTCCATTTTTTAAAATAATTGAAAATCGCCGAGTACATTAAATTACGTCTAATCTTTCTATCTGTCAAAAACAACCTAAGTATGCTATATACTTGAACCTGTGAACCCTATTAACTTTTGCAGAGGTAATGGACACAATCTCAGAGGGCAAGGTATTTACTAAGCTGGATTTAGAACAAGTCTACCAGCAGCAGGTGGTTGATGATGCTTCGGTTGTGCTGTGTTGTGTTGTTGACCATCAATACGCATAGAGTATAGGCCGGGGGAAAATATTTTAAATGCTGATAATATGAGCCATTTGACACTACCGTTCAATTAATGGTCCAGCCGATATATTGATTTACAGCAGCTGTATAAGCCATTAAAACTGCGAAAGATCCGGTGATTCCAAGAGAACTAAGATTGCTGTTACATTGTTGAGAGTTCAGGGGAATTCATTCTGTGTATCTGAAGAAAAATCAAATTTTCTACCCACAAGGCCTGTATATTGTGGGGTAGTAAAGTAATTGTATCAGCTAAATATTAAAATCGAATTTTGAAACTACATCATGCGTATCATTTGGGAATCAACTCAATAAAAGTTTACTCCCATAGCTATGTGTGGTGGCTCAACCTCAATAAACAAATCGAATTGGTAGTCCAACATTGTGCCCAATGCCAAACAAATAGAGGGAATCTACTAGCTCCTCCGAGATAATTTATTAAACCACCAAAAGATCCATGGAACACTTTAAATATGGACTGTGCTGACCCTTTTCAGGGAAAAACCTTTTTGGTCATTGTAGACTCTATGTCAAAGTGGTTGCAAGTAGAAATTGATTTCGCAGATAGACAGTTCAATCCGATAATCTCGGATTTAATTCGTCAAACAAGATGTCTCGAATTCGGAGACGCACTTTATTTTCGAAATTATCCGACTGGACCACTGTGGTTGGAGGGTCATGTAATTGAGGTCACTGTCCCGCAATGAATCAAGAGACAATAGAATTGATTGCCGTCACATTGATCAAATCAAACGCTTCTTATTTAAGAGCAAACTGTTCGAGTTTTCTTCCATAAGCGATTATATAGAAAATCGCCAGAGTGAAGATTTGACCCGAAATGTCATTCCTGGCATCTCCAATAAGAACCGGTTGTAGTTCTACTGTTAACATACGTACGGAAAATAGCTGAGTGCATATAACAACCGATAGATAGTGGGTTTGCGGGTTTTCAGGGCAAACCAACGTGATTGTGTGATTGTTTGTGATTATGACCAGGAAATTCAGGGTTGACGTAGCCAACATACGCGGGCTTAGAAGTAATCAATTTCCTGCATACGTCCACGTCTCACCATATACGTTCATAGTGATGTAGCTTACCAAACTCCATAACAATCTTGTGGCTAAAATTCCATCTCCCTGAGCAAATTTTCCACTTTTGCTTTATATACAGAAGCCCAAAACTGGACAGCAATTTGATTCTTAAAGAGTTGGGTGCGCTGTTTGACATTGCATCCCTGTATTTTCATACTGAAATCGTTATTACGAGCGATTTCAATATACAATTCTGAGTGGCTTCGACATTCTCGACAGACCACATCCGACAATGTATTGATATCTTCGCTGCGGAAAATAACTTGAACCAGCTTGTAAATGGGCCCACACGTAGACCAGACCAACACCCTGGACTTGTTTTTAACTTGTCACCCTGATAAATACAAGACCAATGTGATATCCCTAGGTTCGTCGAATCACTTTGGTCATAACAATTAAATTGGTATTTACAGCTTCTTTAGGAATTTTAACTGGTCGTTATGTTTCCTCGATAACGACGCGGATGCTGCTGCTAATATGATCACAGACACCATTCTCTTTATCCCTCATCGAATGAAGAGTATCAAATCAAAAGAAAAGGCATGGTACGACTCAAGCTGTAAAGAAGCTGTCAGGGTAAGAGAAATGTTTTTTCAGTCCTACAAGACCAATCCCACTGTAAAATTCCAATATGATCAAAAACTGAGGTAATGGACCCAACTGTTCCAATCGTAGGAAAAATGTTTGGACATTCGTCAAAAGCATTAGAAATTCTGCCTCATCCTCCATCCCAACGCTTATTTACAGTGACATACTAGCTCTCGGCTTTTTGAACAAGATCAATCTGCTTGCTTTTTTTTTTTTGTGGCCAGTTCAACACTGCCAGATTTGAGTGTGTCGAATCTTCAATGGGACAAATCCACTTTTGCACTCGTGTAGTAGAAAGAGTTCTTAGCATTCTTAGCATCTTCTAAGCATTAACAAATCCGCTGGTCCAGATGGTATATCTCCTCTTGTTCTGAAGAGGTGTTCTTCCACGCGTTCAGAACCACTGCGTAAGTTTTTTCATCACTCCTACTCTTTAGGTCTCTTTCCGAGCAAAATGAAAACAGCATTAGCCCAGCCTGTCCCTAAAAAATCGAATCTTTCTTTTCCTACAAGCCCATTGAACCCATTTTTTACTAAATCATGGAAACGCTAATAAACCATCAGCTCGAAACATGAGTTTGGCATCAGGCTATTTTGTTGAAAATGCGTGCTTTTGAGATAGATGACTCTCTTCTTCAATGGATTAGAAATTACCTTTCGGAACGTTAAATTCAAGTTACCTTGTATGGTTTCAAGTCTGATATTCACAATATAAATGCTTGTGTGCCCCAGGGCTCCGTTCTGTCTCCGACATTATTTTTAACTTTCACTGATCTCTTATCTGCTACTACTAATCCAATATAATCTTTTGCTGATGACCATAACATCTCATTTTTATATTCGTTCTTAGCATGCTAACCAATGTCAGCACAGCAATTTTTCTTGCTCTTGGCAAGATCGGAACACATTGTGAGCCAGTTCTGGTCTACCTCCCTGAGAAGTGAGTATCGACCATTAAACTGAGATTCTCAATTTTTGATTCGGTGTAGGTGCTATCAGGTTTACTGACTAAGGAGCTGATTTGTTTGATTTATTTCCACTTTTTCGTAAAAATCTTTATAAGATGCATACAGCGATGTTATGAGAACCTGATGCTGAGCGATCAAATGAACCTCAAAACTATTTCGTTAAGGTTTGTTGATTTTTTAAGAATAGAAGGTGTAAAAGCCCAAAAATTAGACGTTTTCTTTCATTGTGTGTATCCACAAAAATGTGCTAGCTCATCTGTATCTCTATTTGCATCAAACCTTAGAAATCTGCACCGAATGAGCCTCCAAAAATTTGGAGTAACCCGTAATGAATATGAACAATTCACTCTGACTTGAGCTAATTTGGGCTTATTGAAAAGGGTCTGACTTGGATCAATATATCTTCCTGTGAGTAGTATTGGCATTAACTAATAAGAAAAAATTGTCATTCCAGCCAAATGTACACAGGTTTTCTAACTGGATCAGCTTCCACAGATTGCTATTCCAACTATATTTATAAATCCTTCTGAATAACTTCATCTGTAACATAAATTTCAATAAATACGGCAAAATCTGTTCGTTTTCTTTAAATAAAATTTGTATATTTCTTATAATCAATCACTCGTTTTGTTTCGGTGCACATTTCCTAACATATGTTATCTGTTATCTTATCTAACTATGGATTTACTCGTAAATTTCTAGTGACGCTTGATCTTGTACTTCTTGACAGTCTTGTAACGATAGCCATCATTAGCGATTTGTTCGATAGGCTCTTCAATAGCTTGGACGGATTGAAGTTCTGGAGACAAATATTGATTGCTGGGTTCTGGTAGAGCGACTTCGTGACCAGGTGGCAAGTATTCACCACCAAGGAGTTCGTTGATATCACGACGACGCCTGTAGCGGATACGTCTGACAGTCTTGTAACGATATCCATCACTTGCAAGTTCGACAGTTGGTTCGACATGAGCTTCAATGGGTGCAGATACTTCAACTGGAGCGGCAACTTCGACTGGAGCTTGAGCAGGTACAGAAACTTCAACAGGAGCTGGAGCTGGGTAGGAGTATCCTGGACGGGCGGCAGGCGCAGATGCAACTGGGGGTAAGTATTCACTTCCATGTTCGTTAACATCACGACGATGCCTGTAACGGGTGCGGCGCACAGTCTTGTACCTATATCCATCATTAGCCAATTCGGCGGTTTCTTGTACTGGAGCTTCGATTTCAACTGGGCCTGGTGCCGCAATTGGCACATGTGAAAGAACAGGAGCTGGAACAACAGCTGGTGCTGGTGCTGGGTATGAGTATCCAGATTCTTGTTGTACAGGGGGCAAGTACTGAGCAGATGAAAGTTCACTAACATCACGACGGTTGCGGTGACGAAGACGTTTCACAGTTTTGTAACGATATCCATCATTAGCAATTTGTTCGATTGGTTCACCGGCTTCGACTGGGGAGAGGTATTGGTTGTTTGGTTCTGCGGTGAACAATCCTTGTACAGGTGGAAGGTATTCAGGGGAGAGTTCACTAACATCACGGCGATGCCTGTAACGGATGCGACGGACTGTCTTGTATCTATATCCATCATTACCCAATTCAGCGGTTTCATGCACTGGAGCTTCAACTTCAACTGGAGCAGCGATTTCTACTGGGGATGCAGCAACAGCTGGTATTGGAGCTGGGTAGGAGTATCCAGATTCTTGTTGTGCAGGGGGCAAATACTGAGCAGATGAAAGTTCATTAACATCACGACGGTTACGATGACGAAGGCGTTTAACGGTTTTATAACGGTATCCATCATCAGCAATTGGTTCGACTGCTTCAATTGGTGCTAAGTACTGGTTATCAGGTAATGGGATAGATGGTGGAAGGTATTCTGGAGAAAGTTCACCAACATCACGACGATATCTGTATCGTTTCACAGTCTTGTATTGGTATCCATCATCGGCTAAAAGTCCTGATGGTTCGATGTTTTCATTTTCCTCTAGAACCGATAAACTATCTTGTGCCGGTGGTAAATATTGAGAGGCTGCTGTTACTGATGCCACAAAGGCTAATCCAACAAGAAACAGTTTCTGCAAATAGAAGAAGAAGAAATCGATTTAAACCCCATCTAATGGTCTATCCTTCCAGTAGTCTTACCATTTTGTTAATTTTTTTTTTTTTTTTTTTTCGTACCTCACTTGTGCTCCTCCGAGATGCAAGCAAACGAATGATGATCACTCAAAAATGAGCAAACAATTTATACGGCTTAGACTTCTTCATCATTCAGGGCCATGAAACGAGACTTGCTGAAACTAAGCTAGTGCGCAGCACAATTAATTCCACACTAAAGGTTATCGGATGAGGTAGAGGTAAGGACGGCGTCAAAAGAAAGCCCACAATCACAATGAAATCGATATTCAATGGACGTTAGAGATAATGAATTAATTCATAGCGCTGATTAATTTGATGGAGATTTTTTTATTTGAATTTTTAATTTTAATTTTCGGAAGTAAAACAATGCTCTGGAGTTAAAAAACCCCAATTAAGAATTGAGATCATGCCTACGCGTGTTTAGTGGGCAAATTATTGGCGAAATGTTGGGTCATATTTCTTAAGAGATTTGCTTGTTAAATGCGAGACTTAGAGCACAAAGGGGGTTTTATGGGACACCAGGGGTCATAACACGCAGCTATTGGTTTTCGTAGATCAAAGGTGATAGGCATGTTAATCGACCAGCACTAAAAATGACATCAAGGTCTTGAGATTTATTCTTTTTTTGTTTTGTATCAGTCCACATGAGTAGTGTCTATCAATTTGCAAATAAAATCAATTAACATAACTGGCGAATCAATGATGGTTGTAGAATACTCGAAACATGTGTCTGACGGTTGAATTTTTGGAGGCTTTGGTTTAGCTTTTTGAATTTTGTGCGTGCGGTAAAAGTTCTGAGCAGCACGTGTAAATTGATGAATGATGATGAATGGTTGTGGTTTTGATCAATTTTTTCATGAATAGAGAAGGAAATTGTTTGTTAGGCTCGCCTTCAGGCTTAGTGGGCATTTTGTTTTTTTGATATGAAATTTCAAGTGCCAAGGAGAAACTTATTTGGGTAGATACTGAAAGGCCACATAGATATTGACTGTCTGCAAATAGTTTGGCGTTTTGTTCTACTTGCAATTTGTAGACAAAAGAAATCAACGTCTTCGATGTAATATGTGATTGTGCATGTAGGTATTATGGGCTGTATGTCAAATAAATGAAAAGAAAACTGATTTTGGGT
This sequence comes from Volucella inanis, assembly GCA_907269105.1. Lineage (NCBI taxonomy): Eukaryota > Metazoa > Arthropoda > Insecta > Diptera > Syrphidae > Volucella > Volucella inanis. The sequence goes on from OU026153.1 coordinate 41,784,526, forward strand.
GATTATTGCATCGCAACTGGTAAGAGAAGTGTTTATATGATATATCAACAACATTGGTAGGGTTCTATCGAGAATTAGAAGTAAAAAGTCATTCGTAGGTAAGGTATGAATATTGTGAACATCTTCATTAACCTTTGGAACACAGTCTTACATGACCGAAATATATTTATATTATGTATATGAGCATTTCAGTTTTTAGGACTGCATAAAATATCATTTTTAAAAAGTGAGAATAAAAGTGGTCCCAACACAGAACCTACTGGAACACCCGCACATATAGCTTTACGACTAGAGTAACCTTTATCTGTGAAAACTGACAGCATTCTATTCCTTAAAAAGCAGCTTAATACAATCATATGGGAATAGTTATTAACTCTTTAAGTAATAGATCGTGATGAATGTAGTCAAAGCTTTGGAAAAATCAGGATATACCGAAACACAAATTATCTTATATCGAGAATGCACATAAGTCGGTGCCCTTCTGAATTTTGCAATTTGTACGAGTAAGTTGTAAAGGAATACTGCTTTACTTGAGCTACCTGCAACACTAAGTTTGTTTGTGAAAGCCATTGAATGCATAAATGACTAATATGGAAATGGAGAATTTCATGTAAGAGCAGTTTTATAACCATGAATGAAAAAAGTATAAGCCACAGCGTACCGCAGGGAAGGCAATAGTGGGAAAAATGTCTTTTTTCGGAGATATACCATCGAAGAAGGCCAGTATTTTTTTCTTTTTGTAATTGGTTTAAACACAAGAGATTTTACGTACCCTTAAAATGTTGCACATAGCTGGTGCGAAGGAAAGTTAGGAAGGGAAAAAGGAGAGATACCAATGTGCATTGGTCTTAGTTATAGTGACTAGGAAATAAAGAGCTTGGCTGGACATTCCATAAGCAATTTGTACGGCTTAGGAAAGAATCACGATTTTTCGGAGTACGCCCGAAGGTGGTCTTGATGGTATACTGATGAGCTCTCATAGCGAGACAGGTGTAACGATTAAAAGTTTGAATGCCACTGGAAATTGCGTTGTAGCACTGGTGGTGAAAATAGTGATACCACAATGTAAAACAGGAGACGTTACGCCGTTGTTTAAGGGTATTTGAATGACTGTGTAATATGGACCTGTTCATCTGCGGATTAATCGTTGTTGAAAGGTCATTGAACAAAAATCTCTAAGTGTTTGTGAAAGAGAATTATAGAACTTCTGTGAGTTCATATTGGAAGAGTTAAATTGGGGCTTAAAGCACCAGCAATCCGAATATGTTTTCGCGAACAAAAAATGGTGAAATCAACCTTCCATGTACTCGTATAAGATCTCTCCAACGATGAACAATTATTATATATGTATATTTATTGAGAAACAGTTATAGGACACAAATCCCCTTCAAAGTACTTCACTTGAGCTGCTACATACTTCTCGTAACAGTTCTGCCACTGCTGGAAGCAACGTTCTCATACTGGTATGGTCTGAAATCTAGTACGTCTTTCAAAAGCATTTTCAGCTTGGCAAAAAGCCAGTTGTTACAAGGAGCGATATCTGGAGAATAAGAAGATTGGCAAAACACAGATGTATTTAGTTTGGCGTTTAGTTTAGGTGCGTTCAAAACATATCAATTCTCTGTTGATGCTAACGACTGTCTTTACTAAATTGACCAACAGTTCAACAGAATATTGCGGAATGTTTCAAATATTGGAGGGTTGATATCAAGTGTGGCTTTAGGCTACAGCTTAAATTATATAACTACAGATAGTACAAACATTTCATTCAGATTTTTACACTCTATAAGAGCACCTTTTTCCAAAAAAAATGCTCGATTAGGTACCAAAGCGAAATATTCCCCTTATCTTTATAGCTACTCCTCATCCGATACAACCAAAAACCTTCCAAGGCTTTTACTGGATGTTATTTGGAGCTGTGATCAGCACTCATTTCTGTATATGGTTCTGCTGTCGCACTTATTTGTAGCCGCGTTATTGACATCGCATAAGTGTAGTTTTATCTGTCCCGTATCATCCGTTACTGAGTTGTCGCAAGTCAAACATTTATAAGTTCCCAAGAGAGGTCCTCTTGCTCTGCATTCCTTGACATCTTTCAGCAAAGTTTTTTATTGCGAAAAACTTTTTTTTTTCATGTTATTGGATGGTTGTCAAAGCCCTGTTTCCTTTCCTAGTGAAATCTGATTAGTGAGTTGTTGGCAAACGAAACAGCTTTTTAGTCGGTCGACGTTGTTTCTAAAAATCCTTTACTTTATGGAGTCTTCAATTTGAAATTGTTTACGGGTTTCAAAGGGTTCACGGGTTTTTAAGAAAGGGAGGGAGGAAAATTCATTTTGAAGACATTGCGGAGACATGCAATGATGGTGAATTAATCCAGAAGATAGTTGGCTAAGATCTTTGTTAACCTCTTAACTTCTTGAACTTTACGTAAATTTGTATTTACGGATGGGCTCCTTGTAAGGGCTCCTATTGTATTGATATTTCTTTTGATAATAATTTCGTTTGCCTTTGTTGATGCTTATGTTACCATTTGCACCTGATGAATGTATGTTCTGGGAATATGCGTTGAACCGAAAATGAAGAAGAGGAGTACCGTGACTTCGACCTAGACACAATCGCGCCATCGTATGAGCCTGTTGGTTTCAACAACTTTATCCCATTCCCGCTGCCAGAATACCAACGTTCTATTCCTTGTATTGTAATAGTGCAGAAGTTTCTCTTCGTGCTTCAGGCCAGCCATATTATAGGTACCAACTGAGCTTTTTTCATAATGCCTCGAATAATAGGAGTGATAGTGCCAGTATCACCTGTTGCCTTTCTTATGTGTTCCAGGAATCTGGGTCGGGAATTTATCCAAACTCTGAGGAACTTTGTCGCAGATACGTTGACGCACCCATTATATTCATACAAAAGTACTCTCCAAACCATTGTTGTCCGGTGAAGGTGATTGTCTTTGTTTTACAGCAAAGTCGAAGCCATGTGTCTGCACTCATCCTCACAACCACCTCAATTCTGTGACTGGCCTTGATCATGGCGTTATGTCATGCATTAAGCCAGTCAGCTTACCCCCCTTTATATTTTTGTACATAAGAGCTCATCGTATACGAAGTTCAAGAGACTCTGGGTTACTTCAGATATCAAGTGCATATCTTGGATTTTGGAGATAATTATGCAGGATCTTTTTCAATTAGCATGTAATATTCCTTGTCTTGTGGGGTGCTTGCTTAACCCGTTCTACACTCTCTATGACCTCGATCAACGAAATATCTGTTAAACTACCCACCCTGGAATCTTCATTGACCTATGAATATATTAATGAAGCATCTTCGCCAATTTTTTTTTTCAGCTTTATCCAGCGTATGTGTATAGAACTTGTAATAAAAATGGGGTAGTCGAGAGAAGTTTATTCTTGTTTAAAAGGATGAGCCTTGCAGACTTGTATTAAGAGACGCTTAACGTAATCATCAATAGGTTCTTAAGTGTGAAAAGAGGGATTTCCTAAAAATATATATATATAAAGACGGTCCACTTATGCATTCGAATCAGTTCTCCGTAGCCTTCGATAGGTATGCGGTAACCTTAGCTACAGGTGACTAGGTCCGTGTTTGAGAGTGGCAACCATATCTTGTTCCATTCCCACGTCATCTCCATATTTGTTTCAGATGTTTAAAGGACTGCCTCCAAAACTGCCGCCGCCTAATGCCACTTGATCGATTTAATTTTTCGTAAACCATTAGGCGGCACACAGATAATTTTATGGCAGTTCTTATCCTTAAAAAGGTCCTTTCTATGATAATGCTGTCAGAATTCAAGTAATCCAACCGTATATCACGATCATTCCGCTCTCAGATGACCTGCGTGCTCTTAATATGCAAAAGCCCTTGGTTGTATATGCCTATCTGGGCACTCAGATCTTTTATTAGAATGAGACCTCCGTTTAGTGTTGCGTTGTTAAAAATTATATAAAAGATCCTCCTTCTAGTCTGTTAAGATTTCTACACTGCGTTAATGAAAAATCAATAAACTATTGCAGGCCTTTCTTGAAACATCATCGTGCTGATGAATATTGCCATGGGACTTTCCTAAAAAGAATAAGACGGATCAAAAACGATAATGATTTGAAAAGTACTTCGTATTTCTAAAGTTACTCTGTTCATAAACATAAAAAATAAACTCTACCTTTGTATTTAAACGTGTCTTCGCATTATAACACACAAAATCATGTGGTTAAAGGTCAATGAAGGTGGCTTGTCCCATTATGTCATTGAACGGGCTTTAGTGTTTATACCTAAAGGTGATGGTCAAATTACTTTGGGTGGATTTTAGGGCTTTGACAAACAGAATGACCTTCTCAAACCTCTGATTGTGTTCGTGGTGTTTGCCCAAGTCAAACTTTATCTCATACTTACAAGCCAGTCATTCAAATTCCACTCAGACTGTCGCCCTATTATAAGAAGAAGCACAAATTCATCACTAACCTAATGCATAGCTAAGAATGCGTCATTAAGTTAATTGAATTATGACACAAATGCAATAAAATATCCTCTTCCCCATCAAGGAATCTTTTCCCAAAGACAAAACGAAAATATCCAATAAATTTTCGACACGCGTCGCTGACTACAAATATTAATTTCAATTTCCTCCATCAGTCTTCTGATATTTTATTCAGCTGTTGCAGCAACGACCACTGTTACAAAAACAAAAAATAAAAATAAAAAATAAATTTAATTCGTAACACGCACAGGAGCTAACATAAAATATCCTACTTCTCTTCAATCCTAATGTCCTGTCAGAAAATTGAAAGGACAATCAATTCTCCGATAAACGACAAATATTAATTTCCCTTCGAAATTTTATTTACGAGCGAAAGGAAAATATTTTTACTGTCCGGCGTGACGGACAATTCTGTTGACTCTCATTCACAACGATTTGACACGCAGTGTCAATCGATTTGACGTTTGTAGCTGTCTAATTAACTGAATCCATGCACGCAGTCAAGTGATTATTAACAAACACCCCCCGGTACCCTATCGTGGAGAGGCTTAATTATAAATTCGAAGAGAGGAAATGAATTTTTCCAATTTGTTGACGGTAAGTTACGTTTCGAATATTCGCCTTGAGTGTGTGCTTGTGTCAGTGAAAGTGACAGCGTTACTGGCGACACGGTTGACCTGTCAAAGTTATTTTGGAGGGAAAAACAAAATATGACTTTTCGCTACACCGTACACGAGCACCTACGTAAAAGGTGTACATTAAAGTGTGGGTATGTTCCATCCGGTTGGTGGTGTCAAATTGACAGTTTTATCGACGAATTTACACTTAGAATGAGTCGAATATAGAATTCCGTGCTGTGCTTCACGGTAATGAGGAAATAAAACTAATTTATGGGGAATTATGCAAATAAAATAAATTTATGGCTCGCTTTCATATGTTTGCGTTAACTGGTAAATGAGTTCGTTTGGACGCCAGTTTTTTTTTTTTTTTTTTTTTTAGATTTGTGTATAAAGTTGAATTTATTCAGAAGCCAAGTTTTAGAAAAACAAAAAAAAAAAAAACAATCACTGATTATAGAAAAAGAAGTTTGTATCAATAAAAACCGAACGTGTTGCTGTAACTCCTCAGCACGTAACACGTGAGTGAAATCTGAAAACAATTGTAAGGCAACGAAGAAGCATCGCTGAAATCGGAAGGAAGATATGTTTTTAAGGCACAGACTGAATTTTCTGTAATAACTTAAAATTTTTTTATACAAAAGGTTTCAGGGAAGTTAGCATCTTAGGTAGAACACACATTAATCAATAAAACTCGTAATTGAGGACAAGGAACTATACTCTTTAAATAATTTTCTCAAAACGGCATACATATCAATCCTTGGAAGAGAGATGAGTAATTGTTCCAGTGATAGGGCACTTGTAGACTGCAGTCTGTAGTGCCTGGTACCTACCGACTGATACGGGTAAAGGTCACAGTACCTGGAGAGTCTAGTGCCATCTGCGGTCTGCGGAGTTAGTTAATCAGTTCAGTTTTACTAGCCATTGTGCTCGGTCACATATTGTTTTCGCTCTACATATTAATTCATTTTTTCTTTTCGATCTCTGCTTAATTCAGCTTTGTGCCAATACAATAGTGACTCGTTTTTGCCGACGCTTTTTTTTTTTGTTTTGTTTTGTTTAACCTTGGACTCACATTACTTGCAAGTTGTATATTTACGCGAACGTGTGTCGCACTATATGGTATATACATCACTAATTTTAAATTTTAATCACATCTTGTGGAATCGCTAATTGTGTAATCAATGACAGCAATGCTGATTGTAATAGCTTGCAAGGGCATACATAATATGTGTCAAAGCCTTTCATGATGTTTGTATCGGGTTAGACAAAAGGAATACGGTGTTTACATTGGACAACTTCCTTTTTTTCTGCGAAGAGTGCAAGAGTATCTCACTCTCAGATGTGTTTTTGGCAAGAAAATGTCGAAAGTGTTGTCTGTGTTCTGTGTAGGCTATTTCCAATTACAAAATATGTACGTTGATAGAGTCCGTGCGTGATGATATTGACATCCATTTCGAGTCCTCGTCGAACAAACAACTTTCATTTAAAGAGTCTTATCCTATGCTCGCAGTTATCTTCGATAAAATAAACGATGTTGGTGATGAACTAACTGCAAAGGATCGTCGCGTGCGATATTGAATATGATGTAAATGTGTACTATGTAAACATTATTTAATTCTTAAAACTAATTAACGGATAAAACTAAAACAATATGAACAACATTCTTCAAAATACTAGTATTCTTGTACATCCAGTACATCCTACTTTAAGTATACACTTGTTACATTGAAGTCATATCAAATAAAATTTGACACTTGTCTTTTGATTACTGGCGTAACCGCACGTTTTTTATTTAACAGATTATGGGCCCAGACTGCCCACGCGTTTGTAAATTATTAAATCCATTCTATTAAAAGTAATCGGTATGAAAATATACCTGAACGAATACTTATGTAAATATGGCAAATCAGCAGCTATTAAAAATTGAAGCCCTCACAAACGAGCGCCGAAGATAGAAGCGGAAAATGCAGAGGATCAAATCCTGTACGACAAGTGGAAAACAAAAGACAATAAAGCACGTGCTAACATTATTCAGGTTTGGTAAAAATTACATAACATCTATCAGTCTAAAGGACCAGCTAAAAGGGCAAATTTATTGAAGCGGTTAATTCACCATAGAGGAATGGCAAATGGCAACATGCAAACACACATTTCAAGTTTTGGAGAGATCGTCGAAAAATTAAAAGAAATGCAGATTAAAATCCACGAGGACTTGCTGTGTAATACATGAGCTGAAAAGTCAGTGCCATTTCTAAGAGAGGGCACCACTTGAATTAAACCCATACCATTTTCAGTTAGTACCAACCTTCAAAAGATACGTGTATAAATTTGACAGCTGTCGAACGATTAGTTCTTGAGATATAGCGTTGTGAGTGAAGCAACTTTTGTTATTGTGAAAATAAATGGTTTCAAAGCAATTTCGTGTGTTGATTTATCATTGTTTTTTGATTGGAAAAACTGTAGCCGATGCAAAGAAATGATAAGTGTTACCCGGACTCTGCACCAGCCGAACGAACCATTTGCAAGTGAATTGAAAAATTTAAAAGTGGTCATACAAGCACCGAAGATGATGCACGCAGTGGACGTCCAAAAGAGGCTGTTTCAGATGAAAACATCAAAAAAGTCCACAAAATGATTACGAATGACCGTAAAGTGAAGTTGATCGAGATAGCTGAGGCTCTGAAGATATCAAAAGAGCGTGTTGGATATATCATACACTAATATTAGGACATACGAAAGCTCTGTTCAAAGTGGATGCCGCGTTTGCTCACAGTTGACCAAAACAACAACGTGTTGTTGATTCAGAGGAGTGTTTAAAGCTGTTCAACCGCAATAAAGCCGAATTTTGGCGTCGGTACGTGACAATGGATGAAACTTGGCTCCATCACTCCATCATACCAGAGTCAAGTCGGCAGTCAGCTGAGTCGCGAGCAGGCGACTAACCTCGTCCAAAACGACAAAAACTCATCAGTCGGCTGGCAAAGTTATGGCATCCGTATTTTGGGAAACACATGCTCCTAAAGGGGCAGAGTATCAACAGCGACTATTACATTGCGTTGTTGGAGCGTTTGAAAGACGAAATCGAAAAAAAAAAAAACGGCCGCATTTGAAGAAAAAGAAAGTGCTGTTTCATCAAGACAATGCACCGTGTCACAAGTCGATGAAAACGATGGCAAAATTGAATGAATTCGGCTACGAATTGCTTCCCCATCCACCGTATTCTCTAGATTTGGCCCCCAGTGACTATTTCCTGTTCGCAAACCTCACAAGAATGCTCACCGGAAAGAGATTTAAGACCGATGAAGAAGTAATCGCCGAAACAGAGGCCTATTTTGAGGCTAAACCGAAATCGTACTACAAAACTGGTATCGAAAGATTGAAAAATCGATTCAATCAGTATATCGCCCTCGAAGTCAACTATATTGATAAATGAAGTTGAATTTTGTAAAATTTTGTGTTTTACTATAAAACGGCACTGACTTTTGAGCCCATGTGTTATTCTATTAATTAAAAGTCTCCCTGATAGCTAAGAGGATTTTAGAGTGGCGATCGAAACCAGAGACATGCTACCAACCCTTGAAACACTTAAGGTATTTTTACCTTCTTCTTAAGACATGAAGAATACGAGTCAAGAAATGATAAGGAACGACAGCAAGGCTCTGGTGCCCTTTATGCAAGAGGCATAAAGTAGTAGTAGGACGAAGCCCAAAGAAAGTTATACTAAGTGTGTAAATCCCAGCGATGTGAAAAATAAAGGCAAGTACAAGTGCATGGCATGCTATAAATGGAAGAAGATGGGACATAAAGCTAATCGGTGCAGAAGAAAAATTGAAAATAGTGCCCTGATGGAAGAATCCTTTTGGATACCTGAAGCTGAGGTTAAATCACCAGTAAAATGGTGTTTGGACAGCGGTGCTACTTCGCACATGTGTAGCAACCAAGGCAAGTTCAGTGATATTAAAACCTGTAACGAACGATCGCTAAGCCTTGCCAGCAATGCGACTTTTGCGATCCAATGTTTAGGTCAAGTGAGACTTAGTGTAAAATATTAAAAAAAACATAGCTTTAAAAGAAACTTTGTTTGTGGCGGATTAACGTACTAATTTGCTCTCAGTCCCGAAAATAGTGGACAATGGTTATACCGTAGTCTTTAATCGTTCTCATCCTGTAATAAAAATTAAGGACAATATAGATGTTATTAAAGCCAACAAAATAAATGGCCTGTTTTATGTTACTGAAAAGAATGAAAGGACTTTTATAGTACAACCCTGTTAATAAAATCATGGATTGGCACTATCGACTTGGTCATTTAAATTTTGCAAGCGTAAGGGATGCTATGCGAAAGCAAACGCTGAAAGGTATCAGTCCAGAGAGAAGTACACTAGTACGGAGATGTGTACTTACTGCATTAAGGGAAAACAGGCGAGAACACCATTTCCAAAGGAAAGCGGCATTAGAAAACAAAGGCCATTGGAGCTAGTGCATTCGGACGTTTGTGGGCCAATGAATATAAGGTCGAATGGAGGTGCACGCTATTTTGTAACGTTCATCGACGACGCAACTCGATGGTGCAGTGTTTTTATTATAAAAGAAAAAGGTGAGGCTTTTAAAAAATTTTATTGAATTCCAAAAGCACGCATAAAAATTTACTGGAAACAAAATACGTTCAGACAATGGCAAAGAATACTGCAATAATATCTTTGACGAGTACTTACAACAAAATGGAATATCACGCCAATTGAGCATCGAATATATCCCACAACAAAAAGGGATGGCTGAGCGCAAAAACCGAAAGTTATTTGGGGCAGCTATGTTGTTGCAGTCGGGATTACCTCCTAGTTTTACAGGGCAGGCAATTACGACACCAAACTACGTTCGAAACCGATGCCCGTCCCGTGTATTAAATAATGAAACGCCGCACAAGATGTGGACCGGTCACGACACATATGTAAAGCATTTTCAAACTTTTGGAAGTATAGCCTATGCACTTGAAAAGTGACCAACAAATGGTAAATTTAAGCCAAAGTCAGCAGAATGTACCTTTGTAGGATACTGTGAAGATTCCGAAATATGCAAGAAAATTATAAAAAGCCGTGACATGATTTTTACATCGGAATTCAAAAGGTCTACGAAAGCTTGCCAAGATCATACTGATGTAAAGAATACCCCAAACCAACTCGGAATGGTCAATACATAAATAAAAATGAAATCGAAAAAAAAAAATATAGTGATCTACAACATGCCAATAGAGAAGCACAGCCTCAACAAACTGCAGTCTATGAATGTATCAACGTATTTTCAAAGAAAGATACAGATACAGAAAATGACGAACCTGCCAGGAGTGATGATCCAAAAACTCGGGAGGTTGAGAAGGATGGGTCAGATACGGAAAAAGTAGATCCAGATGATTTTAAACAATGCGTTGCAGAGGAGCCGACACCCTTTATTTCCACTCATGTGCCACAGAACGTGAAAGACGCCTTAAACAGCCCTAACGTAAAGGAATGGAAAGCAGCGATGAAGACGGAACATGATGCTCGCATAGAGAATTCAACATGGCAACAAGTAGACAAGCCATTAAACAAAACTATTGTCCAATGTAGGTGGGTATTTAGTACAAAGCCAACTAATGATGATACTTTTAGAAAAAAAGCGCGACTGGTGGCAAAAGGATGCTCACAGCGTTTTGCAATTGATTACACCGAAACATACGCACCGGTGGCTCAGCAGAAATCAATCAGAATTTTGATGGCAATAGCGGCGGAGTGGAAATTAAAACTCTGTCAGTTTGACGTAGTAACCCCATACCTTAACAGCGAAATCGATGAAGAAATATATATGCATATTCCTGAGATGTTTTATGAATTAACGCATAAAAAGAAACCAGAGAACAAAGTGTGTTTGCTGAGGAAAAGCATCTATGGCTTACGACAATCAGGATTGCTATGGTACAGAAAACTGCATGATAGACTAACCGAATTGGGGTTTTAAGCACTCAAGTCAGAGCCATGCTTCTACCAACGACATAACGCAAACGTAGTTGAATTAATTGCAATTTATGTTGACGACATCATCTACGCCAGCAATTGTGATAAGGCTAGATCAGATTTTTTCTCGGAAATCGACAAATCATTCAAAGTTAAAGATTTGGCACCATTAAATCAGTTCCTTGGAATACAATTTCATCAGAATCCGGATTCGAGTGTTTATATGGTGCAAAGAAAATACGTGGAGTCAATTCTCGAACATTTTGGCATGAAAGACGCAAGACCAGCTCAAACTCCAATTGAAGCCGGAGTAAAATTGAAGAAGGCGGTTCTGGAGGAAGGAAGTGAAGAGAAACTTGATAACATATAACGTATAGATTTGCGACACCGCTATGTAAGGGATGTAATCAATTCACGAGATATAACACTGACGTATTTAGCCTCAGAAGAAATGCCAACTAAAGTGCCAACCAATCTTAAGACATCATAAATGTATTGAAATGATAGGTATGAACCTAATTAATTAAATAATTTTGTTAAATGGATGGACTAAATAGTTTAATTAATTTACTTAATTTAGTAAATTTAATTTAATTTACTTTTAACTTTATGAACTACTATGACTGCATGAACTATTGATTTTTTTTTTTAACTATTTTTTTATTTTAAAATAAAACTGAAATTATGTTTAAGCAGGAGTGATGTAAATATGTACTATGTAAACATTATTTAGCTCTTAAAACTAATTAACGGATAAAACTAAAACCATATGAACAACATTATTCAAAATACTAATATTCTTGTGAGCAATCTAGTATATCCTACTTTAAGTATACACATGTTACATTGAAGTCATATCAAATAAAATTTGACACTTGTCTTTTGATTACTGGCGTAACCGCACGTTTTTATTTAATAGAACACAACATCCATCACATGGGTCCACTATAATACATCGCTAATGACTGAATTCAAAGAATCTGAAGTCGATTTACTCTCGCCTTGTCATCTAAGTCTAGTGATTTCTGGAAAGGTTCTTCCAACTTGACAACCAAGTCAACCATCAATTCAACGTGGACATATTCCGAGTGGGAACGTAGGCTTGTCAAGTTTGTTTGGAAGAATCAATTAGTCACAACGTTCGATTTCATGATCCCATTAAAATCTGAGACGAACAAGACTCAGTAAATTTAGTGTTAGAACTAAGTTCAAAGAAGACTTCAGTTCTCTAACAGGTCAGAGCTAATAACGCGGTTCAATAAGGATTTAAGAGCAGTTATCGCTGCAGATCTTGCAGATATTGCCACCAGAATTGCGTATGCCTCTTTGAAGCAAAAAGGAGCTTGTTTTATAAGTATCACGTCGATGGCGGTCCCCGACTACGAAAATTCAATCACTATTTTGTCGGTTTTGAAGCCATTTGTGAAAATTCACCTGCAATCCTTTTCTTAGTTCGATTCTAGACCAAGTACAAGAAACGCCTATTTAATGGCTCTTTTAGACCTGCACCTGCAGAGTCTAGAGTAGATTTTACCCTGCTAGAAAAACTGTCAGATGACCTAGATAAATCGTTTATTCTAATCTGGTGAAATGAGCATTGTTTTTATTTTGCTGAAACGCTTACTTCGCCAAAGAACTGACGCATTAAACAGAGTTCTCCTTCGTAGTACAAACTTTTCGACGCGACAGGCTTAGCGCAAAAAAGTTTATTATCCTAGATAACACACAAGAACTTAGCTTTATTGGTAAAAAGGGTGGTGAGGGATTTTGGCGCTAGGTGCGCCAAACCTGTCAAACGGGTTATCAAAAATCTTGAGCGATCAAGATAAAATACTGTCTGTTATCTCATGTTCCAAATTTACACACACCACATCTTCATCAATTTCAAAGGCGCGTAAGGGAGAATCTACAGAGATGAACTATGCAGAGTCGTGTTTAGTTTTTGCATCCCTAACAAGTTCATTCGACTGTGCAGAATGACGATAGAGAATGCACGTTGCTCTATCAAATGCCAATGACAAAACCGAGACCATGTCAGAAAAGCACTAAAACAAGGGAATGAGGCACCGTGTTTAAAAGGAAAAACAAAGAATATGCTTTCAACAAGAGCACACACAATACCACCGCCTAGGACAAAATGCCACTATAAGCAGCTATAGTTTTGAGGTAATAAGCACTTTGTCTATCACGGCTCGTTCTATCAAACAACACTAAGCTATCACTCCAACAGCGACACCAACGCGAAAATCATTTGAAGAATCACACCTGCTATTCGCTGCTTCTTTGGTCTTAAAAGACAAAGCTAAAGAAAGAGGATAAAAACGATCTCGGGCGCATCTAAAGAAAAGTTCTTCACATATTGCTTATCCCGTTTGCATCAATTAAGAACGAAGAAGAGGTTTAAGCATTGAACGATACGCGCTGTAGAGTGTAGCCGACCTCGTTCGGAAAGTCCTTATAACCCGGTTTATATGGCCAGGTCACGTTTTATACATATATATCAGCGCCCCGGCCCGAAAATTTTTCGATTTCAATTCAGAGGGATTATGCAGAAGAGCGCAACCTCATCTTCAATGACGGACACCAGTGGAATGGAGAAAGCTGGCAAAATACTGCTGGCGAAGCATGTAACTGAGGTTTTGGTCTAGCCCATCTAAATTAGTAAGTAAGAGTGAAACTAGTCAGCTTACTCCTTCAGAAAATAAAAATTTCACTTTTGCTTTCGTCGATCTCTAACTTTCCTTCGACCGTGTTGTGTGCTGACCGCGCGCCAATTATAAAAAAAGGGTGAGTCTGCTTTAAGGTCAATAGACGCCTAGCATGATCTAATGGGCAGCACAGGTATATTATTCACGTACGCCTGAATGTTAATTTTAGAACTGTGGAGATGTTAGAGAGTTAACCAACAAACACAATTGAATAATAGTTTGGCAATCCTGTCAGCTTCCCTACCTGGTTCTGTTTGCTATGTATAGTAGTTCTAGTTTGAATTCTAGTGGTTCGCCTAAACATATAAACATATGCCTCATCTGTGCAGTGTTGTCTGGGTGAATTCCAATGTTATACAATGCACATCCGATATCAAAGGCACATCCGAATACAAATTTAGATCAGTAGAAATCTCACGTGCCAAGTTGGCAAGAGCTACATATAGCTATGCGCGATAAGTAAGTCTATCATCTTTCTTTCGAAAAAACACCAGAACGACTAATTGATATCGATATATATAGGGTTTTCCAATAGGGACTTGACAATTCAATTTGTGAACGCACTCTTTCACTAATCATCAAACTGTCACTGTCAATTTATTCAGTAAACTCAACATTTTCATCATGGTAAAGTACATTAACGAGCAACGTCTGAAAATTATAAAAATCTACAGATATTCGAAGTCGGTGACTGCAACTTGAAGAGTGCTAACTCCAATTTTCGGTCGTAATTCTCGGCCTAGTAGACAGGCAATAACAAGTTTAGTGCAAAAATTTGAGTCTTCATATTAGTTGTGTGATGTTGCCGTGTCAGTGAGATAACGAGTTGGTCGAAGTGTCGAAAATATCACTGCCGTTCAGACGTCCGTAGCAAACGATCCAAATCAGTCAATTCCATGGCGTTCTCAAGAATTGGGCATCGCTCAGACCATGTTATGGCGTATTTTGTGTAAGGATCGTGGTTTACACCCATACAAGATCAAGTTGTTTCAAGAAGCGGATGGATCATTTGAAGCTACGTACGTTCTCCGATTGTGTTCTGGAGAAGATTCGCCAAGATGATGAATTTCATGGCAAAATCATCTTCAGTGACGAAGCTCATTTTTGGCTCAATGGGTTCGTCAATAGGCAAAATATGCGTTATTGGTCGGGTGAAAACCCACATGTGCTTCATGAATCACCACTTCATCCACAAAAAATAACTGTTTGGCGCGGTTTGCACGCCGGCGGCGTTGTTGGGCCATATTTTTTCGTCGACGATAACGATAGTCACGTTACTGTGAATGGTCAGCGTTATCGCGCCATGATCATTATTTTTGGCCCGAATTGGAAGATATGGACTTGGACCATACGTGGTTTCAACAGGATGGTGCCACAAGCCACACAGCACGCGCTACAATCGATTTATTGAATAGTAAGTATGGTGAGCGTGTTATCTCAAGATATAAGCCAGTTGATTTGCCGCCTCGTTCGTGCGATTTAACGCCGCTTGACTATTTTCTGTGGGGCTACGTGAATTCATTGATTTATTGTAACAAGCCGACGACGTTGGAAGAGCTCAGAGCCAACATTAAACGCGAAATAGCGGCCGTTTCGGCCGAAATGTGTGGCCGAGTCGTTGAAAATTGGGTGGGATTTGACCAATAACAAAGTTTTTGAAATATCTCAAATGGTTTGCCTTTTATTTAAAAAAAAAAAAAAGTTGTTAAGTTGTTATTAGAAAACCGTGCTTAAATTAGTCCACGATTTTTGTCAACGGCTCAATATGCCTACTGTAAAGGAAAGTCTGCGGAAGTAGCTCTGCATTCACTGAATAGCCACATAGAGAGTACACAATGTCGCTTCTAATAAAAGATGTTGCAAGGCGGTGTCTTTTCTCCTCTTCTCTGGAACTTAGTGGTTAACAAACTGCTGATATACCCTGAAGCGGGTGGTAACAATGTGATTGCCTATAGGGATAACGTTGCTATAGTCGTCTCAGGTAAGCATCTCTCTCCGATACAGCAAAATATCTGGGTCTCATATATGACAAGAAACTTAATTGGAAACATAACATTCAAGAGAGAATCAAGGAAGATACAGTAGCTTCATTTTCTTGCAAAAAAGCTATTGGAAACAAATGCGGCCTTGAACCTCGCATAATCCACTGACTATACGTCTCGGTTATAAGAAAATTTCTCTTAGGAGCTTCCCACTACAAAAACTTAAGCGATCTAAAGAATATAGAGGTTAACAGTCTCCTACGCTTCATTATAAATTTAAATTAATTTCAAGAGTAGGAAGTCCACAAGGGGGTTGGTCGTTCCAACAGCCACTTTTACCTAACTTAACCTAAGTCATTAACAGACCCGGCAGCGCATTTAATAGCTGATGAACCGATGACATATAAACAACGGTGCATTGTATTACTCAGCTGACTTAATAGGAGCTGATTTTGAGCCACTGATGGTCTGGATATCTGGAAAATGGAATTCGAGCATGAGACTTCAAATCAAGCCTGACTGATTTGCAACTTTGCGGAGTTTGACTACTTTGTTGGTTTTACTGAACATTTTAATATTTTCGCAAAAGTCTTTGCAGAGGCACTACTTAAAATCAGAATGAGACTCCTGAATTATTCTTACGACAATCAGTGAAGAGTCCTTCTCAATTGTAAATGAGTTTAACTTGAATAAGTTGTTTTTAGGTAGCCGCTGCAAGCCTGTGTTTGTTTTCAGTGCATGCCAATTCAAAACACTTGGTGAAGGCACTGTTCAGATTCCGAACAGCTTCCTTTACCTTTTGTCCTGCTCTGAGTTTAGGTAGAAATTTTACGGATTTTCCAAGCTCTTTTTGTTTACTTTACGTTGCAATGTAGATACACCGCTTTCGATTTGGAACTCGATATAGCTATGGTCTGCCTATAATTTATCCACTTGATATTCTTCTTGGCCGACTATGTAATTAAGATAAACGAGTAGTCCACGAGATCATTGCTTCTCACACTGCTCTGGCTATACTAAAAACACTGTTCCATCTTCATGTAATCATAATACTCAATGAACTGTTGCTGCTTTAAGTGGCAATAGTACCAAATTATATGGGAGGTATGTTAAGCTGACGCAAAGAGGAACTCATATCATTGTTAATTCGTTTCGAAGTTTATAATTGCAAGTCAGGTCTTGCCAAAAAAAAGTGCACAGATTTAATTTTTGAGAATGATTTCGGTAAATAGTAGATAGTAATGGTAAAGAGCAATGGTAAGAACCGCAAAACACATTATTCCCATACACATAGTCCCAGTTCCATTACTATGCGAGCCCTGTTTTAGTTAGTCTAAGCGCAGATACAAGTTACAAGAAGTCACTTTATTGTTTCAAACTGCCACACCGGTTTTGTTGTATCTTCATCCTCTAAAACTGTGCCCTGGTTCTTTGAATATTAAGGAAAAAAATACATAACTAGAACCTATTTAAACTGCTATAGTACAATGTATAGTTCGGTTGTCATTATAGTCCATTCCGTAGACCTTTTGCCTCCTTAGTACCTTGGAAAGACAACTTCTAAGTCTTCGCAATCCGATAATCAAACACTCGAATTTTGTTGACTAACGGTTTTTCATAGCAAAAAATGACATAGTGCTCGTTATTATGTCTTGATCTTCGAACCCATTTATACTTATTTGAGTTCAGTATCTGGGGTTAAAAAAAAAAGAATGAACAACGGTGTGGCAGATCGAAATATCTTTAAGCCTCCTCCAGAGGAATTTGCAGTGCGTACCCAAAAACGAAATGGAAAGCAGGCCCAATCCACCTACGGCTCCAGCACATCTAATTAAATTAACTGAAATCGCTATCCATTGTCCCTTCTTTAAGGTCTTCCTCCTCATCCAGACATTGTATCTGAGTTTTTGAAGAAATCCCTTCAATAATCTCATCCATCACTGTTGCAAATATTTACGTTTTTTCCCATAATCAAATTTGAATCTCATGTGCGTTCGGTTCTTTCATCTGCGCACTCAACGCTTTCGTCCGCATACTCAATCAACTGGCAAATTCCTGTGGCCGTCCAGAGATCAAGCACTTTAATCCTCGATTTTAATTAATCAATTAATTAAGAGGTACCATGCACATCGTAGCCCATACGGATACGGTTACCTTTCAGCTCCGACATTGCCACTTCTCACATTTCTCATCCTTTGGGTCATGGAATAAAATTTAATATAAAAAATGAACAAATTACTCCTGGTATGCAGGAATTCATGACGATGGGCAAAAAAAAAAAAAAAAAAAAAAATGTCGAGTGAGTCCTTGTTCCTATGATGGATTCATTCAGTCTGCATTACGTACCATCATGACAGAGATGTGGCGAAATATTCCACAGCTGACAACTGGATAGGATACCCGAATGCAAAACAAAGGTTTTTATAAATGTTGCAAACTTGCATGCAGACGTACTTGTATTCGTAAAAAAAGGACATGCTCTAGGGTTGTCCTTCGTTCGAATGAAAGTATGGGTGAGTAGCATACATAATTTCAATGAATGGCATTTTCATGTCAAATTTTAATTGAATAATTTTGAGCCCCATCGAACTCACCGCTGATTGGCTAAAGGACCAACAGTACCAAAGTACTAAAGGACAGTTAGTCCTTTGGTCCACCAAGGATAACCGGTCTCGCCAAAATTAAATGGAAAAAAAACTGAAAAACTGAAAAACACATAAACAAAGTGCGGAAATAATCTGATTACGCCCGAGTTAATCAGTTGGGCGTGATCTAATTAATAAGAATGCGTACAATTCACAGAACAAATTTAATGCACAGGACAATGGATGATAATGGTGTCGCTGCTGTTCGAGTTTCAAATAAAAATAAAAAAATACCAAAAAATGAATAAAGGGTCTCGCGGATTTTTTTTTTTTTTTTTTATTAAAATATTCACGTCCAGTCAATCACGGGATTACAACCCTATAACTTTGATTTTCGCTGAATACCATGACATTGGGGTATAATTACAAGTCCTTGGGGGAATGACAGTGTCCCCACTGCATTATACTGGTAGTAACACCAATGACTGTTAAGAATAAATTAAACTAAAGTTCCTCCTGATGCACAGGGGTTGTATCCGTAGAACTATGTACGAATATATGCAGACAAAAAAAAAAAAAAAAATCGAATCAATTAAATTTGATTAAAAACATTTTTGTTTTTCTGTTTTTTCTTTCGGAAGTTCCTTGTTAGATTGTTTGAATCCTGCTCATGACTCATGTGCAGACATGAAGGAGTGAAAAAAAAAAATCGACCAAAGGATATTAATCAGATGAATAAATTAGGATATCGTTTGGACGAATGGAGGTGGTTGGAGGCAAGAAAGACAAACAACGAAGGAACAAAGAATTGGTCATTTGCCTAATATAGCTCGTTAAGAGAAGAAAAGTTCCAGGGTGCTCCCATTATTCTGGCCCTGCCGTTTGACGACCGGTGGTGCGAGGAGGAAACTTTGAAATAATCATTAGAAAGCTGATAGTAATTTTTTTCTCGTTTCCCAAGAGGGATACTTAAAAGGAAATGTGTAAAGGGAGAGAGAATAATTTGTAAGCAAACTTAAAGTTTATGACAATTACAGTAGGTAATGCGGATGTGCATAAAAAAAGAATAAGAAGGGAGACAGCCAGAATGTGATGGATGGAAGTCTCTCATTTGAAATGCTAGTTTTCGAAGGCTTATTCAAAGCGTTTAACAAAAAGGAAGATAGCTTTGGAGAAATTTTAGGATTCAGAGTTTAGAGGGTTCTTTCAAATAGTTTTTAGATTTCATTGGATAAAAATATATAATATATGCATTTCTTCCAGCATACTGAAGGCGTCATTCGTATTATTCACCTTACTGAATTCGTATCTGAACACCCCCATCTATTATATGACTTGACTTTTACTTAAGTGTAGTCAGAAGCACGAAAATGACGTTTGTCGTATGGTAAGTGGTTCAATTTACTACTTTTGCTAAATTGAAATGAGTGTAAGAATAATTATTTTTATAAAAAGAAAAACAAGGTTTAAGAATGATTTATTTTCCATACTTCTCCGGTAGCCTAACGTCAACGGAATTGAACAGTCTCCGTACAAGTACCTCCTTTAAAATTGGGCATCTTTTCATAAAATGATTCCTTTAGGTTACATACATAAGTTTCCACAAGAGTGTAAAGTCATTACTATGTGGAATGTAATTAAGTTTTCGAATTAATTTAAATATTGTTCCTATTTCATTGAGGTATCACGAGTCATCAAGTCCATTTTAGATATTAAAAGACAGAGTTGCAGTGTCCAATCTTGACCATCACCGGGCTTGATGCTCGGATCACACTTCTTTGACACTCCCATTTTTAGAACTTTAAGGACATAGCCGACCTGGAGTTTAAGAATTTTGATAAAGCGTGTAGATAAACCTGTTTCCTTCATTATCATATGGCTCATTGGAAGACGAAATGCTCTTTGGACGAAATAACGTAACAACGTCTCGATAGGATCTTACTGACTGCTTCTACTCCCCCTCAGCTACATACTTCATATTTTCAACTGTGAGAAACTAACTTGTCATTAAGGCATTTATTCCAGACGCTTTTAAATTGTGTTTTGGACTTCGCTTGCTTCTCCTTCATATAATATTAAGTCTATAACTTAACGGTTTGCTAAGAGATGGCGTAACTTGTATTATTCCATTGGAACATGCGTTGGAAAGCTACTGTTATTGTACGTCATTTCAGTATATGTCATTCATTTGAAGCGTAAACAGCAATAATTTTTTTTTACTCAAATATATCGAACTTTGTGCCTGAAAAATTGTTTTTGCGGGGAGTTCTTCTTCATGAAGAAAACTGCTGCCGAAAGTCATGGTATTTTGGTGGAAGTTTATGGTGAACATGCGCTAGCTGAGCGAATGTGCCAAAAGTGGTTTGCACAATTTAAAAGTGCTGATTTTGGCTTGGAAGACGATGAACGTCCTGGGCAGCCAAAAAAGTTTGAAGATGAAGAACTGGAAGCATTACTCTATGAAGATTGCTGCCAAATAAAAGAAGAGTTCGCAGAATCTTTAGGTGTCACTCAAGTAGCCATTTCAAAACGTTTAAAATTGGGTTCCACATGAACTCAAGCCGAGAGACGTCAAAAGGCGGTTTTGCATGTCCGAAATGCTGCTGGAACGCTACAAAAGGAAGTCATTTATGCATCGGATTGTTACTGGTGATGAAAAATGGATCAAATACGACAACCTGAAGTGCAAAAAATCATATGTGAAACCCGGCCAACCAGCCAAATCAACGGCAAAGCTGTATATCCATGGCGCGAAGGTAATGATCTGTATTTGGTGTGATCAGATGGGTGTGCTGTATTATGAGTTGCTAAAACCGGGTTAAAGCATCAATGGACAACGCTACCGAACACAAATAATCCGTTTGAAGAGAGCAGTAGCCGAAAAACGCCCGGAATATGCGACTATACACGAGGCAATAATTTTCCATCATGACAACGCTCGGTCCCACGTTGCTATTCCGGTTAAGAACAATTTGGAAAACAGTGGATGTGAAGTCTTACCCCACCCACCTTATAGCCCAGACCTTGCCCCTTCTGAGTACCATTTGTTCCGGTTGATGCAGAACGCCCTCACTGAAATACGGTTCATATCAGAGCAGAATATTAAAAATTGGCTTGATTCATTCTTGGCTGCCAAGCCGGCGCAGTTCTTTTGGGATGGGATCTACAAATTGCCAGAAAGATGGGAAAAAGTCATAGCTTCAGATGGGCAATACTTTCAATAATACTATTGTAAATGTTTTTCTTAAATAAACATTCAAATTTTGAAATAAAAACCGCACGAATTTAATTACATACCCAGGTATTTGTACTGGTTAACAACTTCAATTCAAATACACCATCGTATTTCCAGTTTTCTCTTCCGTTGCAACCGCCTTCATCTTTCTTAAAAATCATGACGTTCGATTTAGAAAAATTTACAGTCAGATTCCACAGAACATAGTATGTTTTTTCACGCTGGCAAAGTCATTGCGTTAGTTTCAATCCTACTCTTTAAGACTCTTTCCGAGCAGATGGAAAAAAGCATTTTGCGAAAGCAATATAGTTGCACTTGATACTTCTATGGCACTTGACAGAGTTTGGTATCAGGCTATTTTGTCGAAAATGCGTGCATTTGGGATCGATGGCTATCTTCTTCAATGAATTAGAAACTACCTTTCGGAAAGTTTAATTCAAATTGTCTTGGATGGTTTCAAGACTGATATTCATAAAATAAATGCTAGTGTGCCCCGGGACTCAGTTCTGTCTCCGACACTGTTTTTAATTTTCTTCAACCAATTCTTGTCTGTTACTTTTAATCTAATATAATCCTTTGCTGACGACAGTACTCTCTGCTTTTCATATTCGTTCCCAGACTCACGTCCCTGCTGGGTTTGGCTGTAGAACGGGAGGGCAGTGTGAGTTAAGCTCATTATATTTTAATATTTACAGCATAACTAATTGAGGAACAACTAACAGAGTAGAATTTATTGGTTCCAAAACACAATGCTGCCTGCTGTCAATAAAGCGAAATTAAAAAACCCAACCATTGTCCATGAATAGCACTTGCAGCTCAATATACAGGGTGTCCCAGCATAGCAGTATAATCCTTTAAGGGCATATTCTTGAAGTTCCGCCGAACAAAAAATTTGTATGACCTTTAATTTGGAGGTGTAGCTACTTTAAACGCTAACAATTTTTTAGGTTTTAGGCTTTTCGAAAAGATAATTTAGTAGTGCATGCAAGTCTTGAATGCCTTGGGTACATCTGTGCAGCAACAAAAAGTTATGGCTCGTGAGTTCAAAATTATGAAAATTTGTGGTTCCATTTTTTTCCTTAAGATCCGTTTTTTTCAATTTTTACTTAATAAATTTTCTGAAGTTTTCTGAAATTTTATGAAATTTTTATGCTTCCAAAATTTTCTAAAAATTATGTTTAGAAACTTCTTTACGTACGATCAAGAGATCTTGTAGTAGAAGATATTTTTCGTCAGATATAAATGGCCAAAAAGAAGTGAACCTATTTAGTTACTCATAAAATCTCTTAGATATGTTTTTGTGGTACTGAGAAGGACCAGCAAGGTTTATAGCAATTGTTTGAAGTGCCGTCCTTCCATTTGAATACACTTTTGGGCGCGTTTAACCATTTCAGATGGCAGATTAACGGGCAGCAAATTTCTTCTCATCTCTTCTGAAGCGATACTAATATTTTCTTGGAACTGTACCAGACTCGACATTTCTCTAAAATAAATCTTTTCTTTCATAGCACCCCAGAAAAAAAATTTAATGGATGTTAGGTCAGGAGATCTGGGAGGCCAAGGGTTAGGGCCGAAGAGGAACGAAGTTACCTCGATGCTACTGTGACAAGGTGCTCCATCTTGTTGAAAGAACATCGCCCTTGTCTGAGGAACATCTTCAAGGAGCTCCGACAATCGTTCTATAAAAAAATTCCAGGTAGTAATGGGAATTAACTGTTTGTAGGAGAACGTTCGGGTCTACTAAAGTGTTTTCTATCAATCCAGCCCAAACATTTACACTAAGCCTCCTTAAAAAAAAAAAAAAACAACACATTTTGAAGAAGTTGTTTACAATAATCAAATTCTTTCCTTTGAAAGGATGTTATGCGTATTAAAGAGGGATTGGAGTCTGACCTATGGTGCAAATTATGGTGGTTTGTAATCCCATCTCTTGTCAGTCCAAAGAATGTTCTTGAGGAATTGCCGTTTTCTGCATGTTTGCGCAGTAGCCTTTGGAAAAATTCCACTCCCCTTTACGCATCACCTGATAGTAAATCATGTACCGGTGTCAAATAGAAAGGGTGTAATCGATTACTCTGTAAAGTCCTGTGAATTCTGGTTCTGGGAAAGTCGCTGACTGAAGTTTGAACTTCCACCACACGAAAAATCTCATCCTCAACTTGTGCCACCGCTGCTCCTGAACGTCTTTCTCTTTTCTTTTTCTTTTTTTGGTGCAGTTGACCGTGTATCAACGAGGCGCTGATACATATCTACGATTTGGGCATTGTCTTTGGTACTTCAATCTTGCAAACGAAGCGTTTCCATTGCAGAACCCTTATATAAGCACTATTTCCGCGAATTCACGTTTTGAATACTATTTGTGGAGATCAACTTATCAATCGGCTGTTCACTTACAGAACAAAATGTTGATTGTACATCAATTGAAGAAAAATTGCTGTAATTAACAATGCTATTCTAATAATTACCACAGCTTTGCATATGTACCGCAATGTCAAATTGAAAAAAAGGAGTAGCAAATAATAATTTTGAAATAATAGCGTTTAAAATGGTGTAACCAGATTAGAAGTCATCCAGTACATTTCTTTTTGGCCATTTTTTCTGACAGAAAAAAAAGGCTTTTACTGAAAAATCTGTTGGTTGTACATAAGAATATTTCAAAACATAATTTTTAGGAAATTTTGCAAGCATAAAAATTTCATAAAATTTCAGAAAATTTATTAAGTAAAAATTGAAAAAAAACGGATCTTAAGTAAAAATTTTGAGTTTACGAGCCAAAACTTTTTTGTTGCTGCACAGATGTACCCAAGGCATTTAAGACTTGTATGCACTACTAAATTATCTGTTCGGAAAGTCTAAAACTATTTTTGTACCTGTTCTTGTTTGGAAGTTTTAGCGTTTAAAGTGGTTACACCTCCAAATTAGAGGTCACCCACTTTGATGGACTGTACCAGGTCTCGATAGCGAACATCTATTGTGAACGGGCCTTAATTTTTTTTTGTTTGGTTGCTATTACACCTGTCAAACATATTTAGTTGTCACTGAGCAAACATCATATTTTTTCATCGTGTTAAAATTGTCAAATTTTGTGCCAGAATATGAAGACTTGCAGAAAGCATTAATATTTTGTTTTCATTTGAAGAAAAGTGCTATAGAGTCGCATCGAATGCTTGTTGACTCATATGGTAATGATGCTCTATCAGAAGCAACATGCAACATGGTTTCAACGGTTCAGAGATAACGATTTTGATGTGAGAAATGAAGAACGTGGAAGACCACCAAAAAAGTTTGAAGACGCCGAATTGAAAACTATTGGATCAATATGACACTTTGGGTCAGAAACAAATGGTAGAAACGTTAAATGTTGTACATCAAACAATTTCTGACCATTTAAAAGCTATGGGAAAGATCCAAAAGTCTGGAAAATGGGTGCCACATGAATTGAGTGAAAGACAGATGGAAAACCGAAAAACCACTTGTGAAATTTTGCTTCAAAAACACGATAAAAAATAAGTTTTGCATCGAATTGTTACTGGCAATGAAAAATGGATATATTTTTAGAATTCTAAATGGAAAAAATTATGGGTTAATCCGGGACAACCATCAACTTCGACTGCAAAACCAATTGATCGGCAAGAAGACAATGTGTGAAGACTGTGTGCCTGGTGGGACCAGAAAGGTGCGGTGTACCACGAGCTCCTAAAGCCTCATGAAACCGTTAATATAGATCGCTACCGACAACAAATGATCAATTCGAACCATGCATTGATCGAAAAAGGACCAAAATGGGCCAGAAGACACGGCAAGGTAATTTTGCTCTATGACAATGGACCTGCACACAAAGTAAAACTGGTTCAGGATACAATCAAATCACTTGGCTTGGAGCTTCTACCCCATCCACCGTTTTCACCAGACTTGGCTCCTTCCGACTACCGTTTGTTTTTATCAATGGGACACGCATTAGCTGAGCAGCACTTCGAATCCTACGAGGAAGTCGAAAATTGTGTGGCTTTTTGGTTTGCTTCAAAAGGCGAACACTTTTGTTGGCTTGGAATCCATAAATTCCCTGAAAGATGAGGAAAATGTGTAGCTAGCAACGGCAAGTACTTTAAATAAAATGTTTTTTACTTTTCCATTAAAAATTTGTGTTTTATTTTCACAAAAAAAGGCTCACTTCATACCGATACACCTGGTAACTTGAAATGGAGCAACAATAGACCCCTTCCTGCCATACAAAATTTTGTTTGGCAGAACTTTGGGAATATGTCCTTAAAGGATTATACTGCTTAACTGCGACACCCTGTATAAGGCATTTATATGCCCGAATTTTGAGTACAATGCCCATATCTGGTCGACTAAAATTTGTCTATCAACTGAAAATTCCTACTTAATACGATTCTTTTTGTTAAAAACATGTCGTCGAATGAATACGAAGATGATGTGATGCAAATGACAAGAATACGAAGAAATTTGAGAGTTGCTTCAAATCCAGTCAAATGGACGAAGAAATGTAATGCTAAAGTGCTTCAGTTCAAGTGCATTTTTTCATAATTTTATTATATTGTAAATTTTAACAAAACTTCTAAATTTCGAAATTGGCTATCGTTGATTTGTTGAAAGACCTTTAAGAAAAAACGTTAAGCCATACCGAATATATAGTAATTAAACTCGCTGCAGTAAAAGGAGAATAGTAAGTGGCTTATTTATTTCAAGAGTAAAAATAGAGCTAATGCCACTTCAGTTAACAATTCAGTGTTTATTTATTTTATTTATTTATTAAAACAATTCATTGTACAAGTAAGATATAATCTTATGATTAATTGTACAAGCTAAGCTTATATTACATTTTAAAAAGTTTAGATACCAAAAGGAAAAAAAAAGTAAACAATTCAAATAAAGAAAGATAGATAAAAGTAAAACTTAAAATAGATAGCAGAAAAAGGAAGATAGAGGAAAGGTGGAATACGAAATGGGTATTCCATGCATAGTATACAAAAGCTTTCTAGTAAAAGTAGTTGTGTTTTTTGCTCTTTTAATATGCAAGGGTAGCTCATTCCAAAGATGAATTGCATGTATATAAAATTGTCGGTTTGTAGTTAAATATTTATGTCTGGGTGGAATTATTTTCATTGTTCTTGGATTACTCGTTGTTATAATTTTGTGGAATAGTTTAATTGTTCAGTAGTTCATAAGAGCTAATAGTGAACAGCCTGTTATTTTATTGGTATATTCGGAAATGTGGTCAGACCTTTTTATATTAAAAATATATCTAGCGCAGCTATTGTATGCCACGATAAGTTTCCTTTTGGATAAGTAGTCTATGTCCGAATATATTTCACATCCATAAAAAAATAACGGTAAAATGAACGATTTAACAAGCTTAAGTTTATCATCTGTGGGAAGATACTTTGTCGTGGGGCTTAGACCACGTAGAGGACCATAAATTTTTGATATAACTTTGTTTATGTGAAAATTTCAATTCAAGTTATTTGTAAAGTATATCCCAAGATATTTTATATTATTAACATACTCAACAGTTGTATCATTAAGAATTATTCGAGGGAATACTACTGTATTTTTGCTTCGGTTAATTATCATAGATTTAGCTTTAGTTAGATTGAGACTAAATCCATTATTTAAAGACCAGGTGTGAATTTCTTTTATCATTCGATCAATATTATTAAATCCTTAGTTTTTGAATAATTTCAGGAATAACGAATATACTTGGACATGATCAGCATATATATGATGTTCGCAGGACGGAAAACGCTTAGATATGTCGTTTATAAAGCATGAAAATAGCAAAGGACCGAAGACAGAGCATTGAGGGACATCTTAAGAGACTTGTAGAGGCGAAGAACATCTATTACCGACGCATGCATATTGGGACCGATCTGATAAATATGAGCTCATTAAATTGCAGATGGAGCTTTCAAAGAAAAATTGCCCTTCCAGCTTCTTCAATAATAACGAATGATTAACGCTATCAAACGCCTTAGAAAAATCAAGAAATACTATAAGACCCTACATATCGCTGTCTAAGCCAGCTCGTAATTCTTCGCATACTTTGAGTATAACTGTAACTATAACTTTGAAATTTCGTGATAAGATTTTTTCTATTTAAAAATAATTTTATTTGGTTACTAATAATCATTTCAAATGCCTTACTTAAAAAAGGAAGAATCGCTATTGGTCGGTATCCGATATTGTTAGAAGTTGATGGTTTTGGCAGTGGTAAAATTTTGGCAATTTTCCACCTGTTGGGAAAAACTGACGTAGTTATGATCGAGTTAAATATGTGGGTTATGTGAGAAAGTAGTACAGGTAGAAGAATTTTAATAAAAACTGGGAAAACATCATCCGAGCCAACAGATTTGGATTTGATCTTGAGAATTGTTTTACCAACACTTAACTCATCAACTCCGGAAAGTGAAAACATTACTTCTTGCTGATGGCCGGTGGTAGAAGGGACGGTCTTATAATCAAGTTAATTGCAGTTGTTTTGAACAAACTTTCTGTTAAGCACATCCAGGTCGATTTGATCAGGGATAGATTCTTTAGCAGACTTCAGTCCCATCTCCCGTACGTTCTTCCAAAATTTCGAGGTAGAATCGGCGGAGTTGAATTTGTTCTGGTAAAAAGACTTTTTCTTATTTCGAATCAGAAGGGTAACTGCGTTTCTTACTGTAGCGTATTCATTGTAAGTAGCTGAACATTTGTATTTTCTCCACCTTGCGTAAAAAAAATTTCGTTTACTAATAAGACTTAGGACTTCTGATGTTAGCCAGGGAATGTTCATCTTTTTAGAATCTTTTTTTTTTTATTGGTACATGTTTGTGAAACAAATAACAAACAAAATTATAAAAATGTTCAAGCTGAATGTTAACATTACCTGTTGTATATATTAGTGTCCAGATCAAACTCCTACAATCACTAAGCAATGCATTTAAAATAATTTTTGAAAAGCTATACGACGTTTCTTCACCTTGATTTACATTTACTGGAAATGCATTTACATTCAAATATATCAAATCACGGTGTGAAAAAACAGGTGCAAGAAGTTGGTCGTAGTGCAATATGGAATCAGGATTGCACACAATAAATACATCTAAGAGCGCAAAATGAGTTGGTTGATCATAATTTGCAAAATGTAAATTAAAAGATTCTACCATATCAACGAATTGTTTATTTTTTCCTTCCAGGATATTTAAATTAAGGTCTCCGCAAAGTACAACTTTCGCATAAAGCGGAGACAATTCCTCTAACAAAACTTTTATATAAGAGCAGTTTGCTGTGTTTGGTGCCATGTATATACATCCAATCAATATTTTGTCACAAGTATGTGTGATTTCAATAAAAATGTTTTCTATAAGTTCATTCGGCTTTGATTTTTTTACCAAATTAAATCCATACATTTTTTTAATATAAATTGCTACTCCCCCTCCTAACTTATTTTGTTTATTTGAACGTTTGGATTTGTGATAATTATTCAGTTTAGAAAGGTCATCACCCATTTCCGGACATAGCCAGGTTTCTGAAAAGCAAACAACATCGACCAAACTATCGTTAAAAATTTAACACATTTCATCTATTTTGTTTTTTAAGCTTTGAACATTTAAATGACATATTGTATACTGAAACCCTTCTTTTGTTTACATAAAACATTTAATAATATTTTTGAAACATATTTATGACTACCCTGTGTTTGAAAATTATGAATTATGTTGGGTACAACAACAACATACAAAAGCGACAAACAAGAACTACCTTTATGACATTATTTGCTTCTGGAATTAAATGAAATGAAACAGTTGAAAGAGGAGAAAAAGGAAAAAGAAGAAAAAAGAAAAATAGAGTAAAAAGGTAAAGAATGTCAGAAAAAGTAAATAACCTTAAAAAAGAAAGAGTTTAGTAGAGTGGAAAGTGGAAATCCATTAATAATTTATATACCTATTATAGGTATCTACGTGCAAAATTACAGTGTCTCAGGTTCTCTTGCTCCTACATACCTCGTCGTGTATGCATATATGTTGTCCTAGTTTTTGTTCTCTAATGAAAACACATCCAGATCTGGTAGTGGCTGAGAAAATCTCTTTTCGCTGCTTCATGCGAGCAGCTTGTCGAAGGAGAGAACGATTTCTGTTCGTTAGACTCTCGTTTAAGAAGATTGGTTTATTTGAGTCCAATCCAACATCTCTTATGCAAAGCTGTCTTTTTTCTTTTTTGCGATACTCGGCAATGGCCTTTAGGACATTGTTACGTTTTTCTGGTGAATTAAATTTTAATATGATGGGTGGATCATTAGTGTTGTCTCGATGCCGAGAACGAAAAACAGCTTTTTAAGTTGGAGGCTTGCTTTCGATGACATGGCATAAGCAGTGGAAAATTGATTTTAAATTTTCTCCAACTCCAAAAAGAATTGCATCAGCTGCAAGCTCTTTCCTTTCTAGTGCGTCACATTTATTTCTCAAATCTGTTCTATCGTCATCAAGGAAGGTTGATTTGTTAAAATGCATTTCAATTTTCTCCACACGCAAATGCAAATCTATGAGGGCTTTATCAATTTTTTCTTAATAGACTGCCCAGTTTTTTTGAATGCGTGTAATTTGGTCCTTATGTCGCTGCGCAGGTTTTTAATTTCCTCCGAGAAACAATTGATAATAGCATCGGTATGTTTGTTTAAATGCTCTTCTTACTCCCCAAGAATAACAACCATTGTTTGAGTGGAGGTAACGACGAGAAAGGATGTACTTTTTTTTGGAAAATAGCAGTATAAAGAGAGATTTCGTTGCATATTAAGAGCTAGAGAAAGCAACAAGAATTATAAACGTATGGGCAGCTCTCCACAATATCCGTGTTAACTACAGAGTAGAAGTTCCGGAATTTGAACAAGAATACGATGCCAATACGGAAGATGATTCTCAACTTGATTTTGGACCAACATATTCCTCATTTAATGAAGGTAGTCGCGCAAGAGATTCTATCGCCAGATTTACCTATTGCATCTTTAACTAATATAAATCTATCTATTATTATCTTTAATAATATAAATGTATTTTGTGCGGATGTTTGAGTTTGTACTATAAAAGAACAAGTCGCTCATTATCATTCCTTTTTTTGGTAGAAATATTTCTGCGACCTAATCTACATAGACCCCAATATCTTCAACTTCTGGTATGTCGTTTGCATTCAAGCAATTTGATGCTTCGGTATTTTTTTAATTCTAATCTGAATTCTTGACCGGACAGTATGACACAGGAATCTAATTGCTTCTTCGGTATCACTAAAAGCCCCACCACAGGGTGATTTTATTTCGATTATGTATATTTGCCGTCTTCTTTTTCCTTGTTTTACATTTTAGGTCCACCATACCCTGAAACGTAAGAAATTATAATTCTGCAGTATTTGCATATACCCTTTGTCATTAGTCCCAGGTGAGCTGTGGTGGCCCTTAGCTATTTAAGTTCATTGCAAACGCTTGCCATTTTTTGTGCAGCATCTTTCGTACATATCCCTTTAGCGGTCTCTTTACTTTTCTTCATCAGCTCCACAAGCCTAGTTAATTACTTTTTGTTCCTTATTACCTTGGTCATAAATAGTCATATAAAGAGTCTCCGCGGTTTTTTGTCACTAGATGATGTTGGTGTCCATTTATCTGAAAGCACTAATCTGATTGTGTCAAACCAATACGTGTTTGAAAGGTGACATGTCAGGCTACATTTTTCATGAAGACAGCTGTGTAATTTGTTGCTCGTGCTAAAAGTTATATTTATTTGAATATAATTGAAATATCTGAAGAAATAAGCTATGTGATGCTTTTTTACTATAAAAAAGGGAAAAACGCCGCAAAAACATGCCGAAAAATTCTTGCAGCTTACGGCGAAAATGCTGTGAGTAAACGCCGGACCCAGGAGTGTTTTTTTCGATGTTCCGGAAATTTCACTGAAAAAGTCGATGAAATTTTGCAAGTAATGGAGCAAGATAGCGGAGGCAATAAACATCAACCGTATGATAGTTTGAAATCGTTTAAAATGAACAGGCTACTCAGAGAAGCTTGATGTTATGTTGAGATTTTGGTGGAATTGGAAGGGAATTCTCTATTATGAGCTGTAAGAACGTGGCGAAACGGTCAATTCGATCTTTACTGTGCACAACTCGACCGTTTGAATGAAGTTATCAAGAAAGAGTGACCAAAATTGGCCAACAGAAAGGGAGTTATCTTCCATTATAACAATACCAGGCCACACACATCTTTGATGACCCGGAATAAATTGACGGAGCTTGGTTGGGAAGGTTTGATGATGAAAAAATATGAAATCGACTTTCCCTGTGCCCAGGACTGGTTTCGACCAGAATCTGAGCCAGGAAAATAATGCAATCGGGTTTTCACGGACGGCTCCAAAATTAATGTAGGATATGGCGCTTATGTTTTTCTGGAGGACGACAACGTTATATTTCACTTTCAGTTAGGAAAGCTTACATCTGTCTTCCAAGCGGAGATTTACGTAACCCTGATGACAGTGAACTGTATTGCAGAGAACCGGTGGAGAGGGCGAAGCATTTGCATATGTTGTGAAAGCCAAGCTGCGCTGATCATTAACCGTATGATCCTAGGTCATGACGAACTTGCTGACAAGGTTGAGAGTAGAGTTTTTCCGGTCCCAAACTTGGGTCTACTTGGGTCCTTGATGATGGTTTCCATTAACAGTTGGGTCGCATATGAGCACAACTCTAGATAGCATAACTCCCACAAATGCAGGCAGACCAAACGAACGCTTCCCAAAGTCTCTAGAAAATCAGCGGCTTTTCTGCTGTCCCTTAGCACTAAAGACTGCAGGTTGCTTACCGTAACAGGATATTACACAATATCCTGCGATGCTTGCTGTGGTAGTGATTATGACACCGCGGAGCACTATCACTGTAAATGTCCGGCTGCAAGTAGTTGGCGCTGACGTAGTGGTTGGTGGTACTGTGGATACCTTATCACTTAAGCACTTACTCAACTTTCTTCGTAATACTGAAAGATTTCATGAAAAGGAAATTACAAAAAGTACAATTCTAGTTCTTTGGCTGAGTGCTCTGTTCCGACAGAAAAAAAAAGAAAATGTATAGGCACCATGGAAATGCTCTTCGGAAAACCTTTGTCGATACCTCCGTCACATCCGGAATTTATTATCGTTTGAAAATCAGTGTTTTGCGTTAAACTCAAGGTTCGAAAAATTTCATTCACAAAGGTTGATTAGTTTCATTACAATAATATCAGAGGGATAGCATATTTTGGACTCACAATTGAGGTCCAATCTTCCTCGCTTCTGCCCCATTTCGGTGGCCATCGATAATTCTTCTCGACTTCTGTTTTGGAGAAGGTCTTGGAATTTTCGCTTCTTAGACCTAAGCCTAGTTTATTATTTGCTGTATTTTGAGAAGAACTAGGAATAGCATCAGCAACAATTTCTGAAAATTGAATGTAATTTTGAAGGCATTAAGTATTATAGGGCAAGGTCAACTTAGAACCATTTTAATTTCATTTTTGCCACAAACCTCTTATTTTTACTTTAGTTTCATGGAATGCTCATTAGGTGGAGCTATTTGACCAAGACGAGATTAAATTGAGTAGAGCTTGAGTTTGGGCTTCAAACATCAAAACTGATTAATAGGAAATGTCAGTAGCCCTCTAAAATCACATACATAACCAGGATATATTCCTCCTTTTTAAAACATTCATCGAAGACAACAACGAAAACAAGGAAGTATTTGAATCCTACTTTGGCAACAATTCACAACAGTGGATTCCAGCTACGCGAACATCTACTCAGGGCAGAGCTAGTGGAGGATGCTTGTATGGTATAAAGAATCAGATTAACGACCATCAAATCAGATGCTCAGAAGATAACCGAATTGATATTAATGGCAATAAACTGGTTAAAATGTGCGAATCTATTGGGTTCCCAAAGTGACTCGAAAGGCCATTTGACACATATCAGAGATACTGCATGCTCTACCATTGACTACTGTTTTGTAAAGGGAAAGTGGCTTGAGTATGTAACAGACTTCGCGGATCAGACGTACTTACCGCCTGTATTTCGGACACAGCTAAGCTAGCGCAGCCTCTCAGATGATTACAGAAGAAACAAATTTGGAACGCCTGTGAATGTGAATTAGAAAGAAGAAAAGCTTTTGCGTTTTGAGTTTTTGCGCTTATTAAGAGAAACAGGTAATAGCTCTGCAAAAAACTATGTGTCAGCAGTCCAACAAGGTAATATCAGCATTTAAGCATTTAATAAGAGAAACTAAAAAGATACACTCAGCAACTAACGATAGAGGTAGCAAAAAAATTAAAGGCAGCCGTTCCTTTTTTAAACTGGCGAAAATACTCAAACCTTCGCAAAGGGTATTCAAGTAGAAGCGTCAATATTAGGTAAACATTTTGAACAGCTGCTTAATCCGCCATACGCAAGAAACCGACTACAATATGCACGACCACGCAAAAGTGTGGATGTATTGGATTGCAAAATAGATGCAAACTAAACAAAGCCCCAGGAGAGGATAGCATTCCCTACGAATTTTTTAAGTACGCTACAACGGAATTCATAGAAAAACTAACGGATGTAAAGGGTAATTCACCGTAAAGTTTGGTTTATAAGATACATAAATTTGAAAGCGAATTTAATTTTTTTAAAATCGATTAAAAGAACAATTCATGGTATTTATATTTTAAAAACGATATTATGTAAAAGTTGGCCGAGAAACGTTGGCTTCCAGACCGTCAATCGAAGCTGGCTCATTTCTGAAGACCTGAGACTTTATATATCCCCAGAGAAAATTGTCCAAAGGTGTAATATCGCACGATCTAGGCTGCCAATTTACCTTAGCAAAACGTGAAATTAGGTGTTCACCAAAATGATTTCTCAACAAGTCCATTGTTTCACCCGCTGTATGGCTCGTAGCGCCGTCTTGTTGTAACCAGAGCTCACCGAGACCATGCGCTTGAATTTCAGGAAGCACATATTCCGTAAACAAGGCGCGATAAAGGTTACCATTGACGGTAACAATCCTAATTTCCTCATTTTTGAAGAAATATGGACCAATGATTTTACCAACCCATAAACCACACCATTCCGTTGTTTTTAATGGATGTAATGATAGCTCTTGATACTCTTCCGGTTGCTCATCAGCCCAAATACGGCAATTTTGTTTATTAACGTATCTATTGAACCAGAAATGGGCTTCATAACTGAACAAAATTTCACGATAAAACATCGGATTTTCATTGAGTTTTTTTTTTCAGAGCTCATTCATTGAAAATATGACGAAAATTCAAGTCGCCTGGCTTCAATTCTTGCACAAATTGAATTTCGGATGCTTTCTGTTCGAGATCCTTGCGTAAAATTCTCCAAGTTGTCGAAAACGTTAAGCCAAGCTGCTGAGAACGACGACGAATTGATTCGTCAGAGTCTTCGCGGACACTCTCAGCTACAGCTGCTCTAATCGCTTCACTACGATTAATCTAACGGGTCAAGTATCATCCACTAATTTAAACTGGGACTCAAATTTGCGAATGGTATTGGCAATAGTGGTTTTAGTAGGTCGATTAAGCGCACCGTAAGTTCATCGAATCGCACGAAAATCATTTCTCACTGAACGCTGATTTTCGTAATACATATGAGTCTTTCTACGATGACTTGCCAAGCGATATTGAACAAAAATGATAAAGCACTTTGATAGGAGTCACGCGTGACCTGTCAAAAAAAGCCTATTGAAAATCAAACCTCATGATGAACCACCCCTCATATAACCTTATTTTCAAGAGAAATATTGTATAATCTCCCCACTCTTCAAAAAAGGGATTCCAGTAATTAGAGTAGCATAACCTTTCTGAACTCTGTATTGAAAATTTTCTCCAGAATCATCTTGGACCAGCTGACATTACGAGTGTAGACAAAAGACTTACTCTGTGAGTTTCAAGCAGGATTCAGAAAGAACTATTCCACAGTCGATAATATCTTTACTCTGATTAGTCTGGCTAGGACTTATCTCGACAAGGGCAAAAAATTGTACGCTTTTTTCGTGGACTTTAAGTCAGATTTTGACTCCGAGTATAAGCTTAGTAATCTGGGGACGTTAACTAA
The DNA here is from genome assembly GCA_907269105.1 of Volucella inanis. Classification (NCBI taxonomy): domain Eukaryota; kingdom Metazoa; phylum Arthropoda; class Insecta; order Diptera; family Syrphidae; genus Volucella; species Volucella inanis. The sequence continues at coordinate 41,820,263 of OU026153.1, forward strand.
AGTTCTTGGGGTCATACAAAATCTCTACAAAGAGAACAGAACTGCAGTGTGGGATGGTCCCAATGTGTCAAACTGGGTTGACTCGCGGACGGGTGTTAAACAGGGATACCTCATGAGTCTTCTACTCTTATCGTTATTTTTGGATGATCTACCAACTTTTTTGCCTGGGTTAATTGATTTTGACCGGATAAATATAAAACTCCTTATGTACGCTGATGACATAGTCATTCTATTGGAAACCCCATCCATGATGCAAAACATGATCAATAAATTGGAACAATAGTGCCGTTTGTAGAACTTGCAAGTGAGTACCAGTAAGTCCAAAATGATGGTATTTGCAAGGAAAACCAAAAGAAGCAAAATGAAAAATAAATTATAGTTTGAGAGGCGTTTTTAGTAACAAAATATTGATTTAAGCACAAAATACAAAACCTATGAAGCAGTAGCGAGGTCGATCATGTGCTGTGCAGCCCAAGTGTGGGGCGTCTATCAAAATGAAGAAGTTGAAAGATTGTTGAGATACTTTATTTAAAAATTATTTACAATAGACTGCCTGAAAATACACCAAACAATATGATATTTGTAGCACAAGATCATAAAATGTTGGCAATGAGATAAGTTGAGGTATTGGGTATGCAATTTAATTCGTGCGGTTTTTTTTCCAAAATTTGAACGTTTATTTAAGAAAAACATGTACAATAGTATTATTCAAAGTATTGCCCATCTGAAGCTATGACTTCTTCACATCTTTCCGGCAATTTGTGGATCACGTCCCAAAAAAACTGCGCCGGCTTGGCAGCCAAGAATGAATCATTTTTGACATTCTGCTCTGATGTGAACCGTATTTCAGTGAGTTCGTTCTGCACCGACCGGAACAAATGGTAGTCAGAAGGGGCAAGGTCTGGGCTATAAGGCGGGTGTAGTAAGACTTCCCATCCACTCTTTTCCAAATAGTTCTTAACCCGAATAGCAACGTGGGGCCGAGCGTTGTCATGATGGAAAATTATTGCCTCGTGTCTAGTCGAGCATATTCCGGCTACTGCTCTCTTTAAACAGATTAATTGTCTTCGGTAGCGTTGTTCATCGATGGTTTCACCCGGTTTTAGCATAATACAGCACACCCATTTGATCCCACCAAATACAGACCATTACCTTCGCGCCATGGATATTCGGCTTTGCCCTTGATTTGGCTGGTTGGCCGGGTTTCACATATGATTTTTTGCGCTTTGTTGTTGTCGTAATGGATCCATTTTTCATCACCAGTAACAATCCGATGCAAAAATTACATCCTTTTGTGACGTTCCAGCAGCATTTCGGACATGCAAAACTGCCTTTCGACGTCTCTCGGGTTGAGTTCATGTGGAACCCAATTTCCTTGCTTTTAAATATATCCAGCTGCCTTTAAATGTTTTGAAATGACTGCTTGAGTAACATCCAAAGATTCTGCGAGCTCTTCTTGTGTTTGGCAACAATCTTCATAGAGTAATGCTTCCAGTTCTTCATCTTCAAACTTTTTTGGCTGCCCAGGACGTTCATCGTCTTCCAAGCCAAAATCACCACTTTTAAATCGTGCAAACCACTTTTGGCACGTTCGCTCAGCTAGCGCATGTTTACCATAAACTTCCACCAAAATACGATGACTTTCGGGAGCAGTTTTCTTCATATTAAAGTAGTGAAGAAGAACTACCCGGAAAAACACTTTTTCAGGCACAAAGTTCGACACATTTGAGTGGAAAAAAATTATTGTTGTTTACGCTTCAAATGAATGACATATACTGAAATGACGTACAATGACAGTAGCTTTCCAACGCATGTTCCAATGGAATAATACAAGTTACGCCATCTCTTAGCAAACCGCACGAATAGTTATAGACCCAATATATAAGTAAACACGTATTTCTCAAAAATTAGAAAATAATTTTAGAGAGTGTGACATTACTGTAACATTGAGTTAAACGTAGAAAAAGAACTACTATGCTATATGGAAGGTTCTGAAACAGTTATTTTGTTTGTTATAGCATAATGCTACACCGCATTTTTCGCAAACTATTTGTGAGACGCCAACGCACTTCGGAAGCTTGCAACGTATTCTCTTTTCAACCCAAATGGGTCAGTGGCCGATCTGGTCATGCCTAACTGCCAATGGAGGAACATGTTGCGCAGGATCCTTATGTTTCTTGGCTTGAATTTCATTTCCTACCTATTTCAAGTCGAAATTCCGCTGAAGAAATTTGCTTGCCATTGAGATTTTTTGCCTTCCATACTCTTCGGTATAATAACCAAGAATTTCAAATAGTCAGGTCCAGCAAATGATAAAACATCCTAACCTGCTATCTTTTGCTTCGTATCATAATTTTGTATCTTCCGATAATATTTTTCCGTCTTCTAATAACGACTTGATAACTTTTTTTTAAATAAAAGGCAAACCATTTGAGATATTTCAAAAACTTTATTATTTGTCGATTCGTTGGCCACATATTTCGGTCAAAACAGCAGCTATTTCGAGTTTAGTGTTGGCTCTGAACTCTTCCAACGTCGTCGGCGTGTTGACATAAACCAATAACTTAACGTAGCCCCACACAAAATAGTCAAGCGGCGTTAAATCGCATGAACGATGCGGCCAATCGACTGGCTTATGTCTTGAGATAACACGCTCATCATACTTACTCTTCAATAAATCGATTGTAGCGTGTGCTGTGTGGCTTGTGGCACCATCCTGTTGAAACCACATGTCGTCCAAGTCTATATCTTCCGATTTGAGCCAAAAATAATCGGTGATCATGGCGCGATAACGCTGACCATTCACAGTAACGTAACGATCGTTATCGTCGACGAAAAAATATGGGCCAATAACGCCGCCGGCATGCAAACCGCACCAAACAGTAATTTTTTGTGGATGAAGTGGTGATTCATGAAGCACATGTGGGTTTTCACCCGACCAATAAGGCATATTTTGCTTATTGATGAGCCCATTGAGCCAAAAACGAGCTTCGTCACTGACGATGATTTTGCGATGAAATTCATCATCTTGGCGCATCTTCTCCAATGGTCCATTGGCTTCAATTTTTGAGTCAGCTTGATCTTGTATGGGTGTAAACCAAGATCCTTACACAAAATATGCCATATTATGGTCTGAGCGATGCCCAATTCTTGAGAACGCCGTGGAATTGACTGATTTGGATCATTTGCTACGGACGCCTAAACGGCAGCGATATTTTCGACACTTCGACCAACCCGTTGTCTTACTGACACGGCAACATCACACAACGAATATGTAGACTCAAATTTTTGCACTTAACTTGTTACTGCCTGTCTGCTAGGGCGAGAATTACGACCGAAAATTGGAGTTAACGCTCTTAAAGTTGCAGTCACCGGCTCCGAATATCTGTAGAAAATTTTTATAATTTTCAGACGTTGCTCGTTAATGTACATTACCATGATGAAAATGTTGAGTTTACTGAATAAATTGACAGTGACAGTTTGCTGATTAGTGAAAGAGTGCGTTCACAAATTAAATTCAAAGTTGTCAAGTCTCTATTAGAAAACCCTATACTTCTTGTTTGACTTATCGTAACGTCTGACTTGGGTCTTGGGCATTGCACCAGCAAAAGATGGCACAAGCGTTACAACCTTGTTGTCTTTCCATATGACATTTGATACCTCAATGCCATCCATATTAGCCAGATATTCAACGGAAAATCCTCGTTCTTTTTTCATCACTTCCTGGTCGGTGGGCGGTTTGCAATCGGGAATTCTATTGCGTCGTACTGTCCCTAGACTCAAGATACTCTGTTTAGCTAAGTACTCAACCAAAGACAGAGAATTGAAGTAATTATCAAAATTAAGTTGATAATTCTGATGTTTTTGTATCCCTCGCAGCATTCTCACAACGACGTTTGATGATGCTCCAAAGTCAGGCTCTTCCGGAAAGACTACATTTTCAGCTCCCGTTTCAGGTTCATTTTTATAAGCGAATCCTGAAACCCCACTGAGAACAAATATTTTGTAACCCCATTTGTGCAGTTTCTTTAGATTGTACCTCTTCAAGTTACTTCTTGCCTTAGTGGAACAACTCTGTTCATCCACACAAAGAACTGGGAACTCCAGTAAGTCTCATACAATTTGTCAACAACAGGTCTAATTTTGAAAAGCCTGTCACCATTCGGAGAGTTGCGTTAAGGTAAAATTAGAGTTATCGTTGAAATGTATACACTGTCTAATTTTTTTTCTTGATAATAGGTGTACCAATAGATGTATTCCAATGACTGGTCACTCTCGGTAGTTGTATCAATGACATTAAATAAGTTGCTCCAATAAATTGCTGAATATCAGTATCAGTAACTTGAAAAGATTGGTTAGGATTTTTTTTAGTTATAATCGTATAGAGATTTGTTTGTTCAGTAATAAAACTTATAAGTGTTTTGGGGACATTTATGTTTCTTACAGAACTGTCACACGGGGCTACATATCGCCCACATATCGTCACAATGCAACATATACGCCGTAAATTGCAAACATAATGTAAAACTAACAGCCTACAATGCAACTACATGAAAAGAAACTCCGCAGGTCCTGTTGACAAAGATTGATTTAATCACCCATGTCGCGTGTAGAGTAAAAGCACAGCATATCCTAACTACGAGTAAATAGTCGTATTATACGCTCGAATACGATCTAGGCAAGAAAAATTACTTCCACAACCAAAATACTTAAAACACAATCTCGATGATATTTAAGGCCAAAAGGGAACTTTTGCAGTTGAACTACAGATCGAATATCACCAACCTAAACGAGGAAGCAAAATGGTATTTTTGTAATATGCGAGCTATCGAAAACATGCATCATTTAATGGAAGTATGTCCAATATTGAACGTTATTGACTAGAGCACATTGGGGAAAACATATCTGGTCAACAATCGAAGTGAATTTAATTCTTATAGGGAAAATTGAGGTACACTGTCTAGCTACTGAAAGTCATCGTTAAAATATCAACAGCAAATAGTAGATAACTCAAATATTAATCTTATTTTCACTAAAATCCGGCTACAAATTTTAAATCTCTCTTATTAGGCTGACGGCTAATGCAAATGCTATTTTTTGTGAATTTTATAAAATTTGTAACAAGTATTTTTTATTGTTAGAAATAATCTGTTGTTCAATAAAATCACAATACTACTACCACACAGCTTGTTTATAGCATTTTAAATTTCGAACTTTGAAATTGTTTCTTTATTGGGCCCTGACCTATTGAACAACACAGATTAATTGCACCTGTTACAAAAAACGAAGCAATATAAGATAGGATTCTGTTTATTTATTTATTTTTATTTTTTTATATTGGGTATGTAATTTAATTCGTGCGGTTTTTTTCAAAATTTGAACGTTTATTTATGAAACACATGTACAATAGTTCTATTCAAAGTATTGCCCATCTGAAGCTATGACTTTTTCCCATCTTTCTGGCAATTTGTAGATCCCATCCCAAAAGAAATGCGCCGGCTTGGCAACCAAGAACGAAACAAGCCAATTTTTGATATTCTGCTCTGATATGAACCGTATTTCAGTAAGGGCGTTCTGCATCGACCGGAACAAATGGTAGTCAGAAGGGGCAAGGTCTGGGCTATAAGGCGGGTGGGGTAAGACTTCCATTCCACTGTTTTCCAAATAGTTCTTAACCGGAATAGCAACGTGGGCCGAGCGTTGTTATGATGGAAAATTGTTGCCTCGTGTCTGGTCGCTTATTCCTCGCGTTTTTCGGCTACTGCTCTCTTCAAACGGATTAATTGTCTTCGGTAGCGTTATCCATTGATGGTTTCACCCGGTTTTAGCAGCTCATAATACAGCACACCCATCTGATCGCACCAAATACAGAGCATTACCTTTGCGCCATGGATATTCGGCTTTGCCGTTGATTTGGCTGGTTGGCCGGGTTTCACATATGATTTTTTGCGCTTGGGATTGTCGTAATGGATCTATTTTTTACCACGAGTAACAATTCGATGCAAAAATGTCTTCCTTTTGTGGCGTTCCAGCAGCATTTCGGACATGCAAAACAGACTTTCGACGTGTCTCGGCTTGAGTTTATGTGGAACTCAATTTCCCTGCTTTTGAATATATCCAGCTGCCTTTAAATGTTTTGAAATGGCTGCTTGAGTGACACCCAAAGATTCTGCGAGCTCTTCTTGTATTTGTCAACAATCTTCATAGAGTAATGCTTATAGTTCTTCATCTTTAAACTTTTTAGGCTGCCCAGGACGTTCATCGTCTTCCAAGCCAAAATCACCACTTTTAAATCGTGCAAACTACTTTTGGTACGTTCGCTCAGCTAGCACATATTCACCATAAACTTTCACCAAAATACGATGACTTTCGGCAGCAGTTTTCTTCATGAAGAAGAACTCCTCGCAAAAACAATTTTTCAGGTACAAAGTTCGACATATTTGAGTGAAAAAAAATTGTTGTTGTTTACGCTTCAAATGAATGACATATACTGAAATGACGTACAATGACAGTAGCTTTCCAACGCATGTTCCAATGGAATAATACAAGTTACGCCATCTCTTAGCAAACCGCACGAATTAAGTTATAGACCTAATACATTGGGATATTTAAGAAGAAACATTTCTTTCATAGAATATCAACTATTTTTAAACACGGAAACCATCTCGAAAATTGAATTTTGTCCACCTTTGCGCACTGTGTGCCGTCGGTTTTGTTCACGCGACTCCAAGAAACAATTTGACGCATCTGAATGGGAGCTTATCTTAGCACGGCTGGATTTGCTCTTGTTGCACTAATGACAACTCCTTCTGTTATTATTCATATGGTAAGCTGTACTGTTAACCTTGTGCACCGTCTGTTATTTAACTCTGTTGCTATGGATATAAAGAATCATTTTTGCGAGAGTACGAAATCGATTTTTACCGAACTCATTGGGAAATTTGCGTCTGTTCTTAAATCGAAAATATATCTACCCGGTCTTAAAGGCAATGAACTTTAAAACGGAAAGCAAGTTTTGGAAGCAAAGTGTCTACAACACGGAACAAAGAAAAGGATAAATTAAGAACACCATTGCTTTCCCATTTTTAAACGTTTGACATTCCAAAAAAAGAAAAAGAAATTCAGTTTTTCTGTCCTTTTTCTCTTATAAAACAATGAGTGTTTCGAAAGGTAATTTTCCACCAAAGTGGCAATTTTGAACATTATTTTGCCAGTCCTCCTAGTCCTCCTTCAATTTGCATAGGAAAAATCTTAAGACGACCTTCAAAACAAAGGGAATGTAGTCCTCCTACGAATACTCGTAACTTATAACTAGGTCGCTTACTCCCGAGCACGTAGCATGTCAAGTGCCCACAAGCAAGCACTTCACATTCTTATTAAATTCATCTTAACCTTTAAAAAAGAAAAAATATTAAAAAAACAAAAGATAAAAACAAAAAAGAAATAGAAAAAACCATGATATACCTCGAAATAATTTTCCGGCTTTTTTCGCATTAAGGATACACCCTAGTCCTGCCACACTCTCAACCTTGTGGCTGACTTTACTCAAGGGACATTGTTCGTACGTTGCTTGTGCTATTTGTGTTTTCTATTCATATTCGTACATCGGCTTGATGCTGAAGCTAACCTCAAAGAAAATACAAAATTGCAATTCCGTTGTTTACCACTTACCGTTTCTACTTGTGTGACTGAAAGAAATCATATTTTTGCTGGCATACGTAGCATACAGCTCATTCAAAAACACAAGCAGAAACTCACTTACACCTTCTTCAACCACTTCTGCTGCTCCTCAAAGCATGATGAGAGTTTTCCGTGAAAAAAAAAAAAATTCTCTCCTCTGGAAAATTTATTATTTCTTCAGACATGAAAATATTATTTGCGCACGTGGTTAATCTACGCACATCCTTAGAGGTGTACCAACGCGCGAAAGCATCTTTGCCCATCCCCATGTACCCTTCTTAAGATTAAGAAATCTAATCAAAATCGATTCCTTAGGGTCCTTTGCCTTTGTTTTTACCTAACCTAGAGTTGCTTGCGAAAATATGTGGAAGAGAGTTGTACTATATGTAGGTATGCCCATGAAAGAATACTTAATGTGATGGGGATGCTTGAGGAAGGTATAGCAGTAAGTAGATCACGATTTCGCCGAATTATTTACGCACTGAAAGAGGAGCGATTTATATAAGTACGAGTACACACACTGTAGCATAACAACACTTAACAAGAAATTATAGTGTAACCAGTTGGAAGCTGATGGTGGGGGTTGTTTTTAAGGGTTTTAGGGGTTGATGAGGTCTTGCAACATATTGTGGAAAATTGATTAACACCGCATAAGTGAGTGCCAAAGTGCGGTGAAGAATTTCTAATGAGCAAAAACCATCACTAAAATCTGTCGAAGCTCTCACGAGATTGTCAGTTGCACTTTCTTGTTTATTTTACTAAGAAGGGCGCCTTTACAGAGTACTTGAGGTTAATTTGACGAAAATTGTTATTAAAGTCAAATAAGCCAAGTGTAGGTGAAAAAATCACATCACCAAAGTTTAGATACTTTTAGTGAACGGACAGTGAGAGCATACGAAATGCGGACAACATGAAGTATTTTACTTTTCAGTGCGCGTTTAGACTCACTACTTATATCATCTTACGGTACTTAGTTAGTTATATCACAGTTTGCGGATTCTTTTGACAGATAAGACGAACCTGTCATTCCGAAGAAACAAAGAAACTTTTCGTTAAAGAGGAGTACGTTCCTATGACATACAGCAATATGTATGTGATTGTGCACTGATGTTAGAACTATTGAGCGCGTTAATCAGTTAGTCGACCAATATGCACAATAGCAGTAGAGACAAGACGCCGCTTTGCGGCCCACAGATCTTTACACCTGTCACCACATATTGACCACAGCCAGTATCCGCAATCAATGTCCAATTCACCAGTATTGGTTTTATCCACAAAACTAGTGATTCTTCTACGCCGTGTTATCTGGCCGAGTTACACATGCCAATAAAAGTTTCGTTGCCAAAAGCACCCTCAACGTCGATGAAAATGCCTAAGACTAATTGCTTCTGGTCGGATGCGCTTTAAATTCTGCCTACCGAATTCTGAAGAGGATACATCCGCAAGGCACACAAATCTTGATTATTCTCTCGATGCTTTTTAGCATGAAGAAAGTCACACTTATAGGTTTGAAACTCTTGGCGAACGAGTAGTCCTACTTCCGGTATGTACGCCAGTGCCAGACTAATAGTTAAAATTCTCTTCAGAGTTGCCAGAAGCTGGTCTATAACTTTTTGTAACATAACTGGGTATATGGTATATCATTGGTGCCAGGTAACTTGAAGCCATCAAAGAAAGCAACAGCATGGTAAATGGCCTCACGTGCCACTACAACCGATAAGATATAACAGCTACTGCGTGTTGTGTTGCTTAGCTCACTAGCAGCTTCGTTGATAGGAGCTAGTTGTGCGCTAGTTTTGATTAGGTTACCTGCGAAATGAGACTCAAGAATGAAACGGAGAGTCCCTGCTTTTGACTCCATATGGATAGCGTCAGATTTGCTGAGTGGTGAGTGAGTGAGTGAATGAGTGAGTGAGTGAGTGAGGCGCCTTTCGAAATCCGAATAAGCCTCTTAAAATCTTTTTGCTTTGATATGTAAATATTTCAATCTTTCTCCGAATTTCCGCAACGAATATCTCAACACAAAGCCGCCCTGAATTGTGTGTATTGAAATCGCCCTTTATAACAATTGTAGTATGAAGACAGCGCATCGAACTCGTAAAAGATCTAATTGCTATCCAGTTTGGGGCTTCTATAAAACAAGAAGTGGATAATTTGCTTACGGTGATGGTATTTTAACCATATTTAGTGAATTCCGGATTGGAACAGGGACTGCTTTGTGGTGAAGTTTGATAAGCCACATTACAACGCACGTAAGAGACGAGCCCGTTCACGAAGTTCGTAGCCAGATAGCTTAGGAGCAAAGTGATCTGAGGGGTGTGGACGGGGATCTATCTGTATGTCAAAGCAGCTGGTCTAAATTTACGGACGTGGACGCATGCCTTAAAATTCCCGAGTCATTACAGGGGAAAAAAAAAACAAACAAACACAAAAGACACAAACACCGATGATTCTAAGCAACAGTGGTCCCACGAGAATAGATTGTTAGAGCATGACTAAAAATGCCAGGTATGCATGTAGGTACGTTTACAAAAAAGATCTAAATACATTGTTCTGTCTAGAAATTACACAATTTTTGTGTAAGGACAGTAGCGTTAATGATTGTGTATCCTGAGGTTGCTGATATTTCATCTGAAAGCCCGCATCAATTGCTTATTTCTCCTGTTCATATCATGATTGAGATAAGAATTTTTTGTTCTGTTCTGTACATACAGGATATGTACCAAGGTAGGTAGCGTTAATGGTAAGCTTAATATAATATAATTATCCGAATTTGTATTTCTTTAATACCGCAGAAGTCGCTGCATGAAATGTATTGCTGATCTAAAGTGAGGTCCAGCAAGATCCGTATAGTTCAATATACAACTTCATTCGCCTTCAAAAATTCTTTAAAAGTCAAAAACAGGCTACCAGTAGTATCAGGACAAAATACTTTGCATAAAAATGAAACCAATTTGCACATGTACGGGTACGAGTCTGTATCTGCAGCAAAATCAATGCATTAAAACGCATTTCCGTTTAGAATATACAGAGTGTCCCAGTTTATCAGTATAATCTTTTAGAGGATTATCCCGAAATTCCGCCAAACAAAAAATTATATCGCAGAGGGTGGTCTATTCTCACTCCATTCCAAGTTACAGCCCATCAAAGGGGGTGACCTCTAATTTGAAGGTGTAACCACTATAAACTCTATAACTTCTAAACTAGTACAGATACAAAAATAGTTTAAGACATTTCGAAAATTTAATTTAGTTGTGCATACATAACAAAAAAGTTATGGCTCGTTAAAATCAAAATTATAAAAATTTGCGGTTCCATTTTTTACTTAAAATGCATTTTTCTTAAAATTTTTACTTAATAAGTTTTATGAAATTTTTATCCTTGAAAATCCTGAGAAGGACTAGCAAGGTTTATAGTAATTGCTCGAAGTGCCTTCCTTCCATTGGAATACACTTTTGGGCACGTTTAACCATTTCAGATGGCAGATTAACGGGCAGCAAAATTCTTCCCATCCTTGGAACTCTACCAGACTCAACATTTCTCTAAAATGTTAGGTCAGGAGATCTGGGTGGACAAGGGTTGCGGCCGAATCGAACAATCCACTGTTTGTTAAAAGTATGGTTAAGGACGAAGTTACCTAGATGCTACTGTGACAAGGTGCTCCATCTTGTTGAAAGAACATCGCCCTTCTCTGAGGAACATCTTCAAGGAGCTCCAACAATGGTTCTTTTAAAAAATTTCAGGTAGTAATGCGAATTAACTGTTTGTGGAAGAACGTGCGGGCTTACTAAAGTGTTTTCTAACAATCCAGTACAAACCTTCCTTAAAAAAACCAACACATTTTGAAGAAGTTGTTTACAATAACCACATACTTTTCTTTGAAAGGATGTTGTGCGTATTAAATGGGGATTGGTGTCTGACCAGTGGTGCAAATTATGATGGTGGTAGCAAACTTCAACAATTCTTTACGTATCACCTGGTAGTTAACCCTGTAACGGTGTCAAAAGGAAAGAGTGTAGTCTATTACTCTGTAGTGTCCTGTGAATTTTGGTTCTAGGAAGTTCCAACTGCACAGCTAGTCTTCGGACGCTAACTGAAGGCTGAACTCCTACAGCATGCAAAATCCCATCCTCAACTTCTGCCATCGCTGCGTCTAAGCGTCCTTCTGTGTTTTTTGGTGCAGTTGACCCAGTATCAACGGCTGGATGCTCGGTGTCCTACGATTTGGGTATCGTCGTTGGTACTCAATTCTTGCCAATGAAGCGATTCCATTGCAGAACTCGTATACAAACACTATTTCCGGAAATTCACGTTTTGAATACATTTTAAGGAGATCAACTTTAATAAAAATGTATTTTAAGTAAGTAAAATGAAACCGCAAATTTTCATAATTTTGAGTTTATGGTAACGAGCCATAACTTTTTCGGATTGCCATTCATTTTTAAAGAATTATTGATAGGAAACACTGCGCCACTTAGAAGATCGTTCTCATTATCGATTTATCATTCACTTCATCATTTGCGGTTTGCATGGATTTGAAGTAATTTAAATATTTCCTCAGATACTCTGATGGCAGCCTTCAAATCATAATATGCATCCGTTAAACAACCTTAATCGAATTGATATCTGCTTGAAAGATCAAATGAAACTTTAACACATATGTGTGCATTTTCTGTAAAAAAAATAAATAAATCTGAAATTCAAGCATGGGCATAAGTGGAAAAAGGTAGATAAATCAAATTTAGTCAAGTCAATTTATTTTACGTTCCACTTTAACTTGAATTACTAATTTGCATTTGAATTGGATCAGAAACAATGAATGTCTAAATTTCACTAATTGTGTCGGTTCGTTAATCTATTTTTTTTTTATTGTTGTTATTCGATCTATTATTCTCAGAGATCTCATTCAAAAGTTTAAATTTAGACTAATGGTTGGGCGAAAAATAGAATGCCGGTCGAAATTTACATGCGAATTGGGTGAGAAAAGTGGTATAGATACGAGTATTCATTTTATCAGAATTGGTCAAAATGTTCACTTAAGTGCGATTCTTTAAATTTCATATGACCTTCACAATTCTGATAGATTTATCTTTATTATTATGTATTTTAATTTGATCTCAGTAAAAGGCATTGGCTTTGATAGAGCATAGCAGTCTGGAATTGCATCCATGTGATAGTGACTATTCAAACCTGCGGTTAAAGATTTGTACCTTTTATGAGTTTTAATACAATTTAATTACATTTTACAAGTACAAATTAATATTGAACAGTTCCGAATGATATTTAAATGTTAAAGAAGAAAGAATTGAATTTTTCTGTAATCATTTGGTCAGAAAAGATAGCAAAGTAATTTCCTCTACCGAAAGATAGACAGGCTCAGCGTTGGATCTGGTAACACCTAACTTTTTAATGAACACGTTCGCTTCATTTACTAAATTTATAACTCACTTCCTATTAACCTTAGAAATTGTAAAGATCAATATTTAAAATAAAGAAACAAAAAAAGTTTTTATATACAGGGTGGCCCCTAATTTGTTAAAGATGATTTAAAATAATTTTTGGGTATATTCAAAGTAAAAATTCATTCTAAAGTAAGGGCCTATCTTCAACTTTGACATCATTTATCGAGGTTTTAAGAAGAGGCTTACTTTGGTGTACCCTGCCCATGTTAACAAAAATTGCTCTGTTAATACCAATGGTAGATACTTAATTAAGAACTTTATATTTAAAAGAAATACTAGGCTTTGTATAGGGTTTTCCAATAGGGACTTGACAACTTTGAATTTAATTTGTGAACACACTCTTTCACTAATCATCAAACTGTTACTGTCAATTTATTCAGTAAACTCAACATTTTCATCATAATAAAGTACACTAACGAGCAACATCTGCAAATTATAAAAAAAATTGAAGTCGGTGACTGGAACTTTAAGAGCATTAACTTTAATTTTCGGTCGTAAAGTTTAGTGCAAAAATTTGAGTCTACATATTCGCTGTGTGATGTTGCCGTGTCAGTGAGACAACGGGTTGGTCGAAATGTCGAAAATATCGCTGCCGTTCAGACGTCCGTAGCAAACGATATAAATCAGTCAATTTCACGGCGTTCTCAAGAATTAGGCATCGCTCAGACCACATTTTGGCGTATTTTGCGTGAGGATCTTGGTTTACACCCATACAAGATCGAGCTGACCCAAGAAAATTGAAGCCGACGGACCATTTGAAGCGACGTACGTTCTCGGATTTGGTTCTGGAGAAAATGCGCCAAGATGATGAATTTCATCGCAAAATCATCTTCAGTGACGAAGCTCATTTTTGGCTCAATGGGTTCGTCAATAAGCAAAATATGCGTTATTGGTCGGGTGAAAACCCACATGAATCACCACTTCATCCACAAAAAATAACTGTTTGGTGCGGTTTGCATGCCGGCGGCGTTATTGGACCATATTTTTTCGTCGACGGTAACCATCTTCACGTTACTGTGAATGGTCAGCGTTATCGCGCCATGATCACCGATTATTTTTGGCCCGAGTTGGAAGATATGGACTTGAACGACATGTAGTTTCAACAGAATGGCGCCATAAGTCACACAGCACACGCTACAATCGATTTATTGAAGAGTATGTGTGGTGAGCGTGTTATCTCAAGACATGAGCCATTCGATTGGCCGCCTCGTTCGTGCGATTCAACGCCGCTTGACTATTTTCTGTGGGGCTACGTTAAGTTATTGGAAGAGCTTAGAGCCAACATTGAACGCGAAATAGCGGCCGTTTCGGCCAAAATGTGTGGCCGAGTCGTTGAAAATTGGGTCCAACGAATCGACCGCTGCAAGGCCACGTGCCCGTGGTGGCCATATGAACGAAGTCGAGTTCCATTCATAAATGTTTTGATTGTACTTCAAGCCAATAATAAAGTTTTTGAAATATCTCAAATGGTTTGCCTTTTATTTAAAAAAAAGTTGTCAAGTCTTTATTAGAAAACCCTATAGATGCGTTCAAATAAAGTTGATATCTTATTTGGGTCTCCAGATATCCTATTTCTAAGCATGTTTCATTTTTCTCGCCCATGCTAATTTTTGATTTTGAGGTCACTTTTCTCCAGAAAAATTTCTCATAAACATAACATTTTACTATTCGTTTCTTATGAGCGTAACAATAATAAAAAAAAATTAAAATATCATCAGCAAGTTCGCAGAGAAACCCATATATTTTATCATACTTGGGAAAACTTGCAGCACGTAAAAAAAAAAAGAAATTAATAATTTTTTACCCAAGTTTCTAACAGCAGTTTACAATGTGAGCGATTTTTCAAGAAGTCATAATTTTCCAATATTTTTTTAAGACTGAATAGCTATTAAAAAGTTTTTAAGCGTGCTCGTTTATTTGATTATCTGCTAAAACCCTCATTTCCTTACCGTGATCCTAAAAAGTTATCAGCAATAGGTAGGTTGGGTATGAAGGCCTATTTGGAAAAGATACAAAGATACTAAGAGCTTTATCCTAACCGACGACTTCCAAGTGGAAGAGTATTTAAAAATACGGAAACGGGATCAGTTTCAAATATACAACCTAACGCGGGAGCTCCACAAGTAAGAAGAGTTTCGGCTGATGAAAGAATACTGAAAGCTGTTACAACTGATCCATCAAGACTCAAGAGACTTGAGTTTTCTAACTCGTTGCTAGAGCAAAGCTTGGATGACAACGAGTTTATTGAATTCTTTGGACTAACGAGGCTCAATTTACAAGAGATGCCATCACAAATTTTCATAATCTTCATACATGGGCTGCGGGTAATCCACATAGAAAGGAGACATAAATCAGGTGTAATTGGAAACAAGTTATTTTCCCCCTTTAAACTACCACCTACGCACCTAGGCTGAATTCTACAAACTATCTAGAGTTTTTACGAAATGATTTACCAGTACTTTATTATTTACATCATACTTCTAACAGGATAATACTCCAGCCCACTATGGTCGTGATGTTAATAACTGGCTAGGTAAAGAATACGGTAATCGATGGGTAGGAAGAAATGGACCAGTTCACTGGCCTGCAAGAATTCCTAGCCATACAGTATTGGATACTTTAAGTGAATTAGAAGAGCGTATTTTTGAAGCATTATCAAAAGTGAGGCAGCAGTTAGCATCAATAAACATTCGCAGTGAAATTCAAAAACGAGCTCTAGCACGCACAACTAACCAAAAAGGACACTTTGAGCGCTTATTATCATAACTTCTTAAGTACACACATAAAATTAAAATTATCTATCATAAAATCACAAAATATTTTTTCTTTTTTGTACCATTGCCATTGAAGCTTAAAGCTTAATCAACGCTTTTTTTTAAATTTTACCTTCAGCAGGTTTTCCCAAGTATCATAAAATTTATGGGTTTTGTCGATAACTTTTTTTTTTATTACATTACATTCATAAGAAGAGAATAGTTAAATGTTTATGAGATGTTTATGAGACATTTTCTGGAGAAAAGTGACTTTAAAGTCAAAAATTAGCATGGGCAAGACAAATGGAAGAGGCTTAGAAATTGGATATATGAAAACCCAAACAAGACATTAGTTTTATTTAAACGCAGTTATAAAGGCCTTCTTCTTAAAATAGTGTTCTCAAACAAGCTTCTACCATTGGTGTAAACAGAGCAATTTTGGTTAACATCGGTCAGGGTACACCAAAGTAAGCCTTTTCTTAAATTCTCGAATAATGATGTCGACGTTGGAGATAGACCGTTACTGTTGGGCACAAGAACCAAATTATTACCAAATTATTTTTGACGAATTAAGGGACACCCTATATATTGAATATCTCAACACGTTAATTTTTTTATTGGCATCGATAACAGAGGCAAATTCATTTTATTAAGAATTCAATATTTGCTGCCTCCTGTGATGATCTGAGTTGGTTGCTCGGGATATCTTGAAGATATCAGCAGAAAACATCAAAGGATCGAACTAATCTAATTTCTGTAACATGAGGTACGCGCTCTGATTTATGTTTTGTGGTTGTTTAAATAAATGATGACTGAAGGTAAGGAAATATCTGGGATTAACGTTGTTATAGGGGAGCAGTTGAAACTGCTAGCTTCGATACAAAAGGTAGGTACTACGTAATTTTAAGACAGATTCTTCTACCCGTAAAACCGAACGTCCGTTCAGATTCCTTGTCGTCATATCGAGAAGAGTTTCGATCAAATTGTCGTTTTTGTAGTTTGACAGTCAGAAAATTACAGTGAAGGAAAATTACATACGAAATGTGTTCAAAAAGTAAGGTGATTTTATATTTTTATAAAAAAAAGTTGTTTTATTCATAATTGTTAATGTTGTCTCCTTCAAAATAATCCCCTGCAGATATAATACACTTGTGTCAACGCTTTTTCCAATCCTCGAAGGACTTTTCATAAGCACTTGAGCTCTTCCAGTAATGCCTTCTTTATTTCCTCAATCTCTATCCTTTCATAGTTCTTCCCAGTTTTGAGAACAGGAAAAAGTCGCATGGGACCAAATCTGGTGAATATGGTGGCTGAGGCATGATTATCGTGTTGCTTTTGGCCAAAAAATCTCTTACAAGCAACGATGAACAAGCAGATGCTCATGATGCAAAAGCCATGAATTGTTTTTCCACAATTTCTTAGGTTTTTTTCGTAAGAAGGTTATACTCCTT
Source organism: Volucella inanis (assembly GCA_907269105.1). NCBI lineage: Eukaryota > Metazoa > Arthropoda > Insecta > Diptera > Syrphidae > Volucella > Volucella inanis. The sequence goes on from OU026153.1 coordinate 41,837,609, forward strand.
ATTGATCTAACGGCCCTGAGGTATCCTGATGCACTACGCCACGGTAGTCGAAAAAATCAATGATCAAAACTTTGATACTGATAAAATTTGGAGTGCTTTTTTCGGTCATTGCCCTCCTGGGTGCTTTCATTGTGATGATTGGGCTTTGATTTCGACGTCATAACCATATACCCATGATTCGTCACCAATTATGACCCTTTGAGCAAATCAGTATTATTATTGACGTCGTTCAAAACGCTCCTGAGCGTTGCTTATGCGACGGTTCTTCTGATCAAAATTAAGAAGTTGTGGAACAAGCTTCGCTATCGTCATTCGACGATTTTTGAAGACAATTTTCTTCAGAGTTTCGACGTTATCATCTTTGGTTGATGTGCTGGGGTGTCCAGAGGGGGTTTAATATTGGCAAGAAGTTGTACCACTTGTAAACATATTTTTTTCTTTTACTTAGAGCAGTAAGCCACTGTCAACATTTTAAGTATCTTAGAGCACTTGATTCAATTTTTAACACAAAGTTTGATGCTCTTTGCAACCCAAAACACGTCTAATCTTTCTATCTTTCAAAAACAAACTAAGTGCTATATACTTGAAACAGCGAACATATATTCGGGACATTTGCACCAACACAAAAAGAAAATCGATAATCGAATGTACGTTGCCCGCGAAGTTTCAAAAGTCACCGTACTTTTACAACACTCCGCGTAGATACTGATATGTGCAACAAATTCAAAGACGCTTTTACAACTACCTGGGAGTCTCACTGCAACGTCGGTATCAGCATCGGGGATTTAACACTTCTGTCATCGGTTTGATTCTTTAAACAATTGTTTTGTTGCTGCAGGGATTCCTCTACCCGAAGTGAAGGTTCCCAAAAGAAATATTTTTGGTTTGGCTGGGTGTTTGTAGGTTTACATTAAATTCCGTTCTGATATACATTTTTGTTAAAAAATTACCTTACTCTATTCAGAATGAGTGGGATCATTCTCTACGAAAGAAACCCAGTATCGCAACATTTACAGAGCTTTGTTCCATATTGGATGAACAATACTTGTCTCATGATAGTAATGTAGCGGCATAGTTATGTATTAATCCCTCACGTTAGCGCTACATACAGCGAACCTCAAAATTCAAAGCGCTACTCACAGCAAATTCTAATATACAGAAGAGATACATGCATACGAACGCGCCCATAGAATGATCCCGTATCCTGAATGCGACAAATCTCAACTCCGATCAGCGATTACTCTTTCTTTTCTCTTTCGGCCGGCACCCAGATAGAAGCAGGGTTTTCCATTCGGATTTAAATATCAATTTTGCGCAATCAATTGATGTAGTTAAAAGAACGAAAATTGTGAATTCTTATTGTAATGAAGTAATCGGACGCATCCACAAAAAATACATACGTTTTTCTACTTACAGTAACTTCTTCCAGGTCTTCCACATGCACAAGGTAAGAAGGACAATGCCCCGTTTGTGGGAAGGTCGATCATCCAGTGTTTTTAAACTTCATCATCATTCATCTAGTTTCCACAGCAACCGCTTAGACAACTTCGACTACGCATGTGGCGGCTGAGGGAGAGATGGTACAAGAACACGCTAGTAACAAAGCAATGTTTACTCTTAACTCTTTCAGGGATACTTTCATATATAGAGTGATTCATTATAATGTTTGATTAATAATTTCAAATAAAATGCATAAATTTGAAAGTGAACTTAAAATTTTTATTATTGGTTAAAAGAACAGTTTATGGCATTTATTTTTCCAAAACGATAATATCTAAATATTGGCTACGATTACGTCTAAGGTGGTCCATTTGGAAGGTCTAATTTAAGGCGACTCGTTCGAGCATAGCGACTGGTATCTCGCGGATAACATGAGTAATGTTGACTTCCAAAGCATCAATCGTAGCCCGCTTATTCCTGAATACTTGAAACTCTACATATCCCCAGAGAAAATAGTCCAAAGGTGTGATATCGCACTATCCAGGCGGCCAATTTACCGTAGCAAAACGGGATATTAAGTGTTCACCAAAAAGGTTCCTCCACAAGCCGAGTGTTGCACGCGCTGTATGGCTCGTAGCGCCGTCTTATTTAAACCAGAGCTCACCGAAACCATGTGCTTGAATTTCAGGAAACACATAGTCCGTGCAATAACGGTTACCATTGACAGTAACATTCTGATTTGCCTCATTTTTGAAGAAATATGGACCACCAGCCCATAAACCACACCATAAAGGATGTAGTGGTAGCTCTTGTTACTCTTCAGGCTGCTCATCAGGCCAAATACGGCAATTTCGTTTATTAACGTATCCATTGAGCCAGAAACGAGCCTCATCACTGAACAAAATTTTACGATAAAACACCATATTTTCATTGAGTTTTTCCAGAGCCCATTCACTGAAATATGACGCAAATTCCAGTCGCCTGGCTTCAATCCTTGCACAAGTTGAATTTTGTACGCTTTTAGGCCGAAATCCTCACGTAGAATACGCCAAGCCAAGCTGCTGAGAACGACGACGAAGAAACGATTCGTCACGGTCTTCGCGTACACTCTCAGCTACAGCTGCAATAGTCTCTTCACTACGTGCTGGATGTGTCTAACTGGTCGAGTATTATCCACTAATGTATGCGAATGTTATTAGCAATAGTGGTTTCCGTAGGTTGATGATGCGCACCGTAAGTTCCTCGAATAGCACGAAAAACATTTCTTTCAGAACGCTGATTTTCGTAATACAGATGAACAATTTGGAGACGCTGTTGTGGTGTGAGTCTTTCCATGATGACCTGCCAAATGATACAGAACAAAAATGATAAAGCAGTTTGATAGGAGTCACGCGTGGACTATTGAAAATCAAACCTCAAGATGAATCACCCTATATATTACAATATATGTCTTTTTGTTGTTTCAAGATATATTTAGGATAGAACTATAGTGAAATAAATGACAAAAAAAAAATGGAGTGGGGCTTCTGAGAAATCAAGGGGTTAGCTGCGGTAACCACCGCTGCTGCATAACAAAAAAACGCTGTTAAAATTCAGACATTGTTTATTCATAACAAAACAACTAGAGTCAAATATTTTCATCACTTTTTATGAACATAATGGGACATAGTGGGACGTTATAAGTCTTAGATTTCCATACTTGTACATACTTTGTACTACATTTGGCACATCTTCTTGAATCTGGCTGATGTTGATTGTATTCCAAGCGGATTTCCACGTAGAAGAAACTCTTGAACTACATGGACTCTCCACTGAATGATGCCTGCGCCGATTGACAAATACTGGAGGCAAAAGCTCTTGATAGACATAACTCCAAAAATTTTCAATGTCAGAGCTTATAGGTCTGGGTGTGAATTAGATTGCAGTTCCTTAAACGCCAAAAAGGCATTGAAAATTTGCCGACGCTCTTAGGATCGTGATAGTTTGACAGTATAAACATAGATCTTTTGTCTCTCCACTTCATGATACTTATATTTGTGTCAAGTCCTTATCTTCTTTTGGACTTGGTTAATACTTTCTTTTTGAGTTAACCGTCCCACAGCTAGGTATTATTTTTCTTTGTAAATCCACTTGAAGCTGATAACTATTGAAGTAGCTGTCGAAGTAAACTTTATAGTTTTTACCTTCAAGGCTCGAGCAAAGCTGCCTTACAACTCTGCCACCAAGATCAGTCTCAATTTCAGACCCGTTTTTACCAGTGTAAAGTTCAAAATTCGAGCAGTAGCCCGATTCATGCCATCCATATTTTATAGCCTCGTTTGATGGGCTCTCGTCTATGGTAATCTTCTCCAAAGGTCTGTAGTTGTGCTCAAAATTGCGCCACATATTGTCTCGCAATGGTCGAATTTTATAAACTTTTAAGTAATCTGGAAATTTTTGCAGACATGAGGTTATTGTCATCGATATGCAGGTAGTATAACAGCCAACTTAATCTTTTCAACAGCATGAACTTTCAAATGTAGGAATCGTTCAGGTCCGGGGCTGAACACCAATAATCCCTGTAGCTTGGCAGTTTTTAGATGCCCATAGTCAAATTCAAAGCAATAAGCACATCAATCTCTTCAGTCGTACATGGTGTAAAAGCATTCCCAGATTGAGTGGAATAAAGATTAGTTTAAAAGCATAAAATTTCTTTTAGATCGTCTGACCAAAACATGCGAAACAATGCGAGGGGCGTAATATTTTCTAAGTCCAGTATATGTGCTGGTGTTCCGGCATTTCCAGTAAACTCAACTGGTGGGGACAGTGTGTAATTCTTCTTCCATTTTGAGACTCCGGTGTGAGGACTGCTGGAGCTGCTCGCTCCCGCTGCAGAAGTATAGTAGTAATTTCCGGAGGCTGCATAGAACGAAAACTTGACAAAGGTTCATTATTCTCCTCATTAGAAGTTTTCAGACCTTCCCCTATGACATCACCCAAAAACATGACAGGTGGTTGTTCAACACCAGTTTCTTGTCCGACTCTACACTGCAGCAACTGACGTCATCTGAAAGTATCTGTTCCAGATAGTTTGCAATACTTTCATCAACTAACACACCACTATATTGTGTAAAAAAAAAACATTTTATTGGGTATATAATTTAATTCGTGCGGTTTTCTTTTCAAAATTTGAACGTTTATTTATGAAACACATGTACAATAGTTCTATTCAAAGTATTGCCCCTCTGAACCTATGACTTTTTCCCATCTTTCTGGAAATTTTTGGATCCCATCCCAAAAGAACTGCGCCGGCTTGGCAGCCAAAAATGAATCAAGCCAATTTTTGATATTCTGCTCTGATGTGAACCGTATTTCAGTGAGGGCGTTCTGCATCGACCGGAACAAATGGTATTCAGAAGGGGCAAGGTCTGGGCTATAAAGCGGGTGGGGTAACACTTCCCATCCACTGTTTTCCAAATAGTTCTTAACCGGAATAGCAACATGGGGCCGAGCGTTGTCATGATGGAAAGTTATTGCCTCTTGTCTGGTCGCATATTCCGGGCGTTTTCGGCTAATGGTCTCTTCAAACGGATTAATTGTGTTCGGTAGCATTGTCCATTGATATTTTCACGTGGCTTTAGCATATCATAATACAGCACACCCATCTGATCCCACCAAATACAGAACAATACCTTTGCACCATAGATATTCGGCTTTGCCGTTGATTTGACTGGTTGGGCGGGTTTCACATATGATTTTTTGCGCTTGGGGTTGTCGTTATGGATCCATTTTTCATCACCAGTAACAATTCGATGCAAAAATGACTTCCTTTTGTGGCGTTCCAGCAGCATTTTGGACATGCAAAACCGCCTTTCGACGTCTCTCGGCTTAAGTTCATGTGGAACCCAATTTCCTTGCTTTTGAATATATCCAGCTGCTTTTAAACGTTTTGAAATGGCTATTTGAGTGACACTCAAAGATTCTGCGAGCTCTTCTTGTGTTTAGCAACAATCTTCATAGAGTAATGCTTCCAGTTCTTCATCTTCCAAGCCAAAATCACCACTTTTAAATCGTGCAAACCACTTTTGGCACGTTCGCTCAGCTAGCGCATGTTCACCATAAACTTCCACCAAAATATGATGACTTTCGGCAGCAGTTTTCTTTATATTAAAGTAATAAAGAAGAACTCCCCGCAAAAACACTTTTTCAGGCACAAAGTTCGACACATTTGAGTGAAAAAAAATTATTGTTGTTTAGGCTTCAAATGAATGACATATACTGAAATGAGGTACAATGACAGTAGCTTTCCAACGCATGTTCCAACGGAATAATAACAATGGAACAATACAAGTCACGCCATCTCTTAGCAAACCGCACGAATTAAAGTTATAGACCCAATATTTGCACAGTGGTTAGTTGTATCGAGAAAAAATACCAAACGGCTACTGTCATGTACAACCAAATTGAAACAGATATCCTTTTAAGGGAGTTCTAGCAATTCGAAGATATTTCCGATTCTCATGTTCTTCTGGATAAGGATAAATCTGATGAGGACTTTTACAAAAATATTCATGAGCGGGTGGATAACTGCAAGATCAAGACTTATTCATCCTCTCCTACCGGAACGTCAAGATTGATTGCTTTAAAGTTATTTGTGGATTTAAAAAGGCGTTTGCAAAAGGATAATCGGTTTAAGCGAGTTTATATCGAGTCAATCATTGGGTATTTCAAAATGGGATCAAAACCGGATCGTGGAAAATATTGTAATAATGAACAGCGATATACTTCTTGCTACCTTCTCCATCACCCAGTTGTGAAGGAGTCATCAACAAGCCAAAACTTCAAATGGAAGGCTACTCAGTGATATTTTGATAAAGGTACCAGCACTTACCAATTGGCGTACAAATATATACATGAAGATGTATGTACGTCAGCGTATACTATCCTAGTCATACGATTCAGGAGTATTAATTTTCCACTTTTATGTTTGGAACTGCCTTAGCTCCTTATATAGCAATACGTAGTTACAATGCATTAATTAGCAGACGATGAGGGTCACCGATATCCGATGGCTGAAGAAGTCAGCAAATGTATGTGGATAACATACTGTCTGGTGCGGATACGGTTGAGGTTGTTTTGAGTAAATAGGAGTAAGTTATAGGCATATTGGGTAGCGGATGTTTCGAATTGCGAAAGTGGACGTAATTGGTAATTGGATAACATCCCTGTGGAACACAAGCATACACACGGCCTATTGAAACTCAACACATTGGATGATATCAAAGCGTTAGAGATGTATTGAGACCCAAATATGATGAATTAAGGTTCGAAATCAATTTTGGTATTACAACCGACCCATTAATTAAGCAGATAATGCTGTCAACTATCGCACGTCTCCTGTGGGCTCCCTTAATTCAGTAATAGTGTCGGCGAAGATATTATTGCAACAATTTTGGTTAAGCAAAATCGGCTGGGATGCTCAAGTACCGACACCAATTCAAAGGGTTTAGAAACGATTTGGTAAGTGTAGTTAGTCCCCACAAATATCCTGTCCGACAATGCTGAAGACAATAGTTGAGCATCTATTCCCCCATAGACTAACTACGCAATGCATCCCCATGCGGTCTACAAACCCGGAACATATACCGGAAACCAAAGCTGTCAAAGCATTCGTCCATAAGAGACCGGACCTTTTTATAGCAACTATGCAAAGGTGCCTTAAGGAGGTGAACTTCCATTAACCATGGAAACTTTAGCATATGGTGTTGTTACCTAAGGGAAATAAACCACCCAGAGAACCTTTGTCGTATCGACCAATATCCTAGAACGGAGCTTTGTCGGACGCCCAGTATGACTTCAGAAAATCGCGTTCTACCGTCGATGTCGTAAAGACGGTAATAGATACAGCAACCGAAGCAGTACAAGAGAAGAGACGGAGGAAAGGCACAAAGGAATCCTCGCAAAATTAGCGCTAGACGTTGAAAACGCCTTCAACTCTGCCAACTTTACATGCATTAGCAGATTACTGGCCAGAATGAATGCACCAGAGTATTTATAAAAGATAGGCACGGACTACTTTACCAACATGACGCTAAGATATCAGACGAACGATGGCGTTAAGTAATACAATATCACAGCAGGAGTTCCGCAAGGGTTTGCCCTAGAACCACTCCTGTGAAATATTATATACCACGGTAGTTAAGGTGATCGGTTTCGCTGACAATAATATATATCCGTGGTGACTGTGGCCAAGCATATCGACGAGATAGAGTCCACCACGGATGAAGTAGTCGCAAAGATATAAAATTGGCTTGACTCGGTCGGCTTTGAACTATAGTAGCTGATCACACTGAAGCTGTTCTAATAACCAGCATAAAGACTGTGAATATGCAAGTTATCGGGTTGGGTACTATATAGTCCGGTCAAAAAACGCATTCAAATACTTGGGAGCCGTGCACGACAACAGGCTGAAATTTAAAGTACAAGTATCGGCGGGCCTGGATACGCAAGGAGAATTCTGTTATCCCAGAGTGGTAAGTTCCATCCTTTTGTATGTTGCCCCAGTTTAGGCCTCTGCAGTCTCAACAAACGGAATAAGGATAAAACTTTCGTCAGATGAAGGAGCCTGTGTTACAGCTGGGATGGTCCCTATTGACATTCTCGCCAATGAAATGCAAAGGGTTTACATTAGCCTTATTAGGTAAAGGATAAAGAAAAGGCAGCACTCTGGCAAGCCAGGTGGGAAAACGTCGCCAAAGGTAAATGGACCCACAAGCTGATTTCCAACTTTGAAACTTGAACAAAAAGAACGCACGGGGACTGTAATTATTATCTTACGCAGTTCCTGTCTAGGCATGGTGGCTATCGAAAATACCTCCACAGATTTTTGCCAAGAATGCCCAGAAGAAAAGCAAGACGCAGAGCACGTAATGTTTTAGTACAGATGCTTCACAAGTGGCACTCCTAATAGACCTCCTGATGAGGTCAGCGGACGACTGGTTGGAGATCTGCTCCGTCATAACGGCCGTGCAGATTGAACTGCGTAGATTTGAAGTATTAAGAAGGGCCGAAGAGGCAATTAGAGACAATAGAGCATAAAATGCTAACCAGCCCCGCAAGTAATAACTAAAGGCAGTCCGCGGGGAGAATGGTTTGAGGTGTATAGGGTGTGTGCTTAGTACGTAGGCGTATTCCTCGCATCGATTACTCAGGTTTACGAATCGTGCATGATATTAGTTATTATGAAGATAACACATCACCAAAAAAAACGATTTGGTGATGATCTTCCATCCATTATGCAGCTACGTTTCCCACAACTGTTGAATAGCAACGGCGGTTAGAATACCTACGAACCACACGTATTCTGCGCTCCGTCTCTGCATGCTTACTCTGTTGTCGCGTATCTCAGAATTCTCAAGGATGATAGCAAGTTTTTAAGTAAGTACCACGAAACCGAAAATAACTATCCCTCAAACGAAATTGTGTGGTGCTGTCTTAAGCTTTCAAAATGTATAAAGCAACATGTGGTATGGGAGGCGACTCTTCAAACTTCTTATGAACCGATTCTTCTGTCGTACTTAATTGGATTAGAGAAGATCCCAGCAGATGCAAACCTTTGGTTTCGAATTGTACTCGAAAAATTCTAGCCTAATCCTTTCTCAACCAGTGGTGCCACGTTACTTCTGAAAATATAGGATAGGTCTATTCCAACTACTAGATTGTAGTTTGTGGTGGCATGGTTCAATGTTCTTTCATTTATCATTTAAAGAGTGGCCCCAATCTCTTGAGGAAAAGGAAGGATGATTGAAAACCTTTTTTATTCTGAAATCGAGACCGATGAAAACCCTTTGCTTGAGAAATGGTCATGTGGTTTCGTAAAAACTCTCTGGGAGCTAAACGTAGTCTTTCACAGCGCTAAGCCTTCCAATCCGAATGAAGTAATTTATCTTTAGGCTGACCGCTTCCGAAAAATAGTATTTTGCATCCGCTGAATCCATTCTTTGACAAAGAGAAAATGATTATTCGGCTTGGAAGTAGATTAAAATATGCATTGTTGTTTCAGGATCACAAAACATCCGTTTATCCTCCCAGTGAAGTATCATCTTACCAACATGGTGGTGTGACACTTAGGTTAAATCATATCCGAAGACAATTTTTGATTTTGAATTGACGTGCTGTAGTCCGTTCCGTCATTCACCGATCTATTAAATGCTACCGGAATGGACCGAAAGCGTGCACGAAGCTAAGGGGAAACTTTTGCTGGTCCTTTCAATATTTCGCCTTCTAAGAGAAGAAGTCATACATACACCAAGGCTAATCATATGGAGTTGATTGGAGATTTGATTGCGGATGCTTTTATTGGTGCCTTCAATCACTTTATTACCAGAAGGGGTATATGTAGAAACATATATAGTGATTGTGGCACCAATTTTGTTGGGGCAAATAGGAATCTCAAGGATGACAGGAACACCTACCAACGATTTGTCAGACTTAATTTGCTCAGCATCAGATACGATGACATTTTATACCCCCTCCTAACCCCACATTGGGGGGTACTCAAATAGAGTCTAGCTTAAACTCAAGATCATTAGGCCTGTTGACGAATGAACTTTACGACTAAATCATCCTTATTCCGGAACAATTCCTTTTCAGAGATTCACTTTTAGCTCTTCCTACATTTGAGACCGGCTGTAATAGCCACACCGATGGTTGGCGTCATGGTCAGATTTAGGTAACGCAATTTTAGCGGCAATGGAGAAGTAAATATTTGGCACGTTTGCAACACCGTCTCACTTGGCTAAACTCCAATTGTAACTTGAAGATCAATGAAATCGTAATGATTAAAGATGAGAGGTTTCCATGTAACTATTGTAACATGTTTATACCTAATTTATCAACAAGAAAGGACACACAATGGGACAGAACGTCATAATAGACATGCTAATTGAATAGTTACATTTACCAATAGCTGTTTCTTAGACAAAAAAAGTGCAATGAATCATTTCCGAAAAATATTGGAGATATTGTATTGAAATTCAAATCTCAATTATGGTCTTTGATGTTGAAGCATGGACTTTCGAGAAAGCGGGCTGCGATATGCCCTTGATATGCTTGAGTTTACGGCGACAATGATTCGTACAGAGAAGTTAGCATAAGTCGATGAGTAGGATAACGTTCCAGCACGAAGAGTGTTCGACTCGTAACCGAAGTGACAACAAAAATAAAGCATGTGGAGTACACAAGAAGAAACGGGCATCAACATCAACCATTCTAAAGTGCTGTAGGACTATCTGGAGAAGTCTTCTCCAGACTGTAAAGCCACCTCAGTTTTCGAAAAGAGTACATTTATAGAAATAGGATTATTCCTTCACTTGTCGAGTAGAAATTCTCTGAACTTACGCATACCATCTTTTCACTTCAAAAGCGTTTACAAATCACCGATTTCTTTTTTTTTTTCAAAATTCTCCGTCAGTTACTATTACGCTGCGTGTATTGACTCAAATTTTCGTTCTGATAAGTGAAAACTTGGCTTTGAATCGAGTTTTTCACTCCATAGTATTACCGAGCCAGTAACACTGCGGATTTTAGAAATGAAGATAATATTGCGCCTGTATTTCGACGCCGTAATCAATCCATTCTGCGCTGTTATGAGAACTGGACATTTCTTGAATGTCACTGCGATGTATTTTGGAAAAAGGCTTGGCTATACCTCCACATAAAATCGTCTTTTGAAAATAGAAGAAGACCCGGATTTTCAGCGAAAAATTATTCTCAGTGACAGGACTCATTTCTTGTTATACCGGGTGAGTTTTTTAACTTGAGACATCCAAATTACTCGAAAAGTATGAAATATCGCGAAAATTGTTTCAGACAAAAGTCACAAGGTTCTGAAGGTTCAATGCTCAGTCGTATTCCTCAATGGGTCACACGACTTTGTCTCAAAGGTCTTATTTAGTCAGTGCTAGATACCACTGCACTGGCACGCCTAAATCATTAATCGGGTTTTAGAAGGTCGAGATTTGTTTTGAGGAAGTCATTATTGCCTCGAGTGAAGTTAAAACTCAGGGAAATTTCAGTTAGAGACAAATTGTCCTAAACTTATCTGAGAGTGTATGATCTGCACCATGGCCTTTTTTTCTACTTGAACGGATCTGTACTTCATTTAGAAGTTCGATATTTGTTTTGAGGAACTGATTATTATTGGTAACGTTTTCCAGATTAATAATGCAGGCTATTTCAATTCAAGAGAAAATTGTAATGATATTGATTTATGTGGAGAAAGTGGAAGGAACCACGATGGTGCTGTTGATCTTTACGCCCAATGTTTCCCAGACCAGATACGATCGCGCGCTTCCTTTTATCGGGTCATCCAACAATTTACTGGTGAAGGAAGTGTGCAACCATAGAAAAGGAATCGGTCAGATAGGGTGGCTGTTGAGGACAATGAAATAGCAGTGTTAGCTGACGTTGCACACGATACTCACATTAGCACTCGACAAATAAGTCGTGAATCAGGAATTTCTCAAACGACTGTCTGTAAGATATTACATCGGCATAAATACCATCCTTATCATGTTTCAATGCATCAAGAACTTTCTAGTGAGGATTTACGCAACCGGGTTTCCTTTTGTCAATGGGCACTTCAGCAAGTTTAACGAGACGGCCTTTTCTTCGCCAAGGTGTTATTCTCTGATGAGTCGACTTTCACTAATCACGGTACGGTCAATCGACATAATATGCATTGCTGGGCTACCGAAAACCCTTTTTGGATGCGACAAGTTGAACGCCAGCACCCTTGGAATGTTAATGTTTGGGCCGGAATTATTGGGGATAGATTCATAGATCCATATTTTAATGAAGGCAACTTGAATGGCGAAAAGTATGCAAACTTCTTGCGGGACCATCTTCCAGTATTATTAGAAGAACAGCCATTGGAGTTGCGACAAACAATGTGGTTTCAACATGATGGTTGCCCAGCCTATTATTCCCAAGTAACCCGAGGCGTATTAGACAATGTTTACGATCAACGATGGATCGGACGAGAGGGTCCGAGGCAATGGCCTGCTGGATCACCTGATCTTACGTCACTTGATTTCTTCTTGTGGGGCTACTTAAGAAGTGAGGTTTACAGAAAAAAGCCAACAACACGCGAGGACATGAAAAGACGAATAACTGAAGCTTGCCGGAAAATTACGCCAGAAATACTTCTCAGTTCTGTTGTTCTATTGAAGTAAATGGTCACATTATCGAACATTTGATGAAATAGTCTCGGAAAATAAACGTCAAAATGGGAAGAATTCAATGATTCAACAGTGGGAGGCAAGGGGGCCCACTCTAATTAATCACCCCGAAGGAAACAAAATACTGCTACGTCTACGTCGTTGTTTCTGAGTTATGCTAAACGCAGTATGTAAAAACAAATGACAAGCCTACGAACAAAACACCTGAGAAATGAAAATCAGGAATTATCATTTGAAAAATCAAAAGTGACCTTCGTTTGACTTTGAAAATGGGTCTCAAGGTCAAACTCGTGGTCACCATTTTATGTCCCCTTCAGAACCTTGTGACTTTTGTCTGAAATATTTTTCCCGATATTTCGTACTTTTCGAGTAATTTTGATGTCTTAAGTCTTATGGCGCCCTCTGACGGGAAAAGAACTCATTTTTGAAAAAAGTGTTTCATGTAAAATATTTTCACGCAGATTACGAATCTGTCAAAAAAAAAATAGGGGTTACCATTAAAAAATCAAAAGTGACCTTCGTTTGACCTTGAAAATGTTGCTCAAGGCCAAACTCGTAGTCGCCATGTTATGTCCCCTTCAGAACCATGTGCCTTTTGTCTGAAACATTTTTCCGCATATCGCGTATTTTTCGAGTAATTTGGATGTCTCAAGTTAAAAAACTCACCCTGTATAAATCGTTTAATCGGTAATAGGAGGTACCAACTTGATCAAAAAAAAAGAGAAAAAAAAAAGGAATAACTACCGTGTAGCGCTCCCATTGTTCCGATTTGAGTTCTGTTTTTCATTAAGTTGGTTAGTTGTCTGTTGTTGACATTCCCTCAAAATCTTAGCATCATAGCTTGGCATTTACAAAAGTTACGTAGCCAAGAGTACATCTATCCTTGTGCATGTTGGCGATTTTTTACAATTTTAGAAATGGATTTAAATTTGCAACAACGAACTTGTATTAAATTTTGCTTAAAAAACGGATTTAATAGTGCGTGAACGTTGGAAATGTTGGAAAAGTGTTTCGGCAATGATTCTTTAGAGAAAACTGTCGTTTACCAGTGGCACGAGCGGTTCAAAAGTGGTCGTTAATCAATCGAAGATGATGAACGCAGTGGCAGACCATCGACATCGAAAACCGATGAAAACACTGATGAGGTAAAAGAAATGTTGGCCAAAATATGAGTACGACACGCAATCCAAACATCAGGCAAGTGAATGGCGTTCACCAAATGAGCCGGGACCAAAAAAACCACGTCGTTTTCAGTCAAAAAAGAAGGCAATGCCCACGGTTTTTATGGATTACAACGGTGTAGTGCGTCATGAATTTTTGCCAGTGGGCCATACAGTAAACAAAGCGTATTATTTGGGCGTTATAAGAGGTTTGTGTGAAGCAATTCGCCAAAAGAAGCCAGAATTGTGAGCAGAAAACTCGTGGATTTTGCACCATGATAACGCACCGTCGTACAGTGCCATCATTATTCGTTATTTTTTGACGAAAAATGCAAGGAAATACCATCTAACAGCCACTGAATTCACCTGATTTGGCTCTCTGTGACTTCCTTCTGTTCAATCGAGTTAAAAAACCACTACTGGGAACGCGTTTCAGCAAGAAGCACTGATGGACATACCAAAAACCGAATATAAAATATGTTTCGAGGATTAGATTAAGCGCTGGCAAAAGTGTGTTGCAGTCGATGGGGATTACTTTAAAGGGGACCATATAGATTTAGATGAATAAACTTGTATTTTAAATTTTAAAAGAAGGCGTATGTAATGACCCTCTATTTGAAAATCACATCGGTAGGTATGCAGGTGCTAAAATAAAAATTGTACGCGACTTACACAACAAATATTTGAGAACATACCTTGAAAATTACAGACTTGAGAAGAAAAGTCCTGCCGTTTCCTTTGTTTATTCATATTAGGAACGTACTACGTATTAAGTTGTACCATAGTAATTGCTCAATTCATGAACAATGAACCTACATGTTGAAACATGCAATTTTCTGTTTTTTTTTTAAGACAAAGACACAGTGGTGCAGACTCTGCTGACTGCCGTATAAATTAGATTGGCCCTACCTTCCAGAAGCCTCAAAGAATGACAGATACACTATGTGGACAATAGCAAACGATTAAAGGACAACGATCTTAGGATCTGCACGTGGAATATTTGGATCCTTAACACACTACAAGCAGTCGAATAACTAGCGGAGATCCTCGGTTACTGCAAAGGTGACAGAACGGCCATCCAAGAATGTGGAGACTGCTAAAGACAACCGCCGCAGTGTTTATTCAAATGCAAATTCGCCATCAGAGTCCTGAGATTCAGGTAAGTAAGCGAATGCTTGATGATGATTAATATAAAGACTAAATTTGCCAACATAAGACTTATAAGCATCCATGCCCCGACAGAGAAAAAAACAAAGACTGATTCAATGAGCTCCTCGACAATACCAGGGAGCAATGTTCTAAGTATTGGGTATATATTTTAATTCGTGTGGTTTGTTTTACAAGATTTGAACGTTTATTTAAGAAGAACATGTACAATAGTATTATTCAAAGTACTGCCCATCTGAAGCTATGACTTTTTCCCATCTTTCTGGCAATTTGTGGATCCCATCCCAAAAGAACTGCGCCAGCTTGGCAGCCAAGAATGAATCAAGCTAATTTTTGATATTCTGCTTTGATGTGAACTGTATTTCAGTGAGGGCGTATTGCATCGACCGGAACAAATGGTAGTCAGAAAGGCCAAGGTCTGGACTATAAGCCGGGTGGGGGAAGACTTCCCATCCACTATTTTCCAAATAGTTCTTAACCGGAATAGCAACGTGGGGCCTAGTGTTGTCATGATGGAAAATTATTGCCTCGTGTCTGGTCGCATATTCCAGGCGTTTTTCGGCTACTGCTCTCTTCAAACGGATTAATTGTGTTCGGTAGCGTTGTTTATTGATGGTTTCACTCGGTTTTAGCAGCTCATAATACAACACACCCATCTGATCCCATCAAATACAGAGCATTCCCATCGCGCCATAAAGAATCAGCTTTGCCGTTGATTTGGCTGGTTGGCCGGGTTTCACATATGATTTTTTGCGCTTGGGATTGTCGTAATGGATCCATTTTTCATTACCAGTAACAATCCAATGCAAAAATGACTGCCTTTTGTGGCGTTCCACCAACATTTCGGACATGCAAAACCGCATTTCGACGTCTCTCGGCTTGAGTTCATGTGGAAACCAATATCCTTGCTTTTGAATATATCCAGCTGCTTTTAAACGTTTTGAAATGGCTGCTTGAGTGACACCCAAAGATTCTGCGAGCTCTTCTTGTGTTTAGCAACAATCTTCATAGAGTCATGCTTCCAGTTCTTCATCTTCAAACTTTTTTGGCTGTCCAAGCCAAAATCACCACTTTTAAATCGTGCAAACCACTTTTGGCACGTTTGCTCAGCTAGCGCATGTTCACCATAAACTTCCACCAAAATACGATGACTTTCGGCAGCAGTTTTCTTCATATTAAAGCAATGAAAAAGAACTCCCCGCAAAAATACTTTTTCAGGCACAAAGTTCGACATATTTGAGTGAAAAAAAAAAATTATTGTTGTTTACGGTTCAAATGAATGACATATACTGAAATGACGTACAATGACAGTAGCTTTACAACGCATGTTCCAATAGAATAATAACAATGAAATAATACAAGTTACGCCATCTCTTAGCAAACCGCATGAGTAAGTTATAGACCCAATATATTGTGAGAATCATTCTTGATTTGAATGCTAAGCAGGCAAGGAGGGCATATTTGATAATACGGACGGAAAGTAAAGCCTCCGAGAGTAACCCTTGGAAACAGATATATTGTTTTGATTCTGCGGAGTGACGTCCGACTAATATAATTATAACCAGCACATGCGGGCTTTTCTGTTAGGGCATGTTGAAACCCAGCATATCAGAGCCGGCATCTCTGATTGCACTTATGTTAGACAATTATGCCACTGTCGCTAAGTTTGATGGTGGTGATATCGATCGATCAGAAACAACCACAGCGGTTTGTTGTGAATT
The DNA here is from genome assembly GCA_907269105.1 of Volucella inanis. NCBI lineage: Eukaryota > Metazoa > Arthropoda > Insecta > Diptera > Syrphidae > Volucella > Volucella inanis. The sequence goes on from OU026153.1 coordinate 41,854,316, forward strand.
TAGCCGTTCGACGTTGAATTTTTTTAAAATGGTTTACTGTCTTTGGGCAATTATCTTGGCTTCAAAAAAAAAAAAAAAAAAAAATATGTTGAATTTGTTTGCCGATTATTTGGCCAGAAGTCAACCAATGGGAACGGACTGTGGGCTACAGTCACATTAGGTCTCATTGGAAAAACAATAAGTTCCCGGAGGTAGTTGCTTGAAGGCTATCATTTCCGACTGTATTTCCAAGGTGATCTCCCTGCCTTCTCGGCATTCAAATCGTCAAGGATGATTTTCACATCATGTTTAGGGCATTGTTTGTAGGTTTTGTCGGGGAGCTCATAGAAGAAGTCTTTGGTAAAGTCGTCTTTCTAATATTTTAGGACGTGGGCGCTTGTGATGCTTATGGTGGCTATTTTAGGTTTTTTTTGAGTCGTAGTGTGGCTTTCTTTTAAGAGCCTGAAGATCAAGACCTCCTCCTAAGTCTCCCTTTGATCACTTTGATGATTTTGATGTTGGGAGATTAATATTCGATTGGGTCGTTCGAAATAATTTAAATTAAGTGATAAATGAAGGCATGAAACAGTCGTTTTCGGGCAACAATTTTACGGTTCAAGCGCCAAAACATTTTTCTTTTAGCCCATCCGCCGCGATTGAAACTTCGATCCGCGGTTTAGAATAGCTTCGGAGTTGAATACAAGGAACGAAGAGAAGCAAGTGAATACCTTAGTGTATCTTATGGGGGATCAAGCAGGCGACATATTTCTTTCGTTTAATTTGTCTATTGCTGATCGGAAAACTTTTCATCCAGTCATAAATGCATTTCAGCATTTTTTTGTCATAAAGAATGACATGATCTGCGAACGGGCAAAGATCAAATTCGCGCTGTCAGTTAGAAGGGGAAACAATCAAAGATTTTATAATGTCGCTTTATTGGCTCTCAGAAAATTGGAATTATGTTACTCTGCGCGGTGGGAGTGCGAGACAGACAGTTATCGGAAAGACTTCAACTGGAAGCAGTGCTAACGCAAGAAAAAGCCATACAGACCTTGAAACAACATAATACAATAAGGAAACAACAACAAGTGTTGTCATAACCAAATACCAGAGCAAACGGGTCCTTCCATACCAATAGCTTAAGTTTATTAAAACAGAGGGCTTCACTTCGCTACCCACATATAATCCATTCGAAAAATTACGAGGAGCAACAAGTAGAGAGAAGTTCCATGTCAGTAGTGTGGTTCGAAGGAGCAGCATCAGAAAACAAAGTGTACCGCAAGAGTACAACAATGCCGGTCGTGTAACAAGTGAAATTATATAAGCAGGGTGTGCAGAAAAAAAGTAAAGCAACAATATAATATTCCACGTCGAGGAAGACGAAAAAATGTTCATTGGAAATTTGACAGATAGAAAATTTAACGTTTAAAGTTGGACAGCTGAGATAATCGATAATGGAGAACAAATTGGTGCACCAGTTGATGTGCTATCATTTCAAGAGTTTAAGCTTAAATTTCCTCGCGCGAAAACAAGAAAATAAAACAAAAAATTATATGGTCCATCTGGAACACGGCTTAAGACCATGGGATTAATGATATTTATGTATTGTTCATTGTAAATAATTTAAAATCAATTCTTTTGAGTTTAAAAAAGGATTAATGCTCTAAATACCGTTTCTGGAATTAATCAAAAGTCAAGTGTACAAATCGAAAAAGAGCCCGATGGCGACATTCGCCCCTGTGTGGATCTAGCAAAGCTTAATAGAGCAATTCAACGGAGTTTCCATCCGATGCCGATAGCAAATCATTTATTAGCGCAATTAGAGGGTGCAAAGTTAGAAGCAAAATATTCTGGCAGATAGAATTAACACTCAAATCACAACACCTTACAAGCTTTGTAATACCATTTGGGAGGTTTTGTTTTCAGAGGCTTTCGTTTGGCATTTGCACAGCTCAAGAAGTGTATCAAAAACTAATGCAGCTCATTCTGGAAGGGCTTGATGGGGTCATATGTCAAATAGATGACATTTTAGTAACAGGTAAGAGTATTCAAGAACACGACCAAAATTTGTGTGCAGTGCTAAAAGGGCTGGAAAATAATGGAGAGACACTAAATAAAGCGAAATGTCAAAGAGGCGTTACATCTATCACGTTTCTGGGACACAAAATCGACGAGAAAGGTATACATCTCAGCGAATATAAAATCCAGGCAAAATCCCAAAATCACAAAACGTAAGAGAATTAGGACACTTTCTAGAATTTGGCAATAGCCTTTATAATTTCGTTTCAGTTTTGTCGTCAGGAAGCCATCCTCGAAACAAGCTTTTAGAATCACAAACAGATTTTATTTGAAGGCTAATGCAACAAAACTAGTTTACTGAATTCAAATGGGCACTTACATCAGCACACTTTTTAAAATCATATGACCCAACACATGAAACCATTGTGTCTTCCGATGCCTTGTCCTTTGGACTGTGATCAATTCTTCTTCAAACGGATGTAGACGGAATCCTGAAACCCGTAGCATATGCTTCTCGGACATTGTCAGAAGTTGAGAAAAAGTTTGTTTAAATCAAGAAGGAGGCTTTGGACATCAAGTGGACCTGCGAAAAGTTTCGGTACCACCATATATCACCGGCATCTACTTCATGATCGAAATGGACCACAAGCCTTATTTTCATGTCTAAGTATCTCAACGATTTAACACCTAGAATTCAACGATTTAGGATGAAAATGATGGATCTTACTTTCACCTTATATACACATCAGGTAAGGACTTGGTAGCTGCTGATGCATTATCGCGTCTTCCCATTTAGGAGGGAGGACAAAATGACGAAGATGAAGAAATCGATTCATTAATAATAGCATCATTGAAGAACTGCCAGCTTCAACTGATAAGTTAAGTACCACTAGAAGAGCACAGGGAGAAGACCCAATTATCAATGAGGTTATAGAATTCTGTGAAAAAGGATGGCCACGTCATTTAAAGATATCGAAAGAAGGAAGACAGTATTATAACAATTGCCAATATCACTACACACGGAGCCGGGTCAAAGGGAAAACTCAACGTGTGAGAATAAGTTGAACTACGGAGTCAGCCGCAAGGAAGGCAAAGCATCTCAGAGCGGGTTCAAGTGCAACAACATTCAGATTATTTACTGACATCGAAAAATAAGCAGCGCAAAAACAATCCAGGTGAGTACACCTTTTTTGAGTTATTGATTTGAGAGTTGTTGATTTTAATTTGGTCTACGAGGTGAGTCGCGATTTGGAAAGAGGCTACTTATACCAATTGAATATGCATCAACAAGAGTTCAGTAGTCTACTAGGCAGCGAGTTACGACCAAGGCAGGTTTATTTATTTCATTCGAGTGTGCGTCGACAAAATATTAATATCATTTCGTAAGTGGGTAGGCGGCGAGTTTCAACTTGTATTCAATCGAGACATCTATAGATATTACAACATAGCTAGTGGGGATTATTTGTGATTTCACGCTCGAGTCGACACCGAACTTAGAACAATTTAGTGACTGGCTACAAGAGTTATCCAAAATGGTAAGCATAGCATGCACGGATTTAAACGAACAAACTATGCGGGGCGGCGCACGAAATAGAAAGCTGTCGACGGTTTGGGGATATGGATATGACTTATGGGCAAAGGTGGCATTGCACCTGTAGGTAAAGGCTATACTTTAATTGCCTAGAAGCAGGTCACCGAACAGATAGCTGTTCAAAACGACACAAGTGTGACCAAGCGAACTATACAAAAATGCTTTTACATGGGTCATTGGGTGAGACGACGGGACAAACTTTTGTAAGAAATCATCAACCACAGGTATTTACTAATAAAGTCTTGCCACCAGTTAACACGAAGCTGCTGTTTAATATTTTACCTGTACGGCTGTATGGAAAGGGAAGGGTTATAACTTGTTACCCCTTCATTGATGAAGGGTCTGGAATTTCATTAGTCAACAAGCGTCTGACAGATCGAGATAACATGATCACGGAACCTTCAAGTCGAGTAAATATGGAGGTGTCAGGTATCAGGCACAACAGCAGGAGGTTCCAGTTAAGGAATATTAGGATCGTTAGTGATCTTCGGCTTCCTACCCAAACGTTGGATTTAACCGCACTGCACACGAAGTATCGCCATATGAAACAAATCCCAATTGATGATTATCATCACAGAACTGTTAATTGGGGTAGACAATGTTCACCTAGGAGTCCCGCGTAAAGTCGTGGCAGAGGGATGGAAGAGTCCAACTGTCGTTCTAACGAAACATGGATGTGTAGTCTACGGCAAGGAAGATAAAACCCTATGAAGGTAATTATCATGCGCTCTTCGCACAGGTTCTTCGTCAAGTCCAGCTTGATGTCTAGGTGAACAATTACATAATAGGAGACGACCTTGGAACGCGGACCGTCGAGAAGGTAACAGAGTCTGTTGATACGTATAGAGCGAAAGATTTACTGAACGCCACGACCAAGCGCTTAGGAACGCGATTTTAAACTGGACTACTGTAGAAGTCTGATAGCATAACCCTACCAAAAAGTCGAAAGATGGCAGTAAGAAGGTTCCGTAGTCTGGAAAATAAGTTCATGCAAAACAATAGCTTTCACTACGAATATACCCGAATCATGCTTAAATACAAACGAAAGAGATATGCGAGAAAATTAACTGAATCAGAGAGATCGATCAGAGAAGGTTGCACTTGGTACTTGCCACATTTCGGGGTGGCCAACCCAAACAAACCGGGAAAACTACGTTTAGTCTTCGACGCTGCGGCGCAAGTTGGTGGAATCTTGTTAAACCACATGCTTAGTGGTCCAAATGAATGTCAGCCCTTGACGGCGGTTCTGATGAAGTTCAGGCAGAGGCCGATAGGTGTTTGCGACGATATCGTCGAAATGTTCTATCAAGTCAAAACTCGCCAAGAAGACCAAATAGGTCAACGATTCGTCTGGAGAACGGATCCGAGGGAACCCATTGGGGAGTATGTAATGACAACTATGACATTCGGAGCTACCTGCTCGCTCTGTTAGGCAAAATTCGTTAAAAACCGAAACGCGGAGGAATTTCGTAGACGCCATCAAGAATAACCACTACGTGGACGATTTTGTTCATTGTTTTGAAACAGAACGAGAGGCCGTGCGTGTTTCGGAGGAGGTCATTTGGATTCAGAAACAAGGAGGTTTTGAGTGTTTCGTATCGAACTCCAAGAGATTAATGAAGACATTCGAAGATACCGAAGACCAGTTCTCTGTCCTGAATTTGGATGTAAGCGAAACAAAATACTAACAGAAGGTGTTGGCATTGCACTGGGATACAAACCAGGACGTGTTCAAATTCATCATGACGTTTACGAAAATTGATCCAGCATTATTAAATGGAAACCGGAAGTCAACTAAGCGTGAAATATTAAGCATTGTGATGTCGGTGTTTGATCCATTTGGGTTAGTGGCGCAGTACAACTTGATGGCCAAGTTGGCCTTACAGTCCGTATGGCGACAGCAAGCAGACTGGGACGCGAAAATACCTGATGTAGGAAATACAATCTGGTTGAGATGGTTTGACAGATTGAAGGATATGGAAGATATAAGCGTTCCCCGCTATTACAAAATTAAATTTCACCTCAACGCCTATAGAACAGCACATATTCTGCGATGCAAGTGAGCAGGCCTTTGCAGCAGCAGCAAACATGATGATTCCCCCTGTCGAGGCGTCTTACTGGCGGTCCACAACAGCCTTAACTCTTCTCCCATTAGCATCTCTTCATCCTCTAAAGTCGACTTTGTCGCTATAAAAATATCACTCCCCTTCAAGTCCCTTTACGTTTTATGTTGCTACATCCTGCCAGCTCAACCTACTGAATTTTACCAACTTGTTGTCGATGCGATCGACTATTTAATTGACCTGTCTGACTCTACTGACGATATCTTTATTTTCGGCGACTTTAATCTTCCTCAGCTACAGTGGATTCCATCAGACGATCAATCGTTCTTCATCGCTTCAAATGCCAACTCAGCTAAGGAATGTTTCTTCTTAGATCGCTTAACAGACTCAAGTCTATGCCAAGTCAGTGATGTATCCAACTATATGGGCAGGCAATTGGACCTTATTTTCACAACAGATTCCATTAACTCCTCAGTCTCACTTTGTCCCCTATCTCTCTCTACAATCGATAACTACCACCCCCCCCCCCCCTTCTACTTTCATTTTTTCATAACTCTTCTTTCCAGTCCACTCCTCACACAACTCTCTCATCCTACGACTTTCATAAAGCAAACTTTCACAAAATCAGTGACTATCTTAGCAGATCCCCCCTTAACTTTCACAACCTAAGCGTAAATGATGCCTTATCCATTTTTCATAAAGAAATATTTAATTCTTTCAGCCTTTACGTTCCGTTTTCTCGCCTTAAAACATCATCTACTAGTCCTCCCTGGTATAATCGCAAGCTTCGTTCCTTACGAAACAAGAGAAACAAGTTATGGGCTGTTTTCCTGCGTACCAGATCCTTGTCCGACTATTCCAACTATCTTGGTGCTTATCTTCATTTCACCGAACTTTACGATTCCCTTTACCATCGTTACCTTAACAATGCGCAAGTCAACCTTATAAATGACCCTAAGTCCTTTTACCAATTTGTTAACTACAAAAGAAAGTCCGATGATTACCCTCCTTCCCTCTCTTTCAACAACAAGTCATCAACCGATCCACTCACCACTGCCAACCTATTTGCCAGCTTCTTTAAACAATCCTTCACCAACGACTCCTTTGTACCAGATCCCTCCTATTTTCGTTACCTACCGAACTTCTCCAACGGCCCACATCTCTCTCACATCTTGGATCCCTCTTATATCGAATATAAATTACACCAACTCAATGACGAAATTACACCAGGTCCAGATGGCCTCCCTGCCATATTTCTTAAAAAATGTTCTTCGTCTCTTTCCCTTGCCCTTTCTGATCTCTTTCGTCTATCCCTTTCACAAGGAGAATTTCCTCAGGTTTGGAAAACCTCCTTTATAACCCCGATCCACAAAAAGGGATCAAAGAACGAAATAACAAACTATCGTCCAATCGCTAAACTCTCCCATATTCCCAAACTCCACGAAAGTATTTTGTATGAAGCTCTAAGTTTCCAATGCAAATCACTTATTTCCCCTAGACAACATGGCTTCCTAAAGGGTAGGTCAACCACCACAAATCTTGTTGAATTCGTATCCTTTGCCATCTCTGCCCTAGAGAACGGCAACGAAGTCGATGTAGTTGCAACCGATTTTAGCAAAGCCTTCGATAAAATATCTCATCGATTAATACTTTTCAAATTGTCTGCCCTCGGCTTTGAACCCATACTGTTAAAATGGATATCTTCTTACCTCGAAAACCGTTTTTTCAGTGTTCGTTTTAGGTCAGCCCACTCCACTCCATTTTTGGCCACCTCTGGAGTTCCTCAAGGTAGCCATCTCGGCCTCTTCTCTTTATATTAACCATAAATGATCTCGATAGGATCATCAAATACTCCTCCGTCTCCTTTTACGCCGACGATACCAAATTTTTCAAAACCATTTCCTCTCCCCACGACTCCTTCCTTCTTCAACAAGACCTTGATAGTTTTTCGATCTGGTGCCTCAAAAATTGTTTGGAACTTAATATCACCAAATGCCAGTCCATCACCTTTTCACATAAGCGGCTCAAATCTCCTCCCCGATTCTACCGTCTCCACAACCAACCGATCTCCTCCGTTGAATCTCTTCGCGACCTCGGCATTTTGTGTGATAGGGAGCTCAATTTCCGTTTGCATATGGATGGGATAATCCTTAAAGCCAACTCTGCACTAGGTTTTGTAAAACGATGGTCCAAAGAATTCACCAACCCATACGTGACCAGGTCCCTCTATATTACCTTTGTTCGTCCCCTTCTAGAGTACGCTAGTCAAGTATGGTCCCCATATCATCGCGTTCATATCTCGAGAATCGAAAGCATCCAGCGCCGTTTTCTTCGATTTGCTCTTCGAGGTTTGCCCTGGGATGATTCTTTTACTCTGCCCCCCTATCAAAATCGTCTCAACCTTATTAACCTAAACACCCTGGAGGAACGCAGAGATGCAGCCGACTTTCTCTTCATTCATCGACTTCTTTCAGGTCAGGTTGAATGCATGTCCCTTCACAATTCTATTTTCCTCAACACTAACCCTCGTAATCTACGTACCCCTCGTCTCTTCTATCTCCCAACCCACCACACCACCTATGGCGCGAACGAACCAATCTCCCGCATGCTACGAAAAATTAATTCAAACCCTAGCATCTTTGACTTCCACCGCACCACTTCCTACCTCAAATCGGTTCTCCTTCACCACAACAACCAACCTTAGTTTTAAGTATTAATTTAAGTTTAATTTTAAGTTATAGCTTGTATTAAGCCGAATAAATGGAGGCTTTCGCCCCCACCAAAAATAAAAAAATAAAAAAAAAAAAATACTGGGGAATACCCAATGAAGACGGCACGGGAAGGCTGGCATTCGTAGTAGTAAAAACGAAATGTGCCCCGTTGAAATTAACTGCAATACCAGGCCTTGAATTACAGTCAGCAGTATTGGCTTCACGTTTGCTTGAAATTGTATTGCTATATCATCACCCCTAATAGGATAGTCATGTGGTGCGACTCCAAGACCGCATTGTCATAGATATGTTCGGATCATAGAAGATACAAGCTGAATGTAGCGCATCGCGTGAGCGAAATTCTAGACACCACCAAAATTGCGGAATGGAGGTGGCTACAAAGCGCACTTAACCTGGCGAACTTTGGCACACATATGAAATAGAGAAAGCGTTAGTCATGGCCTCCACCGATGCCCACCACGAAAACTGAGGATTAACTTAGTAGGAAGGCTAAGTTGTCCGCCCATGGGACAACTACCGGTCTACAGACTAACACCGTTTGTGAGGCCCTTCTCCTTTGTAGGAATAGATTACATTTTTTCAGTACGACCGGGTGACGTACCGAGAAGTGATGGACAGCGCTCTTTACTTGCCTTACTGTAAGAGCCGTACATCTGGAAATAGTCCGTGATCTCACGACCGATACATGTTTGATATGCATCAGGAATTTCATCAACAGGCGGGGAGTTCCGGTACGTATCCAATCGAATAACGCTACGAATTTCGTCGGAACGAATGCACAACAAAAACGGCAGTTAAAGTAACTGGATCACGGTATCATCGCGGACCCCATGGACATGCGCTCTATAATGAGAACCTCCAAGAACATAGCCTATACAGCCTCGCCAGCGAGGCCGAGAACATGTTCAACTCGCTACCACTGACTCACATAGCGTTAGACACACCGACTGATGAACCCATAATCCCTAATCCATAAACCATAATCCTCGCGAAGAAGAATTACATGTGACAAGAAAACACTGGTACCGGGTACAGCAGATACAACATCGTTTCTGGAACAAATGGGTAACGAAGTAACTTCCAGACTTGTGCCGTAGGATGAAATAATACCAAGCCGTCAATCCACTTGCCGTTGACGACATAGTTTTGGTGTGAGACAAGAGTATACACCGACCGAAGTGGCCAGTGGGCAGGATAATCCAAGTACTTATGGGAGCGCGTGCAGACTCGAATGGGTAATATCAGACGACCGGCGTGCATGCTGTCCAAGTTAGATGTGAGTGAATCTGGGACGTCATAGATTCACGGGATCCGGGATGTTGTGGATCTTAATAAATTGATGTGAACGACCCCTAACGATATTCTTCGAAACCACGATAACACGATATCGATAACCTTTGTAAGCACTAGTATTCTCCTTTCCTCAAAACGTCAACATTTTTTATACACAATTTCCGGAATTTTACTTTCTTTTTTGTTAATGCTGTTTGTGAGAGGTTGGACGAACACAAATGTAAGTAACTTAAATCTACAAATATTGTACACATCATATAATCTTTTTTTATAGGAAAATAAAATAATCACAAGAGTCAAAAGTTCAACTGTGGCATTTTATTTATGTGGTCCGAGACAATCAGCTACGATTCACAACGGACATTTAGGCATAATTTAGTGCAAAAGCCGAATGCGTTAATCAGTGTGGTGGCCGGGATGTTCGTGGCAGATAAAAGAATTCATTCACCACTGAACGAACCACTAATTAGTTCAATACTGTCAGAGTACCTTTGCCACACAGTAGCGATAGACCTTTGCAGTTGTCATAATCGATTATTTTTCCAGGTTCCCTGAAATAGTTCAACTAGGAAGCCAGAAGTTGCAATTTGTCATTTAATATCTGAAATCAGTTTTTGCAACATTTGAAATATCAGAGATAGTCAGTTCCGAGAATGGTTCACAGTTCACCCCAATTCAAAAATGAGACTTTCGTCGATTTGCTTAATCTTTTGGATTCATGAATGTCAGTTTAAGGCTTCATTTTCTTCAAAGTAATGGGTTAATTGAGTCAGCAGTAAAGATTACAAAGATGCGTTTTAAGAAAAATTAAGAAGATCCGCAATTAGTCTATTAGAGTACCAGGCTACGCCACTCACAAATGAGTTAAATCCTGCAGAACTCCTTATGGGCCGAAAAATTCTCTCAAAAATACTGATAACAAGATCGGTTACAACCCAAGCTCATCAATTTGGATCAAATCAGGAAGACTGACTGATCAGACAAAAACAAGGAACAACTCTTTAACAAGCGACTCGGATGTAATGTAATCTGGATTCAGGATATCCAGCAATGGGGCCGAATTCAAGATAAGGCTGATACGCCTCGGTCATTCTACATAAAGGACTACACTTGTGCGACCGCCAAAAGAAAGGTGATTTTTGGGAACTACTGCTCTATCAAATGTTTCAAAATTTGGAGGATATATTTATACATAAATAATGAATATACACTGAAATTTTCAAAGGAAAAAATTAATTTTCAGCCAGTTAATCGCTATCTCCCAAGTAACAAAAAAAGGTTGTAAGAAGTGTAGTCAGTCACGGAGGCATCCATGATGCAGAAGTAGATTGCAGTGGCACGCTCGCAGTTGCTGTGACGCTATAATTCCGTTGAGCAGAATTTTAGCTTCTGAGACATGAATGCTATCGGTCGTTCGTTTTTCTTCGCGTCCACCTGGAATAGCACACTACCCACTCCAGTCGTTGAAGCGTCGCATTGTATGTAAAGCTTCTTTTAAAGTCCGGATTTGAGAGTAGGGGTGTGTCATTTGTCAAAGTAAAATGTTCTTCTTTCTTAAAGACGCAGATAGTGCGGATAAGTTTGGATTAAACCGCATATACTACCCCGTCATCAATAGAAACCGACGGACTTGCTTAGGAGTCTTCGGTATAGGGAATTTCTCTACCGCCGACATCTTGTCTGGTTCTGTCTTAAGACTGAAATCGCCAACTATGTATCCTTAATACTTAATTTCGGGATAGCAAAATTTGCTGCTTCCGAAGTTGATCGCCAATCCTGCTTCCCTTAAACATCTGGCCACCTCGGATAGTAATCTGGCATGGAAATCAAAATTTGGAGAACAAACCAAAAGATCATCGAGATAGACAACGATCTTCTTCTTTTCTTCTTCAACCGATGGGGAATGACTTTGTTCATTAGCTGACACATTCTCTGGGCTGCATTACACAGACCAAACGGCATGACCGTGAGTTGGGTAAGTGGCCGCCCAAGGACTGTGAAAGCTATCTATCTCCCTTGATTTCTCCTCCAAATGAATCTACCAAAACGATCGATTACCCTAATTCGATCATTTTCGATCCAGCTCGTCATATACGCATAAGAGTTTTTGTATCGCTGGCAAAATGGGGTAATGTCGCTATTTGATAGAAGCTTGGTTGTCGTCTACTTCAATGATATGCTGTAGAAGGTTGGTCTTGCCTAGCCTAACTCGAAGCCCTTCAAAAAGTCCACTCCTAAATATAATGGTTATTGTAGATTCGGGACCACGAATATTTCTATGCCCCTGGTTTTGACTTGCCATGAGACAGGAGAAGTAAAGCGTCCGAGTATTTTCTGATGGTTGGCATCAGTTGTCCCTACATCGGCTGTCATATTCGTTAGGGCAATGTTATGTCTCTTAAGAAAGTCTTGCGCCCCTTTTCCCAAGTAGTTTATATATGCGCCACTGTCTAGCAGACCGAGGACATCCTCTCCCAAGACATTTATTTGGGCGAACGGCCTGTTGTGGTATCGCATTGCTATCACAGATTCGAGTATTCTCTTTAGTCGTCGTCTTTTTATTGCACATTGTTTCCTTAGTCTTTGTATGTATTTTTTTTTTTTATATTTTCTTGTATTCTCCACAGGAACTGTCTCTTCTCCGAAAATACGCTTCTTTGCTTTGTTGTATATCACTATCCGTTGGTAGAGGCTCTTCCGTTGAGGAAGATCGGGATACGTCCGAGCTGCAAGTATTGTGGGGTCACGTCGCAGGATACTTAATGTCTGGGTTTTTCGAGATTCGCCGGGGTTTCATTGCTATGTGATCCTGAGACGTATTTCTCGGAGTAGGATACATAAGGTTAAATAAGCTTTAGGTTAAGTTTTAATTCGTTGAATTAAATTCAGTATTTAGGATTTAGGTTAGTGTGGAATTAGTTAGTTTTAGGCGCGAATATTCCGGGCTTGCACACAAATGTGGTCTTCCTTTTCCTTTCCTCTTTTTTTTCGGCACGAGATAAAAGGGTAAGTGAGTTGTGGTGCACGGGGTAGTGGCAAGAATCAACCTAATCCGACGAGTTAGAGCTGAGCAACGTGACAACGGCTTTCATCGTGCATGAAATCAAAAAAACAACAAAAAAGATTATTAAACAAGAAAGTATTGTATAGGCAATGACCCATGATTGTGAAAAAAAAAAAAAATTGAAATGTAACGAGATAGCAGAGTTTTGAAAAGATTATCGAAATTAGTTCGAAAATTTGATGTTTTTTGCCACGCTGAAATTACATTTTTCATACAATCCAAAAACTGTATAAACAACGTATGAAAGGTAGGCAAAAAAAAAAGATCGGATGATTTATCTTTGAGTTACAACTGCAGCAAATTTGAAAAATGTAGTTTCGGGAAAAACGAAATCAAAAAATGATTGGTTTTTGACCGCTGAGCACCTACTTTTTAGAAGACTGTAACTCAAAAATTATTTGAGATATTCATTTGAAATTTTAGTATCTTAGTATAGACCAATGAAATATAAAAAAAATATCACACTAGGTGTGCCCCTTAAAACTGATACCGGAAATAGTTTTCATCTTTACAACGCTCACAGGACAAAGGTTCCGCATCCCACATACAGATTCAAACACCGTTATCCTTTAATCATTTGACTTGCTCGTCAACAGAGGATCCGTAATTATCTAAGATTGTTAGTTGGTACATGATACTTTTTGATCTCTTTCGTATACGGTTTTGGGCCTCGTGACGTAAGGCAGTATCATGTCACTGGTCGAGCAAACAGTTGCATTCTTCATGAGAAAGAATTTACTCATGCTGCATCTACGACATCTTTGTTCTTTTTCCATTGATGTGAATTTGAAATGTTTTGATTTCTATTTTCAGAAATTCATAAAAATTTTCTAAATTAATTTTGGGTTTATTTCTGAGTTTTTTTTTTGATGAAAACGAAAAAATATCGCACTAAATTCACAAAAAAAAAAAAATCTCGTTGAACTAAACTACAAAAGCAAACAACTTTTGTCACGTTATTGGTACAATAGATTTTTGAATTGATTTGTACAATTACTAAAAAAAAAATTAAATAAACAATTCAAAATTTGCTGACGTTAAAGTGTGCTGAATGAATATTCATTTCAAAAACGGAGTGGGCCTGTCTCTGTGGACTGTGGACCAATAAAACAGGTCAATGCAACGACTAAGCTTGCAAATAAAAACCAAACGAACGATACACTCTTTATTGCATGAATAATTTATTTAATTTTAATTTTATTTATTTGTTTTCGTTTTTTTTTTTTTTTTTTTTTTTTTTTTACTTTGCCATAGCCCCGAATTCATTGGTGTTTAATAATTTCCCTGTGGTGCCTTACTTTAAACAATTGCATTGAATACAAATGAAGTTGAGGCAGTGATTTGCAAAATAATAATAAAAAAAAAAAATTAAATAAATTAGCGAAAAAAAAAGAGAAAAAATCATATGACCAAACAAATTTGTTTTCGAAAAATGTTTGTATTTTCATTTCGGAATTCGGATTTCGTTTATTGTATTTTGTATTAAGAGTACGTTGGCGCGGGGTCTTTTGTTAACAAATGCAAACTCGTTACCGAGTTATTCTGCGTTTTTTTTTTTTTTTTTTAATTTCTTTTTTGTTTTGTTGTTTACATTTGCATTTGACAAGTTGTATTTGCATTTAATTTTGTTTTTGAAAGTGCGGCGGAAATGAATGCGTGGACCTGTCCTGGGTGGTATAGTGTCTATTTGAAGCAGATCTCGATATATATACTTTATGGGGCTAAATAGTAAATGTTTTTGATTGAAGTAAATTTTAATTTTAATTTTATTTGTTAAAGCTTAATTGATTCTTGTTTTTTGTTGTTTGTTTGAGTTTGAAATTTTTTTTTTGTTCACAAAGTTTTGTGATTTAAGTTTTAAATTTACAAAAGAGTGGATTTGTGGTTTAAATCTGGTTTATACTGTTAGTGACTGATAATGGGATTTCTATTTACAATTGAATTGGACTATAAATTTAAGGAGATCCTGAATTTAATGGTAAATGCTGTGGGTAAACGTATCGTGAAATTTTGTAAAAAAAAAAACTATTTCGATAAATGAAATGATTTTTTATAAACTTAGGGGCAGCAATGTGAACAATAATTATCATGATAAGATTAAACTACAGCATTTGGGACGGGCTTGTAGAATATTGCATCAGGAATTCTTTTGTCATAGGCTAAATGGGATTTATTGATGGCTGTGGTCGATAGGGAATGGTCGTCATCAAAGTAACAATCTGTATCCTAGACACATGCTAGTATGTGTCTTATGGTGCCCATAAGGCGCCTTGCCGAAGCCTTTAAAAAGGCTTACTAGTCTATTGTATGTATTCACCTTCAAGGCAATCATATCTTGAGTGAACCAGCATTTCTTACCCATGAATTCAGCGAGGTCGCATTCTTCCGTCGCTGCAATACCTGCACGGCAGTGTTATAGTTCAGGCCAATTTGTATGCAAAAGCTGCTTTCAATATGCTATCTCATGTCTCGAGAAGCAGAGATATTATCAAACGAGAAAATAGTGCTATGTTATAAGTATAAGATCAACACCGTTACAAGGTAACCGCGAACCATTATAAATAGATATCTTTTCAATATCTTAAGGATCTTCTAGCCAAACCTTATATCAAATGACCAACTACCCAATATTATAGACTAAGCACCACCAAAATGAAGGATTAAGTATCAGTGGACTGGAAAAACCATATAGCGTCAAAATAGTTCCATTGCATAGTACGCCATGCAATAGAATTCACCTATCCAATCAGGTAGATAATTGGGCATCCTTTAACATGCATGAAGAAGAACAATCGAGGGGGAATTCAGATCTTTGGCCATGACTTGGAGAGCTTGGCAGAGCGCCAAACACGATGGTGCCCAGATTTCGTTAACTTCGTACCGAAGACAAGTGATCAAGGAACCTAAGTAAATATGGATGGATATTTGGATGGATGAGGCTTAATTTATAATGCAAAATAAAACACATAAATTTGAAAGTGAACTAAAAATTTTTAATTATTGGTTAAAAGAACAATTCATGGCATTTACTTTTTTAAAACGATATCAGGTAAATATTGGCCACACTTACGTCTGTGGTGATCCATTTGGAAGGTTAGATGTCGGGCGAATTGTTCGAGTATACCGACAGGTATTTCGCGCATAAGACGAGTTATGTTGGCTTCCAAAGCGTCATTCATAGCTGGCTTATTCCTGAAGACCTGAGACTTTACATTACCCCAGAGAAAATAGTCCAAAGGTGTAATATCGCACGATCTAGGCGGCCAATCTACAGTAGCAAAACGTGAAATTAAGTGCTCAACAAAATGATTTCTCATTGTTTCAAGCGCTGTATGGCTCATAGCGCCGTCTCGTTGAAACCAGAGGTTTGATTTTAAATAGGCTTTTTTTGACAGATTATGCATGACTCCTATCAAACTGCTTTGTCATTTCTGTTCAGTATAATTTGGCAAGTTATCATGGAAAGACTCACACCACAATAGTGTCTCCAAATTGTTCAGCTGTATTCCAAATATAAGTGTTTTGTGAGAAATGTTTTTCTTGCGATTCGAAGAATCGACCGACTGAAACCACTATTGCCAATACCATTTGAAAATTTGAGTCCCAATTTACATAAATGGATGATACTCGACCGGTTAGACCACATCCAGCACGTAGTGAAGAGACTATATTAGCTGTAGCTGAGAGTGTACACAAGGACCATGACGAAGCATTTCGTCGTAGTTCTTAGCAGCTTGGCTTAGCGTATTCGACAACTTGGCATATTTTACGTGAAGACCTCGGCCTAAAAGCGTACCAAATTCAGTGATTAAGCTCATTTCTGGCTCAATGGAACCGTAATAAACAAAATTGCCATATTTGGCTTCATGAATAACCCGGTATGGTGTGGTTTATGGGCTGGTGGAATCATTGGTCCATATTTCTTCAAAAATGAGGCAAATCAGAATGTTACCGTCAATGGTAACTGTTATCGAGCCATTTAACGAACTATATGCTTCCTGAAATTCAAGCACATGGTCTCAATGAGCTCTGGTTTCAACAAGACGGCGCTACGAGCCATACACCGCGTGAAACAATGGACTTGTTGAGAAATCATTTTGGTGAGCACTTAATTTCAAATTGGCCGCCTAGATCGTGCGATATGACAAAGTCTCAGGCCTTCAGGAATAAGCCAGCTACGATTGACGCTTTGGAAGCCTCAATGTTATCCGCGAGATACCAGTCGCTATGCTTGAACGAGTAGTCTAAAATTGGACCTTCCGAATATACCACCTCAGTCGTGGCCAATATTTAGATGAAATCGTTTTCAAAACAATGCCATGAATTGTTCTTTTAACTGGTAATAAAAAATTTAAGTTTGCTTTCAGATTTATGTATTTTCTTTTACATTATAAATCAAACCTTACGATGAATCACCCTATATTAGCCTAATATGCAGAATTTTTGAACAAGCTTCTGGCCAAGACAACAAGGTCCAGAATATACCCTTAAAATCGGTTATAGCGCCAGGATAGATAAGGGGACCAGTTGGAAAGCATAGCCTTCACGACAGGACTTTTTGCAACGAGCTTAGGCTTATTGACTATGTGACGGAACGAAATATCACAACAGTTAGCACATGGTGCGGTCATCTCAATATAGGTATAGAAGGTGATATGGAGATCTCCGGATCATGAAACGCTAACATAATTCTAGTGCTCTGGACGTTCTTAATTATTAAAATGTTCCGGGCAGCATCACTATCTTGTTGCAGCTAAAGGGCGAATGTGGATTTCCCAAACGGTACAACAAAGAAGAACTTTTGTAAGAAGATATAACGCTAAAAAGCTGCAATCACAAGACTGTTAGAACCTTCGCCCAACGCGTATTCCGAAACCTCTCAACAACTTCAATGCTACCAGCATCAAGTATTGAGGACCTGCTGATGTGCTGGGTCTCACTCCACAACCACAAAGAATCGCTGGTTCGATGAAAATTGCTGGCAAGCACATGCAACTAAACAGGAAGCGTATGAAGCTGGCGATGCGGCGAAAGGCGCCTTCTCATTGACTGCTCTAGAACACGAAAATAGAGCAAGAGAAACGCGCGTTCAAAAATATTGAGAGTTTCCACTCCAGGACGAAGTTTTAACAACAGGGTAAAAGAACGTCTATAGAAATGAAGACGGAAACCTTTTAGTAAAATCACGGTTAGGGCTGAGAATATGGAAAAGCTTTTTCTACATACCGTATGCCGGTAACGCTGGAACTCACAAGACAGCACCGTAGGCACAATATTGCAAAAGCCTGAGCAACTATTAGCGAATGTCGATGATATTGAAATAATTGGCAGAGCTCAGTGGGCTGTCATCGGTACGTTCGCTAGTATTCAAACGAAAGGTGTCAAGATGGGTATGGCAGTAAATGAAAGGTATACCAAGCATATGCTGACAACAAGAAGGGACACAAAACATCGAATAATTGTACAGAACTTCACTGTCGACAGCTTTATTTTCAAGTTAGTAAGAGATTTTGTCTATTTTGGCTTTGCTATCAACTCCGCTAACAACACCTCAGCGGAAATAAAACGAGGAATCGCTCTTGCAAATGGAAGGCAATTGCCAAGAAGGCAATTAAATAGTAAGGCCCTATTCCAAACATATTAGGAGACCCTATATAAGACCTTGATCACCCCAGTCCTACTTTATGGCGCTAAAGCCTGGACTCATTAAAAAGCGGATGAAGATATCCTCGATCGTTTCGAACGCAACATCGATCTAGCTAGAAAACTGCGCATAAGTTATCTGAGACTGTTAGGACATGTAGATCGACTGAGCTCCAAAGCTCCGACTGTCATGTGTTTTTAAATTGAACTTAAAAGTAAAGGAAAACTTGGTGTGCAGGTACTTAGCGATAGAATTTAACTGGAGAGGCTTATCAATGTGAGCATTGAGGTGGGAAAATGAATCTGAAAATGAAGGAGATGTTTTTGTTTTGTTTTTTTTTTTTTACCTTGAGTGGAGCAAGTCGCACATATCCTCAAAGCTTCGTCTGCAGTTACTACAGACCTACTGCTTTCGTTAGTGAAAGCGCTCTCGTCGCCGAAACCTTCATGAAAGAACAAATAAAAGGAATGCTTATTAAGCTTCCAAAAAAGGCAATATTCCATATTGTCAAAATTGTACTGACATACCGTCACACAAATGCGGCGCCCGGAAAAGTTCGATAATTAAAGGGGACGAATGCTTGGCCATCATACCTAAAATCACTTTCGTTTCGAATAAAACTCTCTAAAAAGTTTGAAGTTTCATACCAACCACCCTCTGTGTGACATTTGATAACCGCAGATAAATTATCTTCCCACTGTATCACCCAACTCCTTACTTAACCACATTCCGTCAAAAACTTTAAATTAATGATTCTCCTGCGCACGTGTCACAAAGTACCAAGCCAAATTCGAAAAATGCCAAAGAATCTCCCCCAAACCACAAGTAACTTATGCTTCATCCTTTCAATAAAAAAAAAACCCAGGAACAAAATCTTAAAATAAATCTCCACCTCCCAATTATTGAATTCAATCAGCATCACCCAGTCACCCTGGTCGTCGGGCATCAGCCTCCTCACAGCCGGCCACAGTGTAAATGATCTGGAAAATTCAATGTACCAACTCGTCAAATCACACGCCCCAAGAGTATCTCAAAATTGTGCCTGAGGGTGCCATGACGACCATTTAAAACACCGGTACTATTCGTACCGGCCGGCAGTGCAAGTATTCGATAGGAAAAAAGCCTTGATTCTCGCTTTTTTCCGTTGCTTTTGTTCTCGCTATGAGAGGAGTGTTTCAAAAAAAAAAAAAAAAAAAAAAACTGAAACTGCTGCTCTGGACAGACCCGGACCTCCCTGCAATTCAGTGATAACCTACATTTGTGCCGGGTTTTTTTAGAACCAACTAAGGGTTGAATCGTTTGTATCCCAAATCACTCAAAGCAAAAGGCCAATATATTCGTCCTTCTGCCACTTTTCCAAATTGCGATTGTACGAGAATACTTCGACCAACGCTAGTACAGTCGGAAGTCCACATGGGTCCTTGGTTGCTATGAAACGTGCATGTACGAATACGTACGCTCCAGAAACCCAATGAAGTGCAAATGTCGCTCCATTGAACTACTTGTGTTGAATTGGCATTGGCAATGCGGTCAAAATGTGAATTTTCAAGCCCGGCGTTCTCGTGTTCCAATACTGGACTTGCGACACTTTCCTTCCAGTTGTGTGATTCTGATTTCTTCGTCCTTATTTTAGGAATAGCTACGTTTATGAGTATAAGCACGCACACACACATACATACAAACTTGGTGTTAGCAACTAGAGTTTGGTTTGGCAGTTTGGAGCGCATTTGAAATCGAATTGAAGGAGAGGAAAATTTATGGTTTCCATTGGAGTGCCATTACTTTGCGGTTATCCGTCGCTGTCGATGTTGTCGTTGCCGTAGTCGCTGTCCTTCTTTTTTGGTAGCATGAGGAAGAAGAAATTTTACACTTTAAGGACCTACATTACGATAAGGAGAATGTACCGCATTCAAGCAGACGGTTTCATGTTTATTTACCCGTGGTACGAATAAATGGGCAAATAGTTTGAGATATGAAATTGGTGGCTTGTGAACGCAGTTGTTTGGAAGTAGTTTGGGGTGGAGTGCAATGTTGGTAGCAATGGGTGAATCTTTCAATTGCAGAATTTTCGACTGTTTTTCTAAGTGTCACATGTGTCCGACTGAGATTGTGAAATATTGCTTAAGTAATTGGAATGATTTAGTGGCAATCTGCGAACACGGATAAGGGGAAGTAGTCTTGAATGTACGTGGCATATTTCGATCAACGAAAGGAGTTGGGCCTGTTAGTTGACTTGTGTTTTTACTCGGTATATTAAAACTACGGAGCTTTAAGTCTTACAGCGAGAAAAGTAACGAATTGTTAACCTCGTTCTTGCGGTATCCCAAGATATTTGCTGCAATTTGTGATAATTTGTGTTTCAAGATACTAAAATTCAGTACCCAGGGGTGTTAAAGTGACACTTGGCTGCAGTTAATAGTAAAGCAAGGGTAAAATATAATTTTTTAGATATAATACGTTTGACGGGTTACATGTAAAGATTCTTAGAGAATAAATGTAATCCAATTTTAGGCAACTTGAACTTTATAACCGACACATGTGGAAAAATTTTACCAGCGCTGTGATATCATAAGACATAATCAGTTTAAAAAGAGTTTTTAACGAAAAATAGCATACGCAGGATTCTCTTAAAGGACCTGATAGTCAAAGTTAGATTCGTCTGTGATAATTTGCGAGAAACAGTATGACTAAAGAGAACACGAATCAGTTCTAACGAAGTTGCAGTTTATTGCTTTTTTGAAGAATATTGAAAACCTTGTAGATCGAATTTAATTCGATAATGGCGTTGCCAAGTTGGGTCATTGCATTAAAAGCTATTATCCGCGATTATACTCGTGCAGTATAAATTCGCCTTTCTTAGATAATCTTCAAGGAATCACATATCCTACCATCACTAGATGGAATCATTGAAAGATAAGTACAAGCATCGACGACAAAAGAAAACATCTGCTGCTGTGTCGTTTATCACTATTTTTGTTTTCTGCAACACCAGCAATACATTGGATGACTAGAATATTGCTTTCTTGATTAATTTGCTGAGGCCTACCGATTACATAAAATCTCTATTAGCTTCAGCTATCCACAAACCGATGAAAACAATCCATTTCACTGTTTCTCCATCGTTAGCTAATCCTTAGGCGCTTCAAGACGGTTGAGGTCAGCTTCTACCTGTGCGCACCACCTTAGGTGAGATCTACCTCTATTACGTTATTCTTCTGGGTTAGACAGAGGATATTCGCTTTCGAAAGAGTTCATGCTTTAGCGTCATAAAGAGGTCTGGGGTGATCAAGGTTTTATATAGAGTCTCCTGAGTTTTTCTAGTTAGGGCCTTGGTATCATACTCATTTACCTTCCTAGCCCAAAGAAAGAAAGAGAGATTGACAAGAGATATACTTCCTTTAATTTCTGTTAAGGTCTTGTTAGCAGAATTGATAGCAGAGCCTTAATACAACGAAATTATTCGTCGATGTTGTGTCCCTGCTTGTTCATAGCGTATACTTCTTTTTGCCTTCTTTTACGGCTAAACCCATTTTGGAAAAGAGTTGCAGCCCTGTTCAGTTGCACATACTTTTGAAAGATTGTGACTCCAGTATTCCCCTGTGATTCCACACAATTCTTTCAAGTGTGATATTGATATAGGTTGATTTATCGTGAGGTTTGTTTTATAATGTAAAATAAAATACATATTTTTAAAAGTGGACTTAAAATTTTTATTATTGGTTCAAGGAACAATTCATGGCATTTACATTTTAAAAAGATATTATGGAAATGTTGGCCATGACTACGTCTGAGGTGGTCCATTTGGAAGGTCTAATTTTGGGCGACTCGTTCGAAAATAGCGACTGGTATCTCGCTGATAACACGAGTAATGTTGGCTTCCAGACTGTCAATCGTAGCTGACTTATTTCTGAAGACCTGAAACTTTAGATATCCCTAGAGAAAATAGTCCAAAGGTGTGATATCACACGATCTAGGCTGCCAATTTACCGTAGCAAAACCAAAATGATTTCTCAACAAGTCCATTGCTTCACGCGCTGTATGGCTCGTAGCGCCGTCTTGTTGAAATCAGAGCTCTCCGAGACTATGTGCTTGAATTTTAGGAAGCACATAGTTCTTTAACATGGCGCGATAACGGTTACCATTGACGTTAACATTCTGATTTGCCTTATTTTTGAAGAAATATGGACCAATCATTCTACCAGCCCATAAACCACACCATACCGTTGTTTTTAATGGATGTAATGGTAGCTCTTGGTACTCTTCGGGCTGCTCATCAGCCCAAATATGGCAATTTTGTTTATTAATGTAACTATTAAGCCAGAAATGGGCTTCATCACTGATTAAAATTTCACGATAAAACAACAGATTTTCAATGAGTTTTTCCAAAGCCCATTCGCTCAAAATATGAGGCAAATTCAAGTCACCTGGCTTCAATTCTTACACAAGTTGAATTTTACAGGCTTTAAGGCCGTAAAATACGCTAAGTTGTCGAATACGCCAAACCAAGCTGCTGCGAACGACGACGATTCGATTCTTCACGATCTTCGCGTACACTCTCAGCTGTGGTCTAACTAGTCGAGTATTGTAAACTATGACTCAAATTTGAGAATGGTATTGGCAATAGTGGTTTCAGTAGGTCGATTATGCGCACCGTAAGTTCCTCGATTCGCACGAAAAACCTTTCTCACTGAACGCTGATTTTCGTAATACAGCTGAACAATTTGGAGACGCTGTTGTGGTGTGAGTCTTTCCATGATAATTAGCCAAACGATACTGAACAAAAATAACAAAGAAATATGATAGGAGTCATACGTGATCTGTCAAAAATGACCTATTGAAATACAAACCTCACGATGAATCACCCTATATATTGCTATCCTCACTTCGTTTTGGTCAGGCGGATGGAAGTTTTGGCTATCAACGTCTAAATTGAATGGTCAACTCTGCCTGGCGGCGTGATGTTGAGCTACGTCGCCGTGAGCAAAAATATTTTTTCTATATTCTCAGAACAGACTGTACTACAAGATTTCCTTCTGCATCTTTACGAGTTTTTTTTTACGGGTCTTTCTTCTTGCTGCATTCACACGTTCTTTTTACCTTATTCGCCTTCTCCTGTTTTTTTTTTTTTCTGGAAAAGCCGGTTTCCTTCCCACTCTCGTCCATCGTTACAGCGCCGCACTGGTTTATACGTTTCTTATATGGGTGAAAGCCAGCACATCAGTTGCGGCGTGTCTGATGGCATATTGGCAGCGTTGCCACTATTCTTCGTTACTTGATGCTGGCGGCGTAGGATTTTCTGAGCGATTTCCAGATACGAATTCGGCGAAGATTCTAGCAGTCTCTTGCATAATAGTTCTTCCTTGCTTTGGAGTTTGGTAAATCCACATTCGCACCTTGGCTGCTAAGTCAACGTTCGGACGTCTAGAATACCTGAGGCATGCGTTACGTTTTTCGCAATGGTTGTGGTTTTTCATCCTGCCGCAAAGTCAATAAGTCTAAGTCCGTGGCCAGAAGCTTTAGGTTTTGTTTACTCACTGACCTTTCCTATCAGACAATGCGTATATGTCTACAGGTAGTCGAGCAGTTCAAAGAATCATTCTTCGTCCTTGTCTTCCACAGGAGTATAGGCGCATATTAGGCTAATGTAAGCGAGTCCAGCCTTGATGCGGATTGTCATAGGACGGATTGTCAAAAGACTCCTTTGCCTAAGTATGCTACATATGGCAAATATGCATCCGAATAAGCTCTGTATCTTTTTCCTATAGCAATCACCATGATGCATAGTATATCACACTTTTTCATCCTCCTTATGTTCGCTCCATCATATCACGTTTCCTGGATAGCGGTAATATTTGCGTAACAGCGGTCAAAAGCCTCTGCAGACTATTCGGTTGCCTTTTAAACGTTGGCTAGGATGGTCAACAGTAAATCCATTTCCATCCGAGGCCATAGGTTGGCACGTCACATATTTTTAATCTTTTTGATCGATATAACATCGAAGGCCAGTATTATGCTGCTGGACGAGCATTTGTGTATTTGCTCAGTAAACCATCACTGGGAGGTATATTATGCACTATGAATTTGATTATTGTGCTGATGGCTCAATTCAAGTTATAGGATAGTCAGCCGTCGCCCGATTAGCAGCTATCTAGGTCCCAACGTTTAGGAGACTTACCATATTTCTCTGCAGCTGACGCAGTCGAAAAGGCCTCCTCTCTTCTAAATCTGACAAACAATTTTGAAATTCTATGCATCGGGCATGCTCCTCTCTGACTATATCTTACAGATGAGGTGTTACATTTACCCAATTAGGTCATTTCCAGCAACATTTTTCAGCAGAATATGTAGTTCATCTGCGAGGCTCAATCCTCGATATTGCTAGCTTTACTTCTTCTACATATGTATCATAGTATGTAGATTAGGAAAACAGATTTTGTTTGGACTTCGCCTAGACTCTAAAGTGAGTCTATTCTTTCCATATTATCAGCATTGACTTGGACAATGCTACTCTGATAAAACTTTAGAACATCATTCCTGCAGTAACATCTTTCCATTTCCTTGATCGCGTACTTCTCTTGCCCTTTCTTTTTCTTTCAGAAAATTCGGTGCACTGTATTTCTTTTCCGCCCAATTATCAAGGCTTCGCCCATCAATGACGTTATCTTATTGAAAGAGGCGGCAGAGCAAATGTACTGGTCTTATTGTAAAGGTTTTCGGTATTTAAGTAACAAGCGGCCGGTCAGAGGTCCTACCAGTACACGGTACCATGGTGTCAGGAGCACCTCGGATTTCGGTCCGGCCTGACTTGTTGAAGTAGGCCCCCTTGTGGGAGCGTCATGGTGTATGTGGTTTAAGCCCAAAGTCGCAGGAAGGGTCTTGACCCAATGTGGAGTTGCAAGATACTAGGTGCTGTGACCTTAAGAGCAGTAAGAGGTTTTAGGTCGGCTTCGACCCTTACCAAGGGTGGAACTTTTTGCCTCCAACACGAGTTCCTCTCGGTATCAAAGAATAGTCTCGCTCTCATGGATGTATAGGTATCCCGTGAAATTAAGCATACAAGGCAGGAGTTCACGAAAAACACTAGTGACATCTGACATCTGTCCTTCACAGCGAAGCTTTAAATGACCTTTGTTTGGCTGCATGTAGCTGTGTACATTTGATGGTTTGTAAAGAATATTCCCCGTGATGTTATATGGTTTGTGTTTGGGGTCTAGAATTTTCAGATAGATTGAGGGAAACGAAATTTAGCCACTTTGGTGCGTAAACTTGACTCCATTTTGCCTGGCTGCAAAAATGGGATAATCCGAGCCGATGTAGTCTCCTCGGAAATTCTGGAGCAGTATTTAACGTTGATCACAATGTTATCATGTTGTTATGTTACGACTAGTTACAAACTCTGAAAACCTGAATCCATTTTTGGACGTAATACTATGCAAGTTGTTGTGTCCGATGACCCGGGAGGAGGTAGAGGCTTTTGTATCTTTTTTGACAATTATAAAAAACCGCCTACAGACTTTGATACATATTTGAATCGCTCATATAAGGATTAACGCTATTTAATGTACAATACAATACAGCTCTGCACAATCCAATACTACAAGACTCTTTGAGGATTCCGAGGAAATATTATTAAAACTTAATGAACGATTTAGGGGAAATCTAAAATCATGCTTCAGCTGTGTCTTTTTGATAAGTAATACATATTTTAGAAAATCCATTTTAATCTCTCTTTTCTGAAGAATTTCCCAAATGACTCTTTATCCTACCACTACAGTTGATTATTTGATAGCACATTCCTCAAATTTCGATCTACTTTGAAGTCTGGGAATCCGATTTCAGATCATTTTACCAGCATTTCAAAGCAAATGATAAAGGAGAACGAACAAAAAATAAGGTAAACCAAAGTCAAAGTCAAGTCTCACTCACCAGAATATAACCAGTTCTCATCAATCGTTTACCATTCATCATTTGTCCTTCGATTCGGAGGAGATATGAAATCATTTCAATTTCAGCAATTTACCTTCTGCCCAATGAAATTTCCAAATTGGTCTCCTCATTGGTTTGGTCTATGACCAAATCATCCTTTTTTATCCTCACTCTTCAACTTTAGTGTCCTTTCCATCGTACTCAGTGTCTTCCTCTTCAGTAATTCCAATTCAATTGTGATTTATTGATGAAGAGATAGGTAGTGCTTCAAAATATTGAAGTTGAAAAAAAAAAAAATAAAAATAAAAATCTTCAGTTTCATCAGAATGATGAAAACCTTTAGATCGGTCGGTGTTGCCAAGTCTTTTTTTCCTTCTTTTTTCTGCTAGTCTAGCTCTCAATATATTGGTACGTGCTGTGGATCCCTGAAATAAAAATAGAAAAATAAAACCTATCCATCTACTTGTACGGATACCTACTCAAGAGCTACTCGTAGTAACCCCACATTGAAACAAACAGACAAACACATAGGATATCCTTACCTGCCATTCTAATTCATCTGCACGATTGAAAACTGAGAGGAAATATTCGAAAAAAATCCTAGTACCGGTGTGCCACTTGATTTATGTTTGAATTTTAATGAAATGATATCCCATTGGATTCAAGAAAACGGATTGGAACGATGAGAATTTCATATTCTTTATTTTTAGAATGCCAAGGTTAGAAGATGGTGCTGATGAAAGGTATGCTACTCCACAAGCGCCATTGGAGTTTTGCCTATTAAGGAAGGGAATTAGGGTGAAGTTCTAATTCCATTCACGAGCACGTATATATTAGATGTTTTTAAACAACACGCATTAACTACACATCAATTGTGTTTATTTGGTCAACTTGTCTCGTTCAACCAGACATGAGCTCTTAAAATAATAAACAATACTTTGGTATCGTTTCAGAATCGACTAAGCCTAATATAGTATGACGGATGGATTCTCGTAAGTGATTCAATAGCGTTGTCCACAGTCAGCACGGCAAATTTGTAATATCAGGTAATCAGAGTGATGAAACAGAGATTTCGACTGATAAGCCCCTAATGAAGGATAAAAACGGCGACATCGTGTCTATTTGGTTGTCAATTTGGTGTAAGCAGCAGGGAAAGTGAAGAATTCTTACGTTTTCGGTACGAAAACGAGCACATTGTTGCTATCTGAACTTAGTTTACCGACATCAGTCGAATATACGATCATGACCCGCAGTAGAGATAGTCAATAAAAAGACGAGGCAAAAGGTCTTGTACGTGTTTCTCGACTAGACTACGGACAAAGCTCTAAATATAGGGCTATCCAACAAGAAGTGTCAGTTTCATTCAATATCAAAATACAACGTTTTTTACAAAAAGTGCTGATATTATGACCTTATTCTAAAACTTGAACTCTAGGGTTAGTAAAAGAATAATATCTGTAGGCACTGCCTACAAATGGTCATTCTTTCAATAAACATTGTTATAACGTTTCGCATCACGTTTTCGCATTCTGATATATTTTAGTCCGAAAGGAGCAAGTCTAATAGTGTTAAATCATACGATTTCGACGACCAAATGCATTCTCCATTTCGAGAGATCACATATCTTGGAAATTTGTCACGCAATAAAGCCATTGATTCACCAGCTGTGTGGCATGTGGCATCATCCCGCTAAAAATTACGTCGTCCACGTCTATAGAAGCAATTCTAGGTGAAAAAAAAAAAAATCAGTCAGTCAAAATCGTCTGGTAACGCAATCCATTCCCTAGTCCAGTCGCACCAGCAACGTTTTCGAAAAATATGGCCCAAAGGCACTGCCAGCACAAAAACCGTACCAAACTCTCACTCGTTGTAGATAGATAGCTTGTTCCATTAGTTTTTTAAGGTTTTCGCAGCCCCAGATTTGAAAGTTTTGTTTGTTTACATACCTAGACAAATGAAAGTGGGCCAGAATAATTTTGTGTACAAAATCATGGTCTGGTTAATTCATTTCCAGCTCCCAATCAACGATTCAATTCTTGTGTCAACTGGACCTTGTAAGCATGCAATCTGCAGGGTGATATTTTCAGCTAATGTTGCAGTACAGTACAAACTTTTCCGTGATATTTTTACCCTTTCAACTTTTCCCCTACTTCAATGAACGAATACGTATCGATCCATATTTACTAACCTAAAGTAAACACTAGTACTTATCTAGAGTCATCGCAGTGATGGTTAAGTGTTGACAGTCCAACCATGTCTCGAAACTTAAGATTTCACCTCTTCCTGGACGACTCTTTATGAGTTCCACATAGTTTTATGCGATCCTAATGAAAACAAGGAAAAGGGGACATAGAAACAGACTAAGGCTAACTAGCTAACTAGCGGGAACCACATCATAGCTCGATATGCGAAGAGGATGGATGTCAATAATCATAAAGTAGTCAACCAAATTAATGGTGCTACGATCGACGCAAGTCACTCCGCATTAAATTCCGATATTGATAGCATAACCAATATAGGGACTATCAAAAGAGTGGAATTTAATGCTTCCAAAACACAATGCTGTCTGACGGCGTTTAAGCGAAATTTAAACACTCAACCATTATCCATAGGTTGCGCTTGCATCATCGAAACCGAAAAACTTTCCGTTCTAGATATAAGTGAAATGACCACATATTCAATGTCGTCAAAAATGTATCGAAATATCTAGGTGTCCTTAAGTCATGTTAGATATATTTCACTCCCTCTAATGAGGCCCCAATATATTAGTCATTCTTCCGCCCAAAATTG
Source organism: Volucella inanis (assembly GCA_907269105.1). NCBI lineage: Eukaryota > Metazoa > Arthropoda > Insecta > Diptera > Syrphidae > Volucella > Volucella inanis. The sequence continues at coordinate 41,883,417 of OU026153.1, forward strand.
GAGTACCATTTCTACATCTGTTCAGGTGCTCCTCAAACATCTCTGCACCTTCAAGATAGGATTCAAATGTGGGCTATAAAACTGATAGGTGATACTAATATCAATCAGTTAAATGGTACGCTCGAACACTAACGTTTTGTCTCCCGTATCACTTTGTTTTATCGTAATTTCAACCACCAGTACTCCATTGAAATCACCAGGAGTATTCCGCCCCTTCAAACCTTCAACCGTAACACCCATCTAGCAATGAATGCCCATAAGTATCACCTCAAGCTCACTTTCGGACATACTCTGAAATATCGTGTTCCTAAGCCGTACAACTCGCTTATGGATGCCCTGCTTAGCTCTTTATTTCTTGACCATAATAACTTTCAAACATTTAAAACCAACATTCATCGGTACCTCTATTTCTTTCCTCCGTGATTTTCCTATTCCTTGGTCTTACACCAAACTTCATTAAATATCAGGAGAGATCTAAGAATTAATAATACTCTCTTGCGTCACCTGGAGTGTTGAGAGACATCAAAGCAACTTGAAAAGCTTGCTTCGAATAATCAATTGGTTACTACACTTTTTATCAAAGGCGCCCCGCAAATGCAGATGTTGATTGGATCTCGAATTTATTCGAAAATAAATATGATATCAATATTAGCCACTGCTATTTACTTACAACATCTCACCACAGTAACAAGCGCAACTTTAAACTCTGTCTTCCGACTAAATATGAATGGTTATTCCATAATCCACCTGGCAACAATTTTAATCTTGGAAAGAAAAGTTGAAAAATTCGACCAATAAAGATAAAGTTATGATACCGAAGCCCGTTTCAAACCGTCCCAAACTTGACTATAAGTCTAGTAATAAAATATCGTAACCCGTTTTCAACTCCTAGTCCAAACCTGACTCTAACTGGAGATTCATAACTTACATAAAATAAATCAACAAACTTTTGACACAACAGAATGTTGTTATGCACTTTCCAGGCTCAGAGAAAATAAGACGTAAGGTGCCTAATTTCAAGATCTCGGGCTGGTTACTCTTGCGGTAAGAAGGATCTTATTAATTTAGTGGGTACCTACGTGAAAACAAAGAACTTGGCTACCCCTTTCAATAGTGGGAAGCCAGGAGATGACTGGTACCGTAGTTTTATGTCAATACATCCAAACCTCTCACTAAAAAACCAGAACACTTGCAAAAAGCGCGCCAAGATGCTCGAAAAGTTGACATAATTTTTGAGTTTTGTGAAAAACTTACCAAAGTTTACAATGATTTTAATTTGGTAAGCCCCGACAAGGCAGCTTTTATTTTGAACGCGAATGAAAGTTGTTTCGGCAGTGATCCAAGTCGCATGAGAGCCATCGGAGAAAAAGGTATACCCTTAAGCCGTGTTTCTGGTGGTTGGGGCAGAGAATCAACAACCGTCTTGGCTTGTGTATAAGCTAGTGAAGATAAGCTACCACCACTAATTGTTTTCAAAGTTGGCGCTGTTCAGGCACGATGGACTTCAATAGATTGCTTTCCAGGAACTCTTTATGCTGCTTCGAAGGAAGGTTGGATTTAAGAGCCTCAATTTTATCATTGGATTACAAACGGTCTCATTCCTCACGTCGAAAATTCGGACTAAATTGCTGTTCTTCTCTACGATGGTCACTCTAGCCATGTCAGTGTTAGGATCGTTGAAGAAGCTCTTAAAAATAATATTCAACTAATTCGGTTACCAAGTTATTTAACCGATAAATTGCAACCACTCGACAAATGTGTTTTTGGTCAAGTTAAAACAGCGTGGGGCAAATCTCTTGTCAATAATGGCAAACAGATGATGGGACAGGGAAGTTGCTGGCTTCCTAAAAGTGAATTTTCTGCACTTCAGAAACCGATTAGGGAAAATAATCTTACGTCTGCAAATATTGTATCAGGATTTTCCCATTTGATCCGACCAAATTTAATGTTTTCAGCGTAAACGAGAGAGCAAATCTGGTCAACTAGTTCACCAGAACATGCAACCACATCTATTGCAGTGCCTCAACAAGAACCAACACCATCCTTTCCACTTGACTTTGTAGACGCTATTAGGCGAACACTAGATATTCCTAAAATGTATGTTAGCCCTCCTGTTCCTCTGCCAGGTACAGTCCAAATTGAGATGCCATCCACTTCAAAAGGTAAATAAACTTTAGCTGATTGATGTACTCTTCATTGTCTACTAGTTTTGTATCTAGGTGCTTCCCAAACTTTCGAGAATACCAGAAACGCAAGTACAGTGCCTACTGAATTACCATTACCTCCACAATCTATGATGTCACATCCTCAAGGTAAGTTATTAATCAAGCATTTATCTTTTAACTTATCTGCTTAAGTTAAACTTTATATTCTAATTTGAATTTTGTTTGTTTTTAAAGAACTTTTAGAAAATGTCTTCGGTTTACAAAATTCGCCTCCGTCATCAATAACTAAACCAGAAATTGTTAAGAAGGTAGTTTCACGCTTAAGGCAAATGAAATACGGAGTAGTTCTAACCACAGATGAAGTGCTTCCCCGTTTAAAACAAGCTGACGAGCTCAAAATTGAAAAGCTCTCAAAAAAGCGACCTAAGAAAGAAAAAGCTGTGCTTCAGGAGAAAATAAAAAGCTCAAAATCAAAAAAAGTAAGGACCAGGAAGACAAATTTGAGCTCATCTTCAGATGAAGACGATGTATCCATACCAAGCCTTGAATCGGTGTGGAATGAAGGGATGGAAGAAGCAAAAGAGGTACCCTGGACATTCAGGGAATAAACAACTTTAGGCCAGGCCAGTTTGTCGTTCTCAATTTTAAGGGTCTAAAACGGCTTGCTACAACGTGTAAGTACGTTTGTGAGATTTTCATGGTCCTGGAGGAAGAAGAAGAGGTCGAAGTAGTTGGGACTATAAATATTGGTTCCTCAAAAACAATGTTTTAAGTTGTCGAAAATGATAAAAGTTATGTTTCTACTAACCAAGTTCTTGGATTGTTGCCAGATCCAATAAAAATTGTTGTCGAAGGAACGATTACTGTAGAGTGTAATGCAAAAGTTCCAGTTTTTGAATTGTGTTTAAACTTCAATTTACAAGAATTTTCTTTTTAATTTCATAATTACAAAAATCTTTGTGTCGTTCATTTTCAGTTAAAACGTTGAAATAAAATCTTTTTAAACAACTAACTATAAATTTTGTTGCTTATTAAATTTTTTTTGGGTAGTTGTGAGCATTGCATTTTAGATTTCTTTTCTAAAGATGAAAGAATTTAAATGTTAGTTCAACCAACACCAATTTCCAATATCGTATAGTTAAGCTGGATGAAACACTATAAATTTAGAAAAAAAATTAAAATGCAAAATCGTTTACAATTATGAATACTTACGCGGCCTTTTATCCATATTTCTTAGGAAGTGTTCCTCAAAACTTTCCCACTCTATTTCAAATCTCTTCCAGTTATCAGTCTCTCAATTAGAATTTCCACAGATATGGAATTCTTTCATAACACCGATACACAAGAGTGAAGTCACTAGTTACCGCCCAATACCTAAACTTTCACATAGACCCAAACTCCTCGAAAGAATTCTGTATGAAGCCTTAAACTTCCAGTGTAAATCTTTTATTTCCCCTAATCAACACGGCTTTCTGAAAGGTAGATACACTACCACTAACCTCGTCGAATTCGTGTACTCTCTTCTCTCAGCCTTAGAAAATGGTTAGGAAGTAGACGTTATAACAACTGATTTCAGTAAGGCTTTTGATAACAACATATCTCAGAAACTAACCCTGTTCAAATTGTCCATTCTGGGCTTTGAACCCATTTTTGCTAAAATGGATATATTCGTACCCGAGTAATCGTTTTTGTAGTGCTCATTTCAGGTCTGTCCTATTGGCCCCTTTCTTAGCCATGTCAGATGTTCCTCAAGGTAGTCACCTAGGTCCATTTCTCTTCATCCTATTTATTAATGATTTTGAAAGGGTCATTCAGCACTCAGCACTTGCTCTCTATGCTGACGACACCAAATTGTTTAAACCCTTTCCTCAAAACATGACTTCAATAGATCCCTTGTTCAGTCATTATGCGACAGGGAGCTTAATTTCCGCTCGCATTTTGATGAGATAATAACTAAAGCCATCTCATTAGATGGTTTCGTTAAAAGATAGTCCAAAGAATATGAGTATATCACTTTTGTTTGCCCCCTTCTCGAGTATGCTAGCCAAGCGTGGTGTCCCTTTCAACGAGTTTATGTATACCGAATTGAGAGCATTCATTGTCGTTTTTGAAAAAACCCTCGAAATCTTTTCATCTACCAATCCACCGCACCACATATGGATCTGGCAAACAAATCTCCCGTATGCTGCGTAAGGTAAATTCCAACCTTTCCGTTTTTGATTTTAATCGCAGCACTCTCTTCTTTAAATTCAATTTCTTTCACCATCCCTGCATTAAGCTCTAGTGATAGACTCTTAATTTTTGTTGGTTTTAAGTCCTGGTTTTTAAGTTAGTTTAAGCTTGTATTAAGCGAAATAAATGGGGGTGTTGGCTCCCACTGTTCAACCTGCGCATATTTTGTAAACGCGTGTCTATTTTAAAATTCTTCGCCATTTTCTTCAGTATTTCAGACCGGTAACAAATGTATCAACAAATTGGCGGAGATTGTATGTTAGCTGAGGGTAATGAGCTTGATAGTCAATATGCTTGTAATCAGATGTTCACGGAGACATAATGGCATGTAAGTCACTGATGCTCCTCCTCCTCCCTCTTCTAAGTCGAAGAAACATAGATTAAGCAAGTAGACATTGCTTTGCCCTCTGACATAGGATATATTGAAATCGATGCAAACAGTTCTTCAATATCTGTACAGTGCTTACATTCTACGACTTCTGAGGTTTGAGGAATTTGAATTGGGCTGCCAGTTGTTAATCCTTTAACCAATAACCAAGATATATTGTAGTATACTATTATGAAGGTGGTTCACCCCTCTGTTACTCTAATGCGATATTCATTATGTGCGCAAAGAAAAACAAAGATTTGATAAGTGAAAGCACGAAGTAAAAGGTTTTTCATTTATTAGCCTCACATTCTAAGTAGCTTTCAATTTAGCTTTGAAAATTTCTATCGCCTTGAAGTTATACAAATCAATCATATGGCCACTACTTCTCATCTATTTGTCATCTACTTGTCCAAATGTCCATTTTCGTTCCACTCATTTGCATGTAAATCCTAACCAGACACCAACACTAAAACTTACTTTTTCATTCCCTTATCTACTAAAGTGTTCGTCCTGAACTCGATTTGTTGCTTTCATATTATAGTAAACAGTTCCTCGTTACGTGTCTGATTTATGCGACAATTTTCTCGGATCTTCACTATTTGTAAAGTAACCGTCTGGAAAGAAAAACTAGATTTTCTCCCTTGCTCTTCCCACCAGTTGAGTTGAGTCGAAAAAATGTTTCGTTGTGTTTGCCTGTAGCAGGATTTTACCTGTCTACTTAGTAACAAACGAAAGTTATTAGCTGTTACCGCCAGGTAAAATGAACTAATTCGTGCAACAAAACTCTCGCAAAAGAACTCTCATACTGCTGTTACCACCCAACTTCCGCCGTATCGTAAAACAAACGCCGAAGAAGCAACATAAACAAATTTTTTTTAAAATGGAAACTGTTTCCTATTTAACTCCGTAAGTGTCCTTAAGTGAGTTAACTTCCATGTTGACTGTCCAAAATGCTGGACATGGCTGGCAGCGGCTCGTACAGGTAAGAGGATCTCGGTAATATTTTAAATTAAAAAAGAGAAACACGGAACACTCGTAAACGGACATTTTTCTTCACCGCCCAAATGTCCTGCCACAAACGGACGCTGAAGTGGAAAACTTCAGAGTGGAAAAGTTTGAGGTTAAGTTATGTAAGGATACACGGCTGTGGATTTAAATAAGAAAATGGAAAAGTATTTTGCTGCACGATGGAGATGGGGTTTACTCCGGGGATATGTACCGCCAAAGTACCTGTTTCCTGTTAACCCGATCTCTTCCTCTGTATTATTCAATTTATCGGACTGTTTCGGGAGAGTTTCTGAGTTTCGTTTTGTTCAGTTAGTTTCGTTTTTGTGTGCTCTGGGATCAAGGGAACGAAAACAAAAACTAAACGGAGTTTTGTATTTACAAACTGAATGGGCTCCCTTAATCAAGGGGGGTGGAAGTGGATACAATTTATGCAAATTCGGTTATTTTTGTTAATTACAACGCTGTGAGCAGTTTATTACTCCTGTTGCAATGAATAAATAAAAGGGATGCGGGATCAAGTTTAAGGAATTATTTCCAAGCTGAAAGTGATGAGATCGGGGGAATTGTTTCTTCTTTTTTTTTTGCTAAGAAAACCAATGTTGCACTCGCTATACTCTTTATATGATAGAAAAGTCTTTTGTCTTGGAATTTGTGAAACAGTGAAATTTTTCAACGTACAAACGGGCAGCCGGCAACTTATCTTTTTAAAAGGAAAAAAACGAAACATTGAAGATAAGAAAATGTGTAATAAGAACCGACCCATATTAGTAGTTTCTTGATATCTTGAAGAAGCTCCTCTGTTCTGGTAAAGGAGACACGAAAGCAGTTCTTTCATTAGTCAGTAATTCAATCTCCAGAACGATATACACATACTTTTCCTCCGTTCGAAATTTGTGTGTTGGTGCTTTTGTCTATTTAAAACAAAAATTATCTTTACTGAAATCTATCATCATAGAAATGTGGCCTTGTTTTAGCTTTAATTCCTCTAACCCATCGTGGGACATAAGGCGTCCACAATAGGGTGGTCACTCATATATGGAGTGACAGTTTTTACAGGTACAGTAGAGAAAAAAAAAGACGGTGCCAAATGGTAAGTATAGGGTTTTCCAATAGGGACTTGACAATTTTGAATTTAATTTGTGAACGCACTCTTTCACTAATCATCAAACTGTCACTGTCAATTTATTCAGTAAACTCAACGTTTTCATCATAGTAAAGTACACTAACCAGCAACGTCTACAAATTATAAAAATTTTCTACAGATATTCGGAGTCGCAAAATCATCTTCAGTGACGAAGCTCATTTTTGGCACAATGGGTTCGTCAATAAGCAAAATATGCGTTATTGGTCGGGTGAAAACCCACATGTGCTTCAAGAATCACCACTTCATCCACAAAAAATAACTGTTTGGTGCTATTTGCATGACGGCGGCGTTATTGGGCCATATTTTTTCGTTGACGATAATGATCGGTACGTTACTGTGATTATTTTTGGCCCGAATTGGAAGATATGGACTTGGACGACATGTGGTTTCAACAGGATGGTGCCACAAGCCACACAGCACACACTACAATCGATTTATTGAAGAATAAGTATGGTGAGCGTGTTATCTCAAGACTTGCGATTTACCGCCGCTTGACTATTTTCTGTGGGACTACGTTAATTCATTGGCTTATGCCAACCCGCCGACGACGTTGGAAGAGCTCAGAGCCAACATTGAACGCGAAATAGCAGCCGTTTCGGCCAAAATGTGTGGCTGAGTCGTTGAAAATTGGGTCCAACGAATCGACCGCTGCAAACGTGCCCGCGGTGGTCATATGAACGAAGTTGAGTTCCATTCATAAATGCTTTGATTGTACTTTAAGCCAATAATAAAGTTTTTGAAATATCTCAAATGGTTTGCCTCTTATTTAAAAAAAAAGTTGTCAAGTCGTTATTAGAAAACCCTATATCAATAAATAATAAAGTTTGGCAGCAATCAGGATTATTGTTCTGCCTCCGACTTAACATGAAAATTCTCAAAAATGTGCGTTAAAAAAACGTAAATCAATAGTGTTTATTTAAAACAAACTGAATCAAGTAAATATGTTATATTAACAAAAAGGAAATACAGTAAAATAATTGTATTGAAGGGTTTAGTTTGTGAAAAAATCCTTTTTACTACCAAATTTTGGCATTGCTCTCCTCGATTCTATCTGGGCCTTCTGGGCCTTAAATCGTTCTCTGTTTGATTTTTTGCTTAAAGTAGTTGAAGCTTCAGTCACAGATTTGATTTCTCTTTGTGGTAAGGCAGACGTAATATCTCTAATTCTCAGTTACTGATTTTAAAATAGGTGCCTCAGTAATATTTTCTTGACGGTTCAATTTTACTTAACCTTTGGCAACTGAAAAATAAGCAATTTATTAGATGCTGCTGATCTAGCTTACAAAATTCGACGGGCAGCTAATTCACGAATGTGCGGCTGAGTATCTGTCAACATTGCAAGCAATAAGTTTTCCAGATGTGCAAAATAGCTATTTCTTTGAATTACTGGATCGATAATGGCTCTAAAATTTATCGGGAAATATCTGGTTTGTTTGATGAGTTTAAAAAAGTGTCGCTGGGGTGGGTTTTTATGGAAAATCATACCGGAGCGTATCACACATTGCAAGAGTGATTAGATTTGCAGAGGCAGTATCATTTGAAACGTACAGACGAAGAATCCTATTTGCACGAGTAAGCCATCGGGCATGGGACATTTTCCGTAGTGGTTTGTATGCTAAATCGATAGGAAATACGAGGTCGGTCCCAAAAGTACCCGATCCAACAAAGAAAACACAAAAAATTTTGAAACAAAATTTATTTACTTTTCAACATAATCGCCTTTCAGCTCTATACACTTTTCCCAGCGATGTTGAACGGGTTCGATACTCTTTTTATAATAAGAACTGTCTTGCTCCTCAAAGTAGCCATTAACTGCCGACATCAATTCTTCATCGAAGAAGAAGAGCCATTTTTTTCAAATTTGGGAACAGAAAATAATCCGAGGGGGCTTAATAGGATGCATGAGGTAGCAATTTAAACTTTAATTCATTAATTTTGGACAGTGAGCTGGTGCATTCTCTTGATGAAACAACACTTTCTTCGTAGCCAAATTCGGCCGTTTTTGCATGACAGTTTTTTGACAGTTTTTCCTTTTTTAAGATAGTCAATGAAAATTATCCCACGCGCATTCCAAAAAATCGTCTACATGACCTTGCCTGCAGATGAAACGGTCTTCGCCTTCTTTAGAGCCGGTTCTTTTGAATACATTGTTTTGATTGTCCTTTTGTTCCGGATGTAAAGTGATGGACCATGTTTCATCTATTGTTCCTGTGAAACTTCGCCTAACACAAAATTATAACATCTTCACGACACTGTTTTTGCTCGAGTGTGAGCAAACGCGGCACCCATCTTGCACACAGCTTTCTCATGTCCCAATTTTTAAATTATATGCGATGTACCGCACTTTTTGAAATGCCTACAATGTCTGCTAGCTCGCGCACTTTCAGTCGACGATCATCCAGTACTGCTTTGTGGATTTTCTTCACCATTTCTGGAGTCGTCAGCTCATTTGGTCGACCACTCCGATGCTTGTCTTGGCAGCTCGTGCTACCTCGTTTAAACTCAGCAACCCAAAATTTTACTGTTGTAAACGAAGAAGCAAACTCACCTAGAGTAGAATCCAGTTCAGCTTATATATTGGTTGGGTTGAGTCCTTTCAAATAAAAGAATTGTATTACATAACAATGACCAATTTTCTCCATTTTCACAATTTCACTGACAACGTTCACTATTGATGGCTGCCAAACAAATACTAAAGAACGTGACGCTTTCAAACATATGCAGACAGACTGCGTACTTTCCAATAGAGTGACATTTTCAAACAACTACCACCATGTCTTGGTCAGGCCGGGTACTTCTGGGACAGCCATCGTATATCCGCGGAAACTGCTTGAACTATTTTGTACAAGTATTTCTGGTGTGTATTAATATCATCAGCAAAAAGTTCCGGTAAGTTGGTTGAAATAGATTGAAACTGAGTTATAAGTATTTCTTCACAGTTTTCAAGTTCTCAGTCAATTGTCCCCCCAAATGTATGTGGTCCAGACCTACTGCCACTAATGCACTATGGTTCCACCGTAGGCCAAAAGTCGAAAAATTGATTGTAAAATTTTTCGCCAAAAACCATTTGAATTAGCTAACAACAACCCAAAGTTATGGTAAATGAACAAGAAAAATGATACGCATTTAAGTTCAAGTGCACTGAAAGTAAGAGTTAGTGTATACTATATATTTTTTTATTTTCTTTCTTTTGTGCAAATTAGTTTTTTTTTATAATAATATGATCAGTGGTGTTGTAAAAGTGGGCTATTAGAAAAATCATATAAAATTCCGTTCTGTGTCTCGAGTTAAACTTTTAACTGTGTTCCCCCCGTGACCCCCCGATTATTTATATATCACCTGTTTGATGAAAGTATAATCAGCTGCGAAAGCTTGAAGATGCGCTTTTAATTGGGCTTTAAACGACATTACCTCTTGTATTTCAAGTGCTATAACAAAATGCCGCTCTACTAGAATGTTTGTGTTTCAACTTTAGTTATCTGCATCTGAAAGTGAAGGGAATAAGTGCTATTCCATATTAAAAGTACTTCTCGATTCTTGCAATGAAGTATCAAATTTTAATTCTAACGAACTGAAAAATCGTATCGATTATATTGTATTTGTAAGAAACTAGCACATTTCTGGAAGAAATCTTATAGAAAGAAATACAACCTTATTCAAAAGTATTCGGAATAGCTAAATATTATTGAAGAATATATTATCTGCAGAGTGCAGTGGACGGTCGAAGCGGAGAAGGTTGGCTCTTTTAGCAGAAATGGAGTCTTCTGTGGTTAATTCATTGATAAGTGAATCGAATCAATCAAATACATCTCGAAAGCAACCGAGCTTTGAAGAAGTTAACAAAAAATCTGTATTTGTTGATAAGTAATTTTGTGAACTTCTACGCATCGTCTGAAATAATGCCATCTTATCAGAGAGTAATTCAAGCAAAAAAATTGTGTTATCCACCGAATGAAAAAATCACTGAATCGTCCGCAGAGGTAGAACTCCAAAGTTTACATGACCATACAGCCAGGCGTCTGCTTGAGTCTCAGAAATCAATTTTGCAAACTTTTTCGCCTGATTTTGAAAAATGGGGTTTTGATGGTAGTATAGGACAAAGTGAGTATAAGCAAAACTTTTCTGATTCAAATGTCGACAATGACAGTGGCTTGTTTGTGACATCCTTTTTTCCTTTACGGTTAATATGTAAGTCATCAAACTAATTTTTTTGAAAAATCCACGTCCCTCATCTACTCGATATTGTAGGCCGACATGGTTTTAATTTGCAAAAGAAACTAAGGAGCTTTGTTTGGAAGAAGAAGCTTATTTTAAAAACAAGATTATCAATTTGAATCCATACCTTTATAAAGAAGGTATCATTGAGGTTCAGATAATATATTCCTTGCAACTAACCATGGTTGATAGAAAGGTATGTTGTGCTTTAAGTGAAACAGCATCAAGCAAGTGTTACATATGTGAAAAGTGTTTGGAGAAGACAGTTGATGAATGCAAGTACGAGTTTGGCCTTTCAACACTTCATTCATGTATTCGTTTCTTCGAATATTTTGTTCATATATCCCATAGATTTTAAAGAAAAGAAGAAATATATTCAGGATACATTTCGGGAAAAATTAGGCCTTATCATAGAAAGACCGCAAAGTAATGGGAGTGGAAATTCTAATGATGGAAATACCGCCAGGAAATTTTAAGCGATGTCACACAATTCTAATCACCTTGTCTTCTGGTTACGATATAAATACACAAAAATTTAAAACATTCCCATTGGAAACTGCTAGGCTAATTGTTCAAAAATATTCGTGGTACAATCTTCCTAGTTCATTTCACAAAGTCCTGATTCATGGTTCTGATATAATTAATCATGCTCTGCTGTCTATAGGGGAGTTATATGAAGTGGCGGCCGAGGCAACAAACAAAAACTTTAAACTTTTTCGTCGGGATCATACAAGAAAAATGTCGCGAAAAGTTTGCAGGACAGATTTATTTCATCGACTTCTTTTGAATTCTGATCCCTTAATTACGAGTATGCGAAAATTACCTAAAAAAAGGATATTTCTTTACTTAACTTTTAACTCTTAATTCTTCGTTATGTATTATTTGTTGGCTTTTTAATTAAGTAATTAATTTAAATTTGATAAAATGAAATAAATTTGAAAAAAGAAACATTTTGTGCTATCGTACCGAACTATTAACTAAAACAAAAAAATCTTTCCCTTCTTACACTCTTACACTCAGCGTATCTCAAAAACTTGACCTGATAGAGCAAAATGGCTTACAGATTCAGAATCAGGATACCCAAATTACTTATGAACCAATTAAATTTAGTCGTTTTTCAGTGAGTAAGTAATTATAACCGCCTTTGTTCGGGAGGTTCTTTTATCAAGGAAATATGCACCTCAAATAATCGCCGCCTGTAATGTTTTCCATCTTTTTCAGAGTTAATCAAAGTTTGATCTTTTCTTCCATCGAAGTATAATGCTGGTATAATACATAGGCAGAAAAGTCAGTGTAAAACTTAACATTTTTGCAAAATTCAACTTCATTTATCAATATAGTTGCCTTCGAGGGCGATATACTGATTGAAACGATTTTTCAATATTTCGATACCAGTTTTGTAGTACGATTTCGGTTTAGCCTCAAAATAGGCCTCTGTTTCGGTGATTACTTCTTCATCGGTCTTAAATCTCTATCCGACGAGCATTCTTTTGAGGTCTGCGAACAGAAAATAGTCGCTGGGGGCCAAAACTGGTGATTACGGTGGGTGGGGAAGCAATTCGTAGCCGAATTCATTCAATTTTGCCATCGTTTTCATCGACTTGTGACACGGTGCATTGTCTTGATGAAACAGCACTTTATTTTTCTTCAAATGCGGCCGTTTTTCTGCGATTTCGTCCTTCAAACGCTCCAACAACGCAATGTGATAGTCGCTGTTGATAGTCTGCCCCTTTTGGAGATAGTCGATGAACATTATTCCATGTGTATCCCAAAATACGGATGCCATAACCTTGCCAGCCGACTGTTGAGTTTTTGGACACAGCTGACTGCCGACTTGACTCTGGTGTGAAGTGTTGGAGCCAAGTATCATCCATCGTCACATACCGACGCAAAAATTCGGCTTTATTGCCGTTGAACAGCTTCTAAGCACTCCTCTGAATCATCAACACGTTGTTGTTTTTGGTCGACTGTGAGCAAACGCTGCACCCACTTTGAGCAGAGCTTTCGCATGTCCAAATATTCGTGTATGATATATCCAACACGTTCTTTTGATATCTTCAGGGCCTCAGCTATCTTGATCAACTTCACTTTAAGGACATTCATAATCATTTTGTGGACTTTTTTGGTGTTTTCATCTGAAACAGCCTCTTTTGGACGTCCACTGCGTGCATCATCTTCGGTGCTTGTATGACCACTTTTAAATTTTTCAATCCACTTGCGAATGGTTCGTTCGGCTGGTGCAGAGTCCAGGTAACACTTATCATTTCTTTGCATCGGCTGCATTTTTTCCAATCAAAAAACAATGATAAATCAACACACGAAATTGCTTTGAATCCATTTTTTTCACAATAACAAAAGTTGCTTCACTCACAAAGCTATATCTCGAGAACTAATCGTCCGACAGCTGTCAAATTTATACACGTATCTTTTGAAGGTTGGTACTAACTGATGGCATGGATTTAATTCAAGTGGTGCCCCCTCCATGTATTATGTGAAATATTTTGCTGTAAAGTTATATTTTGTCTTCCTTTCTTTCGTTCTCGGCACAGCTTAATTTTATTTACTATCTATGAATTTGATGCGTGTAGATCTGCTGATATAATAGCTGTTCCTGCCCTGTCTAATACTCCAAATCTATCGCATGCTTTTGATAAAAGAGCATAATCGATTGCAGTTGTAGTATTACTTTCTCATTCAACTCTTGGAGTCCGTGACTGATATTCAATTGGTTCTTCAAAATCTGGATTCAGATGGGCAACTTAACTTGCCCGTACACATTTTGGACATTTTTTATTGTTTGCTCTTAGATTTTTCTCTAAACAGCTTTATTTTTAGCGTGCTAGTAATATGTTTGGTGGCGGCAACGTCTAGGCCGACCATCATCATTTTTCTAGCTGTTCGTTGAACTGTTAAAAAACAAGTGTTCTGTGGAAGGAATTTTTTAAATTTTTAAGACAAGTACACTTAACAAAATCTCGACACTTGCAAGCCGAAATATCAAACAACAATTTACTTTCAACACGAAACTCTTTCAACTTATTTTTAGGTATTTTTTGGAGCGACTTGAGAAGTTTTTTGCACTTTAAATGATATGTTTGTAACATTAAATTCATTCGTTTTGGTTCTACTGCAGGAATAGAAGATTTCGCCCATATTTCCATTAATTTCGCAACTAGAATAGTTTCTATTTCTTTATATGTTGGCTCTTTTTTAGTTTCCTTCTCATAAATTTCAACATATCTTCATAGGTCGGCAATATGTTATCTTTTGAATCACTTAACTCACCAAATAAGAGGGTGAAAAGTAACCTCCTTGGGAATAAAAAAAAATTTTTTTTAATGTTTTAGTTTGATACACTTATTCCAGCGATTTTCCAACTTCTTGATCCCGTCCGAAAAGTAATTTTCCGGAAGGTCTGCAAAATACTCCTCCGTGGCGTCGATGATTTCCTCGCGTGAGCTGAATTTTTTATTGATGAGCCATCTTTTGAGGTTTGGGAAAAGATAATAGTCCGAGGAAGTCAAATCGGGCGAATACAGTGGATGCGACATCAATTGGAGCCGTTAGTCATGGTTTTTAGCCATGGTTGCGATGCTCTTGTGCACCGGTGCATTGTCTTGCAAAAACAAAATTTTTTTCGCTTCATGTGAGCCCGTTTTGGAGCGATTTCGGCCTTCAAGCGCTCCAATTATGCACAGTAATACTCACTGTTGATGGTTTTTCCTTTTTCGAGGTAGTCCACGAAGAGTATGCCATGGCAATCTTAGAAAACCGACGCCATAACCTTTCCGACCCATCGAGCTTCCCTCAGCAGATTCGGAGCACTAGTGCCGGCTTCAGTCCAGCCGGGCACTCATTCTGTTCTCTGGTGTGTAATAGTGGATCCAAGTTTCATCAACAGTTACTAATCGACGCCAAAAGTCAGCCCAATTCCGCATCAGCAAGTCCAAACACTCTTTCGAAGTGATTTGGCTTTCGTGTTTTTGGTCAGGAGTGAGTATGAGCGGCACCCAGCGCAGGATAATTTTTTCATATGCAGAATATTGATCAAAATACGGTGTGTACGCTCAGTACTAATCTTTGTGGTATCTGCTAGCTTGAGCATCTTCACTTTCCGGTCAGCAAATACCATTTCATGTATTTTTTTGACATTGTCCTTTGTAACCGCATCGAAGGGCCTGCCGCTGCGGACTTGGTCAGTAGTGGAGGTGCGGCCACTACGAAACTCTCGAAACCAATATTTGAAGGTGTAATCTGATGGAGCATTAGCCCCATAATATTTATCCAACTTTTCGTTTGTTTCCTTCGCCGTTTTGCCTCTCAAAAAATAATGTTTTATGAGAGAACGAAAATCGTTTTTATCCATACTCAACAATGCCAAACACGTCAACAACAATCAGCTGTCAAAACAAAACTAAAGACAGTATCGCACTGAAATTTGGCATTTTTACCTAGATATGAACGGACTTCAAGGCACCATAACTTTTTTTGCAGTAGCAGCGCATTCTGGCTGTACAAAGCGACACTGAATGATAAAATGATGAATCGTAACTAAAACAAATAAAACGCACGAAAATTGAAATTAATGGCTCGGAAAAAGTACTACAAAATGATCACCTTTTTTTGAAACAGCTTTTGCAGTCCGGAGGCAATAAAACTAAAATTTTTTTTATAAAACTTTGTAAATAAATTAATCGCATTATTTGGCACCTTTTTGCCACTGAACTGATTTTTTTTGACCCACCCTACTCCACAATTCACGTGCGCCATTGTACTCTGCGTTTTACAATGCAGTTATCTTCCATCCAGTTTTACCGCAGTGTTCGTGGTTGTTCCTGGACCGTTCTTCTGTATGTTTGTCTTGAGCGGTCCAATCTTTCGCAATCGAACTGTTTTCACGCCGTAAAGTGTGATGAATTTAGAGCCATTTTCTCCTTTGTATTTTGAATCTATAGGTTCTGCATGAAGTTCGATATACGGCTAAGACAGAAGATCCTTAAGATGTCTCGCATAAATCCACTAAGGTTTGAGGCTTCCTTATCACAATGTTAGTCACCTCCCACAAACTACAGCCATATAGTAGAGCGGATTTTACGTTGGATAGAAACAGTCTTAACATGGTTTTAAAGCTTGGTTTAAGGCCATCATAGCGAACAAAGCCTTTCCTTTATTGATTCTGTTGTTCACGTCCACATCGGTGACTCCATCTTAGGAAACCGTATTGAAAATGGAAATTTTATCATTTCTCCTTCGTAGAAAATCCCATATAGCATTTCGGTTTAAGCTGTCGAAGGTTTCCTCAAAGTCGATAAGCAATAATAGTAGAGATCTATTCTTCACGGATTGTCCAATAATAATTCGCTGTATGTTGATGTAGTTGGTGCTGGAGGATCCGGCCCTAATGCCTGCTTACTCGTAGTTCAATAGAATCACTCTAGCTATTAATTTGGCTACTGCTGTAATCGAGCCTCTTCTAAAGCAGTTTGAGAATCATTCCCCTCTTCGTGCGCGACTTTCTTAGCTATAAGTGGCTTGTTGTAATTAATACAAAGTGTGTTAATTCGTTACAGTTTTGCTAAAAATCTGCACCTACCCATGGCATTATCTGGCCCTTTCTTTGAGGACTGCAAATTGAATGGCAACATGGCAATCTGTAAGTGTCAAAAAAGTAGAATAAAAGTCGATTGGCTGTGGCTCAACCTAATTCAAATCGGAAACATATGCTTTGGGTATGTGCTCATACATACTAAATCTAATAATGAAGTAATCTAATGTAGATATTCTAGATTCCAGAGTAGGGTGAGAAAAATCACCATTTGACTCTCCTAAGCACTGACAGATATCTCGTCTAAGTAAGAGAGCGGCATAAGTTGATTGTGAATTTGATTAAGTCGTAAAGCTAACGCTTACCAGTAATATCGTAATTGTATTTGGAGATGGACATGCGATGAATGTAGCCTCAGTTTCAACAAGAGATCTGATGTTTTCGTAAACAAGAAAACTTTCAAGGGCACAATTTCAACATTTTAGCATTCGTCTATCCCTTTCACAAGGAGAATTTCCTCAGGCTTGGAAAACCTTCTTCATAACCCCGATCCACAAAAAAAAAAATCAAAGAATGAAAAAACCAACTATCGTCCATCGATAAACTCTCTTATATACCCAAACTCTTCGAAAGCATTTGGTGTAAATCTCTAAGCTTCCAATGCAAATCCCTTATTTCCCCTAGACAACATAGCTTCTTGAAGGGTAGATCGATCACTACAAATCTTGTTGAATTCGTATCCTTCGCCCTCTCACCCCTAGAAAATAGTAACGAAATAGGTGCGGTTGCAACCGATTTTAGCAAAGCCTTTGATAGGATCTGTCATCGATTAATACTTTTTAAAACGCCTGCCCTCGACTTTGAACCAATACTATTAAAATGGACCGTTTTTACAGTGTTTGCTTTAGGTAAGCCCAATCCGCTCCATTTTTGGTTACCACAATGGAGTTCCACAAGCTAGCCATCTAGATCCTCTTCTTTTTATATTTACCATAAATGACCTCGATAGAATTATCAAACACTCGTCTGTCTCCCTTTACGCCGACGATACAAAATTTTTCAAAATCATTTCCTTACAACAAGTCCTTGATAGTTTCTCGATTTGGTGCCTAAAAACCTGTTTGGAACTTAATATCACCAAATGCCTATCCATCACCTTTTCACAATCTCTTCGCGACCTCACATTTTGTGTAATAGAGAGCTCAATTTCCGTTTCCATTTGGATGAGATAATCCTTAAAGCCAACTCAGGTACTAGGTTTTATAAAATGGTGATCGAAAAAATTCACCAACTCCTACGTGATCTCTATATTACCTTTGTTTGGCCTCTCGTGGAGTACGCCAGTGAAGTGTCGTACCTATATCATCGTATTCATATCTCGAGAATGAAAAGCATCCAACGCCGTTTCTTTGATTTGCTGTTCGAGGTATGCTCTGGGACGAAACTTTTATCCTACTCCCTATCAAAACCGTCTCAACCTTATTAATTTATGCACCCTTGAGGAACAATTTAACCGAACCCCTCCCTGCCTCAAATCTTGTCTCCTTCACCACTCCAACCAACCTTAGTTTAAAGTTTAAGTTTAATTGAAGTTAGTTAAAGATTGTATAGCTTGTATTAAGCCGAATAAATGGGAGTCTTCGACCCCAACACCAAAACTTAAAATTAAATATTAAGGACCCCACCCAGCGGATTCGACTCAAAAGGCAGGTAGTGAAGAAACAGTCGATTCCGTGAAAATCAGTTCATTCGCAATTTTACTATATATTGAGTTACTAAAACTTGCTGCCTGATGGATACAAATCATGCACTGGTTCCTGTAGCAGTACAGTGGATTTGAATCAATTTATGCTGAAATTTTCCAGATTCCGAA
Source organism: Volucella inanis (assembly GCA_907269105.1). Classification (NCBI taxonomy): domain Eukaryota; kingdom Metazoa; phylum Arthropoda; class Insecta; order Diptera; family Syrphidae; genus Volucella; species Volucella inanis. The sequence goes on from OU026153.1 coordinate 41,901,969, forward strand.
TTCTAGCAGAACCAGTTATTGTAGCACATATGTGTTCTTCTATTTATAGCCAAATTAATTGGGAAAACAATTATCTTTGATCTCTTTTATCAACTTCGAGAGAATATCTACAGTGTGGCTGTGGCTGGCTTATAGGTATAAATGACACATTCAACAAAACTTAAGTTCTCATAAGTTAAAGAACATTCTTTAGGCAGAGATTGGTGCAGAATAGACCAGATAATCAAATCAGAAGGCAATTCTGTCAAATCTACCTGACAGAGAAATAATCAACACGCTAGCCGACCTCATGCCACATACATACACTCAAGTCTGAGATTTCCGTACCAAGTGGTGTAATATAGGCTGGTGAACTAATAATCTTTGGTTGAACGATGAAGGTTTGATGCGGTTTACTAATTTTTCAAAATAGTGTCTCATACTGGTATACTTAGTCCAAATCTCAAAAGCACTAAAGATGTGCACAAGTATTTTTCAGGCCAAATTATATGAATTGTATACGTGCACCATACAGGGAGCATACGCGTAGTCGTCATGAGCATATTCACTAATAGCCGAGCAGCACTTCTTGTTTTCAAAATCTGCTATGAATTTCTTTTATTCCAGAACCTATCCACCAGGCAAATTTACTGCATCAAAAAGGTTGAAGTTTTACCTAGAACGTTGTTCCCTCCAAAGTAATTCTCTTCAGATATAATACACTTGTGCTTATGCTTTTTCTAATCCTCGAAGCACTTTTCATTAGCACTTTGTGGTATAGCCTTGAGCTCATCCAGCGATGTTGGTTTTATTTCGTCAATCGTTGCAAATCTCCGACCATTCATAGGTCTCTTCATTTTTGAGAATAATCCATAAAAAAATCGCATGGGTCTAAATCCGGTTAATACGGTAGCTGATTTTCGTTATTTTTGGCCAATCTCTCACAGGCAACGATGTATGAGGAGGTGCATTATCGTGAAAGAGCAATGAATTCCACAATTCCGCAAATTTTTTTTCATATTACTCCAAGGTAATACTCCTTATTGACCGTACGATCTTGAGGTAAGAACTCATGATGCAATAAACTAGGGTAATCGAAAAAAAAAAACATTTAATCGAACTTCGGAGAGCCAAGACCGAAGCTTCCCATGATTTGTCGTAAGTTATGACCAATTTGAGCAAGCCAGGATCATCATTGACGTCATTTAAGAGCTCCTGAGCGATGCTCATTCGAAGGTTCTTCTCATCAAACAGACAAACATCTCAACCTCAAAATATACGAAAAAATTGCATTACACGAGCCGACCGATATGCAAAAATCCCCAGCAACCTCCCATATGGTAATTTGACGATTTTCCAAAAGAATTTTCTTTCAATAATTGAAAATTGCCGAGAACATAAAAACACGTCTAACCTTTCTATCTGTCAAAAACAAACTAAGTATGCTGTATACTTGAAACTGTAAACATATGTTCGGGACATGTGTACCAACATAGCAAAAAGAATATCGATAATCGAATGAAAGTTGCTCGCGAAATTTCAAAAGTCACCTTGCTTTGATCGAAGCAACGAAGTGCGATGAGAACATTGAAAAGCTACGCACGGAAAATGAAGATTACCAGGAGAGAATTGAAGGCATTATAAGGTCAAATGCATCAAATAGGCCGACCAGATCATATACGAACAAGAACATAATGATGATGAATGGAGTACCAGTGTATCGCAATGCCAGAAGAGAAGAAAGTAGTGGTTGGAAGAGGATGTAATCCAGGACAGTCGATCAGAATTTAGCCCGATAGTATTCGTTAAGAATAAGGATGGCAGTTACAGACTGTGCATCGAGAACTAAACGAGGAGATACTATCCGTTGACTATGATTTGTATTTGTACTTTGGATTTTAGGAATTGTTTCTTTCATGTAGATGCCGAGGAAAGCAGTAGAAGGTTCGAGTTCTGTAATGTGCCTTTTGGCCTATGTAATGCTCCTTTCACATTCCAGAGCTTCATCAATCAGATATTTAGTGACATGGTGTTAAAGAGATACTTACTGTGGTATGTGGATGATATCATAATTTTCACCAAGCAGGAAGAGGAAGCTTCGGAGAAGCTGATTGTAGTGCTTAAAGTAGCAGAGGGCTACAGCATGGGCTTAAATTCAAGTGGGAAAAGTAAATTATTGAGTCGATCCGTTGAATTCTTAGGGCACAGCAGTGCAGAGATTTACGCTACCAAGCTATGTGAAGTAGATCAAAAGGCCTGACAGGGTTCTTTCGAAATTTTATTCCAGGTTACTCACAAATCACAAATCACAGCCACTTTCGGATGAACTGTGCAAGTCAGCAAAATTTCCCATGGCAGAGGAACAAATGGTCGCAATCAGTGCGCTGAAACTTCATCTGTATAAAGAACTGGTGTTGAAGTTCGAACGCGAGTTTGATAAGCTTTGGTGGAGTCTTGCTGCAAAAGTTTGATGACGGGGAGCTCCATCCTACTTTGTACCTGAGTTTTAAGACACCACTGTCGGAATAGAATTATACAAGTTACGAACTGGATGTGTTAGCCATAATGAGATGTCTCAAAAAACTGCGTGTGTATTTACTGGGGATTCAGTTTATAGTGATGATGAAGAAAGTTCTATGCCCACGTGTGGCTAGGTGGGTCACTATACTACAGGTCGTACACAAGGCAGGTAAGGTGATGCCGCATATTGACGGGCTAAGCAGATACGATAAAGATGGCACAAAACAAAGGTGAACATTCCCAATTAGTGATGGAGATACTTGCAGCAACAGTTTGAGTAAGGGGCTTATGTATCGTACTTTAATACCAAGTACAAGATTATTTCATCCTAAGTTGAGTATTCGCGTCGAGGGATTACGCATATTCTAGGCCCCCTTTTTTTACTTTTTCTGTTAGCCACAACCAAATAGGTTGCAAATTCAGCATCTTCTAAGACCAATATATCCTCTTAAGTGGAATTTGGGTTTCTCGCTTTTCTTGAAAGGGTATTGGGTATGTTAAATGATGTACCATATTTGACAACCATTTAAGTCAAATCGAAGTAGTTTTTTGGCTGAGCAACTTTACCTTCAAACAACTAAGCGAGTCAAATGCAAAAGCAGCAGGTTTTCATTCATTTACAACAATTTATGGCTTCAATTGACAATTTGTGGACAAGTCGACAGGGCTGAATTAAGGCATTCTGCAAAACCTGACTACTGCTCTTGTATGGTCCTAGCCCAATCACACAGGCTATGTCTTTTCAATGACGTAGTCTGATAATAAACAAGGTCAGAGCAAATCTGTACACACATAGCATTTGACCAGCGACATATTTGAAGACTTTTCAGCGGCCAGTTGATATATGTTATAAGACCTGTAGGGGTCTTACTGGTAGCCCCAGAAAGGATTAATTTTGTACCATGAAAATCAGAAGCCCGAGAAACTGATTCGAAAAGGTATCCTTATCTTAAAATCGCAAGGGAAAGCTTTCCGACTTTTGTTGTAAAACCCCACAAATTTAGAAAATACTACAGGGTGCCATGACTCAAAGATTAGCGGAGGTTTTAGATGGGCCTCACCATTGACTTAAGGAGACTACACTATGATTTCGAATTAGTGTTGGTCAGAATAGAGTTTTCCCATGATGATTGTCGCACTTCAATCCCTATGAGCGTAGGCGCTCCATGGGCCTAACAAAACAGGTTCCCACGTAAAATCCTAGAAACTTTCATCTGAATTTGTAAGCAGAACTACAACGTCTTTTTGTGTAGAAACAGGCTCAGGGACTTAGATATACTAGCAAGATACCACCCACGAGACCACTCGATTCCGAATCGGTCTCCGCTGCACTCAGGCGTAGAATCACTGCTTTTTTGCCAGGATTCGGAGATACTCCATTTTGATTAATGATATAGCCAAGAAACTTGACTTCCGTCATGCTAAATTGGTATTTGCTAATTCATAATGGGAAAGTCAATGCCTATATTGATCATGCTGTTCTTATTTTCGACCGAATACCAGAACATAGTCCATGTGACAAACTACTCCAGACAGATCCTCCAAAGTTTGATACATCATCTTCTGAAATTATCCAGGCTTCAAGGGCAGTGGTAATCTTCTTGGAACTCAAATCGCAAATAAGCTAGCGCCAATACTTCAGGTTATTTTGTACGTAAACTTCTCGTTGATTTGTCCAATAATTTTATAAAGATTTGGATATTTGTGAAAACTTTTATTTTGTGCTTGTTGATCTAATTAAAGAATTCTAAGTTCTCTATTACAGGGTGTCCTAACAAGGGATTGCTTATTGATTTGGCACAAAAACATATTTTTGAGTGACATTGGCATTCCAAGAGAGGAATGCGAAGGATTTCTTGCAAATGATTTTTTGATTGCTTGGCCCCAGAAATTTAATTATGTTTTCTTCCACACTCGGGCATAAGAGGGAATTATTGTGGCATCTGCTCCAATATCAATTCTTAATATAAATGGAACTTTACTTACCTCTAAATCTCTAAAGTCTATCACTTTTTATTTTGAGAAATACCACCATTATCACATATCGACAAGCATTCGATGCGACTCTAAATATGTTTGACACTTGTCATAGCAACCAAAAAAAAAAAGTAAAAAATAAAGTAAGGCCCGTTCACAAATAAATATTTCCTTTCGAGACATTTGTATCTTGATGCTCACTTTATACCGGTACACTTGATATATGTAGATATTCCACACTGTTGTATCTCTCTGCTTTTGTTTTTGTGACCTGCGTGCATACGCGAGGGAAATGTCCTTTTTTATAACATTTTTCGCACGAACTGTTAATTGCGGGCAATTTAACTTTCCTTGTACCTTATTTCTCCAACACCGAGAACATCATCGTTATCATTTGTTATCTACCTCACGCTTCTTTTCTTTTTATTCGATAATTTTTGCTGTGATGTTTTGATGTTTTTCTCAGTCTCTGCAATATTGTTGGTTCTGTCTCTCATTCCCAATTTCTGCTTTTTGACATCCTCGTACTGACAACACATCTTTTCCGGTAGTTATGTTACGTCATACCTACCATACTTGGCATCGTCTGTGTTTATGTTTTTGTGTTTTTTTTTATATAATGGCATAGCAAACACACGCGGGATTAAATTTAATCAGTTTTCTGCGTCCGTCAATGTCTGTAAATACATACGCGGTCTCGCCATTTACGTGCGAACTGGTGTAGCTTACCAAACTCCACCACAATGTAGTCCCTGTTCCAATCCGGAATTCAATTTCATGTGGTTTAAATTCCATCTCCGTAAGCAAATTATACACTATTGCTCTATTTATAGAATACCCAAACTGAACAGTATTTCGAGTGAGTTTGATGCGCTCTCTGACTTCATATAAAGAATCGCGCCCCTGTATCCTCATACTGAAATCGTTATTACGGGCGATTTTAATATACACAATTCTGGGTGGCTACGACACTATAGACAAACAATACCCGAAGGACGGTGTGTTGTGTTATATCAGCTAATTTTTCGTATATTGACCATAGAGTTAGAGAAAAGATTCCTTAAAGAACCGTATTATTGCAATACGAGAAAGCCAATTAGAGCGAACTGGTCCTTATGTTTCCTCGATAACGATGTCGATGCCGTCGCTAATATGATCACTGACATTATTCTCTTCGGAATGAGATCCTTTATCCCTCATCGGATAAAGATGAAGAGTATTAAACCAAAAGAAAAAACGTGTATGACTCAAACTAGGAAAAGGCTGTCAGGGTTAACGAAATGCTTTTTTTCGGTCCTTCAATACCAACCTGGCAGAGAAATGTCGAAAAAAGCTTAAATGAGGCAGGAATGACCACAACGCTTTTCTTAAGCGTGTAAAATTCTAATACGTAAAAAACTGAGAAAAAAAATACTACAATGTCCCAAAGCTAGTAACAATTTTTGGTCGTTCGTTAAAGACATCAGAAATTTTGCTTCATCCTTATGAATGAAATCCAGATGACAGCTGTTTGTACTGCTTGCTGCACATTTTGCGGCCAGCTCAACATTTCCAGATTGTGCTTTGTCTAGACTTGAGTGCGTCGTCTTACTCTGTTTTATCGCAACTTCCACCAACAGCGCTGCATAAAAAAATCACCAGAAGCATTCCGCCCCTTCAAACCTTCAACCATAATACCTATCTCGTTATGAATGCTCATCTGTATACCCTCAAGCACACTTTCGGACGCCCTCTAAAATATCGTGATTCGTTCCTAAGTCGTACAACTCGCTTATGGAATGACCTGCCTAACTTTTTATTTCCTAGTCATTATAACCTTCAAACATTTAAAACCAACCTCTTTTTCCATCCTCTCTGATTTTCCTTCCCCGCTCTATGTATTGCAAGCATTTTACGGGTACTTAAATCCCTTGAACGCGCTCAAATTAAAAATTAAAAAACTCTGGAGGGAACTCATATTTGGGTTACCCTAAGCAAATACAAAATAATTTGGCAAGATTGCCAAGGGAGAAATAATTGCATTTCTCTGAAAGGAAAATGATTTCAAAGTTGTGATGGCTTGCAAAGGTCTGATTAACTAGATCTACTCCTATCACTTCTAAAATATTTAACTATTGTTCACAAATCAAATATTGCCAAACGGAAATTGTTCAAACAAAAGAAGACCCCCAATTTTCACTATCTTCAAATTGGCATCTCATATACTAAGCAGGGAAACGTGAAAATCTTCCTGATGTCCCTAATCAATGCTATTACAACGCTTCACGAAGACCCGTCCCATCCAACCCATTTAAAGAAGGTCGACGATAAAAATTACCTTCTCATCCTGCCACGCATCAGGATGATATGATAACGTCCTTCTAACGGTCTATTAAATTTTACTTAACAGGTACATGCCACCCACATTGTTTTTAAATTACTCCCACATAAAAACAAAGTACCGACCAATATTCACCACGGAAGGACAATCACAAAAAAAGGACATCCAACAATGGCAACCAACCAAACCATATCATTCGATTAGGACAATCAATTTTTCCAAAAAAAAAAAAAAAAAAAACACTACTACGGAACACGAAACTTGATATACACCAAGCACTTCTTCCCCCATTTGAACCTACCCCGGCTTCGACTATAGTATGAGGACCTCGTTTCACCCATCTCCGAAGCGAATGCGGTCTACTGAATTTCATTGCTTTGACAAAGAGTCCATACCCTCATGGACTGGATTTGGGCCAGTACTGCAAAGTGCTTCAAGGGTTCTGCTTGTCTTTGTTCTTATCAGACCAAACCCAGTTTCCTCCCTTTTTTGTTGTTCAGTTTTCAATTAGAGTCTTTCCCGCACACGTTAGATCAACTCTCGCGATAAAAAAAAGAAAAGGATCCCAAAACGAAACAATTTCCGTTTTAATCCCAGATAGTCCTTTCAACCATGTGTAGGAATTCTTTGTCATGACATGAATCCTGAAATTTAGTTTTCAACAAACTCAAATGGCTTTGATGCGAGCAAATGCCTACGGGAGAACTTTGGAGGAACTTTTCCACCATCACCGCCATTCCTCTATTTCAAGGGACGTTGATGAGGTGGATAAACTGACAGTGGGCGGTTAATTTTATTTCGTGGAAAATTCACTATGACAAAATGTTGAAAAAAAATTCAATACAAAGGGCGAAAAACTAGCAAAAAAAAAAAATTTAAAATTAGGTCACTCGTGACAAAGAATATCCTGATTTTGTTCCCATCCAACAAGGAGGACCCGTTTTAGAGCATACAATCTGCTGTTGCTGTCGACGATCATAAAAGGACCACTTCTTGAATGATTTCCTACTACAACTATACTCTTACCACGTCCATGTCCTTTGTATCGTTTTAGTTGGTCGACAATATCAACACATAACTAAACGGAGTGTTTTTTTCTTTTTATTGAGAAATTTATGAGAAAAGTTTGCTCGTTGTTACCTTACAAATACTGAATACCTCTGAGGGACCTGAAAAAAAAAAAAAAAATAAGAAAATCCAACCTCCAACCCTGCTTAAACGTGGTCCTGCATAAAATCCTATGAAAGCCACGTTCACACGTTCTTCAACGTTTCACACCGTTTGTAGGTCATAAAAAATAAATGAAGTGAGTCAGAAGCTTATAATTCATTTTATATGGTGCACACAGACGGTAAGGATAATTAAACCACATTTGGCGAAAATTAAGTTCTCAGAGGATACGAGAATACTAGGTAGGGCCATTGGGCCAATTCAATATTTCACATACATAGTCCTACTAATTCTGTATACAATTAAGGGTACTGGTACAAAGGTACTTTTCCTTTTTTTTTTTTTTTTTGTTTTTGCGTTTGGAGCCAGAGCAAGGACAATTCGACTAAGTAAACTTAATGATCTGGCAAAGTGAGTAGAGGATGAACGTGGATTTTGTTCATTTGTTTAGTGAAAAGGACATTCTCGTGGCGAATGTGGGCGGATAAAAAATTGTCGACATCTCGATTAAATGGAACACAGAATGGTTAGCAGATAGTTCTGCTGCTCCTCTGTGTCGTGCTTTATGTCGGCTAGTTACAGACGAAAGTTGTAGTGAATTACATATATTGATTTTCGGGATATGGAGTAGCACTCGTGTTTGGACAGTTAGGATTTATTGATGATCCTTGCGAAATTGTGAGTTTATTTTGCTTATGCGGGATGAACCTTACAGAATTGCAGAGACAGGAAGACAAACGTAGTTAAAATGTGTGGGGGAATTACTGTATTTGGGGTCATCCCAAATGTAATGTAGTTTACCTTGGTTCAAGATTTCGATTTAAAATTTTAGGCTTCCAAAGGCGACAAATACGAATCTGGGCGGAATGCCCTATTTCACTTCATAAAGCTACCTCTATTGATTTTTACCAACAATTTTACACCGATCCAAGGTCTTGTACCCCGAAGGAAGTATGTATCTTTGGTTGCATATACATATGTTCACAACATTCGTTAGCTTTTCTGGGCCACAACAACGGTGGTGTCGTGACGCAATGATTAAATACATGGGTTACTACGTCAGAGAGTCTGATATCACCATATTTGCTAAACAGGGCAACAAAAGGCTCATAAATGCCAACTCCCCGAAAGAACAGAAGACCTTACCAAAGATTGTTTCTATTGCATCCTTGGGGATTTTAATACTAAGCTAGGCAAGGATGGCATCGGTCGAAAATTGCAGCATTCGCGACATTATCTACGGAAACAGATTTTGCAGCGGAACTTTAAGCTAGCACAGAGTTTCTACACCTTGATATCCCTAAAGCGAACTGACTGACCAACCAAATTCGTTTTTCCTTTTGAATGTCCGAAGGTTCCGAACAGTTAACATCGACGTGTACCATTAGCTTGCTGTATTCAAGGTACTGATGCGGGTATCTGTAACAGCACAAAGCCAGCAAACCATTGTGAGGTAGTTCAATGCCAAAGGGTTTCTTTTGCAAGAAACCGCTGTGTCTTTTTACGCTGGTTTTCCTTAACCTCTTGACAAGTCTGCTGCCACCAGTTTCAAACGTAAAAGATCAGTGCCATACCTTACTGCTTAGAGTAGTCAGAGTGGTGGCCTCTGATGTGTTGAATTTCATCTCGTCTAACAAAGAAGCCCCTGGTTCGATGGAGAATGCAGACATGCAAATCTAGAAAATCCGTGGAAGTAAAGAGGAGGAGGAGGAGGAGAAGGGCTCGCATTCTCTACGAGCAGAAAAAAAGTGAAAAACAAAGGCTCCTCAGAATAAAAAAAAAGTCCACGAGAATCGAAACCTAAGTGAGGTGCTACCAGATGTCAAAGCTGTAAAGCTCAAACATAAATCTGCAAAAATGGAGAAGGAAACTCGATAGTAGAACCAAAGTCGGGGCTAAAAATATAAAAAAAATTATTTCTGCAGACTGCTAAACGATGATGATGAACAACATCTCACTTTCAGGTAGAAAAAAGCATTCAATCTGGACGAAGATAGACAACATTTCCGTCCAACTGACGTGGTGAAGTCAGGACAGCTATATTAAAACTTAAATCCAATCAAGCTGCTGGATGCGATGGCTTAACTGCAGATCTGCTTAACGCAGTAGGTGACGATTGAACATCAAATAAGACTCTTGAGTCAACTCCAGAGACTGTCCAGTTACTGGCATTCACAAATGACATCGTCGTAATGGAAACAACATGGTGAGCTGTTAATAAAGCGTTTTCGACTAAGAAACCAGAAGCTGCAAAGACGGTTTTATCGGTCAACAAAGGGAAAAAAGTGTATGCTGTGAACAATGAGGAACACACAACATAGTGGGAAGTAAGAGATCTTTTCTACCACGGATCTAGCAGATAACTGAGTAGCAAAACTCTCTCTAGCTTTCAAAATTTATTTATTCAGGATCATGATCATTGCAGTCCTTCTTTATGAATCTTGGACATTGATAAAAGCGGATGAGAATTCCCTAAGGCATTTCCAAAGAAAAGTTTTTCGAAAATTTTTCGTATGATCGACGTCTTCAGAAAAACTCAGGTAACCTAGCTTAGATGGCTGGGTCACATTTAGCGCATGGACTACAGCGTCTTCTACTTCAACCTAGGTAGTGGCGACTGCAGGCCATCTCGTGGATCTAATTAAAGGCAGTTGGCAAAAGACGGCGCAAGCTAGATATAAATGTCAGCTAGCCCAATGGACCACCTCGAACTTAAGTGCTATCTAAGTAAGTAAGTAAGTCAGGAAAATATAAAGAATCATTGACCTAAAACATTTTCAGGTAATAGCTTGATTTTTGATTCTAAGAGGATTGTTTGATGGATACCGGCTTTGCTGTAACTTTTTTAAAACCTTCGTATAGTACGACTTTTGTTGGCCTACAAAATACTCCTCTGCGGAGGCGATGAGTTCCTCGTTCGACCCGTACTTCTTTCCGACGAGCGATCTTTTAGGGTTTGGAAATATAAAGAAGTCGCATGGAGCCAAATTCAGAGAAAACGGAGGATAGGGAGCACTCCGTAGTGCAATTCGACCAATTTGGCTGTGGTGACCACGGAGATCGTGGGGGAGAGCACTTTTTTCTTAGCCAAATGTAGTCGTTTTTTTCTTTAAATCGGCTTTGAATCGGCCCAATAAATCGACGTAGTATGCTCTTGTATTTTGTTTTCCCTTCTTCAAATAGTCAACGAGGATCACACCTCGCGCGTCCCAATAAATGGTGGTCATCATCTTTCCGGCCGGAGGCACGGTCTTCGACTTCTTTGGGGCATGTTCACTGGATAAAACACATTGTTTCGATTTTTCTTTGGTCTCTGGTGTATACCAATGGATTCATGTCTCATCGACGGTCACGAAATGGTGCAGAAACTCCTTCGGATTACGATTTAACGGGGCCAAGCACGTTTGTTCTCCGGTGTGAGCAAACGTGACACCCATCGCGCAGACAGCTTTCTTATGCCCAAAATCTCAGCCAACTCACGAATTTTCACTCGGCCGGCCCGGCACGGTTTTCTATATGGTAACCGTTTTTGGGTTAGCTGGGCGCAGTTCATCAAAAACCGACGTTTTTGCGATGAAACTCTGCGAACAAATGGTAAACGGTTGTACGGGAAGGTGAATGGGTCCCATACATACCATCGAGAATGGGCTTGCTTTCCTCGCAGGTTTTGATACTCAAAAACAAGGATCGAATCACAGAGCGATACTGCTCTTTTTCCATGGTCGCAATAAACACTAAAACGATGTTCTGAAATAGATGTCAAAACAAAACTAAGCGTCGAATTATCAAAAAAATTTTAACAGGTGGGGTAAAGAAGGTTATATTGAATGCTGGTACATTCATGGTATAACGTTTAACACAACCCATTTCTGTCTGGTGACTATAACGAATGGACATGAATTCTGTAATCTGTTACTTACATGTGCACCGGTAGGATTTTCAAATTTTCTTAAGCTAGCAGACCACTATCCTTGTGACCTAAGGTGTTTTTATGTATGCATGTTGCGCCGTCAACATATTACGTAAACGTATTATAGGCTTGTTTCGACAAGCTGAGACATCTGTCTCTGGGTATTTAGCTCTAGGCTCTAGCTAACGTATTGTTTCTTATTCTAATGTTGGATCTATGCTTCTTGAATCGATTAATGAGGTAATGATGTTGCCTTTTGGGACAGTGGTTACCAGATATCCTCATCATTATCTTACGTGCTAAAGCAAAGTCAATAAATCGAAAACCACTTTCTTGCATTACATCGTAAAGCATAGATACGCGTGACAAATGATTTCCCAAAATTACTCGTAATTGTTTCCCTTTCATCCCAAAGTATCTGAAAAAGATCCAAGGTGAGACGTTTTCAAATTAAAGCAGACTAAATGTATTAGACTGAATGTTCTGTTTTAACAAAAACAAGATTGAAGCCTGATAGATGGTTCTATGGTTGGAATTAATATGTAACACGACGAAAGTGAGAAAATGCACGTAACCTGTCTGTCAATACTGCTATATTTCATGTAATAAGCACTATGTTTAACCATATGTCTAACCAGTTCTTTAGTCTGTTCCTTGTTTTAGTGGAATATACATTTGAGTAAGTATATCAATTCTTATTTCTCTAGAAACCGTCCTAATCTGGCCAAGTTGCACTGTATATTTTCCTTCTTCTTGGCCATTTTCCATATATGTATAAAGATAGAGAATATGAAGTCGACTTCCGCTGTACTCAGAAATGGATTTGGATAAAACTATGAGCAAATAAAGGAAAGCAGTCGCATTTTCAAGATAGGGTCCAAAACTGTCATCTTCGTGGACGACGACAATCTTAGACATCGCTTGATACGAGGGAAACTTGCGTATATGAGTACTGGTGGTAATGCAACAAATGTTTTGGGTATCATATCACAAAGGAATCGCTGAAAAGGAGATCGCTAGTGGCAAATTTCAGATGAGGAGATCTCAAGCTCTGAACCTACACAAGGACCGAAAGAATAACTGAATGTTGACCGAGGTCTCAACAACCAATGAAAACAAGTGGGCCAACGCTTTACAACTATCCGCCAAGAGAGTAAATACGTTAATATTACTTTAAACGACACAGCAGCTGAGAAATATTGTGAGGAAATTCGGAGTTTGATTTAATCGCCACGAACGTCCAGAATCGTTGACGATAGCGTATCCCACACTGGCTTCCCTAAAGGAAATAAATACCATGATAAGTGCGCTCGAGGATATTGAAAGGTGCTACTACCGAAACAATGACGATGACTTGGTAAGAACCTATTGTACATCAGTTCATTTTCAAGATTTTGCCAGAGTAAGGTATGTCTTATAAATAGAAACTTAATATTGTTTGCCCAATCCATAAGTAAGGAGAATCTGTTTACTGCGCCAATTATGGAGAGATCTGTCTTTTTAGTATCGCGTAAATAATTTTACCTCTCTATCAGTGGGTATGTAGACTTGGTAAATGTACAACTGATCAAATATTTTTACTATCACTTAGATCTTATATGAGAGAATTTACATATAGAGACGAGCTATACAAAAGCATGTCATCTCTGCCCAGCTCGTTAGATTGTGTAGAATTATATTCTCTCCTCAGTTATCTAAGAGCTATGACATGAAGTGCGAATGGATATCAACAATCCAGCCTGAAGAATTTTCGATTCCTACTCCCACAAACGAGAAGACCACGCTTAAGGGAATCTCGTCAATTATCTCGGATTGCGCAGCTGGTTAAATGGTGGAGGACCAGGTTTACCGGCTGCATATAAGTATCATAAGTAAGTAAGTTTAGATTTGTCAGTTGATTAGGTTTTTTGAAAAAAATCTTCCAATTTAATTTCGATCCTGTACATCATCTGTACTTCTAAACTGAGAAATAGCATATGCTTTTTGATGTTACTCTCACAATTAGGTTAGGTTAAGTTAAAACAGTGTTATGATAGACATGCCATCACACAAACACTAAGCATCAAAACGGGGTCATCGTAATCTCTATGGAACCAGTTGAATTTATATTCAAAAGACAAGAACCTAAACAATCTCCGTGGTGAAACACACAATCTCTTTGTAAAAGCCAAGAAGGCCTTTAAAGTTTGTGCTGTCTATTTAGTCATGGTTTTTGAATAAGTATTTTCCTAAATATTTTCTCCGACTACACGGTATTGCCTTCTATTCACACAGTATGTGTGCAAATATCCGTATCTGACAATTTGAGTCCCTTTGCGTATTTCCGCAGCAGACAGGGTCCTATCATGATCCCTATTATTGTTTTTAGCATATCTCTGTGTAATTTTAATAACTCCCTAAATCCTTTACCGGTAAAACGTGGCCATAGAATCTTGGATATCCTGTAACCTTCAAGATTTGACCACGTTAGATTGGCAGTCTTCTTGCAAGCTCAACTACTTGTTCATATCATTTTATACCGCAGTGTCATGGCACACAGCACATTCTCACAAGGTTCTGACTGAATAATGCCTTGAGTACTGTGAAACAGCCCCTGACTATATTAGAATTGATAGTGGTCGATTTCGTTGGCTTAAGTGCGGCCTGGATATCGATGTAGATAGCGATATTTCTATTTCTTCCGGATACAGATCTCAGTGGTATTATTTCAGCCGCTAAGCCGAACCGTGCCGTATCCGAAACCACTGCTCTTGACCTGTAAATCAAGCGGTGTTTGTTGCAGAAAGATGTCTTATTCTTCCGTAGTACGGATGGTAGGTAGCGCAACTGTAATGGCTACGGAAGCCGTTCTTGGAACTGCTTCCATATGTAAGTATGCGTTTTAACAACACCGTATATATCTAGCGCACCATAGCAGGTTTTAAGCCGCAAATTGTTCTTACCGTTCTTTGCAGATAAAAAGAGCCTTTTTAATTCTTTCCGCTACGTTAAGATTCCAGTTCAGGTTTACACACAATTTGGGGCAAAATTAATCACCCTATCGGAAGGTGGTATAATTTTTGCAAATGGCATCGTACGGTAATCATATTTGACATTTGTGACAGCTGCAGTATACAAACAGACAAGTAATAGAACGTGAACTTCGACATCTATTTCCTAGTTGTGTCACACCAACTGGGCAAATTGCGCTTAGTTACTCAACTCGAACAGAGTGGAACCAAAAGAGACTATGCAGAGCGTGGATATAACCGAACTGGTCGTTTGGCCGATAATATCGCGGCTGTGGCTGACGATGTCGCTGATAATGAAAAAACATCATCCAGACGAAGGGCCACTCAATTCTGCATCACCAGACGGACCTTAGAGCGAATTTTAGTAAAAGACTTACACTTGCTCCTGTACAAAGTGCAAACAGTGCATCAGTTGATACCTCCTGCCCGTCAGTCGCGTATGAATTACTGTAAAGCCATCCTCAATCTTAACAACGAAGATGACGATTTTGTGTCGAAAATCATCATGAGCGAGGAGGCGCATTTCCACTTAAGTGGTTACGTCAATAAGCAAAATCTTCGTTTCTGGGGCACTGAAAATCCGCGTGTGATGCACGAGGAGCCACTAAATCCACTCAAGGCCATTGTGGGGAGTGATGTTCAAGCGGGAGGGGTGATTGGGGCGATAAACAAGTTCTTATTGCCGGAAATGGATGAGCGGGGTTTGGTGAACATGTGGTTTCAACAAGACAGTGCAACCGCACACACAGAACGAACCACAGTGGGTATTGGGAAGGAAGCGTTTCCTGGTCGCGTAATCTCCCGTTTTGGCAATTTGGCATGGACAGCAAAATCGCCCGATTAAACCATCCCAAACTTCTTTCTTAGGGACTACTTAAAATCGCGGATTTATAGTAACAAGCCTCAAGCAATCGTAGCCTTTAAGGAGAATATTCGGTAGAAATGTGAACAGTTAATTCGAAAACAAAACTGGATGATTTGTTCTTAGAGTTTTAATTGCAGTATCTTGTACTTTCTTAATACTGCCCCAGTTAGTCAATTAATTATTTGCATACGTGTGTAATGTTTGGTTATAAGAAATATTTTGGTTCAGATACTGTAAACCTGAATTCTACCCTGTGTACTCGTAAACTTGTGAAACTAATAGCTGTTTTCATCATTCCAGATCCATTCTCCAAAATCATGGTAATATTATCCTTCTGCTGCATAGTTACTCTCAAGGAATAAAAACCTTACATCAGAGACAAGAAATACATCTTGTATAACCCTTGCAACCTCAATCGACGAGCAGCACCCCCATTTCAAATATTCCATCTAAGTGGGCCAGTTATGGGCCCTAGCACGCAAAGTTCACTGTGTAGAGATGGAAGTAGGTGTAGAAATTACATATTTCGTCTCATTTCGTGAGCTGGTTCCTGTGTTATACTGTAGTCAGAACTTTATTGCTGGAATCAGTATCTAATCTCCCAAAGAAGATTATTTCGACTCAATTTTTTTACAATAAATACCGCGAACCGCATCTAAAAAGATTTTAAAAAGAAGCAGTTAATAGAGCATGTAGCTTACGTTAGTAATTAGTCTCAAAAGGTGTTTATTGTTATTATTTTCAGTATTTTTCTATGGCAACATTGGCACTTAAATGTGTCTTTTCCTTGCATAACAAACAACATATTTTGAATAGAAATAAATTTTTATGATCAAGCTCCTCCAAGAATATCACAAATTTGCAAAAGCCACCAAAACAATTTGTACCCTCAAAGAAGACCTCATTAAACTTTATCGCCTGCAAGGAACACCTTCAATTTAAAAGCATCCAGTACCCCATATTGCTCCCCTTCAACAGCCTACAATTGAGTCCATCTTTCTTCGACAAAACGCACGAAAGGAAACATCAATTCATCTGTCAGTCGTATATCAATTTCATCATCGTGGTACCAATTCAATCATTTTCCCATTACACAATCCTGATTGTTGTGATTTGTTCCACTCTACTCCTCCGCGCTGGAATATCCCTACCTATCCGCCATTACATCAGAAACAACATCTAACGTATGTTCAGTTTCTATGTACATCAGACGGCCCCCAAACCTGACAAAAATTTATTGCCTGCGATTTTTCCAATTTTCGTCGTCAAAATGAGAACCATAATTGCGTTCGGGATTACAAATGAAGAGTTTTTCTTCTCTCAATTTTTTTTTGTTTTTTTTTTTTTTTTTCAATTCAATCTCTTCCGCCGTTTGGGTGTACTTTTTTGTTCAGTGCTCCTTCTTTTATTCTGACATAAGCACCTTCTTTTCACTCATGTTCGTGGCTTTAGGAATCTAACGCATAACGTTCATATCCTTATACCACACTTTGAAACATAAATAATTGCATGCGAACTGATGGCAGGAAGGGGTGGCCTTTTTTTATTTTGTCAAAAACACTCTCACGAATACAGATTACTGAAAATCAAGGACATGACTTCCATGTATTGTGGCAAGCGCTTGGGAAACACTCACCTGGAGGGGGATATACCTTTGTGGCAGATGGGTGAATTTGAGGGGTGAAATTGAGGGAAAGGTTAAGGGAGTAAATGAAATGTTCATCAGTCAATGCGGTCTTTTCGTCACTTTTCACCCCTCAACACTTACGAGTACGATGTACTCGTACAGGTACATACGACCTTCGGGTAGATTCATACTCGTATGTTCGTATATCACTCGATGGTACTGCTCCTTTGAAGGATGCGTATAGCGCGTATATAACCTGGAATGGACTCGTGAGTTGTTTGAAATTTTATTATTTATTTGCCATCGCGTAAATCACAGAAGTCAGAGGAAATTTGTTTTGCTATTTGCATTTAGTACGAGGAAAGATGCAGGAAAAATGGATACGTGATACGTGATAGCCATAAAACGTTCTGACTATGGAACTAAGTCTCGGAAATTCATCATCAAAATTGTGTTAAACGATGAGTTGGGGACATAGAAAGAGTGCCACCCTGAGATTGTTCTCAAGTTGGATGATGAAGTGGGCCATTAACTTGGTATGCAGCTTGAAGAATGCTGGAGGCAATGTGTCAACACACACCCAAAGTGGATTAAAGGAATTTGATTCTGTTTAGGGGCTTAACGATATTTTACCAGAAGAGATGTTAGTTTAAAATTTGTATCTTAACATAGCAGACAAACTCCTTGTGTGCGAGGTGTAATATAGTTAGTGCAGATACTCAGGGTTTGATCTGGAATGATCGCCCTTACCATCCGTTTAGGGCTCTTCAAGCTTAATAGGTAAGCATGTCTTCGCAATTAAGTTGTCTTCGCACTTTTAGGTGTGGCATTGCTTCGTTAATTGCTCTATATCGGCTTTTTCCCTCCCGTAATGTTGACAAATACATTTAAGATGAGTAGGGGCCAGCAAATTCAAAAAAAATCATAAAATACATAATTGTGTCATATAAATGGTGATTTATCGTGAGGTCTGAATTATAATGTTAAATAAAACACATAAATTTAAAAATGAAATTAAAATTTTTATTATCAGTTAAAAGAAATATTCATGGAATTTATTTCTTGAAAATGATATCATGTAAATGTTGGCCAGGACTACGTCTAGGGTGGTCTATTCGGAAGGTCCAATTTTGGGCGACTCGTTCGAGCATAGCGACTGGTATCTCGCGGGTAATACGAGTAATGTTTCCTTCTAAAGCGTCAATCGTAGGGTTTATGGTATTCCTGAAGACCTGAGACTTTTTTGTATATCCCCAGAGAAAATAGTCGAAAGGTATGATCTCTCACGATCTAGGCGGCCCATTTTCAACAAGTCCATTGTTCAACGCGATGTAGAGCTCACCGAGACCATGTACTTCAATTTCAGGAAGCATATAGTCCGTTAACATGGCGCGATAACGGTTACCATTGACGGTAACATTCTGATTTGCCTCATTTTTGAAGAAATATGGACCAATGATTCCACCAGCCCATAAATCACACCATACACTTGTTTTTAATGGATGTAATGGTACTCTTCGGGTTGCTCATCAGCCCAAATACGGCAATTTTGTTTATAAACTTATCCATTGAGCCAGAAATGGTCTTCATCACTGAACAAAACTTCTCGATAAAACACCGGATTTTCATTGAGTTTTTCCGGAGCCCATTCACTGAAAATATGACGCAAATTCAAGTCGCCTGGCTTAAATACTTGCACAAGTTGAATTTTGTACGCTTTTAGGCCGAGACCCTAACGTAAAATACGTCAAGTTGTTGAATACGCCAAGTTCTTGAATACGCCAAGCTAAGCTGCTGAGAACGATAACAAATCGAATCGTCACGGTCTTGGCGTGACTTATGTAAACTGGGACCCAGATTTGCGAGTGGCATTGGCAGTAGTAGTTTCAGTGGGTCGATTATGCGCACCGTATGTTCCTCGAATCGCATGAAAAACATTTCTCACATAACGCTGATTTTCGTAATATAGCTGAATAATTCGGAGACGCTGTTGTGCTGTGAGTCTTGCCAAACTATACTGAACAAAACCAACAAAGCAGTTTGAAAGGAGTTTGAAAATCAAACCTCACGATTAATCACTCTATACATATGCTGACGTGCAATACTCGCAGCTTAGCCACAATGAGAAAGACATTGACATTGTATTTATTAAGCGGCATACGGAACGCAGTTCCTTCTTTGTCTTTTTCATCTGCTTAACTAAAGTCTTTATGTTTACGAGTTGCGCTGTTTTTTTTTTTTCGCAATAAACATGGCTTGAAGTTGAAATCTCTCCAAAAATCTGTTCAAAGCATTGTGCTATGGTTTATTTACTTTTTACCGATGTTAACACATCTTCCGTGATCATTCAGAGGTGTGTATTGGAACCTACTGATTGTTTCAGTTACTAGGTTTCCGTAAAGTTAAACGCGCAGTGCAGGATTTTCATTTATATTCGGAGTCATTAGAACGGTGGCACATCTTCAATTAGTAGATCCAGTACTTAGGGTTCCATCTATAGCCAACTTTAGAAAGACAATTTTTCTAACTCACGGCTAATCGCATTAAGCTTTGTCTGATTCAATGCTCACTACCTATTTGATGAGTCCAAACTTATTTTGGAGCAGCTCTAATGCCAATATCGTGTTACCCATTGACTTGGCAGAGATTTGTCTTTCAGCCTCTGAGATCCGCCACATCCATTAAATGTAAGAGTACCGTGGTACGTTTGCTTATTTTCCTGGCATGGAAAGCTCCCAAAACAATTACGATGTCACTCTTTTCACCAATAAAGTAATCCTTCTCGTCGTCAATCAATGCGTCCATCGCTACCTTCTACTCTATGAGCGAGATATTTGTCAATAATTATAACAATCCATATCTAATTATGTGATAGTATTTGCCCCACGTCCGACTCCTGCATTTTTCCATATAGCTTGACAGAGTAAGGTAAAACAGTAATCCAGTTTAATAAAAAGCATCCTAGTATACTACAAGTTTGTTACACTCAGCGTGAATTCCATCTCAAGATAAAAGCATTTGTTGTTCTGAAGGCCTTCTTCACGTAAATCGATGGGGATCCTTTTATTCCAGAATCCGATGATTGTATACATTTTACATTGAAGTTGCTTTCTGTTTCAGAGCAATATTAATTCTACGACTCTGTTGAATGTTAGTACAGTGAGGTTGCAATGCACTCTGTGCTCCGTAATCTCAGTGAAAATTCCAAGATTGCGCAGCAGAGAGTCGTTAGTTTATTGGCAGAGCTGCAGCTTTAAAGATTCTATTTTCATTTTGAGTGGTTAATTCAAATTAAGTTAAGCCAGTTGTACTATATATAACAAGGAGGTATGTGGTTTTGGTAAAATTTCAAAGATTCTTCTGAAAATCTGGGATTATATCATCACATCTTGTTTAGCTTCCCATTGATAATGAGAAATTTTAAGATCAAAAGATAAGAACATTCGATCGCCTTATTTTTTGTTATTGCTCTACGAGATGGATTTGGGCCTCACCCAATATATCTCCCCAGTTACCGCAGTCCTTAGCGAATTGCCTGCAGTTACGGCCTTCGAGATGGTGAAGATATTGTCAATCTTCACTTTTACGATCAACATTGAATGAGATTATCCTCTACTGATAAGATGAGATTATATATATTCAGAGTAGTTAGATGTTACTGAAGAGCTTGTAAAGTTGGCTGTTATATCTCCTACTACAAAGTTTGTCAACGCAAACGGGACCAAAATTACTCGAGGAATTTTGCCTCCAAATTAACCACGGAAGTCTTCACTTGCCTTTGTTACGTTCCTTTCCCTTTGAAATGTGCATTTTAGGAGATCCGAATTAGAGCGACGAATGTGAACAACCTGAGATTTCTATCTGTATTTTAAATGTTACCGAAGGCGAGCAAGCTAGGCTAATGAGATAAAAGTCCTTAAGAGCTGAGAGCTTGTCTAAATTTCAGTATAAGTATGAGTTTGACTTTTTTGCAAGAGCCAGGAATATATCCTATGCGGTTTAAGCGCTGACGAAAATATGTTGGTGGTATGCTATCAAATCCTGAAGATTTATAGAGAAGGAGGCTATTGGCTGTTTCGGAGGAGTGAGTTCTGCAATCGTGGCCGATAGTACAGATGATTGCCGCTCTGAAAAACATTAAAATTTTTCATATCACGTGTAATGCAAGATACCCTTGCCGTTTACTAGTAATTGCAACCCATTTTCGGAATTTTTGATAAACCTTTGAATATTGTCTTATGAAACATGAACCAACCCTACCCACTTCGTTCTAAAATACTCGGTTCCTGGATAAGAGCAACGTTTTTTTCAATGCTCGGTAGATAAAGCAATATACCTGCGTTTCTGTTCGTGGTTTGCTTTATAACTATGATACTATGAGATTCAGAATGGAATCTCTGTTGGTCTTTTTCCAGATCAGGTCTTCCATCATAAATCAGCTTGGCTTCTGACTCATTTATTATACGTCCACGAAATTTGGCGACTATTGTTGAATGTGGGCCAAAAAAATAAGTAAGGTCCTGGTTCACATTATCTTCGGCGGTTGCTAAGGTATGGTATGACCCTGGGCTAATTATTAACGATTACTCAGTACGATGCTTTTTAATTACTGAAGTTAATTTATGATTATTGCTGCTACATATTTTACAGCATCCTATATTGTGTTTGATTCTGTCATAAAGTCTGTAATATTCTCTGGAGTTTCAACAATAAACTTACGGGCTGTACACCGATGCATATCTCGTCAGAAAAGCTCAAATATCTCGGCTTATATCGCTAAATCACTTAAACGCATGGACAGCAGCGTCCCAATTCGGAAAGTTTTCGACTCCAGCTCAAAGGGAAACTACAGTATGTGGCTTACCTCAGCCAACTGGGTGTGCGAAACTGCAGGCAGTTGGTAAGATATCGCTATAGATAGAGACGTCAGCTGAATCCCTGGTCTACGCCGGACTTAAGCCCCATCTAAATAAGTAAGTAGTGTTTCAATTCATTCCTCTATTTGTCTACACTCTATACGGAAACGTGGGCACTGCAAATCAAACATGTAGGGAATTTATAAAACCAGTAAGCACGAAAGCAGTTATTTACGATAGAAACTAATTTAGACAACAATTCACGTTACCATGGTGACACTCTAACTTCTTTCTGATAGTCGATATAGATAAGCCTATGGATGGATCTTTAAGGATTGGTTTCTTCTCACTAGCTTGGATCTCATTCTGAAGTGTCCATCTTTTAGCTTGATATCTTTGATTGACATTGCAGGGCCTCTTTAGTTCACAAGGCAATATATATGTATCTACTAGAAGCATCCCCGCGATGACACATTAAGTATCATCTGACACCCTCAGCGCACATATTCAGTTGACGAAGGTTATCTCTTTAACTGAGCTCTTCTAGGCCAGTCTATTTTGTTGTCTTAGTCTTCAAAAATTTGTCATTATCCTGGACGAGGTCACCCTAACTAGAACAGCTTTGTAGTAGGTTGTTTCAATGTATTTCTTGCAAGCGAGTCTTGTATCTTTGAGCTTACGTAATTGATAAACTATTTCAATATTGTACTGTACCTTGCTACATACCTTTGCTGTTTCTAAGTTCCACCAGTTCACTGGTAGCCTTATAAGCTCTAAAGGCGTTAAAGTTATAAAGGCAAGCATACAGTTACCAGCTTTGGGCTCACTAGATTTGAATTTTTGAATTTCAAATTTTACATTTTAATTTGAAGTATGCTCCTACCTATTTCCTTAATAAGCTATCCTGTTTCACGCCCGCTAGTTTCAGATATCTTCCATTCTGATGAGGTATGGGAAAATCCCTGAAACGAAAACTTTTCATCTGTCTGCAGTTTGCCATTAAACAGCACTAATTCAAAGCAACCAACAGCTGAAACAAGCTCCAAGCGGGATGGCAGTCAAATCTCTTCCTCAAAATTGCTTTAAAAAAGATTCAATTTCTTTTGACATCACCTGAGTGAGGGCGTGCTTCCATTATCCAATTAATTACGAGTAATTATCCAGTCAGAGAGGAGAACATTAATCACATCATAAGAGCATCGCCTCTTTCTTTATTCTGCTCATCTATAGGATTGACAATCCCATGTTAGACCCCAAGTCGATATTGAGTAATTAATGACACCATTAGTTAAAAAAAAGAAAAAAAAACACGAAAACACCAAATTCGATATTCCTTCACGCATCTAAAATCCAGAAGTATCGGCAGAAAATAAAAAAAGTCAAATCGGATTGGATCGAATTCTAACTAACACCATCGTGCAAGATATCTCAAGCCCATCTCTAAGCCCCAAGTTTCGTAATTCTCCAACAAGTGTAAATTCGAAATGGAATTTTAATGAACGGAAAATGGGAAAAGGCCCAGGTACAAGGGTCCTTCTAATCATTATCCAACCCTCGGTTATCTTTGATGACAAGGGTATAGCAATGTACATGAAAAGAAATAGCATAACATGGGTGAATGTTTGATTTGGAATGGATATGGATACCCTCATGTATCCGTGCGGGGCCAAGTTTTGCCCTAGTAATTAATTAAAAAAAAAATACGTTATACGTGAGAGGAAGTGGGGAGTACGAGTAGTACTAACATTTCAGAGTTCATCCTACAAAATTGCCTCCTACATGAGTCTGCAGATTTTTAATTGAATTTTTTGGGAAAACATGTATCTGCAAGGGGAATGAGGAGTTATGGGGTATGATGTTCGATTGTTCGATCAGAAGGGGTCATAAGGTCAAAGCGGCTGACCTTCAGACCTTTTTTACCATTCAGAGGTAAATTCTTCGGAGTAGCATTTTTCAAAAGATACTTGACCGTTTGAAAAGAAACAAAATTCGATTAACACCTACTTTTAGTTGGTAAGTTGATGTATGATAGTTTACCGCTTTCATCCATGGAACGCCCCTGCGTACCTTACATGAAAGTAAACGTTTTTCCATATTTTTTGTAAAATTTTTAAATATTCGGATGTATAGATTTATAAAGAAATATTATTCGATCTCTTGAAAATTTATTGTTTTACCATGAAGAAGATATTGATTTCTTTCTGCCTTTTTACTCAGAAAGTTTACTTATAACAACCGATTTTGGAACTCTGAAATAGCAGAGGCCATCTAGTAGCGGAACGTATTCCTTACATGTTTCTTTAAATTAAATTAGTGTCTTTCGATAAGAAGTGAGTAATCGCTTTATGTGTTAAGTGCCAACAGTATCAGGACCTTCTATATAAGCGCCTAGTACTCACCTGCATAAAGCGAACATAAACCGAACAAGAATATTTAGTTCACCACAGTGATATCATGACTTGCATTTCAGAATTGTTTCGAAAATAGTGAAATTCAAGCAGACTTTGAATGTCAATGCACCCGCAGAAACATACGATTATACTTTCTCGTTACATAATACTATAGATCATTGCCATCATATTTGCGTATAAAGTATTTCCGGTTGGAAGACAAACGAAAGCCTGAATAATAGACACCGAAAGATACCTTGTTTTCTAATAGGGAGTTGACAGCTTTGAATTTAATTTTTGGACGCACTGTTTCACTAATCATCAAACTATCACTGTCAATTTATTCAGTAAGCTCAACATTTTCATCATGGTAAAGTACACTAACGACCTACGTTCTCAGATTGAGCTCTGGAGAAGATGCGCCAAGATGATGAATTTCATCGCAAAATCATCTTCAGTGGCGAAGCTCATTTTTGGCTCAATGGGCTCGTCAATAAGCAAAATATGCGTTATTGGTCGGGTAAAAACCCACATCTGTTTCATGAATCACCACTTTATCCATAAAAAATAACTATTTTGTGAGGTTTGCATGCCGGCGGCGTTACTGGGCCATATTTTTTCGTCGACGATTATTTTTGGCCCGAATTGGAAAATATGGACTTGGACGAGATGTGGTTTCAACAGGATGGTGCCACAAGCCACACAGCACACGCTACAATCGATTTATTGAACAGTAAGTATGGTGAGCGTGTTATCTCAAGACATGGGCCAGTCGATTGGCAGCCTCGTTCGTGCGATTTAACGCCGCTTGACTATTTTCTGTGGGGCTTCGTTATGTCATTGGTTTATGCCCACACGCTGACGACGTTGGAAGAGCTCAGAGCCAACATTGAACGCGAAATAGCGACCGTTTTGGCCGAAATATGTGGCCGATTCTTTGAAAATTGGGTCCAACGAATCGACCGCTACAAACGTGCTAGCTGTGGCCATATGAACGAAGTCGAGTTCCATTCATAAATGTTTTGATTTTACTTCAAGCCAATAATAAAGTTTTTGAAATATCTCAAATGGTTTGCTGGTTTAAAAAAAAAGTTGTCAAGTCGTTATTAGAAAACCCTATATATAGAAGACAGTATGTAACTTTACCCGAAGCTGTAGATGTTATTGAGAATAACGAAGCAACTGACGAAGAGCAACTAGGTGACAACGATTTAGTCAATTTACAAACGTCAAGTAATGACGTTCCTCAAAGTATTGAAATATACATAGATGAGGACGATGAAAACGACTTAGCAGAAATACAACATCGAATGTGTGTTGAGAAAAGTACCCTTAAAAAAATGTAGTTTGGAAAGTGTAAAATACCGTAAACTCTGAGTGGAAAAATGAGGACCAAACTATTTCACGCAATATGTAAATGAGGGGCAATATGCAATTGTCATGTTATGTGTTAAAGGATTTACGCCAAAAAAAAAAAAAAAATTAAGCGCGTGCTTAAAGGGCTAAGTTACCTTTAAAATATTTAAACACAGCACGGCCGAAGGAAAGCTGGGGGAAAAGAAAAAGAGGTGCCGATATACGTTGGTTTTGAATGTTTGAAGGTTATAATGGTCAGGAAATAAAGAGCTCGGCAGAGCATTCTATAAGTGAAATGTGCGGCTTAGAACGAATTACAATTTTTATTGTACCTTCAAAAGGGGGCTTGAGGGTAAACTAACATATCGATACGGAGAAAATTTGAAAAGCTGCCTCTATATCAATGGTGCACTAGTGGTGAAAATAGCAATAGAACAAGGTCAGAAAGAAGACATTTCATCGGTGTTCCAGGTTGTCAATAGATTGTGCAATGTTAGCATCACCTATCAGTCTTATCGCACGGTTTTGAATGCTATCTAGCATGTGCAGAGTGATTTTAGGAGCACCTGACCAAATATGGGTAACGTACTCCAATTTTGAGCGGATGATTGGCTGGCCAGATAAGAGGAAGAAAAGTATTTCTTAGATGAATTGAGAAAACTTTCGCAGCATTTTTAGCGACATCAAATATGTGATCATTCCGATGTAGGTTGTCATTGACACACATACCGAGAATGTAAAGTTTTTTGGTTTAAACGATGCAAGTGACATTCATGTGATTTGGACGCATTAAATTAAACTCTGTTAATTACACCCCAGTTGGTGATGCAGTTTTTATCGAAATCTAATGAGCTAAGAATATACTTCCGTTTTCGAAGCCGACAGCCGAAGAACATGGACGTGAAGGGGTCATAAGGTCAAAGCGGCTGACCTTCAGACCTTTTTTACCATTCAGAGGTTAATTCTTCGGAGTAGCATTTTTCAAAAGATACTTGACCGTTTGAAAAGAAACAAAATTCGATTAACACCTACTTTTAGTTGGTAAGTTGATGTATGATAGTTTACCGCTTTCATCCATGGAACGCCCCTGCGTACCTTACATGAAAGTAAACGTTTTTCCATATTTTTTGTAAAATTTTTAAATATTCGGATGTATAGATTTATAAAGAAATATTATTCGATCTCTTGAAAATTTATTGTTTTACCATGAAGAAGATATTGATTTCTTTCTGCCTTTTTACTCAGAAAGTTTACTTATAACAACCGATTTTGGAACTCTGAAATAGCAGAGGCCATCTAGTAGCGGAACGTATTCCTTACATGTTTCTTTAAATTAAATTAGTGTCTTTCGATAAGAAGTGAGTAATCGCTTTATGTGTTAAGTGCCAACAGTATCAGGACCTTCTATATAAGCGCCTAGTACTCACCTGCATAAAGCGAACATAAACCGAACAAGAATATTTAGTTCACCACAGTGATATCATGACTTGCATTTCAGAATTGTTTCGAAAATAGTGAAATTCAAGCAGACTTTGAATGTCAATGCACCCGCAGAAACATACGATTATACTTTCTCGTTACATAATACTATAGATCATTGCCATCATATTTGCGTATAAAGTATTTCCGGTTGGAAGACAAACGAAAGCCTGAATAATAGACACCGAAAGATACCTTGTTTTCTAATAGGGAGTTGACAGCTTTGAATTTAATTTTTGGACGCACTGTTTCACTAATCATCAAACTATCACTGTCAATTTATTCAGTAAGCTCAACATTTTCATCATGGTAAAGTACACTAACGACCTACGTTCTCAGATTGAGCTCTGGAGAAGATGCGCCAAGATGATGAATTTCATCGCAAAATCATCTTCAGTGGCGAAGCTCATTTTTGGCTCAATGGGCTCGTCAATAAGCAAAATATGCGTTATTGGTCGGGTAAAAACCCACATCTGTTTCATGAATCACCACTTTATCCATAAAAAATAACTATTTTGTGAGGTTTGCATGCCGGCGGCGTTACTGGGCCATATTTTTTCGTCGACGATTATTTTTGGCCCGAATTGGAAAATATGGACTTGGACGAGATGTGGTTTCAACAGGATGGTGCCACAAGCCACACAGCACACGCTACAATCGATTTATTGAACAGTAAGTATGGTGAGCGTGTTATCTCAAGACATGGGCCAGTCGATTGGCAGCCTCGTTCGTGCGATTTAACGCCGCTTGACTATTTTCTGTGGGGCTTCGTTATGTCATTGGTTTATGCCCACACGCTGACGACGTTGGAAGAGCTCAGAGCCAACATTGAACGCGAAATAGCGACCGTTTTGGCCGAAATATGTGGCCGATTCTTTGAAAATTGGGTCCAACGAATCGACCGCTACAAACGTGCTAGCTGTGGCCATATGAACGAAGTCGAGTTCCATTCATAAATGTTTTGATTTTACTTCAAGCCAATAATAAAGTTTTTGAAATATCTCAAATGGTTTGCTGGTTTAAAAAAAAAGTTGTCAAGTCGTTATTAGAAAACCCTATATATAGAAGACAGTATGTAACTTTACCCGAAGCTGTAGATGTTATTGAGAATAACGAAGCAACTGACGAAGAGCAACTAGGTGACAACGATTTAGTCAATTTACAAACGTCAAGTAATGACGTTCCTCAAAGTATTGAAATATACATAGATGAGGACGATGAAAACGACTTAGCAGAAATACAACATCGAATGTGTGTTGAGAAAAGTACCCTTAAAAAAATGTAGTTTGGAAAGTGTAAAATACCGTAAACTCTGAGTGGAAAAATGAGGACCAAACTATTTCACGCAATATGTAAATGAGGGGCAATATGCAATTGTCATGTTATGTGTTAAAGGATTTACGCCAAAAAAAAAAAAAAAATTAAGCGCGTGCCTAAAGGGCTAAGTTACCTTTAAAATATTTAAACACAGCACGGCCGAAGGAAAGCTGGGGGAAAAGAAAAAGAGGTGCCGATATACGTTGGTTTTGAATGTTTGAAGGTTATAATGGTCAGGAAATAAAGAGCTCGGCAGAGCATTCTATAAGTGAAATGTGCGGCTTAGAACGAATTACAATTTTTATTGTACCTTCAAAAGGGGGCTTGAGGGTAAACTAACATATCGATACGGAGAAAATTTGAAAAGCTGCCTCTATATCAATGGTGCACTAGTGGTGAAAATAGCAATAGAACAAGGTCAGAAAGAAGACATTTCATCGGTGTTCCAGGTTGTCAATAGATTGTGCAATGTTAGCATCACCTATCAGTCTTATCGCACGGTTTTGAATGCTATCTAGCATGTGCAGAGTGATTTTAGGAGCACCTGACCAAATATGGGTAACGTACTCCAATTTTGAGCGGATGATTGGCTGGCCAGATAAGAGGAAGAAAAGTATTTCTTAGATGAATTGAGAAAACTTTCGCAGCATTTTTAGCGACATCAAATATGTGATCATTCCGATGTAGGTTGTCATTGACACACATACCGAGAATGTAAAGTTTTTTGGTTTAAACGATGCAAGTGACATTCATGTGATTTGGACGCATTAAATTAAACTCTGTTAATTACACCCCAGTTGGTGATGCAGTTTTTATCGAAATCTAATGAGCTAAGAATATACTTCCGTTTTCGAAGCCGACAGCCGAAGAACATGGACGTGAAGGGGTCATAAGGTCAAAGCGGCTGACCTTCAGACCTTTTTTACCATTCAGAGGTTAATTCTTCGGAGTAGCATTTTTCAAAAGATACTTGACCGTTTGAAAAGAAACAAAATTCGATTAACACCTACTTTTAGTTGGTAAGTTGATGTATGATAGTTTACCGCTTTCATCCATGGAACGCCCCTGCGTACCTTACATGAAAGTAAACGTTTTTCCATATTTTTTGTAAAATTTTTAAATATTCGGATGTATAGATTTATAAAGAAATATTATTCGATCTCTTGAAAATTTATTGTTTTACCATGAAGAAGATATTGATTTCTTTCTGCCTTTTTACTCAGAAAGTTTACTTATAACAACCGATTTTGGAACTCTGAAATAGCAGAGGCCATCTAGTAGCGGAACGTATTCCTTACATGTTTCTTTAAATTAAATTAGTGTCTTTCGATAAGAAGTGAGTAATCGCTTTATGTGTTAAGTGCCAACAGTATCAGGACCTTCTATATAAGCGCCTAGTACTCACCTGCATAAAGCGAACATAAACCGAACAAGAATATTTAGTTCACCACAGTGATATCATGACTTGCATTTCAGAATTGTTTCGAAAATAGTGAAATTCAAGCAGACTTTGAATGTCAATGCACCCGCAGAAACATACGATTATACTTTCTCGTTACATAATACTATAGATCATTGCCATCATATTTGCGTATAAAGTATTTCCGGTTGGAAGACAAACGAAAGCCTGAATAATAGACACCGAAAGATACCTTGTTTTCTAATAGGGAGTTGACAGCTTTGAATTTAATTTTTGGACGCACTGTTTCACTAATCATCAAACTATCACTGTCAATTTATTCAGTAAGCTCAACATTTTCATCATGGTAAAGTACACTAACGACCTACGTTCTCAGATTGAGCTCTGGAGAAGATGCGCCAAGATGATGAATTTCATCGCAAAATCATCTTCAGTGGCGAAGCTCATTTTTGGCTCAATGGGCTCGTCAATAAGCAAAATATGCGTTATTGGTCGGGTAAAAACCCACATCTGTTTCATGAATCACCACTTTATCCATAAAAAATAACTATTTTGTGAGGTTTGCATGCCGGCGGCGTTACTGGGCCATATTTTTTCGTCGACGATTATTTTTGGCCCGAATTGGAAAATATGGACTTGGACGAGATGTGGTTTCAACAGGATGGTGCCACAAGCCACACAGCACACGCTACAATCGATTTATTGAACAGTAAGTATGGTGAGCGTGTTATCTCAAGACATGGGCCAGTCGATTGGCAGCCTCGTTCGTGCGATTTAACGCCGCTTGACTATTTTCTGTGGGGCTTCGTTATGTCATTGGTTTATGCCCACACGCTGACGACGTTGGAAGAGCTCAGAGCCAACATTGAACGCGAAATAGCGACCGTTTTGGCCGAAATATGTGGCCGATTCTTTGAAAATTGGGTCCAACGAATCGACCGCTACAAACGTGCTAGCTGTGGCCATATGAACGAAGTCGAGTTCCATTCATAAATGTTTTGATTTTACTTCAAGCCAATAATAAAGTTTTTGAAATATCTCAAATGGTTTGCTGGTTTAAAAAAAAAGTTGTCAAGTCGTTATTAGAAAACCCTATATATAGAAGACAGTATGTAACTTTACCCGAAGCTGTAGATGTTATTGAGAATAACGAAGCAACTGACGAAGAGCAACTAGGTGACAACGATTTAGTCAATTTACAAACGTCAAGTAATGACGTTCCTCAAAGTATTGAAATATACATAGATGAGGACGATGAAAACGACTTAGCAGAAATACAACATCGAATGTGTGTTGAGAAAAGTACCCTTAAAAAAATGTAGTTTGGAAAGTGTAAAATACCGTAAACTCTGAGTGGAAAAATGAGGACCAAACTATTTCACGCAATATGTAAATGAGGGGCAATATGCAATTGTCATGTTATGTGTTAAAGGATTTACGCCAAAAAAAAAAAAAAAATTAAGCGCGTGCTTAAAGGGCTAAGTTACCTTTAAAATATTTAAACACAGCACGGCCGAAGGAAAGCTGGGGGAAAAGAAAAAGAGGTGCCGATATACGTTGGTTTTGAATGTTTGAAGGTTATAATGGTCAGGAAATAAAGAGCTCGGCAGAGCATTCTATAAGTGAAATGTGCGGCTTAGAACGAATTACAATTTTTATTGTACCTTCAAAAGGGGGCTTGAGGGTAAACTAACATATCGATACGGAGAAAATTTGAAAAGCTGCCTCTATATCAATGGTGCACTAGTGGTGAAAATAGCAATAGAACAAGGTCAGAAAGAAGACATTTCATCGGTGTTCCAGGTTGTCAATAGATTGTGCAATGTTAGCATCACCTATCAGTCTTATCGCACGGTTTTGAATGCTATCTAGCATGTGCAGAGTGATTTTAGGAGCACCTGACCAAATATGGGTAACGTACTCCAATTTTGAGCGGATGATTGGCTGGCCAGATAAGAGGAAGAAAAGTATTTCTTAGATGAATTGAGAAAACTTTCGCAGCATTTTTAGCGACATCAAATATGTGATCATTCCGATGTAGGTTGTCATTGACACACATACCGAGAATGTAAAGTTTTTTGGTTTAAACGATGCAAGTGACATTCATGTGATTTGGACGCATTAAATTAAACTCTGTTAATTACACCCCAGTTGGTGATGCAGTTTTTATCGAAATCTAATGAGCTAAGAATATACTTCCGTTTTCGAAGCCGACAGCCGAAGAACATGGACGTGAGTCCGGGAACGAATATTAGAAGCAGAGAGTACTGTCATCAGCAAGTAGGGTTAGAAGTAGCAGACAAGTGATTATTGATGAAAATTAAAAAGAAGATCGGAGACAGAACGGACGCCAGAATTTATTTGGTGGATATCAGACTTGAAACAATCAAAGACAACTTGAATTGAACGTTCCGAAGGGTGTTTGTAGTCCATTGAAGGAGAGAGTCATCGACCCCAAATGCACATAATTGCCAAATACTGCCAAGAAAATTATCTAATTGATACAATATTGTACAAATAAGGAGAAAATATGTGTTTTCTGTTGGTCATTGTTGAGGAACAGATTTCTGGAAATAAAACGTCATATTCACTTTTGTGATAATTCACAAATT
Source organism: Volucella inanis (assembly GCA_907269105.1). NCBI lineage: Eukaryota > Metazoa > Arthropoda > Insecta > Diptera > Syrphidae > Volucella > Volucella inanis. Next base: position 41,934,778 of record OU026153.1, read on the forward strand.
GACAAACCTGATAAGTTGTTCAAATTATTACCATTCATGGACCTTCGTAGTATATAGTTTAGACGGTGGGCAATATTTCTTAACAAAATATCCGTAGATGAAGCCATGGTTCCAGTTTATCAGGGGGGAAATCGGTAAAATTTGAATGATGTGCAACTCAACTGGGTACTGTCGTGCTTTTGATTCACACTTTGGCAAGAATGTTAATCGTAGTGCTTCGAATTCTTCTGAGTCTTCTGAGTGAATTTTTCGATAATAGAGATTTGGGTTTTCGGGAAACTGGTACTTTAAGAGAAATTAGAATGAAAAATTGTTCATTAGAAAGTACAAAGGCAATAATGAAAAATATTGTAAAATGGTATTAATGCTATAGATTTTCTAAACTATGATATTGTAAAGCCAGAAGCAATGGTCAAATATGGTATAAAGCAAAGAAATGTGTTGTAGTAGTTGGTAATGGAACAGGTACCCTGCGCCATTTGCTAAACGGAGCTGTAAAGAATGTGGTATAATATTTATACATTTTTAAAAAGTATGTCAAGTGCATAGATTTGTTAGAATTAGCTCTTGTTTGCTAGAGTATTTTCTTTTCTTTTAACCAGCTCATCAATATTACACTGTAGTAGAACGGGTCATCAGTAAAACAATTTATTTCCTTTGTTCATCACTATGTCTATCACAACACGTCAGCAAGAGCTCAAATACAAATACCCCCGCATCAACTCCAAATAAATCTTCTGCAGTAAAAACAAGCAAATCAAATGCTTCTGATAAGAAAAAAAAATTTATATCCGACCAGCTCCTCGATCTGGAATCCAGCCTAATGAAAAAATTCAAATTGCTACTTTCTGAACTTGAATCTGATTTTAATAAAAAAGTGTGCGATGTCGTTGCTTCTCTTGAAAACAAAGTGTAACTCTTTGAAAGCAAATTATCCGACCTTCAAGATGAAAATCGAAAGCTTATAGAGGAATTAGCGGACATACGACGTAAAGATCGACTGTGTGACTTAATTGTATGCGGCATTCCACGAACACCCAACGAAAACCTTACTGAACCACCACATTTACCCGCACTTTGATGCATTTCGTCAGAGCACCAAATCCATCGATGGCCACGGACCGCTTCTTGCATATAGCATATAGAGCAAAGTGCATTACTGGCAGCTTTTCGCGCCAATAAAGGCCTGTCACTACAACAACTGGACAACTCATCGCAACCGCAGCTGCCTGATGATCGCCCGTCTTCTGCCTCACACGTGTATAGTATATCAACGAGAGCTTAACGCAAGAAAACAGCTCTTTATTTTTAAACTCATCTCGTAATTTTACTAGAGATGCAGTGCGATCAGTGATCAACATTTTATCTTCTGCATCTCAGGGTATTAAAATATGCTATCCAAACGCTCGAAGTTTAAGCATATCTAAATAAGATTACTTTAGATATATTTTTAATGACTCAGGGGTTCATATTATTTGAGTTACTGAGACCTGGCTGAGTCCAGATCCAAAGGATAAAGATAAAGTGACCGATTTATATGACATTCCGGGTTTTAAACTCATTCGAAATGATAGGGTAACCGACACCACGGGTGGAGGAGTTGCGGTGTACTGCAGCTCCTCACTTAAATACAACACAAAATGTCTGATTGGTGTTACGTACAATTCAAACCAATGTCACTCTCCAGAGCCACTGTTTTCGGTAATCATTGAGTTCACTGATCTATATGACGATATTAGAAGGTCTCTTAAAAACGAGAGCAAAGCACCTCGACTTTTAGAATTTGCGGCTTTAACCGGGTTGACTATTGTTAACTCCTAACTCCAGGGGTTCCTCCTAGTCTACTCGACGTTATCATGGTTTCAAATCGGTCAAACTTGTTACTCCAGGATCAGCTATCTCTAGCCGGCATTTCTGATTATGATTTAATATATTGTACGTACATGTTGACTTATCTCGTTCTTCTTAACCATCATCTTTTCAGTTTAGAGACTTTCCCTCTATAGCCAACAACATATTACAACTAAATGCTAGTCTTCTCCATTGAAATTATTACTATTATGCCTCGAATGTCAATGAAAAAAACGGACCATTTGCAAACCCTGCTCGTGGACCTTTTTAACAGGAACGGCCCTCTAAAAACAGTTGCTATTAAAAATACAAAGTGCCCGTGGTTCACAATTGAGGTTTACAATGCCATGAAAGTTTGTAACAAGTTGTACGCTAGATGGAAGTTTAGACCCTCAAATCTGAATTGGGAGTTTTTTTTGTCGTGCTAGCAAACACTCCACTTTTGTGACCCGAAGAGCAAAAAAAAGCTATTTTCTATCGAAACTGAGCACCGATCAAACCTCTTAGAAGCTGTGGAGCAATCTACGATACATTGGTGTAGGAATAAAGGCTGTTGTCGACAACGTTCCGAATGCAAACGACTTTAACAAGACGTTTCTTCCGAGTTCTCTAAATATTTCGAGCTTTACTCCAGATAGCCTACTGTTTTTCAGTTTTAAATTTGACTTTGAAGTCGTCTCGGAAATTGATGTAGTAAATACCATTTGTTCTCTTAAGTCCAATACTATAGGTGAGGATGGTGTACTAATTCGCTTTGTGAAGATGATATTACAGCATATCATTATCTCTCTTACACACATAATCAATTTTTGCATTACGTGCTCTACCTTCCCCGATAGTTGGAAGTTGGCTAAGGTTCTGCTGCAGCTTCTGACTTTCGCTCAATAAGTATATTCTCTATCGCCAAATTTCAAACTACCTAAACCAACACTGCTTGCTATCCCCTGTACAGTCTGGTTTTCGAGCACATTATAGCTGTTCGACAGCTATGATTAAAATTATCGACGATGTTAGGGTCAAATATGATGCAGGCGAAATAACCGTGCTTTGCTTGCTAAATTTTTCCAAGGCCTTTGAGAGCGTGGATCACAAAGTACTATGTCACAAGCTCAGAGAAGATCGGTAGAAGTACCGCACGGATCAATATTAGGACCAATACTTTTCTGTATTCTTATTAATAACCTACTCTCATTGAGGAAATTTTTGACAGAATAAATGAAGACTTGTCAGCAGTATACAACTGGTCACTATGCAATGGTCTCAATCTGAATCCTAACAAATTCCAGCTTATTCTTATTTCTAAGAAGCATTACAATACTGATCTGCTGCCGCCAATAAGCTTGAACAACAAGCAACTCAAATTTGTAGATGCTGTCACAAATGTCGGCTTCAAATTAAATTGTTCGCTCTCTGCCGTTGACCATGCAAACTATGTTATTGGACGAAACTATGCTGGGCTACGTAAGCTTCAGCTGTCTTCTAACTTCACTCCGGTTGACACTAAGCTAAGGTTGATATAAACTTTATTTATGCCTATTATTGATTATGCCACTGTTGTTTACTGCAAGCTCGACTCAGTTTCTCAGCACAAGTTGCTTGTGGCGTTTAATGATATGGTTAGGTACGTGTATGGTCTCCGTCGGTACGAACACATTTTACACTGTCACAAACGGGGTCTTGTTTGTTTGTTTCAGCAGTTCCAAAAAATTCGATGTCTTGTATTCATGCACAAGGTCATAAACAGCAGATCCCCCAAGTATCTTTTTCATAAACTTCAATTTGCTCACTCCTCCAGAACATCTAATATTATAACGCCCTCTTTCAACTATTTGAACTCATCGCGTCTCTTCTTTGTGTATGTCACCAGGCTCTTGAACCAACTTTCGACAACAAAAAAGCAAACAATTGAAGATATTAAATTCAAAAGTGCCGTATTGGTAGACATTGAATAAGCAGTCTCGTTAATTGTTTGAAAATGTTTGCAATAAACTCACACCTGCCTGCTTACTGTGACAGTATTTTAACTTTCTGATCCACAGTCATAATTATTCTAGGACTTACGCTTAGGTTATATGATGAGAATGAAGCTGTACCCTCTGTAGGATCGTGACTTGCAAGTGTCTACTCTAAATTTTATGCAGTGTAAGGTGGAATTAACAATCGGTGCACCAGAAATGGGTTTTGCAATAATTTGTCTTAAAACTAAATTTTAAGAGTTATCTGGCCGGACGTATGTAACTGGTATCAAAATACACTACACTCTGCTTGTCTGGTGGAGATCTGAATTTGATAGTTACCTTAGACAGTTTCGAACTTTGATCTTAAAAATTGGATCGAAAATTTTAGTACACTATAGGTTTTTGGACTTCGAAAGGTAGACAAAAGATAGGACTTTGTCGCTAAGAAATAAAATAAAATAAAGATTGATGATATTTCAACTAAATGCAAAGATTATATAGGGTTTTCCAATAGGGTTGTCAAGTCCTGAATTTAATTTGTGAACGTATTCTTTCACTAATCATCACACTGTCAATATCAATTTATTGAGTAAACTCAACAAATCATAAGATTTTTAACTCCAATTTTCGGTCGTAATTCTCGCCCTAGTAGACAGGCAATAACAAGTTTAGTGCAAAAATTTGAGTCTACATATTCGTTGTATGATGTTGCCGTGTCAGTGAGACAACAGGTTGGTCGAAGTGTCGAAAATATCGCTGCCGTTCAGACGTCCGTAGCAAACGATCCAAATCAGTCAATTCCACGGCGTTCTCAAGAGTTGGGTATCGCTCAGACCACATTATGGTGTATTTTGCCTAAGGATCTTGGCTTACACCCATACAAGATCAAGCTGACTCAAGAATTGAAGTCGATGGACCATTTGAAGCGACGTACGTTCTCCGATTGGGTTCTGAAGAAGATGCGCCAAGATGATGAATTTCATCGCAAAATCATTTTCAGTGACAAAGCTCATTTTTGGCTCAATAGGTTCGTCAATAAGCAAAATATGCATTATTGGTCGGATGAGAACCCACATGTGCTTCATGAATCACCACTTCATCCACAAAAAATAACTTTTTGGCGCGGTTTGCATGCCGGCGGCGTTATTGGGCCATATTTTTTCGTCGACGATAACGATCGTCACGTTACTGTGAATGGTCAGCGTTATCGCGCCATGATCACCGATTTTTTTGGGCCGAATTGGAAGATATGGACTTGGACGACATGTGGTTTAAACAGGTTGGTGCCACAAGCCACACAACACACGCTACAATCGATTTATTGAAAAGTAAGTATGGTGAGCGTGTTATCTCAAGACATGGGCCAGTCGATTGGCCGCCTCGTTCGTGCGATTTAACGCTGCTTGACTATTTTCAGTGGGGCTACGTTAAGCCATTGGTTTATGCCAACACGCCGAACGTTAAAAGAGCGCAGAGCCAACATTGAACGCGAAATAGCGGCCGTTTCAGCCGAAATGTGTGGCCAAGTCGTTCAAAATTGGGTCCAACGAATCGAACGCTGCAAACTTGCCCGCGGTGGCCATATGAACGAAATCGAGTTCCATTTATAAATGTTTTGATTGTACTTCAAGCCAGTAATAAAGTTTTTGAAATATCTCAATGGTTTGTCTTTTATTTAAAAAAAAAAAAAAAGTTGTCAAGTCGTTATTAGAAAACCCTATATATACATTCTGCAAAAGAGATGTATCTCAAATAACTAATACGCTCAATAAAACTAACAATATTACTTGAATACATCACTTTTGGGATGAAAAAGTTATATGCTTCCTGTTCTACAATTCCAATGTAAGCCACTTCCTATCACTCGATTAACCCTCCATCAGAAACGCTTCACAAGGAAGTTCATCATTACCAACGGATGGCAGCAGTTACAAGTACAAAGTAGCATCTTCCCTTCTGTCCCGAAAGAAAGGCACTACAGTAAACTGACCATAATGATTCTACTCACATAGTGTTCGCTTTGATTTATGCTTATTATCCTTAACCCCCTTTGGATTGGAACCGTCTTCTATTTCGCTCAGTATCATCCCTCTACGACCAATAACTTGTTCATCCTGACATCCGCTTCAGTAAGCTTTGATGATTTATAAACTTTTTAACGATCCTTAATGCGTTACTTCAGCCGCCCTCTGTCCACTGGCCGTTATCCACTCACCACCACATGGCACATATCCTTTTTTTTTTTTTTTTTCTTTTCAGTTAAGATTAATACACGACTTTTGTCGTGTCCTCTCTTTGTCTATGAATAGGTGAAGGAAGTCCTGGCTACATGGATATCCTTGACAGAGGTTAAAAACTCGCTCTCTCAAAATAAGACAAAACAAAATAGGGATTCGACCAGAAACAGACAACCGTACAAAAAGAACACTAAAGAAAATTTGTCTTAATTTGGATTTTATTACTCACAGGACATCGTCTACGGTATCTTTTCATACTACAGGATGTGCATTGTACCCACATAATGTTCGACCACAGCCCCATTTTTTCGTCATGATAAGAAAAAGTCGAAATCGAAATGTTCGACTTTGTTGACGTTTCGACCTCGAACTTGTTGTCGACTTTTGTGTGTGTTTCCTGCCTCAATGGGGGATGACGAAAAGTTTTTGTCATTTAATCAAAGTTGCAGGAGGTGAATGGTTATTTTTTGTTTTCTTTCTTTTTTCTGTATTCCCCATGCTGACTTTACTTCTTGTTGGTTGTTTTCTTTTCTTAATTTTCCATGTGTTATGTACGGTGATGTGTGGAAAATTTGGATGTCCTTTGAATGCCCTTTTCAGGCCTTAATACCTCCCCATCAACAAAAAGGAAGACGCTCCAAAAGAACCAACCAGTTCAACAGAAGAAAGTTATTTAATTTCTTCCTGTTTCATCCTGACGTAGTGCACATCCAGACTACAAGGGAGAGGAGGTGGACAACTATTTCGGGCTATCAGGTGGATGAATGCCATGGATGTCATATAAAATTGATGGAACAAAGTTCTTCGGTCATAAATGGCCAGTTATGGGGCAGCTAAAGAAAAAAAGGAAAGCGCATGGAAGCAATGAAGACAAGACAAGACAACCCAAGGCGAGGAAAAGTATCACATCTGGAGATACGAAAACCTACCAGAGTAGTGGTCGTGGCAGGGCATGCTTTGGAAGGACCTAACGTTCATGTGGTATACATAATATATTTTAAGGATAAACTCTCGTCAGGCTTCGAGTTTTATGACCTTGTGTGTTATGTTCCATTCTGTTTCTTTTTGGCCGTTTAACTTTGAGGATCTTCGGTGTAGAGAGCGTGTTTTTACTCCTTAAAGTATGCAATAAAAGGGAATTACTTAGAATGGCTTATTGTTGGAGCACTTTTGTGGAAGTTTTTCGAGGAGCTTTATCCGCAAAAGGAGGAAGGAAAAAAAAAAAAAAAAAAACAAAAGACCAGCCAATGACCATAGAACAAGGAATAATAAAGTAAAGTGAGGCATAACATTGTGGTGAAGAGAATCATTGAGGGGCGATGACAACAAAGCGCAATGCCGTGTGAAGTTGTTTTGGTTTTACAGATTTACTTTTGGGATTTGTTCTTAAAGAAAGGACTTTAATTCATGCACCGCAGAATTTAATTTAATTTTGTTTTTAATAAGAAAATCTGTCAAGTGTTGTTTTGAAGAGGTGTAAAAAAGTGAAAAGAAATTTTGTTGGTAACTGAGAAAACTTGTAGTGTTCTTCCACGACTTTCCGGGATTCGACTATAATCTGAAATAAAATCCCTGAAAAAAACTTTTAGGACAAAAGTTTGAACGACAGCCACATTGTTTAACGTCCTAGTCATCAACATATTTGAGGCGATGTTTCTTCAAATCTACTTTTACTCGCAAAGTTCTCAGAATTATCAAGTAGCTTTAGGATATCATTAGCAACATGCTTTATTATACTTGATACTCACAGTGTAATACTCCCAACAGATTTTAAGTAATTCAATAACAAAAAGGTTCTAAGGTTCTTGGAAACGTAGTGATAGAAATGCCGATTTTCAGGAGAAAGCCACAATTATAACTTTTTGTCAGATGCAATGGTTGTCGGCGAAGGTTAGTGTTTTTTTTTTTCTGTAGCTTGGTAGAACAATTAAGCAAATTTGGGAAATCGATTAGTTCTCAGATCCTTTTGCCAGATAACACGTCAAATTCATTAAAGGCGTGTTAAACAATATCTTGTCTTGATCTGCTTAATATCATAGTTTTGTTGTTCTTTGCTATAACTGGGCCATTTTTCTTAACATGATATGGCAGAGCTTGTTAGTTTACATCCTCTTCTCTTAGCCAACATGAGGAATAGTTGGCGAAATTTTTTATTTTTTTAACTGTTTCTGTGTCAACAGAAGGCTGATTCCCACGTGGCTAGTTCATCTGCCGTTTTGTTTGCTTTAATATCACTAAGACGTGGAACCCAGGCCGTGGTAACGCTTGATTGATTGGGAGCCAGAGATAGAGTAAAGATCTATAATATCTGACTGGTTTTAAGGAAGTACCAGCTGAATAATTCAGCTTCAACTTCAACTTCAATTTCAGCTTGGCAATCGGTGAAGAAAGCAGTGTTTTGTGTTTGTTGTTAAAAAAAGAGTGTCAACCTCTTTAATCACAAAAAGCTGTGCCTTGAACATGAAAAGAATTTCTCCAGCAAAATAGCTGTTAGGAATTTTGATGAGATTTTTTGATTGAAGTAGTTTAGTCAGAAGAAAAACTAGCAATCCATCTAAAAGCATCCAATATCTTCCTAAGTGTTGCACTGATTGCACTGTGTTTGAGATTGGGATTCGGTTTTCTACGGATATTGTGAACGCGATCTGAGGCTAGAGGAATGGTCTACCACATCTTCGTTGATCTGTTACATCTTTAAATCTTCTCTCCATTTTTTTTTTTTTTTTTTTTTTTTGTCACTATCAGTTGGTTCTTCTTTTTTTTCTTCTTGTTCAACACGTTGCAGAGACAACTTATAATTTGGAATTAATTTTGTAAACGAATTTATCTTTAAACAAAATAAAGTTGTGGTTATTTTTATCGAACATACCGCTCGCTGCAGTATATTTTATAAGTAGTTCAATAGGCAGATTTTGCAGGGCAATGGTTAAGGCATAAAACGGACATGTTCTCATTGTCTCGGTAGTATCTACACAAGCTGCCCTCTGGACATTTTTCAATCGCTGTTATTCTTTTTACTTAGGGCTAGGCACCCAGCGTGTTTAAGAATCGAAGATATTACGGTTGTGTGGTTGAAGACAGTATTTTCTAATGAAAGGTTTTTCCTGGCATAGAAAGCTTTGTTCGTTTTGTAATTTGGCTTACTGGTTTACAGTGAAATAAAGGCTGGTGCTGGTGAAATAGGTCAACTCAATGGCCCCCGACAAAGTTGAGCTGAAAGTCTTCTTTTTGGCTGACTCTACTTCACATTTGGTCGCCTCCGAAATGGTGTATCATATCACTCTGCCTTGCGCAACGAAGGCAGTTGGAAAAACATTGTGTTTTGATAAAAGTAAGGATGTTACTTTGATGTGGAAAAGGGTTGTTGTTCATTCGCTCAATATAAGGCAGCTTCTGCAGCAACATAAAACTATTCACATATCGGCGTACAGATCCTACAAGTCGTTTTTGTGGCAAATGCGATATGCGTCGGCCACAAAAATTTCAAAATAGTTCTTGAGAATTACTCTCAAAAGTTTCTATTGTTATTTATCATCGTCAGGGTTTTAGCACCCTATGTAGTAAAACGTTGTTTTTGTCCATTGAGAGGAAGATATATCTTTGAGTTGCCTACTGGGCTCGAAGTAGCACCTGTTTAGAAGATTTCTTCCTTGCTGGAGATCAAAATTTGGCGAAATAGAATGGGCTTTCCAAGTATACCGTTATCAATATCAATAGAGTCAATATTTTCTTGTACAGGATTTTGCAAAACGTGAAAATCTGGACACTGATTTACCAGATGTAATGCCATATTGATATGGTGCAATCATTTTTCACATAAAAAGGTTTGGCTCTTACAAAAAGAATTTTTTAGGCGACGTTGAGGAAACTTACCTTCCTAATTGGAGTAAGTAAGAGGGCAAGAAAGGAATTTTTTGAGGATATGACAAATCAATGCTGAATTCTTTTTCAATGAAGTTGCTTCGTCTATATTACGAGGATGAGTTAGAGCATTTCTACCAAATCATTTCACACCGTTTCCTTTGAAGGATAGGCCGCCAAATCTCTTTGTTTATTTTTTAACTTTTTGCATCCCTCTATTTCCCCGATCGCTGCTAATCCTCCCTCTTTGCCTTTCTGAGAAGCCGATGTGTATGCCTTTTCTGCTCGTAAGAAAGTTTTGATTTTTCTATGAACACTGCTCTGTGTTTATTTTGTTTTGTTGCGAGTGCTAGCTGGCGTTTTTTAATGAAACCAGGGGATATGTTGTAAGGGCCAAGGATAGACTAGCACATCCGAAGCTGTATATCAGATGTCTTTTTACGAGCGCTAGAACTGGTCCTAAATTTACATGGGCACATCTTGAGAAAATCAGGGACATTGATCCAAGAAGCTTTTGGCGATCCTTTGCTATGGTAGACATCAAGCTTCCTAATGTTTGGTATACTCGACATATCCATAGACGCACTCTAGTTACTTTAATGTGGTAGTCTTAGTTATTACTTAGACTACTACAAGATTATACCGAAGGATTGCTTCAGATCGACAGCAGTGTAGGCAATCTGGTTGATATGCGGTTTGTGTTCTATAGTATGTCCCCTTGTGAATACAGAGATGAAGAAAACATGAATTTCAACGCAATCCTTTTTTCACAGCTCTTTTCCCCCTTTGGCTCTATTTATTTTTTAGCTCTATTAAGTGGCCATTTCTTTAACATGCATCATCAACCCTAAAATCCTCTTTAATCATTGATTTCGATTGCATGCACGGATTCCAAAGTGGAGGGCCAAGCCATTTCTATGACCCTTGGAAGAAGAAAGTCGCTATACAGTGATCAGAAACACACATTGGAGATATAAGGGCTGTTGACTAGCCCTTAAAATAAGCCTCAGCTCCAAATACATTAAAAGTCAGATAAATATTTGCAACGCTGACGCCACTACGATAATTCCGTGCCAAAAGTTCAGTCGCATCCAAGTTAATACTCGCGCTTGTAAGTTCAGTTTATCAAATCCGCTTGGACGATTCCAATATTTGCTTCATAATTGTACTAGATATTTCCAACTTGACTCCGGTTACTGCGGATCAATCTCCAACGGGAGAGAATAAGGCTTAAGTAGATTTTAAGTGAAGTTTTACCACATCAGAAGGTCCTTCAATGCCAGCTGGTTTGTTTTTAGATAGTTTTGTGACCTATTATGTGACGGGCGTTTTAGGTAAGAAGTGGCCACAACTAGAAAATGATACCAAATAGTAACATGGTAGTATACGCTTAACCCCTCAGAGATGGAGGGATCTACTTTGGCCCCATCAATGTGAATCGCTTCCAGGTTAACTCTATTCTTTTCTTGTTAAATCTCATTCAGGTCTAACGACTCAGTTACCTAGAGAGGCCCATTAAAAAGCATTACGCTGTGTCCAACGTAAATACGGACACGGCTATGCGTGCGATGCGGTGCTCGTAAGCAACGCATTAGTTTGAGGGAAATGCAGAAGTGTCCAACTATAACACGACCATGTGTTCATGAGGCTTGCAATAACAACTGTCAATTGAATGTTAAATGGCTTCTGTTTCGATGCGTAAAATGGTTAACGGAAAGCAGTTTATTAAAAATAAGAATAATAAAAAATCTAAAAAAGAAACGTATTAGAGAAAAAAATAATGTGATACATAAAGACAGATTAATTTATGGGGAATTTCATTATCTGTATCCCAAATTACAAGCGGATGTAAGTGAAAAAGCAATTAGCCAGTAAACGAGAATGACAACAAAAACATTCGACTAAATTGGGTCTAAGAGATGGCGTAACTTTTATTATTCCATTGGAACACGCGTTGGAAAGCTACTGTCATTGTACGTTATTTCGGTATATGTCATTCATTTGAAGCGTAAACAACAATAATTTTTTTTTTCACTCAAATATGTCGAACTTTTTGCCTAAAAAAGTGTTTTTGCGGGGAGTTCTTCTTCATTACTTTAATATGAAGAAAACTGCTGGCGAAAGTCATCGTATTTTGGTGAAAGTTTATGGTGAACATGCGTTAGCTGAGCGAACGTGCCAAAAGTGGTTTGCACGATTTAAAAGTGGTGATTTTGGCTAGGAAGGCGATGAACGTCCTGGGCAGCCAAAAAAGTTTCAAGATGAAGAACTGGAAGAAGAAGAAGATTGTTGCCAATCACAAAAAGAGCTCGCAGAATCTTTGGGTGTCACTCAAGCAGCCATTTCAAAACGTTTAAAGGCAGCTGGATATATTGAGAAGCAAGGAAATTGGGTTCCACATGAACTCAAGCCGAGAGACGTCGAAGTGCGGTTTTGCATGTCCAAAATGCTGCTGGAACGCCACAAAGGGAAGTCATTTTTGCATCGGATTGTTACTGGTGATGAAAAATGGATCCATTACGACAACTCCAAGCACAAAAAAACCAGCCAAATCAACGGCAACGCCGAATATCCATGGCGCGAAGGTAATGCTCCGTATTTGGTGGGATCAGATGGGTGTGCTGTATTATGAGCTGCTAAAACCGGGTGAAACCACCAACGGACAACGCTACCGAACACAATTAATCCGTTTGAAGAGAGCAGTAAAAGAAAAACGCCCGGAATATGCGTCCAGACACGAGGCAATAATTTTCCATCTATTCCGGTTAAGAACTTATAGCCCATACCTTGCTCCTTCTGACTACCATTTGTTCCGGTCGATGTAGAATGCCCTCACTGAAATACGGTTCACATCAGAGCAGAATATCAAAAATTGGCTTGATTCATTCTTGGCTGCCAAGCCGGGGCAGTTCTTTTTGGATGGGATCCACAAATTGCCAGAAAGATGGGAAAATGTCATAGCTTCAGATGGTCAATACTTTTAATAATACTATTGTACATGTTTGCCTTAAATAAACGTTCAAATTTTGAAAAAAAAAACCGCACGAATTGAAATATATACCCAATATTAAAAAAAAAAAAAACATATATCGAACTTGTTATCATTTTACCCCGAATTTTAAAAATCTATCTCTGTCGAAGAAAGAAAGAACAAAGAAACTATATTTGTTTTATCAAATATGTATTTCATCTGATTCGCTTGTATTTTCTACTACAAATTGTGATATTGAGGCAAAGTTTACAGAAAGAGGTTTTTGAATGCCATTCGAGTAAACTGGTAAATAAGGGATGTCGCAAAAAGCTGAAATATGGTTCGAGGACAAGTGAGTTCGTCTTGCATTTCTTGCAACAACATATTCTCAAATACTGTCCTTACTCGAAGTTCTCCTAATGGATCCATTTTCCTCAAAAATGGAAGCAACGACCGCAGAACAAGAGAATTTTCGTCCTCCGATGCTTCAAGCAAAGCCAACTCTTTGGCTTCAATGTCTGCAATCTTAAACTCAACATCATTTTTCCTTTTCATACATTTTTTTTCTCTTTCGACGAGGTGCTGAATCCTTTGAAGAAGGGTGTGTTTCAGTGAAACTTATTGTAGTTTTGGTCCATTAAGTTCAACATTTGACTCCTCATTGTCGGCTTCGACTGCAGTTGTGAAGCTATTTTTTTAACAAGAAAATAAACTACGATCGTTTTGTAATTGTAAAAAAAATGGCGGACTGTGAAAAAAGTTCTCAAAATCAATTTTTTTTTTCGTTGAAAAATTGTTTAAAAAAATTAATTTATTATTAAAAAATTGAATGTTTTTAAAACTACGTATTAAGCTATGTATGTCTAGAATAACAGGTTATTTTTTAGCAAAATCGGTTGAACAGATTTGAGTCAGTGCTTCCCTGAAATTTCAAAAATATGGTTTCGAGAAAAACGCGTTTAAAATTTTGACAATACTTACATTAATCAGCTATGCCTGGTGCATAGAGTAATCCTTCCGTTTCCTCAAAGTTAACATTTTCAGCGGCTTTGAGAGACCTGCGTAAGGTTTTGGCCTCTTTACAGTTGGGTTAAAATTCGTGCATTGTCAACAGTATCCCTGGCTGTGTAACGCCTATCACCTCCATAACTTAAAGTACAGGTAGAAAACCCTCATTGAAGATGCAGCCAGCCGTATATGTAGCAATTTCCATAACGTTTTTCCCAGTAAAAGTATGCTTCGGAGCAAATGTTTATTTTAGAGCACTGTGCACACTACGGAACGCTGTTTTGTTTTGGCTTTACCTTTGAAAATATTAAAAATTTCGATCTGAAAATTTTAGGGTATGTTTTTAAGATGTTTCTCTTCCGAAAAATGTAAAAAAAAAAACAGATTTCTTGAACCAGTCACACCGGTCTTACGAATCACCTGATCTGCTTTTTAGAATTTTCTTTAGTTCTTTACAAAATAATCTCGTAAATTTCGCCACTTTTTTTAGCATCATATCAAAGTACATACATTTTTTTTGCAGGTACTAATCAACGAAAAAATCATTTATCTAGAAGACACATATGCCTGTTTCAACTACTGAACATTTTAAAAAGGTTTCAGACGAATTCTTTTAAAAATGGAACATTCTCGACTGCTTGGCCTGCATTGAAAACATATTAGACTTTAGTGTCCAGCAAAATCCGGCAGTATGTATTACAATTGCAAAGGATTCTTTTCATTAGTGCTCTTGGCTGTCGTTAATGCAAAATATCATTTTGCAATGATCGATGTAGGTGCATATGGGAAAGATAGATGCAATGCAATATCGTGTTTTCTTTGGACATGTACATTTCCCAACCTTAAGGGGTTATACGCAGTTGCAAGGACAAGGATAAAATACGTTTTTTATGATTTTTTTTTTTTCGAAAAGGTATTTAAAAAAAAAAAAAAGCTTAGGTACATTAAGTGGCAACATCTAAGCTTACAACGGCACTAATGATTTGTAAAAATATCGATCTGATGTGCTCCTGCAGACAATATTCTGAAGCTCCTCAAAAAAAGGTGTTCAGCGATGATCATGATATCGTCGGTTGAGTTCATCTGAAATCAAAAAACCTGAAACATCTTTTAGTGGATAGATAAAACAAGATATAAAGGCTTCGAGAAAAAACAAATTCGAATTTTCGACCAAAATTGACACGTAAAACTGTTTGAAAAAAATAGAAATAATTACCTAAAATCTTATTCCTTTGACCAATATCTCAGGGATGTACCTGAGAAAGTTGTGTTAAAATTTCAAACCGATCGGTTGAACCGGTTTTTGAAAATTTGAAAACATAGTTTTGAGAAATTGAGTTTAAAATTTCGGAAAAATAAATTAATTTTATACAGATAGATAATTTTTTTTACTTACATGGAATCATCTATTCCAGGGCCATAAGATGGACCCTCCGTAGCATCAGCAGCTTCTAGTACCTTGAGTTGATGTTGTCTGCGAGCCATTCTTCCCTCTTGCGTACTCCCATGTACTTTCAAAAGAAGTACTCCGACAAATTTCTTTAACAGTCCGAAACGTCTTTAAAAATATGCGTATATCACAAAAAGTACCCACCGGATCGATTTGAAATTTTCAGGGAATATACCATAGTCAGATGTAGGTACATTACGAAAAAATCTTTGAAAATTCTTACTGCGTAAGACCTTTTAAATTGATTTTGTAGGGAGTATTGACGTTACTCGCGTGCTCCCCGATATCTTACTCAACATGTACCATAAAGTAGAAATTCATTTTGCAGTTGGAAATATTTGAAGTTTATATCACTTGTGTGAAGTTATTGTTCTGAATGTCATATATATTCTCAGACCTTATTCTAGCTGTTGCTTTTTACAGATTTTTCATCTTCGGGAGAAAGTCTAAGAAGCCGCTGGGAGAGTGCATTTTAAGCAAACCAATATTTGTTCAAAATATACATAAGGATCCATGGGCAATGTACATGGACCAAAAAATCTATACATAATACTCGGTCTTTGGGTAGAAGCTTCCAGTTGCTTTCTCTAAAGAGGTGGAGATCCTCTCTAATTTTTCGCGTCACATAATGCGAGGTCAGTCTCTACTATCTCTTAGGTAGAAATCAAAGACTATAAAGGTCGAGGTTGATATCTTAACCACACATCTTATCCCCCAAAACTAGTCTAGTATAGGATAGGATAGGCTAGCCCAAGAAATACCCAACCTGACGTATAGATGGCGGTTGATGTTTTAAATAAAAAACTATTGTAGAAATTACCAACCTTATAAAGCTTAAATTTGAAGTTTGACGACTCTACGTTTTTGGTATTTGTATGGCAACCATCAGTAGTGAACGCTCCCAATGAATTTTTAAATATGGAAATAACTGCTCATCTTTATGTGATACAATACTTCAATTTGAAAGGCCTCAATCCGAACAACATCAAAATGGAACTGGATTGTACTTTGTGGAAGTCTGCTCCTTCGTTTACAATGTTAACAACGATAAAATATTGGGTTGCAGAGTTTTAGCGAGGCCGTACGACTTGCCAAGACGAACATCGCAGTGGTCGACCAAATGAGGTGAGTTCACCAGAAATGTTGAAAATATCCACAAAATGGTATTGGATGACCATCGATTTAAAGTGTGCGAATTAGCAGATATGGTAAGCACTTCAAAGAGCGCTGAAGATCGCATTTTGACCGAAAAATTAGACATAAGAAAGCTGTGCGGAAGTTGGATGGTGCAATTACTCGCAATCGAACAAAAACAGCGTTATGAAGATATTTCAATCGAGCGTTTGGCGAAATTTCACAGCACTAAAGCCGAGTTTTTGAGTCGATTTATAACCACGGATTAAACATGGTTCTATCACTTAACACCCGAGATGAAGGAACAGTCAAAGCAATAGACTCAAAGTGGAAAATCGGCTCCAAAGAAGGTGAAGACAGTGCATCTGAAGGCAAGGTCTTGGGATGCCTAAGTCATGCGTCAATTTTTTGAGATGCACGTGGGATAATTTTCATTGCGTACGTACGTACGCTGGACACAGCATTACCGTTTCCATATTCGGGTACCTGGTAGTCACCAACATCGTTCGCATGCACCGCTGTAACCTAACTAATACCATAAGCAGCGGTAACCTCTCGTAGGAGCCTCTTCATATTAACGAACCCAGCTTTTCCAAGTAACTATCTTTAATCTAACATACGATATACCTAAGAGGAATACTTCTTACTTTTTTTCGGTGTAAGCTAAAACCTTATCCACATACGTGGGCCTAATACTGAAGATCTTCTGAGTATTGATGGCATACCTGTCGTCTCTCGTTGTTGCTGATGGTATATTACTGTCCAGACGAACCATATCGAAAAAAGTCTTGCTGAGAAAGCACTTTTTGTACTCTGATTCTTATGTTTAGTACTGTTCGAGACTGATTCTTAGACACTGCCTAACAAACACCCGTATTTGCATGTAAAATTGAATCACATGAAGTGGCCAAACGGGATAGCTGGCTTGATAAGGGTCGCACGCCTTCACCTTGGATATAAGTCGACAGCAGCGGTTAGATATTTCTTAGGTCCAGCAAGACAAGAATTTATGTGTTGAGCTAGATAAAAAGGTATCTATCGAAGCTTCTCGCATCACGCTTTAATATGATGAAAATTCCGCTCCAGGAGAAAATTGATGATTTCAATTTTTGGACCTGATATGTACCCCACTGTCTTCACTATATAGTCACTATAATATCGTTTAGAGCACCTACTAGATCACTTATGGAATGTTTAAAACTAGTTATTGACATAAAAGACTTTGCACGCAATGCCATTGTTCATTTGACTACGATCTGTTTTACCAGAAGAATATTGAAAACAATATATAGCATAGACTTTGGAATAAGTATCTATTCTGCATATAGAAAACCCGGCCTAACCAATATACTACTAAAATCTTCATATATGAGGTAAGTTCAAAAAGTAAAGTGACTTTATATTTTTATAAAAAAAATATTTATCAATATTAATGTTGTTCTCTTCAAAGTAATCCCCCTCAGACATAATATACTTATGTCAACGCTTTTTCCAGTTCTAGAAACACTTCTCATAAGCACCTTTTGGTATAGCCTTGAGCTCCTCCAGCGATCACGTTTTTAATTCCTCAGTCGTTAAAAATCTCTGACCTTTGAGAGGTCTCTTCATTTTTGTGAATAAGAAAAAGTCGCATGGGTCCAAATCCGGTGAATATGGTGGCTGGGGCATGATTGTCGTGTAATTTTTGGCTAAAATATCTCTCACAAACACCGATGAATGAGCAGGTGCATTATCGAGATGTATGATCCATGAATTGTTTTCCCACAATTCAGAACAATTTTCTTCGTATTGCTTCTCGCAAATGGCCCATAACTTCAAGGTAATACTCCTTATTGACAGTACGATCTTGAGGGAAGAACTTATGATGCACTAAACCATGCTAACCGAAAAAAAACATTGATCAAAACTTTGACATTTGATCGAACTCCGAAGAGTCAAGACCGAAGGGCTCTCATGGGTGCTTCCATTGGGCTTTGGTTTCGACGTCAAAACCATATTCCCATGATTCGTCACAAGTTATGACCCATTTGAGCAAGTCAGGATCATCGTTGACGTCATTGAAGAGTTCCTGAGCGACGGTTTTTCTGATCAAAAATAATAAGTTTCGGAACAAATTTCACTGACTGACGTCTCATGCCCAAAATGTCAGACGAAATTCCATGACACGAGCCGACCGAGACGCGAACATCCTCAGCTACCTCTCTTATGGTGATTCGACGATTTTGCAAAACAATTTTCTTCACAGCTTCGACGTTATCATCTTTTGTTGATGTGTTGCATGGTCCAGAACAAGGTGCATCATTAGAATTTTCTCGGCCTTCTTGGAAGAGCTTGTACCACTTGTAAGAATTTTTTTTTACTGAAAGCGCACTAACCGTAAGCCAATGTTAACAGTTTTCTTGTTCCCTTGACTCAATTTTTATACAAAACTTTATGCAATTTCTTTGCTCCATTTATTACAATATTTGAAAATCGCCGAGTACGTCAAATCTCGTCTAAGCTTTCCATCTGTCAAAAATAAACTAAGTATGCTATACCACCTTGCTCAAAATGTTCCCGGTGGCGTCACCGTGTGGTGCTCTCATTGTTCTGATTTGAGTTCTTTTTTCTGTTAAGTTGCTACATTTGTTGTTGAAATTCCTTTTAAATCTTAGCATCATAGCTTGACATTTGCAAAAGTTACGTAGCCAAGAGTACATCTATCTCTGTGTGTGTTGGCGATATTTTACAATTTTAGAAATGGATTTAAATTTGCAACAGCGAATTTGTATTAAATTTTGCGTAAGAAATGGATTTAATGGTGCACGAACTTTGGAAATGTTGGAAAAGTGTTTCGGCAAATCCTCTAAAGAAAACTTTCGTTTATCAGTGGCACGAGCGGTTCCAAAGTGGTCGTGAGTCAATCGAAGATGATGAATGTAGTGGCAGACCATCGATATCGAAAACCGACGAAAACATAGATTGAGTAAAAGAAATGTTGGTCAATAACTGCAAATTAACCATCAGAGAGATAGCGGAGGACTTGAACATTGCGTATGGATCCGTCCAAGACATTTTGGTTAATGATTTGTGTTTCTGTCGTGTAGCAGCAAAGTTGGTGCCAAAAGACTTCAATTTCATGCAAAAACGAGACCGTGTTGACTTCGTAAAAGAGATGATTTGCGAGGCTGAATCCGATCCCACATTCATCAAGAGGATCATTACTGGAGACCAGACGTGGTTTTATGAGTACGACATGCAATCCAGACATCAGGCAAGTGAATGGCGTTCAACAAATGAGCCGAGACCAAAAAAAACCACGTCGTTTTCAGTCAGAAAAGAAGGCAATGCTCACGGTTTTCATGGATTACAACGGTGTAGTGCATCATGAATTTTTGCCAGAAGATCAGACAGTAAACAAAGAGTATTATTTGGGCGTTATGAGACGTTTGCGTAAAGCAATTCGCCGAAAGAGACCAGAATTGTGGGCAGAAAATTCGTAATTTTTTGAGAAAAATACAACAAATACCATACAACAGCCACTGAATTCACCTGATTTGGCTCCCTGATTTTTCAACAGATATTCGGAGTCGGTGACTGCAACTTTAAGAGCGTTTACTCCAATTTTCGGTCGTAATTCTCGCCCTAGTAGACAGGCAATAACAAGTTAAGTGCAAAAATTTGAATCTACATATTCGTTGTATGATGTTGCCGTGTCAGTGAGACAACGGGTTGGTAGAAGTGTCGAAAATATCGCTACCGTACAGACGTCCGTAGCAAACGATCCAAATCAGTCAATTCCACGGCGTTCTCAAGAATTGGGCATCTCTCAGACTACATTATGGCGAATAGGATCTTGGTTTACACCCATACAAGTCCAAGTTGACTCAAGAATTGAAGCCGATGGACCATTTGAAGCGACGTACGTTCTCCGATTGGGTTCTGGAGAAGATGCGCCAAGATGATGAATTTCATCGCAAAATCATCTTCAGTGACGAAGCTCATTTTTGGCTCAATGGGTTCGTCAATTAGCAAAATATGCGTTATTGGTCGGGTGAAAACCCACATGTGCTTCAGGAATCACCACTTCATCCACAAAAAATAACTGTTTGGTACGATTTGCATGCCGGCGGCGTTATTGGGCCATATTTTTTCGTCGACGATAACGATCGTCACGTTACTGTGATCACCGATTATTTTTGGCCCGAATTGGAAGATATGGGCTTGGACGACATGTGATTTTAACAGGATGGTGCCACAAGCCACACAGCACACGCTACAATGGATTTATAGAAGAGTAAGTATGGTGAGCGTGTTATCTCAAACGGCTGTTTCGGCCGAAATGTGTGGCCGAGTCGTTGAAAATTGGGTCCAACGAATCGACCGCTGCAAACGTGCCCGCGGTGGCCATATGAAGGAAGTCGAGTTCCATTCATAAATGTTTTGATTGTACTTCTAGCCAATAATAAAGTTTTTTAAATTTCTCAAATGTTTTGCCTTTTATTTGAAAAAAAAAGTTGTCAAGTCGTTATAAGAAAACCCTATATAACCAATCAGACAGTTCTGGTTCTGGAATTTAATTATTAAGACTCGTCCTAAAACCAAACTGATTTTCCATTATTTCCCTTAAGTCACCTCCATTGAGTACTTTCAAGTGCTCGGAAGTGTGTAAATTAGTTGGCTGAAGGCTCGTAGAGTTGGTTTTAACTTTATTTATTTGCGTAGTAAATACACCCACTACTCTCGACGGCTTTCTATTTTCGGGGACTTTAAAATCTTTTCGCAACAACGAACAAGAGGAAGCTCGTTCATCGGCGATGGTGACTTTTATCCCGTTTTCTTCACTGGATATGGCGAAAACCTTGATTCTTGGATCATTAGTTTAGAATTTTGTTCCACTGCGGATCTTCGAATACTATGATCACTGTATACACACACTCCTGTTGGAAAATTTGACTGCCTAGGACGGAAGTGATCACAGGACGAATAGAAATATTAGGGCAAGCTGGAACATCGATACATTGATGCACAAAAATTTAGAATTAGAAAACGTATTACGGCAATGTAAAATCGATGAAAATATAATATGACTTTAACCAAATGACTTGCACTTTCATCTTGTAAACGAAAAAGTACAAAATACTTGAACACGAAACTAAGTATACTGTTAGCTTCATAGAAAAATATGTCAAGAAATAGACGGAGGTAATGCTTTTCGTTGGCACGTGTATAGATTTAAGTGGACCTGTCGGAGAATCGAACTGCGACTACGAAGACTGCCATGGAGGAAACGGTTACGGAATGAGAAACTCAGCGGGAGTAAATATTTTAAACTTATGCAAGTCACATTGTCTAATCATACTAGAAGCAACCAATAAATACATTTTTATGTTAGGCACCATTTGATTACATTCTCCAAAGGTGGGCACCAAAAGCAGAATGGTTACCATTTATGTTTAAATAACGCAAAATGGCGAGTAAAAGATCCAGAAGGGAAACTGGGTGAAGTACCAGAAAATCAGACAGAATTTTTCATGAAGAAACCGAAGAAGAACCAATGAAAGCCGACATCAGGTAAATAAATAAACCCGGCATAACTTAAACACAAAAAGCAGGCAGATGTGAATACTAAATTGAGGATGGTTTCGAAATGCCAAAAACCAAGAAGATGAACTCAGCGAACAAGGTATGAGAAAAAACATCGAAGTTAAATGTAAAAGTATGTAGTGCAAAAAGTATTTGAAAAGGGCGGCTTCAGTTAAATAGAGAAACGTGGTATGAAATGAAAATAGCGCCAAAAATAAGATGCAAACTTTTGAAGAGTGGACCAAGTAGTGCGGGAATCGCAACCCATATAGTAAAACCTTGTGTTAGAATATGAATTTTGCAAAAAAAGGGCCGACTAAATGTATAGTTATAGGACCCGCACTGACGCATTATATTAAGAAATACCTTTGCATATTGGGTTGTTCATAAAGTCATTGCATTTCTTTGCAACAGATGGCTTGGCCGAGCTTATTTGTACAATACATGAGCATGACATTTACCATATGTCGAACGCTTGCACGGGTTTTGTTATTGACATTTAGTTTGGAAACAAAAAAAAAATTTAGCGCGATTCGGGTGAGTTTTGTGCTTGCAATTGTGGTTCGAACATGGAGAATTTTTGAAGAGCATATCCACCATATTTTGCTTCATTATTTCAGAAAAGTGAAGAAAACAACTGAGACAAGGAAAAAGTTGCGTAAAGGAAGCCAGAAATTAATCGCCCAATTCCGGGATGGGGATATATCAGTTTAACCACTTCGTTTCTAGTGTTCATCTAAATGGACAATTTTTACTAGCTCGTGTAATATGAGACAGCGTTAATAAAAGCTAACTGTACAAATTTTACTTTACTCGTCCTTTGTCTAAGAATGTCATTTTAAACAAACACAAATGAGCTTTATAAGTGTACGCCGAAAAACAGAGTCAAGTGTTAACCTTAGCCATGGATACACACCAAGCAAGTAAGTCTTCAGTGTTATTTTCTTTAGGATGGCATGGATTTTTCTTTCACCGAATATTAATTTTTGCGCAAAAAAAAAAAAAATATTTTGATGGTATTAATTTATAGGTAAACACAAACAATTTCCATATGGCAAAAGAAATTTGCAATGAAAGCAATGTCCATTTCAGAGGATTTTAGGTCTCAATAGTCGACAAATACGTGGACATATAATATGAGTTACTATTGGATAATGCATGATGTTTATATTTTATTTTAACTTTGATCTCTCCAAACGTCGATATATTGACAGATTACTCTCAATATTTGAAAATTTAGCAATATTAGACCTCGATTAGGAAAGTGACGATGATATTATACAGGCTATATCAGAAAAAACAGTTCGTAGTTCGTGTAGGTAATGATATTGTGCATCCGAACGAAACTCCAGTGGTTGCTGATGATTTTGAAAAGGAACAGGAAATTGAAGGGGAGGAAAAGCCAAGAGCCGAATCAAGTTAAAAATTGAATAAGCCTCAACATGACATAATAAGGAGAAAACACACACTGAATCACCACAATTTACCTGCTCTGCTCCACCACATTCTAAATAGATTCACCATTTGCACCGATTGAATATTTTTTTTATCGGTCAAAAGAACAATTCATGGGATTTACTTCTTGAAAATGATATCATGTAAATGTTGGCCACGACAACGTTTGAGGTGGTCCATTCGGAAGGTTCAATGTTGAGCGACACAAGTAATGTTGGCTTCCAAAGCGTCAATCGTAGCTGGCTTATTCCTGAAGACCTGAGACTTTACGTATCCCCAGAGATAATAGTCCAAAGGTGTGATATCGCACGATCTAGGCGGCCAATTTACCGTAGCAAAACGTGAAATTAAGAGCTCACCAAAATGATTTCTCAACAAGTCCATTGTTTCACGCGCTGTATGTCTTGTTGAAACCAGAACTCACCGAGACCATGTGCTTGAATCTCAGAAAGCACATAGTTTGTTAACATGGCTCGATAACGATTACCATTGCAAAACATTCTGCTCTTTCTCATTTTTGAAGAAGTATGAACCAATGATTCCACTAGCCCATAAACCACACCATACCGTTGTTTTTAATGAATGTAATGGTAGCTCTTGGTTATTAACGTATCCTTTGAGCTAGAAATGGGCTTCATCACTGAACAAAATTTCACGATAAAGCACCGGATTTTCATTGAGTTTTTCCAGAGTGTATTCACTGAAAATATGACGAAAATTCAAGTCGTCTGGCTTCAATTCTTGCACAGGTTCTTAGACCGAGATCCCTACGTAAAATACGACAAGTTGTCAAATTCGACAAGCCAACGACGACAAATCGATTCGTCAAGGTTTTCGCGTACACTCTCAGCTACAGCTGCTATAGTCTCTTCACTACGTGCTGGATGTGGTCTAACCGGTCTAGTATCATCCACTAATGTAAACTGGCGCTCAAATTTGCGAGTAGTATTGGCAATAGCGGTTTCAGTACGCCAATTATCCGCACCGTAAATTCCTCGAATCGCACGAAAAACATTTCTCACAGAAAGCTGATTTTCGTAATACAGTCAAACAATTTGGACACGCTGTTGTGATGTGACTCTTTCCATGACGATTTGCCAAACGATACTGAACAAAAGTGATAAAGCAGTTTGATAGAAGTCACGCGTGATCTATCAACAAAAGCCTATTGAAAATCAAACCTCACGATGAATTACCCCTTACATAACGGAACTCCAAATGACTTAGCTTTCAATACAAATTTGTATGCTAGGTATCTGATATTTTAGATTGAGATATTAAAAACACTTTAATCCACGCTTAATACATGGGCTGAAAAGCCAGTGCCGTTTCTAAGAGAGGGCAGCACTTAAATCCATACCATTTTTAGTAAGTACCAACCTTCAAGAGATACGTGTATAAATTTGACAGCTGTTGGACGATTAGTTCTCAAGATATAGAGTTGTGACTGAAGCAACTTTTGTTATAGTGAAAAAAAATGGATTCAAAGCAATTTCGTGTGTTGATTTATCAACATGCAGTCGATGCAAAGAAATGGCTTGATAAGTGTTACCAGGACTCTGCACCAGCCGAACGAACCATTCGCAAGTGGTTTGAAAAATTTAAAAGTGGTCATACAAGCACCGAAGATGATGCACGCAGTGGACGTCCAAAAGAGGCTGTTTCAGATGAAAACACCAAAAAAGTCCACAAAATGATTATGAATGACCTTAAAGTGAAGTTGATCGAGGTAGCTGAGGCCCTGAAGATATCAAAAGAGCGTGTTGGATATATCATTCACGAATATTTGGACATGCGAAAGCTCTGCTCAAAGTGGGTGCCGCGTTTGCTCACAGTCGACCAAAAACAACAACGTGTTGATGATTCAGAGGAGTCCTTAAAGCTGTTTAACCGCAATAAAGCCGAATTTTTGCATCGGTATGTGACAATGGATGAAACTTGGCTCCATCACTTCACACCAGAGTCAAGTCGGCAGTCAACTGAGTGGCGAGCAGGCGACGAACCTCGTTCAAAACGACCAAAAACTCAACAGTCGGCTGGCAATTTTATGGCATCCGTATTTTGGGATACACATGGAATAATATTCATCGACTATCTCCAAATGCGGCGAAACGTCCGCATTTGAAAAAAAAGAAAGTACTGTTTCATCAAGACAATGTTTCACAAGTCGATGACAACGATGGCAAAATTGAATGAATTTGGCTACGAATTGCTTCCCCATCCACCGTATTCTCCAGATTTGGCCCCCAGCGAATATTTCCTGTTCGCAGACCTCAAAAGAATGCTCGCCGGAAAGAGATTTAAGACCAATGAAGAAGTAATCGCCTAAGCAGAGGCCTATTTTCAGGCTAAACCGAAATCGTACTACGAAACTGGTATCGAAAGATTGAAAAATCGTTTTAATCAGTGTATTGCTGTCGAAGGCAACTATATTAGGTGGGGTGAAAAGTAACCTCCTTGGGAATGAAAAAAAAAAATTTTTTAATGTTAAAGTAATTTTCCGGAAGGTCTGCAAAATACTCCTCCGTGGCCTCGATGATTTTCTCGCGTGAGCTGAATTTTTTATTGATGAGCCATCTTTTGAGGTTTGGGGAGAGATAATAGTCCTATTGAGCCAAATCGGTTGAATTCGGTGAATGCGATAGCAATTGGAGCCGTAAGTCATTGATTTTAGCCGTGGTTGCGAGGCTCTTGTGCGCCGGCGCATTGTCTTGCAAAAACTAATTTTTTTCGCTTCATGTGAGGCCATTTTGCAGCGATTTCGGCCTTCAATCGTTCCAATAATGCACATTAATTCTCGCTGTTAATGGTTTTTCCTTTTTCGAGGTAGTCCACGAAGAGTATGCCATGACAATCCCAGAAAACCGACGCCATAACCTTTCCGACCCATCGAGCCTCCCTCGGCCGCTTCGGAGCACTCGTGCCAGGTTCAGTCCATTGCCGAGAACTCATTCTATTCTCTGATGTTCAACAGTTACCAAATTCCGCCCGATTCCACATCAGCAAGTCCAAACACTCTTTCGAAGTACTCTCGTGTTCGTGTTTTTGGTCAGCAGTGAGTATGCGCGGCACCCAGCGGCAGGATAACTTTTTCATATTGCTTAAAATATGGCGTGTGCACTCAGTACTAATCTTTGTGGTATTTGCTAGCTCGCACACCTTCACTTTCCGGTCAGCCAACACCATTTCATGTATTTTTGACATTGTCCTCTGTAACCGCATCAGAGGGCATGCCGCTGCGGACTTGATCGGACTTGATATTTGACGTTGTAATCTGACGGAGCATTAGCCCCATAATATTTATCCAACTTTTGTTTTGTTTCCTTCGCCGTTTTGCCTCTCAAAAAATATTGTTTTATGAGAGAACGAAAATCGTTTTTGTCCATACTCAACATGATGCCAAACACGCCAACAACAATCAGCTGTCAAAACAAAACTAAAGACAGTATCGCACTGAAATTTGGCATGTCTGCTTAAATATGAACAGACTTCAAGGCACCGTAACCTAAAAAAAGGCTTACATTTTTCTGACAGGACAAACAAACGTGCTCGGGATATCGTTACTTCCTTACATTTATTGATGACTTTAGTCGAAAATTGTTTCTATATGCTCTTAAACAAAAATCAGATGTCTTCGAACCTTTTTTGATTTTTAAAGCATTCGTTGAGAATCAGTGTTCTCGTAAAATAAAAATTCTACGCAGTGACAACGGGACAGAATATAGCAAGAACCGATTTACGCGTTTTTTGACATCGTGCGGTATTCACCATAAGAACTGCCTTCTTCTCCTAATACACCAGAGTATAATGGTGTAGCCGAGGGAATAAATCGCAGTATGGTGGAATATATACGATGCATGTTATTTGATGCAGGCCTGAACAAACGGTATTGGGCTAAGGCAGCATCATCTGCAGCATACTTACTTAAATGTAAACAGTGTTGAGATGAAAAATCGAAAACTCCAGAGGAACTCCGGCCAAAAGTGAAGCCAGATCCGTGTGTTCGGGTGCAAGACGATGGTGCACATTAAGTGCGAGAAACGCCAGAAGCTTGACCCAAAATCTACCAGATGTGTACTGCTGGGATATAGTAGCCATTCGAAAGCCCATCGCCTTATAGACCTAAAACCGCAGAAGATCCTGATCAGCCGTAATGTTATATTCTTCGAGACTATGGAGACCGAGAAGGTAATTGATGATGAACTGTTTTCTAATCCTTTCGCCTTATCCACAGATGAAAACTGTGAAGATGATAGTTCAGATAGAAAGCATAGATGATTCGGTTAACCACTCAGCAGAAATCGACCAGAATCTCAGCGGTGTTTCTTAATTTGAAACTTTTAAGGATGCAATAGCTAACGGAGACATTGCTGAAGATGAGTTTGATGATCCATTGAAGTTCTAGGATCCGATAGCTATCCACGAAGTTAGTGAACCACCATCAGCAAGAGACAGATAATACCGAATGTGTCCAGATAATTCCTGAGCCGGAGGAGTCAGCTGGAATTGGTGGTGCTGATATGGCTTGTAGATCTGAGAAAGTCACTTAACGAATGGCACGGAATGAGGCAAGTTATATTGTTAAGCTTGCAAACATTGATCCCTTAACAGTTAAAGCGGCCATGTCGCACCTGGAAGCACACATGTGGTAAAAGGCTATGCAAGAAGGAATCAAGTCGCTTAAGATTAACAAGTGGTTTTTAGTTCAACTAACCAAAAGCAAGTCTGCAATCAAATGCAAGTAGGTCTTGAAAACGAAGAAAGATGATGCGGACGAAGTTTTGAGGTACAAGGCGCGTTTTGTGATAAGGGATTTTTCCTAAAAGAAAGGCATCGATTACCAAGAAAACTTTGCACCTGTGGCTAGGTACACTTAGATTAATTTTTTTTTTTTGGCTTTGGCTGCCAAATTCAACTTAAACATTGATCGAATGGGAGCTGTAATGGCGTTTTAAATGGTTCTGCGAAAGTGTGCAAGCTTCGCAAATCATTCTATGGCTTAAATCAACCCAGTCGCTTATGTACTGAGACTTTGAACGGGGTTCTTCTCCAGACCGGTCTCAAGAGATCGGATGCTGACCAATGTGTTTATTACAACGTTAACAACATCTCTATAACATTCGTTGACGATGTACTTATATTTTCTAATGACAATTTATAAAAAAACATTTTTAATAGATGAACTTAAAAGAGATTTGCAGATGAAAGATTTGGGTGATGCTTCATCTGTACTTGGAATCAAAATTACCCGCAACAAATCAGCTGGTACAATCACAATCGACCAATCTCAATATGTGCTCAAAGTCCTCGATCGATTTGGGATGGCTGACTGCAACCCAGTTTCTACACCACTAGACCTCAATCAGAAAATCTCAACAAAGATGTGTACAACTTCAACAGACGAACAGATGTTAAAGGTGCCATATATGGAAGCCATCGGAAGCTTGCTTTTTTCGGCACAAACAACTAGACAGCGGAAGGGTATGTTTTCACCATACAAGGTGCTGCGGTATCTTGGTCATCGAAGCGCCAGCCGACTGTCGCACTTTCTACAACGGAGTCAGAATTTATGGCAATGGTTGCTGCGACGCAGAAAGCTATCTGGCTAAGATGTCTTCAGAAGGAACTCTTTTCCAACAGCCGCAAAGAGATGATCCTGTTCTGCGACCACAAAAATACAATCCAGTTAGCAACAACTAACTCATATTCTGGTCGAACGAAACATGTAGAAACTAAAACCGAGTTCGTTCGTCTTATTTTTTTCAGCGCTGCTTTTATTACTATCAGAAAAGAAGTCAGTAAATTTAAGCTGTGTACTGATTAATTTTGGGTCTTCATATCGTAATGGACAATCTAAAGTTTCCTCGCATTCATTTGTACTGGGATTCCAGTCTAGATATGAAAATATTTTAGGAGAACATGGCTAGGGATCGATTTCTTTAGTTGAGAAATAATTTACATATAATTGGTAAAAACTCTATTGCACACGATAACTCAAAATCCGCTCATTGTATGATTCGGTTAGAAAACGATGTCTAGAACTAAATTTAGAAAAAATACTGAGTGTCGATGAAAAGATTCCCTTTCGAGGAAAACTTGAAATCAAGCAATTTGTGAAAGCAAAACCAGAGCCACGGGGTAAAAATATTTTTGATTCGTGGTAAGAGTGGAATAGTTAACAATTTTACTATTTATCAATAACTTATACAAAAAAGACGTTTTGAGATATGGTGCATCTGCTGTTTATATAAATCTACTGGTCATTACCTTTTTTACTACAATTATTTTTCCAACTACATTATGTAGAAGGATCTTCGTAAAAGAGAAATATATGCTGAAAGGACGATCAGAATAAATACTTACTTACTTAATTACTTAAGGTGGCGCTACAGTCCGGGGTGGACCTGGGCCTCAACCAATAAGCGTCTCCAGCCAGCACAATCTTTGGCCAGCTATCTCCAGTTTCGCACGCTATGTTAGTTAAGGTCCCCATCCACTTGCGTACGCCACCTGAGTCGCGGTCTTCCTCTACTACGCCGTCCCTCGGGAGTGGGTTCAAAGATCTTTCGGACCGGAGCATTCGCTTCCATTCATTCTATATGACCCAGCCCAGTCATTGGACCTTCACTCAGATCCGAATAAATAGATTTAGAAAACCGCCACTTATAATGGACAAGGAAGGGGCAAAGAATGAAAGAGGATATACTGATGAAGTTACAAACAGCACCAAGGACTTGGTTGTCATTAAGTGAATGGACAAGTCAGGCGTATGTAGTTCTTGCTTCAATTTTGCTGGAATCGGAGACCAAGATGACGCGTAGAGACGAAACAAAATATCCCAAGAATATACTATCTTGATCAAATAAATAACCACCCTGTGGCGTGGCGCTCCCATTGTTAATATTTGAGTTTTTTTTTTTCTTAAGTTGGTACATCTGTTGTTGACGTGTCCTCTAAATCTTAGCGTTATAGCTTGTTACATAGCCAAGAGTACATCTATCTCTGTGTGTGTTGGCGATATTTCACAATTTTAGAAATGGATTTAAATTTGCAACAACGAATTTGTATTAAATTTTGCGTAAAAAACGGATTTAATGGTGCGCGAACGTTGGAAAGGTTGGAAAAGTGTTTCGGCAACGATTTTCTTAAGAAAACGGTAGTTTACCAGTGGCATAAGTGGTTCAAAAGTGTTCGTGAATCGATCGAAGATGATGAACGCAATGGCAGGCCATCGATATCGAAAACCGACAAAAACATTGATGAAGTAAAAGAAATGTTGGTCAATAACCGCAAACTAACCATCAGAGAGATAGCGGAGGACTTGAACATTGCCTATGGATCCGTCCAAGACATTTTAGTTAATGATTTGGGCTTCCGTCGTGTAGTAGCAAAGTTGGTGCCAAAAGACCTCAATTTCATGCAAAAAAGAGATCGTGTTGACGTCGCAAAAGAGATGATTTGCGATCCCACCTCCATCAAAAGTTTCATTACTGGAGACATCATACATACATACATCAGGCAAGTGAATGGCGTTCACCAAATGAGCCGAGACCAAAAAAAAACCACGTCGTTTTCAGTCAAAAATGAAGGCAATGCCCATGGTTTTCATGGATTACAACGGTGTAGTGCACCATGAATTTTTGCCAGAAGGCCAGACAGTTACAAAGAGTATTATTTGGGCGTTATGAGACGTTTGCATGAAGCAATTCGCCGAAAGAGACCAGAATTGTGGGCAGAAAACTCGTGGATTTTACACTATAATAACGCACCATCAGTGTCATCATTATTCGTAATTTTTTGAAGAAAATGCAACAAATACCATCCAGCAGCCACCGAATTCACCTGATTTGGCTCCCTGTGACTTCTTTCCGTTCAATCGAGTTAAAAAACCACTACGGGGAACGCGTTTCAGCAGCCGAGAAGAAGTAATGAAAAAATCGCAGGAAGCACTGATTGACATACCGAAAACCGAATACAAAAAATGTTTCGAGGATTGGATCAAGCGCTGGCATAAGTGCGTTGCAGTCGATGGGGATTACTTTAAAGGGGATAATTTAGATTTAGATGAATAAATTTGTATTTTAAATTTTCTGGATAAATTCCGGGATCAAGGTGATATATCGATTCTGCGTACTGAGCTTGTACGATTATATAACAATGGAATGGGTGATGTAGATAAAACTGATCATCTGATAAGTTTGTTCTGTAACTTCATCAGATCCCCAAAATGGACTGTATGAATGATATTTCGCACCACTGACATAGCACTAACCACTAACTTCTTAGAATACAAGGAAGACTGCAAGACCCGCAATATACCAAGTAAAGAGATTTTAGATCTGTTGCACTTTCAGCGGCAGGTTGAAGATGCTCTAATGAAAATGGGACAACCCTTAATTAGGAAAAAAGGACGTTCTTCTTCTGGTAATAGCAGTCCGTCAAATATACAAACTATTATTGTACTTTAAAGCGATGTCGATGCGGTGTTGAAATTTCACCAGGAAGTGAAATCCAGCATGACACTGTCGATCATCTGACAGAATACGATAAAAAAAAGGAAGCCACAAGGTGTAGAAACCGAAAAACTCATGTTTACTGTCTAAATTGTGAAATACATCTATGTACTATATGTTTCACTAGTGAATGAAATTGTTTTCGAATATTTTATTGTTTGTAACTAACATACATAAGTATCCTCAAATATAATGATAAAAACATTTGTGTCTTACCTAACAAAGTTAAAACTGAAATTTGTATATTTTTTTATGAATGAATAACTATTAAAACATAACAATTTGAAGGTAACTTAAACTTTTATGAAGAACAACACAATAGACCTGGGCCTTGTAACACAACGTGACAAGTACTTGTAATACAAATAAAATCGAACAACTCAAAAAAAAAGTCTGTAACACAAACCAGACTTGTCGTTAATACTGTGACAAGTGTCACAATGAAATATGAAAAGATCTCATATGTAAGTGGACATAGAATTTTCCAAAAATCTATAAGAGGTGAAATAATTTTTTTGACAAATATTCTTCAATTAAATTCTAACTGCACTGCAAGATGTTAGAAATATTTTTAATAATGCGTTTAATTAATTCAGGATCAAAGGGATTAAAGCGCTCGTAGCTTCGGTAGGCTTTTCGAGATTGACGACGGTGAAGTTAGAACATTGGTGAGAGCAAATAAGCGAAAAAACCATCCATTCTTAAAACGCTAGATTTTGAGTAACAAAAAGTGGGTTGCTTACAACAATGTGATTCGAAAAAAGATTGGAATAGACGAGATGAAGGTAAGCAAAGACTGTCATCCACCAAAGGATGGATGAGTTAGAAGGGATGGTGGAGTTAGAAGGGATCAGTCTTCTATGAGTTTTTTGCAAAAACTAAAATAATTAATTCCGATGTCCACTGTGAGTAGCTGCAGGTCAGATACTTAGGCATAACGCAAGGTGAGCGCATGAAATTCATGTCTCATCTCGTTCAAATGAGGAAACGCATGATGTGTGCTGTAGGCCAGGTAAGGCGCATTCTAGGATCTGACTGGGGGCTTAACAGGCGTTTTGTTCGTATCATATACAACGGTCTCTTTGTTGCCTATGCAACATATGGAGCATCGATATGGTACGACAGGGTTATGACTGTAGATGGCTGCCGTCGGATTTTGGCTTGCCAAAGAGTCGATTTGCTTGTTTGCCTATCTGTATGCCACATTGTATCCACAGAGGCAATGCAAGTTTTGTTGGGAGTGCCACCTCTTGATCTGTAGGCGATACGTCGTGGTATTGCTTTCAAGACCAAAAAAGGTCTCCCATTAAACGAGAAAGAGAAATGGATGACCTATCCAGGAAGGAGCGCAAAGCCTTGCTTAACACATGCGTTGCATCTAGATGGGATGCTAGTTAAAAGGGCAGGGTTATTTAGAGCTCTTTTAGGGATGTGCTGACCGTGCGAGAGTTTCCTGAACGGAGCCTTATCCTCAGCCTGAGCTTTTTGGTGACCAAGCATGGCTTTCTAAATGCATTTTTACGTAAAAGAGGGCTTAGCGGGGCGGCAAGCTGCTCATGTGGATCTACCCATGAGGATTGGCTACATGTTCTATGCGAGTGCTCAAATTACTCGGAAGTTAGGGACTTGCATGCTAAAGGCATCATCTTCAATGGTGCGGCCTACGATGTCAATGGAATTCGAAAGAACCCGTAGCTTCGCAAGAGAAGTATTTTCTGGAAGACGCAGTAGGCAGTTAGCAGGTAAAATATCATAAAATATTGAGGAAGCCTTAATTGTCAAAGGCCGCCAATACTGGGTAGTGAGGTGCCCAACTGGAAGTGACCGCAAGGTTGCGAAACTCGACTAGAAGTTATATTCTGGTACCAGAGGTGGTCAGGACCCCTGGAACTTTTGTTCTAGCCTGACCTGGGAGTTGGCCCCCTTGTGGGAGTACCGTGGTGGCTGTGGCTTATACCTATGCTTAGCCATTTAATTGCTATGGAACTGATTGGTTTATTCGATGTGGAGTTGCACTGCAACCGGGTGCCATTACCCACAGAATGTCTGAGGTATTAGATAGACCTCGACATAAGCTCAAGAATTTCGAGCCTTACACACAACTTCGAATCCGGTACTGGTGGTGGTACTCGTACTACACGAAGGGCGCTGATCAACGCATTGTTTTTATATCTCGTGCGATGCACCGTAGGCTTGACATCTGTGACATCTGTGAGTAGCTGCAGAAATGAGCTGATCAATCGTACGTACCCCACCATGACAATGCGAGACCATTGTCTTGTTGCCATATCCGCCGTATAGCTCACATCTTATCTCATCAGACTTCCACGCATTTCGCTTCTTGCAAAACTCCTGTAATGCTAGAACCTTTGCTTCTGAAGACCTCATCAAACTTTTAATAGTATTTTACAGAGAAACATAGGAAGTTTTATAAAGTTGCCCGAGAGATGGTATAAGGTCATCGAAGAAAACGGCAAACAAATCATTGATTAATGTTCGTTACGTATATAAAATAAACGCATCTGAAAATCAAATGAAAAACGAGATACCCCCAGAACGACAAAGGTGGCGACAAGCAATAGAAGAAGTGCAAGATCGAGGCTCACACGCGAGGCACCATTTTTTAAATTTCGACATGTTGAAGAAAAAATCTCGTAAAAGATTCAATCGCCAAAATATGTACTTGTATATTGAAGATAAAAGGTTACCTGCTAACGGTCATTGGGGAGTTCTAGCGCTGACGATTTATCAGCGTTTTTATAACCTTGGAAAGAAGGAGCGTAAGTTCAAAGAAGGGCGGAACAAATTCTGTTTTCCATCTGATCGAAAAGAGACTTAAAGAACAGGATTGATCAAGAAGCCTACGCAGTGGTTTAGCCAACGAGGAAGAAGGGATGATATACCATCTGGACCAGTGGATTTGTGTACATTTATATCTACTATACGAGTGGAAAAGTAGATTCGTACCATTGAAGATTCGACACATTCATACGTAGGCGGGGGAAAAGCACAATCTGGAAATGTTGACTTGGTCGCAAAATGTGCAGCAAGCAGACTTACCTCGTCCAAAGAGCTGACAGGTGAATTGTCATTGTAAATGAGCGTTGGGATGGAGAATGAGGCAGAATTTCTAATGTTTTTGACAAACGCTCAAAAATATTTATTACCTTTGAGACCTTGTAGTATTTTTTGCCTTCATTTTTGGTCATATTGGAATTTCACGCGTTTAAAAAAGGCGTTGCAGCCATTCCTAGCTCATTTAAACTTTTTTCGGTTTTCCTATGTCGGGTCGGTCTTGTAGGATAGAAAAAAAATTTTTTTCTAACGCTTAAAGCCCCTTTACAGCTCGAGTCGTACCATGCCTTTACTTTTGGATTGATACTCTTCTTCAATGGTGTCAGTGATCATATCAGCAGCGGCATCCACGTCGTTATCGAGGAAACATGTTAAAATTCCTAAAGAAACTATTAAGTCCACTCCAATTTGCTTTCTCGTGTTGCCATATGGTTCTTTTAGGAATCTTTTATCTAATTGTGTGGTCGGTGTACGAGAAATAAGCTGATATGACACACTTGTCCGACAAGCCTAGAGAGGATAGTCAATTGACCTTGTATTTATCAAGGTGAGAAGTTAAAAGATAGTCAGAGTATTAGCTGTATGACGCGTATATGTACGTGTGGGCTCATTTACAAGCTAAGTCAAGTTGTTTTTTGCAGCAAATATCTCAACACACTTTCCTTCATGTCGGAATGTCGAAGCCAGTCAGAATTGTGTATTTTGAACTCGCCCCTAATAACCAGTTCAGTATGAAGTCACAGGGATACAATTATTTGAATGGATTAGCGAATGATTTATTCTCTCGTTTTGGAGTACTAAGAGAATTACCCTCCGACCAAGGCAGACATTTTGAGGTTGAATTATTTCGTTGATAGAGTGATGGAGATTATGGGTATCAACAAAACTAAAACAACTTAATTGCACCCGTAATCAGGTGGTCTCATTGAACGGCTGAACAAAACCATTCTTCATTTCTTAGCCAATTTTTTCAACGAAAAACAAAATGATTGGGATGATCTTCACCGTATAATCGTACAATGCTTTTTGGGAGATGGGAGATGAAGCTTCCTCTTGATTAATTATTAAGAAGTTTTCCAGAGGAAATTGAAGTTTCTGATTATGCAAAGCAGTTACAAGAGCTACTCGGTGAAATTTATGATAGAGCTAGACATCAAATAGACATCCGCTGCTTGCGGAATGAATTCAGGTATAACCTTACTGCAAATGAACCTCACTTTCAGGTTGGACAACTAGTGAGGATCCATAATCCCAAATAAAAGGTGCGCGTTTGTCCTTAATAACAACCGTATTGGAATGGACCCTACCATGTGATGGATTTGCTTATCGACGTTACTTTTAAAATCCATAAGTTACCGAAATCCAAATCAAAGATCGCGTAGCCATTTACAGACGATCGAATGTCAGCGCCTGTTTTATATACCGCAGTGGTTTTTAAAAATCAAACCGATCACATAGCTATCATCATACAAGTTTTAAGCAGTTACAGGGTTCTTTATGACACATGAAACCTTAAGAGCTATTTAAAGTACAAGGAGTTGGCTTATAGAAAAAAATTTAAAATCTCAATCAAATAAAAAGGACTTAAAAAATCAACAAATTAATTATTAAGAAATAAATTACTATAAGTAATCTATACTTTTTCGTATATATTATATAGAAAATTTAAATTTTCAACTTCTCAAAACGTGGGTCGATTTATGTAGAACCTTGTAATTCTCAGCCGACGACGTAGTGGAAATCGTAGAAGGCATTGCAGTTTTATCTTGTACTAAATTAGGCTTAAGCCCTTTTGTAATATTGATGCATCTAAGAGAACCGTCTAAACCGGGATGGAATTTTATGCGACCGCTTCGACTCAGGCAATTTGGATTTTAAATCGTTTCACATCCCACAAAACTTTCCACAAACATCACCATCGAAAGAATTCCTTCAAATGGAAATTTAATAAACCTTACAATGTAATCGTACCAGCGAACCTGACGTTTAGATTCCTTCAGAGAATCCCAATATCACTCGAACTAACCCCACCGCTTCGTAAGTCAGAGAGGGAATTTGAAATTCATTCATCACCCATAGATTATATTTATTCCCACACGTACGGATACAGCTTGCCAGAGCACTACTGTTTGAGCTGCCAGGTGAGCTACACTGAACATATTATCCTTTCCTATCAGATATAAAACGGAATTCCACTGTATGTCTATATCTCAAATCCTATCTCTATCCAGAAGAAGAAGAAAAAAGATGAAAAATAAACCGAACCAAATTCATCGTACGAAAAGGATTATTCTCTTCCCGCAAATCCATAATTTTCTTTTCGGATAAAAACGGATAGGATATCATCTACCAGAGGAAACCCAACCTCCCTTCCCACTCAAAAAAAAAAAAAAAAAAGAATCTAAAGGACCGAAAAACCAAGAAGGAGTTACTTCTGTGCGATTTTCAACGCAAGAAAATCACAGAATCTGAATAAAGGATTATGGCGGAAGGACAGGACGAATTGCAGTATCTTCTATAAGAAAATATCGAATAAACCTTAGAAAACGAAGTCAACAGGATGAATTTCAAGAATGCATCTTTCGTCGTCTTCTAGGGGACTTGAAACACATTTTTTATTTTTTTTTTTTTTTTATTTTTTTTTTTTCACGATTTTTCTTCAACTAAAGATTATGGTGCAGTGGAGCATTTCGTGAAAGAAATCTAAGCAGGGACAACTTGACATCGAATAAAAGGACGATGGTAAAAGGAGCTGACATACAACATGCACCCACATACTAATTCACAAACGCATACGAGAACATATGGCTATACAAATGCATTCATATTCATATACATTTGCAATTCAAGGAAGATGTAAATCCCTTTTTGATCATCGAATTAGAAAAATGAAGGTACGAACGAGTAAGACATGAAAGTCCTTTTCTTGTTGATATCCCAGATTTGAATCACATTTTCGAATGTTGGGCAAAGACTTGGTGGGTGGAAGTTGTTGGAAACATACGTTACGGAGGGTGGCAGGAAGATGAAGTGAAGCTACGATATTGAATGTGTTCACAGCAGTTGAAATGTATTTATTTATTTATTTTTTTTTTTTTTTTGTTGTTGTAGATCGTCCTTTTGTACACACAAATTGAAAGTACAAGGACAATATTGCAGTAGTTTTTTTTTTTTTTAAATTTCCATATTGGAAAATAAATTGAAAACGACATCCGATTAACGGTTGGAATAGATGTCCCACAGAATGGTTGTATGTGTTTGATATGAGTCCTTTTTGAGGAAAAACAAGTCCAGAAATCATTTTCAAGTGAATGCAATCGTTGAAGTGTTTTCTTAGAAAAGATTGTGGAAAAACTCAATTGATATGAATCACAAAGAAAATACAACGCAATCGGATTAATTCGAAATTCAAGTGCGAAAAAGTTGAAAAGATTAGTTCATGGAGATTTTAAGGATAAAGACGAGTACCTTACCGAAAATCAGAATAAGTTCACAAATACTTTACAATATCTCTACAGGAACCATGAGTGTGGAATAAACGTATCTGTGGTTTTGGATGTTTAAGGGGTTTCACACCACTTAACATAATGACGAACCGTTGCGTCTACTTACCATATTTTCCCGATAAATCAGTACTGCCGCTACTACTAGAGGTGGTAGCAGAACTCATTGAATATTGTGATTCCAGAAAGATAAGATGCTGCGATGGGAATGCTCAGAACACTTTTTGGGGCATATTGTCTGATCTGGTTCTGAACAATGTTAGCACTTAGCCAACTTTTGTTACGCGACTTAGACAGCAAGTAATCAAATTAACTTTGTCCAACAGTTATGTTGAGTGGAAAGTACTATCGGAGATCTCCATGTTAGACCATATATCGAACTCAGAATCGAATGCATGCTCCCCACCTTGCTGAAGTGGAGGGATCTGCACAAAACCAACTGGACATGACATGTAAAATAGAGCTCCTTCAAGGTCAGGACTTAAAAAGGGCTATAGGAAGCTGTTCAGAACTTGAACGTTACCCCTACGAAATGTTTTAAAATGACATGTCCAGCTACTAAACAATCTTGCAGTTCGCCCGTTCCTTGAAACGTAGCGTCTTCGTAAAAGATCCAAAAAAACTTCTAAACAGGTCACATAAGACTAATTTGGAGGAAGACTGGTATCTTTACAGATACAAACAGATTTAAAGAAACTTATCCGTATCTTGAGGAGTGCCTCTTTTAGAGTTTCTTGCGAAAAGATCGAAGTCAGTAGGTTGGTGCAAGTCCTCAAAAGGGAAAAATCAACCAGGCTGGAACCACTCAGAAAATCTGTCGGTACCTACACTGAGTCGAAAACTGGGACTCTCCTTCTCATGCTCAAATCTCACTTCTCAGGTAACCTAATCGGAACCAGCTCACAAGTAGCTCCTATCAACGAAGTTCCTAGTATGCCACACCTGGTATATCTCATCGGTTGTAGTGACGGATGAGTCTATTAAACATGTCGTTGCTTCCTTTGATGGCTTTAAGTGTCTTAGAACGGATGGTATATATCCAGAATCTTCACCGCCCGGAATAGTAAGAGTAAGCCTTTATATCGAAAATCGGAAAGGAGGATCTAATCTAAAATTTATAACTCTGACTTCTTTCATGCTGAAATGCATCGTAAAAATGGTCGAAACCCATGTGCGCAAAACCTACCTTGCGAATGCAACCTCTGTCGGTAATGAAACACGCCCACCAACGCAAAATATCCTGCGAGAGTGCATTTCAGAATCCGGTAGGCAGTATTGAAGGCGCATTCAACAAGAAGGAATACGCCTTGGCCGTAAGTGAGGGTGCTTTCGACAACGCAACTTTTCACGGAATCTGTAACTCGGCCAAACAATACGGCGTAGATGAATCACTAATTTTGTAGATAAAGGCAATGCTGGTGAATAGGACAGTGATTGCGGATGCTGGCTGTAACCAATATATAGTTCTATCGGCGGTGTTCTGTCTTATTGATCTACTCACTGGGCGCGCTCAATAGTCCTAGCGTTTATGCAAATCATACGCAGATGATGTCCAAATCGCAGACATCCCTAGGCGTGATTGACGACTAACGTGCTAACGCTTTCAGTCAATCGTCTCAAAACTCAGCTTGCTGTCTTTAGAAGAAGGAGAAAGATGTTTGGTTTGATTCACTTAATGCTTAAAGGCAACAACATCCAATTCTCGTGTCATCCTGGATAACAAACTTTACTGGACTAAATATGTTACGTCCAAAGACTCTAAGTCACTACCGGTCTTCTGGCAGTGCAGGCGAGTTATCGGAAATTCATGGGGCCTATCTATGAGAAGAGTGCTTGCATATACATGACTATGATAAGGCCAATTATATCTTTTAAGTCCATTGTCTGTTGAAATAAGCGAAATAGGAGATTACGTGTATCAGTAGGAGTATCAGTATCAGAGGAGACTTTTTCAAGACCCGAACCTAGGTTGGGTCTGCCTGCGTCCTCGGTTAAGGCTTCAATTGATAGTTGGGCCTTACTTAAGTTCAACTGTAGGCGATATAACTACCCAGGAAGTTACGCTCTTGAATGTGTAACTTATTTATCATCATGCGATGCTTGCTGTGAAAATGAAGCATCAGCCTGCAGGTATTCGGGGCTCATGTGGTGGGTGCTGTTACTGTACCTTATACGATACGGCAACTTATAACTTAAGCGCTAACTCATATTTCTTCGCAAGACTGAAAAATTTCATTTAAAGGAATTTCATGAAAAAGGAGTATAGTGGACTAGTTCTTTGTCTGAGTGCTCTGCTCCGACAAAAAAGAATAAAGTCCAGACCGTCGAGTCTCCTAAACAGCCTGCCCAAGAGTTATAGAGAAGCTTCTTTTGTCCATTCGTTAAAAATTCCGAAATCACTTAAGGCAAAGAGAGTGTTGTAGTCGTTAAAATGAAAACTCCATTTACCAGGAGATAATGACTGGGTTACGGACAAAGGTGGCCTGTTTAAATGTTCTGGTCTCTGCTAGGGATGATTGCCTTTTTGGACACTCGTGGTATGATATCAAACAAAGACGCTTCACTAAGCCCATTAAAAAGAAAAATAATTAAAAAGACCGTTACAGGGCCAAATAAATTAGCCGGGAGAAAGAACAAACGTGACAAAAAGGGGACATATCAAAAGCACAAGCCACAACAACCAGCTCTTTTTTAAATTACCTTTTCAGTTGAAAACCAGGTGGCATTACGACCTATAGGAAGTCATATTAATCTTCTTTTCTTTGACTTGTCGTGGCCGGAAGGCTTAAGTGTAAGTATCCTAAGGTTAAGGTTCTGTCCAAACAAAACATTAAATGGCTTAACAGTATGGAGATTACTTCACTGGGTCATACTCTAAATGGTACTAGCAAAACGGTCAATTCACAAGTAGTCTTTTTATATATTGTCAAGGCATGACTTTCAGTGGCCTCAACCAAGATATAGAGCTCTTTCAACGACGCATTTCGTAGATTTGTCTGGAACAATGGCACCGGTGACGCTCAGGTTATTACGGTATGACTTTATCAGAATAGGCAGGTGGTTGATTAGAGTGCTGTATTTGACAGCTTGTCGCGGAAAACTGATAAGATCGAATGTAGTCTAGAAGAGGTACACTCCGAACGACTACCTTCTAGAGGACAGTAAAAAGGCAGAAGATGGCATGTGCTGCAAAAGGCTATAAACTATGAACCGTATAGAAAAGACATAAATTGGCCATCGCGTCAGCTTATTTTGTACTTTTAAAAGCCCAGTATTTTGTCTTTCCTTATTAAGGCCCCTAAATGAGTCCGACGGTTATACTTTTGCAGTAAAAGACTATGTCATTCATGCCGCTGGAGAAATCCCAGGGTTTGGAGTTGTCTTTGATCTCATGTCGGGCTATTTTTATTACCGCTGTTCTTGACTTTTAATGATGATTTGCATTGGATTGGTGAATTTACATCACGATGATGTCACTGCCACTCCGATCCACATTTTCCTTCTTGGGGGTGCTCTGCATGACTCTTCATTGTTTGGAATATAGTTCGTTGTTTTGGGCATCTTAATTGGTCAAATATGCTTATTTATTGTCAACATAACATATGTGTGGACTTGCAAGCAAATTCTCTCTCAAAAGTCGCCCGTTTTTTGAATTCTCAGTTAGTTGGTTTGCATCCATTCGGCAGAGTTAGGGTCCACGTATACTAAAAGTATCCTGCTTGCCCTATAATCCGTATAGAACCCTGGAATTAAGGATTAATAGCTCTCCCTGGATACTCTTTAAAGCTGGAGCAGATAATCCGCGATATTATTATTGAACATCTTAAACTGAACGTCAACAATCTGATTAGCCTCTATTAGTGCGGCTTCGAACCACCATTGAAAAACTTGCATTCTGTGGTAGACGTTGACGAAGATGTGGTAGTATTGAATGTAACGAGATATACAGAGGCATGCATCTAACTAACTTGTTTGACTATGCAGGATGTCGATAAAGAACTTCCGATTCTCTGTTAGAGGCAGAAGAAACAACCGAATTTCACAATGTCTCAGACAGGGTGACATGCGAAAAATGGTGACGTTAGAAAAATTAATTAACCTTTTTGTTACTTGTTATTGAGATTTAAGCCCATACCCTCTTGCGTAGTAGACAAATAACCTAACAACTGCACCAAGCCTTCGTTACATGCATGCCAGCCAATTGTTCCATACGGAGGTAGTTACAGTAAGGTTGTTGGGAAACTACATCTTTTCTCACTCTTTCTGTTGCTCGAATGTTAATATGCTACTATAGAGGGACTAGTTAGACTAGGGTTCCCTAATTTTGATATTCTTGGCCTGAGACCCTATTTAGGTAAATTCCTGCAATCAAACACTTTTCACCTGGGCACCTCCTCCGTCGGAAGTGACATCTAAACGTGAGTATGGGCAGCTTATGTTCATATCAGATATCGGAAATCGGAAAACCCGTTCTGCAGGGAGAACCAAAATTCAATGTTAACGATGGAAGTATTCATTTTCGTATACCTGACCAACATAAAGCAAATACACCAATATCACCAATATCGAAGCTTAAATATAACAGACTACGTTCCGAACTGTTTAAATCAGCAGGAGATTCACACTACTGCAGATTTTTAGAAAAAAAGTAAAAGTTCCAGATTGATACTTATGACCTCTCAATCGATTTTAAGGCCGCAACTATAAAGATGATCATTACAGAGCCATGTCTAGTTTCGGCATTCCTGCTTAACTCAAATGCTGGATGACGCTGGAGAAAGATCGTTGATCCGTAGGGGTTGAAGGTAATCTCACTGGGACTTTTGATTATTTAAAAACGATTTATATAAAGTGATCTGCTTCATACTTGAGAAAATTGTTTGAAATTTAAGGCACGATCATCTTAATATATGTAACACTGCTTGGATACGTTGTTGGCGTACGAGAAGACTCTATAGCAACATGGATCTAGTCGGAGATGAATTGGATATGAAAATCGAATGGATATCAACACATCAACAACAACGACCCTAGACAGAAAAACAAAGCCAGAGAAGAAGACTTCGCTTTAGGTGCCGCACAAAATGCAAAGGATGCACAAATAACCTAGAGTGCGCAACTAGAGGCAGTCGGTCGAAAATCGCGCTAAAGTTAAAAAAAAAGATAAGATGGTAAGTCGCATCTTGTGGTAATGGATAAGGCCAATAAACATGTTGCTGCTTTCTTTGTTGGCTTCAAGACAACGGACACCGATGGTATATACCCAGTTATGTTACAAAAAGGTATAGACTAGCTGCTGGTAACTCTGAAGAGAATTTTAACTTGGAACTTAGAGAATGGGCTTTATACCGAAAATCGAAAGGGAAC
The DNA here is from genome assembly GCA_907269105.1 of Volucella inanis. Classification (NCBI taxonomy): domain Eukaryota; kingdom Metazoa; phylum Arthropoda; class Insecta; order Diptera; family Syrphidae; genus Volucella; species Volucella inanis. The sequence continues at coordinate 41,978,726 of OU026153.1, forward strand.
ACTACTCGCTCGACAAGAGTTTTAGACATATAAGGCTGACTTTTTTCTTGTTGAAAAGCATGAAGAGAATGGTCGAGATTTTTAAGCGCAAGGTGGTTATCTTGCGAATGCATTCTATGTCTGCGATGCAACACATCTACCAACACGGAAGATCCTGTGAGAGTGCGCTTCAAAATCTGGTAGGCAGAATTGAAGATGAATCATTAGTTTTGTGGATAAAAGCAATAGTGGTGAATAGAACATTGTTCTGTCTCTACTACAGTGGTGCATGTTGTTCGACTCACTGCTCAATGTGATTAATAGTTCTAACGTCTATGCACAAGCATACGCGGATGATGTAGCTGTACTGTCTGTTTGATCGTTTCTAGCGATTATCTTCTCTAAAGCTCAGGCAGCCCTAGACGTGATGGACAACTAATGCACTAGTAATGGGGTTTCAGTCAATTCTCTCAAAACTAAGGTTGTTCTCTTTACGAGAAGGAGGAAGCTGTCTGGTCTGATCACCATCCAATTTTCCAAAGACTCTAAGTATTTGATTGTCATCCTGAATAACAAACTTCTCTGGACTAAACACGTTACGTCTAAGGCCTCTTAGGTGTTGTCGGCCTTCTGGCAGTTCAGACGAGCTATCGACAAGATATGGGGTCTGTAACCAAGAAGGGTTCTTTGGATCTATACGGCTATGATAAGGTCAATTATATCCTATGAGTCATTTGTCTGATAAATTAAGTCATTGCTGCTTTCATCAGACTCCAAAGAATGATTTGTCTTGGATGCATGGAAATTTTCCCCTCAAATCCATCTTCCGTTTAAAAAGAAGTGGTCTTTAGTATAACACGCACTGGAGCTTTGATGATCTTACATGTCGGCGTCAGAGGCCTTTCTGCTGTCCCTCAGCAGGATAGACTTCAGGTTGCTTACTGGCGTCGTAACAGAGCTTTACATTTTTGCTAAGCCCTAAAATTTCCTGGGCACTAGTGACGCAACATCCTGCGATGCTTGCCGTCAAAGTGATGATGACACCGCAGAGCATTATCTCTGTGAATATCCGGCTTACACTCGCATCAGGCTGCAGGTACTCGGCGCTGATGTGGTTGGTGCTGGTACAGTAGGCAACTCAAAACTAAAGCGCTTACTCATCTCTCTTCGTAACACTGAAAGATTTAATTAAAAAGAACTAACAAAGAGTACAATGGACTTCCTTCCTTCCTTTGTCCTTTGTCTGAGCGCTTTGTTTCGACAGAGAAAAAAAAAACCAAAAAAGAAAATGCTTTAACAACAAACTCTATGAGTAAACTGTATAGGAACATGGATCTAGTCGGAGATAGTTTGAATATGAAGATTGAATAGATGACCCGAAAAGCATTCGACTCTAGATGAAGAAACAAAGTCAGAGAAGAAGACCTCGCTTTAGGTGGCGCAAATAAATAGAATGGATCCTCAACTAACTAGATGCAGTCGGCCAAAGATCGCGCTAACCAGGCTGTATCACCATTCCAGTATGTCGAAAATAATGTTGGATTTATGTTTTAACGGAGATAGATGTCGATAAGCTTTTGTAGATATTAAAAAGCAATCACTTTATCGACTTTGAAAGGAAAGGGGTTGTAGGATGCATATTTCGTACTGAAAAATTAATGGCCTACTTTAGAAAGAAATGAATGCGAAATATTTGAACAAATGGTTTTCAACTCGGTATGTTCATGGTATTTTGAAGAACGTAGATGTCCAAAATGTGAAGGAAGACCGACTGATCTTCGGAGCTCACTCTTTGATAGATCCGTCAAATCACATGAGTTCCAATTTACAAAACTATAAAATACTTATTTTTTTCTCAAATAAAGTTTTGCATTCTGAACTCCAGGCTCCTCGTACACTACACAATTACATCCCAAATCAGATTAAATGCGCAAAACTTACTTCAGAAAGTTAATTGTGTAATTGTTTTCGTGTCTGAGGTGAGAAATGTCCTTTCGTTAATCTAAATCGAAAATTTCAAAACTTTTATAGTCCTTTTCTTTAATCGATGATGTATTGGTACACTCATTTCGAATTTTTCTCATCGGTTAACCTATAAAATCCATATGTGTGCTGATCACGTAAACGATGTTATATTCGTTTTTGTTTTTTCGTCGTCCTTCCACATGAATTTACTTCAAACTTTTGCCCTCATGAGCTGAACACAAATTTATTATTGAACAACGATAAATTTGTGTTCGTTTTGTTTCTTTATTTTTTTTTTTTTTTTTTTTTGCTGGAAAAAGTTTTAATTACGATTCCTTTAAAGGATCTGCTCCAATTGCACTGGCCTTCTAGTAACAGTGGGTGGTAGTGGAATAAGGATTAACAAATGAACGGAATTCCATTTAAGAAGCCCCCAAACTCTCCTCACCATTTAAACCATTCCAAAATGCACGTGCTGATTTAGGGCGTGTTTGTTGCACCTTGTAAAAGGATTACAAGGGATAACGACTTAGATCCTGCCATACGGATAGCAGGCTAACTAGGGGTAGCGCTTTTGCTCCCCCACTTTTCTCGATAATTAATTGCGGGCAATTAAAATAAATTTTCCTTTACAATGATCGTATCCACAGGGACTAACAGAAGATGAAGAAGAAGCAAAAGAATACCGACTAGTAGTAGTAGAAACAGAAATTGTTTCCCTGCAATTGCAGTGTAACCAGGCGGATTGTAATTCCCCTCAACGCAGATTGTAATCTGTGTTCTTCTTTTTCTTTCTTTCCTTTTGTTTGCCGGTGTCCGCGATAGTACGAATAGTTCGTTCTTCTTTCTCATTCGGTGTTCGCCCCAAAGGAATTATTGTATTTTGGGCGAAATGTTAAGGACGTCTCATAATGGTAACGTTTAATTGCTTAGTGTGGTGTTGGATGCCCGAAATTGCAATGTTACTAGGACGAGCACGAATCGCTTTTTTGTTATTGTGCACGAATTGTTCCTGCTTGTCGTTGTTCGCGGACCGGATGCTCACTACTACAATGAAGTTAATGGCTTATGATGGGAGGTCATTTATTCATTTTGATTGCTTGAGAAGTGGAACGCAGACCTCGGTAGAACTATGTTGCCTCTTGTATAAATAGTTCTGCAACATAAATTTTTGGCTTTTCGATTGGGAAATTTATATTTGCCGGGATGTGCGCCGTCGGTAACGGAGATGGCGCGCGCCTCCTGAAGGTCGTTAAATTTAATTGAATTTGGACTGAATGTGCCGAGACTAAAACTGGGACTGACTCTGATACTAAGGCCAAAACCATCTGGCAGAGTGCAACTGGATATGATATACTACTCTGGTGAAAAGTTTGATGTACATGGATGCTTGATGATGGCTGATGGTTTATGGGTGAGTGAAGGAAACGTGCTATGGTGTGTAAAGATAATTAAAACGCGTTATAAGTAGTAGGCGCTTTGATGTCGCCTTTAAATAGAATACAGAAAAGTTTGAGATTAAACAACTATTTTTCGATGATTGTAAATAATCCTTACATTGTGAAGAAGTTATTAATTATTTCATTTTATGTCATAAAATTTACTCAAGTAAATTTGACAAAGCTTCCTTAACACTTTCGCTGCCAAGATCAAAATCGAGTTTGGTTTAAAATGTCGCCATAAAAATTCCATCCCGAGAATATTCATGGTTGGCAATGAAACAGAAGAGACTGTTCTAGGTGCCAGCCCTGAGAATAGTCGTGCTGCAATTTTATGAATATAGGCCACTGACAGATATTTATATTTCAGTCTCTTTTGATCTTTATGATGTTAGACAGAAGTGACAGCTAAAACTACTAATGTAAGCTGAATGTGTAACGGTATCCATTCAGTAAACTTTACCATATCAGCACGAGATACGTATGTTTTAGATTTAGATGATTTAGATTTTATACATTCAGCGAGATAATAGGATTCATTATTCATAAAATATTTAAATTCACAAGAACGATTGAAAAAAAAAAAACATTATTGGCTATAAAATTATTTTCATGCGTTTTTTTTTTCAAAATTTGAACGTTTATTTAAGAAAAACACGTACAATAGTATTATTCAAAGTATTGCCCATCTGAAGCTATGACTTTTTCCCATTTTTCTGACAATTTGTGGATCCCATCCCAAAAGAACTGCGCCTGCTTGGCAGCCAAGAATGAATCAAGTCCATTTTTGATATTCTGCTCTGATGTGAACCGTATTTCAGTGAGGGCGATCTGCATCGACCGGAACAAATGGTAGTCAGAAGGGGCAAGGTCTGGGCTATAAGGCGGATGGGATAAGACTTCCCATCCACTTTTTTCCAAATAGTTCTTCACCGGAATAGCAACGTGGGGTCGAGCGTTGTCAGGATGGAAAATTATTGCCTTGTGTCTGGTCGCATATTCCGGGCGTTTTTCGGCTACTGCTCCCTTTAAACAGATTAATTGTGTTCGGTAGCGTAGTCCATTAATGGTTTCATCCGGTTTTAACAGCTCATAATACAGCACCCCCATCTGAGCCCACCAAATACAGAGCATTGCCTTCGCGCCATGGATATTCGGCTTTGACGTTGATTTGGCTGGTTGGCCGGGTTTCACATATGATTTTTTTCGCTTGGGGTTGTCGTAATGGATCCATTTTTCACCACGAGTAACAATTCGATGCAAAAATGTCTTCCTTTTGTGGCGTTCCAGCAGCGTTTCGGACATGCAAAACAGCCTTTCGACGTGTCTCGGCTTGAGTTCATGTGGAACTCAATTTCCCTGCTTTTGAATATATCCAGCTGCCTTTAAATGTTTTGAAAGGGCTGCTTGAGTAACACCCAAAGATTCTGCGAGCTCTTCTTGTGTTTGGCAACAATCTTCATAGAGTAATGCTTCCATTTCTTCATCTTCAAACTTTTTTGGCTGCCCAGGACGTTCATCGTCTTCCAAGCCAAAATCACCAATTTTAAATCGCGCAAACCACTTTTGGCACGTTCGCTCAGCTAGCGCATGTTCACCATAAACTTCCACCAAAATACGATGACTTTCGGGAGCAGTTTTCTTCATATTAAATTAGTGAAGAAGAACTCCCCGCAAAAACACTTTTTCAGGCACAAAGTTCGACATATTTGAGTGGAAAAAAATTATTGTTGTTTACGCTTCAAATGAATGACATATACTGAAATGACGTACAATGACAGTAGCTTTCCAACGCATGTTCCAATGGAATAATACAAGTTACGCCATCTCTTAGCAAACCGCTAATATCAAATGTAGGACTAAGATACAAAAACAAGTTGAAATTAAAGTAAATTATAAGTGTTTTTCATCAGAATAATGAATGAATAAACAGATATAGGGTTTTCTAATAACGAGTTGACAACTTTTTTTTTTAAAATAAAAGGCAAACCATTTGAGACACTTTCAAAACTTTATTATTGGCTTGAAGCACAATCAAAACATTTATGAATGGAACTCGAATTCGTTAATATGGCCACCGCGTGCACGTTTGCAGATTCGTTGGACCCAATTTTCAATGACTCGGCCACACATTTCGTTCCAAATGGCCGCTCTGTTGGCTCTGAGCTCTTCCAACGTTGCACAGTGCACAGTAAGTTACAAAAGAAATATATTGCAACTATCTGCTATTCTGTTTTTTTCAATACCTATAGGTAATTACGTCAATTTTCAAAAAGGAGCTTTTCGAAGTTTGGCGAAGAGAACATGCTCCAAAAAAAAGGAGTGCGTCTGTTATAAGCTATGTTTTTAACAACAAGATAATAGTGAAAATGAAGAGCAGTGCAGGAAGACAAAACAAATTTTGCAAAATTTTACCTCTAAGCTTAATGGAAGGTGGATTAGGCCTAGACGAACTCTTAAAAGTGTCCACCCTTGAAGAAACCGAAAGTTGCGAGAAGTTGACGTTTGCTGCGCGACTAAGTCTCCAAAAGGCCGGTAAACGGGATGCTGCTAAACTAATTAACTTGTTGGAAGTTTACCCAAATAGGGCCACGAAGATAAAAAAGGCATTATTTGCTCCATCTATAGCTACTACTAAATATATGCCTGAGGAAGCACTGGCTTTATATGTAGATGGTCATTTTACGAAAAAATTGTACATTTTAATGCAAGCGGGTACTAAATATCGTAATACAAATATCTATCCACCATACAATGTTTTGCAAATGGCGAAGACAAAGTGTTACCCTAAAGAAGCCTTTATAAGCGTAACCGATATTTCAGCAGAAGTCACCCTCAGGAACTTGTCAATTGCACTGTGCAGCGACTTTTGGAGTCTCAGAAAGAGGTTCTTCAAACAGATATCAAGTCAAAATATATCGATCATATATAAGTGGGGCTGTGATGGAAGTGCAAACCATTCAATATATAAGCAAGCCTTTAGAGAAGAAGATACCAGCCCAGTGAAAACAGATGCTTTTTTATATGCTGTGTGTATTGTTCCACTCCAGATAAATATGAACGGTAACATTATATGGCAAAATTCACGGCCATCATCAACTAGGTTTTGCTGGCCAATCAAACTCATTTTTCAAAAAGAAAGCTCTGTATTGATCCAAATAGAAATTAAAATGGTCAAAAATTAAATTAATTCATTAACTTCGACACAGGCTACTATTCGTGGTATATATTTTACCATTTCCCATGTTTTTAGTTTGACAATGATAGACGGAAAAACCTTTAGTGTTATTGCAGAATCCTTAACGCAAAAGTGTGAAATTTGCGAGGCTACACCGAAAATAATGAACGATCTAGCTAAAATAATCCAGTTGAGACCCAAAGAAAGCCTATACGAATTCGGTTAGTCTACTTTACACGCTTGGATATGGTGCTTCGAGTGTCTATTACATATTGCATATCGACTACCTACAAAAAAATGGAAAATTTCAAGTTTTGAAGACAAGCAGTTAACAGAAAACACAAAAAGAACATTATGGACAGACTTAAGGCTGAAATGAATTTATTAGTCGACATACCTAAGCCAGGCTATGGTAACACTGCGAGGAGATTTTTCCAACAGCCTTTTCTTGCTTCCTCAATAACTAGAATCTTAATCTTATTAAACGCTTAGATATTATTTTGAAAACAATGGTTACGCAGTAAACGTAGAAGCTTTTAGGGAGTATACAGTGGAGACCGCCAAGTTGTATGTAGAATTGTATCCATGGTACTACATGCCTTCTAGCGTTCACAAAATACTCATTAATGGCGCATACATTACAAAATCTGCTCTGCTTCCAATTGGAATGCTCTCAGAAGAAGCTCTAGAATCGAGAAATAAAGATTTCAGAAACTTCAGAGAATTCCAAATGTCTCGAGAGGAAACTATGCGGGATCTCGTGAATGCACTATTTGTCTCTTCCGATCCCATTATTTCTTCAACTTCAAGAGCTGTTTCTCTTAAAAAAAATAATAAACATCCTCTTAGCGAAGATGTTCTTCGTTTATTGTCAGATCGGGCAATAATGCCTACAAGGCAAGGCTCTAATGAAGAAGAAGATGGTGATGAAGAAGAGGAAGTAAAAGATTGTGATGAAGAAGAGGAAGCAGAAGATTATGATGAAGAAGATGATGGAGACGACGAATTTTTGTAAATCATTTTTGTGCTATTGAAAAATATTTGAATGTTTTTAATGATAATATAAATAGATAAAGCGTTGAAAATTTTGTTATATTTTTATAAAATGTTAAACTAAGTATTAGATATTTTCAGAATCAATCGTTTAAGATCAAATACTGTCACTCAGATGCAACAAAATCAACAATGCAATCAAATCTGACTTATTTCCTCCTAGATTGGCCATTTTACCTACTGTGAGTCGTCGGCGTGTTGGCATAAACCAATGACTTAACGTAGCCCCACAGAAAAAAAAAAAACAACCGGCGTTAAATCGCACGAACGAGGCGGCCAATCGACTGGCCCGTGTCTTAAGATAACACGCTCACCATACTTACTCTTCAATAAATCGGCTTGTGGCACCATCCTGTTGAAACCACATGTCGTCCAAGTCCTTATCTTCCAATTCGGGCCAAAAATAATCGGTGATCATGGTCACTGATAACGCCGATAACACCGATAACGCGATAACTCTGACTATTCACAGTAACGTGACGATCTTTATCGTCGACGAAAAATATGGCCCAATAACGCCGCCGGCACGCAAACAGCGTGCCACTTCATGAAGTGGTGATTCATGAAGCACATGTGGCTTTTCACCCGACCAATAACGCATATTTTGTTTATTGACGAACCCATTGAGTCAAAAATGAGATTAGTCACTGAAGATGATTTTGCGATGAAATTCATCATCTTAGCGCATCTTCTCCAGAACCCAATCCGAGAACGTAGCTCGTTAGTGTATTTTACCATTATGAAAATGTTGAGTTTACTGAATAAATTGACAGTGACAGTTTGACGATTAAAGAAAGAGTGCGTTCACAAAATAAATTCATAGTTGTTAAGTCCCTATTGGAAAACCCTATACACTCTTTAGTTAGTGAAAACTAGTGTCGAATGTATAGAGTGAAGTACCAATTGATATTTTTCAAGGTAATATTGTGGTGGGGTGAATTGAACTTTCAGGTAAACAAGAATTATTAAATAATTAAATAATTAGTCTAAAAGTCATAGTTAAGCAACCACTTGTTGACCTTTCTGCAAAACGAAAATATATTCGGAGAACGCCTTAATTCATTGGGTAATTTATTGAAGATACGAGGTGCCAAAGAATAATAATAATAATTTAGAGAATAGCCACATCTTGAAAAAAAAAAAGTGTTTAAAACTTTGTAGAAGTAAAGATGTTTAACAAGCAGAAAAAATGAGCTGAAGAAGGCTCTCGGCGCCTTTTTTCCAGATAATTCTAAGCAAATGTTTTTGCACTACCAGCAAAGATTGTATTTTGTTTTTGTATGTGCCGCCCCAACAAGTCAAACCAAACTGTAGCTTAGAATAGACCAGGCCATGATAAATTGTAAGGAGGATAGTCTCAAGTGGTATAATATTTTAGTTGTTTTTAGTAAGCACTTTCTTAAGGAAGTGGTATTAGCGCACCAGTTCAAATTGCTATCAATTTCAATCCCCAGATACTGAAAGAACTGTACATTTCCAATAACGAAGCAATTCATAGAGCAGTCATCAGTAGTATCAAAAGAAGTAAGAGAACTACATTCACAACAAGTATAAGAACTTATCAAATAGTGGCAACAGTGTGAACTATCGAAAGTGAAACAAGGCACTTGTAAATTAAATTAAGCGCTCTTTGCTAATAGCTTCAAGTGGTCACCATCCGGATTGCGTTTCTTGTGGCTCAGCAGTCATCACTATATCAATCCTGTCTCCGAGATACTAGGTGGTGTGAAAAGTAACCTCCTTGGGAATAAAAAAAAAAAAAATTAAATGTTTTTTTTTTACTCAATACAGTCCCCTTTTAGTTTGATACACTTATTCTAGAGATTTTCCAACTTCTTGATACCGTCCGAAAAGTAATTTTCCGGAAGGTCTGCAAAATGCTCCTCCGTGGCGTCGATGATTTCCTCGCGTGAGCTGAATTTTTTATTGATGAGCCATCTTTTGAGGTTTGGGAAGAGATAATAGTCTGATGGAGAAAAATCGGGCGAATACGGTGCATGCGACAGCAATTGGAGCCGTAAGTCATTGATTTTAGACATGGTTGCGATACTATTGTGCGCCGGCGCATTGTTTTGCAAAAACAAAAAATTTTTTTTCGCTTCATGTGAGGCCATTTTCCAGCGATTTCAGCCTTCAATCGCTCCAATAATGCACAGTAATACTAGCTGTTGATGGTTTTTCCTTTTTTGAGGTAGTCCACGAAGAGTATGCCATGACAATCCCAGAAAACCGACGCCATAAATTTTCCGACCCATTGAGCCTCCCTTGGTAGCTTTGGAGCACACGTGCCGGCTTCAGTCCATTGCCGTACACTCATTCTGTTCTCTGGTGTGTAAAAGTGGATCCAAGTTTTATCAACAGTTACCAATCGACGCCAAAAGTCCGCCCGATTCCGCATCAGCAAGTCCAAACACTCTTTCCAAGTGATCTCGCCTTCGTGTTTTTGGTCAGGAGTGAGTATGAGCGGCACTCAGTGGCAGGATAACTTTTTCATATACAAAATATTGCCCAAAATATGGCGTGTGTGCTCAGAACTAATCTTTGTGGTATCTGCTAGCTCGCGCACTCTCACTTTCCGGTCAGCCAACACCATTTCATGTATTTTTTTGACATTGTCCTCTGTAACTGCATCGGAGGGCCTACCGCTGCGGACTTGATCGGTAGTGGAGTTGCGGCCACCACGAAACTCTCGAAACCAATATTTGACGGTGTAATCTGACGGAGCATAAGCCCCAAAATATTTATCCAACGTATCCTTCGCCGTTTTGCCCCTCAAAAAATAATGTCTTATGAGAGAACGAAAATCGTTTTTGTCCATACTCAACATGATGCCAAACATTTCAGCAACAATCAGCTGTCACAACAAAACTAAAGACATAATCGCACTGAAATTTGGCATGTCTGCCTAAATATGAACGGACTTCAAGGCACCATAACCTTTTTTTACAGTAGTAGCGCATTCTGACGGTCAAGGAGGCTACTTTTCATTCCACCTAGTATAAACGAGGTTGTACATCGTCATTACTTCATTACGTCCGAGGCGTACTCGTATAATGACAAGGCTGACTCCGAAAAACCACCCTAGATACTTGGCCTACAAACCATTATAATCAGGATGGTAAGCTTTCGTTGCCTATTGCCCCGAATGGTCACCATCCTGATTGCATCTTCCGGCATCTGGCTTTCTTCAACATTGCAAGATCACACCATTTGAGCAAGGTTGTAATGCATCGCTCACACCTCACACCATACTCGTATGGCAAAGATCCCAGATACTTTACGAAGATCCCCTAGTTAAACTTAGTCATAGTAGTCATACACTACCCGGGGAATTTTTACTACACTTCCCCTTGGTTTAACCACCAAAACTCGGTGCATTGTTTTTCGAAGTCTCTCCTGTCTCGGTCCGACACTGCGGTACTGAAACGGAGGAGCTTGTGAGCATCGGCGACGTACCCGCCGTGTGTGAGCCGCTTGTCCCTCGCACACCGCTGAATATGGTAAATAACCGGAATACCGTTCCTGTTTTGTACCCATCCTTTACCGTCGGCAAGGAGAAATGCCTCTGGTAAAATGAATTCAGATAAGAACGTATCTTCATGGTACATATTATTGGGGTAGTAAGCCCTAAAGATCAGGCTGTTTTCGCTGGTCATTGCTCTTGCAATGTGCCTTCGCGTCACCTTAATCAGAAAATTGTCAATCCTGTTTAAATTTGCCCCATCATATAAGACCTTGTTGGGATAAATTTTCCTGTACTGGGACTTTGGTGTTCGGTGAAGTCCAAGACAGGTCCTCAGGCACTGTCTCTCAAACACCCGAATCCATTTTTTTCCATTTCCATTTGTGATGGCGCTTCATTGAACCACACGGGGCAACCATAGGCAATGATTGGCCTTATGAGGGCCGTGTAGCAAATGACTTTATTCCTAGAATCAAGTTGACTGCTGTGAAATAGCCTTCTTGACTGAGCGTAAGCTACCTTTGCTGCAGCAAAACAATCATCTTTATGTCTGTTGAAATACAGATACTGTTCAAGCCTCATACCCAGGTACTTTACCACACTTCGTACTGGCAGTGGTTAACCATGCTGACCAACCATGGTTAACCATGTTTACCAATAATGGCTTATTTATTCCAGTTAATTCTGGTATACCTAGAAGCCTTGAATAAAGGAGTTCTAAACAGGATCGTGTAATATCCTTTAATATGATCGAAGTCACGTTGCAAGAGGATGTTAATGACCTCGATTTTTGGAGCTGATCTGTAAGCCACCAAATCGTCTGCGTACGCTATAGCATATTTAAAGGAACCTACGAGATCACTTGTATAAATGTTAAACAGGATCAGAAAAGTGACCGCTCCCTGTTGCAAACCGTTTTTAATGTTGAAAACTTTTACGTTGCCACATTTGACTACGAATTTTCTGTTCATGATCATTTCATAAGTAAAGCAAAATTTTCTGCATGCCCAATCTGGTCAATTTATAGAGAAGGCCCTGTAACCATATAGTGTCGAAAGCCTTTTCAAAGTCAACCAGACAGGCACCCGTGCATTGTTTCTTGCTATTGTTCCATTGAAAATCAGAAACTAGTTTTGACGCAGCATGAATGGTGTCATGACCCGCCTTGAAACCGAACTGATTTTCCAGAGTTATATTCTTTTTCTCAACCCACTTTAACAAAGCTCTATTGATCACTTTATCGAAGACTTTACATATATTCGACAGCAAACTAATTGACCGGAGACTAGCAGGGTTGGTTTTGTCCTTACCCCGTTTGGGGATAGGATATACCACCACCAATTTCCAATGCGCCGGATAATGAATGAATTTTGATGCTACTATCTATATACTCCAATTCTTCGTCTTCATCTTCCGATTCGGATGACGCCAAAGAAGAGAATCTCTTCTCTCTCACTCTCTCTTGTTTAGCTAATGGCTTTAGCTTCTTCCTTCTCTTCGTCTTTGGTTCTGACGCTACTGTTTGGCTTGAACCACTCGACGTCTCGCCTGATTTTTCAGCAGATTCCGCTGTTGGCTTAGCGGACCGCTTTCCACAGCCCATCGCGTGATGTGGTTAACGACAGTTAGTAACTTCGACTCGGAGTCGAAACCACAACTTTAAGTTTCTTAATCGCACGCACTAACGCTATGCCAATTGGAGCCTTTCTAGCTTTAACCAAATTTGTAAGTAAAGCCGATCAATGCTTGTTACTGGCAATGAAAAATGGATTTATTTTCAGAATGCTAAATAGAAAAAAGCATGGGTTATTCCGAGACAACCATCAACTTCGACTGCAAAACCAGATTGATTCGGGAAGAAGACAATGATGTGTGTCTGGTGGGACCAGAAAGGTGTGGTGTATCACGAGCTCCTAAAACCTGGTGAAACCGTTAATACAGATTGCTTCCGACAACAAATGATCAATTTGAAACATGCATTGATCGAAAAACGACCAGAATGGGCCAGATATTAAGGCAAGGTAGTTTTGCTCCATGATAATGCACCTGCACACAAAGCAAAACTGATTCAGGATACAACCAAAGCACTTGGCTGGGAGCTGCTACCCCACCCTCTGTATTCACCAGACTTGGTTCTTCCGACTACAATTTGTTTTCATCGATAGGACACGCATTAGCCTACGAGGAAGTCGAAAATTTAATGACTTTTTGATTTCGCTTCAAAAGACGAACACTTTTATTTGAGTGGAATACATAAATTGCCTGAAAGATGGGGAAAATGTGTAGCTAGCATAGGCCAATACTTTGAATAAAATGTTTTTTACTTTTTCATTAAAAATTAGTGTTTTATTTTCACAAAATTTTTACTTCATACCGATACAGCTGGTATATATAAAAAACATAAAAACATACTAATCATACATACATAGAAGAAACGTCAGCGATCCAGAGTGCACTCCTAGATCAAATTTTTCAAATTTTCTTTTTATTTTACGTTGAAATTACATACTTAGTTTGGCATATTTCGCGGTTATAACGATCAAATCAAAAACTACATTTGACTATCCTAACTTTTCATTGTTTTAAAGAACAGATACATGCATAGATTTAAACTTATCTATTATCAAATATGTATTACAAATCGTATCCTGTCAAACTAACTTTTGTAAAGGGTGATTCATCGTGAGGTTAGATTTTTAATAGGATTTCTTTGACAGATCACGCGTGACTCCTATCAAACTGCTTTGTCAGTTCAGTATCGTTTGGCAAGTCATCATAAAAAGATTTACACCACAACAGCGTCTCCGAATTGTTCAGCTCTATTACGAAAATCAGCGTTCTGTGAGAAATGTTTTTCATGCAATTCGTAAGCTCTTCGGTGTGCATAATTGATCTACTGAAACCACTATTGCCAATACCATTCTCAAATTTAAGTCCCAGTGTACATTACTGGATGATACTCAACCGGTTAGACCACATACAGCAGGTAGTGAAGAGATTATGTATAGCAGCTGTAGCTCACAGTGTACGCGAAGACCGTGACGAATCGATTTGTCGTCATTCTCAGCATCGATTTGTCGTCATTCTCAGCAGCTTGGCTTTGCGTATTCGACAACTTGGCGTATTTTACGTGAGGATCTCGGCGTACAAAATTTAACTTGTGTAAGAATTGAAAGCTCTGGAAAAACTCAATGGAAATCCGGTGTTTTATCGTGAAATTTTGTTCAATGATGAAGCCCATTTTTGGTTCAATGGATACGTTAATAAACAAAATTGCCATATTTGGGCTGATGAGCAACCCGAAAAGTACCAAGAGCTACCATTACATCCATTAAAAACAACGGTATAGTGTGGTTTATGAGCTATCGGAATCATTGGTCCATATTTCTTCGAAAATGAGGCAAATCAGAATATTGATGTCAATGGTAACCGTTATGGCGCCATGCTAACGGACTATATGCTTCCTGAAATTCTTGCACATGGTCTCGGTGAGCTCTGGTTTCAACAAGACGGTGCTATGAGCTATATAGCGCGTGAAAAATTAGACTTGTTGAGAAATCATTTTGGTGAGCAGTTAATTTTACGTTTTGTTACGGTAAATTGGCCGCCTAGATTGTGCGTTATTACACCTTTGGACTATTTTCTCTAGGGATATGTAAAGTGGCAGATCTTCAGGAATAAGCCAGCTACGACTGAAGCTTTGTAAGCCAACATTACTCGTGCTATCCGCGAGATACCAGTCGCTATGCTCAAACTAGTCGCCCAAAATTAAACCTTCGGAATAAATCGCCTCGGACGTAGTTGTGGCCAATATTTACATGATAACATTTTTAAGAGATAAATGCCATGAATTGTCCCTTTTAAGGATAATAAAAAATTTAAGTTCGCTTTCAAATTTGGGTGTTTTATTTTACATTATAAATCAAACCCCAAGATGAATCACACTTTATATTCTCTTTTCATTTATTGAGAGTGTACTAGGTGGAGTGAAAAGTAACCTCTTTGACCGCCAGAATGCGCTGCTACTGTAAAAAAGGTTACAGTGCCTTACAGTCCATTCATATTTAGGCAGACATGCCAAATTTCGGTGCGATGCTGTCTTAACAACAATCTTGAC
The DNA here is from genome assembly GCA_907269105.1 of Volucella inanis. Classification (NCBI taxonomy): domain Eukaryota; kingdom Metazoa; phylum Arthropoda; class Insecta; order Diptera; family Syrphidae; genus Volucella; species Volucella inanis. The sequence continues at coordinate 41,993,920 of OU026153.1, forward strand.
AGCTGATTGTTGTTGACGTGTTTGGCGTCTTGTTAAGTATGGACAAAAACGATTTTCGTTCTCTCAGAAAACATTATTTTTTGAGAGGCAAAACGGAGAAGGAAACAAAGGAAAAGTTGGATAAATATTATGGGGCTTATGCTCCGTGGTGGCCGCAACTCCACTACCGATCAAGTCCGCAGTGGCAGGCATTTCGATGCGGTTACAGAAGACAATGTCAAAAAAATACATGAAATGGTATTTGCTGACCGGAAAGTGAAGGTTCACAAGCTAGCAGATACCACAAAGATTAGTACTGAGCGCACACGCCATATTTTGGGCAATATTCTGCATATGAAAAAGTTATCCTGCCGCTGGGTGCCGCTCGTACTCACTCCTGACCAAAAACACGAACGCGAGAGCACTTCGAAAGAGTGTTTGGACTTGCTGATGCGGAATCAGGCGGACCTTTGGAATCGGTTGGTAACTGTTAAATACCAGAGAACAGAATGAGTGCCCGTCAATGGACTCAAGCCGGCACCAGTGTTCCGAAGCGGCCGAGGGAGGCTCGATGTTTTGGAAAGGCTATGGCGTCGGTTTACTGGGATTGTCATGGCATACTCTTCGTAGACTACCTCGAAAAACGAAAAACCATGAACGCGAGTATTACTGTGCATTATTGGAGCGAATGAAGGCCGAAATCGCTGAAAAACGGCCTCACATGAAGGGAAATTTTTTTTTTTTTTTTGCAAAACAATGCACAGGCACACAAGAGCATCGCAACCATGGCTAAAATGAATGACTTACAGCTCCAACTGCTGTCGCATCCAACGTATTCGCCCGAGTTGGCTCCCTCGGACTATTATCTATTCCCAAACCTCAAAATATGGCTCATCAACAAAAAATTCAGCTCACGCGAGGAAATCATCGACTTCACGGAGGAGCAGACCTTCCGGAAAATTACTTTTCGGACGGGATCAAGAAGTTGGAAAATCACTGGAATAAGTATATCAAACTAAAAGGGGACTATATTGAATAAAATAAAAACACATTTAAAAAAAAAATTTTTTTCATTTCACTTGATTAATTAGGTTATCTGTTTCCAAATAAAAGTGAAAAGTGTGTGTTTTTTTTAGAAGATTCAATATTTCTTCTACGCTTAGTTGGAACCTGCTTTACAAATTTGCAGCGAAACGTTGGCTTTTCTTGGTCGGATAAGCTTCAACATGAATTAAGTATGCTTTGTCTCACTTTACGAGAAATATTTATTCCTTTAATGTTCGTGTACTCCTTTCCAGATCTTCGCAAACGTTTTCTATGGTATTGTATCCACATTTCAGAATTCTCTTGTCTTTTTCGGGTAAAACTTTTTGGAGTCATATCACTTCCTATTTAAAAATATTGAATGTAAGTAGATGGTACTATAATAGTTCCTATGTTTGTATATAATTCTTATATACCAGAAGTGTAACACTCTGATGGCATACTTCTTAAACTCTCTGTTAAATGTTTTGGCAAATTTGGTTCATAAACACAATAAGGGTTATTTAACACATGGGCTGAAAAGTCAGTGCCGTTTTATAGTAAAACACAAAATTGTTTCAAAATTCAACTTTAATTATCAATATAGTTGCCTTCATTGGCGATACACTGATTGAAATGATTTTTCAATCTTTCGATACCAGTTTTGTAGTACGATTTCAGTTTAGCCTCGAAATAGGCCTCTGTTTCGGCGATTACTTTTTCATCGGTCTTAAATCTCTATCCGAGGAGCATTGTTTTGAGGTCTGCGAACAGAAAATAGTCGTTGGGGGGCAAATCTGGAGAATACGGTGGGTGGGGAAGCAATTCCTAGCCGAATTCATTCAATTTTGCCATCGTTTTCATCGACTTGTGACACGGTGCATTGTCTCGATGAAACAGCACTTTCTTTTTCTTCAAATGCGGCCGTTTTTCTGCGATTTCGTCCTTCAAACGCTCCAACAACGCAATGTTATAGTCGCTGTTGATAGCCTGCCCCTTTTGGAGATAGTCGATGAACATTGTTCCATGTGTATCCCAAAATACGGATGCCATAACTTTGCCAGCCGACTGTTGAGTTTTTGGTCGTTTTGGAGGAGGTTGTTTCACCCATTGTCACATTGCGGTTAAGCTGCTTTAAACACTCCTCTGAATCATCGGCACGTTGATGTTTTTGGTCGACTGTGAGCAAACGCGGCAGCCAATTTGAACAGAGCTTTCGCATGTCCAAATATTCGTGTATGATATATCCAACACGCTCTTTTGATATCTTCAGAGCCTCAGCTATCTCGATCAATTTCACTTTACGGTCATTCGTAATCATTTTGTGGACTTTTTTGATGTTTTCATCTGAAACAGCCTCTTTTACGCTATCATCAGACCCTACGAACATGAAACAACAACATTTAAGTAAAAAAGAGTAAGTGTGATCTGTTTTTTTTTTTACGAAAGTCTTGTTCCGATGAACTTGAGGAAGCACTATTTGCTTCTTCCCTGAATTCTACTTCATTTTTGACTAGCTCGTCTAAGAAACTTAAAAGATTAGAATCATTGAATCAAAGCTTATACCTAAAAAAAAACTATCCCACTAAGGCCTATTAGCCCATTGTGATGCCACGTGGATATGTGCTCCTTCTATTCCAGAAACTATTTGGAGCTCTCAATAGCGTTGGAGACTTTTAAAATCTATGTCGCTTATGGGGTATGTCTGTTTTTTTTTTTTTTTTTTTTTGACCAAAAAATCGATTTTAAGATTTCTACGAGTACTTTTTCTGAATGATTATCATCGTAGAATTATTATGCTTCAAGATTTTTTTGATGAGCTCATTTCTTCGCCAAGTTATAGCACTGTATATACGCTCTCGCTCAGACCGTTTTTTTTCCCGTCATGAGAGTTAAGCTTTACAAATGACATTTATTAATAAATTGAATACAAATTTTGGCTTAACACCTAACCTATGGTTTAGTGTGATCACATGAACTTAAATATTGGCCGGAAGCGCAGAAAAAACTAAACTTTAAACAAGTTTTTCTCGAAATGGGATTTTTGCGCGATTGAAAAAAAGTATAAGTCCGATCGACTTATTTTTCTTTTTAATCTGCTCGTTAACATTTTGGGCGCCTCGATAACCTAAATTTTACCAATTGGAGTAAAAGAAAATTGTTTGCAGCATTTTAAGTGAGGAAAAAGAAGTGACTTTTCGAAATTTTTATTAAAGATGTAGCCAAATTTTTTCCTTTGATCCAATTTGTAAAATTTTAGGTTGCCCCAGTCTGAAGATATCCTGTCCACCGTAAACGGGATGATTTTTGAGTCGATAATTTTGGCGTCCTCTAGCGAAAACAGCAAGCGAGAAAAACAAAAAACAAATTTTTTCTCTGATACCTTTTTTCATATTATTCAATGTATCTAAAACCTCGTTTCTCTAAATTAAATAAATTTCTCAAAAAAAAAGAAAATTCTGAAAATTGATTGATTTTTTGCCAGGAAAAAACCATACATACCCATTAAGTCACTTAAGTCGTTGTGGAAGAAGGCCCCTAGGCGGTGAATTTTTCTTTGGAAGACAGCTGGACATATACAGAGTAGGTGAGGGATTGTCTCCTCTTCCTCCTCATCCATGCAGCTACTGCAAAAATCGTTAATAAACATGACAAGCATTCTTGCATGTTTACATATAAGGCAGTGTCCAGTGATGACATCTACATAAAATGGCGCTAAGATGTTTTCTATTTAAAATAATTAAACTCCTGGAGCGATTCAGATCAAGCTTTAGCCGGATTTGTTTGGTCGCTGAGCATGTAGATCCATCTATGGTTTGTTCTTCTTTAAGCATCTAGTTTTATTTTTTGTACGAGTATATATCATTTTCAGGTGTGATAGGTATAGTGGGTCCAATTTTGGCAAGTTCGTCGGCCCTACTATTCCCTGGAATGTCTCTATATCCCTGCACCCAGCTTAGCTGAATATTATACTGCTCTGCCATCTCCATTTGAGATGATCGGCATTCCATGACTGTTCTTGAATTTAGAGAGCATGAGTATATTGATTTGATAGCGGCCTGACTATCGGAAAAGATGCGGATATCCATTGCAAATATAACATTTTTATTCAGCCAGGATGGGGCTTCCTTAATTGTCAGAATTTCCGCCTGGAACACGCTATAGTGATTGGGGAGGCGGAAGGAGAGGCTAAGGTTAAGCTTTTCGGCAAAAACACCACCACCAACCCCACTGACAGTCCTTGAACCGTCTTGGTAAAAGTGGATTGAATTATCATCCAGGAAGACATTTTCCTCCCACAAGGATCTGGAGGGTGTGCTTACATGGAAGCCCTTGTCAAACCGTTGCTTGTGTATGGGGTAGTGCGTTAAGAATATTTGCGTGGCCAAAATGTTTATTTGCCCACTGTGAAGTCGCTTTAAGGCTAATAGCTGCGTTGGTGACTTGCTTGTGTATGGGGTAGTGCGTTAAGAATATTTGCGTGGCCAAAATGTTTATTTGCCCACTGTGAAGTCGCTTTAAGGCTAATAGCTGCGTTGGTGACTACCTGTCTGCTATAAATGTAGAGGGGTGTAAGGTGAAACAAAGTGACCCACACCGAAGGTGAGTATCGGTCTTATGTCCGAGATATATAGCTAATGGGTGATGCGAGGTTGGTGACCCCATTTGTTTCCGATGACTTTTTTGCAAGAGAATAAATCTACTGAGGCTTTCTTTACTCCCTCTTAAATGTTAGGTTTCCAGCTTAGTTTCCTGTCAAAAATTTGACCCGGATATTTCGCTGTATCGGAGAAGACCAAGCTGGTACTGCTGATTGAGGGAGGGGAGGGTCTATAGTCGGAATTTTGTATTTTCTAGAGAAGATGACAAGATGGGTTTTATGGGAGTTTATTCCCAGTCCACAGCGATCCGCCCAGCTTGTTAATATGTTAAGATTACACTGCAGTAGCTCTTTAATCGTGTGTAGGTGTTTTCCGCCTTGCGGCGTAGCTCTGTTGACACTTCTTTTGACAGAGGATCCACCCAGCTTGGAGTTGATAATCCTGGTCTTTAGCATGAGATTGATATAGTCCCCAAGTGAATCATCTACCTTCAGAGCTGACCGCACCGTCGTAATTGCGCATGTTTTGACGTTGTTAAAGGCGCCTTCTATATGCAGGAAAGCTATCATTGTATATAGTGAGTGTAGAGTCGTTTCCACCGATTTTCCTTTTCAGTAGGCATGTTGCGCCGTGGATAGGATTCTAGGATTAAAGCTAGATCATATATAAATATCAATCAGTCGGTCTAGAGCTTTAAGAAGGAAATATGATTGACTAATAGGTCTTAGGTCCTTTGGGACAACATGAGAACATTTACCGCTTTTAGGAATGAAAATCAGTTCTACTAGTTCTACGCAGTATCTCTCTCATGATATTTTCAAGCGATGGCAAGTTTATATCTGAGGACCTCTGTAGCTCGGCTGAAATTATACCATCCGGCCCAGGAGACTTATATGGCTTGAAGCTATGCAGTGCCCAGAGAAATTTGTCTCTTGTGATAGGACAAGTAATTTTTGTCGCGGCTGCAATGTTGTTGCTAGCCGTGAAAGGGGAGCTACCTGGAAAATGGTTATCTAGTAGCAGGTTGAGTGATTCGTCACTTGATGTCGTCCATGAGCCGTCGATTTTTTTCAAGCAGCTAGGCATCGAAGGACTTGTTGAGAGGATTTTTCTCAGTAGTGATGCCTCAGAGGCTTCAATGATTTTATCACAAAACAACCTCCAGGATTCATGCTTTGCCGTCCTTAATTATTTTTTATATGTTTTGAGGGATTCTTTGTTTGAGTATCAATCCGACGCTTTCCTTAAGGTTTTTGCTTTGTTGGAAAGTTTCCTACAAGCGTGTCTAAGCAGCCCCAGTGTACATGTCCACCAGTATGACTTTTTCTTGACTCAAGGTTTAATTAGAGGACAGGAGACGGCCAGTGCTCGGTTGAGAGCCGGTATTAGAGCCTCGACTTTTGAGTAAAGTTCATTGGTGTTGTCCGGGAGAGATACTTTTTAAAATTATTTCCCTGTATTTGAGCCAGTAAGTCAGTCGCCCCGGACTGGTTGGAGTCGTCACTATCCAATTTAGAGAAGGATATCGTCGCTCCTATCTCCGAGGCGACGAGCATCCAGCTCGTCCTTCTTGTAGACTCTTAGGTAGATAGCCTCGAAGTCTAACCGAATCATGCTTTTGGTCAGCGCTTGATGGTTAAGGGATTCCTTGTTGATCACAATAAACGTGCATCTGTAAGGGCCCCTTATTTCCTCTAGTTTCGTGACCTTCCAGTCATGAGTCGAAAGGGTCGGATTTCTGAGCCCAATGATCCCCAGAATGTTTTCTGGGAGGAGGGTTCAGGCGCAGGTTCTAGGTCTGCTATTGATATCCAACTTAGGTCAAGAAGTTGCTAGAAAGCTTCAACTTGACCATCTGCCACCGGTCTGTTGAGATGGATCTGTCGGCGTCGCTCCTATCGGTCACTGCGATCGTGATTTCGTCCTTTAGAACATCGCTAAAAGACCTCAGAGATCTAGCATAGGAAGGTTCTCAATCTGAGCCTTTTGGGAACCGGAATGGTTTCCTTCAATGATCTCTGGCGCTTGAAGGAGTCTTTTAGCTATTTGGAAATGGTGGGGGGTCCGTCTTTAAGGATTTTGTTCGCCTACTGTAATTTCCTTTTTTTTCCGCATCTCTCTCCAGCTCCGGAATAGAATAGTAAGTTTTGATGATGCGTACCGCATTTCGGCGTTTTGTGTAAAGCGCCTGCTGCTGCTAGAGGTGGAGGATCCTGCCGCTCGCTGAAAGCTTTGTTTTGGGCTCGTGGCTTTTGCCTTGTAAAAGATAACCATGGCTTTCCACAGATGTTGTGACCGTATTACCGCCCGGTACCGGCCTATACCTATGTAGGCTATAAGTTCTTACGAAAGAAGGGATTCATTCATAATGGGTACTGGAGAATTAATTTTTATGATCTTTCAATCACGTCCTCTCACGACAAAATGTGGGAAGCAACACCGGAAATATTTTTCAAAGAGAACGTTATTATATCGTATGCACATACGGCACAACCAAAAAAAAATATTTTCCTTTACAATGACGTACGTGCATACAATAAAATAGCGTTAACTTGCATTTTGGCACATAAGTCAAAACAATACTGAACAAAAATTTGAGGTTTGATGACGTAAGTTGTAGGACAATATGACGTACGCCAAAACAATTCGCGCACCAAGGGGATATGAACACCCTTACTGGCTTTTCACCAGGGCGCGGGCGGGTGGTGTAGTAGTTTTAAAACTCAAGTGTTAGAGGTAGTTGTGGTGGTTGTCAAACTGGAACCAGTGCATCCTCAACCACTGGGTCTTAGTACGTTCTAGTTGTTAGTTCGTTACATTTAGCCCATCCAGCAACCACTCCAACATCAGTGTTATGCCTTCATATCAGAGTTGATGCCAACGAGATTTACATATAACTACATACAAATTCCATGAAAAGGCTTTTCCAGATAATTGCCTCGGACGGGATTCGAACCCGTGACCCTCTGCTTAAGGAGTCTTTTCATATACCACTACACCACGGCCACCAGTAGTCTCAGAAGAAGTTTATGCTCTTCGGTGATTTCATTCGGCTTCGGGTTCATTTAATTTTGGTGGGGGCGAAAGCCCCCATTTATTCGGCTTAATACAAGCTATAACATAAAATTAAACTTAAATTAATACTTAAAACTAAGGTTGGTTGTTGTGGTGAAGGGGAACCGATTTGAGGTAGGAAGTGGTGCGGTGGAAGTCAAAGACGCTAGGGTTTGAATTAATTTTTCGTAGCATGCGGGAGATTGGTTCGTTCGCGCCATAGGTGGTATGGTGGGTTGGGAGATAGAAGAGAGGAGGGGTACGTAGATTACGAGGGTTAGTGTTGAGGAAAATAGAATTGTGAAGGGACATGCATTCAACCTGACCTGAAAGAAGTCGATGAATGAAGAGAAAGTCGGCTGCGTCTCTGCGTTCCTCAAGGGTGTTTAGGTTAATAAGGTTGAGACGGTTTTGATAGGGGGGCAGAGTAAAAGAATCATCCCAGGGCAAACCTCGAAGAGCAAATCGAAGAAAACGGCGCTGGATGCTTTCGATTCTCGAGATATGAACGCGATGATATGGTGACCATACTTGACTAGCGTACTCTAGAAGGGGACGAACAAAGGTAATATAGAGGGACCTGGTCACATATGGGTTGGTGAATTCTTTGGACCATCGTTTTACAAAACCTAGTGCAGAGTTGGCTTTAAGGATAATCCCATCCATATGCAAACGGAAATTGAGCTCCCTATCACACAAAATGCCGAGGTCGCGAAGAGATTCAACGGAGGAGATCGGTTGGTTGTGGAGACGGTAGAATCGGGGAGGAGATTTGAGCCGCTTCTGTGAAAAGGTGATGGATTGGCATTTGGTGATATTAAGTTCCAAACAATTTTTGAGGCACCAGATCGAAAAACTATCAAGGTCTTGTTGAAGAAGGAAGGAGTCATGGGAAGAGGAAATGGTTTTGAAAAATTTGGTATCGTCGGCGTAGAGGGAGACGGACGAGTATTTGATGATCCTATCGAGATCATTTATGGTTAATATAAAGAGAAGGGGGCCGAGATGGCTACCTTGAGGAACTTCAGAGGTGGCCAAAAATGTAGTGGAGTGGGCTGACCTAAAACGAACACTGTAAAAACGGTTTTCGAGGTAAGAAGATATCTATTTTAACAGTATGGGTTCAAAGCCGAGGGCTGACAATTTGAAGAGTATTAATCGATGAGAGATTTTATCGAAGGCTTTGCTAAAATCCGTTGCAACTACATCGACTTCGTTGCCGTTCTCTAGGGCAGAGATGGCAAAGGATACGAATTCAACAAGATTTGTGGTGGTTGACCTACCCTTTAGGAAGCCATGTTGTCTAGGGGAAATAAGTGATTTGCATTGGAAACTTAGAGCTTCATACAAAATACTTTCGAGGAGTATGGGAATATGGGAGAGTTTAGCGATTAAACGATAGTTTGTTATTTCGTTCTTTGATTCCTTTTTGTGGATCGGGGTTATAAAGGAGGTTTTCCAAACCTGAGGAAATTCTCCTTGTGAAAGGGATAGACGAAAGAGATCAGAAAGGGTAAGGGAAAGAGACGAAGAACATTTTTTAAGAAATATGGCAGGGAGGCCATCTGGACCGGGTGTAAATTCGTCATTGAGTTGGTGTAATTTATAGAGATGTGGGCCGTTGGAGAAGTTCGGTAGGTAACGAAAATAGGAGGGATCTGGTACAAAGGAGTCGTTGGTGAAAGATTGTTTAAAGAAGCTGGCAAATAGGTTGGCAGTGGTGAGTGGATCGGTTGATGACTTGTTGTTGAAAGAGAGGGAAGGAGGGTAATCATCGGACTTTCTTTTGTAGTTAACAAATTGGTAAAAGGACTTAGGGTCATTTATAAGGTTGACTTGCGCATTGTTAAGGTAACGCTGGTAAAGGGAATCGTAAAGTTCGGTGAAATGAAGATAAGCACCAAGATAGTTGGAATAGTCGGACAAGGATCTGGTACGCAGGAAAACAGCCCATAACTTGTTTCGTAAGAAACGAAGCTTGCGATTATACCAGGGAGGACTAGTAGATGATGTTTTAAGGCGAGAAAACGGAACGTAAAGGCTGAAAGAATTAAATATTTCTTTATGAAAAATGGATAAGGCATCATTTACGCTTAGGTTGTGAAAGTTAAGGGGGGATCTGCTAAGATAGTCACTGATTTTGTGAAAGTTTGCTTTATGAAAGTCGTAGGATGAGAGAGTTGTGGGAGGAGTGGCCTGGAAAGAAGAGTTATAAAAAAATGAAAGTAGAAGGGGAGGAGGGGTGGTAGTTATCGATTGTAGAGAGAGATAGGGGACAAAGTGAGACTGAGGAGTTAATGGAATCTGTTGTCAAAATAAGGTCCAATTGCCTGCCCATATAGTTGGATACATCACTGACTTGGCATAGACTTGAGTCTGTTAAGCGATCTAAGAAGAGACATTCCTTAGCTGAGTTGGCATTTGAAGCGATGAAGAACGATTGATCGTCTGATGGAATCCACTGTAGCTGAGGAAGATTAAATAGTCGATCGCATCGACAACAAGTTGGTAAGATTCGGTAGGTTGAGCTGGCAGGATATAGCAACATAAAACGTAAAGGGACTTGAAGGGGAGTGATATTTTTATAGCGACAAAGTCGACTTTAGAGGATGAAGAGATGCTAATGGGAGAAGAGTTAAGGCTGTTGTGGATCGCCAGTAAGACGCCTCGACAGGGAGAATCATCATGTGGGCGGGTAGGATCGTCGTCGCGAAAAACATTAAAAGTAGGGGGGAACAATTCCTGGTTCTTTATGTCGGGAATCAAATTGGTTTCAGTCAAGGCGTAAATATCAAAGGGAAGAGAATGCGATTGACGTAGGACAGCATTGGTTTTAGAGCTGGTTTACCCTGACATGGTAAAATGTAAGAGGGATGTTGTGTGGTGGAGATGTATGGCGGGATGGTTTAAGTGCTGACGAGGAAGGCACGTTATGGACGAAAAAATTTATTGTGGTCAGCTCGGTTTCGCTGTAGGTGTGAGACTCGTTTAGAGTTAACGTAGTGGCCGAATGCAGCAAGGTCGTCTGCTACTTTCTGAGGGGACATGCTAAAAATCTCGTGGTACCTGACATAAAGGTTCCTGAGACTGATAGGGTCGGTAGGGAGGCCTTCCTGCTGGATGGATACCATGACGCTGGTTTTGGTCTTCCCTTCGTAGCAGACCGAGTCCGATTTGTCGTGTAGATAGGCGAGAAAGAGACGAATGTTTTCTTATATGTTTTTCTCTCTCTAAGCCTAGAGAGTGCATAGCGACTTTCTGTAGTTCCATTGGTTTGCTGGGTTAGTTTAACTGTAGGGGGAAAAAGAGGATCAAGAATAGGGGCAGTGGGGGAGGGAGATGGAGATTCGTGGTTGGATATGGAATTGGGCGCCGGATGAGATGTTGGGTTTAGGGTATGGGAGTTAATAAAACTAGGGTACTTAGCTCCAGTTTGTAGGTCGAAGTTAGGAAATGAGTTGTTTGCTGGGATCGGGGGCGTAGAAGATTGAGAAGGGATAATATGGGTGGTTCGGGTTAAGTTAAAAGAGACGCGTTGGCGCGGGTGCTTGGGTGGAACATTGGAAATTAGCGGATTAGAGGACTGGTGTGTAAGGGCTTTGTGTCGGATAAGTAAGGAGGGGGGACTAAAATCGGGGAACAAGTTCGTTTTGAAGCTCCAGTTGGGATCGGGATTAGAGCTTCGTTTATTGTTAGCGTGCTTTTTAGTTGGAAGGGGGTTTGGGAGAGGTCTTTTTTTAAGCTTATCATTGCGTTTATTTTTAGAATTTTGGTTGTCGTCGACACGTGGGTTTTCTCGTTCCTCAAAGCATTTAGTTATACTTATCTTCCCAGGTTTAGTGGCCTTACCAGGGGAAGTGGGGAATATCCATGAATATTTGGTTGGGATGCTGATTTTGAAGCTGCAGGAACTATTGGAGTCAGCAGGGGAAATCATCTCGCACTCGCTAATGGTGATGGCATAATTTCGGTGAAAGAAATTCCGCACCCAACTAACATCAGCGTGTTGAGGAGCCCCTTCAACGTAGAATACTGTATGGTTTCCCACTTTCAACTTTTCGAGTCGGCTTTTCCATTCGGAGGGGGTCCATAAAGTTCCGAATTGTTTGAGCGGTTTTTGTGGGGCGGGTGCGGGCGGGATAGGCAGCGCGGTTTCGGTTTCCGTTGTTAGGGCGGCAGGAGGAGTATTTGAAAGTGACTCCGTGTCTACTAATTCATTATGAATTGAGACATTGTACGGGGAACTAGCTTGAAGTTGAATTTGATCGGGGATTCCATCGATTTTTTGGGAAGCCAATCTCACTTCTTTACCGATTTCGGCAACGGTCAACCGAGTTGCTATGAGTTCCTCGTTGACGTCTATTATTTTTAGGGTTAAGTCATCAAGCGTAGAGTCTGATGGATGCGGGGTGGGATGTATTGTTTTGGAGGAGGTTTGAAAAAGCAAGTCGAGATCTGTACGGAGAAGATTGATAGAGTCGTTTATGTGTGTGAGTACGTTGGATTTAAGGAGGTTGGCAAAATTTGTTTTGAGGAAAGCTTTTAATCCATCCAGGTGATATTTGATCACTTCGCTCTCGTTGTCGTGATGAGATTGATTTTTGGACAGATTGTAGATCGCTGTCAGTTGTTTTTCTATCAGTCTTCCTGTGGACTTGTATGCTTCCACATTACTGTCAATGCAGTTTACTGAGTCTTCAATCTTCTCTATTCTGTCGAGAATAGTTCTGCTAATATGATTGTTTTCGGTTAGCATCGCATTGATAGACTCGTTATTGCATTTAATTGCCAGCATAACATGAGCCAAGGTGATCTCTTTGCACTCGTCGCAGTAAAAATTGAAGAGACTGCAATACTGCTTGAGGTAGGTAATGGATCTCCGGGTAAGACCGATGCATATGGCATGGAATGATTTTCCACAGAGACCATTGCAGGCTACCCATTCCGCGTTGGGGTCAACAATTGAGCACAAAACACTAGCACAGCACTTTTCCATTTTTTTTTTTTTTTTTTTATTTGGTCTACGAACACTTATTGACACATATAATTTTTGTTAGGGTTATTTGTTTATTTTTTTTGGGGTACAAAACTGGCACAGGTGAATCTAGGTCGACGAACAAAGACGGGAAATATAGTGAAATTTACTGATTCGGCAGTTTGCGTTGCTTTAAAGGAAATCGGAAAAGTAACAGAATTCGGAATTCGGTATACAAGAGAAAACACGTCCGCACAGGTTGACAGTCAAACATTCATTGTGTAATGTAATCTTTCAAGACTTTGATTAAATCTCATAGGACCTAGCGGCCTTAAACCTTGACGGTCTTTTCAGGATCTCTTGGGCAGAAGAGGCAGATATTCTGGAGGATTCGAGAGTATGGCCTCGAAAGGGCTCACAAGGTGACACCTATACTATTTTAGCATTCGATCTGGCCCTGTAAAGTCTTTTGAATTAGAGTCAGTCATCTTATAAAGGATATGTATGTGTCAATATTGCTTAACACTCGTGTTTATTAGTTTATCAGTTTAACAATTCAAATCCAATTGGATGGGAACAGTATCTGGTCGCTGCAACGTGAAGTTAAATTAAGCACAATTGATGGTAGTCAGAGTTATAGCACTATTCATCGCTGGATTGGTTCAATAAGTTCAATAAATTACAGTAGGGATTACATATCACAAGAACCTCTGCAAAATTCAGGTGTCAAAATCTCCCATTAAAATCTAGTGCAAGGAATATAAGTGTCAAGGATGCCACAACACTGCCAGATACTGACATCGTAAATACCAATTTGTTTTACAATTTCCAGCGAGTTGCAATGTGCAAGAGAAGACAATTAGGCTATGTCCGAGTATAAAAGACTGTTAATTGGAGCCCGAGCTTTTTTTTGGACTCAATGGTTTTTTTTGCTCCATGGGTGGTATCCAACATTTAATGGGGAGACTAAATTGTTAGTGCAAGTTGGCTTGTTTTTATTTTCTATCTGCGAAATGTGCCGCCACTGAATATCTAACCAATTAAGAACAGTAGACTAATGAATCTAACTTCTTTCTTTATTTAGGATGTGCGGTTGTTTCCTTTTTTTTTTCATTAATCTCTAACCGAGGTTATCGCCGTAAGTTACTGATGCGTGATATGCCTCGGGTGTCTTCGTCTTCTTCCAGTCGATTCTCGTGCTATTCAACATAAAAACTGATTGCGTGTCAGTGCATTGGTCAAATATTTTCCACCCTCTTAGACAAACAAAAGATAATAAAGTTATACTCACTCCCTGATTGAGCTGGAACAACAGGAACAACAGCCGAACAAAACGTTTACACCACGAATTACTTCATTCTTTGACTTACCAAATATGTCCAATACTGCACCTTGAAACAAATTAAAAATTGATTAGTCCACCATCGTTAGATACAATTTCCTCCCCCAACTACCAACCCCAAATGAACGACCACAAAAAATTCTTTCATTTTGACGATGAACAAATTAACTAAACGACACGAAAACTAAATTCATTGCCATCTTTACCGCAACCCAACTAAGGTAATTTTTTAATTTCCCGCCCATTATCGTTCTGACATATAACAAACTCTCAGGGTGCAACTATTTGTTGTTCCATTCACTTTTGACAGTTTAATAGATGCGGCTGCTAAATTTCAGGAAGTACGAACAGAAAAATGAATAGCCGATCCCTGGTTTCCGGTTGTAATCTATCCGAACTCGAACAAAAGGTACTCAGATAGTGGCAGATACAAAGTAAGGGAATTTCTTAATACGAACCCCTGGTAAAGAATTACTTGTGACACGGTACAGATAACTGTTTGTGGTCATAATTCTGAGAAAGTGGCGTGGAATTATGCGACTAGGTCACGACATATGAGGGGTGGCTCAAAAGCCTAATGACAAAGGTCCTGATGATTCTTTGGCTATATTCGTAGCCAGTGACTACGTTCGATATTTATTAGCTGGTGTGACGGGGTTGACAAGTTTCGCTTTGTTAACAGGCGAATTAATGGAGTGGAGTGTTCAAGTATAGTTTTTTTTTGCCAATGGGGGGCAGTAACAAGTGTTACAACTTAGGGGTTTGTAAGGTGCGGACATTGCGACTTAATTAATGCACAGCCCATGTTATGGCTTTATTAGTGGTCACATATTTATTTGGTGGTTGTTGAGACAGGGTAGATGGTAGACAGTTTTTGGGGTTTCCCCAGGAGCTGATATTTAGTCGACAGTCATCAGGATTATTAGCAATGCTAATTAAATCATTCACATCTCCTCTTGTTAGAACTGCACTATCAGGTGAAGTGATGATTACCGCATTGAAATCAAGCTGTGACTCTTCCAGTAAAACGTTGGCTCATATAATTAAATTCTAATAGCATTCGAACCATGTTACAGATTTGATGGCAGAAACTAGAAATTAACTGATAAACTGTTTAAATTGCTCAGATCCTAAAGAGGATAAAACTAAAGAGCTGAGCTGTTATGCGACTTAGTACCGAGGTACCCTTATATAAGTTCTTGGGCTGACATATTATTCCGTTTTCATGAATACTGAACAGAGAACAAGATTTTAGAAATAACAAATAGATATTACAAATACAAATAGAACTGATAGATGCATGACTGAGAGGTCGCTTAGTTACAACAAGGGGAAATCTTTGCTGTACTGGCTACACTGCGAGTGACTGTCTTTTCCGATTGCTCGTGGGATTACATTTCTACCCTGGTCTGGTCTATCTCATCTAGTGCTTAAAGGCATCACCATCCAATTCTCCAAAGAAGCTAAGTATTTGAGTGTCATCCTGGAAATCAAACTTCTCTGGACTAAACATGTTACGTCGAAAGCCTTTAAGGCGCCGTCGGCCGACAAGACATGGGGCCTATTACCAAGAAAGATCCTTTGGGTCTACACGGCTATGATAAGGTCAATTATATCCTATACGCCATTTTTCTGATGAAATAAGTTCTCGCGAAAATACGTGATTGCTACTTTTACTAGACCCCAAAGAACGGTTTGTCACGGATGCATGGGGACTTTCTCTAGCACTCCTGACTTTGCTCTAAATGCATTGATGGGTTGCACTCTCAAAGCCATCTTCTGTATAAAAAGAAATGGTCTTTGGTACAACATGAACTGGAGCTTTGACGACCTTGCGCTTCGGCTGTCTTATGACTCTGGTCGTATGAACATGCAGTCCGATGCAATGACACCGAAACTCCAGGACTGGTTTCGAACAGAATCTGGGGCAAGAAAGGAATGCAGTCGGGTCTTCATGGATAGCTCCAAAACCAATATAGGATGTGGCGCTGGTACTTTTTTTGGAGGAGGACAACGTTAAATTTCATTTCACGTTAGGAAAGCTAGCATATATCTTCCAAGCGGGGATGAACGAAATCCTGATGGTAGCGAACAATATTGCGGAAAACCGGTGGAGGAGGCGAAGGATTTGCGAGAGCCGAGCTGCACTTAGAGCTTTCCTGAACCCTACGGCTTCCAAGCTAGTTCAAAAATGTAAGAAATTATTGAAGGCAATCGGAAGGCTAAATTCAGTCACCCTTGTCTGGGTTCCAGATCACAATGGGTTTACGGGAAATGAAATCACCGATGAACTTGTCAGACAAGATTTAGAGGAATGTTTTTTAGGACCCTAGATTAGATTGTGCCTACTTGCATCCTCTGTTAAGCCTTCCATTGACAGTTGGGTCTTATATAAGCACAACTGCAGATGGCAACGAATCCTTCCCGACGTCTCTAGGAAGTCAGCGGCCTTTCTGATGTCCCTTAGCAGAAAGGCATGTAGGTTTCTAAGTGGCATCGTGACAAAGTATTACACATTTGCTAAGCACCTCAAGGCATAAGTGAGAAATATTTTGCAATGCTTGCTGTGAAAATGATGACGATACCGCTGATCACTATCTCTGTGAATATCGTACTCGGCGCTGACGTGGTGGGTGCTGGTACTATAGGCACCTTATCACTGAATCGCTTACTCATCTTTCTTCGTAAGACTGAACGATTTCATTAAAAGGATCTTACAAGGAGTACAATGTACTAGTTCTTTGTCTGAGTCCAGAACATAAAACAGAAGTCGAGTGAATCTGTGAGTGTGTCTCAGAATGCAAGTAATAATACAGCTGGAGACATGTCTATTGAAGACAGCTGATTCATTCTATTAAAATGGTGACCAGACAAAGTTACTTTAAAACAGAAATAAATATGTCTTACACTAACACGAAAGCAAACACGCTTGCTTTGCTGAAGACCTTTGGCTATCGATTACGCTCAACGACTGGATTCCTATTTCTTCTCTACTCTCGAGAAGAAGGACCTCAGAACTTCAGATTCCTCTAAATGGATAGAAAGTTCACGCGATACAGGTTAGACATTTTGGGGCTGAGTAAAACAAGATAGTGCGAGGCAGTAGAATACTTTTCAGCAACCGTGAACACTATACTACTTTACTCTGGAAAATCAAAACGAAGCATGCGGAAGTCCGATGTATGGCTTATGTTAACTTCAGCAGCACGGAAGAGCCTTTTATCGTGGACGTCTTATAATGACCGGATATTAACGTCAGATCCCAGTGTACTGTAAAAAAAGGTAACCATGATACGCACCGATAGAATGCTCGACTGAGGACGAAAAGTACAGCTTCTAAGATCAATAAGGTGCCACCTACGATTTAACGCCTAACGGTGACATCGTAATAGAGGTGAATGATCTCAATACCAAAGTAAGCCGTTCAATGTTCATGACATTGGAGACCGAAATGACAATGAATAGTGATTAGTCGATTTTTGCAACATCAACTACCTAGTCAATGAGGCAATCTATTTGAGCACCGGACAGGCCACAAGACCATCTGGATCTCATCTGATATGCAGAGAACATTATAACCAGATAGACTAAATCGCTATTAGCCGGCGATGTAGAAGCTGTTTTTTTTTTAAGTCTGTAAAAGACGGGGAGCCGATATCAGAACGGACTGCGGCGACCATCTTATGGTATCTAAACTACGCTTTCATAGTTTAGGTACAATACTGTCAGAAAACGATATCCCGCGGATGTGAAAAATATTTTCATATCTGGAGCGCAGAGATTTATTGGTAAAAGAAGAAGAAACCGCGGTGTATGGTTATCAACTGACTCTTAGAGACAGATCGAGTAGCGTATTTCACTCAAATTTCGGATTGCATCAGCCACTGCAGCTAAGAAATCTGAACCGCACGAAAAGAAATAAACATAGTTTGCATAGTTTGAAACGCGATAGCCGGAACCACAATAATACGCTAGCTGTGCAACCCGAAGAGGCAAAAAAAGGGTACAACAGTAGGAATGTTTATACTGTTATCAAGGAGTGTGGACGCTGCCCTACTTATTGCGGATGAGAATCAGCTTAGAAGATCGAGGGATCACTTCGCAACGGTACTTACCCATATAGACGACAGTGCGAGTATACCGAACCAAAATGAACCATATGAAGTAGAAAACTCCTGAATTCGGACTGTCCCCCCAGAAATACACAGAATACCACCACTATAAAGCGGTAGATGTTGCTAGAATTCCCGCGGAATTTTTCCAAGCTGCTCCTCATCCTTATCCCAACGCATGGAAAAATTATTGTCTTGCGGTGGATTTGAATCGGGAGATGATTGTCAAGTTGCCGATAAGGAGCAATATGATGGATTGCGGAAATTGACAGGGGATAAACGCTCCGTCGACAGGGGCCAAAATAATAGTGAAGATAATAATATTTCGATATCGAATTAGATGTCGAACAAGTGAGCCTTCACTCTGGATTCTCCTGCACCGATCATATAAGCACCTCGCAGTGTTGATTTCGTGAACCTGGAGTATAGCTTTGCGCAGAGAAGCACTCCTGCTGAAATAATTGTTATTATAAAGGCTACGTACGAAGGAGCAAAACGTCGTGTTCTACAAAACGGTAAGTTACCGGCAGCCTTTACCACCGCTTCTGCTCCTGCTGTCGGAGTAAAGCATACTATGTTGATAACTCAGATGATATCTGCTTGCTTACGTACAAGGTTTTGGAGCTACACTAGATAAGTCAGGATGTGGGAGCTGAAATAAAGTGTAGGGCTTAAAATATATGCAGGTAAAAAAGTCATTGGTTTTTGAGGCTACTTCTCCTACTGGATAGGAAATCAAGATTTTTTTATTTGGGATGCTCCATCTCGACTAGCGGCGATACCGTCATCGATGTTAGTAGCAGAATCGGGAAGATAGAAACTGTTTACAGCACTACGACCAAGCTTAGAGTTTTTCGCTCCCATGGCGAGTCCTAACGGTTCTATGGGTGAAATACTTGGAAGACGATCACAGTAATCACTCGAAAGCTGCAGTCATTCGTTAACAGAGAGTATTTTTGCCCAACCGAATCTCTAACGTAGAGCTCCATATCAGAATAAGGCAGTAGCCAATCAACATCATTATAAGAAGAAAGAAATGGTTGTGGATTGGTCATACTTTAAGATGCGAAAACGTCATGCAATAAAATCGCTTATCCAGTCAGGAAGAAGAGCTGGCTGCCCAAAGAAGACATGGCGCAGAAAAGTTGAGACGAAGAAGAGGACACTTGGAAAAACTTGAAGCGATCTGAAGCACGTTCCATAAAACCGACAAATATGGCGGGCGGGTGTTGTTAAAGCCCTATGCCCACCGAGGGGTCACGGGAATCATGAAGTATAGCAATTTTCTAAGAAAAATTCCATAACCAACTCTTTCAACTTCACTGGACAGTGTTTGTTCCTTCTGCCTCTTTTTTAACTAATTCCTTCCTTGAATGGCAAAATTTAAAAACGCAATCAAAAAACGAAAAAAAAATAAGCAAACAAGTTTTAGCTTTTAACTGACCACTGAGCGTCGACAGATGGAAAGTTACAGAAAAAATAAACCAACAAAAATAAGGAAGTAAAAAAATCGAAAAAAATTCCATCTCATTATGAAAATCCTTTCAAGGATAACAAGACGCTGGGAAACTTAAAGAAAAACACAATCCAATGCGAGGCGAAACTTTTCAATGAACCGCACAAATATTCGTACCAGCAAAAGCAAAACCAGCAAAAAAAAAAAAATAAATCTACAAATGCAGAAACACATTTGAAACTATAAATTCCAGTTTAGCGTATTGAGAAACTGCTTTTCCTATATTTAAAAAAAAAAACAAAAAATCATTGTCCTCAAGACCGGAGGACGGTTTCTTTTTTTATTGAAGAAATTTCCATTCAATTCGCCGTCAGCATTTGCCTCGCCAACTAACAGATAAAGACAGGACCCAGCGAAGTAAAACAAAATCCAGCAACAGAAAGTTGGTCCTTATTCACCATCACTATCTCTATTTGGCGCACTCTAAGTCCCTTCGGTGTATTCTGTTTTCAAAAAGGAGCTTGAACAATGAAATTGAATCCAATTCAACAACAACACATCCTGCGGTCGTGGCATTGCAATGCATACCAGAGCGGACGCAGAGCGTCTTCATTTTTTACCAACAGACCGACGACGCAAAGCAGAGGGGCTGAGGCGAAATTAATTCCTGCGGGGATAATGGAATGAAGTGTTTTGTGTTGTTTCAACTTAAAAATAAAAAATAAAAATAAAATAAAGGAAATAATACAAAAATACAGTAACGAAGTAAAGTTATCCTTTTTTTCTAAGCTTTCCTTTTTTCTTTAGACTTTGCGGGAAAGTAATCCTGTAGAAGGATATACTCAACTTCAAATGATGTGAAACCAAACAACATCGGAGCTAATTACATTTAGAGAAAAGGATTCCTCTCAAGTGGAGAATAAGGGCTTAAGCAGAAGAAAAGCAAAAAGGACATCCATTCAGTGATGACATAAGAAAATTAGTGCTGTTCAAGCTGTGTAGTCGTTTCACTTAATTCAGCCAGAACTCAAGAACTCAGAGCTCAGGCTGAGGTATAAGTAGAAAAATATTTGAAAGCTTCTTCAACTGAAGAGTGGAAATATTCAGATCTTCAAAGGTGGGGGAAGGGAGATATAAGATATTTTGAATTCAAAACTACCAATTAATTTCTTATGTGTACTTATGGTGAATGCAAAGATCCAACAGGATGTGGTGCGATTAAATATCAGCGAAAGGAAGGAAGTTTATAGCAACGGCAGAGGTTATCATTAAGATCATGGAAACTGGATTCAGATTGAAGTGCATTGGACTGATAATTCAGAATTTTCTCCAACCAGATTCTTTTAAAATTCTGAAAATGGTTGTACTTTTCGAAAGACTTATAATTTCTTTCATTTGAAGTACAAAGAATATTCTGACTGGCATTCAGACAAGTTCAGTCCTATTGTTTTAGCACTCGAGTATTTCATGTTCTGTTTATGTTTATCGCTGCCATTTATCCAATACTTCCATACATCCTTCATTACTGAACATACGTCGAACTTCTGTTGAGTGTCTCATGAGGAGACTGTAATTCTTAGGCTAATTGGCTATTATTTGCATCTTTAGGCAGCGCCTTAATTAGATGCGAAACTGAGCCGCAACCTAGATTTCTGTTCTGTTCTTCTACTTTGTTGCCCATCCGGAATGAATTAAAAGATGGAGCAGTGGTATGCATTTACTCAACATTTGATAAGTCATACGCCCATATAAAGCCCATATAATCCTGCACATGGGGACAAGTTTAGCATTTATACAAAAACTAGACATAGACAAATGCGGCCTTAAAATTTAAATATAAATAAAGGATGGCTATCGATTCAAAGTTTCTGAGTTTTGTCTAAATTCTGCCGTAAAAAGAATAATTGGTCAATAGTTGCCTGAAACCAAGCTGATACGGTTTTAGATTTTTCAATATTTCGGCAGTGAACAGTGAACTCGTTAACATTTAACGAAGCTTCCTTGGACATAGAGCTAAAGCTGCTGAGATCCCATTTACTCGGCAAACATTCATTGTAACATAACGTTGGGCAGAGTGTGTGTATGTTCCTTATTAAATCAATCCCGCGTCTTTCGTTATTTGCGTAAATCTTCTGAATCAGACGTTGAATTTATACATGTGGGGAATACGTCAAAGCTACAAAACCCGAACACATACTTGTAGAGATGTACAAGCAAACATAGTAGTTGAGTCACAGACGGTACTGAGGATATGCAAAACCACTTTCGGAAACTATTAACCCTCCGATGAGCGTATGGGTCTGGCCAGATCAAACCGATTTTAAAATGTGCTTAAGTTTTCTTCTTGGTATTCCTGAGTAGCTGCAGTCCATGACTTCATCAAATATGCTAAGGTGAATATAAAGTAATTGTAAACAATACGTTTTCTACATATTTACTAGGTCGAGTGAAAAATTATCTCCTTTACCACCAGAATGCGCTGCTACTTGAAATAAGGTTGAAAATGTTGCCTTGAAGTCCGTTCATATTTATGCAAACATGCCAAATTTCAGTGCGATACTGTCATTAGTTTTGTTTTGACAGCTGATTGTTGTTGACGTGTTTGGCATCATGTTGAGTATGGACAAAAACGATTTTCGTTCTCTCATAAAACAATATTTTTTGAGAGGCAAAACGGCGAAGGAAACAAAGGAAAAGTTGGATAAATATTATGGGGCTAATGTTCCGTTAGATTACACTGTCAAATATTGGTTTCGAGAGTTTCGTGGTGGCCGCAACTCCACTACCGATCAAGTCCGCAGCGGCAGGCTCAGAAGACAATGTCAAAAAAATACATGAAATGGTATTTGCTGACCGGAAAGTGAAGGCGCACGAGCTAGCAGATACCACAAAGATTAGTACTGAGCGCACACGCCATATTTTGGGCAATATTCTGCATATGAAAAGTTATCCTGCCGCTGGGTGCCGCGCGTACTCACTCCTGACCAAAAACACGAACGCGAGAGCACTTCGGAAGAGTGTTTTGACTTGCTGATGCGGAATAGGGCGGACTTTTGGCGTCGGTTGATAACTGCTGAATAAAAGAGAACAGAATGAGTGCTCGTCAATGGACTCAAACCGACACGAGTGCTCCGAAGCGGCCAAGGGAGGCTCGATGGGTCGGAAAGATTATGGCGTCGGTTTACTGGGATTGTCATGGCATACTCTTCGTGAACTACCTCGAAAAAGGAAAAACCATCTACAGCGAGTATAACTGTGCATTATTGGAGCGATTGAAGGCCAAAATCGCTGTAAAACGGCCTCACATGAAGCGAAAAAAAAAATCTTGTTTTTGCAATGCACCGGCGCACAAGACCATCGCAACCACGGCTAAAATCAATGACTTACGGCTCCAATTGCTGTCATATTCACCGTATTCCCCCAATTTGGCTCCCTCGGACTATTATCTCTTCCCAAACCTCAAAAGATGGCTCATCAATAAAAAATTCAGCTCACGCGAGGAAATCATCGACGAAACGGAGGAGCATTTTGCTGACCTTCGGGAAAATTACTTTTCGGATAGAAACAAGAAGTTGGAAAATCGCTGGAATAAGTGTATCAAATTAAAAGGAGACTATATTGAATAAAATTCCCAAGGAGGTTACTTTTCAACCCACCTAGTATAGCGTAAAAATTTCATTTTAAACGACTTTCGTGAATCATACACACATGGGTCTGAGTAGACTCACAGTTGATGTGTAGGATTCTTAGTGCGAATAGCGAAAGTAAATTGGCTGGTGATATGATATAAAATTATTTTCAAGTGTTATTTAATTTTGTATCGAAAAAATTTCAGGTTAGTAATATCTACTGGTTCATTGAAATTAAATGCACCAAATTTGAATCCGGAAGAACGAGAACGACTTGAGACGCAATTTGGACAAATTATGGGGTCGGAATTCGACCCATTTCAATCAAGTGACGACTTGGACGATGAAGACTACGTGCCATGAAAATGTGGATGAGGCGTCCGATATTCAACAAGAGATTGAGTTAGAGGCTGTTTTGGATGATAACGATGATGATTCTGCCAAGGAATTGTACATATAAGCACCAACGGCAATTCCTTTATCCAGTTTTGTTACACCAGACTACGTGGCTGCTCTTTTTCAGGAAGAGCCTTACCATACGAAAGATGGTAAGATATGTAATGCAAATCCACCACCTTCCACGTTCGCATAATATGCCAACGATTACACATAAAAGGCCATTACGAGGAATATTGCCGCATTACTGAGCCATTTTCAAATCGTTTTTGTCACCCGAAATCGTGAACATTATCGTGCGGGAAACTAATCGAAAAGCCTTCGAATCCTTTTGACCATGAAACGAAGCGTATCGCAATAAAAAAAAAACAGCAAGTTTAGATGATGATCAAGGAGGAATAAATGTATGCCTTCTTTGGGATGTTGCTGTTTACTAGTGTGTTCCACGCCAATTCGCAGCCAGAAAAAGAATTGTGGATGAGTTAGAATATGCCCATCTTCAAAGCCACCAAGTCCTTCAATCGGTTCAAGCAATTGATTACATACATCCGCTAAGATAATGGTAACACTCATGCGGAGAGGCGTCAACAAAGCAAATCTGCGGCAATAGTCAATGTACGGCTCATGCTGATGACTAATTTAGCAAGAGCATACACCCCGTATGCCGTTTCACGCACGAAGTAGGTTTACCCAACATATTTCGAGTAAGCGCGCGAAATACGGAACAAAGATTTGCTGGGTCTGCGATTCCGTGTCAAATTATATCCTGAAAGGAATAATTTATACGGGAAAACCACCAGGTGGCCAGCCAGAGACTAACCAAGGCGAGCGGGTTGTCATGAAATTGATGGAGAAATATATGGCCAGCGGCAAGACCGTTTACGCTGACAACTTATTTTCGTCATTTAATTTGGCAGAGATGTTGATGGATCGAAACGTGGCGTTTGTGTGCATATCCCTTCTCAATTGCTGAACTCAAAACGTGCACAGAATAGTAAAGAAAATTAGCCAGTATTTATTTTGTCCACCGTTCATTACTGTCGTGACCCCGATCCATTGAAATCATCAAAGCCCGATCAAAAATTGGATTACAGTCAATTCAAAATAGGCCTAGAATTAATGGATCAGATGTTGACTGGATATTCTTCTAAGCGTTTGGCGAATCGGTAGCCGTTGGCATTATTTTGCAACATGCTTGATGTCGCCGGCTTAGCCTCATTTATCATCTATGACGAGCGACAAACGTCGTTCATTTGTCATTGGGTCATTGGGTCAGCAGCTGGTAATACCACACATGACCATTCGGGCGACTAACCCCTTGATTCGTAGGTTTGTTCACATCAAGCAAGCAAAGAAACTTTTCAATGCCTTTGTAAGAATACTCGAAATATACATGAAACATAACCAACCATATATTAGTATATATTTCGTTATTTTCATGTACCAGACTCCCGCCCATTGACATCCGCAGCTACACCAAAGCCATAGGCTGAGGTAGTCTCCACACATTCATCATGCTATCTTCACGCTTCTTCTTCAAAATCGCGACGTAAAACTCGATACCATTGCTGTATATGCAATCGTCTTATATGTCTCAAAGGACATTCTATGCAAATGTAAAAGTGCAAACCAGAAGCTGTTCATAATGTAATTTTATTTTGTAATAAATTAACGTACCCACACCTTTTCAAATGGACTAAAACATTCGTTTTATCATATTTTCACACACCCATAACCACCTAAATACATACTAGCAACATATGCTAACACAAAACTGCACATTTAGTACACCTCTGGTCATCCCCCGTTCCCTGTCCTGAAATATATGCATTTTATTTGTATGGGTCCGAGCAGACTCCTTACGCTACATTAACCGCCAAATATGCCACCGCTCATCCGAGGGTGAAGTAAGGGCAACTCATATTCCGCTTTTAGGCAGAATGAACCATCCGTCCACCCGATCAAATTAAATTTAGCAGAACAATATTCAAGTTGAAGTACAAAAACGCTGCTGAGCCAGACGGCCTACCTGCTGAGTTATTTAAAAAAGCGGGAGATGACTAAGTAAAGAGCACGAACTAGCTCATTTCCATGATTTAGAAGCCATGCCTTTGGAATGTAACCTTACCACCACTTGCCAGATCAAAAGGAAAGAGACCTTCTTAACTGCGTCAATTATAGAGGCATACATCTTCAACACATCGCATGTGAAATTTTATTTACCGTCTTGTGTGAACCCCTTGCCATTTCTCAATAATCTAATTGGACTCCATCAGTGCCCTTTTTGGACCTGGTACTCCGCAATAGACCAAATATTTAGACTGCGATAGATCCGTTAAAAAACACAAGAAGTTCAAACCGATACTCAGCACTTGATTATCTATATTAAATTCGCATATAAGAACATCTATAGAGACGAACTATACAGAGCAATGTCTAGCGGTGGTATCGTTGCCATACTCGTCAGAACGTGCAGATTGATGCAGATACCTTCTGTCCATATCTACCATTCAAATATTGAACGCATCAGCAACAGAAAGTGTGGCTATTTACACACGGAATTGGAAGAAAATGACATTAATGTGGTACTCATGCAAGAAACTCACTACGGAAATGGTAAACTAAACGGTTTCTCATTTATACGCGCCCTCAGTTGCTTTGAAAGCGATAACGTTTTTATCATAGTGACATTGATTGGTGAACTTAGAATCGCTAATATTTACATACCTCCCAGTAGCTGATGGGAGAAATACCCAGCCCTATACACCAGAGACTTTAACAGCCAACATTCTTTTTAGATATAACACGTGGATGACGATTACGTCATAAAACTGGCAAACTGGGCTAACATAAATCGTCTGACACTAATCATCGATGCCAAAGACAGAGAAATATTCCACTCTAGATCTTGGAACCCCGACTATAACTCAGATCTCTGCCTCACTTCATCCAATTGCGCTCAACGTAAGCAACAAGTGTCTAGAAGCGTCTTCTTGATTTTTCTAGAAACCACATCCAACTGTTCTAGAAACCGGGAAAAAGAATAAATTGGGGAATGTCACCCAGCGGCCAAGGTTGAACTTTCAGAAGTTGTCAAAGTAAGATTTCATCAAAGATTTCAAGTTGCCAATAACTATGGCTGCTTTGTTGGCATTGTAATAGCTACAAAGAAGCATTTTTCACGAGGTTATCGGAAAGAATACATTCACGGTTAGAGTACTGATAGTGACGGACCGTATTAAGACTTTCAGGATACTCGTGATACCGAAATTGCCGAGAAACTTAGACAATTCACGAAAAGAAAAGTGGATAAGACCTGCAAGAAAAACCTGAACTTTACCTTATCAAGCAGAAAGGCTTGGAGCCTCATCCTCAGATGCCTTCAGAGGACTCTGAACCTATTTGCCGAATCTTTCTATGACTATTGACAAGGCCACGACTTCACTCAGGTCCAAAAGTCTAGTCGGAGAACTTATGCAGCTGCCGTTTGATGTCATAGAACAACGCAAAGTTTAACATAGGCTCAGCTCAACAAATTACAGCTGCAATAATAGCTGCGCTTGAAGTTATCCTAAACATCCCACCAATTCATCTAGAACTCATGAAAGAAGCAATTGTAAATTCATACATTCTCATCACAGAAGATGAATTCAGAAAAAAGGAACTACTTGGAATACACTTAATGGACAAATATCAACCACGGCACAACGGAGGGCACACGAAGCATATGACAAACAAGACCCAACATCACCCACCTATCAAGAAACTAAACAACAGTTGTACGACTTAAATGTATAAGCTTTTTATGGACAAAAAAGGAATACCACGACTACTACTACTGAACAACACATGGACTAGAAATACCCTAGACAAAGCTGCACTACTTGCCAAGTATAGGGTGATAGGCTTTCTTTGACAGGTCACGCGTGATTTTTGTTCATTATCGTTTGGCAAGTCATCACAGAAAGACTGACACCACAACAGCGTCTATAAATTGTTCAGATGTATTACGAAAATCAGCGTTCTGAAAGAAATGTTTTTCGTGCTATTCGAGGAACTTACGGTGCGCATAATCGATCTACTGAAATCACTATTGCCAATACCATTCGCAAATTTTAGACCCAGTTTACATTAGTTGATCAAACTTGACCGGTAAGTCCACATCCAGCACGTAGTGAAGAGACTATAGTAGCAGCTGCTGAGAGTGTACACGAAGACCATGCCGAATCGATTCTTCGTCGTTCTCATCAGCTTAACTTGGCGTAATCGCCAACTTGGCGTATTTTACGTGAGGATCTCGACTTAAAAGCGTACAAAATTAAACTTTTGCAAGAATTGAAGCGAGGCGACTTGAATTTGCGTCTTATTTTCAGTGAATAGGGTCTGGAAAAACTCAATGAAAGTCTGGTGTTTTTTATCGTGCAATTTTGTTCAGTGATGAAGCTCATTTCTGACTTAATGGATACGTTAATAAAGAAAATTGCCGTATTTGGACTGAGAAACAATCCGAAGAGTACCAAAAGCTACCATTACATCCATTAAAAACAACGGTATGGTGTGGGTTACGTAGTGGTGAAATCATTGATCCATATTTCTTCAAAAATGAGGCAAATCAGAATGTTACCGTCAACGGTAACCTGAAATCGAAGCACATGGTCTCAGTGAGCTCTGGTTTCAACAAGACGGCACTACGAGCCATACAGTGCTTGAAACAATGGACTTGTTGAGAAATCACTTTGGTGAGCACTTAATCTCACGTTTTGCTACGGTAAATTGGCCGCCTAGATCGTGCGATATCACACCTTTGGCCTTTTTTCTCTGGAGATATTTAAAATCTCTGGTCTTCAGGAATAAGTCAGCTACGATTGACGCTTTAACTAACTAAAAGCATACACATTCAGAAATATAACAAAAAAATAATACAAGGAGTCTTGGAGCGTCGAAAAAAAAAAAATATCCGTGAACGGTACCCACTAGCGTTTCTTCAAAAATGATCTGAAAAAAAATACTGAAAGGATTATAAAATTAGATACTATGGTAATCTAGTATTTGTCATAGCCGATTTAAAAAAAAAAAATTTCAACGCAATCGGTTCATAAGTTTTCGAGAAATTTTGGATAATGATTTGACAAACGTGATTTTGAGGAAAACGCATTTGAAAATTTTGGAACGAATAAATCGTGAAATTTTTCAACTTACATGGAATCATCGATACCAGGGTCATAGTTTAAGTCTTCTATTGGCGACGAAATGCTCATAACTAAATTTTGTTTTCGACACCGTATTCGACCTTCTTTCGTCTGCTCTTGCGTTTGCAGCTTGGCTTTCGCTATGCGAGTTTCGTCTTCTTTCGCAGCCTTTATGATTTCCAACAATGAGGTGATACCATTTTTGAATGTGCATGTTGTAAGAAATACAACAAAATAAACGATTTTGGCCCTGCTGTTTCTCGTTTTTAGAGCTATCTTTCAAATAACTTGGTTGAAGTCATCGTGTGGCGCTCCCATTGTTCCGATTTGAGTTCTGTTTTTTTGTTAAGTTGGTACATCTGTTGCTGACATTCTCTTTAAATCTTAGCGTCATTGCTTGTTACATAGCCAAGAGTACATCTATATCTGTGTGTGTTGGCGATTTTTAACAATTTTAGAAATGGATTTAAAGTTGCAAGAACGAACTTGTATTACATTTTGCGTAAAAAGCGGATTTAATAGTACGCGAACGTTGGAAATGTTGGAAAAGTGTTTCAGCAATGATTTCTAAAGAAAACGGTTGTTTACCAGTGGCACCAGCCGTTCAAAAGTGGTCGTGAGTCAATCGAAGATGATGAACGCAGTGGCAGACCATCGACATCGAAAACCGACGAAAACATTGATGAAGTTAAAGAAATGTTGGTCAATAACCGGAGGACTTGAACATTGCCTATGGATCCGTCCAAGACATTTTGGTTAATGGTTTGGGTTTCCGTCGTGTAGCAGCAAAGTTGGTGAAAAAAGACCTCAATTACATGCAAAAATGAGACCGTGTTGACGTCGCAAAAGAGATGATTTGCGAGGCTGAATCCGATCTCACATCCATCAAAAGGATCGTTACTGGAGACGAGACGCCAGACATCAGGCAAGTGAATGGCGTTCACCAAATGAGCCGAGACCAAAAAAACCACATAGTTTTCAGTCGAAAAACAAGGCAATGCGCACGGTTTTCATGGATTACAACGGTCTAGTTCATCATGAATTTTTGCCAGGAGGCCAGGCAGTAAACAAAGAGTATTATTTGGGCGTTATGAGACGTTTGCTCGAAGCATTTAGCCGAAAGAGACCAGAATTATGAGCAGAAAACTCGTGGATTTTTCACCATCATTATTTGTAATTTTTGACGAAAAATGCAACAAATACTATCCAACAGCCACTTGATTTGGCTCCCTGTTAGATCGAGCTAAAAAACTACTACGAGGAACGCGTTTCAGCAGCCGAGAGGAAGTAAGAGAAAATCGCAGGAAGCACTGACGGACATACCGAAAACCGAATATAAAATATGTTTCGAGGATTGGATCAAGCGCTGGCATAAGTGTGTTGCAATCGATGGGGATTACTTTAAAGGGGACAATTTAGATTAAGATGAATAAACTTTTTTAATTTTCTGAATAATTCTGATAAAGGTAGTATACGCCAACATAGCGCTCTAACAATTTGTCATTGCTGAGGTCTTCGAATATTGGTTTGATTTAGTCTAACACCATTTTTGGGAATGTTGAATAATCGTGACGGATTCAGTTCTCTTTTAGCTTTCGCTTGTAACCACTTGCATACCGATTCGGGCCCTTCAGGACAAAAATGATGTTGAGGGCTGCTGTCTGTTGAGCCGTAATAGTAGAATGTTGCCCGTACCGCTTTTTCATGTCATCCTGGGAGTTACAGTTTCTTCTAATAATTAAGTCAAAGCAAATGCTCAGCTTATCTATAAATTTTGCCGTTATAGATGTTTTTGACACCGGTTCCAGAATATATTTTCATGCATTCGAAGACAGATTCCCATTCGGTTTTGGAAGTGTTCCACGCATTTTTTTTTTTTTTTACAATTTCAATCTCATCACCATACCGTTTCGTATTCCCTAATCCCGTGTACGTCTTAAGGTCGCCATCCCCGACGTAATTAGTATACATAACTCCATGCTTTTCGACAGAATTTGAAAATAATTCTTTCTTGGCGTCTACTTTCGTTTTGTCTGTTGATCCGTACTGTTTGATCTGGCAATTTTCATCAGGATTAGATTTCTATTCCTCATATTGCTCGGTGTTTTTTTTTGTTTATTCCAATAGTTACATTCAGCACAATAAGAAGATTTTACAAGAAAATCAACGACTTTTCCTGTACACTGACGAATGAGAACCGCAACTCCATACAATGAGGTAAAAACCCGTTTTCGCCACGTACCATCTCCTGAAAGGGTCAGTTTTGTTATATTTGTTTTGTTATTTCCTGTTGGTCTTCTTTTGCAGATTGTTTTAACACCAATTGAACAATACTTGAAACAGCAGAACGAATGTTATTTATCATCATATCACACGTCGTTTGTTGAAGGAGGTGGTAACTCCATGAGTCCACAAAATATCATAGCTCCACGCAAACCAATCCCCAGTAAACACATAACAAAAAAGAATCGTGTATTTACGAGTATTTCGTAAGCTGTGTTGATTTACGGGCACGAAGTAATGAAAGTCGGTTTGCACGAAGAACACGAAACTACAATTTTAAAACCGAGTTCTCGAGTCTCTTGATCAGCCTTCAGTACAAGAACTAATATTCTCGATGGAAAGTTTTTAGGCAGTACGTGGATTATGGGGCGGTATTTTCTTCTTGCCGCCATCTGTGCGAAAAGATCCTTATCTATGAGCTTCTCGAGAACCTTTATTTCTAATGTCAATTTTCTTCAGATTATTTATCCACAAACGAAAATTCACTGTAACGCACAGTTGAACGAACGGAAAGCTACTGACAAAACGTGTCATATGATATTTACGTTATACCTACAGCCGAATACGCTCAAAAACACAATAGAAACATAAAATAGCTTTAGAAACCGTCTGTTCGAAGGTTCGCTTGCCGCTACCTGCCACTTGGTTCGACACCGCAATACCTGTTTCACACTCTCGGCTGGTACTGGCTTATTTATCAAAATATTGACTTGGCGTTTTCACTAGATATTCTTGAGACTTCAAGCTTCCAGAAAATGCAAACAAGAATTTACCATGATAGGTCGTAAAACCTGCCAAGTTTAAATATATTTTGGGAAATAAAAAAAAAAAAAAAAACAAAACCATTTCCGATCCCTAGAGGTTCCAGACAACTGCGTTCTAAACAGAATGGTTTCAGACTTCCAACCATCACGAAATTGCCTAATTTGTTCGAAGTCACGTTGCAAAAGCATGTTAATGACCTCTACTTTTGGACCAGTTCTGTTTGCTATCAAGTCGTCTGCGTACGCTATGCTATGGGGAAGTGAACCTATCAAATCGCTTGTGGTAATGCTGGATAATTTCGGAGAATTAACCGCACCTTGTTGTGAACCATTTTTAATCCAAAATGTTTCAAAAGAAACTGCAACGGCAGCACTCACATCCCCGAAGCGGGTTCTTGAATCTGACATTTGGTCCGGTCCATTTTGTCCAAGGGGTTCAAAAATGCAAAAAGAGCCTGGCCCTCCAAGTTGGGGGTTGTGTGCGGGGTTTACTTACCAATCTCGTATAAGGACGGATTCACTGTTGATGACCTTGAAAACGAACAAAGGACAATGACTTTCGGATTTGCACGTGGAATTTTTGACCTTGAACAGGCCGCCTGCAGCCGAACAATTAGCAGAGGCGCTAGACTGCTATAAAGCAGATATGACCGCCATCCAAGAAGTGCTGTGGGACGAGCAAAAGAAAGTTGAAAAACTGTGATGTTTACAACGAGGATTGCTATAGGGAACGTAAGCAGCGTCGATTTGGATGCGGTTTTTGTTGTAAGCGGCAGACTTACAACAAGAAGTTTTGAGCTTTCGACACGTAGGTGAACGCCTTATAACAATCCGTATCAAAGCTAAATTCTATAACATCTGCCTTATATGCGCTCACGCCCCAACAGAGGAAAAAGACGATGCTATCAAAGAAAGTTTTTACGAGCTCATCGACAAAACCTACGAGCAATGTCCGATGTATGATGTAAAGATCGTTCAGGGCGACTTTAATGCCAAGACTGGAAAGGAAGACATCTTTGGTAGCAGAATCGGAAGACATAGCCTACAAGACACCACATCTGGAAACCAACTTAGGCTAATCGACTTCGCTGCGGGACGTAACGCTACTGTAGCAATCACACGCTTTCCTCACCACAATATTCACAAGGGAACACGGTTGACACTAGATCAGCAAACTGTCAACCGAATTATTGATCATGTTGCGATCGACGTAAGGCACTTCTCAAGTATTTTAGATGTCCGAACATTCCGAGCGGCCAACAATGACTCGGACCACTGCCTAGTTGCAGCCAAGGTACACCTACGGATATCTCAGACGCCACAACAACGGGAAAATACTATGAAGAGATTGAAAGATTTAATGTTGAACGGTTGCAATCGCAAGAAGCCTCCAGGACCTTTGCCGATCGCGTGCCCCTCAACCTCTCAAAAGTGCCGCAACTGATATGCTGCCCACCACAACGAAATCCCTGGTTTGATGAAAAGTGCCGGCAAGAATATACAGCAAAACAACATGCCTGCAAAGCGACGCTGCATAAAAGGACGAGGGCGGCTCGTGAGCTCTACGATCAAAAGAGGAGGGAAAAATATCGGCTTCTCCGGAGGAAAACGAAAGAGCATGAGAAGTGCGCTATCAAGAAAATAGAGAGGTACTACTTCAAGAATAATATTCTGAGGTTTTATCAAAAGGTAAAAATACCCGAACGGAAAACTATAGAGATGAACAAGAAAACCTCGTAGTAGAGTCATAGTCATAGTCTGCAGACTGTTAAACGGCGAAGACGACACAAATTTCAGGCAGAGGGAATCATTCAATATTGACGATGCAAGTCAAGAACTCCGTCCAACCGACCAAAATAAGCTGATGATAGCAATATCTTAACTGAAGTCGAGCAAGGCTGCCGGGACAAATAACCTACATCCCGAACTATTTAAGGTAGCAAAAAATAACTTGGTACAGAGCATACACAAACTTATTTTCAATATTTGGTGGTTGCCCGATTCACAAGAAAGAAGATCCTCTAAACTGCGCCACCTACAAAGGACTGCCATATTGTGCGATCGCCTGAAACCGTTTGTCAACTATTTGATTGGACCCTATTGGTGCGGTTTTAAACATGGTTAGTCCACAATTGTCCAATTATTCACACAACGGCAAATCCTGGAGTTTTCTCCAAGAAGTTCAAATCCATACTCACGACCTTTTTATGGATCTTAAAGCTGGGTATGATAGCATATACAGAGACAAGTATACTGAGCCATGCAGGATGACGATGGAGGCTTTTGATGTACAAAAAAAAGATTTAGCCAAGGCAAAGCGCTGTCATGTGACTTCATTAATATCATACTTGAAAGGAGTTGTAAAAAATTACAAACGAACATACCAAGTACGACTTTTCAAAAGTCTGTTCAATTGCAAGCATACGCCGACGATATTGATATTATTGATAGAACACAGCGAGCTGTCACAGGTGCGTTTGCGAATATAGAAACAGAAGCGGCAAAGATGGGTTTAGCGGTTAACGAGGGCAAAACGAAGTATATGCTGTCAATTTCAATGAAAGTTACAATCGACAGCTATTACTTTGAAGTAGTAAAGGACTTTATCTACCTCGGTTCTACATACTATCACATCGGAAAACGATATGTCTTCAGAAATCAAATGAAGAATTACGCTTGCCAATCGCTGTTTCGCAACTATGCAGTTGCCCGAACAACCAAGGAAACTCTATATAAGACCTTTGGAATCCCAGTCCTGCTCTATGTTTCTAAAGTGGATGAAGATATCCTTGGTTATTTTGAGAAAAAAATTTTTTGTAAGGTATTTGGTCCCGTATTGGTTGAGGGGTTCTGGAGAAGACGATTTTATAATAAACTCTACGAGCTATACAACGACATCGACCTGGGCAAAAAGCTACACTTTGGACGTTTGAGATTATCAGGACATGTAGATCACCAACGCTCCATCCCGCAGAATCTTCGACTTTAAATCGGAAGGACAATCCAGTTGAGAAAAGCCTCGCCCTAGGTGGAGCGTACAAGTGGAAGGGAACCTCAACCAACTTAGAGTGCGTAACTGGAGGCAGCTAGCCAAAGACCGCGGTGATTGGAGAGGCTTATTGGTTGAGGCCCAGGTCCACTCCGGACTGAAACGCCGCCTAAGTAAGTTAATAAGTTCCAAAATAAACCGCATTGCCATTTTTCACGATGAACTGTATGTTAGTGAGGATATTATGCAGAATATACAAAAGTGATTTACTAATGCCTAGTCTGGTCAGCCTGTAGAAAAGTCCCTCTTAACATACGGTGAAGAAGGCCTTTCCAAGTCAATCAGGCAGGTTTCTATACACAGGTTCTTGCTTTTATTCCATTGGATATCTAACACTAGTTAAAATGCAGCATTGCATCACGTCCCGCGTCCTCATCCTACTGAATCAAAGCCCTACGAGTATTGGTTACCTTTTCGAACACCTTTCTTATATTCGGAATGAGACTTATCGATCAGAGATTCACCGGATGTATCTTTACCCCTTCTAAGTATGGGATAAACCACCGCAGTTTTATAAGGTCTTTCCTTGTGATTCTCATGGTTTTGTGTGACTTCAGGAAATGGTATTATTGCAGATCTTTGAAAACTGGTTGCGAATTAGATGCTAAGGTTGAGCGGCACATTTGATTGTCATATTTTGGGACAGTTTGAAGACACTGACGATTTTGTTGCATACGAGTAGCTTTAAAATAATATTAGAAAGACCAGGGATTCTGGATGTTGATGCCTTTATTTAAAGCCGTAAATGAGGGATTTCCTCTTCATTGGCATAAATATTCTTCATGACATGTCAATATGTAGCTCTCTAATAAACTGCCAGCTTTGAATGCAACCGAAGACTAATTAACTGCCATAAGCACCCCAATCTACAGCGTATCCGGCGCCAATTGGTGATGTTTAAAATAGTAGCACTGTCATCATGGGTTGTGAATGGTAATCTGATCAATAGAAACAGAAATCAAGTACTGGGTATTCAAACGTAATGATGCGTATACCCAAGTATTCAGTTCATGCTCATTAACTCTTTTATGACTGCTAACACAGTAACTTGGGGCTGCAAACGCTGTTTAACTGACCTCGGCTTTATATCTTTCAGAGTTTTGGTTTTTTTTTTTTTCTTCCAAATTTGTTTGAGATGCGACCACTCCTGCCACCTTTGAATGTGACGTTGGTTTCGTGCAAAACTCTTGTAAACCACATCCTGACCTGCTGCACCTGGGTGGTAGTAGCAGTAAAGCAACTTACAGTTGTGACCAAACTCCGCATGTATCGTCCAAATATACAATTCCACATGCAACAGCGATTGTACCAAGCAAACAAGTGTTTTCATTAGACCGCAATTCAATTTCACGATTATTATCCCCTTGAGCCTTAAAAGATGTACGTATCTAGATTTCAGAAATCATACCCTCAGTTCATTTCAGTTCCAGAGCCGTGCTCCGTCTTCAATGTAAATGAAGTTTCGCACATGTAAAGCTTGCCTATCCTGCAGTCCCCGTGGCCCTCAGTCAACGACGAGGAAAACCACGAACATGATCGGGGGTCTTGGATACTACGCTTTAGCTTATAGGACAGTGCATTCAACCAGAACCAAGTCGGCGCGCATTAATATTTATTGCACTCAATCATGCGAGGTGGACGAAGGTGGTATTTTCAGGGCAAAAACAACAGCAACTGGATTGGACTGGACCTTCGTGATTGTTCAAGTTGGATCACTACTCCTCTACTTTTCAACTCTACGACGCGATGATGATGATGATGATGATGATGATGATGATAATGATTGAGTTATCACAGGAATATAAGAGAGCCCCATACGGACAAGTCAATTAGGTCTGTTCCAGTAAAAAGCCAACCTCCAACTTCGGTATCACATTAGCACTGTAGCATACGTATGTGGAGTTCTGAGGAGGGAATCCATGTTGTTGTTGGCTGCTGTTGGAGTTTGTTTTGAGGCTAGAAAGTACTTGTATTTCAGTGTGAGTGGGTGTTTCTTTTCATACCAGAAGAACCCTCATCTAGTAGCTCCAACATTTTACTTTTTCTGTTGCAATTGTTGTTGATGTTGCTGTTGTCCTCCAATGAATAGGACCGAGTTCTCTGGAGTAGTGATATAGTACAAGGAACAGTCTTGATCGTCATCAGGTTTGGATTTACCCATTCTTTTGTTGCGAGATTATGATTGCGATTCCTTTAGTGAAGTGCATTTGAGTACTCTACTAGAACGTCATTGTCGTCTTGGTGGGTCTTTACTTGGTTTGTAATGCAGCAGAAGGTGGTTGTTTAAACTTTCCGGCCTGACTGGTAGTGGTGCAACATCATTTGTTCGCTTAAAATGAAATTGTGCGATTGATGGTAGCGATTGTATGGATGGCATACAAGTAGTATCTGGTGAGGTTAAGAAAGACGTTGGTACGGATATGTACTGGTGGAATTGCACCAAGTGAAAGTGGCCTCCTCTGGTTGAAGGAAACGTGATTACGCGGAGCTAGAGATTACTATTCAGAGGTGTTTGTGTTTTGTCTAAATGAAGATGAATTGATGTTATTATGATAGCAAATTCGGCCACACACATTGTGCTGCGGAAACAGATAGTGAATGTGTGGAAATCATATAATAGCCAAGAATTTGAAGAGCGGGATTTTCAAATTTGCAGTTTAAGTACTTCATGTTATTTATTTTGAAAAAGTTGAATTGAGTGATCTTCAGACAATCTATCTATCTATCGATAGTTTGTTAAACTTTGTTGAAATAAAGGAGAACATCTTCAAAAAGCCATTTGTCGAGAATCTAAAAAAATGCAGCAACATGAATTATAAAAGTTTTTCTTATTTTTGAAAGACAGCGGTAAAGGTAAGTGACAAGGCTTAAAGACTAATACAATAAGGAGACATGGGAAATACTCCTTTACTTGCACGATGTTTATTCAAAAAGTAAAGTGACTTTTGACATTTCGCAGACAACGTACATTCGTTTATCGTTGATTGTTTATCGTGTCTGACATTTACTTTTTATTGCCCACGACCATTCTAAAGGTCTAATTTTGGATCACTGCTTCCAGCGTTGCGACCGGTATTTGGCGAATTACGCGAGTAAAGTTGGCTTGATTTCACATAACCCCAAAGAAAAAAGTCTAAAGGTGTGATATCACACGATCAAGATGGCCAATTTACAGGTCTGAAATGCGAAATTAATGCGTGTCCACCAAAGTTGTTACTCAATATAGCGCGTTATGTGTGCCGTAGCCCCGTCTTGATGGAACCAAATGTTGCCAACATCACGGCAATTTCCGGCAACAAAAAGTTCGTTATCATGGTGTGGTAGGGCTCGCCATTATGTCCTGCCCGCCCTCATTTTTAAAGAAATAGGGATCGATGATTTCACCAGCCCATAAACCACACCAAACAGTGCGTTTTTGTGGATGTAGCGGTAGTTCGACATACTCTTCAGGTTGCTCGTTATTTTCATGACCGTTGAGCTAGAAATGGGCTTCATCACTAAACAAAATTCGATTTGAAAACCGTGGATCTTCATTGAGCTGTTGCAGAGTCTATTACTTGAAACTTTAGCGTAAATTCAAGTCTAGCGGCTTCAATTTTTGAACGTATTGGATTTTGTAAGCCTCTAAACCAAGACCTTCTTTTAAAATTCGCCAAGTTGTTGAATGATATGTTGAGATCGACGTAAAGTCGATTGTTCACGGTCTTCAGCCACAATCACTTGTTTATTTGGTCGCATAACACCATTTTTAAAAATTTAGTGCGTCGTCTATTCCCTGTAATTGAAGAGGGAGAGAATTCCAAAGACGAGTAGCGACAATGAAAAAATTGTCTCTCAGATGTTAGGCAAGAAAACCGCGGCAGAATTAAACAAGAAGATCTGTTTGATACTGGAAATCGGAGCTTATTAAACACATACGATGGCTGACGTGTTTTCAAAATATTGAAAAAAAAGAGCCAGCGTCCGAAACTTGATGTAGTTTTCGAAAGTCAAGCTCAGTAGATTTTTAGATAAATGGGTAACGTGATCATACTTCCTCAGACCATATATATAACGAATGATGCTATTAAATGCTACCTGTAACTTTCTTTTGCTGGCATCATCACAATTATAAAATATTTCACAACCATAAATGAGAACTGGAATTGCCAAAGACTTTGCAAGTAATAGGCGTGTGCTCAAGGGAGTAAATTGATGTGCTGTCCATAAAGTACGGAGAGCGCCGTATGGCCTACCAACTATGACATTAATATGATCGTTCCATGCAAGCGTTCTGTTGAACACCACACTAAAAATTTATTGACAAGCCATTTACCTTAAAGGGTGGGAAATATGTTAAATCTAAAGTTTTCTAGACAGTTACATTTAACTGGATTCAGTGTCAAACCGTTTGTTACTGACCAATCTGAAATCAGTTTAAGGTCTTCAAGAGCACAACTTTTATAAACTTGTACGTCATCAGCGTAGATATGCATCGACGAATGCTTAATGACACCAGAGATTTCATTGATATACAGCATGAACAGAAGAGGCCCAAGAATTGACCCCTGAGGGACAACTCTCGTCAGGGGAAGAAATTCCGAAAAATTATTATCCCGGAGAGGTAGGAAGATATCAACCTTATTGCTACCTGTGAGACGTTAAAGTAGTGTTGTAGTTTATGACACAGGCCTGTGTGGACGACCGTATCGAAAGCCTTCGAAAAATCTAAGAGGACTAAGAACGTATTATGACCATCATCTAAATTTGATCTTATGTCATCTATGACCTTAAGCAAAGCAGTAGTGCAGCTATGTTTAACACGAAAACCAGATTGGACAGGAGTCAACAAGTTGTTACGGCTTAAATGTTCACTCAGTTGTTTTTGTATTATACGTTCGCAGATTTTTGCGAGACATGGCAATATAGAAATAGGTCTATGCTCATCACCTATGGAGTTTTTTTTTTTTGCCATTTTCCACTGTTGGGGAAAACTCCAGTTGTCAATATCGTGTTCATTATATGCGTTATGTATGGCAAGAGCAATGGGAGTATAGCTTTTATAAACACTGAATGTACTCCGTTAATTCCCACTGCATTCAATTTTACAGAAATAAAGCTTTCAAGAACATCTCGACTGTCAACATTTACAAAACCAAGACCCATATCTCTTGAGGGTGGAGCACAATAGAAAGAGTAATTCACTCTCATAAGTTCAGGCCGAGGATGCGATAAAAATTTGCGGTTAAGATCGTTAACGTCTATGTTACAAGAAAAATGTGGATTTTGCTATCCTATGCCCAAATCCCGTAGGTTTTTCTACAATACTCGACCTCCCTCATTTGTTTGGAAACGGTTGACATAAAACTGGACCTTAACAGCTCTAATCTTTTGTACGACATTATTGCGCAAAGTTTTATAGGCTTGGTAAAGTTCTTCAATCCGATAATACTTCCAGCGACAATAGGCCTGATCACGCTGCGTGATGACTTCCCGCATCTCCCGAGAGATGTTGACTTTCTTCCAAGTACCCTAGTTTTTAATGGAACATTAGTATCAAAGAGAATATTTATATTGTTATGCAGGAATTCAACCTGGTCATCTGGTGACGGCATGCGATAAACAGAGTCCCATGGTATATTTTGTATATGCTGCTCCAAAGAAGGCAGCAAAGTTGATGCCAAAATACCTCAATTTCATGCAAAAAGAGACCGTGTTGACGTCGCAAAAGATATGATTTACGAGGCTGAATCCGATCCCACATTCATAAAAAGGATCATTACTGGAGACGAGACGTGGGTTTATGAGTACGACACGCAATCCAGACATCTTGCAAGGGAATGGCGTTCAACAAATGAGCCGAGACTAAAAAAAAACCACGTCGTTTTCAGTCAAAAAAGAAGGCAATGCTCACTGTTTTCATGGATTACAACGGTGTAGTGCGTCATGAATTTTTGCCAGAAGGCTAGACAGTAAACAAAGAGTATTATTTGGGCGTTATGAAATGTTTGCGTGAAGCAATTCACCGAAAGAGACAAGAATTGTATGCAGAAAACTCGTGGATTTTGCACCATATAACGCACACTCGCACAGTGCCATCAATTTTTTGACGAAAAATGCAACAAATACCATCCAACATCCACCGAATTCACCTAATTTAGCTCCCTGTGGCTTCTTTTTGTTCAATCGAGTTAAAAAACAACTACGAAGAACGCGTTTCAGCAGCCGAGAGGAAGTAATGGGAAAATCGCAGGAAGCACTGATGGGCATTCCGAAAACCGAATATAAAAAATGTTTCGTGGAATGGATCAAGCGCTGGCATAAGTGTGTTGCAGTCGATGGAGATTATTTTAAAGGGGACAATATATAAAGGGATTTTCTAATAATGACTTGACAACTTTTTTTTTTTAATTAAAAGGCAAACCATTTGAGATATTTCAAAAACTTTATTATTGGCTTGAAGTACAATCAAAAGATTTATGAATGGAACTCGACTTCGTTCATATGGCCACCGCGTAACCCAATTTTCAACGACTCGTCCACACATTTCGGCCGAAACTGCCGCTATTTCGCGTTTAATGTTGGCTCTGAGCTCTTCCAACGTCGTCGTCGTTTTGTTGGCATAAGCCAATGACTTAACGTAGCCCTACAGACCTGAATAATTTGGAGATCATGTTGAGGTGTAAGCCTTTCCATGATGATTCGTCCAACAATACTGAATAAGAATAACACGACGCCATGAAGCCAGTTACGCATGATCTGTAAAAAGAACCTTTTAGAAGGAAAAGCAAATCTAAGTGAATCGCACGTTATTTAACATACTAGGTTTGTTTTTGACAGATAGAAAGGTTAGACGTGTTTTGGTGTGCTCGGCAATTTTCAATGGATGAATAGAAAATACATAAAAAATGCAGCAAAGAACTTGCATCAAACTTTGTATATAAGTAGCATACTCACTGCTCTAAGTAAAAAAAATCTTTACAATTTGTACGAGCTCTTCCGAGAAGACGCCAATTATGAACCTCGCTCTTTACGTCCCAGTACATCAACAAAAGATGATAACGTCGAAGCTGTGAAGAAAATTTTTTTGGAAAATCGTCGAATTACAATAACAGAAGTTTCTAAGTATGTTTTCATATCATGTTTTGACATAAGAAGTGTGTCAGCGAAGTTTTGTTTCCTTTTAAAGAACTTTACGCTCAAGACGGTATGACTACACTTAAAATGCCGGAGCACATGTAAAGTTTTTCGGAGAATTGAACAAAGAGTGGTTAATTCGCTTCATGGGTGGCATCCAACATTTAATGGAGATACTAAATTATTAGTGTAAAATGACTTGTTGTTGTATATTAGGCAACCATTCATTTCGCTAGTTTTTAGTTGCCAGAAAAATGTCTTTCGAGCACCCCTGGTATTGAACCCCCGAACCGTCCGACTGGGAAGCCAATACACTACCATTTGAGCCACAGCTTTTGATCA
Organism: Volucella inanis; assembly: GCA_907269105.1. Taxonomy (NCBI): domain Eukaryota; kingdom Metazoa; phylum Arthropoda; class Insecta; order Diptera; family Syrphidae; genus Volucella; species Volucella inanis. The sequence continues at coordinate 42,036,231 of OU026153.1, forward strand.
AAAGAACCATCGCATGAGCATTGCTCAGGACTGACGAGATGATGATCTTGACTTGCTCAAATGGTCATCCATCATGAATATATGGTTATGACGTCGAATTCAAAGCCCAGTCGTCCCAATGAAAGCACCCAGGAGAGCCAAGATCGAAAAAGCACGCCAAGTTCTATCAAATGTCAAAGTTTTGATCACTGGTTTTTCGATTACCGTGGAGTAGTGCATCAGGAGTTTTTATCTCATGGTCATAAGGTAAATAAGAGGCTTTTGCATGACGATAATGTACCTACTCATTCATCGTTGCTTGTGAGAGATTTTTTGGCCAAAAACAACATGACAATCATGCCACTGGACTCGGCTCCATGCGACTTTTTCAGTTTAAAAAACTGAAGAAACCTTTGAAAGGACGAAGATTTACAACGATTGAGGAAATAAAAATGGTATCGCTGGAAGAGCTCAAGGTACACCACAAAGTGCTTAAGAGAAGTGCTTCGAGGATTGGATTGATGTAGCTGTGCTTTCTTTTGACATAGAAGGCAGTCAGACTCGAACGTGATTGATTATTTATTTACTTGAAAAAGGTTTTCAGTCAATTCTCTCAATATAGGAATCTGACTGGTATTACCATCCAGTTATCTAAGAAAACTAAGCATTTGGGTGTCATCCTAAATAACAAACTTCTTCGGTCTTATCGATATACTATATGAAGCAATGGCTCTGTTTCCTCTTGCTGCTGAAATATGAATTTGCATCTGATCCAGGAAGAAATTCTCTCGGATGGCTTCAAAACTGATAAAGATAACAAAATTAAATTGCACTTAAACGTAGGCAAACTTGCATCTATCTTCCCAACAGAGAAATACGTAATCCTTATGGCAATGAATTATTTGAATATTGTGAAGAAGGGAAAGAAATATTTGCTACTCTACCTACAGTCAAGCTGCGCGACTTTGCTAAACTCTTGTTGAGAAATAAAACGCAATCCACTTTAAATTTTTATTTTCCAAGTCTATAGATTAAAACAAAGGAGTGAATGAAATTGAACTTATTTTCAACGATAGAAGTTCTTGAGAGCTTGGTAGATACTCATCCTCTTGAGCAGAGTCAAGCGGTCGTCTTGTTTTGGAAGAAGAGCTGTTTGAATTATACCGCGCTTTTATTTCACGTTTTAGTTCTAACATTTACGTACTGCTCAAATAAGTGCCTCCGAATCTGTTGCAACTTCCGTTGCCATTGCAAGGGATTTGTTTAATTTTCCTTCACCAACACCATATCAACACCGCTATGTTTCGTGTTTTAAATCGTCATTTGGACAATGTTTAAAGAATTTGCATATACGAGTGATCAGGCGTAAGTATTAGGCCTTTTAAAACTATCAAAGACAGTACGTTAGGGCAATGCAATGCAATCCCCAGACGGCCAAAAGTATCAAACGGATGTCAAGCTGCTTGAGTTCTTCACGATCATAAACTATCAATTGGCACACATGTGATTCTAAATAAATTTCTAAAGTTGTAAACAAACCCTTGCTCCAACGGCTTGTAAAAACCAAGCGTCTTGCATTAGAACTTGCTGAAGAATCACAAAAAATATTTCTTAATTTATCTATACAAGAACGAGGATACCCCTGACCTAAGGATTCTCACGATGTTTTCCACTTAAAAACTATAAACAACTCCAAGGTTCTTTCGTCGTTTATGATTGAATTGATTCTTAGACCTCATTGTAAAACACTGGTCGGACCATACCTTTTGCATCTCGTTAAAGTTTACTACATTTCCAATTATGCACTTCAAACTCAAGTAGCTAATCAACTTGGTTCGTTGGCTTCAGAATCGTTCATGTCATGCAAACCCAGCATGTCTATAGCCGATCACACGTCTTATTTCAAAAAGGCACCTCGAAATGGCAAAACTCATTACCGTACCTGGGCTCTTTAGCTTTTTTTTTCTCAATTCACCCCTTGCTGGCTCTCTGTCTCTCGTTGAACCGTGTTGTCAGACCAAACTAATTGCCTTAACAACGTGCAATGAAACACAAAAAATCGATCTTCCCCCCTTCGCCACAAAAAGAGAATCATCAGCGTAGTTCCACTTGAAAATGAAGACATTAGCGATTTTCCCTGGGGCGCTCCTTAAATGCACTCACTTAGGAGCCAACGGCAAACAAGCCGTCTTGCAGTTGGAGTTTGTCTGCCTGTCAATTCCAATTGAAGCCCAGGCCACAGAGTGGAAGTCGTAAATATAATTTTTGCTTTCCCTCTCCAATGTCGAAGGTGGTGAAGAGAAGAAGAAAAAAAGAGATGAAAAGAATTTTTATTGCACCACGCCAATTAAAATGTTGCACGGCGCAACATTATAATGAACCTAACTTCTGCTTTTGTTGCTTGGAAACTTAATCCACAGATGGCCTAAGAAACGGTTCAAAGATACAAAAAATAATGCTACAATCTGATTGAACAGATTTAATTTCCGTAACCAGCAAACAAACAAACAGACAAAATGAATGTATTTGTTACCACCTCCGATGTCCTGGAGTGAAGTTCTTTCTTCCTTTTGCAACTTATTCACTGGCCACAGTACAAAATCCTTGCAACACTATGCCGTGCCGGCACCTCAGGGCCTAAAAGATAATTTTTTTCTTTTGTTTGTTTCTTTCTACTCAATTCTTGTGCTCCTTTGAAAATTGAAATCAGAAATCAATGCGCAAAAAGGAATCATCCTTTGCAATGGAATCGGATTAAAAAATCTGATAACGAATCACTGGGAGGTGGAGAAGGATTTGTATCCAACAACATCCAGAAAGATGCCTCTTGGGAAGGAGGTTGATTCGGGAAATAATAATCGTGAGGGTTCAATTGTTTTGTAAATGTGTGCGCACCACCGAATGGTGATTGTTTTACTTAGGTTCTTTCAATCAAGATGTCAAGCTGCAGCAGAAAGAGGCTGTGTACTTGGATACAAGTCCTGAGTCCTTAGGCAGGGATGTGTACTCACTTTCCTTTTATATCGGAAAAGGAGAAACCATGTTTTCACTTCGACGGACTTGGGAATTGCTTTTTCAGTTTTTATTCTTTCTTGCTTTATTATTGAGATTTCAATTTTGATTTATTTCTCTGAATGGTACAGATATGTACTTCTCTTTGGTAACTTAATTTCGCGGTGGGATGAGCTAAAAGGAATTAAAAATTGGAACAGATCGAAAGAGAGAGTTGTTCTTTGATTTTAGTTGCAGAGTTAAAATATCATTTGACAAGAGGAAGGACAACTTCTAATCGTAGGCTACGTAGGAAAGCATTTCCAAAACAACTTTAAGTGAACCGTATTCTTGTAGGGTACACTCGTATTTAAGCTAGGTTGGGGTGGGAAATTTATCGTTTTATATTTGTCTTTGACTTTAACCTCAACGGATTATTATTGCATTTTTTCGTCTCTCCAAAGACGCTGGTATAATAACTATTAGTAGACACAGTAGATAGCTCACTGTCTGCGCTGTTTTAGAGGACAACGACCGTCGAACCGTCGTGCAACTGAACAACTAGAGGAGGCATTGGACTGCTATCACGAACATACCACGGCCATCCAGGATGTAGGATGGGATGGGCCGGACAAACGGAGGATAAAAAATTCTGATATCCAGGGTAAGTTTTTTAACTTGAGACATCCAAATTCGTCGAAAAATACGCGATATCACCAAAAATGTTTCAGACAAAAGTCACAAGGCTCTGAAGGGGACATAAGATGGTGACCACGAGTTTGACCTTAAGCCCCTTTTTCAAGGTCAAACTAACGTCACTTTTGATTTTTTTTAATGGGAACCCCTATTTTTTTGACAGATTGGTAGTTTGCGTGAAAAATTACAATTCTTTTACATGAAACACTTTTTTCAAAAATGCGTTCTTTTCCCGTCAGAGGGCGCCATAAAACTTAAGACATCAAAACTACTCGAAAAGTACGAAATATCGCGAAAAATGTTTCAGACATTTCAAACATGTCAAACGAAGGTCACTTTTGATTTTTCAAATGATAATTCCTGATTTTCATTGCTCAGTCGTATTGCTCGTAGGCTTGTCATTTGTTTTTACATACTGCGTTTAGGATAACCCAGAAACAACGACGTGGACGTAGCAGTATTGTGTTTCCTTCAGGGTGATTGATTAGAGTGGGTCCCCTTGCCTCCCACTGTTGAATCACGAATTCTTCCCATTTCGACGTTTATTGCCCGTGAATGTGACCATTCCCTTCAATACACTTGTCTATCCGCGCTCTAAATGAACCAACAGAACTGAGAAGTATTTCTGGCGTAAGTACTTCTGGCGGCAAGCTTCAGTTATTCGTCTTTTTATGTCCTCACGTGTTGCTGGCTTTTTTCTGCTTTCCTGTAGGAGCAGGGATCGTTGTAATGATGATACAAGTATCTCAAAAGAGCGTACGTCAGATGATGGTGATAAAACTGAAAATGAAAGTGAGGAGCGCTTGGATGCAGAGTTGGCGAAACTCCGAAGCAAACTTCAGAAGAAGAAACAAATAAAAAAGCTGAGACAACAAATCCGCGACCTTCAATTGGATGATTTTGAAACCAATCTTAGAGCACCTTAAGTTGTAGTTACAAAGCCATTGAAGATGCCATGCTTCCATTTAGTGGTGACGACAATTATCCCCTATAGCGATGGATGGAACAATTTGAGGAATTGTGTGAAGTCATGAAGTTGTCTGAAAGGGATAGATTTGTGTATGGCAAGAGTCTTCTATCGGGGACTGCAAAGTTGTTTGCGATAACGGTGAGTGCGAGTAATTGGTATGCGTTGAAATCAGCATTGCAAGAAGAATTTGGACGGACAGTGACAAAATCGGATATATACAATGAACTCTGAAAACATAAAAAACGACGTGAAGAGACGATGCAGCAATATGTGATCCACATGCAGGAGATTGCCTCGCATACATCTGTGGAGGAAGAGGATTTGATAAATTTCGTGATCAAAGGTATTCCAGATACAGAAGTGATTAAAACAATTCTATAAAGTGCAAATAATATCAGTGAATTAAAAGAAGCGCTAAGAAAATATGAAAAAATGAAAAACAACAACTCAGAAAGAATAACAAAGTGTGTGCCGTTTAGTTCCTCGTCAAATAAACTCAAAAACACTGGAGATTTTGTTCCTAGTCACAGTAGTGGTCAGCCAAAGAACGAAAAGAAAGTGATCACATGTTTCAAGTGTCATAAACAAGGTCCTATTTCAACTAAATGTCCCAACAAGGATCCAATCATGGCGTTGCATCAAAGTTCAGAACGAGATCGACCAATTGATAATGATAATGATTTTGAATCTCACGTTAACTACCGATGGGTTGGTAAGGAGATGGATATTTCTGCAACTCTGCTAACACTACCTAACTCTGGTAGCCCTATTAGCTTCATCCAGAAGTATATTTTACCAGTGCTTCTATCTACTGTAGTGGAAACATCGCAGTCCTACGTTGGAGTCAATGGAAGTCCTCTTGTTACGATTGGAAGCATAAGTACTAGTATTAATTTTGAAAATTTAATAATAAACTTACAGCTTATAGTAGTCCAGAACTTCTCAATGACTTATCCTGTAATTCTAGGGAGGGATTTTATTGGAAAAACGGGTTTAACGCCTAAAAGAGCACCAGTAGAGTACACCTTCAACGAGAATAAGAAACCTCCAGCGATATTCAACGGCTCTCATCATCATGACTCAGAGGACAACAATATCTCAAATAAAGAAATTTCTAATATGCAGTTTGTAGACGAAATTTTAAACATCGATATAAGTGGAGACAATGGTGAGTTTAATCTTAACCTTAATAAGAACTTGCATGCAGTTATTGACCAAAAAATAAAAGATATAATTAGACCAGCTTACTTTCATTCTAACGATCAGTTTCCGAATTCAGATTTTAAAATGCATATCGTATTGTGTAAAGATACTCCCTTTAATTGTCCTCCGCGAAGGTTACCATACGCACACAAGATCGAGCTTCAAAAGATCTTGGACGACTTGCTTAAAAGAGGCATTATTCGTGAATCGAATTCACCTTATGTTTCACCAATAGTTTTGGTTCACAAAAAGAATAAAGAACTCAGATTGTGCTTTGATTTTCGCGAGCTCAACAAGATAACCGTGCGCGATAATTACCCCCTACCTCTCATTGAAGATCATTTGAATCGTCTCAGAGGAAAAAAATATTTTACATCCTTAGACTTGAAGAATGGTTTCCACCATGTGCAGTTATCTGATGAGTCAACAAAATATACTTCATTCATAACTCCACTGGGTCAGTATGAGTTCACCCGAATGCCTTTTGGGCTGAAAAATGCCCCGTCAGTTTTCGAACGATTTATGAAGCATACATTTCGAAAGTTGATCCCAGAAGGTAAAATCATAACTTACCCAGATGATGTTCTGATTGCCACACATTCTATAGAAAAACATTTAGATATTTTGAAACAAATTGTTGATCTAATCATGGGAAATGGACTTCAACTCATATTTGATAAATGCATGTTTCTGCAGACGGAAATCATTTAATTTATTTGGGCTATAAGATTACTGAGGAAGGTATTAGACCCAACGATAGTAATCTTAACGCTATTAAGAGTTTTCCGATACAGGTATGCACAAAGGACGTAAATAGTTTTTTGTGACTTTGCTCCTATTTTAGAAAATTTATAAAAAATTTTGCAAATATTGCAAAACCGTTATATGACTTGCTAAAAAAGGATGTACCCTTTGTATTTGATATTCATGAAATGCAAACTTTGAAGAACAAACTTTTAGCTTCTATCCATTCACAGTCCCAATCTTATCACAGAATTGCATTGTGATGCAAGTTGTGTAGGATTCGGTGCTGTTTTAATGCAAAAGCAGTTGGATCGAAACGAACGAACTCGAAACACTCTCAACAAATCTAACTAATTGTCAGGCTTTGGCCTTAACTTTGAAAAAGAAGTGTCTAAATCTTCGTATCTCACGTTGGGCATTAGAGCTGCAAAGTTTTGATTACGTGGTAGAGAATAGAGAAGGAAGACGTATGATTCACGTAGACGCGTTAAGTCGTTCCTTTAACATACTCTTTGTTGACGATGAATCGTTTGAATTTGCACTCGCTGCAGCGCAAAGGCGAGATCCAAAAATAGTATCTATTGCCTTTGAGTTGGAGAAGTCTGAAAGTTCATTTTATGAAATGATCGACGGTTTGATAAACAGGAAATATAAAGACAAGGTTCTCTTCTTCGTTCCATCTCAAATGGAAGAGCAAATAATTCGTACACACCACGAATCTATGTGTCATTTGGGAGCCGATAAATGCTTTGAATATATTTCAGCGAGTTATTGGTTTCCCAATATGAAAGAGAAAATCAAAGCATATATCAAAACCTGTCTGAAATGTATTTATTTTTCGCCACCATCTGGGAAAAAAGAGGGTACGTTACACTCTATTCCAAAAGGTGATGTCCCTTTCGATACAATACATATCGATCATCTCGGTCCTTTACCGAATTCTCATTCAAACAAAAAACATGTATTTCTCGTGATTGATGCCTTTACAAAGCTTACAAAACTTTACCCTGTCAAAACAACTCAGAGCAAGGAGGCCATTACTTGTTTAAAATCATTTTTTGAGAGTTAAACCAGGCCAAGTCGTCGTGCATCGGATCGTGGAAGCTTTTTCACATCCAAAGAGTTTGCAGACTTTTTAGAAGAGCATAATATTAAACATATTAAAATTGCGACTCATTCGCCACAATCAAATGGTCAAATTGAACGAATGAATCGCATAATTGTCCCGATGTTATCGAAAGAATGTGATGCAAATACTACTATTGGTTGGGACAAGTTTTTAACTAAGGTTGAATTCGCACTTAACAACACAATAAATAAACGTACAGGCTTTACTCCTAGCGTTCTTTTATTTGGAATAAACCAAAAAGGCGAGTTTTGCGACCGTGTTCACTAACATCTTCAAGATATTTTAGGCAAGAATCTCACTTGTGTTAACGAGATAAGACAAAAGGCGATTGAAAACTTCGAAAAAAGTCAGAAAAGGAACAAAAACTATTATGATAAACACCACAAACATCCAAGGTCATACGAAGTAGGTGAGTATGTCTTGATTAAAAACATCGTAACAATTCCCGGTATCAACAAGAAACTCTACGCTAAATATCGAGGCCCATACGAGATAAAGAAAGTTCTTCCTAATGATCGTTATGTGATCGGTGATATTGAGGGTCTACAGATAACACGTCTTCCATATAAAGGCATTTGGTCCCCGAATAATATGAGACCCTATAACGTGGAATCTGCCAATCTTGAGCATGATGAAGACATGGCTGAGAGTCGCTAGGAGGAATATGTTGTTGCTGAAAAGGAATAAATTTTTTTAATTTTTAATTTTAGTTTTTTTTTAGATATAATTGAAGTACCTCATTTAACTTATAATTTTTGTTTCACTATTGTAATTCAATTAAGTTTACATAAGGAGCTTTGTAATCGGGTCGATTGTACTATCAGTATGGCCGAATTGTAGTCAAAAAAATAAATTTGTTTTTCTTGCTGTCATACTTGATCGCAAGACTGTATTTATTCCGTCTTTTGAAATACCACATATATTGCCATCTGATCATGTGATTTACCCGAATTGTCTCCAAATTTGTAATATAAGACGATGTAAGTACTGTGATTCGAATGTATGCGAAGACTGTAAAAGCCCCGAGAATGTACAGTTGGAGAAGAATAATAAAATAGAGACAGTCAAGCAGAGCGTTGGTCTTTGATTTACTTCTGCGTTCGGATTCTTACAGTAAGATCAGGTAATCTAGCAGGCCATTTCCTCGGACCCCCTCGTCCGATCCATCGTTGATGGTAAACATTGTTTAATGCGCCCCGGGCTACTTGGGAATAACCACATTGTTTGTCGCAACTCCAATGGCAGTTCTTCTAGTAATACTGGAAGATGGTCCCCCAAGAAGTTTGCATACTTTTCGCCATTTAAGTTGCCTTCAATAAAATATGGACCTATTTTAGGACAACTTGTCTCTAACTGAAATTTCTCTGAGTTTTAACTTCACTCGAGGCAGTAATGACTTCCTCAAAACAAATCTCGACCTTCTTATACCCGATTAATGATTTAGGCGTGCCAGTGTAGTGGTATCTAGCACTGAATAAATAAGACCTTTGAGACAAAGTCGTGTGCCCCATTGAGGAATACGACTGAGCATTGAAAATCAGGAATTATCATTTGAAAAATCAAAAGTGACCTTCGTTTGACCTTGAAAATGGGTCTCAAGGTCACCATCTTATGTCCCCTTCAGAACCTTGTGACTTTTGTCTGAAACATTTTTCGAGTAATTTGGATGTCTCAAGTTAAAAAACTCACCCTGTTTACTATGGTGATTGCGATATGCGGCAGACTTAGACGATTTTAACCCCAGGATAGGAATGGAGAACATTTTTCGTAAGCATAGTTGGTAAGCATAGCCTACACGACACGATTTCTGGTAGCAGACTTAGGCTTTTTGACTTTGCAGCGGAAGGAAATATCACTATAATAAGCACACAGTTTCCTCATCTTAATATTTACAAAAGGACATTATGGTCTCCAGATCATTAAATTCTAATTAAAATTGTTCACATTGCGATAGACAAAAGGCATGTCACAGGTACTATGGACAGCTGAACGTTCCGGGCAGGCAACATGGATTTGAATCATTACCTTGCTGCAGCCAAGGTGCGAATACAGATCTTCCAAGCTCCACATCAAAGCAGAACAACTGGTGCAATCACAAGACACCGCCAAAATCTTCGCCGCATGCATATACCGAAATCTCTCGACATCTCCTTCGCTGCCAGCATCAAGTACCGAAGACCAGAGGCAATGCTGCCAACAGAGAAGCCGCAAATCATGTATTGGGCTTCACCACCACTAAGAAATCCTTGGCTTGATGGAGAATGCCACCAAGTACATGCAGCTAAACAAGTGGCCTATAAAGGAAATATCACTATAATAAGCACACAGTTTCCTCATCTTAATATTTACAAAAGGACATTATGGTCTCCAGATCATTAAATTCTAATTAAAATTGATCACATTGCGATAGACAAAAGGCATGCCACAGGTACTATGGACAGCTGAACGTTCCGGGCAGGCAACATGGATTTGAATCATTACCTTGCTGCAGCCAAGGTGCGAATACAGATCTTCCAAGCTCCACATCAAAGCAGAACAACTGGTGCAATCACAAGACACCGCCAAAATCTTCGCCGCATGCATATACCGAAATCTCTCGACATCTCCTTCGCTGCCAGCATCAAGTTCCGAAGACCAGAGGCAATGCTGCCAACAGAGAAGCCGCAAATCATGTATTGGGCTTCACCACCACTAAGAAATCCTTGGCTTGATGGAGAATGCCACCAAGTACATGCAGCTAAACAAGTGGCCTATAAAGCCATGATGCTACGAAGGACGAGAGCTGCTTGTGAACTCGACGAACAGAAAAGTTAAGAAGAGGTAACGTGTCAAGACAAGATAACAAGAACAGAAAAATGTATAGATGAAGAAGAAAACCTTGTCGTAAAGTCACAGTCTCTGCTAAGAACATGGAAAAACTTTTTCTGCAGACTTTATAACGAAGACGAAACCCAACATCCCGTTGTCAGGCAGAATAGACTATTCAATTTAGGCGATGATAGCCAAAATTTCCGTCTACTTGACCGAAACGTACGAAAAAAAGTATCTTAGATAAGATTCAAACAATTTGCTAGACCTCAGATCTCGTCGGAATAGTGTATGACTGACTAATGAATGGAATCTTAGCCCGATTTACGAAGAAGGAGATCCTCTCAGCTGCTCCAGCTACAGAGTTAAAGTTCCCTCAACATCGGATATAAGATCTTATCTGCAATATTGTCTGCACGTCTGAAACTCTTCGTCAACAACCTGATATTTTTAATCGACCAAATCTTCACACTCCGGCAGATCCTAAACAGAACTCAAGAAATCTAAATTGATACCCACCATCTTTTTGTCGATTTTAAGGCCGCATATGACACCATTTATAGAGACAAGCTGGACGAGTCATGTCTAGTTTTTGCGTTCCTGCCAAACTCGTCCGTCTGTGCAGAATGACGATTGAGAAGGCTCACTGCTTCGTCAAGGTCGGTAATTTAACCGAGACCTTTGATGTCAAAAATGATTTTTCACAAGGCTATGCGCTGTCATGTGACTTCTTTAATATCATACTTGAAATAACGGTGTGAAACTCACAAGTGCATACTGGAGGCACAATGTTTCAAAAGTCTGCCAGTCGCACTTGTGTTTGGCTAAGAAGTTAATTGAGCAGTAAGGCCGTGCCACGAACAACTAAACAGACTCTATATAAGACCTTGATTATCCCATTCCGACTTTATGGAACAAGAACAGTCGGAATGGTCACCACCGCTCCGGCTCGCAGAGTTTTCGATTGTAACCCGAAATGATAACAGTAGAGAAAGAGCTCACCTATGGTGGCGAGTACAAAAAGAATGGGACCTCAAACGACCCAAGGTACACATCTGGATGCAAATACCTAAAGACCGGACTAACTCAAGTTACCTGTTAGTTGAGGCCCACCCAGCTTTACTCCGAACTATAGCACCACCTTAGTAAGTAAGTAAGTTAGTAAGTCACTCCGTCTGGTAGAGCTATAGGCCAAACCATAATAGACTTAGTATGTAAGCGAGATTAGTCTGTTGTGATTCCGTTTATCTGGCTGGGTTTGACAGTGACACCGTGAATTGAAATAACTCTGCATTCTCCCTAAATGCAAATTCAAAGGCTGCTTTGAACTCGGAAAACAAGTGCTTTGGTGGACAAGATGTAGACCGCATTCTTTATGCATTGTCTTAGAACAGAGAGGGAGAAGATTGATACTTCTGTGGATTGTACATAATATAATGCTGCAATTTCGGGAATAGTATCTTCTTCGGATCAAATTGTCAGTGTTGGTATTTTCCTGATCATATACCGTTGAAGTGTATGATAGAAGAAATGTGATAAGTCGTTGAAAAATTGGGTTCGTATTTTACAATATTCACTGCATGTTGAGCTTATGAAAGAAAAGTTGTATTTTTACTTTCCGTGTCCTAAACTTTTAGACATGACCTATTGAGTATTTTTTTGTCCACATCCCGTCAATCCTGGCTTTTATTCTTTCTTGGAAGAAACAATATGGTGTTCACTCTTTTTAGAAACTTTGTATATCATCAAGGTGCCAATATTTCTAATTTTTTTGCATGAAGGAGCAAACCATGCGTACTTTTTGAGTGGGTGATTGCGAAGACTATGTTATTGATTATGTCATGATACCTGATTATGGGTATGAGCGTAGCTAGGCTGCTTGCTGAATTTGTAATTAATCATGAGAACCTACCATAGTACTGCCTATTATCGTATAACCTATAGCGACGTGATCAATAAACTCAAGCAAATTATTTTCTGGAGTACCATTTGAACCTTCTTTTTGTTGTAATACAGGTGAGTAGATATTAAAGAAATTTAAAATTATTTCGGCACTGAATTATTGCAACGTTACTGCTTCCTTATAAGGAGTGAACCCAATATTTCTGTGCGGCTTACTACTGTTTTGTCAACCTTAGTTTGCAGCCACAGCGGTTTTGAAATGAAGTTTCATCCAGATATTATTTTTGTTTTACATAACATAAGCGAAAGCAAGTATAGGGTTGGATAGAAATATATTAACCTTCACCGTCAACTTTAGCTTCAGTTCAGGTAACCACATTGCAAATTCCTATGGGACATCAACGAAATTCAGGTACACATTGTATAACTCGCTTTGTAATTAGTGATTTGAAATATATTCAAACGAATATGATTGTTCCCTTTATGCCTAATAGCTATTTTATCAATAACAATAATTACAAATACCCTTGAGGAGCGAATTAACTCGTATTCGTGCTACTTCAAGGCATAAATTTTAATACATGCATTATCCGGAAGCAAAACCAGTAATTGTATGTATATAACTTTAGTGGAATGAAGAATTTAAAAATAAATAAACTCGTGGCGCGACAGTCTAATGTGGATTAGTCTCTCCACAAACTATGTTATTCGTCCTGTAGCAGATCGAAAAACTACGACTTTAAACGTCAGGGGAGTGAGATAGTTTTGGGTTTAAATCGAAGACCAACATGAAATGATAGAAAAAATATTTTTTCTCATGTCGGCAATATTTAGCAGTTAAGGTAAGGTTGAAGGTAGTTTGTATCAACTATCAACAAAGTCAACGGATTTTTGCCTTCCCTAGTATGTCCATATTTTTGTACAGTTCATAGAGTTCGCTCTTGTTCCTTTCCTCCACATAGAAATGACCAAATATTCGACGAAGGACTTTTCTGTTAAAAGAGCCTAAAACTTGTTCCACTGCAATACTTATCGTCCAACTTTCCAATCCGTAAAGCAGAACTGGCAGGATTAACGCTTTTAGAGCATGCTTTCGAATCTTTGCGTTAAGAGTTAAGTTGTTTCGACAGACCAAAGTACAACGGTTGCCTTGGTTTACTCTTTCTCTATTCTCTACCACGATGTCGTTTGTGGAGTTAACATTTGCCCCAAGGTAGGTGAACTGCTTAACTACCTCTAAGTCGAAAGTGGCATTTTGTCCTAGATGATGTGCGACGGAACAGTTTTTAGTCCACAGCATATTCGTTTTTTCCTCATTCACTTTGGGACCAACTCGTTTAGCTTCTTCTTAAATTGCCGTAAAGGCTTCAATTACGGCACGTTGCGTTGAGAACGTGCGATTATATCAATATTATCGACGTTTCCTAGAAGCTGATTAAGCACTAAATTGAAGAAGTCACACGACAGCGCATCTCCCTGCCGAAATCCGGTGCAGGTCTGATTTAATTCGGAAGTTATACTTCGATACTGCACGGCGAGAGTTTTCCAGTGTTGTGCGATGGCTATTGCATGATATAGTTCAGTGCGATTGATGCTGTCATATGCATTTTTGAAGCCGATGAAGAGGTGGTGTGTGTCAACTTGGTCTTTTCCAGAATCTGTGTTAATGTGATCATTTGGTCTGATGTCGCTTTGCCGGGCCGGAAGCCGCACTGGTATTGACGCCGATTTGTGCGATGCACTACGGTTCACATAGTACACTGGATAGGATCCTATTGGCGACGTATAGTAGGGATATGCGTCGATAGTTGTTGAATGACATAGGATCGCCCTTCTTGTAGATGAGCAGGTACAACTGATATTCCAGTCGTCGGGCATGCTTTCGTCTTTCCATGCTTTGCAAATTATGTGGCGCATGCTCCTTGTCAAAATATTACCTCCGTGTTTGTAGAGCTCAGAGTTCAGATGGGAGGCCATTCGAGCCAGCGGCTTTGTTGTTCTTCATCTTTTGTATAGCTGTGCCGACTAATTCTAAGCTGGGCGGGAGAATAAATTCTTCGACTGGAGATATGCTCTCTTCTTGCTTTATTACTCTCTCTTGATCATGTCCATTAAACAACTGCTGGAAGTGTTGCTTAAATATATCCAGAATTCTCTGTTGGTCAGTGATTACCTTCGCAATTTGAAAGTGCTTGGAGAACCGTTTTAAAGTCATTAGCTAGCTTTTTGGGTTTTCTTAAAAAGCTCCCAATATTTTCAGCCACCTTCAGAGATCTTCGTCCAGGCGCTCTCTGTAGTCTCTTGTTATTTCCGGTATGCGTAGGCGTTTAATGTCAACATTTGCTCCTCTAAATGGTTTAACATCCAGGATATTTGACGAGTTTGACCATCTGAAGTTAGCCAGGTCGCTTTGTGGATTCTTTTGTAAAGCAATCTCCTGTTACATACTCGTATCACTTTATTACTAGCTTTCACAAAGTCTGCGAGTCGAAATTCGTTATCTATTTTCGTCTCATACAGGCTATATTTTCTAAACACTTCGCCAAAGATGTTCTTTTTATCGATTTTTGCAAAGAAGTTCCCTAATACAATTTCAGTTTCGTACTCGGACAGGTTCCGTCCAGGAGGTCAAATAATTCCTCCTTGATGGGTTCTTTTAAACTTTGTTGTTAGAGGCGTGAGTACATATGGATGATATAAATGACCTTAAATTTGACACGCTTTCTCACGACGAATCCGCATCAAAATATGTGTAACATTTTGTGACAGCGAGAATAAATGTCGCAATCTATTCTTTTTATTATTACCGATCCGAGACTGAATTGTGTTCATTCATAACTTTTTTTTACGTCAGTGGGTTTCAATCCACAGCACAACCGCCATTCTGATCGAAGAGAGGTTGCTGTATGCATAAGTTCACTACCCAGCGAGTGTCGGAGTATCTATCCAGCGGCGCCACAAGGAGGCTGCATGTCAATTTGGATTGGACATTGACAAGGATCGCTCTGGCCTTCGCTGGGTTGAAGGCAGTCAGGAGCTTTGCCCTGTATGTTCGTTCCTACGTTTGCATACAGCGCGGGTGAAGGAAAGTTAGGGAGAAAGAAGGAGAGATACAAAATAACTAGGAAATAAGGAGATCGGCTGGCCATTCCACAGGCGAGTTGTGTTGCTTTCAATGTACATTTGAAAGTGGTTTTGAGACGGGTGTTACGGGTGAAGGTTTGAGGGGGCGTAATGCTACTGCCATTTCAATAGAGTACTAGTGGTAAAAATGGTGATAGAACAAGGTGAAACAGGAGACATTTTGTCGGTTTTGAGTTTTATAGCACAGTTTTGGATCCTAGCTAGCAGGTTTAGAGAGGTTTCAGAAGCATCTGACAAGATGCGGGCATTAAACCCAAATCAGAGTTATTTTTTTCTACCGTTTAAGGAAATCTAGATATTTCGTATTTTTGACGACATCACCACCACATCTTTCCTTAGTTGTCGATGACACACATACCGAGAATGGAAAGTTCTTTAGTTTCAAGGATGCAAGCGCCATTTATGGATAATGATTGGGTACTTAGTCGCTTTAACGACGTCAAGCAGCATTAGAATCACTGAATTCTGTTAGTTGTTCCCCAATTGATTATTTTCTTAATATCAGAATTTAATGAGCTAAACATCCATGTCTTGTACGTTAATAAGAATATCGGTAACAGAACGGAACCCTGTGGCACACCAGAATTTATTTTGTGGATATCAGACTTGAAACCATACAAAACAGCAAGCTTACGCAGTGGACTTGACTAAAGAGGTGACAGTTGGAATGTCTTTGTAAATGAGCGTTGGAATGGAGAATAAGGTAGAACTTATGATATTTTAGCGAGCCAACAAAAATTTTACTACCGAAGGGATACACGCTTAAGAAAGGAAGTTGCAGTTATTCTTAACTCGTTAAATTTTTTTTCGGTTTTCCTGTATTCCCTAACTCTGACTCTGCAGCTCGATTCGTACCAAGCTTTTTTTTTGCCTTGATATTCTTCATCAGATAAAGGATAAAGGATCTCATTCTAAAGAGAATGGTGTCGGTAATCTTATCAGCAGCGCATCAACGCCGTTATTGAGGAAACATAACGACCACCTAAAATTCCTAAAGCCATTGTTTAGTTCCCTCCAATTGGATTTGTCGTATTGCCGTATGGTGTTTTTCTTTTTGAATCATTTTTCTAACTGAGTATTCAGTGTATACGGAATTAACTGATATGACACAATGATCTGACGAGTCTACAGTAATTACTTATCAGGGTGAGAAGTTAAATACAAGTTCAGGATGTTGGCAGTATGACTATCAACATCTGGATATTCCCATGGGCTCATTTATAATACAAGTTGGGTCAAGTTGTTTTCCGCAGTGAAAATCTCAACACACCGTACGTCATGTGTTGTCTGTCAAGAATGTCGAAGTCACCTAGAATTGTGTATATTGCAGTCGCCCATAGTAACGATTTCAGTATGAGGACACAAGGATACAATTCATTGTATGGAGTTAGACTACCCATCAAACTCGTTAAGGGTCAAATTGCTGTCCAGTTTGGGATTTCTGTAAAAAAAAAAAAAAGCAATGTGGATAATTTGCTTACGGAGATCAAATTTTACCTCAAGAAATTGAATTTCTCATTGGAATAGGATTAGATTGTGCTGAGGTTTGGTAAACTGCATCACTATGCACGTAAATTGATTTTAAGGGCATTTCCAGGGCACTACTAATCATGAGAGGATTTTCTTATTTATTTCTTAGAAAGTCTAATGGCACGTGGTAAAAGATAGGAGATCTTTTCTTGGCAAATTAAATCTCCGCCTGTTTTCTTGTATTATTTTTTGCAAACGTTGCTGCAGATTTGAGTTAAGTAACTGGACGCAGCTGGTATATTACATATGAGGAAACAAATGGATGGGTCTAAGTTCATTAAAATCATGTTACCATAATGTTTACGGCTACTTATGTTGGCTCTAGGAAAAAACTTCATAACCCTATTGGGACTTGCCTATATACTGACTCCTGTACCTATATACTAACTTCATGTCCTACGGTTGCATGTAATGAAAACTGATTCTCGTATCCACTCACTTCAAGTACAAAACGCTTATCAATACTGTTTCACTAGACTCTACTTAAAAAAACTGATAATGAGTGTTATTTTGGCAATGATAGTGGGTGTACTAAGTATTTGCCTTTAATTAATCCCCTCGAAACAGAGAATATCGTTCTCACAAAACGATGGAGCTTAAACCAGTCGGGACACATTTTTCAACCAAATAACTAGATGAAAATAAATAAATAGCCTAAAATAAATTCTTAGGCTAAAATGTAAACCTTAACCGAACCGAAGAATGTATTTTCATTATGGGTTGCACACTGAAGCCCGGTCTAAGAGAGGTGCCTTTGTGTTACAATTGCATCGGATTTTTGACCTCATTGTGATTAATCTTACAATGACGCCAGAAGTTCGATTTCAATGCATGATGTGAGTTGAAGAAATGTAAATATAAATATAAAAGTATCCTCACACATGATTTAGGCAAGCGAAGTTGGGGAATTTTAATGAGATTATATTTTTCATTAGAATAAGCGTAGTGTGTATGCATATTTTCATAACGAAGACGAATCAATCCTTGTGTCAATGCATTATGTTGAGAACAATAGATACGATGAGGTCTCAAATGGTGATAAAGATGACAGCGAACAACGTGTCGCTGATCTAGATCAAGTTAAGATGGTAATATCGAAGGTAAACCCTAGCAGATCTGGCGATGTAAATGGACTGCCTGCTGAGCTGTTCCAAGCAGTTGGAGTTGATTTGGATGGGAACATATACCAATTTATTTTGAAGATATAGTCAAAACAACGTTTTTCCGCTCCACCGGAGATGACAACCTTTTGGCCGCTCCAACTATGATATAGAGGAATGTGTCTCCTTAAATCACCTTTTTTCTGTCGGACTATGGAACTATTCATAAAGAATGTGATTTGTACATATCAGTGTGGCTACAGTCTAAGAAAGTGGACCATCGGTCGAACATTCACACTAGGTCTTATCTATGAAAGAACCAGTAATTACAAATGGGCACTCATTATCTATTTGTTGCGCTAAAAACCTCATACGACAGGTTGCAAAGGCATGGGCTATATGACACCATTTTTAGTTTTAACATCACTGCCGAACTCAGCAGGTTGTGCACAGGTTGTCTCATCAAGGCCGGAAATGAATTATGCGAGATCCTCAATGCCAAGAAAAAACTCACTGGTCAACAAAAAAGGCATCACATTGGTATGATTGGACTAACCGTCAATGAAGCTTCTGTAACTATTAAAGAGGTGTGCGTGCATGGCAAAATACATACTGGCATCAGAAAAGAAAGCACACCATCGACGGCCTGGACAGACGTCACCATTGTCAATAATAACTTGGAGGTAATTAAAGACTTCATCTCCCTTGGAGATGTTATAAGCAGCTATAAGCATCAACGACATCATTGCAGACAACCGCAGTTTCTTTGGACACAGGAGGCAATTTAGAAAAAGATTATTTTCTTGTGAGACCAAACTGGCTTTATATTTGCAAGGTCCTTATCACACCGGTCCGACTCTATGATGCAGTCTTAGACCTTGTCGAAAGGGGATGAAAAATCTTTTGGTGATTTCGTGAAAGATGAGGCGAGTGATTAACCATATCCATCGGCCCTTTCAAGGTTCAACATTTCAAAATAAACATTTCGGAAAGTAAGTATGTTCGAGCTGTAATAGTGGTCTTTCCAGTAACGCGTAGTCATAGGTATAGACGCAGTACTATGATCAATTTGACCAACCGGCCTCCTACTTTCTTGGTGAGGAATATGGGAGCCTTTTAGGCTCATTGATGCAATTTGATAAACCTCACTGTTTTGCCCAAGAGAATCCTTCCTAATGGCGATCATGGTACATCTTGAAAGCCAAGTTGCTGATATTCTTTCTAAGTGACCGAACAATAGGAAAATAGTTTAGAGAAGAGGCAACCTGCTCTTTGTGTGTAATCCTATCAAGATAATGAAAAAATTACATTCCTTATAGTAGCCTCACATTTTACCTTAATAGAAGAGCTTTAAATTTGAAACAACTTTGAAATTGAAAACCGCTAATTAGCTCCGACACTTAGATCATTTTGGCTTAGTAATAGCGGATCGACCAAGCTGTGTCAAAACTAAACTAACTTGACCAATTCACTGGAATGGCTCAGCATTTTCAGTGAAAGACACCGATATGTTTTTTCACTTGCTAGAGTATGACTCATGCATGTGCATGCATTAAGAGGAAGGCACCAATTCTAGCAGCTCTATCAGTTAAAGCATGAATTATACCGCCAAGAGCGGTACTACTTCTCCTTTCTGTACTTTCTTAGTTAACATCGACTTAACATAGATTCATGTTCCCCTGTTAACTTGACTCAACTTGTCTAAGATACATTCAAGGTGTGTCAACAAGTTGTTTTACTGACTTATTGCTGCAACACCTCCTCATCAGTTCAACTTATGTTTCTCAACAAATGTATATTGAAATAGGAATACGATCCAACTGCAACAAATGTCGAATCAACATTGAAACAATAACATGTTGACGTAAACATGTTTAGTTAGAAAAATTTCAGCATCTACAGACTTTGCAACAAAAATGAGAATGAACCACAGAAAATGAAAAAAAGTATCTCAATGCGATTGGACTTTAGTTGCAAAGCAGCCTTTACAAAGTGTAGATAGACAAATATGTGTGTGACGCTAAATTTCTCTCCTACTTAGCAACGACGGTTCCGATATTTATTGAGTGTGGAATTTGACAAGAACTCGTAAATTATTCATTCCAACACACAAAGGCTACTTGTATTGATTGTGCTAATCACAGTAAATAGGTTTCCTTTGTATCCGAAAGGAATGTGCTACACAAACAAACTCCATCATCGGCTGCATATAAGTAAATACCTTCAAAAGGATTGTTTACATTAACACATTTGATTGAAACGGTGGGAAACAAAAGAAATCTCATTTAACGCTTCTTTTTGTCTTATCGTCAATTACAAGTATTTTGGAGGAAGGATTAAAGTATGCACAGCACACGCATTAAAAATTCAGAAGATACCACCAACAAGACCAAAGCAAAAACCAATTCAACCGCACTGACAGTCGACTTGTCAATATGTCATCTTTTGCTTTGATTTCTGTCGGAGTCAAGTGCATGTTAATCCCTTGGCAAAGCGCAAAGTGGCATAGCGACTTTGGATGACTTCAAGGAGTGAATAGTGATGGCGATGGCGGTGGCGATGGCGGTGGCGATGACGATGTCGATGGTGAATGGCGAGTATACTATATTGTGACATTCCGGAATGAATCCCTTCTGCTTATTGTGGAGGAAGATTGCCCCATCTGGTTGGCCATGGATTATTATCTGACATCTCTGAGCAAGCGATTTGCATGGAGGCGACACATTCGAAGGATGTCAAGATGTTGGCGACGACGATGATGATGATGATAATGATGATGATGATGATGATGATGATGATGATGGTAATGATTCGGTCCGGACGGGAGATGCCGGGAGGGTCCACCTAAGTCAGTGGCAATGAATGAGTTAAGACTTACGATTGTCAAGGAGAAGATTTTGAGGCCAAAATGAAGGTGGTTTTGTGGTTTTGACATATAGACGATTGCCAATGGATGTGGAAGTGTGACTGTGTGGTAATTAAATCCGAAAGTTGGGTCACTTAATTTAGACGTTAATGGGGCATTTAGGTCCAGCGGTAGTAGGTAGGTATTAATGTGGAAATGGAAAAGACATATCAAGAATGTCAGCTTAGGATTTAAGGTTTATAAAAGTGTCAGCGAAATGGATTTCAAGTAAATTGGACTGGGAGTGGGAGACTTGCAGATGTTTTTAAATGATCAAAGATTTCACAAATGGTTGCAAGATTCAAATTTATGTGATAGTTATTGGGACTCACGTACATGGGATTTATTGGAGAGAAAAAGTCAGTTTTCTCTTAGCAGTTACGAGATTGACTTAATTTGAAATGTGCCATCTCTATGGTTCAATAGAAATTAATGTATTTTAATGACTACACTATGAAGGTCTCATCTGGATGTTTTAGATATCTTTTATACATTTATACTTCGCTACATACTTTAAGATCCAACAAAACGAAAACAGATACAATGGCTTATTCGAGAAATATGTAATTGGTCCCTAGCACAACTCGTAAAGGATTTTTAATAAATTTACACTTCGACGGCCTTCGGAATCACGTCATATGAACATTTTAATTCGCACAGTGACACAGAGATTGCGGATGCTATCAAATAATGAAGTTGAATTTGACTGTGCTGAATTGAGCCTGAATTAAATTGAGAATTAAATTAAACCGTTTCGTATTCTCTGTCAGAGTATCTTCTGACAATTGAATTTCTGTTCAGTATAGCTAAATTTATTTTTCATTCCACATGAGCTCGCCAACTAAGACGACGCCTTCCTTTACCGTGTTGCCGTTTGGTTTCTAATAAGGTGTCATTACAAGAGTTTTTAGCGCTTATAGCCGTCACCATTCTTCACATTCTGACGAGCCTTGCAATGATGATAACACCGGACATGGTTCTGTGTAGATTGTCTCTATAGATGCCGGAATATGCAGTATTAAAATTGATTAAGAAATGATTGGTATCGGTGTGGTTTTCTATTGCTTCTTTCACTATCTGCCAACTGCATAATTGCATAACCCAGGCGAAAAATTATGTTTCGTATGATTTGGTACTACTATTGCAGGCAGAAGCCGAACTTCTTGAATACTGAATTCCAGGGAAATGCAGCCGAGATAATAGTCAGAATACTTTTTGAGACAGTAACAAATGAAATATGAAAGACACTCATCTCCTCGATTTCATAACTTCATCTGACCTGATTATTGACAATGTTGATTGCTACCCAACATTTTTTACGAAAGTAAGACGGCAAATAATCGACTTAATGTTATCCAGCAAATTCGCTAAAAACACAATCGATTTGAAAAAACTGTCAGAGATCTCCGTATGAGACCATAGGTACAACGAATTCAGACTCAGATGCGAAACGTCGATCTTATTGAACAGCAGGAATCCGCGGAGAAACAACTGCACACGGTCTAAGGACGAGATAAACAAGTCTGTTAATTCTATCCCCTAAATTCAGAACATATTTAAAACTAAAAAGAGTTACTCAGAATCTGAACGATGCCCATATCAAGTGCTTTGAACTGACATATATATCCAACTAGGAAACAATCGTACTGATCGCTTGCTCAATGATGGAGCGCAGACCTGCAGCGATGAGATGTGGACAGCAGAAAACTAATCAAGAATCTTTACAGATCCAAACAGAAATAACCTTAGAAGTCGGTGAAACCAGTAGGCAAGGAAAAGCTTTCAATCACATTCTAAGTAACCTAAATAGAATCAGCTTATAAGTTGGAAGTGAGCTGAATTACACAACACTCTGTAGCTAGTGTGTGTCATCTTCAAACGTGCTGTTCTTTGATAGCTTCAAGTCGCATAGCACCGATTGCATTTGTCCAGTTCTTCCAATGTTAGCCTGGCACTGTGCAGGGCATTTTCATCGACATTAAGGGTGCTTTCTACGATGTAGATTTTGATGACAATGTGTAACAAGACAATATTTGTGAATAAGATTCTGGTTGGCGGAGGACCATGTGTTTTTACATAGCTGGTGCGAAGAAAAATTAAGGGGGAAAGAATAGGTACCGATAGGAACCGATGTACATTGCATTTAAATGTCTGAAAGCTACAATGACTACAAAATAAAGAGCTTGGCAGTGCATTTCACAGGCGACTTGTTCTGCTAAGGAACGAACCACTATATTTCAGAGTACGCCCGAAAGTGTGCTTGAGGGTATATTGATGAGCATTCAAAGCGATACGGGTGTTACGGTTGAAAGTTTGAAGGGGCGGAATGCTACTGGCGATTTCTATGGAGCATTGGTGGTGAAAATAGCGAAATAGCGAAAGTGAGACAGGACACATTACGTCAGTGCTCAAGAGCGTCAATTTATTGACTGATATTAGGATCACCTATGAGTTTTATCGTACGTACCAGGTGCAAAGATGTTTTAGGAGCACATGAACAGATGTGGGCATTGTACTCCAATTTTAGGAGGATGAATACCTTATATATTGAGGCCAATCAGATGGGGTGAAATATTTCCTATATCTTGAGGAAACTTAGACATTTTGCAGCATTTTTGGCAACATCGAATATGAAGTCATTCTATGGTAGGTTGTCACTGACACACATATCGAGAATGAAGAGTTTTTCGGTTTCTACGATGCACGTGTCATTCATGGATAATGACTGGGTACTTCGATTTTGCTTCGATACAATGCCATTCCCGTTCTACAGCCGAAAAATAGGTTCGTGCGTCGGGGAAAGGATATGAAAGCAGAGAGTACTGTCATCAGCAAAGGAATATATGATTTAAATTACAAGTAGCAGATAAGAGATAATTAGTAAAAATTAAAAAGAGTGTTGGAGATAGAACGGAGCCCTGGAGTACACTAGCATTTATTTTGTGAATATCAGACTTGAAACCGTCCAACACAACATGAATTGAACGTTACGAAAGTAATTTTTAATTCATTGAAGAAGAGATTCATCGACCGAAAATGCACACATGACTTAAAAATTGACGCTTTGGTTCCCCGATTCGTGTGACATGTCACCAAATCACCAGTGGACTTCTTGCTACGAAAACCATATATTTATGAGCTTAGGATTTTTCAACGTTTCCATGATCTTGCCAAGAAGGGACGTAAATGCAATAAGTCTGTAGAAAAAGAAAGAAGAAGATTCTCCTTTTTTAGGAACGGGCTGCACAAATGCTGTTTTCCATCTGCTCGGAAAGAAACCTAAAGAGTAGGATTGATGAAAAAGCTTACGCAATGGTTTTGCAAGCGATTAAGATCACCTTTTCAGAAGAAGGGAAGATAACCATCTGGACCAGCAGATTTGTGTATGTTAAAATATTTAATTAGTAGCTACTACACAAATGCGAAAGTGGATTCGTCGCATTGAAGATTCGACTTAAGTTCAATTTAATTAAAATTTAATTCATGACTTGCAATTATAATTTTACCTTCAAACATTTAAGTTATAATTTTTATCATCTTTAGTATGTTACATTATTGTATAGGGTTTTCTTATAACGACTTGACAACTTTTTTTTTTAAATAAAAGGCAAACCATTTGAGATATTTCAAAAACTTTATTATTAGCTTGAAGTACAATCAAAATGTTTATGAATGGAACTCGACTTTGTTCATATGGCCACCGCGGGCACGTTTGCAGCGGTCGGTTCGTTGGACCCAATTTTTAACGACTCGGCCACACATTTCTGCCGAAACGACCGCTATTTCGTATTCAATGTTGGCTCTGAGCTCTTCTAACATCGTTGGCGTCAAACGTCGCCGCTTGATACAGAAAATAGTCAAGCGGCGTTAAATCGCACGAACGAGGCGGTCAATCGATTCACCCATGTTTTGAGATAACACGCTCACCATACTTACTCTTCAATAAATCGATTGTAGCGTGTGCTGTGTGGCTTGTGGCACCATCCTGTTGAAACCACATGTCGTCCAAGTCCATATTTCCCAATTCGGGCCAAAAATAATCGGTGATCAGTTCTGATCAGAATCAGTTATTTTTTGTGGATGAAGTGGTGATTCATGAAGCACATGTGGGTTTTCATCCGACGAATAACGCATATTTTGTTTATTGACGAACCCATTGAGCCAAAAATGAGCTTCGTCACTGAAAATGACTTTGCGATGAAATTCATCATCTTAGCGCATCTCTCCAGAACTCAATCGGAGAACGTACGTCAGTTCAAATGGTCCATCGGCTCCAATTCTTGAGTCAGCTTGAACTTGTATAGGTGTAAACCAAGATCCTTACGCAAAATACGCCATAATGTGGTCTGAGCGATGCCCAATTCTTGAGAACGCCGTGGAATTGACTGATTTGGATCGTTTGCTACGGACGTCTGAACGGCAGCGATATTTTCGACACTTCTACCAACCCGTTGTCTCACTGACACTTCAACATCACACAACGAATATGTAGACTCAAATTTTTGCACTAAACTATTTATTGCCTGTCTACTAGGGCGAGCATTACGATCGAAAATTGGAGTTAACGCTCTTAAAGTTGCAGTCACCGTCTCCGATGAGTTTACTGATGAGTTTACCATGATGAGTTTACTGAATAAATTGACAGTGACAATTTGATGATTAGTGAAAGAGTGCGTTCACAAAATAAATTCAAAGTTGTCAACTCCCTATTGGAAAACTCCCTATTTGAAAAGAAAAATAGTGTTTTATAGGTTGTAAAAGTAAAGCGACAAAATCCTTTGCAAAGCGTAAATGTTGTATATTCTGCGGAAGTTTTTGGGCAACGAGTTCCATAAACGAATAGCATTGATGAAAAACTGACGTTTAGATAAGGCGGGTGAAGCGTTGGTTATTGATCATGTTTGTGCGATTGGAAAAAGTGAAAACCAATCGTTCATAAGAAATAAGAAAGCTGTAGTGATTGAATTATTCAACCTAGCAAGACCAAAGTTCTATATTTTAAGAAATTACTAAACGACCTGCCAAAAATATGCCTTGAGAAATTTAAAATGTGATCAAATCGTCTCAAACCGAATATATTTTGAGCCATCTTGTTAAAAGTCACATTCAGTTTCCTCCGGCAACTTGCGTCGCAATGACAAAAAATTTGCCATGCGTAAGTTAGGATTGGGACAACTAGAGTTTTCGCCAGCATAGGTCGAGTTTTCATTGGTGTAAAGCTGGGACTTCCAAAACCTTTGTTATGCACCACAATTTTTTCCAACGATGGAGTTTATGTGATCATTCCAACTTAGTATTTTTTGCTGAGTCAACATAGCTTATAGGTCTATCGTTAAGATAGAGACTGGGACAAGTCAAGGCTTTTCTTATGTATTACAATGCACTTTGATTTCTCAGGGTTTAGTACTAGACCATTATGTTTAGACCACATCAATAGTCGATTTAGCTACTGTTTGAAGCATTGAACTTATTGTTCAATAAAATCAATAGCACAACTCTTGTGCAGCTGCACGTCATCTGCATACATGTGACCCTTTGAGTGAACAATTACGGTTGTAAGGTCATTTAGTAAAGAGAGAACAACAATGGACTCAGGATCGAGCCTTGTGGTACAACTTGACTGCTGATGATGAAGAGTGATATAAATTTAGTAATTATCCTAATAGAACTTTGTGAATTACACTATTGAAGGCCTTGGAGAAATCAAGCAGAATAAGAAAAAATAGCATGTTCTGATCAATAGATTGCCTTATTTCATGTACTACCTTTATAAGAGCTGCTATGCAACTTATGCTATGCTTTGGTCTTAACCCGGACTGATCTGGGGCAAGTAAACTAAACCTGTTTAAATGTGTATTTATTTGCTTGTGCATTATTCTCTCGATGACTTTAGAAAGGAATGGTAGAATAGAAATCGGTCTAAAATTGCCACCACCAGAGGCTTTGGGTAAAGAAATAACTTTTGCCAGTTTTCAGAATTCCCCAGTGGTAAAAATAGTGCTGAACAAGTGTGTAATGTAAGGTAAAATTAAAGGCAGAACTGCCCTAATAAACACAGGGTTTATGACATCGATGCCTCCAGCGTTCGATTTGACAGATATAAAAGTCTCGACCACATCAGTATTGTCAATACGAGAAAATTCAAAAGACTGCACAGTACCTGGACTACCTGGACTTATGGCTTCACTATCACTGGTAAACGTACAGATGAGATGAAGTTTTTATTTAGCTCATTTGCACCGATATTATGCACAGAAACGGGTTTAAATTTTCAATCCAATGTCACGCAAATTGTTCCATAAGTGACGGCTATTTAAGGAGAGGTCGAGTCGTTCGCCAAATACCCTAGCTTTCTCCAATCTTATTTTACCAATAACTCTATTACAAGGGTACAAAAACTTCTACGGTGCTCTTCCAGACGAAATCTTTTCCATGTTTTATACGCCTCATTCCTTTGAGCTTTGATTTCATGATGTAAACCAAGGCTTATATGCATTACTAATGGATGTAGGTCTATCAAAGAGGAGATCTATGTTAGAATGTAAGAATTCAGCTTGAGTATCGGGAGTGGTCATGTAATACATTTGGTTCCAATCGATTGCGCGTATACTGTTTTCGAGGGCAGATTAATCGATATTTTGAAAAACGCGAAACTGGAATGTGGTAGTTGTTTTAGGTATACTGAAATGGAATGTTAGATATATAAAATCATACTTGGAGAATGCGGTTGAAGTTGGTTGTAAAAAAGAACTCTGTTCATATCGCTTATAAAGAAAACATCTAGCAGTGTGTTAAAACTTGGAATAAAAGTGTGTGGGGGAAGTGGAATTTATCGCAAAGAGGTTGAAATTAATCATGCAATTAGTCAGATGCTTTTCAACTATAAGGTTACTGTTGAAATCACAGCATAACACTATATTTGTTGACCTTGTAGCAATGTCCTCTAATACGGATATAAGTGGTAACAGATCTACAGATATGTTGGGTCTGTAGACGGTGCCAAGTAGAAGCCTATCCTCACCGTTTACCAGGTCAACAAATATGTATTCCATAGGAAAACTGGATGGTGAATTGCACCGTAACACACAAGTAATCCCTTGTCTAACGTACACGGCAACGTCTCCACGAGCGGTATAACTCCTGTTGAATGTCATTGTAAATTAGCATTAGGATGAGACAGAATTTATAATGTTTTTGACGAGCGACCATTGGAGCATTGTAGTATTTTCTGTCTCAGTTTTTGGTCGTTTTGAAATTCCACACGCTGAAAAAAGTTGTTGCTGTCATTTCTGACTCGTTTGAACTTTTTTCGGTTTTCTTCGGTGAGGTTGGTCTTGTAGGACCAAAAAAAAAAACATTTCCCTTACCCTGACAGTTCGAGTAGTACCATGTCTTTTCTTTTGGCTTGATACTCTTCAACCTTTGACAAATAAAGGATCCCATTTTAAAGAAAATGATGTCTGTGATCATATTAGCAGCGGCATCCACGTCGTTATCGAGGAAACATAGCGACCAGTTAAAATTCCTTAAGAAGCTGTTAAGACCGCTCTAATTGGCTTCCTTGTATTTTGCTCTTTTAGGAATCTTTTCTCTAACTGTGTGGTCGAGAAATTAGCTGATATAACACAGCGGTCCTAGAGAGATAGCACACTTACCTTGTATTTATCAGGTTTTGGTTGAATTTCATGAATTTTAAATGACGTCTCAATGATCCAGTTGTACCACTGGAACAGCGTAAAGAATTATTTTTGTTTTTGTTTTGTTTTAAGTATACAAAATTCCAATTTATAGGATTTTCTAATAAGGACTTGACAACTTTTTTTTTTTAATAAAAGGCAAACCATTTGAGATATTTCAAAAACTTTATTATTGATTTGAAGTACAATCAAAATATTTTTGAATGGAACTCGACTTCGTTCATATGGCCACCGCGGGCACGCTTGCAGCGGTCGATTCGTTGGACCCAATTTTCAACAACTCGACCACACATTTCGGCCGAAACGGCCGCTATTTCGCGCTCAATGTTGGCTCTGAGCTCTTCCAACGTCGTCGGCGTGTTGGCATAAGCCAATGACTTAAAGTAGCCCCACAGAAAATAGTCAAACGGCGTTAAATTGCACGAACGAGGCAGCCAATCGACTGGCCCATGTCTTGAGATAACACGCTCACCATACTTACTCTTGAATAAATCGATTGTAACGTGTGCTGTGTGGCTTGTGGCACCATCCTGTTGAAACCACATGTCGTCCAAGTCCATATCTTCCAATTCAGGCCAAAAACAATCGGTGATTATGGCGCAATAACGCTGACCATTCACAGTAACGTTAGGATCGTTATCGTCGACGAAAAAATATGGCCCAATAACGCCGCCGGCATGCAAACCGCACCAAACAGTTATTTTTTGTGGATGAAGTGTTGATTCATGAAGCACATGTGGGTTTTCACCTGACCAATAACGCATATTTTGGTTATTGACGAACCCATTGAGCCAAAAATGAGCTTCGTCACCGAAAATGATTTTTCGATGAAATTCATCATCTTGGCGCATCTTCTCCAGAACCCAATCGGAGAACGTACGTCAGTTCAAATGGTCCATCGGCTCCAATCCTTGAGTCTAAACCAAGATCCTTACGCAAAATATGCCATAATGTGGTCTGAGCGATGCTCAATTCTGAGAACGCCGTGGAATTGACTGATTTGGATCGTTTGCTACGGATGTCTGAACGGCAGCGATATTTTCGACACTTCTACCAACCAGTTGTCTCACTGATACGGCAACATCACACAACGAATATGTAGACTCAAATTTTTGCACTAAACTTGTTATTGCCTGTCTACTAGGGCGAGCATTACGACCGAAAATTTGAGTTAACGCCCTTAAAGTTGCGTCTCCGAATATCTTTTACTTTATTACGATTGAAATGTTGAACATACTGAATAAATTGGCAGTGACAGTTTGATGATTAGTGAAAGAGTGCGTTTACAATTTAAATTCAAAGTTGTCAAGTTCTTATTGGAAAACCCTATATAAGCAATCAAGACCAAATTATTTTCAACTTGTCATGAATATTGCCGGTTGATTGATAGGAAACGGTAGAAACTAATGTCATTATCATCAACCGATCAACAGACTAACGGTCATCAAGAAGAAATAAAATATGAAAAACAAATGTCTGCAGTGGGGATTCCAATATAGGCATAGGCAACACAGAAACATGCCAAGGATTGGCATGAGTAGTTGACTAGAAATCAACAATAACCCAACTTGTCTACCCTAGTCACCCCATTAACCCATCGTTGCACTGAATTGCAGATCTACAACATTCCTTATTTGACGGTATAAGAATTGTATGTTCCTATTCCAAATCAGAGCAATGTTGCAAGAACGTAACATACCTTTTCTAAGCGCGATCGTGCCTCAAGTTCTCTATTTGATATTGATCATCAGTCAAAATTGAAATTTTGCATAAAGTCCATGTTTGTGTTTGAGCTCATTTCATTATTTTTGGGAAATTATTGTAAAACCAGTTTTTTCAATAAAAGTTATTTCGTTTTCAATCTATGTATGTTTATGTTCTTCGGTAAATTTGAGTTTTTGTTTCGTTTTTGAGCAGAGAAAGGCCGTAGTGAGGAAAAGCCGTATTGTTGCACATTTAAAACAATGCGCCCACATTGAACAAGTGTTCTAAGTGCGAAAGTGAAGACGAACTTCATTTTTCGTCCGATAAATGTGCTGAGGATTCTACATTTGTCCCTCAGGAAAAAAGCTCATCAATAAACGAATCGGACAATCTCCTGCAACTCAGCCGTGTACTTCTCGAAGAATTTCAGGAGGTGCAGAAACAAAGCCAGCAGAGCTAATGAACAAAAAAAATTTGAACAAACCAACATTATGCATATAGCGTACAAAAAGACCTAAACAAACCGATAAATGCTGAAATACACATCTACATATTATACGGATTTTGAATATTAGAAGTTAATGGTCCAATAAAATGGGAATATCGATAATAAAAGACACTATGTCACTAAAAATAGTAGCCCTGGAAAAGTTCTTGACTGTAGATGAGCAGATGTATTCAACCGAGGCTGGAAGTATTCTAAAACTAAACAAACCTCACAAATTGGGATTCAAACTACATATTTCTTTTGTGCAGGGTTAGGAGTTTTGGCTACAAGTTGGAGATGTATAGTGGTCAGGAAGTTATTATATGCTAAGGCGTGCCACAATTGGGTGCTGCCTCAAATGTTGTTGTGCATTTAGCGAGGCAAAAAACCAAACAATTGCAACTACAGTATTTACTTAGACAACTATTATACCTCCCTTTCGCTTATCGAATGACTAGGAGAAGCATTCATAATCTTGGAACAGTGAGAAGAAATAGAGTTCCGAATTGTAAGCTTCCTGACGAAACCTTTTTCATGGGGTACTTCAGTTGAGTTTTTGGCGATCACAATGGATTCCAATTTCAACAACTGCTTAGAAAGACAAAAAAATTGTTTCACTGGCGCGTCAAATTTTGCAGATAACAACCTTACATCCAATGTTCAACGATATGATAAAAAAAAAAAACAAAGTCCACGTATCGACCAAACGTCCATTTGTGCTGGTCGAATATAACCATCACATGGGAGGTGTGGACTTGATGGATAGAATTATTGCTAGCCACAAAATTTTACAAAGAAACAAATTTAGGTATATGCATTTGTTTTAACATCTTCTTGAGATGATTACGGCAAATGCGTGGCTACTCTTTCTATCTCATTTTTCAAAAAAAAACTTAACACATGCTGAGGGATTATAATTGTATTCATATCGACTTGAGCGCTAAGTTCTTTAAAAAAAAAAAAAAAAAAAAAATGTCATCCCGGTCAATTATTGTATAAAAAAGAAGCGCCGCTTCTAGAATTGCACGTGTATTTTTATTAACATATAGATAATAATAATAGGCTTGAAATCGAGAGCTCTAATCTGGTTACATAAAAAAACCCTATCTCTGCTAGCCCTGGAAATCAAAATAACAAAAATGTCTGTGCTTCAAGGGGTTAAGGGATCTATTTTGTTATGAATAAGACAAACGAAGCTGAGGTTTCATTCATCAGACATTGTTTCCTCCAATCAAATCCTGGTTTGATTGAACTTGGTGAACTTCTGTAGCTTTGCTATACCATACTTTGCTGGCTTTACTTCATTTTGATCAGGTGGACGAAGATATTAACTTTATTTGCCCAAGTTGAATGATTCGCTCCCATTGTAAATATTGTCCTGTTGTCAGCAGAGTTTGAGTGATTTTCCAAGTTCGTTGCACCGACTGTGACTCTTTTACTGATTTTCCTTGGTCATCTCTACAGGTTTTCGTACGGGTCTCGATAGCTTAGAGTTTGCTCCCCTACATTTCCTCAAGGAACTTTTTTTTTCTTCCCTTCTGCTTTACTCGGAGACCACATGAGTCGCTTTCGTCCTTCCACGCAAGGGCTACTTCACAAACGAGTTATATTACTACATGTGCTTGCCTATACTTTTCAAGGAGTTTAGTACTCGTAGGCACATCAATTGCAGTATTACTTCTTGGCGTCAAAGTCATTGTAAGAAAGAAGTTAAGGGATACCCAATCCCTAAAGTGTCTGGCGGTTGGATGCAATTGCAGACGATATATGGTATGCATACGAGTTGTGGCCTGTGAAATGTATGCATCTCGAAGTGCTCGTTCTATAGTTCTGGAAGAGCGCCTTGCTTCGATTGCAGAT
Source organism: Volucella inanis (assembly GCA_907269105.1). Lineage (NCBI taxonomy): Eukaryota > Metazoa > Arthropoda > Insecta > Diptera > Syrphidae > Volucella > Volucella inanis. The sequence goes on from OU026153.1 coordinate 42,069,080, forward strand.
ATTAAGTACTTTTTACTCGACCTAAAATGATCTCCGAATCCTTCTGCATTTTAGCACACTGTTGATTTCACCCTGATTCCGGTTCGTTTATTTATTAAGCGTCCTCCTTTCAGTGGTCATTTCCGACAGTACCTGGTGGCTACTGTAATGAGGTCAAATAAGTGCAATTGTACAATTATAGTTACATTTGCATTTTTCGAGTTCTAAATGCATGCAGGTGTGGACGATAAGATACAAGTAAGATGCAAGATGCAAAATGTTAAATGTCAACCCCAGAGGTGACCCCTTCGAAAGAGATATACTCCACTGTATACCATATGTTGGATATAAGGTATTGCCCCTGACGGAATTTATATTAAGGATCGATGTCGTTTTTCGACTTAGTAGTCCGCCTCTTCAGATCATTTAATTATGCATACAAACTTTACCTCTCTGGCCATTGAATACATACATGTAACATATCTGTATGACGATATTTTGACATCCGATGTTCAAATGGATGAGCTTGTCCAAAGAAGCATTTGAATTTTGAATGTCCAACTTTAGATTGAAAGTCCCTCTAGATATACGACAATTACCCTAAACCAATTCAATTCACCTGAAACTTACCGGTCAGCCATGTGCTTTTGTAGTCGTAGTCCCATTTGAAATTCCTTTTTTTTTATCTCTTCGATTGTTGATAAAGGTCATGAAACCCTTTTCATGTCCGAATTTTACTCCCACTGCACCAGTGTAGAGCGCATCAGCATATCATAAAAATATGCATTTCCAGCCCATATGCAGCCCGAAAGCAATTTTGCACAGCTACTCGCATAACGTTTTCTTGCTTCATGTCGTCCTTGAATTTCAAATTCTATTCCATGTTCGTATTCTTGGTATCCTTTCAATGAACACGTATACACGTACTCCCAAGGAGTACCACAAAAAAAAAAAAAAAAAAAAAAAATTCAACATTAAAAAGGAAGTTCTCACAAAAAACCCAAAGACTCCCGTCGTATCTCAGTCTCAATCTCACTTCTTTTGTCTGACCACGCCCTACATTTCCATGGTTTTTCATTCCTTTGGCTTTCAGTCGTCTTCTTCGTAGTCTAACTGTTGGCAATGGCCACTGTCTGCAAGGATCTATCCTCTTCAATTTGCACTCAATATTAATATTGACACTCTCAAACTAGCAGAACTCAATTTAAGTTTTCTCCTGCCAGTCGCGCCACTGTCTTCCTAAGTTTTTTTTTTTTTCCTTAGAGTCCACTGAAGAAGAAAAAGAGGATGTGGATGAGGGAATAAAGGAGAACGGTAACAGAAAAAGGAACTGAAAAAAGACAACAATTCCATTATTTTCCATTCCGTCTGTCTGTCCGTGCAAAGCTTCCTAAGCACATCGTCACCGGCAAAAAAAGGAAATGATCGTCTCAATGGCTTGTGGGAACTGGTGGCCAATGGGCGATAGTGGTAGTGGCAGCGAGTGCCCCCTATACCAGTGTTGTTGAGGTATTGATACTGATTTACTCTTAAAAGAGTAGTAGACAAAGCAGGTGGCAGATGCAATCGGCATGCCACTTGCAACTCGAATCACTTCAGCAGATGATAACTATTATTTACTATCGGAACAGAGCTTACAGACAAGGTATAAGTCCATTGTAGCCCTTATATGCTCATTGAACTGGAATTTCTTAGCCCTTTGAGTATTCGCTTCAGCGATAAAGTGCCTACAGAAACGGCACCAATCACATCAGAGTTGAGTGGTCTGCACTCTGATGCGAGCGTAAGCCCGTTTTGATTCAAAGGATCTTCCTCGGTGTCTTGTCAAGAGCTGCCAGAAAGCCGACGTCAAATCCCAATCCCAAACACTTAGCTGCGTTGGAGAAAGTTGTGAGTCAGGTCAGCCAGCTTCATCCCTCTTATAAAGAGTACGACCTCAGTTTTGAGACGAATGAGCAAAGACATCAGAACTTATAGAATCGTTAAGCACTAAGTCACCACCATAATAGTGGGTAGAGAACTCCACCACTGTTTCCCTCGTCGAAAGTTGAGCTGTCAAAAGCACTGCCCATGAAAATACCTAGTACGTTACGATTTCTGAAGCGGAGTCTTACAGTATATTCCGCTGGGATAGACAGGTTGCGTATTTTACAGAGGATGCATTCATAAAACAATCTAAATACGTAAAAAAGGCCATTCTTTCCATCCCCTTCAATATGAAGGAAATCAGACTGATAGGTCTGAAACTCTCGGCGAGTAGTCATCCTTTCCGATTTTCGGTATAGAAGCTACTATACGATTAAGTGTTCCCTTGGTTAGTAGTGAACCTGGTATATATATTTTTGTAGCATCGGGACCTGGCGACTTGAAACTGGTTGTTACATGTACAAGTATGTATCGACTTATCATTTACATTATCCTACAAAACTCATTAGTGGTTACAAGTTGCTTGAGCACGCTTCCAATTCTTTCTGAATTGCCGTTACAAACTTAGGGAGACGAGCATCATTGGATAAATCTTATTTCTCTTGATCAATTACCAAAAGGACGCCTAACCTAAATTCCAGCGATCACCTCAAATCTTGCAAGCTGTAATAGGGGCATCCATATAATAGGCTGCCCTTATTTTTCTGAACGTAGCTATATATCTCTCGTACTTGTATCTAACACTATCATTGCGAGCTACTGTACTTTAGCGACATTACAATACTAATCGCATTTCAGCAACTGGCAACAATTATAGTTAAACGTCGTAATGGGGAATACCCTAAAAGCTTAGACCACAAGAGGACCAACCGCACGTTTAGACAAGTTTCAGGTGACCCCGGTCTCATGTTTTACCAGAATATAGCTTCCGGTCGATCTTCGCAAGCTTGCGGTCACTTTCAGTTGGACACCTTACAGCCCAGAACTTGCAGCCTGCTTTCTTCGACGGTTGTTCATCAAAGCCCTACTCTAAAAAAGCCACCAGCTAAGAATACCTACTCCATAGTCTATTAAATATTTCTGTTGCAAAGTTACAAATTTTTTTTCGAAATGTATGGTGTCAGCGAATACTTCTTTGATATTGTAAGCTTTCCCATTAAGGGTGATGCCCATAGCCCGCAGCTCCCTATTATCCGAATGGATGAAACGTTCAAACAGAACATGTGTGCAAGACAGATCCCGCATGAATAACTTTCCACCTCGCTAAGTCTTCTTTTATGCAAGAAAGCGTTCAATAAGCCATGAACGGTTAGCAAGAAACCCAGGCTCGGGAAACTCCTAACTGGAAGGACGAAATGTATGCTTTACAAGACTGCCAGTTCTGCTGTATAGCGCCGAGTGCTAGAGGATAAGCAGGAAGTTCTCCCTTCCCAGGAAGATACTGGGCTACTTCAAAAAAAAAAAAAATTCTTCGACGAATTTTTGATCCTGTGAGCGAGGAGGGCGAATGCAAAAGAAGATACAATCACGAACTCTATGAGCTGTATCAAGATGTGGATGTAGTCCAAAAAGCTAAAAAAACGTCGACAACATTGGTTCGGCCACAACGAACGTATGTACAATTATGCTCCAGATAAGAGGATCTTCGATTTTTAGCCACAGGTTCGAGACGACAGAAAGGTCCAACCTCCGTTTTAAAGACCAAGCCAGCAGCGTAAGTGGCAGAGCGCTTGGCCTGGATACTAAGAAGCAGGGTTCCTGGGATCGCAGAGGATGGAAGACTGTAGTGTCTTAGGCAGAGACTCTTCATAGGTTGGGAACTCTTTAAGTAAGTATGTGAGTCTTTTGGAGGAGTCATTTTCTGAGAAGGTCATCAAAATTAGCCGCCGGGATAGTGCAATTTAAAACAATGCGACTTCTTTTTTCGTGGCCATGTGGAAGAGGAAGTTTATCCACTCTGTTGTTGATGGAAAAGAGCCGGAAATGTGCAAAAATGTGATAAACAATTTTACCAAAAGAGTCTGGATGTGCAACAGAGAAGGTTCACGTGATTTGGCTGATATAGTTGTTTCTTTTTAATGGCATGTTTTTTAGATAAATAAAATTGGAATCTCTAAATAAAAACCATTCATCTGTTTGGTAAACCAAACGCTGTTTTCATTGCGACAATCGTATATGTTTTTGGGAGACTTCTAGCCCTGGCTAGACAGTATTCTAGTTTCCTGATAGCCTTCAGTTTGATACTTTTATTCTTTTGGCTAAATTTTCCATAAGAGCGCTTATAAGAGTGCAATTTCTATCATATTTTTAAGATGAACGCTATACCAATATACTACACTCTATGTGGTCCACGGATACTAATCTAGTGTGCAATCGTAGGAGCCTGATTGGTTTTCCGCTACAAATCATTGCTCTGAAGTGCAAATGAGTGCATATTCAAGGAAAGTGTTCAATTGGTTGTTAGGCCGTCTGCTGATAGCCAGGCTGCTTGACAGTGAAGTGCGTTCGTTCAACGTGCATACTCTCCCTTTGTAGTCCGTGGTCTCCGACGGCGCAAGAAAAAGTTAAAGGGATGCTGCTTAAAATAATTTTAATAACTTGTGATCAACTGCAAGAGCGTGAGCGTTGTCAATAGTTCAAATACAGAACTATTATCCCAATGTCCCTACATTGCTCTGAAAATCATAGGATCTATGCTATAGAAGTCATAATGTCATGTTCATCACCGCTGATTTCATATGAAAAATTCTTGCGTCAACCAGAAATTACGAAAAGGTTATGATGCAAATTTAGGGCCAGAAAAAACAGTCTGACGGTTAATACCCTGACTGATTGATTTGTAAAGGGCGATTTTATTGCTGTTTGGTTTTTCAGTGTTCAAACATGCTCAGTTAGCATTGCTATTTCATCATGAAAAAACCTAGAGCCTAACAACGCCTACAAATTATTGAATTTTGTTATCAGAGCACGAATCTTTGTGACAAATGTTTTCTGCGCACTTTGACCATTTTACGTTCGTCAAAAGTCAAGCCATATCCAAGCCAATCCAAGCCATAGTGACCAAGCCACCTACCCGTATGTGTAGACTACGTACAGCCAGTGTTACATAAGACTGTGATTTGTCTATTTATCACCGTTCGCACCAATTGGGATTGTGTTACTCGACTACGTGAAAAATGTTATTCAAGGAGCTTGATCTAAGACCTTACAAAATACAGTTCGTTCAAGAACTGAAGCCAAAGGATCTACCACAGCGTCGAATTTGCGGTGAGTATTCCTTAGAATAGTGGTAGCGATGGTTTCATGGTTGGCTTACTGGTTGTCACGCCAACCTACCTCGGTTCGAATCCCTGTAGGAGCACAACAGCAAATTTAGAAATCGTCATCATGCTTTTGGCGGGCAATGGCAAACCTCCAAAAGTCAAATTCTGCCTATGAAAAAAAAAAGCCTTCTCAGGAGAGCCGTTCGTAATCGGCAACATACAGTAGGCCCCTTTCAGGAGTGTAAAAATTCGCAAAGTGAGAAAAACAAATGAGTGCGAGAAGCTAGGCCTTGGCCGACACGGGCTGTCGCGAAAAAGTATTTATAATTTTTTTTTTTTCCTTAGAAAAGCTGGGAGAATATCCGCTTTTTCATCGTCGAAGCTCATTTCTGTAGAAAAGGTATCTTAACAAACAAAACTGTCGTACTTGGTCCGATGATTAATACTAGAACTGCCAATGCACATGGAAAAATACACTATTTAGTGCGGTTTATGGTGCGGTTTATGTTCCGGCGGAATCATTGGCCCGTATTTTTTCAAAGATGACCATAAGAACAATGTTAGGGTCAATGACGCCTGCTATTGTTTAAAGATTTCCAACTTTTTTTTTGCCGAAAATGCACAAGCTGAACCTAGTCGACATGTATTTTCAGCAAGATGGCGCTACATGCCACACAACACGGAGATCGATGGACTAACTGAGAAATGAGATCGGTGAGTAATTTATCTCTTGTTTTGGACCAGTGAATTGGCCGGCTAAATCATGCGATCTGATACAATTTTTTATGGCGATACGTCAAATCACTCGTGAATGGCTATAAACCAGCGCCAATTGCAACCTTGGAAGACAACACTACACGCGTTATCAACGAGATACCAACCAATATGCTCATATGGACCAATTAAGACCTAGTCGTGATCTACATTTACATGAAATAATCCTTAAAAAGTAAATAGGAAGCATTGTTTTATCAACTTATCTAAAAATTGTATACACTCCTGCAATTCTTCTGTGTGTTTTGACAATTAAAAACCAAACGCGAAAGAATCACCCATTGCTTTTTTACATGCCAGATTTGTAGTAGTGAGTCAGATGCTTTCTTTGAAAAATGTGCCGAAATTGTTGGTTTGGTTTCCGTTTTTTTTTTTTTTTTTTGCATTTCTGAAGAGCATTGGTTATTGATAAAGTCAAAACTTGGGTATCTACCGTATATACCAGAGTCTGTATAACATCTTCTCATTAGAAATCAGGGCTTGTGACTAAAAAAAAGTACCCATACATGGATGTCTCTCTGGGATTCGATTTTTCAGCTTAAGCCGCCCTAATACCAACACCATATGTGGCCAAAGTCACACTATGGGAGCTATAAACCCGTCCTATTTCAGGTTTCTTACAAGAACTTTTAAAAATAAGAAAGTTGTACACAGGACCATTCGATAGGACCACTTTACGAAAAGCCACAAAATCTTGTCGTAGAGAAATAGTTGTTGTAGTAGGATAAGGGCACACCCATTGCTCCTTAAAGGCTCACTTGGAGAGAAAAACAGCATTCAACAACATACTCAAAATACTACCCAAAAGCACAACTACGCTCCTCTTCAAAAATTTAAAACGACAACACGGTAACTGACGGAAGCTATTGTAGTACCTACATACATCGTCTTTCAAATCCCAAAGGGGAGTCTCGTGCGCTCAGCTCAACTCATCCTGTCGTCGATTGTTATGGATATCCTTTTTACCTTTGACTGGTATAATTTGAATACAAAGTAAGGAGTTCAATTTAGGAGATACCAACTCAGTGGTGTAGACGAGTGCAGGTGACGCTGGAGATGGGTGAACTACTGGATGGTACTACTGCTCGTCATTGGTAGGACTTAATTCGTCCATTGTCTTTCGAGGTCGTTAAGAAGTCTGGAAGAAGAGTTTGGTTTTATTTTTTCTTTAATTTTTATTTTATTTTTATTTTTATTTTTTATTTTTTTTTTGTGCCGTGTTCCCTTTCATTGGATATCCCGTTACAGGAGAATGCATTTTTTTATATTCCTTGTCGCGATATTTTGTTTCAACTTCGTCATTCATGTTTCGCTTTTTTTTATTTTGTTGACGTTTAGATAGTGCGCTTGGAGAATCGCAGATGGCACGGATAGATGGATGACGGTCATGAGGGTGGATGACAACGCTCACGTGCCACTTCAGTGCAAGTAATGACATTATCCGCATGTCTTCATCGTGTCGGTTTGACTTTGAACTACGAGTTCCAAAGGTATTACTTCCTCTTGTTTTTTTTTATGTTTTTTTTTTACTTTATTAAGGAGTTCTTTTTTTATTTATTCCTGAAGTGCCGATGCACGTTCTTTGTCGGACAAAGGTTACCAACGACGGGGAAAGTCAATTTTGTAAGCAACATAGACGTAACTTGGAATGGGCTTTCGAAAGGAAGAAGACTATTTTTGCTTGCGAAGTTAACTAGACAAATATGCATGCACAGATACGAATATACCGAGGCAGTAGTATTGGCAATGCACCTTTGATGTGAAGATTTGGTATTATTAAAGCCAAACAAGTGAACAGGATTTGGACAGAAACTTTGCAGAGAACATGCGGTGAGCTTATGTAGAACCCCAGTACCCGAGTCTAATCCGTTATTTCATAATATCCATTCTTGCTTCACTAAATGGTCTTAATTTCAGGATGTACCAAGATTAAAAGCCCGAAAATGGTAGGCTATTAACACAGATCAGATCAACATTTTTTAAGGAGCGCCCTAGAACACCTGAAAAGACCTGAAAAACTCCAATAAGCTTACAATATAATGGTAAAATGCAGATGCAGCTCCGCAAGTAGAGTTTTTTAAGGTCCCCTTCCACTCGCGATCTTCCTCTACTGCGCTGTCCGTCAGAGGCGGATTCGAAGACTTTTCGGACCAGAGCATTGGTGTTCATCATGACGCCACTACCTCAGTCGTTGGAACATCATTCTTCTTGCTAATTCGATGTGGCCCATAGAGTTCGTTGCTGTATCTCCACCTCCACTCATCATCTATGTAGACGAAACCTTATCCATTTTTGATAAAATCCATGCCTCTGCGCTATAGAGCAGGACTTTGAGAGGGCTTTGTTTGTCTTTGCCTGCTTGGCCTAAAACAGTAGCGATAGGCAAGAGGTATTCTTCGTTTAGCACTGGTGTCGTTGACTAAATTAATAGCGGAGCTTAGGTGGACAACAGACCTCAACTAACTGTCAATTATATCTGTCGAGGATGACATTCTGTCCGAGACGTCGATGTTGGGTGTCTTTTCTTGTTGATAGTATTATGAGGTAGCTCAGGATCTATTGCATCAAACGGTCTATGATCGTTTGCAATACTCTCGGAGCAATATAACAACATAAATTTGGTTAACTGGGCACATGATGCGACAAAAAAAGCCGCGATATGGGCATGTGGTAATACTACGTTTCAGATACCACCTTTCGGCGAGAAAAACTACTTTGTACGAGCAAAGCTAAACGATGTATACAAATACAGCTGTTATGTCCCTCCAAGCCTTTCTATTGAGCAAGGATCTAAGGATCATACGCCAACTATTATATGCATGGGCAGTAGAATGGGGAAACGTGCTAACGAGTAAAAGGGGAACAAGCGGGTGCAGGCTCGATTGTTGATATGACGTTCGTTAGTAGTAGCTTATCTAGGCATACGACTTGGCGCGTCAGCAATTACTACACCCACAGTGACCATAATGCAATTATAATCGATTTCCATAGTCTTACGGTCTGAAACTAGCAAGACGAAATGGAACGTGAACATCTTAGATGCGGAGCTCTTAGGGTACACAACCGCTGAAGCTATATGTAGTTGAAGTCTACATAGACAGGATGCGGATAGACATTTGATATTGAGGACAGCGTATAAAGAAGTACGCGCCACAATCAAATACGCCATTAAGTCTAGCAAAAGACAGTACTTCAAGGGTCTTTGTACGCAACTGAACGAAAATGTATGGGGTAAAGCGTACAAAATTATAAGCGTGAAGCTCAAAATGCCTCAAAGACAGGCATCAACTTGCCCGTTATTACTCAGCATAATCGTAGAAACTCTGTTCCCCTCTCAACATGACGGAGTTCTAGTGAGCGAGATCCGAAAACTACGCGAACACATTCCTGCTGTAACAATCGAAGAACTCACAGTGGCAATCGAGAGGGTAGAAGATCGAAAAGTTCCTGGTCCAGACGGCATACCAAATAGGACATTAAAAATTGCGATGAAGGCCCGCCCAGACGTTTTTGTTAGCATGTATAATGCATGCTGAAGCGAGGGAATATTTCCGGCACAATGGAAATATCAACGGTTGGTATTATTACCGAATGGAAATAAACCACCGGAGGAGTCCTCATCTTACCGGCCGCTCTGTATGCTCGACACAATAGACTACAGCCTATCATTGAAGCCAATGATGGACTCGCAGAATATCAATACGGCTTTAGAAAGGACCGATCGACAATCGACGCGATGAAAGTCGTAATAGACAAAGCCTAATCGGCCATAGAAGGTAGACGATGGAAAGTAGACAGAAAAAAGTACCGCGACGTGGTTACACTCGACGTGAAAAATGCTTTTAAATCGGCGAATTGGTCGCGTATTTTACAATGCCGAAGTACATATTAAGATTGATCAGGAGCCACTTTACGGATAGGTTGCTCCTTTACGACTCCGACAACGGGACAAAATTCTATAAAATTACAGGGGGCGTGTCTCAAGGATCAGTGTTAGGTCCCTTACTGTGGAATGTGATGTATGATGACATTCTGCGACTCCCAGTCCCATGGGAAGCCACCATTATAGGTTTCGCAGACGATATTGCTGTTGTAGTCGTGGCGAAACGGCTTGATGAAATCGAGTTATATTGCAACGAAGCAATAGCACTGATAAAAAAAACTGGCTACGAGATATGAGTTTAGACCTCGCGAAACATAAAACGGAATCCGTTCTCATTACGAATAGAAGGGTGCTAGAGACGATAACGATAAAAGTCGGAGAGCACACAATTATTCCCAGCCCATTTATAAAATACCTGGGAGTGTTGATTGATGCTTGGCTTAATTTCAAGCATCACCTCGTACGAAATCGTTGAAAGCGGTAGGAGCACTTTCGAGACTCATGTCGAATATCGGCGGCTCGAAGCAAGTCAACCGACTAATGCCTGCGAGAGTTGTAGCCTCCATACAGCTGCACGGGGCACAAATATGGTCTGACGTAGCGAATAAAAAAGACACACATGAAGGGAATCAAATTTTTAGAAGCTAGGCGACTTTATGAAAATCACGTGTAAGTCGGGCCATCCATAATCAAGCGAAGAAATTCAAAAGAAGCCGTAGTATAGAAGCATTGCAACAACGATGGAATGAGTCCCAAAAAGGGATATGGTCGTACCGACTAGAAACAGCAGCCGTGTTCGGGCGTAATTTTGTCCGACCATATTTTACAGACGAATTAGCATATGCTTCTTAGTTTAGATTAGATAATTGTTAGAGGTGGTATAAAGAATCCCAGATTACTGCGGCCACATTGTGAAATCCTGAGCTCATCGTCATCATGCCGCTTTAGGACAGAATTTACCTAGACAACTTTGACGTGTTTTGGTTAAACTTTTGCATTCACCTAGTTCTGCAGTTCCCAAGTCTGCATGCATTATTTTGTGCTTTACCCATGGTCATTAGGTGTTTTTTTTTTTTCATGGGAGTGTCCTGTGGGAAAACCTATGGTCACTCGAATCTGACTTTTACTTAATTGTAGTAGTTGTTTTGTTCTTTTCTGGCAACAGCATGGCTTGTGCCGAAAGTTATATCGTGGTAGACATTTGCCTACTAAGGTCTCGTTGTTGCCGTGTACATCCATAGTGTCATTATGGGATTAAGTTTCCAATTTTTTCCAACTAGACATTTTCTGGTCCATAGTGAGGTCCTGGCCTTGAGAGTTCTATGAGAGTTCTACGTAGATTTTTCATCTAGTGTGATTCCTAGATACTTGACTTCGGTTGAGAACTCTATTGTTTCACCGAAGAGAGTAACACTTCTTAACAACTTCTAATGTCATCAATTGTATGCCAAAAGTTTCTCCACGATTCTCTCTTTAGGGCTTGTTTCCTGGCTGTACATGGTGAGTGTTCTTCTGTATATTTCCCATTCACCATCACGCTCAGCCCGGTTGAAGAGCTTTCTAGTCTGTTTTGGCTGTTTTTTTTTTTCTTTTCTTTTTTTGGGCAAGCTTGGTTAAAGGTGGTTATAATTGCCATATTCAGATTATCACAAGTTAACTCAATATTCTCTATATCTCTGATGTTTGACTTACATCTACTCAAGTTGTCCATGAGTTGCTGGTGATATATATTCCAGTCTGTGCATTTGCGTTGTCTGTATATTTAGATACAATAGTGCCTAGTTCAAGGTCAAATAGTATGTGGTGATGGTCCGACAATAAGTCTTCGGATAAGACACGCCAGTTCTTAATGAAGTTTTTTTTTTATAAAGATTGTGCAACCTCTGTCTTAATTAAGTTTATAAATGTGGGGTTGCTTGTATAGGGCTTTCTTACAACGACTTGACAACTTTCTTTTAAAAATAAAAGGCAAACCATTTGAGATATTTCAAAAACTTTATTATTGGCTTGAAGTACAATCAAAACATTTATGAATGGAACTCGATTTCGTTCAAATGGCCACCGCGGGCACGTTTGCAGCGGTCGATTCATTGGACCACACATTTCGGCCGAAACGGCTGCTATTTCGCGTTCGATGTTGGCTCTGAGCTCTTCCAACGTCGTCGGCGTGTTGGCATAAACCAATGACTTAACGTAGCCCCACAGAAAATAGTCAAGCGGCGTTAAATCGCACGAACGAGGCGGCCAATCGACTGGCCCATGTCTTAAGATTACACGCTCACCATACTTACTCTTCAATAAATCGATTGTAGCGTGTGCTGTGTGGCTTGTGGCACCATCCTGATGAAACCACAAAAACAATCGGTGATCATAGCGCGATAACGCTGACCATTCACAGTAACTTGACGATCGTTCTCGTCGACGAAAACATATGGCCCAATAACGCCGCCGGCATGAAAACCGCACCGAAAAGCTATTTTTGTGGATGAAGTGGTGATTCATGAAGCACATGTGGGTTTTCACCCGACTAATAACGCGTATTTTGCTTATTGATGAACCCATTGAGCCAAAAATGAGCTTCGTCACTGAAAATGATTTTGCGATGAAATTCATCATCATGGCGCATCTTCTCCAGAACCCAATCGGAGAACGTACGTCGCTTCAAATGGTCCATCGGCTTCAATTCTTGAGTCAGCTTGATCTTGTATGGGCGTAAACCAAGATCCTTACGCAAAATACACCATAATGTGTTTTGAGCGATGCCCAATTCTTGAGAACGCCCTGGAATTGACTGACTTTGATCGTTTGCTACGGAATTCTGAACAGCAGCGATATTTTCGACACTTTGATCAACCCGATGTCTCACTGATACGGCAACATCACACAACGAATATGTACACTCAAATGTCTAAACTTGTTATTGCCTGTCTGCTAGGGCGATAATTACGACAGAAAATTGGAGTTAACGCTCTTAAAGTTGCAGTTACCGACTCCGAATATCTGTAGAAAATTTTTATAATTTGCAGACGTTATTCGTTAGTGTACTTTACCATGATGAAAATCTTGAGTTTACTGAATAAATTGACAGTGACAGTTTGTTGATTAGTGAAAGAGTGCGTTAAATTCAAAGTTGTCAAGTCCCTATTGGAAAGCCTTATATATTGTTTGAATTTATAAATTCTAATAATGACTCATCCCGTTTGTTAACATTTGAGCTGCTTCAGATCGTGTGATGGGCGTTTTCGTCGCAGCTTACAATCAGTTGCAGGTAAGCTGAGCATATAACAGCTTCTGTCTTACCTGCATTAGTAAGTAGCTCCGCTTTTGTGGCTACTAGATCCTTGTAAATGTATTCTGGAATTAGAAAGAGTTTTGTTTTGCTATTAGTTAAGACACATACTCTGGGTTTTTCAAAGTTAGTGGAATCATATAATAGTTCACTTGAGAGTCCCTTTACCTGGTTTTTAAGGATTTATGGTTCCTCGATAAAGGCGACGTCTAGGTGATCCTTGTTAAATCTGTGGCTGAGGACCACCGGGGTGGCATAAGCATGTTGTAAATTAACTTGGAACACCTTAGTCCCAATTTTATTATTGCTTTGTGGTACTGGTAGAGTTGCCAGTATTTGGAGACAGCTCAGGTCTCCATGACTTCTGATGTTCCGGCGTTAAAGCTATTGTCTACATCCATTGAGCTGTTACGTTAATCCTTTGATGCCGTTGTTTATCTGCAAGAAGTTAAGAAATAGCTTGCGCTTTTGCTCTAACGAATCTGGAAATGCCAGGATTTTGCTTGACGATCCTTAACAGGAATACCTCCTTGGGCAATTTATTAACGTCCGGGATGAAGGTAATGCAGGTGTGCAGTTTGATAAATTCACTTCCCTGGATTGTACAAAGTTTGGCTTCTGGCTTCTTTACCATTGACATGAGCCAGTCTTTTGTCTCTGTATCGTGGCAAGTGATAGACAGCCATCCATCCTTTGGTATGTATGCAACAAATATTAGGGGACTGTTGTTGTCGGCTTTGTCCACCTCAGTAGGCATTTTTTTACCTGTTGAATTTGTTGCACTAAAGGGGATTTCTCGGGATGCCTTTCATGCATAATAGCAACCTTGAATTGGGTTAATACGTCCATATAGGACAGTGGCTGATGTCAAGAAAACTGCTGTTGTGTCGCTGGCCGAAGGTTCGTTTGGGTTCCTGCTCTTACTAATTACATCTCTGGGCTCTTTTTTATTAGAACCTGAGCTAGGTTTAGTATGAGAGGGGTGTTTTTTTCTCTCTCATCTGTGCGCATTTTTAGTTCTAGATGTGGTCTATGTTTCTTGGGCTGCAGGGTTTATCGCTATCTTTAGCTTGCTTCTGTGCTTTTGAAAGCATGATCTCTTTCCGCATAGATCTTCTGGCGTCCCACGCTGTTTCTTTTAGTTTTCTGTGTCTTGCCAATTTCGCCTCGCTTGGTTTTTTTGTACCATGAGCATTTTGCGCGTCCACCAATGTAGATGTTATTCTCGGTGGCTGCGCTGGAAATGATATAGTGTCCTTAGTCTCCATTTCTGTAAGTATAGCAGGAGAATGGAGTAGAACTTCTTCATCTGACTCCGTAATTATGTTTTTATTTTGTTTTTGTTTTGTATCCCACGAGAAAAGCAAGAAAGGTTGGTCCACAGCCGCGGAGCACCTATACGGGTGAAAGGCTATTTAGTACCAGAGGGCGCCCAGTATCTGGACCTACCGTTAGTGTGTTAGCTATTTCTGCACCCTCAGCCAGTTTGATTAATCATCGGCACGGTACGGATACCACTGTAATCCAGCCCATGATTGGATCTTAGTTTTCATGTCACATTTAGCTCCACCAGAAGAGTTTCCGTCTCTTCTCTGGTCTAGCTTCCTGTTCCTCTACTTAATCTGCCCCAATTCGGCAAGGTGGTTAGTCTTGGGAGTAAGCTCCTTACCATGTTAAACTCCTATCGCTTTGAAGAGCTCGGCAGTCGGATCATTCACTTCAGCAGCTTTGTTGGACTTAAGATAAGGTATGGCTATCTGGCTTTTCTCACTTTATTCAAGCCGTGTGGCCGGAATTTTTGACATACATCGTCCAGCGTTATTTTTCAGCATTTGTTTCCATGTTCGTCCCTACAGCTTGCACAGCAAAGCATCTAAATGAGAAGGAGTTTTAAAACGTCTAGGAAAACAGTTCAAGGATATTCCAGCATTTTTATAAGGGGTGCATTACGACTCATTTTCACATCTCTTTTGTAGAACCTCTTGCACTTAACTGTTATTGACATATTCGAGGAACTTCAAGAAAAAATTACCTAAGCATTCCACAACGTAACTTAAACAATTCTGTCATGATGGGCAATCTAGACTAGCATGTGCAATACATATAAGATCAGAGTTGGAAAAGCGATATCGAGTCTCTAAGCAACATTTAACATCTAGACCATTCAGGACGTGGAAAATTTTCATGAGTCACATGACCTTGTTGAAACTAAGAGGGATCTATTAATAACCTTCTCTATAGCAAAGGTCAAAAGAATGCTTGATATCTACATGAATCTGATCAGAGTTAAGAGAAGAAACGGTTTTCAGTTAGAAGAACTAACTTAGGTGTCATAGTTTTCGCATTGATTGGACTAAGCCTATGGCGCAAAACTAATCATCCTATCGGAAGATGGTATAGTTTTTGCAAATGTCGTCATACGTCAATCATATTTGTCATTTGTGACCTAGACAGCTGCAGTATGCAAACAGACATGCAAGGGAGAGCACCCCATACTCCGTAAGAGCATGGAATAATTGTGTCGATATTTTAGACCAATAATCGGTCGGTGGTGTTAGCGGAGCGTGAATTTCGATGTCAATTCCCAAATCGTGTCGCGCCAACTGGGGAAACATTCCGGCGCTTAGCTACTCGACTCGAATAGAATGGAACTACAGGAAACCATACAGAGCGTTGCCGCCATCGGACTGGTCGTTCGGAACGAAGAAACATCAACCGGACGACGGATCACGCAATTGGGCATCACCAGACGGACAATACAGCGAAATTTAATGAAAGACTTACAAATGTTCCCGTACAAAGTGCAAACAGTGTATCAGTTAATGCCTCTTGACCGTCAGTCGCGTGTAGAACCGTCCTTAATCTCAACAACGAAAAAGACGATTTTGTGTCGAAAATCATCATGAGCTACGAGGTGTATTTCCACTTAAGCGGTTACGTCAATAAGCAATATCTTCATTTCTTGGCCACTGAAAATCCACGTATGATGCACGAGGAGCCATTATATCCACTCAAAGCCACTGTGTGGTGCGGTGCTCACGAGAGAGAAGTGATTGGGGGGTATTTTTTTGAGGACGCCACCGGTCATACGGTCATACGCCATACGGTCACTGTTATTGGCGAACGGTACAGGGCTATGATAAACGAGTTCTTACTACCGGAATTGGATGAGCGGGGCTTGGTGAACATTTGGTTTCAACAATCTGGTGCAACCGCACACATCGAATGAACCACAATGAGTATTGTAAAGGAAACGTTTCCTAGTCGCGTAATCTCCCGTTTTGGCGATTTGGCATGGCCAGCATGCCCGATTTAATCATCCCAGACTTCTATCCCTCACTCAACAGCTTTTTCGAAAACAAAATTGAATGATTAATTCTGATATGACAGTAGAACGGGCAATTCCTTCATTGTTCTTCTCACAATCCATCTGCATATTAAACTGAAAAAATCTGTAACACAACTTTTGATGTATTCTTCAGCAAAAGCTTCCCAAATGGTGAGAATTGTCGAATGTTGCTTACTCTTATTAAATTTTACCATAATCCTGTATTAAATTGCGAAATTAACTGACCCACTTCTACTTAAATAAGACTTCCTTCAGCATCACATCATTCCTCAATCGATATATCTTTTTATACGACTGAAAAGAAAAACCCGTTTAACAGACTTTCGTTTCATTTCTTTTCTACGAGTTTCCTTCCGGTAACTTTTAATTTAACTGTCGAACTTCCCAAATGGAATGGACCACTACTAAAAATCGAAAGAAATATCTTTCATTACCGTTCCGGTTGGTCATAAAACCCAAACAAACTTCACGACGGCTATAAAACACTTCTTCAGCGCCACCCTTGTGACCCACAGCAACCACATTTTGTACACCTCCACAATTGAATCCATCATCAAAGTTAAGCTAATATTGGCCTCATTTAGGACTCTCATGCATGCATACCGGTTTAGTAACACATATATCCTTAACCCTAAACTTCCGAGAAACAAATCAAGAGGAAAACAAAAGAAGAAGAAAAAAAGAAGTAAAATCCTTCATTTAATGTCCTTCATTTAATATCCATTTCCTTGGTGGGGGCGGAAGACTGAAATTTATTCAACATCCACATAACGGTGTGGAAAAGTTTCCGGCAGTCTTCGATAGTAAAAACCGGAAATTGCAAGGATACGTATATCAACTCACAAAAGAAAATCCTTTGACTAATAAAAACGACTGTAATTTTGTTGTTGTATGTATGTGAACCGACCTACATTTTGCCCCCATTACAGGAGGAACAACGTTGTGAAATTCTATAAATTCCTAAACAACAACAATATCAGCAACATGGGTTACTGAAATGTCCTTCAAGACGAGCATGTGGGGAGAAACGACTGAAGAAGAAACTAAGCCGACACTGTTTCTTACTTTTGCATAAATGTATCCTTACATGTGTCGACAGGGTTGGAATTGAGAGGATGCTTTTCCGCTTTTCCAGCTGCGGGTGGAACATATGTATAAGTGGCGGCTAAGGATATTGTGCGATTTTACGATGTGGTATCCTAGCGCTAACAATTTATATTTCCCCTATTCTCATCCTTCCGTCGGACAAAAGACTTTTCGTATAACATAAATTTCTGGACTTTCGACTGTTGCGGATTAGGCGTTTGACTTGGTGTTCTGGTATCCCATATTGGTGCTGAAACGTAGTAAAAGTGGAGCGTAAGGGTAGGAAATGTTCTTCTAAAGTGTCTACAAAGTTTTCGAATTATGATCGTAATCGAAAGATATCTAGAAGACAAACGGAGGGAGCCTTTTAAATGTGTAGATATCCAAGAAAGGCAAGCCAAAGAAAACCGACTTAAGGGTGGACTGGATGGCTTAGTTATTTAAGACGAAAGAGTTCCACCAAATGGAACCATTGGGTGGTTTCATAGTTTAAAGTTTTATAGCACAGAGTACTGACATTTTGATGGACACAACCAAATGCAAATACAGCTGGGCTTGTCATAAAAAAGCTAAGTGCGGTGTTTCAGTGGGACTGAGTAATGATTCATTAAGAAATTGGTTGAAGACATCGCCAGCTGTCCGAGATGTTGTTTGGGCGTAGAGGGAGTTGAAAATGGTACAAATTTTTAAGCACTCATGAAACTTTGCTGAATTAATAGGAAATGAATTTAATGACAAGTTTTTGAGGATGTTTGCGGATCGAAATGAATATCCCACTTCTTAAGACGTGTTAATAATTTGTAATTATTGAGATGGTAGCTTAATCTTTTCTTCATATGAGAGATCGGAGCTGTCAGGCAAACTGAAGATAAAGTTTCTTCTATACAAGTATTGGTTGGCTAAAAGATGAAGGAGACCTTTGAAATTAAACTCAGATGAACATTTATGTGAGTTTTACAAGGTCTTTTCGAATAGAATACCCGTCTGGCTGCAGCGGTGTTATCACAACTCATATTGCTTTCGATGGTTCTGGCCAATGTCGTGTTGCAAATTCGGATGAGCGTCTCAGGGCTACGGCAGAAAGACTAAGAAGACTTCCTTTATCAGACTATTAAATGCTGATTTTTGATGGGGGAATAGGTAGTGGTTTTCTATCTGCTTTTCTCGGATATTTTCGGTATATGAAGCCATACAAATATCTGGAGAATAGTCCAATCCATATGTCTAATGCCTTATCGAATAGATCCAAAGAAGGAGCTTACATTTTATTCAGAGGACTTGATGATCAAACAATACCTTCGAGAATTGTTTTCTCTAGTCGTCAACATGCCAAAGGCATCTGTCTGTTATCGGCATAAACCAAAGATACTTCATCTATAAAACTTTTTTCCGATTTATTAGTTTCAAAATCTGCGCATCGCATACCAGCTGCCAAACATCTCAATATATTCTCTTCTGTGCCTTTCCGGTCTTTTTGCCTGGAAATCCGTTTTCTTTTTCTTTTTGCAAGTCTACTTAGCAAGTAGCCCTTTACAATTAATGTTAAAAAGCTATGTAAGTTGCATTTTGGATCGAACACTGTTTCCACATATGGTATATCGTTATTAGTCAAGCAAAGACGTGCGTGTATCTCATCTTGAACGAGAAAGATCCAAGCCGATGATTGAGCCAATGTATAATACATTCAGAGCACTCAATGTTTGCTTTTTACCTATCACAACTTAATCAATTAAGTTCCGCTCTCTTTAATAAAAGTATTCTAGAACATGGTGCTACAGACATATTCCGAGGATTATTCGGGTGTACAGAACTATAAGATTAAGTTTATGCTCGTATATATTAATCCCTCGGGAGGCAACGCTGCGCCATCTAGTTCGGAGTTCTTCAAAGCGTTTGAGCTTTATGCAACTCATTCCTAAAGAGCTCGATTCCTCTTCTACTGTTTTGCACCAGTAAACCTTCCAAGTACTACACCCATTAAGAAGTACTGATTCTACGTTGAAGCTGAACAATCGCAGCTTCTTTCTTAAGCTGAAAACATTACTTTTCCAAAATTTAATAGCATTTGGAACGCCTTACAGATTCTGCTGTACATATCCAGTTCGATACCACTCCACTTAGCCGAGAGCACACATCTTAAGTATCGAAAGTTGTAAACTTTATGGACCTCTTGTCCGGAAATTTTAAGTTGAGAGCTTCAGCTTCCAGGTTGTGGGTCATCAAATGAAGGTCAATTATCCGATGTGGAAGTATGCAAAAATCGACAGAGTAGTCAAGGTGTTTAATGTAAGATGTCATTGTTCATCGTATTCCACAGTTGCCTTTCGTCAATGCTGCACAGAGTACACCGCTGATAACCACCAAAAACAATTGTGTTAATAGTATATGTACACCCCTGTCATACTCCACTTTGGACTTCAAAATCCTCATATATCTTACCATTGTGCAAAACGAGAAACTAGCTCGTATGTAGCTTTGATAAGAGCTATGAGTCTTCCTGGGATTCCTCTCCTGTGTAAGGCTGTCCTAATGTCATCTCGATTGTATTATAGCTGACCACACATATTAGGTGATTTTATTTTCTTTACTCACTTACTTTGATAGCGCTATAGTTCGGGCTGAACCAAAGCCTTAGCTAACATGCCTCTCCAGCTAGAGCGATACTTTGCCAGACTCCTCCACTTGCATACACAAGTTATGCATACTTTACCTAAGGTATGGTGGTCCTCTACTGCGTTGTTCCTCTGAGTAGGAATCGAAAACTTTCCGGACAAGACCGCTGATCTGCATCCGCTCATACCTATCTGAGCCGAGTTATCCGAGCTTTTCTAATGAGATTGCCATCGCTGTGCAGCCCGCTGAAACGTTCCCACAGGTCTGAAACAGATGATTTTTTCTCAAGAAGCGCCCGAGAGCATTTTCATCTGCCTTTGTGAGTGCCCATGCTTCTGCGTCGTAAATCAGGACTGGGATGATCAGTGTCTTTAACAATATATTTTTGATTGCTCGAGGAAGGACTTAAATACTTAATTGCCTTCTTAGCCCAATGAAGGACTGATTAGTAAGAGTGATTCTTCGCGCTGATATTGTTGTCGGAGTTGATAGCGCAGCCGATGTAGATAAAGTCCCTTATTACCAGAATGTTGTAATTGCCTATCGTGACGTTTAGTTCTGGTGTCGATATTGTGTGTCCCTCTGTGTCGACGGCATATCATTTGTTTTTCCTTCTTTGAACTCTTAAGCCATCTTAACCTCTTCTGCTTCAATAGCCGCAAATGCCTAATTGACAGCTCGATGCGTTCTTTACATTATGTCAATGTCTTTCACATATACGAGTAACTTTTGAAGGATGCTGCCTCTATAGTTGACTTGTGAGTTTCACACAATTCTTTCAATATTGTCGAAAAAGTCATATGACAATCGCCTTGTTTGAGTTTTTTTCCGACCTTGACGAAGCAGAGTGCATTCGTCATAGTTAAATATTCTTGACAGGGATCCCAAAACTAGACAAGCCTCTCTACAGTTCATCTCTTTAGATGCTATCATACGCCGCCTTAAAATCGATAAAGATGTGGTGTGTATCGATTTGGAACTCCTGAGTTTTTTCCAAGACCTACCGTAATGTGAACATTCGATTCACGGTGGACTTTCCTAGTCTTAATCCACCCTGATAAGGGCCGGTCAGATTGTTTACGAAGATTCCTAGGTGCTTGGATAATACGGTAGACACAATTTTATAGACTTTTTTGAGGAGTCTAATTCCCTTGTGAAAAGAGGAGGAAAAGAATGTCTTTCGGGCTGTTGAAAGGCAATACTCTAACACTTGAGCTAAGGCAACGATTGACGAGCGACCATGAAAGTATATATATTACATAATATGAAAGTTTATGACGGCCTCTAGTCACAGGCCATTCTTAATAACAGGGAAAGACAAGTATAGACTAGCCTTGAGCCACTTGACCGAAAAGATTATGTTGAGGGTTGCCCTGAAGCTACTAAGATGTACAATCCTATAGAATGTGAAGAGAAAAATGTGAAATTTGCCAGACCTATCAAAAATAATAAGAGTAATGTTTCGAGAGCAGATAGAAGAAGTAGATCTTGAAGTTGGGCTTAGATCATATCAAGTCGTTGCCTATCATAACAGAAAAATATGTCAAACTCAGGATCTCGCAATATGCTGTCCATGAACTGACCGCATGCAGGACAACAACTCGTGGATGCTCTAGAAAGGTTAAAAATAAATTTTGCCACCATCCAAGAAGTGCATAGCATGTAAGAAACATTTTAAACTGCGACATGTGCAACGGTATATGCGATTTCAAACAAAATATACCAACACACCCCAAAGGAGAAGTAAGGCGATGAACTGTTTGTATGAGCGAAACTACAAGACATACATATCAATGCCCAATGTTCTTAGCATAAAGTCAAAACCCTCCTTAGCAATTCTAACGCAAAGCTAACAATAGGCGACCTCCGACAAAATGTGATCGCATCTCATCATCCATAGGAGTCCTGATAAATCTACCAGCAACTAGATTGATCACATTATGAAAGTATTTTGGATGCCTAAATATCCTGAGTTAGTAATATTGATCTAGACAACTGCCTTGTTGTGGCCAAGGCACAAATGCGAATATTCCTATAAAAAAAAGATGCTATGTGGAGGGGATATGATATAATTTTTTTTTTTGTATAATCAGCGCTCACTCAAGGGCTCTTTGTACCCTTAAAATGTTTTTACATAGCACGAGCGAAGGAAATTTAGAGAGGAAGAAAAGACAGGTACCGATGTACATTGTTTTTAAATGTTTGTAAATTATAACGACCACGAAACACAGAGGTCGGCAGGGTATTCTATAAGCGAGTTGTACGGCTTAGGAAAGAATCACAATATTTTAGAGTATGTCCGAGAATGGGTTTGAGGGTATACTGACGAGCATTCAAAGCCAGACGGGTGTTACGGTTAAAAGTGTGAATGGGTGAAATGCTACTTGAGATTTCAATGGACAACTGGTGGTGGAAATAACGATAAAACAAACTGAGATAGGAGACATTACGTCGGTGTTTGAGGGTTTCAATTGATTGACTGATATTAGTATCACCAATAAGTTTTATCGCACGGAGGTGCAGAGATGTTTTAGTAGCACCTGACCAGATGTAGGTATTGTACTCCAACTTTGGGCGGAAAATATTTCTTACATCGCTTGAGGAAACTTACACATTTCGCACCATTTTTGGCGACATCGAATATGTGGTCATTCCAACGTAAGTTGTTACTGACACACATACCGAGAATGGAAAGTTTATCGATTTCGAAGATGCAAGTGCCATTCATGGATAATGGCTGGGTATTTGAATCAGATTGAGTTTTGGAAGCATTAATGCTTTTAATATCGGAATTTATTGAGCTTAACATACGCTGCTGTTCCCATTCTACAGCCGAAGAGCAGGGGCGTGAGTCTGGGAACGAAAATGAAAAGCAGAGAGTACTGTCATCAGCAAAAGAATATATTGGATTAGAAGTAACAGACAAGAGATCAATTATCACAATTTAAAAGAGTGTCGGAGACAAAACGGAGCCCTGGGGTACACCAGCATTTATTTTGTGCATATCAGACTTGAAACAAGACAAGACGATTCAAGACAACTTGAATTGAACGTTCCGAAAGGTAATTTCTAATCCATTGAAGAAGAGAGTCATCGATGCCGAAAGCACGCATTTTTTACAAAAGAACCTGATGCCAAACTCTGTCAAATGCCTTAGAAATATCAAGTGCAACTATCTTGCTTTCGCCAGATTGATGTACGCTTTAGTTCCACTTTTCGATGAGACATGCCATCAAATCACCAGTAGGCCTGTTGCTACGAAAACCATATTGCCGGTCATTGAGAAGTTTTCGTGTTTCAGGGTTCCCATAACCTTGGAGAGTAGGGACGTAAGTGCAGGACAAATGCTGTTTTCCGTCTGCTCGGAAAAAAGTCTTAAAAAGTAGGATTGATGAAAAAGCTTAAGCAGTGGTTTTGCCAGCGTGGAAGAACACCTCTTCAGAAGAAGGGGAGATATATCATCTGGATCAGCATATTTATGTATGTTAAGATCTTTAAGTAGTCTTGTTACTACATGAGCGCGAAAGTGGATTCGTCCCGTTGTAGATTCGACGCACTCAGTTGTAGGCAGGAGTGTTGAGCTAGCCGCAAAGTGTGCAGCAAGCAGATTGGCCTTGTCCAAAAAGCTGACAGCTGGAATGTCATTGTAAATGAGCGTTGGGATGGAGGATGAGGCTGAATTTCTAATGTTTTTGACGAATTTTCAAAAATTATTACTGCCTTTGGGACACTGCAGTATTTTTTGCCTCAGTTTTTGGTCGTACTGGAATTTCACACGCTTGAAAAAGACGTTGCAGTTATTTTTAACTCCTTTAAGCTTTTTACAGTTTTCCTTTGTCGAGTTGGTCTTGTAGGACAGAAAAAATAATTCTCTAACCCTGACAGCCTCTTTACAGCTCGAGTCGTATCATGTGTTTTCTTTTGGTTTGATACTTTTCATCCGATGAGGGATAAAGCATCTCATTCCAAAGAGAATAGTTTCTGTGATCATATCAGCAGCGGCATCTTTGTCATTATAGAGGAAACATAACGACCAGTTAAAATTCCTAAAGCAGTTATTAAGTCCGCTCCAATTGGCTTTCTCGTATTGCCATATGGTTCTTTCAGGAATCTTTTCTCTAATTGTGTGGTGGGTGTACACAATGGTCCGAGGAGCCTAGAGGGGAGATCACATCAACGCAGTATTTGTCAGGGTGAGAAGGTAAAAACAAGTCCAGGGTGTTGGCGGTATGACTATCAACGTACGTCTGGTATTCGTGTGGGCTCATTCACAAGCTGGTTTGCGGGTGTTGTCTGTCCAGAATGTCGAAGCCAACAAGAATTGTATATATTGAAATCGCCCGTAATCACGATTTCAGGATACAGGGATACAATTCTTTGAGTGGAGTCAGACAGTGTTGATCAAGTGTCCATTTACCTGCTGACATAGCTGCCAACAAGATATCAGTCATATTGCCCGATCAACACTGCAAAACTTGTCATTTGCCAATGCATCACAGTCAGTGCATTCAGGAAAAGAGAAAGCATATTGATCGGGCTACAAAAGAGGACTAAATAGACTCTTGAGCTTAAAGAGAAAACACGGAAGGACGAGCAGCGGCTTCTCAGAAGAACTCCAGACGGAGGAAGTTGAGAGATTTTTTCAACAACATACTTCAAATTTTTGTGCGAAGGCAACAAAGTGGCATGCAGCGACATGAAATTTATCAAAAAAAAGATGAGGATGAGATTGACCAATTCGAAAGAATCATCTATGTCCCTGTCTGCAGCGACGGAGTGTGGAGGATGCTATTTAACTAACTATACAGACTACGAGTATATAGCTATATGGACTTAGAATATAGCGGGTTAGGTGGCTGGGCCATCGCTTTTCATGACGTCCAGACGTTCTGCAGCAGATTTAAATCCCATATCGGATAGCGTGTGCCAGTACAGCTTTATTTTATTTTCAAAGGATACAATTCAAAAAAATTTTTAAAGTCCGGGATCTTACGGCGGGATAATAAGCCCATATGGCGTTGCCAATAGCATGCGGTATTTGTACCGAGTTGCCATGCGGTCCTCTCTACGTATTTACCGCGTCCAACAGAGCTGGAGAAGCATGCTGGTTGAGGTTCATGTCCACCTCGCAGTCAGAATGCGAGATACTGTTTGAGTTTCTAGTTAAACATCTCCTACGTTCTACAACCGAAAGAGAAGGAAAGAACATTGGGTTCTCTAAATAAAAAATAAAGAGCATGAGCATGAAGTCGAGATAATGAATAAGTGCTACTTCAGGAACAGTACTCAAAATTGTACGAAAAAGTGAACAGAACTTTCAAAATAACAAGACCCAAACAGAAACCTTTAGAGAATTAGAGTCACATTTGATGAAGATGATATAGAAAGACCACTTCTGCGGACCCAAACTCTGGTGTAAGGGAGAAACCTCAGCATCATCTGTTGGATCCCCAGGAAACTGCGCTGCATATAGACGCATCAAAATCGTTTATGCTTGGACACCTGCTATCTTTCATACGAGTTTTACATAACCTTGTCTTCTTTTGGTATATCTCCCAAATGAAGCTTGCTCCTTCATAAACTTTCTCACCGATACCTTCGATATGGAAAATATTTAAGGCAAGGCGGTGCACTTTCGAGTCACTTCTTCGCATAATACTATAGAAAATTATGCGAAATTCGCAAGCTAAAATCAGAGGCACATTTCGACAAAAGTCTGTGCAGCTAGCTACATATTATGCTGATGACATTGATATCATAAACAGAACACGAGTTATCGAAAGTAGTAGGGCGTTCAGTGGTGCGCACTAATGGAAGGGGAGTTCACCCCATCTAAGTAAGTAAGTATCTTTTGAGTAGAATCACACGGAAAGAAGTTTTGGAAACAGAACGTTGCTGCAATCAAAGCTAAGCACATGAATGGTAAGAGTGATGTTCTGCAGAAGGAAGGATAAACTTCAGGTTGCTGAAACTGCAACTATCATTTGAAAACTATAGATCTCTATAAAGAGATCTCTAATATATGTGATGTAGAAAGATATTTTCTCAAGTAGAAAGGGGCTTGCTCCCAGTGTATTATTGATGATTAAACCTATAACCAAACTTAGGTCAAGTTATCTCAAAATCTATCAAATTCCTTTCACTTCCCTTAAGTATTTTAAATGAAAGAATTAAAGCTTTTAACGACATTTTAATCCTACTCACGTGATGTATATATCCTAAATGTCTTTCGACAGCATTATCACCTTCTTTATGACTTGACACCATCTTAGTTGAAGTTTAAGTGTTTACTCAAGATTAAAATTCCATTAACATCGGCAATAAAATGCATCTACCGCGTGCCATTGATATTCAAAATCAGCAACCCAACCAACGGTCCCAATCCATATATCAAGCATTCACTTTGCAATTTAATTAAAAGAAGCCACAACAAGGATACGAAGTGCTCGTAGGAGCTATTAAAATGAATTAACAACATGGAAATGCTCTCACTGACTGGAAAAAATATCCATAGCCTAGAGTTAATACTTGGAACCCATGACAATTCTGCGGTTGCCAGGACACCAGGTATTTAATTGAATGTTTTGTGTGCTCATCGATGTGCATCAAATGTTTAAACCACCACCAACGTTTATCTCCATTGAAATAGAGGTTTCATTGAAGTAAGGAATTTTCCATCCAATACTCTCATGAGGGTTCATAATTTGATGGTACAGATACACACGCGCCTAAGGACATGTAGCGGCGTTGCGTTAGAATTTGTCAAAAACTAAGCCGATATGGAAAAACAAAAACTAAATCGAACAAACAGCTTAGCAGAATGCACATGAAAAGGGACAAGGATACTAAATAGAATAGTAAGACCCTGAGCAATAAAATGCAATGCAATGCAATGTGATTAAGGACGAGCGAATTAAATGCTAAAAGGATGTTTTCATTAGAATAAAAGAAGCGTGTCATCTCCACCCCTAGAATTATTCAATAGCACCCTTCCAACTAGAAGTAGAAAATGACATTCATCCCTTCACTTTAGAAGCCAGGGTTACGTTTGTACGCACCGATATGCACGAGTAAGTATTGTATACTCTTATTGCTGCGATTATTATTCGAGTATTCCTTTTGCCAGGATATTAAAATATTTAAAGATACGAGTATGACTTCTTCACTCATATCCAACAATTGAGGTATTTTCTATTCATTGGGTTCAGCTAACACCATGGTTACAATGCTGATGAAGATTACTGGTTTAGATACATTTTTCTACGAGTTTTCCTTTCCTACTTGCCAAGTAATAATTATTTGACGAGGTGGAAACGAAAAAAAAAAAGGACGAGAACTGGATGTGACAATTACGAGCATTACGAAAGGCGGAAAACAGAAGTAGAAGTACGAATACAACAGCAGAAGGATCAACTTTTGTGACAATGTTGATTTGATGTTTGTACATTTTTTTTTACTATCGGCAGTTTGGTGAAGTTCCATTCGAAACAGGAGGATGTGCTGTTTTTGCTGTTTCTATAGTTTTTCTTATTCTGTGTTTCAGTCTATCATATATCCTGTAGAAATGACAGAACTCTGTGATTCTGACAACAAACTACGAAATTAAAAAGTTTTCTGTTTATTATTGTCACTATTATTTCTCTGAAAAAGGACAGATGAAAAGAAAAAACCGAATGCTGGTCATTTGGTGTAATTTCAACGCTCAACTTTGTGTTGAAATTGTTATTTTAGTTACAATTTTCATCGTCTCCAGTTTGACAAAGAAATAACAACGATAATTTGATTAGCACTTTGACCGGACTTAAAGTACTTAAGTTCACAATGGACAGGGAATTTTTAAAATGATTGTACTGTTTGGTGTTTAATGGAGGAAAGAAATAAGGATACGCACCACTAAATGGTAGGACTACAAAAATTTTAAAAGATTTTTACTTAATGTGGGTTAACTGATGAGTTGTAATGATAGTCAAGAAATCATCGGAGTTGAGATGATTACAACATCCTCAGTGAAAACCCAGCGTATACTCTTCTTGGTCAAAACTGCTATCCTAAAAGACTTTCTTTTACGATCAGTAGTAAAATGGTATAACTTCTGTTGAGCGATCCGTAGCACAGTTATCCTTCCGCTGGGTACCGCGCATACTCACTCCTGACCAAAAACACGAACGCCAGAGCACTTCGAAAGAGGGTTTGGACTTGCTGATGCGGAATCGGGCGGACTTTTGGCGTCGATTGGTAACTGTTGAACACCAGAGAACAGAATGAGTGCCCGGCAACGGACTGAAGCCGGCACGAGTGCTCCGAAGCGGCCGATGGAGGCGGCTCCATGGGTCGGAAAGGTTACGGCTTCGGTTTTCTGAGATTGAAATGGCATACTCTTTGTGCACTACCTCGAAAAAGGAAAAACCATCAACAGCGAGTATTACTGTGCATTATTAGAGCGATTGAAGTACGAAATCGCTGCAAAACGGCCTCACATGAAGCGAAAAAAATTGTTGTTTTTGCAAGACAATGCGCCGGCGTACAAGTGCATCGCAATCATGGCTAAAATCAATGACTTACGGCTCCAATTGCTGTCGCATCCACCGTATTCACTCGATTTGGCTCCCTTGGACTATTGTCTCTTCCCAAACTTCAAAAGATGGCATCGACTCCACAGAGGTGTATTTTGCAGACCTTCCGGAAAATTACTTTTCGGACGGGATCAAGAAGTTGGAAAATCGCTAGAATAAGTGTATCAAACTAAAAGGGGACTATAACATAAATAAATAAAAAAATATTTGAAAAAAATATTTTTTTCATTCCCAAGGAGGTTACTTTTCACCCACCTAGTTGGATGATGGCCCTCAGAGGATGAGTTGGAGGGATGTCTACCGCGTTGCACAAAATAGAACAAAGTAGCGCGTCGTCGTAGTTGGCGTCCTATATCATTTCTTATCGTACGTCTGCTTTTACTTACTTAGATGGTCCTTTAGTCCGGAATAAAATTTGGTTTCATTACAAAACCTCTGCAGTTACCTAAGACGAGTTTTTCCTCTACTGGGGTGTCCCTCCTGTGGGAGTTGAAGTCTCCCTGATCCGGAGCGATAACGCAGCTCATTATGTCTGTCCCAGCTACTAACAACAAAGCTGCAAATGAGCTTAACAACACAACACCTCATAGCTGATATTTTCGTCAACTGTGGTGACGAATAAGACCATTAAACACTCTGTTGCCTTATTAGATGACGTCAAGTCACCTGGTATTGATGACATATACCCAGTTAAGCTACAAAAATGTATAGACAAGCTGCTGGTATTTTGAAGTATATTTTTACCTCTACCGAATACCTAGCGAAAAGTGAGATTAGCCTTTATACTTGTCTAATATGCAACATGCCAACTAACGAGGAAGAAATACGTTCTGTGCATTTTCAGCAACCCTAAAGGAGTTTACTTCAAAGCATCTTTAGACGGTATGTGTAACTAATCCAGACAATAGGGTGTAGACGAATCACCTAGTCTTGTGGACAAGAACATTGGTAGTGAATAGGACACTGATTGCGGATGTAGGCTTAGGCCAATACATCTCTATAGTGCATTCTGATCGAATCACTGCTTGACAGTCTCAATAGTTCTGAGGTCTATGCTCAGTCATATGCAGATAATGGGTTTTACTGTCTGTTGACTGTGTTAAACAAATATTTGCTCTTAAACACAGGCGATCGTTGACGTGGTTGAGAATTAGTACACTGAAAATTGGTTTACAGTCAATTTCGTAAAAACCAAGGTTGTCTTCTTACTGTCTTACTTATCTAGTGCTTAAGGACGTCACCATCCAACTTTTAAGTATTTAGGACATCCTAGACAAGAAACTGCTTCGTACCAAGTATGTTACGTCGAAAGCCTATAAGGCGCTGTATGCCTTCTGGCAGTGTAAAGGAGATGTTGGCAAAAAGTGGGGCCTAGATATAACTGTAAGGATCCTTTCGGACGGTTGTTTGATGGAAGAAGCCTTCAGGAAAATACGTCACTGCTGCTTTTACCAGACTCCAAAAAATGGTCTGCATGGGGCTTCCTCTAACCCGCATGGCTTTACTCTAAATGCGCTGCTGGATGTTCCTCACCTCGCTGTCGTATCTTTCCCTTAAAGTTATCTTCCGATTAAAGGAAAGTGGAAGTGGAAGTAAGCACTAGAGCTTTGATGATCTTCTGTGTCGGCTCTCTTCTGACTCCTGTCTTATGAACATGCCGTGTGATGCAATGACATCAGAGGTCTTGATGCCGAAAAAACACGAAATTGCCTTTTCTTATGCCCAGGAATTGTCTTCATGGATGGCTTCAAAACTGATTCAAAATTCGGCGCTGAGGACGAGGACGACAATATAAGATTTCAACCCTTCTTAGGAAAACTTGCATTTGTGTTTCAAAGAGAAATATCGTATATGCAATCCAGATCGGAACGAACTGTATTGTAAAGAATCGGTGGAGGGGGCGAAGCATTTGCCTATGTAGCGACAACTAATCTACGTGTAATACTAGTGTAATAGTAAGTGTTCTTTAAGATCCTTACATTCACAAAGCCATTACTCCAGATGATATATCTCTCCTTTCTCTGAAGAGATGTTCTAACTCACTGCCAAAATCACAGCGTAAGCTATTTCATCGATCCTACTTGTTAGTACCCTTTCCAAGCAGATGCTAAACAGCATTTGTCCAGCCTGTTCTTAAAAAAGGCGGTACTTCTTCTCTCTTATACTATAGACCTATTGCACTTACGTCCCTTCCTTCCAAGGTCATGGAAACGCTAATAAACCAATAGCTCATGACAGCGGTGGCGATGGCGTGATGGTTGACTCACTGGTTGTCACGCCACCTACCTGGGTTTCCCGGTAGAAGCACAACAGCAAATTTTTCAAAATCAAAAATTTTCAAAAATTTTCTCCCTTTTGGCGGGCAATGGCAAACCTCCGAAAGTCAAATTCTGCCTATGAAAAAGCTTATCAGGAGTGCTGTTCGAAAATCTTGAACCACGAAAACTTCTCAATGACCGGCAGTATGGTTTTTGTAGCAACAAGTCCACTGGTGATTTGATGACAAGTCTCACCGAAAAGTGGAACCAAAGCGTACGTCAATCTAGCGAAAGCAATGTAGTTGCACTTGATATTTCTAAAGCATTTGACAGAGTTTGGATTCAGGCTCTTTTGTTAAAAATGCGTGCTTTCGGTATCGATGACTCTCTTCTTCAATGGATTAGAAATTACCTTTCGGAACGTTCAATTCAAGTTGTCTTGGATGGTTTCAAATTTGATATATACAAAATAAATGCTGGTGTGCCCCAGGGTTCTATTCTGTCTTCGAGACTCTATTTCTTGCCTGTCACTTCTAATCCAATATATTTCTTTGCTGAAATACTCTCCGTTTTTCATATTCGTTCCCGTACTCACGCCTCTGCTTTTCGGCTTCCGATATTAACAGCATAACCAACGGGGAAACTATCAATAGAGTGAAATTTAATGTTTCCAAAACTCACTGCTGTTTACGAACATTAAAGCGAAATTTAAATACCCAGCCTTTACCCATGAATGGCATTTACATCGTCGAAACCGAAAAACTTTCCATTCTCAGTATGTTTGACAGTGACAACCTACGTTGGAACGACCACATATTCGATGTCGCCAGAAATGCTGCGAAATGTCTAGATTTCCTCAAGCGATGTAAGAAATATTGTATCCCCTCTGATCTGGCCGCAATATATAAAGCGTCCATCCGCCCAAAATTGGAGTACAGTTCCCGCATCTGGTCAGGTGTTCCTAAAATATCTCTGCACCTACTAGATATGTCAGTCAATTGACACCCTTGAGCACCTACGTAATGTCTCCTATCTCACTTTATTTTATCGCTATTTCCATCACCAGTGCTCTATTGAAATCGCCAGTAGCATATCTACATCCCTCAAGTCCCTTTTTAGACGTAATCTAAAATTTAGTGATTCGTTCCTAAGCAGTTCAACTCACTTATAGATATTCCGCAGAGCTATCTATTTTCTGGTCGTTATAACTTGCAAACATTTAAAAACCATGTACATCGATACCTCTGGTTTTTTCCTTTGATCGCGCTGAGTACAAACTTTTTGAGATACACAAATTCGTAGAGCGCGGTAATTATAAAAAAAATTCAATCCCAAAGCTAGCCATAACTAGGTCCTGTTTATATGCATATGCTCTCATATGCGATCTCGAAATTAATAAGAGCTGATAAGTATCGAACTGGACCCTGGGGTTTTCTTTGGGATCTTCCGTAGTAATATTCACATATTGGGTTAATTGTTAACTTAGCCGGCTTATGTTAACTTACGGTTGCCGTTACCTTCTTTAAACTAGGGTTTCTGTGTGGGTTTTCGATGAATTTAGGTACATTCGATGGGGCATTTTAGATCACTTTTTGGCATCGATGCCACTGCAGGTTGTAAAAGTGTTTATGAGGAATTGTAGCTGCTGATATATCTGTAGGCATACTATGTAGGATGCGGACTGGATCTTCATTGGCTCTTCAAACATTCTGAAGGAGCGCCTTGCGTCAAACGCAATTTGATCACTTTAGCTCATTGTAAGAAGATCTGATGACTGTCATGTTACTTTGGGAATATTGAGGCGAGTAAGCTATGTAATAATCCGCACCAGAGTCCAAATACAGATGTGGTCTCGTGTAGACTAAATTTTCTGATTGTTCTAGCAAATCAGATCAAATCCTATCACTTGACAAGACTGTGCAATACACCTTACTGCTCGTGAAACAGTTGATTTATTGATTTCAAATTGATTGACCATCCACCTCGATTACCTGATTCGACTCTGCCTAACTTTTTCTTGTGGGGATATTTGAAAAGCTAGTTTTATGCAAACAACGAGAACATACGTCGAAAGTTAACTTAAACAAGTTCCAAGACCACAACGGTCAACTGTTCTCTCTATACAAGAATGATGGTATAAAGTCTGAATTTCTGGTGACCAAAAAGCTCCTAACCAAAGAAAGTTGTCCTATTGTTCGAGAATACTTTTTAAGAGCTATACAACATTTTTTAAACACTAACGATAGGAATTAGTTCCAATTAAAAATGTTTTTTCAATTTGAAGAACGGTAACAATGATTTCAAAGCAAATGAAGGTATATGACTTCTTAAGCAATTTTTGGCGACTGGGATGCTGTCAATTCAACTTTTTGGGGGCTCTATCGAACCTACATATATATCCCTGGACATTGACTTTAAAGGCCTAAAAAGTGTGCGGCTTATCAGCAATAACAAATACCTTATATAGCCCCACCAGAAGTAATCGAACGACTTGCACGATTTCGGTGGCCACTTCATGAGCTGTGTGCAACGGAGCTCAATTCTGCTGGAACCACATCTCGTCCTGATAAATTTCGTCCATATTTTCCAAAAAAATGATCATATTCCGGTAACGAAGGCCGTCGACTGTAGCGTGATCCAGTCTCATTTTTGAAAAAAAATAGGATCAATGATGTCAGCAACTGGAGACCACACCGAACAGTTCACTTTTGAGTCCCTAATAGATTTGCCTCACTTCGGAAATAGCTAATTTTGTTGTTCGCATATCCATACTCGCATATTGATCCAAAAGTGAGCTCTGCCACCAAACACTATTTTTCAATAACATTAAGGGTCGACTTCAGGCTGCTCAAGCGCATGATCTGCGAACTCCCGTCGCAATCCATGGTCACCTGGCGTTAGTTCTTGAACCAACTGAATCCTATAAGCGTGTTAGCCGGAACGCTGACTGGAAAATCCAGGATCTTCCTTCACAAGGCGCCTACATTTTATTCCCCACGCACATTGAGTTGGTAACAGAATATGTGTGATATGAAATTTGTGGGCAACACGACGAATAACGACCCATGTTGGTCGAGTATGGGAAACAAAAAAATTACGTAATTTTCTATTCGGTAACCGAAAAGTTAAGCGAATTTAAGTTAACGAACTCTAAGTTCGATTTCAGCGACTCAAGGGTTTCGTTGAAGAGTGTTTACTAATACATAAAACTCACCCCGTTTACCGCGTTTCTCCCAACTAGTTTGTGTGAATGTAACATATGTACGACTACCTCTATACCCTCAAAAGTTTCTTGTTCTCCATCAATTAAATTCAAAATGTCCCCACCCCATCCATCACTTTCATCACAAACTCGAATTCAACTCTCAACTGCATCGCAATCAACTTCACCACAACTCGACTAAACTTGCAGCTCCGACAGCACCTCTGCTATAAAATCGAAAAACCAAAATTGCAAATTACAAATAGTTTTCCTCAACTCCTGCTCACAACCCTTAGTCAACATCATCCCTCTTTCATTCCTCGAAACCACTATCGCTGGCATCGTCATCAACGAGCTTAAAAACGGTAAGTAACGACTTTGATATCACTGAGTGCAGAGGTATGTTGTGCGCGCATTAAATGCAACAACATACGCGTTACAGCGCCATCTGAACTCGGGCAGGACAAAAGAAAGTACAGAAAAAAAAACCACACGATCCGCAGATGAACAGATGAAATAAATCGAAAGGAAGTTGTACTGCTAGGACTGTAGTTACACGGGAAACAGGATGCATGTGATAATGAAAAAAAAAGAAGAACTACGACTACTACAACAACATCGTACAGCACTTCGCGTAATATCCTCGTCGTCGTTGGAACATGTTTTCTTTGCCAATAAAATTTATTGCCCACCATAAATTTCCCCGAGTTTTTTTCTGTTCCTTTCCCGTTGCCCGCAAATATATTCGTCTCTTTCTGGTGTAACCACTCGGATGCTATGCTATTTTCCGGAAAAATGCAATCGTATAACGGTTACGGGTGGTTAGGGGTGGAGAGAATGCATGGATTGGGATAAAGTGCGACATTGCATCCTGTACGTGCACAGGAATGTTGTAATCGAAGAACGGTGCTGCGGCATAAACTACACTAACTGCTGGAGTAAATGGCTTTAAATGATTTTCGAATGGTTCGTGTCTCGGGTGCGGGGTGGATTTTCAAATTCAATTTCCAACAAGTACTGATGATAGGTGGTGTCGCATTTCTAAAGAAAATAGTTCTTAAAGGTATACTAAAGCGGTTTTGTTTTCGTAGGGAATTATTTAGTCCAAGCTTATTATGGTGTTGGCTGTTGAACTAAGGTGTTTATGAAATGGTTTTTGTATTAGCTTTTCGATATAATGATTGAATCTATTAGGTAATTTTGTAGTTTCTTCATACAACTGACGATGTGACATAGAGCACAATATTTAGTTTTAGCTTCGTGTTATACTTTCAAGCAAGATATATATACCCAAAGGAAAAATAGGATGCAATATTCCTATAACTTGAATGAATACGAGTAATTGTGAAATCCACATAACTCAGCAATCTTTTCAACTTGCTTAACTATATAAGCCATGTCTATTGGTATTACTTCTATATAAGAGAACTACTGGCACACATTTTAAGTTACAAATTGGCCCTCTTGACATTAATATCAGCCTCGCGGTAGGCGTAATATAGTCACGACCATGGTCGATAATGATATCTTCGTTTCGCCGTGTTTCTTGGATGTCTGCTAGAATGTATCAGTATCTTCAATTTCGATGTATCTTGGTAATGATGTATGATACTCGTTTCAGAGCTTTCAGCTTTCTTAAGTCACGTATCATAGCGAGTTAATTTTCAATCAAATCGAGAACTGGAATGGAGGTGGCGGCATAGGCTTTTCATACCCTTATTAATGTTTCCCTTCTATGATACCAAATTCATTCCTGTTGGCCCCATAGCAATACTGTCTGTTACCTTAGTAGTAGCTTGTAGCCTAGCTGAAGATTTGCGCTGCTAAACAGAAACTTTGCCTTCAACGTAAAGGGAGCATTTGTACTACACTTCACTAGGTCCAGATACTTTAAAGGGGTTCAGATAGGCCCAATTGATTTTTTAGCCCTAGGACGATAGGCTTATATGGCATGCTTTGCCGAAAAAGGTTGCACTGGTTTTGATGAATCGATCCCGTGAGAAGACCGTGGGAAGGTTTTGAAAGGCGCTGACGAGAGTGGCGGACTATCTGCAGGTTCAAGACCTTGAGCTGGCAACCCAAAATGAAATGGTTGTCCTTATCAGGTTCGGAAGGAACCTTTGTGCAAACGTCATGGTTGTGATGTTCCGTGCGTGTCTGGTAATTTTTTATTTCAGAGTGTGACTCGAGTCACGATTCATATTTAAAGAGCACATTGGGGGTATCTAATAAAACGACAAAGATGACATCTCTAAACTGGTGCCCAATTTTGGCGGTCCACGAAAGGTCAAGGAAGGTTGCCAACTTTATATTGCTGTACGGCATCGAGGAGTGAGTAGACAATATAGCGACAGCAAGTATGGGATGACGAGATTGTGTGTAGATAAATACACCAATTCATACCCCTGCTGCGCCCGTGACTGAAGAAAAGTTACGGTTAAGCGAAAGCAGCAAACAGATGCGGCTATTTGCCCGCAGAATACGTTTTTCGGTTGCGCAGGGAAGCATAGATAGCTACAGCTGTTTAGGGACCAGCTGCCCTTTTACTTAGGCCCAAAAATATCGTGCTCCCTATGCTAAGTTGCTAAGACACATGAAGGACAGTAGCTGCCTACGCTCAGTCTGTAATATAGCAAAAGAATGGGGAGGAGTATGCGGTGGGCAGGCTTGCGTGATTCTCCTCCTTACCTTTGTATGTATTATGCTTATTCACATGAGCCGTCAGCAAGCCAATGTACCCAACACGAGTGGTATTCGCAAAATTTTTAGCCAAAGTGAGAACATTGCAGGCGATGCAGATGTTTATTGCTTTGACTACTGTCTTGGCCTTGGCCTTCGATGAACAGTTGCCATGAGGGGTCTAAATAGAAGCCCACCGATAAGATACCATGACACCCTTAAGGCTGTTTGTGTTGGGTATTATGTTAGATTGACTTAGAAACGAGATTGCTCGTTACTGTTGCACGGTTTAGAGAACCTGCTTAAAATTACCTGAAGTAGCGCAGTTTTCGAAAAGATTAAAGACACGCGGTATGAGAGAAATTTTAGTGAGTATCAGGTTGCTTCGATTGCAACTATTAAACCATTCTCATACTACCGTATATCTGTTAACCTCTTGGCAGTTTGCGCCTAGGTTATTTGTTTAACGCAATAATTTGTGCAGAACTACGACTCACCGAAGGGATTATCATCGTCTTATTACTAGCAGCACCTAGAGTACGATTCAAAATTTCTACCCAATACTGTACAATAGCTAAGTGCTCCTGCTTTACTATCACAGGAGCACGTATGTGCAGACGTAAAATTAATAGAAAGGGCTGGTAGGATCTTTTTCAATACCTGGTACATACGGCCGTGCAACAAAAGTATGTAACAAAGCCATATGGTAAGTATACTACACGATTCACTACCAATCGTAGTGTCAAAGCTTATTAGTCAAAAAAAAAAAAAAAAATCTTTTAGAGTATACACGAATCCAATGCATGAGTTTAAAGATAGTACCAACATCGATGGATAAAAGAATATCTTATTGAGTCAGCGATTAAGGAAGTGAAAACAATCGTCATTTTGTCAGTTCAAATTATCCAAGAACATTGCATCGTTACATCACTGCTTTTCACATTTGTAAAAGACAACGAAAGAAGGGGCTAAATGCATTTGATTTTCTGCAACAACACTAGCACAAAGGAGCGACCGCATGATGCAATGCCAATAAAGGCATCTTTTAGATAAAAAAAGCAAAAAAGTGTTCAATGGCTCAAAGTTATGCAGTCGGTTTCTCGCGAATTCCTCGTTTTCAACAAGGTCGTGACCTTGCATCCGAATCTGAATTCGATGTACCTGTAATCTGACATAGTTGTTTCCGATAATACCTTCCAGCCTAAAATCTCCTAAGTGTTTCTATTGGATATAGTTTATTCGATTGCTCGCTGTTTTACTTTCGTAACAAATGTTGGCTGGAGAAAATATTGTTGGCACACATTATAAGTGGCATAAAAGTTTGCCTATGTGGATGATTCAGTCAGCATAACGTCGCATTGACCAGTACTTAGGGAGCCTTAAGAGGTCGATTGCGTTAAAATCGCTAAGATAACTATCTCGAACAGACTTTGAAATAAATAACATAGTGACTCAGTGAATTCATCTCCATCAACTTGTTGAAGACATTTACTAATCTAGTAAAAGGTGAAAGTACGTACTGAATGCTCACTAAGAAATATGTGGAACTGCCTCCAACTTTACAAATATGCAAACAATAGCAGCGATTCCACATTAGAACTTACTCTGCTTAGATTCGATGATTCCAAAAATCCCTCTTATATTTCCCAGATTCTTTATCTCAAACACATCCGACGAAACACGCGTCCTTAATCCCCTAATTTGTGTCCTAATATAAAATAATTGCCTAGAACCAGCAATAGGGGTACCGCTGTGTGCCACATCTGCCAATCTAAATCAATACTCTCCTAATACCCATATCCACCCTGTAAAAAACTAGTGTCCTTGGTAGCTCACGGTAACAAATCAATATTTGTCGACTTTGATTAAAAAAAAAAAAACAATATATCCCTCAATTAATAAAAAAAAAAAAACGAAATTCTTTCCCAATCCACTCCCTTCGCATTTCCTCTTTTATTTACAATAGACAATCATTTATTTCCCTTAGACAAATACTTAATTTTGATTTTCAATTAATCCCTGCGCCAATAAGGATATTTTATTTATTTTTTACGAAAACAACAGCTCGTACCAAAATTGTATTCACCACCACCAGTGCCGAACTGATTTGGCAACAATTCACTAACAATGCGCATCCTTACGCCCATTCAAAGTTGTTTGAGTTTGATGTAGATTTTGAGAAAAGCAGAGAAAGGAAAATAAAAAAAAAAAAATCCTTTTTGACTAATGAAGGACAAAGTATTCTCGCAGGACCTTAGTGTAAAATGATTGATTCACTGTTCCAACCGACGCAACGTAAGAGTGCTCGGCGGGTTATTACCAAATTCGATTTGACAGGACTTTGATAAATGCATTGTCGAACTAGCGCACACCAGCGCCTGCCAAGTGCTTTAGGAATTTAGTCCTTTTGGCTTAGGGAGCAGTTTGTAAGAAAATTAGGTAAACGGGATTACTTTATGCGGAGTCCTTGAAGATGACACTGAATCGTAAGTCGGTGCTCGTTTAGTGCTTTTGTCGGAATCCCTATAAAAAGGAATTCCTCCTCGTGGTGCGTCATTGGAATAAAGTCAATGAGGTTACGAAACTCAAATAGGATTTAATTATTACATTTCGGTAAGGTTTTCAGACTTTTGCTGGCATGCGTTATACCTGCCACTAAAGCAATTGCTAAAAGTCCTGAGGGATGATTTATTACTTTGATTCTTCCGAATGTTAAGTGCACACCCTTTTTATCCGACCGACATATTGTGTGACTCCAGGCGAACGGATTTAGAGCTCCGAATTTCGAAAACATTGTTATGTGGCAGGGCCTTAAGTTAGACTTGTTCAGGGGTAGATTTAGATTGTAAAGAGATTTGGCGATACCAAGATTAGTGGAAGAAAGGGTTTACTCGTTTTCTGTTTAAATATTTTTACTTACTTCAAAGGCACACGTTTTTTTCGGTTAATTTACTCCTTAGGGCATGGCACAGGGCTCATATCAGAACCATGAACTACTTTACTTCTACTTCTAAGGCAATTGTTGTGGTAACAAATATGAAAAATAAAACTGTAGGCCTAGGGCTACTTATACATTACACAGGTCTAAAATAACTAATTAGGAAAACTAATTAACCTTTCGAGAAATCATATGATTTTGTTTATTTTTCCTGCCTGAGAGTACCTCAGAAGGGTTTCTGGAGTAAACAGATGATAAAGCTCTTACTAATAAAGGATGGTGGATATTGTTTGCATGTACAACTCTGTTTTTGCCGGAAAAGAAAACTCAGACGCAGAACTAGTACATTTAACTTATTGTTTGTTTACTGAAATTGTTTGGTCTTTCATAGAAAAATGAGAAAGCCCTTCAGCGCCAACACCGGTCACTCAGAACCAAATACTCGCAGCCTGATAGGCTAGATATTTTAAGTGGAAGTGCTCCATGATGTCGTCATCACTTTCACAGTATGTGTCAAAGTCAGTGGTGTAACATTCTCCTATCCCAGGTGCCTAGAAAAATCGAATCGTCCCGTTTTGATGTCAACAAGCAGTCTACAGTTCTTCCTACTGAGCGACAGAAGAGAAGGAAAGTCGATTATCTTTAAAAGACATCGTAAGTGAATCATTTGACTTGTCGGCATCTTCAAGAATCATGGCATCGAAATCCAACTATTAATCAACCCTTAACCGAAGATGTTAGCGGATTTGGGTCGTGAGAAATCTTAATCTTGGTTTCGCCCAGCTAGTTCATCAAACTATTCCGGTTAACGGTTAATCACAATTTAGTTTATTCCCATCAGTATAATTTCCTAACGAGGAAATTCCGTGGCCTGGACAGATGTGATAGAGATAGACCCCATGTAGACGCCGCAGGCCATTCTTTGGAGTCTGATTAAAGCTTCAGTGAGCTATTTTTTTAACAACTCGTTCTACAAGACAACCGACGAATACGATATACTTAGTCTTATCATAGCCGTGTAAACCGTCCTCGGCGACAAGTCTTGTGTTTTTCCGGAAATTTGTTTTACTACCAGACAGTCGACAAAGCCTTTGGAAGTTTTCGAAGTGAACACCCAAACCACAAGATGATTCAGACTAGTTAGCTTAGTAAGCAGACAGTCGCTAATCATAATCCAGCAGACATACGATTACATATACCATATGTTTATGACTGATTTCAGTTCTTAGAAGCACAACATGCTGCTTATTAGTGAATCAGGGACTGCGCTATGCGGACGTCCACTTTTTCCGAGTGTCTAAACATATTTTCTGTAATCAACAGGTATAATGAAGTTTCCACCAGGATTTCTCTTATCCACGAAACTAGTGCTTCATCTACTCCGAGTTATCTGACCGAGATATCTGGCCAAGTAATCTAGCCGAGTTAATTACCCGATTTACATATGTCGGCAAAAGTTGATTTGCCGAAAGCACCCTCAATGTCGGTGAAAATTCCCAATATGCCTGCTTTAGAAGGCTGAGGATGTATCCGCGAAATGTTGGCAAATGAAACTTAGCCATTCTAGTCATGTACTTCAGAATGGAGGAACTCAGACTAATATTTTTGAAGCTCTTGGCGAGTCAGCTTTCCCAATTTTCGGTTTAAAGGCTACACCTACTGTTAGATACTACGACGATAGAGGTTTGGTATGTATCTAGCTAGCACTGAAGATACTTCCCAGCTTTCGTAGCAGCTAATCTATACTACTTTCTGGCATAACTAGATGTATAAAATCTGCGCCAGGCGACTTGAAGTTGTCAAAGAATGGGGTAGCTTATTTCTTTGCCTCATCCGTCAACAACACTGATGATACATACCAGCTTCGAGAGTTTGTGGAACTCACTTATAGCTTCAGTCATAGGGGTCGAGATATTTTTTCTCGGATTTCTCCCATTCAAAAAAAAGAATTCTGATTTCGATTACATGCTGATTTTACTACTCGATTTGTTGCACAGACGGTCAATTGCAATTCTTCATTTGAATGCAAACATACTCGACATGCATAGTGGAATGAAAATATGTATATGTTGCGACTAGATCCTACAGACGAAAATAACAAGCTTATGCTGAAAATTTTAAATAACATCGCTGAAGTCTGTCAGGCAAAGCAGAGAATCTGAACACAATAAGTTAGCAGAATTCTGTGAACGTTCAAGCGCGGATTTAACACCGCAGATAGATACAAAATCTATCCAAATCGAAGTGCAGAAATCAATCACAGCACGAATATTGTAGGTAAAATAATGATATCTGCTTTTATCTTGCCAAATCCTTATATATAATTGACAACAACTTCGTCTACCTTCTCGGTGGTGAATACCAGCAGTCTGAAATCAAGATGATTGACCTAAATCGCAGCCCAGGGGGAGAATTTTAAATCAGAGATAAAAATTAACTTTGATCTAGAGCTATTTAACGTTCTAGAAACAGCAACCCACAAGGCATCTTAAGAATCATAGCCGTCCATTCCTTTTCCCTAGTTTTCTAAAGTAATTATCAAAGTTCTAAAGAGAAAAGGTAAAACGACTGAAAACCTAAATGTGTTGTCTACGCGAACTAAAATCAACGGTCCAAATCATGTGGAGCAAGTACTCCTAGAGGTAAAGCAAGACCGAGTTCAAGGGTACATTCTCAATAGTGAGACACAGTCTTAGACAATCATGCAATCCGTAAGGAATTCTTTATGCTGAAACTCATAATCAATGCAACCAATTACAGCTAACAAAAAGACACAACTTGCAATTATATCCGACGGATCTGTCCCAAGGTTGTTCAAAGAGTACTTTT
This sequence comes from Volucella inanis, assembly GCA_907269105.1. Taxonomy (NCBI): domain Eukaryota; kingdom Metazoa; phylum Arthropoda; class Insecta; order Diptera; family Syrphidae; genus Volucella; species Volucella inanis. Next base: position 42,111,721 of record OU026153.1, read on the forward strand.
ACTCTAAAGGGTCAAATTTTAGCATCATAGTCATCGACAATATACTTAGCCTCTCTTTCAAAAATTTTCTCAGGAGCTGTATGAATGATTGATGCCCTGTAGATGATTTTTTCACGCTTATGCTGATCAATATACGGTAAGCAAACTCAATGATTTTGTTAAAAAAAAAAACTAACGGTTCGATTTCTGATAATTTCAGACCCACGTTACTTTTAAGTTTCCCCTTTTTACGCGTATAAACATTGAAATCCTTCATCGTGACATCACAAAAGTATTTTCTAGTCTAACTGAGCTTACTGAATGCAGGCTGCCATTTCATTTAACTTTAACTACGTGAAGTGTATATCGGTTAGCAATATTTCGACCGCTGTAAGTCTATATTCGTTGTTTGTTATTGTCTTTGGTCTTCAAAGGCAAGTGAAACTTTGGGATATGCATGACTGTTGATAGGGAAACATCTGAATGTCCTATTACTTATATTGGTTCAGCAGCACAGAAATTAGCGTAGTGTTCGCCCTAACATGACAAGTTCCAGTAGCATAACACTCTAATTATGATGAATTCAATGTTGACTAAGCTAGCGAACTACTAAAGTGCAACGATCTTCGGATCACTTGCAGCCAATCAACCAGCGAAGATCTTCAATTGCTAAAAAGCCAATATAGTATATAATAATTATAATGTAAAGCCACCGTAGAACTGCAATAGGAAATACAAAAAGAGGATGAAAAACTGTAGTATCCTTACAGCTATTTGTAATAAGTCTGAAATAAGCCAGTCATGAACTAGTTATCCAAACTGAAAAAAAGAAGCTACAAGCGACCACTCAACTTGACACTTAAAAAAATAAAACTATATTCAATCCAAGTCAGTAAAGATATTAGGATAGCTTGGAATAGATTCTAGCATTCTAGAGTGCGGAGTGCACTTGTTAACACCAAAAATGAGTGGCAGACCATAAATGATATTATCGATGGGTAATCCTTAAAAATAAATAAATCTGTTGTACTGTATCTTCAATGATCATTTTTCTACGGTAGACGTCTTATAGAACTTTCTACTTACTGTAATTGATGAACGCTCGCCATGAGATGACCCACTCGCCAAATTTCTTCTTAACAACTTGGAGCGTTGCGTCGTTTGTATGGCATGTAGCGCCATCTTGTTGGAACCACACTTCGGATATATCGATGTTGTCGAGCTCTAACTACAGAAAGTCGGTTAACATTGCTCTTAATCGTAGACCATTGACGGTAACTTTTTCTTCTTCCACAAAGATGATGCCACCATGTCATAAGCCGCATCAGTCAATTTTTGTCGATTCATTGATCCTTCGCCGAACGCGTGTGGATTGTATTCGCTTCAATAATGGAAATTTTACTTGTTGACATAGTCGTTGAACCAGAAATGGGTCTCGTTGGAGAAGATGAATTTTTGGCCAAAATCCTCATCTCCGGCCAACATTATCGAACTCACGGCATTGTCTATGCTCGCCAGGCTTCAATAAGCCAGGTTGACTCTCTGGCGATCAGCTAAATTGACAGCGCTGAATTGACATTTCTGGGTCTTCCTCGATACTAGCCGCTACGGTGTGTATATTTTCTTTACATCACAGCAATGGTGATGGTGGCTTAAGATCCAAAAAAGTGTACTTACGCTTAAAATCATCCACGGTGCGACGAATTGCTCGTACATTGAAGCCATGATGACGACTGACTTCACGAGGAAATCCAAGTCGCGTATTTATAACTGAGCCGGAATTTCGATTATATTTTTTTAATAATTTTCGCACCTTCGGAAAGCGTAAAACGATGCATGATGAAATGGCAAACCTTACTGAATATTTTGAAAGCTAGATGTCATTGGTAACTTTGACAGTTGCTGAAACATAACATTTGAGAAAATCATTGCTATCTGGACATCTATCACCCCACAAGTTTAGGAAGAAGATTTCTAGGTCTAGGTATGCCCCAGGGTGCAGTTCTTACTCCAATACTGTTTTTGGTCTCACTTTTTCTACAGTCATTTTTAGGAAAATATTACCATCTTTGTTGATGATTTAGGCATTAAATATCGCTCGAATAGCGCTCTAAGCCCAAGTGTTGAGATAAATCACGATGTTCAACTTATAAGAATTTTGTTTGCAAAACATGAGCTAATCGCCAGATGTGAAACTAAAGTGTTAACCTTCAAGCTAAGTATGAATAGATCAGATCTACTTTGGTGTAAAAAATTCTGCAAGTAAATAAATACTCCTGTAACCTACATTATTTTAAGATTGAAGTGGTAGATCGCTTTATATTTTTAGGTACTATATTTGACCAACACTTCAGTTGATCTGAAGATGTTTTAAATTTAAAGTTGGAAGCTTTAATCGACTCAGAGATTTCTGCTACACAGGATCTCTGAAGATGGTACATATATTCTGGGATATTTGTATCCAAAGTATCGGTTAAAGTTAAAATATTGTTTCTCAGCTTTACGAAAGAGAAATTTTAATGTTGCTGCCTATATTTTTTGAATTGAGATAACATAGTGCTGTCAGCATCTCATCCAATCTGTTTAAGTTTTTTCACCAAAATGTTTTTTTTTTTTCTTTTTAATTACGAATGCTATTCACCCCACATCCTGAAATACGTTCCTCCTAAGTGACATTAACACTATCATTAATCGTTAATTTGTCATAAATGTCACTTCATACTTATACGTCAAATATCGTCAAATATAAGGAATATTGCAAAAAATATTAAAAACTATAGACAGCGCACTGTTTCCACACCTTGATATGCATAAAGGCACCTGGCGGTCATATTGTAATCGACACGGATTGAGAAGGAAATCTCATAGTAGAACCACAGTCGGTGCTGAGAATCTGGATAGATTATATCTACAGCCGGTGTTAACTGGTGATGACGAACAACAACACATCGTCAGGTAGAATGAACCACTCCACCTGGACGAAGACAGGCAACCTATTCGTCTACCCAACCAAGATGAAGTCAGGACAGCAATTTCCAAGCTTATGTCCATTAAAACTGCTGGAACCGACGGCTTTACTTCCGAGCAGCTTAAATCAGCTGCTAATGATTGGATACTGGATATAATGGACACATGGTAAAAATCTGGGTCGACGAAAGTATGCCAGACGAATAGAATTTCAGTATTGTTTGTCCGATTATAAAGAACTTCAACCCCTGAACTTCGCCAACTACATGTTAATAAGTTTTCTGGACGTCACATATGAAATCCTGTCAGCGTTATTATGTGAACGTCTAGGACCCATTGTAAATACTTCAAATCGAACTTTGGAACCAACTTTACAGGTGAAACTCAGTGAAACTCAGTGAAACTCCATTGCCTTCGAGTGAGGAAACATTATTTATAGTCGATATACGAGGCGTGTTTAATGAGTACCCGGATTGGAAGATAGGTGGCGCTACTAAGTCAAAATGAGTGTACCATCTATTAGTTTAACCTCTTTTAGCCCACTTTTTAGTATTTGTTTTGATATTAGTGGTTTTTTCGACCATGAAAAAAGAGCAGTATTGCTCCGTGATATGGCTTTTTTTTTTTTTTTTGAGCGGCAAAACCTGCGAGAAAATCAAATCCATTCTTGACAGTGTGTATGAGACCCATTTACCTGTACAATCGTCTACCATTGGTTTGCACTGCGCCCTGGCTGCACGTCGGTTTTTTGATGAACCGCGCCCAAGTGGCCCAAAAACAGTTAAAATAATTCGCGAGTTGGCTGAGATAACAGGCATCTCAACTAAATGCGTTAGCGTTAGCCATATCCTGCGATGTGTGCCGGGTTTTCTCACACCGGAAAGGATGCGCAATCGTGAAACCACTTCTAAGACGTGCTTGGCCCTGCTTAATCGAAATCGGGAGAAGTTTCTGCGTCGTTTCGTTACTGTCGATGAGACATGGATTTATTGGTACACACCAGACATCAAAGAACAATCGAAACAATGGGTTTTACCCGGTTAAAGTGCTCTAAAGGAGGCGACTCCCACCTCCGAAGTCGCCACATCCAAAATGGTCAAATTGCACTACGAATTACTCCTCTGTCCTACGTTTTCTCGGGATTCGCCTCCCTGCGACTTCTTTCTGTTTCCAAACCATTAAAGTTCTCTCGCCGGGAAGGGGCAAAGTTCAAACGAGGAAGTCATCACCGCCGCGGAGGAGTATTTTACAGGCCAACAAAAGTCATACTATACATACAGAGGAGCTAAAAGAGTTGCGGCACCACTGGGAAAAGTGTATCGAGTTGAAAGCGAGTTATATTGAAAAATAAATTGCCAAAATCCAAAAAAGTTGCGTTGTCATTTTTAATCTGGGTATTCACCAAACAGCCCTTTTATATATTTATGTATTGTATAGGAGGACTGATTACTAGTATTTTCAGTATGATGCTTGGGTATATGTTTCTATAGAAAACTGCTTTCTTGCTGACCTTTGAATGTTAAACCCTTTTAACATTCCATGCGTTACATAAGACACTAACTACGATAAGCCTTTGTTATGTTATTGTAGTAAATTTAAGCACACTAGTCCTGAAATCCGGCTCAGGTTCAGATGCCCGCCATGTATCATTCGCTAATTATCCAAATTTCTGAGCAGCAATATCTGAATTCTCATTATATACACCTTTGATGACTCACCTTCGAAGGCTGGAACTCAAGTGCATGGATATCAGTTGATGAAAATTGCTGACCGAAAATTTCCTCAACCTAGACTTGAGGAAATCAAACAACCTTTTTACTATGTTTAGCTAGCCTTTCGTGTAACAGTATTTTTTTTATCACCCGCACTTTAATTACACGTTTCAGATTGTCGCAAAACAGTGGGCAAAAGAAATGATGTACGAACCAACTCATTGACATTAACTAGTGTCATATGGTTAGCGATACATTGATACGTCCGCTTACTTTCCAAGTTTTTCTTGAACCCCCTGTCCAACAGGATAAAGTTGGAATTTCGGGGATAAATTTGTGAGTCGATTGACCCTCACTTAAAAAAGACACTCAATGTGGAGAGCTTAAGTACAATTAAACTATTAAATTACGGTTAATAGTTACACTGATTTCCATTTATTTAAAACGTTTTCATCTCAATTTCCCTACAATAAACTTAATCCTTCTTCATCAGCAGAATTCATTTCCGTCAGAGTCCAAACCTCTTTCCACTTAATCTGATTTTCAAGGAAAGCGATGAACACACCAAAAATAAACTTTACCCAGCTTATAGAACCGTAATTCGTATGCTTACCCTCATTTGTCATAAATGGTGCTTTCCGGTAGCGAGCAGCACTTTCCTGTTCTCCACTTTCGTATCCCTCTTAATTTTCCACTTCTAAAGGACTACGAGACTACACAATGACTATGATGACACAAAAGTTCATTAGTAAGCTGAACTAACATCAAATAACGTTTACCCTTCTCAGACCTCTATCAAGCCAGCCAAAACCCCTGTTGAAAGTGCGTCTTTTGATGGAATCCATTTGCATCCCTTCTCGTAAATCAAATTTAATTAAATCCTGCCGACTGTTGTTTATAATTTCCACAACACAACAACAGCAACAACGAAGCGGCTGCTTAGCCACTTAATATTCAAATGAGTCCTTCATAAATCAAAATTTACTATTTTCCAGGGATTTTCTTAGAAAACGGATGCATTGTGGGCAGGGATTGGTACAGGCACAAAGACACCCTTCTAAGAGAATTTTTGGTTTAACCAAGATACAATGACCCCCCTGTCTAGATGTCTGGCAAAGTGAAAGCTATAAAAAATATGAATCGTTTCGTTGTTGTTGTGACAGCAGGACAAGATGAGAGGACAGTCTTCATTATGAATAAAATCTACGAATACAAATCCTTGCATGCGGTGATAATTTCTTCAAAAAGGACACCGAAATGGAGAAAAAAATGATTTAAATAAAACGTTTTTGCTTCTTTGTTGTCTTTTACTCCTATTTTTGTCAAGCTGTAATAGTAAACGTTTCAAGTACTACTCTTTGAATATCCTGGCTAATCGTAGCAACTGCATTTATTGCTGTTTAATGCTTTAGGTCCTATTTGCCAAAAGGAAAAGAAGGTAAATACGAATGTAAAAGTAGTTATTACTAGGAATTATAAAGATAGACGACACACACAACAGTTCAAAGGTAAACAAATTTTCTTTTAATGCCATATCTGTACAGTGGAGGACACAAATTGAGAAATTTGGGTGGTAAGCCTAGCTTTCAATTATTGAAAAGTTTTTAGATATATATAGAGGATATGGATATGCATATTGCGTAGATGACAGTAACAGATCGGTTGCCGATATTCGACCAATTCGAAAGTATTTTTCCATAAAGGTGTTGCATAACTTTTTAGATAGCCCAGTCAATCGTCAGACTTCTGTCCATTGTGATCCTAGAACTGTAGACAAAACGATATGGTAAGCATGATCGTTTGCTCCTTAGGTACCAGGTAGGTAGTTCCCTGTTGTCTCTAATTGTTGGAGCATTGTAGTATATTCGCTTTCGTCTGGGATTAATACAAATTTTAACCATTTGTATCTTCTCCTCCACTCGTTATTCTTGCATTCGGGATTCAATGTATGACAAACAATTTTTGTCTGAAAAGATAACATCTGCTTTGCTTTCTCGCTTATCACATGCTCTGCATCATAAAATACGCTGACAGGATCAGTATTTTGTTGAGCATGCGTTTCATCTTCTGAGTTAGGAGTTTTGATTCCTAATATATGTCCTTGTCGAATATCCTTTATTTTTTCATTCATGAAATTTACGTTTCTTTCAAGACACATGTTTGTTTGCAACATTTACCCATCTATTGATTTTGGCACCAACTTGGTTTGTCTGCTCTTCGATTGAGATAATACCTTCATGACAACACCATGCCAGCGACGATGATTCCAATCTAACATGCATATCCTAGTAGCTGACAGGTGTGCTAGAAAAAGTATGTTCCCCCAAAACTAAATTGTAGCAGCCGTACCTCGGTACACGTTCGGAATACGAGTAAATCGGAGATACTATCCCCAATACTTGATAACTTTTACGTACGCTCTTTCCTTACAGCGCCTTAGGATGTGGATTCTCCTCGTTCTCCTTCGTTTATCAAAATACTAGAATTTGGTTTTTTGGATGGAAGGTTGCTTAGCGTTGATTCGGTTCTTTGATGCATGCAAGGCATGCAAAAGTTTCTTTTTTGGGACGTGGACATTCGGCATTTCAGTTGTCCGTGGTGTAGTGGTGTATGCATAGACTCCTCAAGCAGAGGGTCTCGGATTCCAATCCCGTGCGAGGCAATTCTCTGAAAAAGTCTTTTCATAGAATTTGCGTCAACTCTGACATAAAGGCATAACACTGATGTTGGAGTGGTTGCTGGCTGGGCTAAATGTAACGAACTAACAACTCGAACGTACTTTAGATCCACTGGTTGAGGATGCACTGGATCCAGTTTGAAAACCACTAGTAAAAAGGCTATTCATATCCCCTTGGTGCATGCGCCGGATTATATAAAAAAAAAAAATGTGAGGTCAGGGTCGACACAAGTTGATTCGACGGTTTGCGCATTTAGAATGCTAGAACCCTGACTCGTATCTAGGTCGTCAAGTCTCTTTTTTGAGCCATATGCATTTTTTTTTTCATTGAAGACTCGGGCACACATTATTTTGTAGATCCGTAGTCTCTAAGAATTAGTACTACTTGTCACAGTATTACCAACCCCGGAAGATCAATGACCTAAGCCGAACGGCGTTTGGTATATTTTCGCGCTTTTAATTTACACACCCACAATTAATTTTTAAGCTAATTTGGCCGTCAAGTTTGAAATACAATTTTAGCATCATACTCCTGAGAAGCAAATAGGCTGTATCTATCCAGGAGGTCACAGAATTACTTATTCAAAGGGTCCTTAGTATCATCAATATGGGCATGTACACAGATAAAGTTGTTGCTATGGAAATTAACTCTGATTCGGGTTATAGCCAGACGATCATCTATCGGCCTATAGTCAATGATTACACATCAAAGTAAAATTATTTAACTTTTTAGAAGGGATCCATTTGTATCTGATGCCAATGTCTCTCTTATATCTATGTGTTCTATACGTGGTAATGATTATCATAAAGCTCGTAATCTGGAGAACCATTTCCGTAGATAAGCATACGGTTCGCACCCACTCGGTAACTCATCTCAGGATATGAACGCCGCGGTTTGCCAAGTGAAAGATGATCCATCACCAACTCTATTCCAAAACACTGGCTTACACTTGGTGGTCTTTATTAGGCTGATTTTTGAATATTAGGCAGTATCTCAGATAATGGTTCTGTAGTGAGCCTCAAACTGTAAATTCTATCAGGATGTTTAGTATCTTATTCGGCTTAATTTCTGTATCATTGTCAATGTCAGAGCCGGTCATCTAATGGACAAAAGATGTTTTTTCGAAATGAATGAATACAAAGGATGGTTTCATCGTTCTTCGATTAAGGTCTGCATAAAGCAGCTTTCGAGATGCCTTGTTAACGTACCTAGACTATGGACTTGACGTAGCCATAGAGAAAATAATCGCGGCGGCCAATTGATGAACGCTCGCCGTGAGATGACGCAGTTGATAAAATTTCTCCTTTACAACTTCGAGCGTTGCGTCGCTTGTATAGCATGTAGCGCTATATATCGATGTTGTCGACCTCTGATCACTGAAAGCCGGTTAACATCGCTCTATACCTAAGCCCACTGACGGTTACGAAGACTACTTTCTCATTTCGAAAGAAATAAGGTCCAATGATGTCGCCATACCATAAACCGTACCAAACAGTCAATATTTGTAGATGCACTGATGCTTGGCCAAACACTTGTGGATTGTGTTCGCTTCAATAATAGCAATTTCGCTTGTTGACATAACCCCTGAATAAAAAATGGGTCCGAGAAGATGATTTGTTGGCCAAAATCTAGATTTTCAGCCAATATTTCCAGCGCCCCACCACTTGCATCATTAAATTTTATAAGGCGGTATCTGGCGATACTGACCCCTGTGGCAACTATGTTTTCTTCATTTCGCACCAATCTTTGTTTGGTTGGTGGCTTAAGAGCCAAAATGTACTCACGTTCAAATTTTTCCATGGTGAGCCAAAATTTCGATAGTATTTCCTAATAATTTTCCGACGTTCGACAAGAGTAAGACGATGTTGTGGCAGGTGGGTTTTATGAGCCTGACATTTTTATTGTTAGTCTGGTTGCTCCATCCATTTTTTCGATTATTGTGGTTCTAACCATTACTGTTATAATGATGAGTTCTGCCTCTGCTCCGGTAGTTTGATCGACCTCGTTTAAATCAGTTGTTATTTCTACGGTAGCTGTTGTCACCGTATTGGTTTCTATTTTCTCGCTACAGAATCGACCAAATTAATTTTGAAAATTTGTCTTCAACTTATAGAAAATTAGGTGATTTTTTTGTTCCTCATAACCAACAACTGAACTCCCTATTTGTCGGGTTGTGGATAGGTTTCTGCGACATTCGCTCTATATGACACAAAACTGAAATGAAACTGTAAACGATATAAATGCGAGGGATGATCAGAAACTGTCGATTCGACGTCGATCGATGATCAGTTTGACTTTTGTCAGGCTACATTGTGAGAGTGAAAAGTCGCAAAAATATTCTGGTCTTCACTCGTATAACATCCTTGAGGCCTTCAGACCTTGGGTATCGGTTGTGGGCAGACTGAGCTCGTGCACTTTGAAGTTGACCTTTACCTTAATCGAAAATTGTGATTCTGGAGTAAGGCAAATCCAGAAAACACACATGAGATTAAATTATACCAACCAAAAACTGCACTTCACTGTACGGTCCTTATATTCTCGAAAGTAAGGGGTGATTCAGCGTTTTTCAATAGGCTTTTTTTGACAGATCACGCGTGACTCCTATCAAACTGCTTTGTCATTTTTGTCCTGTATCGTTTGGCAAGTCATCATGGAAAGGCTGACATCATCAAATTCTTCAGCTGTGTTACGAAAATCAGCGTTCTTTGAGAAATGTTTTTCGTGCGATTCGAGCAACTTACGGTGCGCATCGGACAACCTGATCTCCGGGGCTTACTACTTACTACTACTTATATGTATCACGAGAGTGTTCGCTTTAACGGCCTTATTCCTCCAGAAGCGTTTATCTACCTAGATAGTAAAGGTCTGATCCAGGACAGTTTGGCGGTGCCGCTAATCTTCCACGTCGTTCCATGTTTTCTTAGTTTTAATTATAATGAATAGAAATAGTATACTATAGTAGTAAGATACGTCGAAAGACATAATTTAAGTGTTAGGTTTAACTTAGAGTGCTCGCATGGGGCCAGTAAGTTAGAATAAGATAATTTTAACTTAATTAAGCCAATTTTTAAGCATTTTTTTGTCTAGCAAGTAAGACTAAATTAAGTGATACAATAAAAATGCATACAAATTGATAAAACTGTGTTTCGTTGCTGAAAACAATTTTTCGATAAAAAAGCAGATCTTCCACTTTTTTAACGCCAACTGCCCGAAAATTCGGCGCTGTAGCAGGTCGCTCGGTGTCAGTTCTTGCACGAGCTGTATTTTGTAATCTTTATTTTAAGTCTTCGAAGCATCGTAATTTCTACGAACGACGGCGAATGGACAAAATGGTCTTTATTAACATTGGTGGATTCAACAGCAATATTTTCCTCTGTACGGACTCTATGCTTACGGATAAGTGGCTTGATGTCCAATAGCGTGAAATTGGTGCAAAATTTGGTCAGAATAGCTTGACTTGCTTACTCAGTAAGTCGATTATGATAATCTCAAACACACACAAAAAACATTTTAAACGAAGGGTTTAAAAAACTGAACGTTTCCTTAGACTATAAATAGTCTAAGTGACTCACTTTTCATCTCTCTAACACTTTAAATATTATCAGTGAAAAACAAAGCTAATATGCTTTAATTAATTATCAAAAATAGTCGCTTTCTAATTAAGCGTATTTCGAGCATTTGATGCTCCATCGAATCTATAATGTTCTGAATATCCCCAGAGAAAATGGTCCAAAAGTGTGATATCGCACCATCTACGCTGCCAATTTTCCGTAGCAAAACTTGAAATTAAGTGCTAACCAAAATGATTTCTCAACGAGTCCATTGTTTCACGCGCTGTATGGCTTGTAGCTTCGAGCCATTTGAATTTCAGGAAGCACATAGTCCGTTAAAATGCACGATAACGGTTTTGATTTGCCTCTTGGTACTTTTTGGGTTGCCTATCTGCTCAAATACGGCAATTTTGTTTGTTAACATATCCATTGATGGACTTCATCACTGAACAAAATTTCACGTTTTCTCAGAGCCCATTCACTGAAAATATGACGTAAATTCAAGTCGCCAGGCGACTATTCTAGCAGAATTCTAGCACAAATTGAATTTTGTAGGCTTTTAGTTCGAGATCCTCATGTAAAATGTGCCAAGTTGTCGAATACGCCAAACCAAGCTGCTGAGAACGACGACGAATCGATTCGTGACGGTCTTCGCGTACAATCTCAGCTACAGATGCTATAGGTTCTTCATTACGTGGCCTAACTGGTCGAGTATCATCCACTAATGCAAACTGGGACTCAAACTTGCAAATGGTATTCGAGATCCTCAGGTAAAATCCGCCAAGCTGTCGAATACGCCAAGCCAAGCTACTGAGAACGCCGACGAATCGATTCGTGACGATCTTCGCGTACACTCTCAGCTACAGCTGCTATAGGTTCTTAATAACGTGCTCGATGTGGCCTAACCGGTCGAGTATCATCCACTAATGCAAACTGGAACTCAAACTTGCGAATGGTATTCGTTTCAGTAGGTATCTGACTACATTTCGACAAGCAAGTGGCTGTCCAAGTTGTCCTACGATAGAGAACTTTCGTCAATTCTTGCTGGTATCTCTAGAAGTCCCAGACAAAGGCGTCCTAAACAGAATGGTTTCCGACTTCTGAAAGTTAATTTTCAACTTCCAGTCGTCGCAATATCGCTTAATTTTGTCGAAGTCACGTTGCAAAAGTGTATTAATGACCTCAATCTTTGGACTCGATCTGTACGCTATGGCATGGTGAAGTGAATCTCTTAGATCACTTGTGTAAATGTTGAACAGGATCGGCGAATTTACCGCACCTTGTTGCAGACCGTTTTAAATGTTAAATGTTCCAGCAGAAGTCACATCGCCATTCTTCACAACTGTCTACTGGAGAGCATATCAAAAAGAATATACAGCAGTGGCTTACTAATGCCCAATCTGTCAAGCTTGAAGAAGAGTCCCTCTACGGTATCGAAGGCCCTTCCAAGTCAATCAGACAGGCACCAGTGCACTGTTTCTTGCCTTTGTTCCATTGGATATCAGAAACTAGTTTAGACGAAGCATGAATGATATCATTCTCCGCCTTGAAACCGAATTGATTATCCGGAACTATATGTTTGTCCTCAACCCACTTAGTCAGGACTCTATTGATCACCTTCTCGAAAGCCTTACTGATGTTTGGAAGAAGACCGATCGAGCGGAGATTCGCCAGATTGGAAGTATCTTTATTCCTTTTGGGATAGGAATGTACCACCGCAGTTTTCCAACGCGCTGGATAATATGCATTATTCATTGCATTATTAAACAGGGTGGTATAAATGTCCACCGCTTCTAGTGGGAGATATCGAAGCACAATGTTCTGTATTTCATCGGTTCCGACTGAATTCTTACTTCTAAGTGATTCGAAGATCGTTCGGAGCTTTTCCTTGGAAATGAACGGTGGTAATACCCTCTCGTTGGTGATGACATTATTTGCCATGTTCTCGTCACTGAACTGGGTGAAACCCGAGCTCTCGAATCGCCAATTCACAATTTCATTTCGAAGGCAGAAATTGTGCACAAGGACTCGACTCTCCAGGTCGTGGTTCGGGCCAATGATGTCATTCGCCTTGTACACTTCCTGAAAAGTCGCTCCTATAGCCTCTACCTTCTCCTGCGGATCCTCGATCACAAAGAAGTTGTCATCGAAGTTGGATCGATACCCGCTGCTACAAGTATTTGTTCGTTGTTCGTCGTTCTGGCGATTTTGAGACATGGAAGGTCGTTTTGATTATTTCTCCGGAATATTTTATTTATTTGCGGGAACATATTCGGGTTGCTGGTGTTTACAGCCCGAATTTTATTGCTCCAATACAAACTTACAGAAGCCCTGTAATTTTCTTTTATTAATGTTTGGAGGTTTTTGATCGACGACTTTAATGTCATAATCTCCGGGTTATGTCTGTCAGTGAACTGTCTGTACAAGGTTTTTAGTCTTGACAGTAGTCTACCTTTATGTCGTTGCAGTGCGTCAATAGTTGCGTTGCGAAATATGTCTTCGTTGTCTGTGTGTTGATACCGAGGTATCGTTTTGTCCGTAGTTCCTTTAATTGTCTCGCCCATTAGTTTTAGATATCCGTCAATCTCCTTATTTGATTGATTTCTGTTGGACGACGGGTAGAGCGAATTCGAGGAGAGTGCCCTTGTCAGTATTCTGGAGAAGTATGTCCAACGCACCCTACTATAATTGTAGGAATGCCTTTGAACAAACTCTTCCAATTCCGCAGCTTCGTTGGGAATAGTTATTTCGGTTCTGAAACCGCAATAGTCACTGTCATACACGAAAGTGCGTAGACAGTTTGTAGTTTGTTGGTTAGTGCACGTCAGTTGTATTCGTGAGTCGAACAGCAGAAGATCCAAATATGACCCATGTCTGGGAAACGACGGACTATCTGTCGCCTTAAGACAGAGTCGATACGTTATACTGTGCTGACCCCACCAATTGAATAGTAGGTTCCCTTTAGTATTTGATGTATTGTTTCCCCAATCTCTATGTTTGGCGTTGAAATTTCCGCCGATAGTAAAATAGTTGTCTTTCAATTCCACCCTCAGGAATCGAAAAAGTATCTCGAGCTCTGAGATGAATAAGGTGAATTGAGTAGACTTAGGTGCATAGACAGACACCATGTACTGCCGCTTTCCCTTTACGGAGAGGGATGAACATGACGCATGCTTCCAGCACCTGAAACCTACGTACTACACGACTGTATACTCTTTTGGAATGCAGTCCTTTTCTTACAAAGATTGCAACACCTCCTCCTTGAATGGAGTTGGGTCGGATTCTTCGTAATATTTTATATCTTCTGTGCCTCATTTTGTATCTTTTAGTAAGCTTAGTTTCGCTTACCAAAAGCACATCAGGGACTTGGTCTTTAAGCAACTTAAATAGTATGGCTCTTTGTTCTAACCTAATCAGTGAATTAACATTCACTGCAAGGACCTTCAAGGTTTGCTCCATCATATACGTACCCATTACGACTGGAGATGCGTTGGGCCCGGCAGCAGCAGCAGTGTGTATATTTGATCTACCCGCGTAGCCTGTTCCTGTATTTGACACTGAAGCTGAGCCATCTGCCCCTGAATAGAGAGCAAGATAGCCAGCATGTAAGGTACAGGTTCTGGTGCTCTAGGCGCTGGGGCCTGAGAAGCTACCATGGCTTGTTGTACCGTAGTTTCCCTACCTGCCGCCATTTGGGCGTAGGTAACTTGGGCAGTGACGGCTGGTGTTTGTATATGCACGGGTGGACGTTTGACTTCCACCTTCTGCTGTCGAGCCAGATTTACTCTTTTTATGTATTGGAATTTAGGACAACCCCGATAATTTGCGGTATGCCCCTTGTTCCTGCATAAGGCACAAGAGATTTGGCTTTTTTCTGACGCTCCATCCTTACCTAGAGCGCATTCCTCTGACTTGTGGTTCTCTCCACACTTCACGCATCGAGGCTGCCAGCAACGAAACTCGTTTTTGGTTGAATGTTCATTTTAATTAACAAAACTGCCATATTTGGTCTGATGAGCAACCTCGGTTAATACAAGAGCTGCCCATACGCCTGGAACAATGCACTATTTGATGAGGTTATGGTCCGGCGGAATCATCTTTTTTCAAAGATTGTAATTGTAATTCCTAGTTTTTTTTTTTTTTTTTTCTGTCAAAATGAACGAGCTGAATCTGTTCCACATGTGGTTCCAGCAAGACAGCGCTTTATACCACACAGCACGCAAACTGATGGACCAATTAAGAAATGAGTTCGGTGAGCAATTTATCTCTCTTTTTGGACCGGTGACTTGGCTATGCGATTTGACGCCTTATTTCAATAGGATACGTCGAATTAATTGACAATTTATATAAGCCAGCGTCAATTGCAGCTTCGGAAGATAACGTTACATGAGTTATTAGCGAGATACCAGCCAATAGCCCGAAAAAGTGATTCGAAATTAGACTCTCCTTATGGGGCACTTAAAATGTAGTCGTGGTCAATCTTTACATTAAATAATCTTAAAAAAGTAAATTGAAAGCTTTGACTTATCAATTTATCTAAAAATTGTTTACACTTTTGAAATATTCTTGTGTCCTCTTTTACAATTAAAAACCAAACGCTTAAAAAAAAATCACCTATTCGAAGCACGGACTCCACGAGTTACCGAAACTGTTCTTCAGTTTAAATGCTGAAATCACTGCTTCGTCAGATTTTACTTATTACCGAATGCAGCTATGCTGTCCACGTCCAGATCTGTGAATCCAATGAGATCATTTTTTTCAAAAAAAAAAGAAAGTAAGTTACCTTCTTGACTTGTTGTCCGGCAATGTTGACTTGACCGTTGGTGTTGTTTTGAATGTTGGAAATTGAAATGCTAAGGGCCGAAGTTGTCGCTGCATTTATTTCGAGCCTAACTACATACTCATCTGCTTCTTTCCATTACCTCATGTGAAAACAGGCAGATCTCATCAGCAAAATCCAGATGTCACGAATATGATCTCATTGTCCATCTCAGTTCCATATTTGCTCCCGATAGTGCTGTATGAAGCACGTCGCTGATTTAAACAATTTAGCTGACACATTACCTTTATATAGAACGTTGAATTTACTACTTTCATAGGTAGCTTAATTATAGTGACTTGTTTTCCTAGTATGACTCTCATGTGCAAAGCATCCTATATAGCATTCCTAATCAAGCTGTGGAAGGTTTCCTCGAAGTCGATGAGCTATAAATGTAGAGGAGATCTATAACTCACGTATTGGTCAATTGCCTGTTCGTGGTTGAGTGTTAAATCGAGATGCGCTATAATACTCTTCTCTAGCTGTCAATTTGGTTACTATGGGATGGGAATTACGAACATTCCTCTCCAGTTTCCATATTCTGGCAGATGTCCTTTCTTACGCAGTTTAGCAGTTATTTCTCTGTTTCAATCTCCGAGAAAGGCTTGCGGTTCTCACGGTTTTGTAATAACTGGGGAATTTGCACTGAGATATTATGTGCATCTTGAAAGAGTTTCGCTATGCTTACTGTGAGCCGATATAATTGGCTTACTCTACCTTTAAACCTGGACGTCAATATCCTATCATTGAGCGGCATATGAGGGCTGTTTGTTTCCGACGCTTAATATAGTTTTGTTTTGCCAGCCATTTCAAAATATCGTGCTAGTGTATTTACGACCATGGAAAAGGAGCAGTATCGCTCCGTAATCCGATTCTTGTTTTTGAGTGGCAAAACCTGCGAAGAAATCAAGCCCATCCTCAGTGGTGTGTATGGGACCTTCCCGTACAACCCTTTATCATTGGTTCGCAGAGTTTCGCATTGACCGCACGTCGGTTTTTATGAACCGTTCCCAGGTTACCGTTATGGATAGAATCCATATTCTCGTATTCGTGGACCGCCGAGTAAAAATTCGCGAATTGGCTGCTATAGCAGACATCTCAACTGAATGCGTTAGCCATATCCTGCACGAGATATGCTGACACCGGAGAACAAGGGCAATCGTGGGACCACTTTAAAGACGTGCTTGTCCCTGTTTAACCGAAATCCGAAAGAATTTCTGCATCGTTTTGTGACCATTCATTGGTACACACCAGAGACCAAAGATAAATCGAAACAATGGGCTTACTATGTCAATATGCTCCAAAGAAGGCGAATACCGTGCCTCCGGCCGGAAAGGTTATGGCCCCCGTTTTTTTGGGATGCGCGAGGTGTGATTCACTTTGATTATTTGAAGAAGGGAAAAACAATCACAAGAGCATACTACGCCGATTTATTGGGCCGATTCAACGCCAATTTGAAGAAAAAATTATACGATTTGGCGAAGAAAAACGACAAAATTTGACGAAGAAAAAAGTGCTCTTCCACTATGATAACGCACCGGCTTATATCTCCGCAGTCACCACTGCCAAATTAAACGAACTGCACTACGAATTGTTCAACCATCCTCTGTATTCTCCGGATTTAGCTCTTTGTGATTTCTTTTCGTTCCCAAACTTTAAAAGATCGACCGCCAGAAAAAATTACGGGTCGAATTTAGTATTTTGCAGGTAATAAAAGTGGTACCATACGGAGGGGTTAAAAAAGTTGCGCCACCGGTGGGAAAAGTGTATTGAGTTGAAAGAGGATTACTATATATTGAAAAATAAATTGTCAAAACCTAAAACAGTTGCCCTCGTATAGGTCTTGAAGCTACCACGTTTGTCAGTAATAGTCCAACTCTTTTTTCACATTTGGTGTAATGTTTTTTTTTTTTTTTTGCCGAACTAGCGAAAGAAGTTGTTTCTGATTTCAGAGGAATAGATATTGTGGGCCTGCCGCCTTATCTCGGCATTTTCAATAATGTCCAGTTTATATTTGAAGAGCTCTTGCTAATCTAACCTGGATGAATCTATGTAGAATTTGGGGATTTTCTTCTCCATTTTTGAGGAAGGTCTTAACGTCTCAGAACCCATTCCTGGTCCTACGTTGATAGCCAATGATAGATTCGGAGCTTATTGTATTTATCGGTTGCGACTCTCTAGCCCACAGACTCACCAATACTTTCTCTGTTACACTGGATTAGAAGACTGACCATTCTCCCCCTTGCAGTCTTTGAATGTCAAATAACGATGTTGGTGGCTATTCGATTTGACTACTTTTTTCGGCTTTTAATCTCAAGCGGCGTTGTAACAGCTTACTCCGAAATGGACTGGTGTTGTTTCATAAAAGAGATTGAATGAGAAGCTGAAACTCTTCACCAAAAGAGACGATTTTGCGATTAATCGGTCATACAATCCATTGCGATCGCTCAGCGGACAAAAACTCAGCAGGTAAGGCTAAACTATCCAACTATCACTTTTCGAGATATGTGGTCTGACTGTCAATCATTGTCTAGGACCGCATAGTCCTGGACAGTGGCAATTTGATCACAGCCGGATTGTGACTAATAGCCAAGATTTCAGGCCGAAAAACAGCGCAATAATTGAAAATGCTGAGAAATAAGCAGAAATCTATCAGCGGAAATTGAAACTGATGGCTATACCTTGGTATTCGCGTAGTTTTGGAGGCAAAATTTTAAAAGGTAGCAACTCAAACTTTAATTCATCAAGTCTGGTCATTGCAATAACGGTTTTGTGAACTGGTGCGTTGCCTTGATGAAACAACACTTGCTTCTTAGCCAAATACGGCCATTTTTGCTGGATTTCTTCGCTCAAATGTTGCAATAAACTCGCATAATAACTCTAGTTGATAGTTTTTTTCTTTTTCAAGATAGTCAATAAAAATTATCCCACGCGCATCCCAAAAAATCGACGCCATAACGGTCTTCGCCTTCTTTGAAGCCGGTTCTCCCTTTTGAATTCATTGTTTTGATTGTTCTTTCGTCTTGGGTGTAAAGTGATGGACCCATGTTTCATCCATTGTTGCTGTGAAACTTCGCTAAACACTCAATTGAAACGCGGCATCCATTTTGCACACAGCTTTCTCATGTCCAAATTTTCAAATAATATGCGATGTACCGCTTTTTTTTGAAATGCCTACAATGTCTGCTAACTCGCGCACTTTCAGTCGACGATCATCCATTACCGCTTTGTGGATTTTCTTCAACATTCCTGGAGTCGTCACCTCATTTGGTCGACCACTGCGATGCTCGTCTTGGCAGCTCGTACGGCCTCGTTTAAACTCAGCAACCCAAAATTATACTGTTGTAAACGAAGGAGCAGACTCGCCTAGAGTAGAATCCAGTTCAGCTTTTATATTGGTTGGGCTGAGGCCTTTCAAATAAAATTATTGTATCACATAACGATGACCAATTTTCTCCATTTTCACAAATTCACTGACAACGTTCACTACTGATTGTTGCCAAACAAATATTAAACAACGTGGCGCTTTCAAACTTAAAACATATGCCTTTTAGACAACTTTTCAGCAACTGAAACCGCCCTCGTATGATATACAAGCATGTTCAAACGGATTTTCTTCCAAGTTCTCAATATAACCCGAATCCGAGCTATCTAGAACCGCTTGTTTTAATTAGATAAATCGAATAAAATAAATGCTCCTTGGTAAAAGGGACAAGGGCGAAATGGAGTAGACCAACAAGTATCTGCGGTTGATTGCCAAGTCACCCGCAAAGGCCATAATATTGCGACAGAAGAACTAGATTCCAGAATAATGAAGAGATGAAACTCGTCCTTATAGCATAGCTCGATGTACTCATGGTTAAATAAAGTTCCTACCATGTTGCCAACTTTATTTCTTAACTTTCACTTTTTTGAATAGAAAAATACATTCGTCCTCTAACTCCATCAGTCTCTAGATGACAGACCAGTCCTATTGAAGCCTTTCGAAAAATTCAAAACTCAGTTTATTATTTCCCGAAAATCTCAGTGCAAGAAACCTAAGAAAAAAAAAAAAAAAAAAAAAAAAAACACCACCATCCTCACCGAAATCGCGTTTTCCTGAATTGGAGAAGCTTTTCACATTTCACATTGCAAGACAGACAACGATTTGCATATGAAAAACGTGGCAATTTGAATTAAACGACAACAAGAGACATTCAGGATCAGTCCTCATCCCCCCATCCATCAACAGCTAGCTCAAACCAACCACCGCGGTATACCTATGTGTACTAGAGTGAACATCATACCTTGTACCATTATACCGGCTACGATTTCCTCTTAAATCTAATTAGCATAAGAGAGCAGATACCAGATGAATAAGCGAAGTTGGTGGTAGTTTTCCTTTTTTTTTTTTTTTTTTTTTGTTTCTCCCCTCTCTCTGTTACCCGAATTCAGGAAATTAAATTGAAATAATTTTGAGTTGAGTTTTAATATAAATTTCCATTCTCTTTTTTCGTTCGCTTTACCGTTGTCGTCGGCGTGTTTTCCCTTTACCTTTTTGCTCCTTAAAAACCCACTGTTTTGCATAATCTGCATCTGCATGGCACACGATGTTGCAAAACAACAGAAACTGCTATGATGGAGATGGGATGGTATGGCATACTAAAATAAAAGCTCGAGTTTTGTTAACGGGAGATCATAAAAGGATAACACTATAATGAGCTTAATGAGTGTCTATATTTCCTATGTATTTGTATGTGTATTGTGTGTGATGATAAATACGAGTAAAACCAACGACAAGGCAATGGTAGATAGACGTAGCCACTCGGATTGGCATGAGTGTATGCTGTTGGTGATATGGCCTCTATATTGTGCGAACATAAGCCAAGAGGTCCTTAATGGGAGGATGTGTTGGATGAGGTGGTGTTTGTTCTTTCTTCAACGTGCGACGCGTAATAAAATGATATTATGACCGAAATAGAATTTAACGGAAAGTTTAAAATTAAAACGAATGGAAAAATGTGTGGTGGCACTAGTTACAAGCTAAGGGTAGTGAATGAAGGGCCAATTGACTCTTTTTTGGCGTAAGCATACAGGTGTACACATGAATATGTACATACCTACAGTTATTCACGTATGGATGTGCGTGTTTGTGTGAGCGGTCTTTGCATTCTCATATGGAGGAGCACTTAATTAAATGTTCAGCTTGTATTCTTGTAGGGAAATAATTTTGATTTTATTTTTTCCTTAAAAACAAAAAGTCAATTGTGGTACTACCATACCTATGTATGAATGAAAAGTTTTTGAAAGTGGTTCCCACACCTCTGTATTGCAAAATAGGAAAATGGGAAACAGCGAGCGAGGATGTTTTTGAACTTTAATTTGATTTTGAGGATTAGTTAAACTCGAAAGTTGGTCAATATGTTGCAGCAGAGTGAAGCGGCTCTTGCAAATGAAATTTGGCAAATTCGAATTGCTTTGAAAATGTTGGCAATCAATTTTAGCATAATTTAATTTTGAAGACAAAATTGTTCGTTTAGTTGTTACTGGAATGGTTTAAGGTTTTGTAGTTGCTCAGTCTTGATTACTATTGTTTACCAATCTGGGACGGCTTTGCTTAAAACGTAAGACCAACGCGAAAGTGATAAGAGTCTAGCTCTTCCAACGGTGACAAAAGAGTTATAAATCGACGAAAGGGACATCCATTAAAACCAATCAAGCTCTCGGAACTGGATATCTATCCCTTATTCCATCTGCAAATGATGCCCAGATGAAACCGGTGCAATAAGCAGCAAAAAAACAGAAATATCTGATAGATGATGATGTCAAACGCTTAAAAAAGGCGTGATGGTGACTTTTCCGGTGCGCAAGGTTCGAGTGTTGCTGGTGCTGCAACCGAGAAAGACTGCAGTCTAAGAAGACAGACTTTGTATGTCGTGGAAAAATCTATCCGCAATTCCGAAACGCCAAATTATGTCATCGGCTTATTGATGACACTATCTACATTCAAACGTTTCGAATGTGGAAAACCGACAATGTAAACAGTTTAAACGGCGCTGATTGCAAGCTCTAACACATGGGCTGAAAAGTCAGTGTCGTTTTATAGAAAAACACAAAGTTTTTGCAAAACTCAACTTTATTTATCAATATAGTTGCCTTCGAGGGCGATACACTGATTGAAACTATTTTTCAATCTTTCGATACCAGTTTTGTAGTACGATTTCGGTTTAGCCTCAAAATAGGCCTCTGTTTCGGCGATTACTTCTTCATCGGTCTTAAATCTCTTTCCGGCGAGCATTCTTTTGAGGTCTACGAACGGGAAATAGTCGCTGGGGACCAAATCTGGAGAATACGGTGGGTGGGGAAACAATTCGTAGCCGAATTCATTCAACTTTGCCATCGTTTTCATCGACTTGTCACACGGTGCATTGTCTTGATGAAACAACACTTTCTTTTTCTTCAAATGCGGCCGTTTTTCTGCGATTTCGTCCTTCAAACGGTCCAACAATGCAATGTAATAGTCGCTGTTGATAGTCTGCCCGTTTTGGAGATAGTCGCTGAAAATTATTCCATGTGTATCCCAAAATACAGATGCCATAACCTTGCCAGCCGACTGTTGAGTTTTTGGTCGTTTTGGACGAGGTTCGTCGCCTGCTCGCCACTCAGATGACTGCCGACTTGACTCTAGTGTGAAGTGATGGAGCCAAGTTTCATTCCATTGTCACATACCGACGCAAAAATTCGGTTTAATTGCAGTTGAACCGCTTTAAACACTCCTCTGAATCATCAACACGTTATTGTTTTTGGTCGACTGTGAGCAAACGCGGCACCCACTTTGAACAGAGCCTTCGCATGTCCAAACATTCGTGTATATATATCCAACACACTCTTTTGATATCTTTAAAGCCTCAGCTATCTCGATCAACTTCACTTTCCGGTCATTTGTAATCATTTTGTGGACTTTTTTGATGTTTTCATCTGAAACAGCCTATTTTGGACGTCCACTGCGTGCATCATTTTCGGTGCTTGTATGACCACTTTTAAATATTTCAATCCACTTTCGAATGGTTCGTTCGGCTGGTGCAGAGTCCGGGTAACACTTATCAAGCCATTTCTTTGCATCGGCTGCATTTTTTTCCTATCAAAAAACAAAGATAAATCAACACACGAAATTGCTTTGAATGCATTTTTTTTTTTACAATAACAAAAGTTGC
This sequence comes from Volucella inanis, assembly GCA_907269105.1. NCBI lineage: Eukaryota > Metazoa > Arthropoda > Insecta > Diptera > Syrphidae > Volucella > Volucella inanis. The sequence continues at coordinate 42,134,620 of OU026153.1, forward strand.
TTCACTCATAACGCTATATCTCGAGAACTAATCGTCCGACAGCTGTCAAACTTATACACGTATCTTTTGAAGATTGGTACTAAATGAAAATGGTATGGATTTCATTCAAGTGTTGCCCTCTCTTAGAAACGGCACGACGACTTTTCAGCCCATGTATTATGATAAATTGTGGGGAAAAAGCGAAAACAGAGAATGTTCATATATAACCTAAGGGCTGAGATACGTAAATAGGAACTCTTGGGAAAAATGCTCCAGCTGGAAAACACCTGAATGACTAAAAAGTCTTTCCTACAAATTCACCTCAAAAGTTTTTGAGGTTCTATGCCATAGAACCTGACACGCATCATCTTCTGGATACTGGGACAAAAAATTAAACAAACGTACGACCAAGCATCAATACATCCACATAGATTGACTGTTTGGTGCGGTGTATGGTATGGAGGCATCATCGGACCCTATTTGTTTAGAAATGAGGAAAGAGACAACGTTACCGTCAACGGTCTCAGATATACAGCAATGTTAACCGACTTTCTGTGGCCAAAGCGCAACAACATCGATATATCCGAGATGAGATTCAACAAGATGGCGCTACATGCCATGCAAGCGACGCAACGCTCGAAGTTGTAAAGGAGAAATTTGGCGACTGGGTCATCTCACGACGAGCGTTCATCAATTGGCCGCCGCGATCATGCGATTTGGCACCACTCAATTTTTTTCTCTGGGGCTACGTCAAGTCGTTAGTCTACGCTTACAAGGCAACCACTTTGGACGATCTCGAAGCCAACATTCGACACTCTATTGTCGGAATAATGCCGTACATATTGAATCGAGTCATCAAAAGTTAGAGGGTCTTAATAATCCACCAGTTTTACTAACTTTTCGTACCGGTTAGTACTCTGGAAGATGAGATGTTGCATGGAGCATATTGTGGCACTTATAGTTGTACTTTAGTAGCAAAAGCATCAATTTACAGTTCGCCGGTTGTCGTATGTGATTTTTTACTCAAAATCAGCCATATCGATCGTCTTTTATCGCGCCTCAGAAAATGTTTTGGAGAAATTTCAGATTTCCTTCCTTATTTAAACGTAAGACATCTCATCGATGCAACTGCCAATTTTTGGAGTGCGGCCAACTGCGATCGTGTACTCTTTACAATGTTCCAGGGGATGCGGGTTAAAATCTTGGTCTTCACATTTTTGAACTTCACATGGCATGGTTTATGGAACGCATTGCGGTTTGTTTTTAACATCGTAAGCAGTATGTACATATAGTTTGGGTTTTACCCAGGTTGTAGACTCTTGATGACCTGGAACAACAAATTCTCCTCTGCCGAAGTCCCACTCTATTTCATCTTTTTACCAAGACCGTCCTGTTCTTGTAGTGGGCTTCTGTTATCTATGTTTATCTACATTAAAATGGTAGAACAGAAAGTTAAGCTTTTGCTGATGTTGAGCAGATGTTCTTAGAACTTATTGCTTCTATACTATCTGTATCTGTGGTCACATTTTGACTACGTTAGAGCCTGGACGTTATTGGATACAGTTCAAAGTTAATAAATAATTTGTCTACGAGCTATCAGTACAAAATGAAAGAAAAACCCTATGACAACACACATCAATCATAACATTTAGGAAGAAATGCCAACTGAAAACCGTCTGCAACAAAATCCCTAGGCAAAACAATGTATAATGTGACTTTCAAGTAAATTTAAAACATTACTCATGGAGAATACACATTCTTGAAATATTTCATTAGATTCTTACAGAAATCCAACGCCCACCCAAATAAATTGAGACTTTCCCTTCTTCCATCCACAAAATCTACTCAAGTCAAATTTGTAAACTTCCAATTTAAGGCTGATGTCCCGTAGTTGATGGTATCGCAAACGTAAACTTCTTCTCTAATACTTTGTGTAGTGCCATCCTCACTTACATCCAGCATGACATTTCCCAAAGAATTTTGCACTTTGCAAATGTAAGCTATTAGCTAGACCAACTCTGTCTAGTTCGCAATGCCCCAATAAAGCAAATATGCAAAACGTCCAGATCTAGAAGCAGGTATAAGCAAAAAAGCCATTTCCATACATTCGTCAAGTTTACTTAACCACCCCTAAGCCTTCAGTCTTGTTCTGTCCACCAGACCAAGCAAAAAGTTAACCACACACAAAAGTTCCGTTCGAATTGCGAAGACAATAACGAAGGAGGCCAAATGTTCTGTAGACGTACGGAGACGAGACTCCAACGATCTAATCAAAAATTCACTTAAAACTTTCTCCACTCCATCTCCACCAATTACTAACCAAAAATGAGACAGAAAAGAGGGTGGAGGACTTAAAAAAAAAAAAAAAAAACTCGGAAATGTTGTTACCTATCCTTGAAATGACCTGCCAAGACCTTAGGACTGGCCATTTAAACATCGTATTACCTTTGTTCTTCTACCTACAAATGCAGAAGACCTTTACGACTAAGGGCATGCTTCTGTCTAGCCAGACGGACAGTAGTAGTACACACTCGTACAACCGACTACGATGACTAGTACTAGCGCCAGGACAACTTCGACTCCGACTCTGACTACGACGATGACAATGGATGCTTTTAATTTTTTATTAAGTTAAATGCATCGTAAGATATTCCATCCTTAACCTGCAGTCTGCTCATACCTTCTTCCCGATTCATAGACCAAACTTTGTTCAACTTTATATTTTCACCAGGTTGGTAGAGTTGCAAAATGGTTGCTGATATGTAGTACAGCACTAAGAGTGGGCCCATCTTCGTTTACTTGCCGTCGTTTACCTGTGCATCAGTTAAATGAATTTTACTCACTACCGCCGGCCGCCCGAAAAGCTATTAACCTGACTTTAAGCAGGCCAGGGGGTGGAGAGGGTAGCTTTACCCAAAAAATAAAAATGAAAAGGACAGAAAAGAAAAAAAAAAAAAAAAAAAAAACGACGCAAAAAATAAAATTGCAATGAAGTAGTGCCCAGGTGAAGCGACGGCATGCTACCCGTATGCAGAAGCATGAGTATGGATATCTGGCTGCAACAAGGTTGCATCCAAGCGAAAGATAATACAGAACTTGTCCGTCTTTCTAGACAAACAATTTGTTTCAACGTTTTTTACTGTTATTTTCGTGCTTTTTCTCTTGGTTGTGTTTTCTTCTCTCCTTAGTTTATGATTTTCATTGCACGTACCTCTAGAGTTGAAGTTGAAGTTGAAGTTGAAGTTGAAGTTGAAATCATCGTTAGAAGTTCTTTGTGTCTGATGAAGCGGAAGAGCAAAGTAGAATGGAACAAGCAACTATCACTGGTAATGTTCCTTAGTTTTTCTATTTAATTTTATTTTGGAGGTTCGTATACTTTAGGTAAGTTTGCCGAGTGATAGCCATAAGCTGATAAAGTTAAGTTTACAAGAGGTTAGACTTGAGTCGATGGGAAGAAGATAAAAAAATTCTTCCTAGATTAAGCTGATGAATGAGCCTTGTGGGTTTTCCGGGTTGTCAGGAGTAATTCCTTCTTAATACCAATGACTGTCAATGGTTATAGGTAGTATGACAGGTAGTGACCTAAAAATAATAGCGTCGTCTAAATTAAGATTAATTGTGAACTTGGGTTCTACTTTATGGGTCGTTAGTGGAGACTTAAGGGACGATGGTTCACTTTGATTTGGATATGCCTTAATATGTGGTATTCTGTCTTTGATTTGGTCAATATTGATTCTTTCTATTTAAAACTTACAGGAACTGTTATTGTCCGAGTTTAGAGGTAAGCTTTTCTATCACTCTTGCTTCTAGTCTTTACGAAGGAGGCAGGTTATTTAGAATGGCAGGAAAAATCTCAAAATGAGCTTAACTTCTACTTCTTACACTGAAATCAATATTCTGTTCCATCAGCCCTGCTAGAAGTTACATACATACATATATTAGACCGATAAAATTAACTCAAGGAAGCACTGATTAAATTCGACGAATAAATCATCAGAAGTTTTGCGTTCGATTCTCAGGTCATAGGTCGAAAAAGAGAAAAATATATTTTTGATGTCACTATCCTCAGAAATTGTACTAATTGTCATTAAAAACATAAGATCCGTAATACGACAGACAACTCAGTCTAATACACTAACTACGATGCAAACGATCATAATGGAACTCCCAGCAGAACTGTCTGAGAATCTGATAACAGAAAGCATATCCTCTTACGGTTTGGTTTCTTTGATGTTAGCTCGTGGTTCATCAGTCAGAATATTGTTTGATTCACCTAAACTTAGTATGTGCAATAGAAAAGAGTGTCAATACAAGATTGGAATTATTAGTTAATTGATAGTCATAGTTTATCTCAAGCTTACAGAATAAAGATACGGATATAGCCCGCAATTGCATAGTCGACGAACGATGATGCTATTATATGGGGTCAATGGGTTACCCTGATTGGGAAAACATAGTGTCCGTATCGAGTAATTGCTCCAATCACTTCCAGCCATCGGCATTACTCTTCTCGATACCTACCGAGTCAAGTTAATTTTTATTGCAGTGTTAGCTGCACTCTTTTCATGTTTACCGTTAATTTTATTTTTATTTATTCCTTTTTTTTGACAGCACGCCCTCAAGGAGATAAGGTTCTCTTAAAATGTTGTACGTCTAAAAGTGGGTTTAAGGCTGTACTGATGAGCATGATGAGCAAAGAGTGGAATGCTACTGACAATTTCAATGGAGCACTGGTGGTAGAAATTTCAGAGAATTGCCTCGCACGGGATTCGAACCCTCGACCCTCTGCTTGAGGAGTGTATGCATAAACCACTACACCACGGCCACCCCCTATGAATGTTTGGATTCCGCTTTAACGACAGCAGACAGCATTGAGTTTTGGGAGCATTAAATTCCACTAAGTTGATAGTTCCAAAATTGGTTATACTGTTAATAGTGGAATTTAATGAGCTTAACATACGCTTATGTTCTCGTTCTACAGCCGAAGAGCAGAGACCAGAGTCCAAGAACGAATATAAATGGCCGAGAGGCAGAAGTGACAGACAAGAGATCGTTGAAAAAAATTAAAAAGAGTGCCGAAGACAGAACGGAGCCCTGGGGAACCAGCATTTATCTTGTGAATATCAGAGTTGAACCCATCTTAAACAAATGCCTTAGAAATATTAAGTGCAACTATCTTGCTTCTGCCAAATTTTTGTACGCTTTGGTTCTACTTTTCGGTGAGACATGCCATCAAATCACCAGTGAAGCTGTTGCTACGAAAACCCTACTGCCGGTCATTGAAAAGTTTTCGTGTTCCGAGATATTTTATGTGCTGATGATTTATCAGCGTTTCCATGAACTTGGAAAAAGGTGCATGATTGCAATGGTATGTAAGAGGAGAGAGAATAAGATCCACCTTTTTTACGGACATACTGGACAAATGCTGTTTAACATGTGCTCGAAAAATATGCTAAAAAGTAGTAGCTAACGCAGTGGTTTTACCTGCAAGGAAGAACACCTCTTCAGAAGAAAGAGGAATATACCAGCGGACAAGCGGATTCATGTATGTTGAGATCTTTAAGTACTCTTGCTACTACATGAGTGCGAAAGTGGATTTGTCATTTTGAATATTGAAGGCAAAGCACAATCTGTAAGTATTGCGCTGGCCGCAAAGTGTGCAGCAAACAGATTGGATTTTCTTAAGCGCTGACATCTGGAATGTGATTGTAAATGAACGTTGGGATAAAGGATAAGGCAGAATTTGTAATGTTTTTTTACAAACGACCAAAAGCTTTTATAGGGTTATCCAATAGGGACTTGACAACTTTGAATTTAATTTGTGAACACACTCTTTCACTAATCATCAAACTGTAATCAAACAATTTATTCAGTAAACTCAACATTTTCATCGTGGTAAAGTACACTAACGAGCAACATCTGCAAATTATAAAAATTTTCTACAGATATTCGGAGTCGGTGACTGCAACTTTAAGAGCGTTAACTTCAATTTTCGGTCGTAATTCTCGCCCTAGTAGACAGGTAATAATAAGTTTAGTGCAAAAATTTGAGTCTACATATTCGTTGTGTGATGTTGCCGTGTCAGTGAGACAACGGGTTGGTCGAAGTGTCGAAAATATCGCTGCCGTTCATAGCAAACGATCCAAATGAGTCAATTCCACGGCGTTCACAAGAATTGGGCATAGTTCAGACCACGTTATGGCGTATTTTGCGTAAGGATCTTGTTTACAGCCATACAAGATCAAGCTGACTCAAAAATTGAAGTCGATGCACCATTTGAAGCGACGCACGTTCTCCAATTGGGTTCTGGAAAAGATGCGCCAAGATGATGAATTTCATTGCAAAATCATCTTCAGTGACGAAGCTCATTTTTGTCTCAATGGTTTCGTCAATAAACAAAATATGCGTTATTGGTCGGGTGAAAACCCACATGGATATGGACTTGGGCGACATGTGGTTTCAACAAGATAGTGCCACAAGCCACACAGCACACGCTAAAATCGATTTATTGAAGAGTAAGTATGGTGAGGGTGTTATCTCAAGACATGGGCTAGACGATTGGCTGCCTCGTTCGTGCGATTTAACGCCGCTTGACTTTTTTCTTTGGGGCTACGTTAAGCCATTGGTTTATGCCAACACGTCAACGACGTTGGAATAGCTCAGAGCCAACATTGAATGCGAAATAATGGCCTTTTCGGCCGAAATGTGTGGACGAGTCGTTGAAAATTGGGTCCAACGAATCGACCGCTGCAAACGTTCCCGCGGTGGCCATATGAACGAAGTCGAGTTCCATTCATAAACTTTTTTATTGTACTTCAAGCCAATAATAAAGTTTTTGAAATATCTCAAATGGTTTGCCTTTTATTTAAAAAAAAAGTTGTCAAGTCGTTATTGGAGATCCCGATACATAGTCACACAAATGCAGTTATCGGCCGTGTCTACGGATGCCTCCGCAATTTGTGGTTTATATCCTATTTTACCCCTCTAGATACAAGACCCAAGCTAGTGATTACTTTGAAATTGCCTATTATTACCTACGCTAAGCTCTTAGTTGCATTCAATTATGTTGTACGGTATGTATATGGTCTTCGCAGATATAACCATATCTCTGAATTCTCCAATAAATTACCAGATTGCACTCTACAACAGTATCTCAATACATGAAATTGTATATTTTTGCACAAAATTATAACTATCAAGTCTCCATCCTATTTGTTTGACAAACATCGCTCCGCTCCTTAAGAAATCTATCTATTGTCCCTTTTTGTTATCAATTCTTGAATTCATCGCGTCTTTTTTCCATTCGTGCTGTTAAATTATGGAATTCCCTTCCACCGCGAATCAAATTAATATCTAACCGTTCGACGCTTAAAAGTGCAGTCATCCTCTACTTCTGGTCTCTGACATCACAATTTTTATCCTCCCCAACATACAGTGACTCAACTTTTTGATCGCATGATCAGTGCAAAGTTTAACTTTTAGTTGTAACACTTCGAGTTTAACAGTTAGAACAACTAAATTTTGACTTAAAATAAATGAAGTGATTATAAATCAGCATAGCAAAAGCAAACGAAAATGCACTGTTATTTCGTGGGAATCTGTAAGTTTTTAGGCAACGCGTGTGACCAATTTGTTGACACTGTCGCAGTTGCATATCGTGAGTACAAAGTTTGGCCAAATGTGGGGTTTTCTCTGTGTTTTTTTGTTAAAAATAAAAACATTTAAAAAAGAACTTGGTATCTCCAAAATAAAGGAAGTGGAAACGCTAATTGTTTCCAAGGCAACTCACTGAGAAATTTCTCAAAAACTTGGAGTTTCAGTGGGAGTTGTTTCCAAAATACGCAAAAAATTTAAGCCTGACGTTTAAAACAATTATTCTGGAAGGAAACCAATTTTAAATTCATATACAAAGGTGTATTGTGCGGCAAATTAAATATGGGATATATGAAAATGCGGTCCAAATTAATAAGGCATTTAACCGAAACTATGGGATTCATGTAACAACTGAGGCTGTACGAAAAATTTTGCGCAGAAATGGTTTTCATGGATGCGTTAAAATTAACAAGGGTAGATCATTTTCGGGTATTGACTGACCGCCATAAGAAAAAAAGGCTACTATTTGCCCAAAAATATAAGGATTATTGTGTAATCGACTGGGCAAAGGTAATTTGGTCGGATGAAACAAAAATAAACCGTCTTGGCTCCGATGGCTGCCAATGAATCTGGAAAAAGCCAGGTGAGACAATCTGCGATCGCCATATCAAACCAATATTAAAATTTGTAGGAGCAAATGTTATGATTTGGGGATGCATGTGCATGGAAGGGATTGGTGAATGCATTATAGTCGCATGAATGCCACTCAATACATCGCCATCTTGGAAGACGGACTCCTTACAAGCTTGGAAAAGTGGCATGAAAATGTGTTGGACATTATCTCCCAGCAAGGTAATGATCCGAAACACACAGCCAAAATTTGCATGAATTATGGCACCGCACTCAAATTGCTTGGCAAAATAACATAATACGAAGTACTAAATAGGAATAGTGTCGCGAAGTCAACAAATTGATCAAATGCCTTATTTTTACTTTTGTTGTATTAAATTATGTTAAAACATGAATTTGGTTCTCATTATTTTTTATACTGAATTATAATTTTATTTTGTTTTTTTTTTTTTGTGAAAAATTTTGTTGAATTAAAAGTTAAAATAAAAAAGTTACGAACAGAAGTCATTTATTCTGCTAATCCTACCCGCCCACATGATGATTCCTCCTGTCGAGGCGTCTTACTGGCGATCCACAACAGCCTTAACTCTTCTCCCATTAGCATCTCTTCATCCACTAAAGTCGACTTTGTCGCTATAAAAATATCACTCCCCTTCAAGTCCCTTTACGTTTTATGTTGCTACATCCTGCCAGCTCAATCTACCGAATCTTACCAACTTGTTGTCGATGCGATCGACTATTTAATTGACCTGTCTGACTCTACTGACGATATCTTTGTTTTCGGCGACTTTAATCTTCCTCAGCTACAGTGGATTCCATTAGACGATCAATCGTTCTTCATCGCTTCAAATGCCAACTCAGCTAAGGAATGTCTCTTCTTAGATCGCTTAACAGACTTAAGTCTATGCCAAGTCAGTGGTGTATCCAACTATATGGGCAGGCAATTGGACCTTATTTTCACAACAGATTCCCTTAACTCCTCAGTCTCACTTTGTCCCCTATCTCTCTCTACAATCGATAACTACCACCCTCCCCCCTTCTACTTTCATTTTTTCATAACTCTTCTTTCCAGTCCACTCCTCCCACAAGTCTCTCATCCTATGACTTTCATAAAGCGTTCTGCGTAGCAGATCCTTGTCCGACTATTCCAACTATCTTGGTGCTTATCTTCATTTCACCGAACTTTACGATTCCCTTTACCAGCGTTACCTTAACAATGCGCAAGTCAACCTTATAAATGACCCTAAGTCCTTTTACCAATTTGTTAACTACAAAAGAAAGTCCGATGATTACCCTCCTTCCCTCTCTTTCAACAACAAGTCATCAACCGATCCACTCACCACTGCCAACCTATTTGCCAGCTTCTTTAAACAATCCTTCACCAACGACTCCTTTGTACCAGATCCCTCCTATTTTCGTTACCTACCGAACTTCTCCAACGGCCCACATCTCTCTCACATCTTGGATCCCTCTTATATCGAATATAAATTACACCAACTCAATGACGAATTTACACCCGGTCCAGATGGCCTCCCTGCCATATTTCTTAAAAAATGTTCTTCGTCTCTTTCCCTTGCCCTTTCTGATCTCTTTCGTCTATCCCTTTCACAAGGAGAATTTCCTCAGGTTTCGAAAACCTCCTTTATAACCCTGATCCACAAAAAGGGATCAAAGAACGAAATATCAAACTATCGTCCAATCGCTAAACTCTCCCATATTCCCAAACTCCTCGAAAGTATTTTGTATGAAGCTCTAAGTTTCCAATACAAATCACTTATTTCCCCTAGACAACATGGCTTCCTAAAGGGTAGGTCAACCACCACAAATCTTGTTGAATTCGTATCCTTTGCCATCTCTGCCCTAGAGAACGGCAACGAAGTCGATGTAGTTGCAACCGATTTTAGCAAAGCCTTCGATAAAATCTCTCATCGATTAATACTCTTCAAATTGTCAGCCCTCGGCTTTGAACCCATACTGTTAAAATGGATATCTTCTTACCTCGAAAACCGTTTTTACAGTGTTCGTTTTAGGTCAGCCCACTCCACTCCATTTTTGGCCACCTCTGGAGTTCCTCAAGGTAGCCATCTCGGCCCCCTTCTCTTTATATTAACCATGATCTCGATAGGATCATCAAATACTCGTCCGTCTCCCTTTACGCCGACGATACCAAATTTTTCAAAACCATTTCCTCTCCCCATGACTCCTTCCTTCTTCAACAAGACCTTGATAGTTTTTCGATCTGGTGCCTCAAAAATTGTTTGGAACTTAATATCACCAAATTCCAATCCATCACCTTTTCACATAAGCGGCTCAAATCTCCTCGCCGATTCTACCTTCTTCACAACCAAACGATCTCCTCCGTTGAATCTCTTCGCGACCTCGGCATTTTGTGTGATAGGGAGCTCAATTTCCGTTTGCATATGGATGGGATAATCCTTAAAGCCAACTCTGCACTAGGTTTTGTAAAACGATGGTCCAAAGAATTCACCAACCCATACGTGACCAGGTCCCTCTATATTACCTTTGTTCGTCCCCTTCTAGAGTACGCTAGTCAAGTATGGTCCCCATATCATCGCGTTCATATCTCGAGAATCGAAAGCATCCAGCACCGTTTTCTTCGATTTGCTCTTCGAGGTTTGCCCTGGGATGATTCTTTTACTCTGCCCCCCTATCAAAACCGTCTCAACCTTATTAACCTAAACACCCTTGAGGAACGCAGAGACGCAGCCGACTTTCTCTTCATTCATCGACTTCTTTCAGGTCAGGTTGAATGCATGCCCCTTCACAATTCTATTTTTCTCAACACTAACCCTCGTAATCTACGTACCCCTCGTCTCTTCTATCTTCCAACCCACCACACCACCTATGGCGCGAACGAACCAATCTCCCGCATGCTACGAAAAATTAATTCAAACCCTAGCGTCTTTGACTTCCACTGCAACACTTTCTACCTCAAATCGGTTCTCCTTCACCACAACAACCAACCTTAGTTTTAAGTATTAGTTTAAGTTTAATTTTAAGTTATAGCTTGTATTAAGCCGAATAAATGGGGACTTTCGCCCCCACCAAAATTAAAAATTAAATTTGAGCACATGATTAGTTGAGTCACTGTATGCACCAGCCATTGGGTCTGTTAGAACCGATATCTGAAAATCCTCCCCAATGCAGGCCTAAAAAATAGTCTAGGGAGAATATAATTAGGATCTGCTCGGCAATCGATCGGGAAACTGCTGACTGTCCTTAGATTGTGTCGATAGCTCAACTACCTCCCTCCCGGTGGTTGACCCCTTGCCAAGTAAAATGGCAAAGGGCCGTCAAAGGGCAAACAACCCTATACAGAAAATAAAAAAAAAAAACAAAAAAGTACGAACCATCTAGTCTCGGATAATAAAGCATCCGCTGTTGACGATTAGCGCTCAAGATCTTATCCGCCATATTGTGATCGTCTGAAATTCTTCGTCAATAACCTAATTAGACACCTATCAAATCGGTTTCAGACCGGGAAAGTCCACAATCGACCAAATTTTTACACTCCGGCAGGTCTTGCAAAAGCTCAAGAAGTTCAAATAGATACCCACCATCCGCAAATTTATAGAGATGAGCAATATTCAGGATTTTGACTGCTATCAGGAAGTGTGATGATATGGGCCATCAGGATGATGAAAAGCTGGTGGATGCGGATTTGTCATATGCGACGGACTAAGACAAGAAGTCATGTAAGTGAACGTCTTATGATAATTTGATTTAAGGCTAAGTTCGCTTACATAAGGTTAATATGCCGCAATGCTCCTAAGGCAAAAAGGACGAAGCCACGAAAGAATGTTTCTATGAGTTATTCGGTAAAAAAGGGATAACCTACACAACACTGACTTAGGTTAATTGACTTTGCGCGGGGCGAAATATCACTACAGCAAAACGTATTTTTCATCTTCTCAATATACATAAGGGGACAAGGCGGCATGCGAATTATAAAACGCTAAATCAAGTTGATGACACTACGATCGACTTAAGCCTCCAGTATTCGGAATATACAAAAGTTCCTGGTGGACAACATTGACTCGGATCAGCATCTTGTTGCAGCCAAGGCGCGATTACGGATTTGCTAAGTTGCTAAGTGCCATAACAAAAATGAAATAGTGTGAAAAAATATAACTCTGACTGTACTCGTAAGAGAACACAAGAATCTTCGCCGAACGCGTATCCCGAAATTTCCCAACAGCTCCTATGCCGCCAGTATCAAATATTGAAGACCATTTGAAACGCTGCCAACGTAGAACGTGAAATGCTGGGTTTCACAGGAGCACTACCAGGAAATCCTTGGTTTGATAAAGAATCCCGGCGCAGCTTAACAAGATGGTTACGAAACGTCGCTGCAACGCGAGGTTAGGGTCGCTCGTTAGATCGATGAACAGGGAGAACATCCGCTCCTTCAGGGGAAGAGAAAAGACCACAAAAAGCGCGCGATCGAAGATATTGAAAGGTTGTGCCTCAGGAATAACGTACGGAATATTTACCAACAGGTAAAATGAAAATGTCGAGCCAAAAAAACCCATACAGAAGCCAGTAGGGATGAAGAAGGAAACATTGTAGTAGAGTCACGGTCGATGCTGAAAATATGGGAACATTTTTTTTTTTTTTTTGTAGACTGTATAATGGCGAAGAAGCCGTCGTCGTCAAGACTTCCATCCACTTGACCAAAATGAAGTAAGTATTGGGTATATAATTTAATTCGTGGGTTTTTTTTTTTCAAAATTTGAACGTTTATTTAAGAAAAACATGTACAATAGCATTATTCAAAGTATTGCCCATCTGAAGCTATGACTTTTTTCTATCTTTCTGGCAATTTTTGGATCCCATCCCAAAAGATCTGCGCCGGCTTGGCAGCCAAGAATGAATCAAGCCAATTTTTGATATTCTGCTCTGATGTGAACCGTATTACAGTGAGGGCGTTCTGAATCGACCGGAACAAATGGTAGTCAGAAGGAGCAAGGTCTGGGCTATAAATCGGGTGGGGTAAGACTTCCCATCCACTGTTTTCCAAATAGTTCTTAACCGGAATAGCAACGTGGGGTCGAGCGTTGTCATGATGGAAAATTATTGCCTCGTATCTGGTCGCATATTCTGGGCGTCTTTCGTCTACTGCTCTCTTCAAACGTTATCGTAATGGATCCGTTTTTCATCACCAGTAACAATCCGATGCAAAAATAACTTCATTTTGTGGCGTTCCAGCAGCATTTCGGACATGCAAAACCGCCTTTCGACGTCTCTCGGCTTGAGTTCATGTGGAACCCAATTTCCTTGCTTTTGAATGTATCCAGCTGCTTTTAAATGTTTTGAAATGGCTGCTTGAGTGACTCCCAAAGATTCTGCGAGCTCTTTATGTGTTTGGCAACAATCTTCATAAAGTAATGCTTCCAGTTCTTCATCTTTAAACTTTGTTGGCTGCCCAGGACGTTCATCGTCTTCGAAGCCAAAATCACCACTTTTAAATCATGCAAACTTTTGGCACGTTCGATCAGCTAGCGCATGCCCACCATAAACTTCCATTAAAATACGATGACTTGCGGCAGCAGTTTTCAGTAATAAAGAAGAACTCCCCGCTAAAACACTTTTTCAGGCACAAAGTTCGACATATTTGAGTGAAAAAAAATTATTGTTGCTTACGCTTCAAATGAATGACATATACTGAAATGACGTATAATGACAGTAGCTTTCCAACGCATGTTCCAATGGAATAATACAAGTTATGCCATCACTTAGCAAACCGCACGAATTAAGTTATAGACCCAATATAACAATATCTAAGCTGAAATCCAATAAAGCAGCTGGAGTTGACGGCTTACCCGACTCACAAAAAGTAGACCTCCTTAACTCTCCTCAATATTGCGCACAAAATCTTATCTATCATATTGTGTGAACATCTAAAAGCCTTTGTCAACAACCTGCTTGGAATCTATCAGAGCGGTTTAAGACCAGGAAAGTGCACAATCGACCAAATCTCCACATTCCGGGGGAGCCTAGAAAAAACTCAAAAAGTCCCTGTCGATTTTTTAATCGGTTTTAAGACCACAAAGTCAGTACTCATAGAGATGAGCTATAGAGCCATCTCTAGTTTTGGCATCCCTGCCAAGTCCGTTGATGTCAGAACAGGTTTTAGACAAGGAGACGCGCTGTTATGTCTCGTACTTCTGAGAATTGTGTGGAACAAACGAACACTGGGCGCATTATCTTTCAAAATTCTGTGCAACTGCCAGCGTATGCCAATGATATTGAAATAATTGCAAGAATTCAGCGCTTCTTCCAATATTACCCGGAGGGAAAACTTAGGATAAAAAAGCCTCCCAACAGGTGGAACGCACAGTTAAAAGAGACCTCAACCGACTAGAAATTCGCAACCGGAAGTACTTATCTAAGGTCCGGGCTAGCTGAAAAGGTTTGTTAATGAAGGTCTCGGTTCATCATCTACTCTAGTCTCCGCTTTTGTAAGTAAGTATATACACGGCCATCATCAGAGGTAACACTTCAAGAAACAATCACAGATTACCTCCACGAAGCTTTTCAATGGTGCAGGATTTAGATCCCAATAGAACCCTTAAAAAAGTACCACAGTAGCCTTTACCAGAAGAAAACTCATAGAAAAGCTAAAAACTCGTTGGCAAAGCTGTTCGAATTTTATGGAAAGTACACTTTCTATGTGAAAGATAATTTTCTACCAAATATTTACCTGGGGTAACCTTATCAAAAAAACCGTAGTAGGCAATAGTAGTATCTCGCAACTGCCCAGCAGCAGCTTACTCGAATAAATGTGTAGCCTCAGCTCAAAAATGACACAGTGGAAGTACAAAGCAATTGTTGGTTTGTCAGTTATGCACAAGGAAAAACTTATTATAGAAGGCTGACTTAGTTTCTTACTCATTGCTTCTGATGGTATGTCAAAAACAGTCCACAGGAAGAGTATTGAAAGTTCAATGTGATTTGTATTAGAAGTCAAGTGAGAGCAGATTAATTGTGTTCATGAAACCTTTAAAAATAAAACCACGCAAAGTATGTTATAGTGTGAAGCGTGCTCTGGCTTCTATCGATACGTAATGCACCATTCGAAGACGGACAGTTTCTCGACAGTTTCTTCCCTAAAATATTTAATCCACAGGAATTTTATATCGGGGGTAACTACGAGATTCTTGCTGTCCAGAAGAGCCAATCTCCAACTATGATGGTTTGAAGTACTCTGAAATACTCTTGTACCTACAATCACGATCCGGACCATAAATTGGATTCACATAGCCTTGATGATATCGAAATATCAAAACGTCTTACTACGTAGAACAACGTTGAGTCTTGCAGGAAATATAGTATATCGTTCATGTGATTTTAAGGGACGATCTCACTAGACGTATCAAAGGTGGTTGTATATCAAGCAGCCGACGATTTTATGGCTAAATACGAGTATATGAATATATTGTCTATTTTTACATCCAGTTGCCCACCAATGTTTACAGAACGTTTCCTCTATCCTTGCATGCCAAATATCGAGTTACAATCTTTTTTTTTTTAACTTAACACAGGTGTGTATCCTCGTTGCACTGTCAGACGTTGCTAGCTTACAATGTAGGAGTGTTCTATCCGAATCTTGTTAATGTTGCAAATCCTTTAATTATTTCCGACGTTTTTCCCATTTCCATTGTCACCGTAATCCACACGACCGATGCGAAGGCAGCATCTTAACCCTCCAATCTAAGTACTTTACTCGCTTTGTTTTCATCTCCTCGTCAAACTAATTACATGGTAAAGTGGACACTAAAACAAAATGATGGGAAAAAGGGGGAGAACAAAATTCAGGTATTCGTAGAAAAACTTGTAGTGGATGCAGTAGAAAACAAAAGGACATTCCTGTCGTCGTCACCGTCATTCACAACTCAGTCAACTAACTCCAAGTGTGTCCTTGTCCTTGTTCTTGTCATCATCCCGCGAGACAAAATGAACACCTCCACTACCCAGCAAATCGCTGTTGCACTAATTTCACTTTTCTTCTTCTTTTTATTTTTTTTATTGTTATTCCGAGTTTTTCTGCACCTTCTACACATTGGAGAGTTCCTTGTTAATCTTTTGTTTTCAACCATGAGTCCTGGATCTGTGTTACATGGGGAGCCAGAGTTAGAGCCAGGGAAGTAAATGCAAATCCTTTCTGATTTTATTGTTGTCAGGGGAAGAGAGAGAAAAGACCAAGAGGCCAAAGGTTGCAGGTGAGTCGTATCGTTGGTGCTTCGTGCCTTTTTTTTTTTTTTTTGCTTTCCACCTCTACAACTCGTCCTGGTACGACGAATATCCTTTAGGAAATTAGTTTTTTAAGTTATTTCATTTTCACTTTTTACCTTTTTTACTCCTTTTTTATGACAATGATGCCTTTCGTCTGAGGTTCACCCTTCAGTTTAGTGAGGATAAAGAAAAAAAAAAAAAAAAAAAAAAACCCGAAAGAGTAGCCGGTGGTGGATTGAAAGGAGTTGAGAAGTGATCCTTATTTCAATAAAGGGAATGACGGTCGGTGTTTTTTTTTTTTTTTTTTTTTTTTTTTTTTTTTTTTTTTAAAGCGTACTACAACGCGCAACATGGGGATAGAAAATGTCATCACACATAATAACACGTTGCAGAGTATAGTCCTTCGCAAGTGTGGTGGGTGCAGAGAAAGGTGAGCTTCTGGGTAAGAGAGAAAGGACGCGAAGGATTTCGCTGGTTACTTTGAATACCTTTGCGGCGCACGTTGAAGTGGTAGATACTTTTCTAAGTAACCACTTTGTAAGTAAATGTGGTTACAGTTCATAAGTATGATGCTAAATGCAGGAACCTAAGCTGGAGCTGTACTCAAAAGGAGGACGACATACCAGGGAACTTGAACACTCTGGTAAAGCGCATAAAATTAATCGGGATATTTTCCAGGTATTTTGTGTTGCTTTTCGCTTTTTGGTGCTTTAGGTACCGTCGGTCGCCGTCGGTCGTTCGTGCTGTTCGAGAAGGGCAAAAAGGTCCTGCGCTGAGTAAATGGAATTATTTTTGCAGGGATTTCGTGGTATTTATTGCTACTGCTGCTGTTATGTGTCGCCATTTTTACTTTTTTCCCTCATTTTTTCAGGATGTTATTTGGAAGTCTTAAATGAAGATATTTACCGAGATTAGTTGGTGTTCGTGTAATAAGGTGGAAACATTCAGAAACTGTGAGTAATAGGTACGACTTAAGTAGCCCTGCTTAAGGACTCACGTATTATGTTAGCCCGGGGACAATAAAGAACAATGATTACAAAGGATCAGGAAGACATTGTTGGAAACAAATTAAAGTGGGTTCTTTATTCTCTTTTTTATTTAGGTTCTGTTTTGCTGATGAAAGTAAGCTTAAGGTTCTTTGGGACTCTGCTGAGATAAAGAGCTTTTTGTTTGGAAAACTTGCGTGTTTCAAAAATACTTCCCATTTTTAATGCAAAATCTTGGTAATACTAAATTCTGCACCACCCAACCCATTAGTATAACCTTCAAGTCCAAGCTGTCGTAAAAGTCATGCAAAGTTGTAGAGGCTGAGTAAGGTCAAAGATTCCTGAGGCTTTCTCTTAACTTATTCCAACCTTCAAATCATCATGTCTTACCAAATAACCACCCTTATCAATTTTCTGGCATGGACTCGACGTGTTCTAAGACCACCCGGGCTGGAAACCCAGATAAAAATAGCTTAGTCGCAAACAGTGTGCCCGGATACCTGGAAACTCCAGACTAGGCCTAATAGCATGTATACAGCAGATTTCTCTACAGATGAACTTCCCTTTCTCGCTTCTCGTGAGAATTAAGAGTGAACTAACAAAAAATCATTATTAAAACGAAAACAATTCGCTTAAAACCGAACAGCAGGACGCGATTATTCTGTCTATTGGGACATGTTTTACTATGCTCTCAACAACAGATGCAGCATAGAGCAGGAAGATCGTCCTAGTAATCATCAAAATGAGTTTAGTCATGACCCAATAACTTCTCTTAAAATTAGTGATCATGAATCATTTGCTCATCCTTAAAAATACCTCGCGACAAAATCTCGCAGCGGAAGATCATGACCGTCAAAACGCAGTTCGTATTCGTAATAGCTCTGGAGACATTCCGGTTACAAACAGAAGTGCGATAGTAAACGAAAAAGTAAAATGGGCTAAAAATATTTTAAGGAACCATCTGAGGAAGAGTTTTATGTAAGAGCGATGGAGTCATTGAAAAAGACGAAACATTGTGATCGCAGTGATCTGTCGAAGTCACGTCGATGGCACGATCTACTCCGAGCGGTAATGTTGACCAAGTGGATGGCATCAAACAGGTTTTTGAGCATCGCGACGAATAGCCCTGCACCATGCCAAAATACTTGCGACGACAAAAGCATCCATATAAACTTCATTGCTTGTGACGATTAGACATCTTGCAATATTGTACAAGGAAACCTAAGAGAAGTTTGGAATGGTGCAAAGCTCCAAATTAGTAAGCTCATTTTGGGTAGATTGGGAACTCGGGCTTAGATTCGCGCCAAGCCCTCTCTTATCGAAAAAATACTGAAAAAATCAGAAAGTAACCATAAGCTTTCAGGAACTGGATTTTCTTAAGGGTGTTCTTGTTCTTTTCGCGGAGATCCATGGAACAATCAGACTATCTCTTTTAAATCCACAGAAAAATGAACAGGACCAATAAACGTGCGCCCCTATCCTTTATATTCTATCTAGAATCTAGAGAACCAAGCCCTGAAATATTACTTCTACAATGGTTAATGGCAGATTATGATTTACGGAAGGCTTTCTCAACAATATTCTTTTGAGTGATACGAACTTCAACCACTGTGCTGGTTTCTCTCCACCATTGCAGTAATGGCACTGCTGTTTCGACCATCCACCTCTCCCGTCTTTCCAAAGGCAGAGAAGACAGTGTCTTAATCGAAAATCCTTATGCTATAAACAACTTAATACGTAGAGCCAAAAACTACAAAATACTGCTCACTATGTGTATTGGATAAAGTTGGTGTTGGTGAGAATAAGCTTTAGCACAAATTTAATCATTTATTTCAGGGAACGAGATCTCAACGCAGCCAAACTAGAAAGTGGCAAAGGAACATACTGGCATGCTTCGGCATACTAACCGAAACCTTGGCGAACAGTGAGAATAGCGTTTACAGCGAAAATCGAAAAATAGGATTACATACTCGCCCAGAGCTCAGCTATAAGTCTAACTTCTTGCTTTGCAAATGCATATTCTTTTTAAGATACAAAACGCTTACCAACGCGAAGATCTTGCCACAGTGCGCCTCAAAAAGGGGATGTTCGTAAGGCGACGCCCCGTCTTCACTGCTATGATGTTGTCGGTCTACTTCCTGCCTAAGGCTCTCAATAGTTCTGTTGCTCTGTTGGATTATCTTTAGATCAGTGATTAGTGACCTGGAAATAGACTATTAGTCTGTTCTTTCAATAAAAAGGAAGAAGCTCACTGGTATGAATCATCTAGTGCTCAAAGTCATCACCATCCGATAACAAACTGCTTTGGGACAATCACGGATGATGGTCTGTGGATTTATTTCACAACGATAAGGCCAATTATATCCTATGCGTTGATGATCTGGTGAAGCAAGCTCTCCCGAAAATACGTGCCTACTGTTTTTACCAGACTCGAAGGAACCGTTTTCTTTAGATGCATGGGGGCTTTCAAAAGCACGCCTGCTGTAAATGCACTAATGCATCTCCTATGCCTTGATGTTCATATTATAGGCTGCACTATCAAAGACATGTTCGGATTGGAGAGAAGTGGTCTTTGGTATAACATGCACTGGGCTTTCGATGACCTTGCACGCCGACTGTCTTTGGACCCTATTCTTATTGACATGACATCTGATACAATGAAAAAATTATGGAATGATATACAATACATCCCAGAAGATTTTTCGGCCAGGTTTCTTAGCCAGAATAAGGTCTGGTCTTCACAAAGTGCTCCTCCCAGAGGACGACAATTTTAAAGTCGGTCTTGCAGGCGGAGATATGCACAATGCTCATGGCAACCATATGTATAGGGTTTTCCAATAGGGACTTGACAACTCTGAATTTATTTTGTGAACGCACTTTTTCACTAATCATCAAACTGTCACTGTCAATTTATTCAGTAAACTCAACATTTTCATCATGGTAAAGTACACTAACGAGCAACGTCTCCAAACGTTCTCCGATTGGGTTCGGAGAACCCATTGACTCAATGGGTTCGTCAATAAGCAAAATATGAGTTATTGGTCGGGTGAAAACCCAACCGTCACGTTACTGTGAATGGTCAGCGTTATCGTGCCATGATCACCGATTATTTTTGGCCCGAATTGGAGGATATGGACGACATGTGGTTTCAACAGGATGGTGTAACAAGAGACACAGCACACGCTACAATCGATTTATTGAAAAGTAAGTATGGTGAGCGTGTTATCTCAAGATATGGGCCAGTCGATTGGCCGCCTCGTTCGTGCGATTTAACGCCGCTTGACAATTTTCTGTGGGGCTACGTTAAGTCATTGGTTTATGCCAACACGCCGACGACGTTAGAAGAGCTAAGAGCCAACATTGAACGCGAAATAGCGGCTAATCGTTGAAAATTGCGTCCAACGAAACGGCCGCTGCAAACGTGCCCGCGGTGGCTATATGAACGAAGTCGAGTTCCATTTATAAATGTTTTGATTGTACTTCAAGCCAATAATAAAGTTTTGAAATATCTCAAATGGTTTGCCTTTTATTTAAAAAAAAAGAGAACCCTATATATTGAAAAACCGGTGGAGAGGGTGAAGCATTTGTATCTGTAGCATCAACCAAGCAACCCTGAAAGCCTTGCTGAGAATGCAAGACTTCACTACACGCAGTCGAAAGCCTGAATTCACTGAGACTTGTCTGTGTTCTAGGTCATAATGAAATCACCGATGAACTTACTAGGCAAGGCTCAGAATAGAGTTTTTCAAGACCCGAACATACATTGGGTCTTCTATTAGGGCTTCCACTGACAGTTGGGTCTGATATGAGAATAACTGTAAATGAAATGAATCTCAAGGCTATCGACATACCAAACGAATGCTTCCCAACATACCTCAGGGGTCAGCGGCTTTCCTAAAATCCCTCAGTAAAAATACTATAGGCTGAGTTAGTGAGTGTCCAGCCTACACCCACATCAAACTGCACTGTGGGCATTTGCCTTCATGCATAAAAACTAACAAAACTTGAGTCCTGGATATATTTTATTGAACACATCACGTATTTCAACCGCATTCGGAATGGGGCAAAACTTGGTGAAGGTACTCAGATTACGGTAATCAGTTAAGATGACAGCACAACTCTTAATATAAAACAGTCACTAATGACATTTTATTTAGGAGCTCGACTGCTAGCAACAGTCTTTATTTTCAGTTCTAAATTGAGCATATTTATGCCAATTATATTTACAAAGTTCAAGAAATGTAAGTTGCCGACTTAAAGATTTTCAACTGTGACATTGAGTAAGAGCAGATAATAGGCTACAATGGATTCGTTTTAATAAAATTAACCCAAAACCTCATTACAACGTCACAGAGTAAACACATTAATTCCAGTTGCCATGTCAACATTACCACAGCTTGTTAGCCGTGCTTTGGGCTAAAGCCAGTGAAATATCTATTTCTGTTCCTTGTACCTTTTGTATTTCTTTGTTCTTTGCAACATAATCACCTCTAAGCATTCCTATTAAGGCTAGACAATTCCACAGAGCCTCGTATCCGTGCTCTAGCAACGTACCGCCATAATTTGCAATTCCATATTCTTACATTTTCGCCTATTAAATTGCCAATTTGATATATTATCCTGCGAAAAAAATGTTCTCTCTCTTTATTCCTTTGCTTTGCATCATATATTCCACATGGCACATCATCATGCTTTAAATGGCTTTACCATCTCACTATACGAGTACTCACTCCCTTCGACAATTTTTCAAAATTCGATTTGCAACGTTTCCAAAACAACATCAGCTTCAATTTTTCCATGTGCGGTGTTCACAATTTAACTCCGGGGGAATCTCATCTACGCTCAATATTTCTGCGCCACCTCATCAAGTGAACCGAAAACATTATCCCAAACCAAAGCCCAACCCTTGTGCGAGCACATGAAATACGATACAATCCCGAGTTCCCAATTTATGAATGAATTGGATTTTTTTGTTCGCATCTTCTTTTCTTATTTTCATGTCATGCTTTAGTGAACGAACCGCATCTTAAAAATTCTTTTTCTTGTTGTTTTTTTTTTTTTTTGTAAGAGGGTTCCTCTAATCCTGACAACCAAACTGGTACGAGTAGACTGTATCTAAAAAGGGTGCGGACGCTCTGGCAACTTTGAAGTGATAGTAAATTGGAAGTTCTGCACCACCATGTCAAATTAAACGAAACAGGTTGCCATGAGAGTCATCCTCCTCGTGATCTTACCATTCCAAAGTCACCCACCATCTCGGAGTCAATGTCAGGGCACATACAAATATCCATGTGCTTATGCAGAAAAAGGATATTAAAGAAATGCGATATTGTCGGTATGGTTGTGAGTATGGATTCGGATGGAGTATCCGTAATAATAGCAACCCACTAATGGGCCATGAAATTAGATATCAGCCTAGAGGACGATGTGATATTATGCCTGGAATGTGTGTTCTGATGCTTTACAATGAAATGTGGTACAAATACACTTGCTACATTTTGCAGCACTATTGTACCACTAAGGGCGTTTGTGATAGGGTGGCAGACTGTAATGCTCTAAGAAGCTACATCCAAGGAGTGGATTTGTTTTTGCGAAAAGTGCGTTGAATTGTGCTTTTCGTTTTTACGTTTTTTTTTTTTTTTTTTTTGTGAATCCCAGCTCCTGGTGTGCTGATTTTTTCCAGCTGTGCTTTGATGGTCTATTGGCCCTCCAACGATGTTGATGTTGATTCGATTTGATTTGAATGACAGTGCTGGTGGTGTCCTGTTGTGCAAAGGCAGACTTCATGGCGGTGCCAAGAATCACAAAAATTGTTGTGCGACAGTCAGTAGAAGGCATTGACGCCAGTAAAATGTTAGTGACCTGCTGTTGATAAATGTTTTTGCTTTAGAAAGATGGAGTTCTGGATGAGTGTCAGATTAAACAATGTCACAAAAACGAAGTAAATAGTCAGTCAATATGCTTAGTCAAGAATGCTTAGCCCCTAAATAAATCTCATTTACCTTAAGTCTCGTAAGTCTGAACTTTCTCAGCAAGACTATTTATGTTGTCAACGAGTACCAATCAAAGCATCGCTATTAACCCTGATATGCAGTAACTGAATAACCGCAGAAGTTTATCCGAATAATTCGATGGCTGTAAGAGAAATGTCACAAGTACACAATGGCTAATAGGAGACCAGTAGCAGGACCGTTAAAGGCTTGTGAGAAATGATTCCTACATGATCTAACCTTTGGCAAAAATACATACCAGGCCCACTTGCTAGTGACTTCAATACGGATTTCAGTAAAACAATTAGTCCCGACCTGATTTAATATGTTTCTGTATAGATTTTTTTCGTTGACATGCTCCCGAATACGACATAAAAGTACCTGGGTACTTCCATATATTGCACACTGAAAGCTGCATTTGAGTGGCAATTTTTCACTTCTGTTATAGCAGATATTGTGGTAACAGATAATATTCGAAAAGCTTTTAGTGTGTATGCACTACAATCAATCGGATTAGCCACCAAAGGAATAGAAACCACTCACTGTTCAAGAGTTGCAGGTACATTTGGGTTTGGCCCCCTGTATGACCGGCGTGCATCATTTAAGTGGTGAACACATATCGGTTCTCTGAAGCTCGAACTCTGTCATCCATTTTCGTGCTGCAATATCCCATTGCCGATATTCAGAAATTACGCGCTTTATACGGTTCGATAATATGCATACATACTAAAGCTTATCGAATGTCTACTGACAAGGTCGCGCCAATTACTGATCTTTTGAACCTAATTAACGAACAGCTGCATAGAAACTACTACATAGAAACTCGACAGACATCCCTATCGATGAACGACTGTTTCCGTACAGAGGCCGTCCTGAGTTTACGCAGTACATACCCTCAAAACCAACCAAATATGATGTACAGGTTTGGTGAGCCTGCGATGCGTCAAACTATTATCCATTACATGGTAGAATCTATACTGGAAAGAAGACAAGTGCAGCACACCAGACCAACGTTGGAGATAACGTGGTTATGTGGTTGATGCGGATGTACGAACGATCAGGTCGAAATACATACTCGCTAAACATTTAACTTTGCTTGGCACCGTTCATCAAAATAAAACGTTCATTCCGCCACAAATGTAAAAGCACAAGGCCCGTGAAGAATTTTCAAGTGTGTTTGGCTTCCTTGAATCGAAATATAGTATTGTACCATATGTACCGAGAAGAAACAAGGCTGTGATTGTCTTATATTATCTTCTATGCATCTGTATAACTCTATCACCGATGAACAAAATGACTGCATTTTACACGACAAAATGTAGAACTAAACGGTGTAGCAGTCTATGTCGTGTATTCTTTTAACAACCCAGACATCGCTGCGACCAACAAACGGAGGTTGTTTCTCACCAACGTGGCTAAGCAACTCATGCTGCCAGGTAAAGAAGAGCTGTCGAATATTCCGAGAGTGGTGGCCAGCTCCTCCACGTCGCATTGTATCCAGTTAGTGCTCGGTAAGCCGATTTATCCACCCTATGGGTGCTCTAAGTACACCAAACCGCGGAGCAGACGGACGACTTGTCTGCAAAGGTACTTGCCACCTTTGTGTCTCAGAACGTAAGCGCAAAACACGCAAGCGCAATGCATGTGTTTGACAAGGCCAGTATGCGATCAGCAGTGCAAAAACTAAGCAAAATGCCTCGCCTGCGTCGCTACCGATCTATAGTAGCTGTAACAGCTGACCGAGTACTCCACATCACTTTTATTATTTTTATTTTTTTTTTAAATAAAATATTTATGAAAAAATCAAGTTTTTACAAACATCTTCTTTGGAAAAATATTTTGTTTTTCTTACAATAGTTTTTTTTTTATATAATTCAAACATTAACATACAATCACCACACAAGACATACTGCAGCACCTAGGTACCACAACACTCTGAACTGTAATTTTTTGTAGCTACTCACATAAGAGTTAAGGACAATCTTAAATTGAGGCCTTAATGAATATTGCCAACTAGGTTAGGTTAAGCTAGATAAGGTCAAAGTGGCCATTTAAAAAACCCACCCACTTAGCTCTATTGGCTTATTATGATGCCACGTGGGTCTGTGACCCTTCTATTCTTGGAACGAATTTCAACTTCTAACGAAGGATAGTCGACTGTTGATGTACATATTATTGTTTAGAAAGTTTTTGTCAGGCAATCACCGTTTAAAGACGTATGAATTGTGCGCTAATATATTCTACCATTAGAAGTGTCAACATTTTTCCGCCTAAAGTTTTCCATATTATTTCTCCGATTTAATTTATTTTCTTTTCTCTTCGATGAATTTTTCTTACAACTCTCTGAGTAAATTAACTTAAACGATAAAAGGGGTTTCAAACCCCTCTAATAAAAACCGATTTAAAGATCTTTCTCCGGACGCTCCTTTAAGTCGGAAAATCAAATCAAAGTGCAAACGGCCTGATGACAACTTTCCTTCCATCCCCACGATTTCAACAAATGATGAAAATAGTCCTCGGTAAGTAGTGATTTCAGGAATAGAATATAAAAAAAGGTAACAAATTCTTTCTTTATACAATCCCTTCTAAATCAATCAGGGGCTGGAATACATTTCTAAGAACATCCTAGAGGTTAAGGCCATGCGATCCGGCAACCTTTTAGTTAATGTTTTTAACCTCCTTGTCGATTCTATTCCAGTTAAAATAGTCTCACACCTTGGTCTCAACTCAATCCAAGGGAAAATGTATTCTAGTCACATAAGCGACATAACAGAGGAAGAGTTGTTGGATGAATTATCGATATCCGGTACTAATTCGTTGCCATTGTTCTTATTCGACGACCTAGTGATATTACCATAAAATAGGTTGTTTAAACTGATAGGTCGACAAATACATTCCTAATGAGGTAAAACTGGTACACAAACGGTCCAACGTGCAAAGTTTGCTGTGTACCTACACCACACGGGCAATGTTCGCGGGCACTTACGCATCTTACGACTCATCATGCCCAACATTTCTACGACATAACTCGGGTAAACTGATTAACAGTCTGGGAAGCATGGTAAATTTATAATATTAATCCCATTCTATCCAATCCATCTTCAATCTTCAATCCATTGGGGTCTCACAATTAGAACTGTCTCCTTCTTCACTCTCAACCAAAGACATCAATAATACCCAAATAGCCTCCATTCCACTCTGAACTCACCTCTCTCGTCAATCACCAAAATTTCTCTTATCATCGACCTCTATAAATACACAATCAGCTTCATTTCACTTGTATCAAACTATGACGACATGTAGGCAACATAGTACACCCACCCAAAACAATGACTCTGCTGATAGAGTGCCGCTTCAGTCCGGACCCTAAGGGAGCTTGAATTTAACAGTATTCATGGATTCATAAATAAATGTACATCGATGCTTTTAACGAAGGGAACACATCTAATAGGCGAAATATACTTACCTACCTATACCATATTAGCAACTATGACGAGCTTAATATTTTGATAAAGGAGCTTTCGCCGAGATTCAATGGCATACGTACGAAAATAAAACGGAAAGACCCATACGCGTTGTAGCTAGAGGATTGCATCCCTCTTGCCTTAAAGAAAACATCGTAAATGACCTTAACAATAAAGATTTTAAGATAATCGACGCAGTTAATATACTTGCGCAAAAAAAGCGCAATGTTGAAAGCGAGAGGACGACCCCAAGACGCGGTCTTCCCCTCTTTCGGCTAACTTTCAACAAAACTGAAAGCCTAGAAAGAATTTATGCCATAAATTCAATTTTGTTGGAACTTGTTGTCAAAATTGAACCTCCGCGGAAAAACTCTAGGCTGATTCCCCAATGTACACGTTGCCAGGGATTCAGCCATACTCAGGCCTACTTCCAGAAGGAACCTTGCTGTGTAAAATGCGCTGCCAAACATCTAACTGAGTCCCCAGCGATATGCGTTAACTGCAAGGGAAAACATCCAGCTAATTATCAGGGCTGCGAAGTCGCGAAGGAGTTGTAAAAGCTACGAGATCAATCAAAAACGAAGCCTTTGAAAAACGCAGGGACAGCTAGAATGAGAAATAACAACAGCGGTCCTACTCCAAAGCCTTTAAAGAAGGTAATGGTGACAAAAGCTAAAATCACCAATAACAACAACGTCAAATAATAACATTGTGCAAGTGGAAAGTGGAAAAACTTACGCGCAAATAGTGAGGCGTGGTGGTATATCACTCGATCCTGCCTCAAATGTGTTATCAGTAATTCTCGAGAGACTAGAAGAACAGACTAAAATAAATAAGATAATAGTCGGACGGCTTCTTAAGTTCGAAGCCAATTTCTGCAACTAATTATGGCAACGGGCTACAGAAAAGGCTTGATGAACTAAATATTTTCATTCAGGAAAATGTAATTGACATATGTTAAATTTCTGAAACTCACCTGGCAACAGAATCGCGCGTGGAAATAGAAGGTTACCGCGAATTGAACATACTTTGGAAGCAATAAGTGAACTTGACAAATTTCAAATGACCGTGGTGCGCGCTAAAAATAAAAATTCCTCTTTTAATATATCCTCAATCTATTGGCAATCGCGCTGCAGAATAGAAAAACAAGAATTTATTGACATATTCAACTCTCTTGGACCAATCTTCATTATTGGTGGCGACTTTAACGCGAAGCACACCTTTTGAGGCTCAAGAAGTATCTCTCAAAAGGGCAAAACTCTTTACAGGGCTGGTATGGAATGTGGTTGCTATTTTTACTCAACAGGCAAGCCGACATATTGGCCCACGGATGTCGCCAAAACACCCGATCTAATAGACTTCTTTATCGGAAAAGGAGTAAACGCTAGTTACGTCAAAGTTGAAGAGGGCTTCGATCTTTCCTCCGATCATTCTCCAGTTATCCTCTCACTGTGCGAATCCTTGGTTAAGACACAAAGACCACCCAGATTAACGAACAGCAAAACTCACTGGGAAGATTTCCGAATAGACGTTGTAGACAATGCTGAGTTGAAAGTAGCACTTAGAACGGCGTATTAACTTGAAAAAGAAGTTGAACGTTTTGTTGAAGTCATACAGCAAGCGGCCTGGAAGAACACTCCCTGCGAATCGAACAAAGTTCCCAAAGTCGGCATAAGATATCCACCGGAAATCAGAGAAATGATAAGGAAGAAACGAAGAGCGCGGAAAAAGTGGAATGAAACCCGGGCAGCACACGATAAAACGTCCTTTAATAGGCTCTGCAACTTGTTGAAAAAATCGATCAAGGACTTCAATAATCAAGGTATTCATAACTACCTTGGAAGACTCACAGCGACAAAGGATACCAACTACTTCATATGGAGAGCCGTTAAAAGTGTTCGAAAGCCCCAAATACACGTGGCGCCAATAAGAAGAAACCAGGATGACTGTGCGAAAGAAGATAAGGAAAAAGCTAATGTTTTCGCCAACCATCTTGCAGAAACGTTTAAACGGGGAAGTGCTTCCAGAGAATGTCAATACGCTAGACGTGACGACAAACTTCCCAGTAGAAAAGGCTACACTTAGGGAACTTAGACAAGTTATAGACACGCTTAAGCCCAATAAAGCCCCGGGATATGACTTAATAACGGGAGAGATACTTAAAGCGTTGCCGAAAAAAGGTTTGCTAAAGCTGCTCTATCTTATAAATGCCAGCATTAGATTAGAGCACGTACCGCACCAGTGGAAAGTAGCCGAAGTTAATAGGGTTCCGAAACCCGGTAAACCGCTGACTGAAGTCAAGTCATATAGACCAATATCACTTCTCCCGATTACATAAAAGGTCTCCGAGCGAATCCTTCTTAATCGTCTTAAACCAATTACAGACACAAATTCCCTCTTGCCTGATCATCAATTTGGCTTTAGAAGCCAACACTCTATGGTTGACCAAGTGCATCGAATAACCGATGTAATTGAACGAGCAATCGAGTGTAAGTTAGTCTGTTCAAGCGCATTCCTTGACATTTCGCAAGTCTTTGATAAGGTATGGCATGAAGGCCTAAAATATAAACTCCGACAAGCCCTACCCCAGCAATTGTCTTGTATTTTAGGTTCATATCTGGACGACCGACTCTTCCGTGTGAGACACGGAAACGAATATTCCACTTTTAAGACAATAAAGGCGGGGGTGCCGCAAGGAAGTGTACTTGGCCCTCTGCTATATTTCCTTTTTACCCGCGATATACCGCAAACGGACGACACTGTCCTAGCCACATTTTCTGATGACACTGCCATTTTGGCAACGGCTAAAACAGTCGAAGAAGCAACTGTCAAGTTGTAACGTACCCTTACACGGATTAACAATTGTACAAAGACTTCACTCTCAAGAAAATTGAGAATTCACCGGTGTTTATCAACGCAGTACGAATTCCTTACGCGAACGAGGCCAAATATCTCGGTATGACACTCGACGCTAAACTAAAATGGAGAGCATACGTCAAGTAAAAACGTGAAGAGCTTGAAATCAAATATAAAGATATTTACTGGCTTATTGGAAAGTATTCCAAGCTTAGCTTAGAGAACTAACTGCTGTTATACAAGCAAATGCTAAAACCGATCTGGACATATTGTGTACAACTTTTGGTTGTACTAAAAATAGTAACATTAATGTATTACAGACATTCCAAAACAAAGTTCTTCGAGGTAGTGTTAATGCGTCGTGGTACATTAGACATCGTTTCTATCCACAGAGACACAGAGG
Source organism: Volucella inanis (assembly GCA_907269105.1). Taxonomy (NCBI): domain Eukaryota; kingdom Metazoa; phylum Arthropoda; class Insecta; order Diptera; family Syrphidae; genus Volucella; species Volucella inanis. The sequence continues at coordinate 42,164,777 of OU026153.1, forward strand.
AGTCAAAAACGTTCAGAACGTAATTAAATTGTTTGCGCGAAAACATAATATAAGGTCATATGAATATTTTTGTTCAACAGATCCTCGACGAGACAAATTTATTGCGCCGTCTGAAAAGGACTAAGCTTCTCGATCTAGCGCGGTGATTGACAGCTCGTAATTTTTCTAAAGTACACAGGAATTTTCAATGGAAAATCGCCTGCAGGATATCTTATAAAAACAAAATAAAATGCGACAGAAGAACTGCTTGTTGAGTGTGAACTCAGTCGTGGTTTGCATAAAGGAGGTGTTTTTTAGTGAGTAAGAATCTCACATTACTATATGCTCACTATAGGCCTATAGTGTCTATGAAGATTTCTTACCTTCCCACGGAAAAAAAAATATCAGGAGCGCAACTAAGTTGTAAGTCAATAGATGGCTCCAGCAGCAAGTGCTGGCAGATTTTGACATATCCAAAACGTCATGAGTCAAGCTTAGACATATTGTAATAGTGATTTTGTTTCGGCGTCATATACTTTTGGTTGTGGGAAAAAGTCTGATTTTGTGCCCAATAATCGTCATTTGCGGAGAGTGTTGATTTTCTTCTTTCATTCGAAGAAAACGGCGGCTGAAGCGCATCGAGAACTGCAAAAAGTTTACGAAGATGCTGCTCTAAGTGATTGATTCTGTCGCTTCAAAGACAGTGATTTCGATGTTGACGGCTGTCTGCTTGAAGGAAGGCCAAAATCCTTCGAAAACGCTGAATTGGAGGCATTACTCGATGAGGATCTTTGCCAAACGTAAAAAAAGCTTGCTTTGGCATGAGGAGTTACCCGCTAAGCCATTTCCAAACATGCATGCGTTAGGAGTGATTCGAAAACGAGGAATTTGGTTTCCTTATGATTTGAAGCCAAGGTAAGTTGAACGTCGTTTTTTCGCATATGAACAACTGCTCCAACAGTAAAAAAGAAAAGGTTTTGTTCATCACATCTTGGTGGGTGATGAAAACTATGAGCAGATCTCTTCTATTTAAATTCATTTGATTTTACAATTTGAACTTAAACTTAATGCAGATATACAGGATTTTCTAATAACGACTTGACAACTTTTTTTTTTAAATAAAAGGCAAACCATTTTAGTATATCAAAAACTTTATTATTGGCTTGAAATACTATCAAAACGTTTATGAATAGAACTCGACTTCGTTCATATGGCCACCGCGGGCACGTTTGCAGCAGTCGATTCGTTGGACCCAATTTTCAATGACTCGGCCACACATTTCGGCCGAAAAGTCCGCTATTTCGCTTTCAATGCTGGCTCTGAGCTCTTCCAACGTCGTCGGCGTGTTGGCATAAGCCAATAACTTAACGTAGCCCCACAGAAAATAGTCAAGCGGCGTTAAATCGCACGAATTAGGCGGTTAATCGACTGGCCCATGTCTTGAGATAAGACGTTCACCATACTTACTCTTCAATAAATCGATTGTAGCGTGTGCTGTGTGACTTGTGGCACCATCCTGTTAAAACCACATGTCGTCCAAGTCCATATCTTCCAATTCGGGCCAAAAATTATCGGTGATCACGGCGCGATAATGCTGACCATTCACAGTAACGTGACGATCATTATCGTCGACGAAAAAATATGGCCCAATAACGCCGCCGGCATGCAAACCGCACCAAACAGTTATTTTTTGTGGATAAAGTGGTGATTCATGAAGCACATGTGGGTTTTCACCCGACCAATAACGCATATTTTGCTTATTGACGAACCCATTAAGTCAAAAATGAGCTTCGTCACTGAAGATGATTTTGCGATAAAATTCATCATCTTGGCGCATCTTCTCCAGAACCCAATCGGAGAACATTGCCTGTTAGTGTACCATGATGAAAATTTTGAGTTTACTGAATAAATTGACAGCGACAGTTTGATGATTTGTGAAAGAGTGCGTTTACAAATTAAATTCAAACTTGTCAAGTCCCTATTGGAAAACCCTATATTTAAGTGATATACTCTTGGATTTGTTTACATTGAACTTCATCTTATTCGATCTCACCAATAAGCTCAATTTTAAAAGGTCATCTTGAATCAATCTTGAACATTCAATAGGGTCTTTTCCTGATATGTAGATAAGTACATCATCAGCGAATAGGATGAACTGGGAGTAATTAACACACCATCTATGTCACTTATAATATGATGAACATCAAAGTTACAAGTGTTGATCCCTGTGGAACACCAAGCGTTGTTTCAACACTACTAGATAGCAATCCATTCACGCTTATTTTCTTGGCCCCCTATTCCAAATCCCTGAGGTTTCGACATCAAAATATCCCTGTCAATTGTCTCAAAAGCTCTTTTAAAGTCCAAGGATATTACAATCACATAGTTTTCAGCAGCGATTTCTTCCTTCCAGCTTATCAGGACATTGTTTAGTGCAGTTTCACATGAGTGTTTCTTTCGGAACAGTGATTGATTTTCAAGGAAAAATCCATTAGTTTCGAAGTATTCTTAGAGCTATGTTTGCACAATTCGTTCTAATATTTTCTCATAGACTGGAAGGACGTTTATTAGCCGGAAATCTTCACATTTATTTGATCCTTTGGCTTTTGATACAGGTGAAACAACTAATTCCTTTCATTTAGAGGGAAATGTACCACTGGTCATAGACAAGTTAAATAAGTTTTCTAGGGATTGACCGATTATGGGTCTCTCTTTTTTAGCTTATTAACTTTATACACTTATTATGTCATTAACGCTAATAGTATTAAATTTAAAAGTTGTATTTACAGTAGTGGCTCTAGTGAGAAATGGCTTGAACGGTATTGATCTATTAATGTCTGACACACTTTTTATAACATAATTCTTAAATTCTTCCACAATACTATACTTTTCCATGTCACATTACACCCGTATGTCAAAAATTCTTTACCCTTGGTCACCACTGGCAATAATTAATTTCATAAAATACGTCATGCAATTGAAATTTTCAATGGAGACCGCAGATTTCTAGAAAAAAATTATTTCATGACATAAATTTTTGCATTTATTTTATGCTAACTCTGTGAAAATATACCCTCAAATCAATTTGATAATGACTGTCAATTTAAGGTTTATTACGAGTGAAATATGGCTGATTGGCGAATTTCTCATTCACAGACTCTAGAATTAATAAATTGTTTCAAAAAGTATGAGTGTTTGTGAGACTACAAAAGCCATTTGTATAAAAGGAACGACTTGAAAAGAAAGTTGTGCGGGGAAATTTCAAACCAGTTTCAACGAAGTGTCGAGGATGTAAAAAAAATAAAATGTTTTCGAACGGCATATGTGGCAGAGAAAAAAAAGTGCATGTTTTCAAGAAATCGGTCGGTGGAGCAGATGATGTTTATCAGCCGCACTTGTTCTACTTCAACGAGTTTTCTTTGTTGGATTCCGTCATAGTTTTGAGAAAAACTAACTAACTCATGAGTAACACAATAAAAAGTATGAGGTTATGTGTAAGTTTCCGTTTCTTCTAGGACGATACGTTGGAGCTTGCTGTCGAAGCCAAAGAAAATGAAGAGCCTGCGGCTGTTATATCGATCGAGGAATTTTCATTGCCATCGCCATCGACTTCATTCAAATCAATGAAAAACTACGAAGTACGACGATGCCGTAAATGCAATAGTCAACCTATCGAAGAAACCACCACAAGAGGAAGAGATGTACTTGGACTTCGGGAAAAACATCGCGAGCCAATTAAAAAGACTGACACCATTGGAAGCATCAATTGCTATGGCTGAATTGCAACAAAACATGTCGCGGCATACTATCCAATCACTGAAAAGTTGATCGGAATCAGAAGCATCAACTTCGGTGGAATTATGATTGTAATGAGGGATTTTTTTATTTTCTTCCACTGATATGGAACATCTCCTCCGGTAATGCAGTATCTTCATATGTTGTCACGAATCCTATATGAAAATTTATAGCCATTACAGTCTTGTGGGGCGAGTTGTGTGAACGCTTCTGGAAGCGAAGCTTTTCGATATGCCTGCGGAAAGATAGTTGTGTACGGTTCTATAACTTAATTCATGCGATTTCCTAAGAGATAACGTAATTTGTATTATTCCATTGGAACATGCGTTGGAAAGCTACTGTCATTGTACGTCATTCCAGTATGTCATTCATTTGAAGCGTAAACAACAATCTTTTTTTTTTTCACTCAAATATGTCGAACTTTGTGCCTGAAAAAGTGTTTTTGCGGGGAGCTCTTCTTCATTACTTTTATATGAAGAAAACTGCTGCCGAAAGTCATTGCATTTTGGTGGAAGTTTATGGTGAACATGCGCTAGCTGAGCGAAAGTGCCAAAAGTGGTTTGCACGATTTAAAAGTGGTAATTTTGGCTTGGAAGACGATGAACATCCTGGGCAGCCAAAAAAGTTTGAAGATGAAGAACTGGAAGCATTACTCTATAAAGATTATTGCCAAACACAAGAATAGCTAGCAGAATCTTTAGGTGTCACCCAAGCAGGCATTTCAAAATGTTTAAAAGCATCTGGATATATTCAAAAGCAAGGAAATTGGGTTCCACATGAATTTAAGCCAAAAGACGTCGAAAGGCGGTTTTGCATGTCCGAAATGCTGCTGAAACGCCACAAAATGAAGTCATTTTTGCATCTGATTGTTACTGGTGATGAAAAATGGATCCATTACGACAACCCCAAGCGCAAAAAATCATATGTGAAACCCGGCCAACCAGCCAAATCAACGGCAAAGCCGAATATCCATGGTGCGAAGGTAATTCTCTGTATTTGGTGGGATCAGATGGGTGAGCTGTATTATGAGCTGCTAAAACTGGGTAAAACCATCAATGGACAACGCTACCGAACACAATTAATCCGTTTGAAGAGAGCAGTATCCGAAAAAGCCCCGGAATATGCGACCAAACACGAGGCAATAATTGTTCATTATGACAACGCTCGGCCCCACGTTGCTATTCCGGTTAAGAACTATTTGGAAAACAGTGGATGGGAAGTCTTACCCCACCCGCCTTATTGCCCAGACCTTGCCCCTTCTAACTACCATTTGTTCCGGTCGATGCAGAACGCCCTTACTGAAATACGGTTCACATCAGAGCAGAATATCAAAAATTGGCCTGATTCATTCTTGGCTGCCAAGCCGGCGCAGTTCTTTTGGGATGGGATCCACAATTTGACAGAAAGATGGGAAAAAGTCATAGCTTCAGATGGGCAATAGTTTGAATAATACTATTGTATATGTTTTTCTTAAAAAAACGTTAAAATATAAATATAAAAAAGATACTTCGATTGGACGATGAAGAATTCTGAAACGGGCTGCAAGTCTTCCAAATGCAAGTCTTCCAAATGCAAGTCTTCAACGGTCATTCGCGCGCGACTTAATCGATAGTTGAAAACTTCTTTTGACCTAGTTAAGCTTCTATTTTTGTCGTAAGCTTTCATTAGATTCTTATCCAGCCCGAAGATGCTGTCGCCAATAAAATAGTATGGGGTGCACACTTCCTTCCCACTTAATGGTTTTGGGATAAGTATGTTCAGTGATCGAGATGTTAAGGCTTTATATAATGAGCTATCTTTGTATGTATCTACATCTGATGTTCTTCCGTTCCCTCTAACATCAATGTAAACAAATCTGATGTGTGTGTCAACCACTGTTAACAAGACGACACTAAAAAATCCTTTATACATAAAGAAATCGGATCCAGATTTCGGAGGGGCTTTAATCTGAATATGTTTTCCATCTATGGCCTCTAATGTGTGTGGAAAATCCCAATATTTTTGAAAATCATCAGATATACTTGACCATTCGGTGACGGTAGATGGCATCTAAAAGCACATTATAAGCACATGTATGAATATTTGTTATTATTCTCAAAATCTCCTCTCACCGTCAATTACTTTCTATGTATGAAGTAAATCGAAAATAGCTTCTAGGACTTCTGGAATAAATTTACTTAAAGTTTTCCTTGAAACTCGTGGGAGAAATTCTAAAAAACGGTATGAATCTCCGGTAGCTATAAATCTGATTGTAATAGCAAGACGTACCCTCGAACTAATTCCGTATCTCACATTTGTATCCTTTTTTAAAATATAGAGATCCACATAAAATAAACCGCATATATAGTTTATATACAAAAAACATATAATATTATGGCTAACAACGCCAGAATTGCTTCAAATTTTATCTAATGTCATTCGACAGAAGTTTTTGTAATCAGATCCATCTTACCACAATACAACTAGCAGTAAAGTGCTTTCCAAATCATGCAATTGTCTTTTTTCTATAAAAGGATTAACTCAAAAACGATGCTTTCTTTTTTTCAGATTTTTCGATTTTTTCTATCTTTTGCAAAGTCATCAAGACAAGAATTAGTCGTCGTTGCTTCCTCGTATACGACATGTTTACAAATGAATTTTCTTAACAAAATTTGCCAACCCAATGAAAAAATAAAAAGAAATATGTCTCGTGGATACTTGGGGTTATAACTTGCAATTCTGTCACGTTTCATATGTAATAGACTACGATTATTACTGTACCATTTATTCGTATTTCGTTGAATGGTTTTTGTGAATATCATCGTGTTTGTAATTCTGATCAGCTAATTTTTATTCACCCTTCCGACTATATTGGGATCAGCGGTATTTGCATTTACACCCTGCCTGACTCGAACTGCAACTAACTTCAGACTGCTATAATGCCCAAACCGTTCATTACTGTGAGCTCAAATTTTGACACATGACATTATTATTTACAAGCCTTTTAATGGATTTGCGTTTCAGTTAATTTGAAATTTTTTTATCTGCGATGGAATTCAAACGTGATAGTGTGATTGCTTTATATTTGGCTGGAAAACCAGAAGTAACTATCGTTAGAGCCCTCCAGCACCTCAACGTGAATAAATCATTTGTGTCTCGAACCATAGCTCGTTACCGTGATACTGGCAGCGTTGCAAAACGCCATTTAGGAAGTCATTAAAAGACAGCAACATCTTCAGAAATGGTTCAGAAAGTGAAGGCTCGAATTGAGGAAGATAAATGGTTCGTCAGCTCAACATATCGTTAGAACGGATGCAACACATACTAAAAAATGGGCTTGAGCTTAACCCATTGAAGTTCCAAAAAGCACACGATATTACACAGCAACAGAAAAAAATTAGAGTCGAAAGAGCGAAGGAGTTGCTGCGCTTGCATAAAAGTGGTGAGTTGCCGAATTTGGTTTTTTCCGATGAGTCGCCATTTGTTATCGAGCAATATGTCAACAAACAAAATGACCGAGTTTATTTACCAGAAAGGTCCTTCGAAAATTTACACCTTCGGACGGCCACCAGAAAGCAGGCAGCACCAATGGTGATTGTTTGGGCCGCCTTAACCGCCAATGGTCGCTCTCCACTTGTATTTTTGGACCGTGGCGTCAAAATTAATGCGATTGTATACCACGAAACTGTCTAAGAGGCAGTATTGAATCCTTGGGTAAACAATCAATACGGTCGGAGACCGTGGACATTGCAACAAGACTTGGCACTGTCTAACAAAGCGCGCGTTAACCAAGATTGGTTAAAAAAAAAAAATGGATTGCAAATTCTCTGGATGCAAACTCGTTGGATTTCTCTGTCTGGGGTATTTTGAAGGCGAAGGTTGACACTAAAAAATACCAAAGTTTGGATCACCTCAAACAAGCGCTTCGCCGGGAATGGGCCAAAATACCACAGAACCACTTGCGTTTAGCGTGCGATGCTTTCTTCGGCCGTCTCAAGGCCATTATTCGCGCCAAAGGTGGACATATTGAAAACTACTGATACAATTTGAAAATTGATGTATTTTCCAACATTTTTTGCTTTGGCACAATAAAATCTATCAAAAAATAAAAAAAATTATAGCAATTTAAAAAGTTGCAGTTCGAGTCAGTTACCCTGTATATTTCCAAAATGCCGAGTGTCCTTTATATAGGACGTTAGGCGTACTATATATGGTACCATGACACAATTATTTTATTGTTTATGGAAATCCACGAAGCTATTTACTTGAACTCCAACATCGCACTTAAGGCATCTTGTCGTCGTTTTTGTATGATAAAAAGCACATCTCGTCTGTTTTTCTTGTGGGACTACCATATGAACAATGCGATCGTAGCGTGTGTTTCGTCCTTCAGACGCTGATGGACGTCCTCGGTTGGAAGAAAAGTTTTTTTTGGTTCTGTGTCAGCAATTGTACAGCGATTAGTCTTCTTAAACTTAATTGGTCTAAGTCGCCTTCATGGATTCGGTGAATTTGCCAAGCGTTATGAACTGCAAGGTCGACACAATGAGTGATAAGCGAACAGTACCATTTCTTTCCTCGAATTGAAGTTCTATAGAGGCTTACATTCTGAAATCACCTATATACACCTCACATGCTTGCATTGTATAAATGTACCAGGTGCGGCTGCTCTACCTAAAGTCAAAGCATACAAAATTTGTTTATTTTACAAAAAAATGTCAATAAAACAGCACCTGTATGTTTTTTTTTTTCTTTCTTTTTGGGAATAACGCTTCTTCTGCAAAGCTTGAGCAGAGCGATACAATATTATTATCGTTCCATTTCATGGCGATTGTATGTTGTCCTCGAATTTTTCTAAAGTCGTAAGAACCTGTTTTTTTTTTCTTCAACAATTTTGAGTCGACTAATGGGTTCTGCGCTATTCGGTTTTCGTGGATGGTACCAGTAGCGAAGAAGTTTTTTTGAGCGGAAAGGTCTATAAGTTCTACTGATGTGAAGAAATTATCAAAAAACAAATAAAACTTGTTCGTGTGCCATTTTCGCATATTCAAGGATCACACCAGCACCAATTCCGTACTCCGCATATGTGGTGCTAATATTGGTGGACGCGCCTTGATAAGATTCAAACCAGTTGACATATCCCATCATTTTTGTACCAACCCACCATTTTGTAGCCATACCTAATGGGCTTACCATGGATAAATTGCTTACAGCCATGACGTCCGAAATAAGTTACCATTGCTTCGTCAAGAGAATAATTTTCCTCAATTGGGGCATTATCCATAAAATTTTTGTTTAAATGTCTGAATAAAGACCTAACTTTGGAAAATTTGTCGGCTTTGAAGATTTGAAAAGATGTATTCAAACTTATCCCTTCTTTAGTTCATTCTTAAAAGATTGCGCTGAAGTATCTAGCGTCGCTGGCTTTAAAAACTGGGACAAGGGAATGTCATCAGACGAATATTCATCATGAATACCACGCCTACATGTTATTTCAGCTGAAGCTTGTAACTGAGAACCTGGTAAATTGCTGACTGAAATAAATTCTTCGCCACCAGAATCTTCATCTGTCAATTCCCCACAAGCTTTTTTCGTTGGAAATATTATTTTATCCACCTTCGCCGTAAGATCCTCATCATCTTCGAGATAAGAAAGTGCTTCATTCAAAGAAAATAGTGATAGTGATAGCTGATAGTGTACGCGAAGACCGTGACGAATCGATTCGTCGTCGTTCTCAGCGGCTTGGCTTGACGTATTCGATAACTTGGCGTATTTTAAGTGAGGATCTCCGCCTAAAAGCGTACAAAATTTAACTTGTGCAAGAATTGGAGCCAGGCGACTTGAATTTGCGTCATATTTTTAGTGAACAAGCTCTGGAAAAACTCAAGGAGAATCCGGTCTTTTATCGTGAAATTTTGTTCAGTGATAAAGCCCATTTCTGCCTCAATGGATACGTTAACAAACCAAATCGCCGTATTTTGAGCTGTTTGAAGAGTACCAAGAGCTACCATAACATCCATTAAAAACAACGGTATGGAGTGGGTTACGGAGTGGTGAAATCATTGGTCCATATTTCTTCAAAAATGAGGCAAATCAGAATGTTACCGTCAATGGTAACTGTTATCGCGCAATGTTAACGAACTATGTGCTCTGGTTTCAACAAGACGGCGCTACGAGCCATACAGCGCGTGATACAATGGACTTGTTAAGAAATCATTTTGGTGAGCACTTAATTTCACTTTTTGCGACGGTTAATTGGCCGCCTAGATCGTGCGATATTACAGCTTTGTACTATTTTGTCTGGGCATATGTTAAGTCTCAGGTCTTCAGGAATAAGCCAGCTACGATTGGCGCTTTGAAAGACAACATTACTCGTGTTATCCGCGAGATACCAGTCGATATGCTCTCGAACGAGTCGCCCGAAATTGGGCCTTCCGAATGGAGCACCTCAGACGCAGTCGTGGCCAACATTTACATGATATCGTTTTCAAAACGTAAATACCATGAAGTATTCATTTAACCGATAATAAAAATTGTAAGTTCACTTTCAAATTTATGTGTTCTATTTTACATCATAAATCAAACTTCACGATGAATCACTCTATGTATATAACTGAACAGATAAAAATAAAAAATAAAATTTCAAGCGCAAAACAAATAAAGTTCCGCTGGATGTGTGAAATAACACATCGCAATGGTAAGGTCGTAAAAAATCTGTCCATGCTTATGTTCTGGTCAGATCCTTTATAAGCGACGACCGGTTCTTCCGCAACTTATTCTCCTTTATTGACTTCTCGTGTATTAACTTGTTTACTTGTATATAAAATCTCTTTGAGTGGATAAGCATTACTTGCATCGCACAATCAAAATATGGTACTTTTAGACCGTGTTTAGCAGGTTTCGATGGTATGTAATTGGTAAACCTCGTTCTTCCTCGAAAAGGAAAGATCTGTTCGTCGATAATCAAATACTCCTTTAGTGTATACACTGCCGCTAGGTTTGTATTCAGCATGTTCCAAATATCAGAAATAGGTGCAGCTTTATCATTTTGTAATTTGTATCTTTTTATAAGATAAACGATGAAAAAAGGCTGGTTATGGTTTGGTGACTTGTTTTATTAAGTAATGAGCAGCAAGAGCGAGATTCTTCGATGTACACGATTCGCAATATTACTTGTTTTCCCTGCTCTGTAGGGGATAGAGTATCTTTGGTGTATCTTATAGAAAACCTGAAGTATTCAAACCTGAGATCGTTTGTGTATCTCTTATAATTATAAGAGTTTTTCACAGATGTGCATTTTCTCAAAGCGCAAATTTTATCGAGAAGATCTTCTGCTAGCACATTACAAAAAAACTTCTCCTAGTCGGGAGAAGACCTGTGCCTGATGAAAACATACCGGCTAATTTGCAGTCTTATTCTAAGAAGTTTCCACTACGGTGTTGGTTTAAGATTCATTTCCCTGCAGGAAGCCATTGTATGTGCACAAGTTTTTTCAGTCGGTCCGTGTTGTTGCACACGACGTTCATTTTGTCATTGAATCACTATATCCACTCACCATCAATGCATACGAGACTTTAAAACTCTGAAAATGACCAAAAGATTGAATAGGACCTCTATAATTAAGAAGGGCTGGAATTTTCAGATTCTTATACATAGGAAGAGTCACTTTGATTGCACAATAGTCGGATTTTTTTTATAAAATTATCCAATTGGCAAAATTTATTCTCGGCTTGAACGCTCTGCTCGTGTCATTATTTGTGTTTATAGTGCAGCCTAGGTAAACGAAGCGTCGAACAATAATTCTATCTAACATATAACAATAAATTGGTGTTACTGCCTCAGTTTTAATGAAGGTTTATAATTTGGTTTGTCCTAATTCATCGCTCCGTTATCGCCGTGTCTGTTAAAATCCTCGCAAGCGCGTCTTTAACGTCCTCAACTGTAGGCAATGGTATAAAAATCGTATGTCCTGGTAAAGTTTTTATCAACAATAGTAGAGAAGCTTCATAGTCAAGCGAGTTTAGGAACGATGCAGAAAACAGATATTACTGAACAACATGAATCGATGTTGTACTCATGGGAGTTTTTTTCAAAATCTGCATTATTATGAATTTTGTTGCTTGTGGAAATTCTTGACCTAAGACATCAATTTGTAGATGTGGGGTTAATCTGTTCACATAAATTGGCAGGTTACCCTGAATGATGTAATTGGTGATGTTAAGAGTCTCCGTTTTTGAAGATTGCCAAAAAGAACCTAAGTTTCGTTTGCTAAGTATGATTTCTTTGGGGCTGTTTCTTGCGAAAATGTTAGTGCACGCACCTTACCACTTTATAATCGTCTGCTAATTCATCAACGTCTGCCGCTATGTAAGCTTTATTGTCGCCAGCTTATTTTTGTTACGATCGGGTGGAGAGAAATCTCGCTCATCGCCTTCTTTGTTGAAGTGTGCTTTGATCTGTCGTATTGGTATCACTTTTATTTTATTTTCATAAGATTGACATCTTCCGTTATCTTTTATATGTATTTTACTTCCGTCAAAATAAAATTTCACTGCCTGGACCGACTTTATAAAAATCGGTGGCAGCGGGAAAAAAATTCGCAGCATCCAAAGAAGAGTCGAAAATTAAAAAATTAGAAAAGAATCAAAGGATTAAAGGAAAACGCACGAAAAAAAAAATACAAGGGAAGGGATGAAGATAACGGGATCCAAATAAATGTTAAAACAAGAAAGAGAAACTGAAAATTAATCGAGAACCCGTGCTAAAATTTCATCATACAATGGAAAATGGAGAAAAAGCTGGTAAGGCGAGTACCCCAGGAAAAATCAGTAAATACAACAGCAGCACTATAAAAAAAAATAATACCATGCAACTGACCTTTACTGCTCAGGACGAGTTCTCATTTACGCCGCCAAATTGGGAGAGGTGGATCCAGAGATTCGAGCGTTATCGTATTGGAAATGGTAAACATTTTAATATACTGGACGAAAAAGCCGAGGAAATTTAGGCATCATGGAAACATGTTCTTATACATAGTTACAATACATGCATACAAAAATTCGATGAATACTTCGGTTTCATTCCAAAAAGAAACATAATCTACTAGCTTGCTAGATTTCTCAAAGGAAAATAGTGTGATTAAACGGGCCAGGAATTTATATAAGCTTAATGCCCACCCTGTTCATCTTGAAAAAAATTCTCTCTAACCATACGCTGCATGAATGACATCATGACTCATGATGAAGAAGACTAATCGAGCGGAGATTCGCCGCATTGGATGTGTCTTTATCGCTTCTTCAATGCGCTGGATAATGGACATTATTCATTGCATTATTAAACAGGATGGTATAAATGTGCACCGCTTCTATTGAGATATGATATATCGAAGCACAATATTCGGTATTTCATCGGTTCCCACTGATTTCTTACTTCTAAGTGATTTGAAGATCAGTTAGAGCTCTTCCTTAGAAATAAACGGTAGTAGTACCCTTTCATTGTTGATGACATTATGAGCCATATTCGTCACTGAACTGGGTGAAACCCGAACTCTCAAATAGCCAATCGGTAGAAGTTGTGCACAAGAACTCGATTCTCCAGATCGTGGTTCGGGCCAATGGTAACATTTGTCTTGTACACTTTCTGGAAACTCGCTCCTATATCCCCTACCTTCTCCTGCGGATCCTTGGTCAAAAAGAAGATGATGCCTGCTGCTAAAAGTACTCGCATGCTTTTGATGTCCGTCATTTGGGCGATTTTAAAATACGAAAGGTCGTTTTAATCTTTCTGAAATATTTTATTTATTTGTTAGAACATATTCTTCCATACATATCTTCCAATACAAACTTATAGAATTTCTGTAATTTTCTTCTGTTAATATTTCGAAATCTTTGAACGACGACTTTAGTGTCATGATCTCCGGGTTGTGTATAGTATGTCAGTAAACTGCCTGGTTTTAGTCTTAACAACAACATTCTACTTTTATGTCGATGCAGTGCGTCAATAGTTGCATTACGGAACGTAATTACGAAACGTTTTGTCAATTTTTCGTTTAATTGTCTCGTCCATTAGTTTTTGATACCTGTCAACAGAGGAAAGCGATTTCGTCAGTGTTCTCGAGAATTTTTTAAAATGTCTTTGAAAGAAGTCATCCAATTTCGCAGTTTTGTTGGGTACAGAGCTCTGAGATGAATAAGGTAGATTGAGTTGCCCTAGATGCATACACAGACACCATGTATAATAGCTATCCACTAAAGAGAGGAATATACCCGACGCATGCTTCCAGGACCTGAAACCTACATACTACACGATTGTTAACTTTTTTAAACCGCAGTCCTTTTCTTTCAAAGATCGCAACACGTCCTACTTGAATGGAGTTGGGTCGTTGTGCCTCATTTTTTGTTTTTTTTTTGTGAGTTTAGTTTCGCTAACCAAAAATACATCAGGGGATTGGTCTTTTAGCAATATAAATAGTGCGGCTCTTCTTACGAGTATTTGCAGTGAATTAACATTCCCTGCAAGGACCTTCAAGGTGCTGGGGCCTGAGAAGCCATCTTCGCTTGTTGTACTGTTGGGCGTAGGTAACGTGGAAAGTAACGATTGGTGTTTTTACCTGCACGAGTGGATGTTTATCTTCCACACGGTGTGCCCTGTGTTCCTACATAACGCACAAGAGAGTTGGCTTTTCTCTAACATTCCGTCCTTACCTAAGGCGCATTGATCGGGCTTGTGGTTCTTTCCGCACTTCACACTTCGAGGCTGCATTTCGCAGTTCGACGCGGCATACCCGAAGCTTTGGCAGCGAAGACATTGTAAAATGTTTTCACTCTTTAATTTTCCCCAGTGTAATAAGCAACCTGGTAGTCTATGACTTTATACTCCTTAGACCATTCAATTTGCTGTTGGGACTTAGCTGGAATAGGAAAAACGGTAGTTTCCTCTTCTCCTTTTGGCTCTAGCCGTGACGAATGGCTTAACTCCTACGAATTTGAGCTCTTCGCACTCCTTCCAGTGCCAGGAGCTGGTTCGAATCAGTCGACAGTTCTAACAGCAGTTCCTCAGCAGCAGAAATGCTTGCAGCTTCTCCCCCTACGGGATGCAGAAGAAGAACCCCGCCGTAGTAGCCCTCAGTAAACTTTTAATTTTTTGGTAGCGCTCGAGTGTATTGCAGTGGATCGCGTGCCTTCTTACCGTTTATTTTTTTACAAATAAATTGTTGCCTATGGTCGACTTACATAATTCGATTGTCTCCTTGAGTTCCATGTTGTATGCGTTTATAGGTTGAACTCTTTGTCTTGAAGTGTTTTGTTGTTTCTGCTGCTTTTGTTGCTGCTGTTGTTATGGCTGCTGCTGTTTTTGCTGTTGCCGTTGTTGTGGCTGTTCTTGTTGTTGTTGCTGGTGTTTCTTAAATCGTTGTTGGTGTGTAGTAGAACTTGTGTTATTGTGTTTGTTTGGTGTTATTGTTGGGTCTGCTTTTTTTAACTAGCTACTTTTGCTGTTGCTGTAGGATTTGCTCTTACTTTTCGCTCTTACTATTTACTTTTCGTTTGTGGCTGGCACTATTTGTCACAGTACTTTGATGCTACTACTCATAGACTCCAATTCTTCGTCTTCATCTTCCGATTCGAATAGCGTCAAAGAAGCGAGGCTGTTTTCTCTCAAATAGTGACTTTCACCACCATCCGAGACATATGAGTAGTCGTCAGTAGCTTGCCCGGGACATTTATTTGCTGATGTTGATGACGTTGGGTGCGCCCCTTCCCTCACTCCACCAGGCAGCTGCTCAGTGAAACTTGGAAGGGAGGTACATTGTACTAACTTAGAAGTTGGCCTTAACTTCCTCCTTATCTTCGTCTTTGGTTCTGCCACTATTGCTGTTTGAATTTAACCACTTGATGCCTCGCCTGATTTTTCATCAGATACCGGTATTGGCCTAGCGGACCGCTTTGCGCAATCCATCGTGTAATGTTGTAGTAAACAGCAGTTAGTAATATGGTATGTACTTAAAATTACCTATTTTTTTATTTTATTTTAAATAAAAATGAAAAAAACAAGAAAAAAAACCTCTAACTCGGAGTCGAAGACACGACCTTTATCTTCTTAGGCAAACACAGCACCACTATGCTAATTGGAGCCTAGATGGACTTACTTAAACGCTTTACTAAAGCGAATCACTGCACAATTACAAGCTGAAACACATCTTATCTCCGCGGAGGTCTATGAACGACTGTAGGCCCGCAAGTGGGATCGTCACGGTGGCTGTGGCTTAAGCCTAAAATGAAAGAAGTGTCTTCCAGTTGGTTTTGGCCCGATACAGAGTTGGCTCATATAGGGTGCCGTAACCCTAATATCGGCAAGAGGTCTTAGATCGACCTCGACTCATACCAAGTTCCGCCACAGGTTCCGCTTTAGTATTAAACTAAAAATAAGGGCAAGCTCTGGCCAGGCGTATCCTAGCTAATATTAATGGTGGCTGTGCCTTAAGTGGTTGTGGACTGGCTTCCAAATCAGAAGCCTCGGTGTTAGAATAACAACCTCATCTGAAAGGGATTCTATATATATGCATATTCTCAGTTAAACAAATTAAGTAAGATGAGTAGTTTACTAGGAATCAACAACAAGCCAACTTTCCTAAGAATTTAGTCTTCCTATCAAATGTTGGATGTCTCCTATGGAACCAAATAACCACTGAGCCCAAACATTTTTTTTGCTCTCTCTATCCCATTTTTCAAAGAACTTAACACATGCTGAGGCATTATAAGTGTATTCATACCCACTTGAGTGTTAAGTTCTCCGAAAAAAAAAAAAAAAACGAATGGATGGGACTCCCGTGAACTTAAATCAATCTATTGTCAGGCGTTCACGTCAAAACACAAGAGTTTTCAGGGTTTTTCCTTTTTTTCCCAGAAGGCGGTGTTTTACCTTCCTTTTTTCCTCGGTTTATTCTTTCTTTTAGTGCCGCTCAATATGCATCCGCCTACATTCTTCATCAAATCAAGAGTTTCCAGTGGGCTTTGGTGAAACTAAGCATACCTCATGGTGCTTTTCTGATTGATTACTGGCATTGTTCCCATTCCACTTCAGGGGAATTGAATGAACACTGTAGGCGAAGGGTCTGTCCGCTGTCAAGTCCTGCAAATGAGTAATTTGCTTCAGCTCCAAATAAGCTCAAAAGGCTGATATACTTATTAGATGTTGACGTCACAATTGATTCAATATCCTAAATTATCTGCTGTACAATAGCTTTAGGAAGTCCGATTATCGCCAGGTTGACTTCGTTAAATGAACATCCTAATCGGGCAACAACAAGCTATGATTGCCGACGATGTACTCTGCTTATTCAAACAGGTATTCTTCCTACGAAATTCACTATAAATTGCCATTGTTTCATCATCCTTCAAAGGGTTTCCTAGAATAGCTCAACGATAGTGTTTGGATTAGATAAGTTGTGAGCTCCAACATGTGGAGTAGTATGACAATCGGAAATTTCTATCAGACCTCATAGTTTAAAGATTCAGTTAATCGTTTAAATATTTAAGAAAACCCAAGTTGTTGCAAGTAGATTTAAGAAGTTGGCTCATAAATCAGCCACCGCAGACGCCAACAAAGAGTGTGATAAAATGTCGTAAACTATTTTGTTTCTTACAATTCTTACATGGTCATTCAAGTCATCGTCCATATGAACAGACGGCACCTTGTCTTAATGTATATTAGCTAAACTGTGTTTAAATCCTGTTAAAAATGGTACGCATTAGAAAAGCAATCAGTTTCATTCAGAACTACTTATACATGGAAAAGTAGAGACTCTCCCTTTACCATCTTACCACAGGCATGTTGAAATGGTTTACTACTATAGAGCAGGCCATTGAAACTATACGAGATACCTTGAATTGCATTCGCTTTTCAACGAAAATATGTGCTACGAGTTTATCAGGTTAGTAATAGGATATCAAAAACACCTTTAACGACAACAAGCTAAGGTAGCATCAGGACGATCTCATGAGAATTCTTCCCTAGAATTCTAGAGTCAACAAAAACTGTGACGGGGAAGATAATATTATCAAATGATGAAGCTGCAAATAAGTCACCATAAAAGCAGCTACTCAACAGAAGTCGTTCTAGGAGAACGGCAAATTCAGTTTTTTAGCATTAGGCAAACTTATGAACTACTCTATGACTTAGATATGTATGCGTATATGGGTCTCACCTAAGTTTATAAACTCAATTATCAACACAAAAGATCAAGAAAATATCCGTATACGATTGCGAAAGATATTTAATGATACGTACAGAGGGGGTTAATCCTAAGTTAAGGTTCTGAGTCAGGTGTCATTGATCCTTTTGCAGATTCTCTGAACCACAAGCTGTAAAGTTAATAACCATATCATTCATTCACTTAAAACTGTATCCTCTATACCCTTGTCCTTTTTCTCATTCCTATTTTATCCTTCTCCCTTCTGGCTAATTCAGGACCATTACAATATAACAATTTCCTTCAACTCAACTTCGTTACAGTTCCTTAAGTGTTGCCGCAACATTAACTACAAGCAAGAGGAGTACTTACTAATAAAGCCAATCATTGGGTATAGCTCCTTGCAAGACAAAATATATCTCCAACATTCCACAAACAAAACCACACCCACCAGCCAGGATCATTAATAAACAAAACTGTCTAAACGAAGACAGTACAGGGAAAAAGGTAAAAAAAAAAAAAATTCTCCCTCACCACGTGATGCTACTGCAAACCAAGGAACCAAAGATAAACTTCCTTCTTTCATGTAGATATCCCTATTTAAAGGATAATCTCTAGATTGGTACTACTCTGGCAGGTAAAAATGTACGAGTAAGGATACACTAAACAATTATTTCTAGGAACGAGATAATATCCTTTTCTTATGTTCTCGTATGCCCGTTTGTATGTGTGTATAATCGTATATCTGTCAAAACGAAGTTCTCCATAACCAAAACCAGCTACCAGATTTCTGCATTAGCCATGTGAATGAGTGAAGACTTTGCAAAAGGTAGAAGGTGGAAGGTCTAGTTCGAGCATGTACTATACATGGAACCAAGCACCTAGACTGTCAGATCCCAAGACCCAACGATCTTCATACCCCCATACGCCAAGTCTCTAAGAAGTAACATGGTTCCTGACATTTCCAAGTAGCACTAGTGTCAGAGTGGGTAATCTTAAGTCTTTCATGTACACATGTGTGTGCTTAGTGCTGTGCAATGCAGTATGTCTGCTTCAGAAGTAATTAATGGCTCAGTGGCTGCAGGGTAAATTTCCATTTTCCTGAACATATCCTGCATAATGCGTTTTGTGTATGTCCTGAGACTGCAGCTGAATAAAGGTACTACGTCTAAAGGTTTTTTTTTTTTTTGTTGGATATGAATATTAACCTCATTGACTTACTTTGGTACGAGTCCTTTGGCATTTCTGTTAGGCATATTTCTCGAAGTGAGCTTTTAACAATTTTTAATTTTATTGTTTTGAAGGATAACAAACTAATGTCCTTTGAATAAGAGGAAATCGATTACTGACTTAAGTTTTGCAGTTTTGCAGGTGAGTTAAGTTACAATTACAAAAATGTGAGCAATACGTGTACTGAACTCAAGGACCTTTCGCAATATTTGAATTACCATAGAGGTATGAAGTTGGTAAATTGAAGTGGTTGCGTATTCTTGATATTATGGCCATAGATTGTCCGACTATGTTTACTTTGCTCAGGTGGAAATTCGAATGGTAAGCTTAGAGATAAAAAGATATATGAGAATATACGTCTATATCTCGCTTATCTGCACGATAAATCCGACTCGGTGTGCTACGAGGGTAAAACAAAAATAAGCGTCATGGTTTCTATTCAGCAGGAAGTCCTCCCTACTGACGTCACCAGCTTCAGGAAACTTTATTTAAAGTATCACGAGACTTTCAATCCGCCCCCTCCCCCAGAAAGTTGCAGACGATTTTGTCGCTCTTCGCCACTGTGTACACTCTAAAAGAGTCTCACAACTCCAACGCAGTCGACTTGACCAGGCTAACGATTTGACTTTTTTGACCCTAAAAAGTCATGTAAAAACCTCCCTCTCACCTTCTATTACCAGAACGTAAGAGGACTGCGTTCTAACTGAAATTAATCTTATCCCCAACATAAAAAACCAGGAGTTATTCCCTCTTTCTTTTAATGTTTTTCAGGATGATGATCGCACACCCCCCTTGATTGGATCACCTTGTCGAGGTGTCCTACTGGCTATTCATAACAGCCTGGACTCCTCTCTCGTTGCAACTTCTTCTTCTCCTAAGCTCGACTTTGTGTCGGTTAAAATAAAACTTACACCGTAGATGCTTGTATGTTATGTGTTGTTACATTCTTTCGGCGTAACCTATCGAATCCTACCAACTTGCTATTGCAGCAATTGACAGTTTGACCGACTTATCAGACTCGCTTGATGATATCATTATCTTCGGCGATCTAAATCTGCCTCAGCTGAAGTGGACTCCATCTGAAGATTTATTCTTTTTCATCGCTTCCAATCCTATTTCTACTAAGGAATGCCTCTTCTTAGATAGGCTAACAGGCTCTAGTCTATGTCAAGTCAGTGGCATTTCCAACTTTATGGAAAGGCAACTAGACCTTATCTTCACAACTGAACCCATCAACTCCTTAGTATCGTGTTGTCCCCTATCTCTTTCAACTATTGATAGCTTTCATCCACCACTTCCTCTCTCATTTTTCCACAACTTTCCCCATCAGGCGCCTTCCTCCGCAGATCTGTTTTCTTACAATTTTCACAAAGCTAATTTCCGTTAAATCAATATCTATCTAAGCTTCTTTTGAGTTTACCAATCTATCTCTGGTTGCTGCCCTCTCTATTTTTTTTACACGGAAATATTCAAATCCATCTCCCTTTATGTGCCTTATTCCCGCCATAAAACTTCTTCTACATCCCCTCCTTGGTATAATCGTAGACTTCGCTCTCTACGAAGAAAAAAAAAGGAACAAATTATGGACGGTATTCCTTCGCACCCACTCTTCTTCCGACTATTCAAAATATTTAGGTTTACATCTTCATTTCATTGAACTCTACAACTCTCTCTATCAACGCTACCTGAATAGTTCGCAAACCAATCTTATAAATGACCCCAAGTCCTTTTTTCAATTTGTGAATTGCAAAAGCAAGACTGATGGTTATCCTTCCTCCGTCGCTTTCGAAACCAAATCTTGAAGTGATCCTCCTACCATCGCCAACTGTTTTGCTACATTTTTCAAACAATCTTTTGCCAACTACTCCTTCGTACCAGATCCCTCTTACTTAAATGATCTACCAAATTTCTCCATTGGTCCTTTTATCACTCAAAATTTTGCTGCAGTTTGTACCTGGCCCAGACGGACTCAGCGCCGTGTTTCTTAAAAAATGCTCTTCCAACCTTTTTCGTCTATCCCTTACAAAGGGAGAATTTCCCCAGATTTGGAAGGCCTCTTTTATAATCCCGATACACAAAAAGGGATCTAAGCATGAAGTTACCAATTACCGTCCCATTGTTAGACACTCTCATATACCCAAACTCTTTGAAAGCATTTTATACGAAGCCTTAAGCTTCAAATGCAAGCCTTTTATTTCACCCCGACAACATGGTTTTCTAAAAGGTGTCTTTTGCTCACTCAGCCTTAGAAAATGGTAAAGAAATCGATGTTATCGCAACTGATACTATGAAGGATCGACCGACGTTCTCAACGACATCCCTCCGATTTGGCTGAAAAGTGCTAGAAATACTCATTTTCAAGGACGAAGGATATTCCAGAGTATCCTTTTTACATACAGTGTGGAAAAATGTTACAGACAAAAGTTACAAGGTTCTTAAGGGGACATAAGATGGTGACCACGAGTTTGACCTTAAGCCATATTTGCAAGGTCAAACGAAGGTCACTTTTGATTTTTTAATGGGAACCCCTATTTTTTTTCGACAGATTCGTAATCTGCGTGAAAAATTACAATTTTTTTACATGAAACACTTTTTTCAAAAATGCGTTCTTTTCCCGTCAGAGGGCGCCATAAAACTTAAGGCATCAAAATTACTCGAAAAGTGCGATATGTCGCGAAAAATGTTTCAGACAAAAGTCACAAGGTTCTGAAAGTTACATAAGATAGTGACCATGAGTTTAAACTTGAGATCCATTTTCAAGGTCAAACCAAGGTCACTTTAGATTTTTCAAATGATAATTCGTGATTTTCATTGCTCAGTCGTATTACTCGTAGGCTTGTCATTTGTTTTTACATACTGCGTTTAGCATAACACAGAAACAACGGCGTGGACGTAGCAGTATTTTATTTCCTTCGGGGTGATTAATTAGAGTGGGTCCCCTTGCCTTCCACTGTTAAATTTTTGAATTCTTCCCATTTCGACTTGCGACCATTCACTTCAATACACTTCAAGCTTCAGTTATTCGTCTTTTTATGTCCTCACGTGTTGTTGGCTGTTTTCTGTAAACCTCACTTTTAAGTAGCCCCACAAGAAGAAATCAAGTAACATAAGATCAGGTGATCTAGCAGGCCATTGCCTCGGACCTCCTCGTCCGAGCCATCGTTGATGGTAAACATTGTTTAATACGCCCCGGGCTACTTGGGAGTAATGGGCTGGACAACCATCATGTTGAAACCACATTGTTTGTCGCAACTGCAATGGCTATTCTTCTAATAATACTGGAAGATAGTCCCGCAAAAAGTTGGCATACTTTTCGCCATTCAAGTTGCCTTCAATAAAATATGGACCTATCAATTTATCCCCAATAATTCCCGCCCAAACATTAACATTCAAAGGGTGCTGGCGTTCAACTTGTCGCAAACAAAAAGGGTTTTCGGTAGCCCAGTAATGCATATTATGTCGATTGACCGTACCGTGATTGGTGAAAGTCGACTCATCAGAGAATAACACCTTAGTGAAGAAAAGGAGGTCTCTTTCAATTTGCTGAAGTGCCCATTGACAAAAGGAAAATCGGTTGCGAAAATCCTCACTAGAAAGTTCTTGATGCATTAAAACATGATAAGGATGGTATTTATGCCGATGTAATATCTTACAGATAGTCGTTTGAAAAATTCCTGATTCACGACTTATTTGGCGAGTGCTAATGTGAGGATCGTGTGCAACGGCAGCTAACACTGCTATTTCATTGTCCTCAACATCCACCCTATCTGACCGATTCCTATTCTTTGGTTGCACAATTCCTTCACCAGTGAATTGTTAGATGACCCGATAAAAGGAAGAGCGCGATCGTATCTGGTCTCGGAAACATTGGGCGTAAAGAGCAACAGCACCATCGATGTTCCTTCCACTTTCTCCATAAATCAATATCATTTCAATGTTCTCTTGAATTGAAATAGCCTGCATTTTTAATCTGAAAAACGTTACTAATAATAATCAGTTCCTCAAAACAAATATCGAACTTCTAAATGAAGTACAGTTCCGTTCAAGTAGAAAAACAGGCCATAGTGCAGATCATACACTCTCAGATAAGTTTAGGACAATTTGCCTCTAACTGAAATTTCTTTGAGTTTTAACTTCACTCGAGGCAATAATGACTTTCTCAAAACAAATCTCGACTTTCTAACATCCTAACAACGTTGGAAACCGATTAATGATTTAGGCGTGCCAGTGCAGTGGTATCTAGCACTGAATGAATAGGACCTTTGAGACAAAGTCGTGTGCGCCATTGAGAAATACGACTGAGCAATGAAAATCAAGAATTATCATTTGAAAAATCAAAAGTGACCTTCATTTGACCTTGACTGGGTCTCAAGGTCAAACTCGTGGTCACCATCTTATGTCCCCTTCAGAACCTTGTGACTTTTGTCTGAAACATTTTTCGCGATATTTCGTACTTTTCGAGTAATTTGGATGTCTCAAGTTAAAAAATTCACCCGGTATATCCTTGAATAACTCAAAAAATGGTATTTTTTTTTTATTATTTTTTTTTTATATTATAGAGAGATTCGTCCTCTATTTCCATTTTAAATTTCAAGTTGGCATCTCTATGGATTCGGTCAAAATAATATTTTATAGGCGGCTAAATATTCTGTTATAAATATTTTCATTTAAAAAAAAAATAAATTCACACTAGGACCTTTGTATCCCAAGGCCCTAAAAACTAAAAAAATCATTATTTATTATCTTTTAAGAGTGTATACATATTCTTCCGATGAAAAGGAAAAATATTTTCCTTTAATTACTCCTTGTGAAACAGATGAAATATGATGAAGTTTTCTTGTTTCCGACACAATTCTTTAATTAGAATATCTCGATTCCATCAATTATTTTTCTTCATTACACTCCTGTGTGGTCACATAGGAGAAATCCATATTCTTTACATTTTCAGTTGCCTAGTTATATAACTGTAAGGGAGTTGTTGTATGTTCCCTATACGGTCTTTTTAGGCTAGCTCTGGCAGCCAGTCTTTTTATTGTACCACCAAGTCCATCGCATGCGCTCTTACCATGAGAGGTCGCAAAGAAGTTCCATTCAGCATTCACTCTAAAATCCTGTTCGTGCAATGTTAAATTAAAAAAATTTTTTTTGTTTATATACTGCGCAGCAGATCAGTCGGAAGAATAAATAATTTTCTTAAAATGTTGGCATTTCTTGTGCAGGAACTCTAAGAGATGGCACTGAAATAAGTGTATTGCGATAGTGTCATGCTTTAAGCAGTCACTGATTACAACAAAACTTTAATTTTTAATATCATCCATCTGGTTCTGGTAATATATTGCGAAAGGGTGAATTGTCGCCTGTTCGTTAGTCCAGTGGTATCCCTGCACTGCATCTAAAACAAGTATGTCCGTTTTCGTTAAGAGAGTTTTGACTTCCTTTATGTACCTGTTTTGTTGAGATAACAGTATGTCTTTTATAAAGACATGGCGAATGAAGAAAACACCTTTGAATGAAATCCTCAGAGTTTTCAATTCTCACTTCCAATCTTGATCGGTCTGTGTGGCTCCACTGACAGTATGTTAAGTATTCTATGAAGTGATAATTAAAAGCAGTGTCAAAGATTCTCCTTAATTTAGAATAGTTTGGGCAATTAAGGCACTTGCCCAAGTAACAATTTATATCAGGAGGAATACAAATTACCAAAGCTAAGCAGGATCTGCTGTCATTGAGATGCTTATCATCGTTTTCTATCAGCCTTGATATATTGTTACCCTCAAGCATGAGTTTGATATTTTGATGGATAGTGCAAACACACACAGAATGAGTTCCTGATGCCCCAGCCAAAATGCAGTTTTTTGGTCTTAACGACGCGAATTTGGAAAATGCAATCTTAACCGTATTATGAACTTCCTTAAACTTGAACTTCCTTGCTTAACTAAGGTTAGCCAGAATATATGTGTTTTTTCTGATTTCCAATCTAACAAAAGAGCAAAACATCTTATTTTTGAACCTGAGAAAATAAATTTTTGTTACCTTTATACATACGTATTCTTTTTGTTCTGGCATTCAACGGCTGATATCGTCTTCACAGTAAAAGCTTGCTATCAATTGCTTGATATAAGCATCTAAGCTTTTCCCATAAGTTGATAGAACGCTTTGATCTTCTTGAAGTTTTCTAGATTCCTTGATCATATAGCTTGTCGATCCTGGAACCACTTCTATAAAAACAAGTTTGTTGTCTTTGCTTGTAGTTTTATGGAAATTTTCTTTTATTTTCCCTACGAAATATTATTCCTCTCTGGAATTATCTTCATCATTGTCTATAGTAACAGAGAAAACTTTCTCTGCAATTTTCAGCATAAACTTTTTCAATTTCGACTGCACAAATTTTAAGTCACTAAGTCTTCTCTTGTCGAATGTATCTTCTCCAATATACTGTATGCATTCATTAATCAAATTGAATACAATGACCCTTAGAAATAACAAAATTTTACTCTAAACTCGTAGAAATAACAGGCAATTTTCCCTAAAGTCGACTTTATCTTAGGAAAAGGTTAAGATTCGACACACCGCTATCTAAGTCCAATCTATAGTGACAGTTCAAGAAAACTTATTTGTAAAAAAAAAATGTCAGACGAACGTATTTTTCGTGATTTTAATATTTTAAGGAATGTGGAGTAAATTAGAAAAAGAAAAGTCTATAAAAACAGATTTAATTCATTTGAAGAGTACGCAGATGCGGAATTCAAAAGCAATTATAGCCAAGAATGTACTAAGCAATTCAACAGAAGTTACAAAAGAAAATGCTCAAAAATAACATTTTTTTCTTTTACAGATTTAATAAAATCACTGTTATGTTTATTTGCGACTTGATTGAGAGTGACATCAGACTAAGATGCACCCAAGCTTGCCTTGTTCCAACTCACATCATGGTACTGATAACTTTACGCCATCTAGCCAAAGGCAATTATCAACTAGATACGGGTGAGTAATCGAATCACATTAACTTCGGAAATTTTTAAACTGAACAATAAATCCTTAGCGGACATACATGGCTTAAGTCAAAGAACAGTAAGCACTGTAATAAAAAAGGTCGTAAGTGCATTAGCCGCTAAACTTCCCCAATTCGTCCATTTTTCTGAAACGCCAGAAGAAATAAGGCGAACCAAGAGGACATTTCTTGATAAATTTGGATTTCCTCAATGCTAAAGTGCCATAGACTGCACGCATATTAAGATAAAGGACCCAGGAGATGAGGTTGGATCCCGATATCGGGATCGTAATAGGATATGCGGACAGTAATATCCTAGATATCGTTGCACGCTGGAGAGGAAGTGCTCACGATTCAAGGATATTCAACGCATTCAATTAAAATGAGATTGCAACAGCTAAGCCGAATGGGGGAGTTATACTTGGAGATGGTGGCTATAAGCAAACAAATATAGTATTGACTCCTTTTCGAATAGGATTGCAGCTTAACCCTGCAGAGCAAAGCTATCAGCATCATTACATATTAGCAAGGATTGTCATTGAACGAACTTTCGGTCAGCTGAAAAACTGCTTTCGATGCTGCTTTCCATTGCGATTTGGAGGTGGCAAAAAATGCGATTGCAGCCCTTGCAGTGTTATGGAACATAGAAGATTCATGAGTTATCAACTCATATTATTTACTTTTTTCAGATTCCGAAGCTAGTTCAAATGAAGACCATGAAGCTATAGAGACGAATTTGAACACGGGGAGAATGTTTAGAAATAATTTTATTTCAAGCTTCTTTTGAAACAGAAATAGAATTTTTCATTTCTAATTGAAGTACATATAGTTGCTTTATTCATTTTTTCACAGTTCACATATTTAATTATAGTTCATATTTAAAATATTTACAGTATTAACATAAATAGTTCATTTTACAAAAATCTACATAAACTTGTACAATAGTAATTACATATATTAGATCACATAAAAACGTATTACGTAATTCATTCAATAAATATACTACTAATGGGCTGAAAAGTGCCGTTTCTAAGAGAGGGCACCACTTGAATTAAATCCATACCATTTTCAGTTAGTACCAACCTTCAAAAGATACGTGTATAAATTTGACAGCTGTCGGACGATTAGTTCTCAAGATATAGCGTTGTGAGTGAAGCAACTTTTGTTATTGTGAAAAAAATGGATTCAAAGCAATTTCTTGTGTTGATTTATCATTGCTTTTTAATGGGAAAAAATGCAGCCGATGCAAAGAAATGGCTTGATAAGTATTACCCGGACTCTGCACCAAATGAACGAACCATTCGCAAGTGGATTGAAAAATTTAAAAGTGGTCATACAAGCTCCGAAGATGATGCACGCAGTGGACGTCCAAAAGAGGCTATTTCAGATGAAAACATCAAAAAAGTCCACAAAATGATTACGAATGACCGTAAAGTGAAGTTGATCGAGATAGCTGAGGCTCTGAAGATATCAAAAGAGCGTGTTGGATATATCATGCACGAATATTTGGACATACGAAAGCTCTGTTCAAAGTGGGTGCCGCGTTTGCTCACAGTCGACCAAAAACAACAACGTGTTGATGATTCAGAGGAGTCCTTAAAGCTGTTCAACCGCAATAAAGCCGAATTTTTGCATCGGTATGTGACAATGGATGAAAATTGGCTCCATCACTTCACACCAGAGTCAAGTCGGCAGTCAACTGAGTGGCGAGCAGGCGACGAACCTCGTCCAAAATGACCAAAAACTCAACAGTCGGCTGGCAAGGTTATGACATCCGTATTTTGGGATACACATGGAATAATTTTCATCGACTATCTCCAAAAGGGGCAGACTATCGACAGCGACTATTACATTGCGTTGTTGGAGCGTTTGAAGGACAAAATCGCAGAAAAACGGCCGCATTTGAAGAAAAAGAAAGTGCTGTTTCATCAAGACAATGCACCGTGTCACAAGTCGATGAAAACGATGGCAAAATTGAATGAATTCGGCTACGAATTGTTTCCTCACCCACAGTATTCTCCAAATTTTGCCCCCAGCGACTATTTCCTGTTCGCAGACCTCAAAAGAACGCTCGCCGGAAAGAGATTTAAGACCGATGAAGAAGTAATCGCAGAAACAGTGGCCTATTTTGAGACTAAACCGAAATCGTTCTACAAATAAAACGGCACTGACTTTTCAGCCCATGTGTTATCTATTAAAAACAAATTAAACAAAACATAAAAACGGCAAAAATTAAGCCTTAGTGAGCAAGTGAAGAAATTGAAATAAAGAAAGTAACGCTCATGTTGTGAAGCCGAATTCAATTCAATTTGTTGAATTATAACATTCCTCTTTCTTTATTTTTAAATTAATGAGCATTAGTTTATTTTCTTCAATATCTTTTTTTACGTTGAACAGTTCATTTTCGTGTTGTATTTCCAACAGAATTTGTTCAATCCTCTTTTGAAGCACTTGCTCACTAAGGCTTAATGACTGCCTTCTATTTTTTGGTGTCCATAAAGGTATTTTAGCTGAAATGCTCGGCTCGGGATTTACATTTTCTTTTTGAAGTTTTTCTTTGATAAAATATGCATCGCAGTCGAATTCGACTACATCATCTGTAAAATCATCTGGAAGCAGCTCCTGAATCGCGAAGTCAAGATCATCAGGTTCTTTGGGCTCATTTCCACCACATTGCTCTCTTCGGAAGGTAGAAATATGTCAGCGGGCATTATTTTTCATCCGTCCACACTGCGCTTTTATCTTCTAAAACGAAAAATTCATTCCGTACGACTTAAGCTCCTCGCAAATTTTTTTTTTCAAGTCTCCAACTTCTTAACAATTATTGATCGGTTGTTAATCTTGTAGTCCACTATATTGATATATTGCTTGACAGTGTCCTTCAAAATCTCCTTTTCCTCCAGTGTCCATTTTCGCTCTTTCCTGTCTATACACTCAAACCGAATAAACTTATTTTTTCCATTTTTTCGTATTGAGTCCTTTTTTAATTTGTTAGAACTATTTCACATAAAAAAGCTATCCGAAAAATCAAATTCAAAAGTCAAATGTCATTTTAATTCCCGAACTGTCATTCACAATTGTAGGTGTAGATCATAATAGATAAAGTTGTCGACTTTAGGTAAAGTTGGTTTATCTCTACGAATCACTAAATTTAGGTTTACAGTCAATTAACTGAAGTAGACTTTAAAGTCGACTTTAGCTTTTGTTATTTCTAAGCACCAATGTCTTCATCGAAATATATACATTTCATCAACTTCAATTTGATCTTCAACCTCTAGCAATGATGGCGCTGTATCAGAATTTCGGATCTGACTCAATTTTTTCCTGCACGTAGAGCAAATTACCAACTTTGTGTTCAATTTTTGGTTGCATCGTAACCATCCATCGTCGTGCAGGCCACAAATCACGAGCACTGGGTTGATGAGGTCGTAAATCCAGAGGATTGTAGCACGTTTTCCACACAAAAGCACTCATTATAAATTTTTATTACTCACAACACGATACAAATAACATTTTTTGAGTTATTCAAGGATATATGTAAAAAGAATATTCTAGGAATTCTAAATCTTTGATAGTCCTCCTTTTCCTGAATCCAACAAGGTACATTTTATCAAATTCTGATGAGCATAGCCAAAGTTATGATTTTTTTAAATATAAAAGAAAGCATAAATAAGTTTCGTTACACGCAATCTATATTGAATTCTGCAAAACATAAGATTCGTACCACTTTTCAGCCAAATCGGAGGGATTTCGTTCAGAACGTCGGTCAATCCTTCATGAAATGACCCAGCTTGTAAATGAACCCACGCCAATACCAGACGTTAACAGTAATACCGCCAACACCCTGGACTTGTTTTCAACCTCTTACCCTGATAAGTACGCCGTTGATGTGCACTCCCCTCAAGGCCCGTTGGACCATTGTGTCACATAAGCTAATTTCTCGAACACCCCCCACACAGTTAGAGAAAAGATTCTTAAAAAAATCGGTATGACGATACGAGGAAGCCAATTGAAGTGGACTTAACAGCTTCCTTTTGATTTTGAACTGGTCAATATATTTCCTTCATAATGTGATTCATCGTGAGGTTTGATTTTCAATAGACTTACTTTTGACAGATCACGCGTGACTACTATCAAACTGCTTTGTCAAACTTGGTCAGTATCGTTTAGCAAGTCATCATGGAAAGACTCATACTATATCAGCGTCTCTAAATTGTTCAGCTGTATTACGAAAATCAGCGTTCTGTGAAAAATGTTTTTCGTGCGATTCGAGGAAATTACGCGCGACCTACTGAAACCACTACTACCAAATACCATTTGCAAATTTGAGTCCCAGTTTACATTTGCGGATGATACTTGACCGGTTAGACCACATCCAGCACGTAGTGAAGAGACTATAGCAGCTGTAGCTAAGATTGTACGAGAATTCCATGACAAAACGATTCGTCGTCGTTCTCAGCAGCTTGGTTTTGCGTATTCGACAACTTGGCGTATTTTACGTGAGGATTTCAGCCAAAAAGCGTACAAAATTCAACTCGTCCAAGAATTGAAGCCAGGCGACTTAAATTTGCGTCATATTTTCAGTAAATGAGCTCTGGAAAAACTCAATGAAAATCCGGTATTTTATCGTGAAATTGTGTTCAGTGATGAAACCCATTTCTGACTAAATGGTTACGTTAATAAACAAAATTGCCATATTTGGGCTGATGAGCAACTCGAAGAGTACCAAGAGCTACCATTTAATCCATTAAAAACAACGGTATGGTGTCGTTTATGGCCTGGTGGAATCATAGGTCCATATTTCTTCAAAAATGAGGCCAATCAGAATGTTACCGTCAATGGTAACTATTATCGCGCCATGTCAAGGGACTATGTGCTTCCTGAAATTCAGATACACGGTCTCGGTGAGCTCTGGTTTCAACAAGACGACGCGACGAGCCATACAACGCGTGAAACAATGGGCTTGTTAAGAAATCATTTTGGTGAGCACTTAATTTCACGTTTTGGTACGATCGTGCAATATCACACCTTTGGACTATTTTCTCTGGGCATATGTTAAGTCTCAGATTTTCACGAATAAGCCAGCTATGATTGACGCTTTGGAAGTCAACATTACTCGTTTTATCCGCGAGATACCAGTCGCTATGCTCGAACGAGTCCCCAAAATTGGACCTTCCGAATGGACCATCTCAGACGTAGTTGTAGCCAACATTTAGATAAAATCATTTTCAAAAAAAAAAAAAATTCCAATAATTCTTCTTTTAACCAATAAAAAAAATTTTAAGTTTGCTTTCAAATTTATGTAATTTGCTTTACATTATATATAAAACCTTACGATGAATCACCCCATATTTCGTTATTCGTCAAACCAACTTTTAATGTCTAGAAATCTTAGAACCGAAACTCCATGCACCGAAGAGTATATCTAGGTATCTTTATTCAACCGTTGCCAATTACAGATACGTAAAAGATCTTCTCAGCAAATATACTCAGGTGACACAATCTTTTTTAAAAAGGATCCTACTTCTGTTTGTTTTCCAGTAACAGTAATTAAGCAAACGGAGGAACCGCTTTCATATTTATTACAGGATATCAATGGAACTCCCTGTAGAAGAAGTACTCAACATAAAAATATAGCCCACATAGAATAGAATAGAATGATAAAAACACTGAATCTACAGAAAGTAATGAGGAAATAAATTTCGATATTGTTAGTTGTGGTAATGAAAATTCA
The DNA here is from genome assembly GCA_907269105.1 of Volucella inanis. Lineage (NCBI taxonomy): Eukaryota > Metazoa > Arthropoda > Insecta > Diptera > Syrphidae > Volucella > Volucella inanis. Next base: position 42,196,673 of record OU026153.1, read on the forward strand.
GAAAATAATTTTCCCCCAAGAAACAATCCAGAATTGGCAGACCCTAAATAACAATTTATTTGATATGGAAGAAAAGTGGTGTTCTGAGAACGACTATCTTACAATAATTAGTTAGCTCTTTGAAGTAAACTTTATTTTATTTGTATTTATAAATGAATGTAACTTACAGTGTAGCTTACAAAAATTAATTAACTGATTGAAGTAAACTTTGTTTGAATAACAAAAGAAATTAGATGTTGTACACATAAATATCATATACTGTTTATACATATATACGTCGGTGAATATTATACCAAATCAACATTAATATTGTGCAGCAAACAGAATTGCCTTATCCAAAGACCTCAGAGAATGGGAGTTGGGATGGAGGATAAGGCAGAATTTTTAATGTTTTTGATGATAAAACAAAAATATTTAGTGCCTTTGGAACATTGTAGTATTTTTTGTCTCAGGTTTTGGTCGTATTGGAATTTTCCACACTTTATAAAGACATTGCAGTCATTCCTGGCTCGTTTGAATTTTTCAGGTTTTCCTCTGTCGGGTTGGCCTTGTAGCATCCGTAAAAATATTTCTCTAATCCTAATGGAGAGATAAAGATTCTCATTCCAAAGGGAATAGTGTCTGTGATCATATCCACAGTGGTATCCACGTCGTTATATAGGGTGATTCATCGTAAAGTTTGATTTATAATGTAAAAAAAAGTACATAACTTTGTCGCCACTTTTCGGCGACTACTTCGGGCATAGCGACTGGTATCTCGCGGATAACACGAGTACTGTTGGCTTCCAAAGCGTCAATCATAGCTGTTTTATTTCTGAAGACCTGAAATTTTATACATCCACAGAAAAAATAGTCCAAAGGTGTGATATTGCATGATCTAGGCGGTCAATTTACCGTAGCAAATCGTGAAATTAAGTGCTCACCAAAATGATTTCTCAACAAGTCCATTGTTTCACTCGTAGCGCCATATTTTTAGAACCAAAGCTCACAGAGACCATGTACTTGAATTTCAGGAAGCACATAGTCCCTTAACATGGCGCGATAACGTTTACCATTGACGGTAACATTCTGATTTTCCTTATTTTTGAAGAAATATGGACCAATGATTTCACCAGCCCATAAGCCACACAATACCGTTGTTTTTAATGGATTTAATGGTAGCTTTGGGTTGTTCATCAGCCCAAATATGGCCATTTTGTTTATTAGCGTATCCATTGAGTCAGAAATAGGCTTCATCACTGAACAAAATTTCACGATAAAACGCCGGGTTTTCATTGACTTTTTCCAGAACCCATTCACTGAAAATATAACGCAAATTAAAGTCGCCTAGCTTCAATTCGTGCACAAGTTGAATTCTGTACGCTTTTGGGCTGAGATCCTCACGTAAAGTACGCCGAGTTGTATTCGACAACAACATAGCCAAGCCCAGCTACCGAGAAATACGACGAATCGATTCGTCATGGTCTTCGCGTTCTCTCTCAACTACAGCTGCTATAGTCTCTTCACTACGTGCTGGATGTGGTCTAACCGGTAGAGTTAGACCGTCCACTAATATAAACTAGGACTTAAATTTGCGAATGTTATTGGCAATAGTGGTTTCAGCAGGTCGATTATGTGCTCAAAAACATTTCTCACAGAACGCTGATTTTCGTTATATAGGGACGTTGTTGTGGTGTGAGTCTAACTTTCCGAAAAGATGCGGATATTCTTGGAATTTTTTTTTTTTCGTGGGAAGGTGAGAAATCTTCATAGACACTATAGGCCCGTTGGCTATAGTGAGATTCTTACTTCCTAAAAAACACCTCCTTTATGCAAACCACGACTGAGTTTACACTCAACAAGCAGTTCTTCTATCGCATTTTGTTTTGTTTTTATAAGATATCCTGCAGGCGATTTTCCATTGAAAATTTCTGTGTACTTTAGAAAAATTACGCGCTGTCAATCACCGCGCTAGATCGAGGGGCTTAGTCTTTTTCAGACGGCGCAATAAATTTGTCTCGTCGAGGATCTGTTGAACAGAAATATTCATATGACCTTGTAATCGATTATTATGTTTTCGCGCAAACATTTTATATACGTTCTGAACGTTTTCGACTCTTCTGTGTCTCTGTGGATATCATCGTTTCTAATGTCCCACGACGCATTAACAATACCTCGAAGAACTTTGTTTTGGAATGTCTGTAACCCCAAAGTTGTACACCATATATCCAGATCGGTTTTAGCATTTGCTTGTATAACAGCAGTTTGTGCTCTAAGCTAAGCTTGGAATACTTTCCAATAAGCCAGCCATCAATATCTCTATATTTAATTTCAAGTTCTTCACGTTTTTTCTTGACGTGTGCTCTTCATTTTAGTTTAGCGTCGAGTGTCATACCGAGATATTTGGCCTCGTTCCCGTAAGAAATTCATACTGCGTTGATAAACACCGGTGGATTCTCAATTTTGTTGAGAGTGAAGTTCATGTGGACAGACTTGTTTTCATTAAGCGCGATTCGCCAAGTCTTTGTCCAATTGTTAATCCGTGTAAGGGCACGTTGCAACTTAGTAGTTGCTTCTTCGACTGTTTTAGCCGTTGCCAAAATGGCAGTGTCATCAGCAAATGTGGCTAGGTCAGTGTCGTCCGTTTGTGGTATATCGCGGGTAAAAAGCAAATATGGCAGAGGGCCAAGTACACTTAATTGCGGCACCCCTGTCTTTATTGTCTTAAAAGTTTAATATTCCTTTCCGTGTCTAACACGGAAGAGTCGGTCTTCCAGGTATGAACCTATAATACAAGACAATTGCTGGGGTAGGGCTTGTCGGAGTTTACATTTTGCATATAACATATCACAATGATTTGGAAGACGGAAGTAGAGGCTTAGATAAAGCTTATCTGAGAAAACATGGCCACCAGCCCTGTTATCGGTTTTAGATCCATCTGTACAGAATTGAATACACTTGTCCTCCATGAAAGCATCTTCCTTCAAGAAGGATCTACAGGGGTAACTTAAATGAAATTCTTTGTCAAACTGAAGTGTAGGTATTGTGAAATCGATATTATCTGTGAGGAATGCTGCCGCAGCTACTTGCCTGCTGAAGATGTAGAGGGGTGTCAAGTGAAACAGAATATCTAAAGCTGCTAAGGGAGGGAACATAAAGTTAAACTTATGCATGCATGCAGACATGCTTTTCTTTAGAATCCACTTAGTTTGCTGCAGTTGACTGCAATGTCTAAGGTCGGCCACCAGACAACAACTTCGTAGTTGAGTATCAGTCTTATGACCGATATGTATAGCCAGTTTGTTATGCGATGTTCAAGGACCTATTTGTTCCCAATGGCTTTATTTGCAAGAGAATAAAGCTACTGTAGCTTTCTTGATTCTTTCTTGAATGTTAGGTTTCCAGTTTAGTTCTTTTTTCAAAAATGAGACCCAGATATTTTGCTGAATAAGAAAACACTAAACTGGCACCGTTTATTTAGGGGCAGTCTATAATTGGAATTTTATATTTCCTTGAAAAGAGGACAAGATCAGTTTTACGGAGGTTCACTCCCAATCCACTGCGATATGCCCACTGGGATAATCTGTTAAGATTTATCATAAGAAGTTCTTTGATGGTATTAAGATTCTTACCTGTGACGGCTATAGCAACGTCTTCCGCATAGGCAATCACTTAGTTCCAGAGAAGGGGAGAAAGGAGACCACTTTGCGGCGTGGTCTCTGCTGATACATCTTTTAGCAGAATTCCCACCCAAATTAATGGCTTGTGATCTATTTTAACACAAATGGCAGCTTTACCATTGTACAACCAAATAATATAGCAAAAAGTTATTTTTGTATTTGTGCATAGTTTTGCTGGCATTCAGTCAAAGTAGCGGATGCAAAAGCTATTGCTTTGTCACCATGAAGTACTATATAATTGCACCGACAGCGTACTTTGAAGCGTTAACAGATAGAGTGATCGGCCTTTTGGAACAATAATATGTTCAAATGGGGGTAATTGTAATGAACTGTCTTAATTTGGAAAATTCTTTTCTTACATATCTAACCACAGCCATTTTTATTCCTTAACTGCCTTACTTTATACGTCTCTGTAGAATTTTTTTTTATGAAACAGCCTAAATACATAGTTGACCATACCTAGAAATCTTTGGAGTTCAGTAATATTCAGAGGCCTTTGCATGTCAAGGATGGCTTTAATCTTTGAATTATAGGCCTCGTTTTCTTCAGAATCAAAGAAACTTAATTTCGCTCTATCCAGAACCAATGCAATCCGTTCATTATGCTCTTCTTTTGCATACCCATTAATGCCGAAGGGCAACCTCAAAAATTAATATCGACCAAACAGTGCAATAAAAGTGCAAAGCGCAGAGGAACTTCCATCCAATTTCATCATCTAAAATCCAGAATTAGAATCTAGACTAGTGAATTATTTGGCAGCATATAACTTTGCTTTGCACTCATCTAGAGTTGGGAATGGATAGCGCGAACATAATTGTCTAATCATAATTTTATCCACATTAAAGCACTACACTGTATCTTTTTAGTTTTCGGGAGTTCAGAGAAATTGTCATACTTACAGAAAACCTTGTGGATAAGTCAACGTTCATGTTAAAAGCAACTTAACGCATATGGCACCAATAAAAAAATCGTCACTTTCGGTTAAATAACTTTGATTGACACTTGTATTTTCTCCATTCAACTGTGGAACTGATGGCTGATTACGGAAATGATTGTGTTCCTTCCAACGCAAAAACTCAAAAACATTGTTAAAACAGTGCTTGCTCATGTTCGTCTCTACATACTCCGTCATTAGTTCACAAGCTTTTCCATGAGCTCTTTTTTAGTTCCAATACACCCTTTCTTGAAATTTCGATAGCTCTCGCCACTTCGATAGCCTTATCTACTGAATAAGAGACTCTCGTTAAGTAGTCTTTCTTTAAAGCGATCATTCTTCGAATTGGAACCGCAAGTAAGAATGTCTCGAACAAGTTCATCTCTAAGAGCTCCAAAATCGCATATGGCACTTAGATCTTAGAACGCTAACAAATATTCCATATTTTGCCTCTTTGTAAAAAATAAAATGCTTTATTCGATTTGGACACAAAATATGCATTGAACTTATCAAGAAGATTCACTTATCTTACTGTATCTATGCCCAAGTTGAATGAATTGAATATTTCAGAGGAATCTGGTCCCATGTAGTACAATAAAATGGCAGTCTAATTGACTTTCTAGATACGTAATATCGCACGTAGATTTTGAATTAAACGATGCATTAAATTAAGTGCGACTGACAGTATGGTTTTCCACTGGAAATTTGATGGCATGTCGCATCAAAAAGTGGAACCAAAGCGTACATCAATCTGGCGAAAGCAAGAGCGTTGCACTTGATATTTCTAAGGCATTTGACAGAGGTTGGCATCAAACTCTTTTCTCGAAAATTAGTGCATCGATGACCCTCTTCTTCAATGAATTAAAAGATACTTTTCGGAATGTTCATTTCAAGTTTTCTTGGATGCTTTCAAGTCTGATATTCACAAAATAAATGCTGGTGTGCGACCAGGAAACACGGAGGTCGGTACGGCTTAGGAAAGAATCACAATATGGGCTTGAGGGTATACTGATGAGCATTCATAGCGAGACGGGTGTTAAGGTTGAAAGTTTGAATGGACGGAATGCTACTGGCGATTTCAATGGAGCACTGGTGGTAAAAATAGCGATAAAACAAAGCGAGACAGGAGACATTATGTCGATGATCGAGGGTGTCAATTGAATGATTGATATTAGTATCACCAATGAGTTTTATCGCACGGTTTTGAATCCTATCTAGCAGGTGCAGAGATGTTTTAGTAGCACCCGACCAGATGTGGGATTGGTATTCCAATTTTGGGCGGATGAATGCCTTATATATGGTGGCCAGATCAGTGGGGGTAAAATATATCTTACATCGCTTGAGGAAACCTAGACAATCCGCAGCATTTTTGGCGACATCGAATATGTGGCCATTCCAACGTAAGTTGTCACTTACACACATACCGAGAATGGAAAGTGTATCGGTTTCGACGACGCAAGTGCCATTCATGGATAATAGATGGGTATTTGAATTTCGCTTTAATGACAGCAAACAGCATAGAGTTTTGGAAGCATTAAATTCCACTCGGTTGATAGTTCCCCAATTGGTTATGCTGGTAACATCGAAATTTAATTAGCTAAACATTCGCTGCCGTTCCCGTTCTACAACCGAAAAGGAGGAACGTGAGTCAGGGAACGAATATAAAAAGCAGAGAGAACTGTCATCAGCAAAGGAATATATTGGATTAGAAGTAGCAGACAAGAGATCAATTATCACAATTAAAAAGAGTCTCGGAGACAGAGCGGAGCCCTGGGGCACACCAGCATTTATTTTGTGAATACCAGACTTGAAACCGTCCAAGAGAACTTGAATTGTACGTTCCGAAAGGTAATTTCTAATCCATTGGAGAAGAGAATTATCAATCCCAAAAGTACGTATTTTCGACAAAAGCGCCTGATGCCAAACTCTGTCAAATGCCTTAGAAATATCAAGTGCAACTATCTTGCTTTCGCCAGATTTATGCTGTGGTTTCACTTTTCGGTGAGACATGCCATCAAGTCACCAGTGGACCTGCTGCTACGAAAAGCATATTGCCGGTCATTGAGAAGTTTTCGTGTTTCGAGATATTTCATGAGCTGACATTTTATCAGCGTTTCCATGACCTTGGAAAGAAGGGACGTATTATAAGTGCAATGGGTCTACAGGAGGAGAGAGAAGAAGATTCGCCTTTTTTAGGGACGGGCTGAACAAACGCTGTTTTCCATCTGCTCGGAAAGAGTCCTAAAGAGTAGAATTGATAAAAAAGTTTACGCAATGGTTTTGCTAGCGTGGAAGAACACCTCTTCATAAAAAGGGGCGATATACCATCTGGACCAGCGGATTTATGCATGTTAAGATCTTTGAGTACTCTTGCTACTACACGAGTGCAAAGGTGGATTCGTCCCATTGTAGATTCGACGCACTCAAGTGTAGGCGGGGACAAAGCACAATCAAGTAGTGTTGAGCCATTTGTTGGCTCATTTCTGGCTCATTTAAACTTTTTTCGGTTTTCCTCTGTCGGGTTGGTCTTGTAGGACCGAAAAAACAGTTCTCTAACCCTGACAACCTCTTTACAGTTCTAGTCGTACCATGCCTTTTCTTTTGGTTTAATACTCCTCAACCTATGGGAGATAAAGCATCTCATTCCAAAGAGAATAGTTTCTGTGATCATATCAGCAGCGGCATCCACGCCGTTATCGAGAAAACATAACGACTAGTTAAAATTCCTAAGTCCGCTCTAATTGGCTTTCTCGTATTGCCATACGGTTCTTTTAGGAATCTTTTCTATAACTTTGTGGTGGGTGTACGAGAATTTAGTCATTAAAGCAAAATTTAAATACCCAGCCATTTCCATTCTCGGTATGTGTGTCAGTGACAACTTACATTGGATTAACCACATATTCGATGCCAAAAATGCAGTGAAATGTCTAGGTTTGCTCCAGCGATATTGGAAATATTTCAATCCCTCTGATCTGGCCTCAGTATGTAAGCCATTATTCTGGACAGATTAGATAAGGCTCATAGGTAATACTTATATTAGTCACCAATTGACACCCTTGAATACTGAAGCAATGGCTCCTGTCTCATATGTTGTATCACTATTTCCATTAAAATCAACAGTGGCATTCCGTCCATTCAAACCAAAACAATCGTCTCGCTCTGAATGCTCATCAGTATACCCTCTTGTACGCGAAGACCGTGACAAATCGATTCGTCGTCGTTTTCAGCAGCTTGGCTTTCCGTATTCGGCAGATTGGCGTATTTAACATGAGGATCTCGGCATAAAAGCGTACAAAATTCAACTTTTGCAAGAATTGAAGCCAGGCTACTTAAATTTGCATCATATTTTCAGTGAATGGGCTCTCGAAAAGTCAAAAGTCCGATGTTTTATCATAAAATTTGTTCAGTGATGAAGCCCATTTCTGGCTCAATGGATATGTTAATAAATAAAATTGCCGCATTTGGGCTGATGAGCAACCCGAGGAGTCCCAAGAGCTACCATTACACCCATTAAAAACAACGGTATGGTGTGGTTTATTGGCTGATGGAATCATTGGTCCATATTTCTTCAAAAATGAGGCAAATCAGAATGTTACCGTCAATGGTAACCGTTTTCGCGCCATGTTAATGGTCTATGTGCTTCCTGAAATTCAAGCACATGGTCTCAGTGAGCTCTGGTTTCAACAAGACGGCGCTATCAGCCATACATCGTGTGAAACAATGGACTTGTTGAGAAATCATGTTGGTGAACACTTAATTTCACATTTTGCTACGGTAAATTAGCCGCCTAGATCGTGTGATATCACACTTTGGACTATTTTCTCTGGGCATATGTAAAGACTCAGGTCTTCAGAAATAGGCCAGCTACGATTGATGCTTTGGAAGCCAACATTACTTGTGTTATCCGCGAGATCCCAGTCGCTATGTTCGAATGAGTCGCCCAAAATTGGACCTTCTTAATGGACCACCTTAGACGTAGTCTTGGCCAATATTTACATGATATCATTTTCAAAGAGTAAGTGCCATGAATTGTTCTTTTAACCGATTATAAAAAAATTAAGGGGGCTTTCAAATTTGTATATTTTATTGTACATTATAAAGCCAACCTCACAATGAACCACACTTTATTATCGACAGATTTGAAAAGTAACCATTTGTCACTAGATATTTCATTTAACATATTTTTCGTGCTACTATGCCGGAAGAAAGATGTAAGTTTATTATAAATGCCTCAGATTTAGCAATCGACAAACAAGACGGACTCGAAGATCTCAAACAAAGTTTTCTTCTATATCTGAGATATGAAAAATTTTGATTTCTCATTGTTAGTCCATGTATTAGCCTGGTTCTTACTGGACAAGAGATGAGGGAGATGCCCATTCCGTATGTACACATTAGCCTAATAAACCAAATAAGTATGGCATAAAATTAATCTTGAGATGTGATTCTACTAGCAAATACCTGATTGATGCTGTACCTTCTTTGGGAAAGAATATGGATGTTGGTAGCACACCTTAAGCTAATTATAATGTTCTTAAGCTGATAGACTCTATCAAGATATCAAAAAGAAACCTGACTATGGTTCACTAGAAAATTAAAAAAAACTGTTGGGACCAGATCATATTGTACATATTGTACTGTACAGTCCGGAAGTACCTGCTATGTCATACAAACCTTAATGCATACACAAACCCAAATTAAATGAAAAAACACACAAATCTGACATTATTCACGATTATATATCCACAAAAGTTGCTATGACCAAATGCGTCGAAATATGAATTGCGATGACCATTATGCATCTTTTATAAGTTGATAAACATAGCATGTATCAATGCTTATACAATTTATGTTTCTAATTAAAAAAACAATGTTTTGGAAGTATCCGCGAATATACCTGAAAACTAAGCAGGCGAAAGAAAATATTGCGCATTTTGCGATTATAAAAAAAAAAGCGATTTACCATGGCAACGTGCCCATATGTGGAGAACATCAAATTTAAATTTGCCAAACCTGCTGTAAATTTATTGGGTATATAATTATTTTCATCCGTTTTTTTTTCAAAATTTAAGAAAAACATGTACAATAGTATTATTCAAGGTATTGCCCATCTGAAGCTACGACTTTTTCCCATCTTTCTGGCAATTTGTGGATCCCATCACAAAATAACTGCGCCGGCTTGGCAGCCAAGAATGAATCAAGCCAATTTTTGATATTCTGCTCTGATGTGAACCGTATTTCAGTGAGTGCGTTCTGCATCGACCGGAACAAATGGTAGTCAGAAGAGGCAACGTCTGGGATATAAGACGGGTAGGGTAAGACTTCCCATCCACTGTTTTCCAAATAGTTCTTAACCGGAATAGCAACGTGGGGTCGAGCGTTGTCATGATGGAAAATTATTGCCTCGTGTCTGGTCGCATATTCCGGACGTTTTTCGGCTACTGCTCTCTTCAAACGGATTAATTGTGTTCGGTAGCGTTGTCCATTGATGGTTTTACCCAGTTTTAGCAGCTCATAATACAGCACACCCATCTGGTCCCACCAAATACAGAGCATTACCTTAGCGCCATGGATATTCGGCTTTGCCGTTGATTTGGCTGGTTGGCCGGGTTTTACATATGATTTTTTTGCACTTGGGATTGTCGTAACGGATCCATTTTTCACCACCAGTAACAATCCGATGCAAAAATGACTTCCTTTTGTGGTGTTCCAGCAGCATTTCGGACATGCAAAACCGCCTTTCGACGTCTCTCGGCTTGAGTTCATGTGAAACCCAATTTCCTTCCTTTTGAATATATTCAGCTGCTTTTAAACGTTTTGAAATGGCTGTTTGAGTGACATCCAAAGATTCTGCGAGCTCTTCTTGTGCTTGGCAACAATTTTCATAGAGTAATGCTTCCAGTTCTTCATCTTCAAACTTTTTTGGCTGCCCAGGACGTTCATCGTCTTCCAAGCATAAATCACCACTTTTAAATCGTGCAAACCACTTTTGGCACGTTCGCTCAGCTAGCGCATGTTCACCATAAACTTCCACCAAAATACGATGACTTTAGTTAGCAGTTTTCTTCATATTAAAGTAATGAAGAAGAAAGAACAAAATAAGGTTAGCTTTCTAGGGTAAATGTCTTCAATCGTTGTCTCTGATTTGTACGCAATCAAGGCGTCTGCGTACGTTATGACATGGTGAAGCGAGCTCAGAAGATCGTTTGTGTAGATGTTGAATAGGATCGGCGAATTGACGGCACCTTGATGCAGACGGTTTTCGAAATCAAATATTCCAGCAGAAGTCGGAAGTCGTCATTCTTCACGATGAACAGTGTTCTGGAGAGTACATCAAAAAGAATACATAGCAGTGGTTTACTTATGTCCAGCCTGTTCAGCTTGAAGAATAAGTCCTCTAACCATATGTTGTCGAAGACTTTTTGTTTAAGTCAAACAAGCAGGCACCCGAGCATTTTTTCTTGCTTTTACTACACTGGATATCTGATACCAGTTTAGATTTGGCATGTGAGATATCATGCCCTGCCTTAAAAACGGATTGACTCTCCGGAACTATATTCTTGTCCTCAACCCATTTATTCAGGACTCTATTGATTACCTTTTCAAATACATTGCTGATATTCGGAAGGAGACTTAACGACCGAAAATTCTTTTATTTTCTTTTTGGGAATCGGATCCGCTGGATAAAGCAATATTGAACAGGGTGGTGTAAATATCAACTGCTTCTAGTGGAAGACGTCGTAGCACAATGTAAGGTATTCTATCTATTTCCACAGATTACTTCTCAAAGATTCGAAATGAACGGTGGTAGTTCCCTCTCATCGGCGATGACATGCTACGATATATTTTCGTCATTGAATTCAGTGAATCCTGAGTTCTCGAATCGTTAATATTCTATATCATTTCGAGATAAGAATTATACAAAAGGATCTGATTTTCCAGGTTGTGGTTTGGATGTATCTTATTTTATTCCACTGGTCAGGCGTTTTTTTTGGACTCTGCAGTGTTGCTGTAGGAGTTAGTGTTTTTTTTTAAGGAAAGGGATTGGCAAAAATTTGATAACAAAAAGTCGTTGTGGCTCTGGGACAACTGGAATCTGGCACTCAGATTAAAAGAACTCTATAGGGGTTCAAAATAAAAAATGCGTTCAGAGTGAAAAAAATGACCGGGTAGCGTTTAGAGAAAGGCCGCGACTTCAAATTCAAATTAAACGTTTATTCTACGTGAGTTAAGTAGCAACTGAACTATATAGATGACAAATCATTCTAATTGACAAAAGTCTCCACAAATAGAACTCATCGTAAAGCGACATAGCCATAATAGATTTTTATATAACATAGGGTAAATTAAGAAAATTACATAAATAAAGAAAGTTACAAATAATTTTTAACATCCTCCAGCCGGTTAATTAAGAGAGATTTCCAGTGGGTAGAGCAGCTGAACAGGTCTTCGAGTTCTCTTACCATTAGAGTATCGTATTCCGCAAGCACGAACTTCGCGATCACGACCTTTAAAAGCATCTTCCATAACAGCTAGCCTCCAAGCTATTCGAGGCTTTCCGGAGTCAAACAATAGAACAACATCATTTTTCGGTAATTGTAATGAAGTATTACCTTGACTATGGTGATATTAGCGCATAAGCTCTCGATGCGCCATCGAACCCATAGCATACTTGTATATTTAAGTCGTTGTTTCCAAAGCTTCTGAATGTCACTAGACTCATTTAGAGCTCGTTGAATGTTGGAAAATTCCCCGTGACCAAACAGAAAATGAGCCGGGGTAAAAGGAGCGACATCTGAAGAATCGCTGCTCACATATGTAAGGGGACGGATGTTCACTATATTTTCTGCTTCAGCAATCACTGTTCTTAGCTGCTCGTATGTAAGTTTCGCCTTCCCTATGACGACCTTCAAAACGTTTTTTTATCGTGCGAATAAGCCGCTCCCAAAATCCTCCCCACCATGGAGCTCGTTCAACAATGAACTTCCATTTTATTCGTTTATTTGCCAAAAACTATTGGAGAACCTCTTCCTCGAGAATGCGGTCAATACCAGCCATCTCAAAAGCAGCTGTGCGAAATGTCCAAGCGTTATCGGAGAAGATTAAAGGTGGAGCACCTCTTCGAACTATAAATCGCCTAAATCCCATAAGGCAGCTGTCGGTTGACAAACTAGTGACCAGCTCCAGGTACACACATCTAACAGCAGCGCACGTAAAGATCATAAAATAACTCTTGCTCATCTCAGTCGTTGAATTATCTAAATAGTAAAGCGGGCCGGCAAAGTCGACGCCAACACAATCGAAGGGCCTTGACAATGTCAATCTTTCGGCTGGTAGAGGCCCAAATGGCTGGGAGACTGGCTTTTTCACTAGCTATCGTTCTTTTACAATCCATAAACGCTCCCTGAGTTGTGATAAGACGACATTGACACCCCCATGTAAGGTTCTTCTATGGTAATCATCCACAAGAAATTCAACGAGGTACGAATTTGGTGGCAATATCACAGGATGCTTAAAATCTGTCGAATCGGGTACAGATTGAAGACGACCACCCGGGCGCATCAGTCCATTTTCATCCAAAAAAGGGGACAGTTGAAAGATCTTTGAGGTTGTAGATATTTTGGTACCTTTCTGTAAAATACAAATCTCGTTATAAAATAGTTCATATTGTATGTACCTCAGCCAATATGATTCGGCGATCTCGAGCTCCACAGCAGATAAACTATTGGTGAAAACTGATGTACCCTCTCATTTGCATAGCTTGATGAAGCGGAAAACAAAAGCTGTCACTCGCAAAAGCCGCATCCAGGAACCGAAGTTTTTGTAAACCACTAGAGGTTCAGGTGGTGCTCCAGTAGGTCAGAGAGTGGGGACTAACAAGGCTAATCGCGCTATGCTGTCCGCTGCCGAAGAAACATTCATCTCTGAATAGCTTTTATTATGTTCGAGCCAAGACGATCCGTGAATCCACACAGAAGTTTGAAAGCTTTGAGCAGATACTCCTCTGGTAAGAAGATCAGCGGGATTCTCTTTGCCACTGCAATATCAAGATATGGAAGACGGTATATCTCCTCAACTCGACTTTGCACATAGGGTTTCCATCGGGCAGTCTCTCCTTGAATCCAACTAAGAGCGATCTTTGAATCGGTCCACAGGCAGACTTTGTGCACAAAAACCTTCAGGGAATGTTTTATGTAGAAACATAATAGAGCGGCTATCAATGCTGCGGATAGTTCCAATTTGGGCAGAATTAGTTCTCCAATACCATCAAGCTTGAGTGGGGCCACTCTACTTTTTGCACACAGAAATGAAAGACTACTTTTACCTGTGGACCTAATACATTTGAGGTAAGCTACTGTTCCGTACGCTTTCAGACTCGCATCTGCAAATACGTTCACGTGGATGATATATGGCGGAGGAAACGTTATAACGGCACGAGGAACGCAAAACTCCTTCAACTGTAACAAATTGTTCATGCAATCTTGCCAGTCCGCCAAAAGATCAGATGTAAGGAGATCATCCCAAAGTAACTAGGCCTTCCAAAAGAATTTTCATTTTAATAACGACCGGGCCAAGTGTACCAAGTGGATCGAAAATCCTAGCGATCGTTTGTAACACAGTTCGTTTCGTATGCTGCGTTAAATTAGGATTAATTAAAGATTCAACGGAATGTAAAGGTACTGTAAGTTCAGCACTGTATACTAACCACGACAATCCCAAGACTTTCTGTATAGCAGGGACTTGTTCTGAACCACAAGCGAAAATAATTCGCGTACTCGGACACTGTTGGATTCATGCATGCGTTCTTCATTATAAGTCTGGCTTCTGTTCCAATTCGTTCTCCTTCTTCTTCTCCATCAACACTCGTTGCGAAAGCATCCAGAAGCACTGTTTGAGAACTTTGCAAGTGTTAGGAAATTTCTTCTCCTCCAGTGTGAAATGTAAACGTAAGGTGGCGGTTAATAAAAATCGTCATTACTCTCGTCATTCTGTATTCTATATATTTGAACTTGCCATTTGGTGTTTTACGTGGGGCATACCAAATAAATCTGTGGCTATCACGATCCAGTTCATTTAAACCGATTTGCAGAAAAGCCTTTTCATCGTCTGCAACTAATGCATACCGGCCAAGTCTAAAATGTAATAAGACCTTTAAGACATCCGGTAGTAGATTAGCACCCACATGTAGACAATCATTCAACGAAGGATTTTCTTCAGAGTTCCTCTCGGAAGCATCAAACACGATACGCATCTTAGTTGTCGTGCTGTCTGCCTTGTACACCGGTCGATGTGGTAAGTAAAACATTCGTTTTGATATGATTTCACTGCCGGGAGTAACAGCGATTTTAACCGTTTCAGTGTATGACACTTATTGCTTTTCATTTCGATGTCCTCGTATCGCGATCTTTTTCTTAAAATGCATTTAGCGATCAAATCTTCGGCGAGGTATTCGTTTTCTATTTCTTCACTTGCAATCCCGATGGCTTCTAAAGACCAAAATGTCGTCGTTAAGAGCTGATAGATGTAGTGTAGTGCTACGAGTAGAAGGAAAGCATGAATGTTCGTTTGTGACAATATTCTTACCAAACGAATGTGTTCCTTGTAGCGCCCAGCCGAATATCGTTTCTACAGCCCTCAGATTACCCTCATATTTGTCTTTGTTTGCCTGTCACTGCTGACCAATAGAAGTCGGATCCAATCAGTGCACTGAGGCCATTAACTGCATCAATGTTGGCTTGCCGAGTGTCAGCTAGTTTCAGGCCTTGAAATGATGAACACGCGGTGTCAGGAGCATTTAATACGTAGATGCATATTTCAGGAACAACCACAGCTTCAATTTCCACACATTTGTTGTTAAACTGGCTAACGATGGACATCTTTACCTTCGGATATTTCTTGAAGGGAGATTGTTGTTTGCTTCCAAATGAGATTAAGGAAAAATTTACCTCGCCTACAGATGTGAGATTAAGCTTTGTCGCCAAATTCTGGCGGATATAGGAATATTGACCGTCGCCGTCGATGATAAACCGAAACAGTAGTTTTTTTTCCTGCTTCGGGGCTGCGGCGATACCCCGAGCTGTCTTCAAAAAGACATTTGAGCTTAGTAACGTTGAATTACATGCACACAAATTTAGTGCATTTTGAGCGTTCGGCACTGACCTCTTCGTTAAATTAACATATAATGGGTCACACAAAGAAGTGAGGTGTTTCCCTTTGCACTTTGCGCAAGTTATCCATTTAGGGCTTGGACAATTTTTAGAATTATGTCCACGGTTTGCGCTCAACATTTCCTTTTTCTCGGTAATCGTTAAACTGCTGTCACATTCCTTTGTTGCGTGCTTGTCAGATGCACAGAATACACATATGCTCTTCTCACTTACCGAAATTAGACTGGTGTCAGTGCTAGTAGGTGAGAGAGATGACGGATTTCTTACGTTTGGGATGACAGAGACAAACCTGCTTTTTTTTGCAACGATTCAACTTCTCTTTTTAGAAATTTCATTATGCTGTGTACCTGCTCATCCCCAATTACCGAATGTGTGGAAGCACTATCCACGCACCAGAAGCACTCTCTTTCTCAGTCAAACGAAATTAGTGGATGCGAAGGTCAACCGGTAAGCATCGAAGCAATATGGACTTCAGCATGATGTTAAACTGGTGCGTGGGGATTTGTAGAGCAGTGAGAGTGCGACAGCTAGACGTAATTGAATTGTAGAGATAACGCAGGCCTGCAGCATCTGTTTTTGAATGTATTGAGCAAAGTGAAAGCAACTGTTGCATATTTTTGTCAACTAAGCGTTCGGTATCATCAAACTCGGTATCGTAACACTTACCCGAAACAGTAAATCCCGCAATCACCTTCTTTGCGTTCCCCACCAATACTGACTCAAGATAGCTGAATTTTTCGGATGATGTTAAACTGCCGTTTTCATGCACTGCAGTGCGGTACTGCTCCCAAAAGGGCAACCACTCTTGGAAACTACCATTGAATTTCTTAAGCGAGAGCTTGGGGAGTCTGTGTGAACCACCCACGATAGATGCGTTGAGGCACGAATGTTTCAAATTCCTTGGTGCTGGCGCTGGGGCTTGCTTTGCCTGCAATTTGCGTAGCCGTAAATTCAAACGTAATAGCACGCCAATTAGCAGCCGTTAAACGCTGTATAAATGCCACAAGCTGCTCTTCTACCTCGTCGTAGCAATCTTCAGAGGTCGGTTTCGATTCTTCAGAGTCAAGAAACTTGGAGTCGCTTTTCACGATTTTCGGATAATTCCATTGCTCATTCAGAGTGCAAAAAAGGACAAATAGAACTAAGCGAGATAGCCATAATAGATTTTTATATAACATAGTACCCTATCAAGAAAATTACATAAATAAAGAAAGCTTTAAATAATTTTTAACAGTGTTGACTAGTGCTAAGAGAAGTTTAATGCAATCCGTTTAAATCAAGTAGGACCACTTTGCTGTCAGAGAGAATTCTTATTAGGTACAGATAAGTTCTCTCTAATACAGGCCTCTATTACGTGTATCTCAATTTGAAATACAGAGTTTCTACCGTCCATACTTTCGTGTAGTGAGGTTTTGGTAGCTCCTCGGTATATGCCTTCACCAACACCAGTGATTTTTCTGTTTACAAAAGAGCTTATGTTTTTCCCAACTCTGCCTTGATGTTATGGTTGAAGATGTGCTTTTTCAGACAGTTTTCCATAAGATTAGTTCCTATCGTTGCCAAAGCAAACGTAATGGAGAGGTGGGAGGTTCAGCAGAACATCTAATGCTGCATTGGGTTCCGTACCCATTGCTCCCGTGATGCGCACACTGGGTAGTCTAAAGTTGTTTAGTCCGACCTGTGTAGACTATTGTTTAGTTGTATGCCAACAAATTGGAGGTGCATAAGTGCCTACATCAATTGCTATATACATTCGCAGTTTAATTTTTGAGTTAAGGCCTCAGCTTTGCCTAGAACACTTTTCCGGATCCAAAGTGAGATCCGGGATTCGACAAAAATACCGATGTCAGGTAGGTTACACCATTCAGTCAAGATGACGAACTCAAAAACTTCTTCTTGGCTGTGGGGAAGTTAAGCAGATATTTAAATTAAGAGGGATCCGGTACGAAGGAATTATCGGCAAAAGATTGCTTAAAGAAAGTAGCAAAAAAGTTGGCTATGGTATGCGGATCGGTTGATGATGTGTTTTCGTGTAAGAGGGATGAAGGAAAACCGTCAGATTTTTTTTTTTTTTTTGTAGTTAACGAATTGAAAGAAAGACTTAGGATCGTTTATAAGCCTTGATTGCGCACAATCAAAGTATCGCTGATAGAGAACGTTATAAAGCTGAGCGAATTTAAGGTATGCTCCGAAATAGTTTGAATAGTGAACAAAAGAGTTGGATTGGAGAAAAACTGCCCATAATTTGTTTCTCTTGTTACGTAAAGAGCAAAGTTTACGATTATACAACGGGGAGCTCGTAAAAGGAGTCTTATTGCGCGAAAAGGGGACATAGAGAGAAATAGAATTGAATAATTCTTTATAGAAAATAGAGAGAGCACTCAAAAGAACACTCACTAAGGTATGCGTTAATTTTACGGAAATTCGCTTTATGAAAGTCGTAAGAGGAGGCGGTTACAGATGAGGTAGGGCGAATAAGAGAGTGGTGGAAAAGAGAAGAAGTGGTGGATGAAAGTTATCAATGGTCGATAGTGAAAGGGGACAGAGCGAGACAGAGGAGCTTATGGGATCAGTGGTGAAAATGAGGTCTAATTGCGGACGCCACTAACTTGGCATAAGCTAGAGTCTGTGAGCTCGTCTAAGAAGAGGCATTCTTTACTCGAGGTAAGCTTAGCAATAAAAAAAGATTCGTCAACAGATTGAGTCCAGTGGGTAGATTGGGGTAGATTGAAATCTCCGAATACAATGATATCATCGAGAGGATCAGATAAGTTAATTATTTGATCAATTGCATCGATGGCGAGATGGTAGCTAACTAACTAGGAATTAGATTAGTTTCGGTCAGAGCGTAGACCTCAAATGGGAGAGCGTAAGATTGGCGTAAGACGGCACGGGAAATAAGATAGCTTCATCCAAACTTACAATTAGCAAATTGTCGGGATGGCTTATCCACTGACCACTTTAACGCCTCAGGAAGTTATATGCAAAGAAACCTGCACCAGCTCAAATGCAAAATTTGGTCAGGGCAATGCATTCCGACAGTGGTAAATGAACTCCGAAAATTAAAGAAATAATGGCTCTTGCTTACAGCTGTTTCTATGGGCAAGGAAGATAATCTCGAGCAACTCAGAAAAAATTACACAAGACCGTCATCACCCTTCTTTTGTTTTACTAAGAACAGTGTGATATTTGGCGTTGTTAGAACGGAGCAGATATAACGAATAACTATATCGACTGTACGAGAACAGCGATTTATATTTATAGGTCATATAAAGCGCATGGATAGCATTGTTGCAGCTTCAGAGGAGAAGATCCTTAATTCCATCCCAATGGAGCAGTATAGGAAAACCTTATCTAAGGTGACACAAGCAGTTAAAAGGGCCCCTCAACTAACTTGCTATACGTAACTGGAGGTCGTTAACTAGAAATCGAGCTGGCTGGAGATGCATGTTGGCCGAAGCCTGGAACCTGTTTGAATATCATCCGATATAATATAGAACAAGGACCTCTGCAGTGTGGTCGATTTTTGATTTCTGAAAAGCTGATGTACCTCTGACTAGAATCTTTGAGAATTAATCAGATTTGAAAGTATAAAAATGTACCAATCACCGCTTTGGTCCAAATGCCGACACTCATCAACAACTACTTCTTCAAAGTAATTGAAGGGGTCATACCTCTGAGCAAATATTTTTTCAAGATATGGCACAGTGCTGAAGATCAGGTCAGAAAATACAGATGTCACTGTGTATTAATTCTTTTCGAAAAGCTACGTGGAATCAGTAAGTGAACCTCATGAATCTATTTTGTAAGATGTTCTACGAAAGTTTCTTAACTTTGTCTTTGTAATCATACCATCAACTGACTTCAACAAAACACTTCTCCGTTAGAATGCTGACCTGGTTGCCACCAATTTTATGTCCTATTTTGGGTTTTGTTTCATCATTAAATAAGTTACTGCCTCGCAGACTATAGATCAGGTGATCAAATGTTGTACTTTAAATAGTCACAAAAACTCTAAACAAAGTCAGATCACAAGTCTTCTATTCCCTTGTTAGCTCTCAGATAATGTAGATGCGCACAAAGCAAAGACCCATCTCACTTTTAACTTCAGTTTTCCTTGGAACCATAAAGTCCCTCCAGAACGGAAAGCAAAAAATCGATTTACTACTCCAAAATTATACCCACTCCTTTCTGATTTTGACACACAAAATCCCACATGCACCTGAGAACATATCTTCCCTTTAAAAAGGACATTTCGCCAAACATGTTTTTATGTACCATCAACAGAAGAACCATTCACATACGAGAATTAGTATCTGTACGCTAGAGAATAGCTTTCGCTCGAAATGTGACCGGTCATAAAGTGAGCTTTAATAACACCGAAAGGACATCCTGCGCAGCAGTAAGGTGTGAAAGAATAAAACACAAAATAGGAGAACACCAATAAACTCATTCTTCTTCTGGCTGAGGAGTTTGTCTAATAAAAATAAAATTCTTACATCGTCCTTTCTTTTATTTTTTTATTTATTTTGGGTACACTTAGACTTTAGGCGAAGGTCGATTTTGTCCATTTTGTCCTTTGTTATCCTGTGACTTGTTATTTGTTTTTTTTTTTTTTTTTTTGGTAAGGACTTGAGGATATATATTTGTAAGGAGAACAATAATTTGTCACACCATAGGGGGTTATTTAGGTCCTTGGAAGGTGGAAATAATTGTTCTGTCATTTGGGTGAATTGCGACATGTTCTGAAGTGTGGTTAAGAAGATGTTATCTTCCAAAATGAAGACCTAAATTGTTTTACTAGAGGGAAATTTGCTGTGTTGTTTTGATTATTTAATAGGTCTCTAATAGGCAATAGGAGTTCTACTACGTGACATAAAATACGACAATAGACTAGTGATCATGTTAAGACGTTGCTTAAATGTTGAGTCATTAGAATATTACGGCTATAGTTGGCTGTAGATAGCTTTGGTTATCTTTGAAACAAACAGGAGTGATTAAATAAACAATAGAGTGACATTGATCTGTTCTAACCGATTGCGTTGACGTTCCCAAAATCGTTACACTCTATCAGTCTAGACGTAGAGCTACATTTGCCGCAAGCCCATTTCCCAGATGAAGGCCACAGCAATTTGCTCACAGTTATGGTTCCAGTCAGTTGACGTGCATTTTCTTGGCCTCTTTTTTATCTCTACGTTTTTTTATCGTTACATACGTTTTCTTTTTTTATGATTTAAGGGGTCAAATTCTGGTCATACGTGGTTCTCACTCAGAAACGAGATCGCGGCAATTCATGTCTACTAGGTGGAGTGAAAAGTAAGGAGGTTACCGCCAGAATGCGCTGCTATTGCAAAAAAGGTTATGGTGCCTTGAAGTCCGTTCATATTTAGGCAGACATACCAGATTTCAGTGCGATACTATCTTTATTTTTGTTTTGTTAGCTGATTGTTGTTGACGTGTTTGGTATCATGTTGAGTGTGGACAAAAACCGATTTTCATTCTCTCATAAAACATTATTTTTTGAGAGACAAAACGGCGAAGGAAACAAAAAAAAAGTTGGATAAATATTATGTGGCTAATGCTCCACTACCGATCAAGTCCGCAGCGGCAGGCCCTCAGATGCGGTTACAGAAGACAATGTCAAAAAAATACATGAAATAGTATTGGCTGACCGGAAAGTGAAGGAGTGTTTGGACTTGCTGATGCGGAATCGGGCGGACTTTTGGCGTTGATTGGTAGCTGTTGAACACCAGAAAAAGAATGAGTGTCCGGCAATGGACTGAAGCCAGCACGAGTGCTCCGAAGCGGCCAATTGAGGCTCGATGGGTCGGAAAGGTTATGGCGTCGGTTTTCTTTGACTGTCATGGCATACTCTTCGTGAACTACCTCGAAAAAGGAAAAACCATCGAGTATTACTGTGCATTAATGGAGCGACTGAAGGCCGAAATCGCTGCAAAACGGCCTCACATGAAGCGAAAAAAAAATTTTGTTTTTGCAAAACAATGCGCCGGCGCACAAGAGCATCGCAACCATGGCTAAAATCAATGACTTACGGCTCCAATTGCTGTCGCATCCACCGTATTCGCCCGATTTCTCTCCCTCGGACTATTATGTCTTCCCAAACCTCAAAAGATGGCTTATCAATAAAAGATTCAGCTGACGCGAGGAAATCATCGACGCCACGGAGGAGCATTTTGCAGACCTTCCGGAAAATTACTCTTCGGACGGGATCAAGAAGTTGAAAAATCGCTAGAATAAGTGTATCAAACTTAAAGGAGACTATATTGAATAAAATAAAAAAAAACATTTAAAAAAGTTTTATTTTCATTCCCAAGGAGGTTACTTTTCACCCCACCTAGTAGTTTAGTCACGAAATTCTGCTTATTGACCTTGCAGTTCCTAGCCGAGTCCACCACTAGGGATGGCGGGGTCTCCTGGATTTAATTTAGCAGGGTAATGATGTATTCTTGTCTGTGGGTCAGCTCTGTTCTACTATATGGTATATTATACACTACTACATTGACGAAGCGAAGTTGTGGTGCGGGATTCACGTATGCTCATGACTCCATTACACCGATTCAAAGTTGCGTGCTTGGTCGCAGTACAATTCCATTAGAATCTAAGTATTTCGTGGCGACGTTAGTCATTTAAATCGTAGTCAAAAGACCTTAAACCATTTGAAAAAGCAATTCATGATTGTTAGCATAAATGAATTCATATCCTAACTGGATGTACTAGGACCGATGCACTTCAACAGCAACAAGCTATAAACTCCTGGTTTGTCACACGTAAAGTCCTTCCTTGCTCTAATTCAATAAAACCTATATCATAGCCTTTCAAAGATTTTATTTTATCCTTTATACTATAAATCGTTTACATTTTGATAAATTGATTCCAGAGACGTCAAGGCATCATTAGAAGTAAGCTTTGTGTTTGTCGGTGTTTGTCGGTTGTCCCATAAAACAAAAACAGGAGACTGTGCACAATATGCATATATATAGAAGCACTATTCGTTAAATTGGCCAATCTTGTTGCTGAGCATGTTTAAGCTTATCGACATCCGCATCGGTACTCTACAGGCGAATTAACCTAACCATCTTTCTCTCTACGGAATCTGAACTATTTGACTATGATACACGGTGATTGCAGTTCAAGTAGATACAAGTGTGGCATGATAGAACATTCGCATTTCGGTGAGAATTCAATGCACTATTTTGCACAGGGTCTTTCCATTGTTGATTGTATTTGTTTTCTAGCTTTTTCAATGACACTAATAAGATTATCTCCGCATGATTCATTGCCTTTATCAAAGCTAAAAGCTCTTTACGAGTGGCGCTCCGCTTAGTTAGAGGATCCACTTAAACAGCCACTGGCTCCCCACGCTTTATGACGGCACAGCTTCCAAACCATTACCAATATCGAAAACAAATTCGTTAAAACTCCGAACATACTTTAAGTTTGTGAATAATGTAAACCACTTTTAGGCCCTCAAATAAAGAATTCTACTCGATCAACTAGTGTAATGCCACTGCCTGGTTCCAGTTCAACAACCCGTCAATCAAATTGATCAGACTGCGATCGACGCTACGCATACCTCTAGTCATTTGTACATTCGAACATTCCAAGCGGTAAGTATCGATGCAGGCTATTTTTTTGTTAAGGCCAAAATACGAATGTCGATATCAGAAACAGCCAAAGGCGAGCGAACCATTGTGAGAAAATTCAACGTCGAATGGTTACAACCGTAAGGCACCGGTAGGGCCTCTTGCGGCTGAGTTTGCTTAACATCTTGAGGAGTCAAGTGTCGCCAACATTGAATGTAGAAAACAAATGGCATATTTGCAATCAGAGGCACCGGGTTTCACTCCGTTCCAACACAGAAACAGTCGAAAGCAAACAGGTTAATTAGGAAAAATGGCGGATGTACCGAACGGCTCTGCTGAAAAGAACAATTGCGGGTCGCAAATTATGCAAGCAGTAGAGAAAGGAAGAACATAGGCCTTTCAGAAAAAAAAGAACAATGTGTTCCGTCAAGCTCGGTTGCAACAAAACAATGTCAGAAAAGGACTTAGACAAAGCAATGCATTTTTTCAACGTCGTTCTTGAAATAGTTATAAGGAACACACAGTGTTTGCGACTGTTGAAGCAGAAGCGACAAAAATGGTCAATGAAGGAAATTCCAAATATATTACACATATTATCGAAGGGGGGCATACAAAATTGACGCCTAGGACGAGAGATCACAATAGGCAGCTATAACTTTGGGATAGAAAGGGACTTTATTTACTTCGGCTCCGCTATCAACTTGAACAATGACTGTAGCGCAAAAATCAAGCGAAGAATCATTCTCGCTAAAATCTACTTCTTTGGGCTAAGAATGCCTTTTTACAGAACCCTGAGGATCCTGATCTTCCCAATCCTGCTTTATGGCGTATAAGTCTGTACACTAACGAAAGCGAATAGAAATCCTTCCGTGAGCCTCGGGAGAAATGTCCTTTTGGTAATTTTCAGTCCCATTTGCATCTGTGGAGAATGAAGGCTACGTTTTAAATGTGAGATCTACGGGGTATCTAGCGATGGTGACTTCGTCAGAAAAACTTGTATGAATCGGCTAAGGTGCTTATCTCTGATAGAACGCATGGACCCCGGCGATCCGGCCAGAAAAGTTTTCGGCTCCAACCCAGAAGCACAACGCGATACTGAACGACTCCGTATAAGGTAGCGCTCACAAGTCGAAGGATCAGATCAAAGATTTGACACTGCAACCCATAAAAATGCAGCATTCATTCTTTTAGTCATATCGGCTAACGGCGTAGCGATAGCGACAACGTATGAACCAGTGATAAAAGGTGAATACTAGTTTCAAAAAATTTCTACTCGGATGAACTCGCTGGGGTATGCCGGCTAAAGGCAATATCGACATTCGCGGTACTTACTATGTGTTCAAAACTTAAGCTGCTTTCGCAATAAGTTACATTTGTTGTAAGTTTAAAACCTGAGTGCCGCAACCACTACAAAAACGATGGAGTGTGGATTTATATTTGCTTACATGAATAGCGTGGTCTTCAGTTGCGGACTCTATGTTAGTTAAAGTCACATTTCACTTGTGTGCCATCTAAGGCGATGGTATTCGTCTGCTGCATTGCATTTTTGGGTTTGAATCTAAAACTGCTTAAACTGGAACGTCTGTGCTTATTCATTGTAAATCCCCTAGCCATCTTAGGCGACTAATGAGCACTTTTCTTGTAAACCTTCTAAACGATCAATTCAAGTATTCTACATTCAAAATACCAATCACATCTTTATCCACCTTTGCCAACGGCAATGCTTCTGTAATATAATGCAGGTATGGGATGATGAGGGTTTTATATAAAGTCTCCTTGGTGTTTCTTGACAAAGCCGGGGCTTAAAGTCAACTTGTGCCTTCAAGCTCGTAAACAGCCTTGTTAGGTCGAAAAAACAGCGATTGGCAAGATGACGTCTTTGTTTAATTTCTGATGACATAGTCCGAACTAAGTCATATAGCTGCCTATTGTGACATTCTGTCTGACTAGTCGATGTTATGTGTCTTGTTGGCAGGTTCAAGGACTTGAAGGAGGCTCAGTCATTTTCCGAGTCTCAAATCTATTTCGAGTCGATTCTGTGCTGAAAAATGTAGGTTTTGCTTGGTTATAAAATAGCTGATTGTTCAGCTAAGCCACTTAGTACAACTTTATTTTGAATCTGATTAACCGATTTTTCAGTCAATAAACCTTTCGGCGGATTACTTCCTAGTGCAGGACTCCTTCAAACGGATCCATATTGGAGGCATGCCTTAGAAAGAATCGTAAATGGATTGATTAAGGTAATGGACAATCATGTGTCCACCATGGATAACTTTCATGAAATGCTGGATTTGTGGATGAACGCTGTTGATTTGGAGTCGAATGTATTGCATTAGTGCTGACCCTGAGTCGTAAAATGCAGACGGACTTTGACTACGTGGTTGGCTCCATTTCCAATAAGTGTGGTTTCTTTGATCTCAAAAGTAATAAGCAGAGCGACTACTTGGCTACACAGCATGATAATAGCTCGAAATGTAAGTCGAGCAGTTTCCATTGTGTTCTGCCAGTTTAATATCCACTTTATACAGGCGATAGCTATTAGAAACCACAAACTGAATAACTGTGATTGCATTTAGTCATCAGTTGAGTAGTCTTCTATGACTAGCCCCAAAAGTGTTTGGCTCACGTCCTCAGCTATACAGGAATATTCCTTTTGACGTTGCAGAGAAAGAACGTGTGAATAAATTTTTACTACAAAATCATAGCTACAATGCTGAAGTCAATCTATCATAATTAGCACGGTCAACAGGATCCAGATTAGACAATAAAACAGCGCTTTTCCCGCATAGTAAAGTCGTTAATTTTAATTAACTAGCAGTTCCGCTTCAGTGATAATACCATATCGCATCTAATAATCATGGCAGTTTGTTGTTAGACTTCCAACAAGTCGTGGTAATATCCGTGGCGACCACAGTATGAATTGGTGACAAATTCAGAATTCAGAAAAAAAAAACTCTGAGCTACGAAGCGCATTGACAGGACTGACAAGCTAAGATTAAATCATGTCAAAATTTTCCAGCCTACCAATTTGCATTTGTTGATTCTTCTCCCCTAAACTATGAACAATATCGAAAGGATAGCTGACCAAAATATACGAAAGGGATGGTAACAACAGGCTATTCCAAACAAAGCAGGCTATACAAACTATCCAGCAAATGGTTGTAAACTTTTGAATCTGTATTAATTTGTAGATGTGCATTTGACTTCAATCGAGCAAGTTCGATTTGTTGATATATCTTTTCGCAATTCAATGTCCATATTCTTCCAGAAGGGTGATCTGTGTTCACATAAGGATATACTGGCGTAGTACAAACTAACGTTGGATAATATCGGTATACATACATACAGCGTCTTGCCTTCTGAAAATCAATAGAATATTCAATAAAAAAATAAGTCTACACATACGGTCTCCGTTTGTCTAATATCAATTAAATCTCTTTAGTCTCACACTTTGCCAGTCCTGTTAATTAAGATCCACCACCTCGTTAGGCCCAAATTAAACTCCAAACCGAAACCTTACGTATATTGCCAATGAACACCAGCTCTCCAGGCATAGCAAAACCAACCAGCTACTTGAAAACTCATTCCCTTGTAACTAATCAGCTAATTCAGTAAAGCCCCTAGTAATCGCATCCATTTACTTAATACAGCCACCACCACAAAAGGCGACGTATCCTTACCTACCTATCCAAGCTAATGACAATTCATGACATTTCTGTCCTTTGAGGGCCACATTTCTCTTCGCATCAATGGTCATGGTCATCGTAACGCGCAGCATGATTCGTATTCCTAATAGCTATAAGAGACCACCAACCGCATCCTTATCCGTTGTCACTTAGCTACAACGGGAGTCGAGTCACTGCTAACCAATCTAGTGGTATCTATGCCAATTGAATTTCTGTCAACTAAATCGCCAACACACTCTGTTACCCGATACTGGTTGACTACCATCATCTCCCTCGATCACCCACCCAATCGCTCATAGATACAGATATATATGTAGTCAACCCACCCGCATTTAATGTTAAATTTTATTACTTGTGACTTTTTACCCCGGGGATACGTATAGTAGCTTGATCTGAAAGACGGAATCGAATGGGGTTGACAGTGACAGGATGACTTGCATTTCACCCTCTCTGCAGCTGCAGTGGCTCCATAAAACTTCATAAATGTGGATATCCATTGGTATGGCGGGGTATATCCAAGTTCCAAGTTAGAAGAAAAATATACTCATCTTGTGTGGGGGGGTGATTTGGGGGATGAAATAATAATTTTTATTACGAGACCAAGTAGAAGAAAAGTCAATTTGACACGATTTGACACTTTTCAATATTGTGTCGGGTTATTTACGGGAGCCATTCCCTACACCATGTACGGAGACCTAGAGCGAGCCAGTTTATCTTACTTATTGCTGCTGTCATGTCGTCGTTTATTGTGTTTGCCGATGTATACGAGTATACAGATAGTTATTTAACCTTTACGAAGGTGATTCTTTTTCTTTATGTCAAAGTGTCAGGAAGTAACGAAAACTTTACCAGGTGTCAGGGAAACAATACGAGTAGATGTAGTTTTAGAAATTTGTGCAGGCTGATGGTATATTAGGTCTCTTGTAGGGTATAGAACAATTTGTAATACATTATGGGTAATTGAAACTAAAAGGTTAAGATGACTCAAAAAGTTTCGTAATGAATCACATTCAAGAAAACCTCTATTAAGACAAATACATCAGGAATTTTCGAAAGTTCGGATTCTGAAGCTCACAGTGCGAGTATGTCAACTATGTTTTTCAATCTCCTATTCCCTTTTTTTTTTTGAGTTGACATTGGAAAGATTAAAATGCTCAAACCTAAAAACTCCAGGAGCTCCTTGAAAGACACGATTGATTTATTTTGCTGGAAGGATAGTTGTTAACGAAAATTGACAGATAACTGATAAGCCTCTGTTGACGGTATGAGTGGGAAATCTTAAAAGCTGGAATAGATTCCGGCAAAGGCAAATTTTCTTAAAGTCTATCTACAACTATCTCATAGAGTTAAGATACATCGATACGAATTAACTCGTATTTATTAATTTAGATCCATTCTCCCCTCGTTGAGCATAAGACGTCTGCAACAACTACACGTCATCTTATGTGGAGCTCAGGAGCACGCATAACCCACCCCAGCTTGTACGAAGGTACATTTACTCATTTTTCTAATATTCATGTTTGCTTAAGTGGACCCGCTCGTTGACCTGTTTAAGTAAGTTTGAGTGTTTTGCGATTAAACTGCAATATTTTCAAAGCTGTAAAGTATAACTTAACCACTGCCACTTGTATTTACAGCCCCTGGCCCAATATCTCATGTAGATAATCGTTCGATAGTTCGATTTTTAATGCTCCACAGTCAAAAAGTTATGAAGGTTTGCAGCTTTCGTGTTGCAACTATAAGAAAATTGCAAGTACTTACAACACCAAAGCCAATCTATACTCAATTGTTGCTGAAACCTCTCATGACTTCGAAGTTAATTTGGGAAAGCTAGACCTCCCTGAATACACTGGGAAATCTGAATAAAATCAATTTTGTTTGAATCCCAGATCACAATGGAATCTCACGAAATGCAATTGTTGATGAACTTGTTGGCCAAGATTAAGAGAAGTGTTTTACAAGACCTGAACCTGTGATAGAACTTAATTGACAGTTCTACTTCGTACGATCATAACTTCTGATAGCATGACTTTCCAGGTTGCCAACAGACCAAACGAAAGCTTCCCGATATATGTATATGAGAGGTCAGCGATTTTCTTGTTGCGCCTCGTTAGAAAAGAATGCGGAGTGCTTATTATTGGCGAGTCGTGACTGGATACTACGCTTTTGCTAAGCACCTAAGTGTGCTCGGCATAAGTGACACAAAATCCTACGATACTTGCTGTGAAAGTGATGATGACATCCCGGAGCAATACATCTGAGAGTGGCCGGCCTACGTTCGTATTCGTATCAAGTTGCAAACACCCGGCATTAATTTGATGGGTGTTAACTCATCTTTCAACAAAAGGCGGAGATTTCAGTAAAAGGAGCATACAAGGATCACATCGGACTACATAGTTCTTTCTCTGAATGCTCTGTTCGGATAGTAAAGGCCGGCTGTCCAAAACTGTTCAATGTTGATACCTACTTTGTTTGGCTCTACTTCCAAATTCTAAACCATTGTAAGTAGTTAAATAATGCTGTTTGAAAGCAATTATAGTTAGCAAGGTTTGTATGTTTTAAGCAATATATCGTAGTCTATTCTTCAAAGAATTTTTCCAATATAACGTTGATATAGTTAATGAAAATAAAAGACAACAGGGGTGTAAGAATGCATCACTATCTGACTCCTTAGTAAATCTCGAAATGCTGTGATATCAGAACATTGTGTTAAGCATGACACTTGCTTCTCTCATTGGTGGAGATATTTTCCAGTATGATTCTCCTGCGCAGCGAATGCCATTAGACCCTCGATTCAATATGTCAAAGGCCATCTCAAAATCTATGAAAAATAGATGAGGAAAGGATCTTAACTCGACTCATTGTTCTATAATGTACCCTACTCGTTCGATGCTAGAGGGTCCGGATTAAATAACCACCTTTTCGTTGTCAAGTGTGGAGTCAAGGTGATCTTTAGTATATTGACATATTCTGCAGTCACGTTTCGTCATTCTCCTGGCTTATGTACATAGATTCAAAAAAGATGAGTTTTAGATGTATTTTACTGTGGTTGTTCGTCCTTTCAAGTTATCAAACATCTTCTGTACAACTGATTTATAGTAATACTTCTGCGAAATGTTGCTTCCATCTCCCGAGCTGTTTCACATCTGAAGTTATTAGGTTTCCGTTGTAACCTGTAAAAGGTATCTTATAACACTGACTATCAGAAAGTTACTTCGTAATGATGCTAACAGTTCTATAATTTGCTGCCCTTTTAGGCCTGTAGCCTAGTGTGTCAATGAACTTGAGGTTTAATGACCTACATCCCCTTTTTCTTCATGCAAAACTAGTCTTGTAAGTCCCATCAAGATATCCTTACCATATATCTGATGTTAGCCACTATTGTTGTATTGAATTTTTGCTAACAATGGTATATGCCTTAATTGTTGGCCGCCACTCGGGATACTGCAGCCTGCCTGTGTTGTATTTGTTCTATCGATGCTTCCTCTTTTCAAGTGTTTTAAGACTCAAAAAAAAAAAACTTTCTTTCGGAAGATCAGAAGAAAAGATTGACAATTTTCTAATTCAATTCAACTTAGCGGATTGAACAAACAATGCTAAACCAATAAATGTCCAATTTGAAGTGCTTCAATGATTAGGAGAGGTGTCTTTGTCGTATCTGGTCCCGTCGTAACTGCAGAATGCATGTCTGGATTAGCTATGTACGAGTCAGTGCATGTATGTCGGCTACTTCAAGTTAGTGGGTGAAATCATTCGTCTCGAAGGTGACATGTCCACCATTCAAGTATACGAAGAAACATCTGGCGTTACTGTCGAAGATCCAGTGTTGCAAACTAGCAAACGATATTATAGGCAGGATTTTCTACGGTATTCAACGTCTTTTAAAAAACATACATTAGCTGACCAACTCCATTTGCATTCCCAAGGCTGTTAATGTGCCCGTTCTGCCCGTTCGGTAATTTAATCCACTCAACGTGAAATTTGGATCATACATTAATGGAGGTGACTTGTACGGTTTGGTAAATGAAACTACCTGCTAATCATTCACTTCCGTCCACTTAACGTGTATTGGTTTCGTTGTTTCCTTGTGGACCAGGTAGTAACACTACCATTCCCGGAGCTTTCGGTTGTGGTCAGACTGTCATCTGATGGCCTTTTCCAAGTACTCCAATTCGGATGCCTTCGTCTATTTCGGTTGCGGAGAACGTTATAACGAAATGTATGAAGTACTTCGTTATTTCCCCAAGCTGTCATTTGAAATCGATAGTTTCACCAAATCGATCATGAAACGTCAAACACATCCATCCACCATGCCTGTCGCTGCTCGTGCATTGCTCTATTTACACTGGTATCACTCTTCGTGAAATTTCAGGCCATCTCTCTTAAGCTCCTTCTTCGAACGTGGAAGTCGCGTCAAGTTTTTGGGTAACTCAGAATATGAGGGTTCCTTACCATTGTCGGTGCTGTATCACTTAATTGTGGGTCTTTCTAAGATCCTGTCCCTTCTGTTACACTTGGTATTGCAAAGGTGTTCTAGGGTTTGGATAAAAAACTGGGCCAACGTAAACATTTCCCCTCCGTCAACTGGCTCATTTCGTTAAGTAAATACATGCGTGCCCTAGATGATTTCTATGACAAGAACTTTGTCGAATTCATGCCACTTAGCACCAGGGTCAAGGAAATCCTACAACTCGTCGAAAGGGCTACATTGACTGAGACTGATAAGATCATTCTCGAGGTTGCCAAGCTGATCAAGACGATTTCCTACAATAGTAATACGATCGTTTCTGCCCATTCTACAAGACAGTTGGTATGCTGAAGAATCTAATTAAACTACCTCAAGCCTTTAATGCTAATATTGTTAAATAGTAGTCAAACTTTTAAAAAACGAAATAATGTCCTTTCTTCTCTTACGTGTTTACACACTTTATTCTCGTCCGTCACAAAAATACCATAAATGTTGCTCAGTATTAAACGTACCGAGGAGTGAAATTATTTTAATTATGATTCCTTCGAATTGTTTAAAAGCCAATTGCATCTGTACCTTGGCTTATTCGGTAATTTAGAAAGATTTATTGACAGATGCTAAAAAGTATGCTAACAACCCTATGGCAGACTGTATCTGCTCCGCGCTTATTGGGGGCGTCTAAGATCGTGTTTCTTAAAAGTCAAGTGACCGCTATATGATCGATCGCTTTAATTGTTCAATGCCAATCAGGCCAACTTGAGGCAGGCCTTGTCTTCAAACAGTATACCAACATAAGTCAGGCGTTTGGCTTTGGCATTACAAAGGAATCTTTCGCAATTTTTGAGCTTATGCTCATAATATTTTGCTCAACCATGACCATCGTTAGGCAATAAGTTGGTAGCGGTATCTAGATGGTAAAAAGTGTAATCTTCATCCGCATAGCTGTGGAGCCTACCATTAGATGATGGTAATGTAACTTAAACTATCTACGCCTTTAGGATTACACACACGCGCGCATGTAATAAAGCTGCGACTTGCTAACGATGTTGGGGAGACATGAGCTGATCTCGAGATAGCCTCCACATTTTATGCCACTATCAATAATTCGAGACAACGAAATTGGGAAGTTATTACTTCCATCCGATGGGATGGTTGTGACCCACTCAAGGACCAAATGTCAACCAACGACAGATGCAAAGCGGAAACTAAACAACCGAAATCCGATTCCCATTTCCTTTCCATTCTCCCGCTCGGATATTCCAATGAGTTTACACAGACCTAAGTGAGCAAGTGTACCAGGGTGGCTTTTGGCTTCACTCCGGAAGCTAAACTTTTTCTATCATAATCTTTCCCTAAATGTACATAGAAGCCGCCAAGATTTTATCGCTATAGGATATAAAGGACATAATGCTACCGAGCGCCAGTTAGATAACGAGTCTCACTACTTTCGCTTGTGGTCTTCTTAGATTTACCGAAGTAGACGGAGAAAATATTTCATGTCTTAATGGGCAAGACATATTATTTTCAACATTTTGTCTGGTTTACTCCTAATATTATAAGAGGTCCGTTTGATGAATAAGTGGATTTGAAATGACAATGCAACTTTTTTAGGTTTTGACAATTTATTTTTCAAAATAATCCTCTTTCAACTCAAAACAGTTTTCCCAGCGGTGCTGTAATTTTTGTTAACCCCTCCGTATATTACGACTTTTGTTGGTCTGCAAAATACTCCTCCGCCGCGGCGATGACTTCCTCGTTCGACCCGTACTTTCTTCCGGCGAGCAATCTTTTAAGGTTTGGAAATAAAAATAAGTTGCAGGGAGTCAAATCCGGAGAATACGAAGGATGTCGGAGCAATTCGTAGTGCAATTCGATCAATTTAGCTGTGACGATTGACGATCGACGGAGTATGCTTCTGTGATTGCTTTTTATTTCTCCAAATAGTTAACGTAGATCACACCTCGCGGGTGTCGCAAAACGGTGGCCATCACATTTTTGGCCGAAGGCATGGAATTCGCCTTCTTAAGACCATGTTCATCGGGTAACACCCATTGTTTCGATTGTTCTTTGGCCTCTGGTGTGTACCAATAAATCTATGTCTCATTGACGGTCACGAAACAACGCAGAAACTTCTCCGGATTTCGATTAAATGGCGCCAGTCACGTCCTTGAAGTGGTCTCACGATTGCGCTTGTTCCCCTGTGGGAGCAAACGCTCACAAAATCTGCCCAAAATCTCATGCAGGATATGGCTCACGCGTTCAGTTGAGATGCCTGCTCAATGCCTCGTGAATTTTCACTTGGCGGTCTGCCAATACACATACAAACACAATACCGAGAATGGGATTGATTTTCCCGCAGGTTTTGCCATTCAAAACCAAGAATCGGATTACGGAGCGATACTACTCCTTTCCCATGGTCGCAAAAAACACTCGATGTTTTGAAATGGATTTCAAAACAAAACTAAGCGTCGGATTGTCACCAAATCGACCAAATGACAGGCCGGCTAAAAGAGGTTATACTACACTTGTTGGTGATTTGATGGAGATGATGGTACGCTCATTTTAGCTCAGTAGCGCCACCTATCTTT
The DNA here is from genome assembly GCA_907269105.1 of Volucella inanis. Taxonomy (NCBI): domain Eukaryota; kingdom Metazoa; phylum Arthropoda; class Insecta; order Diptera; family Syrphidae; genus Volucella; species Volucella inanis. The sequence continues at coordinate 42,230,780 of OU026153.1, forward strand.
CAATCGGGGTACTCATCGCACATGACATATAAATGTGAATTTTTATTTTGTAGCTTTTGGAAGGTTTTCAGATTGAAGAAGACAATTATTTTCTTGAGTTTAGATCAAGTGGTTGTCAACAAATTTGTGTCCAAGTCCGAACGTATGATGCCGATATTTTAAAAGAGTTTTCTGGCACAAAGTGTTGTTGAAGACGATTTTATTATCACTGAAAGTAATCATACGGAGGAGCGTCTTTTAATTTGTTAACTATTAATTTTTTTTTAGGCACTGCTGATTCTTCATGCTTCAATCAACGAACGTAGTTTAGGAATTGGTAAAAGCTACATTAGAGCAGGTCTTCTATTTGTTTCGTTCTTAATCTTCTCTTGGGTCCAGCACGTTTAAAAGAATACGGTGCAGCTTCGTATTCGTTTTGCAATGTACATTGAACGCAGTTTTCACTTTTTAATTCTGTTGTCACAATTGAGTTTTTTTGCCGCCATAATCCGTTACTACGATGATTCCTACATTTGTTTAATATTTGCACTGAAAAGTTTGCTGCAAGTTAAACTTTTCAAATAACATATGCTCATCGATTTATCTACAGATGCCTTTGCAATCTATGTTTAAACAGTGCTTCCGGAAATATAGTGTTTCCGCTTAGCGAAGTGTATTCACCAGACTTCCATCATCTATTTGCACTTTTTTACTGAAAAGATGTCAATTTAGTAGCAGCTACATAAAGAATTGTGAAAGAATGGGATAACTCCCGGCTATCACAATTCTCCAAAAGAGTCTTCTACTCAAATCAAATGGTTCGGTCACATCTATTGGACAAGAAATACTAAGAACTCTGCTGAGGTACACTTTCCACGCTCGACTCTAATTTAATGTACTGATGTACTAAATTTTAGTTCTGATTCTAGTTTCTATTATAACAAGAGCAGAACCAACAATCTGTCTGCAAAAATGTTCAGTCAAGACAAGGATACGGCGTTTGATTGGAAATGTGTTTTATAAATAAATTTAAAATCATTTCCATGACTTCAGGGGTATAATTTTGTGTTATCGGGTTGGTAGATATCACAATTCCCTTATCTTTGGATCAGAAGACATCAACATGGTATATAACATATCAGTATTTGTTGTGATGATGTTGTAATCTTTTTGACAGGAGAGCTAGGTTACTTTTCTATTTAAAACTGCTAGTTTCTCTTCAGCTCCTCTTGCCAGCCAGCTTTTATTTTCAATTTTGTAAGATACTTGTAGCAGTACTTTCATAAATCTAATGTGTGCATGAAGAATTTGTAAGCCGTATGAATATGCGATGGTACCAGAAGGTTTTTGTAAGAAAAATTCAATATTGTTCATGTCGTTATGAGATGCCTTGCATATATGGCAAACTGAGGTATCCTTGTTCTCCATAACTTGTTCTGAACAAAGTTTAATTAACTAAAACAGTTTTGTCGTTAAAGGTTACCCTTGTGGTTGAACTCTCTTGTTATTGTCTCAATATTTTTCTTTGCGAATTCGAAAAGTGCTGGACGGCAGTATCTTTGAAAAGATCTATCTAAATATCTATCTAAAAGATACTACCATCAGAGCCCCATTGCCACGAACATACTAAAGTATCACCGTTTTGTAACTGGTTTTCATAATATTCAAGGTGTGCAGCAGACTAACATTGTAGTGTCAAGTCCAACAATGGCGGTAGTGTAACTTCACATAACGTTTCTATTATAATTAACAAATTAGTTGTTTGATGACACTCTTGGTTTACTTCTAAAATAGTATCGTAAGCTAGGTAAATACTAGCATTTCTTTTTTTGTGCTTATGTGCAAAAGTTGCTTTTGTTGATGTTTTCTCAGGTTCATATCGGTTATAAGGGCTCAGGTGTATATAAATTAATTGTATTCGGAATTTCGAGTTTCTTAAGATTTTTATGTATTTTAGGACGACTTCGGCTTTAAAACGCTTTCCTTCTATTCTATGTTTAGGCTTAACAGCAAATGATAATTCTTCGGCCGATATTTCCATTAGGTTTTGAATTTTTTGTTTTTTAGCTTTGTTTCCACATTCTGTTTTCAATGGAATTAGTTACTCTTTTTGAAGCCAATACTCTTCAGTTTTTAAAAATCGTTTTGGTGACAAATTTTTTCTTTATACTTTTTGAAAAGATGAGATACAAAAATTTTACTATATTCGAGGAGAATATTTTATGAGCAGCTTTATCAAGAACAGTTATTGACATTTTTGACATTACGTACTACAAAATAGCACCTTCACAAGCCGATACTGATAACTTAAAAAGATTTTCACTCTAAATGAACAAAAAAACTTCTTGACGTACATAAAAAGGGCGGATTGATTGGCGGTAATAATCCAATCTTCAAATGAAAAAAGTTTGACGATGTCACTTTATTGCACTTCTTGCTTAGAACCAAGACATAGCATTCCGCCGATAGAGGAATCTCACTGGCATTGATTGAAAAAGTTCAAGTTCCTATCCTACCAACTGTAGTTGCCTTATGTTAATTTACCTGCAATTTGGAATACATCCTATTAACCTGGAAAAACGTTTTTATCCTCAAACGAGGTTATGAGGACTTCAATCTTACCACCCTATCAGCTTGAAAACATTTTTTTTCTAAAACAATGCAAAGGGCAATAGATATTAGAGAAAACTTAGATATAAGTAAAACTCGGCACCCAAATCAGTACGCCCATCGAAGAGAACTATCTACGATGTCACTTTAAATCTTTCAGACTTAAAAATGTCAATGAAATCGATGTTATTGCTACAGATTTTGCTAAAGCCTTCGATAAAATATCACATCAATTGAACCTTGTCTTCCCTCGGTTTTGACCCCATGTTATTAAAATGGATTTCTTTTTAACTGGAGAACCGTTATTATGGCGTTCGTTTAAGGTAAGCCTTCTCAAACCCGTTCTGGTGTCCCACAAGGCAACCATTTAGGTCCCCTCTTTTTCATTTCATTTCTTCACACCAAGACTATATGCTTTTTCAAGAAGACCTCGATAGCTTTTCCACTTCGAGTCTAAAGAATTGGTTAGAGCTTAATGTCTCCAAGTGTCAATCTATGACCTTCTCAAGTTAGTCCAGTCAATCTCATCCTCGACTTGATTTTCTACATGGCCAACCTGAACCCCAGGTTTAATCCCTTCAAGGGATTATATAATACATGGGCTGAAAAGTCCTACAAGGGCACCACTTGAATTAAATCCATACCATTTTCATTTGGAACAAACTTCAAAATATGAGTGCATAAATTTTACAGCCGTCGGATGATTAGTTCTCGAGATATAGCGCTGTGAGTGAAGCAACTTTTGTTATTGTGAAAAAAATGAATGGAAAGCAATTTCGTGTGTTGATTTTTCATTGCTTTTTTTTTTTTTTTTTTTTTTTTGTGTATAATCCCGCGCGCGAACCAAAGGGATATGAATACCCTCTTACCGGTTTTTCTCGAGGGCGTGGGCGGGTGGTATAGTAGTTTGAAACTCAGGTGTATTAGGTTTCGATATTTTTCCCAGAGGATCCTCAATCAGTGGGTCTCAGTAAGTGCTTGTTGTTATTTCTTTACATTTAGCCCAGCCAGCAAGCACTGCATGTCAGAGTTGACGCCGACGGTATTCTCATATAACTACATGCAAATTCTACGAAAAAACTTTTCAGAGAATTGCTTCGCACGGGATTCGAACCCGCGACCCTCTGCTTGAGTAGTGTATGCATATACCACTACAGCACGGCCACCCCAATGATGGGAAAAAATGCAGCCGATGCAAAGTAATGGCTTGAGAGGTGTTAACCGGACTCTGCACCAGCCGAACGAACCATTCGCAAGTGGATTGAAAAATTTAAAAGTGATCATACAAGCACCGAAGATGATGCACGCACTGGACGTCCAAAAGAGGCTGTTTCAGATGAAAACATCAAAAAAGTCCACAAAATAATTACGAATGACCGTAAAGTAAAGTTGATCGAGATAGCTGAGGCTCTGAAGATATCAAAAGAGCGTGTTGGATATATCATACATGAATATTTGGACATGAGAAAGCTCTGTTCAAAGTGGGTGCCGCGTTTGCTCACAGTCGACCAAAAACAACATGGTGTTGATGATTCAGAGGAGTATTTAAGGCTGTTCAACCGCAATAAAGCCGAATTTTTGCGTCGGTATGTGACAATGGATGAAACTTGGCTATATCACTTCACACCAGAGTCATGTCGGCAGTCAGCTAAGTGGCGAGCAGGCGACGAACCTCGTCCAAAACGACCATATTCATATATATATATATATATACATATGGCATATTCCATATTTTGGGATACACATGGAATAATTTTCATCGACTATCTCCAAAAAAGGGGCAGACTATCAACAGCGACTATTACATTGCGTTGTTGGTCGCATTTGAAGGAAAAGAAAGTGCTGTTTCATCAAGAAAATGCACCGTGTCACAAGTCGATGAAAACGATGGCAAAATTGAATGAATTCGGCTACGAATTGCTTCCCTACCTACCGAATTCTCCAGATTTGGCCCACAGCGACTATTTCCTGTTTGCAGACCTCAAAAGAATGCTCGCCGGAAAGAGACCGATTTAAGACCGATGAAGAAGTAATCGCCGAAACATAGGCCTATTTTGAGGCTAAGCCGAAATCGTACTACAAAACTGGTATCGAAAAGTCGTTTCAATTAGTGTATCGCCCTCGAAGGCAACTATATTGATAAATAAAGTTCAGTTTTGCAAAAATCTTGTCTTTTACTATAAAACGGCACTGACTTTTTAGCCCATGTGTTGCGTATACGATAGAGAGTTGAATTTCTGTTTCCATATCATCACTTTATCACTTGATTTTATTAAACGATGGTCTTAAAAATTGTTCAACCCTTAGTGACAAAGTCACTATACATCAGCTAAGTACCCTGGGATGACCCCTTTTTCTTACCTTCCTATCGTGACCGCCTCAAACTTATTAGGCTGAATACCTTCGAAAAACGCAGAAACGTAGCTGACATTCTTTTAATTCATCGACTGCTCTCTGGTTCTGTAGATTGCGCTTCCTTCAACACATACCCTCGTAGCTTACGCGGTCTTCGTCTCTTCTATATTCCAACCCATCATACCTCTTATGGTTACAATGAATCGCATGCTTGTTTGCATTCATGCATGCATTAGTTTTTCAGTCCTAGTTTTTAAGTTAGTCTTAGCTTGAATCAAGCGAAATAAATTGAGGCGTTAGCCATCCTCACTCTCCACCGCTCTTACTAAAGGTTCATATGGCATCTCAAAAGCCATATAACTCAGAGGTATTGATCACCCTACCCGCAGATGGGTAAGAATGATACAGGAAAACTGTAGAGTAACCACTACTTACAGCGAGACAACAATTAAAAAATCAAATGGTGTCAACAAAGCGATGTTGTCTTCAACGACTTGCTAGTCAAACAAGAATATTTAGGCCATAAAGCGATTGCCTTTTCCTATAATTTCGTCAAGGCAAACGCAAACGAAATTTTAAACATAATGCAATGTCTAACTAATGAATAAGAGAAAACCGCTAGATTAATCCCTGAAAGGCTGTTCTTAATAACTTTTGTCGTACAAAAATTGAGTGTTGACCATATCTCTCTGAACGACACAATTATACAAGTATAGTTCTTCAATGAAGCTTAGTATCTTAGAGTAGTTCTTGACAAAATATCAAATTGTAACTGGAACTGAAATGATGTGAATCAATCAATCATCTCTTGCTTGTCAATAACATGATCACAAAAAGGTGTCTCCGGTGGTATGTGGTCTCCTTTTAGTTTAATACACTTTTTCCAGCAATGCTCATTAGTTTCAATACCGTGTTTATAGTGAAAACCATCGAGCTCCTTAAAATAGCCATCAACCGCAGACTTCACCTCTTTACTGTTGGTAAATCTTTTACCGGATGCCAAAAAAACGTCATTAACTTACCTGCAGATGAAACTGTCTTAGCATTCTTTGGAGCCGAATCTCTCTTTCCTCTTTGAGTTCATTGTTTTGACTGTTCCTCCGTCTCGGATGTTGAGTAATCGCGGCAACCATCTTGTGCACAGCTTTCTCATGTTCACGCACTTTCAATCGACGATCATCCAATACCATTTTGTTGATACTTTCTAGTGATTCTCTTTGAACAACAAGGGCCAAGTACTTCTGGGACTACCCACGTATGCAACCCTGCTCACTACTGCCTCACTCTACTGCACATTGTATGTTAAAAAAAACTAACAATTTGCAACCTGAAATGTACACTGGAGTAGGGAGAGGTATCTTTGATCCAAAAATACGGAATTACTGAGCCAAAATGAGTATACCATCATTTGGTATAACCTCTTTTGCCCCGCTTGCCAAAATTTGGTGACAATCCGACGCTTAGTTTAGCTTTGACACCCATTTAAAAAACATCGTATGCGACCATAGAAAAAGCTCAGTATCGCTCGTTATCCGATTCTTGTTTTTGAGTGACAAAAAATGACGGGAAATCAAGCCCATTTTCGATGTTTTGTATGGGACCCATTCACCTTCCCATTTACTATTGGTTCGCAGAGTTTCGCCGTGGCCGCACGTCGGGTTTTTGATGAACTACGCCCAGGTGGCCCAAAAACGGTTACCACAGAGAAAAACCGTGGACAAAATTCATGACCTTCAATTGGCGGACCGCCGAGTGAAAATAGAACTTAGCTGGGATAGCAGGCATCTCAAATGAACGCTTTAGCCATATACTGCACGAGATTTTGGGCATAAGAAAGCTGTCAGCGCGGTGGGTGCCGCGTTTGCTCACATTGGAGAGCAAGCGCAATCGTAAGACCACATCAAAGACGTATTTTTCTCTTTTTAAAAGAAATCTGGAGAAGTTTCTGCGCCGTTTCGTGGCCGTCGATATGACATGGATTCATTGGGACACACCAGAGTACAAAGAACACCAAAAAGAAGGTGAAGACCGTGCCTTCGGCCGGAACGGTGATAACCACCGCTTTTTGGGACGCGCGTGGTGTGATCCATGTTGACTATTTGGGGAGGGGAACAACAATCACGACTACTTGGGATACTGGTATACCTATACTACCCTTTTCCGATAGCATAGGTAGAGTGGTTCTAATTTTTGGCGAGTTCGTCGGCCCTACAATTCCCTGGAATGTGAGGTGAGGTTTGAACTGCTCTGCCACGGTTTTAGAATTTAATGAAACTGAATCCAGGGACTTGATAACGGCCTGACTATCTGGAAAGATGCGGATATCCTTTGCAGATATCACGTTATTTTTCAGCCAGGACAGACCTTCTTATTTCGTCAAAATTTCCGCCTGGAACACGCTGCAGTGATTTGGAAGACGAAAGGAGAGACTTAGATTTAGCTTATCTGAAACACCGTTAGCAACCCCGTTGGGTTTTAGATACATTTCTGTAAAATTGAATTAAATTTTCTTCTAAAAAACCATATTCTTCCCAGGAAGAACCAAAGTTCAAATATTGTGTAATCGATGTTCTATGTGAGGATTCCTAACATACTCGCATTAAGAATATTAGCATGTGCAAATAAAGTATTTGTTCACTGTGTCGCTAGTCGCTTTAAGGCGAATAGCTGCAGTCGCAGCAACTTGTCTGCTGATGATATCAAGGGGTATGAAGTCAACGCCGCAGATGGTGTAAAACGTAGAGCTCCGCTTATGCATAGACATGTCTATATGACTGAGATATATAGCCAGTGGGTTATTCGAGGTTGAAGGCCCCATTTGTTTCCAAAAAAGGACAAGATCAGTTTTATGGGGATTTACTCCAAGCCCACAGCGATCTGCCAACGGGTTAATCTGAAGTTCTTTGATGGTATTAAGGTGCTTATATGAAACTCGCCTCCAGCTATTCCAGTTCATTAACCACTAAGTTCCAGAGAGGGAGAGAAATACACGGCATTGCGGCGTACCTCTGCTGACACATTTTTTAGCAGAAGCCCACCCAGTTTGTTCTTGATATCCTGCAATTTATCATAAGACAGATCAACTTTCCAAGTGAGTCGTCACATGCAGATTTAAAAGCAGGTACAGGAAAGCAACCATTGTGTACTCTTTATATTTTAGAAGGAAAGATGGTAGACTTATAGGTCTGAAAGCATTTTTCGACTTTGAGAATGAAAATTATATTGATTTCTCTCCATAACAGTGGAATGTGAATCAGTTCTACACAGCTCCTCGTGATATTCTCTAGCATAGGCAGGATAATATCTGATGACCTTTGTAGCTCGGCAGGTATTAGAACGTCCGGATCGGCAGACTTGTAATGTTAGAATACAGCGCCCAAACATGCAATCAGACCATGAATTTCGGTCACGGTTGTAGTATTCCTGCTTGGGTTACTACTGCCGGAGAATTGGCAGCTACCTGAAAATTGGTTGTCCAATAGCCATCGGTTTTTTTTTTTTTTTTCATACAGCGAAGCATTATAAGATACCTCAGAGGTTTCTATGATTTTGTCACAGTTCCTCAGTTTCATCAGTTCCTTTTTATATATTTTGAGGGGTTCTTTCAATGAGTCCCAGTCAATTACTAGCTTTTTGCTAGGGTGAAAAGTTTTCTGCAAACGTTTATATACGGTCGCAGCGCTGATGTTCACCAGCACTTGCCTCTGGATTGAATAAGAGGGTAGGAAGAAGCCATAGCCTGATTTTGAGTCAGGGTGAATTCCTTGACTTTCTTGTCAGGCTCGCTGGTATCACACGGGGGAGTTTTGTGTCCAGAGAATAGTCTTTTTTACAGTATTCCTCTGCATTTTGGTTAGTTTTTGATAGATCCGGAATGCTCTTTGGCTTAGACAAGCAATGAGATTACTATTTATAATATGAAAAAAGTTACTCACCTCTATCGTTGATGTACCGCCCCATACCGTGTAATGAGCGTAAGCGTCGCACCCGATGATGAGGCAAGTTTCCAGTACCATTATTTCTAAAGTACCACCAGGGAGAGGGCACACATAATTCTGGTCAACATAAGCCGATGCCAATCAGTAGGAGTCTTTGGCACTGTTTAGTTTTTCAGTTAAGTATGGGTCGCTGAGGTTAGGAAGTAAAAATGCATTAAGGCTGCATTTCACTAATTTACAAGTTCTAATCTTTCCTTTGTCTCCTGTATAGAATGGAGTATATACAAGTGCCCCATGTCCACGAACCACGCCTTCTACGATCCATGGGTCCTGGATAAGGATGATGTCGTCTGCGTTTTTGGAAATACGCAAAGTAAGTGCGCCCGAAGCCTTTTCTGAGTGATGGAGATTAATCCGGAGAAACCGCATGATTGCTACAATTTACCAGAGTAGTCTCCACCACAGTGTTGTTCGAGTATGCCGATTCTGAGCATGTGCCAAGAGCTCATCTTCTTACTCTGATCGTATAGAATCTCTTTTAAGTTCGTCATCGGTTTACCTAATTGTCACATCGGATAAATTGGAGTAGTCGCTGTTCATTTCTGGAAAGGACATCGACGCTCAAAAATCTAAGGTTATATTTGAAGTTTCAGTTGAAGGAGGAGGAGGTTGCTTATCAGCATTCAGGTCATTCTTTTTATAAACCCTTGGTTGAATTGATTCGAAACCGAACCGAATCATGACTTTGGTCTGCGCTAGAGGGTTATGGGATTCCTTATTGATCACAATCAACGCGCATCTATAAGGCTCCTCTTTAGGACTACGCTAAAAGACCTCAGAGACCGCAGTTGGAAGGCGTCTTTTGGGATGTTGTTAGCCCACTCAATCTTGCTCTGATTCCTTCTTAGGGAGAAGAGTTTTTTGTAGCTAGAGATGGAAGAAATGATAGCGCCATGGCTTGCCACAGTCTCATCACTTTTCAAAATTTAGTTTAAGGCTCGTTGCGTTTGCCTTTAGATGATAGTGCACCATGGCCTCCCATAGTCGTCTTACCTCCGCAAGAAAATGTAGGAGCCTTCCCACTAGTTACCGTTCTACCACCCGGTATAAAAGGCGTACCGGCCTCGGGTTTATTATTTTTTTTTTTTTTTTTAGATTATATGTAGATCCAACGAGTAGCGGAGAAAGGATGGTCCATCTGTACAGAGATCCGCTGTATACAGATAAGGCTAGCTAATTCAGAGGTCACCAAGTATCCAAATACTCCACTTGCGACTAAGGTATTTTTGGAAATGCTAGGCCCTTAGCTAGGTTGATCATCGGGACGAGTCGTACGACACCTCGATCCAGTTCAATGTTAAAAGGAGTGGTTGGTGTGGTAGGAGAAGAGGAGAAGCATCCATTAATTTCAGGATTCATCTAGACAACTTCTCTAGATTCATTGGCCTTACTCAGCCTTTACAACGCGACTCACGCTCACGGTAAAGAAAAAGAACCCTGCGAATTAAGCCGTTGAAGATAGCATTCTATACGTAATGTTCAGAAAGCATGTATCCGAATGTCAGGAAAAAGGTTGACATAATATATACTTAGATGTCACTCTTTATGGATGTCACTTCTTAATTCATTACATTGAGTCTAGATCCTTCATGGTCCTTCCGACAAGGGTTAGTCACTATCCCTGAAATAGCCTATCTTATTTTGCTCCCACATAATTCCAGTAATTCACTTGCCCATTTTCAGCACATCCAACAAAACTGACATTGAAAAAGGAAACAGAAACAAGTAAAGACCTTTCCAAATATAAACTCCTTGCATACAGACATTACAATAGAATTCAAAAGTCGTAGCAGTAAGAATTATTACAGGACCTGAAGTATTCATATCGCCCATGGGATAACTCTCTACCAAGACAATAAGAGCAAGCAGGATGTACGAATATCAGTAATTCCCTGTCGACTTCATCCAGTGAGTTATTGCACGAATCTTTTTTTTTTAAGTTATCTACAACAGAAAGTATTCAAATGAATTAAAAATGGTGTCCTTACTATACACTGAAAAGATCATCTATAATTCACTCACCTATATACACCGAAATGACTACTACTACTTTCTTATGAATCTATCACGCAATTATGGCAGGAATACGAATACGAGTATGAGTACGAAAACGAATAGTGTATGTCAACTAGGAATATCGATTCGAAAACAACAACAAAATACAGATATCACCTTCCTTAGATACTCCAACCAACCACAGGCGTTCAAGTTGTGGGGTGGTTTTCATATCCCACTTAAAGAGGACTACGAGTAGGTTAGAACATTTCATTATATCGGAGTGTTGCTTGTTTCACAGTAATTAAACCGGCTTCCCTTTGAAGGCTTCACTTTTGTAACACATTACCTGCCATTAATCCGAAAAGGACTTCTTTTCATGGCCTAATGCGCTCCATGAGCATGGTGAAGGCTCTTGAGTAATTATGGAATTTCCACAGCTATAGAGAAGCCTTATAAGTATTTGTGTAGTATGTCTTTTGGGCTCTTGGTACGTCGGTATGAATACCACCCCGACCGATCCACAACACCGTATTTATCATTCCTTTCATCTCTCTAGAAATAAAGTGTCATCCAATTTTGGTGCCGCTGTTGTGCCTCATCCTAGACGAGGTCGGCGCAGCGGTGATGGTAACTAGTGGCGGTGGTAGTCTATGTATATTATCATCAATGTCGTCTCATGATGTTGTGGTTAAGGGTAATGGTTTCGTTGATGTTGATGTTGGCGTCGATGTTGAAACTGAAACTGTACGAGTAGCTAAATAATGCCAATACCACTTATCCTGTCTAATCACCGAAAAAAGAAAGAGAACGCTCAGGAGGATTTAATATGTGAGGAAGAAGAGAAGAAGAAAACAAATAATAACGTGAAACATTTTAGTACTCAAAGGATCCGGATTAGAGGGATAAATCGGATGAATTGACGTCGAGATGAGCACTTTTTACGGGATTGACACAAGCTGGTCCAGTGGTGATAAGTAAGAGCTATAATTAAGGGTTACGGTAGGGTAGGTGTGGATGGTGCTTTATTTAGTTTTCCCGGATGGTTAATTCCAAGTAAAGACAATTTTGGGAAAAAAGGACATTTTTGGGGCGTGCATGGGGTGGTATACCATTTAATTAAACTTTACAATTGTGTTTGGGATTAAGGTACGACTGCCACTTTAAAGGGCTTGTTAAGGGGTATAATAAATTCTATGATAAAGCGTGTACTATATTTTGGAGTGTCCATATCCATTAAAATAAAGTCTTTGCTTTTAATTTGGTCTTGCAAATCAAAGGAGATTCCACTCAGATCACGTACGAGTCTTCTCAAAAATAAGAGCATTGCGAATGACATTTAGTTTGATTTACATCAGGAAAGAAAATTTTAACACATTCGTAGCCATTTCTACGAGTCAAGTCTATCCAGTTCTCTTGCTAAAAGATGCAGTAACACTGATTTGTTGAAACTTTTTCTATCGGGTTAAGAAACCATGCATTTGGCCGACGTTTTTTATAGTTTTTAAGGAAGCAAATCAGTGGTCATCACAAATGTGGTCGCATTGGTAAAAGACTTGTCGTATAGATACCATTTAATCTATCACGCCGAAATCTTGGAAATACTATCTGACTCCACAAGCAGTACAAACTGTTTTAAGGTTTGACTATACTGGACGATGATATTGAGACCACAGAAGATAACGAGACCGATCTAAGTGTAGGTATATTGTTTCTTACGTTTGGCACAATAAATCTTCGATTTTGTTTTAAAATTTTTTGTTTTTTTATTTAACGTGGGGCCGACGTACAATTTAGAGCCTTGATCGTTACCAATGTTCTAACCCTTTTCTCCAGTTGTTCTCTTACTCCACTTCTACCAACTTTTAAGATTGTTTCTTTCTTATTATTTTAATTACACTGCCATCTAATGAAGATTTCTTATGCCACTATCTACCGAGTCGTTTGCCCTCTATATGTGAACCTCTACATCAAACCCCTCCCAGACAGCTGTCAGCTGTTGTGAAAACTGGTTTAAGTCTGTCAATTGAAATCGTTGTTGGTCGTCCTAATTTCTCAATCACAAATTGTTTTCTAAGGCGCCTATTAACTTTGTAAGGGCCTTCATAAGGTGATTCTAGACTTTATTTTACCCTATCAGTTCTTAACAAGACGTAGCCGCAGGTGTATAAATTTTTAGGGATGTGAGTGGATGTTTTGGTTTTCCGGGTTTCGAGTGTAGCGTTTGATATGTTTTTGTAGAATGTTTGGAGTTGTTCAATAAGTTTAAATTCATCATTGTCTTTGCTAGTTGATGAGGACAAATCATGCGGAACTTTAATGTTTTCTCCGTATAAGAGTTTGGCAGGAGTGAGCTTTAAATCTTCTTTAATCGAGGTGCGAATGCCTAACATTATTAACGGATGCATCTGTGTCCAGTGTTGTTTATTTCTAGATGATCGAATTGCTGTTTTGAGTTGGCGGTGAAACTTCTCTACCATGCCATTGGCCTGTGGGTGGTAGGCGTTAGTGCGAATGAGCGACGTCTCAAGGGCTTTACTTAGTTCCCTAAATAGTTTTGATTCGAGCTGCGAACCTTGGTCTGTGGTGATAGTGTTGGGAATCGTAATAGAATCGGCAATCGTATCTGCATTTATGTCTCGAATGGGATATGACTGTGGCCATCTGGAGAATCTATCTACAATTGTTAGGATGTATTTATAGCTGTTTGATGGAGGCGGGGGACCGACAATATCCATGTGTAAGTGCTGAAATCGTCCTCCAGGTATAATTATATTATCGCATGGCGATTTAGTATGTCTAATGAATTTTTTCTTTTTGGCATGGAATACAATTCCTCGCCCAGGCATTAATGTCGCTGTTCATTTTGGGCCAAAAGTATATCTTTTTAATTTTCTTGGGCGTGGCGCGAATGTATTGAATGAAACATATATTTTCGTTTGTTTTCGGGAATATATGGCCGGTTGTTGTTGGTGGAGGTTTCACACCATAAGGGTAGGTTCAAAGTAGGTATTTTAATAGCCTCTAGCTTGATTTTGAATTCTGTGAGCTTATTGCATTTAAGTGCTATCAGTTCTTTGTCATGGGCTTGTGCCATAGCAAGATCTTCGATATCAGGGACAACCAGCTCAATTGAGTCTGTATTTGGTCGTGATAGGGTGTCAGCTACGACTTTTAATGAGCATTTGACATATTTTATATCATTTGTGAACTGGGATATAAAATCGAGTTGTCGCTCTTGCCTGGGACTGCGTTTGGTTTTTGGTGGTTAAGGCTGTAGTAAGAGGATTGTGATCTGTGAAGACACGAAATTTTTGACCTTCGACAAAGTTCTGGAAGTGTTGAATAGCTAGGTAGATTGCCAGAAGCTCTCTATCGAATGTTGAATACCTAGATTGCGTAGGCGAAAGCTTTTTGCTGAAGAAGGTGATTGGTTCCCAATGATCCCCCCTCAATTGCTGTTTAGCAGCTCCGACGTCGGTGGTGGATGCATCAGTGTAGATGCTAGGTGTAGCATTTTCTTTGGGATGTGTGAGAAGGGTTTGCTTCAGCCAGGTTTTGCTTTGCCTTTGTGAAAGCCTCTTGACAGTCTGTGGGCCATGTACAATTCTTTTTGAGTTTTTAATTTTGGAAATGGTTGTTAAATGGTTGTAAATTGGTGTAAAAGTTCTTGCGAGATTGGGTATACAGCAATGATAATAATTAAGCATACCAAAAAATCGTTACAAATTTTTAATCGATTTTGACTCAGGGAAGTTACGTATTGCCTTCACTCGTTCTTGTGATGGTTGGATTCCCTCTTTCGAGATTTCAAATTCCAAGAACTGAAGTGTGGATGCACTGAACACGCATTTGGAAGCTTTTATGCGTAGGCCATTTTCGGACAGACTTCGGAACAACATACGAAGATGGCTTTCGTGTTTCTTTTCCGTTTTGCTAGCGACTAGGATATCGTCTACGTAGACGAATATAAAGTCGAGGCCTCTTGTGACTTGGTGCATGAAGCGTTGAAAAGTTTGGGCTGCGTTTCGAAGGCCGAATGGCATATGCGTAAATTCAAATAGGCCAAAGGGTGTTGTTACTGCGGTTTTGGGCACGTCTTCCGGTGTCATAGGAATATGATGGTATGCGCGAACGAGATCGATTTTAGAGAAAATGGTGCATCCATTGAGGATGGTGGTCACGTCATGGAGATGAGGTAGTGGGTACCTGTCAGGGATAGTGATTGTGTTTAGCATTCTATAGTCCAAGCATGGTCTCCAATCGTTTGCCTCCCGTTTAGGTGCCATGTGCAAACATAATGCGCAAGGTGACGAAGATGGTCTGCAAATTCCCATTTGCACCATGTAGTCGAAGTCTTCTCTCGCTATTTCAAGTTTGACGTTGTTTAAACGTCTTGGTCGAGAATGCGGAAGCGGTCCTTCTGTAAGAATGTGGTGCGTGACTGTATGCTTTAGCTGGAAATTGAAATCAGGAGTTTCCAGTAGTTATGGAAACTGTTTTAAGATGTTGTTGTACCTCTGTTCAATAGCAAAAAAACGTGGTGTTGTGACATTTTCTCGGCAGGGTATACGATTAACCTTTGTGTTTGTGAGTGGATCGAATAATCTTGAATTTTTGACATCTATAACCAGACCAGTTTTTCGTAAAAATCTGCACCAATTATAGATTTTGTTACAGCTGCAATTAGAAATGTGTGGTTGAAAAATCGACGAAAGCCTAAGGATGTCCTGAGGTATTTAGTTCCAAAGACGGTGATTGCAGAGCCGTTTGCTGCAGAAATAACATGGTCTGGTTTTGAATAGGGTGCCTTGAAACGTGACGAAGGAATCGCGGACACATCCGAGCCAGAATCGATTGAAAATGTGATACTTGAAATAGGATCTTTGACAAAGAGGCGGCAGTGTTTTGTTGGCTTACTACTGTCATAAGCCGCCATAATGACAGTAGTTTTTAATTTGGGTGTTGCCTCATAAAGCTGCAGGGTTTCGAACACTTTTGTGCATTGTCGCCGTATTTGGTGTGAAACCAGCACATTTTATTTTTGTTCTGACCACTGCTGCCTGGTGGGTCGATATTATTGTGTGAGTAGTTGTATCTGGATCTGTGTTTTGAGCCCGAGGAGTGACGCGTGCGTTGTAGGTGGGGATTTGGCCTTTGTCGGTTTCGAAAGCGCGGATGGTTATCAAAGGTAAGCATGGATTTGATTTCATGCATTTCAGCCTGTAGGGTTTGATTCATACAGGTGAGTTCGGAAATGGATTAGGCGGATTGGGATGAAATTGAGTAAGAAGAAGATTTCTGCTCTCGTTGTTGGTAAACTTCGAAAATGTCGTCAGCTATTTCAAGCAGATCTTCTACTTTTGTCTTAGAGCTTGACTTAATAGATACCTGAACAAGTGTGGGGAGGCGGCGTTTACAGAGTTCTAGAACCAAGCTTTTAGTGACAATCATTGACTGCCCGCCAATGTCTGAAGTCTTCGGTAAAACTCAAATGGTTGTTTATCGCCCATTTCTTCCCCCGACAACAGTGCCTCGATTCTTTTACTCTCACTCATGGAGTGACGCTCTATAAGTGCTCTTTTAAGGTTTGTATAAGGAGTGTTGGACTCTGTGATGAGGATATCATATACACTTGCGGCCACGTCTTGTGGTAATGATTGAACAACGTGATGGAATTTTGATTGTTCAACCGTTATGTTTCGAATAGTAAATTGGGATTCAATTTAGAGAAGCCAAATTGCTGGAATTTTGGTCCAGAATTCAGGTAGCTTAATCGCGACTGATGCTCATTACATTACAAATTTGAATTCATGGAAGTTAATTGCGAAATGGAAATTTAATTTTTAATTCAATATACGTGAGAAGTGTATTTGTTGTATTTGACCTTGTACCGTCGTTGAGGATTTGTTGGGCCAACGATTTGATTTCGATGAGCTGAAGTCGTTGGTGTGGTGATCATTGAGGTTATGTTAGAGAACTCTTGGTGTGCTGACACGTGATGCAATTCTGGTGTATGTATGTTATATTGGCAGCTGTGCACCTGATGAAAGTCTCCGTAGTATACTGACAGTGGTGAAAATTATCAATCCAATTTTTTTTTTTTTTTTTTTGGAAATCTAATTTTTATTTTAGTTTTAGAACAACTCGTGGAAAACTTGGGGCCACCAGATAAGGCTGGTGTGGACCTGGTGGCGTAGTGGTGTGATGGAATTGCGGTTTGGTGCTCCGTTGCCGTTATGGCGTAATGGCTTGGCGTTGGGATTGTGTAGTGCCGTTAAGAATTAACGGCAGTTGGGTGTTTCAACGTTGGGGTCACCAATATTGTTTCTTGCGTTTGGCACAATAAATGTTCGATTTTGTTTTAAATTTTTTTGCTTTTTTTGTAGCGCCGAATCTCTACAGGTACTTTAAAATATTAAGATGTCCTAATGCACATTTATATAAACTGAAGGGCTTACCTTTCTGGAAGACGGAATTGATATTCTCACAAATACATCTCCAGGCACTTTTTAAGTAACCACAACAACGACAAACTAAACCAAATATATAGTTATGTCGAACGATATTCATCCTACCTCATGAGGATGCACCAAAACTCTCAATAGCAATCAACATATCTATTATGGTAACTGGGCAATTGCATAGCTTTTAAGGCAGCTAAAAGAATGGAAGCATGTCTTAATTTTTAGGTGAATGATTTACCAAAAAGTTACAAATTATAGAGTTATGGAAAAATTATCTTTATAAGCCTTTTCTAACACATACAACTCGTTTATGGAATGCCCTGCCAAGCTCTGTATTTCCTGGTCGTTATAACTTGCAAACATTTAAGAACAATGTACGCACATTTTAAGGGTACACAAATTCCTTAAGCGCGCTTTAGTTATATGTAAAAAAAATGACATCACACGTTAAGGCTTTTGCCATCAGTATCTGTTCTAAAGCTCGTCCAGCCCAAAGCTAATTAACTATTGGGCCTGACTCAATTATTGTTGCAAACATTGGTTTCTTCTCTGAAGTATATTATTTGGATCTCTTACTTATTTAATACATCAGTATCTAAGCAAAAAAAAAAAAAAAAACCATACGCCTGTATGCCGCGTCAACTAGCTTTCGTATTCTTTCGCTCTGACGGATGCGACAATCTCAAGCTGAAGTTATTTGTGCTGAGGATTGCACTTGGACAAATACTGAAACGGAAAAGGCAGATTTTCTGATATTTTCAAACCACATCACTGACTTA
Organism: Volucella inanis; assembly: GCA_907269105.1. Taxonomy (NCBI): domain Eukaryota; kingdom Metazoa; phylum Arthropoda; class Insecta; order Diptera; family Syrphidae; genus Volucella; species Volucella inanis. The sequence goes on from OU026153.1 coordinate 42,248,963, forward strand.
TGTCAGGGAAACAGAATAATCTTATACAAGTATACCAATTCAAGTTTGGTTAAGTTTACATGGAAGATATACACAATGTTAATGGCCATCAAGCAAACCAAATATCTGTGTTTGAATCGAGAAACCTAAGATACTCCTAAACTAAGTTGAGAAACTGTGAATTACGGAAGGATGATTAGATCCACTTTTGTTCTTGGTCACAATGAGATAAAAGAAAATAAAACAACTGCGCTAGGTCACAAGTCACTGTCCTCGTGAAATGGGATGGGTCGAGCAAAAAGGGAGTGAAAAACTGTGATATCTGCTATGGTGATTGCTCTATGAAACAGAAACGGTAGTCATTAGGAAGCAGATTTGTCAGTCTGAGACCAAAAGTTTTGAGCTTCCGAAATATTAACGAGCTTTCTATGAGAATACGCATCAAGGCTTAATGCGTCCAAAAAAAAAAACAAGAAAGTCGCTACTAAATAATATTTCCGCAAACTCTTTGACAAGACATATGAATGATCAATCATACTGGGTGATTTAACTGTCAGGAAAGGAAAGAAGGACAGTTGGTAAGCACGGCCTAAGTGACACGACGTTTGGTAACGGACTTAGGCTTATTGAATTTGCGGCAACATCTCAATATACATAGTGGGACATGGCGATTTCCAAGCGCAACAGCAAAACAATTGTACTTATTGACATAGACGCTGAGCCGAGAATGGGCCTCGTCCGAGAATATGATTTTTTGGCCAAAATCCGGATCTCGGACCAACATTTCCAGCTCCCAATTAGCGAACTCACGGCGTTGTCTAGGGCACTTCGGCTTCAATTTTTTCATCAACACAGTCTTATACAGATGTAGGCCCAAATCCAACCGCAAAATAGGCCGGGTTGACTTTCAGGCGATGCCCAGTTCAGCTGATTGGCGCCGAACCGATACGTCGGGGTCCTATTCAGCCGTTACGGCTGCTAAATTTTCTTCAATTCCCACCAATCTCTATCTGCTGGGTGTCTTAAGATCCAAAAGAGTGTGCTCATGCTCAAACTTTTATACGGTGCGACGAATTGCCTGCACACTGAAGCCATGACAACGAAAGACATTGCCACGAAATTCACCTTGCCTGTTTACAACTAAGCCCGAATTTAAATATATTTTTTTTTTTAATAATTTCACACGCTCGGTAAGCGTAAGAAGCTGGGTGTCATTGGTATCTTTGACAGCTGCGGAAACATAACAAATGGAAAAACTATCATTGCTTTCTGGTCACCCTATACTATGAGAAAGTATAATGTAGAAAAGTTCAAATCACAAGCGACCGCCAGAATCTATGTCGAAAGCGTATCCCGAAATCTCTCAACAAATCCTATGCTGCCAGAAGCAAGTACAGAATACCAGTGGCAACCTGCCATAAGAAATGCCGCAACTAACGTGCTGAGCTTCACCAGAAACATCCAAGAGATCCCTGGTTTGTTGAAGAGTGTCGGTAAGAACATGCAGCTAAACAAGAAACGTACAAGGCGGAGCTGCGACGAGACGGGAACTACTCGTGAGCTCTACAGAAAAAATATTGGCTTCAGGATCAATGTACGTTGGTTGTACCAAGAGGTAAAAAGGGCGCGTTAATGCAACTAGCTCCATACAGAAATCTATAGCAGGAAAACTTGTGGTGTAGTCACAGTCAGTGCTGAGAATATGGGAAAACTTCTTGGTCAGGAAGAATAGACCAACCAACTTAGATTGGGATAGCCATACCTTCCGCCCACCTGAGCAAAACGAGGTGAGGATAGCAATGCTATGCTTAAATCTAAAAAATTGCTGGGCCTGTCGGCTTACTGACCAAGGGATTAAAGCTGCTGTAAGTGACTTTGTGGAAAGCATTTCTCAGTCAATCATTTGTCATTTCTCAGATCTGGTCGGAAGAGTGTATGAGAAATATGAGAGTCGCTCAACTGCGCTAACTATAGAGGTGTAAGTCCTGTCAACATTGCATTAGGGTTTTCATCTGCAATATGAAACTTTGTCAGTAACCTGATTGGTCCATATTAATACGATCTCACACCACCTCACATTTCGGCAGATCCAAATCGATGCCCACAATATTTTTGTCGCTTTTCAGGCCGCATATGACAACATTTACAGAGACGAACTCACTTTGGCATCCCCTCCAAACTCTCAGTCAGCATTCTGTTTTTATGCTATCGACTGAATAGTTTCATACGGAAAAGCCTACCTGGCTGTGTTAGACTAGAGGTCTTAGGCATTCTTTCAATGAATCTATAAACTTTCCCTTTATTTTCTATATTATTACTTCGTACTATGATTGGGATGCTTTTTTTAAGGAACCAGAAGAATCCCCCCTGTAAAGTGCCCCAATTATAGGGAACTAGGAAACTAAACCTCTGCTTAACTCGTTAAAAAAATTTCCAACAAGGAAGGAAGGAAGGAAGTAAGGAAATTTAGAATGACTCTGTTTGTCAAAGCAAAATAAGTTTTCTTGATGGATCTATGTAAATGTCTTTAGAAGTGGAGCCTACATGCAAATAGAAGGAACTCCAAGGGCACTTCCTCTATTCAGTTAAAAATCTAAAGTTAACTCTTATACCCAAGAACGTTAAAACCTTTTTTTCAAACTTTTTAGCATCGCTTTATGAAAAGTGCTAGAGTCATTGCGTTCAAGTGCGTTTCATTCATAAGGACACTGACCTTTCCAAGACATTTAAGCAGCACCCCCACACGAGCCGTTTATCAAAAGCTCAGTGCCTTTTTTGAAAAGGATGTTCAGAACACACAAAGGTATCTTATGTAGGCTCGTATAAATTTCTTGAAAGAGCCAGACCATATGTAAAATGTATCTTTTGCATCCCATTCATGTTTTACAGACATTTATTTATTTTTAACTTTATCCTCTTTTCTCATTATGAAGACTACCCACCACATTACGCTCGTAAAGGTATTTCTTTGCCGGAGGAGTAGAAGAACATTAAAATTTCAAAACGACACGACCGCCTAGCATATAATATCTATGTATATACCTTAACCAAGGACTAGACGACATGAAACAGTACGTATGGTAGGTATGTACATATGTCGACGTTGAAATATCTTAAAACATCCTTCCTTCCGCTTTGGCTCGTTCAATTTATGCAAAAGGAAATAAATTTCATTTCAATATATCCTAACAAGGACATCCCGCAATTACTTACCTCATTCACACCACATACGCCCAATACACTTTTCGGTACAGGAATTTTCTACCCTCTTCCGTTTCTCCTCTAACCAAGACTTCTCTTCATTGCTTTTGACAGAAGAAAAGAAAAAAAAAATCGTTTTCTCCTTCCTTCCTCGTTTTACCGTCTACTCAAGAAAGATTGAAGTTCTTGTCAACATTTATCGTCAAAATGAACAAACGGTAAATATTTGCATGCAAAGCTTTTTTTCCCTCCACCAAGGCTACGAGTATACCACCATCCATATTATCCCTATATCCTGGTAAGTGCAGACGGAATAACAACCCTATCCAACCCCTCGGTTGTTATTTATTGCAAAAAAGGGGTTTGTCTCTAGTTTCAACTTTAACTACAACTACAACTACTACTTCCTCAATTCATATCTGTCGCTGGCAGTAGTATCAGTATTCGTACGTATAAACGAGCACTCCTGCAACGAATCTTCGTACTCGTACTCAAACTTGTAGTCGCACTCGTACTTGGCGTAGTGGCATCACGTGAGGATGTCGTTTCCTACTTGCAATCTGTCGCAATTTCGTCCTTTTATTCTATTTCACTGTTTATTCACAGTCACTGACATAATCAAAGAGTGTGTGACAGAGCGAGATAGAGGGCGAGATAAAAATTGCTTCAGAATCCTTATCACAGCGCGATACGAATACTCATATAAGCGAAACCAGGAGCCAGGAGCTATGAGCATAAGAACAAAAAACAAAAAAAAAAAAAAAAAAACCTATTCAAGAACAGCATACAAATTGTTAGGTTTATGCGCTTCGTCCTTGTCGCTATATCTTCCCACCACCACCCTTAACTCAACCCATTTAAACTGCCCCCACCCAGGGTCTATCCAAGGCTGCTGTTAGATTGACATCTGTTGCGAGGTAAATTTATAGCAAGGATACGCGACCCAGAAAGGGATGATTTTGTTTTTCGCGTGCATACAAAAAAAAGGACTACAAATAATATTGTGTTATTAAAAAATCTACAAGGACATGATGTTGAGATGCTGATGCTAACACTGATGTTTTAGCTTATGCTGATGCATTGAGACTGAGAATTGCACGTTATTGACATCTTTGCAGTTGAAAACAGCCCTTAGCAAAGCAGTGTACGATTATCCTTGTTATCCTTTCCGTTAGTTGCACTTTAGCTCAAATGAATATTTGCTTAAAATACTCGTATTCCCTGTATTCGGTTCCCTACTCACGAGTCTTTGAGTCAGCCAGTCTTTTAGTCTCAGAACAGATGGCTGGAATTAGTTCAAAACGTGTGTCGCTTCTACTATGTACGTTAGTCTATATGTACATATGTACGGAATCACTCGTATTGTGATGGTGGTAATGGTGGTTGCTAGTCCTTAATTGATAAAAATTCAATAAATCGAATAAATCAATTCGAACGGAGGTAATTGAATTCGATGACGGAGAAGTGAACAGGAATCGAGGGAAAGTTTACTATGCCTCACCCCACCTCTTGATGGATAAACAACAAACAAGTCAGGAATGAGTCGAACTCTTCGCGGGATGGGGAGATATTTCCTGAATTTTAGAAAGGAAATTTGCGACATTTGGTTTGCTTGGTTGACAGTGGCATTTGGCGCACACTGATTTATCGAACTGTGACGTGGGTTTCAGTGTTTTTTTCTTTTCTGATTTTTTTTTTCTATTCCTGGAAGACCCTTGAAAAGTTTCCTGCTTTCGTTGCTGTTGTTGTTGTTGTTGTTGGCGTTAGTGTGGTTTTTGTTTGAGTGCTAAGTTGTTTGCAAAACAACTTAGCCATCGTGCCATCTTGACGGGCTGTATGTGATTTGGTAAATCGCTAGAGGGTTGTTTATTGAACGAATTACAAGGAAAAGTTTAGAATGCCTCCAGGAAGTTTGTGACCAGCAGAAATTCTTGAAATGTGCCGTAGACAAATATATAATTTAGGCGCTAAAATCAAATGTTGATTGAAGTTTACATCTTCGTTTTGAAGTCTGTCCAAACTTGTATTACTTCTGGCTCATCAATACTTGGACTTACTTTATTTTACTTTCAATGTTGGTCCTCACCTGAGAAGAAAATATTTCTACCTGTGAGGGTTTTTTCTATTTTAACAATCGTTCTGCGAAACAGGCATGATTCACGTATGATTGATACTCAGTGCTATAGTGCTTTCTGTAGGGCATATTCAACTTTGTCTGCTCCAATTATAATATCGTCTTCGGTCACCAAAGCTACAAAAGCACAAACACCGATTTACCAAGCTGCTGGTGATATGTCTTAACTTGTTGGCATTAATTTGGAGATACACATCCTTTATATTTGCGTTGATATGATACTCGTATGACTGATATTTCCTCCATTGCATAATGTTTGTAATATTGTTTTATATTTTAGGCCATACTTTACGATTAAGTATATCATACAGAGAAGAGCCAAAACAAGTGATGACCGCATCATGCACGGCTTTCAACTTTCTGGTTGTACTGGATTCTTTTATTATTCCTGTCATCTGACAGAGACAAATTCCACCATATAGTGTTAAGTTGTCGATGAACCTCCTTTTCATCTAGAAAAGTGTTACTAGTCCAAATTGAAGACATAGAATCTGGACCAGATCGTTCTGAACATTACAATATTATATTCAATTCTCAAATGTTGTTAAAAATTCAAGAAGTAGTTCTAGACAAAAAAAAAACTAAATTGTAACTCACATATTTCGCCAAATGTCAACCATTGGACGTAAACAATGATGGTCAGATCGATCATCTTTTATTCGTCAGTAATATATCGAAGTAAGACGCTCCTTAAAGAACGAGTACATTCAAATGTATCTCCAGTGTTATGCGACCATGTTCTATCCGTTCTATCGCTATTTCCACCACCAGTGCTCCATAGAAATCGCCAGCAGCATTCCGCCTCTTCAAACTTTTAACTGTAACAGATGAATGGTTATCAGTACATTCTCAAACCCACTCTTGGACGTACGCTAAATCTTTCTTAATCGTAGAGATCGTTATAGAATGCCCTGCTAAGCTCTCTATTTCCTAATCGTTATAACTTGCAAACATTTAAGACCAATGTATATCGGTGCCCCTCTTTTCTTCCATCCTAAGTTTCATTCGTCCGCTTTGTGTACAAACATTTAAAGGGTATAATAACTTCTTGAGCGAGCGCTAATTATAAAAAAAATACCTGCACCAACGATGACATTGAAGCTTTATTTGCCCTAAATCTTACTTACTTACTTAACGGGCTCCCGACCCATAAAGCGTCTTTAAGACACAGCAGCCTGTCACTCTCTTCGATCCCGAGCTACTTCCAGTTATCTAAAAGAAGTGCTCTGGCATCCGCTATGGCTTTGCCCTTAATACGGAGGTTCGATTATCTCTGACGCCGCGAATCTGGTGGCTATAATTCGAAGACCCTCTTTGGTGGAGTACTATTCCATTCGTTCGATGTGGCCCAGCCAGTGTAGTCAACGTGCTTTAACTTTTTGGTCTACATATTGATTCAGCTCATAGTTCAGTTCGTGGTTATCTCTGCTTCTCCATTCGCCCTCCTCGCGTACGGAGCCAAATAGCGACGATGATGCTTTGATGCGGATAAGCGATTGTTTATCGGTTTAAAATCATTTACCATTGACTGTAGCTGATCTCCCACGACGAATCCGCATCCTGATTTGTGCAGTATTTTGCGGCAACTTTAATAAATGTCCCAATTTCCCCGTTTTTTCATAATTGATCCAATGGTGAACAGTGTACGTACGTTCCAGGTTCATAGTCCGTGAACTTTCCGTATCGTGATATTAATTAAAGGGGTCGTTGGCATCTGCGGCTGGTGTTTCTGTCATAACTTTTCACGTGGTAGGGAAATTACCCCAACAGTGCTATTCCAATTAAACTGGGTAAAAATAAAAGTGCCAATTCACTGTACAGTCAGGCTACTACAAACTTCGCAAGCAAGCGTGATATACAGGTGAATCCAAAATGGACATCACAGTAGACGTAGGTGTGCATGGCCCAAAAAGAGACACGGCAAGTTCAATGAGAAAAGGTCAAATACCTTTCCAAGCTGGGTTTTATGCCAGCAAAGAAATGTGCCTTGAACCAAGAATGAAAGACACTCGGACAGTCAAGTAGCATTGAAAGAAACCGTTGTTAGACTCCAAAGCGATGATACACTGCTTCAATATCCTTCAGAATTTATCTAAAAGAAACAAAGTAAAGCCCTGGTGGTAACCAGGCATCAGGGGTAATGAAGAAAATTAAAGAGTTAACAAACTGCCTAGAAATGGTTCAGTTGCACCGTCCCAAACCCTTCCTCTGGCCTCCTGAATTCAGTAATAAATTCGACGATCAAAAAATAGGAGAACAAAGTGTATGTATCCTATTGTGAGAATATACCGAGACTTCGTCAGGCTTAAGGAGCTATGGAACCTTATTAAAAGAAATGTAAATTATCTCTGAACTTCAAATAACAAAACTGGTCAGCTTTTAATTTTTAAGCAAGGCAATTTTAAAGGATTGCGCTCTATCTTGATATACCCTACAGCTTCAAAGTGTGGTTGCAGATATCGACAAGCAGATCCTAGAAGCTTCATGGCTATCTTATCTCTGTGAAAAACACAGGTTTGTCTGGTAGCAAAAAATCTCCTTTAATTTAACTAAGCAATAGGAACTCGTGGATTAATTGCACAAAGCTTTTTCATTTTACATCATCTCTGCACCAGAGTTAATCCGCTCTTACCAACCGTAAATGACTACATGTCCCAAATAATTTGGTAAAAATATAATCCTAGTCAATGCATCTCCGTTTCGGAGATGATGAGATTTCGGTAAGGCTTGAAATTTCAAGAAGTTGCAGCAGCTAATTGTCCTCTTCGGTACACTTAACACCCATAAGTCCGGCCATTAGTGTGACTGTAATAAGTGAGAATAATTAGCAGCTAAACCGTTCTTTTAACAAGATCTTTACTCTGCCTGATGACAACAAAAGATTGGCATAATATCGATGTTCGAAACCTTTTGTGTTCAAATAGAACCTACAAGCCTGCACAATGCAGAGCATCAGAACAAGCAATTGACTACTTTCGTAGCAAACTCTGTTTACCTACTCAAAAACAGTTGACATATGGTCACGATATACATATCCCTTAGGCGACCAAACATTGCTGTATACAAGATCTTTTACGGAATGTTAAGCATACAGAAATTCTGTATGTATCAAGCCATTTTCTGTTACCTTAAACAGCTCTTTATACCATCCAGTCCGGCAGCATGAACTATTGCTGTTCATGAATGTAACTGGTGTCCCAAAATTCGCGCAAGATTTGCATTTTGTGCGGTAAAGTGTTGCCTCCATCCCACCGCTCATTTATATTAACATTCCAGCTGTCAGCTCTTTGGAAAAGCCCAATCTGCTAGCTGCACACTTTGCAGCCAGCTCAGCACTTCCAGATTGTGCTTTATTTCCGCCTATACTTGAGTGCGTCGACTCTTCGATGGGACGAATCCACCTTCGCTACTACTCATGTAGTAGCAAGACTTTTTAAAAAGCCAAACATACATAAATACGCTGGTATGGATAGTAAATTCCCCTTTTTTTTGAAAAAGCGTTATTCCACGCTGGCAAAACCACTGCGTAAGCTTTTTCATCGATCCTACTCTTTAGTACTCTTCCGAGAAGATGGAAAACAGCATTTGTCCAGCCCGTCTCTAAAAATGGCAAATCTTCTTCCATCTCCTCCTCCTCCTCCTACGATTCTCGCAGCAACAAGTCCACTGATTTGATGGTATATCCCAATCTCATCAATTTGGCGAAAGCAAGAAAGTTGCACTTGAATTTCTAAGACATTTGTCAGAGTTTGGCATTAGTCTCCTTTGCCGAGAATGCATGCTTTTGGGATCGATAATTTTCACATTCAAAGGATTTGAAATTACCTCTCGGAACGTTCAATTCAAGTTGTCTTAGATGGTTTAAAGTTTGATATTCAAAAGATAAATGCTGGCGTGCCCCAGGGCTCCGTTCTATCTCCAACACTCTTTTTAATTTTCATCAACGATCTGTTGTCTGTTACTTCTTATCCATTGACCACATATTCGGTGTCTTCAAAAATGCTGCGAAATGTCTAGTTTACTCGACCGATTTAAGAAATACTTCAGCCCCTCTGATCTTGCCACAATATAAAACTTATTTATCCACCCGAAATTGGAACACAATGCCCACATTTGGTCGGAAGTTCCCAAAACGTCTCCGAACCTGCCAGATAGGATTCAAATCCGTACGATCAAACTAATAGGTGAAACTAATATCGCTGAAAAAATTGACATCCTCGAACACCAATGAAGTGTCTCGTGGCTCGTTCTGTTTTATCGCTATTTCCGTAATACAAATTTGGTTATGAAGACTTTTCTGTATATCTTCAAGCCCACTTTTGGACCTACTCTAAAATATCGTGTTTCGTTCCTAAGCCCAAGACGCTTATGGTGAACCCGGCATATCTTTTTATTTTGTGAACATTATAACGTTCAAACATTTAAAACCAACCTTCATCGGTACTTCTCTTTATTTCTTCCCTGATTTTCCTTCGCTCACGCTGTGTGCATGCATTTAACGGGTACTTAAATCCCTTGAGCGCGAGCAAATCATAAAAAAAAAATCAACTGTAAAGAGATTAAATCAAAAATTCAGAGAGACTGGAATTAGTGATCTATTTTACTCTTGTCGTCCTTCAACAAGTTTTTCAGCATACATATAAGCGGATAGTAAAAGTGTTACCGAGAGTCCAGGAACATCAGTACGCCACTAGTCAAAAACTGGACCATTTGAGAAACTCTCTACAAAAATATCTGTATGTTTATGTATACAAAGTGCACTTGACTCAGGAACTGAACCCTACTTACCAAGTGGCCCCAGAGACAAGAATCGAGTGTTGTCAAATCGTATGGTCGCAGCAGCCAATTGATGAACGCTCGCCATGAGATGACCCAGTCGCAAAATTTCTCCTTCACAACTTCGAGCGTTGCGTCACTTGTATGGCATGTAGTGCCGTCTTGAGTGTCTCCTTCCTCATTTCGAAAGAAATAAGGTCAGATGATTCCGCCATGCCATAAACCGTACCAATAAGAAAATCTTTGTGAATGCATTGATGCTTGCTGAACGCTTATTTTCGCTCCAATGAGGACAATTTTGCTTGTTGTAATAGTCGCTGAGCCAAAATGGGCATAGTCCGAGAGAATAATTTTTTGTCCTCAATCCGGATCTCCGGCCAATTATCGAACTCACGGCATTGTCTATGATCGTGTGGCACAATCTTATAAAGATTTTGGCCCAAATTTTATCGCAAAATAAAAAGGGTTGTCTCTCTGACCATACCCAATTCAGCTAATCGGCTCTGAATCTACATTTCTGGGTCTTCTTCGATACTGGCCGCTATGAGGGCTATGTTTTCTTTATTTCGTACCAATCTCTGTCAAGTTGCTGGCTTAAGTTCCAAAAGATTATAATCACACTCTTACTTTTCCACGGTGCGACGTATGGTATTGCCGGCACACCGAAGTCATGCCACCGGTCCACGACGAAATTCACGTTTCGATAATATTTTTTAAAAATGTCCGCATGTTCGGCAAGCGTAAAACAATGCATGATGAAATTGCAAACATTACTGAATCGTTTGAAATGTGGATGTCATTTTTAACTTTGACAGCTGCTGAATCATAACAATTGGAAAAACTATCATTGCTATCTGGTCACCGGTTATACCATAATATCTACAAAGTGTCCGCGGTTTTATGTCACTAGATGGTGTTGGTGTCCATTTATCTAGAAAAACTAATCTGATTGTGTCAAACGAACACATGTTTGAAAGATGACTAGTAAGGCTTCGTTTTTTGTGAAGACAGCTATGTTATAATGATTTGAATATGAGTGAAATATCTGAAGAAATACGCTATGTGATGCTTTTTTACTATAAAAAAAGGAAAAACGCTGCAAAAACATGACGATAAAATTTGTGCAGTTTACGGTGAGAATGCTGTGAGTGAACGCCGTACCCAGGAGTGATTTGTTCGAATCCATTCCGGAAATTTCGATGTAAAATATGCACCTCGCGCTGGTCGGCCTGTTACTGAAGAAGTCAATGATGGAGCAAGACTGGCACTGAAGGCACTAAATATCAACCGTATGACAGTTTGGAATCATCTAAAACGAGCAGACCACTCGAAGAAACTCGATGTATGAGTGCCACATGAATTAATGCATTGAAATTTAACTGACCGAATTACCATCAGTGAAACGCTGCTGAAACCTAGAGAAATTGAATCATTTTTGAAGCTATTCATTAAGACCGATGAAATATGGATTAAATACGAGATTATTCAATGCGAGCTATCATGGGATTGACGGCAAGCAAGGTTATGTTGAGTGTTTGGTGGGATTGAAAGGGAATTGTCTATTATGAGGCGATACAGTCAATTTGATCCTCTACTGTGAACAACTCGACCGTTTGAATGAAGCTATCAAGAAAGAGCGACCAGAATTGGCCAACAGGAAGGGAGTTATCCTCCATCATGACAATGTTAGGCCACACACATCTTTGATGACCCGGAACAAATTGACGGAGCTTAGTTGGGAAATTTTGATGCATCCACCGTACCTTGTACCTACCTTGACTACCATTTATTTCGGTCTTGGCAAAACTTTCTTAATGGTAAAAAATTGAATGACTGAAGAGCCACTGAAAATCACATGGACAAGTTCTACACCGATGGAATTATGAAGCTACCCGGAAAATTGCAAAAGGTCATAGATACAATAATAATGTCCAATATGTACTTGATTGAAATTGATGTTGAATAAATTTTTTTTTTTTTTTCAAAAATGTAGCGAAAAACCGCTGAGACTTTTTATATGACCATGATCAATTTCGAAGTAGGCGTCACTGCAACTGACGTTACTGTTGACGATAATAGGATTATGGAAGCCTAAAAGAAATCTCAAGCAATATGATGAGTGATAATGTAGCGGGAGGTCATCGCATATTGAATCTTTTATATTAAAGAGCATAAATTTAGTTTTATTACTGAAACATCTACGCAATAATTAATCATTATTAACATTCAGGAAAAGACTAGGAAAGTCCTGGTTAGAAGAGATCGGGGCAGTATCGTCGACAAAAGCTAATAATTTTGCCTTTAAAGGGTTGTATAAATAGAGTATTCACGTAGACTAAAAACAGAATGGGGCCTAAAACAGAGCCTTGGGGTACGCCTATGTTGATTTAATTCTGTGAACTGAAACGTTTATTGATTTTTACTATTTGTGTACGATTTTTTTTTTTTTTTTTTTTTTTTTGTAAATAGGAAGTATACCAGTCATAAATAATATCTCTGAAACCTTCATTATGAAATTTGTTTAAAAGCAAGAATGGTTCACCATATCAAAAGCTTTAGTAATGTCTGTGAAAAGAGTGTGAAAATTGAGAAACACCAAGAAAGTTTGTTCTATCTAAGAAAGATGAAATTCAAGATTTCATACATCTTTCAAAATCTTTTGAGAAAACAGAATATAGGTGATCTTTGCAATGACTGAAACTGGTGAAAATCTAAACGAAGATTATTTTGTTGAATGCCTGCAATGATCTGGTATGATATGGGGTCTGCTCAAATATGACATCTTTACGATTTATCAGTTTTGGACATTTTTTTTCTATTAATTTCTCTAATTGTAGGCAGTAAACATCTAAATAAATGGGCATGAGAGTACGAAGAACCTTTGTTGTCCCATCATATTGAAAGCAGTATGCTCTTTTCACGAAGAGCTCCTTGGGGACTGTTTCGTTCGTTTCCCTGAGGTAATGATTAATCATGATTATTTTCGGATTGCATTGTTGATTGTCAATTTAGTTCTAAAATGGCACATTTTCCAATCTTTTCAGATGCAAAATCACAGATGAAAATGCGCGTTTGCAAGTTTGTTTCACTCAAATTGTAACGCACCCAAACTTTAAGCAAAGGAATGTATCCAAGATGCCGGAAATGGTTATCAACGCTTGACTTTGACAAGTTGAGTCTTTTTGCTACATTTCGCGCAGTCACAAGACTATTTTTCCGTTGCAGGCTTATGTGACAAAATTTCAACCCTATAGACCTAAAAATCAACGGGAGACAGACCAATTTGAATTAAAAAAAATTATTGGTGCTGCAAGTTTAAATAATTATGAACCTTGATTATGAACATGTTTATTTAATTATTTAATTATTTATTTATTTAATTGATAAAACATGTTTTCTGTTTGTCTCCTCGACTATGAATATGTACGTAAAATCAAAAAGTATTACTTTTTCTTACGAAAGATGCTCAGAATTTTCTACAACGTTACAAAATTTGAATTGTGAATCAACATCCGACCTTCATCTCAAAAAGAGCCATTCCCTAGCATCTCCTCTCACTTATCTTCTAATTGTCAAGCCAAATAATTCTTTGCATGTCAATGTCGCCATCACCACTTCTCCAATCAGACAGTAGACAACCATCGTCAATACCTCAACCAAATGGGACCATTCAACTCGATGTACAACAAATTGCCACTTCACTTACTGATGAAAGATACGAGTGTTTCGCAAAAAAAATTCCGCAAAACCAAAAACAAAAAACGGATTCCACATTCACCATTTATCACACGAGAGACAGCAGCGCACTACAGCAGGCAAGAAACACATGAGTAACCTGCTGAACACAATGCTATTCTCACGCGTGCTAGTTGTCAAACAATGACGATGATTGAGACATCATCTTTACTGACAGCTCACTTAACGTACCATGCAATGGTGCATTAAGCATCCATCTATCTCGAGCTGCCCTCATTCACCCGCCGATGGTCACAGAAGCTGTAGCAGTAACATCGACAGCTCCCAAGTAAATCGCGCTCAAAGTTCTCCTCTTTAAAGGTCGCACCGCATACATACATATATACGAATACAAAACTCATCTCGCTATGTGCGATATCGTCATCGGTCGAGTGTACAGCTTACATTGCAATCCATTGTCAATTCATGTGACGTTTCATTCGACATAGCGGGGGCGTACAGAAGACCCAGACTAGGGTAGTGACTGTCACGAGATAAAAGAATTGACGACGAAATGCCCACAAGCCGCAAACCATGTAAACAACTCAAAACATTTTGTTAACGACTTTAGGCAGTGCATATGCCACCGCTCACTCTTTACTGCTCTTCACTGACGTTGTCGACGTGTTGTGTATCTCCCATAGGAGAACTTAAGTACCTAACTTTGCGTTGAATAATTGTTCGTCGCCCACGAAAAAGCAGACAAGGAAAAAGCTGGAAACTTAAGAGGCGAGAAAAGAAGGAAAACATCAATGAGAATACCGTGAATTTTGTAGAAGGATTCATATGATACCCTATGAAGACGAGATAAAATAGTAAACAGAACCCCGAAGATAGATATCGATAAAGCCATCTTGGACGATTTCGACTGTAGACCAAAGATACCAAATACCCAGTGATATTCCACGAGGCTCAGTGTTAAGTCCCCATAATTTGCAACAAACTCAATATGACAATAAGGCAAATCTCAACCGTTGTACTCACGAAAGAACAAGGATTCGCAGAGACATATGTACGTACGAGTATGACTTGTAGATAAAAGATTAAAATTATTTGGGTGTCAAGATATAAAAAATTCTCTGGCCCAATTAACCGCTTTTGGCATTTCCTATGTCAACTACTGACATTTAAAAATGTGTAACTGTCAAAACAAGCGTACCCTATCGACAAGACTATGCAACATTCTACAAAATTTTAAAATCCGTAAGACAACAAGAAGTGTCACTAGCAAAGCAAAACAACACTGGCCTTAAAGAAACTGCCAGCAAGATGACAATGTCCTGTGCCTTCGGTTATCCCAACCGACACTCAGACAGAGAGTGTGAGTGGTAAACGTGCGCCAAGAATTTGTTAAGACAACATCACGGAGGCTATTTGCGTTGGGCGAGGTAGACAATGACACCAGAGTAGCTGCTGCAATTTGTTGCATGTAACACCATTCGACTATCCCGCAAATTATAAATTGTGAGTAATTGCTTTGGTAGGTAATCGAACTCAAGGGCTGCAGATCCAAAGTATAGTACTTGCATCTTAAAGTAGCCTGATTTGGAGTATTTTTTATTTTTTACTTTTTTTTTCTTCTTTTTTCAATGTCAGTTTGAGAAGTAAGTGGCAGAAGAGCAGTCAATAGAATTGTCATTCAGTTTATAACTTTTATGGGCGAGGAGAATTAAATGGATATGCAGATACAACTGTCAGTAGACATTGATGTAAGACTGTATAACATTGACCAACGAAGAATGTTGTTTTAGTCACAAGTCAAAATCAAGACTTTGGATGAAATCACGTCCAAGAAAATCCTAAGACATCTACTAGGTGTTTCTTTATTGACAAATCTTCAGGAACGTGGAGAATATCATGGTAAATATTGTACTATCACTTACGATTTATTATTTTGGTTACTGGAATACTGATTTGAAGGTAATCCAGTCTATAACGTTTATAAGAGCCTTGTTTGCTAAGCTATGTTCAAGGACCCCACCTCAAGAGACTAATTTTGGCATTCCTATGCTCCTCGGTTTGTCTCCTTGAAATAGAAATTCATTCTTTGTTTTGTATCGAAGCACGATTATTTGAAATTTGTTCATATGGATGACAGATAGGCTAAGTTATAAAGTGAGCAAACGTATCAAAGACCTGCTTTCCTTTGGTACAATTGTGGAACGATATATCCAAACGCAATGCAGAGAGTCACCACTGACAAATGGTTCTCATGGTGGAAAGCAGATTGATAAAAAATCTGTCTAAGATAGTTCCAAGAAAATCGGTCAATTATTCATAAATCAACAAGCATAGATACTAAAGAAGAAAACTACGGTCTAAGAACCATCGTCCAAGCCTCGCTCGCAAAAGGTTGAACGTTTACATAAACCAAAATGGATCAACAAAGATTGCTAACGACTGCCAAACTTGTCTGCAAATATTGATTAAAAAACACAAGCAGTTCCGGTTTAAGAGCGCATCATTTGCATGGACTTCATGGAGTAGAATGAACTTGTGGTCGAGTTTGGCCCACAAATCCGGAAGGATGAAAGTATGAATAATACAAAAGTGGACGGATGGAAATTCTTATACCTACAATCAATGTTTTTCCGAGACTATATCTTGAAATTTGGAGAAGTTCAGCAGCTATTCTATATAACAAAAGTTAGCAACCTGTCATAAGAACAACCTAGGTCCATTGGCTTCTCACGCAACTCATGTTTTGCAGGTGCCCATCTGCAAGCTGCCATAAATGACGAGCTATAAAAAAATATGAAGGCGGCGATGAACATGTGAGTCGAAATGGGCCTGTCATCGAGAAGGGTCCACTCAATCTACAATTATAAGGTTAATTCTAGCCTTTGAGTCGGTTGTATAGTTCAATAAGGTCTCATAAAAATACGTCATTACTGCTTTTGTTGTGTTTGCTACTATACAACACACACTGACTCTGGTCTGGCCAATTTATGCAATGACACCAGAACTCCTGCCTGTGCCCAAGGCAAGTTTCGATCAGTATCTGAGCCATGAACGAAATGTAGTCGGATTTTCATTGCTGGCTTCAAAACAGATATAGGATGCGTCGCTGGAGTCTTTCTGGAGGATGACATTGTTAGATTTCACTCCTACATAGGAAAACTTGGGTTTGTCTTCAAAGCGAAGATATACGCAATCCCGATAGCAACTAATTTTATTTCGAGGAACTGGTAGCGTCCTTACGATTTCCAGGCTAGTTCGAGAATACAAGTCTTCACTGTAAAAAATTTATTGAGTGTTGTCTGAGTCCCAGTCACAAAAGGGAAATAAAATCGCTGATGAACTTGCTAGAAAAGACAAGGAGGTTTATTTTTCAGGACCTGAACCTATGTTAGCTCTGGCGGCGTCCTCGGTAAAGGCTTGATAGATGGGTTTCAAGTGAGCACAACTGCAAATGGCATAACTCTCCAGGTGGAAGGCAGACCAATTGAATGCTTCCTAACATCTCTAAGAGTTCAGCGGGCGGAAATGAAAATCACCGCGGCGCACTACCTGTGTGAATGTCCGGCTTACGCACGCATCAGATTGGAGGCAATTGGCGGTAATGTAGTAGGTGTTGGTACTGTAGGCACTTTCTTTGTTTGAGTACTTTGTTCTAACGGAAAAAACAAAATAAAGCTACCAAGTAGGCCATATAGGTACCAGGCTTTGACTACCCTAAAAGTGTCTGCGAACATTTTATTAACATATACGTGGACAAGTGCTTAAAGGATTCTTCTCTCGTATATTGCTACAACCAAACTACAACCTGAGATCTTAGAACATAGGCTTGTTCCTAGCAAAAATATCACGGCGAGACCCAGGGCACGAATTTGGATGTTTAACATGAAGTGCTACAATTTCCGACGAATATCCTCATCGGTCAAAGAACTCAACCATATAACTATCTCAACAGAAAAAGAAGCAAGTAAAACAAGGTTTAAAGTCAATACACAACTAAAATTAAATAGTCTATTGTTCTATGAGTCTAGGCAAATACCGACTTTCGGGTCAGACAGACAGGATATACCATATTTGTACGAATATATTCAACTATCAAGAGATTTCTTATTCTAACTCGCTTCGTTAGTTTGCATTTTTGATGAAGGGTTAAACTCAATCGGGTGGCCCATTTGATTCACCAGAAATAAGATATGAATACATACGAGTGTATCTATTCTCTAGAAGGATCTTGGAAAGCCTAGAAAACCATCACACCATGTATCTTAAGAACATGAAAAGCTATTCCCTTTACTGAAGGATATCATACTGTTCAGTGGTTGATGAATGTCATTGGGTTTGACATGTCCTTGATGGTTGTTCGTTGGTTCCGTTACTCCTTCGATTGCATAAAGTTAATGTAGTTACTGTTCTCGATAACTACCCGTCTAGACATCCTCCGCTCCATCAAAAATTCATTAAATCGAGAGCAGTCCTACTAGTACTATTTGTATGTGTTACCTTTCAGTTTAACTCGATTTCAATTCATCTAACCTCTTTGACACTTCCCAATCTCCTTGCTCTTGATATGCACCATCAAAATGAAGGACACAAACGAACTTCCTCCAATTCGTTTGGAATGATTCCTTATTCTCCCCATTTGGAGGGACTCTTTTGTCTGTTTATCTTATGTGTCTGCTTGGCTGTTTCTCTGTTTGCCCGTGTTGCCAGTGTGTGTTTGGAACTTGAAGAGTAATCGAATTTTGATTTCACCTATAATGGAGATTGCTTTGCCATCAGATTCTCCGTTTCTATCAGAAAACAGAGTGCTAGAACATTAAAGGAATCCGAAAAAGGATTTTTCTCGGCAGAGACCGTTTGTCTCAAATGGTCTGGAACTTGGAACTCAAGTGGATTCTTTTTGAGGTCTGGGTGAACGACTGGTTTTTTGTGCCAAAGTGTAATCAATTAAAATTATTTACTGGTTCTGTCGCTTGTCATCGTATTCTCTGTTTTAGAGGACGAGAGAGAGTAATTTTTGTTTTTTAGTTGATAATCCTTTGAAGTGATTTCTATCTAGAATGATTGGAGTATGCAGGAAGTGGATTGTTGATTTTGGTGAAGGATTGCTGATAGTACTTAAAATTTCAGGACATAAAGGTTGATGTGATTGAAATGTTTGTTTGTCGGAATGTTGTCAGAGTGACATGCTGGAATAAGTGGTCTTTGATGTGTCGTCAGTAGAGATTTTTTTTTTTAATTGAAATTGCAGAAGGCAATGATTAAATGTGGACTATATGATGTAGATATGAGCTTTTGCTCTTTTTCTTCTTGTAGAAGTACCTACAAGTTCTGTTATTGAAGGAGGTCAAAGAGCATGAGAAATAGTAAGGTGAAGGGAATGTACCTTGTTTAACCGTTTGATAACTCTCAACAGGAGTAGTAGTTTTAAACTGATTCTGCAGAGGGTTACAGTCATTACTTGGCAGCTCTATGTTCTTGTTTTTATAGTTATGTCTCTTGTTAATGTATCTTAAAAGATGCCCAGATTGCGAAGGCCTTGTATCTTGACTTGCGTTGCAATTAGGTTACAGGTAAATTAGATACGTTTATTGGCACAGTCCACGTACACGTGAAATTAAGCCAGGAACTGATTGTTTGTAAAAAGTCTCACTTCAAAAAGTACGGCATACCATTTTTTGTCTTGTAAACTTGGACTTGAAAATGTCCAAAACAACTTGAAGTTAATCCTTCTTGCATAAAACTTAATTTTCACTGCTTTGGTGTTACGTATATTACTTTAGGCTGCACCACCCTCTATAATTCGTCGTTACTCTGAATAATGCAGCGTTGATGGTCACACCTAGGTATCTGATCACCGGTTTTTACTTTATATTTTGAAATAAGGTGCTCACCAAAATGATTTCTCAACAAGTCCATTGTTTCACGCGCTGTATGGCTCGTAGCGTCGTCTTGTTGAAACCAGAGCTCACCGAGACCATGTGTTTGAATTTCAGGAAACACATAGTTCGTTAACATGACACAACACCGGTTACATTCTGATCCTCATTTTTGAAGAAATACGGACCAATGATTCCACCAGCCCATAAACGACACCATACCGTTGTTTTTAATGGATGTAATGGTGCTTGGTGCTCTTCGGGTTGCTCTTTAACCCAAATATGGCAATTTTGCTCATTACCATTGAGCCATAAATGGGTTTCATCACTGAACAAAATTTCACTATAAAACACTGGATTTTCATTGAGTTTTTCCAGAGCCCATTCATTGAAAATATGACGCCAATTCAAGTCGCCTGACTTTTATCCTAGCACAAGTTGAATTTTGTACGCTTTTGGGGTGAGATCCTCACGTAAAATACGCCAAGATGTCGAAATGATTCGTCACGGTCTTTGCGTACACTCTCAGCTACAGCTGCTATAGTTTCTTCACTACGCACTGGATGTGGTCTAACCGGTCAAGTAGCATTAACTAATGTAAACTGGAACTCAAATTTGCGAATGATATTGGCAATAGGTGGTTTCAGTAGGTCGATTATGAGTTATGAGTAACTTCTTCGAATCGCACGAAAAACATTTCTCACAAAACGCTGATTTTCGTAATACAGCTGCATAATTTGGAGACGCTATTGTGGTGTGAGTCTTTCCATGATGACTTGCAAACGATACTGAACAAAAATGACAAAGCAGTTTGATAGAAGTCTCGCGTGATCTGTCAGAAAAAGTCTATTGAAAATCAAACCTTTAGATGAATCACCCCTTAGTACTAGTAAGATGTACTGATTTCGTTTTACGTTCGACGGGCTCTAAATCTACCGTCTCACTTTTCAGATACCTTCGTTCTCAATATTCTCTATTTTTTTCAGGTATTTCATGGCCCAAACGAGTGCAATAACATCGGCAAAGCCTACGATTTTTGCCTTGTTTGGGATTTCAAGCCTTAGAACCATGTCATACCTAATGTTTCACAGGATGGGACCGATCCTTGTGGTATCTGGTATTAACATACTCCATCGTCGGTATCAAAGAACAGGAAATGTTTCTCAAAATAACTTAGTATAATTTTAATTAGGAACCTTGTCAACATCATTTGCTTTAAGAGAGTGCACTATACGTCTTATACTTGACGTCCAGCGTTGGTACATTATCTTGTTTCTTTGTACCTCTTCTCAATTTACTCTTCCAGTTTTGATTGCAGATTGCAGTTATCCTCCGTACAGCTTCTGACTTAACTTGAGAGTGCCCCGACTTAATTAATTGCCACCACCGGTCGGTTACATATGATTCGCTCCAGTATTTTACCCATTGTGTCTAAAAGACCTATAATACAGTTTTTTCCCTTAAGGCAGCAGCACTAGATATTGTGTTTTCCATTGGTCCCAAGAAACCCTTTTCTTAGACACTTTTTATACATTTTTACAAATTGTTCTGTGTTTGTTTTGATGGCTAGTCTAAGAACCTTGTTTGGTATGTAATCGAATACAGGTAACTTTATATTATCTAATCGTCTCCATCATTCAGGAATTGCATTGAACGAGGGTAAGGGTGCTCTAGAGCCTGGAAGTATCCCAAGGACTTACATCTGCAGGCTTACAGAGTTCATTAATGCGGTTGCTTTTGCTAATTTTAGGTCCCTAGCTTACTTTGTATTGCACCCGTAGATTTAAATGCGATGGCAAACCTCTGGATCGCTGGAATAGTCTTCTAACTCTACGGCACTTGCAGCGTAGCTCTGCTATCTCTTGGTTTCACTAGTGGCCGGCGAATTATTGACGTCTTCCGGACCATGGATGCATCCCAAGGGCTTGTTACTTGTTTAGTAATCTCATTGACCATAGCATTTGCCATTCCTTCGCCCAGTGAGCTTATTTTAAACCCCATTCGATGTGCCTTCTTTGGTGGACGTTCCTAGTTTGCTCAAACTGAATAGCCAAGTAAGGTTGATTTTTTTTTTATCTGAGTCTTACTTATTCTCGCATGCAGCATCCAAAAAGGTTTCTTAACTGAACAAAGTCAATTTCCACTTTCAATAAAATGGATGGATAAAGGAAGAAATCTGTGAAGACAAAAGTAGATAACGACTCTTATCATTCAGGTCATAAACTAGGTTATTATTGGAATAAAACTGGCTTACAACCATCTTTTGTAAATGGAACTGCCATAAAATCGAGCAATAAAATTCGTTGTAGTTAAAATAGGATTCCAAACATCTAGTTATGTGTTTCGTGGTATACATAGTTGTTCAATGCCGTAACGTGTCTACGTCTAGCCTCCCGTTTCTCCGGAAATATCACAGATTGAAGAGGACGAATGAAGAGTATTCTATGCCATTATATGTAAAACAGGACAGGTATCGGTTGATCTGTGGCCTATTGACCCGGCGACAATTTGCCATCGACAACGAAGAACGCCGTATAGGTTCCTTAACATTCAAGATTCTTAAAACTAGAGCAGGAATTCATGGATATCATAAAGGAAAGCAACTGGAGAAAGATTTCTGCTCCAAAGTGCAAAGCCAATGATTACCACTCGCGAACATGGGCTCTTACTTACCCAAAAACCAGATAGCGCTTTATGTCCTATTCACCTTATTATAACAAGAGGTCTATAACTTAACTTCGTGGGGTTTGCTAAGAGATGGCGTAACTTGTATTATTCCATTCGAACATCCGTTGGGAAGCTACTGTCATTGTACGTCATTTCAGTATATGTCATTCATTTTTTTTTTTCACTCAAATATGTCGAACTTTTTGCAGGGAGTTCTTCTTCATTACTGAAAACTGCTCCCGAAAGTCATCGTATTTTGGTGGAAGTTTATGGTGAATATGCGCTAGCTGCGCGAACGTGTCAAAAGTGGTTTGCACGATTTAAAAGTGGTAATTTTGGCTTGGAAGGCGATGAACGTCCTGAGCAGTCAAAAAAGGTTGAAGATGAAGAACTGGAAGCATTACTCTATGAAGATTGTTGCCAAACACAAGAAGAGCTGGAGAATCTTTTGGTGTTACTCAAGCAGCCATTTCAAAATGTTTAAAAGCAGCTGGGTATATTCAAAAGCGAGGAGATTGAGAGAGAGACGTCGAAAGGCGGTTTTGCATGTCCGAAATGCTGCTGCAATGCCACAGAAGGAAGTCATTTTTGCATCAGATTGTTACTGGTGATGAAAAATGGATCCATTACGACAACCGCAAGCGCAAAAAATCATATGTGAAACCCGGCCAACCAGCCAAATCAACGGCAAAGCAGAATATCCATGGCGCGAAGGTAATGCTCTGTATTTGGTGGGATCAGGTGGGTGTGCTGTATTATGGGCTGCTATGGCCGGGTGAAACCATCAATTTACAACGCTACCGAACACAATTAATCCGTTTGAAGAGAGCAGTAGCCGAAAAACGCCCTGAATATGCGACCAGACACGAGGCAATTATTTTCCATAATGACAACGCTCGGCCCCACGTTGCTATTCCGGTTAAGAACTATTTGGAAAACAGTGGATGGGAAGTCATACCCCACCCGCCTTTTAGCCCAGACCTTGCTCCTTCTGACTACCATTTGTTCCGGTCGATGCAGAACGCCCTCACTCAAATACGGTTCACATCAGAGCAGAATATCAAAAATTGGTTTGATTCATTCTTGGCTGCCAAGCCGGGGACGTTCTTTTGGGATGGGATCCACAAATTGCCAGAAAGATGGGAAAAAGTCATAGCTTCAGATGGGCAATACTTTGAATGATACTATTGTACATGTTTTTCTTAAATGAACGTTCAAATTTTGAAAAAAAAAACCCACGAATTAAAATATATACCCAATATTTACGTACGATTCCAGGGTAAGCTTAGGTTCAGTGCTACGTTCCACTAAGCTATAGGGATAAAGATGACGAGGATGAGATTTACAGCATATAGAGCGCAGCCACCATTTCAACTACTAATGGAGATATGGTTATCGTGATGAAAGATTTTAACGCAAAAATATTAGCTGCGTCTCTATTAATCAACATCATACATGGAACCAGATTGATTCTTTTAAATTGAACTTAATTGGAAATTCAATTCGATACGTTCGTAACAAATGTGGAACGAATCAGCAATTATCCCAATTATCAGCAATTGGCCCAATGTGTAAAGGTAAAGTACCCACAGGCGCTTAGGGACGGGATCTTTTAACTCGCTAACAGAAAACAAAGCAACTTACCATAAACGTAGAAACAATATATATCTGCTGACTTCCGATGAAGGACAGCTTGCCAGATGGCAGAAACATTGCGATTTGGACACAAGCTCAGTTAAGTCTCCCGCTCAGAAAATTACGCATTTGGTAAGGACACTGAAGAAAAATAAGGCAGTTTGCATATTAGCCAGACTGAACTCTTTCAGGCTACGCCCAACACTTTGGCGTAAATCGTACAATCACCAACGAAGCACGGGAAACCGAAGCCTCCACTTGAAGGAAAAAGGCTTGTTAAGCTGTCAATATGTAAAGCAACTGAAGAAACTAGACATACGTTATAATAATTGTGAATCGAGTGAAAGAATGTCGAGCGTAGATCTTCGTTAAATTTGATCTTGAGAGAATTCTAGAAGACTTTCGACAGCTTGAATGGAGATGGATGCTCTATTTGCGTTTGAGGGGCATTATTACAAAAGTATCTTATGATGGCAGTTAATGTCATATCTTACAGAAATTTAATTTGTAATTTTTCAGAGGAATTTGAAATTCGCAGCGAATAACGAAGAGGACCGTGATGCGATCTGAGATGCATCATCATCTGCATCAGATGGCCATACAACTTCGAATTAAAAGCAAACAAAGTAGGGCTCTGAATAAATTTGGATAAAAACGGCTATAATCACTTCAAATTCTCAACGTAACACCAGCGTCTCTCAGTTCTACATAGATGGGCAATAAGTCGAGAAAATAAGAAGATCTCTGATGTGGATAGCAGAATTCGCAAAGCGAAAGTTGAAAAGCTGAAAACAAATATCGATTGTGAAAACAGCGCAATTTACGAGTAAAGTTCCTGGAAAGTAACCAACGTAGATATCATCGCAATATGTTATGCTTAACGTAAGTGAGTTTTATGAGATTTGAGCCTTACCTCTGGTTTGGGGTCTTGCGATGAATAAGACCTTTGCACTATGCTTTATCAAGGAATCAAAAGATTGCTTTATTTGTAAACTTTGTATTTAAACCCAACTCTCTGGTCACACAGGAGTTTCCTTCTTTGGCAGAGAGCTGAGTATGTATAGAGAAGGTGGATAATTGTCTCTTCCTACTTCTCGTCGATGCAGCTTCTACAGAAATCATTTGTTAAGGCGCCAAGCCTTCTTGCATGTTTGCCTATAAGGCAATGTCCAATGATGACACTTATGATGGCGCTGAAATGTATCCTATTTAGAGAGATCAAGTTCTATCCTAGAGTGTGAGTTCATCGGACTTAAAATTCCCTGGAATGTCTCTGTGTTCCGGTACCCAACATAGATACATCAGTTTTAGATCAATCTGTATAGAAGTGGATTGACTTGTCTTCCATGAAAACATCTTCCTCCCTGAAACATCTAGAGGCGATGCTTGCATGAAAGTCTTTATCAAACTAATGTTGGAGTATACTGCAATCGATGTTCTCTATGAGGATTTCTATTATTTTAACAATATTAGCGTAGACAATATTAAATATTTGTCCGCTAGTGACAGCTACTTGCGTGCTGAAGGCATCGAGGGGTGTCAAGTGATCATATCCCCAGAGAAAGAAAATAGTCTAAAGGTGTGATATCGCACGATCTAGGCGGCCAATTTAACGTGAAATTAAGTGCTCACCAAAATGATTTCTCAACAAGTTCATTGTTTCACTCGCTTTTAGACTCGTAGCCGCCGTCTTGTTGAAACCAGAGGTCACCGAGACCATGTGCTTGAATTTCAGAAAGCACATATTTCGTTAATATAGCGCGGTAACGGTTACCATTGATGGTAACATTCTGATTTGCCTCATTTTTGAAGAAATATGGACCGATGATTCTAACAGCCCATAAACCACAAAATACCGTTGTTTTTAATGGATGTAATGGTAGCTCTTGGAACTCTTCGGGTTGCTCATCAGCCCAAATACGGCCATTTTGTTTATTAACGTATCCATTGAGCTAGAAATGAACTTCATCACTGAACAAAATTTCACGATAAAACACCGAATTTTCATTGATTTTTTCCAGAGCCCATTCACTGAAAACTGGGACATAAATTTGCGAATGGTATTGGCAGTAGGTGGTTTCAGTAGGTGGATTATGAGTTATGAGTAACTTCTTCGAATTGCACGAAAAACATTTCCCACACAACGCTGATTTTCGTAAAACAGCTGCATAATTTGGAGACGCTATTGTGGTGTGAGTCTTTATATGATGACTTGCAAACGATACTGAACAAAAATGACAAAGCAGTTTGATAGAAGTCTCGCATGATCTGTCGAAAAAAGTCTATTGAAAATCAAAACTTACGATGAATCACCCTATGGAACAAAGGGCTCCGCTTATGCATAGACATGGTGGTCTATGGACTCTGCATAGATTTCTGCAGTTGACTGCTTTGTCTAAGCCCATCCACCAGACAATAACTCCGTAGGTGAGTATCGATTTTATTAACGAGATATGTAACCAGTGGGTTATGCGCGGTTGAAGGCCTCATTTGTTCCTAATGACTTTTTTAAAAAGAGAATAAAACAACTGTTGCTTTCTTGAGACTTTCTTGAATTTAAAGTTTGCAGTTCAGTTTTCTGTCAAAAATGAGATCCAAATTTTTTCTTGTATCTTGGTACCGTGTATTGGGACAGGGTCTATGATTTGAATATCATGTCCTGGAAAAGAGGTTTACTCCCAAGATTTAGCTGAAGGAGTTCTTTAATGATATGAAGATATGAAGATGAGACCGCTATCATCCGCATATGCAATCACCCTGCTACTACCCCTTCCAGGTATATCAGCAGTTCATTACCCAGTAGGTTCCAGAGAAGGGAAGAAAGGACACCGTAGCCCCACCCAGCTTGGAGGCGTCCAATTGATTCATCGAGCTGCAGAGTTGACGACGCAGTCATGATTCGGGATGTGTTGACGTTGTTAAAGGCACCCTCTATGTCAAGCAAATCGAGCAGTGTGTACTTTCTATATTTAAGGGATCGTTCGATGTGGCCAGTCAGTGAGTTTAGAGTCGTTTCCACCTACTTTCCTTAACAGTAGGCATGTTGAGCCGTTGCCAAAATTGGCTGATCAATTTTATCTCGTACATGGATATCAATCAGTCGTTCTAGAGTTTGCAGAAGGAAATTCGATCGGCTTATAGGTCTGAAACCCTTTGAGACAACATGAGAGCATATTTCGGCTTTGGGAATGAAAACTACATGCACTTCTCTCCATGATAGTGGAATGTGGATCATATTGCATGTTTTTAGTAAAGGTTATGTGTAAGTTCATATTATCGATCATAATTCCTGAGAGCAGCCAGCGATGTCGCACACATTTACCTTATGAACAATGCAAACTCTTCAGCAGGTTAGTTTTAGCAAATATGTACGGATGCACTTATATTTCTAAGATTTGTATAGAAGTTGGTTAAGAAAGTTTTTTCTCATTTGTCACTTTAGTGTCAGCAATTGGGACTTCGAGCAATTAAGACCACTACTTAGCAAAAGTCATTTTTCTGTTGTGTTCCTCAAAATCAGATCAGGATGAAATACATTTGGAGTAGTCGCAGATGTTCCGAATTACTTAACAAAGTAATACTTAGGAATACAAAATAGCAATGGTTTGCTATACGGTTTTGTTTAAAAAGACATTTCATAGCATTTCTGACCGTCTATAGATGGCCAAGTCGTTTTCAATTCACATCCCATCTAAGAGGTTGGCTTCATCTCAGTTTTTGGAAATCTATTTCCATAGAGAAGCCGGCAGTACTTCCACGAAAGATTTCTACTATCATAGCAGCTAATCTGCCATTTAACAGCAAGTCGCGTACAATAGCACCACGTATCGTAACAGCCACATTTCTAAAGTACACGCCATTAAGGATATTCATTCAACTACTTCCTGTTCCTGAATGCAGCTCACATATACGCGCACACACAAATTTATCTTCTTTTAAAAATCTCCTTTTTGTCTAGACGCTATAATGTTGTAAATCATAACGTTGGTCGTGTCTGGTACTGGCTCATAAAAAGAAAAAACGACGTCCACAATCTAGTAGATTCCGACCGACCGACAGTCAACAGCCCAAAATCCCAGCGCAAGGACAACAAAATTTCACAAAAGGCGCATCATCCTCCTCTCATACTCATACTCAAGTTCAAGTTCGTGTGGATTATCTTTTGTTTTTTGCCAGGAATATCCCTATTACCTCTATTCTCATTCCAATCACTAGCAATCTGTTGGGACCCAGTGTTTTTTTTTTCTGTTTTGTTTTTTGTGTAAATCTCTGCAGGACATGCATGTACGGAAAGCATATTTGTTCTATGTGTGTTAATCATCATCATGGACACACACAGGACTATTCAAGGAGCAAAGAAACGAGAATCATTTATGCAAATCCCGTCGTATATTTTCAACAGCAAATCATCCGCAGACATACTCTGAGTTCAGTCCAGCTTTGGTCTGGTTCGGTCATTCATTTAATCCTTTAGAAGTTGTAGACGTAGACTATCCCACCGATAGCCGATGGCGTATCTTCCATGTCCCATCATACCGCTCAACCGTTTCTGCTCAACCCCATTCCCTCTCCAACTTCAATGTTTTTCATTACGCGAAAGGACTCTACAAAAAAAAAAAAAAATGGAGGAACAAACAAGCGCTGCATACGAATAGACACCCAGTCTTCAGTTAATGTACAGCGAAACAGCAGGAAATGAGTTCGTGACATGGTCTCAGTGCTTGTATCCGGCACACAGTTGGAACATCATTTATGTGTGGATATCCTTCTGTGATGACCCCACTGACCAATGGACGACCTCGGGTTTCCTCTTTATCCTTTTTGACACTTTCAAATTGCCACACTGCTTTCCTTTTCAAGATATGAATACTGAGTGGAGGATGAGTACTATACGAAGGATATCCGTATGCAAATTTCATCATTTGATGGGCGGTTTGATACAATTTTATGAATATCCACTCATAGAGGGCGTTACGGGAGTTTTTTGCCTTGTCGATTTTGGTATGGGAATTACAAAGAGAAAGGAAAATGCATTTGCGCTGAAAGGAATTCAGCGAATATCATGTGACATATACCAAATGAAACGACGAATAGAGGGTAGAAATGTTTAGTAGTCAGTTTGGATACTTAACAAATAGTATGTTGGTCTTTGTTGACATTGTAATGAAACCTTGGTATAATTCTCGTTGCACGGAGAGATACCTCTATAAGCCGACATGATAGGTCAGCCCAATATCTTTTCCTGGCAAATTGTGATCCCAGCTTTGCAATCAACAGTGTTACCTACATCCAGACACATGACTTGGTGGCCCTCTTTCAGGACTATTTTAGCATATTTAAGGTCAAGGTCAGAAAGATGCTTCAGAAGCAGCTGTCACACCATCTGAAGTAGGGATAGTGGCAGATAAACTCAAACTAAGTAAACTGTACTTCTTATAGTACTTCGGGGTAAATGGCCCTTTGTATGCAAGGGGTACTATTTACAATACAAAAGGCCTCTAGGCTACTATGATAGATACTCGTCTAGTCAATTCCCTGCTGTTGGCGACACATACTACCTGTAAAGGCAGTGCAATGAAGTACTAATAGATCACATAAATCCAAGCAACTCGGTGAGCCCCTAGATTGCTATTAAGCAGATCAAACCGCCATCCAAAAACGGCGATGGAATAGACCCAAGGACTTTTATTATTATCTCCTCAGCATAACGTAAAAATCGTCTTACTTGTCACAGTCTGAATCATACAAAGATCTAATCTTATCGGTTCGCTTCCATTGTAATAAGCTCGGTTACCACGGTGTTCTTCTGGTATTCTGATACTTTAAATAGGCCAACATTGACTTACAGCCTGACCTATGATGAGATTTGACGCCGGATTGCTGCACGTCCCGTAAATGTCCCTATACTTAGCTCGATGTCCTGCATTTTGTCGCGAAATCCAGTTGAAAAGTTTCCAACAAGCTATCAGAAATGCCGACTGGCCACCATAACGAAAACCACCACCTTGATTTGACGATGAATGCCCCATTCAGAGAAACAGAATGCATATACCATATAGCAGTGCTGCAAAGTACAACTTGGGCGGCTCATGAGCTATACGAGTCTTCTCGCGAATCGCTAGATCGAGAAAATGTAGTGATTTTGTAGCGTATAACAATAAAAAAGGGAACCTTGTGATAGATGCGCAGCAGCGGAAAAACTATTTCTGCAGACTTAGACTTAGTGACGACAATCAAAAACCCGCTGTCAGGCAAAACCATCCATTTAGCCAGGGCGATGATGGTCGAAGATTCAATAAACCCAACCTCAACGAAGTAAGGATAGCTAAATTCAAATCTAAATCACACAAGGCAGTCGATTGTTTCAGCATAGCTACCGATCTTTTTAAAGCACTGGAAGATAACTCTATGAAAAGTATGTACCAAATCTCAAAATTATGGTCAGGCGGAGAAAGAAGTGACTTTAGACTGCGCCAATCTCCCAAACAACACCTATAAGGCCTTTTCTACTGTACTATGTAATTACCCAAAACCTTAAGTCAAACAAGTGGTTATTCCTTATCAGTGTGGTTTTAAGCCTAAAAAGCCCGCGCAGATCTTGGATGATACTTTTGAATGATTCTAAATTTAGAGGTGGATCATGGAGAAAACTCGCTGTTTCGTGAGGCTTGGTTTTGATTTTACTTCGACATATAACGCGAAGAAGGTCCGATACGCTGAATGATTTACACATTGTCACCCAGCGACCTGTTTCTTTGCCATTTACAAGTATTGAAGGAGAATCGGCGTAATGGTTGCCAGGTACATGCCAGGTATATACAATTCCAAATACATGCCGACATCGGAAAATGATACACAACGCTCTATAAAACATTGATCGTCCCAGTTCTCTTTAAAAAGGATGATAAGGCGCTTGGCCCTATCTTCATCAACGGTAGTTTGATGGAGGAATTAACTATGAACTATACAGGTTGTACTGCGACATAGACTTAGCTAAAAGATTTAAAATTCATCGGCTTAGACGGGTGTAACATGAAGAACGTATGGACAACAGCACTCTGGCTCGGAAAGTATTAGAATCCAGCGTCGTGAGAAAATGCAATAGAGAACGGCTCCAGGAACTTCAACTTATTTGGCACGCAAAGTTTGAAACAGCTGGCATATTATATGGTTGGTTGTATGGCCCAGGTCAATTTCAAACTGCAGTGCTATCTCGGTAAGTAAGTTAGATACTTAGTCTTTCTGACCACTTTGATCTCATTTTAGAATATCTTTTGCAGGATCTTGAAAGGAATACGAATATACGATGGCTCCAACGGTAAGTACTTTTCGACTTTGATATATCCAGAATGTCTAAGCTTGGTAAGACATATAGTAAACAAACCGTTTTGACATATAAGCGATTTTATTTTGGCGTCATATACTTTTGGTTGTGTGAAAATGTCTGATTTTATGTCAAATAATCGTCATTTGCGGGAAGTAATGATCTTCTTCTTAAATTCGAAGAAAACGGTTGCTGAAGCGTTTCGAGAGCTCCAAAAAGTTTACGAAGATGCTCCCCTAAGTGCAAAAACGTGCCGTTATTGATTCCGTCGCTCCAAAGACGGTAATTTCAATGTAGGCGACCTTCCGCGTGAAGTAAGGCTGAAGGTAAGAAGAACTTGCCTCAGCATTAGGAGTTACCCTCCAAGTTTCCAAGCTATTTCATGCGCTAGGATTGATCCAAAAGTAAGTTACTTGAGGTCCTTATGATTTGAAGTCAAGGTACTTCGAACGTCGTTTTTTCGCCGGCAAAAAATTCTGATTTTCTTCACGTGACGGGTGATGAAAAGTGGATTCATTACAGCAACTCCAAGAGAAGAAAGTCATGGGAACCGCCCGCCCAGATCGGTGTTATTTATTATAACATCACTGGTGAACGGTATCGATTTCAATTGATGCGATTAAAGCATTGCGCGAAAAACAGCCAGAATACTAGCAGAGACACGAATCCCGTGCAACACTGATGTTGGAGTGGTTGCTGGATGGGCTAAATGCAACGAACTTACAACTAACACGTACCAAGACCCACTTGTTGAGGATTCACTGGCTCCAGTTTGACAACCACCTCTGGGAAAAATATCGAAACCTAATACACCTGAGTTTCAAACTACTACACCACCTGCCTGCGCACTGGTGAAAAGCCAGTAAAAGGGTATTCATATCCCCTTGGTGCGCGCGGAATTATAAAAAAATTATAAAAAAGTTGTGGTCCGTTTTAGAGGGGATGACCTGCTTTACTCATTACCGAAATATTGAGCCTTTGAAGCGAGCCCTTGTCCTCACTATCGATATCTTTCCGATGAATGAGGTCTGCAAGGAAATTGATGATCGGCCAGCACGTCTGAGTACTTTAATTCAAATGTCGATCATTTCGAAGTCTTCCATAACTTTCAGCTAGGAATTTCACAAATAAAGAGAATAAGTTCGTTTGGCATAAGTTTTTCTTTGCATCAGTACTTATGACTAGACTGGGTAGTGTAGATGGATATCTGCCTAGGTTTTGAGATGTAAAATTTTGGATTTTGGATCTCTGCTTCTAAAACCTGCATCGTAATTGGCTAATCGGCGAAGATTTTTGACTTCCCATTACTTCAAAGAAAAAGTCTAAAAGTGTGATATCACACGATCTAGGTGGCCAATTAACAGGTCTGAAACGCGAAATTAGCTCTCAACCAAAGTAGTTTCTCAATATAGCCATTGTTTCGCGCGCTGAGTGTGACGGAGCCCCGTCTTGCCGAAGCCCGACTTTCCGAAGCCCCGTCTTGCTGGAACCAAATGTCACCGACATCACAAGCTTCAATTTCCGGTAGCAAAAAGTCCATTTTTATGGTGCCGTAGCGTTCGTCTGTTATGTTCTCTCCGGCCTCATTTTTAAAGAAATACGGGCCGATGATTTCATCAATCTATAAACATTGTGGATATAGCGGTAGTTCGACATACTTTTCACGTTGCTCGTCTGCCCAAATGCGGCAATTTTCTTTATTTACATAACCGTTGAGCCAGAAATGGGTCTCATCACTGAACAAAATTTGATGCGAAAACCGCGAAAACTTCATTGAGCTCTTGTAGACTGCATTGATTGAAATGTAAGCGTAAATTAAAGTTTGGCGGCTTCAATTCTTGAACGAATTGGATTTTGTAAGACCTTAAACCAAGATCCTTTTTTAAAATTGATTGCTCACGGTCTTCAGCCACACTTGCTGCTATAGCCGCAATGTTCTCCTCAATACGGGCTGGATGTATTCTATTTGGACGCGTATTATTCAATAACGTACACTAAGACTCGAATTTGCGTATGATTAAGGCAATAACGGACTCGGAATATCCATGATGTACACCATATGTTGCTCAAAGCGCACGAAAAACATTTTTCAAAGAACGCTGATTTTCATACAACAGCTGAATAATTTAAAAACTTTGTTGAGGTGTGAGCCATTTAAGTTCTTTATTGGCGCCTCCCTACAAAAATATGGCAAAAAAAAAAAACAACGTATTAAGAAGAGACAATTTGCCTGGATCATGGCATGGTCGGTATGACCAGATATAATTTTTTTTTTTTTGTATTGCCATCTTAGGCCGTTTAAAAGTTATGTTCATGTGGATCATTTATCGCACACTTGTCGAATTTATGACTCAGTTGAAAAGTTTTATGTTCCACCATCATTTAACTCCTGATCCGGGAGCCTGCATTTATCATTTCTTCTTGTTTTTGCTTTGTATAGGTGTGGTCCGTGATAGCCGGCAGAAGACCAGAAAGTCACAAAAGTGATCATTGGGATCAGCATGGGAACTGTTCCCGCATTCGGTATAAGCCTCCGTCCAGATATAGCCGTGGTAATGCTAAGGTAGAGATACTATAATCTGCTCGGCTTCTTTAAATTGGTTCTTTCCCTGTGTATTTTTACTCTTTTTCACTTGAAAAGATACTTTTGGAGAGCATTAGATAACCGCTAAAA
Organism: Volucella inanis; assembly: GCA_907269105.1. Lineage (NCBI taxonomy): Eukaryota > Metazoa > Arthropoda > Insecta > Diptera > Syrphidae > Volucella > Volucella inanis. The sequence continues at coordinate 42,282,925 of OU026153.1, forward strand.
TGCTCTGTAAATTGATTGCATCGAACGCGACTGTATTCTTCTTCAATTTCCTTGGCTATCAGGGTGTAAAATCATTCGATTAGGTTGCAATTCTCAGTCGTGCCACTTTAAGTCAGTCACTTAAACAGGCATGTTTATGTTATGACCGCATATGTTAGGTACCCTTTCCAAATGCCAAAGATATTGAACACTCGCAGGATTGGTAGGTATAACAAATACCACTCGCCGTCTAAAACCGGTATACGAAGATTCCTTATAAACATTTAATATGGAGCCAAATTGGTCAAATTTACGATACCAGGAGCTCTGAAGCAAGCTTGAGGTCGGAAAGATACATACAATAACTACTATGGACAAATTCGTAATAGTGCTTGTGCCAAAAATGTTAAGAGAATTTGAACTCGGATGTTGCGTCGTTGGCTGGATTAAGCAAGATTGTTAGACGGCGCGAACCAAGGGGTATATTAACAAGAATCTTTGAGTTCCCAAGAGCTCGTCCAGAACGACGGAAGAATAATCGCTTACTGATCGAATGATTTTCTTCTTCGTCTTTACAACTTCAAAAGAAGTTGTGGTACTTACGGGTAATGGGACACTACTGCTCTTGGCATAACTACCTATAAGGCAATTAACATATTTCCTATAAATAGATGGAAAGACTTTTATCTGGTGATGAAGTGTTACTTGATCGAAGCGTTACCATATAATACTGAGCTCGGAAATCAGCTTCGTTCCTCCTAGTCCCAAGAGTTGTTGCCTATTTTTAGTTAAAGGAAGGGGTAGTTTTTTATCCTTCTGTTTGCTTCTGTTTCCCCAATATCTCTGCCACTTTACTTTGATATCTTGTTACGACGTGACTTGGCAGTACTGCAGAACAGGACTGGGGTTGACAGTTGATATCACACAGAATGAGGGGAATTCCGAGGTGGTGAATCCCGAGAAGACTTCACGAGAAGTCAAACAAAAAGGAATTAGTTTGCATAAAGTACTTACAGTTTCGAGTTTGGATTTGCTGGTACAGTCGCTTGATATCTTCGTGATAAAAGAGTGTGATCACCTTCGAGAACTACCAATTCTACCATCCATATGATATCCAATCGCGAAATCTCTTTGGACTTGACGATTTGAAAGTTGCTTATAACTCGAGAGGCTGACAACGATGTCTTGATTACTACGAGATATAGAATAGGATGAGCCCTTTACGACCTTTACGGTCGCATCTTATTCAGCTCAGAAACCCTTTTTGCATACCTGTCAATGCGATTCTGGAGAGAAAATGGAAGATTAAAGGCCTACTTTTCCTTAGAGTCAGTTGGCATTCGTTCCACATCTAATACGCTGGATTCAAAGTAACATGAATGTGCGCTGAAAATAAAAATCCACAAAATATCTATCCTTGGAAACATCACCATACCAAATTCTTTTCTAATGGCTATGCGCAGACTCCAGTGTCTGCTGTCTGTTGAATCAAAAATTAAACGCGATCCAACATTAAAGAAATATCTGGTTGGAACAATCTACAACTATGAGGAGAAAAGATAAGAGAGTTGAAAAAAGAAGAAATTTTACCATGTGGAAAGTCATGGTATATCTGTTGTCGACATCCCCTCTAAATCTTAGCGTCAAAGCTTGACATTTGCAAAAGTCACGTAGCAAAGATTTTTTACAATTTTAGAAATGGATTTAAATTTGCAACAACGAACTTCTATTCAATTTTGTGTAAAAAACGGATTTAATAGTGCGCAAATGTTGGAAATTTTAGAAAAGTGTTTTGGAAACGATTTTTTAAAGAAAACGGTCTTTTACCAGCGGTAAAAGTGGCAAAAGAGATGATTTGCGAGGCTGAATCCGATTTCACATTTATCAAAAGGATCATTACTGGAGACGAGACGTGGGTTTATGAGTACGACACGCAATCCAGACATCAGGCAAGTGGCAGCGTTCACCAAATGAGCCGAGATAAAAAAAAAAACACGTCGAAATGCTCACGGTTTTCATGGATTACAACGGTGAAGTGCATCATGAATTTTTTCCAGAAGGCCAGACAGTAAACAAAGAGTATTATTTGGGAGTTATGAGACGTTTTCGTGAAGCAATTCGCCAAAAGAGACTAGAATTGTTGGCAGAAAACTCGTGGATTTCGCATCATGATAACGCACCGTCGTACAGTGCGATCATTATTCGTAAATTTTTGACGAAAAATGCAACAAACACCATCCAACAACCACCGAATTCATCTAACCAGAACGGGGAACGCGTTTCAGCAGCCGAGAGGAAGTAATGAAAAAATCGCAGGAAGCACTGATGGACATACCGAAAACCGAATACAAAAAATGTTTCGAGGATTGGATCAAGCGCTGGCATAAGTGCGTTGCAGTCGATGGGGATTACTTTAAAGGAGACAATATAGATTAAGATGAATAAACTTGTATTTTTTTTCACCAGGTTCTCGTACGCGAAGGTGACACATCTAGAGACCCAGAAATGCTGGTCAAACTTGGCAAACTAGGATACATTTAAAACGGAAACTCAAATCGATGTATAAAAGACCACCCAGAGGCTGTACACGCTATCATTATGTTGACGGCTTGTTACAAAGCATCGAGTCTGAAGAGGAGATGATCGCAATGGCAACTACGGTAAGACGCAGACGAGAAATTGGTCATCAAATTCTAAAAGCGTCTTGGTAGCTTTGACGGGATTAACAACTCAAGTTAGCAAAACCATTATCTAGTTCAGTACTGTATTCGAGAAGGTTCTTGGACTATGGTGGTATCCATGTAGGGGTGTACTAACATTTTCTGAAAAATTCGCAAAGGATGTCTTCGACGAAACTACATTTCCAAACAAGCGTCAGATTCTGCGAGTAGTTATGACGATATTTGACCCTCTTGGCTTCTTGAGATTCTATGCCATTCACCCAAAAGTCATCCTTTAGAATATCTGGCGATCTAAAGTAACTTGGGATGAACCCGTCCGAGATGATTCGAGGGAGATATGATTGACATACATTTGTCGATTCAAACTGTTTCTAGTAGCTTCGAAAATGCGTATGGCAGCACATAAACTGTTGTCCATTCTGAGACTGGAGCTGATGGGTGTTATTGAGGCTGCGACTGGTAAAAGTAATGAAAAGCGAGATGTCAATACGCATAAGGCGTCGGGTAATTTGAACGGAGAAAGGTTCTCTGTTGGATCAGATCAGATGCAAGGAAGTTCCCTTAATTCGTCGCCTTACGGATATATGAGATCTTTGAGGACGCAGACGTCAGCGAATGGAAGTAGGTGCCATCAGCTCATAATGATGCAAATGAAGGAACAAAATAAACCAACAAGTTACAGTTACAGTTTCTTTACTTAGTAGAAGTAGTGAGTAGTACCGACGCTGATATGGAATTTGTTTACCATGTGGAAGTTATGTATTCAACTATATCAGGTGTTGGTTGTCAAATTATTACAACCGCTTTTGCAAATGGGAGAAGTTGTCCAACGCTCATCGATATGTGTTGCACTTTCTGGGCTTGCTGCTAGAACATTCAGCCAAATCTGCCCAGAAAAGAGGCCTTTTCAGAAGAACTATCATGCTTGCGGTCTGGAACTATGGTGAGCCATAAAAATTCTTTATTCATGTGCTCCTCATACGTCGATGAATTTGGTATCCTACGAGTTCAGAGCCAACTGGATTGTTCCAATCATACTGCCACGCATTCACCAGATTACTTGCCAAATAACTGACTTCAATCAACGAAAGTTTCACCACCACCACAATGAAATCGTTGTCTTTGAGGTCTGATCCGTGTAGTGACTTGGTTTGGATTACTTCGGGCCCTTTTATATAGTGATGGGTCGACGCCATGAATAGCGATGGGGCATGCTCTTTACGTGTCTTACAACTCAAGTAACGCACATTGAGATATCACCTTCACTGTCAAGGGATTTGTTACTACCTGTACTAAAACAGTTCATCAGCCAATGTGGAGTTCCAAGACGCATCTTGTCAGATAACGACAAGAACTTTCGTTTAGAAAAATACATTTTGGTGGAAGAAATTGAGAAGATGTCGGCCAATCAGTTAACGCAGAAGTATCTCGCTTGAGTCGTCGTTTACACCACCAGCTTTACCTCATATAGGAGGTGCATGGGGAAGGATGATTCGATCTACGAAATCAATATTGACGAATGTCCTGCACGAGAGTTTTTTGCATGAAAACAAATTTTAAATTCACGTCCGCTGATATATGTTCTTCTTAACTCAGCTAAAATAGAAGCACTCACTCCAGATCAGTTTTGAAACTCAAATGAATCAGAGAACGTAGTAGTGAGGACAACAGTCAATGGGCACTAGGTGAGCATTTACACCTTACAAATCAACTAGCAAATCAATTCTGGAAGCTTTGGGTACGTGGGAACTGTCCAATCATAGCTTAGCGAACTAAGTGGTTTCAGCCAACACCAGATTTAATTGCTTTGCAAGATGTGGTAATTATAGTCGATAAAAATACCTAGAGAAACACATGGAAAAAGGGAATCGTCGTGGATCGAAAATTTTCAAAGAATTTCTTTCACTTGGATGAGACACCTTTCTTTATCGGCCAGCATTCTAATGCTACCTAAAATCATTCTTCTATTAGTTGCCATCTCCTTACGGTAGCGCATCCGCTTAACTCTGTCTTGAGACAGACTGAAAGATCGATCAGATTTTAAGACTCATCGTCTTGTCTTCTGAATTGCCCCAGTTGTTTTACCATTTCTCAAGGATTCAACACAAAATAAACAAGGCTATGTATATTTTTATGTAGTTAGCACCGTAGAGGTATACCATATGTACGATGTACTTCTCTTTTGTGCAATATTGTACCATACAGGGGAATTGTACAATATGAGATCCTGTTGAGGTTGCACTTACAGGTTAGATCGTCACTTTAGTTCTGCTAGTCACTTAGTTCACTAAGTCCTATCAATCCCAATCCCACTTTGATGTCGTCCGATTCTGATGCATACCTTTCATAATCCTCTGTCAAATCCATCGTAATCAGCATAAGGAAACTAAAAGATAACTTGAAACCAACAGACAGACAGGCAATTTTATCATGCGGGCGTAACAAGTAATTTACATCGACAATTTAAAGGGATCTGACAGTTGAAACCCGTACTGTGTATCTCAAAATATGTTCGAAGACTTTAATCGCTGCAATTTTTCATGCGCTGGCATTTCTATAACGCCCATTTGTCGCTGTTGCACTCACATTCACAATATCTCCGACAACTTCATCTCAATCTTATAGATACCTAACATAGTATCCGTATCTGCGCGTTTTAAGGTGGAACAATGATCCTCCTACCATCTGCGCAATTGGTACTCTTTTACCCACCACGACAGTGCTTAGGTTTCACTAACCTCGTAAGGTATCTAGATGACGTGAAACTTGACATTTGTCCGGAGAGTTAAATGCGCATATTCGAACTACAATACAACACCATGAGGTGCGTCAGTTGGTGGGTTGATTGTGTGACGAATTTAAAGTTCGTCATTGTGATTCAGCCTGAGAGGTGTTTGTGCTGGAACAACTGGGACAACTTTCAAGAAAGAATTTCCGTAAAAATGATTACCAAACAGAGGTTACCCTTGGCCACCCACAATTCGTCGCAATCAAGCTTGAGATTGAGATGTCTCCCTCAGGGCGGAAGTGAGTAAATAAAATACAATGCTAAATGAGCAGAATTTCTTTGAAAAAAAAAAAAAAAAATAATTAAAGGAAGCGGAAGCTGAAGTTGGGAATGGAATACCCTTAAAAACAGCACAACTGAGATGGTCCGTATTTGGAAAATATCTTGAGGGGATTTTCTTAATTTGACGAGGTTTTCTTTGTTTGCAGTTTAAATTAGATTGCGTTTTGGACAAAGCTTAGGGGGGTTTGTGTGTAGATGTTGTGTTGTACTAAACTGTTTTACCATTCGGAAAACTGCGACGTTTAGCAGAAAGGAAGTACATGCAGTGAATTTTTTCACTTGAAATCTTCAGTCATGACGGAGATGGGGAAAACATTTTTAATTGGAAGTTCTTATGACCCTCTGAGGGTAGGAGCCGATTTAAGAAAGCACGCCACTTAAAACACAACTCGCAACCGCAACCTTCAGCTGGACATGTCTTCACATTCAAAAGAATCCAAAAATCCAAAGTTCTTTAGTTGGCGTTTCGATGGTGAAATTTAGAAAATCTTGTTATAAATTCAAAAGAATGCAACCAGGGAACACACAAAATTTTGCATTGAATTCGTCAATCAGTAACTACGATGCGATTGTAGTGAGTGCTTTGAGTGTCTCTGCCAAGGAGTTAGCAAGTAAATTACTCTTTTAAACTTCCCTATATTTGCTTACATTCAGCTAGATGAACAAACCAACAGCGCTTGAACAAAGGTAGGTTCAACCCACTTAGGCCTATTGACCCATTGTGCTACCACGTGGATCTGTGCTCCTTTTACTCATGGAATCAATTTGAGCTTATGATGAAGCTCAGGAGACTGTTTCTATATCCTTAAGATCGTTTAAGTCATTTTTTAAGTGGAGTTTCCTTTTCTGGGAGAGAGCTAGCCATGTACAGAGAAGGTGGAGGATTGTCTTCTCTTTCTCCTTGCCTTCTTGCATGCTTGCCTATAATGCAGTTTCCAGTGATGACACCTATGATATGGCTGAGATATTTCCTGTTTAGAAGGATTAGACTCTTAGAGCGATTCAGATCCAGCTTTGACCATATCTGTCTGGTCGCTAGACATGTTGTTCCAACAGTTCAACTAAGGTCTGTTCTTTTATTAGCATCCAGGTTTAGTATTGATTTGCACGTAGCGATTGGTTTCCGATAGAATAGGTAGAGTGGTTCCAATTTTAGCGAGTTCGTCGGCCATACAATTCCATGTGGCCCAGCACCCAACAAAAGTGAAGGTAGAACTGCTCTGCCATCTCCGTAAGAGATGATCGACATCCAAGGGCGGCTTAAGAATTTAATGAGACTGGGTCCAGGGACTTGAAAGCAGCCTGACTATCCGAAAAATGCGGATATCATTTGTAGATATCACGTTTTTCTTCACCCAGGACAACCCCGCTTTCGTTTTTAGATCTATCTGTGTAAAAGTAGATAGACTTATCCTCCATTAAAGCATCTTTTTCCCAGAAGTATCTAGATGGGAAGCTTACATGAAAATCTTTGCCAAACCAAAGTTTAGGTATGATGTAATCGATGTACTCTGTGAGGATTCCTAATACATTAAGAACATTAGCGTGGCCAGGAAAATTATTTGTCCACTGTGTAGTCCCTTTGAGACGAATAGCTGCTAAGATCAAAGATAGGCACAAAGTGTGTATACCCGGTATACTACCTAGGTTAAGACGACAGTCGAGCTATTGGTTGGCCGAGAAAATCGAGCAGTGAGCGGCACAGTACTTACGCGAAATTGGCGTTAGTGTCGTATAAAGAAGAAGAATCAAAATGAGCAAAAGGCTCTGTTGGCTCGAGCTCATTCCCGAGGCATCGGTGTTAAATCGCACTCCGTAAGCTGCCCAGCTCCTGATCAATAGAGCCGTCCGCGGTCTCCACCTTGTTAATGGATCACGCTATGGAGATAAGGCTGGAGATCATACCAAACGACGTCCCCTCTTTCACACCAAAGAACTGATGTGGGTGACATCGGGCGTGGCGGGATGCCAAAATGCTTAAAATTGTGCTTACGAAGAAATTATGTTCAACTTGTGTTCAACTCGTGTTAATATGTCAGACTGTTTAGTTCTTGTAGATAAGTGCAAACCACTACTGTCGTCATTCCGATCGCTCTGTTTGCTGGATAAAGCCGAGAAAATCTTGGAGAGGGTGCTGCAAGCGCGAATAAAGTACTGCTACGTACCTTCATAGAACCATTATGGATTCAACGGGGGTCGCTCGAGGTGTATTGCGTTTGGCGAGGTTCTTGGGAGCATAAAGCACACAAGCCCTTCTAAGACGAATCTTGCCTGTTTCTTGATTACGATCGACGGACCTATATACGAGAGGCCTTGAGGCGACAAAGTGTACGGGACTACCTAGAAATGATACTAGATAGCTACCTCCTTGATCAAGTAATCCAGTGCGTCATAAATGAGGGACGGAGAGAGTAGCGGGTGAAGTCGGTACTGGTTCAAGACGACGTTGGCCCCCAATCTCTGAAACTTCGGTACAACAGACTCTTGGGCATAGAAATGTCGCCGTGGCTTATGTTTATTGTCTTTGCAAGCAACATCGAACTGGTTGTGACGACGGGATCACGTGATGAGCCCAGGCGCAGGATACGGATATGGTGGGTGGTCGCGAAAGTGGCGGACTGTATGCTTGATCACAACCTTGGGCTGGCGGTAGTTCGAAGCTGAAGTCCGATAATGTCAAAGAACTGAAGTGAAAACACTAAAGAGATCAACATTTCACAATGAAGCTATCCAAAGTGGATATTGACGCATCTCAATAAATAGAAACTTCAACGCAACTTATAGAAAAAGCTGGATAGTCCATCGGAAGTGTCCATTTTAGACAATCGTTATCTCGAATTCTGAATCAGATATAAGCCCAAAACCTTAACAGAAGTACAGGGTCTTCCAGACATTATCCAGAACGCTCGCAGCTCCGTAAAAGGTCTAAATAAAGTCTTGCGTTGTCATGTGATTTCTTTTACATTTTGCCTTACAAAATTGAAAAAAACTGCAAGCCGAGCTAAGATGTAAGATTTCGTAAGCATCTATGTAAATTTAATAACAGGTGACTAGGTAGCAATGATAGTTTTCCCAATTGTTATGTTTCAGCAACTGTCAAAGTTACCAATGACATCCACCTATCAAAATATTAGGTAAAGTTTGCGATTTTATCATCGTTTTATGCTCAACGAACGTGCGGAAATTATTAAAAAGATAAAATCAAAATTTCGGCTCAGTAAATACGCAACGTGAATTTCGTCATGAGGTCGGCCGTCATCATGGCTTCAGTGTGCAGGCAATTCTTCGCACCGTGGAAAAGTTTAAGCGTGAGTACATTTCTTTTTTTTTTATCTTAAGCCACTAACCAGACAGAGATTGGTGGGAAATGAAGAAATCAATGCCTCCATAGCGTCCAGTATCGAAGAAGACCGAGAAATGTCGATTCGGTGCCGATAACCCGAATTGGGCATCGCCAGTGGATCAGCCCGGGTTATTTTGCGGTTGGATTTGAGCCTACATCCGTGTGCTGACGAAAAAATTTCAGCCGGATGACCAGATTTTGGCCAAAAAATCATCTCGGACGAGGCCCATTTTTGATTTAGCGTCATGTGAACGAGAAAAATTGTTTGGCCAAGCATCAATGCATCCACAAAGATTGACTGTTTTGTGTGGTTTATGGCGGTTTATTTCTTTCGAAATGAGGAAGAAGACACAGTTACCATTCATGATTTCCGGTATAGAGCGCTGTTATCCGACTTTCTGTTAGAGCTCGAGAACATCGAAATATCTTCTCAAGGTGAGCGTTCATCAATTGGCCACCGCGATCATGCAATTTGACACCGCTTGATTTGTTTCTCTGAGGCTGTGCCAAGTTCATTTTAGACAAGCTCAAGGCCAACATTCGACACGCTATTGCCGTAATATTACCGCACTTATTGCACCGAGCCATAAAGAATTGGACCGACCGCTTGAAGCACTGCCAGCGAAACCGGTGGCCATTCGAATGATGTGCTTTTCCACATATAATGAAATGAACGTAGCTTAAAAATAAAGCCATAATCAATTTTATATCTCACACTGTTGTTGCTTAATATCGTATAAATTTGTCTGCCTATCGTTCTTCTCTGGCCACCCTTTACATACTAGCAAACGCTGATGACATTGACAGTATTGATGAAACGCAGCGAGCAATCACTGTTGCGTTTGCATGGATCAAAAGGGGCAAACTGAGTTGAGCTATTAACATAATAAAGTGTATTGGGCACAACGTCGATTAACAGAATAAAACGTCATTATCGACAGCTATAACATTGAGATAGTTAAGGATATTGTATTCTACTGCTCCGCTATTGCCTGTGATAATAACATCTTTTCAGAAGGTATTTGAGCAATAAGGCCATGTTAAAAAAGTTCAAAGGATATTTTGTATAAAGCTTTTAATATTCCAAGATTGCCCTATTCTCTGAAAACGAAATTGGGCGAAGATATACATGGTTGATTGCGGAGTCAGATTTTTCAAGCAATTGTTGGTCGCATATGTGTTGACGGGCTTTGAAGAAAAAAAAGAAGAAGAAGAAGTTGAACAACAACTGAGATAAATGGAAAAACTTATTTTTTGAGACACTGATCAGAGTAATGAGGGTTCTATTGTTTCGGGAGCGTCATTCGACCTACTCTCCTTGATTTTGCAATGCCGTGGGAAATAATATTGAGATATGTGTTGTATTCTCTGTGACTGTCGCAGTTCCAGCTCCCAGAAACGAATTTTTGATCCAAAGTGATACCGAAGAATATTTTTTTTTTATATTAAATGAGATTTGAATATTCAGTATTTAGATTCAAAACATCTTGTCTATTCTTTGGGATTTTTCTTTGTCTTTTTAAATTATCTTCTTTAATTCATTACGAAGAGATGAAGTTGATATTTAGTTCTATACTCATTCATTGGATACCAATTGGAGTGAAATGAAAAATTTAATTAATCCGCTTTTGTATCTATCCATCTGTTTGCCCGTGCATCAACACACCTTCGGGTGGTTGAAATATAAAATTAACCTTATTTCGAAAATTCATTTCCATAACGAAGATTCAGATACAATAGTAGCAGCGGTAACAGGATGGAATCATTGACATTCGAATTGCCCCCATCACGGATCTGTCACCTACACATTCACATACCGCTGGAGTGGTTTGGGTAATTAACAGTGAAGCCTTATGCTGCTCCTGCCAAGCCTGATGAGATTTTTTATCCCAGATTTACGTTTCTTTTTTTTTTTTTGTTGTCCTTCAGGGATAAAATATCCTGTGGTGATTATGTCATTTCCTGGATTGTCCCCTTTTTGCCCTGTATTGTTAGTGTCCTTGGACTATGAATGACATTCAGGATAGTCTCTCTCTGGCTATTTCTCATTGCGCCAGGATAACAAAAGCTGCGTAGAAAAAAAAAAAAAAATAACAAAAACTTAAATCCATCATCATATCGTGGAGAGGTTTTTGGCTGAGCGAATGTGCAAGTGGTCAATCCGTTTGAATCCGAATCTGAATCAGAATTCAACTCCAAATGTAAGTTTGCTCGGTTGACTCTGGGTTGGTGGGTAGGGAGGGGATAAGTAGGAATATATCCGGCTCGAAGGACCATATACAGACATGGCAATGACCACTATAACAATGAAGTTTTAATATTTTGTTTTTGTAAAGAGAATAATTATTTCAAGGGTACTATGCGTTGCATGCGTGGTATTTGCCCGGTGTGCATCGCAGTGGAGAGTAATAATTATTGGCCTGTGTCGGATGGTAGAGTAATGATAGCCAGGACACCGATGCAATGAACACAATAGTACTTCCGGTTGAATGGTAATTTGTGTGCTCGGTGCTATTATTCTTACGGTTATTATGGGTTTTCACAATTGCTGGTGTGGGAGGCGAAAATACATATTTACCGATTCACTGTTGGGCGAATTTAATTTTATATTTCATACACAACACGGTCTAAAGGCTTAAATTGATTAATTAAAGCTTTAAAGTAAATTTGCGAGGCTAAAAATAGAATTTCAGATTAAATTTCGAATGACTCTATCGAAATTGATCGAAGAACTCTGGGAGATTTTCTTTGTAAGAATTAGGAAGGAACGAAGTTAAAGTGAATCAACACTGTCACAAGGGAACTGCAATCCTTAACAAAAAGATGTCTTCACCACATCTTAAGGTGGTAACGACATTTCCGTCGTTACGGTAGCAAAAGAAATAAAGGAGATAGAGTCAGCCACAAATTTGCGATTATTCGCATCAAAGATTGGATAGTATCCGCCGGTCTAGAATTAGCGGACCATAAAACGAAAGCCGTCTTAATTACCAGTAGAAAAAATATGGATTACGTCAATATACGGGTGGGACATCAAATAATCCGATCGGAAGAATCAATCAAATACCTGGGAGTAATACTTGATAACAGATTACAGTTCAAAGCACATGTAGAGTACTCCAGTAATAAGGCTTAACTGCTGCAAGGAGCATTTCCTAGAATACTATCTAGAGTAGTCAGCTCAGTTCTCTTATACGCTGCTCCGGTCTGGGCGGGGGCACTCGCCATAAAAGCAAACAAGAGAAAACTGTTGTCCTCATACAGGCTCAGTGCATTAATAGCGATCTGTGGATTTCGAACAATCTCGGATGAAGCAGCCTTCGTGATAGCAGGAATGGTTCCGATCGACATTCTCACGGACGAGATGTTGAGAATTTATATAAGAAGAACCCCAGGGCGACAAGATGCAGGTAAAATTGCAAGAATAAAAGGAGAAGAGCGAGCGGCTATAGCAGCCAGGTGGGATAATATTGTAGTACAACCTACAAGTTGATCCCGAACATCGAGATCTGGACAAAACGAGCACATGGGGATAACAACTACCATCGTACGCAGTTCCTATCTAGTCACGGCGGCTATCGCAAATACTTGCACCGATTCGGACACAATAGCTCCTCTTTGTGCACAGAATGCTCAAACGAGGAGGAAGATACGGAGCACGCCATATTTCATTGTCGGCGTTTCGATAATTAATCTTCCCAGTCCAATACTACTCATAGACCAAATGTTGCAGTCGGGAGAAAATTGGATGGAAATCGGCACATTTGTGATAATTGTGCAAAACGAGCTAAGAAGAATAGAAAAAATTAGAAGAGCTGAAGAAGCAAATAAAAGAAGACTAGCATGAACGGCAGTCACGCGGGGAGAGTGGTTGAAAGACGTAGTGGTGTGGATTAGTAGGTAGGCGCACTCCTGGCATCGAATATTCGGGTGTTGCTAATCGTGCATGTTGGTGGCACGGGCTACCGCATCTTTAGAAGATTACCACATCCATTGGCGCAACCAAAAAAAAACACATCTCAAGGACTAACGCATGACTACCCATATATGTATATGCGATAGCGGGACAAGAACTAATAAGCATCTACATGCAATGGAATGTACTCATCGATAAATCTGATCAAACTCAAGCGCGTTGTGAAACTCTGAACACGATGGCTTCTCTTCATCAGGAATATCGAGTAAACAACTTACGTAATAACCATAGATGTCGCTACTAAAACAAAAATATGTGGGAATATGTATAAGTAAAATGAATAACTTAATCGCAGGTAGTAAACCGTTTTACAATATTTCCTCTGGAGTAACCGTGAATAAAGTTTGCATTTAATGTTGTCCTGCTTTTTTGTCAAGGGGTACTTTAGAGTGAATCCGAAGTAGATTAAGAAAAAATCATGACAACATAAAGTTGTATCTCATCAAAAACTAAGACACTAAGAACGTACGTGAAAACGCCATGTGAAAAATCAAGAAAACTATTTTTTCAGGAGATTTATGCGCGTGTCCTGCGTTCTCACAATTATCGTGATAACTCCTTCCTCCTTAAAATATATAGTTGAGGTCGAAAGTTCAGCTTTATAGGCTGAGGGAAGAGATCTTTGACCTGAACAGATTCTTTTTTTGTTGAATAATGACTAAGGCAACAATTATAATGATTATTAAGTATACAAACGTATTTGAGTTTAACGATAATTGATTAACAATTAAAAAATTTCTTTAGTTTCCTAATGTTACTTAATAAATCGTGCAAAAATTCTAAATCTAATTCCATCTTGTTCAAAGTTATATTTGGTTGTATTATAGGAGCCAAAACCAGGAAGGTTCTAATCTCTCGGTTGATATAGTTTTTAACGTTGATTGCTATTGTATCGTTGTCAAATTTTACTAGAAAATTCCACTTTGCATATTGGTTTTGTTTCCATGCCTTAGAGTTCCATTGAAGTTGGTGGGAAAGATTATGTTCTCTGACAGAAGCTTAGTAATAGGTTTTTTGTATACAGGGTGTCCCAGTTTAGATTTTCGTCCTGATAGCTGAAGATTTCTGAAGTTATGGCGAACAAATAATTGTATTGCAGGATGTGGGGAGTCCTTTTTCACCCCCCTCCAAGCTATAGGTCGTTAAAATGAGAAACCTCTGATTTCGAGGTGAAACATCTTAAAAGGTCGTAGCTTTCTAATGGATTGAGCTTAAGAAACGTGGTGCGTAAGTTAATTTTTTCTTCTATTGCATTTATTGCGCACTTTCACCTAACATCAAATTGTTCGAGAAGAATTGTTCACCTTAGAATTTCGTAAGATTCATTTTTTCTTTGTCACAAGTCCAGCACCACGTTGAGCCGCAGCAAGATTCTTAAGTCTTACCAATATAAGTTCAATTAGTTTCAGTTCAGCAAGTTAGGGACAATGCTCAGACGACGGAAGCAGAGAGGCTCATTAGCGTCAGGCTGGAAGTTATTCGTAAGATCAAGTGCAGACATCGGGAAATTTTGGTAAGTTCTTCTAACGCTACTCATTCCAATCCAATGTATGTCAAGCCTGACTACCAGAAGAACCCCCTGGACAATTTGCGCCATCAGTCAGACATGGCGAATTTACTAACCATACTTAATCGCAACCACGTTCAGGAGCTGCCATCGTTTTCTTGTAATGACGAGAGGGAATTGCCCGATTTTGAGTCTGTGCTTAAATCGACCACGTTGGAGGGGAGATACAGCGGAATTGAAAAGCTCTGAAAGGAGAAGCATATCATCTCGTGAGCAATCGCTTAAGGTATGCAACGGATCCTGTTTCTATCATGGATTCACTGCGCGCAATCTATGGCAGACCCGATGTTTTGGTGCACAGTCTCATTGTAGACCTTCTGAAGCTGCCAGCTCTGAGTTCCTGCAGTAATTTAAGGCTTCGTCAGTGGGCTGTGACTTTGAATGGTTTCGTTGCAGATATCAAGGCTATGGGATTGGAAGCGGAGCTCGCTTTTAACCGATCTCGCAGTAAATTTATATTCTGGATTGTATCACGAATGGCAAAAGCACAAATCGGTGAAGATTCGTACGACCCTGGAAGATTTTGCAGTTTTTCTCACCGACAAACTTCTTGATTTTCCGCCGGAGTTATCGAAGCTTTCGAAACCCACAGTTTGTGAAAAGACTACTAGCAGCTCCAGTTCGTCCCGTAGAGTGCTGACTCATCATCCAATAAACTCTAGTGGTGTTTACATTAAGTGTTCAGATCCACGACATGTTCTAAGTGACTGCAGGGAATAAAAGGCCTTGTCTGCAGATAAAAAATTCTATTTCGTTAAGGACAAGGTCATTTGTTTCAGATGTTTGGACTTAACTCCTCATAATTGGAGAGGATTTTCCCGAGACAAGTCACGCGGAGTTGGAGGTTGTCCGAAACGCCATCATACGTAAGTTACTTCATCCGTCAGATTCCAGGTCATCTTTGAATTCATCTGCATAACCGTATGTTCCACAACCGCAGTTTCATTCAGCGCATGTAGGAGCTAAGAAGCCAATACTTTTTAAAGTCGTTCCTATTCACTTATATGGGAATAATGGAAAATTAGTGGACACCTTCGCATTTCTGGACAATGATTCTTCGATTACGATGATTGAGAGAGAGGTTTTCGATGAACTCGAGTTAAAGGTACACTCGGAACAGCTGACTCTCCAGTGGACGAAAGTTCGTATCAACTTACATATTTCAGCGGTGAATAAGCTTAAACGACATATGCTAAGGGACATATACACGGAAAAAAATCTAGAGTTGCCGTGCCGGGATATCGACACTTTGGTTTAAAAGGAATCTTCGAATCTTCGCGATGCGAAATCAAAGATTTTGCTAGGGTTGGATCAGGTCAAGTTTTAAATTGGACGAGGTCAACGGTCTGGAAAAGACGAAGATCCACATGCTCTTAAGACTCTTCTCGGCTGGACCGTTTTCGGAAAATCAGGTTTTAAGTCCAACATCTCTAGTGTGAACCAACCAAAAGGATTTTCAAGATTATTTTTCCACGACAGTATTAAGGAGGATGAAAAACTACACAATCTGGTCCAAAGCCATTTCACAACTGAAGAATTTGGAGTGTGACCTCTTAGGGGAAACTTTGTTTGTCAGACAGAAATGTTTCATCGTATCAGGGTCAGCGAAGCTGACCAATAGTGTCAGCAAGTTCTCTGGAGAGACTGTGATACTTCTCGGAGCCGTCAGTATACATATTCCAAATGATGATGATTGGTTCTCGCTGCACCCCAACAACTGCGCAGTTTGTTAAGAATCACCATGCCAATCTTTTTAGGGACAGTTGTTGGGAAGCAGTCGATGGGCTTGTTAACTGTACCTACGTTGACGTCTACTTTAACAGCCATGACACAGTAGAGAAAGCTGTGGCTGTGAGTAAAGACGCAATCCAAATCTGCAAGTCAATGAACTTTGACTTGGTGGGTTTCCAATCAAACAGTCGAACCTTCTTAGATCAAATGCCAGAAACCAACGTTAAACCAAACCTCGTCAGTATTGACCCCAATGAGTCCGAAATTTATGTCACCAAGATATCGGGAATGTATTGGCATCCATTGCCCAATTTTCTGATTTACAAGCTGTCAGGCCACGAGTTTTTAAAGAAGATGTTGGACTAAGTACTATCATGAGATTTTTCGATCCCCTTGGTCTCATTTCTTGTTTTACTATTCGAGGACGAGTTGAAGTCTTTAAGAGGAATAGGGGAAGTAAAGATCCCCCGCTGTTACGTTCACGATACGTCACCCGGACATTCAAGAATTACCCTGATTGTTTTCGTTGACGCTTCGGAGAAAGCCTTTGCTGCCGTATCATATTTGCGCTTCGAACAGAACAGGAAGGTGGAGACAGATGGTTTACAGGACCGGGCTTCCTTAAACACTCGCCGACCGTTTGGTCAGTTACACCAGGGAAAGCTACCATTACTAAGGAAACTCAAGTCGATTTAGGTCCTAAATTCATGGTGAATTTGCATCAGGAAAACAGATCTTATGGGCTTTTTGATATGTTGAAGCCAAGGTTTCACGCATGATGGTTCTCGGCGGTCAGAGTTCTATCCCTGATACTTCGATTCAGAGACATTTTAAGTAGGAAGGTTTTGCTACTCGGGATGAGATCGCTAGTGCAGAGAACTGATTGTTCAGAAAAATCCAAGGAGAGGCTTTCCCAAGTGAGCTAACGAATCTGTAAGCAGGACGCAGTTTGAGATTCACGAGCCCACTTCTAAAATTGTCGCCAATAATTTATGAGGAGGGAACCATGCGGCTGAGCTCAAGAGCGCAGGGAGCGAATATATCTTACGCTGCACGTAATTCGGCTATACTTCCAAAGACCCACCCGTTAGTGGACTTACTGATACAGCATCACCATGAAGTTAATCAACACGCTGGTACAACCACAACAATCTCGGATTGTAAGCATCCGTAGTGCAGTAAACCAAGTCAAGTCGAGATGTTTTATGTGCAAGAGGCTGAAGGTAAGACCAGTAATGACACCAATGGGTCATCTTCGTGAAGGCCGGCTAGACTTCAACTTAAGAACATTCACTCATGTTGGGGTCGGTTGCTTCGGCCCGATGTGTGTTAAGTTCGGTAGAGATACAACTAAGCAATATGGAATGATTTTCACCTGCTTGACATTTAGGGCTGTGCACATAGAGCTGCATCAAAATCTTAGTCTGGACTAATGCACTATGGCTGTTAGTCCATTTCTTATCAACTGCGTTGTCACTTAATTCATCTACAGCGACAATGGTCTTAACTTCGTTGGCACGAAAAATCGTTTAGCGAAGGACGTAAAGGAAATGGAGGTTACACTTAGTGAGTACTGCGCAAAATACGAGGTAATTTTTTGGCGTTTTATTCCAGCGTATTCTCCGTGGATGGGCATAGGAACGTCTGATCAGATTAGTGTGGAATTCGTTCTACGAGGTGTAACGCTTCTAGAAGACGTTCTCCTAAACTCTTAAATTGAAGGACAAGGTTAGATTAATAAACTTTCGTTTAATTCGTGACAACTTTTGAAATGTGCCGATGTAACTTTGTTTAGAGCGAAGGATCCATTTTAGACCAAATTTTATCGGCCAGCATACCTATGCTGAGATCAGAAGGCTTGCAGCACACTTGCAAACTCCAAGAACTACAATCCATAGAGTTCTTTAAGCTAACCGCTTAACCCCTTTCATTATACGCACGTACAGAAACTTTTGCCAGGGGACTTCCAAAAAAGGATTGAATTTTGCCAATGGCTGCTGCATCAACAAGATGAGAATGAGCAGTTTATTCATAAAACTGTATGGACTGACGAAGCCCAGTTTACGAGAATGGGCATTACTAACCAACGAAATTCCCACTATTGGGCAGTGTCTAATCCTCACTTAACACGAACAACATCTTCTCAAAGGTAGAGATTCAGTTGAAATGCAGATATTTTTCTTACCTGTATACCATTTTCCAAAAGGTTTAGCGTGAATGTCTGGACCGGCATACTGGGTAGTACTTTCATCGGGCCATTTATACTTCCACATGTCCTAAATTCAATATTCTATTTAGAATTTCCTCTTGCTCAGAGGCAAAGAATGGTTTACCAACACGATGGAGCTCCCTGCTATTGTAGCAATAATGTAACTTCGATTCTAAATGAAAAAATTAATGGACGATTGGATTGGTCGATTTGGTCCTTTTCCTTGGCAACCTAGATCTCCTGATCTTACGCCAAAGGATTCTTTTTTTTCTGGGGAGCATTTAAAGTAAGGGTCTTTTTTTTAATTTTTTTTTTTTTCATGGGAAGGTGAGAAATCTTCATAGACACTATAGGCCCGGAGCCTATAGTAGTGTGAGATTCTTACTCACTAAAAAACACCTCCCTTATGCAAACCACGACTGAGTTCACACTCAACAAGCAGTTCTTCTATCGCATTTTATTTTGTTTTTATAAGATATCCTACAGGCGATTTTCCATTGAAAATTCCTATGTACTTTAGGAAAATTTTGCGCTCCTAATCACCGCGCTAGATCGAGAGGCTTAGTTCTTTTCAGACGGCGCAATAAATTTGTCTCGTCGAGGATCTATTGAACAGAAATATTCATATGACCTTGTAATCGATTATTATGTTTTCGCGCAAACAATTTAATTACGTTCTGAACGTTTTCGACTCCTAAGTCTCTGTGGATATCATCGTTTCTAATGTACCACGGCGCATTAACAATACCTCGAAGAACTTTGTTTTGGAAGGTCTGTAACCCCAAAGTTGTACACCATATGTCCAGATCGGTTTTAGCACTTGCTTGTATAACAGCAGTTAGTTCTCTAAGCTAGGCTTGGAATACTTTCCAATAAGCCAGTAAATATATTTATATTTGATTTCAAGCTCTTCACGTTTTTTCTTGACGTGTGCTCTCCATTTTAGTTTAGCGTCGAGTGTCATACCGAGATATTTGGCCTCGTTCGCGTAAGGAATTCGTACTGCGTTGATAAACACCAGTGTATTTTCAATTTTCTTGAGTGTGAAGTTCACGTGGACAGACTTGTTTTCATTAAGCGCGATTCGCCAAGTCTTTGTCCAATTGTTAATCCGTGTAAGGACTGTTTTAGCCGTTGCCAAATTGGCAGTGTCATCAGCAAATGTGGCTAGGACAGTGTCGTCCGTTTGCGATATATCGCGGGTAAAAAGCAAATATAGCAGAGGGCCAAGTACACTTCCTTGCGGCACCCACGCCTTTATTGTCTTAAAAGTGGAATATTCGTTTCCGTGTCTCACACGGAAGAGTTGGTTTTCCAGGTATGAACCTAAAATACCAGACAATTGCTGGGGTAGGACTTGTCGGAGTTTACATTTTAGGCCTTCATGCCACACCTTATCAAAGGCTTGCGAAACGTCAAGGAATGCATTTGAACAGACTAACTTACACTCGATTGCTCGTTCAATTACATCGGTTATTCGATGCACTTGGTCAACTGTAGAGTGTTGGCTTCTAAAGCCAAATTGATGATCAGGCAAGAGGGAATTTGTGTCGGTAATTGGCTTAAGACGATTAAGAAGGATTCGCTCGAAGACCTTCGATGTAATCGGGAGAAGTGATATTGGTCTATATGACTTGACTTCAGTCAGCGGTTTACCGGGTTTCGGAACCGAAATAACTTTGGCTACTTTCCACTGGTGCGGTACGTGCTCTAATCTAATGCTGGCATTTATAAGATAGAGCAGCTTTAGCAAACCTTTTTTCGGCAACGATTTAAGTATCTCTCCCGTTATTAAGTCATATCCCGGGGCTTTATTGGGCTTAAGCGTGTCTATAACTTGTCTAAGTTCCCTAAGTGTAGCCTTTTCTACTGGAAAGTTTGTCGTCACGTCTAGCGTATTGACATTCTCTGGAAGCACTTCCCCGTTTAAACGTTTCTGCAAGATGGTTGGCGAAAACATTAGCTTTTTCCTTATCTTCTTTCGCCCAGTCATCCTGGTTTCTTCTTATTGGCGCCACGTGTATTTGGGGCTTTCGAACACTTTTAACGGCTCTCCATATGAAGTAGTTGGTATCCTTTGTCGCTGTGAGTCTTCCAAGGTAGTTATGAATACCTTCATTATTGAAGTCCTTGATCGATTTTTTCAACAAGTTGCAGAGCCTATTAAAGGATGTTTTATCGTGTGCTGCCCGGGTTTCATTCCACTTTTTCCGCGCTCTTCGTTTCTTCCTTATCATTTCTCTGATTTCCGATGGATATCTTATGCCGACTTTGGGAACTTTGTTCGATTCGCAGGGAGTGTTCTTCCAGGCCGCTTGCTGTTTGACTTCAACAAAACGTTCAACTTCTTTTTCAAGTTGATACGGCGTTCTAAGTGCTACTTTCAACTCAGTATTGTCTACAACGTCTATTCGGAAATCTTCCCAGTGAGTTTTGCTGTTCGTTAATCTGGGTGGTCTTTGTGTCTTAACCAAGGATTCGCACAGTGAGAGGATAACTGGAGAAAGATCGAAGCCCTCTTCAACTTTGACGTAACTAGCGTTTACTCCTTTTCCGATAAAGAAGTCTATTAGATCGGGTGTTTTGGCGACATCCGTGGGCCAATATGTCCGCTTGCCTGTTGAGTAAAAATAGCAACCACATTCCATACCAGCCCTGTAAAGAGTTTTGGCTTTTTGAGAGATACATCTTAAGCCCCAAAAGGTGTGCTTCGCGTTAAAGTCGCCACCAATAATGAAGATTGGTCCAAGAGAGTTGAATATGTCAATAAATTCTTGTTTTTCTATTTTGCAGCGCGATTGCCAATAGATTGAGGATATATTAAAAGAGGAATTTTTATTTTTAGCGCGCACCACGGTCATTTGAAATTTGTCAAGTTCACTTATTGCTTCCAAAGTATGTTCAATTCGCTGTAACCTTCTATTTCCACGCGCGATTCTGTTGCCAGGTGAGTTTCAGAAATTTAACATATGTCAATTACTTTTTCCTGAATGAAAATATTTAGTTCATCAAGCCTTTTCTGTAGCCCGTTGGCATTCCACGCAAGTATATTGAGCTTCTTTGCCATAATTATTTGCAGAAATTGGCTTCGAACTTAAGAAGCCGTTCGACTATTATCTTATTTATTTTAGTCTGTTCTTCTAGTCTGAGAATTACTGATAACACATTTGAGGCAGGATCTAATGATGTACCACCACGCGCCACTATTTGCGCGTAAGTTTTTTCACTTTCCACTTGCACATTGTTATTTGTTGACGTTGTTGTTATTGGTGATTTTAGCGTTCGTCACCATTACCTTCTTTAAAGGCTTTGGAGTAGGACCGCTGTTGTTATTTCTCATTCTAGCTGTCAGTGCGTTTTTCAAAGGCCTCGTTTTTGATTGATCTCGTAGCTTTTACAACTCCTTCGCGACTTCGCAGCCTCGATAATTAGCTGGATGTTTTCCCTTGCAGTTAATGCATATCGCTGGGGACTCTTTCGCTGCATTGCACTCTCGAGTCAGATGTTTGCCAGCGCATTTTACACAGCGAGGTTCCTTCTGGCAGTAGGCCTGAATATGGCTGAATCCCTGGCAACGTGTACATTGGGGAATCAGCCTAGAGTTTTTCCGCGGAGGTTCAATTTTGACAACAAGTCCCAACAAAATTGAATAATAAATTCTTTCTAGGCTTTCAGTTTTGTTGAAAGTTAGCCGAAAGAGGGGAAGACCGCGTCTTGGGGTCGTCCTCTCGCTTTCAACATTGCGCTATTTTTGCGCAAGTATATTATCTGAGTCGATTATCTTAAAATCTTCATTGTTAAGGTCATTTACGATGTTTTCTTTAAGGCAAGAGGGATGCAATCCTCTAGCTACAACGCGTATGGGTCTTTCCGTTTTATTTTTGTAGGTATGCCATTGAATCTTTTCGGCATTTAATATTTGCGAAAGCGAACGGTAGTTGTCTGGATTAAGGACATTAATAGTCCATGTATCATTATTGCGAGATCTTACTTTATAATCGGTTGAGCACAGTGATTTAAGGATTATTTGCTACTTGTTGTAGTCCGAGATTCCATTAACGTTTATTGGCTGCGGCGGTCTTTGTTTGGGTTGCTTTGTTGCCTTATCGACCTCAGCAGTGTTTCGCGGACTAGCTCTTCTTCGTCCGTGTGAAAACTCGAGTTTTCGGGGCGGGTTTATTTGACTGAGATTTCAAGTTGGGAAGAACTCCAAGAGAGAATAAATACAGTGGCAGAGAGGCTAAGAGGCATTTAACCAAACATTAATTTGCAGTCTGAAATCATCAAACGCGCTAGAACGTACATCCAAAGGCACGGGCAATATGTCGAAAATTTACTATGAAAGCATTTTGAAATCTCAAATCTATTTAAAGGGATAATAAATTTATTTTGTCACCAATTTGCCTGAATAAAATAGTGATTTGCAATAATTACCGTTGTTCGTAGGTGGAAAAGTCATACATTAAAATCGTAGATAATGAAGAGGAGACGAAACTTTTGGTAAAAAAGTTGAAAATATCGAAATAAACGCATTTTTCTAATGAAATTGATCGAGTGATTTTTTAAAATTTTTGCTTTAAAAAGGCTTAATTTTGGACTTGACAACTTTGAATTTAATTTGTGAACGCACTTTTTCACACTTTCATTGTCACTGTCAATTTATTCAGTAAACTCAACATCTTCATCATGATAAAGAACACTAACGAGCTACGTTCTAAGATTGGGTTCTGGAGAAGATGCGCCAAGATGATGAATTTCATCGCAAAATCATCTTCAGTGACGAAGCTCATTTTTGGCTCAATGTGTTCGTCAATAAGCAAAATATGTGTTATTGGTCGGGTGAAAACCCACATGTGCTTCATGAACCACCACTGCATCCACAAAAAATAACTGTTTGATGCGGTTTGCATGCCGGCGGCGTTATTGGGCCATATTTTTTCGTCAACGATAACGATCTTCACGTTAATGTGAATGGTCAGCGTTATCGCGCCATGATCACCGATTCTTTTTGGCCCGAATTGGAAGATATGGAATTAGACGACATGTAGTTTCAACAGGATGGTGCCACAAGCCACACAGCACACGCTACAATCGATTTATTGAAGAGTATGTATGGTGAGCGTGTTATCTCAAGACATGGGCCAGTCGATTGGCCGCCTCGTTCGTGCGATTTAACGCCGCTTTACTATTTTCTGTGGAGCAACGTTAAGTCATTGGTTTATGCCAACACGCCGACGACGTTGGAAGAGCTCAGAGCCAACATTGAACGCGAAATAGCGGCCGTTTCGGCCGAAATGTGTGGCCGAGTAGTTGAAAACTGGGAACAACGAATCGACCGCCACAAACGTGCCCGCGGTGGCCATATGAACGAAGTCGAGTTCCATTCATAAATGTTTTGATTGTACTTCAAGCCAATATTAAAGCTTTTGAAATATCTCAAATGGTTTGCCTTTTATTTAAAAAAAAAATTGTCAAGTCGTTATTGGAAAACCTATAACTTAATTGCGGTTTGCTAAGAGATGGCGTAACTTGTATTATTCCACTGTTATTATTCCATTGGAACATGCGTTGGAAAGCTACTATCATTGTACGTTATTTCAGTATATGTCATTTATTTGAAGCGTAAACAACAATATTTTTTTTTCACTCAAATGTTTCGAACTTTGTGCCTGAAAAAGTGTTTTGCGGGGAGCTCTTCTTCATTAATGAAACTGCTCCCGACATTCATCGTATTTTGGTGGAAGTTCATGGTGAACATGCGCTAGCTGAGCGAACGTGCCAAAAAGTGGTTTGCACGATTTAAAAGTAGTAATTTTGGCTTGGAAGGCGATAAACGTCCTGAACAGCCAAAAAAGTTTGAAAATGAAGAACTGGAAGCATTACTCTATGAAGATTGTTGCCAAACACAAGAAGAGCTCGCAGAATCTTTTGGTGTCACTCAAGCAGCCATTTCAAAACGTTTAAGATAGAAAGGCGGTTTTGCATGTCCGAAATGCTGCAGGAACTCCACATTGCATCGGATTGTTACTGGTGATGAAAAATGTGAAACCCGGCCAACCAGCCAAATCAACGGCAAAGCCGAATATCCATGGTGCGAAGGTAATGCGCTGTAATTGGTGGGATCAGATGGGTGTGCTGTATTATGAGGTACTAAAACCGGGTGAAACTATCAATGGACAACGCTAACGAACACAATTAATCCATTTGAAGAGAGCAGTTGCTGAAAAACGCCCGGAATATGCGACCAGACATGAAGCAATAATTTTCCATCCTGACAACGCTCGGCCCCACGTTGCTATTCCGGTTAACAACTATTTAGAAAACAGTGGATGGGAAGTCTTACCCCACCCGCCTTATAGCCCAGACCTTGCCCCTTTTGACTACCATTTGTTCCGGTCGGTTCACATCAGAGCAGAATATCAAAAATTAGCTTGATTCATTCTTGGCTGCCAAACCGGCGCAGTTCTTTTAGGATGGGATCCACAAATTGCCAGAAAGATGGGAAAAAGTCATAGCTTCAGATGGGCAATACTTTGAATAATACTATTGTACATGTTTTTCTTAATTAAACGTTCAAGTTTTGAAAAAATACCGGACGAAAATAATTATATACCCAATATGTACACTGAAATTTTCTTTAAAAATTGTGCACAGCGGTTTCTTAAGTTGGATTTGCTAGAAAGCTACGGCCTTTTAAGAAGTTTACAATTTTTTGTTCGCCATAAATTCAAGAATCTTCAGCTATCTGGACGAAAACCTAAATCATAAATCATTCCACACATAGTGTATGTGGAAGGCGCAACTTGCGTTTCCTCCCTTTAGGACTGTCGCTGCAAATAGTCATACCCTGCATATGATTACATGTGCTTTTAATACTGTTCATCTCGTCATGAGCTGACAAGGAGTTGGAACCTTGGAAAAAGTAAATTCACTTGTTGTTCTGAATCGTAGCCATGATTAAAGTCCTTTAGACTGCGTCCACGTAGCAACGATAGATCGAGCGACGGCTAGCCGTTTACTGAGCGTCATCGCTGAGTGAGAACTTACAAAAATGCCATTGTCAAATGCAGTTCGTCTTAGTTTTTTAGTTTAAAATCGCGTTCATATATATAGAGCTATTATAAGATCGAGAAAACGAAGATTTGGTAGATATTTATCTATTTATTGTGAAACAAATTTATAGTCTTTTAGATACAATAAACATTTTATAGAGATTTGGTTTAAAGTACCTTACACTAAAATATATGTATTAGGGTGTATTTTTATTTTTTCCCGAAATAAAATACGCATACCCTCTATTTTTATTGAGTTCAGTGAATCAAATAATAAATATTATTGCGATTGGACAATAATAACCCGTGCCGACTTGATGCCTTGAAAATTTGTACTGACTTACTATAGGATGAATTAAGAACTTAATTGTTATTAGTCCAATACATCCGAATAATATATTATTTACTCATTTAAATTAAAAAATAATATTACTGTTCAAATTTTCTTTTTAACTTTTGCTTTTGGCAGTCAGGATAAATTTTCTGGTGTTCTTGTACGCAACGTAATTAAAATTGTTTTTGTTTCTCCTCAACTGTGATTAATCCATGATAGTCTTGCATTAACCGCTCTTTCGGCTACATCGCTTACTACCCTCAGTGCCGAAACTTTCTTTCTAGCTTGTTGAAACGAAGTATTATTTGACCACAAAGTAGGACATTTATGTAGAAAACTGTCTTCAATTTAAAGGCGATTTAACAAGGACTTGCTTTTTACTGAAATGAAGTCAGAGATGTTTTTTTCTAAAACAAAATAAGAAAAGAGTGTTAAAAAAATATACTTTTACAGAAAACGAAGGTAAAAATTTCTATAACTATTAATGCCAATGTCCTTTAATAAACTTACCATGAAATGAACCACAAAGTTCTTCTTTCGATGGGATGTATCGTATTCCATGAGTTATTTCCTCTTTGGTTAAATTATCAACCATTTTAACTTTAGTTTCTTGGTCCACATCATCGCCAAACTGTGGTAATATAGAAACTTCGTCAGTTAAATACCACAAAAGTTGAGTTATCATCTACAAGGCTGCTATTGAGATCGCTTTATCAGTTTTCTCGTAAGTCTTCTTTGATTTCAAAAAGCACAAATCTTGGTAATGTGCTTTTATTGCTGAAGTGCATTGGAGCCATGGTTTAATGTAGGATGTTACAATGAACAAGCAAACGTGAATCAATGCCGTCTTGTCTTTGCTTGTGATCTTGAATTGAGCGCTAAGTAATGATATTTTGAGGGAATAAATTGCTCTCGTCATCCATCAAGCTTGGTGCATGGCACCTGTAGGTCGGATTTTAAATTTTTTTCTCCATATCTCCATCTAAGAATATATCACAGAAAGCTCTATTAATTCTCGATAATCATCTCTGACTATTTCTTTTGTCAGATCAGTTGGGTAAAAATCTAGCAAGTTATCAACATCGGAGTCAGTCAGGTACTGTGTAAGTTTTTCTCTATAGTTCTGTATTTTGTCAGCATTAATACAATACTCTTCCAGTTTTCTCTGAACTTTTTAAAGAGTGGAATATCAGGGCTTGTAGTTACTTGGCTGATTTTTGCTTCAAATACGCCTTTGAAGACCAATTCATACACGTGATGGCGACAAGCAAAAATACGCATTTCTCTGTTCAGTTTTTGTTCAAGAAGCACACAGGCACCGTTTAAACGACTTGTATTTGAAGCAGTAGTATCACAACAAAAAATTTGCACTTTATCTTCTAAATTCCAGTCTACAATCGCGTTCCAAACTGCCTGCGCTTGTTCACTTCCTGTTGATCTTTCTAATCTTGGCACAGCAATAAATTGTTCTTTGTTTTTATAAGAAATAATTATCTTCCTTTGGTTTCCGAGCATTTAATGCTGGCAAAATCTTGCCGTCCCAATGAACAGTCCCAACTTGCCTTACCTCATTTTGGAAATCAATTTGTATTACTTCTGCGCGCTCTTTCCGTTTTTCTGTGCAAATTATTTGGATGAAAGACTTACTTATCGGAAATTCATCAACCAAGTGCTTCATTAGTTGCTTCAAGAATGAACACAGAATCTCTCATACTCAATTGACACTTTTCTAGCGCTGCTACTAATTTTCCGCAGAGGTGTTTTGCTGTCGATACGTCCTCTTGTAAATCTAAGTTTTCATTGGATTTAGAAGATGAGTCGTCTTGTAACGGTATATAAAGATGATGTCGAAGGAGTCGGCTCAGAGAAATATTTAGTGCGTCGTTTTTCTTCTTCAATAGTTCTGAGGCGCGCTCTTTCCTATCTACTATATCAGTCAATTTTTTATCCACTCCTGCTAAGTTACCAGGTCGGCTTGGCTCTCTTTGACGCTGTAAAAAGATTCTATCCTCATTTATTTTTATTAATTGAAGAGCATCGGCGTGTGCAATATCAAACAAATTATCTAAATTGTTGACGGCATTGCCTAAATATGTTTGGTGTCTTTTGTGCATTTTTTTGCAAGTCCCTCCAAACTTCATATAAGTTTACAAGTTTCTTCAATTAGGAAAAGATTTTGCAGGAATACGCGCCTTTTCCCAATAGATAACACACTCGCGAATAGTTAGATTCGGTCTTTTATTGACAGTTAAATTCACTTCACGTATATTGTAAAATAAAACTACTAGAACTTGTCCAGTAGACGGAAGTTTTGAACCCGTTGTTTGATGCTTTACGCCACCTATTAAAAATATAGCCCTTTTAGAACTGCGTAATTCCGCTGATATATTGACTGCTTGAAAACAATGCGTGTTCTATAGCCAAATAACAAGAAATCACAAGCAATTATAATTGTTTTAACTTAAAAGTAAAAAAAACGACTCTCATTTTTTTGGGACACCCTAATGTGTATATGGTTTTCTAATAACGACTTGACAAGTTTTTTTTTTTAAATAAAAGGCAAACCATTTGAGATATTTCAAAAACTTTATTATTGGCTTGAAGTACAATCAAAACATTAATGAATGGAACTCGACTTCGTTTATATGGCCACCGCGGGCACGTTTGCAGCGGTCGATTCGTTGGACACAATTTTCCACGACTCGGTCACACATTTCGGCCGAAACGGCCGCTATTTCGCATTCAATGTTGGCTCTGAGCTCTTCCAACGTCGTCGGCGTGTTGTTACTTTTTGTGGATGAAGTGGTGATTCCAGATCAGACCAGACTAGACCAATAACGCATATTTTGCTTATTGACGAACCCATTGAGCCAAAAATGAGCTTCGTCACTAAAGATGATTTTGCGATGAAATTCATCATCTTTGCGCATCTTCTCCAATCGGACAACGTAGCTCGCTAGTGTTCTTTATCATGATGAAAATGTTGAGTTTACTGAATAAATTGACAGTGACAGTTCTATGATTAGTGAAAGAGTGCGCTCACACATTAAATTCAAACTGTCAAGTCCCTATTGGAAAACCCTATATATACAATTTTCAAATGTATTGTAGTATCACAGATTTTATTGAAAATTTGAAGGAAAAGCCACTAAAAACCTTCATAAAAGATAGGATAGCATTATGTCTCAGCGAGGAAGAGAGAAGTGGTTCCAAAACTTGATTGCCAGCAATTTAAACATTGAGGGGCAATATAAATAAATTAATAGATAAACGTAGAAATAGATAAGTAACAACAAAAAATAAATAACAACAAAGGAACAACTAAATAAATAAATGAATTAAATAATAAATGAATAGATAAACAAATAAATTTAGAAATATATTAATAAATAAATAATTCAATAACTAAATAAATAAGAAAACAAACAAACAAATAAATAAATTCAAAATTATTAAGTCATACTCTCATGAGGCTAAGGTGGAAATCAAGTCATTATCGAATGATAAGCAAGACATATTACACCCTGACTGACTCGAAAATCAGACAGCTAAAATTTCCAAACCGTTCATTGCTGTGAGCTCAAATTTTGACACATGACAGATAATTATATTATTTACTATATATTTTAAATGATTTGCGTCTCAGTTGTGTTGAAAAAGTTTTATCCGCTACGGAATTCAAACGTGATATAGTGATTGCTTTATATTTGGCTGGAAAGCCACAAGTAGCTATCGTTAGAGCCCTCCAGCACCTCAACGTGAATAAATCATTTGTGGCTCGAACCATAGCTCGTTACCGTGATACTGGCAGCGTTGCAAAACGCTATGGAGGTGGTCATAAAAAAACAGCAGCATCGACAGAAATGGTTCGGATAGTGAAGGCTCGAATTGAGCGAATTCTGCGTCGAAGTAGAAAAAAAATGGCTCGTGAGCTCAACATACTAGGTGGGGTGTAAAGTAACCTCGTTGGAAATGAAAAAAAAAAAAAATTAAATGTTTTTTTATTTTATTTAGTATAGTCTCCTTTTACAATAGTTTGATACACTTAATCCAGCGGTTTTCCAATTTCTTGAACCCGTCCGAAAAGTAAATTTTCGGAAGGTCTGCAAAATACTCCACCGTGGTCAATGATTTCCTCGCGTGAGCTGAATTTTTTATTGATGAGCCATCTTTTGAGGTTTTGAAAAAGATAATAGTCCGAGGGAGCCAAACCGGGCGAATACGGTGGATGCGACAGCAATTGAAGCCGTAATTTTTTTAGCCGTAGTTGCGATGCTCTTATGCGCCGGTGCATTGTCTTGCAAAAACGAATTTTTTTTTTCGCTTCATGTGAGGCCGTTTAGCAGCGATTTCGGCCTTCAATCGGTCCAATAATGCACAGTAATACTCGCGGTTGATAGTTTTTCCTTTTTCGAGGTTTCGACTTTTCTTTTGTTTCCTTCGCCGTTTTGCCTCTCAAAAAATAATGTTTTATGAGAGAACGAAAATCGTTTTTGTCCATACTCAACATAATACCAAACACGTCAACAACAATCAGCTGTCAAAACAAAGCCAAAGACAGTATCGCACTGAAATTTGGCATGTCTAACTAAATGTGAACGGACTTCATGGCACAATAACCTTTTTTGCAGTAGCAGCGCATTCTGGCGGTCAAGGAGGTTACTTTTCACTCCACCTAGTATCGTTGGATGCAACACGTACTGAAAAATGAGCTTGGGCCCATTGAAGTTCCAAAAAGCACACGATTTTACACCGCAACAGAAAAAAGTTAGAGTCGAAAGAGCGAAGGAGTTGCACGAATGTGGTGAGTTGCCGAATTTGGTTTTTTCCAATGAGTCGCTATTTGTTACAGAGCAATATGTTAACAAACAAAATGACCGAGTTTACTTGCAAGAGAGATCCTTCGAAAATTTACACCCTCGGACGGCAACCATAAAGCAGGCAGCACCGACGGTGATGGTTTGGGCCGCCATAACCTCCGATGGTCGCTCTCCGCTCGTATTTTTGGACCGTGGCGTCAAAATTAATGCGATCGTATACAGTGAAACTGTCTTAGAGAGAGTATTGAAGCCTTGGCCAAACAATCATTTCGGTCGGACATCGTGGACATTTCAACAAGACTCGGCACCGTGTCACAAAGCACGCGTCAACCAAGATTTGTTAAAAAACAATGTTCCACATTTCATTTCTTCGACACAATGGATTGCAAATTCTCCGGATGCAAATCCGTTGGATTTCTCTGTCTGGGGTATTTTGAAGGCGAAGGTTGGCACTAAAAATTACCAAAGTTTGGACCA
Organism: Volucella inanis; assembly: GCA_907269105.1. Classification (NCBI taxonomy): domain Eukaryota; kingdom Metazoa; phylum Arthropoda; class Insecta; order Diptera; family Syrphidae; genus Volucella; species Volucella inanis. Next base: position 42,314,164 of record OU026153.1, read on the forward strand.
CTTCAAATAAGCACTTCGCCGAGAATGGGCCAAAATACCGCAGAGCCACTTGCGTTCAACGTGCTTTCTTCGGCCGTTTCAAGGTCATTATTCTCGCCAAAGGTGGACATTTTGAAAACTGCTGATACAATTTGAAAAATTGATGTATTTTCCAATATTTTTTGCTTTGGCACAATAAAATTTATCAAAAAATGTAAAAAATATAGCATTTTAAAAAGTTGCAGTGCGAGTCTGTCACCCTGTATATTGTCGATAAAGCTTTTCGATTCTATTTGTAACCATTTCTACATAAACCATTATATGTAATTCCTTTGTTGAAAAAAACGAGGATAGAATAAGTATAATTTTGAGCAGCTTGTTTTGTGCTATTTGGAGTTTGCGCGGATGACTTATTGCACACATGCCCCAAACAGGAAAGCCGTAGGATATAATTGCTTGGAAAATAGCATTAAAAATTAATAATTTATTGGCATTATTCAATTTTGAGTTTCTGCATATGAATGTGTAAAGGATCCTTATAGTAACATTAATTTCACTAATTAATGATTAGACTAAAGTCACTAGTTTTCTTAGTGACTTCCTGAATGTGAAGATTACCAAGATACTTTACATTCGACTTTCATTCGACTTGTACACCGTCGATTTGAAGATTTTTACTTGAAAGTAAACAAGCTTTCCTTTTACGTGTGTAAAAAAAAATTTGAGTCTTTATAGGATTAATTTTAATTTTCCATTTACTACAATACACTTCGCCAGCATTTAAGCCTGCTTGCAGATTAGTTTCAACATTGAAACCGATTGCATCTGAGAAATAAATACACGTATCGTCAGCAAATAGGGCAATTTCACAGTTGTTAAAGTTGAGGAAATCCGACGCATATATATTTAAGAGCAGTGGTCCAAGAACAGATCCCTGAGGAACTCCAGCATGCAGCAGTTCATTGCTTGAGAGGCTCTGGTTGATGGATACCTTGAGGATAGAAATGACTGAATGATTTTAATTAAACGAAAGGGAAAGTTAAAATTCACTAGCTTATGAATCAAATCATCATGCCAAAAAGTATCGAACGCTTTTTCTACGTGTAAGATGACCATGCCAGTACTTTAACCCTCTGACAGATTTTTTTTTTAATATGATTTGTGATCCGATGCACTTGATGGGTAGTGCTGTGAAAAGCTCTAAATCCGAATTGCTCTGGGAGCAAAATTGTACTGTTAGCAACGAAAGTTAGAACTTTGTTCTTTATAAATTTTTCCAAGCACTTTATAAGTGAACTTAGCAGACTAATTGGCCTGCATCTAGAAGGTAAGTCAGGTGCTTTCCCGGGTTTTAAAATTGGAATTACCTTAGCAGTTTTCCAGTCATTGGGGAAGTATCCCAATCTAAGACAGTTATTCAAGAGATCGGTCAATCGACAAAGGCAAAATTATGGTGAATTTCTTTACTAGGCGGGGTGAAAAGTAACCTCCTTGGGAATGAAAAAAAAAGTTTTTTTAAAAGTTTCTTTTTATTTTATTCAGTATGGTCCTTTTTTAGTTTATTCTTGTGATTTTCCAACTTCTTGATCCCGTTCGAAAAGTAATTTTCCGGAAGGTCTGCAAAATGCTCCTCCGTGGCGTCGATGATTTCCTCGCGTGAGCTGAATTTTTTATTGATGAGCCATCTTTTGAAGTTTGGGAAGAGATAATAGTCCGAGGGAGCCAAATCGGGCGAGTACGGTGGATGCGACAACTCATTGATTCTAGCCATGGTTGCGATGCTCTTGTGCGCCGGTGCATTGTCTTGCAAAAACAAAATTTTTTTTCGCTTTATGTAAGCCCGTTTTGCAGCGATTTCGGCCTTCAAGTGCTCCAATTATGCACAGTAATACCCACTGTTGATGGTTTTTCCTTTTTCGAGGTAGTCCACGAAGAGTATGCCATGCAATCTTAGAAAACCGACGCCAGAAACTTTCCGACCCATCGAGCCTCCCTCGGCCGCTTCGGAGCACTCGTTCCGGCTTCAATCCATTGCCGGGCACTCATTCTGTTCTCTGGTATTCAACAGTTACCAATCGACGCCAAAAGTCCGCCCGATTACGCATCAGCAAGTCCAAACACTCTTTCGAAGTGCTCTCGTGTTCGTGTTTTTTGGTCAGGAGTGAGTATGCCCTGCACCCAGCGGCACGATAACTTTTAATATGCAGAATATTGCCCAAAATATGGCCAACACCATTTCATGTTTTCTTTTGACATTGTCCTCTGTAACCGCATCGGATGGTCTGCCGCTGAGGACTTGATCGGTAGTGGAGTTGCAGCCACCACGAAACTCTCGAAACCAATATTTGCCGGTGTAATCTGACCGAGCATTAGCCCCATAATATTTATCCAACTTTTCTTTTGTTTCCTTCGCCGTTTTGCCTCTCAAAAAATAATGTTTTATGAGAGAACGAAAATCGTTTTTGTCCATACTCAACATGATGCCAAACATGTCAACAACAATCAGCTGTCAAAACAAAACTAAAGACAGTATCGCACTGAAATTTGACATGTCTGCCTAAATACGAACGGACTTCAAGGCACCATAACCTTTATTGTAGTAGCAGCGTATTCACACACAAATGTGTCCAACTTCATTTCACTCCTTTTCGGTGATATTTTTCTTTTTGTATTCTTTTTGGCTGCCCTGCCATAGAACTGGGCGGCTTTGGATAGTGATGGACAAAAAAATTAAAACAGATTTGATTGCAGTGCCACGTCGCTTAATCGCTCAGCCGCTGGTCGCACACTGCGTGGCCGCAGCCTTAGGATAGATTTTGGAAATGACATAACATAAATTAAGGGAGATTCTTTCTGTAGCATGATGGGTTCTGCGTATTCTATTGCTTCTATCTCTTCACTAAAAAGAAGGATTTCTGTTTGAGAGAGCACGTCTTGAATTTCTTTTTTATTCAGCAGATTAGTGCAAACAGTTCCTTTCTTAGCTGATTGAGCCGCGGAGACTTTTTCTTTCAGTTCATCTTCGATGTTGTATAACATCTTTTCATAAATGGTGATTCATCGTAAGCTTTGATTTATAATGTAAAATTAAACACATAAATTTGAAAGTAAAATTAAAATTGTTTATTATTTGTTAAAAAAACAATTCATGACATTTACATTTTGAAAATGATATCATGTTAATGTTGGCCTCGACTACGCCTGAGGTGGTCCATTCGGAAGGTCCAATTTTGGGCGACTCGTTCGAGCATAGCGAATGGTATCTCGCGAATAACACGAGTATGGTGTGTAGCGCCGTCTTGTGGAAACCAGAGCTTACCGAGACCATATGCTTGAGTTTCAGGAAGCACAAGTTTTGTAAACATTGTGCGATAGCGATTACCATTGACGGAAGCATTCTGAATTGCCTCACTTTTGAAGAAATATGGTCCAATGATTCCACCAACCTATAAACCACACCACACCGTTGTTTTTAATGGATGTAATGGTAGCTCTTGGTACTCTTCTGGCTACTCATTAGCCCAAATACAGCAATTTTGTTTATTAACGTGTTGTTGAGCCAGAAATGGGCTTCATCACTTCAATTCTTACAAAAATTGTATTTTGTACGCTTGTTGTCAAATACGTAAAGACAAGCTTGCTGAGAACGACGACGAATCGATTCGTCACGGTCTTCGCGTACACTCGCGGTCGAGTATCATCCACTAATGTATACTGGGACTCAAATATGCAAATGGTATTGGTAATAGTTGTTTCAGTAGGTCGATTATGCGCACCGTAAGTTCCGCGAATCGCACGAAAAACATTTCTCACAGAACGCTGATTTTAGTTATACAACTGAACACTTTCGGGAAGCTATTGTAGTGTGATTCTTTTCATGATGATTTGCCAAACGATATTAAATAAAAATCATAAAGCAGTTTGATAGGAATCACGCGTGATCTATCAAGAAAAGCCTATTGAAAAACAAACCTTACGATGAATCACCCCTTATTTGTCTATACTGGTGCTGTCTATTCTCTTGATGAACTTGTTGTAAGTTTCGAGAATTACTTGTGTAACAGTTGTCAGGTGCTTGTTTATTTTGTATTGGTCGTTGTTATTTTCGATGGCGACGATTTGTGTTTTCAACAGATCGTCCCAATCTATCGCCTCGATTGAGCTTGCTATCCACTTTCACGTGGACCCAAGCCAATTTATTGATCTCGCTTTCCTTCGGTTCACTCCATTTACCTCTTTTAACAATCGTTCGGGTTGTTGAATCTGGTGAAGCAATTGTGGTCGTAGGATACTGCTGTTATCTATTTGGTTTTCTATCAGACTTGTTAATTCGTTTATGGCATCTTCATAGCTCGTCAGGTTGATAATGTGTACCATCTTAAAATTTCCACTGATGATCTTACCATTCCCTAGCTTCAGAGTGACTATTGGTGTATTATACTCGAATATGTTGCGATGCCGAATGCCAGCCCTTAAATCGACCTGAAATTAAAGTAAATTAAAGGTAATAAGCATTTATTTATCCCTCTGTACTATTTCTTTCGCGTAGAGCGGTCGTTTGACGTTAATATTTCTCTGGAATATTTCTTTTTTTGTTTCCTACGTTCGGTGAGGTCCTCGTTCACATTTGCTTAGAAATCAATAAGATTTTGGTAATTGATACTTTGGCGTCTTCCGAAAAACACATCACTAGGTTTTCTTTTAGTAACTAAATGGATGAAATTGTTGTATCGATCTACGGCTATAACAACGATTTCTTTCATTAAAAGACCTTGATATACTTTCCGCAAGCATCTCGTTATTTTCTAAGGTAGTGGAATGAATGTCTCAGGAATCTTTACTTCATTTAACACATTCGTATCTAGTTTCTCCTTTACGGCCTTGATCAAGGTTTTTCTAGTTATTGTCCGGAAGCGAAGGTAATGTCTCCCATAGGTTGATTCCTAAACTCATTTAAAGGAGGTTCACAGTGTGATATAAGGTATGAGCTGTCCTCTTCAACACTGTGCATGTAAATTCTACGTTGATATAATATTGGCTTCTGACTTTAGTCTAGGCGTCGGCTCCAAGATTTGTTTTTCCTGGCTTGCAGATTAATTGATAGTTGTATTCTTCTTTTCTTGCCTTCCATCTCTTAAGCTTGGCATTTGTATTACAGTTGCTCAAAGCAACAGTCAAAACAATAGCCAGCATCTCCCTCCCGTTAGTGGCATAGTTTTATTCAGCCTTACTAAGCAATCTGGAAATGTAAGGAGATGTCTCAACTGAGTTCAACCTGTGAGAGTACTGCACCTAACGAAGTGTTTAAAGCATACGTTTGCAATATAAAGGGCTTGTCAAAGTCAGGAAATGCCAAAATTTCGAAAGATTTTGAGAGTTCTTTTAAATTTTCAAAGGCTTTTATTTACTCAGCATTCAACTGAATTTTAACCTTTTTTGGATGCATTGGTTTTTACCTGAGCCTTCCCCCTCTCGTCACAGGTTTTGCAATCCTGACAAAGTCCTATGAATCGTCTGTAGTTGAAGGTGAGTTCACGAAATTATCTTAGTTCTTTAAGGTTTTCTGGTGGTTTTAGTTTGCGTGTTTAGCTAGTTAGATTTAGTTAGTTATAAGGTACTCGTTTAAGAAATTGTGATTTCTTCAGGTTTACACTGATGTTTGCCGGATAGCACACCATACTCGTTTCGATGGCCTTAAGGCGTTCTTTCTCATTTTTGCAAAATATTATTATATCGTCGATGTAGACATACATAATAAGGCCGATGTAAGGTTTCGGAACATCATCTATAATTCTTTGAAAGATAGCCGGTGCATTTTTACAATAAGTCCGAATAACAGTCTAGTGATCTCACACTTCCCATTCATTGTAGCGAAAGCTGTATTCGGGTTATCTACTTCCTTCATTCGTATTTGGTGGAAGCCCGAGATAAGGTTAAGAATTGTAAAAAACTCGGCTTTACCAAGACTATCGTGTTGTTTATATCGGGAAAAGGGTATGTGTCTGACACTGTGACTGTATTTAGTGTCTCTTTCAGTTGCGCCTGCTACTTGAGTACTATCCATAGCGGAGAATTGTACGGGCTCTTTGATGGCCTTATAATTTCATTTTGCAATATCTTTTGAATCTGCGATACCACTTCCGGTCACAGATTTACTGGATTGGGATAGGATTTCGTATAAATAGCGTCAGTTGTCGTCGTTTTGATTTCTGCTCTTACGTTGGTATCTAGCTCATTGAAGCATGTTATCAGCAATAATACCATCAAATGTTTTTAAGCCCGATAAAATGAAGAACTCCAAGATGTTATTTTCTACATTCATAAAAAATGAAGCAGAGATTTTAATTTCAACTAGAGTTGCTACCCGGTTTTGTGTTGGTAGCAAGTCCGCGTCTCACAAAATTCTTATTGGCTCCTATGTCGATTAGAAATTTCAATCGTGCGAAAACTTTTAGTAGGTTCGGTTCCGTGCCTTCTCCTTTTGTGTTAGGCTGCAGGTTTTGGGTGCAGTTCACTGCAAATATGAGTGTCAAGATTGACAATGTTTAGCTAATGGACCTGAAATATCTCGGATGAGTATGGCATACCTGCCTTAGGAATGTTTTCTCCAGCATTTTGGCACATATTCATATTTATTTCCGATGCTGGAGTCGGAGTGTATCTGGAGAAGTGAGTTTTTAGCAAGACATTCGGAGCCTGAGTGATGTATTTCGTGTAACTACCTTTTAGTAGCCTTATCTACTAGTGGTTGCTTAGAAATGACTTTTCTTAGTCTGGCTAACACTGCTGTGCTTCCCATATCGAAGTAAAAGATTCTTCATGATTGCCTTAAAGCGTTTTAGATCTCCCTCTTGTATTTCGTAGTTGTCCCACCCAAAATAGAGGTAGGCGCTCGCCTCTTTTCTAATGCATTAATGACCTTCGTTGGGAATGCTTTGTTTTCACAGTGTTTTGCGCTGGTATTGAAACCACCGATATTTTGCATCTGCCTTCATATCTAATTGGTCAGTACCTACAAAATTCGACATGAATACATAGACCAACTTCACTGCGAAAGAGGGTATGGAGTAATTATATCTTTGACTGCTATCAGGACAAAAAAGGTGTGAATTGAACATGCCTATACCCCAATCAATGTTGCATATACCTATTTTGCTGAACGTAATTTTTAGTTCTTCAAGGCCTATTAGATTTTATAAGCCGCCGATGAGGGGTTATAAATGACTCTGGACTCACTCAGATATCAGTGGGTAGAGGGAAGAGATAAAACTTCTTCAAATTATACAAAGTATGAATCATACACTTTAAAGTGTCATTACGCTCAGTGACTACTATCAAACTGCTTTCTAGAAGATGCGCATAGCTTCAGCATGATTTTCGTAATGAGGTTGGAAGTAATTTTTGATTTAACTCCACAAAGGCTTGATAGTAAATTTTTTCGACCCAAAATTCTTATGCTTCAGGTGGTTGAACGAATAATGATCTTCGCTCTCTATGTAGCTAATACTCCATCCGTTCCATCGGAACACGACAGCCTGATATAGAACATGACCTTCATCACTTAGGTGTGGTTCATCTTGACATTTTTCGCACAAGCTGAGGCACTTTCAATTTTTCGGAATTCGATCATAGACAAAAGAAATGTTTACATTTGGAGATTTGTTATTAGCTGCCGAACTGGTGGTGACGTTAGAATTTTTTTTTTTCTAATTTAACTCAAATGTAAGTCTTTCGAAACTATAAACTTACGAAAGCACCGAAGATCTCTGTCATAGGTTTCACCGGCTCAACAGATTCAATCAATGGCAAATATTTCGGTTTTATTGACGAAGGAAGGTGGTAAAAAAGACTTTCTCAAGTCATAATGCGGTGCCCCTACCCGGTAGCCATTTATGTAGATATCACAGCTGGTATTAAGTTGACACCAAACAACGTCTTCTTCGTATAGAGGGCAGTTTAGCCCAACCACGTAGTATCTTCTGATGTTACTCCCTCCAGATCTTGTGTGACAAAATTGAAAATTACCATCATCATCTGGCATCACGCAACACAGCTGTCCTCAGTTGAATAAAAAATCGAAAGAGAAGAAAAAATAAGAACGTCTGTGGCCTTCCAAAAATGCATTTGTTATTAAAAAATTCCAAGCTGCGGAAAGATTCAACTGCCACCGACCGTGCCATCGTGCGGTGTATTTGTGTGTGTGGCAAAGATTGGTCAGAGTGCCAAGAAGAAGACAGTGCCATGATGATGTGACCGCCCCAAAAAGCAAATTACGAGTACCAAGCCTCAACTCCCTTTTGACCATTTGTTGTGCTCGATGTCATCTCTTCGACTGCGAAATGCAATTCCATTGTCATGATCTTGGCCATCTCCGTAGAGTAAACAATTTTTTTTTTTCTGTACACCATCCTCTGCATAATGAGCAAGAGGATTCCACCAGGATGCATTGGAATTGCAAATTTCAAAAGTATCGGAGGAATTTCCTGCTTTCGAGTCAATTTCAACTCCTTTCTGACTTTGTTGTGGTACTGTGGAGGATTTCTTATTAAATCGATTCCACTTGCACACGATTCCAGAGATGTTGCACGGATATTCTCCCCATCTGAAGTGTCCAATTATTTCCTTACCTTCACTGGCATTGATTACGTTGGTTGGGACTGTATGTGCGATGGCAACAAGGTGCGTCCTTTTTTGAAGGGTTAGCCCTTTCTCCGCTTTCTGAGAGCATGTGCGAAGCAATTCCTTGGCTTGACTTTTAATTGTAAGGTTAAGCAAGTGAGTGCTGGTTGAGATTCTGGTGTACCTTCTGCCCACATTTATCCGTATTTGCCTGCAGGTAATAATAAAGTGATCTCACTACAGATCGTGGCATGAGATCATGGTTGGACTCGGCGAGGGGTGATACCTTAGGTAATTGGTTGGACATTTTTGTAAGCGATATTGCAGCGCCCACTCAGTTGACTTGGACTTGGGTTCTTTGAAATTTTGTTAACTAATCGATCGGACTAATCATTGAATCGGTGATTGAGTGTGAGATGTGAAGAGGACTTTTTCTCAGTTTATTTCTGTGGAGATGTTTTTGGGTTAGTCAAATGACTCCCAACAAACTGGAAGAGTTTTATTCTACCCACCAGGTGACAAATGTTTGACCATATGGGCCCGAGGAGTTGAATGATAGTTTGTAAGTTACATTAATTGTGCCAGGTCTTTTTAAGAACTGTGAAGTAGTATTAATCAGTAAAAAAAAAAGCAAATCTACCCAAAGTCAATAAAAAAAAATTAAAAAATAGTGCGCGTGCAAGAATGAATAAATCTGAAGACCCAATATTCAAACTTTTACAACCGGTTAACTTGGAGCAACTATTGTAGCTTCATGCTCAACGTACGATGAAATGGTGTTTTTTAAGAGGTTTAGACGACGATTTATTAAATTTATTCAAAAGACCATTTCATACCATTTTTGAGTACAGTTTTACGCATACGTCCTCCACTGCTGATTCGTAAAAAGCGCATTCTTGAGGTCTAATATTTTATCACTCTTTCGAGCAATTCGTGGCGTATCTCGTACAATACACTAAAAATGTTTTATTTCAAAGCGTCAATCGTTATTGGTATATCTGGTGAACTTATTGAGGATTTCTTTCGCACCAAATACTAAAATTCTGGACTAAATACCACATTCAGATGGCCGATAATGCACACCGAAAGCTTCACGAAGTGCACTAAAAGTTTTGCGAACAGAGTTTCGGTTTTTGATATATATTTCAACAATTTGAAATCGTTGTTGTGGTGTCCACCTGTCCATAATAAAATGGAAAGCTGTATTCAAAATATATAAAGCTTGGCGGATCGATTTGATTTGATATTTAGTTCCTATCTGTTGAAGTCTGTTACTGTGACCCTTTATTGAACAGATTGTGTAAAAAATTAGCGAGTAGATAATGTTTTAGAACTAAAAAGCCAAAAGTGTTAACTCGCCCTGAAAGCAAAGCAAATGTAAAAGACAAAAAGTATTGAAAACGGACATTCATGGATAATAGCTGGGTATTTAGATTTCGCTCTAATGACAGCAGACATCATTGTATCTTGGAAGCAATAAATTCCACTCGGTTGATAGTGCCCCAATTGATTATGCTGTTAAGATCGGAATTAAATGAGCTTAACATACTCTGCCGTTCCCGTTCTACAGCCGAAGAGCAGGAATGTGAGTCCGGAAACGAATATGAAAAGTAGAGAGTACTGTCATCAGCAAAGAAATATTTTGGATTAGAAATAGCAGACTTATGATCATTAATGAAAATTAAAAAGAGTGCAGTGGACAGAACGGAGCCCTGGGGCATACTAGCGTATTTATTTTGTAGATATCAAACTCGAAACCATCCACGACAACTTGAAGTGAACATTCCGAAAAGTAGTTTCTTAGCCATTGAAGGAGAGACTCATCGATTTCAAAGACGGGCTGTTGTTTTCCAACTTCTCGGAAGGAGCCCCAAGAAGTAAGATTGATAAAAAAGCTTACGCAGTGGTTTTGCTGGCGTAGAAGAACACCTCTTCAGAAGAAGAGGAGATATACCACCTAGACCGGCGGATTTTTTGAATATTGACATCTTTAAGTACTCTTGCTACTACATGAGTATAAAAGTGGATTTGTCTCCTAAAAGATTCGACGCACTCAAGTGTAGGCGGTAACAAAGTACAATCTGGAAGTGTTAAGCTGGCCGCAACGAGTGCAGCTAGTAGAGTGGCCTTGTCTAAAGAGCTGAAAGCGGGAATGTCATTATAATTGAGCGTTGGGATGGAGGATGAGCCAGAATTTCTGATGTTTTTGACAAACAAGCTTTATGTCCTTAGGGTATTGGGTCTGTAACTTAACTTGTAACTTGTATTATTCCATCGTTATTATTCCATTGTAACATGCATTGGAAAGCTACTGTCATCGTACGTTATTTCAGTATATGTCATTCATTTGAAGCGTAAACAACAATAATTTTTTTTTCACTCAAATACGTCTGAAAAAAACTTTGTGCCTGAAAAAGTGTTTTTGCGTGGAGTTCTTCTTCATTACTTTAATATGAAGAAAACTGCTGCCGAAAGTCATCGTATTTTGGTAGAAGTTTATGGTGAACATGCGCTAAAGTGCCAAAAGTGGTTTGCATGAATTAAAAGTGGTGATTTTGGCTTGGAAGACGATGAACGTCCTGGGCAGCAAAAAAAGTTTGAAGATGAAGAACTGAAAGCATTACTCTATGAAGATTGTTGCCAAACACAAGAAGAGTTCGCAGAATCTTTGGCTGTCACTCAAGCAGCCATTTTAAAACATTTAAAAGCAGCTAGATATATTCAAAAGCAAGAAAATTTTGTTCCACATGAACTCAAGCCGAGAGACGTCGAAAGGCGGTTTTTCATGTCCGAAATGCTGCTGGAACGGCACAAAAGGAAGTCATTTTTGTATCGAATTGTTACTGGTGATGAAAAATGGATCCATTACGCCAACCCCAAGCGCAAAAAATCATATGTGAAACCCGGCCAACCAGCCAAACCAACGGCAAAGCCGAATATCCATGGCGCGAAGGTATTGCTCTGTATTTGGTGGGATCAGATTGGTGTGCTGTATTATGAGCTGCTAAAACCGGGTGCAACCATCAATGGACAACGCTACCGAATACAATTAATCCGTTTGAAGAGAGCAGTAGCCGAAAAATGCCCGTAATATGCGACCAGACACGAGGCAATAATTTTCCATCATGACAACGCTCGGCCCCACGTTGCTATTCCGGTTAAGAACTATTTGGAAAACAGTGGATGGGAAGTCTTACCCCACCCGCCTTATAGCCCAGACCTTGCCCCTTCTGACTACCATTTGTTCCGGTCGATGCAGAACGCCCTCACTGAAATACGGTTCACATCAGAGCAGAATATCAAAAATTGGCTTAAGTCATTCTTGGCTGTAAAGCCGGAGCAGTTCTTTTGGGATGGGATTCACAAATTGCCAGAAAGATGGAATACATTGATATATTTTTTGCCTCAGTTTTTGTTCGTATTGGAATTTCACATGCTTAAGAAAGGCATTGCAATTATTTCTGACTCATTTGAACTTTTTACAATTTTCTTCCGTCGGATTGGTCTTTTAGGACCGAAAAAGCATTTCTTTTACACTGACCGCTCGTGTCTATCCCATTAGGGATAAAGTATTTCATTCCAAATACAAATCATATAAGCAGCATCATCCACATCGTTATCGAGGAAACTGTGTGGTGGGTGTATCAGAAATTAGCTGATAGAACACAATGGTTCAAAGAGCCTTGAGGGAAAAGTGCATCAACAGCATACTTATTAGGGTGAAAAGTTAAAAATAAGTCCAGGATGTTTGCAGTATGACTATCAGCTTCTTGTTTACGTGTTGGCTCATTTACAAGTTGTTTTTTCAGCGGAAATCTCAACACACCGTCCTTCGGATGTTGTATGTACAGAATGTCGAAGCAGCTCAGAATATGAGCATACAGGGACACAATTCTGTCGAATTGCTGTCCAGTTTGGGGTCTCTGTAAATGAAACAGTAGTGAATATTTTTGCTTATGGAGATGGAATTTAAAACACATGAAGTTGAATTTAGGATTGAAACATGGACCACATTGTGGTGAAGTTTGATAAGCTACAAGCTGGGGTGTGAAAAGAATAAAGGCACCAGTTTTTAGCCAAGTAGCTTCATATTAAAGTGATCTGAGAGGTGTGGACGGGGATTTACCTACCACTTAGTGTCAAAATTTCTGGTCTGTAGGTATTTACAAACGTGAACGTACGCAGAAAAGTGAATTCCTTTTAGCCCGCGTATACTGGTTACGTCTACCCTGATTCCCTAGTCATAATAACAAACGAACACAAAAACACAGATACTGACGATTCTTAGCATGAGATATTTTCTTTCTTTGCCTGCTTTGTCATTGTAAGTTTAAGAGCTTAGGATTATAAGGTTCTGAAAACAACTAAAGTGAGACGTCGAAGTACGTGCCAAAGACATTCAGACTAGACGCCTAATGCTTAAGCATTGTAACATAGAATTCACCCTATAGGATTATAATTCAGGCGTTACTCGAATTAGCGATTATCTCACCGTGCTATTTTTAGTTGCGGTCAAGACACCTATTCTGGAGGCCTAATCATCATACTTGAGAAACCTCCTTTCGATTTAGTCAGAAGTGGCGCACACTGAAATCGATCGAGCTGTCGAAAATAATAAAATTGCATTTCTTCCGTCTCGAAAAGGATCCAGACAAGAAAAGCTCCTGCCTCTCCCTCTGCCGATTGACTCTCCCCGGGACGATGCCTAAATGAAATCGGTGCTGAAACAAATAAAGCCTCCAGTTCAAGTGAATGAAAATCAAATGAAGCGAACAGACCCATCAAAGGCACAAGTGTTGAACTGGGGGACTGTAGTGAACTACAATATGTAAAACGAACCCCTTAAGGCGAGGTGTTCCACGCACGGCTCTTAAATAATCTGAGCCGTTAAGTCTTTCTGGTTATCAAGACTGCTATGCGTCATCATCAGGATCTCAACGAGAATATGTTGGTGCGTTTTCATACCCAGTAAAATGTACTCGGCATCAAAATGTGAAAAATCTTTTCTCACAGGAAGATCAAGCTTTGGGAAAACAAGGAAGACGCTTCTCTGCGTGTGAGCTTAGACGAAGCTTCTATGCAAACTCAGGCATGACTCATGCCCCTATTTGCACCTTGAAAGGGTTAGGTACTATAGATAGGAGTAGCAGCTTACTATAAACGCAATTAGCACTAGAACGAAAGATGTGAAACAAGCGGTGCCTAGATCCAGCCTGTGGAGTTAAGAAAACGGACTAGATCTCGTATTCCTCAATTCGAAATTAGGTCTTCGAAGAAACGAAAGAAAGAGAAAATGAAGAAAATTTTCTTTTCATTGTCATTCTCGTATCTGCTTCAGTAAGGGTTGTAAGGGATACTTAGTTTGGCAGCATGGTTTTCAATTGGCCAATTCCCCGTGATTATCGCCTTGATTCTGGCGATATCTGGGCGAGTGCTGTTGTAGGTTGCCCATATTATACTTGATAAGGCGCAGATAGTTAACCTTAGCCATTGGAGATTGGCCTTCTGCAGGAAGTGTAAGTGGATTTTTCGTTCAACTACTTCCTGACTAGTTCATATGCACAGTAGTTTCCTTTGTTTCGCCCAAGCGGGAAAGCTCGAGAATATGGTAACCGAGTCGATAGTTTGGAAGGATTGATTTTTGTTCTGATCCGAGAAAAGCGAATTTTAGATGTTTTAAGGAGGAGCTCGACGAATCCATCAATTCATTTTCACTTGCTTTGCAAACGGCTTTATATTCAGGTAACCGCTATGGGTTTATTGTCTTAGTTGTTGTATGCTTCGCAGCTGAGCCGCCAACGATAATTTGCTTTACTAACTTGGCATTAAAATAAGTTGAAAAGAAATCCGCCGAAGATCTCGTAAGACCTGTATGTGGACTATTAAGTATCCGGAAACCCCAATCGTAAAGCCGAAAATCGTTGTCCTTTTTTCATTAACTAGGGTCGTCGATAGTCAGTCTATCAAAATCAAGAAGTTAACCCGATGGCACTCCCAACCAGATTTATTCGTTCGCCACCATCTCTATTTTGACAACCTGACTAGATGCCGAAATATCCTCACATGACTTGGTATTGCTAAAAGTCTCAGTGGTGTTAAGGAGCTACACCAAATTATTGATCCTGATTGAGGTAGATACCTCAGCACATCTATCTGTCCATCAGATTATAGTTCATTAGAATTCGATGCAAGTTAAGCTGTCAAGGAGTGCGGTCTAAGGATAAAGTCTTCGACGAGGATACGTGCACTGCATGCTTTTGGACCAATCCGTGAAGATCAGACAATATTTCTTTCCTGACTCAGGTTCTGGCCATTTCAGAGTACAGCGAAGGTTTTCCTCGTTTTTGCAGCATTTCCTGAATCATGGCATCAGGTGGCATATCAAAAAGTCAATTGAAAAGGACAATCAGTGCGCAAAGTCGTCGACACTCTAGTGTGAATTGTAATAAAGAATATTGGAGTGATCCATAATGCCTGTTAACCCGAATCAGACATCTGATTAGACCAGCAGCGACGTGAAAGCTTTTTCTAGACTTCTGGGTAAGTCACCCTTAATTCTGCCACTAGCCCAATCTTACATGATCTCCCGCGCTGTTGTGTATGTTTCATCTTAGGCAAGGAATCCAACGCCAAAGAGTTTTTTGAATGTGGAGCTTTACTTTGTTTTCCATGCTCTTATTCAGATGTAAAATCAGATTGATAAGTGTCAACTGAACGCGACTAAAGGCTACGTACGCTGTTTGTTAGCTTGCCGGTATGCAAAACAGTGTCAGGTTAGACATAGGGTAGTCATAAGATTCTCTTCAGAGTTGGTAACACATCTATGTAGGAATGTCAGTCGCATTCCTTGGGATAAGTTTCTTTGTATTTGTTTTACTTTAATCGTTTTTAGTCCATTCTTAGTTCAATTCTGCCCCAAGCAAAAAATAAATTAGAATCAGGTTCCATTCAGGGCAATTGATTCATCACCTACATGCAGTGGTACTAAATTTCATCGGTGACGACATGCAGCCGAATAGCACTCAATTGGTATGCATAAAAGCATTCCACACTGCATGTAGAAGAAAAATTCGTGGAAATCATTCAGTTAAAAATGACACCGAGAAGTATTGTTCTGATTATCGCGGGTGTGTGCGATGCAGGTTACATGAAGTTTTGGATCGTGAGAACTATGACGTGGTACAAGATTCTGAACACGCTAAAAGTGTGGGAATGACTGGGATAAACGAAACGACGGTGGTGACTCGGACGGTTTTCTTTTCCAATTTTTTCAATAAGTAATTAAAATATATAAAACCAGTGAATGTGTTCCTCTATAAATTCCTGGCGACTTAAAACTATCAATAAACGCAATAGCGTATTAAATGACCTCATTCCGTAATACAATCAACGATAAAAACAAACTGCGGCAGATTGCGTTACTAGGTTAATTTGCAGTTCTAATCTTAGAAGGTAACCACAAGCCGGTTCTTGCTGATTGCCTCGATGAACCCCTTATCTTCTTTAGAACTAGCTTTAAGTGGTATATTTATGTTTCCAGTTGCAGCAGATTTGTTTTTGCGCGATTGGCGAAATTTTTCTTAGGACACATCGGTTCAAAACAGTCAATTTCTAATTTCTCCAAGACAAACTTATTGTTGGGATCATTACTTACATTTCTTGCTAGAAAATCCAGATTTTCTTACAAGTAAGAATGATCCAACTGATCCCAGCAAGATGAATGCATAAACGCGTTGCGCGGACCAGTTCTACCTGTGACCAAGTGGAAACAAGTAATTTTGGTTATTATCTGTTATTTTGTTAGGTACATGCATTTCTTTTTAGACTTTAAGCCATTGGAAACACCAGTTAAGTTATCGTGCACAAAAATTTAACTGGTGATGGTCCACCGCCATCAGAGGATAACCTCCTTCGAAGAAAGGGCGCTTGAGGTGTTAGGTGCTGTCGCCCTAGACGCTTGCAAACCGTCCTGACAATCGTATGTGATGTTCGTATCTTTTAGTAAATGTATTTTTAATTATTGATATTTTTCTTGAATATGTAGGTATTTGCTTCCAAGGAAGGATCCATTTGAGGACATATTAAAACATGAGGCAAGAAGTTCAACGACTCCAGCTTCTTCAAAAGACAGCCACCGAATTTCAACAACTGACCTCTGTTCGAAAGTTGTTGAACTTTGTGCGAAGAGGTTTGAGATGGAGAAAGCAACACAGGAGGAGCGTCACCAGATACAACTTCAAATTTAAAAAAAAAACAGGAAGTTATGACGGAGGCTTTGGTAAAAGTTGGGGAGGGCTTAGCAGCTGTTTCTCAGCTGGTAAATGGATTTATTAACAGAAAATAAAATAATAAAAAAAGTGTTTTCTTAATTGCTTGATTACTTTGTGATTTTAATTTAACAATTTTATTAGAAAGATAGCTAGATAACTACAGTTTATTAGCAAATACACAATCTTAATTCCCAAAGGCGTTTATGTAGCTTTGCCGCAACCGTTTTCCTTCGTTAAAGTATTGACTGCTTCCACTGGATTTATTTTCCTCAATTGTTTCCATTGCAAGGAGAGGTTCTGGTGTTTGGTTTTCGTCGTCATATCACAAATCGATCCCGTTTGCTTGCATTATATTATGTAGAATACCACATGCATAAATTATATAATATGAGCTGCCCTTTCGTGGGAGTAGTGCAATACTCTGTCCTTCAGCAAGCATCTAAAGCGAGACTTCAAAACGCCAAAAGCTCGTTCGATGATATTTCGAGCCCTGATGTGCGACTGATTGTACAGAATCTCAGCTTGCGAAGTAGGACCATCCACTGGAGTCATTATCCATGGCTCTAATGGATATCCTGAGTCAGCCAAAAGCCACTTGAATTGTCTGCATGTATGGCTTTGTATAAGATGCATCCGAACTAGCGACGTTGTCCAGATGCCGGAATAGTGGCATGATCCAGGAAATTTGGCGTTTAGATGCAGAAATTTTAAATTTGCTTCACAAACTTCCACATAAAGAAGAAGAAGAAGAAAAAAAGAAAAAGAAATTGTAAATAATGAAAAGAAAACAGCAAAATATGACTTACGGCTTCTACATTTATGCTATAATAGCTTTTCCTGTTCATATATTGGGTATATATTTTAATTCGTGCGGTTTTTTTTTCTAAATTTGAACGTTTATTAAAGAAAAACATGTACAATAGTATTATTCAAAGTATTACCCATCTGAAGCTATGACTTTTTACCATCTTTCTGGCAATTTGTGTATCCCATCCGAAAAGAACTGCGCCGGCTTGGCAGCCAAGAATTAATCAAGCCAATTTTTGATATTCTGCTCTGATGTGAACCGTATTTCAGTGAGGGCGTTCTGCATCGACCGGAACAAATGATATTCAGAAGGGGCAAGGTTTGGGCTATAAGGTGGGTGGGATAAGACTTCTTAGTTCTTAACCGGTATAGCAACGTGGGGCCGAGCGTTGTCATAATGGAAAATTATTGCCTCGTGTCTGGTTGCATATTCCGGGCGTTTTTTGGCTACTGCTCTCTTCAAATGGATTTATTGTGTTCGGTAGCGTTGTCCATTGATGTTTTCACCAGGTTTTAGCAGCTCATAATATAGCACATCCATCTGATCCCATCAAATACAGAGCATTACTTTCGCGCCCTGGATATTCGGCCTTGCCGTTGATTTGGCTGGTTGGCCGGGTTTCACATATAATTTTTTGCGCTTGGGGTTTTCGTAATGAATCCATTTTTCATCACCAGTAACAATCTGATGCAAAAATGACTTCCTTTTGTGGCGTTCCAGCAGCATTTCGGACATGCAAAACCGCCTTTCGACGTCTCTCGGCTTGAGTTCATGTGGAACACAATTTTCTTGCTTTTGAATATATCTAGCTGCTTTTAAACTTTTTAAAATGGCTGCTTGAGTGACACCCAAAGATTCTGCGACCTCTTCTTGTGTTTGGCAACAATCTTCATAGAGTAATGCTTTCAGTTCTTCATCTTCAAACTTTTTTGGCTGCCCAGGACGTTCATCGTCTTCCAAGCAAAAATCAAAATTTTAAATCATGCAAACCACTTTTGGCACGTTCGCTCAGCTAGCGCATGTTCACCATAAACTTCCACCAAAACACGATGACTTTCGGCAGCAGTTTTCTTCATATTAAAGTAATGAAGGAGAACTCCCCGCCAAAACACTTTTACAGGCACAAAGTTCGACATATTTGAGTGAAAGAAAATTATTGTTGTTTACGCTTCAAATGAATGACATATACTGAAATGACGTACAATGACCGTAGCTTTCCAACGGATGTTCCAATGGAATAATAACAATGAAATAATACAACTCATCGTAAATAGGCAGCTCTTCTATAATATCTCTGCACAATGTTTTCGGAATACGGAAAAATTGTATAAAGCAGCTATCACTTAATGAGAAAGTCTCATTTCTTTTCCGCAAATTTCGTAGAATTCTCCTACATTGTAATCTGAAAGAATTGATAAGTTTTTTACATTTGTATAGGTACTGCCCAATAAAAAGTAAATACATTTGTTTACCTTTCCCCTTTTTTGTTAATTTCATTCACAAGCAGTAAAATTATAAATTCTTCCTCCATTATGCTATCCTTTATTTTACTTTATTTTATTATGATCGGCTTGTGAGCTGCTCATCCGGACATCAGAATTTTGACAGTTGTTGTGATGCTCACAACTTGTGAGGTTTTTGCTAGAATACGAAAACTTCACAAATTGTGACTCACCACTCCCTTGAGAGGTTGTTGTAACATATAAGGCATCAGAGGTGACGAATAGGAAGGATTTTTAGTAAAAGTATAACGGAAAACTGGAATGTCTAGCAGGTTTACGACAAATTATTTGTATAACATATTTTTGTTATATCAACAATGACTGAATTTTACTTAGATACACACACCCCCAACACGCAAATCAACACTGAAGTCCAGATTGAAAGATGCTATATAGACTATATACTATAGTCTTTAAAAGACTATATATAATCAAAATGGCGAAGGGTGTATCGGAAGCAATTTTTCATTATATTGCGTCATATAAAAAGTCACCGCGGTTTTTTGTCACTAGATGGTGTTGGTGTACATTTATTTAGAAAAAGTATTCTGATTGTGTCAAACGAACAAGTGTTTGAAAGGTGATATGTCAGGCTATATTTCTTGTGAAGACAGCTGTGAAATTCGTTGCTCTTCTTAAAAGTTATACTGATTTGAGTATGAGTGAAATATCTGAAAAAATACGCTATGTGATGCTTTTTTACTATAAAAAAGGGAAAAATGCTGCAAACACATGCCGAAAAATTTGTGCAGCTTACGGTGAGAATGCTGTGAGTGAACGCCGGACCCAGGAGTGGTTTGTTCAATTTCGATGTAAAAGATACACCTCATACTGATCGGCCTGTCACTGACAAAAGTCGATGAAATTTTGCAATTGATATAGCAACATCCACACCGAAGCTGTCTGGAGATAATATAGGCATTAAACATTAACCTTATGACCGTTTGGAATCATCTAAAACGAGCAGGATACTTAAAGAAGATCGATGTTTGGGTGCCACTTAAATTAACGCAAATAAATTTAATTGACCGAATGAAACGCGGCTGAAAAGTAACGAAATGGAACTATTTTTGAAGCGATTCATTACGGGCGACGAAAAATGGATTAAATACGAGAATATCAAACGCAAGTGATCATGGGCAACGGCCGGTGACCGACCAAAAACGACTTCAAGCCCTAAATTGACGTCAAACAAGGTTATGTTGAGTGTTTGGTGGGATTAAAAGGGAACTGTATGTTATGAGCTGCTAGAACGTGGCGAAACGGTCATTACAATACTCTACTGTGCACAACTCGACCGTTTGAATGAAGCGTTCAAGAAAGAGCGACCAGGATTGGCCAACAGAAAAGGAGTTGTCTTCCATCATGACAATGCTAGGCCACACACATCTTTGATAACCCGGAACAAATTGACGGAGCTTGGTTGGGAAGTTTTGAAGCATCCATCGTATAGCCGGACTTTGCACCTACTGATTACCATTTGTTTCGGTCTTTGCAAAACTCTCTTGATGGTAAAAAAATTGGCCGACCGAAGAGTCGCTGAAAATCGCTTGGACTTGTTTTACGCTGATAAACCACAGAAGTTCTACACCAATAGAACTATGAAGCTACTCGGAAAGTGGCAAAAGGTCCTAGATAATAATGGAAAATATGTACTTGATTGAAATTGATTTTGAAGAAATTTTTTTTGTTTACGGGTAACAAAGCCTATTCGAGAATCAAGGTATTTGAGCTCAACTACATTCTCTACAAGGAAACAATTATTACTATTATACGAAAAAACAGGAGAAATCAGACGAACACGAGTATGTTTGCGGACAGTATATTTTACACTCTTGTGAGTGAAAGTAAATATTAGTTTCGCAATTGTAATGCAAGGAGAGACTGAAATACATTAATTAAGTCTTTGAGCTCAAAACTAAATTATGACCAGAGAACCAATGCCTTAATAAATCAAGATCCCAGTTAATGTCATAGTCCATGTCTAGAACACTTTTCCAGCCAGAAAAAAAGCCAATGTCATCTGCAAATGCAGTCGGCGAATCTCTGAAATTAAGTAAAAATAAGAACAGAGTGGGACCTAAGACAGAACCTTGTGGAACACCGATATAAAAAAATATTTTTCCACTTCAAATACCGTCGATTTTGGCCCTTTGTGACCTACTTTTAAGATAGAACACAAACCAATCCAGGATAAGTCCACGAAAACCAGCAATCTCTAACTTTTCCAACAAAAGGCTGTGATCGACCATGTCAAATCCTGTGGTAATTTTTTTAGCATCCTTTAATATCTTCGGGGAAGATCCCTTCAAAAACACAACGGTTAAAAATAAAAGACAAGACATCAACCAAAAAACATGCAATCTTTTTAAGCGTTAAATTTGATATTCCATCACCACTACATGTAAGGACCCAATAACATTCAAAATCTCCAGAAGAATAATGGATTGAAAAACAAAAGTATTTCTTTCTATATTCTCAATAAAATCGTGTAATGGACGACAAATAGGGCAAACCGATTTGACAGGAGGCAATATTGACAACATAACAAATGAAGAGTTTGTCATGCTCTGCAGAGTTGTCAAGTAAAAAAAATTGGGTTTTTGAGACGAAGTTGACTTGTTTAGTAGCCTATTTACAGCTTGCCATTCCCTTATCACTTTATTGCACAATTGCTTATACGAGTATTTACATTTCAAATCCGAATTACCGGGATGCCTTTTACACTTAATTTTTATTTTTAAGAAATTAATTTATTTTTTTCGATAGTCGATATCCTTGGCTTAAGTTTTTTAAATAATTTTTCGGCAGGCCGGTAGTAAGAACAACAAAGAATGTGCCTTTTTAGAGGGCCAATAAACAATGAATAAGCACTAGATGCATTATTCGAAGTATATGTATATATTATCCTAGAACTTATAAAATAAACATTAAGTCTACTACTACAATTTTTATTTTTATTTAATGTCACTAGGAGTCCTGTCATAGTATGTTCAGTAATGTTTAAGTCAAGCATACACTTTTCGTATTTGGTCATAATATTTCTAAATCGTCCACAAATGTGGTCAAGACACTCGCCAGAAGCAGCCGTAGTCGGCTCATTTATATAGGAATCTAGACCATGTGACGAAAGTAACGATAAATAGCTGAAGATTGTATCGTTTGAGTCATGGCTGTTGATGTTGAAATCTCCAGTAATAATTAATTTTGATGATTTTTCATTGTTAAAAGAATTTTAAGACATCCGCAGCAGAAAATCCATATAAGTGATGTCAAGAATCTTATAGTCATTCTTTAGGAAGCGTCCAACCCCACCTGTAGCGTAATTTTCATTTATCTTGGGAAAAAATTCATAACCAGGTAAAGAGTAATAATTTTTCTTCAACTCGTAAATCCAAATTTCAAACACGAAAACAATATCAGATAAACAAGCAAATGAACTCAAATGAGAAACAAGGGACCAGAAATTTACTCTTAAACTTCTAACGTTTTGGTGTAAAATAGGGTGGGTCACTCATATATGGAGAAAAAAAAAATTTCCAGTTTTTTTACGGGCACAGTAAAAAAAACGGTGCCAAATTGTAAGTATAGGGTGATCATCGTGAGGTTTGATTTTAATAGGCTTTTTGTGACAGACCACAAGTGACTCCTATCAAACTGTTTCGGCAATTTTGTTCAGTATCGTTTAGCAAGTCATAATGAAAAGACTCATACTACAATAGCATCTCCAAATTGTAATTCAGCTGTATTACAAAAATCAGCGTTCTGTGAAAAATGCTTTTCGTGCGATTCGAGGAACTTACGGTGCGCATAATCGACCTACTGAAACCACTATTGCCAATGCCATTCGCAAATTTAAGTACCAGTTTACGTTAGTGGATGATACTCGACC
This sequence comes from Volucella inanis, assembly GCA_907269105.1. Classification (NCBI taxonomy): domain Eukaryota; kingdom Metazoa; phylum Arthropoda; class Insecta; order Diptera; family Syrphidae; genus Volucella; species Volucella inanis. Next base: position 42,337,234 of record OU026153.1, read on the forward strand.
GGTTAGACCATAGACCACATCGAGCACGTAGTGAAGAGACTATAAAAGATGTAGCTGAGGGTGTACGCGAAGACCGTGGCGAATCGATTTGTCGTCCTTCTCAGCAATTTGGCTTGGCGTATTCGACAACTTGGCGTATTTTACGTGAGGATCTCGGTCTAAAAACGTACAAAATTCAACTTGTGCAAGAATTGCAGCCAGGAGATTTGAATTTGTGTCATATATTCAGTGAATGGGCTCTTTAAAACTCAATGTAAATCCGGTGTTCTATCGTGAAATTTTGTCCAGTGATGAAGCCCATTCCTTGCTCAATGGATACGTAAATAAACAAATTTGCCGTATTTGGGCTGTACATGTGCAGTACATTTGGCCTTGACAGACTTTACCAAGATCAAAATTAAGGAAGAGTTGGAAATTGCAAAAAGACATTTTCAGACGTCGAAATTATCATCAATATCGGAACATTTGAAATATTTTTTTTTTTGTGTTTTTTTTTTTGTTTTTAGCTTTTATCGACACACATTTTGAAATACATGGATCAACATTTATTTAAATTTAACCTCAGAAACAAAATATTTTTTATATTTTCTGTAGATAACTGGGATCTTTGGTCGCTTAATATTATTCTTAACGCAGAAAATGAACGCTCTACGCTTATCTGTGTTGCAGGCACTCCGTGCAAAATATTTGCCAATATTTTTAAAGTAGCCAGGTAGAATTTTTCGCCTTCCCAATAGCTAAAGATATTTTAATCGACATCCAAACATTTTTCCTTATAGCTATCGATGTCATTATAAGCTCGCACAACACCTTCCATGACCAACTCTTCTTCATCGTCGTCAGAGGAGTTGTCAACTTCCAAATCTTTTAGAGAATGACTAAGTAGAGATGAAGAACTTTAGATTCACCTACGTTCAACGCGCAGTTATTCTCTGGATTCATTTCCTTGAATTTGCTATCTGTTTTTAAGAATTTGCGTGAAATTTTGTGATCGGTGTTTTTTGTTTTACGCTATTTTGTGTCTTTTTAAAAGAAAAAACTTGAAAAAGTTTAGACTTTTGGTTCATAAAAGAATAATGAATTCTTGTAAAAACAAGGCTCTAAATAGGTTTTACATTAAAATATTTTCAAAAGTGGTGTACTCATTCGAGTGCACTTGCCAAAACTGTGCTAATTTTGTTTTATGACTGGACTTACAGAAAAATGGCTTCTCAAACCATAACTTTTTATGGAAAGCGCTATCCTAGTCTGTTTATAGCTGTTGATGATATCCCAAATGATGGAAATGAACGGGAAATAACAATAATTCCACCGGATGTTGATGTTCAGAAGGATAAAGAGGATTTATGAGAGGATGATTTGCTCAATTCAACCATTACTTTTTCCCAGGAGCAGTAGAAGTTGAGGTAAGCGATTCCAATTGCTCGTCTAAGAGAAGAAGGTGAGCCTCATGTTCAAACCATGTTCTTTTATTCAACAGATATGACAAAAACATTCGAATACAGTTGGTTTTGAATGTAGAAGTTCAAATTTTTGAATACTTTTTTGACGATGAATTCGATTGTGGAGCAAAGCATATTCATATACATAAAAGACGATCTCAGACAGTTTATTGGAATTTTGCTATTTTCCGGATACCATTCCTTACCCCAAGAATTTTTGTTTTCCGTTAGTTACAAACGCCATGTCCCGCAATCGATTCAAGGAAATCAAACGCTTTATTCATTTGGCAAACAATTTAGCGATTAACAACGATAAAATGGCAAAAGTTTGGCCGTTGATGAAAATGATTTGTCAGAACTATCAAAAATGGGGCTTTTTTTTTAATGAAAACTTGTCAATAGACGAAGCCATGATAAAATACTTTGGACATCATTCTGCAAAAAAATTCATACGTGGAAAACCGGTTCGTTTTGGTTATAAGGAAGGGATGCTTTGCAGTGTGGTGCCAAGAACGTAAGTCAAGCGAACAAATATTTACCACTTGGATATCGTGTAGTACTTGATTTACTTAAAGTAATAAATACGCCAAGTGATCACAAAGTAATTTATGATAATTATTTCACAAGCCATGACCTTTTGTCGAAATTGAGAAGGAAAGAATTTCGTGCAACAGCTATCGTCCGGGAAAATAGAAAAAAAAAAATGTCCACTTAAATCCTTGAAGACGGTTTTGAAAGCAAAACGTGGGTATATATGTCACAAATTTGATAACAACAACAACATATTATTTGCTCGATGGAAAGAAAATGCGGTTGTTACAGTCGCAACAAATTACGATACTTTGAAGCTGTTAAGAAAAGTTAAAAGATGGTCAACCACAGCAAAAGAAAAAGTATTGATTGCTCAGCCAAAACCTTTTGTCTTATACAATAAGGGTATGGGCGGTGTTGATCTTCATGATCAATTTGTGAACAATTACCGGATAAAAATAAAGGAAAATAAATGGTGGCGGCCAATTTTTACACATACGATAAATTTAATGATGGTTAATGCTTGACGGCTGTAATGTTCACCAACCGATAAAAGCTGCAATCTTCTTTCATTTGTCATGAGAGTAGCACGGACATATATAAGCTCACCATCATCAACCAAAGCACCGAAAAAACCAAATTCACCGATTTCTGTGGTGCGCAGTGAAGATGGACATTTCCAAAAAAAAAAAAATTAAAAATCTGTTTCGATGCAAATTCTGTCACAGCAGAGTTAGATGGATTTGTGAAAAATGCCAAATAATGTACATATACTCTGCATTGAAAAAGAATATTTCAAAACTTATCATAACAACGCTTAGAAGTGCACATATCTGGCTAGTGTACACCCTTATAAAAGTTAACCATGATATAATTTAGTTTTTAAACTTGTATAGGCTTTTCCAATAGGGACTCGACAACTTTGAATTTAATTTGTCAACGCACTCTTTCACTAATCATCAAACTGTCACTGTCAATTTATTCAGTCAACTCAACATTTTCATCATGGTTAAGTACACTAACGAGCTACGTTCTCCGATTAGGTTCTGAAGACGATGCGCCACGATGATGAATTTCATCGCAAAATCATCTTCAGTGACGAAGCTCATTTTTGGCTCAATAGGTTCGTCAATGCACAAAATATGCGTTATTTGTTCTTCATGAATCACCACTTCATCCACAAAAAATAACTTTGGTGCAGCTTGCATGCCGGCGGCGTTATTGGGCGACATTTTTTTTTGTTGATGATAACGATCGTCACGTTACTGTGAATATTCAGCGTTATCGCGCCATGATCACCGATTACTTTTGTCCCGAATTGGAATATATGGACTTGGACGACATGTGGTTTCAACAGGATGGTGTGACAAGCCACACAGCACAACCTACAATCGATTTATCGAAGAGACATGGGCCAGTCGATTGGCCGCCTTGTTCGTACGATTTATCGCCGCTTGACTATTTTTTGTGGGGCTAGGTTAAGTCATTGGTTTATACCAACACGCCGACGACGTAAGAAGAGCTCAAAGCCAACATTGAACTCGAAATAGCGGCCGTTTCGGCCGAAATGTGTTGCCGAGTCGTTGAAAATTGGGTCTAACGAATCGACCGCTGCAAACAGAAGTTTTTTAAGATGCTTAATGGCCAATCCCTTTTTGTCAGATTAGAGCAATCTCCGAAATCGTGGTTCGATTTATAACGCCGCATATATGGTATGATTTTCTGAAATCATTAAATCCCGAGCTTCCAAACAACTTAATAAAACGAGGCTTAATTCATTTTTTCTGACTTTTACAATACTTGCAATTTAAGTACAAACCAGAACTTGTAAAAGTCTCCTAAAATAGGTAGCTTTTTTTGAAGTTGAAGTGTCGCTATATTAAGCGGTCTTAAGACGTCATCAACATCATTGATTTTCTGCAAGTCGTCTTCACTTAATTGTTTCAAAGGTTGCAGATATTGGGGCAACTCTGTCCATTCAAAGAATATGTTCATCATTTTGTATTTCGAACTCCATCGCGTTGACGCGTCTAACACAGGTTTTCCTAAGCTTGATACTGCATATCTTAAAAAAAAAATTAACGTTGTTTACTTCAGAGTTCAAGTTCAAGTTCAAGTTAAGTACAAAATTTACCGAAATTTTTATCCTTAAGAGCCTTATAAAACTACGAACCCGATCAAAAAATTCAGGATTGTAAATTTCGTAAAAAATCTCTTACTGCCAATTGAAGGGTATGTGCGGCACATCTTATTGAGAGTACATTATCAAGCGCAATATTCTCGGCTAATAAGAATTAGCCTTGTTCGTCTTGTTCCCCTTCTTCTCTATTGTTGCCAGAATCAGACAACAACTTAGCAGCCTTTATAATATTTCGACCGTTGTCTCATGTGATCGAATATATTTGTTCTTTTTTTAAATCAAAATCTTGAAGAACACCCTCAATATGGTGTTTCAAATTTTCAGCCGTTGTCGTTCTTTTACCTCATTCATTGCCAAAGTATATATCTCATTCTGGCCGTCTTCAATGAATTAAGCGTTTATGCCTAACACAGATCTATTCTACCTGGATGCTGTGTCGATTTTGAGACTAATAAATAAATTTATTTTTCATTTGTAGAATCATTTTGTTCTGTATTATTGTAGCTCTTTCGTTAACAAAAAAACATAAAGTTGTTGGCTTTAATCAGCTGAATCTTAAGGAATCGCTATCAAAAAATGTAAAAAGGCATCAACCATGTATTTTTTGCATATTTGTGTTGATATTTTAATAATTTTTTTGTCTCTTGGATTCTAATTCCGACACCTTGTCAGAAGTGCTGCGATACTGTATGCCTTCTTAGGTTTGTTACAACAGATTCCTTGAAAATTTGGCCACTAACTCTACAAACACTGTCCTTATCACTATTAAGAGTGAACAATTCTCTAAAGAAAATATTTCGTTTCATTTCCCTTTTGAATTTTTTTAATTGAAATAAAGAATATTTTAACACTTACGTAGCCAAAGGAACAACCTATCTTAATATAGGGCTATCTAATAACGATTTGACAAGTTTTTTTTTTTTAAATAAATGGCAAACCATTTGAGATATTTCAAAAGCTTTATTATTGGCTTGAAGTACAATCAAAACATTTATGAATGGAACACGACTTCTTTCATATGGCCACCGTGGGCACGTTTGCAGCGATCGATTCGTTGGATCCAATTTTCAACGATTCGGCCACACATTTCGCGTTCAGTGTTGGCTCTGAGCTCTTCCAACGTCGTCGGCGTGTTGGCATAAACCAATGACTTAACGTAGCCCCACAGAAAATAGTGAAGCGGAGTTAAATCGGATGAACGAGGCGGCCAATCGACTGGCCCATGTCTTGAGATAACACGCTCACCATACTTACTCTTCAATAAATCCATTGTAGCGTTTGCTGTGTGGCTTGTGTCACCATCCTGTTGAAACCACATGTCTTCCAGGTCCATATCTTCCAACTCGGGCCAAAAATAATCGGTGATCATGGTGCGATAACGATGACCCTTCACAGTAACGTGACAATCGTTATCGGCCCAATAACGCCGCCGGCATGCAAACCGCACCAAACAGTTATTTTTTGTAGGTAAAGTGGTGATTCATGAAGCACATGTAGGTTTTCACTCGACCAATAACGCATATTTTGCTTATTGACGAACCCATTGAGCCAAAAATGAGCTTTGTCACTGAAGATGATTTTGCGATGAAATTCATCATCTTGGCGCATCTTCTCCAGAACCCAATCAGAGAACGTACGTCGCTTCAAATGGTCCATCGGCTTCAATTCTTGAGTCAGCTTGATCTTGTATGGGTGTAAACCAAGATCCTTATGCAAAATACGTCATAATGTGGTCTGAGCGATGCCCAATTCTTGAGAACGCCGTGGAATTGACTGATTTGGATCGTTTGCTACGGACGTCTCAACGGCAGCGATATTTTCGACACTTCGACCAACCCGTTGTCTCACTGACACGGCAACATCACACAACGAATATGTAGACTCAAATTTTTGCACTAAACTTGTTATTGCCTGTCTACTAGGGCGAGAATTACGACTGAAAATTGGAGTTAACGCTCTTAAAGTTGCAGTCACCGACTCCGAATATCTGTAGAAAATTTTTATAATTTGCAGACGTTACTCGTTAGTGTACTTTATTATGATCAAAATGTTGAGTTTACTAAATAAATTGACAGTGACGAAATACTAATTTATTCAACTAAATCTATATTGTCCCTTTAAAAGTAATCCCCATCGACTGCAACATACTTACGCCAGCGCTTGATCTAATCCTCGAAACATTTTTTATATTCGGTTTTCGATATGTCCATCAGTGCTTCCTGCGGTTTTCCATTACTTCCTCTCGGCTGCTGAAACGCGTTCCCCGTAGTGGTTTTGAAACTCAATTGAACAGAAAGAAAGTCACAGGGAGCCAAATCAGGTGAATTCGATGGTTGTCGGATGTTATTTGTTGCATTTTTCGTCAAAAAATTACTAATAATGGTGGCACTGTGCAAAGGTGCGTTATCATGGTGCAAAATCCACGAGTTTTCTGCCCATAATTCTGGTCTCTTTCGGCGAATTGCTTCACGCAAATGTATCATAACGCCCAAATAATACTCTTTGTTTACTGTCTGGCCTTCTGGCAAAAATTTGTGATGTACTACATCGTTGTAATCCATGAAAATCGTAAGCATTACCTTCTTTTTAGACTGAAAACGACGTGGTTTTTGATCTCGGCTCATTTGGTGAACGCCATTCACTTGCCTGAAGTCTGGATTGCATGTCGTACTCATAAACCCACGTCTCGTCTCCAGTAATGATCCTTTTCATGAACGTGGGATGGGATTCAGCCTCGCAAATCATCTCTTTTGCGACGTCAACACGTTGTTTCTTTTGCATGAAATTGAGGTCTTTTGGCACCAATTTTGTAGCTACACGACAGAAACCCAAATCATTAACCAAAATGTCTTGGACGGGTCCATAGGCAATGTTCAAGTCCTCCGCTGTCTCTCTGATGGTTAATTTGCGGTTATTGACCAACATTTCTTATACTTCATCAATATTTTCGTCGGTATTCGATGTCTATGGTCTGGCACTGCCTTCATCATCTTTGAGTGACTCACTACCAATTTTGAACCGCTCGTGCCACTGGTAAACGACAGTTTTCTTTAGAAAATCGTTGCCGAAACGAGTTTTTTAACTTGAGACATCCAAATTACTCGAAAAATACGCGACATCGCGAAAAATGTTTCAGACAAAAGTCGCAAGGTTCTGGAGAGGACATAAGATGGTGACCACGAGTTTGCCTTTGAGACCCATTTCAAAGGTCAAACGAAGGTCACTTTTGATTTTTCAAATGATAATTCCTGATTTTCATTGTTCAGTCGTATTCCTCAATGGGGCACACGACTTTGACTCAAAGGTCTTATTCATTCAGTGCTAGATACCACTGCACTGGCACGCCTAAATGTTTCCAACGTTGTTAGGGTGTTAGAAAGTCGAGATTTGTTTTGAGAAAGTCATTATTGCCTCGAGTGAAGTTAAAACTCAAAGAAATGTCAGTTAGAGACAAATTGTCCTAAACTTATCTGAGAGTGTATGATGTGCACTCTGCCCTTTTTTTCTACTTGAACGGAACTGTACTTCATTTAGAAGTTCGATATTTGTTTTGAGGAACTGATTGTTATTAGTAATGTTTTCCAGATTAATAATGCAGGCTACTTCAATTCAAGGGAAAATTGAAATGATATTGATTTATGGAGAAAGTGGAAGGAACATCGATGGTGCTGTTGTTCTTTACGCCCAACGTTTCGGGTCATCCAACAATTCACTGGTGAAGGAAGTGTGTGTTAGCTGCCGTTGCACATGATCCTCACATTAGCACTCGCCAAATAAGTCGTGAATCAAGAATTTCTCAAACGACTGTCTGTAAGATATTACATCGGCATAAATACCATTCTTATCATGTTTCAATGCATCAAGAACTTTCTAGTTAGGATTTTCGCAACCGGGTTTCCTTTTGTCAATGGGCACTTCAGCAAATTAAACGAGACCCCCTTTTCTTCGCCAAGGTTGCGACAAATTGAACGCCAGCACCCTTGGAATGTTAATGTTTGGGCGGGAATTATTGGGGATAAATTGATAGGTCCATATTTTATTGAAGGCAACTTGAATGGCGAAAAGTATGCAAACTTCTTGCGGGACCATCTTCCAGTGTTACTAGTTGAACTGCCATTGGAGTTGGGACAAATAATGTGGTTTCAACATGATGGTTGTCCAGCCCATTATTCCCAAGTAGCCCGGGGCGTATTAAACAATATTTACCATCAACGATGGATCGGACGAGGGGGTCCGAGGCAATGGACTGCTAGATCACCTGATATTACGTCACTTGACGTAACTTAAAAAGTGAGGTTTACAGAAAAAAAAATAGGGGTTCCCATTAAAAAATCAAAATTGACCCTCATTTGACCTTGAAAATGGGGCTTAAGGTCACCGTTTTATGTCCCCTTCAGAACCTTGTGACTTTTGTCTGAAATATTTTTCGAGTAATTTGGATGTCTCAAGTTAAAAAACTCACCCTGTATTTGGCTGAAAAACCACAATAAGCTATCGTTAGAGCCCTCCAGCACCTCAACGTGAATAAATCATTTGTGTCTCGAACCATGGCTCGTTACCGTGATACTGGCAAAACGCCATGGAGCTGGTCATAAAAAAACAGCAACATCGGCAGAAAGGGTTCGAAAAGTGAAGACTCGAATTGAACGAAATCCGCGTCGGAGTGAAAGAAAAATGGCTCGTGAGCTCAACATATCGTTGGAAGTAATGCAACACATTCTGAAAACTGAGCTTGGGCTCAAGCCATTGGAGTTCCAAAAAGCATTCACCGCATCGAAAAAAAGTTAGAATCGAAAGAGCGAAGGAGTTGCTACGCTGGCAGAAAAGTGGTGAGTTGCCGAATTTGGTTTTGTCCGATATGTCGCCATTTGTTATCGAGCAATATGTCAACAAACAAAATGACCAAGTTTACTTGCCAGGGAGGCCCTTCGAAAACTTATGTTACACCTTTGGACGGCCACCAAAAAGCAGGCAGCACCGATGGTGATGGTTTGGGCCACCATAACCCCCGATGGTCGCTCTCCGCTCGTATTTTTGGACCCTGGCGTCAAAATTAATGCGATCGTATACCGTGAAACTATGTTAGAGGTAGTATTGAAGCCTTGTGCAAACAATCATTTCAGTCAGAGAGCGTGGACATTCCAACAAGACTCGGCACCGACTCACAAAGCGCACGTCAACCAAGATTGGCTAAAAAACAATGTTCCACACTTCATTTCTTCGACAAAATGGATGGCAAATTCTCTGGATGCAAATTCGTTTGATTTCTCCGTCTTGGGTATTTTGAAGGCGAAGATTGGCACTTAAAAATACCAAAGTTTGGACCACCTCAAACAAGCACTTCGCCGGGAATGGGCCGAAATACCACAGAGCCACTTGCGTGCAGCGTGCGATGATTTCGTTGGTCGTCTCAAGGCCATTATTCACGCCTAAGGTGTATATATTGAAAACTACTGATAGAATTTGAAAACTGATGTATTTTCCAACATTTTTTGCTTCGGCACAATAAAATTATCAAAATTATATCAAAAAATAAAAAAATTATGGCATGTTAAAAAGTTGCAGTTCGAGTCAGGCAGGGTGCTATAACGCTAAGATTTAGAAATAGTATCAAAACCAGATGTACTAACTTAACAAAAAAAGGAACTCAAATGGGAACAATGGAAGCGCCATTTGATCAAGGCGGTATGTTACTAAATAACAATATGGCTTATGGCCATGGTCATTACAGAGAGAGAGCAGGTTCCATAATTATTTTTTGCTAAGTACTGCAGTACATACTTATTGAAACGTTCTTTAGTTTTTTTTCAAACTTAAAACTTACGAAACTTTTGATCATATAACCTTTCTTCCACACTGATCTTTTGACGAATTATTTTACATGTAATGTGTCTTACCTAAAATATTTTACTTAATTTGACCTGAGTAAAGTCAGGCAAGGACAAATGTTTTGGTATTATTTGAAAGACACTGATTTAACTGGCACTGTGCTACAATTATTATATTCCAAGTTATTAACAAATGATTTTTATTTTTGAGAGAAAATAATAAAAAGTATCTATAACTTTTATCGACGATTTTTATTTGAAAAAGTTGAAGATAACTATTACTTCTGATTTCTTTGATCATATCTCTTTTTTAACTGTTTCTTCATTTTTTTTTCGAAAAACTATAGAAAACAGTTATTCAAAATCTTTTTTTTTTTAATTTGAATCCAAGAAAATAATTTGATTTAATATTTATTGAAACAAATCAAAATTAATCCTTACACTTTCATAATTTCTTGCAAAAATTTATTTTAATTTTAATAGAAAAATTTTTTTTTCAAAATAAAATAACTCTTAAGCCTTTTGTTCTTACTTCATTGCGGAGTTTTCTATTTCAGTCCCTATTCATTGCAAAGCGTCGAGTTGCTTATATTTGTAAGATTTAGTAATTTGTTCGGCCAAAAACGAAGAGGACCAAAAATAGCAGGTGGTCTTGGTATCTTATGTTGCTTCCAACTATCTATAACTGGTTTGACCAACTTTTCTGATTTCTTTAACCCTTTTTGTGCACAAAAATGTTTTAAGAAAATTCCAGCTGACATAAGAAAGAATCCGTCACGACAATTTATTCAAGTCGCGATTTATACTTCAACAAATTGAATAAGACAAAAATTCAATATACCCCCTCTTGCGCCCTCAAAAATGTTCCATTAAATTTATTTTGAAAAAAAAAAATCGTAATTTCCTGCCGAAAATGACTACAAGGACTCACAAGAAGACAAGAAAATGAGAGAAGCAAACCCGCACAGGAGTCCCGAGTACATAACAAAGAGAAATGAATTTATTATTATTATTTTCGCAGTAATTGTTTTTATTCCTTTTTTTTTTAGCGGGTTCCTGGCCCTTGTTTGATTTTGTTACGTTTCCTCTTTTTTTTATTATCAGCATCATTATCATCATCATTGCCCAAAGGACTCTCTCCCGTCGTCATTTCCTTTCCTATGAGCGCGGCCCGCGGTATTTATGTACAACACGAGTAAACGGAAATTTATTACATTACCATTTGCACAATTCAAATGGAAAAAAGAGGAGATATCCGTACTCTAAAAGTAAAAAAATAAAAAAAATAAAAAAGCGCAGCAAAGCCAAAGGAGAGGAGATAAAAAAAATACCTCCTCGACCAATTCGACCGCCCACAATTGCACCATTTTATTTTAGCTTCAGTTGTGTGTGCCCGAAAGTATTGTTATAACAACGATGATGATGATTATTATCATTACAATCAGGACGAAATAATCAAAAGGGATTTTTGTATATATTTTTCGGCACTTTTTCAATTTTTTTTTTTTTTTTTTTTTTATTTGTTTCGTTTTCCCTCTACTGAATGTATTCTGTCGTTGTTATTCCTCATTCGCATGTTCAGTTGTTAGCTCAAAGTCAAAGAAGCGGCAAATGACCGCCGCCGCCGGACAAAAGACAATCGGAAGAAAAAAAAAACGCGAAAACAAAAAAAAAAAATGATGTAGTTGTAGCAGGGATCCTACAATTTGTGATTGAGGACAGAAAAGTCCTTGGCGAATAATCAAAAGGATGAGAATCCTTGAATGAAATCATCGAATATGTTCAGTGTAACGTAAACAAGGTACATAGTGTCGGTGAAGAGCAATCGAATAGAAGAAGACCCACAGTGTGGAGTGATTTTAAGTATCATCGTGACATTGAAGGAAACCATTTTTGGGGGTATAACCGGAGAAGGTCCTTAGAGGGAAATAAGTGCGATGAGCGTAAATCTGCATTAATAAATCAGATTTGTTGCCCCCTACATTTGTTATTGTTATTCTAGTGGAAGGATTCGTAAATATTTTTAACACAACGTAATTCTGTAAAGAGCTGTATGAGTACGGACTGAGTATTATTGGTCACAATCGATTCGCCAGCATAAAATGAGTAAGACTTTTACCTAGTGAATTTAACAATCAATTTATTTAGTTCGTCAAGATTGGGAACCTTGATATAATCACATTGATACGCAGTGGACCTATAATGATGCAAACTATCCTTTCCTACAAGTGAAAACCTCCGGACTAGCTAGCCTTATCTGTATACATCGAATTTCTGTATGATGGCCCATCTTTTCTCTGCTACTCGTTGGATCTCTAATGGATAAAATCAAAAACCGAGGCCGGTATTCCTTTAATACCGGGTGGTAGAACGGTGACTGCACCGACAACCACCAAGGCTCCTGCATCGTCGAACGGAGGTAATAGTGCACCATCCTAGAAAGGCAAACACAACGAGACAAAAACTCCAAAAATAGCTGCAGAAAGTTTAAAATAGACCAGGGACTTGCCGCTGCTACTAAAACTTCTCCCTCTAAGTAGCAAATCAGGGGCTCAGCCGCATCGGCCAGCTCCATCTAAGGCGCTCTACATAAGACGACGAAATGCTTTACGCATTATCTGATCCTTCGGATCCATTCCGGAGGTTGAAAGATTTGGAGACATTAGGAGCAAGGTTGAGTGGGTTAATAATATCCTAAAAGTCGGGTTACTCACCGCAATTTCACTTCTCCCAAAACGCTAAAAGACTCCTGCAAGCGCCATAGATCGTTGGAGGAAACTAACTTATAGCACCAAAACCCATGGGCCAATCAACAGCACATCTGTGTGGTCTTTTACCGAAGTCCTAAAAGACGCGATAACATTTGCAATAATCGATAGAAACGCCACTGACGGATCGATAACACCTGAACGTTGGCAGTTAGTCCAGTTGAAGCTTTCGAGCAACTTCTTGGCCATCATGCGGGAAAACCTCGGACCACCTCCCATCACAAGCGACGCTGGATGTCACCAAGGCCATGTCAAAGTTACCGTATGTGCAAATCAAAGATTTCTAAGTCTTTTCACCAAAACCATAAATGGATTAGGAGAGATTTGGTTAGGTGCAAAACTCAAAGTCGTGCCTAGAGAGGATATCCCTAAAGCCCGCACCTGGATTCTAACCGAACCCTCCTCCCCTGAAAGCATTCTGGAGATCATGAAGATGAGCTGGATGCTGATAAGCAACCTCCCCCTCCTTTAAATGAAACTACATATACAACCTTAGATCTTGGATCGTCGATATTCTTTTTATATCCAATTTATCCGAGGCGACAATAAAGCCGTCGGTCTCCTCTTCTGACATTCTGTCGGAAATGGTAACCGATGGCGAACTAAAAAGTGATCCTATACAATCAGAGAAAGACGATGAGCTCTTGGGCACATGTGCAGAATCGGAGAACTCGGACAACACTTTGGTTAATTGTAGGATTTATACTTCCTAACCTCAATGACCCCGACTTAACCGTTGCCAAACTAGAGACAGCCAAATGCTCCTACTGGTTGTCATCGGCGTATCTTCTCCACGATCATTTAGGACCTCTCCTTGATGATAACCAAGAAAGGGTGGTACTGAAAGTTGGAAGGCTGAAAACTGGCCTCACCACCGGGTCGAAGCTAACGCTCATCACACGGTATGGAGCACTACCGACATCAACGTTAGAGGTGGGTCACTTTTTGATTATATTTTAAGTATTAGCCTCATTGTTCGCAACATTGGTAATAAGCCCACTTTTATAAACAGAAACCGGCAGAAATTGCTAGATATCACTTTGTCTCCGACAACATCACTCAAATGCTAACAAACTGGATGGTATCGTCTGAACACTCATTTTCAGGCCACAGACATATCGAACTCAGCCTGAGTGATGCTTCTCCCAGCCAACCAGCATTCCGAAGCTATCAAAAACTTACCAAAATATAGAGGAATATTGTCAGAAACACTATCCTCTGAACTCTCAAGTTCCCCGCGTGACACTAACGAGCTTGACACAAAGTCAAGGAATTCACCCTGGCTCTTAATCAGGCTATGGCTGTTTTCTGCCTTCTTATTCAACCTAGAGGCAAGACAAGACTGGTGGACATAAGCGTCAGGACCACTTAGAAACGGCTGCAAAAAACTTTTCAACCTAGCAAATACCACAAGAAAAGTGATTGATTAGGACTCATACAAAGAATCCCTCAAAATATACAAAAAAGAACTGAGAAAAACAAAGTGTCAATCCTGGAGATCATTCTGTGATACATAAACCTCTGAGCATTCGTGGCTTAGAAAAATCCTCTCTACAAATCCTATAATGCCTAGATATTTGTAAAAACCGATGGCTCTTGGATAATCTCAATGATGAACCTGCAACTGTACCCAAACTTTCCCGGTAGCTCCTTAATAGCGTCCGGTAGTAACCCAATAAGGACTACTGCAACCGTGACCAAAATTCATGGTCCATACAAGAATACTGATCCGGACGTTATAATACCTGCTGAACTACAAAGGTCCTCAGATATTATCCTGGCCATACTAAAGAATATCATGAGGAGCTGTGTAGAACTGATCCACATTCCACTGTCATGGAGAGAAGTCAATGTAGTTTTCTTTGCCAAAGCCGAAAAATGCTCTCATGTTGTTCCAAAGGACCTCAGACCTATAAGTCTATCATCTTTCCTTCTGAAAACTCTAGCATGACTGACTGAAATCCATATACCAGCTTAAATTGATCCAAAAATTTTGTCAACGGCTCAACATGCCTACTGTAAATGAAAGTCGGTGGAAACTAGCCACATCGAACGATCTCTACAACAAATATGTAGAGTAAACAGTGGTTGCTTTTGTGCATATATGGTAGAGGAAGCCTTTAACAACGTCAACAAATCCGCAATCAAGACTGCGCTGTCAAATCTGCAGTCTTATGCTAAATAACAGGATAATCAACTCCAAACTGAGGTCCTTTCTCCCCTTTTCTGAAACTTAGTGGGTAATGAACTGCCGATTTACCTGGAAGCAGGGGGATTGCCTATGCGGATAACGTTGCTATAGCAGCCTTAGGTAAGCATCTGAATACCATCAAAGAACTCCTTCAGCTAAGTCTAAACAGATTATTCCACTGCGCAGATCATTGTGGATTGGGAGTAAGCCCCCATACAATCGTAGACTCTCCCTCAATACACGATACCAGTATAGTCTTTTCCGATACAGCAACATATTTGGCATGAAACTGAACTGCAAACCCAACATAAAAGAAAGAGTTAAGAAAGCTACTGTAGTTTAATTTTCTTAGAAAAGACCTATTGGGAGCAAATGGGGCCTCAAATCCGTTGGCTATACATCTCGGTCATAAGATCGATACTCACCCACGGGGTCGTTATCTGGTGGACGGCCTTAGACAATTCAGTCGACAGTAGAGCAGTCCAAAGGACAAAATGTCTATGCATATACAAGATTTCCAAAGCACTTAGTCTAAACTTAAATTTATTAATACGATGTGTTTTTTTATATTATGAAAGTTCTTTCCCTGAATGCACTTTCACACCTACATAAGTCAGACAGTGTTGCCAATTTTAAGTAGATAACTGCTTATCTGTATAATGTGTCTGAATTTGGACGAATAACGCCCGATAGGTGGGAGACTGGCTAAGTTAAATTTAAGTTTCCTCAATGAACCTACTAGACTCGTCTCAGGTAGATGTTTAGACCATATTTATGGGCTGTTCAGGAATGGTTCGTTCAGTAACTGTGAGAAATGCGTTATTGATATAATGATTACTGATCACTCTATGGCTGGGTTCTTGTTTAATATTTCCGATAGAATATGCACTTTGAATTCTGAACCCGAACAGGGTAACGAAGATAAACTACAACAAACTCTTGAAGTTTTAAAAGTTATTGGCACTTTAAGGAATACTTATTCATCTGGTCCCGACGGTATATCTAATATCTTCCTTCAACAAGTTGTTTGTCATATAATGGATGTCCTAGCTCACATTTTTAATCGCTGCATATTTGAGGGAGTTTTTCCTGAAGACCCTAAGTGTACTAATGTTATCCCAAAAGGGTTCTACTGTTGAAATGTGCAATTATAGGCCCAACTCACTTTTCCCAGTTTTAGGTAAAGTCTTTGAAAAGCTTGTGGAAAATAAGATAGTGAGTTATCTCACAAAAGCTAAGTTTTTTAATGCTACACAATTTGGCTTTAAAAAGGGAATTGACCGAGGATGCACTCCTACAGTTTTGTGGCAAAATAATGTCAAACTTAGATGGTAAAAAGTGTACTGCTGGTTTATGCAGGGTTTTCTAATAACGACTTGACAAAATTTTTTTTAAACAAAAGGCAAACCATTTGAGATATTTCGAAAACTTTATTAAAAACTTCATATAGCCACCGCGGGCACGTTTTCAGCGGTCGATTCATTGGACCCAATTTTCAACTACTCGGCCACACATTTCGGCCGAAACGGCCACTATTTCGCGTTCAATGTTGGCTCTGAGCTCTTCCAACGCAGTCGGCGTGTTGGCATAAGCCAATGACTTAACGTAGCCCCACAGAAAATAGTCAAACGGCGTTAAATCGCACGAACGAGGCGGCCAATCGACTGGCCCATGTCTTGAGATAACACGCTCACCATACTTACTCTTCAATAAATTGATTGTAGCGTGTGCTGTGTGGCTTGTGGCACCATGCTGTTGAAACCACATGTCGTCCAAGTCCATATATTCCAATTCGGGCCAAAAATAATTGGTGATCATGGCGCGATAACGCTGACCATTCACAGTAACGTGACAATCGTTACCGTCGAAGAAAAAATATGGCCCAATAACGCCGCCGGCATGCAAACCGCAACAAACAGTTATTTTTTGTGGATGAAGTGGTGATTCATGAAGCACATGTGGGTTTTCACAGGACCAATATCGCATATTTTGCTTATTGACGAACCCATTGAGCCAAAAATGAGCTTCGTCACTAAAAATGATTTTCCGATGAAATTCATCATCTTAGCGCATCTTCTCCAGAACCCAATCGGAGAACGTACGGCGCTTCAAATGGTCCATCGGCTTCAATTCTTGAGTCAGCTTGATTTTGTATGGGTGTAAACCAAGATCCTTATGCAAAATACGCCATAATGTTGTCTGAGCGATGCCCAATTCTTGAGAACGCCGTGGAATTGACTGATTTGGATGGTTTGCTACGGACGTCTCAACGGCAGCGATATTTTCGACACTTCGACCAAGAGGAGCCTTACGTTCAAATCCTTCCGCGGCATTACATAGGGTGATTCATCGTAAGATTTGATTTTTGATAGGCTTTTCTTGACAGATCACACGTGGCTGCTATTAAACTTATTTGTCACTTTTATTCAGTATCGTTTGATAGGATACACACCGTAACAATGTCTCCGAATTATTCAAATTTATTACGAAAATCAGCGTTCTGTGAGAAATGTTTTTTGTGCGATTCGAGGAACTTACAGTGCGCATAATCGACCTACTGAGACCACTACTGCCAATACCATTCCCAAATTTGAGTCCGAGTTTACATTAGTGAATGATACTCGACCGGTAAGACCACATCCAGCACGTAGTGAAGAGACTATAGCAGCTGTAGCTGAGAGTGTTCGCGAAGACCGTAACGAATC
The DNA here is from genome assembly GCA_907269105.1 of Volucella inanis. Lineage (NCBI taxonomy): Eukaryota > Metazoa > Arthropoda > Insecta > Diptera > Syrphidae > Volucella > Volucella inanis. The sequence goes on from OU026153.1 coordinate 42,354,839, forward strand.
GATTCGTCGTATTTCTCAGTAGCTTGACTTGGCGTATTCGACAACTCGGCGTACTTTACGTGAGGATCTCAGCCTAAAAGCTTACGGAATTCAACTTGTGCACGAATTGAAGCTAGGCGACTTGAATTTGCGTTATATTTTTAGTGAATGGGCTCTTCAAAAACTCAACGAAATCCGGTGTTTTATCGTGAAATTTTTTCAGCGATAAAGCCCATTTCTGGCTCATTGGATACGTTAATAAACAAAATTGCCCTATTTGGGCTGATGAGCAACCCGAAGAGTACCAAGAGTTACCATTACATCAATTCAAAACAACGGTATGGTGTGGTTTATCGGCTGGTGGAATCATTGGTCCATATTTCTTCAAAAATGAACCAAATCAGAATGTTACAGCCAATGGTGAACGTTATCGTACCATGTGAATGGACTATGTGCTTCCTGAAATGCAAGCCCATGGTCTCGGCGAGTTCTGGTTTCAACAAGACGGTTCTACGAGCCATACAGCGCGTGAAACAATGGACTTGTTGAGAAATCATTTTGGTGAGCACTTAATTTCACGTTTTGCTACGGTAAATTGCCACCTAGATCTTGCGATATCACACCTTTGGACTATTTTCTCTGGGGATATGTAAAGTCTCAGGTCTTTAGGAATAAGCCAGCTACGACTGACGCTTTGGAAGCCAACATTACTCGTGTTATCCGCGAGATACCAGTCGCTATGCGCGGACGATTCGCCCAAAATTGGACCACCTCAGACGTAGTTATGGCCAACATTTATATAATGTCATTTTTGAGAAGTTAATGCCATGAATTTGTTTTTTAACCGATAATAAAAATTTTAAATTCACTTTCAAATTTATGTATTTTGTTTTACATTATAAATCAAACCCGATGATGAATCGTATATATTCTGTTTCACTTGACACTCCTCGATATTTTGAGCTGGCAAGAAGCTGCGACTGCAGTTATTCATCTTGAAGTGATCACATAGTGGACAAATAAATTAGTTGGCCACGCTTATATCCTTAATAAATAAGGAATACATTAGGACTTCAGCTCGACCAATTCTTGCATGTCACTATCGTTTCTGGATTGTCAGCATAATAGCGTTCTTACACCGTAGTCCACAAAAATAAAAACAAAAACTTGTATTACAGCTTGTGGGAAGACTTATGTGGTATAATCGTATAGCCCAATAAACTATTATGCTTTTACCTAGTCTAGTCATACCAGGAGTGTTGAAAAGTAAGGTGACATTTGAAATTTCGCGTTCAATATACTTTCGATTATCGTTTTTGTTTTTGCTGTGTTGGTATACATTTCCCGAACATATGTTCACAGTTTCAAATATATCATATGGCATACTTATTTCGTTTTTGGCAGATCGAAAGTTTAGACGGGGCTTATTGTACTCAGAGACTCTGCATCAAATTTTGTGTATGTAAAAAATGGAATCAAGTGCTTTAAAACACTTGAAATGTTGACAGTGGAATAGGGTGAGTCTGCTCTAAGTAAACAAGTTTACAAGTTATACAAGCTCTTCTAAGATGGCCCAGAAATTGCCAATGACGAACCTCGTTTTGTACATCCGTGCACATCAACAAAATATGATAACGTCGAAGCTGTGAAGAAAATATTTTTCAAAAATCGTCCTATCTTCTTATGCAATTTTTTCGGATGTTTTGGGCATGAGACGTGTGTCAGCGAAATTTGTTCCGAAACTTCGTAATTTTAATCAGAAGAAACCGTCGCATGAGCATCGTCCAGAAGCTCTTGAATGACGTTAATGATGATTCTGACTTGCTGAAAAGGGACATTCCTGGTGACGAATCATGGGTATATGGTTATTTCTTCGAAACCAAAGCCCGAAAAAACATGCCTAGTTTGATCAAATTTCATAGTTTTGATCACTGTTTTTCGATAACCATGGCGTAATGCATCAGTATTTACCTCAAGATCGTAAGGTCAATAAGGAGTATAACCTTGAAATTATGCGCCGTTTGCGAGAATCAATACGACAAAAAACATACAAAATTGTGGAAAAACAATTCATGGCTTTTGCACCACAATAATGCACCTGCTCATTCATCGTTGCTCGTGAAAGATTTGTTGGGCAAAAACAACACAACAAACATGCCTCACCCACCAAATTCACCGGACTTGGCCTCATGTAACTTTTTTCTGTTCCCAAAACTGAAGAGACTTTTGAAAGGACAGAGATTTGCAATGATCGAGGAAATGAAAAAGGCATCGCTGGATGAGCGCAAGGCTATACCAAAAAATGCTTATGATGCTCCGAGGATTGGAAAAAGCGTTGGGATAAGTGTATTATATCTGAGGGAGATTATTGTAAAGGGGACGACATTAATTTTGGTGAATAAATAAACATTTTTTTATTAAAATATGAAGTCACCGTACTTTTTGAACGCACCGATACTACTTGAAAACGCACTGATATTTAAAAAAAAAAAATAATTTTATTTGTCAAATCTCTAGGAACAAGTTACGAGTATAGAAGATTTCTTAATGTTCAAAAAGATTCGAAATTACCGCCATTTGCCTAAAAGTACGACCTTGTACGGACCTCATTCATCGGAAAGATGTCGACATCACGAAGGGCTCGCTTCAAAGACTCAATATTTTGGTGCAGAGTAAAGCAGGTCATCCCTCTAAAATGGACCACAACATTTAATCCAAACGGTTGAAGTCCGGACTACCAGCTAGCCAATTATCCGGTTTTATGGAATCGGGTACATTTGTTTTGTCACCTTTGAGTGGTTTCGCCTTGTGGATTGGAGCAGAATCTTGTTAAAATGCCCAGCGCTTGTTTGCGAACATTATTCGGCTTAGCAAGTTAACGGCGTCTTCTAAAAACAGTGATTTGGTAAACTTTCGCCTATAGCTTGACGCCTTTTTCACACAAATGAAGGTTGGTTATGCCATTGTAGCGCACTCTCCATATTTGTGGAGTTGTAGCCTCATTCAATTTTTAGAATTTGTTCTGAAGCTTCTTTTGATTTCCGACAATATACTCGATCATTTCGGTTAAAAAAAGTTTCTTCGACGGTAAAAATTTTCTCGTCGGTGAACAGAATTTGTCTGTGAGCATTTTTAGCGTACCGCCTTAAGAGGGCTTATGATTTTTGCTTATATTTTTGGTCCAATGTGACTGTAAGCAGGAGCTTAGCGTGTTTTTCGTAGGCACTGAGTTCCAAGTCTTCTTTGATGATGCGGGGCATGGATTTTTTCGAAATGTTTATTTCCTGCGACTAGATCTTCTGCTTATTAAGTGGTTTGCGTCTGATGCAATCGTGCTCCCTGTTGTTCGCAACGCTCCTGTCATTCAGTAAGGCTGTCACCTGATGTCCATGGTAGCTTTTGTGGTCTTCGCGGATTTTTGTTTAACAATTTATTAATTTCAACTGTGTTGCTGTTGTCCAGACCTTATCCTTAACTCTCGTAAAAGGCATTGGTAGATGGCCTTCAAAATCTTCGTAATCGTTGGGTAATGAAATATGCGGGGCTTTCCCTAAGAGAAGCTGTCAAGAGACATTTGCTGAAATTTTTTTAAGCAAACTCTGGACGTTCCGTAGTGGAGCTGGGCTTCAACCAACAAGCGTCTCCAACCAGCTCGATTTTAAGCTAGCTGCCTCCAGTTGGCTAAGATCCACTTAAACTTCCGTGACTCGAGATCTTTCTCTACTGCGCTGTCCCTCGGGGGTGGATTCAAAAACTTTTCGATTCGGCGCTACATCCACTTTACATGACATGCTCCTTAACTCACCGCCTATGCGGAAAGGACCGAAAATCAACCGAAAAAAGGATCTTGTAGGCGATGATAAGACGACTGATGTCTCTGTAGTTGGAGCAGCTTAGAGGCTCTCCTTTCTTCCGGTTCAGACAAACAAAGGAAAGGTTCCATTTATTGGGCATACTTTCGTCCATATTTTATAAATCTTTCCGCTTTGAAGAACTCGGCAGATTTGTTGAACCTAAGCTTAGATATGGTTATCTTCACTTTATCCAGGTCGGGATAAAAGGTCCGTTCTGTTTGTCAGCGATATTTGGTGCGTCATTGCTCTCGTACTACTTACTTACTTATCCGGCCAGCGATCCTTCGAGGCTATGAGACTGAGCTTATGCTGTTTTTCATCCTTCACGGTCCCGGGCACGTTGCTTCCAGTTTATTAGACCAAGGCTTCGGAGGATTCTGGAATTCCAAAGTTGTCTTAGCTGGAGCATTCCCGCCCATTCGCTCGATGTGGCCGAGCCAGTGCAGTTGATGAACTTTTGCTTTCAGGACTGCATCCACATCTTTATACAGCTCGTAGAGTTCGCGGTTATATCTTCTCCTCCATTCGCCCTTCTCGCAGATAGGACCAAAAATTGCGTAAAATTTTTCTGTCATTGGACCCCAAGATCTGCGCCAGTGTTTCGTTTATCGTCCAGCATTTAGCTCCATAAAGCAAGATCAGGGTTTTCTAGAGCATGATTTTGGACCTTCGAGTTAGGAATTAGCAGCGGTTGCCTAAGGTCATTCTTCATTGAACCTCCACAGGGATGTCATTTGTGGAGTTTTTATTTGCCCTGAGGTTTTGGTCGGCAGCAATTACTTTGTTTTATCTTCATCATTATGAAACCAACTCATTTGGTTTGTCCTTCTAACACAAACGGGCAATGATATCAAAATCGTCTGCATAGTGCAGCAGCTGAATGGATTAGTTAAATATAGTGCCTTCTGTGTTTATGACAGCCTTTCGCACTACATATCTGCTCTAGCACAAGATTAAAGAAATCACACGACAGCGCGTGTGATTGCCGTAAACCAGTGCATGCTTTAGAATAATTCGTAGGTTTTGTTTCCAAGCTGCATTTTACACTGCGAGTTCTTTAGCGTGACACGACACAACCGGATCTCGAATTCGGCCATCGCGTTATACATATAATTCAGTGAGATGAGTGCTGTCGTATGCGGCTTTGAAGTCAATGGAGAGATAGTGAGGATTGTGAAGATTTGGTGTATCGCCGATTTGCCGGGCTGAAAGCCACACTGGTAGTTGCCGATGAGTATAGTATAGTTTAGTCGTTCGCACGGTACGCTGGATACGATCTTGTAGCCTACGTAAAGCAGAGATATGCATCGATATTTCCTACAATACATAGGATCGTCCTCCCATACTTTGCAGATGATCTGGTGTATGCTCCTTACATAAAAATCGCTTTAAGAGCTCTGACGTTCCGAGCCCATGGCTTGTTTTTAATAGTTTTCCGACCTCGTATAGTTTGAGTAGGAGAACTACCTCAAGTTGAGTTTTCTCCATACCCTATCACTCTCTTCGGGTCATGCCCATCAAGCAGCTGTTGGAAATGCTGCTTAAATACATCCACAAATCCCTGCAGGTCGGTGACAAGATTACCCTCCGTGTTTCGAAGGGCCTGAGTTTCTGGTCTGTAGCTTGCAGCCAGGTTTTAAGCTCTTTTATAAAAGTTTCGGAGACTGCGGAGGTTCTTATCTTTTTTCTCAGTAATTTTTTCGCTGCCCTCCATGTTCTTTGCAACGTCTTCTTATATACTTCATCTGCTGCCTTCTTCTTCTGCATGCACTCATCATCATACCAAGAATTTCTTGTCGGGGGTGATGGTAAACTAGAATTACTTCGGCTACTTCCTGAGTAGTAGTGCAGCATTGTACATACATGTTCTTGGAGTTTGTGGTAGGCAAGGTCATATTGCAGAGTCTTGCTTCCAATTGATCTCTGTGATTCAATGTTGTACTTTCTTTGTGTTGTTTGGCGCAGCTTTCTTTCATTTGATAGTCGAGCTCTGAATCAGGCTGCAATTAAATATTAGTCAGAGTCGAAATTTGCTCTTCTAAATGTTTGCATATTTAGGATGTTTGATGAGTGTTTTGCGTCAATCATTACGTGGTCAATTTTGTTAGTGGTTCTACCGTCCAGAGTTAGCCAGGTTGCTGTGTGAGTTCTTATGAATCTCACTACTGTAAATTCAGTGAGTCGGATGCCCTTATCTGTTGTCGCTTCGTGGAGGTTGTGTTTTCCGATCACTCCGTCAAAGATTCCCGACTTACCAAATTTAGTAATGAAGTTCCTTTGCACGATTTTAGAATCGTACTCCGAACAGGCTCCGTAGGCTCCATCCAAGAGGTCGTATCCTATTTCTATCTTTGATAGGGTCCTCAGCTTCATTAGTAGGAGCGTGTGCACATATGAGTCTGATGTTGTAGAATTTCATTTTGATGCGGATCACAGCCAGGGGTACTCTAATTAGTTTGAAATCGATGACCTTCGATCTCAGCCGCTCTCCCACGACGAATCCGCATCCTAATATATGGAACCTTCTATGGCAGCTTTAATATATATCGCACTCTTTTCTTTTCATCATTCCTAATCCTATCCAGCCCACTTCCTGGATCGCAGTAATGTTTGCCTTATACTCCGTCCGTGGGTTTTTTACATAGTTGGGTGGTTAACCTAATGCACAGCCGTCAAATCCGGTTTGGGTAGAATATGGTGTCCTCTTACTAATACACGGCTACATACATGAGTTCACTATTCAGTGACTGTTGAGATAGCTATTTAGGGGCGCCACGTGGAGGCTGTATGTCATCTTGAACAGTACGGTATCATATCTGGCATCTCTCCTGGTTGAGGGCGTTCAGAACTTTATGTGCATTTCCATGCCATTGGAGGAGTTGAATCCATGCCATTATACAGTCTATAGTACAGAAATGCTTTTTCCAAATCCTCTGCATCTATGCGACCTTACTACGTTGTCTCTTTGTTCGTCTCTAAAGGCTTCGGTTCGAAAATTGTATCCATGGCATGTTTGTTTTCACCTTCCTGGAATTGCATTCCTCTTGCTTCATCAAACCAGGGGTTTCGTTGTGGTGGCCAAGTGAAACCCAGCACGTCAGAGGCGGCATTTCTGATTTCTTTTTGACAATATTGCCGACGATCTTTGATACTTAATGCTGGAGGCACAGGACCTCTTAAGAGGTGAAGAGAAACTCGATTGGAAAAGGATTTGGTGATTTCTAGCGATTATGGCCAACTGTTTTATATTCGAACTGCAGAAACTATATCTGGCGTTAAGTGAAAACCAACAATGAGGCTGTGCTTCTAGCTTGTCTAGAAGTCTCATCTAAACGAACTTGACTTTTCAACCTTAAAAAAAGGAATGTTTACAGGAAGATAAAAAGAGCACTAAAATATTATCAAATCTGGCTGACAAATATTGTGAAAAAGTTTGACATTGACATTTATCGTCTCCTCAAAGCTCAAAAACTTTTTTAAGGTCACCATCAAATGTTCACAACCAGTGCCAAAAATGCAAGGAAGCCGAGTATCAGGAGCATTAATTCGATGTACAACACCTTTTATCGACTTTAAGGTGACTTATTACTATGTTTACAGAGTTGAGCTAACATAGGCATAGGACATAGCTTCTGACAACGATTCGAAACTCGGTCGACTTTCGTTCGCTGAAGAGAATGCACTCTAGCAACCTCGAGTGGTTAAAATTATTCGAATACAACGCATTATATAGTTGGAACACCTAGAACAGATAGCCATCAATGTTCCGACCATATAAATCTTCAAATCAGCACCAGAAAAACAACGCAGTAGAGGATGATTGCGTTGAAAGTGCGCAGAAGTGAAATGATTCTTTAACCATTTTGGTGTTTGGAACTGAAGACGTTAGTCCAATAATCAAGACGATTGGAGAGTGTATTGCTTGAGGCTCTGATCACAAATTTCCTGAAGAAAATGCAGTGATTTTCCAGTACTGCGTCAATCTTTCGGCCGTGAACCTTTTCATTTTAGACCAAATAAATCAAAGATACAACATTCGCAGTACACGGAACACGACTAGTATCCACATTCATCAAAAAATAGTTCCATTTCCCTCACCTTACAACAGTGACACCTAATCATCCACTTCACTTTCCACAATGTAATCTACGACCTCCCAAGTGATGAAAAATCACTTGAACATCCAAAACATGAGACGTGCAAGACGAAAACAAAAAATCTATTTCAAGATACGTACTCGTATTTTGACAGAAGAAGTGGCAAGTCAAAGGAATTAAGATAACAAACACACACCATCGAGGGAACAGAGAGACCCACCAAGTAGGATACTCGCCGACAGCAGAAGCTCCTTCCACATGTGCTCCTGCCTCTTCCTTAGCCTTAGTCTCATTTTCCAATTGCGTCAGTTTTAGATCTTGGATATGAGCTACTCGTTCTCGTACTTTGTAATGCGTTATATTGAAATGCGTCCACTCAATCAATCAAAAAAACGAAAACAAAAAAATCTGCTCTTTTGTTTGGAGGACGTAGATACTGTGGAGGTAGCACACTTCTCACAAGCACAACGACCAGTTCTGTTCCACTGAGTGTTCTAGAAATTGTTTCAATTTTACTTGAAGAGTAGTAAAGGAGATCCTAAAAATAGTTTTCACTTTCGTTTATCTCAAATTCATTCGGCTGTTACTTTGTTCGACGGAAGATACTCGAGGGTGGAAAAAAAAAAAAAATGAAGGAGCAATCTGTCAATGATGCCACCCCAAATGTCAAACAAAAATAACACGCAAAGGGATGACGGGGAAAAGAGTCAGAAGTCAGAAAAAAGGAAAATTGGCGCCTAATCACTTTTCACGTGTAACTTGTAACAACCTTTCCTTTGGAAGGGGAGGACATTTGGATGCTGCCGTCTTGTTGTTTACGTAATGTAGGCGCTGGAAAATTAAAACAAACAAAAAACAACAGAAAAATGGGGAAAATTCGAGGCGACAATTTCACCGGAAATGTACATTAACAAAATGAAATAAGAGGAAACTCAGAGACATCAGACAAATGAATGATTTCTGTATCTAGTTGCAAATTAGAGCAGAGCCTAGTCGGATGTTCTTTGGAAATTGGATTCGATTTGCGTGTTAATGGGTTAAAGCTTTTCAAGGGATTTCGCTTGAAATCTAAATTTAAATATTTTGAGAATTGTACTAATGAGTTCTTGAGAAACAAAACCTACTTAGGCGTAAAATTGATCACCCTATTGGAAAACGGTATAATTTTTGCAAATGGCGTCGTACGTCAATCGTATTTGACATTTGTGGACTGGACAGCTGCAGTATACAAACAGACAAGCAATGGAGCGCTATACTCCGCAAGAGCGTGGAATAATTGTGTCGATGTTTTAGACCAATAGTCGGTCGGTGGTGTTAGCGCAGCGTGAATAATCGACGTCGATTTCCTAGTCGTGTCGTTTGGCCGATAACATCGCGGCTGTGGCCGCGATGAGGACGTCATCGGCAATACGGTCACTGTTACTAGTGAACGGTAGAGGGCCATGATAATCGACTTTTTATTGCAGGAATTGGATGAGCGGGGCTTGGTGAACATGTGGTTTCAAAAAGACGGTGTTACCGCACACACAGCACGAGTAGAATTGATATTGGGAAGGAAGCGTTTCCTGGTCGCGTAATCTCCCGTGTTGACGATTTGGCATGGGCAGCAAGATCTCCCGATTTAACCATCTCAGACTTCTTTCTTTGGGGCTACTTAAAGTTGCAGATATATGCCAACAAGCCTCAGGCATCGCAGTTATCATCGAAAATCTTGCGAAAAGTCATACAAAATGCGATTAAACCGGCAGAAATGTATATCAACACTGGCTGCAGCTACTTGTACCTTGTACGTCTTTATTCGACTACTGGTAGATATCGAAGTGGTTAGAGGAATGGTTCGGCCGATTACAGACAGGTTACAGTCATCTGTTACTTGAAGACACAGACAGAGCAGTGTAGTGGACAATGTTAAGTAAAAGTTGTAATTCAGTTCGAATACGTAGTTGCGGTAAGCCAAATAGCGCCAAATATTCGCTTAAGCATATTAAATAAAATTATTGAGAATTGTGAAGGTTCTGAAAGCCTGTTGGTAGTGGATCACATCATCTAAACACTGATTGATCTTCCCACACTAGATGCTGCGATTAACATTTTTCATTGCCAAAAACTAACAACTGAGCTAATCTCCGTTTTCAAACTGCAGAGTGTCCGCCTATAGTCGGCTGAGGGACAATTAAAAGTGTCCCTTATCTAACTCTGACCGCTGTATAAGATATCCAATTGCTTGAGCTTGAATATTAATGTATAAAGGATGTAGATGATAAGATGACATGATAAACAAACCACATAAGGTCATGTGTAACATCTTTCCACCACCATTTGATAGAACAATCCGTGTGGAGTTTTACCATCCTCCCATCAGGCACGTCCTCAAGTGGTGGATAGGGGAGCCCTTAGTGTGTGTTAGCCTAAATGGAATACACACGCATAGGGTTAGTGGAAACACCAAAAACCACCCGCGAACCGAAAACTGGGAAGAGGCGGATTCTCTTAAAAATATCTTAATATGAATAGTTTGATGAGTGTCGGCGGCGAAGAGTGCGCAAGCAGGCTCAAAGTCATCGATATCCAATGACTGCATAAATACTAATGATACACCTAATACTTTACAATCACCTCAAGACAAGCATCAGTGAGGTTCATACTAGCGGAAAATACTCAGTCAATCAAAACGCTTCGACGTGAATCGCTAAGAAACAAAAAAAAAAAAAAAAACTCGGAACTCAAAGCGAAACAAAGCGCGGTATACAAAAACTCACCAAGAGTTTGGATCGATCTCATCTACCGAAGGCAGGGTACAAGACCCAAGAAACCTCGTCCTCCTCGTCCTGACGCTATTGTTAATAAGAAACCAGGTGAACCTTTGTATGCTGATATGATTCGGAAAGTAAAATCGGATTCCACTCTAAAAGATGTGGAAGCAAACGTAAACCGTATCCGAAAAAAAGCAAGCAGAGATCTGTTGCTTTCATTACAGAAACTTGCTGACGCTACGACTGCGGAAGTCAAAACAAGAATAGGTGAAGAGGCTATTGTGTTAGCCTTAACCCACGAAATGCTTGACGCTTGAGTACAAAGACATAGACGAAGTAACATCGAACAACTCTAATGCAACATTAAATTTTCCAGCAGAAGCTGCAAACAGGAGAAAGACATTATATGGCGGGAAGATTAAAATGCCCAGAATACGAAATGACATTAGAAATTGCAGCCGCGAAAATATGAATATTTTGTAATTAAACCTAAAGATTTACTGTTAAAAGTGGACGTTGCGATACTTTGCGAACGGTATGGAAACGTTAAACGAAAAAACCTGTATGTCTGATGCGACAAATAAAGCCTTGGTTTGGGCCTGCAAAAAGATTCAAGAATATTCAGCCCAGCCTAACGATCACTTTATGCACACCAAGATCAACGGAAGCCATGTATATAGCTGTTACATTTCACTCAGTCCTACGATCGATAGCTTCGAAGCGGTGGTCGAAAGACTAGTCTCCGATGCCAGAGGCCGTATTCCTCTTTTAATTGCCGGCGATTTCAATGCCTGAGCTACGGAATGGGGAAGCATGTTAAAGAATCGAAGAGGAGCTCTGTCTTCTTTAGACGTTGTAATAATCAATACAGGATATACATACACCTTCAGTAAAGCGGGAACGGGGTCTATTATTAACACAACCTTTATAAGCAGTAGCCTAGTAAGAAGAAGTAAGAATTGGCGCGTCAGCGACCACAACACGCTCAGCGATAACAGGGCAGGTCCCAGATAAAGTCGGATCGGTGTTAAGGACGGGTACCGGTAACCTAACTACATTAAAATTATCCAGGTTGAGAACAAATACTTTATACGAGTAACTATTGAGCTATGTTATTGGCGAGGCAGTAGTAGAAGCAAGCACTGCATCAGAGCTCGTAACGTAGGTACCGAGACATCTAGTTTTTGTTATAATTTGCGCGTGCTCAAGGGATTTGAGCACCCTTAAATGTTTTAAATGTTTGAAGATTATAATGATTAGGAAGTAAAGAGCTAGGAAGGGCATTCCATTAGCGAGTTATGGGGTTTAGAAAATCGCGATATTTAAAAATAGGTTAGAAGGTGGGGTTGAGGGTATACTGATGAGCATTCATAACGAGACAGGTGTTACGGTTAAAAGGCTCAAGGTTCGGAATGCACTGGTGGTGGAAATAGCGATAAAATAGAATTTTTTGTGTTTTGGAAGCATAAAATTCTACTCTGGTAGTGGTTTCCAAATTAGTTTTACTGGTAGTATTTGAATTTAACGAGTTTAACATACGCTGCCGTTCTCATTCTACAGCCGAAAAGCAGGAACGTAAGTCAGGGAACGAATATGAAAAGTTGAGAGTACTGTCGTCAGGAAAGGAATAAGTATAAGGTTTTCTAATAGGGACTTGACAACTTTGAATTTAATTTGTGAACGTAATCTTTCAGTAATCATCAAACTGTCACTGTCAATTTATTTAGTAAGCTCAACATTTTCATCATGGTTAAGTACACTAACGAGCAAGGTCTGTAAATTATAAAAGTTTTCTACAGATATTCGGAGTCGGTGACTGCAACTTTAAGAGCGTTAACTCCAATTTTCGGTCGCAGTTCTCGCCCTAGTAGACAGGCAGTAACAAGTTTAGTTTATGAGTATACATATTCGTTGTGTGATGTTACCGTGCCAGTGAGACAACGGGTTGGTCGAAGTGTCGAAAATATCGCTTCAGACGTCCGTAGCAAACGATCCAAGTCAGTCAATTCCAAGGCGTTCTCAAGAATTGGGCATCGCTCAGACCACATTATGGCGTATTTTGCGTAAGGATCTTGGCTTACACCCATACAAGATCAAGCTAGCTCAAGAATTGAAGCCGATGGACCATTTGAAGCGACGTACTTTGTCCGATTGGGTTCTGGAAAAGATGCGCCAAGATGACGAATTTCATCGCAAAATCATCTTCAGTTACGAAGCTCATTTTCGGCTCAATGTGTTCGTCAATAAGCAAAATATGCGTTATTGGTCGGGTGAAAACCCACATGTGCTTCATGAATCACCACTTCATCCACAAAATATAACTGTTTGGTGCGGTTTGCATGCCGGCGGCGTTATTGGTTAACATTGGTGTCGGAGACAGAACAGAGCCCTGGGGCAGACCAGCATTTATTTTGTGAACATCAAACTTGAAACCATCCAAAACAATTTGAATGGAACGTTCTGAAAGGTAATTTCTAATCCATTGAAGGAAAGAGTTATCGATCCCAATAGCATGCATTTTCGACAAAAGAGCCTGGTGCCAAACTCTATCAAATGCCTTAGAAAGGTACATCACTTCGCACGTAAATGGCAAGACCGCAGTGAGAGAAAAGTGATGGCATTACTAGTTCATAGCTAGGTAGCTTCAGATCAGAGTAATCTGAGAGATGCGCGGGGATCTACCTGTGTTTCACTAAGAACCAAAACAGCTGGTCTGCATTTACGGACGTGGGCGTATGCAGAAAAGTGGTTACTTTTCAGGCCGCAAATATGGTTTATATTAACTCTAAATTCTCGAGTTATTGTAAAAAAAAGACAAACACCATCTGTTTGATAGTAAGCACAGCTGCGAAGTGAAAGTTCGGATTTGGTTTACCGAATCAAAATATATACCCACAACCAGCTATCTATCGGTTGTTACATGCAGCTTTTGCCGGTGCTGTGTTGTATGACAATATAAAACAGGAACGGCAGTAACTGAGTGCAAAAAACAGTATAGTACGGGTAGTAAGGTTGGGATGCCCGCACTGAAAATGATCAAGTCCAAAATTGTGTGACTAAAAGGTCGCCAAATGCAATCGCTTACGTATCCGATGTTACTTCGTAAAATAGTGGAATCTCTTTTCCCTTGGCACGAAAAAAGGGTGCTCTTTAACCAAAATGAGAGCGAAAATGTGCCAATCCCAACAATTACAAGCGAAAAACTTCTCAATACGAAACCGATAAGTAAGCCCACGCTTGAGGATATACCGAACCGAGCGCTAAAGACTCGATCGAAAATATTTGTTAAATTGTACAACGCCCTGGTCACGGTTGTTGCCAAATTGCTTAAAAAAAATAGAACTCTTCTATAATGAGACCGTGAGAACAATAAAGTGCTGGCTTCTCGGGCCGATTCGGAGAATACGATGTCATTTCACGACCATTTATTAAATACTTAGGGGTAGTGATTGATTCTGGCTTAACATACAAGCAGTACTTGGAATACGCTTGTGAAAAGTCATCAAAAAGTGTCGGTCCACTGCCAAGGCTCATAAGCAATGTCGGAGGACCAAGACAAAATGAAAGACTCTTACTTGCACGGGTCGCTAGTTTCATACAGTTGTACGGCTCAGAAATATGATCAAATCCAACGAAAGTAAAATAGTATGCAAGCGGAACAAAGTCCGTTTACCGGCTGTGCGCTTTAAGAGTTGGAAGTCATACTTATGGTGTTTTCAATGTTGCCCATACGCATCCTTGCCAACGAACCTAAACGACTATACAACAGGCGAGTACAAAATGGCCAGTTAGACACCACTGAAGAAAAGCCGAGAAAAAACAGCATAGAGGTCTGGTTACAACAGTGGGACGAATCGCAGAAAGGAAGATGGACGCATCGGCTGATATCAAGGGTCAGCTGGATTGATCGAAAGCATGGCGAAACAAATTTCTACTTGACGTAGTTTCTAACGGGTCATGGCTGCTATAGGGGGTACCTCTTTCACGGGGAGCACGGGACTATTCCATATTACCCTCGACAGGATAACATCTCAGAGAACGTAGAATGCGTGTTTTTTCACTGTCCGCGTTATGATAATGAAAGAGTGATACTGCGGAATATTGTAAATTCGGCGATCGGCCGACTGTAGAAAACATACGAGTAGTTAGCCATATGACCTCCAGTGTGAATCGTAGCGCTAATTAGCGAAACAGCAACCGCTTTATACAAATCTTCGTGAAGCATTATCTAACGGTGGTTTTGCGAGGATAAAATTTGGTTTGTTAATGTTCGAGGGAGATAGTTTTAGTCGGTAAGAAACCGGCACTACCGATGGAATACGGACATCGGGGCCTATGCAAGGTTATACGCCAGAACGAAAAGAAAAAGTCATCTGACAAGAACACAGCACCTTGATGCTGATGATGGATATTTCATCAAGAAATCTCTGACACGAATCGTGCCAATTCATTTAATAGTTCCAGCCCTGAACCATTGGGAAACAAAGGTCAATGTTGACTACTATTATTCCACCCCCAAAATTACAACATTTATTCGCAGAAAAGAGTGTTTTAATCTGTTTCCATGGTCATCGGTAAAGTGTCGGATATTGATAGATACCAGATCAGTGGCACAAATTGCCCTAGCCCTTGATTGTTTTCCTCCCGCTGACTGTGCAGGCGCACTTCAAGCTTTTACTGTCGATAACATCCGACCGTGGACGCCTTTCTGAAAAAAATGTTCGTGCCCTTATTAACTACAACTATGTCCAGTGTTGCGAATGTCTCGAGTAGAGCTCGCCCGCTTGCATCCGTCGACTTGCTGCCCCGTTCTGTAGCCCAAGCGTTTAAACCTTGTCCTATTACCACCGGATTTTTTCCTCTTGCACCCGTTTCAAGATCATCCAGCAACTTTTGATGTTGTTTCCAAGACAGGCCTGGCGGCACTTAGGAGCTATAGAAGTGGATGCCATTAATCTTGACGCTGACGTCACATGTCCATGTTGCTGATTTTGCTGGCTGATAGCTTAGCCAGACATATACGTTTAAAGCTCCATATTGTTCGCTGATTAGGACTTAAATGATCGCTTTTCTTTGATAGTTAACGGGTTTTGTGCCGCTTTGCAGTGGATAAGGTTGATCTAAGCAATCTGCATGGTTTTAGAATAGTCAGAGCCTTTTAAAAACCTAAAATTGATTGCGTCCAGCAACATGCCTGGCATTCCCTCGGTTGCCCCTTTTGCAGAAGCAAAAAAGTGAAAAGTGATTCCTTCGTTTCGCTCTCTTCTCCGCATTTTAAGCATTGTTTTGAGTGGTCTAGCTGGCTTTTACAGTGACGTGCCGTGTGGGCGAATTCCAGATACTCGAAGCACTTGGTAGGGATTTTTCGTCCGAGGACACGACAGTCTACCCGCCCGATGTAGGTATTACAATAGCGTCAATCGCAGGCAGGCTTATTCCCGCAATTTGAGTGTGTTTGTAAGCATTTCTTTGACTAATTAAGTCATGTCAGTGGATTGCTTTTTCAGCGACTCACAGATATCCTCTGCTATTGTGGCTTCGTTAATGTCTTTTATCTCTTGAATAATGCGATACAGTAGTGCACGAATTTCTACTTCATTATCAAGGGTTTCACAAATAATGTCTTAAATTTGTCTGTTTTATCTCGTGACTCTTTCAGCAGATTCCCTTTTTAGTGTTCGTCTGATCCTAGTTACGTTTTTACTGGGAGTAAGAAGTTCTGGATCTACCTAAACGTTGCGCAGTATTTCGCCATATAGAGTTCTCCTTTCTTAGCCACTACTATTGCATCAGGTCGAGTGTTCTTCTTATTGAATTTTTTTTTGCTTTTCGGCTTTTTAATGAATCATCTTCGATCTCGTCGTGTTATTATTTTCTCCTACTATTTGCTTGTCGGTACGGGCTTTGTCAACTTTTGCAGGCTTGGGCTTGTCGGCCTTATTATTTTTGTAAAGAAAAGCCTATTGGCAAAAGCACGTTCTTGTGAATTTTTTTAAATTTCGATTTCGCCGCTAGATTTATGTATTCTTTTCGCATCTTCGGCAATTTTACTCCATGTGGACGTCTGTGCGCAGTTGACATGGTCGTCGTGCCTCTTTATGACCGACAGTTTATAAAGCGCCTTTATTGTTTCGATGTTATATTTCATTGGTTGGTGGATAGAATTCCCTTACCATACTCCAACATTAACATGGTGAGGAGATTAACACCAGTGTACCCATCTATTTTGTGTACTCAAGTCAACCTTCAGAATTCCAAATCTGCTACTGCATCCCTAGGTAGGAGGTCTTCCGTTTCGAATGCAAAGCCCTCGGAAAGGACGGAACCTTGTCTTACTCTCACCTAAATGGTGAGTGACTTGTGCAATTTTGTAACCAAAATTTAGTTGCTGAACACATAGGCTACGAAGCGAATGGAGAATAGTACAGATTCGTCGTTGAATCTGTTTATTTTCACTATAATTTGTTACTAGCGCCCCCACCGGAAGCTGACGACTCTGAAGAGAATCCTCACTGCTAGCCATGCACTGGCATACATACCGAAACCCTGGTGAACAGTGTGATCGGAGTTTATACCGAAAAGTTTTTTTCTGAAAGAGTTTCAGATTTATAAGTCTGACTTCCATAAGGCAGAAAAGCATCGAGAGAATGGTCGAGATCCGTGTGCGCAAAAACGAATTTGCGCTTTAGAATTTTGTAGGCAGAATTGAAGGCGCACTAGACAAGAAGCAATACGCCTTGGTCATTTTCATCGACGTTGACGATACTTTCAACAACGCAACTTTTAAAGGTATGTGTAATCGGCCAATTATATCCTATCCGTCGGTTGTCTGGTGGAATAAGCTCTCGCGAAAATACGTGATTGCAGCTTTCAGCAGACTGCAAAGAACTGTTTGTAGCAAATGCGTGCGAGGTTTCCCTAGCATCTCTGGCTCTGTTCTTAATGCATTGATAAATCTCCCTCCCCTTGATATTCATATCATGGGCTGCACTTTCAAAGCCATCTTCTGTTTAAAATAAAGTGGTCTTTAGTACAATACGCACTGGAGTTTTGATGACCTTTCGCGTCGCCTGTCTTATGACTCTGGTCTCATGGACATGCCGTCCGATGCAATGACGCCGAAACTCCTATTACAGAAAAAAATATGAAATCGACTTTACTTGCTCCCAGGACTTATTTCGGCCAGAATTTTAGCCAGAAAAGGAATGCAGTCGGGTATTCACAGACAGCTCCAAAACCAATATTATATAGAATGTGGCGCTGATATCTTTCTGGAGGTGGACAACGTTAGATTTCACTCTGCGTTACGAAACCTTGCATCTGTATTCCAAGCGGATATTTATGCAGTGGGATCTCGGGAAATTGTGTCGTCGATGATCTTGCCGGGCAAGGTTCACGGGAGAGTTTTTTTTCCTGGGTCTGCCGCCGTCTTTGGTTAAGGCTTCCATTGATAGTTGAATCTAGGAGTGGCCGTGGTGTAGTGGTATATGTAAGCAGAGGGTCGCGGGTTCGAATCCCGTGCGAGGCAATTCTCTGAAAAAGTCTTTTCGTAGAATTTGTATGTAGTTATACGAGAATCCCGTCGGCGTCAACTCTGACATGCAGTGGTTGCTGGCTGGGCTAAATGTAAAGAACTAACAACTAGCACATACTGAGACCCACTGGTTGAGGATGCACTTGCTCGTCCCGTCCAGTTTGACAACAACCTCTGGGAAAAATATCGAAACCTAATACACCTGAGTTTCAAACTACCACACCACCCGCCCGCGCCCTGGAGAAAAGCCAGTAAAAGGGTATTCATATCCCCTTGGTGCATGCGCACCAGAAGGACAACTGCAGATTGCATAACTCTCCAGTAGGCAGCCAGACCAAATAAATGCTTCCCGACGTCTTTAGAAAGTCAGCGGCCTCTCTGTTGTCCTTCAACAAGAAATACTGCAGGTTGCTAACTGGCGTCGTGACAGGACATTACGTTTCTACTAAACGTTTAAATGAGCTGAGCAAAGACGCCAAAGCATCCTGCAATGCTTGATATGAAAGTGATGGCGACACCGCGGAGCACTATCTCTGTGAAAGTCTGGCTTACTCTCGCGTCGGACTGCACGTACTCGGCGCTAACGTGCTGGGTGCTGGTAACTTAGGAACCTTATCTCTATTCTTTGTCTGAGTGCTTTGTTCCGAAAGCAAAAAAAAAAAAAAAGAATTGAAGTGTAGTCCAACATCACCACTTTATACTTAGTTATGCCGTGTTCACTAAACTGTCTTGTTAGAGAACGGCCTTTATTTTGGGGTCTGTCAATTCTTGATCTGACGATCTCATAATGCTCTCATAGGACTCTCTCCCTTAAGAAAAAGCTAGAGTTTCCATCTATTCCAAGAGCCTTGCTGCTTCTTAATGCGATCACTGATAGCTTTGGGACGTGTTGTGATGTTTCCACGTTGTCTACTGCCATTCGCGAAAGATTAAACATTTTAGGTGGGACATTCAAACACTTACGCCCGAATAACGTTTACAAATGGTGGAAATTTATTTTAAAAATCAGTGTGCAGTAAAAAATGTTTATAGAACGCTACGTCAATTGAACATAATCGACCCAGTGAGAAGGCTACTTGCAACACAATTG
This sequence comes from Volucella inanis, assembly GCA_907269105.1. Classification (NCBI taxonomy): domain Eukaryota; kingdom Metazoa; phylum Arthropoda; class Insecta; order Diptera; family Syrphidae; genus Volucella; species Volucella inanis. Next base: position 42,374,146 of record OU026153.1, read on the forward strand.
AAACATTTCGCGCTATATTTACTCTTTTGAACTCCAAATTTATTCTAAGTATACGCATAGTGCGCACAGGTGAAAACATTGACGCCGTTGAGGCCACTATTAGGAAAGATCTTAATTCATCGATCTTCAACTTCGTGGAAGATTGCGTAGGATCTTGGCGTACATCTCAAGGAGATAAGAAATGAAATATGCACTGTTAATGTTTGGTGAGGTTAATGGGCAAGAGGCATTATCGGGTCATACTCCTTCAAAAATTAAGAAAATGAAAATGCCGCCGTTTACACCCAGTACAGAGCCACGAACAAACAGCGGCGAACAAAGTTGACATAGACAGATCTGGTTACATATGGTTTGGAAAATTCCTTGGATCACCGTTTTACAAAACCAAGTGATGAGTTTGCTCTGAGGATCATCTTACCGATATGTGAACGGAAGTTAAGCTCACAGTCGAATAATATGCCAAGGTCTTGACAGGACTGAACCATGAAAATTGGTTGACAAAAGAGAAAATAAAATCGTGGAGGGAACGGGCTACATTTACGAGAGATTGATTTTGAGGCACCAAATTGAAAATTGTGTCGTCAGCGTAAAGTAAGGGATCTTAGAGATCTTTAGAAGTAAAAATAAAGAGAATAGGACCAAGATGGCTGCTTTGTGGAACTCCAGATGAGGCCATGAATGAAACAGAAAGGGTGGTCTATGGTAAACCGAACACTATAATATCTGTTTATTAGGTATGAAGAAATCCATTTTAATAAAAAACAATTTAAAGAGGATCAGTTAATGACATATGAGTATCTTATTAAACGCTTTATTGAAATCAGTTGCATAGTATCGGTTTCTTTGTCATTTTTGTGGCAGGTAATCTGCCTTTTAGAAAACCATGTTGTCGGAGCGAAACAAAAGGCTTGCCGATAATTGGTATCTTCATGCTTAGGTCTAAGGAGGTGATAGTTTATAATAAGAGAAACTCGCTTTCTTCAAACAAAAATCCAACTTAATACAATTCCAACTTACAAACTACTTGCTTGTACGTAGTACGCACGAGGCGTCGACAAAAAGAAAAAACAGAAAGATTGTGATTAAGCCATCTCAGATGTGTCAGATTTAGCAAAATGTGTGATATACATTTAGAACAAATAAATAATTAATTTTGTTATAAAGTCTTAGTGTCGCCACACCACTCCCCCCCAGAACGGATTTTTAAGTCGAAGTTTTCTTCCAGACCTTGTTGTGTACCTGAATGAGGTTGGTTGTCAGGGCACGGCTTCATTTGGATTTACATCTCGTTTCGGGTGTTCACACAGCGTCGTTGCAGACGAAAGCGTAAGTAGCTGTCTAAATTCTCGATTGAATAAATACCTTTGCTTTGTCGTGTCATGATGCGGGAAATGGCTGAAGTTTAGACAACGCGCTGTGCAGATCCTTCAAAGAAATCGTCTAGTCTTGCCTCGTTCGTTTACCACCAAAGAAGTCTCTTGGTAAGCGAAGGTTCGTTCCGAACAACATCTCTGCAGGTGTGGCCTTGATATCATTTTTGAACCTCAGCAACATCGTTTCGTAGTACCGAATAGCTTTTTTAAACGTCCGAAACCATCTCTCAATAATTCCATTCGATTGGGGATGGTAGGGCATCGTATTCAAATGTTGAATGCCAAGGAAACGTGTGAGCTCTTTAAAAATTTTGTTTTCGAATTGTCGACCAAGATCCGTCGTAATTCCAAGGGGAATACCATAAAATGATATCCAGCCAGACACTTATGATCTGGCTACAGTTTCAGCTGTGATGTCAGGTAATGGAAAGGCCTCAGTCTAGCCAGGTCGATGTTTATGTGGTCGAAGCGGGCTTCTGGTTGTGAATATGAACCATATTCCTGTTAGTTGTGGAGCTGAACCTTACTTTTTTCCTATGCCTTAACAGTGACTGTAATGTTCTTTCTCATACCTGACCAAACATAATATAATGGCTCACTATGATTTTTAATGTTGCCCTTTTACCCGGATGAGAAAGTCCGTGTAACTGGGTAATGATGGGATCTGGAAGTGATGTGTAACAATATTTATCTTCACCAATGTGATCAAAGAAATCCTGGTCATTCGATTGTTCTTCGGCTATCGTGGATGCATCAATCACTGTTGATTTAATATTGGCTTCGATAATTCGGGATAACTAGTCAGCCACTGTGTTGTTTTTTCCATAAATGAGCTGAGCTGCGAAATAAAATCGAGCTGTCTGAGTCGTCTGGGTGAAGCTGTTTCTATCGATCTGTTGAATGCGAAGGTGAGTAGCTTGTGGTCGGTCCCTATGCAAAAGTCTCTCCCCTCGAGAAGATGTCTAAAGTGGTTCACTCCCTCGTAGATAGTTAATGACTCGCGGTCATAAGCACTGAACTTTTGCTGTCTGTCTGTGAGCTTTCTAGAGAAGAATCTGAGCGGTTGTAAATTTCCCTTGACAACTTGATGAAAGACAGCACCAATGGCAACGTCTGACGCAGCGGTACTAAGCGATTTTGGAGCATCTATTCCACGATGAGCGAATAGTGTGGCATTCACTAGGTGTTTTTTACACCTGTCAAATGCTGCTTTATGTTCTGTTTTCTATTTGATTGGCGTTTTGTCGTTTTTGGTGTTGTCGCTGATGAGTTTTTGCAGAAGCATTTGGTTGTTGACAGCATGAGGTATGAAGGAACTACATAAATTAATCATTGCCAGGAATGTTTTGAGTTCCATGGCGATAAGAGGTTTTTTGAACTCCAAGACTACTTTTACCTCGAACGGCAGGATTCCTTGGGAGTTTATTTGATGACTAAGAAAATTTTATCTCCGGCTGTCCAAGAACACATTTAGTGGAATTGGTTTTGAGTCCATAGTCCTTGAGGTGCTGAAATATAAGCTTGAGATGTTGTTCGTGCTCTTCAATGTTTTTTGACGCAACACCTATATCGTCTATATACGAAAATGCGAAGTCTTCATTACCTCGCAGAACCTCGTGCATGTGTCTCTGAAATGACTTTTCGGCATTTCTTAACCCGAACATCATAAACACAAGTTCAATCGACTCGAATGATGCCGTTGTTGCGGTTTTGGACATATTGTTTGGCTCGACGGGATCTGATGAAAAGCTTTCTCCAGGTCGATCTTTGAAAACACCGTCTTTTCATCTAGGATGTTACGGAAATCTTTCACAAATAGGATGGGATATTTGTTTGCAGTGGTGCGAAAGTGACCAACGGAGAAATTTGGTAGGTCATGGAAGTAAGAGGGAGTTGTTGGCAAGTGATTATTTGATAAATAGGAGGATCACTTGAAGATTTCGTTTCAAAAGCGAGGGAAGAAGGATAACCAGCGGTCTTAGTTTTGCAGTTGACACATTAAAAAAAAATAAAAAATAAAAACTTGGGGTTATTTTTAAGATTAATTTGCACACGATTCAGCAAGGGTTGATAGAGAGAGTTATAGAGTTCAATAAAATGAAGATATGTACCTAGATAGTTTGAATATTCGGAAAAAGAGTGGGTGCAAGCGGAGAGCCGATTTTACTAAGGAGGGGATGTAGAAGATTTTTTATGGCGGGAATATGGAATATAAAGGAAAATGGATTTGAATATTTCTCTGTGAAAAATGCAGAGGGGGGCGTTCAGATATAGATTGGCAAACTCGAAAAAAGCCCTGCTGTGTTGATTTTATGGAAATTAGCTTTGTGAAAATTGTAAAAAGTGTGAATTGCGAGGGAGAGTTGTTTGAAAATGGAAGAAAAAGTAGAGAAGGAAAGTAACCAATTGCCTTTCCATATGTTGGAAACGCCACTGACTTGACATAGACTTGACTTTGTTAACCGATCTTAGAAGAGACATTTATTAGTAGCGATGGAATTAGAAGCGATGAAAAAAGATAGATTAAAATCGCCGAAAAGAACTATAAGCTGATCAAATTTTAAATTGCATTAATCAGTCAGTGCTGTTTGGAGCTATGGCAGGGAAAGTACTTCTGATCATAATCGTGTGTCATAACAAACCCGAAATTCAAACGAAATCTATCACGTAATGTTGAAGACCACCGATTCTAACATAAAGGTAATTTAAATAGAGAGCCGTTGAGCCGTTGCAGTGTCTACCGGATTCGGACAACGAAGACATAGACCGTGATGAGGTTTTATCTCCATATGCCTTGGATAAAAAAGCAAAAATCCCCTCGTTGTGCGTTTTACAAAAAACCCTCCACGAAATCCATGTTCTCTTTAGCGAAAATAAAATTGACAACTATTTTGTGAAAAAAAAAATGACTATCGGCATCAAGGTTTCTTGTGCAAGTGCGGAATCCCATCAAAAATTGTGCAGTGCACTTAAAATAAAAAAAAAAATGCAGTTCTTCACTCATGACATACCAACGTCAAGGTATGGATTAGATGAGTCACCTATAGAGCTGAAAGCTAAGCTAATGTCAATCGGGTTGAAATGTCAAAACGTAAAGCTTATTAAAAAGAAGTATGATCGTTTCATCGATGTATTTTATTTAGTTTTTCTCGAAAGCAGATCTATGCGACTCGGAGAGCTTAAGAAAAACTTCAGATCGGTCTTTAATGCTCAGATTAAGTGGGATTTCTCAAGAAGAAAATTAAATCGTGTTACGCAATGTTATAACTGCCAAAAGTATGGACAAAAAGAGATGGTCATCTTGCTCGGTAATTGCAAAGCTTGCAATTAAATATCTGTATAAAACTAAGTAATGAGCTTATGTAGCTTAAACATAATATGTTGGAAGGCTAGAAGCATTCGAGGAAAGCAATAAGAATTTTATTATTTAATATTGACTTAGCATTAGTTTCTGAGACATGGTTAAACTCAACAGATCGTTTTTTTTACTAATTCTGTGTAAAAAAATTATCGTTTGGATAGGGAAGGGAGAATTGGTGGCGATGTTGTCGTGGTAATAAAGCGATTGCTAAAGCATAAAGTACTTCCAATTATAAAAATGAAATTAATTGAAGTCATTGGTATTGAAATTCCTTTTGTTAATGGTATATCGCTAAAAATTTATAGCTTTTATTTTCCAGGTGGGGCAACCTCACTATATAACGCAGTTCTCTTGTGTCATGTACATTGTAAGTCTCTGGTATCCCTAACATTCCTTGGGCTCGTCTTCGTGTGTTTTGATTGTGCTGAATAGGTCTTAAAAATTGTTGGTGGTTCATATATGTATATTACAAGCGCAGTCATCTGAAAAATCCTACGAACATTCAGTGTTTTTAAAGATGAGTTAAATCCTCTGAAATTTTTTTATTAAACGATGTTGTAAGGATGAAATTTTATCTATATGGGTTTTTGTAGCAATCCCCCAAGCCAGGATACCGTATCTAATGCGCGACTCTGCGAGCGAGTAATACACCTGCTTCATCACATTATAATTGGAAAGTATTTTCAGATAAACCATCGCAAAAATAGCACTCTTAAGTTGTAGACGCAGTGCATTAATGTGTTCACTCTAAAGGAAGTGTTCGTCAATTGTTATTCCTAGATATTTCGTCTGCTGTACAACTTTAATCTCCTGGTTTCCTTCCGACAAAGGGCAATTTTCGTTTCGGTGAACAATTTTAATTTCTCCGCTCCGCTTAGATGGTGTGTGAATGTGCATAACTTTCGTTTTTTTCGTGTTGATTATGAGTCTTTTATCATGACACCACTTCGAAACGCCATCAAACTCACTACATAGATTTTTAATGGCCATGTTAAGATCTCTATTTTTGACAACGACGGCAATATCGTTCGCATATGCATACGCAGTACTATTTTTGAAAACCCGTAACAGCTCGTTTGTAAAAAGAATATATAAGATTGGACCAAGTTTGGATCCTTGAGGAACTCCGTACAAGCTGGATTTTTTTTGGCTTATTTCCGTTGCCACTTTAACTCTGATTGTTCTATCAGTGAGATAGTTTCTGAGCTAATTTGATATTACTCCCCTCACACCGATTCTGCCGAGACTCTCTATGATTATCTCATGTGATAATGTGTCAAAAGTCTTGCTGAAGTCAATATAAAGTACCGGTATGTTAAGGTTTCTATTTAGTCCTGAATTGATTGTGTTCGCAAACCCTTCAAATAGTCTGTCCGTGCTTTTGTTTCTTTGAAACCCATACTGGTTTGGATGAATAATTTGATGTTTTTCTAAGAAATCATTGAGAATAGCAATAGGTCGATAGTTTTCTACATTATTTTTAGAGTCAGTCTTGTAGATTGGCCGCACAATAGCTGTTTTCATTAACCGTGGTACGTGGCCTTGTAAAATACTTCGATTTATAACAGGGGAAAGTATTGGGTCGTTTAACTTTAGATCTATAGCCCTTATATTGTCAGCTCAAGGTCCTTCTTTAGTGTTTAAACGGCTTAAAATTTGAAAAATTTCTTCTACTGAAGCTTCTCTTACAAATATACTTTGATGAACCAGTACGTTTTCATGGCTAGATATCTTAATATTACATAAGTGTAAGATGGATAGGATATTTTTAGAAAACTGATCCGCAAACTTCTCCACAGTGCCATAATAATCGCTATTTTTGATTGAAAAGTTGTTGCATACTACTTCGTCTATTGAAAGTTTCTTTCTCCCCAATAAATCATTTATTATGTTCCACGTTTTCGTAGAATCATTTCTATTTTCGATAAATTTCTGTTTATAAAAATTAGTTTTGACTGGTTGTATATTTGCGTTAACAGTATTTCGAAATTTTTTATACTCCTGCTCGTAATTTATACAACTTCGACTGTTTCTCCATCTTCTATAAAGCTCATCTTGCACATTTGAATTACTTCTTTCGTAATCCGTGTTTTCTGTTGTCGTGTCTTTTTGGAAGTTTTTGTTTTGTTGGCTTCAGTATATATATTGTTTAATTAATTTTTTCGACGAAGTTGTTATATAAACCTTCTACGTTGTTTAATTTCAAAATTTCATTCCATTTAGTTTGCTCTATAAGCCTATTTACTATTTCTTGATTTATCTGTACAGCATTTAATTTATCCATTGTTCGGTTTTTTTTTTGGGATCCTCTGTTGCATACAAAATGGCAAAGTGGTCGGAAAGATCTGTTTCTATTACTGTTGAATATATTTTCTGTTTTGTGAGGCTAACATACATATATTCAATGAGGCTAGACGCGTATCTTTTTTACATCAACACGGGTAGGTTGCACGATCACATTTGTTAGGCCTTTTGCAGCCATGACTTCCATATATTTTAAGACTAAAGGGTTGTTTTTATCTTGAACATTAATATTCATGTCACCTAATAAAATGTTCGTATTGTTGTCTCTTATCTTATCATTAATTTCATCTATGAATCTTGTAATACTTAACTTAGGCCGCCTATAGATAGCATGAATATACTTTTTGTCATCCCCTAGCATTATTTCTAGATGAATTCCCTCATAGTTTTCAGGTTCAGATGGTATTTCTTGAAAATTTAAACTTTCCGTCCCAAATATAACAACCCCTCCAATTTCGAAGCAAAACCTTCAATTTTACAAATTTCCAGTTACATTCTCTGTCTTTGTTCTTTGCTAACCAAAGAAGGTGTCTAAATGTCGATTGTTTACAAAAATGATAGCATCATTTTCGTTTTGTGTAGTTTCGCCATTTCCAGTATTTTCCCTAATTTTTTTCAGTGTGATATTCCTAATAATTTTAGTTTGTTTAATAATATTTATTTCAAGTGTGTTTCTTACAAAGGAGACAATAATCGTTGTTTTGTTTGGATTTTATTTTGTTTGTTCGGTGTACTAGGTGGAGTTAAAAGTAACCTCCTTGACCGCAAAAATGCGCTGCTACTGCAAAAAGGGTTATGGTGCCTTGAAGTCCGTTTATATCTAGGCAGATGTGCTAAATTTCAGTGCCATACTGTCTTTAGTCTTGCTTTGACATCTGATTGTTGTTGACGTGTTTGGCATCTTGTTGAGTATGGACAAAAACGATTTTCGTTCTCTCATAAAACATTATTTTTTGAGAGGAAAAACGGCGAAGGAAACAAAAGAAAAGTGGGATTAATATTATGGGGCTAATGCTCCGTCAGATTACACCGTTAAATATTGATTTCGAGAGTTTCGTGGTGACCGCAACTCCACTACCGATCAAGTCCGCAGCGGCAGGCCCTCCGATGCGTTTACAGAGGACAATGTCAAAAATATACATGAAATGGTGTTGGCTGACCGGAAAGTGAAGGTGCGCGAGCTAGCAGATACCACAATGATTAGTACTGAGCGCAACGCCATATTTTGGGCAATATTCTGCAAATAAAAAAGTTATCCTGCCGCTGGGTGCCGCGCATACTCACTCCTGACCAAAAACACGAACGCGAGAGCACTTCGAAAGAGTGTTTGGACTTGCTGATGCGGAATCGGACAGCCTTTTGGCGTCGATCGGTAACTGTTGAAAACCAGAGAACAGAATGAGTGCCCGGCAATGGACTGAAGGCCGAAATTGCTGCAAAGCGGCCTCACATGAAACGAACAAAAATTTTGTTTTTGCAAGACAATGCACCGACGCACAAGAGCATCGCAACCATGGCTAGAATCAATGAGTTGTCGCATCCACCGTACTCGCCCGATTTGGCTCCCTCGGACTATTATCTCTTCCCAAACCTCAAAAGATGGCTCATCAATAAAAAATTCAGCTCACTCGAGGAAATCATCGACGCCACGGAGGAGTATTTTTCAGACCTTCTGGAAAATTAGAAGTTGGAAAATGGCTAGAATAAGTGTATCAAACTAAAAAAGGACCATACTGAATAAAATAAAAAAAACTTTTAAAAAAACTTTTTTTTTTTCATTCCCAAGGAGGTTACTTTTCACCCCCCCTAGTAAGTGAAGAAATTCACCATAATTTTCCCTTTCTCGATTGACCGATCTCTTGAATAACTATCTTAGATTGGAAAACTGCTTAGGTAATTCCAATTTTAAAACCTGGGAAAGCACCTGACTTACCTTCTAGTTACAGGCCAAGTTACAGGCCAAGTCTGCTAAGTTCACTTATAAAGTGCTTGGAAAAAATTATAAAGAACAAAGTTCGAACTTTCGTTGCTAACAGTACAATTTTGCTCCCAGAGCAATTCGGATTTAGAGCTTTTCGCAGCACTACTCATCAAGTGCATCGGATCCGTCAGTGGGTAAAAGTACTGGCATGGTCATCTTACACATAGAAAAAGCGTTCGATACTGTTTGGTATGATGATTTGATTCATAAGCTAGTGAATTTTAACTTTCCCTTTCGTTTAATTAAAATCATTCAGTCATTTCTATCCTCAAGGTATCCATCAACCAGAGCCTCTCAAGCAATGAACTGCTGCATGCTGGAGTTCCTCAGGGATCTGTTCTTGGACCACTGCTCTTAAATATATATGCGTCGGATTTCCTCAACTTTAACAACTGTGAAATTGCTCTATTTGCTGACGATACGTGTATTTATTCCTCAGATGCAATCGGTTTCAATGTTGAAACTAATCTGCAAGCAGGCTTAAATGCTGGCGAAGTGTATTGTAGTAAATGGAAAATTAAAATTAATCCTATAAAGACTCAAATTTTTTTTTACACACGTAAAAGGAAAGCTTGTTTACTTTCAAGTAAAAATCTTCAAATCGACGGTGTACAAGTCGAATGAAAGTCGAATGTAAAGTATCTTGGTAATCTTCACATTCAGGAAGTCACTAAGAAAACTAGTGACTTTAGTCTAATCATTAATTAGTGAAATTAATGTTACTATAAGGATCCTTTACACATTCATATGCAGAAACTCAAAATTGAATGATGCCAATAAATTATTATTTTTTAAAGCTATTTTCAAAGCATTTATATTCTACGGCTTTCCTGTTTGGGGCATGTGTGCAATAAGTCATACGCTCAAACTCCAAATAGCACAAAACAAGCTGCTCAAAATTATACTTATTCTTTCCTCGTTTTTTTCAACAAAGGAATTACATATAATGGTTTATGTAGAAATGGTTACAAATAGAATCGAAAAGCTTTATCTTCAATATACAGGGTGACAGACTCGCACTGCAACTTTTTAAAATGCTATATTTTTTACATTTTTTGATAAATTTTATTGTGCCAAAGCAAAAAATATTGGAAAATACATCAATTTTTCAAATTGTGTCAGCAGTTTTCAAAATGTCCAACTTGGCGAGAATAATGACCTTGAAACGGCCGAAGAAAGCACGTTGAACGCAAGTGGCTCTGCGGTATTTTGGCCCATTCTCGGCGAAGTGCTTATTTGAAGTGGTCCAAACTTTGGTAATTTTTAGTGCCAACCTTCGCCTTCAAAATACCCCAGACAGAGAAATCCAACGGATTTGCATCCGGAGAATTTGCAATCCATTGTGTCGAAGAAATGAAATGTGGAACATTGTTTTTTAACCAATCTTGGTTGACGCGTGCTTTGTGACACCGTGCCGAGTCTTGTTGAAATGTCCACGGTGTCCGACTGAAATGATTGTTTGCCCAAGGCTTCAATACTGTCTCTAAGACAGTTTCACGGTATACGATTGCATTAATTTTGACGCCACGGTCCAAAAATACGAGCGGAGAGCGACCATCGGAGGTTATGGCGGCCCAAATCATCACCGTCGGTGCTGCCTGCTTTCTGGTGGCCGTCCGAAGGTGTAAATTTTCGAAGGATCTCTCTTGCAAGTAAACTCGGTCATTTTGTTTGTTAACATATTGCTTTGTAACAAATAGCGACTCATTGGAAACAACCAAATTCGGCAACTCATCACATTCGTGCAAGCGTAGCAACTCCTTCGCTCTTTCGACTCTAACTTTTTTCTGTTGCGGTGTAAGATCTTGTGTTTTTGGAACTTCAATAGCTTGAGACCAAGCTCATTTTTCAGTATGTGTTGCATCCGTTCCAACGATACTAGCTGGAGTGAAAAGTAACCATGGTTATGTTGCCATGAAGTCCGGTCACATTTAGATAGACATGCCAAATTTCAGTGCGATACTGCCTTTGGCTTTGTTTTGACAGCTGATTGTTATTGACGTGTTTGGTATCATGTTGAGTATGGACAAAAACAATTTTCGTTCTCTCATAAAACATTATTTTTTGAGAGGCAAAACGGCGAAGGAAACAAAAGAAAAGTCGGAAAAATTATGGCGTCGGTTTTCTTGGATTGTCATGGCATACTCTTAGTGGACTACCTCGAAAAAGGAAAAACCATCAACAACAAGTATTACTGTGCATTATTGGAGCGATTGAAGACCGAAATCGCTACTAAACGGCCTCACATGAAGCGAAAAAAAATTCGTTTTTGCAAGACAATGCACCGGCGCACAAGAGCATCTTAACCACGGCTCACCCCACCTAGTATGTTGAGCTCACGAGCCACTTTTCTTTTACTTTGACGCAGAATTCGCTCAATTCGAGCCTTCACTCTCCGAACCATTTCTGCCGATGCTGCTGTTATTTTATGACAACCTCCATAGCGTTTTGCAACGCTTCCAGTATCACGGTAACGAGCTATGGTTCGAGCCACAAATGATTTATTCACGTTGAGGTGCTGAAGGGCTCTAACGATAGCTTCTTGTGTCTTTCCAGCCAAATATAAAGCAATCACTCTATCACGTTTGAATTCCATCGCGGATAAAAATTTTTCAACACAACTGAGACGCAAATCATTTAAAATATATAGTAAATAATATAATTATCTGTCATGTGTCAAAATTTGAGCTCACAGTTATGAACGGTTTGGAAATTTTAGCTGTCTGATTTTCGAGTCAGTCAGGGTGTAATATTTCTTGCTTATCATTCGATAATGACTTGATTTCCACCTTAGCCTCATGAGAGTATGACTTAATAATTTTGAATTTATTTATTTGTTTGTTTGTTTTCTTATTTATTTAGTTATTGAATTATTTATTTATTAATATATTTCTAAATTTATTTGTTTATCTATTCATTTATTATTTAATTCATTTATTTATTTAGTTCTTCCTTTGTTGTTATTTATTTTTTGTTGTTACTTATCTATTTCTACGTTTATCTATTAATTTATTTATATTGGCACTCAATGTTTAAATTGCTGGCAATCAAGTTTTGGAACCACTTCTCTCTTCCTCGCTGAGACATAATGCTATCCTATCTTTTATGAAGGTTTTTAGTGGCTTTTCCTTCAAATTTTCAATACAATCTGTGATATTGGATATATATTTTAATTCATGCGTTTTTTTTTTTCAAAATTTGAACTTTTAATTAAGAAAAACATGTACAATAGTATTATTCAAAGTATTGCCCATCTAAAGCTATAACTTTTTCCCATCTTTCTGGCAATTTGTGGATCCCATCCCAAAAGAACTGCGCCGGCTTGGCAGACAAGAATGAATCAAACCAATTTTTGATATTCTGCTCTGATGTGATCCGTATTTCAATGAGGGCGTTCTGCATCGACCTTAATAAATGGTAGTCAGAAGGGGCAAGGTCTGGGCTTTAAGGCGAGTGGGGTAAGACTTCCCATCCACTGTTTTCCAAATAGTTCTTAACCGGAATAGCAACATAGGGCCGAGCGTTGTCATGATGGAAAATTATTGCCTCGTGTTTGGTCGCATATTCCGGGCGTTTTTTGGCTACTCTTCTCTTCAAACGGATCAATTGTGTTCGGTAGCGTTGTCCATTTATGGTTTCACCCGGTTTTAGCAGCTCATAATACAGCACACCCATCTGATCCCACCAAATACAGAGCATTACCTTCCCGCCATGAATATTCGGATTTGCCGTTGATTTGGCTGGTTGGCCGGGTTTCACATATGATTTTTTGCGCTTGGAGTTGTCGTCATGGTCCATTTTTCATCATCAGTAACAATCCGATGCAAAAATAACTTCCTTTTGTGGCATTCCAGCAGCATTTCGGACATGCAAAACCGCCTTTTGACGTCTCTCGACTCGGCTTGAGTTCATGTGGAACCCAATTTCCTTGCTTTTGAATATATCCAGCTGCTTTTAAACGTTTTGAAATGACTACTTGAGTGACGCCCAAAGATTCTGCGAGGTCTTCTTGTGTTTGGCAACAATCTTCATAGAGTAATGCTTTCAGTTCTTCATCTTCAAACTTTTTTGGCTGCCCAGGACGTTCATCGTCTTCCAAGCCAAAATCACCACTTTTAATTCATGCAAACCACTTTTGGCATTTTAGCGCATATTCACCATAAACTTCTACCAAAATACGATGACTTTCGGCAGCAGTTTTCTTCATATTAAAGTAATGAAGAAGAACTCCGAGCAAAAACACTTTTTCAGGCACCAAGTTCGACATATTTGAGTGAAAAAAAAAATTATTGTTGTTTACTCTTCAAATGAATGACATATACTGAAATAATGTGCAATGACATCTTTTCACAACGCATTTTTTCCAACGCATGTTCCAATCGAATAATAGCATTGGAATAATGCAAGTTACGTCATCTCTTAGCAAACCGCTAAGTTATAGACCCAATATTACATTTAAAAATTGTTTTAGTGTAAGGTACAATACTTTAAACCAAATCTCTATAAAATGTTAATTGTATCTAAAGGACTGTAAATTTGTGCCACAATAAATATTTATCTATCTATCGAAATTGCATCAATACCAAATTGGTAGGATTCGACAGGTTAGGCCGTAAGAATGTTACAACACATAGCAAATAACACATGGGCTGAAAAGTCAGTGCAGTTTTGTGGTAGAACACAAAATTTTTGCAAGATTCAACTTTATTTATCAATGTAGTTGCCTTCGAGGGCGATACACTGATTGAAACGCTTTTTCAATCTTTCGATACCAGTTTTGTAGTACGATTTCGGCTTAGCCTCAAAATCTTACAGCTTTTATAAATAGCACCTATTACTTCTATTTATAAGCTTCCGAAGCTATCCATTTTTTTATTAGAAAACCCTGCTTTATTTATTACGGATGCTCGTAATTGTATGTAAGTTGTTTGAGTTGTTCTTTGGCTATTCCCCCGAGTATAACTAGTAATCGAGCATCTCTTTATTTCGGCTGCTACGTTTCCACCATACTTTTAATACCTTGCTGGTTTATGCGATACTGGTATTGTCTTGACTCTATGATCTCTATAACCATGACCGGGTAATGACTATTTAAATATAAATCGGAGGATTGCCATTTTGTCTTTATCATTTTGGCCTGGCAATGTTTAGATCATGGAGCCGATTCTGCTGTTGTTGAAGTCCAATTAATATCCTTGGGAAAGTAGTACGAAATCAAACCTAGCAAAGGCGTCAAATGATGCCTCTGCCTTTAAGTACTCCTCGAATACCCCCACTCTATTGGGTTGAAATAGTCATAATACTCATAAAAGAGTATTTTCTCTAGAGCCACCTACTTACTTTTTCCTCCAAATCTGACAGAGAAAACAGAAACTTGCGCTACTTCCCATTTATTAAGGTTTTGTTACCTTTTTTGCTATATCGTGATTTGTGATTTTATATTCAGCGCATTTGTAGCTTTCGCTCACATATCTGATTTGCTCTTTATTTTTCGGGTCACATATACTTCTGCTTACTCCTACTCGGCATTTGCGCACTTTGGTAGAACTATCAATCATAATTTCTTCAGAAGTACCAAAACTTTCGTCGAACTCTTCTCTGTTTCTTCTTTCTTTTCCAAGAAGCCGACGTTTCCCTTCTCTCAAAGAATTCATGAGCCATGTGCCACTTTGTATGTCTCTTGTATTACTAGTTACGATTACCTACACTGATCATCAAACCAAGGCTTCCTAAAACTAGTCTTTTGTACCTGATACTTCATAGGACTTGAATACGAATTTCCTCGTGAGGTCGGTCGTCATCATGGCTTCAGTGAGCCAGCATTTCGTCGCACCGTGGAAAATTTTGAGCGTGAGTAAACTCTTTTGATTTTAATCCACCGGCCAGACAAAGATTGGTGCGAAATGAAGCTAACCAGTGTCGAAGAAGACTCAGAAATTTTGGTCAGAATTGGGCATCGCCAGAGAGTCAATCCGGTTATTTTTCGGTTGGACTTAGGCCAACATCCATATAAAAGTGTGCTGACGCAAGAATTAAAACCAGACGACCATAGACAACTTCGTGATTTTGCTAATTGAGCGCTGGAAATGTTGGGTGGAGATCCGGATTTTGATCAAAAAATCATTTTCCCAGACGAGGCTCTCTCAGCGGCTATATCAACGAGCAAAATTGCCTTTATTAGAGCAAGCACAATGCAAAAGTGTTAGGTAAAGCATCAATGCATCCACAAAGATTGATTGTTTTGGTGTGGTTTATTGCATGGTGGCATCATCGGACCCTATTTCTTTCGAGACCGTTGGTGGTCTCAGGTAAAGAGCAATGTCAACCAACTTTCTGTGGCCAGAGCTCGACAACGTCGATATTTCCGAGATGTATTTCGAACAAAACGGCGCTTCATGCCATACAAGCTAGGCAACGCTCGAAGTTGTGAAGGAAAAATTTGACTATTGAGTCATCTCACGGCGAGCGTTCATCAACTGACCGCCGCGATCATGTGATTTGTCACCACTCGATTATTTTCTCTAAGGCTACGCCAAGTCTTCAGTCTACGCTAACAAACCAACCATTTTAGAAGTGCTCGAAGCCAACATTCGACACGCTATTGCCGGAATAACGCATCACATATTGGACCGAGTAATCAAAAAGTGGACCAATTGAAGCACTGCCAGCGAAGCCGAGGCAGCCATTTATATAATGGCATGAACGTAGCTTTAAAATAAAGCAGAATCTATTTTGTATCTCACACTGTTTTTGTTTAATTTTTCGACGTAAAATTTCGGAATATTCGTATCCGCACCTTGGCAACAACTGACTGAGTAATTGGAGGTAAATTTCGAGCTGGTTGTAAGATAAATCATATAAGGGTACTTCTATCGTCGAAAACTCATATTTTAAGGTCATTCACTCCAACCCGTCATCAAAAATGGATAACTAGAACGTACTTTGAAATTTCAACGTACTCGGACCCTCAATCCATGAATCCAAATTGACATCAAAAGCTTCTGTACGGTTTGGCAGTGAAGCCACAGAAATGTTGATTACTACTTTTAATCAAATGATTAATTCAATAACAAATCCAGACAATAACATACTCTCCAACTCCTCACGCATGAAGCATCCGTACATTCCATCGATCTGCCCGTAATAAGTGTGAGTGTGTGCCGAACAGATGCATTTAAGCGGCCAAATACCAAAGGACCTAGCTACCGCCGGCTGAAGCCGAAGTCAATGATTTAATTTGTCCGCTCAGTGTATCCGTTGTTTTGCGTTGTATCTCTCGTTTAATTATTTTATCTGCGTTTTTAATTTTTCCTTAACTTGATTTTCGTTTCATAGGCATCCTGACGGCCGACTCGGATATCATCGAATCCTGTTATGGTAGTCGTCAGTATTGTTGTTGGTTTATTTATTTTTGAAAGGATAATGCAGGAAAATTTCAACGAAAATCAAATTACTCGTCAGGTGATTTTAATGCAGACGTGCGTATGGTCTGGAAGTATCTGACTTTGTAGTAGTAGTAGTAGTGCTTGTGCTGAGGCTGGTTCTGTTCCTGGTTTGATAGTACTTTTTGGTCGTGGCCACAGGATATCATATAACCCTTATGGAGAACATTGACCACTTATAGGCCCAAAAGGGTAATATGATTATGATGATGATGAATGACAAGGTAATGCTTCGAATGTTGTCCTTCCCCATTGATGAGTCCCAAAAGAATTTTATTGATGCAGGAGCTGTAGATTTTCAGTGTGTCATGTGTGTACACACCATCTGCGGTTAATTTAAATTGTCGATTAAGATTAATCTACAGATAAATTGGGAATAAAATTGCACGAGGATGTCATTTGTTTTTTTCTTTTTTCTCTTTTTCTGATGAAATTGCGATTTATTGGAAGGTAAAGAGGGTTTAAAGAGTTCTGCAAAAGTATCTGAATGATACACGAGAGACTTCTCATGAGCCACTTAAATCGCACTGCAGAAAATTTCATAAAGTTCACGAGGTTGACTGTCAAACCATTCGTTAGAGCTAATTTCCAGAATACGAATGCAAGCGATTAATCTTTTGTCACGGTTTCTTTCACGGCTTCAATCGCAAAAGACCCTATTGTTTCCCTCTACCACTCGAACAACGAAGACAAGTGGCATCACTGCAAAAGAGCAATCAGAAATGCCGTCTTTGATGTACTGGGTTTCAATTCACCGAAAGAAAAAAATCTAGAAAAATGGTAGACGTACAGGGTGGTCCTGTTGAAAAGAACAAGAGGGGCTACTGAATAATACGAGAAGGAAAGTAAAGAAAAACAAATACAACCTACTCAGAAGAAGAAAAGAAAAGGCACGGAAAGTGGTCAATCGAGTGCTTACAAAAATGTAAAGTTCGGAAGTTTTATAGAAAAATAAAGAAAACACCCTTAAAGCCCTAACAGAATTCCTCAAGCATGGGAAAGTAACTTCATAAGTAACCACTGTCGATACTGAGAATCTGAAAAATTAGTTCTGCAGATTTTTAAGCGACAATGACGCAACCAGGATACACACCACCTCTTCCTCGGTTTCAAAGCCGCATAAGACAGCATATATAGAGACGAAATCTACAGAGTCATGTTTAGTTCTAGTATCTTTGCCCAGCTCATTTGACTGCGAAAGATGAAAATTTTCAATAGACTCCACACTGCTCCGTCAAGAGAAACCGAGACCTTCAATGTCAGAAAAAGAATTAAACAAGGCTTTTTGCTATCACGTGCTCTTTTCAACGTCGTTCTTGAATTGTCTGTAGCTCACAGCAGCATTTACAATAGCACCAGCACAGAACTTTTAGTAAAAATCTTTCGAGCTTTCGAGCGCTTTAAGAGCAAAGTTCTTTGATCAATTTTTGGTCCCGTATGAATAAATGGATAATGACGCAGACGTGTCAATAGCGAACTATACCGTCGGTACGAACACTATGTGCGCAATGCCGAATTGCCTAAGGTACAGTAGTGTTACTAACCTAGAAGGTCTGACGAGAGCATAGGATCTGAGTGGCAAAGTTCAAGGCGCATTCTGAAAAAAGGAATACGCTCTGTGTATTTTCATCGGAATGGAGTAACCCTTGGACGCGACCTTTGACGATACATGTTACTTAGGTAGACAGCGCAGATGAATCACTGGTTTCATGTATAAGAGAAATAACATTGAATAAGACACTGATTTGGGATGATGGCCAATGCGGCCAATACGCAATAGCGGTTCAAGCTGGACTTGCCTACAAGACGGCATCTTTTCTCCACTGGTTTGGTGCAGGTTGATCGGTTCACTGTTGAACGCTCTTAATAATTCTGGCATCTATGCTCTATTATATGCAGTTCATACAATTGTATTGTATTTAATGAATGTCTACTCTAAATCGCAGGATTTCAGTCAATGCTCCCCAAACTGAGGTTATTTTGTTTACGTAAAGAAGAAAGCAGGTCGTTATGACTTATCCTGGATAGCAAAATTATAAGAACTCGATATGTAACGTTGAGGGTCTCTAAGATACTGTCGCCCCTCTGGCAGTGTAGATGAGCTTCCGGCAAGACCGGGAGGGTTATTTGTATGTACATCGCTTTGATAAGACCAATTGTATGCCATGCAACGGTTGTTAGGTAGAATAAGGTTTCAAGAAAGTCCGATACTACTGCTTTTACTAAACTTCGAAAAAGGATCCGTTTCGGTCTACCTACCACGTCTCTACTCTAGAAGGACTATTATTAGAAATTCCGCCTCATCCTCCATCCCAAAGCTCATTTACAATAACATACCAGCTGCCAGCTTTTTGAACGAGGTCAATTTGCTTGCTGTATATTTTTCGACCAGTTCAACTCTTCCAGATTATGTTTTGTCCAGCCTTTTCACTTAAGCCCTCGTATAGTAACATAGTAGCAAGAGTACTTAAAGACCTTAATATACACAAATCCGCTGAAGCAGATGGTATATCTCCCCTTCTTCTGAAGAGGTGTGCTTGCTCGCAGGCAAAATCACTGCGTTAGCTTTTTGCTCAACTCTTCTCCTTGGGTCTCTTTCCGAGCAGAAGGAATTCATTATTTGTCCAGCCTGTCCCCAAAAAAGCCTAATCTTCTTCTCTCTCTTCTTACAGACCCAGTGCACTTACGTTGCTTCTTTCCAAGGCCATGAAAATGCTGATAAATTATCAGCTCATGAAATATCTTAAAACACGAAAACTTCTCAATGACCGGCAGTATGGTTTTCGCAGTAAGAAGTCCACTGGTGATTAAATGGCATATCTCACCGAAAAGTGGAACCAAAGCATACATTAATCTGGTGAAAGGAAGATAGTTTCACTTGATATTTTAAAGGCATTTGACAGAGTTTGGCACTAGGCTCTTTTGTCGAAAATGCGTACATTTGGGATCGATGAATCTCTCTTTCAATGAAATGGAAACTACCTTTCGGAACGTTCACTTCAAGTTGTCGTGAATGGTTTCAAAGTTTGATATCCACAAAATAAATGCTGGTGTGCCACAGGGCTCCGTACTGTCTCAAGCACTCTTTTTAATTTTCTTTAATGTTCTCTTATCTGCTACTGCTAATCCATCATACTCGTTTTCTGATGACAGTACTGTCTGATTTTCACATTCTGGTCTTCGGCTGTAGAAGGGGAAGGTCAGCGTACGTCGAGCTCATTAAATTGCTATTTTAACAGAATAACCAATAACTATCAACAGCGTAAAATTTAATGCTTCCAAAATTCAATGCTGTTTGCTGTCATTAAAGCGAAATCTAAATACCCAGTCATTATCCATGGTTGGCACTTGCATCGTCGAAGCCGAAAAACTTTATATTCTTGGTATGTATTTCAGTGACCACCTACGTTGGAATGACAACATATTCGATATCAAAAATGCTGCAAAATATCTAGGTTTCATCATTCGATGTAAGAAATACTTTACACATCTGATCAGGCCTGAATATGTAAGGCCTAAACAAGTTCACCACGCAATAAAACTCATAGGCGATGCTAATATCAGTCAGTCAACTGACACCCTCGAACACCAACGTTATATCTCTTGTCTCACTTTGTTTTTTCGCTATTTTCCACCCAGTGCTCCATATAAATCGCCAGTAGCATTCTGTTTTTTCAACCCTTTAACTGTAACACCCGTCCGGCTATGAATGCTCATCAGTATACCCTTAAGCCAATGTTGAGCTCTTTATTTTCTGGTCGTTATAACTTGCAAACATTTTAGACCAATGTAGATCGGTATTTCACTTTTCTTCTTCCCTCTTTCTCCTTCGCCCGCGCTGTGTACAAACATTTTAAGGATACTCATTAGCGGCCGCTATTTATTAAAAAAAGAAAAAAAGGACTAAACTGTAAGAATCGGTGAAGAGAGCAAAACATTTGGATCTGTAACTATTATCAAGCTGCTCTTAAGGCCTTGCTGAATCCTCTCGTTACTTCCGAGCGTCGGAAACCCTTAATTCATTGAGTATTGTTTGAGCTCTAGATTGTGTTGGAACCAATCGAAATGGAACCTTCGATGAGCTTGCTTTAGAAGTCTCTGGGGATATATTTTTAAGACCCAAACTAGTGTTTGCATCTTTGCCTGCGTCGTTGACAGTTTGGTCTTTTATTGGCGAAACATCCGATGGCAAGGCTCTCCAGATTCCCTGGATATCAAGGAAATGTTTCCCGATGTTTTTAATTGATCAGCGATTTTGTTTCTGTCCCTCGTGACAAGGTAATTCGCTGTTGTTAAGCACAAGTTGCTGGGCATAATTTATATAACATTCTGTGCTGCTCTTTGTGAGAGGACACTCTGTGAGTGTCCGGCCATTTTGTACATTAGGCTTCAGGTAATCGGTGCTGATGTGGCGTCTTCTGGTGCTATAGTCAATCGTTCTCGGAAAGACTATAAAAATATAGCAAAATACAAGAAGTGCAATGGACTACTTTTTTGTTCGGTTGCTCTGTTTCGATAAAAAAACAAAATCGATTAGCCCCATCATAGAGTTGATTGGAATTCTCATGCCGAAAGGTTCATCTGAAGACCTTTGTCTAGTCTCATTGCATATATTTTTTGTTGTATACCCGAACTTGATCTATGCAATAGCAAAAAAATCGTTACTCATAAAAGGATTCGAAAGAATTTTCAACTATGTCACTTAAGCTATATTTGGGCCTTGTCGTGCCTTCCATAACTGACTGTCCATATAAACGTTCTATTAGGTCACAACCTCTCCAAAACTAAGCCATATTAAGCATTTGTTAACTGAACCGTTAGGATATCTCGGACATCCCTTGTTATCACATCATTTGAATACATGAACGGCCTCTTATTTCCCACACAATATTCAAAAAACAACACCACAACTCAGTATATCAACGGATGTATGTCGTCTCTTTAAATATCCATCGACGCAATCTACTCGTACAATGAATTTGAAGTTTCAATCGAAATCACTGAACGAACATATTTCGCTCTCATCTGCCCCAGGCCCAAAAAAAAAAAAAAAAAATTCCATTAACCTCCACAACATTGTTATTGTTGCTGGAGCTGCAAAATCCTCAATCTTTCGGAATTGAATTTGACAATAAATTCATTTAAAACCAGCAAAATGGCCCGCACACAACACCAACTAAGCTCCGAGAACCGGTGTACTCTTTCCCACAAAACCAAACTCCCAACAGGAAGAATGCTTCAGCAGGTCCATACTAACCGTACTTCTGTACTAGGAACCAGCTTCCAAAGTATCTATCCATCCCCCTGCTGCACATATTTGTACATAGTTCCATCTGCAGCTTCTATCAGAAGAAGAAGGCACTCTTATTGAATTTTGAGGCGAAAATTTGCAAATTCGCCTGTGCACCAGGCTCCCACACAGTGATATGCATACAAAGTGTCCAAACCGAAAAAAGGACATTTGTCTTCCTTTAGATTGTAGCCTTTCATTCAGGTTCCATCTTTTCCAATGGCTCTGAGATTTTTCCACTCTTCAACGAACACATTTTCCATTTTTTTTTTTCCTTTTTTTTATTCTGTTCATCTCCGAAACGGAACACCCTGAGTTAGTGTGTATCCTTATGTGTGTGTCCTGGACCCAGCTTAGAGAAGCTCTTTTCTCGGCAAATTGATAAAAAGTGATGATGGCTGCTGGAAAATTTTGTGCAAATCACAAAGAGCTTTGCTCGTGCTCTCCTACTCCATGTCCTGGCTTATCCTTTCCATTCGAACGTTAGCATATGTACAAGTGCTAGGAATATATAGCGATATCCTAGTGGTGAAATGTGGCCAACCCAGTGGCAAATAGGAAAAACTCAACTAACGACTGATAGTGTGGTTTTAACCGACTAACTCATCCTCGAGTTTGAGTTCAAGGAACAAGGACACCAACGTGGGATTTGCTTAAAAGAACTCAAAGAGAAAAAGTACGATTGCATTATTTTTGGATCATGGAATGTCTTTCTTGTAGAGAAGCATGGTCACCTGACACTTTGTGATAGAATATATTCTGCTGAGATTGCCCAAAAGGGCTCACATCTAAAGGAGCAGTATGAGAAGGACTATCCGTAAAGGAGATAAGAGAAAGAATTTTGATTGAAATTATCACGCGATGTGGACATTTTTCAAAAAGGATATTCATAGAATTTGTACGAGTGGTTGCGTGTTCTCGCACAACCATGAAAACGAATAACTTTCCTTTTGGTCTGACTTTATGAAGGCTTCACTGAGCCATAAGATCTCCCATTAGGGATGACGAATATCAAAAGGACACCGGCACCGACATATAAATTCCTGGAAATTAATGACCGATTTACATAAAAACGTCAGAGTTAATAATCTCTCCACGCTTGTAACTCATTTTTATTGCTATGCCGCTCTATGTCACTGAAATGTATGATATTACGTAGGACTGCAGGGAAAAGGACTCAAGAAAGGGATTACAATGTTACGAACAGTCGCACCCATATGGTGTGGCGGTTCGAAATTAGAGGTACAAATTGAACGGAATTCACTTAATGACTGCCCAAGGACATGGCTAGTAGGTGACAGGGTGTCGCTTGTAATTACCGCATTAGACATGGTACCTGGAAAAAAGTTGAAGAATTTGTTAATTAGTCAGGACTTTAGAAAAAGACTGGAAGAGAGAAATTTTACTTTCATTGTGGTTTGGGGACTGAATGGGTAATTGGCACAAGGATGGGTTTATGCTGGAGGATTAATTGAAATATTTCAACGACATTAAAGACACTCTTCCTAGATGGAAATAAGACGAAAAATTTAAAAATTTCGATCAATAGTTAGGGCAAGTTGTTGTATTTTTTTTGGTCCTTAGGATGTTTTCCTCCTTCATCATTTTTATTTCGTGTGTCACAAATTCGATACACCTAACTCACTTAAAAATGCTGATCATATCATTGACAATAAACCGCTTTGGCTAAGGCATATTGAAAATGCGTTCATTCTTCTTCACTGTAAGAGTATATTGCAGTCGATTTTCTATTAGATGAAGCCGACGATTTTAAATTCTAAAGATACTGGTGCCGTAAAAAGATTATTTCAATCTTTCCTCTGGAATTAGAATGTTCGAGGACAGTTAAAAATGGATCATGTTGCTCGTTGTCTATACAAACTCTGTCCCATAAGCTGGGCTATAACATCCCTAAAGCCAAAACAGCAGGTATATTTGCAATGCTCATAAAGGGGAATTGTTAAGCCCAGCAGTTGAACACATTAAAAGTCTAAAAAAATTTGCAGCCAAATCATAGGTAGGGCCTTGAAAAAATTTATAAAAAAAAGTTAAAAACCATTCCTGCCCAAATGAGAATCTGTTTCATTGGACATAGAGGGAGCTCTCAACTACACATCTATAGGTGCGGTAACAGTTCTAACAACAATCAACAGATGGATTTTGTATACCATATGTTATGGAAAAGAATCATCGGAATCAGTATAGACTGTTTGAGATCTTAGCGCTGACACTACGGTAGTTGCCTTCTACGACTGTCACTAATGTTCATTTACTAACTAACTTAGGTAGCGCTACACTCCGTTTAAACTTAGGCCTCAACCAAAAAGCCTCTCCAGCTAGCACGATCCCTCGCCAAGAGTAAAAGGTTCACTTACACTTGGGTGCGCTAGCCAAGCTAGCCGAGCTCGTATAGCTCGTCGTTAAATGCTAAACGGGGTGAATATACACGAGAATATCTTCATCCGCTTTCGATAGAGTCCATGCTTGATCGCCATAAAGTAGGATTGGGGTGAACGCAGCTACTGGCAACAGTGATTCTTCTTTTTGTTTATGCTGAGGTTTTGCTGGCAGAATTTATAGCAGAGCTAAAGTAGGAAAAGTCTCTTACTAATTCGAAATTATACATAGCATTCGACTGTGATGTTTTGTCCAGTTCCTTCTTCTTAGGAAGCAGCTACTGGCAACAGTGATTCTTCGTTTTGTTTATGCTGAGGTGTGCTAAAGTAGGAAAAGTCTCTTACTACCTCGAAGTTAGAAATAGCAGTCGACTGTAATGTTCTGTCCTACCGTTAAACCCATTCTGGCAGATTTTGTTTCACTACTAGCGAATACACCGATGACAGGCCGCTGAGTTCCGCCAATTAAGTCAAGTTATACAGACCTTGTCTGTTATGCGCGTCATATCGTTTTAAACTATTTTTGACATCAAAAGTCTCGGTTAAATCGTTGTCAATCTTTACGAAGCAGCAAGCATTCGCCATTGTCATTCTGCACAGACGGACGAGTTTTTTTCCGGGTTTCACCAGATTGTCAAGATTTAGTCAATTTTGGACTTCCCTGGTCTGAAACCACTCTGATAACGACCAGCCAGGCTGTTGATGATGGATTTCCGATGAGAATATGACAACTTAGTTATTTGTATGCGATGTTAAGGAGACTTGCATATAACCTTTTAGTCTGTGCAGCTAAACGGTCACATTTTATGAGGATCTGCGGACGATGCTAAGATTCCATTCATCAGGCATACACTCTTCAGACAAGAACTGAGAAATGACTTGGTGTATGCTCTCCACAAAGACTTTTCCAGCGGATTTAAGTACCGTTTCTTTCTGCTACTGTGTCATGTTAAAATATGACGTTTTGGTTTCCGATAATTAACGAGCTATCCCACTTAAGTTTTCAAATTGTTGACATAAACTATGGATAACGACGGGAACGGCGGTGATGATTAAGTTGAAAAGTGTGACGACGATATTTTTTTCGGTAAATGTGACGAAGATGACGGTGTGATGATTTTCTAGACGACAGTGGTGGTGACACATTTCCGAGAGGACTCAAGACCAAAGATTGTGATGGTGATGAAGCATTTGAGTCTGTTTTGTACTCAATACTTTTTGCCTAATTTATACTTCTACACATTTTAACGAAATAGTTTCTTCGATTATTCTTTTTGCACATAACACCAATTTGAACGTTTATTTAAAAAAAGCATGTACAATAGTATTATTCAAAGTATTGCCCATCTGAAGTTATGACTTTTTCCCATCATTCTTTCAATTTGTGGATTCCATACCAAAACACTGCGCCCTCTTGGCAGCCAAAAATGAATCAAGCCAGTTTTTGATATTCTGCTTTGATGTGAACTGTATTTCAGTGAGGGCGCTCTGCATCGAAAGGAACAAATGGTAGTCAGAAGGGATATGGTCTGGGCTATAAGGCGGGTGGGGTAAGACTTCCCACCCACTGTTTTCCAATAGCAAGGTGGGGTTGAACGTTGTCATGATGGAAAATTATTGCCTCGTGTCTGGTCGCATATTCCGGGCGTTTTTCGGCTACTGCTCTCTTCAAACGGATAAATTGTGTTCGGTAGCGTTGTCCATTAATGGTTTCACACGGTTTTAGCAATTCATAATACAGAACACCTGTCTGATCCCACCAAATACAGAGCATTACTTTCGCGCCATGGATATTCGGCTTTGCCCTTGATTTGGCTGGTTGGCCGGCTTTCACATATGATTTTTGTGCTTGGGGTTGTCGTAATGGATCCATTTTTCACCACCAGTAGCAATTCGATGCAAAAATGACTTCCTTTTGTGGCGTTCCAGCAGCATTTCAGACATGCAAAACCGTCTTTCGACGCCTCTCGGCTTGAGTTCATGTGGAACCCAATTTCCTTGCTTTTGAATATATCCAGCTGCCTTTAAACGTTTTGAAATGGCTGCTTGAGTGACACCCAACGATTCTGCGAGCTCTTCTTGTGTTTTGCAACAATCTTCATAGAGTAATGCTTCCAGTTCTTCATTTTCAAACTTTTTTGGCTGCCCGGGACGTTCATCGTCTTCCAAGCCAAAATCAGCACTTTTAAATCGTGCAAACCACTTTTGGCACGTTCGCTTAACTAGCGCATGTTCACCATAAACTTTCACCAAAACACTATGACTTTCGGCAGCAGTTTTCTTCATATTAAAGTAATGAAGAAGAACTCAACGCGAAAACACTTTTTCAGGCACAAAGTCCGACATATTTGAGTGAAAAAAAATTATTGTTGTTTACGCTTCAAATGTATGACATATACTGAAATGACGTACAATGACAGTATCTTTCCAACGCATGTTTCAATATAATAATAACAGTGGAATAATACAAGTTACGCCATCTCTTAACAAACCGCACCTTTGCTTAGTTATAGACCCAATAATCCCTCTCAGATATAAAACGCTCTTTGAGCGATGCCGTTTTATTTCCTCAATCGTTGCAAATCTCCGTCCTTTCATAGGTCTATTCAGTTTTGGGAACAGGAAAAAGTCACATAGGGCCAAATTCGGTGAATATGGTAACTAAAGCATGATTGTCGTGTTAATTTTATCCAAAAAATCTCTCACAAACAATGACGAATGAGCAGGTTGATTATCGTGATACAAAAGCGCATAACTTCAAGTTAATACTCCTTATTGACCGTGATACTTTGAGGTAAAAACTCCTGGTGCACTACGCTATGGTAATCGAAAAAACAATGATCAAAACTATGAAATTTGATCAAACTAGGCATGTTTTTTTTTGGTATTGGGTCTCCAGAGTGCTTTCATTAGGACCATTGGGCTTTGGTTTCTAAGAAATAACCATATACCCATGATTCGTCACCAGTTATGTCCCTTTTCAGCAAGTCAGGATCATCAATAACGTCATTCAAGAGCTCCTGAGCGATGCTCATTCGACGGTTCTTCTGATCGAAATTAAGAAGTTTCGGAACAAACCTCGCTGACACATGTCCCATGAACAAAACATCCGAAAAAATTGTATTACACTAGTCCACCGATATGCCAACATATAAGCAACTTCTCTTATGGTAATTTAACAATTTTCCAAAACTATTTTCTTCATCTTTTGTTGATGTGCTAGAGCTTCCAGAACGAGGTTCGTCATTTTCATCTTCTTGGATATCTTGGAAGAGCTTGTACCACTTCTTAACATTTTTTTACTTAGAGCATACTCACCGCATGCCACTGTCAACATTTCAAGTGTTTTAGAGCACTTGATTCCATTTTTTACACAAAATTTGATGCAAATTCTTAGCTCGATTTTTTCTAATAATTGAAAATTGCCGAGCACACCAAAACACGCTTAACCTTTCTAACCTGTCAAAAGCAAACTAAGTATGCTATATACTTGAAACTGTAAACATATATTCGGGACATGTATACTAACACAGGAAAAAAAATATCGATAATCGAATGTACGTTGCTCCGAAAATTTCTCCTTACTTTTTGAACACATTTCGTATTTGTGATTGCCCACATCTCCCACAAATGTGTATTGGTGATTCAGGTTAGCGCTTCTTTTGCTGTTGTCCTTTTTATTTCCATGGCTGACAGCTTCGATGTTCTTCTTCCATAAAATTTACATGTGCCTCAGCCTGAAGCTGCCTCACTTGCTCCTTACCTACCTGTTGTCTCCTTGAACGAAAAGTTTTTCTTTTATGGGCATGTGTCCCTCAGATAATTATTTACAGATAAATATGTCACGTACAAGGCTTTCACGGAGATTTTCGAACTCATAAATATATATTCCTCGATAGACTCCCCTGTGTGTTACTTATGAAGAAAGAACTTGCTCCTCGCTACTGCAATATTTTTCTTTGGCATAAAATGGTCTGCGAAGTTTTGCACAAGATTATCATACTTTACTTGATCAAGTTCGAGATCAAATGCACGGAGAAGAGCTACTTTATTATTATGTGCCTCAACTTCAAGGTTGGACGTTCGCAAGAATATTTTGAAATGTTTGATCCAATTTGCCCAGGGCACTCCAAAACTTTCCGTTTTAAAATTAAGATGAGCCAATCCATTAACCGATATTCCATTAGACACCACTTGCATATTTGTGCCTGATTGCGGTGTTCTTTTTTCTGACTCCATGTTAATTAAGGACACTTAGCGAGTTGAAATAAGTTTTTTTTATTGATTGACAGTGTTTTTAAGACTAAAGTGACGTTGCTTAATGCTAATAAAGAATTTTCCAATAGGGACTTGGCAACATTTACATGTTGAGTAAAGTACACTAATGAGTAACGTCTGCAAATTATAAAAATTTTCTACAGATATTCGGATTAGGTGACTGCAACTTTAAGAGCGTTAACTCCAAGTTTAGTGCAAAAATTTGAGTCTACATATTCGTTGTGTGATGTTGTCGTGTCAGTGAGACAACGGGTTGTTCGAAGTGTCGAAAATATCGCTGCTGTTAAGACGTCCGTAGCAAACGATCCAAATCAGTCAATTCCACGGCGTTCTCAAGAATTGGGCCACATTATGGCGTATTTTGCATAAATATGGGTTTACACCCATACAAGATCAAGCTGACTCAAGAATTGCAGCCGATGGACCATTTAAAGCGACGTACGTTCTCTGATTGGGTTCTGGAGAAGATGCCCCAAGATGATGAATTTCATCGCAAAATCATCTTCAGTGACGAAGCTCATTTTCGGCTCAATGGGTTCGTCAATAAGCAAAATATGCGTTATTGGTCGGGTGAAAACCCACATGTACTTCATAAATCATCACTTCATCCACAAAAAATAACTGTTTGGTGGGGTTTGCATGTCGGCGGCGTTATTGGGCCATATTTTTCGTCGACGATAACGATCGTCACGTTACTGTGAATGGTCAGCGTTATCGCGCCACGATCATCGATTATTTTTGGCCCGAATTGGAAGATATGGACTCGGACGACATGTGGTTTCAACAGGATGGTGCCACAAGCCACACAGCACACGCTACAATCGATTTATTGAAGAGTAAGTATGGTGAGCGTGTTATCTCTAGACATGGGCCAGTCGATTGGCCGCCTCGTTCGTGTGATTTAACGTCGCTTAACTATTTTCTGTGGGGCTACGTTAAGTCATTGGTTTATGCCAATACGCCGACGACGTTGGAAGAGCTCAGAGCCAACATTGAACGCGAAATAGCGGCCATTTTTTTCGAATATTTTTTCGCCCAATATGGACAGGCTGAACCTGGTTGACATGTGATTCCAGCACGCGAATCGATGGACCAATTGAGAAATGAGTTCGGTGAGCAATTTATCTCTCGTTATGGACCGGTGGTTTGGCCGATTATATCGTGCGATTTGACTCCTTCAGACTATTTTTTTATGGAAATACATCAAATCACTCAATGCCGATAAACTAGGATAAATTTCATCCCGAAACGACAACATTACGTTAGATACCAACTAATATGCTCAAAAAAAGTGTCGTGATCAACATTTACATGAAATAATCGCTAAGGAGTAAATGACAAGCATTAAGTAAAAATTCTATACACTTTTGCAATGTTTATGTGCCTTTTTTTGACAACTAAATACCAAACGCTTAAAACACCACCAATTATAAGGAGTATCTGCATCAACTCTGATCATTGCATCACACCAAAAATGATCAAAGATCCACCTTGAAAATTAGAGATGTAGTCCTGGTTGAATTTACAATACAACAATTCCTGAAGTGTTTTGACTTTAGGCGATGGTTAAAAACTTGTTCCCTAAACGAGACATCCAGGTACCCGAGAGGTTAGACTATCAAGGTGTTCCACTTTGAGAATACCAATACAACTTCCGTATCCGTTGGAGATAACAAATTCATTTGTAATTTTATCTAGGTGAGGTGTTGAAAAAACTTTCCCACTTATTCTAACTTAAAATGACTTTCACTCGACTTGTGAAATAGTATAAACAATTCACAGTCATATTTGCCGGACATCAAGTGACAAGACCATCGAATAAATGGGTGAAATGTAGGTCTGAAGGCGCAAACTATTTTTCTTTTGGTGTGGTGGAGAAAAAGTTTTTGCTCGAACAAGTGTGTATTCTAATGAAATTTATGAAACCTTCATGCTTATCAAAATAACTCATAATTTCTAGATTTAATTGTTGACATTATATGCAGTTGTCTCCTCTATTTTTCGAGTATTAAACTATAGTCCTTCTGGCAATAAGGTCTGCTAAGTACATCATGGCTCTTGTCCCCTTTATGTTGCCTCATTAATGGGGAAGCAATCTATTGGAATTTATTTATCTCTGAAATTACCAACAACTACCGACTTCAATGAGAAAAATCATAAAAATCTAATTTTTCCATTAAAAATCCGTTCTATACCGATAGAAGGGGCATTAGCTTCTACCCCCTCCACACAAGTTGAAACGATAAAAACCGAAAATGCACTATTTATTTATGTGCCAAATGAAAGGCATTTGTCCATTAACCCCTATTCTGTTATCTGGAGAAAAAAGAAGGGTAAAACTCATATCATAACCCCAAAGGCGGTCACCAAGTCATAAACTTTACTAACAGCCGCTGACAGGAAGCGTAAAATTAAAGCACGCACGCACTGCACTTAAAAATCGATGATGAGGACAAGATGATGGCCGCTTAATAGTCCGGTGATGACAACTGCAACGAACTGTGCAGTAGCTGGAAATTCCACTGCATCCGTGCATCGGAATGGGTGGCTGGTACAAGAAATGAACATTTTCTCTTGGGAAATTTTTTAATTTTCCGGAAGAGCATATTTGTGTCGCTCAGCTGTACATG
Organism: Volucella inanis; assembly: GCA_907269105.1. NCBI lineage: Eukaryota > Metazoa > Arthropoda > Insecta > Diptera > Syrphidae > Volucella > Volucella inanis. Next base: position 42,405,201 of record OU026153.1, read on the forward strand.
TGGATGCCGAATATTTACTTTCAATATCGCCGAACATGTGTTTTTCACTGTGCAACGGAATTGTGGTAGTGACTGTTGAAATAAAGGCAGCAGCTTAATTGGTTGAATTAATTTATTTACGATATCGTAAAATTAATTAGAGAAAAAAATTTGGACGGATAACTATAAATGAATGAGTGAAAGGGGTGCAAGGTTGGCTTTCAAACTTTTGCTTCTTCGTTCGTCAGTCGTCAGTTTTTTTTTTTATGACAATTACTCGAGAGAGTCATCAGATGATTGTAAATTGAAAATTTTCCAAATAAACAATTAGCAGGAGGGAACATATGCAGGATGGAGGTGGTGTGGACACTTAAGCGGGCCAAGTTTGAGTTTTCTGGGATTTTACGACTGGATACTGCTAAGGCGTTAATTGATAGAAATGAGTTAGCACCGAGTGGGTGACCGCTTAAAGATCACAGTAGCGATCTTCTTCACATCTTCTCCGTTTGATGAATCAGAAACTGTCCGGGTATGGTCAAACAAAGTACAATAGATGAAGTATTTAAAGCGTACTCGGAAGGTGTGATGGGTTAACAAGGAATATTTGGTCATATTAGTTGGACACTTCTTCAGATTTAACCGGCGTCAGTATAGTAAATAGTTATTACGTACCTGTTATGAATCACCCTAAATGATCTTTCAAAAACATTGAAAATTCTTGCAAGGAATCAGCACATTCGCTGCAGTAAGCAACGATGTATTCGAGGCAAAGTAACTTGTTGCAATTTGTTCATGTATGCTTAGTCTTATCATAAAGATTTGACACCTTTTCCTTACATCTTAAATTATTGCCGGTGACTCTTTAGAAGATTCTGCAATGAAATTTTTAATTCTCCTTGGCATTTTACTAGGTAACTGGAGGACATCTTTTCAAAATTTGACAGTGAAGATGAGAAAAACACATATTACGTAGTGCTTCTGATCTTAAGTACTGTTGCTTGAACTCGGTCATTGCCTTTGCTATTTTTGTCAAAAGCCTTGGGCAATGACTGAGAGTATGCAGCAACTGATGGATACCGAGTTGTAAGTGTGAATTTTATTTTTTATTTTTTCTTTTGTTGCGCCATGGATGTGTAATCTTCATAGATACTAATAGCTCGAGTTCTGTTAGCATGCTTGATCTAACTGCCGTTAGATATTACTTCGCGGGGCTTGTTGGAATTGTATGCTCTATTGTCTCGCAAGAGTTATGATCTCGAACCATTCGTTCCCTCACCTCATCATGAGGTCTATTAAAAGCTTTATTGATTCGTTATGCCACTTGTGAAGCGCTTACACTAGAACATAACGTGCTCTGCGTACTTCTGGGCAAAAAGGCGAGCTATCAGGCCCAAATCTGTGGAGGTATTTTTGATAGCCATCATGCCCAGACAGCACCTGCGTAAGATAATAATTACAGTCCTTGTGGCTTGCCAGAGTGCTGCAAATGTTGCCCTTTTTTCCTCCTTTACCCTCCTGGTAAGTCTGGTATCTTATCTGTTCGTCATAAGCCTAATTTAAAACCTTTTTCATTTCATTAGCGAGAAAGTCAATAGGGACCATCTCAGCTATAACGCATGCTTCTTCGTCCGAAATTGTTCGGAAACCGCAAATTGTTCTGATATCGCAAAGCCGACCAAAGTTTCCTCCTCCTTGTTGAGAGTGCAGAAGCCAAAACTAGGGCAGCATACAAAAGGATTTAACTTACTATCCTGGATATTAAAACTCTCCTTGCGTATCCAGGTCCACCGATGTTTGGCAGCGTCTGAGAAAGGTATTCATCCCTAAGGATAAGCGCATCTTATCCGACGGTAGTCACATAATGGTTAGCATTGAAGGTAATCCACATTACGCTTTCTTCGACAGTTTGATGGATGTGTCATGGTTCTGAAAGGGTTTTGAAACCAGCCCAGGAGATGTTAGGTTCATGTCTGTTAGATGTGCTAATCGAAGCAAGCAAACAGTAAGTTTGCTTCCAGGTAATCCCAGATTGATGGAAAGGAACTTTTTGAGAATCGAGGTTATGAAAAGAATTTTAAATTTTATTCATAGCTGAATACATAGATCCTAAATTTTTTATTTTTCCGTTTAATTTTAGCTGTCTCTGGTCTACCTTTCTGCGGGGATTTAATTTTTTGCTTTGTGAGTTCAAAACCAAAGACAGCGATTGCAATCAGTCAGCTCTTATGATTTTTAGGAAACTTGAGTGATTTCCAAATTCAAAAAATGAGGGGAAAACCTTTTCGAGAAAGTAAAAAGGAAGACAATTTCGGCTACGAGACATTGATATCGATCTACAAGGACTGTTTGATAGATACCCGGATAAGAAATGACAGTGCAGCGCTTTTCAGTTCGATACACTTTTCCCAGAGGTGCTGCAACTTTTTTAGCCCCTCGGTATAGTACGACTTTCGTTGGAATGTAAAATACCCCTCCATGGCGGCCATGGCTTCAACGTTCGACCCATATTTCTTTCCGGCGAGCTATCTTTTAAGATTTGGGAACAAAAAGAAGTCGCAGGTAGCCGAATCCGGAAAATACGGAGGATCGGGGAGCAATTTGAAGTCCAATTTGACCAGTTTGGCTGTGGCGACTGCAAAAGTGTGAGCCGGTGCTTTATCTTTGTGGATGAGCACTTTCTTCTTCGCCAAATGTGGTCGTTGTTTCTTCAAATCGGTGTTGAATCGGCCCAATAAATCGACGTAGTATGCTCTTGTGATTGTTTTTCCCTTCTTCAAATAGTCAACGTGGATGACACCTAACGCATCCCAGTAAACGGTGGGCATCACTATTCCAGCCAAATTCACGGTCTCCCTTTCTTTGGAGCACGTTCACCGGGCCAAGCACGTCTTTGAAGTGGTCTCACGATTTCGCTTGTTTTCCGGTGTGAGCAAACGTGGTAATCATCGCGTGGACAGTTTACTCATGCCCAAAATCTCGTGCAGAATTTAATTTACGCCTTGTATCTCAGCCAATTCGCAAATTTGCACTCGACGATCCACCAATACGATATCATTTTGTACACGGTTTCCTTTGTGGTAACCGTTTTTGGGCCAGTTGGGCGCAGTTCATTAAAAACCGACATGCGGCCACGACGAAACTCTTCGAACCAATGGTAAACGGTTGTACGGTAGTGTGAATGGGCTTGCTTTTTGCAGGTTTGGCAACTCAAAAACAAGAATCGGATCACGGAGCGATACTGCTCGCAAAATATTTTGAAATGGGTGACAAAACAAAACTAAGCTTCTGATTGTCACCTGGCTAAAAAAGTTTATACTAAATGATGGTACACTCACTTTAGGTCAGTAGTGCCACCTGTCTTGCAATTCGTGTACTCATCACACAGCTCTCGTACTAGGGTGTGGCTTTTGTTGTCCGAAGAAGTACCCTTTTGAGTGCCTTTAAAACGTATGTCTGCATGGTATTCTTCCTTTTTTAATTTAATCTTGAACGCGTGGTTAGATAGTGATGAATTACTGCATCAGAATCAGCCGCCTCTTCATTTCGATGGAGTTCAAGCGTAACAGATTGAACTATTTCTTTCACAGAAATTCGCCACTGTAATGCAAACCGACAAGCTTTCTGCTTTCAGTGCCTATTCTTTTAAAAGCAGACTTGCTTATCCAGAAACCTTTTTTGACCTTCGTAATTCTTTCTTTAACTCTGCTTTTGTGTATCAGTTTCTTGTATATGGACAGAACAAGACACTTGAAACTTTCCTAACCACTAACATAGAAAAAACACTTTTTGTAGGGTTTCTTCTATAAGGTCAATAAAGTCAAGTACTCTGGTGAACGAGGTGCGTTCAAGAAGTAAATGTTTACAAATGGTACAAGCTCTTCCAAGATGACCGAAAAGATGCCATTAGACGCCCCAGTCCATTTATAAAAGATGATAGCTGTGAAGAAAATTGTTTTGGAAAATCGTTTGCGAGAAGCAATATGAAAAAAATGTCCGGAATTGTGGAAAAACAATCCATTGCTCTTGCATTACAATAATGCACCTGCTCATTCATCGTTCCTTGTGAGGGATTTTTTAGCCGAAAGCAACACGACAATCATGCTTCAGCCACCATATTCCCCGAAATTAGTGAAAAAGACGGAGATTTGCATAGATTGAGGAAATGAAAACGACATCCCTGGAGGAGTTAAGGGCTATACCAAAAAGTGCTTACAAGAAGTGCCTCGAGTATTGAAAAAGGCGTTCCACGCACACCACAACAGCGTCTCCAAATTGTTCAGCTGTATTACGAAAATCAGCGTTCTGTGAAAAATGTTTTTCGTGCGATTCAAGGAAATTACGTTGCGCATTCGCAAGTTTGAGTCCCCGTTTATATTAGTGGATGATACTCGACCGGTCATACCACATCCAGCACGTAGTGAAGAGACTATAGCAGCTGTAGCTGAGTATGTACGCGAAGACCGTGACGAATCGATTCGTCGTCGTACTCTCAGCTTGACGTATTCGACAACTTGGTGTATGCCGTGAGGCATTCGGCCTTAAAGCGTACAAAATTCAACTTGCGCAAGAATTGAAGCCAGGCGACTTGAATTTGCGTCACATTTTCAGTGAATGCGCTCTGGAAAAACTCAATGAAAATCCGATATTTTATCGTGAAATTTTGTCCAGTAATGAATCCCATTTCTGGCTCAATGGATACGTTAATAAACAAAATTGCCGTATTTGGGCTGATGAGCAACCCGAAGAGTACCAAGAGCTACCAATACATCCATTAAAAACAACGGTATGTTGTGGCTTATGGGCTTGTGAAATCATTGGTCCATATTTCTTCAAAAATGAGGCAAATCAGAATGTTACCGTCAATGGTAACCGTTATCGCTCCATGATAACGGACTATGAGCTTCTTGAAATTCAAACATATGGCCTCGGTGAGCTCTGGTTTGAACAAGACTGTTCTACGAGCCATACAGCGCGTGAAACAATGGACTTTTTGAGAAATAATTTCGGTGAAAACTTAACTTCACGTTTTGCTACGGTAAATTGGCCGCCTAGATCGTAAGATATCACACCTTTGGACCTATTTTTCTCAGGTCTTCAGGAATAAGCCAGCTACGATTGACGCTTTAGAAGCAAACATTACTCGTGTTATTCGCGAGATACCAGTCCCTATGCTCAAACGAGTCGACCAAAATTAGACCTTTCGAATGGACAACCTCAGACTTAGTCGTAGCCAAAATTTACATAATGTTGTTTTTTAAAAATAAATGCCATGAATTGTCCTTTAAACCAATAGTAAAAATTTTAAGTTATCTTTCAAATTTATGTATTTTATTTTACATTAGAAATCAAACCTTATGATGAATCACCCTATATATTATTGCATACTAAAATTTGTATTTGTATAGGATTTTTTTCTTTATTGTGTTACCATATACCAATAAAGAAAAAAAACCCATACCCTAGTTTTATTACGAAAATCCACGTCAAGTCGATTTTGCACGTAATCATGTGCCTTCCGAGACGTGTGCGTGCAACATTATAATGTAAAGACGCATCGCCGAATAGTGTCGGCCTTAAGATCTCCATTCTTCACGGTTATTAGCAACTTGACCTCTCCACAGACATACTGCAAGAACTTTTGACAAACATTTTGCCATTTTATTAGTACAAGATTCAGCTAACGCAAGAACTGAAGCCTGCCGATCAGCAGTAGCGCCGCACGTTCTCGTATTGTGTCCTGGAAAACATGCATGATGACATGGATTTTTGCCAGATGATGCCTATTCTCACATTGACGGCTACGTTCATAAGCAAAATTTTCACATCTGGGGTACCGAAAATCCACGAGCTATTTGGTAGATGCTTATACACCTAGAGTAAGTAGTTTTTAGGTGCGGTTTATGGTGTCATAAAGCCGAACTTTTTTGAAAATGAGGCCGGAAAAGCCATTACAGTCATTAAAGCGAGCTACCGAGAAATGTTAAACAATTTTTTGTGCGGAGCTCGAGGATATAGATACAGATGACCCCTTTATTCAACAAAATAGTGCTACGTGTCATGCAAGTCGCAAAACAGACGACTTATTGCGTGTGATTTCCTGACCATGTAATTTCGCATTTCGGAGACACCCTTTGACCATCAAGATCGTGCGACTTAAAAACGTTCGACTTCTTTCTTCGAAACTATGTTAGAAGCAAGGTCTGCGTCTACCGTCCGCGAATAATTCCAACTCTTAAAGTGAACATTGAAGCTGCCATCGGCGATGTAGGACCCTAATTATGTGAAAGAGTGATTGAGAATTTTAAGAAAAAGATGAGGGTCTGCTAGCAAAGTCAAGGCGATCATAAATAATTTAGAAGATATTTTGTTCCATAAATAATCCCCATGTGTCTACTTTATAATGCCGTAAAGGTTTCAGAGATATCTTAGAAATTGTTCGTTTTATTCAAAAAACAAATTCTACACCTCTTGTTTTTGGTCGATCGTGTAAAAATAAAAAGAATTCTGCTTAAACCTCTATCCCACCACTCACTTAAGACGTCGTTTTAGCTGTCAGTTTGTTGCACAAAATAGCAAGACTACTTAAGGACCTTATCATGCTCAAAACGGCTAACCCAGATGCACAGAATCCTTCCTGAAGCCCATCTATAGAAAATGAATACTTTTCTTGCTGCCCTTAAATACTTTTCTTGCTGCCCTTAAGGACCCACTATACTTACGAGTACATCTCTTATTGGCAGGTCTTGAAAATACTGATAAGCCATCAGTTCATGAAATATCTCGGGATACAAGAAGTTCGCAGTGACCGGCAGTACCGTTTTCACAACAAAAGTCCTATTTGACGTTTCAAAGCCGTTCGACTGAACAACTACGGCTACACATAGTCGTGCTCTTCGACTAAAGAATATGACAATGTGCTACCTGGCGTTTGTTACTGAATATCCAGATCCCATTTTCTGTTATGGTCCTGCCACAGTCTGTGTAAGATTTGTAATAGCTGAGCACTGATGTTGAAATTTCGCTATCCGCAGCCTTCGAATAATCGATGTTCCTCTCGCACTGAAAAAACAGGGAGACGAGATGATATCCTACATGTACACCTCCATGCGGCTTTCTAGGTGTTGGCGATGTAGAGACCTAAGACGCATTGATGTATATGTATGTATATTATGTATTGTTTCTCTTTTCTTTCTATTCTGAGTACCTTGTGGACATTACTGCAAAAGATTCTCAACTTCATTAAACTAACTGAAAGTCGTTTTTTATTCGAAATTCATATGTTGTTTTAGACATCAAACTTAACAAATATTAGCAAGCACCATTTTGCACAAGACAAAGAAAAAAACAAAATAAGTCCTAAAGTACAATCACTGCATAAGAAACTGGCTTGGTTCAGCACCGCTGTTTAGAACTACCGTCTCTGGAGTAGTGGGAGCACCCAAACGAACCCATGACTTCGTTAACCCAGCGTCATCCCTGGCTGACTGAAGTGCATGCTGAATAGCAAAAATAGATGATACTGCTAGACATACCGCCGGCTCTCCAGTGGCTAAAGTTAGGAATCAATCTACAAAATGTTCTTTAAAGGTCTGCCAACAACTTACCCTTTGATCTCATGAAACCGCCAGTATTGGTACTCTTCTGCAGAAGTTCTATTCTAAAATCTATTGGAATATCCTTAGCACCTGGTGGTTTGTAAGACCATGTACGATTCGTTAGAAGTTCGCCAGACTGCCGATCATAGATTAACTTCTCTGTTAACCAATAACCAAGACCCATAACGAAAGCACCTTCGATTTGGCCAACATCAATATTCGGATTAAGACTTTCGCCGGTGTCTTCCAAAATGTCAACCCTCTTTAATAAATGATTTCCTGTTAGAATATCAAGTTCGATTTCTGTCAGGGAAATACCATTGATCGTGTAGGGATTCATATCTCCTGATTTGTAGTAATCACTTGCAATGAGGTTGATCATTTTTTTGTGTGCTTCTGCGACAATATCTGTCCATTTTGCATTTTTCATTTCGTCACGAACTGGTTTAAGGCGGTTAACAAGAATATCACAGGACTTACGGACGGCCTAGAAAAAGTTAATATTGTCAAAATGTCTATCAAAAGATAAGGTTTGAGACTTACAAAACAGAGACTCTCACTGCCAACAGCACCACCAGTAACCATGGAATTAGCTCCATTAATCGTGTCACTAGATTCGATTTTGACCATTTCCAATGGAACTCCAAGTGTATAAGCAGCAACTTGGGCTACTTTTGTGTTCATACCCTGACCCATTTCAATACCTCCATGTGATACAACTACAGTACCATCTCCATGGTAGATAGCTACTGTTGCTGGATAGCTGCCGAAATAAAAGATCGGATATTCCATGATACAGACACCCAAGCCTCGTTTACGCCAACGGTTCTTGGAATTAAAGTCATCGATATCGGCCTTCCGTTGCTCATATTCGGTGGACTTTCTAAACTGTTTAATGAGTGCAAGCATTTTATGTCCTGCAGGAATATTTTCCACACGTACGTCTAATGGATCGAGATTTGTCTCGAAGGCAATATGCTCAAGGATGTTTTCAATCATCGCAATGCCTTCAACTGATCCTGGAGCTCTACACCAAGTATGACTTGGTGCGTCTGTTACCACCGCTTTGCCATCGATCTTGTAGTTATCCTTAAACTCATAACAATTCTTCGAGCAAAGAGTTGAGTGGAAGGCCACTGGTGACTCGTTGATGGTCCAGCCAGCATCTTCGTAGAATGTATTTCGAGCGGATAGAATTTTGCCCTTGCTGTTTACGTGGAACTCATAATCAGAGTGACAGGCCCAACGTTTCCCAAGGCTACTCATCATTGACTCTATGCTTTGTACAATTCGCACGGGACGATTTAATTTAGTCGCAGCTAGAGCAGCTGCACAAGCCACGAAATTACCTCTCGAAATCTTACTACCATAAGCACCACCTAGACGACGTACTTTTAACTGGACATAATTAATTTTCATCTTCACCAAGTTGGCAATCGCATATTGTGTTTGATCCATCCATTGGGTAGCCGAATAAATCTGTAGACCATCTTCATAGGGTAAGGCCACTGTAGTCTGAGGTTCCATTGTAAAATGATACTGAAGTCCAATATCGAAGAGCCCTGCCACTGTCAGATCAGTACCCAAGGGCCGTTTGATTTCTTTGATTTCTGATTCGACAACAGAATGAACTCTCTCCATTTCTTTAGCAGCAAAAACGTCTTCAATAGTAGGAAGGATCTTCTGATCGACTCTACTATACATAACCTTGACCTTATTGGCAGCAATGTTTGCTGTGGCATTTGTCAAAGCGACTATCATACCTAGTGGTTGAGAGTAATACTTCACCCTGCCAGCACAGAAGAGCTCCTCATTGTCAACGAAATCGAAACTTTTATCGACTATGGCGTTACTTCCAGGAATGTCTTTTGCAGAATAGAAGGCCAGAACACCTGGAATCTGAAGAGCCTCTGAGGCATCGATATCCTCAATCTCAGCACCGACTTTTGTAGCATGCACCAGCGCCGCCCACACCTGATTCGGTTGTGGTGGCACATCATTCACATAAGTGGCTTCTCCAGAGCACTGCACAGCGGCTTCAACTTTTGGCACCGGCTTAGTGACTGGATAGTACTTCTCCTGTGTATCAAAACTTTGGAAACCCGATGAAATCGGGCGCTTTAGCTCTTCACCACCGCTCTGAAACTCTGGCTTAGCATCTGGGGTATTCTTTAGAATAAATTTATAGAAAAGACCACATGCAAGTTTTTTACGATATTCTGGAGAGGCATCAGAAAGAACTGCATCGGGATCAAGTTCCTTATCAAGGGCGGTAATTAGTTTCGGTACCACATCCTTTGCACCAATAATTTTTCCCATCAAAGCTTGTTCAACTGATACAGCGTGGGTAAACTGCGGATGGATTCCTCCGAAACATATGCGAGCAGATGAGACACTTTTAGTTTTTTGATCTTGTTCCACCAGGAAAGCTGCGTTGACGTATGCATGGGCATTTTGAGCACGTGGCATGATCTAAAAAAAAAAAAACAAAACAAAACAAAACACTTTTAATCAAAGAACTGAATCTACAGTTAATCTCACCTTATAAGATCCAAAAAGAAACTTATCCTTAGGGTATGCTGCCAAGACGAATGCCAGAACAACTTTGCCAGTCATGTCAGTGTTTAAAAACTCGCTCATCGTCAATTTTTGATTCTCACCGGGCTTTGAACCTACCACAACCTTCGCATTCAATGCCTCAAAAGTGATGAAAATGTCTGAGGGAAATTCTGGATGCTCATGCTTGATCATTAAGTTGCCCGCCAGAGTTCCCGCCTGAAAAGAAAAAAAAAGTACAAACTTCAGCTTAGCAGTGTAGGACCGTGACGAATAAAGTTATTACGAAACTAGACACACAATTATGAAAACACCAACCAAGAATGAAAACTGACGATAATGAGGTCGTTATGATTGTGCTGGAGTGTTTCTTTGTTAAATTGCCAAACTTTGCCCAGCCCCTGCAGTGGCCCTCCAGTTACTGACATAATCGTCAGACAATTTTCATGTCATGTTTACAACTCGCCTATAATTAACTTCATTGACATCGATGTTTGAATCTAAACGTGAAAGCTGCATTGCAATTGATGCTAGAGATCTGAACGTGATTAATGGACACAGTGAATGGTGGTCTTGCTAGATACTGGCTGAATGTAGTCATTACAGTTGCAATGACAATTTTCTGGTTGAAAAAATTGTTGCTGAGCAGTACGAGTACAATGTTAACTGTTGTTGTAAAAGCCTCGTGTTTTAAATGATCTTGACTAAGAAACATGGCATTTAGGTCTGAATGAGAAGTCATGGAGTCTGATTCTCATATCTAATGAAGCTAATCATCCAAACGAAAATGCGAATAATCGAGTATTGTGTACGTCAATGGAGATTAAATAGTCGAACTGATATACATGGCTTAGTGCTAAAGGAGTTATCTAGAATGACGGGCAAGTATATCAAATCTGAGTATTGTATAGGACCCAGATCGTGAGGCAAGGCCTAGAAAATTTGGTTTCATATTATCATAACTGAAGATGGCATGACTCTTCTAGTTGCGGCCGAATCGAACCAATGTTTGCCAACTTTTCTGCTGTCCTTCAGTAGGAAACACTATAGGCTGCTTACTGGTGCCCTGACGAGGAACTACTACTTGACTTTTGCTAAGCACTCAAATAAGCCGAATTAAGTGTCAAAATATCCTGCGATGTTTGGTGTGAAAGTGATGACGACAACACGAGTGTCTAGGCTATGCTCGCATCAAACTGTAACTTTGACGTGTGTAGGGTTGCGTTTTTTCTAGCACTTTATCACTAGGCACTTACTCATATATTATTTCTTCGAGGAACTAAGATGTTCCAGTAATAAGAAAATATCTTCAAAAGATATGTGCTTAAATTTGACAGCTGTCGGACGATTAGTTCTGGAGATATAGCGTTGTGAGTGAAGCAACTTTTGTTATTGTGAAAAAAATGGATTCAAAGCAATTTCGTGTGTTGATTTATCATTGCTTTTTGATGGGAAAAAATGCAGTCGATGTAAAGATAAGTGCTACCCGGACTCTGCACCAGCCGAACGAACCATTCGCAAGTGGATTGAAAAATTTAAAAGTGGTCATACAAGCACCGAAGATGATGCACGCATTGGACGTCCAAATGAGACTGTTTCAGATGAAAACATCAAAGAAGTCCACAAAATGATTACGAATGACCGGAAAGTGAAGTTGATCGAGATAGCTGAGGCTCTGAGGATATCAAAAAAGTGTGTTGGATATGTCATGTACGAATATTTCGACATGCGAAAGCTCTGTTCAAAGTGGGTGCCACGTTTGCTCACAGTCGACCAAAAACAACAACGTGTTGATGATTCAGAGAAGTGTTTAAAGTTGTTCAACCGGAATAAAACCGAATTTTTGCATCGGTATGTGACAATGGATGAAACTTGGCTCCATCACTTCACACCAGAGTCAATTCGGCAGTCATCTGAGTGGCGAGCAGGCGACGAACCTCGTCCAAAACGACCAAAAACTCCACAGTCGGCTGGCAAGGTTATGGCATCAGTATTTTGGGATACACATGGAATAATTTTCATCGACTACCTCAGAAAGGAGCTGACTATTAACAGCGAATATTACATTGCGTTGTTGGAGCGTTTGAAGGACGAAATCGCAGAAAAACGGCCGCATTTGAAGAAAAAGAAATTGCTGTTTCATCAAGACAATGCACGGTGTCACAAGTCGATGAAAACGATGGCAAAATTGAATGAATTCGGCTACAAATTGCTTCCCACACACCGTATTCTCCAGATTTGGCCACCAGCAACTATTTCCTGTTCGCAGACCTCAAAATAATGCTCGCCGGAAAGAGATTTAAGACCGATGAAGAAGTAATCGCCGAAACAGAGGCCTATTTTGAGGCTAAACCGAAATCGTACTACAAAACTGGTATCGAAAAGTTGAAAAATCGTTTCAATCAGTGTATCGCCCTCGGAGGCAACTATATTGATAAATAAAGTTGAATTTTGCAAAAATTTTGTGTTTTACTATAAAACGGCACTGACTTTTCAGCCCACGTGTTATAAGGAGTAATGTGGAGGAATAGTTCTGTTTCCTCCTGGCACCCAAAATACACTTAGTCACAAAGTGGCGCACCTTGAAATTTAATTTCAAATAATTAAAAACAAAAACCTTTTTTAATATTATTTTATTTATTAACATAAAAATAAGTAATTCATAAAAAAAATGGAAGAACTTACAAGTAAAACATAAATTAACGAAAATGGGCCAAAGCTTCAGAACTTGACATTTAGGAATTTATTTTTTTTTCTAAAGAATTCTCATTCTTTTAGTAGTGGGTATTTGCTCCCCGAACATCTAATAAAGTTTTAATCCGGCTTTGCATACCTTGGATAAGGTTCCTTACAATGTTGTCGTCCAAATTCTCCCATTCTTCGAGCAGAGCAGATTTCAGCCCACTGGGTGTCTCTGGAGAGGCAGGTCGCTTCTTAATTATTTTTCCTAGCAGGTCTAACACGTTTTAGATGGTATTCATATCTTGGCGTAGGCCAAGCCATCATATCGATTTTTCTTCTTGTAAATTTTTGGTAACGCTCCTGGCAACGTGTGGTCTACCATTGTCATGCATCAGAAGGAAGTTTTCTCCAATAAATGGTGCGAATGGAATCACATATTTCTTCAGAATGTTGGTGATATAATATCTAAAGTTCACTGACCCTTCCACGATGCACGGCTCGGTTTTTCCGTGCATGAAACTTCCTGCCCACACCATGACGGAACCTCCCCAGAAATTTTCCCTCTGGGCAACTGTCGCCGAAGAGTATCTCTCAACTGAACGTCTCGACACTTTGCTAAGTCCATCTGGTGAGCGCAGACAAAACCTGCACTCATCAGTGTAAAGAATCCGACTTCGCTTGTGCTGTACCGTGAGTCTCGGTACACTAGCAGGTCTTCTTGCTCTCAGGCCACACTTTATTAATCGCCGCCTCATCGTTTGAGCACTCACATCCGTCCTTCTAACGGATCTAAGTGCGTCACTGTTTTGTAACTCAGTGTAGTTGTTAGTCCTAACCCTATGACACCTCAGAATAGAAAACAAAAGATGTGTTTTCCCTTTCCTATTCGGATACAATATTGTGAACTGAACATACCCTAGACCCAAGGACCAAGTATTAACAGCTTCAAGATGCAGAATCACCGGCACTGATGTAGCTAAACTAGTGGATAAGTCAAATAAACATCGAAGGAGAAAAAACTCTTTAAAGCTCCAATAATATCTTGTCTACGATCAAAAAAATTATCATCAGATACAATATGTTTGATTAGGAGTAACTTCTCAAATGAGATTTGAGTCTAAGAGGACCAACATTACGAAGAACCCGTCTGACAAGGGATTAGTAAAAATCATAACTTTAAGCTGAGTTCTCCAAAGATGTTGGCTACTGCTTCTTTATTATGAAGCAATCGGCTGCTATACGACTCTCTAATTGAGCTCTCATTGACAGCAAGGAAGACTTACTCCTATATGCATGCTCTGATCAACCACTGCCGACTATTTATTTATTTTGGTGAAACTAACAAAAAATTTGAAAGAGTTCGTCTAAAACTACATAAGAGTATGTCACAAAAAATGTGCATACGGCTATGGTATTAGTACCAGAACGCTGAACCCTCTGAAGGAAATGGATGCCTCATATTGCTTCAGTGTATCAAGGCTTATCATCAAGTTTTGAGAAGCCAACGACCAGAATCCTATAAAATCCCACTTCCACACATGAGCTGGAGTCAAATGTTAAAACAGGTGCTCGTTCACTTGCAGCTGGAGTTGCGGTAACCAGCTCCAACACCATAAATATAACCTCTAATAGAATAGAAGATTCCATTACCATTCAGTCAGTGATATAAGGGCAAAACTTCGAACAAGATATAAAGCGTCCGATCACTATCACGGATCCTAAATTCTATTGTCGCTTGACATCAACAGATAGAATATCCGACTCTAACTAATATGCATACCGCAAACAAGGATCTTTAGAAGTATTCTGAATTATTTAATCAGCCGAAAACTAGAAAGCTTCAAATCTACATAGACAACACATCTGTGCTGCCTTTGATATTTAGTCTGAGTAAGAATCACCGGGTAAAAATCAATACAACCTCGAGATTCTCTTAACTTCTCGAGGAGTCTGATGCTGTAAACTTCGAACGTAGAAGAGTAGCATCACTACAAAAGAGCAATTAGAGACGCAATTTCAGATGAACTGTACTCAGATGTAACAGACAGATGTATTGAAGAAGGCTCAGAAATGTCTATTCGGCGCCGATCGGCTAAATTGGGCATCGCCACAGAGTCAACAGGGCGTATTTTGCGGTAGGTTTCGGCCCTACATCCATATAAGATTTAAGAGTTTGTTTATTGGGGATCCGGCCAATCATCTTTTCGGACAAGGCCCATTTTTGGGTCAGCAGCTATTTCTACAAGCAAAATTGTCATTATTGGGCGAACACAATCGGTCGAGCATCAATGCATCCACAAAGATTGACTGTTTGTAGACAGATTTGGAAAACATCAATATATCCGAGCTGTGGTTTTCACATGGTATATGCCATACAAGCAACGCAATGCCCGAAGTTGTGAAACAGAAATTTGGCGGCTGAGTCAACTCACGGCGAGCGTTTATCAATTGGCTGCTGCGATCATGCAATTTGACACAACTCGATTATTTTCCCTGTGGCTAAGTCAAGTCCTTAGTCAACGCTAACAAGCCAACCACTTTGGACGAGCTCAGGGCCAATATTCGACATGCTATTGCCGAAATAATGGCCGAAATAACATGCTTAGCCGAGTCGGCCATTTGAATGATGTGCTTTTCCAAACATAATGGCATGAGCATAGCTTCAAAATAAAGCCAGAATCAATTTTATATCTCTCACTGTTGTAGTTTTATGCGAATTTTTTTTCCTATCGTTCTTTCTGGTCAACCATCACTGTTAAACGGTGATAGCGAGCAAAATGCTACCATCACGAAGACCGACAATATCCTTGTTTACCCCACCAAGACGAAGTCAGGACATCAATTCCCAAGCCAACTCTTACAAATCTGCTGAACCTGATGGCTTAACTGCCGAGCTGTTAAAAGCAGAAGGTTGTGTCCACCATAGACCAAATTCCTACATTACGGCATATCTTGGAAGAATTCCTAGGGTTCCAAATTGATACACACCATCTTTTCATCGATTTTAAAGCCATACAGAGCCATGCCTAGTTTTGGTATTGCCGCCGAACTCATTCGATTCTGCAAGATGACGATGGAGAATTCAGGCTTCTCCGTTGAGATTCATAATGAAAAAGTCGAGATTCCCTATGTCAGAAAAGGATTTTAAAGAGGCGATGCGTTGTTATGTGATTTTTGAATTTCAAAGAATTGCGAAACAAACAAGCCAACAGTAGAGGCATCGTCTTTCAAAAGTATGTTGAGCTATTCGCATGCGTAGACGACATTGCCAAGGTAACAAGAACACTGTGAGCCGTATATTTCTGACTTTGGAATAAGAAACGGAAAAGATGGGCTAAGTGATAGAAGAGAAAAGTAAAATATACGCTCTCAGCAAAAGAAATACACATCATTGACGTCTAAGTTCAAACGTGACAATACACACCTCGATCTATGTGGCGGTATGGGACTTTATCTACATCGCCTCCGCTATCAACTCCCACAGTTGACGTCCTGGACGGACGTCAGACAAAGATTCAGTTTTGCTAATCGCTGCTTATTTGAGCTTAAAAATCAAATTGAGTAGTAAAGGGCTCTCTCGAGCAATCAAAAAGTCATTATACAAGACACTGATCAAACCAGACCTGGTTTACGGCGCAGGAGCTTAAAAACTGACGAAAGCGGAGAATGTGTTCTTCGGGTAATTAACGGCTCCGTTTGCATCAATTGAGAATTAGAGAAACGTTTAAATAGCGAACTGTCCTTGTACAACCAACACAGCCGTGCCCATTTCGTCGGAAAAGCTCAGGTAACTCAGCTTAGATAGCTAGATTTCCTTAAACACATAGACACCAGCGCCCCGGCCCGGAAAGATTTCTACTTCAACCCAGAGGGACAACGCAGTAGAGACAACCTCATTTAGGTGGCGCACACAACTGGAAGGAGATCACAGCTATCTTCACTTGCGCAACTTGAGGCAGTTAGGAATAAACCTTGTAAGCTGGTTAGGCGTGTAAGTTGAAGCCTTGGTCCAAGCTGAACTGTAGCGCCATTTTCTGGTTATGACTAGGCAATTCTGGACTGACATAGCTTTTGGCATACCTCTTAGATCATTCTGATCTAAAGCTATCTTGCTGCGACTAGTGTCACTATCCTTTTCTCAACGCGGTCTCGCCATTTAAGTGCGTAGCGATGTAGCTTACCAAACTTCACCACAATGTAAACCCTATTCCAATCCGGAATTCAACTTCATGTGATTAAAATTCCATCTACGTAAGAACTCATAGTAACATAGGACATAGTAATAATTTTTGGTCTTTCGCCAAAAACATTAGAAATTCTGCCTCATGCTCCATCCCAGCGCTCATTTACAATGACATTCCACCTATCGGGTCTTTCGACAAGGCCAATCTGCTTGCTGCACCATTTTCGGTCAGCTCAACACTTCCAGATTATGCTTTGTCTCCGCCAGATTTGATTGCGTCAAATTTTCAATGGGACGAATCCACTTTAGCACTCGCATAGTAGCAAGAGTACTTTAGGTTTCAACATACACAAATCAACTGGTCCAGATGGTATACCATATCTCTCTTTCTTCTGAAGAGGAACTCTTTTTCGCTAGCAAAACTACAGCATAAGCTTTTTCATCTATCCTACTATTTAGAGCATTTGTCTAGCCCATCACTTAAAAAGACGAATCTTCTTACCGCTTTCGTCCCTTCTTTCCAAGGTCATGGAAACGCTGATAAACTGTCAACTCATGATATATCTCGAAACACGAAAACTTCTCAATGACCTGCAATATGGTTTTCGTAAAAATAGGTTGATTGGTGATTTAATGTGATGTCTCATCGAAAAGTGGAACCAAAGCATACATTAATCTGATGAAAGCAAGATATTTGCACTTGATATTTCTAAGTTAGGCAGGTTTTTTTTGTCGATCTACGAGTTTCTTCTACAATGGAATAGAAATTAACTTTCGGATTGTTCAATTCAAGTTGTAAAGTGTGCCCCAGGGCTCCGTTCTGTCTCCATCACTCTTCTTAATTGTTATCAATGATCTCTTGTCTGCCGCTTTTAATCCAATATATTCCTTTACTGACGAAAGTACTCCTTCTTTCCATATTCCTGGACTCACGTCCGTGTTCTGTAGAACGGGAAAGTCAGTGTATGTTAAGCTCATTAAATTCTGATATTAACAGCATAACTAATTGGAGAACTACTAACAGAAGAAAATTTAATACTTTCAAAATACAATGCTGTCTGCTGTCGTTAAAGCGAAACTTAAATACCCAGCCATTATCTATGAATGACACTTGCATCGTTGAAACCGAAAAACTTTCCATTTTCGGCATATGTGCATATGTCAATATCAAATCTTGTAAACCATATAGGTTTCCTCAGGCGATGTAAGTAATTCTTCTCCCGCTTTGACCATGCCTCAATATATAGAACGGTTATCCACCTAAAACAAAATTTAACACAAATTTAAAACCGTCCGATAAGACTCATATGTGATACTAATACCACCCAGTTAAATGACACCTTCGAACACCGACGTAATGTCTCCTATCTCACTTGGTTTTACTGTGCTCCACTAAAATCGTTGGTAGCATTCCACCCATTCAAATTCTCAACTGTAACACCCGTCTCGCTTTAAGTGCTCATCAGTATGCCCTCAAAGCCACTTTTGGATGTACTATGGAATATCAATATTCTTTCTTAAGACGTACAGCTCCTCAATGGAATCCTCTGCTCTCTATTTCCTATTCATTATAACTTGCAAACATTTAAGACCAATGAACATCGATATTTCTCTTTTCTTCCTCCCTAATTTGTCTTAACCCGCGCTGTATACAAATATTTCAAGGGTATTCAAATCCCTTGAGCCCGCGATAATAATAATAAAAAAAAAGTGAGTAGGTAAGTACAGTCTGGTGAATTGAAGAAAAGATACAGCTTATAGCCAATTTGACACTGGGCAGTAATGTAGTATTACGTCCTGAGAGCGAGCGAGCGAGCCTATGTCCAACAGATCTGGGTATCTATTATTCAAGCCCATTTTGTCTGGAGAACAAAGAGCAGCCTGCGAGTTCATGGGAAGGTTCAGTAAACTATCTACTTTAAAACAAACAAACAAATTACAAAAAGATAAACAATATTGACGTCTGTTAATATTAATATTAATACGAGCATTATAACAATAAAATATTCTTATGTAAATTAAGATTTTTTGGCTTTCTGTGTTTTTTAAAAATGACCGCGACAAATCATTTATTTAATTTACAGAAGTTTCTGGTTATTTTAAACAGGTTCAATTTAATGATGATTGTTCAATTCTCTCAAGCAATACGAAAAGCCATACATGCATCTGTGACTTTAACTGAAGTTACTTGTACAAATGTATCTGCTTACCAAACAGGTTTTTAGTACGCGCTTAAAAGCAGAAATGCCTCGTATACCTGTGCACATATGAAAATTCTTAAATCTAAGGCCAAATCTACTTTGAACTAAAAAAAAAAACTTATACCTGTCTTACAAATTAAGTTGCGCATAACTGGCTACCTTATATGTACGAGTATGACTATAACTGTTTTCTAAATGCAATATAAAAACAAAAAGATACGTCCAAGCTACTTTAAGTCATCCCATATGAAAGAACTTGAAAATACTCTCGCATGTTGGGAATTTGCAAAGCATGACTATTTGACGACTTGTGAAATCAACTAAATTTTAATCTAAACTTCGATTAACAAAAAATTCAATTTATTTATTGAACAATTTCTTATCTTCAAATGTAACAATGAAAATTGCGCTCAAAACAATTGGGTTAGTGCGATAAAGATTGGAATTTGTGTGTCGTGAAAACGTGAACTCAGTGTGTTCATTTATTTGGAAACACTAATCTGATTGTGTCAAACAAACACGTGTTTGAAATGTGACATATCAGGCTACATTTTTTGTGAAGGCAGCTGTGTAATTAGTTGCTCGTGTTAAAAGATATACTGATTTAAATATGAGTCAAATATCTGAAGAAATATGCTATGTGATGCTTTTTTACTATTAAAAAGGGAAAAATTGACGTCAAACAAGGTTATGGTAAGTGTTTGGTGAGATTGGAAAGGAATTGCTTATAAAAGCGGTCAATTCGATCCTCTACTGTGCACAACTCGACCGTTTGAATGACACTATAAAGAAAAAGCGACCAGAATTGGTTAACAGGAAGGGAGTTGTCCTCCATCATGACAATGTTAGGCCCCACACATCTTTGATGACCCGGAACAAATTGACGTAGCTTGGTTGGGAAGTTTTGATGCATTCATCGTATAATCTGAACCTTACACCCTCTGATTACTATTTGTTTTGGTCTTTGCAAAACTTTCTTTATGGTAAAAAATTGGCAGACCGAATAGCCGCTGAAAATCACTTGGCCAACTTTTTCGCTGATAAACCACAGAAGTTCTACACCGATGGAATTATGGAGCTACCCGGGCATAGACAATAATGGCCAATATGTACTTGAGTGAAATTGATTTTAAATAAAATGTATTGGGTATGTAATTTAATTCGTGCGGTTTTTTTTTTCAAAATTTGAACGTTTATTTAAGAAAAACATGTACAATAGCATTATTCAAAATATTGCCCATCTGAAGCTATGATTTTTTCCCATCTTCCTGGCAAATTGTGGATCCCATCCCAAAAGAACTACGCCGGCTTGGCAGCCAAGAATGAATCAAGCCAATTTTTGATATTCTGCTCTGATGTAAACCGTATTTCAGTGAGGGCCTTCTGAATCGACCGCAATGTCTGAGCTAAATAGCGGGTGGGGTAAGACTTCCCACCCACTGTTTTCCAAATAGTTCTTAACCGGAATAGCAACGTGAAACCGAGCGTTGCCATGATGGAAAATTATTGCCTCGTGTCTGGTCGCATATTCCGGCTACTGCCCTCTTCAAACGGATTAATTGTGTTCGGTAGCATTGTTCATTGATGGTTTCAACCAGTTTTAGCAGCTCATAATAGAGTAAACCCATCTGATCCGACCAAATACAGAGCATTACCTTCGCGCTATAGATATTCGGCTTTGCCGTTGATTTGGCTGGTTGGCCGGGTTTCACATATGATTTCTTGCACTTGGGATTGTCGTAATGGACCCATTTTTCATCACCAGTAACAATCCGATGCAAAAATGACTTCCTTTTGTGGCGTTCCAGCAGCATTTCGGACATGCACAACCGCCTTTCGACGTCTCTCGGCTTGAGTTCATGTGGAACCCAATTTCCTTGCTTTTGAATATATCCAGCTGCTTTCAAACGCTTTGAAATGGCTACTTGAGTGACACCCAAAGATTCTGCAAGCTCTTCTTGTGTTTGGCACCAATCTTCATAGAGTAATGCTTCCAGTTCAACATCTTCAAACTTTTTTGGCTGCCCAGGGCGTTCATCGTCTTCCAAGCCAAAATCACCACTTTTAAATCGTGCAAACCACTTTTGGCACGTTCGCTTAGCTACCGCATGTTCACCATAAATTTCCACCAAAATACGATGACTTTTGGCAGCAGTTTTTTTCATATTAAAGGATAAAGGTTCGTTATCAATCTCAAGCTATCTGGTTATCCCACACTTATTCTGTTATTCGTCGTGTGTATGAAAGCCTTCGTATACCGTGGTTAACCGCGGTCTTCACCCCTACCTTCACAAGACAGGAGCTAGTCAAAACGCTTATTTTACCTCTAATTACCTACACTGAAAACTTATACGACAGCCTAGACTTATTGACTCAACGTAAATTGCTTATCGCCTTCAATAATGCGGTACACTACATCCATGTTCTATGCAGTTTTGATCATATCTCGACATTCTCTAGTACCTCAACGCCAGATGCAGTATCTGTTCTCGCACAAGTTAATTATCAATAAAACGCCTCGCTCGTTCTAGCAGAACACTAAATATTATAACATCCCACTCTCGTTACCTAAACTCATCCCGTCTGTTCTTTGTCTACTCGGTTCGTTTTTGGAATACATTACCATCTCTTACTCTCTATGAACCTATTATTACTATCATTACTTTATCTGTATCTACAAATTTGTTTTTTCTCCCATCTATATATTAAGTCGAAGCGCAGTAGAATGAAGTTTTGCGTGCTATAAAATATTTAATTAATGCATAAGCCATTCATTACATGAAATCTGACTTGAACAAAGTCTATCAAAGCTGTTGGTACTAGGACTCCACCTGCCGAGGTATTCAAGGCAGCTAGAGATAATTTGTTTAGAACCATACTCCAACTCATTTGGGAACTGTAGTCGAACGAAGGAATGCCCGATGAATGAAGCCTAGGCATGGTTTGATTGATCTTGAAGGAAGGAGGCCAGTTGTCGTCTATGTCGATTCTGTCAGGTTCTATCAGATTTTTTATTTGTTTGACTTTTGTAGTCAGCCTGATTGGCTCACATCCCTGCTAAACTCTTTGAATTTTTTAGGATAATGGTAAGGATTGTATACTTCTCCATCACAGTAAGTATAGACCTTATTGACATATTCAATATTGAAAAGCTATTCATCAAGGCGACGCACTATCATAGGATAGTTCTTTTTCTTTTCTGTCTGAAAAGAGCACTCATACAAAGAACTAGTCCTTTGTAATTTTTGTAAGTTCCTTTTAATGAAATCTATCAGCCTTACGAAGAAAGATGAGTAAGCACTTCAGTGATGAGGTGCCTACAGTACCAGCATCCACCACGTCAGCGTCGACTACCTGCAGCCTGATGCGAGCGTGAGCCGGACATTCACAGCGATAGTGCGGTGTCATCCTCACTTTCATAGTAAGCATAGCAGTACATTGTGTCACTAATACCAAGAAAAAGACTAACAAATATTTAATGCCCTGTCACGACGCCAGTAAGTGCTGAGGGACAGCAGAAATGTCGCTGACTTCCTAGAGACATCGGGAATCATTCGTTTGGTTTGACTGCATCCTGGTCAGTTATACCATTTGCAGTTGTGCTCGTATGAGACCCAACTATCAATGAAAGCCTTAACGGAGAACACAGGCAGACCTAACGTAGATTCGGATCCTGAAAAACCCTCCTCTGAACCGTACCTGCCCAATTCATCGGCGATTTCATATCTCGTGATCCTATTGTGATTTGAGACCCAGACAAGGGTCATTGAATTTAACCTTCGTTCAGTGTTTTTTTTTTTTTTTTTGCATTGCTGAAATAGCTTGGATATAGTGAGAGGGTTCAGCTCTAAGAGTATCTAAGCTGTCGCTACAGATGCAAATGCTCCATCCCCTCTACTGGTTCTCCACAGTATAGTTTGCTGTCATTAGATTGCGTAAATCTCCGCTTGGAAGACAGATACAAGCTTTCCTAATGTGAAGTGAAAGTGAACATTGTCGTTTCCAGAAGGACATCAGATCTTATATTGGTTTTGGAGCCGCCAGTGAAGACCCGACTATATTCCTTTCCTGGCTCAAATTCTGGCCGGAACCAGTCCTAAGCATAGGGAAAGTCGATTTCATATTCCTTCTTCAGCAGGAATTCTGGCGTCATTGCATTGGACGGCATGTCCATAAGACCAGAGTCATAAGACAGCCGACGCGCAAGATTGTCAAAGCTCCGGTGCGTGTTGTATTAAAAACGAATTATTTTTAAACGGAAGATGACTTTGAGAGTGCAGCAAGGAGTGCTGAGGGAAGCCCCCATGCATACGCCAGACAAGTGACGCATAGAATATAATTAGCCTTATCAAAGTCATGTAAGTCCAGAGGAAACTTCTCGGTGACAGGCCCCGTGTCTTTTCGGTAGTTCCTTTGCACTGCCAGAAGCCGATAGAGCCATAGAAGCTTACGATGTAACATGTTTAATCCATAGATATTTACTTAGCTTTATTGGAGAATTGGATAGTGATACCTATAAGCACTAGATAAGTCAGAGCATACAGCTTTCTACTTCTCGTAAAGACAACAACCTCAGTTTTGAGAATATTGACTGAAAGCCCATTACTTGTGCACCAATCATCGATCATGTCTAGGGCTGCCTAGGCAGATAGTCTCTTAACACGATCAAACACACAGTATGGCTACATCATCCGCGTATGATCGTGCATAGACGTCAGAACTTTTGATTTCGTTGAGCAGTAGATCGACCAAAACTCACCAGAGCACTGAAGATAGAACGCTGCCTTGCGGACAAGTTCTGTTAACCCTTGCCATCATATGTTGACCACAGTCAGGATTCGTAATCGATGTCCTATTCACCAGCATTGCTTTTATTCAAAAATCTAATGATTCGTCCCTCCCTGTTGTCTGGCCGAGTTACACATGCCGTCAAACGTTGCGTTGTCGAAGGCACCGTCAACGTCGATGAAAATGACCAGTGCGTATTCCTTCTTGTTGAATGCGCCTTCAATTCCGCCCACCAGATTCTGAAGCGCACTATGTTGCATCGCTTATTCTCGGTTTTGCGCAAATGGATCCCGACCATTCTCTTGATGCTTTTCAGCATAAAAAAGTCAGACTTGGTGAGCGAGCAATTCCCTCTTCCAATTTTCCCTATAAAGGCCACTCTTACTGTTTGTCGTAAATTCGATATATACATATGCCAGTGACAGGTTTTCAGTTAAAACTCTCTTCAGAGTTGCCAGCAGCTGGTCTATATATTTTTGTTACATAACTGGGTGAATACCATCGGTGCCAGGCGACTTGAAGCCATTAAAGGAAGCAACAGCATGTTTGATGGCCTCATCCGTCACCAAAACCGATAAGATATACCAGCTATGTCTTCTTGTGTTGCTTACATCACTACCAGCTTCGTTGATAAGAGCTAGTTGTGAGCTGGTTCCCATAAGTTTACCTGAGAATTGAGATTCGAGCATGAGACGGAGAGCCTCTGAATGCAACTCGGTATAGGTACCGTCAGATTTTCCGAGTGGTTCCGACCTACTTAGAAGTTTTCTGGATTCTTTGCGACGGCGCCGCAGGTCTGCCTCCCATCAAGGGCGATCTGCAGAATTGCTTATGCCATGCCATTTCGAAACACTTAATGAAGGTGCCGTTCATGTTCTGAACAGTTTCCTCTAGTTTTTGTTCTGTGCTGAACTGAGAGGAAGCACTAATTAACTTGTCGATATCTTCCTAAAATCGTGTTCAGATTATTTTATGCGGATTCCTCCTCTTCAACAAAGTCGAGAACTCGCATCCGATTCTGTATAGCACTTTCTAAAGTTAAGTCGATTACTTGCTGTCTTACCATCGTAACAGACAGCCTGGTCAGAAGATAGAATGAACTACAGGAAATGCTTATCTCTCACTTTACATTTGCTACTGCCCCATATGCATCGTAGCATATGATAAGTCCCAACGTCCTGGGGATCACAATACTTAATGAGTTCTGCTACCGCCTCCCGTGGTGGCGGCAGTAACGAATCATAGAGAAAATAAGCAGATCCAACGACGAATCTGTGCCATTCTTCATTCGTTTCGTTGCTTATGTCTACAGTCATTGAATCTTAATTACAAAATTGCACAAGCTTAGATTGTGAAAGTGAATTCGGTACATAAAGACAAACTCTCGACCTTTCCGATCGCACGTCATAAAGTGTTGTGAAACCCCTTAAATATCCGAAACCACAGATAAGTTCATTCCACGCCCATGGTCCCTGTAGAAATATTGTGTGACACTAAAATCGCTTTCGAAAATATTGCTTCACAAACTTTTTGTCAACACAAAAAAATGTTAAGCCATTTCATAACGCTAGTCCAACGAATCTTTGAATCCCCCACGGTGAGATGACTCAGGGGGACTTCGACTCAGGCGATATATGCAAATGAAAAGAAAACCCAACAGACCAGACGTGCCTACTCGGAGCCAATTAGCCAAAGATCGAGATAGATTGGGGTTAAAGTCGAGGTTCAAGCCATGAGTGATTTGCAGTAGAAGCGACTGAATTTCCTTCGACAGCAAGCAAAAGCAAAACTGGGTTCTCATCATACCATATTCAACAATAGAATAATACAATAATACAAGCAAATTGGAACATAATTGTAAAAGAAGAATGACCTAGAGAAGATCAAAATGGCCTTGATTGCTCAATGCTTGCTTTCGCTTATCTAAGCAGCACTTCAGTGTTTACGATATGCCATCAACGTCGTCGTTTAATCACGCATATTCTAACTCATCCAAATCTAAATATGTAAACTAATAAAGGCATTAGTCTCAAGAACATCTACTGAAATAACCTCACATCAGCTAACTACGTTGTATCTTTCCGCATTTTTATCAACAAAATTTTTTTCTCTTGTTCATTTTTATAAACGACATCATTAAATCAATTCTCGCGTGTGTTTAAATTATTCTCACGTTAATTGCATGTGAGTTCACGAAATACTTCGCAGACAACTGAACCCCATCAATCTTAAAGAAAAAAAAAAAAAAAAGTTCAACGTATTCACTCTGTGGAACAAGATATGAATACACTAAATACACTACCTAAATGGCAAGTCATCGTCATCATGATTCAAAACTTGTAGTCTTATCTGTGCTTATGACTTGGCAAATTTTAAAACAAATACTTGAACTTGAAGTCCATATAAACTCGTAGACAGTTAACTTAAGTCGAAAAATGGAAAAAGAAAGAAAAAAGCAACAATCACACATAACGTGCTCAGTATACGCGCCTTGAGATATTTTTGGAATCCAACCCATCTCGTGAGTGTTTCATTTTCATAAGGCACTGACCACTCTGTTGTAAATTTTGTTGAAACTACAATACTTAATTAACCCTTGATAAGTTCTTAGATAAGCCCTAGCTACTGATAAGATACAAATGGAAAGGAATACTCACATTTCGAACGGGAACATTAGCAATCAAATCGAAATGATGCCACAACTGCTGACAATACTCGAATCCGGGTTTCTTAGCAAATTCTTCAAATAGCGTCATGGCTTCTGTGAGGCTCACATTACCTCCAAGTGCAAGGGATGTGGCATCAACTGAGTGACTATGAAGATCCGGAATATGGTTAACATCAATGAAGTATTTAATATCTTGAGGGCGACGATAAACTCCGTGTGCTGTGTTTCCACCAACCAGCATGTACTTGTCCTTTCCCACTTTGTTTAGAATTGTGTATAAGTCATCGAGTGTTTTGGCCCAATGCCATTCAGAACCATCATGGTAGACCACAGCAGGTCGTTTAATACCAGTGCACTGTCCGCTGCACTTTTGGCCGGTCTTTGGGCAAGTAGCGTTTGGGAGATCCTCAATATCTCGACACTCCTCGGGAATGTCAATGTTTGAGTCCACAGCAAAGGATTTCATGGTATCCAAAATAGGCCGGTAGCCAGTGCATCGACAGATATTACCACCGAAAGAGTTCTCCACTTCTTCCATAGTGACCTTGTTGCCCTTAGATGCAAGCAGCCCATACATATTCATGATCATACCTGGAGAGCAGTATCCACATTGACTGCCATTGAGGGTGGCCAGTCGTTTCTGGATTGGATGGTAACCATCTCGTTTGTTTCCTATTCCTTCAATGGTGGTAACCTCTAAGTCCGCACAGACACTAAGAAGGGTAAGACACTACAAAAAAAAAAAAAAAAAAAAAAACCAAATTATGTATTCGAATTCAAATGATGGATTTAGTCATCTTACAGAATTGACAGCCCAGGTTCGTTCCTCTCCCGTAACCGGATGATGTCCCTTGACAGTACAAACACAGACACCACATCCACCCTCCAGGCACATGAATTTAGTTCCAGTTAGCCCAGTATGCTCCCGAATAAACGTGTTGAGAGTGACATCGATCGGCAGTGTGCTCAGATCCACTAAAGATCACATACCCTCTTGATCAGTTTGAAACACAATTGAGTACCAATGACTTACCTGAGTAGGACTTTCCGTTGATTTTAAATTTAATTGACATTTCTGATGCCGAATTAAATAAACAGTTATACGCAGAACGAAGAGAAAATAAAATAATAAATAATCTTTTGAAAAGCGAACAGCTAAAATTTATTTTTATTCCACAGCCGACTAGATGAAAACAGTAAACCGTCTCGAAGCAAAGTCGGTTGGTGAATGCCGCTAAATATTCCAACTGGTTGTCCGTTTAGTGTATAACATTTAGAGTGTGTAGTGTATGAAAACTTACAACAACAATTGCAAACACAACAAGAAACTTGAACAAAAAGAATGTTTAGTACGTGAGGTGGGATAGCGTTTGGTGTGTAAACGGTAAATGATTAGGCGAGACCTGCACTTCGGAGTTTTACTATTCGAAATTGTGTTAGACAAAAAGTTTGAAAAGATAAAGTTCTATGTTGGGCTCATGTGGGGTGAATATGTTGGAAAGCTCATGAGGTCCATGAGTAGAGTGCTGAAACCAGATGTACAGTGATGATGGTCTAGTAAGTGGCAATTTGTAATGATAAATATTTATGTCAACAAAGAGATGGCGATTGTGTGAAAATGGAATCTGGCATTTTAATTGAATTATTAATGAGATCAAGTAGCAATGCTAACAGATACGGCGGGGGAAGAGACGGAATAAAATATTTTTCCTGTGTGTTATAGATGTATGTACAAAATATGTACTAAAATTAAATTTTTAGAAAGGATAAGACTGACAGACATAAAAGTGCACATTCATCAATCACGGGTGACGAAGCTGCAACAATGTAACATAGAACTATGCGATCACGGAAGTAATTTTGGTTGAAATTCGACGGATCACGACCAGCTTATAACTAAGTTATTGGGAAGAACTTTGGAATGAATTATAAAACTCGACAAAGAATTAGATCATTGCACTTAGTTTTGGTTTTGATGGTGACGAAGGCCCCCATTTATTCAGTTTAAAACAAGATACACAATCTGATCAGATTTGAGGTAGGGGGTTTGCATTAATCTTTTGTGGATTGGCGGGTTGGTAGAAAGATGAGACGAGGGGTACGTAAATTGCGAGGATTAATGTTGGGGAAATAGACAAGGGACGCGCATTCAACGTGCTCTGAAAGCAATCGATGAATAAAAAGAAAGTCAGCTGCATCTCTGCCTTCTTCAAGGATGTTTAAGTTGGGAGAGTTGGAATAATTTTGATAGGGGCGGCAGAATAAAAGGATCTTGCCTGGGCAACCTCGAAGAGCGAATCGAAGAAAGTTGCGCTGGATTCTTCCGATTTTTGAGATACGATGATATGAAGACCATACTTGACTGGCGTACTCTAGGAGGGGGACCTGGTCACGTATGGGTTGGTGAATTCTTTGGACCACCGTTTTACAGAACTTAGTAGAGTTGGCTTAAATGATTAACTTAACCATATGCAAACGAAAGTTGAGCTCCCTATCACTCAAAATGCCGAGGTCGTGAAGAGATTGAACGGTCGGGAAGGATATTGCTGCAGCTTATTCTAGAAGATGATGGATTGGTAATCGGCGATATTCAGTTCCAAACAATTTTTGAGGCAGCAGATTGAAAAACTATCAAGGTTTTGCCAGAGGGAGAAGGAGTCATGGGATGAGGAAATGGTTTTGAAAAATTTGATATCGTCGGCGTAAAAGAACACAGACGAGTATTTGATGATCCTATCGAGATCGTTTATGGTTAATATAAAAAGAAGAGGACAGAGACGGCTGCTTTGTGGAACTCCAGAGGTGACCAGAAGTGGAGCTGACTGGTCTGATATTAAATGAATAGGTTCAAAGCCGAAGGTAGACAATTTGAAGAGTAATAATCGATGAGAAATTTTATCTAAGGCCTTGATTAAATCGGTTGCAACTACATCGACTTCGTTACCATTTTATAGCGCTGAGAGGGCAAAGGATACGAATTCAACGAGATTTGTGGTGATTGACCCACTGTTTAGGAAGCCGTGTTGTTTAGCGGAAATAAGTTGGGTTAGAGCTTCATACAAAATACTTTCGAAGGTTTTGGGTATATAAAATGGTTTAGCGATGGGACTACAGTTAGTTATTTCATTCTTCGATCTAATTTTGTGGATCGGAATTATGAAGGAGGTTTTCCAAGCCTGAGGAAGTTCTCCTTGCGAAAGAGATAGATGAAAGAGATTAAAAAAAGGCAGTAGTAGGAAGGATCTAGTACAAAGGAGATGTTAGTGAGGGACTGTTTAAAAAAAATTTGGCTGTCAAATAAGTTGGCAGTGGTGGATCGGTTGATGACTTATTGTTGAAAGAGAGGGAAGGACGGCAACCATCAGAGTTTCTTTTCTTGTTAACAAATTGGAAAGATTATTTAGCGCGGTTAAGGGAATCGTAAAGTTAGGTGAAATCAAGATAAGTACAGAGATATTAGAAGTAGTCTGAAAAGGATCTGGTACGAAGCAAAACAGAACATAACTAGTTTTTCTTATTTCGTAAGGAACGAAGCTTGCGATTATACTAGGGAGGACCAAAAAATAATGTTTCAGGCGAGAAAACAGAACGAAAAGTGGAAACGACTTCAATATATCTCTGTAAAAAATTAACCGGGCATCAGGTATAGTAAGGTTGTGAAAATAAAACGGAAGATCTGTTGAGATAGTAGATGATTTTTTGAAAGTTTGATTTATGAAAGTCGTAAGATGAGAGATTTGTACTAAGGTGTTGCTGCAGTTCGGGGTCGATCTGTGCCTCAACTAATAAGCCTCTTCAGTCAGTCCGGCATTTGCTAACTGCCTTTAGTAGCGCACTCCAAATCGGGTGAGGTCCTCTTACTCTTCTAAGTTCCGTTAAAACTCAGAGAAACAGAAGATGTTCGGATGCGTCTTCATACCCAGAACTATGGATTTAACACTGAAAATTGGAAAATTTACCCTCACAGGGAGAGAAAGAATTAGAAAAACAAGGACGGTTCTTCTCTTGTTGTGGGGTTAGACAAAGCTTATGTCGATACACATTAAGTCTGGGCATAACTTACGTCCCTATAGAACACGATCAGCCCAGTTCACATCTATTTTGTATACCCAAATCAACCTTCAACATTACAAGTCTTCTACTGTATGTGGGTGTGGGTTTCACGCCACTTTATAACGAGCTTTCCGTTATAAAGCCGAGAGCTTGTGCTAAGTATTTAACTCACTTTCAAAATCTAAGCTTGTGCAATTTTGTAACCAAGATTAAGTTCCTGCAGACGTTAGCTTCGAAACGAACGCAAAATGGCACAAATTCGTCGTTACATCTGCCTTTTTTCGCTATGATTCGTTACTGCCACCACCATCGGAGGCAGTAGCAGAACTCATTGAATAAAAGCTAATGCTCAGAATATTTTTTGGCCGAGTAGCAAATGCAATTAAGAGGTATCCATCTCCTGGATTTTATACTATCGTCTGGCTTGGTTGTCAACAATGTTGGCTCTTAGACAACTTTTGTTACGAGCGTAACAATAGGTCACTGAAGATTAATTTCAAGGAAGAGGCTTATTTGAATTTCGAAAAGCGCCTCCTGCAAAGTTTTTTGCGAAAAGATCGAAACTATCGGTGAAACCAGTGGAACCACTCAGAAAATCTGACAGGATCTACCCGAAAACAGAGACTGACCACCTCATGCCTGGGTCTCACATTCAAAGCAAACTAATAGGAAACAACTCACAACTGGTTCCTATCAACGAAGCAATTAGTGAGCTGAACAACACACCACGCCATAGCTGGTATATCTCATCAGTTGTGATGACAAATGAGACCATTAAGCATTCAACTCGATGGTAGGTACCCAGTTATGTTACAAAAAGGTACAAACCAGCATACCGGAACCCCGGTGAACAGTGAGAATGGCCTTTATACCGAAAATCGGAACTGGGGACTACACGCTCGCCAAGAGCTTCTGACTTCCTTCATGCAGAAAAGCATCGAGGAATAGTCGATAATTTTTGTGGAAAATATGACGGAAATTAAAGGGAAGAGAAAGTTATGATACGTGGAAACGACGTCTAGAACAGAAAGCGAAAAAAAAGATGCAGTCGTAAAAGCGAAAACATTGCTCTTAGTCGACGAGATAAACTACTCATACGTGGCAACGGCACATGATGTGTAGAGAAATTTGGAAACTGCATGTGAAGATACCAGAGTCACACGCAAAATAGCTGTGTTATAGGCACTGGTCTCATTGCAATTGGACGATTGTGAATCTCTTGAGGATTATGTGAACCGGATGATGATTTTGTGGTCGAAAGTCAATAAGGTCGGCTTAAATACCGATGACGAAATGGTTGGCTCGTTGATGCTAGGTGAATTTCCGGACATGTACAGACCTTTAATGATGGCAATAGAAAATTCAGAAAAAACATTATCGGTGGACAAGGTGAAAACGACGTTGCTGCAAGATGCATTATTCGAACGTTTGCATAGCGGCCAGAGTGCATTCTATGGAAACAAGAAATGGAAGCCAAAAACAAAAGGTGGAAAGAGTACTGTAAAGTGCTCCGAGTGTAGTGAGTATGGCCATTTTGCGAAGAAATGCAAAAGCAAGGACAAAAACAAAACGAGCGTGTTGTTTTCGTCTTTAATTGCGAAAACTAGTAGGGGCGATTGGTTTATTGGTTGAGAGCATTGGCCAATATGACAATGAAGCGAAACATACTCCAAAACGGAAAACAAGTTGACAGTGGTGAAGTGACATAGTCAGTAGTGGCGACGTGCGTATGGTGAATGACAGCGGCAAACCTCATATCATGAATGATGTGTTATTTATGCCGGACTTGTGCACTAATTTGGTCCCAGTTTTAAAAAATTAAAAAATAGAAACAAAGTGATGTTTGGCTATCGTAAATGTATCATTTCCAATTAGTACGAATGTGTGATTGCTACAGTGCCTCTGGTGGACGATATGTTCAAATTTGACTGAAAACTGACGGCCCTTCGGCGAAGTGGAAATCGTTCTTTTGTTTTTGATGAAAAGGCAACGTATGTGAAGCAGCAAAAGGCGTTCGTAACAGAAATTAATGCGGATATTTGGCATCGTCGAATGGGACACGCTGACATCGGCAAACTAAGAAAATTGGCGGTGGTCACTGATGGAATAAATTTGCAGAAAAATAAGTTAGATTCAGTGTACGTGACATGCGCAAAAGGAAAACAAACGCGCCGACCATTATAAAACATTAAATCAAGATAATCGGCGCAGTTGGAAATCGTGCATTCAGACGTTAGTGGACCGAAAGAAATGCAATCGTTGCTTGCAAATCTTGGCGAATCGGAGGTGCAATCGTTCGGCGGAGCGCGATTCTACATCTCATTTATCGATGACTACAGTCGCATGTGTTTTATTTACGTGTGTGGCATACATCGGAGGCATTTGGAAAATTTGTTGAAAAACAAACGGTATTGTCTATCAAGTGTTTGCGCACAGACGACGGCACTGAGTATTTCAATGTAAATTTGACGAATATATGAAGGCGAACGGAATATTACATAAAACAACGGCTCCGTACACTCCTGAGCAAAATGGTATTGTAGAACGATTCAATCGAACCATAATGGAAAAAATGCGATGTTAGTTAGTTGATGCTAGTTTATCCAATGGTTTTTGGTCAGAAGCAGTTTCAACGGCTGTTTACATTGTGAATTGATGAACTGTGGTCAAATAAAAAGCTAAATTTGACGTTTATGCGTATTTTTGGATGCACAGCAATAGTTCACGTGCCGAAGAAGAAACGACGCAAGTTGGACGTGAAGTTAATCAAATGTATTTTTGTTGGATATTGCGCTAATTCAAAAGCGTGTCGATTGTTTGAGCCGGCCACGAAGAAAATTCACATTGGCCGTGACGTTATTATAATATTTATTACCACCGTGTGGCTCTCTGATCTGTTGTTGATATTACTTCTAAATATTAGCGTCATAGCTTGACATTTGTAAAAGTAACGTACCAAAGGGTAGATCTATCTCCGTGTAGGTTGGCGGTTTTTTTTTTCAATTTTAGAAATGGATTTAAATTTGCAACAGCGAACTTGTATTAATTGTTGCGTAAAAACGGATTCACCGATGCGCGAACGTTGGAAATGTTGGAAAAGTGTTTCGGCAACGATTCTATAAAGAAAACGGTCATTTACCAGTGGCATAAGCGGTTCAAAAGTGGTCGTGAGACAATTGAAGATGATGAACGCAGTGGTTTACGTCGTGTAGCAGCAAAGTTGGTGCCAAAAGACCTTAATTTCATGCAAAAAAGAGACCAAGTTGACGTCGCAAAAGAGATGATTTGCGAGGCTGAATCCGATCCCACATTCATCAAAAGGATCATATCAAGCCCACGTTATAAGTACGGCACGCAATCCAGACATCAGGCCAGTGAATGGCGTTCACCAAATGAGCCGAGACCAAAAAAACTACGTCATTTTCAGTCAAAAAATAAGGCAACGCTCACGGTTTTCATGGATTACAACGGTGTAGTTCACCATGAAATTTTTCCAGAAGACCAGACAGTAAACAAAGAGTATTATTTGGGCGTTATGAGACGTTTGCGTGAAGCAATTCGCCGAAAGAGACCAGAATTGTGGGCAGAAAATCGGAGATTTTGCACCACGATAACGCACCGTCGCACAGTGACATCATTGTCCGTAATTTTTTGGCGAAAAATGCAATAAATACCATCTGACAGCGACCGAATTCATCTGATTTGGCTCCCTGTTACTTCTTTCTTTTCAATCGAGTTTAAAAACCACTACGGGGAACGCGTTTAAGCAGCCGAGAGGAAGTAATTGAAAAATCGCAGGAAGCATTGATGGATATACCGAAATCCGAATATAAAAAATGTTTAAAGGATTGGATCAAGCGCTGGCATGAGTGTGTTGAAGGGGACAATATACATAGATTTAGATGAAGAAACTTGTATTTTTAATTTTCTGAATAAATTCCAAAATTTTTTTTGACCAAGGTCATAGGTTTATTTACCCGCAGTCATTGAAAGTGTCACTGATACAACTGATTCGAATTTGGATGGCGGTAGCTCGAGTAAAGAAGTAGCAAATGGAGCCGACGAATCGAATACGAAGCGGCGATCGAATTGATCAGAAATGAAGTTGGACTGGCTTCGAATGATTCGACTGGTAACGTAAAATTTGCTATGTTCTCGGCGGAGTTGATAATCGTCGATCCGTCTTCGGAATTGTTTTATGTTGATGACAATAACATTTCCACGGCCGATGTGGTCGATAACACAACATTGGAAATTTCCGATGAGGAGATTTCACAAATGGAAACGTCAATGGAGGCGGGTTATGCGTCAAACACGAGAAAATGTTGTAGCACCGTACGCACGGGATCCAAATACTGTCGATAAGGCGTTGGGCTGCACAAATTCGGCACAGTGGAAGAGTGCCATGCGAAGCGAATTCGATTCACTCATCGAGAATCAAACGTGGGAATCAAATCGGTTGCGATTTGTCAACCGGTAAACGAGCCATTGACTGTAAATGGGTATCCAAACTTTAACTGAATACCATATCGAAAGCAGTCAAACACAAGGCAAGACTTGTCGTTCCAGGTTTTTCACAGCAGGAGGGAATCGATTATTTGGAAACTTATTCACCTGTTGTAAAATATGCATCCATTCGATTCCTGATTGCAATGGCTGTGAAAAAGGCACTGCGAGTACGACAATTGAATGCTGTGATGGTATTTTTGAACGGTAATCTCGAAGAAGATATCTATATGCTTCAACGACGAAACGGGGCGAGTGTGTAAGTTGAAAAAATCACTCTATGGACTGAAACAAGCAAGCCGCGCCTGGAATACAAAACTGAATAAGATTTTGGGTTCAATCGGATTGACGCAATGTGATGCAGATCCATGCGTTTTCTTTTACATCAGTGGTGACATTATTTTCATTTTGGCTATCTATATCGATGACATATTGATGTTTTCAAGCAACACGAACCTAGAAGTGAAAATTGTGAACAATTTAAAGCAACATTTCAAGATGAAAGATCTTGGTTAAGTATCATCGATTCTCAGTTCCTATTACAAGAGACGAAGTGAAAAATACAATTTCACTCGATCAACAAAACTACACTGCTAAGATCCTGGAAGTGTTTGGAATGGGCGATTGTAATCCAATATCAACACCATTGCACCCGAACCAAATTTTAACTGCAGACATGGGCCGAAATCCGAAGCGGAAGTTCAACAAATGAAAAAAATTTTTTATCAAGAGGCGATTGGCAGCCTGATATATGCGGCACAATTGACTCAGCCAGACATTTGGTTTGCTCTGTCAATGCTTAGCAAATTTAATGGAAATCCAGGAAACGTACATTGGAGTGCGGTTAAACGCGTATTCAGGTACTAAGAGGGTATCATTAATAGACGATTAGAATATCGGAAGTGCGAAGACAAATTGATTGGCTTTTGTGATGTCAATTAAGCACGCGACATCGACGGTCGAGGATCAGTAACTGGCTATATATTTGTGTTAGCTGGAGCCGCAATTTCGTGGTGCTTAAAGAAACAACGGACCGTTGCACTGTCGACTACCGAAGCTGAGTTGATGGCCGTTGTGTCAGCATCACAAAACGCACTATGTCTTAAGCGGCTTGAGTGCGAAATATTTCCCGATTCACCGACAATAAGAGTACGATTCGTTTATCAGTTAACAATTCGTGCTCGCAGCAAACAAAACACATTGAAGTCAGGGCGAAATTCTTGCGCAAAGCTGATCAAACTTGTATATATTTGGACTAAAGAAAATTTGGACAATATACACACGAAAAAGATAAACAGCGATAACCAATGCCGATTTACCAATTTACTTGGTCTTAAGATAAGTGTATGAATTGTTATATTAATTTGTTTTCTTTGTTATGATTAATTTTATTTTCACTGAGTAAAGAATTGAATTTAACCATTTTTGTAATTATGAATTTCGAAAGGAATGTTGAAACATTGAATTGTCAAACTATAAACTGTATTACAAACTGTACAGCAATATATAAAGCTATATAAGGCCACACATAATAAAAGTCTGTCTCAGTCGCTAACAACTTCTCACCAAGAGGTGAGATAGTTTTGTTTTGATAGATCACGCTTGACTTCTATCAAACTGTTTTATCATTTTTATTCAGTATCGTTTGACAAGTTATCATGGAAAGACTCACATTACAATAGCGCCTCCAAATTGTTCAGCTGTATTACGAAAATCAGACCGTGACGAATCGACTTATCGTCGTTCTCAGCAGCTTGACTTGGATTTGTGAGGATTTCAGCCTTAAAGCATACAAAACTCAACTTGTGCAAGAATTGAAGCCAGGCGACTTGAATTTGCTTCATATTTTCAGTGAATGGGCTCTGGAAAAACACAATGAAAATCCGGTGTTTTATCGTAAAATTTTGTTCAGTGATGAAGCCCATTTCTAGCTCAATGGAACCGTAATAAACAAAATTGCCTTATTTGGGCTGGGGAGCAACCCGAAGAGTACCAAGAGCTACCATTACATCCATTAAAAAAAACAGTATGCTGTGGTTTATGGACTGATGGAATCATTGGTCCATATTTCTTCAAAAATGAGTTAAATCACAATGTTACTGTCAATGGTAACCGTTATTGCGCCATGTTAACGGACTATGTGCTTCCTGAAATTCAAGCACATGGTCTCGGTGAGCTCTGATTTCAATAAGACGCCGCTACAAGCCATACAGCTCGAGGAACCATGGACTTGTTGAGAAATCATTTTGGAGAGCACTTAATTTAATGTTTTGCTACGGTAAATTGGCCGCCTAGATCGTGCGATATCACACCTTTGGACTATTTTCTCTGAGGATATGTAAAGTCTCAAGTATTCAGGAATAAGACATTTACGATTGACGAAGAAGCCAACATTATTCGTGTTATCCGCAAGATACCAGTCGCTATGGTCGGACGAGTCGTTCAAAATTGGACCTTCCGAATGGACCACCTCAGACGTAGTCGTTACCAATATTTACATGATATCGTTTGTTAAATGCCACGAATTGTTGCTTTAACCAATAGTAAAAATTTAAGTTTACTTTCAAATTTTGTGTATTTTATTTAACATTATAAATCAAACCTTACGATGAATCACCATACACATGTGCGCAAAACCGCTTTGCCAATGCATACTCTCTGGGTGATGCATTACGGATTCCAATACGGAGGATTGCGCTTCAGAATCTGGTTGGCGGAATTGAAGGCGCATTCAACTAGAAGTTACGCATGTGTAACTTGGCTAGACATCACAGCATAGACGAGTCACTAGTTTTGTGAAAAAAGAAATTCTCGTGAATAGGACATTGATCGCGGATGCTGGCTGATATAGCTGTACAGTCTATTAGATCGCGTCTAACGACTTTGCGTACTAAAGCGTAGGCAGCCCTAGACGTGGTCGATGGTTGCTGCACAAGTAATGGGCTTTCAGTCAATCCTCTCAAAACTGAGTTTATTCTCTTTACGAGAAGGAGGAAGCTGTCTTACCTGACTCGTATTGTGCTAAGGGGCATTACTATCCAATTTTCCAAAAGCAAAGCTAACCATTTGGGTGACATCCAAATAACAAATTTTTATGGGCCGAACATGTTATATCGAAAGCCTCTAAGACGCTGTCCGCCTTCTAGTAGTACGAGGGAGCTATGGGGTTTGGCTTTGTGGTCTGGTGGAAGGAACGAATTTTCATGTAAATACATTTTTTCACGTAAATACGTTTAAAAATAAGTCGTGTTTGTTATAACACGCACTGGAGCTAGATGACCTTGCGTGCCGGCTACCTTATGACTCTGGTCTTATGTACATGCCATCTGATGCCATGACCATGAACATGACCAGAACTCTTGCCTTGTGCCCGGTTTCGGCCAGAATCTAAGCTAGAAAAGGAATGTAGTCGGGTCTTTACGGACGGCTCTAAAACCGATATAGAATGTGACGATGGTGTCTTTCTGGACGACGACAACGTTAGATTTACTTCTGGTTTGGAAAACTTGCATCTGTCTTTCAAGTGGAAACATACGTTATCCTGATGGCAATATTGTGAAGAACCGGTGAAGCTGACTTATGACTTCCAAGCTAGTTCAAGAATACAAGAGATCACTGAACGAAGTCGGAAGGCTAAATTCACAGAGTCTTTTCTGGGTCCAAGATCACAACGGGATCACATGAAATGAAATTACCGATGAACTTGCCAGGCGCAGTTTAGACGAAAGTTTATTAGGGCCCGAACCTACGTTGAGCACAATTGCAGATGACATGACTCAGGTTTAAGGCAGTCTGAACCAATGCTTCCCGACGCCTTTAGGAAATGAGCGGCCTTTTCCGCCGCTGTCATTCAGCTGGATAAACTTGAGGTTGCTTACCAACGTAATGACGTAGCATTACACTTTTACTAAGCACTTGAACGTTCGGGGCATAAGCGATGCAACATCCTGCGGTGCTTGCTGTGAAAGTGATGACGACACCGCGAAGCACTAATCTAATTTTAATTTTAAATTGGTGGGGGCTAACGCCCACATTTATTTCGCTTAATGCAAGCTTAAACTAACTTAAAAAACAAGGACTTAAAAACTAACTTAAAAACTAGGACTAACTTAATGGTTAGGGAGTAAGGGAGTGGTGGAAGAGATCAAGTTTAAGGCGAAAGGTGCTCAGGTTAAAATCAAAAAGGAGGAGGTTTGAGTTGACCTTACGGAGTATGCGGGAGATTGGTTCCATAAGAACCAAGAGGTGCGATGGGTTGCGATGTAGAAGAGACGAGGACAGCGTAAACTACGAGGATTAGTGTTGAAGGAAATAGAGTTGTAAAGGGAAGCGCAGTCCACAGAACCGGAAAGCAGTCGATGAATGAAGAGAATGTCAGCTACGTCTCTACGTTTTTCGAGGGTACTCAGGTTAAGAAGTTTGAGGTGGTCGCGATAGGGAGGTAAGATAAATGGGTCACACCAGGGTAGTCCACGATAGCAAAACGAAGAAAACGACGTTGAATGTTCTCGATTCTGGATATATGTGTTCGCTGAAAGCGGGACCACACTTGGCTGTCATATTCAAGAAGGGAGCGGACAAGCGTAATGTAAAGTGACCTTATCACCTAAGGGTTGCTAAATTGTTTAGACCAACGTTTGATAAAATCGAGCGCTGAATTAGGTTTAAGGACTATCTCATCAATATGCGAACGGAAGTTTAACTCTCTACCGTATAAAATACTGAGGTCGCGAAGGGAATGCACCTGGGGTACAGGTTGATCATGCAGAAAATAAAGTCTAGAGGGGGATTGATAGGACTTACAAGACAAGAGGTGGAAAACCTATCGAGGTCTTCTTGAAGGAGAATAGAGTTTTTGGGTGAAGAAATAGTTTTGGAGAACTTAATGTCATCGGCGTAAATGGATACGGAGCAGTGATTGATAATCCTCTCAAGATCGTTTATAGTTAGGATGAAAAAGAGGGGACCAAGATGGCTGCCTTGTGGGACACCAGAAGTGGCTAAAAACGGCGTAGAGAAGGCTTACCTAAAGCCAACGCTATAATAATGGTTCTCCAGATAAGAAGATATCCATTTTAACTAAATAGGGTCAAAAATGAGGGAAGACAATTTGAAAAGGATCAGTTGATGAGATATTTTATCGAAGGCCTTAGCAAAATCTGTAGCAATAACATCAATTTCGTTACCATTTTCTAGGGCTGAAAGCGCAAAGTACACAAATTCAACTAAGTTTGTAGTAGTTGATCTACCTTTTAGAAATCCGTGCTGACTGGGTGATATAAGTGACTTGCACTGAAAGCTTAGAACTTCATATAAAAAACTTTCGAACATTTTAGGTATTTGAGAAAGCTTAGCATTCCCTTTCTTTGATCCCTCTTTGTGAACCGGGGTTATGAAAAAGGTCTTCCCAACTTAGGGGAATTCCCCATATGTGAGTGACAGATGAAATAGGGAGGAAAGTGGGTGCGAAAGATTGGAGGCACACTTTTTGAGAAATATTGCTGGGAGCCCATCTGGACCAGATAAAAATTCATCCTCGAGATTTTGTAACTTTTCTTCGATAAGAGTGGGATCAAAAGGTTGAAAGAGAGAGGGGCCAATGGAGAAATTGGGAAGGTACTTGAAATACATGGGGTCGGGTACGAAGGGGTGGTCTGCAAATGACTGCTTAAAAAAGTTTGCAAAATAGTTGGCAATAATATGTGGGTTGGTCGATGATATGCTATCGGAAGAGAGAGCGGGGGGATATCCGTCTGATTTTCTTTTGTAGTTGACGAATTGATAAAATGTCTTAGGCTTATTGATAAGGTTGGGCTGCGCTGTGTCGAGAAAGCGCTGATAGAGGCAGTTATAGAGCTGAGTGAATTGCAGGTAAGTTCCAAGATAGTTAGAGTAGTCGTAATAAGAATTGGTGCGAAGAAAAGCTGCCCATAATTTGTTTCTTTTATTACGTAAAGAGCGAAGTCTTCTTTTGTAACATGGAGGGGAAATAGATGATGATTTATGCCGTGAATTGGGGACGTAGAGAGAAATAGTATTAAATATTTCGCTGTAAAAAATTAGATAAGGATAGGTTAGTAAAATCAAAAGAACATTTGGTAAGAAAGGTATTGATTTTGAGAAAATTAGCTTTATGGAAGTTGTAAGAAGAGATAGTAGTTGAAGAAGTGGACTGGGATGGAGAGTTATGGAAAAATGAGAGAACAAGAGGGGGGTGAAAGTTGTCGACAGTTGATAGGATAAAGGGACAAAACGTTTCTGTGGAGTTTATAGGATCACTAGTGAAAATAAGGTCTAGTTGCCTACCGATAGAGTTAGGGACGCCACTTACTTGGCACAGGCTTGAGTCAGTTATGCTATCAATGAAAATACATTCCTTGGATGAACTGGCATTTGACGTGGTAAAAAATAAGTGATCATCCGAGGGATGATGCCACTTCAGCAGGGGCAGATTGAAGTCTCCAAGGATAAAGATATAATCGATGGAATCACTTAGGTCAATTAGTTGGTCAATGGCTTTAATAGTAATGATGTAGGATTCGATAGGTTGAGCTGGGAGAATATAGCAGCACATACCGTCTAAGGACATATTGGGAAGTGTTACTTTAATTGAGACAAAGTCAATTTTAGCAGAAGAAGAGATAGCGATGAAAGAACAGTTAAGGTTATTGTGAATAGCAAGTTGGATACCTCTACATGGAGAATCAACTTTAGGAATGGCAGGATCATTAATTTTAGAGAGAGAGTGATCGTCATCTCGGAAGACATTAAACGAAGATGGGAATAGCTCCTGGCTCTTTATGTCGGGGATCAGATTGGTTTTTGTAAGAGCATAGACGTCGAAGGAAAGACTTTTTGATTTAGACAATACAGCCCTAATTTTAGAGCGCAAGCCTCTTACGTTTTGGTAGTAAAATGTAAGAGGTAGTTTGTTGCGTGGAAGAGTAGGGGAGTGTAGATGAGATGCAGGCAAAGAAGGCAAATTAGGAACGAAAAAATTTATCATGGTCAGCTCACTCTTTTAGAGTAAACATAGCTGCAGGAAGCAGCGATGTCATCCGCAATCTTTTGAGGAGGTGTGTCCAAGATTTCGTGGTTGTAAAGCTTTCTGAGACTAGTTATAGCCGTAGGAAGGCCTTCCTGCTGGATGGAGACCATGACACTTGTTTTTGTTTTTCCCTCAAAACAAACAGAGTCGGATTCGTCGTAAAGATATGCGAGAAAGAGACGTATATTTTCGTGTATTATTTTATAGGCGGTGAAAGGGGATCAAAAATAGCAACTGGGGCCCGTGAAACCGAGGGAGAAGGCGAGCTAGCAGCGGGATTTAGAATATGCGAGCTGATAAAGTAAGGGTATTTGGATCGTGTTGTAAGCTCAAAATTGTAAAAGCAGTTGTTAATATTCGTGGGAGGGGGTATGGGTGGTTGATCAGTGACAGTATCAGGGGAAGGGGTTAAATTAAATGAGACGCGTTGGGGCTTGGATGAAATAGTGACACATGGTGCTTTTGAGGAAATACGTGAAGGGGGTTGCTCAGGGATATAAACGGGAATGGAAAAATTTGGTAATATTTTGGCTTAAGGCTCCAGTTGGGGTAGGATTTAGGATTTTGATGGGGAATGGGTCTGGTGAGACGATGCTTCGTTTTTGTGATGTATTTTTTCGTTTTTTTAGGTTGCGGTTGGTGTTGGATGAGTTAACAAATAACCATTCGTTTTCAACCGGTAAATTAATTTTGAAATTCTGTTTGTTTTTGTGGTGGGATTTTGGGAGTATTGCACATTGGGTGATGGTGATGCCATACCTCTCTTTGAAAAATTCGGAAATCCAAGCAACATCTGAATAATTTGGGGCACTTTTGATGAGTAGGGTGGTGAACATATGATTCGTTGTGATGGGTCGGTCTAGCCTGCCTCTAAGGGTGTACACGTCGTGTTAAATTGTGTAACAAGTTTCAATGTGGCGGCGACAGGAGGGGTTGACGTTGGAGCAGTTATATCACCATAATGGTTTTGGATCGATGGGCTGGTGCGAGGGTTGGGAGGTTGGGTTGTTGGCACTGAGTGTGGCAATGATTCTGTCAAAATTGAAGTATTGTACCTTTTGTGCGGTGCGGGATGGTTTGGAAGACAATC
This sequence comes from Volucella inanis, assembly GCA_907269105.1. Lineage (NCBI taxonomy): Eukaryota > Metazoa > Arthropoda > Insecta > Diptera > Syrphidae > Volucella > Volucella inanis. The sequence continues at coordinate 42,448,550 of OU026153.1, forward strand.
TATTTAATGGCATACTGCTCCAATGAGATTTTCTAAATCATTCAACACTGTTCTATTCGTGGTGAGTTCATCATTAAGCTCACTGATTTTATCGAATATGATATAAAGTATCAACCCGTAATGATTTGAAAGTCGGTGATAGTTTGTTATAGGTTCGAGGTGGAGATTGGATGTGGATGATTGGAGAAGGATATCGATGTCTTCCCGGAGAGACTTGATGGAATTACATGTTTTTTTGTTGGAATCCATCATTGCGGAACTGATTGAAATAAATTCACTTAATGCTGTATCAAGGTGGCGCTTGTATGTTTCTTCACTTCTGGATCTTGCACTTTCTAGTTCAATTAAACGCGCAATTTGTTTTTCAATGCTATGACCAAAGTCTTCGGCACATCTTACACTTTGTTCAAAGATTGATAATTTGTCCGTTATCAGTCTGACAAGTGAGTTATGATTGGATTCATTTGAGTCACTAAGGCATTTGATTGCAAGGCTCATATGTGAGAGAGAAATACTGATACACTCATCACAGAAGAATAGAAGATTTCGGAGAACACTTTAAGGAAGACCGTGTTTCTTTTATTTAGCCCGACATAAAGAGCATGGAATATTTTGCCGCAGATCCCCTTACAGGCAACAAAGTCAGCATTATTGTCGTTAATGGAGCAATTGGTTAATCCACAAGAAGACATGACGAAGACCAGGAAAACAAAAAGCAAATTGCAGAAAAAAAGATAATAATAAAAGCACTAAACGCAATGTCGCGAAATGAACAGACTAGTAGGTCAACAATAAAAAAAAAAGGGCGTGTCAGCGATAACTATATCTGTGAATGACTGGAAATTATGAGGTGTACGCATTGTATACATTCTCTGGTCTACGAACTCCCTCTTGGAGCGAAACTATTAAACTTGCCCGCATTTCGACCTCAAAATTGTACCCGGGAACTTTCACGCTAGGACCAGCTTATCTTGATACCTTGAGTACATTTATCGGGGCAGATAATGCTTTTCGGTTAAAATAAAATTAAAACAGTAGTGGTTCCGTCCATTGTGAAACAGTGAACTGGCTAATTCCTAATCACCAGGTCATCAGCAAAATTGAACACAAGTTTTTTGCTGAAAGATATTCTTCTAACTATAGTAGATGCATTCACCTTCAGTGTAAATTTCGACTCTTACCATTTTCTAAACACCACCCGAATCGGATAAAGAGCTCTTTATGCACAAAACAAAAATCCTAATCTTTGAATACACTAGCTGTCATAGATAGGGCCCTTGAACACGAAACTCTCTTCTTTCTATCCTGTTCTATAAATGCGAACCCCAAGTGTTGCTGTTAACAATGCTTATCTATTGTTGGAAGTTTAATTTCAATTGCGAGATGAAAAATATGGTGTACTCGTACTCATATGTAATCCATTCATCCAACATCTATTGAAGAGTAAGTTATTGATTCCCTGTTACATATTACTAACTATCACGCACCAATGGAATCAATTTCAGTTCAAAATTGTAACTGAGTTTATTTGTTGGCATGCTATGCCAACTATGTCATCGCTATCTTACAAACAAAGCGATAATTACCTCGTAAGTCACGGTTTTCTGCCTATCGCATGTAACATCCAATTCAGTAACAAATCCTACACTCTGTTTCAACGAATAATTGCAAATATCAGCATGTTTATTATATATCCGACAATTTTTGAGTAAAGTTAAACTTTTCACTTTTTTACATGACAACTCATACCCTCGTATCTCTGAAGTCGTATCTCATGAAAAAAAATTTTTAATGAACAATGCATTTGACTTACAAATACGAGTACTCGTATGTAAACACTAATTGAAAGCAAATGCGCGTACTTCTCGAATGAGAGTGGCGACTTGTATGTACAGCCTACTGCGGCCTAACTGAAGCTAATCGGGTTTATGTAAGTTTTGCGCTTACATGCATATAACAGCCTCAGATAATAGTTTTTATAATCAATTCCAACAGTGCTAGGTAAGTGTTGAATAGCTACAAAATGAAATAAATCAAATGAATAAGTAAACAATGATGCGTAATGTTACAAACGTCTCGGTTTGATAATTGTTTATTGGTAGTTCTATTAGGTATCCTATAGACTATCATCAACATTAATCATGGGTGGGCTTAACTACAAAAGTTTAAGACGTATTTCAAGTTTTCTCGGCATTTATCTATCAGTTGTACTTAAGGGAGATGGTTAAAATGAAGAAATTTTTATTAAGCTTTGGTTCAGTTTAGTAGTCTTGAGAGCAAACTATAAAGCTGACTTTACGGATAGAAGTATTTACTTTTTTATGTGGGGCTATAGTCTGGCGTGAATCTGGGATTCAACCAACAAGTTGTGCGCAGATAAGTTCTCAATAGACATCTCCATAAGTGTCAATAGATTGCTCCAGCAGTAAGTATTAGTCAATTTTGATATACCATATCCAAAACGTCACAAACTGTTGCTTGTTTGAAAATATCTGATTTTGTGCCAAATAATCGCCATTTGCAGGAAAAGTGGCGGCTGAAGCGCATCGAAATCTCCAAAAAGTTTACGGAGATGCTGCTCTAAGTGAAAGAATGTGTCGTGATTGGTACTGCCGTTTCAAAGACGGTGATTTCGATGCTGAGGATGCGACGTCCGTGTGTAGGCAAGCCAAAATGCATTGAAGACGTTAAATTACTGCCCAATGCAAGAAGAGCTTGCTTTAGCACTAGCATTTACCCGACAAGTCTTCTCCAAACTATGGCATGTGTTGGGAATGATTCAAAAACAAGGAATTTGGGTTCCTTATGATTTGAAGTCAAGGGACATTGAGCATCGTTTTTCGCAAAAAAAGGTTTTTTTTCTTCGCATAGTGACAGGTGATGAAAAATGGATTCATTACAGCAACTCAAAGAGAAAAAAGTCATAGAGACTGCCGCGTCATAATTCTACGTCGTCGGCTCGACCGAATTTTCATGCTGTGTATTGACTGTGTATCGGTATCGACTTCAATTGATGTGATTGAGCCGAGCACTGCGCGAAAAATAGCCATAATACGAGCAGAGGCACAAAAAAAAGATTCTGCGGCATGACAACGCTCGGTCTCACGTTGCCAAACTCGTTAAAACCTACCTTAAAACGCTCAAATGGGAAACCCTGCCCCACCCGCCATATTCCACAGATATTGCGCCGTCCAATTATTACTCCTTCCGTTCAATGGCAGATGGTCTGGCTAATCAGTTCCGCTCCTATGAAGACGTTAGATAATGGCTTGATTCGTGGATAGCCTTAAAAGATAAACACTTTTACCGTAACGCTATTCGAGCTCTGCCAGAAATATGGGAAAAAGTTGTAACTAGCGATGGGCAATACTTTGAATGATTCCTTTGTTACCATTTTCTCGCAATAAAGTTGCGTTTCCATCAAAAAGGAAAGGCGAAGGCAGTTAGTGAAGGAAAATAGAAAGATATCGACGTGCGTTGGTTTTAAATGCTTGCAAGTTATAGTGACTAGGAAATGAAGAGCTCGGTAGAGTATTCAATAAGCGAGTTGTACGGCTTAGAAAAGAATCTCGATATTTCAGATGAACATTCTTAGCGATATAGTGTTACGGTTAAAAATTTAGAGGGGCGGAATGCTACTGTCGATTTAAGTGGAGCACTGGTGGTAAAAAGCGATACATCAAAGTCAGGCCGTCGAATGACTGTGTCGTATTGGCATTACCCATGAGTTTTATAGCACTATTTTGGATCCTATCTACTCGAAGCAAGTGCAAACAGGTCTAAGGGGCCGCAGATGTGGATATTGTATTCCAATTTTGGGTAGATAAACACCTTACATATTGTCGCTAGGTCAGAGGGGATGAAATATTTGTTACACTGCTTGAGGAACTGCTTGGTTATTATAAGAGGTTATTCCAACATTGACACACATTCCGAGAACGGAAAGTTTTTCGGTTTGAACGATATAAGTGCCATTCATGGATTATGGTTGGGTCTCTCAATTACGCTTTAATGACAGCAGACAGCATTGTGTTTTGCAAACATTTAGTTCTACTCTGTTAGTGATTGTGCAATTAGCTATGAGGTTATATCAGAATATAACGCACCTAACGCGTTCCCATTCTACAGCCGAAGAGCAGGGACGTGAGTCCAGGAACGAATATGAGAAGCAGAGAGTACGTCGTCGGCAAAGGAATATATTGGATTAGAATAGCACCTTCGCAGTTACCACAGCCAAATTGTTCGAATTGTACTACGAATTTCTCCACCATCATCCGTATTATCTGGATTTGGCTCCTTGCGACTCCTTTTTCTTCGCCGAAAGAAGTACGGGTTGAACGAGGAAGTCATCACCGCCGCGGAAGAGTATTTTGCAAGCCAAAAAAAGTCGTGCTAAAGGAACGGGTTCAAAAAGTTGTAGCAAAGCTGGATAAGCGTATTCAGTTGAAAGGAAATTGTATTGAAAAATAAATCCTAAAAACCTAAAACAGTTGCGTTGTTAATTCTAATCCGGGTATTTATCAAACAGCCCTCGTATACGACTGAACTTGTCACGAAGACCAATATATTTCTAACCGTCGACCAGATGAGAACGATAGGCAAATGAAATTTAAATAAAACAACAACGGTGTGAGATAAAAAATGAATTCTGGTTTTATTTTGAAGCTAATTTCATGATATTATTCATGATGCTTCAAGCAGTTGGTCCAGTTTTTGATGGCTCGGTCTAATATGTACGGCGTTACGCCGAAGGTTAAACTTGAGCCCGGCGAAAGTGGTTGGCTTGTTGGCATAGACTAAGGGTTAAGAGAAAATAATCTAGTGGTGTCAATTCGCATGATCGCGGCGGCGTGTTGATAAACGCTTGCCGTGAGATGACCCAGTCGCCAAATTGCTACTTTAAAACTTCGAGCGTTGCGTCACTTGTATAGAATGGAGCACCGTCTTATTGGAACCACAGTCCGATGATGACGCTATGTCATGAACTGCTCAAAACAGTTAACCTTTGTAGATGTATCGATGCTTCGCCGAACACTTGTAGATTGTGTTTGCTCCAATAACAGTAATAATGCTTGCTGACATAGCCGCTGATCGAAAAATGTGCCTCATCTGAAAAGATGATTTTTTGGTCAAAATTTCCAGCGCCCAATTGGCGAACTCACGGCGTTGTCTTTAGTCACCCAGCTTCAATTCATGCATCAGCACAATCTTACACGGAGGTGGGCCTAAGTTTAACCGCAAAATAAGCCGGGTTGACTCTTTGGTGATGCCCAACTCACCTGATCATCGCCGAATTCATATTTCTGGATGTTCTTCGATACTGGCCGCTACTATATGTTTTCTTTATTTCGCACTAATATCTGTCTGATTGGTGGCTTAAGATTAAGAATGTACTCACGCTCAAATCTTCTCACGGTGCCTGCACACTAAGATGACGGCCGACCTCACGACAAAATTCACGTTGCCTGTTTACAACTGAGCCGAAATTTCGGCAAGCTTAAGACGATACATGATGAAATGGAAGACTTTACTTAATATTCTTACAGCTGAATTGTCATTGGTAAATTTGACAGCCACTGAAACATAACGATTGGAAAAACTATCATTGTTACCTAGTCACCATATATATGCAGTCCTGACTGCGTTTAGTATCTCATTCTAGGATGATTGTCAGGAAGACCAATAACTTTCTAGCTCTCCAAAGAAGGTTTAATTTTTAGATCTCAACAAGCTCGTTAAGCGGAGAACATTAAAGGTTCCTTTCCTTTGTCCAAGTTAATTCTTATTCTTAAAAAAGGTCCGTTTTTGTCAAATCCTTGGATATCATACTCTTTGCTTCCCTACTCCTTATACTGTCAAAATTCCCTAGTGACAAATAAACCAACATTAGCTCTGACAAAAAAATTACTGAAAAAGTAAGAAAGTAGCAGCACGCATTTAACAAAGCTGTCCGGGGCTATTCCCATCATCAATCTCTGCCTTGAAACAACAGAAAACCGAAAAAATATAAAATAAAATTGTCAACGCAATATCCTAATCCGGTTGAAATTAACAAAAAAAAAAAAAAAAAACAAAAAAACAATAAATTCCAAAATGCCTCCACCCCCTCCAAGTTAGTTTGGTCGGAAAAAATTGGAAGTGTCCTCCAAAAAATTTTAAGACATTTATCTTGCTACCTGAGGACATTAATTGTTCGAACCAGGGTACCCGCTGCTTCTGGCCATGTCGTCACCGAATGGATTCACTTTCCTTCTTTTTTTTTTGTCCGCTTTTCCTGTGAGTTAGGCGAAATACGCCGAATAAATTAATACAACACATAGGAAGAGAGAAAAATTAGGAAAAACCCAAAGTGATGTCGCTCCCTAATCCCTTGACGTACGAGCAATGGAACATATGTAGCCGATATGGACATTGGTGACCCTAGTAAAAGGCTCTCGTTTTCACCATGGTAACGTGTTTACACTTTTCACCCAATTTCTCTTCTGACGGGAGGCTATTGTTGTCTTGTAGTTCGGAATACGACCGCGACTACGACTACGAGTATGTGTCATGCTGTGATGACTCTATCCCAGAGGAGTGAGTATTAACGACATTCGATTACTTGATCCTTATCGAGGTGGCCCTGGTCGACCGTGGACATGCTTAGTAAATGGTGGGTACGGGTACTTTTCTATGCATATGGTTAATGGGATTCGCTGAGTATGGTGGGTGCATTATTAATGACTCCACATTGTGTAGGCCGATTGAGTCCCGATTTAAATTGACCCCTTTCAGTTTGGGTTAAGGATTTTTGTGTATCTGTAAGTAACCTTATGTTATTGTTTTCGATACTGATACTTAAATCTAAAGGGTGAGTGCATTTGATAATCGACGGGAGTACCATATATAGAATAAATGTTCAGAGAATGGTAAGCGGGTGTATATATACCATACAAAAGAATTGGAAAAGAGACGTTAATTGCAGGCCATTTTTTATGATTAGGGTTATCAATTTATCAGGACTTATGAAGTTGTAACGATGGGGACGTATTAATGCTCTCCTGATGGTCAGAAGGTGGTTACAGTAATTACAACTCTTTTGTCAAATATCGAGAGTCGAAGCAGACAGTTCCAATGAAACATAAAACTGGTTGTCATTATGTTATAGACAGATAGTGAGAGAGTATTGGGAGTGCTTAGGGACTGAACGAGTTTGAAACCTTATATCAATCTACCAGGCGTTCCGGTATAAAGTCAGCGTTTTTTTGTGAAAATAAAACACTAATGTTTGATGGGAAAGTAAAAAACATTTTATTCAAAGAATTGGCGATTGCTAGCTGCACATTTTTCCCATCTTTCAGGCAATTTATGGATTCCACGCCAATAAAACTGTTCGTCTTTTGAAGCAAACCAAAAAGTCACCCAATTTTCGACTTCATCGTAGGATTCGAAGTGCTGCTCAGCAGCTAATGCATGTCCCATCGATGAAAACAAATGGTAGTCGAAAGGAGCCAAGTCTGGTGAATACGGCGGGTGGGGTAGCAGCTCCCAGCCAAGTTCTTTGGTTGTATTCTGAACCAGTTTTGCTTTTGGTGCAAGTGCATTGTCATGGAGCAAAATTACCTTGCCGTGTCTTCTGGCCCATTCTGGTAGTTCTTCAATCAATGCATGGTTCAAATTGATCATTTTTTGTCGGTAGTGATCTGTATTAACTGGGTTTTAGGAGCTCGTATTATAGTACACCACATCTTGGTTGTCCCGGATGAACCCATTTTTCATTGCCAGTAACAATTCGATGCAAAACTGGTTTTTTATCGTATCTTTGAAGCAAAATTTCACAAGTGGTTTTTCGGTTTCCCATCTGTTTTTCATTCAATTCATGTGGCACCCATTTGCCAGATTTTCGGATCTTTCCCATAGCTTTTAAATGGTCAGAAATTGTTTGTTGTGCAACATTTAACATTTCTGCCATTTGTTTCTGACTCAATATTGTTTGCAATTCGGTGTCTTCAAACTATTTTGGTGGTCTTCCACGTTCTTCATTTCTCACATCAAAATCGTTATCTCTGAACCGTTGAAACCATCTTTTACATGTTTCTTCTGATAGAGCATGATCACCATATGCCTTGACAAGCATTCGATGCGACTCTGCAGCACTTTTCTTCAAATGAAAACAACAATTTAATGCTTTCCCCAAGTCATCATTTTCTGGTACAAAATTCGACATTTTTAACATGATGAAAAAATATGATGTTGTTTGCTCAATGACTTCATGTATATGTCATATGTTTGAAAAATGTCATAGCAAAAAAAACAAAAAAACAAAAAAAAATTAAGGCCTGTTCACAATAAATGTTCCGTGTCGAGACATCTGTATAGGATTTTCTAATAACGACTTGACAACTTTCTTTTTAAATAAAAGGCAAACCATTTGAGATATTTCAAAAACTTTACTATTGGCTTGAAGTACAATCAAAACATTTACGAATGGAACTCGACTTCGTTCATTTGGCCACCGCGGGCACGTTTGCAGCGGTCGATTCGGATTCCAATCGGAAGCCAATCGACTGGCCCATGTCTTGAGATAACACGCTCACCATACTTACTCTTCAATAAATCGATTGTAACGTGTGCTGTGTGGCTTGTAGCACCATGCTGTTGAAACCACATGTCGTCCAAGTCCATATCTTCCAATTCGGGCCAAAAATAATCGGTGATCATGACGCGATAACGCTGACCATTCACAGTAACGTGACGATCGTTATCGTGGACGAAAAAATATTGCCCCATAACGTAGCCGGCATGCAAACCGCACCAAACAGTTATTTTTTGTGGATGAAGTGGTGATTCATGAAGCATATGTGGGTTTTCACCCGACCAATAACGCATATTTTGCTTATTGACTAACCCCTTGAGCCAAAAATGACCTTCGTCACTGAAGATGATTTTGCGATGAAAATGTCTTACCCATGAAGGCTGTTTGATGGGCGTCCGGATTGGAAGATAGGTGGCGCTAATGTCCCAAAATGAGTATACCATATTTTAGTATAACCTTTTTTAGCCCGCCTGTTAAAATTTGGTGACAATTAGCTTAGCTTTGTTTTGACACACATTTCAAAACATCGTGTTAGTGTCTTTTGCGACCATGGATACGAGCAGTATCGTTCTGTGATCCGAGTCTTGTTTTTGAGTGGCAAAACCTGCGTGTATGGGACCCATTCACCTTCCCGAACATCCGTTTATCATTAGTTCGCCGAGTTTCGACGTGGCCCTACGTCGGTTTTTGATGAACCTTGTCCAGGTGGCCCAAAAACGGTTACCACTCGTATTGGCGGACCGCCGAGTGAAAATTCGCGAGTTGACTGAGACAGCAGGCATACCAACTGAACATGTTAACCATATCTTGCACGATTTTTGGCATGTCAAAGCTGTTCGCGCGATGGATGCCGCGTTTGCTCACAACGGAGAACAAGCGCAATCGTGGGACCACTTTAAAGATGTGCTTGCTCTCGAAATCCGGAGGAGTTTCTTCGTCGCCCTGTGACCGTCGATGAGACATGGATTCATTGTTACACACCAGAGACCAAAGAACATACGAAACAATGGGTTTTACCCGGTGAACGTGCCTTCGGCCGGAAAGGTGATGACTGATCCACGTTGACTATTTAAAGAAGGGAAAAACAATCACAGGAGCCGAATTGAAGAAAAACCGACCAAATTTGGAGAAGAATTCTCCGGATTTGGCTCCCTGTGACTTCTTTTTGTTCGCAAACATTAAAAGATCGCTAGCCGCAGAGCAGTCGAGGTCGAACGGGGAAGTTATCGTCGCAGCTCCGCTAGGAAAACTGTATCGAGTTGAAAAGGGATTATATTGAAAAATAAATTGTCAAAATCTAAAAAAGTTGCGCTGCTATTTCTAATCCGGGTATTTATCAAACAGCCCTCTTTGACGATTTTTTATTGTGACCACATTAAAGGTTGGTATGTATCCAATGGATTGACAATTTAAATTCACAAGTTCAAATAATGGTTACAATTTCATTTGTATCGGATGATAACGGAATGGTCTTTAGCACTTGTTAAGAAAAATCTGAGCACGAACACTAGACAATAAATCTCGAAGCCTTTATATGTCGACGTTTCTTAACCCTTAAACCCTACCCGTACCTGGAGAAACACTACTACTACCCTGGGGTCTAGAAAACCCCAATATAGTTTTGTTATTATTTCAAAAACAAAAATATGTTTTTATATAAATTATTTTTTTATTAAGATCAACATGTAATTGAATATTAAAAATACCTTAAAGTTTAGAATCGAGGCATTCTTGGCACACAGACCGGCTATGTTCGCCGCAAAGTGGGTTTCGGCACTTGCCGTATCTAATTTTCGTCTTCCGGTCTTTATCCCTTGGACAGATTGCACATCTTTTTTTTCCATTTGCAGATGGATTGGGCTCAGCTAATGACCATTTCTTTTTTAAAATATCTCCGAGGAGAACTTAGAGATTTGCATGTAAAGTTGGCCAAGTAAATCGTTCTTTCATTTGGGGCGTCAAGTGCAAGTTCTTTAAGGAAATGGCGCCTTTTTTGGCGCTGATTTGATGCTATTTTCAGGAGAACATATGAGTTAACATCCACTATATTCAATAAACCGTAAAACATAGCCATCGGCCATCGCTTGGTACGTCTGGATACACTGTAGCTATGACAAAGTTGGTCCATCAAATCAACACCACATTTTGTTTTATTGTAGAGTTCCACCATCTAGGTAATTGGTTTCTTGCATCGGGATCTGCTTTGGTATGCATTGTTGATAACAAAGGAACAATTTTTTTTTTTTTTTTTTTTTTTGGATTTTGGTGGGCAGTATGACAATAAAACAAGCTCTTTAGAAAAAACAAATTTTGCTGCGTTGCGATCACGATTGGTTAAATCAATAAAAGAAGGTGGAATTTCTCTTTGATTGTTTACTTTATTTTGTAGCAATTCCTTTTCTACTGGTATTGATGTAAGCCAGTTATCACTGCCGTGAATTGTCTCCGTCAACTTCATAGTATAAAAATGTGCAAATGGTATATTTTTAGGAGCTGAATCTTTCACCAGTCTATCACTTTGCCGATGTTCTTCTCTTGTAGAGCGTTCATCAAAGCGCAAACAGTTGGTAAGGAACTCATATCTTTCTTGAGTCATGGTGGCACGAAAATAACCAACACCAGAACTCTTGTCGAACAATTCCTTAGTAGTGACATGATTCACGTTTAGAACTCCTGCTAAATAATGCAGTCCAAATAACGCCTTTATTTGTCTTATATTCGTGTCCTTAGCAAAAGAAGTGCGTACACTGTTGGAAGTCGATAAATCCTTATTTTCGACGTAATTCATATGCTCAGAAACCCTGTCACTTTTATATGAGGCTCTTTGTCTTGCGATTTCAACGTTGGTATATGCCACTATTGTTGAAAGCTTTTCAGTGGTAAAAAACAAACTCCATGCCTCTTCCTCTGTTCTCAACCGACGAGCTACACCCTTTGGTCCAACAGGATGAAGCAAAATGTTCCTTTGCTGTGGTTACCCTGTTCATTTGAATCCGTTTTTCCCGTTTAAACATTTAGGAACATTCGATACTCGAAGAAAATTCCCTGAGACATAGTTAGACAAATGCACATCATCGTCACTATTATTTTCCGATGAGTCTGAACGAATATCGTCAATGATTCCATCGTCTTCAAGGTCACTAAGATTTTCAGGGACCACAATGTCATGTACATCTTCCTCCATATCATCGACTTCATGCAACCATCGGCAGATATCTTCATCCATATTATTGAAACGTACTATTTGAAACTAAAATACGGAGAATAAACCCAGGTAACAAAATAATAAATACAATTCCATTACATAATCAACTTACCAATCGAATGAATTAAAAAACAATAAAACACGAAAACTCGAATATATTACAGTATTCCTACCCTGGGGTCTAGGGGACCCGGAAGTTGTTATAATTTCGACTGCACTGCATGCGCAATTAAAAATTACTAATGACAAGACGCCTACTGATACAATAGGAGATTAGCTTGAATAGCGCCATCGTGTGGTTTGTAGTTGAAAAAATATTCACAAAAGTTTAGTTTATGCATCGCGCTGGACCCCAGGGTAGTGTTTAAGGGTTTATTACCTCAGTTGTCAGTCTAGCTCATTGAGTTTGAAAGAAAGATTAAAATAGTTCCGGTTGTGGTCAGTTTTAGTTCAATTCCACTGAGCTCTATAAAGAACTTAGTCTCTTTGTCTCTTCTTCAATATATTTTTCCAATAAGTGAAGAGCTGCCATGATTCAAGGACTGAATTTACTGCACCAAACGCGTCTGGTTTAAAGAATTGTTCAAAAGCACATAAAACTAATAACTGTATCTTTTGTTGGGGATACAAGCTTAGGTCTGTGTCCCTATATAAATCTGTATCCTCACTGACTGCCTTGAAAATGCTATTTGAATCTTTTACAGCCCTTACAATAACACTTAAGGTATCTACGAATGGTAAACTACAGTAACCAAACTATTCGTCATAGACTTGACGTCAGTACAGTAAGAATGTCGGGCATTTAAGAAATGGGCGGCACACAAAATCAAGCAAAATTTCGTTTAAAATTCTTGGCAACGTAAGGACTCACCACACCCTGTCTTGCCAATTAATCATGTCTCCCAATAGGTGTACGCTTATTATCGGAACACGCAATCATGTATCCGTATACGTAAATTCGAATTCCAGGTTACTACCTCTTTGTTTATCGAGAATCCGTTCAAATGTTGTCACAAGGATTTGTTCACGACGATAAGTCGCTTAACGTTGTTTTTTTGTTTTTTGTTTTTTGTTTTGTTCTGTTTCACAGCCATTCATTTCATTTGCCCTGTGATGACTTAATTCAATTTAACACCCTTAGCTCCTTCATTTAGGTATGGTGAGGGACTGAATTAGTCATCACAAAACAATATCACCTTTGGAAAGATGTGTCGTTTATGTTCGTGTTGTTCTTTCACAGTCTTGTCGGTGCTTTGTTTGTTGAATTTATGAGAACCCACAGTAGGAGCGAAACCTGCAACTCAAAGAGGATAATTTTTCTGATTTATGCGGCATTCCAACGGATTGGCTGTTCACTTTTTTTTAGCTCGCATTAAAAATATGCAGTCAAGGTGGATCATTAATAAAAAAACAAAACCCAATACGAAAAATGGGGATACGGAGAAATCAAGAAACTGGAAACTCTCAAAGAGATATCCACTAAACTGCCGACTAGCAACGGGTGGCTATCAAACTAATTACAACCCGCTGGCCACAATAACCGCATCGGCCGTCACCATTTCGATATCTTTAACGGAAATGCAATTTAATTTCCTGCCTACGATCTGGGACAATCTTTTGCAATTATTGGTGACAATTTAGATATGAAATTGATGTCGTTATCGCGCAATGATTCGCGCGCGAATAAAGTGGAAGTGCATTAAGCAATCGGTAGCAGTAATTTGCTGCACGCGAATATGGTGATGAAAAGCGATAGCGCCAAGACTGCATGGAATACAAGTTGTATTCGTAAGCGAGGCCTGACATGCCGTGTATCTGTAGAGTTTTTAATAAAGAGTCTGTGATACGCGCTGCTTGGGCCGGTTTCAGATGAAGCTGGAGTAGATTAAGTGGGTTGGGGACTTGTAAGAATGTTTATCGCTTCAAGGTTAGTGTACAGCATCATCATGGTTTCAAGATGAACGAATTGAGACGTTGGCGTCAGATATGATTACAAGCGAAACGAGGCGAATTAATATAACGAGTACCAATGGACTGCCGAGAATGTCCTGTACAAGATTTTATGCTTGCAACCATTAAGGGAAACATTACTCAAAGAGAGAGGTGGTTTTTTTTTTTTTTTGGTTTTGTTTTGGATTTTTTATTTTTTTATTTTTTTTGTTTATTACTAGCTGCTAGGTAGATCATTTGATTCGGTATCCGGTTCGTAATACTTTGCGATCTAATCCGTTCTGGTTTGATGGGATTTTTTTTTTCTGCTCTGGCAAAGAAACTATAAAGAGGCAATAACTTTGATTAGCCATGCAGATTTGTGCTCGTGTGTCTTGATTTTGTTTTGACAAGTGAAGTTAGGAAAGACTGCCTTAATTTTGTATCCGCCGTTTAAGGTTTATTGTACTATCAGAGGACAACATTTTCCATCTTACCTATGGCACTCCTTATAAAACGTATACCGCAGAAGATTTTCATTTATAGATCCAATTGTTTCCTTCGTTTTCGTTCTTTTAGTTTCTGAAAAAGTAGTAATGCGACATTCAAAAATGAGTTTTAGGGTCAATCAAGGGTTACCAAAAGTGACCACATTGCAACCGGGGCGAAGCTTGTCTTTAGTACATTTAAAAAAAGACAGTGGCCAACAGTAGTAGCACAGATACTTAAGGCAGCTCAAATGAAAAACAAGAAATTGCAAAGATTGCATATTCTAAAGTCTCTCGCCGAACATATCTTCTAGGCTTAGAAGGACGTGATGTGCAGAGTTTCAATCGTCTCCATCAATAAACTCTGTAGAGAAATCTGACATGCATAAAAGGATAAAAATTCCTTTAAAGGCTCAAAAGTTTCATTGATGACAAGCAAATAATCTCTAATAGGCCAAACTCAATGTCGTATGTCTAATGATAGGACAGGTTTTTTACATTACTCTCTTATATCACTGTATAAAGGCGAAGGTGGGAGGGTGTTGCGTGATTAGGGTTGACACTAAGCAATGACAATCTGGCGATTAACACATCAGTTGTGTTTGTTTTATTTCAACGTGGCACTGTTAGGCAGGAGAAAATGGCTACATTTTAACTGAACCCTAGAAGAAGGACATACGGTTGATAAATTCGCGTGACTGAGCCACTTGTCTGCATGGAAGACCTTTTACAATAATATATTTTAACGTGTTCCTATTTTGAGCTCAGATTATTTTGAATTATTAAGAATTTAGTTAATCAGAAGAGATGGTTGGCATTGAATCTTTACTGGATTCAAGGCATCTTTCATATCCCTAGAAAGTAGTGGTTCCATTGGGTTGAACTTATTAAAATAATGCCATTGCGAAGCCTTGGATAGGAATGGATTTGTCCTTGACAATCTTGCAATCTGCAACGTCTATTTAATAAATCAATATACTTACTTACTTACTCAAGGTGCGCTAAAGTTTAGTTTGAACATGGGAATCAAACAAACAAGCAATTGACATAGGTTCCTTATTGCACTTTATTTGCATCACCTGACTCGCGGTCTTCCTCTACTACGCTTTCTCTCGAGGACGGAATCCAAGACTTTTCGGACGGGAGCATTGGTGTAGGACGGTGAGCATCTCATTCGTTGGACCACCACTCTTCTAATTAATCGATGTTACTATATATCTGGTACAGTTTGTAGCTGTACCCGCTCCTCCACTAACCGTTTATGTAGATGGGATCGAAAATTACCGAAGAATTTTCCTTCTAAAGCAAATAGGAGCACCCTCATCCCTCATTTTTGATAAAGTTCATGTCTCTGTGCAATACAGCAGGACTGGGATTATTAAGGTCCTATATAGGACCTTGTTCAGGAGAGGGGGGTTTGCTAGTCAAACGCCTTCTTAGACCAAAGAAGAAGCCATTGGCGAGAGTCATTCTTTCTTTAATCTTAGCGCTGATGTAGTTGTCTGAATAAATAGCGGACCCTAGGTAGACAAAGTCCTTAACCAACTCAAAGTTCAGAGTATATCTGTCGAGAGTGAAGACCTAGCCGAGACATCGGTGTTGGGTGTGTTTTCGGATTGACAGCATATACTTGGTCTTGCCCTCGTTGACCATTTAACCCATCTTCGCCACTTCCGTGTCAATACTCGCGAAAGCTCGTATGCAAGTAATTGCAAGGACTTTTGAAAGATTGTACTTCTTGTGTTGGAGCGTAAGTCTTGCGCCAATATTTCAAGATGATGTGATGACATCAAAGGTCTCAGCGACTAGGTGAAGCTGCTGGCATTCTCTATCGTCATACTGCGCAGGCGGAGGAGTTAGAAGAGAATGCCAAAATGGCCTAAAGCCACACTGATAAGGGCCAGTCAGATCGATTACGAACAGCTTCAGGCGTTCGCACAATACGGCAGTTAGGATCTTGTAGGCAATTTTAAAAAGACTGTTTCCTCTGTAATTGGTGCAATTTAGAGTGTCTCCTTTCTTGAGGATCGGACAAACAATGCTGAGGTTCCATTCATTGGGTATTCTTTTATACGTCCATAGTATATGTACTTGGCGTTTGCTCATTACCAAGTTATCGTTTGTAGCTTTGGAGAACTCGGCAGCTTTGTTGAACTTAAGCTTAGATATGGCTATCTTCACTTCATCCAGGTCGGTTAAACGGAATTGTTGTTCTAAATCGTCCATGTTGAAAGGTTCATTCTGTCTGTAAGCGGTATTTGGTCATCATCGCCTTTTACAGCCTTCGATGTTCCCTTTTTCATCTCTACAGATTTCGGTTTGGGGTTTGTCCCTGTGGTACGTTATTTTTTTCACTTTTGGTATAACATCCGAATCTCATTCCTGGAGTAGTATCTCTCAATTTGCTCGACGGGGTGCTTCTAATACTCCTTCTTTTTCCTCATGAGTACCTTGCCACTGGTCTTTGATACTTGAAGCTAGCGGCATGAGAGCTCTTAGAGCATATCTGTGTAAGTAATTTCCAGTAATACGTCTTCAGGTAAGTAAAAGATTTAACCTGTAGAACAACTGCGGAAAAGTTTAATGTTTGCCAACAGAGATAAGCCACACAAGATTGTTATTAGCTAACCCCTGCTCATAATCCAAGAAATGAAACCTCTACCATTTACCCAGATCATTATTTCACAAAACTTTGCCATGAACTCATTTCAAAAGAAACGAACGATCCAGAACTGCACAAGACATAAAAGTTCCATCAGATATGGATACCAACTAAGTCTGCTTGCAGGTCCACCCATTCAAGTAAATATTACACCAATCTGACGGTATTGTGTTACTTTCATCGATTAACCTCTACAAGAACCTGGAACGCATAAAAGCCATAGGACTCCAAAACTCCAACACTCCGATACACCATTGGTCTCCAAAGAACTTCCCCGTCAACCCAAACTATAATCACCAACACTTCTATAGATTCAGATGGTTAGTAAGCCTTTCCGTTTCGTTATTCGTTCAACTAATTAACCCGAGACCGCATGTCTTGTGCGAAATTAGCGTTTGGAAAAATGTCACATCTGACAGGGCGGCTGGCTGACACCCTCTTAGTTATTAACTTCAAACGATAATCACTCTGGGGTTGGCTTACCACTTAAAAGTGTTCCGCATTCAGAAAAGCATGTGAAACCTCACATTAACTCGGTCTTGCCTTATCCCTGGGATTCCGATTCTCGACATACACAAGACAAACTAAACATGAACTTACTCTTACAAAACTCAATGCCGCTCCACTGGGATGTTGGAGGAGTCATCATCACTATCAACAACATCGGTGGTAGTCTCTAGTCACGTGGTGGAGTGATGGCGGTCTGGGTTAGGAAGCAGTAGCACCGCAGAAACTTTAATTTCAGTTCAAACAATGTTTGGACTCTTGTTACGCCCGCCGCACTGTGATATCATCTCGAAACTTTTTAATTGCTCCAGAGCAACCGCTCCTCGTTTGGGTGTTCATTTTTCTTTCTATTTTTCGTTTTCGTTTTCGTTTTTTTTTTTTTTTTAGTTTCTCCAATGCCTGGACATGGCTGTGCTTGTGCCTTGCCGAAGATGAGCTCCTCCATCAATTAATTACTATACCAGAACTAACAGCGGATAAATGGTTCGGACCGGCTGTACCCGGACTCGGTATATGACTATGCCTGAGTTCTGGATACGTCCGATGGATATCACGCACGTAGTATCTCGAACTTGGGGAATAAAAATGATGGAAATGATGACTTAATTACACTAATTGCTCAACGCGTGTAAGAGGCGTGGAGAGAGAGGGGCCATATACACTATCTGGAATAAGCCCAAAGCGCTCTTAAAGAAGCCAAAACCAAGAATCTCATGATAAGTGAAGGTCATTAATTTGATTGTGAGGCGGCGGCGGGCTTTTGGAATAGAAATCTGAGACCATAGATGGATGGGATACCCGGAGCTATCATTTTTCATCCGACGCTGAAGAATCCCATGAGCTCCATCCCATGAGTAGAAAACGAAACACATGCGCTCTGTGAATGGTGGAATGAAATTTGACGTATGAAGAGAATGTTAATTGTGGCGCCATGATATCGCTAATCAAGATTCAGATAATGCAATTGTACACCTTCGCCCATGGACCCTCCTTCTGTTTGAGGAGCAGATGGCTGATGCACTAGATCAACTAACACGAAGCTTGATGATGCTTAATGCTGAACAATTAATCACAGTGTTACACTTAAGTGGTCCATCTAATGGTCCAATTTGACAGGGATACGGATAGTTGTTCAGATAGCAACTTCTTTCTAAGACCACCATTTATAAGTAACTGTAAAGTTCATGAAGACAATTTTTTGGTGATTTTCCGAACGGTTAACCAATTGAAGGTAAATGGTTGTAATAATCGTTAGGATTCAGCGCAAGAAGCTTTCTGAGAGGAGATCCCTTGCAATGGGGTTGAAATCGTTTTGTCAAGTGAGGTTAAGTTTGGGGATAATTGCCTTGACATGGATAAAGGATGAACGACGTTGGTCTTCGAGTTCTAGTGTGACAATTACGAGGGACAATTTCGTTTTTATGAGTGAATTTGGGCCGATTTAAGGTTTGTCCCATTACGTGGTTATTGTGTGTGGTGCTACTATTTCGAAGTTGGATTCCGGAAAACGACTAGTGGTCGGAAGTTTGTGGTTCTAAGGTTCTCCCTTTTTTTTTTTTAGTAAAACAAATGTAACAGCCTTTGACTTTTGATGTTATTCTTGGAGAAAACCATGAGATGATAGTAATGAAAAGACGATGATGATGACAAGATATGGATTCAAAAATTGAGTGTTGATACATTAACAGGTACTTAACAGGCTAATAGGTTAGTTATGAAAGGCCCAGAGTCCTTTGAAAACCTGTATTTAAGTACAACTTTGAGGTACGATATAAATTACAGCTTGTCGATACTGGAATATTATCTCTGAATCACGGTGTTGAGACTGGTACGGAGTTCTTCAAATTGAATCTGCGAACTATTCGATCGACGTACGATGCCTAGCCGAAGCTTATAATTTTTGAGTTTCGATTCCGCATGATGTCCATTTCAACGTAGTAATCGCCTTTACCAAATGTGATTTGGAAAGCATTGCAAAGCTTCTTGATGAAGGAGTCAATTGCTACCTTACTGCATGAAAAAATTAAACCATCATCAACATATAGCAAAAGAATTACCTTTTCACCACAAGAACTCCCAAAGAATACACAAGGAACTGATTCCGATTGCTTTAAGTTACAATCTTGAATTCCATGCGTGCGAGGATTGCCTCAACCCATATAAACTTCCCTTCAACTTGAACCTTCTGGTGCAAAACTCCATCTGGAACCTTCATGAAAATCGTCTCGTTAAGGCTTCCATTAAACAAAATCATCTTGGCATCAAAGTGGACGATATCTATGTCATAAGCAGCCTAACTGAATCGTAGCGTACGACTGCGAAGAAATTTTTGGTGTAATCGACTCCTGAGCTTTGCGAATAGCCTTTGGCTACAAGTCGTGCCTTATATTTGGGATCTTCATTTGGCGTTGCCTTCAGTTTTAAAACACATTTAAAACCCGACGATGTCCCAGGTCTCGTTTTCATGCAATGATTGTAGCTCCTCGTCAATTTCACACATTGCTCCGATTGCATAGTTTCTTCGTACGAATATGGTTGAACAAACAAAGCCATGTATCCACTCTCAGTGTCATATGGAATAACTTTTTTTGGATTGCTACGTTAACGTCTTTCAGCCTTTTTTTCTCGTTGATATTTCCATTCCTCTGACTTTCATCCAAAAATGAAATCGTGTCCTCCTCTTTGACATCCTTAGCATAAGTTTGAGTCGATGATCCATTCTCACTGTCATCTGCACCGTAGCCATGAGGAAATGTGACATATTCGCTTCGAATGATGTTCATCACAGCTAACAACTAACCGTAATGTTCTTCGATGCTGGATCATAGAGTCGAAAATTCTTCTGCGTATCTTCGTTGTCAAACAGGTGAATCCTTTTTGCTTTAGCATCCCATTTTTTTGACTAACGTTTTTCGGAATATGCACAAATCAAGTCGTTCCAAAAGCTTTTACTGCTCGTATGGTGTCTGACTTGCAGCTAAACCACTGGAAATCATCATAGTCCGCGCTGATACTTGAGCAATTTGGTTTTCCCTTTCGATGCTACCATTTTGTTCAGGGATATAGGCAACAATTCGGTTCGAAATGACTCCATCTTTGGTCAACAATCTCAGAAGAGAAATATTGTCAAATCCCCTACCATTATCGCAATGTATTCTCTTTGTTTGTTAGTTGCAAACATTCCTGGTATGCGTCAGGAACTCCTTCGAGTGCTAAGATACTTGTTAAGTAAACAAATCTGAATCCGGTACCTTCGTCTTTCATTAGCATAAAATCACGAACGCCACCAATTCCTACTGCCTCCAAGGTCCGGCACAAGTCAACATGAATGCATTCGCCCTTCTCGGAAATACGATAACGTTTCTCCCGCAAAGGGTGGGATGCTTGGTGTACTTTTCCAAGCTGACATTCTTCGCAAAAAAAATCATTTCGATTAGTTAATCTAATTTCACTTACCACACCTTTTGAGCACATTAACTTGATAGCAGCAGCGTTTACATGACCAAAGCGCCAAAACCATTGCTGTAAAGTACCAAGATATTTTCGCTTGAAGAAAAGCATACAGATTCTACTTTTTCTTGTCTAAAGGCTATTCGGACTGTTGCTATCTCTATATCTAGTAGCAGATAGACTATTGTTGCTTTCATTAACCACGATGCAAGTTGAACAATGAAAAACAAGTTCACTTGTGCTTTCGGAACGTAGTGAACGCTTTCGACAACTCTCGATTCCCCTCTTCCATAAAACTAAGCTTCGATTTTGATAGTGCCAGATCCTTCAACGTCCAAGGTCTCACTATTTGCGGTTTTAACACCTTTATGCGCCCCATCAGAAGAAAATTTCACAAACCAGTCTCGTCGAATCGTTGTGTGCCGCCGAATCCGCTAACCACAAATCAGCATAGTCTGCAGAAAGAACAATGTCCGTTATCGCATATGCAACCTATTTGCTTCCTTTATTGCTTTTACCACCGATTTTTTACTTTTGGCTTTGTTTTCTAAACAAAAGCCCTTCCAGTGACCCACTTGACCACACAAGTATATTCTTTTTCTTTCTTGTGCCTGTGTGTATCGCACTAAATACCGCTTCATGTGCCTTTGTGTAAGCCCGTTGTGTCGGGTCGCATTCTGCCTTCTGCATTTGATCTTCTTCTAATTGTAGTTTTGATAGAGGCGTATCTATGGTCCGGCATTCTTTTCCATCACTCAAACCATTTGAGGTAATCGATTCATCGCCGTCCATTCTTAGGCTAAAAAGATCCTCATGCAACATAATTTGTACCTAATTTACTGACGATGCAGAAGGTTGTCAAACGAACTATGAACCGGACTCAGGTAGACAATGTGACTGCCAATCTATGCGAACGTGTTTTTCTTTTTCTCCCGTTTTAGGAGTTATGCAGTATCATCAATTTTAACTGCGACGAATACAAAGAGATCACCTTGGTTTACGTTATGCTGGCAAATGCAACAACGGGTCCATTACTGCAATGCTAACGGAGATTGGTCATATTAGCAGAACAATATCTGACAGAATAAAAAAGATTGAAGAATCAGTAAACTGCACTGACAGTATTGTAGAAGCCTACAAATCCACAGGAGGAAACACCGAAAACCAACTGGTAGCAAGCCGAAATCTGTTTAAAAAATAAGCTAATCACGACAACTAGAGTGAAGTGATCAAATATCATTTCGATGGATTGAAAACATTCCTAAAATAAATTTCGGCAACCATTAATCTTCTACGTACAAATCTCGGCTTATTTTTTTAATACTCCTCCAAAACAATACATCCGACCCCTCATCGATTAGATCCTACTCTTGATGACCCTAAAAATGATTGATATCAGCAAGGAACTCATAGCGACTCGGTTGACCGTTGCCGAATGCAGTAAATAAGTAAGATTGGCCCACAAAATCGATGGAATACCCGACAAAATTCAATTCAAAGCTAATGCAACTATACCTTCTGCCGCTCTAACAACGTAAATCGAAATCGAGTTGGCTTCAGCACCAAGTATCCAGCCCGCCGGCACTCCACACAAGCTGCCTAAACAATTCGGAACTTCATGGACCCGCACCGAAAGGAAAAGTTGACTCAAAAGCGGAAATCATACGGCATTCTACGTTAAAGGCGCTCTTTAACACCCTGATGCTTCTTGAGTGCATAACTTCTTTAACCGAAATTATGCTATCACCGTTAGCGAATGCCAGATGATTTCCCCTGCTGGCTACAGCAGTGCCAACAGCTTCAAAATAAACATTCCATCTAAATATTCGTGAATGTTCTCGACTGCCCTTGGTAAGGCCACAAAACGTAGGGAGATAAATATCACCAAATGGTTTGAGGAAAGAGAAAACCCACATATCGACCAAAATCCATAATCCCGGCCCTAATTTGAGGTTCAAAGCAAACATCTTCCCCAATTTTAGTCTTTTCTCCTCACTTATCCGACCAATCCATCGAACACCTAATTCCCCACGCTCCACCTAAACCTCTGCGCCAACGCAAGACCAAAAGTAGCGGAAGGTCTCCCTATCGACTCTATCAGTCTGAGGAACCGAGTCTCACACTTGTTGTCTTAAATTCTTTTCCCAGAATTGATGACCATTTGGGCCCGTGGAACTTCCGGCAATAGGTCCTCGAAATTTTGACGGATATTCTCCGTCTCTCCCACAAAAATATGACTGGAACGACTAAATCTGACGATCTTGCCGCCCAGTGCAAACAGTCAAAACGAGAAATTAGGTGGCCCGGAAATGCAGCCCTCAGAAACTCGATTGTGGCTAGTGCAGTATGTGCAGTTGCTCCATCCTATTGGAACCACGTGTTCTCTAGTTAAAATTAATCGACTTGAGGAAAGAGAAAGTCGATGCTGTTTCCAGCGTAAATAGCACGGCATACAACAACTTTGAGCGGTTGTAATGGCTCTTCGTGGGTGCCTCAGAAGTAATAATTCTGGCTGTTTGATGAATACCCTGATTAGAAATGACAACGCGACTTTTTTAGGTTTTGACAATTTATTTCTTAATATAATCCCCTTTGAACTCGATACACTTTTCCCAGCGGTGCTGAAACTTTTTAACCCCCCCGTATAGTGAGACTTTTGTTGGGCTGCAAAATACTCCTCTGCGGCAGCGATTATTTCCTCGTACGAGCCGTACTTTTTCCGGCGAGCGAACTTTTAGGGCTTGTGAGCAAACAAAGTCGCTGGGAGTCAAATCCATAGAATACAGAGAATGGGGGAGCATACCGTAGTGCAATTAGACCAATTTGGTTGTGGCGACTGCCAAACATGGTCATTTTTTCTTCAAATCGGCGTTGAATCTGCCCAATACATCGACGTAGTATGCTCCTCTTATTGTTTTCCTCTTGTCCAAATAGTCAACGTGGATCACACCTCGCGCGTCCCAAAAAACAAGCGCCATCACTTTTCCGCCTTCTTTGGAGCATTATTCTTTGGTCTCTGGTATGTACAAATGAATCCATGTCTCATCGACGGCCACGAAATGACGCAGAAACTTCTCCGAATTTAGATATCACAAGCACGTCTTTGAAGTGGTCTCACTATTGCGGTGTGAGCAAACGCGGCACCCATCGCTCATGGTCAAAATCTCATGCAGGATATAGCTAACGCATTCAATTTAGTTGCTTGATATCTCATCCAATTACCGAATTTCACTCGGCGGTCCGCCAATATGAGATCATGGAGTTTGTTTACGGTTTCCTCTCTGGAAGTCGTTTGTTGGCCACCTGGGCGCGGTTCATCAAAAACCGACATGCAGCCACGGCAAAACTCTGCGAACCAAACGACCATTTTTAATGGGTGCCACAACAAAGCTAAGCGTCGGATTGGCAGCCGGGCCAAAAGAGGGTATACTTAATGATGGTACACTCGTTTTGGCTCAGTAGCGCTACCTATCTTTTAATCCGGGTACTTATCAAATAGATCTTTTATATATCTACAGAGAAGGAAATTGGCCTCGTTGCTCATGATAATTTTCGATGAAAAGTTGTCTCCCTTGTGGTCGAGAGTCAGAATAGCTTGAACGTAGGTTACACGCGCTTGGCGGTCAAAAGCTAACAGCTGAGGTACTGTCTCCACTTTGTAAGGGAAATTATCTGTGAAGACTGCCCAGTTGCGTGGCCCGTCATGGGTTGATACTCCTGGGCCCTCTATGACATCTTCAACCACAGCTGCGATATTCTCATCAGAATGGCTGCTCCGGGGCCGGGCTGCCAGACCTGGCAGCATCTCGTGTTGTTTCATACTCTTCTGGGGGAGCGGCTAAACGTCGTAGTGCTTTCCCAGTCGGTGTCGGACGACATAGAAATCTTCGCTGAAATTCACGCTGCGCCAACACCACCGACGAATTATTTGCGACACCCAGTATGACCAGTATTCTAGGTTCTTTAAAAATTGACATAACAGCCAGGTACCAGGTTTTTCATTTCTCATTCGCTGCAGATCCTAATGATGGATGCTCTCGGAGGTACCTTGCATGTGAGTTGAGTACGGATGTATGTACTTTGTCCTGCACTTTGTAGCTTCAAATAATTATTGAAATTAATATATAAGGTGACCAGATAAGAACAAGGACGGTGTGAGATATAAAATTGATTCTGTGTGTAGCAGCGCATCATTCAAATGCCGCCTCGGCTTCGCTGGCAGTGCTTCAAGCGGTCAGACCGATTTTTGTCTGAAATAGTTTGTCGAATGTTGGCCTCGAGCTCGTCAATAGCGGTTGGCTTGTTAGCCTAGACTAAAAACTTGACGTAGCCCTAGAGAAAATAAGCGAGTTGTGTTAAATCGCATAATCGCGGCAGCCAATTGATGAATCCTCGCCGTGAAATGACCCTGTCGCCAAATTGCTCCAATACAAATACGAGCGTTGCATTGCCAAACAAGCATGGTATGTAGCGCTGTCTTGTTGTAACTAGAGCTGGAATATATCAATGTTGTCGAGGTCTGTTCACAGAAAGTATGTTAAGATCGCTCTATACCTGAGACCATTGACGGTAATGATGTCTGCTTACTAATTTTGAAAGAAAAAAGGTCCGATGATCTTTGTGGATGTATTGATGCTTAGCCGAGCACTTGTGGACTGTTTTCGCTCCAATAATGGAAATTTTGCTTGTTGAAATTTTTAGTGAGCAATTAGTGAACCCACGGCGTTGGCTATGGTCGTCCGGCTTCAATTTTGCATCAGCAAAAACATATACCGATATAAGCCCAAATCAAACCGCAAATTATACCGGGTTGACTCTGATATCGACCGACCTCACCACGAAATTCACGTTGCGTATTTACAACTAAGCCAGGATTTCAATAATATTTTCTAAAAATGTTCTCATTTTCGGCAAGCGTAAAATGATGCACGATAAAATGGCAAACCTTATTGAATATTTTGACAGCTAGATGGCCTTGGTATCTTTGATAGCCGCTGAAACATGACATTTGGAAAAACTATCATTCCTATTTGCTCACTTACATATTTTAACTTCTTTTTGTATCTTTTATATCTTAGGTTTCTAGCAACTGGGGAATTGTAATTATTAATTTCATTTGGGATCTTCAGATATAGAAAAACTTATCACAGAAGTGTGCTCAGCCATATGAAATGTACTAGTTCTCATATATTGTATATGAAGGAAACAAATATACAACAATAGGTTGATATTGCAAGGAATTTCGAACAAGTGTGGCAGTTTCCAAATGGCTTAAGATGCATAGATGGGAAACATATCCGTAAATAGTGCCCGCAAAATGCAGACTCAGAATATTTGAACTATAATCAATACCACTCAATTGTTCTTCAAGCTCTAGTAGATGCAAAAGGAAATTTTATTGCAATTGGGCAATTGAATTTTCCTCGAGATCATCAATTTTTGAAAATTATAGCTTTAAATACCCATACGCTTTGATCAGAAATAAAGCTTATCCATTATTTAAACGTAAACTGAAACCAGTTGCTTGCAGAAATTTAACTCAAGAGAACCGAATTTTTAATTATCATTTATCAAGGGCACGAAGATTGATAGAACGATGGACAAGTTAATGCTATTCACAATGAATTACCTAAAGTTTTCATTGCCACTCATCGAGCTGAGTGTAGTGAATTCTCAAATCGCCCAACAAACATTGCACTTGAGATATGAAAAGAGTGTAAGATGTAAGATGTTCCCTTACAAAGTGGAGACAGTACCTCAGCTGTTAGCTTTTGACCGCCAAGCGCGTTTAACCTACGCTCAAGCTATCCTGACTCTCGACCACAAGGGAGACAACTTTTCATCGAAAATTATCATGAGCAACGAGGCCAATTTCCTTCTCTTTAGATATATAAAGGAGCTGTTTGATAAGTACCCGGATTAAAAGATAGGTAGCGCTACTGAGCCAAAACGAGTGTACCATCATTAAGTATACCCTCTTTTGGCCCGGCTGCCAATCCGACGCTTAGCTTTGTTGTGGCACCCATTAAAAATGGTCGTTTGGTTCGCAGAGTTTTGCCGTGGCTGCATGTCGGTTTTTGATGAACCGCGCCCAGGTGGCCAACAAACGACTTCCAGAGAGGAAACCGTAAACAAACTCCATGATCTCATATTGGCGGACCGCCGAGTGAAATTCGGTAATTGGATGAGATATCAAGCAACTAAATTGAATGCGTTAGCTATATCCTGCATGAGATTTTGACCATGAGCGATGGGTGCCGCGTTTGCTCACACCGCAATAGTGAGACCACTTCAAAGACGTGCTTGTGATATCTAAATTCGGAGAAGTTTCTGCGTCATTTCGTGGCCGTCGATGAGACATGGATTCATTTGTACATATCAGAGACCGAAGAATAATGCTACAAAGAAGGCGGAAAAGTTATGGCGCTTGTTTTTTGGGACGCGCGAGGTGTGATCCACGTTGACTATTTGGACAAGAGGAAAACAATCAGAGGAGCATACTACGTCGATGTATTGGGCAGATTCAACGCCGATTTGAAGAAAAAATGACCATGTTTGACAGTCGCCACAACTAAATTGGTCTAATTGCACTACGAAATGCTCCCCCATTCTCTGTATTCTATGGATTTGACTCCCAGCGACATTGTTTGCTCACAAGCCCTAAAAGTTCGCTCGCCGGAAAAAGTACGGCTCGTACGAGGAAATAATCGCCGCCGCAGAGGAGTATTTTGAAGCCCAACAAATGTCGTACTATACGGGGGGGTTAAAAAGTTGCAGCACCGCTGGGAAAAGTGTATCGAGTTCAAAGGGGATTATATTAAGAAATAAATTGTCAAAACCTAAAAAAGTCGCGTTGTCATTTCTAATCAGGGTATTCATCAAACAGCCAGAATTATTATTTCTGAGGCACCCACGAAGAGCCATTACAACCGCTCAAAGTTGTTGTATGGCGTGCTATTTACGATGGAAACAGCATCATGCCTTATTTTTCCGAAAACTGCTGTGGACTACGAGCGCTACAGAATCATGCTCAATGACTTTCTCTTTCTTCAAGTCGATTAATTGAAACTAGAGAACATGTGGTTCCAATAGGATGGAGCAACTGCACATACTGCACTAGCCACAATCGAGTTTCTGAGGGCTGCATTTCCGGGCCACCTAATTTCTCGTTTTGACGGTTTGCACTTGGCGGCAAGATCGTCTGATTTAGTCGTTCCAGTCATATTTTTGTGGGAGAGACGGAGAATATCCGTCAAAATTTCGAGGACCTATTTCGGTCCTCGGTTCTCAAATCGCCCAACAAACATTGCACTTGAGATACGAAAAGAGTTTGTGAAGTATTTTTAAATATTGTTAGCGTTACTACATCTACCTGTATACCAAAACTGTGCACTAATTTAACTGATCCAAGTAAACAAAACTGAAGTTATTTCCTTTAAGTTTAACAGAAAGTTATCGGCTTATCCTTAACGTACGCTAAGGAGACCAAACCTTGAAAAGTATTCTCGAAGCATGCCAGACTATAGATACATCGAATTGATAATCTGAACTAAGTTCTCGACCTTATTGAGGGAGAGAAATCCCCCGGAAAACTAACTGAACAACTGAAAAGTCGGTTGTCCAGTAAGATAAAACTCATGTAGATCGCGCCCTCCGCGATAGGATGTAGATTTTAGAGAACTTGAGTAAGACCGAAGCCAAAATAATCTCTGAAGCCTTCTTGGAGTTTGAAGAGTGAATTTTATTTAAAATTTTCTGAAAATTTAGAAACCCTCTGTCATCAAAAAAATAATTCAGACAGAAAAGCTGATGGCACCTAACTATACTAATTCAAATACAGAATCTCTCTATCTAATACAAAAGACCCACTTCCTAGGTGAACTGATCAGAACCAGCCTACAACCAGTGCCCACTACCGATGCTGAAAGTGAGCTGAGTATCGAAACGTGTCGTATCTGGTATCTGCGTATGTTTCCTTCAAACCGCCTGGCACCGAAGGCGTATGAATATCCATTTATGGTACAAAAAGGCAACTCTGAAGAGAATCATCTCGGTCGACTTACTACTTTACGCTCTCAATATTTGCAGACATGTGCACATGATGTAGCCGGACATTCTGTGGCATCATTCCTCGTAACTATCTGCTCTACACTTTGGAAACCCTAAGGCTTAAGGCTGCACTAAAAATGTACTATCAGTCAATCCTCTCAAAACTGACGATGTTCCCTTTATGGAAAAGAAGGAGTTAATCGTTCTGATTCCTCTACCACTTAAAGGGATCACTATCCGTTTTCCGACGAAGCTAAGTATTTTTCTTGTTTATATCCCAAATCACAATGGGATCTTGGGAAATAAAATCGACAAACATTCCAGGCTAGACTCAGAAGACAGTTTTTCAGAAACAACTGCGTCTTCAACTTAAGTTACAAATGAGCACAACTGGTAAATGGTATGATTTTCTATGTTCCCGGTAGACCGAACGAATGCTTTCCGACGTCTCTAAAAAGTCGGCGAATTCTTGCTGTCCCTAGACAAAAATTTTTGTTGTCTTTATATTTACGTTGTTTACGACACACGCTCGACGCTATGAGAACAGTGGACTAGTTCACCTTTCAAGTGCAGTTGAAACTATGTATATCATCCGTATCTGTCGGTAGTTGACTTATTACAATCCGTCTATTTGAAAATCTTTTCACTTTCCTCTGTTGATGAGGTAATAGGGTCCAATAAGTCTCCAATTTTGTTCTAGGAACTCCATATCGGAGGATGTTCATTCAAATGCTCAATCGCCTCGCCAATCAATCGTTAAAAACCAAGCCTGGAAGGACTTTTAAATGAGGAACATTCCTTCACTATTACATGATATTTTGTCATAATCATCTATTCAGCATGACTACCCTATGCAAATTCTAGTTCTAAGAACCCGAAAAGTGCAGTCCGAAAAACTTCAAACAAAGGTAGACCGGTATCTTCTTGAGGGTCACCTAGTGCTGAACATTAATATGTTTGCTGTGTCAAAAAAAAAAAAAAAAACATTTTTCTCATCTACTGATTCTGTTCTATTATCAATAAAACTATTCCTTTCAATGACGTATTCTTGGTACAATAAAAGAGCCGATGACATTCTGTAAGACTTGTGACATTTCATGACAACCATTTCCCCAAAATCTATAAACCTATTGTTTTGCTATTTCGTGCTACGTCATTGCACATCCTATCGCGCACAATTTCCATAGAAACCCCCCATTAAACCCTTCTGAAGAATTCAAAGCCAAAGCATTGAACCATCAAACCGAAAACTACAATACTTAAACTGAATCCATGAGCTACTTCCGCACTTACTATGGTACTCTGCTGCTCTAATACTCTGTTAATGTGTGGCGATAAAATTAATTTCATAGCAAACCTACGCTCATGCACTGGTCGGGTATTGTCGGGGAACACTTGGTCTACAATGCGCGTACTTTTGATAGCCTTGCTAATGTTTCCGCCTCATAACAGCTAGGCACAGAGACACTATTGCTTAGAAGTAATCAATTAGAAAGCAATTGTCACGCAAGAATGCATTCCTCAATGCAATAGTCGTACCATAACCTCTACTCCCCTTACACGCTTACCCGTCACACTTGAATCCACCTAATGCCAGTGACCTCAATTTTGTGCCGCCGCACAGCATGTCACAGTTTCAAGGCAGGCTATGAAACTGCATCGATCGCGTTTCTCAAAAACCCCGACGCTGATGTCCACTCACACACTGACTCTATAGGAATAGCTTCAAGCTGCAAGTTCCAAGCCCCACGCAGGAACAAATGTTTGCAATTAAAGGAAAGGACGTTTACAAAACGCGTCCATTACATGCAATCACTTCCATCGTTTGAACGTGCGCACCCACCTGGAGATCCTTGGTTTGTGGCAAATGTCTAAAACTGGGACTGGGGTATGGACGTGCGCCCACTTTGACCAAGAGACCAACGTAAGTGGTCCCTTTAAGTCAGTCACTGGCGGGTATTGGAGCGAAGAGTGGGCGCGCTTTGTGAAGTTACCTCCGATGCAGGTTGCTTGCCAATACCTTGATTATCCGGAACACACAAACGCACACCTGAATTTAGAACGTTGTCGGATTCGGAGATCAAAGACGTGCTGATGCGTTTGGCGATTCTGTTTTTGTCGCCAGAGTAGGTGTGTTGCCGTTGGGTGAGTAACACAACATCGTTGTCGACATTGTCCGGAAATTCATGTTTAAAACTCATCCATCGTCCATCTGCATTTGGATATTAGGTTGTGGATGTTGGATGCTGGATGCGTTTGGATGTTTGAGTTGATTCATGCCTTATGCGCGCCAAGATTGTATGTTATGTGTGTTGGATTCCAGGAATGATGTTGGTGTTCGCATTGTGGCAATGCAGGCGACTATCCGTGGCAATGTGCTGTAGCTAAAGACATCTTGTTCCAGAAATAAGCGGTAGGTCTGAGTTCTGGTTAATCGTGGATAGGGAATTGGTTTGGCCTACAGCAATTTCAAGTCAATTGAGTTGTTATGGCGGGCATGTCCGTCAATGACTGTGATAAGTCGACAACGAAGATGAAAATGTCATATGGCTATGGCGGTCATAATACACTTGAAATACAAACCGATTAACGCAGTTCGAAAAAGGGAGACTGGGGAAACTGTGGGAAGTTCTTAAAAGTAAATGCTTTAAGGTGGTGAGATGTCTTTGTCTTTTGGAAGGCAGTACTAAACTCAACTTGACTCTGTAACCGCAGACGCTAATTGACAATACCAATCAAGTTTGGATCATCTTTAATTTGCCCCGAGTTCCATCAGAAAAATCGAAATAGAGTACCCTCTTGGCGAGGGTCTTATTATTCTCTCACTGTGATCCAACTGCATTCTTGTTCAAACCTACAACATCGATATCATTTCAGAAAAACTGAATTAAGGATAATGGGTGACAAGTGATGCCTTACCATACTTTCGATTGTATAATATGTAACATAGAGTTGGCGAATAAGGTGTGGATGTTGATAGGTCTATAAGGATATCCTTCCTTGTACATCAGCCAAATAATTCTAAGCGTCCATACTTAGCCATAGTTTCCGATGAACAAATCCTGAAAACGGTTTGGTGTATAATTATTTGCAAATCATCTCACTCTGCCTTAAACTAGGGCATTTAGGTTATTTGTGCCATCAGCCTATCTATACTTTGTTCAGTCTAGATTTTGGATCTTTACCTCATTGTGAATCGCCGGTTGAAAATATTCGGTTTTATCGTTCAAGTTTAATGGTTTATTCCGACTGTAATTTTGGTCATTTTGCCGTTGAACAATCTGCAATAAGTTTTAGTTTTGTATTGCATTCTGATGGGTGATAAGATATGGCAATTCCGGAAGAACTGTGCCCCTTTTCTTTCACTTCTCCAGCTTCTGGAAAAAATGTTGTGAGGAATACTCAATTCTTACCCCGTGATGATATTTCTCAGTTTGGATATGTTTCATTTTCTGCGGTTGTTCAGTTCTCTTGATCATTTTGGATGAAGTACGTGTATGGCCCATGTGAGCCTAGAAGTCTAGAAGTCTTAAAGTAGTCTTACGAGTCCACTTATGTCTGGCCCCAGAGAACAAGTGAAAGTCTGCCATTCGTTTGGCATAGGACATTGACGGCTTGATGTTGTCGAGTTGCTTACTATTTAAACCGGACCAGTTCCCTGGGACGTCCAAGTGTCCCAAAATCAAACAGCGTCTGATTGATTGTATGCTGTTTAGCTAGCTTATTGAAAGATGCTTGTCAGTTCTAAACAATCTCGAGTTAGCGGTCTCATCGCTGGTTGACTCTCTATCAATGTATATTGTCTATGTGAGTAAATTGAAAGAATTGTGTATGCACAGGTCATCAGGGGACACAACGCCAATGTCCTTGACTTCCTCAGAGCCATATGTGAGCTATATTGTCACCGTTCTTTTATATGTGAACTTTAGGCAGATTAGCCAAGGCAACAATGCATCGTGAGTAACATGACAATTTATCTTAGCAGTTTGCAATACTTCCATAATTAGAATTGATTGCAATATTTATGCCAAGAAACTTTCAGCTGGCAAATGGAGGTAAGTTCTAAGAGCCCCCGTTTTAGAGATTCCTTACAAGCCAGAGATACTTATACAAGCAGGTTATTGCATTTTTTCTAACAGGTTGACATCAATCAGTATTTCCATGCAGGCCACCAAATTGCCTACCATGAATAAGAATTGGTCTCACGATGTTGCATAACTTTGGGTTACAAGCTCCCTTGACAGCAATAAACAGTGCCGGCAAATACTACTTGAAATAAAGTGACGTTTCAATTAGTCGTATGAGCAGAGCAGTCTCAGCGATTTTTCTTTTATATAGACAAGCTGGCAATCGGACGGTTTTCTATTATTGGAACTCCACTCCACGATCAAGCGAAATTTATAGCATTAGTTGCGTCACATCTGATTACTTCAAAGCGTCTATACCACTGACCTGTAGCACTTGATGTCGGTTGTACTGTGCCTTTGCATCAACCAACAAGTGTCTCCAGTCAGCTCGATCTTTAGCTCCAGTTTCGCACTCCACGTTGAGTGAAGTTCCTTGCACTTATGTGTACCACCTGAATCACGGACTTCCTCTAGTACGCTGTCCCTCGACGGATTCCAAGACTTTTTAGACGGAAGCATTGGTGTCCATTCGCTGTAAATGACTGAGCCATCTCAGTCCTTGGACCTTCACTCTTCTAGCTATATATCTGGTAGAGTTTGTCGCTCTACCCCCTCCTCAACTCACCGTTTATGTAGACGGGGCCAAAAATAACCGAAAATTTTGCTTTCAAAGCAAAAAAGGGTACAGCTCGTCTATTTTCGATAAAGTCCATGCATCTGAGGAATAGAGCACGACCGGCACTCTTAAGTTCTTATATGGGGACACTTTTATTGTTCATTAGAGGGATTTGCTAGTCAATTGCCTTCGTACCCCATAGAAGCAGCGATTGACAAGAGTTATTCTTCTTTTGATCTCAGCGGTGGTGTCGTTGTCTGAATTGATAGCGGAGCTTAAGTAGATAAAGCCATTAACTACCTCAAATTTATATCTGTCGAGGGTGGCGTTCTGTCGACCGCATATATGTTACTTTGTCTTGACATCATTGACCGTTAAACACGTCAATGGCCAATGTGGCGAAAGCGCCCGCAATGGTTTCATTCGATTACATCAATGTGAGTATGCGAGTAATTTGAAAGATTGTGCCCCTTTGTCGATTCGTAAGTTTTGCACTATTCTTTCAAGAAGGGTGTTAGAGAAATCGCACGACAGCACATCGCCTAGTCTACATCTCTTTTTGATATCAAAGGTCTCGATGAGTTTTTTAACTTAAACGGTCGGGTTTGGCAAAGATGTCAAACCAAAACCACTGTCGCATGCGGCCTTTAAACCGAAGAATACGTGGTGTTGACGAACATCTATGTTAGGTGTTCATGCAATACGGCAGATAGGATCTTGTAAGCAATGTTTAGAAGACTGATGCCTCTGTAGTTGGCGCAGCTCAGAAGGTCTCCTTTCTTGAGGATCGGGCAAAAAATATTAAGGTTCCATTCACCCGGCATACTTTCGTCCAACCATATTTTACAGATCATTTCGTGTACGAGTATACTTCTTACCAAATCATCGCCTGCCGCTTTGAAGAGATCTTCATCCGGAACGTCCGCTTAAGCAGTTTTGTTGGATTTAAGCGTATGCATGGCTATCTTCGCCTTATTCAGGTCGGATAGATGGAATCGTTCAGGTTGAAATGTTCATTCTGCTGATAGCCATATTTGGCTCGTCATCGTCGTTATACAGTCTACAGAAATGTTCTTTCTCTTGTTCGTCTCTACAGGTTTCAGTTCGGGGCTTGTACCCGTGGTATGTTTTTTTTTCCTTTTAGTAAAACTTCCGAATCTCATTACTGTCGTAATATTTCTCAATTTTCTTGACAGCGCGCTTCTCATGGTCCTTTTTTTTCCTCCAGAGAAGCCAGTGTTCGTCTCTCCCTTTCTGCTCGTAGAGTTTTCGCTACATGTGCTTGTCGGCCCTGTGAATCATAACATATCAAAGCGGCATATTCGATGGCTTTTTGGCAAATTTGCCACTGCTCTTTGATACTTGATCATGGTAGCAGAGTACCTCTAAAGGGATTAAGGGAGACTCGATCGGAAGAGGATTTGGCGATCTCTAGCGGTTGTAGCCATTCGACGTCTAACTTTCTCACAGTACTACCTTGGCTCTGCGATCTGCAATCGTAACTTGACTAGAACAAGGTAATGGTCTGAGTCGATGTTGCCCCCTCGAAACATTCGGACGTGAATAAGACTGAAAGAATAGCTTGTGTCGATTGTAATTTGGTCTACCTGGTTGACTGTGACTTATGAATATCAAGATGTGCGTGATAGCTACGGCAATGTTTCGCCTCGCCGCATAGTCTGTTAGCCTGAATCCATTATTACATGTGGTGTCGTACAGGCTATGAGTTCCGACAGTACTATAAAAGATGCCCTCTCATCCTAGCTTTGCATTAAAGTCGCTGGGGACAATTTTAATGCCTAGCACTGCTTGTAGTCTTGTTCAAGAGCTCGTAGAAACACTGTGGCGTAGTCATATTTTTGGTCTAAAGGGGCGTACGCGCATATGAGGCTAATGTTAGTGAATTTAGCCTTAATACGGATTGTTAGAAACCGCTCGTTAATTTGCCGGAAACTTAAGATTTCTGGTCTAAGTTCGCCTCTAATAAAGAATTCGCATTCAAAAAGGCGCTGATTTTGCCATCGATGCCATAGTATAGGCGTCGCAGTTTTCTATCCTTTTTGTCAAGCCTATTGTATTTCTTAGATGGCGGTAACATCTACTTTGCAGCAGTCCAGGGCCTCCGCTGGTTGTTCGGCTGCACGTGGCCTATTATGAAACCTAACATTCTACGTGAAGATACGAAGTTCGTCGTCTTTGTTGTCAATAATTGATTATTCCGTATCCGAGGCTGCTGCTTCCTAAATTATGTTTGTGTTCTATGACCGCGTGATTACCCCGCCGGCACAGCCCCCAACTTAGAGAGCTGTCTCCATTATAGACACCCCTAGGACGAGGGGTTAGTCAAACCGAAGCCAGTAGCCCATTCGCGGATGTGAGCGTTGCCTTTGGTGTATTAAGTGCTTAATGCTATAACGTACCATAGCATGGTAGTTTAGTGAACCCCTCTCCAAATCTCCTTCCCGAGAAGCTTCTTTTTACAGCATAACACTAGGTCTGGTAATCTTAATAAGTCAAGTTCAGTTTTATGTAGTCATCAGCATGACTATGTACTGGTTTTCCACCAATCCACCAACGAAATCGTCTGTTCCGCCAAGTGCTTCTAAGCCTAAACAACTATTTATCATGCCTTTGCTTTCTCAGGTAAAGTTGCAATCTAACCAGATTTTTTTGTAGAAGTTCGCTTATAACGAAAAATGTGTTTCTTCTGCGCGTATATGCCACCTTGTTGGGGGCTTTGTGAAAGCAAGAGTGTTTGTATGGCATTTTTATCAAAGATTGTGTTTGGTTGTGTCTTTGGAAAATCCCAATTGTTTTGCCTATTTGCTCATCAAGCAGAGTGGTTTTTGGCAGTCCAACTGTCCCTGCTTTTATATCTTACTCGTCTCAGCTGTCGTTTGCTAAACTAAACGGGCACTACAGAAAGCATTTAAGATGGCTTTTTAGCTGCTTAAATAGGAAGAGAAACAGGGCTCGTTGGAACCTAAGGATTTATCCAGCCTGCTGTGTCAGCTTACCTACCAACAGGAACATGCTTTTATTGAATGGACCGTTATTTTCAGCTACTCAGCGAAGGTCATGGGGAGACGTCAATGGACTCTTAAGTCATGAACATTCAACCTTCTCTAATGACACTATCAATGAAGAGAACCTGCTCGCTTTTGAAAGTTTTTTCCATAAATCTGCAGTAGGTAGATGCATTGGATGGTTTATTAAAACATTTTTTTGAATTTAACAGTGGTGACCAAGAACACAGTGTTACGCAGTTCATATTTTGAGTTAGCTCAATTGCAATAACTGTTTCACCCATCACTGGATATCGTCTGGGATAGTAAAATAAAATACCGCCACTCCTCTGAATGTAATTCACTTCTACATTAATTTCTACAAAGACAATTTCCCTAAAGCAACATGAGACAACAAACAAGAAATAAGAAACAAGGAACAACTCCTTTATGCACTTCTTGCAAATCACTCTCCGGGGATGTGTAACATTTAACGTGCAACACACAAAAACAACTCTTAAGTTTCATCGTGTAAAAGCATTTTTGTTATCGTCCTTTGTCAGATTATATGAACGCTCATGAACACATGAGCGACACAACACAATTGCGAAGGTGGTGGGGGAGAGAGGGGTAGTGGATTGTAATGAGAGATCATATGAAATGAATTCTTTCATGTACCACACACAAAACAAACGACAAACAAACATAACACCGGCCTCCTTGGGGGTTGTAATATTCTTTCTCAGTTAACCCTTTTTCTTCGGCTCATTACAACCCGACCACCCCCAAAACTGGAGTGTGTACTAGTTTACTGCTAGGGGTAAACAAAACTTACCGAATACACTATGAACACACGAGTCCTTGGTAACACTTCAAGCATCGCATTCACACGACATTTTCAATTTGTTACACATGCATATGAGTCGAGGAAGGAATGATTGTATGGCCTATAAGTTGGAGGTAGGGGTGAATAAAGTTTATTTTTCGGGAGGGCCGCTATGTAATGAATAACATTCTCAAGATGGAAATTCATGTTTTAGTTGTTCTTGTTAGTAACATGATTTTAAGGGATGCAAGTGGGGTTGGAAACTAATTTAAATTTCATGTGACATACTGCCACGTATTGCTTAGGGTGGAACTCTTAGGAAGGGGGATAGTATAAATTATACGGTCAGGTGGAACTGTCACATTATTTACAAAAGTCCAAAAGGAACATTTCCTTAGAAGAATTTGACAAATCAATTTTGTACGTTTCCTATTCCCGAAGGTGACTTGACTTGCTTCCTGACTATGGGAACTCTGATGAGAGAAAATCCCTTCTTAAAGCCCACAAACAGTAATATATCTTCCAGGCACTGAATTATTATATCAGCCAACTTTTAAGGAAGAAGATAAAGGAAGGACGACCCAAGTTTAGCTTGGTTTGGGGTACTATCCCATGTAAGAAGAGGGTCAGCGTCTTCATTTTTTTCTACTTACTTCTGTACTTATCCCTGTTTGAAGAGGGCTCAATGGACACCTTAGATTGGTGGAAAATGGGAGTCGACAAATGAGACAAAAGGACGAAGCATATAATTTGTTACCTGTGATTAAAGTCTCCTTAAGAGGGTACACACCAAAATTATAATACACGAACCGGAAGATAAATATTTATTTGAGATGATGTTGTATTTAGACGAACTTGTCTGAGATGGATGCAAATTATTTTTGTCGGATCAACCAAAATGTGTATAGCTGAAGGGCAGGGAGCAGAACGACTTTGGAAAATTAAAATCTGTCAGGGAAGTTAATTTTACGAGGTTTTTGGGTTATGGGATAGCAAAAGTTGATATCCTTAATGAATCAGGTGTAAATGGTGGTTTTCGGTTTCATTCTCACTTCTGTTGGATTATTTTAGTGGATTACGTTATTACGTTACTTAATTATTTTGGTGGCGCTGCATTCCAGGGTGGGCCAGGATCTCGGCTTACCAAGACCTTTACAACTTCCGTACAGTTCGCCACTAAGGAATCTCCTCCATTCTCCACTCTCCTCGAAGCCACTGGGAATATTACCATTTGCTTCTGTCGGTGTTCAAGTTTCTGTGCCGTTGACTGGGACGAACAGGCTATTAAGTATAAAATTTTGTCCTTGAATGTCTAAAGAAGCAATGATTAGCAAGTGTGATTGTTCAGATTATTTCCGCGCTGGTGACGTTATCGGAATTTATGGAGAAGCCGAAGTATAGTATATAAAGCTTCTTACTTCTTTAGAGTTGTAGATATTCTATGCTAGTTCTGTCCTATGCATCGTTGGTGTATGTCCTATCATCATTTGAGCTTGGTCAAAAATAGGCATGGGTCTGTATAGTTCGGCTAGAAACCACCATATGAGACATTTAAATAGAGGAAGAGGTGGGGTATATCGATTTGGAGCACTTTGGGTTTGTCCAACATCTGCTGAAATGTCAAAATTTGATATAAAATGGACTCTTCTGATCTAAAACAAGTTGGTAAATTTTAGTTAAGTGATTCATCCGCAATGCATCGTAAGCAAAGCGACCCGAAAAACGAGCTTCTAGCTGTTGTGACAAACGATCTGTCGTCTGACAATAGGCCAGTGGAAAAACGCCAAGGAGAAGTTCCTAGACGCCTTATGGAAGAAACTATCCATCACATTGGACACCTTTTTGCACCTAACACCGCTTGATTTACAGATCAGAAAACTTGTTGGCAACAGTGCGATACGATTCACTAATTTGGCTTACTTCAAGTGTAGTTGTTTCGAACACGGCACAGTCCTGGCGGAGCTATTGCCAATTCTAATGGATGAAATTCCTTGCTTGATCGATTTCGACATTCAGTATAATATAACATATCCGCAGAGGGAGGCTGGCTTAAAAATGCAATAATGAGGTCAAATGAAATTGCAATTTTCATAGATGCCTCGAAAACAGAGAAAGGAAGAGATTCTGGTATCTTCTCAGAAGACCCAGACCTAAGAGTGTCTATAAAACTAGCGGACGTAAGCAGTGTCTTTTAATCAGAGGTTCTGGCTGTCTGCAGGGTAGCTGAGCTAGCTAGGCCGCACTTAAAGCAATGGAATCGACCAACATCAATTCTGATGTAGTCAGGAACTATCGCACAGTGCTCAAAGCATTATGCAGTCAGAACTGGTTGAAACTGTGATGAGTGCCAGGAGACTGCGGTATAGAGAGAAATGAATAAGTAGATGAGCTTGTAAGAAAAGGAGGGTTATTCGATAATAGTGAGACTGCAAACATTACCCCACCACTTTGCATAGTAAGGGGTACTGTAGATAAATATATCATAAAGACTGCCAATCTAGGGTTGTGAAGTCGTGGAGACTCAGGGCATTCAAGGATCTATTTAAACTTTTTAAAAGCAAAATACCTAGGAAGTTAATCAAATTAAACAGAGATAAGCTTAGGACAATAATGGGAATCTTGGCAGGACACTGTCTCTTCCGAAAACACACAAAGAGGCTTAAACTTTGAGATGCGGATTCGGCAGTTAATTTTGCGCATTGACCATATAGTTGTACAGCGATTCCCAGCCTCAAACTCAAACACCTGGGCTCCAAAGTACCTGTGACTAAATTGGTGTAAAATGTTGCATATCAAGATGACATTAAATACGTCTTCTTGTTGGATGAAGTTGCATAAGTCGGAAATAATTAGGAGTTCCGGTCGATGGGATACCTTAAAGATTATGCTCGTCATATCAGTTGCGCTAATAATTTAAAGATACGTTTTCTTCTGCAGATGATGGTTCAGAGCTCTGTAGTATTTTCTATATTATCTGGTTCATTTACAAATTCATCATACAATTATAGTTTTATTTGTCCAGTATTGTGCACAATTTTTATTTCGTGGATGTCGATGGTTCATTTTGCGAAGTATTTAAAACAGATTCGCAACAACTTCCTTAGTTTACCCACTCTTGTACACATTTTTCTCCATACTGTAGCATGTGAGAAAGAACTATTCGCGGTAACCTTTCTAGATGCATTGTCATGATTTAAGCCACATAATCTAGATGATTTCTCTTCAGTGTCGAATAAATCTTTCACCTTTTACTAAAGATTTACGTGAAGAAGTTCACTCCAATAAGTCCAAATTACTATCGCAATAAAAGGGTAGTGATGCGAAGCCATGAGAACACAAGCGTTCTCACTTAGCCTCTCACTATTAACTCCTACTTTTACCTCCACGTTGGTGACTGGTGAGTGCCTATAACCTCGACTGGAGATGGGGTAACCAACCTCTGTGGAAGGTCGCTGGTGGCAGCTGTCGAGAGAGGGCTGCACTCAGGCACTTCTTCTTGTTCCAGAAGTCAGCGGACGAATTCTCAAGATGGAATCAAAGGTGGCGTCTACAGTTCCGCTTAGACCAAACTACTGTATTCCCTGTAAGAGCTGCTTCGACACATCAGGATACCAGGGCTGTAGGGATCTCATATACTGAGCCAGTGTGTTGAAATAGAGTTGGTGGCGGATGAACCCTTAATAGGTCAACGGCAGCGCTCATAATCCGAAGTGGGTTACTGGCATCGAAATATCCGACCTGCTGCCTTAAGGTCAAAACTAGAGCCTTGCCCTCCAGGTTTGGGGGTTTTGCCGTTAGGGTAATTTCCAGATCATGTCAAAAAGAATTTAGTTATGTGAGAGACACAACCAACCTCAAATAATGAATTTCCTCAAATGGCACCTGGACCAGGATTTGAGAATATAAAGTCGCTATTCATTCTTGACTTAGCATTAAATTTGCCTCCCTTAAAAGACAGTAACACCTTCTATAAAGTCCCTAGTACTCCATTTGAGTGTTGTGAATGGAAATGTCTAGCCAGAAAACTATCCCGCATATCACCCGTTTCTTGGTGGAACGCAGATCTGCAGCGACTACGCGATTAATCTACAATCTAAGCAAGTCACTAACAGCGTTATTTGGAGCAAGACTGGAATCTTAACGGGTCGAGGCAAAAATAATAAATGAAGCTATTTTAGCTCTCGATGAGTGCATTGCACGATCTGCATTTGCAGAAGATGCAGAAGATGGGCTAAACTTTCAAAGCCATATTTGGTTTAAAGAGAAGTGGTCTTTGGTATAACATGATACGTTTTAGTGATCATTCTTATAAATTTTGTCTCATGGACATTCATCCGATGTAATGACACGAGAACTCCTGTTGCTGAATAAATTAAAAATCACCGTTAACACTGCTCAAGAAAGATTTCGGCTGCAATTTAATCCAGAAAAGGAATGTAGTCGGCTAGGGTAAGGCACCCATACTATTCTAAAGATTTATGTAGTCCTGATTACATCTGACTAAATTGTAAGGAATCGATAGAGAAGCCGTAGTATTTGCTTTTATAGCGACCGCCAAATTGACCGCAAAGCCTTTCTGGGTCCTTTAACGACTTCCACGCTATTTAGATAATGCAGGACTTCACCAAACGGAGTCTGAGGGTTTAATTTTTTGGGTCCCTAAACACAATGGGATCATGGAAAATGATATCGCCGATAAGTCGGTATTCAGAGGAAGTTTTTCAGGACCCAAACCTATGTTAGGTGAGCCTCCATCTTTCACTAACAGTTTCCGGCAAACCGAACGAATACTTCCCGGTGACCCTATGTGGTAAGTGGCTTTCCTGCTTTCCGTTACTAAGAGGGACTAATAGTTGCTTACATGACAAGGTATTGTCTTCGAAAGACTGTACTCTATAAAGAGTACACGGATTAGTTCTTTGTCTGATCAATCTAAAGTCGTAATCCTTGTACAGTGGTCAATATTGAAGATATCCTTACCGATTGCGTTGGCTTTCTGATGAATATTTTGTATAATTTGTAATTGGTATGTATGTAATGTATGTATGCCTAATCCATGCAAGACAGAACAAGATTTTATTTCCTTAATAGGTTTCCTTAATAGGTTTCCTTAATAGGTTTCCAGATAGGTTACTTCACAATAGATTAGGTAGGTAAATTCAAGAGGGTAAGCTAGTTAAGATAGGTTAGTTCTGCATACGTATATGTCAGTCTCCACCACCAGTTTTAAAGAGGTTGGTAGCGATGCACAGCTCTTCGTGTCCTGTTTGACCGTCTTAATTTAGTAAGTTCTTGTGGTTCCCTTTCAATGTTCGATTCTATTAGTTCGGTGGGCTGTTTTGTTCCGACTGAGTTTGAAGCTGTTTCGGCAACTACTTCTTCTTCTTTCTTGATATAATTTGGGTTTCCGTCATCATGAAGGTTAGTCGCCGTTGTCTTAAAATCATCTAAAGGTTAAAATTTAACATAATCCGAAACACTGCCTTCAACAAGTGTGGCTCTTATCTGATCGATGTGTCTTCGCAATGATGTACCATCGGCGTACACCATGTAGTGTAGATGACCATCACGTTGAGTCACTTTGCCAAACTACCATTTACACTCTTTGTTTTGATTATATCGAACTTGTATCAGGTCTCCAATTTGAAAGCTCCGCTTGCAGTCAAAGGTTTCCGTCATATCAGTGTGTGAAGATCTAAGTACGTCTAATCTCGAAGGGGGTTTTCATTGTAGTTGTGGAAGGAGTCTTCCTATACTGTAGAAGTAAACGATGTATTTTCGAATGAAAGGCCGTTCTTTAAGATTTGTACAAACTGCTCCACTTGCCCGTTTGTCGATGGGTGCGCTGGTGATGTGAGCCTATGCACTATGACATTTGATTTAAGGAAGTTCTTGTAGCAAAGGTCTCCCTTAGGGTGCTGAAAACTGGTAATTCGCTTCATTAGAAATATTTC
This sequence comes from Volucella inanis, assembly GCA_907269105.1. Taxonomy (NCBI): domain Eukaryota; kingdom Metazoa; phylum Arthropoda; class Insecta; order Diptera; family Syrphidae; genus Volucella; species Volucella inanis. The sequence goes on from OU026153.1 coordinate 42,491,943, forward strand.
CGGCTACTTTGTTTTCGCATCAACATTAACTAAGAAATAAAATTCCATGAACGGTCCCGCGAAGTCAATATGTAGGCGTTGCTAAGGAAATCAGCTCAGCTTGAAGTTTCGCACAATCTCGACAACCTTTTGCTAGTTCTTCAATGTCCCGATCGATTCTGGTCTAATAGCAGTGGCTCCTTGTTAAGGCCTTCATCTTTATTATGCCAACATTTGCGGAGTGTAGTTCCTTCAGAACTTTCGAACGTAATGCGGAGGGTATCATAATCCTTGTTCATGGAAGGTTCACCTTCCATGCCTTTATATGGAGAATTATGTAAAGTTTCGCCGGATTGTAGTTCAAGCTGCAGTTTAGTTAGCTCTTTGTACCTTTTGATTTCTCTAGATATGTCCTTATTTCTTACTGGTATGTATTCATCCCAGAGCTGATTAATATATCTACACCGATATTACCCTGTATATCAGAGGGATTTCTGGAAAGAAAATCAGCATTAGTATGTTGCTTTGTATGTCTATATCGAATTGTGTAGTTAAATTCGCTTGAAAACTGGGCATAGTATAGTATCCTTTGAGCTGTAAGTAATGGTAAGTGCTTTTCAGGATTAAATATTAAAATAAGAAACTTATTGTCCGTAATGAGTATGAATTCCCTTCCATAGCAGTAGCTGAAGAATTTATGTTATCCTCAATAAATCGCGGTAGCTTCCTTATCTATTTAACTGTAGTTGCTTTCGGCTTTTCTTAGGCTTCTCGAAGCGAAAGCTATAGGCTTTCCCCCATTTGGAGTCGCATGAGAAAGTACCGACGAGAGTCCTACAGGTGAACAAGCGTCTGTAGCTAATATTAAAGGCAGGTTTTCATCAAATGGCACCAACACGTTCTCACTAATGATTTCATTTTTCAGGTTTTCAAAGGATTGTTAGCATTTTGGTGTCCAAACGAATGTTTGTTCCTTCCTTAAAAGTTTATGGAGTGGATGCAGTTTAGTGGATAAGTCCGGAATGAATTTATTGTAATAATTAACCATACCCACAAAGTGGCGTAGTTGGCGTAAATCAGTAGCTGGTTTAATTCTAGATATTGCATCAATTTTGTCTTGAGTTTTGTGCAGCCCCTCATTGTTTATTCTATGTCCAAGGTAATTGACACTCCTTTCGAAAAACTTGCTCTTGAACTTGTTTAGATGTAAATTGAATATTCACAATTTATTCAATAGGAGATTACAACTATGATAAGCTTCATCGATAGTCCTACCCATCACTATGATGTCACCGATGTCATCCATGAATCTCTTCAAAATATAAGGTGCCATCTTGACGCCAAATATAAGTTTATTTACCTTGTATAGGCCCTTCTTAGTGCTCACAGTCTGTTAGAGAGTACTTTCCTCAGACATGCTTAAATGTATATCCGTTCTATAGATATCGAAAGTGCAATAATATTTAAGTTTAAGTTATAGTTCATCTACCAGGTGTACCGGAATGAAGTGAGCGTCAAGATACAAATGTCTCGATAGGGAACATTTATTGTGAACGGGCCTTCATTTGTTTTATGTTTCGTTGCTTGGGCCATTTGGTCGGCTTGGGCGCGAGTTTAAGCAAGCCTCGATTCGCACTAGCAGGGTATGGAGTTGGTCATAGTATAGCGTCTGTCCTACAACTACGCGCAGCAAATGCTTCTTCGCCGATTTCACTGCGGCTTCCCATAAGCCACCTTGATGTGGAGACGCTGCTGAGATGAAATGCCATCGAGTCTTCTGGTTCGCCAACTGCTGTTGAGTGTGTTCACTGTGCCATTCTGCCAAATCTGCCTGTAGAAGTTTGTTCGCCTTCCAGAACTGAGCGCCATTATCGCTGTAGAGTTGAGTGCATGGGCCACGACGACCAGTTAATCGCAAGAAGACGTTGATAAATGCCTTGGCTGACAAATCCTCCGCCAGCTCGATGTGTACAGCCTTGGTTGCCATGCAGACGAAAATGATCACATATGTTTTCTTCGTTGTGCGTGTGCGCTGTGCCCCAGTCCGAATGTTGAAGGGAATAGTCGACGCCTGATGATAAGAAGTGTGGAGATGCTACGACCCTCGCGGTCATAGCGATGCCATCTTTTGCTTAGCCGTCGACATATGACACACTCATGTACGCATCGTTTGACGAGCACACGGCCACTGATGATCCAGTATTGTCGTCGAATTGCTTGTAGCATGAGTGTCATTTGAGCATGCGAATTGGTGAGATGAATGTCCTGAACGATGAGTCGTGACAGCGTACTTTCCTTTGACATGACAATTGGATGCTGTTGCTCGGGAGTTAACTCAGCGTGCCTAAGTCGACCACCGGCTCGCAATATGCCATCTGAGTCCAGATATGGTGCCAGGGATGCCAGTTTGCTTGTAGCTGCAACATGTCGAAAAATTTTTAATAATTGTTCTGCTCGAAGGTGCCACTTTAATGCCATAGCCATTTCATCGCAATCCACCAATGGTTGATGCCAATACTCTCGTCGAGTTGGATTGGAACAAAGTACATATGCAGTAGTTCATAACAGCCTGCCAATGTTAGAGAAGCGCTCGAACAAGTCCAGGGTGATGACTTCGTTGCCACAGTTGTATCGGGTTTGTATGACTCTGAGTGGAGCAATACGCCCAATATGCGCCTTGAGTAGTTTAGTTTCCACCTTCATCGTCTGTAGATCTGCCTCGGAAAGTTCTGGAATATCAGTCGCCAAGTTGTTTCGCATTAGTTCAGTCGGGCCATGCCACCATAATGTATGACTGACTAATGATGATGCTGAAATTCCGCGACTCGCACAATCTGCTGGGTTTAGATGAGTGCGGACATGTCGCCAATCCTCCACATTGGGGTGTTGTTTTATGCAGCTAATTCTGTGTGCAGCATATGGTTTGAGCGTAGCAGCTGATTTGAGCAGCCAGCAAAGAACGATGGTAGAATCGCTCCATAGAGTACATGATGCATGTGTCAAGTTCAATGCATGTTTTTCACTACCAGTTGAAGCAAATTGTGGCGGTAGTCCATCCATTCCTGAAGCAAGTCTACCGGTAGTGGTGAGTCCCCTTCCAAGCCAGTCCGCCATAGAGATTGTAGGAATATTTTCGCCACGATGATAACGGGTGCCAGCATGTTCGTAGGATCGTACAGTCGAGCTATATCACTCAACACCTGGTGTTTGGTGTTAGATGTTGTTTCGCCAGTGTGGATTCGATAAGAGAGTTCGTCCGTTGTCGGATTCCAATGCAGCCCAAGCACAATCACCTCCGGACAAGGATCGGTTGTTATCGTATCGTTGGATTGCCATTTGCGCAAATATAAGTGACCTTGCTGCAATACCTTGTTGACGTCATTTGCCATCTGAATCACCTGTTTAGTAGTTTCGACACTCGCCAGATAATCGTCGACGTAGAAGTCCCGCAAAACGCTCGTAAGAGCAGCCGCTGCTCGGGGACCATCAGAAAATATTTTGAAATAATCGCGGGCACACTTCTGCATTGCCTGAATAGCATTGTACGGACCAGAAGCCATGCCATAAGTGACAGTGATCAATTGGTATGTACGAATTGGTTGATCAGCTGTTTCACGTCATAGGATCTGCTGCCATCGCTGGTGACGTTCGTCGATTTGAACCTGTCTGGACATCTTTTCCACATCGGCCGAGAAAGCCACTGCAAAGTGTCGAAATCGGAAGATGATTGTGACTAGTTGTTCTTGTATGAGCGGTCCACTCAATTGTGTTTCATTCAGGGAAACGTCATTTGATGTCTGAGCCGATGAGTTGAAGGCGACCCGAAATTTTGACAGCACAGCATGATGTGGAATGAGGTAGCGTTGCGATGGTTCATGCAGCAAATCGGACACATCCTTCATATGGCCCAGAGCGATGTATTCCTGCATGAAAGCCAGGTATTTTGCCTTCAGCTCCGGGTTGTTCGTCAGTTTACGCTCCAGTTGATGAAACTGCCGTAGTGCCGATGGATGTGAGTTGCCAAGCGTCGGTGCATCCGAACGAAACGGGATTTGCACGATGTAACGGCCATTGGAATCACGTCGATGTGTAGCCAGGAATAGATTCTCGCAGAATTCGTCATCGCCATCCGTATTTGGGTTGTCTGCGTCATTTTCGAATATACGCGCCATAGCCAAGTCGAGACGTTCATCTTCGTTGCCAATGTTTCCATGAACCGTCACCGATGAACGAATGGATGATGCCAGTGTAGTGTTGATTTCGGCTGGTCCAAAGATCACCCCGCCAAGCGTTGTTGATTGCGCAAAGGGTTCATTTGATGAACCTCGTACGATGCCTTCTTGGATGATATGACCCCAGACGTCAGCGCCAAGAAGCGCATCGATTGGACCAGTTTTTCCAAATGACGAATCTGCCAAAGGCAAAGTGCGTAGATGTTGCCAGCAAGACGGAGCAATATCAGCTACTGGAGTCGGTGTTGTAATTGTGGTCAACAAGTAGAAGTTGACATCGATGCCAAATGTGCCATCGCACGACGTCAAAGGGATTGGAGCACGGCCACGTGTGTATGTTATGGCAGAACCAACACCCTCTACTAAAACCGCACAGGGTTTTTTGCAAATAGCCAATTTATTAAAAAAGTTGTACCTCATGAAGCTGACCTGGCTGCCTGGATCGCAAATGACCCGGCAGCGATGTGTGTAACCATAGCCATCCTTGATGCAAACAATCGCAGTCGCCAACAAAATCTAACTCCAGAATCGTCGTCAGACATCCACTACAGTAAAGAATAAAGATGCGATCGCCACAGGAACCGTAAAGATAGTACATTTGCCAAATGATCCGGTATGCAGGATAGCTGTACGCCAAAACCCACTCCACGCTCTTCTCGTTCAAGTAACCGCTATTGTCCAACACGCGAATGTTGTCATCTAGATAACGGAACTGTACATTCACATTATTCACATATTGTAGAAAATCACAAAAAGGAGCTCAAAGAGCTTGCTCGCCAAGACAAGAATTCATAGTATAAAAAGAAGGCTTCAGTGCCTGTCAAAAAAGGAATTCAAAGTAAAAGGAACGAATCGCTAATTGCTTTTTGGTGATGCCAAATTGTGAAAAACCGCGTTTACAAAAATTTGAAAATCGAATTGATGTACAATAATATTTTTTCATTATGTTAAAAATGTCGAATTTTGTACTAGAAAATGATGACTTGCGGAAAGCATTAAATTGTTGTTTTCATTTGAAGAAAAGTGCTGCAGAGTCACATCGAATGCTTGTCGAGGCATATGGTGATCATGCTCTATCAGAAGCAACATGCAAAAGATGGTTTCAACGGTTCGGAGATAACGATTTTGATGTGAGAAATGAAGAACGTCTAAGATCACCAAAAAAGTTTGAAGACGCTGAATTGCAAACAATATTGGATGAAGATGACACTTTGAGTCAGAAACAAATGCACAACAAACAATTTTTGACCGTTTCAAAGTTATGGGAAATATCCAAAAGTCTGGAAAATGGGTGCCACATGAGTTGAATGAAAGACATATGGAAAACCGAAAAACCACTTGTGAAATTTTGCTTCAAAGACATGATTAAAAATCAGTTTTGCATCGAATTGCATTAATCCGAGACAACCATCAACTTGGACTGCAAAACCTGATCGATTCAGCAAGAAGACAATACTGCGTGTCTGGTGGGACCAGAAAGGTGTGGTGTATAGTAACACGAACTCCTAAAACCCGGAACGCTACCGACAACAAATGATCAATTTTAACCATGCATTGATCGAATCACGACCAGAATGGGCCAGAGTACATGGCGAGGTAATTTTGCTCCATGGTAATGCACCTGCACACAAAGCAAAACTGGTTCAGGATACAACCAAAGCACTTGGCTGAGAGCTCCTACCCCACCCACCGTGTTCACCAGACTTGGCTCCTTTCGACTACCATTTGTTTTCATCGATGGGACACGCATTAGCTGCTGAGCAGCACTTCGAATCCTACGAGGAAGTCGAAAATTGGGTGACTTTTTTAATTGCTTCAAAGGCGTGGAATCCATAAATTGCCTGAAAGATGGGAAACATGTGTAGCTAGCAATGGCCAATATGGTACTTTGAATAAACTTTTTTTTACTTTCCCATTAAGATTTAGTGTTTTATTTTCACAAGAAAACAAACTTCATATCAGTACACCTGGTACTTTCGGAATGGGGTACTTATCGTTTACTATGCATTTGCTTAACGTCACCTTATAATACGCACATAGGCGTATGGATTTGTCTGACTTGACAACTGGGACAATATGCGTTTCCCAATCCGAGGTCAAAATGTCCTTTTACCAGGTATAAATTCCATGTGATCTTCCTCTTCTTATACTCCACTAATACTTTTGATCTCCCCGAAGCTGGGAAGATATCATGAGTGTACGTTTTTAGCAGTATGTTTGTAGGTAATATTTCGAATTTGGCCAGTGAGACACGAACGTGCCATAATTCATCACTGATATTGCTGCCCCGGTGTCGAATTTCATGTCGAAAACTGTGCCGTTTATCTTCGGTGTAATATAGTATTTATCGTTTGTTCTGTACATATTTTGGCGCAAAGCTATCGCATGCACTGTAGTCAGCGCATTCAGTTCGTATGGGCTATCGTTGGCTTCTACAACGTGACCACTACTACGACACTTTTTGCAAAAGAGGTTAGATGCTTGATATTTATTTGCTCTATGGTTATTCTTTCCGCATCTATAACGTATGATTTTGCCATATTTTGGATGCGAACTGCTTACTTTCTGATTGTGAATAGTTTTCTCGAATTTGTTTGTCCGGTCTGTCCCCTTTGTCTGTATTTGCTGTACAATTTGCATTGGACGACTTTCCGCTTTTGATGCATCCATCGTGAGTGCGTACTCAATCGTTTTCTCCAACAACATGTTAGTTTCTCGCAGGAGTCTCTCTTTAATATCTGAGTTCCTCAACTCTCGAATGAATTGCAAACGAAGGTGCGTATCAAGGGTTAACTTCTGGCATGCATTACATTTGAAATTGCAATGTGCACTTAGATTCTCAACTCCGCTAAATATTGAGCTACCGGTTCGCCTTCGTCCTGCAATCTCAATAAAGACTTGTGTTATTCAGTGATTTCATTGAGTCTGGGACTGAGATGATTTCTGAGGAGCGAAATTAATTCGTCGTATGACTTTGCGTCTGGGTCATATGGTGCTGTGAGGTTGGACAAAAGCTGGTAATATTTAGCTCCAACACAATTGATTAATACTTGCCCCGATTTTTTGTGGTGTCTGTGATGCTTTTTAGAGACAATACACTGATACACTGATTGAAACGATTTTTCAATCTTTCGATACCAGTTTTGTAGTACGATTTCAGTTTAGCCTCAAAATAGGCCTTTAATTCGGCGATTACTTCTTCATCGGTCCTAAACCTCTTTCCGGTGAGCATTCTTTTGAGGTCTGCGAACAGGAAATTGTCGCTGGAGGCAAAATCTGGAGAATACGGTAGGTGCGGAAGCAATTTTGCCATCGATTTCATCGACTTGTGACACGGTGCATTGTCTTGATGAAACAGCACTTTCTTTTTCTTCAAATGCGGCCGTTTTTCTGCGATTTCGTCCTTCAAACGCTCCAACAACGCAGACTAATAGTCGCTGTTGATAGTCTGCCCCTTTTGGAAATAGTCGATGAAAATTATTCCATGTGTATCCCAAAATACGGATGCCTTAACCTTGCCAGCCGACTGTTGAGTTTTTGGTCGTTTTGGACGAGGTTCGTCGCCTGCTCGCCACTCAGCTGACTGCCGACTTGACTCTGGTGTGAAGTGATGGAGCCAAGTTTCATCCATTGTCACATACCGACGCAAAAATTCGGTTTTATTTCGGTTGAACAGCTTTAAACACTTCTCTGAATCTTCAACACGTTGTTGTTTTTGGTCGACTGTGAGCAAACGCGGCACCCACTTTAAGCAGAGCTTTCGCATGTCCAAATATTCGTGCATGACATATCCAACACGCTCTTTTGATATCCTCAGAGCCTCAGCTATCTCGATCAACTTCACTTTCCGGTCATTCGTAATCATTTTGTGGACTTTTTTGATGTTTTCATCTGAAACAGCCTCTTTTGGACGTCCACTGCGTGCATAATCTTCGGTGCTTGTATGACCACTTTTAAATTTTTCAATCCACTTGCGAATGGTTCGTTCGGCTGGTTTAGAGTCCGGGTAACACTTATCAAGCCGTTTTTTCCCATCAAAAAGCAATGATAAATCAACACACGAAATTGCTTTGAAACCATTTTTTTCACAATAACAAAGGTTGCTTCACTCACAACGCTATATCTCGAGAACTAATCGTCTGACAGCTGCCAAATTTATACACGTTGATACTAACTGAAAATGGTATGGATTTAATTCATGTGGTGCCCTCTCTCAGATGCGGACTTTTCAGTCCTTGTGTTATGTAGAGAGGAAAAACCACGTCCGCTTCAATGCCTGATCCATGCAAGACAGATTAAGATTTTATTTCCTTAATATTTTGACAATTTTAGGTAGGTGAATTCAGGAGGGTCAGGTATTTAAGATAAGTTAGTTCTGCATACATATATGTCACTTTCTTAAAAAGAATTCTATTTAGCATGATCGTGCAGCTATTGCTAGAATTGGACCTAAAGCATTAAGGACTAAATATAAAAAAATTGTTTAAAACTTCTACAGCAAAAAGGATTACTAAAGTTGGAGAGGAATAGCTGGGCATATTGACAGCCACAAGAGTCACTATCCTCACGACGAATAAATCAAATGCTTGGACTTTGAAATGTTCGTTTAGTTACGAAAATCAACTTGATTTCCAGCCACCCTTGCACTTTTTAATTTCAGTGTTTCTTTTATGCCTTCTCATTGTTTTTTATTACTCTTTTGAGTTTCCTCAGCCTAACATGTTCAATTCAGTCACCCTGGTTTTTGTTTATTAATATATAAAAGGCAAACAGTAGCGAAATCCAATTTCTAAGATAAATTATCCCCATAAAAGCATCCACCCGAAGAAAAAACCAACCCTCAGGTGGACTGTGAACACTTTCACACTTGCCAACTTTAAATAACTCATAAAGTAACAAAGCCCAGCCCAGCTAAGCCGACTCGGTGATGACAAAATACGTAATTTCATTTGGTCCATGACAGGAAAGGAATCAAATTATACAACCCAAGCAGTTTTATTCCCTTACTTTTGGGTACTAGATACTTCCATTACAATGACTCTGACAGTATCATTCGTTCTTAAATGAATTTCAACTCCCGAGGTGCTAATTTCGTTCGAAAAATAACGCAATTTATATGCACCCCTTTGTCCCTTACAGGTACAGGGACTGTGCATTGCCAAAAATGCCCGAAGATTACATTGTTTCATCTCCCTTATTCGAAGTTTCATCCAACTACCCTACCGATATTCATGCAAGGAATACTTGCCAAAGATTGCATAGAGCCAAAGACAAATTAAACTTTTCGGCCATATTTAATGACATTACATTTTTGAGGGGAAGAGGGTTTTATAACCCATCGAAGAGGGAAGAAAAAAAAAAGTTCATTAGGCTGGATTATCTCCAAGGACTTTGCAGTTGATTCTCCCAATCAGCAACTTCAACTGATGTGATTGTAGATGATACTCCTTCAAGCTCATTACTCATTCAACTACCACCGACCACAATCGAGACGGCCATTATTATCATACACTCATCGTTTACATTTCATCCCTTACAATCGTTATTTTATTTGTTATTTAAGTTTTTAATCCTTAATATGGTAAAAGATGAGTTCCACATTACAAAAAACCACCCCAGCCACCCTATTTTGTAGCACAAAACAAACGGAATACACGGATAACTGTCAGATACATTTGGCATTCCTTACTGCGTGCGTAAGGCAATTAAACTAATTTTCTGTCGAGTATTAAAGTGTCCTTTACATATTTATTTGACTTGAGCACATTCCAAACCCCCACATAGAAAAATAACACAAAACACCACCCTCTGGAGCCCTTGACAGTTTAAAGTGGCATTTAAGGATTAAAAACAAAACAAAAAAAAAAAAAAAACACACACAGGGGTAGCCAGAAAATATGCAGAGTACAAGAGGGTGTTGATGCTTTTGTCATGTTATCTGTTACTTAAGCGCACATGGATGTGTATTTCTTTGCCCCCAGGAAATGGGTGAGGCAATAAGTTTTGTCGTCGCCAAAAGATATGACATACACTCCAACCCACCCACCCACTAACCACTCGCAGTGAAACCGAAAGGACTTAAGTTTTTACTTTGCATTTGTTCTTCTCCGTCAACGTCATCGTTTTCATTTAGGAAAACAACTTAAACAATTTTGTTTGTTTAATTCTTTTGTGTACACAATTCGTGGGGATGGTGTCATAAATCTTTGGGAGAGAAGGGAGTGCTGAGCATAAGGATGAAGATGAGAGATGAATTTCTTGTCATTTCGTTTGTTGATGTCAGTGGAGTTGTTGTATCACGACGGTCGATTTTATGTTTATTGTGATTGATCTGACAATTTTATGATGGTTTTAAGGATAACGAATGACGAGCTACTAAGGGATAATGGATTGAAATGGCCCATTGTCATGGAGATCTAGAGCAAGAGCCGGCTAGACGAAACATGAAAATGTATGCAACTAAGGAGTTGACAATGCAAACAGTGTTCGTGACCTTTGCGTAACATTCATGTGTCATTAAATGCAGGTCAGGAAGAGCAAAAATCTATACAAATAGCTTTGCAAGCAGAATTTGGATTCGCGTTCCTCAAGTTGGTCGAGTGGACGAAATAAGCGGCTTGTAAAGTCTTAATAAGTATGTAGTTCAATCACTATTTAGAAGCCTTTCTCGTTGGCAAGTTTCATATAGCATCTCTCTATGTCATCTACTGTACATTTTTGATATCACTATTGGGTATATATTTTAATTCGTGCGGTTTTTTTTTAAAAAATTTGAACGTTTATATAAGAAAAACATACACAATAGTATTATTCAAAGTATTGCCCATCTGAAGCTATGACTTTTTTCCATCTTTCTGGCAATTTGTGGATCACATCCCAAAAGAGCTGCGCCGGCTTGGCAGCCAAGAATGAATCAAGCCAATTTTTGATATTCTGCTCTGATGTGAACCGTATTTCAGTAAGGGCGTTCTGCATCGACTGGAACAAATGGTAGTCAGAAGGGGCAAGGTCTGCGCTATAAGGCGGGTGGGGTTAGACTTCCCATCCACTGTTTTCCAAATAATTCATAACCGGAATAGCAACGTGGGGCCGAGCGTTGTCATGATGGAAAATTATTGCCTCGTATCTGGTCGCATATTCCGGGCGTTTTTCGGCTACTGCTCTCTTCAAACGAATTAATTGCGTTCGGTAGTGTTGTCCATTGATGGTTTCACCCGGTTTTGGCAGCTCATAATACAGCACACCCATCTGATCCCACCAAATACAGAGCATTACCTTCGCGCCATGGATATTCGGCTTTGCCGTTGATTTGGCTGGTTGACCGGGTTTCACATATGATTTTTTGCGCTTGAGGTTGTCGTAATGGATCCACTTTTCATCACCAGTAACAATCCGATGCAAAAATGACTTCGTTTTGTGGCGTTCCAGCAGCATTTCGGACATGCCAAACCGCCTTTCGACGTCTCTCGGCTTAAGTTCATGTGAAACCCAATTTCCCTGTTTTTGAATATATCCAGCTGCTTTTAAACGTTTTGAAATAGCTGCTTGAGTGACACCCAAAGACTCTGCTAGCTCTTCTTGTGTTTGGCAACAATCTTCGTAGAGTAATGCTTCCAGTTCTTCATCTTCAAACTTATTTGGCTGCCCAGGACGTTCATCGTCTTCCAAGCCAAAATCACCACTTTTAAATCGTGCAAACCACTTTTGGCACTTTCGCTCAGCTAGCGCATGTTCATAATAAACTTCCACCAAAATATGATGTCTTTCGGCAGCAGTTTTCTTCATATTAAAGTAATGAAGAAGAACTCCCCGCAAAAACACTTTTTCAGGCACAAAGTTCGACATATTTGAGTGAAAAAAAATTATTGTTGTTTACGCTTCAAATGAATGACATATACTGAAATGACGTACAATAACAGTAGCTTTCCAACGCATGTTCCAATGGAATAATACAAGTTACGCCATCTCCTAGCAAACCGCACGAAGTTATAGACCCAATTTATTTAGAGCTGGGGCTAAAAAACTTTTAAAATTAGTCTACGATGTCAGATGGGCAATTTAGCCATTTCAGGGTCCTAGAATATCCGCATGTGTGCATTTGTGACAACAGTTGGGATGATAGTCTAATTTTCGAGTACGTTAACGAGGAAGCTCTGAATTCCTTGTCTGCGATTGAGATGCTCTGAAATGGTCCTAACGTTGCCATGAGTCGTATAAAGGAGTTCGCACGGAACCATTTGATTACGTCACTCTTCTCCCCTGTACGAGCGTACGCTGACGATTATCGATTATCGTCATCAGCTAAGTCATAAGATAGTGATCTTACCTCTTTGGCCAGCCTTATCCAAAGCAATTGCTGAATGCCAGAAGATTTTTAACGATTGAGTGCCATTCCTTGTTGTTTGGCTGAAGGTGATCCGTAATTGTCGAATCATCTCATGCAATTCCGAAGATCATTCTTGTCGTTCTGTTGGCACGAACAGTGAAATAAAATTTATAATCCAGAACTCGGCCAGAAACCGAATTCCAAAAGCTGAAAACTGAAAGCCATCAAAGAAATCTAACTAGAAGACGGCATTCAAAAGAGTCAGAAAAAAGAAACAAGTATACATAGATTGAAGGTCAAAAGCCGGCATACAGAACCAGATTCTACCTTGAAGCGGTAGAGGAGAGTCCATGCAAAATGTCAGTTGGCTTTCCAATATATACTCACTCTGTATAGAGTTTTTTAACTTGAGACATCCAAATTACTCGAAAAATACGCGATATTTTCAGACAAAAGTCACAAGGTTCTGAAGGGGACATAAGATGGTGACCACGAGTTTGCCCTTGAGACCCATTTCAAAGGTCAAACGAAGGTCGCTTTTGATTTTTCAAATGACAATTCCTGATTTTCATTGCTCAGTCGTATTCCTCAATGGGGCACACAACTTTGTCTCAAAGGTCTTATTCATTCAGTGCTAGATACCACAGCACTGGCACGCCTAAATCATTAATCGGTTTCCAACGTTGTTAGGGTGTTTGAAGGTCGAGATTTGTTTTGAGGAAGTCATTATTGCCTCGAGTGAAGTTAAAACTGAAAAAAAGAAAAGACAAATTGTCCTAAACTTATCTAAACTTATCTACGAGTGTATGATGTGCACTCTGCCCTTTTTTTCTACTTGAACGGAACTGTACTTCATTTAGAAGTTCGATATTTGTTTTGAGGAACTGATTGTTATGAGTAATGTTTTCCAGATTAATAATGCAGGCTATTTCAATTCAAGAGAAAATTGAAATGGTATTGATTGCTTCATCAACTCGGTACAAATACCGTATGCAAACGAGGCAATATATTTAGGAATGACCCTAGATGCAAGACTGAAGTGGAAACCACACGTAAAAAAGAAACGTGAAAAGCTCGAAATCAGGCTAAGAGAAATAAATTGGCTTATCAGAATATACTCTAAACTAAGCACATACAACAAACTGTTTATATATAAGCAAGTGCTAAAACCTTCGTGGACTTATGATATACAACTATGGGGTTGTACCAAACCAAACAATATGTCTGTCCTACAGACGTTCCAGAACAAAACGCTTAAAGTAATCGTAAATGCTCCCTGGTATATAAGGAATAGCGATATTCACCAATCTTTGCTCGTAAACTTCGCACTCGTCTTGAGCATCATTGCAATCAGGAAATAATCCGCAGATTGGACGAGACAAATCTTGTGCGACGACTTCAAAGAACAAGACTATTCGACTTAGCGCCTTAAGGAGCAACCGTATGAAATAAAGGTAATAGTAGGTGCCTTCGCTGGATAGCAACCTACCAAACGCGATAAACTACAGAAGTTTGAGCTACTTGTTAAGGAAACTTAGTCGAAGTCTTATAGAAAATGGAAGGTTTTTTAGTGGGTAAGAATCTCACACTATGTGGGCCACCACACAGGTGGTGGTTGTATCAGTAATGGAGGACTACAACGTCAAAAATCAAAACCAAAAAGGAGAAATTTGCAACGGACAGCAGGTTGAGTGCTGCCACTTTCATCTGCTCAGCTCGGGGTGGTTAAACCCCGATACAAGGAAGTACCCAATGTTAACCCTTAAATGCATGCCTTTACAACACTTTGTAATACAAATGTGAAAGTTTTAGGGTTGAATTCAAATTGTTGCCATTCGGCAACATTCTTCCTATATATTTTAGTAATTTAGTCGTAGATTGGGATTATAGAATACTGTTATTGCATTTTTTTTATTGTAAGTTAGCAATTCTTGAAGAACACCTGCAGTTAGATTAATTAATTAAAAGTTTGGTGTATATTTATTTGTTGCTTACTTCGAAAGAGTGAGTATCTTTTTAAAACGGCGAAATTGCTATAAAAAGGTTTGTTGCCAATTGGCTACATTGTGCAAGTGGACCTACTTAATTTGATAATTTTTGGCAACAGTTCAATTTCAGGTTTATTTTATCAACATAATTTGCGATTTCACCATGACTGAACCTTTTAAATCTGTTGAAGAACTGAAGCAATATTTGTTGGAACACAACCGCGCGGAAAATCCAGATTTTGAATTGAATTTGTTAAAAAAAAAAAAAAAAATGATGAAAATGAAGTAAATGTAGTGGTGCCATTCTTACCTCCGACAAATTCTCAAATTGAGTGTTAAAAAGTAGCCACTAGTAGTAGCTCCAACAATAAACCACGTAAGGAAAGCCAACTTCAAAAAAATATTGTATGGAAGAAAAAAATTTGCAACTAAATGAGGATCAACTAGAATTTCGTGGGCTTTCGGAAACTGAAGGTGATCTGCTGACCTTGAAAGCTCCATTTCAATTTTTCAAATATTTTTTTTCTGATAAATTGATACAAAATATTGTCGAGCAAACGAATTTATATTGGGACTATAACTTTCGTGCGGTTTGCTAAGAGATGGCGTAAATTGTATTAATTCATTGTTATTATTCCTTTGGAACATGCGTTGGAAAACTACTGTTATTGTACGTCATTTCAGTATATGTCATTCATTTGAAGAGTCAATAACAATAATTTTTTTTTTTCACTCAAATATGTCGAACTTTGTGCCTGAAAAAGTGTTTTTGCGGGGAGATCTTCTGCATGACGAAAACTGCTGCCGAAAGTCATCATGTTTTGGTTGAAATTTATGGTGAAGATGCGCTAGCTGAGCGAAAGTGCCAAAAGTGGTTTGCACGATTTAAAAGTGGTGATTTTAACTTGGAAGACGATGAACGTCCTGGGCTGCCAAAAAAGTTTGAAGATGAAGAACTGGAAGCATTACTCTATGAAGATTGTTGCCAAACACAAGAAGAGCCCGCAGAATCTTTGGGTGTCACTCAAGCAGCTATTTCAAAACGTTTAAAAGCAGCTGGATATATTCAAAAGCAAGGAAATTGGGTTCCACATGAATTCAAGCCGAGAGACGTCGAAAGGCGGTTTTGCATGTCCGAAATGCTGCTGGAACGCCACAAAAGGAAGTCATTTTTGCATCGGATTGTTACTGGTAATGAAAAATGGATCCATTACGACAACACCAAGCGCAAAAAATCATATGTGAAACCCGGTCAACCAGCCAAATCAACGGCAAAGCCGAATATCCATGGCGCGAAGGTAATGCTCTGTATTTGGTGGGATCAGATGGGTGTGCTGTATTATGAGCTGCCAAAACCGGGTGAAGCCATCAATGGACAACGCTATCGATTACAATTAATTCGTTTGAAGAGAGCAGTAGCCGAAAAACGCCCGGAATATGCGACCAGATACGAGGCAATCATGACAACGCTCGGCTCCACGTTGCTATTCCGGTTAAAAACTATTTGGAAAACAGTGGGTGGGAAGTCTTACCCCACCCGCCGTATAGCCCAGACCTTGCCCCTTCTGACTACCATTTGTTCCGGTCGATGCAGAACGCCCTCACTGAAATACGGTTCACATCAGAGCAGAATATCAAAAATTGGCTTGATTCATTCTTGACTGCCAAGCTGGCGCAGTTCTTTTCGGATGCGATCCACAAATTGCTAGAAAGATGGGAAAGAGTCATAGCTTCAGATGGCCAATACTTTGAATAATACTATTGTACATGTTTTTCTTAAATTATGAAATTTTGAAAAAAAAAAAATCCCAAGAATTAAAATATATACCCAATACAATATTCAAAAAAATCCTGAAAGCGTAAGTGCATTCTCTGCATACGATATACAACAATATATGGCGATAGTGCTTTACATGTCACTCGTACATATACCTAACATAAGATCATATTGTAGTGATGACCTTGGATTTCAACCAATAATTGACATGATGCCAGTGAATAAGTTTGAAAAATTACGCCAAGTCATGTACTTTTATTCCAAGAGATCAACCAGGTCATGTCAGATTGTACAAATTAAGACCAGTCATTTTCTGGTATCAAAGTTCAACACCGTTCCGCTAGAGAAAGAATTATCAATTGATGAGCAAATGTGCTCTACAAAAGTGAGGCATTATATGAAGCAATACATGCTTATGAAACCACACAAATGGGGATTTAAATTATTTGTTCTTGCTGGAGTCACTGGATTCGCTTAAAATTTTGAAATATATACAGGATGTGCGGACAATTCGTCAACATCGGATATCGAACCTGGCCTCTGAGCAACGTCCAACATAGTTTTACGTCTGACCCGAATTATACATCGAAAGCAAAACTATCGTCTCTATCATGACAATTTTTATACCGGCATTCCACTTATAGTTCATTTGGCAAAACAGGGCATATTTTCATTGGGAACAGTTCGAAGAAATAGATTTCCGAATTGTAAGCTGAACACAGAATCAGCAATGAAAAATGAGTCGCGTGGGCAAAGTCATGAATATATGACTACAATAGACGGCGTTGAAAGACAATAGATATGTAAACCTTATCTTCTTCTATAATGGAACTCAGCCTGAGGCATTTGTCAAAAGATAACTATAGTGGTGAAATGTCCTTTCATAATACAGCAATACAACCGACATATGGGCGGCGTAGACCTTTTAGATAGCCTAAAAAGCATAAAAATCAGAAAGTGGTATATGCGCCTTTTTTACCACTTGTTTGACTTGACAATGGTCAATGCAAGGTTGGCATACAAAAGAGTGCTAAAACAAAATGATAAAAGGGACTCCGAAATTTTAAATCAAATGAGTTTACGTCTAGAGGTAGCGAAATGTCAAGGTAAGGTCAACAAAGGACCAAAACGTGGTAGATCGGGTACTATATAACCTGCCATACAAGCCAAGAAGAAAAAAGGACCAGCGCAACATGTACCACCAAAAGACATTCGCAAGGATCAAATCGGCCACTGGCCTCAGCACATGGA
This sequence comes from Volucella inanis, assembly GCA_907269105.1. Classification (NCBI taxonomy): domain Eukaryota; kingdom Metazoa; phylum Arthropoda; class Insecta; order Diptera; family Syrphidae; genus Volucella; species Volucella inanis. The sequence goes on from OU026153.1 coordinate 42,509,496, forward strand.
AACTAAAATTCGATGCAAATATATTACCCTGATTGTAAAGGATTCAGTCGCACAATATGTGAAAAATGTGGCATTGCACTATGTTTGAACAAAAACAACAATTGTTTTAAAAAATTTTCATTTGAACAAATTTCTTATCATACTTTTCATATTACTTTTGTTTATTTAAAAAAAATCAATTGAATTAAAACATTTCATTATTTTCATAAATCAAATTATCACCTTCTTAGTATTCTTTAAAAACATAGTGTAGCCATTTGGCAACAGACCCTTGTTCTTGAAAATAAAGGTCGATCCCAGTTTATATCATATGGTTGTTTCACTATGTTTGAACGATTATGTAACTTGTCTTTACAAAAAATAATGAGTCATGCATTTAAGGGTTAAAAATAAAAATAATACACCAATGTGTCCGTAGGCGCCACGCAATCTTTTTAAAAAACGAAACCTTAAAAGGATGGAAGAAAAACACACAACCTCGCTTTATTTATCGGAATGTTTATGCGAAAAGGAATTGAGCGGTGTAAAAAAAAATTAAAATTAAATATAGTGGCAGTTAAAACTACCGTAGTGGAAATCGCTTAAAAGTTGGCCGATAAAAAATTTTCTAGCGGGTCGCGTGTCCCGTTTGCCTCTCTTTTTATGGGGGTACAACGTTTTTTTCCCTGAATTGTCTTGGGTTCAAACAACGCTGAAGTAAGTCGATGTGACAAAGAAAGTTCATTTCTTTTGAAACTAAAAAAGGGGAGCCAAGTCAGGATCTAAGGATCTCAGGTTAAAACTTTCGAAAAGTGTGTTTAGCCCCTGTGACGATGGAAGAAGAAAAAGCTTTTCTCAAATTCACTTATGAAAGGTGGACCCGGTAAATTTCCGTGCAGATTTTGGGGAGAATGGGAATATAAGATATTGTCCCACTCTTTTCACTGATTATGCTATTATTCATTGTATAATTTGTTGCTTGTTTTTTTTTTTTTTGTTTCTGTTTCTGTCTTGTGTTTCGTTTGCGCTTGTACTCTTATGGTTCAGTTTCTTTTTTTCAGTTTGTATGCATTTTTATTGTATCATTTAATTTACTTTTACTTGCTAGACAAAAAAAATGCTTAAAAATTAGCTTAATTAACTTAAAATTATCTTATTCTAACCATGCATGAATGATATCATGCCCCTCCTTGAAACCGAATTGATTATCCGGAACTATATGTTTGTCCTCAACCACTTAGTCAGGACTCTATTGATTACCTTCTCGAAAACCTTACTGATGTTTGGAAGAAGACTGATCGAGCGGAGATTCGCCGGATTGGAAGTATCTTTATTCCTTTTGGGAATGGGATGTACCACCGCATTCCAATGCGCTGGATAATATGCATTATTCATTGCATTATTAAACAGGGTGGTATAAATGTCCACCGCTTCTAGTGGGAGATGTCGAAGCACAATGTTCGGTATTTCATCGATTCCCACTGAATTCTTACTTCTAAGTGATTCGAAGATCGTTTCGAGCTCTTCCTTCGAAATGAACGGTGGTAATACCCTTTCGTTGGTGATGACATTATTTGCCATATTCTCGTCACTGAACTGGGTGAAACCCGAGCTCTCGAATCGCCAATTCACAATTTCATTTCGAAAGCAGAAATTGTGCACAAGGACTCGACTCTCCAGGTCGTGTTTCGGGCCAATGATGTCATTCGCCTTGTACACTTCCTGAAAAGTCGCTCCTATAGCCTCTACCTTCTCCTGCGGATCCTCGATGACAAAGAAGTTGTCATCATCAACTGCCTAATTTGGATCGATACCCGCTGCTACAAGTATTTGTTCGTTGTTCGTCGTTCGGGCGATTTTCAGACATGAAAAGTCGTTTTGTTTATTTTTCCGGAATATTTTATTTATTTGCGGGAACTTTCCACTACGGAGGGGGATGTACATGACGCATGCTTCCAGCACCTGAAACCCACGTACTACACGACTGTATATTCTTTTGGAATGCAGTTCTTTTCTTACAAAGATTGCAATACCTACTCCTTGAATGGAGTTGGGTCGGTTCCTTCGTAATATTTTATATCTTCTGTGCCTCATTTTGTGTCTTTTAGTAAGCTTAGTTTCGCTTACCAAAAGCACATCAGGGGCTTGGTCTTTAAGCAACATAAATAGTGTGGCTCTTCGTTCTAACCTAATCAGTGAATTAACATTCACTGCAAGGACCTTCAGGGTTTGCTCCGCCATGTACGTACCCATTACGACTGGAAGTGCGTTAGGCCCGGCAGCAGCGTGTATATTTGATATACCCGCGTAGCCTGTTCCTGTATTTGCCGCTGAAGCTGAGCCATCTGCCCCTGAATAGAGAGCAAGATAGCCAGCATGTCAGGTACAGGTTCTGGTGCTCTAGGCGCTGGGGCCTGAGAAGCTACCTTTGCTTGTTGTACCGTAGTTCCCCTACCTGCCGCCATTTGGCGTAAGTAACTTGGGGAGTGACGGCTGGTGTTTGTATTTACACGGGTGGACGTTTGACTTTCACCTTCTGCTGTCGAGCTTTTTTCTGACGCTCCATCCATACCCAGAGCGCATTCCTCTGACTTGTGGTTCTCTCCACACTTCACGCATCACACTTTTTTTAAATTCTTGTATCGGTTTCTGTACTTTTTGTTGATTTGGTGACTGTTTCTGTTTTTGTTGTTTTGGTAGATCCACAATTACATTTTGTTGTTGATGAGGGTTCTGGAATTGTTGCTGTTTCTCCATCTCCCTCCTAGCCACCTGTTTTGCTTTTATAGACAGCACCTTTTGTTGTAGCTGCTTGATATGGTTATTGAGCGTTTCGACCTCGTCGTCTTCGTCATCTGACTCAGTGGCAGCTAGAGATGCGAAGTTATTTTCTGCCCCTATGTAGCGACCGGTGGGTTGCAGACTTTCCGCCTGGCTCTAGGCAACTGGTGCGGGCTATTGATGTTGGCTCTAGGTGTGTAGTCCAATTAATATGACCGTCCGCCATATGTTCAGAGTGTTCCAGGCCGTCCGCCTGGATCTGTCTTTCCCGTATGGACCTATTCGTTCACTTCCGAGAAGCGTTAAAGCAAAAGTCCGGGATTGAAAGAATCCACAGGTGCCCTTCGCAAATACGTTCCTCCAAAGCGACAATGGACAAAACAGACAAGGTGGATCAAAAAGTGAAGGTTAGGAGATAGAAGGATGGAGCGGATATATTAGCTCTACTTAAGGCTGGAGACTACCCATTAGGGGAGACAAAACAACATTTGGGACATGGGTTGGCTATTTTGTGCTGCACCCTTGCAAAACAAACAAAAAATATAGCGCTTTCCTTGCGCTCTTATAACAGGCCGCCCACCTTCTCTGCTGGGTTCCTCCTAGAGTTTTTGCACCGATGGCTGATGTACCCATGGCTGCTCATCACTCTCCCAGGATTTTGAAAGAACACCTGTTAAAAGGGGAAAGGTTGGAAGGGGTGGAACGAATTTTTTAATTAAAAGAGTCCAGCTTGTTGTGGTAAATTTTACTGCAACAATATAAATTATAGCCTGACACTTATGGATGTTAAGTTTAGAGAAATTTTTCGGACACCAAGTACAAAATGTGTCTAGATCTTCCTGCAGTCTGAAGAAGAATATATCTAACGATTTTCATACCATGTACATAAAAAATATGTACGAATTTTAAATGATACAATCAACATTATTAATACTCAGAATAAATAATAAGGGACCAAAGTGGCTGACTTGAGGGATACCAGAGCAGGCTTTCATTGCGTCAGAAAATCCACGAAATCCAGCCTTTAGTTTCAGAAGGATTTTGTCACTAGAAATTCTATAAAATTCTTTGATCAAATTGGTGGCAATCATGTGAACCAATTTCGCGAATTTGTCTACTCCTAATAAGCACCGTTTTAGTTTTATAATTCATGAGCTGCAAACTGGTTCTAATTAACCAGCGACACACAATTGCTATTGCTTCATTGCCTTAGAATTGAATTTGTACTAGCGTTTCCGATACAACCACTACGAAAATGCCATCAGCAAATCCGATATTTATCCATTCGAATGAGATATATAGGCGTTAAATTTCATTAAATTTCAAACCAACCGTTGATGCATTAGGTTCACAGTCAGAGTCAATCCAATAAAACCAGATGATAGTCCGTTCCCAGATAGACAGTTTAAACGCGTTCTTAACGTCGAGGTTTACTATATAAGGGTGCATTATTCCTTGATGCCTTCTCTCCAACGTTTGTCCTACAAAAAATAGCCAAGCGGCGTTAAATCGCAAAAACGAGGCGGCCAATCGATTGGCCCATACTTGAGATAACACGCTCACCATACTTACTCTTCAATAAATCGATTGTAGTGTGTGCTGGGAAACTTGTGGCACCATCCTGTTGAAACCACATGTCGTCCAAGTCCATATCTTCCAATTCGGACCAAAAATAATCGGCGATCATAGCGCGATAACGCTGACCATTCACGTGACGATCGTTATCGTCGACTAAAAAATATGGCCCAATAAGGCCGCCGGCATTCAAACCGCACCAAACAGTTATTTTTTGTGGATGAAGTGTTGATTTATGAAGCACATGTGGGTTTTCACCCGACCAATAACGCATATTTTGCTTATTGACGAACCCATTGAGCTGAAAATGAGCTTCGTCACTGAAAATGATTTTTTGATGAAATTCATCATCTTGGCGCATCTTCTCCAGAACCCAATCGGAAAACGTACGTCGCTTTAAATGGTCCATCGGCTGCAATTCTTGAGTCAGCTTGATCTTGTATGGGTGTAAACTAAGATCATTACACAAAATTCGCCATAATGTGGTCTGAGCGATGCCCAATTCTTGAGAACGCCGTGGAATTGACTGATTTGGATCGTTTGCTACGGACGTCTGAACGGTAGCAATATTTTCGACACTTCGACCAACCCGTTGTCTCACTGACATGGCAACATCACACAACGAATATGTAGACTCAAATTTTTGCACTAAGCTTGTTATTACCTGTCTACTAGGGCGAGAATTACGACCGAAAATTGAAGTTAACGCTCTTAAAGTTGCAGTCACCGATTCCGAATATCTGTAGAAAATTTTTATAATTTGCAGATGTTGCTCGTTATTGTACTTTACCACGATGAAAATGTTAAGTTTATTGAATAAATTGTTTGATTACAGTTTGATGATTAGTGAAAGATTGAGTTCACAAATTAAATTCAAAGTTGTCAAGTCCCTATTGGAAAACCCTATATAACGTCTCAACTTTAATTACTACGGCATTAATTGCATTTATTGGTCATCAATCACGTTGATGTTCAGATAGACCTCCTGATGTTTCAACTGCTGACAAGAATCTAGTGTAAATGATCCGCTCATGAGTTTTTGCCAACCTTGTCAACCAAACAAATAGGGAGATAAGACAAAAGAAAGTCTGGGTACCATTTTCCCTTGGGCAATAGCCGCAATAGTCCGCATCGAACAATTCTTCGCGTGTAATCGAAGGTATGTGGAAGTACTCTCGTGAACAATTTGATAAACCGTAACCTTGATTTTTTGTCGAGGAAATAGCGTCGCTATTATTTTTCGCATCATCGCCGAACACCTTGGGGATTACATGTGGGGCTCTTTCAATACAATTCATAACATTTATAGCAATAAGCTTTAGCCCATACATTGTGAGTAGCAGACAGACCGGTGCACCCTTTTAACGTTTTCAGCGAATGCAAGCATTTGAACAGTGGAATCTGTTGCAGTATGTTAATTGTAGTCTATCGGGCCTTAAAGCAGAAAAATGTCATACTTATCAGTCTGTTGATAAATGATTTCAGCATTCACATAGTAAAGTTCTTTAAACGATGTTAGGAAGACTGAAACCTCGGCAGCCCGTGTAGTTTAGAGCTTCTCCTTTCTTGTGGATCTGGCAAACGAGGCTGAGGTTTCATTGATCAGCAAACTTTCTTCTATCCAAACTTTGGAAATGATATGGTGTATGCTCTCTTGCAAGTCAAGCCCTGCTGCCCTCAATGGTTCTACAGGTACACCGTCTGCTCTAGTAGCTTTACCATTCTAAAGTTTGGGCTCTCATATTTTTTCCGTCTAAGAGAGAGAAATTTTTGTTTTCATCGACTAAGTTGAATGGTTCATTCTGCCTGAAAACAGTGATCCTCAGGGTTGAATTTTGACTCCCACACTTTATATATATTTTATTTTTAATTTCGTCCGCTTTCTTTGTGATGTCGAATGTCCATGTCTGTCTTCCACTGGAGAAGTGAGGCATTTTCTTGAACTAATCTGACATAAAAGACAATTAAAACAAAATGATTTTCTTCCCATTGGAACTAGTTTGAGAAGCCTCAACTGCAATTCCAAGCCAAACTTCATTGTATAGTCGTACATTTGACGTAATGGAAATTCTTTTCAAACGAAACCATAACCCCATTGAATAACGAGACAAGTCATCTTCAACTTCAACTCCATTAATTTCAAAAAGTATTCCTTAACAGCACAATCGGTGGAGAAAAAACCGCAATTAAAAATTTAGATGCAAACGGTGTCGACAGCCGTCTGGTCTGTGTTCGTTCCATTCGGCTCATATGTTCTTTGAAGCAACCCCTATGGCGACCCCAAATGGAACAGACAACAGCAATCTTCAAACGAAACACTTGTGTCCTGTCTCGGAGAATTGGAAAATTTAATTTAATTAAACTTTGACCACCATCCGAATGTGGTCATTAAAAAGAATTAAATTTCTTTGTGTTTGCCATGGCGTGTCCTTTTTTTCTGTATGTTTGTATGAGTGTGCTCCGGAGAATTCGCCATGATTTAACACATTTGTTAAAAATTGCTTCTCCTTCTACTTGTTTTATGGCCGGGTAAAAGAATTGGGCTGAGATTGGAGGGAGCCTGCATTCTTTGTCTTTTATTTGGGATTTCTCTTTTTTATGATCTTCTTCCCAGAAGGTGTATGTTTAGGGTTAGCTTTATTGGCTAACTTTGGTTTGGATTTTGTCGACTTTTGAAAGAATGTATCTCGAAAAACATTTTTGTCTTTAATTGAAAACTTTCAACTGAATTCGGATACCTGACTTGTTGAGTGGTGTAACTTTTGTAACAAATTCCTGATCTTGAGTTTCAAAGTGGATTAGATTTACGGGATCATGAGGATATGATGAAAGCGGTCAATAGATGAATATAAGACAGAATCCAATGATAGGAAAAGTGTTCCACGACTTGAAACTATATTGTTATAATGTTTTGAAGTCGAGCAAAATGTTCGTTTCTTAACTTTCTGGCTCCAACATTTTGACAAATATTTCTGCAAATATCAATATCAACAAAGATGAAGAGGCGTACCTAAAAAGTTCGTTATTGTGGAAATGGATACATACCAGTTTCATACAAGGAGTAAGAATACCTAATCGAATAATTGAACTCAAAATGAGTGGTTATTGTAGTTGTACGTCGATGATAGATATTCAGAACACACTTACTACACAAAGGAAACACATATCGACTCTCACTGATGTTGCCGTAGGTGCTAGATGCTTATCAGTCCAACAAAGTCCTGGGAGTCGTTACTCGAGAGTAGCAGATCAATATATGTTAGTAAAAAGTCTCCGCGGTTTTTTGTCACTAGATGGTGTTGGTGTCAATTTATCTGTAAACAGTAATCTTATTGTGTCAAACGAATACGTGTTTGAAAGGTGACATCTCCGGCTACATTTCTTGTGAATACGAATATGAGTGAAATATCTGAAGAAATAAGTTATGTGATGCTTTTTACTATACAAAAGGGAAAAACGCTACAAAAATATGTAGAAAAATTTGTGCAGTTTACGGTGAGAATGCTATGAGTGAACGGTCCGACGAGTGGTTCGTTCTATTTCGTTCCGGAAATTTCGATGTGAAATATGCACCTTGCACTGATCGGCCTGCCACTGAAAAAGTCGATGAAATTTTGCAGCTGATCAAACATCAATCGTATGACAGTTTGAAATCATCTAAAACGAGAAGGCTACTCAAAGAAGTTCGATGTTTGGGTGCCACATGAATTAACGCAAAAAAATTTAATTAACCGAATAACTATCAGTGAAAAGCTGCTGAAACGTAACCAAATGGAACCATTTTTGAAGCGATTCATTACAGGCGATTAAAAATGGATTAAATGCGAGAATATCCAATGCAAGCGATCATGGTCAAACGCCGGTGACCGACCACAAACGACTCCAAAACTTGGATTGACGGCAAACAAGGTTACGTTGAGTGTTTGGTGGGATTGAAAGGGAATTGTCTATTATGAGCTACTAGAATTTGATCCTCTACTGTGTACAACTCGACCGTTTGAATGAAGCTATCAAGAAAGAGCGACCAGAATTGGCAAACAGAAAGGGAGTTGTCTTCTATCATAACAATGCTAGGCCACACAAATCTTTGATGACCTGGAACAAATTGATGAAGCTTGGTTAGGAATTTTTGATGCATCCACCGTATATCTTGGGTATAGCTCTGATTACCATTTGTCTTGGACTTTGCAAAACTCTCTTGATAGTAAAAAATTGGCCAACGGAGAAGTCGCTGAAAATCACTTGGTCAAGTTTTTCGCTGATAAACCATAAAAGTTCTACACCGATGGAATTATGAAGCTACCCAAAAAATGGCAAAAAATCATAGATAATAATGGTCAATATGTATTTGATTGAAATTGATTTTGACCTGGTACAACGAACTTCTGGCAATTTAATTTCAATTTACATTGTCAAGTAGAACTTGTGCTTTACAATGCAGTCTATCTATTTGAAATTTGCAAACAAGCCGCTACTGATAGTAACATTTTTTATCTGTCCACGTGCTATAAAATCTCACAGCTTGCTTGTCAGCTAAAATCCTCGGATAATGATAGATTCATTGTTGACGGCTCTAACAAATGTTTAAAAGACAGCGATCTTGGGAGATGCACGCTAAATGCTTGACAAAATCTTCGAGTAGTGCCCTAAACATGACGGGAAAAATACTCTTCCAGTCCTAATCCCAAACTAGGCAAGGAAGTCATCTTGGGTAAGTAAACACAGACCCTACGACATCACCGCGACCATCGGCGGTTATGGCGGCCAAAACAAACACCATCGGTGCTGGCTGCTTTCTGGTGGCCGTCCGAAGGTGTAAGTTTTCGAATGACCTCTCTAGCAAGTAAACTCGGTCATTGTGTTTGTTGACATATTGCTCGATAACAAATGGCGACTCATTGGAAAAAACTAAATTTGGCAACTCACCGCTTTCGTGCAAGCGTAGCAACTCCTTCGCTCTTTCGACTATAACTTTTTTCTGTTGCGGTGTTAGATCGTGTACTATTTGGAACTTCAATGGCTTGAGCCCAAGCTCATTTTTCAGTATGTGTTGCATCCGTTCCAACGATATGTTGAGCTCACGAGCCATTTTTCTTCCACTTCTACGCGGATTTCGCTCAATTCGAGCCTTCACTTTCCGAAAAATTTCTGCCGATGTTGCTGTTTTTTTTATGTTTCATGGCGTTTTGCAACGCTTTCAGTATCACGATAACGAGCTATGGTTCGAGACACAAATGATTTATTCACGTTGAGGTGCTAGAGTTCTCTAACAATAGCTACTTGTGGTTTTCCAGCCAAATATGAAGCAATCACATTATCACGTTTGAATTCCATCGCTCACTGTCATGTTTGGAAATTATAGCAGTCTGAAGTTGGTTGCAGTTCGAGTCAATCAGAGTGTAGATGTTTTGTCGATTGGTGACTAGGTTATGTACTAACCCGTTTCGAGTAGGCACACATTAGCCACTTACTTAGAGCTCGAACTATTTCTTGCTTATGTAAGATTGGGAAGTCTATTCACCATTATCTCAGACCAACTTCCATGATTATCGAAAAAAATACAATACCACCCAGATGAGGACTCTTTCTAGTGAAGAGAGCAGAGCTGTTACATACGAGATGAAGTGTGGTCTCTTCTTGTTTTTAATTTAGACAACTCCTGTAGAAATCGTTTTAAGTGCAGCCAAATCAATTTTAGATGATAGATAGATAAATAATTATTTTTCATATTCTACAACAAAGTATTACTTAATCAAATTCACAAATAGTTTTTTAATACAAAGAAAATATTTAAATTATATTTAAAAAGTTGAGACATTCTGTATTTTACTTATAAAAGTATTAAAAGAGTTTTAAATGCCACTTCAATAAGTTATTACATTAAATTAGGTTTAAGATGGGGTGGCCATATTAAAAATAAATAAAAAAGTATTTAATGTAACCAACATGGAGAGAAAAACATATAGATTCACTATAAAGAAAATTATCAACGAGAGTTAAATCAAAATGTCAAAAATAATTGATTCTAAACCAACGTAACTGAAGTAGTAAAGTCAATTTTTTACCCTCTTTAAGAACATTCCAGTTATTGATTTATTTAATAGGCGAAATGACAAAACAGAATAAAAAATACGGTATGCAGTAGTACGAACAAAAGGAACAGATACCATGTTCGAGAAGTTACCACGTAAATTGTAATTTGAAATTATTGAAATTGTATCTGAAATTATTGAACAGAAAAAAGTCACAGGGAGCCCAATCAGGTGAATTCGGTGGCTGTTGGATGGTATTTGTTGAATTTGTCGTCAAAAAATTACGTATAATGATGGCACTGTGAGACGGTGCGCTATTATGATGCAAAATCCACGAGTTTTCTGCCCACAGTTCTGGTCTATTTCGGCGAAGTGCTTCACGCAAACGTCTTATAACGCTCAATTATGACAATATTGTCAGGCCTTCTGGCAAAAACTCATGATGCACTACACCATTGTAATCCATGAAAACCGTGAGCATTGCCTTCTTTTTTGACTGAAAACGACGTGGTGTTTTTTGGTCTCGGCTCATTTGGTGAACGCCATTCACTTGCCTGATGTCTGGATTGCATGTCGTACTCATAAATCCATGTCTCCAGTAACGATCCTTTTGATGAATGTTGAATCGGATTCAGCTTCGCAAATCATATATTTTGCGACGTCAAAACGGTCTCGTTTTTGCATGAAATTGAGATCTTTTGGCACCAACTTTGCTGCTACATGACGGAAACCCAAATCATTAGCCAAAATGTCTTGGACGGATTCATGGTCAATATTCAAGTCCTCCGCTATCTCTATGATGGTTAATTTGCCGTTATTGACCAACATTTCTCTTACTTCATCAATGTTTTCTTCGGTTTTCGAAGTTGATGGTCTGCTACTGCGTTCATCATCTTCGATTGACTTACGACCACTTTTGAACCGCGCCACTGGTAAACGAACGTTTCCTTTAGCGAATCGTTGCCGAAATGCTTTTAAAACATTTCCAAAAAGTTCGTTGTTGCAAATTTAAATCCTTTTCTAAAATTGTAAAAAATCGCCAACATACACATTGTTAGATGTACTCTTGGCTACGTAACTCTTGCAAATGTCAAGCTATGACGCTAAAATTTAGAGAAAATGTCAACAACAGATTTACCAAGTTAACAAGAAAAACAGAACTCAATTCGGAACAATGGGATCGCCACACGGTGACGCCACCTGGAACTTTTTGATCAAGTGGTATATGCTTTTGTGAAACTATAAGATGTTGTATTGTATTTTGTTTAAATAAGTTCTTCCCCAAGAAGTAATTCCATATTGCAGTTTAGAGTGAAATTTTTTTAAGAGCAATCTGAAGCAAAAGCTTTGGAAGTAAAAAAAGTGTCTAAGAGAGCGACGGAAATATTTCCTCAGTATTTCAGTGTGATTTGAATAGCTCATATTGGAATCAATGATAAGCTCTAGATATTTTATCAACTTTATCGATTAGGAACCAGTTATCACAACAATTAAGAGTAATACCAAAAGTGGTATTTTTGACATTAAAGTGCATGAAAAGGAACATTCGCCTCCATGTTGTGTAACGATGATAGTCCCAAAAACATTATTTTCGTTTTAGAACAAATTACCAGATTGTGATTTGCAAGCCTGTTCCTCAATAAATTCAAATCCCAATTTATGTCAGCGATGAGATCTAAAGAACTATTCTGACCATACGAAAAAGCTATGTCATCCGCTAAGAGAGTTGGTGAGCCTTTAAAGTTAAGTTCAAAACGTGCATTAATATAAATTAGAAATAGAATTGGACCCAATACAAAACCTAGGGGTACACCCAGGTTAAAAACTTCACACTTTGTGATCTATTTTTAAGGTATGTCTCTAACCAATCAAGCTAAAACTTCGAAATCCAGTTTTTTCCTAATTCACCATGTCGCTCTACATAACCCAGCCATCTCAGTCGTTGAACCTTCACTCTTCTGGATAGATCGATGTCGCTAGCCCAGAAAATTACTCGAAGAATTTTCCTCTCAGAACAGCTAGGAATCCATGCCTCTGCACCATATAGGAGGACTGGGATGATTAGGGTCATATAAAGGGTCACTTTAGTTGTATGAGAGAGGGCTTTGCTACTCAATTGCTTTCTTAGCCCTAAGAAACAGTGTTTGGGAATTATTATTCTTCGTTTAATCTCAGCACTGGTGTCACGGCCTGAGTTCATAGCGGAGCCTAGGTAGACATAGTCCTTAACCACCTCAAAGCTATATCTGTCTGAGACGTCGGTGTTCGGTGTCCTTTCTTGATGACAGCATATATGTATAGGGTTTTCTAATAACGACAACTTTTTCTTTTAAATAAAAGGCAAACCATTCGAGATATTTCAAAAGCTTGAAGTACAATCAAAACATTTATGAATTTAACTCGACTTCGTTCATATGGCCACCGTGGGCACGTTTGCAGCGGTCGATTCTTTGGACCCAATTCTCAACGACTCGGTCACACATTCCGGCCGAAACGGCAGCTATTTCGCGTTCAATGTTGGCTCTGAGCTCTTCCAACGTCGTCAGCGTGTTAGCATAAACTAATGACTTAACGTAGCCCCACAGAAAATAGTCAAGCGGCGTTAAATCGCACGAACGAGGCGGCCAATCGACTGGCCCATGTCTTGAGATAACACGCTCACTATACTTACTCTTCAATAAATCGATTGTAGCGTGTGCTATGTGGCTTGTGGCACCATCCTATTGAAACCACATGTCGTCCAAGTCCATATCTTCCAATTCGGGCCAAAAATAATAGGTGATCATGGCGCGATAGCGCTGACCATTCACAGTAACGTGACGATCGTTATCGTCGACAAAAAAATATGGCCCAATAACGCCGCCGGCATGCAAACTGCACCAAACAGTTATTTTTTGTGAATAAAGTGAAGCACATGAACCAAAAATGAGCTTCGTCACTGAAGATTATTTTGCGATGGAATTCATCATCTTGGTGCATCCTCTCCAGAACCCAATCGGAGAACATAGATCGTTAGTGTACTTTACCATGATGAAAATGTTGACTTTACTGAATAAAATAACAGTGACAGTTAATTAAATTAAATTCAAAGTTGTCAAGCCCCTATTGGAAAACCCTATACTTTGTCTTGCCTTCATTGAACGCCAAACCCATCTTCGCCGCCTCCGTCTCAATACTCACGAACGCGTCAGTGACATCCAGCAGCGTTCTGCCGATTATGTAGATGTCGTCGGCATAGGCGAGTAGATTGTTGGACTTTTAAAAGATATGCCTATGGTGTTAGCGTTTGAGTTTTGAACTATTCTTTTAAGAACGATGTTGAAGAAGTCACATGACAGCTCATCGCCCTGCCTAAATCCTTTTTTGACATCGAAGATTTCAATGAGTTCTTTACCGACCTTGATGGACCAGCGTGCGTTCTCTATTGTCATTCTGTAAAAACAGACAGAGTTTACTGAATAAATTGACAGTGACAGTTTGTTGATTAGTGAAAGAGTGCGTTCACAAATTAAATTCAAAGTTTTCAAGCCCCTATTGGAAAACCCTATACTTTGTATTGCCCTCATTGAACGGCAAACCCATCTTCGCCGCCTCCGTCTCAATACTCACGAACGCGTCAGTAGAGTAGATGTCGTCGGCATAGGCGAGTAGATGGATGGACTTTTAAACGATATGTCTATGGTGTTAGCGTTTGAGTATTGCACTATTCTTTTAAGAACGATGTTGAAGAAGTCACATGACAGCTCATCGCCCTGTCTTTTTTGACATCGGAGATTTCAATGAGTTCTTTACCGACCTTGATGGAGCAGCGTGCGTTCTCTATTGTCATTCTGTACAAACAGACAGAGTTTACTGAATAAATTGACAGTGACAGTTCGTTGATTAGTGAAAGAGTGCGTCCACAAATTAAATTCAAAAATGTCAAGCCCCTATTGGAAAACCCTATACTTTGTCTTGCCCTCATTGAACGGCAAACCCATCTTCGCCGCCTCCGTCTCAATACTCACGAACGCGTCAGTGACATCCAGCAGCGTTCTACCGATTATGTAGATGTCGTCGGCATAGGCGAGTAGATTGATGGACATTTAAAAGATATGCCTATGGTGTTAGCGTTTGAGTTTTGAACTATTCTTTTAAGAACGATGTTGAAGAAGTCACATGACAGCTCATCGCCCTGCCTAAATCCTTTTTTGACATCGAAGATTTCAATGAGTTCTTTACCGACCTTGATGGAGCAGCGTGCGTTCTCTATTGTCGTTCTGTACAAACAGACGAGTTTTGCAGGGTTGCCAAAACTAGACACTACTTTGTATAGCTCGTCTCTAAAATTGCTGTCATCGGCGGCCATAATTTCGATGAAAAGGTGGTGGGTACCGATTTGGACTTCCTGGGTCTTCTGCAAGAATTGAAGTGTGACTATTTGATCGATGGCGGACTTTTTTGGCCTGAAGCCACGTTGATAGGGACCAATCAGGTTGTTGACGAAAGGCTTCAGGCGTTCACACAACACGGCAAATAAGATCTTTTAAGAGATGTTAAAAAGAATAAGACCTTTGTAGTTGGCGCAGTTCAGAGGGTCTCCTTTCTTGGGGATCAGGCAGACAATGCTGCGATCTTATTCATCGGGAATACTTTCTTTCGACCATATTTTATACACGCGTTGGTGCATGTTCCTAACCAAGTCATCGCCTGCCGCTTTGAATTGCTCGGCGGTTAGACCATCTGCTCTAACTTTGTTGAACTTAAGCTTAGGTATGGCTATCTTCACTTCGTCCAGGTCGGGTAGACGGGATTGTTGGTCTTCATCCTTTAGGTTGAATGGTCAATTCTGCCTGACAGCGGAATTTAATTCGTCATCGGCGTTAAAAAGTCTGCAGAAGTAGTTCTTCCATATCCTCAGCATGGACTGTGATTGCAGGCTTCGATCCGGGCTCTGTAGTCTTGGCAGGTTATTTTTACCTGTTGATAAAATTTCCGAAATTCATTTCTGCTGTAACATCTCTCTATTTCCTCGATCGCGCGCTTCTTGTGCTCTTTGTTTTTCCTCCTAAGAAGCTGGTGTTCGTCTCTTCTTTTCTGCGCGTAGAGGTCATGAGCAGCTCAGGTCCTTCTTTGCAGCGCCACTTTGTATGCCTCTTGTTTCGCTGCATGTGCTTGCGGGCACTTGTTGTTGAATTAGTTGTTTCGTTGTGATGGTCGAGTGAAATCAAGCAATAATTTTTTAATGCTGGCTGCATAGAACCTCTTGAGAGAGAATCGATCGGAGAAGAATCTGGTGATCTCTTGTGTCGATCGCCTTACATCGATTCCAACGTGTTCAATTTGGTTGATGGTTTATTGATCGGGACTTATCCATGTCAATTTACGAATATCGAGATGTGGTAACCGCCAGCTGTACACTTTTTATTATCAAGATGAGATATTGTTTGTTCACAAAACTGTAGTAGAATATTTTTAGTAGATTTCCCTTTTCGAAAGTGAAACTGTTTGGGACTAAAATAATTATAAATGTTTAAAAAACGTACTATGCAACAGGAATAATATGAACACGTTAGAGTGCTTCAGGAAAGACTGCAAAAATACAACGGTTAAAGATATCCATTAAAAAATCCGCTACGAACCATGCAATTTTTTTTTTTTAGAACCAAATTAGGGATATTATTCTTTAAGCTACGAATCGCTTTTAACATTTCAAGAGAAGTTATGGGCTTATAAACAAAACTATTCCTTTGAAATGGCTTAGCACACAGACAAAGAGCACAAGGTGAATTGACTGAATTAGGTTTTAGACTGCCGGCTACATCTTTAGATGCTTCAGCGATTTGAAATTTGTCAGAAACTAAATAGTTCATCATACACAAAGAAGAAAGCTTTTTTTTTTATAGGAGAATATTTATTAAGTACTATTTTCCATTCGTTTCTTATGTGACTTTCAGCCGAAATAAAACGATTACGGTAATAAATTGCACGACAATTTGGAATATCCCTTTTCAGTTCATTGCGCATCCTTTTATATTTATTTTTTAGTCTCAAATTACTAGGGCATCAATAGCATTTAATAAGTTTATTTTTTGCTTTAACTTTATTCAATAAGTCCCTAGAAATCCAAGGCTTCAGTATTTTTCTCATTTTTTTTTTTTGTGGCAAGAGGGAGGAACAATCAGAAATGTAATTCATAAGAAATTCAATAAATATTGTGTAGGAAGCCGACTCATCATTACAGGAATACACAAGTAACTTGTTCTTCAGTCTCCCAAAATTAATTTTGATAACTTTGTCCAATGATTTGATATAACTTCTATTCTTCCTGTGAGAGGTTTTTACAAGGAATCCTGTCATGCAGTGGTCAGTGATCATTAAATCTGGTAATCTTCCTCTATAAAACACCTAACACCCATATAAGGGGTGATTCATCGTAAAGTTTGATTTTTAATAGGCTTTTTTGACAGATCACGCGCGACTCCTATCAAACTGCTTTGTCATTTTTGTTCAGTATTGTTTGGCATATCATCATGAAAAGACTTACACTACAACAGTGTCTCCAAATTGTTCAGCTGTATTACGAAAATCAGCGTTTTGTGTGAAATATTTTTCATGCGATTTGAGGAACTTATGGTGCGCATAATCGACCTAATGAAACCACTATTGCCAATACCATTCGCAAATTTGTGTCACAGCTTACATTAGTTGGTGATACTCGCCCGGTTAGACCACATCCACCACGTAGTGAAGAGACTATAGCAGCTGTAGCTGAGAGTGTACGCGAAGACCGTGACCAATCGATTCGTTGTCGTTCTCAGCAGCTTGGCTTGACGTGTTCGACAACTTGACGTTAAGTAAGGATTTCAGCCTTAAGGCCTACAAAATTCAACTAGTGCAAGAATTGAAGCTAGGCGACTTGAATTTGCGTCATATTTTCAGTGAATGCGCTCTGCAAAAACTCAATGAAAATCCGGTGTTTTATCGTAAAATTTTGTTCAGTTATGAAGCCCATTTCTGACTCAATGGATACGTTAATAAACAGAATTTCCGTATTCGAGCACATGAGCAATCCGAAGAGTACCAAGAGCTTCCATTACATCCATTATTTAAAGGCGGTGGAATCATTGGTTCATATTTCTTCCAAAATCAGGCAAATCAGAATGTTACCATCAATGGTAATCGTTATCGCACCATGTTAACGGACTGTATGCTTCCTGAAATTCAAGCACATGGTCTCGGTGAGCTCTAGTTTCAACAAGACAGCGCTACGAGCTATACAGCGCGTTATACAATGGACTTGTTGAGAAATCATTTTGGAGAGCACTTAATTTCACGTTTTGCTACGTCAAATTGGCCGCCTAGATCATGCGATATCACACCTGAAGTCTCAAGTCTTTGGGAATAAGCCAGCAACGATTGACGCTTTAGAAGCCAATATTACTCGTCTTATCCGCGAGATACCAGTTGCTATGCTCAAACGAGTCGCCCAAAATTAGACGTTCTGAATGGACCACCTCAGACGTAGTTATGGCCAATATTTACATAATATTATTTTTAAAAGATAAATGCCATTAATGTTTCTTTTAACTGATGATAAAACCTTTAAGTTTTTTTTAAACTTATGTATTTTACGTTAAATTGTAAATCAAACTTTACGATGAATCACCCTTTATTACGATCGATTTTCCAAAAACAAACGGAACAAATCATTTTAAAAAATTTAAAGTTTCTTTGACAAACAAACTTAGCATATTTACCAGTAAATTAGTGTCGATTGATAATGCTCTAAGGATGCTGATATGTGACCGTCCCACATTAAAGACCTGCAATCTAGCTTGATCGTATCTGCCTGATCAAATTGCGAGTTATATTCTGATCATGTGAAATAGGCCTTTTTTATGAATATTGCAATAAATTTGAGAATTAACATACATTAAGCGAGGCGCATTCCTATATCCCTAGAGGCCAAAAATATTGTTAGGCTTATACCACTTTTGGTAAGCGTTTTGGCCTTATTCTGACCCAATACATATGTGGATTCTGAACAATATCGTCATCTTGCTGAGATACAAGAAGCAGTTTCGAACTACTCGTACTTTTAAGATTTTAAATTCGTGCTTAGGAAATAAGTAGCTTCTTGGCTGTCTTTATAAAAGCGGAAATCAGTAGTCGATAGCACTTTGTAGCTACTTAAACTAATACAACATCCACTTGCTCATCTCTATGAGAGAAAAGCATGACCGCAGTATGAAATCTTAGGATCGTTGGTCCAATTTATAAGAAAGGACATTATAGAGGAGTAAGTCTGGTTGGTCCACAATAGTGCAATTTTAGGCCAGAAAAGTTCATCTTCGAATTATCTGTTCGTACAACGGCATATCTTGGAAAAGAGTCGCAAATTTCAGATCAGAATTCACAATACATCCATTTGCCAATGAGCTATTGTATAAAGGATGTTTTTTAAGAGGTTCGGACTTTTTTTTTTTTTTTTTTTAAATGCAAAGAAATTAACTTGACAACAATTTATTAAATTTATTCGAAAGATTATTTCATTTCTGTTGCCTCGTACAAAGCGCAAGGTCCAATTTTCGACCACTTTTAAGAGCAATTGCGGGCGTATATTGCGTATTACTCGAACAAAGTTTTGCTCCAAAACGTCAATTGTTGCCGGTTTATCTGCATAAACTAGTGACTTGACTAAGTCCAACAGAAAATAAACTTATGTCGTCAAATCACAACAATCTTGGTGGCCAATTGACGGATTTATTTTTTGAAATGACAATAAAGCGATGTTTCGTTGGTAGTATGGGGTAAAGCACCCTGTTGGAACCTGAATTCTTCTAAATTGATCTCACTTAGATTTGGCAACAAATATTCGTTAATTATCACATTGTTCCGGTTTCTATTGACTGTAACATGTGCTCCGGTCTCATTTTTGAAGAAATAAGGAAAAATGATACTACCGCGGTACATTTTTCTTGTACATTTTCACTCGTTTACGTGGCCGTTTAACAAAAATGGGCCTCCTCGTTAAACAACATTTTACGGCAAAAAACTGGGTGAACTTGCAGTTGATTTAAGCCCCAATCACTTAACATAATGAACGGTCAAGCGGCTTAAGGTCTTGCACCAATTGGATCTTATAGGCCTAAAGAAGAAGATTTTTAAGTAGAATTTTTCAGATAGTGGATGGACAAAGGCCAAGTTGCGAACGATGATGAATCGATAAATTGGGGTCCACTTCAACGCAAGAGTCGAAAGCGACGATATTTTCTTCCAAACGCACTGTTATCGTCCTTGTTGATACAGTAGCATGAATTGGGTGTGATATTTTTCAATAAAGAGCATATTCAGACGACGTAGGATATATACCGTAAGTTTCACGAAATACTCTGCAATTTTCGCGAACAGAGCTTCGATTTTGGAAATAAATTTTAACAATGTAGATCCGTAGTTGTACTGAAAGTACATGAACCTTGGCAGCTCAGTGTGACAAGATACCTAATTCCTGCACAAAAAAAATCACCATTTACAATGCCATATCTAGTTTTGATATCCCTATGAATCTCGTCAGGTGGTGCAGGATGGCTATAGCGAATTCTCGCTGCTCCATCAAGATCGGTAAAGAATGAATCGAAACCATCAATGTCAAGAAGATAAGGCGACGACCTACAGTATACATTTTTCTACCTTCGCCCTATAAAAAATCGTACAAAACTCAGCGGCCAACAAACAGGCATGAGGTTTGTAAGTTCACATTTTTACTTGCGTAAGCAGATGACGTTGCAGTTGATGAACGAATATAGATAGCCGTCAATGAAACTTTCGTGAGTGGTTAGGCGTAAGAGGTTTAAATTAGTTTGACGGTTAACAAGAACAAAACAAAGTACATCCTGTAATCACAACCAACATCCTAATGGCAGTTATAATTTCGTCTATTTGGTTCTGTAGTTACAATCAGGAACGATCTCAATACTGAATTTTTCTAGCTGCTTATTTTTGTTAAGAAGACAATTGAGTAACTAAAAATCGCCTTGCTTATTAGTACCGATCGCGGATCACTGATAGCACTTGGCTGTTTCATTGTTTTTGGCGCTATTTGTATTTACGTTTAATGAAGGAGATATATCACAAAATATCTATACATCGAACGTCTGAGATATCTGGGCCATGTTGAGAGAGTAGACATCAGAGCTTTGTTTCAAAGAGTCCTTTACTTTAACCCCGATTGAGAGCACAGCAGAGGACAATCGCATTTAAGGTAGGACACGTTAAGATGCTTGTTAAGAAAGAAGATCCATTCAGGTTCTATTAGCGCATTACTAGATATTTATCCTCCAATTCGTACAAATTGTGGGTACGTTAAAAATTTGAATATTAACTAACTTGATGAGTACGTTTATTTTCGAAGTTTGGCTAATAAGATGTACAAGGTGGCGCAGAACTAATCATCCAATTTCGTTTTTGAATTACGTTTTGAGATAGAAATCTTTACTTGGACCTTTACAATTATATCTGTTAGGTGGGAAAGATGATATCCGCCAGGTGGCTGCCGCCAATGTTGATACACATTTCTGTCCGTTTAATTTTATTTTCCATGACTTTCCGCAAGATTTCCGGTGATAACTGTTCGCATTCCTGTCGAATATTCTCCTTAAGGGATGCGATTTGAAGCTTGTTGGCATAAGACCGCGACTTTAAATAGCCCCAAAGAAAGAAGTCTGGGATGGTTAAATCGGTCGGTCTTGCTGGCCATGACAAAACGCCAAAATGGGAGATTACGTGACCAGGAAACTCTTCGTTCACAATATCAATTGTGCTGGTGCTGTGTGTGCGGTTGCACCGTTTTGTTGAAACCACATGTACACCAAGCCCCGCTCATCCAATTCCGGAAGCAAAAAGTAGTTTATCATGGCTCTGTAGCGTTCGCTAGTAACAGTGCATTACACGCGGATTATCAGTGCCCCAGAAACGAAGATTTTTCTTATTGACGTAATCGCTTAAATGGAAATTCGCCTCGTCGCTCATGATGATTTTCGACATAAAACCGTCCTCTTCGCTGTTGAGATTGAGGATGGCTTTACAGTAATTCACATGCAACTGAAGGTCAGGAGGCATTAACTGATGCACTTTTTGCACTTTGTACGGATACATGTGTAAAACTTTCACTAAAATTGGCTAAAGGGTCCGCCCGGTGATGCCCAATTGCATAGCCCGTCGTCTGGTT
This sequence comes from Volucella inanis, assembly GCA_907269105.1. Classification (NCBI taxonomy): domain Eukaryota; kingdom Metazoa; phylum Arthropoda; class Insecta; order Diptera; family Syrphidae; genus Volucella; species Volucella inanis. The sequence continues at coordinate 42,531,072 of OU026153.1, forward strand.
GATGTTTCTTCGTTCTCAGCGACATCGATAGCCACAGTCACGATATTCTCGGCCGAACGACCAGTTCGGTGGCGGCCACATCTACACAATTATTCCACGCTCTTGCGGATTATAGTGCTCTATTGCTTGTCTGTTTGTATACTGCAGCTGTCTAATTCACAAATATCAAATATGATTGTCGTATGACGTCATTTGCAAAAATTATACCATCTTCCGATAGGGTGATTAATTTTGCGAATCCTTGTCTGAGTGATAAGGCCCTGCTGCAAAATGTTCTCGTCATCTGGTAAGCCGTTCCTCATCCGAAATCAGTAAGTTTCTACGAGACGCAGTTCTTTTACTAGATGTAGCTTGAATTTTTTGTTATTAATAATAGAAACGATCCTGTTATCGCACCTATCTGTTGCTAGCGCGTTGGTGTAATTATGCTTTTCTTGTCTTACTCTTCTTTACTCTTCATGCGGTACTGGACTTTTAGTTCGAGGCGCTCTACTACTGAAGCAGCTATAATCCGTGCTTTGAGTTTATTCCATTGTCTACCGTCAAACACGTTCTTTCGCTTTTTCGCAAATACAATAATATCTTCTATAGACGTACCAACCTATTTTAAAACGTTTCAACGGTCTTCCATGTTTTCAGGATTGAATGTGCTAATTAGTTCTATGTTTGGGGCAAGGTGGAATTTTATTTGTTGAAGTATTTGGAGACCTCAGAATCTGTAACCTTTGAAAGGTGCATAACGAAGACTTATAGTATCTCGCATGTCACAATTCCTGGGCAATAGATGCCTTTGTATCCCTAGTGATTACAGGGCAAAGATTCTGTCAATGTAAGGACCTCACAATATATTGGACATAGCCACTCAAATAATTTGGCAGTCGTTTGCCATACACAACATATCATAAATACACTGAGCCATTTAAAATTAATTGTTTGAACATGAATTCCAGGACAGATGATTCTTTGTGATGACTACATGTACATTTTTATATTTTTTCTAGAAGTTGCGTAACATTTTGAGAATATCCGCGAAACTTAAAAATCTAACACTTAGACTAGATGCAATCAACTTCAATAGTCGTCTTATCGTTTGTTCGAGAAAATTTTCTCAAAAGCGTAGCTTTGAGTGTCTTCAAATTTTGACTGTAACATATTGTCAGATTAACTTATGGCTTGAGGTTCTCTCTAAAAGCATCACACGTCTACGAACTATCACAGATGCTGTATATACTCCATTAATCACTTTCCCCTAGGAAGCATCGAATATTTGAAGTCCAATTATTGGTCTTTCCTTTGACATAAACTCCTTTTGCTTCATTTTTTATTGTAACATCATCCAGGAAAAGTGACGGTAAAACGGATTTAACTGTAAAAATATGAATATGTTCCACAATCCCCCACAACCCAACAATGCCATTTATGATGTCTTCAATGCAGGTTATCCTGAACCTCAGCACACGTATTCGTATGGCATTCAGTCTCTTATTAAGTACCGGCCATAAATCCTTGTTTCGCCTGTACCTAACCGATTTAAAATTATAAATTACATGCATGCTCCATGCTTTTAAAGGCTTAAGGATACCATTATTCCATATGTGAGTTTCCTTTTTTCTTTTTTGTAATTCTCGTCCTGCTATTCAGGATCTATTGTCTCCTTGCCCGTCTGCGTCTCATATATCCGTATCAACTGTTCCACCTCTTCGCGTATATTCAAATTTTTAAAACATATTTCTAGCAACCCCCATTCGCCCTGTTTTACTGTCCGATTTATTAATGAGGCTAGCTTAACCCAATTTTTTAGTCCGAGTCCTGTTTACATTTTTACATCACCCTCTGACGGGTAGAAAAAAAGTTGGCTGAAATCCCTCCCTCTCTCTCCTAATGATGGAAGTCTACAGGAAATTTTTTTTCAGATTCTTTTCAGAGAGTTTTCTGTAACTTAACCCCATTTTCGAGTAAAGTAGCCCCGAGGACATTTTTACTAAGTAAGTTGCTCAGCTCGCACCCTTCCCCTGTTTGGTGTAAGAGGAGCAAGAAAACTAATTTCCAAGCACGTTGTGAGCGTTCCGACCGGGTCAAAACCTTTAGTGTCAGTTAGGTAAGTCATTAGCGAAATGATTAATTTCAACCAAGAGCCATCACCGAGCTTGGTTTTTAGAGGATGAAAAGCTCGAGATGTCCTGGATAATTTTTTTTTTTTTGGACCCTCGGTTGGAGGGTGTTTTCCTATTCTCTTTACGAGGGTGGGAAAAATAGAGAAAAAAAAAACTTTGCAACACTTTTTTTTTGTTCGTTTTGCTTTTGTCAAACAATGGCGGTAACAATACAAACGAACAAGCTCGACAACGTCCAACAAAGTTTTCCGGGAACGAAGCCCTCGAGGCAGAACGGTGTTGTGGTGGTAAATTACAAAAAAATTTAAAGAAAAAAATTTGTAAAAGAAGAAGAAACAGAAAAACAAAGCATAGCTGTGCTTAAAAAAATAAAACACAAGGGAAGTCCGATATGATGTGCTTGAGAAGACGTCGTCGTTTTCTATGAGTGGCAATGAGAACTGAGTAGGGTTTCCTGCTTTAAATGGGTGCCGGCCAAGCGCAGGAGGATTGTGATGGGCTATGGTGTGCTATCGAGGGTTACTTTGAAGAGACTGCTTATGGTGCTTTTAGGATTTTAATTAATTTCCCCATACCCTTTTGAAATGACTACAAACTTGTGTACAAGCAAAGATAAGGAGTGTGGTTGTTTGCCCATAGGGTTGGGTCCTGGAAAACAGGTGCAGGTGAGGAATTCTTTTAAATGATTTATTTTTGCATTTGTCTGGCTTGAAATGGGTAAGTAGGTTAGGTTTGAATGGGGGTGGGATTTGGAGAATATTTAAAGCGAAAGAACAATTGAATTTTCAACATTATTATTGTAATGGCGGGATGAAGTTGGTTAAAAATTGATGCTGCTACTGAAAAGGAAATCGCTTTTGTTGTTTGGAAAAGGGTTTGGAAGAGGGATACTCATCCCTCTGTGTGTAAACATTCCCCTTAAAATCAGTGTGCTTAAGTTTCTGATAAAAATTAAAATCGTATTCTGATGCATAAAGGGTTCTATTGATTCAACAATAGTTTGTTGGCTTTCAGGATCATCGTTTTGTAATTCTCAATTGAGTGACAATAATATGACTTGGTAACACTTTCAAAAAAATAACGGATTTACAGACCGTCCCTGTAGAAAAGAATAAGAAGGGCTCGCGAACTCTAGAAATAGGAAAGAAGAGATCGCTGCCTTAGAGAAGTCCTATTAGAAGAATGAAGGTCTAACCCTAGAAGACCAATGTTCGTCGATTCGACGACGTCACATTCGTTATCTTACCGTCAGCTAAAAATCAAAATTCAGGCAGAACGCCAGCTATAAATATCGTGCGTATTGCAAGAGGCCCTACTAGATCTTGCAGGGGCATTACTGACCCATTATTGCTGTTTAAAAAATTTGTGACAAATGAAATGTTGGAAGAGACTGTAAAGTGGACAAGCGTTGTGATATCTGTAAAAAAAAAAACAAAACTACGAAAGGCTATCAGCAACACAAAATGAAACCAATAAAGAAGAAGTCAAAGCATTTATGGATGCTCTGATATTATCTGGGTCTAAAAGACAATCATCTAATTGCTAAAGGCTTAGTGTCGAACTAATTATGAGCCTGGGACTAATGTCACCGTTGACGAGCAGCTATTAGCATTCAGGGGTTGTTATAAGTTTAAAATTTAAATACCTAATAAACCAGTTAAATATGGAATAAAATTAGAATTGATGTGCGACTGTGGCACCAACCCAACTCCGTTTGCATTGATGGCATAACCAAAACCAACATTATGATTTCGATTCAATGAGAAGGTCTTCCTATTAAGCCAGTGGAATTGATGCAAATTTTCGTTCGCTACCATGAGAGTTTCGACATCTCTCCTGATGAAGTTCATAATGATCTTTTTACGCTGTCTTCGCATGTTAGCTCTAAACGTCTCTCCCACTTGCAAAGAACTCGTTCAAATTTTAAAAACTATTACAGTTCCTAACAAACTAAATCCTGTATTCTCCAGTCCACAATTTCTGTTCATTTACTACCAAAATGAATATCTCAATTCTCAAAAGTTACCCTATGACCTAATTGTTCATACTGAAACAAATCTAATTCCGGACATTAAAAACCTTTAGCTGCTTCCTCCAAATTTCAACGTTTTTCGAAAAGATGGATTTGAAAGAGTTGATAATCCCTATGGCCGAGGGGTTTTACTAGCAATCTGGAACTCTTTTCACGCAATTCCTGTTGATATTCCACACACTGACAACTTTGAGTTAGTATGTGTCAATATTACGCTGCCCAAACGATGTCGTTACGTATTTTGTTGTTACATTCACCCATCCCAACAAATTGGGTCTTATCGACCTGTAGTTCACGCAGTAGACTTTTTAACTGAAAATGCACAACCTGAAGATTGTATTATTCTAGTAGGGGATTTCAATCTACCTCACCTTAAATGGGAGCCTTCCGACAATTCGTCTCTCTTAATTCGTCCTCTGAAATGGAAATATTGATGGTGGACTGCCTAACCACCTCTAGTCTATATCAGATTAGTGGAATACCTAACACAATGAACAGACAACTCGACCTTGTCTTAAAATCCGATTCAGATAACTGTGCCGTTTATAGGAGTGATCATCTTCTTTCTACCCTAGACCGCCTTCATCCCCCCTTGTCAATTATATACTCATATGAAAATAGCAACACAAGTGTCGACTCGGAAAATTCACTTTCATTTAACCTCCGAAGAACCGACTTTAACAAATTTAAAAACCTCATCAGCAATATTAACTTTGATTTTATTGCTGAGACAACTAACATTGATCTTGCCCTATCAAGGTTCTATTCGTTAATTTTCTCCTGCTTTGCCCAATCGGTTCCATATACCTTCCAAAAGGACTGCATGTCGGCTCCTCTCTGGTACAACAAGGAGTTGCACTCTCTCCGTAATTACAGAAACAAGTTCTGGCATTAAATTCTTAAGAACTCGATCTGATTTCGACTACAGTAATTATCGACTGGTATGCAATCGTTTTTCTGAACTTTGTGAGTCTCTACCATATGCAATTTAGCTTAGTCTCGGACCCGAAAAGCTTCTACCAGTTTGTTAATACGAAAACAAAGTCAGACGTTTACCCTTCTACTCTCAAATTTCTTAGTGAATCTTCTGCCGACCCCAAAACCATTGCAAATTTCTACTACATGAGAAACTATCCTAAGACATCATCCATCTCGCTTAATATAACAACATCTTTGGTATCTGAAAATATTACAAAACTTAAAACTGATTTTTCGTCCGGCCCTGATGGCCTTCCGGTTATTGTAATAAAAGAGTGTGTTAACCATCTCTGTCCTCCCTAGCTGTCTCAACGGTACTTTCCCTTTCCTATGGAAGGAATCTTACATAATCCCTATTCATAAAAAAGGAAGTAAGGGCGAAGTCGATAATTATAGGCCCATAGCAAAACTCTCTTGCGTACCCAAACTTTTTGAAAGCATAGTCTATCAACAACTGCTTTTGGCCAACTATCTGTACAAATCAGCACGGATTTATGAAAGGTAAATCAACCACCACTAACCTAACAGAGTTCGTTTCTAGGAAGCTTCATGCTTTAGAAAACGTTGATGAAGTCGATTCAATTTCCACTGATTTCAGCAAGGCATTCGATAAAATTTCTCATCAACTTATCATTTTTAAACTTAAAAAACTTGGCTTTTCCCCTCATTTTATGGCATGGTCCAAATCCTATTTAAAAGATCGAGAATACAGGGTAATCTTCAGATCTTCAATATCCGACCCCATTAAAGCAACATCTGGTGTCCCTCAGGGTAGTCACCTTGGACCAATCATCTTTATTATAACGATTAACGACATAAATCTCATTTAAACGAATTGTAATCTTTCTATTTTCGCTGATGACATGAGAATTTCCAAAGTCATTTCATTGCCTTCTGACTCCCATTGCCTTCAAGATGACTTAAATAAGTTTTCAGTATGGTGCAAGCAAAACTTTTTGGAGCTTAATGTCACCAAATGCCAAGCGATAACCTCCAAGAAACTACCTTATCTACGATGAACCTATTCCTTCCACTACCCAAGTACGGGATCTAGGAATAATTTGCGACAGAGAATTGAATTTCGACGCACATATTGACAACATTATAAATAAAGCTAACTCTGCACTTGGTTTTATCAAACGCTGGTCAAAAGAATTTTCCAACCCACACGTTAAAGGGTTCCTGTACATTACTTTTGTAAGGCCTCTTCTCGAATATTGTAGCCAAGTTTGGTCACCATATGAACTAATCCACATACAAAGAATAGAAGCAGTCCAACGCAGGTTTATCCGTTTCGCACTTCGTGGTCTACCTTGGGCCGATCCATATGGATTGCCCCCCTATGAAAATAGGCTAAAACTAATTAGCATGCATTCCCCTAAAAAAACGTCGTGAGGTCGCTGATGTATTGCATCCACTCCCAATCCCCGTAATCTAAGATCTGTTACATTCTTCCTGATCGGAACTCACCGCACCAACTACGGTCACTTTGAACCCATATCTAGAATGTTGCGTATAACGAACAACTACGCCGAAGTCTTTGACCTAAATAGCAGCAAACACGAAATAAAAAAAGCACTGCTCAATATGCCACTCCCTTAACATCTCCCTCGTCCCATTAGGTTTGTTAGTTTTAAGTCTAGCTTTAAGTTTTTGCTCGTTAATAAGCTTAATAAAAAATAAAAAATGCTACATCATACCTCGGAAAAGAAACTGATACTGGGTGAGTATTTTGTAAGAAAGCTTACTTGAAGTATATATGGATCAAACAGAAACGTCACCACCGATAATTGGTTCACTTTTATACCATTGGCTAAACAATTATCACAATAACCCTATAGGTTGACAACAGTTGAAACATTGCGCGCAAATAAAAGAGAAACTACAGAGTCAGGAACGTCGACACATCTGCTATGATGATTCTTTAACCCTTCTTCCATACAAGCCCAAGTCATCAAAAATAGTTTATCTTTTATCTTCTTGTGATGAAGATGGAACGGTGTCAATAGAATCCAACAAGCCAAATATGATCGAATTTTATAACGCTACCAAGGGTGGAGTCAAATCTTTGATCAAATGTTTTTGACTATGACATGTAGCAGAAAAAACTATTTGGTGGTCAATTTGTCGCTTTTACGGCATAATAAATATGGCATGTATTAACAGTTACATCATTTACTGCCACAATCATTCTATATTGGGAACAATATTCAAGTTCAAGTTTTACTTGAGCTAACTGCCGAGCTGCTTATGGTAGCTGGTGATAATTGAATACGGCGCATACATCATCTCCCAAATCTGATCTGATGAAAGTAAGCCCGAAGAATGGAACCTGAGCATTGCTTGTCCGATCCGCGCCATCTACAAGGGAATGAAATTTCTCAACATCGCCCATCTGCCATATTTTTCGGACGCCTTAGATCATTCGTTAACAGTCTGATCGGCCTCTATTAGTGTAGCTTTAGCTCAGCAAAGTCCACCATATATTATTTTCAAGAATTTCAAAATATCATCTCTTTATAGATTTCAAAACCGCATGTAACAAGAGGTATTGAGAAGAAAGATACCATTTATTTTCAAAGTTGCTCAAACCAGTAACACTAGTTTTTCTTGTCCTCCCTATTCAACTGTTAAATTTTCAGTTCAAATTGTCAACAAATTGCATTTTTTAGTTCTTAACCCCAAGTGCTCGAATTTATTTAATTTTTGTCTACTTGTAGTTTTTAGTACAAAGCTCCTATCTCTAGCAAAGTACAACCTAGCATGCCGTTTGTGTCTGGTTACCCAGAAGAAATACGTTGATTAACACAGAATTCTCCTATAACGAGAGAATTCCGTTATCCCCGAGTGCGCATTAAGGGGATATGAATACCCTTTTACTGGCTTTTCTCCAGGGCGTGGGCGGGTAGTGTAGTAGTTTGAAACTCAGGTGTATTTGGTTTCAGTATTTTTCCAGAGGTGTTTGTCAAACTGGAGCCAGTAAATCCTCACCCGGTGGGTCTTAGTACGTGCTAGTTGTTAGTTCGTTACATTTAGCCCAGCCAGCAACCACTCCAACATCAGTGTTATGCCTTCAAATCAGAGTTGACGCCGACGGGATTTTCATATAACTACATACAAGTTCTATGAAAAGACTTTTTCAGTGAATTGCATCGCACGGGATTCGAACCCGCGACCATCTGCTTGAGGAGTCTATGCATATACCACTACACTACAGCCGCCCCCTTTTATTTTGTGAAGAGTGCAAGAGTATCTAACTTTCGCATATGCTTATGCCTAAGCGATTCTAATGACTCCAACAAAGACGCACTCGCCAAAAAGATTACGGACAAAATCTTAGTTATTGAAAACAGTGTCAAAAGTGTTGAAGAGTCATGTAACTTAGTCCAGAATCCAACCGATCTATTAAAATCCAAAGCAATGTACATGGATAAACAAATTATTGGTCTCATGGAGCTAGATTCCGTGAGATCCAGGAATAAACATCACCTAGATAAAGAGATGAGTGACATCAAAGTTATTTGTTTTGCATAACCTACGCAAAAAACGTACGTGTTGATAAGCCCCCTGCGTGATGACATTGACATTCATTCAGTCACACAAACAACTCCCTTCTAAACGTACGGTTTCTGTTGGAAACCAGTTAGTCTTTTGAAAAACAACAATTGATCTTAGTAATAAAAATAAGTAAGAAAATGGACATATTATGCTTATATACATATATATTGGGTCTATAACTTATAACTTCGTGCGGTTTGCTAAGAGATAGCGCAACTTGTATTATTCCATTGGAACATGCGTTGGAAAGCTACTGTCATTGTACGTCATTTCAGTATATGTCATTCATTTGAAGCGTAAACAACAATAATTTCTTTTCACTCAAATATGTCGAACTTTGTGCCTGAAAAAGTGTTTTCGCGGGGAGTTCTTCTTCATTACTTACAAAATAAGTCATCGTATTTTGGTGGAAGTTTATGGTGAACATGCGCTAGCTGAACGAACGTGCTAAAAGTGGCTTGCACGATTTAAAAGTGGTGATTTTGGCTTGGAAGACGATGAACGTCCTGGCCAGCCAAAAAAATTTGAAGATGAAGAGCTGGAAGCATTACTCTATGAAGATTGTTGCCAAACACAATAAGAGCTCGCAGAATCTTTGGGTGTCATTCGAGCAGCCATTTCAAAATGTTTAAAAGCATCTGGATATATTCAAAAGCAAGGAAATTGGGTTCCACATGAACTTAAACCGAAAGACGTCGCAAGGCGGTTTTGCATGTCCGAAATGCTGCTGGAACGCCACAAAATGAAGTCATTTTTGCATCGGATTGTTATTGGTGATGAAAAATGGATCCATTACGACAACCCCAAGCGCAAAAAATCATATGTAAAACCCGGCCAACCAGCCAAATCAACTTCAAAGCCGAATATCCACGGAGCGAAGGTAATGCTCTGTATTTGGTGGGATCAGATGGGTGTGCTGTATTAAGAGCTGCTAAAACCGGGTGAAACCATCAATGGACATCGCTACCGAACACAATTAATCCATTTGAAGAGAGCAGTAGCCGAAAAACTCCCGGAATATGCGACCAGACACGAGGCAATAATTTTCCATCATGATAACACTTGGCCCCACGTTGCTATTCCGGTTAAGAACTATTTGGAAAACAGTGGATGGGAAGTCTTACCCCATCTGCCTTATAGCCCAGACCTTGCCCTTTCTGACTACCATTTGTTTCGGTCGATGCAGAAGGCCCTCACTGAAATACGGTTCACATCAGAGCAGAATATCAAAATTTGGATTCATTCTTGGCTGCCAAGCCGGCGCAGTTCTTTTGGGATGGGATCCACAAATTGCCAGAAAGATGGGAAAAAGTCATAGCTTCAGATGGGCAATACTTTGAATAATACTATTGTACATGTTTTTCTTAAACAAAAGTTCAAATTTTGAGTAAATAAGTTATATACCCAATAGAAACTGCCTCCAAGGATGAAGGCACAATTAGTATTTGATTTTCGATTGGTAGAGTCGCCACCATAGTCCGCACCGACATATCCTTTCACGGCCTCTCCAGTTTTAGTATAAGTAATGGCCATGTAAGATGTCGTGTGTAGATATCTTAGCAACTGTTTACCATATTGAAACAGATTACAAATAGAATGCAATATATCAGGTCAGGATGTGACTGTCAGATACATTAAGGACCCAACAAGCGAGTGGTACTCTATTTGGTTAACTATTTTACAGTTTTCGCTCTTACACTTTGCTTGACGGCCTGGTATAGTACCATTGGTGCAGTTTGACATGTTTGTATGCCAAACCGCTTGAATAACTGCAACACATGCTGCTCTTGGGTGATAGTTATTGCCCTAGTAACCTAGTAACCGAGAAATTGATGTATAGGGCCCTTGTCAACTATCTGAAATTCATAAGAAACCATCAGATCATCAACATATATACAATAGTTATATTATTTATTTGAAGTAGCTTGAGGTTTATGTTATTGAACGGTTCACTTGGACATGCCGCATATGAACTGATTGCTTTATGCCGTAGAGAGACGACACGAACACCAGTTCCAGCTCCAGGCTATTCAAACATAGCCGGCTACTTCATATAAATGTCGTCTTGTAGCTCGCCATTGAGATATGCCGAAGAAACATCACATCAAGCACATGTAGCTCTAACTTTATGCAATATCTCTGCCCGCAGACTTTTGCAACAAGCGGCCTTTTAAAGCAATCAATTGCTTCATTTGTATCACGCTTAAGTGCAAATACCCATCTGCATCAAATTGCCTTGTGATTAGGAGGTAACTCGACCGGCTCTCAAGTTTCGTTATTCATTAAAGTGCCATACTCCTCTGTCATAGCTTTCCACCATTCAGTTTCTAGTTCACTTGTTAGAGCTTCTTAAGGCCTACTTTTTTTTGCCGGTTCCGAACGGCTCTCCTGAGAAGATTTTCATATTTAGTTTTTAGTTGTGTCGATATCCTTTTCTTCATCGCCGCCATTATTTATCATCGTTTCGGCGTTGCTGCCCCCGTTGCCGTCGTCGTCTCGCTACTTGATGTCTTGATTGGTTTGTTTTATCTGCAAACTTACAATCAATTAATTTTGATAAATTGTACAAATCAACGATAATTTTTTTTCTCGATTTTTCGAACAATCGATATACTTTTGCTGTGTTAGCATATCCAACAAGGATGCATTCATTGCCTCTAGTACGAAACTTCTTATGGTGTGTTTTGTCAACTGTAGTGGTCAGGCATCCAAAAATTCGAATATGGCAGACTGCACAAAGACTACGAAAACGGTTATGTAGGTAAGTATGGACGGCTTCTACCCAGAATTTCTCCTTCAGATTTGTACTTAATATCATGCTACGAGCCATTTCCATGAGCGTACGGTTCATATGTTTAATCACTCAATTTTGCTGTGGTATATGAGGGACCGTGAACTGCCTGACGGCAGATATATATGTATAAAACTTATATTAAACTTGTTATTTACATATTCTGTGTCGTTGTCCCTAAGAAGGGTTTTATGTATTTATCCGTTTGATGTTCAACTATATTTTTATAGCTCCTTAACACTTCTGATTTAAGTTTCATGAAGTTCACTTCTCGAAGTATCTTGATTTATCGTCCACCATGGTAACACAGCTTATCTTAGATCAGAAACATCGCTGTGTATAATTTCTAAAATGTCTTTGCTCTTACTGCCCAATAAAATAAATGGTTTAACACCATGGACCAAATTTCAAGCAACACACTATTTCGTTTTCTTTTAGTATCTTAAAACTTCTCACAATCAAATGTCCGAACCCCTTGTGCCACCTCATGAGTTCTTCCTTTGAGCTTGTTCAGAACACAACATATCTTTTCTTTCTTCTATTTCATGCAGCAATAAAATGTTAACTTGTTAACTTAGCAATCAACAGTCTTTTACCATTTTTAACACTTAGATATGCGTAATTATTTTTAAATGTTACGGTACAAACTACGCCTAGAGCTTCGCTTAAAGAAATAAAATTGATTTTCGTTAAAATTTTGACTGCACCACGACCCAATGCATCAATTGATTTCTTTCCCGCAAGTTGACTGTGCCTTGGTACGATTCAAAAATATTAAACATCTCACGTCTAGCACACATGTGTGTTGTAGCGCCACTTTCTAAAGACCAAGTTTTTTGATCAACCATGAGTCCCTTTTGATTTGCACTAAACAATGTAAAAAATAATTTTGCATGGTCACTTTTACTTTTATTATCATCCGATTTGTGCCTGCATTCCGCCGCAATGTGAACCTTTTTCCCGCAGTAATAATACTTCATCTTGCTAGAACAGCAACATGCTTATATCTTTGCTTCTTGTCGATATGGTTGCCATTGCTTTTACTATATGTTGGTCATTTCTGCTGTAATTCTCTATACGATTTGCTTTGCCTGAAAAATGCCTGTTAGGAACTAACATTCTTTCTCCTATCACCCTCCTTGGCTAGTTTAATCTTAAGAGCATTAAAATTGGGCAACACTGTGTGTGCAACACTAGAGCAAAAACAGTGTCGTGAAGATATTTCAATTGAGTGTTTAGCGAAGTTTCACAGCAACAAAGCAGAATTTTTGCGCCGTTTCATAACAATGGATGAAACGTGGGTCCATCACTTTACACCCGAGACAAAAGAATAACCAAAACAATGGATTCAAAAGGGAGAACCTGCTCCAAAGGAGGCGAAGACCGTTTCATCTTCAAGAAAGGTCATGGCGTCGACTTTTTGGGATATTTCGCGCATCCTTGAAAAAGGAAAAACTATCAACGGCCAGTATTATGCGAACTTATTGCAACGTTTGAGCGAAGAAATCAAGCAAAAGTGGCCGCATTTGGCTAAGAAGAAAGTGTTTTTTCATTAAGACAATGCACCAGTTCATAAATCCGTTATTCCAATGGCCAAAATTAGTGAATTAAAGTTTGAATTACAACCTCATGCACCTTATTCGCCAGATTAAGCCCCAGTCGGATTATTTTCTGTTTCCAAACTTGAAATAATCTCTCAGTGGTCAAAGATTTTCCAACGATGAAGAAGTGATGTCGGCAGTTAATGGCTATTTTGAGGAGCAAGACAGATCTGATTATAAAAAGGTTATCGAACTTTTTGAACATCGCTGGGAAAAGTGTATAGAGCTGAAAGTTTTTGTGTTTTCTTTGTTGGGTCGAGTACTTCTGCGACCGCCCTCGTATGTTAACTCATCCAGTCGCCTTTACACGGAAGCTTGTCCACCACTTTAATTCAACTTGGACACCTTTTGAATGGCAACGTAGACTAGACAGGTCTGCTTTGAAGAATCAATTGGTCACAATACTACTAGGCGCTCCCCCAAATGCTGATGTTAGTTTCATTTCGAATTTCTTCAAAAAAGGCATCACCACTAGCCACTGCAATTTACTTCCAATATCTCACCACCGATGCAAGCAATGCAACGATTCAGCAACACTTTCAGTCTTGGAAAGATGATTGTCTGAAAATTGTTGAAAAATACGAGCAGGAAGCTGGATAGAGTCAAGCAGTTTGTCACACTAAATCCAGCTTATAAATTAGCAAGGAAATCTACCTTAAGCTGCTAAGAACTACCTCCTCTTCCTGCAATAAACTCAGCTCTAATTAGAGTTCCAAAAGTAATATTTTTCCCAATTTTAGGCCTACCAACCATACTCTAACTCCCTCTATTCCACGTGAATCTTTCGATTAAACATCTACCAATCAAATTTCCACCACTCAAATTGCCATCACTCAACCCCTTATTTCCACCTCAGAGCTGGAGCTAAGTATCCTAACATCATAAGCTCTCACATTTTAAACCCAACTTCTGACAACCTATCTGTAAATATTCGCCACGACTACATCTAAGGTAGTCCATTCGCAAGGTCCAATTTTGGGCGACTCGTTCGAGTATAACGACTGGTATCTTGCGGATAACATGAGTAATATTGGCTTCCAAAGCGTCAATCGTTGCTGGCTTATTCCTGAAGATCTGAGACTTTACATATCCTCAGAAAAAAATAGTCCAAAATTGTGATATCACACGATCTAGGCGGCCAATTTGAAGTAGCAAAACGTGAAATTAAGTGCTCACCAAAATGATTTCTCAACAAGTCCATGGTATCACGCGCTGTATAGCTCGTAGCGCCGTTTTGTTGAAACCAGAGCTCGCCAAGACCATGTGCTTGAATTTCAAGAAGCACATAGTCCGTTAACATGGCGCGATAACTGTTACCAATGATTCCACTAGCTCATAAACCACACCATACCGTTGTTTTTTATGGATGTAATGGTAGCTCTTGGTACTCTTCGGGTTGCTGTACAGCCCAAAATACGGCGATTTTGTTTATTAACGTATCCATTGAGCCAGAAATGGGCTTCATCGCTGAGCAAAATTTCTCGATAAAACACCGGATTTTCATTCAAGTCGCCTGTCTTCAATTCTTGCACAATTTGAATTTTGTACGCTTTTAGGCCGAGATCCTCACGTAAAATACGCCAAACTGCTGAAAACGACGACAAATCGATTCGTCACGGTCTTCGCGTACACTCTCAGTTACAGTCTAACCGGTCGAGTATCATCCACTGATGTAAACTGGGACTCAAATTTGGGAATGGTATTGGCAATAGTAGTTTGAGTAGGTCGATTATGCGCATCGTAAGTTCCTCGAATCGCATGGAAAATATTTCTCACAGAACGCAGATTTTCGTCATACAGCTGAACAATTTGGAGACGCTGTTGTGGTGTGAGTCTTTCCACAATGACTAGCCAAATGATACTGAATAAAAATGATAAAACAGTTTGATAGGAGTCACGCGTGATCTGTCAAAAAAATCCTATCGAAAATTAAACCTCACGATGAATCACCCTATACTTAAATAATAAAATGTTCTTAGTAATTAAAAGAGTGTCTTTAATTCAAGATCATAACAAAGTGGAAGGGGACTTTAGCCCATCTGGCAGTAGTTTTTAAAAGACCGTCGATCTCATCGATCATCATACGGATCTAAGAATTTTGTGATCTGAATTCTATGGTCCTTTTAGCGATAAATGCAACAACTTCTTATAAAGGTAATTATAAGTATATTCTAAGATAAGTTATACGCTCTGCCACATTAACTCCATCCAAAGATAACGATCGCAGTCAAGATGTGCAGATCAGAGATTAGGGAAATGTAGCCTCTTTTAGTGTAGTCCCAATACCTACCATGATCTTCATGGCTCTCACCATCTTAAATTTTATAATCCTGTTTTGATACAGCAATTCTTGACAACAAATCCGGGCTTTGGTGTACTTAGTTCCCATTTTTGTCTCAAAAAATTATTTACTTATCCACGTTAAGCTTATTTCCAGGATTTACGATTGCCAAAAAGTTCCCAATTATAAGTTCTTCATATGATCACAGCATTCCAAGAAAATTTTTTTCTTTTACGAACCTCGTCCATCTGTACTTCTCTTGATTACCTCTAAGTCAATGCCGACTAAATCCATCTCAAATCCCAGACCAATTCCTCAACTACCTGTTAATTAGATAAGCTTCACTTCGTAAACTTTTATCCTGACTTGTCGTCAATAATTCTGCTTTTACTCGAACCACCAGACTAAATTGATTACAAAGTCCGCCGGCGACTTATTGGCATTCTCCACAACCAAATTGTTTTGAGTTTAGCCCCGGATGTAACTCCATTAAATTTCGCTGTCACAAATCCTTTTGGGATTATCTGTCACAATCGATAGAGCCGTTTACTGAGAAACTTTCATAAACTCTTTCTCTTACCGACAAACTGGGCAAATCAGAAGAAACAGGATAAGCATTTGAATCAAAAATATACGATGTTGACACTTTGCTGGTTAAATTCCCTCAAACAACTCATTTCATTGGAGAGTGGAATAATTTCAAATTCGATTCGAATCAGCTGTGAGCGTTGAAAGTGTTATCCTGTCGCATGTAATCCTCTCAAGGATACGAATTAAAATGTCAATTTAATCTGTCGATAAGCACAGCAACGAAAACAATAACGAACAATGAATAAACTTTACCGACAACTTTGTCCACGAAACTTTTAATCAAATTAATAACGGTTTTCTTCGCTTTTCTATTACAAAATACGAATACGTTGTACGACGAGTACATCCCTGGGCTTGTAGGTCTTTTCCTCCAAAGAGGAGGACATAAGCCGAAATGTCATTTGTTTGGTAATTCTCTCTGCACCGATAGGAGGAAAAGTTCGATTCGATTTTCAAAAAGAAAAACAAAAAAAAAAAAAAAAAAAAAAAACATCGAGAGACAGAAAAGGATAAAGAAAAAAACTAAGAAAATGAAAACGAAAATAGGTACGAAGAGATAAATGAAAGTTTTTCGCAAGGATAATGACAGCAGCAAATAATGTAATTAGTTGACATGAGATTTCTGCAGAATGTGACAGCAAAGACGCAATGGGGTGGGGCGAGTCCTGATCGGTCGGCTAGCCGCCACAGTTGCCACCAATAGATTCCTTTCGCCTGAACAAATACGAGCAACTAACAACTTTATTAATTATCGAAGTAATCGAAAGCGATTTCGATTTCCGTTTCGATTTCGTTGCGGGTCTTTTAATTGGAGTTTGAATCTTACAGAACGAGGGGTGGCTGGAAGCCTGAACAGATGTACCATGCCGAGACCAATGTGATGGTTATTTTGGCGCGAGTTTGGGGTCAGCTTTTGTCTGTCTGTCGGCTGTCATTAGAAGGCGAATACGGCATACGTTTCAATTAATCACGAGCCATTGCGTTCGGTTGTTCTTGTTTGAGTTGAAGGGTGACTGCGAGAACTCAATTAATTTGGCGGGAAAATGAAGGGACCATTTGTTCGGTGTTTTCTATATAACCAAATGACTCGTTTTTGTTTTTAATAACGTATTATGTGAGATTAAGAATTTCACCATCAATAAAAAAAAGATCGTGGGTGACAGAACGGAGCATATCACGGAACTGAATCGCATACATTTTTGCTGGAAAGACTCCTTTCAATGCTTTGGAAATATTCGTATCTTATCAATGAATATCATACCACCAGCCACTTAAAAGTTTTCATTGGAAATAGACAACATAGATGAAATGGATTTGGGGAATCATAAGAACATTCATCTTTTCTGGAGATTTTTGGATGAATCATGTACTCTGATCGAAATGACTCTTACAACTGTAGAGGTTTGCTTTTGTTATAAGCTCTTTTTAGTAGAACAATGGATTCCTATCTACGGCAGGAGATTTGTGCATGTTGAGAGCTTAAAAAGTCCATGTAAATACTTGAGGTGAATATGGATTTATGTCGTTAACATTTCCGTACGCTAGGCGAAAATATTTAATCAATTCGAAAACGTTATGCTCTGAGTTAACGTCAGAACTCATTTGCTCCGACGGTATGATCAGGCTGCATGTACCTTAATCGTGTAGTGGATATATTCGGTGCTTATAACAATATATCAATATGTAATATGTGCGCAACTAAGTTATATACTTAGTCAACAGATGGCTTCATCAGTTGGTTAGGTTAGGTTAGAGTGGCGGTTGAAAAACCAAACCATTTAGGCCTACTGGCCCGTTGTGCTGCCACGTGGATCTATAATCCCCTCACTCATGGAACCAATTTGAGCTTACGATGAAGCGCAGGAGACTGTTAACGTCTTTTTTTTTTTAAATTGTTTAAATCGTTGTAGAAGAGCTGGACATGTACACAGAAGGTGAAGGATTGTCTCCGCTTCCTCCTCATCCATGCAGCTTCTACAGAAATCGTTTGCAAAAGCGCCAAGCCTTCTTCTATGCTTGTCAATAAGCCAGTGTCAATTGATGACACCTATATTGGCGCTGAGATGTTTCCTATTTAAAAGAATCAGACTCTTAGAGCGAATCAGATCCAACTTTGGTCAGATCTGTTTAGTCGCTAGACATTTTGACTCACCGGTCCATTTAAGGTCTGTTTTTATTAGCATCCAGCTTAATAATAATTTGCACGTAGCGATTGGTATACTTATGCTGCCCTTTTCGGGTAAAATAGGTAGAGTGGTTCCAATTTTGACGAGTTCGTCAGACCTACAATTCCCTGTGGAAAAGCATTCAACAAAGGTGAAGATTGAAATGCTCTGCCATCTCCGTAAGAGATAAGACTGAGATGAGAATTTTGTGAGACTGAGTCCATGGACTTGATAGCGGCCTGACTATCCGAAAAGATGAGGATTTTCTTCACGTTTTTCTTTAGCCAGGACAGAGCTTCTTTAATCGCCAAAATTTCCACTTGGAAAACGCTACAGTGATTTGGAAGACAGAAGGCTTAGATTTGGCTTATCTGAGAAATCTACTCCACCAACCCCGCTATCGGTTTTAGATCCACATGAAATGGATATACTTGTTCTCCATGAAAGCATCTTTTTCCCAGAAGGATCTAGTGGGAAAGCTCGCATGAAAGACTTTGTCAAACCGAAGTTTAGGTATGGTGTAATCGATATTCTCTAAGTGGATTCCTAATGTATTAAGAATATTTGCATGGCCAAATAAATTACTTGTCCATTGTGTAGTCGCTTTAAGGCGAATAGCCACTTGCCTGCTAAAGATGTTGATGGGTTTCAAGTGAAACAGAATGTCTAGAGCCGCGGAGGGAGTGGAGCATAGAGCTCCGCTTATGCATAGACATGCTGTTCTTTGGAATCGGCTACGTTTTTTGCAGTTGACCGCAATCTCTAGTAAGGTAAGTAGTGGGTTATTCGTGCTGGTCGATTTTGCTACATCCAAAATATATCCATGAACCAAGCCAACAATAAATGATTTTATTTTAGCGTCATATATAGGGTTTTCTAATAACGAATTGACAACTTTTTTTTATTTTTAAATAAAAGGCAAACCATTTGAGATATTTCAAAGACTTTATTATTGGCTTGAAGTACAATCAAAACATTTATGAATTGAACTCGACTTCGTTCATATGGCCACCGCGGGCACGTTTTGCACGTTTGCAGTCGATTCGTTGGACCCAATTTTCAACGACTCGGTCACACATTTCGGCCGAAACGGCAGCTATTTCGTGTTCAATGTTGGCTCTGAGTTCTTCCAACGTCGTCGGCGTGTTGGCATAAACCAATGACTTAACGTAGCCCCACAGAAAATAGTCAAGCGGCGTTAAATCGCACAAAGGAGGCGGCCAATCGACTGGCCCATGTCTTGAGATAACACGCTCACCATACTTACTCTTCCATAAACCGATTGTAGAGTGTGCTATGTGGCTTGTGGCACCATGTTGTTGAAACCACATGTCGTCCAAGTCCATATCTTCCAATTCGGGTCAAAAATAATCGTTGATCATGGCGCGATAACGCTGACCATTCACAGTAACCCAATAACGCCGCCGGCATGCAAACCGCGCCAAACAATTATTTTTTGTGGATGAAGTGCTGATTCATGAAGCACATGTGGGTTTTCACCCGACCAATAACGCATATTTTGCTTATTGACGAACCCATTAAGCCAAAAATGAGCTTCGTCACTGAAGATGATTTTGCGACTCCGAATATCTGTAAAAAATTTTTATAGTTTGCAGACGTTGCTCGTTAGTGTACTTAACCATGATGAAAATGTTAAGTTTACTGAATAAATTGACAGTGACAGTTTGAAAGTGAAAGAGTGCGTTCACAAATTATATTCAAAGTTGTCAAGTCCCTATTGGAAAACCCTATACTTCTGACTGTGTGAAAATATCTGATTTTGCACCAAATAATCGTCATTTGCGGGAAGTATTTATTTTATCTCCAAATAGTTTACAAAGATGCTGCTCCAAGTGAAACAATGTGTCCTGATGTTTTTCATTCGTGAAAAACCGGATTTAATCGAAAGTAGTGGATTCGATACAATGAGAAACCTGTTAAGAATATCTCGGTTTGTATCCTTCCAACTGGTTTTTCGGCTGAAATACTCACGATTTCGGCGATATTTTGAGCTTCTTCAGCCAGTTGAACAAGTGGCAAAACGTATGATCTGATTATTCTCTCTCCATGAATTAGAATTTTATGTATGGTTAGTGGCATGTTGTACCATGGATAAAGCGATAGGTATAGGCTTTTAGTTTCTGCAACATAGCTTTTGAATTTCTCAGCATCAATCTCCAAATCACAGGAAAGGCTTTCGAGAATTACTAAAAATCGATTTAGTAACCTATTACCTATGTCTGTGATTGAAGCAGTTTATTCCCAGTTTCTAAAAAATCTTCTGGCCGAATTGCCATCATTAGTGTTGCCCGCTGTTTTTTTTTTTTTTTTTTTTGCATATCTACTAACAGACCCATTTATTTTCGGAACCGTTCTTGAATTAAACATTTTCTTTATTGGATAGAAGCTTTTTCTTCAGATGTCCCAGATTGCCATTTTTTTGTTTCTAGTTTGTAGGAGATAAGCTGCAAACGTTTATATGCTCGAATCCAGAAATGCAAGGGAGATACATATCTTAATCTGCGTTGCGTGTGACAATCGAATCCTGATTCATTTCCTTTGGAGTAGCTCTACATATGTAGCACTTTTGTGATGAATCGTATTGCGATAAGGCACTGCAAACTTTGCCATCTATCATAGTCATAATTAGAGTATAACTGACAATATTTTGATGTTTAAGTCATTGATTTTAAAATTCGGTTCTTATGACATCCTTTGTTTTTTTAGTCAACGATAAGCGAACAGATCTGAAAAATCTAATCGAATTTGGCCGGGGATTCTGCCAAACAACACTTTTGGAGCTCTCGCAAACAAGCCTTATGGGCACTAAATTAACTGAAAACAAATTTTCGTCGCTAAATCCCTCCGCTAAAGTTTGTTTATAGCTTATCTGCGCAGAACTTTCGTCACATACCCACTTGTAGGTTAAGAGTGATAGTTTATGCTTTCCTTGTTCAATAAGTTCGGATTGCGCTTCACAAATTCTTTTAGCGTTCAAAACAACAAGGTCATGTAAATTTACAACTGCAGATGTGTCGGTGACTGTAGTGCTTTTTTCTGGCGGATAGCATAGTTCTTTTGCCTTGAACGATATAGTAGGAAGGAAATAAATCGTTTCCAGCATCTTTTGCCTTTTGCTTTATCGTGTTATACTGTTGAACACTTAACTTCGCGTCTATGATAAGACCCATGGCTTCTTTGGGAGAAAGTTTTGGTTTTGGGCTTGTGTTTCTTGAACTTTAGACTTTCCCCGAAGATCTCAAACTTATTTCGTTAGCAAATGCTAATTCTTCATGAGATTTTTCCTTAATAAGATCTTTGATTTTTTTAATATTACATTCTTCGAATGGTTTTATTGGTCTTTCAGGCTTTGCAACTTCTGATCTGGAACTTGTATTCGGTACAACTGAGGCTATGCACTTAAGTAGGAAGACAATGGGTTGTTCTAAGCAATCTTCATGTTGTTGAAGGAATCTTCGGTAGTTTCTTTTACTTTTTTTTTTCATTTGGCTTTTATTCTTCCGAGCAAGATACCGTTTTGAGAAGCAATAAGCTGTACTATCTTTCGAAAACTTTCTTCTTTTGCAGTTTGACGCCATAGTTCAAAAACATCCAACCTTTTCATCTAGGAGAAATTGGAAAACGTTATGTGGGGGTGGGGGGGGGCAAAAAGGTGCACCGGATTACCGTTTTTTCTATATTTGAAATAATCAGAGTAACAGAAAATGTGTCTACAATCTTAAATATTTCTATCCAAAGTTCAAGCTATCACTTCTTTCTTTGTTTTCTTAATCCTGAGTGGAAAACGAGCAAAAAAGTATAAAAAAATAAAATCTACTTACTTACGCGTAAAGTTTAAATATTATGGATCCAAAATATTAGTAAATTTTGTTTCACAATAGGTAAGTATTTTAAATAAAAATATTCAAAAAATTGTATTAAGAAACTAAGAAGTTTTGTACTTAATTTTTTTTTATAACAATCATTGACAATATATTACGCAAATATACAGATATGGAAAGCGAAGACAAACGGTTAGTTATGTTCAGGGAGAACAGCTTCATTTTTCTAATAAACTTCCGCTAGAATCACTACGTCCGCGTGAAGACAAGCTAAAATGCTTTGAAGACGCCAAATTCCTGCCAAACGCAAGAAGAGCTTGCTTCAGCATTGGGAGTGATTCGAAAACAAGAAACTTGGGTTCCTTATGATTGGAAGCCAAGGGACGTTGAGCGTAGTTTTTTACCTGTGAACTACTGTTTCAGGGGCAAAAAAGGAAGATTTTTCTTCATCGCATCGTGAGGGTCGATGAAATAGATTCATTACAGCATTCCAAAGAGAAGAAAGTCATGGGGACTGCCTAGTCGTCGGCTCGACCGAATATTCACGCTGCGAAGGTCATGCTGTATATTTTGTGGGACCAGGTATGTTTTATTTATTATGAACTATTGAAACCCATCGAACATATCACTGGGGAACGGTAACGACTTCAATTGATGCAACTGAGCTAAGCACTGCGCGAAAAACGCCCACAATAAGAGCAGAGCCAAGAAAAAGTGATTTTACAGCATCACAACGCTCGGCCTCACGTTGCCAAACCCGTTAAAACCTACCTGGAAAAGCTCAAATAGGAAATTCTACCCCACTCGCCATATTCCCCAGATATTACGCCGTCCGATTATTACCTGTTCCGTTTGATGGCACATGGTCTGGCTGATCAGCAGAATCCGTAACGGTATTCGAGCTCTGCCAAAATAATGGGAAAAGGTTGTAACTAGCGATGGGCAACAGTTTGAATGATTCATTTGTAACCACTTTACCTGGAAAAGCTCAAATAGGAAATTCTACCCCACTCGCCATATTCCCCAGATATTACGCCGTCCGATTATTACCTGTTCCGTTTGATGGCACATGGTCTGGCTGATCAGCAGTTCTGATCATATGACGAAATCAAAAAATTGCTTGATTCATGGATAACTAAACACTTTCACCGTAACGGTATTCGAGTTCTGCCAAAATAATGGGAAAAGGTTGTAACTAGCGATGGGCAACAGTTTGAATGATTCATTTGTAACCACTTTTCCATAATAAAGTTGCGTTCTCATCGTAAAAAACAGCGACAATTTAGTTGCGCACCTTTTATTTTTTATGATATTAGTCCCGTTACCTTGGGTATGGAGATAACTAAATACGAATTCTTCTTCTTAGTGTTGAAAGATCAGTGCTTAACCGCTTCAAGCTTAACCGTATTTATACAAATTTATAGCTTACTTAGCATAACTTGAATAACAGCTACCAATTATCATACAATTTGCTTTTTTGACAACAATTTAAATATCGTACAATTTTGTTTATTCAGCAGAAGTTAATAGCAACAAAATTTATTCAATTATTCACGATCAAATAGCTCGAATTTCATTTAAACAACCTTGCAGTGAATGCACCTGGTATTTGTTTTGTGTCTGTGAGTTCAAGGTGAATTATTTCGTGTTGCTTGGATGAATTTCGTGATGTGTTCTTTATGTTCTAAACATCCAGTTTTTACAGTTTAAAAGCATTTTTATTTAATTAATTCATTGATTCTTACATACTAGACAAAAAAACGCTTAAAAATTGGCTTAATTTACTTAAAAAACTATTTTATACTATTTTACTAGTCCCATGCGGACACTCTAAGTTAAACCTAACAATTAAATTTTGTCTTTCGACGTGAAGTAGAATATTAATTTTTTGCATTAAATTATTACTAAATTAAAACTTAGAAAATATTTTATTTTTAATTTAAAAACTTAGTGAACTATTTTTTTTTATAATATAAAACTTAAAACTGATAATTAAAACTACCTACAATAATTATTAAATATTAATCTGCTTAGCCTATTTAAGTTATCTTATTCTAGTTATTATTCCTTTTTTGTAGAAAGTTACCCACCTCAGTTTTTTATTTTTAATTTTTTTTTTTTGTATTTTTATTTTGTTGTTAATTTTTTTCTTTTTTTGGTTTTTAAATTTTTCTTCTTAACCACTATCTTTAACCTACTAGGTGGGGTGAAAAGTAACCTCCATGGGAATGGAAAAACAAAATTTTTTTAAATGTTTTTTTTTATTTTATTCAATATAGTCCCCTTTTAGTTTGATACATTTATTCTAGCGATTTTCCAACTTATTGATCCCGTCCGAAAAGTAATTTTCTGGAAGGTCTGCAAATTACTCTTCGTGGCGTTGATGATTTCCTCGCGTGAGCTGAATTTTTTATTGAAGAACCATCTTTTGAGGTCCGAGGGAGCAAAATCGGGCAAATACGGTGAATGCGACAGCAATTGGAGCCGTAAGTCATTGCTTTTAGCCATGGTTCCGATTCTCTTGTGCGCCGGTGCATTGTCTTGCAAAAACAAAATTTTTTTCGCTTCATGTGAGGCCGCTTTACAGCGGTTTCGGTATTCAATCGCTCCAATAATGCACAGTTATACTCGCTGTTGATGGTTTTTCCGTTTTCAAGATAGTCCATGAAGAGTATTCCATGACAATCCCAGAAAATCGACGCCATAACCTTTCCGACCCATCGAGCCTCTCTTTGCCGCTTCAGAGCACTCGTGCCGGGCATTCATTCTGTTCTCTGATGTTCAAGAGTTACAAATCAACGCCAAAAGTCCGCCAGATTCCGCATCAGCAAGTCCAAACACTCTTTCGAAGTGCTCTCGCGTTCGTGTTTTTCGTCAGGAGTGAATATGTGCGGCACCCAGCGGCAGGATAACTTTTTCATATGCAGAATATTGCCCATAATATGGTGTGCGCTCAGTACCAATCTTTGTGGTATCAGCTAGCTTGCGCACCTTCACTTTCCGGTCAGCCAACACCATTTCAAGTATTTTTTTGACATTGTCCTCTGTAACCGCATCGGAGGCCCTGCCGCTGCGGACTTGCTCGGTAGTGGAGTTGCGGCCACCACGAAACTCTCGAAACCAATATTTGACGGTGTAATCTGACGAAGCATAAGCCCCATAATATTTATCCAACTCTTTTTTTGTTTCCGTTTTGTTTCACGTCAACAACAATCAACTGTCAAAACAAAATTAAAGACAGTATCGCACTGAAATTCGGCATGTCTACCTAAATATGAACGGACTTCATAACCTTTCTTGCAGTAGCAGCGCATTTTGGTGGCGAAGGAGGTTACTTTTCCCTACACCTAGTAGGGACTAACTTTGCTCCTTATTGGAGCTATCCTGCACTAGACGAATTCGAAGACGTAGATTCCCCTCCTTCAACAAGTCAACAAAATTGTTGGTGCTGCTGAGCAACATCCCTCATGTCGTGACTCCCTACCGCCCTACTGTCCGCAGCTGTTCGAGCGACGTGGAAGATAAACGGCACCGCTAATCAATCCTGGATCAGACCCTTCTTTATCTAGGTAGAGGAATGCCTCTGGAGGAATAAAGCCGTCAAAGCGTACTCTCTCGTGATATATATAATTGGGGCAGTAAGCCCCGGGGATCAGGTTATTCGACCAGGTCATTGCTTTTGCAATTTGCCTTTGGATCAACTTAATAACAAAACTGTCCGCTCTTATTAGGTTCGCCCTATTGTACAAGACCTCATAAGAATAGAATTTTATGTACTCAGACTCTGGTGTTCTGTATAAGCGAAGAC
This sequence comes from Volucella inanis, assembly GCA_907269105.1. Taxonomy (NCBI): domain Eukaryota; kingdom Metazoa; phylum Arthropoda; class Insecta; order Diptera; family Syrphidae; genus Volucella; species Volucella inanis. Next base: position 42,556,833 of record OU026153.1, read on the forward strand.
AAGTCCTAAGACAAGCCCTCTCAAACACCCGAATCTTTTCCAATAAACTTGCTCCCACGTTGAACCAAACGGGACATCCAAATACAAGCCTGGGCCTGATAAGGGCCATGTAACAGATGACCTTCATCCTCGCATAGAGTTGGTTGTTATAAAACAGTCTCTTTGTAAGGGCATAAGCACCTCTGGCTCTGGCCAAAGCAACATCTCTATGTTTGTTAAAATACAGATATTGATCTAGCCAGATCCTAATGTATCTAACTACATTTAGACAATCAAGTGGCTGCCAGTGTTGTCCCACTATCTGAAACTTTCGCCAATTTCTTCTGGTAGCTGCAAAAGCTCCAGATAAAGGCCCAGAATAGTTTCCGACTTCTGAAGTTTTCAACTTTTAGTCATCGCAATATCGCTTAATTTTGTCGAAGTCACGTTGCAAAAGGTCAATCTTTGGACCTGATCTGTACGCGATAAAGTTATCTGCGTACGCTATGGCATGGTGAAGTGAACCTATCAGATCACTTGTGTATATGTTGAATTGTATCGGCAAATTTACCGCACCTTTGTTGCATGTGAAATGTTTTATCAGAAGTCACATTTTTCACGAATAACTGTCTATCTGTTAACATATTGTAAAGAATATACAGAAGTGGTTTACTAATGCCCAGCCTGTTCAGCTTGAAGAAGAGTCCTTTTAACCATACGGTGTCGAAAGCTTTTTCCAAGTCAATCAGGCAGGCACCAGTGCACTGGTTCTTTCCTTTGTTCCGTTGGATATCAGAAACCAGTTTAGACGCGGCATGAATAACATCATGCCCCGCCTTAAAACCGAATTGATTATCCGGAACTATATGTTTTGTCCTCAACCCACTTAGTCAGGACTCTATTGATCACCTTCTCGAAAACCTTACTGATATTTGGAAGAAGACTGATCGAGCGGAGATTCGCTGGATTGGATGTGTCTTTTAGAGATTGGATGTACCACCGCAGTTTTCCTATGCGCTGGATAATTGGCATTATTCCTCTCATTGTTAAAGACACATTATTTGCCATATTCTCGTCACTGAACTGGGTGAAACGCAAGCTCTCGAATCGCCAGTTCACTATTTCATTTCGAAGGTAGAAATTGTGCACGATTACTCGACATTCCAGGTCGTGGGTCAGGTCAATGATGTCATTCGCCTTCTACACTTCCTGGAAAGTTCCTCCTATAGCCTTTATCTTCTCCTGCGGATCCTCGATCACAAAAAAGTTGTCATCATCAACGGCCTCATTTAGATCGATGCCTGCTGCCATAAGTATGTGTTCGTTGTCCGTCGTTCGTGCGATTAAGACACGAAAAGTCGTTTTAATCTTTCCTTCGAAATATTTTATTTATTTTCGGGAACATATTCGGGTTGCTGGTGTTTATAGGCCGAATTTTGTTGTTCCAATACAAACTTACAGAATTTTTGTAATTTTTATTTATTAATGTTTGGAGGTTTTTGATCGACGGATCTAGATTTCTATTGGACGGTGGGTAGAGCGAATTCGAGGAATGTGCTCTAGTCATTATCCTGGAGAAGTGTGTCCAACGCACCTTACTATAGTTGTAGGAATGCCTTTAAACATTGGTCACTATCGTACACAAGAGTGGGAAGACAGTTCACAGTTTGTTGGTTAGTGCACGTCAGTTGTATTCGTGCATTCAAGCACCTGAAACCTACGCACTACACGACTGTATGTTCTTTTAAAAAGTATACCTTTTCTTACGAAGATCGCAACGCCTCATCCTTGTATGGAGTTGGGTCGGTTTCTCCGTATTATTTTTGTGTCTTTTGGTAAACTTAGTTTCGCTAGCCACAAACCCATCAAGAGCTTGATCTTTAAGCAACTTGAATAGTGCAGCTCTTCGTTCAATGCTAATCAGTGAATTAACTTTCACCGCGAGGACCTTCAGGGTTTGCTCCGCAATGTACGTACGCATTACGACTGGAGGTGCGTTAGTCCCGGCAGATTTGATCCACGCGCGTAGCTTGTTCGGTTATCTGACGTTGAAGCTGAGCCACCTGCCCCTAGATAGAGACCAAGATAGGTAGCATGTCAGTTCCAGGTTCCAGTGCTTTAGGCGTTCACACTCTGGCTGTAGTGAACGGATTGACTAGTACGAATTTGAGTCAGTCACACTCTTTCTCTTTAAGCTGCTTTAAGAGCTCCTCCGGATCAGTAGACGGTTCTAATCCTCCCAGCAGCATTGTTTGCAGCTTTTCCCACTTCGGGGTGAAGGAAAAGAACTCCGTCGTCGAATCCTTTAACAAGGTTTTAATTTTATTATAGCGCTCCACTGTATTGCAGTGGATCGCATGCCTATCTACACTAAGGTTTTTAATAAAAAAATTGGAGCCTATGGCCGACTTACAATTGTGTCCTTTAGTTCCATCCTAAAAGTATTTATAGGTGGAACCCTTTGTTTTTGCTGTTGTTGTTGTTGTTGTTTCTGCTTCTGCTGCTGTTGTTTATTCTTTAGAACTTGTTCTATTTTTTGTATTTTTATTTTGTTGTTATTTTTTTTTTTAAATTTCGCGATTTTGGCCTTCAATCGCTCCAATAATGCACAGTTATACTCGCTGTTGATGGGTTTTCCTTTTTCGAGGTAGTCCACGAAGAGTATGCCATGACAATACCAGAAAACCGACGTCATAACCTTTCCGACCGGTCGGCCGTGCCGGCTTCAGTCCATTGCCGGGCATTTATTCTGTTCTCTGATGTTCAAGAGTTACCAATCAACGCCAAAAGTCCGCCCGATTCCGCATCAGCAAGTCCAAACACTTTTTTAAAGTGCTCTCGCGTTCGTGTTTTTGGTCAGGAGTGAGTATGCGCGGCACCCAGCGACAGGATAACTTTTTCGTATGCAGAATATTGCCCATAATATGGTGTGGGCGCTCAGTACCAATCTTTGTGGTATCTGCTAACTCGCGCACCTTCACTTTCCGGTCAGCCAACACCATTTCATGTATTTTTTTGACATTGTCCTCTGTAACCGCATCGGAGCCCCTGCCGCTGCGAACTTGCTCGGTAGTGGAGTTGCGGCCACCACGAAACTCTCGAAACCAATATTTGACGGTGTAATCCGACGAAGCATTAGCCCCATAATATTTATCCAACTTTTCTTTTGTTTCCTTCGCCGTTTTGCCTCTCAAAAAATAATGTTTTATGAGAGAATGAAAATCGTTTTTGTACATACTCAACATGATCCCAAACACGTCAACAACAATCAACTGTCAAAACAAAACTAAAGACAGTATCGCACTGAAATTTGGCATGTCTACCTAAATATGAACGGACTTCAAGGCACCATAACCTTTTTTGCAGTAGCAGCGCGTTCTGGCGGCGAGGGAGGTTACTTCTCACTCCACCTAATACCTAGAGCTACGTAAACCGGCCACGGCTAACTTTGCGCTTTATTGGAGCTATCCTGCACTAGACGAATTCGACGACGTAGATTCCCCTTCTTCAACAAGCCACCAAAATTGTTGGTGCTGCTGAGCAACATCCCTCATGTCATGACTCTCTACCGCCCTACTGAACCGGAGACGTAGTTGAGTCGCCTGTCCGCAGCTGTTCGAGCGACGTGGAAGATAAACGGCACCACTAATCTATTAAATTCATAAAAAATATTGAGGAAGACCTACGGCGAATAGTATTTATTAAAAACACAGGCATATGCATGGTATGAAGTATTAAAAGAGAGCCGATAACTTCAATGCTTACGAGCCACGAAAATATCAACAGGTTCAAGAACGTGGTGCTTGAAAATCGTAATGGTGTTAAAACTGATATTTTGGGCATGAAATGCGTTGCCAAACGGATTCTTAAAGAGTTCAATTTTGTTCAAAAAGAGTATCAAAAGTACTTCCACGGACCCCACGTTCATGAAACGCGTAATAACTAGCGACGAGACATAGATTTACGAGTATGACATGCAAGCTATTCAACAGTCTTCGGAAAAGCGTTTCGAAAATGAGTCGAAGCCCAAGAAATCGCCATAAAATCGCTTATAAATTAAAGTTGTGCTAACAGTGGTCTAGCCCACTCCGAATTCCTTGCAGACGGACAAACGGGCCGAAAACATCCAGATTTGTGGATTAGCAATAAATGGATTTGGACCACGATAATGCATCTTCTCATATTTTTGTTTAATCGTATCTGCAACGTATCTTGACACACTCAATAGAGGGAAGACAATTTTATTGCGAAATCTGTAGTGCATTGTAGCCCAAAACAGTTGAAGTAGGATCAATTTCTTTGAAAATAAGTTAGAGATAGTTAATACGGTTCGGGCTGAAAGACAATGACGCAATAATCTCTTTTTTGACATCCTGACTGAAAATTCTCGAATTATCATATCAAAATAAGTCACCAACCATGTCAACGACTCTAAGCAACGATAAATTCACCATTAATAAGTCAAACTAATGATGTAATCATGTTAAGGCAGCGCTTATTAATTATTTAAAATCATCAGACCGTCAGTTATACCTCCAGAATCTCATGTAATAGTTGCTTTGAAATTTGAAACATTTTTAACATGACCTTTCTGGAGCACTTACTAGCACTTAACGAAGTCGAAGGTTTTTTCTGTTTTTTTTTTTTGTCTTCATTTTATGGAGACTTAGAAAGTATCGTCCTTCAACTAAAATTTCCATTATATGTTTAATTAGAGTAAAATGTGCTAAAAAAGCACAAGTACCAGCACTTCAGACAACGTCACTTAACTCGCATACAGATACATGTGTCAAGCGACGGGGCTAGTCTTAATGTAATTAATTAGCGTTGAATTTTCTGCTTTGAGCTTCAATTTTCTTCTACCTTCACCTGATGCAGGAAAAGATTTTTTGATAGCACTCATTCCTACTTTCGCTTTATTAGCTTCAATTTTTGCACACGAATTTGAGATTAAATTTGATTTGATGGCACTTAGTTTGAAAGAGGAAGGATAACGTAGAGGAAAGTCACATCCTTTCCTTTGCATCTAATTTACATGAATTCGTTTCTATGTTTAGTGCACTTAGATGGAGTCAATTGGGAATACTTGTCAATTAGTATGGAGATCAATATTTGCTAGGAAATCATAAAGTTCGACTACTTTTAGGACATCGTCTATCGGTGCCATCTACACACAGATATTTTCAGAATATGGAGGAGAGAAATTTTGCAGTTGTAAACAACCTTTACTTTGCAATTAAGTTACTTCAATTGTAGATTCATTGGACAGTTGTCTTTAAGGGGATGATGTTGAGTAGGGTTTCCGCTATATAATATTGAGTGGAGAAAAGTAGAAATGAAAATTTTAGTTAGTCGTATATGGAATCAACATTTCTTGATCTCTTAAACGAATATCGAACCTCAGAGATCTCCTGGCTAGATACCTTGAGATCTGTAGAAAATGGAATAACCACTTTAAAGAAGTGCTCAATCTATCAAGACTGGGGGAAAGAAAACATCACAGAATTATTATTGACTGCGTTCCTATACGTATTTATAGATCATAACTAGCTGACAGTACATCTGAGCCACAGGATATGCTGAAAGAATATTTTTAGTGAACATGGGTATCTACTGTTCATGAAATCCTGGGGCTATGACCAAGCTAAGGAAATATGGCACACTGTAAGATATCTATGTATTTTCTCATGTCCTTCAGGAAAACTGCCACAATAACTTCGAAAATAGCCTAAGAGTGCTAGATTTGAGCCACACAATTACCTACTTCTGCTCTGAAGTGGAGCGCGTGTCTTACTTTCTTACTTAATGGGCTCCCAACCCGTGAAGAGTCTCTGCCTGAGAAACTGCAGTCTTTCATCTCCTGCGTTCCCGAGCACACTGCTTCCAGTTCCGGTTCCAGTCCAGACTTTTCGTCCTTCGAGTAAGAAGTTTTGAACCCAATTGTTTTTCTAGGCCAATGAAGCAACAGTTTCCTCTGGATTTCCACTAGGTTGTCATTTGTAAAGTTCAGGTTTACTCCAAGGTAGGTGAACTCCTTAACTACCTCGAAATTATTGCTATCAATAGTGACAGACGCTGGTTTGTTTGGTTACTTTGTCTTCTCCTCGTTAACTTCAAGGCTAACAAATTTCGTCTGTTTTTCTTTCGTCGTGAACGCCTTTTTCAAGGCATGCAGGGAACGACCGATGATGTCAATATCAGCTGCATATCCCAGTAACTGATAGGGCCTGCTAAGGGTAGTACTTTCTATGTTGACACCCGCCCTGGGTACTATCTACTCCAGAACGAGATTGAAGAAGTCACACAATAGCGTATCTCCTTGCCGAAATCCGGTGCACGTTTGAAATAGTTCGGATAAGTTTTATTTTCCAGCGTCATGCGACATATCTGGTTCAGTTTCACCGACAACCCAGATTCAGCCATTGCCGTATAGACCTCCTGACGATGAGTACTATCATATGCGGCTTTGAAGTCGATGAATAGGTGGTGAGTCTCGACCTGAAATTCGTTGGTCTTTTCCGGGATTTGTCTCAATGAGAAAATGTTGTCTATAGTCGATCTGCCGGAGCGGAAATCACTCTGATACGTGCCGATTAGTGTGTTGCAAAACGGTTTGAGACGTTCACAGAGTACGTTGGATGGGATCTTATAAGCGACATTATTGGATTGGATGTGGGTTCTCTTCTTGCCCTATCACTCCATTTACATGATACCCATTTGGCAGCTTCTGGAAATGCCGCCCAATCACATCTATAATCCCATGTGCTTCGGTGACTAGGTTTCGTTCGCAGTTTCGAAGAGCCTGTGTTCTAGTCTTTAAGCCAGCCCGCAGTTGCGTAAAATTGTAATACTTCCGGATGCTGTTTCAATCGAAGAACTCTTCAATCTTCTTAAGCTGGGAGACTGCGTAGGCCCTCTTTTTTCTAACGCATGATCTTTCCCTCTCTTCTCCTGGTTCGATACACTTCCCTCGCTGCCGCTGTTCTGTGCTGCAGCATTTTCTTATGTATACTGCAGACGCATCCACCATCATACCGCGAGTTGGTGTGGATGGTATCCTGCAGTGGCTTCGGCTACCTCCTTAATTATTTCGCGATACTGACACCACTGATTGTTGGCATTGGGGTTGAGTGACTAAAAAGTGGAGATTTTCTCACTTTAGAGCTCTCTGTAGACTCTGGCTACTTCGTATATGCTTTTTCGTCCAAAGTTAGCACATGGTCGATTTGGTTCGACCGTCTGGAGAACGCCACTACTTATCACCATATTGCGAGCTGCTGCAAACTAGATAAGTCGGTAGCCGTTGTCAGTTGTTGATATTTTCTTTTCCGACTACAGCATTGAAGTCCCCGAGCACAGTTTTGACATCATACTCCGGACGGAGCCTGTCCAGGAGATCATTTAACTCCTCCTTGATAGGGTCTTCAGTCTTGTCGGTAGCTGCGTGTGCACATATTAGACCTATGTCATGGAAGGTGACTTTGATGCGGATCACAGCCAGGCGATCACTTATTAAAGTCCATGACTTTTCCACTAAGCCGATTTCCTAGGAGGAGTCCGCATTCTAATACTTGTACACGTAGTTTTCTATGGCATCTGTAATAAATGTCGCAATTTACGTCAACCACAACCAGGGTCACTCACTTACTTTTGTGCTTAAGTGAAGTTAAAGTTCGGGGGGAATCTGGGTCTAAGCTAACAAGCCTCCCCAGTTAGACCGGTCTTTAGCTAACTGTCTCTAGTTTAACAGTCCAAGTCGTTTGAAGTTTTACCTATATTTCATTGTCCCTCAGGGTTAGATTCGATGAAACTGCGGGCCTGAGCATTGTTGTCCATTCGGTCTATATGTCTTAGCCATCTCAGGCGACTGATGTGTGTTTCGAGATAAGGTCGATGTCGCTGTACAGCTCGTCTAGTTCCTCGTTGAATTTTTTCTTCCAAAGCCCATCAACGCAAACAGGATCGAATATTATACCAAGGATTTCTTTCTTAGGGCGACTAAAGATATCTGCATCCATTTTAGATAGAGTCCATGCTTCAGAGCCATAAAGTAGGACTGGGATGATCAAGGTCTCACAATCTCCTTTGCTGTTCAGAATAGGACCTCACTACTCAACCGCCTTCTTTGCTTAAAGAAACAGCGATTGGCAAGAGTGATTCTTCATTTTATTTCTGTGTTGTTGGTAGAATTAATAGCAGAGTTAATGTAGGAAAAGTCCCTTACTACTTCAAAATTATAGCAGTCGACTGTGACGCTCTGTTCAGTTCGTCAATGTTGTGTGTTCCTTCTTCATGACAGAGTGTACACGTACATGCCTTCACTTACAGCTAAACCCATTCCGGTAGCTTTTTAACCCTAGCGAATGCACCAGTGATAGTCTGCTAAGTACTCGTATTCTCGATATACTAGGCTCTACATAGTGTATTTCTATAAACGCTGCCAAGAGCGGCCGTAAAATCAATTAAGAGATTTGGACTTGTTTCCAAGATCTAAAGGAGTGCGAAAATATTTGGTCGATTATTCAATTTCTTGGTCTGAAACCGTATTCAGAGGGCTCCATCAGGATGTTCACGAAGGATTTCAAAGGTTCACACAATATGGCAGATAAGATAAGATGTGATAATGAAAAAACTTGTACCTCTATAGTTGGTGCAGTTGAAAGGGCTCCTATTTTATGGCTCGGGTAAATGATACTGAGATTCCGTTCATCAAGCATACACTCTTCTGACCAGATCTGAGAAATGAGTTGATGTGTGCTTTCAACAAATTCATTTTCAAAAGCTTTGAATACTTTAGCCTGTAGAAAAAGTTTTTCCATATTCTCAGCACCGACTGTGGAACTAGTACAAGGTCTACTTCTTATCTCTACAGGTTTCTGTATGGGTCTTCTTGCCTTGCAGCGCTGCCATATAGGTTTCTTGTTTGGGTGTATATGCTTTCTGGTAATCTTCGTCAAACCAGGGATTTCAGGGTGGTGGTTGGGTGAAACCCACTACATCAGTTTCGGCGTCTCTGATGCACGTTGACAGCTTTTCCACTGGTCTTGATATTGGCGGCACAGGAGTTGTTGAATAATTCCGGGATGCGCGTTCGCTGAAGATTCTAGCGATATCTTGCGATTGCAGTTTTTCTATATTATATCTTCTTACAGTAGTTGGTGCGGCACTGGGGAAATCCGCATTCATATTATGACTGCAACAAGGTGGTGATCCGTGTCATGTTGGCCGCCCGGAATGTTTGGACGTCCAGAATATTGGAGGCATGTCTTGCGTTGATCGCAATGTTATATTTGACTTAGTGTTCGTTTGATAATTCACAGACCGCCATGTCCGCTTGTGTATATTGAGATGAGGAAAGCGTGTGCTTGCTATTGTGATATATCATCCCGCCACCAAGTCTATATACAGACGTGCTTTCGTGCAGGGTATTCGTACCAAATTTGCTACCAGACATTGCTGATACCTCTTATCGAGAAGCTCGTGGAAACATTCTTTGGTTGCGTCGTCCTAATTTTCCGTAGAGGCATGGGTGCATATTAGGCTCATGTTAGCGATGCGGGTTATAATAAGACGCTCACTCACATGTTGGAAACTCAAGACTTCTTGCCTAAGTCTGCCCCACATGGCAAATTCGCATCCGAATAAACGCTGATTCTTTTCCCCATAGCAATCACCGTAGTGTATAGTATAACACAGTTTTTCATCCTCCTCCGATGATTTTTGTGTGATAGCAGTCAAGGGCCTATGCTAATTGCTAATTAGATAATTGTTTGGGTGCACGTTGCCTGTAAATTATCCGAATATTCCACATGGAGATCTAGAGGTCATTGTCCTTTTAACATTTGAAAAGGTCGTCAACAGTGAACTTGTTTTTATTTGAGGCCGTATACTCTTGTGAGCCCTATGCTACTCCCCAAGCATGCGCTTGTCATTTTGGCTTGTATGAGTAATGGTTTCCTCACCTCAAAAGCAACACTATTCACAACAAAAGGCAGCATAATTAAAACTTTTGGACAAGAGAGGCTTGCTGTGGATTTGAAAAACAGGATGAGACGTGCATCAGACAGTGCTTTCTTCATATCCTAAGGTCACGACACCCATAATTGGAGCAGATTTCATCAGTCACTTTGAGATCGCAATCGAACGAAAGCGAAAACGAGTAATAGATAAGACCACCTACATTGAACTAAAAACAACAGACTCTCGTGCGGTTGAGGCTCCAGTGACACAAACAGTCAGGTAGTCAAGAAAACGACATACGCATTCAGTGTTTACGTCTAGCAATGCAAGACAATGTTCTAAATAACTTCTAAAGAGCATTTTAACAAATACTCGCTGAACCTTGTGACATCTCGAAAATAACTACACATTACGGGTTGTCCGTACTCAGGTATTTAACATCCGAACTGTAATATGATACTCAATACTCAATGCAGAATATACACCAAATTATCTGTGGGTTCGAAGAATTAGCGTTTAAGACATCAGATAACTACTCACTAAGGTTCATTTCCCAACGTGTTTAGGACTACAGACTTTCAATATATCCAAGTACGTCCATGCTCATCGAGAAATTGAGTATTTAGGCCACCGAAACCGCTCTAAAGAAAAGGGACTAAAGAACTGAAAAGAGGTTCTATAAAGTCTCATCAAGACGATAGGGTGCCAATGATATAGCCACCAGAAGCCGAAGCAGCATTCGTCCAATGTAAAACTGACAAGCGTCCCTCTTTGACCATTGTACCATCAACGCACGGGACACCTAGAATAAGTTGGTGGATTCAACTCCAATAAGATGGAAATGTACATACAAGGTAAAGTTCTGATCGTGCTCAACTAGGAGTGGTGCCTGATACGATCCCTGTCACTGTACAGTTCAAGCTGATATACAGCCTTCACGTAGCGCCCCTAGATAGCTATCTAAGCAGCCGCTAAATTTTGAACTAGTGTATGCAGCTGTGTTCTAGGCAGGAGGACACATTCTTTTACCCCGACCAGATTTGGCGGTTGTGCATGGTGTTAGTGCCTCAAATACGTAAAAAAACCCATCGTTACTAGAGAACTAACTTCCTCGGAAGAAAACGGACCCGAATTGAAACGACGACACGGCACGAAAAAGGACAATGATTTAAGAGTATGCTTCTGGAATGTTAGAACAATAGCTCCAGAAGCTCCAGGAGCCACCTAAAAACAGGAAAATATCTTCACGCAGTATAAGGAAAACATTACTGCTATCCAGGAAGTGCGCTGGATAGGATCAACACTGATGAAAGGAAAGCAGTACGATATATATTTTAGCTGCCACAAAAGATTCCACATATTAGGATGCGGATTCGTCGTTGGAAAACAGCTGAGAGCCGACTGAGCCTACGGAGCCTGCTCGGACTGTTGGGGAGTACAGTGCCGAAATTGATTACGAGGGCATCTTTGGCGGAGTGGTCAGAAAACATAGCCTCCACGAAGCGACAACAGGTAACTGTTTCCGACTTACTAAATTACGGTGATTAGTAGCACAAGATTCACTCATAAGAGAATCCAACAGTAACTTGGCTTACTCAAGACGGTAGAACCACCAACCAAATTGACCACGTGGTGTTTAATCTGTCCACTATTCAGTTGCATCCCAATTCAGAGCCATACTATATGATGTAAGAAAGCTGCGCTAAACAGCAAAAAGGAGGTACAACATTGGATCATTGAGCACACCGAAAATAGCTAGAGACTACAGAGAGCAATTGGATCAATGACTACCAGCCACCCCTGACAAAAAATCCATGGAATGATGATGAGTGCATGCAGAAGAAGAATGCAACAGATGAAACATATGAAACGACGTTGCAAAGAGCAACTAGGGAAAAGTTGGATGAATGGAGAGAAAAGAGTTACAGCGAAAACAGAAAAGAGTTTTCGTAGTCTCCCAGCTTAAGTAAGTAGAAGTGCAGAAGTAATAACCAGATGCGAAATTTTATAAAAAAAAAACTAAAAGCCTGGCTGCTTAGCCTAAACTAGGAACTCAGGCCCTTCGAAACACTGAGGGTAATCTCGCCACCGACCCGCAAGGAATTGTGGATGTATTAAAGACGAATTTCCATCAGCATCATAAGGCTCCGGGTTCGGACGGCTTGCCATCAGAGCTCTTCAAAGCAGGTGGCGATGTTTAAGTAAGGAGCATGCACCAAATCATGCCCGATGACTGGATTATCAGCTCTATGTGCCCCATCTTCAAGAAACGCAATCCTATTCATATCCCTGCTTAGAGTAGCCTACAAGATCCTATCCAGCGTACTGTGTAAACGAATAAAGCCGTCTTGCACCACACTCATCGGCATCTACCAGTGTGGCTTTCATTACGGCAGATCGATGATTCACGAAATCTTCACACTGCGGAAAATCCTGGAAAAGACCAACGAGCTCCAAGTCGATACTCATTATCTCTTCATCGACTTTAAAGCCGCATACGACAATTCATCTAAATGCACTGAATTATATACCGCGATGGGCGATCGGGATCACTTAAAAACTGATCCGATTGTGTCGTGCCACGCTAAAGCACTCGCAATGCACCGTGCAGCTTGGAAACAAACGTTCCGAATTATTCTAAATATGTTTCGAATTTCGGCAAGGAGACGCGCTGTGTGATTTCTTTAACTTGTGTCGGAGCAGATAGTGCGAAAGGGAGACATTAACATATTTAACAAATCCATCAAGCTACTGGGCTATGCAGACGATATCGACCTAATCGCCCGTTTCCAGCGTGCCGTTATTGAGGCTTTTACGACTATAGAAAAACAAGCCATACGAGTAGGTAGTGAAGGAGTATATCTAACTTAGAGCAAACATAAACTCCACAATTGACACTCTAGTGGAGATTCGACGAAGAATAACCTTAGGCAACCACTGCTACTTCGGTTTGTCCAAACAACTAGGGTCCCAACTCCGAACTCGAAGATCCAAAATTATGGTCTAAAGAATCGTGATCTTGCTTTATGGTACTGAATATGGGACGGTTAGCAAGACAGCGGAGCAGATCTTGGGATCCTTCGAAAGACAAAATCTACGTAAAATATCTTGTATTGTCTTTGAAAAGGTCGAATGAAGGAGAAAATATAGCCGCGAACTTCACGTGCTGCATAAAGATGTTCATGTAGTCCGGAAGGCAAAAATCCGTCGACTGCAATGGATCGGCCATATCAAGCGAATGGGCGAGAAATCTCCAACTAAGAGAGTCTTTAAATCCCAGCCACCTAGTTAACGAAGAAAAGGGAGACCAAACCTTCGGTTAAGGACCATGTAATTTCGTAAAATCAAGGAATTTCACATTGTAGTTCAGTACAGACGTACTGAAGGTACGTATAAATAATAAAGGTTCCGAAGGACAATTAAACGCAGCTCGAACTTAACTCACTACCTGAAGCGTGGTTCAAGTGTATAAACATTTATTTGGTAGTACCAATGGTGAATTCCGATAGTTGTCAATACATGCCTGCATACATACATAATACAATACATAATGACCGATCCAGGGGATATTTCAAAAGCCTTAAATAGCTTACAGCCTTTAATGCTACTAAGCGCTTGAATTCGATTTTCCATCTTTCTTTTCTTTTCTTTTGCCACCTAATATTACGGAACTAAACGAATGACCCGTGCAGAGTATTTATTTCGATACCCCTGGATTTTCAATCTAAATTCGAAGTAAATATCAAATTCAACACAGTAGAGACTGTGTTTGGTCCATCACTTTATCTAGTATTAGGTGGCTTCTTCAGCAGCCTACAGAAAATACAGGATTAGACAGAGTGCGTCAAGGACTTACGTCCTAAGTTGGTTTGCCTTTATTATCACATCACGACAACACCAATTTATTCGTTAAGTCCAGCTTAGAAACAGCCAGCCACGTGTGTCACCATATGACAGACCTTTTGAGGTTGTCGAATATTAAAGTTTTGGCCATCTGAAAAGTTCTATTCCAGATGAACTTGTTTTTGATTTAAATATCGGTGTGTCCAAAGTACTCTACTTCACTACTACTTTATTTATTTAAGAAGGCACAAAATGCTTATTATTACCAGCAGAACGTCCGCAAAGCAAGCTATATAATCAACCAAATGACATCATCTGAATTTTTACTAAATTGTCATTATTATCTTGGCAACTCTACAACCCACATCTTAATCGAACTCGTCCAGTAGCAATTATTTTCCCGTTTACCTCTTAGTTACACCTTTTACAAATTGCATGTCCATATGGAAATTGCAGAAATCCAAAATAAACTCGTCTTAGCACACCATCAGGTGTCCACCTTCAAACGTTCACCTTTAGTCCAGTCAAGGCCAGTTCACCCCCAAATCACCAGACACATCAGGAGGCACAAATCATCCCACAGTAGTATGTCGACTACTATGTACTATTACCAATGTCGAATCCCCTCAAGCTGATAAATCAATCCAAGTCATCCTTCAATTAAGCGTTCAGTAAACAAAACTAATGTTATTTGTTTACAAGTTCGGCACTTTAGTTTACATCGTAGCCATGTCCACTTGGTCAGGGAAGACGAACTGACTGCTGACTGCTGACTAGTAACTATACCGAGTTTCTGGACTTCACTCACTACGGACTGGTAACTGCTGTTGCAAATTCACCATGCTTGTGCCGGTGTACGAGTTTACCGGTGTAGTCAGTATAATCCCAGTCGCTTAGCTCACTAGCCAGCCATTACCGCAACGCCCCAGAGGACAAACAAACAAAATATTATTCAAATTCCTCAAGCTAAAAGGAAGAGAGATACTCGTATGTACATACAAACGTATGCATAAACAAGACAACATTCGTCTACACGTTAAGAGATGTGTCCAGTCCAGGCCAGTCCAGTACAGGGCCAGGCAGAAGGTCCGGGGTAGCTGGACGGGGATATGGAAGAGACTTTAACTCTCACTACACGAATGTGAAGGAATAGCCAGAATAGCCGCAGCTGGTTGGAGATTTGAAATCAGCTATTTGGAGGAAGGAGCACTGCGATGGTACAGATGAGATATAGAAAGCAGATTTGCCAAATACAAACGGAAGTCAATTGATACGAGGCAACCGCAAACATGACATCTCAATATATGCGCAAATCTCTCGGTGAAAGCCAAGAGATGGATGGAGATATCCATACATACATGCATTTGTGGAGAGTTGGGCTTAATGCAGAAGTATTTCGTATGCAAGGAAATGCAAATAGTCCAGCTCTACAAGGTGACAAACAAGGAATGACACTTGCAGCTAAATGCGATTAGGCCGTTTGCGTTTATACGAGTACGTACTTCTTTGCATGCGGCAAACCGTGACAGGCATAAATGATGCGGTGAAAGACGATATTTGCAATCCAGATTCACTGCAACAGAGTCACAGTATGACCTGGTTTGTACTCTTTAGTGGATATTGATCTGTATTTCAACGATCGATGGGTCAAGTGAGGGTTATTGGTTATTCTGTACAAAATTCGTGCTCGTACCGGAGTCGTTGCAGCAAAAGGTAAAGATAAACTGCCGTTTTGATGCATTATGATCATTTTGGCTACTATCCTGGAACCCGTAGTGAGGGTCCTCAAGATTAAGAAGATTATGTAGCTTATCCTCTGTATATTTCTAGTACCAACAACACAGGTTCCTTATCTCTACTATAAGTATTATCTGTTAAGAAAGCTGCTAAATTTCGGTGATCTTTATCGGCTCTGAGGACTTAAATTTTATGTGGTCGGTTGAGTAGTCATACCTTGCTGAGATTTTGTTGATTTTTATGTCCAACACTGCAATGACAAACGGCTAGATTAAGTGGGTACGCATTCTCTGAAATCGACTAAGAACTGTTTTTCAAAGGAGGCACTATGGACTAACCATTAGTAACACACTGTGTAAGGATTCCCAGAACGATTGTGTAAGAACAAGTCTTAGAAGTACGAGTTAAAAAGAAGTGACTTATAGATGCAACAACACAATTCGAAACAATTTCTTACACCTCTACTGTTCTGGAACACATTTTTCGGACAACCTGATTTTCTGGTTGTTTGGGAATGGTTTGGGCAGTTTCTTATTTCTTGCGCTAGTCTACACCAAGGAGCTGAAATTGATAAGAATCAACATCCTTATGCTCGTATATAACTCGGAAATGATTAATTTCAAAACACGGTCACAATAAATCCTCTGTGCTGCATCAAATGATGAGAATTGCTCGCTCGTGAGTTCTACGAGCAGAAAATAATGGAAGAGCACAGTCTGCTCTAAAAGAAAAATAAATAGGGCCGAGGAAATTAAAAGATCTTGGTGCATAATGTTGAACCGTTTTAGCAGGGAATAAATACAACATGCAAGGGGTTCAAGACTAGAATCGAAGCCTGCAAGGCTGAACATGAACAACTAGTTGGTAGAGCCGGTGGTGAAAATATAGAAAGACCATATCTCTCAACATCTTTGCTACAGAGGAATAAGTCTCTTTTTAGGCCAGCAAATACTCACCATCTATCTTGCGGCTTCAGAACCGCAAATTACTGCTACTTACACAACGCTATGTCTAATTTTGACATCCCTACCAATCACGTCGTCATTTCGTGAATATTGAGGCGTAAGCAACCAGCGATCTGCAGTCTTTTTTTCTCAGCGACATCAGGATGGCAGGAACCACTGGTAGTCATGCCATCTGCAGTTGTGCTCATATCACACCCAACTGCCTTAACTGAGGACGTTTCAGAGCCAATGGAAGTCGGGTCCAGAAAAACTCTCCGCTGAGGCTTGCTTGGCGAGTTTATGGGCGATTTTATATCCCGTGATCTCATTGTGACCTGGGAGCCAGACAAGACTTAATGAATCGAACTAACTTTGAAGTCATAAGTAGGTTCAACAAGACTCTAAGCACAGGTTGGCTGTTGCTACAGATACAAATGCTTTGCCGCTCCACCGGTTCTTTACAACATAGTTCGTTGCCATCGGGATTGTGTTTATCTCCGCATGGAGGACAGATGCAAGTTTTGCCAACGAGGAGTGAAATCGAACGTTTTCGTTCTCCAGAAAGACACCAGCGCCGCTCCTGTATAGGTTTTAGAGCAGTCCGTGAAGACCCCACTACATTCCCTGGGTACAGGGAAAGTCGATTTCGTATTTTTTCCGCAGAAGGAGATCTGCTGTCATTGCGTTCATAAGATCAGGGCCAAGGTCATTAAAGCTCCAGTGCGTGTTGTACCAAAGAGCACGTTTTTTTTAAATGGAAGATACCTTTGAGAATGTCTGTTTTGTTGTGAACTTAATAAGAGCAAGGTTGGTCTTGCCGAGCTCCTCGATAAATCGTCTCCATCTAGTTTTCAATGGATTCTTCCTCCACAACAAGTTCGAGACCTCGTATCCGATTCTGAATTCGATGTAGGAACCTATAGTCGGTTTTACCGTCCTAACAAAAGTTGGCTGAGAGCCAACATTGTTGACAATCAGGTCGAACGATAGTTTGAAGTAAAGAGATGGTTGCCTCTCACGTTGCATTTGCTACTGCTCCAAAAAGTATTCAGAGAATTAGCAGCGCACCAATGTTTTAGTTGCAGTTATAAGCAGGAGCGAAATCAGCGCAAAAATTAGACGCTGATCCTTTTCCCAATCGCTGTTTCTCACTCGCTCAGTAGGCAATTCATGGTTCTACTCTTTGGCCATGAAGAAGCACTTGACCTTTCGGAGAAAGATACTGCGTGTAATGTTTGGTCCCATTTTTGCTGACAAGATGGAAGGGGGAGATTCAACCACGAATTGTACGGACTTTGCTAAAGCCCTGAGTGTATATCGACATCGGTCTAGTTAAGCATCTACAGATCGTTCGTCTGAAATAGCTGGGCTATATTAAGTAAATGGATTCCACAGCTTCACCCGAAAAAGTATTCGAGTCAAACCCCAAGGGACGACGCAGCAGGGTACGACTTGGGGGCTTCTAGCAACTTTGTTAACCTTAGTACCATGTACCGGCATTTCAACATATTTCCCTGTTTTTGAGCAACTGAATGTATAGTTTGAGACATTTGAATTTTTTCTTGTTATGTTATGGACCCGGTAGGGATGGACATGGTGTTGATGAACCTAATATAGATGTTCCTGGCCTGAGAGAATCATCGTCCCCGTCCAAAAAATCGTCTTCAGACGGGCTTTTGAACTTTGCAAGGCAGTACCGTAGGCTTGCAACATATGTAGATCACAAACGGCGGTTGTTTTTGTATATTTGTTTTTCGTGCGCAGTACCTTACATGAATCTGAATTTGAATTTGGTGGGGGCGAACGCCCCCATTTATTTCGCTTAATGCAAGCTTAGACCAACTTAAAAGCTAGTACTTAAAAAACTAACAAGAATTAAAGGTTAGGAAGTAAGGGAATGGTGGAGGAGATCAGGTTTAAGACGAGAAGTGCTCAGGTTAAAATCAAAAAGGGGGAGGTTTGAGTTGACCTTTTGGAGCGTGCGGGAGATTGATTCATTAGATCCCTAAGAGGTGCTGTGGGTTGGGATAAAGAAGAGACGGGGACAGTGTAAATTACGAGGGAAAGTGTTGAAGGAAATAGAATTGTAAGGGAAGCGCAGTCCACAGAACCCGAGAGCCGATGAATGAAGAGAATGTCAGCTACATCTCTGTGTTTTTCGTCGGTATTCATGTTAAGAAGTTTGAGGCGGTCGCGATAGGGAGGTTAGATAAATGGGTCATTCCAGGGTAGAACACGAAGAATTAATCGAAAAACACGACGTTGAATGTACTCGATTCGGGAGTATTGGATACTACGGTGGTGGAATAACCACCGTGTGGCTATTGTATTGTTCCGTTTTGAGTTCTGTTTTTCTTTTGTTAAGTTGGTACATCTGTTGTTGACATTCTCTCTAAATCTTAGCGTCATAGCTTGACATTTGCAAAAGTTACGTAACCAAGAGCACATCTATCTCTGTGTGTGTTGGCGATATTTTAGAATTTTAGAAAAGGATTTAAATTTGCAACAACGAACTTGTTGGAAATGTTTTAAAAGTGTGTCGGCAACGATTCTTTAAAGGAAATGGTCGTTTACCAGTGGCACGAGCGGTTCAAAAGTGGTCGTGTGTCGATCGAAGATGATGAATGCAGTGTCAGACCTTCGAAATCGAAAACCGACGAAAACATTGATGAAGTAAGAGAAATGTTGGTCAATAACGGCAAATTAACCATCAGAGAGATAGCGGAGTACTCTCTCCTCAAAAAAGAGTCCGTGTTGACGTCATAAAAGAAATGATTTGCAAGGCTGAATCCGATCCCACATTCATCAAAAAGATCATTACTGGAGACGCGACGTGGGTTTGTGAGACGACACGCAATCCAGACATCAGGCAAGTGAATGGCGATCAACAAATGAGCCTAGACCAAAACAACCACGTCGTTTTCAGTCAAAAAAGAAGGCAATGCTCACGTTTTCATGGATTACAACAGCGTAGTGCATCATGAATTTTTGCCAGAGGGCCAGCAGTAAACAAAAAGTATTATTTGTGCGTAATGAGACGTTTGCGGAAAGCAGTTCGCCGAAAGAGAACAGAATTGTTGGAAGAAAACTCGTGGATTTTGCACCATGATAACACACCTTCTCACAGTGCCACCATTATTAGTAATTCCGAAATCTTTTTGATCAAGATAGGAACCACTCAAGGCTGGCATATATAAGGTCTTCTAATGGGGACTTAACAACATCGAATTTAATTTGTGAACGCACTCTTTCACTAATCATCAAACTGTCACTGTCAATTTATTCAGTAAACTCACCATTTTTATCATGGTAAAGTACACTAACGAGCAAAGTCTGCAAATTATAAAAAAATTCTACAGATATTCGAAGTCGGTGACTGCAACTTTAAGAGCGTTAACTCCAACTAGTAGACAGGCAATAACAAGTTTACTGCAAAAATTTGAGTCTACATATTCGTTGTGTGATGTTGCCGTGCCAGTGAGACAACGGGTTGGTCGTTGTCGTCAGACGTCGTCGTCGTCGCTGCCGTTCAGACGTCCGTAGCAAACGATCCAACTCATCCAATTCCACGGCGTTCTCGAGAATTGGGCATCGCTCAGACCACATTATGGCGTATTTTGCCTAAGGATTTTGGTTTACACCTAAACAAGATCAAGCTGACTCAAGAATTGAAGCCGATGGACCTTTTGAAGCGACGTAGGTTCTCCGATTGGGTTCTGGAGAAGATGCGCCAAGATAATGAATTTCATCGTAAAATCATCTTCAGTGACGAAGCTCATTTTTGGCTCAATGGGTTCGTCAATAAGCAAAATATGCGGTATTGGTCGGGTGAAAACCCACATGTGCTTCATGAATCATCACTTCATCGTTATTGGGCCATATTTTTCCGTCGACGATAACGATCGTCACGGTACTGTGAATAGTCAATGTTATCGCGCCATGATCACCGATTATTTTTGGCCCGAATTGGAAGATATGGACTTGGACGACATGTGATTTTAACAGGGTGGTGCCACAAGTCACGCTACAATCGATTTATTGAAGAATAAGTATAGTGAGCGTGTTATCTCAAGACATGGGCCAATCGATTGGCCGCCTTGTTCGTGCGATTTAACGCCGCTTGACTATTTTCTGTGGGGCTACGTCAAGTCATTGGTTTATGCCAACACGCCGACGACGTTGGAAGAGCTCAGAGCCAACATTGAACGCGAAATAGCGGCAGTTTCGGCCGAAATGTTTGGCCGAGTCGTTGAAAATTGGGTCCAACGAATCGACCGGTGCAAACATGCCCGCGGTGGCTATATGAACGAAGTCGAGTTCCATTCATAAATATTTTGATTGTACTTCAAGCCAATAATAAAGTTTTTGAAATATCTCAAATGGTTTGCCTTTTAATTAAAAAAAAAAAAATTGTCAAGTCGTTACTAGAAAACCCTATACAAGGAAGGGCCGGACAAGGGTAATGTAAATTTAACTTGTCACATAGGGGTTGCAAAATTCTTTAGACCAACGTTTGATAAAACCGAGCGATGAGTTAGCTTTAAGGACTATCTCATCAATATGCGAACGTAAATTTAGCTCTCTATCGTATAAAATTCCAAGCTCGCGAAGGGTTTGGACCAGAGGTACAGGTTGGTCATGCAGAAAATAAAGTCGAGAGGGATTGAACTTACCAGACAAAGTCATAGATAGGCATTTGGAGCCATTAAACTCAAAGCAATTTTTTAGACAAGAAGTAGAAAACCTATCGAGGTCTTGTTGAAGGAGAATAAAGTCTTGACATGAAGAAATAGTTTGGGAAAATTTAGTGTCATCGCCGTAAATGGATACGGATCAGTGTTTTATAATCTTTTCAAGAACGTTTATAATTAAAATGAAAAAGATCGGACCTAGATGGCTGCCTTGTGGGACACCAAAAGTGGCTAAAAACGGGGTTGAGAACGCTATAGTAACAGTTCTCCAGATAAGAAGATATCAATTTTAGCACTATGAGGTCAAATCTGAGGAAAGTCAATTTGAAAAGGATCAGTAGATATAGTATGGTTTAGTATTTTATCGAAGGCCTTAGCGAAATCTGTAGCAATAACATCAATTTCGTTGCCATTTTTTGGGGCTGAAAGCGCAAAGGATACGACTTCAACTAAGTTTGTATCAGTTGATTTACGTTTTAGAAATCTGTGGCTGGGTGATATAAGTGACTTGCATGAAAGCTAACAACCTTATATAAAAAACTTTCGAATCTTTTAGGTATGTGAGAAAGCTTAGAAATGGGACGGTAGTTGGTAACTTCATTCTTTGTTCCATTTTTGTGAACCGAGGTTATGAAATAGGTCTTTCAAACTTTTGGGAATTCTTCTTGTGTGAGGGACAGATGAAATAGAGAGGAAAGGGGTCGTGAAAGATTGGAGGCATACTTTTTGAGAAATATTGCTGGGAGCCCATCTGGACAGGATACAAATTCATTATTGAGATTTTGTAACTTTTCTTCGGTAAGGGTGGAAATAAACGTTTGAGAGAGAGAGAGAGACCAATAGATGGTCAATGGCTCACATCTACGCAGTAGATTTTGAGCCTGTAGAAAGATGACGAATTAGAGAAGTTTATGTAAGAAAATTATTTATTTGTACCTGTATTTTTGGAAACTTTTTGGAGCAGATGACGTCTTTTTTTATGTAGCCCATCAAATCCATTGCAATTTGCATGGATGGCTTCTGTGGAAATTTGCATCGATTATCCAAATGGAGCTAACTTGTTTGCCACCTCTTTGAGGAAAAATTTTCTTCTCTCCGATTTGTTGGTATTCCTAGTTGGGTGACATAGCACGAAGAGTCGAAAAGCTGCAAGTACCGCAACGTAAACCATATTTTGAAAGAGGACCAACGATTGGTTTTTCATTTACAATGTTAATGTCAACTTTGTAGTTATAGTCATGAATAATAGTTGGCTTCCTAGTTTTATCATCTATATGGTCAGTAGCATGGGCAGTCAATATCAGCAAAATATATTTTTTTTATTCGTGTTGTAGCACATAGTTCAATGCACACAGTTTTGGCAGCTCGCGTTTGTAAGATCGAGCTGTGTACAAGGCATAGGACCAAGGTAAGTGAAATTCCAGTAGATCGTTCTTTATTTGGCTGTGTGCCTTCTTCTTCAAATAAATTTCGGCTCATAATGGATAGTTCGTTTTAGAATCTACAAGCCAAAAAAATGTTGATACCATACTATCTTTGCTTTGATGGTTTAAACTGTCGAAAGCTGCATCTATTCCCCGATGTTACCAACTGCTCGTCAATCGTCAGCTCTTTAGATGGAACGAAAGCCAACTTCAAATTAAATTGAAATAAAGCCAGCTTATGTTCTAGCAATCGAGCTATACGAGTTCTTGAATCATCACAGCACAAAAATCGACAAATTTGCTCAAATTGCTCTAATGCTCTAATGACATCACTGCTCTATAGGATGGCATATGAGACTTGGCAAATAAATCTTTAGTTTATACTAAATTTGATTCCTCAAATCCAGAGCATAAGAAAATGCCAATATACGCATCGATTTCATCAACATTAGTATTATGCCAAGCTCGCAGCTTTTTGGGATCCTCTTGATGCTGATTATTTGCAATAGCGTTTTTGGCTTTTCTATTTGTTTCCAAAACAATTTATTCAACGATGGCAGTTGGCAGAAGACACTTGAATGCAGAATGTTTTTCGAAAAAAATCTTAGTGGTACAAGAAGCAGACTCTAATCTAATCATTTTCATTCCTGCAGTTCTCGTTTATTCCGTAACACTCGGCATCAACCACCAAGTAGTTTTGTCATTTTTGCCTTGGTCCATGTATTTCTACGAGTTGGCTCAATTGTAATTACTGCCGCTGCCACTTGCACTGTCTCAACATCTGCATTTTCCATATCATAGATGATCTCTGCCAAATGGATGTCCTGTAGCGGCTCAAAATGTGCATGTGGGTCATCAACATTGTCAACAATGTCAAGAGATGATCTCGTCCATCAATCGCTCTTTCGACACAAAAATTATAAAAAAATTCTTAGACTTATTCACTTCAAACCGTAACAGACAATAAAAACACAATTGAAACCGCACCAAATGTATTGAGAAAAACACTGTTGAGTACAGCTATCCAAACACGTAGACAGGCTGTGTCGTTCTAGGATCTCTCACACTAAATCCACAGAAAAATTCAATCAGAATACACTATTCCTACAAAACCAATGGTATAGTACAATATATCGAAAATGAAGAAATATAACATTGGTGTGGAACACATTGTGGCATATATTCATTACTGAAAAGTGGTTGGGGAGTCCAGCACCCCAAACAAGGCTCTAAGGTTAAGCTCGCGACTAATCGACCGATTATCCGATATGTTAAACCGATAAATCCCTTACCTGATCACACCTATCGTTCTAACGTCTCACTTATCAACCAATTGTCCAGTCAGCGGATCAACTAATTGAACGAATAATAAGTTTGTAAACAGAAAAGCAGCCAGTTGATCAATCGGTGTATAGACATCGGCCAATGTCTCGATCAGTTGATCTATTGACCAATTCTTTGCCAACAATCTTCAGAAGCATAATCCAAGTTGGTTACTATCTACCATCGGATGAACTCAAAAGTTCGCTCTTTTTTGACAAATTACGCGTGACTCCTATCAAACTGCTTTGTCATTTTTATTCAGCATCGCTTGGCAAGTCATCATGGAAAGACTCACACCACAACAGAGTCTCCAAATTGTTCAGCTGTAATCAGCGTTCTGTGAGAAGTGCTTTACGTGCTATTCGAAAAACTTACGGAGCGCATAATCGACCTACTGAAACCACTATTGCCAATACCATTCGCAAATTTGAGTCCTAGTTTACATTAGTGGATGATACTCAACTGGTTAGATCACATCCTTCACGTAGTGAAGAGACTATAGCAGCAGTAGCTGAGAGTGTACGCGAAGACCGTGACGAATCGATTCGTCGTCGTTCTCAGCAGCTTGGCTTAAAAGCATACAAAATTCAACTTGTGCAAGAATTGAAGCCAGGCGACTTGAATTTGCGTCATATTTTCAGTGAATGGGCTCTGGAAAAAATCAATGAATTTCCAGTGTTTTATCGTGAAATTTTATTCAGCGATGAAGCTCATTTCTGGCTCAATGGATACGTTAATAAACAAAATTGCCGTATTTGAGCATATGAGTAATCCGAAGAGTATCAAGAGCTACCATTACATCCATTATTTAAAGGCGGTGGAATCATTGGTTCATATTTCTTCAAAAATGAGGCAAATCAGAGTGTTACCGTCAATAGTAACCGTTATCGCGCCATGTTAACGGACTATGTGCTTCCTGAAATTCAAGCACATGGTCTCGGTGAGCTCTTGTTTCAAAAAGACGACGCTACGAGAAATCATTTTGGTGAGCACTTAATTTCACGTTTTGCTACTATAAATTGGCCGCCTAGATCGTGTGATATCACACATTTGGACTAATTTTTTTTGAGGATGTGTAAAGTCTCAGGTCTTGCGGAATAAGCCAGCTACAATTGACGCTTTAGAAGCTAACATTGCTCGTGTTATCCGCGAGATACCAGTCGTTATACTTTCCGAATGGACCACGTCAGACGTAGTTTTGGCCAACATTTACATAATATTATTTTTAAAACGTAAATGCCATGAATTGTTATTTAAAACGATTTTAAAAATTTTAAGTTCACTTTCAAGTTTATGTATTTTATTTTACATTATAACTCAAACTTCACGATGAATAACCCTTTACGATTATGTCTTTTTAAATTGGGAGAAGTGGCCAAGTAGATTGTAGATGTTAGACAGATTGATTGTAGTAGTTGTTTGCTATTAGTTACTTTTAGTCCAGTCGCAGAATTGATTTTTGTCATATCGATGATTTAGGATTAAGTGAGAGATGTGGATCTGTACTTTAGTGGAAATACTGCGTTACAACTGACCACAATGTATGAGATTTGTAGATGCATTAGGTTGCAGTCGCAGCCTGTGTACTTTGCTGTTGAGCGGTCGGCCTCTGTTATGATATTGCTGTGTCGAAAGGTCAATCTGATATCTATAGCCTCAGTGCCTACATACTCTGTTTGAGAAGGCTGCTTTCCGAAAAGCCGAAGAAACATATATGTGTTCATCTAAGCGAAGTTTGTGATATCAAAAATGACCTGAATATGTATGAAGTCCTCAATTGCAATGTTTTTGAACCAACTCATTCCTCTTTCGTTGACGCTAGGCTCTGAAGACCTTACCTGTTGTTGTTCTTGGTTGATAGTCATATTTATTTCTGTGTAGCGAGTATCTGTAAAGAATCTTCTCTAAAATAAGTTTGGCTATTCGGCAGGAACGATAATCTTCCTTTAGTTTCAGGCATGTGTTTATTTTTTACGTGTATCTGCTTCCTTAAATGTTGATTACAATCAGTATTGTGTAAAGAACACAATTTTCCAGAAAAATTAATTCATAAGTCGGTCTTCTTTCCCTTTCCTCCTTGGGTAAATCTATTTCCATAAGTTTATCCCAACTGACGTTAAACAAGAAAAATTTATTTCGACTGTATTAATAATTTCCAACCCCAGTGTAAATCTGAGAGTAAACAACACACAGCCGACAAACGCCAAACAACTCAGCCTTCAGGCGGGTGGTTCCTGTTTAATTTGCATATCCCTCAGGGGTCATCTTAGATTCAACTCCCTCTCTACATTATTCCCCATAGCACACACCACACTCTACATGTCCCGCTGCCGTTGCCGCCGTTAGGCACACAACGGCGATGGAAATTTTGTTTAGAGAAGTGTATCTGATGGGGTCTGTGGAATGGATGGTACACCATTTAAGGCATCTACTGTACCAACAGCCAATAATCCATAAAACATGAGTGCTGAATTCATTTCCTTGTTGTTGCCAATGCCAATGCCAACTCCGTGGAATAGTATACTCGAACCTCTTTTCCCACCACCAGCCACTATTGTCAATCTTTTCCCTAAATCCCCTGCACTAGTTCCCTAGGAATTGAGGAGTACGTAGTAGTACGTATTGATTCTTGCAACGCATCATCGTCACAAGTTCTTGATGTTACTCATTCCTTCGTTCGCTTGAAATATTTGTTTGCCTCTATGGAATTTCACAGAAAACATCGATGACTTGGCCATTTGCAACGATGACTAGGAGGTTGACAAGGATGACCATGACAATGATGATGGCGACGATGACTACCGCACAATCTCAACGGACGGAACTTGGACGTTCTTTGAGAGATGGATTGGTATGAAATATTTTTTTCTTTTTTATTTTTAGATTGGTCTATAGGGTGTTGTTGTTTCGATATGTAATTTGTCACAATAAGTAGAATTCAGTTCTGGTGTACTCTAAGAATTGGAAACTTTAACAAAGTGAAGAAGACTTAGGGTTGTGGCTTCTCCATATGGATCCATCCGCCTCGATAAAATTTATGTATGCGAATGTAAGGACGATGACAACCACTGCAGCATGGCACTCCCACATATTCGAAGTCGAAATCAAATTTTTAAGACTGATACAGGAGCTTGAAAAATTAATGGTGGTAGTGGATGTCTTTAGTATTCACTGATCTGGCTGGACTCCCCAACCACTTTTCAGTAATGAATATATGCCACAATGTGTTCCACACCAATGTTATATTTCTTCATTTTCGATGTATTGTACTATACCATTGGTTTTGTAGGAATAGTGTATTCTGATTGAATTTTTCTGTGGATTAAGTGTGAGAGATCCTAGAACGACACAGCCTGCTTACGTGTTTGGGTAGCTGTACTCCCCAGTGTTTTTCTCAATACATTTGGTGCGGTTTCAATTGTGTTTTTATTGGCTGTTACGGTTTGAAGTGAATAAGTCTAAGAATTTTTTTATAAGAGCGATTGATGGACGAGATCATCCTGTATATTTTCTATCTCTTGACATTGTTCACGATGTTGATGACCCACATGCACATTTTGAGCCGCTACAGGACATCCATTAGGCAGAGATCATCTATGATATGGAAAATGCAGATGTTGAGGCAGTGCAAGTGGCAGCGGCAGTAATTACAATTGAGCCAACTCGTAGAAATACATGGACAAAACTACTTGGTGGTCGATGCCGAGTGCTACGGAATAAACGAGAACTGCAGGAATGAAAATGATTAGATTAGAGTCTGCTTTTTGTACCACTAAGATTTTTTTCGAAAAACATTCTGCATTCAAGTGTCTTCTACCAACTGCCATCGTTGAATAAATTATTTTGGAAACAAATAGAAAAGCCAAAAGCGCTATTGCAAATAATCAGCATCAAGAGGATGCCAAAAAGCTGCGAGCTTGGCATAATACTAATGCTGATGAAATCTATGCGTACATTGGCATTTTGTTATACTCTGTAGTTGAAAAATCAAATTTATCATAAACTAAAGACTTATTTGCCAAGTCTCATATGCCATCTTATAGAGCAGTGATGTCATTAGAGCATTAGAGCAATTTGAGCAAATTTGTCGATTTTTGCGCTTTGATGATTTAAGAACTCGTATAGCTCGATTGCTAGAACATAAGCTGGCTCTATTTCAATTTAATTTGAAGTTGGCTTTCGTTCCATCTAAAGAGCTGACGATTGACGAGGAGTTGGTAACATCGGGGAATAGATGCAGCTTTCGACAGTTTAAACCATCAAAGCAAAGAAAGTATGATATCAACATTTTTTTGGCTTGTAGATTCTAAAACGAACTATCCATTATGAGCCGAAATTTATTTGAAGAAGAAGGCACACAGCCAAATAAAGAACGATCTACTGGAATTTCACATATCTTGGTCCTATGCCTTGTACACAGCTCGATCTTACAAACGCGAGCTGCCAAAACTGTGTGCATTGAACTGTGTGCTACAACACGAATAAAAAAAAAATATTTTGCTGATATTGACTGCCCATGCTACTGACCATATAGATGATAAAACTAGGAAGCCAACTATTATTCATGACTATAACTACAAAGTTGACATTGACTTTGTAAATGAAAAACCAATCGTTGGCCAATGGTCCTCTTTCAAAATATGGTTGACGTTGCTGGACTTGCAGCTTTTCGACTCTTCGTGCTATGTCATCCGACTAGGAATACCAACAAATTGCAAAGAAGAAAAAATTTTCCGAAAGAATTGGCAAACAAGTTGGCTCCATTTGGATAATCGGTGCAAATTTCCACTAAAGCCATCCGTGCAAAAGGTTATGGTGCCTTTTAGTTCTTTAGGCAGACATGCCAAACTTCAGTGCGATACTATCTTTAGTTTTGTTTTAACAGCTGATTGTTGTTGACGTGTTTGGCACCATGTTGAGTATGGACAAAAACGATTTTCGTTCTCTCATAAAACATTATTTTTTGAGAGGCAAAACGGCGAAGGAGATAAAATAAAAGTTGGATAAACATTATGGGGCTAATTCTCCGTCAGATTACACCGTCAAATATTGGTTTCGAGAGTTTCGTGGTGGCCGCAACTCCACTACCGATCAAGTCCGCAGCGGCAGGGCCTCCGATGCGGTTACAGAGGACAATGTCAAAAAAATACATGAAATGGTGTTGGCTGACCGGAAAGTGAAGGTGCGCGAGCTAGCAGATACCACATAGATTAGTACTGAGCGCGCACGCTATATTTTGGGCAATATTCTGCATACGAAAAAGTTATCCTGTCGTTGTGTGCCGCGCATACTCATTCCTGACCAAAAACACGAAAGCGAGAGCACTTCGAAAGAGTGTTTAGACTTGCTGATACGGAATCGGGCGGACTTTTGACCTTGATTGGTAACTCTTGAACACCTGAGAACAGAATGAATGCCCGGCAATGGACTCAAGCTGGCACAAGTTCTCCGAAGTGGCTGAGGGAAGCTCGATGGGTCGGAAATGTGTCAGTTTTCAGGGATTGTCATGGCATACTCTTCGTGGACTACCTCGAAAAACCATCAACGCGAGTATTACTGTGCATTATTGGAGCGTTTGAAGGAGGAAATCGCTGTATGACGGCCTCACATGAAGCGAAAAAAAAATTTGTTTTTGCAAGACAATGCACCGGCGGACAAGAGCATCGAAACCATGGTTAAAATCAATGACTTACGGCTCCAATTGCTGTGCATCCACCATATTCACCCGATTTGGCTCCCTCGGACTATTATCTCTTCTAAAACTTCAAAAGATGGTTCTTGAATACAAAATTCAGCTCACGCGAGGAAATCATCGACGCCACGGAGGAGTATTTTCCAGACCTTCCGGAAAATTACTTCTCGGACGGGATCAATAAGTTGGAAAATCGCTGGAATAAGTGTATCAAACTAAAAGGGGACTTTATTGAATAAAATAAAGAAAACATTTAACTAATTTATCAGCATAGACGAGTGAGTTAACGTATCCTCATAAAAGATAGCCTTTCTCCAAAAGGAGAGATAAATTGACTACCGAACTCATTTCTCAATTGTTCCATCAATTCGCGTGCTGTGTGGAATGTAGGCCGTCTTGCTAAAACCACATGTTGACTAGATTCAGCGCGTGCATTTTGCGCAAAACAAAGTTCGAATTCATTGAACGATAGCGGGCTCCGTTGAAGGCAACGTTGTCCTCACGCTTATCTTTAAAAAAATAAGGGCCAATGATTCCGTCGGACTATAAACTGAACGGAACAGTGCATTTTTCTGGGTGTATTGGCAGCTCTTGTTTTCCCTGAGGTTGATGATCGGACCAAATACGGCTGTTTTGTTTGTTAACATACACATTCAACCAGAAATGAGCTTCGTCGCTAAAGACAATTTTTCAATAAAAAAGCTGATGTTCTTCCAGCTTTTCTGCCACAACGTCGAATTTTCGGTGAGTGGGTTTCAATTCTCGCAGGAGCTGTATTTTGTAAGGTCTTAGACCGAGATACTTGCTTTAAATAGTCCACATACTCGAGTAGAACAATCCCAATTGCTACAAATAGCGATAAATGGACAAATCACTGTCTTGATTAGCACTGGCGGGTAAAGCAGCAATATTTTCCTCTGTACCCACTCTACGTATACAGGTAGGTGGCTGAATGTCCAGTAGCGTGAAATTGGGGCGTAATTTGGTCACCATGTCTTGAATTGGTTGCTCAGGAGTTCGATTATAACGACCGTAACATTGTCGAAGTACGCGAAAAATATTTTTCACAGAGCACGAATTTTGATAATAAAATTCCATAATTTGTTCGGGTGTAGGTCTTTTTATGATGAAGTGGCAATGCTACCTGAGCATGTTTGACTTTGACGCATGTGATGAATCACACGTGAGCTGTCAGTCACGTCTTAAAATCACTCTTTATCTAGGAGCCACATGTTTCGTAAGACCTTGGGAGATCCCTAAAACTCATCTCTTGGATGTATATAATGATGGTCAGACTAACCGTCTAACCGTATTGACTTCTCGTCAGTAATACGTTGCAGTCAGGCAGGTGAAAAAACCACCATATCAAGACTACAACATCTTCAGAGACTCACATGCATAGGTCTTTCGGATGAATTAAAATATGAAACTCACAAGCACAATCGGACCTCGTAAGCTTCATTTCAGAAATTTCTGAACTCTGAACTTCTGAGCTTGACATAATCAGTACCAAAATTGTATGCTTCGACAGGAAGTTAATTCAGTGATCCTAAATCAACAAGCATAAGACTTCCAAGACCCAAAACAAAACTGTAAAAGCAACAAATGGTATATGGATGGATCTGAAATGGACACTGGAATAGGTGCAGGTATTGGGGCTCAAATACAAAGCCAAGTTTCATGCACCCAACAATGTGTCAGTAGCATCCTTAGAAAATAAATGAAAGGCGCCTTCATCTATATACCCATGGATAGCCACGTAGCATTGAAAGTGTTAAAGTGCTAAGCTGCTTCAATGCTCTTCAAGACTATTTAAAAGATATAAAGCCAAGTTCTGGTAGGTACCAGGGCACAAGGGTATTAAAGGAAATAAAAAATTCAATGAACTGGCTAGAAAAGCCTCAGTTGATCCGTCCAATAGTTTAGAGTCTTTCTGTTGCATCCTGAATTCAGCAGTAAATTCAAAGGTCAAATATTGGGCGAACAAAGCTTGTCTTTCATATTTAGAGAATATACCTGGTCTTCGACAGG
Organism: Volucella inanis; assembly: GCA_907269105.1. NCBI lineage: Eukaryota > Metazoa > Arthropoda > Insecta > Diptera > Syrphidae > Volucella > Volucella inanis. The sequence continues at coordinate 42,588,457 of OU026153.1, forward strand.
CTAAAAGAGCTGTGAAACCCTTACAAGATAAATCCAAATTATATCCTAACCTCAAAAAAGATGATCTAAAAGTACTGGTCAGCTATCGGAAAACTGAATGTCGCCTCTGTATGGATGACGACGAACCAGCAGAACATATACCATCTTAATACATGCTTCTATGCGTCATTATAAGATATTACCTTCCCAGAGAAAGCAAAGTATCTCCGCAAGAGTGATTCTCATCGGTCATCTCAGTGCCTACCGCAATTAGGTCAAAACTGCTAACGTTGAGGAAAATATTGTTAATACAGAACAGATGTAATAAGTGCGTTAGATCTAACAGACTATGAGTCTTTAAAAATAAAAAAATCGATGAAATGCCAACAGTATTACAAATGAATACCGTCACTTCATCTCCGAAGAAGTGGAGACTTAAACAAGGTAAAATGTGTGCCCTAAAGGAAGCGCGTGGCATAACAATTATTGCATCCACATTTTTCAACAAGAATAGCCAAGAAAAAATTATTCAGGAAGTAATATATGAATCATTTTACGCCCTTCACCGAAAGAGTTGTAAGACTTATAACACCTCAAAGTTGCAGATAGCAGACATCGAAATCCTGTTCCAATTAAACCAACTCTGTCACATAAATGTCTTACGCTAGTAAAAATCAAGATGGACTTTGTAATGTCGAGGCAAAACTTCAAGGTTTTCTTAAAAATATGCTGAACAGAGTGCACGACAGGTGTAAGCTTGAAAGACACTTCCTTTAGCAAATTTATTCAGCTGCTGCCATATGCAATCTAAGTGCGGGCAAAAGAAATAATTTTGAAGAAAACGTGGATGAAACGGTTAAAACAATCAAATTGGCAAGTATTTTCCAACTTAAAGGATAGCCATTTCTAAGGTTCAAAATGATAAGAAAGGTCTTGTCCTTTGGACAAAGCAAGGCAATTTTCAGCAAGAACTGACCGAGTTATCAAGGAATGGGACATCACATAAAGTAACTAGTGAGTGCAAGTCGTTCAATTGCTCTTTTTACAACACGATTGGTACGTAATACCTTTTAGAATCTGATGCAATCAACCCTTATTCACATTGGGAAACATTGTAAGAGTTAATCGCTTCGTTTGGGATACTTTTATAAGGTGGACACGATCCGAAGTGTTATTGACAAGGGCTCATTTTAAAACGAGTAGAAAGTTGAGAAGCTAACATACTTTACACAGCACTTGAAGGTAAAAGTGGCTGTTGGCCTATTGGCCCATTATGGTGCCACGTGGATCAGTGATCCTCTCACTCATCGAACCAATTTGAGCTTATGATGAAGCATAGAGAACTGTAAACGTCTATATTTAGTCATTTTCTGCTCTGGGAGAGAGCTAGACATGTACAGAAAAGGTAGGAGGAGGATTGCCTCCTCTTCCTCCTCGTCCATGCAGCTTCTTCAGAAATCTTTTGTAAAATCGCCAAGTCTTCTTGGTTGCCTATACAACAGTGATGACACCTATGGCAGCGCTAAAATTATTCCTGTTTAGAAAAATCAGACTCTTAGAGCGATTCAGATTCAGCTTTGGCCAGATCTGTTTTGTGGATATACATGTTGCTCCAACATTCCACCTAAGGTCTGTTTTTTTTATAAGCATCCAGCTTTAATATTGCTTTACACCTAGCGATTGGTATACCTATGCAACCCTCTCTCGGTAGAATAGATAGAGTGGTTCATATTCTGGCGATTTCGTCGGGCCTAAAATTCCCTGGAATGTCTCTGGCGCCCAGCACCCAACAAAAGTGAAGGTTAAACTGCTCTGCCATCTCCGTAAGATATTATCGGTATTCAAGGGCGGTTTAAGAATTTAATGAGCTGAGTCCAGGGCCTTAATAGTGGGATGAGATGGTCGAAAAGATGGGAATATCCTTTGTAGGCATCACTTTTTTTTGAGTCAGAACAGAGCTACTTTTATCGCCAAAATTTCCGCCTGGAACACGCTACCCTGATTTGGAAAACGGAAGGAGAAGCATAGATTTAGCTTATCTGAGGAAACAACGCCATTAGCCCCGCTATCGGTTTTAGATCCATCTCTGTAAAAGTGGATTTACTTCTCCTCCATGAAAGCATCTTCCTCTCAGAAGATTATTTGCCCACTGTGTAGTCGCTTAAGGCGAATAGCTAGCAGTCGCAGCTACTTGCCTGCTGAAGATATCGAGGAGTGTCAAACGGAACAGAATATCTAATGCCGTAGTGGAAGTAGAAATTAGTGCTCTGTTTATGTATAGACGTGCTGTTCTTTGGACTTTGCTTAGTTTGCTGCAGTTGACTGCATTATCTAAGGCCGTCCACCAGACAACAACCCTGTAGATGACTGAGTCTTATGACCGAGATGTACACCCAGTGGATTATACTAGGTTGAATGCCTCATTTATTGCCTTGTTCCTTGCTTTTTTGCAAGGAAATCAAGCTACTGTAGCCTTATTGACTCTTTTTTGAATATTAAATAGGTTTCCAGATTAGTTTTCTGTCAAAAAATTAAACTCAGATATTTTGTTGTATCGGAAAATACTAAATTGGTACAGTTTATTAAGGGAGAGTCAACAAATTTTAATGTAAAATTTTCTAGAAAAGAGGACTAGATCAGTTTTACTTACTCTCAAACCACAGCGATCTGCCTAACGAGTTAATCTGTTAAGATTTACCTGAAAGAGTTCTTTAATGGCTATATTAAGTTCTATGCCGTTTTTGAGGCACTAGACTGTAAACTGATCAAGGTCTTCATAAAGAATGGTAGAATCACGGGGAGAAGAAATACTTTTAAAAAAAATAAGTGTCGTCCGCGTAAATGGAGAGGGAAGAGTGTTTAATGACCCTCTCAAGATTACTTTTAGTAATAATGAAGAGAAGAGGACCAATATGGCTGCATTGTGGAACCCCAGATGAAGTCAGGAATAGAAAAAAAAGGGCAGATCTAAGCCGAACATTATAATATTGGTTAACCAGGTAAGAAGAAATCCCTTTTAAAAAAATAGGTTTAAGGGCGAAAGCAGACAATTTGAAGAGGATCAGTTGATGAGATATCTCATCAAACGCAGTGAAATCGGTTCGATTTCGATTTCTTCGTCATTTTTTTAAGGCTGCGGGAGTTAAAGACACTAAATCAACTATGTTTGGTATAGTTAATCTGCCGTTTAGAAAACCATGTTGTTGGGTCGAAATAAAATGTTAAAATTTGAAGCTTAAGGCTCCGTAGAAAGGTATATGAGAGAGTTTAGCAATGGAACGATTATTGGTATCCTCATGCTTAGCTCCCTTTTAGTGTGTCGGGATAACAAAAGAGATCTTTCAAATGTGTGGAAAATCTCCCTATGCAAGGGATATAAGAAATAGGTAGGAAAGGGGTATGCACAAGTTGGAAGAACAATTTTTTTAAGAAAACCGCCATTGAGACCATCTGGGAAAGATAGAAATTCAACTTTTGGTTTTAGTTTTGTAACTTTTTTTGAATAACTGCAGAATCGAAATTTTAAGTGAGAAAGGGACAAACGGAGAAATTTGGTAGGTCATTGAAGTAATAGGGATCTGGTACAAAGTAATTGTTGGCAAATGATTGTTTGAAAAATGAAGTAAAAAAGTTGGAGTTTCACTTGAAGGTTTGGTTTCGAAAGCGAGGGCGGAAGTATACTCTTGCAATTGACATTTAATTGCAATTTAAATGGAGTCATTTAAGGGATTCATTTGCGCACTATTAGGCAGCGTTGAAGAGATAGTTGTAGAGTTCAATGAATAAAGATATGTACTTTGATAGTTTGAATAGTTGGAAAATAAGTGGATGCGAAAGAATACCGATAATAACTTGTTTCTTTTGCTTCATAGAGACCGGAATTTACGAATATAACAATGAGGGGATGTAGAAAGAGTCTTGTGGCGGGAGTACGACACATAATGGCAGATGGTAGAGAAAGGAAAAAGTCGGAGTTAAAGGTTTATCTGTGCGTGGATGATATTAAAGAGCAGGAAATGAGTTATGCAAACTACGCCTGCGAATCCTAAAAATAGTCTTTAACTCCGAGGAACCTTCCAATTATTAACCCAATTTCTGAGAAGTCAAAGTAGATTTCATGTCAAGAAGGATATGAAGAGATGAGAAAGAACTCAGTTTTAACTTTTTGTTTTTTGTTTTGTGATTCTTGGTTTCATTTTCCAAATTAGAAAAAACAATCAAAAAATTCATTTTTATTGGGTAATCTTTTAATTTGTTTACGAGTGGTATTTGACCAGTTTCTCAAGCGTTGTCGGCTTATCCATGTAGACTTTAGACTTTACATAGCCCGAAAGAAATTTGTTTAGAGGTGTGATGTCACGTGATATCATCGGTCCAAAACGCGGAATTAACTCTTCACAAAATCGTTGTCGTAATAAGGCATTGGTTTCACGGTCTATGTGGCTGTTAGAACCAAATGTTGTTGAGACCACCGCCTTAAATTTCATATAGCAAATAGTCCATTATCAGGGCGCAATAACAAGCACCATTTACAATTACGTTCCAGACGGCCTAAGTTTTGAAGAAATATGGACCGATGATTCCCTTGAACCTCTTGCATTACGTAGTCTACCTTGGACAGATATCCAAAACTTGCCTCCGTACAGCGATTGTTGCTGATGTATTCTTTAGTCATTAACTACTCACTGATTGTACTGACTACCCTACCTTGTTTCAAATGATAGCCATCACAACCAATCCACGCAATCTTAGGTCTGCACCCCTCTTCCACATCAACTTTCATCGAACCAACTACAGCTGTAACGAACCTGAATGCTGCAAACTGCAAGCAACATGGTTAATGAGTTTGACTTCAAAATCAGCAAAACGAGTATTCGAAATTCTCTCTCTCGAAGCTCCATGACACCTTGCCTATTCGTCAATTTTAATGTTGTCCCCTTCAAAGTAATCCCCCTCAGATATAATGCATTTGCCAACGCTTTTTCGAATCCTCAATGCATTTCCCGTAAACACTTTTTGGAATAGCCTTGAGCTCTTTCAGCCGTTTTTATATCCTCAGTCGTTGCATCTTCGTCCTTTTATAGGCCTCTTTATTTTTGGTTTTTTTGTGTTGAGCCAAAAAATCTCTCACAAGAAAGGATGAAAGATCAGCGTGAATTGGCTTTCCACAATTCCGGACGTTTTTTTCGTATTGCTTCTCCCAAACGGTGCATAATTTCATGAAAATACTCCTTATTTACCGTACGACCTTGATGTAAAACTCCTGTTGCACTTTGGTAATCGAAAAAAAAAAACAGTGATCAAAACTTTGACATTTGATCGAACCTGGTGTACTTTTTCGGTCTTGGCTCTCCTTGGTGCTTCCATTGGAACGATTGGGCTTTGGTTTCGAACGTCGAACGTCATCACCAGTTATGACCCTTTCCAGCAAGTCAGAATAATCATTAACGTCATCAAGATCTCCTGAGCGATGTTCATGTGACGGTCCTTTTGATCAAAATTAAGAAGTTTCGAAACAAATTTCAAAACATCAAAAAAAATTGCATGCCATGAGCCGATTGATATGCCAAGATCCTCAGCAACTTCTTTAATGCTAATTCGACGATTTTCCGAAACAATTTTCTTCACAGCTTCGATATTATCATCTTTTGTCGATGTTCGGGTGTTTTCACAGCGAGGTTCGTTATTGGCATCTTCTCTGTCATCTTGAAAGTCCTTATATAGGGTTTTGAAATAGGCACTTGACAACTTTGAATTTAATTTGTGAACGCACTCTTTCACTAATCATAAAACTGTCACTGTCAATTTATTCAGTAAACTCAACATTTTCATCATGGTAAAGTACACTAACAAGCAACATTTGCAAATTATAAAAATTTTCTACAGATTTTCGGAGTCGGTGACTTCAACTTTAAGAGCGTTAACTAAAATTTTCGGTAGTAATTCTCGCCCTAGTAAACAGGCAATAACAAGTTTAGTGCAAAAATTTGAGTCTACATATTCGTTGTGTGATGTTGTTCGAAATGTCGAAAATATCGCTGCCGTTCAGATGTCCGTAGCAAACGATCCAAATCAGTAATTTCCATGGCGTTCTCAAGAATTGGGTATTGCACAGACCACATTATGGCGTATTTTGCGTAAGGATCTTGGTTTACACCCATACAAGATCAAGCTGACTCAAGAATTAAAGCCGATAACTCATTTGAAGCGAAGTACGTTCTCCGATTGGGTTCTGAAGAAAAAGCGCCAAGATGATGAATTTCATCGCAAAATCATCTTCAGTGACAATGCTCATTTTTGGCTCAATGTGTTCGTCAATAAGCAAAATATGTGTTATTGGTCGGATAAGAACCCACATGTGGTTCATGAACCACAACTTTATCCACAAAAAATAACTGTTTGGTGCGGTTTGCATACCGGCGGCGTTATTGGGCCATATTTTTTCGTCGACAATAACGATCGTCACGTTAACGTGAATGGTCAGCATTATCGCGCCATGATCACCGATTATTTTTGGCCCGAATTGGAAGATATGGACTTGGACGACATGTGGTTTCAACAGGATGGTGCCACAAGCCACACAGCACACGCTACAATCGATTTATTGAAGAGTTAGTATGGTGATCATGTTATCTCAAGACATGGGCCAGTCGATTGGCCGCCTCGTTCGTTTTAATGCTGCTTGACTATTTTTTGTAGGGCTACCTTAAGTCATTGGTTTATGCCAACACGCCAACGACTTTGAAAGATCTCAGAGCTAATATTGAACGAGAAATAGCTGCCGTTTCGGCCGAAATGTGTGGCCGAGACCCAGACTTCATTCAAGCAATTTTTGCTTTGCACCCCAAATACTGCTACGTTGCTTATTGACGTAGCCATTAAATCAAAAGTACATCGCTTAACAAAATCAAGTCAAAAGTCAAATGTCTGAAACAGAGGTAATTCGAAAGGTCGGCCGGCTTCAGCTCTTGCACAAATTGAATTTTCTGTTCTTTTAAACGAAGGTATTCATGTAAAATACCTCGATATACGAAAATCAACTGCAAACCTCCCAAAAATTATTCTGAACATTAACACCGTAGCATATAAAAAATTGCTATTTTGTTCTGAGCCAACACGGTTTTGGATTTGTGTCATTCTCCTTATAGTTTGTGCTTGCGGCAGTTGAATCTTGGTTGCAGAAGCTTAGATGATGAGGGTGATTTCATAAGCATCTGAAACTACAGATGCGTTTTGCCACATTCGTACTTCCCACATGGATACGAGTATTATGTGAGGTGTACTCAACACGAAAGAGCTTTTTCATAGCAATTCAGTAGCGGACTTGTATTATTGAAGACTAATCCGATAAGAACTGAAAAAGCCATTTTTTGTCTGCATTCATTTAGAAATAAAGTAGAAATTATTCCTTTTAAAGAACATATAAGGACGTGAGTCATACCCGAGTTTAATACTCTCGATAGAAGTTTTGCCTAACCCGAGAACGAGGGAAGAGCGGTCCATGAGCGACATATCCTTCGCTTCTCGCAGTTATTCAAGAATGCAGAAATTGACGCTTATCTGCTCTTGTCTTATTTCCCAGGAGGCAGGTATTATTTCACAGATCAGCTTAGCCGTTCAAGTATTTGCTACATGAGGAACTTCAACTAAGAATTTAGTTTTATATACATCCTGACTGACTCGAACTGCTACCAACTTCAGACTGCTATAATTTCCACACCGTTTATTACTATGAGCTCAAATTTTGACACATGACAGATAATTTTATTCTTTACAAGCTTTTTAAGCGATTTGCGTCTCAGCTGTGTTGAAAAATTTTTATCCGCGATGGAATTCAAATGTGATAGTGTGATTGCTTTATATTTGGCTGGAAAAACACAAGTAGCTATGGTTAGAGCCCTCCAGCACCTCAACGTGAATTAATCATTTGTGTCTCGAACCATAGCTCGTTACCGTGATACTGGCAGCGTTGTAAAATGCCACGCAACATCGGCAGAAATGGTTTGGAAAGTGAAAGCTCGAATTGAGCGAAATCCGCGTCGAAGTTTAAGAAAAATGGCTCGTGAGCTCAACATATCATTGGAATGGATGCAACACCTACTGATAAATGAGCTTGGGCTCAAGCCATTGAAGTTCCAAAAAGCATACGATCTTACACCGCAGCAGAAAAAAGTTAGAGGCGAAAGAGCGAAGGAGTTGCTACGCTTGCACGAAAGTGGTGAGTTGCCGAATTTGGTTTTTCCGATGATTCGCCATTTGTTATCGAGCAATATGTCAAGAAACAAAATGACTGAGTTTACTTGCTTGAGAGGTCCTTTGAAAATTTACACCTTCGGACGGCCACCAGAAAACAGACAGCACCGATGGTGATGGTTTGGGCCGCCTTAACCGCCGACGATCGCCCTCCGCTCGTATTTTTGGACCGTGGCGTCAAAATTAATGCGATCTTATACCGTGAAACGGTCTTAGAGGCAGTATTATAGCCTTGAGCAAACAATCATTCCTATCGGAGACTGTGGACATTTCAACAAGACTCGGCATCGTCTCACAAAGAGCGCATCAACCAAGATTGGTTAAAAAGAAATGTTCCACACTTCATCTCTTCAACACAATGGATTGCAAATTCTACGGATGCAAATCCGTTGGATTTCTCTGTCTGGAATATTTTGAAGGCGAAGGTTGGCACTAAAAAAATACCAAAGTTTGGACTACCTCAAACAAGCACTTCGCCGGGAATGGGCCAAAATACCGCTGAGCTACTTGCGTGCAGCGTGTGATGCTTTCTTCGGCCGTCTCAAGGCCATTATTCGCGCCAAAGTTGGACATATTGAAAACTACTGATACAAATTGAAAATTGATGTAATTTCCAACATTTTTAGCTTTGGCACAATAAAATTTATCGAAAAATAAAAAATTTATAGCATTTTAAAAAGTTGAAGTTCGAGTCAGTAACCCTGTAGAACAGCTCTCTGTATGAATGCAAATATTCTCTGCTTAAGCCATCTCAACATTTGATAAATTTTTGCATTCAGCGTGACTCAGACTGTTGTCATTGCTATCCTTCGCAGTTTGAAGCATCAGAGGATATAGCGGCAATCGAATAGGCTTCTTGGTATTAATTGGAGGTTGTTGATCCAACTGAACTGCTGCATTTTTTGATTCAAGCGTTGATTTCATCCGGGCATTGTGCACCGGAAATTCCGATGACAGCTTATGGCTTTCTTCTCCTTAGCTCAAAACGAATAAAAACCAAGCATTTCCAATTCCGAGAGCTTAGACGACTTAGACGATATGTATATTTTTTTTGACGCCGCTTGATAGCTACGGTAGCACTTGCCGTCTGTTTTTGTGTACATTTACCCTACGCTTGCTTTTTTCTTTTTAAATAGAAGCCCTGCGGAGTCGTAATAGTCGTATAGGGTGACCAGATAAGAACGGCAGGAAAAAAAATTAAAATAAGACACTAACGGTGTGAGATATAAAATTGATTTTGGCTTTATTTTGAAGCTACGTTCATGCTTTTATTAGCTTGTTTGCATGGACTAAGGATTACGTCACACAGAGAAAGTAATCGAGTGGTTACAAAACGCATGATAGCGGCGGCCAATTGATGAACCCTCGCCTTGAGATGACTCGGTCGGTAAACTTCTTCACAACTTCAGGCGTTGTGTCGTTCGGATGTATCGATGTTGTCGAGCATAGATCAGAGAAAGCCGGTTTATATCGCTCCATACTTGAGACCATTGACGGTAACGGTGTCTTCTTCCTCATTTCGAAAGAAATAAGGTCCGATGTTGTCTGAGCCAAAAATGGGCCTCGTCCAAAAGCTAGCATTTCCAGCGCCGAAATAGCGAACTCACGGCGTTGTCTATGATTGTCCGGCCTCAATTCTTGCGTCAGCACAATTTTGTATGGATGTAGGCCCGAATCCATTTGCAAAATAAGTCGGGTTGACTCTTTGGCGTTGCCCAATTCAGCTGATCGGCGTCGAATCGACATTTCTTTGTTTTCTTAGAAACTGACGCAACGCGCAGCTATATTTTCTTCATTACGCAGCAATCTCTGTATGGTTGGTGTCTTATGACTCTGCAGAGAATACTGGTTGAATTTCATTTATGCGACATAGTCACCAAGCCGTTGTACTGTACAGAAATTTAAAAAGGCACAATCCGTATCTTCATCGATATTGAACATCAAAGAGAGAGTACAACATAGTCGACTTCCTTTTAGAGGCTGTTAAAAGTATCGTAACACTCCTAGAAACTTTCTTCTTTAAGTTGGTATTAGTTCCAGACGTGATTGTGACTTAATGCATTAAGAATAGGCTCAGCGTGTGTCCTCCTAAAACGAACTTTCACCTTTACACGAAAATGAGGAATGTAATTGACTCAACTGAAATAGAATAATAAGACAATGCCACTTACCAATGCATTGTCGATTTTTTTGCCTAAAGGGAGTAAGTAAACTTCCTTGTACCACCCGCACTGGAGTTTCCATGATCTTAAGTGTCGAAGGTCATAATGTTGTCTGATGCACCAAAACTTTGCCGGTTGCCAAGATATAAAGTCGACTTTCCTAGTACCAAATAGAGCCGGTGCCATAGCTTGAAAAGGAATGCAGTTATACCTTTGCGAAGTGCGTCATAACCGATTAACCGAAACTATGGCCCGTATTCGGAAAAAAAGGAAGAATTACATATACAAATTTCAGTTTGAAGCCCACCCATAACTTAAATTCTTTTTAAGGAGTTTGATGTACCCTTTCTCCGTTTTTAGGGCCTAACAGTGTGCTGGGTTCGTTCTAGAGTGCAAGTAAAATTTGAACGCAATTCTATGGATCATAACTGCCTTTGATTTAGATGGACACAAACGTCTACTTATCGTCCGTATAAAATCAGCGATATCCTTGCCTTATCTTGACAGAAAAGACTATGTGCTGGCGTTTTAATTGATCAGTCAAACTTCACTAAGAAGAAGAAGAAATATAACTCAATCCTAGACCACTGAGTGGTTTTAAACCAATAAGATCTATGCATATCTAAAAACTGTCACTCTCCCTTCAACCTGGCATAGGGTACAACACAATTTACTTCGAATAGATTGCATCTTTTCCTTATATCTTCATTTGACCATGCTTAACCAAATCGCAACATATTGTTCAAAGAAAGGAACGCTTTTCCAACCATACAACTTGTTGTTGTTTTAAGTTGAAAGTGAGTGAATGAGTGAGTGAGTATTTCTGTATTTGCCAATATAGTCGTGTCGAGACGGAACTCCGAAGTCACTTAATTGCTTAGTTCGATGCACTTTGCATATGGCTGTGTAATTAACAGTGGCAAACATATACAACTCCCTGCTATACCAAACAACTCTGGTCTTTGTGGAGTCTTTATGGAAAGGGTTTGGTCATTGTTTTTCGGAATCTCCAGAGGCAATATGTGGTACGAGAAGTTCCATCGTTTTGTTTGCTTAGAAATAAGCAAAGTCATGCTAAAATGCTGTGGTAAAACCTAACCTAAAGGTGGGAGGGCAACCTCTTTGTGTGTTGTTTAACAATATTCAAAAAGCACTTTAGTTGGACGAGCAGTGAAGGTGGAAGGTAGTTCCTGCTAAAAGTATCAGACACTCCTCATATTGACAGTGGATTAGGGATTAGGATTGATGGAACTTTGTCTAGTACTGAAAGACCTGTGGTTTGCATGGTAGGGACACATTTCCTTTGTTTTTTTGGGGTGAAGTTGATGGATTCAATGAATATTTTCCAATTAATTGTGGAGATGTTGGAATTTTCTTTGAAAATGTATAGAAGAATATCTAATTCCAAAATACGAATAGTGCTGATGTCTTTGACTCTTAGTTGTATGGAACTTGTTTTATACATTTTGATTCAAGGAGTTGTTTTTTGTGTGAATTCTGGGTTGGGAGCCAAACACGATGGACTATTTTATTTGCAATCAGAGTAACTTTTACCGAACATGAACAAGTAGCTTCATCGATAAAAGCATTGGATTTTGTATGTAGCAAACGGTAATAATAGGAATCCAAGTACTACGCATACTTTCTTGTTTCAGTTGTTAGAATATGAAATCTAAGAAATATGTTTGCAAACTCGTATCCATAAATATCTTTGTCTCACCACATACTCGTTCGTATTTAGCAGTTCCTGGTTCTGAACTTGTATGGGACTTTTCATAAAACTAGGACGTGGTTTGTATTGAAACTGTCTCGAATAGAAAGGGAGGGGAATTCATCTCTTACTTTCACATGGATACTAAATACTTTATCCAATACGAATTAATAATAATTTGAAATACTAGCAGAGCAGGGAAAACCGATAAAAGCTAGCTTTAAGTAAACACTTCCCAACGCTTCGTCTAAAACAGAAGGCAGAGGAAGCTGTTTCTTCTTCAAGTATTGAGAACTAATGTTCTACGCTAGGAAAAAAAAAAACATCTTCAGATCGCCCGTTGCATAGTAGAATATTTCTGGAACTATCGTATAAAAGGAAAGCTACTGAACTGGTCACTTCTAATAATTTGCAGGATCAACACAAAATTAAGTTAACAGGCTTATTCGTATGTTGTACAATGCCTCTTTAGAAGACCAGCTGGCTGCCAAAGTCCTGAAAAGCGGAACTGCAAATGCTCAGCAAATTGGATGCCACCTAATCGTATGTTGAATAGAAAATACAGACTCTCTGTTAGAAGACGTTGACTTATGTACTTAAGGTACAGCTCGATCTTTAGTTGGCTGCCACCGGTAGCCCATACCAAATGGGCTGAGTTCCCTTCTACCGTCTTCCTCTACAGTACTGTCCTTCGGAAGCGGATTCTAAGACTTTTCTTGCCAGAGCATTGTTATCCATCTACCCTACATGTTCCAACCTTATCATACGTTAGATCTTCACTAAGTCGAAGTTCGTCGTTGTATCTTCTTTTCCACTCAGGTCTATGCAGACGAGATCAGAAATCACTCAAAGAATTTTCTTCTCATGCAGCTAAGAGCACCCTAATTCATTTTTGATAAAGTCCATGTCTCTGCGCCATAGAACAGGACTGGGGTTATGAAGGTCTTATATGGTAAAGGGTCACTTTTGTCTAAACAAGCAGCGATTTGCAAGAGTCATTCTTTGTTTAATCTCAGAGCTAGTGTCGTTGTTTGAATTGATATCGGGCCTATGTAGACAAAGTCCTTAACTTCCATAAAGTTATTTCCGTCGATGGTGACGTTCTGTCCGAGATATCGGTGTTGGGTTTCTTTTCTCGTTGACAGCATCTACTTGGTCTTGTCTTCATAGAATGTCAAATCTTCGTCGCTTTCGTCTAGCAAAAACGCCACTGACATTACGTTGCTTTTTTCCGATTATGTTTATATCATCGGCGTATGCGAGTATTGGATGGACCTTTGAAAGATTGTATCTTTTGTGTTGGCTCGTGGGCTTTACACTATTTTTTAAGGAATTATGTTAAAGAAATCGCATGACAGCACATCGCCTTGTCTCAATTTTTTCTTGACATCAAAGGTTTTGGTGAGTTCTTTACCGACCTTGCCGACTCGACCTGCAAACGGTATACCAAATATATATATACGGTATACAAAGTATACCATATATAGTCTCTATAGGTGCTGTCAAACGAGGCCTTTAAATCGGTGAATTGGTGATGTGTATCGATTTGTAGTTCATGGGTTCTTTCCAAGACCTGAGGTAGTATGAATGCTTCGTCGAGGGTGAACTTTCTTGGCCTAAAGTCTCTCTTAAGTGGAGCAATCAGGTTATCGAACAATTTCTTCTGGCGTTTCCACAATACGATCTTGTAGGCGATGTTAAAGAGACTTATATCTCTATAGTCGGCGCAGTTCAGAGGGTCTCCTTTTTTGAGGATCGCACAAACAATGCCGAGGTTCCATTTACCGGACATACTTTCGTTTGACAATATTTTATAGATGAGTTGCTGTAAGCTATTTACCATATCATCACCTGCCACTTTGAAGAGCTCGACTTAAGCTCAGGAAAGCTGCTGGAGCTTCACTTCTTCCAGGTAGGGTGGACGGAATTGTTGATATACATCGTCCAGGTTGAAAATTTCATTCTGTCAGACAGCTGTATGTGACTCATCATCGCCCCTTATACAGTCTACAGAAATGATCGTTGCATGTTTTTTTACCTTTTGGTAAAACTTCCGAATCTCATTCCTGCAGTGAGCAGCTCTAGTCCTGCTATGCAGCGCCGCTTTATATACATACATCTTACTTAGCTGCATGTTCGTGCTGGAACTCGACGTTAAATCAGGATTTTCACTGCGGTTACCGAGTGAAACCCAGTTCATCAGAGTCGCGATAACTGAGAGCTTCTTTGCAATGTACCACTGGTTTGCTTGATTCTAGCGATGTAGGACCTATTAAGTCATTAAGGAAGACTCGGTCACTAACTGCAATTGTAGCAGATCGAACCGACTTCAAGTCGATGTTCGAGATATCCGGTTTACGGTAGCTTGATTGGGAGTTCTCCAAAACTCCTTAAGAATATCAGCCTATTATAGGTGTTTAAGGGACGGGATAAACAGAAAATTTCGTCTGCTTGGAAAGAGTCCTGAGAAGTAGGACTGATGAAAACCCGTACGTAGTGACTTGGCCTGCGTGGAAGAACACCCCTTCAGAGGAGAACCAGCGGATTTGTGTATATTAAGATATTTAAGTACTCTTGCTACTACACGAGTGCGAAAGTGAATTCGTTTTATTGAAGATTCGACGCACTCAAGCGCAGGTGAGGCGTTGGGTTGGCCGCAAGGCATTCAGCAAGCAGATGGACCTTGCCTTGGACCTTGTAAATGAAAGTTGGGATACGGTTGAGGCAGAATGTATTATGTTTTTGACGAACGACTAAAAATTGTTACTACCTTTGGGACATTGTAGTATTTTTTGCCTCAGATTTTGGTCGTATTAAAACTTCACATTCTTAAGAAAGACGTTGCGTTGCAGTCATTTGTGGCTCGTTTTCCCTGTCGGGTTGGTCTTGTAGGGCCGAAAAATATTTATCTAATCATGCCAGCCGTCTCAGTCGAAACTCGTCCTTTCTATTGGCTTGATGATGTTCATCCGATCTTCATCCGATGAGTGATAAAGGATCTCATTCTAAAGACAAAATTGTGTTACGGATAATGAGGCTGCGATGAAGGTTCGAATCGAATCAGAAAGTTTTAGATCCGAGATGTATAGGCGAGGGTTTCACTAGACGTTAAAACAGCTGCGTGCGAATTAGATTTGATTTAGATGATCATGATGACCTTACTTTCCAATCAAAGTGAGCAACAAGCAAAGATTTGACAAGAATTTACCCCACGAAACCGCTGTTGCATTTTTCTATGAAAATGCATTGAATCAGAAACTCCATGTGTCCTTGATCTGGCAGTTCTGCTATACGTTTTCGATAAATATCATAGAAAAGCAAATCATGAAAATTTTCAATTTTCAGACTACTTAACGGGTCGCCTTTCATTCGTATGTACGGCAACAAAAGAAGTTTCTGCTTTCTGTTCTTACATATTCAAAAGTTGACGATAACCTCTTTGAGAAAACAAAGGCTTCCATTATTCCTTCAGCAGCAAATCACAGTCACAACCAGAAGCATATGGAAAATACAATTTGATCTTGTGGTAGGCACAAGTTGTGCGGTAACATATATTACCAAAGGTTTGCCATACCTCTCTTGACATTCATTTTCCAAATCGACGAGAAAACTCTTCGAGCAGGATTCCTGCAGAAGTAGGACTCCTCTGCCTTCTTCCACTAAAAGTCTGAACCAAAACTATTCGATGTACACTGGAGCACTAAAAGTCACAACCAAATTGAGTCAAATTTATTTATGCTATGCGGCAACGGTAGTAATTGCTTCTGTCAACACTCACCAACCACGCAGACATATACAGGAAGAAACTCTATGCTTGAAGGACGAAGATGAGGTCGAGGACGAGACTGTAAATCAGAAGTACGCTCATCTACAGCTTGAGAGTTTGAATTTGTAAAACAACACCATGACCATTTGGTTGTGAGATGCACTAAATAAGCTCCTATTCATTCTGAAGGCAAAAAGGATATCCCTACTCCTGAAAGGATGTTTTACGCGCCCACAATGGCTATCCTTCGAAGAATTCTGAACGAAAAGATACCCAAAGTCAAATGGGTGGGAAGGAGAATCTAACAGAAAGGCCAAACGGATAGTCACTCAGAAAGAAGGAAACGAATAAAACAAAACATCAAATGAAATTGTCCATTTAGCCCATTAGTACCCATTTAGGACAAGTCCTAGTTTTAGTTTCCGTTCCTTCTTCGTACTCTTTTATGGGAGGAATAAGAACTGCTCATACCATTTCTTTTGGTTTTTGCAGCTGTTGCTGAGCGGAAAAGGAAGTGAAATCGAATTAAAAATAATAAACGCAACAGCAGTGGTGGGATTCAGAACTCGAGTCCTAGTTTGCTGGTTATTAAATACATTCAAGGATAAACGAAAGATGCTCGACTTTAGGTCCTGCAGAAATGGAAACGACAGTGGGTAGGTGCTCTGCGAGTACTAGCAATTGGAGCGCAGGACATAATTGTTTAAACTAATGACAATATTTACTTTTAACACTGACTTTTCAATTAGGATACTAAATGGATGAGGATAAGGAAAGCTGGCTTGCCGGAGGAATAAAGTTACCCGGCCGTTGGCGTCTCCTCTTTCTCGTCGGGATAAACAAATTAATGACATTTACTTAACAGGACGAAAAGCTGTGAAAACATTGGTTGGCCAGGATGCTTTTGTTGCTCTGCCATCACCACCACGGGATGTGTGCCATGGTAGATCCGAGTTCGTTTTTAATTCTTTGTTGTTGGTTGTTGGTTATATCTCAGCGTGTCGCTTAATGTCCTGTCGTATCCTGGATACATCCTAGCCTCGTTGGTCGCCACTATGTGTGATTGTGTGTTACAGACAGATCCTATTTGGAAACAACTCTCAATTTGTTTGAAATGAGTTTAAATTAACGGAATTAATGTCGGCAGATTTGTTTCCGTGTGTGTTAGTGCTGAAAAGTGACAGCCAGCGCAGTGGGGGCTCTTCTGTTGTTAGTTGTTGTGTGTTTGGTTTTTCAGTTGTTCTGTTTCGTTAACAAGTTGCCACACAGTTGGCCCTTAATTGAACTTAATGGAACTAGTTTTGGAGCTATCTAGAAGGAAGAAATAATCGTTAATGGTTGGGAAGGGTTTGGTTAGTGGTAGTTGGCTGTTAATCGGGACTGTAATTGCATTGGCGGATGGTTGGGATGATTATCTTTAGAAATTGTTTCGTTGCGTCGTTTTGGGTTTGTATCTGCTAACAATCGAAAAGGAATTAAAAAGTTGAGCTGTTAACTTTTTGAATTATAGTAAAGTCTTTGGCTGAGAAATATTAAAGCTCCATGCGATCCGACTATGGAATAAGTGCGTATGTATGCTGATGTCAGTAGGTTAATACTTTTAATCTGATGGTTTGCATAATTGTAGCTTGAACGACGTAATTTATAGGAAAGAAGCGAAGGACTATAGTACTGAACAAACTACAATATTAGCGACTAGTACCTAGAAACTCTGTGAAGTTTTGTGGTATATTAGGCCCCATGAAAGATGACATATAGACTCGCACGTTGGTTCGCTACATTACGAGCAAAACTTTTGTAACCAGACAGCTTGCAGCTCTGGTAGTAAGCCCTCTTCCAGCGTCATCTGAGAATTTCGGAGATTTCGAAGCAAATGAGCCTAAGGAACCTCACGCCCTATGAAAAAGAATAAATGTCTACTAGATGTAAAAAACTGCTGCCAAGTGCAACTAAACGGATCGAATATGGGCGGACATATACTGATAATCAGGGCTATAGTAACGATTGGATTCTGGAAGGTGAAAACCCTCCTAAAATCTTGAGAAGGAGGTGGAAAAGAAGGTATGAAACACCATATTTTTCCAAAAAGCTAGAAGCTTGTGTGAGTCCAGCGTATAGCCCATTCTATCATAAGAAACACAAAAAAGCCTCATATCATAGAAACTATGCTATGACGGAGCATTGATGGAAAAATTCCAGAGCAGAGTTAGTCAGATTACCATGTTATTACTAATGGAAAAATCCTTGGTTAAGTATGAAAAATACGGCGATTTCTTAAGTTCCCTAGATGTCTTATGGGAGGGATCCGGTATAGTGTTGGCCAACTTCTACGCGACATCAGTGATAGTTTTGTTAACGGCGAGTAGTTTGGAGGCTGCTACAAGACCAATTGGCTGTTTATTTTAGCCACAAAATTTGACTGTGTCTTAACTGATAGGCAGAGAACGGCAAACAAGATTAAGTATTTAGTTGTATAGGGTGATTCATCGTAAGGTTTGTTTTATAATGTAAAATAAAACACATAAATTTGAAAGTAAACTTAAAATTTTTATTATCGGTTAAAGGAACAATTCATGGCATTTATTCTTTTAAAATAAAATCATGTAAATATTGGCCACGACTACATCTGAGATGGTCCATTCGGAAGGTTCAATTTTGGGCTACTCGTTCAAGCATAGCGGCTGGTATCTCGCGGACAACACGAATGATTTTGGCTTCCAGAGCGTCAATCGTAGCTGAATTATTCCTAAAGATTTAAGACTTTACATATCCCCAGAGAAAATAGTCCAAAGGTGTGATACCGCACGATCTAGGCGGCCTATTTACCGTAGCAAAACGTGAAATTAAGTGCTCACCAAAATGATTTCTCAACGAGTCCATTGTTTCACGTGCTGTGTGGCTCGTAGCGTCAACTTGTTGAATCCAGAGCAGGTTAAGCGGGCATAGATACTTTGTGAAAAGCAAATGACAACAGATTGGTCATAATTTAAAGCGGAAAAACAAATGCATTGCGAGATATGCCAGGCTTTCTACAGTGGCGTGGCACTAATGAGTTGAAAAGAAATCGTAGGCACTTTTAAGGTGAGGTGGAGGGAGAGGAAATGGCGTATATAAATCTGAAGCACTAGTACTCGAAATATTTATCAAGAGTGCATCCCAAAATATTTTTAGCGTATCGTGAAACATGGTCATAACATCTCAATCCATAAACATAACAAGCGATGTTGAGCTTACGTGTAATGAGTGCACTACTGTAACAAAAAAATTTCACTGCCATAAGTAAAAAATTGGAATCAGTAGAGCTCTCACTAGCTTTAATCTTGTATGCAATAGAGGAAACAACTGCGACACAGACAGATTCCTTAGAGAACCATAGATTTTGCCGATTATAGTGGAGATGTGATTATTCCAACTTAGAGTGTTGTTAATTCATACAACAAAGTTCCTAACTTTGTCAACTCAATTGGTTCATTTCTGAGAAATACTTTGTGAATCAGCACCGCTAATGATTTTCTCTTAGCTGCAAAATAATTTTTTTTTAGCGGAACAAAGCACTCAGATTAAGAACTTGTCCATTACACTCTTTGTAAATTCTTTATAATTAAATCTTTCACTTTGTCAAAGAAAGATTAGCTAGCGCTTCAGTGATAAGATGCTTACAGTATCAGCACCCACCACTTTAGCGCCGAATACCTGCAGCCTGATGTGAGCATAACCAGGACATTCACAGAAATAGTGCTCCATAGTGGAGCATAGTGCTCACTTACACAGCAAGTATCACAGGATATTCTGTCATTTATGCCCAGCAAATCCAAGAGACAGTTGTACTCATGTCAAACTCAACCGTCAGTGGAAGACTTAATCGAGGACGCAGGTAGATCCAATGTAGGTTCGGATTCTAAAAAACTATGCTCTGAACCTTGTTAAGAAAGTTCATTAACGATTTCATTTCCCTTCACCCCGTTGTGACCCTGGACCGAAACAGGGGTCATTGAACTTAGCCTTCGGACTACGTTCAGCGATTTATTGTATTCTGGAACTAATTTGGAAGTCTTACGACTTCCGAGAGTTCAGCAAGGCTCTAAGTGCAGCTTGGCTGTCTCAACAGATACAAATAGGATTGCGTAAATATCTGCTTGGAAGACAGATGTCAATTTTCCTAACTTGAAATGAATTCTTAGGTTGTTTTCCTCCAGAAAGACACCAGCACCAGAACTTATATTGGTTTTGGAGCCGTCTGTGAAGACCCGACTGCATTCCTTTCCTGGCTCAGACAGCCGGCGAGCAGAGTCTTCAAAGCTCCAGTGCGTGTTATACCAAAGACTACTTCTTTTTAAACGAAAGACGGCTTTGAGAATGCAGTCCATGATATGAATATAAAACGGAGGGATATTAATCAATGCGTCTAGAGCGGAGCCATATATGCTACGGAAAGCCTCCATGCAACCGGGACAGACCGTTCTTCGGAGTCTTTAGCAATCACCTATTTTCCTGGGATCCAGATTCCACCAGACAAACGAAGCATAGGATATAATTGGCTTTATCAAAGTCGTGTACACCCAGAAGTCCCTTCTCGTTGATAACGTAGCATATTTGGTCCTTATCAGTTTGCAATCAAGGAAGACACCCTTGTTTGAGGAATTGGATGATGAGTCAAACCAGACAGCTCGTAAAGAGAACAACCTCAATTTTGAGAGGATTGACTGAAAGCCCATTACTAGTGCACCAGTCGTCGATCACGTCTAGGGCTGCCTGTGATTTAGAGCAAATAATTGCCAGATACGTCCCAACAGAGAGTACAGCTACATCATCCGCGTATGCTTGTGCATAATCAATTGAACAGTGAGTCGACTAACATTCACCATAGCAGTGAAGGCAGAACGCAGCCACTGTTTACTCCTGCTAGAACATATTGGCCACAGCCAGCATCCTCAATCAATGTCCTATTCACCAACATTGTCTTTATCAACAAAATTAGTAGTTCGTATAGGTGCGCCGTGTTTTCTGGCCGAGTTACACCTGCCATCAAAAGTTACATTGTCGAAAACACTCTCAACGTCCCAAGGCATATTTCTTCTTGCGTAGTGAGCCTTCACTTCTGTCTCCAGCCTGGGTGATCTTCCCATTTTTAGGATTTTCCCAACCTACTGGGAATCCTCAAATCATGTCCAATTGGTTTTATGCGGATTCCTTCTCTTCAACAAGGTCGAGACTTCGCATTCGATTCTTGATTCGATGTATCTTTGGTCCGACGCGAAGATTTCTGATATTACTTTCCAGACCGTAATCTCCTTAACATACCTCTTGGATAAAGTAAAGCCGATTACTTGCTGTCTTACTCTCTTAACAAAAGTCAGACGATAATATGAAATCCAAGAGATGATTACCTCTCACGTTGCATTTACTGTTGTCCCAAAAAGTATTCTGAGAATTAGTATCGCAGCATATGATAAATCCCATCTTCCTGCAATCACAATATTCGATAGGTTCGACTATCGCCTCCAGTAGTTGCGGGAATGACGTATCATATGGAAAATAAGCAGATGCAACGATGATTTTGTGCCATTTTTCATTCTTTTCCTAGCTCATGTCTGTAAAAACTAAATCCTGGTTATCAAAATTGCACAATTTTTGATGAAAGGCAAGCTCTCACCCTTTCCGATCGCTCGTCATGCGTTTACTCCACACCCGTGGTTCCTGTAGAGATATTATGAGGGGTTTTGTATTCAACGCAGAAAGCCTCCTGCATAGGGAGTAGAAGCAGTCTTGATTGGTTGAAGGTTGATTAGAGTATACAAAATAAACGGGTATTAGGGTGGTTCTCTCCTATCCGCAGTTAAAACAAAGTGGAAAGTTAATCCTTCCAAAGTACAGTGAGTCATACCTAGATTTAATGATCTCGACAGAAGTTTTGTCTAATCCCACAACAAGAGAAGAGTCGTCCTTGTTTTACCAATACTTCCTCTCCCTGAGAGAGTAGATTTTCGACTTTTCAGTGACGAGTCCAGGGCTCTGAGTATGAGGACACATCAAAACATCTCCCGTTTCTCTGAGTTGCCTCACAACCCAGAAGATGACACGCGTCAGTTTGGATTCTCTGAAAACCTTGAAAGTCTTAGTTTTCAGAAGTAGAATTTTCAACACAGATTTGTTCAGCCATTCAAGAGTTTGCTAAGTGGAGCACTTCACTCTAAGAGTTTCATTCTCCATACCGTAGCTCTTTGCTTGAATACAAATGTGCTTTGGCTAGTGTTCGTTAACACAGTTGGTGATGCTCGAAAATAAAACGCAAATTTGCACAGATTAAATATCTTTATTTTTCTCTGAAAATTTTGCGTTTTATTTTCCAGTTTCACCAACTGTGTTATCGAACATTTGGTCCTTTGAGCCGGATTAAATACGAGCCAGTTCGGTAAAAAATTCTGAGCAGTGCATCCTACAAACAGTGCTGATCAATTTTGTGTCGTCGCAGTTGAGGAGGGTTTTGAGCAGACATCAGACAGTGCGGATCATTTTCGTGTCGTCGTAATTGAGCAACCCTAGTTTTCATTCAAGTCCACTTCAAAAAAAATAAAATAATTTACCATAATCTGTGCAAATTTGCGTTTTATTTTCGAGGTTCACCAACTGTGTTATCGAACAGTTAGCTCCCACAGTTGATCGACACAACGTTTGAACTCAGCAACGTTCAGAATGTTTTCATTACCAGATTTTCCAATTTGAAGCGCCGTCAACTTTGGCGTTCCGGTTTTTTTTTTTGTAGGCTCCTTTTCCAGCGACGTCCAAGTTCCTTCCACCAGAGCTACAACTTTTTGTGCGCTGGGCAGCCACCACCAATGTTGTTTCTTGAAGACTTAACCGCTTTGGCGACTTCCGGACGTTGTGTACGTGTGAAACCACCACCGAAACTGCTGTCTTTCTTGGTTTTATACGGGCATCGTACGCGGAGAGATCCATCGACAGAAGTGCGGAAACATTTTTCCTCTTGGCCCTACCAGATATGAGAGGTTGGGTGTCACTTGCATTGACCTGTTTCTCTTCTCTGTCGCCGCTAGTGAAACATTTGGCACTCGTGTGTGCTTACCCCACACGTCTGCGTCTCATATTCCACTGCCCCTTAGACGGTAGTTATTCAGAGTGTGTCATTTCTGGAGGCGGTTCCACCTTTTTGTCAGAAACAGTACCCTGACCAATCACTTGTCTCTTCTGATGGAGTTTAACCGTACCAGGCAAGGCCTGTCCGGTACTTTTTTAATTGTTCCGGCCTAATCTACCGAAGGTGTCGTAAAAAGATCCACAGGGGTCGTCGAAATATTCCAGCAGCTCAACAGTCAACGCCGAAATTGGGGGGAGGGGGGTTTGTAAAGTATGTTGGATGGGGCCACCAGAATCCGTACCCTGGCCTCAGTCGAAAAGACCACTAGTAGACTGACGCTATTGCGAATACCACTTGAAGTATAATCCTTTGGGGTCACCTCCATACTGTTAAACGTTTTACGTCTAGCTTAAACGTCTTTGGTGCTTAATTCGATGTCACACCTGTGTTCTTTTCAGAATTTTAAGATCTAAGGCCTTCCTGCCACGTCAATGCAGCCAAAAAAGGTACGTGCAAAAGAACTACTCGTATTCTTTTACATATCAAGAGCTACTGGTCATAGTAAAGTGTGCAATACATTCTCTACTTTCGGATCACTTTTTGTGACCAAGACGTCAAGTTGCCAGCGTTGGACAATGAACTTCCATGACTTCCATGTCTTCCATTGGGGATGAAAGTTAGTCTTAGCTAGACGAGTGAAGCGATAAGGTTAGTTTTCTTCAATTCATATTTCCTTAGGGTTAGACCGCACGACCGAAAAGTTCAGAAGGTCAGTGTTTTTGATCCAAAGGTAATACTCCCAAAATGGAAAAAATGGTTAGTTGAGCACCAAGACAGGTGATGTACTCCTTCGATTTGCCAGAGACCATGTAAGCAAATGATAATCATTTGTTCGCCTTAAAATAAGAATATATGCGTGCTTAGTTAGGTCGTAGAAATGATTCATTGAAGTCAATTAGACATTGCTTGACCTGCTTTTTAATTTCCTTCCGAATCCGAAGCACTCTATTTACCTATGAAACGATATATCGCTCTAAATAAATAGATTTCCGTTAGGACCCTAATAAATCCACCAGATTTTGCTTTTGCAGCCCTTCCCGCATAATAATTGAAATTTCATAATTTGCATCGGAAGCCTACTATAGAATATGTACTCGTATTGTAGTAGGGACTGTACTACTAATATCTCCAATCCTCCAACAGCTTAAGCATAAATCTCATCTCGTCTCATCCCGTTAACGATGCTTAGGGAAAAATTCGCTTCAGTGCACTAAAGCCTATTAGCAATAGGCCTAAGTTTGTTCTCCAGTTGCCACCCATCAGGTTCCTTCGTTTCTTCGAAGGATATTACAGAAACGGAAATAATAATTTATGCATCCATAAAGGAATCCTCTGCGGTATTCTAAACTCCCACCCAATTCATATATACCCCATATGGTTGCCTTACAAAAGGATATTACCGTCTCATAGGGAAGTGATTTCCCATTAAACAAACGCACATACGAGTACAATAGATCTGTGCATATAACAAAACCGGAAGTCTATCCTTCACCCTACTACTTCTGTTCCAAATATTGTATAGATACAAGGATAGGACTATCAAGGCGCACAAATTTCCAATCAGTTTCCATGTCCCTAATAACGTATTGCGTATTTATGAAGTCAATAAGCGGGTAATAAAACTTTTTTAGAAAGGAGTCCTTATGAAAATTTCAAAATAAATGAAACTGGAGTTGGATTAGATGCGAGTCCTGTGATGAGAATAAAAAAAACTTAAAAAAAAAAAAAAAAAAAAAATTAATTCCAGTTTAAAACCCAGTCAGTGAGGAAGACACAAATTAACCGCAAGGATGCACTCAAAAATTGAGTTTGCCAATCAACAATGGCCGCTTTCGATAGTGATACCTACTTCCATCTATAGTAGGTAGCCTCCTAGATCTCGGCGCTTAAGAAAGGGACTCACAAGTTCAAATCAATTGCTCAATTGGAAAATTTAAGAATTGCACAGAAAATGGAAAAATTGGAAAATTAAAAAATTGTCGTCCTTCTGTCATTGCAAATTCACAATCTGTCACCAATTGTGTTTCTGTGTGGGCTGTTGGTTCATTGTACAGTTGATCCTGATCCTTAAGGACCCCGAAATAATACGAGTACTATCATTCATTCGTCCCATACTATTCGAATTTATTGTGAACGAATTACACGAGAATTATTCATGCCCAAATGAATGACATTTGGAACATTCTCCTTGTTGAAGTTTCCTGTCCCTGCGGCCATGTTATTTGTTGTCATTTTGCCAGATACTGATGACAATATTGATGAGTAGTTATGTTGTTGTTTTATATGTTATCCTGTGATGCCTATGCTGTGCAGTGTGAATTGTGATCCTTATCCTTATTCGTCTGGTTTTTTTTTTTTTTTTTTTGTTTTTGTTTATTTGTCGTCTATTGGAATTTGATGTCCTGTTTCGAGGATATTTGTACTCATTTTTGAATTCCATTATTGTACGGGTCGACTAAAGATTGAGGATTATCCTTGTGACAGGATCTAGTAGTGGTAAGCTGAATGTTTACATGTGCAACATGCATATGTGGAATTTTAAAATTTCAACGCCTAAGGATAAGTGCATTGTAATTTGCTGACAGGACACGGCTGGCAAGGATTTGCACTGATCGAAAATCAATCGTGCAAATAATTTGAGGTCCTTATGAGTAGTTTCGTGTCCTTTATCAATATTTGTGTGGGCAATGATTAAGTGGACAGATGTTTCAAAAGTAGTGATCTGTTGACAAATTAAGTTTTGTATGCTGGTGCTGCTGTAATGATAATAGGAATGCGACATTGCCTGGCCATAACTGCAGGGTGTGATCCCTTCGGATGGGAAATATTTATACATTTTTGTACAGACAATTTTCTAGCTTCTTGTGTTTATAATAAGAAGGGCCAAAATAATGCAAAACAACCCATCGTTGCTAATGTTTTTTTTTTTTTTTAAGGAAAATTTCCTTGTGGTGAGAAAACTTAGTTGGAGAAGGGATTCTTCTTATCGACGGGTAGATGAATTTATATTCCACCAAGCAAATATCATATGTTTCCACAGCCAGGACAGAGCTCATTTATTTACCAAAGTTTCCACCTGAAAACACTTTGAAGTGATTTGAAAGGTAGAAGGAGAGGCTTAAGTTAAGCTTATTTGAGAAAATAACGCCACCAACTTCGTTATCATTCTTGGATCCATCTATGTAGAAATGGACTGTTCTCTTGAAGTATTCCTAGTGTTTAAGTATTGTATATAAGGGTGGCCAAATATTTTAATTATCCAGTGTGTAGTCCCATTAAGGCGAACAACAGCGTTAGGGATCACCTGCCTGCTGAAAATAGTGAAAATATCCAGTGCCGTAGAAGGAGTAGCTGGTAAGGCTCCGTTTATACACAAACATGAATCCTTTAGACTGTAGTTTGCTGAAGATAATCCCGTAGGTGAGTTTCGGTCTTACAACCGAGGCGTATAGCCAGTGAGTAATGCGAGGTTGATGTCTTTTTTACAAGTCTGTCCTGAATAGGAATGCAAATCCACAGGGGGTGCACCCAACATTTTAGCTGCTATTACCATTCAAGTTGAGCCTGTGTCACTAATGTCGCAAATTCGATTGAGAACTTTGCAGGATTATGGCAACAAGTTATTGACCAATGGCGTCAAGTCTTCTAGACTGCTAGAGTTTAATTGATAAAATCGAGGATCGAGAAAAAGATGCTGAGATGCAATTTATCCGTCAAACTTGCATGCAGCCTTGTTCTTATTCAGGTGGACAGAATTTCTCTGTTATTCTCAATGGATGCATTTTTCGTCTGGCAGTTTTTCAGCACCTTATACTTATTCTTGCAGGCTTCGCACTTTTGTATAAGTATATCCTTTCATCG
Source organism: Volucella inanis (assembly GCA_907269105.1). NCBI lineage: Eukaryota > Metazoa > Arthropoda > Insecta > Diptera > Syrphidae > Volucella > Volucella inanis. Next base: position 42,615,345 of record OU026153.1, read on the forward strand.
TGCTGGGAACGGTAAATCTAGAGTAGTACCTAGTAGATAACATAGACAAACACAGCTACAGCCACAGCGACGTCCTGTCGTTCTTCCCAATGCTAGATTCCTGTATATAAGATGACTTTGAACCAAGCTGAAATAGCACAGCCAAAGTACAGATGGTGGGTAGATATTACCTGAATGGGTGAAAGCATATGTGTCTTGCCGCAGATTCTTGTTAAGTTCCATTGTATGGTAGCTCTATTTTAGGTTGTAGTCCACGGTTATTCCAAGGTATTCGTATGTTAATACATTTTCAATATACTGCGAACAGTTATCTTCGTCTCTTAAGTAGGACACATCTTGATTGTAAGTTCTGTTTCGCATGCGTAGGTTCGATGCGCATTGTCTTTTTCTTTTGTGCATTGATGAACCATTTAAAACCAAAGTCGTTTCAAGGTTGGGTGTTTTTTTTTTTGACTTATTTTTGTTAAGTACTATCATTAAAATAAAAATAAGTTAAAGTGTTGTTTTTGGTACAATAAATTAATTTAAAGGTTTTTGGAGCTAAACCCAAACGAGTACAGTGGTAAGGTGTGGGTTCAAATTATTCTTGGTATGGAATTTTTTGAAACAATTTTTTTCCTCACATAGGACAATAGCACAAGGCTCACGGTTCCACCCTCATATGACATTCTTTGCATTTTAGGGGTTTCTTGATCCCTTGATTAAAATTGGTTCCTTCGGCATACGCGACACTTGATGCAATACTAAGTTTTGTTGTTGGATTCTCAGATAGTGTCGTGCAATGCTTCTTTGGAAAGACAGTAAATCATTCAGAGAAATATTTGCAACTCTCCAAGAGTCTCCAAGCATTTACCAGTGTGGAACTAAGCATTGACGTGAAAAGCGGCCACCACCATTTTTTGCCTCCTATTTTTATTTTATATGCGTTTACTGCTTGGTCAATGCCCCCTATACCTTTATTGTAGTAGGTGGAGTGAAAAGTAACCTCTTTGACTGCCAGAATGCGCTGTTACTGCAAACAAGGTTATGGTGCCTTGAAATCCGTTCATATTTAGGCAGGCATGCCAAATTTCAGTGCGATACTATCTTAAGTTTTGTGTTGATAGCTGATTGTTGCTAAGGGGGTTGCCGTGGTGTAGTGGTATATGCATATACTCCTCAAGCAGAGGGTCGTGGGTTCGAATCCCGTGCGAGGCAATTCTCTCAAAAAGTCTTTCCGTAGAATTTGCATGTAGTTATATGAGAATCTCGATGGCGACAACTCTGACATGAAGGCATAACACTGATGTTGGAGTGGTTTTTGGCTGGGCTAAATGTAACAAACTAAGAACTAGCACGTACTTAAGATCCACTGGTTGAGGAGGATGTACTAGCTCGTCCCGTCCAGTTTGACAACCACACCTGGGAAAAATATCGAAACCTAATACACCTGAGTTTCAAACTACTACACCACCCACCCGCGCTTAGGAGAAAAAGCCAGTAAACGGTATTCATATCCCCTTGGTGCGCGAGCGGTATTAAAAAAAAATAAACGTGTTTGGCATCATGTTGACAATGGACAAAAACGATTTTCGTTCTCTCATAAAACATTATTTTTCGAGAGGCAAAACGGCGAAGGAGACAAAAAAAAAGTTGGATAAATATTATGGGGCTAATGTTCCGTCAGATTATAGCGTCAAATATTGGTTTCGACAGTTTCGTGGTACCAATCGACAGTACCGATCAAGTCTGCAGCAGTAGGCCCTCCGATGCGGTTACCGATGACAATGCCAAAAAAATACATGAAGTGGTGTTGGCTGACCGGAAAGTGAAGGTGAGCGAGCTAGCAGATACCATAAAGATTAGTACTGAGTGCACATGACATATTTTGGGCAATATTCTGCATATGAAAAAGTTATCCTGCCGCTGGGTGCCGCGCATACTCACTCCTGACCAAAAACACGAACGCGAGAGCACTTCGAAAGAGTGTTTGGAATTGCTGATGCGGAATCGGGTGGGCTTTTGGCATTGATTGGTAACTGTTGAACACCAAAGAACAGAATGAGTGCCGAAGCGGCTGAGGGAAGCTCGATGGGTCGGAAAGGTTATGGCGTAGGTTTTCTGTAATTGTCATGGCATTCTCGATGGAGCGATTGAAGGCCGAAATCGCTGTAAAATGGCCTTAGATGGAGCGAAAAAAAATTTTGTTTTTGCAAGACAATGGACCGGCGCACAAGAACATCGCAACCATAACAAAAATCATTGACATACGGCTCCAATTGCTGTCGCATCCACCGTATCCACGGGATCAAGAAGTTGGAAAATCGCTGGAATAAGGGTATCGAACTAAAAGGGGACTATATTGAATAAAATAAAAAAAAAACATTTAAAAAAACATTTTTTTTCATTCTCAAGGAGATTACTTTTCTAGTAATTATTGGTTCTATAAGCGGTTTGCTAGAGATGGCGTAACTTGTATTATTTCATTGTTATTATTCCATTGGAACATGCGTTGGAAAGCTACTGTCATTGTACGTCATTTGAGTATATGTCATTCATTTGAAGAGTCAACAACAATAATTTTTTTTTTTCACTCAAATATGTCGAACTTTGTGCCTGAAAAAGTGTTTTTGCGGGGAGTTCTTCTGCATGATGAAAACTGCTGCCGAAAGTCATCGTATTTTGGTAGAAGTTTATGGTGAACATGCGCTGGCTGAGCGAATGTGCCAAAAGTGGTTTGCACGATTTAAAAATGGTGATTTTGGCTTGGAAAACGATGAACTTCCTGGGCAGCCAAAAAAGTTTGAAGATGAAGAACTGAAAGCATTTCTCTATGAAGACTGTTGCCAAACACAAGAAGATCTCGCAGAATCTTTGGGTGTCACTAAAGCAGCCATTTCAAAGCGTTTAAAACCAGCTGGATATATTCAAAAGCAAGGAAATTGGGTTTCAAATGAACTTAAGCCGAGAGACGTTGAAACGCGGTTTTTCATGTCCGAAATGCTGCTGGAACGCCACAAAAGGAAGTCATTTTTGCATCGGATTGTTACTGGTGATGGAAAGTGGATCCATTACGACAACCCCAAGCGCAAAAAATCATATGTGAAACCCGGCCAACCAACCAAATCAACTGCAAAGCCGAATATCCATGGCGCGAAGGTAATGCTCTGTATTTGTTGGGATCAGATGGGTGTGCTGTATTATGAGCTGCTAAAACCGGGTGAAATCATCAATGGATAACGCTATCGAACACAATTAATCCATTTGAAGAGAGCAGTAGCCCAAAAACGCTCGGAATATGCGACCAGACACGAGGCAATAATTTTACATCATGACAACGCTCGGCCCCACGTTGCTATTCCGGTTAAGAACTATTTGGAAAACAGTGGATGGGAAGTCTTACCTCACCCGCCTTATAGCCCAGACCATGCCCCTTCCGACTGCCATTTGTTTCGGTCGATGCAGAACGCCCTCACTGAAATACGGTTCACATCAGAGCAGAATATCAAAAATTGGCTTGATTCATTCTTGGCTGCCAAGCCGGCGCAGTTCTTTTGGGATGGGATCCACAAATGGCAAAAAGTCATAGCTTGAGATGGGCAATACTTTGAATAATTATATTATACATGTTTTTCTTAAATAAGCGTTCAAATTTTGAAAAAAAAAAAAACCGCACGAATTAAATAACATACCCAATAGCAATTACTTTTTGCTGGGGTACGATCACCTTTTTTTTTCTCGACAGATCACCAACGTTTCACAAAATGTGCCCACAGTGACAACATTATTATCGTTCCATTTTACGAAGAGAAGTTTGTTGTTGGCATCAAAATAATGCTCATAGTGTGCTCTTTTCTTTTTCTTGAAGCCTTTCTTTATTTGCAAAGGACATTTTTTTGTTTGATATATATAGTAGTTGCAGTTGCTCTAAGTCCTTTCATTTTCAAAAATGCAATAACTCTTGGGAACAGAAATAGTTGTGAAAGTAAATTACATGGTCGGTAGGGACTTTTACAGTTTCTAATAATTCCAGAACAACTCGAGAACCTAAAGGCATATGAGATCTTTCTGGACGACGTTATATAAATAGTTGCAACAACTTGTAAGTATCCAATTTTTAAATCCGAATCTGAGTGGTTTACGCCTTATAAATTGTTTTGAGGAATGATGTCCAAAATATTTTATCATGGCCTCATCAACAGATAAAATTTTTGTGCATAAATTCCCATTTTTGAAATTTCTGACAAAACGAACACATAAGAGGTCTTATTTTAGCCATTTTATTTTGACGGTCCATTTGACTATTATCCATCAAGTGATCCAAAAGTTCCCGTGTGGCGCTCCCATTGTTCCGATTTAAATTCTGTTTTCTTTTGTTAAGTCGGTACATCTGTTGTTCATATTCCCTCTAAATCTTAGCGTCATAGCTTGACAACTGTGTGTGTTAACGATTTTTTACAATTTTAGAAATGGATTTCAATTTGCAACAACGAACTTGTATTAAATTTTGCGTAAAAAATGGATTTAATGATGCACGAACGTTGGAAATATTGGAAAAGTGTTTCGGCAACGATTCTCTAAAGGAAACTGTCGTTTACCAGTGGCACTAGCGGTTCAAAAGTGGTCGTGAGTCAAGCGAAGATGATGGATCGATCGACATCGAAGAAATGTTGGTAATTAGCCATCAGAGAGATAGCGGAGGACTTGAATATTGACTATGGATCCGGCCAAGACATTTTGGTTAATGATTTGTGTTTCCGTCGTGTAGCAGCAAAGTTGGTGCCAAAAGACCTCAATTTCATGCAAAAAAGAGACCGTGTTAACGGTCACATTCATCAAAAGGATCATTACTGGAGATGAGACGTAGGTTTACGAGATCAAAAAAAATGACATCGTTTTCATTCAAAAAAGAAGGCAATGCTCACGGTTTTCATGGATTACAACGGTGTAGTGCATCATGAATTTTTGACAGAAAGCCAGACAGGTAACATAGAGTATTATTTGGGCGTTATGAGACGTTTACGTGTTCTGGATTGGATCAAGCGTTAGAATAAGTGCGTTGGTCGATGGGGATTACTTTGAAGGGGACAATATAGATAGATAAATTCCGGGAACTTGATCAAAGTGGTATTGCTTCCAACTTTTAAGGTTCCTGTGTCCTCGTCCAATTGCCAGTACTTTAACTCCCTTGGCATTGAATGGTAGCAACTATAAAGTAGTATGCCAATAACAACTTGGAGATCTTGTTTCGATATTTTAAAATTGTGATGGTTTTGGTGGGAGGCATACAACCGTGTTTGATCTAAAATTAATTAGACGACATCGTCATCAAATAGTGTTTTGAAAATCTCAACAGGGCTTTTATTTTCTAAACTGATTTTCATATCCAACACGCAGTTTTCAAAGCTATTGGTGGAACGTATAGTGAAGTCAATGTCGTTCTTAGACCATCGTGAACAGTTTGCATTGTATTCACGAATTAAGTCTAGCAGAACTGATAATGGGACATCATCCTCATTGTCGCATCTTCATCTCGATCAAAAATCTCTACATTACCTGGAACATCATTTGGGAAATATAGGGTTTTCCAATAGGGACTTGACAACTTTGAATTTAATTTGTGAACCCACTCTTTCACTAATCATCAAACTGTCACTGTCAATTTATTCGGTAAACTCAAGACTTTCATCATAGTAAAGTGCACTAACGAGTAACGTCTTCAGATTATAAAAATTTTCTACAGATATTCGGAGTCGCAAAATCATCTTCAGTGACGAAGCTTATTTTTGGCTCAATGGGTTCGTCAATAAGCAAAATATGCGTTATTATTCGGGTGAAAACCCACATGTGCTTCATGAATCACCACTTCATCCACAAAAAAATAACTGTTTGGTGCGGTTTGCATGTCGGCGGCGTTATTGGGCCATATTTTTTCGTCGACAATAACGATCGTCAAGTTACTGTGAATGGCCAGCGTTATCGTGCCATGATCACCGATTATTTTTGGCCCGAATTGGAAAATATGGACTTGGACGACATGTGGTTTCAACAGGATGGTGCCACAAGTTACCCAGCACACACTACAATCGATTTATTGAAGAGTAAGTATGGTGAGCGTGTTATCTCAAGCATGGGCCAGTCGATTGGCCGCCTCGTTTGTGCAATTTAACGCCGCTTGACTATTTTTTGTAGGGCTACGTTAAGTCATTGGCTTATGCCAACACGCCGACGACGTTGGAAGAGCTCAGAGGCCGTTTCGGCCGAAATGTGTGGCCCAGTCGTTGAAAATTGAGTCCAACGAATCGACCGTTGCAAACGTGCCCGCGGTGGCCATATGAACGAAGTCGAGTTCCGATCATAAATGTTTTGATTGTACTTCGAGACAATAATAAAGCTTTTGAAATATCTCAAATGATTTGCCTTTTATTTAAAAAAAAAAAATTGTCAATTCGTTATTAGAAAACCCCATGTTTATTTTCCAAGTTTTCGATATCAATCTCTTCTTCAACTGTAATAATATCAGCATCAGGTGGTCTAACGCTTTAACGCTGGCACCTCTCTCGACTACTTCTATTGCCTCAACTGCATTTCTAAGACTATCGAATCTCCTCCCGTAAAAGGAGCCTGTTGGAAAAGGCTTGAAATCCATTCTAAGAAAATTGCAAAAATGACTTCATATGTTTCCATTGCACCCAAGCAGATACGATTACTAACATTTAAGTTACTTACCGTAGGTAATTACAATTTTTTAATTTATTATTCCACTTTTTTATATTAGTATATATATATATATTGTACAATGTTTTAGAACTATTTGATAAGAAAGTAAAATTATTTAAAGGAAAACAAGCAATTTTCACGAAAAAAAAGTCAACCTCGCAATATCGGAAAATTGAATAACACAATCCCAGCTGATTAAAAAAAAAGGATCGTTGTTGTTTGTTTTTAAATATTTAGATATGTCGATTGTAAAGTGATAAAGTATTGTATATGAGTATTTTTAACCCAAACGGGTACAGTGGTAGTAAATGTGATCCATGACACCCAACTTCTTTATACATTATGTCAATAGCATCTTCAACAATTTTAGGGTGATGGTTCGTGTAAGCATAACCGATACTTCTATACAGAACCGAGACTAAATTGGAAATATATACAATATTATAAAAAGAAGGGGTCCCAGTTTTTATTCCTGTGGAACACCATTTTCAATACTCTCCTCGTTTCTAGTCAGTTGTTCTATTTTTTCCCTAATGTTCCTGTTTCTAAGGAGGCTTTTGAACCTGGGGTGGTGGTAGATAGTCTCAAAATATGACGATGATTTAAGATATCGAAAGCCTTCCTCAAATCGATGAACAAAACAGTTACACTACGGTTTCCATCTAGATTACTTTGAAAAACTGCATATCTTTCTAGAAAATTGGAGAGTCTTTTTGTTATCACTTCTTAAACAACCTTGTCAACTGTTGAGAAAATGGATATCGACTTGGTCGTACAATAAATGTTTTTAGAAGTTTTGGAGCCGAGGCCTGTTCAATACTTATATTGATGATTCAAGTCATTACTGTGGATAATGTTTCTAAATGAAATTGTAGGTCTTTGTGTAAGGCGATAAATTAGAATCAAGAAAAAATGAGTCAACGAGTGGTAAGGAGTCGACCTGTTTTCTGCCCATCATATATGTGAATGTAGAAGTAAACTCATAGTAACTTGAGGATTGTCCCAAGATCGAAAGGCCACTTTAAGGCCCTCCAGAAAGTTTTCACCTTTAGAACAAAAAATAAGAGGGTGGATACTATGTCATTACGGAAAGTTCTTCAGACTATGCAAGCCAAGTTGTACTGGTGAATAAGAAGAATAGATCAAGCAGACTTTGTGCCGATTTCCGAGGTGTAAACAGAAAAATATTCAAGAAGTGGTATCCTCTCTCTAACATCGAAGAGGAACTTTATAAGTTAAAAGCATACGAGGGCTGTTTGATGAATATCCGGATTAGAAATGACGACGCAACTTTTGTAGGTTTTGACAATTTATTTTTCAATATAATCCCCTTTCAACTCGATACATTTTTCCCAGCGGTGCTGCAAAATACTCCTCACGGCGGTGATGACTTCCTCATTCGACCCGTAATTCTTTCTGCTGAACGATCTTTTAAGGATTGGATGCAATTCGTAGTGTAATTCGACCATCTTGGCTGTGGCGACTGCGGAGATGTGAGCTGGTGCGTTATCGTGGAGGAAGATTACTTTTTTTTCTTCAAGTCGGAGTTGAATCGGCCCAATAAATAGAAGTAATATGCTCCTGGGATTATTTTTCCCTTCGCCAAAAAGTTAATGTGGATAACTTCGCACTGTCATCGCTTCTTTGGAGCACATTCACCGGGTAAAACCCATTGTTTAGATTGTTCTTTGATATCTAGGGTGAACCAATGAACCCACGACTCATCGATGGTCAAGAAACAACGCAGAAACTCCTCCGGATTTCGATTAAACAAGGCCAAGCACGTTTTTTAAGTGGTTTCAAGCGCTTGTTCTTCGGTGGGAGCAAACGCGGCACCCATCGCGCCGACAGTTTTCTCATGACCTACCATAAATCTCGTGCAGGATATGGCTAGCGCGTTGAGGTGAGATATCTGCTAGCTCAGCCATCTCGCGAATTTACACTCGGCGGTCTGCCAATACGAGAACATGGTTTTTGTCTACGAAGTACTCTGTGGTAACCGTTTTTGTACCACCTGAACGCGGTTCATTAAAAACAGGCGTACCGCCACGTCGAAACTCTGCGAACCAATGGTGAATGGTTGTACGGGAAAATGAATGGAACCCATATACACCAATGAGAATGAGCTTGATTTCCTTGCAAGTTTTGCCACTCAAAAGCAAGAATCGGATCCCTCTAACCCGATGTTTTAAAATTGGTGTCAACACAAAACTAAGCTTCGGATTGTCACCAAATTTTGACAGGCGGTCTAAAAGATATTACACTAAACGATGGTTCACTCAGTTTGGCTCAGCAGCACCACCTATCTTCCAATCTGGCTATTCATCAAACAGCCCTCGTATGATGCTATCTAGCCAGACTACGAAGAATTGATCAGAGACGATCTTCTTACTGGATGCATCGGCGGCTATACTCAACAAGGTAATGAAAGTTTTGGTATTGGACCCAAAATCCATTTCCAGTGGTAAGACTGTATTGGATATAGTTACGAATATTGCAGTTTGCGGGAATAATAACGACTTTGCTTCAATTTTGCACATAATGAAAGCGATGGACTTAGGAATCGGCCCGAACAGCTACGAAATATGTTTGGAAATTGACAAAGCTTGTAGAAAGCAAGTTGGGGTGAGGATCGCCTTAAAATAGAAAAGAATTATGTGGTGCAGGCATCGCGGATTAGTAGTGTTGCAAAATTGTTCTTGACTTGCTACAATGTAACTTAAAATTTTCAACTGGCTAACAACTGCAATTTCCAAGTGCGGCCGCAACCTTAACGTGAACAATTTTTACAGTCACATAGTGTTCTGCTGTTTCAATGTCCTTGTTGCACAATCTGCATGTATTGTCATGTGCTATATGCATGGTCATCAGGTGTTTTTTTTTTTTTCAACGGAAATGACCTGTCAGAAAACCTGTGATCACATAAGATTGAATACTTATGCCTCTAGAAGAGCACACGGGGGAAAAACTAAATGTGCGTTTAAGTAACTTAAGACCCAGCACAGAATAACATGGCTTTAACTATTCCTATTTATTTGAACTTCGTAGGTGGTTTACATTTGCCATTTACCAGTCATTCCAATTCATGCAGCTACTGTCATAGATAGATGAGGTCAAATTTGCCCTCTTCTCAAGACGGAATCATCATGTTAAGATATTTCTGGCATACTCGTTTGATCAAGTATTCTTCCTGAAATAAATAATCTCATTTGAATTTGGCACTTCAATCAATGCTTATAGTGAAACGATATGAGAGCGACGATCAACGAACACCTGCACTTCTCCTTATAACTGACTACTTCGGATTGTATCATGACCATCTAAGCCTTGGGCATATCGAGGTTGCTTAGTTTTACTAATCAACCTTCGGCCCCCCTCTCCATTTGTTCTCATCCCCCATAAGTTTCTACCAAATAGTAAAACACAAAATCTAATGACTGCTGGACAATTAATTAACCAAAACATTGCCGCATGAAAGCTTTTAATCCACCCTCCCACCCCTTTCAGGAGCACTGTGGATTATTTCAATACCCGACCCAATGTCAAAAACTGTGCTCCCACTACTAGTGTTGACTAGAAAAACCTACCTCACCGGTCTAACCACCAAGGATAAGAACAGGCTTAGGTTAAGTGTGTAATCATGTTTCATAAATGGCCAAACACTTATTTCAGTTTTCATTATGGTGACCTAATTTCCCGTTCCATTTCTCATTCTATTTTATTCCTTCCTTCACCCTACATACACACACTCTAACACACAAAAATTCCATATTTGGTACTCTAATCACCAAGGCCGGAATTTTGTAGTTAAGTCTAGATATAGAGGATACTGCGCATTGGAGCAGCCTGGCAAAGGATAGCTTTGAACAACCTATGCTACTGATGACAATTTAATTTTCAAAAAGGATTTTATCCAAAGGATAAAAGTGAGTGTTGCTTGTAGTAGTTGAGTGGACTCATACCGTTTCTGGTTATAGGTGGTTTGCGTCCAATGGTAAGAGGTCGGGTGCCATAAAATCATTGCATTGGAGAAGATTAAACGTTTTAATTAAAACATGTTATCCTTAAGGATTGCGAGGACATGCCATAAGCTAGAGTATGATTAAAAATCATCTCTGATATCTACGGATACCTAGGTACTGAGCAGTTGAATTTAAATCCGAATAAGGACGAATGAGGTGAGTCTTTTGGAATGAAATAGAAGTAATTGCAAATTTGGTTTTTTCTCTTGTACCGAGGCGATTTACTAGAACTGGGCTTTGGAGTAGCAAATTTTCAGATTTTCTGACCCAGATACCTGTATGAGTTTATGTATGTATTTTCGGTGCTAAGAAGGGGGAATTATTTTATTTATTATTCAGTGAGCATTTTGCGGAAGTAAAATTTGTTATCTCGAAAGTACCGGAGGATACAGATACAGGACACAGGACTTGGGTTTATGTAGATAGGGATATGTGGGGGTTAATTGTTCCGGTTTAGGTACTAGTTTTCATTAACTAGGCTGGTAGAACAAATTTGAATTGTAAAGAGCTGGTTAAACTTTTCGGTTTCAAAGTGTGACAAAAGTTCAAGGAGGAATATGAATTGCACTGATAGATAGTCACCTATTTGCTTGGTCTCAATGAACAGGAAAACTATTCAGTCGGTGTTCAAAATTTCTAATGTACATGGTTCTATCTACTACATGTGACATCAATGTCGGCGACATTCACCGTTTGTCGTTGAATTGAGTCACTGTAGGCGCACTCGCCTAAGATACTCGAATAAGATATTCAACGATATGAAGCAAAATCGACTATCTATCCTGGAATTAAAGAGGTGTTGTGTGGCGTAATAGCTTGACACTTTAACCGATATGCAGTCAAAATTATGTGCCATGAAATTTAGCCATGATATAGATGTTGGACATCTGTTGAGTAATCTTGCGCTTGCTATTTCCAGTAGAAAATATTCACTGATTGAGGTCCATTCCCACTCAAATGCAAGAGATAAGAGGAAAATTTCTTGAGGACGTTGTGCGGGAATAGATTTGAAGACTCTCTGGACCGGAAAGTTGGCATTTATTTGCGCAGAACAAAGCCCATGAAAGTATATCCTTCTGAGTAGACAGATAGTTCATTGATATACCCTCTTCTCCTGCAGAAGTTCTACTATTACTAGAATAACAACTGTCCCGATTGGTGGCCCTATAGTTAAACTAACAATGCAAGTTTTCTACACTATAGAAAGCCCTTATGCACTTTTTTGGCTTAGAGAAAGAAAGATATATGAGAACATTTTCTCTTTTCTTTTATTTCACATGCTAAGTTCGTTAAGGTCCCCTTCCACTTGCGTGCCACCTGAGTCGCGGTCTTCCTCTACTGCGCCGTCCGGTTCCTCGGGAGTAGATTCGAAGATTTTTCGGACCGAAGCTCTACATGACTCAACTACCTCAGTCGTTGGACCTTCACTCTTCTGGGAAGATCGATGTCACTGTACAGACAGTACAGTTCGCCTTTGTATCTCCTCCTCTATTCACCGTCTATGCAGACGGTTCCGAAAATTATTCGAAGAATTTTCTTCTCAGAAAAACCAAGAGTAACCTCATCTGCTTTTGATAGAGTCCATGCCTCTGCACCATAGAGAAGGACTGGGATGATTAAGGTCTTATAAAGGGTCACTTTACTCAATTTCTTTCTCAGCCCTAAGAAAAAGCGATTGGCAAGAGTTATTCTTCGTTTAATCTCAGCGCTGGTATCATTGCCTGAGTTCATAGCGGAGCCTTGCTAGACAAAGTCCTTAACCACCTCAAAGTTATATCTGTCCATAGTGAAATTTTGTCCGTGGCATCGGTGTTGGGGGTCCTTTCTTGATGACAGCATATACTTTGTCTTGCCCTTATTGACCGCCAAACCCATCTTCGTCGCCTACGTCTTAATACTCACGAAAGCGCCAGTGACATCCTGCTGTGTTCTGCCGATTATGTTGATGTCGTCGGCATAGGCGAGTAGATGTACGGACTTTTGAAAAATAGTGCCTCTGGTGTTAGCGTTTGAGTTTTGCGCTATTCTTTTCAGGGTGATCGCATCGCCTTGTCTACATCCTTTTTTGGCATCGAAGGTCTCGGTGTCATTGTCATTCTGAACAAATGGACGAGTTTGGCAGGGCTCTGTATAGCTCATCTCTATAAATGTTGTCTTAAAATCGATCAAAAGGTAATGGGAATCGATTTGAACTTCTTGGGTTTTATCCAAGATCTGCCGCAACGTGAATATTTGATCGATGGTGGACTTTTCTGGCCTGAAGACACACTGATAGGGGCCAATCAGTTAGTTGACGAAAGGCTTCAGGCATTCACACAACACGACAGATAATATCTTGTAAGCGATGTTAAGAAGACTAGTACCTCTGTAGTTGGCGCAGTTCAGAGGGTCTTCTTTCTTGAAATTCAGGCAAACAATGCTAAGGTTCCATTCATCGGGCATGCTTCCTTCCGACCATATTTTACAGATGCGTTAGTGCATGTTTCTTCATCGTCTATGTTGAATGATTCATTCAGCCTGACACCGGGATTTAATTCGTCATTGCCGTTAAACAGTCTGCAGAAATAGTTCTTACATATCCTCCGCGTCGACTGCGATTCTATTATAATATTCCCTTGTTAGTCTTGGCAGGCTTCTTTTCGACTTCTTTAGCCCTGGTAAAATTTGGTTAAATTTCCGAATCTCATTCCTGCTGTAACATCTCTTTATTTCCTCGATCGCACGCTTTTCGTGCTCTTTCTTTTTTCTCCTGAGAAGCCGGTGTTCGTCCCTTCTTTTCTGCACGTAGAGCTCACGAGCAGCTCTCCTTCTTTGCAGGGATTTCGTTGCGGTAGTCGAGTGAAACCAAGCACCTCAGAGGCGGCATTTCTGATGGTTTTTTGGCAGTGCTGCCACTGGTCTTCAATGCTTGATGCTGGCTGCATAGAACCTCTTGATAGATTGAGAGAGACTCGATCGGAGAAGGATCTGGTGATCTCTTGCGATTTTAGCCGTCCGACGTCAAACTTCCTCACAGTATTTACTTGTCTTAGCCGTGTTCGTGATATCCGAAGCCGTACCTTGGCTACAACAAGGTAATTCGAGTCAATGTTGATCCCTCGGTACGTTCGGACATCCATAATACTGGAGGAGTGCCTTGTGTCGATCACAATGTGGTCAATCTGTTTGACAGTTGAATGATCGGGAGTTATTCATGTCCCATTACGAATATCGAGATGCGAGAACCGCGTACTAGCTATGTCGCTATTTCGCCCCGCCGCGAAGTCGATCAGCCTGAACCCATTATCGGAGGTGGTGTCGTCTAGGCTGTACTTTCTGATAGTACTGCCAAAGTTTCCCTCTCTTCCTATCTTTGCAGTTTTAATGTTATAGTTAGAGCACTGCTCGTATGTCTTGTCTAAGAGCTCATAGAACCTCGTTGTCTTTCTCCTCGTAGGGACATGCGCATATTAGTCTAATGTTAGCGAATTTAGCCTTGATGCGGATTGACGTGAGGCGCAAATCGCATGCTTTTTCCTTTAATATTCATGCCCTCTATTTTTTTTAACGTTTCTAGCGACAAAGAAATGATGATTCCCCCTCTCGAGGTGACCTACTGACTTCCTACAACAGCCTTGACTCTTTTCACATAACTGTCTCTTATTCCTCTAAAGTTGACTTTATTGTAATAAAAATAAAATTCCTCCATTCTACCAGCTCAACTTATCGAATCCTACCAACTTACTATTGACACAATCGACCATTTAATTGACCTGTCTTAGTCTATTGACGATATTCTTATTCTCGGCTACTTTAAACTTTCTTAGCTACAGTGGGCTCCATCAGATGATCAATAGTTTTTCATCGCTTCAAATGCCAGCTCAGCCAAGAAATGTCTCTTCTTAAATCGTGACTTTTTCAGCGGATTCCCCTTTGCCTTTCACAACCTAACCATAAATGATGCTCTATCCATTTTTTATAGAGAAATATTTAATTCTTTTTCCCTATAGGTTCTGTTTCCCCGCCTTTAGGCACCATCTACTAGTTCTAAACTTCGTAAGCTTCGTTTTTTACGAAATAAAAGAAACAAATTATGAGCTGCTTTCCTTCCTTCCAGATCCTTTTTCGACTATTCCAACTATCTTGGTGCTTATCTTAATTTCATCGAACTTTACGATTCGCCTTACCAACGCTACCTTAACAATGCGCAAGTCAACCTTTTAAACGACTTTTTCCAATTTTTTAACTACAAAAGAAAGTCCGGTGGTTACCCTCCTTCCATCTCTTCCAACAACGAGTCATCGATCGATCAACTTACCATTGCCAATCTATTTAACACCTTCTTTTAAACAATCATTCACTTACGACTCCTTTGTACCAGATCCATTCCATTGTGAATACCTACTGAAATTCTCCAATGATCCACTTCTCTCCCACACTCTGGTCCGGTAGTGTCCGAATCCAAGTTACACGAACTTAATGACGAATTCACACCCAGCCCAGACGATCTCCCTGCTATATTTCTTCAAAAATGTTCCTCCTCTCTTTCCTTTGACCTTTCTAATCTATTTCATCTATCACTTTCACAAGGAGAATTTTCACAGGCTTGGGAAAATTCCTTCATAACCCCGATCCACAAAAAAAGTATCCAAGAAGAAAACCAACTATAGACGCATTGCTCAGTTCTTCCATATACCCGAAACTCCCAATGGAAATCTTTTATTTCCGTTAGACAACATGGCTTCATTAAGGATAGGTCAACCACCAAAAATCTTGTTGAATTCGTATCCTTTGCCATATCTGCCCTAGAGAATGGTAACGAAATCGATGTAGTTGCAACCGATTTTTGCAAGGCCTTCGATAAAATCTCTCATCGATTAATACTCTTCAAATTGTCTACCCTCGACTTTGAACCTATATTATGATATTACCTGGAAAACCCTTTTTACAGAATTCGTTTTAAGTTAGTCAACTCAGCTCTACTTCTGGCCACTTCTGGAATTCCACAGGGCAGCTATCTCGGTCCTCTTCTTTTAATATTACCAATAAATGATCTCAATAGGATTATAAGACACTCCTCTGTCTCCCTTTGTGCCGACGATACAAACTTTTTTCATGAATCCTCCTTTAACAAAAACTTGATAGTTTTTCGATCTGATGCTTCAAAAATTGTTTGAAACTTTCTATAATATCACCAATTACCAATCCATCACCTTTTTCCATAAGCGGTATCAATCTCCTCGCTGACTCTACCTTCTCAACAACGAACCTATCCTCTCCATTGAATCCCTTTGCGACCTCCGCGTTTTGTATGATAAGGAGCTCAACTTTCGTTTATATATAGACGAGATAATCCTTGAATCCAACTCTGTATGTGACCAAGTCACTCTATTTTATCTTTATTCGCCCCTTTCTACAGTAAGCCAGTCAATTGTGCTCCTCATATCATCGTGTTCATATCTCGAGAACCGAAAACATCCAAAACCCTTTTTTTTTTTGTTTTGCTCTTCGCGGTATGCACTGGAACTATCCTTTTATTCTATTATTTTATTCGGCATTATTGGGCCATATTTTTTCGTCGACGATAACGATATGGACTTGGAAGACACGTGGTTTCAACAGGATGGTGCCACAAGCCACACAGCACACGCTACAATCGATTTATTGAAGAGTAAGTATGGTAAGCATGTTATCTCAAGACATGGGCCAATCGATTGGCCGCCTCTTTCGTGCAATTTAACACCGCTTGACTAGTTTCTGTGGGGCTACGTTAAGTCATTGGTTTATGCCAACACACCGACGACGTTGGAAGAGCTCAGAGCCAACATTGAACGCGAAATAGCGCCCGTTTCGGCCGAAATGTGTGGCCAAATCGTTGAAAATTGGGTCTAACGAATCGACCGCTGCAAACGTGCCCGCGGTGGCCATATAAACGAAGTCGAGTTCCATTCATAAATGTTTTGATTGTACTTCAAGCCAATAATAAAGTTTTTGAAATATCTCAAATGGTTTGCCTTTTATTTAAAGAAAAAGTGGTCAAGTCGTTATTAGAAAACCCTATATAAGGTGGCGCAAAATTAATCGTCCAATTTTGTTTTTGAAGGCCCTTTTTTACATTTTGAGAAATAGAAATTTTTATTTGGACCTTTACAATTATTTCTGTTAAGCGGAAAAGATTATATCCGCCAGTGTTGATACACATTTTTGCCCGTTTTATCGTATTTTTCATGACTTTCCGCAAGATTTTCGATGATAACTATTCGCATTCCTGTCGAATATTCTCCTTAAGGGCTGCGATTGTCTGAGGCTTGTTGCCATAAACTCGCAACTTCAGAGAAAGAAATCTGGGATTACGCAGGAGATTACGCGACTAGAAACAGCTTCCTTCACAGTGAGTTGCACCGTCTTGTTGAAACCGCATGTTCACCAAGCCCCGCTCATACAATTCCGGCAGTAAAAAGTTGTTTATCATGGCTTTGTAGCGTTCTCCAGTAACAGTGAACTTATTGCCGATGCCGTCCTTAAAAAAAATACGGCCCAATCCCTACACCCGCGTGAACGCCGCCCCACACAGTGGCTTTGAGTGGATGTAATAGTTCTTCGTGCATCGCACACGGGTTTTCAGTGTCCCAGACACTAATATTTTCCTTGTTGACGTAACCGTTTAAGTGGAAATGTGTCTCGTCGCTCCTGATGCTTTTCGACACAAAATCGTCCTCTTCTTTGTTGAGATTGAGGATGTCTTTACACGCGACTGACGATCAGGAGGCATTAACTGATGCACTGTTTGCACTTTGTACGGGAGATATGTAAGTTTTTCACTAAAATTCGCTGTAGGGTCCGTCTGGTAATGAGCAATTGCGTGGCCCGATGATGTTTCTTCGTTCTCGGAGACATCGGCAGCCACAGCCGCGATATTCTCGGCCAAACGACTAGTCCGTTGTCCCTTCTGTAGTTATGAGAACTTTAGTTGTTTCGAAGTGTTGCCCTAAATTGAATGTGTCAAAAGCTATTGAATGTCAAAGCTCGTTCCTTTTTGTTGTAAGCCTCAAATCTTGATTTTTGCAACTTTGAAGCATGTACCTACCTTTTATAAACAAAAAAAGTAATTAATTTCATCTCAAGTCAGTCGAGAAGCCAGAGACGAAGCCTTGAAAAGGCTTTTGTTAGAAGCTGAAAGATTTTTAGAAGATTTATTTGCCGGTGATCGGTAGGCACATTTACCAGATGCAGAAGGTGCAGCTGGAAACATTTCAACACATTTCGAGGCTTGGAATTTTCTTTTATTTTCTTATAAAGTAACTAATAAAGTTTTAGCTCATACAAACGAGTAAATAGGACGCTGTTAAGTAAACATCACCAAAGTAAATGCTTTTATTGGCTTGTTTTTCCTCAGTGGTGTATAGAAAACTGCCAAATTACGCCTCAGCGAAATATGGGTGGTAAGATTCGGCGTTTTTCTTTTTAGAACAAGTATGTCGCACCATCGCACAGTGGTTCAGCCGTAGGTTATATGGCCGAAATACCGATGTTGCAAATATGGTGTTATTTTACCGGTATAGGAAACATAAAAAACCCTTCTATTCACAGGTATAAAAAACATTGCAATTACAAGCACGGTACAGTTAATTTTGTGCACCGGAAATGGTAACATCAACATCAACAAATAAACAAATGGTTTATTTGTTCACATAAATTGGTGTTGTTTTTAAAGTGTGGTTTTCCGAGAAATTTATTGTTTGTGGTATAATTGTGCAATGGATATTCAAATTGAAGATATGTACGATATTTTTAAAGTAATTATGTTTTTCTGAACAATGCGACTATTCATAACTAGCTCCGTCAAAGCACACCTTCAACTTTTATTCTTTTTAACCATTTTCCATATTCAACTAAGCTTTTACTTATGAAGGAACGAATCGCCGTAAATGAGTCATACATCAATATAATCTCTTATTTTCCTAGTTTTAATAACCGCAAAGTCTAGGTGCTCCTAGGGGCTCTGAGAGTTGTTACAGGTCATTGAAGAGACTTGGTCCGGTACCAAAAAAAATTTTTTTTTATTTTTTTTGTGTTTTTCTTTGCAGGTACAACCATTACGCATTCTTTTACCCGAATGCTTGTTTTCAATACGTGGATAGCTTTAAAAAATAAATAAATTGAAGCAGAAAGGTTTCGGGAAGTGTTTGGATCCCTTGCGAATTCTTTACCGGATGCTGAAAATATCCAGACTGATTGCTTAAGAAATCTCCTTCTGAATCTCTGTAAACGGTTTGCCGCACATTGGAAGCAATTTAGGAGATCAGTGGCAAGTGGCCAAATACTGATGGAGAAGTATGTGGAAACTACAACGACGGGCAAAAGGAATCTCTTCAATCTACAAGTGGAACGGGATACAGAATGGAGTTTGAAGACTGCAGCAAGAGGTCCAAACGTCGCAGATTAGCAGTTTTATCACAGATGGACGATTCCGCTGTAACTAATTTACTTAGAAGTTCAAATCAATCAGAAAGTTCTTTCTAATTTAGCACGGATGAAGTTGTTTCATTTATTATTGAATCTAAGCTTACCAAAAACTAATATTTATTATAAAGAGAAGTGATTCAATGTTTTTCCGTCCTATCATAAAGTGCTGGAAGCCAAAAAGCGTTGCTAGCCAAATGATATTCGCGTGACGGATTCTTCTGCTGAAATCAATTTGCAATCATTGTCAGACCATACATCAAGTCGCATTGTTGAATCTCAAAAAGCTGTGTTTCAAACTCTTCACGAACCTAAGAATAATTCAGTTTTATTTGGTAAATGGGGTTTTGATGGCAACATAGGCCATAATGAATATAAGCAGAAAGTTTCAGATTCAACTATCAAAGATTAGAGTTTATTAGTCAAATCTTATAAACCTCTTCAACTTGTTTATAAAGCAAATACCTGTGATGAATCATTCATTTGGAAAAACCCATGAGCTTCTTCTACAAGGCGATGCAGACCACTTCGTTATCAATTTACAAAAGAAACAAAGGAAGTCACCTTGTAAGAAGTTTATTTCAAAAGCCAAATTAACCAGTTAGTCCCTATTTCAGTGCTTATTAATGGCCACGAAATAACCACGATGGTAGATGGTAAAGTTTGTTCTGCACCTAGCAACGAGTAGGTGTTACATTTGTGGTGCAACACCAAAAGAGATGAACGATTTAAACATGTTATATGCTTAAAAGAGCTCCCTGATACTACACCCTGACTGACTTGAACTGCAACTTTTTAAAATGCTATAATTTTTTAATTTTTTTATAAATTTTATTGTGCAAAAGGAAAAAAATGTTGCAAAGTATATCAATTTTCAAATTCTATCAGTAGTTTTTAATATGTCCACCTTTGGCGCGAATAATGGCCTTGAGACGGCCGAAGAAAGCATCGCACGCTGCACGCAAGAGGCTCTTGAGGTGGTCCAAAATTTGGTATTTTTTAGTGCCAACCTTCACCTTCAAAATACGATAGACAGAGAAATCCAACGAATTTGCATCCGTAGAATTTGCAATCCACTGTGTTGAAGAAATGAAGTGTGGAACATTGTTTTTTAGCTAATATTGGTTGACGCGCGCTTTGAGAGACGGTCTTGTTGAGTCTTGTTGAAATGTCCATGGTCTAGGACCGAAATGATTGTTCGCCCAAGGCTTCAATACTGCCTCAAAGACAGTTTCACGGTCCAAAAATACGAGCGGAGAGCGACCATGGGCGGTTATGGCGGCCCAAACCATCACCATTGGTGCCGCCTGTTTTCTGGTAGCCTTCTGAAGGTGTAAATATTCGAAGGACCTCTCTGGCAAGTAAACTCTGTCCACTTTCGTACAAGCGTAGCAACTCTTTCGCTCTTTCGACTTTAACTTTTTTCTGTTGCGGTGTAAGATCGTGTGCTTTTTGGAACTTCAATGGCTTGAGCCCAGGCTCATTTTTCAGTATGTATTGCATTCGTTCCAACGATATGTTGAGCTCACGAGCAATTTTTCTTCCACTTCGACGCGCATTTCGCTCAATTCGAGCCTTCACTTTCTGATATATTTCTGCCAATGTTGCTGTTCTTTTATGACCACCTCCATGGCGTTTTACAACGGTGCCAGTATCACGGTAACGAGCTATGGTTCAAGACACAAATGATTTATTCACGTTGAGGTGCTGGAGGGCTCTAAATATAGCTACTTGTGGCTTTCCAGCCAAATATAGGGTTTTCTAATAACGACTTGACAACTTTTTTTTAAATAAAAGGCAAACCATTTGAGATATTTCAAAAACTTTATTATTGGCTTGAAGTACAATTGAAACATTTATGAATGGAACTTCAACTTCGGCCAATCGACTTGCTTATGTCATGAGATAACATGCTCACCATACTTACTCTTCAATAAATCGATTGTAGCGTGTGCTGTGTGGCTTGAGGCACCATCCTGTTGAAACCACATGTCGTCCAAGTCCATATCTTCCAATTCGGGCCAAAAATAATCGGTGATCATGACGCGATAACGCTGACCATTCACAGTAACGTGACGATGGTTATCGTCGACGAAAAAATATGGCCCAATAACGCCGCCGGTATGCAAACCGCACCAAACAGTTATTTTGTGTGGATAAAGTGGTGATTAATGAAGTACATGTGGGTTTGCACCCGACCAATTACGCATATTTTGCTTATTGACGAACCCATTGAGCCAAAAATGAGCTTCGGCGCTGAAGATGATTTTGCGATGAAATTCATCATCTTGGCGCATCTTCTCCAGAACCAAATCGGAGAACGTAGCTTGTGAGGAAAATGTTGAGTTTACCGAATAAATTGACAGTGACAGTTTGATGATTAGTGAAAGAGTACGTTCACAAATTAAATTGAAAGTTGTCAAGTCCCTACTGGAAAACCCTATATATTCCGTTATTTTTTTTTTTTTTTTTTTGTTCAAGGTGGTATAATGTGGATGAATTGCGGCCCTCTACTTCGATGCGGTCAAAGGCATAACGCAAAAAGCCGGTTGTTGGAAGCTGTTTGGTTTTCTTAAACAAGAGTCACAGGACGAACAAACACATCACCAAGTACAGTTGCAATTAGAAAAGCAGCGCTTTCAGATGAGTGGCATCAAAGAGTTATTGGAAGGTAACCTGAGGAGCAATAAAATCGATCAATTGCAATTGCAAATGCAATTTTAAAACAGAATTTAATCTTGTTTAGTTTTGTAAAGTTTTTTTTATTTTTTTTAGTTAAGTGTTTAAGTATGTTTTAAGTTGTGTTATTTATTTTTTAATTAAGTTCTTAGGCTGAAATCAGCATCATAATAGCATCACGTTTCTACTTTGCTTTAGTGTTATTTCGGGATTCCATTGTAGTTTCCGTATTTTTAGCTACTCTTTATGACAAAAGTTCTTGTTGGTTAGTTGAACTGGTATCATATTCATCATCGGTTATACCTTAGTAGTATGTGATGAAATTGTGCAAGGCTACGCAGGCGTACTTTAAAATACGGAATCTGTTTTTTAAAATCCCAAAAACTTGTTCAATGCAAACTCTTGTGGAACCTAAGCAGACGTTGTATCGCGTTTGTTATCGACTTAGGTATCCATTATCTCGGAATGGGACCATTATACCCATTGATAGAGAATAAGCAAAGTCCCCCAAAACATGCGCTCTTTCCGGAAGCCTAATTGAACCATTATGGAGTCTTTTTCCTAGAAGGCTGTTTCGCCAAACTGCAGCATTGTGTGTCCTTCCTGGCCAACCAAAATAAGCATCAATAAAATATGAATACAGTTAGCATCACAAACGGCCAAGAAGAACACAAGAGAAAACTAAAACAAATTAACAACACGAATTTTCTTATTTCTTACTTGAAGGAGCATAGAATGTGTACCATGTCTATTGTAGTAACTTTCAGCGTGTGAAGAAGGAGCGGGAATTTTTATATGTTTCCCGACAACACAACATATTACACATGGAAACGGATATTTTCTTTACTCTTGAAATTTATTCATGTTGGGATTATAATCTGATTGTGTTGTGGGCCATATAATAAACTTTTTGCAGTTCTGGCTTATTAATTTTGATGCTTTTAGAACTATGTTTTAGGAAGTTCCTCGTTTCACACAAAATCTATCTGACAGAACTTGATAAGAGCACTCATTTGCTAACTTCCATAGCAAATGGAAGTCCGTGTTTGTTCTTTTACCAAAAGATCTCAGCTTCAATAAAAGTAGTTGCGAAATGATAAGGAATTTGTTTTTACTTCAAATATATTTTTCATTCGAAAATGACTTTTGAGGACATCATCCGGAAATGTATTTTTCGAAATACGCCGTTTTTTAATAATGTGTCTATACAAAAGTTGTTTTTTTATTTGTCTTTTTTGAACAAACCGTAGCTCGATAACCCTCCAGTAAGGTGTTTAATAAATAAATACAACACGTTCATAAAACCCAAAACAATTGCTTTGCTGTCATGTGCTTTTGACATGCTTTCGCTCTATTACATTTGCTTTACATCTGCTTTGCCTAACTTTTGCTTTGCATCTTAGCATAAATTCGAAGAAAATTGACCAGCAGTTTTAGTCCTTTTCCGATATTCGGGATACTGATGTTCTTCAAAACCTTGATGCCGATGTATGGTGCGAGTACTGAGCGATAAACAGACAAGTAGAGCTGATGTCCTAGCCCTTCGAGAGGAACCCTGTATGCGAAAACATGCAAAACATACAACCGCCATGTCTGTAAGATGTAATAAAATGTGCAGTCAATCCTAAACTTAAAACACGTCGACCACTCTGGCGTGTTGAATCCAAGAGGATCCAAACATCTTTCGCTCAATGACGCTGGCCTGGATTCAAACGGGAATGAAAAATGCAAAATATTGTATACGTTCATGGGAGCTTTGACAAAAACAAGTCGTGTTCTCCTACAGCAAGCGGTACATATGAAACGCCAAAATCAGCTGTCCTCCATGTACACAAAATATGATGGATCTGTGTTCGTTAAATTCTCTGCTAAAGACATGAGTATTTTTTTTATAACAAAATTCAATTTACAAAGATATAACAGTGAGTAGAATAAATTATTGATCATTCGGGAACTTTGAAGGTAGCGTTGAATGATCGCAAAAAGAATAATTATACTCAAAGAATAACTGACGTTGGGTACCATCAGTTGATTTTATGTTACAAGAAATAAGGGCAATTTTTTGTATAAGTAAAATAAACAAAAAACAATTTTAAAGGAGCAAAAAAAAAAAAAGATTGATTGCAATAAAAGTGAAAGAGTCATTTTGAATTTTATAATTAATTTGTTACTTTCAAAATTAACTCCAAGTTACACGGGTCCACTGTAAATAGCCAGTCTTTAACTTCTTTTAAGAATGAGTTGAGGTTTTGATTTAATCGTGCGGATATGGGAAGCTTATTAAAGATTCTACGAGAGGAAACTAAATCAAAGTTCATAAAATGTGTTTTGTGCACGCGTGGAATGTCAAATAGTGCCAAATTATTCACCCGTATGCTATAAACTGAAGAATTCCTAGATGACAATTTACCGCTTCGTTTATAAAACTCTTTTAGTACCTTAAAAATGTAAATATTCCTGATTGCCAAGATGCGCAGGTTGATAAAGAGGGACCAACTTTCTTGCGCACATGATTCGGATTATATGCTTTTGGGCAATTAGTAGCGATCTTAAGGTATTCATGTAGGTACCTCCCCAGCTAACAATACCATACTGTAATTTCGAGTGAACTAAGCTGTAATAGAACATTGAAAGAACTTTTCGCGAGCAGTATGGCTTTAAAAGAAACATTTTTCGTTTAGTTAACGTCATATACGACTTTAGATACTGGCTGTGAACTTTCCAGTTTAATTTATTGTCAATGAAAATACCAAGGTATTTAAAGTATTCAACTGTTTCGACATTAAAACAACCAGATGAACAACTAGCATTTACGTTAATATTGAGTCGCCCACAGGTATGAAGAGGTAAACAAAACTTTTGGCAGTCACTTGCATAGAAAGAGAAATTAAAATTATCCAAGACACATTGTGTTAGATTGAAGCTCGTTATTTGAGTTTTTTTTTCGCTGATAATAAGCTTGTGAATTGTAAACCAGATCCTAAGTGGTTCGAGGTCATGGTTGACTTTCGCAACGCATTCATGTATCGAAAGATCAGTGTACGTGAAAGCGATGTCATCTGCGAAACCCCTATGCTTACATTAAAAATTTTGATTGAAAAGAGAGTTAATATAGATGAGAAACAGGATTGGACCTAGCACTGAACCTTGTGGAACACCATTTTTTACCTTTAGTGAAATACTATAAAAACCATTGACTAAAACCCTCTGTTCTCTTTCCAACAAATATGACTTAAACCACTCATATACCATTCCTCTAAAACCTGCTTTGTTTAACTTGGGTAATGCAATAAGAGCCATAGTTGATTTACTTTCATTAATGCCATTAAACAGATCACAACAGCCTTTTAAAATGGCATTTTCAGTCGATCTGCCTGGTATAAAGCCATACCGATCGTGTGAAAAAAAATTTATTTTGTTTTAAGAAAGACAGTATTCGTGATTTCATTAGTTTCTCAAAAAATTTTGAGAACGTGGGGAATAGAGAAATAGGTCTATAATCTCTGATGTTTTTTGTAATTTCCTTTCTTAAAAAGCGGAATGACTTCTGCCTTCTACAATTTCCCAAGAAATTAATTTTAGTAGAATGGCAGAAATACGGTCAGAGGTGCTTGATTTCTTGTTTTCCACGTTCATAATTAATTTAAAAACTTCAAAACGAAGAGAACTGGAAAAAGCAGAAACTACCGATATTCTTGTTGAAAACTCCGATTGTTTGTATGCTGCCATTGCCACGATGACACCTATACCAGGCAATTAAAGCGTTGTCACTAAACAATAATAGTTCACTTCCAAATAATTTTTGAATTCTTTCTGTTTACTTATTTTTCTTTTTTTTTTTTTCTTTTTTGTGAGTGACAGTTTTTTATAAAATTGCTTGCGTTTCAGGTTCTTCTTATTCCCCTCTCAACGTGTCATTAAATAACTATGATACAACCCTGTGGGTCTGACATACAAGGGGGTACCACTGGTAGTGGTACCTTACACGATATGATTCGGATTTTACATGCACAACACAACGGCATACATCCCTAGCCTCCTTGACCGCCAGAATGGGCTGCTACTGCAAAATAGGTTATGGTGCCTTAAAGTCCGTTCATATTTAGAGACATGTCAAATTTTAGTGCGATACTGTGTCTTTAGTTTTGTTTTGACAGCTGATTGATGTTGACGTGTTTGGCATCATACTGAGTATGGACAAAAAGATTTTCGTTCTCTCATAAAACATTATTTTTTGAGAGGCAAAACGGCGAAGGAAACAAAAGAAAAGTTGGATAAATATTATGGGGCTAATGGTCCATCAGAGTCTCGAGAGTTTCGTGGTGGCCGCAACTCCACTAACGATCAAGTCGGCAGAGGCAGGCCCTCCGATGCGATAACAGAGGACAATGTCAAAAAAATACATGAAATGGTGTTGGCTGACCGAAAAGTGAAGGTGCTCCCTCGGATTATTATCTTTTCCCAAGCCTCAAAAGACGGCTTATCAATAAGAAATTCAGCTTACGCGAGGAAATCATCGACGCCACGGAGGAGTATTTTGCAGACCTTCCGGAAAATTACTTTTCGGACGGGATCAAGAGGTTGGAAAATCGCTGGAATAGGTGTATAAAATTAAAAGGAGACTATATTGAATAAAATGAGAAAGCATTTAAAAAAATTTTTTTTTATTCCATATAAATGCACAAAGTTCATACCCAAAAGTTGACGAGTTTTAGTACTTGTTTGTAGGCTCGAATATTGATTTTATCCGTTTGATTGAAACTTGTTTTTTTCCAAACTTTGTGACAAGGCTTACGATTTAGATGGTCACAGGCTTTACCGGTCCGATAGATCATTTCGTATTTCCCAATTTTTAATGGGAAAGTAAAAAAAAAATTTATTCCAAGTATTGGCCATTGCTAGCTTTACATTTTTCTCATCTTTCAGGCAATACAACTGTTCGTCATTAGAAGCAAACCAAAAAGCCACCTAATTTTCGACTTCCTCGTAGGATTCGAAGTGCTGCTCAGCTAATGCGTGTCTCATCAATGAAAACAAATAGTAGTTGGAAGAAGCCAAGTCTGATGAATACAGCGGGTGGATTAGCAGCTCCCAGGCAAGTGCTTTGGTTGTATTCTGAATCAGTTTTGCTTTGTATGCAGGTGCATTTTCATGGAGCAAAATTGCCTTGTCGTGTCTTCTGGCCCATTTTGGTCGTTTTTCGTTTTCGATGGTTCAAATTGATCAATTGTTGTCGGTAGCGATCTGTATTAACTGGGTTTTATGAGCTCGTATTATAGTACACCACATCTTTCTGGTCCCACCAAACACACAGCATTGTCTTCTTGCCGAATCGATCTGGTTTTGCAGTCGAAGTTGATGGTTGTCCCGGATTAACTCACGATTTTTTCCGTTTTGAATTCTTAAAATAAATCCATTTTTCATTGCCAGTAACAATTCGATGCAAAACTGATTTTTTATCGTATCTTTGAAGCAAAATTTCACAAGTGGTTTTTCGGTTTTCCATCTGTCTTTCATTCAATTCATGTGGCACCCATTTTCCAGACTTTTGGATCTGGATAACTTTTAAATGGTCAGAAATTGTTTGTTGTGCAACATTTAACATTTCTGCCATTTGTTTTTGACTCAATATTGTTTGCAATTCGGCGTCTTCAAGCGTTTTTTATGATCTTCCACGTCCTTCATTTCTCACATCAAAATCGTTATCTCTGAAGCATTGAAACCATCTTGTACATGTTTCTTCTGATAGAGCATGATCACCATATGCCTTGACAAGCATTCGATGCGACTCTGCAGCACTTTTCTTCAAATGAAAACAACAATTTAATGCTTTCCCCAAGTCATCATTTTCTGGTACAAAATTCGACATTTTTAACACGATGAAAAGATATGATGTTGTTTGCTCAATGATTTGATGTATGGTATTCTAAATATGTTTGACAGGTGTCATAGCAACCAAATACAAAAAAATTAAGGCCCATTCACAATAAATGTCCCCTATCGAGACATTTATATCTTGACGCTCATACGATATACGCTCATTTATGCGTAAGTCTGAATCTAATTTCCCGATTGATTACTTGTTCATTAATGTTGTGTGCGACACTTCAATTTTTCTCACAGGCGCTGTGTACAGATCAAACAGTAATATAAACTTTAACCATCTGTCCGACACACTAAAACGTTTATCATGTTACATATTGTTATCTGTGGTAATTTTAACTGTATTTCACTTGATGTACGCTTCCAAATCTGCTGACCTAACTGACTTCATGATGTCGCTAAATCTCTTCGCGGTAAATAATACTTTAACTACTCCCAGTACACTGCTTGATCTCTTCTTCACTAGCGACTTAGACAAAACACTCTTCCATAACCAACTTCCTGTCCCAGGTTTTTCAAAGTATGAACTACTGTATCTAACTCTACATTTCCCTAAACGTTCTCATACTGATACCTGCCAGTATATTGGCTTTACAAATATTGATTGCGTTCGTTTCCTGCAAGATCTGCGGAGTTTTAACTTGAACGAAATCTTTTACTCGTCTTCTGTAAACGACCAAGTAGTTTTTTTTTCAAGGAATTTTAAATAGGCTCTTTGACATACATGTCAAAGTAAAAACCAAAAAGAATCTTCGAAATAAGTTGGTCTGTGAGATACAAAAGGCAAAAGTACGTTTTTATAAAAACGTTTTAATATACGTTTTTATAAAAATCTGCAAATAGGAGTTGGAAAGCAATAGCATAAGCTTCCAGATGATTTAGATTGCAATGCACTTAACCGAATATTTACATCATGCCCCTCGTCCAATTCTTCTGATGTAAGTTTGGCGTTTGAGGAATATATTAGTGGCGGCAGAAACTCAGAAAGTTTTTCTTTTCTCTGTGTCTCAGATCTTGATATCGTGGAGGAGGTATTGTAAGTGAAGTCAAATGCAACTGGGGTAGATTGGATACTAATACCCTAAATTTATTAAACTGTCGTTGCCAGTCATTCTTCCATATATAACTAACATTTTCAATACTATTTTAACTACCTTTGTGTAGCCCAACGAATGAAAAAAAGCCACGATCATACCCATACCAAAAAAGGCCAACAGTAACTTATCTGAATACAGACCAATAGCAATCCTGAGTTATCTTTCTAAGATATTTGAGAAAGCTCTACTTGCACAATTATTCCAACATCTCGCAGAACATCAGCTCGTGTCTTACCGTTTTAGCCCTTCTCGATTTCTCAAAAGCTTTCAATACGGTAAACTTATAAACTTTCTTGTGTTCGAAACTTATAAGCCATTTTAATTTTTCTACCCCATCGGCAAAATTGGTATATTCATACCTAACTGGTAGACAACACTCCGTAGTCGTTGGAGATCGAGAATCTTAAATGTTATCGCTGACAGCTGGTGTACCGCAAGAGTCTATACTCGGGCCAATTCTTTTTTTTTTTTAGTATACGTGAACAAGCTCCCTAATGTTGTACAACACCGCAGCGTCCATATGTACGCGGACAATGTGCAACTATTTATACAAAGTCCTACTAGTTTGGTAGAATCTACGGCATCAAAAATAAATGAAGATCTTCGTAATATCCTGAACTGGGGCAAGGCTTATAACCTTTGACCAAACCCGAAAAAATCAATAGTCATCGTTATTTATAGGAATAACATAGATCTTACCTCTTTTCCATTGCTGCAGCTAGGGTACTCAATCGTACATTATCGTGAGACGTTCATATCACTACAACAATTGGAATAGTCTATGGCTGTCTTCGTCTTCTAGCAAAAACTCTACTACTGCCAATTTTATTAACCTGTTGTGAATTATTTGGTAAATTCGACTTCAGGTCAAAAAGGAAATTAATTGTAGTCTGCAACAATATATAACCTGTGTAGATACGACCATGTTTCGTCGTATGACAAAACAATCTTTGGATGTTCTTTTGAAAATGTAGGTACTGCAATATTTCTCATTGACTTGTATTTACGATATTATTCGAACACAACAACAAGACTATCTTTACAGTAAGCTGAGGCTCCCTGTATCGCAGCGAACTTTTGAACTAATGCAACCAAAATCAGAGAGCCAATTCTTCGTTCATGCCACTGGTTTATAGAATTCCCTTCCGATGAAACTGAGAGAGATAAGAAACGCAAAGCACTTCAAAAAACAATTCCTTACACATTTGGCCATGTGTAATATGTACTCAATCTTTCCTAAATATTGTACAAATTTATAAAATTTTCGTAATTTTAATGTGCAACTACATAATTTCTTTAATAAAATACTAAATACTATAAGGATACTAAGCTTTCGATTTTAAAAATCATTTCTACAGGGATTTTAGAAATATTTTTCAACAAAGATCGGAGTACCCTGGATTTTCTAGTATAAGAAACAACTGCCCAATAAATAAGTTACTATGTAGTTCGCAAAAGGAACAATTGCAGTTGACCTTATGGTCGTAGCTTCTCTAGAATTAACTAAAGGTCAGATGTTGTCTTCAGAGTAGGTTCAAACATCTTAACTACTAGTTGTATGGATAAGGAAACCACATGTTAGCCATAATAACTACATGCTTTGCAGCTAAATCGATTAATCTTTGGTATCCCCTTTATGCCAGTTTATAGAAACTACCTATTATTATATCGTCATTGGCGAATTAAACGAAGTTTTTCAACATGTCAAACAAATTTGATGAGAGTTATTACTTTTTGACGTATAAAATGCATCCAATGTTACTTGCGACAAAATTCAAATTTCAATGTTATTCTTTGGCCATTTGTCGCACACACTCCTCGCACTCGACAATGCCATCTGATAGCAACATATCACCTAATCCTCATTAACCACTTCCTGTTTATTTATCCATGATACGAGTATTTCTTATCTCTTACCAAAAGTTGGGTGTGAATACAATTACCAAAATAACAAGTCACTTGAGAGACAATTTTCATTCAAATAGGTCACCGAATTTCTTAAGACTGAAAAGAGACTGCATATGCATATGTCATTTACATCGCTACAATCGGGATTATCTCTCACCCCTAACCCTCAGATAAAAGTGTCCTCATTAAGGAATTAGGTACTATCCTTTCCAATCCCATTTCCATTCAGTCCAGCCTTCAGTACAAATCTCCTCAAGTATGACGTGCAGGTGTCATCTTTTAGATGAATTCATTCCGTACCCTAACTTCATTGGATATAGAATTTCTCGTTCCATAACCAGGACAACCGACGGAATTTATGATTCTATTTTAATAGCCTGTGAAATTGAACTGTCCGATTCGGTGCTAAGCTACAGGAGGCCTCAATCCTCGAACCCAATATGTTCCTCAACTTGACCCACAAGCGTCATAAAAATCCATTCGGCCCAAAACAAAAGACGAAGAATCATTGCCTCATTCAAAGGTTTAATGATGCGGCGTTTATCTTTTTTCGTATTTCTGATGAACCTGGGAAAGATAGATTCTCTAAAGATCTCCAGCACTTTGGGGTCGTAAATTTCTTTGACAATTAACACCTTCAACATCGACGTTG
Source organism: Volucella inanis (assembly GCA_907269105.1). Lineage (NCBI taxonomy): Eukaryota > Metazoa > Arthropoda > Insecta > Diptera > Syrphidae > Volucella > Volucella inanis. The sequence goes on from OU026153.1 coordinate 42,646,727, forward strand.
AGTGGACGTCAAATCGAAGTGAAGTGGACTTGGAGTGGATCACTGGACGGAACACAATACTGCTGAAGGTGGTATTCGTTAACTCAACTTGTTTGCTCACTGGTGCTAAGGAATGTGTCAAACCGAAACGTGTTTCTTCAAGCACCTTGTGAGCCTACAAATGTACATATCCCCGGTATTGTTATGACCAAACTAGAATTTCTTGTAAAATGCAAATGGGAGACCCATTCCGAAATGTGTTAAGGTCATCAAGATGATGCAACTCTGGGAACACCTTGAACTTCTGAAGACATAAAACGTAATAACACAAGAGGTTTTGGTGACATCTTGTAGGCATTAAAATTTTACGTCGTAAATCGTTCGTTTGATTAAAGGTAATGTGAACACTTTACAGATAGATGGTAGATGCTGGGCATATGTGGGTTCACAGATACCTAATTGCTGCAGTAGAAAACGGCACTTAAATTGACACCTATCCAGATGTACCTAACGATTAGCTTTTCCTTGTCAAGTTGATTAGATTTCCTGCACATAAATGCGGGCCGAAAATAAACAACCAACGCGATGTGGAGAATTATTTGGAATTTCATGTGACTTGATTGATAAATATTCAAAGACGGGATAGAAGTTTGTTCAAGACCCACTACTGAAGTCATCTAAAATCACCAATTTGTTTAAATGTAATAAAATTTAAGTGTCTGGTTTCAAGTTTCTTACGGAGAAAGCTTAAAGTTTAGCAGATGTTGCATCAAGGAATCAAGACATACCTACATGATTGAGATAGATAAAGCAAAGTTAATAGGGAAGCTTATCTTTCACAATTCTTAGGGGTCATGTTTAGAACTGCTACCTACGAAGACTGTGTTTCTAATTACCTAAAGTAGTGTCACAACAAATTGTGGCATTTGAAGCATTTTCAACTCATATTATGATGACTAAGGGGACCAACGGTCAAAAACTTTAGAAGAAGAAAAAACCAACTTGTCAAGAGCTAAAGAAACCTGCTTTTAAGAAGCAATACCATAACCTTATAACGTTAGGGGCGATGAAATCAAAAATGTACGTCCACTCAACCACATTGAAGGAATGGTAATGACGGGACGTTATATAATACAAAATTTTTACAGTAACGAAAATTATATAACTTGGTAGAGAACCTACATCAAGTCATTTCTAATTTGGCATGGAACCTAGCTATTTGATGTCCTATTTTGGAGAATAGAAACCATTTAAACTAGCCCACCCAAGCATCTGTCACCTTAACATCAAGTGCAAGTTCTCATTGGGTGGCTTTTAGCCGGACAGACACTACTACTGTGGAAGATCTTGGATGAAGACCAGATAGACACTTACCATCATCATGTCAATTTAAATGTTGCATACGTACACCGCGCTAATTCGGATATGGATCTGTCATATGCCGAAGATTACCACAAGAGGTCTTGAGCTTCCGATACGTGAGCGAATAACTTATGACAATCACCACCGAGACTTAGTTTGCCAACATAAGACTAATAATCGCACATGCTTCTATGAAAAACAAAGAATTTTTCGACAAGCTTTTCAACGTAGAACAGCCTATATGACACCACGTCTGGCGGTGGCCTTAGTTTTATCAACTTTGCGACGAAATGCGGTGAAAGCAAGCATATGGTGTCCTCAACTTAATACATATACATAGAGACACATGGCTCTCTATGGATCAAGAAACGCTAAGCCACTTCGCGATCGGCGTAAGATAATCTTCCAGTATTCGGAAAGTCCTAACATTGCAGGCAAAAAATATTGACTCGAATAACCTCCTTATTGCAGCCAACTTGCGAATGCGGATTTCCTTAGCGCCACAAAATCTTCTCCTGCTAAACAAGGACAAAAGGGCGCATGCTGCAACGAAAGACGCCATGGCTCGTGGCAGAGCCGAGACGGGAAAAACATCAGTTTCTCCAGAAGAAGGAAAAGAGCACGGGAAGCGCGATCGCAGGTATTGAGTGTTTGTACTTCAGGAATAACGTACGAATGTTTTACGAAAAGGTAAAGGTATAGATGCCTCAGTCTCTGCTAAGAATATAAAAAAAAAATAAAAAACCGGACTAAGTGGAGAGGATTGTTAGTGGAGGCCTAGGTTAACCCCGAAGCGCTGTCTAAGTAAGTAAGTAAATTAGATTTCACTAATCATGACGTTGGTAGACTGACCGCCTGAAGAAAACAATGTGTGAATCCTAATACATCAACGCGTAGAACTAATTATCACTGTCCAACTTGACACGCACGTACAGACTGGAATCAATATATAGCAAGATATGGTTGCACTCTCTACAACTCAATATGGGGATGCGCGAGTCATGTCTGGCCATCATCATCATTGCTGAGTATACCATACACCACAACGTCCTTTGCATAAACCGTAGGAACGTGCAACAGGTTTGCTCAACTACTATGTAACTTTTATTTCCTTTTCGAAAGAAAATGATAACTCTAAGCAGTTATTTTTCCACGCAACTGCATGATTTCCGCAATATGGACCTGAAGAACGTACTGAGACTCATATCATTATGTGGGTGGTTCCTGGTGAGCAATCCTGTAGTTGCATGGGTGTCGTGGGCCTTATAAAGGTCAAACAGAAAAAGGCATCAAACGATGGAGCTACGAACCTACTTATCGGGCAGGCTTCCATTGCATATGAAGATATTCTCCAAAAAAGAACGATGTTCGGAGGCCCTCCAGACCAAGATGATTGGAAGAAGAACTAGTTAGTTCTGGTTCGATCTAGTATGCCCTGATTTACGAAAAGGATCTAACCAGCTAGTCTGCCATGAGGCTATTTAGCCTTCTTCTTTTTGTTTTCTTCTTTTGGAAAAGGTCCGCCTGTGGAGTTTGCCGGTTTGACCTTAGAACCGGCACGCTTCCCGGTTTCGGATCATTCGTCACTGAGGCCAATCAAATGCTAGTGTTTTCACATTTGTGTGATATGGTTTATTTTTTTCTTTTTTACGCAGATCTCTCCAAGGATCTCTTCTTTGAAAATGACAATACCAGGTGAACCAGTCGTTCTATTTATTGCTTGTGATGAGTTCTTTACATGAAGGCTTCCTTGAGTCCTCGAACTTCTTTTTCCATCAAGCTGAGTGACTCCTGCTTTCATGCGAAGCATCTTCATCTCAGCTGCCGTTAATAGGCCCTCACACTTTTTATACATTGTCCAGCAAACATACTGCGATGTATAGCCTTCCTTTCAGCCTAAGGAATATTTTTCGGTCACAGAAGATAGCGGAGTTTTGCTCCCACTTTATCCACCCTACTCTGCTATATAAATTTGCTTCGCTATTGTTCATAGATCCCAGATATTTTAACTTTTCGCACTTGGAAAGCTCTTTTCCGTTAAAATAAATGCTTGGAATAGATCGGTGTGGATCAGAGAACTTTCTTTTTTAAAAATCAAGTGCTCGTTGCAGGGACGTTTGATCTTCACTTATGATAAATCCATCGACAATAATACACTGAGACACTTTGGACTCCGTCACTTTTCCTTCAAGCAGATGATCAAGGACTACAGTTGATAGCAAACGACTGAGGACGCTTCCCTAGTATAGTCGTATACTGACTTTGATTAGGAACTCTTCGGTGCGTCCTGCGGAATATCTTACTTTTGCCTTTGCTCATTCATACATGTGCATGTAATACGTACGTAGGTTTCTGGAACTTCTCATTGTCTTTACGTCACCCATAAGAGATCTCTTGGTTGAACCTATATCAATGGGTTTTTCGAAATCAGCCTACACCATATGCAAGCCCTTTAAGAAATCACGAAGTGATTTCTTTGGCTATGAAGGCAACTGAAAAATAATCCCCTTTAATAGGCAACGAAATAAGCCCTTTATAAGACCCTTGTCATTCCAGTCCTACAGTTTGATGCAGAGGAATAGACTTTGTTAAAAGAAAATAAGGTAACTCTGAGTTTAATACTCGATCAACGCCAACAAAAAAGGTAGGTTCCCCTTCATTGTCTACATATGGTAATTACTTACTTCCTTACTTAAGTGGCGCTACAGTTCGAAGTGAACCTGGACCTCAACTAACAAAACTCTCCAGTTAGTTCGGTCTTTAGCTAACTTCCTCCAGTTGTGCACTCCGAATCGATTGATGTCTCCTTTAACTTGTGTGCGCTACCTAAGCTGAGGTTTTCTCCTATTGCATTGTCCCTACGAGTTAGATTCGAAATTCTGCGGGCCGGAACATTGTCGTCCATTTCCCTCTCATAACCTAGTTATCTCAGGCGCATGACACGTAGTTTTCTGACTAAGTCAATGTCGCCGTAAGACTTGTATACGAGATTTCGTCGTTGAATCTTCTCCTTCAAAGCCAGTCAATGCAAATGGGACCGAATATCTCACAAAGAATTTTCTCTCGAAAGGTTGGAGGATATCTTCATCCGCTTTCGATAGGATACAAGCTTCTGCGCCATTAAGTAGGATTGATCAAGGTTTTATATAGAGTCTTCTTAGTTTATCGGGATAGGATCTCATTACTCAATTCCATTCTTAGCCCATAGAAACAGTGATCGGCAAGAGGTGTTCTTTATTTTATTTCTGTTGAAGTGTTGTTGAAAGAATTCATAGCAGAGTTAAAGTCCGTCGCTACCGCAAAACTATAGCTGTCTATTGTCGCGTTCTATCTACTCGTAACTCGTTAATATTATGTGGCCCTTCTTGTTGACAGCATTTACATGGTTTTGCCTTCATTTACCGGCAAACCCATTTTGGCAGCTTCCGTTTAAATACTTGTGAACGTACCGGTGACGGGCCTCACAGTTCTCCCAATTATGTTGATACCATCGGCGTATGCTAGTAGTTGTACATATTTTTAGAAGATTATGTCTATAGTGTTCACATGTGAGTTCCGCATGATTTTTTCAGAAGAAGTCACAAGACAGCGCATCGCCTTGTCTAAAACCATTTTTGACATCAAAGATCTCGATTAAGCTGTCACCGACCTTGACGGAGTATCAAGCGTTCTCCATCGTCATTGTGCACAGACGGACGACTTTGACGACGGGTTTCAAACATTCACACAATATCCGATGTTGAAGAGACTTAAACGTCTATAGTTGGGGCAGTCGAGTATTAATCCTTGTGTTTCCGGCATATGGTTTTTAGATTCCATTCATCAGGCATACATCTTTCAAACCAGATATGAGAAATGAGTTGGTGTATGTTCTATATCAATTCATTTCCAGCAGCTGTGAATAACTCGGCCGATAAGCCATCAGGTTCAGCAACCTTGTTGGATTGAGGCTTACATATTGCTATTTTTACTCCATTTTGGTCAGGATGGAAGTTCGAAGAAAGGATTGTCGTCTAAATTGAATGGTCCATTGTGTTGGTTTTGTCGCTGTTATAAACTCTGCAGGAAAAGCGTACCGACTCAGTACCGACTGTGACTCTGTAACAAATTTACCTGACATTTTGGATTGCATCTCCTGTTGATTTACCCGAGATAGCCGTATTATTTGACGAAATCGGCAAATCTCAACTATCTTAATTGTGTGTGACGTCACCTTGACAGAACCGTAGTTATCGCAGTTTGGCGTATCGCCCTTTCCTTTGTGCAAAGAAAGAAGATAAGTTTGGAGATAAGAACACTGAGCCAACAGAACCCGATGTCTCCCATCTTTTCCAGAACTCACATCTCAACATATAGTTGACCGTGTTTTTAACTTTTTCGACTGTAATGCCAGATTCTTCGTCATAGTCAAGAACGGTCCTTGGAAAGTACACTCTTTATTCAAAAGTCATTCACAATACTGTCGCCATCTGTGGAGAATCTTTTTGTCTACCACAGAAAGCTGGCCTTGAGCATTGTTAATGAAATTGGAGAACGAATCTTGTAAGCATTTTTTTTTCTCTGGGCGGCTCTATCGTAGATAGTTGTTCCCTTATTGAAGTTGTTTTGTCGAAGCTCCAAATGTAGGAGACGATATTTCCTGCTACTCCCAATAGAGGCCGTCCATATTTTTGCTTGAAATTTGACGCACTTCTGCTCCGGGAGACCTTTGCATCAGCTATATATAACCTTAAGGCGAGTGCTTCCATCTCTGTTAGTAGATAAGCACTTTAGCCAAGCCTTGAAAGCCGTTTTCTTTTCCCATATAACCACTTCTGTCCACCACCATACTTTTTGTGTCTTGGAAAGGGCCTTTCGACTATTGAGACTATTTAGCCCGATTTTAGTTTTTGAAATTAAAATCGATTTTAAGAAATTTTATTTACCATACTTTAACACGCCTGGTACACCCGTCATAGACACAATTTTAGAATCCCGGTACCCTAAAGCAAATAATATAAGTGCTCTTGCACTTATTTCAAATAAAAAATGATAGTGGGATAGTGCAATGGTTACGTCTGAGTATCGGACACGAAGTTGGCGAATGGGGTCGTTCTCTACATCGTTTTCTCTCTGGGTTCAAACTTTTCGGGCCGGGGCGAAGGTCCCCATGTATTTATCTCTGGTTATCGGTGCTTTTTAGCAAACCTGTTGAAAGGTCTCCTCCATACACCATTAATGAAAATGGTACCGAATATTTCCCAAAGAACTTTTCTCTCGAATGCCCCGAACCCATTTTAATCCATTATCGTCAGATTCAAAGCCTTTGTGTCGTAAAGCTGGATTGGGATGATCAGGCTGAGAGGATTCTACTACTTAATTTCCTTCTATGCCGAAAGAATCAGCGATTCTTCGCACAATTTCCACGAAGCATTAAGCACGAATTCTATTTTTGCCGCTACTGCTTCAATAGCTCTAAACACTTTGTTGACAGCTCGCTAAAGCAAGTAAACTGACTTTTAAAGCCGCTGCTTCTCGAGTTGACTTGACTATTTCGGACAATTTTTTCAAGAACGATCATAAAAAAATCACACGACAATGCAACGCCTTATTCCTTTCCTGACATGGAATGTCTTGGTTTTGTCATTAGGATAAGGAAGAGTGTGCATTTTCCGTCGTATTCCTGGACAGTCGAATGAGCTTGACAGAAATACCTGTCATGTCTCTGTATAGATCACGTCTATAGTAGCTGTCATATGTGTCTTTGAAATCAGTGAATAGGTGGTCTTCGTCGAACACCACCGCTCTTGCTTTTTTTCCAAGATCTGTAAAAAATTTATGTGTGGTGGAAAAGAACTTTTACCAGTGAGCATTGTTTTGAAGCCTAGGCAGCTTTTTCTCTTCGATCATATAGCATGCTTCAGCCTAGACCATTTGATCCATGCTCAGCCTGTCTGGAGTGCCAGCCAGAGAGCTGCACTCGTCATCATTTAAACAAGAAAATCATTTTTTTTATAGAGAAACCAGTAATAATTTCAACCTGAGCCTTTTTTATTAAAGAAAATTCTCATTCGTCCTCTTAAATTTTAAACGTAGGGATTTCCTAACAAGATTAGAATCTCCCATCCCTAATTATGGGAATCCCATATCCATCTTCAACTTAAATCTTGCACCTTTTACCTCATGAAATGGATTACGCCCTGCTAAAACCCTCATTACCATACATCTTCATCTCTGTAGTCTGCTGACCTCATTTGTAAAAAGGACCTTTATTCCTGAAGTACAGCTAATTATATGCCTTGCCACAGATCAACCACAACGAATGCAACTGGCTATGTTTGATGTGCCTATTCTATCTCTGTTGCAATGGACAGCATATTTCTTTGAAGAACTACCTGACTCAACATAAAGTTAAAAAAACATCTGAAAGGAGAAAATAATAAAAAAAAAAAAAAAATTAACACAAAACTGACATTTTAATAACACCTTGAAGGATCTCAACACCACCGCGAAGATTTACAAAAGAATCACCGCTCTGTGTATGAAAGATTTCATAAAAATAAAATAAAAATAAGTTGCACCGCCATAATTAGGTGCCAGATACACCACGAGCAGGTGATTCACTTTGGTTACCTGGCTATATCTACCTGAAATCTAACATCACAACCACCATCACTACAACCGCGTTGCCACAGAACTGTCGGCGACACTCTATCGAAATGAAATGGACGCAGGCAAACATAAAAGCGGACGATTCCAAGTCACGAGGATAAAGCGATGCCGCAAATAAGCGTTAGAGCATCAAATAGACAAACAAGATACAAGGACTGGCGGATGACATAAAACAAGAAAATCAGGAAACACTGTTTGTGAAAGACAAGACCTAAGAGCAGAACTGAGACCCAGAGAAGGTATGTAAATGTGTTTTTTATTTATTTTTTCTTTTAATCAACCAACAGCACGTTTGTCATCCTTTTTGTCAAGTGGCAAACAGGATGTGTGTAAGAGTAAATTTTAGATCACAAATTCACGGATAACTCCTTATGTCAGAAACTAAGAAAGTGTTGGATAATAAAGTTTGTCGGCACAGGTCATCCTCATGTGACGTTTCATTGACAAAAAGTGTTAGTTGCTTGGTATACGAGTAGTATGTAAGCTACAGTTGAGCTAAAATAGGATTGAAACATACAATCGTTGGAAAAGTAACCGTTTATCCATTTAAATCAATCGGAGAAATCAGTTTCTGCCAAAATTACACAAGGTGACTGGATAAGTCGATGACTAAGACGAATTTATCCTAATCCTTCTTAGCGCTATTCTGCCAAGTTGTCTTTGTATCCTGTGACTTGATGGAGCTTGTTTAATACTCGGGATAGTAACACTAATTTGGACTACGCCCAAACTAAATTCGATTTAGTGTTTTTTAATGGAACTTCGCTTCCACTCCGGCGCTTAGAAACTTCACAGCTTTCTATTTGGTTCTAGATGAGAAGTACTCGTATAACTACAATCTTTCTTCCTTACCCGTATTCCAACTTTGGATTCGTGCAGTTAGTGGAAAGTGCTATCAAGATCCGAAAAAAAATGCTTCGACAGTGTGTTTTTGGAGTCAAGAACTAGGTGTTATGGATATACAGGGTGTCCCAGTTTATGCTTCCGTCATGATAGCTGAAGATTCCCCAAGTTATGGCGAACAAAATATTTTATTGCAGGGGGGGCTATTTTCACCACCCACCAAATTATAGGCCGTTAAAATGAAGAACCTCTGATTTCTAGGTAAAAATCCTTAAAAGACTGCAGCTTTCCAACGGATTCAGCTTAAGAAACCGTTGTGCCTATTTTTGAAAGAGTTTGATGAACGCTAGCCAAAATTATGGCTTTTTAAAGCTAAAATTTTGGAAAATTATGGGACTAATTTCATTAGAAAAATGCGTTTATCTCAAAATTTTCAACTCTTAGGTTAGTTTTTTTTATTAAAACTTTTGTCTTCTCTTCATTATCTACGATTTTTATGTATGACTTTTCGACCTACGAACAACGGAAATTATTGCAAACCACTATTTTATGCAAATGGGTCACAAAATAAATATAAAATTGACCAAAAGCTGTCAGTTACCGAGTAAAACAAAGTTGGAGAACTAAGCCAACGGTAAATTTTTCGCTATTTTGTGGAATGTTTTTGTTTAATTCGGTGACAATCTTTGAAATGTGGCGATGTTACTTAATTTACTGATTAAGAGTGAACGAGTAAAGTGTTTAGCAGATGTTTAAGATCGGCGAATTCGCCGATATACATATATTTTATTGACGGTTTCTGTAATGGGGATGCAGGGTTACCTAGATTAGAGTACCAACGACGATATACTATACTTTTTACCGCCTTTCAACCGACGGCTCAGCATATGGGTTAAGAAGAAAAAGATTGTCCAACATAACAGCAGCAGAAGAGGAAAAAAGAATTTAAATGCTGTAATAATGCAGCCATCTATTAGCACCAGAAGGCTTACAGCACAGTTGCAAACTTCAAGAACTCTAATGTATAGAGTTCTTCAAGCCAACCGCGTTTACCTCTTTCATTATACGCCCGTACAGGAACTTTTGCCAGGGGACTTCCAAAAAAGGATTGAATTTTACCAATGGATGCTGTATCAACAAGATAAGAATGAGCAGTCTATTCAAAAACTTTTATGGACTGACGAAGCCCAGTTTACGAGAAATTCCCACTATTGGTGGGAACAACAATTACAACTTACCACGAACAACATCTACGCAAAGATAAAGATTCAGTTGAAATGCAGATATTTTTCTTAACTGTATACCCTTTTACAGAAGGTTTAACGTGAATGTCTGGGCTGGCATATTGGGTAGTACTTTAATCGGGCCATTCATACTTCCACATGTCCTAAATTCAACATTCATATTTAGAATTTTTGAGAGACCAGTTACCGGAACTCCTGGAAAATGTTCCTCTTGCTCAGATGCAAAGAATGGTTTTAAAATACTTTGGAGCTCCTTGCCATTGTAGCAATATAATTTCGTTTTTAAATCAAAAATTTAATAGACCGTGGATTGGTCGATTTGGTGCTTTTGCTTGGCCACCTAGATCTTCTGACCTAACTCCAATGGATTTTTTTTTTCCTGCGGAGCCATAAAAGGGTTTTATTTTTCAGGGTTTACTTGACTGAGATTTCAAGTCGGGAAGAGCTCCAAGAGAGAATAAATATAGTGGCAGAGGAACTAAGAGGCATTTTAACAAACATTAATTTGCAGTCTGAATTCATCAAACGCGCTAGAACGTGCATCCAAAGGCACGGGTAATATTTCGAAAATTTACTATAAAAGCGTTTTGAAATTTTAAAGCGTAATGGTCCTTTTTAGGATCACAACAACAAATTAAAGGGAAAGGTCGTTTGCAATAATTTCCGTTGTTCGTAGGTGGAAAAGTCAAACATAAAAAAAGGAATTATGAAAAGGAGACAACACTTTTGGTAAAAAAAGTTAACATAAAAGTTAAAAATTTCGAAATAAACGCACTTTTCTGATAAAATTGGTCCAACGATTTTTCAAAATTTTAACTTTAAAAAGACATAATTTTGGCTAGCGTTAATCAAACTTGATGTAATTTTCGTATTTTATGCACACTGAAATTCTTTTTCAAAAATAAGCACAGCGGTTTTTTAAGCTGAATTAGAATTAGAAAGCTACGGCCTTTTTAAGAAGTTTTACCTCGAAATCAAAAGTTCTTCACTTTAACGGTCTATAACTTGCAGGGGGGTGAAAATAGACCCCCCCGGCAATATAATTTTTTGTTCACCATAACTTCAGGAATCTTCAGCTATCAGGATGAAAACCTAAACTGGGACACCCTGTATGTAGATATTCAATTAGGGAAGGCCAAATAGGAGAAATCGTGATCCTAATCTATGTACACCCTGACTGATTTGAACTGCAACCAACTTCAGACTGCTATAATTTCCAAACCGTTCATTACTGTGAGCTCAAATTTTGACACATGACAGATCATTTTATTATTTACAAGCTTTTTAAACGATTTGCGTCTCAGTTGTGTTGAAAAATTTTTATCCGCTATGGAATTCAAATGTGATATAGTAGTGTGATTGCTTTATATTTGGCTGGAAAGCCACAAATAGCTATCGTTAGAGCCCTCCAGCACCTCAACGTGAATAAATCATTTGTGTCGCGAACCATATCTCGTTACCGTGATACTGGCAACGTTGCAAAACGCCATGGAGGTGGTCATAAAGAAACAGCAACATCGGCAGAAATGGTTCGGAAAGTGAAGGCTCGAATTGAGCGAAATTCGGGACGAATTTCCAACATATCGTCGGAACGGATGTAACATATACTAAAAAATGATCTTGGGATCAAGCACAAAAAGCACATTGCAACAGAAAAAAGTTAGAGTCGAAAGAGCGAAGGAGTTGCTACGCTTACACGAAAGTAGTGAGTTACCGAATTGTTTTTCCGATGAGTCGCCATTTGTTATCGAGCAATATGTCAACAAACAAAATGACCGATTTCACTTGCCAGAGAAGTCGTTCGAAAATTTACACCCTCAGATAGCCACCATAAAGCAGGCAGCACCGACGGTGATGGTTTGGGCCACCATAAACGCCGATGGTCGCTCTCGCTCGTATTTTTAAACCGTGGCGTCAAAATTAATGCGATCGTATTGAAGCCTTGGAAATACAATTATTTCGGTCGGAGATCGTGAACACTTCAACAAGACTCGGCACCGTCTCACAAAACGCGCGTCAACCAAGATTGGTTGACAATAGATTGCGAATTCTCCGGATGCAAATCCGTTGGATTTCTCTGTCTGGGGTATTTTAAAGGCGAATGTTGACACTAAGGAATACCAAAGTTTGGACCACTTCAAACAAGCACTTCGCCGGGAATGAGCCAAAATACCGCAAAGACACTTGCGTGTAGCGTGCGATGCTTTTTTCGGCCGTCTCAAGGCCATTATTCGCGCCAAAGGTGGACATATTGAAAACTACTGATACAATTTGAAAATTGATGTATTTTCCAACATTTTTTGCTTTGGCGCAATAAAATTTAACAAAAAATTAAAAAAATATAGCATTTTAAAAATATTTGTGTTTTTTTTTTTTATTCTTAACCCAATTACTACCACTGTACCCGCTTGAGTACAAAAAAATTTAACAACTTTATGATTTTACCGTTGCTCTTATTCAAATTTGTTTTGATGAAATTTTGAATTTTTTTTTGTTTGTCGATGTGTTTTCAATAAGTAGGAGTGCAGTTTACTGTAAAAAATATAAAGCGATCATTTTTTTTACTACTCCGTCTCAGATGCGATTTCGTTTTTTATCAATTTTCTATTTATTTCATTGGAAAAAGTTCAAAAAAGGAAAATAAAATCGTATACAAGTAAAAAATAAAGTGTTCATATATTTTGCCGCTAGGTAAGCACGCGTAAAGTTAGGTGTACCCGTTCGGGTACAATGGGAAAATCTGACTTTTTTTTGAATAGATTTCAAAGCAATCTCGTCATCATTATTTTATGGAAGGAGATTCGATAATCTTCCAGATGCAACTAATGCAATCGAAGAAGATGATCATAACGCTGCGTTTGACATTGCATTTATACCACCAGATGCAGATTACAAAATAGACGAGGAGAAAATAGAAACGGAAAATGTACATAACGACCACATACCCAATGATGTTCCAGGTATGAGGATTTCGATAGCGAGGATGAAGTTCCTTAATCAGTCGTCAGAGCCTCAAAAACTGAGCAATATCAAACCCAACCACAGTGGTCCAAAAGAGATGCTAATATGAAATACGAAACAAAATGAATATGACATGTGATTTAGACACTAAGTCTTCAGTCGAAATATTTGAAATGCTATATGATAATGAGGTAAAAGAATTAAACTTGAATCAAACTAGACTTTATGCTTCTCAACATAACGATCATAGCCTCAATCACCAAAAAGAAGAGTTGGAAATTTTCATAGGAGTTATGTTCTAACATATAGTGGTTACCATTAAATGCCCAGGGAGTCCATGTATTGGAAATCGTTTTTATAAGATAAAAAAATATATTTATTTCGCAAATAACAATCAACTAGATGCTCAAGACAAAATGGCAAAGCTCAGACCTCTTATTAATCTTTTGTGCCAAAAATATCAACAATGGGGCTTCATGCACGAAAAATTAGCCATGATAAAGTATTTTGGCCACCATTCTTCAAAACAGTTTATAAGAGGAAACCTGTTCGTTTTGGTTTCAAGAACTGGATGCTGACAAGTAGTTGTGACTAGCTTTACAACTTTGATACAGATTGTGGTGCAAGAAATGTGAACGCTGATTTGTTAAAAATGCCACTGGGATCTCGAGTTGTGCTTGAGCTTCTAGAAAAAGTTCAACTTCCATCTGACCACATAATTTATGTTGACAAATATTTTACTTCTCATGAGCTTTTGCGATTTCTGAGAGGGAAGGGTTTCAGAGCAACTGGAACAGTAAGAGAAAGCCGAAAAAGGAAATTCCCATTGAAGCTAAAAAAGAATTCAAAAAGAAGAGACGAGGACGTAAATAATAATATTCTTTTTGTAAGGTGGAATGACAAGAGTGTTGTCACCATGGGCACAAACTTTGATACCATCCAACATACGGATTTTGTCAAAAGTTGGTCATCAGTAGAAAAAAGAAAAGTTTTCATTCAGCAGCTGAATCTTATTGCGGATTATTGTATAATAAAGGTATGGGTGGCGTTGATTTACACGATCAGTGTGTCAATGCCTATAAAATCAAAATTTGAGGCCGCTTTTTACGTCCACGCTAAGCTCAAAGTTGGTGAACGCTGGGAAACTTTATAAAATCGCAGCAGATTCCGCTCGATATTATCTTAGAAGATATACAATTCTACAACCTTCGACATCAAAACGGTCCATATGTGCAGGCGTTGCTTTGACCGAAAGTTATCATTTTCCTAAGAGAATTGAAAAGGCTGCAAACTATGTCACATGAGAGTCAGATCGGCTTGTGAGTTCTGCAACATGTTCTGTGTCTCGAAAAAGAATGCTTTAAAAAATTCCATTTAAAAAATTATCAATCATAGGTGAGGCGGAAAGTAACTTTCTGGGGAATAAACAAAAAATCTTGATCCTGTCCGAAAAGCAATTTTCCGGAAGTTCTGAAAAATATTCCTCCGTGGCGTCGATGATTTCCACGCGTGAGCTGAATTTTTTATTGATGAGCCATCTTTCGAGGTTTGGTAAGATATAACAATACGAGGGAGCCAAATTGAGCGAATACGGTGGATGCGACAGCAATTGGAGCCGTAAATCATCGATTTTAGCCGTGGTTGCGATGCTCTTGTGCGTTTTCGGCCTTAAATCACTACAATAATGCACAGTAATACTCGCTGTTGATGGTTTTTATTTTTTCGAGGTAATCCACGAAGAGTATGCTATGAGAATCATGGAAAACCGACGCATAATCTTTTCGACCCATCAAGCCTCCCTCGGCTGCTTCGGAGCACTCGTGCCGGCTTCAATCCATTGCCGCGCACTCATTATGTTCTCTGGTGCTCAACAGTTACCAATCGAGTTACCAATAACTTTTTTATATGCAGAATATTGCCCAAAATATGTCATGTGCACTCAGTACTAATCTTTGTGGTATCTGCTATCTCGCACGACTTCACTTTCCGGTCAGCAAACACCATTTCATGTATTTTTCTGACATTGTCATCTGTAACCGCATCGGAGGGCCTGCCGCTGTAGACTTGATCGGTAGTGGAGTTGCGGCCATCACGAAACTGTCGAATCCAATATTTGACGCTATAATCTGACGGAGCATTAGCCCCATAATATTTATCCAACTTTTCTTTTGTCTCCTTCGCCGTTTTGCCTCTCAAGAAATAACGTTTTATGAGAGAACGAAAATCGTTTTTGTCCATACTCAACATGATGCCAAACACGTCAACAACAATCAGCTGTCAAAACAAAACGAAATACAGTATCGCACTGAAATTTGGCATGTCTGCCTAAGTATGAACGGATTTCAAGGCACCTTAACCTTTCTTGCAGTAGCAGCGCATTCTTGCAGTCAAGGAGATTACCTTTCACCCTACCAATATGTTCCCATTGTACCTGTTTGGGTACAGCTTGAATACAGTAGTTCCTTCATTTTAAAAAAAAATATATATTTTTGTATTCTCTTAACACTATTCAATAAAGTTATGTTCCCAAATATTTGAAATTTTACTTTTAAATGTCTTCGGGAATAAATGGGTTAATGACGATTGATGGTTAGTGACGATTCAAAACATTTTCTATCCAATCCTCTCTTTAAGTTATCTATGGTCTATGGTCTTCCCTCGAGTTCTCTCTTCACCAAATAATGATCAGTTGTTTATTAACATCATGTGCCAAATTAGTGATTTAAGCAACGAGATAACCAATTCACGCGCGCTGTTAAACGAAATTGCTTATAACATCCGGATAACTTCCAGTAAAATCGACGATATGCCGGTGCAATCCCAGCCTTTGCCGCATGTATCATACATGGTAGGGTCATCATGGGTCATCTTATCCTCAACTACAACTCTCACCAGAAATTGATGCTACTAAACAAACTTCTGAACCAACAATTTTATGATTCGGAATCTTATAGAAACTTTCGGAGTGGAACAAAAGAATAAAAATGTTAAACAATTTCAACAAAGCTAAATCATTTACCTGTACACTAGTTTTAAGTCCAATATAAAGAAAACAGTAATTTAAAATCTACTACACCTAGAAAACAGAACCGTGATAACATTAAGTCTAACCTTATACCCAATTCCTAACAAACATAAACATATAAACCAATTCCTAACAAACAAGCTCCTGATCTAAACAGGGACATTTTCTTTCTTCATTCCTTCTTTACTTCATACTTTACCATCTAACTCAATTCCCAAACATGTAACTTTTAATCTTGATCCTCCTCCCGGTCCTTCAAAAAATCCAACAACACTCAATCAAAAACGGCTTACCCTAACTTTATTCACTCTCATATTGTAAATCCCTCCAGATTTTCTACTCTAGACTACCACCCCGATACAACACCACTTTCTTTTTTAGACCCCATCCTTCCTCCAAGTTAACCAAGCACCCTACCGATTCAAAAGTGGATGGCCGGTATGTTTTCTCTCAATTCAGAGACAGTATATGATATGATATTGTTCGTTTATATATCCCCTATCTACATAATAAGGCAGACTCTGTCTGACGGTATAACGAAAACCAATGCTTTCCATTCTGCAAGAAAGCAGATTTTTATTCGTTTACATGAGCAATTATATATGACTCCTGATAATGTGGCTGATGATCTCCCTTCTTTTGCCACAACGTAAGTTGCCAACGCATACTACACCTTCAGAGAACACGGTCTAGTTTCAAAAACTATTATCGCTCCTAATCCGCCACTCAATTCTTTGCTGAAGCTCCTCCTGAACAACCTCCTTAGTATGGCCAATTTTAACTTTCTCTACGATAATCCTAATCTTACGGTTAACAATGCTCTCGCATGCATTTATACCAAAATATTCAAATGTCCCAATCAGTACCTTTTTTACCCAAAAAGAATCCCTCATCGTAATCACCCTGGTATAATTAAGATCTGCGATATCTTCGTATACTTACTTAAAATCGCATTCCGATGCTGATTTCTTCTACTATAGTACCAGTCTGTTTAAACTCTCTATGATAACTATTTAAACCGAATGGGCCACACACTCATTTCCGACCCCAAACGATCGGATAACCATCCATCATCTCTGAATTTTCTTGAAAAGTCCTCGGTCAATCCCCAAATTATTGAAAATCTCTTCGCAAAGCTTTGTAGCTTGGGTTCAATCAAATTTAAATGAATGACATTACTATGTTCTACTTAGGTTCATAGTTTCTGATCCAATTAAAGCATTTTCTGGTGTCCCTCAAGGCAGCCACCTCGGTCCCTTATTATTTATTCTAACAATTAATTATGTCGATTGCTCTTACTTCACTTCGCCTCTAACTGATCTTTAACCTGCCCGTTCCATTAGTGAGTGAGTTGCGTGATTTAGGTGTTATCTGTTAGGCCTCTTCTTGAATATGCAAGCCATGTTTGTTCACCCTACTACAGAACTCATATCTTCCAGATAGGAGCAGTTCAACTCACGCACCCTTTACGTGTTTTTCGCTGGGATGGTAGCCAAAACTTACCACCATATAATGATAGGTTGAAATTTATAAATTTACAAACCCTTTCTATACGCCGCAAAGTTGCCGATATTCTCTTTATTTATCAGACCATGGTTGGTAATATTGATTGCCCTTCATTCCTTCAACTTATATCTTTTAACACAAACCCACGCAATCAGAGGCTTGTACCGCTTTTCCGACTTAATCTTCATAGAACGAATTACGGATATCTGGAGCGAATGTCTAGAATGATTCGTCAAGTTAACGCTATTCTGCCTATCTTCGACTACCACCTCAGCAAACTCTCCCTCAAAAACATTCTTATTTCCACCTATGCCTCACGTCCTAACTTTCCTTAATTGCTCCCACCCTGTTGTTTTAAGTGAAATTGTTAGTTTTAAGAATATGCTTGCAATAAGCCTTAATAAATCTGTCCAGGGTTGACCCGGACGTCAACTTAACTACTTCAAATGTGACTTCCTTAGCCACTTCGAATCGGTACTCGTATATAAGCCATTAAAATTTGGCGTAGTTCAGGTTATTTTCTATTTTGATGATTGGTATTTGGTCGTACTTTTATTGACTTTGATTGCTGTAGACGCTATTATAACGACTAAGTCTACAAATAACTTATTTTACCACGCTAATATTCTTAATATATTAGGAACCCACATCGATTACACCATACATAAACTTGACAAAGACTTTCTTGCAAGCTTTCCCTCTAGATCCCTCTGAGAGGAAGATGCTTTCATCCACAGAAGTGGATAGACACTTCTACAGATGGATTTAAAACCGATAGCGGGGTTGGTGGCGGTGTTTTCTTAGATAAGCTAAATCAAAGTCTCTCCTTCCGTCTTCCAAATCACTTTTGCGTGTTCCAGGCGGAAATTTTAACGATTAAGGAAGCTCTGTCCTGGCTGAAGAAAAACGTGATATCTCCAAAGGACATTCGCATTTTTTTGGATAGTCAGGCCGCTATCAAGTCCCTCGGTTTCACTAAGTTCTAAAACCGCACTTGAATGCCGATCATCTCTTACGGAGATGGCAGAGCAATTCAACTTTGTTGGGTGCCGGGCCACAGAGACATTCCAGGGAATTGTAAGGCCGACTAACTCGCCAAAATTGGAACTACTCTACGACTAGGTATACTAGTCGCTACGTGCAAGCTATTGTTTAAGCTGAATGCTAATAAAAGAACAGACCTTAGATAGACTGGTTGGCCAACATGTCTAGCGACTAAACAGATCTGGCCAGAACTAGATCTTAATCGCTCTAAGAGTCTGATTCTTCTAAATAGGGAACATCTCAGCGCCATTGTAGTTATCATCACTAGACACTGCCTTATAGGCAAGTATTCAAGACGGCTTGACACTTTTACGAACGATTTCTGTAGAAGCTGCATGGACGAGAAGGAAGAGGAAACAATCATCTGTACAGGTCCAACTCTTTCCCAGAGAAGAAAACTTCACCTAGGAGCTTTCTTCTACAATGACTTAAACGATCCAAATAATACAAACGTTAGCAGTCTCCTGCGCTGCATCATAAACTTAAATTGGTTCCATGAGTAAGAGGATCATAGATACAAGTGGCAGCACAACGAGCGAATAGGCCTAAACTGGTTGGTTTCCAACAGCCATTCTCACTTATCTACTATAACGACTTAGAGCGGCAGGCTATGATGTCGGTAAAATTTGTATATCCCAACTCCCGAAAGGACTTGTATTGTCCTAGACAGATTACGTATCTTTCTATTTCGATAAGGATTTGGATTTTGATTCGACTCACAGAGTACTGTGAGTTTTCCTGCGCAAATTCTTCCAGTTCCGCTTTCCGAATTTGTAACTCTCAGATAGTTATTAACCTGGAAGATTGCTTAGATCCTTTATTTTAAGCCAGATTCTGTTTCGTATCCTTGTTTTGTCTTACTATTTTGTGCGATTGTATGTCAGATTTTACAATTAAACGCACATATGATGAGCAATCATTACCTAGAGCACCTTTTTGGTGGCGGATGGTAGCGCACGATGGTCCCAACTTTCTTCTTATGTTGTAATACTGGATACACTGGTTGTTTCCATTTGCTGGACATGAATGGACTTTAAAAAATTATGCTCAGTGTAAGGTTTCGCTCTTGATCAGAATGAAGTATGGATAGCAATATCTAAATTAAAATCCAACAAATGAGCTGTGCCTGATGGCCTGCTGAACTAGGTGTTCAAAGCTGCTGGAAATGATTTGGTTAGAAGAGTGTATGACCGATGAATGGAATCTCAGCATCGTATGCCCAAGTCACAAAAAATATCTTCTAAACTACGCCATATGCCGCATACAGGATCTTATCTGCCATATTGTGTGAAAGTCTGAAACCCTTCGCCAACAACCTGATTTTCACATTCCGGCAGATCCTGGAAAAAACTCAAGAAGTCCTAATTGATAGCCACCATCGAATAGCACTTATATGATATATGTAGAGCCATGTCTAGTGTTGGCATCCCTGCCAAGCTCGTCCGTCTGTGCAGAATGACAATTAAAAACGCTCGCTGTTCCGTCGAAATAGGTAACGACTTAATCTAGACCTTGAGCACTGGTGATACAATATTTCAAAAGTCTGATGATATCGACACAATTGAGAGAACACAGTGAACTGTCACCGGTGCATTCGCTAGTATTAAAACAGAAGAGACAAAACCAAGTATATGTTGTCAACAAGAGAGGACAAAAAGCATCAACGAATTGAACAGATCGTCACAACACCTATAATTTCGAAATAGTAAGGCACTTTGTCTAGCTTGGCTCTGATCTGAATTCTAGCAACAAACCCTAAGTAACAATTAAACGAAGAACTACTCACCCCAATCTCTGTTTTTTGAGAAAAGAAGACAATTTAGTAGTAAGGCGCCATTCTAAAATACTAAGAAGACTCTATATAAGTCCTACTTTATGATGCAGAGGCATGGTAAATGAAGAATAGACCACTCAAGTTTTCTAAGCTAAAATCCAACAAAACAGCTGGGAATGATGATTTACCGTGACGTTTTGTCCTAGGCGTCGATGTTGTTTGTCATATTCTTAGTGTTTCCTTCGTTTATCATTAAACCCATCTTTACAGCTTTTGCTTCATTTTGATTCATTCTTGCCCATTCATCCCTTAACGGTTTGTATAAATAATCTTTTCAAATTCTCAGCTGCAGTTCTCTTATGAGGTCTCCTTCTTCGTCCTTGGAGTTTTTTTTTTAGGCTCTTCAACTTTGAGATGTTAGTTTTATTTTTTTGTGAAACTTTCGAACTTCGTTCTTCCAGTAGCACTTCTCTAAGGCCTCGATAGAGCGCTCTTCCTTTTTACTTCTGAGCACTGTGTTTCCCCTTTCTCTGCCACTCGTATAGCTCGCGAACGGCAATGGTTCAAGTCGATGTTGGGTGCTCGGACATCTAACACACTGGAGGAGTTCCGTGCGTCGATCGCAATATGACTAATTTTGTTGACGATTTGATAATTAGGAAACATCCAAGTTCCTTTATGGATATCGAGGTGTGGAAATCGTGTGCTGACTATAGCTACATTACGTCCTGCCAAAAAATCAATAAGCCTCTTTCGGTTTCCGAAAGTGATGGCGTGGAGGCTATACTCGTACTTTCCGACCGAATTTCTGCCTAGCTCGGCATTGAGATCGTGAAGAACGATCTGTCGCATGTCGAAGCGTGGGCGCTTGAGTTAGCGAATTTACCCTTTACGGAGATTGCCGTCAGATTCTGTTCTCTAAGTCTTCCTTTTATAACGACACCTTGCTGCGCCGGTTGTTTGTAAAATTCTCAATAGTAGATATCACACGTTAAGATCCTCTTTTTATCCGCGCCAGCTGTGGAGGATCTCCGCTAGTTGTTCGGCAGCACGTAGGGTTCAAACATTCCTTAGACAATCCGTTATTATCCAATGCTTTTAGCTGGTTCGTCACATTTGTTTAATATTTTCTGTATTGGGTTGTGATGCCTATGATGGCGTATGCCAGTATTAATATAAACTACAGGCCGAGCATGCTCCTGCTATCTGAAGAAGTTTTAGTGATCCCCTGCAACTGAAATAGTAAATATTTTCTCATGAACCTTCCGGGAACCAACTATGGGCAATAAGGTAAGCACTACGTTACGAACTTGATTGTTGCGCTCCTGGCTCAATTCAAGTTATGCGGCAGTCAGCAATCTTCCCGGTCAATCCCTGCACGGATTTACTCCTCATACGTTTTGATGTGAGTGTTTTTCCGGCTGCATCGGCCTTGGGATTGAAAAGTATTTGTTTTTCTCCATTTCTGACGCTTAGTGGTGTTGAAAGTTGCTCGTCAATCTCCACGTATACCTCCCCTTGTGTCGTCGCTTTTCACAATAATTTAACGCCCGCCTTCAGTTGAAGAATTTTATTCATATCCTTCTGGCCATATGAAGCCTTATGAACAGCTTTTCCTCGGCCGTTTTCCTAATATATTTAAGTATAGGGTTTTTTAATAACGACTTGACTTTTTTTTAAATAAAAGGCAAACCATTTCAGACATTTCAACAACTTTATTACTGGCTTGAAGTAAAATCAAAACATTTGTGAATGGAACTCGACTTCGTTCATATGGCCACCGCGGGCACGTTTGCAGCGGTCGATTCGTTGGACCCAATTTTCAACGACTGGGCCACACATTTCGGCCGAAACGGCCGCTATTTCGCGTTCAATGTTGGCTCAGAGCTCTTCCAACGTCGTCGGCAAATTGGCATAAACCAATGACTTAACGTAGCCCCACTGAAAATAGTCAAGCGGAGTTAAATCGCACGAACGAGGCGGCCAATCGACTGGCCCATGTCTTGAGATAACATGCTCACCATACTTACTCTTCAATAAATCGATTGTAGCGTGTGCTGTGTGGCTTGTGGCACCATCCTGTTGAAATCACATGTCGTCCAAGTACATATATTCCAATTCGGGCCAAAAATAATCGGTGATCATGGCGCGATAACGCTGACCATTCACAGTAACGTGACGATCGTTATCGTCGACGAAAAAATATGGCCCAATAACGCCGCCGGCATGCAAACCGCACCAAACAGTTATTTTTTGTGGATGAGGTGGTGATTCATGAAGCACATGTGGATTTTCACCCAACCAATAACGCATATTTTGCTTATTGACGAGCCCATTGAGCCAAAAATGAGCTTCGTCACTGAAGATGATTTTGCGATGAAATTCATCATCTTGGCGCATCTCCTCCAGAACCCAATCGGAGAACGTACGTCATACCATTTGAATGAATGGTCTATCGGCTTCAATTCTTGAGTCAGCTTGATCTTGTATGGGTGTAAACCAAGATCCTTACGCAAAATACGCCATGGAATTGACTAATTTGGATCGTTTGCTACGGACGTCTGAACGGCAGCGATATTTTCGACACTTCGACCAACCCGTTGTCTCACTGACACGACAATATCACACAATGAATACGTAGACTCAACTTGCACTAAACTTGTTATTTCCTGTCTAGCGGGCGAGAATTGCGACGGAAAATTGGAGTTACTGCTCTTAAAGTGCAGTCACCGACTCCGAAGATCTGTAGAAAATTTTCATAATTTACAGACGTTGCTCGTTAGTGTGCTTTACCATGATAAAAATGTTGAGTTTACTGAATAAATTGACAGTGACAGTTTGATGATTAGTCAAAGAGTGCGTTCACAAATTAAATTCAAAGTTGTCAAGTCCCTATTGGAAAACCCTATATTTATTGTAATGGTGGCATGTAGGCTTTTGGGTTCTTTTTCTCACCCCTTTCCCAAATACCGTTATTATTTTCTTTCAAATTTCTGATTTTTAAAGTAATTTTTCGCTCCCTCGGGTTTCCCATTATTTGCCGGCTGTGTTCTTTTCTTATTCGCTTTCCGGAATGGACTTAAGCTGAAGTTTTAAGCACGTTGTCCTCTTTCGTAGTACATTTCGATCGCTGATTGTTGCTGGTTTATCGGGAGCTCTACCTTATACCCTATTATTTTTAAGCGCTTCCCTAGATTTTGTTGAACATATAATTGGGTCTCAACGGCTCTCATTTTTCTCTCTGGTGTTTCATTCAATCTTTGGATCGAAGAAGGACCTTCTCCACGCAGTTTCTTCAACTTGAAGTGGTGCCTGGGATGCAGCTGAAGTGTCATAGCTTGTTGGCTGAGGCCCACATTCACCTCGGACTGTATTGCCACCCAAGTAAGAAAGTAAGTAAGTAAGTGAGTAAGTATTATCCTCATCGGCCCTCATTACCTGCCCATCTGCAATGTTATACACATTTCTTCCAGAATTGCTGTTTCCAGTACCTACTCCCATACATATGTACATATATGAAAGTTGCTAAAAGTAGGATCAAAGGATAGCTAGTACCGTTGATGAAATTAAACTTAAGTCCACTTGCAAACTCTTAAAATCTTCTTTTGTTTCATATGAATAGTTTTCTGACCACCTAACTGCTGAAACGTCGACTAGTAACTCAAAGTAATTGAATATAGTGAAAGTCTTTCCCACCCACTACGTGAATACGACAAAATTCGCAGAAAAATAATCGCCTACAGTAATGAGGTTGTCAACTTTCATCATCCACAGTCACGGATAAATCAACCCCATCCATCTATCCCCCAAACCATCTGCAAAATAAAGTACACCTTTGGCGCCTTTGGTCATCCCACCAAACTGGAATCAATCCGACTAACTGCCAATTCATCCGTCCCACCAACCGTAGACAAACGCAAGCTAAATTTGCAATTTCGCGCGGCTATTTGCATTGCCCCAGCAAAATTGCAGTCGAATGCACGCTGCTGAATTCCGCGAAATCGGATTAAGGTTAATGGATGTCCGTTATTGCGTACGTTTCATGTCCTGTGTATTTGGATGTTTGTATCATTGTGTCGTATATGTTTCATGTTTGTGTCATCTGACGTTTGTCGCATCAAATGCAAATGACTCGTACACAAACTTGCCACCCCGTCCTAAACTTAAATGTCAGTTAGAGAGGGAACTCCAATAGACAGGCAGACGCCCGTAATACGAAACGATGTCCAAATTGCGGGACAAATTTAGTGACCATTTGCCAAAATGACCAAAAGCTAAACTCATTCTGTTGGGTGCTTGTGGCAATCGTTAGAAATCGTCAATGACGCCAATGTTAGGGGTTGAATTATGGTGGAACGTGATAGGGGGAAGTGATACAGGAAAATACGTATACGAATTCGAAAATCTTATCGCGTTCACGTAACGCGAAAATTTCCAATTGAGCCGTTCGGATTTGAATTTGAATTTTGTTTTCTTTTTTCTTTGGACCGAATAGACGGAGGAAGGGCGTGGGCGCTGGTAGTATTTGTAGATGATTTGCATATTGTTATGGTAGCACCGGATTGGGAAATGTGTATTTTGGTTGCGCTGCCTGTTTCAGGCGATGCGGAGATTGTGGAAACAGGCAATCAAAAGTGGACATTTGGCACGGAAAGTGAAATTGAAAAAGTCAATTCCAGAGATTCTGTCATGTGATTGTGACGAGGATTTGAGAAATGGTTTGAGAGGTGGTATTCAGTATTAGAGCTGATTAAATCGACTGTTGGGATGTGATTTGTGAAGGTGAAGCCCGGAGAGAGAGATATTATTCTCGTGGACCATACTTAGAGACATTTGAAAATCGATTCTCTAGTATCTGACGATTTTGTGGTAGCATACTCCACGTAGCATTTTGTCGTACAAGTAGGAAACAAGCATTGATTTGGCATGTTATGGTTCCGGTTTTAGACATTGATTTTCTCTTAATTTGCGGAACAACTTAATCTTCTATGGCGATGCAAGTCGTAACAAGAACTACGATAATTCGATTTCACTAATGGAAGGGTCGAATTAATTTTCAACTTCCACATTACACCCACGATACGAGCACAAATATCCAAATCGATTCAAAAACAAACAAAAATGAGAAGGTTCAATATAAAGAAGGTCCAGCAGAAAGCTGTCAGAAAGTTGAATGATCAGCTACTCCAAAGTCTATCGTATTTCAGGGAGTTCAAAGCTTAAGAGGAAGCATGTTTTCTTTATGAAGAGTGAGCCAATAACTAGTGTGGAAGTTTTTATTAAATTAAACACACATTTATTGTGAAATCCAATGCAATATTTTGGAAAAAATAGCTGGTCAACATGTTGTGGGAACGTTCTTCATTTACTGTAATTGTCTCTCCAGCCTCATCTTCGAAAGAATACGAGCCAATGATGCCGCCAACCCTAATCCGCATTGTTTTTTCTCAAATCTTGTATTATTCCAGTCTCCAGAAACGACAATTTTGTTTATTTACGTACCCATCCATCCTTTATCTTTATCGGAAAAGATCAAATTCGATGACAAATTGTCCTGGCAAATTGTGGACGTAGACATCACACTCTGTTCTGTCGTTGTACAAGTCAAACGTCAGAAATTCATCCTTTAAAGATGCAAGCATCAGGGAATTCAACATCAACCCAAGCAGCTCCGAGTCTATCCGGCCCAAGATCTAATTTATGACCACCATCATCTATAACATGTATAGCTAGAGGTGATCGGACGATATTATTTGCCACAGCACGTGCATATACCAGCGGATCACCTTCACAAGAACGCCTAATTCGCATACTCTGCGATCCTGGATGGGAAGTAAGCTTTATTACAAATCTCTTAGCTAATCAATTACAGATTCACAGAATTAAGTGTGAGATGGCTGTGGAAGGCATTGGTGCACTTTCTAATATAATAATTACCCACAGTGCTTCGCTTCGACTCAAGTCGACCTACTCGGAATTCTCGTTAGACATTAACGCTTATATGATCCCATCAATTACGTCTATAACCTCCGCGGTGCACGTAGACTTCGGTCAATGGCAGCATTTGACAGGTCTTCAACTGGCCGATCCGAATTTTGGAACACCTGGTGAGATCGATGCACTTATAGGTTCGAATGTCTGGGGTTAGTGGTCAGAGGCGATATTGTCAGCGGTGAAGAAGACGAACCACATGCGCAACGTACCCGATTTCGATGGGTTGTCTTCCACCCAACTTCAACAGGACAAAAATTATCGCCAAGCCTTTGAACTCTTTTTGCCCAAGTGTCCGAGGAAGAGCAGAACTTAGAGAATCATATTCGCAACTTTTGGAAGCTCGAAGAGGTACCTGAAAACGATCCTAAAGAGGACGAATGTGAATGCATTTTCTCAACAACTCACTCACGCACTGGTGATGGAAAATGCATCGTTCGCATACCATTTCGCAGTGATCCAGAAAAACTTGGAGATTCGTATCAAGGTGCATTGCGTCAGTTTCACTGCCTTGAACGTCGACTGGCTAGCAACAACGATCGTCGTCGACATTTGCGAAAAAACATCATCAGTGCTGATGAATTAGCAGACCCAATGAAGATTATTCTTCGAATTGAGCAAGGCAAATCTTTTTCATCTGACATCCGTCAACTTCGTAATGGTTCAAGCTTGTCCAGTGCTAGTCGTTTGCTTCCGCTAAGCCCGTACTTGGATGAAGATGGAATTTTGAGAGTTGGTGGTCGTTTAAGCGAAGCATTGATTTCGACGATCGTCGATACCCAATTATTTTACCAAAGGCTGGTGACTTAATTTGGCTTCTTATTAAGTACGCACACGAGCGTACCTTTCATGGAGGCACGCAGCTCATGCTCCAGACACTTCGGAGTCGGTTTTGGATTCTGCAAGGCAGACAGGCAGTGAGAAGTTATATCCATAATTGTGTCATATGTCGACGTCATCGTGGAGCTACACTTACTCAACAAATGGCTTCGCTACCTAGACAACAGGTTTTGCCCACTCGACCATTTTCGGCTTCTGGTGTTGACTATTGCGCTCCATTTGCCCTTCGATGTGGAACTAAACGATCTAGAGTGACTGTTAAGGCTTATTTGGTGATCTTTATATGTATGATAACCAAGGCTGTCCATATTGAGTTGGTGGACGATTTATCTTCTCAAGCGTTTTTTGGATGCCTTCACGCGCTTCACGGGTCGACGTGAGCCCTGCCTTGACCTCTACAGTGACAACGGCACAGCGTTGGTAGGTGCCAACCGAGCTTTGCAAGAAGATTTAAGTGCGTGGTCCAGTGAACTAAACCAACAGACACTAGCAAATCCTGGAACTAGATGGCATTTTATAGCCCTCTGTGCACCCCATCAAGGTGGCTTATGGGAAGCCGCGGTTAAGTCAGCAAAACGACATCTGCTTCGCTTAGTTGGGGGACAACATTTGTGGTATAGCCAGCTACAAACGTTGGCCGTTCGCATCGGGGCATGTCTAAGCTCCCGTCCACTCGTACCGCTGCACGACGATCCAGAGGACAAATTTGCCCTAACTCCTTGAGATTTTCTTATTGACTGCGGACGCAAAAAGGAAGCACGGTGACGGGTTCCCTAGGTGGTGATCTGAAGGTAATAAGATGATGTTCGTATAGTACAGAAAGCTACAGACATGGAAAGGACACTTTGGAGTATGATAACAATCGACTTTCAAGATTAAATCCTAGCACCTCTAGGTAAGTGAGTAGAATTTACAAGAGGTAGGCATGCCTATCTTAAGAGGCGAATAAATTCCAAATTTTCAAATTTTTTGAAAAAAAGTTAAACAAGAGTAAATTATGCAATGAAAAAAACTAACAATATACCTACCCAAATAGTACGTTAGGTAAACTGCTAAGTCCACCCATGGATTCTGGGGGAACCTTTCATAGAGAATCGTAAAATGGAAAGAACACCACCATCCCAATCAACAAACTCTTTCCATGCACATCTGAACTTGAAAATACTAGAAGTTGTCAACATGCTTAAGTAAGATGGATGTTCAAAAAGTAATTTGACTTTTAAAATATTGCGAATTTGCATCAAATTTTGTGTAAAAAATGGAACCACGTGCTCTAAAACACTCTGCTCTAAGTAAAAAAAAAGGTTTACAAGTGGTACAAGCTCTTCCAAGATGGGTGAGAAGATGCCAATGACGAACCTCGCTCATTCATCCTTTGCTTAGATCAAAGCTAGATCCTCGATGTAAGAACTGTCAAAAGTATTGTCATACTTACAAATACTGGAACTCTAACCTAAAATTCGTAAGAGGTGCAGGAGACCACCATATAAAAGATTGCATTACGGAACAAAAAGTGCTGCAGCAGGTAAAAGATAACAAGTAAAAGGCGCACCTAAGGTCAGAGAAAACCGAAAAAAAAAACAAAATTATGACCAAAATCGAGTTCCCAAAAGAAAAAAAAAATGGATAAAGCTAAATGTACCCTAAAGCAAAAATGAGAACTTAAGCCTCATAGCCGATTCAAAGGAAACATATACACAGGTTACTTCAAACCAGACGGAAATCCCTTCCAACTATACCATGGAGGATGTCACGGAAAGAATTCTTAACAGAATGGAAGATATGGAAAAGAATAATAAGATCATTCTTGAAAGAATATCTTTCTTTGGATAATAATGCTAACTCTTGTTATGGATTTCCAATGGTCTTAAGAATCGCAATGACATTTGTCACTAGTGTTTTTCGTGAACTCCTGCCTAGGTAGGCTTAATTTCACGGGATGCCCATACATCCATGGGAGCAAGGTTTCGCCTTGCCATAGCTCACTGTCAATTCTTTGATACCAAAGCGGAACTCGTGTTGGAGGCAAAAAGTTCCACCCTTGGTAAGGGTCCAGGCCGACCTAAAACCTCTTACTGCTCTTAGGGTCACAGCACCCAGTATCTTGCAACTCTACATTGGTTCAAGACCCTTTCCGCAACTTTGGGTTTATACCATAGCCACCATGACGCTCCCAAAAGGGGCCTACCTCAACAAGTCAGTTCCGGACCGAAATCCGGGGGATTCCTAACTCCTATGGTACCGTGTTTTAAGTACTGGTATGGACTACCAGTGGTCCTGCCACTCAACAGGACCTCTGACAGGTCAAATCGTACGAAGGTCAAATCGTAGCAGCATTCGGAGGCATTAAGCACTGAAAACCTTTACGATAAGACGAGTACATTTGCTCTAAACGCGCTTTTTATTAGACAACGTCATTGATGGGCGAAGCCCAATCGCGAGAACAATGTGCAAGCAACTCTCGATATAAACAAAATCGACAAACAGTCCAGAACAAAATATAAACTGCGGATACGAAACATACCATAGCGGCCAGGTTACGGTAGCTGCGGCATATTGTTTTCCTAGCTACAGGCTGAAACAAAATGATTTTGTTCCTAAGCTTTACAACTCGCTTATGGAATGCCCTGTCTAGCTATGAAACCAGTGTTCATCAGTTTTTCTTTAAGCTCTGACTTTCCTTCGTCCACGCTATGTGCTAGCATTTTAGGGGTACTAAAATCCCTGGAACGCGCAATAATTATACAATATCCGAATTCAGCCGTGGTCGTCGTTCGTTTCAAGGACAAATTTCATGAAAGTCGCCAAAATTGTGAAATAAAGGCTTGCTTGGGCATTATTTCCAGTTACATTGCATGAACATTTATCAGACAAAAAGATTTCTTCCCGCTGAATACAGCATAATTTGGCATAACAAGACTCGTGTCGATTGGTGCAAGTTGTCTCAAACAAGTGTCGTTTTAAGCACTCAAAACATCGGATTGATGGGTCATCCGTTGTAGAGTTGACTTTGCACCCAATTCCCGCAAATCAAAAATAAATTGCGGGTTCAACGTTTTCGACACTTGAAGAAGCGATTGATGCGTTTAAAACGCATCTTTTAAGTTACTTTTTGGTTCAAACGTATGCAAAAATATATTGAACTTAACGAAGAATATTTCAAGAAACAATAAAGCCATTTTCTCAAGTAACCTATATACGTAGTGTCCTGGTTTTAGATTTTTTTTCCACTTAAGAAGTGTTCACTTCGTTGATTATGATATATTTTCGTCACAAAATTGTATAGGGTTTTCCAATAGGGACTTGACCACTTTGAATTTGAATGGTAAAGTAAACTAACGAGCAACGTCTGCAAATTATAAAAATTTTCTACAATTATTCGGGGTCGGTGACTGCAACTTTAAGAGCGTTAACTCCAATTTTCAGTCGTAATTCTCGACCTAGTAGACAGGCAATAAATTCAGTGCAAAAATGTGAGTCTACATATTCGTTGTGTGATGTTGTGGTGTCAGTGAGACAACGGGTTGGTCGAAGTGTCGAAAATATCGCTGCCGTTTAGACGTCCTTAGCAAACGATGCAAATCAGTCAATTCCACGGCGTTCTCAAGAATTGGGCATCGCTCAAACTACATTACGGCGTATTTTGCGTAAGGATCTTGGTTTACTACACCCAAACAAGATCAAGCTGACTCAAGAAATGAAGCCGATGGACCATTTGAAGCGACGTACGTTCTCCGATTGGGTTCTGGAGAAGATGCAAAATGATGAATTTCATCGCAAAATCATCTTTAGCGACGAAGTTCATTTTTGGCTCAATGGGTTCGTCAATAAGCAAAATATGTGTTATTGGTTGGGTGAAAACCCGCATGTGCTTCATGAATCACCACTTCTTCCACAAAAAATAACTGTTTGTTGCTTTTTGCATGCCGGCGGCGTTATTGGGCCATATTTTTTCGTCGGCGATAACGATCGTCACGTTACTGTGAATGGTCAGCGTTATCGCGCCATGAACACCCATTATTTGTGGACCAAATTGAAAGATATGGACTTGGGCGACATGTGGTTTCAACAGGATGGTACCATAAGGCACACAGCACACGCTACAATCGATTTATTGAAGAGTAAGTATGCTGAGCGTGTTATCTCAAGACATGGGCCAGTCGATTGGTCGCCTCGTTCGTGCGATTTACCGCCGCTTGACTATTTTCTGTGGGGCTACGTTATGTCATTGGTTTATTCCAACACGCCAACGACGTTGGAAGAGCTCAGAGCCAACAATGAACGCAAAATAGCTGCCGTTTCGGCCGAAATGTGTGACCGGGTCGTTGAAAATTGGGTTCAACGAATCGACCGCTGCAAACGTGCCCGCGGTGGCCATGTTTTTGGAATATCTCAAATGGTTTGCCTTTTATTTAAAAAAAAATTGTCAAGTCTTTACTAGAAAACCCTACATATGTGATTAAGAATAATTCAAAACAATAAGACCAGGAAGGTTGAACCACTTATCTTGGGATATTGTGAAAATGGAGATATTGCCCATAGAAAACTAAGGCTCCTTACAAGGTATAAAATGTGGTCTTTCTACGTGAACGGGGACGATTAATAGCAGCATGATTCTTTGTTCATCTTCATTGTCGTGGGTACTATCGATCGATAGGAGGCACATGAGATCGAACACTTTAATTCGGACTGTAAGTGAAAACATTTGGTGTAGGATCTTATCTGAAAATCTTAAAGACTTACACCTTGGCAACATCAGCATAACTTTTTCTTTAAAGTGATACCGAATGTATCCGGATTAGAAATGACAACGCAACTTTTTTAGGCTTTGACAATTTATTTTTCAATATAATCCCCTTTCAACTCGATACATTTTTCCCATCGGTGCTGCAACTTTTTTAACCCCTCCGTATAGTACGGCCTTGCTTAACCTACAAAATACTCCTTCGCGGCGGCTATGACATCCTCGTTTGATCCGTGATTCTTTCCGGCGAGCGATCTTTAAGATTTGGAAAAAAAAGATTAACCACAGGGAGCCAAATCCGGGGAATACGGAGGATTGGGGAGCAATTCGTAGTGCAATTCGACCAATTTAGCTGTGGCGACCCTGGAGGTATGAGCCGGTACATTGAAATTCTTTAAATCGGTGTTGAATCGGCCCAATAAGTCGATATAGTATGTTCCTGTCATTGTTTTCCCTTCTCCAAATAGTTAATGTCGATCACACCTCGCGTGTCCCAAAAAACAGTGGCAATCACCTTCTTCTTTACTTTCTTTTCAAAACGTTCACCGGCTAAAACCCATTGTTTCGATTGTTCTTTAGTCTCTGGTGTGTAACAATGAATCCATGTCTCATAGACGGTCACGAAACGACGCAGATACTCCTCCGGATTTCGATTAAATAAGGCCAAGCATGTTTTTGAAGTGGTCTCACGCGCTTATTCTCCGGTGTGAGCAAACTCGGCACTCATCACGCGGACAGCTTTACCATGCCCAAAATCTCGTGCGGGATATAGCTGACACATTCAGTGGAGATGCCTGGTATCTCAGCCAACTCGCGAATTTTCACTCGGTGGTCCGCCAATACGAGATCATGAATTTTGTCGAAGGTTTTCTATGTGGAAACCGTTTTTGGGCCACCTGGGCGCGGTTCATCAAAACTGTGTGAACCAATGGTAAACGGTTGTAGTGAAAGGTGAATGGGTTCCATACACACCATCGAGAATGGGCTTGATTTCCTCGCAGGTTTTGCCACTCAAAAGCAAGAATCGGATCACGGAGAGATATTGATCTTTTTCCATCGTGTGTGTGTCGCAAAAAACACTAACACGATGTTTTGAAATGGATGTCAAAAAAAAAAAAAAAAAAAAAAAAAAAAAAACTAAGAGCCTCGGATTGTCACAAAATTGACACTAATTTTGGCTCAGTAGTGCGACCTGTCTTCCAATCCGTGTACCCATCACACAGCACTCGTAGAAGGAAAGTTTAAAGAAATGCAGCAAAATTTCTGTTATCTGAAATTGCATCTTAAATTTTCATCCTAGAGTATCTTTGTGCTCCTCAAGACCTAACCGTCTGACAGAACTTAGGTCAGGCCCTGAATCTGAATCTGAAATCAAACTAAGAACAAGGGAGGGAAATGCAGTAAACATTAAAGCTAGCACAACCTTTAAAAAAAAATCCAATCCTTGTGTCTTCGTATTGTTGTCAGTCCCACCTTTTATTTCGAAATTCGTTTCACTAAGTACTTTCTCACCGAAATACTTTTTCGAGACTTTTCATTTCCGATTGATTTAGATATTCGTATCTTTGTCGAGCAACCGACATCATACAATTCAGTATAATATCGGCTTTGAAATGCTGTTTCATCGACGAAGGAGATCCCTCCAGTGAACAGAATTTCAAAATCCTCGACAGTGGCAATGTGTCCATCAAAAAAGTGTACACTTCTCCTGTATCTGACACTTTCCACTCGAGTGGTTGCAATGCCATTAAATCTTCTATACGAAGAGATCTGCCGCCGTCTCGCATTCTCCCAATTTTTACGATTTCTATGGGAACCGACACTAGAAATCACAAGAATCAGCTTTTATCCTGGCACGTCAAATGCATTTCTGTTTTTTGTTCGATTTATTTCGTATTTTACCCCGACGACGCCCGGTATAAATCTGGGGTTCCGTCCACGACAAGAGTAGATAGACAGCAGCAATATTTGTTAACCCCTCGAGATATTTGGTTTTTTATTTTTTATTTTGGGAGGACAAGGAGGAATGTTGTCCTCCTCCCTGTATTGCACTTCTTGCCGTGTGTTCCTTATCGTTGACAAACATTAAAAAATGTTAAATTCAATTTTTATTTATCCTGGCAAATGTTATGTCATGAGTATGTGTACTCCTATGTATGTATGATCATTTGTGCTCGGTGATTTCCTTAAGTGCACTTTGAGTCCTCCTCGTGTGCTTATGTGGACGGCATTGTGCCGCTGAAGGATTGTTACATCGAAAAAGGGAGTTTCACCGAATTGTGATTGTTGTGGCTTAGCTGGGAGCAAAAATCCAGAATTGGTGCTTAATGTGAACACACGATTCAAACGAACGTAAATGTTTGGTGCATTGTAACCGATTTGTGAGTATAGAGTGTGTAGACTGAAACATGTACAAATGTATGTATAAACACATTTAATTCTGACCCGTGAATGTCCTGGAAAAGTCGTGAGATAAAAAACGTTTCGAACATCACGCTTTTCGGCACGTCGAACAAGAAGAACAGCGCTTGACAAGGAGAACAGTGTACTCAAATGCGATTCCACTTTCTGATTTGTTGATATGTGGTGTGGTCGTAGAATGATATGTGAAGTACCTCGGAGTGTGTTAGGTTTATTTTTGTAAAACATTTTTAATTTTTTTCTTTTTGTCGAAATTTGTAATTGAGTGAGTGACGGCGAATTATGTTGTTAAAGGAAAGATAAGGTAAAAGAGAGATTTATTGTCCTTTGGTAAACCAAGTGAGTCAGATACTCGCACTTATGTATGAACATATGTATATATGCTTTCCCTTACATGTTGTTACAGGGTAAATGTTTAGTTAAGATATCTAGAACGGCTTTGTTGTTAATATGTATGTGTAAATCTAAGGTACATAGATTAAAAAGTTCCACCAAAAACAACTGACAGCAAAGAGCTGCTAATCGCATGAGCAGAAAATCAAAAGAAAGCACGTGCCAGAACATTCTTAAGTTTAAATTTAAAAATATCCCGATTCTCGTCGATAACAACTACGAATAATCCGATGCCAGGTGACTTGAACCGCTTCCTTGTAGAATGATTCGGTTCGAATGAAAATTTTCTATACAAGCCAACTGAAGGGTGATTCATCGTAAGGTTTGATTTACAATGTAAAATAAAACACATAAATTTGAAAGCGGATTTCAAATTTTTATTATCGGTTAAAAGAACAGTTTATGACATTTACCTTTTTAAAGTGATATTATATAAATGTTGGCCACGATTACGTCTGAGGTGGTCCATTCGGAAGATCCAATTTTGGGCGACTCATTCGAGCACAACGACTGGTATCTCGTAGATAACACGAATAATGTTGGCTTCCAAAGCTTCAATCATAGTCCAAAGGTGTGATATCGCACGATCTAGGCGGCCAATTTACGTTAGCAAAACGCGAAAGTAAGTGCTCACCAAAATGATTTCCCAACAAGTCCATAGTTTCACGCGCTGTATGGCTCATAGCGCCGTCTAGTTGAAACCAGAGCTCACCGAGATCATGAGCTTGAATTTCAGGAAGCACATAGTGCGTTATAATGGCGCGATAACGGTTACCATCGACGTTAACATTCTGATTTGCCTCATTTTTGAAGAAATATGAATCAATTTCCACACCATACCGTGGCTTTTAATGGACATAATGGTAGCTCTTGGTCATGGTACCCTTTGGGTTGCTCATCAGCCCAAATACGGCAATTTTGTTTATTAACGTATCCATTGAGCCAGAAATGGGCTTCATCGCTGAACAAAAATCACTGGTTTTCATTGAGTTTTTCCAAAGCCCATTTACTGAAAATATGACGCAAATTCAAGTCGCCTGGCTTCAATTCTTGCACAAGTTGAATTTTGTACACTTTTAGGCCGAGATCCTCACGTAAAATACGTCAAGTTGTCGAGTGTTGAGAACGACGACGAATCGATTCCTCATGGTCTTCGCATACATTCTCAGCTACAGTTGCTATAGTCTCTTCACTACGTGCTGGATGTGGTCTAACAGGTTGAGTATCATCCACTAATGTAAACTGGAACTCAAATTTGCGAATCGTATTGGCAATAGTGGTTTCATTAGGTCGATTATGCGCACCGTAAGTTCCTCGAATCGCACGAAAAACATTTCTCACAGAACGCTGATTTTCGTAATACAGCTGAACAATTTGGAGACGCTGTTGTGATGTGAGTCTTTTTATAATAACTTGCCAAATAATACTTAATAAAAATAACAGAGCACTTTGATAGCAGTCACGCGTGATCTGTCAAAAAGAGCCTATTAAAACTCGAACCCCACGATGAATCACCCTATATAACATCGTAATCAAAGTTTGCAAGGAATTCTGCGTAGTTAGCCATTCGACTAATACAGGGTACCGGTAAAAATTTGTCAGGATGCAGAATCTTGGACAAGAGTTTGTGATCAGTGATGATAGTCCAATAATGAGCGTATAGATACAGGAAAAACTTTTGGAGAGCTCATACAACAGCCAGCGCTTCTTTGCCCATTTGAGGGTATCGCTGTTCTGTTTCACTCGCGGTTCGGTTTGCATATGCTATTTTGCGCTCCCGATCGTTGCTTAACCTGTTGGAGAGGATAGCGCCCAATCCAGTTTTGCTGGCATTCTGTGGCTAATATGAGAGGCAAAGTTGGATCATAAGGCATCAAAACAGGTGGTGAGTCAAAATTGATTTAAGTATGAGATACGATTTTCTTGCTTCCAGTATCCATGCGAAATTACCTGCTTGTAGCATCTCTCGTAGCGGCCTGTTGAGTATGGAAAGATTTGGAATGAAAGAGTTGTAGTACGTTGTTTTACCCAGAAACAGTTGCATTTCTTCCTTCGTTTTGGGTTCAGGAGCATCACGCAAAGCTTCAATATGCTCCAAGAATTCTACAGCAAAAACGCACCCTTTAGAATACTCAGATTTTGAATAAGCACACTGTTTTCCAGTCGCGCCTATTAACAAAGAAACAAGGCGGTCATAACATCATAATATGTACATTCGTTCAACCAAACCAACCATATTGCAATCGACGCAAAGCACTCGTTGAGTGTTATAGATGTCTGAACATTCTATGTAGGCTTGTGTCACTACCTAGTTGCAGGCAAAATATGTCGACTTATGCACCAAAACAACCCAATTATGAAACGGCACATAGGTGAACTAGAACGGGTTTATATTCTACGAGCACAGGAAGAGAGAATAATACTGGTCTCTGCAAAGAAAAAGTAATGTAGGAGAACGTTTGGAAGTTCGAAAAAAAAGATAAAAAGCATGCCAACCCAACAAGACTAAAAAACTGAAAAAATGACAATGAAAAATCTAACTCCGAATGGCCCATCCAACAAAGTCAATGAAAACTAAGATCCATGCAATTGAACTAATATTATGATAGCAATGTCTTAACTTAGGCAAAGCAAGGCTGCCTAATCCAATAGTTTTTCCACCGAACTTCTTAGAGCAGGAGGTAGTCAGTATACACCAACCCATTTCCACGATATTGACTGATGAAATGTGCCTGCTGTTCGATCCACAAATCATCTAGACTTCTTCTTAATCTCATTAACATTGTATTTTAGTGCATGATTGGCATACGAAACCGATCGTCAATGATCTGATTGTTCTAAGATCACAATTGACCAAATATTTGCACTATTGCAGTTGCTAGAGAAAACCCGATACGTTGAAATCACTACTTACAACACAAAGCCATGTCTAATTTTGGCATCCCTACCAGAAGTCCCATGGGGCCAAATCCGGTGAATATGGTGGCTGAGGCATTATTGTCGTGTTGATTTTGGCAAAAAAATTTGTCACAAGCAACGGACATTTTTTTCGTTTTGCTTCTCGCGAACGGAGCATTACTTCATGTTGATACTTCTTATTGACCATATGCCCTTGAGGTAAAAATTCCTGATGCATTACGCCACGGTAGTCGACAAAAACCGCGATCAAAATTTGGCATTTGATCGAACTTGACGTGCTCTTATCGGTCTTGGTTCTTCTGGGTGTTTCCATTGGGACGATTGGGATAAGGTTTCAACGTCATAACCATATATCCATGATTCGTCCCCAGTAATGAACCCTTTGAGCAAATCAGGATCATCATCGACGTCATACAAGAGCTCCTGAGCTATGCTCATGCAACTGTTCTTCTGATCAAAATTTCGGAACAAACTTCGATGACACGCGTCTCATGCCCAAAACATCCGAAAAAATTTAATGACACTAGTCGACCGATATGCCAACATTCTCAGCAACTTCTCTTGGAAGATACTCGTAGATCGCGTGTGTAAGTTCATTTAGTTTAACCTCATTAAGCCCAACTGTCAAAATATGGTGACAGACCGACTATTAGTTTTGTTTTGACATCCATTTCAAAACTTCGTGTTACCACAGAGGAAATCGGGGACAAAATCTATGATCTCGCATTGGCGGTCCGCCGAAAGAAAATTCGCGAGTTGGCTGAGATAGCAGGCATCTTAACTGAACGCGTTAGCCATATCCACTTCAAAGACGTGCTTAGCTCTGTTTAATCGGAATCAGGCGGAGTTTCAGCGTTGTTTTGTGTCCGTCGATGAGACATGAATTCATTGCTACATACCAGAGACCAAAGAACAATCGAAACAATAGGTTTTATCCAGTAAACGTGTTCCAAAGAAGTCGAATACCATGCCTTTGGCCGGAATCGTGATGGCTACCGTTTTTTAGGGCGCGCGGACTGTGATCTACGTTGACTATTTGAAGAAGGAAAAAACAATCCCAAGAGCATATTACGTCGATTTAGTTGGCCGATTTATTGTGAACAACCACATTTGGAAAAGAAAAAAAGTACTCATCCTCCGCGATAACGCACCGGCTCACATCTCTCGCAGCCAAATTGGTCGAATTGTATTTCGAATTGCTCTTCCATCCTTCGTATTCCCCGAATTTGGTTCCCTCCGACTACTTTTTCTTCCCATACCTTAAAAGATCGCTTACCAGAAAGAATTATGGATAGAACGAGGAAATCATAGCCGCAGGGGAAGAATATTTTGCTGGCCAACAAAAAATCGTACTATACGGACGGGTTAAAGAAGTTGTAGCACCGCTGGAAAAAGGTAAAAGTTGTCAAAACAGGTAAAAGTTGCGTTGTCACTTCTAATCCGGGTATTCATCAAACAGCACTCTTATTTGCTTCCTTGATCACTAAGGGAGTAAGGTATCCGCATTCGAAAGGGGGAGTGGGTAAATGTAAGAAAGTATTGGGTATATATTTTAATTCGTGCGGTTTTTTTTTTTTCAAAATTTGAATGTTTATTTAAGAAAAAACGTGTACAATAGTGTTATTCAAAGTATTGCTCATCTGAAGCTATGACTTTTTCCCATCTTCCTGGCAATTTGTGGATCCCATCCCAAAAGAACTGCTCCGGCTTGGCAGCCAAGAATGAATCAAGCCAATTTTTGATATTCTGCTCTGATGTGAACCGTATTTCTGTGAGGGCGTTCTGCATCGACCGGAACAAATGGTAGTCAGAAGGGGCAAGGTCTGGGATATAAGGCGGGTGGGGTAAGACTTTCCATCCACTGTTTTACAAATAGTTCATAACCGGAATAGCAACGTGGGGCCGGGCGTTGTCATGATGGAAAATTATTGTCTCGTGTCTGGTTGCATATTCCGGACGTTTTTCGGCTACTGCTCTCTTCAAACGGATTAATTATGTTCGGTAGCGTTGTCTATTGATGGTTTCACCAGGCTTTACCAGCTCATAATACAGCACACCCATCACACCAAACACAGAGCATTACCTTCACGCCATGGATATTCGGCTTTGCCGTTGATTTAGCTGGTTGGCCGGGTTTCACATATGATTTTTTGCGCTTGGGGTTGTCGTAATGGATCCATTTTTCATCACTAGTAACAATCCGATGCAAAAATAACTTCCTTTTGTTACGTTCCAGCAACATTTTGGACATGCAAAACCGCCTTTCGACGTCTCTCGGTTTGAGTTTATGTGGAACCCAATTTCCTTGCTTTTGAATATATCCAGCTGCCTTTAAACGTTTTGAAATGGCTGCTTAAGTAACACCCAAAGATTCTGCGAGCTCTTCTTGTGTTTGGCAACAATCTTCATAGAGTAATGCTTCCAGTTCTTCATCTTCAAACTTTTTTGGCTGCCCAGCACGTTCATCGTCTTCCAAGCGAAAATCACCATTTTTAAATCGTGCAAACCACTTTTGGAACGTTCGCGCAGCTAGCGCATGTTCACCATAAACTTCCACCAAAATAGGATGACTTTCATCAGCAGTTTTCTTCATATTAAAGTAATGAAGAAGAACTCCCCACAAAAACACTTTTTCAGGCACAAAGTTCGACATATTTGAGTGAAAAAAAAAATTATTGTTGTTTACGTTTCAAATGAATGACATATTCTGAAATGACGTACAATGACAGCAGCTTTCCAACGCATGTTCCAATGGAATAATACAAGTTACGCCATCTCTTAGCAAACCGCCAAACCGAATTAAGTTATAGACCCAATACTTGTAACATATAAGTGAAGTTTTTTAATTAGTTTATTATTAAAAAAAAAAACATTTTTATTTCATCAACCTAAAACCAGTAAAAATAAAAATACGAATGAACAAGGCTGAAGGTGAAATAAACACAATCTTGAAGAATACCACCGAATACCAAGTTCCCGGAATTTAATCAGAAAATTAAAAATACAAGTTTATTCATCTAAATCTACATATATTGTCTCCCTTAAAGTAATCCCCATCTACTGCAACACACTTATGCCTGCGCTTGATCCAATCCTCAAAACATTTTTTATATTCGGTTTTCGGAATGTCCATCAGTGCTTCCTGCGATTTTCCCATTACTTTCTCTCGGCTGCTGAAACGCGTTCCTCGTATTGGTTTTTAAACTCGATTGAACAGAAAGAAGTCACAGAGAACCAACTCAGGTG
This sequence comes from Volucella inanis, assembly GCA_907269105.1. NCBI lineage: Eukaryota > Metazoa > Arthropoda > Insecta > Diptera > Syrphidae > Volucella > Volucella inanis. Next base: position 42,687,670 of record OU026153.1, read on the forward strand.
AATTCGGAGGCTGTTGGATAGTATTTGTTGCATTTTTCGTCAAAAAATTACGAATAAAGATGGCACTGTGCGACGTTGCGCTATCACGGTACAAAATCCACAAGTTTTCTGCCCACAATTCTGGTCTCTTTCGGCGAATTGCTTCACGCAAACGTCTCATAACGCCCAAATAATACTCTTTGTTTACTGTCTGGCCTTCTGGCTAAAATTCATGATGCACTACACCGTTGCAATCCATGAAAACCGTGAGCATTGCCTTCTTTTTTGACTGAAAACGACGTGTTTTTTTTTTTGGTCTCGGCTCACTTGCCTGATGTCTGGATTACGTGTCGTACTCATTAACCCACGTCTCGTCTCCAGTAATGATCCTTTTGATGAATGTAGGATCTGATTCAGCCTCGCAAATCATCTCTTTTGCGACGTCAAAACGGTCTCATTTTTGCATGAAATTAAGGTCTTTTGGCACCAACTTTGCTGCTACACGACGGAAACTCAAATCATTAACCAAAAGATCTTAGACGGATCCATAAGCAATGTTTAAGTCCTCCGCTATATCTCTGATGGTTAATTTGCGGTTATTGACCAACATTTCTTTTCTTCATCAATGTTTTCGTAGGTTTTCGATGTCGATGGTCTGCCACTGCGTTCATAATCTTCGATTGACTCACGACCACTTTTGAACCGCTCGTGCCACTGGTAAATGACCGTTTTCTATAAAGAATCGTTGCCGAAACAGTTTTCCAACATATCTAACGTTCGCGCACCATTACATCCATTTTTTTACGCAAAATTTAATAGCTTTCTAAAATTGTAAAAAAATCGTTAACACACGCAAAAATAGATGTACTCTTGGCTACGTAACTTTTGCAAATGTCATAGCTTAGCATAGTTAAGATTTAGAGAGAATGTCAACAACAGATGTACCAAATTAACAAATGGAACACAGATTAGAACAATGGGAGCGCCACACGGTGGTTACTTTTTTCATCAAGGTGATAATTTCTAACAAAATTTACTTTTCACCTATCGCGACAACGATTGATCATTGATTTGGTGTCAGAATTTTCTCATTAGGTGCAAGTTTATTCCTTGCGCACTGGTTTACTTGCTGCTAGCGGTTTATTGGTTATGTGAGAGTTTGAATTTGAATTTGTCAACTTAATTATGAAATATTTTCTTATGAAGTGTTAACTTATACCTTCAGTGTGGTGAACTTAATACTCCCTTTGCTTATCTACGTTAAGATAAAACGAAAATAAAAACTAAAATTAACCCGGGAATCCCTATCTTAAACGTTTTTGCCAGAGATTAAAAATTGTTCAACTTTTCCAACAAAACCAATTCATTGATTTACCCACGCCAAACGTTCAGGTAGGGATCAAAGGAACCTCAATCATCATCTATAGTACACCGAACAAAGAACTATCAATGTATTTTCGGGTTTATTACCATTAAAACAACATCGGATATATTTCATGGCCGTGCAGGAAACCAATTAAAAGATGCAACTTCTGTGATACGTGTGTGTTGTCCTAATAAAACAATCCACACCATGATGACGGCCGAGATGAAAGGATACCATGTTCTTCCCGTAAACAATGTCCTGGACTATAAAACAAAACAAAAAAAAAAAAAAAAATGCTTTGTTTGCTGTTCTACTTAAGCCGACATTTTTCACACCAAATTTGTTTGTCTGCACACAAAGAAAACGAAGAACACGGAATCGTGCAAAGTCTTTGTTCCCAGTTCGCTATAGAATGATCCCTTAATCTAGTCTAGGGAGGGGTTAGTTAGTTCTGAGTCCTTCAGGTTGCCTCTGATATGTCTCCAATTCTCTGGCTCTTTTCACTGGTGCCTCCATCATCATCTCTCCTTCTATTCATGACAAAACGATAACGTCAAATTGCTGTTGGTGATTTTGACCACAGACTCCTTGGAGCATTTAGATATGATATTTGTGAGCAATGGCTGTTTTATTTATTTCATACATCTGTTTGTTTTGTTTGTGTTTACAGAACAATAACCGAAAAAAAAAATCTTTAAGATAATTTTGTTGAAGTGCCGAGGTTCTAATGAATAAATTTATGACTCCGGTACGCAAGGTGTAATGTTGTGGTAGGACCAGGCCTATGTACATACAAAAGAGTAAATGTGAGCCACCGGGAATGGGAATTCAACAAAACTGTTTTGATTTTGATAAAATTTAGTGGCCTCTACTACAGGAAGGATCTGGGAATGGGTCAATATTTTTCAGAATTTCATAACAAAGATGCTACATCAAGTGATTAAACAATCAAACAATGGATGTTTAATTAGCGAACAATAAATGCTCCGGCCAGTTAGCACTTGGATACGAAACAATTAGCATTGGTTGAACTGGAGCAGTGTACTAAGTATGGTTTTCTTTCGGAGTTGGATTTTAATTTAGATTCGGATTCGAATTTGGGGTTATTGTTCTACTTCTCATCTAGGGAGGAGAAGAAGAGATGGTAATTAAGACTGGAAAATCGGATCTATCTAGCCTCAGGTATATACATATGTGTTAGTGTATCTAATTTTGCCCCCCAGAGAGTTTATTTATTTATTTGTTTACACCAGCGTCACGAATCGATGCACATATTTTGAAAATATGGAGGTAGGCGTCCACTTGTCTTTGTAACGTATATTTTTGATATAAGTTAAGCGCTTTCAAGGTTTGCATGCTTTCCATAAGAGTAGCTTACAATTTTTTCTATAAAGCTTTTGAATACGCCTTACGAACAAACGCTAGAAACAGCAGTGATATTACCCACATTTTAAATACTAGCCTCATTGTTTGCAACATTAGCAATTAGTTCACTTTTATAACAAGAAACTGACAGGAAGTGCTAGATATCAATCTTTTCTCAGATATCACGAACTAGATGGTATCGACTGAACACTGGTCTTCAGACCACAAAACTACCGGAAAACTGAATGGCCAAAATACATTTAGGAATACTTTCACAAACACTATCCTCTGAATTATCAATTTCCCCGCGAAACACCAGCGAGCTTAAAATGAAAGTCAAGGAATTCACCCTGGCGCTCAATCAGGCTATGGCTACCTGATTCAACCTTGGGGTAAGAAAAAGCCGCACTGGTCAACATTAGCATTAGGACCGCTTAGAAATACCTAAAGTAAGCTTTTCAACCTTGCAAAAAGCACAAGAAAAGTGACTGGCACTCATACAAAGAATATCTCAAAATATATAAAAAAGAACTGAGGAAAGCAAAGCGCCAATCTTGGAGATCATTCTGTGACAAAATCACAGAAACCTCTCTACAAATCCTATGATGTCGAGTTGTTTGAAAAAAAAAAAAAAAACTGATGGCTCCTGGACAACCTCAAGTAGCGAATCACTCAACTTGCTACTGGACACCCACTTTCTAGTTAGCTCAAAACAGGACTACTGCAACTGTGAACAAAATTCATGGTTTGATTACAAAAGACAAACTGCTTTGTGCGCTGCATAGCTTCAAAGCATACAAGTCTGCGGTTCAGGACGGTATAATACCGGCCGAACTACAAAGGTCCTCAGATATTATCTGGCCTACACTAGAAAATATCATGAGGAGCTGCGCAGAATTTATCCACATTCCACTGTTATGGAGAGAAATTAATGTAGTTTTCATTCTTAAGGCCAAAAAATGCTCTTATGATGTCCCATATATTGTATATATTGTATACCAATATATGTATATATTTCTTAAATGCTAACCTAAACCTATGCAAGCTGGCCATCGCTATTCACAGAGCAAATAGATTGGTCAGCTCTGCCTTATTAGTGAGGCTGGTCCGTACTTGACGAAAACGACGACGAAACATCTTCTCCATCATTCAACCACCAGAAATGCTGGTGCTGCCAAACGACATCCCTCTTATCGCGATTCCCCACCGCCCTACTGAACCTGAGACGATCCACATTGCTATATGCGACGTCTCTGTTGTAGTTGAGTCGCCTGTCCCCAGCTGTCTGAGCGACATGGAAGATTAACGGAACCGCTGATCTATCCTGGATCAACCCTATCTGATGTAAGTGGAGGAATGCTTCCGGTGGAACGAAGCCGTCAGAGCGCACACTCTCGTGGTAAAGGTAATTGGGGTAGTAAGCCCCAGATATCAGGTTATTCGTCGAGTCAGCTTAATTACGAAATTGTCCACTCGTATTATGTTAGCCCTGTTGTAAAGGACCTCATTAGGATAAAATTTCTTGTACTCCGACTCTGGTGTTCTGTACAAGCGAAGACAAGCCCTAAAGCAAGCCCTCTCAAACACCCGAATCTTTTCCATTAAGCTTGCTCGTACATTGAACCACACGGGACACCCAAATACCAGCATGGGCCGGATGAGGGCCATGTAGCAGATTACCTTTACCCTCGCATTGAGTTGGCTGCTATAAAACAGTCTCTTTGTAAGGGCAAAAGCGCCTTTAGCTCTGGCCAAAGCAGCATCTACGTTTTTGTCAAAATACAGAAACCGATCTAACCAGACCCCAAGGTATCTGACCACATTTCGACAGGCAAGAGGCTGCCCGTGTTGTCCAATGAACGAGAACTTTCGCCAATTTTTTCTGGTATCCCTAGAGGCTCTAGACAACGGCGTCCTAAAGAGAATGGTTTCCGACTTCTGAAAGTTGATTTTCAACTTCCAGTCATCGCAAAATTGTCTTATCTTATCGAGGTCACGCTGCAAGAGAGTATTGATGACCTCCATTTTTGGACCTGTTCTGTACGCTATCAAATCGTCTGCGTACGCAATAGTATGGGGAAGTAAACCTATCAAGTCGCTTGTATAAATATTGAACAGGATCGGCGAATTGACCGCGCCTTGCTGAAGACCATTTTTAATTTGAAATATTCCAACAGAAGTCACATCACCATTCTTCACGATGAACTGTCTGTTGGTTAGAATATTATAAAGAATGTACAAAAGTGGTTTACTGATCCCCAGCCTAGTCAGCTTATAGAAAAGACCCTTTAGCCATACGGTGTCGAAGGCCTTCTCCAAGTCAAAAAGGCAGGTTTTTGCCTTTATTCCATTGGATATCGGACACCAGTTTAGACGCGGCATGTGAGATATCATGTCCCGCCTTAAAACCGAATTGATTATCTGGAACTATATGTTTGTCCTCAACCCACCTAGACAGAGCTCTATTGATTACCTTTTCAAACAACTTACTGATATTCGGAAGGAGACTTATCGACCGGAGATTCGCCGGATTGGATATATCCTTTCCCTTTTTGGGGATAGGTTGAACCACCGCCGTTTTCCAATGCGCTGGATAATGTGCATTATTCATTGCATTATTGAACAGGGTGACGCAAATGTCCACCGCTTCTAGAGGAAGATGTCGAAGCACGATGTTTGGAATACCATCGGTCCCCATTGATTTCTTAACCCTGATTGTGTCGAAGATCTCATGGAGCTCTTCCTTCGAAATGAACGGGGATAGGTCACCCTCTCTGGTAATGACATTATTTGCCATATTTTCGGCGCTGAACCGGGTGAAACCAAAGCCCTCGGATCGCAAGTTCTCTACCTCATTTCGAATTTAGAAGTCGTGCACCAAGACGCGATTGTCCAGGTCATAATTAGGGCCAATAGTATCAGTGGCCTTGTATATTTCCTGGAAAGTCGCCCCTATAGCCTCAACCTTCTCCTGTGGATCCTCAATCACAAAGAAGTCGTCATCATCAGCGGCCTCATTTGGATCAATACCTGCTATTGTCAGTAACCGTTCGTTGTCTGTTTTCCGGGCTATTTTAAGACACTGAAGGTCGTTTTGATTTTTTCTCCGAAATAGTTTATTTATTTGCGGGAACATATTCGGGTTACTGGTGTTTACAGCCCGAACCTTGTTGTTCCAATACAAACTTACAGAAATTCTGTAATTCTCTTTTATTAACGTTTGCAGATTTTTAATCGACGACTTCAATGTCCTGATCGCCGGGTGTTGTCTGTCGGTAAGCTGTCTGTACAAGTTTTTGAGTCTTGACAGAAGTCTACTTTTCTGTACGTGCAGTGCGTCAATAGTAGGATTGCGAAACAGATCTTCGTTAGTCGTTCGTCGATACCGCGATATAGTAGTGTCCATAGTTTGTTTAATTATCTCGTCCATTTGTTTTAGGTAATTGTCGATCTCCTCGTTTGACAAATTCCTATAGGACGGTGGGTGGAGTGTATTCGAAAAGAGCGCACCTGTCATGGCTGCGGAGAAGCGTGTCCATCGAGCCTTACAGTAGTTGTAAGAATATCTTTGGACAAACTCCTCCAATTCCGCAATTTCGTTGGGAACTGTAATTTCGGTGCTAAAACCACAATGGTCGCTGTCATACACGAATGTGCGCAGACAGTTTAGCGTTTGTAAATTCGTACCTGTCAGTCGTATACGTTCGTCGTACAGCAGTAGATCCAAATAAGACCTGCCTCTGGGAAACGACGGGTTATCCATCGCTTTAAGACCGAGTCGGTACATGACATCGTGCTGACCCCACCAATCGAGTAGTAGGTTCCCTCTAGTATTTGGCAAATGATTTCCCCAATCTCTGTGTTTAGCGTTGAAATCTCCGCCGATTATAAAATAATTCTCCGCCGATTCCAGCCTCAGAAGTCGAAAAAGCGTCTCGAGCTGTGTAATGAATAAGGTGGATTGTGAAGCCTCAGGTGCATAAACAGAGGCCAAGTACAGCCGCTTTCCACTGCGGAGCGGGATGTAAATGACCACAGCTTCCAACACCCGGAAAGGGAGCAGGTTGATTGCCTATGTGGATGACGTTGCTTTAGCTGCCTCAGGTAAGCATCTTAATACCATCAAAGGGCTCCTTCAGATAAATCATAACAGATTAAGCTGTTGTGGGGATCGCTGTTGATTGGAAGTAAAAAATAAATAAATTCAATCGAGGAATAAGATGGCAACCCAAAGGCATATTCTGACAAATATTTGCTTTTGATGTTTTCATTTGATTTAAAGTCACTTATCAATGAGCCAACTCGTATAACTGACAGCACACAAACCTGTATTGATCATATGTTTGTTAGGTTTCAAAAAAGAGAAAAGTTTTAAGTGAAGTTCTTGATTTAAAGAAAACGGATCATTGTATGACTAGCCTCGAAATAGAGCTTGAAAGTGAGAGACAATCTAAGAAATATATTCCTTTTCCTGTAAAGAAAACTATAGATTATTTCTGTTTGGTGAATGCCTTAAAGTTTGGGTGTTGGGAGGAGGTATTTTCGGATGATAATCCATCATCAGCGTATGATAATTTTTTTAAAAACATTAAAAAGGCACATAGATATTTCGACTAGAATGCAACCACAGACCAACACTAAACTTAAACGACTAAAACCTTGGATTGGAAAAAATTTATTAAAGTCCATAAATGAGAAAAATTTACTTCGCAAAACAGTTAAAAACAACCCGCAAAACGTAAATTTAACAAAGCAGTACAGAAAGCTTTGCCATGAAGTGAAGCTGAAAGTAGCTTTAAGTAAAAACAGCTTTTATTCAGCAAAGTTTGAAAACTGTAGTGGAAATGTTAAAAAGGAATGGAGAGTTGTAAACAGTATCTTAGGTAATGGCAGAAGTAGGGATAGCCCCTATGAAATTGAGGTAGACATTGTTCTAATTCGTGATCCCACAAATATTGGAAATACCTTTAACAAGTTTTTTGCCACTGTTGCAAGGAAATTGCAACCTAAGCCCTCTCCTAAGTTTTTCAGTCTTTTTCACCATTGAAACTTTATAAAGAGATAATAAGTTTAAATAATAAGAAATCTTGTACTTCCGATGGTATTACGAGCTGTCTTGTAAAACGCATTGCTTTCTTTTATTGTTGACGTGTTTTGTCATATATTCAATATGAGTGTCAAGTGTGGTATATTTCCTTCAGGTCTAAAAACGGCTGAAGTAATTCCTGTTTACAAAAAGGGTTGTAGAAAATCGGTAAGTCAATACAGACCAATATCCTTGCTTCCAACCTTTTCCAAACTCTTTGAGAAAATTATGAAAAAACTTTGCCACCAACAGTATGGTTTTTAAGAAGGCTGATCGACGGAAGATGCCATTTTGAAATTTTGTAGTGAGCTATGCGATGGTTTTAACACACAAAAAAAGTCTCAGGGCTTTATTTATAGATATGACCAAGGCTTTTAACATGGTGAACCATAAAATTCTCTTGGACAAACTCTACAAAACTGGATTTCGAAATTCTGTGTTGAGTTGGCGAAAAATTAGAATTACAAGTTGGAGTTCCGCAAGGCTATGTTTTTGGTCCGATTCTTTTTTCAACATATGTCAACTCAGTTTTCAAACAAAATTTCTATGGAAAAGTTACAGCTTTCGCTGATGACATTGCTTTTCTTACACCAATAACTCCTTATTTGAATCGGTGACTAGAATCCAAAGTGATTTACAGCGACTGAGACAGTGGTTTGCCAAACATGAACTTATTGTTAGCGAAAAAACTAAGCTTATACTTTTCAGCTTAAAAAATTCACCTTTGCTTGAGACTAATGTTATTTTTCATTCAGCTGGTTGCCCAAGGCTTTTAATGGTTACTTATAATTGTGGAAAAGTTAACTTTTGTGCAGATGCAATATGTTGCTTAAATTCTTTCAAAATAGATTCTGTTAAATCTTTCAAGTACCTTGGAGTTTCAATAGATAGAAATTTAAGTTGGAAAACACACGCGATTGAATTAAAAGTCCTTTAACTGTTATATATTATGGAATCATAAATTCGAAGCATCAATACGGCTTGACAAGCTGGGGTGGAGCTTACAATAATGTGATGAAACCATTACTTATAGCACAAAAACACATTGTCAGGATTATTTGTAGAAAAAAATAGAATAACAAGTAGCTGGCCATTATTTCGCGACCTAAAAATTTCGTCTTTGAAACACCTATATGTCTATAAGGTCCTAAAAGTTTTTTTCATTAGCAGTGGCTACAACACAATGTTTAGAAATGCAAATGCATATGGATTAATAGTTAATTCTCTGCAACTTTTGAAAGTTCCCCTTTCCCAAAGAACACATTTTACTAACTTTTACATTGTTTCGGCACCTACGCTATTTAATAGATTACCTTACGAAATAAGGTCCCCTAGAATGCGGTATTCTTTTCTAAATAAAATAAAAATCTGGCTATATTCATTGGATATTTCCCAAGTCAAAAATTTGTTTATGAGCAAAGTTTAAGTTCAATTGTTTCTATTATTTGTTAATCTTGTTTGAAATTAAATTTATTATATTGAAGCTATTATAAAAGATTATTTTATTTATTTTTTTTTATATTTTCCTTAATAACTTAACTTGTATATATACGGGTCATTCGCTAATAATCTTTAATCGATTAAAGAATGAACCTTTTCTTTTCTTTATTTCTCAATTGCTTATATTGTAAGGCATCATCCTAAAAGATAGGAAAAAATAAATGAATTAATAAAAAAAGATAGGTTTTACGACCTCTCGAACAAGATTTAAATAAACAAATAAATAAGTGGCGCTACGGCCCGGTATGGGCCAAGGCCTAGCTTCTTGCACTCATTTGTGTTTCTCACTTTGTAAATTTTTACACTCCTGAGCAGGGCCTACTGTTTATTGCCGGTTCCGAACGGCTCTTCTGAGAAGCTCTTTCATAGGCAGAATTTGACTTTCGGAGGTTTGCCATTGTCCGCCGAAAGGGTGATGAAGATTTTGAAAAATTTGCTGTTCTGCTCCTACCGAAATTCAAACCCAGGTAGGTGACGTGACAGCCAGTGAGTCAACCACCACGCCATCGCCACCATGAGGATTGGAAGTTAGCCCCCATAAAACTGATCTTGTCGTCTTTTCCAGAAAATATAAAATTCCAACTATAGACCCTCCCTCAATAAACGGTACCAGTTTATTGTTTTCTAATACAGCAAAATATCTGGTTCTCATTTTTTACAGGAAACTAAACTGGAAACTTAACATTCAAAAAAGGGTCAAGAAAGCTGCAGTAGCTTTATTCTCTTGGAAGAACAAGAAGAAAAAAATGGGGCCTCCAACCTCGTCAGAAGACCGATACTCACCTATGTTGTTGTCTGGTGGACGGCCTTATACATTGCAGTCAACTGCAAAAAAGCTCTACGACAAATAATTTATTTGGCCACGTTAATATTTTTAATATATTAGGAATCCACATAGAGAACATCGATAACATCATATCTAAACTTCGGTTTGACAAAGAGTTTCATGCGATCTAGATCCTTCTGATAGGAGAATGCTTTAATGGAGGACAAGTCTATCCATTTCTATACAGATGGATCTAAAACCGATAGCGGGGTTGGTGGAGGTGATTTCTCAGATAAGCCAAATCTAAGCCTCTTCTTCCGTCTTCCAAATCACTGTAGCGTGTTCCAGGCAGAAATTTTGGCGATTAAGGAAGCTATGTCCTGGCTAAAGAAAAACGTGGTATCTGCAAAGGATATCCGCATCTTTTCGGATAGTCCGGCCGCTATCAAGTCCCTGGACTCGGTCTCACTAAATTCTAAAACCGCCCTTGAATGCCGATCATCTCTTACGGAGGTGGCAGAGCATTTCAACCTTCACCTTTGTTGGGTGCTGGGCCACAGGGACCTTCCAGAAAATTGCCAAAATTGGAACCAATCTATTAATTCTACCGGGAAAGGGTGGCACCACAGGTATACCAATCCCTACATGAATTTTATCATTTGAGATGGATGTTAATAAAAGAACAGACCTTAGATGGAGCGGTGGGCCAACATGTCTAGTGACTAAAGAGATCTGGCCAAAACTGGATCTGAATCCCTCTAAGAGTCTGATTCTTCTAAACAGGAAATATCTCAGCGCCTTTCGAGGTGTCATCACTGGACACTGACTTATAGGCAAGCATACAAGAAGTCTTGACGTTTTTACAAATGATTTCTGTAGGAGCTGCATGAACGAGGAGGAAGAGGAGATAGTCCTCCACCTTCTCTCTGCATGTCTAGCTCTATGTCAGAGAAGAAAACTCCACCTAGGAGCCTTCTTCTACAACGATCTGAAGAATACAGATGTGAACAGTCTCCTGCGCTTCATCATAAGCTCAAATTGGTTTCATGAGTAAGCGGATCATAGATCCACATTGTAGCACAACATGCCAATAGGCCTAAGTGGGTTGGTTCTCCAACCGCCATTCTCATCTAACTTAACGACCCATATAAAAAGCAGGAAAAAAAAAAAACGACAACAGCAAGTATAGACCTATATCGATTCTACCTGTAATTGAGAAATGTCTGGAAAATGTTATAATGAGACGGCTGATACCTTTTATTCAATAGCACTCACTTATTTCATAACCAGCCGCATGGATTCCAAAAAATAAAAGCATTAGTAGACTTAGGGGAGAGTTCGCAAACTGTGTTAACGAAAGTCTAAATACAAACCATCACATGCTGGTCCTATTTATGGATTTCAGTAAACAATTATCTTTCCCATAGGACTTTTTGAGTGAGAATTATAGACTCTTATAGGTGCGAAAAAAGGATTCAATACGGTGTTTCACAGTGCTCTAAATTGTGCCCAATTCTATTTGTCTTGTATGCAAATGAACTTTTTCGAGTGTTCAAATACAGCATCCCATTTGCCTATGCAGTAGATACAGCCATAGTCGTCCGTCATAGGTCCCTGGACATAGCAACGACAAACATGCAAAAGGAATTTAATGAGCAGTGAAGCGGTGCCACAATAATGGACTTAGAATCAACGCAACCAAGACCAAAATGATGCACATTCGTGGACAACATATAACAAGAACACAGCCGATGATATAAATGCAGAATAATGCTTGTCCAAGTGCACCGTCCAAATAGCATTGGTCGAAAGTTATAAATATCTGGGAGTAACCATCGACAGTCACTTTCTTTGGAATGAACATATAAATAACTTACGTTCGAATCTTCGGGCTTAATTACTTAAAAAATTATTCTACTTCACTATGCCCTGGTTGAGTCGAAACTGAGGTATATTATCCTTGCATGGGGCAATACATGCACGACACAATAATAATATTTTTGGTTAATAAGAAGTCTAAGACCTCTATTGTTTGTTTCTGTGATGGCACACACCGTGTTCCGACCTTTGGACGGTGACCGTGTTGACCGACGTGTTATTTTCGCCTTGAAGCAAAGACAAGTGCAAGTGATATATCTACAATAACCACTCCAATCATTAAAAATTCTTAAGCAAACTCTGACGGATCGTCAAAGAAGTGTGTGGTCGACTGATGTCGAGATGGAAGGCAAAACGTTTTCTATTGGACAACTTGGACGACTTTCTTTTAATTCTCAGCTATAATCTCTCGAGTTGTGTCACTATTTGATAGTACTTCATGAGGGACAGTTCTCTTCCAGTTCTAACAAACATTCAGAACCACAACTCAAAGTTGTGAATTCCGGCTGCTCAAACCAGGGAAATGTGACCCATTTCTTATCATCGCTTGTGAATTGTTCGCATTCTTTGCGCTTTAGCAACTTATTGCCGATGTTAACTTTGTCCCATGAGGAACTCATGCATGGAGATTTTTTCATATCCTACTTATTTACTTAAGGTATCGCTACAGTCCGGTCTGTAGCCAACTTGATCTTTAGCTGGCTGCATCCAGTTTCACACGTTAAGTTGTCTGAGGCCCCTTTCTACTTGCGTCCATGATCTAGATCGCGGCTATTTCTCGCAGGAGGATTCGATTCCTTTTCGGACTGGAGCATTGGTGTCCATCCACCCTACATAGCCCAGCCATTCCAGTCGTTGTACCCCCCTATCTTCTGGTTTAGTCAATGTAGCTGTGGCTGGACAGAAAATCAACCGAAAAATTTTCCTTTAAAAGCAGCCAAGAGTACCAATTTTGATAAAGTCCATGCCTTTTTGCCATAGTGTAGGACTTAAATTATTAAGACCTTATATAGGGTCATTTTTGTTGTTCGAGAGAGGGCTTTGCTGGTAAATTGCTTTCTTAGCCTAAAGGAGCAGCTATTGGCAAGAGATGTACTTCGTATTTTTTGCGTTATTGTTGTTGTCTGAATTGATAGCGGAGCCTAGGTAAACAAAGTCCTTTACTACTTCAAATTTAAATTCATTCTGTTCGTATTGGGTGTCCTTTCCTGTTGGCAGCATATATGTACATGATCTTACTCTCATTGACCGTTAAACCTATCTTCGCAACTTCAGCCCCAATACTTACGAAAACACTACTAGTATCACGCCACTTTCTTCCGTCGAAAGTGAGTAATTGGACAAACTTTTCAAAAATTGTGCATCTTATGTTGGCATGCTAGAGTTTTGCACTATTCTTTCAAGAATGGGAGACATCAAACGTCTCGTTGAGTTCTTTACCCCCCTTGCCGACTCATCATGTACTTACGAACCAGTTTGGCGCGAATGCCAAAACTAGATGTTGCTCTGAAAAGCTCGTAGGCCTTACGCGACCTAAAAACCGATGAATTGGTGATGTGTATCAACTTGGAGCTCATGGGTTTTTCCCAAGATCTGCAATTGTGTGAATATTTGGTCTTTCCTTATTCCTGGTTCAATTAGACGAAGGGCTTCAAGTGCTTACACAGTACAGTAGAAAGGATCTTATAGGTGATGTTAAGAAGACTGATGCCAACTCATAGTTGGCGTAGTACAGAAGACTGCTTTCTGGAGTATCGGACAAACAATGCTCAGCATTCATCGGACATACTTCCGACCATATTTTACAGATGAGTTTGTTTATGATACTAACCAAGTCATCGCCCGCCGCGCTTAAGTGTTCGGCAGTTAGGCCGTCCTTTCCAGCAGCTTTAATGGACTTTAGCTTCGATATGGCTATCTTCACTTCATCTAGGACGTGTTGATGGAATTGTTGGTCTACATTATATAAGTTGAAAGGAACATTCTTTCTGACAGCGGTTCAGTCTACTGTCTCAGCATCGACTGTGACCTTATTTTTATGTTCGCTTTTTCTTCTCAAAGGCTTCCTATTGGCGTTTGCGTTAGTGGCACGTTTTATTTACTTTTTGGTAAACTTCTGAACCTCATTCCTAGTTTTTCTTTCTATGCAGCGCCGCTTTGTATACATGTTACTAAGTTGTATGTACTTACCCGCATTCATCATCAAACCAGGAGGTTCGATGTGATAGCTTGGTGAAACCCAGCACTTCGGAGGCACTATATATGTGATGGCTTTTCGGCATTATTGCCTCTGGTCTTGTATATTTGATGCTGACAGCATAGGATATCTTAAGCAATTAAGGGCGACTCGTTTGGTAGAGGATTTTGCGATCTCTTGCAATTGCATTTGCGATGTTCGAGATATCCACAACCAAATCTTGGCTACAACAAGGTAATGGTCCTTCGGAACGCTTGGACATACGTACAACTAGAGGAGTGCCTTGCCTCGATCGGAATTTAGGCAATTCGGTTGACGGTTGAGTTCGCGAATACGACAATGTTTCACACCACTTTAGAGTCGAGTAGTACCGACAGTAGTACCAAAGGCGCCCTATCTTCTAGCTTTGAATAAAAGTCGCCGAGGACAGTTTTATTGTCAAAGCTAGGGTACTGCTTTTACACGTAAGCCTTGTCCAAGAGCTCGTAGGAACTTTTTGCTCTTTGCTGTCATCATCTTTCTCTTCTGTGGAGATGTGTGTGCATATAGGGTCATTGTTGGCAAATTTAGCCTAAATACGGATTGTTCCCAGGTGCTCGTTATCATTTTGGAAACTCGAAACTTCTTGGCTAACTCTTCTTCTATCAACGAATCCCTATCCAAATAGGTGATGCTTTTGCCGTCGATAACAATCGTCGTAGTAGATCTCGTAGTTTTTTGTCGGCTTATGTCCTCTTTTTGTTGGCAGTGACATCCGCTTTACAGCAGTCCAGGTCCTCGGCGAGTTGTTCGGCTGTACGTAGCCTATTAAGAGACCCGGCATTCGACATGTAGATCCGAAGTTCGTTAACACTGTTTTGTTTGCAGGGATTGTTAACAGTATACCCGTCCGCGTCCGAGGCTTGACGTTGCTTCGTAACTTAGTTTTTTTTTCTCACGGCTAGGTAGTTACTCCGGCGGCGAACCCACAAACCTGGAAGGCCAGTTTGCTCTAGCTTTCAGCAAATGGTTCAAGACAGTTTTGTGAGCAATGCCTAATTCCATACCAATATGGGAAGTGCTGATATGACTTTCTTCCACGCCTTTATCAAAAGATTGACCAGCTTTTTTGGTAATTGGACGACTAGAAAGTGAGTTATCTTTAAAATTAAAATCGACAGAAAGAAAGCTAATAAACTAGTTTCGCTTTGCCGATTCCGATATGGTTCCTCTCCCGTAAACAGTACACGTTTGTTGACAATCATGTTTTGCGTTCATTCCTTTACGTTAGTAGTGTTTCAAAATGAAGACAAATTTCTCATTATTTTTCTCCATTTTCAAATGGGAATAGCTTAACTGTTGCCTTTCAAACGTTGTCAACGTTTTCAGTTGTTCCTGGGTTGTTTGGGTTTAACGTCATCTATCACTATTGATCAAGTCCAATGTTAAACAGAAATGGCAAAAATGAGTTTAGCTATAAGCGAATGTAAAGGTGAAGAAGCTTTATCAAATTACGTCAAAACATAACGATCTCCTCTATTGACAAAGTGAACATTCAAATCCTTCATAACATACGCTGAAATCGAGTGCTCTCAATTTTCTGTAAGTCTGTCACTGACAACCCACGTTGCAATGACCACAAATTCAATGTCGAACAAAACAATGTAATTTACTTAGGTTTTATCAAATGATTTAGAAAATTGCTGTACCAGCATACTAGGGTCAGTATCCAAGGGTTTCAAAGAGTTTTTTTTTTTTTTTTTAATTTCCCACAAAATTTTGTCGTCTCACTGTGACATTAAAAATCGCAGTTCCAGCACGGCGGCTAGTCTCATGGTCTGGTGCTCACTTAAAATATAACCACTACCCGCTGTGCGAAATTTTACCTGCTTGAACCTCAACATTCTCCCACACCGGACACTAGCTAACACTCTCTACATTCAAATACCGCACCTCGTGCAACAATTTCCCATGCTACAACCCTACACTTAAACTCTGTCGCCCCATCTATTACTCTATCTTCTAATCGGTAACCAGAAACCACAACATTCCGTTAATGTCCAGCATTTATTCAGCGAACAAGAATTTTTTCTGTCTGCCCAATAAATCATCTCAAATCATGACCAGAAAAATTAAAAATGCAAAAAAATTCTAATCGTCAACATTTGTCCGCATGTCCGGCTTAGCCCGCCAGACAGTGTGAACAACTTTGTAGCCAACAAATTGGACAACATTGCCGCCTAATTATTCATAGTCTTCAACTCAGAGACGCTGCCGCGCGCGAGAATTATGCCCTAAAAGTCTCCCGAAACATGCCCAAGACAATCGAGACGCAACCAAAACAGCCGAAGAAACAATTAAACGTGCCATCAAGATACGCCAACCCCAAGGCTAGCGTAATAAATCACGATTTTATGATCGCCTTTACTCGATCGCATAAAACTCACCTGTGTTCCTGGTGTTCTCCCCATAAAGGGAACTAACCCTTTTGTAAAGGGGACTACCTTTCGTCCACGACAATATTGACGACAACGATGACCAAACTGATGGTGGATACTGATAGCCCACTCCAGTGAGTTGCTGCATACACCACATAGGGAGTTGCTCAAACTTTTAATTGAATGCGCACCAATGGATCGCTGATCGGCAACTCACCTGCTGGGCGCGATCGTATGAGCGTTCGTGCGTTAGTGCATTCGCCTGGGTTAGCCCTTCCCATTTCAATTTTTTTTTGTTTAATTAAGCGATTTGCATATAAATACCTGCCAGTGGGCGGCAGGGGGACGCTCAATTCATCTGAATCCAGCTCAACTAATGCCTGTAGATTGAGATATCAAATTTTCATAATTTTGGTCCCGCTCTGCGTGCAACGTTTTGATCTGGAACCAAATTGGGTACAGAGGGCTTAGGAAGAATTTTTACTGCTCTACCAGGAACAAAATGACTCAATTAGGGTGAGGGGTAAATACTGGTACTGACACTATAGCGACCTAGAAAATTTACGACACCGTTTAGGTGACTGTTTTATGAGGCCTGGTGTTTTGTTTTATCGAGGGGACGCGTATTCAAATTCGAACAGAATTTCTGGAGATCGATTTTTCGATTTTAAGCGCTCTGCTGATGGGAGTAGCTGATCAAGCAGCGGGTTATCTATGATGAAAGTTTACTTTTAATTGAGCGCAACGGACGGGAGGCCGGCCATACGAATACATAGGAGAGCCATTGGAATCCAGGCGTGCTGATGAGGTGTTACGCTGTTACCGTGCGGTGTTATGGTCGTTTTTTTTTTTTTTTCTACATTTGTAACGAGCTGTGATTGTGATTTAGTGCGGACCAGTTGCGGTGGTCATTTCTTCTCTTCACAGTCGTTTTGAATTTTTGATTTTTTTCCAAATTTGTAAAATTTTCAATTCGATTGAGATCGAGGAGGAAAGATTAAGTCAGTGACAATTTTTCAAGTGATTTGTGCAATGGGCTTTGGGCATTGTGTGTATTGATGGGGAAAATATTGGAAAACCGGTGATGCAACTGAGTTTCTCTCTTTGTTTGGAGGTCAGTTGGTGAATGATTTCTAGGAAATACGATCCCTGTTACTGTTGCCAAATCAATGGAATTCGGAGCGCAGTAATAAAGTTGACAATTCTTGTGTAGCTACTGGCCTAAAAATATGCGCATACATAACCCAAACAAGCTAGTATTGTTTCCATCACCGGTTTAGAGCTAGGGGTATACCTGTTTATCGATCTCACTTTTAAGAAAATTTTAAATATTCACAATGTCAGTCTTATCATATCGTAATGGGTGACTTTCTATGGGGATGTGAGATGTTGGTTATCCTAATACGGCTGGAGATAGTTTCCACATCTAGAACTAGGGAAAATAATGTTAAAATGAACATTTTCCCTGCACAGCTAGAACCAGGTAAATCCGTTAAAGATTTAACAGGCATTAAGTACTTACTCTTTCAGCGTACTATATACACCCTGCCTGCCTCGAACTGCAACTTTCTAAAATGCTATAATTTTTTTAGTTTTTGATAAATTTTATTGTGCCGAAGCAAAAAATGTTGGAAAATACATCAGGTTTCAAATTGTATCAGTAGTTTTCAATATGTCCACTTTTGGCGCGAATAATGGTCTTGAGACGGCCGAAGAAAGCATTGTACGCTGCACGCAAGTGGCTCTGCGGTATTTTGGCCCATTCCCGCCGAAGTGCTTGTTTGAGGTGGTCCAAAGTTTGGTATTTTTTAGTGCCAACCTTCGCCTTCAAAATACCCCAGACAGAGAAATCCAACGGATTTGCATCCGTAGAATTTGCAATCCATTTTGTTGAAGAAATTAAGTGTGGAACATTGTTTTTTAACCAATCTTGGTTGACGCGCGCTTTGTGAAACGGTACCGAGTCTTGTTGAATTGTCCACGGTCTCCGATAGAAATAATTGTTTGCCCAAGGCAATAGTACTGCCTTTAAGACAGTCTCACGGTGTACGATCGCATTAATTTTGACGCCACGGTCCAATTATACGAGCGGAGAGCGATCGTCTGCGTTTATGGCGGCTCAAACCATCACCATCGGTGCTGCCTGCTTTCTGGTAGCCATCCGAAGGTGTAAATTTTCGAAGGACCTCTCTGTCAAGTAAACTCGGTCATTTTGTTTGTTGACATATTGCTCTATAACAAATACCGTCTCATCGGAAAATACCAAATTCGGCAACTCACCACTTTCGTGCAAGCGTAGAAACCCCTTCGCTCTTTCGACTCTAACTTTTTTCTCTTCCAATGTAAGATCGTGTGCTTTTTGGAACTTCAATGGCTTGAGCCCAAGCTCATTTTTCAGTAGGTGTTGCATCCGTTCCAACGATATGTTGAGCTCACGAGCCATTTTTCTTCCACTTCGACGCGGATTTCGCTCAATTCGAGCCTTCACTTTCCGAATCATTTCTGCCGATTTTGCTGTTTTTTTTATGACCACCTCCATGGCATTTTACAACGCTGCCAGTATCACGGTAACGAGGTATGGTTCGAGACACAAATGATTAATTCACGTTGAGGTGCTGGAGGGCTCTAACGATAGCTACTTGTGGTTTTCCAGCCAAATATAAAGCAATCACACTATCACGTTTGAACAACTGAAACGCAAATCGTCTAAAAGGCTTGTAAATAATAAAATTATCCGTTATGGGTCAATATTTGAGCTCACTGTCATGAACGGTTTGGAAATAATAGCAGTTCGAGTCAGGCAGGGTGTAGATTAAGTATATTTTCTTATAAGTTCATGTAAAGGACATTTGCTGCAATAAACTAAAATTAAAAATTGAAAATTGAAATTGAAACGTAGGTCGTTACAAACACCGTCTTGTCTTCCAGGATGTTGCGGAAATATTGCATAAGTGGGATGGGGTATTTGTCGCCAATGGTAATGTTGTTTAGGGCGCGATAGTCCCCCCATGGACGCCACTCGCTGTTTTGTTTTTTCTGCTTGTGCAATGGACTAGCCCAGTTGCTCTTGGATGGGCGACAGATGCCTTGCTCCATCAAATATTGAAATGCTTTTTGGGCAGGGAGAAAACTCGAAGACCCTTTGTCTCGATGTGATGTGTTGTTGTTGATATACTCGCTGGGCGCTTTTTTTTTTACGAAATGTTCTTCAAACTTAGCTAGAATATCAGCAAAAGGTTGATTATTATCAAAGGCTTTAATGATTGCCTCAAAAACAACAGAGCAAGTGGCTTTTGATTCGATGTTCTGTAGTTCTGTCGAGTTCGTTTTCACCGACTTCTATAATTTTGTCAGCTAAATTTGATAAAGGAATAAGCCCTTCATTTGAAAATTGCAGAATGGCACGTACAATACTTAGTGGGTTAGGTAAACGTTGTAACCACAACGATTTTAGAAATTAGTTAGCGATATGATTACCTCCTAGCTCCTTAAGTACGTTAAGAAGCTGTGATGGTCTCTTGTCTCCAAGATACACTTCAGAGAGAAGTTTTTTTGATTTCACTTTGTTCTGAATCTCCGAATGGTTCTATGTATGATCACAGACTTTAGATTCTCGTATTTGTTTTCAATGGGTGGGTTTAATATTGCATCGAAGACTTGAGTTAGTACTTGAAACTCTATGACACCAATGATTATGTTGAACTTGGAGTAGTCTATAGAGAAATTTCCTATTCGGTACTCGAGTTATCGTCTATGGCGCTTCTTCTGGTGGTGTAGCGTTGTCGGAATTCTGGGTTTTGTTGCCCTTGTTGTTCATTTTTTTATTTTGCGTGAAATTGGAGTTCACGGTTTACAATAAAAGAAACTCGATTTTTTTAAACTAAAATCCAATTTAATACAATTCCAACTTACGAACCACTTTCACTCAACAACTACTACTATCTTGGCCATGATCAGGTGGGCTCTCTTCCTGGTGGTGCTCATCATCGGGTGCGACGCTAACGCTCATTACACGATGTGGGGCAGTACCGACATCTACTATAGAGGTGAGTCGTTTTTTGATTACAGTACAGTACAGTACTTCCTTCATTGCTTGAAAAATTAGAAATGAGCCCACTTTTATAACAAAAAACCTACAGGAAGTGCTAGATATCACTGTTGTCTTAGACAAAATCACTTAAATGCTAGCAAACTGGATGATATCAACTGAACACTCGTTTTCAAACCAAAGATACATTTAATTCAGACTGGGTGATGCTCCCCCAAGTCAAACAGCATACTGAATCTACCGGAAAACTGATTGACCAAAATACAGAGGAATACTGTCAGAAACACTATCCTCTGAACTTTCAAGTCCTCCGCGTGACACCAATGAGCTCGACATGAAAGTCAGGGAATTCACCCTGGCTCTCAATCAGTCTATTGCACATTTCTGTCCTCTGATTCAACCTTGGGGAAGAAAAAGCCGCACTGGTGGACATCAGAACTAGGGCCGCTTAGAAACATCTACAGAAGGCTTTTTAGCCTTCCAAAAAACACAAGAAGCACAAAGCAAGAAAGTGACTGACTGAGACTCAAACAAAGAATTCCTCAAAATATATAAAAAAGAACTGAGGAAAGCAAGGCACCGATCTTGGAGATCATTCTGTGACAAAATCACAGAAACCTCTGAGGCGGCTAAGAAAAATCCTCTCTACAAATCCTATGATGCCTAGTTGTTTGAAAAAAAACTGATGGCTCCTGGACAACCTCAAGTAGCGAATCACTCAACTTGCTACTGGACACCCACTTTCTAGTTAGCTCCTTATTTGCGGCCAGTAGTAACCAAAACAGGACTACAGCAACCGTGAACAAAATTCATGGTCTGATTACAAGAGACAATCTGCTCTGGTCGCTGCATAGCTTCAAACCATACAAGTCGAATATCATGAGGAGCTTTGTAGAATTTATCCATTCGACTGTCATGGAGAGAAGTTAATGTAGTTTTCATTCCCAAGGCCGTAAAATGCTCTTATGATGTCCCAAAGGACCTCAGACCTATAAGTCTATTATTTTTCGTTCTGAAAACTATGGAACGACTGATTGATATCCATATTCAAGATAAAATTGATTCAAGACTTGTCAACGGCTCAACATGCCTACCGTGGAAACTGCTCTGCATTGACTGACTAGCCACATCGAACTATCCCTACAATATAGATACACAATGGTTTCTTTCTTAGACATAGAGGGCGCCTTTAACGATGCCGACACATTCGCAATCACGACTGCGCTGTCACATCTGCAGCTAGACGACGTACTTACGAAGTTGATCAGTCTTATGCTTAATAGCAGGATAATCAATAATCAGCTCCAAGCTGGGTGGGATTTCTGCTAAAAGATGTGTCAGCAGAGGCACGCCTCGAGGCGGTGTCCTTCCTCGCCTTCTTTGGAACTTAGTACTATATGAACTCCTCAGATACCTGTAAGCGGAAGGGAGCAGGGTAATTGCCTATGTGGATGACGTTGCTACAGCTGTCTCAGGTAAGCATCTTAATACCACCAAAGGACTCCTTATCTTAACAGATTAACCTGTTGTGCTTATCGCTGAGGATTGGAAGTAAAAATAAATAAATAAATAAATTCCATAGATCAAAAAGATGGCAACTCTAAAGAGAGGTTCTACGAGCTCTCAAACAAGACTTAAATAAATAAATAAATAAGTGGTGCTACAGCCCGGTATGGGCCAAGGCCTAGCTTCTCGCACTCATTTATGTTTCTTACTTTGTAAATTTTTACACTCCTAAGGGCCTACTGTTTATTGCCGGTTCCGAACAGCTCTTCTGAGAAGCCTTTTCATAGGCAAAATTTGACTTTCGGAGGCTTGCCATTGTCCGCCGAAAGGGTGATGATGATTTCGAAAAGTTTGCTGTTGTGCTCCTACCGAGATTCGAACCCAGGTAGGTTGGGCGTGACAGCCAGTGAGTCAACCATCACGCCATCGCTACCATAAGGATTGGAAGTTAGCCCCCATAAAACTGATCTTGTCGTCTTTTCCAGGAAATATAAAATTCCAACTATAGACCATCCCTCAACAAACGGTACCAGTTTATTGTTTTCCGATACAGACAAATACCTGGGTCTTAGTTTTGACAGGAAATTAAGCTGGAAACTTAATATTCAAGAAAGAGTCAAGAAAGCTTTATTCTCTTGCAAGAAAGCCATTGGAAACAAATAGGCCCTTCAACCTCGTATAACTCACTGACTATACATCTCGTTCATAAGACCGATACTCACATACGGTGGGGTTGTCTGATGCACGGCCCTAGACACTGCGGTCAACTGCAAAAAACTTTGCCGAATCCAAAGAATTCTTCGCTCCACTCCCTCCGCGGCTTTAGAAGTTCTGTTTCACTTGACACCCATTGACATATTCAGCAGGCAAGTAGCTGCGACTGCACCTTTTCGCCTTAAAGCGTCTAAATTGTAGACAAATAATTTATTTGGGCTCCCAATTTATTAGGAATCCACATAGAGAATATCGATTGCACCATACCTAAATTTCGGTTTGACAAAGAGTTTCATGCGAGCTTTCCCTCTAGATCTTTCTGGGAGGAAGATACTTTCATGGAGGAGAAATCAATCCATTTCTATACAAATGGATCTAAAACCGATAGCGGGGTTGGTGGCGGTGTTTTCTCAGATAAGCTAAATCTAAGCCTCTCCTTCCGTCTTCCAAATTACTGTAGCGTGTTCCAGACGGAAATTTTGGCGATTAAGGAAGCTCTATTCGGCTGAAAAAAAACGGGATATCTGCAAAGGTTATCCGCATCTTTTCGGGTAGTCCGGCCGCTATCAAGTCCCTGGACTCGGTCTCACTAAATTCTAAAACCA
This sequence comes from Volucella inanis, assembly GCA_907269105.1. Classification (NCBI taxonomy): domain Eukaryota; kingdom Metazoa; phylum Arthropoda; class Insecta; order Diptera; family Syrphidae; genus Volucella; species Volucella inanis. The sequence continues at coordinate 42,711,097 of OU026153.1, forward strand.
CGCTTGGATACCGATCATCTCTTACGGAGTTGGCAGAGCAGTTCAACCTTCAGCTTTATTGGGTGCCGGGCCTCAAGGACCTACCAGGGAATTGTAGGGCCAACGAACTCACCAAAATTGGAACCACTCTATCTATTCTACCAGAAAAGGGTAGCATAGGTATACCAATCGCTACATGCAAGCTATTATTTAAACCGGATGCTAATAAAAGAACAGACCTTAGGTGGACCGGAGGGCCAATATATCTAGCGACTTAACAGATCTGACCAAAGCTGGGTCTAAGTCGCTCTAAGAGTCTGATAGGATAAAGGAAATACAAAACATCTCAGCGACATTATAGGTGTCATCACTGGACACTGCCTTATGGGCAAACATACAAGAAGTCTTGGCGCTTTTACAAACGATTTCTGTGGAAGCTGCATTGACAAGGAGGAAGAGCAGACAATCCTCCATCTTGTCTTTACATGTCCAGCTTTCTACCATTGAATAAAACTCCACCCTAAAGCCTTCATCTACAATAACCAAAGCGATCTAAAGAATGGTTCCGTGAGTAAGAGGATCATATTGTAGATCCACGTTGCATCCAATAGGCACCTAAACTAACCTAACTATTTACTTACAAAAGGTTTTAAATCGCACGAGGTGTTGACAAAAAGAAAACAGAAAGATTGTGGTTAGGCCACCTCTATATGCAAATAATAAGTTAATTTTGTTATGAAGTTTTAGATGTCGCCACAGGTAGTACAACTATTTTTGAACGCACTTAAAAGACTGAATTCACTGAGTCCTGCCATGGTGCCATGTTACAATGAAATTACGAAAATTAAAATCTTTAGTGAACTTGGTAGGCTCAAATTAAAGTTGAGTCTCCAAAAGTTCAATAATATTCCTGCTATTATTAACATGTAAGAGTGCAGACTACTAACTCTTAGCAAAGAAAAGCTAAACACCTTGATGTACTAGGCATAGGTAGCTCAACATGCTGCAATGCTTGCTGTGTTAGTGCTTAACACTTCGTCTGTGAATCGCGGACTACTATATCGCTAGCATCTGTAAGGAGTTGGGGCTACCTACTGATAGTGTTATCATTTTATCACTGAAAAGTTAACACACGTTTTTACAAAATACAAGGAAATTCAACTGAAAAGAACGTATAAAAAGTGTTATGAGCAGATTTTTGTTTTATTGCTACAGAAAAAGGAAATGTCCTTGCGAAAACCAAGTGCTTAGAGGCTTTAAATAAGACTTTGTTTACTAGTAACCTGTTGTCTCCTTTTATTAACCCAAAAACACTGGAAAACACTTTTGAATTCGTTTACTTTTTCACCTTTTCCACTTCACCAGGAACATCTTTACAAAATCCTACAGTCTACCCTTCAATTCATAAATTTTGAATTCATTTCTGTAATCAAAATTCAACCCACAGCTAACCACAACCACCATCAGCTCTGCGAGATATGTACTCGTATTTGAAATCCTTTTGGTGGCTTTTTGGTTATTATTACTTTTTTTTTTTTTTTTTTTTTTTTTGTAAGGATAACACCCAAGAGCTTAGATCACTTATTCCCTTGAGTGAAAATTAATTTCCATAATTAATAGAATAACTCGGTTTCACACTTCCCAACGGAGAACCTTAAAAGATTGTTTTCCTTGGCTTTACGAGTGAAATTAAACGAAAATAAATTACGTGCCCTAATTATAAGAAGTGAGCACGCTTTTACACTTTTACCCTCAAACCGCCACCATGTTGCCTGTATCCTTTGATCTCACTATAAACACATACCAAAGTACCCAAGTCTGATGTCTTATTGTGTTCCTGTAGCATCATCTCACCTCGAATAATAACAAATCTGCTAATTCAATTACGCCACATGGAATTTTCAGTTTAGATCCAAGAAATCCGGAACCACCCAAGGATACTCGCAGACTCCTAATAACATCCTTAATCCTTGGCTGTGCTACTCTTTTCTATACATACTCGTAGTCGTAGTTTAGATATTGAAGATGTATTTGTAGTCCCAGCCACATCAAAAGCCGGATGTAATTATAACTTTTTTTTTTTTTTTTTTTTAATTTGGGGAATGTGTGTTCAAGGTGGTATTTGGATGCGAAAAAAAAAAAAAAACAGGATCAAACAAGGAAGGAAATGCCGCCACGTCGTTGTGGGAATAGGTTTTATAATTCCGAAAATAATATTTATTAACTACACCAAGGATTACAGAACGCCGGCGAGAGTGAAAATTGAAATTACTGAAAGTAAAAGTGAACTTGGACGGGTTTAGCACAATCGATGTTGTCACAGACAGAAACCAAGAGGAGATGCAAATTTGTCTTTGAAGGTAGTATGAACACGACGTATGCATTTTATGTTACAAAGATATAAGATAAGACCTAATATTGTGTCATATAAAAAGTCTCCGCTGTTTTTTGTCACTAGATGGTGTTGGTGTCTATTTATCTGGAAACACTAATCTGATTGTCTCAAACGAACATGTGTTTAAAAGCTGATATGTCAGGCTACATTTTTTGTGAAGACAGCTGTGTAATTCGTTGTTCGTGTTAAAAGTTATAATGGTTTGAATATGAGTGCAATATCTGAACAAATCCGCTATGTGATGCTTTTTTACTATAAAAAGGGGAAAAATGCTGCAAAAAAATGCCGAAAAATTTGTGAAGTGTATGGTGAGAATGCTGTGAGTGATTGCCGGCCCCAATAGTGGTTTGTTCGATTTCGTTCCGGAAATCGGTGTAAAAGATACACCTCGCACTGGTCGGTTGTCACTGTAAGACTGGCACGGAAGCTGTCTGAAGATAGAGGAGGTACTAATTATCAACCGTATGACAGTTTGGAAACATTTAAAATGAGCAGACTACTCAAAGAAGCTCGATGTTTGGGTGCCACCTGAATTAACGCAAATTTCACGCTGCTGAAACGTGACGAAATGGAACCATTTTTGAAGCGACTCATTTGTGGGTGATGAAAAATGAATTAAATACGAGAATATCCAACGCAAGCGATCATGGTCAAAGGCCGGTAACCTACGATGAACGAGTTCAAAGAATGGATTGACGGCAAATAAGGTTATGTTGAGTGTTTGGTGGGATTGGAAGGAAATTTTCTATTATGAAGTTTATGGTGAACATGCGCTAGCTGAGCGAATGTGCCAAAAGTGGTTTGCACGATTTAAAAGTGGTGATTTTGGCTTGGAAGACGATGAACGTCTTGGGCAGCCAAAAAAGTTTCAAGATGAAGAACTGGAAGCATTACTCTATGAAGATTGTTGTCAAACACAAGAAGAGCTTGCAGAATCTTTGGGTGTCACTCAAGCAGCCATTTCAAAGCGTTTAAAAGCAGTTGGATATATTCAAAAGCAAGGAAATTGGGTTCCACATGAACTCAAGCCGAGAGACGTCGAAAGGCGGTTTTGCATGTCCGAAATGCTTCTGAAACGCCACAAAAGGAAGACATTTTTGCACCGGATTGTTACTGGTGATGAAAAATGGATCCATTACGACAACCCTAAGCGCAAAAAATCATATGTGAAACCCGGCCAAACAGCCAAATCAACGGCAGAGCCGAATATCAATGGCACGAAGGTAATACTCTGTATTTGGTGGGATCAGATGGGTCTGCTGTATTATGAGCTGCTAAAACCGGGTGAAACCATCAATGGACAACGTTACTGAACACAATTAATCCATTTGAAGAGAGCAGTAGCCGAAAAACGACCGGAATATGCGACCACACACGAGGAAATAATTTTCCATCATGACAATGTTCGTCCCCACGTTGCTATTCCGGTTAAGAACTATTTGGAAAACAGTGGATGGGAAGTCTTACCCCAGACCTTGCCCCTTCTGACTACCATTTGTTCCGGTCGATGCAGAACGCCCTCACTGAAATACGGTTCACATCAGAGCAGAATATCAAAAATTGGCTTGATTCATTCTTGGCTGCCAAGCCGGCGCAGTTCTTTTGGGATGGAATCCACAAATTGCAGAAAGATGGGATAAAGTCATAGCTTTAGATGGGCAATACTTTGAAAATTAGTATTGTACATGTTTTTCTTAAATAAACGTTCAAATTGGGGAAAAAAAAACCGCACGAATTAAAATATATATCAATAAGACGATGCAAAAATTACGTCACCCGTTAGAAGAGTGGCTGATATCGACAAGCACAATGAAAACAAAACCAAGCATCGTTACTTCAGATGTTTGGTGGTCAATAGGGTGATGAATGCGAGAACACAAGCGTTCTCACGTTACCCTCACACCATCAACTCCTACTACTCACCGCCACGTGGTGACTGATGGGTGCCTAGTACGTTGAATGGAAATGGGGTAACCAATCTCTATGGGAGGTCGCCGGTGGCAGCTATCGAGAGTGGGAGGGAGTGTTTCTGTTTCCGGGCTACAGCGGACAAATTCTAGGGATCGAATCAACGGTGGCGTCCACAGTTTCAGCTATTGTAGGTCAAACTAGTCATCTCGATATGAACTGCTTCAACTTAGTTGAATACCAGATCTATAGGGATCTCCAACACTAAGTCAGGGTGTTGGAAAAGAGTTGGTGGCGGGTGAACCCTTTATAAGGGCCAGCGGCAGCATTCACATCCACGAAGCCGGTTACCTATTCTGGATTTCGGTCTCAAAAAGGGCCTGGCCCTTCAAGTTGGGGATTGTACGTGAGGTTAACTACCTAAATACGTAAGGAAATAATAGTCATGAAGCGACCAATAGCCTCGGATAACAACGGATTCACTGTTCACTGTTCACGATCCTGCAAAACGAACAAAGGACTACGACTTTCGGATCTGCACGTGGAATGTTCGGACTTTGAAAATGCCGCGTTCAGCTAAACATTTAGCGGAGGTCCTAGGCTGCTATAAAACAGATATCATCTCCATCCAGGAAGTGCGGTGGAATGAGCCGGGTAAACGTAAGCATCGTCTATTTAGATGCGGATTTGTTGTAAACGGCACGTGAGTGAACGCCTTATAATAATCCATACCAAAGGCAAATTCGCTAACATCAGCATTATATGGACTCACGCCTTAGCAGACGAAAAGGACGATGCTACCAAAGAAAGTTTATACGAGCTCCTCTACAAAACGTACGAGCAAAATCCGATGTACATAAGATTCATAAGGTACATCTATAGATATCCCAGCTGCCACAACAACGTAGGAATACTATGAGGAGATTTAAAGTTAAATAGTTGCAATCCCAACAAGACGCTAGAACCTTTGCCGATTGCGTATCCCTCAACGTCTCGAGTAGCCTTTTGCAGCCAGCATCAAGTGATGAAGACCAAAAAGTGAGGTTTTAGACCGGGTAAATCCACAATTGACCAAATATTCACACTACGGCAGCTCCTGGTGAAAACTCAATAAGTTCAGATCGACACTCACCAGCTTTTCACGATTTTAAAGTCGCATATGACAGCATCTACAGAGACGAGCTATACAGAGCTATGACTAGTTTTGGCATCCGTGACAAACTCGTCCACTTTCACAGGATGACGACGGAGAAAGCTCGCTGCTACATCAAGGTCGGTAACGACCTAGCCGAGACCTTTGATGTCGAAAAAGGATTTACGTGCTGTCATGTGAATTTTAGCATCATACTTGAAAAATTGTGCAAAACTCACAAGTCAAGGTTTAGCGGTAAACAATGGCAAAACAAAGGGCATGGGAGGCGGTAGCAGTACTCATTGAATATTTTGATTTCAGGAAGATGGGACTTATCATATACTGCGATGCTTATTCTCAGAACAGCAAAAGTTGCGATGCTAATGCATCAACAATGTTGACTTTGAGCCAACTTCTGTTACGAGACTAAGTCAGCAAATAATCGAATTAACATTATCCAACAGGTGTGCCAAGGAGATTACTGGGCGGAATGTACTATTGGCGATCTCCATGACGATAAATTCAGAATCGGATGCGAGGTCTCAACCTTGTTGAAGAGTACGAATTTACATAAAACCAACTGGACACGATTAAAGGAGGAGCTCGACAAGTGCAATAAAACTTTCTCTAGATTCACGACAAAACAAAGGCTGGAGGAAGCTGTTCTGAACCTGAATGGCAGCTATACCAAATGTTTCAAAATGACATGTCCAGTAAGTAAGCAATTCTGCAGATTGCCCATTCCTTGAAAGAACGGAGTACCGAAGCACCTTCGTAAAGAATACAGAAAACTTCTAAAAAGGCCACTTAGGAGCTAGTAAGTTACTGAAAGTCCTTAAAAGGGGAAGATCAACCAGGCTGGAACAACTCAGAAAATCTGTGTAGAAAGTTGAGACTCTTCGGATCATGCTTGTGTCTCACTTCCCAGGCAACCTAATTAGAATCAGTTCACAACTAGCTCTTATCAATAAAGCTGCTAGTGAGCTGAACAACATACTATAACACGCCGTAGCTGTTATATTTCATCAGCCGTGACTGTTGCTTTCCTTCATGGCTTTAAGTCGCCTGGAACTTTTGGTGCATAATCAGTTATGTTACAAAAAGTTGTAGACCAGCTGCTGGCAACTTAGAAGAGAATCCATACATACCGGAACCCTGGCGAACAGTGAAAGTGATCTTTACACCAAAAGTTAAAAAGGAGGACTACTCGCTCCCCAAAAGTATCAGACCTATAGGTCTGACTTCCTTTATACTGAAAAGCATCGATAGAAATCCGCCTTGCGAATGCATCCTCTGTCGACGATGCAACACGCTTTAGAATCTGATAGACCGAATTGAAGGCGTACTTGACAAGTAGAAGTACGCTTTGAGCATTTTTATCGACATCGTAGCTGCTTTTGACTGCATGTTTTACTCGGCCAGACAACACGGCGTAGACGAATCACTGGTTTTGTGGATGTAAGCAACGTTGGTTAATAGGACATTGTTTGTTTGTTTGTGAATGCTGACTGCGACCAATATGCGTGATTAACAGGGGTTGTTCACAAGACGGCGTTCTGTCTCCACTACTAAGGTGCGTGTTGGTCGACTCACAGCTTAACGCGCTCAATAGTTCTAACGTCTATGCACAAGCCGAGGATGTAACTATACTGTCTGTTGGATCGTGTTTAGCGACTGTCTGCTCTAAAGTGCAGCCGCCCTAGACTTAATCGACGACTTGTGCACTAGAAATGGGATTTTAGTCAATCCTCTCCTAACTGGGGTCGTTCTCCTTACGAGGAAGATAAAGCTGTTTGGTCTGATTCATCTAGTGCTTAGAAGCATCATCATCCAATTCTCCAAAAAAGCTAAGTATTTGGGTTTTATCCTGGATAACGAACTTCTCTGGAATAAATATGTTACGTCGAAAGCATCGAAGGCGCTGTCGGGCTTCCGGCAGTGCAGAGAAGCTATCGGCAAGACATGGGGCCTGTCACCGAGAAGAGTCCTTTGGATCTACACGGCTATAATAAGGCTGCTTATATCCTATGCGTCGGTTGTCTGGTGGAATAAGCCCTCCCGAAAATATGTATTTGCTGCTTTTACCAGACTACAAAAACGGTTTGTCTCGGATGCACAGGGGTTTTACCCAGCACTCTGGGCTTCCTTGTATATGCATTGATGAATCTCCCTTCACTTCATATTCATATCATGGGCTGCATTCTGAAAGCCGTCTTCTGTTTAAAAAGAAGTGGTCTTTGGTAGAACACGCCCTAAAGCTTTGGTGACCTTGCGCGTCGGCTGTCTTATGACGCTAGTCTTATGGAAAGGCTAAATTCAATGGCCCTTGTTTAGGTCAAGGGTGACAATGGGATCATGCGAAATTAAATCGTCGATGAACTTGCAAGGTAAAGTTCAGAGGAGAGTTTTTCAGGATCCGAACCTATTTTGATTCTGTTTGCTTCCTCGGTTAAGGCTTGCATTGACAGTGGTCTCATATAAGCATAACTGCAGATGGCATATCTCCCCTGGATGCAGGCAGACCAACCGAATTCTTCCCGACGCCTCTAGGAAGTCTTCGGCTTTTTCGCTGCCCCTCAGCAGGAAGGATTGCAGGATGCTTACAGGACATTACACTTTGCATTTTCAAGCACCTAAATGTTTTGGGCATAAGTGACACAACATCCTTGATGAAGTGTTAGTGCTGGTACTGCATCACAGAAGCACTTACTCATCTTTCTTCGTGAGAGTGAAAGATTTCATTAAAAGGAACTAACAAGGAATACAATGAACTATTTCTTTGTTTGAATGCCCTGTTCCAATATCGTTGTACCACCAATGATATTTAAGAGTATTTTATATAATACGCGAAGCAATATTTTGAACCATTGGCCAGCTGGAACTCCACCATAAAATCGTTAGAATACGTAAACACCAGAACAAATATAGTGAAAATGAGGAAATTGTTTTTAAGGTAAAATTCTTTTCAGGCTAGCCCTCAACACTAAATACAAAATAACAGGAGGAGTTCCACAAAAGTCAATTTTAGCGCCAGTCTTGTGGGATATATTGTATTTTAGGACGGAGTTCTGCAAGTGTGCAGAGAAACAAAAATTGGATATGCAGTAACATCACAGTAGTAATCGCTCATAAACTCATAGGAGAAATGATACGATTCTGCAGCGACATAACCAAAGATCTATAAATATACAGACATGGCTTACTTTTTCAACTCAGGAAATATCATAACAGGAAAAGGATGTCGTTCTCGTATGTAGCCAAAAGAAAGTTTATCACCTGCACCTACAAATTGGAGAACATAGCACTGAGTCCACAATAAGGACCTAGTGGTACTGCTAAATGCACAACTGAATTGGCGCAGTATCCCAGCAAGTTCCTATCGACTTGGGGGCTAAAATATTGCCATTAATATTATACAACGACTAACAGAGAGAATGAACATCAAAGAAACTAAGAAGACAGAGTGGTAGGTGCAATAGGACGCCTGCGAAAAACGAATTTGGACATACAAACTGCTGCCAAACATCAAAGATCGGGCCAGCAGAAATCATGGAGAGGTAGACTTATCGTATACTTTACGCAGTTTCTGTCGGGTAAGTATGCTAATGGGACAACCTTCATAAAGATTGACAATTCATACCGCTAGCATTTTGGAGATAAGCCGCAAAGCCGAGAAGACGTGCTGACGGGTAACGAGAACTATTCTGGTGAGAAGAATTGGTGACGTTTTGACCGCGCAGCCTAATCAAGCTTAAGCTTATTACGTGCATAACCTGGAAATTGCCAATGATGTGATAATGACGTGATACATCAATTCGACACATACGACAATGCGGACAGTGATTTCGCTGAAACGGGCAGTTTTACTTTAACAAACGCCCACAACACTTACAAATGGGTAACTTGGCTCTAGACCCGGTTCCACTAGGCTTCATTGCATTTAGTTCAGTGGAACTTGAACTATATCATCTACGAAGATTCCCTTCTTCGCAAATGGAATAGAAAAAGAGCTCTGGGCCATATTCTGTAAAGAAACCGTAACATTGATCCAGTCTCAATACCTAGTAAAAAATTCCTTTTAGGACAGCCTTTATTGTACGAAAACGTTTATCTTGGAGGATGCAGGACACTGTGGAGAAAGAACTGATACTGTGACACATATCCACAAATTAGCAGTGAGACTAAAAACATATTAAAAATCTAATATTCCTTCGTATTCAAATAATACATTGTGTGCCACAGGAAAGATATGCAGGGCCCAAACTTTTTATTATATATCCTTATAGTGCCTCTCTTTGTTAATATTCTTATTATTTACTAAATTAGTTATTCAAAAATAAAAAATAAATTAAATGTGAGAAGCAATTGAACAACATCACTGTGACTACTCCGTTTTAAAACAGTCAGACCAGGTTGGTCATTAAAAATAAATACAGCACCGAATAAAGGAACAAGAAATTCAGCTCTGACAACCATCCCAAAGAACAACAAAAGAAGAAAAGAAAAAGAATCAATGAACGAAAAGAAAGGATGTTTGATTGAGTTAATTAAGTCTAATCCTTTCATCCGTGTGAAAGGATTCAAGAAAAACTTCTCTCTTTATGCATTGGGATTATACGATGCAAATGCTTGCAATTTCTGCTGTGTTCTTTTGTATTGACATCTTCGTATCAAAGAATATGCAGACATGCAAAACAGACGACGTCGGCAGTGCGGCGTTGCGCTATTTGAACCAGGAAATGCAACGAAGCCTCCACAGTTGTCACGGCAAAGGAAGACGGTCTCGTTTAACTACTAAGAAACTTAACGTCTGCCAACCATTGTTAGAGTTTACTCGTATCTTTTCCTGGAAAATCACCAACCAAAAAAAAAAAAAACGGTTTATTGCGATCCTGTGAAATTGATTCGCTGCCGTTTTGTTGATTAAGATGACAACGATAGAACCAAAAAAAAAAAAAAAGAAAACTGTCGACACAAAAAGGATCAAAGAGACGACCATGAAGCAAAAAAAAAAAAAAAAAATATTGTAAAACTAGGACAATGGAGTATTGTCCTTTCTGTTCCTTCTGTTATTCGGTTGTTTAAGGAATAGAAAGAGCAGGCGAATGATCGACTTATACCTTATTCAATGGTGCCGTTGTCCTTTCTTACAGGGAATCTGTAATTCACTTCATTGTGATTCGAGGTCAACCGAGCATATAGTAATTGTGCCTGAGGTTTCTTTTCCATATTTCAGATAACGGATAAAATACCTATAACACTCTGGACATAGTTGAAGAAACTAACAACAGAAAACTGTGACGGAGATAACCGGGAAATTAGAATTTTTCACAGTGAGTGTGGATAACGTAACACACCTGGATAGTGGATATGGAAGTGTGTGGACTATGTGATGAACAAATTCGACACGGCAAGGTGTTGAGGAATTGGATTTCAGCCATCAGCTGATAGAGGGTTTTAGAATCTTTAATCTGCAGATATGAACAGAAGAACCATCTATCTATGACCGGTCATTTGCTAGGTTTACAAATGTTAAGTGGCAATTATTTGTATCGTTTAACCATCTGGTTGAAATCCTGGTGGTCTCTTATGATTTCAATTTATGAACATAATTCCTCATTAGGCGTTTATATTGTATCGAATGAAGCTATTAAATATTTCTGGATTTCATTTCGGTGGGTGTATTATATTTATTCCATACATTTTCCGCCATTTGTATGCCAAGTTGCGGTCATATTTTAATAACAGTAATTGTAAATCTATGGTCGCATGTAATGTGAGTTATAACAAAATTGATTTCGATGAGTGAAAGATAGCTTTGGGTGTGTAGTCCAGAAAACAAATTAAGACCAAGGTTTTCTGGTAGTTTGGTAGCTAGCGTGTTGCGTCAGCTACTAACACGATGCACCAGTATATAAGCACCATTCTTGACCCTAAACAAGTTAGCTCGATCTTCCAGTCAATACAAAATGAACACTTCACCTAAAAGTGGCATACCTATGTTTATATCATCTGGTGATCCAAAATAAGTACAACATCCATGGCTTTAAAAAGTGCCAAAAGGTAGCTTGACCCACTGAGACATTACAAACTGATCCTCCATCTATCTTCTATGATGCAACGCCCCATTGACCTGTTCATAAAAAAATTAGCGATTTGCAGTACTGTCCGGCTCTGAGAATCCGGATGCTAACGCAATAATTCCGTAATATTCTGGAGTCGGCATTAAACAAATTATAATCAGTAACTAGACAGAAATCTAAACGGATAATTCAAAAATGAGCTGCGGACATCTATTCGAATTAACTGCAAGTCCAGCGTCTCCTCGAATACTTGACTCTGTCATTGTCTTCCAGATGAAACTATTCGATTCGAGAAGACTGCCACTTACTTAGAAATCTATGCCTAAAAAAAGCATAGGCTGGACACAATTAAAAGCCAAATGACTACATATTTCATCAAACACACCCCCCAAAACGCTGATATTTCTTGGATCACAGAATAAAACTAATCTTACCATTAAATCTAATTCTAAGTTACCAAATCTCATTTCCAATTCTTTTCCCAAAGTCTAAAAATAAGATACCGAAACCCGTCCCAAATTGACCTAAACCTGACTCTAATTCTATTAATAAGAATAAGAAAAAAGTAAGCACCCACAACTCTACCCTATCTATTTAATATCCCGATCCAAACTGGTCATTTAAGACCCAAATATTTCCAAGATTTTCCTTACTCCTTCCCCCTTTTGCTCAATCTATAAAACACACGAAATCCACGACACCAAAGTCCTCTCCTTCCTACCACCAAAACTTTAAAGTCGTTTCAAAACAGAGTTTAATTTAACTTTACTCATGCGCCTTCTAACCAAGTTCCAACTGACGTTGACCCATCGGACAAATATCCTAATTCTATTAGCTCCCATATACTAAACACAAACCACCTCTTCCTCATCTTCATCTACCAATCTCGCTGATCCAACTCCCCTCCCTAGTCAAAATTCTAAATCCGAGGTGCTTGACAAACCTGTTCCTTCTTCATTCGGTCGTTCTCTTAATTCGTCTGCTCCTGATTCTCACGCAAAATACCTTGACCCATTCCTTCCACCCACTGTCAAACTCATTAAAAATTTTTCTAATATAAATGATGACAGTCGTTATGTAGTATTTCGTTTCAGAGACCGCCACATTTATGAAAATGTTCGGCTCTGCATTACCTAGCTGCACACAGAACCAATATTATGTTTTCAGTCCAACGAGAAGGTCTTATTATCAACCCAAAGGAACTGGTGCAAATTTTAATTCACTACAATGAGAGCTTTGACATCTCTTCCAAAGAAGTTCATAAAGATCTTTCTACGCTGTCTTCGCATGTCAACTCTAAACATCTTTCCCACTTACAAAGAACTCGTAAAAATTAAAAAAAAAAAAAAAACTATTACATCTCCTATTAAACTTAATTATGTATTTTCCAGTCCAAAATATCTGCCCACTTACTACCAAAATGTAAGAGGTTTGCGGTCTAAAGTCTCCGCCGTATATCTCAACTCTCAAAAGCTTTCCTATGACCTAATTGGTCTTACTGCAAAAAATCTAATTCTTGACATTAAAAACCATGAGCTGTTTGCCCCAAAACTCGACGTTTTTCTAAAACATTGATTTGAAAGAGCTGATAATACCTATGGCAGAGGTGTTTTACTAGCAATCCTGAACTGTTTTCTTGCAACTCCTGTTGACGTTCCTCAAACTGACAACTTTGAGTTAGTATGTGTCAAAATTAGGCTCCCCAAACGCTGCCTTTACGTAATTTGTTGTTACATTTACCCATCTCAATCATTTGAGTCTTATGGATTTGTAGTTCACGCAGTGGATTTTATCATTGATGATGCACAACCTGAATATATTATTTTTCTAGTAGATGATTTCAATATTCCCTCAACTAAAATTGACGCTTCGGACGATTCATCTCAATTCGTCTCTCTTAATGCGTCCTCTGAAATAGAAATATTGATGATGGACTGCCTAATCAACTCAAGTCTATATCAGATTAGTGGAATACCTAATACAATGAACAGACAACTCTTGTCTTCACATCCGACAGCCTTCATTCTCATATAACTTCCGAAGAGCCGACTTTAACAAACTTAAAAGCCTCACTAGCAACATTAACTTTGATTTTATTGCTGAGACATCTAACATTGATCTTGCTCTATCAACTTTCTATTTATTAAATTTCTCCTGCTTTGCTCAATCGGTTTCATATACCTTCCGAAAGGACTGCATGTCAGCTCCTTCCTAGTATAGGGTTTTCCAATAGGGACTTGACAACTTTGAATTTAATTTGTGAACGCACTCTTTCACTAATCATCAAACTGTCACTGTCAATTTATTCAGTAAACTCAACATTTTAATCATGGTAAAGTACACTAACGAACAACATTTTCAAATTATAAAAATTTTCTACAGATATTCGGAGTCGGTGACTGCAACTTTAAGAGCGTTAACTACAATTTTCGGTCGCCCTAGTAGACAGGCAATAACAAGTTTAGTGCAAAAATTTGAGTCTACATATTCGTTGTGTGATGTTGCCGTGTCAGTGAGACAATGGGTTGGTCGAAATGTCGAAAATATCGCTGCCGTTCAGATGTCCGTAGCAAACGATCCAAATCAGTAATTTCCACTGCGCTCTCAAGAATTGGGCATCGCTCATACCAAATTATGGCGTATTTTGCGTAAGGATCTTGGTTTACACCCATACAAGATCACGCTGACTCAAGAATTGAAGCCGATGGACCATTTGAAGCGACGTACGTTCTCCGATTGGGTTCTAGAGAAGATGCGCCAAGATCATGAATTTCATCGCAAAATCATCTTCAGTGACGAAGCTCATTTTTGCCTCAATGGGCTCGTCAATAAGCAAAATATGCGTTATTGGTCGGGTGAAAACCCACATCTGCTTCATGAATCACCACTTCATCCACAAAAAATAACTGTTTGGTGCGGTTTGCATGCCGGCAGCGTTATTGGGCCATATTTTTTCTTCGAACATAACAATCGTCACGTTACTATGAATGGTCAGCGTTATCGCTCCATGATCACCCATTATTTTTGGCCCGAATTGGAAGATATGGACTTGGACGACATATGGTTTCAACAGGTTGGTGCCACAAGCCACACAGCATACGCTACAATCGATTTATTGAAGAGCAAGTATTGTGAGTGTGTTATCTCAAGACATGGGCCAGTCGATTAGCCGCCTCGTTCGTGCGATTTAACGCCGCTTGACTATTTTTTGTGGGGCTACGTTAAGTCATTGGCTTATACCAACACGCCGACGACTTTGGAAGAGCTCAGAGCCAACATTGAACGCGAAATAGCGGCCGTTTCGGCCGAAATGTGTGGCCGAGTCGTTAAAAATTGGGTCCAACGAATCGACCGCTGCAAACGTGCCCGCGGTGTCCATATGAACGAAGTCGAGTTCCATTCATAAATGTTTTGATTGTACTTCAAGCCAATAATAAAGTTTTTGACATATCTTTAATGGTTTGCCTTTTATTTAAAAAAAAAGTTGTCAAGTCGTTATTAGAAAACCCTATACAATAGGGAGTTGAGATCACTCCGTAATAACAGAAACAAGTTGCGGCACAAATTCCTAAGTACTCAATATGATTCCGACTCTTTACCATGAGTACCTCCACAGCATGCAATTCACCTTGGTCTCGGAACGTAAACGCTTCTACCAGTTTGAAAATACCAAAAGAAAGTCAGACGGGTACCCGGGTATCTACTCTCAAATTTCTTAATCAATCTTCTGCCGACCCAAAAATAATTGCAAATTTCTTTTCTGTCAATACTTTTCTAATCAAATACCTGAACCCGATCCTAGCTACTTTAGCTATATGAGGAACTATCCTGAGCCGTCATCAATCTTGCTTAATTTTGGTTCGATAACTTAATTCATATGGTTTTCAAAGAGATGGCGTTACTTGTATTATTCCATTGTTATTATTCTATTGTTATTCTACTGTTATTCTATACTGTCATTGTACTTCATTTCATTATATGTCATTCATTTGAAGCGTAAACAACAATAATTTTTTGCCCTCAAATATGTCGAACTTTGTACCTGAAAAAGTGTTTTTGCGGAGAGTTCTTCTTCATTAATGAAAACTGCTCCCGAAATTCATCGTATTTTGGTGGAAGTTCATGGTGAACATGAGCTAGCTGAGCGAACGTGCCAAAAAGTGGTTTGCACGATTAAAAAGTGGTAATTTTGGCTTGGAAGACGATGAACGTCTTGGGCTACCAAAAAAGTTTGAAGATGAAGAACTGGAAGCATTACTCTATGAAGATTGTTGTCAAACAATCAAGCAGTAGCCGAAAAACGCCCGGAATATGCGACCAGACACGATGCAATAATTTTCCATCATGACAACTCTCGGCTCCACGTTGCTATTCCGGTTAAGAACTATTTGGAAAACAGTGGATGGAAAGTCTTACCCCACCCGCTTTATAGCCCAGACCTTTCCCCTTCTGACTACCATTTGTTCCGGTCGATGCAGAACGCCCTCACTGAAATACGGTTCACATCAGAGCAGAATATCAAAAATTGGCTTGATTCATTCTTGGCTGCCAAGCCGTGGCAGTTCTTTTGGGATGGGATCCACTAATTGCCAGAAAAATGGGAAAAAGTAATAGCTTCAGATGGGCAATACTTTGAATAATACTATTGTACAGGTTTTTCTTATATAAACGTTCAAATTTTGAAAAAAAAAACCGCACGAAATAAATTACATACCCAATATAACAACATCTTTGGTATCTGAAAACATAATCAAATTTAAAGATGATTTTTCGTCCAGCCCTGATGGCCTTCCGGCTATTGTAATAAAAGAGTGTGTAACTCATCTCGGTCCTCCCCCCGCTGCCCTATTTAACTTGTCCGTTTAAACAGGTAAGTAAGGCCGAAGTTGATAATTATTGGTCCATAGTAAGACTCTCTTGCATATCCAAACTTTTCGAAAGCATAGTCTATCAACAACTGCTTCCGTACTGTATTTAACTATTTAATATACACAAATCAACACGGTTTCATGAAAGGTAAATTAACCACCACTAACCTAACTGAGTTGGCCTCTAGGAAGCTTTGTGCTGTAGAAGACGGTCATGAAGTCGATTAAGTTTCCATAGATTTCAGCAAGGCATTCAATAAAATTTCTCATCAACTTATCATTGGTGTTTCGGCTTATTTGCTGGTATTGGCCAAATCCTGTTAAGAAGACCGAGAATACAGAGTCATCTTAAGATCTTCAATATCTGACCCCATTAAAGTAACATCTGGAGTCCCTCAGGGTAGCCACATTGGACCAATCATCTTTATCCAAGCGATTAACGATATATGGTAAATCCCATATTTACGAATTCTTATCTTTCCAAAGTCATTTCACTGCCTTCGGACTCCCATTGCCTGCAAGATGACTTAAATAGGTTTTCGGTATGGTGAAGTGTCAAGAAATACCAAGCGATAACCTATTCCCACAAACGTTTAACCCCCCTCAAAGAAACTACTTCATCTGCGATGAGCCTATTCCTTCCACTACCGAAGTACGGGATCTAACGCTGCACTTGACTTAATCAAACGCTATCAACCCTAACGTTATAAGGTCCCTCTACACTATTTTTGTAAGGCTTCTTCTCGAATATTGTAGACAAGTTTGGTCACTCTATAAACAAATCCACATTCAAAGAATCGAAGCAGTTCAACGGAGGTTTATTTGTTTCACACTTCGTGGTCTACCTTGGGCCGATCCATATGTATTACCTCCCTAAAGGCTAAACTAATTTGCATACATGACGTTCTGAAGTCGCTGATGTACTCTTTATCCAACAGCTATTGACTGGAAACTTCGATTTCATTCATCTCTAACCCCCGTAAACTAATATCTGCCCCACTCGTCCTGATCCGACTCACGGCACCAATTACAGTCACTCGAACCGATATCTAGAATGTTGCGTATAACAAACAACTACGCCAAAGTCTTTGACCTAAATAGCAGCAAATTCAAAATCTTAACATCTCCCCCGACCACCATTTCTCCTAGCCCCATTAGGTTAAGAATATCTTTGTTAGCTTTTTAAGTCTAGCTTTAAGTTTTGGCTTGTTAATAAGTTTAATAAAGTTGTCCGGGGTAGACCCGGACTAATAATATTAACAATAATAGAGACTTTAATAGGTGGATCAGCTGTCAAGGGTTTCGATGCTTAACCTTTAGACTAGGGCACTTTAATTTTACTGTATAAAGGCAAATGCAACACGAGAAGCTGATACAGCAAAAAATAAAATTTAGTCCCAGAGCTTCATGCACCGTAGAGCGTGATATAACAAACCTTAATGTTAGTCAATGTGTCACCAATTGTAACTCCGAGGCGGCTCTAAGTTCTCAAAAAGCACCAAAGTTGTATTTAAGAATGATTTTGCGACTTGGTCAATATGAAGCAAATCACACAGCTGACCTAGAAGCTACTAGCCTTCATCGGTATTGAAAGATTGAGATTGCCTTCAAAGCAAAGGAAGAGCACTATGAAAGCAGATCCCTCCAAACGTGTCGATAAATTAACTTTTCTCAAGAAGATTTCTAGCATACTGTAGCAGGAGGATTTTCAGTTTACATACTCGTACATGTCCTCTGTGAGACACACCGCAAGCTGGTGTTTTCTTTTAAATACAAGACATCCTTATACGGTCGATGTTAAAATCGATTGCGAAATCTCCTTCAAGATCATCTTATTAATTTCTCAACGGGTGGAAGAATTAGTGTGACCTACCTCATCCTGCCGCCGCGGTAACTGCCCAACAATGGAAAAAAAAGTTTGAACAACAAGCCTCGGATACGGACGGATGTACAGTTGACAACTTTTAATAGAACATGTGCAGCCGAACAACTTGCGGAAGACCTGGAGTACTGCAAAATAGATGTTACCGCAATTCAAGATGTGCGATTGGATGGACCGGACAAAACGAGGATCAAAAGCAACGACATCTGCTTTGGCATATCGATGACGAAAGCAGCGAATATTCGAATGCCTATTTATTTGTTGTTAGGTGTAGACTTAGGTAAGAAGTCTTAAGTTTCCGGAATGTTAACGAGCGCCTCATAACAATCCATATTAAGGCACGCCCTCACAGACCAGAAATA
Source organism: Volucella inanis (assembly GCA_907269105.1). Classification (NCBI taxonomy): domain Eukaryota; kingdom Metazoa; phylum Arthropoda; class Insecta; order Diptera; family Syrphidae; genus Volucella; species Volucella inanis. The sequence continues at coordinate 42,729,706 of OU026153.1, forward strand.
TCACGACACCAAATTTAGATTCTACAAGCTCTTGGATAAGACTTATAAGCGGTACCCTAGCTAAAATATTAAAATTGTCTTCGACACCACCTTCCGATTCATCTACTTTACGGCGGAGCGAAACGTTGTCGTAGCTAGCACCCGGTTTCTGCATTTTGATATTCATAAGGGGACTCGGAGAACTCCTGATCAATCAACCGTCAACCAGATTAACCACATAGGCTTAATAGATAACCTTGTTGTAGCCAAGATACTTTTGCGGATATCCCAAATATCGCCAGAGCAAGATAGTAATGTAAGGAAGTTTGTATTTGGGCGGCTACAATCGCAAGTGATCACTAAATCTTTTTCCGACCGAGTCCTCCTTATTCTCTTAAGAGGTTTGGCAACATTGCCAAAAAACATCCAAGATGACATCTCTGATGTGTTGGATTTCACCAGGCTACCACAACGAAAACCCAGGTCTAACGACCAGTGCCGGCAAGTGCATGCAGCTAAGCAAAGCCGTTAGAGCGGACGACCTCACTGTCGAGCTCTTCAAAGCGGCAGGCGATGACTTAGTAACTCATCTTGATACTGATCTGTAACGTATGGTCGAGCGAAATTATGTCCGATGAATAGAACCACAGCATTGCTTGTCTGATCCTCAAGAAGCATCTTGACAGCATCATCAGTATCACGACCTCGCGTACGTGGATGATATTTACATAATCGAAAGAAAGCAGTGTGATGTCAGTGGCGCTTTCGCTGGTATTGAGGCGAAGCTGGGTTTTACGTTCTATAAAGGCAAGACCCAGTATATGCTGTCAAATAGAACGGACATCCAACAACGACGGCTTGGACAGATCGTCACCCTCGAGGGATATAACTTTGATATACAATATGTAGCTCAAGACTTTATCTACTCGTACCTAGGCTCCGCTATTAATTTAGACAACGACACCAGCGCTGAGATTAAATAAAGAATTACTCTTGCCAACTGCCGTTTCTTTGGGGTAAGAAGGCAATTGACTAGCAAAGCCCTCTCCTTAACTACAAAAGTGACCCTATACCTTTATAAGTTCTTAATAATGTCAGACCAGGACTGAGGAAAATTCTAGGGGTGGTTTTCGGCCCCTTCTGCATAGGTGGTGAGTAGAGGAGTAAAAACAAGGAGGTACGGCGACATTGACCTAGTCAGAAGAGTGAAGGCCGAACGACTAAGGTGACTGTGTCATGTAAATCGGATTGACACCAATGCTTACGTCCGAAGAGCCTTCGAACCCGTCCCTGAGGTAGAGGTAGACTTCGACTTATGTGACGCCATGGGGAAAGGCACCCCAGTCAACTAAGCGTACAAAACGGGAGCTAGCTAAAAATCAAACTGGCTGGAGGTGCTTTTTAATCTCTTTAGATACTGCCTAGTGATACTGAAAAGTTACCTACTTAATCACCAGAATACGCTGCTATTGCAAAAAAGGTTATAGTGCCTTGAAGTCCGTTCATATTTAGGCAGACATGACAATTGTTTTGACAGCTGATTGTTATTGACGTGCTTGGCATCGTGTTGAGTATAGACAAAAACGATTTTCGTTCTCTCATAAAATATTATTTTTTGAGAGGCAAAACGGCGAAGGAAACAAAAGAAAAGTTGGATACATATTATGGGGTAATGCTCCGTCAGATTACACCGTCAAATATTGGTTTCGAGAGTTTCGTGGTGGCCGCAACTCCACTACCGATCAAGTCTGCAGCGGCAGGCCCTCCGATGCGGTTACAGAGGACAATGTCAAAAAAATACATGAAATAGTGTTGGCTGACCGGAAAGTGAAGGTGCGCGAGCTAGCAGATACCACAAAGATTGGTACTGAGCGCACACATCATGTTATGGGCAGTGTTCTGCATATGAAAAAGTTATCCTGCCACTGGGTGCCGCGCATACTCACTCCTGACCAAAAACACGAACGCGGGAGCACTTCGAAAGAGTGTTTAGACTTGCTGATGCGGAATCGGGCGGACTTTTGGCGTCGATTGGTAACTGTTGATGAAACTTGGATCCACCATTACACACCAGAAAACAGGCCGAGGGCAGCTCGATGTGTCGGAAAGGCTATGGCGTCGGTTTTCTGAGATTTTCATGGCATACTCTTCGTATACTACCTCGAAAAAGAAAAAAACCATCAACAACGAGTGATTGAAGGCCGAAATCGCTGCAAAACTGCCTCACTTGTAGCGAAAAACATTTTTGTTTTTGCAAGACAATGCACCGGCGCACAAGAGCATCAAACTAAAAAAATCAAACTGAAAAAAAAATTATTTTTTTAATTCCCAAGGAGGTTGCTTTTAACCTAGTACATCAGACCAACCTGATCTTTCGTGGATTTGTGCGGTACTATAATTGATCGGAAAATTGCAGACTTTCCTATGACTAGGGTTGGGTCAACAACACAACAATCAAGCATGTAACCGGTAATAGCATGAGTGAATCCTTAGAAATACAGGGTAGAATTGCAAGTGCGTACTGACAAGTAGCGTAATGCCAGGCTACAATTTCATAGAGTACATAAATCGTAAACGATGCAAATGCGACGAACAGCATCATAAAATGACAGATTCACTATTCTGCTGGTCGTCACTTAGTCCTTTAACAGACTACAACAGCCAACAACACGGGGGATTGTTACAGAGTTCCCATGCGGTCCGCTATCTAATATAAGTACCAATTCCGTCCAACTTTGCATAATTTCGGTGATCAGGTCGAAACCGATGTTTTCAGCTTGAGGAGGCCGTTGATTATGGAGAACGTTACTGACTATCGGTGCGACAAGGTCAACAGTAGCATCGTTTTTTATGATGCTTATTAGTCCTCAAACGAAGACTTAAGGAACAAGAGTTTTGAGCTTTAGGCACACTGACTTAAATAAATATATACAAAGAAGAAAACAGAGTATATAAAATGTCTTGCGATCTTTTTAAGAGATAACATTACATATGATGAATTTGCCGCCACAATCATCGGTGTCTACAGACCGCCGCACCCATATACAAACGGATTTATTCATGATATTGACATAGTGGAAACGTAAAAGATGCTCATTGTCCTAGGTGATATAAACCTCAATGTCAAGGATCAGAATGAGTCTTTTTATTTTTGCTTTGCAACGTCATACAATCAGACACCCGGATCGATCTAGTGCGAAACACTATTACACGGCTTAGTATGTGTCTTAGGCAAAAAAATAGAATCAGACGTTATAGGCTTGGTGTGCAAAATATCACAGAAAATAGAAACAAACGATGCAAAAACACATTCACAGTCCCAAAACGATGCAAAAACACATTCACAGTCCCAAAGTGACACAAGAAATAGCAAATACGAACTTGGATGCATTAGCCCAATATGACTACGTAAACAAATTCTACGAGCAATTTAGAAAAAGTACATGGATATAATGGAAGCGGCAACTATAACAGAGGGAGAAAAACGAAAAACACAGGTCGTGAATGGATGACATGGGAATTAAAGCAGGCTTGCAAAGAAATAATAGACGAAACCAAGAATATAAAAAGGATTACAAAGCCTTTCGAATTGCATTAAACAAAAGTATTAATGCGACAAAATCTTGATATTACAAGGAGGAATGTTGAATTGCAAAAGCAAATCCAAAAGGAACTTGATGACGACTTATCCAAAAACTTTGCAAGCGAATCTAATATACAAGGTCTTGTGAATATATTTCTAACTCAGCTATCACAGGAGGTTAGCAATATAGTTAACCATTGTAGTTTGCAAACTTTCATAGGCTCAACGACTAGCACAACGCGTTCGATGTATCTAGAGGAAGTGACGGTGAGAGAAGTGCAAAATATTCTCTATACACTAAGTGACCAAAAATCAACAGGATTAGATGGTATACGACCAAAAGATCTCCAACAATAAGCTGAATTTCTATCCCCAACAATCTGTAAAATGGTTAATAAAGGCATAACACAATCCCAAATAGACCTATTTCTATTCTGTCAGTAGTAGACAAAGTGTTTCAACAGGTACTCTTAGATAGGCTTCACCGATATCTAGAAAGGTACATCATTTAAGAAAAAACCCGTATTGGTTTAGGAAAAACAGAACTATTAATCAACTATTGGGAGAGTTCAACAACCAAATATACAGCAGCCCAGATAGAAACCATAATACAATTGTCTTATTCATCGACTTTAAAAAGGTTTTCGATACCCTAAGTCACAGGAATAAATAGGGTGATTCATCGTAAAGTTTGATTTTCAATAGGCTTCCTTTGACAGATTACGCATGACTGCTATAAAACTGCTCTACCATTTTTATTCAGTATCGTCTGGCAAATCATAACGAAAAGACTCATACTACAACAGCGTCTTCAAATTGTTCAGCTCTATCACGAAAATCAACGTTCTGTGAGAAATGTTTTTCGTGCGATTCGAGGAACCACTATTGCCAATACCATTCTCAAATTTGAGTCCTAGCTTACATTATTGGATGACGGTTATACCACATCCAGCACGTAGTGAAGAGACTATAGCAGCTTTAGCTGAGAGTGTACACGAAGACCGTGACGAATCGATTTGTCGTCGTTCTCAGCAGCTTGGCTTGGTGACTGGACCTCACTTCTTCATCGTTGGAAAATTTTTGACCACTGAGCCATTTTTTCAAGTTTGGGAACAGAAAATAATCCGAGGGAGCTAAATCTTGCGAATAGGGTGCATGAGGTAGCAATTCAAACTTTAATTCATTAATTTTGGCCATTGCAACAACGGATTTGTGAGCTGGTGTATTGTCTTGATGAAACAACACTTTCTTCTTAGCCAAATGCGGCCGTTTTTGCTTGATTGCTTCACTCAAACGTTGTAATAAGTTCGCATTATACTGGCCGTTGATAGTTTTTCCTTTTCAAGATATCCCACGCGCATCCAAAAAAATCGACGCCATGATCTTGCCTGCAGATGAAAGGGTCTTCGCCTTCTTTGGAGCCGGTTCTCCCTTTTGAAACCATTGTTTTGATTGTTCTTTTGTCTCGGGTGTATGAAGCGGCGTAAAAATTCTGCTTTTTTGCTGTGAAATTTCGCTAAATACTCAAATGAAACATCTTCACGACACTACTTTTTGTCGAGTGTGAGCAAACGCGGCACCCATCTTGCACACAGCTTTCTCATGTCCAAATTTTCAAATAATATGCGATGTACCGCACTTTTTGAAATGCCTGCAATGTCTGCTACCTCGCGCACTTTCAATCGACGATCAATTTTCTTCACTATTTCTGGAGTCGTCAGTTCATTTGGTCGACCACTGCGATACTCTTCTTGGCAGCTCGTACTCGTACTTAGTAACCCAAAATGTTACTGCTGTGAACGAGGGAGCAGACTTACCCAGTTCAGCTTTTATATTGGTTGGGCTGAGGCCTTTCAAATGAAAGTATTGTATCACATAACGGTGACCAGTTTCCTACATTTTCACAAAATCACTGACAACGTTCACTATTGATGGCTGCCAAGCAAATACTTAACAACGTGGCGCTTTCAAACTTGAAACATATGCTTTATAGACTGCGAACTTTCCAATACAGTGATATTTTAAATAACTACGTCCATATTTTGGTCAGGGCAGGTACTTCTGGGACCGCCATACTGTGTGGAGTGCCGCAAGAATTAAAACTCGGCCCATTGCTTTTCATAGTTTTCTAATAACGACTTGACAACTTTTTTTTTAAATAAAGGCAAACCATTAAAGATATTTCAAAAACTTTATTATTGGCTTGTACTTCAATCAATCAAAACATTTATGAATGGAACTCGACTTCGTTCATATGGCCACCGAGGGCACGTTTGCAGGGGTCGATTCGTTGGATCCAATTTTCAAAGGCTCGGCCACACATTTCGGCCGAAACGGCCGCTATTTCGCATTCAGTGTTGGCTCGGAGCTCTTCCAACGTCGTCGGCGTATTGGCATAAACCAATGACTTAACGTAGCCCCACAGAAAATAGTCAAGCGGCGTTAGGTCGCACGAACGAGGCGGCCAATCGACTGGCCCATGTCTTGAGATAATACGCTCACCATACTTACTCTTCAATAAATCAATTGTAGCGTGTGCTGCGTGGCTTGTGGCACCATCCTGTTGAAACCACATGTCGTCCAAGTTTATATCTTCCAATTCGGGCCATGATCATGGCGCGATAACGCTGACCATTCACAGTAACATGACGATCGTTATCGTCGACGAAAAATTATAGCCAAATAACGCCAATCAGAGAGACCGGCTCTGATGTACTGGGTTATAGCCCATCCCGGCAAAGAAACGCCTGCCTCCTTGACGAGTGCAGAAAGGTAAATCTGGACAAAAAGCGGATGTACAGAGTGGCCTTGCAAAAAATAACTAGAGGGACTCACGAACTCTATGAGAAGAACATACAATCCTCAGGAGAAAAAAGGAATATCACGAACAAACTGAAGTGCTACCAGAAGAATGTCAAAAAATAAAGAGAACTTGCTAAAGTTGTAAAGGCTGAACAGAAATCTACACGGATGGAAACGAACCCTTATAGTCTACTACCAGATCAGACGAAACCAGATGCAGAAACAACATTTACCACCAAGATAAAGTCAGGACAGCAATATCGAGGCTAAAGTTCAACAAAGGTGCTAGACCCGATGGCTTAACTCCGAACTATTTTGGGCAGCAGGTGATGTGATGATTGGATTTGGTGCATACATCAACTTACCTCTAAAAGTGTGCCCAATTTGAACCTCAGCATTGTTTGTCGGATCCTTAAGAAGGGGAATAGGCCTCCTCTACATCACATATGTAATCCTGTCTGACGTCTTATGTGAACCCTAACATCCTTCGTGGACTATCTGACCGGTCTCTTATCAATATGGGCTTAGGCCTTGAAAGTCCACCATAGACACAGTTTTCAAGTTGCCCCAGATCTTGGAAAAAAGAGTGGTGGTGTTCGATAAGCACTGTTATACCATCTATGTCATTAAGCTGATCTTTCGGAAAGTCCTGCTCTCAAGCAGTGAACCTTCGATGATAAATTGCAAAAACCGTTAAACCACTTGTAATTGTCGGTATTCCGTCCAAGGCTCATTCCTAAGGAGGTTTTGTTGCCTTGGAGTCGACAACTTTTATCGCAGTAATATTTCACGATTGCGCAATTGGTGGGTTCTGGCATTGTAGAAACCGTTTCGATTCATAGAGAATCTGCATGTGGCAGGCAGCTGCACTTAGGCACCATTGGATGACACAAGATAGTATTAAGAAAATAGAGAAACAAAGTAAAAAAAATCAACTGTTACTTCTGCCTATTTTATTAACGCTATTTGGAGATCTTTCTCCGTAGACGATTGAAACTAGAATCTCTGCCACAGTCTTCGCTGCAGGCTTTTATACGTTTTTGTTATAATTTTACAACTCGGCCATCTTATTTTCGACCTCACTCTTGAGATCAGAGTAGTCTTCGTCACTGAAATCGTTGACAAAACCCTCCTTGTGTAGGTCACATCAGCACTTCATTTTGTCAGACGTCATGACGATATCAAAATTCCGCTGGTTGCGCTGCATATGAGGGATATCCTCTACCACATACCGGTCGTTTGGCACAACTTTGGAGACGATGTATGAGCCTCGATATCGTGGTTTTGGCTTCTGAGACTCATGTGGCTGCAGGCTCTTTCTCCACCAACACAAGTTCTACCGTCTGATACCGTATTGTCAACCTGTACTTCGCATCGAATCTTGCCTTATAGCGGGTATAGCTGTGCTCAATGTTGAGTAATGCTTCGCCACGGTGTCGTTTCATTTCATCCACTTCCACCTTGGGCTGCTCACCAAGCTCCCGTAGTAGCTTGTCGCCCGTAGTTCTCTTCGGCGTGTAAGCAAATAGGAGTTCGTGCGGGTTAGCGTTCGCTGTGCAGTTCCAGACGGAATTCAGTCCTCACTGGATAGCTCGCAAATGACTTGCCCATCCCCAAACAGGACACTACAAGAGAGATTGTCCTCTGGCACATACCCGAGTTGGAGGCATCACCAGTAATGCTAATGCAGGAAGGAGACCCGAAAGGCCGACTTTTGAAGGAAGACCAGGCGGTGTATGTTAAGGATGCCACAGTGAACGGATGCCAATTCAAAGCTTTCATTGACTGTGTCGTACGATTGCAGACGAAGGAGGCATTAAGTATGTCGAGGACCTCAGGTAATTGAGTGGGTTTGGAGTTGTAACTTGCCAGACGGTTGAAAGATTATTAGCAGAGGTAACGGTCGATCGATTTACTTCCTGATGCGGGTTCTTATCGTACCTGATTAGAGCCAACCATACCCCATGCTAATTGGGAGAAGTTTATTGAACCAACCACAGGTTAAAGTGGTAAGAACCCGCAAATGCAACTCAATTACGGACTGCATGGCAGAGACACCCGAGCGCCGTTGGTAGTGGAAGAATGTAACTGAGATTCGAGACGAAACGAGTTGTTGCTGAATGTTTTAGATGTTGGAAAGCTTGAGAAAGAAGATAAGCAACATTTGGAAGAAGCATCTGGGTTAATAGTGAACGTTCAGATATTAATCGAGGATTTGGTGGCGACCATGCAGTGGCAAGACCAAAAGCTGCGAGACAAAATTTCACACTGAATGCAGTTGAGATGACGTTGGCGAAGAAACAGCTACAAAGGGACTGTAGAGGGTAAGATCTTTTCCGTAAGTTAGGTCGCCAAGCAACCGTTGGGGGATCCTTGAGCTATGTCATGATGATGTGGGACTTCCCGCTCACGGGAATATGCTTAGAAGGTTCAGAGAAACCTTTTGGTTGCTGAAGATAAGAGGATTTACCAGGAGCTACATCAAGTCGTACATACAGTGCGCTTACACAAAGAATAAAGGCGGTACACCCGAGGGAGAATTGCACGGTATAGGCCGCAATCCCTTCCCATTCGACGTCGTACACCTCGACCATCTTATACCGTGCTCACACGTTTGATTTTATGATCCCACTTCTGAGATGTTAAGAAAATAGAGAAACAAAGTAAACAAAATCAACTGTTACTTCTGCCTCCGTAGACGATTGAAACTATAATTCCCGCCACAGTCTCCGCCATAGTCATTTATACGTTTTCGTTATAACCTTACATAAGTGTTCAAAGAGTTAACACAAAAAGTTTACCAATTCAACTTTAATCCTTTCTCAAATAGCTTCTTTATAAAGCAAACTTTCTTCATTTTGCAACCACACTTAGAGTTGGCTCTCAAAAATGATAATTCAGAAAAAAATGTCCTTAATTGAAAGATCCTAACATCAAACTAATATTCACACACGTCTACTCTTTAGATTCTTCAGTAGATTTTCCTCCTAAATTTTTCATAAACTTTATTTCAAGGCTTCTAACACTGCCGAAACTATCACCTTTGGCCACACTCATCGGTTGAGTCAAAAATAAATCTCTCTCCATGATTTTAACAATAAAAGATTCCAGATCGCGTCGCCCAGCAAGAGTGAGGATTAAAGCTTTGCCATCTAGTGGTCATCTATACCACATGTCGCGTAAATAACTATTTCGTGGTCCTTGAATTATTTTTTACGAGCGCGCTTTTCGCATACCTCACTTCGTCAGTCCTGTAATCGACCCAATCCAAGGACTTTATTTCCCTCCGTATTCGCTGTTTTATTGTCAGTTTTTTGTTCTACCCTTCTACCTATTTCCGGTTGAGAATATTGATAGGATTTTTATGAACTTGTAGTTGTGCTAGGTTCAGCGACCAGAACGCAAATAACTCATCCACCAGCTATTCAACATCCACGTACACACACTAACACACTTCAACTGAGTAGAGAGTGCAGTTGTGTCCAGTGCAGAGATTAATTAAAAAAATACAAAGGACACAAAAAAAAAAAGGATACCCTGCACTACGGAAGCAGAACTAGAAGCAACACAAAATAAAGCGCACAAAACGTAACATACATACAAATTCAGTTCGGACAGAGAGAATAGATTTTTCTCCCACGGACGAAGCCACAGTGAAACAGAGAATGAGCTACAAAAGCTGGACAATTAAATTTATGGGCACAAGCACCAAAAAGTGGGTGGTAGTGATGGTAATGCTGTATCCTGGCAGCAGGTTACTGAAATCGAAATGAACACTTGAATGCACTTTTTCGCAAAAATTGAGTTAGGATTGGGGACACGGACACAAAGCGAAAGAAAACGAGAACAAAATCCAAAAAAAAAAAAAAAAAGAGAAAATCTATCTGCGCCCTTTAAATTGAAAAAATAGCCTCATCCAGGGTACATCCGCCCGAAGGATGTATTACAATGCAACAAAAAAATAAAAACAAAATACGCGCATAGGATAGCTAGTTTGTTGCATGTTGCGACTTTATTATTTCACTAGAATTTGTTAAGCCATTATTTCGTCCTGCAGGACATGCCATTGGATAGTTCTGGTTAAAGGTTATTTCTATATTTGCCAAGTCCTGCTGTTCCGTACCCGTCCTAGTCTATTCGCTGTTCGTGGTTATGCGAACTTGAATTGATTTTTTCTGCTCCCAATTTTTTTGTGATGTTCTTTTTTTTTTTTGCGTTTCAAAAGATCCTGGATAATTCAAAGGATGTGTACGAAGTATAAATGAATGTTATGTTATTCGACGATATTTTCTTTTTTATTTTTTTGTTTGTATTTTTTACTCCTCAACTTTTGAATGTCCGTTTCGGGTTGAGTTCCGGTGCTGTATGGTGTGTATTGGAGTATTCTCATGGAGATGTATGTGGAAAGGTTGAAGAAGAAAAGAAACAGGAAATGCACTTGCAGTTTTCATGAGGAAAATAGTGTTTTGCAATAAATTTCCTTCCCAATGGAGAATGTCCTTCTTTATTTTTTTGGAGGCACAAAAGAGAAGCACAGAAAGGAAGAGCGTTTCCAGATTCGAATTGCTGGTACCTATGTAGGTTGTGTTATGTTGTGTTGTGTGTTGTCATGTGATATGAGAATCTATGGGTTGGAGGAAGGAATGAAACTGTTATTTATCTTTTTGGGTCACCTTTCGCTTTCCTGGAGGTTGCAATTTGTTTCACAGATTAAGGATATGAGAATTCGTGTTGCGATTATAATTCAGATTCTCTCTGAATATAGTTTAAATTGAAATGTTACAGGGTCAACACATGCAATTTTGTGATGGTAATGCCTTATGGGATAAAAAAGGAAGAGGTTGAAGTTGGAAATGATTTTGAATAACCGTGTAGGAAATTAAGAACCTCTATTAGACTTGGAAAGTTGTTATTTTGATGATAAATATGGCTCTATCTATCTGGATTATCATAGCTGCCAACCAATGGAACTGTAGACCTCCTACAGCCCCATAAATTGCTTCATTTAATCTATCATAAGTGCTGTAATTAGTAACTTCCGCTTAAACCAATATTGGGGTACCTAAATTGTGCCTATTGAGCCCACCGATTAAGATACATTTAGATACGGATATGAATAGTTCCGCATAAGGCCTACAACGCGTCAAAGGCGCGACTTTTAACGAGGATCGTCTTCCAATTGCAGACTCCTACTGGTCCTTGTAGTTTTTATTGTAGTTGTTATGGAGGATCCAAAATCGAATCTAGTGACAGTGTAAGACATGACTTAGAATGTAGATCCTTATAACAAACCTTTTTAATGATCGGGGCTTAGGATGAGCTAAATACACTGTTACGATACCAGTAAGCACAGACGATGATTAGCATGAATTTTCTCTACCGGCATACTGAAGGCCCGTGCCATTTTTTTGCTCGTACGATACCCATCTATCAATATAAGACCCAATCCTGTGATTGAACGCTGTGAACGCAGCCTTTTGACTGTGCTCAGAGAAGCGTTGCATTCTCTAACTAGCTTGGAAGTAACTCTGTATAGAGTTCACGGGGAGTGAACTCTAAAGTTGTCTAGATCAGTTTTCAAGACACTATTTTATGAAGACCCTACTATATTACCTTCCTGTCTCCGATTTTAACCATTCCTGATCTCAAAAAGGAGTAAACTTCTATTATTGCAGTATAAGGAGTTCTGGTATCATTTTATCTGACAGAGTGTCGCTACGTCGACTATCAAAACGCTAGTTCGTGTTGTGCTAACGATCACTCTTTTTAAATAGAAGATGGCTTTGTGAGTGCAGTGTATCCGGATCAGATAGCACCAGATGTGTTAGGAAAGCTGAGAAAGACCGTTTTTTGGAGTCTGGTAAAAGCAGCAGTGACGTATATTAATGAACGTTCTATCAAGTTCTATCAAAATCGTGTATATCCAAAGAACCCTCTTCACTGACAAGCTTCATATCCTGCAGAAAGTTTCTTTATACAGCCAGAAAGCCAACAGCACCTTGGAGGTTTTCGATGCATTATAAATAGTTCAAGGAAGCTAGCTATAAAGAAGAAAAGGGAGATGATGCCTTTAAGCGCTTGTTGAACTAGACATGTCAGTTTTAGATCGAGAAACCGCTGATTGACCTATAACTTGGATTGGGCAAGCAGCGTAATTATCAAGTTCGTACCGATGTACTTGCCTTACCTCCCAATGGCGGTCAAAATAACTGCACGAGTAATCCCTTATTTTTATTATTTACATTGGCCATCATAGGGCTCACAACCCTATACGGAAGAGATAAAAATATGTGATAAACCAACTAATGGCCTCAGATAAAAATGGATTCACTGTAGACGATCCTGGCAAACGTTTCAAGGACAATGACCCTCGGACATGTACGTAGAATGACTCTGATTGCTATTACGCTGACATTACTGCCATCTAGAAAGTGCAATGGGATGGACCTTACATAATGAGGATGAAAAACTGTGATATACGAGTATACAATGGTGATTGCTACAAGGAAAGGAAACAGTGATTATTCGTATGCGGATTTGCCACACGAGGGAGACTTAGACAAAAACTCTTGAGCGAGCGTCTTATAGCAATCCGCATCAAGGCTAGATTCGCTAAGATAGCCTTATATACATACATGCCCCTGAGGAAGAAAAATACGTCGCCACCAAAGAATATTTCTATAAGCTCCTCGACAAAACATATGAGAAATGTTTGAAGTATAAACCGAAGGATAAAAAAGTAGGACATTTTTGTTACGCAACTTGGTAAGCATAGCCTACACGACACTTTGTTTTGCCACTTTCATTTTGCGATAGACATTTGGATGTCGCCAGTATTATGGACGTTCAAACATTTCGGGCATACAAAATTGACTCGGATCACTACCGTTATACAGCCAAGAAACGATTGCAAATTACCCAAACGCTACAACAAAGAATAACTATTTCTAGAAGATATAACGTAAAAAAGCTGCAAGCCCAAGAGACCACCAGAATATTCGCCGAACGCGCACCCCGAAATCTCTCAACAACTCCTATGACGGCTAAGTCAATCACCGAAGACCAGTGGCAGCGCTGTCAACGTGACATCAGAGACGCCGTTTCACCCGACCACCACCAAGAAATCCGTGGTTTAATGAAAAATGCCGCCAATCACACACAGCTATACAAGAACCTTACAAAGGGCCGCAGCTCTGCAATGAACGACGAGAGTTGCTCGTGAGCTCTATGAGCACGAGAGATGAAAACAACATCAGTTTCTCTAGAAGAAGAAGAAGAAGAAGAAAAAAAAAAAAAAAAGAAGCGCGAGAATTTATACTTCGGGAATAACGTACGGAAGTTTTACCAACAGGCAAAACGAACAGGCGAAGCCAAGTAAACCCGTAGGGATGAAGAAGGAAACCTTGTAGCAGAGCCACAGACGGTACTGAGAATATGGGAAAACTGTGCTGCCAGACTGTATAACGGCGAAGAAGTCCAGCATCCCGCCGTTAGGCAGAATAGGACATTCAACTTAGAAGATTATAGTCAAAACTTACGTCAACCTGATCAAAACGAAGATTGGAAAGCTATATCCAAGCAAAAATCCAACAAATCAGTCGAACTTGACTCCTGACCATCCGAAGTACTCAGAGCTACTTTAAATGACTTTGTGAAGAGAATGCAACAAGAAATTTCTCAAATCTAGTCACCCAGTTCATGCAAAGGAAACACCTCAACTGCGCCAACTATAGAGGTATAAGTCGCCTCAACACCACATACAAGATCTTGTCTTCCTTATTGTGTGCGGTTTCAAACCAGGAAAGGCCACAGTCAATCAATCGCACTCCGGCAGATCATAAAAAAATCCCAAAGAAGTATAAAACGATATCCACCGATTCGCATATGTAGTGCCATGAATCCTTGCCAAGCTCATGCGTCTCTGTGAAACAACGATTGAGAATGCTCGCTGTTCCAACAAGGTCGGTAACGACTTAGCCGACACCTTTGACCAACAAGTTTACACGCTTTCAGGTGACCTTTTTAACATCATACTTGAAATAACTGTGCGGAACTAAAAAGAGAACACTGGAGGCACAATCTTTCAAAAGTCTGTGCAACTACTAGCGTACGTCGATGATATCAAAATAATTGGGAGAACTCAGAGGGCTCTTACCGCTGCGTTCGCTATATTGAAACGGAAGCTGCCAAAATAGGTTTAGCAATAAATAAGGGCAAAGCCAAATCTATGCTGTCAAAAAGAAGGGACACACAACATCGTCAAATTACACAGAACGTCGGACACGACGGCTTTAATTTGGAGGTAGTAGTGACTTTGTCAACCTTTGTTCTAATTACAATTTGGTCAGCAACACCTCAGCAGAAATAAAACGATATCTAAAGCGCATAGAGATATTCGTGGTTGCTTGGAAAGAAAAATTATTCGGTCCCGTTTGCATTAACGGGCTTTGGAGGAAAAAAATATAGCTGCGAACTATACGAGCTGTACAATGACGTTAACCTATTCAGAAAACTGAACTGGCTAGGCCATGTAGAGCAAATGGACACCAATGCTCAGGCTCGCAGAGTCTTCGAATCTAAGTAGAGGAAGACCTTGGGGTACGCAATTGGACTAGCTATAGAGTCTTGTAAGTTGAGGCCCAGGTTCTTCCCTAAGCTTGTAAGTCAAAAAAAGGAAAAATCTAATCGATGAGAGATAATTGATTTTTATCATCGTTGGATCTACATTCAATGTATACAGGGCGCGCGCACAAAAATATGACGTTAGTGATCACGATATCACTTCGCTTAATCTGAATGCAATTTTACCTCTGTATAGTATTAGTTGAGACTAGAGTGAGTCTAGAAACTATTAGATTGTAGAGAAAGCATTTCAAATTTAGTGCTTTTCCCTTCAATATTGAGCCATACCATATGGATTGGTTTCACAATAGCCAAGTGTGACGGCTTTTACAAATTTACAAATTTATTTATTTCTAATTCATTCTTCACATAAAATTTTTATACATCTTTTGAAAAAAAAGGAACAAGCTCTAATAATATTTCAAATTAAAATTAAAAAAAAAAAAAACAATTATAACAATACGATACTACACCCTGACTAAAATGCACCCATTTTCAGACTGCAATAGTTTCCAAACCGTTCATTACTGTGAGCTCAAATTTTGACACATGACAGATCATTTTATTATTTACTAGTCTTTTAAACGATTTGCGTCTCAGTTGTGTTGAAAAATTTTTATCCGCGATGGAATTCAAACGTGATATAGTAGTGTGATTGCTTTATATTTGGCTGGAAAGCCACAAGTAGCTATAGTTACAGCCCTCCAGCACCTCCACGTGAATAAATCATTTGTGTCTCGAACCATACCTCGTTACCGTGATACTGGCAGCGTTGCAAAACGCCATAGAGGTGGTCATAAAGAAACAGCAACATCGCAGAAATGGTTCGGAAAGTGAAGGCTCAAATTGAGCGGAATCCGCGTCGAAGTGGAAGAAAAATGGCTCGTGAGCTCAGCATATCGTTGGAACGAATGCAAAACATACTGAAAAATGAGCTTGGGCTCAAGCCATTGATGTTCCAAAAAGCACACGATCTTACACCGCAACAGAAAAAAGTTAGAGTCGGAAGAGCGAAGGGGTTTCTACGCTTGCACAAAAGTGGTGAGTTGCCGAATTTGATTTCTTCCGATGAGTCGCTATTTGTTAAAGAGCAATATCTCAACAAACAAAATGATCGAGTTTACTTGCCAGAGAGGTCCTTCGAAAATTTACACCTTCGGACGGCCACCAGAAAGCAGGCAGCACCGACGGTGATGATTTGGGCCGCCATAACCGCTGATGGTCGCTCTCCGCTCGTATTTTTGGACCGTGGCGTCAAAATTAATGCTATTGTATACTGGGAAACTGTCTTAGAGATAGTATTGCAGCCTTTGGCAAACAATCATTTCAGTCGGAGACCGTGGACATTTCAACAAGACCCGGCAGCGTCTCACAAAGCGATAAAAAACAATGTTCCACACTTCATTTCTTCGACACAATGGATTGCAAATTCTCCGGATGCAAATAAGTTGGATTTATCTGTCTGGGGTATTTTGAAGGCGAAGGTTGGCACTAAAAAATACCAAAGTTTGGACCACCTCAAACAAGAACTTCAGTTCCAAAAACTTAAAAATTGGTTATGTCAGCCTGTTTTCCATACCACAGCTCATGTGGTGTTTTTCCTTTTATTGGGCTGAGACCAGTGCGATTAAGAACATAAACTGCGGTATTCACAGCCTTAGCCTAAGTTTCATGTCCAAATTTCTTTTGCGAATTATTGTCCGAGCTGCTTCTACAATTGTGCGCATTTCACGCTCATCATAACAATTTTGTTCCGGTGGAACAAAAGGAACTGTCCTTTGATGAACGACGTAATTTTCCATTAAAAGTTTCTGAACCCCTTGGTTGGTGTATTCTAAGCAGATCGAAAAACCTTCACCCTTGAACCAGTTTCAGTTTCAATCAATTTAAGGTATATTGCAATTCTATTTTCTCCTTCATAAAGAAAACCGTCCGAAAATGCGAGAAATCGTCTTTAAAAAGCAAGAAGTACTTGCACCCTCCAACTGAAGAACACTGAATCGGCCCACACACATCGGAATGCACAAGTTCCACCACGCAACTCGATTTATTTTCACTGGAATGAAAAACTGTACGATGTTGTTTTCCATAAAGGCAATCCTCGCAAAAAAAAAAGTCTTCATTTCAAAAGAAATACCCCTGGCCATCAATTTGCTCTTCACTTGGACAATATTTTGATGTCCAAACCTCTCATGCCACTTGTGTAGTGTTGCTTTCTGGATTTACGTACTCCCACTACCAAAACAGATTCTCCTTTGGAAAGTTGATGATACTTTTAGACCTTTGTCCAAGACACAATTCAAAGAAAACAAATTTAGACGAATGTCTTGAACGTAAAGCACATTAGCTAAATGGTTCTCCTCCCAGTTGATATTGTTAAATGTCAACACATTAATGTCTCCTCTGCCATATGCGTTAATTGTGTTCCCATCTCCTAACCTGACGACTATCGGTTTTGCAAAACTTTATAATTTATAAACCACTCTTTTCTACTAGTCATGTGGTCACTCGCTCCGAATCCAAGAACCACTCATCCGAATTAGCTTCACTTTGTGTTAACAACGACTCACAAACGAAAGCATTACCCCTCTTCCCAGTCGAATTCGGCCCATACAACAGCTTCTCTTTCTTTTTTGGAAACTCGTTCTTCCAATGCCCTGTTCCTTTGCAAAAGAGACATCTTCCTGGCTTTTGCAAACTGTCTGGTTTTATTATGCGATTTACTGAGTGTATATGGCTTATTTGCAACTAAAGCACTAGTTCCTCCAGGTTCAAAAAAATTGTTCTGGGAATTAATACGCTCCTCTTCTAGAACTAGCCTGCCAGTAAGATTGTCTAATGTCTGCTTTTCAACTGCCATTGACTCCCAAGCACTATGGAAATGACTAAACGATGCGGGCAAAGTCATTAAGATTTTGGTTATGACCATTGATACGGAAACTTTTTCCCCAGCATCAGATAGCTTCTGCACAATGGTCTGTAGCTTTGAAATATACAAGGCTATATCATCTTGCGGATCCTTACTAAAACTGTAAAATTGCTGTTGAAGCATGTGGATACTCGCCTTTGATTTCACCTCAAAAACCCCATGGAGCTTGCCCCACATTTCTTTCGAGGACTTGCAGTTTATTTATGTGCAAAAGGGGTTGTGAACCCATCGAAGTGGCGATAACCTTCTGCAGCTTGGAGAGAAGTTAAGGTAGTTTCTACACCAAAATTAGGTTAATAGGAGCATATAACAGCAAAAGATTTCAGACCAATAGCTCTGTCATCATTTATTCTTAAAACTCTAGCGATTATTGGAGATTCATATTAGGAACAGTTGCAGTAATGGCTTTTTGATTGAGTCGCAGTATGCATATAAGGATCTGTAGAAACCGCCCTGCTCGAGGTGGTGGAAAAAATAGAAAGGAGTCTACACTTCGGTGCGCTTGCGATGACGGCCTTCCTCGATATTGAAAGAGCCTTCAATAACGTGGAGTGCACCGCCATTAAAAATGCTCTGGTGGACGCTAATATTGAATAGGGCATTACAAACTGGGTTTGCAACATGCTTGCAAGTAGGAAAATAAACTTTTCGATTGAGCAAAGCTCAGCTAGAATATCTGTAATCAGGGTAACCCCTCAAGAAGGAGTCATATCGCCACTCCTGTGGGTGCTGATTATCAATGACATCCTTAAAAGGTTTAGTACAATGAGTATAAGTGCCACGGCATACGCAGAAGACGTGGTCGTAATAGCGCTCAAAAAATACTTAAATATTTTAAACGAGATTATAGAGGTTGCCCTAAGGACGGTCAGCCCTTGAACAAATGTCTCAATGTCAAATCTTCCAAAATGGAACAGGTTTTTCACGGTGGTGGTAAGACCTATACTTATATACCATATGGCGCACGAGGGCTTCTATAGCCGTACCCATATGGCAGCAATGGACACCGTTCTGCACTTAACACCGCTTGATGAACAGATCAAAAGACTTATTGGAAACAGTGCGATACGACTTACTAATTTGGAAAACTTCAAGATCAGTTACAAATTACGGTCGTAGCGGAGCTACTGCCAGGCAATCCAACTCTTACGGATGAAATTCCCTCCGTATGATATAATATATCCGCAGAGGGAGGCCTGGCAAAAAAATGCAATAATGAGGTGAAACAAAAATGGTTATTCTCACTATCACTATCTACATATTGTATTGTAGACAGGTCACACTTCAGGCAATGGAACCGACCAACATCAATTTTGATGTAGTCAAGGGCTGCCGCAGAGTGCTCAAGGCATTATGTAATCAAAACCGGCTTAGATTGTGCTATAAAGAGAAATAAACAAGCGGATGAGCTTGCGCTTGATAATATTGAGGTTGCCAATATCAAACCAAATCTTTGCATAGTAAGGAACACTATTGAAAAAAATATCATAAAGACTGGTAACCTAAGGTGGTCAAATCTTGAAGTCTCAGGGTATCCAAGGCTCTCTCGTCACTTTTTGGAGGCGAAAGATCTTGACATAAAAGATTAAACAGGGATAATAATTAATTAGGACAATAGCAGGAATCCTGACAGGACACTGTCTCAAGCGGAAACACGCAAGGACACTCAAATTCTCAGATACGGATATTTTCAGATTCTGCGATGATCTGCAAGCTTTTGAGGAGATAACGCATATACTATGTGAATGCTAGGCAATACCGTGAAGTCGAAAAAAATTTTTAGGGAAATACTTTTTCGAAAATCTGGAGGAAATAGGCGGCATGAACTTCAAAGGCCTTCTTGGCTTCTGCAAAAAATTGGACGTTATACCAAAGAGATTGTTTAGGTTTTTGCCGTTAAAATATAAATTCAACTGATTCCACAGGGTTCCATAGTGTTTGTATGATGGCATATCCATAACACCCCTGTTTTAACCTAACCTAACCTATGTAGATCAAAACACTTTTACAAATGAACAATTAGGGACGTCTAGACCCACTTCAACTTACAACATCGAACTAACATAACTTCTAATTTAAATACACCCTTAAGTGCCCAAATAATCTAACACATAACTTCCTCACAGCAAAATGGGGTGACTAAATCATCGCAGCAATTTCCATTGAATTGAAAATCCACACCCCAAAGCAACAATCTCGCCATCAAACACAGAATAAACACTTCAGGCCACGAACTCCAATGGAGTACCTCTAACCTACTATTTCAGCAAATTTTCATATTTTCCAATTTTTCATTGTTATCCCCAGGAACACACATTATTCCTGAATCTCCCAATCACACCTCCACAATCGCAAGCCTCATGTTCTGTGCAGAAAAAAAAAAAAAAAAAAATCAGAAAATGAATTACACAGTCCTGGTCTAGTGGAGGGATATTTTTGCATTTCCACTAACTAACATATGTACTCGTACATACATAAAACGTTCGATATTCCCTCGAAATCTATCGATACCGTACCCTCAGTTATCCACCCCCTAAGTCCACTTGAACACGAAAAATCCAATTAAACTACAAAAATATCATTCGCATGGTGGATGGGGTAGGATGGTAAAATCAGAAATGGAGATTGAAAAAAGGACACTGACGCATTACAAAGGGATTTTCGCTATTTTGCATGCAATAAAAATTATCTACACCATAGGCGTACACGAACCGGAAGTACAAATCAAATATATTATCCAGCGTGCTACATACGAGTAAAATGTACAGATACCCGTTCCGATATCCGTAGATACTCTGGACTTTGGTGCTAGATTGATATGTGGCCGGCCGAGCATATATTTTGTGAATGTTTTGCTTAATTTATTGACGTCCATGAGGAATTGAAAGGACATGAGCTTGATTTTTTATTTTTTTAGTAGGCATGCAGTGGACAGGTGAGGTGTATGCAGTTAACGAGTACTCGTGTGTGGATTTGATGGAGTGTAAAGATTTATAGGATTTTGTGGAATGTCTAAAAATATTGAAAACGAATTTCCATTGAATTGTCTGGTAAGCGTTCAAGGATTTAAAGCTTTAAAAATTGATAATGGAAAAGCATATAACTTGAATCTGTACAATGTGTCTCGGAATATGTACCACACAGATGGACGGAAAGAATTATGGCTAAGTCTATGATTGACCCACTTTACTTTTCGAGTTAAGCATTCTGAAAAGTGAAATCCCCAATTTGGTCATCTTTTTGATGTAATCGCACCTACTTCTATTCTCGAATCATGTAAGTAAAATATAACTTTGATCAGCGAACAGATGTTGTTGAACAGCAGATAGTTCATGGTAAACTGATAGGTGGACATTAGTGGCCTACTAATGGTTACAGCTGAGCTATATCCACAGAAAGCGTGGCATAATTGAATGCCCAGCGAGGAATAGAAGACAAAATTAAGGTAAACGTTCATATTTCACTTTTGGAAACATAAACTCAAAATGTGACCAACGGATATAAGAACGAACAGTAAGAGGAAAGTTTGCTTTAACGCATGACGCAAGCAGAGAAATTGGATATGTGGCTAATATGCCACTGGGATTTCTATGTATCATGGTGACTGCTTCTAATTTCCTAAGCTAATTAACGAGCTCCCAGAGAGGCATACTTACTATGCCAAGTCATGACTACAATGCCAATAAAGTAAGCGGGACTGATTAAGTGAGTAGATATAGCGTGCATTGACTTCGTATAACTCGTTTATCAAATTTGCTACATAGAAACCAATGGCAGAAAGTGACGTGAAATTTCCGCACTTTAGCATCAAGTAAGTAGGAAGAGTTAGTTGAGTTTGATTAGGCTAAATGGTAAACTGCATGAAACATATTATCGTCCTTTAAATCACCGCATATTTAAGTGAAAATCTGAATTTGTTAGACTCGCTTTAAGGCAAAATCCTCAGATGAGCTTTTAAAAACCAATTAAATTTCTCTTTCGATGTCACCTATACAGCTTCTGAAGAAATCGTTAAAAAGGGACTTAAGTCTACTGGTATGCTCGCCAATTAAGCTATGGTCTGAGATAATGGTGCTCACTAAAATGCCGATATGTGGCCGTTTTTCAGAGAGTAAATTCCTTTTTTTTATTATCTGTCGCAACAGAGCACTCAGACCACGAACTTGACTATTGTATAGGGCTTTCCAATAGGGACTTGACAACTTTGAATTTAATTTGTGAACGCACTCTTTCACTAATCATCAAACTGTGTCTGTCAATTTTATTTTCATCATGGTAAAGTACACTAACGAGCAACGTCTACAAATTATAAAAATTTTCTACAGATCATCACTTCATCCACAAAAAATAACTGTTTGGTGCGGTTTGCATGCCGGCGGTGTTATTGGATAATATTTTTTCGTTGACGATAACGATCGTCACGTTACTGTGAATGGTCAGCGTTATCCCGCCATGATCACCAATTATTTTTGGCCCGAATTGGAAGATATGGACTTGGACGACATGTGGTTTCAACAAGATGGTGCCACAAGCCACACAGCACACGCTACAATCGATTTATTGAAGAGTAAGTATGGTGAACGTGTTATCTTAAGACATGGGCCAGTCGATTGGCCGCTTCGTTCGTGCATTTTAACGCCGCTTGACTATTTTCTGTGGGGCTACATTAAGTCATTGGCTTATGCCAACACGCGGACGACGTTCGAAGAACTCAGAGCCAACATTGAACGCGAAATAGCGGCCGTTTCGGCCGAAATGTGTGGCCGAGTCGTTGAAAATTAGGTCCAACGAATTAACGGCTGCAAACGTGCCCGCAGTGGCCATATGAACGAATTCGAGTTTCATTCATAAATGTTTTGATTGTACTTCAAGAAAATAATAAATTTTTTGAAATATTTTAAATGGTTTGCCTTTTATTTAAAAAAAAAAGTTGTCAAGTCGTTATTAGAAAACCCTCTACTTTTTGTATGTTTCCTTTACTGGTGGATATTGAGCTTCTTATGTCTGGCACCGTCACGATGCCAAAAAGCAGCCTGCAACGTTTCAAATTAAGGAAAATCGCTGATCTTTAAGTGACATCTAGAAAGATTCAATTGGTCTACCGGCAACTTGAAAAATCGTGCCATCACAGTTATGCTCAAAAGACGCCAGAATGTCAATTAAAACTCTAACCGAGAATGCAGATACTTCCAACAGAGGTACGGATTCTGAAAAACTCAACGGCGATTTTATTTCCCGTGATTCTATTGAGACCAATTACCAAATCAAGTCAAATAGAATTCAACTTTCCTACGGCGTTCAATTCAAAGGTTTCAGCAAGGCTTAACACATGGCCTGAAAAGTCAATGCCGTTTTAGAGTAAAATTTTGCGACACACTGATTGAAACGATTTTTCAATCTTTCGATACCAGTTTTGTTGTACGATTTCGGTTTAGCCTCAAAATAGGCCTCTGTTTCGGCGATTACTTCTTCATCGGTCTTAAATCTCTTTCCGGCGAGCATTCTTTTGAGGTCTGCGAACAGGAAATAGTTGCTGGGTGCCAAATCTGGAGAATACGGTTGGTGGAGAAGCAATTCGTAGCCGAATTCATTCAATTCTGCCATCGTTTTCATCGACTTGTGACACGTTGCATTGTCTTGATGAAACAGCACTTTCTTTTTCTTCAAATTCGTCCGTTTTTCTGCGATTTCGTCCTTCAAACGTTCCAACAACGCAATGTAATAGTCACTGTTGATAGTCTGCCCCTTTTGGAGATAGTCGATGAAAATTATTCCATGTGTATCCTAAAATACGGATGCCATAACCTTGCCAGCCGACTGTTGAGTTTTTGGTCGTTTTACACGAGGTTCGTCACCTGCTCGCCACTCAGCTGCCGACTTGACTCTGGTGTGAAGTGATGGAGCCAAGTTTCATCCGTTGTCACACACCGACGCAAAAATTCGGCTTTATTGTGGTTGAACAGCTTTAAACACTCCTCTGAATCATCAACACGTTGTTGTTTTTGGTCGACTGTGAGCAAACGCGGCACCCACTTTGAACAGAGCTTTCGCATGTCCAAATATTCGTAAATGAAATATCCAGCACGCTCTTTTGATATCTTCAGAGCCTCAGCTATCTCGATCAACTTCACTTTACTGTCATTCGGAATCATTTTGTGGACTTTTTTGATGTTTTCATATGAAACAGCCTCTTTTGGACGTCAACTGCGTGCATCATCATCGGTGCTTGTATGACCACTTTTAAATTTTTCAATCCAGTTGCGAATGGTTCGTTCGGGTGGTGCAGAGTCCGGGTAACACTTATCAAGCCATTTCTTTGCATCGGCTGCATTTTTTCCCATCAATAAGCAATGATAAATCAACACACGAAATTGCTTCGATTCCATAATCGTCCAACAGCTGTCATATTTATACACGTATCTTTTGAAGGTTGGTACTAACTGAACGTGGTATGGATTTAATTCAAGTAGTGCCCTCTTTTAGAAACGGCATGGACTTTGTATTAAAGCGTTGCTTTGCTGTCGTTGTAAATATAATAGCTTCGCTTACTCTACTGATTCTTCACAATATGGTTTATTACCACCGCGAATGCGTATAGCTTTGCTAGAAAGGCAGACACAGACACAAGACACAGATAAAAGTGAAATCTTACGTAATAGTCATGCAAAAGGACCCCAGCGTCGCATCCAAATTCCTTTCCTTGCTCAAATCCTTAGTTCTGATACCATTTTATCAGACGGCTTCTGATAAATGAAAGATGGCTTTGATAGTGCAACTCATGGTATGAATATCGAGGGAACGCAGATCCGTCAATGTGTCTAGAGCGAATCAAGGCGTGCTACAAAAAGTCCCATATACTCATAAACTCATCTCTTTCATCAGACCATCGATGCATATTATCTAACTGTTCTTTTCAAGTCATGTAGATCATAAAGACTCTTCTCGGCTACAGGTCTCATGTCTTGCCTTAGCATTTTTAAAGAATTTGATGGTGGCGCCTTTAAGTATCATATGAGTTAGACCAAACACTATGTTTAGACCATCTGATCCGATGATCATCCCGAAAAAAACCCGTAAATACGAGTGCTCATGTGTCTAATAGAGCCTTGTAATAAAAATAACAGTAGAAGAGACATCGTGCCTTTAATTTTTCTTAGTGTTCCTCTTACTAATCGCAACTCCTACACTTTTTTTCACAAGACTAGTGATTCCCATACGCCGTCTTGCCTGGCCGAGTTACATATAACATACATAATGGTGCGTTGTCGAAGACACCTTAATGTCGATGAAAATGCTCAACGCGTATTCCTTCTTGTCGAGTGCGCATTCAATTCTGCCTGTCGGATTTTGAAGCACACTCTCGCAAGATTTTCCGCATTGGTAAGCATGTTATATCTCAGACAGAGGATGCACTCGCAAAGCAGTTTTCAACCATTCTCAGCATCTTGAAAGAAGTCAGACTTATAAGTTTGTAGCTCTTGGTGAGTATGTAGTCCCCTTATCCGATATTTGATATGAAGACTGTTCTCACTGTTCATCTGAGTTTCGGTACGTATGCTAGGCTAGGTAGGTAGGTGTACCGGTTTGAAGTCAAGATAAAACCCTAATTTTTTATGGGAAAGTAAAAAAAATTTCATTCAAAATATTGGCCATTGCTAGCTTCACATTTTTTCCATCTTTCAGGCAATTTATGGATTCGACGCCAATAAAACTGTTCGTCTTTTGAAGCAAAGCAAAAAGTCACCCAATTTTTGACTTCATCGTAGGATTCGAAGTGCTGCTCAGCTAATGCGTGTCCCATCGGTGAAAACAAATGGTAGTCGGAAGAAGTCAAGAATGGTGAATAGCAGCTCCCAGGCAAGTGCTTTGGTTGTATCCTGAATCCGTTTTGCTTTGTATGCAGGTGCATTGTTATGGAGCAAAATTGCCTTGCCGTGTCTTCTGGCCCATTTTGGTCGTTTTTCGAACAATGCATGGTTCAAATTGATCATTTGTTGTCGGTAGCGATCTGTGTTAACGGTTTCACAGGGTTTTATGAGATCGTTATATACCGCACCTTTTTGGTCCCACCAGACACACAGCATTGTCACCTTGCCGAATCGATCTGGTTTTGCAGTCGAAGTTGATGGTTGTGCCGGATTAACACGTGATTTTTCCCGTTTAGGATTTCGAAAATAATTATTCATCGCCAGTAGCAATTCGATGCAAAACTGATTTTTTATCGTGTCCTTGAAGCAAAATGTCACAAGTGGTTTTTCGGCTTTCCATCTGTCTTTCATTCAATTCATGTGGAACCTATTTTCCAGACTTTTAAATCTTTCTCATAGCTTTTAAATGGTCAGAAATTGTTTGTTGTGCAACATTTAACATTTCTGTCATCTTCATCCAATATTGTTTGCAATCCGGAGTCTTCAAACTTTTTTGGTGGTCTTTCGCGTTCTTCATTTATCACATCAAAATAGTTATCTCTGAACCATTGAAACCATTGAAAACAAAGAATTAAAGCTTTCCGCAAGTCATCATTTTCTGGTACAAAATTCGACATTTTTGACACGATGAAAAAATATGATGTTGTTTGCTCAATGACTTGATGTATACAAAATATGTTTGACAGGTGTCAAGCAACCAAAACAAAAAAAAAAATTTTCCCTATAGAGACACTCACTTCGTACCGGTACACCTGGTATGTCATTGTTTTCAAGCGTTTTGGAGCCTTGGAGGATGTTTGATTTCCTAATCCGTCCCATGAGAGACCACCTAAGACATGTTGTGCTTACTAACAGCTTCATTTGTGGGAGCAAGTTGTGAGCTGGTTCCCCTTAGGTTACTTTATAAGTAAGTTTCAAGCATGTGATTAAAAGCCTGCCTTCTACATTTCACTATGAAATGGAAGATCTGCACGATAGTCTCGCAGCTCAACTTGTAAGCTCGCTTGGTAAGTGCACCAGTCAAGTTCCGCACAGCTTCCTCTAGATTTTATTATGTTGTTATGCTGATCTCCTCCTTAAAGTATGTCCAGCTGTTGAATGTGTTAAAGATAACTAATGTGCGTACAATTTTTTTATTCATAAAATGAAAAATGATTTTTGGGTTACCCCATGAATAACACAAAATTCTTCATGCAACTGGATGTTTAAAAAAGCAGTAGGGACGTGTACTACATATGTCACATAATACTCGTCCTGTCGTCATACGACGACATATCATCTCCCTTTTTATGGTAAATGACTTTAATTTAAACGACAACAAAAATTGGACTGGTTCATCCCACAAAATCCATATCCTTTTTGTTCAGAAAGTCATTCGAAAACACCTCCTGGAAAACTATCATCTTTCACGAAGCAACAACCACAGGATTTTGATTGATTACAAACTATGCTCACACAAATACAAACCATGACTCACAAAAGACTGATACGCTTCTGAAAGACAGTGTCCTCCTACGGGGAAAAGAATCCTTCTGTAAAGAAGATCCTCCTTTTAAACGCAACACAAAAACCGCATCAATAAGAAAATCGACATAGACAAGAGGAGGACAGTAACCGGATTGAGTTGTAAGAAGTTAAATTTCAACACTAGTATCCTTATGTGCGCGCTTCTGGTTGAAAAGGTGTCAGTTCAATTGAATCTGGCAGATCCTTTTCGTTTTTGTTCAGATCCTTCTTAACAACTCTGCTATTATTAGGAACATTGTACGTACAAATGACCGCATTTAGTGGATGGACTTTTATTCGAGCTCGTCAATCATTCCTCTTTTTTTTTTTTTTTTTGCCTTATCCTGACTGAAGTTGATTCTCCTTTTTTTTATTTTCTTGTTCTTGTTCTACTGCATTGTGGTTTTAATGTCCTGGTTGGGAGCCTTTGGTTGCGGTTAAATAGCAAAGCAGATGATAACTGAATTAGAGAAGTGCAGAGGTGTTAACAGGAATGTATTATGAGGAGGGATTCTTTTAAAGGATGGTGTCGAACATATGGCTACAGGAAGAGGGATGATTTATATTATAGATCAACTCGTATATCAAATAGAACAAATGTCATGTGGCATCAACACCTGTGGATAAAGAAATTATTGAGAAGTTCTCGCTTGATTTCCAGGAATTTTTCAGTAGTCCTCTCGGCTGCAGGGATACTTTAGGACAAAAATGTACTGCAGACATTTCGCGCCTATAGGCCATACAGATTAAGCTGAGGGCTAGCTTCGTATTTGTAGTTGTCTTTTCTTGGTATAATTAATGTCGTATTCTTAATGATAATATTCGAATTAACAGAAACTGATAAACTCAGTTTCGTTAAATTCCTAAAGTTCGAAATTTTCCCATGTAATTCAAGAAGGGTTGGCTTTAATGGTGGTGTCCGAAAAGTAGAAAACAAAGAACTTTTCACTGTAAAATTTTCATATTCCTATGAAAGTCCTCTACTTTTCGTAATTCATTTGTGAAGTGCCTACCGTATTAGCTTTAACCACATGCCCTAGAGGTCTATTACGTACATGCAAAGGAAACTTGTCGGAATCACTATATATTAATCAGTGTCATCGTCATATGTGTAGATTGTGATTGCTAAAACTTAAGCCGCACCCACCCATAACCATTTAAAATATTTGGGTCTAATATCATAGAAAGCATCAACTTGAGCATCGGACTGTCGAGTTGTAGAGGCTGAGTAAGGTCAATTAGTCTGGAGAAGTTCTCAAGTTGAGTCACGAAACTAAAGAATGTTGCCCTTGAATTTTCCCTTTTCCACCAACCCACTTCTTATTCTCATGGGCTGTTACAACGTTTCGTACGTTCCGTGCGTAGTATCAGCCTGGCTGAGGGCCCAATATCTCCAAAACTAGTTCAGTCACAAACTACCTATCGATGTCTGAAGTAGCTAGCCTTATCTACATACAACTTGTTTCTGTACAGATGGACCATCCTTTCTCCACTATTTGTAGGTTGTGGATAAAATTAAAAAAAAAAAACTTTAGGCCGGTACTTCTTTAATAC
The DNA here is from genome assembly GCA_907269105.1 of Volucella inanis. Classification (NCBI taxonomy): domain Eukaryota; kingdom Metazoa; phylum Arthropoda; class Insecta; order Diptera; family Syrphidae; genus Volucella; species Volucella inanis. Next base: position 42,758,609 of record OU026153.1, read on the forward strand.
CTGGTGGTAGAACGGTGGCTGCACCGACTAGAGGCAAGGCTCCTGCATTGTATAGCGGAGGTAAAACTATAGCGGGCCATGGCGCACCATTCTCTAAGGCAAACGCAACCAGTCCAAAAACTAATTTTCAAGGATTTAAGACTGTGACAAGCAATCACTTCCTCCACCCTTAGCAGCAGCTTCTCCTTACGAGGAATCAGGGGCTCAGCTTCGTCGGTAGGTTCCATATAAGGCGCTCTATATAAGACGCCGAAATGCTTTACGCAATATTAAACCCTTCGGATCCATTCCGGAGGTTGAGAGAAGTGCGAACATAAAGAGCAAGATTGAATGGGCTAAGAACCTCCTAAAAAACGGATCATCCAAAGTTCCCAAAACTCTGAAAGATTCCTTCAAGCGCCAGGGAGCGTTGGAGGAAACCCTGCCGGTTACCAAGAGGCCAAAACTAATAATGTTATGGTGGCAGTTTGTCAACCTAACACTTTTGGTAAACTTTTTGGCCTACATGCGGGAAAACCACGGACCCCCTCCTATCGTAAGCGACGCTGTCTGGCACCGAGGTCACGTCAAACTTTTCGCATGTGCCAATCAAAGATCTCTCGAATTTTTATCAAAGCTATAGGTGGATTAGGAGAGATTTGGCCAGGTCCAAACAATTCGAGGTTGTAGCGTATATCACTAGCAGACCTAAAACACAAACCTAGACCCCAGCCGTACCTTAGCATACAGAAAGCATTTTGGAGGTCATCCATCCGACTCATGACTACAAAGCCGCGACACTGGAAGAGCTTAGGGGTCTTTAAAGATGCGCGTTAATTGTGATCAATAAGGAATTCCTTAACCCTCTATCGCAGACTAAAGGCATGATTTGGTTCGGTTTCCAGTCCATTCACCTAAGGGTTTATAAAAAGGACTAGTTGGATGCTGATAAGCAACCTCGTCCTCCTTTAGCAAAAACTGCAAATTCAACCTTAGATTTTGGAGCGTCAATATCCTTTCCAGAAATGGATAGCGGCGACTCCAATTTGACGAACTAAAACGAGATCCTTTACGATCAGAGGAAGAGAATCGGTCGCTTCTCCAGATTAATCTCCATCACCCAAAAAAGACTTATTCTGTGTCTTTCCAAAATCCCAGAAAACATCATCAAAATCCAGGAACCAAGGATCGTAGAAGGCGTGGTTGGTGAACTTGGGAAACCATGTATACGCTTCACCCTATACAAGAGACAAAGATAAGATTAGAACTTGTAGATTAGTGAAACGTAGCCTTAATGCATTTTTAATTTCTAACCTCAGCGACGCCGACATAACGGTTGCCAGACTGGAGACTGCCAAAGGCTCCTACTGACTGGCATCGGCATATGTGAGCAATCTCCCTGATGACAACCTTTAAAGGGTGGCACTGGAAGATGGAAGGCTAAAATCTGGGTGCAACGCTTACCACACGGTACGGAGGCAGTACCGACATCAACGATAATGGTGAGTCACTTTTTGATTACATTATATGTACTAACCTCATTGTTTGCAACATTGGCAATGAGCTCGCTTTTATAAAAGGAAACCGACAGGAAGTGCTAGGTATCACTCTTGGATCCGATAATATCATTTAAATGCTTACGAATTGGATGGTATCGTCTGAACAATCATTTTTAGACCACATATACATCTAATTCACCCTGAGTGATGCTCCTCTGAGCCAACCAGCATTCCGAAATAACCGAAAAACTGATTGGCCAAAATACAGATGAATACCATCAGAAACACCACGTGACACCATCGAGCTTGCCATGAAATTCAAGGAATTCACCCTGGTTCTCGATCAGCCTATGGTTGTTTCCTGTTCTCTTATTAAACCCAGAGGCAAAAAAAAGCCGCACTGGTGGACATCAGCAATGATGCTCAGAAATATTTGCAGAAAACTTTTCAATCTTCCAAAAAGCACAAGAAAAGTGACTGACTGGGACTCATGCAAACAATCCCATAAAATATACAAAAAAAAAAAAAAACTGATGAAGGCAAACTGACAATCCTAGAGGTCATTCTGTGACAAAATTACAGAAAAATCCACTCTACAAAAAAAAAAAAAAAAAAAAAAAAAAACCGAGGGGTCTTGAACAACCTCAAGTGATGAATCACTCAACCTGCTACTGGACACTCACTTTCCAGGTAGCTCCCTAACAGGAGTACTGCAAATGCAAATTCATGGTCTGGTTACAAGATATAAACTGCTATGGACGCTGCATAGCTTCAAACCATACAAATCTGCTGATACCTGTCGAGCTACAAAGGTCCTCAAATACTATCCTACCTATGCTAGAGAATATCATAAGGAGCTGTGTAGAACCCATCCATGTTCATTCCCAAGGCCAAGAAATGCTCTCATGTTATCAAAAACCTCAGACCTAGAAGTCTATCACCTTTCTTTTTGAAAACTCTAGAACCACCATATTGGAACTAAAATTGATCCAAGACTTTGAAATAAAATGTCAATCCACTTCTATCCAGATAGATCTAGAATTGACAGCGGGGTTGCTGGTGGAGTTTTCTCAAATGACCTTGATCTAAGCTTCGCCTTCCATCTTCCCAATTAGTGTAGCGTGTTCCAGGCGGACATTTAAGCTCTGTCCTCGCTGAAGAAAAACGTAATATATGCAAAGAACATCCGCGTCTTTTGGATAGTCAGACCGCTACCAAGTCTGTGGAGTTAGTCTCACTAAATTCTAAAACCACCCTTGACTGCCGATCATCTCGTAGGGAGATGACCTTCATCTTTTTTGGGTGCCGGGCAGCAGAGACAACTAAGCGCCATCATAAGTGTCATCACAGTACACTGCCTTATAGGCAAGCGTGCAAGATAACTTGGCGTCTTCACAAATGATTTCTGTAGAAGCCACATGGACGAAAAAAAGGGAGAGACAATCATCCACCTTCTCTGTACATGCCCAAATCACTCCCAAAAAAGAAAACTCCACGAAGGAGTTTTCTTCTACAATAACTTAAGCGATCTAGAGAATATAGCCGTTAACAGTCTCCTACGCCTCATCAAGAAGCACAAATTGACTTCTAAAGTAGGAGGATGTGGAATCACACTGGGCCAATAAGTCTAAGTGGGTTTATCTTTCCAACAGCCACTTTTACCTAACCTGACAAGGCCCATTCGAAAATAAAAAAAAATTTTTAAAAACATCTATTTCTAGTGAGGCCATCTATTGGCAGTTAAGTACTTGTCTCGGGGAAGATCCTTCACTGATGTACTGTCAAAATTTCGTAACATTTGTACCAATAGAAGCAGAGTTACTGCGTCTGAACTTATAGCATGTTTGTGCCATATCGGTACAAAAATGTGCGTTGACAATAAAGTGCTCAGAATTCAATCATCAAGAAGGCCAAAAAGAACAAAAACTTCCTTTAAAACATTCTGATTGGTGATAAAATGTGGTGTTTTCAATGTGATTCAGAAAGCAACCGCTAAAGTTTCGAGTGGATGGCACCAAACTACCGAATAAATCTCGTTTGGGGAAGTCAAAAGTAAAGAAGATGCTGATTTTCCACAAAGGCCAAACAGTTAATGCACAGTTCTATCTTGAAGGGTTTAATGCATCACATTCGTCGTATTTGGCCAGAATAGCACACACAAACGTTTGTTGCACGATAATGCGTCATCTCGTCGATAGACAGTTAAGACCAATTTTTTTTTCGGAAAAATGTCGCATCGTGGAGAAATTTAAGCTTGAGAGAGATTGGAACGAAATCAAAAAATAATAGCCGCCGTATCGAAAAGACCCAAAACTGTCCATTTAACGCCGATCAGCTGAATTGGGCTCCGCCAGAGAGTCAATCTGGCATATTTTGGGCCTACATCCGTATAAGATATGTTGACGCAAGAATTGAAGCCGCGAATTTGCTAATTGGGCGCTGGAAATGTTAGCCAAAGATCCGGATTTTGGCCAAAAAATCATCTTCTTGGACGAGGCCCATTTTTGGCTCAGCAGCTGAGTCAACAAGAAAAATTGCCATTATTAGAGTGTACACAATCCACAAGTGTTCGGCAAAGCATCAATGCATCCACAAAAATTGACTGTTTGGTGCAGTCAATAGCATGACGGCATCATCGAACTTTATTTCTTTCAAAATGGGAAAGGAGAGACCTTCACTCACAATGGTCTCAAGTATAAAGCGATGTTAACCAACTTTTCGTGATCAGAGACAACGTCGATATATCTGAGGTGAGGTTCCAATAAGACAGTGCAACATATTGTATAACACAAGCGACGCAAGGCTCGCAGTTGTGAAGGAGAAATTTGGTGACTGGGTCATTTCACGGCAAATGTTCATCAATTGACCGCCGCGATCATGCGAATTAACACCACTTGATTATTTTCTCTGGGGCTACTTCAAGTTATTAGCCTACGCAAACAAATCAACTACATTGAATGAGCTCAAGGCCAACATTCGGTACATTTTTGCGGAATAACGCCTCACACATTGGTCCGAGTTATCAAAAATTGGACCAACCGCGAAGCCGAGGCGGCCATATGAATGCTGTGCTATTCCACACATAATTGTATGAACGTAGCTTCAAAATTAAGCCAGAATCTCACACCGTTGTCGTTTTATTTAATTTTTTTCCCCATTGTTCTTCGCCTTCTATATCGATAATTGTGTTGTTCTGCGAACATTGATGTGGTGTCAATGGGTTTTAAATTGTATAATTCGCCACTTTAAGTTAACTAATCCGAAGGCACATTCCTCGAATCTTCATGCGCGGGATAGACGTTCATAAAAATGCTCAATTTCTGGGCTAAGATATTTACGGGGGAACGGTAATTCCAATATGACATGTTACAAGCTACAGCTTCCAGCGCAATCGGAAAACAGTTTTTATATTTGTTCCGGTATGACATGGGTAACGTGCTTTCCATCCAGGGTTCCTACGCAATTTGGAAAGTTCCATATGCTGCAGAATTCTTTCGAAAGTTTTTCCATGTTTTCTTGGATTGGTTGTGGTTCTAAAGTAACTAGAACCATGATATGATACTTTCTCCCATCCTAAATGCAAATGACATCGCCCTGAATGAAGGCTCTGTTGCGAAAAGTCTGGAAATGTAAAATTTCTAATAATTGTAAAACTTATAAAACTTGTAAACATTTTATTTTCAAGGAACATTTAAATAAAAAAAAAAGAAAATGTCAGCATCTAAGAGATCAATTCCGTGTAGAACTAAAAAAAATTCCATCAGAACGATCAGGTGATGCATGCTGTGAAGAGGACTCATAGAGTCCTTGGCCTTATTTCAAATGAATGCCTAAAAAAAAAAGATCAAATGAAAGCATGACGGACGACATCATCATCCGGAAACTAAAGGTCAAAAAGTGATGTTGAATCATCTAAAGAGGTAACCTTTTCAAGTTTGTCAGGGTCATTTTTAGAACACAGCAAGAAAATATATGTGGAGCAAGGAGAACAAGGAGAACATCGCTAAGCTGGAGACGATGGCGTAATGGCTGAATGGGTTCGAATCCCGGTAGGAGCAAAACAGCAAACTTTTTAAAATCGTTATCACCCTTTCGGCGGGCAATAACAAACCTCCGAAAGTCAAATTCTGCCTATGGAAAAGCTTCTCAGGATATCCGTTCGGAACCAGTAATAAACAGAAGGCCCTGCTCAGGAGCATAAAAATTCACAAAGTGAGAAACACAAATGAGTGCAAGAAGCTAGGCCTTGGCTAACACCGGGCTGTCGCGCCACCAAGAACAAGAGGAAGAAGGAAATTTGGAAGAAGGCAATTTTGAGAGAAATGAGCCTGGATGTTCGAAAGACTTCGATATTCAATAGGCTTTTTTTGACAGATCACGTGTGACTAGTATCAAACTGCTTTGTTATTTTTGTTCAGTATTATTTGGCAAATTATTATGGAAAGACTCTTACCACAACAGCGTCTCCAAATTGTTCAGCTGTATTACGAAAATCAGCGTTCTGTGAGAAATGTTTTTCGTGCGATTCGAGGAACTAACGATGCGCATAATCGACCTACTGAAACTACTATTGCCAATACCATTCGCAAATTTGAGTTCCAGTTTACATTAGTGGATGATACTCGACCGGTTAGACCACATCCAGCATGTAGTGAAAAGACTAAAGCAGCTGTAACTGAGAGGGTACGCGAAAACCGTGACGAATCGATTCGTCGGCGTATTTTACGTGAGTATTTCGGCGTAAAAGCGTATAAAATTCAACTTGTGCAAGAATTGTAGCCAGGCGACTTGAATTTGCGTCATATTTTCAGTAAATGGGCTCTGGAAAAACTCAATGAAAATCCGGTGTTTTACCGTGAAATTTTGTTCAGTGATGAAGCCCATTTCTAACTCAATTAGCAACCCGTAGATTACCAAGAACTACCATTACATCCATTAAAAACAACGGTATAGTGTGGTTTATGGGCTGGTGGAATCATTGGTCCATATTTCTTCAAAAATGAGGCAAATCAGAATGTTACCGTCAATAGTAACCGTTATCGCGCCATGTTAACGGGCTATGTGCTTCCTGAAATTCAAGCACATGGTCTCGGGGAACTCTGGTTTCAACAAGATGGCGCTACGAGCCATACAGCGCGTGAAACAATGGACTTATGAGAAATCATTTTGGTGAGCACTTAATTTCATGTTTTGATACGGTAAGTTGGCCGCCTAGATCGTCCGATATCACACCTTTGGACTTTTTTCTCTGGGAATATGTAAAGTCTCAGGTCTTCAGGAATAAGCCAGCTACGATTGACACTTTGGAAGCCAACATTACTCGTGTTATCCGCAAGATACCAGTCGCTATGCTCGAACGATTCGCCCAAAATTGGACCTAACCAATAGACCACATCAGACGTAGTCGTGGCCAATATTTTTTACATGTGTTGAAAATTGAAATTTGCTATGTGTCAACATATGTATGTACTATTTGGATCCTAATTTTTCTTTCTTGCTTGACATACCAATAAAACTAAACAGTCTCTGTGTTACTCTCGTATCGAAAGGTTGCTTTTCTCTTTTTTTCAAAGGTTATGAGCCCAGAACACGCGGCGCTTGTTCGTTAAAATTAAATATAGATACACTTGGTGGTATTTAGTTTTTCTTTTTTTTTGGTAATCGACCAAACACGGATTTTTTTCTTAAAACCGCGGACCGTAAGTGGACATAAAAATGGAATCAGATCTGCAATAGGTTGACAAATTGCAGAATAGTGACCAGTGGCTAGTTTGGAAGTTTCAAATTAAGATTTTGCTAAAAGCATACGATTTGTGGGAGATCGCCAATGGAACAGCTAAGAAACCGGTTGTCAAAACTGAGACTTCAGCAGTGGACTCCGAGGCACTCCAGAAGTGGTTAAAAGCCGACAGTAAAGCCCAAAAAGTGATTGTTACATCGATGGGACAGGAGCCATTACTGCGTATAATGAGTTGTGATAATGCATTCGACATGTGGACCAAGCTTAAGAATGTATATGAGCAAAAATCTAAGACATCAATCCACTTGCTTCAGCAAAGATTTTACAGCTTTGCAAAAAGAGAAGATGAAAATTTATCAATTCACATATCAAAGCTTCAAAAAATCGTTCAACAGCTTAAAGATTTGGGTCTCAGACTCAATAATCATCACAAAAATTGTTATGACTCTACCACCGTCATATAATCACTTTTACAGTGCATGGGAGTCAACAGCAGCGAGTGGGCAAACATTAAAGAATTTGACTGCCCGTATCTTAATGGAAAAGTCGAGAATGAATACACAATAGTTGGTTTCTCGATTCGGGTGCAAGTGACCAAATGACATCTAAAAAAGATTGGTTTATTTCTTTCAAGAAATTTGAGAAACCGCTAAATATTCGCGTTGGAAACGGTGAAGTCATTTATGCATACGCTTCTAGACATATCAACATTCTGGTATATAAAAAAATTGGCTGGAAAAAGAAGCATATCTCAAACGTGCTTTATGTTCCAGATATAAAACTAAATTTGTTTTCAGCGAGCTCTGCTCTTGATAAAGGACTAGTCATGAAGGAATATGAGCTGCTTAAGGATGACGATGTTGTTGCTGTTGGTGTGCGCGAAAATAAAATGTTCAAGCTTTTGTTTCAAGTGTTAATGGTGGGTGAACCTCATGTGAATAGTGCTGTTCAGGATTCAAGTCACATGTCTGGTAATGACATCCTATTATGGCATGAGCGACTCTGTCACCAGAACATAATTTACGTAAAAGAATTCCTCAAATCAAACAATATTAAATATTCAGGAGATTCTTCATTCTTTTGTGCTGCTTGTGCCATAGGAAAAAGCCGCAGGTTGCCGTTCATCAGAAGTGCGAAGAAAGCGTCTGTTCCTGGTGAGCTAGTGCACTGTGATCTTTGCGGCCCCATGCATGAAACATCTTACGGAGGATCCAGGTACTTCCTTTTAATGAAAGATGATTTTTCTAATCTAGAGCAGGTGAAGATTGATACAGGTCGCTCTGTTAAAATCCTCCGTATCGATAATGGATAAGAATTCGTCAATAAAGACGTACAATCATTACTAATAAGGGCTCGGGGCATATTTCATCAGAAAACTGTTCCTTACACCCCGCAACAAAACAGTCGAGCCGAACGAGATATGCGGACGATTGTCGAAGCAGCCTGGCCAATGATGTGCGGTAGGAATTTCAAGGTAAAACTGTAGGCTGAAGCGGTAAATACCGCACTTTATGTTTTGAATAGGAGCTGTCCAAGCCAAATAAAAGGAAAATCTCCCTTTGAACTATGGTTCAAGAAAAAGTGTGAAATGTTCGAGTACAAAGTATTTGGCTGTGATAAAAATTCCTAAAAAGGGGATTTGGGTTGGCTATTCTGATAACACAAAGAGTTATCGAATTCTTTTAGAAGGCAGCAACAGAGTAAACATATCGATAGATCTAATATTTAATAAATACTTTGATAATCACTCAAATTTTGAAGAAAATATTGACAAATCAGATTACACGCATGTTAAAATGTTTGACGACGAGAAAGACGATGACGTGAGAGATGCCAATTCCAGTAAGACCATCATGGAACAAACTCATAGAAACGATGGTGATGGAGGAGATGACCATCTGCATGATGATGTTTTCGAGAGTCCGGATGATGGTTCGCAAATGAGTGTGTGCAGTGGCGAAGGAATTTCGAATACCAATAATGTCAAGGAGCAACAAAAAAGCAAAAATTGTTCAGGTGAGACAGATGAACTTTCTGATAATATTAAATTTAGATTGTGAGGTAGAAATCACATCCTATGGATGAGGAAATCTCGAGTTTACTGTAGAATAACACCTGGCAACTTGTAGATTTACCCAAAGAAAGTAATTGGTAATAAATGGGTTAACAAGGTCAAACTATCAACAGATAGTAAAGTGATTCGATATAAGGTCCGCCTAGTTATCAAGGGATACAGCCAGAAATACGGTCTGGATTATTTGGAAACTTTCAGTCCTGTTGTAAAATTTGCATCCATTAGAACAATTTTAGCTGTAGCTGCAGCTAAGAATTTAGAATTGTTCCAATTTGATATTAAAACCGCCTTTTTAAATGGTGATTTGTCTGAAGACATTTATATGCGACAACCTGAAGGATACGATAATGGAAGCGGAAAAGTTTGCAAATTATAAAGGAGCCTTTATGGACTAAAGCAATCTTCCAGATGTTGGAACAAGAAGTTCTCCGGCTTTCTTCAAAAATTTGATTTCAAAGTAAAATTTTGCTTGCCATCTACATCGATGACGGCTTGGTAGCAGCATCAAGCAGAGAAGACGTCTACCATCTTCTCAAGTGCCTAAAACAAGAGTTTGAATTAACGTATGGTGATGTCGACTATTTTCTTGGACTAGAAATTTTGCGAACGAATGACGGTGCGGTAATGATTCATCAAGCGGCGTATGCAAGGCTGAGAAGATATCAAGTGCCATCGTCAGAGGTGTTTATGGAGGACAATTCCCTTTCCGCGAGGCAGTAAGATCACTTATGTATTTGGCCTAACATTTCTTTCGCTATCAATTTATTTAGCAGACACTTTTTAGAATCCCGATGAGACCGATATATGCGCAGTGAAGCGTATGTTTAAATACATTAAAGGAACTTTTAATCATGGTATAATTTATAAAAATACTAATTTGCATTGTTTTAGCGATGCTGATTACGCGGGTAATATTGAGACAAGAAGGTCGACGAGCGGTGCTGTTGTGATACTGAGCGGTGGGGCGATTTCTTGGGAGTCCCAGAGGCAGAAATGTGTATCGCTATCTACAACCGAATCCGAATATATATCTGCGTCGGAGGCTGCAAAAGACTTGTTGTGTTTGCAGAAACTTTTTCGTGAGCTGGACAATGAAACTAGAGCCTGTTCTTCTTTATATTTGAATAACCAAAGTGCTATTACAATAGATTAATTAAAAATCCTGAATTTCATAAACGCACAAAACATATAGATGTGCGATATCATTTTATTAGAGAAAACTATGAAGATAATTTGTTGAAATTAGAACATGTTCCTAGTGAAGAACAAGCTGCTGATTTGTTAACTAAATCTTTGGCTAAAGAAAAATTGCAAAAGTTAAAATTAACTTTAAATTTATATCCATTTACTCAGTTTAAGTAATTTTTTTGAACACACAACATTGTACTAAGAATGAATTATTACTGTATAAAGCTTAACATGAATTGTTTTGGGATTTTGAAAAATGTACAATATGACACAAGTGGAAGTGTTGAAAATTGAAATTGGCTATGTGTCAACTATGTTGCTTTTCTCTTCTTTTTTTTGTTTTTTTTTGCTCTAAATTTCACAACATGAAATCGTTTCCAAAACGTATATGCCATGAATTGTTCTTTTAATCAATAATAAAAATTTTAAGTTCACTTTCAAATTTATGTATTTTATTTTACATTATAAATCAAACCTTACGATGAACCACCTTTTATAAGGTCTTTATCCTCCAAAATTGGATGCAATGCCCAGATCTGATCAGGTGCTCCTAAAATGCCTCCAAGATCTGCAGTAAAGTGCAAATTTGATGTGTGGTACACTATACCAACCTAAAATCACTTCTGATCTCCTGAGCAACTTTATTAATTCTTTTTTGCAGAGCCGCTCGCATCCGTTGTGTTGTAGGGTATTACTACCCAGAGGATCAGTGACGAACGATATTGGGGTGACTCGATTCCTCGAGTGATTAGGGAAACTCAATTTGAAAGGGCGATTCGACATTGAATTTCCGCACGGATATCTGCATCCATATCTTGACTATAACAAGGTCGATGCTAGCTCCTTCCCGTTTCAATCGATGTCATCTGCTCAGAACGTTCGGGAAAAGCACTTTAGAGTTACATTGCATTGATTGCAATATGATCAATTTTCTAAAGATCATATTTGCTAAAGATGCCCTCTTTTCCTAGCTTAGCGTTAAAATCTCCGAGGACGATTTTCACATCATGTGTAGGGCATTGTTCGTAGATTTTGTCGAGGTGCTGGTAGGAATAGTCGTTCTTACCCTCCGTTAATGAGATTTATGTTTGGGAATACAGGCTATCCGTGTCGTCATTAAAGGTTCGCTTGTATGTCTGAAGCTCAACCCGGCTGTTATTGGTTTAACTGAGTCACTCTAGGTAGATCTTCTTTACTAGCATTGTACTGTTTACTGGCGTGACTAACTCATTTTTTTTTTTTTAATTCAAATAGCAGCACCTCTCTTTCTGTAAACGGCGGACGGAGATTTGAGGTCCTTCAATTGTGAGCAAATTCAAACAACAAGTAATAATCTAAACTTCATACCGCTACGACGTCATAAGTTCACATATCGCTGGTGCACTTGTAACCTGAAGTATACAGATTGGAATTGCATCTGAATTCGTAGCTCATCTTCTTCGGCAGAGGTCGGAAACATCCACTTAAAGTAGAAGTTTTTGATATTTCGCATAGAAAGTATAATGCCGTATTTTTCAAGAAAATTCTTAGTGCCTTTGTTGTTTACCTGTATTGGTCTTCTTTTTCTAAAAACATCTTACTCACAGAGTGACCTGCACTAATCACTCATCTGGGGGGGCGTTTGTCACTTCATTCCTTCAAATTGTTTAAATATTGCTCCATGATACTAATCCTCGGCTAATTTATTTTGTTAATGTTCGTTATTAATACTCTCGCCATTCATCAAATTCTCATTAAACTGTCACCTTAGTCAATACTACACTATACCACCCTTCGTTCGAGGTCGTAATCATTACGTTAATAAAATGCATTAGCTCGCTCAAAGCGTTTATTTGATGCTAATCCTTCCAATCACCCCTCATCAATTCGTGTCAGAAAATATTATCTCTCGACACCAAACAAAGGAGTAATCACCCCTAATAATCCAAGCTTATGCTCATATTTGCTTATGATGACATAATCTCGCTCGCCCTTCTGATCCTTTCGTTACTCTTTTTTCGAAGCAAATAGCTGCAAAACTTGTAATCTCCAATCAAAATTCAAATCGAATCCTTATCCACAAATATTTCGCGAACACCAACAGGGAAAAAAAGACAAAAAAAAAAAAAATCCAAAGGACAACATTATGATAACCAATAACCGAGCACCAAACACCCGTACGATTGGCTTATATAATATACTGACGGCCGTTCAGCTACCCATCTCAATCCCAGTCTCAATTCCAACTTCCCTCTTGAACTTCATTATTCACTCAACGAAGCACAAAATCGAAAGTTTCCCAACCGAACGGGAGTACGAGTAAACGTATCCTTGCGCAACGCAACGCAACACTATCACTTGGAACAAGAAAAACTAAAAATCGAAAACAAAACAACTTTTCCTGAAACTTAAAATAATGAAATTTCCACTTTTGAGAAGGGTCCTGGAGTCCTGACCAGAAGGCTCATTGTTACCGTCATCTAAGCCCATATACACCAAAAGTACCCTTGTCCAATTTTTGCCCACCACAATAGCTATTGTTTATAAGCATGCGAATATGTGTTTGCCTGTATGTTAGTCTTTTATAGAGGGTACCATCGTGTGCATCAAAGTGTCAAGTGAGTCCGATAGACCGTAAAAACATTGACGTTGACATTTCGCAAGGGTGAGCCATATAGTTAAGCACAAAAAGTTGACATTTCTCCAGGGGAAACTGACGAAAACACAGTTACCAATGAAACTTGACTGATGGTTTAGTTTCAGTACGATGCTACGAATATATGCTGTGCTACGAATATAGTCTGACGGATTCCCCATAGGAATTAGCACAAAATGGTGTTACCACGAGCAACTACGACGCGTGAGTAAATCCGGATAAACGTGTTTGGGATCGGGAAGACGTACACGAACCGAAAAACGCAAATGTGTCAGAGAAATGTCAATCAGAATTACGCTCATGAAACATCTGAAAGAGCGAAGTGCTTTCCAATGAAAAACAACAGAAGTGTGATCTGTCAAATTGACAGAACGACTGTCAAAGTGCTCAGAATTTAGTGGTTGTGTTATGTTGCAAGTATACGAGTATAATATTTCCAGAGTTCAAATTTACCGCTCGCCAGGAGTATAAGTTTAAATGATCCTCAACCTTTAAGTGCTGTTTTGTGGCCCTTTTTTTGATAGAAATTTTGACAAGTAGCTGTCTTCTTAACGGCGGGAAGTTCATGTTCATTTTGAATTGTTAATTACAGAGAGTGGATATTGTTTTGTTGTATAACGTTCATAAGTCCTTTGGGGGTTTTACAACCCCCGTCCCCCCAAACAAAAACAGCAAAAAGAAGTGAAATGAACCGGAGAGTGAGAATATTTTGAAAAATTGACTACAAGGAAGATATTTCCCATGGGAATGGACGTATTTGGGCAGATGAGTTTTTCTTTTTTGTAGAAAACAAAATGATGGGGTGTCAAGATACTTTTTATTATTAAAATGAAATCGGTGTGAATCATACAATATATACGTGAACATTCTAGTGGGGGAGTAAAAAGGTTTTTGAATAAAGTATGAAATTGTTGCGTCTTTTTTATGACACCAGGAATATTTTTCTGTCTAGAGGGTGAATATTCGTACATATATCTATTGTTTATGGGAAGTTTAAATCAGCCAATGTATGTATCTATTTGCACGTAAAATTGAAACGACTTCGAATACGACTTTTAGGGGTCTGCCAGTCGTTTAGTGTATCTGCTGCATGCATTTTTAAATTAAATAATCAACCCAAAGTATCGTGGGTGGAAGGGTAGTAGCTATCTGTTTATAATGCAGCCCAGAACAACCCTTCGTAGCAATAATGGAAGGGAAAACTGTAATTTCGGATTTCAAAGCAATGCGAACAATTTTTGTTTACTGTGTACTAGTTTGTCATATTCCTGTCATTTTAAGAAAACATTTTCAAAGTTTAAGGTGACAAATCAGACTGCTAACATCGAAAGATCCACACACCTTATGCATGTTGAAACCAGTGGAGAAGATATATGTAACTCGACTAAACAAAATAGAACAAAACAAAGGTTTTGAGGATAAGAGCAATGTTGACTACGGACGAATATAAATAGAAGTGAGGGTTGCAGATTGATTGACTCACTACTTAATCATGCCTAGCTTAGTCTAGACGTCATTGACGATTGATAGACTTTTAGCCAACTCCAAGGCTCTGTCAGCTTTCTGGCAGTGTCAAAGAGCTTTCGACATGACAAGGTGTTTTTCTCCAAAGAGAGTACTTACGATCTATGAGCGGCGTTCAAAAAGTAAGGTGAGTCTTGAAATTTGACGGACAACGTACATTGGATTATTATTATCGTTTGTTTTTTTTTTTTTGCTGTGCATACTTAGTTTGTTTTTGGACAGATTGAAAGGTTATACGTATTTCGGTGTGTTCGGCAATTTTTAGTTAATATAAAAAATGGAGCAGAGACTTTGCATCATATTTTGTGCAAAAAAATGGAACAAGTGCTCTAAAAATTGTTACAAGTGCTACAAGCTCCAGCACGTAAGCAAGAGAGGATAACGTCGAAGATGTGAAGAAATTTTTTTTTGGAAAAATCGTCGAATTACCATAAGATACGTTGCTGAGGATGTTGACATATAGGTCGGGTAGTGTCATGCAATTTTTTCGGATGTTTCGGGCATGAGACGTATGTCAGTGAAATTTGTTACGAAACTTGGGGGTGGCCGTGGTGTATTGGTATATACATAGACTCCTCAAGCAGAGGGTCGCGGGTTCGAATCCCGTGCAAGGCAATTATCTGAAAAATTCTTTTCATAGAATTTGTATGTTGTTATATGAAATTCCCGTCGGCGTCAACTCTACATGAAGGCATAACACTGATGTTGAAGTGGTTGCTGGCTGGGCTTAATGTAACGCACTAAGCCCTGGAGAAAAGCCAGTAAAAGGGTATTCATATCCCCTTGGTGCGCGCGCGGTATTATAAAAAAAAATCGCGACGTTATTCAATCTCATTAGGAAAATGGGCGATTTGTAAAAATAAAATTTCGTTAAATTCGTGAATTTTTCGGTCATTATAATTGGCTTAGTGCGTCCAGAATAAATGCAATGGTGAAGCGATTTGAAGAAACTGGTTCGGTATAGGGTCAAACTCCATATCCGGTTGCTCTACCAGCATGTATATGCCAAAACATCACCACTGAGAGCGAAAATATTCAAAGCCAGGCAAGTACCTCAATACGTCAACAACTATTTTAAGAATTGATCTTCATTTGCACGGCTATAAGATCTACAATTGAACAATGGACCATATGCGACGTCGCCGATTTGTGAAGTGAATGTGGGAACGCCAAGACAATTTTTCATCGAATTTTATCTTTTCCGATTAATTGTCGTTTCTGCGGACCAGAAAACCCATATAAGATTCACGAAAAACCAATGCATCCCAAAAAAGTAAACTGGTTGCGTATGAATTTTAAAAGTCGTATTATTTCTGCTAGATGAGAAGTTGGCGTCCAAGGTCATGTGATTTGATTCCTTTAGACTTCTTCTCACGGTATCATTTGAAAAGTGACATTTCAGGATCTCAAACATAACATCCAAATTGAAATTGCGGTCATTGAGCCACTTATTCTTAAAAAACTCAATGATACTTTTGAACTTCGGATGGTCACTTGTAACAAAAGCCACGATAGTCACATAAACAATTCGTAATTGCCATAGACCGAATTTTATTAACCAATAATTTTATTAACATTGATTTCATAAGAAATGTGTGCTAAATTTGATAAAAACTTCCACACTAACTGTTAGCTCTCCCTTTATATTGAGGCCAGATCAGTGGGGAAAAGTATTTCTTATACCGTTCGAGGAAACCTAGAAAACATCGAATATGTGGTCATTACAACCTAAGTTGTCACTGACACATATACTGAGAATGTTAAGTTTTCCGGTTTCAACGATATTTATTTGTGCCATTCAAGGATAATGACTGGGTGTTTAGATTTCGCTTTAACAACAGCAGACAGTCTTGTGTTTTGGAAGCAACTCCGTTGGAGGTGATGTTATTTATATAAGTTTAGAATATGCTGCCGTTCTCATTATACAGCCGAAGAACACGGACGTAAGTCCGGGAACGAATATGAAAAGCAGAGAATACAGTCATCAGCAAGAGACAAGAGCTCTTTGACGAAAGTTAAAAAAGTGTCGGAGACAGAACGGAGCCCTGCGGTACACCAGCATTTAATTTGTGAATATCAGACTTACAATCATCCAAGATAACTTTTATAATGTACTTCATTGAAGAAGTAATTTATTGATCTCAAATGCCAGCATTTTCGACAAAATAGCCTTGAAAAACTATCCTGCTTATGCCAGATTGATGTATTCTTTGGTTCTACTTGTTGCTGAGATAAGCCATCAAGTCATCAGTGCTACGAAAACCATACTGCCGGTCACAGAGAACTTTTCGTTTTTTTGAGATATTTCATGAGTTGAGAGTACATTATAGATAGAAGAGATCTAAGTGCAATAGGTCTGTAATAGAAGAGATAAGGAGATTCGCTGTTTTTGGGACTGGCTGGACATATGCTGTTTTCTAACAGTTCAGAAAGAGAACTAGAGTGTAGGATTGATGGAAGAGCTTACGCAGTAATTCTGCATGAGAGAAAACCTCTTCCAGAAGATGTCCGAGCACAAAGATCCCTAAGTTACATATCTTGCTACTACACGAGAGAAAATGGATTAATTCTTTTGGACATTCGAAGCACTTAAATGTGGTGTAACATATAGCACAATTTGCATACAAACTATGCAACAAACAGATCTGCCTTGCCCAAATCTCTGAGAGCTGGAATATATAGAATGAGGGGTAATTCCTCATTTTTAGAAAAAATGCGTGTACTTATCATGGTGAGAAGTTAAAAAGAAGACCAGATTGTTACCGGGGAAGATTGTTTTCCACAGCAGTGGGCTAAAACACCGTTCTTAGGGTGTTATCTCTCCAGAATCTCGAAGCAACCCAGAATTGTGTGCATTGAAATATCTCTCAATAACGATTTCAATATGAAGACAGAGATACAAATCGTCAGACAGTACATCAAACTCGTTAATGGTCGAATTATTGTCCAGTTTGGGGCTTCTGTAAACAAAGCAATAGTGGATATTTTGCTTATGGAGATGGAATTTTATCCAAGAAATGCGATAGAATGGGGTGGAAAAAAAGAGGATAGTACGGCGATTGTTATTGACGGTAAAAGCAGCGCCTATTTTGATGCGGAGTTGTTGTTTGAGGAAAACTTAGGCAAGCAGTCTTGATTTCCCAGGATATTAACGAACGACTTGAAATAATCTGTATTACGGCTAAATTTCCTAACATTAACCTTATATATTCACAGGCGTACATAGAGAAAAAAAATGACGACACCAAAGATAGCTGATAGTAAGTCTTGGACAAAACTATGACATTATGCTTTTCCTCCCCGACTTTAATGCAAAGCTAGGAAGAGAGGACATCTTTGGTAGTACTGTTGGAAAGTATAGTCAGCACGACACCACCCCCGATAAGAGATTCCGGATAATCGACTTTGCGGCGGCGAAACTTTGTCCTAGCTATCATGCACTTCCCACATTTAGATATTCATAAGGGGACTTGGCGAAATCCTGATCAATAACATTGTGATCGACGCAAGGCACTTCTCCAGTATTACGGAAGTCCGAATGCTCCGAAAGGCCAACATCGACTCGGACCGATATCTTGTTGAAACCAAGGTTGCGGTTGCGGAGATTCCAAATATGGCAAAGGCAAGTTAATACTGAAGGAAATTTGACGACGCGAGATATCGCTAAATTCTATAACGATCGAGTTTCCTTTAATCTCTGAAGTAATCTTATGCCACCTGCACCAAGTATCGAGACCAGTGTCAGTATTGCCAAAAAGCCATCAGAAATACCACCTTTGATGTGCTCGGTCTTACTCGGCCACCCGACGACGGGTGCCAGCTGCATAGAAGAAGTAGAGCTCCTCACAAGCTCTACTGGCAGAAGCGGAGAGACGAACAACGGTTTCCGAGGAGGAAAAAGAAGATTCATAAGAAGCGAGCGGTCGAGGAAATTGAGAGAACACTGACTCCAAACGAAGCCTGTTGAGCCATAGCTAGTGACAACCATACACCAACTCATCTGTAAAATACGGATGAAAGTAAGCCGGGTGAATGTTAGGTCAGTACTATTTGTCCGATCCTCAAGAAAAGAGACCCTCTGAGCTTCGCCATCTACAGAGGGATCAGTCTTTTTAACATCGCCTACAAGATCCTATTGTCTGAACGCCAGAAGCCACTGGTCAACAACCTCATTGGTCCTTATCAGTGTGGCTTTGGGCCAGGAAAGTTATCCACCGACCAAATATTCACACCACTGTAGGTCTTGGAAAAAACCCATGACCTCCACCTGTTCATTGATTTTAAGGCTACGTATCTATAGAGACGAGCTTTACAGCACAATG
Source organism: Volucella inanis (assembly GCA_907269105.1). Lineage (NCBI taxonomy): Eukaryota > Metazoa > Arthropoda > Insecta > Diptera > Syrphidae > Volucella > Volucella inanis. The sequence continues at coordinate 42,777,570 of OU026153.1, forward strand.
TCTATTTTTTGGATGATCATGCAGAATGCGTGCTACTCCACTAAGATCGGTAACAATTTCATCAAAGCCACCACGGAATAAAGTAGCGTGATGGCGGAGGTAGCGAAGATGGGTTTAATGATGGTAGAACCAAGTATGTGTCGATATAACTTTGACGTAGTTAAGGCCCTTTTTTACCCAAGCTCCGCTATCAATTCAGACAATTAAACCAACACTGAGATTAAACGAGGAATAATTCTTGAAAATCGCTGATTCTTTGGGCTGAAAAGACATTTGACTAGTAAAGCCCTCTCTTAACCTACAAAAGTGACCTTTTAAGACCATGTCTTCTCTAAGATGCAGAGACATAGACTTTATCAAAAATGAATGAGGGTGCTCTTCGCTGACTTAAGAGGAAAATTGTACGGGTGATTTTTGGTCCCGTCTGCATAGAGGTTGAGTAGGGAAGGGGCTACAAGGACGAACTTTATGGGCTCTACAGCGACATCGATTATGCAAAAAGAGTGGAGGCCCAACGACTGAGGTGGCTGGATCAAGTATGGTAGATATTTACCAATGCTTTGGTCCGAAAAGTTATCAATTCCGCCTTCGAAGGACAGTGGGATAGAGCAAGACCGCGACCAAGGTGGCGCACGCCAATTAAAGGGCACCTCAGCCAACTTAGCGTGCGAAACTGGAGGCAGTTGGCAAAAGATTGAGCTGGCTGAAGACGTTTGATAGTTGAGGCCCAGGTAAAGTAAAGTAGATGGTATTGTAACCACCTGAAATTGACTTTCAGTGGCGAGGGAAGAGTTACGGCACTTGTTCGTAGATAGGTAGCTTCAGATCAGAGTGATCTGTAAGGTGTGGGCGATGATATACTAGTGTTTCACTAAGTATCAAAAATGCTACCCTGTATTTGCAGACATGAACCTACGCAGAAAAGTGGTTACATTTCAGTCAGCGAATATTTGCTATGTCAACTCTTAATTGCCGAGTCATTATAAAACAAATACAAACACCGTGTGGTTTTTGCCCTTTTCTGCTGGCAAAGCAAAAGGAAAAAAAATCTCTATCCAGCTCCTAAGATGACTAAAGACATATTGCTTATTTTTGAAACCGTTCCCCATAAGGCCAGCCACGAACGAGCCGTATTTATTAGATGTAACTTGACACTGTCTTTCAAGGCATCGATCATAATTACCGGTTTGGCATCCCGAAAGATCTTTAAATTAAAAATGACGCCGACATTAAAGCTTCAAAAAAATAAAATTTCTCCTCTTAATCGAATCAGAGCATTGTCATATACGACACATCAGACAACCTCCTGCCTTTCCTCAAACGAAAAAAAAAAAAAACAAAGACCAACAAAACAAACAAACAAACAAATCGAAAACCCGTCAATAATCCTTCGCAAAGAAAACCAATAAAACTTTGCAACTCTCTCCTCGAATAATTAAAACAAACAGAAATCCATCCAAAAGGAGGGATAAGAAGTAGAATACGAGTATAGACTTCAGCCTACAACATTCCTGTCATGCATATGATGTGTGCGTGTCCTTGCAGACGGGGTAAGGTCTTCATTCTCGGTATTTTCCTCCATCAATAAGGCTATTGCCTGGTTCCTAATCGAAAACTCTATGCACGCACGTTTCATTAGAGAGTGCGTGCCGTTTATGTTTGCATCTACTCATCTTAGTGAAAGTAATCCTTGCAATTTGCTGAGATGGAAAAAAAGATTATTACGAGCACACAATATCGTAGCAGATATACGAGTTGATACGAGATACTCGTATCAAAAGTGTCTACTCGTTTTCTAAAATCCACATGCGTCATGAAGGAAGTCTACTTGCCCTTAACATCGTTTTTGACACAAGGGAGCAATCAAATCGAAGGAACACACATAAAAGACCAAAGCCAAACAAACATCCAAGGAATTCTCAATTCCTAAACAAATATTGATTGCCTTTGCAAATTTGTCCTCATTTTTTTATGCCGTTTTTGGTTGCCTTCTGCCAGAATCAAAATATTTCCTCCTTTAGCGGATACCATTCTTACTGCCCTGGTCGGAAATCCTTTTTAACCACAACGGCATATTTTGAAAAGACAAACAATTTCAGCAAACAGCTGATGCTTGCCTTTTTGGCGGTCCTGAATCCGTTTAAATCCTTTATTCTGAATTCATTTGGTAATTTTTGAAATTTGGCTATTTCGTGATTTCAACAATAGAGGTGTTAGTTGCGGTTTTAAATTAAAAAGTCACACAGCGTAGCAAAATAGTGCTGCCCACTTTTGTGGACGTGACGTTTAAGTAGCATTATGTAGGTACCATTGAAGTCCTATAACCTACACGGAGGAAACTCTAGCCATCTGTTGCAGTACCAGCCGGCCTGGGGAAAACCTGGTTCACACTAAAAATTGTTTTAAATTTCATTACCGACTTCACACTGTCCATACGAAATGGAAGTCCACTCTGTCCAACTGGCCGTTTTTTTTTTTTTTTCCTTCATTCGTCCTATCTGTGTCTTGGTCGTTGTTGGGTCATTATTGTTTGGCTGGCGCTGGCTCTGTCCTAGACATGTGCTCTGTTGCGATTTTTATTCTCCCTGCAAATCTCTGTTCGTATTTTTTTGTTTTTTCGTTGGATTGCAATTAGGAATTCAAAATTAATTTAACAACGTTCGCTGGTGGAATAGTAATATGTTCACGGAGTCAAGAATGGTGTCTTGTAGGTCGATTGGAATAAAAGTTAGGCGTCGAATGGATAATGACTCACGTATGGTAACTGGAAGTCATTAAGCTTTGACTTTGGTTTGAATACGACTTCATTTGTTGCAAATGGTAAGTTGGAAGGGGCTGTTTTGGGTGACAATTTTAAGTGACAATGGAAAGAAGTTTGAGCTCCTTTTCTTCTAGGATGTTGTCATTTGATTTCAAGTTCTGTTAAATCCAATAATACAAGCACATTTCCTGCAACAAAGACTGCGCTATATGTTACTAAAGTACACAACAGTTTTACTTTTCGGCAGAAATTAGGTACATTGTCGAATGGTACACCGAAAAACCAGCTGAAGGAATACAAAAACCATCAGTTCGGAGAGCTTACTTAGGTAAGATCGGTCAGTGTTCATACTCCTTAGTGTATGTAGTACGAAGGATCACCATTATACAGTAATAGCTTCCGAATATGATATACATTCGACTATTAATCCAATATACCACTTCTGAGCTCAAATAATTGGCTTACGATGACATCGCTATAGTGATGGAAGTTTTCAACGTCAAAGTAAGCAAAGTCAAAACCACACTAAAACACTTGAATTCATGTATTGAATCCAAAGCAAAATTATTGGTGACCAGATAGCAATGATAGTTTTTCCAATTGTTATGTTGCTGCAGCTGTTAAAGTTACCAAGGCATCCACCTGTCAAAATATTCAATAAAGTTTGGCATTTCATCGTGCTAAGTTCCGTCGTTAGGTCGGTCGTCATCATGGCTTCAGTGTGCAGGCAATGCAAGCAGGCCACCAACCGGATAGATATTAGTGCGAAATGAAAACGACGTAGCCGTATTAAGGGCCAGTATCGAAGAAGACCCAGAAATGTCGATTCGGCGCCGATCAGCTGAATTGGCACATCGCCAGAGAGTCATTTCGGCTTATTTTGTGGTTGGATTTGGGTCTACATCCGTATAATATCAAGTTGCCGCAAGAATTGACCATAGACAACGCCGTTCGTGAGTTCACTAATTGGGCGCTGGAAACGTTTGGCAGAGATCCGAATTTTGGCCAAAAAATCATCTTCTAATCATTTGGCCGCCGCTATCATAAGATTTGACACCACTCGATTATTTTCTCTGGGGCTATATCAAGACGTTAGTATACGCTAGCAGGCTAACTACCTTGGAGCTCGTCCAACATTCGCCACGCTATTACCGGAATAATAGCGCATATTAGACCGGCTGCGAAGCTCAGGCAGCCATTTGAATGATGTGCTATTCCAAACATAATGGCATGAACGTAACTTCAAAATAAAGGCAAAATCAATTTTATATCTCACAACGTTGTTGTTTTATTGTTTTTTTTCCTATTATTCCTATTGCATGCAGGCAGAAAACATCGTATAAATAGAGCGCATTGAGACAAGATGGCGAAGAGCCGACATGAAAATGGGTTGAGACCAAGTTCTTATGGAAGGCAATCTTACCGTAGTTCTATGTACATAAATAGAACCTGTTTCGCCAATTACTCCCCTGTGCAACTCCGACAGACTTTAGGGTTTATATAGGGTTTTCCAACAGGGACTTGACAACTTTAAAATTAAGTTTTTGAACGCACTCTTTCACTAATCATCAAACTGTCACTGTCAATTTATTCAGTAAACTCAACATTTTCATCATGGTAAAGTACACTAACGAGCAACGTCTGCAAATTATAAAAAAATTTCTACAGATATTCGGAGTAGGTGACTGCAACTTTAAGAGCGTTAACTCGTAATTCTCGACCTGGTGACAGGCAATACCAAGTTTAGTGCAAAAATTTGAGTCTACATATTCGTTGTGTGATGTTGCCGTGTCAGTGAGATAACGCGTTGGTCGAAGTGTCGAAAATACAGCTGCCGTTCAGACGTCCGTAGCAAACGATCCAAATCAGTCAATTCCACGGCGTTCTCAAGAATTGGGCATCGCTCAGACCACATTATGGCGTATTTTGCATGAGGATCTTGGTTTGCACCCAAACAAGATCCAGCTGACTCAAGAATTGAAGCCTATGGACTATTGGACTATTTGAAGCGACGTACGTTCTTCGATTGGGTTCTGGAGAAGATGCGCCAATATGATCAATTTCATCGCAAAATCATCTTCGGTCACGAAGCTCATTTTTGGCTCAATGGGTTCGTCAATAAGCAAAATATGCGTTATTGGTCGGGTGAAAACCCACATATGCTTCATGAATCACCACTTCATCCACAAAAAATAACTGTTTGGTGCGGTTTGGGCCATATTTTTTCGTCGACGATAACGATCGTCACGTTACTGTGAATGGTCAGCGTTATCGCGTAATGATCATTTTCTGTGGGGCTACGTTAAGTCATTGGTTTATGCCAACACGCCGACGACGTTGGAAGAGTTCAGAGCCAATATTGAACGCGAAATAGCGGCCGTTTCGGCCGAAATATTTGGCCGAGTCGTTGAAAATTCGTCCATATGAACGAACATATGGATGGATGGATTGTTGAATTCTTTGGACCACCGATTTACAAAGCCTAGTACAGAGTTGGCTTTAAGGATTATCGCGTTCATATGTAGAGAGGAGGTGAGCTCCCTATCACACAAAATGCCGAGGTGGCTTGATGATTGAACGAAGGAGAAGAGTTGGTAATGGATAAGGTAGAGTCTTGGAGCAGATTTGTGCCTCTAATGTGAGAATGTGATGGATTGGGATTTAGCGATATTATCCAGATGGGAAAACCATAAAGGTCTTGTTGAAGGAGGAAGAAGTCTTGGGTGAACTTTGTAAAATTTGGTATCGTCGACGTATAGGGACAGACTAGTGTTTGATGATCCTATTTAGATCATTTGTGGTTAATATAAAAAGAAGAGGATCTAGATGACTGCCTTGTGGAACTCCAGAGATGGCAAAAAATTGAGCCTAATGGGCTGACATAAAATAAACACTGCAAAAACTGTTTTTAAGGTAAGAGGAATATTAGCCGATGAGAAATTTTATCGAAAACCTTGCTAAACGGATACAAATTCAACGTGATTTATCGTGGTTGACCTACCCTTCAGGAAGCCATGTTATCTAGTGAGAATAAGTGATTTGCATTGGAAGCGTAGAGCTTAATACAAAATAATTTTTGTATATGGGAGAGTTTAATGATGGGACGATAGTTGGTTGTTTTATTCTTTGATCTTTTGTTGTGGATCGGGGTTATGAAGGAGTTTTTCCAAACCTGAGGAAATTCTTCTTGTGAAATGGATAGACGAGATAGATTAGAAAGTGAAGTGATAGTGGTACTCGGTGTCGCCATCACTTTTACAGCAAGTATCGCAGGAAGTTTTGTCTCTTATACCCAGCACATTTAATTGGATTGCAAGAGTGTAATGCCCTCCACGACGCTAGAAAGCAACCTGCAGTCTTTCCTACTGAGGGACAGCAGAAAGGCCGCTGACTTCCTAGAGACGTCAGGAAGCATTCGTTTCTCGTATGAGATCCAACTGTCAATGGAAGCCTTAACCGAGGTCGCGGACAGACCCAACGCAGGTTCGGGTCTTGAAAAACTCTCCTCTGAACCATGCCTGGCAAGTAACTATACAAAGGTTACTGAATTTGGTCTTCCGACTGCGTTCAGTGATCTCTTGTATCCTCGAGCTAACTTGGCAATTGGCAAATGCAAATGCTTCGCCTCCTCCACCGACTCTCCGCAATATAGTTCGCTGCCATCAGGATTGCGCATACTCCCCCTTGGAAGATAGAAGCAAGCTTTCCTAACGTGAATTGAAATCTAACGTTGTCGTCCTCCAGAAAGACACCAGCGCCACATTCTATATTGGTTTTGGAGCTGTCCGTGAAGACCTGACTGCATTCCTTGGCACAAGGAAAGTCGATTTTGTATTTTTAACACAACCAGAGTTCTGGTGTCATTGCCTCAGACGGCATGTCCATAGGACCAGAGTCATAAGACAGCCGGCGCGCAAGGTAATCGAAGCCCCGGTGCGTGTTGTACCAAAGATTACTTCTTTTTAGTCGGAAGATTGCTCTGAGGGTGCAGCCTAAGATATGAATATCAAGGGGAGGGATATTCATCAATGCGTCTAGAGCGGTGCCAGAAGTTCTATAGAAAGCCGTTCTTTAGAGACTGGTAAAAGCAGCAGGCATGTATTTTCTCGAGAGCTTCTTCCACCAGACAACCGACGCATAGGACATAGGATCCAAAGGACCCTTCTCGCTCCGACATAACATGTTTAAATAGTTTGAGGTGTCGTTAATGAAGGATTGTTTAAAAAAAAGTGGCAAACAGGTTGGCAATGGTGAGTGGATCGGTTAATAACTTGTTGTTGAAAGAGAGGGAAAAAAGGGAACCATCGGAGTTTTTTTCTTTTTTTGAAGTTAACAAGTTGGAAAAAAGCCTTAGAGTCGTTTATAAAGTTGACTTGCGCTTTGTTAAGGTAACGCTGGTAAAGGGAATCATAAAGTTCGATGAAATGAAGATAAGTACCGAGATAGTTGGAATACTCGGAAAACGATCTGAAACGAAGCAAAACATCTCATAACTTGTTTCTTTAATTTCGTAAGCAGCGAAGCTGGATGCTATTTAACGGAGGAAACCTAATGAGAAAAAGCATTAAATATTCCACCATAAAAAACTGGATAAGGCATCATTTATAGTTAGGTTGTGAAGGGGAGGTCTGCTGAGATAATCACTGATTTTGTGCAAGTTTGCTTATAAAAGCCTTAAGGTGAGAGACTTGTAGGGGAAGTGGATTGAACAGAATAGTTGTAAAAAACCACTTGTTGAGAGAGATAGGGAACAAAGTGAGATTGAGGAGAACTGAATCTGTTGTGAAAATAAGGTCTAGTTGCCTGCCCATGTAGCTGGATATACCGGTGACTTGGCAAACACCTGAGACTTTTAAGCGATCTAAGAAGAGACATTCCTTGGAGTGCACTGTAGCTGGAGAAGATTGATGTCGCTAAAAAAAGGATAGCTATCGTCTAAAGAGTCAAACAGGTCAATTAAATAATCGATCGCAAGAATAGCAAGTTGGTAGGATTCGATTAGTTGAGCTTGTATGATGTAGCAAAACCAAGTTTGTCCAAGGTGATGCTTATTTGCTAAAGAAAAGAAACAAGTTAAACGCCTTCTCAACGTCTCTTTGGATGTGTCTTCGGCGAATGCAAATGCGCCACAAAATAAAATAAACTTTAGCTTGGTTGTGGTTTAGCATGCAGCTACCCTTAACAAAAATATACATTTCTCAGAAATGGAGTATCTGGGCAAAGGATACTTATTTGGCGATGATTTGTGATCGATCTTGAAAAATAATTTTATTATGATTATTAAGTCAGTCCTGTAAATGGCAAAAAAGTTCTTCAAAATCTCATATGGTATTCCTAGAATTTGAGTTTCAAATCATGCGATAGTAGTTGAATATCTTAGAAATTAATCAGGCTGCACGATCACAGCTCTTCCTCTGGAGCTCAATACCATCACAGCTCTTCCTCTGGAGTCGTTAAGCGACTCAATGCTTAACGATGACATGATGAAAACAGTAATAACATGTGATTGCGATGGCGAATTTTTATCACAATTGCAGTCACAATTAGCAGTTGTTCTGCCGTAAACATCGAAGAGCACTAAAGCACCTTGGAAAATATTTCTACGTATGAAGCAGATACCACACCAATAGCTATATTGAGACTGGTTGACGAGCATATAACAAATAACCGGTTATAGCGACTTAAGAGTGGAGATTCCCGAGCTACAAATCCAGCTTCACATGAACAAAACAAAAGTGTTCAACAAGGCAACCGCAAACACATGAAATGTAGCAAAACATATTTGCGGCAGTAAAACTGCTGACAGTATTGTGAAAGAATTTTTGTATTTGCATCTGTCCATCGAGTTACGCTGAAAGTACAAAGGATAGTAGACAAAGACGACATCCACAAAATACATAAATTCTGACATGATAGTACTGTTTGGAGACAATCTAAATGAATAGACAACACTGACGATGTTAGCTTTCTTTCGTGCACGATATTTAACCCAAATCCGATGGTTCAGAATATAGATTCCAAACAGGGAGACAAACGAGCCTTTCTAAGCAACAATGCAGAAGGACAATCAATAAAAAATTTAGTCCTTTTGATATGAGCTTACTTACTTAGGTGGCGATACAGTTCGGGGTGAACTTGGACCTAGACTAACAAGTCTCTCCAGTTAGCCCGATCAATGACTAATTGCCTCCAGCTGTGTACTCTAAGTGCGAAGACTATATATTTCCACATTTCCCAGCCACCTCAGACGACTAATGAGCAGTTTTCTGACCCGGACAAGCTCGTATAATTAATTCGTCGTTTAAATTCTTCTCTAAAGCCCGTCAACACAAATGGGATCGAATAACAAATTTTTCTCACGAAAAAAAAAAATGCTTCTGCGCCATAGAGTAGGACTGGGATGATCAAAGTCTTGAACAGTCTTTTTTGGGTCTTGTTTAGTCCAAAGTAACTGCGATTGACAAGGGTGAATCTTCGTTTTATTTTTGCTGAAGCTGCTGACAAAATTTATAGCAAAGCTAAGATAGTAAAAGTTTTGACTGAGATTGTGATGTTCTTCTCAATTCGTCGACGTTGTATGTTCCTTCTTTTTGGCAGCATATACTTGGTTTTGCCCTCATTTAACCGCGAACCTCATTTTGCAGCTTCCGTTTTAATACGTATGCGTTCGCGTATGCAAAGATTTGTGCCTCCAGTGTTGGCTTGTGGACGTTACTGGTCTGAAACCGCACTGATAGAGACCAATCAGGTTATTGCCAAAGGGTTTTAGATGTCTTTGTAGGCGGCATGTGTTTGTCGAAACTCTTCATAAAAACAGGGATTTCTTGGTGGTGGTCGAGTGGAACCCAGCATATCAGTTGCAGCGTCTCTGATGGCACGTTTGTTGAGAGATTTCGGTTTACGCTTTCGGCGAAGATTTTGAAGGTTTTTTGCGACTGCAGCTTTTTGCGTTATATCTACTTTCAGTAGTTTTTCTTTGGTGCGGCGCTTGGGAAATCCGCATTCACACCTTGACTGCAAGAAGTTAGTGATCCGAGTCAACGCTGGAGGTATGCCTTACATCTATCGCAAAATGATCAATTTGAGCTAGCATTGGATGATCCGGAGATCGCCATATCCCCTTCTGTACATTGAGATGAGGAAACCAAGCCATGAGAAACCCTAGCCCTTTGCCAGAGGTGTTGTTATGTAGACTATTCGTCGAGGACGCTCGAGGAGCTCGTACAGACGTTCTTTGGTACGTCGTCCTTGTCTTTCGTAGGGATATGGGCGCATATTAGGCTCATGTTAGCAAATTTTGCCTTGATGCGGATTATCGTAAGATATTCGCTCACTCATTAGTCTGCCGCATAAGAAAAATCCGCATCCGAATAAGCGCTGATTTTTTTTCCCCGTAGCAATTTATATTGCTGTTGTCGAGTGGACAGTCACTGGGAGAAAGAGCAAGCTCTATACTTGTTGAGCTCCTGGTTTTATTATTACACAGAATTATTCATCACCAGTTGCATATTTTGCTTTTGAGACCATTCCAATTGCCCACAAGCAAAGTTCTTAGTATAAAGAATACTGGACTAAGCTTCCAAGCTTAGTATACCACTCGTCATCCACTACTGCATATGACTACCCATACACGTTTGTTAATTCTGAACCGTCTCCAGATGACGGTCGCTTAAGTATTCGGCCTTAAAGTCATTGAAGCGATGACGTGTGTTTATGTGAAATTATCTGATCTTTTTCTTTTATGCGTAGAAGAATTACATATATACTAGATGGATACCACATCGCCCAAGAAAATCCTACGAGGCAAGGCTCTTTTTGTTTTTTTAACCACTCCAGTAGACTTAAGTACTTTGCAAATATTCAGTGCAGATCTCTTATGAAAAAAGGACATATAATTCGCGAAAGGAGTTTCTCAGTGTTGTGCCAAGCACTGCCTACCATTCGTATCTATTTCAACTCGAACACTCTCAATCTTGCTCGTAGTTGTTCCTAATCCCAAATTTTTCTTTAACCGTGTCCAAGGATTTTGTTTTAAGTCCTCCTTATTGATTGATGGATCTCTGGGATACTATTAAAAACTTTCAAATGTGCATCTGGGACTTAGCTCGGTTTGAATTGTTGCAGCTGTTTATTGCTGAAAGCATTCTAAATATTCCGAAAGTTGAATATAAAAAGTAACATCTACAAGGACATTGTGTTACAAGGATGGACGTATCTTGGATATTATCCTCCACCTAAAGGACATTACCCTAACACCCACATCGGAGGAGATCCCAACCTATCTAATTTGAAGAATCAACAGATTTATGATTCGTAAAGTTTAACGATGTCTTTAAATCACAAAACAAGCAGACAATCACCAGTCAAAGAGAGAAATATCTCGCCCAATGGGTACAAATAATTCATCAACCAGAACCTAAAGCGCCAAAGAATAAACAACTGCTGTCCTTTACAATCCTCTCGGTCCAGTGAATTTTATTTCGAAAGATTTTCGCACTTAAACTCTGATGACCGAGCAATTTCGCGTGAAATTTGCCATTTTTTTCTTTTCAAACCTCTACCCCTCCGTAGTTTCAGTCAAAGGACGACTTAAACCATTTGCTTGGGAAAAATTCGCTCCATAAATTTTGAAAAATTAAAATGGAAACAATCTAACGACGTAAAGTGGCATGTTGACACATAAGGTGACCCATCTTTCTCTCTAGAATCTCTCACCCTTGTTGTTCTTCCCGAGGGAGCTGTAATTCTAATTTTTTTTTTTTTTTTTTTAATCGCCTTTTAGTTGTTTTCCAACAGCGAACCGATAACGTAGAGCTCTTTGAAAGTCGACAAGACTCAAACCAATTCTTGGCAAAGCGTTTTGAGGATGGGGTTGATGGAAACGCTTCTACCACGCCCCAAGCAGACTAATTTATTGCGCGCGTTTAAATTCCCAAATTTACTCCAATCAACGGCCAAAATGATTGTCTGTCTGTCGGATCGATGGTCTGTGGAATGACTTGATGATGTTTGCTGTCACGTCATTGAGGGCAAAACAAAGGAAGCGAGTTCGAGTGCTGCTGGCGTGTGACGACATCTGGCATCGCCTCTAGAGGGAAGCCGCCCACTTTTTCGAAAAATTTCACTTTTTTTTTTTTTTTTGTTTTTGTTTTTGTTTTTAAGTTTGCCTCTGAATTATCGTTTTTTAATTTGAGAACGACCAAGATGATGGCTGTGGATGTCTACATGTGGAGTATTGAGAGTGCTATTTGTGCTACAATGGCATTCACACATTTCCTACTCAATGATCGAGTCTATTTTCGAGTCCAAATGGATGGTGCCCTCGTATCTCTGCATCTGTGTACGTATGTGCAAAAGAGAGGCGTTCCCATGGGGCAACTCCAATGGAACATAAATTGTTTAGCTGACAGTTTAGTCGAAAATAGATGGGGAGATGCTCTTAATTAAAAGCTGACAACGGTTGGATCTCTTTTAGTTAAACTAGAATCGTAATGGACGCATCTAAAGCGAGGAAATGTTCAATGCTATCTCGTGGTTTCAAATACTTCAGTGCTAATGTTTTGAAATTTCGATTCATTCGATGGTATACGGGCTTAGCCTCAGTGACGCACAGTACCAAGGGGAGCCTCAAGGGAATTTGCAGAAAAATTAAAAATTATTACAGCATTAAGTATAAAATAAACAGTCTGTTCATGGCAAAGTTTGTGGCCTTCGTTTTGCATTTTAATTACCGTCCAGATTCGGATGTCCTTTCAGTATTCCATAGCAGTAAATTCTTTCTTACCTAAAGAATGTCTTTCAAGTGAGCAAAAATCTTTGCCTAAAGGATGACATTAATACTCTGATGATCATAAAAAAGAGCACTTTGGTGTTGGACAATACCAAAATGCACACTAAGTTTGTGTCGGCAAAAATACAGTCCATCGTTAAGGCCGATAAATAGTGATTTAAGATAGTCTTTTCCTTCATATAAATATCGTCGCTTAAGGTTGATGATTGTTGGTTAAATCAAATTGTATAGATAGAAATCTTATACCCGGATATTTGTCAAGGCTTTATCTATGTACTAGGTGGGGTGAAAATTAACCTCCTTGGGAATGAAAAAAAAAAAATTCCTCCATGATATCCTCGCGTGAGCTGAATCTTTTATTGACGAGCCATCTTTTGAGATTTGGGAAGAGATAATAGTTTGAGGGAGCCAAATCGGGCGAATACGATGGATGCGACAGCAATTAGAGCCGTAAGTCATTGATTTTAGCCATGGTTGCGATGCTCTTGTGCGCCGGTATATTGTCTTGCAAAAACAAATTTTTTTTTCGCTTCATGTGACGCCGTTTTGCAGCGATTTCGGCCTTCAATCGCTCCAATAATGCACAGTAATACTCGCTATTGATTGTTTTTCCTTGTTCGATGTAGTCAACGAAGAGTATGCCATGACAATCCCAAAAAACCGACGCCATAACCTTTCCGACCCATCGAGCCTCTCTCGGCCGCTTCGGAGCACTAGTGCCGACTTCAGTCCATCGCCGGACTCTCATTCTGTTCTCTGGTGTGTAATGGTGGATCTAAGTTTCAGCAACAGTTACCAATCAACGCCAAAAGTCCGTCCGATTCCGCATCTGCAAATCAAACATTCTTTTAAAGTACTCTCGCGTTCGTGTTTTTCGTCAGGAGTGGGTATGCGCGGCACCCAGCGGCAGGATAACTTTTTCGTATGCAGAATATTGCCCAAAATATGGCGCGTGAACTCAGTACTAATCTTTGTGGTATCTGCTAGCTCGCGCACTTTCTCTTTTCGGTCAGCCTACACTATTTCATGTATTTTTTTGACATTGTCATCTGTAACCGCATCGGAGGGCCTGCCACTGCAGACTTGATCGGTAGTGGAGTTGCGTCCACCACGAAATTCTCGAAACCAATATTTGATGGTGCAATCTGACGGAGCATTAGCCCCATAATATTTATCCAACTTTTTTTTGTTTCCCTCGCCGTTTGACCTCTCAAAAAATAAGGTTCTATGGGAGAACGAAAATCGTTTTTGTCCATACTCAACATGATGCTAAACACGTCAACAACAATCAGCTGTAAAAACAAAACTAAAGAGAGTATCGCACTGATATTTGGCATGTCTGGCTAAATATGAACGGACCTGAAGGTACCATAACCTTTTTTGCAGTAGCAGCGCATTCTTGCAGTCAAGGAGGTTACTTTTCACTCCACCTAGTATAAATTAAACAATTAAAAGTTAAAGTTATTTAAAAAAAAATTTATTTTTAAGAACCTTTAGTGGGAAAAACATATGGCGTTCTTCGAACACTATGAACTTCCCAAAAGTGTACACCAACTAAAACCAGACTGCTACTTGCCAAAGCCTTAGCTATTCCTCTGCTGGTTTATGGATGCGAAATTTTTCATGAATGTGACGCCGAGAGCAAAAGAAAACTACAAGTAGCATTTAAGACTACCATTCGCTATGCATATTGTCTCAAAAGATATGACCACGTTTCACACCTAGCCAAGAACTTGGTAAAGATGTCATTTCAAAATTATATAAAATTTCGTGCGCTTTTATTTTCCTTCAGCATTATTAAAAGTAGGCCGCCGACATATCTATGCGAAAAAATCAAGTTTCCGGTATCTAACAGATCTGCCTGTTTACTACTTCCGCGATTTTCATGTTTAACATTTGAGAAACAATTTTATATTACTACTATACGTCTTTGGAACACACTCCCACGTACTATACGAGGGAGACGACGCGCGACAATTTAAACACGAACTTCAACATTTCCTTGAAAATCAGATCAACTAGGTTCACTCAACTCTTTCCCCTTCTCAGGCAATTTCAATCAAAATTTTATTTTTTGAATTAAAGGATAAAATGTTAAATTGACAAAGTTTCATTAATATTAAATATAACTTACTTCTACTTTTCATAAGTTATATATAACCTTCGGGTTAGGGGTTAGAATATACCCGAGGTAAGGCATGCCTGTCGTAAGAAGCGACTAAAATCCACTGGGCCGGATTAAGGTGTTAAGCGACCCGTGCCAGAATCGACCAGGTTGGGGGCTTAATCTCTAACGGAGCATCCAGATACTTGGCGACCTCCGGATAAGCCAGCCTTATCTGTCTAATGCAGATCTCTGGACAGACGGACTACCCTTTCTCCGCTACTCGTGGGAACTAAAATGAGTTCAAATAATATTCCAAATAGTACAAATATAAACCAGGACCCCTTTAAAAAATGCTGAAGAGTCACGAGATCTCCAGCACGCAGTCGGTAGCTCAAGGCAATAGCATTACACCAAATAAGCTACAAAATCTCGAACGCGAAAATTCTGATCTCCGCGCCAGACTCCAAAATATGGAATTGCTCTGCCGAACTAAAACAGCAACTAGATGCCATTAAGCCGCAATCTAAATCTGAGTCTGAGTCTGTTTCGCTACTTGACCGCCCCGAAAACTCGAGTTTTCACACAGACGAAGAAGAGCTAGTCTGCGAAACGGACTGGATGCTTAAAAAAAAGCTAGGTAAGAAGCGCAAAGCTACTTCCCCGCTTAATATTGAACAAACAAAGAAGCAAGCCAGCTTTAACACTGCTGAGGACGATAAGGCAACCCAAACAAAGACCGCCGCCGCAAATAAATGTTTTTGGAATCTCGGACTACAACAAGTTGCACATAATCCTGAAATCACTATTCTCAACCGATTATAAAGTAAGATCTCGCAATAATGATACATGGACTATTAATGTCCTTAATCCAGACAATTACCGTTCGCTTTCGCAAAAATTAAATGCCGAGAAGATTCAATGGCATATCTACGAAAATAAAACGGAAAGACCCATACGCGTTGTAGCTAGAGGATTGCATCTCTCTTGCCTTAAAGAAAACATCGTAAATGACTTTAAAAATAAAGATTTTAAGATAATCGATGCAGTTGATATACTTGCGCAAAAGCAGCACAATGTTGAAATCGAGAGGACGACCCCAAGACGAGGTCTTCCCCTCTTTAGGCTAACCTTTGACAAAACCGAAAGCCTAGAAAGAATTTATGCCATAAATCCAATTTTGGGACTTGTTTTCAAAATTGAACCTCCGCGGAAAAACTCTAGGCTGATTCCCTAATGTACACGTTGCCAGGGATTAAGCCATACTCAGTCCTACTGCCAGAAGGAACCTCGCTGTGTAAAATGCGCTGGCAAACGTCTGACTCGAGACTGCAATGCCGCGAAAAAGTCCCCAGCGATATGCATTAACTGCAAGGGAAAACATCCAGCTAATTATCGAGGCTGCGAAGCTGCGAAGTCGCGAAGGAGTTGCAAAAGCTACGAGATCAATCAAAAACGAAGCCTTTGAAAAACGCAGGGGCAGCTAGAATGAGAAATAACAACAGCGGTCCTACTCCAAAGCCTTTAAAGAAGGTAATGGCGACAAACGCTAAAGTCCCCAATAACAACAACGTCAAAAATAACAATGCGCAAGTGGAAAGTGGAAAAACTTACGCGCAAATAGCGGCGCGAGTTAATATGACTAACTGTACATCACCGGATCCTGCCTCAAATGTGTTACCAGTAATTCTCGAGAGACTAGAGGAACAGACTAAAATAAATAGTCGAACGGCTTCTTAAGTTCGAAGCCAATTTCTGAAACTAATTATGGCAAAGAAGCTCAATATACTTGCGTGGAATGCCAACGGGATACAGAAAAGGCTTGATGAACTAAATATTTTCATGCAGGAAAAAGTAACTGATATATGCTTAATTTCTGGAACTCACCTGGCAACAGAATCGCGCGTGGAACTAAAAGGTTACCGCGACTACCACACTCATCATAGATCTGCATTGAACATACTTTGGAAGCAATAATTGAACTTGACAAATTTCAAATGACCGTGGTGAGCGCTAAAAATAAAATTTCCTCTTTTAATATATCCTCAATCTATTGCCAATCGCGCAAAATAGAAAAACAAGAATTTATTGACCTATTAAACTCTCTTGGACCAATCTTCATTATTGGTGGCGACTTTAACGCAAAGCACACCTTTTGGGGCTCAAGATGTATCTCTCAAAAAGGCAAAGCTCTTTACAGGGCTGGTATGGAATGTGGTTGCTATTTTTACTCAACAGGCAAGCCGACGTACTGGCCCTCGGATGTCGCAAAACACCCGATCTAATAGACTTCTTTATCGGAAAAGGAGTAAACGCTAGTTACGTCAAAGAAACAAAGACCACCCAGATTAACTAACAGCAAAACTCAATGGGAAGAACTTGAAAAAGAAGTTGAACGTTTCGCTGAAGTCATACAGCAAGCGGCCTGGAAGAACACTCCCCGCGAATCGAACAAATACTTGCGTGTCCCAAAGTCGGCATAAGATATCCACCGGAAATCAGAGAAATGATAAGGAAGAAACGAAGAGCGTGAAAAAAGTGGCATGAAACCCGGGCACCACAAGATAAAACGTCCTTCAATAAGCTATGCAATTTGTTGAAAAAATCGATCAAGGACCTCAATAATCAAGGTGTTAATAACTACCTTGAAAGACTCACAGCGACAAAGGATACCAACTACTCCATATGGAGAGCCGTTAAAAGTGTTCGATGACTGGACGAAAGAAGATTAGGAAAAAGCTAATGTTTTCGCCGACCATCTTGCAGAAACGTTTAAACCATTCGATGGGGGGGGTGCTTCCTGAGAATGACAATACGCTAGACGTGACGACAAACTTTCCAGTAGAAAAGGCTACGCATAGGGAACTTAGACAAGTTATAGACACGCTTAAGCCCAATAAGCCCCGGGATATGACTTAATAACGGGAGAGATACTTAAAGCGCTGCCGAAAAAAGGTTTGCTAAAGCTGCTCTATCTTATAAATGCCATCCGCACCAGTGGAAAGTAGCCGAAGTTATTATGGTTCCGAAACCCCGTAAACCGCTGACTGAAGTCAGGATACATCGAAGGTCTTCGAGCGAATCCTTCTTAATCGTCTTAAGCCAACTACCGATACAAATTCCCTCTTTCCTGATCATCAATTTGGCTTTAGAAGCCAGTACTCTACAGTTGACCAAGTGCATCAAATAACCGATGTAATTGAACGAGCAATCGAGTGTAAGTTAGTCTGTTCAAGCGCATTCCTTGACGTTTCGCAAGCCTTTGATAAGGTATGACATGAAGGCCTTAAATATAAACTCCGACAAGCCCTACCCCAGCAATTGTCTTCTATTTTAGGTTCATACCTGGAAGACCGACTCTTCCGTGTAAGACACGGAAACTAATATTCCTCTTTTAAGACAATAAAGGCGGGGGTGCCGCAAGGAAGTGTACTTGGCCCTCTGCTATATTTGCTTTTTAACCGTGATATACTGCAAACAGACGACACTGTCCTAGCCACATTTGCTGATGACACTGCCATTTTGGCATCGGCTAAAACAGTCGAAGAAGCAACTGCCAAGTTGCAACGTGCCTTTACACGGATTAACAATTGGACAAAGACTTGGCGAATCGCGCTTAATAAAAACAAGTCTGTCCACGTGAACTTCACTCTCAAGAAAATTGAGAGTCCACCGGTGTTTATCAACGCAGTACGAATTCCTTACGCGAACGAGGCCAAATATCTCGGTGTGACACTCGACGCTAAACTAAAATGGAAAGCACACGTCAAGAAAAAACGTGAAGAGCTTGAAATCAAATATAAAGATATTTACTGGCTTATTGGAAAGTATTCCAAGCTTAGCTTCGAGAACAAACTGCTGTTATACAAGCAAGTGCTAAAACCGATCTGGACATATGGTGTACAACTTTGGGGTTGCACTAAAAATAGTAGCATTAATGTATTACAGACATCCCAAAACAAAGTTCTTCGAGGTATTGTTAATGCGCCGTGGTACATTAGAAACGATGATATCCACAGAGACACATAGGAGTCGAAAACGTTCAGAACGTAATTAAAATGTTTGCGCGAAAACATAATAATCGATTACAAGGTCATATGAATATTTCTGTTCAACAGATCCTCGACGAGATAAATTTATTGCGTCGTCTGAAAAGAACTTAGCCTCTCGATCTAGCGCGGTGATTAGAAGCGCTTAATTTTTCTAAAGTGCACAGGAATTTTTAATGGAAAATCGCCTGTAGGATATCTAATAAAAACAAAATAAAATGCGATAGAAGAATTGCTTGTTGAGTGTGAACTCAGTCGTGGTTTGCATAAGGGAGGCGTTTTTTAGTGAGTAAGAATCTCACACTACTATAGGCTCTGGGCCTATAGTGTCTATGAAGATTTCTCACCTTCCCATGAAAAAAAAAAAGTTTCACTAGAGTTAAAATGTAAATTCTAAATTAAAGCTTAAGCGCAATAATGTTTATCTTTCACAGATTTATAAGTGAATGCTTACTGTGTTAGCAAGTTTAAATAAATAAATAAATAAAAAATAAATAAACCTCGTACCTTCACGGCTTACTTAGAACTAACTTACAAATTGAATTCATAACTTAAACCTAGATGCATGCCAATGGAGCCAGATGCCAGGTTAGCAGCGGATTTGCATTGATAGTTTAGGTGTCTCCTTGCTGTCAGTCGTTCATAGAACTTCGCGGAGTTTAAACGTGTTTCGACTTGTAAGTGAGAAGTGACGTTTACTTACAACAATTAAACAAATTGAATTTAGGCTCCAATTAGCGCAGCGGTAGCGTGTTCGCTTGAGACTGCGAAAGTTGTGTGTTCGACTCCGAGTAGTCGGCAGACGGTTTTTTTTTTTTTATTATTTCTATAAATAAAAATAAGTATAAAGTGTTTGCATTAACATCACGTGATGGATTGTGGTCCGCTATGCCTATAGCGGGATCTGCTGAAATGTCAGGTGAGGCTTCGAGTGGTTCAAGCCAAACGCCAAAGACAAAGAGAAGGAGGAAGCTAACAACAATCACTGTAAAGCTGCTTGGCGGAGTGAGGGAAGGCAACACCAAAATAAAATAAAAGGTTAAGAACCACCAGCAACAATAAGAGCAGTACACCGGCAACAGCTAAAACAGCAGCAGCCACAAAAAAAGCAACAGCAAAAACAGCAGCAGCAGCAGCAACAACAACAACAACAGCAGCAGCACCAGAAACAACAATAACAACAACAACAGCAGTAGCAGCAGGAGAAGAAGAAGGAGAAGGTGCCTCCTATCAACACCTATAAATTGGAGGTAAATGCTACGAAGGACCTGTGTAGGCTGGTCATTGGTAATAATTTTAATATTAAGAGGTTGGGGAACGATCGCCATGTCATCCACTGTAATACAGTGGAGGGCTACGCGAAAGTGAAAGAGCTCCTAAAGGAAACGACGACGGAGCACTACTCATTCACACCGAAGTGTGAAAAGTGGCAATCGATGCTACTGAAGGGGTTGGAACCGTCTTCTGATCCCGAGGAGATCCTGGCACTGCTCAAAGAGAAGGAGTGCGAAAGACTCAAGTTTGTGGGGTTAAAGCCATTTACCACAGCTAGAGCCAGGCGGGAGAATCGGAGTCTGCCGTTCTTCCTGGTGCAGCTCAGTCCCGAAAACCGTCTGGATAGTCTAAGGAATATCAATGTCCTAGACTACCAAGTGATTCACTGGGAAAAATTAAAAAGGAGCGAAGGTGTTATACAATGCGTTCGCTGATAGAGGTTCGGGCACGCCACGTCGAACTGCCAAATGCAGCCTCGATGCGTTAAGTGCGCAAAGAACCACAGTTCAGAGGAGTGTGCTCTGGGCATTGACGGAGCGTCCGATAGGACGCAGCTCTTGTGCGTGTTATGTGGGAACGTGGGACACACCGCAAACTATCGGGGTTGTCCTAAGTTCGCTGACATTAAAAAATCAAAACTGGCTCAGCAGCAGAAGGTGGAAGTCAAACGTTCACCTGTTAGGTTTCAAACACCAGCCGACACGTAGCAAATTTCCTACGCCCAAATGGCGGCAGGTAGGGGGGCTACGGTACAGCAAGCGACTGTTGCTTCTCCGGCGCCAATGCCGAGAACAACGGAAGCTGCACCTAACATGCTGGCCATCTTGCTCGCAATCCAAGGGCAGATGGCTCAGCTGCAAGAGCAGGTGCAAGAACAGGCCAAGTAGGTGGACCAAATCTACGCGCTGCTGCCGGGCCTAACGCAACACATGTCGTAATGGGTACGCACATGGAGGAGCAAACTTTAAAGGTCCTTGCGGTGAATGTTGATTCACTGATTAGGATCGAACGAAGAGCCTCGATTTTTAAATTGCTACAAGACCAAACTCCTGATGTGATTTTCGCTAGCGAAACCAAGCTAACCGATAAGCACAAACTGGAGTACAATAATTATATTGTTACAAGAAGAAACCGGCCCCGATCCAAACGTGGAGGCGGTGTCGCGATCTTCATTAAACAAGGTATAAAATTTCGTAGAGTATACAAGGGAGTGTTGCGTAGGTTTCGGGTGTTGGAGGCAGTCGTCATTTATATCCCGCTCCGCAGTGGAAAGCGGCTGTTCTTGGCCTCCGTTTATGCACCTGAGGCTCCATAATCCACTTTATTCATTACAGAGCTCGACACGCTTTTTCGACTTCTGAGGCTGGAATCGGCTGAGAATTATCTTGTAATCGGCGGGTACTTCAACGCTAGACACAGAGATTGGGGAAATAATTTGCCAAATACTAGAGGGAACCTACTACTCGATTGGTGGGGTCAGCACGATATCATGTACAGATTCGGTCTTAAAGTGACGGATAACCCGTCGTTTCCCAGAGGCGGGTCTTATTTGGATCTACTGCTGTACGACGGACGTATACGACTGACAGGTACGAATTTACAAACGCTAAACTGTCTGCGCACATTCGTGTATGACAGCGACCATTGTGGTTTTAGCACCGAAATTACAGTTCCCAACGAAATTGCGGAATTGGAGGAGTTTGTCCAAAGATATTCTTACAACTACTGTAAGGCTCGATGGACACGCTTCTCCGCAGCCATGACAGGTGCGCTCTTTTCGAATACACTCCACCCACCGTCCTATAGGAATTTGTCAAACGAGGAGATCGACAATTACCTAAAACAAATGGACGAGATAATTAAACAAACTATGGACACTACTATATCGCGGTATCGACGAACGACTAACGAAGATCTGTTTCGCAATCCTACTATTGACGCACTGCACGGACAGAAAAGTAGACTTCTGTCAAGACTCAAAAACTTGTACAGACAGCTTACCGACAGACAACACCCGGCGATCAGGACATTGAAGTCGTCGATTAAAAATCTGCAAACGTTAATAAAAGAGAATTACAGAATTTCTGTAAGTTTGTATTGGAACAACAAGGTTCGGGCTGTAAACACCAGTAACCCGAATTTGTTCCCGCAAATAAATAAACTATTTCGAAGAAAAAATCAAAACGGCCTTCAGTGTCTTAAAATAGCCCGAACATCAGACAACGAACGGTTACTGACAATAACAGGTATTGACCCAAATGAGGCAGCTGATGATGACGACTTCTTTGTGGTCGAGGATCCACAGGAGAAGGTTGAGGCCATAGGGGCGACTTTCCAGGAACTATACAAGGCCAATGATATCATTGGCCCTAATTATGACCTGGATGATCGTGTCTTGGTGCACGACTTCCACATTCGAAATGAAGTAGAGAACTGGCGATCCGAGGGCTCTGGTTTCACCCAGTTCAGCGATGAAAATATGGCAAATTATGGCATCACCAGAGAGGGTGACTTACCCCCGTTCATTTCGAAGGAAAAACTCCATGACATCTTTGACACAATCAGGGCTAAAAAGTCAGTGGGGACCGATGGTATTCCGAACATCGTGCTTCGACATCTTCCTCTAGAAGCGGTGGACATTTGCGTCACCCTGTTTAATAATGCAATTAATAATGCACATTATCCAGCGCATTGGAAAACGGCGGTGGTTCAACCTATCCCCAAAAAGGGAAAGGATATATCCAATCCGGCGAATCTCCGGTCGATAAGTCTCCTTCCGAATATCAGTAAGGTTTTTGAAAAAGTAATCAATAGAGCTCTGTCTAGGTGGGTTGAGGACAAACATATAGTTCCGGATAATCAATTCGGTTTTAAGGCGGGACATGATATCTCACATGCCGCGTCTAAACTGGTGAACGATATCCAATGGAATAAAGGCAAAAACCAATGTACTGGTGCCTGCCTTGTTGACTTGGAGAAGGCCTTCGACACCGTATGGTTAGAGGGTCTTTTCTTTAAGCTGACTAGGCTAGGGATCAGTAAACCACTCTTGTACATTCTTTATAATATGCTAACCAACAGACAGTTCATCGTGAGGAATAGTGATGTGACTTCTGTTGGAATATTTCAAATGAAAAATGGTCTTTAGCAAGGCGCGGTCAATTCGCCGATCCTGTTCAACATTTATACAAGCGACTTGATAGGTTCACTTCCCCATACTATTGCGTACGCAGACTATTTGATAGCGTACAGAACAGGTCCAAAAATCGAGGTCATCAATACTGCAGAGTGACTTCGATAAGATAAGACGATTTTGCGATAACTGGAAGTTGAAAATCAACAGAAATCGGAAACCATTCTCTTTAGGACGCCGTTGTCTAGAGCCTCTAGAGATACCAGAAAAAACTGGCGAACGTTCTTGATCATTGGACAACGCGGAAAGCCTCTTGCCTGTCGAAGGGTAGTCAGATACCTTGGGATCTGGCCAGATCAGTTTCTGTATTTTGACAAAAACGTAGATGCTGCTCTGGTCAGAGCTAAAGGCGCTTTTGCCCTTACAAAGAGACTGTTTTATAGCAGCCAACTCGATGCGAGGTTAAAGGTAATCTGCTACATGGCCCTTATCAGGCCCATGTTGGTATTTGGGGGTCCCGTGTGGTTTAATGTGCGAGCAAGCTTAATGGAAAAGATTCGGGTGTTTGAGAGGGCTTGCCTTAGGGCTTGCCTTCGCTTGTACAGAACACCAGAGTCGGAATACAAAAAATTTTATCGTAATGAGATCCTTTACAACAGAACAAACCTAATACGAGTGGACAACTTCGTAATTAAGCTGACTCGAAGGCACATTGCAAGAGCAATGGCCTCGACGAATAACCTGATATCTGTAGCTTACTATCCCAATTACCGTTACCACGAGAGTGTGCGCTCTGACGGCTTCGTTCCACCGGAAGCATTCCTCTACCTAGATCAGATAGAGTTGATCTAGGATAGATCAGCTCGGAAAGCTGGGGACAGGCGACTCAACTACAACAGAGACGTCGCACACGGCAGTGTGGATCGCCTCAGGTTCAGTAGGGCGGTGGGGAATCGCGATAAGAGGGATGTCGTTCGGCAGCACCAGCATTTCTGGTGGTTGAATGATGGAGAAGATGTTTCGTCGTCGTTTTCGTCAAGTACGTACCAGCCTCACTAATGAGGCAGAGCTGACCAATCTATTTGCTCTGTGAATAGCGATGGCCAGCTTGCATAGGTTTAGGTTAGCATTTAAGAAATATATACATATATTAGTATATACAAAGGTATATAATTGTGTATAATATCTATGTGTTTATTTTAAGTTAGATATTAAGTTTTTATAAAAAATTAAGTCCATATGCTAAGTTTTTGTCAAAAATTTTTTTCTTAGCCTTAAGTATAGAAAATAAATATTCCTAAGTAAAATGCAAATAAAGTCGAAAGACATAGATATAAGAATTTAGAGTAGCTTAGAATGCCTGTGTGGGGCCAGTAAGTTAGTATAAGATTGTTAAGTAATTTTAAGCTAGCATTTAAGCATTTTCTGTTAGTATGTAAGGGTTAATGATTAAGATAATAAAATGCATTTAAAACTAAACTGTCTCCTTGCTGTCGATGTCTCACTTGTATGTGGGAAGCGAATTCGTTGTAGTCGATCACGTTTGGAGCTGATTTTGCTGCTTGTGGGAACTGTATCATGCGTTGGGCTCATGATGGAATATTGTTGACGTTAACTGGAATGTTGTTGGCGTTAACTCCTTCGCCCTTAAATTCAAACGTCCTCCTGAGATGTTGTTGATGTCACGAGATTAGGGATGTCTTGAAGGCCTATAGTTGTTGCAGATGGCCTGTTGATGTTAGTACATTTGTCCTTGATCATACCTTTATTTTGTATGCGAAGGTGGCGGTAGCCAAGACTTTAACCATTAATATAATGTTCACGTATAAGTTGATGTTGTGTCTCGTTGCAAGTAGCACGATTTCTTCAGTGCGATTGACGTACAGGTTGACATTACCTCCTCTATCTAGTTTATATGATGTTTGTAGTATTGCCGGTAAGGGTTGATGACTTCTGACATCTTTGGACATAATTGTTCTTCCTCTGACTTCAATGGTGGTGTTGAAGTATTTAATAATGAACGTATTGATTAGAACTGGGCCATTAAATTGGTTCAGAAGCAAGATTTCTGGTGCTATTTCCTCTACATCTGGAACATATTCGTTATTGATGATGGAACAAGATGCTTTTTGGCTTTTTATAAGCATTGGAATGCACAAAGAATTTCTTAAACTAAAAATTTCATTTTTATTACAAATTGAAAGACTATTATATGTTTTACATGTGTTTGTAATGCCATAAACTTATTTATTATATCTAAACATATTTAATTTTATTTATTATTTTATTAAATTTAACAGGTCTTAATATTGATAGGTAACATGTTTCTTTAGTTGTTATTGGAATACTTGAAATATTTTGTATATTAAGTCTTTATCATTTGATGCAATTCTTATTTCAGCGAACTCTAGCGCTTCATCTACATTTATGTATGGAATATTCTCTAATTTTAAAATTAAGATAAATGAATTAATTATGTCTGCTTTTGCCCAATGAAGCGCTTAAACTACAATACATTGACTATTTCTTCTTTAATTATGTCCAGTTTATATTTAATTTTAATGATTATTTCATTATTATTATGTTCATTTTCCTTAAATACATTAATTATTTTATTTGTAATATCTGTTTGTTCTTTAATCTTATCTATTGACATTTTGTTGATTATAATTTGATTATTACTATTTGTTTAAGCATTATTCATTTTATCTGTAATGATTTCGTAGTCGTGGTGGTCCGGGTTTCCGGCTATCCACTTCCCCGCAGAGCCTATAAAATCTCAAAAGTAAGTGATTCTATTGTTAATTCTAAGTTTAGATATATAAGTTCTAATGCGGGATATTTCAAAGGAGAGGATAGGATTTAGGATATGGTTATTGCTAATGGATGTCTTTAGCGTAGCTTCCAAGTTGTTTAGTGTTGTCTCGTAAGTCTCAATGTCGATCAAATGTATGATCTTAATTGATCCGCTTTGTATTTGAATTTGAGTAATCCAATCCTGTGCCTCGCCATGGCACAGTGGTAGTAGTGTCCTATTAAGAAATTTAATTTTTTATAAGATTTTTGTGAATAATTCTGCCTGACTGAGTTATAACTGTTGTGTTGTTATCCTGAGTTATCCTGGGATCTAATTTATTTCCTATTCTTTTATTGTCTTGAACGTGTATAATTTCTCCAAAAGAATATATTTTTAGAGGGGTCTTCTTTGCGTTGTGGTATTTTAAGTCTGCTTGTTGTTTGTCGCGTAATTTACTGATGTTTTCCTGTCTTACTTGTTCAAGTTGTTTTTGGATGTTTAGTAGCTGTCTACAGAAAAATGTGTCTATAGATGGATCGGTCTAGTAATTCCAAGAATGTACTATGAATATCTGTCTTAAGACAGCGAATTAGTTCTGAAAGTGTTGAGTGAAATCTCTCCACTTGACCGTTAACAGAACTTGTGTAGGAAGGTGCTTTGAAAACTTGAATCTTGAACATATTGTCTAGCATGAATGTTACAGAATTAGAAGCCAATGATTTTTCATTATTCATGACTATAGTTTGAGGTACTCCAAAAGCCAATATCATTTCCTTAGATGTTGCTTAATATCTTCTGAGGCTCTTGATTTCAGTATTTTGGTTAGGGCATACTTAGAAAACTTGTCAATTGCAGTTAGGATTATTTTTTTATCACTAAAATAAATGTCAACATATATTATCTGGCCGGGATATTCAGGAATAGGAGTGGGTTGTAATTCGGGTTTCTTCGGGTGCCTATCGTACTTATGTTTCTTACAGATTTTACACTGTTTCGTGATTTTTTCTATTTTGAATTTCATATGGGAAAATAAAAATTTTGAATAATCTGGGTCTTGTTCTAGGGGGAATTTCGATGAGCTCTGTTATGTGCTTTTATAATCTCTTCGTCTTGTTGATTCTGGTCTGTTAGGTCAGTGACTATTTTCCTAGCAAAACAAATTTTATATTGTCTGAAATGCTTTCGATATATTACTTGTACCATGCCTTAAACTCTCTCCTCCGTTTTGAGTCCATTTGTAACTGAAGGATTTAAATATTTTCTAAGGATATCTATTAACTTCTTTGGGGAGTTCCCTGGTTTTACAATAGTAGAAGTCTCTGATAAGTGGGAAAGATAATCTGAAACTCATGTGCGGGGTTGTCTGCAACGAGAAGGTTGGTTCCTAAATACGTTTATGGGTACGTCCACAATTTGTATGAGATCGTGCCCATGTTGGGTTGCTGTAACGGAATTTATTTCACTATACTTAGGTGGTCTCTACAGTGCGTCACCAACAACATTGGATTTTCCAGGATTGTAACTCAGTTCGTAGTTATACTCCTCAAGTATTGCCTTCCAACGTTTCATCTTGTTGTTGGTATTTTTGCTGCTTAAAGCATAAGTCAAGTTTTAATGCGGTGAATAGTTTTAGCTTGATAGGACCGTACAGGTAGTTTCTTAGTGAATTGAGAGCCCATACTATAGCCAGCATCTCTTTCTCGTTAGCAGCGTAGTGTTCTTTCGCTTTACTTAGAGTTCGAGAAATAAAAGTAATTGCCTTATTGTCTTGAGCAAGTACGGCTCCAATTGCGTAATCTGATGCGTCGGTAGTCAGGAAAAAGTCTTTGTTAAAGTCGAGAAATGTAAGGATAACGTCTTCAGAAACCAGTGAATGTTTAAGCTTACTAAAGGCTTCCATTGCTGTATCTGATAAATTAATAACTTTCTTACATGAGGCTGTTTTGGAAACGCGTCCATCCTCCCCCCGTAAAAGGGCTGTAAGAGGTTTTGCCAGCTTTACGTAATCTGTAATGAATCTACGCTAAAATCCCGACAGACCAAGAAATGATCGTAGATCTTTCAAAGTTCGTGGATATGGGAACTTGGTTATAGCTTCTTCTTTTTTAGCTGGATTGGCTGTTACACCGTTTGTACATACGATAAATCCCAGGAACTCAACTTCTGGTTTCAAAAATTCGCATTTATCGAATTGTACTCTAAGGTTGGCTTGCTGGAGAGTTTCGAAAATAGTTTTCAAATTTTGAAAGTATCGTTCGACATCCTCACTAAAAACAATTATGTCATCGATATAGACATAACAGATCTTACCGATGTGTTCTCGTAAGATATCGTCTAGGGCTCTCTGAAAAATAAATGGTGCGTTTTTTAGCTCGAAGGGAAGTCTTACAAATTTGTACTTCCCATTACTGACAGAGAATGAGGTCTTCTCGATATCGTTCTCGTGTAGAGGTTTTTGGTGAAAACCACTTTTTAAGTCGATCACCGAAAAATATTTATTCCTTCCTAAATGCGCTAATACTTCATTAGTTTCAGGAATCGAATAACGATCTGGTATTGTTATCGAATTGAGTTTCACGTAGTCAACCACCATACGAATTACGTGCAAATAGTCTCGAAAATAATTTATCGTAGTTTAAACCAAGCCAAAATTCCAGACAAACTCAAGGTTGCGGTGGGACGACCGATTTACAAGGACGGGGCCAAGAATATCATTGCAAGTTACAGGCCTATATCAATCC
The DNA here is from genome assembly GCA_907269105.1 of Volucella inanis. Taxonomy (NCBI): domain Eukaryota; kingdom Metazoa; phylum Arthropoda; class Insecta; order Diptera; family Syrphidae; genus Volucella; species Volucella inanis. The sequence continues at coordinate 42,806,220 of OU026153.1, forward strand.
TGCCAGTAATTGAAAAGTGTCTGGAAGAAATTTTAACGAGGCGATTACTTAAATTTGTGGACAAATACTCATTAATTCATCCAAAACGGTACGGCTTCCAAAAAAATAAAATCAAAAATAAACTATTGGGAGTATTTTCAAATACGATAAATGAAAGCCTGAAGAGAAGTCATCATGTCTTGTTACCCTTAATGGATTTCAACAAAGCGTTCGATACTCTAAATCACACAAAGTTAATAAAAGCATTGAGTCGACTTAGAATCCGGGGGAAATTGGCGAACTGGTTGCATAACTACTTGTCTGGTAGAACCTTCCAAGTAAAAATTAAAGATTTCTCTAGCGACGACATATCGATTTCTTATGGAGTACCACAGGGATCGAAACTTGGACCATTTCTATTTATTTTATTTACCAATGAACTGCTTCGTGTTTTCACCAACAGCATTCCATTTGTATTTGCAGATGTCTCAAAACTGAAATGGAAATACTGCAAACCGAATTCGACAATACAGTTGAATGGTGCCATGATAATGCACATTCGATGCCCTCATCATAAAAAAACGGATCAAACAATCAGGTTTAACAGCAACATTTGTCAAAGTACAGGACATGATATTGAAGTTGTGGATAGCTACAAATATTTAGGATTGGTAGTTGATAGCCATTTTTTTATGGAATATACAAGCTCTTTTTGACCTCAAAAAAGCTCTTTTTAGTCTTATCTATCTGGGTTACTATTTGATGCATCCGATCCAGAAGCAGGTGTATTATGCCTTAGTAGAATCTAAAGTAAGGTATGGTTTTTTAGCGTGCGGCGATGCGTCAAAAACTCATACCGAAAAGCTACAGAAACTCCAAACCACGATCCTAAAGAACATCAATTCCAGCGTAGCACACAACGCCCGCGAAGAGAGCAACATGAAAGTACTAGGAGTTGAGAAAATATTTAAGATGTCGCTGGCGCTTGAGTACTACGACGCTCAGGGGATGCTTCAAATACCTTTCAATAACAACATGTACGGCAAAAGACAGCTAAAACAGCATCTAAGGAAAAAACTTTTAAAACATTTCTTTTTCTCTCCCTCTTAAAAAAAAAAAAAAAAAAAAAAATTGCAACCAAGGTTAAGCATAATATATATTTTATAATTAGCAAAACAATTAGGAAAGTCTACTGTTTATAAAGTGCTTATCATCTCTTTAAAGATTTTAGGACTGCTCCGGCAGCGTCCACGAATATGATCTGTGTTGAGTTGGGATCCCTTCATAACTTATTCATATAACTCCACGCAGAAGGTAGAAAATGAAGTACTGAAAGGATAACAGAGCTCTTAATTCAAGATTAAGTGCAGTAAAGTGGAAGTGAACCGAACTTACTTGTAGTTCTGCGACTACTTTTCTTCCAGCGAGTTGAACGACTTATTCAAAGAAACCCAAATCTATCCCGAACTATGGGCGACAATTATCTAGTATTTAACTGACGTTAATAGTTCCATTATTACGAGTTAGAAATACCCTTGATAGACCCCAAACAGGGATATGTTATAACTTAAATTTCACCGTCTCCCCCACTCTTTTCATCCGTTTTTGAATACCCAGATATTTTTCGTAGATTCACAAATAAATTACCACTAAGACTCGTAAATTGAAAACGATTAATGGCGTCGTCACCGATTGCAGCAGTCATGTTTCATTCACGCCTCTGAAGCAATTTTTTCACATTTTCATCGCGAAATCGTGACCATAAAACGAATTGAATAAAACATACATATTTGACACCACGCAAATTTCTAACATCTTATCTTAATGGGGAGCTCCAAACCAAAAAAATATTCCAAAATATGAGCCACACAAATTTCGACAATCAGACTGTGGTAATCAGATTCTCCTCTGAATCGTATCTTTATGACATATCCGGAGAGATGACGTTACACCGTTCTTTAGATTGTCAACAGCCACTTTTCTTAAGACATCTTATCATCCCGGCGATCAAATTACATTTCCATGTTCTCTCGATAAGGTTTCAGACAAACACTCGTAAAAACACCATTCACCCGAACATCTTCATCTTAGCATTCAGCTCCTCTTCGACTTCCAATTCCATTAATCAGCTAATCAATACATACTCGTATGTGCGATACATTTCGGCGGAAATAAGCTCAAGTTCCATACATGAACTATGGTATAGATGGAAGGAAAGACACCAGGCCGACACCAACGGCGGTATCTCTTGGTGACATACAAGGTGCGCTGGGATAAAATCTTCAGATAAAACCGACAGACTTGCAGTCGAAGACAGTTACTCTGCACAGTAATCTTATTTAATTAGATGATTCCGCTTTTATGCCTCCACTGATTCCTGGAATACCTTCAGTCTGGTTCAGTGGTTATCCATCTCGATCTATCGATAGGCGGAAACAACTTCACTTCGCTGTATGGTTTGGGCGCCAACCCACGCGAATCAATAATTCAAAATTTTTCCATATGAACAGAATATTTGTGGGAAGAGGTGAACGGAAACGGAATGAAATGTATCCATATCTCTTCCGCAAGCACCCATTCGGGGCAACGTTGAACGTCACCTATATATAATTAGCTTTGTGGCTTTTGTGCTCTGACAGAACTGAAGCAACAGCAACACCTAAGCGTCTGGTTGGAGGTTTCTTCCTGTACCGTCTTCTTGACTTGATAAACAGACAAAGAGAGTGAAAATAACAAAATCCAATCCTGATGCCAATGCCAATCGAATATTGTAATTGCGGACTCCGTAATTAGTCATGTAAATCTTGTGTCACCAGCATTGTGGGTTTGCAAAGTTTGAAGTATCCATTCATTGACTTGGTCTGGAACTTTGGTCAATCCTCTGACTGAATTTGTTCAGTTGGTTGGTTTCGGTTTGGCTTTTTGGGGTTTTGTCCTTTTTTGATGAAATTTTGATTATTCATGAGGCTTCCCGCAAAATTTCGAATCCCTCTAGTCAACGAAGAGGAAATATTTGTTTCGAAGTTAGCAATCGAGTGGAGGATGCAAAAAGTTTGGTGATGTTAAGAAATAGGAACTTGTGAGGAAGGAGGGCTTAAAGCGGTTGAAACCAAAAGGAAAACCATCTGATGATTTGCTACAAATTTTGAAGAGAAGAGACAAAGAAGTGAGTTATGTTGTTAGCATTCATACAGTCTATACGAATATGGCTTGCGAACAGAAATGCTGGCGAAGGGCATTTAAACTTCGAATCTATGCAATTGAATAAAATAGAGCTTTATTGTGAGGGTTGGGCTGTTCAGCTTATCCTCCTTTTATATATCGAAGTTGACCACTTCGACTGTAAGTTTGACATTATCCATAGAAGAGAATCCTTATAGTTCAAGTAGAACCACATAGAAATCTTCCTCTAAGTATTGATATCTAGCACGGCTAGATAATCTCTCAGGCTTCTTATGAAAGTTTGCATTGCATATGAATAAATATAATGGTCATCATTATTTAAAAAGTGGCTTTGTTGTGACCAAGGATGCGTCTTTTCAAAAAAAAAAAACTCTGCGCCTGTCTAGATATAGCACATAATAAGCACTAGATGGAATCAGTAATGCAGCATTTACTCTTGCAATGAAGATCTTCATTCATCCTCCATATTGTTCTCCAAAAATAACTTATTAAAGGCCGAAGTGGACTAAGCTTCATTTTACATTTCGTCTCAGTTAAGAACCAAGCATTAGTCTCTTGGTCGGCACTCGAACAATAAATTTAGCAGTACGGTGCTCGAAGACTCTTCCGAGGCTTGTCTTCGGCCGTCTCACCTGACCCTCTGCGGCTATCCTAGTATGGATCATAATTCCTTTTGACCAGCAGTTTGTTGGCAGATGTTCATCTACTCTTATTACCAGATCCCCTTCTTCAATCGGCTTTACCTTTGCGAATCACTTCGACCATCTGTTAATATTCGCAAATATTCTTTCACCCATTTATGACAGAAAAGATCGACCATCATCTGAGAGCACTTAAAGTTATTTCTCAGGCCGGTGGCCTCCAGACTGCAACGCAACGTCCGAGTTACGTCGTCGAGTGCCTCGTAGTTTTCGTTAATTTTATTGCACAGAAAGTAGCTGTATAACTCTTGCTTAACCGACCGTAAGAGCTTTCCCATGTGCCACCCATGTAAGGTGTAGATGTCCTAGGTTGTGAATTGTGAAGCCACTTTTCCCAACTTCAGTTTTACCAGTTTTACGCGTAGTTCTCTCCCGCACCGTCGAAAGTTGGTGCCGTTGTCGCAATAAATTTCCAATGGAGTATCTCTTCATGCCATACAACTCCTTGTACACAAAACACAGAAGTCTGACAATAATCTGTGGGCCAGTTCGACGTGCATCACTCTGATTGTGATTCACGTAAAAATGGTAACCCTTTTCAACCGTGTTTCAACGGTTACCATAATAGTACCCAAATTATCTGAACCCATTGGGTATACAATTACTTTCGTGCGGTTTTTTTTTCAAAATTTGAACGTTTATTTAAGAAAAACATGTGCAATAGTATTATTCAAAGTATTGCCCATTTGAAGCTATGACTTTTTCCCATCTTTCTGGCAATTTGTGGATCCCATCCCAAAAGAACTGCGCCGGCTTAGCAGCCAAGAATGAATCAAACCAATTTTTGATATTCTGCTCTGATGTGAACCGTATTTCAGTGAGGGCGTTCTGCATCGACCGGAACAAATGGTAGTCAGAAGGGGCGAGGTCTGTGCTATAACCCGGGTGGGGTAAGACTTCCCATCCACTGTTTTCCAAATAGTTCTTAACCGGAATAGCAACTTGGGGCCGAGCGTTGTCATGATGGAAAATTATGGCCTCGTGTCTGGTCGCATATTCCGGGCGTTTTTCGGATACTGCTCTCTTCAAACGGATTAATTGTGTTCGGTAGCGTTGTCCATTGATGGTTTCACCCGGTTTTAGCAGCTCATAATACAGCACACCCTTCTGATCCCACCAAATACAGAGCAATACCTTCGCACCATGGATATTCGGCTTTGATTTGGCTGGTTGGCCGGGTTTCACATATGACTTTTTGCGCTTGGGCTTGTCGTAATGGATTCATTTTTCATCACTAGTAACAATCCGATGCAAAAATGACTTCCTTTTGTGGCGTTCCAGCAGCAATTCGGACATGCAAAACCGCCTTTCGACGTCTCCGGCATGAGTTCATGTGGAACCCAATTTCCTTGCTTTTGAATATATTCAGCTGCTTTGAAACGTTTTGAAATGACTGCTTGAGTGACACCCAAAGATTCTGCGAGCTCCTCTTGTGTTTGGCAACAATCTTTATAGAGTAATGCTTCCAGTTCTTCATCTTCAAACTTTTTTGGCTGCCCAAGACGTTCATCGTCTTCCAAGCCAAAATCACCACTTTTAAATCGTGCAAACCACTTTTGGCACGTTAGCTCAGATAGCTCATGTTCACCATAAACTTCCACCAAAATACGATGACTTTCGGCAGCGGTTTTCTTCATATTAAAGTAATGAAGAAGAACTCCCCGCAAAAACATTTTTTCAGGTACAAAGTTCGACATATATGAGTGGAAAAAAAGTTATTGTTGTTTACGCTTCAAATGAATGACATATACTGAAATGACTTACAATGACAGTAGCTTTCCAACGCATGTTCCAATGGAATAATAACAATGGAATAATACAAGTTACGCCATCTCTTAGCAAAGCGCACGAATTATAGACCCAATACAAAGGAGAAAGGTCGGCGAAAAGCATTCGATACATGTGATAGGCAGCTTAGCCGTTTCTGGAACGATTGGTTGATCACCTTTGATTTAATAGAGTTAACAGCTTTGTCTAACAGTCTTGAGAGCGGTTCAAAAGTAAGTTCATGATTACGATAATAAGATTTTCGGTGATAAGAGTCGACTAAGATTGACGTAATTCGGTGGAGCTTTGAGGTTGCTCTGTGTTTTAGATACCTGTGGCCAACACTTTCTTCTAACAAAATGTGACCTTAAAAGACCATCGTCGTCTAGAAATGGTGAGAGTCTTGCAAGTGGACTGCTTCTCGATAAATAAATTGGTTTCTTTCAAGATTGATTCTTCTTCAGTATGTCAATATCGCGTCTGAACGAAGCGGTTTTCATGCACGAGACAATATCTTGGCACCGAGCTATTGTGCAGAAAGGAGGTGCGATCATCTTCATTGCATTTATTGAATTCCGGTGTTTGAGTCCAATTCGTACCCGACATCAAGGCAAGACCGCTAAACCATTCATTTGTGATGAGCGGGCTCCAGGACTTCGATAAATCAAAATATAACGAATGGCTGGAACTTGCGGGGGTCTCCCTTTGTACGGTTTTCGAGTCAGTCTAAAAGAATATTTGGCTAATGGGAAACTTATGTGACCTGTAGATGAAAGTATCAAGCTTTACCCCGGGGGTGGAATCCTGAAGCTCTAGGCATGGAACAGAAATTCGCTTTAGAGCACATAATCATAATATCAATGTTGCCTTACAATTGCATATGCATTTAGGACTCAGCATTGACGAATAGCATCTAAGAACCTACCATATACATAAGCCATGTTATGCTTGCAGGCAGCTCTCCTTCGCAGTCAATCGATGTCCTCCAGATTTTCAGCAGCAGCATTTTGAGGCAAATAAGGAAATGTGACAAGAATCCCAAGGGGTCAAACACGGACACTGACACCTAGCTCATGTTTTGTGGGCACGGCCTACCTACCAAACATATCTCGTGTGAGTCAAATGGATCGGATGAATTACGCCACTGACAAACTGTCAGCTCTTGATATATCTCGAAACACAAAAACTTCTCAATGACCGGCAGTACGGTTTTCGTAGCAACAGATTTGATGGCATGTCTCACTGAAAAGTGGAACCAAGGCGTATATCAATCTGGCGAAAGCAAAAGGCATTTGACAGAGTTGTCGACGAATCTCTTCTTCATGGATTAGAAATTACCTTTCGAAACGTTCAATTCAAGTTGTCTTGGATGGTTTTAAGTCTGATATTAGCAAAATAAATGCTGGTGTGCCCCTGGTTTCCGTTTTGTCTCCGACACTCTTTTTGATTTCTATCAAGAATTTCTTGTCTGCTACTTCTAATCAAATATATTCCTTTGCTGACGAATTACTCTCTGCACTTCATATTCGTTGCCGGACTCATGTCCCTGCTCTTTAGCTGTAGAAGGGCACCGTATGTTACGCTCATTAAATTCTGATATGAACAGCATAACTTATTGGTGAACAAATAACTTCAAAAATACAAACCTTTCTCCAATTGTCCTTAAATGGTACTTGAATCGTCGAAACCGAAAAACTTTCCGTTCTGGGTACATGTGTTAATGACAACTTACGTTGAAATGACCATATTTTCGGTGTCGTCAAAAATACTGCAAAAGGTTTCCTCAAGCGATGTAAGAAAAAATTCACACCCTCTGATTGGGTCCTCAATATATAAGGCATTATCCACCCAAAATTGGAGTAAAACATCTAGTTAAGTGCGCCCAAAACATTTCTGCTCCTACTTGACAGGATTTGAAACATATAGCTCGTTTTAATATTACTCAGAAAATGAACAACTTTGAATACCGATGTAGTGTCCCGTGGCTTACTCTTATCGCTATTTCCACCTCCGGTGCTCCATAGAAATCACCAGTAGCATTCCACCCTTACAAATTTTTAACTATAACACCCATCTCGCTATGAATACTCATCAGTACACTATCAAGACTTACACCTTCGGACGTAATCTGACATATCGTGGATCTTCTCTGCTGTCAGAGTGTCATTCATACTAAAAATCCTTTAGTTAATGCCCCCCTGTCTTTTTTTCTAGAAACTTATATGAATTGGAAACCCAGTTGCGGAGACAGAATCTGATGAATGGACTTCATGCCGGTATGTTGGAGCATACCTTCAACAGCGCTTGGCATGACGACCATGAAGACCATAGAATATTTATTTTTGACGTTGTGGCTATACATATTGAATACTCTGCGCCGAATGTCATAACTTTCATATCGAAGACGCTGGGGCTCTACTGGTCGCGAGTGTCGTTCCATAAAAACCTTTGCACATGTTGGTCCTCTTATCGAATATTTCACCAACGTCTCTACACATACTAATCTTTCAGAAATCGTTTTGGAAAGACTCATTGATTCCGTACAATAAAGATTGACAGATATCAAATCCATTTTCGTCTGACATTCCTCTCGTCTAGATATAGTTTTTTGGCATAGCGTTGTCCTTGTCCTTATCAAGGAAGTGGAAATATCATCAAACTTCCATAATAATCCTTCCTCGAAATGATCGTTAATACGGGCAGAAGTATCTTCAAGGATTTTAGTTGCGCGTTTTTCTGCTGCTCCGTGTGATTCCGAACATCGACGTCCTTCATTGAGAAAAAGTAACTTACGAGATGGTGCAGCTCCTTGCTTGGATTGCACTCACATATATGGAGATGAGGGAATTACTTTCAATTCTATTTCTAGCGCATTCATCGTGCCGAACTACCCTTGAACAGAACACCTAACTTCTAGTTTCCAAAATTGGCCAAAGTCTGTCCAGATCTCGTCTGTGTTGGTAGGTTATGGATTTGAATTGTGCGCACGTTGTTCAATTAGTATCTGCGGCTACCGCCACTCCTCCTCAGTTCTTCCAGAAGCACTAACAAACCAGCGAGTTATTCCTCAAAAAGTGTTAGCGAAAATCATCCGTCGAAGAAGGCGAACGTGTCGACTATTCTGCCATTAGCCTACAAGGTCACCGGCAGATCTTGAAAAAGGACTTTGGAGAGTTTATGTTTGTGAAGAGTGGGTGGAAAGAAAACATATGTATATCCGCCAATATCACATACCTAAGCCACTCGGCACTGCGAATATGCATGTTTTCCAAGACACGAACGACAAATATTGTGTTCTCGAATCACCTTCCACCTTACAGACAATCCACCGTCTTTGAAGGTTTTACAAATGGACGTCATGTGACTAGTTTGGCAGATACCATACTTTAAGTTGTCTGTAATTTATTGGGATCTCACGTTGGATTCGTTAACTGCTGCATGTGTATATAAATGAACACATTGCTTTGATGAACGTTTTCCGCCTGACACAGATATCGCGGACAGCGTTGTCACGGTGCATGCCACCTCAGCGAATGCCAATTAACAAATTCCAGCAGCGAAGCAGTTTGTGCATTTTTAGAGAAGATTGCCCAATTTAAAAGGAAGTGCGGCGGCAGCTTGTCTACGAATTATTTTATAAGCGCTTGCTTATTGAAATGCGCTGTAGAATTCGTTGCTTGCATCGCTGCACACACATTTCTGATAGCTAGAGCGTGGTCAATTAACGATTTCAGCCTTTCCGGCTTTGGAGGTGTTATGTGTTTTGAACTTTTAATCAATCTGTGTATAGTTTTATCTGGTTGCCCGAAAATCAACAAAAACTAATTTTAATAGCGCGATACTTTAAAAAAAAAATAAATTTATTCGTGCTGCACTCGCCTAACTATGATATTTGCAGAATCAAATAAAAGAAATGGCCTCCACTAAAAGGGAGGTTATATGTTATAATTTGCATATGACGTAAGTACTCTACATTAGAGTTTCGCTACTAGATGTCGCTGATATTAGTTAGTATACATGGTGGCGATAACAGACGGATTCATTGTTAATAATTCTGACAAACGATTGATGCTAGGCCGATTTCCTCGGCCGCTGCAAGGCGGACATAACCGCCATCCAACGCCGGACTCCTGAAATCGAATTAAATATACAATCCTGTTTGTCGTGTTATTTGAATATCTTAAACGCTCCGTAAACAATCTTACCGGCCCGTATTAGTATAGTTTTAGGCTAGGAAAGTTCACCAACAATCAACATTTTATAATATATAACAGCAGATCTTGGAACATCTATGTTGGCGTACACAAATGGAAGAGGACTTCAGTCAATACCGTGTGCGCAACTATGGAGGCAGGAAAAAGACCGCGCAAGCTGAAGGGGCATGTTAGCCGAGGCTCAGTTCCAATTGAGTAAGAAAGTACAAACTTTTTTATCCAAAGGACGTCCAAATTAATACTTACTTATTTAACGGGCTCCGGACTTGTAAAGAGTCTTTGCTTGAGACACTGCAATTTTCCACCTTCTGGGATCCCGGGCACACTGTTTCCACATATCCAGGCCAAACGCTCTGGAATCGGTTATGGCTTGGTCTTTAAAACGGATGTTCGGGGCTGGGAATCAAAGATCCTCTTAGTTAGAACATTATTGTCCATTCGCTCTATGTAGCCGAGCCAAAGTAGTCGACGTATTTTGGCTTCTTGGACTACATCGACATGTTGATACAACTTATAGAGTTCGCTGTTTTATCTTCTTTTCCTGTTGATGATAGTGCCTTCCGTGTTTACACTTGTTCTGCGCTCCAAAACGAGATTGAATAAGTCACATAAAAGCCATCTTCTTGCCGAAATGCGGTGCACATCCGAAATAGTTCGAAGTTCGAAGTTCTGCATCACGCCACACATCTGGATTAGTTTCTCCGGGATACTGAATTCGGCCATCGCCGTATAGAGCTTTTGATGATGATTACTATCACATGTGACTTTAAAGTCGATGAGTAGGTGGTGAGTCTCGACCTGAAGTTCGTTGGTCTTTTCCAGGATTTGGTCTATAGTTGATCTGCCGGGGCGGTAGCCACACTGGTATGCCGAATGGTGTGTTGCACAACGGTTTAAGACGAGCACACAATAACGTTCGATGAGTTTTACATGCGACACTAAGCAGAGATATACCTCGTTAGTTCTTGTAAGACATACGATCGCCTTTTTTTGTAGATGGATCATATGAAGCTGACTTTCTTCCACTAAAGTTGGTTGATAATTTAGTGCACGCGCCTTACCAAAGTATCGCCACCATATTTAAAGAGCTCCGCTGGTAGGCCATTAGAGCTTGCGGCCTTGTTGTTCTTGAGTTGACATAACACTTCTTCTATACCGGGTAGTGGAACTAGTTCTTCATTGACTGGATGTCAACTCTTGACATCCCCTGGGAGCAAGTACTTACAAGTACTTCAAGTTTTAAAAATGAAAGTAGGCAAACTTGAAGAAAAAACAAACCTGACAGGAGGATATTTCAAGCATATGACAGGAATTTTTTAGCAGCATTTGAATGAGCAATAACCTCCACATTCGATGGAACATGAATTAAGAGATATTGGGGTGCGAAGCAACTATTTTGAATTAGTTTTTTTTTTTACTGGATGTGGTATAGTTAAGATAGTTCTCTTTTGGAATGTATTTTCGCAATCCGAAAGGGTCTTTCTTATCTCCGTTTGAAATACCAAACTGATGAGGAACTAACCGGGCTTGGATTTTATAAATTGTTTTTTGCGCCCCTGTATTGGTGAATTGTGCACGAATACATCAATGCACGTATTTCCAAGACTTGATCAGAGGCATGTATGCCTGATAAATGGAACCTCTGCATAGTAGACCCCATACGTTACGAGCGTAAGACAGCAAGAAATCAACTTAACTTCATCCAATAGGGATGTTAAGGAGATTACTGGCTGGAAAGCACTATTGGAGATCTCCATGTCAAAGATATATCGAATTCAGAATCGGTGCGAGGTTTCGACCGTGTTGAAGAGGAGGTGTCCACATAAAACCAACTTGACACTATTTAAGGAGGAGCTCGAGAAGTCCAATATTAATCTCACCAAGTATTTCGAAATGGCATGTCCAGCTAGTAAGCAACCCTGTAGATCGTCCGTTCCTTATTGGAACGCAAGCCTGCAGTGTCCTTGTAAAGGATCCCGGAAAACTCTACACAGGTCACTTAAGACCAATTTTAAGGAAGAATGGAACCTTTACAGATCAAAGCAAAAACATTTTAAGAGGCTTATTCAGATTTCGAAGAGCGCCTAATATAAAATTTTTTGCGAAAAGATCGAAACTATCGGCGAAATCAGAAGGCTGGTCAAATTCTTCAAAATGGAAAGATTAACCAAGCTGGAGACTCCCCGTCTCAAGCTTGAGTCTCACTTTCCAGGTAACCTAATCGGAACCAGCTCACAACAAGTTTCTATCAACGAAGCTGGTAATGAACAACACAACACGCCATTGTGGCGATGGATGAGGCCATTAAACATGCTGTTGCTTGCTTTGATGGCTTTAAGTCGCCTGTCACCAATGGTATTTACACAGTTAAGTTACAAAAACTTATAGACCAGCTGCTGGCAACTCTGAAGAGAATTTTCGCTGCTAGCCTGACGCTGGCATAAATACTGGAACCCTGGCGAACAGTGAGAGTAACTTTTATACCGAAAAGCATCTGAAGACCGTGTCTAGTGACTGTTCACAAGTCCATTACGCGAAATTATGCGCTCAACAAATGTTTCCCGCAATAAATTGACGGTGTCGCTGGCAGTGTGGCATTGTGCGCCATCTTGTTTATAGCAAAACTCTGTCAGAAATCATGTTTCTATATTTCCATTGATGGTAACATTCTTGTTTGCATCGTCCTTAAATTCAAATGCTTTACCAGACTCCAAAGAACTGTTTGTCTCGGATGAATGGAGGATTTCCCCAGCGCTCCTGGCTCCATTCTAGACGCACTGATTAATCTCTCTCCACTTCATATTCATATCATGGGCTGCACTCTCGAAGTCATCTTTGGTATAACACGCACTGCAGCTTTGATAAGCTTGCGCGTCGGTTGTCTTATGACTCTAGTCTTATGGACAGGCCATCCAATGCATTGACACCAGAACTCCTGCTGCAGAAAATATAAGAATTCGCCTTTCCTTGTGCCCGGGAATGGTTTCGGCCAGAATCTGAACCAGGAAACTAATACAATCGGGTCCTTACGGACAACACAAAAACCAATATAAGATGTCAATTAAAGCCTTAACCGAGGAAAAACACTCCCTTGGCTGGCAAGTTCATTGTGAACTCATTAGGATTGCGTAAATCTGCGCTTGAAAGACAGATTCGAGCTTTCCTAACGTTGTCGTCCTTGGTAAATCATTAGGATTTACGCAATCCTAATGAGATCACAATGAACTTGCCAGCCAAGGGAGTGTTTTTCCTCGGTTAAGGCTTTAATTGACAGTTGGGTCTCATATGAGCACAACTGCAGATGGCAAAACGTTTGGAAGTCAGCGGACTTTCTGCTGTCTCTCAACAAGAAAGACTTCAAGTTGCCTACTAGCGTCGTGACAGGACACTGTCACGCAAATAAATGTGCTGGTCATTAGAAGCACAATATCCTGTGGTGTTTGCTGTGAAAAACAATGACGAAACCGCGGATCACTATCTCTGTGAATGTCTGGTTTACGCTCGCATCAGGCTGCAGGTACTCGTCATTGACTTGGTGGCTGCTGGTACTGTAGAAACGGTATCATTGAAGCGCTTATTCATCTTTCTTCACAGGACTGTAAATTTTCATTAAAATGAAGTTACAAGGAGTACAATGGACTAGTTCTTTGTCTGAGCGTTCCGTCCCGACAGAAAAAAAACAGACCCCATGCACAAGAAAGAGACACTCTAAACTCTGCTAACTTAGTCTCCTTAGCATCTTGACCGTAAGTCATTTGGGAACAATCTGATTGGCCCCTATTAGTGCGACTTCAGACCGAAATAGACCAGTAGACCTGGGGCACAAAAGAATTTACTTTGTGATTATTTTCGACAAAAGAGCCTGATGCCCAACGCCTTAGAAATATCAAGTGCAACTATCTTTCTTTCGCCAGATTTTGGTGAAAAATACCATCAAATCAGTGGACATGTTGCCGGTTATTGAGAAGGTTTCGCATTTCGTTTTGTTTTATAATCTGACGGCATATCAGCGTTTCCATGACCTTGGAAATAACGGTCTGTAAGAGGAGATAGAAAAAGATTCGCCTCTCTTAGAGACGGGATGGACGAATGCTGTTTTCTATCTGCTCGAAAAGAGACTTAAAGAGTATAATTGATGGAAAAGCTTGCGCGGGGCTTTGCCAGCGTGGAAGAAAACCTGTTCAGAATAAGGGGAGCTAGGTATACCATCTGGACCAGCGAATTTGTGTTTATTGCGGTTTTTAAGAACTCTTGATACTACTTGAGTGTGAAAGTGGATTCGTCCCATTTAAAATTCGACACCCTAAAGTGTAGACGAAGACAAAGCACAATCTGGAAGTGTTGAGCTGGCCACATATTGTTGCGTTGGGGTGGAAGATGAGGCAGAATTTCTGACGTTTTGGAGAAATGACGAAAAATGTTTACTACCTTTGGGATATTGTAGTATATATTGCCTCAGATTTTTGTATTTGTAGAACCGGAAAAACATTTCTCTAACCCTGGTAGCCCTTTTACAGCTCGAGCCGTACCATGACTTTTTCTTTGGTTTGATACTCTTCATCCGATTGGGGATAAAGGATCTCATTCCAAAGATAATGGTGTCTGTGATCATATTAGCAGCGGCATTAACGTCGTTATCGAAGAAACATAACGACCAGTTAAAATTCCTAAAGAAGCTGTTAAGTCCCCTCAAATTGGCTTTCACGTATTGTCATACTGGTCTTTTAGGAATCCTTTCTTTAACTGTGTCATCGATGTACGAGAAATTAACTGATATGACACAGTTGTTTGGCGAGCCTAGAGACCTTGTATTTATCAAGATGAAAAGTTAAAACAAGGCTAGGGTCTTGGCGGTATGAGTATCAAAGTCTGGTATACGTGTGGGCTCATTTACAAGCTTGGTGAAGTTGTTTTCCGCATCGAAGATCTTAACACATCGTCCTCAGGGTATCGTCTTTTCAAAATGTTGAAGCCACCCAGAGCTGTGCATATTGAAATCGTTAATATGAGCATACAGTGATTCAACTCTTTGGTGTGGAGTCAGTCAGCGCACCCAACTCGTTAAAGGTCGAATGCTGTCCAGTTTGGGGCTTCTGTAAATAGAGCAGTAGTGCATAATTTGCTTAAGAAGATGGAACTTTAACCACACGAAATTAAATTCCGGATTGGCAATCGATTTCACCTAAGCTAACTCGCACAAATGGAATGTGACGTCAACTATCATAGTCTGTGCAGTTAACCATAGACCATACCAATTAAAATTTTATTATTTGTGACCCAAGTTCATCGAAATACAAGTTCATCCACGTATAGCTTAAGATCCTTACTGTCTTGTGACGCGGAAGCAAGAAATGGAAGCGTTTTATGTTGCTTCGAGATAAAAGTTCCTTAAGTCGCATTGTGTGATGTTCGCATAGACGTATGGTTCATATAATCTGAGTAATGCTGCTTTCGAAGGAAATGAGCTGTGGCCATTTCAGTCCAAAAATTCTATCTTTGGTTAAATTAGTGAATATGAAGAATAGGATTCAGGCCGCGATACCCTTCTGTACATATTCCCGCTAGGGACTTATATAGGGTTTTCCAATAGGGACTTGACAACTTTGAATTTAATTTATGAACGCACTCTTTCATTAATCATCAAATTGTCACTGTCAATTTATTCAGTAAACTCAACGTTTTCATCATGGTAAAGTAAACTAACGAGCTACGTTCTCCGATTGGGTTCTGTAGAAGATGCGCCAAGATGATGAATTTCATCGCAAAATCATCTTCAGTGACGAAGCTCATTTTTGGCTCAATGGGTTCGTCAATAAGCAAAATATGCGTTATTGGTCGGGTAAAAACCCACATATACTTCATGAGTCACCACTTCATCCACAAAAAATAACTGTTTGGTGCGGTTTGCATGCCGGCTGCGTTATTGGGCCATATTTTTTCGTCGACGATAACGATCGTCACGTTACTGTGAATGGTTAGCGTTATCCCGCCATGATCACCGACTATTTTTGGCCCGAGTTGGAAGATATGAACTTGGACGACATGTGGTTTCAACAGGATGGTGCCACAAGCCACACAGCACACGCAACAATCGATTTATTGAAGAGTAAGTATGGTGAGCGTGTTATCTCAAGACATGGGCCAGTCGATTGGCCGCCTCGTTCGTGCGATTTAACGCCGCTTGACTATTTTCTGTGGGGCTACGTTAAGTTATTAGTTAATGCCAACATGCCGACAACGTTGGAAGAGCTCAGAGCCAATATTGAACGCGAAATAGCGGCCGTTTCGGCCGAAATGTGTCCAACGAATCGACCACTGCAAACGTGCCCGCGGTGGGCATATGAACGAAATCGAGTTCCATTCATTAATGTATTGATTGTACTTTAAGCCAATAATAAAGTTTTTGAAATATCTCAAATGGTTTGCCTTTTATTTAAAAAAAAAAGTTGTCAAGTCGTTTTTAGAAAACCCTGTAGAAGGTTAGTAGGAAACTTATGCCCCTTAATGAAGCAATCCGTCTAGTTCGGCGGATATAATGTTGCATTTTAAAAATCATAAAACATAATGAAATTGTCTCTTTCTGGATCTTTACAAATTTTCAAAAAAAAACTACCTGCAATTGAGATTAAAGGACGCCGCCATGTTATGCTGTTCATGCTAGTACTTACAACATATGTATCATGCGTCTGTTCCTGACATCATCAACCGAATTCCGGATTAAATAATTTCTTCTCTAACGTTTCACCTAAATGAACTTCAGAATTAAGTCGACGTTGTTATTAAATCTGCTTAATAAGCGACCTAAAAGATAAACCCAATCCGATTAAAGGATAAACAACAGGACCGTCCTATGTCGAAACTTCTCGCATCGCCCATGTTCGTTAACAATTCACCATCATCGTCATCGTCCTCATTGTTGAGTCGTCGTGTTAAACCGCAGACCCAAAGGAAATAACAACATGAAGAATAATTTATCACAAAGGACATTGAGTTCAGATTTCTGAATAACAAAAGGATTTCTGCTACGTAGTCTTATTTTTTTTTTTTTCGTTTTTAATTTTTGATTCGGCACGTAGTTCAAATCAGCAACATCTTCTTTTAATATGAAACACATACGTACGACGTACCCGTATTTGCAGCTATACTACATATAAATGGAATGCCCGCTTAAGTACTTAATCCTATTTCGCGGTAAAATGCATGACTAACGTCATTTAAAGCAGAGTCCGCGTTTCGTATCCTTAAGTCTTCGATGCCTAAATGAACACATATGTTATGCTGCCCTGCTAACTTGGCTTTTGGTAAAACGTGGTGAGGAATTAAATTATTTTCGATGCCAAAGTAACAGACGAGATTTGCGACTGAAACTTCTCAGTCGCTGAATTTTCAACACACTGACTGATGAGAGTGTCCTTTCGTATCCCATTGTATCCCTTTTTCGACGCTTGGTGACGGCATAGATTATATTGACTACAAAAGGTTAAAACGTCTGTCGAAAATGTGTTTTTCATGTCAAAGATTCGTTTTTGATAAAGGACATGCAAGAGTGCTGAGTGCATACACGAATGCACAGGAAGGACACTGTTTGCATGTTTGCTAGAAATTTATTGAGTGGAAGCGATGCGTGTAGAATTTGTTTTCTCTCCTTTATCTGCGTTTTTTTTTTTTTGGAATGAAATTGAGGTAAAATCTTTTATTTTGTAGTTTGACAGGATTATGTTGGTACGCTGCACCAACTCACGCAATTCGATTGCAGTCATTTGTGGAATGGTGTTACCACTTTGGAGTCGCTTTGTAGGAGTGGATGAACATTTAGGTTCTAAGTAAAATCAAAAATAAGAAATTATTTAAATATATAACAATTCTGCACATATTTCCACGGGATGTATATTTTTGGCTTGGCTTTAGGGGTGCTGTCACTATTCAAACAAAGTTAACACACAGCTTAATTGTAACATCTCCTGATAGCTTGTACCTGAATATCCTCTAGATGGTGAACTATCATACTACGTGCGGCACAATATTTACTTGGAAAAGTTTGTGCTAAAGAAACGGAACGAAGTGCATCTTTCAATTAAAAGAGTTAAATGGATCGAATGCATTAGGTGGGGGTGTTGCTATATACCTTCGAAAACCAGTTAGGGGTAAAGTCATAGGATGTCCTATTGACTATTTGTTTGTTGAAATTACATGCAAAGCTGAAAAGTTAAAGCCAACAAACGGATATGCTTTACTCCGTTGCTAGATGTTCTTGAAACTATTTCATGTATTTGTTCAAACATAGTCGTCTGTGGTGACCTGAATTGCGATCTACCGAATAAGTCCAAATTAGCCTTGTTTATCGGAAATATGAATTCGCTTCTTTAAACCGCGGTTAACTCAAGCATTCCCACCCATTACTTGGAAGACACATGTTCCCTTCTTGACGTTTTCTTTATCGGTGCGATTTCTAACCTGCATGTGTATGACCAAATCTGTTCTCCAGGGTTTTCTAGGAAAGACTTGGCATACTTATTACTTAACATAGCGCTATCTAGCAGCACCCCGGTGAAATTTTACCGTTACTGTAAAAATATAGATTATACTAAACTGCTTTCCGACGTTAATTGGATATGTTGGGACAGCATCCACTACATACCCTCTGTAGATGACCAAGTTATGTTCCTGCAGCAACATGTGCTACAGCTTTATGAGAACAACATCCCTCTAAAAGCAATAGTACGCACTAAGCTAAGTACCCTTAAGGGTTTAGCTCTTACATCAAACATCATAGTAAAACGTGACACTGCCTTTCGAAAGTGGAGGACTTTTCGTCTCGATGACTTCCGAAATAAATATCGTTCATTGCGCCACAAAGTTGTCTTGAAAATCAGATCTGCCAAAAAAGCTTTTTACAATCACAAGTCTACCCCTGGAAATTCAACGAACATATAGAAGAATCTTCACGAACTAGGCATCGGTAGGAAAAACATCGTAGTCTCTACTGATTTTAATTTTGATCAGTTGAACTTGAATATCATCTCCTCATATGTCAATCCTTCTTGCGTAAATATAGTAAAATAGTACCGGTCCCCACGAAAGCAATGAGGAATGCGGTTGAATACAAGCCAATCTCTATTCTGCCTTACTTGTCGAAGGCCTTTGAAAGCTTAGCAATAAAACAAATTCGTTGCTACTTAAATAACGAAAATCTCCTAACTATACATCAGTCTGGTTTTCGGCCTAAAAGGAGCTGCAACACTGCGCTGATATTAATAATAGAAGAGATTCGTAACGCAATGAAACAGTGTGTTTGCATTGGTAGGAATAGTTCGAATTTCTTAAGTGTACAACGTGGAGTGCCACAAGGATCAATCCTTGGACCTACTCTTTTCTCCTTATATATAAGGGTGATTCATCGTTAGGTTTGATTTATAATCTAAAATAAAATAAATGAATTTGAAAGTGAACTTCAAATTTTTTTATCGGTTAAAGGAACAATTCATGGCATTTACTCTTAAAACTGACAAAATGTAAGTGTTGGCCACGACTACGTCTGAAGTGGTCCATTCGGAAGGTCTAATTTTGAGCAACTCGTTCGAGCATAGCGACTCGTATCCCGCGGATAACACTAGTAATGTTGGCTTCCAAAGCGTCCATCGTAGCTGGCTTATTCCTGAAGACCAGAGACTTTACAGAGAAAATAGTCCAAAGGCGTGTTATCGTACGATCTAGGCGGCCAATTAATTGTAGCAAAACGTGAAAGTAAGTTATCACCAAAATGATTTCTCAACAAGTCCATTGTTTCACGCGCTGTATGGCTCGTAGTGCCGTATTGTTGAAACCAGAACTCACCGAGACTATGTGCTTGAAATTCAGAAAGTACATAGTCCATTAACGTGGCGCGATAACGGTTACCATTGACGGGAACATTCTGATTTGCCCCATTTTTGAAGAAATATGCACCACCAGCCCATAAACCACACCATACCGTTGTTTTTAATGGGTGTAATAGTAGCTCTTGGTACTCTTCGGGTTGCTCATCAGCCCAAATACAGCAATTTTGTTTATTAACAGATCCACTGAGCCAGAAATGGGCTTCATCATTGAACAAAATTTCACGATACATCACCGGACT
Organism: Volucella inanis; assembly: GCA_907269105.1. Taxonomy (NCBI): domain Eukaryota; kingdom Metazoa; phylum Arthropoda; class Insecta; order Diptera; family Syrphidae; genus Volucella; species Volucella inanis. The sequence continues at coordinate 42,826,181 of OU026153.1, forward strand.
TTCATTGAGTTTTTCCAGAGCCCATTCACTGAAAATATTACGCAAATTCAAGACGCCTGGCTTCAAATCTTGCACAAGTTGACTTTTGTACACTTTTAGGCCGAGATCCTAACGTAAAATACGCCAAGTTGTCGAATACGCCAAGCCAAGCTGCTGAGAACGACGGCGAATCTATTCGTCATGGTCCTCTCGTACACTCTCAGCTACAGCTGCTATAGTCTCTTCACTATGCGCTGGATGTGATCTAACCGGTCGAGTATCATCCACTAATGTAAACTGCGACTCAAATTTGCGAATGGCATTGACAATAATGGTTTCAGTTGGTCCACTATGCACACCCTAGATTACTCGAATCGCAAGAAAAATATTTCTCACAGAACGCTGATTTTCGTAATACAGCTGAATAATTTGGAGACACTATTGTGGTGTGAGTTTTTTCATGATGATTTGCCAAATGATACTGAACAAAAATAATGAAGCAATTTGTTAGGAGTCATGCGTGATCTATCAAAGTAATACTATTGAAAATCAAGCCTCACGATGAATCACCCCTTACTTACGATTCATCGTGAAACTCTGCTATAGATCTCCTAAACGAAGATCTTGCCAGAACTTATGACTGGTCAACTAAACACGACCTTTGACTTAATTCTGACAAGTCTAAAGTAATTTTAATGCACCGTAGAGTTCCTGATCTCTCAGGCCTTTAGCCTTTTCATATCAATCAAGTGGGCTGTCTCCGCTAAAAACTTGCTGGGACTTTTAATTCGAATCTCTCTTGGGATACTTACATTAATTCTATCATCGGCAAAGTTTATAGTGGGCTTCGTAATATATGGGTTACTCAACATCTTCTACCAACGAAAACTAAATTAGTTTTAGCAAAAACTCTTCTTTTACCAACTTTACTTTACGGATGTGAGATCTTTTGCAAGTCTGACGACAATAGTCTCAGAAAACTTAACATTGTCTTCAACAATATTGCGAGGTACATTTTCAACAACCGGCAGCGCGATTATATATCTCTCTTTTCTTAGCAAATAACTGGGTGCTTCTTCCCCAATACAAATCGCTATGTCCTTTGCATAACCTTATAAAAATTCGAGAGCCAGATTACCAGCTTTAATTTTTGCAATCGCACAGATCGCCAGTTCAACCAAGATACCTATGTCTTACTTCTGATCTTAACCCGAAGGCTAGCATCGTCAGCCCGATAATAGAAAAACTCTCCCTGAGCGAACAGTTCTCTGACAACAAAATTGACAAATGACGGACAATAACATATACGGCGGTGGGTGAGACCAAATTCCAACGTCGCTTGATAAAAAAGACCACCTTACTGGACCGTTCTCAAGAAATTCGCAACCAAATACATCTCATTTTGTAAGAGAGTACGTATAAACGCAAAAAAATTTCCAACATTGGGAAGCGGTAAGGCGAATTGAACTTCCAGATTCTCGTTGTTCAATTTTCATTTTCTACCTCCTGTAGAGGTTCTGGCCTGTCAGTGTTATCCAAGGAGGTAGTGGTATGTCCAAGAATGTCGTGACGTTACTACAAAAAAAAAACGTAAATCACACCGGTTGCTTTTATGGCAAAGGGAAGAGATAAACTACTTTTCAGGTGGAGATTTAGGCACGGATTTTAAATGTTGAAATCACTGATTCAGGAGTGTTTAAGGCATGTTCCGTAGATTGAGCTCTAAAAAACTTAATAGGAAGCGGAGAGTTTCAGCTTTTCTCCAATCCAATTAGGCAAGTGCCTAATCCGTGTTCTGCCTTTGACAACTTAGACAAAAATTGATCTTCAAGTCAGTTGGAAAGGTAAAAAGCACGTTTAGAAGACGCACGGGGCTAAGAGACTCAAAGTGTGGTAGAAGACGCAAGTGCTGAGTGTTATTTTCCCAAAGTTGGTAAAGAAATATAGATCAGCAAAATTAACTCGAAGTGAACCTGAACAATTTTTCGTAGCAATATTTGTCATTGCCTCTCTTTCTTTTGTCAGTATAGTATCTACTCCCAGCTTTTTACTAAAGATTTGTCCTTTCCAAGGTTAAATAGAACAGAGTCTATCAGTCTGGAACTGTAAGACGTCAATGCTGAAATGGCAACGAGATCACGATAGTCATACTGTAGCTGTATGGAAGTCAAGAGCCTCTATAACTATGATCCTAGCGTGGCTTGTTGAGGTGAAGGTAGGCCCGCTGTAGAATCATTTGATGTCTGTGGTTTAATCCTCAATCGTGAAGCCATAACACTTCAATTAGTATATCAACCCTTCACCAAAGGCATGGTTACTTACTTACTTTCTTAACGGGCTCCCGAAGAGTCTCTTCCTAAGACACTGCAGTCTTTCATCCTCTGCGATCATGGGGGACGTTGCTTCTTGTTATCCAGACCAAGCGGTCTGGCATCCGCGACGGCTCCGTCTTTAAAACGGACGTTTGGTCTTCCTTGCATACTATTCGAACTTCGATTTATTAGTTTTTAAACCAATTGTTTTGCCAGTAACAATGGTTTCCTAGGGTAATTCTTCGTCGTATCTCTATTAGGGGTTTCATTCGCGTAGTTCACGTTTACTCCGAGGTATGTGAACTCTTAAACTACCTCGAAATTTTTGCTATCAGTACTGACGCTTTGTGCTAGGCGGTGAACAGATGCTGGTTTATTTTTTGATAGCATGTGCTTAGTCTTGTTCTCGTTTACTTCAAGGCTATGCTGCGAACCAAGCTTTAGTCCATGCTTTACACTTGATTCTTAATTGGTACTTGATTGTGCCAGGGCAATATTACTTGATTCCATTTACGAAAGGTAGTTAGAAGTGATTGTCTGGTAAGAAACCCAAGTAGTCCAGCTGCGCTATTTAAACATCACAATTTACAAGAACTAGATGTTTAAGTGTATTGCTAAGACCGTAGTTTTCAATCCATCCTGTGGAGTTCATATTTTATACTTGAAATCTCTGATAATTCCTTGAAAAATTGTTTGTAAGGCGTGCGATGCCTAACTCGAACTAGTGCCGGGAAGGCACAGAAAAAGTGCGAAAAGTGTTCCCTTTTCGTGTGAGTTGTTACAGCTACGGAAAGGTAGGTTAAAAGGAAACCCTAACTTGGCAGGGTGTGAGCGAACTGGTCAATTGATCGGTGTCCCGTTCTAAATGTTGTGATTCTTACAGTCTCGGTGCGAAATCTGTTGATTAAGTCATTTGTCCTGTCTTTATTGTTGGCTTCTCATATCTGTTTGGATATGATACAGGTTTCTAAGCTGTTCGCAATAGAGAGAAATTCTGGAGAATCCTATTCTTGATGAGTCCTAACAGGGAGCCGACATTTAAAGACATTAAAGAGAGACATTTAAAGTTGAGGCGCATCTGGCTAGGACGTCGGCTCCTGAAAGTCTAGTCTAGTCAATAAAGATTCTCATATTGTTTACGGTAATGAAACTGAGTCTTAGTATCTTGCATACCTCTCTAGTCGCCAGTACCTCTACCTGGAAGACAGCCTGAAAGACGCCTTGGAAAACACGATTTAGATACTTCAGTTACGGCTCAAGCGCTGCATTCCACCTTGAAGCCATCGGTGAAGATCGATACTTGGCATTTCAATAGGGGTAGACTATTTTTCCATTCTGTCCGGAATGTGAACTCGACATTATTATTAAAATTTAGTTCATGTAGTCAGTTATAATCGAAGCGTAGATCCCTAGGTAAAGCAAAAAAAGTAAGGCTCTTACTGTGACCATAGTTTCAGGGACCAAAATCCAGATTATCTGAGTCTAATAGCACTACACGAAACTATGTATTTTATATGCATAAGGCGGGCCGCCACACGAGCGATCCATAAGTGAGAATCAAACGAACTACGACAGTGTATATCCCGAGAACCATCTCATACTGAAGGCAGGTGTTTATATTAAATACCCAGAACATCTTATTTTCACTCAGGCCGAAAGAAGGTAGACACTATTTTTATTGATAGCTCTTTTTCTGAACGACGCCCAGATGAAATCGGCCGAAGCGTTTAAGTGGTTTAATTGAGTAATGGTCTTCCCAGCGCATAAGATCTAAATTAAATCGGTCCTGCAAGATGTAATAAAATCAGCTGCCTTATGAACTTTCTCCAAAATAGAGAATGTTGGCAACCCAATAAGCAGAGTTCTACGCAGCAAATGATTGAATAGCTAAGCAGGTTTGTGTCGCAATTCTTCAGGTCATCCTAACAGGCTTGCATCATCTTCTGATTCAGAGTGTCATATTGATGCGTTTTCATACCTACAACGGTGGACTTGATGGCACTTAGTTCAAAATCGGTTTCCATAAGTAGATGACTGTTTCCTCAGTGTTTTAGTAGAGCACTACGCATTTGTAAAACTGTCCAAAGCATACTAGATGGAGTGAAAAGTAACCTCTTTGACCTCCAGAATGCGCTGCTACTGCAAAGAAGGTTATGATGCCTTGAAGTCCGTTCATATTAAGGCAGACATGCCAAATTTCATGCGACACTGTCTTTAGTTTTGTTTTGACAGCTGACTGTTGTTGACGTGTTTGGCTTCAAGTTGAGTATGGACAAAAACGATTTTCGTTCTCTCATAAAACATTACTTTTTGAGAGGCAAAACGGCGAAGGAAACAAAAGATAAGTTGGATGAATATTATGGGGTTAATGCTCCGTCAGATATTGGTTTCGAGAGTTTCGTGGTGGCCGCAACTCCACTACCGATCAAGTCCGCAGCGGCAGGCCCTCCGATGCGATTACAGAGGACAATGTCAAAAAAATACATGTGTTGGCTGACCGGAAAGTGAAGTCGTGCGAGATAGCAGATACCACAAAGATTAGTACTGAGTACACACGTCATATTTTGGGCAATATTCTGCACATGAAAAAGTTATCCTGCAGCTGGCTTCCACGCATATTCACTCCTGACAAAGAACACGAACGCGAGAGCACTTCGAAAGAGTGTTTGGACTTGCTGATGCGGAATCGGGCGGGCTTTTGGCGTCGATTGTTAACTGTCGAACACCAGAGAACAGAATGAGTGCCCTGCAATGGACTGAAGCCGGCACGAGTGCTCCGAAGCGGCTAAGGGAAGCTCGATGAGTCGGAAAAGTTATGGCGTCGGTTTTCTGGGATTGTCATGGCATACTCTTCGGGGACCACCTCGAAAAAGGAAAAATCATCCACGCAAGTATTACTGTGCATTATTGAAGCGATTGATGTCTGAAATCGCTGTAAAACGACCTCACATGAAGCGAAAAAAAATTTTGTTTTTGCAAGACAATGGACCGGTGCACAAGAGCATCGCAACCATGGCTTAAATCATTGACTTACGGCTCCAATGCCGTCGCATTCACAGTATTCACCCGATTTGGCTCCCTCGGACTATTATCTCTTCTCAAACCTCAAAAGATGGCTCATCAATAAAAAATTCAGCTCACACGAGGAAATCATCGACGCCACGGAGGAGTATTTTGCAGTCCTTCCGGAAAATTACTTTTCGGACGGGATCAAGAAGTTGGAAAATCGCCAGAATAGTGTATCAAACTAAGAGGGGAGTATGTTGAATAAAATGAAAAAAAAATTTAAATATTTTTTTTTTTTTCATTCCCGAGGTGGTTACTTTTCACCTCATCTAGTACATAATTCTTCCTCAGAGGGTACAATAAAGATTCACAACGAGGCAATGGATCTCGGTGTGTGGTTAAATCACTTTTGTTGGTATTTTGTTGTTAGATATTCAAAATTTCCAAGAATACTTTCCTACAAACCAGGCGTCTGAAAAATCCAATGGTGGTAACCCCACATGGTCATTCGGGGCTCCTCCGATTCAAAGTGCATCATATAGGTCTTATACCGTGTCGTATTGTGATGGGGCAAGACCACACAAAAATCAGCAAAAATGAAACTGAGCTGGACTCAATGGATTGCCTTTTGGGCATTACAGGAGATATGAGAACGATCCGTACAACTTAAGTGTACAACTACTAGAGGAAAAAAAAGACACTTTTGTGACCTCACGCTTAGGTTTTAAAAGTTGCATACATATGTTCTACATACTTCACCACAAAAGAGAAAAAAAAGCAGAGAGATGATGTGGTATACTGATGGTTTGATTTCAGGCAGAACTAGCTCCCTTATTGGAAGCTGTCTGTCATTTCATCTACTAGCTAAGCTTTACAGATTACATTTCAATAATTAATACTTAAGACTAAGATTAAACTAAAAAATTAAGTAAAACACTTTTGAAGCGATTTCGAGAAAGATGTGGATCAACAAAACTATAAAAGTCATTAAATGATACAATAGCTCTGTAATTTGTTCTGTGAACAGGTCGAAGAAGAAGGTTTCTTTCCCTTAAAGGTCAACCTGGGGCATAAATTAGGACGTGATAGCATAACAGGTCCCTAATCAGCATGATGTCATGAGCTTTTCTTCTAGAACTTAAAGCTGATATGCTTAACAATTGACATCGAGTCCGGTAAGAAATATCCCAATCCCAGCTCATTTTCCGAAAAATGTATTTTGTGAAACGCCTCTGGACTTTCTCAGGAAAATCTGACTGAGTTTTAAATAAAGGGCTCCATATAAAATTAGCATATTCTAGCTTAGATCTAACCAAAATAATAAAAAGCGAAATAAGGGTATGAGTATCGGAAAATTCCTTGCTATTTCGCTTAATAAAACCACAAAGCTTATTTGCTTTAGCAATAACTTGGTTAACATGAGATAAAAAGTGAACTTCGAATCAATTAAAATGCCAAGATCTTTAACTTTTTCGACTCTGTTAAGTCGAATACTGTCGATTTTGTATTAAAACTCAAAATGAGAAGAAGTTCTATAAAAGGATATTATAAAGCATTTTGTAATATTCAACTGTAGACAATTGTTGACTCACCAAATAGATAGGTTAGATCATACTGTAATAACTCACAGTCAAACGAAGTTTTGATTTTAATAAACAGCTTTAAATCATCACCATACATCAAGCAATGGCAATGTTTTACTGCACACGATATGTCGTTGATAAAAATTATAAAGAGGAGCGGACCCAAATGACTACCTTGTGGTACTCCAGAGCTGCACTCAATCGATTGTGAAAGGTAATTGTCTATTTTGATTCTTTAAATCCTACCAAACAAATCCAATCCAATATCCAATCGAATATTGCAGAGTGAAACCCAAAACTTTCAAGTTTTCTTAGCAAAATATGATGATTGACGGAGTCAAATGTCTTACTGAAGTTGTAAGCACAGTCGACTTGATAACCACCTTCGATAGCATTGATGGCATAATGAGAGAAGAAAGCAAGATTAGTAGTAGTATCTGTGTATCAGGAATGAATTCCTTTACCGAAAATTCCATCTTAGATCCAGATTTTGAAAATTGGAATAAGAATGGACGATTTCCATTCTTCAAGAAAAATACCGGAGGACAGCGATAGATTAAAAATTTGATGAAGAGGATTGCAAATTGCTTAAGAACACTTTTTTTTAAAAATAATCGCAGGAATACCATCGAGGCCAGGATTTGAATTGGATGTAAGATTCTCAAGAGCCAATAAAACGTTCTGAAGACTTGGTTTGATGAGGCCGATATCAATTCTGCATTTAGCAGCTGGCACAAAACTAGGTGTAGCTTGATTAGAATAACCTGAAGAAAAATACCAGCCAAAGCTATTCAAAGTCAACTCATGGAATGGTCTTAACCCTCAAAGGAATTCCTAAATTATAGTAACAAAAGAGCCGAATTTGCTCTTCTCCTCAAAAGGAAAAAAAACGAGTACCTTGTCACCTTCCTCTGACACTGACACGAAAACAAGCAATATTTCTAAACAAAAAAATTTTCTCCATGAAGATATAAATGCAATCTCCCAGAGAGAAGTGATCCAATTCCTGGAAATATCAAACAACTATCCGATGCTGTTGGAATTTATTTCATAAGATCCTTAGCATCTTAAGGAAAACACTACAACATAGTTCTTATACCCTCTATCATACCGCTACCATCCTCGCTACGAAAATTAGTGCCCACTTCCCAAAGTGTGTTCTTTAACCCAACTGAGTTTTTCTAATTCAATCTTCCAGACTAGAATGCAATCTGTGGAATCAAACTTCCCTGATCCTATTTGAAATGGCAACACTTGCAGTGAGTCAGCCACTCGAATTGATAACGAACAATTAAGAGCTAAAGGATTTTGCGTGCTTGGATGCACAAATTTCCATATTCTTCCCTTCTGCACTTATCATAAGGACATTTGCCTTGTCTCGATAACATATGGTGCACTATTCGACAATAAGTGTGGCTACCTTTAGTGGATGGAATAGAAAGGAAAAGGAATTAATGTGTCCATATGCACCGTTGCTTAATGTCCTTAATTTTTCCTCTTAAATCACTCGATTGCTAGATGTCGAAATGATTTCCCATTTGTTTCGACAGTTACCATGACAATGGTATCGGAATGACTGCCAAGTGCTACGTTGACTCTACTACACGAATATGTCCACGTGGTGGTGGATGACGATGTGGCTTCTCTAGAATTTTTTCTATTATATCCTTTTCGTACTTTTGTCATCCGCTTAACGGTCAGTGTAATTGCAATTAATTTTTGTGTACATTTCCTGCTTCTGATATGATTTTTCCATTTAATGCGATTAGAAGGACATTAATGGAAGTCTGAACGTAAGTACCTATGCGAGTGTGTGTGCCAAGTTGTTTATAAGGGTCCTTTTTGCTGTTTAGTTTGCTATCTTGCCCTAGGCGAACAATGCAGAGCACAGTTTTAAGTGATTTGGCAGCATTTTCGCTAATGGAATCACATTAAATCGGTCGATAGAAATCTCCTTACCACAAGCTGATCAGGAAGACCAATAGCTACGTAGATATAATATTGTACGTACATACTTATGTATGCTGGTATACGGTACTTATAGATACTACCGACCTTCAACAGATGGGAAAGTGCGGTTGAGGAAATAAATTTGTGTCGCAAGTGTGGATTATTGACTGAAGGCACGAAGCAACAACATCTTGGGTGGGAGGAAATTAAATTAGTTCGGGTGAGTGATGTGAACGGAAAATTACTCATCGGCTGAGTGGAATATAGTAGAAAAGATAGAAAGGATTTGTCGGAGGATAAGAAAATGTGATAAATAGGTACTACGAAGCGGAGCTATAGTTTGGAATGAGCTAGGGCCTCAACAAACAAATCTTTCCAGTCCGTTGAGTCTTTAGCTAACTGCCTCCTAAATCCACGTCCGCACAACTGTTCCAAATATGATGTTAAAGGAGTTACATGACAGCGCGTCACCTTGTCGAACTTAACGAAATTTTCATTCTGCACAGATAGATGAGTTTGGAAGGGATGCCAAAACTGGACATTACTTTTTATAGGGCCTTTCTATAGATGCTGTCATACGCAATCTTAAAATCGATTGAAAGATGGTGGGTAACGATTGGGACTTGTTTACTTTTTTCCAGGATTTCCCGGAGTGTAAAGATTTGGTAGATTTTGGATGTTTACGGTCTGAAAACTAACACTAATAGGGAACAATCAGGATATTCGCGATGGGTTTCAGATATCCACACATTATCGGAGATCAGATCTTGCATGCGAAATTATACCTCTATAGTTGGCACAGTTGAGGGGGTTTCCTTTGCATAAATCGGGCAGATCTGAGAAACGAGTTGGTGCATTTTCATTTTCAGTCATTTTCAGAAGCTTTGAATGCTTCGGCCGGTAAGTCGTCAGGACCGTCGGATTTCTCGGATTTTAGCTTAGATATCGCTATCCCTTTTGTCAGGAGTACTTAGACCATTCGTCTAAGTTGAATGATCTCACTTGCCTAACGGCGGTATGTTGCACTTCTTCGCCATTATATGAGTACAGTCTGCAGCGCGAACTGTATCTCTACTACAAGGCATCCCACTTCATCACTGTAGGCTTTTGTAGGGATTTTATTGCGTTCACGTGTTCTTTTTGCCTGTTGGTAAAAATTCCGTACTTTATTCCTGGAGTACAAACTCTCGATATCTTCTATTGCGCGATTTTCTTTTTTTTCTAAAGAAGCCGAAGTTTTTCCATCTCTTCTGCTCATAGAGCTCATGAGCATCTTTCACTGCAGCGCTGCTTTGCACGCGTCCGGCTTAGTTGCATGTGCTTTCAGGCATTTTTTTGTCCAAAAAGAGATTTCGTTGGATTTCGTTAGTATTTTGGCACCGCTGCTACCGCTCTTCGGTACTTAAAGCTGACGGCAGAGGAGTAATTGAGAGATTTCGGGATACGCGTTCGATGAAGAATCTGGTGATCTCTTCTGATTGCAGCTTTTTTACGTTCTATCTTCTCATAGTAGTTCTCCCTTGTTGTGGCGCTTAGGAAATCCGTTTTCGTACCTCTACTGCTACAAGCTGGTGATCCGAGTCAATTTTGACTGCCCGGAACATTCTGACGTCCAGAATACTGGAGGGATGACTTATCCCACCGCCTTCAGGGTAGATCCAGATGGATCTAATCTGGTCGTGGAACTTACTTTCCCTTAATAAGACACGTGCAGCAAACAGTTGCTGCGAAGCAAATGTTGCCAGTATACAAGAAATGCGGTGGGTTGGACCGGATGCCTTTTTTGATGCGGATTCGTTGTTGGAAGCATACTTATGCGCAAGAAGTCTTGAGTTTCCGAAATGGTAATGAGCGCCTGATAAACATCCGTATTAAGGCTAAATTTCATAACATTAACTTTATTCGTATATGCACGCACGGCCCCATAGAGGAAAAAGATGTCAACCCCAAAGATAGGTTCTATGAGCTCTTGAACAAGACTTACGAGATTAAAATTGTCATCGGCGACTTTAATGCAAAGCTAGGAAGAGAGTGAATCTTTAATAGTATCGTCGAAAAGTACAGGCTACACGATACTACCTCCGGTATGAGATTCAGGCTAATCCACTATGCGATGGGGCAAAACATTGTCGTAGCTGATCAATCAACCATCAACTAGGACAAAATCGACTCGGACCACTACGTTGTTGCTGCCAAGGTACGGTGTCGGATATCACGAACATCAGGAAGACAGGCTAATACTGTGAGTAAATTTGACGCCGCTACAATTGCAAAAAGCCGCCAAACCTTTTCCGATCGAGTTTCCATTATTCTTTTAACAAGTCCTTTGCTAGAATATGAAACGGAGCTGTGTAGAAGGACTAGAGCTATTTACGGGGTCTACGAGCAGAAGAGGGAGACGAACACCGGCTTCTCGGGTGAAAAACTAAGGAGCATGAGAAGCGTGCGGTGACGGAAATTGAAAGATGATACTCTAGGAATGAGGTGAAGTTTTATCAAAAGGTTGAAAAACATGCCACGGACACAAAAACTGAACGAAGCATGTAGAGACGAACAAGGAAATGTCATCGTAGGGTCGCAGTCAATGCTGAGGATTTGGAAAAAGTGTTGCTGTAGACTGTATGATGGCGATTAAGAACCAAATATAGTAGACCAACAATTCCGCCCACCCGATTTGGATAAAATTAAGATAGCCATTACTAAGCTTAAATTCAATGATGCTGCTAGAGCAGATTGCTGAACTGTCGAACTCTTCAATGCGGAAGGCGATGACTTGGTAAGGAGCATACACCAACTCATCTGCAAAATATAATCGAACGAAAGTATGCCCAATGGATGGAACTTCATTCCGATCCTCAAAATGTGAGACCTTTTGAACTACGCTAACTACCAACAATTTGATTGGTCCATATCAGTGTGAATTTATCTTGGGAAAAAATCCATGAACTCCAAATACACACCATTTGTACATTGATTTTAAGGCTGCGTATGACAGCATCTATAGAGACGAGCTTTACTGTACAAAGTCTAGTTTTTGCAAGATGACAATGCAGAATGCGAACCGCTACATGAAGATCGGTAAAGATCTCACCAAAACCTTTGATGTCGAACAAGGATTTAGACAAGGCGAGGCGCTGTCATGCAATTTATTCTTGAAATAATGCTGCAAAACACAACCTCCAATACAAGTGGCACAATTTTTCGAAAGTCCTTAAAATTACTCCGTAACAAGCCCATGAAACTGACATAATCGAAAGAAAACAGCATAATGTTAGTGACGTTTTCGTGAGAATTGAGATGGCAGCGGTGAAGATGAATTTAATGGTTAACTTGGCTAAGACCAAGTTTATGCTGCCAACAAGAAAGGACACCCAACACCGATGTCTCGGGCGTAACCTTACCTTTTCTTTATTTCCTTACCTTCCTCAACCTATTTGTCTGGACATTCTTTTTCAGAAGTGAATTACCTCCTTAGTTAAAGGAAACAATGCCGATTCCCCGACAACATCGGCACCTCTTCACATTAAACAAACTGAAAAGCATTCTGTTGCACCCAGACTTCCAAACAAATATGAGGAAGAGATTTTTATGGACCAGAACCGACTGCCAAAAGAGGACCCGTTAATATCGGCTGCATTAAAATTCAGTGGAAATAAAGTCCTTTCATCTCTATTAGCCTCTTAAAACAATCAAATTACTCTCTGGCGCTGTAAAATCATACACTATGCCCCAACGGCCGTATCAGCCCAATTCGTTGACGTGAATGGCGGCAATTTCGTCCTTTTGTTCCATAGCGAAACCCGAAATGATTTCCAATTACCTCACACGTAATCTCAAGGGTAAAATAAACATCACAACGCTGGATGCTTATTTATGACAAAAGTTAATTAAATGCATCCTGCTGCTGCTCCTGTTGTAAATAGGTTGGTTGGTTGGTTGGTAATGCTGATGCTGCTAAGAGTCCTGGTGGTCCTCTTAAAACAGACATATTTTGTTCAGCTTTATAAAGGTAGTCCCTTATCCTTCAGCCGTTTTGTCTTCATCCGCAGTGCCATAATAGCACCCCGCTGCTGTGATTTTAATATTGTTTCAACTTTTGAATAAATAAGCAATAAACAGGCGAATGTCGTCTGAGAACGACCGGATTGTGCATCTTTAAATCAGTGTTAATGTGTTAGTGTGTTAGTGTTAATGTTTTGGGGGTGGCACTGATTGAGAAGATAGTTGAGGGCAAGTGCTGTTACTTGTACTACTAAAGTATGATATCGCCTCTGTTCGTATAATCGAATTGCAACACTACTTTTTAAGTGATTCATAGGATATTCAAGTTCGAAAATTTGTCGAACATTCTTCCTAGGTGCTGCCAAATAGAAAAACCATTTGATATGGACGATATCTGAAGCTCTAATGTCTCCTTCATTTGAAATCCCTACCAGGGTTTATTCTTGCTTTTATTCTACAAGAACGGGATTAGTATAGGATGTCAAAATAAAAACGATAAGAAAAAAGGTAAAAAATTTATGAATGCTCGACGTGAGATAACCCAGGCGCCAAATTTCTCCTTCACAATTTCGAGTGTTGTGTCGCTTGCAAGGCATGTAGCGCCATCTTGCTGGAACCACAGCTCGGATATATCGATGTTTTCGAGCTCTGACCACTGATAGTCGATTCACATTGCTCTATACCCAAAGCCGTTGATGGTAACAGTGTCTCCTTCCTCATTTCGAAACAAATAAGATCCGACGTTGCCATGTCATGTTATATTCGAAAACTGGGTACACATTTGATAAGTGTTGCTTTTATTATTGGGATACCTCTTCAATCGCATTATTAGGTGCGCAACTACTATAATCTATCAACTTTATTGTGAATAAATGGTTACAAATGAATCATTCAAAGTATTGCAACTTTTTACCATCTTTCTGGCAGAGAGTGTATCCACGAATCAAGCCATTTCTTAATGTCTGCATATGAGGGGAACTACTGATAAGCCAGACCATGTGCCATAGAATTTCCCATTCGAGCGTTTTTATGTAGGTATATACAGCATAACCGGGCAGCTCTCATGACTTTCTTCTCTTTGAGTTGCTGTAATGAAACAATTTTTCATCACCCATCACGATGCGATGAAGAAAACCCTTCCTTTTTTGCCGCTGGAGCAGTTGTTCACAGGCGAAAAAATGACACTCAACGTCCCTTGGCTTCAAATTAAAAGGAACTCAAGCTCCTTGTTTTTGAATCTTTCCCAACACATACAATCGCTTGGGTAGCTTCTAGTATTGAAGCAAGCTCTTCTTGTGTTTGACACGGATCTTCATTGAGCAATGCCCTCAATTCAGCGTCTTCGAAGAATTGTGGCCTTTTTTCACGCGGACGGTCATCAACATCGAACTCAACGTATTTAAAGCGACAGTACCAGTCTCGGAGTGTTGTTTCACTTAAAGTAGTATCTCCGTAAAGTTTTTGAATGAAAGAAGAAAACCAATATTTCCCGCAAATGACAATTATTTGGCACAAAATCAGACATTTCCACAGCACACAACCACACAACCTTTTTTTTATGGTGGAACTTTGATCAACATATTGAGTTGTCATTTTATACAATTGACCACCGTATTGGACTCCTTCTACCTGTGGCAGCTTTTTGGGTATAGGTTTTTTAGTTTTTGCATCAACTAAACAGGGTTGTCCAATTTCTTTTTCAATAAACACTCTACCAAAAATCAGGGAGGACAGAAAGAGAGGTACCGATGAACGTTGGTTTTAAATGTATGAAGGTTATAACGACTAGGAAATAAAGAGCTAGGTAGGGCATTCCATAAGTTGTTCAAGGGTGTGATATTAGCATCACCTATGAGTTTTATCGCACAGTTTTGAATTCTATATAGCAGGTGCAGAGAAATTTTAGGAACACCTGACCAGATCTGGGCATTGAACTCCAATTTTAGGCGGATGATTGCCTTATATATTGAGGTCTGATGAGAGAGGGTGACATATTCCTTACATCGCTTAAGAGAACCTAGATATTTCGCAACGCGACGCAGAATATGTGATGATTCAGACGTAAAATGTTATTGAAGTACATACCGCGAAATGGACAAAAGCTGGGTGTACTAATTCAGTTTTAACGACAGCAGACAGTATTTTGGAAGCATTAAGTTCCACTCCGTTGGTGGATGAGCTTAACATAATGAACTTATGAGCTTAAAATATGCTGCCGTTCCGGTTTTACAGCCGAAGAGCAGAGACGTGAGTCCCGGAACGAATATAAAAAGCAGAGAGTAATATGTCATCAGCAAAGTTATATATTAGATTAGAAATAGCAGACAAAAGATCGTTGATGTAAATTAAAAAGAGTGTCGGAGACAGAAGGGAGTCCTGGGGTGCACCAGCAATTACCAAGCCATCCAAGACTGATGCCAAACTCTGTCAAATGCCTTAGAAATATCAAGTGCAATTATCTTGCTTTCGTCATTTTGTTGTACGCCTTGTTTCCACTTTTCGGTGAGACATGCCATCAGATAACCAGTGGACCTGTTGCTTCGAAAGTCCTTGAGTCGTTTCAGTGATTATGGAAAGAAAAGAGGCAAGTGCAATGGACCGCAAAGTTTGCAGCGAGCAGATTGGTCTTGTCCAAAGAGCGGGCAACTGAAATGTCATTATACAATAAATAAGCGTTGATGTGGAGGATGAGGCAGAATTTCTAATATTTTTGGCAAACGACTGTTTTACTTCTAATCATGGATCCATTTGTAATACAGCCCAACAGACATTGCCACATGAATCAGACATCAAACTTCCTGGTTTGGAAGGAAATCACCTTCTGCAGTCTCAGACTAAAAATGGCAAATAAGGTTCTTGAAGTGCTCACATTATTAGCAAATATGACAGCAAACTGATCCTTGCGGTTATGAAAATTTAGAAAAAAATAATACTGCAGTGTAAGCTATGTTTTTCCCGGATGAATGCTTCCTGGTGGCGATTTTTTATTTGGAATGTCTTTTGGAATTGAGGCTTAAATAGTGTATCATGTGTTATCGAAAATAAAATAAAAAATACGCGTATGTATGTAGATACTTGTAGATTGTACAGAAACTTTACCTAGGAATACCTCATATAACTTATTTTTTACTTCTTACCGACACATAAGTTTTTTGCGATTCCAACAGTATGTTTGAAATTTTCTTTACTGATTCTTCGTTTGATGTTCAAGCGTATCCTTATCTACTCCTTAACTGAACCCGGACGTGAGGGATCTTGGCTGAGATAGTACAGCGGATCACCGGGTGACGGTGGATTGAATTCTACTGCAAAGGTACTAGTTGACGACACAAGTATCGATGAGTATCACGAATTGTAGTGAAATATCACTTTTAAATGTGATCAGCTCGGTTCAGCTTTACGCTGTCCCGGCCTGGAATACGACAAATGTCGTATATAGACTATGCGCATTAAGGACGATATGTGGTTTTCGAACGCGCTATTGGATGAAGCAGCATATATTATATCTGGAATGGTACTTGTCGGAGGAGACGTTAACTCAATAACTAGATGGCAAAATAGATGGCATAACACCACAAAAGGCCGATAGACTTACAAGGTTATTCCATCTATAGAAGTGTGGGCAAACCAAACATATTGAAACTCCAACTACCACTTCAAGCAGTTCCTGTTCGGTCATGGGGAATACCGTAAATATATGTAGGTACCGCTTTGGGCACGAACACCCTTCGTTGTATCTAAATTGTCCAAATGACGACGGAGATACAAACATGCGGAAATCAACTTGACCCGGCTTGAAAATGAGCTCACACGTATAAAGGACGTTGATACTCATACCAAAAAGATCCTGCACTTGTTTTTAAATTCTCATCCTGGTAAGTACACTATTGATGTGCCTTCCTATCTAGGCTCGTCCGACCATTGTGTAATTTCAGCTTATTTCTCGAGCATCGACCACACCGTTAAAGAAAGGATTCCTAAAAGAACCGTATGAGAAAGCTAATTGGTGTGCACTTAAGAGTGTCTTAAGGAATTTTAACTGGTCGTTATGTTTCCTCAATAACGACGTGGATGCCACTGCGTATGTGATCTCAGACACCATTCTCTTTGGAATGAAATCCTTTATCCCTCATCGGATGAACAGTATCAATCCAAAAGAAAAGGCATTTTACGACTCGAGCTGTAAAGAGGCTGTCAGGATTAGAGAAATGTTTTTTTCGGTTTTACAAAACCAACGCCACTGAATAAAACCGAAAAAAGTTCAAACGAGCTAGGAATGACTGCAATGATCAAAAACTGAGGCAAAAAATATTTCAGTGTTCCAACTGCAATGGTAGTAAAAATCTTTGGTCATTCGTCAAAAACATTAGAAATTCTGCCTCATCCTCTATCCTAAAGCTTATTAACAATGACATTCTAGCCGTCAGCTCTTTGAACAAGGCCAATCTGCTTGCAACAGATTTTGCGACCATTTCAACACTTCCAGATGGTGCTTTGTCCCCGCTTACAATTGAGTGCGTCGAGTCTTTAATGGGACAAATTCCATTTCGCACTCGTAAAGTAGTAAAAGTACTTAAAGATCTCAATAAACACAAATCTGCTGGTCCAGATGGTATATCTCTCCTTCTTCTGAAGAGGTGTTCAGCTTTTTCATCGCAATCATACTGTTTAGGTCTCTTTCTGAGCAGATAGAAGATAGCAGTTTTACACCTAAAAAAGGTGAATCTTCATTTTCTCTTCATACAGACCCATTGCACTAACTTCCCTTATTTCCAAGGTCATGGAAACGATGTTAAGCCGTCAGCTCATGATATATCTCGAAACGCGAAAACTTCTCAATGATCTACAGTATGTTTTTCGTAGTGACGGGTCTACTGGTGATTTGATGGCACGTCTCACCGAAAAGTGGAACCAAAGCGTACATCAATCTGGCGACAGCAAGATAGTTGCACTTGATATTTCTAAGGCATTAGACAGAGTTTGTCATCAGGCTCTATTGTCGAAAGTGCGTGGTTTTGGGATCGATGATTCTCTCCTGAATTGGATTAGAAACATTCGTTCGGAACGTTCAATTCTAGTTATCTTGGATAGTTTCAAGTCTGATATTCACAAATTAAATGCTGGTGTGCCCCAGGACTCCGTTCTGTCTCCGATACTATTTTTAATTTTCAATTAAGATCCCTTATCTGCTATTTCTAATCCAATATATTCCTTTTCTGACGGCAGTCGGTACTCTCTGTTTTTCATATCCCTGCTCTTCGTCTGTAGACTAGGAACGACAGCGTATGTTAAGGTTATTAAATTCCGATATTAACAGCATAACTAATTGGGGAACTATCAACAGAATTAAATTTAATGCTTCGAAAACTTAATGCTGTCTGCTGTCATTAAAGCGAAATCTAAATACCCAGTCATTATTCATGAACGGCGCTTGCATCGTATGTGCTTCAGTGACAACCTACGTTGTGACCACGTCTAGGTTTCCTCAAATGATGTAAAAAATATTTCACCACCTCTGATCTGGCCTCACTGCCTCCTTTGGCTCACTTTGTTTTGTAGCTATTTTCACTACCATCGCCAGTAGCATTCTACCCCTCGCACTGAATGCTCATCAGTATACCCACAAACCCACTTTCGGTCGTATATTGAAATATCGTGATTCATTCCTAAGCACTACCACTTGCTTATGGAATGCCCTGCCGAGCTCTCTATTTTCTATTCATTATAACTTGCAAACATTTAAGATCAAGGTACATCAGTATTTCTTTTTCCTACCTCGTTGATTTTTCATTGTCAGCGCTGTGTACAAACATTTAAGGGTGCTCAATACCCGTTAACGTGCCCTTGTTATAAAAGAAAAGTCATTTCGCTGAAAGAAGATGAAACGTACCAAGTCCAAAGTCCCTCGTCGAACATTTGTTACGATCTGGTGCAGAAAGAACTCCGACGAATTGAATAGGTAGGAGATGCTGAAACAGCAAGAACCTAAAAGATGCTGACCAGCTAGGTGAAGGAATACTTCAAGGGAGTACCGCTCAGAGAGTGCAATACAGGTCGTATTACGTAGGCATACTCTTAACATTGCTATATTCAGGGGTATGAATCGTGCATGCTAGTAGCCCGTACTACTAGTGTCTTTCGAAGGTTACACATCTTATAGTGAAACAATAGAAAAAAAAGGACGTTCATTGTGTCGAAATTTGGTGAAAGACCTGAAGATGTTCCCTTATAAAGTGCTAGCCGATTACAAACTGCTGCCTGCTGACTGTCAAGTATGGGAAACTTACTCCCATACTCTGTTAAACCTGGTTCAAGAGGATGATTTCGTATCCCAAATCATAATGAGCGACGAAGCCCATTTGGACTTAAGTGGTTATGTGAAAAACAAAATTTGAGTTTCTGGAACACGAAGAATTCACATGAAATGCACGAAGAACCATTGCATCTCCTCAAGGTGACTGTTGGGTGCGGCATTTACTGTGAAAAAGTGAATGGCCCTTATTTGTTTGAGGTCGCCGGCAGCCCTACCGTAAGCGTAACTCGTGAGCTCTACAGACAGATGTTAAACGAGTTTTTTTGGCGTAAGTTTCTGAATTATATCTCGAGCAGTATTGGTTCCAGCAGGCATGTGATCTGCCGTTTTGGCAATTTGAACTAGCCGGCCAAATCACCAGACTTCTTCCTTTAGAGGTTTTTGAAATCACGCATATACCACAACAAACCACAAGCCTTGCAAGTTTTAAAGGCCAACATTAAAGAAGAAATCACCAATTAGGAGCCAGATGTTTTGCGTTCAAAAATTCAAAACAACGTATAACGAGCATACAGGTGCAGCAAATCAAGAGGTAGTCACTTGACTGATATCGTTTCTTCAACTAAATGTCATCAATTTTACACCTTCACGCAAACTTTTCATAAAAACAGAACCCCAATGGCAGCCAATTCACATTTTAACATGACTATTGCACATATATATGAGGCTAAAGCCTTGTTCTCTAAGACATCCTCTGACGTCAAATCCGTAGACGAATAAACTTCGCGACTGCTCTTCTTGCCACTCCCGTTGTTTGTAACAATCTCTACACGTATCATAGTTTTTCATTTTCTTTTCTTTCGATCAATTTCACTGCACTTCTTGGATGCCGGTTATGTGTGCTTTGTAGCAGTCCTGCTAGTTGTTTTGCTGGACCTGGTCTATTAAGGATGCAAGATCCTTTGTCTTTTAATCGTACTGAAGGGTCATCAACAGTGAATCCGTCATTATCTTAGGCTGTTTACTGGTTCGTTACATTTTTACATTTCGGACCTATAACGGCATAAGCCAGTCAACGAATGAGGATTTATTAAATTTTTACTGGAGACCACCTCTTGAAGTAAGCACTACTCTATGAACTTAATTGTTATGCAACAAAAGGAAGAGATGATAGCCAGTTCCTTTCTGCAAACATTTGCTTTTTATGCAGCAACTGTCCTTAAAAGCGACGTTCAAAAGTCTGGAAAATGGTGATAATGTTATTCTTTGTGTATTTAGCTTTGTATAAAATATGACACATTGGATGGTAAGCCCGCATTAGGTACATCTCGTAGCCAGTCATTTAATTCTCATTCGAGTCTCATTATCATTAATGTTGCTACTTATTTTTAAGGCAAACCTGTGGCAACACTGGCGACAACTATATCGTGAGGCTAACATCACAGCTACTGTTTGTTTGAATAGGCAAAAAATCACGGGGAGTACGGATTAAATACGCGCGCACAATAAAACAGCCGTAAGTGGCAATTTTCGAAATCCTCATGACTCGCGGGGATGCAACCTTTAATCCGTGTACATGAAGTTTATGTCGCTTCGCTTTTGTCTGCCTGTGTTGGTGGGTTGCTTTGCCCTATGCACACGTTTCATTATCGTCGCCATCATTTTTCGCAATATCCTTGCGCGCAGCCAATAATAAATATTCTGCCCAGAGAGCTTTCCTTTTTGTTTTCAAAGCCAATGCCAAAGGACTACACGCGAATATGTATACGTATATGCATTTTAGCAACAACAAACGAATCCCTTATTGCACGCTTTTGCAATAAATTATCCTGGCAATGCTCTCTGTGTGTATTTGTGTTCCGGTTGATGGAAAACAATGCAAACGCAATCTGATGGCGGGAAGCAACAATTGCCGAATGTTCTACGTCCTTTGTTTTTTGTTGTTGTATTATGTTCTTCACCATTGTGGTGGCTAAATTACATTTTCGTTCTTTCCTGACCCAGATGATAGGGTCGACAACGGGATGTGTTCTCGAGGAAAAGGCACTTGCAGCCAATTTCTGGCCATTTAATCAACAAAAAAGGATATGACACGAGGATTTGGTTTTCATTCCCATTTTTCATCGTGTGATGCAACCAAAGCCAATGAATGGCAGACGACGACGACGGTGACGACAAACCAACAACCGGCGACGTCCTTATTTCATTGTTATGCAATGTCTATACGACGATCCCCAGAGTCAAATGTGACGCGTGTCATGACATTACCATGGTGATGACTGTGTCGCACGTTGCACAGGATACTATATTTGCCAAATTCGCAATATTCGTGTATGCGTGTAGGCGATGGTAGTAAAAAGTGAGTTCCTTTTGACTGCCATGTCAGCCACTTTGCAAGGAATATTTCAAACAAATAAAAATAAAGTAAAAGTTGTGCTGGGGGTTACCTAGTCCCCGCGGAATGAGGGTGCACCATCATATCTTCATTCGTGCACATTGCAGGCGTTCTTATTAAAAATTCTGAACAGGTTCATGGGATCGGAAAGAAATGACTGACGACGCAGATGAACTCCTCTTGCCACTGGGAATGGTTTCGTTAATCAAAACTAAGTTCCCCTTGCAGCGGTGGAAGGTGGTTGGTTTGAGTCACTTATTTGATTATATCTAAGAACTTATTTTACAGAAGAGATACAATTTTATTAAGTACTCATGCACTGGGACTAAAAATGCTTGTGAGAGACTTGCAATGAAGCAAAAAGCATCGATTGACTAAAAGATAAGGGGGTTAACAGTATTCTAGTATTCAGCGGCATCTTACTGTGACCTGTAATACTAGTAGGACTAGTGAATTTAGCCTTGCGACTGCGACTAGTGGAGTCTTGTATTTTCTCTATTCTCGTAACTTCTATCGTGTCGAAAACTTCTCTACATGGCTACAAGCCCAAGCGGCTTGGAGGTTTTCGGCTGAACATGTCAAATCCAAGGAAGTTTGCTATTCACGAAGACATTCAAGTAGTTGGCTTCGTTGGTGAAATGGATGGTGGTACCTCTAAGCACTAGATGAGTCTTACCGCTTAGCTTTCTACTTCTCATAATCTTACAGGATCTTTGGCATTAGTAGGAATAGGTATATCGCATCTGTGACAGAAGATACATCCCCAAAGCAGCTTACCGCGCATGAAGACGTCAGACTGGTGAGACTTAAACCAGACTAGCAGTGACGATTTTCTTCAGACTTACCAGGTACAGAGCAATACCTCATCGTAGCATAATTAGTGCCAGGCGAGTTGAAACTAAAAATGCAAGCAACTGCGTATTTGATACTTTTATCTGTCGCCACTACCAATGACAGATACCAGCTAGGGTTTGCTACGTATTTTGTATGAGCACAGGTTCATTATTAGAAGCTGCCTGTGAGTTGGGAAGTGGGATTCAAACATGATTCAAGAAGTTTCTGCTTTCGACACAGTGTAGGCGCTCAGACTAGCTCAGGTCCCTCTTTCGATTACTTTAAAGAGTCAGCAAATTGCTTTGAGAATGTATCCACTACATCAGATATATCAAAAGAAGGAGTATTGGGTGCCTTCTACGACGTCACTTTTGACGAAATAAGGAATTTGGTTAGGCAACAAGTAGTATCGGGAACTTTATGGAATAAAGCAATACTTTAAGAATGCCAAATGCGAGATTAAATTATGATTGCTCGCAGGTCAAGGTCCTGTCTTCGAATGCTTGTCGACAGTCAGATTTTAACATGCTGGGCGATTGGCGACTAAACTAAATGTTTAGAAATCCTCTCAGGCCTGAAGCTGCTCCTCTTCACTAAATGGAGGTAGCTGACTAGCTTTACAACAATTGTAACAAAGTTTCCCTCTTTCTCCTAAACATGTGGGGTCACTACTAAGCTGTCCGAGCAAAAGGGAGCTATCGCTAAACATTGGTCTTGGTACCGAGGAGGTTCCACTGAACTTAGACTTCTATGAAATGAAATAAGTATTCACGCAAATACGTGCTGCTTTCACCAAACTCAAAAATAAATAGCTGGCATGGTAAGGGATTGGTAGAGCAAACTTTTCGTCCTTCGGGTTAGGAGTTTTGAACCCAATTGTTCATTATCAGACGGAATTACCAACGATTTCCTAGGGTAATTCTTCGGTATTTCTTCGTCGGATTTCCACTAGGGTGCCACTCAGGGAGTTTCCGTCTACTTCAAGGTAGGTAGACTCCTTAACTGTCTTGAAATTGTTACTATCAATTTGTTAGTGAGGTTTTTTCCTAGGCGGTGGACAGACGCTCGTTTGTTTGTTGATAGCATATACTTAGTCTTGTCCTCGTTTACTTCAAGGCCAACAAATTTCGCCGTGAAAGCCTCTATCAGGTCATACTGATAACGACCGAAGATATCAATATCGCCCGCATATTCAGTAACTGAAAGAACCTTTTGAAGATAGTGCCCTCCGTGCTGACACCTGCACAGCGTGCTATCTACTCCAGAACAAAATTTAAAAAGTCACATAAGAGCGCATCTCCTTGCCAAAATCCGGTTCACGGTTGAGAGGAGATACATCTAAGTTTCACATTGCAGCGCGTGTTTTTAAGCGTCACGCCGATATATTTTGATCAGTTTTGCCGAGATCCCGAATTCGGCCCTCGCCGTATGACGATGAATACTATCATATGCCACCTTGAAGTCGCTCAATAAGTAGTGAGTTTCGACCTAATATTCGTTGGTCTTTACCAGAGAATTTGTCTAATTCATTCTTTATTGACTGGATGTGGGTTCTCTTCTTGCCCTATCACTATCTCTTCTCACTATCACTCTCTTCTCCTGGCTCGATACTCTTCCCTCGCTGCCGTTGTTGTGTGCTGCAGCATTTTCTCATATAAGGCTACCTCCTTAATGATGTCTCAATACTAGCACCACTGATTGTTGGCATTGGGGGTGAGTGACTGCACAGTGGAGATTTTCTCACTTCGGAGCTCCCTGTAGACTCTGGCTGCTCCTCATGTGCTTAGGCGTCTAACATAGAATTTCTTCTCGTTGGACATTCGAGCTCTGAACTTAGCCGCAAAAAGAAAGTGGTCAGAGTCGACGTTTGGCCTTCGGAATGTGCCTTACATCGGTTAGCATATGGTCGATTTATTCGGTTCGACCGTCTGGAGAACACCAGGTATCTGTGTTATCCCCATATTGCGAGCTGCTACAAAATCGATTAGTCGGTAGCCGTTGTCTGTTGTTGAAGTTTTCCTTTCCGACTTTAGCATTGAAATCCTCGAGCATAGTTTTAACACCATACTCCGGACAGGCACCGTGGGCTTCATCCATGAACTCATTAAATTCCTCCTTGATAGGGTCTTTAACCTCGTCGGTAGCTGCCTGTGCACATATTAGGCTTATGTTTTGGAAGGTGCTTTTGATGCAGATCACAGCCAGGTGATTACTTATTGGATTAAAGTTTATGACTTTTTCCCTAAGCCGATTTCCCACGACGAATCCGCATCCAAATAGATGCAAACTTTTGTGGCAGCTGTATTAAATGTCGGAATTGTTCCTTTTCATCTTATCTGATTCTATCTATCGTATCTCCTCGATGGCGGTAATATCTGCCTTGTACCGCGTGGGGACAGATTCAAGTGAGTGAGTGAGTGACACCTGGGATGCACAGTATTCATACATTCTAGGTACATTCTCTCAAATCGTCGTCCACTGACACTCCAGGTCTAGTTGCCATTTGAGGATATTCATTATCCGATGCTGGTTGTGTCTTTCTCCAAACCAAGCCCTTGTTTTGGTCTTAGGAAAGTAGGCCAGATACACGCTCTACCAGTATTTTGTGCAAATGTCCAAATATCGTTTAATCTCATCAGTTGTATCGTTGATTCCGTCTAAATGTATGTATAATCCATCTTTTTTATGTCTATGTTTCATACCAAGGCATGGGGCGCCAACAACCACTGATCAAAAACATAATCTGAGGGTTAAAGCACACTTCAGAGCTTTTCTAGAGAAATAGATATCAGATCGATTGTCCCATGCGAACCCAGACCCACCGAAGTATCGAAGTGCTTAAGTAGATTTAGTAGTAGAGCACGTGTCGTTAGAAGATAGCCTATATTTCGTCAATATGGTAACATGTATATTGTATTTAAATCTGATCCACGGCTAGGCGGTCATTACTCTTCTATTTACTGTATCCTTGGTAGCTTTATTAACATGGTTGTTGACAACAGCTTTGAAGTATATTTATTACCTGATCCGAAATTTCTAACAATATTAAGCAGAACTGTCTCAATTTCCGTTTCCTCCTCCTTTTTCAATTTGCAAAACTCTAGGCTAAGCATCTATACGTCTTGAGTACCTCCCGAAGGACAAATGAATCCAACATTCACTGACATATGAGGGGTTACAACTAGCAAACAATAATTCTTGCTTCGTGGTCTAATAGTCACTTACGTTTGTTTCGGTTTGTTGACTCTATTCACTTAGAGGCACCTTACTTGCCCATGTCAGAGTTGATTGTTTCCCAAAAGATTGAGTGTTTGCTATTGAAGTAGTCTTATTACATCAGGCTTAGAAGAAATTGATAGTTTTAAACCTAAACTGGAGTTTAGTAGGAGATTAGCGTTCAAAAAATGTTAGCAGGCTTCTCACCCAAGAATACTCTCTTCTAGATAAAGTGAGGTTGACAATTTCAAATATTAGCTATGATGAATCCAATACCGTAATCACTCTCTGAGTTATCCTGAAGAAACAGGTGAAAAAGCCCACTTATGACGTTGAGTAGCAGGTCCTTATTCCAGTATTCTGCACAGTGAGTTGTATATTATTTTTCATTTTACCCGCTGTTCATTGATTTTACAAGTATAAGGCACTCACAAGTATAAGGATTTTTTCCGAGAAGATGGAAGACAGAATCTGTCCACCCCGTCTCTACAAAAAAGGTTAATCTTCTTCTCTCCACTCCTACCCATTACACTTACGTCCCTTCCTTTCAAGGCCATGGAAGCTCTGGTAAACCATTAGCTCGTGAAATATATCGAAACACGTCAACTTCTCAATAGCCGGCGGTACGATTAGAAATAGGCCCACTCTATCTAACCATGCTAATCTATCGAAATCAAGATAGTTGCACTTGATATTTGTAAAGCATTGACAGAGTTTGACATCAGGCTCTTATGTCGAAAATGCGTGCATTTGGAATTGATAAACCTCTTCTTCAATGGATTAGAAATTACATATCGCCACGTTAGATCTTATTTACTTTAAACGGTTTCAATAAACTCTGGTGTGCCCCAGGGTTGCGTTCTTTTTCCGATATTCTTTCTAATTTTCATCTTCTTTTCCGCTACAGCTACTTTAGATATTCGTTCCCTAGCAGCATAGCGTATTTTAAGCTCATTAAATTCTGATGTTAACAGAATTTTATTTTTTTTTTCAAAATAAGTGTAAGCGTGTCAGTGTAAGCGTAAGCCAGGAGCGATGGGTACAGGCTTACATTATTGATGTTTTCTGCGGAAAAATGGTTCTTTTTGCTAGAAAACGTATTCTCATTATATATATTTTCAATTCATATGGTTTTCCAGAAGAAGAAAGAAGTTCTCGATTATTTAGAAGAGATTTGCTCAAATGATGGAAATGGTCTTTCAAGCAGTCGCATGCCTTGTATATTAAACCACCAGAGAATGACGGGGATTTGAGTGAAGAAGACGATGCTGATGATCAAGGAGGCGGTATTCCAGACAATTTTTGTCCAGTTGAGATCGGGTCTAGCGTTGACGTTTGAAAATGGCCAACGTATTGAGGACTTTGATGCGCCCGTAGCGGTTGCGTCGTGTTCAGCAATCTACCTCCAGCTGTCCCTTGCCAGCATCCAATAAGAATACAACGTTCACTTGGTCAAAAGATGAGTCCTGCGCAATGATACCGATTTTCCCACAACCCAATTACGAGGACTGTCATAATTTGAAAGCACACGAGCAACTTGAAAAATTTATAGATTATGACTTGCTTCAGCACATTTGCGATTGTTCGGAAGTATATGCCACTTACCAGGAAAAGAAAATTCCTAAAATTACCGTTAAAGGTGCGTGGTTATGTTTTTTTCCCTCCTAAGTACACCTAAGAACTGATATTTCTTTCCAGAGCTTCACGTTTTTATTGGGATTTTGCTTGTTAGTGGCTACACAGGGCAAAATAGTTACAGATCCATATGGAGTAATGACAACGATTTACGTAATGATATGGTATATAACAGCATGCGTCGAAACCGCCTTGAGGATATATTGCAGTGTCTGCACTTTGAGCCAAAAATGCATGCGATACAAAACGTCTCTGATAAATTATGGAAATTACGACCCATGTTGGAACATTTCCACCCCGTACAGCATTTATCGGATACAAGCAGTTCATAAAGGGAAAACCTATACGCTTTGGTTATAAGGTGTGGTTATTATGTACTCCCACCGGGTATGTGATAAATGTCGAAGTATATCAAGGGAAAAATCCGCGATCAAACTCATTGTACGAGGAACGATTCGGCAAATGTTCCGCTCTGTGAGAACATTCAACAATTGCCGTTTTCATTCTACTTTGACAATTTGCTCACGAGTTTTCCTTTGTTGGCTTATTTAAAAAATCTCGGCTATAATGGAACCGGTATAAGCCGTGAGAATCGAATAGATGTCCACTTCCTCACAAAAAAGCATTGAAAGCAAGGCCACGCGGCTACTACGAGTCCATCAAAATGAATGAGACTGGGATTCGCCTTACAAAATGGATTGATAATTCCGTTGTCTGCATGTTATCCACTGCTTTCGGAACCACACCAATATCTGTAGCATCTCGCTATTCCAAAGGAGCTCAGAAAAAATTGGGAGTCCCTCGCCCGTGTACTGTGGCCGAATATAATAAGTTCATGAGTGGTGTCGATCGATTCGACTAGAATCTTTCTACGCACCGTATCGCATATCGTGGAAAGAAGTAGTGGAGCTGCATTTTTACATGGCTAATCGATGCATGCGCGCAAAATGCATGGCAATCTCATGCCATGATCATGCCGATCCTACCTGGCATGTCGATCCAGGTATGTCACAGCTACTGATCAAGCGTGAAATTGCAATCTATTACTGCAAACATTTCGGTGATCCACCAAAGTCGCACAGTAGTGTAATAAGCCAAAAACGTCGTTCTGAAGCTAGTACATTAGGAAGTACTTTTCGCTATGACCAAACAAATCACCTGGTCGTTCCTTTGGAAAAAAAGACGCTTTGATGGAGACCTGTGTAGTTCGATTGTCCAAACTGCTTGCTCAAAGTGTGATATGGGTTTTTGCTTGAAATGCTTTAAGCCTTTTCATACTGCAGACTTATAATTAATTCTGAAACCAATCATTTAATCATAGAAATAAATAAAATAATATGAATTCATTCCGTTTTACTCAATAAGCTTATAGCTTTTATAGACTTGTACCCTATCGCTCCTGGCGTTTCCATATGGCAATAGGACATTTTGAGAATATAAGGAAATTTATTAAGATTTTAATGATACAGTTTATCTATCTTTTCTCTAATATAAGTGTATCTAAATTTTTTTTTAAAAAATTTAACGAAAAATTAACGTTCAGGAGGATTCGGGTTAACATACCATGCCCGAATTGTAGCTTCCAACATTCCAAAGTAATTACAGCCTATCGCGAAGCAATGTTGATGAGTCCTTTATATGGGAACTCCAGATATTTGGCAGAATCAAGCTAACAGTAATCTTTTACTTATTTGTCAAGACCATCTTGATCTTTCTTAGCACTCTTATCTTCTTAAAGACGTGATGAAGGATAGTTTGAATACGACGAACACGGCTTACGTCGAATGCTAGAAGAGGTTTAAAATATAAGACTAGACTCAGCCTTCTTTTGGAACATGCACCTCTTCATGTTTATTCCATCATACTTGTATAGCAGGTAGCTTTACGGAGACTAAAAACTGATTGCCTGCGACGTAAACGGCACCGATAACTAGATATGACTCACAGTGCCTGTTACCATAGCAGATAGAAAAGTGCAAACCCTAAGGTCATATGCAAGGACTAGGTCCTAGACAGAACAATGGCTAACTTCTTAGTTTCCGTAATGTTTAGCTGCCTGAATATTATTTTGCAACACAAAATCTAAACCTAATGCAGGGCCTACGATTAAAATGTTAGGGCAAAGCAAAGCAAAGTAACTATTTTCTACATCTTGTTGTCCCATCTTTAGTGCTTCAAGTGAAATAAACTAGGACGATATAGCTCCAATCTAAGTTTCAAAGTTAAGAGCCTGCCATAGGTAGCTCGGCGATACTAACTATATGGTGACAGAATTTGTTTTTGCTATGAACGGTTTCTTCAGAAATTCTGCCTCCATAGGATTAAATTTGAAATGTTAAATGAACTCTCTTTCATTCAATCGACAGATGTAAGTTACACAGAAGGACTAGCAGAAGCTATCTGGAAAACTCACCATTGTAAGAGGCTTCTAGGAGATGTCAACTTGTAATCACATATGCAGATTATTGGAAAGGTGTAACTTTCTACCAAAAGTAGAAAAAAATGCAAACCAAACCAACAAACGCAAATTTCAAAGAAATCTCTAAGAGATTTCTATAATGGTTTTCTAAATAAAGCTTGAAATAGCTTCATTAACCATATGGTACTCCAAAGAACATTTCATCCAATTACTCCCCGTAACAGCTGAGAATATCTGGGTCAATTAAAGAGCTGACAACAGTTCAAAAAATCTCTTATTACCACCGTTTAAATCTTTTACCATAACTTGCACGTTCTCAGTGTCCTCATGGTGCCTCCATCTCTCCCTCCAATATTCTTGATATAATTAAAAGATAAATAAAAACACTCAGCTTCCGTTGCTGCTTCAATAATTCTGTCAACGCGTCCCTCACACCAATAATACGGAACGCCAATAAAATTCACCAAATGGACTCAATTATTTGCGCCCGAAAAAATCAACATTTCCATGGAATTTCCTTCATTTTCCTTTCCATAAATGGTCAAGATGACAAAATTAATTATTTTTCCACTTCCTTTTATCAATTTAATTACGTCCCATACCATATATATCTATACGTAGTCGTTTCGTACATGTATGCATACATACTCGTACTCTGTTGTACCGCTATCGTTACTCTTTAGCCGTTCTCTGCTGACAAAAGACTCATTCAACTTTCGACATTCATTGAGTGGAAGAAAAATCCCAAAATACCACACCACTAGGCAATTCTTCATATCCTTGCAAACAAGTCAAGTGCAAAAAATAAATATATTCTCGCATTCCCCTTTCTTCATAACCACCCATTTACCGCCCGTTCGACCTTGTTTTTCTTCCAAAAAGAAAAAAAAAATAAAAATAAAAATAAAAATTCCAAAATTCTACATTCCATTCAGGATCAGGAAACTCGTTGTATTCGGCATACACATACATACACTAGTACAGTCGCCCACTATCCATTCGTTTGAGAGTAAAACACAAACCGCAATTCCTGATTGTATCCTTATAAATCAATTCAGCCGGCACAGGGAGCCGAATATCCTTTTAGTTTCACATCATGTGCTCTGAATTAAAAATTAGCCCACAATAGAATGAAGGATGATTCCTTAGGTTCGTTTCTTCCTTTAAGTTGACTGCTGCTACTTCGTCTTCTTCGTTGTGGTGCTCTTTCTCGTCCTTCAGCTTCTGCGACTTTTGCCTGCTGCTTTAGATTCTTCTGTTTGAGACGGATACCGAAATTTATTGTGCAACCAAGGAAAAGCATTATTCGGATACATATGAGTAGTTTGAGTATGGTATCTCTATACCTAATATGGCATTATCCTTAAAGAAATACACACTCGTACCCGGGTCTTGTGTGTTAAGGAAACCTCAGTAAATCTTTTGCGGTGTACGATCCTCTATTATCCTTTAAATTATATGGCTTTACGTTTTTCAAAAAAAAAAAAAAAATAAATAAATAAATAAATAAAAATTACCCAAAAGAACCTCAAACAACTCTAGAATAGTTATGGTACATAGATGCCAGTCAAAGTGATATGCATGCAACAAGGATAACAAAAATAAAACATAAAGTTCAGTCAGACGTTAAGGAGTAAAATTATCAAAGAATGCCTAGGTGATTGAGACGTTTATCTTTATACTGATTCAAGGTTTTCAGTTGTCGATTCTTGGTTATTTCTTGTTTGGTCTATGGTTTGGTATGGGTACTAGGGGTATGTTTTCTTTGTATCTCCAGGCATGTGTATTACCATTTTCCTTGGGTGGTGTACTAACATATGTGGTATTTTCTCAAGAATTAGCACACAAATAGCAATCAAATATGAGAGAAAGGAAGAAAAAAAAAAAAAAAAAAAAAACAAGAAAACAACGCATGACTAACTAGCTAAAGAGATACTTGATCCTTTTTTTCCCTCTGAAATTGAACTATAATAATGTATTCCGTCGTCATTGGCAAGGACGAACATACATTTTTTCAAAATTAATGTATCCTTGTTGATGGTAATACGAGATGAATGAAGTGTGTAAGGTTACTAAAACATTGGTAAATTATTTGCTATTTAAGGAGCTCTACATAGTTGTTGGAAAATATCCTTCCTTATTCCTGATTCATGGACATAAATAGAGTATCGGATTTCATCCTGTTGAAAACAGGCGGAGTTTTCTTAAATTTCAATTATTTATGGTGAAAACACCCGAGTAGTCGTTCATGTGATAGAGAGGATGGCAACAGACGTAGCCAACAGTTGAGGAAGTCATAAATCGATTAAAGGTTGGGGTCACCGAAGGTTTGACATGTACGAGTTTGTGAAGCAACTGTTGACGGCAGTTGGAGCAGTAAGATTGTCATGTCACAGATGCTTAATCCATGTCCTTGGAATCTTTTTTAATTTCTTAATTTTTTATGTCTTCTGTACATTGGGTGAGGGTAGATGCCCTGACGGGAGGCAAGCAACTCGAAACACCTACGAATCCATGAGTTGAAATATGAGTGTTATGTTCTATCTTTAAAATCTCTTCAAATATTTCGTAGAACTACGAGTAAAAATATCGCACTCTATACCTAATGTTTGGTAGGTGATTTTGCTAGGACATATGCAATAGTCTTTTACAACTTTGTATTGTTTGGGTGCAGCTGGACTCTTCAGGCTCTTCATAATATGTAGTCAACTAAGAACTAAATGACCAGTGGCTGAAGCCTGACGAACTAGTGAAAAGGTATACAAAGCTAAGCAGATGAAAATAGAGAAAAAGTTTCTATAAATTTCTTTCCAAAGTAACCAGGACTTTTTAAAATTAGCTATTTCTTCTGAGGCCATCTACTGGTACATGCATTGGAGTAAATCCTTAACTGAAGTGTTATCAGAACTTCATAACATTTGGATGAATAGAAGCGGAGTTATTGTGTCTAAAATAGCAATATGTTTATGTCATCAGAACAAAAATGAATGACGACCACAAAATCCTCTGAAGTCAACGTTCTAGTAAGCGTGGTGTTTTGAACTTGATCCAGAAATTAAGCCTCAAAATGTTGAATACAAGGCGCCAGACGATATAAAATCCAAAAAAAAAAAAAAATAAATGTTTGGAGAATTCAAAAGTTAAGACAATGTTGATTGGTGATTTTAAGCATTTGGTGCATCGTATTCGAACAGGAAGTTGGCGATTGTTGTACGATAATGCGTCATCTCATCCATCGACATTTGTGACCAATTTTTTTTACTAAAAGGAAAGCGATGCTTAAACGTAGAAGCCACCAAAAACTAAAAATTCTTAAATGTCCCGAAGAAAGTTAAAAATAAAGTAAAAGTTGTTGGTCGTACTTCAAAAACATCAGAAATTCTGCCTGACAAGGTCAATTTGCTTGCTGCACACGTTGCTGCCTACACTTCCAGATTGTGCTTAGTCTCCGCGATCATCAATGGGACGAATCGACATTTGCACTCGTGTGGTAGCAAGAGTATTTAAAGATCTCAACATATACAAATCAGCTGATCCAGATAATGTGTATGGTTCCTCTTCTTCTGAAAGGGTGTTCTTTCACAAATGCAAAACGGCTGCGTTAGCTCTTTCATCCATCTTACTCTTTAGAACTCTTGCCAAGAAGATGGAAAACAGCATTTGTTCCTTAAGAAAGCATATCTTCCTCTCTCTATCTTCCTACAAAGTATATTTCCACCGAGTTATAATCACAAACAAAACACAAACACTGACGATGCGTGCTCTCCTAAACAGCTTATTATTAAAAATGTTAAAACCATCAAACGTGGGCTGTTTGATGAGTACCCGGATTGGAAGATAAATGGCGCTACTGAGCCAACACGAGTATACCCTCAATCAGTACAAGGTGGAGCGAAAAGTAACCTCCTTGACTGCCAGAATGCGCTGTTACTGCAAAAAGGTTATGGTGAAGTCGGTTCATATTTACGCTAATGGCTAATGTTACGTCAGATTACGCCGTCAGATATTGCTTTCGGGAGTTTCGTGGTGGCCGCAACTCCACTACCGATCAAGTCTGCAGCGGCAGGCCCCCCGATGCTGTTACAGATGATAATGTCAAAAAAATACATGAAATGGTGTTGACTGACCGAAAAGTGAAGGTGCGTGAGCTAGCAGATACCACAAAGATTAGTTCTGAGCGCACACGCCATATTTTTGGCAATATTCTGGACTGAAGCCGGTACGAGTGTTCCGAAGCGGCTGAGGGAAGATCGATGGGTCGGAAAAGTTATGGCGTCGGTTTTCTGGGATTATCATGGGATACCCTTCGGGGACTACCTCGACAAACGAAAAACCATCAACGCGAGTATAACTGTGCATTATTTGAGCGATTGAAGTCCGAAATCGCTGTAAAACGGCCTCACATGAAGCGAAAAAAAAAATTTGTTTATGCAAGACAATGGACCGGCGCACAAGAGCATCGCAACCATGGCTAAAATCATTGACTTATGGCTCCAATGCCTTCGCATGCACCGTATTCACTCGATTTAGCTCCCTCGGACTATTATCTCTTCTCAAACCTCAAAAGATGGCTCATCAATAAAAAAATCAGCTGACACGAGGAAATCATCGACGCCACGGAGGAGTATTTTGCAGACCTTCCGAAAAATTACTTTTCGGACGGGATCAAGAAGTTGGAAAATCACTTTTTCGAGGTAGTCTACGAAGAGCATGCCATGACAATCGAAGAAAACCGACGCCATAACCTCAGCCGCTTCGGAGCACTCGTGCCGGCTTCAGTCCATTGCAGGGCACTCATTATATTCTCCGGTGTGCAACAGTTTCCAATCGACTTCAAAAGTCCGCCCGATTCCGCATCAGCAAGTCCAAACACTCTTTCGAAGTGCTCTCGCGTTCGTGTTTTTGGTCAGGAGTGAGTATGCGCTATAGCACCCAGCGGCAGGATAACTTTTTCATATGCAGAATATTGCCCAAAATATGGAGTGTGCGCTCAGTACTAATCTTTGTGGTATCTCCTAGCTCGCCCAAATTCACTTTCCGGTCAGCCAACACCATTTATTTTTTTGAAGTTGTCCTCTGTAACCGCATCAGAGGGCCTGCCGCTGCGGACTTGATCAGTAGTCGAGTTGCGGCCACCATGAAACTCTCGAAACCAATATCTGACGGTGTAATCTGACGGAGCATTAGCCCCATAATATTTATCCAACTTTTCTTTCGTTTCCTTCGCCGTTTTGCCTCTCAAAAAATAATGTTTCATGAGAGAACGAAATCGTTTTTGTCCATACTTAACATGATGCCAAAAACGCCAGCAACAATCGGCTGTCAAAACAAAACTAAAGACAGTATCGCACTGAAATTTGACATGTCTGCCTAAATATGAACGGACTTCAAGGCATCATAACCTTTTTTGCAATAGCAGCGCATTCTGGCAGTAAAGGAGGTTACTTTTCACTTCACCTAGTAAATACGAGAATATCCAATGCAAGCGATCATGGTCAAAGGCCGGTAACCGACCACAAACGTCTTCGAAGCCTGGATTGACGATAAGCAAGGTTATGTCGAGTGTTTGTTGGGATTGGAAGGGAATTGTCTATTATGAGCTGCTAGAACGTGGCGAACTGGTCAATTCCATCTTGTGCATAATTTCACCGTTTAAGTAAAGCTATCAAGAAAGAGCGACGAGACCAGTTGTCCCCCCACATAACAATGCTAGGCCACACACAACTATGATGACCCGGAACAAACTCACAGAGCTTGGTTGGAAAGTTTTGATGCATCCATCGTATATTGCGGACCTTGCACCCTCTTGTTTCGGTCTTTGCAAAACTCTCTTCATGGTAAAAAATTGGCCGACCGAAGAGCCGCTAAAAATCACTAGGCCAAGTTTTTCGCTGATAAACCACGGAAGTTCTACACTGATAGAATTATGAAGCTACCCGGAAAATGGTAAAATTGATTGAATTTGGTTTTTAATAAAGAAATTTTTTTTTTCAAAAATGTACCAAAAAACCCCGGAGACTCTTTTATATGACATGTTATTTACTGTTAGATTTATATTTGCAACAGAACTTATGGCAGGACTTGGTAGCCCCTTTTCAACTAGAGACCCTTTTTCCAGCAGTACTTTTAACTCTCCATATAGTACGACTTTTGTTGGCCCGAAAAATATTCCTCTACGGCGGCGATGACTTCCCCGTTCGACCCGTACTTCTTTCCGGAGAGCGATCTTTTAAGGTTTGGAAACAAAAAGAAGTTGCAGGGAGTCAAATCCGGAGAATAAAGAGGATGGGGGTGCAATTCTTAGTGCAATTCTTAGTGCAATTCGACCAATTTGGCTGTGGCGACTGCAGAGGTGTGAGCCGGTGCATTATCGTGGTGGAAGAGCATTTTTTTCTTCGCCAAAAGTAGTCTTTTTTTTCAAAACGGCCCAATAAATCGACTTATTCTGCTCCTGTGATTGTTTTTCCCTTCCCCAAATAGTCAACGTAGATCATACCTCACGCGTTCCAATAAACGGTGGATATCACTTTTCTGGCATTAGGCACGGTCTTCGACTTCTTTGGAGCACGTTCCCTGGGTAGAACCCATTGTTTCGATAATTCTTTGGTCTCCGGTAGGTACCAATGAGTCCATGCCTCATTGATGGTCACGAAACGACACAGAAACTCCTCCGGATTTCTACTAAAAAGGGCCAAACACATCTTTGATGGGGTCTCACGATTGGGTTTGCTCTCCTCATGCCCAAAATCTCGTTCAGGATATGGCTTACGCATTCGGTTGAGATGCCTGCTATCTCAGCCAACTGGCGAATTTTCACCCGCCGCGCCGGTTCACAAAGACGAGATCATGGATTTTGTTCACTGCTTCCTCTGTGGAAGCACCATTTTGGTGCGGTTGCTCAAAAACCGACGGGCGGCCACAGCGAAACCCTACGAATCAATGGTAAACAGTTGTACGGGATGGGCTTGATTTCCTCGCAGATGTTGCCACTCAAGAACAAGAATCAAATCAAGGAACGATAATGCTCTTATTCCATGGACGCAAAAAACACTTACACGATGTTTTGAAATGGGTGTCAAAACAATGCTAAAGGCCGGATTGTCAAAAAATTTTTACAAGCGAGCTAGGTTATACTCCGTGGCGTCGATGATTTCCTCGCGTGAGCTGAATTTTTTTATTGATGAGCCATCTTTTAAAGTTTGAGAAGAGATAATAGTCCGAGGAAGCCAAATCGGGCGAATACGGTGCATGCGATAGCAGTTGGAGCCATAAGTCATTGATTTTAGCCGTAGTTGCGATGCTCTTGTGCGCCGCTGCATTTTCTTGCAATTTTCGCTTCATGTGAGGCCGTTTTGCAGCGATTTCGGCCTTTAATCGCTCCAATAATGCACAGTAATATTCACTGTTGATGGTTTTTACTGTGCGCTCAGTACTAATCTTTGTGGTATCAGCTAGCTCGCGCACCTTCACTTTCCGGTCAGCCAACACCATTTCATGTATTTTTTTGACATTATTCTCTATAAACGCGTCGGAGGGCCTGCCGCTGCGGACTTGATCGGTAGTGGAGTTTCGAAACTTTCGAAACCTATATTTGACGGTGTAATCTGACGGAGCGTTAGCCCCATAATATTTATCCAACTTTTCTTTTGTTTCCTTCGCCGTTTTGCCTTTCAAAAAATAATGTTTCATGAGAGAACGAAAATCGTTTTTGTTCATACTTAACATGATGCCAAAAACGTCAGCAACAATCAGCTGTCAAAACAAAACTAAAGACAGTATCGCACTGAAATTTGATATGTCTGCCTAAATATGAACGGACTTTAAGGCATCATAACCCTTTTTACAGTAGCGGCGCATTCTGGCAGTCAAGGAGGTTACTTTGCACTCCACCTAGTATGTTAAACATATTGTTAATATGCAGTAAGAAGAATGCATTCTGTCCTTGTATTCGAAATGTTGAATCTGCAAAGAGAAAGGCATTAAAACTATTATTGAGCTAAAATGTATACTTCTTACTCACATGTTCTTAGCCAGTAGTCGACAGTTCCATCCTAAGAATGCTTTTATTGGAACTTTTGTAGTCCATTTATCTCTTCTTGCTTCAGATGTCTTGATTTTTCTTCTTTTGCTGTCCTAGAAAATATAATAAAGGAAATTATTGTACAACATCAAAAATATTTTGCAAGTTATACGAAATTAGAGTTGTAAACATGAGATATGTCCAAATGGGAATTCACAGCGTAATTTTTATATGGGAGACGTCACTTCTCGAATTTTGACATTGTTGACAACTCACACCTTATCCACGAACATGTTCATTCTGTAGGGGTGATCAGGAGAAAACCAGTTTTTTTCCAAAATCTGGAAAGTTTGCCATCTATGTTTAGTTTATCTATGGCAAACTGAAACGAAACTGACTAGTGTTCTTCACTGATCAGTTGATCAGTGCATGTGTTTTGAAGAAAAAGTTAACGGTTCAATTCTCGCCAGCAAATTTGAACGATAAGCGCTGGAAATTGTGAAAAAGTTTCGTCAAACAGCCCTCGTACTTAGTGCTTAAAATGGACTTGAAAATGAACTGGTGTTGTAAGATTGTTGAAAACACTTTACTATAGTCTGGTACAATTGAAGTTACAATACGGGGCCGCATGTGCTCTTAATTCTTTTCTTATTTCCCTTTCAATTGCACAAAACCATACCGTCTGTTTTGTATGGAAAAGGAAGCGTCATTAACTTAGTTTTCCGCTTTTTTAAGTTAAGAAATTCTTCTGTCAAAGCATTTCTACTTCTATAATCTTCAAAATTTTCTTCTTCTTGGATTTGCATTTTATGATGCCTATTTTTCGAAGAAAACCTCGTCGAAATGACCTGGAACTATTTTTTTCCATTAGTGTGTATCCTTTTACACACAAATACGGTACCTTTTCCTTCTGCCTGATAACTATAGCCAATGATATTAATTTATATAGGTGATTCCAATCATATTTTTGTTTATTTCATTTCAATTTTCGAATTTCAAATGTCAACTGTATCCCTGGAGACGGATTTAAAAGTATCGGTAATGATGTAGCAGACTCTGATGTGAAATTTGAGACCGCACTAAAACAGTGATTGCCTTAAAGTACCCGAAACTGATACCGAGTTGAACTAGTTGCATCAACTTCAAAACAAAAACAAAAAAAAAGGCAGACTTGGAAATATTTTGTTATGGAGAAAAGGACTCAATTGTTCTTGAAAGAATTTTCAATTTACAAGTTCTAGCCAGAATCGGTGATTAGGATTAAAAGATTATTTTGCGTTCTTTTTACGAAAGAGTTAATTCAATTTGTCGTCGATCAGTCAAACTTAAAGACTTTTCAATATAACATGGCTATTTGTTCAATTGCCATCTTTGCGACATTATTGAAGCAAATCCGTTTACCTGTTAAATCTTTTTGACACAATGACATGCAGCAGGTGTGAAACAATAAAAAAGGTTCTTACGCTTCAATGATAACGCCGATTTGGAGCCACTTGGAACAAATGGATGCGACAAACTTTTTAAAATAAGACGATGTTTGTAAAAAATAAGTCAACAATACTTATTCCAAAAGTAATACCCACTAACTGCCATCACAAACTGAAACTTACAAGTGGGGTTACGACAACATAATTCTAAGTGGAGTTTCCGGATTCAGTTAGAACTTAAAATTTTTTGCTGGAGAGCACCTGATTTAGGACAGAGCAAACTAAGTGACGAGACTTACATCTTCAGTAGTAATGTCAACACTTAATGGATTCTTTTTAGGACTTGTATCCTGCAAATATGCTGTCACACTTACAGTGTATTGCAAGTAAGCCAAATAGCGTAAAGAAAAACAGTACGGAGATATTCCTGCTCCTTAAGTTGTTGAGGTTTATAACAAATAACATATGTGGATGGCGTTGATTTGCTGGATTCCACGTTTGAGTTATACAGAGTCCCCTTTGCGGTCGAAAAAGTGCCAAAATCGATCACATGATCGTCTTATGCTCACTAAACTTCCTCCTGCTATTATATGCTTTCCAAACTTGCCGTTTTTGGGAACAAAAGCAAAAAAGACAAATCACTTTTGAAAAAACGAGCTATATATGGTATATTGAGTCATTCTAAGTTTTTTATCCCTGTCAAACTCGTCCGTTCAGTCTGCTCTGACAATATCGGTAAGGACTTAACCAAGGTTTTAGACGAGCTGTCATGTGACTTCTTTAACATCATCAGAAAAAGAAGTAGTCCAATGTACTCTTTGTAAAAAAGAAAGATGAATGAGCTCTTCAGTGATAAGGCGCCTACAGTTCCAGCATCCACCACGTCAGCGCCAAGTACCTACAGCCTCATGCGAACATAAACCGGACATTCACAAAGACAGTGCACCGTGGTGTTGTCATCACTTTCGCAGCAAGCATCGTAGGATGTTGTGTCACTTATACAAAGCACATTTAAGGGTTTTGCAAAAGTGTAATGCCCTGTCACGACGCCAGTAAGCAAGCTGCAGTCTTTCCTGCTGAGCGAAACAGAAAGGCCGCTGATTTCCTAGAGACGTCGGGAAGAATTCGTTTGGTCTGCTTAGATCCCGTGGAGCTGTACCATCTGCAGTTGTGCTCATATGATACCCAACTGTCAATGTAAACCTTAACCGAGAACGTAGGTTCGGGTCCTGAAAAACTCTCCTCTGAACCAAGTCTGACAAGTTCATCGGCGATCTCATTTCCCGTGACCTAGGACCCAGACAAGGGTCACTGAACTAAACCTTCCGATTGCGTTCAGTAATCTCTTTCATTCTCGAACGAGCTTGGAAGTCATAAGAGGGTTAGCAAGGCTCTTAGCGAAGCAGATGCAAATGCTATTCCCCTCCAACGGCTCTCCACAATATAGTTCGCTGCCATCAGAATTGCGTAAATTTGGAGTCGACCTCCAAAACTACTACTAGGCACAAAGAAAGTCGATTTCGCATTTTTTCCACATGCCATTGCATCGGACAGCATGTTCATAAGACCGGAGTCATAACACATACAATTTTGCAAGATCATCAAGGCTCGTGCCTTGTTTTACCAAAGACTACATTTTTTTTTTTACAGAAAATGGCTTCGAGAATGCAGCCCATGATATGAATATCAAGGGGAGGGAGATTTATCAATGCGCCTAGAGCGGAACTAGGAGTGCTAAGGAAAGCCCCAATGCACCCGAGACAAGCCGTTCTTTGGAATCTTGTAAAAGCAGCAATCACGTATTATCGCGAGAGCTTATTCCAGCAGACAACCGAGCATAGGATATAATTGGCCTTATCATAGCAGTGTAGATCCACACGACTCTTCTCGGTGACAGGCCGAATGCCCCAGACGGCCGTCAGCGCCTTAGATGCTTTCGACGTAACATGTTTAATCCAGAGAAGTTTTATATCCAGGATGGCACCTATGGAGAATTGGCTGGTTATGCCTTTAAGGACTAGATGAGTCAAACGAGGCAGCTTCCTGCTTCTCATAAAGAGAACAACCTCAGATTGAGAGGTTGCCTGCGCTTTAGAGCAGATATTCGCTAGTCATGATCCAACAGTCAGTATTTCTACATCATCCACGTAAGCTTGTGCATAGACGTTAAAAGTATTGAGAGCGTTGAGCAGAGCGCCGCCTTTCGGACAACCCTTGTTTACACCTGACTCCACATATTGGCCTCGGCCAGCATTCGCACATTCGCTTTTATCCATAAAACTAATGATTCGTCTACGTTGTGTTGTCTGGCCGAGTTACACATGCCGTCAAAAGTTTCGTTGTCGAAAGTACTCCCAACGTCGATGAAAATGCACAAGGCGTATTCCTTCTTGTCGAGTGCGCTTTCAGTTTTACCAACCAGATTCGGAAGAGGACCCTCGCAGGATCTCCCGCGTTGTTAGACGCTTTGCATCGCCAGCACAGGATGCATTCACAAGTCGGTTTTGCCTTCAGCATGAAGGAAGTCAGACTTATTGGTCTGAAACTCTTTTGGAGCGAGTAGTCCTGCTTTCCAATTTTCCATATGAAGGCCATTCTCACTGTTTGCTAGGGTGCAGGAATGTATGCCAGTGCTAGGCTAGCAGTGAATATTTTTTTTCTTCGTTGCTAGCAGAGGGTCTACAACCTTTTGGAACATAACTGAGTACTTACCATCATTTCCAGGCGATTTGAAGCCATCAAAGAAAGCAACAGCATATTTAATGGCCTCATTCGTCATCATGACCTATGATATATATCAGCTACGACTTTTTGTATTATTCAGCTCACTATCAGCTTCGTTGCTAGAAGCTAGTTGTGAGCTGGTTTCGAGTAGGTTACCTGCGAAGTAACACCAAAGCATGAGACAGCCTGGTTGTTCTTCCCCTTTTGGGGACTCCGAAATCCTAATAAGCCTTTTAAAATCTTTTTGCTGTAATCTGTAAAGATTCCAATCTTCCTCCAAATTAGTCTTAAGTGACTAGTGACTTAGAAGTTTTCTAGATTCTTTACGAAGACGTTGCAGGTCTGCGTTCCACCAAGGTGATCTGCAGGATTGCTTACTAACTGGACATGCCATTTCAAAACACTAAATGAGAGTGCCGTTCATGTTCTGAACAGCTTCCTTAAGCTTTTATTTTGTCCTGAGCTTAGAGGAAGCACTAATGTACTTGTCGAGCGCCTACTTAAATCGCGTCCAGTTGGTTTTATGCGGATTCCTCCTCTTTGACAAAGTCGAGACCTCGCATCCGATTCTTAATTCGATGTATGCATAGTCTGATATGGTGGTCTTCGATAGTACCTTCCATCCAATAATCTCCTTAACATATCTCTTGGATAAAGTTAAGTCGATTTCTTGCTGTCTTACTTTTGTAACAAAAGTTAGCTGAAAGCCAACATTGTTGACAGCCAGGTCAGAAGATGATTACCTCTTACGTTGCATTTGCTACTGCCCCAAAAAGTGTCCCATCTTCCTGAAGTCACAATATTTAATGAGTTCTGCCACCGCCTCCGATGGTGGCGGCAGTAACGAATCATAGGGAAAATAAGCAGACGCAACGACGAATTTATGCCATTCTCCGACTTGACAACTTTTTTTTTTAAATGAAAGGCAAACCAATTGAGATATTTCAAAAACTTTATTATTGGCTTAAAGTACAATCAAAACACTTATGAATGGAACTTAACTTCATATGGGCACCGCGGGCACGTTTGCAGCGGCCGATTCGTTGGACCCAATTTTCAACGACTCGGCCACACATATCGGCCGAAACGGCCGCTATTTTGCGTTCAATGTTGGCTCTGAGCTCTTCCAACGTCATGGCGTGTTGGCATAAGCCAATGACTTAACGTAACCCCACATAAAATAGTCAAGCGGCGTTAAATCGCGCTAACGAGGCGGCCAATCGACTGGCCCATATCTTGAGATATAACGCTAACCATACTTACTCTTCAATAAATTGATTTTAGCGTGTGCTGTGTGGCTTGTGGCACCATCCTGTTGAAACCACATATCGTCCAAGTCCATATCTTCCAATTCGGGCCAAAATAATCGGTGATCATGGCGCGATAACGCTAACCATTCACAGTTACGTGACGATCGTTATCGTGGACAAAAAAATATGGCCCAATAACGCCGCCGGCATGCAAACCGCACCAAACAGTTATTTTTTGTGGATGAAGTGGTGATTCATGAAGCACATGTGGGTTTTCACCCGACCAATATCGCATATTTTGCTTATTGACGAACCCATTGAGCCAAAAATGAGCTTCGTCACTGAAGATGACTTTGCGACTCCAAATATCTGTAGAAAATTTTTATAATTTTACTGAGTTTACTGAATAAATTGACAGTGACAGTTTGATGATTAGTGAAAGAGTGCGTTCACAAATTAAATTCAAAGCTGTCAAGTCCCTATTGGAAAATCCTATATTAAGGTATGATATCGATGATATCGACATAATTGAAGAACGTTCGCTGGTATTGAAGCGGGAGCTGCCAAAAAGGGTTAAGTGGCAAATAAAGGCAAAGTCAATGCTGTCAAGAAGAAGGAACACACAACATCGAGGAATTGGACAGAACTTCGTAATCTACAGCTCTTATTTCGATGTTCTTTGAGTAGTAGTAAGGCTCTATC
This sequence comes from Volucella inanis, assembly GCA_907269105.1. Lineage (NCBI taxonomy): Eukaryota > Metazoa > Arthropoda > Insecta > Diptera > Syrphidae > Volucella > Volucella inanis. Next base: position 42,869,888 of record OU026153.1, read on the forward strand.
GTGAAAAACTAAGGAGACTAAATACCTTGTTCATCCCAGTCCTACATTATAACGTAGAAGCATGAAACCTATCGAAATCGGATGAAAATGTCCCCAGTCGTTTCGAGAGAAATCTTCTTCGAAAAATATTCGGTTCCATTCGTATTGACGGGCCTTGGAGAAGAAGATTTAATGACGAACTATACGAGCTATTCAGCGACATTGGCGTAGTCAGAGAACTCAAAACTGAGTACCGGGAGATAGCTTGGACATGCAGAGCGAATTGAAAATATTGTTCTAGCCCGTAGAGTCTTCAAATCTAACCCCATGGGACAACGTAGTAAACGGAAATATCACCTTAGGTGGCGCGCAAAAGTAACGGATGACTTTTTAAACATTTGGTTCTGAGTTGTCAGAAAACACAGAAAATTTGCAAACGTGTCAAATCGCACGATCTAGTCGGCGAATTCACCGGTCCATAACGAGAGATATTTTTCTCACCAAACTTATTTCTGTAGCATGCAGCGCCGTCTTGCTGGAACCACGTTCAACTCGTAAACAAACAAAGTTCAAAATAATTGAACGATAGCGGGATTCATTAAGGGTAACGTTGTTCTCACGGTCATCTCTGAAAAATACGGGCCAACGATTCCACCGAACTATAAACGCATCAAACTGTGCATTTTTCCGGATGCATTGGCAGCTCTTGTATTGCTTAAGGTTGTTTATCGGACCAAATACGCCAGTTTTGTTTATTAACATACAAATTCAAGCAGAAATGAGATTCGTCGTTAAAGACAATTTGGCAAAAAAAAGGATACTTCACCAGCTTTTCTAAGGTTCACTCACCGATAATTCGACATAGTGGCTGATCGTTCGACTTCAGTTCATGCACGAGATGTATTTTGTAGGGTTTTAGACGAAGGTCCTTGCGTAAAGCCTTCCACGTAGTCGAGTAACACAGTCCCAATTGCTGCGAACGGCGACAAAAGGACAAATCGCGGTATTCATTAACGTTGTCGGATATAGCATATACTTAGCTTATTTCATTCTTGCATTCGTTCAATGAAATTTTGTAATCTTTCACCGAGCATGACAAGTAGTTTTTGAGTTGAAATGCATAAGTCACTAGCATAGTCATATCAGAACCACCCGTTACGTACCTAAACGTACATCTAAAAGAAGTCGTCTTCTTCTATCTCGTTCATGAATACCGCTGTTAATGAAAGCTTCATACGGATGCGGAAAATTTTAAAAGAGGATCGAGTATGGAGAGGTACTGCTCTTAGCCTTACCTAACAACCTCAAAACAAAATGAAATTTTTCGTACTTCCATGTCATTCAGGCACCTACATATATAATTTGTTCCTTTCAAGCGAACTAGAGCAACAAAAACGTGGAAACCAATCTGTTGAAAGCAAGATATGTGCAATTGATATTTCAAAACCATCATTCAGTGTTTGTCATCAGACCTTTTCTCGAAAATACGTGCATTTAGATTGAGGATTCTCTCCTTCAATAAATTAGAAACTACATTCGTATTTCGATTGGACAACATTGGACAACATCAAGTGTCATATCGACAAAATAAATACAGGTGTGCCTCTCGGCAGCAATCTGCCTCTGATGCTCTTTTTAATTTTTATCAATAATCTCTTGCCTGCCACTTCTAATGGTGCAGAATAATCAGCTGATGATAGTATATATTAGGTGTGCAACCAAGATCTCTAAGTTCTGTCAATAGATGGTTTCAGCAGTGCTGGTCGATTTTGACGTATCCAAAACGTCATGAACCCAGATTAGACATATGGTAAACAAACCGTTTTGACACATTAGTGGTTTTGTTTTGGCGCCACATACTTTTGTTTGTGTGAAAATGTCTGCTTTTGTGCTAAATAAGCGTGAACGAAGGCCAAAATCTCTCGAAGATGATGAATTGGAGGCATTGCTCGATGATTATCTGTGCCAAACGCAAGAAGAGCTTGCTTCAGCATCAGGAGTTACCCGCTTACCCATTTCCAAGCGATTGCATGCATTGGGAATGATTCAAAAACTAGAAATTTGGGTTCTTTACAATTTAAAGCCAAGGGACGTTTTTCAGCCTGTGAACAACTGCTCCATCGGCAAAAAGGAAGGGTTTTCTTTATCGCATCGCGACGGGTGATGAAAAACGGATTCATTACAGCAACTAAAAGAGAAGAAAGTCATGGGGACTGCCCGTCATGTTTCTATATTGTAGGCTCAGCCGAATATTGGCGCTGTTAGGGTTATGCTGTGTATTTGGTGGAACCAGGTCGGTGTTATGTACTATGAGCTGTTGAATCATGGGAATGGCAACAACTTCAGTTGATGCGACCGAGCTGAGCACTACGACAAAAACGGTCACTATATGAGCGGAGGCATGAAAAAGTAATTCTACAGCATGAAAACGCTCAGCCTCAAGATACTAAACTCGTTAAAACCTACCTGGAAACGTTGAAATGGGAAGTTCCACTCCACGCACCCAGATATATCGCCATCCGATTAATACTTGTTCCGATCGATGCCACATGGTCTGGCTGATCAGCAGTTCCGCTCATATGAAGACATCAAAAAATGGTTTGATTCGGGGATAGCCTTAAAAGATGAACACTTTTACAGTAACGGTATTCGAGCTCTGCTAAAAAGATCGGAAAGAGTTGTAGCTAACGATGGGGAATACTTTGGATGATCCATTTGTAGCAATTTTTTTCACAAAAAAGTAACATTTTCACCAAAGTCATTTTCATTTTCATATCTGGTTTCCAAATTTGTTCCAGGGCTCATGTCTACGATTACCAGTCGTAAAACGAGAACGACAGCGTAGATATGTTAACAGAATAATTTTTAGAGGTTAGTGCTTCCAAAATACAATGATGTCTCCTGCGTTAAAGCGAAATTTTAACACCCATCCATGAAAATTTTACTTAGAATGAACACATATTCATACCTACTTCTGTTATGTGGCGCTATAGGCCGATGTAAAAACGCGCCAAGCCTGTTCAGCTGGCACAATCTTTCGTCGAATACTTCCACTGCTGCATTTCACGTTGTTTGAGTCCACTTTCACATTCGGGCGTCACCTTAGATGCGTTAGTCCTCTGCTGCACCATCATGCGATGTGAGAAACAAAGACTCCCTAAGCCGGAGCTGTGGTTTCCATTCGCTTAACATAAACCAATCATTTTAAACGTTTGATCCAGGGATTGGTTTTTTTTTATAGGCCGTACAATTAGTGGATGAATCTCTTCATATCCCGACAGTCCAAACGATACCGAAAACTCTTCTCTCGAAACGGCTTAGTACATATTTCTTCATAGGTTTTCGATAATGTTGAAGTCTCTGTTATACTATACAACAAGATCGGTATAATAAGGGCCTTGCGAGGGTTATTTGATGAATACCCGGATTAGAAATAAAATATATGTAATCCCTGTCAACTCGATACACTTTTCCCAGCGGTGCTGCAACTTTTTTAACTCCTTCAGCACGGTCTTCGCCTTCTTTGGAGTATGTTCACAGAGTAAAATACATTGCTTCGATTGTTCTTGGTCTTTGGTGTATACCAATTAATCCATGTCTTACTAACGCTCACGAAATGATACAAAAACTCTTCCAGATTTCGATTCAACAGAGCCAAGCACGTCTTTGAGTAAACGCGCATCCATCACGCAGACGGCTTTCTCATGCTTAAAATCTTGTGCAGGATTTAGCTAACGCATTCAGTTGAGATGCCTGCTGTCTCAGCCAACTCACGAATTTGCACTCGGCGGTCCACCAACACGAGATCATGGATTTTGTGCACTTTTTCCTCTGTGGCAACCGTTTTTGGGTCACCTGGGTGCGGTTCATCAAAAACCGACGTGCGGCCAGAGCGAAACTCTGCGAACCAATGGTAAACGATGGTACGGGAATGTGAATGAGTTCCATACACATGATCGAGAATGGGCTTAATTTTCTCGGTTTTTCCACTCAAAAACAGAAATCGGATGACCAAGCGATACTGCTCTTTTTGCATGGTCGCGAAAAACACTAACACGATGTTTGGGTGTCGAAACAAAACTAAGTCTCTGATTGTCACCAAATTTTAACAGGCGGGCTAGAAGAGGTTATACTAAGCTATGGTATATTTCAGCGCGTACATAGTAGCGCGACCTATATTCAAATCTGCGTACTCGTCAAATAGCCCTCGTATATAAAGGCAGTTTGTTGTATTTCTCATTTGCCTCTTGAGTCGAAAGAAACAGCAATTAGCAGGAGTTATTTTGAATCTAATTTCCCAACTGACTTCGCTCCTGCTATTAACTACGGGGACCGTGTAGATGAAGTAATATACGTATGTAACTACCTTGAAGTTATAACTGCCATTGATGACATTCTGGCCAAACATTCAGGGTGGTGCCTTCATTTCTAATGTCAACGTTTACTTTGTTTTTCTTCTGACCGATTTTAGCCACTAACGTCTCAATACTCACGAAAGTTTCATATGATTCATCCAATAATATCATGTCATGTGCCTCAATTGTTGGCCAGTAAGTTTTGAAAGATTTTTTTCTGGAGTGATGATAAAAAAATCGCCTGATAGCGCGTCGCCTTTTCCAAAACCTTTCTTGATATTGAAGGTCTTGGTTAATTTTCTACCAAGCTATGTAATATGAGCAGCAAGTATTCTGCATAGTCGTCCTGCATAACATGATGAGTTTAGTAAAGATGTCAAAACTACGCAAGACGTTGTAAAACTCGTCCCATCGCCATACATACAGTTTGAAGAAGTTATCTTCTCATATTCTCAGCTTCGACTGCTATTATACTACAAGTTGTCCACTCTGGTAACAATTTCGTACATCATTTCTGCAGTTAGATCTATCTATATCCTCGATCTTATAGAGCTCAGAATCAGCTCCCTTTCTTCGGCGCATTGCTTTTTTACATGCTTGTTGTTTGGCTGCATATACCTTCCTATATTCATCGTTAAAACAGAATCAGAGTCACTGATGTTTCGTTAACACACAACAATTAGCTAGGTCCCTTCAAGACTTCTCTGTACTTGCTGGACAGGATTCAGAACAAGTACCGCGCAGTGAATCAACACCCACCAACACATATGGTATGTTATGTTTCTTGTTTTCCACTTTTCTATCGGTATTCTTACCATAAGTCCTTCAACGAAATTCTTGGCACCATTTTTTGCCTTTAAATCTTCAACCGTAACACCCGTCACGCTATGAATTCTCATCGGTTTACTTTTAAGGCAGCTTTCGGATACGCTGTGAAATATTATTTTCTCGCTAATTAATTATAAGGAATTAGGTCTCGTTCCTCCCTAATTTTCTTTAGCCTGTGCTTTGGGAAAATATTTTAGAAATGTTCATTATCCTTTGTAATTTCGCTGATTACAAAAAGTAATGCATAATGGGGCTTCAAATAAAGCCTTTTCCACACCCCAAGTGACCTCTCGTTTACTGGATTCGTGTATTTATTTGACCGACTGGTGCGCTTATTCAGATGAAGATACAATATAACATCAAATACTCCCTGCCACTTTCCCAAAACCTTTAGCACAGTCACCGCAAGGCTCGTAGGAATCGTCGGAGTCGAAAAGCTAAGGTCCTTTTTGAGTTCAGAAAATATATTCTCCAGACTTAGCCTTTAGAAGCTTTTGCTATGGATTGCGATTGGTTCTGAAATTTTCGTTAATAGCACTGGGTATCTGAGAATTATTGATTTTATCCTGCCGATCACCAAATGGAAGATTTGAACCTACCCCTTGGTAAACTCCTGAACTATTTATGTTTTATCAAAGATAAGATTCTCTCCTGCTCGCTGGGTACGACGTGGGCTTGTCACATTGCCTCAACAAATACTTTTTCAACTCATTTTCGAATTTTGCGGTTCCAGGATCCACAATCGTAAGTCAAAATACACCCCAACCCAATTTTAAGTTTGTACAACATTTCTCCTCAAGTGACATTTCGAATCATCAAAGCTCAGCACACTTTCTAAATAAACACAAACATCACATCAACAAATTCCATTTGACAACACTCCAGTACAAAACACAAGCAGTGTCCTGCACGAATTCCTTTAATCTTTTCAGCATATAATCGTACACCCGGCAACCATCAGTGACTAGCAACTTCTCTATCTTCAGCACACCTAGTCAAACCAAAAGCAAACAGCTTCACCAATTAATATTTAAATGTCCTCTCCCCGAATCATGGTAATTCCTTGAAACATCCTTAAACAGAAAAAGACACAAACCCACCATCATCCCCTGCACCATCTTCGATTTGACTAATCAGCACAAACAGCTTAAACTACCTTCATGCTAAATCAATGGAAAATCACAACTCCCAACTTTGAGAGCCCACCCATCACAGAAGGACGATTTTGTTTATTTAATTAGCCTGCCATGACCAAGCTTCCTCAAGCGCAAAACACTTTTCAATTATTTTCAACGGAGTTGGGGTAACAAAAACAACAACAAAAAAAAATTAAATTCCTCTTTCCTAAGTACAGCAACGGAGAGAGAGAGGGAAAAAGAAAAAGGGAACAACTTTCCGCCAAGGATTAATTATCTCCCCTTTAGTACTTATAATCTGATTGTGCTGTGCTGGTCCTGTTCTATAGGCAGATTCCTAGAACAGGACATTTGTTGGCATTTAGATTCACAGAATTTCAAGTGATTCTCAACTCCGTTGAAGTTGATGACTCTTTCTGGCTGACATGCGGACCGAAGACCGATCGACTTTTGTCTTAAGCCGACTCAAGGACTAATTGTTTAAGTCCTTCCTGAGCGGCTGGCGATTCTAAAAAAAGATTATTAATTGCCGCTTTCATATTCAATCATCCGTCACTTGCGATCGATGTGCGCCCACGCTGCTTCTGAGTGTGCCAAGAATAATTGTAATTAGATTAACTAGAAGGATGGGAGGGGTGGGATGTTGAACTTTTCCCTTTATTATGTTCGTTTTTGTATTCGTATCCTGCAAATGAATGATGAAGATTACGATTGTAATCCTTGCCGGAGAAGCGAACGAAACACTGATTTCGATTGGATTGGATTGGATCCCTATTATTGTTTCATATCTGACGAAATTTGTCTACCAAGGTTAGGATATGACGCACAAGTAACAAGAAGCTCAAGGATCTGAAGTATGTCAGGAACATGATAATAATTTTAACGTATTACAAAAGGATATGCGTGTTATTAGCACGGATGTGTGGAAAAAGAATGACTAAGAGCGGGGGCTGGTATCTATTCGTACATACGAGTATAATATCCGTAACACGTGGCATGCAGTACTCGTATCGTGCAAAATGATCGATTTGGTTGAAGTGGGCTTGGATGTGACAAGGGTTATTATTATCATAAAGATACTTCCTTAACCAGGGAGGGTAAAATGAAAATTAATACGAGGGATAGGATTGAGTATGCTAAAAGGAAGTATTGCACTAGCAGGTGAAGAGCTTAAACAGGGTGGGGTATAATTCTTAATTTATTGCTTATTCTCTGAGTAAGGCATTTGTTGCAATTCGTAAGGTAGAATAGATAGAAAAAAGTCGGCTAAATCTAATTCTACAGCAACCGATAGTCAGAGGAAGTAAATGACTCCATTTTCGTCCCGCTTTATCAGATAAAAGCTTTATCGTAAGCCACGCAGATAAATTCAATCCTAAGCAAATACAATAATCACAATTTGAGTCCTAAAAAAATTGACGAACGAAAGTAGATGATTAGCGGGAGCCTTAAACTTAAACTTTTGAATTAAAATGTCATAGCAAGGGCATTTAGTCTACAATGACATATGAACTTGTCGCCTTGCAATTCGTAGCTAATTCGAACTTCGAAGGATGTCTCTTATAAAGATTTTTGCAAAAAAATAGAAACTATAGGTGAAACCAGTAGATCAAAGATCAAAGTCCTTAGAATCAAAACAGGCTAAAATCACGTAGAGAATCTGATCGCACCTACACTGAGTCAAAAGTAGAGAATCTCCGTCTCATGCACGAGGCTCACTTCCCAACTAACCTAATCAGAACCAACTCCTATTAACGAAGCTGCTAGTGAGTTGAATAACACAACACGCTATAGCTGGTATATCTCATCCGTTGTGGTGGCGGATGAGGTCATTAAACGTGCTGCTGCTTCCTTTGATGGCTTCCACTTACCTGGCACCGATTGAATAAAGCCAGTTATGTTACAAAAACGTATAGCGCATCTGAGAATCTTCACTGCTCGCCTGACATTGGCATATAGTACATACCAAAACCCTGGTAAACAGTGAGATTAGTCTTCATATCAAAAATCGGAAAAGAGGACTACATACTCGCCAAGAGTTTCCGACCTTTCAGTCTAACTGCTCACTCCTTAAAGAGCATGGAGAGAACCTTCGAGATCCCTATGCGCAAAATTGCTTTACGAGTGCATCTGTTATGCAACATGCTTATCAACGCGGAAGAACTTGTGATAGTACACTTCAAAATCTGGTGGAATTGAAGCCGCACTCAACAAAAAAAAAAAAAAAAAATACGTTGTAGGCATTTTGATCAACATTGAGTGTCCTTCCGACAGCGCAACTTTTTACGGCACATGAAATGCGGCCAGAAAAAATTGAGTAGACGATTCACTAGTTTTGTGGATCTAAGCAATGCTAGTGAATAGGTTACTGATTGCGGATGCTGATTGTGTTGTGGGTTGCCCGCAAGGTGGCGTTCTGTCACCATTGCTATTGCGCATGGTTTTTCGTTTATTATAATGAGTGCGCACTCAAGGGATTTGTATACCCTTAAAATGTTTATACAAAGCGCGGGCGAAAGAAATTTAGGGAGAAAGAAAAGAGAGGTACCTATTACATTGTTCTTAAATGTATGCAAGTTATAACGACTAAGAAATAGAAAGCTCGGCAGGGCAATTCACAAGCAAGTTATACCGCTTAGGAACGAATCACGATATTTTAGAGTACATCCGAAAGCGGGCTTGAGGGTATACTAATGAGCATTCGGAGCAAGAAGGGTGTTACGGTTGAAAATTTGAAGGGGCGTAATGCTACTGGGGATTTCAATGGAGCACTGATGGTGGAAATAACGATAAAACAAAGACAGGAGACGCTACATCGGTGTTCGTGGGTGTCAATTGACTAACTGATATTAGTACCACCTGTGAGTTTTATCGCACGGTTTTGAATCTTATCTAGCAGGTGCCGAGATGTTTTAGAAACACCTGACCAGATGTAGGAAGTGTACTTCAGTTTTGGGTGGATGAGTACCTTATATATTGAAGCCAGATCAGAAGGCGTGAAGTATTTCTTACATTGCTTCAGGAAACCTAGACATTTCGCACCATTTTTGGCGACTTCGAATATGTGGTCATTAAAACGTAAGTTTTCATTGACACACATACCAAAAATAAAAATTTTTTTCGGTTTCTACGATGCAAGTGCCATTCATGAATAATGACTGAGTGTATAAATTTCGATTTAGTGACGGCAGACAGCATTGTGTTTTTGTGGCGTAGTTGTGGTTCTAATATCGGAATTATATGTGCTCTACAGAAGAAGAACAGGGACATGAGTCCGGGAAGCAGAGATTACTGTCATCAGCAATGGAATATGTTGAATTAGAAGCAGCAGAGAAGAAATCATTGATGAAAATTAAAAAAAGTGTCAAAGAAAGAACGGAACCCTGGGGCACACCAGCATTTATTTTGCGAATATAGGACTTGAAATCATCCAAGACAACTTGCATTGATCGTTTCGAAAAGCATGCATTTTCGACAAAAGGGCCTTATGCCAAACTCTGTCAAATGCCGAAGAAATATGGAGTGCAACTATCTTGTCTTTGGCAGATTGATGTATAGCTATGATTAGGCCAATTATATCCTATGCATCCGTTGTCTGGTGGTTCAAGCCCCCACAAAAATATGTCATTGTTGCTTTTACCACACCCTAGATAGGTGCATGGGGACCTTCTCCAGCACGCGTGACTGCACTTAAGATGCATTGATAAATCTCCCTCCCCTTGATATTCACATCATGGGCTGCACTCCATTTAAAATGAAGAGATCCTCGGCCTTAGCACTGGATTTTTGATGACGTTGCGCACCGGCTGTCTTCCAGTGGAGGAAGCGAAACATTTGCGTCTGTTACGACAGTTGCTTTCCAGCTAGTTTGAAAATACAAGACTTCACTGAACGCACTCTACATGCCAAATTCACTGAGTCTTAGCAATGGGATTACGTGAAGTGAAATAGCAAAACTCAGAGAAAAAAAATTCAGTTCAATAAGTAAGGTTTTTCTGCGTCCTCTGTTAAAGATTCTGTTCACAGTTGGGTTTTATTTTCCAGATTACGGACAAATCAAGTAAATGCCGCCCAACGCCTCTAAGAGATCAATGATATTCCTCCTGTCCCTCAGTACAAACGACTATGGGCTGCTTAGAAGCATCGTGACGAGGCACTGTACTTCTGCTAAGCATTTAAATGTGCTACGAATAACTGATACAACATCCTACGATGACGACACCACGAAGCACTACCTCTGTCCGGTTTAGGCTCGCATCAGGCTTAAAATATTTGGCATTTACGTGGCGGGTTCTGGTACTGTAGGCACTTTATCTCTAGAGCGCTTGCTCATTTTTCTTCGAAAGACTGAACGATTCCATTAAAAGGAACTTACAAGCAGTATAGTGGACAAGATCTATGTCTAAATGCCGTGTTCCGACAGACAAAAAAAAATGCAAATTCAGAAACAAAGCTGTGTCTACGTTCATGTTTCTACAGAAGATCAGGACAACAGCATCAAAGTCTAGATTTATGATCTCTTGAACCAAACATAATCTCATTGCGCCAGCTATGTCATCAAAATTGTTGTGCTAGCAAATTTTAACGCAAAGCTTTGTAAGAAAGCCGTCTTTTAGAGGGCCAATCGACGCCAAATGGCAGGCATAATATTCTGGATATCCGAATTTTCCGAGGAGCCTACATCGAGTAGGATCATTACCTTGTTACAGGGGTATGAATGCGGAATAAACAGAATTAAGTAAGGTCAATTAAATTTAATGTTGAATCGGTATCAGTGCGGTTTAAAGGCAGGAAAGTTACCCATCCATCAGATATTCATATTAAGACAAGTTCTTTCAGATCAACACTCACCATCTATTTTACGGATTTTAAAGATGCGGATGACAGCGTAAATAGGGGTGATCTATTCAACGCCATGTCTAGTTTTGACATTTCTTCCAAACTCATCAGTTGGGGAGGACGATGATAGAGAATTCTCGTTGTTCCATTAAAGTTGGTAGGGAATTTATCGATACCTTTAGTGCAAAGGAACGTTTTAGATGAAACGCTGTCGTGGGACTTTTTTAAAGTCACTAGAGACAACAATTATGCAGATAATATTGATGTGTTTCAGCAAGCACACCGAGCCGCCAAAGAAGCCTTTGTGATCAAAGAAACAAATCCACGTACATGCTATCATTAGAAAAGGACACAAACCACCGACAGTTTGACCAGTTATAACTTCCAGGTAGTAAATGACTTCGTTAAACATTGAGTCCGCAAGTATAGGAAGCTAAGGTGCCGTAGAAATCAGATCCAGAATTACTTTCCAGTCGCTGTGTCTTGTTTCTTTGCACTCAGATGGCAATTGAGTAACAGATAATTCTCTCGTAAGACCAAATTGGCTTTATTGAAGACAATTATTATCCCGATCCAACTACAAGCTTTACATACCACGAACACAGCTCCGCCACAACTTTAGGTTAGGTAAGAGTATCTGGTGGAGAAACCAACTCGTTGTTACCTTCGTTGGGAGGATTGTCTCCTCCTCATCATTAGCTCCGGCGTAAAGAATTTTCGAATCTAACCCAGAGGGAAACACGGATTGCTTTGCTATGTTTTTTGGCTGTGCTTTGGGCATGGTAAGAATTAGAGAATTGGTATCAATTGTAAGGATCTTTTTTTTGCGCGGTTTTTTAAGTTCTTCCCTTATGTCTTACGAATAAAACCTATTAGCGAATTGGTTTTTGGTTTTTGACAATTTATTTTTCAATATAATCCCCTTTCAACTCGATACACCATTTCCAAGCGGTGCTGCACTCCTTTGCGGCGGCAATGAGTTCCTCGTTCGACCCGTACTTCTTCCGGCAAGCGGTCTTTTAAGGTTTGGGAACAAAAAGAAGTCACAGGGAGCCAAATTCGGGGAATATAAAAGATGCGGGTAGCAATTCGTTGTGCAATTCGACCAATTTGGATGTGGTGACCGCCAAAGTGTGAGCCGGTTCGTTAACGTGGTGGAAAAGCACTTTTTTGTGGCCGTTTTTTCATTAAATTGACGTTGAATCGGCCCAATGAATAGACGTAGTATGCTCCTGTGATTATTTTTCTCTTCTCCAATTAGTAAACGTGGATCACACCTCGCGCGTGTTCATCACCTTTCCAGCCGAATGCACGATTTTCGCCTTCTTTGGAGCACGTTCACGGGGTAAGAACCATTGTTTCGATTATTTTTTGATCTCTGGTGTGTAACAATGAATCCATGTCTCACCGACGATCACGAAACGATGCAAAAACTCCTCCGGATTTCGATTAAACAAGCCCAACCACTTCTTTGAAGTGGTCTCATGATTGCGCTTGTTCTCCGGTATGAGCAAATACGGCATCCATCGCGCGGACAGCTTTCCCATGTTCGAGAGGTTATACTAAAAGATGGCACACTCATTTTCTTCCAATCCGGGTACTCATCAAGCGGTCCTCCTAGCAGTTTTCATGATATAATTTCTAATTTGAGTTACAGACACACCAAGGTCATGTTTTGGGATTGGGTCCTCCGAATTTGTAGAATTCCCTTCCTTTAACTACATAAATCCGACAAAAACACTCTACAGACTGGATTTACGGCACTGTAAACTGTAAACACTTAGAACCTTGTTGAGATTTGTATAAGACAGAATATCGTCAAAACACCACTAGTGTCATGTTTAGACTTGAGATCGGGACTACAGAAATAATTTAGGATGGCACTTTCTAAAGCAAGTAAGTATAAGTGGATCTCCATACCCAAAAGCTATAAAATCAAGTTTTCTTTCTGAGGACGCTTACCACACCGTAATTATCTACGAACATTGTTTCATCATGCAAACATTATTGTTGAAGCCTACCACGGACATCGGCACCTGTACTGTACTACACACTCCAACTGGGCAAAGAGCACCAGCTATTAACCAGAAGCCACCGTACTCCAAAACTGTTGATTAAAATAACCCAAAAGCCGTTCGGCTTTTTTTTTTTTTTTTGTGTTGTTTGTTGGAACCCATAATTGATTTATGCGATGTTGTCGTACCCCCTTTGGAGCTAAATCTTCCAAAACAACCCATCAAACAGCACTCATTAAACTGAATTCTTTGTTCAAAGTTTTTGTTACTTTTTTTATCATGAAAAATGATTGCGTCACGCCCCTTTTTAGCCCATGGCTCTGATCTCTATTCCCCCTTGCCTTTACTACAATCTTGTCTACAAAAGTTTTCCATATTTGGCTTAATGAATTTATCATAACCGCAATTACGGATCCCAGGCATTCGAGCACTTCGCAATGGTTGCTTTGCTGGTTCCTATCCGCTGCAGGGGTAGCTTTCAGACCACGGAACTCTGGATACTGCACTCCCTGCCAAAAAAGTAATCAAAGAGCATGATGTCTTCATTTTGGAATCAGTCGACTGTGGCAAATTGGATTGGGAACAATTTTCGTGACCAGAAAAAAAAAAAAAAAACAACTCACACAAACCAACATGCGTTCGCCGACATTGTTTCGATGAGTCTCTCTGTTTGGACCTCGTAATTATAGGGTTGCGCGGTTGAAAATTGGTTGGCGGTTCCGTATTCAGTTTTTGTTGGTAATGTGAACTAGTCTGCATCTAAATTGAGACATCAAGCGAACTTAATTTCCAAAGGCGTTATCCTTAGCGTTCGCTTGATGTCTCGGAAAATTAGGGCAGGTGTGGAGCACTTAATTTAGGGTTCGATCACGATCCTGTTCTGTTCTCTGTTGTCTTAGAATGGCATTTCGAGGTTTTTGAAGGTCAGATAATGATTCCATTTTGAATTGGAAATGACAGACAACAGATGCAGTGGACTGATCAAGTGATATAAGAGAAATAAAATGGAAATTGCTATCGGTAGTGTGTAATTATGGATAGGTAACCGCCATGCCGAAGCGCCGGAAGGATATCGTTAGACGAGGAGCGTTTAGTTGCTAATAAGGTTCAACGAAGTACCGGAGTAGTATATAGTTTTTAGTCTGTATTCGCGTGTGAAATTTTGATAGAAATGTTCGATTGCATGTGAACTAAGATCTAAGAAACCCTCGGGTGGAACATTGTCATGTATGACTTCGTGCATGTGGAGCTGTGAAGTTCTGAAAATATTTCGCCAGGTAACCGATGCGAATCTTAACATGTTTATATTAGAGCCATATTCAGTTATCTTGAAATAAGTTTTGTGGGTTCTTAACGAATGACATCATCAAAAAATTACATCTTCGCAATCAAAATTAGGGACGGCCAACATCCACAAACAAAGCTGCTGTATTGTACCAAATATTTATTATGTCAAACACCGTAAGGTGTTAATCAAAAGCTAAGTTTACTGTTAAAACACCAATAAGCAGTCTAATTACTATCCCGTTGAAATACTAAAGTCGCTGATTCTTAAGTCCGAAATTTTTGATTTGGTCTTCTTATAACCCAGAGGGTTATACCATATAATCTACGATTTTGCTCACAGGACATACATTTTAAATGGAAAGTATAACAGAAGACGCAAGCTACTCTAAGGTAAGCTCAGAAGTATTCTTTGGAATATTGACAGTATCCTAGAGCTCAAACTGACTGCATTCAAAGAAGAGGCGCATTCTTGAACTGTGTAACCTAGTAGGGATGATGGCAGCTTGGCTGTCACTAAATACGTCGATATTGCTGTTCCATGTTCCTTTAGATTGCGAATGACTGCACACGCAAGTTTACCTAAAGAGGAATAAAGCCTCAAGTTTTCTCTATCAACACATCCAAGATAGATTTTAGAGCCATCCTTGACTATAAATTTTTCCTAAATCAGGTACTATCTGAGCTAAAACTTAATCAGTTAACCACCTAAGAGTAAAGTCGGCTTTATTATTCCTACAGCAATAGATGTTCTGGTGTCATTTTGGCATATGGTATGCCGCTAAGATCAGACTCTAAAACCTTTAGGGTTTAGGTAATTTTAAATGGAAGAAGGCTTTAAAAGTGCATCTTTTGATATGCATATCAAGGAGAGGAGGATCAATTAGTGAGTCTAGGGCAGAGTCAGACGATCTATGAAACCACATATGTAGACAAGGCAAAATCTTTTTTCGAGTATTCTCTTTCTTATTCAATTTTTAATGAACTAAACAATAATACCGTCAATAGATGTTTGTGGTTTAGAGCAAACGTCCACCAAGCATGATCTGACATACAGTACACGTACGTAATCTTGAGTGTCAAGCAATGATATGAGTATCAAGCAATCGATCAACATTCACCATAGTGGGGATACACTCATATAAAACACACAGCCCGGCATCCATAGTTAGCATTCCTAGCTAAGGCCTTGTTCACTAGAATTGTTTAAATTCAGACAATTAATGGTCAGAAGTGGTGTTCCTTAAGGCGCTTTTCATATTGATGAAAATGTTCAGCACGTTCTTGTTGAGTGAACATTCAATTCTGCTGCTAGATTTTGAGGTGCAGTCTCACAAAGGCGGTGATGGATTTCGTCTCCGAAGTGATAGATTCACAGCACAGAGACCAAACGTATAATTAGTATTACGCCGTTTCTGGGGACCTGCAACATAACTGAGGAGGTGACAACGGACTGCCTAAGAAATGATTTAGCAAAGAGGCCAACGTTTTACTTAGGGTGACTCCTGAAAACTACTTATATAAACTTTTTCTCGTATGTATATGTACATAATCAGTTTAAAATTGCAAACGTCTGGCTGCCTTAAAAAAAGGAACAGCGAAATAATTTGCCACATGACGGAGGAAAGCTGTTGCCTGAGTCTAAGTTATTGATCTGGTGATCCCCTTTCATCGATACTTCGACATATGGTATTCAAAGATCCAAAACCAGATATGATTACGGAAAAACTAAAATATGGTCTAACCTCGGATATCAGAATCTCTGTGGGAATAAGAACCTCCAAGCCAAGGATTATTCCTTAGGTCAAGTCTCCGGTAATGTAAAAAATATATGTAACCGAAAGTCTCGAATATGAATAATATCATACCCGTGCTCTACGAGAAACTCAAGCAATTGTTTGTATTGTGTTTACATGTTGTACTTCTTAACAGACCATGTTCTTTCAAGCATCATAACAGTGGAGATCCTAGACTGTTATAATGCAGATTCAACCGACTTCAGAAAAATGCGATTGAATGGTAATGTAAGACAAAAACAAGCGAGAAGACAAGCAGAGGTTATTTGGATATGGATTTGTTATTAAAGGCAGACTTAGGTAAGATGTCTTAAAATTTTCAGACAAGTATGCGAACGAGTGCCTTGTGGCAAACCTCACCAAGGCTACATTCACAACAATCAGCCCAATATGCGCACACGCATCTAAGGAGGAAGATGATGAAATCAAGGTAATTTTTTGAGCTCCTTGACAGGACATATGGCCAATGTCCTCATCATGATGTCTAATCGCTCAAGAAGCGTTTTAAGCAAGCCCAAGGAGGAAGAACATTTTTGGTACCACAATCTCAACGCCAGCTTCTCTGACGACATATTAAACCTTATTCACGAAGCGCGCTGTTTACGTATTTTGGTATTCAGAGACGGACCTGGCGATTTTTTGATCAATGTACTACCAATCAGATTGATTGCAGTCTTTCAGTGTTCAAGATGTTCTTTCGTTTCGAGGGGCAAAGAAAGGCTCGGCAACCACTTAATTGCAGTCAAGATACTAATGCGCCGCAAAGAGGAGTTAATGCTGTGATAAGATTTTACCACCATGGCGTTTGCCGATCAAGTATCTCTTAACCGATGATCTCCGCCACCAGTATCTTCACTTGCAACTCAGTAACAAAACTACAAACAAGCTATCAGAGATGCTACTATGATGTGCTATTTTTTGCCCAACCACCATTGTGAAACCCATGGTTGGCTTATGCAAGGACACATAATGCATACTGGAGAGTGTAAAAGAGGTCTAGATCAGTTCGAAAGCCTTATGCGCAAACCTGGAAGAACGAGCGTTGGCTCAGTAAAAAGATAAAAGAAAAGAAATATGACATAGAACCAGCAAGGACGGACAAGAAAGCCTTGTGGTTGAATCGCCATCAGAGCTGAGGACATGAAAGAAATATTCCTAAGCATTTAAAAGACAGAGACATTACGAAGCTATTCAAGTGTGCCAGTTGACTGTGTTTTGGACAGTTTTGGATCTTATCTAGCAAGTGGAAAGAGTTCTTACGGGCACTTGATCAGATGTGGGCATTGTACTCCAATTTCAAGTAAATGAATGTCTTATGTATTGAAGCATGGTCAGAGGTGGTGAAACACATCTTACATCGCTTCAGGAAACTTAGACATTTCGCAGCATTTTTGGAGACATCAAATATGTGGAATAGAAAGTTTTTCAGCTTCAACTACGCAAATGCCATTCATGGATAATGGCTGGGTGTTTAGATTTCGCTTTAAGGACAGCAAACAGCATTCTGGAAGCATTAAAGTCCATTCTGCTGATTTTTTTCCCAATTGGTTATGCTGAGCTTAGCATACGCTGCCGTTCCCGTTCTACAGCCGAAAAACGTGAACTTGAATTTGGGAACGAACATGAAAAGCAGAGAGTACTGTCATCAGCAAAGAATTAAATATATTGGATTAGAAGTAGCAGACGAGAGATAATTAATGAAAAATAAAAAGAGTGCCGGAGACAGAACGGACCCTTATGGCACACCAGCATTTATTTTGTGGATATCATACTTGAAACCATCCATGACAACTTAAACTGAATGTTCCGAAAAGTTATTTCTAATCCATTGAAGAAGAGAGTCATAAGCCCCAAAGAAGGCATTTTTGAGAAAAGAGGCTGATGCCAAACTCTGTCAAGTGCAACTATTTTCCTTTGACCTAATTGATATAAGCTTTAGTTCCACTTTTCGGTGAGACATGCCAGGCATGCCACGAAAACTGTACTGCCAGTCATTAAGAAGTTTTCGCGTTTGAGATATTTCATAGGCTGAATCATAAGCGTTTCCATGACCTTGGAAAAAAGGATGTGAATTCAATGGATTTTTTTAGAAGGAAGTGAAGAATATTCGCCTTTATAAGAGCCAGACTGGATAAATGCTGTTTTCCATCTGCACGAAAATAGAACTATCTTCAACAGGTTCTTTCAGTTAATAGAATATGCGGACGATATTGACGACATCGGTGTTTTCCAGCATGCCTCGATAGAGGCTTTCAAGTCGATTGGAGAACAGACGAAATTTGTTGGTAAAGTGACATTACCTTTTTGATAAAAAAATATTATTTATTCATCAATCCAAAAGAGTTCCCCTCAGATACAATACACCCTTACCATCCCTTTTTCCTATCTCCAAGGCACTTCTCATAAGCACTTTCTATCATAGCCTTAAGCTCTTCCAGCGATGACGTTTTTATTTCCTCAACCGTTGCAAATCTGTGTCCTTTTTAAATTTTGAGAATAGAAAAAATTCCCATGGGTCCAAATCCGGGGAATATGGTGGCTAAGGCATGACTGTCATGCTATTTTTGACCAAAAAATCTGTCACAAGCAACGATGAATGAGCAAATGCTTATGCAAAAGCCATGAATTGTTTTTCCACAATTCCGAACGGTTTTTCGTATTGCTTCTTGCAAAAAGCGCATAATTTCAAGGTAAGAAGTATTGACCGTACGACCTCGAGGTAAAAATTTCTAATGTCACGGTAATCGAAAAAAACAGTTCTCCTGTGTGCTTCCATTTGAACTACTGGGTTTTGGTTTCGACGTCATAACCATATACCCATGATTCGTCACCAACTAAGATCCTTTTGAGCAAGTCAGTATCATAATTGACGTCGTTCAAGAGCTCCTTAGCTATGCTCATGCGACGGTTCTTCTAATCAAAATTAACAAGTTTTGAAACAAACTTCGCTGACACATGTCTCATGCCCAAAATATCTAAAAAAAATTGCATCACACGAGCCGACCGATATGCCAACATCCCCAGCAACTTCTCTTATGGTAGTTCCCTCACAGCTTCGATGTTATCATCTTTTGTGAATGCGCTGGGGCGTCCAGAGTGAGGTTTGTCATTGGCATCTTCTCGACCATCTTAAAAGTGCTTGAAGCACTTGTAAACATTTTGTTAACTTAGTGCAGACTCAACGTATGCCACTGTCAACATTTAAAGAGTCTTAGAGCACTTGATTCCAGTTTTTACACAAAATTTGGTAAAATTCTTTGGTCCATTAATTATAAAAATTAAAAACCGCCAAACATAAAAAAAAACCTTCTTATCTGTCAAAAATAAACTAAGTATACTATATACTTGAAACTGTAAACTTATGTTCAGGACATGTGTACCAATACAGTAAAAAAAATCGATCAACGAATGTATGTTGCCCGTGAAATTTCAAAAGTCACCTTACTTCTTGAACACTCCTCGTACATGATATCAACAAACAAATAAGAAACTCTTCAAGGCCTAGGACAAAACGTCACTTATTATAGCAGCAATTTCAAGGTATATAAGGAGTTTACCTACCTCTGAGTAAACGTAAACCAGCACGAATGAAACCTTAGTGTAGATCCTGGGAAAGCAATTGGGTTCATAACTCGCCTCCTCAGGGCGATAAGTATGCTTTACAAAAGCTTTAGCCTGCCAGTTTTGCTGTTTGGCCCCAACTGCTAGACGATAATAAGGAAGAACTGACACTGGTCCTTTGTGTTAGGAGGGCGAATGAAGAAGAAGATTCAACCGCGAACTCTACGAGCTACGAGTACAAAAAACCGAAATACGTCGAATAAATTGGCTCGGCCAAATCGACCGAATGGATAATAATGATCCAGCTATAAGGTTCTTCTTCAATTCCCAGTCTCCAGGTTCACGGTATTCAGCGATATTCATGGGTCTGAAGCCCGTTAAGTAAGTAAGTAGTGATTTTGCCAGCATGAAAACCTTTTCAGAAGAAGAGGAGATATAATATCTGGACCAGCGGATTTGTAAATCTTTAAGTACTCTAGCTATTACACTAGTGCGAAAGTGGATTCGTCTTATGAAAGTTTCTACGCACTGACGTGTATGTGAAGACAAAGCAAAATCTGGAAATGTTGAGCTGGGCAGGTTTGTTTGTCAAAAGAGCTGACAGCTGGAATGTCATAACAAATGAGCGTTAGGATGTGTGATGAGGCAAAATTTCATATATATTTGACGAACAACCAAAAATTGTTACTACCTTTGGGATGTTATAGTATGTTTTTCCTCAGATTTTGTGGTATTGAAACTTCACACTCTTGAGAAAGACGATGCAGTTATTCCCTTGTTTTTTTCCACTGTCAAGTTGGTCTTGAAGGGCCAAAATAATATTTCCCTAATCCTGACAGTCGTCTCAAGCTTTTTCTTTTGGCTTCATCCGATAATGGATAAAGGACCTCATTCCCAAGACAATAGCTTCTGTGATAATATGCAGTACAACTCTGTTAAGCTTGTCCAACACCTCAGAGAGACCATAAAAAATGGTTCTTACTCCGTGAGGGTGCATAATGATTCTTTCGAGCCCTTTGATGTGATAAAAGGCTTTCGACAGACGAGTAGCCGTCATATGAATTCTTCAACATAGTACCTGAGAATATTGTGAAAAACTCGCAGGCCAACGTTGGGTGCAAAGTCCTTCAAACCTATACAACAACATGTCTAGTTGAGACAATTGTAAACATTCCAAAAGAAGCATCGAAAAAGGGTTTGGCTGGTAAACTTTGGAAAAAAAAACTCGTATTTGTAGCCAAAGAATTTATCTATCTAGTCTCCAAAGTTCATGTAAGCGAAAATACCACCTAAGAGATTATGAGGAGTAACACTTGTTAAGGTCAGAAGTCAATTGACGAGCAGAGCCCTCCTCTAGTAAACCGAAATAGAACCATTTAAAAAATACTGATTGTCCCAGTCCTTTTATATGGTACGGAGGCATAGAATTTATCAAAAAATAATGAAGAGGCCTTTAGTCGTTACTAGAAAAAAGTGCTGGGAGACAGCATCGAAATGGAGTAGAGTAGGTGATTCCACCAAAAACTTAATGGGCTATCTAGCCAGATTAATTTGGCTTAGTAGTTATAATTTTGTTGGCTTATATGGCTGGATTATTGAGATATGTAGAGAGTGTAAGCATTAGCGCTGCAGTTTGGAAGGCCTTCGAATTCATCACCCAGGAAAAACGCACCTCAAGTGATGTGTGCAAATAAGTAGAAATCTCTTCTAACCTGGCGTGCGAAATTCGAAGCAACTTTCAAACTTATTGTAATGAAATCTAAGCGTCTGAGTGGCTATCAAACCACGGCATTAAAGAATGAGAATAGGAATTTAATCCAATGAAAATTCTTCGAATATACCTTTTCGTTAACATTGAATCACAAGAACGAGAAGGCCTGACTCAGTATAAATGTGTTGTTCACCGGCCTTACGATCTACGATCTAATTTAAATCTTTCATCATTTGATAATTTTATGAATAAATTTCTGTCATTCTTATGTACTTACAAACCACTTCTTTCCTGCCGCTAAACCCACTCGGAATGAGAAGCGTTGCATGCCCATTAACTCAATCCGAATGGCATTTAATTACGTTCTCCTTTTTTTTTAATTTATTTCTACCCCTGTCATTGGCAGCAAGGATAATTGCGTTTGTAATTGCAAACAAAACCCGAACCCTTATTCAAAACATTTAAGTACGGACAAACCAAATTCCCAGTCGTCATTTGAAAAATCATTCAAAACTAATTGCAAAACATATGTTCCGGTGTGTCATCTCAAACCCGCCCTCGAACACTACCTTTCCACCCCACACTGTCGCCATGGATAAAGCTCAAAATTAAATTTCCACCCGGCCTCTATTTTCTGAATTCTGAAAATAACTTAAACTCAATTCATTTCGACAACGACGATGCCCGGCAAAAAAATAACAACCTTAACCCTCTTTTGCCTGGATACAGAGTGCGTTCACCATTCCCTGGTTCTGTGGCATTTAATTGCGTTTTTCAACCCCTTTAACTGATGCTTGTTCTGGCCTAAACAAAAACTCAGAGCCAAATCTAGACGCATACCCCGGTCCAAATCTAATCCCCATCCAATAGATCAATGAATGTTCGCATATTTGTAAAACGACCACGCAAACAAACCTCTGGAAACGCATTAGGACCGTCATTCGGGATTGATGAGTATACTGCGGTACCATGACAACAACAACGATCACGACGACGACGACGACGACGACGACGACGACGACTTACATTTAAAATCCTTATGCGGCCTGTTACTACCAGAACGAATCTTCGTAATGGAACACGTGCAACATCGATGCATACTCGTAGTTCAACGTACCGCATGGTTACCCCCATCGAACCAGACTCCTTGTACCGCAACGAATCCCATTTTAAGTTTTTAATTTTGAGAATGAGATACCAGAACCTGGATCAGGTTTAGGGCAGGACATGCCGGGCGCTCTTTCTCTATCCATTCAATGATTGCAAAGTTTTGGCAATTAACGCGCATACGGTCCGGGGCATCAATGGACGACGAAGTATCAAAACACATTTCACTGGTTTCGAGATGCCTTACATATCCTCAACTACCCCCTGCCATAAAGGTGATATAGATACGAGTACTTTCTCATTGTGCAAAGCGAGGTCAAATTATTTATCATTTGCAAGCGTTCGCAATGCAAACCAAGAGATACGAGTTCGAAGTACTACCTCTTGTCTCTTGGGATGAGGAAGACCAAATGTAAGACCGCTCGCCAGAGTGTCTATTGAACCAAATAAACAGACACGGCTAAAATGCAAACATGCAACATTTACTAGGCCTCTTGTCGTGTGCCTTTTGTTTGGTGTATGTGTACACCAATGTGGGCACAAGCGTGCGTACATAAATTCAAGCAATTTCCAATAAGAGTTGCGTCAATAGATGGGAATAGGACCCGTATACGAGTACACACTATTGAAATTCAGTGAGTTGGGGATTCTTCTTAGGGACTCAGAGCAGGATGATGCGGTTTAAAGAGAGCAGCAGCACAGTAATGGATACCGCTATTGCATTCCAAAGTTTATCGGGAAACACTTGCAGCAATTTGAATGTAATCAGCTCGTTTCGAGAGGTGTGGGTGGGGATTAAAGTGGACCAAGTAATTTCAGTTAATGGATAAGGGGTTAAAATGAAAGTAGTTTTCCATAACATGGAAGTTTGCCGTTTAACCTGCGGCGGTTATTGGATCGTTACTTTCGTAATTCGAGTCGAAGACTAACGACTTTCATTAAGGATCTGAGATATTTGGAATTTAAGTGTAAGTAAGGGATTCTGAAGCCCCGATGGCGTTTGAAAGGAATTTTGTGAATTTTGATAAGAAAGTGCTGGAAGATAGTGCAAAATATTAGTTCGTAGTGGGACCTAGCTTTTCGGTTGGAACACTATGGGTATATATGTGAAGGAGCATAGAATTTCGAAAAGTGAGTGGCAGTCTTAGAGGACCATTTGAGAACAATAAAAGTACATTATTTGGCTCATTATGGATGTCCTTAGGCCAAAAAACGAGTTATCTCGTTCTTTTACACACATTCTATTGTGAAAATGTAAAAGTTTTCAGAAGAAACTGACAGACACTAATGGAGAATCCTTTAGTTGTGTCAAGATAATGCTAGAAATCTGATTGATAAGGAAACACAAAACTTTATTTTGATTTCGTAAAGACGAAAGTGCATGCAATCTAGCATATGGTATGTTCATTTTGTACAAGTACCAGATTAAGAGAAAAAAGAAGTATATTCCCGCTGTTTTCAACGTGTTAATGCACCAAATGTCCAAATATGCATCATAACTCTTAGTAAAAGTAAGATTAGTACTATAAAAATAACATCAATCATTGTGTTAAGGCAACTTGACGTACAGTGAGCTTTCTTGCTAGAGCAGAGTTTATGTGGCTTGCCTTACGCAGAAGGATTATAAGAAGAGATACGTGGAGATGCATGGAGAATGACTTTTTATAGCTGAGGAGATAATTTTAACGCGTAATTTGTCGAATATTTATCGCGCAGCATCATTCCCTATGTTGTCAAGTATGAGGAGAAAATATCACGAAAGATGAAATCAGCCAGACTGTAAAAAATCCTATAATGGGCGGAATATTAACATAAACTAATCGACAAGGAGCGATTGTAAATATCCAGGAATCTAAGACATCGACTGTGCTGTTGTTACAGATCCAACAAAGAACAAGTAACACATTTTGGAAAATTCAATTTTATTTATCAATATAGTTACCCTCGAAGGCGATACACTGACTGAAACGATTTTTCAATCTTTCGATACCAATTTTGTAGTACGATTTCGGTTTAGCCTCCAAATAGGCCTCTGTTTCGGCGATTACCTCTTCATCGGTCTTAAATCTCTTTCCAGAGAGCATTCTTTTGAGGTGTGCGAACAGGAAATAGTCGCTGGGGGCCAAATCTGGAGAATTCGGTGGGTGTGGAAGCAATTCGTAGTCGAATTCATCCAATTTTGCCATAGTTTTCATCGACTTGTGACACGGTGCATTGTCTTGATGAAACAGCACTTTCTTTTTCTTCAAATGTGGCCGTTTTTCTGCGATTTCGTCCTTCAAACGCTCCAACAATGCAATGTAATAGTCGCTGTTGATAGTCTGCCCCTTTTGAAGATAGTCGATGAAAATTATACCATGTGTATCCCAATATACGGATGCCATAAACTTGCCAGCCGACTGTTGAGTTTTTGGTCGTTTTGGACGAGATTCGTCGTCTGCTCGCCACTCAGCTGACTGCCGACTTGACTCTGGTGTGCAGTGATGGAGCCAAGTTTCATCCATTGTCACATACCGACGCAAAAATTCGGCTTTATTGCAGTTGAACAGCTTTAAACACCCTCAGAATCATCAACACGTTGTTGTTTTTGGTCGACTGTGAGCAAACGCGGCACCCACTTTGAACAGAGCTTTCGCATGTCCAAATATTCGTGTATGATATATCCAAAACGCTCTTTTGATATTTTCAGAGCCTCAGCTATCTCGATCACCTTCACTTTACGGTCATTCGTAATCATTTTGTGGACTTTTTTGATGTTTTCGTCTGAAACAGAATCTTTTGGACGTCCACTGCGTGCATCATCTTCGGTGCTTATATAACCACTTTTAAATTTTTCAATCCACTTGCGAATGGTTCGTTCGGCTGGTGCAAAGTCCGGGTAATACTTATCAAGCCATTTCTTTGAATCGGCTGCATTTTTTCCCATCAAAAAGCAATGATAAATCAACACACGAAATTGCTTTGAATCCATTTTTTTTTTTTTACAATAACAAAAGTTGCTTCACTCACAACGCTATATCTCGAGAACTAATCGTCCGATAGCTGTCAAATTTATACACGTATCTTTTGAAGGTTAGTACTTACTGAAAATGTATGGATTTAATTCAAGTGGTGCCCTCTTGGCACGGACTTTTCAGCTCATGTATTACACTGTATTCCTTATCTGCAGTCCATCGTAGAAAGCGACACTGCATGTTGGGTCACTTATGCCCAGCGCTCTAAAGCTCTTAGCAAAAGCATAGTGTACCGTCAGAACGCCAGTAAGCAACCCGCAAGCTTTCCTACTGCACGACAGAGGGAAATTCATGGACCTCTAAGCGACGTCAGGACGCATACGTTTGGTCTGCCGGCAGCCTGCAGACTCTTTTCCTCTGCAGTTATGCTCATATGAAAATCAATTATTAAGGACGCAGACAATCTTAACGCAGGTTTAGGCGTTGAAAAACTCTCCTGCCTAGCAAAGTAGATGCTTCGGCTCGTCCACCAATTCTACACAATACATAGGTCATTGCCATCAAAATCGCATAGAGCTCCGTTTAGATGTCAGGCGCAGATTCTCGTAACGAGTTGTGAAATCTTACGTTATCTAACTATATTCATGACAACTCTAGTCCTGTTTGCTTTGAGGGGACAACAGAAACTCCCTACTGATATTATTAGTCACAGAAATCTTTACTACAGGTACCAAGAAATTTTCAACACACCTCCCCCCCACACCACAAAGAGTATCTTACCATCAGCGTAGCCGAGCTGACTAAGATATTCAATGTTCTTTTTTTATGAAAATGCAACTTTACTGTGAAAAAATCGTTACAAATGAATCATTCAAAGTATTGCCCATCGTTAGCTACAACTTTTTCCCATCTTTCCGGCAGAGCTCGAATACCATTACGGTAAAAGTGTTTATGTTTCGAGGCTATCCACGAATGCAGCCATTTTTTGATGTCTTCATAGGAGTGGAACTTCTGATCAGCCAGACATGTGCCTTCGAATGGAACAAGTAATAACCGAACTGCGCAATATCTAGGGAATATGGCGGGTTGGGTAGAATTTCCCATTTAAACGTTTCCAGGTAGGTTTTAACAGGCTTGGCAGAGTGATGAATCACTTTATCTTGTCTCTGCTCATATTGTGACCGTTTTTCGCACAGTGCTCAGCTCAATCGCATCAATTAAAGTCTACACCATTCCCCATTGATGGTATCTTTGAGTTTCAATAATTCATAATAAATTTTACCGACCCGGTCCCATGAATTACACAGCATAACTTTCGCAGCGTGAATATTTGGCCGAGCCGAAACTGTAGAAGCATGACCGGGCGGTCCCCATGACTTTCTTCTCTTTGAATTGCTCTAATGAATCCATTTTTCATCACCCGTCGCGAAGCTATAAAGAAAACTCTTCCTTATTCACCGCTGGAGCAGTTATTCACAGGCGGAAAAACGACGCTCAACGTCCTTTGGCTTTAAATTAAAAAGAACCCAAATTCCTTGTTTTTGAATCATTCCCAATGCATGCAATTGCTTGGAAATGGGTTAGCGGGTAACTCCTGATGCTGAAGCAAGCTCTTCTTGCGTTTGACACGAATCCTCATCGAGCAATGCGTCTGTTTACGCTTATTTGGCACAAAATCAGACATTTTCACACAACCAAACATATGTGACACCAAAACAAAACCCTTTAATGTGTCAAAACGGTTTGTTTACCATTTGTTTGTGCGTGGTTCATGACGTTTTGGATATGTCAAAATCGACCAGCACTTACTGTTGGAGCGCACCTAATAGCAGTAAAAATTTTTCGTCGTTCGTCAGAAACATTAGAAATTCTGCTTTATCCTTCATCCCAATGCTTATTTATTTACAATTACATACCAGCTGTCAGGTCTTTGGACAAGGCCAAACTGATTGCCATACAATTTGTGACCAGCACAACACTTCCAGATTGTGATTTGCCTCCGCCTACATCCATCACACCTTCAATGGGACAAATCCACTTGCGCAAGAGTTCTGTAAGATTTCAACACAAACCCACAGGTTCAGATGGTATATCTCCCCTTTTCCTAAAGAGGTGTTCTTCCTCGCTGGCAAAACCAGGTGCGTAAGCTTTTCCAGAAATCTTTCCCCTTATGACTCTCTACGAGCAGATGGAATACAGCAATTTCTTCAGCCAGTCCCTTAAAAACATGGATCTTCATCTCAGCCCTTCTGAAGACCCATTTCATTTCCATCTCTTCCTTCTAAGGTCATGGACAAATAATCGTCAGCTCATGAAATATTTCGAGACATGAGAACTTCTCAATGACTCATCGAAAAGTGGAACCTAAGTATTCATCAATCTGGCGAAAGCAAGATAGTTGCTTTTGATATTTTTAAGGCATTTGACAGAGTGAATAAAAGCTATGCTGGTGAATAGAACATTGATTGCGAAAGCTGGCTGTGGCCAATATTTGTTGGCGGGTGTAAACAGGGGCTGCCCGCAAGACGGCGTTCTGTCTCCAATCCTATGGTGCACTTTGGTCGACTCACTACTAAACGCACTCAATAGTTCTATCGTCTACGTCCAAGTATACGCGGATGATAGAGCTGTACTGTCGTGGAGCGTTGGATCGTGTCTAGCTCCAAAGGGCAGGCAGCCCTAGACGTGATCGACGACTGGTGCACTAGTAATGAGCTTCAATCAATCTTCTCAAAACTGAGGTTAGTGCTTAAATATTAAAGGCACCACCATCCAATTCTCCAAAGAAGATAAGTATTTGGGTGTCCTCCTAGATAACAAACTTCTCTGGATTAAACATGCTATTGCATGGAAGCTATCGGCGAAATATGGGGCCTGTCCCCAAGAAGGATCCTTTAGATCAACACAGCTATGATAAGGCCAATTATATCCTGTTCGTCGGCTGTCTGTTAGAAAAAGCTCACGTGATTGCTGCTTTAATCAGACTCTAAGAAAAGGTTTGTCTCGGATGGATGGGGGCTTTCACCAGCTCCGCTCTAGATGCTATGGTGAATCTCCCTCCCCTTAATATTTATATCTTGGCGTGCATTCTCTAAGCGATTTTCAGCTTGAAAATAAATTGCTTTTGATATAACACGCACTGGAGCTTTGCTAACCCTATGCGCCAGCATTCTTATGCTCTGGTTATATGGATCTGCCGTCCGACGCAATGATACCAGATCTCCTGTTGTGGAAAAAATATGAAATCGACTTTCCCTGTGCCCAGGAAAGTCCGCCAGAATTCTGCCAGAATCTGAGCCAGGAAAGGAATGCTCAGAAGAGATTTACGAAATCCTGATGGTAGCAAACTATATTTCGGAGAACCGGTAGAGAGGGCGAAGCATTTGCATCTGTAGCGACAGCAAAGAGCTTTGCTGAACCCATTTACGACTTTCAAGCTAGTTCAAGAATCCAAAATATCACTAAACGCAGTCGCAAGTCACTACTGGTGTCGTGACATGGCACCTAAATGCGCTAGGCATAAGTGATACAGCATTAAGTGTAAGTGATGACGACACCGCGGACCACTATCTCTGTGAATATCCGGATTACGCCGGCATCAGGTTACAGGTACTTGGGGCTGACGTGATGGACCAGTAGACAACTTATCACTTAAGCGCTAACTCATTCGTAAGACTAAAAGACTTCATATCAAGGGACTTTACAAGGAGTATAATGGACTTGTTCTTTGTGTAAGTGCTCTGTGCCAACAGAAAAAATAACATCGCACTTGTCAACCCGATAGTCATTATCCATAACCGATATCGTTGGTTTCTCTTTCGTATAGGATAGTGAAGCCCATGTGCGCTATAAACTGCGGGTCATGATTTTTGTTTGATCATCCTCACGAATAATATTTTAGATGAAAAAGGTTTGCGTCTCTTAGCTCTTTCCTATTCCACTGTATTAATACACATCGCATACTTTTACGCCAAATATTTCAAATACCCGACTGAGGAAAGGACAATTATTTTTTCCAAACCTTAAAAGTACCATTTGGTAAGCCAATCTATCTATCAACCTATCTAAAGAAAGAGAGCAATCATTGTACTTCTTCATCAAGCCTTGATGTGAATATTGCCGCTTCATTACCAGACACTTCGGTAGCTACCAGACCAACTTCACAGAAGTAAACCGAAAATCGAAAAAATGTGATAAGCAAACTAAGTTGTCAGAATAATCTGGCGATACTGGTGCAGTAAAAGTTTTTTTTCGGTTTGCGATACTCCAACAGATACTTTTTCGGTTTTCATTGATTCCATCCTTAACTGCCAAAAATAAAATACTAAATTTGATGAAAGAAGAGTTGAATGCATTTATAGGCAAACTTTTATATGGGCTACAATTCGACACCTGCTTGGACTGACCACTTCTCTTCGGCGCCTGACTAAAACAACGCTCTTATATGCAAACCAATGACCAGGGAGAGATATGTCATCTTTGCGCTGCAATGATAATTCTATGAAGATCCAGATCAGTAAAGATAAGCTGCTAGTAGCACAAAGCCTTGAGTCGAAGAACAACCTACCTGTTCATTAAAAAAACAAGATCGTCAGAAACCAATGGACCGATCCCAAGCGTGTCAAAGAGACGTAAATCGGGGTTCTCTATCCTCAAAGACATAAGGATGGGAAACAAATGGATTCATTATTTCTATTAGCCGTTGGGAGAGAATTAAGACAAATTTCTCCAGCTCCAAGTATTCAACTGTTGAATTTTTGTAGTCAGATTGGAATACATTCTTCTATAGCTTCTGCATACATAAATAGACAGGAGGTACCTGGAAGTGATCATATAAATTACGGAGAAAAACTCTCCAGAAAACATTAAACTGTTTGTCCCATGAGCAAAGGCTCCAAAGGCTCTTTATGCTAAGTGCCAACTTGAACATAACTACTCCTCCAAACTTTGATGGCTTCAATTAAAGATAGAGACAAGAGAAGTTGGACCTGATATCTTCGGATCCCAAACAGAGATCTATAAATTAACAAAAACCTTACTCTGATTCTGGTAGAAATAACCATCCCCATCGTATTTTATATTTGATCATAAAAAACTCAAGTATATCTCTATAAGTCATAGGCTCATATGCCTCCCTTCGGAGCAATAGCCTATATCATTTACCATACATTACAATCCTGGTGTCCTAGGTGTCCTTTTCCATTCATCATAATCACATCTCCGTAGGTGTTTCCAACCACACAATCTCTTCCTGATACATCTCTGAGAAAGTCCTAGGAACTCCCCTATCTTTCTTCAAAAAGGAAAACAGGTTCAACCTTTTGTTAGTACCTACATTCTACAATAGCACCACTAAAAGCATTTCCACTAAAACGACCATCAAACCGGCCAAAGTATCCATTCTTCGCACATCAACATAACCTGTCCACTTAACTTGGCACAATAACACTCATGAAAATGAAACAGGACAACGTAAACTACTCAGATACGATATTCGAGATACCCTAACTTTTTTATATTGAAGGCAACCGTTTCGACTAGAACCTTGTCTCGGTCGGCCGGACTGAGCTTGGATGGAAATCACTTAACCGCACTATATCACCATTGATGGGCACATCAACGCAACTATCATAAAACCGAACCACAAGTAACATTAAACATCTCACATCCCTATGTGTACTCGACATATACCAAACCATCCTAAAATGCATGACATAATGGTAAGCGCCACCAATAAAGTGTCCCTAATAAACCGAGTTCATCGGAGCAAGGAAAAACTGAACATGGCTGAGAGAAGTTAAAACCCTCTGCTCGATTGCCCAAGAGATGTGTGTTCCTCGAATCCTTTACAACAGTTGATTTCACCCCACCTAAAAAAAACAAAAAAAAATAATAAAAAGGGTGAGATGGCAGATGGAGAAGAAAGTGCCGCCATTTTTCAATGCGGACCCGAATAAAATTTGCATAAATGTACCAACACGTATGGAAGAGATTATCTGAGCTCCTGACTTTTGCTTTTGCCTCGTCGGTCGCCGAGTGTTGCTGTAGGGTGTACCTCGTTTATAGCAGCATCGGCCTGATGTTGCTGGCAACGTGTAAGATATGATATGCCGGAGCCTTTTAAATAATAAAAATGGGAAAAATGCTCACCCGAAAGCCCAAAAAGAGGGCCATCACATAGAGTTGAAGACATGTACCAACCAACCATCCCTTGGAACAAAAAAAAAAAAAAAAGGTTTCCAACAGTCCGTGTCTTGTTTTTATTTCATAGTTTTTGAAACAGTTTTGCATATCTGAAGGGGTGCCAGCAAGGACGTATGAATAGAAGGATACAGAGATATGTACTCGTACATCCGTGTGTAGGTTCGGATGGATGCATCGTATACGTGTTCGGGGGGTTACTCGTACTTCCTCTATAGCTGTGGTCATAGGTTGAATACTAAAAAATGATTCGAATTCCTTTTTTTTTTTGAAATTTTTTTTCCAGTTGTGAAGTATTCATGGATCAAAAGCTTAGGACTTAGCTCTGGATCAGCGTGGGATAGGGCTCTGTAGATCAAGGGGTGTAGAGGCAGCGTTATGAGTGCGGGTTTGTGTTTTTGTTTCAATAAAATATTTTGTTTCATGAACTTCTCTAGGACGATGTATAGGGGTAGGTTCCATACGTGACCGGATTAGAGGTTATACTTCTTCTGTTCCGGTGGCAGTTATTGAATATTCAATTGCAAAGGTGTTACGATTTAATGTTGTTTTTTTTTTTTTTTAGCACAACAAAAAGATACTTTATCACACAGTTATGTGTTATTTCGAAACCAGAATATTCAACTACCGAGTTTGTTGTGACTCGCATTGGGGAAGGTTTGAAATTTTAATATTCCACATGAACACAAAAGGACACTTGTCTTGTTGTGATTTAGTTATGTAGGAAGCTTTAAAGGTCATGGTCCGGTATGTAAAATCAGGAGTAAACGTTTATAAGAAAACAGAAACAAATCCTTAAGTCAGCTCTATTCTTAACCTTTTGGCATAACGACCTATAAGTATGTGTCCAGTCAAAACACCGAAAACAGCTTCCTTATTTAATGACAACCAATTGGCTGGTTCAAAGGATTTAAGCCAATCGAAGGTGATCACGGAAACAAAGATATATCAAACCCTTTTGTATGACAGGCTTACATTTTTTTTTGTTTTTGTTTTTTCTTTTCATGGGAAGGTGAGAAATCTCCATAGACACTATAGGCCCGGAGAATCTTACTCACTAAAAAACGCCTCCCTTATGCAAACCACGACTGAGTTCACACTCAACAAGCAGTTCTTCTATCGCATTTTATTTTGTTTTTATAAGATATCCTGCAGGCGATTTTCCATTGAAAATTCCTGTGTACTTTAGAAAAATTACGCGCTTCTAATCACCGCGCTAGATCGAGAGGCTTAGTTCTTTTTAGACGGCGCAATAAATTTGTCTCGTCGAGGATCTGTTGAACAGAAATATTTGTATGACCTTGTAATAGATTATTATGTTTTCGCGCAAACATTTTAATTACGTTCTGAACGTTTTCGACTCCTATGTGTCTCTGTGGATATCATCGTTTCTAATGTACCACGGCGCATTAACAATACCTCGAAGAACTTTGTTTTGGGATGTCTGTAATACATTAATGCTACTATTTTTAGTACAACCCCAAAGTTGTACACCATATGTCCAGATCGGTTTTAGCACTTGCTTGTATAACAGCAGTTTGTTCTCGAAGCTAAGCTTGGAATACTTTCCAATAAGCCAGTAAATATATTTATATTTGATTTCAAGCTCTTCACGTTTTTTCTTGACGTGTGCTCTCCATTTTAGTTTAGCGTCGAGTGCCATACCGAGATATTTGGCCTCGTTCCCGTAAGGAATTCGTACTGCGTTGATAAACACCAGTGAATTCTCAATTTTCTTCAGAGTGAAGTTCACGTGGACAGACTTGTTTTTATTAAGCGCGATTCGCCAAGTCTTTGTCCAATTGTTAATCCGTGTAAAGGCACGTTGCAACTTGGCAGTTGCTTCTTCGACTGTTTTAACCGTTGCCCAAATGGCAGTGTCATCAGCAAATGTGGCTAGGACAGTGTCGTCTGTTTGCGGTATATCACGGTTAAAAAGCAAATATAGCAGAGGGCCAAGTACACTTCCTTGCGGCACCCCCGCCTTTATTGTCTTAAAAGAGGAATATTAGTTTCCGTGTCTTACACGGAAGAGTCGGTCTTCCAGGTATGAACCTAAAATACAAGACAATTGCTGGGGTAGGGCTTGTCGGAGTTTATATTTTAGGCCTTCATGCCATACCTTATCAAAGGCTTGCGAAACGTCAAGGAATGTGCTTGAACAGACTAACTTACATTCGATTGTTCGTTCAATTACATCGGTTATTCGATGCACTTGATCAGCAGAGTGTTGGCTTCTAAAGCCAAATTGATGATCAGGCAAGAGGGAATTTGTGTCGGTAATTGGTTTAGGACGATTAAGAAGAATTCGCTCGAAGACCTTCGATGTAATCGATAGTAGCGATATTGGTCTATATGACTTGACTTCAGTCAGCGGTTTATGGGGTTTCGAAACCATAATAACTTCGGCTACTTTCCACTGGTGCGGTTGGCATTTATAAGATAGAGCAGCTTTAGCAAACCTTTTTTCGGCAACGCTTTAAGTATCTCTCCCGTTATTAAGTCATATCCCGGGGCTTATTGGGCTTAAGCGTGTCTATAACTTGTCTAAGTTCCCTAAGTGTAGCCTTTTCTACTGGAAAGTTTGTCGTCACGTCTAGCGTATTGTCATTCTCAGGAAGCACCCCCCCATCGAATGGTTTAAACGTTTCTGCAAGATGGTCGGCGAAAACATTAGCTTTTTCCTTATCTTCTTTCGTCCAGTCATCGAACACTTTTAACGGCTCTCCATATGGAGTAGTTGGTATCCTTTGTCGCTGTGAGTCTTTCAAGGTAGTTATTAACACCTTGATTTCAACAAGTTGCAGAGCCTATTGAAGGACGTTTTATCTTGTGGTGCCCGGGTTTCATGCCACTTTTTCCACGCTCTTCGTTTCTTCCTTATCATTTCTCTGATTTCCGGTGGATATCTTATGCCGACTTTGGGACACGCAAGTATTTGTTCGATTCGCGGGGAGTGTTCTTCCAGGCCGCTTGCTGTATGACTTCAGCGAAACGTTCAACTTCTTTTTCAAGTTGATACGGCGTTCTAAGTGCTACTTTCAAGTCAGTATTGTCTACAACGTCTATTCAGAAATCTTCCCATTGAGTTTTGCTGTTAGTTAATCTGGGTGGCCTTTGTGTCTTAACCAAGGATTCGCACACTGAGAGGATAACTGGAGAATGATCGGAGGAAAGATCGAAGCCCTCTTCAACTTTGACGTAACTAGCGTTTACTCCTTTTCCGATAAAGAAGTCTATTAGATCGGATGTTTTGCGACATCCGAGGGCCAGTACGTCGGCTTGCCTGTTGAGTAAAAATAGCAACCACATTCCATACCAGCCCTGTAAAGAGTTTTGCCTTTTTGAGAGATACATCTTGAGCCCCAAAAGGTGTGTTTCGCGTTATAGTCGCCACTAATAATGAAGATTGGTCCAAGAGAGTTGAATAGGTCAATAAATTCTTGTTTTTCTATATAGTAAAAGAGGAAATTTTATTTTTAGCGCTCACCACGGTCATTTGAAATTTGTCAAGTTCAATTATTGCTTCCAAAGTATGTTCAATGCAGATCTATGATGAGTGTGGTAGTCGCGGTAACCTTTTAGTTCCACGCGCGATTCTGTTGCCAGGTGAGTTCCAGAAATTAAGCATATATCAGTTACTTTTTCCTGCATGAAAATATTTAGTTCATCAAGCCTTTTCTGTATCCCGTTGGCATTCCACGCAAGTATATTGAGCTTCTTTGCCATAATTAGTTGCAGAAATTGGCTTCGAACTTAAGAAGCCCTTCGACTGTTATCTTATTTATTTTAGTCTGTTCCTCTAGTCTCTCGAGAATTACTGATAATACATTTGAGGCAGTTAGTCATATTAACTCGCGCCGCTATTTGCGTAAGTTTTTCCACTTTCCACTTGCGCATTGTTATTTTTGACGTTGTTGTTATTGTTGATTTTAGCGTTTGTCACCATTACCTTCTTTAAAGGCTTTGGAGTAGGACCGCTGTTGTTATTTCTCATTCTAGCTGTCGTCTTCGTTTTTGATAGATCTCGTAGCTTTTGCAACTCCTTCGCGACTTCGCAGCCTCGATAGTTAGCTGGATGTTTTCCAATGCATTTAATGCATATCGCTGGGGACTCTTTCGCGGTATTGCAGTCTCGAGTCAGATGTTTGGAAGCGCATTTTACACAGCGAGGTTCCTTCTGGCAGTAGGCCTGAGTATGGCTGAATCCCTGGCGACGTGTACATTGGGGAATCAGCCTAGAGTTTTTCCGCGGAGATTGAATTTTGACAACAAGTCCCAAAATTGGATTTATGGCATAAATTCTTTCTAGGCTTTCGGTTTTGTCGAAGGTTAGCCTAAAGAGGGGAAGACCGCGTCTTGGGGTTGTCCTCTCCATTTCAACATTACGCTAATAGTCCATGTATCATTATTGCGAGATCTTACTTTATAATCGGTTGAGCATAGTGATTTCAGGATTATGTGCAACTTGTTGTAGTCCGAGATTCCAAAAACGTTTATTGGCGGCGGCGGTTTTTGTTTGGGTTGCTTTGTTGCCTTATCGACCTCAGCAGTGTTAAAGCTGGCTTGCTTCTTTGTTTGTTCAATATCAAGCGGGGAAGTAGCTTTGCGCTTCTTACCTGGCTTTTTTTTTAAGTATTCAGTCCGCGGACTAGCTCTTCTTCGTCCGTGTGAAAACTTGAGTTTTCGGGGCGGTCAAGTAGCGAAACAGACTCAGACTCAGATTTAGATTGCGACTTAATGGCATCTAGGCTTACATTATGTGCTCGGTCTGTTGGCATCTGCTGTCGTCCTTGAGAAAATAACCTGGAGTATTGACCCATGTAGCCATATAGTGTCAAACAGTTTCACCTAGTCAATCGCAGAGCACCCGTGCGTCGGTTTTTAGTTTCGGTACATTAGTTTAGTTATCAGATACCAGTTTAGACATGGAATGAGATATATAATACCCTGTTGCACTCAGATAAAGGACTAGTTAATGTTCCTCTTACAGGAATTTCTCTGTCTATCATCAATAAAGCGATAAAGTGGCTGCTGTGGCAGCACAGACTGACACGATCGTACGCCGGACACTCACAGAGATAGCGGTATTCGGCATCGTCATTACTCTCAGAGTAAACGTCGCAAGATTTTGCATCACTTATGTCAAAGCACTTTTGTTTGTGTTTGGAAAATCGCCGACTACCTAAAAGCGCCGGGAAGCATTCTTTTGGTATTACGGCATATTGGAGCAATCTTATCTGCAGGTATGATCACATGAGATCCAATTGAAAATGGAAGCTTTAATCCAGGACACAGGCAGCCTAAATCAATTTCGGGTTCCAAAAAACCCTCTTCTAAGTCACTTTCAGCAAACTCATCACAATGTTCTTTTCTCGTACTCCCACTGTGACCTGAGACTAACACCGCCGAATGCTGCTACGATTCGACCAGTTACAAATAGCCGGTCAGAGGTCCTGTTGGGAGGTAGGACCACCATTAGTCCATATCAGGACTCAAAACACGGTACCATGGGAGTCAGAAGCCTCCCGGATTTCCGTTCGAACCTGACTTGTTGATGAAGCGTCATGGTGACTGTGGTTTAAACCCAAATTCGCAGGAGGGGTCTTGACCCAATGTAGATTTGCAAGATACTGGGTGCTGTGACCCTAAGAGCAGTAAGAGGTCCTAGGTCGCCCTCGACCCTTACCAAGGGTTTACCTTTTTCGCAGGAGTTCACGAAAAACACTAGTGACATCTGTGACCTGGGGAAATTCAGCTTTATGGATGCGTTTAAATAAGTCTTGCATTCTAGAAATACATAGTGGTGAAGAGGTTCAGACAGCTGACAGATTCTTAGCAATATCATCGGGACTAGAGGAGAGACGCAACTTTCCTCTGATTTGGAAGACTTCTTTTATAATCCCGACACACAAATAGGGATCAATGAGTGAAGTTACAAATTATCGCCCCATTGCTTAACTCTCTCATATATCTAAATTCGTTGAAAGCATACGAATCCTAAGGCTTTAGGTTCGTCTTTAATGTCGCCTAGACAACATTATATTCTGAAAGGCAGATCAGTTATTTCAACCGATTTCAATAAAGGTTTTGAAAAAATATCTCATGAATTGTTTGCTCTCGACTTTGAACCGATATTATAGTGTTCGGTTAAGATCCATCCTTTCAGTTCCTCTCCTGGCCCCTTCTAGGGTTCCACAAGGTAACCATATTGGTCCAATTCTCTTCATTCTTACTTTAAACTATCTTGAGAAGGAAGCATTTTTTAAAACTTTTTATTCACCAAATGTCAATCTAGGTATAACGTTCTCACGTAAATTCAACCCGTTTCCTCCCCGACTTTATGATAAGCCTTCTTTTGGTTCAATCTTTGCAAGAACTTGACATATTATTCGACAATGAGGTTAATTTCGGTTCGCATATTGATAATATAATTCTTAGAGCCGATGAGTTGGTTTTATTAAACAACAGTTCAAGGAATTATGGAACCGCTTTCATCGAATTCATGTTCCATGAATCGAGGGAATTCAACGTCAATTCTTCCGATTTGCTCTTCTTGGTTTGCTCTGGAACGACACTTTAATTTTATATCCCGATCAGGACCGCCTCAAACTTATCAATTTGAATTCCTTAGAAGAGCGTTGGAACAAAGCTGACATTCGTTTGTTTCTTAGTCTGAGTATTAAACTTGAAGAGCTAAGCCCCCTTAAATCCCTTAACGAGGGCGAAATCTAGTATTGTCATCTCAATAAAAGTCGTCAGAACTGCATCCTATATTGGTTAAGGACCCATCCTCGTAAATAGCACAACATTCTTGTATTCGTTCAAATTTTGACCAAAACCATTCCAGGATATTCTGAACGTTAATTTCGTATTTTGGTAGAAGTAGGAGTTCTGGTACCATTGCATCAGACGGCATGTTCATAAGACCAGAGCTACTCGACGCTAGACCGCTTTTAAAGAAAATTGATATTGATCAGTGCGTTTAGCAGATCCAGCTAGGGGTACAAACGTAGTATTTTCGTAAAAAGCTGTTTCACTAGACGTTTGATGCATAGGATAGATTTGGCCTTATCATCGCCGTGATCTAAAAGACTTTAATCGGTGACAGGTCCTATGTCTTGCCCGAAAGCTCTTATAGAGTTCCAGGAAGCCGAGAGCGCCTTCGACGTGACCTATTAAGACTGAAAAGGTTTGTTAGCTAGGATGACGACCAAGTAATTAGCTTTATGATGGAATGATGGTGATGCCTTCAAGCTCTAGATGAGTCAGAAAAATCAGCTTCCTCCTTCTCATAAAAAGAATGACTACAGATTAATCTTCAATTCTGTCGACTAGATATTGACGCAAGATTTTCGGCGTTGTAAGGAATATTACGTCTTAGACAAAAGAAGCATTCGTAAGGCAGTCTTGCTCACATAAAGCTCAAACATTCATGAAGTAGGTCAGATTAATAGAACTAAAGCTGTTGATTTATCTCACTGTTTGCCAGGATCTAATATCACAGAAAGGGTCCCTTATGTTTGGTTGAACCGTTGCCGCGACTCTTAGATCGGCATGAGGTTTAAGGTGGGTCCTGACTTAAACCAAGAGTGAAACTCGTGCCCCTCAACAAAGCTACAAATTGGTATTACTGAAACACGTAAACGCTGGCTCGGCGTCTATATCCTGCGCCCTATGGATGTATGGCCATACTGAGAACATAAGCCTACACAATAGATGTTCATGTAAAACAAAAAAGAGACGTCTGTTCGCCAGGGTTTCGGTATGTATGCCAGTGCCAGTCTAACAGTAAAGACTCTATTTAAATTTTTTAGCAGATTATCGATTCTTATATGCTGTCAGTGCCGGGCGACTTGAGGTTATCAGAGGAAGCAGCACTGCTTTCAATATCTCATCCGTTACTGCAACTAGCTACAGATACCGATTCTGTCGTACTATGTAGCTCAGCTTACTTGGATCTTTGGTGATAGCAGCGGGTTGTTATTTTAGAATTATTTTGGAACTGCATCTCAAGATTGAAATAGAGTACCTCTGCTTTCGGAGCTCTGTCACTATCTGTCTCTGTTGAGTGCTCTTCCCAGCCTGAAATCTTAAGGAGCTTCTCAAGTATTTTTTTTGCTTCGCTCTGTAAGGATTCTAGTCTTTCTTATGTAGTCGCTATAAATTCACTTTCCACCATAGAACGGTCGATCGGCAGGAATTTTCTTTGGCCTGATACCCCAGATAAAAAAAATTTGGCGAGAGCACCGTTAAGATTCTAATCAGCTTCCTCTACCATTTCTTTCGTTCTAAGTTAAGGTTGAGTATTGATGGACTAGCTTAGCTTCGGTTAGATTAAGCTTATTGCTCCTCTTTGAACAGTCGATTCTGGGTTCCTTTTACCTGCGGTCGTAGTTTACTTAGAGTATTTGTTGGAAGGCGTAAGTCGACCACGTGTTCTTCTACTATCGTTACAAATGTTATCTAGTAGCCAACCAGGTTAAGCGATAACATGAAATCCTGGAGATTGTTGCCTCTCACGTTCCATTTGCTTACCTACTTACTTATCAGGCTGGCAACCCTTAATGGGTCAAAGCCTGAACAACTGTAGCCTTGCATCCATTACAGTCCCGGGCGTGCTACTTCCAGTTGGAAATACCAAGCTGCCTTATATCCGCTATTGTTTAATTTGAAGAAGTTACACAACAGCGCGTCTCATTTAGAGCATAGGATCGCCCTTCTTGTAGATGGGACAAATAGAGCTGATATTCCAGTCCCGGTGCATGCTTTCGTCCTCCCATGCTTTACAAATGGTCTGTTACGTGCTCCTTGTCAAAAGATTGCCTCCGGCTTTAGAGAGCTCACAGCTCAGATGGCAGGCCATACGAGCCAGCGGCTTTGTTGTTCTTCCGCTTTTGTGCCAACTTCTTCTAGTTTGGGCGGAAGGACTTATTCTTCGACTGGAGATGTGTTCTCTTCTTGAATTATCACTCTCTCTAGGTCACGTTCATTAACCAACTCCTGAAAGTGTTGCTTAAGTACAATCGCAATTTCCTATTGGTCGGTGAGGAGATTACCTTCGCAGTTTCAAAATGCTTTGAGACACATTTTTTGCAAGAGTATTGGCTTTTTTATAAAAAGCTCCTGGTGTCTTTCCTTCCACAGCAATTGTTGATATCAGTGAT
This sequence comes from Volucella inanis, assembly GCA_907269105.1. NCBI lineage: Eukaryota > Metazoa > Arthropoda > Insecta > Diptera > Syrphidae > Volucella > Volucella inanis. The sequence continues at coordinate 42,910,821 of OU026153.1, forward strand.
CTAGAAGAATGCAAAGACTCTTCTCTTTCCGAAATGATCTTTTCTGCTCCATTCTTCTGGACCTAGTATGCCACATTCGTTGCTTGCATTGTTTGCACTCATTCATTATCATGCCTAAGGTCTTTTCGGCCACCTCGTTGATGGCTATTTCCGGTATGTGTAGGCGTCTAAAGTTAAACCTCCTTTTTGGATGTTGTTGCAGCTTTCTTTCATTTGACAATCGAGCTCTGAATCGGGTCAAAGCCGACGTTTGCCTCTCTGAATGTTTTAACATCCAGAATATTTGGCGAGTGACGTTCGTCGATAAGCACGTGGTCGATTTAATGGGCGGTTCGACCATCCGGAGTTAGCCAGGTTGCTTTATGGGAACTTCGTACTGCATATCACTGTATTATTAGTTGTTTGCCGGTCGGAAGTCGTTACTTATTGTTGTGTCATAAAGGCTATATTTTCTGACCGCTTCGCCAAAAATGTTCTCCTTATGGATTTTCGCATTGAAGTCCCCTAGTACAATTTTAACATCGTACTTCGGGCAAGTTCTGTTTTTTCAGCCTCCTAGGTAGGGGAGTGAGCACATATGAAGCTAATGTTATTGGATCTTGGATTAACGCGGATCACAACCAGTCGATCACTTATGGACATAAAATTGATTACTTTCGATTTAAGAAGCTTTTCTACGACGAATCCGCATCCCAATATATGTAACCTCTTGTGATAGCTGTAATAAATGTCGAAATCTGTTCTTTTTATCATTTACGATCTTATCCAACGTACTTCCTAGATTGCAGTAATATCAACCCTTTGCTGAGGATATTTTCCAGATTTTGAGTTGCTCTTGGGATGTAAAACATTCCAGAAGCATACCCTCAAATCGTAGTCCTTCTTCGCGCCGTGTTGTCGTTGATAGGAGAGTCCGTGTGTATCCGACGCTGGATTGTGTTCATTCATAAGAGAGAGGTCGCTGCATGCATAAGTTAACTTCCCAGCGGATGCTGGAGTAGCTATCCAGGGGCACCACGAAGAGGCTGCATGTCAGCTTGGATTCCTCTGACCTGAGTAACAGCATCGTAGCACCGTCCCTTTTTCTTGGAATTATATAAGCGGACGAAACATTCTGCTCTGCTTACTATAATGGAGTAATTAGATCATGGTTTCGGAATTGCATAAGACTGTGGACTAAGTTCTAGGTCTGTGAGATTGCTCTTTGTGAAGTGTTTGTCTCACCCCATGGTTCATATATGGGTAATATGTGAGGTTTCGTAGTTAACATGGAAAGACAGCATTTATTTGGAAATAAAGTCTTCTACGTTGCAGATAGCGACATGAGTCATGCCTTTATTTAATGTTTTCCACAAAAGGATTTGCCCAATCCCAGTACCATAGAAGAGCTGTTGTTCTTTTTCCGGATCTTGCTTTCCCTGTGAAAATACATTTTCCTCTTTTCAGTGTCGCATCTGGAGTTCTGGGTATGAAGAGGCATTAATACATCCGATCGAGATTATAAAGCCATCTTCAATCGTTTGTTTGTTCGATCGTATCGGCAGTATCGGTTTCATGCGGTTGTCTTTCGTAGGAAAATCTAAAGACAAAGTGAATTCCAGAAGTTTTTTCCTCTTGACCTTTCCGATACTGAAAGGGAAGGAAGGATACAGCTCTAGTTTAAAGAGCTTGAATCTTTAAATGAGTGTCGCTTTCGCCGATCTGTAGATGTATGTTCTCTATTATCACTAAAGAAGTGAGAGATTTAGCAGTCGAATTACTAACTGCTCTTGATATATCCTTGTGGTTTTGCATCGCTCGCCATTATGAGCATCAAGTATGTGGGAGAATCAAATACCTAATACTGCATGGTGTCCTCAGTCCGGACTCACATCTGAAGTTTTCGTTGACGTTAGATATTTTTAATCAGTTCGGTATGAGGTAACCATAATACATCATACATGATTCCGTTTAAGGAATCATTCTACATAGCTTCCTCCTTTTTCCCATCACAATCAGGTCAACAAGAATCGCTTAAGTCAACACACTCTAACACTGCTTAAAAAACTACTAATCTCGAATGGGTACCTTCCAAATGAAAACTTCTGATTCAATATCTACCTTATTTGTAAAACAACTATTCGTAGTGTGATTAATAGATCGTCCTAGTGAGAGTATAGTTTCGTTCCCTATATACGAACTGCACGTTATATTACGACAAAATATAGTTATCAATGTAAGAACAGCATGGCACTTGTTCTATGTCCTAGTTTTCCAAGCACTATACCCATAAAAGCAAATTCCAATACAACGACCTCTATAATTAATTTAATAGAATCTAAAACCCTGCAACCATAACCACCGAGCCCAATCAAAAGATCTCATCAGCATCCAATTAATTTATAACCTCCAACCAGTTCCGGAACGGCACCTAAGAAATTACCTCATTGCATCTTCGATGCCGTTTCTTTGATGATCAAAATTTATTGCACTTAAATTGCGTACTCCCTGTGTAAACAGAAGTTTCACCAACTCCACCATCGACTGTCGTCGGCAAAGTGCAAAATTTCAAAGGTAGCCCCCCCAAAAGAATTATGATACCAACACTCTTGTCGGAGAGTCGAGCACCGTCTGCCCCAACTCGTCTCCCATTCCAAGGCATCCATAATTAGTCTGTGCTAAAGTAGATCAAAAAGGTGCAATAAATTAATTAACCAACTTTACTCCACCCCATCCGGGTCGTTGGAATCCACATCAGGATCCAATTACTTTGTGAAATTTGTGAACACACCAAAGCGAGACGTAAACCAAGAGCGATTTTTCCTCATAAAGTATACCGCTACGGTGGTGGTGGTGCTACGTCGCCTCGTTCTCGTAATTATGATGTCGATGTCACAGAAAGAGAGAAAGAATTGGAGCAACAGAGGAAAAGTCAAAAAGTAGTCAAAACACCCCCTGTGCCATCGTCTTTAGTCCTTTGATCATTCGGCAATGAGCCTCCAGAATGGAAAGAGATCCGATTTCTTTCTAATTTTTATGAGGACGTATTTATTCGTTTCTCGGCAAACCCCCTTCGTCATGCCCTCTTCGTAAATCACGTCTGTCAATGTCAAATTTGATTTGGCGACAATTTAGTCAAATTTATTTGCCATAGCTGTCGCACCATCGAAGCCTGGACAGGCAGAGAAGTACCAGTAGCAATGCTAGCGACAAACGATGATGCTGATGATATTGGTGATGGAGGTTGGTGGAGATTAGTGAATGGGGGATAAGGGTGAGCATGAGAAGAGTAAGTAGTGAAAATGAGGATGAGGCTGGATAAAGAACATAAAGTGGTGGTAACATCAAAGAACCCTCATTCATTATGGCGATACGTCACATAATTCAATTGGCCTGAGCATGGAGAGTGGCCATGCAATCCTTTAGCTGTAGGATAATACAAGTATCATCGTATTCGTAGTGTCGGCATTGGGTGACAGTACCAGTGCCAGTTGAAGTTATGTCACATCAATTTGATTATGACAACATAATTAAGCAGCGATGATAGATGTCAATCTATGGTTACTGTCACTACACACATCCGCCCTTAGATTAGCTTCCCCAAGTCACATTGTTTGAGAAACTCGTACTCGTATATACGTACGTATTCGTACGTCGTGTTTTTGGTTGCACACAGCTCAATGTCGAATAAAAGTATTCGCATGAGTTGCAGCATACGAAGCAAATCCGTGAGATGCAAATTGCAAGCTGCCATCACAAAAATGTCTCCTAATGAGCTCCGCGTTCAATCTTTATTACTACAGCCGCCGCCGCCGCCGCGTGGCGATCGACGGTAAATAGGCACTGTGGAGCGGGTGTTTAAAGGGGCGGAAAGAATTTTTGCTACTTTTCGTGGAAAAACAATTCGAAACGTTTAACTTGATTTATGGTCGCCGCAATTAATTTTACGTTTTTTTTCTATCTGAAGCACTTGCAAAGGAATAGTTAGTTTCTGCATAGGGACAGATAGAGCGGGTGCTCTGTTTGAAATTGTTTTCCTTCTCTTAGATGATACTTTATAGGGTACAACCAAACGAAGAGGTATATGGTAGGCGTCTTCGTAACAACTCAACACATTGCAATGTGATGTCCCTAATGTCGCACTGAAAGGCAATAAAGAATGATGGGCAGGTTTATGGGCGACAGCGGTCCCTAGATACATAGATACACACTTCCATTTCAGCTCTTTGGAAAGGTTGCAAAAGAAGTCATTAGAAGCAATAAAGCTGACGGCATAGACTATGACTATGGCTACGACTACGACTTCGTAATTAATTTTTTTTAAAGAGCTGCCAAGAATGATGGTGCTTAGTGAGCGGAAAGAAAAACGAAGAATACTTAAGCGATAGAGTTAGAGTTGTATTTTGACAGTGAAGACGATTCCAGGAAGACCGAGTGAAATTGCCATTAGAAAGAGAATTCACAATAAAATGCGATACACCATCGAGATTTGAATTCAAATTTATTATGACATTTCTACCCTACATGGTTGGAATTTGCTCCTTAAGAAGTTGTGAATTTTCAGCATAAAAATTCTTCGTCTGCTTGGTCTTCATATCAACTGTCTTGGCGATGATAAAATACCCCCAGGACAGAGAATTTTGTTTATTTAATCTTTTTCTTTTAAATGAAACGTTCTATCTTTCTATATCAATATCAAAATTCAAATTCCGAGAACTCAATTCCCATGTCAGTACGGCGAATGGCATCCATGAGATACCCCTTCGCTGGAATGGTGTGAAAACAACGAGGAATGATTAAAACCCGAAATTGTTGCGCCACAAGCTGATTGGAAGTTGAGTATGGCAGCAATATTACCAGCACGACCTCCCAGCGATATGGTCCGCTGAGAATTTTTTTTTCCACATTTGTACTACTCAGATGTATCTCAGCACAGAATTTCTTCAAAGATTTGCGACAAAATAAAAAGAAAATATATTTTCCAATCCGTGATGTTGAGTTTGTGGAATTTCCGGCTGGTTGACGCATTTTGTTGACGCCCCTCGATGAAATGTTGTGCGCTGAGAGGCGATATTTCATCATAAGGGTGAACGCCCCTCGGAGACTAATAAATTGTTGTTTTCTTTTCAAGGAATAGTGAAGATTTTTGAAATATGTTCTGAAAAGTTTTGTGGGAGATTTTTGATGGTTTGAAGGTAGCAGGTTCGTCCAATTCTATGAGTGACAGTTCGAAAGGGAATAGCTTTACAACTATCAATTAGTGACGCAACAAACGTCCACTTTTAAATAATGTGACAAATGTTATATGGGAGTGTAAAATTTAATGAACAGCACTTCAATCGTGTACATAGAACATAATACTTGAAAGAAAGAAAATGAATTCATCTGGGCACTTTCCTTTTATTTTCAAAGGATAATACTTCTTGTACTTCTTCTTTACTTCTTGTAAGGTTCCTTTTAATGAAATCTTTCAGTTTGGCGAAGAAAGATAAGTAAGCTCTTTAGTGGTAAGGTGCCTACAGTACTAGCTCCACCACGTCAGCGCCAAATACCTGCAGCCTCATGCGAGTGTAAATCGGACGTTTCGCAACAAGCATTACAGGATGTTGTGTCGCTTATGCCCAGAACATTTAAGTGATTTGCAAAAGTGTATTGGCAACCTGAAGTCTATCCTGCTGAGAAATAGCAGAAAGGCCGCTGACTTCCTAGAGACATCGAGAAGCATTCGTTCGGTCTGCCAACACTCTATTGACTCAACTGTCAATAGAAGTGTTAACCAAGAACGGAGGCAGACCTAACGTAGGTTTGCTGGCAAGTTTATCTGTGATTTCATTTCCCGTGATCCAGACAAGGGACCCAGACAAGGGTCGCTGAATTTAGCCTTCCGACTGCGTTCGGTGATCTCTGGCATTCTCAAGCTAGCTTGGAAGTCGTAACAGGGTTCAGCAAGGATCTAAGCGCAGTTTGCCTGTCGCTGCAGATGTAAAGCTTGGCTCCCTCCACCGGTTCTCCGCAATATATCTTGCTGCCATCAGGATTGCGTAAATTTGTGCTTGGAAGACATGTGCAAGCTTTCCAGAAAGACGCCACATTCTATATTGGTTTTGGAGCCGTCCGTGAAGACACGACCGCATTTCTTTCCTGACTCACATTCTGACCGAAGCCACTCATGGGCACAAGGAAAGTCGATTTCGTATTTTTTTAGCAACAAGAGATCCGGTGTCATGGCATCGGACGGAGTCATAAGACAGCCGGCGCTCAAGGTCATCAAAGCTCCAGTGAATATTGTACAAAAGGCCACTTCTTTTTAGTCGGAAGATGGCTCTGAGAGTGCAGCCCATGATAAGAATATCAACAGAGAAAAACCGTTCCTTTGAGTCTGATAAAAGATGCAATCGCCTTTTTTCGCGACAGCTTATTCCACCAGACAACCGACATATAGGATATAATTGACCTTATCAAAGCCGTGTAGATCCAAAAGACCCTTCTCGGTGACAGACCCCATGTCTTGCCGATAGCTCCTCTGCACTGCCAGAAGGCCGACAGTGCCTTAGAAGCTTTCGACGTAACATGTTAAGTCCAAAGACATTTGTTATCGAGGAAGACACTCAAATACCTAGCTTCTTTGGAGAATTGGATGGTGATGCCTAGGGCTGCCTGCGGTTTTGGAGCAGACAGTCGCTAGACACGATCCAACAGACAGCACAGCTACATCGTTGATGTAGTTAGTCAAATGGAGATAAAACACCTCCTTGCCACCATATATTGGCCGCGACCAGCACCCGCAATCAATGTCTTATTCACCAGCATTGTTTTTATTCACAAAACCAATGACTCGTCTACGTCGTGTTGTCTGGCCGAGTTGCAAATGCCATAAAAAGCACTCCCAACGTCGATGAAAATGCCCAAGGCGTATTTTTACTTTTCGAGTGCGTCTTCAATTCTACCTACCAGATTCTGAAGTGCCCTCTCGCAGGGTTTCCGAGTTGGTAGGCGTGTTGCATCACCGACAGATGATGCATTCCCAAGGTGGGTTTGAGCACATGGATTTCAACCACTCTTTCGATGCCTTTCAGCATGAAGGAAGTCAGCCTTATAGATCCGAAACTCTTGGCGAGCGAGGATTCCTCCTTTCCGATTTGTGGTATAAAGGCCACTCTCACTGTTTACCATTGATTCGGTACGCCAATAGTGAAATTTCTCTTCAGAGTTTTCAGCAGCTTTTGTAATATAAACGGGTAAATACCATCGGTGCCAGGCGACTTGAAGCCGTCAAAGAACGCAACAACATGTTTGATGGCCTCATCTGTCACCACAACTAATAAGACATACCAGCTACGGCGCGTTAGTAGTAGCTTGTTGTGAACTGCTTTCGATTAGGTTACCAGGGAAGTGAGATTCAAGCATGAGATGGAGAGTCTCTGCTTTCGACTCGATATAGATACCGTCCGGTTTTCTGGGTGGTTCCAGCCCGGTTGATCTTCCCCTTTGAATAGTGGTCGACAGGAATGTCGACTTTTACACCTATCAACTTCTAGGTGAGAGCCTGGTAGCTGTGACTGAAGAAAGGATAGCCAAACCTTCCGGGATGTCATTTGCGTTTACAGATGGCGAAAAGATCTCATATACAAATCAATGTGAAATCCATGACCTTAGTGAGTTTAAGCTTACTGATGCACACTTTCACCTACAGCTACTTCTAAGTAATGGGAGAGCAGTTGGTGGCGCAAAAGATTTTAATAGGCAAACAGCGGCTCCTACAACCTCAGCGGGGATAATGGCACCGGACCGCTTAGCTGGATCCTTTGTCCAGTTTAGAGACAATCAATTGTCTCAGAAACGGGCGAATATAATGTTGACGATCCCAGAAAACCTTTACGAGTGAAGGAGAACGAATTATGGTTTGCACATGAAATGTTAGAACCCTTAACAGACAATATGCCACAAAACAATGCATGGGAAACTTTACTATTGTAAAACAAATATCATTACAGTCCAAGAAGTACAACGAGATGGGCCGGAAAAAAGCGATTGAAAAGCTACCATCTAATACGCCTGCTCCAAAGAAGATTAGAGATGAAACTCCATCTCTGAATATGTTCATATAGGTAGATTCATCGTAAGGTTTGATTTATAATGTAAAATAAAATACACAAATTTGAAAAAAAACTTAAAAGTTTTTTTATTGATTAAAAGAACAATTCATGGCATCTACGTTTTAAAAATCATATTATGTAAATATTGGCTTCGACTACGTCTCAAGCGGTCCGTTCGAAAGATCTAATTTTGGGCGACTCGTTCGAGCATAGCGACTTGTATCTCGCAGATAACACGACTAATGTTGGCTTCCAAAGCGTCAATCGTAGCTGTCTTTTTCCTGAAGACCTGAGAATGGAGATATCGCAGAGCAAATAGTCCAAAGGTGTGATATCTCACGATCTAGGCGGCCAATTTACTTTGGTAAAACGTGAAATTAAGTGCTCACCTTAATGATTTCTCAACAAGTTCATTGTTTCACGCGCTGTATGGCTCGTAGCGTCGTTTTGTTAAAACCAGAGCTCACCGAGACCATGTTCGTTAACATGGCACTATAACGGTTACCATTGACGGTAACATTCTGATTTGGCTCATTTTTAAAGAAATATGGACCAATGATTCCACCAGCCCATAAACATACCGTCGTTTTTATTGCATGTAATGGTAACTATTGGTACTCTTCGGGTTGCTCATCAATCTAAATAGTGAAATTTCGTTTATTAACGTATCCATTGAGCCAGAAATGGGCTTCATCACTGAACAAAATTTCACGATAAAACACCGGATTTTCATTGAGTTTTTCCAGAGCCCATTCACTGAAAATATGACACAAATTCAAGTCGCTTGGCTTCAAATCTTGCACAAGTTGAATTTTTTATGCTTTAGATCGAGATCCTCAAGTAAAATACGTCAAGTTGTCAAATACGCCAAGCCAAGCTGCTGAGAACGACGACGAATCGATTCGTCACGGTCTTCGCTTACACTGTCAGCTACAGCTGCTATAGTCTCATCACTACGTGCTGGATGTGGTCTAACTGGTCGAGTATCATCCGCTAATGTAAACTGGGACTCAAATTTGCGAACGGTATTGGCAATAGTGTTTTCAGTAGGTCTATAATGCGCACCGTAAGTTCTCACATTTCTCACAGAACGCTGATTTTCGTAATACAGCTGAACAATTTGGACAATGTTGTAGTGTCAGTCTTTCCATCATGGCTTGCCAAACGATAGCAAACAAAACTGATAAAGCAGACAGATAGGAGTCACACGAGATCTGTCAAAAGACGCCTATTGAAAATCAAACCTCACGATGAATCACACTATATACTAGATGGGGTAGAAAGTAACCACCTTGGGAATGAAAAAATATTTTTTTTTTTAAATGTTTTTTTATTTTATTCAATGTAGTTCCTTTTTAGTTTGATAAACTTATTCTAGCGATTTTCCAACTTCTTGATCCCTTCCGAAAAGTAATTTTCCGGAAGGTCTGCAAAATTCTCCTCCGTGGCGTAGATGATTTCCTCGTGTGAGCTGAATTTTTTATTGATGAGCCATCTTTTAAGGTTTGGGAAGAGATAATAGTCCGAGAGAGCCAAATCGGGTGAATACGGTGGATGGGACCGCAAGTGGAGCCGCAATCAGTGATTTTAGCCATGGTTGCGATGCTCTTGTGCGCCGGTGCATTGTCTTGCAAAAACAAAATTTTTTTCGCTTCATTTGAGGCCGTTTTGCAGCGATTTCAGCCTTCATTCGCTCCAATAATGCACAGTAATACTCACTGTTGATGGTTATTCCTTTTTCAAGGTAGTCCACGAAGAGTATGCTATGACAATCCCAGAAAATCGAAGTCATAACCTTTCCGACCCATCGAGCTTCCCTCGGCCGTTTCGGAGCATTAGTCCTCTGACGGGCACTCATTCTATTCTCTGGTGTTCAACATCTACCAATCGACGCCAAAAGTCCGCCCGATTCCGCATCAGCAAGTCCAAACACTCTTTCGAAGTGCTCTCGCGTTCGTGTTTTTGGTCAGGAGTGAGTATGCGCGGCACCCAGTGGCAGGATAACTTTTTCATTAGCAGAATACTGCCCATAATATGGTGTGTGCGCTCAGTACCAATCTTTGTGGTATCTGTTAGCTCGCGCACCTTCACTTTCCGGTCAGCCAACACCATTTCATGTATTTTTTTGACATTGTCCTCTGTAACCGCATCGGAGGGCCTGCCTCTGCAAACTTGATCGGTAATGGAGTTGCAGCCACCACGAAACTCTCGAAACCAATATTTGACGGTGTAATCTGACGGAGCATAAGCCCCATAATATTTATCCAACTTTTCTTTTGTTTCCTTCGCCGTTTTGCCTCTCAAAAAATAATGTTTTATGAGAGAATGAAAATCGTCTTTGTCCATACTCAATATGATGCCAAACACGTCAACAACAATCAGCTGTCAAAACAAAACTAAAGACAGTATCGCACTAAAATTTGACACGTCTGCCCAAATATGAACGGACTTTAAGGCACCATAACCTTTTTTGCAGTAGCAGCGCATTCTAGCGGTCAAAGAGGTTACTTTTCACTCCACCTAGTTATACGTGCTTGTGCCCGAGGAATATCACCATTGATTCCATCCAAAGATATACTATTCTACTACTATCTCAAAAGCTTTAATCTAACTATGACTTTTTATGTAATTACCAGACCCAAGAGACACATCTTTTGCTTTGATATTCTGAGCTGTTGGTTCGTGTAGCTAACTTCTTATAGCTTATGACCATTTGCAAAACTGATAGTAGTTACTCGAATAAAATCAGCAGAAGTCAGAGTGGATTTCTTCTACCTTATATTCAATCTAGAACTTTGGTTAATAACCGTGTAACTTAGAGCACCTTAACCATTACAAATGCAAGTCAGCTCCCAATTATATGAAGTAAAGCACCACTTCGAAGGGCGCAACGTATTTGAAATCACTCAAGCTGACTCATACGAATACCACCTCTGACACATTTCATATCCCTCCGTCATCCAGACAAGCACGCAAAGTGCTTTTTCGAAACACCCAAGTCTTCAGTCGAGTGTGCGAATATGTATCTCCAGTGACTCTCCCAGATGTAGTATCTGCAGCATGAGTTCTCGACAAAACAACAATATCTAGCAAACACATCCATCGTACTTGTACTTTGCTCAATCATCCATTCAGCGATTCCGAATGACAACTAAACAGGGCAATAATAAAACTTAAATAGATTTTCCTGTCAAATGTCTTGAGACGACATGGCCCCATGCATCCCGGGCAGAAGAGCAAATCGAGGAGTAATACCGGGGTTGTAAATGGCAATAGCAACACACATGCATCCTACCGCGTACATTAATATGACGTTCTACCAAAAATAGAGAAGAAAAGTCTTCGTACCGTTGCAAAGGAGACCATAAAAAACAAAACAACATAAAATACACATTTCGGGCAAGATATATGGGAAGGAGGAGGATAATTGAAGCAGAATGAGAAATGAGCGCCATGCACCGAGCGGAATGATTTTTAACGCAAAACACAGTGACGGAGCCATACACTCAGACGGAATAGTTGAAAAAAGTGCTCACAGGACGTGTGGTAAGGAGGTGGAATGGAGGTTGGTAAGGTAGTATTCGCAGTTCGTCCTCGCAATGTCTGTCATAGCAAATGGGATGATTACTTTTCGTTAATTTTCTCTTCATTTCTCTTCGTGGGGTAGTGATGACGATGACAGCCCAACACACCAAACAGGGCATATGAGGTGCATGAAAAGCTGTCAGTTTTAGTAGAGTGGCTAACATTTACTACGGGACGTCGTAGATTACAGTCATTGGGGTACAAATGAGAGTACCACAAAGTATATGACTGATATTCGTAGTGCAGGGATCGCAATGGAAGTTGCAGTACATTTCAAAACACTGGTAATAACAAGAAACCAGCGCAACCCATAAGAATCTCCAATAAATGGCGCTGTCAGGTTTCAATCAAGTCACCGAAGAGAAAAACGAAGCTCCAAAATGTACACTTTATCTCCTGCCCAATGGTCTTCAGGTAAACCTAACAATCTGAGACCAAATGCAAATATTTGTGTAGCGCTACAGTGCGAAGTGACATTGTCAAAACGAACAACCCGTCTTTTGAGCACGATTTGATGTTGACCTTATTCAGCCCCTAAAATGTTGTCTTTTGCATTGCTCTGTCCCTTAAGGGTTGAGTTTGAAGACTTTGCAAATCAAAGCGTTGATATTTATTTATTGAACATTTCGGCTATATGGCCGATTAACGTTGAGTGCTTCCATTATTAATAAAAAATACCACCCAAATGGCCTTCACGATCTCTGTAACACATCCAGCTTCTAATTGTTGGCCAAAATTCTTCATCATACTTTCCCATATTTGTGGCTCTTTTCTATAATAGCACGGATGTTGGCTTTAAGCTCTTCAATTAATTGGGGAGCATTAGCTTTAACATTCTTCTTCACATGACCCTAAAGAATGAAGTCTCACGGTATTTAATTGTATGATCGCGTGTAAATTTTATAAGTTTTCTTAGACATGACTATGCCAGAAAATTGTCTCATAAAAGAACAATAGTTTTGCCAGTTCGGTGGGAATTGTAGCATCAGGAAATAAAGATCGCCAACATCCATCATCAATAATGGTGCGATTAAATCTATCCTCGGTAGGAGCTTTATTCACTCTAATGACGACACAAAGGTAACAGCTGTGACACGTTGTGGATAGAGTAGCTTCTTGCCAATATTTGTTGGATTTTCTTCGGCTCAAATGCAACAATTCTGCTCATGAAATAAGCCCTAAAGATGGAAATTTGCCTCGACGCATTTGCGAAGTTGGCAACGTCAAAGTTATAATGCAGCTGATGGTTGGGGGGGCTTAGTTCTTACGTCAATTGATTCTCTTTATATCAAAATATATGATAAATACATGATCTTGATCTCTACACACAGGAAACGTCCGCCCTTATCAACAGGTCTTGAATGTTTTAAATCAGTAGAGGACATTGGTCAATTGACATTATCTTCTTGGTTCTTAGCAAAAGAAGGATTTCTACAATCTTTCTGACAAAGGGATAGCAGGAAAATCAATTACCTAATGTAAACGTCGAGAGGAATTCAGCCCAACTGTCAATGGAAATCCTAACAGAGGACGCAGCGGTACCAATACAATATTGTTTGTTGCCACTATGGTTGTGTATACTATGTATCCGCTTGAAAGACAGACGTACTCCAGATAGACACGAGCGCCGAATCCTAAATCGGCTTTGAACCCATCCGTGAAGACTCGGATACGTTCCTTTCCTGGCTCAGGCTCTAGCCGGAACCGTTTCTGAACAGACGGCGATCCCATCTCGTATTTTTTCTGTCTTGCATCAGGCAGCATGTTTACGAGTATAAGACCAAATTCAAAAGACAGTCGATGTGCAAACTCCAATACCAAAGACAACTTTCTGTTTAACAAAAGATGGCATTGAAAGCGCAGCTCGTATTATGAATATCAAGGGTAGGAAGATTCACCAGTACGTCTAGAGTAGGCCCAAGCGCGCCAGGTAGAACCCGCATGCAGCTGAGACAAACCGTTCTTCAGAGACTGATAAAAGCAGCAGTGGCATATTTTCGTGAAAGCTTATCATAGCCGAGTAGATCCAGAGAACTCTCCTCAATGACAAGGTCAATGTCTTGCCGAAAGCACCAACATTGCCTTGAAAGTTTTCTCCCTGACATGCTTAAGTGAATATAGATGGTCACGTCTTTTACTACTCAAGCTAGTCAACTTCTCTTGAAGAAAGCAACTTTAGATTTGATATTATTGACTAAGAGTCCATTTTTAGTACACCAACCGTCGATATCTAGCGCCCCGTGTATATTAAAGCTTCCAGGAAGACGTTCTTCCTATGAAGGCAAATTTTCTCAATCCTTAACCCATCTTCTCCCGCATATTGGCTACAGTTAGCATCCTTAAACATGGTAATTTTCACCAAAACTTCTTTTATCCACGAAGTACATTACATGAAAATGTCCAGTGCATACTATTTGTATCTGTCAACAGATTTTGAAGTACAATATAGAAAGCTTTGTGGCATTCTAGAAAAAGCGAAGCAAAGTCTTGCCCACATTAAGGTCGATCACAAAGTGTAAAAGATACCTTCACTGTATACTGGACTGCGGTATACAATTTTACTAACATTACTGTGTTGGCGCCTCGCATAACTCACTGGTTAAACGGGTATACATCTCTGTTATAAGACCGATACTCACCTACTGGATGGTCGTCTGGTGGACGGTCTTAGCCAATGCAGTCAACTCCAACAAACTAAGTCCAAAGCACAGCATGTCTGTGCATAAGCAGAGCCTTGCGTACTACTCACTCTCCGGCACTAGATATTCTGTTTCATTTGACAGCCCTCTATATTTTCATCGGGCAAGTAGCCGCTAGTGCAGCTATTCGCCTTAAAGCGACTACACAGTGGACAAGTAAATTATTCTTAATACACTAGGAATCCGTCCAGATGACACAAAATTGGTTTGGAAAAGACTTTCATCCTGTCTAGATCCTTATGGGAGGAAGATGCTTTCATGGTGAACAAGTCAATTCACTTTTTCACAAATGGATCTAAAACCGAGAGCGGTGTTCTATTTCTGCCTTCTGAATCACTGTAGCATGTTCCAGGCAGAACTTTTGGTGATTAAAGCAGTGCTGTTCCGGCTGAAGAAAAACATGATATCTGCAAGGGATACTCGTATCCGCATCTTTTCGGATAGTTAGGCCGCTTTCTAGTGCTTGGACTCATTCTCACAGAATTCTTAACCCACACTTGACTGCCGATCATCTCTTAGGGAGATGACAGTGCAGTTCAATTTTCACTTATCTTGAATGCCGGGGCACAGAGACATTCCAGGAAATTAGGGGGTATATCAGTCGCATCGTGCAAACTAGTACTAAACCTGGATAAAGAACAAACCTTAGGTGGACTTTTGGGTCAACATGTAAGGCAACCAAAAAAATCCTTTCAAAAATGGACCTGAGTCCCTCTAAAAGTTTGAACTTTCGAAATAAGAAACATCTCAGGGCTATCACAGGTGTCATGACTGGACACTGTCTTATAGGCAAGCATGCAAGAAGGCTTGGTGTTATTAAAAGAGGAGGACACAACCCTCCACTCATACTGTACATGTCCCGCTCTCATTCATTGTCTCTTCAATGACTTAAGTGATCTAAACAATATACAAGTTCCCAACGCGTCGTCAGAAACTCAGTTCTAGGAATAGGAGGATCACAGATCCACGTAGCATCAGAATGGGCTAATAAGTCTAAGTGGGTTGGTTTTTCCAATACCAACTCTTACCTAACCTTACCTAACCTAACCTATTATGCTAGCATAGTAAAGTGACTAAGTTCGGTGATCAATTCGAAAGAGGATTTAGATTCACACCTCGTTCAACCCCAAAAAGCAGAGAAAAAAAGTAATTTTTCAGATCTCAAACCGTTTGTAGTCGGGCTCTTATCATTATGTGGTGGGAGAGGGCTTACAGTACCTTGGTTCATTCTATTCAAACTCGTCTTTGATTCTTTGTCCTGAGTCCTTCCTTCTGCGCAGTCGAGACTTCGGAAGAATGTAAGAAACTTTGTGTTCCACAGCAGCCACCACGTCCAAGCTGGGTACTTGCAGCATGATGCGAGCGTAAGCCGGACATTCACAGAAGTGAATGTGTCGAACATCATCTATTTTGCTACATCAGAGCCGAATATCTGCAGCCTGATGGCAACGTAGGCTAAATAAGCGGGTTCGAATTTGCTTAGCGCTTCAAGAGTTTGGAACGTGGAGCTCTTCATTTCAAGAGTTACTTTTTCCTGTGCTTGCTGGTAGATATTCTTTGATTTGACTGGTTTCCACTGTTGATCAACGCAGTGTTTGCATTCAGATTTTTTAAAACTGTTAGAGATAATAAAAGAAAATATAAGAGATAATAATTATCCATAGAGGTACGCCGTTCCGTACTCTTTTGCGTTTCGGAAGTCTTCCTGTGACATCAAATTCCACCGACCTGTCACTTTTGGGGGTTGCAGTACCTGTTCAACCAGATCTTGTGCCCAGGGAAAGCCATTAACAAAGTGTTTTCACAGGAGTAAACCGCATCAACTGACTCTCGTCGACCGGAACTACGACCTTTGCTAGTAATAGCGTCGGTTTTATCCGAATATTACCTTCAGGTAAAACTCCCATTGTTTTTATTTTTGTCAATGGATTTGACCACTTCGTCCGAATCACGTCCACTAGAACTGCAGCGAATGCTAAAAAACTTCTTATTGATCTTAGGGTCACAGTAACCAGTACTTATTTGCAACTCTACAATGGGTCAACCAAAACAGAAGACCCTTCCGATTTGGGTTTTAACCAAAGCCACCATAACGCTCCCACAAGGCTCCTGGTCGGGACTACCGGGGTCCTGCGGCCAACAAGACCTATGACCAGCAGCTTGTAACTGGTAAATCGTAGCAACCTTTAAAGGTGCCACATTTAAAAAACCGTTACCATAAGACCAGTACATTCCTCTGCCATTAATGGGCGAAGCCTTGATAATTGGGCGGAGGCCTCCATATCTATTCGGGACGGAACGTCTCATGTGTTTTGCGTGAACTTCTGCTTTTTAGGCCTTATTTCATGGGATGGCCATATATCAATGTGAGCAAGGTTACGCCTTGCCATCGCTTACCGTAAATTCACTGATACCAAAGTAGAACTCGTGTTGGAGGCAAAAATTTCCACCTTTGGTATGGGTCGTGACCGACATAAAACCTTTTACTGATCTTAGGATCACAACACCCATTATGTGCAACTTTACGTTGGGTCACCACAACTACCATGACGATTCCATAAGGGGGCCTACCCTTACAAGTCAGGCCCGAACCGAAATCTGGGGGGCTCCTGACTCCCATGATACCATGTTTTAAGACCTGGTAGGGACTCAACTCAACAGGACCTCTGACCGACCGCTTGTAACCGCGACCTTCGGTGGCGTCATCTGAAAACCATTACGGTAAGATTAGTACATTACTCTGCCCCCGCTTTTTATTAGACAACGTCATTGATCTGCGAAGCCTTGATAATTGGACGGAGGCCCCCATATTCTGAACAGAAGAAGAGGTTGCAATTTCATTTCCGAGAGCTTATTCTTCATCAGTGGATGAGTTGTCCGGAGATCTTTTCTCTTATCTGGAAGAGTGAGTCTTTCAAACTCGCACCTTCGACATAACGTGCCGTCTGTTTGCGCCATGCATTTACATAATGGCTTCTTCTCTCTCCAACGAAATCATAGACGATAGTCCTTCAGAGCGTTCTTCTTTTGGAATATGTTTGATCCCTTTTGTTTCCCAGGGCAAACCATCAATAATAGCACTGTTATCAATCACTTATCTATTGTGATGGAGTTAATCCGAAACAGACTGAACGTCTTGGTGCTTTATCCATTGTTCCAATCTAATTTACCGAAAGTTTTGTAGAAAAATCCGGACAAGTCATCGGAATTGAAAGATCTAGCGATCTACAATAGATCCTGTAGCAACGTCTAAATCGTCAGTCAGTTGTTTTAGTATATTGCTGTGGCCTGCAGCCTTTTGTAAGCCAGACTATATATGGCGCGAAGGTCTTCCGTAGAAGAGTACACAGGGAATCCTGTGAATATTTGAGATATTTCATTTGCTATTTTGATTTCGGTTCATCCTTTGGATGTCTTACAGAAAACTTAACAGGCTTTAGTAATGAATGCGTGTCTAGACATTGGTCAATACTTCACTGTGGTTTTTGAACAAAAGGAGGAAATTTAGTTTGAGTTTTACCCATTTTGGTAGCCGACGGAATCAATGCCTAAGATCCATCATTCTCCGTCTTCTTTTCAAGAAGTTGTAGGATCCGAAAGAAATACTTTGTGATAAGTGCTACTTATGTTCCTGGTCTGGTCAATCATGATGACATCAGTACAGGCAAACCTGTAGAACTAAACACTTGTCCAATTGGTTACTTAATATTCCCCACTATTATCTCGCTAGGTTGCAATGCATGGATGTGCAAAGCCTTTCAGTGTTGCTCTACTGTCTGAATATATACATTTAGATCCTGTTACTCTAGATACATGCTAGTAAAATTGAGAAACCTTCTCAAATTTCTTTAAGTGCATGGTAATGTTCATCAATGGGACCATGCATCATAACCACATCCTTATGCAGAATACTATTTTCCCAAATTTGGTGAATAACATAACATTCACTCTATGAACTAAAATGTGCTACATTAGAATCCCCTTAAACATTTTCTAAATTCCATGTGGCATCGAGTTTGTCATGTTTATTTCAACCTTAACCCACTCCAACGCCCAACTACCACCGAAGTTCTCTCTACATATCCCGAAAACGTGAATAGTGAGCACATTTTTCCACCGGTAAACGGGAGCAAAAGGAAAACAACGGCAGAAAAAGAGAAAAACCCCAACGGCGGCAACGGAAACCCGTGTGCAATGAAGTACAACCGCAATAATGCACATGACATTCAACGCTAAAGAAAAATTGCAAACATGCGACTGCCATTTAAGTTCCTGTGTTTTTCCTTATCCTGTTTCCAGGAAACATGTTTACCCCCACCAGTTAGAAGAGATGGTCTCTTGTTTCTTTTATTTTGGAAAGGGACCGCTTCTAATGGTTTTTGTTTTCTAAAAACGTTTTTGAGGGCGAAAGTGTACAAATAGTAAGATATATTGGAAAAAGGATAATTCTGGTTGCATGAAAGATGGGGATGCGTTGAGGATATATTACAGTTTCGGTTGACAACTTCATTTAAGATCATATGACTGGATGGATGAACATAAATGTTTGTGTTTACGGAAAAGAAATTAAGAGATAAGGACTTGTACAAATTCAATGTAATAGTCCTCGATTTGAAGACTATTAGCTTGTCACCAATCAAACCCAATGTTTCAATTGAAATTTGTATGCACACCTGATGAAAATAGTTCAAATCTAGAATTACACGAAGAACTTATTGTCAGCCACAGTACATCCATCTCCAATACGTTGAACCAAAGGTATTTGGATTCATATTCTACACCACGATAGGAGTAAATCGTGGAACAATTTTAAGGTCCAACTGGATCTTCATCGATGCATTCTCTCACCGATATTGTTTCCTGTTTTAGCGCCTTACTTCACCCAGCATTGAAAAGAGGCTACCAAGCACATGCATGGACAAACTAAACAACTTGATTATCCTGATACCTTGCCTGCTTTTATACAGAGATGGAATGCAGTAGAAAACACTAGATTAAATCGACGTAAGCAAGATTGCTTGGGCAAGTATTATTTCTCACCCTACAAAACTGCATAAAAGTAGTAGGAAACTACTAGGCTACGTTCTAAAGGTTTGACTTCTTTTGATAACTACAAGTCTTGCCCCGATGACATATGTATATCCAGTTATGCTACAAAAAAGTATAGATCAATTGCCGGAAATTCTGAAGAAAATCTTCACTGGCATGCCATGACCTTAAAAATCGTTTGTACCATTTAGTCAGAACTGTAGTTGGGTTAGTAGGTTCTCTACCTTCCGAATGAAATTTATAGCACTACAAGCAGAGATTTGGCTCATTCATCTAACTCCATTAAGAACTGGACAGTCACATAGGTTACATACTCCAACAGGAACAAAAATATTTTTTTCTCTTCATAACCAATAACTTGATTTTCCCACACCTCTTCAAAGTGAACGAACAAAAGTGTAGCGGCAATGTTGCAGCGCATTTCCGAATTAGAGAGTTAGCAAGGTACGAATAGATATAAGGGAGTGACAGATTGACACTTTGTTGTGTAATTGAAGTTCATTTGGAATAAAAATAAAAAATTTTTTATCGCGCGCGGCGAATTGAGTTGTTTAATTGGCGCAGTTGGTAGGATTCAAAAAAATTGTTTGAATCCATATGAGAACGAACGAAATAGAAAAAACGCTCATATCCTCAAAAGTGTGTGAATCTAACTGTGTACCAAGTGTAAGAAATGTCTCTAAAAATCAAAGCAAAAGTTCTACCCTGAACCCGTTTAATTAAAACCTTTTAAAAGTGGTCCACACTGGAGTCAATCAGTTAACTCTATTCGACAAGTGAAACTAAAAATTAATTACAGGGACAGCTAAACGAAAAAAAAGCTAGTTACTAACTCAAATAAACAAAACAAAAAAAAAAAAAAAAAACTCAAAATCTCCACCATTCAGCGAAAAGACAGAATCCCACAGTTCTTCGAAGGAATCATCAGAAAGGAAATGGATGCCGTACTAATAGAACGATTCACTGCAGCGCCAGAGACACTGTTTAGCCGCAATCCCACACAAAGTCGGGCTGTAACAATTATGAGGGAGATTGCATACGTCAAAGAATTCGACGGCAACCGAGAATAGTTAACACAGTTCATTGCATTTAAATGCAATGGATGACAGTACAGCCCAGGAATTATGGCAATCAATTTACAACAGCAAGATAAGAGGACCAGCAAAGGAATTACTGCTCAACAATCAACCAGCAGGCTGGAACGAGGAGGAGCAGCTCTTACAACAACACTTCAGACCAAGAGTGAATAACAAGGACATCTCGAAAAGTATCAGCCATTTAAGGGCAAGTTCCATTTCTGACTTTTTTGAGAAATTGAGAAGATTATTAGAAATACAAATATGTTTGCCACATACGAAAAAAAATCTGTAGAAACAAAAAATGCTTTTTATACGGTTTTAGTCGATAAAATAAAACAAATGGTAGCGGGAAATCTATCCCGCATATTTGAGTTACATATTTGAGTTACATAAAATAAAAGAAATCTTATATATAGAGTTTTCTAATTACGACTTGACAACTTTTTTTTTTTAAATAAAAGGCAAACCATTTGAGATATTTCAAAAACTTTATTATTGACTTGCAGTACAATCAAAACATTTATGAATGGAGCTCGACTTCGATTATACGGCCACTGCGGGTATGTTTGCAGCGGTTGATTCGTTGGACCAAATTTTCAACAACTCGGCCACACATTTCGGCCGAAACGGCCGCTATTTCGCGTTCAATGTTGGCTCTGAGCTCTTCCAACGTCGTCAGCGTGTTGGAATAAACCAATGACTTAATGTACTCCCACAGAAAATAGTCAAGCGGCGTTAAATCGCACGAACGAGGCGGCCAAACGACAAGCCCATGCCTTGAGATAACACGCTCACCATACTTACTCTTCAATAAATCGATTGTAACATGTCGTCCAAGTCCATATCTTCCAATTCGAGCCAAAAAAATCGGTGATCATGGCGCGAAAACGCTGACCATTCACATTAACGTGACGATCGTTATCGTCAACGAAAAAATATGGCCCAATAACGCCGCCGGCATGCAAACTACACCAAACAGTTATTTTTTGTGCATAAAGTGGTGATTCATGAAGCACATGTAGGTTTTCACCCGACCATTGACCCAAAAATGAGCTTCGTCACTGAAGATGATTTTGCGATGAAATTCATCATCTTGGCGCATCTTCTCCAAAACCCAATCGGAGAACGTACGTCGCTTCAAATGGTCCATCGGCTTCAATTCAGTCAGCTTGATCTTGTATGGGTGTAAACCAAGATCCTTACGCAAAATACGCCATAATGTGGTCTGAGCGATGCCTAATTCTTGAGAACGCCGTGGAATTGACTGATTTGCATCGTTTGCTACGGACGTCTGAACGGCAGCGATATTTCCGACACTTCGACCAACCCGTTATCTCACTGATACGGCAACATCACACAACGAATATGTAGACTCAAATTTTTGTACTAAACTTGTTATTGCCTGTCTACTAGGGCGAGAATTACGACCGAAAATTAGAGTTAACGCTCTTAAAGTTGCAGTCACTGACTCCGAATATCTGTAGAAAATTTTTATAATTTGCAGACGTAGCTTGTTAGTGTATTTTACCATGATGAAAATGTTGAGTTTACTGAATAAATTGACAGTGACAGTTTGATGATTAGTGAAAGAGTGCGTTCACAAATTAAATTCAAAGTTGTCAAGTCCCTATTGGAAAATCCTATATAAAGAAGGAGGAAAATATGTTATATACGATAAATGGATTCACTCCATCATTTTTAAATAGGTGCGAACGCAAATGTGGTTTCATTGCAATGGTCATAAAAAATGAAATAGAATATGAATGAGTGCATGATGGTAAAAATAAAAGAAAAAATGAAAACAACATATTGGGTCTATAACTTAATTGCGGTTTGCTAAGAGATGGCGTAACTTGTATTATTCTATTGTTATTATTCCATTGAAACATGCGTTATAAAGCTACGGTCATTGTACGTCATTTCAGTATATGTTATGCATTTGAAGCGTAAACAACAATAAATTTTTTTCACTCAAATATGTCGAACTTTGTGCCTTTATGTTTTTGCGGGGAGTTCTTCTTCATTACTTTAATATGAAGTAATACTTTAATGAAGTAATGGTCTGTATTAGGTGGGATCAAATGGGTGTGCTGTACTATGAGCTGCTAAAACCGGGTGAAACCATCAATAGACAACGCTTCCGAACACAATTAATCCGTTTGAAGAGAGCAATAGCCGAAAAACGCCCGGAATATGCGACCAGACACGAGGCAATAATTTTCCATCATGGCAATACTCGGCCTCACGTTGCTATTCCGGTTAGGAACTATTTGGAAAACAGTGGATGGGAAGGCTTACCCCAACCGCCATTTAGCCCAGACCTTGCCCCTTCTGACTACCATTTGTTCCGGTCGATGCAGAACGCCCTCACTGAAATACGGTTCACATCAGAGCAGAATATCAAAAATTGGCTTGATTCATTCTTGGCTGGCAAGCCGGCGCAGTTCTTTTGGAATGGGATCCACAAATTGCCATAAAGATGGGAAAAGGTCATAGCTTCAGATGGGCAATACTTTGAATAATACTATTGTACATGTTTTTCTTAAATAAACGTTTTATTTTATTTGGTATATTTAGGGACATTCTATTGGCCAAGGCCAAGTGGCGAATGTACCATTATTGTTCAACAAAAAATAGGTTATTAAAACATTGATGGGGAAAATGTATATAAAAAAAAACAAATGCAATAGAAAGCTTAGTGCAACAATTTAAGAATTATGTGTAAATAGAAAAAATTGTAAAGTTATTAACTAAACAAGAAATTGATCTACTTTACAATAATCGTAAGCAAAAAGCCAAGTTATGACATTTTTTAAGAACAAACATTGCCTTCTTTCACAACGAATTATGCAATTAATTTTGCAGATTAATCTTAAGCAGTGTTTTTGCTTAACTGGCAAGGGTTGAACTTTGTTGAAATGTGTACCGCCCCAACAGCCTATACCGTACTGCAGCTTGGATTTAAAAAGACCATTATATACCAATTTAAAAATATCGGATCCGCAATATATACTAAGGTGATAAAGCTGTCTTACTACTAAGTTAAAGTATTGTTTTAAATGCAGGGTATGTTCTCTCCAACTAAGCCTTGAATCTAAAATTACCCCTAAGTATTTCAAATATTCGAAACGTTCAATAGCGAAGCAATCTGTCGAGCAACTAATATCGGTATTGGAGGTTGATATGCCTTGATTATGAGGACAAACAATTTTTAGATTCAATTTAAAACAATTTGGTGAGTCATATTGTAAAAAAAAGTTATCAGTCAATTTTCCCTTAATTTCAAAAATCATGTACTTTGTTTTGTTACTAATTGCTAGTTTATGCTTGTCAAACCACCTACGAAGCAAATCTAAGTCAAAATTAATGTTTGCATTGACAAAGAGGTTATAACATGAGTAAGTTAGTACTGTGTCATCTGCGAACGCGGTGATTTTTCCTTTAAAAGGCTGGATAAATAAGGAGTTAATGTAAATTAAGAACAATATCGGACCCAGGATAGAACCTTGTGGTACGCCTAAATTTATTGTTTTCTGTGAGCTCATACAACCTTTTACTCTGACCATTTGCTTACGGTTCCACAAATAAGACGAAAACAATGTGTAAATAAAACCTCTAACACCTGCATTGTACAATTTACTAAGTAGAAGCGAATGGTCCACCTTGAGATATCTACAGGGTGAGTTTTTTAACTTGAGACATCCAAATTCCTCGAAAAATAAAAAAAAACAAGGTTCTGAAGGGGACATAAGATGGTGATAAGGAGTTGGACCTTGAGCCCCATTTTCAAGGTCAAACGAAGGTCACTTTTGATTTTATAATGGGAACCCCTATTTTTGTTGAAAGATTCGTAATCTGCGTGAAAAACTACAATTCTTTTACATGAAACACTTTTTTCAAATATGCGTTCTTTTCCCGTCAGAGGGCGCCATAAAACTTAAGACATCAAAATTACTCGAAAAGTACGAAATATCGCGAAAAATGTTTCAGAGAATTACAGATGATAATTCCTGATTTTCATTGCCCAATCGTATTGCTCGTAGGCTTGTCATTTATCCATTCACTTCAATACACTTGTCTATCTGCGCTGTAAATGAACCAACCGAACTGAGAAGTATTTCTGGCGTAATCTTTCGACAAGCTTCAGTTATTCGTCTTTTCATGTCCTCACTTGTTGTTCGCTTTTTTCTGTAAACCTCACTTTTTAAGTATCCCCACAAGAAGAAATCAAGTGACGTAAGATCAGGTGATCTAAAAGGTCATTGCCTCGGACCCCCTCGTCCGATCCATCGTTGATGGCAAACATTGTTTAATACGCCCCGGGCTACTTGGAAATAATGGGCTGGACAACCATCATGTTGAAACTACATTGTTTGTCGCAAGTCCAATGGCAGTTCTTCCAGTAATACTGGAAGATGGTCCCGCAAGAAGTTTGCATACTTTTCGCCATTCAAGTTGCCTTCAATAAAATATGGACCTATCAATTTATCCCCAATAATTCCCGCCCAAATATTAACATTCCAAGGGTGCTGGCGTTCAACTTGTCGGAACCAAAAAGGGTTTTCGGTAGCCCAGTAATGCATATTATGTAGATTGACCGTACCGTGATTGGTGAAAGTCGTCTCATCAGAGAATAACACCTTGGCGAAGAAAAGGGGGTCTCGTTCAATTTGCTGAAGTGCACATTGACGAAAGGAAACCCGGTTGCGAAAATCCTCAATAGAAAGTTCTTGATGCATTGAAGCATGATAAGGATGGTATTTATGCCGATGTAATATCTTACAGACAGTCGTTTAAAAAATTCCTGATTTACGACTTATTTGGCGAGTGCTAATGTGAGGATTGTGTGCAACGGCAGCTAGCACTTTTTTTTCTTTTTTTTATAATACCGCGAGCGCACCAAGGGGATATGAATACCCTTTTACTTTTTTCCAGGGCGCGGGCGGGTGGTGTAGTAGTTTGAAACTCAGGTGTGTTTGGTTTCGATACTTTTCCCAGAGGTGGTTGTCAAACTGGACGGTACGAGCCAGTACATCGTCAACCAGTGGGTCTTAGTACGTGCTAGTTGTTAGTTCGTTACATTAAGCCCAGCCAGCAACCACTCCAATATCAGTGTTATGCCTTCATGTCAGAGTGGACGCCGACGGCATTTTCATATAACTACATACAAATTCTATGAAAAGACTTTTTCAGAGAATTGCCTTGCACGGGATTCGAACCCGCGACCCTCTGCTTGCAGAGTCTATGCATATACCACTACACCACGGCCACCCCGACCAACACTGCTATTTCATTGTCCTCAACAGCCGCCCTATCTGACCGATTCCTTTTCTTTGATTGCACACTTTATTCACCAGTGAATTGTTGGATGACCCGATAAAAGAAAGCGCGCGATCGTATCTGATCTGGGAAACGTTGAGCGTAAAAAGCAACAGCGCCATCGATGTTCCTTCCACTTTCTTCATAATTCAATTGAATTAAAATAGCCTGCATTATTTATCTGGAAAACGTTACTAATAGTAATCATTTCGTCGAAACAAATATCGAACTTCTAAATGAAGTGCAGTTCCGTTCAAGTAGAAAAAAAGGGCAGAGTGCACATCATACACTCTCAGATAAGTTTAGGACAATTTCTCTGTATATGAAATTTCTTTAAGTTTTAACTTCACTCGAGGCAATAATGACTTCCTCAAAACAAATCTCGACCTTCTAACACCCTAAAAACGTTGGAAACCGATTAATGATTTAGGCGTGCCAGTGCAGTGGTATCTAGCACTGAATGAATAAGACATTTGAGACAAAGTCATGTGTTCCATTGAGAAATACGACTGAGCAATGAAAATCAGGAATTATCATTTGAAAAATCAAAAGTGAAATCATCAGTGAAAATCATTTGAAAATGGATTTCAAGGTCAAACTCGTGGTCACCATCTTATGTCCCCTGCAGAACCTTTTGACTTTTGTCTGAAACATTTTTTGGATGTCTCAAGTTAAAAAACTCACCCTGTATAAATAACAATGCTGCAATTTTAGAATCATTTACACTGTTATAAATTTCTCCGCAAAGTTTTAATAAGGCATCTTCAGTTGATCTTCCACTCCTAAAACCGAATTGATGCTTACTGAAGAATCGAATTTTATCTAAAAAAAGACAGTTTTCTAGCATTTATATCTTTTTCAAACACCTTGGAGAATGTAGACAAAAGTGAAATAGGACGGTAGTTAATCAAAGACTTAGTATCACACTCAAATTGTATATGTGACATAAATCATCACAGATAAAAAGAGAAATAATTTTAAGATCGTGACTTGAAATATTGTCATGTGAAGAAGAATGTGAGTTCTTTAGCTATTGTATAATTTTATGTATTTCCAGTGGTGTGAAATTTTCATAGTAAAAACAAGCAGACTGTTGTTGCTCCTGCCTTATTGTTTTATCAGAGTGACAAGAAAAATTATTTTGTCCCAGGAGACCGCGGAAATCACTGAGTATATTTGAAAAATAGTCATTAAAATCATTAGCCACCTCACTTGATTCAGTTATATCAACATGACTATCCATTTTTAAAACAATTTCGGCAATCGGCTTTTCTCTATTCAAAATTTCATTAGCTGTGTCCCACTTTTTCTTAGAATTACGAGTATTTTCAACCAGTTTTCTTCTGAAATAATTATCTCTACAAAGTGTTATTTCTAATTTTAACTCTCGACAGATTTTAACATAAAAACTTTTAAGCCTAGTATCCGTAGGATGTTTGCGAACCCGAATTCTTAGTTCAGTTTATTTTTATTTTCTTATTTTCTTCAACAAATAAAACATCATCCATGGTTTGATGCACCTAGATTTATTTGTGTTTATGCTTTGATTTTAACTGCAATTAGATATATGAAATTTAAATTTATTAATAAATAAATCAAAAGCAATTGATTGATCATGAGCGCTATATACATCGTTCCAGAACTCAAAAGACAAATCTCTTTGCAAGGCTGAAAAGTCGACTTTTTTAAATTGTAGTGGTTTAGGTCTGCGTATCGAACAATCAAACTAAAATGTAGTTAAACAATGATCAGTTATCTGTAGATCATATACATCAGTGTTTCTGTGCAACCTTATAAACAAATGGTCCAAACATCAGCTAGAATCCAGAGCAATTCGCGTAGTTTGTAACAATAAGGACTCAAAGCCAAATGATGATAACACCGACAAGAAATAATCAACATCATTTGATTCATTTTTACAAGAAATGTTTTGGAGAAACTCACAAAATTCATCTACACAGACTTTGACTGAGCAACAGTGTAAACGATATACACACACAAAACTATAACGAACACCAGAAATATTGCAGTCAGAAATCAGCACTATTAATACGAGCTTTAATAATATCACAGTCTAGTTCACCTTTGTAAAAAACCTCAACACCGCCAGCTGAATACGAATCATTGCGCGTAGCCTCCAACAAATAACTTGGTATCTGATGCATATACTTCCTTTTTTCAATCTCGTATATCCACATTTCAGATAAAAATATTCTAGTATTGTATAATAGATTGCAGTAAGTTCAAAGTTTATGAAAGAGTAAATATGAAACTGCAAACCAATAACAATACAACAACAGAAATATGTAGTAGATAGGATAATAACTAGTATCCCGAAGGAATTCAGTTACAACTCAAAAGGAGGTACAAAGTGGTATAGGAGAGACTTAGGGAAAAAGCCGTATGACATACTAATAGGTATGGGTTTGTTAAGCAAGATTGTCAAGACTCTTGATTTTGACAATAAAATTTACTCCAAAGAAAACAAAGCAACGTTCGATTGTTTTGAACTCATTGGAAGTGGAAAAGGAATAGTGACTTACACTTGAATGAGGAAGAAAAACAAGGAATGGAAAAACTATTAAAGCAATTTTGTCTATTAGTCTATCACGAAATTAAAATAACAGTTGATTAGTAAATACAAGCTAAACTTTACAGGTTACCCCCAAAACATAAAGAGGAAGTTAGGCGACATGTCCTATAGTAGATATGCATTCCCAATAGTTGTAGAAGTTAAAAAGTTAGACAAGTCGGGGCAACAAAAATTCCGTTTCTGCGTAGATTATAGGAAATTAAATGAGATAACCCTCTCCCCAACATAGAAAGTATTCTCGACAAGCTGGACAGAGCGCAGTACTTTCCATCAATAGGCCAAAGGGGTATCATCAAATTAAGATGCATTGTGCGAATATCTCAAACAATGCGGTCGTAACACCCAATAGGTTGTATGAACATCTAAGAATCTATGAAAAACATCAGCCTTTTGGACTGAAGAGCGCACCTGCAACCTTCCAAAGGCTTATGAATTAGATACTTCGTGATTATATCAACAAAATTTGTGTTGTCTACTTGAACGACATCTTAATTTTCTCAACAAGCTTACAAGAACATTTGCAGTCAATATCATTCATTTTCAGTAAATTATCAGAGCACAATTTAAAAATACAGTTTGATAAATGCTCATTTATGAAAAGAAATATGGAATTTTTAGAACACATATATGTGTATCTTTTTCCAATAGGGACTTGACAACTTTGAATTTAATTTGTAAACGCATTCTTTCACTAATCATCAAACTGTCACTGTCAATTTATTCAGTAAACTCAACATTTTCATCATGGTAAAATACACTAACAAGCTACGTCTGCAAATTATAAAAATTTTCTACAGATATTCGGAGTCCGTGACTGCAACTTTAAGAGCGTTAACTCTAATTTTCGGTCGTAATTCTCGCCCTAGTAGACAGGCAATAACAAGTTTAGTACAAAAATTTGAGTCTACATATTCGTTGTGTGATGTTGCCGTACCAGTGAGATAACGGGTTGGTTGACGTGTCGAAATTATCGCTGCCGTTCAGACGTCCGTAGCAAACGATCTAAATCAGTCAATTCCACTGCGTTCTCAAGAATTGGGCATCGCTCAGACCACATTATGGCGTATTTTGCGTAAGGATCTTGGTTTACACCCATACAAGATCAAGCTGACTGAATTGAAGCCGATGGAACATTTGAAGCGACGTACATTCTCCGATTGGGTTCTGGAGAAGATGCGCCAAGATGATGAATTTCATCGCAAAATCATCTTTAGTGACGAAGCTCATTTTTGGCTCAATGGGTTCGTCAATAAGCAAAATATGCGTTATTGGTCGAGTGAAAACCCACATGTTCTTCATGAATCACCACTTCACCCACAAAAAATAACTGGTTGATGCGGTTTGCATGCCGGCGGAGTTATTGGGCCATATTTTTTTGTCGACGATAACGATCGTCACGTGTGAATGGTCAGCGTTATCGCGCCATGATCACCGATAATTTTTGGCCCGAGTTGCAAGATATGGACTTGGACGACATGTGGTTTCAACAGGATGGTGCACCAAAGCCACACAGCACACGCTACAATCGATTTACTGAAGAGTAAGTATGGTGAGCGTGTTATCTCAAGACATGGGTCAGTCGATTGGCCGCCTTGTTCGTGCGATTTAACGCCGCTTGACTATTTTCATTGGTTTATGCCAACACGTCGACGACATTGGAAGAGCACAGAGCCAACATTGAACGCAAAATAGCGGCCGTTTCGGCCGAAATGTGTGGCCGAGACGTTTAAAATTGGGTCAAACGAATCGACCGCTGCAAACGTACTCGCAGTGCCCGTATAATCGAAGTCGAGCTCCATTTATAAATGTTTTGATTGTGCTTCAAGTCAATAATAAAGTTTTTGAAATATCTCAAATGGTTTGCCTTTTATTTAAAAAAAAAAAAGTTGTCAAGTCGTTATTAGAAAACTCTATATATGGTGGCACCATCGTTCCTTATTTATTCAAAAATGAGGCCGGAGCACAAGTTCTTGCCGGCAGTCACCGATACAATGCGATGATCAACGATTCTTAAATTTGTTTGACCTCAATGTGGTTCCAACAGGATGGTGCTCCAACCATCCTACAACCAAAACTATCGCTTTATTGAAAACACGATTTAGCAATAAAGTCATTTCAAGAAATAGGTGCGTTAATTGAACACCGAAATCATCTGATATAACGCAATAAGATTATTTTCTGTGAGTCTATGCTATGTTACTTGTTTATGCCGATACACCAGAAATGATTGACACTTTGTATGTGGCAGCCTTGGTGAAAATACCGAAGCCGTACAATAACCTTTCGAATGATTTAAATAAATGGTTGTCAAGTTAATTTCTCTGGGTTTGATTTAAACAAAAAAGTCTTAACCTCTTAAAAAAAAAACACCCTTTCTGTGGCTCTAGCAGCTGCCTCATATTTAAATTTTTGAACTGGATGTCATATAACATCAATCTACCGTCAGAGCTGTCTTTGAAAAAATGTCACATTTCCTTACCTAAATTCATCATCCTCGTCACATATGTTATTTTGCGATCAAAATCGCAACAATCCATGCATGATTTCCTGGTTCGCTATGCTTCCACACTGAACAATTTCACTTGAGATTACCCTGGCTAAGATAATTGCGAGTTGACAAGCAATTCAATCCTTCTGCACGCGCTGTCATCTCAGATTAACTTCAATTTCTGCCACGAAACTTTATCCAGCTCGTAGTTGTAACACCCTTGAGAATGCTGGATCTGTTGAATCTGTTTCACTTTGTTGTTATTGTGGTTCTACGGTATGTAGTGAAAGGTATTTTCACTATAATAGCAGCCCAGCTGCGTTCCAAGTCCTTTCATCGGGTGGTAATTTCTCAACAACCCTCTGCACTTAATCATCCCCTAAACAACCTCTGATCACAACAAAATGCTTTGTCGGGTCATGATCAGATCTCATACTGGCACGCAGGGTGATGATAAATAGATGCGCGTTCTTAAAATAGATCCGTACCTAACCAACATGCCACACACCAAGAACAATAAATTCAACTCAAACGAAGAATTTAATTTTCATTAAAACCATTACGCGGCAATTGAATGAATTGGGGGCCAACAACAATAGGGGAAAGCCCCCTTACAAGCTGTTCTTCCCTCTGAGGCGATAAATGAAAGCGCGAGATGATTGCTGAGACAGAGGAAAACAAGATTTTTTGGAAATTCTTTTTTTTTATCTCAGCTGCCCCTTTATTGGGGCCTTGGAGATACTCGTATCTTAACAACTAACGGTTCTTTCATTGTCTATCCCTGGAGAATAAACCTCAATGAGTGAATCTCAAATGGGTCGTGTAGCGAATGCCACGCTTCTGGATTTTATCTTAATCTTTTTTACTACTCCAACACGGTAAGTATGTTCGTTCCTTGATCTGAATGCAATTAGAATATCGCTTTGTAGCCGATGGTGGAGCACAGCATCACCATCATCATCAGTATCAACATTAACATCAACATCAACGTCGTCATCATCAACCGCAACAACTGCGGTTACGGCGGCTGATTTAATTCTGGCGCACAGATCGCTGTTCTGTGGTTATTGCAATGAGCCATGTCATTCATCTGGCGACCGCAACAGAAGCGGAATCCCGCGTCGAAAAATGCACACTATAGCCCAGTTGCTGGTACGAATATGTCTCTGACTATGTTATGTCTATGCCTATGATGATGATGATAATGATGATTGTTCCTCTGGGATTCTGGTGATGTATCTATGGCATGAGGTTGGAATACTTTTGTCTTTCTGATGACTAAATTTAGATTCAGATTCAGATTTAAACACCAATCTAGACGCAACAATTTAGCACGCCATGCACTTTCCGTTCAGATGTAAGAAAGACGGCGCGTGATGCATTCCAGCAGCTAAAATACTGCTGTGGACCTGTATATGATGGCATGATTGATGATTTGTTGATGGTTGTACACAGAAGGATGTGTAGTGGGCCCACCACCACCAAGTAGGTGGACGGAGTTTAATATCTGGCGGGTATGCCGTGATTGTACAATCGAAAAAGAAATTCATAATTGTCGTGGGTAATTAATGCTAGGATTTTACGCTCGTGAGTTGTTCCAGCTACGGCAGATGACAACGTCGACGACAATGACAGCGGTGACAGTGGCAAACCGTGCTGATGGTAGGTGGAATGACCCACATCTGGTGCAAAGTAATAGGATGAACTATTTTCGAAACTTGGAAATGGTTAGACTCTGATTTTTTCAGTGGATGAATGATAATTTATTTCAACTCGTTACTATGGTATTCAGGCAATATATATATATATATATTTTTTTTTTTTGAAAAAACAGCGAGTTAAGTGCAAACTGATGTTGACAGGGTATCGCAAACATTCGTCTATAATTATCCCGCATTTATAGAAAGACTGCCAGAGTACTAGTGGGCGTACAACTTATTCGACAAAGACAAATATTATGCCACTACACTTAAGAGTCCGATCTTTATATTTTACGGGGTGCACATCATATCAGCATTGTGAGAAAGTACTGGCATCTGCAAGGGCCTGGTACCTAAGAGAAATGGTCTGAACTCCCATTTTGTACCTAAGGCTGCAACTCAACACTCATTTAGGTTAAAGCCTTATTTGTCAGCGCTTCAATGTGGTCAAGATCATGTAGTACTGGTTTCCTTCTGAAAATATTCGTTGACTCTCTACTAGAATTTTTGGAATTGAAGTTTACTCCAAGTTAGAGAAACCCCTTATCAATTACAAAAAAATTACAAAAGTGAATTGATGCTTCTTGACACTTTAAAAATTAGTGCTTGGTTGTGTTCTCTTTCAATAAAAAAGTGTAGGCAATTATTCCAAGCTGTACAGTATCTTTTCAGCATAAGTGTAATAGTTCAATCGTTTGATCTGCTCGAAACGGTGATATTCCAATGAATTTACTACATAAAAACACGAGCTCTAACAATAGATGGTTCCCTTTTTTCTTTTTGAGCTCTGGTAATAAAGCCATTTTTCTAGTAAGTCGCGACCTGCCAGTTTTTCAATTGTTCTAAAGTCCAGCAAACGACCGAACTTGTGATGTAGTCCAAGTATCACTTTACGAGAAGTTGGACGAATATTTTTGAAAAATGTTCGTCCATGATTGAACCTGCTTTGGGCACTAAATTTTTTAAGCTTGGAGAATGAATGTTTACGGAACCCGAAAAATTCGAAGTCACTCATACGTGCAGGGGGCTGACTTCGAAACGCACGACCTTCATGCAACCAAAAACACACTGGGTCACCAGAGAAGAACGATAGGAAAAAAAATTTAAATAAAACACCAACGGTGTGAGACATGATATTGCTTCTGGGTTTATTTTGAAGCTAGGTTCATGCCATTATGTGTGGGATAGCACATCATTCAAATAGCCGCCTTAGCTTTCCTGGCAGTGCTTCAAGCCATCGGTCCAATTTATGATGACTCAATCCAATATGTGCGGCGCTATACCAGCACTAGCATGTCGAACGTTGGCCTTGATCTCGTCCAAAGTAGTTGGCTTGTTAGAGTAGACTAGATATTTCACGTAGCCCTAGAGCTAATAAACGAGCGGTGTCAAGTCGCTTGATTACGGCAACCAATTGATGAAAGCTCGTCTTGAGATGACCCAGTCGACAAATTTCTCCTTCACATCTTCAAGCGTTGCGTCGCTGTAGCACCGTATAGTTGGAGCCACAGCTCGTATATATCGATAGAAAGTCAGCTTAAATCGTTCTAAACCTGAGCATTGACGAAAACTGTGTCTCTTTCCTCATTTCGAAAGAAATAAGGTCCGATGCTACCATCATGCCATAAACCTCACCAAACAGATATATTCCCCAATGTTTAACATGGTCACCTGTTTGGAAAAATTAAGACCACAGGATGCCCATACATCTATGCGAGCAAGGATACGACTTGCAATCGCTCTCCGTCAATCCTTTGATACCAAAGTAGAAATCGTGTTGGAGGTAAAAAATTGCACCCTTGGTATTGGTCGAGGCCGACCTAAAACCTCTTACTGTTCTTAGGGTTACAGCACACAGTATTTCGCAACTCTACATAAGGTCAAGACCTTTTCCGTGACTTTGGGTTTGAACCACAGCCACCATGACACTCCCACAAGGGGGCCTACCTCTTCAAGTCAGGCCCGGATCGAAATTCAGGGGGCTCCTGACTCCTATAGTTACGTGTTTTAAGTCCTGGTAGGGACTACCGGTGTTCCTGCTACCAACAGGACTTCTGACCGGCTGCTTGTAACTGGTCAATAAGACCAGTACATTTTGATCTGCCCCCGCTTTTTATTAGATAACTTCATTAATGGGCTAAAACATGATAATTGGGCGTGAGCCCCTCACCAAACAGACAGTCTTTGTGGAAGTATTGATACTTGACCGAACACTTGTGGATTGTATTCGCTCCAATGACGGAGCTTGCTTGTTAACATAGCTGTTGAACCAAAACTGGGCCTCATCCGAGTAGATGATTTTCTGGTCAAAATTCGGATCTCCGGCTGATATTTCCAGTACCCAATTAGCGAACACACTGCGTTGTGCGTGGTGGTCCGGCTTTAATTCTTACGCCAGAACAACCTTATACGGAAATATGCCCAAATCCAACTGCAAAATAAGCCAGACTGACTCTCTGCCGATGCCCATGCTAATGCTTTTTTAATAATTTTCAAGCCTAAACGATGCATGATGTAATGGCAAGCCTCACTGAAGATTCTGAGAGCTGGATGTCATTCGTAACTTTGACAGCTGCTGAAACACAACAATTGAAAAAAATATCATTGTTACCTATATTGCGGCCGATCAGAGGGAGTGAAATTTTTCTTACATCATTTGAGGAAACCTAGACATTTTGAAGGATTTTTGACGTCATCAAATATGTGGTCATTCCAACACAAGTTGTCATTGACACACATACTGAGAGTCATTCATGGTTAATGGCTGGGTATTTATGACAAATTTCGCTTTAATGACAGCAGACAGCATTGAGTTTTAAAAGCATTAAATTCCACTCTATTGCTGGTTCCTCATTTAGTAATGTTGTTTCTATCGGAAGTTAATGAGCTTAGCATAAGCTGCCGTTCCGGTTTTGCAGCCGAAGAGCACGGACGTGAGTCAGAGCCATAGAACGACTATGAAAAGCAGAGAGTGCTGTTGTCAGCAAAGGAATTGGATTGAATTAGATTAGAAGTAGCAGGCAAGAAATCAGCGATGAAAATAAAAAAAGTGTGTCGGAGACAAAAAGGAGTCCTGTGGCACACCAGCATTTATTGTGTGAATATCAGACTTGAAACCATCAAAGATAACTTAAATAGAAAATTTGGAGAGGTAGTTTCTAATCCATTGAAGGAGAGAGTCGTCCTGATCATCCTGAGCTGATCCCAAACTCTGTCGAATACGTTAGAAATATCAAGTGCAACTATCTTGCTTTCGCCATATTGATAAAAGCTTTGGTTTTACTTTTCGGTGACACATGACGAAAACCGTACTGCGAAAATGGACTCATTAAAGATTCGACGCCCTCAAGAGCAGATGGGGACAAAGCACAATCTGGAAGTGTTGAACTGGCCGCAAAATGTGCAGCAAGCAGATTGGCCTTGTCCAAAGAGCTAATAGCTGAAATATTATTCTAAACCATTGTTGGGATGGATAATGAGGAAGAATTTGTGATGTTTTGGACGAATGATCAAAAGCTTTTACTCTTCATCCGATGAAGGATAAAGGATTTCATTCCAAAAAAAATAATGTTTTTGATCAAACCATCAGCGTTGTCCGCGCCTATATCAACGAAACATAACGTAACGACCAAGTAAAATTCCTCAGGAAACTATTAAGGCCGCTCCAATTGGCTTTTAGGAATCTTTTCGCTAACTGTGTGGTCGACATATGAGAAATAAGCTAATATGACACAATGGTCGGACAACCCTAGACGGGAAGGCACGTCAACAGTGTATTTATCAGGGTGAGAAGTTAAAAACAAAACCAGAATGTTGGCGGTTTGGCTATCGACATCTGGTATTCGTGTGGGCTCATTTACAACTGGGTCAAGTTTTTTTCCGCACTGAAAATCTCAACACACCCTCCTTCGGGTGTTGTCTGCCCAGAATGTCGAAGCCACCCAAGCAAGGCCGCGAAGTGAAAAATGGCGGTGATGTCTTCTTTATAGCAGTTTCATATACTCTCCCTATATACTCACAAGTTGCTCGGGTGCAAGCTGTCTATTTCAGGTTCGAACTCTCAATGAGCAGATTCGAACTTTGTTGTTCTTTTTTAATTATGCCGTGTTGTCAACAGTCCATACTAGATATCTACCACACTGACCGGTGATGTCATCAGTAATTCAATTATGTGAATTCATCCGCCGTTTGACCTCCTTCTGAGGTTCAGTTTGTCTTAAAGTAGAACTGGTGTCTACTGGTGTTACTAATCTCGTAACAGCCGTTTCCTCAAAAGGCAGTTGGCTCGGATCGTTCCAACTACCGGTCATTAACAAGTTCGTATTCGAAAGATAAGTTGTAACATAAACAAATGCAATTTTATGACGCAAAATTCCTGCCAGTTGCCCTCTTTAAGCTTCGCTGTCGACAAACTGCACTGGCAAAAGGCGTTGAAATCGGAATTACAAGCAGTCCTGCAGAAACAGCAAGCTCCCTTATGACGTCAAAATTAGTTATAACCATGCATGGTGTTCATACATACTTTTTCGGCCTAAATATTCAATTTAGCATTTTCTCTTTAGTAACTTACCAGCTGTCTTGTATATTGCACTGCATTGGTACGTTTATGACAAAACCGACAAAACTAATACATTCTCTGGACTAGAGGTAGTAAACGCGAGTTTAGAAAAAAGTGAAACAAAATCCGAATCTTTTGGCAAAAATTGACTTTATTTCTGCACAATTCCACATACCAGACTGATTAACTATATCCCTAACTCTTAATTTATGAGCTATCCTAAGGTTTTCTGTGCTTCAACGTTATTACTTGCCTTGAATATGTTACCAGTTTGGAACGTCTGAAAATGGTCAGATTTGATAATATTTGTTAGAAATGTTCAATAGCTTTGATACCCTGTTTATAGTGTAAATCGTCGAGCTTCGTCAAAGAGCCATTAAACGCAGACTCCACCTCTTTACTGTTAGCAAATATTTTACCACCGATCTAGTTTTTCAAGTTCGGAAATAGGAAGTAATCCGAAGGCACTGAGTCTGGCTTATAGGGTGTATGAGGAAGCAATTCAAACTTTAACTCATCGATTTTGGCCATCGCGTTGACGAATGTGAGAACTGGTGCATTGTCTTGATGAAACAAAACTTTCTTCACCAAGTGCGGCTGTTTTTTTTTTTTTTACTTTCATCTTTCAAACACTGAAATCAGTTCGCATAATACCCGCCGCCCCGCGTTGATTGTTTTTCCTTTCGGAATATTACCAAAGCCAAGAAATTGTTGCCATGGCTTTGCCTGAAGATGGAACTTTCTACGTCTTTTTTGCAGCCGATTCTCCCCTTTGTATGTTCCCTCGTCTCTGGTGTAAAATGATGAACCTATGTTTCATCCATGGTTCTTAATCGATGCCAAGCACTTAATTGAAACATCCTCATTTTTCCATTGTGAGAACTCCAATTTTTCAGTCAACATACGATGTAAAGCGCTTTTTGAAATTCCTACCATATCTGATAGTTCAAGCACTTTCAATCGACAGTCATCCAATACCATTTTGTGGATTTTTTCAACAATTCTGGTGAGTTCACCGCATTTGGTTGACCAATGTTGTGTTCTTTTTGGGAACTACTATGGCCTTGGACAACAGCAAATTTTTCAAAATCGTCATCACCCTTTCGGCGGGCAATGGCAAACCTCCGAAAGTCAAATTCTGCCTATGAAAAAGCTTCTCAGGAGAGCCGTTCGGAACCGGCAATAAGCAGTAGGCCCTGCTCAGGAGTGTTAAAATTCACAAAGTGAGAAACACAAATGAGTGCGAGAAACTAGGCCTTGTCCTTTTTTTTATTTATTCTCGCTTAAACTCTGCCACCCAATATTCTATTGTTGTAAACGAAGTAGAAGACTCTCCCAGAGTAGGATTCAGTTCCGTTTATATGTTGGTTGGATGGAGGCCTTTCAAATGAAAGTCTTGTATCACATAACGATGACCAATCTTTTCCATACTTAAAAGTTCACTGCGTTCACTATTGATGGCTGCCGAATAAATACTAAACAACGTAACGTTTGTAAAAACTTAAAATTTAAGCTCTATAAGGTTGGTACTTTCTACAACTTGCTTACTTAGTTAAGGTGGTGCTACAGTCTGGACTGGATTTGGGTCTCAACCAACAAGCGTCTCCAGTTTCGCACACTAAGTTGGTTTAGGTCCCCGTCCACTTGCGTGCGTCACCTATGTCACGGTCTTTCTCTACTGCGCCGTTCCTCGGGAGTGGATTCAAAGATCTTTCGGGTCGGAACATTCGCTTCCATTGGCTCTACATGATTCAGCCATCTCAGTCTTTGGACCGTCACTCTTCTGGCTTGATCGATGTCGCTGTACAACCCGTACAGTTCGTTGTTGTATCTCTTCCTCCATTCACACAGATGAGACCGAAAATTATTCGACGAATTTTTCTCTCAAAACAACCAAGAGTAACCTCATCCGCTTTTGGTAGAGTCCATGCCTCTGCACCATAGAGAAAGACTGGGATGATTAGGGTCTTATAAAGGGTCACTGCTACTCAGTTGCTTTCTTAGTGCAAAGAAACAGCGATTGGCAAGAGTTATTCTGCGCTTATCTCAGCGCTGGTGTCATTGCTTGAATTTATAGCGGAGCCTGGGTAGATAAAGTCCTAAACCACCTCAAAGTTATATCTGTCATTCTGACATTCTGTCCCAGACGTCGGTGTTGGGTTTCCTTTCTTGATGACGGCATACCATATATGGTACTTTGTCTTGACCTCATTGACCGACAAACCCATGTCCGCCGCCTCCATCTCAATACTCACGAACGCGCCAGTGACATCACCCTGCATTCTGCCGATTATGTCGATGTCATCGGCGTAGGTGAGTAGATGGACTAACTTTTGAAAGATAGTGTATCTGGTTTTACCGTTTGAGTTTTGCACTATTCTTTCAAGAACGATGTTGAAGAAGTCACATGACAGCGCATCGCCTTATCTAAATCCTTTTTTGACATCGAAGGTCTCGGTGAGTTCATTACTGACCTTGACGGAGCAGCGTGCATTCTCCATTGTCATTCTGCACAAACAGACGAGTTTGGCAAGGATGCCAAAACTAGACATTGTTCTAGACATAGATCGCCTCTATAGATGTTGTCATAGACAGCATTAAAAATGGATGAAAAGATAGTGGGTATCGACTTGGATTTCCTGGGTTTTCTCCAAGATCTGATGCAGTGTTAATATTTGATCGATGATGGACGTTCCTGGCCTGAAGCCACACTGATAGGGACCAATTAGAATGTTGACGAAAGGCTACAGGCGTTAAAACAACACGGCAGGTAAGACCTTGTTAACGATGTTAAGAAGTCTAATACCTCTGTAGTTGGCGCAGTTCAGAGGGTCTCTTTTCTTGAGGATCGGGAAAACAATTATGAGGTTCCATTCATCGGACATACTTTCTTCCGACCATATTTTACAGATGAGTTGGTGCATGTTCCTAACCAAGTCATCGCTTGCCACTTTTAATAGCTCGGCAGTAAGGCCATCTGCTCCAGCGGCTTTGTTGGACTTAAGCTTAGATATGGCTATCTTCATTTCGTACAAGTCGGGTATATGGAATTGTTGGTGGACTTCATCGTCCAGGTTGTATGGTTCATTTTACCTGACAACGGGTGTTAATTCGTCATCGCCGTTAAATAGTCTGCAGAAGAAGTTCTTCCATATCCTCAGCAACGACTGCGCTGTTCCCTTATTCGTCTTTGCAGGCTTCGGTTTGGGCAGGTTCTTTATACCTTTTGGTAAACTTCCGAACCTCATTCCTGCTGTAAAATCTCTCTATTTCCTCGATCGCGCGTTTCTCCTGCTCTTTATTTTTTCTCCTGAGAAGCCAGTGTTCGTCTCTTCTTATCTGCGCATAGAGCTCACGAGCAGCTCTAGTTCTTCTTTGCAGCGCCGATTTGTATTCCTCTTGTTTCGCTATTTCTGTTGCCGATAGTAGTCGCCATAATAAATATCGCAATTTTTCATTCTCTTTTTGCCCGATCCATCCCATCGAACTTCTTGGATGGCGGTTTAAAGTAGCTTAGGGCCTAGCTGTTCTGCTACACGCTGTCTGTTAAGGGACCTAACGTTCTACAATATCCAACTTGGAGAGCTAAGCCCTTTGTTGGGACCCTTGGACGAAAGAGGCCAGGGATATGAGAGCTGCCGTTGACCCATCTCTCCGCCACCATCTCTGTCTCACGACCCTTACTAGTCCTGTAAAATCCTCATTGACCCCAGTTCCAAATATTTCGAAGTAACTGAAGTAAGGTATCTGCCAAATTGACTGTTGCCGTCACCGCTGATTCAGTCTAGTGAATTCATCTGCCGTCTTTTTGAGGGGCTTATGTAAAACTTCTGAGACTCGTTCAGTCAGTCCTGCCGACAGAGCATTATAGTGTTGCTATTTTCTTCGTGTTCAACACTCGCGCTTATAAGTTTAGCAAGTCACGCCCGGGTGGGCACTCTAGTACTTAGTGGTTACCACGGGGAGATAAAATAAGCGCAATAGATATGTGTGAACAAGTTACAATAGCTTAGCACCGTCAAGTTGATGCCAATCAGCGCCTACCCTATTCATACACACCCAACCCTTTTCTACAACAGTCAATCTTTTTAAACAACAACCGTCATCTATACCTCGTTTTTAAGTTCTTTCGAAAACATTAAGTTGAAAATCACTGTTTGTCATGGATGTTGTACTTGCCCACCAACATGTAGAGACTGCTTCCCTCAGATATTACTGCAATACGATAGTAAATTCTCATTGTAATGCCGTATTGTGATGCCATTCTGAGATATGAACTTGATCCTTGCCTTGCTCGTGTGATCTTCTTTTCTCGCTTTAAGTTGTGGTCTTCTTGACCAAATCTTAGTCAGCAGAATACACATCTTCTGCGCTGGCTTCTTCTCCTAATTCAATGTTGGCTATTTTAATTGCAAATAAAACGAAATCAAGTGAATATTGAAATTTTGAAAGCAATGTCACACTAATTGGGTCAATTCAGTGAGTCATTTTACCACAAAAATTCCACACAAAATCTGTGTCATTAGCTATAATTTGTGATTCAACACCGAAACGCATTCGGCATCTTCAATCACAATCAATTAACAATTTTTTTCAAATTAATCTGCCCTACTTAGCTGCTGAAAGCCCGATATAGATTGGAATGCACATTGTGACAGACGGTGATAAGGTTGTTTCTTCATTGACCGCCACTACTGTTACCTAATTGATACACCATACCCAACACTTTCGGATGCAACAGTCCTTAACAATTCACTGTATCCGTTCTGATAGACTTCTGTCTAATTCGAGTATCTACGCTTCTTAAGTATTGTCCTTTTCCGGATTTGTTTTAAGATTTTGATCACAGAGTAATGACTCTGTCCTTTGAAGTGATTTTGGATCGCAACCCAAGTCTATAATTTTAAGTGCGGAACCTTTTTCTTTCTTTCTCATCTTAAACACCGAACCGACCTTTTGAATTTGAATGACAATTCGAATCTATCTGCATCTTCCGCCGTATAATTCTTGTACTTCTCTTCTTTAGCTTCTACTATAATTGGGTCATTATCGGCATTTTGGCGTCATTTTTGTGAAGACCACTTGACTCGAATCGAGTTCTGCTGAAGTAGCAGCTATACGCTTTGGGGTATCTATCTTCTATGATATTTGGAAAGTCGG
Organism: Volucella inanis; assembly: GCA_907269105.1. Taxonomy (NCBI): domain Eukaryota; kingdom Metazoa; phylum Arthropoda; class Insecta; order Diptera; family Syrphidae; genus Volucella; species Volucella inanis. The sequence goes on from OU026153.1 coordinate 42,953,126, forward strand.
GTCTATAATTTGATGCAGTTTAGAGGGTCTTTTCTTCGTTTCCTATTCTTCGGATCCTCACTTTACAACTGTATTTCAGGAGATAATGAGAAAATTAACACATCAATGGGCTGAATTGATGCGGCATAGTGTAAACGACCTGACCAGTGTGTGAGATTCGTATGAGTGCATCTATGATTGGATCCGCCGGAATCGTTTCAATCATGAAACTCTTTTTGTTATGCTACAACCTACGGATACACACTACTTTTGTGACTCTGACACGCATTGTGTGTGAGGTGATTTTGTAAAGAAATGATGGTAAGTGAGATGGTGCAACAGACACAGAGGAAACGTGTGATGTTACATATACACTGTACATGGCATGAAGTTGTAAAATAGTTCCGAGACATATTCAAATGATTTTCTATGGAATTGAAGATGATTTTTGAAATGTGTCGCATACCGGAAGATCATTTCACTCAGTGGGCATATTTTATGGGTTTCTCCTGTTGCATGTGAGAAATTGTCAGTCAATGGTTTTCTGGATGAATTGGAGTAATTTTTACGCACAAATATGGTTAAATAGTTAATAAACGATACAGTGCAATCCAGCTGGCTCCAAATTTGACAAATTGTGTTTGAAATTTCCGAGAGAAAATAAATTTATATAACTTATCGCCGTAACATCGACCACATGGGCACAAAAAGCCACCTCCGTTTCGCTTCCAATAACAACACACCAATTGTCACCGCACCACCGATAAAATAATTACCACCACCGCTCCAATTGCTACCGAAACATCAACCCCCACCATTAATCCGATCAAAAAATGCAACACGCAGGCCGCTAAGGAGCAGTCGTCGTCATTGATATGGAGTCAATTGATTCACGAAATGACGTTAGTGAGTTCGAGTTGGTAGCTTCCATACAGAAGGGTCTGAAGAACCGCATTACGGATTTGTAAGGCTTGTGGATCTTAAATATGGTATGTTCGAGAAAACACTGTCAATGAGAGGGACTACCGGGGGTGCTAAACGTCATAACAAACCGAAATTTCTAAATGCGAAGCCCCAACTGCCGCAGAAGATAATTGGGAATGGCATGTATTTGTTGTTACAAATGTTCCCGAAACGGCAACATGAAAATTGAATGTCCCTACGAAGAGCGACCATAAGGAGTACCTTTAATTGCTAGTAATCCGGAAATACCCGGAAAGCATATAACAAATCTGGGTTAGGTTAGGTTAGGTGAGAGTGGCAGTTGGAGAAGCAACCCACTTAAGCCCATTGGACCGTTGTGCTGCCACGTGGATCTATGATCCTCTTACTCATAGAAACAATTTAAGCTTATGATCAAACGCAGGAGACTGTTAACGTCTATATTCTTTAGATCTTTTAAGTATATTGTATAAGAAAGCTTCTAGGTGGAGTTTTTTTCTCTGGGAGAGAGCTGGACATATACAGAGAAAGTGGATTATTGTCTCTTCTTCCTCCCCGTCCATACAGCTCCTATAGAAATCGTTTGTAAAAGCGCCAAGCCTTCTTGCATGTGTCCAGTGATGACACCTATGATGGCGCTGAGATGTTTCCAGCTTTGGAGACATCTTTTTAGTCGCTAGACAAGTTGGCCTACCGATCCATCTAAAGTCTGTTCTCTTATTGCTACCGTTTTCCGTTAGAATAGATAAAGTGGTTTCAATTTTCGCGAGTTTGTCCGCCCTACAATTCCCTAGAATGTCCCTGTGACCCGGCATCCAACAAAAGTTTAGTTTGAACTGCTCTACCATCTCCGTAAGAGATGATGGGCATTCAAGGGCGGTTTTAGAATTTAGTGAGACCGCGTCCAAGGACGGATTGACTTGTCCTCCATGAAAGCATCTTCCTCCCAGAAGGATCTAGAAGGGAAGCTCGCAAGAAAGTCTTTGTCAAACCGAAGCTTAGATATGGTGTTATTGATGTTCCCTGTATGGATTTCTAATGTGTTAAGAATATTATCGTGGCAAAATAAATTATTTGTCCACTATGTAGTCGCTTTAAGGCGAATAGGTGCAGTTGAAGCTCCTAACTTACTGAAGACATCGAGGGGTCTAATGTCTAATGTCTAAAGCCATTGCGGGAGTAGAACGTAGAGCTCCGCTTATGCATAGATATGCTGTTCTTTGAACTCTGCTTAATTTGCTGCAGTTATCTCCTTTATCTAAGGCCGTCCATCAGACAACCACTTCGTAGGTGAGTATCGGTCTTATGACCGAGATGTATAGCTTTTGCGTTATGCGGGGTTGAAGGCCTTATTTGTTTCCAATGGATTTTTTGCATGAAAATAAAGCTACTGAAGCTTTTTGATTCTTTCTTGAATGTTAGGTTTCCAGTCTAGTTTCCTGTCAAAAATAAGACCCAAATTTGTGCCGGTACCCTTTATTGGAGGAGGCTTTATAATTGGAATTTTATATTTCCTAGAACTGTCACTGTTCAGATGAAATCGATCCGTCGGTGTCGCTTCTATCGATATCCCGATCGTTATAGCGTCTCTTAAGACTTTGCTTAAAGACCTCAGAGATGTGCCGTTTAATAGCCCAGGGGTTTTGGCCCGTGGCCTGCCACAAACTTGCTGCTGCTAAAGGTAGAGGAAGAAATAGGACCATGGCTTGCCACAATCTTATCTCTCCTTGAAGAATTAATAATCATGGCCTGCCACAATTTTACCTCCTTTCGATGCAGGAGCCCTGTCGGTAGTTTTTTTTTTTTTTGGTTTTGTTTTTTTGAGATTATATCCATTATAGATCCCATGAGTAGCGGACGTTCCATCTGTACAAAGATCCACTGAATACAGATAAAGCTAGCTAATTCGGAGGTCGCCAGGCATCCGGATACTCCGTTTGCGACTGAGCTATTTTTAGAGATGCTGGGCCATCATGGGTTGTATGATCTCTTGATCCAGCTTATACGGAAAAGGATTGGTTGGTAGAGTTTACGAAAAAGGGGAGGGGAGCAACCTTAAATTTCAGGTTTCGTATGGGGAAAGTTCTCGAGATTCATTGACTTTACTCGGCCCCTACAACTTGTTAAGCTCGATGCTCAGGTAGATAATGTAAAAAACCTAGGCGAGTACAAAAATTGCCGCCATCTCTTGAAAATAGCCGGGAAGACGACGTGAAAGAGAAGGATGAAGCCGCTTGCACCTGTGTTAATTTGGTGAGTATTGGCTTTAGAATTGTTCGGGAGGAGTTTAATGGACTTGATACCGGCAGTCCGATTATTTTAATACGCAAGTCCGCTATCCCATTTCCAGTGCATGGTTTAAATATAAAAACTGATTTTTGTGGAATCGGGAAAATGCAAGGAAAAGTAATTGTAGGCGTTATAGTGAGAACGAAACAAAGCTGGATCCTTTAAGTGAAGAATAACCAAAATTATAGCAATCGATTTTTCTCATAACTACAATGAGATAGATGTTAGTTCTTAGAACAGAGGATGCGAGTCGAATAACAGTTGCTCTCCATGTTTTTTTTTGTCTACCAACTCACCTTACTCCTTAAAAGTTCCATTGGAAGCATTGGAAGTTTCTCTATGTTATCTTCTGGTTTCCATGTGTCTATGGCCAATCCATAGCTATTTTCTCTGTTTGATGTCAACATCCACTTTTGTTTGTACAGTACTAAGCTACAATTCATTGTTAGAAAGCGTTTGTGGCCACCAGATCTTAAGGATGTAACGAAAATAATTATTAACAAAAGCTGCATATAGGCTGTGTATAGCAGTACAGATTTAACATTGCATTCAAATAGTTTTTATTTAGTGCGAAGTGATATTTTTCAAGGACTCCGAATGCATTACAAGCTTTATTTTGTCTATTTCTGAAGTCCAGGTCCGTTCCACCATCAAGTGACACATAACTACCCTGCTGTTGGTGGTCTCGGCTAGTGTGCATAATTTTGCCTCTTTGGCGTTTATCCTTAGGTCAGCTACCTCCCCATTCTGTTGCAGTGAATGACACATTTAGCTAAAGTTGCCAATATTGTTTGCCAGGATACAGATATCATCAGCTTAGTTCAAATGGTTTAGCTTATCAAACGAGTTCCATTGGATACCAAGTCACTCGTGGCAGTCATTACATCATCAATCGTAGGTAAAACAAAATCGGTGACAGTACATCTCCTTGTTTCACTCCTTGTCGCACTTTAAATGCACGAAAAACCTTGCGTTATTGTACGACTTTAATATTGGAAATAACGTTGCTCTTATAGCAAGCGGTCACCAGATGTAATCACGATTAAAGCGATCGAAGGCCTTTTCAAAGTCGACGAACATGAAAAAGAGCGGTGATTGGTACTACGATGATTCGCAAGAGGAGTTAATATGATCGACTCTTGAGTGTCGACTGAATCCTGGACTTTATTCTTTCGAAAATAACAGTTGCCTTAAGCTCATCATTAAGGTCATCATTGAGCAGTGCACTTAAATGGTCCTTCCACCTTCGCTTCCTTAGTATAATAGGAAGACTAAAAGGTTGCCGTTAGTATCTAACACAGGATGGTTGGTATTACTTTTTTAACTTCTAATGTCCTTAAAGATTTTATACAGCTCCCCCTTGTTTGCTCTTTTTGCCCCTTGTCCAATCTGGCCCTACTATCACGTCTTACACAGCGCTGCACTATCGTTTGAGCTGCTCAATACTCGCTCTGCAGAACCAACTTTCGACGTGCATCAGTTTCATTGTTGATTCTAATTTTTTGTGTTTTCCTCGGTGTGTGATTTGTTCCCATGTATATTGGGATATCCAGAGATCTCTATTCAGATCTATCTTCACTCTTTACTTTGTCCCACATCGTCTCAATGGGAACATTATCATTTTTATCCACAGTTAACTCTTTGTTGTTTAGGGTGTTGGCAAAATAACGACAAATATTTTGATCGCTATAATATAATCGCTTGCTGTAATCTTTAAACGTCGCCGTACAGCAGCTGTTCCTATAATGCTTACTTCCTTCATCCACACTTTTTTCATTCTTTACATCGCAAAGTGACTTCCTCCATCGTTGTTTCATAAGGAAGTGATCAATTTGGTTTTGTGTTCAACCATCAGAGGAGACTTTATGGCAAGTCTTGTATGGAGACAAGGTTCCACCAACCACAAGCTGATGAGCGTTGCAAAAGACAACAAGCATATCGCCATTGTTATTTTACTGGCCCAAGCCATGTCTACCCATAACGAGCTCGAGGCCTACGTTGTCTGGGTCAACCTTGTCATTCAGGTCCTCCATGACGATTACGATGTCACCTTTTCGAACGTTGTTATACACTGAGCTTAGATGAAACTAGAAAGTGGTTTTGTCTTTCTTCTCTGAATCGTTCGTCGAAGCATAACACTGAATGATGGTGACTTTGCGAATTTTGGAGCAAAACCTTGCCGTCATTATCCTCGCCGATACCGGTTTCAAGGAAATTAGACTTTTTCTGGACTCCTTAGTCAGCATAATACCAACACCATTCAGCCTTAGACCATTGCCTGTATCCTCCTCCCTAAAGTACAAGATCCTAGTCAGTCCTGAGCTTACACTGTATTCAACTTTACCCCTCCACTTAGTCTAGTCCGAGAATACTTATGTTAAGCCGGATCATTTTACGCTCTACCTATTCGCATATTCCATGTCCGTACAGAATGAACATTTCATGGACCAATTTTTCTGCGTATTCGGTAGCCAGAAGTAATACCTGCAGAATTAGAAAGATTTCCAGATTATTTGTAGCGACTCGATTGCCATTGTTACATGAAGGATGCCGCACCCCCAAATCCAATGTGCGGTTTACTACAGCTATTGGAACCGTAGGAAGATTCACCAAATTTTGGCTACCAGTTGGGGACTCAATACCGTTTCTTCGCTTCACCGTTGGTGTTTTCCAGGATATGGTTAATAACCTCATAAGCCTTCGATTCCACAGGCATACCAGGCTTTTTGGGTGGTCCAACACATTCAATTACAGGCCGGCTAATGTGGGAAAACAGACGTCTTTGGCCTTACAGGATTGTACAACCAAAACACAATCGTGCCCAAAACAGGAACGTTGGTTTATTTGCAGTAATTCAGTCCCCATCATGTACGTAAGCGTTACCTACTCTCTACCACGAGAAGGTGTACATTGGGATTTTCCTTTCATCGAGTCTAGGTATCACAAGGTGTTGAACTAGTCTCTCCAGTACTTTTAGAGATTACCTGGTATTAAATAAAAATACCGTACGAGACAGGTTTCCATTACCGCTGATAGAATCCTGTTTGAAATACTTAGGAAAGAAGAGATATTTCTCCACACTAGATTTGCGGAATGGATTTTTCCATGTGAGCGTAGCTGAAGATTCAAAAAAAAAAAAAAAAAAAAAAAGTGTATGTACCTCGTTCGTGACACCGGACGGACAATTTGAATATATGTCTTTCGGATTAAAGAACTCCCCGTCTGTATTCCAGCGCTACATACGTTGTGTTCTGCGGGATTTAATCGAATCGAAAAAGATTATCGTTTACCTCGATGACATTTCCGTGGCTACGAGCGACTTTGACTTTCAAACCGAAGTTCTACAAAGATAAGCTAAACTTGGATTTCACCTAAATTTGAAAAAAATGCAAATTTGCTTATAAAACGTTGGATTATCTAGGGTATTCTGTGGATAGAGATGGGATACGACCACATGAATCTCATATACAGCCACTGTCATGGTACTCTATGCCGATGAATTTTAAACAGGTTAGGTCAAGTGTTGGGCTATTCTCGTATTTTTGAAAATTCGTTCCAAACTGCGTAAGAATAGCACATCTTCTGCAGTGTTTGTTGCGAAGTGGAGTTAAATTTCAAATCGACGAAGATTTTAAAAATGCATTTAATCATCTTGCCCGAAGATAGCCAGGTGGGTTCTAGAGTTAGAACAATACGACTACAAAATTCAACACCGAAGTGATAGAATAAAGTGCCACGTCAAGTCGGCCTTACGACGCAGAAGTTCCCGTACCCGAAGATTTACAGGCTAAAGTTTTACGACGAATCGCCGCCACATGTTCCGAAGGAGAGAATGTCTTAACCGACGATGGTAACTTACTTTACAGGAACGGCTTAACCGAGGAGGATAATTTTACCGACGTGAGCATTTCCACTGAAATTAATAAACTCAATGCAGCAAATGACGTAGCCTCTATAACAATAGAATTCCAAGTACTATACCGTGTAGTACAGTCACCGTTGCAGATAAGCAAGAGTTAGATTTCCTGATACGAGTCACGCAGAGTACGATGACTGTTTATGAGTACCTGGATTGAAGTGCAGCATCAGTATAACCTCTTTTAGCCCGCTTTTCAAAATTTGGTGATAATCCGACGCTTAGTTTTGTATTGACACTCATTTCAAAGCATCGTGTTAGTGTTTTTTGCGACCCCGGAAAAAGAGCAGTATCGCTCCTTGATCCGATTCTTAGGCAAAACCTACGAGGAAATAAAGTCCATTCTCAATAGCGTGTATGGGACCCATTCACCTTACTTTACAACCCTACTTCGTAGAGTTTCGCAGTGGCCGCACATAGATGACCCAAAAACGGTTACTACAGAGGAAACCGTGGACAAAATCCATGATTACGTATTGGCGGACCACCGATTGAAAATTCCCGAGTTGGCTGAGATTATGGGTATTTCAACTGAACGCGTTAGCCATAACCAGCACAAGATTTTGGGTATGAAAAAGCTGTCCGCGCGATGGTTACCGCGTTTAATCACACAAGAGAACAAGCGCAATCGTGAGACCTCTTTAATCGAAATCCGGAGGAGTTTCTGCTTTGTTTCGTGATCGTCGGTGAGACATGGATTCCTTGGTACATACCAGATACCAAAGAACAATCGAAACAATGGGTCTTACTCGGTGAACGTGCTCCAAAAAATGCGAAGACCGGAAAGATGATGACCACCGTTTTTTTGAACGTGCGAGGTGTGATCTACGTTGACTTTTTGTAGAAGAAACATACTACGTCAATTTTTTTGGACCGATTCAATGCCGATTTAAAGAAAAAACGACCACATTTGGCAAAGAAAAAAAAAGCTGTTCCACCACGATAATGCACCGTCTCACACCTCCGCAGTCGCCGTAGTTAAATTGGTCAAATTGTACTACGAATTGCTCCCCCATCCTCCATATTCTCTGGATTTCGACTCCTGCGACTTCTTTTTGGGCACAAACCTTTAATGATTGCTCGCTGGAAAGAAGTACAGGTCAAACGATGAAGTCATTGCCACCGCGGAGTAGTATTTTGCAGGCCAACAAAAGTCATCGTAAAAAGTTGCAGAATCGCTGGGAAAAGTGTTTCGAGTTGAAAGGAGATTATATTGAAAAATAAATTGCCGAAACCTAAAAAAAAAGGACGTTGTCCTTTCTAATCCAGGTATTCATCAAACAGCCCTTGTAGAGATGAGGAAATTGTACAAATGACAGATCAATGAGAGAAAGTGGAACTCATCGGATATGAGTTACAAAATGGATTTGAATACCGAAAAAATAAGATCAACATTCTGCAGCTTTAAAGGGTGAGCCAACATAGTTATGGAGTCATGGAGTTCTTTACTACGCAACAACGCATTTTTGTTATTCAATCTTATGATGAAATTGGGCGATCTGTGGAAGTAATATTATGTCAAATCCGTAAATTTTTCGGTCAACATAATCGCCTTATTGAGCCCGGAATTCCGGTCAAACTCCGTATCAGCTCGGCCAGATCGTACACACCAAAGAATCACCACTGTGAGCGAAAGTGTTCAAAACCAGCCAAGCACCTCAATTCGTCACCTAACTCAACAATACTTATGGCAATTTACGGCCAATTTGTTAACTAGATGTTGGATCGACAGAACAATTTGTCATCGAATTTAACATTTTCCGATGAAGTTTATTTTTGGATAGATGGGCACGTACAATAAATAAACAAAATTGTGGTTTCTTTGGACCGGAAACCCCATACGAGGTTCATGAAAAAACAATGCATCCCAAAATTCACTGTACTATGAGGATAATAGGTTCGCGGCGTCGTTCGCCCGTACTTTTTTGATGATGAGACTAGAGAGACAGTAAAAGAAGGACGTTACCGCAGTATGTTGGCCGACTATTTTTTTTTTTTTTTTTTTCCAAAATTGAATGAACTGGGTCTGGACGATCTCTGGTTTCAACAGCCATCAATCAATCAATTTTTTGCGTACGAAATTTGAAGATCGCAAGCGATATTCCCACTTCTTCCTGTGGGAATATTTAAAGACTAATGTCTATGCCCATAATTCTGGATCTCAACCGAAATATTCCAACTGAAATTGCGGCCGTTCTCCAAAAAGTCGTTGATAATTTTGATTTTCAGATGTTCGCCTGCAACAGAAGCCGTGTTCGTCACATGAACGATGTGGGCTGACATTCATAATTGCCATAGACCAACTTAATAACTTGATTCCACAGTAAACGTGTGTTTAATTTAATGAAAACTTCCACACTCATTCCTTATGTGCCAATCGAAATGGACAGCAATGTTATATGCCTAGTACTTGAGAAATTTGTCATATGAGTAAACAAAAGACATAAAAACAACTCAAGACGTATGACTGATTAAATAAAATAAAAGACAAAACTGAAAGATATATAAAAAAACTAGCTACTCTGTATTATGTCCTCCCCTCCAGATCGAATTAACGAACATAACCTACACAACATCCCAAACAAGTCTAGTCCATTCGGCACCGTACATATAGACCACTTTGGCCCACTCCCTTCAATAATTTCGCAAAGGAAGCATGTGTTAATCGTTATTGATTCATTAAGCTCCATTCAGTGGAATTAACTAACACCAAAGTGGGTATCGCATGCTTAGATAAATATTTTGTTAGCTACAGTAGGCCTCTGCGCATCATCAGTGACTGGGAGTCATGTTTCACTTCGTTGGAGTTTAATTCGTACCTATCAAATGGCTAGGTGGAGGGGGTGAACCGGGTCCTCAAAACTATGTAAAGCAAAATAAGTAATCCGCTTAATCATGCAAAATTGTCAAAGATGTTAACAAAGATAAAATGGGCCATGAACAAAACAAAACATAGTATTGTAGTACAAAATAAACAAAACTAACTATGGATAGACAATTGACCGGGTAACTACTTGGAGAAGAAAAAATCATCTGGAACATTACGAAATCTGGAGAAGATCCGAATGGATGAATCCGTTGCCATCTAAAAATCGCAAGATACCAGTTTAAGAACAAGTAAGCCAGAAAAAATATATTGGGTGTTTCAATAAGGTCTGCCGTTTTTTTTAGGAATAATGTTGAGCACATATTTTCCGTATAAAAGCTTATATTGAATCCATCAGATATTGTCCATCATGCTCTATTACTTTCTTCCAACGTTTTGAGATATAATGCCACTTTTGTTAAAGTCGACAGACTTATGATAAAAAAGTTCCCCAGATACGTTTTGATATCATATTCGGAATTGAATTGCCTTCCGTCGAAATTGTTTTGGAGAGAGCGGAACAGATGGTAGTCAGTAGACACAGGATCTGGAGAGTACGGAGGGTGCCGCATAACTTCCCGGCCAAATGAGTTGAGATTTTATTTTGTCACAAAAGATGTATGTGGTGTGGCCAACTCTGGCCATTTTTCTTCCACTGCATGCTTCAAAGTATCGAACTTAGAGCAATATTTCACTGCATTTATTGTCTGACTGCGTGGAAACAACTCGAAGTAAAGGACACCTTGCCTGTCCCACCAAATGATCAACATGAACTTTTTGGGATGCAAATTTTGCTTACCGACCGATTGCGATGTTTCACCAGGAGCGCACCATGACCTCTTGAGCCGAATGTTGTTGTAAACCACCCATTTTTCGTCTCCCGTAACTACTCTTTTCAGGAAAGCTTAAAGTGAGTTCTATATCAACAAAGCACTCACATACCACTATGCTCTCCATAATGTTTTTCTCGTAAGGAACCCAAACATCCATCTTTTGCGACATTCCAAGTCATTCAGTCTCTGCGAAACGGTTGCATGGGTGCTGTTAAACCGCTGAGCGATATCCCGTGTTATCAAATACTTGTCAACGGTATGATGTACGAACAGGGCGAAAAGCATCAGCAAGATCTGCATTTACTGAACGAAAGCATGTAAAGCAACGCTGACAAATGTCAGTGTGTTCCGAAATCCGAAAGTAAGGTGATTTCGCGGTGCCCCTGTCCCGAACATATATTATGTTCTGAGGTAGAGCATTCTTAGTTTATTTTTGACAGATAGAAAGGTTAGACGTGTTTTGGTATGTTTGACGATTTTTAATTAATAAAATGGAGCAAAAAATTTGCGTAATATTTTCTATAAAAACTGGAATCAAGTCCTCTAAACCACTTGAAATGTTGACAGTTCTTCTAAATAAAAAAAATGTGTACAAGTGGAATAGGGTGATTCATCGTAAGGTTTGTACTTCAATAGGCTTTTTTTGACGGATCACGCGTGAACTCTATCAAACTGACTTGCCACTTGTTCAGTATCATTCGGCAAGTCATCATGGGAAGACTTAAAATACAACAGTGTCTACAAATTGTTCAGCTGTATTACGAAAACCAGCGTTCTGTGAGAAATGTTATTTGCGCGATTCGAGGAACTTACGGTGCGCATAATCGACCTAATGAAACCACTATTGCCAATACTATTCGCAAATTTGAGTTCCAGTTTACATTAATGAATAATACTCGACCGGTTAGACCACATCCAGCACGTAGTGAAGAGACTATAGCAACTGTAGCTGAGACGTGACGAATCGATTCATCGTCGTTCTCAGCAGCTTTGCTTGGCGTATTCGACCTAAAAGCGTACAAAATTCAACCTGTGTAAGAATTAAAGCCAGGAGACTTTAATTTGCGTCATATTTTTAGTGAATGGGCTCTGGAAAAACTCAATGAAAATCCGGTGTTTTATTGTGAAATTTTGTTCAGTGATGAAGCCCATTTCTGGCTCAATGGATACGTTAGTAAACAGAATTGCCTTATTTGGGCTGATGAACAACCCGGAGAGTACTAAGAGCTACCACTACATCCATTAAAAACAACGGTATGGTGTGGTTTATGGGATGGTGGGATCATTGGTCCATATTTCTTCAAAAATGAGCCAAATCAGAATGTTACCGTCAATGGTAACCGTTATAGTGCCATGTTAACGAACTATGTGCTTTCTGAAACTCAAGCACGTGGTCACGGTGAGATCTGGTTTTAACAAGACGACTCTACGAGCCACGCAGCGCGTGAAACAATGGATTGTTGAGAAATCATTTTGGTGAGCACTTAATATCACGTTTTGTTACGGTAAATTGGCCGCCTAGATCATGCGATATCACACCTTCGGAATATTTTGTCTGGGGATATATAAAGTTTCAGGTCTTCAAGAATAAACCAGCTGCGATTGACTCTTTGGAAGTCAACTTTACTCGTGTTATCCGCGAGATACGAGTCGCTCAAAATTGGACATTCCAAATGGACCACCTCAGACATAGTTGTGGCCAATATTTACATAACATCATTCTTAAGGATTAAATGCCATTAATAGTTCTTTTAATCGATAATAAAAATTTTAAGTTTACTTTCAATTTTATGTATTTGATTTTACATTAAAAATCAAACCTTACTATGAATCACTCTATACAAGCTCTTCTAAGATGGCCGGGAAGATGCCAATTACGTACCTCGCTCTGGACGCCTAGCACATCAACAGAAAATGATATCGTCGAAGCTGTAAGGAAAATTGTTTTGGAAAGTCGTCGAATTACTATAAAAGAAGTTGATGAGGATATTGGCGTATCGGTCGGCTCTTGTCATGCAGTTTTTGCGGATGTTTTGAGCATGAGACGTCTGTCATCAAAGTTTGTTTAGAAACTTCTTAATTTTGAATAAAAGAACCGTGGCCTGAGCATCGGCCAGGAGCTCTTGAATGACGTAAATGATGATCTGGTGACTATGGCCCTTTGCGTCTTTTTTATGTTCCCAAAACTAAAGTGACCTAAGAAAGGACTTAAATTTGCAACGATTTATGAAATAAAAACTGCATCGCTGGAAGGCTATTTAAGGGTATACCAAAAAGTGCTTGTGAGAAGTGCTTCGAGGATAGGAAAAAGCGTTGGCACAAGTATATTATATCTGAAGGGGATAACTTTGAAGAGGACAACATTAATATTGAAGAATAAATAAATATATTTTTTTTTTTTAGTATAAAGTCACCTTACTTTCTGAAAACACGTCGTATATGCTGAACTAACTAACGGTTCAAACACCTACCTATTGGCAGCAACAAATTTGGCCTTCTGTTCTGGACCAGCTGTTTGCATTGCAGAATTCTCTTGCATTGAAGACTCTGCAGGCATTATAAAAAAGACCAGGCCTCTGAACCAAGCATTTGATGAACTGTAGTCAGCATTGAGATGCAGTGCCATTCTCTCACTCCACTGTAAGCATTCTCTTCCTGGTTTAAAATGAAAGTTGAAAACTGTTCTATTCATAAGACAGACTTATCCTCTCATGGGAATGCAATTTAAGTTCCATGCAAGATCGTCCTTCGAATTTAAATAATTTTTCATTCCAACACACTGTCGAAACAAACGACCGTCTTCGTAAAAAAAATTAAAAAAAAACAAGAAAAAATTCCAACATAATCCCTAGCAAAGGACCCGCTTCTCTCAACGTTATCCCCAATCTCCAGGTTTACACTTTAATTTTTTTTTTTTTTTTTTTGTTAAATCGACCACCTCACGTACGGTAGATTGAAATCTTGACAAGGGACTCAAGAGTAGTACGAGTACGAGTATCAGTATGTTAAGTATTTTGTCGAATTTTACATAATTCCATGCATTCGAGCATCCAACTTCAAACTGCCGATACGTACATGAAGATACTGTCAAACTACATGACGATGACGATGCCAATAAGAATGACATTGATGCCACGAGAAAAGAGGGGGAGATTCAATTGATTCCAAGGACAATGTACTCCACGAATTCAGGTGAATGCATAATCGACAATGAGCGCGCATCGAAATTTTTAATGGTATCCGTATTCTCGGGGATCATCATATCGATGATGCATTATGAGATGCGCAACTGAGGAATTTTTGAAAGCGAAATCGATCCACGTCCTCAGATTGACTCAGATTGAGTTGATTCAATTGTTCATTATGTAGATGAAGTCTATCAATTTTTTCTTTTCTTACATTTCGAACCAAAAATATTCATGGAACTCCAAGTTAAGCACAAATCCGGACTGAAACTGGAAGTAGGCCCTTTACGAAGAGCGAAGACTCCTTTGATTTACTTGCACGAGTAAGAGTCATGTCATTTTAAATGGAAATTCAATTGTGAGTATTTGACAGAATTGATCGGATTTGAATAGACCGCGATTCGATACACCTAGCGGTGGTGTATCTCTTTCTTTATTTTTGTTTTGAAAGGGTGTATTCTTGTGGTAAAGTAAATTTTTGAAGTGAAGCCAATTTTTGAAAAGGTTAACCATGTTGATGGGTTATTATTGAGATGTGACTGTGAAATCGGAGACTAAGCATGACTGCATGAGAGCTATTGTAGATCTTCCTTGGCAGCAAACACTGTAACCACTAAATGACGAAGGAGAAAATTCACTTAAGACGATCGATGGGAATCAATCCAGAACGTCTGGATCACAAAAATTATTCTTATATGGATTTTACTCTTCCCGGATATGTCTAATTAATCATTAGTTGCTAACAACCACAACTAAGACGTCTGATGATGCCACTGATGTCAAGATAATGAGTTTTTACCCCTATGTCACTTCAGAGCTGTACAAAATTTTCAATTACTTTCTGGTAAAGTTAGTTTGTTCTAAAAATAGGTTCGAGGGCTTGCATGGTGATTGATTGAGATTTTTTTTTAGCGAAGTACTTGTCTTACCTCCCAGTGGTTATCACGATGCTTGCATGAGCAGACCCCTACTTATGCGGGCTAAAATGGCAAGCGTATACTCAGCCAATATCATAATACTGGCAATATCATTGCATATCGCAAAATCTTTCAAGAACTCCTTTGCCGCCGGCATTAACTACCGAAGACTAGTGGCAAGGCTACCAACGTGCCATCAGAGACGCCACGAATGATGTGCTGGGGTTCACTCAACCACCACTTAAAAAAAATTCCCTGGTTGAATGCCCCGGCCCGCAGAGCCTTCGAATATAACCAGAAGGGACAACCTAGTAGAGGAAAATTTCACCTTCACTAGTAGAAGTAGTAGAATGGGTCCTCAACCTACTGGAGACAGTTAGCTAAAGACCTGGCTAACTTTAGTGGCTTGCTCGTTGAGGCCCAGGCCCACCTCGAACTGTAGCGGTACTTAAGTAAGTAAGAAAGTTTGAGTTAGTTTCTTCAGCCATAATAGGGCTCCAATCATCTTTGGCTTTTAGTTCTCTGACATCAGGTTGTTATCTACCGTCTCTATGAGAAGGAAGTCCATTTTTGTTAAGATTACTCGTGCATGTCACAGCCTTTCGTTTCTGAACTTGTTATAAGGAAGTCAACAGAATGTTTCGAAGAATGTGTGTCACATTCGTTAAACTTGCCTGTTTGGGTACTGTAAAAGGTAAAAATCATTTGGTATCTTGCTCATCACTTTCACCTGACTTTACTTATAATGATCCCCTTATAGAGTACCTTCTTGAGCAAGGATTTAGGACCGCAGATGCCAACATGATGGTCCAAGAGGAGGTTTTGGTCTGTTATTCGCAAGCCTACTCTTCCAAGTCCGGTTGCCATAAATGTTTCCTTTCAGATAGCCCTACAGTGTAGTAGCTGATCTTAATTACTCATACCAAGCTGGTTGCATGAATCAGCTGTGATAGTTCCTTGCTCTGCTCCATTTTTGTTTGATAAAGGATTTTCTTATCTTGAACCCTGCATTCAATCCGCTCTAAATGTGCAAACAAATCCATGAGATCTGTCTCGTTTAGCTTTGTTCAATTTTATTGTTCTGTTGGAATAGAGCACTCAGACATTTGTACTCCTTGTAGGTTGTTTTTAATAGAATTGCACAGTCTTTCGAAGTTCATGCCCCTAAATTTATTGATTAAACCTCCTCGTCCACTCTCAGATAACACAGATAGGGCCGTAGACTACTTGAAGCCCGTTTCTATCTAGACCACTTAGTGTCTACTTATTTTATTTTCCCAAAGTCCATGCCTTTGTGCCATATATGAGGACTACGACTATCATTATTTTACATTAATTTGAAGGTCAGGATCTACTAGTACCTGGAATGATGTCTATGTCTATCGCATATGCAAATATTGTAGTTGAACAGACTTGTGAAAGATTGTGCCTCCTGTGTTGGGATATGAGTTTGCACAGTTTTCTATAGTAATGTGTGGAAGAAATCGGATTAAAAACCTTTTTTGACACTAACGGAGCAGCAATATCCAAACTCATTCCGTAGGCCCGACCCCGACGAAATAAAAAAATCTGGCCGATGCTGTACTCTGTAGGCCTGAATCTGCATTGGAAAGGACACATCAATTGGTTGAAAATGGGTTTTAGGCAACTACCTACTATACAGAGTGATGCATCTATAGCTGTCTCATAGTAGAAAGACTTCTGGCTTCAGTATCGAGCATACAATGCAGAAGTTCTGTTCATAAAGTGTGCTTTGGTCCGATCATGTTTTAAAGATGTGATATCCACGAAGTCTTCTCGCATCGCCTTGATAAGCTCGCCGGTTAAACCATTAATACCGAAAGCCTTGTTGGGTCTTATGACTGAATATGGCTATCCTTACTTAATAAATGTTGGTTGGACGGAATACCATAGCTGTTTATCACCATTTGATTACATAGAATGGATGGTTCGTTTTCCTTGAGGGCGAAACGTTGATTGCCACGCCGCTTGCCTGTCTGCAGAAATGGTTCTCCGGTATGCTTAACGTTGACAGCAAATCTATGCGTACCTCTAAGTTCGTTTGTTTCCGCTTTTAGGCTTTCTTTCTTACTTTGTTAATCCGAAATTTTTATTTTATCTTCCGGTAAAATTCCCGAAGGACTTCTTTGTTATAATATCTCTCAATATCTTAGATATCGAGCTTCCCATGTCTTCGTTTTTTCCTTCGAAGAAACTGGTTTTCGTTGTTCCTTTCTTGCTTCTAGAGCTTACAGTTCTACTCTATATACTTTCGGTTCCTCTTCATGGCCGACATATATTGCCGAATTAATGGTTTCGCAGTTGTGGTCAGGCGAGGCCCAGCACAGCAGAGGGGCCAGCTTTCCCACTGGGTGATGTGATGAGGATGTGATGAAGATGATGAGGACCCGAGTCATTAAAAGAGGTTAAGAGTCACTTGATCGATAATGGTCGTCTTCTCTAGTCTTACAGTCTTATAGTCTTACTCATTCGCACCTTAGCCACAACAAGGTAATGGTCCGAGTTTATATGGCCAATCTGGTTATTGCTAGACTAATCAGGAGACCGCCGGTACTCCTTTTAAACGTCGAAACGTATGATCCACGTGCTTCGTAAGATGGAATCTTCCCCCGAAACGATTTGTGAAACCAAAGATGTCCTTATAGCGGGCCCCAACCCAATTATCAAGTCTTCGCTCATTAATGACGTTGTCTTATAAAAAGCGGGGGTAAAGCAATGTGCTAGTCTTATTGTAAACGTTTTCTGTATTTAAAGCTTTCGAATGCTACTACGATTTGACCAGTTACAAGCGGACAGTCATAGGTCCTGTTGGTGACAAGATCACCAGTAGTCCCTACCCGGACTTAAAACACCGTACCATGGGAGTCAGGAGCCCCCCGGATCCCGATCCAGGTCTGACTTGAAGAGGTAAGCTCCCTGAGTGTCATGGTGGCTGTGATTTAAACCCAAAGTCGCGGGAAGGGTCTTGACCCAATGTAGAGTTGCAAAATACTGGGTGCTGTGACCCTAAGACCAGTAAGAGGTTTTAGGTCGGCCTCGACCCATACTAGGGGTAAAAATTTTTGCCTTCAACACAATTTCTACTTTGTTCCCGTGGTCTTAAGTTTCCAAAACAGGCGTTCACGTAAAACACCAGAGACAACTGTTCTTTTGGCTAAGCATGCTTTTAACATCATATTTAAGACATTACACAGATGCAGCTCATATGGCCCATCCATCCTTATAGTAGTTTTGGGTCCTGAAAAAACTATCTTCGGACGCCTATCTAGGATGTTTACTGCCGATTTCATTTCCCGTGATCCCATTGTGATCTGCGACCCGTTGAGTGAATTCTTACATTCTGGAACTAGTTTGGAAGTAGTAAGGCATTAAGAGTAACTTAGCACTCGCTACAGGTGCAAATGCTTCGATTCATCCACCGACCCTTCATAATATAGTTTGCTGCCGTCAGGATATATATTTTGTTTGGAGGATATATATTTTTTCACGAGGAGTGAAATCTAACGTTGTCGTACTCTAAAAAAATATCAGCGCCGCATGCTAATTTGGAGGCATCCGTGAAGACTTGACTATATTCCTTTTGTGACTCATCTTAGAGAAAATGTATTTGGAAAGCATTTTCGCGCCCAAGGAACTCATGCATTCTCTTCAAAGTCTTCCCCATGAAGGAAGTCAGACTGATAGGATTGAAATTTTTGGCTACTCCCCTTCATGCCAACAATTGTTGGTTTCTATGAAATTTTTTCCTTCCTTATTGCTGCAATTCTGATCTAATAATGCATTTTGGCACTTAATTCACAAAAATTCAGTTCAAAGTGTTGAAGTTTTAAGAGAAAATTTTACGATCAAATCGACATAAGATAATCTTTATACTCTCTCCTATCAAAAGCCAATTCGAACAAATTGAAATGCCGATAATTTTTCGATTTAATTAGCCTAAGCCTGTACGGGTAAATGAATTTTAAAACTTGTCCCAATAATCATAAAACCTTCATGGGCCTCCATAGACAGTGATTATCGGTATCTGCCTGTTGCTGGCAACGAAACCAGTACCTAATGGCATTCGGTGAAGTTGACCCAAATGCGATAGCACTATCATCTAGAGCACTTTCCAGAAGGCGATATCGTATAGATCTTGTGGGTTTGGTAAAGGAAGAATTCTAAAACGAAATTTCAACATTAAATCCCCGACAATGATCTCGTCTAATTAGAGATACTCGTATCTGCTCGCATTGAGTGGCTAATCAAAATCTCATAAAAAATCAATTTAAACCCCTGTCCCGCAGCAGTTGAAAAGCTGTTGTTCAACTCTTTCAGATTTTGTTGGTGTGTTTGAAGAAAAAAAAAAAAACAAATAGAATATCAGCGCGCACATACAGTCGGCCAACCGAACGACAGCTCGACCTCTCGAACTTGTCATTATAACTCACCACTGTCACGCATCCGAATTTCGAAATTGCACTGACAGTTGCTATTGCCATTACCGCCGGATCCGATTCGAATGAACAATAGTCAAATAGTTCTTGAGCCGCCGCCACCGCTGCCGCTATAAAGTTATCCGTAGATACTACAATACAACCGATGACACTATGCAAAAACGTGGCTGTTTAGAATATTTTCTATTTTTAAAAGTTGTATCTGCGCCAAGGCATATGTCAACTTGACAGATGAGCATCGTAAATATTCCAATTAAGCGAAGCTATTTTGATTGTCAAACTGATGGCGGCCTTTGAATGAAATTCGCCAATTGTTGTTGAAAATAGAAACAGAACAAATTGCGCGGGGAATTGTTCCATGATTCAGAAAATTGGACAACTGCTGGCAAATGTCAGCGGCAACTTTGACAGTTTATTCAGGGTGCACCTTTCATCGAAGAGTCACCTCAGGGAAATTGATGGGTTCAGTTCGAGTTACATATGCTGCATCGTTTGTTAGTTACTTGGTCGAAGGACGGAGGTATCCTCCTTCGCGATCGTTGTCATGTGATATGACATCGTCTTGGTATTGGCTCGATCTGCTGGGTAATCATTCAGAAGCAGGTGTAAGGTCGGGGCGTCTATACGAACGAATGTAGTGTGTTACAAGGAATTCTCATGTTCGTCTGTCAGCCCTTTAGTGTGGTCGTCGCCATCACACTGGGGTTTGGTGGTGTTTTTGTTGCCTTAAACATTGACAGATACAAAATGGAGTGCAGCCAAGCACGCGATTTCTGTTGAATTTGTTAAAAAGTTGGTTGGCCGCGTTGTTAACGCCTACTTCCTGAGAGATACGTTTTGTATGAGTACTCGCATTCATGTATTTCACTTTGTATCTTTTGACTTGTATTCGCTGGATATTTACATAAATTTTTATTTTTATTTTTTTGAAGGGAAAAGTCTTTTTTATGAAGGGTTTTCTGCAGGTCTGAATGAGGAAATTTATGTATTGTATGTTTGCGCTGTTAAGTTACTTAGTAATAGCATTGCAGGAGCGATTGTTATCTCAGAATAAAGATACGTTCGAGTACAGCATGCTGGTGGAGTATAGCAAGGCGGTTGGTACTCGCCCCCTTTCAACATGCAATGGCGAAATTATTTTCCATTTAGTGGATTTTTTTTTTTTTTTTTTTTTTCTTTTAATTTAGTTGGTTAGCCTAGTTCATGAGGTAGGTACATTGTGGAGTGTATTTTTTTACCATTGAGTCTGATTGAAAGCACTGATTAGCGCCTTAGCATCTAGAATGAGCTCTGGGAAGTTAGGTGTCATCATTATTTTGTCGTGTAATGCGGCGTAAAACCTGCGGCCCCATCGTGTCACTATACACGTTAAATTGATAGCCGTGCGGGTGGATAAGTCTGTACTTAATTACATTACGTGTCCATGGTCCATTTGTGTTGGCCTTGTCGCCCTAGTCGAGTTGATGCCAATGGGATGGAGAGAAATTTAAATATCTAGGATGAGCAAAATGTAACAAATGCTGAGAATAACACAGATTGGAGTAACAATTATTATAGATACTCTTTCCCTAAGAGAGCATTACTCATTCCTCTGTTTTATGAAATGATCATATTACCCTACCCCTTCTGTAATGGTCAATCTTAAAAGCTTCGTAGTTTCCTTATATGAAACTCAGGAAAATATAGATTGCTAAGGACTAGTCAGGATCAGCCTGACGTTACCAAGGAATATAAGCATCAGCTGTGTCCATAGTAAAACGTCCCCATCCTTATCTCTGTTTGGTGTTTGTGTCCAGGGCAATTTGTCTTCACTTTTTAAAGAATGTTCAATCATCCCTTCTGCGAAAGTAACGAATACTTTTCTGCCGAGGTTCCTTCCGATTAAAGAGGTTGAGAGCAGCTCTCGTCCTTTTTTAAAGGGCAGCTTTGTACAAGTAACCGTATTGAAAGATAAGTAGCGATACTGAGCCAAAATGAGTACATCATCATTAAGTATAACACACCATGTTAGTGTTTTTTGCGACCATCGAAAAAGAGCAGTATCGTTTAGTGATCCGATTCTTGTTTTTGAGTGGAAAAATTGAGAAAATCAAGCCATTTCTCGATGATGTGTGTCGAGACCTTCCCGTACAACTGTTTACGAGATTTTGAGAATGAGAAAACTGTCCGCGCGATGGATGTCACGTTTGCTCACACCGGAGAACAAGGGCAATCGTGGGACCACTTCAAAGACGTACTTGGCCCTGTTTAATCGAAATCCGGAGGAATTTCTGCGTCATTTCGTGAACGTCGATAAGACTTAGATTCATTGGTATACACCAGAGACCAAGAACAATCGAAGCAATGTATTCTACCCGGTGAACGTGCTCCAAATAGGACGAAGATCATGCCTTCTGCCGGAAAAGTGATGACTACCGTTCTTCGGGATCGTTCAACGAAAAGAAGTACATGTCGAACGAGGAAGTCATCGCCGCCGCGGAGGAGTATTTTGCAGGCCAACAAAAATTTGAAGCTTCGCTGGGAAAAGTGTATCGAGTTGAAAGGGGATTATATTGAAAAACAAATTGCCAAAACCTAAAAGAGTTGCGTTGTCATTTCTAATCCGCGTAATAACCAAACAGCCCTCGTATGCCTTAAGTTTCACTTCATTCGCTTGCCGGCACTAGGCATCAAACCAGGAATTTCACTGTGCTTGTCGGGTAAAAACTATCACTCAATGCTTCCTGATAATGTTGCTTCCCAAAGAGGCCCTGGCAGTAATTCTATCAGTCAGTCAGGCTGTTCGTCGTCAAATGTCTTCAGAGTATTTATTCCGCGTTCTGTGTTTCAGGATATACTTCTCACTCGTTGCCTTTAGTAAGGTTGTGATCTGAATCAATGTTTTTTGTCGAAGTTTTCGACATCCAGACTGATAGAGTAGTGTCTTTTATCAATTGTCTGTCAGTTCACTTTTTGGACTTTTATGTGGGGGAACCGTATGCTAGTAATGATGACCGCGAATTCGATTTTCGTGAGTACACACTTCGACATTTCGAAGCTAATGTCGTGAATATCTTATAACGCGAAAAGACTTATTTATTGCAACTAACGGTATGACTAAAAACGGAAAATGCTAAATACAAAATTCAATTTTTTAATAAGGCTTACTTGCGCCCACATATGGTAGAGCACCAGGCTTCTTGATATTTTATGTTTTTTGCTCAAAATATGTTTCCTTATCTGCAGCATATCTGACTTGGAGCGCGATACATCGATATGTCCGATTAATTGTTGCTATTAGAGCTCTTTGGAATTATTGCGGTTGCTGTAGGAAACACCAACGATAACCTTTCAGTTTTTTCGAGTGTCGTGCTCCTTTGCGATTCAAAAGCACTAGACCTAGTTTGTAAAGATTGTGTGGTTTTTGGTGATTGCATTGAGAGAGGTTTAAACTGAACTGTAGTATTTGTCCTGAGAGCTAACTCTAATATCCTTAAGCATTCTTCAGATTGCTTAATTGGAATATTATTGATTTGTTGAGTGATCCTATTTTCAGGATCTTTGGTTGGCAAACTTTCCAGGCTGGTGGTTCTTCATTTACTTGTACTTGCTTTTCCTCCGGATTTAGGGTTTCTTTAGCTGTTGATAGAGGGGCAACATTCGCTATTTGAACTACAGTTTCAAATCCCGTCGGAGATTTACCATGATGTTAGCGGTTTCCTTCTCGATCTTGTAATCTATTAACTTGCCTTTGACATCAAAGTAACCAATTCCAGTTGGTGTAATATTTTAGGTGCTGCATTCCCATGACACCTACCATTGTACATAGTTCTGAAGAGCATATTGAGCAAAGTATAATTCGAGGTAACATAGTTCACAGCGACATACCCCAAGTATTCCCAAAGTTACTTCGGTTGCGAAGCTTGATCAATAAAAGGATAAAAGCAGAGGATAATTTGAGCTTGCATAGTTCACAGCGTTATACACTAAGTAGTCCCGAAGTTACTTCGGTTATGTGCCCGTCATGTCCCTTGGATTCGTAATGAATATTAGAACTCTGAATGGAGTTGAGACGACAATTGCAAAGGGCACAGAAAATCGGCTTCATTAAGTTATTCAATTCATTGGAAAAGGTTGGATCTTTGCCCTTGAACAACGAAGGTGTAAGTCGTTCTTGTTCCGGCGCCAGTTGTTTTCTCCCTTTTTGACAGTTAGAATAGAATTTAACTGATCCTTTGTTCATATATTTACGATAACTATTCCTTTTGATTTCCTCGGTCTTGTTGGTTGTTTTTTTGATTTGAATTATAGCCGGTGGAGAATCTCTTCTCTCGGTACTTGGTGGTGCACTCTGCGATGTATTTCAAGGACTAGTAGGATTTGGGTGGCTGCCTTCCGTATTATTCTGTTTATTTCTTGTTCTTTCCTAGTTTGGTACGCTGTGCTCGATTTGCAGTTCTTGGTAGTTCCAACTATATATACGAAAGTTACCTGCAGGATCAGAGACAGCCAACACGGGCTGGTATGCGAAATCTTGAGAATTTTTGTGAGGAGGTTCTTCATATTGATTTAATTGGTCTGCTGTGTAATAAACGTATTTCAAATTTGAGTTCCTGAAGCGTTCGGGTAAGTTAAGTAGGATGCCATGGATTCGAACTTTTCTCTAAACCGTTTAAAGTCGCTGATTGAAATACAATTTTATCGCCAAGTCCAGAAATAAGAAAGTGACCATAAGAAGTATTTTTTTGACATTAACATTTACATGAAGGTGACATTGACAAGGTGACATCCCTTGTTAATTGATGTTAAAATCAACAAGGATGATCTTATCGTGGGGTCTATGACAATGCTCATATATTCGTCTTGGGTGCGAAAATCAGACTTATATTGGCGAACTAGGAATTGATGTGGATTGCAATCGGACGTTTTCTCAAATGCCAGAAGCACAAGATTTCTTTCTTAATACTTATCTGATACCAAGTTCTTATCTAAAAAGATGTCACAGCTTTTAAAATTTATTTTATCTACTTCTTGGATGACAGTGGTATCCACTTAGTTAGTGTCAGTAGCTCACTATGGGCATTGGAGCGCTGCTGTTGATTCGTTTGTAACTCCTTCGATAAATTGATGAAATGCTGAAAAAAACCTCAAATAATCTGAGCTTCTCATATATTAGTCGTACATATCAAGGCATCATAGATTACATAGGGACATCGCTGGATCTGCGTCAGTTTTGTGCTTTAGGTGACGAAAGGCAATAAGGGGCAATCATACATGGAAGACTATTGGCCTATTGTGACTCCCTGTTAATAATTTTTGTGCATTATTATTATAATGGTAGGTAGCTTCTGTTAGTTCAAAACCAACCCGAGATTTCTATCAGTACTGCTCTGATAACGTCCCAAAGTTCTAAAAAAATCTGTACTCCAGGTGGCACTTGGAGATTAGGTAATTCGCACAGCAAGTGTGTGATAATATCTATTTCCACTTTGTTCCTACAGCTTCTACAATAATCTTGATAAGAAGTTACAACTCTGCTGGCTATCCTGATAATTAAACAGCGGCCAGTTAGGACACCTGTAGCAATACGGCTGCCTTCTTTGTTGAAGAGCCGAAAAAGGAACATGTTTTCCCGCTGTCTGGGAGGGTGATATGACACCGTCATGTCTGGAGATCTATGTTGGCTATAAATGCAGGGCTTCAGTTAGTATGCTTATTTCATTTTATTCGTTACTCCTGTACAGAGATGCACCCTCTATTGCAAACTCATTCCTTTTGGCTTTTGTGTGTACTGTCCAGCAGCTATACTCTCTGTAAGGCTTACTTTCCAAAGCTTTTTTGGCAGCTTGACTGTCCATAGAGATAGAGATCTCTGAGTGATCAAGTTCCAAGAGTAGTACAGTGTTAGTTAAACAGTCATGTCTGGTAGGAGATGAAGTATCCCTACTTCCTATCAAAGGATTTGATTTAAAAGAGAGTCAATGGGTGGTTCCATATTTTCACGTAATCAGCTTTCCTAGGATTTACGAATTTATTTTGTATGATCGGGTCACTGTCCTTAGTAGATACTCTCCAATTAGTGATAAACAAACGTATGTTTGAGCATTCATATTTGTGTTTGTTAAGTTGAAAATTTCTTGTCTATTTTGTTTATGAAAACTAAAGCAAATTCTCCTGCTGCATACAACAAGTTTGGGAGAGATAATAAATCCAAAAATTAGCTGACCCCTGGCGTTGATATCTGCTCTTCTTCATTGGTTGCGCGTTTGTTACCCAGCCGATTGCTAGACCAGCTATTCTTGATTCGCCGTATATCACCAGTTCACGAATTGCTGTTGGCGAAGGGTCATTGCGTGTGGCATGTAAGCTGAGACTGGGACGATATTCTTCACCTAATTCCTTAAGCTTATTTCCAACGTTTCTTCATCGCCGTCTGATTCTTTTGACTTTAATATTTGTGCCTTGTTTTTAAGAATCCATTGTTCTTGGAGTAAAACCGCATCAATGCCACTTTAGTGGCCGTAAAAATAGGTTTTCTTGTGGTTTTTTTTTTTTTTAGAAAAAATACAAAATAAATCGAGTTAACAAAGGTAGAAGTTTATTGTACATACCACTGACTTTAAAAAATAATTTTTATATTTTATTTTATTTAAAAATGGCGGCTGTGCAGCCTTTCTCAGGACACCTCTCCGTTTTTGGAAGGATCTACGGCCGTACCAATAGCTCCTGTAAATTTTGAATTATAATAAGTTACTAAATTTCTTTCTATTGTACATAACAACAGCTAGAAAAGTACGTACGATTTTTTTGATATATTTTTTTTTTTTTGGCCGAATGGTGCACTTCCAAAGTCAAACTTTCAAAATTCGCAGAAAAATCATCAGAAACTTGTTAAAAACAAATGAACTATGCCGTAAAAAAACCCTACGCACTTATTTAGACAACAAATTTCTAGAGATTTAGTTAAAATTTGAAGTTTATTGGTTGAAAAATATTCAAGTAATGGGTGCGGCCAACTTGAAAAATGCATTTTTGCGTTTAAAATTTAAAGAAATAGAAAATCATGAAAAATTTTGCAATACCCTTAATCCGCGATGCCTGCATCATTTAATTGGACTTCTAGATTAGTGTCCTACTCTTCAATTTCTTTTCCAATGGATTTAAATACGATCCTCCACTCTTTTGCAGCTTGAAAGCCTCATGCGCTCTTTGTCAATCCTCACGTAACGTGTCGTAGCTGTACAAAGCTACGAAGCAAAGCAGACATTGAACACACAAACTTCAATATCCATAGCTATATCCAATACAATTTTACCACCAGAAATGGAATTTGGGTCCAATGCCCACACAGTCTATATTAAACTTTCATTACAGTTTTGAGTATAACCGCCGATGCAAGAAAATCGTCTCTTGTCAATTCTTCGTAAACTGGCTTGACCGCTTCATACACTTCAATTGGAAGAGCTATCATATATTTGTACTCAGCCAAACTAATGGGTCATATAAAAAGTCTCCGCGGTTTTTTGTCACTAGATGGTGTTGGTGTCCATTTATTCGGAAACACTTATCTGATTGTGTTTGAAAGGTGACATGTCAGACTAACTTTTTGTGAAGACAGCTGTGTAATTCGTTGCCCGTGTTAAGAGTTATACTGATTTGAATATGAGTGCAATATCTGAAGAAATCCGCTATGTGAAGCTTTTTTACTATAAAAAAGGGAAAACCGCTGCAATAACATGCCGAAAAATTTGTGCAGTTTACGGTGAGAATGCTGTGAGTGAAGGACCCAGGAATGGTTTGTTCGATTTCGTTCCTGAAATTTCGATGTAAAAAATGCACCTCGCACTGGTCGGCCTGTCACTAAAAAAGTTGACGAAATCTTGCAACTGATATAGCACGACAGCCGTGGAAGCTGTCTGGAGATAGTGGAGGCACTAAACATTATCCGTATGACAGTTTGCAATCATCTAAAATGAGCAGGGTACTCAAAGAAGCTCGATGTTTGGGTGCCACCTGAATTAACGCAAAGAAATTTAATTGACCGAATAACCATCAATGAAACGCTGCTGAAACGTAAGGAAATGGAGCCATTTTTGAAGCTATTCATTACGGGCGATGGAAAATTGATTAAATACGAGAATATGCAACGTAAGCGATCATGGTCAAAAGCCGGTGACCGACCACAAACGACTTCAAAGTCTGGATTGACGGCAAACAAGGTTATGTTGAGTGTTTGGTGGGATTGTAAGGGAATTGTCTATTATGAGCTGCTAGAACGTGGCGAAACAGTCAATTTGATTCTCTACTTTGCACAACTCGACCGTTTGAATGAAGCTTCGAAGAAAGAGCGACCAGAATTGGCCAACAGAAAGAGAGTTGTCTTCCATCATGACAATGCTAGGCCACATACATCTTTGATGACCCGGAACAAATTGACGGAGCTTGGTTGGGAAGTTTTCATGCATACACCGTATATCCCGGACCTTGCACCCTATTGTTTCGGCTTTTGCAAGACTCTCTTGATGGTAAAAAATTGGTCGACCGAAAAGCCGCTGAAAATCACTTGGCCAAGTTTTTCCCTGATAAACAAAAGAAGTTCTACACCGATGGAATCATGAAGCTACCCGGAAAATTGCAAAAGGTCAAAGATAATGATGGCCAATCATTATCAAAAATTGATTCTGAATAAAGAAAAAAATTTTTTTTTAATTGTCAGTTTTTTGCCATGAGCACCATGAATCCTTTTCAATCGGACATAAGTCGTGCTGCGGTTTTGCATCAATACGCATTTTATGATCGAGTATAGCCCATATACTATTTCTCCTGTTTTCAACTGAATCACAGATTCTACGAATGCCTAATCCATAATAAATAGAGAGTTCGTCTATTAGTTTTTTCGTCAATTTGTCCCTTCCACAGAGACCTTTTGTATTTATTTTTCAAATTACGTCAGCGGGTGCCCAATCGCATAGTTCTTAGCATCAAAAATGCCTTTGAAAGTTTTAGAATTACCATCACCAATATATTGGGTGTATTTTACCTGGTACAAAGCTTTGGATCGCTGAAACCCCTCAACAACTGCATCGACCTCCATTTTTCCTACTGATCCATTGTGATTCACATCGCACTTAGCCCTATGATCTTGTGTCCATTTCATACATTCCTCGATATCTTCTTTATTCTGCCAGTACTCACACACCTTACAGTATTTTGATTTCACTACGCAGTCTATAATTTTTGCCAACAGAAATCACTAAGCCAAACAAGGAAGTAAGCTCATGTTTTCTTCACGAACCATAGCCTGATACCACAATTCCAGTTGAATCAAGCTCTAGAGTTATAGCCGATACCAGAAGTTGGTATGCCTTGACCATCTTTTTGTGTCTTCGGATCAGTGCAGTATCTCGTTGGTTGAGAGCGCTGTGATTCTTTTTCATTATCTGACTCTAAAACCATTGGGAAGCTTTGTAATCTCTTTTGCGTCTAGCAAGTGTGCTAATATTTTTGTTTTGGCCATGTTTTTGAGTTAATTTCTTCGCTATAGTTACGTCTGAGTCCGAGTCTAAGAGTTCTTCTTCAGTCCTGGAATCTATTTTGTCGAATTCCTGATTTGGTGGAAAAGTCCGAGTCTGTGTCTGGTTTCAGGATCTGCTGTCTACTCAGGTCAGCTCGTTTTGTTGTGGGTGAGTTATTTTTATCATTTTTGTTATAAGAGTCCTTATTTTGGTTGTTCTTATCCTTTTTGTATTCTGCAGTCTCGTCCTCCAGCTTTCGCTAACCACCGTCTTACAATATCGGATAACAGTTGTGATAGTTATTTCCGGATGGCATCCATGTGGAGGGTTAGGATGGGGATTTTTACCATCCTTTTTTCTTTGCTTGGAACATCCATTTGTAAGAGCTAAGTAACATTAGCGTAGTCAAACACTCGGGTGATGTCTATCCACAGCGACTCTAGTTCTCATTTCTCAACCTGGGCTTGAGACTGTCAATCGCGATGACACAAGGAACTCCTCCAGTATTATAGGTCTCCGAATATTCTGAGTGGACAATATAGATTCGCACTACCTACTGTCTCAGATGCCACAACACCGGAGAATAAAGTATGAAGAGATTAAGCGTTGAATAGCTGTTGAATAGCTGCCTTAAGTGCTGCAAGTAAGTGGCATCTTATGTCGTGCACCTGACCACTCGCATAAAATACCTCCAGGTACTCCAGGAAAAACGGCCCCGAAGTTTTTATAAGCAGAACGAACTATTCAATTTTGGTGGTGCTACCCAGTATAGTGTTTCCGCTTTCCCAGAACGGCAGACCTGATAAGCTTTTCAAGGCAACAGGAGTTAAATAGAGATGCGCTTATACCAAATACTTTCTAAGATATAGACGATGTCAAGTGTGCTTGGTGATGGCCCCCGCCCAATTCTCAAAGCCCATCGATGACGTTATCTAATTAAAATTGGGGGTAGAGTATTGTACTGGTCTTATCGTAACGTTTTTCAGATGACGCCACCGAAGGTTTCTACAATTTGACCAGTTACAGGCGGCTGGTCATAAGTACTGTTTGTGACACGACCACAGGTAGCCCCTACCAGAATTTAAAACATGGTACTATGGGAGTCAGAAGTCCCCCGAATTTCGTTCCGGGCCTAACTTGAAGGTGTAAGCCCTGTTATGGGAGCGTCATGGTGGTTGTGGTTTAAACCCAAGGTCGCGGGAAGGGTCTTTGACTCAATGTGGAGTTACAATGGCTGGGTGCTGTGCCCTAAGATCAGCAAGAGGTTTTAGATCGGCTTCGACTCATAACAAGGGTGGATCTTGTGTCTTCAACACAAGTTGTACGTTAGTATATTTTCTGTAGCAAATATCGATGGCAAGGCGTATCCTTGCTCCAATGGATGTATGGGCTTCCCGTAGACTTACGTTTGCACAACAGGCGTCCACGTAAACCACTGGAGGCTCTGTGTTTGGTGATTGAAACCTCAACATTATTTCCCCGATCTACAAAAAAGGAGATCCCTTACTGTAAATCATCTGTAGAAGCGTCAGTCTCTTTAACACCTTGAATCCCTGAAACCATTTTTCAGCTATCTGCCCGACCTCTATCACTGCAGTAAGTCTACTATTGACAATCTATTCACATTACGGAATTTTTTAAAAAAAAAAGCTTGATTCACTTTTGAAGTTGCTTTTAGAGATGATTGTAAGCTAGGCTCAGCTCTAGTGTTGTGCTCGGAAGTACTGTACTCTATTGGTGTACGGATTTACGTTTGTCTGCTTGGCGACGGGGTTCAAAATTGGCATCATGTTCATGTGGCCGCATTCTAAAGAACGAAAATTCCATCGAGACCAACATCCAGTATCATATAGGTTGCAGGACTTATTGGAACACTATCCACTCAACTTATGTAGTTTCTGTTTGAACAACTTCTCCCAAAGCATTTATGTCTCTTGATGCTAATATCCCATTACGCACTTCAAATGAACACATTTCTCTTTCCAGATTAATGTCTTATCCCTCATAGGATATTTTCTAGTCCAACTATCTCTTGCCTGAGCCTATTCCCATATGTACTTAAGCATCAAAATTATACCAGGGAATTGGGGTTAGACTGCCAAACACATTTCTCCATTTTTTTGTTTGTTCCTTTGTTAAGCAATAGTCTTTCAGGATCATTGGTCAACCTTAAGAAGGAACTGGAATTAATGGAGAAATCGGTATCCAGTTCAGGTTGGCATATACTAGGAATTCAGATAAATTGCTTAACCCACAGCCTAAAAGAAGAGCATCTCTCATTTCCCAGGATCCCTGAAGAAATCAAAAAAATATTTTTCTCTATCATTTTCACATCTTTTGTTTTGCAAATACGAATACCATATATAGAGAGGATTACTGAGTACCAAATATCCTTATGGATATTCCTATAGGAATATCACATAATTAACTCAACTGGCAAGTACATAACGACTCTCTCCCCATTGATCCCAGTGAAAAGGAAGAACAAACTCGTATTTATGCATGGAAGACAACATCGATTCCTTCAAAATGTCCCTTAATTATTCCGACAGGACTGTCTCCATAGCACTGTTTGGAGCGGAAGATGTTGATTCACAGAGGCAGTATACTGCCACTCCCTCTTCACTTCTTCTGAGATCGTGTGATTTATTTCAAGAACTGAAATATCCTCCCCAAACCCAGAAATGCCAGGGACACAGACCCAAGTGACGATAGTAATTAAAAGAAAATTTCAAAAACAAAAAAAAAAAAAAAAAGTTCTTCTCTCCAGGCCGATGGAACAGAGCTGTCCTCCTACTCCTCCTTCACCTCTGTATGGAATATTTCTTAACGGTTAATTGGAATTGGGATTGTTTTTTTTCGGGATTTTATTGCAGTATACGAGTGAATGTATCTGTAGCGCGGCTTTATGCCATATGTTCACACTTTGTAACGTTTGATGTTTTCTTCAAGTGTCTGAGTTGGTGTCGTCGTTTTTGGGCGGATGAACTGGGTTCACTTTATGATGCATGGGTGTGAGAATTTTTTTTTTTTTTCGGGACAAGGCGCGGACTAATGATGCGACTGAGGAGGATCTGCTTTGCATTTGGTAATACAATGTTGTGCGGAGTAATTGGAGAGAAGAGGTGTTAATAGATTTTACTTCCTCGTTGTGGGTGATTTTGTTGGGAAGGAATTGATTTAGGAACTCTTGCACCAGACATATACAGTGTTTGCAATCAAATGTTTCCGGTTGATAAAGGAAAGATGTCAAGTTGACAGGTTTCCTACTTTCATTTAAGAAAAAAGGCGTCATCCCCGAACAGGTGCATGACAAAGACTCAAATTGTTAATAATTGAAAGGGTGACAGATGATTTTTGTTGAAAATCTGCATTATATACTCCATTTCTGTATATTTTAGCTACCCTAGAATGCAAACATCACAAATCTAATCCTTAGATAGAAGAACGTACTGAGAGAAAACAGTCGGAAGTAATTGGATTGTACACTGTGCTGTGCTAGGCTCATAACTGGCAGGGTTAAAGTCAATCAACTGAAGAGAGTATTTTTGGAAAGTTGTCAGGCATACGTTCCCTCCAATTAGCGCGGTCTTTCACTACCCAACTTCAAGTGCCCACCACCTTAGATGCAGCTCCATTGATCCTCTGAGATGAATTTGAAGGCTCTTGGGGCAGAACATTGCTATTCATCTATTTGAAGAGCTTAAGCCCCATGTACCTTTAATTTCAATTAACGTTGATAGCTCGTACAAATCTTTGTTTTGTCCCCGCAAATCCCATCTACACAAATGTGAGCGAAGAATACCACCAATTTTAGGGTATTCTAAGGAAAAACCGAAGAAAACTGAAACTTCGTTGGATTGTCATATCGTTCCACGTTTCTTTTCAGATCGACTCTTTCAACTTAAAACATCCAAACCTTTGTTTTGCCTGAGCTAAGAACCAAGACCAAGACTATCCAGGCCAATATCAAAAGGGAGTGACGCGATGCCATACACATAAGATGAGCACATAAGCGTTCTCACTTAGCCTCTCTACCAACTCCTATTCTCACCTTTACGTTGGTGACAGGTGGGTTTCTAGTACCTAGATTGGGTAACCAAAACCTTTGAAAGGTCGTTGGTGGTAGCGGATAAGAAATGGGGGGAAGAATGCCTGCTCACTTAAGCGGTTCTTCTTTCTTCAGGCTGCAGCTGGCGATTTCTCAAAATAGAATCAACGGTGGCGTCTACAGTTCCAATTAGCCCGAATTACTAAATGTAATCTCTATATGAGCTACTTCGACCTATCCGGACACCAGGTTTATAGAGATCTCCAATACTGATCCAGAGATTGTGGCGGATGAAACCTTAATGATTCAACGGCAGCGCTCATAACACTAAATGGGTTACTGGCATCGGAATATCCGGCCTGCTGTCCTAAGGTCAACGGATTTGAGAACTTACGAACATTGTTCACCCTAGGTACTTGAATCTTACCTTTGCGTTACAAGGCAAATATTACAGCGATCCAGAAGATATGATAGAAAAGGAAAAATTGCACATTTATTACAACTGCCATTAAAAAATGCATCTAAAAGGATGCGGATTCGCCGTGGAAAATCGGCTTAGGGAAGAAGTCATGGACTTGAAGCTAAGCTAAGAGGGAGCTGAAGACCCTATCAAGGAAGAGTTTAATGACTTCTTGGGTGTAATCTGTCCGGAGTAAGTTGTCAAATTTGTGCTCGGGGACTTTAATGCTAAAGTCGGAAAGAAAAAAATCGTTGTCGGGTTAGTTAATAGATACAGAATTCAAAAAAGGACAACAGACAACGGTTACCGACTAATCGATTTTGCAGCAGCTCGTATAAGTAGCACTTAATTTAAGATCCACACAGTAACCTAGTGCTCTCGAAACGAAGCTTTCATTCAACGTCCTCAACGTGCACAGATTCATAGCGGCAAATGTCGATACAGATCATTTTCTTGTTGTGCCTAAACTTAGAGCTCGACTGTCCAACCAGAAGAAGCTGAGTATCAGAAAAAGTAATTCGACGTTGAACTCCTAAACACGCTTGGAATAGCTAGAGTCTACAGAGATTGACTGATTTTTTTTTTTTTTTTTTTTTTTCACCTAAGGTTTCGGTTATGCTAAAGGGCCTTGATGGCGATACTCCTGTTAAAGTTATAGAACAAGCTGTGAAAATTATATCTCACAGTATCAGAACAGAAAAGATCACACCTTTTTCTACCTCTAAATCATTATTATACCCTTGGCACTTGTGTTGCAATCTCCCAGATGTGGATAACAAAGTTGCTTTATTCGAGTCAATGGTGTTGGAACTCTTCAACAAATATGTACCAATAAAGCAAGTAAGTGGTGGTTAAAGATCCCGGACACTCTTGGTTTACTTAAGTATAAAAAAGCTCATGAGACATCGAGACAAAGCCCACCGCAGATGGAAGAACTATCCTTCAACTGCAAATAGGACCACTTTTGAGTGGTCTTAACAACCGCGGAGACTCGCAAAAAAAAGTCAGTTTTATATTTTAGCTTAAAACTAGCTCTAAGACTCGAGATCTTTGAGTCAGTTAGGCGTTAGACGCCAGTTAGGTGTTATTCCCAATAAAAACGGTTTCTCCAACTATGCGGACACTAATCCGGATCTATTTAACAATTTTTTTGCGACTACTTCTGTTTCAGACAGTTCTATTCCTTCCACTAAAGTTAATTTATACCGTAGTTCCTCAGACTTCTCAGGAATATCTCTAAGATTTATAAAAATAATTCTTAAACATGTGGTAGATACGCTAATTGATATTTATAACTGCTGCCTTGTTAAATCCTGCTTTCCCTCCGCCTGGAAACATGCAAAACTTAACCCCTATTCCAAAGAATTCCAATCTGTCTGGATACAATAAGCATTCTCAAGAGTGTGTGTGTCAGAGGTTCTGGAATTTGTCATTAAAAATGAACTTCAAACTCATAGTTTGCACTTTTGAAAATATTTGATGATATTCGTCTAAACTTTGACAAATCTTATATACTAGGTGGAGTGAAAAGTAACCTCTTTGACCGCCAGAATGCGCTGCCACTGCAAAAAGGTTATGATGCCTTGAAGTCCGTTCATATTTAGGCAGACATGCCAAATTTCAGTGCGATACTGTCTTTAGTTTTGTTTTCAAAGCTGATAGTTGTTGACGTGTTTGGCATCATGTTGAGTATAGGCAAAATCGATTTTCGTTCTATCATAAAACATTATCTTTTGAGAGGCAAAACGGCGAAGGAAACAAAAGAAAAGTTGGACAAATATTATGGGGCTAATGCTCGGTCAGCTTACACCGTCAAATATTGGTTTCGAGAGTTTTGTGGTGGCCGCAACTCCACTACCGATCAAGTCCGCAGCGGCAGGTCCTCCGATGCGGTTACAGAGGACAATGTCAAAAAAATACATGGAATGGTGTTGGCTGACCGGAAAGTGAAAGTGCGTGAGCTAGCACAAAGATTAGTACTGAGCACACACGCCATATTTTGGGCAATATTCTGCATACGAAAAAGTTATCCTGCCGCTGGGTGCAGCGCATACTCACTCCTGACCAAAAACACGAACGCGAGAGCACTTCGAAAGAGTGTTTGGACTTGCAGATGCAGAATCAGGCGTCGATTGGTAACTGTTGATGAAACTTGGATCCACTAATACACACCAGAGAACAGAATGAGTGCCCGGCAATGGACTGAAGCTGGCACGAGTGCTCCAAAGCGGCCGATGGAGGTTCTATGGGTCGGAAAGGTTATGGCGTTGGTTTTCTGGGATTGTCATGACACACTCTTCGTAGACTAATTTGAAAAAGGAAAAACCATCAACAGCGAGTATTACTGTGCATTATTGGAGCGAATGAAGGCCGAAATCGCTGCTGAAAAAAATTTTGTTTTAGCAAGACAATGCACCGGCGCACAAAAGCATCGCAACTGTGGCTAAAATCAATGACTTACGGTTCCAGTTGCTGTCGCATCCACAGTATTCGCCCGATTTGGCTCCCTCGGACTATTATCTCTTCTCAAACCACAAAAGATGACTCTTCAATAAAAAATTCAGCTCACGCGAGGAGTATTTTGCTGACCTTCCGTAAAATTATTTTCGGACAGGATCAAGAAGTTGCAAAATCGCTGGAATAAGTGTATCAAACTAAAAGGGGACCATATTGAATAAAATAAAAAAAAAATTTTTCATTCCCAAGGAGGTTACTTTTTACCCCACCTAGTACAGTAAGACTATTGAATAATTTGCAGGATAGAATAGAATATGAATTTCTGTAGCAGGTGGTACGAAAAGCAGGAATAGCGACAAGAGATTTTAAAAGGCTCCTCAAGTTGTAAGCATCAGAAATCGGACTCTGCGTATAACCACCTCGGATGAAAAATATTTTTAAGACCTTAAAATAGAAATGATGCCTAACTGGTAGGTTTTGCATGTATCTAAATAATTCCATGGAGTAGCCCAGACTAGCAGAACCACAGATCTTCCGTGTGACACACTTCTGTAGAATAATCAACGGCTGAATTTTACTCAGGTAAGCACTTCCCCAACATCCTATACCGAAAGGACAAAACTTGTTTAGACGGTAGTATGAGCAAATGATAGATAAGAGATATTGCTTTAAACTTAAAATATGATTAGACAAACCTTAATTCCGGTCAATAATAACACCCAGGTATTTAAATCGGCTTACCTTTTCAATTTTAAAGCAACTGTCCTAGCAGGGTACATTCACGTCGAAAGACCTTTTAAAGCATAAAGAAGATGGAAAGTGAAACATGATAAACCTTGCACATTTAGAAGCAAGGAATACGACCTCAATATCTGGAGACTCGTGCGTGGTAAGACTGAAAAACATAAGTTTTGTCTTATCGCTTACTATTAGCTTATGCTCCGTGAACCAAAGTCTTAGCAATTCTACATCATGGTTTATATTAGCCACTAAGTATAAGGGTTTGGCGGAATCATATGCGATCCCAAGGTCATCTGCAAAAGCCCTGACTTTTCCCACAAATTGCTGGGTAAACAAACAGTTGACATATATAGGAAATAGTATAGGTCCAAGGACCGAGCCCTGAGGGACACCAAGGTTGATAACCACAAAATTACTTAGGCTAGATTCGATTTACACTTTTTGTTTTCTATCTTTTAGATAGGACATAAATGAACTATGTATCAAACCACGAAAACCCATATTATATAGTTATCCAGTACAAGATCTTTTTTCATCCAAATCTTTCTGTATAATGGAGCAAAAATCTAATAGGGCGTCTTCAGTAGATAGCCCAGCTCTAAGCCCAAATTGCATTGGACTGAGTAATTTTATTTTGTATAGATACTCTAACACTCTTTTCTTTACGCATTTCTCAAAAACTTTACTAATAGAAGAAAACAGTGAAATTGGTCTATAGTTCCTTTTTTCATGATTACTTCCTTCTTTAAAAAGAGGAATAACAATAACAAATAACGGACAGAATACTCAAATTGAAAATATAAGGGAAATGTTTTTAAGCATAACATTGGAAATACTATCGCTGCCGTAGGAGTTGGAGCTATTTAGGGAGTGAATGGTCTTCAAAATCTCAACCACAGAAATTGGTTCAAAAAAGAAGCTATCCCTTTCAAAACTACGCCCTAACTGACTCGAACTGCAACTTTTTAAGATGCTATAATTTTTTTACTTTTTGATAAATTTTATTGTGCTAAAGCAAAGAATGTTGGAAAATACATCAATTTTCAAACTTTATTAGTAGATTTCAATATGCCCACCATTGGCACGAATAATGGCCTTGAGACGGCCGAAGAAAGCATCGCACG
Organism: Volucella inanis; assembly: GCA_907269105.1. Classification (NCBI taxonomy): domain Eukaryota; kingdom Metazoa; phylum Arthropoda; class Insecta; order Diptera; family Syrphidae; genus Volucella; species Volucella inanis. The sequence continues at coordinate 42,990,837 of OU026153.1, forward strand.
CTGCACGCAAGTGGCTCTGCGGTATTTTGGCCCATTCCCGTCGAAGTGCTTGTTTGAGGTGGTCCAAACTTTGGTATTGTTTAGTGCCAACGTTAGCCTTCAAAATACCCCAGACGGAGAAATCAAACGCATTTGCATCCGGAGAATTTGCAATCCATTGTGTCGAAGTGTGATGAAATGAAGTGTGGAACATTGTTTTTTAACCAATCTTGGTTGACGCGCGCTTTGTGAGACCGCGTCGAGACTTGTTGAAATGTCCACGGTCTTCGACTGAAATGATTGTTTGCCCAAGGCTTCAATACTGTCTCTAAGACAGTTTCACGGTATACAATCGCATTAATTTTGACGCAACGGTCCAAAAATACGAGCGGAGAGCTACCATCGGCGGTTATGGTAGCCCAAACCATCACCATCGGTGCTGCCTGCTTTCTGGTGGTCGTCTGAAGGTATAAATTTTCGAAGGACTTCTCTGGCAAGTAAACTCGTTCAACTTGTTTGTTGACATATTGCTCGATAGCAAATGGCAACTTTCCACTTTCGTGCAAGCGTAGCAACACCTTCGCTCTTTCGACTCTAACTTATTTCTGTTGCGGTGTAAGATCGTGTGCTCTTTGGAACTTCAATAGCTTGAGCCCAAGCTCATTTTTCAGTATATGCGTCCGTTCCAACGATATGTTGAGCTCACGAGCCATTATTTTCCACTTCGACGCGGATTTCGCTCAATTCGAGCCTTCACTTTCCGAACCATTTCTGCCGATGTTCCTGTTTTTCTTATGACCACCTCCACGGCTTTTTGCAACGCTGCCAATAGCACAGTAACGAGCTATAGCTCGAGACACTTATGATTTATTCACGTTGAGGTGCTGGAGGCCTCTAACGATAGCTACTTGTGGTTTTCCAGCCAAATATAAAGCAATCACACTATCACGTTTGAATTCCATCGCTGATACACAACTGAGTGGTAAATCGTTTAAAAGGCTTGTAAATAATAAAATGATCTACTATGTGTCATTTGAGCTCACTGTCATGAACAGTTTGGAAATTATAGCAGTCTGAAGTTGGTTGCAGTTCGAGTCAAGCAGGGTGTAGTTTCTGTCTATAGTCCTACTTTTCCCAGATCTTTTTATGTACTTGACTTTTTTCTAATATCTTCTTCCCTCATTTGTAACAACCTGAATCCTTTAATTTGTTTACAACCACCGCCTGCGCACAGATGTTTCAAAAGTACTGACTGGAAAGCTTTTAGACCTGAAGTTTATCATTCCAACTGAAAAGGATATCTCAAATGAGAAAGTAGATAATTGGATATTGAAAATAAATGAAGAAATCAATACCAGTATTCAGATGCATTCTCTATTCGTAAAGTGAAAAATTCAAAATACCATAATGTATCAGACTCCTAAAAATTTACTAAATCTTCACCTGGCTAATTCCAGTAAAAAGACTATAGATTCCACCGAAATCTTAACAGTGTTAACGATAAATATCGGTAACTTCATGTCAGGATTCAGTGCTTAAGTAAAATTATTAAAGACAGAGTACGGATGGATAATAAATTTAGAAAAAGATTGAATAAAATAAGAACTTCGCCCTAAGGGTTATGTAGAGTTAGAATTTATCAAAAGAAATAATTTTTTTTATTTCATTTTCGTAATGTATATATGTTTAAGTATACGCATAGTAAATTTTAGATCAATCTGACGATTACTCTGTAAGTTATACGAATATATGTGAAGACATTCAAGCGCTTGAAAAGAGGAGGCCGAAGCACAGTCCGTGACGATTTCCGAACATGAGAACACACGAGAGGGAAGAATGGCTCGCAAACAACACCAACTGGGATTATTAGAAGCTGCTGAAGGAGCGGAGAGTTTATTATATGGCCCTGGAATAGATGTAAGTTGAAAAAAAAAATATTTTACTCTACCAGCACCAGTGAAGTAAGCATTTTTTTGTGAAAATAAAACACTAATTTTTAATGGGAAAGTAAAAAACATTTTATTCAAAGTATTGGCCATTGCTAGCTACACATTTTTCCCATCTTTCAGGCAATTTATGGATTCCACCCCAATAAAACTGTTTGTCTTTTGAAACAAATCAAAAAGTCACCCAATTTTCGACTTCCTCGATGAAAACAAATGCTAGTCGGAAGGAGCCAAGTCTGGTGAATACGGCGGGTAGTATATCAGCTCCCAGCCAAGTGCTTTGGTTGCATCCCGAACCAGGTTTGCTTTTTGTGCAGGTGCATTGTTACGGAGCAAAATTGCCTTGCCGTGTCTTCTGGCTCATTCTGGTCGTTTTTCGATCAATGCATGGTTCAAATTGATCATTTGTTCTAGAGTTATTGGCCTCAAGAGAAGCTTTGTCTGAGCCCGATTCTTTCTCTCCCTGTGAGAGTAGATTTTACACTTTTTAGTATCAAGTCCAATGTTCTGGGTATGAAGCCGCATCAGAATATCTACCGTTTCTCTTAGTTGCCTCGAAACGCAGAAGATGGCGCGCGTCAGTTTGGGTTCTTTAAAAACCTCGAAAGTCTTGGTCCCCAGGGGTGGGATTTTCGGCACAGTTTTTCTCAATCATTCAAGAGTTTGCTGCTTGGAGCGCTTCACTCTAAGAGTTCCATTCTCAAAACCGTAGAACTCTGCTTGAACCCAAACATTCTTCGCTTTGGCTAGCTATCACATGTGATCGACACAGTGCTTGCACTCAGCATCGTTCAGACTTTTGTCATTGCCAGCATTTCTATTTTAAAGCACCAAAGAGAAGACAGCAGCATCCTTGTAGGGCGCCGATTTCATTCCCTTTAGCGTTTCGGGGTTTTTTGAGATAACTTTTCCAGCGCTTTCCAAGTTAAATCCGCCAGAACTGCAACTTGTGTTGTTTACAGCATCCGGTTTCAGCCGAATCTTGTGCGCTGGGACAGCCACCACCAGAATTGTATCTCAGCGGGGGTTTCAATGCTTTGGCCGACTTCCGTCGATCAGAGCTACGACCTTTGCTGGTTATAGCACGTCCGAACGTCGCGTGCGTGTGAAATCGCCGCTGGTTTTGATGTTGGCAATAGATTTGACCACTTCAAGCGATTTCCGTCCACCAGAGCTGCAGCCTTTACTGGTTGCAAGACCAGTTTCATCCGGGCATCGGGCGAAATGTCTTTCTTCCTCTTGGCCCTGTTCGGGACAGAAGATTAGAGCGCAGCTTAAGGTCCGAAAGGTTGATAGGTTTCAGTGGGTGTCACTTTCATCGACCTGTTTCTCTCCCCTTTCGCAGCTGGAAGAGTGACGTTTTTGGAACTAGCGCCCCCGACGGCACTTGCCATCTCTTTGCGCCGTGCATTTGCCTTGCTTTCTATTTCCTCTTCAGTTGCCCCTTAGACGGTAGTCCTTCAGAGTGTGTCTCTTTTCAGTGTTTTCCGAGACAAGGCGTCAGAAACAGTACTCTGAACAACCACTGATCTATTCAGATGGAGTTTAACCGTAAAAGGCAAGGCCTCTCCGGTACTCTCTCCAACGTTTTAACTCAATCTACCGAACGTGTCAGAGAAAGAACCGCAAGAGTCGTCGGAATCAAGTGTTTCAGTAGCTTAAGGTTCTTGTCAGGACCTTAAAATCTTTGATTCTTAAGCCGTTCTGTACCTGCACACAAGCACGACGCAGATTTTGATTTCTAAAATAACTGCCAAACTTAAATACAGCATATGGTATCAAGATACCCAAGTGATGGTAATTTGACTGCAAAATACGAGTACCAGACTTCTACGACTTCGATGTTTGATTTCAAGTGTTTCAGAAAAATTTATTCTTCACAAATTGCCAACAAACATGAGTGCAGTGTCTGCAACACTACTTGAAGAAATACTTTCCCTACAAATGTTACGCTAATTTGTCGCAATGATCATAGAAATTCCAAATAACCGATCAAGCACCATGCAATACCATTCAAATGTCCTTCAAACTACTTGAAAGCAATTTGTGTCTCCATTATGCATTTCTTGGCACTTAATATCCAATTCCAACCACTCCATCGGGCAAATGGATTGGAAATAGGATGTGCATGCCTAAAATCCTTGAAATTACTTAATTAACAGCTCCAAGGCAAAACAACTAAATGCCAGACATCGCTTGGTATCTCGTATCTTCTCAAGATGTCTTCATTAGTAACATTACCACGATCAGATAAGTTCCACTTTGGAATATCCTGGAACTAACCTAAAAAAAAAAAAAAATGACAGAAAACAGAAATTGTGTCTACCATTTGGTTTGGCTTCGGGCGGAACTCTGTTGATAGTCTTATCACGATCTACGACCAGCAAAAAGTCTACACCGTGAAAGACTGAAACAAATGGCATTAGGTCGACCTGAATAAGATATTCATTCTCGTACAACAATCTAAAAAGATACGTTTTCCCTTAAACACAAAAAAAAAAAAAAAACTAAAATTCATCTCATGTCCGAAAATTTTGTGTTTCTCCGAACTGAATAGACAGGAATACGAGTACACAAAAACAGATTACGTAAAGGCAGGTTCTGAAACTCTTCTGATAGAGATGTGTGTCGGCGGCATTATGGTAGGTGGATGAAAGGATATTTCTCTATCCCAAGAATATCATACATGAAGAGCGCTAGAGCGCCACAGGAGGACCCCTGCGGGAATTTGATGATGATCGTTGTCCAAGTCGACGACTACTAGAGCAGGGCAACACCAATAAATTAATTTGCTTTACTCTTTTGTCTGTTGTTGTGTTTGTTGTGTGTTGCTGTTAGAGGAATACACATTCACATACAGGCAACGAAGAATCAACGAAATAGCCACATGCTGCGTATAACCTTTTGTTGAGAATTGCGGGATCAAATTTATAGACACGATGCTGGTTCTATACTACTCGTACAGTGCACTACACACAGGATATGAGATTATTGTGTTAGGACTCCTAAATCGGGGAGTAATTATAGGGAAAACAATGTTACGACCAGGAACAGCAACGGGTAGGTGGAGATCGTACGTGTGGAACGTATGTTTGTACGATGACTTACCTGCATGTAGAACAGATTTATGATCTACAGGTTACCTCAGACCTGAATTTATGTATTTTTTGTCTTTCGGACCCCTCGAAAGATACATTGGATGCGGCAGCAATTTTCGCTATAACATCTAAAACCTGTTATTATCCAAGAGCAAGCGTTCGGCTCTATGGATCGAAGGTGAGAGACGATCATTAGTTTTGGACCGAATTGAGACATGGACGTTTGGTTGAATTTTTTATTTTTTTTTTTTTTTCATTTTTGCCAAGATCACCTGTTTGATTTATGATCAGTGATTTCGGTTATTTTTAGAGGCATGATGCCGTTTTAATTTGGAATTGTGAAGATTTTTCCTCTGGATAAAGTCAATTTGTTGTCTCAAAATTAAAATGGAAGTAGTCTACTCCTTGAGCAGGTGATCACTGATCATTAGCAATATGATCTAGGATATAGGACGATGATAAAGACGTCTTTGTTTTTTGATCAAAACGGGATTAAGTAATTTCGTAGGAAAGTAGTCAGATGCTTTCGATTTAATTATGAATGTACCTCCTGTTTAGTTAGGGTCGTTTTAAGTGATCGTTAGGGTGATCATTTGGGGAAATTTTGTTACCATATTCGGTGGCCTCTGGATGAAACAGATATTTCATTCAAAAAACCTGAAGTCTGCTGAAGATGAAGTCGCTTACTAAGTGGGGTAAAAAGTAACCTCCTTGACCGCCAGAATGCGCTGCTACTGCAAAAAGGTTATGATGCCTTGAAGTCCGTTCATATTTAGGCAGACATACCAAATTTCAGTGCGATACTGTCTTTAGTTTTGTTTTCAAAGCTGATATTTGTTGACGTGTTTGGCATCATGTTGAGTATAGACAAAATCGATTTTCGTTCTCTCATAAAACATTATTTCTTGAGAGGCAAAACGGCGAAGAAAACAAAAGAAAAGTTGGATAAATATTATGGGGCTAATGCTCGGTCAAATTACACCGTCAAATATTGGTTTCGAGAGTTTTGTGGTGGCCGCAACTCCACTACCGATCAAGTCCGCAGCGGCAGGTCCTCCGATGCGGTTACGGAGGACAAGGTCAAAAAAATACATGAAATGGTGTTGGCTGACCGGAAAGTGAAGGTGCACGAGCTAGCAGATACAACAAAGATTAGTACTGAGCGCACACGCCATATTTTGGGTATTTATCCTGCCGCTGGGTGCCGCGCATACTCACTCCTGACCAAAAACACGAATGCGAGAGCGCTTCGAAAGAGTGTTTGGACTTGCTGATGCGGAATCGGGCGAGTTTTTGGCGTCGATTGGTAACTGTTGATGAAACTTGGATCCACTATTACACACCAGAGAACAGAATGAGTGCCCGGCAATGGACTGAAGCCGGCACGAGTGCTCCGAAGCGGCCTAGAGAGGCTCGGTTTTCTGGGATTGTCATGACATAGTCTTCGTGGACTACCTCGAAAAAGGAAAAACCATCAACAGCGGGTATTACTGTGCATTATTGGAGTGATTGAATGCTGAAATCGCTGCAAAACGGCCTCACATGAAGCGTAAAAAATTTCGTTTTTGTTTCAATTTACGGCTCCAATTGCTGTCGAATCCACTGTATTCGCCTGATTTGGCTCCCTCGGACTATTATCTTTTCTCAAACCTTAAAAGATGGCTCATCAAAAAAAAATTCAGCTCACGCGAGGAAATCATCGACGCCAAGGAGGAGTATTTTGCAGACCTTCCGGAAAATTACTTTTCGAACGGCATCAAGAAGTTAGAAAATCGCTTAAATAAGTATATCAAACTAAAAGGGGACTGTATTGAATAAAATAAAAAAAAAAACATTTAAAAAAAACTTTTTTTTCATTCCCAAGGAGGTTACTTTTCACCCCACCTAGTACGACGGATAGAGAAAATAGGCTCTTTTTCACTTCGGTGTTTGGAAAATTTTTCGAAAATAAATAGCCCTACATTCATATAAATGATTGATTGATTGAGGTTCGGGTCAACCCCGGCTAGTTTATTGAAGGCTTAGTACAACATATAATGTAAAAACTAAACTTAAAGCTAACAAGGTATGGCAAGGGGTCAAGAATGTGAGAGGGAATTTCGAAAACTGGTTTTGCTGATGTTGAAGTCGAACTCTTAAACATGTTGTTCGCAGCTCGCAGCACTCTGGTAAAAGGTTCGTTACAGCCGTAGTCGATTCGGCAAAAGTTAATGTTGGAGAGGGATGCATTGGTATTTATAGATATCATTTGAAGAGGAAGCGCAGTTAATACAATTAGTGAGTAGTTAATGAACAAAGAGTACATCGGCAATTTCTCGACAATTTTTGAGGGGCCGAAGGTTAACTAGCTCTAAGCCATCACTGTACGGAGGCAACTTATTGATATCTGTCCAAGGTAGACCTCGTAACTGAAACTGACAGAATCTCCATTGAATAACTTCAATTCTTCTAGACTGGCTTTCTTACATTCAGCGAACAATTAATTTTCGTAATAATAATTTCAATATGCGCCTGGAAATCAAGTTCCTACTTCCTACATTGCGAAGTTAAGTGACAGGGGTGATAAATTCATTGCCGATGAACTAGGACCTTGACGGTGATGACATTTGTTTACGCCAATAAGCTATAATTTGGCATATGCGAGCATTGAGCTCCAACAAATTATTTTAGATCATCTTTTAGTGCTTAACCTTGGGCGCAATGGTAATATTGACATGAACGGGCGCAATGTGCCTGAAAGATCCATAAGCAGTTTTTCAACTTATTAATATCTTTGTTTAATGTTTCACCGTAAAAATAAAAGCTTTTATAAACAAATATTTTTTGCAAAAAAAAAAAAATTTATTAAGTCTATATATGGGGTTTTCCAATGGGGAATTGACAAATTTGAATTTAATTTGTGAACGTACTCTTTCACTAATCACTGTCACTATCAATTTATTCAGTAAACTCAACATTTTCATCATGGTAAAGTACACTAACGAGCAACGTTTGCAAATTATAAAAATTTTCTACAGTAATTCGGAATCGGTGACTGCAACTTTAAGAGCGTTAACTCCAATTTTCGGTCGTAATTCTCGCCCTAGTTTAGTGCAAAAATTTGAGTCTACATATTCGTTGTGTGATGTTGCCGTGTCAGTGAGAGAACGGGTTGGTCGAAGTGTCGAAAATATCGCTGCCGTTCAGACGTCCGTAGCAAACGATCCATATCAGTCAATTCCACGGCGTTCTCAAGAATTGGGCATCGCTCAGACCACATTATGGCGTATTTTGCGTAAGGATCTTGGTTTACACCCATACAAGATCAAGCTGACTCAAGAATTGAAACCGATAGACCATTTGAAGAGACGTACGTTCTTCGATTGGGTTCTGGAGAAGATGGGCCAGGATGACGAATTTCATCTCAAAATCATCTTCAGTGACGAAGATCATATTTGGCTCAATGGGTTCGTCAATAAGCAAAATATGCGTTATTGGTCTGGTGAAAACCCACATGTGCTTCATGAGTTACCACTTTATCCACAAAAAATAACTGTTTGGTGCGGTTTGCATGCCGGCGCCGCTATTAGGCCGTATAATTTCGTCGACGATAAAGATCGTCATGTTACTATGAATGGTCAGCGTTATCGCGCCATGATCACCGATTATTTTTGGCCCGAATTGGAAGATATGGGCTTGGACGACATGTGGTTTCAACAGGATGGTACACCAAAGCCACACAGCACACGCTAAAATCCATTTATTGAAGAGTAAGTATGGTGAGCGTGTTATCTCAAGACATGGGCCAGTCGATTGGCCGCCTCGTTCGTGTGATTTGACACCACTTGACTATTTTCTGTGGGGCTACGTTAAGTCATTGGTTTATGTCACCACACCGATGACGTTGGAAGAGCTCAGAGCCAACATTGAACGCGAAATAGGGGCCGTTTCGGCCGAAATGTGTGGCCGAGTCGTTAAAAATTTGGTCAAACGAATGGTTAGCCTTTTATTTAAAAAAAATTTGTCAAGTCGTTATTAGAAAACCCTATATTTTTAATATATTATAAATAAAAATTAATTCAAATATAAATAATAATGAAATTATACAAGGCAAATATAATTTTATCAGTTCAAAAATTTAATTATTATCTGTAAGTGAATCTGCAGTATTCTCGAAACATTGATGCCAAACGAAATTAGCACATTGTAGACAGATAGCTTGCTTATACTTGTTATAGTTGAATCCGGAAAGCCATCTTAGACCTTTTTCTGAAGTACGCGGTACAAATCTAGACCTTTTCTGTGATGGCTCTTCTTCGTTTTTTTTTTTTTTTTTTTTTTTTTTGTTGAGTTTCATCCTCGATGTTTGGCCTGAATCTCTTTAGGTGCTGCTAAATGGTAGAAGGAATTCTAATTTTTTTTTTTTTGGTTTCTTCTTTCCAGTTCTTCCGTCACAGACTCAATAGACAATTTCTTGAGAAATTATGCCTTTCCCATCTGCTTGAAGCCGTTTCTAAAGTAAACTATTTGTGAATTGATACCGCCCATATTCAACATTGAATAAAATATCACCATAGGCCGACGATCTTATAAGCGGTGTTTACTCCACCCTGATTATAAAAGGTAATAACTTCTGGTTTCTTTTGATCACCTGTTTCTGGACTTATGGATATTTCTTCGTGTAAGGTTGAGAACAGTATAACTGTTTTACCCTCTTTTGGTACGTGCGAAACTAGACTCGTTGCATTTTTTTTAAAATCCAAATCCAAGATATGAAATTCAAATCTGTGTAAGTTCTTCAACAAGCTCAAGATCGGTGGACCAGTTATCAGTAGTTAGGTTCCGACCTGAGCCTTTGATCAGATTAATTAGCCTTCGTACTACGTCCAGGGGCTTGTTGATAATGTTAAATTGCCAATCGGGCTGCTTACCGGCATATATTTCCATGTTTTAAAAATAGCAAAGCTTTGCTTCAACTAAAGTAAATATTTTGATTCTACATCGTGCTATTTTTGACGGAATATATTGGCGGAAGGCACATCGCTTACGAAGTGGTTCTAATTTTTCGTCCAAAGTGAAATTATCTCCCAATGAGTAACTCTCTTGGTAATTATGAACAAATTTTGCAAAAATTTCACAAACAGCTGCTAACCGATCACCTTTTTTAATTTTTTTTCATGTAGGGCGATCATCAAATCTCAGACATCGTGTTATAAATTTCAACCGCTTTATGTTCATAACTAAGCCGAATTTCTCAACACCATCACCATTTTTTCCCCATAGCTCTTCGAGACTTTTTCTGTTGCTTTTTATATACTCCCGCTAAATATAAGGGTCCTATGTAAGCCTTCAACTCAATTTTGTCTAAAAATTTAGCATCCTTTTTCGCTTATTGCTTCTACCAGGGCGGTCCCAGAAGTAAACGGCCTGACCAAGACATGGCGGTAGTTGTTTGAAAATATCACTGTATTGGAAAGTACGCAGTCTATAAAGCGTACTTTGTTTATACGCGTACTTTCGCGTATGTTTTAAGTTTGAAAGCGCCACGTTGTTTAGTATTTGTTTGGCAGCCATCAATAGTGAACGCTGTCAGTGACTTTGTGAAAATTTAGAAAATTGGTCATCGTTATGTGATACAATACTTTTATTTGAAAGGCCTCAGCCCAACCAATATAAAAGTGGAACTGGATGAGTCTGCTCCTTCATTTACAAAAGTAAAATTTTGGGTTGCTGAGTTTAAACGAGGCCGTACGAGCTGCCAAGGCAACCATCGCAGTGGTCGACCAAATGAGGTGACAACTTCAGAAATGGTGAAGAAAATCCACAAAGCGGTACTGGATGGTCGTCGACTGAAAATGCGCGAACTAGCAGACATTGTAGGCATTTCAAAAAGTGCGGTACATCGCATATTGTTTAAAAATTTGGAAATGAGAAAGCTGCGTGCAAGATGGGTGCCGCGTTTGCTCACACTCGAGCAAAAACTGTGTCGTGAAGATGTTTCAATTCAGTGTTTAGCGAAGTTTCACAGCAACCTCATACACCCTATTCACCAGATTTAGCTCCCTCAGATTATTTTTTGTTCCCAAACTTGGAAAAATGACTCAGTGGTCAAAGAATTTCCAACGATGAAGAAGTGATGTCAGCAGTTCATGGCTATTTTAAGGAGCAAGACAGTTCTTATTATAAAAAAGGTATCGAACTTTTTGAACATCGTTGGGAAAAGTGTATAGAGCTATATATGTGTATGTTGGAAAATAATTAAGTTTCTTTCCAAAATTTTTGTGTTTTCTTTCTTGGGTCGCGTACTTCTGGGACCGCCTATATTCTAGTTTGTTAATGTAACAATACCGTTCAAAATTTCATCACTGAAGAAACAACTCCAACACTCAATAGCAGTTATAGCATTTTTAGCATTTTTTATCACACCAGATAGATACCTGATAAGGTTATGAACTCGATCTCGTACCCGATTTGAACTTGGGACATGAAAGCATTGTGTCGACTTATCTTTTAGAGTAAAATAGTTTTTATTATAACTCAAGTCCATCTCTGTGCCACTCTCATCTTCTTCGTCATCTTCCGGCTATGTTTCAGAATCTTCCTCTCAGCTTTCTGTAAAGTCTTCACTATCACTCTCACTACTGCTTCTTTTACCAAAACCTTCAAAAAGGTCGATTTCATCGTCTTCTAACAGCCTGATAAACTCCGCTACGTGCTCAGAGTTTTGTGCACGTCATATCAAAATGGTCACAAACTTTACTTCCAGTTGTTCAATCACCAACTGAATTATTTTTTTGAGTGAAGAATGCAAAAATATAAAGCTAAAAAAAGTCACATTGTGCAATGGTACGCAAATCTTTAGCATCTGTGCCTGTCAGATCAGTTGCGCCCGACGGAAGGTTAAAAGTCAGAAAGTATAGAGATGTGCTTAGAGACCTTTATATCATCGGCGTTGGTGGAACTGCTTGATTCTTAGATAATGAAATCAACATCTTTGATTGCCAATATATATATAATAAATACCAGAGGACTGAGGTGACTTCCTTGAGGTACACCAGATGTAACTACAATGGGATCAAAAACAGAAGGTCTAAAAATAACATTATATTGACGATTTGTTAAATAAGATTTGATCCACAAGATGAACTTAGGTTCGAAGCCGAGAGGGTCAAGCTTAAGAGTGGTAATTTCATGAGAAATTGCTAAAATCAGTAGCACTTACATAGATTTCGTGTCCGTTTTCCAATGCACAGTGGGTTATGGGAATGAACTATTCTAAATGCTAACCGTGCTGATAACGAGATAAGATAGGTTTGCAGTGAAGAAAAATCTGGTCGTAAACAATGCTTTCAAATTGTTTGGAAATACAAAAGAGTTCAGGGATCGGACGGTAAATAGAGATTTTAGTTTTCGGACCTTTTTTATGCAGCAGAATTATGCACGATCTCTTACATAATGAAGGAAAAATATTTTGCGATATAGAGAGTTGAAAGTGGATGAAGAGAGGTTTGGCCAAGATGTTTGGCAGGCAGCCCGCTAGGACCATGTTGGGCAGGTTTATTTTCTCCATTACATGTGAAATGAAATTTGAGCATAGTTACTCATTTAAGAAAAATAGTTGATATTAGGTTCACCAATATGCGTAGCAAGCTATTGGCTAAAGAACTTAGATGGATGTTCGACGATTCATTTAAGAATCTCAGGGTAGGTGCATTTTTGTTTGATGTTTATGAAGTGAAAACAACGTTTAGGATTAGAGATAAATTTAGATTGCAATTGGCTAAAGTAATCTTGAAAAAAAGAGTATGTACGAAAAAGTCAGAAATAGACCGATATTTGAGATACGTGAGACATAGCTCCTTTCTTTTGTTACTCAACGAGCTCATTATTGTACCAGGGTAGTGGGAATGTATTTCTTTAGCATTGGATAAAAAAATTGTATCTACCGCATTGTGTGAACCTACCTATCAGTTCGGTTATAGACCAGAAAAGTCCACAATCGACCAAATCTTCCCACTCCAGCAGATCCTGGAAAAAACTCAAGAACTCCAAATCGCTACCCATCACCTTTTTATCGATTTTAAGGCCACATATGACAGCATTTACAGAGATGAGCTATATAGGGTCATGTCAGAATGACGTGTGACGTCTGACGTCTGTGCAGAATGACAATTGAGCTCGCTGCTCAATCAAAGTCTGTAACGACTTAACCGAGTGACTTCCTTAACATACTTCAAAGAATTGTGCGGAACTCACAAGCAAGCACTGGAGGTATAATTTTTCAAAAGCAAGTGCTAGAGTACTCCCAGGATATCGACATATTTGGGAGAACTTAGCGGACTGTCACCAGTGCTGTCGGTGGTATTGAAATGAAAGCAGCCAAAATTAATTTAGCAGTAAATGATGCCGAAACCAAGTTAGTGCTGTCAACAAGGAGAGACACACAACATCGACGAACTGGACAGAAATTTACTGTCGACAGCAATAAATTTGAACTTGTTAAGGACTTTGTCTACCTTAGCTCTACTAAAATTTCTGTCAACAACACCTTAGCAGAAATAAAACAAAGAACCAGACTTCCCAATAACTATCTGTTTGAGTTAAGAAGCCAAATGAGTAGTAAGGCCTTATCATGAAAAACTACGGAGACTCTATATAAAACCTTGATAATCCCAGTCCAATTATCTGGCGCAAAAGCATGGTTTCTATCGATACCGGATGAAGATATCCCCAGTCGTTTTGTGAAAACGAAAAATCATTCGAGAAATATTCGGTTTCGGTCTTTGGAGGAGAAGATGTAGCGGCGAACTATACGAGCTATATAACGACATTGACGTCACAAAACTGCGCATCAGTCGCCTGAAATGGCTAAGGCATGTATATAGAGCAAATGGACAGCAGTGCCCCGACCAGCAGAGTTGTCGTATCTAATCCGAAGACATCGTATTAGGGTAAGACCTTAACTTAGGTGGCGCGAATTTTTAGAAGGGGACCTCAACGGACCTGGAGTGCGGAACTGGAGGCAGTTAGGTAAAGACCGGACTAACTGGAGAGGCTTGTTAGTTGAGGCGAGGTTCATACCAAACTGTAGCTCCAACTAAATAAAGAAGAAAGAAATGTATGCATTTGCTTTTGTAATGACTAAAATACTATATTGGTAGCATTGTCATATTCGGCAAGCATTTTTAATAGGGTTTCAAGGATCTAAGCTTTCAGCTGTCTTCTGCTGATTTTTAAAATTTCGCGGGCAACGTACCTTCGATCTTTTTTTTTTTCTGTATTGGTACACATGAATTGGTATACATGTTTCAAGTATATATTGTAGCATACTTAGTTTCTTTTTGAAAGACAGAAAGTGTTTTGGTGCGTTTGTGGGTTTTCAGTTATAAAAAATGGAGCAAAGAATTTGCATCAAATTTTATGTAAAAAATTTGATCAAGTTCTCTATAATATTTGAAATATTGAGAGTGGCATACGTTAAGTCTACTCTGTGTAAAAGAAATGGTTACATGTGGTACAAGCTCTTCTAAGATGGCCGAAAAGATACCAAAGGCGCACTTCGCTCTGGACGCTGCATCACATCAATAAAAGATGATAACGTCGAAGCTGTGAAGAAAATTTTTTTGTACAATAAAGTCTGTCTAATTATCATAACGAAGTCGCTGAGGATGTTGGTGTATCGTTTGACTCGTGTTATGCAATTTTTTCGATTATTTTAGACATGAGATGTGTGTCAGTGAAGTGTGTTCCGAAACTTTCTAATTTTGATCAGAAGAACCTTCGCATTAGAATCGCTCAGAAGCTGTTGAATGACATCAATGTTGATCCTGACTTGTTCAAAAGGGTCATAACTGGTGACGTCGATACCAAAGCCCAACCGTCTCACTGATAGAATCTAGGAAAGCCAAGACCAAAAAAAAACACGCCAAGTTCAATCAAATGTCAAAGTTTTGATCGCTGTTTTTTTCGATTACCGAAAAATATACCTCGAAAATATGCGCCGTTTGAGAGAAGAAAGACGAAAAAAATGTCCGGAATTAGGGAAAAACATTGCATGGCTTTTGCATCACGATAATCCACCTGCTCATTCATCGTTGCTTATGAGAAATTTTTTAGCCAAAAACAACACGACAATCATGCCTTAGCCACCATATTCACCGGATTTGTTCCATGCGACTATTTTCTGTTCCCAAAACTGAAGAGACCTATGAAAGGACGGAGATTTGCAACGATTGAGTAAAAAAACCGCATCGCTGGAAGGGCTAGAGGCCTATACCAAAAAGTGTTTATGACAAGTGGTTCGAGAATTGGAATAACTGTTGGCATAAATGTATTATACCTTTAAAGGGGACAACATTAATATCGATGGATATATAAATATTTTTTTATAAAAATATAAAGTCACCTTACTTTTTGAACATAAGTCGTATGCTTTTGTGATGTTTGATGTTTATGCATTCGCTCGGCGACTGTATCTCTCTCGTTCTGAGTTATATATGTATAGTATATACCTACATATACATTCTTACGTTTATATGCAGCAGATACAGTAATAGTTAAAATTTTTACAATATTCTTATTTCGAATTGTTGAAACTACAATTAAAAGCTCCGGCTATTTTCGAACTATCGTAATGAAACGTATTGCAGTTTTTAAGACGAGAAATACATTATTGAATAGTGAAAACCCCATTTAAATCGGTGCAGTAGTTTTCTTATGATGCTCGGACAAACAGACAAACGGACAAAAATTCTAAGAAAAAAAAAAATTTTAAGATCTAAACACTCAAGTGGGTGTGAATACATTTATAATTCCTCAGCATTTGTAAATTTTTTTGGAAAATGTGATAGAGAGAGAATTAAAAATGTTTGGAGTCAGTGGTAATTTCTCCAACATTTAATGGGAAAACTAAATTCTTTGTGGAAGTTGTGCTGTTGTTGATTTCTAGTCAACTACTCATCTTACTTGACTTTTGTTAGTTGATTTTGTAATCGGATTTGAACACCAAACCTTCCAGTCCACTACCACTTGAGCCACGCTCATACGAGTGGTTTTCTGAAAATATCTTCAATTTACAGACACGGCTTCATTACATAAACAGAAAACAAATGAAACTGCAAATTTTCAATAAATTGTTATAAATCTAACGACTTAGTCGAGACAACTTCGACTTCTGTCCGCTTCACGCGGAAGCTCTTTTGGTTAGGAGATTAAATTGGATTAAAACCAGAAATCTGTACTCATAGGTGGCTGACATCTTTAGTATTTAAGGTATGTGTTCTCAGAAGTTTTTATTCTCTGATTAAAATTAGACTTCAAATTTCAACGATTTTTTTATTTCTACTCTCTCGATTGTGCGTAGAAGCTGTCCTTACAAAACTGTAATGTTAATGTAGCTGGTTATTTAGAGTTACCCATTCATTATCTACAATACCTCATGTCCCCTCGTCTTATTCGCAATGACTAACAAGCGTCTAATTTGCTTTACCATTTTCTATTAAAATTAACGACTTTCAAATAGGCAATCCCATTAAATCTAGCCACCCCTCTCGACAAGTCATACCCAACGCACTGAAGAAAAACCCCAAAGTCCAAAACACTTACCACTAGCTCCCCCCAAAATTAAAGCACACAAAATACCAAAGACTCCTCTTTATGCTGCCACATCCCGCCGCAACTTCATTGGAAATAATTGCGACCAGGCGTGAACACTTTTCGCCCATTTAAATAAATTAGAAGTTAAGCCCAAGTTTCCCTTAGCCACCATCCCTTAAACTTTTCAATTAGAACTCCTCTTTCGCACAGACACCCCCAAGATCCAGGACTACTTTGAGCAACTCTCCAAAAAAAAAAATACAACAAAACACCAAATGCATTATACTAATTAGTTATACGAGTATGTGCAACAGTACAATACACACAGCTAGACCGACATACAGACATACGGACTAACAATATGCGGATACCCCGGCGAAATGCCAAATAATCCTGCAGAGGAATATAACAAAAATTTAAAACTTCCCCCTTCAAAAAGAAACACTTTTCTATGTTCCCACAAGCAGGCGATAACCGTACGAAGGATCATACTCTCTGAGCAATAGCCGAATATGAAGCAAAGAACTCAGAAAATTTATTAAACCATAGCTCCTTGGGCTTACTTTTCTTTTTATTTACTTTTTTCTTAAAAAAAAATTCACATTTTCCTAAGTTACAGTTATCGTGGAAATTTATTCAACTCTCGTCCAGTAAAAGCAACAACACTAAGTAGTTGATCCTTCTTCTTTTGGATATTTCCTGCTATAGGTACAGCGTCAACCACTGCCACATATGGTATGTATTCGCAGGCTATCTGAACTGTAAAACCAAATGTCAGACCACAAAGTGGAAGGCGCAAAGGAGGTGGTTTCATCTCGAAACTCCAAATCTCTTCAAAAACAGAACCAACGAAACCAAAAAAAAATATAAATAAATAAAAATACCGAAAAACATGGGAAAAAGGATAACGAGGAGAGAAGTGAAACAGGAAACAAGGACTTTTGATATTTCAAGTGCGGTTCGCTAGTAGCGCGAAACACACGACTAGACGATGCCATAGTAAGAGGCTACGAAAATTTATGTCGAAATTCAGGAAGCTAGAGCTTTACCACTAGGAGCAGAAGCTCCGGCTACAACAACATACGACAGACGTCCTGTTCTATTGCAATACAAGAACCAAAAAAAAAAAAGCGAAATAAAAAATAATGTTTGTGCAGAGCATGATATTTTTTCCCCATGGTTTGGATGTATCGTATTAACGCCGAATATCCTTTAGAGGTTCAAGGCAAGAGCCGCCACTGGCCAGGATAAGGTGAGCCAAATGAATTTTAATACCAAGCCGAGGGTACATATTTCTCCGTCCTAAGCTGGGAAACCAAAAGTTGTTGCAAAGATATACCGTGTACCGCAAACGGATTGCAGAAATTCGACGGCAAAAAGAAAAAGGATTAAACATGGTCAAACCTATGTGGTGGTAGTGAAAGCAACCCGAATGGACAGACGGGACTGATTGTGGCTATTCGGGTAGTTGGGGTATTTTTAATCTAATTTTTAAGGATTGAATGCATTTCCTTAATAGAACGGAGATAGAATGCAGGGCAGATTTATTTCACCGACCATTTACCTATAAGCCTAAGTCAGATTCGGAGAATACATTTCGTTAAATACTATGCAAATGTTTTGAAATGACAAATATCACAGTTGGGCCAAAGATGCTGTTTGAACAGAGGTATATGGGATCTGGGAAAATCAAGTGCTTCCTACTCTTAAATCTTCATTAATCATGGTTTTTGAATGTCAAATAAAGTCTTTGGCAGTTCAATATTTTTCTCCTTTTTGCGATGACTTTGAAGTTGGTT
This sequence comes from Volucella inanis, assembly GCA_907269105.1. Lineage (NCBI taxonomy): Eukaryota > Metazoa > Arthropoda > Insecta > Diptera > Syrphidae > Volucella > Volucella inanis. The sequence continues at coordinate 43,009,233 of OU026153.1, forward strand.
ATCTTTGATAAGGCAAACATACGAGCTCAGGCTAATGATTCCCGAGGATTATAGACTTTTGGTGTCCTTATGCGCGGAACTGAGACAAAATTAAGCACAGAGAGTAGGGTTACCTTTTAAAGATTTCAAATTATCCCGCCGTCTTCTCCTAATCTTCGGGGTGATTCTCATTTATTTTCTTTTCTAACATTGAAGTGAAAACATTGTGAAATCTTTCCGCATTTTGGACCTTAGCCCCATACTATTACTATAGTGAGAAACTTAACTACCTTCGTTTGTGTATACTGGCAGTGATGATGATGATGTTTGTACGACTGGATCTCCCACCTCTGGTATTCTAAAACAGTTGTAATTGTAAGGCAAGATTGCTCAGGTATTGAGCCTTATGTCGCACAATCTAGGCTTTGATCTTGAATATGAATTCTACGTTCTCAACACTTTGAAATGCTAGTGGCTACCCACAACTGGGCTGATCCTAATACTCTATTTTGTAGATACTTAACGTTGGTAATTGGATGTTGTACAAATAGTGTAAGCACTAAGCAGCATCAATCTGGCACATGTTGTAACCGTGCACATTAATTGCGCTTATTTTTTCTCCTCGTGGACTAATCTTGTCAAAATGAGATTCACTGAGAAAAATAAGGATTTTTCAGTACTGATAAGTCCGGCGTGAGTTAACGGCACGGCACCTTTTATATCCCGTATGTGGACTATTGCTTTTACAGTATTCTGTTTCTACTATTTGAGAAGCTCCAAAAAGGTTTGGCCTTGGGTTGAGTGCCCGATAACGTAAGAAGCCCACAGTTGCTGGGAAGACAGTAGCTTCAGATAAAGACGGATTTACTGTTTAAGGCCCTGCAAAACGAAAAAAAGGAGAACGAAGTTCGTATCAGTACATGAAACCTTCGAACTTTGATGTGGCCAAACAAGACGTCAGATCCTTTGGCGAGTGACTACACCGATCTCGCAGTACAATCTCGTAAGGTTCTTGATTGAATCTCCTCCTCCACTCCCCGCTAATACAAGCATGAGCGAAAATCACGCGCGTTATCTTACCTTTAAAACGGCCAAGTACATCTTCATCAGCTTTCGTAAACGCAAAAGCCTTTGTGCCATAAGCCGGAATCAGGATTATATGGGTCTTATATAAAGTCAGTTTGATCTTAAGGGAGAGGGCCCTGTTATTCAATTACCTCCTGAGCACAAAAAAAAAAGTGCGTAGTTCAGCGCCGATGTTGTTGTTACTTGTAATTGCGAAGCCCAAATAGACGGACTCCTTAACTGCCATTGGTGACGTCGGTAGTGTGCTTCCTTTTCTGATAACAGGATGTACTTGAACTTACCATCGCTTGCTTTTAGACTCATTTTGGCAGATTCCGCCTAAATACTCGCGATTGTTTCACTGACGACCTCTCTGCTTAATCTAATTCATTGACGCAAACAGACTTGCAAAACTTGCATCTTTTATACTAACTTTTGGGGCTTGCACTATTCTTTCAAGGACGATCTAAAAAAAAAAGTCACAAAACAGAGCGTCGCTATATCTAAGACCTTTCCTGACATTGAAAATCACGGTTAAATCATTATCGATTTGGCAGGTATTTCAAAACTTAGCATGGCTTTGTATAGCTCGTCCCTATGCACTTAGTCTTATGCAGTTTTGAAGTTGTCAAACAGATTTTTTTTTATCATTATCCTCGTTTTACAATTTACAAATAATTTCTAAATAAAAAGCTGCAACATAGCTTAAAATACGAGAATAGTTAGTGACATTTTGTAACATAAATACAAGAGAAAAAATTTATATACAATACATAGGGTTTCCTTATAACGACTTGGCAACTTTTTTTTTTTTTTAAATAAAAGGCAAACCATTTGAGATATTTCCAAAACTTTATTATTGGCTTGAAGTACAATCAAAACATTTATGAATGGAACTTGACTTCGTTCATATGGCCACCGCGGCCACGTTTGCAGCGGTCGATTCGTTGGACCCAATTTTCAACGACTCGGCCACGCATTTCGGCCGAAACGCCCGCTATTTCGCGTTCAATGTGGGCTCTGAGCTCTTCCAAGCCAATGACTTAACGTAGCCCCACAGAAAATAGTCAAGCGGCGTTTAATCGCGCGAACAAGGCAGCCAATCGACTGGCCCATGTCTTGAGATAACACGCTCACCATAGTTACTCTTCAATAAATGGATTGTAGCGTGTGCTGTGTGGCTTGTGGCTTGTAGCACAATTCTGTTGAAACCACATGTCGTCCAAGTCCATATCTTCCATTTCGGGCCAAAAATAATCGGTGATCATGGCGCGATAACGCTGACTATGGCCCAATAACGCCGCCGGCATGCAAACCGCACCAAAGAGTTATTTTTTGTGGATGAAGTGGTGATTCGTGAAGCACATGTGGGTTTTCACCCGACCAATAACGCATATTTTGCTTATTGACGAACCCATTGAGCCAAAAATGAGCTTCGTCACTGAAGATGATTTTGCGATGAAATTCATCATCGTGGCGCATCTTCTCCAAAACCCAATCGGAGAATGTACGTCACTTCAAATGGTCCATCGGCTTCAATTCCGTCAGCTTGTATGGGTGTAAACCAAGATCCTTACGAAAAAAACCCCATAATGTGGTCCGAGCGATGCCCAATTCTTGAGAACGCCGTGGAATTGACTGATTTGGATCGTTTGCTATGGACGTCTGAACGGCAGCGATATTTTCGACACTTCGACCAACCCGTTGTCTCACTGACACGGCAGCATCAGACAACGAATATGTAAACTCAAATTTTTCCACTAAACTTGTTATTGCCTGTCTACTAGGGCGAGAATTACGACCGAAAATTGTAGTTAACGCTCTTAAAGTTGCAGTCACCGATTCCGAATATCTGTAGAAAATTTTTATAATTTGCAGACGTTGCTGTGTACGTTGTTAGTGTACTTTACCATGATGAAGATGTTGAGTTTACTGAATAAATTGACAGTGACAGTTTGATGATTAGTGAAAGAGTGTGTTCACAAATTAAATTCAAAGTTGTCAAGTCCCTATTAGAAAACCCCATATATATACATATTTACTGATAACAAAAAAATAAGAACCATTTTATTTTAAATGCAAAGAGGAAAAGCATTTCATAAGGAAATTACTCAATGTAGTGTAGCAAAATTTCGATTTCGTTCTGATTGTACTATAGCTAAAAAGCCATTGTTTAACTCTTTTCATTAAAGTACGCAAAATACCTACGAATCTTGTATATACTAGAGGGAGTATACCTCCTTGACCGCCAGAATGCGCTGCTACTGCAAAAAATGTTATGGTGCCTTGAAGTCCGTTCATATTAAGGCAGACATGCCAAATTTCAGTCTAATACTGTCTTAAGTTTTGTTTTGACAGCTGATTTTGCTAATGCGGAATAGGGCGAACTTTTGATGAAACTTGGATCCACTATTACACACCAGAGAACAGAATGTTTGCCCGGCAATGGACTGAAGCTTGCACGAGTGCTCCGAAGCGGCCGAGGAAGGCACGATGGGTCGGATAGATTATGGCGTCGGTTTTCTGGGATTGTCATGGCATACTCTTCGTGGACTACTTTACAAAAGGAAAAACCATCAACAGCGAGTATTACTGTGCATTATTGGAGCGAATGAAGGCCGAAATCGCAGCAAAACGGCCTCACATGCCGACAATGCACCGGCGCACAAGAGCATCGCAACTGTGGCCTCAGCTCACGCGAGGAGTATTTTGCAGACCTTCCGTAAAATTATTTTCGGACAGGATCAAGAAGTTGCAAAATCGCTGGAATAAGTGTTTTAAACTAAAAGGGGACCATATTAAATAAAATAAAAAAAAATTGTTCATTCCCAAGGAGGTTACTTTTCACCCCACCTAGTACATTGAGACTATTGAATAATTTGCAGGATAGAATAGAATATGAATTTCTGTAGCAGGTGGTACGAAAAGCAGGAATAGTGACAAGAGATTTTTAAAAGCTCCTCAAGTTGTAAGCATCAGAAATCGGACTCTGCGTATAACCACCTCGGATGAAAAATATTTTTAAGACCTTAAAATAGAAATGAGGCCTAACTGGTAGGTTTTGCATGTATCTAAATAATTCCATGGAGTAGCCCAGACTAGCAGAACCACAGATCTTCCGTGTAACACACTTCTGTAGAACAATCAACGGCTGAATTTTACTCAGGTAAGCACTTCCCCAACATCCTATACCGAAAGGACAAAACTTGTTTAAACTTGCTTTAAACTTAAAATATGATTAGACAAACCTTAATTCCGGTCAATAATAACACCCAGGTATTTAAATCGGCTTACCTTTTCAATTTTAAAGCAACTGTCCTAGCAGGGTACATTCACGTCGAAAGACCTTTTAAACCATAAAGAAGATGGAAAGTGAAACATGATAAACCTTGCACATTTAGAAGCAAGGAATACGACCTCAATATCTGGAGACTCGTGCGTGGTAAGACTGAAAAACATAAGTTTTGTCTTATAGCTTACTATTAACTCATCCTCAGTGAACCATAGTCTTAGCAATTCAACATCATGGTTTATATCAGCCACTAAGTTTAAGGGATTGACGGAATCATATGCGATCCCAAGGTCATATGCAAAAGCCCTGACTTTTCCCACAAATTGCTGGGTAAACAAACTGTTGACATATATAGGAAATAGTATAAGCCCAAGGACCGCGCCCTGAGGGACACCAAGGTTGGTAACCACAAAATTACTTTGGCTAGGTTCGATTTACACTACCAGTAGATAGCCCAGCTCTAAGCTCAAATTGCATTGGACTGAGTAATTTAATTTTGTTTAGATACTCTAACACTCTTTTCTTTACGCATTTCTCAAAAACTTTACTAATAGAAGACAACATTGAAATTGGTCTATAGTTCCTTTTTTTATGATTGCTTTCTTTTTTAAAAAGAGGAATAACAATAGCACATTTTAAAACTTCGGGAAAACATCCGGACAGGATACTCAAATTGAAAATATGCTTTAAAATATCTTCAATATTGAGGGAAATGTTTTTAAGCATGACATTGGAAATACTATCGCTGCCATAGGAGTTAGAGCTATTTAGGGAGTGAATGGTCTTCAAAATCTCAACCACAGAAATTGGTTCGAAAAAGAAGCTATCACTTTCAAAACTACAGTCTGACTGACTCGAACTGCAACTTTTTAAAATGCTGTAATTTTTTTTATTTTTTTAATAAATTTTATTGTGCCGAAGCAAAAAATGTTGGAAAATACATCAATTTTCAAACTGTACTAGTAGTTTTCAATATGGCCACCTTTGGAACGAATAATGGCCTTGAGACGTCCGAAGAAAGCATTGCACGCTGCAAGCAAGTTTCTCTGCGGTATTTTGGCCCATTTCCGGCGAAGTGCTTGTTTGAGGTGGTCCAAACTTTGGTATTTTTTAGTGCAAACCTTCGCCTTCAAAATACCGCAGACAGAAAAATCCAACGGATTTGCATCCGGAGAATTTGCAATCCATTGTATCGAAGAAATGAAGTGTGGAACATTGTTTTTTAACCAACCTTGGTTGTTGCACGCTTTGTGAGGTGGTGCCGAGAGTTGTTGAAATGTCCAAGGTCTCCGACCGAAATGATTGTTTGCCCAAGGCTTCAATACTGGCTCTAAGATAGTTTCACGGTATACGATCGCATTAATTGTCACGGTCCAAAAATACGACCGGAGAGCGACCATCGGCGGTTATCACCATCGGTGCTGCCTGCTTTCTGGTGGTCGTCCAAAGGTGTTAATTTTCGAAGGACTTCTCTGGCAAGTAAACTCGGTTATCTTGTTTGTTGACATATTGCTCGATAACAAATGGCGACTCATCGGGAAAAACCAATTTCGGCAACTCACCACTTTCGTGCAAGCGTAGCAACACCTTCGCTCTTTCGACTCTAACTTTTTTCTGTTGTGGTGTAAGATCGTCTGCTTTTTGGAACTTCAATGTCTTGAGCCCAAGCTCATTTTTCAGTATGTGTTGCATCCGTTCCAACGATATGTTGAACTCACGAGTCACTTCCACTTCGACGCGGATTTCGCTCAATTCGAGTCTTCACTTTTCGAACCATTTCTGCTGATGTTGCTGTTTTTTTTATGACCACCTCCATGGCGTTTTGCAACGCTGCCAGTATCACGGTAACGAGCTATGGTTCTAGACACAAATGATTTATTCACGTTGAGGTGCTGGAAGGCTCTAACAATAGCTACTTGTGGTTTTCCAGCCAAATACAATATAAAGCAATCACACTATCACGTTTGAATTCCATCGCGGATAAAAATTTTTCAACACAAATCGTTCAAAAGGCTTGTAAATAATAAAATTATCTGTCATGTGTCAAAATTTGAGCTCACTGTCACTAACGGTTTGGAAATAATAGCAGTCTGAAGTTGGTTGCAGTTCGAGTCAGTCAGCACCACCCTGATCAGCCTGGGTTCAGGATAACAATAATTGCAAATGTTGAGATTGTTTGTTTGAAAAGTTTGTTGACCAATTGAAGCAAAGTATTTGTTAAATTCGTTTGCTATTTCTGTGGGTTCTGAAACATTAATATTTCCATTTTTTAAGACAAAAGAATTATTTTGCTTGGTTACACTTCTATTCATAATGTTATTGATCACTTTCCATTCTTGTTTAACATTCCCTAGCGCAACCCTTATCTGATTATGATAGTAATCATCGCTGCAATTTCGTACTTCATTATTTATGATTCGACTCATACGGTTATAGAGACTCCTTAGGCTAGCGTTCTGTGGATGTTTAAGGCATTTTTTCCGTAATTTATGTTTTTGCCTAATTTTCCTAAGAAGTAAGATGGTAAGTTATGATCTGAGACACTCGAGTCTTTTCCAAGACCTACCGAAATATAAATATTTGATCGAATATAGACCTTCCTGGTCTGAAACCTCACTGGTATGTGATAATCTTCGAAAGATACTAATAGCCCGGGCTATCAGCATGCACGATTTGCAAACCCCAAGTACTCGATTTCGGGGATGCGCCTACATATTAATCCACACCCTGTACTCTTCTACCACTCTCCCCGCGGAGCTGCCGTTAAGTACTACTTCGCGGTGCTGGTAAGCACTTTATGCCCTTCTCTCTCCGTTTGCTGGTTCGACATTGTATACAGTATTTACTGTTCTTTGTTGTATTAGAGATGCCGTCTGGGTTTGATTTTCATTAATGCTCTCTCTGACTCTTTCCAACCGTCGAAGCTTTTTAATTATTTTTGCTGCAGCCTGTTTCACCGCATCCCATGTTATACTTGAGGTTAGCATATGGTTTACGATATTTTCAGGTTGGTATCTCTTCAATTTTCTCCTCTAGTTCTCTGCGCTCTGTTCTAAAGTTTTGGCACTGGAAAAATACATGCTGTGCATCTTCCCTAGCTGCTCCGCAGTTTAAGCAGAATGGAGATTCCTTTAGACCGAACCTATATATATATGATTGAAAGCAGCCATGTCCAGTATGTACATGGATATACCTCACTGGTATGGACCAACCAAATTGTTCAAGTAAAGCTATTTTTTTTTTTTTTTCAATGTGTTTTAACAAAACATCTTGTAGTGACATTTGTATAAAAAAAAAGTTAATAATAGCTGAAGTCTGCTCTGGTAGGCACCACACCAAACGCTAATTCCGTACTATATTCCAAGATATACAATTTTCAAAGTTCTCGTGTAGCAGAATTTTCTGAGCCAGTACAATGTTCGAACTACAGATCGTAAATATTGCTTTACATTTAAAATTTGTTTAAACCAGCTCAAGTGTAGATCAAAAATAATACCTAGATATTTAAAGTGATCTACCACTTCGATTTTAAAGCCATTCAGGTCGCAGGACCGTTTTAAAATTTGGAATACTATGGCTGAAGTTCATCAATTTAGTTTTACTATTGACGACTAGCTTATGTTTCGCAAACCAAATTATTAAAAAGTTAGCACTTAGGCATAGAGCATTATTCGAGCAGTAACTTTTTCTACACATGGCTGTAAAAAAAAGTGAGTTTATATAAACCATAAACAGTATTGGACCAAGAACTGAACCCTGGGGCACACCTAGACTTAGAATTTTTGGGCTGCTTACAAAATCTTCTACCTTAACTTGTTACATTAAATTTATCAAGTCGGACTCAAATCAATTATGTACTGTATAAAGCAACGAAAACATGCACAATATTATTTATTTAGAAGAATTTGAAGGTTCACTGTGTTAAAAGTTTTGGTGACATACACGAAGAGTCCAGCACAGCATGTATATAAGAGAGCAAAACTCCAAGAGGGCATCTTCAGTGAAAAGGCTTTCTCTGAATCCAAATTTTACAGGACTTAGACAATTTATCTTTGCAAGATATTCCAACATTCTTCTTTTAATAGCTTTCTCAAAAACTTTGCCAATTGAGGACAGTATTGAAATCGGCCTATAATTGTTTTCGTCAGTTCTATTACCCTTTTTGAAAAGATGTTTTACTAGGGGCACACTTTAGTTTATGTGAAAAGGTTCCGTTGAAAATGCTACGATTAAAAATGTGGACAAGAATGTCCACTATATTCAGTGCTATTTCTTGAGGGTGACATTGGAAATACCATCATTTCCACAAGAGCAAAAGTTCACCTTAGAGCTCGACTCTAATATTCGCTGGATTCCCCCAACGCCTAATAACTACGAGAGATTCATCGGTATCGTTAAAAGCGCTGCGAAGAAAAATATCCTCGGTGGTTTTCGTAAGAATTATATTCCCGGATGGAGTGGAGAAAGTGACCGGCTCTATCAGGAATTTACGCAGAACGGTGATCACGAATCACTCGAAAGAGCGCGACTTGATAATTGGAAGAGAGCTACTGAAGTCTTAGGCTTAACCCGCTCAAGCAGGAAAGCATGAAGCTTACTCCGGAAATTGGGAGGGACAAACACCATCTCGTCCCAAAAACCCAGAATTAACCCAGAATTAGTTGCCAATCGAGAAGTGGAAACTTCCAAAGCTAAGTCTGACAAAGATCACACCAAAGCCATCACGAAATCTCTGAGAGACCTAAAAGCAACATTACCAGATTTTTCTCCGTACTCCCGCGACTTTACTATTCCGGAGCCGGAGTCGGCCATCGCCAGTTGCAAACCTGGGAAATCTGCTGGGACTGATGGCATTTACCCAGAGTTTATTAAAGACAGCGGCAGGAACACCAAAGCCTGACTGTGCAAATTCTTCAACAATGTTCTATTGTCAAGAATCTTACCCAAAGAATTTAAAAAATCAAAAATCATTGCAATCTTCAAACCAGAGAAAGCAGACGACAAGGCGGAAAGCTACAGATCTATCGCCCTTCCAAGCGTTTGCTACAAGATCCTTGAGCAAGATCCCATCTACAATAGGATTGCCGGTGCAATTGATAAAGTAGTTCCAATAGAACAGGTCGGCTTTAAAACAGGCCGAAACTATACAGACCAAGTCCTGGCACTAACAGCCCATATATAAGGTGGCTTTCAAAATAATTGAAAATAATTCCAGGACTGGAGCTGTATTCGTGGACCTTACAGCCGCCTATGATACAGTCTGGCGCAGAGGCATGATTTTAAGCTGCTGAAGGTATTGCCTTGACAGAAGATATCAAACCTTATTAATACAATAGCATGTTTAGCAACCGATCCTTTCAAGCTCATGTCAACGAGAGTGTGAGTAGGCCTAAATAACTGAACAACGGACTACCCCAGGGGTCAGTCCTAGCGACACTTTTGTTCAATCTCTACATTAGTGACATGCCTGAAACACTATCCAAAATATTTTACGATCTCGCAATAGCTGTTCAGAGCCAAAACATGAAGATAATTGAAGACGTGCTCACAACAGATCTTGAAGCTCTATGAGAGTATTTTAAGAGTGGAGAGCCTGTTTTCAGCTACCTAGGTCATCTCCCGTTTGAAGTCCAATTCAACGGTGCCATTCTCCAGCACAACCCGCAACCAAAATACCTTGGCATAACTACGGACAGGACTTTTAATTTCAAACACCATTGCCTCAAAACCTCTGCCAAGCTTAAAATAAGAACAACTTGCTCCAGAAAATGGCATCCAGCTCCTGAATAGCCTCCCCTGACACCCTCTGTATCGCTGCCCTCAGCCTGGTATATCCTACAGCTGAATATGGTGCCCCCGTCTGGCTAAACAGTGTACACACTAATAAAATATACAGTCAGCTTATTACCGGTACTATCAGGTCCACCCCAACTCAATGGCTTCCAGTACTAAGCAATATCCTCCCTCCCCCATTAAGATGCCAACAAATGCTGATCAGAAAATCAAGATCCAAAGCAATCCAAATCTTCCAATACACGAAGACATGAACGTATGATACCGGTATCGTTTAAAGTCACGTAAGCCACCTATGAGACTAGCCGCGAGATTGCACGAGTCAAACTTCGACACCAATGAAGAGTGGACAAAAGTTTGGAGGGACTCCCCAGCAGCCAACTTTATTATTGCCCACCCATCTGTTCGTGTACCAGGCTTCAATCTACCAAGACAAGAATGGACCCAGCTCAACAGGATCAGAATTCAACACGGCCGATGCGCAGACACCTTGTTTAGATGGGACACGATAACATCCAGTGCCTGTGACTGTGGCGAACCTCGCCAAACAATTACCCACATCGTGTCCAGTTGCGCCCAACGCATGTTTAACGGCAACATAGATGACATACACAACTTAACATCTGACGCTCGCCTTTGGTTAAGCAAACTCAATGTAATCTTGTGACATCAAACATACAAACATTTGTCAACATTAATTTATATCTGTTAAGCCTGTGTTAGCCATTAGTTCATTATCTACTATCATCTATCTACTCTTACATATTTTTTTTGCAATTAATATTATTATTATTATTTTACTTTAATTTTAAACCTTGTTACGCCTGTCAAAATTTGGTGACAATCCGGTTCTTAGTTTTGTTTTGACACCCATTTCAATATAGTATATCGTGTTAGTGTTTTTTGCGACCATGGAAAAAGAATAGTATCGCTGCGTGATACAACCTTCGAGGAAATCAAACCCATTCTCGATGGTATGTATGGGACCCATTCACCTTCGCGTATAACCGTTTACCATTAGTTCGCAGACTTCCGCCGTAACTGCATGTCGGTTTTTGATGAACGCGCCCATGTGGCCCAAAAACGGTTACCACAGAAGAAACCGTGGACAAAATCCATATAATCCGCATTGGCGGACCGCTGAGTGAAAATTCGCGAGTTGGCTGAGTTAGCAGCCATCTCAACTGAACGCGTTAGCCATATCCTGCATGAGATTTTGGGCATGAGTAAGCTGCCCGGGCGATGGGTGCCGCGGTTGCTTACACCGGAGAATAAGCGCAATCGTGAGACCACTTTAAAGACGGGTTTCGCCCAGTTTTTATCGAAATTCGGAGGAGTTTCTGCGTCGTTTTGTGACCATTGATGAGACATGGATTCATTGGTGAAGCTGATAGCCTCCGTTTTTTGGGACGCGCGAAGTGTGATCCACGTTGACTATTTGGAGAAGGGAAAAAAATCACAGGAGAACACTACGTCAATTTATTGGGCCGGTTTAACACCAATTTGAAGAAAAAGCAACCACGATAATGCAACGGCTCACACCTCCGCAGTCGCTACAGCCAAATTGGTCGAATTCCACTACGAATTGCTGCGACTTATTTTTGTTCCCAAACCTTAAAAGATCGCTCGCCGGAAAGTAGTACAGGTCGAATGAGGAAGTCATCGCCGCCGCGGAGGAGTATGTTGCAGGCCAACAAAAGTCGTACTATACGAAGGGCTTAAAAAATGTGCAGCACCGCTGGAAAAAGTGTAAAATAAATTCTCAAAACCTAAAAAAGTTGCGTTGTCATTTCTCATCCGGTTAATCATCAAACAGCCCTCGTAGGAGAATTTATAATTTTGAAAATTCCGTGACCTGTTATTCTTTTAAAGAAAAAATGACTACGTTATCGTTAACGAATTGAGACCTAGCCCAAAGAATACAGTAAGTAGAAGACTTCAAACTAGACATCACACCAATCGTAGAAAAAAAAAATCATTAAAGATATTTGATACTGCTTTAGGATCACCGATAGCCACACCGTTATTACAGAGTACAATAGATTTATATATTTTTGAAGAGGACTCATCGATTATATCATTTACAGCACTGTGCAAAGCCTAAGCAATCATCTGGAGTCAGCACTTCAAAGTAAATCTTTTCAACTCTCTACCCCACCAAAAAAAAAGGAATTAGTATGTAATGATGTGTAATAGAGTGTGTTTTGAAATTCACAACTTTTTATAAAAGTAAAAATAATTCAGATTAAAAAAAACCCCAAAAACCAACAAAAGAGCCAAATTGAGCTGTTTAAAACCTAAGCAACTTTGTAACCCACTGTAAAAAAAAAAAATACCTAACAGTACTTTTCCAGTCAGGTTACACATGAAATGTTGTAAGCTCTTTGTCTTTGATCTTGAGTTATAGTCCCTCTTCTTAAACTAAAGATTACTGATGAATTTAAGTCTGAAGATACTCGAGCAACATTAGCTAAACGTTATAATATTAATAAATAATGGTAGGCCGCATAAGACAACATGTCGAATGGATAGAAACATTTGTCGTGTAATTAAAAAACAATCGTTCATAAGTTTGAATGAAGTCGTAAAATCACTTGATTTACACATTGATGCTAGCACGGTGCGAAGAAATGCAATTGAATATAATCTTCAAAGTTATAGGCCGTGCAAAAAACCGATGCTCACAAAAAGACATTTAACTAACAGATGCAATTAAATTCTTTAAACATAATTTAAACTAAAACCTTTTCTCATATTAGGCTAAATTTTGCAAGAAAATACCAACACTGGTCTCCTGAAAAATGGAAAACAGTTCCTTTCAGCGACGAGTCAAAACTTAAATTAATTAATTCTGACGGGATATGTTATGTGAGACGTCGTAAAGGGCAGCGACTCAATCCTAGATCCTGCATACCCATTGTAAAGCATGGTGGTGGTTGTGTGATAGTGTAGACCTGTTTTTCGGCAGGAGGTGTCATACTTTATGGTGCCAAAATATCGACTCTATTGAAATCGGGTGAAGATATCGTTGGTTATTTCGACAGAAAAATTCTTCATAAAATATTGGTTAATGAGCTTTAAAGGAGAAGATTTAGGGACGAACTGTACGAGCTCTACAGACACCAATGCTCCAATCTGCAGAGTCTTCGAATCTAACCCGGACGGATAACGTAGTAGAGGAAGACCTTACCTTAAATGGGGCGCACATGTAGAAAAGGAGTTCAGGAGTCTTTGGCTAACTGGAGAGAATGGTAGATAAGGGCCCAGGTTTGGCCTGATCTGTATCGACACCTAAGTAAGTAAGAAGTAAGTAAATATACGTTTCTCTTTATAAGTAAGCCTTATCTTTCTAAATATGAAACAATTCATTTGTGCTTTTCACATATAGTAAGATGTTGAGAAAAATATAGGGAGATTCAAACCGTTATGACACCATCAAAAAAAGATCTTCTGCCAGTGGTTTTAACGGGAAAATGAGACCATATTGTATTTGGAAGCCAACTCCTTTCAAAATGAGGTCAAAAAGCTAATCAATTCTGCAGCATTTCCGTATTTCCTTGATAAAGAAACCATCAGCGTGTATCAGGGCTATCAGTATCAGGCCTAGAAGATCAGTGGTGATATCACCTGGAAACAATTAGAGATGGCGCATCTGATGAACTCGGATGCACAACATATTGTAACTCTTCGAAACATTTTGTCTTTAAAATCGAATTGCAAGGAAGAACGAAAGCTGTGTCTGAATTATTTTTTAAAGTGCCTTAAGGATTATTGATTTCTTCAAAACAATGACACTTTAATGGCCTCCCGTTGCTGCCGATGAAATGATGAATAACTATTTCTAATGAAAAGAAATAAATGACGATATCCAAGCTAATGAGGTACGACTAGTACGAGTAGGACGGAATGTGATCTATAAAGGAATACACTTATCCACAGAACTCTCAGCATTAAAAAATCGTTAGGGGCTTAACATCAGGTTGCGTAAATCAGCTGATTTTGCCATGTTCAACTAAGTTCGGATTCTCCACGCAAAAAAAAAAAGAGGCTCAAGTCAAGATCCATCAAATGCAAAAAGCGAACTCTTGATCTGGGTTGCATCGCTTGTATGACATGTAGTGCCATCTTGTTGTAACCACAGCTCGGCTATATAGATATTGTCGAGCTCTTGTCATAGAAAGTCGGTTAACATCGCTCTCTACCTGCGACCATTGACGGTAATAATGTCTACTTCCTCATTTCTTACGAAATAAGGTCTAATATGCCGCTATGCCATAAAATGCACCAAACTGGCAAATTTTGTGTATGCATTGATGCTTTGCCGAATAAGGGAAATTTTGCTTCTTTATATAGCCGCTGAATCAAAAATGGTCCTCGTCAGAGAAGATGATTTTTTAACCCAAATCCGGATGTCCGGGAAACATTTAAAGCACCCAATTAGCGAACTCATAGCGTTTTCTTGCGTCAGCACAATCTTATATGGATGTAGGGCCAAACCTGAGCTATTCTCCCAATATGAGATGCATCTCAAATGCCCCCAGCTATTAATAGCTAAATTGTCTGCTGATTTAGGAGTACAGCAGAAGGATTCAGGTTCATTAAAGGGAGTTTCTGAGTCCTTTCTGGCCAGTTCGTCTGCCTTTTCATTCCAATTAATGCCCTCATGACCAGGAACCCACCACAGTTTGGTTTTGTGCTTAGTTTTTGAAGGGGTTTTGAAGCAGTACATGACTGATTTGGAGTCAATGGTTTTGCCCACAGCTATAGTTACATTTAAGTTTGGTGCGTGTATTCCAGTACCCACTCCCGATTCCATTTTAAAACCATCCGTATACCATTTTATACTATTATGGCTGTTTGTCGGGTTATTGATAACCCATGCTTCTTTCTGGGATCTACGTGGAGAAGCATTTATTGAAGCATAATATTTTTTGAAGGCGGTCAAAGAGAGTGTATGATCCTTAGGTCGGGGTGTTCGCTTAGACTTAACTCTTTAATTTCTACCAGACTTTCTGTGTTGCGTAATGAAACGTTGCTCATACATAAGTGTAAAGTAGTTAGTAGTAGTTAGTTCTGTTATTGTTTCTATCGCAGCTGTGGCTCCCGAAATGCCTAGATGTCCAAAACTTCCACCATACTATAGAATCATATGTTATGATGGGACTGACCATCATTGTGTAGATCCAGTGAGTGATCTTTCGAGAGATTCCCCATGTACTGCCATACATGCGACAACAGGTCCATAAAGCATTGGTTGCTTTAGCTGTATTGTTATTTAAGTGAGAGCTCCGGTTGATTGTTTTATCTAGGATTACTCTCAGATATTTGACATCTTCGGATTATTCAACAATTGTGTCGTTAAGTGTAACTATACCTTAGTTTATGTTTCTTCTTTTAGTGAAAGAAACTATGAAAGCCTTATTTGTTTGGGCTTATGGAGAGATATATGATATACTTCGGACTTTGGAGAGAATATGAGATGAAAAAATACCTCAGTTTTATACCGGAGATACGTACGTAGACACACTTGCGGAACAATCACGCACTACCCAAAATAAATAGTGGAATTTACAATTAGTTACAATTCTTTCAATGAATTCATAGACATCCTAAGTTCAGATATCAGCAGAAATGGAAAATTCATTGCAATGAATTGCATTTTTTAATTTAACTCTTTAGCACATGATTTTACTCTCTCGTCTGTAAAGAATTAAAAAAAAAAAAAAATAGCTTAAAGGATAAGTATTTTGCGACAAACTTCTTGCACATTAACAGAATGTTCTTTACGCCTTATATTACACAAAGAGTTGCACCTTTTCTTTTATTGCTTCAGCTTCAGCACTTATGTTGTGCATGACGTACCAATACTAACCCCTGCATCAAGTCTTTAAGTTAAGGTGTTTCAACAGGATAACGATCCGAAACACATATCGAAGTTGGTAAAGGAGTGGTAAGTGAATAGTGGGATTCAAGTCCTTGATTGTCCGGCCCAATCACCCAACTTGAATCCCAACGAAAACCTGTTTGGTATTCTTAAAAGCCGTGTCGCTGGACAACACTTTTCCAACAGGTCTCTCCTATTTAATGCTTTGAAATTTGAGTGGGAAAATATATATTCCAGGATACACATTCAAAGTTAATTACTTCTATGCCTCGTGGTTGCGCTTCTGTTATTCAAAATAAAGGATATTACACAAAATAATAAAAAAGTTGCTTAGGTTTTGCACAGCTCAATTAAGGTGCATCATTACATATCCATTTCTTTTTATTTGGTGGGGTAGAAAGTTGAAAAGATTTACTATGAAGTGTTGACTCCAGATGGTAAGTTAGGTTTTGTACAGTACTGCATGGTCAGCCACTCTTTTTTGCTGTTACCAAGTGCACTTCCTGAATGAAACTGTCACCCAAAATTGGACCTTCTGAATGGACCACCTCAGACGTAGTCCTGGACAGTATTAACATAATATTATTTCTAAAACATAAATGGCATGAATTGTTCATTTAACCGATTATAAAAATATTACGTTTTCTTTCAAGTTTATATATTTTATTTTACATTATAAATCAAACTTTACGATGAATCACCCTATAGGAACGATGACACTCTTGATGTCAATGACTGATTAAGTACCTATTTAGCACTCTCTACACGTTGGGTATTTTTGAGTATCCAGGAAAAACTCCTCATTATCTATTGTTAAAATCGACCACAAAATCCATGACAAACGGCCTTTTTCCATTAAAAACAAATTCTCATAGTCCTTCAGTACATTCCTCTGCAGCGTCTTAATCCCCGATTACTGTTTCCCAAGACAGTTTACGACAAATATACATTACACTAGCACTTGTCTTCTTAAGAGTTCAGCCAAAACAATTTCCAACTTACACGTGTATACAAGTAGTGCTCCCATCAACAATCCACTTATTTTATTTCAACTTAATTACCACGGTCTCTATGGTACTCGTATACTCTAATCAACACCAGCTGACATCTCTAAACTGACAGAACAGAAGAAACAAAATCGAATTATCGTCACAAATCACTTTATCCATTCAAACTGTCACCGAAACATCTGTGTAATTGGATTAAACGATAACCAGTATCTACAGAATACACCCCTCAGCCCCATCCCAAGTCGACCAGTTCAATGTGACACAAAGCAGCAATAGATAAAACTTCGGCAAATAGAATCTTTCTTCTCTCATCGGATTAAACTTACCGCACAGAGATTAAATACGGCCACGTCAATTGGTCGCTATGTTATGTTCGATTATTGTTTACACTACCCATTCTAGCATTCCACTTCATTCCAACGCTGCTCCACTCTGGTTTACTCTACTCTACTCGTACATAAACTGGGGTTTGCATACTATAGTGGACCTGGTGACTATGATAGTAGTCCAGTGAAGCTCTGGAATCTATGAGTAGCGCCCGGATTTTCAGTGGCCCAGTTGACATTTATCCATGTTCGAGTAGGGATCACGCCCTAAGTCAATAATACAATTATTAGAGGCAGAGTCATTGCACTAACACCAGAAGATAGCAGCTGAAAGAGCGGAGTGTGATTGTCGAACATGCCGAACTTGTTGACGTCTATTGGATGACATTTACGCGATTGGTAATCGGAGGAAAAATCAAATTCATGTCAAAGCTGTCACTCTGAGTATGGTAATCATGTTGCTTAGCATGAAATTAAAAATAGATTTTGAGAGGGATGATGGTGGTGATTCCGGAAAGGCAAAGATTGAAACTCAGAGCACTCGTGGGTGTTTGTTTAAGCTGACAAAAGAGGTCGCATGAACCTTTTTTATCGTGTTTAGACGGAATTTTTCGGAGTGCCTTTGGATTTAGTTCGATTCTATGTATATGCTACAGTAAGTGTGACTGTGACACTAAGGACTGACCGTAATAAATATTACAGAATTTGTTGGTTTACATGTGCTTAACGTGGTACGAGTTGCAGCTTTTTAAGATCGTAAAACATCCAGATACTACTTATCCAGGTGAGCTGGAAATGAGTGACTGAGGTGGTTGTATGTCTACTCTGTTTCGACAGCTCCTCAACAGAATTGATAACACAGGTCTGCAATAGTTTTCCGTTTTCATTTTTGATAATTGATTTGGATAGATTTCGGGGCGCTGATAACGGGAAAAATATTTTAAAAAATTCCATCACGTCAGGATTTTTAGTTATATAGCATCGGTAGTCGCAAGAGGCGACTACGAACCCACTGTGCCGGATTAAGGTGTTAAGCGACCAGAGCCAGAATCGACCAGCTTGGAGGCCCAGTATAAAAAATAGCGCAATCTCAAACGGAGCATCCGGATACTTGGCGACCTCCGGATCAGCCGGCCTTATCTGTCTAATGTGGATCTCTGGACAGACGTACTACCCTTTCTCCGCCACTCGTGGAAATAAAATGAGTTCTACAAATACTATACAACTCAATATAAATACAAACCAGGACTTCTTTAAAAAAGAACTCAAGGGTTACGAGATCTCCAATACGCATATCGCCGGAAAAATCGTGCGGAAACAAAGACTAAGCACAGTCGGTAGTTTTGGGAAATAGTATTACACCGAATAAGTTGCAAAATCTCGAACGAAACCGAGTATGATCCGCGGCTTGACCGCCCGAAAAGCTCGAGTTCTTACACGGACGAAGAAGAGCTAATCCGAGAAATAGCCTGGATACTTAAAAAATTACCAGGTAAGAAACGGAAAGCCGATTCCTCGCCTGAAAATGTACAAAAAGAGACGCCAGTTAGCTCTAATACTGTCGAGGTTAATAAAGGAAAAAAACAACCCAAACAAAGACCGCCACCGCCAATAAACGTCTTTGGAATCTCGGACTACAACAAGTTGCAAACAATCTTGAAATCACTGTGACGACGAACCTTCCAACCTACACTTAGATAACTAAGAGTTATAGACACGCTTAAGCCCAATAAAACCCCCGGATATAACTTAATTAGGGGAGAGATACTTGAAGCGCTAGCGCGCTTCATATCTTATAAATGCCACCATAAGACCGCATCAGTGGAAAGTTGTCGAAATTATTATGATTCCGATACCCGGTAAACCTCTAACTGAAGTCAACTCATACAGACCAATAGCGCTCCTCCTGATTATATCGAAGGTCTTCGAGCGAATCTTATTTAATTGTCTTAAGCCGATTATTGACACAAATCGCCTCTTGCCCGATCATCAATTTGGCTTTAGAAGCCAACAGTCTACTGTTGACCTAGTGTACCGAATAATCGATGTAATTGAACGAACAATCGAGTGTAAGCTAGTCTGTTCAAGCGCATTCCTTGACGTTTCGCAAGCTTTTGATAACGTATGGCACAAGGGCCTGAAATATAAACTTCGACAAGTCCTACCAGAGCAATTGTCTCTTATTGTACGTTCATACCTAGATGACCGACTCTTCCGTGTCAGACACGGAAACTGATACCTATTCCAATTTTAAGACAATAAAGGCGGGGGTGCCGCAAGGAAGTGTACTTGGGCCTCTGCTGTATTTGCCTTTTACCCGCGACATACCGCAAACGAACGATATTGTGGTTGCCACATTTGCGGATGACACTGCCATTTTGGCAACAGAAAAAACCCTTAAAAGAAGCAACTGCTGAGTAACAACAATTGGACAAAGACTTGGCGAATCGCGCTTAATGAAAACAAGTCTGTCCATGTGAACTTCACTCTCAAGAAAACTGACAATCTACCTGTGTTTATCAACGCAGTACAAATTCCTTTCGCGAACAAAGCCAAATATCTTTGTATGACTTAAATGAAGGGCACACGTAAAGAAAAAACGTGTCCTCTCTCTCTCTCCTCTCTCTCTACTTCCCCTTTTCACGGCATAAAACATCTTATATTTCCCCTCCATGGTACAACAGAAGACTTCGCTGTTTACGTAATAAAAGAAAAAAATTATGGGCAACTTTTCTTCTCACCAATTCTTTTTACGACTATTCTAACTATCTTGGAACTTACCTGCAATTCACCCAGCTCTATAACTGCCTCTATCAGCGCTTTCTAGACACAGCGCAGACTAACCTTATCAATGATCCTAAGACATTTTATCAATTCGTCAACTACAAAAGAAAATCAGACGGATATCCCCCCTCTTTCTCGTTTGATAACATATCATCGACCGACCCACATATTATTGCCAACTATTTTGCAAACTTTTTTAAGCAGTCATTTGCAGACAACTCCTTCGTACCCAACCCCATGTATTTCAAGTATTTTCCCAATTTCTACATTGGCCCCTCTCTCTCTCAACCTTTTGATCCCACCCTTATCGAAGAAAAGTTACAAAATCTCAATGATGAATTTTTATCCGGTCCAGATGGGCTCCCAGCAATATTTCTCAAAAAGTGTGCCTCCAATCTTTCGCACCCACTTTCCTCCCTATTTTATCTGTCCTTCACACAAGGGGAATTCCCCCAAGTTTGGAAGACCTCTTTCATAACCCCGGTTCACAAAAAGGGATCAAAGTATGAAGTAGCCAACTACCGTCCCATTGCAAAGCTTTCTCACATACCTAAAATGTTCGAAAGTGTTTTATATGATGTTCTAAGCTTTCAATGCAAGTCCTTTATGTCGCCCAGTCAGCACGGATTTCTAAAAGGTAGATCAACTGCTACAAACTTAGTTGAATTTGTGTCCTTTGCGCTTTCAGCCCTAGAAAATGGTAACGAAATTGATGTTATTGCTACAGATTTCGCTAAGGAATTCGATAAAATATCACATCAACTGATCCTTTTCAAATTGTCTTCCCTCGGTTTTGACCTCATTTTGTTAAAATGGATATTTTCTTATCTGGAGAACCGTTACTATAGCGTTCACTTTAGGTCAGCCTTCTCAAATCCGTTTCTAGCCACTTCTGGTGTCCCACAAGGCAGCCATCTTGGTCCCCTCCTTTTCATTCTAACTATAAACGATCTTGAGAGGATTATCAAACTCTGCTCCGTATCCATTTACGCCGATGGCATTAAGTTCTCCAAAACTATTTCTTCACCCGAAGACTCTATTCTCCTTCAAGAAGACCTCGATAGGTTTTCCACCTCTTGTCTAAAAAATTGCTTTGAGCTTAACGTCTCCAAATACCAATCTATGACTTTGTCTCGTAAGTCCTATCAATCCCCCTCTAGACTTTATTTTCTGCATGACCAACCTGTACCCCAGGTGCAATCCCTTCGCGACCTCGGAATTTTATACGATAGAGAGTTAAACTTCCGTTCGCATATAATCCTTAAAGCCAGCTTATCGCTCGGTTTTATCAAACGTTGGTCTAAAGAAATTAACAACCCTTATGTGACAAGGTCACTTTACATTACGCTTATTCGCCCATTTCTTGAATATGCCAGCCAAGTGTGGTCCCCCTTTCAGCGAACTCATATATCCCGAATGGAGAACATTCAACGTCATTTTCTTCGTTTTGCTCTTCGTGGACTACCCTGGAGTGACCCATTTATCTTACCTCCCTATCGTGACCGCCTCAAACTTCTTAACCTGAGTACCCTCGAAAAACGCAGAGACGTAGCCGACATTCTCTTCATTCATCGACTGCTCTCCGGTTCTATGGACTGCGCTTCCCTTTACAACTCTCTTTCCTTCAACATCAATCCTCGTAATTTACGCTGTCCTCGTCTCTTTTATATCCCAACCCATCGCACCTCTTATGGCTCTAACGAACCAATCCCCCGCATGCTCCGTAAAGTCAACTCAAACCTCCCCCTTTTTGATTTTAACCTGAGCATTTCTCGCCTAAAACTTGATCTCCTCCACCACTCCCTTTTTCCCTAACCATTAAGTTAGTTTTAGTTTTTAAGTTAGCTTTTTAAGTCCTAGCTTTTTAAGTTAGTTTAAGCTTGCATTAAGCTGAATAAATGGGGGCATTAGCCTCCACCAAATTAAAAAAATTAATTAAATTATACAGTTTTGGAGTTGTACTAAAACCAGTAGCCTTAACTTCTTACAGATATTCAGAAACAAAGTTTTCCGAGGGTTTGTTAATGCACCGTGGTACATTACAAACGATGATATCCACAGAGATATAGGAGTCGAAAACTTTCAGAACGAAATTAAAATGTTTGCGCGAAAACACAAAAATCGACTACAAGGACATAGGAACATTTCTGTTCAACTAATTCTTGACGAGACAAATTTATTGCGCCGTCTGAAAAAAGGACTAAGCCCCTCGATCTAGCGCGGTGATCGGCAACATTTAATTTTTAAAGTACGTAGGAAACTTCAATGGAAAATCGCCTGCCAAATGTCCTTTTAAAACAAAATAAAACGCGAAAAAAGAGTGTGTGTGTGCTGAGTGTGAACTCAGACGTAGTCTGCATAAGGGAGCAAGGATCTCACACTACTATAAACACTAGGCTTCTTCTTCTTCTCCCCTACCCAAAAAAAAAAAAAAAAAACAAAATGTTGGCATATCCAACATTGCAATCAATGACACTCGCCGTGCACCGCGACCAGAACGTTGCACCGCCATCACCGTCATACTTGAAATCATTGCAAGCTGAAGACAGTGACCGTGACGTCGAAGAGGTATTCCAACCTGAAGCTGAATTTGAGCTAAGTATAAGTGGAACACAATTATTTTCACAATCAGAACTGAGCGACTTAAAAGAGATCTAAACCTGCCAAAAGCGACAGCTAAGCTCCTCGGATCAAGACTATCAAAAAAGAATATGCTTGCTCCTGGCACTTCATTTTCTTGGTATCGCAACAGAGCAGAAGACTTTGTACCATATTTTGCTGAAGATCGTCATCTAGTGCATTGCGAATATATTCTTGGCTTAGAGAAAATTTTTGACATCGAATATGACGCGAACGAATGAAGATTGTTCAGAGATTCATCAAAACGAAATTTTAAAGTAGTCCTTTTGCATAATGGCAATAAGTACGCTTCACTGCCAGGCGCCCATTCTGTACATTTGAAGGAATACTACGATAATTTGAAAAATTTGTTGCATAAAATAGAGTACGTAGAACAAGGTTGGATTGTCTGTGGAGATCTGAAAAATTTAAGTATGCTGCTCGATCAACAAAGTGGCTATACGAAGAACCTTTGCCTTCTCAGCGAGTGGTATAGTCAAAACAGAGGACAACATTCTACGAAGAAAGAGTAGCCACCGAGAACTGAACAAGTCTATGGAACCAAAATGTTACAAGAGACAATTTAGCTCCCCGAAAAAAAGTTTCGCTAAACCTTTTACACATAAAACTGGGGATGACGAAACAATTTACAAAGGCGCTGAACAAAGAAGGAGAGTATTTTAGATATTTACACCAAATTTTTCCATCTCTGTCTGAAGCTAAACTAAAAGAAAATATTTTTATTGGCCCGGACATAAGAAAAATGATGAAACGTACAGTTTTCGATGAAAAATTTAGTGAAACCAAAATATGGGGACATTTTTTAGGAAACCATAAAAGTCCAAATTATGAGGAAATTGTGAAGAAAATGATTGAAAATTTCGGAAAAATTGGATGTTCGATGAGCATTAAAATTCACTTCCTTAACTCGCATTTATTTATCACTGTCCCTCGAATGTAATTTTAATGTTTTAAAGTCATGTAATTGTTTTTTAATTGTAATAAAAAAAAAATACTTAGTAAAGTTGGATTTTTTTTTCGAACTCACACAAAAGGATTTCTCAAAAAAACTGAGGGTGATAGGAAAAACCCAAGTACATATTCGTAATCACTGATATACCCCAAGATCAACATTCATTTTTTACTACCTTCGAAAGGTCTAAATTCGGTTTTCTAGTGTTTTAGACTGTTTTTCTAGTTAAAGTACTGACAACATTCAAATAGACTCTAAATCAAGGCCTATACATGCTGAAGACATCTTAGATTGCAACATGTCAAATCCATAATGATCCCCAAACTCTGTCGATTGCCTTTGCAGTAAAATGAATGACTGTTCTCTGTTCATTTAGAATCAGCGCCTACCTTGAAAGAATAGTTTATATATCCCTGCAGGATCGTCAAATCTATAGACTATAGACTATAGACTTCTGCTATTGACCAAAAGTTTCGTCCCTGCATTGAAAAAAATGTACAT
Organism: Volucella inanis; assembly: GCA_907269105.1. Classification (NCBI taxonomy): domain Eukaryota; kingdom Metazoa; phylum Arthropoda; class Insecta; order Diptera; family Syrphidae; genus Volucella; species Volucella inanis. The sequence continues at coordinate 43,033,459 of OU026153.1, forward strand.
ACCAGGTGTACCGGTATAAAGTGAGCGTCAAGATACAAATGTCTCGATAGGGAACATTTATTGTGAACGGGCCTTAATTTCAACATCACACTTTTTCATCGTGTTAAAAATGTCAAATTTTGTACCAGAAAATGATGACTTGCAGAAAGCATAAATTTTTTGGATTCAATTGAGTCCATTCGATGCTGCAGAGTCGCATCGAATGCTTGTCGAGGCATATGGTGATCATGCTCTTTTCAGTTTTTTTTTTTATTTTTTTTCTTAAATCTAACTTAATCCTATTTAAAACTATGTAAGTCGGCCATTACTAAAATCTAATAGGCTGGCCGACTTTGCTTCACTCGAGGAAGCTACCTAGTAATTGAGGAATTCGACGACGAAGCATCCTCTTCTTCAATAAGCCACCAAAATTGTTGGTGCTGCCGAGCAACATCTCTCATGTCGCGACTCCCTACCGCTCTACTGAACCGGAGACGCTCCGCACTGCCGTGTGCGACATCTCTGTCGTAGTTGAGTCGCCTGTCCGCAGCTGTTCGAGCGACGTGAAAGATTAACGGCACCGCTAATCTGTCCTGGATCAAGCCTTTCTTATCAAGATAGAGGAACGCTTCTGGTGGAATAAAGCCGTCAAGGCGAACTCTCTCGTGATACATATAATTGGGGTAATAAGCCCCAGAGATCAGGTTGTTCGACGAGGTCATTGCTCTTGCAATGTGTTTTCGAATCAACTTAATGACAAAATTGTCCACTCTTATTAGGTTCGCCCTATTGTACAAAACCTCATTAGGATAGAATTTTATGTACTCAGACTCTGGTGTTCTGTAAAGGCGAAGACAAGCCCTAAGGCAAGCCCTCTCAAACACCCGAATCTTTTCCAAAAGACTTGCTCTCACGTTGAACCACACGGGACAACCAAATGTTATCATAGGCCGAATAAGGGCCATGTAGCAGATCACCTTTACCCTCGCATCGAGTTGTGTGCTATAAAACAGTCTCTTTGTAAGGGCAAAAGCTCCTCTGGCTCTGGCCAGAGCAATATCTATATGTTTATTTAAATACAGATATTGATCCAGCCATATCCCAAGGTATCTGACTACATTTCGACAAGCAAGTGGTTGACCGTACTGTCCGACGTTCTGAAACTTTCGCCAATTCTTTCTGGTATCCGCAGAGGCCCCAGACAAAGGCGTCCTAAAAAGAATGGTTTCCGACTTCTGAAAGTTGATCTTCAACTTCCAGTCGCCGCAATATTGTTTAATTTTATCGAAGTCACGTTGCAAGAGTATGTTTATGACCTTAATCTTAGGACCTGATCTGTACGCGATTATGTCGTCTGCGTACGCTATGGCATGGTGAAGTGAACCTATCAAATCACTTGCGTAAATGTTGAAAAGAATTGGCGAATTAACCGCACCTTGTTGGAGACCGTTTTTAACATGAAAAGTTCCAGTAGAAGTCACATCGCCATTCTTCACGATGAACTGTCTATCTGTGAGCATATTGAAAAGAATATACAGCAATGGTCTGCTAATGCCCAGCCCGTTCAGTTTGTAGAAGAGCCCCTCTAACCATACGGTATCGAAGGCTTTCTTCAAGTCAATCAGGCAGGCACCATTGGATATCGGAAACCAGCTTAGACGCGGCGTGAATAATATCATGCCCCGCCTTGAAACCGAATTGATTATCCGGAATTATATTTTTGTCCTCAACCCACTTAGTCAGAACCCTATTGATAACCTTCTCGAAAACCTTGCTGATGTTTGGAAGGAGACTGATCGACCGGAGATTCGCCGGATTGGAGGTGTCTTTATCCCTTTTGGGGATGGGATGTACCACCGCAGTTTTCCAATTCGTCGGATAATGTGCATTATTCATTGCATTGTTAAACAGGGTGGTATAAATGTCCACCACTTCTAGAGGGAGATGTCGAAGCACAATGTTTGGTATATCATCGATTCCCACAGATTTCTTTCTTCTGATTGTGTCGAAGATCATTTGGAGCTCTTCCTTCGAAATGAACGGGGGAAGTTCCCTTTCATTGGCGATGACATTATTTGCCATATTCTCGTCACTGAACTGAGTGAAACCCGAGTTCTCGATTCGCCAGTTCACTATTTCGTTTCGAAGGTAGAAATTGTGCGCAAGGACTCGACTTTCCAGATCGTGGTTAGGGCCAATGATATCATTCGCCCTATATACTTCCTGAAAAGTCGCTCCTATAGCCTCAACTTTCTCCTGCGGATCCTCGATCACAAAGAAGTTGTCATCCTCCACAGCCTCATTTGGATCTATGCCTGCTGCCAAAAGTATGTTTTCGTTATTTGTCGTTCGGGCGATTTTGAGACATGAAAGGTCGTTTTGATCTTTCCTCCGAAATATTTTGTTTATTTGCGGGAACATATTCGGGTTGCTGGTATTTACAGCCTGAATTTTATTGTTCCAATGCAAACTTACAGAAGCCCTGTAATTTTCTTTTATTAATGTTTGGAGGTTTTTAATGGACGCCTTCAGTGTCCTAATCTCCGGGTCTTGTCTGTCAGTAAACTGTCTGTACAAGTTTTTGAGTCTTGACAGAAGTCTACTTTTCTGTCGGTGCAGTGCGTCAATAGTTGAATTGCGGAACAAGTCTTCGTTGTCAGTATGTTGATACCGAGGTATCGTTTTGTCCATTGTTTGTTTGATTGTCTCGTCCATTACTTTTAGATATCTGTCAATCTCCTCGTTTGACAGATTTCTGTTGGACGGTGGGTAAATCGAATTCGAGGAGAGTGCTCTTGTCAGTGTCCTAGAGAAGTGTGTCCAACGCACTCTACTATAGTTGTAGGAATGTCGATGAACAAATTCATCTAGTTCCGCATTTTCGTTTGGAACGGTTATTTCGGTACTAAGACCGCAATGGTCGCTGTCATACACAAAAGTGCGTAGACAGTTTATAGTTTGTTGGTTCGTACCTGTCAGTTGAGTTCATGAGTCGAACAACAGTAGATCCAAATAGGAACCGTGTCTAGGAAACGACGGACTGTCCGTAGCCTTAAGGCTGAGTCTATACATCACACTGTGCTGAACCCACCAATTGAGTAGTTGGTTCCCTCTAGTATTTGGTGTATTATTTCCCCAATCTCTGTGCTTGGCGTTGAAATCTCCGCCGATAATAAAGTAGTTTTCTTCCAATTGAAGTCTCAGCAATCGAAAAAGTGTCTCGAGTTCTGAGATGAATAATGTGGACTGAGTAGCCTGAGGTGCATAGACAGACACCATGTACAGCCGCTTTCCACTTCGGAGAGGGATATAGATGATGCATGCCTCCAGCACCTGAAACCTACGTACTACACGACTGTATACTCTATTACAACGCAGTTCTTTTCTAAAAAATATTGCAACCCCTCCTCCTTGAGTGGAGTTGGGTCGATTTCTTCGTATGATTTTATATTTTCTGTGTCTCATTTTGTGCTTTTTGGATAGCTTAGTTTCGCTAACCAAAAGCACATCTGGGACTTGGTCTTTAAGCAACTTAAATAATGCGGCTCTTCGCTCAATCCTAATCAGTGAATTAACATTCACCGCAAGGATCTTCAGGGTTTGCTCCGCCATGTTCGTGCCCATTACGACTGGAGGTGTGTTAGACCCGGCAGCAGCGCGTATATTTGATCTACTCGCTTCGCCTGTTCCTGTATTTGACGCTGAAGCTGAGCCATTTGTCCTTGAATAGAGAGCAAAATAGCCAGCATGTCAGGTACAGGTTCCGGTGCTCTAGGCGCTGGGGCCTGAGAAGCAGCCTTCTGTTACTGTACCGCACTTCCCTTACCTGCCGCCATTTGGGCGTAGGTGACTTGGGGAGTAACGGCTGGTGTTTGTATACGCACAGGTGGTCGTTTAACTTCCATCTTCTGCTGCCAAGCCAGATTTACTGTTTTCATGTACTGGAATTTGGGGCAACCCCGATAGTTTGCGGTGTGCCCCGTGTTCCTACATAAAACGCAAGAGAGTTGGCTTTTTTCCGACGCTCCGTCCTTACCTAAAGTGCAATCGTTTGACTTGTGGTTCTTTCCACACTTCACGCATCGAGGCTGCATTTCGCAGTTCGACGCAGCGTGACCGAACCTTTGGCAGCGAACACATTGTAAAATATTTTCGCTCCTCTTTAATTTTTCCCAGCGTACAATCTGGTAGTCTAGGACTTTAATGCTCCTTAGACCATCCAGTTTGCTGTCGGGACTTAGCTGGACCAGGAAAAACGGTCATTTCCGATTCTCCCTTTTGGCTCTAGCCGTGACAAATGGCTTAACCCCTACGAATTTTAGCCCTTCGCACTCCTTTTCTTTTAGCAGTGCAAGGAGTTCCTCAGGATCAGTCGACGGCTCTAACCCCCTCAGCAGCATTGTCTGCAGCTTTTCCCCCTTCGGGGTGTAGGAGAAGAACTCCATCGTCGAATCCCTCAATAAACTTTTAATTTTGTGGTAGCGCTCTACTGTGTTACAGTGGATCGCGTGCTTATCTAAGCTAAGTCTTTTAATATAAAAATTATTTCCTATGGCCGACTTACATAGTTCTTTAGTTTCCTTTAGTTCCATCTTAAAGGTATTAATAGGTGGAACCTTTTGTTGTTTCTGCTGTTGTTGTTGTTGTTGTCGCTGCTGCTGTTTTTGTTTCTGCTGTTGTTGTTGCTGCTGCTGCTGTTTTTGCTGTTGCCGTTGTTGTGGATGCTCTTGTTGTTTTCTCTTGTTGTTGTGGCTGCTCTTGTTGTTGTTGCTGGTGTTTCGTAAGTTTTTGTTTGTGTTTTAGCACTTGTGCTATTGTATTTCCTTGGTGTTGTTTTTGATTTGTGCGAGCTGGTTGGGATTGCTCTTGCTCTTCTCTCTTCCTTCTTTCCATTTGTTTTTCTTTAATGGCCAGCACTCTTTGTTGTAGCATTTTTATGCTGCTACTTATTGCCTCCATTTCTTCCTCTTCATCATCTGATTCGCTTGCGGCCAATGAAGCGAAGATGTTCCCTTCCCTCATTCCGCCAAGCAGCTTTACAGTGGTCGTTGGTAGTTTCCTCCTTCTCTTTGTCTTTGGCGTTTGGCTTGAACCACTCGAAGCCTCACCTGACATCTCAGCAGCTCCCGCTATAGCGGACCGCTCACCACAATCCATCACGTGATGTTAATCCACTTTTACTTATTTTTATTTAAAAAAAAAAATAAATAAATAAATAAAAAAGAGAGACTGTCTGCCGACTACTTGGAGTCGAACCCACAACTTTTGCCGTCTCAAGCGAACACATTACCGCTGTGCTAATTGGAGCCTAGATCCAAATTTTTTAATGTCTTAGTTAAGTTAAGTATTACTTCTCACTTATTATTCGAAACACAATTAATCTCCGCGGAGGTCTATGAACGACTGGTGATTATGCTCTATCAGAAGTAACATGCAAAAGATGGTTTCAGCGGTTCAGAGATAATGATTTTGATGTAAGAAATGAAGACCACCAAAAACGTTTGAAGACGCCGAGTTGCAAACAATATTGCATGAAGATGACACTTTGAGTCAGAAACAAATGGCAGAGATGTTAAATGATGCACTACAAACAATTTCTGACCATTTAAAAGCTATGAGAAAGATCCGAAAGTCTGGAAATTGGGTGCCACATGAATTGAATGAAAGACAAATGGAAAGCCGAAAAACCACTTGTGAAATTTTGCTTCAAGGGCACGATAAAAAATCTGTTTTGCATCGAATTGTTACTGGCGATGAATAATTATTTTCGGAATCCTAAACGGGAAAAATCATGTGTTAATCCGGCAGAACCATCAACTTCGACTGCAAAATCAAATCGATTCGGTAAGATGACAATGCTGTGTGTCTGGTGGGACCAGAAAGGTGCGGTATACCACGAGCTCCTAAAACCTTGTGAAACCGTTAATACAGATCGCTACCGACAACAAATTATCAATTTGAACCATGCATTGAAGACACGGCAAGGCAATTTTGCTCCATGACAATGCACCTGCACACAAAGCAAAAATGGTTCAGGATACAACCAAAGCACTTGCCTTCGAGCTGCTACCCCACCCGCTGTATTCACCAAACTTGGCTCCTTCCGACTACCATTTGTTTTCATCGATGGGACACGCATTAGCTGAGCAGCACATCGAATCCTACGATGAGGTCAAAAATTGGGTGACTTTTTGCTTTGCTTCAAAAGACGAACAATTTTATTGGCGTGGAATCCATAAATTGCCTGAAAGATGGGAAAAATGTGAAGCTAGCAATGGCCTATACTTTGAATAAAATTTTTTTTATTTTTATTTTCACTTCATACCGGTACACCTACCAAGTTTTGATACAAAGAAGTGTAGACTAGCATCTGGTAACTCCGAAGAGTTCTTCACTGCTAGCCTGGCATACATACCAAAACTCAGACGAACAGTGAGAGCAGTCATTAAGAGCTACAAACTTATAAGTCTGACTTGTTTCAAGATGGTGAGAATGGTTGAAAACTGCTTTGCGAGTGCATCCTCTGTCTGAGATATAACATGCTTACCAATGCGGAAGATCTTGCGAGAGTCTGCTTCAAAATCCGGTAGGCAGAATGGAAGGCGCACTCGACAAGAAGGCATACGCGTTGAGCATTTTCATCGACATTGAGATGTCTTCGACTATGCACCGTTATGTATGTTACACAGGGTGAGTTTTTTAACTTGAGACATACAAATTACTCGAAAAATACGCGATATCACGAAAAATGTTTCAGACAAAAGTCACAAGGTTCTGAAGGGGACATAAGGTGGTGACCACGAGTTTGAACTTGAGACCCATTTTCAAGGTCAAACGAAGGTCACTTTTGACTTTTCAAATGATAATTCCTGATTTTCATCGTTCAGTCGTATTCCTCAATGGGGCACACGATTTTGTCTCAAAGGTCTTATTCATTCAGTGCTAAAAACCACTGCACTGGCACGCCTAAATCATTAATCGGTTTCCAACGTTAGGCTGGTAGAAGGTCGAGATTTGTTTTGAGGAAGTCATTATTGCCTCGAGTGAATTTAAAACTCAAAAAAATTTCAGATAGAGACAAATTGTCCTAAACTTATCTGAGAGTGTATGATGTGCACTCGGCCCTTTTTTTCTACTTGAACGGAACTGCGCTTCATTTAGAAGTTCGATATTTGTTTCGAGGAACTGGTTGTTATTAGTAACGTTTTCCAAATTAATAATGCAAGCTATTTCAATTCAAGAGAAAATTGAAATGATATTGATTTATGGAGAAAGTGGAAGGAACATCGATGGCGCTTCCCAGACCAGATACGATCGGGCGCTTCCTTTTGTCGGGTCATCTAACAATTCACTGGTGAAGTAATTGTGCAACCAAAGAATGGAAATCGGTCAAATAGGGTGGCTGTTGAGGACAATGAAATAGCAGTGTTAGCTGCCGTTGCACACGATCCTCACATTAGCACTCGCCAAATAAGTCGTGAATCAGGAATTTCTCAAACGACTGTCTGTAAGATATTACATCGGCATAAATACCATCCTTATCATGCTTCAATGCATCAAGAACTTTCTATTGAGGATTTTCGCAACCGGGTTTCCTTTTGTCAATGGGCACTTCAGCAAATTGATTGAGACCCCCTTTTCTACGCCAAGGTGTTATTCTCTGATGAGTCGCCTTTCACCAATCACGGTACGGTCAATCGACATAATATGCATTACTGGGCTACCGAAAACCCTTTTTGGTTCCGACAAGTTGAACGCCAGAACCCTTGGAATGTTAATGTTTGGGCGGGAATTATTGGGGATAAATTGATAGGTCCATATTTTATTGAAGGCAACTTGAGTGGCAAAAAGTATGCAAATCAACGATCAACGATGGATCGGACGAGGGTGTCCGAGGCAATGGCCTGCTAGATCACCTGATCTTCCGTCACTTGATTTCTTCTTGTGGGGCTACTTAAAAAGTGAGGTTTACAGAAAAAAGCCAAAAACACGTGAGGACATGAAAAGACGAATAACTGAAGCTTGCCGGAAAATTACGCCAGAAATACTTCTCAGTTCTGTTGTTCTATTGAAGTAAATGGTCACATTATCGAACATTTGATGAAATAGTCTCGGGAAATAAACGTCAAAATGGGAAGAATTCAATGATTCAACAGTGGGAGGCTAGGGGACCTACTCTAATTAATCACCCCGAAGGAAACAAAATACTGCTACGTCCACGTCGTTGTTTCTGAGTTATGCTAAACGCAGTATGTAAAAACAAGTGACAAACCTATAAGCAATACGACTGAGCAATGAAAATCAGGAATCATCATTTGAAAAATCAAAAGTGATCTTCGTTTGACCTTGAAAATGGGGCTCAAGGTCAAACTCGTGGTAACCATCTTATGTCCCCTTCAGAACCTTGTGACTTTTGCCTAAAACATTTTTCGCGATATCGCGTATTTTTCGAGTAATTTGGATGCCTCAAGTTAAGAAACTCACCCTGTATACTGCCCAGCAAGGCATACACCTACAGAGGAAGATTTCATCGGCCTTCCAGACAACAACTTTGTCATTGGAAGTGACCTCAATTCTAAACATACCTACTGGTGGTCGAGACTAACAACGACAAAAGGCAGGAGGCCTTACAAAGCGGGTCGGCATTATAACTGCGATTTTATCTCGACTGGATCGCCATCTGACCCAGCGAAAATACCCGACCTAATAGATCGAAAGAAACGATGATCTGTGGTCGGATCACACGCCCGTTATTCCAACTGTCAACGGCTTGTCATTAGAACAAAAGACTAAAATACAAATGAACGAACTGGTGTAAATTTAAGGAACTTCTCGAACAATTTATTAATCTTGCGTCTCCACTAGTCACAATTAGCAATATTGATACCGAGTTGGAACAATTCATTGCCGATATATTGTACAACAGGCAGCGGAAAATATCACACCGAGTAATCAACAAAAGAAACAAGGATCGGTAATATATTCTACAGAAATTAGGGAACTTATATTAGAAAAGAGAAGAGCTCGCAGGAAATGGCAAATGACAAGATATCCTGGCAATAAAGCTACATTCAATAGACTAAATAACCAACTTTAGGAATGTAGCAGTGTTTTTAAAAACAGATCTCTTAGCAAATACCTCTGTAACTTATCTGCTGACAATGCCACAGACTACTCACTTTTGAGGGCTGCAAGATCCCCCATCAGATAGAATTGGATCGGCGACCCAAAAGAAAAGTCCCAACCTTTTTCGGAGCCCCCGACAAATGTGTTTAAACCTTTCCCACCTAGGGTGGTAGACGAAAGTCTTGAATACTTACATAAAGAAGATGAAGACACAATCCCTTATGTTGCGCTGAAAAGATTTGAAAAACTGCTCCTTAAAAGACTATATTGAATCATAGAGCAAAGAAGGCTTATTCCCACCCATCAGTTTGGGTTTAGAAGTAGGTACCTGACAATACACCAGCTTCATCGTAAAACTAATGTTATAGAAAATGCACTTCAAAAGAAACAAGTTTGTTCTACAATATTTCTGGACTAAGAGAAATACAAGCTGTTCCACAGAGAAGCGTTCTGTGACCCACCCTGTAATTATAATATGATTGCCACATTCGCCGAGGACACTGCTCTTCTATAAACTGATGGATGCGTGGTTAAAGCAACAGAAAAACTACAAAATTCCGACGAGATATGTGATTCGACGCGACGATGGCGAATTAAACATACTGAGTCAAAGTCCACACAATAAATAACCAAGTAGTTCCTTATTCACAGCTAAGTATCTACATAGGTATGAATCTGTAAAACAGAATATGTAAAAAAGAAATTAAAAAAGTTTAATACCAGACATAGAAAACTTTATTGGTTGTTGGCATATAATTCAGATATGTCCACTAAAAATTAAATTTTATTATATAACCAGATACTAAAACCTGTTTGGACGTATGGCATCCAACTATGGGGTTGGAAACAAAGTCCTTCGAGGGATAGTAAATGCCCCATGGTACATTAGAAATAATGACTTATATGGAGACTTGCAGATTGATTCTGTTGCCGATGTTATCAAAAGGTAAGCAACTCGTCATAACGAGCGTTTGCAGATGCATATCAATCCTGAAGAGGAAGACGTCTTAAATGTACGAAATAATATTCGTGGATTAAAAAGAACGAAACTTCACGGACTTTTAATTTAAATATTATGAGATCCGGTATATCAATTAGAATACCTTCTCAAACACAACTTAATGTTGGAGAAAAAAATCATTTGTCAATCTCTCTTTGATTGCTCATGATATGGAGGTGGTTTAAGTGCGGTTAGAGTCCTACACTACCTGAATAAAAACGTCATAAATCAAAAGGAAGCATTTAAAATTTAAAATATTTATATTTATTCTACCTGAAACAGAGAAAAAAAACGTCAGGTTTTAACTAAAACGATCTACTGCTGTTATTAAGAGTTCAATCAGAGACTTAATATAGGGCTTTCCAATAGGGACTTGACAACTTTGAATTTAATTTGTGAACGCACTCTTTCACTAATCATCAAACTGTCACTGTCAATTTATTCAGTAAACTCAACATTTTCATCATGGCAAAGTACACTAACGAGCAACGTCTGCAAATTACAAAATTTTTCTACAGATATTCGGAGTCGGTGACTGCAACTTTAAGAGCTTTAACTCCAATTTTCGGTCGTAATTCTCGCCCTAGTAGACAGGCAATAACAAGTTTAGTACAAAAATTTGAGTCTACTTATTCGTTGTGTGATGTTGCCGTACCAGTGAGATAACGGGTTGGTCGAAGTGTCGAAATTATCGCTGCCGTTCAGACGTCCGTAGCAAACGATCCCAATCCGTCAATTCCACGCCGTTCTCAAGAATTGGGCATCGCTCAGACCACATTATGGCGTATTTTGCGTAAGGATCTTGGTTTACACCTATACAAGATCAAGCTGACTCAAGAATTGAAGCCGATGGACCATTTAAAGCGACGTACGCTCTCCGATTGGGTTCTGGAGAAGATGCGCCAAGATGATGAATTTCATCGCAATATCATCTTCAGGGACGAAGCTCATTTTTGGTTAAATGGTCGGGTGAAAACCCACATGTGCTTCATGAATCACCACTTTATCCACAAAAAATAACTGTTTGCATGCCGGCGGCGTTATTGGTCACGTTACTGTGAATGGTCAGCGTTATCGCGCCATGATCACCGATTATTTTTGGCCCGAATTGGAAGATATGGACTTGGACAACATATGGATTCAATAGGATGGTGCCACAAGCCACACAGCACACGCTACAATCGATTTATTGAAGAGTAAGTATGGGGGGCTACGTTAAGTCATTGGCTTATGCCAACACGCCGACGACGTTGGAAGAGTTCAAAGCCAACATTGAACACGAAATAGCGGCCTTTTCGACCGAAATGTGTGGCCGAATCGTTGAAAATTGGGTCCAACGAATTGACTCGACGAAGTCGAGTTCCATTCATAAATATTTGATTGCACTTCAAGCCAATAATAAAGTTTTTGAAATATCTCAAATGGTTTGCTTTTTATTTAAAAAAAAACTTGTCAAGTCGTTATTGGAAATATATTAATTTTTAATACATTTTATCCTACTTTTAAACTTTAAAATCACTCTCCTGAAAAAGCATGGTTTCTGAGATATGTTGTTGTTTGTGAAACGAATCGAATAATAATAATAAGCAATAGAACGCTATACTCCTGAAGATAGCGAATATGTTTTTGATGAACAATTTGTCAGTGATTTTGGAGCAATGTACAATACAATTCCGTTTTTCTGGCTGCCCGACTGAAACTGGTTTTACGGTGTGGCGTTTAGCCACATGACTTTTAGACATTAGGGCAGCAGAATTGTTCAAAGTTACTTCAAACCAGCCAGACGTCTTTTTCTTGCTCTCCCTATTCGCCTGTTTAATTTTCCAGTACTTTCCGGTGCTAGAATTCATTTTTTTTATTTCTTTTATCTGCTGACAGTTTTCAGTGTAGAGCCCCTGTCTCTAGCAAATTGCAACAAAATAATAAAAAAAAAAAATACAATCAATAATTGCGACCTATATTTATACCCTCACTAACCTACATAACTAATTTATTAACACGAACGTGTGTTTAGTGCAACATCCCCCATTCCAAATTGTAATCATATCTTGCAGGATTGATACTAGGTGGAGTGAAAAGTAACCTCCTTGTCAGCCAGAATGCGCTGCTATTGCAAAAAAAGGTTTTGTCCGTTCATATTTAGGCAGACATGCCAAATTTCAGTGCGATACTGTCTTTAGTTTTGTTTTTACAGCTGATTGTTGTTGACGTTTTTGGCATCATGTTGATTAGAGACAAAAACGATTTTCGTTCTCTCATAAAACATTACTTTTTGAGAGGCAAAACGGCGAAGCAAATAAAAGAAAAGTTTGATAAATATGCTCCGTCAGATTACACAGTCAAATATTGGTTTTGAGAGTTTCGTGGTGGCCGCAACTTCCGCAGCGGCAGGCCCTCCGGGTTACAGAGGAAAATGTCAAAAAAATACATGAAATGGTGTTGGCTGACCGGAAAGTAAAGGTGCACGAGCTAGCAGATACCACAAAGACTAGAACTGAGCGTACACGCCATATTTTGGGCAATATTCTGCATATGAAAGAGCTATCCTGCCGCTGGGTGCCGCGCATACTCACTCCTGACCAAAAACACGAACACGAGAGCACTTCGAAAGAGTGTTTGGACTTGCTGATGCAGAATCGGGCAGACTTTTGGCGTCGATTGGTAACTGTTAAACACTAGAGAACAGAATAAGTGCCCGGCAATGGATTGAAGCCGGCATGAGTGCTCCGAAGCGGTCGAGGGTTATGGCGTCGGTTTTCTGGGATTGTCATGGCATACTCTTCATGGACTACCTCGAAAAAGGAAAAACCATCAACAGCGGGTATTACTGTGCATTATTGGAGCGATTGAAGGCTGAAATCGCTGCAAAACAGCCTCACATGAAGCGAAAAAAAAATTTGGTTTTTGCAAGACAATGCACCGGCGCACAAGAGCATCGCAACCACGGCTAAAATTAATGACTTACGGCTTCGGTTGCTGTAGTATGCACCGCATTCGCCCGATTTGGCTCCCTCGGACTAATATTTCTTCCCAAACCTCAAAAGTTGGCTCATCAATAAAAAATTCAGCTCACGCGAGGAAATCATCGACGCCACGGAGGAGTATTTTGCAGACCTTCCGGAAAATTATAAGAAACATTTAAAAAAATTTTTTTTTTCATTCCCAAGGAGGTTACTTTTCACCCCACCTAGTAATTGTACAATAGAATCGATGGCAGCAATGCTGACTGGCTAGCTTGCAAGGGCATCTGTGGAAAGACTTTCATGTCGCTTGGGTCAAGTTAAACAAAAGAAATACGGTGTTTATCGGAGAATTCTTCCATGACCTCTTTTTGTTTTGTGATGAATGCAAGAGTATCTTATTTTTGCATATGCTTTTGGCAATAAAATGCTTTAGCGATTCCAATGACTATTGAAATCAGTATCAAAAGTGTTAAAGAGTTACGTCACTCAGTCCAGACCTCAGCCGATCTTATAAAATCCAAAGCAATGTACATGGATAAACAAATTAGAAATCTCATCGAGTTAGACTCTATGAGATCCAGGAATAATGAAACGCCCTTAAGTCATCTCGATCAAATATTGAGTGGTATCAAAGTTATCTTTTCTGTTCAGGTTAAATCCAAGAAAGAAACGTGCGAATTGATTACATTTTCATTCATTTCCGGTCCTCGTTAAACAATCAACTTTCTCCTAAACAATCTGATCCTATGCTCGAAGTTTTCTTTCAATAAAATGAACAATGTTGGTAGCTTGTAACCACTCCAAACACACGAGGGATCAAGTCGCAGTACGTTCATCACCAACTTTCCGTATCATCTGCGGACGGTCCAATTTAATAATTGCTGTAAAGTTTCTTCCAACTTGACAACAGAGAACACATCTATGGCAACTCCTTCTGTTGCCGCTCCATGGAAGCCTATCAATCATTTTAATTCAACGTAGATACCTCTCGAATGGCACCGAAGACTAAACAAGCTTATTACCAAGAATCAATTGTTCACTATACTTCTTATCAAAAGTGCTGATATCGATTGGATTTAGAATTTCTTTTAAAAGAAAAATTGCATTACCATTAGCAACTTCAACTTGCTTCCAACATCTCACCAAGCAATGTACATCGGTACCTCATTTTTCTTCCTCGCTAAGTTTTCTTCGCGCCTACGCTGTATGGAAACATTTTGAGGGTACACAAATGCCTTGAGCGCGTGCTCATTATAAAAAAAAAAAAAAAAAAACAGAAGCATGCGCTGCTTCAAACTTAATATGAATGGTTATTCCATAATCCAGCCAGCAACAATTTCAATTTTAAAAAGATGTGTGTCTGCAAATGGTTGAAAAATACGATTAAAATGGCAGGATAAAGTCAATCAGTCCGTCTTAACTGAGCCAGCTAATAAGTCAGCAAGTAAATCTAAATTGCCAAGATCCACCTCCTTTTCCCATAACTAACATTTTTTCCTAATTTTAAACCCTCCACTCATACTCCAACTGCCTTAATTCCACCTTAACCAAACCACAACGTCAACGTGTCTCTTTTGATGTAATCCCTACCACTCAGACTGCCACCACTCCAAGTTATGTATTCAAGTTTCATTAGTTCTCACATTTTAAGCCCCACTTCGGAAATCCTATTTTTTTTTCGCCATCAAAGTCCTCTTCTTTAATCACTCTGTCTTCTATTGACCCACTTTTACCACCCACTGTTGAGTTACCGAAGCAAACTACTGATACTACTGAGTTTCGCTATGAGAATATACGTCTATATATCAACTATGATCATGATAAATCCGACTGCTACGAGGGTAAAACAAAAACAAGCATCATAGTTTCCATCCAGCAGAAAGGCCTCCCTACCAATGTTACCAGTCTCAGGAAACTTTATATAAAGAATCATGAAATTTTCAGTACACCTCCCCAAAAAGTTGCAGGCGATCTTGCCGCTCTTCGCCACTATGTACACCTATCGAACCTAAAAAGTCATGCAAAACCCTTCTGATCTTCTATTCCCAGAACGTAAGAGGAAAGCGTTCTAAAACCCACACCGTTTTGCGTCAATTTTATGATCTCTCATTTGATATCTACACTCTGACTGAACTCTACAACTCTCTACCTGAATAATTTTCAAACCAATCTTATAAATGACTCCAAGTCCTAAGTAAGACCGATGGTTATCCTTCCTCCCTAGCTTTCTAAATCAAATCTTCAAGTGAAACTCCAACTTTTTTACTTCATTTTTCAAACAATCATTTGCCAACAACTCCTTCGTACCGGATCCAATTTCTTCGATGACCTTAAAAATTTCTCCGTTGGTCCCATTCTCACTGAAAATTTCGATCCTGCAGTTATTGAAGAAAAGTTATTAAAACTTAAAGATGAATTTCTACCTGGCCCTGATTTATGGTCTCCCTGGTGTTTTTTTTTTTTCTTTAAATGCTCTTTCAATCTGTCTCTACAACTTTCCTACATATTTCGTCTGTCTCTTAAACAAGGAAAATTTCCGTAGTTTCGGAAGACCTCTTTAATAATCTCGATACACAAAAAGCACTTCGTATGAAGCCTTAAGCTTCAAATGCAAGCCCTCTTTAACCTTACTTGCCTATTTAGGACCACCAATATGAATTCGTAAGAAGAACGTAGGAATATTGCTGACAATCTTTTCATTCATCTACTCCTCTCAGGTTCCACTGACTGAGCATCCCTTCTCAACTTAATTTCCTTCAACATCAACCCACGTTATCTACATTGTCCTCATCTCTTTCTTCTATTTACCGGTCCACTGCACCTCTTATCACTCCAACAAACCAGTCTCCGAAAAGTCAACTCAAACCTTTCTGTCTGAGCACTCCTCGTCCCAAACAAAATCTCCCATCATTCCCTTGGTTAAGTTAGATTAAGCTTGTGTTAGGCCTCAGTCCCCACCAAAATTGTTCACGAGACCTACAAGCCTTTAAAAGTGGGCAATTTTGTATAAAAACTAGGCATGAGTAACAAGGCTTATTTTCACCTATGTGGATACGTGAACAAACAAAACTTGCGATTCTGGAGCACTGAATATCCTTGAGTAGTCCACTTTTCATTTTTCCTTTAGAACGGCCAAACGGTCACTGTGGATACTGAGCGCTAAAGAACCATGATCAATGAATCTTTTATCCCTCGATTAGATGAATTCTGACTGGAGGATATATGGTTCCAGCAGGACTGAGCAACGGCGCCAAACCGACATTCTAACGCAGGGTCATACAATATGGCCCACTTTGTATTGGACAATATAAATTTACACATAGGTGCTCTTGGGTATAGTAAGAGATGAATATCCGGATCAAAACTAAACTCGCCACAATATTGGGGCTGCATTTCGAGCAGGTATACATTAGCCAATTCTGATGCCACTGGAGGGGTGTTTTCGAATATCTCTCAGCCTAAGAAGAAATATAATAAACTGCATGCCGAGCATTTTATTGTTCGGTCGGCCACGATTTGAAATGTTCACACGCACAAGTGCTGGTTTTTTTTTTCCAAAAAGTTGATATTGCCACCGAACTTTCAGTTAGTAAGTGAAAATTGATTGTAAGACCATGGTGTAGATCTAGCATATCTCGTTGTACGAGAGAAGTTGCTACATCAGTTTTAAGATATAGCAATACCGGTGTAGATACGTCAAATCTGACATCAGCATTGTAAAGTTTGATATTTTTAATGGTACATGTGCTCAGAACGTTTTTGTCCTACGAGTGCTTCATGAGTTTCTCACAGATACTTGAAAAATTCGAAAAAATCCTCTCAGCCAAAAGATTGAATTAAATCCTAGACATTGACGTGGATTAACTCAACAACCCAGCAACACAGCTAGCTTTGACTTTTAGTGACGAAACACCATCTCAGGCCACTCGCTGGTTTCCCGAATTCAATCGTGGATGTCGTTCGTTGCGGGGAAAATTTCATGAAGGTCGTACAAAATCGGTTATTGTTTCAGAAAACATTGATGCTGTACTGGAACGGATATTACAAGATCGTCATGTGACTTACCATAAAATTGAGTATGCTTGGACATTAGTTCTACTCACATACATCAAAGACAATCGCTCAAAACAAGCTCATGTCTATTGCTCCAAAGAAATGTAAAAATTCAATTGCGGTGCATGGATCTATGCACATGAGCCTGAAACTGAACAGCAGTCGACTGTTCATACAGGTTCAAACAAGTGAGCAATCAAAACATCGAATTGAAGGGTCATTCGCCCAACTTTGGCATGCAATGAACTCTTTTTATGCCCGCACATCAAAGATAAGGTGCATGGTGAACGGTTAATGATGCATAAAGAAGCAGTTGATGCAGTAAAAACGCACGTTTTGGAGTTACATCGATCGGAGTGGAAAAAGTGTTTCAAAAATTGGTTCATGAAGAGTATTTTGAAGAACAATAAGGCAATTTCCGATGATAGATATTTTTTTTACTTGTTTTTCTCAAAATTTAAGTGGTAACCTACATATTTATATCGTTCTAAGGCGTCTATATTCTATTAATACTTGTCGAACCATAAGCGACAAGATGTCCAAATTCTATCACTGATTTAAATAGTTCATGTGGCATACAGCCTAACCAATTACTTACTTTCTTAAATGGGGCAGCAGTCCGGGTAGACCTGGACTTTAACCAATAACCCTATCCCGGACGCGCTAGAACCAGCCAAATGCCACTCGTTGCGCACTTCAAATTGGTTGTGGTCTCCTTTCCGCCACTTACGACGAAGTCTTCCGTTACAGAATTGTCCTACATTATAGGAATGAAAGATACTTCAGGACGGAGAGTTGATAATAATAAATAACTCTACATGTCCTACTCATCTCAGGTAAATCTTGCGTATTCTGCTGACCATCACCACCCTTATACTTCAAAGGGTGTGAGCAAGCAGGGAACTAAAAATAAGCCAAACTATGTTGCGTCCAAAACGACCAAGCTTATCTTCTTTCTGTACTTACTTAACGGGCTACTGACACGTGAAGAGTCTCTGCCTGAGACATTGCAGTTTTCCTTCGTCTGTGATCCCGAGCACTCTGCTTCCAGTTATCCAGCTATTGCGCTTGGTCTTTAAAACGAAGTTTCGGCCTTCTTTGCCGTCTCGAACCTGGGAGCTGGAAATCGAAGATCTTCTTAGCTGGAGCATTATTGTCTATTCGCTCGACGTTGCCGAGGCAATGAAGCCAACGTTGGCTTTCTGGACTACATTCACATCTTAATAAAACTCATAGATTTCGCGATTGTATCTTCTTCTCCATTCGCTCTCCTCATACACAGAACCAAAACTCCTTTGAAGAATTTTCTTTCGAAGGAGCCCAGTGTCTGTTCTCACTCCCTGTTTATCCTACAGCGCTTGGCACCATACAGCAGAACTGGATTCTTCGAGTTAGAAGTTTTGGGCCCAAATGTTTTGCCAGAACGAAGTCGCAATGGTTTCCTAGGGTAATTCTTTGTTGGATCTCCACTAATTCGTCCACTCCACTCATTCGTCTTCTCCAATGTAGGTGAACTCCTTAACTACCTCGAAATTATTGCTATCAATAGTGACGTTTTGTCCTAGCCGGTGAACAGATGGTGGTTTGTTTGTTGATAACAGGTACTTACGCTTGTCCTCGTTTACTTCAAGGCCAACAAACATCGCGTGTTCTTTAATCGCCGTGAAAGCATCTATCAAGGCATGCTAGGAATGTAACTTAAAAAACCCTGTTGAAGATAGTGTCTTTTGTGTTGACATTTGCCCTGCGCATTATCTGCTCCGGAACGATATTACAGAAGTTACATGATAGCACATCTGTTTGCCGAAATTAAGAATTCCAAATTGCATACATCTGAATTAGTTTTGCTTAAATCTTGAATTCAGGCCGGAAGCCACACAAGTACTATGCCGAATAGTACGTTTAGCAGTAGATTCTTTCTATGCAGGATCTTCTTCTCCCGACTTGATACTCTTCTTTCGCTGCCAGTGTTTTGCTTTTCAGCGTTTCTTATGTGCATCTTCTGTTACCTTTTTCCGGTATACGCATTGATCACTATTTCCCTACAGTGGTTTCAGCTACCTCCTTAATGATTTCGCGGTTCTGGAACCCCTCACTGTTGGCATTTTTGGTGGGTGACTGCACAATGGAGAGTTTCTCACTCAAGTGCTGTCTGCAGACTCTGGCTACTCCAGGTGTTTACCTAGGCGTCCAACGTCAACTTTCTTCTTCCGGGTAACTTGCAGCTTCTTCTCGTTGGGCAGTCGAGGTCTTAATTTAGCCGTAACAAGAAAATGGTCGGAGTAGACGTCTGACACTGGGAATATCTGCACATAGTCGATTGCGGTTCGACCATCTGGAGGTCGCCAGTTTGCTGTATGGAACCTTAGTCTTTGAAACTAGTGCTACTTATCACAATATAACAAGCTGTGCTTACACCAACTGACCCGCCAAAGATGTTTTGCTTTACCACTTTAGCATTAAAGTCACCGAGCACATCATACCCCGGACACTCTCCATCCAAAAGATCATTAAACTCCTCCTTGATAGGGTCTTCAGCTTCGTCGGTAGCACCTGAGGTGTTTATGGTAGTGTTCGTACATTCCAGGTACACACTCTCAAATCGTCCATTGACGTTCCGGGTCTTGTTGCTTTTTGAAGAGATTCATTATCCGAACCTGGATATGTCTTTCTCATAATAAATTTTTTTTGACATGATCGGGAAGTTACCCCAACCGCCCAACCCCCAACCTGAAGGACCAGGCCCTTGTTTTGGCCTTAGGATAGCAGGCTCGATATTCGTCACCCAACGGTCACCAATGTGGAGGTATGAGTGAAAGTTAGTAGCGAGTGGATAAAAGAGAACGCTTCTGTATTCATAACATCGCATCACAACCCTTTAACTAGGAGACGCACTTAATATGCTTTTAGAAACCTTGTGAGCCTTTGCGACTTGAAACCCATACAAGACCCAGAAAACTTATTGTCTTTGTGCAATCAGTGACGGCCTTACCGTAGCGTCTGCACGGGAGGTCCGCAAGCATTGGTTGTCAGACCTCTCCTTTGCGACGTAATTTATGATGAAGTTCTAGAACTAACCCCGCCCGAAGTAGTGAAGATGATCGGATTCGCTGACGACATTGCCGTGAGGATCAGGGATTAGTTGGAATCTGCCGGTCTGGAGTTATCTGACCACAGGACTAAGACTGTCCTAATAACCAGCTGCAAGACCGTAGTGTATGCGAAATCAAGCAATAAGTTCAAAGGAATTCCTAGAATTTCTGGGATAATGATCAATAACAGGCTGCGTTTTAAGGTCCTCGTCAAGTATGCCAGCAAAAAAGCACAGTTAATACAGGTAGAGCTCTACTGGATGCTTCAGAATATCAGTTTCCCTGTGTGTGCCCAGAGGATTCTGCTGGCCAGAATAGTCATTTCGGTCCTCCTATACTTAGTATGGTCGGCTGCACAAGCGGTAAAAGAGTTAAAAAGTAAACCTTTATCAGCGTACAGACTCTGAGCTATCAGGATTGTCAGCGGCTTTCGAACAATCTCGTTTGAAGCAGCCTATGTCTTGCAATTCCTGTCGACATCCTTGAGAAGGTGATGGAGAGGATCTCACTTTGGCGAACATCAAAACCGGAATCAGAAAGCAAGTGCAATATCGGCAGCAATGTGGCAAACCAGGTAGGACAGCTTCACACAGGTCAGGTGGGCCAACAAGCTAAATCCCGTCATCAAATCATTGGTTAGGGCCATATGAGGGGACCTTAATTGCCACTGTCCAATCACGTCGGCTATCTGAAACATTATCTCTACAGATTTGTGCATGATGATTCGCTGCTATCTCCGGATTCCCAAAATCAGTAAGAAGACCTCGTAGGTTACATTTAAAATACGTATTCAGAGCAAGGTGAATCTTTGAGTATAATTAGTAATCAGTCCATCAAAGTAATACCTAATAGAAGCCCCATGGGTAAATAGTTGAAGTGGTGTGCAGAAATGATGTTTAGCATGAAGCGAGGTCCAGGAAAATCATAAGCTTCAAATCGTGCATCCTACCAGCATGGACTACTAATGCTTTATGAAGAAAAAATAGTGATGACGTACAAATTTCCTTACATAATCCCAATGGCATCAGTCAACTTCAGTAATCTAACGATCTTTTAAGACACTATGTCTCTGATGTTAGCCAGTGAGATTTGCACAATTCTCGTTATGTCAAAGAAACCATACGTTCAGACTCAATCATTGTTCACGCTTTCGATCGGCTATATAGCTTCACGTTAGTTGTCTGCTGCAACAGCTTTAATCGATTGCAACCTAGATATCGCTTATCCGACCTCATTTTGGTCAGATGTGCAGAGCTGCTATTGATCCTTGTACATAAAATGGAGAACTGGGGTAATATCTTAAAATCTCCGTCTGAACTCCCCAGCTACTCGGATTGGCGAACATCACCATTGATAGCAACAATTTTGAGGTATCTAAGGATACCTAGGAAACCGTAGCTACTTTGGTCTGGCAAAACAATTAAGTTCAAACTCCTAACACAAAGGGCGTATGTTTTACAAAGCCCTTATCCTGCCAGTTCTGCTGTATGGCGCCGAGTGCTGGACGATAAACAGGAAAAGGGAACTGATACTAAGCTACTTCAAAAGAAAAATTCTCCGACTGATTTGTAGTAATATGTGCTAGGATGACGAATGGACAAGGAGGTACAACCATGAACTCTATGAGCTGCATCTAGGCCACATAGAGCGAATGGATAAAAATGCTCCAGCTAAGAGGATCTTCGAATCCCATCACCAGGTTCGAGACGACAAGGAAGGTCGAACTTCCGTTTTAAAGACCAAGCCATGCAGATGCCAGATACACGGGAAACTCCATATTCACACTATAGTGGCTAGATCTGCTCTGGAGCGCTGATGTTTTTAGAAATTGTCGAAGCAGATATTTTTGCTTACTGAGGTGGGAAACCTCTCAAATATATACACTAACCACGATTATTGGAACGCGGTCCCCCATTTACAGTGTGAAACGACAGACCACATGAAGATGAAGAGACTCGTACAAAGACGACTATTACTATGGCCTAGCCTAAGGCATATTGGAGTCTTTCACAATATATCGGCATCAAACTCAATTGCATGCTGTTCGCAAAAATAAGGACCCCCTTTCCAAGAAGACCTGTTAACAGCTTGTCATGTGATAGAGAGCAATTTGTATAAAAGATGAAACTATCAGAAAAATCGATGTTACCCTTCCTTGCTATGCAATTTGAAGTTTATAACGGTAATGCTTTTAAATTCTCGAATTAAATTCCAATCAAATAGCACTTTTGGGAATTTATCTCAATTTGTGTCACTGATTAGGAAAAATTGGCCAGCATATTTTCTCCCCACTACTCACCCCACTCATACATTAAACTCTGAAGAACTAGTTAACATTTTGTTTACTATCTCGTTAGTCTAATACCTCGATTCTAATTGAAACCATCCCTCATAATCGTATGACATGCCCAGCAGGGCTCAACATCTTTTCCATTCTCGATAAAATTTATTTGAGCTTCTCACACAACAATACCCGTAGATCCATGAAATCATGTGAAACCATAGAACGCTAATCTGAAACAAAAGAAACCATCATCCTTCGCCTTCGTGTCGGTTGTGCCTGTTGGAAGCATCCCATCTATCAGCACCCAGAGGGTGATGTATGAACATCGACTATTGCACCACATACTCGTATCAAGGGCAAAGGCTCGATTCCGATCACTTAATTGCCGGCGAAGCAATTAAACTGAAATCTCCCGGTCTCTTAAGGTGCGTGTGTGTGGATCTGTATATCTCGTTTGTTGGTCCAGAATTCAGATATTGTGCGGATACATGTGTATGCCGCCTTTGGGATCTTGACAAACGGCTGACATTCATCAGCGTCAGTAACAGAATGCAAGAGCAGCAGCAGCTACAGTACTCCTTCGTTTGATAATACTCTCCAGATGTTGAAGTAGGGTGGCTGATGCAGTCTTTGGCTTGTGTATCTACAGATACCACGACCACTTCGGATGTGGTGCAGGGGGTAATAGCTCATTCTCAACAATCTAAAAAGAACACCCCCGCTTTCGGTCAACTGCTGGTTGGGAGCAATGATGCTGCTTTGATAGTTGCTTTGGTTATATATGTTGTTGATGATGGCGATGATGTTGATGATGGCAGAGTTCACCTCTTCCAGATCTTCCAAAGATTCCCGGCTACTGAGTGCTCTTTGGTGCTGGCGAATCTTTAACACTACAAATCGGTTGTCTGTTGATCCATGCCAGTGATGATGACGATGCTATCTGAATAAAGTTTGAGACTCAGACTGAGCAAGAGGATCTGCATTTAGATTCGACTCATCGATGTCAAATTAAGGCAATGAAAAGCGAATTGATGTTTATCGCTACGGCTTTGAAGATACTTGTGGTGAGTGCGAGGGATTTGTTTATAAAAGACGACTTTGTGGATGCATATGGTCGGTGTTTTGTATTGAATTGGATTGTTTATCGGAAAATTCATTCCAGTTGGCGATTGATCCTTTCTTGGATGTTTATTAGTTTACACTTGTGTCAGAAGTGGCGCCCGCACACGTGTAACCTTGAAGAGGCACAATCTAAGATGAATGCACTCGCAGTCTTAAAACAAACAGAATATTTGTAAAAAATTTACTAGAGAGTCTAGACTTACCAACCTTTGACCAAGAAACTTCAATTGATGCATTTCTTGGCACAAAGTACATCAGTTTGTTTTACTTTTTCAATCTTAAGGTCTGTGAGTGGACTGAAGTACTTTCAAATACCCACATCCTTTAGGTTTCGGATTAATCCACCTTCAGGTTGGATTAAACTTTCATATAATGAGACTTAAACTTATCTTATACTTCCCTTCACCAAAAGTTCAATTTTTTTTGAGCAGATACTTCTTCACTTCGCCCTACTTCTACTTGTAATCTGCTCCTCTAGCTTGCTTCGTTTTTCCAAGCTTGCCCTACAAACGGCTTAATTTAGTAAGTTCAAGTATGGTAGGGACTAGTATCCACTCTGATAGTTAGTCTTACTCCACATCTCTTTTGGTAGCATCTGAGAATTACCTTAGCCAAGCAGTCATACCCGATGGAACAACCAAGCGGCATCTATATCACTTTTAATTTAGTAGGTACGCCGGTTTATATTATTTTGAAAAAGGGAAGAGATGACCATTATTCATCGCGAAGCGTGGCAGGAATAGCGTAGGATTCTGCTTAAAGACCAAACATGGATACTACAGGTAAAAACATAAGTTATTACTCCAGAGAGAAACCTACCTACCGAAAGGAATTCCCTCCCAGATATCAATTGATTGAAATCCTCGATGATCTGAGCTATCTCCAGATCAAACGTGAGGCCCATAGCATCTGACTTCCGTTTCGAGGAACTAGTGAATAACCAGCTCACTTTGGTTGATGTTATTGATATTGAAGAGCTAGAGAAGGAACCTCGCATAAAAAAACAAATTCCCGTGGCTTCTTCTCGTGGAGCGAAAGGGAGGATAACATATTGAAGGACCTAATTGGAGTGATAAGATAAATGTGGCAACAAGCAGGAGCACATCCAGCGAGAAAAAAAATTTGAAAATGACTAAGTCTTCTACCTCCTCTACAACATCCGTACAAGATAAACGGAAGAAATAAGTTTGCAACTCGTTAAACCCTACCGGTGGGGTAACACGATCATTGAAAAAGGGAACCTCGATCTTCCTTCCTCACCAACCTTTCAAGCGAAAAGGAGTTGAAGACTGTGAAAACGAAGAACATAAAGAATAAGTAAAGTACAACGGAAGAAAAGGGTACAATACCGTCGAAAGTCAGGGAAGGTCCTTTTCATCCAAGGCGAAACCTGAGGCGATCGTTGTTCTGCCAGCCCATGGAAAGAAGTAAGTCCTTGGGCTGATGAAAAAGGTAGACGTGGAGAGTCTGGGCACTGATATCAAAATTTTACGGTTAGAGTTTGGTAGAACTTAATCGGACTTTCAAGGAGAATTGCGATTAGGTGGTCCCTGCCGTCACCGAAGCAGTGTAGAGCTAATTTGAGAAATTCGCGACGTGAACCCCACTGTTGCAAAAGAAGAGGTGGAAATAGCAGTAAAGAGCTGCTTTCTAGAAAGAAACTTCGCTGAAGAGGTCAACAAACTATCCGCCGAGACAGTTAGGTGGAACTGGGTCGCCTGGTTGGAAGCTCCGATATCCATTGTCATGACGTAAGCGGGATCACCTAAAAATAGGGTGGATGAACTGTAGGATTTGGCCCAGTGCAAAAGCGGGGCGCTGCTTAAGGTGTCTCGGTTTAGTCTCCCTTACAAGCAATTTTAAGGAGTTCGGCAGGTCCGAGGCATGCTGGAGGTGTGGAAAATGGGGTTTGTACCTGTTCTGAAAAAAGGCTTGATACCTCGGGATTGTGGGTGCAATGCAAAGCCCCTAAGGCGTCTGTAGTAAATGGGACCCCGGAAACTCTACACCACCAACACTGGAGCTGAAAACGTGATGATCAGTCTAGTCGATGTGGCCTCTATGAATTTCTTACTCTCCCTGAATATTACGTTAGGCATATTTGGAGACCAGTTTGCCTATCTAGAAGATACTGCTCATGTACTGGTGAGAAAAGGTGACGTCGTCCTTGCTGACGATCTCAACTTCAAGACCACCGCAACGAGGTATACGAAAACAGATCCCAGAGGACACGCGGACTGGTCGTAATAACATGGCTTGATCTTACGATATTGAACTCTGGTGATAAAGCGACGTTCAGACGCAATGGTATCAGAGGCCGAAGGGAGTCTCCAACTGGAGGGTCCTGAAAAACTACATGGCGAGTGACAATCAGCTTATGACCTTTATGGTGGCGAACTCGAGCCCCCGAATATCTGGTGAACTCCACCAAGCACCCTATTAAGGAATGGTGCAAGGCTGTTATGCCCTGTAGGCTGCCTCGGTTCAACGAGAACTGAAATCGTGACATTACGTAGAGAATGTCAGCGGCGCAGGCGGTATCGATTAACATCGACAATCAGTATGTGTTTCTACTTTAGAGGCGGTTCGACATGCATGGCAGTTCTAAGGTTCTAAAGAGCATATAGCAGGCTCGCCAAGTCTCCCACAAGACGTCCTTATCAAGTTCGACACTAAGGACGTATTCAACCCGGCAAGATGTACTGTCATCTGAGAAGGCAAAGTGTCTGCGTCGCTTTACAAAGATACTATATAGTTAGCTCTAGGATTGTGTTCTCCGGACACGATACAATGGTAGGACGAAGAGAAAAGCGGCTAACGTCAGGAGTGGCAGAGAGCTCGGCGCTGGGTGCTTATGCACGACGGGTCTCTGCGTGTAAAAATGTAAACGAGGCTGATCGGCCTTGTGGAATATGTTGCACCGATCGTGATTGCGTGATCTTTTGAGGGGGCCAATTGCAGAAAACGGTGGTGGACTGGCTTTGAGCAGGTAGCCCAAAAGAATAAGAGGGATGTCCGTATGATCGTTACAGATGGTGGGCACGAGTCCGATAAAATACTGCCTCGCTGTGTAGGACGACTCACGGCTCATGTTTGGAGAACACATTGGGGGGGCGGCTGGAAGCTGCACTGTTTAGGTTGACGTCCAAGGCGAAAGGCCAAAGGAAAGTTATTCTCTTTGGTTGCCATCTTTATATTGCTGTTAGACACAGAGATGTGCGTGGTTGCTCTTTCGAGAAGGGATCTCAAGTATATCAGCTCTGTATCCACCAGCAGCACACGTTCCCAAAATATGCCAACAATTTATGGGACAATATGCAAGTCATACCAACAATATTATTTCTGGAAGGAGATGTAGTATTTGCGTACCTACACGCAATAATATAAATCAATCTACAAGTCAATAGTTGCGTTTCCCTACAGGATTCGCAAACATGCGAACATGTAAACATACATCTACTCCGATGACCCCTATCCACAAAACCTAAAACGTTAAATCAACGCTTGCCAAAGTGTTCAAAGTGCGAGCGTCAAATACGATATCTGTGTCTGAATCTTCCTAATTCAATCAATCTTTCTCATCAAACAACCTCTCAACTATAGTACAATTCATCATTTGAAAGCACCATAAACAGCCTTCCCTAATGATCTCCATTACTCCTGTGTCTCATGTAAATCAAATTCAAAGTAAATTCCGCCAAACGGAAACTGTCAAAACTCATTTGTCAATGTCCTGTGACATTGTCAGGGTGTATGGCTCATTTGGTTTTTCTTAAGAATTTTTCTGCTGCTGTTGCTGCATGTCAAACGCATGGAATGGCCAACCCAAAAGACGGCACAGACTTCTCAGAACTTTACGCGCAAATTAAGCAAATGTCTCAATTAACTTTAATTTGCACTTCTCCCACTCATTCTTACTTCTGTTCTTATCCCCTTTCTTCCCACTTCGCACTCACTATACTATTCTCTGTCATCAATTAACGTGTGATTCCAAGCAAAAAGAGCAAAAACACTCAATCTAATTGGCCCTCTGTGATGTTTCTGGCGCTCTGTTTTAATAAGGCAAGCAACCATGAAACTAAAGGTCATCCTTCCATCGAAAAGATGACATAAGATGTGGGTCATTGTGATGCGTATCTAAGCACACAAAACGCCAAAAACCTCTCCATAAATTACCATTGTCGGGTAATAAATTGTCCTCCTCTACCCTCGATGAAGATATCTAAAGAGAATACCATTCGAATAGTGACTGTGAAATGTGTTCCACGAAAATACATCAAAACTACGACACAATGCACAAACATGTCGAACGAATGTCGGATGAATGTCATTTCGCGTCAAATATGATACTATTCCAACCGTTGGTTTTTCGACTGCATCTTGATAGAGAAAGGACATTTAAATGGCACTCTGTTGATTGCCTAAAATGCTCCAAAGACACCAGTTCAAGTCCAAGAAGTAGTAATAATCAACTACTCCAGCAGCCTAAACGAATCCAATTAAATCGATTCTCAAGAAAATCGAGAGACAGTACAACGATCAAGATCACCGATCAGGATCAGGATCATAAATTTCATTTGGGTTCCTGTTTCCTCCAGCATTTGCCCTTGTTCTCGTGTCCCTCATTCTCCTCTACCTGATGATTGCTTTATGTTTCTTTCGACTTTTATCGCTTTATAGGAGCCAAGCCAAGTGCAAGATTGCGATCACTGATCAAATCGAGTCGGATTGGATTGGATTGGATGGGATAGGATCGAACCGATGCAATTGGATATGTGTCTCAATGTCAAGTACACCCTGGATGTCCTGCACGTTGACAAAATGTGTGACATACGAAACAAAGTCTAGAAACGTGGAAGCAACAAAAATATAGTGATCCTCAGCCTGACCTGGGCATCGAAATTAAAAAATGTTTTCAAAACATAAAACGCGATCGTTGGGAGATAAGCCAAGGATTGAGTATTCTACGGGACGAGGCGTCTCAAAATGGGAAAGGGACGCTCAATGAGGGAATTTATGAGTTGTGTCACTTTGGCACAGACATCTCGTAACTCAGTGAAGCGGTTTTGAGAAGGAGGACTACAGTTTACTAGTTACTACCATGCTTGAGCAGGGGTGCATCTGAATACACAATACGACGAGTACGGGTACTCTGGTACATGATGATGGTTCAATTAGTCTTCGCTTGCTAGAGAGATACGGATGCAGATACGAATAATGCGTGCTTGGGTTTCAATTGAACTCGAATGGAGTCTTGTCGATGCGGATTTGGATGAAATGAAAGGATACAAGCAGCAGCAAGACAGTTTTATAATTAGAGCTGGAGTGCATGGAAATGCACGCATGCCCGCCCCATATGTGTACGCAATGACGTTGATCAATATTTTGACTTTCGGCGACGCTTTGTCGTGTGATCACAGATGGGGTTTCGTCCGACTGCAGGTGTGGATTCAAGTACGGCAATTGGGGGATCAATTAATTTTCAAAATAGAAGCAATTTGACGCTTTTTGAAACAGAAAGTGACTGACGGGGCATTATAAATAGGGGTAAATAGACAACCCTTTTGTAGAATTGTGGAATGCAGACTGACATAATTAGCATGTTTTCCTTGTTTTGTCGTGAATATAAAGAGTAGCTTCATGATGGGAAATGTGGAGTATTTTTTCGTTGTTGAGAGAAGGAAAATATATTTGTTAACAGCGCTATTGCTGCTAGAACCGTGAGACATATGTTCCCAGTTTAAAATACATTAAACATTTACTCCCAGGACATAAGTTTAATTTTACTCTCTCGATTCACTTTGGAATAACTGAATTCCAGACCAATGGGTATGGTCATGAGAAAGCAACCTAATCTTCACGTGTCAATAAATCCATCATTCGAAGTGGAAATGCCCTATGAACACAATAGTTCGGGTCAATATGTCATATGTATACATGTATACGAGGGCTATTTGATGAATACCAGGATTAGAAATGACAACGCAACTTTTTTAGGTTCTGACAATTCAATATTCAACTCGATAAACTTTTCTCAGAGGTGTTGCAACTTTTTTAACCCCTCCGTATAGTACGACTTCCTCGTTTGACCCGTACGTCTTTTCCAGCGAGCGATCTTTAAAGGTCGCAGGGAGCCAAATCCGGAGAATACGGATGATGGAGGAGCAATTCGTAGTGCAATTTGACCAATTTGGCTGTGGCGACTGTGGAGGTGTGAGCCGGTGCATTATAAAGAGCACTTTTTTCTTCGCCAAATATGGTCGTTTTATTTCCAAATCGACCAAAAAATCGACGTAGTATGCTTCTGTGGTTGTTTTCCCTTTCTCCCAAATAGTCAACGTAGATTACGACTCGCGCGTCTCAAAAAACTGCAGCCATCACCTTACCGTCTGAAGGCACGGTCTTCGCCTTCTTTGCAGCACGTTTATCGGGCAAAACCCATTGTTTCGATTGTTCTTTGATCTCTAGTGAATCCATCTCTCATTGACGGTCACGAAACGACGCAGAAACTCCTCCGGATTTCGATTAAACAGGGTCAAGCTGGCCTTTCTTGTTTTTCGCTTGGCGGAAATCTTGAGACAATGATGTTTGAAGATTAAGGTCCTGTCCATAGTTATTCCGACGTGCTGAAGGGTGACACCGCTGAATTTGACTTTGAGTGGGGGAAAGGCTAGTGGTTAGTCTCCATTTCATAAAGTACCTTCACAGCTTTTCGATATTATCCAGCTCTGAACGGCTATGAGTGAGTTGTCAGCATACGCGAATTTTTCGGCCTGTACTTCCGGTATGTCGTAGAGGTTGAATAAAAGTGGCGCAAGAACTGACCCTTATGGTAACCCATTGTTCAATTGTCTAGGGTTACTCACATCGTCGTTAGTATGTACTTGAAGGGAGCTGTTGCTAAGCGTGCTGTCAATTTTTGTAGATTTGATATCTTTAAACAAGGTACGACCTTCAAAATTTTAAAAATCATGTCTGTACGCCGTGCATACTGTACCATATACGTCTGTGAGGTCTACGAATACAACTCCTATCTTAAGCTTATTTTCGATGTCATTTTCGAAATGCCTGCTGAATAGGAACTACTTCATTTATCGTCCCGACGATCCTATTGTAGAGAAGACCCTCAAGGATCTTACCATATAGCAAATGCTTAAGAGAGCAATTGGTCTGTAGCTATTGGCCCTGTTGTATGCTTTCCCTAGTTTAATGATCGCCATGATCTTAGCTTACGTAAGCTATTTAGGTAGGATTCCTAATAATAGAACATTGCTAAATAATTCGCAGAACCAGAATTTGCCGTTCTTGCCGCTATTTTTAATGAATTCGGGGTAAATACCTTCAGTCCTTTGCAACTTTCCTAGATTTGCTGCTGGCGATGGCAGCTCCAATATTGAGAATTCACGGGAAAAAGGAGAAGATGGTTGCCTTAAGGAGTTAAACCACTCTAAGGTTTTCAAAAAATCGATTTTTTTGTTTGCTTTCAATGGTCCCTTAGGACCTCAAAAATGCTATCCCAAAAAATTATGACCGAAACGAGAGACTGTATTTTAGGGAAAAAGAGTAGGTACACGGTAGATATTTTTCCAGCTATTTGCCACGTGTTCAAACTATCCAGGTTTTGATTACTTTACTTTGTTGCAGTTTTTTCGGCTGCTTCAAACGTTGTCGTTTGTAAAGTGTGCAAATCGCTAGTTGAATTTACAGAACGTGGTAAACACGGCTAGGGTGTACAGACATGAGATACCTTGTAGTCCATTTATTGAAAGAGGCTACGAAATAATTGGTTTGCACGGAATAAACAAGTTTTGTACTTTCATGGAATTACCTCGGCCTATGTTTCACTCTTTCTATTATAAGGTTGTCAAAGGAATTTCAACTGGAAGTATGGTATCAAGCGATGGTTCGTGGAGAAAACTTGGGCTTGTTTGGCTTAGTGACTCTTATTGGCAATTATAGTCCTTAAATTATAGACTGTGCAGTGAAATCAAAATACTGTAATGCGTGTGAGTACTGGAAGAATAAAGAAAATCATAAAGGTAAGTGTGATGTGAATCACGATGGATCAGTAGGAAAAATGGAGGTAGATGTAGTTATTAAGATGCTTCAGCGATCCGAAGCTTTGTAAAATAAATAAAAATAAATAAATGGAGCGACAGCCCGGTTTGGGCCAAGGCCTAGCTTCTCGCACTCATTTGTATTTTTCACTTTGTGAATTTTTACACTCCTAAGCAGGGCCCTACTGTTTATTACCAGTTCCGAACGGCTCTGATGAGAAGCTCTTTCATAGGCAGATTTTGACTTTCGGAGGTTTGCCATTGCCCGCCAAAATGGTGATGACGATTTTGAAAAATTTGCTGTTGTGCTCCTACCGGAGTTCGAACCCAGGTAGGAAGCGTGACAGCCAGTGAGTCAACCATCACGCCATCGCCACTACCATCACCACCGAAGCTTTGTACCTTGTAAAATACACCCAATATATTTGTGACGGTGATTCTTATACTTTCAAGGGCATTTGTGATACTAAGCCCTATGGGAAAGTCACAGTACGCAAGAAAGATTGTATGGATCATGTTCAAAAGCGAATGGGTACCAGCCTATGAATTTGGAAAAAAAGGTCTCAGTAGAAGGGCCAAATTGACGGAAAAACTAATAAACGAAGTCTTTATCTAAAATAGATAAGCCATTCGTAGAAACTGTGATTCAGCTGAAAACATGAGAAACAGTATATGGGCTACACTCGATCATAAATTTTGCACTGATGCAAAACCGCAGCACGACAAATGTCCAATCGGAAAAGATTCATATTGCTCACGGCAAAAGGCTTAAGCTATAAATAGTTTGGCTGAGTACAAACATAAGATACCTCTTCGAAGAATTGACCAGTGATGCATCGGCGGCTATACTCAAAACTAAAGAGTGACTGACTCGAACTGCAACTTTTTAAAATGCTATAAATCTTTTTTATTTTTTGATAAATTTTATTGTGCCAAAGCAAAAAATGTTTGAAAAGACATCAATTTTCAAATTTTATTAATAGTTTTCAATATTCCCACCATTGGCACGAATAATGTCCTTGAGACGGCCGAAGAAAGCATCGCACGCTGCACGCAAGTGGTTCTGCGGTATTTTGGCCCATTCTCGGCGAAGTGCTTGTTTGAGGTGGTCCAAACTTTGGTTTTTTTTAGTGCCAACCTTCGCCTTCAAAATACCCGAGACAGAGAAATCAAACGCATTTGCATCCAGAGAATTTGCAATCCATTGTGTCGAAGAAATGAAGTGAGTAACATTGTTTTTTAACCAATCATGAAATGTCCACGGTCTTCGACTGAAATGATTGTTTGCCCAGGGCTTCAATACTGCCTTTAAGACAGTTGCACGGTATACGATCACATTAATTTTGACGCCACGGTTCAAAAATACTGGCGGAGAGCGACCATCGGTGGTTATGACGGCACAAACTATCACCATCGGTGCTGCCTGCTTTCTAGTGGCCATCCGAAGGTGTAAATTTTCGAAGGACCTCTCTGGCAAGTAAACTCGGTCATTTTGTTTGATGACATATTGCACTATAACAAATGGCGACTCATCGGAGAAAACCAAATTCGGCAACTCACCAAGCTCATTTTTCAGTATGTGTTGCATCCGTTCCAACAATATGTTGTGCTCACGAGCCATTTCTTTTCCACTTCGATGCGGATTTCGCTCAATTCGAGCCTTCACTTTCCGAACCATTTCTGCCGATGCTGCTGTTTTTTTTATGACCACCTCCATGGCTTTTTGCTACCGCTGCCAGTATCACGGTAACGAACTATGGTTCGAGACACAAATGATTTATTCACGTTGAGGTGCTGGAGGGCTCTAACGAAAGCTACTTGTGGTTTTCCAGCCAAATATAAAGCAATCACACTATCACTATCACACTATCACGCGATGAAATCCATCGCGAATAAAATTTTTTCAACACAACTGAGACGCAAATCGTTTAAAAGGCTTGTAAATAATAAAATTATCTGTCATGTGTCAAAATTTGAGCTCACTGTCATAAACGGTTTGGAAATTATAGCAGTCTGAATTTGGTTGCAGTTCGAGTCAGTCAGGGTGTATAATATGAAATTTTTAACTCGACTGTGTGGGCATTGGCCCAAAATTATTTCTAATGGTAAAAATATGTTGGATATACAATGGATAACTGCTTTGCTTCAATTCTGCATATAAAGAAAGCGATGGATTTAGAAATCGGCCCGAATAGCTACGAGATGTGCTTGAAGATTGACAAAGAACGCTGTCTGAAGCTGCAAATGAGTTGAGGATCGCATATGATCCAATAGGAAAAAAATTGAAGAGCAGTAAATTTATCAAGAAGTTCAATTAAATGAAGCAGGCGTCGCGAATTAAAGGTATTGCAAAATTTTTCATGATTTTCTATTTCTTAAAATTTTAAACGGAAAACTGCATTTTTCAAGTTGGCCGCACCCTTAACTTGAATACTGTTCAAGCAGTTCACTTAAAATTTTAACTTAATCTTTAAACTTTTGCTTTTGTAAACTCGATTCATTTTATATTTTTCCTATTTTTACGGCCTCTAGAGTAGCTTAATCCCTTAAGATTCTTCAGTGATTTTTTAATGGCTTGGGTGTGATTTTTATCAGACTTAACTTTAGAAGCTTCCACTATCCGATTTCCGACAAATTCTGGGTTGATTCTAGGCTTTAAGGACGAGATCGCGTTTTCCTCTCCTAGGTTAGGGATTAAAGTACATGCTTCGAGCGGATGAAATTTAAGCTTTCAGTGGTTTTCTTCCAAAGATTTAAACATGCTCTATCGAGCGACTGAAGTAGTTCTTCTGCAACTTCATGGTCACCGTTTCACAACAATTCTTAGTAAAGCCCTTCGCTTTCAGCACTTTATCCGGAATGTAGTTCTTACGGAAGCTACTTGGAACATATTTCTTCGCCATACATACTTATTACGATACCGAGGAATCTCTCGCACTTCTTGTCCATCTGGGGGATCCAGCGAATATTAGGGTCGAGTTCTAAGGCGAAGTTATGGTAAGGTGCTTTGTTAAAGTTCGAGTTCGAGTGGTGAAGTTCGCTAGCGATATTTTTATGCCGGCATCTAGGCTAACTGTAGAACTTGTCTGGATATCTGCTGCGATCTTTCGCCTTGGACCGATGTAGCAAAGCACAGATCGGGACTGAAACTCCTACACCATCTTTTTGAGTAAAAAGTGCCTCTGTACTTGGCGTTGAAAATAAGCTTCAGCCCAATCACAAATTCTTAAATCATTGACGCCATCCACTTATCACTTCCGTAGTCTATTGTGACTGTTAACATCTCCAACATAAATTGATGGATGTTGGTACACAGGTAGATGTTCACAATTTTTAAGCCAGATATTGATACTGTCACAAGGGACAAATCATGGCTTTTTTTTTTTTTTTGTACTAGGCTTACGTCTTATATAGGGCATCGTAGGAACATTACAATTCCATAAGCTGAGTGAAGAACGGTAAGTAAGTGAGTAGCCATTAATTTTCCCTCGAGCAAGTAGGTTTGATTCATCTTTGCAGTATGTTTCATGGAGGAGCACAACATCTATTTTTTTTTTTTTTCCAGTAAGCGACACAGATGATCGCATTTTGGTCTACTGATGCCTTCAGAATTCAATTGAAAGAAATGTACAGGAGGTCCTATATCCCAAGTAAAACAGCACTGAGAAGCACCAGTTGGGTAATTCTGATCCGGTTGAGTGTGCATTTATAAATTGTGCGTTACGATATATTAATGTCGCTTGTTACCTTGCCGGGAGTTCGGATCTTGTCGAAAAGTTCGTCATCCAATTGTAAAGTTACTTTTAAAATGATCTAGGTTGCAGGGCGAAAATTTAAGTGGAACTGAATAAATGATGCTCTGACTCCGAAACCTGTCAAGCTGCATATTCAAAGTTGGTTTAAGTTGGTTTCATATTTGTGAGATGAATATATATCTTCTGTACTGATACTAAGGGTAATAATAGAGGATTTTGTGCAGCTAAGAAGCTTCTCAGTGTGACCTAGTATATGTTAATCTACTTTAGATAGAGTATACTCTTAAGTACAAACGACTTTCCAGAATTGAATGCAACCCTTACCGCCATCCTTCGATGAGGTTCTTCATGAGATTGCAGTCATTTTAGCAACAAGAAGCATAGGAAAAGTATTCATTTAGGTGGCTTTACCTCCGATTTTACCCATAAAAAATCAAACCAAAGGTAGAAATGTAAATCGATTTTTTTTTCTTCTTTTTTTTTTTCTATGACGTTACAGGGCCAGGGCCCGATTAAAGATCTACATTCGCAGTCTAAGTTCTGCGTTGTCAAATTTATCTGTATTCATGCATTTCACCTTTGTCCAGTCTTTCGCCAGACTGGATTGCAAGTCTCTTCAGTTTTTTTTTTTTTTTTTGATTTTAAAACACTTAACACTCAAGTGGGAATGACTTCACTTAAAGTGTCTGAGCACGTGTTAAGTTTTTAGGTAAATGCGACAGAGAGAGAAAGAAAGATTTTTGGGTTAAGTGGTTATTTCGTGCCATGGGCAGCATCCAACATTTAATGGGGAGACTTACTTATTAGTGTACATTGACTTGATGTTGTATTTACAAAACCACTCATCTCACGAAGAAGACAAAGTCGACAAGTTCATGGAAATCATCCAAAAATACGCGCCCGATATAGAAGGCCTCCTACGAGAAAAAAGGAAAAGCGCCCCCGCATAAATCCTATTTCAACCGCCTATCAAATAAGCTAAAGCAAATGCAGCAAAAATATAAGAACCGTGAGACTTCTAATTACCTCGAAGGTTTGAATACAGACAAGAACTCCAATTATTTGCCCTAGAAAGCCGTGAAGTCGACTAAGAAACCTGTTATGCAATTGGCACCGATAAAAACAGCCGACAGCAAATGGGCCAAAGGAGACAAAGAGAAAGCGAATTTGTTTGCCGATCACTTGGAAAAAACATTCAAACCGTTCGAAGGACGTTAATTGGCCCAAAAACTTAATCTCAGAACAGGATCCGACAACTACAATATAAAATCTTTATCACTGTCTGAGCTACAGCAAACAATAAAAGATCTAAAAAATAATAAGGCTCCAGGACACGATTTGATTACAAGTGAAACTCTAAAGGAGCTACTTCGAAAAGCATTTTTCAAGCTCCTCCACATTATAAATGCTTCTATGAGACTTTTATACGTTTCAATCCCATGGAAAGTCGCAGAAGTTATAATGGTTCCAAAACCGGGGAAAAGCCCAAACTACAAAAAAACATACAGGCCCATTTCGCTCCTGCCGATAATTTTACCGAGAGAAATGAATAGAATACTCGAATCTTGTCTTGAATATAGACTGTTTCGGGTTAGATATAGGATTGAATACTCTGAATTCAAGGAAATTCAAGCTGGCGTTCCACAAGGAAGCGTTCTGGGGCCATACCTATTCTTACTGTACACTAGAGACATACCTCTAGATGAAGAGACTGTGGTAGCCACGTTCGCGGATGACACGGCAATCCTCGTCACAGAACAAACATTTGAATCCTCGACTGCAAAACTTCAACGAGCTCTGAGCAACATTTTTCGTTGAACGAAGAACTGGCGAGTCGTGCTAAACGAGACTAAGTCAACACAAGTCAATTTCACGTACAGAAATATAAACAAATTACCTTTATTCATCAACTCGGTACAAATACCGTATACAAACGTGGCAAAATATTTGGGAATGACCCTAGATGCAAAACTGTAGTGGAAATCACACGTAAAAAACAGACATGAAGAGGTCGAAATCAGGCTAAGAGAAATGAATTGGCTTATCGGAAGATACTCTAAACTCAGCACATATAACAGCTGCTTATATAATGTTTTCCAATAGGGACTTGACAACTTTGAATTTAATTTGTGAACGCACTCTTTTCTAATCACTGTCACTGTCAATTTATTCAATAAACTCAACATTTTCATCATGGTAAAGTACACTAACGAGCAACGTCTGCAAATTATAAAAATTTTCTACAGTAATTCGGAATCGGTGACTGCAACTTTAAGAGCGTTAACTCCAATTTTCGGTCGTAATTCTCGCCCTAGTTTAGTGCAAAAATTTGAGTCTACATATTCGTTGTGTGATGTTGCCGTGTCAGTGAGACAACGGGTTGGTCGAAATGTCGAAAATGTCGCTGCCGTTCAGACGTCCGTAGCAAACGATCCAAATCAGTCAAGTTCGGGTTCGGGTGAAAACCCACATGTGCTTCATGAATCACCATTTCATTTACAAAAAATAACTGTTTGGTGCGGTTTGGTGCGGTTTGCATGCCGGCGACGTTATTGGGCCATATTTTTTCGTCGACGATGACGATCGTCATGTTACTGTGAATGGTCAGCGTTATCGCGCCATGATCACCGACTATTTTTGGGCCGAATTGGAAGATATGGACTTGGACGACATGTGGTTTTAACAGGATGGTGCTACAAGCCACACAGCACACGCTGAGTGTTATCTAAAGACATGGTTGTAGGTTGACTATTTTCTATGGGGCTACGGTAAGTCGTTGGAAGAGCTCAGAGCCAAATTTGAACGCGAAATAGCGGCCGTTTCGGCCGAAATGTGTGGACGAGTCGTTGAAAATTGGGTCCAAGGAATCTACCGCTGCAAACGCGCCCGCGGTGGCCATATGAACAAAGTCGAGTTCTATTCATAAATGTTTTGATTGTACTTCAAGCCAATAATAAAATTTTTGAAATATCTCAAATGGTTTGCCTTTTATTCAAAAAAAAGTTGTCAAGTCGTTATTAGAAAACCCTATATATAAGCAAGTGCTAAAACCTTCGGGGACTTATGGTATACAACTATAGGGGTGTACTAAACCAAACAATATGTCTGTCTTACAGGAGTTCCAGAACAAAGCGCTTATAGCAATCGTAAATGCTCCATAGTATAAAAGGAATAGCGATATTCACCGCGATCTGGGAATTGCAACCGTGAAAGAAGAAGTAACAAGCTTTTCTCGTAAACTTCGCACTCGTCTTGTGCATCATTGCAATCAGGAAATAATCCGGAGATAGGACGAGACAAATCTTGTGCGGCGACTTCAAAGAACAAGAGCTTTCGACTTAGCGCCTTAAGGAGCAACAGTATGAAATAACGGTAATAGTAGGTGCCTTCGCTGGAAAGCTACCTACCAAACGCGATAAACTACAGAAGCTTGAGCTACTTGTTAAGGAAACTTAGTCGTAGTCTTATAGAAAATGGCAGGCTTTTTAGTGAGTAAGAATCCCACACTATGTGGGCGCTGCTATGCCACTGTGATAGGTGGTACGTACTCGTGCTTATGGTGCCTGCTGTGGTGGTGCTCTTATGACCGCATGCTTATGGTACCTATGAAGGTTTTTACCTACCCATGGAAAAAAAAAAATTCATCTCACGAGATTTTAGTTATCTGACGGTTGGTGTTGAACCCCGAACCGTCCGATTGGGAAGTCAGTACACTACCACTTGATAACTGGGAGTATAAGTAAAAAAATCCTTTACACAGACAATTTTGCCGTAGCACCGAAGTTGAACTTAGCTCCGTGTAGTGCATTTCAATTTCCGCTATTAAAAGCGACCATATAATCGAATTTCATGAACAGTACTGGAACAGCACTTAAATTAATTTGTAAAACCTATCGAAAAGATTTGATAATTGGGACACCTTCCAGTTCCGTACTTTCTATACGATACTTTGAAGCTACCTGGCTACGAAATAGCTTCATCGTGGTCTCGCCATTTACGTGCGTAGTGATGCAGCTTACCAAAGTCCACCATAATGTAGTTCATGTTCCTATCCCGAATTCATTTTCCAGTGGTTAAATTTCCACTCACTATTGCTTTATTTACAGAAGTCCCTAACTGGACAGCAATTCGACATTTAACGAGTTTGATGCGCTGTCTGACTCCATTCAAATAATTGTATCCCTGCACCTTCATACTGAAATCGTAATTACGGGCGATTTCAACATACACAATTCTGAGTGATTTCGACAATCTTAACAAACAACACTCG
This sequence comes from Volucella inanis, assembly GCA_907269105.1. Classification (NCBI taxonomy): domain Eukaryota; kingdom Metazoa; phylum Arthropoda; class Insecta; order Diptera; family Syrphidae; genus Volucella; species Volucella inanis. Next base: position 43,073,160 of record OU026153.1, read on the forward strand.
AAGGACGGTCTTCAGATCAGTCATACGGCCAACAACCTGGATTTATTTTTAAACTCTCACCCTGATAAGTGCACTCCTGATGTGCTCACCCCTCTAGGCTCGTCTGACCATTGTGTCATATCAGCTAATTTCTCATTTAACGTAACAGTTAGAGAAAAGACTCCTTAAAAAAAAAACCCTATGACTATATAAGAAAGCCAATTAGAGTGAACTTAATAGCTTCTTTAGAAATTTTGACTTGTCGTTATGTTTCCTTGATAACGACATGGATGCCAATGCTGATATAGTCACAGACACCATGAGATCCTTTATATCTCATCCGATGAAAAGTATCAAACCAAAAGAAAATTCATGTTACGACTCGAGCTGCAAAGAGGCTGTTAGGGTTAGAGAAATGTTTTTTCGGTTCTACAAGACCAACTCGACAGAGAAAAACGAAAAAAACTTCAAACGAGGCAGGAATGTATGCAACGCCTTTCTTAAACGTGTGAAATCCTAATACAACCAAAAGGTGAGACAAAAAGTACTACATTGTCCCAATGGTTTGAAAAAATGTTTCGTATTTCCTCAAAAGCATTATAAATTCTATCTCATCCTCCATCCCAACGTACATTTACAATGATATTCTAGCAGTCAGCTCTTTGGGCAAGGTCAATCTGCTTGCTGTAAACTTTGCGGCCAGCTTAGCACTTCCAGATTGTGTTTACACTAAAGTGCGTCGAATTTTCAATGGGACGAATCCACTTTCGCACTCATATAGTACCAAAAGTACTTAAAGATCTCAACATACATATATCCGCTGGTCCAGATGGTATATCTCCTCTTCTTCTGAAGAGGTGTTCTACTACGCTGGCAAAACCACTGCGTAACCTTTTCCATCAATCTTACTTTTTAGGACTCTTTCCGGGCAGATGGAAAACAGCACTTGTCCAGCCCGTCTCCAAAAAAGGCTAATCTTCTTCTTTGTCGTCCAACAGACCTACTGGAATTAGGTCCTTCGATATGAAACCTTCTCAATGCACGGAGGTACGGTTTTCATAGCAACAGGTCCACTGGTGATTTGATGGTATGTCTCACCTGGAACCTAAGTATACATCAATCTGGTGCTTGTTATTTCTAAAGCATTTGACAGAGTTTGGCAGCAGGCTCTTTTGTCAAAAATGTGTGTTTTTGAGATCGATGACATTCATAGACATTGAGGGCCCTTTCGACGACGCAACTTTTGACGTAATGTGCAACTCGGGAAGGCAACAGTTCATAGACGAATCAATAGTTTTGTGGATCAATGCAATACTGGTAAATACGTCACTGATTGTGTATGCTAATTTGCGGCCAATATATGATGACGCGGGTAAACAGGGTTGCTCGTAAAGTGGCGTTCTGCCTCCACTGGTATAGCGCGTGTTGGTTAACTCACTTCTCCCAATAGTTCTGACGTGTTTGCACGTCAGGCTGATGTATTGTCTGTTGGATCATGTCTAGCGACTGTCTGCTCTAAAGCGCGGCACTTCTAGACGTGATCGACGACTGGTACAATAGAAATGGGCCTTCAGTCAATCCTTTCAAAACAGAGGTTGTTCTCCTTGCGAGAAAGATAACAAACATTTTTGAATTAAATATGTAGCTACGAAATCCTTTAAAACGCTGTCGGCCTTCTGGCAGTGTAAAGGAACCGTCAGTAAAAGATGGGGTCTGGTATCATGAAGGTTTCATTAATGAATTTCTCCCCCTTTGATATGTCTATCGTGAGCTGCATTCTTAAGGACATCTTCGGTGCAGTGACATTAAAACTCCTGCTAAGAAAAAAGTACGAAATCGGCCTTCCATTTACGCAAAATTGATCTTGGCCAGAATTTATGCCAGGAAATGACTACGGTCAGGTCTTCCGGATGACCTGCTTTATGTGGTGTTGGTATTTTCCGGGAGAATGACAACATTGGATTTCACTCCTCGTTAAGAAAACTTGAGTCTGTCGTTCAAGCGAAGATATACACAATTCTAATGGTAACGAACTATCTTATTTTGAATCGGTAGAGGAAGCCAAGACGCAAGACTTGACGGAACGTAGTCGGAAGGCTAAATTCACAAAGTCTTATCTGGGTCCCAGGTCACAATGGGATCACGGGGAAGAAATCACCAATGAACTTGGTAGGCAAAGCTCGAAAGCCCTCGGAGGCAAGACGATCCAAACGAAATGCTTTCCGGCGTCTCTAAGAAGTCAGCAGCTTCTGGACTGCAGGCTGTAGTACTGAGGCACTACATTTTTTGTTAAGCACTTAAATGTACAGAGCATAAAATCATGTGATGACGACACCGGGGAACAATACCTCTGTGAATTTACGTCTTACACTCGCATCAGGCTGCACAAACTTGGCGTCGACTTGGTGGGTATTGCTACTTTAGGCACTTTATCACTAAAACGCTTACCCACCTTAGTTTGAAACACAGAACTTACAAGTAGTGAAATGAATTAGTCCTTTGTATAAGTCCTCTATTTTGACAGAAAAAAAAATTATAAATCTGTATTTCGAAAAGTTCTTTCCAACTTTAGGTTGAAATTTAGTTAAATTGTTGTGGCCTAATCAGCTGCCAATTTCTCAGTGATGTTGTGACAATTTATCTCTGGCAATTGCTTAATCTTTCGTCAGCCTTAGAAGCGAATGACTTCTAGTATTTTCTTCTGTCTTTATGGCAATTGCTTCTTCTTCAAGAGTACTTCTACGATATGAGTACTTGCCTCTAGATAAGTCCGCCTGTGTCATGAAGGTTACCTAAATCGATGGTCATCTATCTACTGAAAGTCATTGGCTATAAGCTTTTTACAACCTTTCAGTGATCGTATTTATTCTTATGCTGACGGCTTCTGCCTCGATGACACGATGACAAGATCTCAGAGCCTATCTCTGTTAAATCTGAAGATTCCTAGATTCGTAGGTGGATAAAGTAAAAGTGCAACATTTCGATGTCAGTTTCGTTTCCTAAAGACTCAAATTATCGCAGAGTAGTCGATTAGTTGACAGTCTAAAGATATCGAAATAGTCATGCGGTAAATGAATGAAGATTTTCATAAAATAATCCGATTAAGCGTTAGCAGCTGTCATTCCGTTTTCCAAGCTCCTTTCATTTTCGTAGGCACAATGTTGTCAGTGTCTCTGGTATAAAAATTGATTGATTCCTTATGCCGATCATCATCTGTATTTTATATCCTTTATTACCATTTATGTTGGAGTATAAGACTGGAGTATCTCTGCTATTACAGTATTCTACCTTGCTTGTGTACTGTCCTTCTTGATCAAGGTGATATCACCCCTTGAGTTAAGGAGACTTGCTAAGTTCCAGAAATTTTTCTGGTCCTAAACAATAAATTATAAGCCTCTTTCCAATAAACTATTTACATACTAACACTTAGGTATATCCTTTGCAGTTAAAATTCATTTCGATGCGTAGGTTAGATTTACGGATACTTTAAGACCTTGAACACATTTAAATTGCTAAGATACAGCACTCCCACTCATAATTCTAAAAATTGTCATACAGGACGAACGAATACAAATCAAAATATTTGTCCAATATCCTTGTTCAAAACTGATCTCGGTTCATACCCGTTTTTGCAATCAAATTCAAAAATCACCGATGAAACCAGATTGTGTCCTAAGAAAGCAATCTTTGGTCAAAGAACAATTACTCGGCTTGGTTTGGAAAAAGAAAAAAAAAATCAGTCCAACCTCGAGTATCAAGCTGAAAGACTATTTTCGTTTATTGGTTTTTATTAAATTTCCAACTGCGACTTCTGTAGAAAATATGAAAAAGATACAAAAGACAGACGGTATTTGTATCTATGGAATCTGTTCTTTATACTATGCTGACATGTGGTCACAATTTGGCTAAAGAAGGATCTACCCACTTGAGAAATATTTATTTCTAATGAGAAAATCTGCCAGAATATGATCCTTTTATGAGCCTCTAATATGTGAACATCCTTCAGAAGCCCATATGTTTTATTTATCTGTATCTGTTGCCTTTTGCTCTTGAAGAAGATATGAAGCGTAAAGAAATTGAAAATCATTTTTTCTCGGTGAAAAATCAGCACGTAATCTCAAAAGGAAAACACACTGCCCAAGGATAATAATTATCCTTGAGGAAGATGTATCTATTCCATATCCATTGAATCCCTGACAGGTACTCCAGATCATTCAATACGGACTACCTGTTGTGTTAGGGATTGTGGCATTCGTAAATGGTAATGGTTAAGGTTCTGGTGGTAGTGACTGTCTATGATCGATGACCTTGTTGAGAGAAATCAGGATCAGCAGGATGAGTGAATTTCGGTGAAAAATTGTAATGCTATTTCGATGAAGATGTCCGTTTCACCGTTAACCATGACTGATTGTCACTTGGGATTTCACTGCAAACGGGCACAGCATCATACCATGAGTATATTCAAGTCCGAGTCCAAGTATCCTGCCCAACTGTGAAGAATCTAACGTGGAAATTAATTTGTTTCGGGTTTGGTTTGAAATCCCAGAAACTTGAGTGATTTCGATGGAAATGCATTTTCCACAGCTAGCATGTTTGTTGACGTTTGTTACGCTCTATCGTGAGTAGGATGTGCGTGGTGTGCGTGTGTAATTGGAGGAGGAAATTGATTTTGTGCGGTTTTCCATCTCATTGCACGCATACTACAATCGTTGTCTGATACTCACTCAGTCTAGGTATTCTGGACGCGGGACAAATGTGAGTAAACAAGGAATGTTTAGTTACAAATGCATTTCGAGTTGTTTTGAAATGATGGCTGGCAGATTGATAGATGTCAACTTCGATTTGGGAAAGGAAATTCTTTCCGAAAAGGGTGACTGTTCAGATAGTCAAACATATGTTGGGGGGTGTTTGATTTCTCCTGGGATTGCATACACATGTTGGTGTCGCTGTTGAATGGATGAGTGAGATTCCATTGGTTTTGGATAGGATTGTCAACGTCAGTTGGGGTATTTTCCTTTGTCCTTTCTTTTTAAGAAGATTTGTGTTGGTTTTAAGAGTAAGCGAGGTTGTGATAGTGTCAGGTCTTGTATGTCATTGAACATATTAATTGGGTTGGGCTAATGGGAATGTCGTGTATTGTTCTTCTGTTTCCATTTGAAGCAATGGATAAACTTTTACAGTAAAGCAGACACGGGCCAACGTAAAGGGGTTTGATAGCAGAGATATTTTACCTCGACTGTCCAAGAGCTATTTAAGCTCCATATCATTTCGATACGACATACGATTACATAACTAACCGATGGCTTCGCATTTTTCACTACGACATAGATGGACCAACCAGTTAGTGCAAAATTGGATTCCGAAAAAGAAAAATAACAAGAATGAGGATGAATTTCTTCTAACAATTGTAATCTGGCAAGAGTTCAGAACCACCATTGACATCTCCATAATAGTCGAGGTGCTAAGTTTCCTGGCGTCCGCGACTGCAGGATCTATCGACCATATCTTCGTTGACTATCATAGATGGCTGGTACATTTTTGAGCCACTTTAATCGATAAGTACGAGTTATTTTACATATCTATTCAAAATGCCTGCTGATATCAGTTTATGGCTGTGTGCACTCAGCGCCAGATATATGGGTATATCTTCCTAAAGATATTGGTCATTTAAAATAGACAACATCACCAGATACGGTCTGTTCTACCTCGAATAGAATTTTCGCGATGAAATTGTTGACTGATTATCATTTTCGACAACTACCATATCTCCTGCCCTGCATAATGTCTTAGAAGTCTTCTTCTTTTATCAAAATTAAGCTTCTACTTCTACCGGGACTGAGTATAGGTATATTAGTCGCAGCGATATCCAAAAACGCGTGTGGGAAATAGTCGATCAACAAAAGGTGGGGGCCGTCTTGGTGGCAGTCTTCCTAGTATCGGGTTTATATAATGCTTACTTCACTTGCCAATCCCAGTCTTCCTCTCAAATCTTCTGGGCTCACTCTGTGCTGCAACATTAATAGCCTTTTCGTACCGTACCTTCACGATCTTCTCATTCGACTATCCATGACATTCTTTCTATGATAAGTTCCGCTACCAATACAAAAACTGTTAAACAATTTTGATGTAAATGCACTTTTTCAAGAACCTTTAGTACATACCACGTCCCAGTCGTTTTCATGTCTCATAAAACCAAACTTGGGGAAGTCGGCTTCAAACTCGTGAACCAACATATGCTAAACACTTATAGTCTTTAAGAATGGTCCCATTCATCCTTCATTCCTCATACAATCTTGGGGTATCAATCATTTTTGACCATTTTGACATTTTGACGCATTTATTGCAAATCGATAGGCGCAGTCCTTCAAATAATTTGGCGACTGTGCAATCACACTTTTACTGAGACAATCAGCAAGACTCATTGAAGCCACACTTCGGTGAATTCATTAGATATCAAACTCCAGAAAGACAATCACCATTCTGCAATTCTTGATACAGACTGATGATTATTGTCCACCGACAAGGAAAACGGCTTCTGGCCCCATCAACTCAAACGGGACCGTTCGCGAGCGTTCTCAATTATCATTTCTTATAGACGGACAAGCAAGACATGGCTCTGTAAACATACGAGTGGCTCGTCTCTACAAATCTAAATCGATTTAGACTTTCCTATTCTGGAACCGCACTAATAGTGATCAATCAGGTTGTTGGAGAAAAGTTTCAAACTTTCAGACAATATGACAGATTAGATCTTGTATCCGATGTTAAGGAAACTTACACATCTATAGTTGGCGCAGTTTATGATCGGTCTTTTGTGGTTGGATCATACGCCGCTGGGATTCCATTCATCTGGAATACACTCTTCAGACTAGATCTGAGAAATGAGTTGGTATATACTCTTCCCAAAGTCTTCTTCACCACCTTTGAATACTTCCGCCGGTAAGCCATCATGTCCAACTCTTTGTAGGGTTAGATATTGTTAACTTTACTTTGTTTTGGTCATGTAAATGGAATGTTTGGCAATTACCATCTAAGTTGGATGGTTTTTTCTACCTGAGAGCGCTATGTTGGTCCTCGTCGCCATTATATTGTCTGCAGAAAAGCTTTTTCCATATTCTGACTCTACTACAAGGTTTCCTTCTTCAGTTTTAGAGGTTTCTTGCCTTGGTACATTAATTTTAGATGTTGGTAAAACTTCCGTTATTTCTGGTGTACAACTTTTCGGCATCTTTGATCGCGCGCTTCTCGCTTTTTTCTTCTTCTCGTCTCTCCTGCTTATAGAACACACGACCAGCTTTTGTACTTCATTGCAGCGCCGCTTTGTAGGCTTCTTGTTTATCTGCATGTACTTGCCGGAATCCTTCATCAAACCAAGGATTTCTTGGTGGTTGTAGGGTGAGGCTCACAACATTAATTGAAGCGTCTAATTCTTGTGGAATTATCGTTGTTGAGAGATTTTGTGATACGCGTTGGACGAAGTTACTGGCGGTCTTAAAATTGCAGAATTTCCACGTTATAGGTTTCACATCACACTAGTTCTTCTTTGTTGTGGCGCTTGGGAAATCCGCATTCACACCTTGAATGCAACAAGATGGTGGTCCGAGTCAATGTTGGCTAACCGAAACATTCGGACGTTCAGAATACTGGAGGCATGCATTACGCCTATCGCAAAAATGTCTGAAAGCCGCTATAACCTCTTGTGTATACTGAGATGAGGAAAGCGTCTGCTTACTATAGTAATATTTTGTCCCACCACATAGCCAATGAGATTAAGTCCGTCAGACTTAGTATCGTGTAGGCTATGCTTACCAACTGTCCTGCCAAAGATTTCCAACTTTCCTATTCTCGCTTCATACTTCCGACATTGCTCATATGTCTTGTCGGGGAGGTCGTAGAAACATTCTTTGGTTGCGTCGTTTTTGTTTTTCGTAGGAGCAGTGGTGCATATAAGACTTATTGCAGCAAATATACCTTGATGCGAATTGTCACAAAACGTTCGCTCACGGTTTGGAAACCAAAGACTTCTTGTCTAACTCTACCGCGTATGGCAAATCCGCATTCTAATAAGCGTTGTTTCTTTTCCCTGCAGGCGGGCATAACCTGGACGTTTTAACCTGCGTAAGGCTCTACAATCTCCACATACCTACGTAAAATTTCCGAAAAAAGTGGATCAAGCTTAGGAAAAAGCAAAATATATTCCACCTTCCTTATACCTGTTCTGACACAAGATGTAGATAGTCTAGTTCCTTATGCAAAAACTCACACTTTGCCAACTTTAGTTTAAGATCGGTTTCTTCCCATTGTACTCCTGTTAATCATCTGGTGATTCAAACGAGGCTGTGGCATTCACTTAGCCAAAAGCCATTCAGCAAAACAACATCTATTAGTTATCCACCTGTAAGCGGTAAGGTTACTTGATCTTTCTGTAGCTTTTATTTGGAGATAACCAGAGTCCATATCCAGCATTGTGAAATTTTCCAAACACCAAAATCGATCTTTTGTTTCTCCCTGATCGCGATACATAGAATTAAGACGACGGAAATCGAAGCGTTCCATCTTTTTTCGAAACTAAGACGATCGGGGACGATAAGTAAGAAGCAGATTTCCTCACAATACTTACTCACAGTCTAGCAACTGTTGTTCCATCTCTTTGACAACTTTAAGCTGTGCAAAAATAATAGGCAATATGCTTACCTTGATTTGGATTTCTTCACACTTCAAAGGGTCAGGTTCTGCGGTGCTAGCGAGTCACGATGTAAATGATTTATCTTGACTTCAACTCGACTTTAACAGTGAGACAACAACTCTGGATCTTTCCAACTGTGGTACGACTGATCTGTTGATATACTTCTACTGATCCTAAATTTTATCCAAGAGCGATTAAGAATCACATCGATTTCCTGTGATTTGTCAGGACCATCCCTCGATCTCAGTTCTACTCTGTCTAGATGTAAGAATTTAATGAGAATGCATATCATAATGAGTTCCCCTTGCATCTGTTTCCAGTTTCCGAAGAATAATATGTACTTAACCCCAAAAACATGGTCTTGCCTTACAGTAGAAAACCAGCCGAAAGCCCCAAAGTACATATATCCACTGTGCTTACAGAAGCTTTATATTTATTAGAAAAGTTTTAAAAAAAATATTTTATGATCCAGTGAAAGACAAACAGAACCGTTTCTTAAGTCATACAAAGGACTAACAATTGCTTAACCAATTTGAAGAAGTAATTAACAGCCTATTGGTTGACAATAAGCACGGTCACAGGAAGGTTGTAAAACCTTTTTTGTAAATTAAACGTACTATAGCATTGGTAAAAGAGCGAAAAGATGCACTTGATTACTTTTAATAGATTCTTGGTTATAGATCGGTGAGCACATCAAATTCCATGTTCCTCAGTAGTATGTAAGCACAAACCATAATAGTAGCCTAATACCTTTGGGAGAAGAACGAACTGCAGAGTTCATTTGGTCTGTAACATTGCTGCTCATATTAAACCCAACTGTCAATGGATTCTTAGCAAAGGAATAAGTGCTGAATAAGTCTCCTCTGAAACCATTGTGATCTGTGATTCAAAAAGAATTCAGTGAGTTCAAGCTTCCGACTGAGTTTAGTGAATTTATACATTCAAGGCTTAGCATTGTTATAAATGCAGTTTGACTCTTGCCACAGATCCAAATGCTTTCCTCCTACAAAATAGTTCGCTATCATCAGGATCGCGAATATCTCTAGCAAGTTTTTCTAACGAGACGTGAAATCTAACTTTGTCGTCCTTCAAAAAGACACAAGAACTGCATCTTAAATCGGATTTAAGAGCCATCCGTAAAAATCCTTCATTCCTTTCCTGGCTCAGATTCTGGCCAGAGGGAAAATCGGTTCCGTATTTTAGCAGAAGCAGCAGTTCTGGTCTTATCGCATCAGATGGCATGTATATAGGATAGGTCGATACGCAGTGTTAAGTGTAACAAGGACAACATTTCTTTAAACAGAAAGAGGCTTTAGAGCAAATCCCATGATATGACTTAACAATAAAAGAGAGATTCGTCAATGGCGTGCAGGAAGACTCGTAAAAGCTTGTCCCACCAGACAACTCCCGTATGGGATATAACTGGTCATATAATAGCCGTGTAGATTCAAAGGACGTTCCTTGATGATAAGCCCCAGGCGTAACTGAAATCTCCTTTACTGATGTATGCTAAATGGCCGACAGGACCTTTGAGTTATAAAATGTTAAGTCCAAAGAATTTGAATATTCGAGATGACTCACGATAGTTATCTTCGTTCGATAAACTGAAGGTGAAGACCGTAAGCACTAGATATGTAAGATCTGCGCTTTGAAGCAGACAGTTTCTAGACATAGTTGTACAACAAAACAGCTACATTATCTGCAAATGACTGAGCATAGATGCCAGAACTGCTGAGACGGAGGTCAGACTTATAGGTCTGAAACTCTTTGCAAAGACTTCAATTTTCCTACAAATTAATCTTAAATTTAGGGGCTGCAAAGCCCGGTAAATCATACAGGCAGTACACAAAGAGTACACGGCGGTTGCTTTCCTAGACTTTAAGGGCACCTTTAACAACGTCGCCACATCCGCAATCACGACTGCGCTGTCACAACTGCAGGTAGACTACTCACTTGAAGAGTTGATCAGTCTTATGCTAAATAGTAGGATAGTCAGCTCCAAACTGGGTGGGACGTCTGCAAACAGATGAGTCAACAGAGGCACGCCGCAAGGCGGTGTCTTTTCTCCCCTTATCTGGAACTTAGTGGTTAATAAACTGCTGGTATACCTGGAAGCGGGAGGTAGTAGGGTGATAGTCTATGCGGATGGCATTGCTATAGCCATTTCTGGTAAGCAACTTAATACCATCAAGCAACTCCTTCAGCTAAATCTTAACAGATTATACCATTGGGCAGATCGCTGTGGATTGGGAGTAAGCCCCCATAAAACTGATCTTGTTCTCTTTTGCAGGAAATATAAAATTCCAATTATAAACCCTCCTTCATAACCAGGAAACTAAACTGAAAATTTAGCATTCAAGAAAGCTACAGTAGCTTTATTCTCTTGCAAAAAATATATTGCGAACGAAAGGGGCCTTCAAACTCGCATAATCCCCTGGCTATACATACATCTCGGTCATAAGACCGTTACTCACCTATAGTGTCGGATGGCCTTAGATATTTCAATCAACTGCAAAAAGCGAAGCAGAGTTCAAAGAACAGCATTTCTATGCATGAATGGAGCTCTATGATCCACTTCGTCCGCGGCTTTAGACATTCTGTTTCACTTGCTACCCCTGCGATTGCAGCTATTCGCCTTAAAGCGACCACACAGTGGACAAATACTTTATTTGTCCACGCTAATATTCTTAATACAATTAGGAATCCTCACAGAGAACGTCGAATACACCATACCCAAAAGATTTTCATATGAGCTTCCCTTCTAGATCCTTCTGGGAGGAAAATGTTAGGAGGACAAGTCTAGACATTTCTACACAGATGGATCTAAAACCGATAGCAGGCTAAGTGGAGGTGCTTTCTCAAATAAACTAATCTGAGCCTCTCCTATCGTCTTCCAAATCACTGTAGCGTGTTCCAGGCGGAAATTTTGGCGATTAAGGAAGCTCTGTGATATCTGCAATATCACATCTTTTCTGGATAGTCAGACCGCTATCAAGTCCTTGAACTCAGTCTCATTAAATTCTACAATCACTTTTGAATGCCTATCATTTTTTACGGAGATGGCAGAGCAGTTCCACCTTCACTTTGGTTGGGTTTGGTCACTTTGGGCCACAAAAACATTATAGGAAATTGTAGGGCCGATGAACTCGCCAAAATTGGAACAATTCTACCTATTCTACCCGAAACGTGTAGAATAGGTATATCAATCGCTATGTGCAAAAGAACAGACCTTCGACCAACATGTCTAGCGACCAAACAGATCTTGCCAAACCTGGATCTGAATCGCTCTAAGAGTCTGATCCTTCTAAACAGGAAACATCTCAACGTCATCATAGTTGTCATTACTGGACACTGCCTTATAAGCAAGCATGCAGGAAGACTTGATGCCTTTACAAACGATTTCTGTAGAAGCTGAATGGACGAGGAGAAAGAGGGGACAATCCTCCATTTTCTCTATACATGACTAGCTTTCTTAGGAGCTTTCTTCTACAATGACTTAAAAGATCTAAAGAAAACAGACGTTAACAGTCTCCTGCGCTTTATCATAAGCTGAAATTGGTTCCATGAGTAAGAGGATCATAGATCCACATGGCAGCACAACGGGTAAATAGGTCAAATTGGGTTGGTTTTACAACCACTACTCTCCAACCATGCAACGAGCGATCTGTAGAAATATTTTTTAGTTGGACACATCAGTTCAAAATATTTTGCGAAGCATCGCTCGGGTCCTTAACAGCTTCCTCTACCTATTATTTTATTCTGAGTTTACCGACTTTCCGATCTTCTTCTTAGAAGGTGTACGATTGGTTTTCCTTGGATTCCTCTTCTTTATCTAGGCCTCGCATCAGATTTTCAATTCGATGTACCTGTGGTCTGACATAAAAACTTCTCGTTTTACCACGACGATTTCACCTTTGAGTGATGAAGTGTAGAGTGTATCTAACAACGAAGTATGATATTTCTACTAGCATAACGTTTACTTCGATCCTGCTATCAGGATATAATAAATAAATCTTCGTTCTTAGCTTAATCATAAGTTCTATAATACACTTACTCCTTTCCCCAGCTGTCATTATTTCCCAAACTCACTATTTACCATTCCTCATTAGCCATTTGTGGATTTCAAAACAATCTTTGTTCTCACTTTTAAGAAGCGCAGATCGTTGTCCATTTTAAATACCTAAAGTCGCCTACACGTTATTAGCATTATTCCGACAAATACCCAGTCAGTTTAACATTTTTCTTGACAAGGCATGACAAATCTTTTTTCAAAATTCCCAGGATGTGTATTGTATCCCCTAGCCTCCTCATCATTCAATATCAACTAACGTGTATCTCATTTATCAAACCAAGCGTCTGGCAGAATTTGTTGCAATTGAACAGAATTCACGACCACTCCTGCAATGATAGAAAAATCTAAAACTTCTGGCCAAAAAAAGTAGTAGAAAGCCATGACAGACAAATCCATTAGCAAGCGACTGCAGAAGATTTGAAATAGCTGGGATAACTGCTAAAGCAACAAAATACACTCAAAAACAATGCACAGTTCCAAAACCATGTCCTTAATGCACTCACTGCAGGCATTGTCACCATCTTGCTAGCACTCTCTATTTTCATTTGGCACCCTGTGGCCCATAATGCACCCAATGCGGATGCCCATAAATAATACGTTCCACTGAGACAAAAAGCACCGACCAAAAGGAAAAAATCCATTCACAGACAAAAACTCGCCGCGTTAATAATTACTGCACTAAGGACAACCATCACCACTATAGTATCACACCACATACGAGTTTTGTCCCTTCTCAACCCACAGACTTGTTCAATTTTCTATGACATTTTTTCAGGAAACGTAGAAGCGTCTATGGTACGCCAACTCAACCCGAGTGAAACCAAGGAATTCAAACACAAAAGAACTCGTAGAAGTTGCGAAAAAAGGCAATTCCATCTATTCCATGATTTATAGTATGTGGTGCACAACAGGACATCGCCGGACACCTACGTATGTGCGAATTTGTCCAAAAACTACCGAGAAAACCCATTTCGAAGGATAATTTGTACAAAATACTCATCACAATGATGCCAATGTTAAAGATACACACGATGCGAGTATGAATACGAGTACTCATCGTTCTGCCAGAACAAGTGACCGAACTCCACAGGAGATGATGTTCAAATTTTTTTCTATTTTTCTCAAAATTAAAAATAAAACAAGAAAAACCGATGATAATTCGTTGGGTGTCGTTTCAGTTAGTCGTATCTGTGAACGATTCATTTTAAACATCGTCCTTGAAGGACATATCTTGTCCTTTTACGACAGTTGTTTGTCAATCCAAATGCAATGCATCAATATTACGGGACCCCGAATCAGAATCCGAATCGAAAATTTACGACCCAATATCGATTCTTGCCGAAGAATGGCATTTTATAGCATGACATTATAGTGTGACATTTTGCTCTCTAATATCCTTGTGTTAACCGTTAATAATCACACATTTACCCAAAGATTGAAGGTTTTAGAAAAAGACAAAATTTGTTACGGTCATCGGAGAGTTCTTGGTTTACGAGGAACCCTAAAAGTCACCATTTTAACAATAAGTCACATTAGTGATGCAGTTAATCTCATGATATAAAGTACGAGTATGTGTATTTTTAGAGAATTTTTGATTGACACATGACAAGGAGTCAGACGAAAAGGATATGTATTGGGGGGAAGAAAATTTCCATTTTTAACGAGCTCAAGTTGAAAACCGTCATTAAAATCGTGTTTAGGTTATTTTGAAATGTTTTTATTGCCACTGTCATGCGATGCGAGTGTTGCATGATATGTTAGAGAGCGAAAGATACTGAAGCAGCAGTAGGGTTAAGATAAAAAAGGGGTCTATGCTGCACTTGGGCGCCACTTGATATGAGGGTACTTAAACGTGATTGTTGTAACAATCCTTTAACATGTTGTAAAACATTCGTCAATCTATGTATGGTATCTGCCGCTCTCTTGGGGATGTAAACATGGAGATTCATAATTTTTATTATATTTTTTTTTGTTAATTTTTGAGTCTTGTGTTTAATTTCGATTCTGGGTAATGAAATTGTTTTTTTCTTTGGTGAAGGGAGACAAATTTTTATTGCAGTTGTTAGGAGATAAATGATGGTGTATAGGGCGACTCAATGATAGTAGTTTCGAAGAATTAGACGAGATAAGTATTTTTACAACTCCATACACAGAGGTTGCAACGGCCGAAGTCTGGCTTAGAAGTGAAATATGAAGCTAATCAGAATGTAGGAGAATTTTCCATAAATGTTTCTTCAAACACGAAAATCGAAAGTTCTCTATCATTTGTCTCCATGCACAAGAAATGTACATATGTATGTAGCAGGAGATGAAATTTTCTCATCAGATTCCTAAATCTTTTATGTGTTTCAAAAATCTCCCACGTGGATCTCAGATGGTAATAACCACAACAATTGTGATTAGCTAAGGCCAAAAGACTAGACTACAGGGTTCTTCAACTACTCTTGTGTTTTTGTGTCCTGGCCATGAGAAAAAGTACCTGATTTCAAGGGTGGTGTTAGCACATTAAAATGTATTTAGCCGTGCCCTGAATTGAATCAAATAGATGCTTCTCCAGATGAACAAGCACCGTCTGTCATAATCTAGAATTATCCTAGTGTAACGGCTCTGCCATATTCGTGGAAACAAAATCGAGTACAAAATGGATAAAAAAGTAGTAAAACCTTGGAAAAATCAGGTTTCAAGTTGCTTCAAGTCAAGAGACAATAACTCCTTTAGGTGCCGCAGAAAAAAGCGGCTAAATTACTGATACGTTGTGTAAATAATCTGCACTCAACACAGGTCCCTAAAGCACCAGACAAAGTGTCCCTAAGCAACTATCTGAAGAACAGGTATGATACGCCGCCAACAAAACAAAAGGGCAACGAAACTGCTAGTGAGAGAGCAGAAACACGTAGATAAGATGAAGTACCAAGCTGTTGTTGAAGACTACAATAACTACCTGGTACACAACCAGATCAAGCACCAACAGTCAATAACGAAATCGGTCCCAGAAGAGGCTGCGCTTATGGACTCTTCAAAAGTGGTAACACTGTAGCCAGCGTGTTGGGAAGGAATAAGACCTAAACTATCTCAAATGGTCACACACTGTTGCTCTACTTCGACTCATCCGCTGTCGTTAAGAGATACAGGGTCATCACTTACAAGGACGGCTTCTCGAAGGACTTAACTTAAAACTCAGCCCAGTAAACAAGATCTCCAGAAGAACTAAAGCTCAATATGCCCTTGGAAAACATGAAACTTCCTTACTTCATCAGACTGCATAAAACAGAATGGAATTTCTGCTCTTCATAAACGGGGAATGTTAAGAGGATCTGTAGACGATCTGCTATGCTAAAGTTTTCAAGTCCTCCATCTCACACGACATTAAAAATTTGTTGAGGATTCAAGGCGAAACCACAATGAAAGAAGATGCCAATAGTAGTGCAGACTAATCTGAGACACTTGAGATATGCCTCAAATAATCAGCTTCTTCATCTCAACGGGAAGAACTTCGACATCTGTATCACTTAGGAGCCATGGGTAGATAACAGGGATATCAAAGAACTCTAATATGACCTACTCTACAATCGCTGAATTTTGAAAAACTTATAAAAGCCTTCTTATGTCCTTATCTTAGTTTTGCAGACTTGATCGCAATTAATAATGTCTGAAGCCTGTACATAGTTTTCGTTTACATCCCACCAACACTGCCAGAAGAGATCCATCCGCTGATAATCTTCATCGTCTTAGAAAAAGACGATCTTCTTATAGGCTGCGACGACAACGTCAAACATACGCTATCGGATAGCGACGACAACAACTTTTGTGGTGGGATGCTATCATCGTTAATCCATATTCATGCAGGCTATATACTAGCGTAATACTGGACCTCGCTATCATAGAGCTCACAACTCTATACGGAAGAGATACAAATGTGACGAATCAGTAACTAGTGCAGTCAAACAACAAGCGGCGATCTGGAACAAAGCAGTCCTAACCAAACGGATGAAAAGAGCCTTAAAAACTATCCTACAATAAGTTTCAGGCATATAAGCAAAGGCCAGATGACAATTCGCATAAAGACTACATACTCCAACAGAAGCCTCATAAACGCCCACGCCACAGAGCAGAAAGACTTACGTATCAAAGACTGTTTCTACGAGCCGTTCAATTTTAATGTCAAGCTATACTAGGAAGGCATCTTTGGTAATACGGTCAGAAAATGCAGTTTTGGCGACATCAGCTCCGGAAACAGCACTCGTCTTTCACAAGCTTGATATCTAATAATGGAGCTGGGTGACACCTGATCATATCACTGTCAACCGAATCAATCATATTGCGATTGACGCAAAGCTTTGATGCTCGTACAATACTACCAATAAATATCGATTCGAACAATTACTTTGTTGGAGCATACCTATCTTTGCAGATATCCTTAAGAACCCAAAGCCAGGAAACGATTGTGAGGAAGTTCAATATCAAACAGGCCAATATCAAATGTGGCATCATTGCAAAAAAGTAACCAGAGAGGCCGACTCTGATTTACTGGGTTTCAAACCGCCTCAACAAAGAAATTTTTGGTTAGATGACGAATTCAGACAAGCAAATCTAGAAAAAAACAGCAGGAATCACATTGGGTCCTCAAAAGAAATAAATAAAAGAGCATGAGAAGAGGGCTTAAGGAGGTGCTACCAAAATTATTTCTTTTTAAACGGTGATGACGAATAACATCCAACCGTCAGACAGAATGGATCATACACCCAAAACGAATGCAAAACAACATTTACGTGCACCCGGCCAAGATGAAGTTTTTTAAGCTTTCCGACTTTAACAACAAAGCATCAGGTAATGATTGTAGAACTGGTCTCAAAAATCTGTTTTGACGAAATTATGCCCTGCGAAAGGAACCTCAGCATGGTTTGTCCTATCGTAAATATCCCCCCTACAAAGGAATAAGACTCTTCGAAATCGCATATAAAAATCCTCACTGCCATATTATGTGAATGCCCAAGGCCCTTAGATAATAGTCTGACCGGCCTCTACTAGTGGCCAGAAAAGTTCAGTATTTGCACATTACGCAGATATTGAATAGACCCGGGATTTTCAAATCGATACACACCACCTCATCATCGATTTTCAAGCAACATATGACTGCATCTATGAAGACTAATTATGCAATTGCTTAGTTCAATCGAATGTGCAGTATGACATGACTAGATGATGATGCGATGTGGTCAGTGAAGGACAAACAAAGCATATGCTGTCAACAAAGAGCTTCACACAACATCGTCGTCTAGAACAAAATGTCACACTCGACAGCTACAACTTTAAGGAAGTGAGAAACAATCGGCTAGTAAGATAGAATTGAGCACCCGAAAAGATCTTATATAAGATACTGATCATCCAGGAGAAAATGCCCTCGGACTCTTTGTGTAAAAAGTTTTTCCGGCAATTTTCGGCCCGATTTGCATCAATGGAGAATGGAAAATACGTTTTAAGAGCGAACTAGACGGGATCATCTTCAGAACAGCTTGCCTAACTCGGTTTAGATGACTTCGTCACATTAAACGCCTGACTCCAATCATTTTTTGATATTATTTGTCCTTGCTGTTTTCCATTCTTCTAAGCACGATTCTTGTCGTTTGTATGTTGTTTGGCTTTCGTTTTGTCCGTATATAATTGTTCTCGTCTTCATCCACTGATCTACATCTTCCTTCTGGCTTCTTCATCGAAAATGCGCCTCCGCACTTCTTTGTTTTCTAGTATCTATTACCGGAGTCCTTTCTGTTAAAGAATTTGTTACTCCTTCTTAACTTTATTGTTTACTGGATAACCCTGCAAGATATATATAATTTTTTATAACTATCGCTCAGTGTTAGTATCGGGATTTTAGTACCCTTACCGCACACAGCGTGGGCCAAGAAAACTTGGGTAGAGAAAGAAAAGAGAAGAACCGATGTATGTGCGTTGGTCTTAAATGTTTGGAAGTTATAACGACGGAAGTAAAGAGCTCGGCATGACATTCCATTAGCGAATTATATGGCTTTGGAAAGAATCAGAGTACGCCCGGCGACCATAGACAACACCGTAAGTTCGCTAATGTTGGCGGAGATGCGGATTTTGGCCAATTTTTGGTTTAGCGGCTATATCATCAAGCAAAATTTCCATTATTGGAGAGAGCACGATCCACAAGTATTGGGACAAGCATGAATGTATCCACAATTGACTGTTTGGTGCGGTTTCTGACATGGTGGCATCATCGGACCTTATTTCCTTCGAAATGTAAAGGATAAATTTGGCGACTGGGTCATCTAACCCACGACACACATGATTAATTTGTCTCGGGCTACGTTAAGTGCTTAGTTCGCGCTAACAAGCCAACACTTTGGTCAATCCAGAAAGCCAACATTCGACACGTTATTACCGGAATAACGCAATACAAACTGTCCGAAACCGATTCATCAAACTGGAACGAGTCAAAAAATGGAACGACTGTCAGCGAAGCCGAGCGCGCTATTTGAATGCAAATGCCTTAGAAATATCAAGTGCAACTATCCTGATTTCGGCAGATTGATGTACGCTTTGGTTTCACTTTTAGATGAAACATACTATCAAATCACCAATGGACCTGTTGCTATGAAAGCCGTACTGTTGATCGTTGAGAAATTTCCGTGTTCGAAATATTTCATGAGCTGACAATTTATCAGCGTTTTCAAGACATTGAAAGAAAGGATAGTAAGTGCAATGGGTCTTTAGGAGGAAAGAGAAGAAGATTCTCCGTTTTTAGGAACGAGCTGGACATATACTATTCTCTATCTGTTTGCAAAGAGTTCTAAACAGTAGGGTTGATGAAAAAGCTTACGCAGAGATTTTTTCATTGTGAAAGAACACCTCTTTAGAAGAAATGGATATATACCATCTAGACAGGCACATTTGTGTATGTTAAGATCTTTAGGTACACTAAAATGTAGGCGGAGACAAATAATTATCTGGAAGTGTTCAACCAGCCGCAAAGTGTGCAGCAAAGTTTGGACTTATCTAAAGAGCTGAGAGCTGAAATGTTATTGTAAACCAGCGTTTACGACCAAAATCGTTTACTACTTTTGGGACATTGTAGTGTTTTTTGCCTCAGTTTTTGGTCGTTTAAGAAAGACGTTGAAGTCGTTTCCGGCTCGTTTGAACTTTTTTCGGATCTCTTCTGTAGGCTCGGTCCCTTTTACAGCTCAAGTCGTACCACGCCTTTTCTTTTGGCTTGATATGCTTCATCTGATGAGGGATAAGGGATCTCATTCCAAAGGGAATAATAAGTATAAGTAATATCATATCAGCAGCGGCATCCACGTCGTTATCGAAAAAACATATCGGCCAGTTTAAGTTACGAATGAAGCTGTTAAGCCTGCTCCAATTAACTTTCTTCTATTGCCATACGGTTCTTTTCTCTAACTTTGCGTGCTCCGACGAGCATAGAGGGGATAGCATATAGGATAGTTCTTATCAGGGTAAAGTTGCCTAGAGTTTCCGTGACTGTGTCTCTGGGTTTCCTAACGCTTATTGTAATAGAAATATTCTATATTCCTGCCCACAACTGAGGACAATCGGTATATGGAATCCCGAATTAGAGACCGCTGGTTACATCATGATGTTCCTCATCAGTTCAATGAAGATATTTGTCCTCTCTGTTTGGGTTAGAGTAACCAGTTAATTATTAGTTCATTGTTTTGGAAAGGACGCTACATCTACATCCGAAAAATCTTGTTCTAGATGATATGCTGCTGCTTTCTAGTACTCATCGAGGAGATTTATATATGATAGCACATATAGCGAAATAAGACAAGAGACTCAGTCCAATAAAAACATGTTTGTTCAACTCCATTCGTACAATCTCTTCTTTTTCTCAAAGAGCTAACAATCTTCCTTTTGCACGAATTCTATCAGTTAGGCCTACAACGAATATGTATATAATTGTTCCAACAAGAGTTCATATTATACACATTTCCATATCACTTGCTCTGGGCTATATAACTTCAACCACAAGTCATTGACAAAAAAGAATGTTCGAACTAGTTGCCGAAAAAGAATTCAAACTTGCTATCGTAGGTTGGAGTAGTAAGTATCGGGTTTTCCAATAACGACTTGACAACTTTTTTTTAAATAAAAGGCAAACCATTTGAGATATTTCAAAAACGTTATTATTGACTTGAAGTACAATCAAAACATTTATAAATGGTTTGATTCGACTTCGTTCATATGGCCATCGATTCGTTGGACCCAATTTTCAACGACTCGGTCTTCCAACATCGTCGGCATGTTGGCATAAACCAATGACTTTACGTAGCCCCACAGAAAATAGTCAAGCGGCGTTTAATCGCACGAACGAGGCGGCCAATCGACTGACCCATGTCTTGAGATAACACGCTTACCATACTTAAACTTCAATAAATCGATTGTAGCGTGTGCTGTGTGGCTTGTGGCACCATCCTGTTGAAACCACAGTAACATGACGTTCGTTATCGTCGACGAAAAAATATGGCCCAATAACGCCGCCGGCATGCAAATCGCACCAAACAGTTATATTTTGTGGATGAAGTAATGATTCATGAAGCACATGTGGCTTTTCACCCAACCAATAACGCATATTTTGCTTATTGACGAACCCATTCAGCCAAAAATGAGCTTCGTTACTGAAGATGATTTTGCGATGAAATTCATCATCTTGGCGCATCTTCTCCAGAACCCAATCGGAGAATGTAGGTCGCTTCAAATGGTCCATCGGCTTCAATTCAGTCAGCTTGATCTTGTATGGGTGTAAACCAAGATCCTTACGCAAAATACGCCATAATGTGGTCTGAGCGATGCCCAATTCTTGAGAACGCCGTGGAATTGACTGATTTGGATCGTTTGCTATGGACGTCTGAACGGCAGCGATACTTTCGACACTTCGACCAACCTGTTATCTCACTGATACGGCAACATCACACAACGAATATGTAGACTCAAATTTTTGTACTAAACTTGTTATTGCCTGTCTACTAGTTCGAGAATTACGACCGAAAATTGGAGTTAACGCTCTTAAAGTTGCAGTCACCGACTCCGAATATCTGTAGAAAATTTTTATAATTTGCAGACATTGCTCGTTAGTGTACTTTACCATGATGAAAATGTTGAGTTTACTGAATAAATTGACAGTGACAGTTTGATGATTAGTGAAAGAGTGCGTTCACAAATTAAATTCAAAGTTATCAAGTCCCTATGGGAAAACCCTTACTGGAATTTAGTGTTCTGATCGATATACAGTACATTCGTACAGTACAAAAAGTCGATGTACAAAAAATCCAGTTGGTGCATAATTAGGTTGATTTTTAAAACAGAACTAAAGAAAAGAACTATTATTCTATTAAGTGCTATTATTCCTTCAGCAAAGGCCAACCGTTTTATTTGAATCTCTTAATTTTCATCTCTCCCAGTTCGATGCTAATTGGGATATCCAAACCATAATTGAATCGTTTGTTCATCAACAAACTAGGTTATCTCGAGTGGAGTACCAGAATAATCGCATGAGTTACTGTCTGCTATCTTAGGAACAACTCCACCCTCTGATTAAATTGTATAAAAATAACCATGAGCAAATAACTTAAGATAAATTCGTCACAATCGATAGAAGATAACAATGCAATACTCCACCAGCAACATCCTATGCAACGCTAATAACTATGTCGAACATCTTCATAACCATGGAACATCTCTTCATAATCCAGTTATGACAAACGCTTAACCCTTCATAGAAAACCAACAAATTTCACCGCTGCATTAATAAATGGAAATGGGAGATAGAATTCTCTAAAATCTCGAGGTATACACCAGAGCCTAAGCAACCATAACCAATTGCATCTCCATTGTTGATCTTCCCACGTCGAAAATATTCGAAATTGGAAATTGTATAAATCGTTGTCCCCCAGCCAATCCAGAAAATCAAAACGAATTTCACACCC
Organism: Volucella inanis; assembly: GCA_907269105.1. Classification (NCBI taxonomy): domain Eukaryota; kingdom Metazoa; phylum Arthropoda; class Insecta; order Diptera; family Syrphidae; genus Volucella; species Volucella inanis. Next base: position 43,095,868 of record OU026153.1, read on the forward strand.
AATTCCCTGAGTCACTGCCGTAAATTGTCTCCTTGGATAGTGTCGGCCGCTTTTGCGGTCCCGCAATCAATTGATTCTATAAAATACAAAAAAAAATAAAAAATCGACAACAACGACTAAAACGATCAAAGTCGGTGTCACAGGTCACAGTAACAGTGAATAGAAACCGTGAACCCATTCAGGTGTCCAATCCGAGTGACAGGTATATCATCGGCTTAATGATCCATCTTTTTCTTTTGATTCGCTTATTGTAATAATTACAATTACACCGAGAAGAACGACATTGAGGACATCGAAGCACCAGGAGACTAAGACTCGCCGGGACACATTGTAATCCTTGGAGAAAGAACCAGATCAAAGGCAAAGACTGTCGGTTACGTTATTCAGTTGTGGGTCTAGATTTCGGCTTCCTTTGGTGACAATTAGATGACAATCCTTTGTGATTCTGCTTTCTTTTCAGACTTTTCTCTTTCTCCTGCCATCAGTCGGTCGGTGCCTTTATGGAGGTGGATTTAGAAATTCATGCCCTTTGCGGGCGGTCCTGTGATCCTTGTTGATGAAAACAAATTTTTGCGGTACAGTATACTTGGGCTTTGCCAAAAAAAAAGGACACAAACAACAGTAATAGCATCAATAACAATATTATCCTTGAATTGGGTTCATTGAGTTTTATTGTGTTGGCAAAATGTTGCGCCTGCTTTGACTTTCTTTGTGTCCAGGTTCTGGCGCAAAACGCAAAACTAAGACTTTGGTCGTACGAGCACATCCTGTGGGAGTTAGAACGAATTTTTATTCAATTTACCACTCCTACTGTCGTTCGCTTGCAATCCAAAACAATTAGTCTGCAGTAGATGAAGTGGTGTGAAAAAGGATACTCAATGAAGCACAAATTACAATTGACACAAGGGTGGTAGAGGGTGCACGATTTTGATTCCTTCTTGAAGTAACTGCATCGCCATGGAAATCAGATGAAAATTTAATTAAACTGACAGAGAAAGTGTAGCGAATGGATAATAGCGAATATGGACGAAATACTTCTTGTACTTTCCGTGGGGTATAATTAAATTTTCTTCTCATTTTCAAGTTCTTTAAATTTTGTGTATATTACGAGTCCTATGAGTCCTCCGAGTCATTCGAATATCTCCAGCCCTTAAATACTTTTCAGTCATCATCAGTGTATGAAGAAATAATAAATAAATTTCAAGATAAAGGAAGAATTTTGCGTTCGAATTTCCTTGTGCAACAACAAGTAACTTCAAAAAGGGGTTTCGCTGAAAGAGTGAAGGAAACGGGTATAAATTTATGAGGAAGGCCATTTTGGATTTACGCCAGGAGTAAAGTGGCGTAAGTTTCATTTTATAGCAGCTGCTCTGATGACGCTACTGAGGGTAATTTTAAAGCCAACTCGAAGAGTGGAAATTTTTAACAGGGTAAGTGTATATGGAAAACAGATGGCTCGGGCGATGAGAGGTGTTAAGTTTCATAATGATGTATACGTTTGTTTTGTAAATTTTTTTTTTTTTTTTTTTTTTTTTTATGGCAATAGCTTCCACTTGGTGGATTGAGTTGTAAAATTATTCACTTTGATGGCCTGCCTTACTGATTGGGATGAAGATTTTGTGTTTTGAGACTCGAGGGAGTCGTTAAACAGACGACCATTGCCTGAGATCTTAAAATTTTAAGAACTTTAAGAAAGAGTTGTGCTATTCTCTCAATTAAATTGAAATAGCTATTTCAGCTGTCAAGCTAAGAAAGAAATATGAAATGGAACAGCTAACTGGCGTTGGTAATAACGATAACGACTGGAGAACATAGTAAAATGTAAATGCAGTATTTAAACTATATATTAGCAAAGTATTACGGCATTATACACTTTCACTCAAGTTACGGAGGATATTCCCGAAAAGGTGCTCTTGATAAGTTAATGACAATCAGCGAAGGACTCTAAGCTTGTGACTTGCTTTCAACGTAACCTGATCCAACTCCTTTCTACGAAGCTTAAAGTGAGTTCAATAACACATCACGCCGAAAAAGTTATCATCCAGTTGTGCTACAAGGAGGTATAGACTGGAAATTCTGAAGGGCATCACCACTGCTGACCTAGCACTGATATACATACCGAAACCTACTGGTATACATCCCAGAAATCCGAAAAGATGACTACACTCTCACTAAAATCTTCAGACCTATCAGTCTGACATCCTGAAGACCATGGAAAAAATGGTCGAGATATATGTGCACAAAACTGGTTTGCAAAAATATCCTCTGTGTGAGGATACAACATGCTTAACAACGCGAAAAATCTTGAGAGAGTGCCCTTTAAAGTCCGGTGGGCAGAGGCGCACTCGACTAGGACGAATAAGTGCTTGGCATTTTCATCGACAACGCAACATTTTACGGCATATGAAATTTGGACAGACAACACGGCTTAAATGAATAACTAGTCCAGCAACGTTGGTGTATAGGATGCTAATTGCGTTTTTTTTTTTTTCTGCCGGAGCCAAGCACTCGGACAATAAATTAATCCATTGTACTGTTTGTAAGTCATTTTAGTGGAATTTCTTAGTCTTTCCAAGTAAGGCGAGTACGCGCTTCAGTGTTGCGAGTGTAGGCCCGATATTCACAGAAGTAATAAGGTGTCATCATCACTTTCACAGCAATCATCGCAGGATGCTGTATCACTAATGCACAGCATATTAAAGAGCTTAACAAAAGTGTAATACATCATTATGATGCCTACTGAGGGACAGAGCAAAAATGCCACTGAACCCTTAAAGATTTGTTTGGTATGCCGGTAACCTGGAGAGCCATGCCACCTGGAGTTGTGTTCATATGCATCCCAACTGTCATTGGAAACTCTAACCGAGAACGCATCCAGATCAAACCTAGGTTCTAGTCCTGAAAAACTCTCATTCGATTTCATTTACGGTGATACAATTGTGACCTGGAACCCAAACAAATACAAATGGATTCAACATTCCGACTAAGTTCAGTGAAGTCTTGCGTCTTGGAAATAGACTTAAGTCGAAAGAGGGTTCAGATGCAATTGCTTCGCGACTTCCATCGGTTCTTCACAATATATATCAGTTCGTTGCCAAGAGCATTTCATATACTCGTATCTTCACTTGAAAGAAATATGAAAACCCTCTATGAAGACGCGACTACATTCATTCAGATTCTAGCCGAAACCAGTTTTCGGTCCAAGGAAGATAGATTTTATATTTTTTCCCATGTCTATAAGACCAGACCAGAGTCATAAAACAGTCGGCAGGCAAGGTCATCGAAGCTCTAGTGCCAAGTTATGTCAAAGACCACTTTTAAAACGGAAGATTGTTTCAAAGAGCTCACCCCAAAAATATAAATACCAAGAGGAGGGAGATTTATTAATGCGGCTAGGGTAGAGCCATACAGCTGAGACAGACTGTTGATGTATTTTCGTCAGAGATTGTTCCACCAGACAACCGATGCATATGATATAATGGACTTTATCATAGCCATGTCGATCCTAAGGACCCTTCTAACTCCATGCTCCATGTCTTGACAACTGCCAGAAGGCCGAAAGTGCATTAGAGGCTTTCGACGTATTATGTTTAATCCATAGAAATTTGTTATCCAGTATGACACCCAAATACTAAGCTGCTTTGTATAAGTGGATGGTGTTGCCTTTAAGCACCAGATGAGTTAGACCATTTAGGTTCCTCGTTTTCGTAAAACGAGGACAGTAGTCATCATACACATTCTAGGGCAGCCTGGGTTTAAGCGCAGACCGTTGTTAAACACGATACAACAGACAGTATAGTATAGCTACATCATCCGCATATGCTTCGACGTGAGAACTATAGTATTGTGGGTGTTGAGCAGAGAGTCAACCAGCATACAGCATATCAGTGGCTTCTTTCATTGTTCGCCGGGATTTCGGCATGTATGCCAGTGCCAGGCTAGCAGTGAAGATTCTCATCAGAATTTCAAGCCTTTACAGAAAGCAACAACATGGTAAATGGGCTCATCTGTCATCCCAGCCAATGAGATATACCTACTACGGCGTGTTGTGTTATTTAGATCACCAGCAGCTTCGTTGATAGGATCTGGTTGTGAGGTGGTTTTGTTTGCGTGAAATGTGAGTCTCAAGCATGAAATGGAGTGGTGCCGCTTTTGATTCAGTGTAGATGCCATCAAATTTTCCGAGTTATTGCAGCCTGGTTAGTTTTTCCCTTTTGTGGACTTTGACCATCCTACAGATTTCACCCTTAGTCTCCATCTCTTCGCAAAAGTTTTCATAAGAGACACTCCGAATAAGTTTTTTTATATTATTTTTGCATCGATATATATGGACTCCAGTCTTCCTCCAAATTAATTGGCCTTTCTATTACTTTCTAGCTGGTACCGTTCAGATTCTGAACAGCTTTTTAAAGCTTTTGTTTTGTGCTGATGATAGTAGCAATGTTGAATTTGACGAGCGCTTCTCCCTAAATCGTTTCCAGTTGGTTTTCGACGTATTTCTTCTCTTCAACAAGGTCGAATCCTCGTATTTGATCCTGAATTCGATGTGCCTATGGTCTGATATTCCAACATTCCAACTTTCCAACCGGCAATCTCCTTAAGATACCTATTGAATAATGTTATGTCGATTACGTAGTATGTTACATCGTCTCAACACTAGTAATCAGATTCAAATATCCCCCCTCGGTGGCAAGCCCGGTGTATTGCCGCTGCTTTACATTACCAGAGGACCGACAGCTCCTTGGAGGCTTTCGACGTAACATGTTTGAGCCAAAGAACATTGTTATCCGAAGTAATCGCTATTATAGAAGGGCCAGAGCAGTTAGCTAACCTCAGTTCTAAAAGAATTGACTGAAAGCCTGTTTATAGTGCACCAATAGGCGATGTTGTCTTGAGTTGCTGTAACAGTTATATACTCGTAATCTACATACGCCTGAGCGTAGATATTAGAATTATTGAAAACGTTGAGTAGTTCGTTAACTACAATGTATGTTACCATAGCATAGTTGACAGAACGCCACTTTGTGAGCAACTTTCCAGTATTGCTCTTTCCACAAAATTATACAGTCGTATTCGGCGTGGTTTATGGTCGAGTTACGCTTGCTGTTAAAAGTGGTGTTGTGGAAAGCCCCAATAGAATTTGAAGCGCACTCTCACAGGATATTGCCTGTTGGTAGGTAAACTGCATTTTGGAGAGCGAAAGTATTCGAAAACTGTTTTGTGCATATGATTCTATGAAACTTGATCATTCTTTTCAGTTGTTCAACATAAAGGAAGTCAGATTGACAGGTCTAAAGTTCTTGTAGGACGTGTAGTTATCTCTATCTATATTTAGTGTAATAACTACTCTCACTATTCGCCAGGATGGCCGTGAAAATTCACTTCAGACTTACTAGGTCTATAGCTCTTTGTAGTAAAGGGTGATTCATCGTGTCCATTGTTTCACGCACTGTATGACTCGTAGCGTCGTCTTGTTGGAACCAGAGCTCACCGAGACCATGTGCTTAAATTTTCGGAAGGACATAGTCCGTTAACATGGGACGATAACGATTTCATTTTGGAAAAATTTGGACCAATGATTCCACCAGCCCATAAATCACACCATACCGTTGTTTTTAATGGATGTAATGGTAGCTCTTGGTACTCTTCGGGTTGCTTATCAGCCCAAATAGGGCAATTTTGTTTATTTACGAATCCATTGAGCCAGAAATGGGCTTCATCACTGAACAAAATTTCTCGATAAAACATCAGATTTTCATTGAGTTTTTGCAGAGCCCATTCACTGAAAATATGGAGCAAATTCAAGTCGCCTGGCTTCAATTCTTGCACAAGTACACTCTCAGCTACAGCTGCTTTAGTCTCTTCACTACGTGATTGATGTAGTCTAACCGTTCGAGTATCATCTATAATGTAAACAGGGACTCAAATTTGCGAATGGTATTGGCAATAGTGTCTTCAGTAATACAGCTGAACAATTTGGAAACGCTGTTATGATGTAAGTCTTTCAATGATGACTTGCCAAATGATACAGAACAAAACTGATAAAGCAGTTTGATAGAAGTCACGCGTTATCTATCAAGAAAGGCCTATTAAAAATCAAACCTCACGATAAATCACCCCTTACAACTGGATAAATGCCATCGGTGCCAGATGACTTAAAGCCATCAAAGGAAGTGACTACATTGTTGATTGCTACATCATATTGTGTTTTTCAGCTGACTTGCAGATAAAAGCTGGTTCTAATTGGGTTCCATATAAAGTAAATCACAACCAGAAGGCGGGTGCCTTAATGTTTAAATAATTTTGCATTGTACTCGGTGAAACCGGCAATTTTTTAGAAGTTTTCTACTTTCCTTGAATAGTAGCTGTAAATCTGCGTTCCACTATGGAACAGGCAACTTACAGCACTGTTTTCTAGATGACATGTCAGCTCAAAACACTTGGTAAGGGCACCGTCCAGGTTCTGAACAGCTTCATCTACCTTTTATTTTGTTCTGAGTGTAAGAAGAGCATTAAAAAACCTCCGGCCGACCTCCTTCTTGACGCGTGTCGAGTTGAGTTTCCCCGCATTCCTCCTCTTCAACAAGATCGAGTGAGATCTGGAATAAAAACCTTTACATGTACTTAGCGGAAGTTGGATAACGTTAAGTCGATTACTCGCTGCCTTACTTTCGTAGCAGCTTGGCTAATACTCACGTCAGATGACAGTAAGATATCCATTTGGAGCTTTTTTCCCTACCCCAAAAAGTATTCTTGGTATTTCACCAAAGCACGTGGTAAGTAAGGATAGGAAAAAATGCAAATAAAACAACGGTGTGAGATATAAAATTGATTTTGGATTTATTTTAAAGCTAAGTTCATGCCATTATGTATGGAAACGCTCGTCATTCAAATGGCTGGCTCTGCTTCGCTGGCAGTGCTTCCAGCGGTCGGTCTAATCTTTAATGACTCGGTCCAATATGTGCGGCTTTATGACGGCAATAGCGGGTCGAATGTTGGCCTCGAGCTTGTTAGACTAAGGACTAGTCTTAGTGGTGTGAAATCGCTTGATCATGCCCACTTATATTGCATGTTGTGCCGTATTGTTGGAACTGCAGCACGGATATATCGATGTTGTCGAGCTCTAACCACAGAAATTTGTTTAACATCGCTCTATACTGGTTCTTCTGCCAACATTTCCAGCGCTCAAAAAGTGAACTCACGGCTTTTTCTGTGGTCGTCGGGCGACGGATGTAGGCCCAAATTCAACCGCAAAATAAGCTGGGTTGACGCTCTGGTGATGCCCATTTCAGTTGATTGGCTCCGAATCGACATTTATGGGTCTTCTTTGATACTGTCCGGCTATTTTTTCATCATTTCTGGATCATCAATCTCTGTCTGTTTGATGGCTTAAGATCCAAAAGAGTTTACTCACGCCCAAACTTTTCCATCGTACGACTCATTGCCTGTACACTGAAGCTATGATTACGAGCGACCTCACGATGAAATTCACGTTGCGTATTTATATCTGGGACGGATTTTTAGTATTTTTTTAATAATTTCCAAACTTTCGGCAAGCATAAAGCAATGCATGATGAAATGGCAAACCTTACTGAATATTTTGATAGCTGGATGTCATTGGTAACTTTGGCGGCTACTAAAACATAACAATTGGAAGAACTATCATTGCTATCTGGTTACCTTATAGAATCTTAGTATTCAATGAATTCGGCAACTGCTTTCAGTGGTGGCAGAAGTATGGAATCATAGGAGAAATAAGCTGACACTACTATAAATGTGTGCCATTCTCCTTTCATTTCAAAGCTTTCCTATCTCTACAGCAACCAATTTTTTATTGGCAAAATTGCCCAAGTTTAGATCGTGAGAGCGAATTCGGCATAAAAAACAAGTTCTCTTTTCTTCGATTGTTCGCCATATAGTGGTTAACCATCGGAACGTGGCAAACGTGGCACCATCTCCTACAAAGTCGCTGTTGAGAGTAATGATGATAGCATTACTGATGATGTTTGAGTTTGAGTTTAAGGCACTGAAGCGGTCAGTTCTGGTACTGTTAAGACTTTGCATTATAATTCTATAAAATATTGAGTGATTGCACTCTAAGGAATTATACACGGGAACCACATTGGACTAGCTTTTGTTTGGGGGTTTTGTTCTATTCTAATGGAAGTTCCTACGCAATGTCCACAACTTCTTGCAGCGTAGTTAAGGTTTAACATTAAAGACTTCAATAGCTTTAATGTCTTGTAGTCTACATCTGTCCTTTGTTAGTCCTAGAACTTCTTTCGATTCGTCCTCACTTGGCATTATACTCGTAAAATATCTCTTAAAGTCTCCACAAACTACTTTACCACCTGACTTAATCAAACAAACAAATGTCCTGCATTTATTACTCCAAACCAACGCCAACAGACGCCACCGTCGCTCCGTCCCTTAATCTAGCACCAGTGGGCAATAAATTTCACTTTAACCTCAAATAATTACACAAATGGCTTTTCGTAGTTATCACTCGGTCCGTAGGTATCTACAATACGAGTACAAACTACCACCCCCACTAGTGGAATTGCTTTCAAAACGTTTTTCTCATCGAATGTGTTGTCCTTTCGAAAGCGACAACATGCACTAGCACTCCTTCCAGTTCACAATTGCACTACCCACCACATGCCTGAAATAAAAAAGAAAAGGGAAACTGAAAAACAGTAGCCCTCCATTGATTACATACAAAACATCCATTAAATTAACCATCCTCCTTGGTAATTACACAAACACTATTATCGCGCATTTAGTTTGCAAGGACCTTCCGGGATATCCCAGAAATCCTAAACATTTCCCTTATGGACAAAACCCGACAAAGGTTATCGCAAAAGTGAAGAAAACGAAACCCAAATCCAATAGAACAACACCAGTTTGTAAATTTTGCATCTGAAGCCGAAATTCAATGGTATGGTATGCAAGGGGTGGTAAGGCGAATTGGATGTGTGAACGACCATAAGGATATTGAATTGTTTCTACTTTCTTTATTTTTTTTTTTTTTCTTTTTCGAAACCACAAGGAGGCGTCATCGCGTTTTGCCAAGTAAAACAAATTCCACCCTATACATCAGTGCAGTTGGAATTCAAGGATTTAGATACGAAGGGCCAGAAAAAAATGGGAAAAAAATGTCCTAGGGCGCTGGAACATACGAACATATATATGGTAAGTCGCCATCCCCCCGGATGTGGATGTGAAAAAAGGGCCAAATGCTCTCTAATATGAACAAATTCACCCCAAGAGTTGTTGCAGAACTAGATACTCTCCTCTGGATGTGTGTATAGGTAGACCTATGTTAGCTGGAAACAAAATTAGAGTTATATGGCTATTTTCATTAATTCCTAGGATTTGACTTTTCTTGACACCCTAATCAATTTTACTTTGTGTGGAGAGAAGATTGCCAGGGGCTGCTACGTAGAGCGCAATGGATGGCCAATTTTTCTTTTCTGTATTTGTTGTTGAATGTATTGGTGGAAAGTACCCCCATAGGATTTGAAAATTGGAAATACATATCCTAGAGAAGGGAATCGTTGAAAATATATTGAATGGCCTCGAAACGTAATTCTTCATTAGACGCCATGTGTCAGATGAAGCTTTGCTTCTCACAGAAAAAGTATCTACACATGAAGCTAACGCAATGCGACAGTAAACTTAATACATAGTTTTCACTTTTTGGAATCATAACTCAATTAATAAAATCTGTGTCCTTGTTGTCAATTTTGTCTAGTTATCCCAAAAGTTGAAAACAGCAAGTAGTATCCTAATACAAGAGTAAAACAGGTGTAAGGGAATTGAGTTATAGTTTCAGCTTCCTTTCAGCCACAGGTAAATACTTTACTAACCTAGCTGCACCTTCAGTTTAATCACACCTTTTGTGTTTTAGTTGCTCGACCTGGATCATCTGGCATTAGTTTTGAATTCTGCGTCAACTTCGATAAGAAGTTTACCTTTAAAACATTTCTTTAAAGCATCCGTCTGCATACAGCGAGTAACCGAAAAAAAATTTGGAAGATAGTGCCCCTGAAGTTGACTTCTGAGTTTTGCACAATTGTTTCAAGAACCTTTACGGAGAAGAGTGCATCCTCCATCGTCATCCTGCATAGTTAAATGAGCATGGCGATGGCTCTTGGTCAATCGCAAGGAATTAATCACTCAACCTGCTACTGGACACACACTTTCAGATAGCTACTTATTCACTGCCAGTAGTAACTCGAACAGGACTACTGCAACCGTGACGAAAATTCATGGTCTGATTACAAGAGATAAACTGCTTTAGGTGCTGCATAACTTCAAACCATACAAGTCTGCTGCCGGACGGTATAATACCCACCGAGCTACAAAGGTCCTCAGATATTATCATGGGCAGCTGGAGAGAAGTTAGTGTGATGTTCATTCCAAAAGACGGAAAATGCTTTCATGTTGTCCAAAAGGGCCTAAGACCTATAAGTCTATCATCTTTCCTTCTGAAAACTCTAGAACGACTGATTGATATCCATATACACGTACGAGCTAATAAAAGACTTTTGTCAACGGCCCAACATACCTACTGTAAAGTAAAGTCGGTGAAAATGGGCTCAGTATTCTTTGTCTATAGAACATGCGTTGGAAAGCTACTGTCACTGTACGTCATTTCAGTATATGTCATTCATTTGAAGCGTAAACAACAATATTTTATTTTTTTTCACTCAAATATGTCGAACTTTGTGCCTGAAAAAGTGTTTTTGCGGGGAGTTCTTCTTCATTACTTTCATATGAAGAAAACTGCTGAAGTGGTTTGCACGATTTAAAAGTGGGGATTTTGGCTTGGAAGACGATGAACGTCCTGGGCAGCCAAAAAAGTTTGAAGATGAAGAACTGGAAGCATTACTCTATGAAGATTGTTGCCAAGCACAAGAAGAGCTCGCAGAACCTTTTGTATCATTCAACCAGCCATTTCAAAACGTTTAAAAGCAGCTGGATATATTCAAAAGCAAGGAAATTGGGTTCCACATGAACTCAAGCCGAGAGACGTCGAAAGGCGGTTTTGCATGTCCAAATGCTGCTGGAACGCGAGAAAAGGAAGTCATTTTTGCATCGGATTGTTACTGATGATGAAAAATGGATCCATTACGACAACTCCAAGCGCAAAAAATCATATGTAAAACCCGGCCAACCAGCCAAATCAACGGCAAAGCCGAATATCCATGGCGTGAAGGTAATGCTCTGAATTTGGTGGAATCAGATAGGTTTGCTGTATTATGAGCTGCTAAAACCGGGTGAAACCATCAATGGACAACGTTACCGAACACAATTAATCCGTTTGAAGAGAGCAGTAGCCGAAAAACGCCCGGAATATGCAACCAGACACGAGGCAATAATTTTCCATCATGACAACGCTCGGCCCCACGTTGCTATTCCGGTTAAGAAATATTTGGAAAACATTGGGTGGGAAGTCTTACCCTACCCGCCTTATAGCTCAGACCTTGTCCCTTCTGACTGCCATTTGTTCCGGTCACTGAAATACGGCTCACATCAGAGCAGAATATCAAAAATTGGCTTGGTTCATTCTTGGCTGCCAAGCCGGAGCAGTTCTTTTGGGATGGCATCCACAAACTGCCAGAAAGATGGGAAAAAGTCATAGCTTCAGATGGGCAATACCTTGAATAATACTATTGTGCATGTTTTTCTTAAATAAACGTTCAAATTTTGAACGAATTAAAATATATACCCAAATTACACGTCACCTTTTTGCTATCCACCTTACAAGTCGCCGATTGCTCTAATTTTTTTAGACTATGTTCACAGCACTATTTAAGAATTTTGATGAAAATTTCGCTACGATATCTCAACGGGAAGTATTTATGGCCGCTGTCCCATATAAGTGGAACCATTGCGCAATGTCGACGATCATCCAGTATCACTTTGTGGATTTTCTTCACCATTTCTGGAGTCGTCACCTCAATTGGTCGACCACGGCGATGCTCGTCTTGGCAGTTCGTACGGTCTCGTTTAAACTCAGCAATTCAAATTTTTTTTATTGTAAACGAAGGAGCAGACTTACCCAGAGTAGAATTCAGTTCAACTTTTATATTGGTTGGGTTGAGGCCTATCAAATAAAAGTATTGTATCACATAACGATGACCAATTTTCTAAATTTTCACAAATTCACTGACAACGTTCACTATTGATGGCTGCCAAACAAATACTAAACAACGTGGCGCTTTCAAACTTGAAACATATGCTTTATAGACTGCGTACTATACCAAGACTACCGCCATGTCTTGATTAGGATGGGTACGAGACCGCTCTCGTAGCTGAAAGGAAGAGTTGTAAAAGGGAGGGTTTTTTTTTTTAAATCTTTTGAAAAGGGAGATGGGCCTCTCTGTGTTTACCACGTGAATCACTTGGGATATTTTCTATATTTAAGGAACTTTTCAAATTCGTGTGATTATATCCGACGAAAACCACATCCTAAGTAAGTTAAAAATTCAACAACCAATATTTGTAAATCCTAAAACTATCGCATCGGACAAAGGAACATTGTCCAATGGCTTGACCATTGGTAGAAACATGTCCAAAAAGTTCAGTGTGTTAAATATTTTGAACTCAACTTTTCAACGCTCGATTAATACGTCACCTTTTGATGTTCACATGGGGGTAAGTATGGCACAATAAGAAAATGTGGCGCTGCTGAAGATTCTTTATGAGTAAACGGTAGCTGAGTTCGAAAGACGCAGAAATATCTTAAGGGCAAAAGATAAAACTCAAACCACTAAGGTACAAGATGAGATAAGAAAATCTAACAATCTAAGACGAAAAAAGGCAAATTTATTTCCTTTAAATGACATGGTTGCTATAAAGCAGACTCAATTTGGGTCCGGTAGCAAATTAAAACGTCTATTGCTAGACCCCTATAAAATAACTAGATCTGATGGAAGAGATCGCTGTTCTCTGGAGGAAATTGGTGTGGGTTGAGTTCCTAAAGCAACGACATCAGTTACGAACCCATGGAATTCTGCCATCAATCAGGACGATTGAAAAGAAGGTTGGCCAAATGTTGGGCGGCGTAGACAGGTTGTTCCCCACTGAAGTACAAAAAGTCACCTGACTGTGCAGTTAATTCATTTTTTCTGTTCGTCTTGCGGTAGACTAGTTTTCTTTTTAATGGATTTGAATATCTGCCAGTCTGCAAACCACTTGCTTTTCTATACGTTCTGTGACAAACACACAAAAAAAAAAAAAACAACATGCAGTGAACATTACGCACAATCAGCACAGACTTTTTTACCGCATTCCACTATATATACTTTTGGCAAGAATAGCATTTGTAAGATGATTTCCGTTTCAGTTTTAAAGGACAAAAAGCACAGGTCTTTCTTCGATTTGGTGCAGCAACATCGGGCTCTGGCTGATTTGGCATATCAGGACCTAGGATTCACATTAAAGTCATTTGTAGCTCACACGGTAAATTAGTACAGAGTACTCTTCTTTGCATATGTTCTAATACCAGTTGACGAGATAAAAACTTTAGAAATATTCCTCCATCCATTTTCGTATTATGCATTTTATGAACCACATATGCATTGATCATACTGATGTCCAAAATATGGCATATGGCAGGGTCTTTGACCCAAAGTGGAGTTACTTAACCTGAGTGATGTGACCCTAAGACCTAAGAGGTCCTAGGTCGGCCTTAACCCATACCAAGGGTGGAATTTTTTGACACCAACACGAGTTACACTTTGGTATATTTTCGGTAGCAAACTATGGATACATGGGCATTCCGTGATCTTAAGTTTTCCAAACAGACGTTCAGTTAATTCATTTTTCTGTTCGTCTTGCGGTAGACAAGTTTTCTTTTTAATGGATTTGAATATCTGCCAGTCTGTAAACCACTTGCTGTTCAAAAAAAAAAAACAACATGCAGTGAAAATTACGCACAATCAGCACAGACTTTTTTACCGCATTCCACTATATATACTTTTGGCAAGAATAGCATTTATAAGATGCTTTCCGTTTCAGTTTTGGAGGACAAAAAGCACAGGTCTTTCTTCGATTTGGTGCAGCAACATCGGGCTATGGCTGATTTGGCATATCAGGACCTAGGATTCACATCAAAGTCATTTGTAGCTCACACGGTAAATTAGTACAGAGTACTCTTCTTTGCATATGTTCTAATACCAGTTGACGAGATAAAAACTTTAGAAATATTCCTCCATCCATTTTCGTATTATGCATTTGATGAACCACATATGCATTGATCATACTGATGTCTAAAATATGAGTTCTAGAGATATAAAAAAGTTGTCAAACGTCAAATTTCTATTTGAGCCATACAATGGTCGAGACGGAACTAAGAATTTTTTTTTACATCTTCCGATAACACTTCTCCGTCAGAACCCTTTCCACTGTATAGGTTCTCATTCTAGAAGTAGCTAGTTTTCACATCACACAAGCACACCGTTTTCAATCCATATTTAGCTGGCTTGTTTGGTATATATGTACACAACAAGAAACGATCGTCCTCTGAATGCATTCAACATTCGGATCATCACCAACATTGTACAGACTTTGGCAGTTTTTTACTATAAAAAATGGAAAAACGCTGCAAAAACATGCCGAAAAATTTGTGCAGCTTACGGTGAGAATACTGTGAGTGAACGCCGGACCCAGGAGTGGTTTTTACGATTCCGTTCCGCAAAATTTTGATGTTAAAGATGCACCTTGCACTTTTCGGCCTGTCACTGAATAAGTCAATGAAATTTTGGGCCTGATGGAGCAAGACCGGCACGGAAGCTATCTGGGGATAGCAGAGGCATTAAACATCAACCGTATCACAGTTTGAAATTATCTTAAATGAGCAGGCTACTCAAAAAAGCTCGATGTTTGAGTGTCACACTGAGTAACCATCAGTGAAACGCTGCTGAAACGTTACGAAATGGAACCATTTTTGAAGCGATTCATTACGGACGATGAAAAATGGATTAAATACGAGAATATTCAACGCAAGCGATTATGGTCAAAGGCCAGTAAACGACCACAAGCGACTTCATAGACTGGATTGACGGCAAACAAGGTTATGCTGAGTGTTTGGTGCGATTGGAAGGGAATTGTTCATTATGAGCTGCTAGAACGTTCGATCCTCTACTGTAAACAACTCAAGCATTTGAATGAAGCTTTCAAGAAAGAGCGAAAGGAATTGGCCAACAGAAAGGGAATTGTCTCCCATCATGACAATGCTAGGCCACACACATCTTTGATGACCCGGAACAAATTAACGGAGCTTGGTTGGGAAATTTTGATGCATTCACCATAAAGACCGGACCTTGCACCCTCTGATTACCATTTATTTCGATCTTTGCAAAATTCTCTTGATGGTAAAAAATTGGCCGACTGAAGAGCCACTGAAAATCACTTGGCCAAGTTTTTCCCTGACAAACCACAGAAGTTCTACAACGATGAAATTGATTTTGAAATTTTTTCTTCAAAATGACCCAAAATAATTTGCATTTTCATGATTTAGTTTGAAAATGGCTGTATAAGCTAAGAGTCCAATGAAAGCTATCTTGCAATTCTGCTGTTTTCTTAATCATATTGAGATCTAACCTCAGCTAACTAACTAACTAACTAACAGACGGGGACAGTTCACACAGCTCGATTTGGAGCTATTCTGGACCATTTATGTCTATTTTTCCATAGAAATAACCTATCCGAGACAATGGCATTTTATCGCCAGATTCCCACGCATCGTTTGCAGGCTCATCTGCTAATTAAATAATTGCTTCACTATTAGTGTCATACTTTGCTGTCGCACATAGTCTTCACCAACTTCATCGGCCTCTGACCCATTATTATCCTCGTTGAGCCAAGACTCCAGCATTTTAGCTAGGCGTGAATCTGACGCGTCTAATCTCTTACTAGTTACCATAGATTGTAAAGAAGATTCTTCTTTTCTTTTCGTAGGTCGTATTGGCCCAGGATTTGGTATTTTTGCGTAAAATCAGTCTTCAAACGAAAAAACAATTAATAATCACAGTTCGAAAAAAGGTACGTAGATTCCTACGCGGGGTCACGCGTGGAGAATTTAACATCAAAATTACTGACCAAAATTGCTCCCACCGATGCAACTACTACTCGCCACGTCACGAGCGCAACTGACATTGTACTGAGACGTTCGTGCCACGAGAGGGTGGGATCTAACGGTTATTAAAACCTCAGAGCTCTCAAAGACCGCACGTCAGTGGTTATGTTGAGTGTTTGGCAATTAAATATGATTTCGTTTTCTTATAAATAATTGAAAAGACATTGATTGAATAAAAAAGTTTAACTAACTTACTAACTTTGTGTGCATATTTCGGGTGAATTTCTCAAACTCCAAACTGACAAAAC
This sequence comes from Volucella inanis, assembly GCA_907269105.1. Classification (NCBI taxonomy): domain Eukaryota; kingdom Metazoa; phylum Arthropoda; class Insecta; order Diptera; family Syrphidae; genus Volucella; species Volucella inanis. Next base: position 43,112,263 of record OU026153.1, read on the forward strand.
AAATCAAAATCCGTATCCAGATAAGCATTCCCTTCCAAATATAATGCCATAGTTGAAAGAATGAAGATAGGAGTTGTTAGCCTCATTTTTGCTCCATCGTCGTAGAACTGGGTGGAAAATACTATCTAAAACATGTATGGAAGGCTTTCATGATTAAAGGAGAAAGGTTGTGACTTCATAAGACAGGCCCAGCCTGTCAAATAAATTTAAGTTTGAGGTAGGCCATGAATTCTCTCCTGTAGGAACAGAGTAATAACGATGTTAAATTTGAGAAAAACGTCTCTTATCTGCATAAATAGTTTTTTTTTAAGCTGAACTGATGAAAGACTAATGGGAAACTTTTTCTTTCATCTCTCATTCAAAACTTTTTCCTTCCAAAAAACCACCACTTCCCAGTTAACTTTTTTTTTTTTTTTTTTAACTTCGCCCATATATGTCATTTTACTGTGGAAAAAAAGAGGAACTCTTCAAATCACATTAATTTAATTCACCCACTATACTCTTAACCTATTAAAAAGTTTTTCCCCCCATCACACAAGGAGCGAAATCCCTTGGATTAAAAACCCCAACATAAGCTTCAACTTTAGTCGCATATGTGATTTTGTGTGTTAGTACTTACTTTCCATCTGTATGATGGAGATATTCCCGAAGAATAACATGTAATTCCCATGTACACACTCAATCACATATCGTCCGTCGTATACATATTCACTCAATCGTGCTAACTCAAAAAGCCCCCCAAGGCATTATCTTGATTGTAATACAGAGCACCGAATAAACTTTGTAAATGCATGCAAATCTGCACTACATACAAAGAATATCCGTAGAACTACAGCAACATTCTCGCAGCAATTCTTGCACGGAATATGCAAATAGTTTCAGGGTTCTTTTTCCTATATCACCCCTTATCCTACCCACAACGACGAAGAAGTGTGTGCAATAATTATATCCTTATCGCCATTCATGTGTGTACAAATTATTATGCGAAGAATACAAACACACTCGCATTAACACAAATATTTAAATGTATCCTTGGAGCGTGTATCCACTTCTCGATGTGAGGATACCCGTACGGATATGTGCTGCCGTGCGCGCCTATTCTCTCAACAAAAATGTGTACGAGTACTTTTCCTTATTTATTTTCACTTAATGTAGATTCAAATGCAAATATATGCGCGCAACAAACACAATCCTGACAAAAAGTGATTTTGATAAAATCGAGCGGCAGTTCTCATAAGGAAAGCATTGCCAGACCGAATGGAATAGTGCGTAGTAGATTTGTCGAAGAGGGAGTTCAATCATACAAAACAGATTGATGGGAAGCTCCATTACAATCTAAACCTCGCAATCATTTTAAGTGAATTTCAAATAAAACAACTAACAGATTGCTGAAATCCAGTTGACTGATAGCCCGAGTATCTAAGGGGAGATGAAACATTTGTAACTTTCAGTAAGAGAGTTGCATGGAGTCTAAGTTCTAAATGTTAACCGGGTCCATCATCATCATGACGCCACGAGGTGGGCATTTATCGGATGCGTTTTTTTTTCCAGGAAAACGAGACACCCTTTACATTGGCACAACTTTAAAAACCGTATTCTATGAACAGCAACTGAGTGGCACCCGCAATCACAGACTTTTCACGAAGGCTACTGTGAAATACTTTTGTGGGGGGTACCGATAATATTTTTAATTGTTAATTTTATGTTTGACTGAGTGCCTATTGAATACGGAAAATGTGATCCTTTATCTTTAAAGAAACAAAAATATAGAATGTCGACGGAATTGTATGAAGATCTTTCGCCAACTACAAGTGGGCCCTCCGATAGATGAGTCACATATCCACAGGCATATCCTGCGAAAGATCAATGATTTACCTTTTTTTTCCTAAAGAATTAGAGCACTCAGACATTGATACTCCTTGTAAATTGCTCTTAATGAAATCTTTCAGTCTTTTGAAGAAAGACGGGTAAGCGCTTTAGTATCAGTCCCCACAACGTTAACACCGAGTATCTGCATCCTAATGCCAGCAGAAGCTCGACGTTCACAGATTTATCACTTATGCCCAGCTCCATAACACCGCCAGTAGGCAACTTGCAGTCTTTCCTATTTAAACAGCAGGAAGGCCGCTGAAGTCTTAGAGACGTGGTAAGAATTCGTTTGGTCTGTTTGCAACCTGTGGAATCATGCCATCTACAGTTGTACTTATATGAAACCTAACTGCTCTAATCGAGCTCACAAGCAAACCTAAAGAAGGTTCAGGTCCTGAAAAACTCTCCTCTGAACCTTGACTGGCTACTTTATTGGCGATTTCATTTCCCGTGATCTCATTGTAACCTGGGACCCAGACAAGACTCAGTTAATTCAGCCCTCCGATTGCGTTCAGTGATGCCTAATATTCTCGAGTCGTAAGAGAGCTCTAACCAGATTGGCTGAGTCGCAGATGCGACTGCTTCGCCCCCTCCCACAGTTTTTCAAAATATACTATAGTTCATTGCCATAAGGATTGCGTATACTTTCTCTTGGAATACAGACGAAAGTCTTTATAACGAGGAATGAAATCGAATGTTGTCGTCCTCCAGAAACACACCAGCGCCGCATTCAATATTGGTTTTAAAGCCACCCGAGCAGACCCGACTAGGTTCCATTCCTGGCTCAACCAATCTGGCCGAAAGGCAAAGTCTATTTCGGTTTCTTTTTTTTTGCATCTGACAACATGTTCATAAGACCAGAGTCATAAAATAGTTGGCGCACAAGGTCATCGACAGAGGATGGCTTTGAGAGTGCAGCCCAAGATATAAATATCAAGGGGAGAGAGATTCATCAATGCCAGACATTCCAGGATAGTCCCCAAGTAGCCGTGACATACCGTTCTTTTGAGTCTGGTAAAAGCAACAATAACGTACTTTAGTGAGAGCTTCTTTCACCACAGCACAGTAATTGTCCTGACATGTTAAGTCCATAAAACTTTGTTATCCAGGATGACACCCAAATACTAAGCTTCTTTATTGAATAGTGATGCCCTTAAGCACTAGATGACTCAAACCAGTTAGTTTCCACCTTCTCGTAACGGGAGCAAAATAAGTTTTGAGAGGATTGACTGAATGCCCATTTTAAATGCACCAATCGTCGATCGAGTATAGGGCTGTTTGTATCTTAGAGCAGCAAGTCTCTAGACGCAATCCAGCAGACAGTAAAATTACATCATCCGCATATGGTTGTGCATAGACGTTAGAACTATTGAGAGCGTTGAGTAGCGAGGCGACCAACGTGCCTGTTTACCCCCGCCATTACGGTCGCATTCAGCATCCGCAATCACCCGCGCTATGTGCAAATTTCTTAAGAGTACACAAAATTGTGCGCTCGCTAATTATAAAAAAAGGGGTCCTATTCACCAGCATTTCTTTGATCCACAGAAATACTGATTCATCTACGCCGTGTTGTCTGGCCGAGCTTCACATGCTATCAAAAGGTGAGTTGTCGAAAGCACCATCAATGTCGGCGAAACTGTCCGGAGCGTATAGTTTCTTGTTGAATGCGGCTTCTGCCTATCAGATTTTAAAGCGCACCCTCTCAAGATCTTCTGCGTTGGCAAGCATGTTGCATTTCAAATAGAGGATTCATTTGCAAAGCAGTTTTGCGCACATGAATCTCACTTATTCCCTATATGCTCTTCAACACAAAAGAAACCAGACTTAAAGGTCCGAAGCTGAGCGTGTAGTCTTCTTTAAAGATTTTCGGTATAAAGGCTACTCTGACTGCCAGTATCAGGGTAGCAGCGAAGATTGTCTTCAGAGTTGCCAGCAGTTCGTCTAAACTTTGGTATATGCTATCGGTGTCAGGTTTAATGAATTTATCTGTCACCACAACCAATAAGTTATACCTGCTATAGCGAAGTGAGTTATGTTATTCAGCGCACTTGCGACTTCGTTAATAAAAGTTGGTAACGAGCTGATTCTAATTAGGTTACCTGGAAAGTGAGCCTCAAGGGTGAGACAAAGAGTCTCTACTTTTGACTTAGTGTAGGTGCCATTAGATTTTCTGAGTGATTCGAGCCTGGTTGATTTTCCCCTTCTAAAAAACTTGACTAGCCTACAGTTTCGATCTTTTGGTCTTTTCGGTAAAGTCATTATAAGAGGCCCTCTTCAGAATCCAAACTAACTTTTCTTATTCTTTTTGCTTCGAAATGTAAAGTCTCCAGTTTTTCTCTAAATTAATCTTAAGTGACCTGTGTAGAAATTGTTTCGAAGTTGCTATAGATCTGCGTTCTACCAAAAAACGGGCGATATACAGGATTGGTTTTCAGCTGGATATACCTGTTCAAAACATTTAGTAAGGGTGCCATATAGGTTCGAAACAGATGTCTTTAGCTTTTGTTTTGTCCTTAGCTTATGGGAGTACTGTTAGACTTGCCGAACTCTTCTTTGAATCGTGTATAGTTGGTTTTCGGTGGATTCCTCCAAAATCGTGGCCTCATATCCGATTCTGAACACCATGTACTCGTGGTCAGACATAGAGATCTCTGATAGCACTCCCCTAAGCATATCTCATAAAAAAATTCTGAATATTCTGAGCATTAGCATTGCATATGATAAGTCCCATCATACTGGAAACACAGTATTCAATGAGTTGGGCTACCGCTTTCATAGCTTATATTTACAGCAACTAAGTCTTCGTTGCAAAACTGACCAGGTATGGATGGTCGGAATGAGTTCGGTACATAAAGACACGTTCTCAGTCCTTCCGATCGTCATACAGTGGTGTGAAACCCCTTAAACATCCGAAACCACAGGTGCGTTTATGCCACACCTAAAATCAACAGCAAATTTTTCAAAATCGTCATCACCCTTTCAGCAGGCAATGGCAAACCTCCGAAAGTCAAATTCTGCTTATGAAAAAGCAAACAAAGTGAGAAACACGAATGAGTGGGAGAATCTAGGCCTTGGCCCACACTGATCTGTCGTGCCACCTATTTTTTTATTTTTTTTGTATTCAACACGGAAAGCCTCCTACATAGGGATTAAGTAGCAGACTTGGAATGTCGAAGGTTGATCTAAGCAAAAAAAAAAAAAAATAGATTACTCTAGTCTGCACTCATTTAGAAACAGAGCTTCTAACGGCCTCGTCAAGCTCAAAGCATCTCTTCCCATTAGATCACCGAAATCAAGCAGCATTGGACACGGTAAGCACCGAGATGAAGAAACACATTGGACCTTAATACCAATCCCTTCTGTCTGAGTTCTATCTTTTAATATTTAAAAATATTTTCTAAAGGAAGATAGGAAACAAGAGAAGAGCCGTCCTTGTTTTCTCGTTTCTTTCTCCGAGTAGATGCTTTACCTTTCAATGTCGATCCCAAATTTTCCTTAGTTAACCAGAACCCAGAAGTTGGCGCGCGACACCTTACTACAAACTTGGATCTATCTTCCAACCAAAGATATATAGGTACACAATCCTTTTTTTCACAATCCATTGTGAATAGCAGATCACAAAGAGATCGCGGGAAATCAGAAATCGTGAAGCAAAGCTCAGAGCAACAGTTCGTGGGAATTTAACCTGCTTCACCAATAGTTAGAGCTTTCATTGAGAGTTGTATCTCTTATTAGATGTCATGACTCTCAAAGTTGCAGACAGACCCTACAAATGTCTTTCAGTGGCTCTAAAAAGTCAACATCCTTTCTGATTTTGCAGGAATGGCTGTAGTCTACTTACACATCTCTTCGACTGAGACTGAAGAAATTCAATAAAAATGAAGAATGCGACAAAAGAAAATGAGTCGCAATTTGGACTCCGTTAAGGATTCCTAGCAATACTGTGAAACTGCTAAATTTTCCATTGCGAATTCAATGTATCTAAAGAAGATTAAAAGAGCTTTGCGCAGTAGAATTCTTCTTCAAATTTATCATAATCAACCTGAAATCAAAAGATAAAGTGTGGCAATGCTGGCAAGGATATACCACGCAACACACGACACAAACCGAGCCAGCAGAACACAGTAGTGTTGTAAAGAAAAATTAAAACCTCGAATATGATGGTAATAATAATAACGGTTACAATAAAATGTAATACGGAACTTTAAAATGCCACACAAAGGTCCAACAACATCCGAGATACATACACGTACTGTATGTACAATAATACGAATCCACTTAAAAAGGCATATCCTTATTGGATGGTGCTTAGGATGCAATTTGCATAAGGATGAGGACACAATAGGGAGGTACACCGCAATAATTATCACAACATTAACACCTACAATTAGAGAGGGAGAGAGAATGAATGAGCGAGGATGTAGGTCTATGCACATATAGCAGGATTACGAGGGTACACACAAATATAAGCTATAAGCCAACAAGAATTACAGCAAAAACAACTAAACAAAAAAGGATAAATTGTATAGCCCAGCATCAGGATTAGCTGGTAGGTAGAAATAGGAAACAGGTAGCGATGAACTTCATGTGACCTAGTTTCGAGATAGTAATATGGTAAAAAGGGATTCAGATTCAGAATCGGATTCGGTTAAGTTTGGTTCGAATGCAAATGCGATTTCTGCCCGGCCAAAAACGACGGTAGGAAGGAAAGATGGAAAGTAGGTTCCTCTAAATTTCTAGTGGGTGGGATAATTAAATTGAAAAACTTTTTTTTTCCTCAGAATTTTAGTAGTTTCAAGCGTGTTTGTGGCGTAATCTATGGCAATAGAAATTGTTTCAGTTTTTGTCGTAGATAGTTTGGATTTAGATGTTTTTTTTTTTAGTTAAAGGTCCTTGAATTGATAAGTTTTAGATTTTCAATTTAAGTTTCCTCTGTCAGAGGTGAACTTAATCCCAAAGTAATGTGAGAAAAAGTATTTTTTTTTTTTTAGTAAGCGGTTCGTCATTAACTTTTAATTTGAGAATATTTTGTCTGTGGTTTTTGTGTCGGGTCGGAAACGACACGATTGTAATTAAGTGAAACCCTAATAAAGATGGGACGACTATTTTGCAGATAGTAAAAGAAACGATTTATATCGACCCGAAATGTGTTCTGTTAAATGAGTTTTGATGTACGTGCTTACCACTTAGTGTTTAGTTAAATTGCTTTATGGAAAATGTTCAGGTACCCTAATAATGAATGAAATATGTAGAACACATTAAGGCACTACAATATGAGCTAAATTCAGGAGTTGCCTTGAGACTATACAGTTCTCCAAATCAATTCAAAAAGTGCGACTTCTATAATAAATTTGTTGTAGATGGGTGTTGGAAAAACTGTCATAAAACACACATAACATGCGAGTTCTTCATAGGATTACATTAAAGTAAAATTCAATGTCAATTTCTAAGCTTACAGCAAAACCTTGACCCGGCGATAAAGTGCCATCGAACTCCACAGTAGGGTCTAAGGTGCCGGAGTTAGTAACGACTGATAACAGCGGACTATATGTTACCTAACGGCAGATTACTTAAATATTGCCTTTCCAAAATGTAAGCGAAGAAATGTACCTCTATGAGTTTGTGATAGGAACAAAACTGCACTCGAAACATTACCTAGGTTAGGTTAGGTTAAGTGAGAGTGGCAGTTGGAGAACCAACCTACTTAGGTCTATTGGCCTATGGAGGATCTATGATCCTCTTATTCATGGAACCAATTTGAGCTTATGAAGAAGCGTATGAGACTGTTAACGTTTATATTCTTTAGATCGATTAAGTCATTGTAGAAGAAAGCTCCTAGGTGGAGTTTTCTTCTCTGGGAGAGAGCTGGACATGTACAGAGAAGGTAGAAGATTGCCTCCTTTTCCTCCTCGTCCATGCAGAAATCGTTTGTAAAGGCACTAAGCCTTCTTTCATGCTTGCCTATAAGGCAGTATCAAGTTATGACACTTATGATGTCACTGAAATGTTTGCTATTTAGAGGAGTCAGATTCAGATTTGGTCAGATCTGTTTTGTCGCTAGACATGTTGGCCCTGTCTTAGGTCTCTTTTTTTTTAGTATCCAGTAAATGTGAACAGCTCTATCATCTCCATAATAAATGATCGGAATTCAAGGGCGATTTTAGAATTTAATGAGACTGAGTTCAAGGACTTGATAGGGGTCTGACTATCCAAAAAAGATGCGGGTATCCTTTTCAGATATCAAGTTTTTCTTCAGCCAAGAGAGAGCTTCCTTAATCGCCAAAAATTCCGCCTGGAACACGATACAGTGATTTGGAATACGGAAGGAGAGGCTTAGATTTAGATTATCTGAGAAAACACCGCCACCAAGCCTGATACCGGTTATAGATCCATCTGTGTAGAAGTGGATAGACTTGTCCTCCATGAAAACATCTTCCTCCCAAAAGGATCTAGAGGGGAACCTCACATAAAAGTCTTTGTCAAACCAATGTTCGGGAATAATGTTCGATGTTCTCTGGGATGATTCCTTATATATTCAGAATATTAGCGTGGCCAACTAAATTATTTGTCCACTATCTAATCGCGAATATAAAGCGAATAGCTGCAGTAGCAGGGGTGACAAGTGAAACAGAATGTCTAAAGCCGCGGAAGAAGTGGAACATTGTTCTCCACTTGTGCATAGAAATGCTGTTTTTTGGACTCTGCTTTGCTTGTTGCAGTTGACTGAAATCTATGACCGACCAACACCGTAGGTGAGTAACGGTCTTATGACCGAGATCTATAGCCAGGGGGTTAAACGAGGTTGAAGACCCCATTTGTTCGCAATGGATTTTTTGCAAGAGAATAAAGCTACTGTAGCTTTCTTGAATCATTCTTGAATGCTAGATTTTCAGTTTAGTTTCCTGGTTATGAGGGAAGATTTATAATTGGAATTTTATATTTCCTGGAAAAGAGGATAAGATCAGTTTTATGGGGGCTTACTCCCAATCCACAGCGATCTATATAATCTGTTAAGATTTAGCTGAAGGAGTTCCTTGATGAGCTATATAGGCAATCACCCTGCTACCTCCCGCTTCCAGGTATATCAGTAGTTCATTTTCCACTAAGTTCCAAAGAAGAGGAGAAAAGACACCACTTTGCGGCGTGCCTCTGCTGACACATCTTTTAGCAGAAGTCCCACACAGTTTGGAGCTGATTAACCTGCTATTAAGCATAAAACTGATTAACTCCCTAAGTAAGTCGTTTACCTGCAGATGTGATTGCAGATGTGTTGCCGTTGTTAAAGGCGCCCTATATATTCAGGTAAGCCACCATTATGTACTCTATTGTAGGGATCGTTCAATGTGGCTAGTCAGTGAATGCAGAGTCGTCTCCATCGAATTTCCTTTACAGTACGCATGTAGAGCTGTTGCCAAAAGTCGTAGATCAATTTTAGCTCGTATATGGATTTCAATCAGACGTTCTATAGTTTTTGGAAGGAAAGACTTATAGGTCTGATGTCCTTTGAGACAACATGAGAGCATTTTGTGGCTTTGGGAATGAAAACTACGTTGACTTCTCTCAATGACAGTTGAGCAGTTGAGCAGTTGAGCTAAACAACTCCTCATGATATTCTCTAGCACAGGCATGATAATATCTGAGGATCTTGGAATTATACCGTCCGGACCAGCAGACTTATATGGCTTAAAGCTGTTTGATCTACTGGCAGCGAATAGGAAATTCGGTGTCCAGTAGCAAGTTGAGTGATTCATCACTTGAGGTAGTCCAGGAGCCTTCGGTTTTTTCAAACACAGAGGGATCACAGAATTTGTAGAGAGGATTTTTCTTAGCCACGATGTCTCAGAGGTTTCTATGATTTTGTCACAGAATGATCTAAAGGATTGCCGCTTTGCTTTCCTCAGTTTTTTTTTTTTATATATTCTGAGGGATTCTTTGTATGAGTCCATGAGCGCATTGGTGTTACGCGGGGGACTTCAGAGCTCAGAGGATAATATTTTTGACAGTATTCTTCTGTATGTTGGCCATTCAGTTTTTCGATAGTTCTCTAATGCTATTTGACTGAGGGGAACATCACCCAGACTGAATTAGATGTATCTGTGATCTGAAAACGAGTTTTTAGTCAATACCATCCAGTTCGTTAACACAGAGAAAACCGTTTACAAAATCCATGATCTCGTATTAGCGGATCGCTAAGTAAAAATTCGCGAGTTGGCTGAAATAGCAGGCATCTCAACTGAATGCGTTAGCCATATCCTGCACGAGATTTTGGGCATGAGAAAGCTGTCCGCGTGATGGGTGCCGCGTTTGCTCATGCCGAAGAAAAAGCGCAATCGTGAGACTTTCGTGGCCGTCGATGAGACTTGGATTCATTAGTACACACCAGAGACTAAAGAACAATCGAAACATTGAGCTTAACTCCCTCCAAAGACTACCATTTTTTGGTGTGCGCAACTTGTGATCCACGTTGACTATTTGGAGAAGGGAAAAACAAAGATACCGCAACTGATGACATAGACTTCACATAACTAACCTCAAGAAATTCTTGATAAAGAATTCAGCTAAACATTTGTAGCAAAACAAAGCTCCTACGAAGCCGCGCTGCATAAAATATCCAGAACTTGCGCGTTTTACGAGCAAAACCGAAGAGGTGGGCATCGACATTCAGAAATCATTGAGAGGACACTTTTCAAGAAGAACTTTAACAAGTCATAGTCATATGAAAGAATGCCTGACAAATAGAACCTTAGCATTGTGTACGTGATTCACCAAATAGGAGAACCTTCTAACAGTGCCGATCTATAGACGATTCTGTCTCCTTAACGCATCAGAATTTTGTGTATCATTCTGTGTGAAAGCCTGCAATTATTTTAACGATGCGTTTTTACACTCCGAAGCAACCAAAACTGTTCAGATTCATGGTCAGCCATACAAACAATGTTTAACGAACAACATGGTAGTGAAGGCTACTCTGGTAAATTGTAGCAATGATACAGGTTGTCCAGATTAATCTCCATCACTCAAAAGAGGATTCGGCGGCGGCACTTATTCTGCGTCTCTTTAAAAACACAAAAGACCTCATCCTAATCCATAAACCATAGATCGCGTGGTTCGTGGACTTGGAACACCTGTATACGATCTACTCCATACAAGAGACATAGGAAAGATTAGAACTTGTATATTAGTGAAAAGTATGCATTTTTACTTCCTAACATCAGGAACTCCAACTTAACCGTTTCCAGACTAGAGACTGCCAAAGGCTCCTACTGACTGGCTTCAGCATATCTTAGCCACGATCATGTGGGCCCTCTCCCTGATAACCTAGGAAGGGTGGTACTGGAAGCTGGAAGACTAACAACTGACCTCATCATCGGGTGGACGCTAGCGCTCCTCACACGGTATGGGGCAGTACCGACATCAACGATAGGGGTAAGTCACTTTTTGATATTAATATGAGTACTAACCTCATTGCCTCTCAATCAGGCTATGGCTGCCGCCTGCCCTCTTATTCCAATTAGAGTTAAGCCGCACTGGGGGACATCAACACTGGAACCGCTTAGAAACGTTTGAAAAAAAAAGCACAGAAAAGTGACTGAATGGAACTCATACAAAGAATCCGTCAAAATATATAAAAGAGAACTGATTAAGACAAAGCAACAATCCTAGAGGTCGTTCTGTGACAAAATCATAGAAACCTCTAAGGAATAGCAGCTGAGAAAAATCGTCTCTACAAATCCTATGATGCTGATGGCTCTTGGACAACCTCAAGTGATGAATCCTTCAACCTGCTACTGGACACTCACTTTCCAGGTAGCTGTGTAGAATTGATCCACATTCCACTGTCATGGAGAGAAGTCAATGTAGTGTTCATTCCCGAAGCTGCAAAAAGCTTTTATTTTGTCCCAAAGGACCTCAGACCTATAAGTCTATCATCTTTCTTTCTAAAAACTCTAGAACGACTGATTGATATCCATATGCGAGCTTAAGTTGAGCCAAGACTTTTGTCAACTTTTTTCCTAGAAAATTCATAGGAAACGGCTCTGGATTCACTGGCTAGCCACATCGAACTATCCCTACAATATAGAGAGTACACAATGGTTGCTTTCCTGGACAACGTCAATACACACTCACGACTCACGACGGAGCTGCAGTTAGACGACTCACTTGGGGAGTTGATCAGTCTTATGCTAAATAGTAGGATAAGCAGCTTCAAACTGGGTTAACAGAGGCACGCCGCAAGGCGGTATCTTTTCTCTCCTTCTCTGGAACTTAGTGGTAATTGAACTGCTGATATACCTGGAAGCGGAAGGTAGCAGGGTGATTGGCTATGCAGATGATGTTGCTATAGCCGTTTCAGGTAAGCATCTTAATACCATCAAGGAACTATTTCTTAACAGATTATGAGCCCTCAGAAAACTGATCTTGTCCTCTTTTCCAGGAAATATAAAATTCCAATTAAAAACCCTCCTTCATAACCAGGTAACTAAACTGAAAATCTAGCATTCAAGAAAGCTACAGTAGCTTTATTCTCTTGCAAAAAATCCATTGCGAACAAATGGGGTCTTCAACCTCGCATAACCCCCTGGCTAAGCATATCGGTCGTAAGACCGATACTCACCTATGGTGTCAACTGCAACAAGTAAAGCAGAATCCAAAGAACAGCATTTCTATACATAAGTGGAGCTCTATACATAATGAAGCTTTAGACATTCAGTTTCACTTGTCATCCCTGCGACTGCAGCTATTCGCTTTATATTCGCGATCAGATAGTGACAAATAATTTATTTGACCACGCTAATATTCTGAATATATAAGGAATCATCCCAGAGAACATCGAACATTATTCCCGAACATTGGTTTGACAAAGACTTTCATGTGAGATTACCCTCTAGATCCTTCTGGGAGGAAGATGTTTTCATGGAGGACAAGTCTATCCACTTCTAAACATATCGATCTGAAACCGGTAGCAGGCTTGGTGGCGGTGTTTTCTCAGATAATCTAAATCTAAGCCTCTCCTTCCGCCTTCTAAATCACTGTAGCGTGTTCCAAGCGAAAATTTTGGAAATTAAAAAAACTTTGTCCTAGCTGAAGAAAAACGTGATATCTGCATCTTTTCTGGATAGTCAGACCGCTATCAAGTCCTTGAACTCAGTCTCATTGAATTCTAAAATCGCCCTTGAATGCCGATCATTTCTTACAGAGATGACAGAGCAGTTCAACCTTCAACTTTGTTAGGTGCCAGGCCAGAAAGATATTACAGGGAAGTGTAGAGCCGACGAACTCGCTAAAATTAAAACAACTCTACCTATTCAACTGGAAATGTGTAGAATAAGTACAATCGCTATGTACAAATCAATATTAAAGCTGGATGCTAACGAAATAACAGACCTTGGACCAACATGTCTAGAGACCAAACAGATCTTGCCAAAGCTAGATCTGAATCGCTATAAGAGTCTGATCCTTCTAAACAGGAAACATCTCAACGTCATTATAGGTGTCATCACAGGACACTGCCTTATAAGCAAGCATGCAGGAAGGCTTAGTGCCTTTATAAACGATTTCTGTAGAAGCTGCATGGACGATGGGCCAATACCATGTTTAACTTTCCTAAACTTTTCGGATTAAACAGAATGGCTATGACGAATACCCGTTGCTTCTTGAAGTCTGTAGGCAATCTCTTCGAATTCCTTGTTGTGAACATTAGGTTTAAGCAGGGTATAATGATGTCATGTGACTTCTTTACAAATGATAATTTTTTTAAAGACTATGCAACCAATTATTTGCATTTGCTGATGAGATTGATACTCGTATCTTTAACAAAACGTAACGATCTGTCACTAGTGTGTTTGAAAGAATAGACAGAGAAGTGTAAACAATTGGTTTGGTCGTATACCTTATGTACAAATGATATGTTTTAAATAAGTGAGAGCACATAACATCGAAAAATCGAACAAAGGGTCACAATACACAGCTATACTTTAAGAAAGATATGGATTTTACTTAGCACGACTCCGCTATGAACTTAACAAAGAGTTATACTTACCACTCGCTGTTACTTTGGCCGAAGCACACAAGTGAGTAATAAGACTTGACAAGAAAATTTTAAGAAGACTCTATGTAAATGCCTTATCATCTCAGTCCTAATCTGTGGTGCAGAGGCACAGATGTAAGCGAAAAAAGATGCAAATATGTTTGCTCATTTTTAATGTCAGATTGAAGATTCAATTCACATCGGTTGTCCAAGATGGCTAGGACATACACAGCGAATCGAAGGAGGAGAAGAGGAGAAGAATGTTGCCTTAGCTGGAGAGCAAATGTTGAAGAGGACTTAAACTATCCAGAAATTTGCAACTAAAGTTAGGTTACTAGATGCACCAGGTGCTACACATATAAATCTCCGCCAAATTATGATGATCAATTTCGGCGTTTGTCAATAAAAAGACTAGACTACCGCCACTTTTGTTTTTTTTTTTTAGTTTTCCAGAGTATTGTAGCTCTATCATCTTAAAATCAAAAAAAAACAATCGAATTCCCCATCTGGAACTAATAAACTCATTTCACGCAAAATATTCGGCACATAAACCAGTCAGTCCCTTCGGAGAAACAAGATCATTCAACTGAAATTAAAATTCCTGCCATCTCTAAACCGACGGCATAACGAGTTTATAATTAGATTCCGAGTGGATTTCCAACTCGAATTTTCGAATGCACGTGCAATATACAAAGAATGCGCGCCTAATGACAACGATGACATTGTTTCTCAATTATCACTTCAATTGTATTGCGCCCACACAAAGGCACAAAAATACAAATTCGATTACACGCAATGCGGAAACTGAAAACTCTCTCGGATGCATATGGTTCGCGTTCGAATCTATACCAATTTTTTTGAATTTTCTTTTTTTTTTTTTTAGTTTTTTTTTTTTTTTTTTTTTTTTTTAATACATGTTGTAGTTTTTAACGCTTCCCACATCCTCATGCACGAGCGGACCGAATCCTTAAAAAGAAAACCTCCGCACTTTAAACATAAACAAAAGTTGCTTGCTGTAATGAAAATAAAATAAACAAACACACACATGAGCCTTGGAGTCATATCATGTGTTTGTATCTGGAAAAGTGTTGAAAAGCAATAAACATGTAGCTGCAAAGATGCAAGGCATATGCCCATTCATGCGCGTTTATTTAGAGAGCACTCTCAACTCTCTCACTTTTTTTTTTTGATTTTAAATTTTGAGAATCTCTCAGAGAGTGTTAAAATGTTGCAAGAGAGCCGAAAAAGAAGAGAGACTTGATATTTGTGTGAAAGCCGGGATGCTGTGTATGTTTCCGAAAACAGATGTATCTTTAACTTTGCTTTGTAATTTAAAGAGGACAACAAAAAAGCACAACTATACAAACTCTCGTCAGATTCATCTAGAAGAAGGAGAGAACAGTGAAATTGAAAAAAAAACATCGTTTTCTCTCTCAAGCAAGACCTTAGAAAAGTAGAGAGTGAGAGTGCTCTGCATTGATGGTTATGCACTAATGCATCCCAGATGTTTAGATTCACGTGCGAGATACAAGGCAAAAAGACATTGACCTTGATTTGATTTGATTCAGCAAGGCAAAGAGAGGAAATTAGTATTGATTAACTCAGAATTGCATGAGGCTTTAATTATTGAACTAATCCTTCAATGTGAGTTTTGCTGAATATTTGCGAAAGAAATCTGAAATCTTTGACAGTTTCTACTGGTACAGCGGTGCTTTTTAGATGAAATAAATATGTAGATAGTATTGAAAAAGATAAAGACAGCTTAAGATACGACATTAGATTTTTCAGATGATGAATTGGTGTACATGTTTACTTTGGCTGGTGTAAAAAATTTGATTCTAAATTTATATTGGAGGGCGTAGAGAACATTATGGACGATTATTGAAATTTTCGGAAGTTTTTGTTGACAAGAATAAGAAACTAATGATGCCATTCACAGAAATAGTACTTTCGAAGTTCGAAGAGCACGATGTTCTTCCATTAAAGCCGCCTGATATGGTAATGACTGAACTTTTAAATCGTTTCACAAACTTTCAACATCTCTTATGTATCTGGATAGATCGCAACACACGTAATAACTCAACATGATGCCAGCAACATTAATTTTATTTGTGTGGAACCTGAAACATTGCAACTGTGAATTATGCATTTCCTGTTGCATGTTTCAATTAGGCATATGTTGCTGCAACATGTTATGAAATATGTAGTGAATATTTTTCAAATCAAAGTAACTTTTTTTCAGAAAGATGGCTTACTGAAACTGAGCGAGCTGGAACCGGTGCATTTGCGAGGATAGTAGCAAAACCAGCAAAAATACTCGTAAAGTAGAGGCAAAGGAAAGTAGAATCAAATACACAATATTTACCTTAGTTCCAATATTACTTTTAAAAAAAGCGTCTCCCGGTAATCAGTCAAACAATAGTATTTGCTAATCCTGATTCAGACGGAGATAAGGCCTTAGAGTAAACTATTTTCCCATTGCAAGCAATAAACCGGGTTATATTATACTCGTATACTCGTATTTAAGTCTTTAATCATCCCATTGCTGCTGCATTGAACGTCTCTACCGTGACACAATCAACTTCCGGTCTTCTGATACAGAGCACGTATCATTTAATTGATCCACGGAAATTTAGTCTGCTCTTACGTTTCAAATCGTGATGCTTGGTTGTAAAAGCAATCTTAGCTTAAACGCTGCCGTGGCCTAGTAAGTTTAGAGTTCAAACTTAGATTTTTTTGTACTAAGCCCAAGTCTTTGTACAGCTGATAGAATCGGTCATTGTATCTTTTCCTTAATTCGGTATCATCACATGCAAATGCGAAGAAGTATATTCACTTTTCTAGAGTAAAACTGGCTGCATCAGGTGAGTTAGTCTTTGTCGTAAGGAGTTTGGTCAAATTTCCAACACTTCACTTTGCAAAATGACATTTATTCAGAGGCGGCATACATTCGTGGCAGTTACAACTGTTATCGATAACTATTTTGCCCCAAACTATGGGCGGCTGATTTATGTTTTATGTTAGCATGTAGTCTTTTCACACTTGCTTCAATTGGAATGCCATCAAGCATGTCAATGTTGTAAGCATATGTTATGTATTTCAACAGCTACACAGACTTGTTGGAAATATGCTCTTCTGTATTTATATCAGGTTGTAAGCGGAGGTGGGACTAAGTACCCTTATCATTGCGGCCAGATTAGGCCTGTCGTTGTAACATAAATATTACACGATTTTTTTTTGATTTTTTTTTTTTTCTTCAATTAATAAGCCATAAAATGTACAAATCCAATTTAATACTGAAAACGTTATTGAAATTAGTATTTAGGGTATATTGCTCATTCAGTGGGTAAATTTCGTTTAGTTAATATCATTGCAAGCATTTTTTACTGAATTTTAAAATGCATGCTCTCGGAAGAGCATATTTGGCATATTGTATTGTTTTTATTGCGCAAAAATCAGAATGGGAGTGAAGCCACTAGAGAAATCCAAAATATTTATGTAGAGAGTGCTCTCAGCGAGTTCAAGCGTCGGAACTATTTCGCAAAGTTTAATAGAAATGGCAATTTCGACCTAAAAGATGAACTTCGTTCTGGTGGGCCAGAAGAGTTAGACGCTTAGCTGCTGAAATCCACCGTCGCAAGAAATTCGACTTTTATTCGCAAAGGAACTCAACTTCAGCCATATAACCATACATCGACACCTAACAAATTTGAGAAAAGTCATAAAATTGGGTAACTGTGTACCACACCACACATCGCAAAATGATCTTCGGCAAAGAAACGAAGAGATGAAAATGGGTTCTTTTTAATAACATTAAACGATATCACCTCAGTCCAGAGACAGACCAGCACAATACCCCGGTTGTCTGTCTTTCTTCCTTGATAGAAAAAGTTTTAGATCTCGGAATGATGTTACAGAGGCTCTTTGGGTATTTCTTTTCGTCAAAGCCATAAATTTTTTTAATTGAAAAGTTGCCTACGAGGTGGGCAGAGATGTTGTCTAATGAAGGAAACTACACTGATGACTTAATTTTTGCATTTACATTTTTGCAACTACAAGAAAACCAACAACAATAAGAGAAACTACAGCAGAAACACCAAAAACAACAACAGCAGGAACAGCAGCAACAACAGCAGCAGCAGAAACAACAGAAGCAACAACAACATCAGCAGAAAACAATCAAGCAAAGGTTGCCACAAATCAACACCCTCAACATTGAATTGGGCTGTGTAATTCGGCCATAGGCAACAAATTCTTAATTAAAAGACTTAGTTTAGATAGGCACGCGATCCACTGTAAAACAGTGGAGCGCTACCAGAAAGTTAATAGTTTATTGAAGGATACGACGACGGAGTTCTTATTCTACATCCCCGAATAGGGAGAAGCTGCAAACAATGCTGCTGAGGGGGTTAGAACCGTCGACTGATCCGCAGGAGCTCCTTGTACTGCTAAAAGAGAAATAGTGCAACATGGTGTCTACACAATCCACCTTATTCATCTCAGAGCTTGAGACACTTGTTCGATTCCTTACTCTGGAATCAGATTTCAACGGAACACATAAAGACTGGGGAAATAATACACCAAATAGTAGAGGGAGCTAACTATTCAATTGGTGGGTCAGCCCAGTTTAATGTACCGACTTGGCCTTAAGGAGACGAATAGTCCGTCGTTTCCAAGACACGGGTCGTATTTGAATCTCCTGCTGTTCGACACACGAATAGACCTGACAACCTCTAACCAACATACTACAAACTATCTACGCCCTTTTGGATGAGTAATGTAAAATGTCTGCGACAGGCTATGCTATTCCTAGCATATTTTCATAGTCAAATTGATGTCTGAGCCATGCCCAAAGACTTTCTCCTTCCACAATTGTACAATTTGGAACTAAAGAATGGTTCTAATACGATGGAGCAATGGTGCATGTTACACGAACCACAACCGATATACTGAGGGCTGCATTTCCAGGGCTTGTAATGTCTCGTTTTGTCGATTTTCACTGGCTGACAAGAGTTCCTGATTTCACCGTTCCAGACTTCTTTTTGTGGAGTTCTTTGAAGTCACGAGTTTATGCCAAAAATTCCAGCAAGAATGTTGGAAAATGCCACAAATCGGGCCCGAATTGTCACCTATTCTAGCGGCGGCAACTTAGCCGATATCATTTTCCCGACCTAATCGAAAAAATCTTTAGATATCAAGCAAACACAATACAAAAGCAGAGCTAAGCTATTTCATTCATAAAACATGCACCACATCGTATAAGTAACTCACGTTCTACCAAAGATCTCTATACAAATACTGAATCATCCCATGGCTAAAGTCAAATTCAAATCTCGTTGAATTGGTATCCTTTGCCCTCTCAGCCATAGAAAATTATAACGAAATCGATGTAGTTGCAACCGATTTTAGCTAGGCCTTCTATAAAATCTCTCATCGATTAATACTCTTCAAATTGTCTGTACTGTTAAAACGGATATCCTCTTACCAGAAAAACCGTTTTCACAATGTTCGTTTTAGATTAGACCACTCAGCTTCATTTTTTCCACCTCTGGAGGTCCACAAGGCAGTCATCTGGGTCCTCTTCTTTTTATATTAACCATAAATGATCTCGATAGGATCATCAAGCACTCATCTGTCTCCCTATAAACTAACGTTACCAAATTTTTTAAACCGATTTCCTCACCCCATGACTCCATCCTGCTTCATTAAGACATTGATAGCTTTTCGATCTGGTACATCAAAAGTTGTTTGAAACTTAATATCCAATCCATCACGTTTCAACATAAGCGGAACAAATCTCCTTCCCGGTTCTACCTTTTCCACAACCAACTTATCTTCTCCGTTCAGTGCCTTCGTGACCTCCGCATATTTTGTGATAGGGAGTTCAACTTCCGTTTACGTATGGATGAGATAATCCCTAAAGCCAACTCTGGACTAGGTTTTTTAAGAAGGTGGTTCAAAGAATTCACCAACCCATGCATGACCAAGTCCCTCTATATTACCTTTGTTCGTCCCCTCCCAGAGCACGACGGTCGAGTATGGTCTCCATATCATCTCGAGAATCAGAAGCATTCATAAACCGAATAAATGAGAGCCTTGGTCTCCACCAAATTGGGATTGCCTTTTTTGATAGATTATGGTCTAACCTCTCTCAAACTCAATAAATGATTTGATACACACTCCCAATAAAAGAATCAGCTTCAGCTTTGTGTAGCCCGGTAGCCTGTCAAAATGGACGCATCTGTTCTTTTTCTATCTCTCGATTGCTGCGCCAAGTTTTTTTTCAGCTGGGGTAACAAGGACTACTTTATTGTTGGTTCCACTTTGGTTTTCTTTTGGCTTACAAATTGTTTTTTATATACACTGAGAAGCTGTTAAAAATGGAATGAGTACACATTTTCTATAGAAAGATGGAGAATTTCGCGTTAAAAACACAAGAAGTTTTGGGTTTAAAGGCAGTTCAAACTACTAAGCTTAATTACACAACAGACACTAACATGATGTTCCTTTTGCAAAACTTATCGATTAACTTGAGCTAGGACACTGCATGTGGCCGGAGGATTTTCTTATCACGCCTTTGTACACTTAAACTGCTTTAAGTCTCCGTCACGATATTATAGGATTGTCTGGTACTTGTCTTGTCCTTTAGTTTTGTTAAGTTTATTAGGATAATTGTATCCGTAGGTCACAGACAATCTGAGCAATATTGAAATAATTTTTATGTGAGGACATTCGTGTTGTTTTTATGCTTAGTCCTACGGGTAAAATATTTCAAAGCTGAATCGCAAATAAAACAAATATACGCGCAGTGTGTGCTGAGAACGATTAATTGCATTGCCTTCGACTTCCTGCAAATCTTATTTTTTTCAGAAAGATACTCAGTCTCTTCGGTAGTCACACACAACGAACATCCGCCTATCTATTTAGCCGTATGTAAGAATTCGTTAAACAAACGACTTCAGTAGCTTTAATTTTGTATTTATTGTGAGATACATAGCAGAGAGACCGAGCCCTCGAAGTGACACTGTTTTATTGACATCTGCATTCCAAATAAGGTCTTGGTTTAAGTAAACCGCTAGGCTATCTACATATTCTATTGGGACGTGATTAAGATACAAGAAGCGCAATGTTTTTGCATCCACTAACGATCATAACGTTCGTTTTTGCCGGGTAGGGCTGGAGACAGTTTCCTTGGGATCATTTACGAATTTGATTTAGTTGTATATTTATCGTAATTGTTGCAAGGGTTTTGTTTAAATATAAATGATGTCGAGAGGTTAAAATGAATCCAAAGGTAATAAGAGGGGACCAATAACAGATCCTTGAGGAATACCTGAGGCGACGAAACGACAAGATGAACATTTATTATTGTGGAATTTTACTTTACGCGCATTCCGTAATGTACCACTACCTATTTCATTAGTGCCTATTTGGAAGATGCTGGCGTATTAGAAAATTCTGCGCTCAGGTGCTCTGAATATTCTAGTTTTCATACATTCAGTTCAAATGAGATGGTCAGCGTTAAGTTTTTAATTTTTTTTATATTTCACAGCTTTCACAATCGGACTACAAATCGAGCAGCGATCAGAAAAATTTTCAAAGTTGACTTCTGAAAGTATCTATTTACATCTAGTACCTAAGGTTTTTTTTTTTTTTTTGAATGATTATGTAATCTTGCAGTTGTACCTAAGTCAAATTTTGCTGGCGAGCGATGGTGTTTTTATAATTCATTAAAGATGTTTGTTTACTGAGGTGAGAAACCTCTCAAATATAATTAATCCTCTTTGTAATTTGGACTTCTGGGAGTAGCTTGTAAATGAGCCCACACGAATACCAGACATTGATAGTCATACCGCCAACACCCTGGACTTGTTTTTAACTTCTCACTCTGTTAAGTACACTGTTGATGTTCTTTCCTCACTAGGTTCGTCGTACCATTATATCATATCAGCTAATTTTTTGTACAACCACCACACAGTTAGAGAAAAGATTCCTAAAAGAACCGTGTGGAAATACGAAAAAGCCGATTGGAGCGATATGCTGCTACTTATATGATCACAGGCACCATTCTTCTTGGAATGAGTTCATTTATCCCTCATCGGATGAAGAGTATCAAACCGTGGTACGACTCGAACTGTAAAGAGGCTGTCAGGGTTAGAGAAATGTTTTTCCAATCCCTCAAGACCAACCCGACAGAGGATAAGCGAACAAAGTTAAAACGAGCCAGGAATGACTGCAACGTCTTTCTTAAGCATGTGAAATTTCATTACGAACAAAAGCTGAGGCAAAAAATACTACAATGTCCCAAAGGTAATACAAATTTTTAGTCGTTCGTCAGAAACATAAGAAATTCTGCCTCAGCCTCCATCCCAACGTTTATTTATAATGACATTCCAGCTATCAGCTCTTTGGATAGACCAATCTACGTTCTACACACTTTACAGCCAACTCAGTACTTCCAGATTGTGCCTTGTCTTGAGTGCATCGAGTCTTCAATGGGACGAATCCACTATCACACTCGTGTCTTAAGATCTTAAAATTGGTACATATGTCTCTCCTTCTTCTTCTTCCTCGCTGGTAAAACCACTACGTATACTTTTTCATCAATTCTACTCTTTAGGACTTTTTCAAGCAAATAGAAAACAGCATTGGTCCAGCTCGTCCCTAAAAAAATGGACAATCTTCTTCTCTCTCTTCTTACACTCTTGCACAGAACGCTGATAAGCCGTTAAGTCATGAATTATCTTGAAACACAAAAACTTCTCAATGACTGGCAGTAGGGTTTTCAAAGCAACAGGTCAACTGGTGATTTGATGGCATGTCTCAATGAAAAGTGGAATCAAAGCGTATACCAATCTGGCGAAGGCAAGATAGTTACATTTGATATTTCTAGAAATTTGGCATCAGGCTCTTTTGTTGAAAATGCGTGCTTTTGGGATCAATGACTCTCTCGAAGTTACCTTTCGGAAGGTTCAATTCAAGTTGTCTTAGATGGTTGCAAGTCTGGTATTCATAAAATAAATGCTGGTGTGCCTCAGGGCTCTGTTCTGTCTCCGATACTTTTTTTAATTTTCGTAAACGATCTCTTGTCTGCTATTTCTAATCCAATATATTCCTTTGTTGATGACAGTACTCTCTTATATTTGTGCCGGCTGTAGAACAGGAACGCCAGCGTATGTTAAGCTTATTAAAGTCCAGTATTAGCAGCATAACTGTGGTAACTAAGGAATCACGAACAGAGTACAATTTAATGATTCAAAAATTCTGTCTGCTGGCGTTAAAGGGAAATCTAAATACCCAGCTGTTATCCACAAATGGCACTTACATCATTGAGACCGAAACATTCCCCATTATGACCATATAATTGTTATTGTTAAAAATGGTGCGAAATGTCTAAGTTTCCTCAAGCGATGTAAGAAATACTTCACTCCCCTGATATGACTTCAATATACATCTGCCAATAGACACCTTTTAACACCGACGTAAAGTTTCGTATCTGTTTTATCGCTATTTTTACCAACATTCCGCTCCTTCAAACTTTTAACACTCATCTCGCTTTGAATGCTCATCAGTTTACTCTTAGGTACACTTTCGAACTTTCTCTAAAATATCGTGTTTCTTGCTTATGGAATGCCCTGCCGAGTTCTCTATTGGTCGTTATAACTTACAGACGTTTAAGAACAATCTACATCGGTACCCCACTTTTCTTTCTTTATTTCCTTCGTACAAATATTTCGCTTCGCTGATTATAGAAAAAAAAACTGTTAGTGAATGTTAAGACGCTTCAAGAATTAATTCTGGATTTTCAGTGGCTTCCACAGAGCGTAAAATGAGCTTCGTAGGTCATGATCACAAGGTCTCAAAAAAAGTTGACCTGCTAGGATATTGTGTATGTCTCGGGGTTATTGAACAGGATGTGGTTTAACAAGCATCCAAAACGTCTATGGATGCAAGTCAAACTACTGAGCGCGACGAGAACCTAAGGTTTCTGGGTGTTGGTCAACATGGGCTTCTACACGGTCTTATGAAAGGGGTTTAACCTTTGGCTTTGATGATGCTTTCATTGAATTTGCTTACTAAACTTTTAATTGTTTTGGCTTGACCGCGATATTTTCTTCTATACGCACGTTGTGTTGTTGTGTTAACACAACAGAGGACTGATTTTCAAAATAAAATTTTATAATTGCAGTTCTTTCTGTTGGTGTTTAGCGCTCCAAAAATTCTACCGGAACAAAGTTTCTACCAAGACCTTGATTATCACTTGATCGACCATCTAAAAGTACTCAAGTCACTAACTGGGTTCTTTTATGCAGATTCTTATACCACTTATACCACAATAATCTCCTGCAGACGAATTTGGTTACTAGGCAGACTAAAGCAACTCTGCTATGGCTTTTGAATTGAGCCAATGACTTCCGGAAATGAATACACTTGCTAGTATATTCAATGTCTTATGCCAGATTTAATGAAGAGTGGACATTCTTATCAAATTTTTTTTACAATTTTAGAAATGGATTTCAATTTGTAACAACGAACTTGTATTTAATTTTGCGTAACAGAACGGGTTTAATGGTGCGCGAACATTGGAAATGTTGGAAAAGTGTTTCGGAAACGATTCTCTAAAGAAAACGGTCGTTTATCAGTGGCACGAGCGGTTTAAAAGTGGTCGGGAGTCAATCAAAGATGATGAACTCAGTGGCAGACCATCAACATCGAAAACCGACGAAAACATTGATAAAGTAAAAGAAATGTTGGTCAATAACCGCAAATTTACCATCAGATAAATAGCGGAGGACTTGAACATTGCCTATGGATCTGGCCAAGACCTTTTTGTTAATGATTTGGGTTTCCGTCGTGTAGCAACAAACTTGGTGCCAAAAGACCTCAATTTCATGCAAAAAAGAGACCGTATTGACGTCGCTTTCAGTTTTTCAGTTTTCAGTCAAAAAAGAAGATAATGCTCACGGTTTTCATGGATTACCACAGTGTGGTGCATACTGAATTTTTGCCAGAAGGCCAGACAGTAAACAAAGAGTATTATGTTTTGAGACGTTTGCGTGAAGTAATTCGCCGAAAGAGACCAGAATTATGGGCAGAAAACTCGTGAATTTTGCACCATGATAACGCACCGTCGCACAGTGCCATCATTATTCGTAATTTTTGACGAAAAATGCAACAAATACCATCCAACAGCCACTGAATTCACCTGATTTGGCTTCCTGTGAATTCTTTCTGTTCAATCGAGTTAAAAAACCACTACGGGGAGCGATCACAGGAAGCACTACTGAACATACCGAAAACCGAATATAAAAAATATTTCGATAATTGGATGAAGCGCTAAAATAAGTGTATTGCAGTCGATGGGGATCACTTTAAAGAGGACAATATAGATTTAGATGAATAAACCTGTATTTTTAATTTTCTGAATAAATTCCGGTATCAAGGTGGTACAAGGCACCAGGCATAGACGGAAATTTTCCAGCTCTGTTACAAAAAGTTCTGGACTTCCTAGTATCTACTCTAATTGCCTTATTTAAGTTCCACTTCAACTTGGTTAACATACCACGCACTTGGAGGTCAAAGTGGTGATTATCCCCAAACCAGGGAACAAACCCAGAAAACTACTTAAATCATAGCGTTTTATAAGCACCCAAGTCATTACGCCTATCAAAAAGGCAAATCAAAGGAAGGTGCTCTAAAGAAGTTGGCAGTTGAAATCAAAAGCTCCTTCCTCTGTAAAGAAATTGGACTTTGCGCATTTCTTGACATAAAGGGTGCTTTCGACAATACTGAATATGACTTCATATCAAGTGTTCTGTTCCATGGAAATACCGATCAACCTACCAAAATAACGAAAGCAACCAACCCTTTGTGGACCTGCCGTTGCATGTATGGCAGTACATGTGGGTATCTCCTAAGATCATTCACTGGATCTATAAAATGATGGTCATTTACATCATAACATATGCTTCTATAGTACGGTGAACTTAATCAAGCAAACTAGCGCCATCTTAAAGCTCAATAGATTACAGCGTCTTGCATGCCTGTGAATTTCCGGAGCCTTTCGGACCTGCCAAGCAGCTACGATAGAAGCAATAATGGGACTACCGCTACCCTGCTCTCCGAAATACCGGGACTTGATATGATCTGCGCGATAACAGACTGCATTCAAAAACAACATTGTGCCCTCAAAACTAAGCTCTAGAAACAAAAGCAAACTGTAAACTGGCCAGAAAGGGCTCAGAAACTCCCTTAAATGGACCTAAACCGTTCTGCTGCACTCCAAAAATCAGCAGTCAATTTAGCTATTATTAGCTGGGAGCACACAAGATGCATCCCATATTGGGAGAAAAGCTCAAGACTAAGACAGGCCAAACGAGCCGTCCTATCAATACAAGAAGATGTCTAAATCTAAGTCAGCATGATATCAAAAACTTAGTAGATTACTTCACAGGACATTACGGTTTAAGATATCACCTCAATAAAATGAATCCAGTTGACTCTCTGTAATGTCAAATCTGTCTTGAAGAAGACGAAACACATCTTATGTAAATGTCAAGCCCTCAATGGAATTAGGTGGAAGATTTTCTTCAGAGAACAATTCAGCTGCAACGAACTGCATTTGGAAGGTATAAAACCTACTAGCCTAACTACAGTTCTGACTAAATGGTACAAAAGATATTCAAATATATTAAAAAAAAAACAGTTGGGAGGAGATCAAACACTTTCGAACGAACAAGAAAAATTAAAGATACGTTTTGTACGAACTACACAAGACTTCATGACTTAGAAAGTCATCCAGATCCGCGTTTATCTTGTCGATGATACAAAGTGCGGCAATATAGTATAACTTCCTTATTTGAAATGAGCATTCTGAAGCTGATAAGAGCCCCAGGCGGCTGTGTTTTGTTGACTTGTATTTCAGTCGTCTTTAATAGAACAGAGAAACAGCCCATAATTCAAGGGCAACTCATTTCACTGAGGAATGGTTGGGAGTGGCCAGCGCGCTTAACCGATTTAACCTCTTATGACTTATTTTTGTGAGGGTATTTCAAATTCTGTGTTTATATCAACCACCCACCGACGCTGGACGACCTAAAAAGAAAAATTGAGGAAGAAACGGCCAACATATCCAACAATATCCTGCAGAGAGTGTATCGACAATGGGGGCCGATATGATTTTTAAAACGATGTAAGCCACAACTTTATATGTTTAACTAAACAATACAAGAAAAATTAAAAAAAAATTAATAGCACCTTCCGCCATAGTTCGACAACATAAGTCATAGCAAAGAATGCAGCCTCTGGCTGACGGTTAGCTTCGATGAGAATATTTAGAAAACCAGTAACTTGGAAAGAAATGAATCTCATAAGTCCTTTAGGAGGCCACTTAAGTCATTGGACGACCACTTCTCTTGATTTTATGAACCACGGGCAATTTTCAAGGCAACTTTAAACTCACCAATTTGCAGGGCCAAGTTTATTCTATGATCAGAATCTATGGACACTTGCAGTTCTTCAAATTTGAATCTTTGCCTTTCAATCTGTTCATCAACACACTCAATTGTAGAAAGAAACTCATCCCATTCAACTTCTTGTCGCCCAGGTAGAGCCGGTTGTGTTTAGCCACATATCTAAGAAGATACATAATGCGGTCCAAGTGGGAAATAGTCACAATTTTTCCGCCAACGTAGTAGTTAATTCGTTTGACCTAATTTGTATAGATAAAGCAATATCTTACCCATAGTCCTGCCTTTACTTGTTCGCTAACTTCCTCAAGAACTTCAAGCGTCGAATCGCTTCCGTCGTCCTCCAAGCTCTGTTTCATTTATGTAATTGTACAATAGCAATGGCCCCAATATCCAAAGTGAGAATGAAAAAAAACTCATCTGCGGTCAAACAGACCAAAGTACCCGATTTATTCCAGAACACATTCCCTGGCTAAACTTCCCCAATCATAGAAAGCCAAACCCGGCGAAGTTTTCACTCCAAAAATAAAGCTCTTGCGTTCCTTGAAGTTTCTGAACATCCACACGGTTCCAACATTCTCCCAAATAGCTTGCTCTTTGCCCTTAATAGCCCGCATAAATTTCTGAACCGAGCCAAAAGACTTATTTCGCAGTGCCATTGATGTGTAGATTATGTATTCGCTGTCAACACAGACCACAACGAATCGTCCATTCGAATTGTGGGTGATTGTGCGTAGAACAACATGCAACCGTTATTCACTGTATTTTACGCCTGTCCTATAAGACAAGACCTTCAAATCCACTTCCTTCATCTCCTAATACTTATCCCAGATAATTTTCCCTCCAAATACATCGAACCACATGGCTGACTCTTCACGGTCTACTTTGATGATAATCCAGGCCTCGTCGTAATTCAAAGCGACATTGTTCGTTTATCATGCAGACGATGGTCCAAACTATCCTAAAACGGTAACTCAAGTAAGTCTTCAAAGCATACGTTCCCGAATGCCCTATTTGTACTGTATCATCATCGGGCCCTGTCAGCACTATCGGCAACTCAGGTTGAAAGCAAACAGTGGATATATTCTAAGCATGACCTTCCAAAGTCTGAACACAAGTCTTGTTTTGGTAATTCCAATCATACGATTGTCAGCACCACAAATCAAATCTATCCCGTAGTAGTAATCTACACAATTGACTCTCTTTTCGTGACCTTCCAGAGTGAAATTGGCAAAGTTCGATCCCAATTGTCATACACTGTCCGATCCAATGAAGTCAAGGCAAATATGTTGTTGTCGTTTGGATTGAAAACGAAGACGCGCTGGTAAGTTAGCCCACAACTACTCACAAGACCGTATGCTGGTGTCTCTGCATCAGGAGATATGAGCTCTACTATGGCCAAAGCATCTTATTCGATAGCGTCTCGGAACGATATCGAGATAACAATCCTGCACACTACGGTAATCGAACTTTATCTACTCCAAAATGTAGTACAACCACTTGGGCTTGACTATGTGTCAAATGCATGGATTTCTTACTTATCTATCAAATGAAAGACTGCTAGATGTTGATTAAAGCTTACAACCATTGCCAGCATTGCAGAAAAGTTAGCAACTAAAAAGGACATCAAGTTGGTCTAATACTTCATCGAGCTGAGAGCAGTTTAAAAAAATTAAAATAATCTGGTTCGGTTCGGAAAACAGTTCCAATACGTACTTAAGGATAACTCAGTCGAAAACTGAGCTTTCATGGGAGTCTTAGCTCTGAAACGCTATCCTGGTATCCAGGATAGGTCGGTTATCTTCTCGTCATCGGTTATTCATAAGTGTGTATGCGAGTTAGTGATATATAAATAAATTTGTTTGTTGTTTTGTTACTACGATTTATTAACGTGTTCCTCGTGTTCTAGCTTCAAAATAGACGTTTCCACAACGTGGATGAAAATATATCCCAATGGTTACGTGGCATTGCGATTCTTGAAAATCTGAGTGATCTTGAAGAAACCTTACTATCGAGAACTTTATCTCAGAATCAGCGGTAAATAACAATGAAGACTCCTCTTGGGATGATGATGTTCCTTTTTCTAACTATGCCTCAGGACATTTTTTTCGAGTTTTAAGTGGCATATACCAACGTATAAAGAAGACAGAGTTTTCGTGTATGTAGATTACGACCACCAATTTGCACCTTTCTTTTGCTAAGGACACGAATATATGGGAAATAAAGGATTTATTTGCACTCAACTAAAAGGTGAGCCAACAGATGGTGTGGGGGTCGGCTGTCAATTAGTGAACTCAATGTAGTTGATCTTTTTGACAAATGTCATACAATTTTTGGAAATTTTCTCATGGGCGATCTGTAAAAGTATCGTGAATTTTTCGGTCAACATAATTGCCCTAGTGAGTCCGGTATTCGTACAATGGTGAAGCGTTTTGAAGAATGGATTGGACTAATGGTACTTTACGGCGAATTGTAAAAGTTGATCATCATTTGCATGCCTATAAAATCCAAATTGTACAACAATTGAAGCCTTTGGACCATCTAAGACGTCGCCGATTTGTTAACTGGATCTTGGATCGCCAGGACAATTTGTCATTGATTTTAATCTTTTCCGATGAAGCTGGAGAAACAGTTACAGAGAATGGAGAACGCTACCGCAACATGTTGACCGGCAATTTATAGTATTTTAAAAATTCAGTGAATTGGGTCTGGACGATCTCTGGTTTCCACAGGATGGTGCTACTGCCTACACAATCCATCAATCAATCAATTTATTACGTACGAAATTTAAACATCGCATTATTTCGGTTAAAGGAGAAGTTTATTGGTCGATTTGACCCCTTTAGACTTTTTCCTGTGGGGTAATTCAAACATTCAAACTGAAGTTGCGGCCATTGCCCCACTTATTCTTCAAAAAGTCATCGATAATTTTGACCCTTAGATGGTCGATTAAGGAACTAATCGATAAGAGTTCCAGTGTTAGTTACATCGTGCCAAGCAAGAGTTCCTTACAAACTGTTTGCGCTTTGATGAGGGCTCTACAAGAGAAGAACGTCGGTAACACGATAGACTGGCATCAAAAATAGAGCTTTTTGATCACATTCTCAGTGTTTCGGTGAACTCTTTGATTCTTCGGACTGCTGTACTTTCGACGAAATAATGTTGGGATGCAAAGTGTGACCAAATAGCAATGATGGTTACTACTGATATCCAGTTGTCAAAATATTTAGTAAGGTTTGCCATTTCATCATGCATTGTTCTACGTTTGCCAAACGTGCAGAAATTATTAAAAAATATCAAAAATCCAGCGGGAATTTCGTTGTGAGGTCGGTCGTCATCATGGCTTCAGTGTGCAGACAATTCGTCGCACCGTGGAAAATTTTAAGCGTAAGTACACTCTTTTGGATCTTAAGCCACCAACCAAACACAGATTGGTGCGAAATGAAGAAAACATAGCCGTCATAGCGGCCAGTATCGAAGAAGGCCCAGAAATGTTGATTCGGAGCTTATTTTGTGGTTGGATTTGAGGATATATCCGTAGGCTTGCTGACGCAAGAATTGCAGTGAAACGGTCATAGACAATGTCGTGACTTCACTAATTGGGCTCTGGAAATGTTGGCCGGAAATCCGGACATTGGCCAAAAAACAAAATTGGCATTATTGGAGCAAACACAATCCACAAGTGTTCGGCCAAGCGCTAAGGCATCCACAAAGATTGACTGTTTGGTGCGGTTTATGGCATGGCAGGCTCATCGGACCTTATTTCTTTCTAAATGAGGAAGGAGACACCATTATCGTCAATGGTTTCATCGTTACATCCGAGCTGTGGTTTTAACAAGACGGCACTTCATGCCATACAAACGACGCAACGCTTTAAGTTGTGAAGGAGAAATTTGGCGACTGGGTCATCTCACAGCGACATTCATCAATTGGCCGCCGAGATGATGAGATTTGACGCCATTCAATTATTTTCTCTGGGACTACGTCAAGTCCCTAGTCTACGCTAAGAAGCCAACCACTTTGGACGAGCTCGAGACTAACATTCGGTACACTATTGCGAGAATAACGCCGCACATATTGGACCGAGTCATCAAAAATTGGACCTACTAATGGCATGAACGTATCTTCAAAATAAAGCCAGAATCGATTTTATATCTTGCACCGTTGTTGTTTTATTTCAATTTTCTTTCCTATCGTTCTTATGTAGTCACCCGTTATATTTAAAATGTACATTGCGAGCGAACCCGGTAAAGACAGTATGAAAATTTTGATGTTATGCGACTCCAAAGTAGCACATATGTTATATGCTTTTGTATATTTATTTGAAGGGAAATTCGGTTTCTAGAATTATTCCATCTGTGCATTTCTTGACGAAGACCATTCACGGCACCAACAGAAATCTCACTTGTGATAACTTGTTTCATTAATAGCAGTAAAAATTAATTGTTACAAAAAAAAGGAACAAGTTGCGTTGAAATAAAAAGGAAATTCCACCTTCTTTCTTTGTGGTGACCTTTTTTTGAGGAATTTTCTGAAAGGCTTGTTTTATTGTCATACTGTCCACTAAAATTGTCATCAACTATGGACACAGAGGCATATCCTGATGCAAGAAACCAAATACCTGAGAATGTGGAACTTTACAATAAGACAAAATGTGGTGTTGATTTGATGGGCTAGCTTTGTCACAGATACAGTGTATCCAGACACACCAAATGATGGCCAATGGCCGATTCTTAATATAATGAGTATTAACTCATATGTTTTCCTGGAAATAGCATCAAATGAACCCCAAACAAGTTGGCATTTCCTCAAAAAAGTCACACTCGATCTCATAACGCCACAAATAGAAGAAATACTTTCTTGGCTAACTTTACCTGTAAATCTCCTGGTTCTTCTAGGAGGTATTTTAAAAAAGAAAATACAGTTTACTAAGCCAAATCCTGCTGTAAATACAAAAAAAAAAATGTTTAATCTGTCCAAGGGATAAGGACTGAAAGGCGAAAATTATGTGTGACGGGTGTCGAAACCTCCACAGCCGGACTATATGCATTCAACTATATGTGTGATTTGAAATAAGAATAAAAATATGTTGGGGTTTTCTGATCCCCAGTAATAGTGTTTCTCCAGGAATGGGTAGGGTTAAGAGATAAACAAAATGAAAATGTTTTTAGCCAAGGATCTCTATTCGCTTCTATGTGACCTACTGGCTGCCTTCTGCAGATGCAATGGCAATACCTAATATATCTGTTTGGGTAGATATGGCAACAGTCCAGCCAAGAATTGGAAAATTTACCCTATCAAACAAGACAGGCTTAGTTACCTGCATGTTAGTCAGAGGCTTTAAATCCCTGCAACCGCTAAACAAATAAGAAGAAGAATACTAACAAAATTAGTGGACATTTGTCCACGACAATATTTGTGTCGTCCATAAAATGGAGTAGTTCTTTATGCTCAGAGAACAACATTGAATTTGCCTTCGGAAGGAAAAAATACGTTGGTTTGCTCACCACATCGAGCTATTCCTTATAGAAATTCCTCAAAAATATTTTACAATAAGAAACAGTCGCCTAATTTTCTTCTTAAGTATAGATATATGGGATCAAAATTAGTTTGTAAATAGGATGCACTAATCCTATCGCGATACCTTTTGATTGCAATCAACATCAACCCAATGTAACCGAAATTTGAGACCATCAAATTGCGATAATCCAAATATGTACACAGATACATCTTAAGTATTCCCAAACGAAACCTTAACCAGAATCTAATTACTCTTGCACCTCAAAAATCCAGCAAAAAAAATAAAAAAAAAATCTCTGAAAATTCCTCTAAAATTCAAAGATAAAATTTCATTTTTAGTTCTCTCTTCAAAATAAAATAAAACCGGCGTTTCCATTTATCTACAGCGCAGGTACACCATATACACGAAATGTTGCCTAGCGCATGAATCCTAGCAACATGCAATATCTCCAACAAACTCCCAACAATTAAAAAAAAAAAGGAATTCTTTAATGGTGTATGAACTCTATTAAAAAATAGTCCTCAACAGCAACAAAATCTACCTGCAATTTTCACTACAAAACAAAACAAACTCGAACTTGAAACGAACAGAAAATCAACCGGATACAAACATCACAAATGTTGCAAGGTACATTTTCAATTTTCAATACATTCACAACTCAATCCCACATAGTTACACCAAATTTCACACACACCAAGCCCGCACCGGATTTGGTCTGTCGATTTTCTAGAGATACCTTCTCCCTGGGAACGCAACGAACAGTATCTGACTGAAAGTCGCCGAAGTAAGATGTGTGTATATTGGTAATTAACGTCGGATTGAAATTCAATCTTTCACAAAAAAAAAAATCTTGTCCTTTCCTCACCATCGAAGTTCTTAGATACAGTGGCGAGTTAATTTCAAAAAAGGTCTCGGTATCGTGATTGGTATAAGAAAATTTGGATTTTAGTGAAAAATATCAAAAAGAAAAAAAAAAAAAAAATATACAAGTGCATGAGAAAGTATCTATGGTACTAGTGAATTAAGTGAAGTGAAGTTTTTCTCCAAAAAAAAAAAAAAATTAAAAATTAAAAAAATCACATCCCCCATTTATTGTCTGCGTTTAAAGTGATCTCTAAAGTTTTGTGATTTAAAGATATCTATAGTGTTAACAGTCCCTTATCTAAGCAAATGGATTAAAATTATTTCCCCACAACTTGTACCGGTTCATGGATAATTAATGTGAGTACAAAACGAATTCATTACTATCCGCATTCGCCATCAAATATTCATACAATCTTTTCCTCTTTGATTATAGTGTACTCGTATTCGTATAACCAATCCACGATAGTCAGAATACGGGTACATACTCGTATATCTTCTTGGCGTTTATAATGAATATTTAAACTGGGTACCTCTCTCATACTCTCGGTATATAAACTACAATCACTCTTTAAACATTCATCATTAAGGCTAAAACAATGTGCAAACATACTCGCACTGTGTATATATGCTTAACCCAAAAAAAAAAAAAAAAAAAAAAAAAAAGCCTACACTTCAACTTCAACCTATAATGTGATACTGAGAGTATATGTTGAGAAGATACACAAAGTGCGTGTCCACAGACACTATGAAGATTGCAGAGCAAACTTTAAGATAAAAATTGGAAAACAACGCGGTCTCAACTCGGTCTCAAGTCGTATCTTTCGGTTGGTCTTTCCATCCCCATTTCGTCTTTAAGTTGTGTGTTTTATTTGTAAATTTACTTAACATATTAAACGTCATGATGAAAAACGGGGTGAAGTCAAGGGATTAGCCGCTGCCGCTATTCATCATCATCTTGTTCGTTTCGGTTTTATTATCTTTTTAAGTTCATAATTATCTACAAACTACAGGCAGTACATTCATCAGACAACATGAATCTTAGTTAAACAAAACGTTTACATTCGACTTTTTTAACCGCGTTTTTCACTTGTAAAATGATGGTGATGATAGCAGATTATGAATGTGCTTTTGTTGTAACACAAAAAATAAAAAAAATAAAAAATTTAACACATTTTAGTATAAGATAAAGGGCAAAATATGTAGAAATAAAAAATGTTCCGCATCGAAAGCATAAAATAAATGAGATGTTAAACGAAAGGAAGATAAATAGTTAATAACCCAAAAGTTGTTGGAGTTCTTTTATCTCTGGAAGATGAAAAATCGGGCAGACCTTCTTCGAAACGAAGAATGATTTATAGTTCTTAATCACCCAGCCAATACTCATACTCTTATGTGGTTATTTCTCCTTTCGTTATCGGCTCGTTTTTTCTGAATCATTGACAGAAACAAAACTGAACTCTCAAACAGTTGCATGGTTGATAGGGATTTTCAGATGCGTTTTGAGTAATTTCTTTGGGATGCTAATTGAAGTCATGGTAGTTGAGTGTTGTACATGTATCTTCAGACAAAAAAAAAATCCTTTTGTTTTGAGAGAAAATGTTAACGAATACACGTTTAAGAAACGGTTTATGCATTTGACACATTTTCTTTTTAACCAATTGTTTGCTAATAGCATACCAGCACGTCGTACAATTTCATTGACTTCTATTCCTACGCATAATATTTCTTTTATCATCATGAACCTGTTTGCTCACTTTCAATACCTAACAACATTCGCCATGGTTTTGAGTTAACTATGAACAAACTCTCATATCTTTCGCAATTTGTATCAGATTCAGTTAAATCAATAAATTTCTAAAAAATTCATTTATGAAAGAAATTTCTTTATTATGAGTAATATAAAGTACATAATTGGTGCCAGGATTTACATAAATTTCTGCAATTATCTTTCGCCAGATTTCCAGATTGTGTCTGAGCAGTTTCAGTCAAAACACCCCTCGAGTTTTTAACTTAACTCAAAACAAACAAACAGATTCAAAGTGACTTATTCAACACAAATTCTGCAGATTACTAGGACTGTAAGTTGTCGGATGATTTTAGAAACTTTTTTCAACATTTAACTCTGAAATATGTTATATCTTTGCTAAGAAAATGCGAAGATTCATACGATTATCTATTGTTTGTGGAGTGCTTTCTAATAAAGTTACAATCGTGCTTTCAAGCTTATCGTAAATAAATAAATATGACTGTGTTTCCAACTATCTATCTGGCATCGTATGGGGTATGTTTAAGAGCTAAAGTCTTACATACCTGCCTTCCTCCAGCAAATTATCACCGATTACAGAAAGACACGTTTCAAATTGGGAAAGCAGTATCCAAACAATTTCTAAAAATGTAGGGTCTCATCTGCTCTGTAAATCAGTTCCCATATCAACCTCTTGATAATATTTCAATCTTGTTTCCATTCGAAATTTGGCTTAAATAAATGTATGACAATCGTTCTATTGTATTTGCAAAACCTTATTCGAATGAATTTAAAATGTGTGAAAGATTCAATTATGAAATCGATCAACATCATCAATTTTCCAACAAAAGCCTCTCTATTCAAAAAGTTTTAATTCAAATCAACTCTTTCGTCGGCATGCTAATTTGAATCAAAAAACATTTAAGCGAACCTATAAATTTAAATATCGATTTGTTAAGCTAAAAGTATTAAGATACATATGTATGTACTCCAACCAATCGAAACCCGAAAATCATTCAAATTTATGTGAAGTCTTTAAAGACCTTCATTCATAAGCAAATTTATGTTAACAGTTTCACGAGTGATTAGTTTGATGTGACGTTTATTTTAATTGCAGATACCATTTTGAGACTTGTTTGAGATACATATGTCTGAATGTGTTCGCTACTGTATTACTTATGGTATTTGCCCTTTAATTCAATTTAATTTCGTGTCATAAATGGCGTAAATATCAAATACAGATACAGATACACTGTCGATTTGGCAATATTTCAATTATTTGTGATCTTAAGTGATTTGACAATTAGAAAGTCGTGTTGTTATAGTGGAGATATGAAGCTTGGAATCAGATCAGATTGATAAGATCAGATTGCATGGGAAACATTAAATGACTTAGTTTGATAATATCTCTCGCATGGATTAATTAAAAATGCAATGTGAAGGACCTCGAAGGGACTGCTCAACCTAATAAAATTATTTCCACTTGAATAAATGCTACCAGAGTTACATAGTTTAAAGAATCTCACTTACAATTAATCATCATCTAAACCTATTCAATATCCTTGCCTTCATACTTCGATTTAAAAATTGCAATAAATTTCATCCTCTCTTCAACGGAAGACAATAAGAACATTCCCACAAAACAGTTAATTCCAAAAAAGAAAAAAAAAAGAAAAAAAAAAAAAAAAAAAAAAACATTTCCCTCTTACTTTCACTTAACATCCGTTTCTACCTGGCGAAGAAACTCTATGAAACAATGTTACGTCCTTTTTCTGGTCATACAATTTCTTCGTATCCCCTCAATACAAAGCAAAAATTAAATTGATATCCTTGGGATATCATTCTCATTCTACTGTAACATTTCTTACATTTTTAATTGGACAAACACTTAAGTTTTAAACGAATTGAGCGGTTATATGATTTTGAAATCAAATAAACAGGGGAGATCCCTATCAACAGCTGTACTGTAAGAATTTTAAATGAATTTAAATTGAGATATTGAAAAATCTATTTTTCAAAAGAAAAAAAATTAAAATAAAAATCTTCTTCCATTTAAATTGAATTTTAAATTTATTTAAAGACTTAAGTGCACCCACCTTAAATGTCAAGGGTAGCTTGAATAAGGAGATTTATTTTTAGGTACGTCGAAGGGTAAAAGGTGTGTCCCAGTCGATACACATGGAATTTCTAAGACGTCTTGTATTGATTTTCTTCTAAATACAATTGGAGTAAAGTTTCGAATGAAAATAGATAGGAATACAACAGAATTTAAGCAGATAGGTTTTTTTTAGGACAATATCTATGCGAAAAAAAGATCATCGTACTTAGCAAAAGAAATAGAAAAAAAACATAGCACAACCACAGTAAATCTTTTTTTTATTCAATCTCCATACGATGACCCACTTAAAAACCCATTCACATTTACTATAAAAACTACTAAGAGTTCTCCCACAAATTCTGTAAAGGAACAACTAAGAAAAAAATAAAAAATTAAAAAAATCCTTAAAGTTAGCCAACTAATTACCTAGTCTTACCCTTTTAGCATCGTTCCTGCAATTCATATTCAAAACGGAACAAATTAAAAGTGAAAAAGTGGAGTGAACAAAAAAATGAAAACTTAAAAAAGAATTTATAAGAAACGAGGTGGTTAGATCTCTAACACATTCTTTTACACTCTACCACTTCACTTTAATGCATTTATCCCTTTTTTGTTTTTTGTTCCGTTCCTGGGCTTTTTCTTCTTTTATTTTTGGCACTGTATTTTGTGGTGCACCTCGTTAAAATCATGCAAAATGAAAGGAAAAAAAAAAAGAATGGACAAGGAACATTTAATAACAAAAAAAAGAAAAAAAAGAATCTTAAATGAACGAGTTATCGTGAACAACGTTCCAGCGCGAAAATTAGTTTCAGCCACTATTCTGAAGGAAATTTTTTTTTATCTAACTTCCCTTCTTTGCGCCATGATTTCCTTTCATCCTTTTTAATTTTTGTTCGCCTTCATTGAAGGAAAATGGGTGATGGACAGTTTTGCATTTAACTCGGGATTTTTTATTTATTTTTTTTTTATATAATTTTTTCTTGTAGAGTTTTTGTTTTTATATAAATTTTGTTTTTTTTTTATTTTATTTTTTTCTTTCTTTTGGAAAGTTGTTTTGAAAGTTTTTCGTGTATATATCAAGATTATCCTGGATAAGGATATTTTAAAGTTTTCTTCGATCTCCGTTTTTTTACCCTTTGTAGAATCTCTTGTCGTGTTTTCTAGTTAAATAGAGAAAGTGATGAAAAGAAAGTGGAAAAAATGTCACAAAAGTTTCTTGTCTCATTCTTTAGTGTCAGTGTCATAATATGAAAAAGATACAAAGTATCTTCTTCCTCTTATCAGTGATTTAGTAGGAATTTTGTTATTTTTTTTTTTTTTTTATAATCGTATCTGTGCTGTGAAAGATGATGACAGATTGATGTTTTGTTGTGCTATAGTACGATTATGGTTACAGTTACTATTTCCACACAAGATCCAAAATATAAAGAAAAAACCAAATAGATTAGAGGAAACATGGAAAAGATATTATTTTCAATCAGAACCTTTTTTACAGCAGAACTATATATATAACATATAATCCAACTGCGACTTTTGTGGTGATTACTTAAATATTATGCAGAACTTTTTGGACGTAGTTTTTTACCTCTTTTTCTGCTTCTCATTCCCAACTTATAATTTACTGTTAAGGCCTTCTATTCATAAGGATCTAGCGGCAAAATGTGAGCAAAAAATAAAACTGAAAGTAATTTCTTGAGACTAATTTTATACCCAGCCTAGGGGAAAGAAAAGAGGAATAGTTATTCGTACCATGAAAAAGTTAGAATTTTCTTGTAGGAAAATTCTTCAATGTAACTTTTTACCTGAAAGAAAGTTTTAGTTATTTATTTTTAATAAAAGTTGTGTCCCTTAAATCCTGACAAAAAGAGAAAGTCGTCTTCACTTCTTTTTTCCTCTTTTTGTTCGGCGAGGGATTTTCTTAGATAGTCTACGCAACCTTATCTTTACAAAGGACCACTACTGAAAGAAGGAAACACACTTTGGAATGTTGAATGGTAATTTTGTCACTGACTTTGAATAGAGTCAAAGTATGTAGAAAATGTAAATATATGGAGAAAAAAAATATATATAAATAAAATGTCACGACATGACATTGACGAAAGATATCCCATGAATGACATTTTCCATATCAGAAGTAAGAAATATACCGATAGTGACAGAGGAATAAAGAAAATTATTGATGTAGATGTTAAATTTGAGAATTTATTTAATGTAGTGACTTGGTGGCTTTTATTGCCATAAAATTTAAGCATCTGCGCTGGAATCCTAAAGTATCTGAAGGGATGATAACAACTTTTCAAAATTGCTTGTAGGTCTCATATACTCGTTCATACATATGTATATATATGAACTTTCCTTTCACCCAGATTTGACCCTATCACAGTCTCTTCAATTCATTAATTTTCAACAGTGTGTCCTAAATTTTCCCATTATCCTCACTTGTCGTGTACGTGTTTTGATACATGGACATGGTATGTAGAAGGAAGGATATGCACTTTATGGGATAAATAAGTTTTATTTTTATTTTTTATTTTTCCACAAATTGTACATATATCACTCCACCTAGTTGGATATGAGCCAAAACAAAGAGGACTTAACTATAAATGGACAATAAACGTGAGGATTAAAAGGACTTTCTATCCTCTTCACATACTCGTATACCTAGTTATTCCTCTAAATAGGTATTATGATACGGTAAAATATCATCAACATAAGGGGTTAGATATGAATTTTTAATTGCATGCAAGAAAATGAGTATGAGTGTGCGATACAAAGTGCATAATTATGTAGATCCCAGGATGTTGCTCATAGTCGTCATTTAAAATGTTTTAGTCACATAGATATGGACAGGTTTTAAATGGTTTTTGCGCTTGAAATACCTAATCACCGTTAATTTAAAAAATAAGAGAAATTCACCGAAAAGAAGATGAATCAATTGTTTTTGAAAAAAATATCTAATCATAGCAATTATCAATGTAGGTCCGAAATTCCTCCCCAGTGGTACTTCATTTAACTTACTGTCTAATTGCCCCAAAAGATTTATATTTTTAGTACTTTTTTTCTTCAACTTAATTTCGTAGGAAATAAAACTAAATTCATAAAATTCAGCGATTTGATAATAAATCTAGGACTGCTGTACACTGTTAAATATTTTTTTCAAATAAACTTTGAAGATTTTCTTTAAAAAAAAAAAAAAAAAAAGCAATACGCCCAATATTTCCTTCCTGTGACACCAAAGTTGTCAATCAAGAATTATACAACTTTTATGGTCATCGTTCTTATAAGTAGTTATGAAGGTTATCTGGCAAATCACCTATCTTTTGTATATATTTAATGTACAAGGGTTGTCTGTTGAGTACACGGAGTAAAAGATAGGTGGCGATAGTGAGAAAAAATGGGTATACCATCACTTAGTATAACCTCCTTTAGCCCGACTATCAAAATTCGGTGACAATCCGATGTTTGTTAGTTTTGTTTTTACACCTATTTCAAAACATCGTGTTATTGTTTTTTGCGACCATAGAGAAAGAGCAGTATCGCTCCGTAATCCGATTCTTATTTTTGAGTGGCAAATCCTGCGTGGAAATCCAACCCATTTTCGATGGTGTGTATGAGACCCATTTACCTTCCTGTAAATGGTTTACAGAGTTTCGCCACGGCCGCACGTGGCAGGCATCTCAACTGAACGCTATAGCCATATCCTGCATAAAATTTTGGGAATAAGAAAGCTATCCCCGCGATGGGTGCCGCGTGTGTTCACACCGGAGAAAAAGAGCAATCGTGAGACCACTTCATAGATGTGCTTGGCCCTGTTTAATCGAAATCCGGAAGAGTTTCTGCGACGTTTCGTAACCGTCGATGAGACATGGATTTGTTGGTACACATTAGAGACCAAAAAACAATCGCCAAAATGGATTTAACCAAGTGAACCTGCTCCAAAGAAGGCGAAGACCGTGCCTTCGGCCGAAAATGTGATGGCCACCGTTTTTTGGCACGCGAGATTTAAAAACGAGAAGGGAAAAACAATCAAAGGAGTATATTACGACGATTTATTGGGCCGAATCAACGCCGATTTGAAGAAAAAACGACCACATTTGGCGACGAAAAAAGTTACATTGAATAAACAAATTTTTATTGTATGGTGTTCCAACGATAAATATTTTATCTAAGTAGTGTAACACATGGGCTGAAAAGTCAGTGCTACATATCTATGCGTATACATATCTATATTATACTAACTGTCCTATCAAATTTTTGTGTAAATTCTTTCGACTGTTGTGTATTGGTGTAGATTGAACAGCAAGCTGTTATTATGCCTGTATAAACACCTTTGGTCTTCAAGCAAAAATGAAACCTATGGATGTATAAAGCCAAAGTCTGTCCAATTCTTACCCATGCGCCAATGGTGACCATCGCTTGGTTAGCTTTTGAAGGCAATACCGGGGCAATGAAAACATTTTCGTCTGATGTCTTAACAGTTCTGTCTATCGATATATTTCTAAAATACATATACACCAGCGTGTAGTGCAGTCTGGTTTAGAGAATTCGACTACCGGACCAGTCGCCTTTACAAACATTATAAAATCTTGGAGATACTACCAAGCGAATTTATGGTTCCTTCTACTGACTACG
The DNA here is from genome assembly GCA_907269105.1 of Volucella inanis. Lineage (NCBI taxonomy): Eukaryota > Metazoa > Arthropoda > Insecta > Diptera > Syrphidae > Volucella > Volucella inanis. The sequence continues at coordinate 43,154,488 of OU026153.1, forward strand.
TCAAATACTCTCTAAACTCCAATCAAAAAAATCTCAGAAAAATTCCCAACTACAGAGGAATGGAAAAATTTAAGACTACGAGTTAACAGTCTTCACTGAATGGTCATAAATGAAGTAGGGTATCTGCGCAAGCATTTTCTAAGATAAATTGCGAGTGTCGATGTCTTTTTATCTACTAGACTATACCAGGCAGTGTTTTTCGCGATTGTATATGCTTGCCTCTTACTGATAATCTCGCTACCATATCAGAGACACTATTATCTTTACTGATAGCCAAGCTGTAATTTAGCAATTATGTCACTACAACTAGTCGTCAATGTTAATGTTTACTCAGTCTCAATCGTCTGCGTTCGAGGGCAAAGTGACATTGAAGTCAGCGAAACCACAGATGAAACCAACCAGGCGGGGGTTAGTCCTTGACGGCTAACTAGCAGAAACAATTAACATTCCGCCAGGAGAATGTAGAAACGTACATCAGCGCCTCTCTTTCTTTTTTTCATAGCTTTCCTTCGCCCGCGCTGTGTGCAAATATTTTAAGGGTACCTTAACCCCTTGATCGCGGGCTTATTTAAGGCAAAAAAAAGGAGAACACATAAAAGATTGATAATCCCTCGGTTATGAATCTATCATATGAACGTGAACTTCAGTTCACTCAACTTCTCATCAAATACATTGCTCGTGCACCTGAACTTGCAATATTCAGTTATTCCCAGAAATCACCGACTCAGCGTCTACTCCCTACCTCAAGCACATTGTTTATTTATCCCACAATAATTTGTAGATAAAATTTGAGTTTGAATAAAAATTTGGAATCGGATGGTTATTCGTCCGAAAAAAATATTTTTTACTTGAACACCGCGAAGAATCAATAACTTTTACCAACACTTCCTCAAGGTGGCCAATTAATATAAAACTGAGATATACTAACAAACTGCTCCATATAAAAATATGGCCCAATTATAAGCCGATCAAGATGAGATATTGCTAAAGTAATATCCACAACAACAGGCCACTGCTAGGTATACCTTATAGCACCTTCTGTCGCAGCTGCGAAGCTGTGAATGTGATTACCCACTCTCTTTGCAAGTGTGCTCTTCAATGAGCACTAGGTTCATGAGTCGTGGTAGAAAAACGGCACAACAAGTACTGGTTGGGGTTTCGCCCCAAGACCCGCTACTCCTAGTTTCTTACTTACCCATACAAATTAGATGGAGAAAATCTAAATTCTTATTTAAGACCGAAACTTACAATATCTGTTTGAATTTCTTACTTTATGTATCCTATTGATAAAAAATCTACTTTGTTGCGAATGAAGAATTACCATTTGAAACTATCTTTCAAGCCATTAATATGGTACAATTCAAAATTTCAGTTTTATTAAATTTGTTAAAGAAAAATACTAATCAGTATAGGCCCCAGATGCCTTCATTATGGCACACCAATAAATATTCTGTTTAACCTACAGATTGCCCTTGAAAAGAGGCCTTCTGTATTCGTATTCTGAAAATCATTATCCCTTTCCAATTTAGGAGTAGGAAAAATAAAAGGGACACTAGTCTTAGTGTAATGTAGTAGTATCCCCCATACTTCCTTTCTTGCTCTCTCTCTCCCTTTTTCTCTTATGGTTCTTTATTAATTAATACAATGTTTGGCTTTCATTTATGAATTAAACAAATATTCTCTTTCGTTGTCGTTGGAAATTAATTAAAAGTAAATATACCATATGTACCCAACTTTGTAGATTGGGGTCAAATTAGCAATGGACAATTTAATGAAAAAGGACACATTACTTGTAACATATGATATGATACAAGGAGATTGAGATACTGATTTTCTCTTTAATCAAAATTGTCTATGGATAGGAAAAAGGATACTGCTTTCATCAAAAAATACATATTTATGTACATATGTACATACATACTCGTATGTAATGTGATAACTCGAAAGAAAATCCGCTATGATTTTGCTTTCTTTACACCCAAAAGGACATAACAAATGCTTACACAATTTAAAGATAAAGTCAAATCGAAAGGATATGAGTGTATTATGAAGTTTCTATTAAAATTGAATGGTGCAAATACTACATTTTTGTCAAAGTACTTTTTGTAGTGTGAACTTTTGCCGTAATTTAGATTGCCAGAAAGGATGGTCCTAACCTTAATGTTGTCTAAGAAAATTTCCTGAACTAAAATATACAGAAATTAAAAGTATTTTTACATTTGACTATAAAAACAACCTTCCTTCTGGCTTCTTTGTTAAGAAACAAATTGTTTGACCTTCCCTATTGTATACCGTAATGGAAACAAAATGTCTCCACTGTCACTTAAGTGATTATCATTTGCTTTCTATTTTTTTCTTCATTTTTTTATCAGGTGCAGATACTTATGAATACGAATTCCTTTAAGTTAATTACCTACTATCTCTTTCCACTTAGAAACCACCCACAAACACGAATCCAAAGTTAAAAACCACTCTAATTGGCTTCTGATTAATCATGGTACGATAATTCCAGTCAAACAACGAATTTGTCTTTTCAATATCAATCCCGCAAATAATCAATTGAATAAGGTACTTCGTGATTCTAAAAAATGTTCTTTCAATGCAGGTACTTTCAAAGTGTCTATATAGATTCTTCATTCCCGGTTTACTCTGTGCAGTCAACTAAACAAAGCCCGATGATTTGACATTGTGATAAAAAAAATCACCTCAAAGAGTACACCACTGTAAAAGAAAATGAAAATAGAAATGTAGAATAAACTTAAGATACAAAGAAACTGATATTCTTATATAAGATATACAAAGAAAGAAAATCCCTTGAGATATTCCAAACAAAAAACCGTCTTCTTAAAAGTATCTTCAGCAATCCCAATGATACAATCTATCTATCCAATTCAATTCAAATCCATTCATCTTAACACGCGCTCACTAAACCACTTACACACCTAGAAACTGTCGCAGAGATACAAAGGTAAAAGTGAATGTACATGTGTATATTCGAGACTTTGGAGGTACCTACTGATAAACTTAATAAAGACATTGAATTCACGAATAGTATCTTTGATAACGTAAAGATTTGATTTGTATAATTTTTTTTTTCTTTTTTTTTTTTCAATCTCTTTATTCAAAGAAGACCGAAGAATCAAGTCTTCGTGATGTTTGGCTTAAGTTTTTCTTATTTTTTCTTTTTTCTTTTTCTTTGTTTTACAGAAGATGTGATTGGAATTATCTTTCACAAAAGGCAACTGAAGTAGAAAATTTTTCGCCTTCATTTTGTTAGATGAGTTTGCTATGCGAATATTGATAAGCCGGCAAAGACTGAGTATTGATTTGTTTTGGAAAAATATTCTTACAGAGCAAGCCAGATTCAAATTCAATGACAAGATACCTGTGGCTTTAAATCTTTAAAAATAGATGTTATTTCAATCGAGAAAAGTTAACCACAGCAAGGCTTGCTGTAAAAATAGTTTTGAATGTTATTTCTTAAAAAAAACTATGCAGACAAAAGGGCTTCTCTTTGACTCAATGACAAGAACCCAGCACACTAGAAAATGGAAATGAATTTCTGTGTTTCTTCACATGCAATTTTTAATTTTTATTTTACTGCTTAAAATATTTTCCCTTAATATAGCAAAGGCTAGTCGTAGTATCTACCCATATGGCACCCCATTTATGAGAGTGGATTGAAGGTGATCTGATAGTGAGCAATGTTTCTTAAAATGGAAGCATCCTATACACATAGTAAGCCTATTGTTGAGCTATCTGTCTAAAGCATACTTAATGGGGTCACAGTGAAATTCACTTTTATACAGATCAGCAATAATTTCTCTTCTTTGGAACTGGTCTTACATCCACACAGACCACATTCTGTTGGCTGCTCAATGTGTCAGACAAATATTTCAGATAAGAGATGACGCAAAAGGTAATATCGTAAATCTCTGACAAAAATCTTACAATTCGAGTGATTTTTTTTTTTTTAGAAAATTGAGAAAGTTGGCAACTAATGGGAAATTTCTTGAAAAACTACTAAAATACATACCTCAAAGAGTATCTCTAACATCAAATTACTAAGCAAACATTAAAAATCGTTTTAAAAATGAATTGTCATCGATTGAATTATCGTTTTCATGCTTAGGTTTCACTGAAACAGTCAATTAACTTCAATTCATAGATTCAGATACCAAAAGAAACATTGACATCACGTCGCGAGAAATGTCAATTCACAAATCTCTATTCAAGACTAACTTCTATTTCAGCATTTCCTTTCGTCGACCCCGCAACATCAGTGGTATGGTGCTCCAAATCCGATTAAAAAAAGGTAGCAATACGAGTATCTAAAAGATAAATTCTACAGATTGAATAGATACGATTAGGATTCATTTAATTGAAAAGCGAATGGAATAAAATTTTCGACAACTCAAACAAATCACATGGAACATGACAGCGAACATAGTAGATAGTAAAATCAGGAATAAGATACGGATACTACGAGTATACTCTTGTAGAATTCAAGTTTTGGGAGGAAGAAGGAAGCTTATTTAAGCAGTAACAGGGAAGATTTAAATTAACTAAGAGAGATACCGAAAGGTATGTACATTTAAAAGATGGAATGATTTTAATTACCATCGCAATTAGAAGGTTGAATTGGAGTAAGAAGCCAATCCAGAATAGCAGTAGAAAATGCGGGTATTTAAGAACTAATTAAAAGATTCAAAAAATTAAGATACAACAGCGGAAAAAAAGAGTTTAGGTCCTACAGTGGAACCGTGTGGAAAGCCAGCATTAATCTACGAGCTGTCAAACAGAACTACATTTATGATTTTGATTATCTGATGTTCCATTTGAATGCGAACCATATGCCAATTCCAGAAAAGGTCAAACCTCTTGTATCTACTGCAGCAGAAGTCAAAAAAAAAAAAAAAAACGACATGACTTTTCGATTATTACTGGTCGACCGTATGTTATGCATTTTTATATCCCGAAAAATGCAATCAGAAAACTCACTATAACAACAACTGAAATAGGAGGGTGAATAAAACTATCTACAAAATTTGTAAGTAAGAAACAACGCAGCAGGCATTGGTAAATCCTCAAGGGGGGTGAATTGAATATACGAGGAGATACTTTTTTTTTTTTTTATGTACAGTTTTCACAGTGCCATGAATATTCGAAATGCCATTGCATTGTTTCGTTTTGATTGTAGTATCCTTGAAATGGAAATTTCATTTTCAATAATTCTTTTATATTCGAGTGGAAAGGAGAAATTGTATTTTGTGGATGCCAGAATACGAAGTCCCTCATCCTCATCACCTGATAAATAAGCATGCGCCAGTTTTTGAAACGGGTTTTTCTTTTTTTTTGTGTCTGTGTCATCCGTTGATAATCACTAATGTCCTTTTGTTTTGGTAACAATGTCCCTGAGAGAATAGAGAAGAAAGAATAGAACATGCGATGAAGGAGAACAGAATGTAAACGTGACAGGAATTTAAATTTTGAGATAATTACTTTGGCCACACTTTGTTGAGATTGTCAGCATATGTGTGCATGCTGGAGAATATAACTATTAAAGACTTGTTTCCTCTTAATTTTTTTTTGTTGGCAATATACACATCTATGGATGTAGGTGCTAAGGGAATGCATATATGTATGTATGACATCTGCTAAGGACTGCCTCAGTTTCCTTGGTTATTTTCCAAACCTGGTCGTGTCGTATCAGATGTCACAAAACTTATTAGTAGTTCAAAAGATTTTTTAATTAAAATTTAGAAGAAATAAACTATAGAATATGAGTCATATTGTGTCTTGTTTTAAATTTGTTGAAAAAGTATGGGCCCAGAGTTGGTGCCCTATGGAACGCCATGCCATTGATTAGATTTTTAATTAAAACTTGTTTAATTTGAAATAACTTAAACTTATTTTGTTTTCTTTTTTTCAGATAAAATTTCGCCTAAACACAAACTGATCGTCGGTTAGGATAAGAAAAATTTCCTAAGCTCCACAACTAGTAAACTACCAATAAAACAATGTCTCGAATTTGACACGAAATATTCTCTTTTTTAAACTTTTTCTTTTATTACTTTTTTTATTTTTATAATTTTTAATTAACTCTGTCGATTTCGTATTTTTGTCGCGACAATATTTTTTTTTTTTACTTTTTTTTTTAATATAATTTTTTTTCTTATAATAAAAAAGGACGAGCTATAGTTATTTAAAAAAAAAAAATAAGAAAATAAGAAAAAGTAAAAATTTCTTTAAATTTAAATGTGGGAAATGTACGAAGATAATATAGAATGTGATGAGTGCGGTGGTCCGGGACCCCCACCAAAATTTATGATACCACCACCGCCAAGACCACCATCGTTTTCGGATTATGGTTTAATTAATACAAATTGTAATGAAGAAGAAATGGCAATGAAAGCAGCACAAAATTGGGATAGTGATATGTGTGAAGCAATGCCGGTAAGTACTACAAACAAAATTAGTTCAAGAGAATAGGAAATAAAATGGAATCTTAGGATGCGTCAGGGAATTTCAATGATTGAATCTTGTTGTTTCAAACTTGTTTATACTTGAAGTATTAGATAGTTCTTAATAGAATGCTCCAGTAGTAAGTGCTGGTAGATTTTGACATATGGTTGTGTGAAGATATCTGATTTTGTGACAAAAAGTCATTATTTGCGGAAAGTGTAGATTTCCTTTTTTCAATGGAAGATGCTGCTCTAAGTGAAACAACGTGCCGTGATTGGTTCCGCCGCTTCAAAGACGGTGATTTCGATGTTGACGAACGTCCGTGTAAAGTAAGGCCAAAATCCTTCGAAGACGCTGAATTGGAGACATGAGGATCCGTGTCAAATGCAAGAACAGCTAGCTTCAGCATTAGGGGTTACCCGCCAACCCATTTCCAAGCAATTGCATGCATTGGGAATGATTCAAAAATAAGGAATCTGGGTTCTTTAAGATTTAAAGTCAAGGGGCGTTGAGCGTCGTTTTTTCACCTGTGAACACCAGCTCCAGCGGCGAAAAAGGAAGGGTTTTCTTCATCACATCGTGACGGGTGATGAAAAATGGATTCATTACAGCAACTTAATGAGAAGAAAGTAATGGGGACTGCCCAGTCATACGTTGTCAGTTCGGCTGTATATTCACGCTGCGAAGCTTATGATGTGTATTTGGTGGGATCAGGTTGGTGTTAATTATTATGCCGAGTACTGTACGGAAAACGGCCCCAATACGAGCAGAGGCACGAAATGACAATGCTCGACCTCACGTTGCCAAGCCCGTTAAAACCTATTTGGAAACGCTCAAATTGGAAGTTCTACCCCCCCCCCCCCCCCGCCATATTCCCTAGATATTACGCCGTCCGTAATACGCTGATCAGCAGTTCCGCTCATATGATATGTGAGCGATTGGCAATACTTTGAATGATTCGTTCGTAACCATTTTTTCATAATAAAGTTGCATTTTCAACAAAACAATAGCTTAGTTGCGCACCTAATACAATATATTTTTTATGAAATTTTGTAGATTCTTAATGTATGTAATTATTTAAAAACAGCTGCATAAATATTGTCGGAATTTTAGTCCCTGTGGACTCCGAAAAGATCCTTCGGAAATAAAACAGAGGAAAAAAATAAATTTTGAGGTTATAACGTTTGAAGTATGTATGTATATAAATAGTAGTAGATAGTTTTCCTTCTTCTTTAAATGACCAATACTCCTATAATCGTATAAATTGGGAAGGCATTTTTTTTTTTTTGATAATTGATGGTTGAAAGTCGCAAAAACTATTGAGGCTTCCAATTAAACTTTGTTGTATTTTGAGACACATGTATATATATAATGCAACAGCTGAAGAAATATTAAATTTTTCATAACTGTCAGCATTAGAAATCAAACTCAATTATGTACCAAAAACGCATACACAAAGGTTCCTTAATCACTTTCGGTTGCATTATTCATTACACCAAGTGTTAGGTTTTTATTTTTTAAATGTCATATACCATTTGAAGGGTGTAACCGTAGGCACAACCCAAATCATTATGACTATTGCATATGGTGAAATATTTCACACCCTTAGGGTCTTCTTTATGCAAAATGCAAATTGAAATGGAGAGGGATGTCCCATGTAGTGATGGAACAGTTGGTAGAAAAATCTATATTAGGTAGTCCGTAATTGTATCTGCATAAAACGATTCACATTTTGCATGTTTTCTGGTTGTTAAAGTGAGTATCTCATTAAATAAAGTGGAAAGGATCGGTAGGAGTCGTTCTGATTGAGATCTCAGTTTATTTTTTTATTTTTTTTGGGTACATGTCTTCGTTGAAAACCTTATGGTATTCCATGTGGCCTTTTTGTTATAAATAACCAATATATACTTATATGGATACACATGTGACGATATATGGGAGCTTGAAGTCCAAATTTCTGTACCAAACACAGATTTTTATTAAACTTTTCAAGTGATTGTGCAAGGAGGAAAAAAGAATGTCTATCAACAATATGTAATTGTCCTACAAAATTTAACTAAGAATCTTTACTAACAAATCCCAGCAGTAAAAATAAAGCAAGCTTGTATGTATCATATCATTCACCTGCTAATAACTTACACGCTTTCGTCGTCGATTTAATGAAAAAAGCAAATAAAAAGTGTGCTTCCTAATAACCCACCTTCTGGCTACCCGCTTTTTTTTTATGAAACTGTCATATGATGAAACAAAATACCATTTATCAATTCCCCTACTATTTCAAATCATTATCCAAACAACTTCTGCTTTTTCTTGATTTTTTTTTTTTACAACCCTGCTTCTACCTACACTTCAAAAAATAAATAAATAAATAAACTACCCATAAGGCTGTAAAACCATCAGGTATAGATTTTCATCGATCACTTGTTTATCTTAATATTGCCCACCTTTTTCCAAAGGGCCAACCCAGAGGCCTTGTTTGAATTATGATAATTTTTTCTTTTCCCTTACCTAACAAAATTCGTGTTTTTTCGGTATTTAGATCATGTTTACCCAGTACTTATATATAGAGTATTCTTTTTGGGATATTTATTCAATGAGATATTCCAATTGCGTATAGCCTCAAGACTTATAGATAGTCTTATAACGTCCATCATGGACAGGTAATGCGTAGTGTGTTTATTAGCTAGAACAGAAGTATCTATCGTTTCCAAATGAGAATTTATTTATCTGACTGACTGCATTTTTACGATTATATTTTATTTCATTTGCATTCCTTATGCAAGTATGAACAAATCCAAATGTAACTATAATAGATACAATGTGTGCGGGTGTCATCGATCCCATCAACGCTGGCGACAACTTTAAATTGTATAATCCAAAAAACTTTTTTTTTTTTTTTTTTTTTCATTTAAAAATTTTTTATATTGTATTCATATATGGAAGTCAATGGCGATAAAAAAAGAACATGTCTACGAGGCTAAAGCTAAATGAATATCTTTCATTATGTATAACGGCGATAAGTGGACTGTAGAAAAAACTGTGTCACTATGGATGCATGAAAAATAGAAAAAAAAAAATAAAAACAAAAATGAAAATAAAGAAACATTAATCATTTGGTATAAGTGTGTATTTATTTTGAAATTAAAACGCGTCGCTTACTTCAGCTATGGCTATGGATTTGTCTTTTTTGACTTTAATATGCGCTTACTATGAGATATGAGTACGAGTACTCGTACTATCCCGTCTAGATGACAGTATCCGCCTTAGACCGATGATCTATGTGACTTATGTTTGTCTGTGACCCTAATCTTAATTAAACACAAAGGATCAACTAGATTATGTTGGAGGATTTCGAGAGGGCATGCGGTAGATTTTTTTTTTTTTTTTTTTTTTTGTGTTATTTTGAGGGCACATTGGGTGGCTGCATGTGGTTGATTATTTATAAATTTTTATTTTATTGATTTCGGGGAGTTATTTGTACGAGGGGGGGAAGTACTTGTGTTCACAAATATTACAGAAAAAAACCCTTTTATTGAGCAGGAGGATGGTGGAACTATGGAAATGAAAATGACCGATGGAAAATAAAAACTTCTCTCTTATCAGTGTTTGATTATTCGGTAGTAGTTTTTACGGCTGTTTACTGATCATCGAAAAACGTGCGTTTATTTATGATGATTGATTGTTTGGAAAATATGAGAATTTATATGATTAAATTTTTTTTCCACTGCGACCTGGTTTTTTGAACTTGAGTTATTGGTATAGTGTTGCACACGTGGAAATGTCATAGATAAGGATGCATCTGTTAGTGGGAAAAATTATGGAAAGTAAATGTTGAGTGAAATATATTTAGAGATATGTAGGAATCGTTGTTTGAGTGGTCCGTAAATATAAATTTGGGTTATGTGACTCGGTTGGATTCAAAAAATGTGATTTACAGATCAGATTGGTGTAACAAATGAGATCTCGGTTTGCTTTCAGTGCACCTTTAATTTAATAGCACTATATGAAAATTCGGAACGAATTTTGGAGAATAAAATCGTCACGTTTCATTAAAAAAAAAAAATTAATAAATAAAATTTCTGGTCCATAGTTTTGGCGATATACTTGGTGAGGTGAAAAGTAACCTCCTCGGGAATGAAAAAATTTTTTTTTAAATATTTTTTTACAATACTTCATTCAATATAGTCTTCTTTTAGTTTGATACACTTATTCCAGCGATTTTCCAACTTCTTGCTCCCGTCCGAAAAGTAATTTTCCGGAAGGTCTGCAAAATACTCCTCCGTGGCGTCGATGATTTCCTTGCGTAAGCTGAATTTTTAATTGATGAGCCATCTTTTGAGTTTTGGGAAGAGATAATAGTCCGAGTTAACCAAATCGGGCGAATACGGTGGATGTGACAGCAATTGGAGCCGTAAGTCATTGATTTTAGCCGTGCACTGTCTTTTAAAAACAAAGATTTTGCAGCGATTTCGGCCTTCAATTGCTCTAATAATGCACAGTAATACTCGCTGTTGATGGTATTTCCTTTTTCGAGGTAGTCCACGAAGATTATGCCATGACAATCCCAGAAAACCGACGCCATAACCTTTCCAACCCATCGAGCCTCCCTCGGCCGCTTCGGAGCACTCGTGCCGATTTCAGTCCATTGCCGGGCATTCATTCTATTCTTTGATGTTCAACAGTTACCAATCGACGCCAAAAGTCCGCCCGATTCCGCATCAGCAAGTCCAAACACTCTTTCGAAGTGCTCTTGCTCTTGCGGCACCCAGCGGCAAGATAGCTTTTTCATGCAGAATATTGCCCAAAAATGACGTGTGCGCTCAGTACGTATCTTTGTGGTGTGTGCTAGCTCGCGCACCTTCACTTTCCGGTCAGCCAACACCATTTCATGTATTTTTTTGACTTTGTCCTCTGTAACCGCATCGGAGGGCCTGCCGATATGTACATGATCGATAGTGGAGTTGCGGCCACCACGAAACTCTCGAAACCAATATTTGACGGTGTAATCTGACGGAGCATTAGTCCCATAATATAGGGTTTTCCAATAGGGACTTGACAACGTTGATTTAATTTGTGAACGCACTCTTTCACTAATCATCAAACTGTCACTGTCAATTTATTCAGTAAACTCAACATTTTCATCATAGTAAAGAACACTAACAAGCAACGTCTGCAAACGTTCTCCGAGTGGGTTCTGGAGAAGATGCGCCAAGATGATGAATTTCATCGCAAAATCATCTTCAGTAACGAAGCTCATTATTTGGCTCAATGGGGGTTCGTCAATAAGCAAAATACGCGTTATTGGTCGGGTGAAAACCCACATGTGCTTCATGAATCACCACTTCATCTACAAAAAATAACTCTTTGGTGTGGTTTGCATGCCGGCGGCGTTTTTGGGCATATTTTTTCGTCGACGATAACGATCGTCACGTTACTGTGAATCGTCAGCGTTATCGTGCCATGATCACCGATTATTTTTGGCTCAAATTGGAAGATATGGACTTGGACGACATGTAGTTTCAACAGGATGTTGCCACAAACCACACAGTACACGCTAGAATCGACTTATTGAAGAGTAAGTATGGTGAGCGTGTTATCTCAAGACATGGGCCAGTCGATTGGCCGCCTCGTTCGTGCGATTTAACGCCGCTTGACTTTTTTCTGTGGGGATACGTTAAGTCATTGGCTTATGTCAACACGCCGACGACGTTGGAAGGGCTCAGAGCCAACATTGAACGCGAAATAGCGGCCGTTTCGACCGAAATGTGTGGTCGAGTCGTTGAAAATTGGGACCAACGAATCGATCGCTGCAAACGTGCCCGCGGTGGCCATATGAACGAAGTCGAATCAAACTATTCATAAATGTTTTGATTGTACTGCAAGCCAATAATAAAGTTTTTGGAATATCTCAAATGGTTTGCCTTTTATTTAAAAAAAAAGTTGTGAAGTCGTTATTAGAAAACCCTAGATTTATCAAACTTTTCTTTTGTTTCCTTCACCGTTTTGCCTCTCAAAAAATAATGTTTTATGAGAGAACAAAAATCGTTTTTGTCCATACTCAACATGATGCTAAACACGCCAACAACAATCAGCTGTCAAAACAAAACTAAAGACAGTATCGCACTGAAATTTTGCATGTCTGCCTAAATTTTTTACAGTAACAGTTAATTCTGGCGGTCGAGGAGGTAACTTTTCACTCTACCAAGTACATCTTTTCGTTTACCAATTTCATCACTTCTTTAACTGATGTTACGTTGCGATCCTTAATAATTCTAGCACTAAGATAAAGCCTGATTTTCATGTTTTAATCAATTTCGAAAAACTGCACTTCTTTTCAGCGGTATTCTACCAAACTATCTATACAGATTCGGGCAGTATAACCTAAAGATTTTCTTTCAGAAAAAAAAAGAAAAAATAAAATCGCAAAATAATAAAAAAGTTGTGGGCTAAGACAACAGTCTTGTGGTACATCGCTTTTTTCCTAGAATTTTACATATATTTTCGGGATCTACAGATGTGATATGCCCAATATTACTGCTTAAATTTATATCCAACTATTTCAGTAATAAGTGTTTAATCTACAGAGCTGTGTCATTAAAAATATAGGATGCCTGCGGTGTCTGTTGTAGGACCAGTGCTTATATTTAAAAACGTTCCTCACTTTCATGAATTAAATGCAGATTTTCGAAATATATGATACAATTGACTGGACCAAAATTTAGTTGTTTAGCAGGGTGTATGTAGCCGGCACAAATTACTCTCATGTGCAAATCATTGCTCCCTACACATCTATCTAGAGATCTACCAAAACATATTCGCTTTACCAAAACAAGGAAAAAAGAATAACCGAAACTTCAACTACCACTTAAATATGCAAACCACTTTCATCTATGCAAATCTCTTTTAAACGAGCACATGACTTAACAAAACATCTTGACCACACTTCAAGTGCCAAAATTCTGTTTAAATTTTCATTTCCTCTTCCAGAACATAAAAATACAAAAAAAAAAAGAGATATACGAGTACATATCCAGAAACAGGATTTTCAATTCATCTCCTCCACTTCACTCTACACCCATTCATTCACTTGGCAATATGTCAACAACTTAAAATAATATATATATACGTACTCAAACCAACCCTTGAGAAGAAAACTTCATCCTTTAGAAAAAAACAAAAAAAAAAAATAAAATAAAAAATGTTAACCACCAAACCCGAAATGCAATCCAACTGCATAAACTCGAAACAGAAAAAGAAGAATCCTTTATCCAAGGAATAGATGGGAATTCCATCGAAATAACTGTAAAAAAAAGGTTATTCCTCAGTTCTTTGAACGAAAAACTATTCCTTATTTGTTCTCGCTACCATCACTAGCTTGGCATCATACGAGTATTTGAATAAGTTATTCAGAATTTTTTCGATTTCTCTTTTTTTTTTACAATTTTTTAGTTGTATTTTCCTTTGTTTTGTTCAAGGATCTCTTTCACTATAGGTTAGAAGAAGTTTATTATAATAAGAGTATGTGCACATACTTCAAAACTAAAATTCTAAAATATAAAAAAAAAAATAAAAAAAAATTAAAAAAAAAAGCTCCTGCGAGGATCATAAGAGAAAAGAATCGACATTGACTTTCTGCATACCAATTTCGAGACTAAAAGTATTTAGGAAGCAGTTGTCTCTCCTGCTCCCTTCAAAGTACAATCCCCTCTAGATACACTCAACTCAAGTAAAAATGTGTGTAGTCAAGTCAAGAAATTTATATAGGACTCCCATGAGATGTGTCTCGGTTTGGCGTTCGCATACTTTTCTATTCGTAAAGGAAATAGGAAAAAAATCTTTTGAGATATTGTAACGAATAAAATGAATATATGAGACTAGGGAATATTTCTAACCATTCTTTCCGTCTTTCTATCGCTTTTCCGTGTAAATAACCAGAAAGACGGATAAAAGATGTTTTTCGTTTTTTTTTTTTTTTTTTTTCCTTTTTCTGGTCTTCGGTTTGACTGGGAATATCTGTGGAATAGAGAGAAAACTTGGTAAGAATGGCAAAACATTTTATTTAGTTGGCTGAGTTATGCTGATTTGAAATTGTGATTGTTGAGTGAATTCATATGAAGAAGGAAGAAAATGGAAACTCCATGAGAGTTATTAGGGTAGCAAATTTTTTCTTATTTGATTTTTGGTTGATTACATATCTATCTCAGTGCTGGAAGGTTCAAATCAAGTGGAAATGAGGTTATCTATACCACCAAGCCAACAAGAAATGAAGAGTTGCATAAATTTAGATTTTTGATGGACTGCCACAAGGATCTAACGTTGAAGCAGTATTTATGTATTCCTTTATTTGTTTTCAATAAAATTGTTCGAAAATTTGTAAATATTGGTGCAGCTCCCCAAAGCTTTTAATGTAGTTCAGTATTCTTAATTCTCTTTTTGTATTCTACCGGTTGTAAACTTTTGCTCAGGGAGTATCTGCATGAATAGGTAGAAAAATGCTATAAAGATCAACTCTTCACCTAATTAAGTTCTACCGCCTAGTAAAAGCTTCTAAAGCTTAGAAAACGGATAGGTACTTATTAGATAAGAAGAGATGCGTCCCAATGATAGTTTTTCTTATTTACGCTGTCTTTGGTCGTCTGCTTGAATTTCCGTGGCTCAAGTGTTAAAGAACTGGCTTCCAAATTAGAAGGAAGAAAGAAAAAAAAATCTGTTTCGGTGGTGATAGTGGCTAAGGTATGATTGTCGTGTTGTTTTCGGCAAAAAAATTTCTCACATGCAATAATTAATGAACAGGTGCATTATCGTCATGCAAAAGCTTCACGTATTACTTCTCGCAAACGGCACATAACTTCAAAGTAATACTCCTTATTGACCGTAAAACTCCTGTAAGCAGTGAACAAAACTTTGACATTTGATCGAACTTGACGTACCCTTTTCGGTCTTGGCTCTCCTAGATGCTTCCATTGAGACGATTGGGCTTTAGTTTCGACATCATAACAACATACCCATGATTCGTCACCCTTTAAAGCAAGTCCGGATCAATATTGACGTAAATCAAGAGCTCCTGAGCGATGCTCATGCGACGGTTTTTCTTATCAAAATTAAGGAGTTTCGGAACAAACTTCGCTGACTCACATCGCATGCCCAAAACATCTGAACCGACCGATATTCCAACATCCTCAGCAACTTCTGTCATGGTAATTCGACGATTTTTCAAAACAATTTTCTTCACAGCTTCGATGTTATCATCTTTTTTTGATGTGCTGCAGCGTCCAGAGCGAGGTTTGTCATTGGCATCTTCTCGGCCATTTTGGTAGAGCTTGTACCACTTGTATACATGTTTTTACTTAGATCAGACTCACCACTGTCAACATTTCAAGTGTTTTAGAGCACTTGATTCCATTTTTTTCACAAAATTTGATTCTTTCTTTTCTTTGATTCTTTGCTCCATTTTTTATGATAATTGAAAATCGCCAAACGCACCAAAAACCGTCTAACCTTTCTATCTGTCAAAAACAAACTAAGTATGCTATAAAGCTAAAACTGTGAACATATATTCGGGACATGTGTACCAACACAGCAAAAAATAAAATCGATAATCGAATGGACGATGCCCGCGAAATTTCAAAAGTCACTTTACTTTTTGAATACACTTCGTACGTCTTCCTGCTGCTACCGGTAGATATAGGATTTTCCAATAGGGACTTGACAACTTTGACTAATTACCACTAATTTTTTTCACTAATCATCAAACTGTCACTGTCAACTCAACATTTTCATCATGGTAAAGTACACTAACGAGCAACGTCTGCAAATTATAAAAATTTTCTACAGATATTCAGAGTCGGTGACTGCAACTTTAAGAGCGTTAACTCCAATTTTCGATCGTAATTCTCGCCCTAGTAGACAGGCAATAATAAGTATAGTGCAAAAACTTGAGTCTACATATTCGTTGTGTGATGTTGCCGTATCAGTGAGACAACGGGTTGGTCGAAGTGTCGAAAATATGTCTGCCGTTCAGACGTCCGTAGCAAACGATCCAAATCAGTCAATTCCACGGCGTTTTCAAAAATTGGGCATCGCTCAGACCCATACGAGATCAAGCTGACTCAAGAATTGAAGCCGATTAACCATTTGAAGCGACGTACGTTCTTCGATTGGGCTCTGGAGAAGATGCGCCAAGATGATGAATTTCACCGCAAAATCATCTTCAGTAATGAAGCTCATTTTTGGCTCAATGGGTTCGTCAATAAGCAAAATATGATTTATTGGTCGGGTGAAAACCCACATGTGCTTCATGAATCACCACTTCATCACAAAAAATAACTGTTTGGTGCGGTTTGCATTCCGGCTGCGTTATTGGGCCATATTTTTTCGTCGACGATAACGATCGTCACGTTACTGTGAATGGTCAGCGTTATCGCGCCATGATAACCGATTATTTTTGGCCCGAATTGGGAGATATGGACTTGGACGACATGTGGTTTCAACAGGATGGTGTCACAAGCCACACAGCTCACGCTACAATCGATTTATTGAAGAGTAAGTATGGTGAGCGTGTTATCTCAAGACATGGACCAGTCGATTAACCGCTTCGTTCGTGCGATTTAACGCCGCTTGACTATTTGCTATGGGGCTACGTTAAGTCATTGGCTTATGCCAATACGCCGATGATGTTGGCAGAGCTCAGAGCAAACATTGAACGCGAAATAGCTGCCGTTTCGGCCGAAATGTGTGGCCGAGTCGTTGAAAATTGGGTCCAACGAATCGACCATATGAACGAAGTCAAGTTCCATTCATAAATGTTTTGATTGTACTTCAAGCCAATAATAAAGTTTTTGAAATATCTAAAGTGGTTTGCCTTTTATTTAAAAAAAGTTGTCAAGTCGTTATTAGAAAACCCTATATTGAAGTGGTAAGAGAGATACTCCGGCCGATTACGGACAGGTTACCATCGTCTGTTACTTGAAGTCACACACGGAGCAATGTTGTAAGCAATGTTAAGTTAAAGTTGAGCATAAAGTATCCAATGTGCGGTTGTTTAATCATGTAACCTTATTACATATATCTGAGTCTCCAAGCCAAATAGCGCTAAATATTCACTTAAGTATATGAAATTAGAATTGTTGAAGTTCTAAAGGCTTCTTGGTAGTGGATCACACCATCTAAGCACAGAGTGATCTGTCCACACTAAGTGCAGCTATTAAAATGTTTAATTGAAAACAACTAAAAACTGAGCTAATTTTCGTTTATGGCTGCGTAATTGATACACAGGTAAGGCATATTGACCTACACTACTTGGGTTTTCTCTAGATGTTTCGGCGTTTCTATATGTGATCAATTATTGAATGCACAGAAAGCGATTTTAAGAAAACGATGAGGCAAACTGAGTTTCCATTCTTTAGGCATACTATTCTCCGACCATATCTTGAAAAATCATAGATGCATACTACTCCCTATGAAATCCACTCCCCTGCATTAATTAGTTTGGCAGATAGGATATCCGTACTGACGAACTTGCTACATTTCTTCTTATCCTCCTTCAATTAACCGTTGAAATATAAACATAGTATAGTATGTAGTATGCGTGCGTATCTTCATCGCTTTTGTGCTACTTGTGATATTTCTATCTTTACTTCATTTTACTTAGGTGGACTGGTTAAATTGTGCGTTCTGCCTGGCATCGGAATTTAACAAGTAGAAAAGTCGAAACTTTTCCTTGTTGAACGCATCCTATATGTAAAAAAAAATAGTCATGCCGCACTTTCAGAAAATTTACGGTTCAATAACGTCAAAAGTGAGTAAAGTCTAAGATGCTTATATGTCACGAATCAAACAAGAAATTTGATATGTCAAAATATCCATCCTGATCCTAATCCTGATCAAAAATACAAGCTCTGTTGATATATATGTATTTCCGCTCTTAAATTGAATGAACTACATATTCGACTTTTTCATTTCGTAGACAACTATGTTTGTCCCGGAAAACTAACCTCAACTACATGGCTACGGATAAAATGCAATTGAGGATTACATCTGTCCGCAGTAGTCAGTGTATTTCAATCCGTATCTGTCATCATATCGAACAAATACAACTCATAGCGAGAGTTTTCCATCATTTAAGTTTTTTTTTTGTCATTCTATTGTATCATCACTTAGATATGTACTTCTGATTGACAAGAATAAAAACTGCAATATATCTGGCACAATTGAATTTTCAACTTATTTTCAACTATTTGATTTCACATTAAATTCATTTTTGATCGGAAAACCTTTAAAATCTCATTTAATCCAAATCCAACCCATAATAGATTTATATATCTATGTTTTCATGGTTTTTTTTATTGTATTATTAGCTTTACTTCTTCCAAGGAAAAAAAAACTGCAAGGGCAGAAATAAAATACGAAAATACAAGTAGATATCCGTATAAACGACATTTTAAATCCTCCATCCTTCGAATACAAATATATGTGTGGAACTTAAGCTTGACAGTAATCAAAAGAAAATCGAATGAAAATAGATACAACAATTCTATAGCTACAATAAATAGATACGAGTATACCGCAAAAGCAACTGAAGAGCTTTAATCCATAAAAAAAACTAGAATATAAAATAAAATAAATTTTTAGAAACGGTGTGGAGAAGAAGAAAAGATTTATCACCTACACATGGGGAAGCGCCGACTTATGGAAAAAAAAATATAGAAATCCCCTTCTAAAACGAACCCCCAAAGCATTATTGGAGTTCTATTTAAGAATAAACCCTACAATTTCTATGGCTTAACTGATGTGAGGCGATTGCGGACACCTTTTGTAGTCTATCGATTTTGGGGTAATAGGTAGGTAAATTGAATTTGAATCTAGAATTAGGTAGAAATCGAGTTGGGGATACAGAATCAAGCGCATCATTCTCAGTTTATTATACCAGCTGGGACCATCTGCGTTTCTTGTTGTCCTGAATCCTTTCGATTTAGTTTCGCAGCCCCTTCCTTGATTTTCGTATTTAGATTCATGTAAAATTGTTGGGTAAAATAACCCAACTCGTAAGACCAGATTATGACGTCTCTTCATCTCACTGGTAATTCTTAAGTAAACAAGCTTACAAAAGACATATTTTCGATGTGTGTACACTACACTTTTTTGATAAAGTAATGCGAATACTACTTAGAATTCCACTTTCAATCGCTTGATAAACAAACAAAGTGATTACTATACTATGTCTGAGGCGAACTTCTTATATGTGATTACCATTACATTGATTAAGTGGGGTAGCCTCAATTCTTTTAGAAGAACCACAAGTATATATAATTTTTTTTTTTTTTTCTGTATATACAACCTGGATTAATAACAATTTGTATCTTCATCATCAATATCAACATCAAAATCGTCATCATCATCATCGTCATCATGGTCGTCATCTTGAAACTTTAGCATATTATTTTGAGTACTTTTCTTTCGCTGGAATTCGAGAGTACTTAAGTGACCATGAATAAATTTTCATCATCTTCTTCAAGATGTATCTCTTGTGAGCTGTTGTTTGCTTTTATATTATTATTTTTTGTTTTTTGTATTTTCTTTCTTTTGTTTCAATGCCACCCTGAAAGTTGAAACTATTCATCATTATCATCTTTAGTTAGGTACTTAACTTCTATAAGGAGCTCTCATATCTATAGCATCCAAACAAAATGAATAAGAATGGAAGAGTTTATTTATTTATTGTTTTTTTTTTTTTTTTTGTTTTTTTCCCTAATTTTGTTTATAAGAAAAAATAAATATCAAATAGTAATAAATTTTATATAGCACAGATTGCAATCTCATTAAAAGTTTGTATACTTGTAAAGAGCTTCACAAAATGAGGGTGTACGGGAATTGTTGTATCTATTGCAGCAATATTCGATCATCACTCATCATTAGTCATTTGGGTGTTGTCCTGAGATTGTATTCTGTGCTTATCAACCACTTCAACTTCATCCCTAAAGAGTTTTTCTTATTTTTTATTGTATCTTTCATGAAGGGCGAAGTCAAAATGTCGGGTAGAAAAGTGAAAAATTAAAGAATAGTCGTTGTAGAAAAAAAAAAAAAAAAAAAAAAACAGCCATATGTTGCGTAACTTCTTTTTCTTCATTCGTCTTTTTCTGTTTTTATTGTTGCTGCTACTTTTTTTATGATGTGACATCTGTTGGTGAGATGATGACTTTTAACAAGAGTTACTTGTCCTTTTTTGTTGGAAGACTACAATACAAACGATGAAGGATAATGTAAAATTGGTTGAATGGGTTGAGAAGCAATTTTGAGGGTGATTCTTACACAAAAATACTTTGCAATTTTAGATGATAAATTGGAGGCTAAATTGCCTGACACTACAAATTTGGAGGTGATTTGTGTATCTTTATGTAAATGTAACATAAAAGAAAAAAGGTTAAGACACAGAGGATTGGCAATTGGCCTGAAAGTTATCATTCATAAAAGCTCACATAGAACGTATTTTTGACTCTATGGAGTACCGTTCGGCTGCCACTTCCGCACTCTACTTTTAATTACAAAAAAAAATTTATATCACTCGTAATCCTGTAATCCTGGTGATTATTGAGAATTAAAATTTTCTCCTTATAAACATACGGAACGAGAATGCTTGCCCTGCTTATCCACCTTAATGATATCCCATTTAGCTTTTTTCGTATCTAATACACTTTTCAATTCCATTTTTCTTTTGATGATTACTTGGACGAAAGAAACAATACTTTTAAAAAAAAATTAAAAGTTGCACATCCTACAATATACTTTTACGGCACTCAACTTAAGAACATATTTCTAGAACCTATTTCTTCTTATCCAAAATTCTTAAAGAAAAGTCTTTTACCACTAATTCGCACTCCATCCATTTGATCTGGGTCACAAAGTGTAATCTCTGAGAAAGGAAGAAAAACTTGAAACTTTCAACTAAAACAAACGGTACATAAAGAATTTTTCCAGAAAGATATTTAACCGAGAAGAAAATCTGTACTCCATTCGTATTTTCTATGTTGCACGAGGAAAGTCATTTTAAATTTGTATTTGTAAGAATTTTTTTTTTACCATAGGTCCTAAGTTTATGAAGTGAAAACTAAAGACTATTAAGTCTGAGGAAATAAGAACAAAAAGAAAGGAAAGTTAAAGAAAAAATTCAGAAGTTGTAAAGGAGAGATTTTACTTTTACGCGCGTTATCACCCCAAAGGACATTTTCTTTTTCATTGCTCTCCCTTCATTGAATTGGTGGTATTCCTTATTTCAGAGGGAAACACTACAACTTGTTACGGATTTTAATAAGTCCTTTAGATATTCTTTCAGATTTTTACTTTTTTTTTGCTTGCCATCACTTTTGTGGTCGAAGAATGCATGTAATGACCCTAAGAGCTCAGACATACTGTGGACTCGTACTCCAACTCTGGTCATGGTATTGAGGTTAAGAAATATTAAAAGGAAAACATTTTTTGTTATATTACTATATACACATATATTCTTCTTTTTTGTGTTGTTTATGTGTAAGGATTGTTTGAATTCATTTTACTGGTCTTGGCATGCATTTAATGTACACAGACACCAAAGAGAATATACAAGTTGGTAATTGGGTTAGAAAAATGTTATAAGACAATGAAGCTAAAACAACTGTGGTTACTTCCATTGTAATTTGTAATATGGATACAGTTGAAGATGTTTTTTTTTTTCAGAATATTTAAGCACTTTACTCAGTGGCACTTGACTTTTATTAAGTTGACTCAAGAATGGTGCTGACAGAAAAAAGGCAAAAGTTTTAAGAGTAAGCATTTTATTTTTTATTTTTTTGGTTTTATTAAAAATTTAAAAATTAATTTTGTAGGCTTTTAATTAATAGAGAATATATGCAGATTTTTGCACCAAAATGAGATACATATACTTAATGGCACACCATAACAAATACGAGTAAAAGCTAGGACTATAGATAATAAAATTAACAATCGCACTAGTAGCTATCGTAGAGATATCAGGTAAAAATATTTTTTTCGAAGAGAATAGATCTTCAAAACCAGCCTTGTGGTACTCCAAAAAAAATGTTTACTTTCAACTCGTCGAATATTTTAAAGGAACCCAAAAGTGGCTTAAAAATGTAATCTTAGACGTTAATCCAGTCATCCAGAACAATTTTCTACGAATTTTCCAATTCTAATACTCCTTCCCCCGCTTTTTGAATTTGAGGCACATAATATTGATATGGTTTCTAATGAAAAACATAAGAACGTGGCCTGCAGATGTTGGGCTCGCAGTTCTCTATATATTGACTACTCAATGACTCGAAGATAGTCTTAATGCTTCTTCATTACTCAATTGCCTGGCTTGATATGGTGTCGTGAAATACTTAAAAAACACTGAAATATGATTCGAAGTTCTAGATGTCATCATGACAATCAAAAATCTGAAAATTTTGGTCAACAAGCAGCGGATTTAAAGCAATCGACTTATCTGCACTCAGTATAAAATAAATATACCCAATTTCTTTCAGATTTATGCTGATATTTTGATATCTCTGATTTCTTTTATATTCTAAGCTACGTAAGGAACATAGAAATAGTAAACCTTGTCATAGCTGTTCAAAACTCTTCCCTTTATTTTGTATTTGCCTTGGAAAAAAAAATCCAGTATAATTCGCCTACCAAAACAAACTGCTTTACAGGATAAATAAATCAATTTCTTTTATTTTTTTAAATACAAGAACGAACTCCTTCAAGAACAATCGAGGTCCACCTAACAAATAATAATAATAATTCTATAAGAGACGTGACACGTTCCTCACTGACCAAAACCACCTTAAACCCGTCCCTATTATTAATGATACAGATATACAATAGATACAATGTACATTGACATCATGTGGGCACAAAGATCAAATACGTAAAACTCACTTAAACATTATGTAAAGAGCACTCCACCAACAAAAACGGTATCTGAAGAAGAACAAATTCAAATGCTGATCAACAAATTATTCTCAACTTCATGTCCTTAGAATGGGTATTCGTATATGTATCTACCACCCACTATTCGTAAACTTATTTTATTTCGATGATAGAGATGATGAAGAAGAACAAAAATAAACCACAAGAGAGGAGAGAAAGAAAAGTGATAGAAGAAGTTACAGCTAAGTAACCCACTTCCACCTTCAACAGATATCAGTAGTAACGTATCATCACCACCATCATCATTATCATCATCCATATCCGTAGACCATGATCCAGCAAATCTAACCGAGGGAAAAAATTCTAACCACTTTTCGGTGAAATTGTTTGGAAACACTTTTCATTGAATTTTTTTTTTTTTTTTTTTTTTTCATTCTTTCCTCTCTTGTCCTACTATCTACCCCTCTATCTAGTAAAAGTAGACGACTCGTGAAATAAAAAAAAAGAAAAAAGTTGAAAGGACATATTAAAGTTGGCATGTATCTTCAACACACATGTAACATACGTACGTACATATGTATCTAAGGTGGGTAGGATAATCTACTCTGGCTGCGAATGTTCCCACTACTAAGAAAGGATCAACGAATGAGGGGGAGGAAAACACAAGGATGAATTCTTGTTTAAGGGCAAATGACGCACAAGGAACACAAAAAAGTTATTCCATTTTCTTCCTTATTTTCCAAAGTGAAAATTGGAAGTCAATTTCTTTTCTTTAGCCACAAGTTAAGAAATGATAGAACAAACAAAATAATTCGATATTATTACTGTTAAGAAGGGAGATAAATAGCAATTACCACGAATAAAAGGATGTTAATCCTTTACACAATCATTGTGTAAATGATCGAAATTGATTGTTTGAAAGGTGTGATAGAAAATTAATTTAAACAAAGCAGTTGTTAAGACGAATTGCTTAAAAGTGGTGCTCCTCAGGGTTGCGTGCTAGGTCCTTTTCTCTTAACATATGGGAAGTATAGAGAAACGGAATTTTCTTTTATTTTATTTGGCCTGAATATGAAAGTGGGGCATTGTTGCAGTAATATAAGTTTTTATCTCCACCCAGATTGAAAAAATAATAATAACAATAATAAAAATCAAAATATAATTTCAATTTGATATGGTTGCCTCATTACTTGTAAAAGATTCCAATTCTTTACACTCAATTCATTGAAATTTTTCCGGAAATCCCCACATTTTCCGTTAGTATTCGGATATAGCCGCTGATATCAATGTTTCCTCTGTAACCGTAAAAGTATTTAATTTAACTTTTACTCTTTATTTTTAAATTTAATGGAAAATCCTTTTAATTACACGAATATTCGTGCATTTTCTTTTCTTTTCCCAAATGAAAATGGAGTTTATTTCATTTTCGAATGAAACTCCGACAACCCGCCTTAAGCCTTTTCAAATAATATTGAATCGACTTTCATTAAACGAAAATGTATCGACTTTCCAGTATCATATAACGAACCCATTTACACAGTTGAAGTTATGTATAAAAATGAGAAAAAAAAAAAAAAAACATCCTCTGCAGAACCAGTAGCCAAACATTATCCGAACATCAATTTTCGCTACTCTTTACTACCAACTGCTACAACTCATCGTCACTATCGATCAACATGACTACGACGACGAATATGACCAAACTACAGAGTGAATGTTGCTTTAATCCGAAAGTTATACTCTTTCCTGCTATAGTCCACTATACAGAGTAGATGATAGCGATGACTTGTTTTTGGGGTAGCTAGTTTCATTCAACACCAATAAACAGTAAACACCGCCTCCCAAAAAAGTAACATCACCTACACTTTTCAAGTATGTTGTTTGCATTTTATAGAGAGTACATACATACATAGGTATTGTGAATCTATAGCACTTGGTTTGCACTATGTGTTACTTCAGTATTAGTACTGAATATACAAAGTATTCTCTCATCATTTAGTTTACCGATTGGATGGTCATACCAAAAATAACATGAAAAACAAGGAGAATAACAACATTTTTGTTGTCAACATGGGTTGATAGTTCGATAGTTGATTAGATATGAGTAATATGAGAGTGTAGATCTTTTTCTAATTTAAATATTTATCTAAAAATTTCATTAAAAAAAAAAACAATTTACTTTTCCTCTCTTTACAGATTCTGGATGCTAGTTTATACAGCAGTCAATCATTACAGACATCGGCGATAATTGCTGTTTTCTGCTTATTATTGGTTCTAGTCGTGCTGATATCATCGCTATTTGTGTGGAAGTAAGTACAGATTGATTAATTACTCACAAGTGTACATATAAAAGAATCTTAAAAGTTAGGGCCCGAAATTGAACCCTTGAGGGATTTCATGTTAATCGACAATACTTTGAACAGTGGCCACCAAATTACAACGAAATGCAACGGAGACAAATTTAAAGTTATATCTTTGCATCTGCGGTCTAATTTTTGTGTGTAGGCTCTAGGTTTTATATAAAAGATTTCATCATTAACCACCAATATCACCCAACGTATTTGTGGTGTACACATTTATAATAACCGCATGGGTTCGTTTTCATTAGAAAGTAAGAGACGGCGGGACCAAGTGAAAGCGCCTTTCTCTTATTTAGAGAAAAATTAGAGGGTGTGCGAAATGTTCAAGCTTCTTCCTCTTCGCTTGTATAGATACTCTATCTTTTTAGATTTCCGAAAATTGCCAATCATCTGTCGAAATTTCTGATAATTTATTGACATTTCTGCTGTGTGAACTCTCACCACAAGCTCAGGTGACACCACACGTCACATTTATGGTTTTGGCTTCTGGATTTCGTTTCATCTTTTTTCTCAAATCCAACTATAAAAAAAAACTAAAGGTGAAAACAAGACAAAGGACCATAGTGTGAACCTACTGGCATCCCATATAACTCTTCCCAAAGATTGATGACTAACATCTATCCATTTAGTAATTTACTTCCAAAAACACCATCCCATGCTCATCTATCACATCGTTCCCTTCGCTGCCAATCTATTTTCCGCATCCAACTTCTGTTGAGAATAGAGAGATGCAGAACAAAAAAAAAAAAAAAAAAAATTAACAATCTTAAATACAATTCTTAAAGTCAGCGCGCCGCAATGTCTGTCAAAGAAGACAAATTGCCCAAAGCCATCAAATGTCACAATTTTGCACAAAGATGCAATTAAAAACGCAAGCCTAAAGATACAAACCAGAAAAATAAATAAAACACCAAACCAAAACTGGGAGAACGTCAAAGCCTATTCACGCAAACATAATGAATTGCAGCTCCACACATTGAGTATGTTAAACATGTGTGAAAAGACCATCGAGCTATTCTTTATTCTTCCTTCATCATGGCGCGCAGTTTCTTCTCGTTTTTCTTTCTAGATCGTCATTTCTTTCTTTTTCCTCTTCGCTTGTATAGATACTCTATCTTTTTAGATTTTCGAAAATAGCAATTATTTTCCATCCCAACCCGATCCGCACGCACAGATAACTTCATCATCTTCATCGCGAAATGACTCAATTAGATGCCGCCAAGTAATGTATCTATCATATGAGTACTACACCAGCTCGAGATAGTTTTCATCGGACAGATGCAGATAGAGATGCTCATACTCATTGAGCTGAACGTTGCACTCACTTTATTCTGTCGGTTGAGAACGATTGTATGCCAAGAGGCGTGTTATTCGTACAAAATTACAACAAACTACAAGTAAATGCCTTTTTTGCGGATATTAAGATTGCTTATGTGTGGTTGGGATGAAGAGGAGGCGTGGCACTCGCGTCGCGCAGTTGTACTATCTTAACGATAGGCTGTACACCACTCGCACACCAAAAGGCAAAAATTATATCCAAAGGCGTGTTTAGAGTGTGTGTGGTTTTGTATCTTTTCTTTATTTTTTTATTCTTTTTTAATTTGAGTGATTCGCTCCCTGCCTGTAAGCGGTTTGTAATGCACACACGATCGTTGAACGATCGTCGACGATCCTCACTGGTTTTCATCATGGAAGATTTATTACCAGTCTTTTCGAAAGTATCTGATACGAGTAAAAAAGCCAGAAGAGGAAATAACGCAATCAAATTAAATAGATTTATGCAAAAAGGGAGAGAAGCCTACACCACTGACAACATGAAATTTGTCGAGGGGGTAATTGGATACGCCCCCCACTATATTATCAAAGATCGGTAAATTTGATCTTTATCTTTGGTCGTTTTTGTTTTATTTTTTTTTTTTCGAGATCTTTGGTGGATGAAATCATGTAATTGTAATCATGAGGTCTAGACACACATGGAAAATTAATTTATGATCAACTGAGGAAAGCAAGTATCTAAAGATCGAATCCTTTTGGCAGAAATGGCTCCTTTAGAAAATACTCCATCTTAAGGCAGCAAATTGTCACTACGTAAACCTGAAAGAACGTTTGCAAACATGTGTCCCCTCGATTTGACTTACTTGACCCAGATCTATGTAGAGGGACGGGAGCAAGGATGAAGTTCTGTTCAATATGTTCAATGCACCTTCTACAATTGGCAATTACATATGACAATTTATCGGTGATCCGATATTAGCACTTGCTTGTCAGCTTGGTATTTTCGATCAGATTTTCATTTAAGTTTCTTAATGAGTACAAGGATTGACAAGTTGTCTGTCAATATTAAAATATTGTGTGATTCGAACTCTAAAATTCTTCAATTTCCAAGGGAAGTTTTGTCATTTTTTCTGTCCTCTTCACTCACTAAACTCTTATTTTAACAACACTGGAAATTAAAAGCTGAACTCCTTCAAGAAATCTTCCAACGCATAATTCAATAGGTATCTTCTTGTTTAAACTACATGCTAATTGGAGCGTTTCTAATGTCTTTAACTCGATAAAAGCGCCCACATTCATCTCATATCATTCTTTGTCTTCAAGTTCGACAAAAAAAAAAAAAAAGTGGTGAAAAATAAAACTTCCAACACCCACTCAAAGGAGATGTTTCCCAGATGAAATTTCAACAAGCAGCACTCCACTTACACTAATTAAAAATTGTTGCAAAAAGCGCAACAACCCTTTTGTACTCATTACACAATGCAAATTTCCTTTTCCCATTCTCAGTTTTTGTATCTTTCTATATGTATTATACATGTAAGTATAGATGAGTATGTCCTTAGTGAACAAACAACAATATGCACTTAACCGGATAATTATGTGCATATGCAGAGTCCCGACTTGACAGTAAAGGCAAACAGTAAACATGCATATACTATGCAAAAAAAAGCGAACTAAACTAGGTCAACACGCATCCTTGTAGAAAAGTTTTCATTCATTTTTACGCCAATTTCTTCTTTGTTTTGTTTGTCTTCTTCTTCTTCGACTTGCTCTTTATCATCCACCCCCATCATCATAGTAATCGTCACTGTTGTCGTCGTTATCATAGAAAGGGGGAGTATGAATATATTTTATTTTTCTGTATTATTTTCTGTTGTATTGCGCTCACATCCTGGAGCATTTTATTTTTATCTCAATCTTACTTACTCAACATTACGCACGCATCCACTTCAAGCATGGGTAACTACATGTCCTTTTGCATTATCATTCAACAAAGCAACCACACAGATAAACTATGTATGGATACAGATACCCATATGCGAATGGGTACGATTAGTTTATTCAGTAAAGTGCCAGTATAGATACTCCTAGTCGTACTATATCTTTTTTCATTCACTTACAGTCATACGTCTAATATTGATTTTTATTAAAGCTGACTTTTTTTTTTTTTTTTAGATGTAAAAGAAAGGTATCCTGTACTATACAATTTTCTATTCCTTGTTCTAAGTTTCAGTCCCTCTCCTGTGAGTGGGATACTACTCGTAGACAATTCCCATAATTCGCATGATGGGCGTTGAATAGTTTTTCGCAAGAGGGAAATACAGGAAAATTGATGTGAGATAGCAGAATTGATGGAGTCCTGGAAACTCTCCATCGGTTGGGTATACGAGTAGGTACTACTAATAAGATAAAAAAAAAAAAAATAATAATAATAATAATAAATTCACCATCAAATGAGGGGATTTTGTGTTCTACGAAAAAAAAAGGAAATAGCAAATGTATTATAATTTTATTATTATGTATTATGCTGGGCTGGAATTATGTAGTCTAGTCATTCAGGGACAACAGATACAAAGAAATTACTTATTGAATTATAAGAGTTTTGTTTACTTAGGTAAAATCAGATACGCAATTGTTTTCACAGAAAATGATTGTGTCTCCAGACAGGATGGAATTTGGTTTTATAGTGAGCAGTTACACTTTTATCAAAACTGAAAGCGTATCTAAGACATACAAATGTGGAATATTTGTAATTTGGTGGATACATAATTATGACAGGGCAATAAGAGCGTTATTGCGAAGTATGCTACAGCCAAAAATGATAGTTAAAATGCTCCTACAATGAAACCATGTCAGCCGTTATCTATAAATATCATACCTACATCCTGAGCTTTTTATCGATCGGGTGTACATAGAATCTCTTTTCTTTGTACCCCTTCACAACAGCAATATTAATTGACAGTATCTTGCAATTTCAATTGATGAGAAAATCTTGTGGAAAGGCGTTAATAATGACAGGAATGCCGGGAGAGTGTTTTCGCCCTTTCCACAGTAAATTTATATATTTTTATCTTTTGAAGGACCTTACTGCCATCACTTATGTAAGTCGTGGTCCATTATCGATCTCTTTTGACGAGTTATGGGTGAAAAACTATAATATAAAACTTTAAGTATCTGTACAGTTTCTTGTTTCAGTAACAATAGTAAGCGAATAGCACATGAAGTTCGACCAGAGAGTATTAGTTTAATTTAGTCGATATAGAAGACAGATTCAATCCGCTAAATTGTGCACGGCGTAAGAAAAGTAAAGTAGTGCCAAGAAGAACCTCCTTAAAACCCGACCGTTCCTTGCTTTATGAGATATTTGTGCCATGCCTTCGTTTCGTCGATGCATATACTTTCAACACACGACACTAATACCCTAATTTCAGGCCAACAAAACAATAGTGATATATCGGTGTTGTTTTTAGAGGTTTGTATTTTGAATTGGTACCACTATTTCTAGCAACAGATTTTACAGCTAACAGCTGAATTATGCAGAATTTGGTTTGCTATTTTACCATGAATAGACTTAGAGACCGCCTATAAATTTATTTCGAAAATCGTGATTCAGTTCGGGAAACCTACCGTGCGCTACGTCCCTTTTACATTCGACATAATCGTTCATCTAAGTAAACAATTCCAATAGCTAATTGAAATTGAAAATATACATCCGCAGAGACGTTGTACAGGGTGCAGCATCTGGTGCTTCGGTATAGAAATGTTTGTTTAAAATTTTCATTGGCTGGCATGCAGTGTGGCTTATCTTATCTTATCGAAACCAGAAGTACTGTTGACCTTTTTCACGCATTTGCGGATACATAAAGTGCGCCAATATTTGCCGATATTGATTGGCATCGATGATACCAGACACTTGGGCAACAACAGCTTTATTGGAGCGACGTGGATGCTGTATATTGGTGTTCTTTGGGATTCGCAAGAGATCTGTTCTCAATGAAACTTAAAGCCAAATAAGGAATTGTGTGGTTCGAATGCAGAGAACGACCACGCTATTATTTTCAATGATGACAGATTATTTTCAATGTAAAGCGTTACTATTTCGTTGTAAAGTTATTCATGGTTGGAATTGTGCCGGTTGAGAATTCTCAAAGTTATTAAACATTTCTATACCGAAACTCCAGAAGGCGCACCCTGCACAGTTCGCACTGGAGAAGTTGTTTTTGATGCGGAGCATAGTAGTGAAAAAAGCCAAATAAGTCGATTTGCCATCGTCCACAGCAACTGGAGCTGCAGAAATATCTTGGCTTCAAAAAATTGTATCCGCTTGACAAACATGTAGGTCGTACGTGGGCCAGAACTCCAATATCAACCCAAATTTTTTTTTTTAGCGATAAAGCTAAATCTCTACGTCAACAAATCCATAAGAAACTATTAAGACGTCGCTGGTTCATTCCCAAAAGGTCATTATTAAGTGTGCTTAATGGCCAGACGGAATCATTGGCTCCATATTTCTTAAGAGTTATTCCGGCCAGAGAGATCGCTATATGGTATCCATAATTAGTGGCTCTGAAGAGCTCTGGTTTCAACTAGATGGTCCAACATGCTGCATTGTGCATGCGATGACCGCATAGTTTCACGCAATGAACCTGTGAATTGGTCTTCAAGATCGTGTTATTTAACATTGAGATTATTTATTGTAGAGATATATAAAGAGCTAGTCTACGCTGATTAACCAGAGACGATTAATGTACCGAACATTTGCTGCTTTGATGGCAATATAAAGCCCCAGTTTCTTAAAAAAGTGTTCCGTAACATATTGTGCTTTAATCGAAACACCCATATGACCGAAATCATATTTAAGCACTAACAGTTATCTTTCCAATAACATTATGGCCATAACCTCATTACAAAGTGGTAATCGTCACTTTGCAAAGTGCATCGCTTAGTCATCTAAAATCGTTGGTTTGTTTGATTCCTACTTGGTCATGCCGCGGAAAATCTTAGACCACCGGCCACCCTAGTACTAAGATGTGTGTACTGACAAAATAATATATTCGATCCTAATTGGCTAATATAAATGAGTCTACATGAACTATGGTATACTTCTTGACGAAAGCACACCAACCCTTAAAGAGACTTACCCCACATGCATTCCACCTGGTTTATTTTAGAGCTATTATCCACTTTATTCTGGCCCTAGTATTCAAATGAGTAAAAAAAGGGAGACTTCTTGTGATATCAGAAAAACAAACAAGCTATGGACCTTAACTTCGGTTTTTGAATCTGTTTTGTAAACTCTAAGTGGCTAGTACGATATTTTAAGTAAGACCCATCCTTTTAGCGATAGATAGAACCTTGTTGGCTCAATCTTAATGGTCATTGTATTGATGACTTAAGGTTGCTCTTAATCCACGTGAACACCAGTTGGATATACATATCTTTTGATGATTTCTTATACCTTAAGTACGCTGTGTTAGGAAAGTTTGCTGATTTAAATATTTGTTAAACAAGTATAGGTCCAAGATTGGTATCTTAAGGCACTCTATCAAAAATGTATCTATAATCTTTTAATAAAACGTTTTGAATAAAAAGTGTTGAGACTCTACCTCCTTAGTTTTCAATTCAAATTGAAATCCTTTCCAGCTAACAAAAGGACTTGAAACAACGTTATTTTTAGGAAAAATAAAACTCCCTTTAAGGGCGCAAACAATTCCACCCATCCCTATCACACTTGAGTATCCAAATTTCACATTTCAAGTAATAAATCGCCTTTTCCCGTATTGGTATGCGAAATGTGTGTATGTGTTTTTTTTTCTACCATTTCTTTTGGTTTCCTTTCTCTAGAGACTTTCCACTTTTCCAATGTAAAATGGTTTGCCTTCTCCAAACTAAACGTATATTTAGGTAAGTTGGAAGAAAGTAAAGTAACTTTGCCGTAAATCTTTTACCCCTAGAACTCTTTCACAGATATTCTTGTGAGTTTGTATGTAGATTTCACCATTCGAAAATTCTCTCAGAAAAATTTAAACCAAATATGCTTCAGATGGAGAAAGAGAAATAGAAAAGAATAAACAACTCAGTTAAAACAAAAATTACGTCTAGACAAGGATCATCATAACAATCATTCCCAACTCACCTGTCGCCAACAAAAAATCTAGAAAAAAAGGAATTTTTAATCTCATGAATGAGTGCCAAAAAAAAAACATTCCCAATCTGCAAACAATTTTCATCTGCATCTGCAGTTGCATCGTTCCTGTAGAGAGAATTTTTCGACTATTCATATCCACAACCCAGTACGAGTACAGTGGCCCTCGAGGTGTATCAATATTCACTTCAGCTACCAAAAAATGCAGGAAAAACACACGCAGACCGAAGGACTATACTCGTATAGACGAAAGCTTCGGGAGTCTACATACATATGGTATTCCGTCCTAAAAGATTCATAGTCATAGTCATAGTCATATTCGCAATCGCAGTCAGAGTCATATGCCCGAAACTGAATATGACCCATATTTTGCGCACCCACTTTCATGCATGCATGGTCTGGTTGATGGTAATCCTAGTATGAGTATCCCAGGACCGTTTTCGTCCACCGGCAGAGAATTATAAATTTATTCACATTTTTCCGTCTCGACTGTGGATATTAAATTTTCGTTTATACTCAAATATACCCTGAATCCCTAAATAAAAATCACATGTGTGCTCAGCGGATGCATTGTCTGTTATGTCGTCCTACAGACCTACATAGTTGGATGGCCAGGATTCAGATTCGAATTTCGTATTTCGGATTCGGACTCAGTCTATCTCTGTATGATTATGATGACTGCATTCTCATTTTCAAGCAAAGAACAAACTGTGGTGTTTTCGAATAGCAAAACGACAACGAAACCGAGTACATACGAGTACTTCTATCTGTCGTTCATTATGTTTTCTTTTCTCAAATGTAGTATAAAATTGTTTTGTGTGTTTTTGAGTAGAGACAAAAAAAAAGCAAATCCTTTTTTCACATTATCCCTTACACAGGATAAAACTATTTTCACGTTGCGATTGTTCTTTCTTTTTTTATATTTTTTTTTTTCTTTTTCTTTTTATTGTTTTTGCAAATATGAATATCATTATAATAAAAAAGTTTATCCATAGCTTTGCTAAATTCAAAAGCAAACCAGAGAGAACAGTAAAAAAAATATGGAAAAATTATATAGATACAGAGAGAGGGAGAGAAAAAAAAATAACAATAATAACTGTTAGCTTTTATTGTTATGAATCTGAATTAAGGGTAATTTTATTCATTTAGAGGGTATTTTCCGTTGAAAAATGTTCGAGAGAAGAATGAAAATGGAACAAATACGTGGTTATGCTAGTTAGGTCGAGCTACATTTTTTTTTTTTTAGTATTTTTGGCCTCCTCTTTTGGGGGTACTGTAAGTAGTCACGTCGGGTTTTAGTGACATAGTTTTTAAAATATTTTAATGTCATTTTAGCTTGGATAATGCTGAAGTTTTGGGTCGAATTCATTCTATAAAAATACTTTGAACTATTTCGTATCCAGTTTTTTTTTTTTTTTTTTTTCAATTGGTAAATTGCATCTAATGGAATTGAATCTGAATTTTAATTTTGATTAGTTCGGACATAAACCCATTATATGGAAATTTTTTGTAGCATCCTTGATTGATAGTATCCCTACTTGCAATAGTAACTTTTGCTATGATGGTAAGAAAATGTACTACGCAGACAATCCCTGATCGAACCATCCATTCTTGGGCCGTTTCGTCGTGGTAGGGAGCGACTACCTGCTCAATCACAGTCATCATAGACACAATTTACGATTGTTGTAATAGAAGTCAACATTCCTTCGAAAACCTCCAAGGTGATGTGGATTTCCTAGCAGTGAAAAGGAACTTCCGACAATACATGCGGTTCCTTATCAAGGAGAGTCCTTTAGATCCTTTGGATGGTTATGATAAGATCAGCAAAATGGTACGCAGTTGACTGATGGAACAAGCTCTCACGAAAATACGTCGATTTTTGTAGCAAAATTCAAAGAACAGTCTGCCTCGGCTGCACGGAAATCTTACGTAGCATGCCCAACTCAAAACTGATAAATCTCTCGATCCTTGTTTCATTTAAAAGGAAGTGGTATTTGTTACAGGAGTTTCGATGATTCTCTTTTGACCCTGGTTCTATGGACTTGGCGTCTGATGTTCAACAACTCATATCGTGATCGGGAATGGTTTCGGGCAAAATCAGAACCAGGAAAGGAATGTAGTCCGGCCTTCACGGATAGCTTCAAAACCGATATAAGATGTGACGCTAGTGTAACATACTTTGGAGCAAATGTCTGCTTGGCGATTAATCAGAAAACTGCTGAGTGCCCTATAGCTAGCATTCGTTTAGCAGCGCAACAATCAAGTTCGTAGCAAAATGCTTGCTTTCCTGTCAGTGGTGGTTTCCGGTAACAGCTTAAATTGCAAGATGATGAATGGAATCTCAGTATATCCCGATCATAAAAAAGGAGCCCCTTTTAACTGCGCCAAATATAGAGGTATAAGTCTCCTCAATATCTGATACAAGACCTTATCTGTAGTGTTGTGTGAAAGTGTGAATCCCTTCGCCAACAATCAGTGCAGTTTTAGACCAGGAAAGTCCATAATCGACCAAATCTTCACACTCCGGCAGATCCTGGAAAAAACTCAAGAAGTCCAAGTCCATGCAACATATGATGGCATTTATAGATGGGTATGTGTAGTGGGTAGTATCTAGTTTTGGCATTCCTGTCTACAAAATGACGATTGAGGACGCTCCTCGCTACATTAAGGTCATTGACGACCTAACAGTGGCCTTTGATGTCAAGAAAGGTTTTAGACAAAGTGACGCCATATGATGTATCTCCTTTCACATCATACTTGTAAGAATTGTGCGGAACTCACAAGGAAACACTAGAGGCACAATCTTTTAAAAGTCTGTGCAACTACTAGCAAACGACGATGATATCGACATAATTAGGAGCGGACTGTCACCGGTGTTGTCGCTAGCATTGAAAGGGAAGCTGCCAAAATGTGTTAAGAGGTAAATAAGGGCAAAACCAAGTAAATGCTGCCAAAAAGGAGGGACACACAACATCAACTAGAATGTCGCAAGCTTCTAGCTTGAATAGCTAAATTCACAAATCTAGTTCGTCGATAAATATGATAGGAATGACTTGTGTCATGATGTGTTGTTCAGGACTTGAACTGGTATTAGTTCAAGCAACTCTTTTGATAGTTGCTTTTTTTGTGAGAATAACAGATGTCATGAGTCTCGAGGTTGCTGGCAGACCAAACGAATATCTCTTGATATCTCGTAGTTAAGTTTGATAAGCATAAATGACACAAAATTGTACGATGTTTTCTTTGAGAGTGATGATATCGCGATCCCATCAGTCTGCAGGTACTCTGCGATGATGTTTATATGCTGGTATAGCAGAAACATTTTATCACTAAAATGTTTCTCATCCTTCTACAGAGGTCAGAAATTCGAATAAAAGTAACAAACAATGAGTCTAATGGACTAGTTTTTTGCTTCGTTTTGAACTAGCATACAGTAGATGTAGCCTTTCAGATACACGTACATCGTACATATGTAACGATTGATCTGGCTTAGCAGCGATTGGAAAAAGGCAAAACTACGGAAAATAATGGAAAATATGGGAGATTTGGTGTCCCTTTCGCAACCTCTGCAAGCAGATTAGATTAAGCTGAAACGAAAAGTCACAGAAAACGACTTGTAATCCAGTGAATAATCCAGTGAGCCAATAACTTAATTTGCCCAGGAATGGTAGATGTAACGATTGATCTGGCTTAGCAGCGATTGGAAAAAGGCAAAACTACGGAAAATAATGGAAAATATGGGAGATTTGGTGTCCCTTTCGCAACCTCTGCAAGCAGATTAGATTAAGCTGAAACGAAAAGTCACAGAAAACGACTTGTAATCCAGTGAATAATCCAGTGAACCAATAACTTAATTTGCCCAGGAATGGTAGACTTATACGGATTGCTAAGGTTTGTTGCTTATCAATTTGTTTCTAAAATCGTGTGACTTACGTTCCTTAATCTACATTTTGGACATTTTTTATTTATGTTGATAAACCAGTAAGTCATACTTCATTGGAAGCCAACACATCTCTTGTCACTACGAAACTAAGGCGTTGATAGCTAAAAAATTTACTTAGAACTGAACTGATAAATAAATAATATCAACAACTCATGTTGGATACATCAGTGTTACTAGTTCTACAGACATTTTTACTGGACTACCATAAGGCTGACAAAGATGTCCTATACTTTTCACAAAATTCGTAGCTATACTTTGCAGTCAAAAAAATCCAACGCTGCTTTCAGATCTTTATGTCAAATAATTCAACATTCCAAAGAAATTGCATTCAATTTTGGAATGTTGGAAAAATACTTTGGAGCTAATTATTCGTCGGGGTTACGAACTTTCAAATGGTACAAGCGATTCAAGAAGAGTTGAGAAACAGTTGATGACGTTCCTTGCTCTGAGAGACCATCAACATCAATTGATCAAAGATCTACTATTTTCTAAGAGACTATTGAGATCTCGTATGTATAATTCGTGCCACGAAACTATCAGTGACAAATTTATCAAAAAACGCGTGCATAACCAAAGTATCTGAATTTCATTGACGGACAGCGTTAATGTTTTTCACAAGATATTGGGATCGGCCATAATAGAGCTCTTGTTCATAAAATGCATCATTACTGCGGGCGAGTGTTAGATCAGCGCATAAGCCATCGAAATGTGGGTGCAATCTAGTAAAAAGAAGCAAAACCGAAAAGAACGCGTCAAAACTACTCAAACTTTTGCTCATGCTCTTCTCGATTAGTTGTTTAGTGTATCATTTAAGATTCCTTCCGATTAGTTAAAAAGTCAATAAGGAGCATTGATTTCATGTTGTGCATCATTTGAGTTAGTCTGTTGGAAGAAAACGACCAGATTTGTGGCAAACTAACGCTTAGCTGTTTCATCCCGAAAATCGGCCAGAGCACACATTGCTTCTTTCACACGACGTTTTGCCAAAAAAACTCAACTAATTTCGGCAACCACTAGTCGATCTATTAGACTATTTAGACTAGGCTTCTTCTGGAAACAAGAAGCTCTTTCTTCAAATTAAGACAGTCCTTTAACTTGTTGTTGGCCTTAGAATAATCACTTGCACTAACTCTTTAGAGAAATCAAAAGTGTTTGCTTAAACCATGACACACAGAGTTTAGAAGATATCTAAGAGTGGTTTAGATTTTGAAAGTGAAAATTTTGCACAATTAATTGTGCCTTTAAAAAGTTTTGGTTATGGGTATGCAGTTGAATAAAAATTGTTTCGTTGTAGGAAAAAATCTATGTAAAATTTTTTGAGATGGTGAAGTTGTAAATTAGCATCACTTCTGCTAAACCACAAATTGTTCAAGTCTCTTATAAAACAGAATAATAAGTTTAGTATTTTATAAAATATAGAAAAAAGGCAATATTCAAATAATAGAAAGTATCAACCCAAAATCTACAACAATTTCGTTTAATGTAAGAAAAGATAATAACGAAGATAAAGGTCATATCCCACAATTGTATAGGATTTTAGATGGAGTTCCTCAGATATACCAACGTGGCACTGTATTTTTAATTGTATACTGAAGATTCCTTTCAACTTCGTAATTAAAAGAAATCAAGATTAATTCAGTCAGCCCTTAAAATGGAAAACAAGGAGAGAAAAAACATGTTTGATAAAGTATCTTAACCAAAGTAAAATGCCAGTTACTGGCAAAAGATTGAAAATCAGAAATAATTTCTCAAAAGTCCTTTCACGAGTTCCATAATCCTTCCAACTACAAATATAATTAATTAAATTCATTCAGTCAGAATTGAAAGCAAATTCATACATATCCTTTTTAATGGGCAAAAGGCGAACAAAAACATGTGAAAACGAATATCTTTCACTCGTTTACCAATCAATAACGTAAAGTAACACTTCAAAGGATATCTGATCTTTTCAACATTCATACAATTACATATATTGTGTCATGATGTGGATACTTTTATACTTGTTTACTGGAAACAAAATACGAGTGTGAATATCAGCAAAAAGAGAACGATAAACTTATGAATTTATACATAGATATGTATGTTCCGTTTGTTTGTTATTTGAACACAATTTCGAAAATATCCTTGTTTATTTCACTTCCTTTGGATAACTTGCAATATTTGATCTTTTTTTTACCAACATTTTTAACAGAACCAAAGGAAAAAATTGGAAAAAAATTGGAAAAAAAATTTTAATCTGCAAAAGTAAGCCACAACAAATACAAGAAAAAAAAACCAAAAAAAAACTTATTATATTAAATATTTAATGTAATATCAAAACGAACGGCAAACCGCAATGTTACATTCATATTTTATTAGGGGCTAAAAATGGAACAATATTCCATGGTAGGTTACCAATCTCCACACCATTTTTATGTACTACATACGACTCTGTTTCTACCTCATATACAGATACAAATCCGAATTCTGTGAGGAGCAAAAAAAAAAAAAAAAAATAGCTCCTACGAATTGAATGAATTGTAGCCAAAATTAAATAAAAAATAATAAAATTTTGTGTTTATATTTTTTCATAAATATATAAGTAGGTTGGAAATTGAGTTCCCATGCTGGGAAAAAATGAATGCGAAAATCCATGTGGATCCTTTAATTTATTTTTAAGCACATTTCTTATAGACCAGATGGTATTTTTTTTTTTTTTAAGTAATACAATGAAATATTCCCAAAGCTTGTTATAAGATACTAAAACGAAGTTTGGGTTACACATAAATTCAATGAATTTAAGATTAATGTCAAAGGAAAGTCATTTCTTATACATTATTTAGTAAGTGTTTTTCAGTATCTTTTGTATTAGATACTCTTGTTTACATTTACTGAACTCTGACAATACCAAAAGTATTCTCTTATGTAAAGTAACCTGCTGATAAGAATGCTTGTAAGTCCAAGATGGTTTTCTCAATCCATTTTTGCATTCCTTTCCTTCCTAAACTTCAAAAAATATTATTATTACTACTATCGGGTTTTCCAATAACGACTTGACAACTTTTTTTTTTAAATAAAAGGCAAACCATTTGAGATATTTCAAAAACTTTATTATTGGCTTGAAGTACAATCAAAACATTTATGAATGAAACTTGACTTCGTTCATATGGCCACTGCGCGCACGTTTGCAGCGGTCGATTCGTTGGACCCAATTTTCAACGACTCGGCCACACATTTCGGCCGAAACGGCAGCTATTTCGCTTTCAATGTTGGCTCTGAGCTCTGCCAACGTCATCGGCGTATTGGCATAAGCCAATGACTTAACTTAGCCCTACAGAAAATAGTCAAGCGGCGTTAAATCGCACGCTCACCATACTTACTCTTCAATAAATCGATTGTAGCGTAAGCTCTGTGGCTTGTGGCACCATCCTGTTGAAACCACATGTCGTCCAAGTCTATATCTCCCAATTCGGGCCAAAAATAATCGGTGATCATGGTGCGATAACGCTGACTATTCACAGTAACGTGACGATTGTTATCGTCGACGAAAAAATATGCAAAAAAACGCCGCCGGCATGCAAACCGCACCAAAGAGTTATTTTTTGTAGATGAAGTGGTGATTCATGAAGCACATCTGAGTTTTCACCCGACCAATAGCACATATTTTGCTTCTTGACGAACCCATAGAGCCAAAATAGAGCTTCGTCACTGAAGATGATTTGCCATAATGTGGTCTGAGCGATGCCCAATTCTTGAGAACGCCATGGAATTGACTGATTTGGATCGTTTGCTACGGACGTCTGAACGGCAGCGATATTTTCGACACTTCGACCAACCCGTTGTCTCACTGACACGGCAACATCACACAACGAATATGTAGACTCAAATTTTTGCACTAAACTTGTTATTGCCTGTCTACTAGGGCGAGAATTACTACCGAAAATTGAAGTTAACGCTCTGAAAGTTGCAGTCACCGACTCCGAATATCTGTAGAAAATTTTTATAATTTGCAGACATTGCTCGTTAGTGTACTTTACCATGATGAAAATGTTGAGTTTACTGAATAAATTGACAGTAACACTTGATGATTAGTGAAAGAGTGCGAACATTTAAAAAACTTAATCGGTTCCTTAATCATTCCCGGTCTATGTAAAATCTCAGTACTTCACCTACCTAAACAGTAGATACTTTTTCTAACATAAAGCACTACAGACACATTTTCAGTAGCTTAACTCGCTTAATAAGGATTAATTGCATAAAGCAATAAATGAAGCCATAGAGACATCATCATTTCATAAGATGGATTATAATTTGTCAGAAAAGTTGCAATATTTTCTGGATTTTAATTCACCTTCAACTGATGAGTATAGGAACGATGCATCTAAGACAATACGAAACCCATCTAACACTATAAAGGCTATGTTAATCAATGTCTTACAACTGAAATTTATCAATAAGACACAGCTATCCAAACTAAAAATACAATTTATGATCTTGTACTTTCGCTTTTTAAATTTTTTTTTTTACTTTTGAGTGCATCTTGTCGTAGAACCGTGACAAATTCGTACCCAAAAAAGGCTTAACATAAGACAAATACTAAAACATAATATGAAAAAGAAAGAAGAATAAAAAAAAGGCGTTATTATAGTCTTCAAATCATGAGGGCATGTTGTGTGTTCTGTCCGACAAAATGTCTTAAGTTTCACAAACTAACAAATCCAGAAACAGAATGCATTTTTAGTTTTTCTTTTGTTTAAATTCTTATTGTTGCCCTTTTTTTTTTCTCCATTAAAATAGAACGAGGCGTTTTATTTAATTTAATTTAAACATCTCATCATTTCCGGTAAAGATTTATTATTGTCAAAGTGACAACATTGTACCTGTTGGTTTTCTCTTAATCTTCGAGTATGTATCGGAATTCTAACGTAGAATAAAATACAACAACCGCCAGGTTATCTTTGTCTTATTCCGGTCACTGATTAACATCACATTTAGATAAAGTTTGAATAAAAAAAAAAAAAAAAAAAAAAAAAAATACAAGAGGAGGGTCATATTAAAAACTAATAAAATATGCAACAGGTACAATTTTTTATAGTCTTGTAAAGTGAGGGATATATATGCATATGTGTAAGATGGATACCAGAAATAACCTCTATGCCCACTTTAGGGAACTCCTCACATATCGAAATAGTAAAATCATCGTTTCTAACTTTTCTTGTCTTCCATGGTAAGTTATGTGTGGAGAAACATTTACTATACTATTGTATTCCTAGAATTTATAAGAGGATTAACGAAACTAGATATAAGTTGGCATACGATAGGAATATCTGTGTCCGATTTTATATTCAAATGTTAGTTTTTAATAGTAAAGATACAGAGATACTCGTACACCTCATCTCATAAAAAAAAAAATTCAAAAAAAAAAAAAACTATTTTAAATAGTTTTCTCTGCTTTAAGTGAACGAGTATCTTCTGATATAGAGAATGTATCTATGTGAATTTTCTTTGAAGTTCTGACATGTTAATTTTCATTAATTTGTTTTTCCTCTGCTTTCCCTGATTTGTCTCTGTTTTACTCTTTATGAGGTGTAACATAGGAGAGAGAAAATAAATTTTTTTTTAACCATAACATGAGGCATTTCAATCGAATTGCTAATTGATATTCATTGATAGTGATGATTATTGTTGTAGTGATTATCTTTGCTGCTAGCTTTATGCACCAATGATTTTTCTATATACATTTTTTGTTTAATTTTTTTTATTTTTTTTATTTGATTTTTTCATTCAATTTTTGTGAATGATGACGGGTTGGGAAAGATGTTTTAATTGATTCATAATTAAGTAGTTAATGTTCGTATTGTGTAATTTCAATTCAGAGAATTAACAAAAAATATTTAATTTATGAAAAATTCAAACTATATTTAATAATTGATGGGGTATTTTATTTGTCATGTTTTATTCAAATTTAAATTTGATACGACGGTGTGAAAAGTACCGCCATGAAAAAATCTAAAAATGTTTTATAATAGTTGGGACAACATTGTGATAAATGGTAATCTAGCAGACTTAACGTTGATGTATTCGATCTATTTTGAATTAAGAATGGGGAGGTTTTTTCTCAAAATATGTGCAAATTTCTACAAAAGGCAGAAATTTGAGTAGGCATAAAGAAAGGTTAGTTTATGCTGGTCATAACTATGATAGCAACGATAGTTCTTCCAATATTTATGTTTCAGCAGCTGCCAATGTTACCAGCTGTTAAAATATTCCGTAAGGTTTGCCATTTCACCATGCATTGCCTTACGCTTGCCAAACGTGCGAAAATTATTAGAAGAAAAAAGTATCGAGTTGTAAAAACGAAACACGAATTTCGTCATTAGATCAGTCATCATCATGGCTTCAGTGTGCAGGCAGTTCGTCGTACCGTGGAAAAGTTTGAGCGTGTGAGTACACTTTTTTGGATCTTTACCACCTACCAGATAGAGATTGGTGTGAAATGAAAAAAACTAGTCGCCGTATCGAAGAAAACTCAGAAATGTCGGTTCGGCGCCGATCAGCTGAATTGGGCATTGTTTGGTGCAGTTAATAGCATGGCGGCTTCATCGGACTTTATTTCTTTCTAAATGAGGAAGGAGACACCGTTACCCCCAATAGTCTCAGCTATAGAACTAGGTTAACCAACTTTCTGTGGTCAAAGTTCAGCAACATCGATATACCGGAGCTGTGGTTCCGATAAGACGGGGCTACATGCTATAGAAGCGACGCAAAGCTCGAAGTTGTGAAGGAGATACTTGGCGATTGGGTCATCATTGGGTCGCGATCATGCGATTTGATTTGTGACTACGAGCTGTGTTCAAAAAGTAAGGGGACTTTATATTTTTTTTTAAAAAAATATTTATTTCTTCATCAATATTAAGGTTGTCCCATTCGAAGTAATCCCCCTCAGATATAATACATTTGTTCTGACGATTTTTCCAATTCTCGAAGTATTTATTTGGTAAAGCCTTTTCCATCATTGCCGTTTTTATTCCCCCAATCGTTGTAAAACTCTGTCCTTCCATAGGTCTCTTCAGTTTTGGGAACAGGAAAAAGTGGCATGGGGCCAAAACCGGTGAGCTTGGTGACTGAGGCAGGATTGTCGTGTTGTTTTTGGCCAAAAAAATTCTCACAAGCAACGATAAATGAGGAGGTGCATTATCGTGATGCAAAAGCAATGAATTGTTTTTCCACAATTCCGGAATTTTTTTTCGTTTTGATTTTCGAAAACGGCGCATAACTTTAAGGTAATACTTCATATTGACCGTACAACCTTAAGCTAAATTCTCCTAATGCAGTACGTACGGTAATCGAAGATTATTTATCAGAACAATTTTCTTCACAGTTTCGACGTTATCATCTTTTTTTGATGTGCTGGGCGTCCAGAGCAAGGTTCGTCATTGGCATCTTCTCGGTCATATTGGAGGAGCTTGTAACTCTTATAAACGTTTTTCTTTACTATACGATAAGTAAGTTTACAATGTCAACATTTTAAGTGTCTTAGAGCATTTGAACTTTTGAACCCAACGATATGCAGATGATGTCTCTGTTATAATTGCCATCAGGGATCTCATGCAAGAAGACTTGACAACTACCTAGAACTGGTGTGCACTTGAAATAAGAGGCTAAGTACTAGGTATAGCTCTGGATAAAAAACTTACTTGGGTACCAATCTCAACTATATCACAAAAAAGGCTATAAGATACGCATGGAATACAAAAAAGCTATTGGGCAAATCATGGGGCTTAAG
Organism: Volucella inanis; assembly: GCA_907269105.1. NCBI lineage: Eukaryota > Metazoa > Arthropoda > Insecta > Diptera > Syrphidae > Volucella > Volucella inanis. The sequence goes on from OU026153.1 coordinate 43,199,349, forward strand.
CCCTACAATGACATACTTTTTCTACAAGCAAATGGTGGGGTAAGTCCAAGGTAAAGTTATCATAAATGAAATTGAGCAGGGTTCAACGGCTTACCGTTTTACCATTTTACAGGCGAAACTAACTGCCTTATCGGAAGTTGTATGAATTCAATTAAGTAATCGATATTAAATAATCAGCTCAAAACACTAAATAGCTGCTTGGACTCTTCAAAGACCCTCTTAGAGTATCATAAAATACCCCACCGTTCTGGATAAAGTCTCACTAGTATGGGTACCATGGTGCGAGATGTACATTTATCGAACATTACCGGAGCTTTGACTTGATCTTAATCGCTCAAAGAAATTCCTCGAAAATGAATAGAATCTGAAGGCAACAGAAAACACTGATTCAATTCCTGGAAATATCAAACAACTTTTGAAAGAAAGGAGCACAATAACTACATCAATCTGGTTGTTATCTAGAAGGAGCATATTAACATACCATGCCTCAAATATAGTTCGTCTTGATACCGGCACTCATATGAATTTAGCCATCTTATTGATATTGGAAATTGCTTCTATTTTATCTATTGCGTTATCCCAACAGGCCAACTACTGATTAAGTCATAATGTCGAAGGGATATTGAGCACTAAATTCTTGCTGAAATTGACAAGAAAATGAAACTATTACATTGAAAGGGTTTCGCTCGAAGATGGGTTATCCTAAATATCTTTAGTATGTTAAATAAATTTTTATTTATTAAATGAGTACACATTCTGGCTACACGAGTATGTTAAAAGCCTTCCTTTCCTTGTAATTGCTTTCCTAAAGACCCTGAAGTATGTGAAATATTTAAAAAATCCCCGAACATCTCGAAGCAGCTCAATGATAAAAACAAATTTAATTTTTCCATACCATATAAGATACGTCTATAAACTTTTTTTCTCTATAGATATACCATATACATATGTATGGACATATATGTATAAAAATATTTTTTTTTATTTTTTTTTTTGGTAAAAAAAAATTTTCCAACGAATTTAATAAAATTCAATCAAATAAAAAATGCACACAAGCAAAAACACAAGCGACTACACAATCTAAAGATTGTCGACCCAAAAGCAATTGAAGTGGAATTTTTTTGTTTTCTCCTTAATTTTGTCCATCTTTTCCAAAAAAAAAAAAACCGAAAAGTGCTTGTCATTGTACCTACTCTTATCACGCTAAATAACAACAACAAAAGCAACAGCAATCTGTAGAAAAGGACTTAAATTTACTTCGTCCTTATTTATTGTTTAACATAAGATGAGCCAGAAAAAAAAAAACAAAAGAAAAGAATATCGTCATTGTCGTGGGTGAGGGGGATAGGGGTACGGGTTAGGCAAAAGAAAAAACGGGAAAAAAATTGGTAAGGGATAACGAGCGAAAGCCAATGACACAATAAATATTACTTTCGAATTTCACCACCCAGTTAAACATACACTGGTCCATACATACATACATACCAACAGATTCCAAGATACCCATGATCGAGAGGGGAAAAATATCTGTGGAAGTATATATATCTGTATCTCTCACGCTAAACTTTTTTTCAGATATTTTTTTCCTTTATTTGAAATTCTTTTGCTGGTATTTCTCTTTTTTCTTGGAGTTGTATTGGGTTTTTTCTGTTTTTCCTCCATGGTGGAGTTATTTCATTATTGCTTTGCGGATATCCGCAAAAAGTTTATTTCCTAAAGTCCTTTATCGGTTCGGTCCAAATTCGGGATAGAGAAGGAATTCTCTGGACTGAGAACTGTATACCAAAAAACAAAAGAAACTTACTCCCATACCATGACGGTAGGGAAAAGTTATTTGTGTTGACATGGTGTTAAAAAGTTTTGTGAATTTTAACAGAGTCTACATACGAGTATCTTTAGATAGATAGATACGTTCTGCAAGAGTTATTGAGTTTAAATCATTTAGAAATCATCAGAGATTACATATTGGATCTGCAGGATATTAAATAGATATTGCATGATTGTTTGAATTTGACATCTAAAGAGGACTTTAGCAGATATAGTTTAGGGTTAATTAACTAAAAGTACATGAAGTAATTGAATAATGAGCTCAATTTGCTGTTCAAATTCTCCAGCAGTTTCCTATAGTCCAAGCCTTAAACCGCAACAGAAATGCTTTGTAAAATATTGGTAGGTTTCAAGACAAAGATAAAGGCTGTTTAGATCATCTTTTTCTTCTTTTATTAACCATTGAACGCGTCAATATCTAACACTAAATATTTTACCGTCTAGTCTATAAAGCCGCTTATAGAGTTGACTAAGTCTGCTGACCTTTGTACACAAATAAATACTACCGGCCGTTTTATTTTGGATTATCTGCTAGAGAGGACAAGATTTGAACGATGCTTTTGCATTTCAGTAATCCAATTACTTTGATTCGGTCCTTGTTTGATCCTACATTAGAACGTGAGCCTCTATTAGCTCTTGGATCGGATTTTTCGAAGAACATCGTCGATCATGGCGAAATTTTAAGTTTAAATGACATTTGTGTGCCACAAAATACTGTGAAATTTTCGCCTTATCTAGGCGATTCGCGCCTCCCTGACTCCATGTGGGACAAAGTCATCGAACGCTTGCGAGTTCATAAAACCAGTGTAGATTATCGGTCTTAGTACGATTGATGCATAGCACCTTGTCTTCTGTTCATTAAAAGTTGTTGGCACGTTGTTGCTCGTGTTGTTGCTTCAACAGTAACTCTTGCTCAACATGAAAAAATAAAGGACTTAGTACACTGCCTTGGTGTACTCTAACTTCGATTTCAAATTTTCCTGTTATTTCCGCTGAGAATTGCACTTTCGTTCTTATATCATCGTATATATTGTGTATCATTCTCATATACATCTCGGATGCCTTTTTAGATCATATTGCTGCCCATATAGGGCCCTGCTTATCAATAAATAATGAATCGACGGCAGAGCAATACAAGTCTTATTGTAATGGCTTTCGGATTAATTACACTGATGATTACTACATCATAACATTATCAGCAGCCCGTCATGGGGTCCTGACTTGGAAGAAGTAGGCCCCCTAGTGGAAACGTGATGGTAGCTGTGGTTTAAACGTATCCAACCACTAGTTGGTTGATCCGATTTGAAGTTGCAAATATGTGCTGGGTGCCGTAACTTTAAGATCGGCTTCGACTCAAACCAAGAGTAGAACTTATGCGTTCAACACAGGTTCCGATTTTAATATTACTGAAACATTGTAAGTCAAGTCCACGCGTATATCCTGGTCTCCATGGTTGTATGGACATCCTCTGAACTTAGATCTCCACAACAGGTATTCACGCAAAATACTGACTTAATCTGCCATCCTTATGAGACCTTCGAGTACTCAATCAAACGCTTCTCTAGATGGATGAAAGAAATATGCAGATCTTTCAAAGCATTTTCTCCATCAATATCTCTAAACTTTGAATCACCGGAGCCCACAAAGCCACATTGACTGTCATGTAGTTAAATAATATTGCGTTGTCGACCATCAAAGTCTCTCTCATATAAATTCATTGCATGCGACATTAGTTTCACCGATCGGTAGTTGTTTTAATTTTTCGTGTCGCTTTTACCTCACTCATCACTGCTTAAAAGTTCGATCGCCTCTTACCATTATATTAAGCATTTAAGCCCACAGTTTCCAATTGTCAATATTTTTGAAGATATGTGATTCGGTTCGACTGCATGTTCCCTTTTTATTATTTTAACTTCACCTCTGACTTTGGGTTCCGTAAAATCGGCTGTTTTCCTTTCAGGTGGAAAGTGCTGCGCGTACTCGTTCATTATTGCGTTGAAATACTTTTTTTATCTTTTGCAAATTTCGTCGTTCTGCATTGCCAGGTGTTCCTGGTAATCTTCAGTACATTTCGGCGATTGCATATCTTCCGAGTTTTTTCTTCGTCGTCCTGTAGTATTAAAAATAGCGCGTTCGCCTCTGCTTTGTGGTAGTTATTCCACTGCTTGTCGTTTCTATATAGACTGTGAAGGTACTTTTCCCGATATATTGTCTATTGGACGTACTCCAGCCACAGCTTTCTTCGCCTCGTTTTTGCAACTTTCATAGTCCAATTCAATTTATTAACTTAACCTTTTCCGCATCTACATTTGAAAGGCTTGCTTTTTATTCCTTATGTCGACCCGGTCTTTCAAACATCGAACAAAGTTCTTGCACAACTCCTTATCGACGTTGTTTCAAAAGGCTTTGTACTCAAAGGTCTTCCTTTTGATTTACAACATTCTGCGGTCATTCTCCCTGACCTCTCTGTGCCGTTTACTTCCTCTGCTGGTTTCGTCTTCATGAAGAAATCCGCATGCAAGAAATTCGCACAAGTTGACTGTAGAATTTTTTACTCAATATAGTATCTGTCGGGTTTGGTGTCTTCGCTGCTCTTGCTTTATAAGAAAACTAATGTAGATTTAAATAGCGAGACTAGCGTGCGTTAATAACATCTTCGCCCATTTGAGCTTTTCGAAGCCATCGTATTTGTACTATGATCACACACTATGGGACACTGGAGCGTTTAAATCCCCGCCGTAAAAAAGCATTTCCTTCCTTGATGTTCTATTTAATAGGCCAACCAAGTCGCGGACTGATATTTCTTTTTCCGATTAGTTACTACTTCTTTGTGTAGGCGCTAACAATATGCAGAGATTCGTATTCAAATATCAGGTTTATGGCTTGATATGCTTACAATCTCATATAGAAGTTCAACTATTAAAATGATGGCAACTCCGTTCGCATTTTGCTCCGCTGTGTAACAGTATAGCATTCTTTTTGTTTTTAAAATTTGCGTCCGGTCAAGGGATGTACGTACCCTTAAAATGCTTGCACACAGCAAAATCAGGAATCAAAAAAAGAGAGGTACCGATTAGCGTTGTTTTTAAATGTTTGAAAGTTATAAAGACGTAGATGACATGGCATGACATTCCAAAAACAAGTTATATGGCTTAGGAAAGAATCACAATATTTCAAAATTCGTCCGAAAGTGTACACTGATGAGCATTCATAGCGAGATGGGTGTGGCGATTTCTATAGAGCACTGGTGGTGGAAATAGCGGTAAAACAGAGTGGGACACTAGACATTACGCCCGTGTTTGAGAATGTCCATTGTCTGAGTGACTGTCTGAGTACTCAAATTTTGGGCAGATAAATGCTTTGTATATTGATTAGAATTGGAAAAGTATTTCTTACATCCTTTGTGGAAACCTAGATACTGCGCAGAATTTTAAGCATCATCAAATATGTTGTTATTTTCACACATACCCAAAATGGATACTTGCCATTTGCAAGTGTTTTGGGAGCATTAAACTCCACTCTGTTAAGGGTTCCTCACTTAGGAATGCTGTTTATATCAGAATTTATTGGTCTAAACATACCCTGGCGTTCGCGATCTACAGCTGAAAAGTACGGACGTGAGGCAGGGAACGAATATGAAAAACAGAGAATAGTGTCGTCAGCAAAGGAGTATATTGGATTAGAAGTAGCAGAAAAGAGATCGTTGATGAAAATTAAAAAGAGTGTCGGAGATAGAACGGAGCCCTGAGGCACACCAGCATTTAGATTTGAAACCATCCAAAACAACTTGAATTGAACGTTCCGAATGGCCATACTCCGTCACATGCCTTAAAAATATCAAACGCAGCTATCTTGCTTTAACCAGATTGATGTATACATAGATTCGACTTGTCGGTGAGACATGCCATCAAATCACCAGAGGACCTGTTGCTACGGAAACCGTACTTCTGGTCATTGGGAAATTTTCAAGTTTCGAGATATTTCATGAGCTAACAGCTTATCAGCGTTTCCATGACCTTAGAAAGAAGAAATGTAAGTGCAATGGATCTGTAGGAGAAGACAGAAGAAGATTCATCTTTTTTAGGGACGGTATGGACAAATGCTGTTTTCCATCTGCTCGGAAATAGTCCTAAGAAGTAGAGTTGATGAAAAAGCTTACGTAGTGGTTTTTCCATGGAGGAAATCACCTCTTCAGAAGTAGAAGAGATAGATTATTTGGACCAGCGGATTTGTCAGTGTTAAGTTCTTTAAGAACTCTTGCTTCTATACGAGTGCGATAGTGGATCAGACGTACACGGTACGAGTTCTTTCTGCGAAACTAGGCATCATCTTGTTAGGACGAGAAAACGTAAACCATTTGAGAATAACCAGTGTTAGATACATCGAACTTGCATAACTTGGTACAAGGGCTGGTACGGTGTTGTTATGCATACAGCTGCATCTACACCTTAATGTACAAAAGATGAATATTTCCCTATAAATCCCAATTAATAATCTCTCTCATTTGCTGATTCAAACTATTCGTTCGTATGTATCTCAGTCATTTAATATAGTTTGTAGAACGTGCAAAGCTTTTAACAATTTCAATTGCTTGTAATACTTACATAAGATACAAATTAATTCCCTGGCTCAATTCATGTTTATTAAATTATGATTGCTTCAATTAAAGGACTAGCATCTCTATCCTTTCTGTCTCATGCTATAAATTTGTATCACAAATTAATACCAACCCTTTAAGTGTGACACTTTTTTTTATAAAAAAATATATAGACATATAATTAATTGCACTATAATAGTGAGAAAGGTAATCACAGTTGGTGGAGGGGGATTAAAAAATATAGATACTCGCTTTATACCTACAGGATAGGCAGATTTCAAGCAACAATTTTTCTCTCTTTTATTTTTCGAATGAATTTTTAATTGTCAACTTAATTTTTATATTCTGTGTTTTTGTTGTTTTTATTGGCTGGTTACTGCAGTGGCAAGCTTTAAGGTATACTTGCACATAATTTAAATACTCCAACAGAAAATTATTTAACCAGTTACGGTAACTGTGCAATGTATATGTTGCCATGATCCTCTGTGGTTTTTATTGTGTAATACTAACTTATATATCCTGTGGACTTATTACTTATACGAAAAAAAAATTAATTTAAAAATTAAAAGTATATTTTTAAATATATTTATTTTCCTTAAGTTTTAAAAATAATATTTGTTGTACATTAACGGCGAAATTTATATTGAATATAAAGTGTATAAACAGTAAATTGAGTTCAGATAAATTAAATTAACTGCAGCGCAAACCTCTTTAAGGAGATGGTGAATGGTATTGAAATCGTAAAATAGGTTTGACTTCCTCAGGATGACATCGAGAATTGGAACTGGCCGAACAATAAGTCGTGAGCAAGCCATATGTCAAATTGTTAATATAAAATATTAGATGCGATGGCGACAGCAGTAAGTGCTTTTCTATTTTGAAATATCCAAAACGTCATGAACCAAGCCTAGACATATGGTGACACATAAGTGATTTTGTTTTGGTGTGTGAAGATGTCTAATTTTGTAGCAAATAATCGTCATTTGTGGGAAGTGTTGATTTTCTTCTTTCAATCGAAGAAAACCGCGACTGAAGCGCATCGAGAGCTTCAAAAAGTTTACAGTGATACAACTCCATGTGAAGCAACATGCCGTGATTTCGACGTTGACTACCATCCGCGTGAAGGAAGGCCAAAATTCATCGAAGACGCTGAATTGGAGGCATGCTCGATGAAAATCCGTGCAAAATGCAAGAAGAGCTTGCTTCAGCATTAGGAGTTGCCCGCAAATCCATTAAAAAGCGATTGTATGCGTTGGGAATGATTCAAAAACAAGGAACTTGGGTTCCTTAAGATTTGAAGCCAAGGGACGTTAAGGGTTTTTTCGTCTGTAAACAACTGTTCTAGTGGGAAAAAAGGAAGAGTTTTCTTCATCGCTTACAACAACTCAAAAAGAAGAAAGTCATGGAGACTGCTCGGTCATGTTTCTACGTCATCGGCGAAGGTTATGCTGTGTATTTGGTGAGACCACGTCGGTGTTATTTATTACGAACTGTTGAAACCGAACGAAAACATCAATGGGGGACGGTATCGACATCAATTGATGCGATTTAGCTGAGCAGTGAGCGGAAAACGGCCACAATACGAGCAGAGGCACGAAAAAGTCATTTTTTAGCATGACAACGCTCGGCATTACGTTGCCAAACTTATTAAAACCTACCTGGAAACGCTCAAATGGGAAGTCCTACACTACCCATCATATTTCCCAGATTTTGTGCCGTCTGTTTATGACGTGTTCCGTTCAATAGCACATGGTCTGGCTGATCAGCAGTTCCATTCATATTAAAACATCAAAAATTGGCTTAATTCGTGGATAGCCTAAAAAAATAAGCACTTTTACCGTAACGGTAAAGATGGGAAAAAGTTGTAGCTAGCGATATACAATATTTTAAATGATTCATTTGTAAAAATTTTTCCACAATAAAGTTGCATTTTCATCAACAAAGCAGCGATAACTTAGTTGCGTACCTAATAAATTCTTAATATGTGTCAGCGCCAGAAGTAGATTTCTGTTGGGGCAAAGTGTAATTTAACTTAAGCCTTAATGGTATTTTATTCACAAGTTTATCAAATCGTTTTTTATCCAGGTGGCATTCTAAGACTCTAAGAGCAGTGGTGGCCAACTTATTGTATCTCTGTACCTCTGACATATATGATCAGAATTATTTGACTACTCATCATATACGGATAAAATAATTGACTTACATCAAACAAATTTCTTTCATATGATTCGAACTTATATTTGAAATACTGTAGATGAATTTAGTACCACATACACAATACAGGACGCTGGGCCAACAAAGTGTCATAGTTTTGTACAAATAAAGCAAACTCTCGGTGGTGTGAATGCAACAATATTCTTAATAGTGTTGACTTTAGTTGTATACTCGATAAAAACACCTCTGTTGATTCTGTCATGAAAACTTTCTACGAAAAGATCTTCAACTATATTTCGCCAGAGGTTCTGTACCAACAAAAAAAAAAAAATCCTCCGTCATCATCTCCTCTGCTGCATTCATTAAATAGTTGACGACATCTGTTTGATATTTGATAGACTAAAACAACCCTGCCTTGTCTTTTGGACTTTTCAAAAGCTTTTCATTCGGTGCATCACAGTAAATTTTGTCAGAAAAATTATTCTTTTATAGGTTCGGATTAGATGAGAGCCGTTGAATAGATATAGAACTACCTAAGTAAAAGATTTCAGCAAATTTCCTTGAACGGATATGTTTTTACCATATTGGGACTTTGTAAAGGCGTTCCACAAAGCTCAATATTTAGACCTCTGCTCTTCGTTTTATACATTAATGACCTTCCCCAATACTACCTTACATCTGTATATATGCGGATGATGTAAAAATATATTGTACTGCTCGACTATGTCAGTAAATTGAATCAGGACTTAAAGGAAACAAACCTATGGGCAGACTCGAATGGTCTACTTAATCCCAAATCTTCCCTATGCTTACGGATAGACAAGAACATCGGTATTTTTGATGAATACTCTGGTATTAACTTATCTATCTTTTAGCCTCTAACCACATAAACTTACTTGTAAAACTTGTAAAAAATATGTATACAGCATTGCGTATGTGATGGACTTCTGCCAAAAACGAAAATATTGTGAGAATATCTTCGAGCTCATTGTATTCTGCATATCAAAATGTGATGAAGTTTAATTCGAGATTGGTATACTTAAAGGAGAGCCATTTAGGAGCATACCAAGTCAATATTAATAATTTCATCAGTAGCCTATTCTCTTGCTGCAAGTTCAGCTGGATTGTGTTCAGCGGACACATTTCTCCATTTAAGGTCTCCAATGTAGCTTGTGATTAGCACCGAAGGTTCTAATATATCTAAATATACCAAAGAATTTTCTGACCTGGACATTGGAAGGATCTTTGTTCTTTCTTTGACATAAAAAAGTGGAGATGGTGCCTGAGCTATCGTTGACTCGGATATCAATCACAGAATGATATACTGTTTCAAAATTAGTCACAGAATCTATAAACATGCTATTTGACTCCATCGAGGGACTTTCAATTTCGATATTTCTACGAAAAGGCATTCTATGTCACTAACGACGAAGAAGTTAAATTCTCATCAACTCCTCGTGATCAACGAAATTGTTGTTTTTCAAAATTAAGGGCGGAACATACTCGAAATCATTGACCTTCTAAAGACTGGATTCAATAACATATCACGAAAGAAGGCGAATACCCGCGTTTTTGGTGAGATAGAACTCCAAATGGGTGATGAATCGGCTCGAAATTGAATCGACAGGAAGCGTTTTGTATGGCTAAGCCGTGTTGAATAAATAAATACAGATCTTGGATTCAAACCCAATTACTTATTAGATGGCGCTAAAGTCTAGGGTGGACCAGGATCTTGGCAAACATGCCTCTTCTGCTTCCAGTTGCGCAAACAAAGTTATCAGAGGTCCCCTTCCACTTGTGTATGCCAACTAAGATGAGGTCATCCTCTAATTCATTGTCTCTTTGGATTGGTGTCGAAAACTTTTAACTGTCCATGCCCTCAAGGTGAGCTAGCCATCTAAGCCGGGTTAACCGAGCTATACAGTGCATAGAGTCCGCTATTGAAAAACCTCCACAAACGGCAAACGGCACCAAAAATTACCCAAAGAACTTTTCTCTCGAAGCAACCGAAAGTACTTTCATCAGTGTCCTCGAGAGACGGGTTTTCTACTCAAAAGTGGAGTCGAAGAAGGTAAACTCCCTTACTACGTGAAAGTTGTAGCTGCTAATTGGAGCGTTTTATCCTAGGCGTACTTTGTTATTCCTTCGTTTGTTCCCTGAGCTTCATTGACAGCTTGTTGTCTTCTTCCTAATATGTCAAGGTTGCCTGCGTTTGTGAGTAACTGAACAGACTTTTGATAGATGGTGATGGCGAGTTTCGCACTATTCTTTCAAGAACGATGTTGAAAAAATCACATGACAGCGCATTGTCCTGTTTAAGTCATTTTTTGATATTGAAATTGTTGAAATCCAGATGGAAGTGCTACTCCACTTATTGTAAGCTTTGACTTGCGTCCACTGCTCCACTTGTTACTTCAGATTGTAGGGTGAAGGTTTCACAATACGGGTAACAAGCTTTATTTATTTATTTGTTTTGAGGGCAGTACATAGTTATGAAAGCAGACTTTCAGTCTTTAAATTTGGTAATGTCCTCATAGCATATTGCTTTTACAATTGTTGCTTTGGCCATATCTGTTACAGACAATATCTTGGCTTTGAAAACACTTCTGTGATAATTGGACGGGTTTTCTGTCTTTGGAAGGGTATTAATCAAGTTTTTATGTGTTCTTGGTATAAACGGTGATAGGCTTTGAGCCTGAAGTCCTTCGAGTTTGTGTTGCTGGGTTCATCTATGATACTTTCGACTTTGTATAGGATCCAACGGGTGCAGCAATTGACCAATGGACCATCGTTTGCGCCATATGAATGGACTGAAAATCAACTGGAGGTGTACTTACCGAATCTTTACCATTAAATCGGCTTTAGTGATGGAGTTCATTTCTACTTAATGGTATGTTTGCCATTTTTAAAGTGAGCACAATTTTCATGAGACTCTCAAGATCTCATTATATATCGAAAATGTCACTGTTTGGTGCCGTTTGCATGTTGGAGGCATAATTTACTCCTTTTTTTCAAATTTTAAATCTTAAGATGGAGCGAACAATACCGTCAATGGCGAGTGCTGCAGGAAAATAATTTGCAATTTTTTGATTCCCTGTGTCAATAACAATCGTCTAGGAAACAAATATTTCCAGTGGGATGGCGCAACATGACATACAGCAGATTAAACCATCATTTGGTGAGCAGTCATGTCAGAATATGGGCCTGCCAATTCGCCGCCTAGATCATTTGATTTGACTCCTTTGGACTACTTTTATTGTAGTATATGCTGGCAAAGTAACTACAGTTGACAACTTAGATGCCAACATTCGTCGCATTATTGCCGAATGTTGGCCGGCTGAGCTGGAAATATTGGTACAAAATTGTAGCGATCCTGTTCATAAGACGCAGCCCCGATGTTCACATGTCCGGAATTGTTTTTAAATACTAAATGCCATGTAACTTTTAAGCTAATCAAGCTAGAATATTAGTTATTTCATTCATTTTTCGTTATTTTGTTTTTAATAAAATTTCTATACCTCTAAAAAAATCACCCGATAAATGAAGACTATTTTCACATCTCTTATGCACGGCACGGATATTTGATGCTACAACTGAGGAGTTTTTATTATGATCGACCAGTCTAATGCAAATGATTTAATGCTTTTCTTGTCTGAGGAGATTTATTTTTTAAAATACTACCCACGTTTTGAATAGTGTCTCAAATCGTTGCAGGGGCTCAACAAACAACTCAGACAAAATTCGACTAATGATGCTCTGAGCCAAGTTTCGTATTCCCTAAAGGATGACATAACTACTTTAAAATTATGTACGGATATACAGGGATATAATAATACAAGTTTGAGACCACAATTCCATTTTATTCTCTTTCTGTTTTAAGGTTATATTTTTGCTTAAAATTTAAGCTCAGTGGCTTTAAAACCCTCAGACTTCTACTTTGTTTATTTCAAGGAACCTCCCCAAAAACTTCGATGAATATTGACAGTATAGTATATCATTTCCCTAAAAAAAAAAAAAAAAAAAAAAAAACACTGAAAACAAAATCAATTCTCCTTCATCAAACATCAATCACGAGTGATAACATCACTTTACATATCAATAATGTGTGTCTACTCGGTATGTGGTGTGTGTTTCTTGTAACACCCTTAGGATAACGAAACTTAACGTAGCGCCAGAAAACAAGTAAGAAAAAAATAACAACATTCCGCTCCCCTTCACCGACATTAACATTCATTCTCTAACAGTATCAGACTACGAGACAACTCTGGTAAGGCCTACAATTTTTATTTCTATTATTTTTTTTTTTTTATTCATCCTAACAAACTACAAGATAAATAAGTAAAAGACTTCTTCTGATTCCTGCTACTGCTCCTTCTTCGAATGCCCTTGAGGGAATTTCCTTCCTGATTCCACAAAGAATACAATTTTTTTTTTTATCTCCTTTGTCCTTTCTTGTTCTCGTTCTTGAAGCTACTTTTCATGTTGTTCGACTATAGGCATTACCACCCCTTGAAGGCAATTCTTTGTTGCCTTTTGCTTTTATCGAATTAAGGACATTCTCACTAGGCGGCTCTTTGCCTCTCATTCTCAGGACCAGCCCCAAAGGGCCCTTAAAAAGGATTAAATTGTGCAAAGATACGCAGAATATCAAAGGCAAAAGAAGGAAGCCGAAAACAGTCGAACATCAAAATTCAGCTGATTTCTCAAATGACAATCGATTATCCTTGATTTTTTTTCCATATCCCTGTTCGCCATTTAAAGACTGAGAGAAAGTCCAAAGGAAAGCCTAAGATTTTCGAATGGATAAGGGTGAGGGTGGGTACATACATCCTTCCCAAAGATTAGGTGGGATATCCTTTTAAATATTTGAAAGAGCAAAAAATTTGACTTTAGCCGATCATTAATTTTTCAAATGTATTATTTCAAGAAGAAAAAAGTGAAAATCCGATTTGCTTTTGGATTCCTCTCTTTCCTTTTTTTTATGTCCTCTTCCTTAAGAAAAGGACTATCGAAAACTCAATTTTTTAGTGCATTCCGTTGACGAGTCATAAAAACGTACGAGTACGTACGAATACCTTTACAGTGGTCACTACGTCGATGTTTTACCGATGGCAAAGATTAAAAACTTGCGAGCTGTCGAAAAATTCCTCACATCGGTCGTCAAGATGAAGAAAAAAAAAGGTTGAAGAAATGTCCTTCGGCTGGATACCAAAAAAAAAAAAAAGAAAATAATAATAAAATGGAGTTTTTACAACTTTTTTTATTTCGCAGATGTGTAAAACGACGTTTGACACGTCTCAAATCGATTGCCGATGGTATATGAAAGTATTTGTATAAGCAAATACCTATGACAATTTTTATGGGCGATTTTTTATGGACATTTTTAAGTATTTGTAGTATCTGTTAGGTATTCCGGTCACAACCTTTATGATGTTGTGTTTGACTTATGTCGAATTCACGTTCTTAACCCGTTCATTATAGAGAAACTCTATCTCAAACTTAAGCAACCGGAAATACAGTCAAACACTCATTCTCATATCCTTGTACTTGAATTCATTGGATCGTGTGCCGGTATGCGGTGTACGTATTCACATGATGTCGACCTCCTGCTCCTCTTAAACCCATTTGATGAGTTGTGCCTCAAAAAAAAAAAAAAAAAAAAATCAACTACACGTAACATGGTGCGCCACATAATAGCTTTTCGGCTTTTCCTCTCTGTTGTCAGAGAGAAGTCGAAAAAAGTGCTGAAAAGAGGGGTGTCAAACCACAAGTAAGAGGATGCTGATGTGCCTTATGGGATCGCATAAGGAGCAGGTTCTCTAAAGACCTACACACATATAGATACAATCATTGTCTTAAGCAATTTATGAATACAAGTACGAGAATGAGTATGACTTTGGTTACAAGTACGTTGTCATAATTTTTCATATCCTCCTTGACTCTTTGCCGCCATCGCATCAAGAAGATACGTGTATCCAGCAAAAACGCATATGAGGGCCTATTCTCATTTCATACTACGATTCTGTATCCCAGTGTGGTATTTTTTTTTTTCTATTCAGAGCCCTCCTACAGCTATAAGTAACCTTCAATTATTGTCTTTGTATCTTAATATTTTATAACGCGCAGTGAATATGAAGAGGAAGTTTCCTTTCTGTAACAAAAGATTCGAAACGGCGGGCGTCTCTGATGTTGTTGAATGGTGGTGTATGCTGGGCTGGTGGCTGATGCTTGGTGGATGGTAATGAAAAATCAGCACACCTCCAGTCTGGTTTGGAACCTGAATCCTTGATACAAGCCTACTCGCATATGGTTGAATGAATTGGGTTGAGGACCGAAGCACATTCACAAGTGGTGGTTGGTTGGGTTGTAAATGAAATTTTTGGAAAATATCTTTTTACATACCATATGCGCTAGGTTCAAGGAATAGAGACTGAAAATGCCTGGAGAGGTGCACAAGGTATAGAGCACTTGGAGTTATGTTGGTTTACTTGTCACTTTTTCGTTGTAAGTGTAATGTAATGTTATGAAGTGGAGCGTAATGTTATGAAGTGTAATACGCTTTGTTCTGATTAAATGATGAATTCTAGCGGACGCAAATTTAATGAGATTTTTTTTTCGTATTTCGTTTTTCTTTCGAAGAAATTAATATTAGAAATTCCCTTGAGCGAATTTTAGGGATAAACTGCGTAGTTGATGGAACTAAGTAAAGGAAATGAATTAGCAATTGATTAAGAAGCTTGAGGAGACCCATAAGTTCGATATTCTTTCCGGCATTTGCCGAGGTTAATTCTCCCAAATACCCTTACAAAAACTGACTGCTTTTTCTGGAAAGGATTTGTAAGATGAAGCCTCACAATGTAGTATGTTTAGAACAACATCCACCCATAGAAAAACCAAGAATTCGGGTGTTCAGAAATTATCACAATGCTTTCTCCTAGCAATATATATAACCGGTAGTGGCATGTCGTACTCATATGTAAGGACGATTTATTTGGATATCATCTTTCCCATTGCTCCCTATATGCATGTACTCAACATTTTGCGACAGTGGTCACAATTATACCAAGCATTTCAAAGCTCCTATCAATTTTGAGATATTTTCGCTTCATTTTAAAACCACAGCATAACTTAATTAGAATCCTGATACTAAAAAAAAAATTTCAATAAAATAAATTCACTCATGTGGATGTCATGATATTTAATCCTGATTGCCTCAATTAAAAGACTCACTAGAATTCGTTTTATTTTGTTAAATTTTAATAAAAATTCATCGCAACTTTTGCTCTTTAATTTTTAATAGAACGAGTAGCAAGGGAGATAATTTCCCTGAATGACATGATTCTACCATGCTTAATTAGTTGATGTATCATTGAATGTTTTCCCACTAAATAAATTTTATATAAGCCAAGCAATTAAATTGATGATAACCTTTGACGCGAAAGATGCGTAATATGAAATAACTATTGGTCATTATGTTTTGTAAAGATACAATAAATGAAGTTCTAAATGGAGTTAAAGTTAATGCAAAAAAAAAAAAAACAAAAGCATTGACAGTTGTTGGTTCCTCTCAAATTCATCAAAACATCATTTTATTCACTCGTTTTTCATAACCACTGATAATAACATATAATATGCAAATGCCATCAAAAAAGAAGAAAAGTATCTCAAGAACTTTCAATTAAATTTATCACCGTTTCTGAAAACTTGTCCTACATGATTGCCATAACCTTCCCCCATTAATTCTGACAAGCTCCTGCAGAGTATCCCCAAATCTTTTAAATTAGAGAGTACACTTTTTTTTTTGTAATAAAGAAAAGTATCTCAAGCATTTTTAATTAAATCAAATTCAAAAACGTATCTTAAAATCAACCCGTAGGTACAAAATTCACCTAGTACCTTATCGCAGGATGAAAAACAAGACAACGAGCACTGTCATCTTTTGGAAGGTAGTGTTCTGGGCGACATGCATTCTCAGTGTTTAATATTCTCTGAAACATTTTTACCTCCAACAAGTATACCAGTAGAAAGTACGAGTACCGCTGCTGTGTCGTTTCATCCTGGGGAAAATCGCAAAATCTTAAACATGCAGGATGTGCTGTCTTACAGTAAATAAGAAGAACATTCGAGTAGGTCGTAGTTCACAAAAGGCTAATAAAGTGTTCGATGGAGTTGTACATGGATGCTGGTAGGAGTTATGGCACGAAATTTTAGCAAATATTTTAGAAGAATTACTTATGACAGGCATTCGGATTGGCCTTGAAATTGATGATTTTTTATGAAGTTAAGTAAAAAACACATCTAGATATCAAATTGATTTTACCAAAGTATTTTAACTATAATGGATGCCAATTTTCGATCTTGATTTCGAAATTTCGAACTTAAGTTCTAATATTTATGAAAATTGCTTATACTCGTATCTTAACACACTATCCTTAGTAAGAGGCAATCCACTAAAATCATAAATAGTAGGTGGTAATCCACTTAAATAAATATTCCAGGTGAACTTCGAATTTTCGAACTAAGATAGCGTTTGTATAAATGATGTTAATTCGTTCCATTTCTAGAAAAAAAAATCATCTAAGTTTACAAATCGTTTTCAAAATTAACAGAATTAAAAACTCTTCTTCGAATTTTTGAATTGTACTCCTGTAGTGTATATTGTGTTCTCATATAAGGCGTGCTCTATAATTTTGATCAATTTTTAAACGGATTACTTGTCGTACTTATGAATTGCTAAGAGAAAAATCACCAATTTCATTAATATGATGAGAAAAAAAACATTTCGAACATAACTTCGAATTTTCGAACTTAACTTCCATTAAGTGAACTAGATCTGGAATCTTTTTACTATTAAATTCGTAAAAAAAACACAAATGATAAACCATTCAATCAATAGATATTTGAACTTCGAATTTTCGAACAAAGGTGAAATTAAATGAAACTTAAAGCATAAGTAAGCGGAGTTACCGACATAATTTTCGTCGATCCAAGACATGCTCCTAATTCAGGAAACGACATGCACTTCACTTCGAAAGTGGGTACTCCCAAATGGCAAACTCAAAAGGAAGATAGAACGTTTTGTAACATTCTTGTTATAACTTAATATTATTTAAAATTCCCCAAGCTACTTCTCTGCACAAAATAATACCCGTACACCATGTCATGCTTTTATTTCACCCCCCTCCCCCCCCCCCCCCGCCCAACAACTCAAATGGTGTATGTCTATGTCAAAAAGGATCCGAACAAAAAGCGAAAGGAAAAAAAGGATAATAAATTGCATGTAGAACATGTATGAAAACGAACAATTTCACTTACGACTTAATTTCATATTCCATCATCTATTATTATTTAATTTCATTTCGTTTTCGTTTTTAGTAGGTGCTGACTGGGGGAAGGGGGGAAAAATGAAAGAAATGTTAGAAGGTATCCTTAAATTGAAAATTAAGAAAGGCACTTGTTTGCTTAGACTCGTACATATAAAACTCTCTCTTTAGGAGTGATTTATGGCCAAACAAGGAATTAAAATGTTAGAAGATTTTCCTTAGCGAATATAAATCTTTTTTTTTTTTATTTTTTTTATTTTTTTAAATGCAGACTACACGAAAGGAGTCATTTGGTAAAGTCATGATGTGGGAGATGATGTTACCTAGTTGTTTGGATGCCATTCGATATCGATTTATCTTCCTTAGTGTTCGATAGAGATTTTGCTTTTATAGTTAAAAGGAAGAGCTGTCCATTCTAAATGTGAAGTACCAAGTCCAGTGGCCTTTGATTTATTATAACAAATGAGATTTTGTGCTACGAAAAGTCTGTACGAAGGAAAAGTGCTGCTGTTAAAAGATCCATTGCTTCAGATGCAATGTTTGATTTGTTATTTTTTTTTCTGGTAAGAGAAGAAGAATCTCCATAAATCTGAAGAGAATTTCACAGATTTGATGTTTGTGAAAACTGAGGAATTTTTTGAATCTATTTTTAAGTAGGACAGGTATTGCATTACGTGAATTATGTGGTTTACTCAGTAGGTAGGAGATCCACGTGATATTTGCGAGGTGGTGAATGAATTTTGGATTAAATTACCAGGACTGTGGCAGTAAAATTTGGTTAAAGCTTATTGTGAAACAACGTATATATGCTTTTGAATATTTTGGGCATAACCATCTTCATTAAGAGTGGAGTGGAATCTAAGTATCCAATTTCGTAAAGAACACATAAATTCCGACAGTCAAATTAGTTTCTGAGTGCTAAGGTATTTTAGTCATGCGAATAGTAGATTTTGTAAATTTTAACTCTCTGATAAAAAAAAAAAAATAGTAACTTGTATGCAAAAATTTAACAATATGAAGTTTCACTTCATTTCGGTACATAGTATTACTTGCTATCCACAAGAATTACACACGGTAAAACGATTCGAAAGCTAAAGAAATTGATTTTATTTTGCAGGCAAACAAAATTAGTTCTAAGCCACTACAAAAACAAATAATTATCCAACAAATTTGAAGAATGAAAAATACTTTATAACCTCAAAATATTTCTATTTATCCTTTAAACAATATTCAGTCTTCAGAAATTAAAGCAGAAACTGTATAAAATTCATTTGTACAAATTTATCTTTTCCCTCCTTATCTTCGAAGAAGAAACATGAAGTGTCTAGCTGTATGGTATGTATAATTTAATTAAACCGTATATGGTGTCACTTAATTTAATAAATTTTGTTCCTCGATCTACTTAGTTGTTTGAGTGAATTATTAAAATTGTCTCCATTCTTTTTATTTCTTTTTTTTTTCAAAATCAAATTAATTAGCAAATTTTTTCCATTTTTCTGTAACTTATTCCCTGGCTTTGTCACTGAAATTGACAATCGTCGGTCTGATATATTTTGTAGAACAAGTATTTGAATATCATTTAAGGAAGATGGTGTCAGTCGATGCTTTGCTAATTTAAATATTTATTCACATTTAAAGATTGAATTTAAGATACATTTGAGAACATTACACATTTTCATGCATAGAACGAAAAATATTCGTATCAAATATAAGAATATTCTGCCTCTTCCCCCATTTTAAAAATGCGAACAATAGCATGCAAATGCAAATTACGCACCAAAATAGAATGCCAACGGGTAGAGAGGTATTGTATTTTCTCTATAAGGATTCATTTGTTCATTTTCATTCCAGTGAATGGCATAAATCACTGAAAGACTATAACATATAGATACCACCCACCGTATAAAGTACCATGACCGTCCTTATTCAATACGGTGGCACACCATACCGAACACGACAGTTGAAATTAAATTTCGCACAGAGTTTATTAAATTTGTCTCCGTTTGCCTTCCACTTTATTCGTAATGCATATTACCCAGAATTGTACTTAATAAATATCCTTTTTCCATGAATACAATATGGGGCAAGGGAAGAAGTACGAGTACTCGTATATTTCATTAACTTTGATTTTTATTTGATTTTTAACTTATTTGTTTTATTTTCTGTTTGCCTTTCTAGGAATAAGAGAAAAGTTCAAAACTTTTTACCCTGCAAGACACCAACACGTGGCCCACATATGAATGGTGGTTTACCGGGTGGACATTCGGTGCAATATGAGGATCCAGATGCACATTTAGGACACCGGCCGTTGGTTATGAGACATCATCATAATGTTGAGGTAAGTTGGAACATTATAGTCTTATATTTTGAAGGCAAAACGATGGGATAGGTATTATGTAGTTCAAGCTGCCGGATCACCTATCTGGATGTCTTTACAAGATCACTTCCATTGATTTGATCGTTTTGGACTGCTTGTTAGTTACCAAAATTTGAATATAAATTGAAGAAATCAAACGATTTCACCATCTAGGAATCAAATTCTTCATAGGCTGATGATCAGCTGAAAGGATCACTTCTATCAACACTGATCAATTTAGATAGTTTTCTTGTGATAACGATTTACTATAAAGTTAGAAACAAGATCAAAATGACCAAATTGCAGTCTCTGTTATTACACAAAACATCATGAAGCATATAGATAAAATATGATCACTGCGAGATTATAGATCGATAGACAATAAATATCTCTCATTTAGACCCTCCCCGGATTGCGTATGTTTTCCACAAAAATTTCGTAAGATCACTGCAAGATGACTTTAATGACACCAAAAGTCCATGCAATCAATACAAACTTGCTTAATTTTGGTCATCTGGTGATCAGCTGGATTAATTGTAAGCAAACTCAAACTTGTACATAATCATCTGCCGTTCAGGAAGATTCTGTCAAACATTAAATTGTAACAAGATGAATCTAAAGTTTATCTTATACAATTTTTACTACCCTCAGATGATCATAAGCTTTCCTATGAGTTTTTACCTAATTTAACTATCCTTAGATACATCTAATTCTCCAACAGTCCAACAAAATATTGATAGTAATATCTTTCTTAAACTATTGGAACTACCCTTGGTATCCTTTATCCCTTGAGGGTATTAGTATCTTGAGGTATCTTGTACCTTCCTGAGCCATTAGTATACACAAAACAATGTGTAACAATGAAAACTCAGATCAAAATTGATGTTATCCCGTTGTGAGATACAATATTACCCACACACAAACCGCTTAAAAGCGATATCAACCCAAACAGGACTCAATTAACAAAATATCACATCTGTACATGTACATGAATGTATGTATTCGTAAGATTACAGCTAAAAAGGAAATCAGTATATGGTCAAATGATGACCAGACAAGTTACACTAACATCTATAAATGTGAGTATATCCAGCCTTTCTCGTCATTCGTTAGAAGAGTGGATGGAAATGTGGTTTCAGTCTTATAATCCTTATTCTCGTATTCGTATTCGTATTCATTCGTATCTCTCTCGGTTTTGTTTTAGACTGAAAAACGAATAAGACCACAATAATATTTCCTTCGCCCACTATGGGGGATACGCACCAGCCCATTTACCCACATTTGCCCACAGATACACAAACATATTCATAGATGCAATACACATATGGGACAAAGTTGCATACCACACAAGAAAGCCACAAGAATTTAATTGCAATTGTAATTATTAATCGAGTGTGTAGCATGTTAGTTGAAATGGAAACAAGGACGAAAGGGATTGAAAATGGGTGAATGGGGTGATGGGGAGTTGAGGTGGTCTTCCTTAGAAAAGGAGCTCTCAAGGACTACTACATGAAATGAAAGGATAACTGAATGAATGGGTTATCTGTGATTGTTAGAAAGTAGCTGGAAGGATAATCGAAAGGAAGTGTGGTTATTTATATAAGGCAAGAGATACGAAGAGAAGAATATGAATAGCAGCGTATGAAGGGAAAGGTTTGATGGATATATTGTATATTTTAGTTCGTTAAAGGATTACTATTTTGTGGTAAAAGATATCCTTGCAATACTCGTATGCTACGTATATATGTGGATGTATGGATAGTTGCTCTATGAGAAAATAAGGACAAATTTCCGGTGTGGATTTTGTTTAATTGTTTAATCCAATAGATTGTTCTGTGGGTTAGGATTTCTATGTCATTTTTCGTTTTGATATTTGTTTCTTTGGGGCGGATATGGGATATTCGAGATATAATGAGAATCAAAACATTTGGACAGGTCCTGTCACAACATGTGTCATTGCTTTTTCATTCCTTGTATTCTTTTTTATTTAAAAAAAAAGGGAAACAAGTTTTCCCCTGTCTCAAGCAGAGGTGAATTTCTGTGTCTAGAAGAAATACGATATTCGTATCGTCTTCTTTTTAGTTTAGTGTATAAGTACAGACCGGGAGACGAGAACAAATGAAACCATTCAACATTCAAAGGGAATGAAAATGAGAAGACGATACGACAATGTGAAATATTATTATTTGATGATTATTTTTATTATTCTTCGTCCTAGCTCATTTCTTTTAATTTAATTTTCTTTCCATAGCTGTACATACGAGTACTCTTTTGTTATCCTTTTCTACAGACGTGTATAAATATGAAATAGTATAGATTTATAGGAATCACATTTCCCTTTTAACGAAAGGATGTTTTTATTTTTTTTTATTTTACATTTGTTTGTGAGTGACTTTTTGCGCGGAGGATTCCATACCGCGATATCACATTACACATTATAGCGATGAAAGGTGGAGAGAGGAGATAAATAAACTGCAAACATGAGCATTATCCTTTGTGACATTGAATTGTCGTTTTCTTCGATTTTTGTCATTGAATTTGAAAAAAGGAATTGGTAGTATCTGATATTATAGTCATTTATGGCTGTTTTCGGAGGATTATGTTTCTAAAACGAATGTGCGGAAGTGGATTTTGTTTTCGAAGACTCAGACAAATTTGAAATTTTTTATATACAATAGAGTGGATCGATATCCAAGTGCTTTGCCTTAAACACAACAAAGCCTGCTAAACCCATCTTCAGATCAAAATGAAAGTTAATTAGAAACTGTTATCCAATTTAAATGATTGCTTTCGATCAATTAAGGTCCTCTCAAAAATTTTTAACTACTATCCGGGTATAGAAAAGCAATACATTCGGATCAGATCACCATATATAGTATGTATTCAAGAATAATCTGTTAAGAAGATCAAATAGAAATTAAAACCAAATACACTTTGTCAAATAAGTTCCATACCTTCCTTCAATCCTAAGATGGATCCATTGCAAGACCACGCTATTCAACCTCTCGCTTTCAGTTGCCAACTTGTTTACAGTTGAAATATTCTTGTACTTATTCGCGTGGCCTAAGGAGAAGTTCACTTTCAGAGGCTTGTTTGCATTCGACAACAAAAACAAAATATTCTGAGCGAAGGTTACCCTCGCCATACTGGGTGACTAATGCACACTTTTCTATGTCGTTGTGTAGCTCGTACAGTTCTCTGTTGTATCGTCTCCTTCAAACCTCGTCAATCTAAACAGGACCAAAGCTCACTCGAAAAATTTTGCGTTCAATATGACCAAAGATATCCTTATCTACCGTCGTTAACATCCAACCTGCTGCGTTATAGGCAGGAATACGATGACTGGAGACTTAAAAAAAATTTCGTAAGACTTGTATGACAAGACCTTATTACTTTAATTACCAAAGTGATTTTTTTTTTTATAATCAGAGCGAGCTCAAGGGATATTAGTATCACCTATGAGTTTTATCGGACGGTCTTGAATCTTAACTAGCAAGTGCAAAAATATTTTGGGCGCATCCGACCAGATGTGAGTATTATACTCCAATTTTTGGCGGATAAATTCCTTATGTATTGAGGTACGATCAGAAATGGTTTAGTATTTCTTACATCGCTTGAGGACACCTTGACATTTTGCAGCATTTTTGACAACAGTATGCGGTCCTTCCAACATAAGTTGTTATTGACGCCCATACCGAGAATGGAAAGTCCTTCGACAGCATTTTGGAAGCATTAAATTCTATTCGTGGTTCCCCAGTTACAATAGTAACGCTGCTAATATTGGACTTTAATGAGCTTAACATACGACGGTACTCCCGTCCTACAGCCGAAGAGCAAAGACGTGAACAAATATGAAAAACAGAAAGTACTATCGACAACAAAGGAATATATTGGATTAGAAGTAGCAAACAAGAGTTCATTAATGAAAATTGAAAAGAATGTCGGAGACACAATGGAGCTCTGGGGCACACCAGCATTTATTTTGTGAGTCTTGAAACCGTCCAACACAACTTGAATTAAAAGTTCCGAAAGCACGCATTTTCGACTGATTCCAAACTCTGTCAAATTCCTTAGAAATATCAAGTGCAACTATCTTGCTTTCAAGAGGTTGATGTTCGGTTTGGTTCCACTTTTCGGTGAAATATGCGATAAAATCACCAGTGGAACTGTTGGTACGAAAACTGCTGATCATTAAGAAGTTTCCACTTTTCGAGATATTTCATGTGCTGAGCGTTTCAACAATGGGTCTGTAGAAAGAGAAAGAAGAGGATACGGCTACTCGGAAAGAGTGCTAAAAAGTAGGATTGATGATAAAGCTGGCGGAATGGTTTTATTTGTGAATATTAAGGTCTTTAAGTACTCTTCATACTAATTGAGTGCGAAAGTGGACTTGTCCCATTGAAGATTTGATGCACTCAAATGTAGGCGGAGATAAAGCACAATCTGGAAGTGTTGAACTGACCGCAAAGTGTGCAGCAAGCAGATTGGCCTTGTCCAAAGAGCTGACAACTTGGTTGTCATTATAAAGGATGAGACAGAATTTTTAACATTTCTGATGAAAGACTAACATTTTTACTACATGTCCTAAACATTGTATTATAGAATTTTCTGCCTCAGTTTTCGATTTTCCTCTATCGCGTTGGTCTTTTAGGACCGAAAAATCATTTTTCTAACCCTGACAGGTACGTCTAATGAATTTTATTTTGGTTTGTTTTCATCCGTTGACGGATAGAGTATCTCATTTCAAAGAGAATAGTGTCTGTGATCATATAAGCAGCGACATCCACGTCGTTATCGAGTAAACATAACGACTAATTAAAATTCCTAAAGATGATAGGTAATCAGTCCGCTCCAGTTGGCTTTCTCGTTTTGCAGTACGTTTCTTTTAGCAATTTGTTCTCTTATTTTGTGATGGGTGTACGAGAAATTAGCTGATAGGACACCATAATCTGACGAGCTTAGATTAGAGAGCACGTTGACGTTGTACTTTTCAGAGTGAGAAGTTAGAGGGAAGTCCA
Source organism: Volucella inanis (assembly GCA_907269105.1). Classification (NCBI taxonomy): domain Eukaryota; kingdom Metazoa; phylum Arthropoda; class Insecta; order Diptera; family Syrphidae; genus Volucella; species Volucella inanis. The sequence goes on from OU026153.1 coordinate 43,224,624, forward strand.
GGTATTATTAAAATCGTCTGTAACAACGATTTCATTATGAGGATACAGGGATACAGTTCTTTGAATATAGGCAGACAGCACATAGAACTCGTTAAAGGCCGAATTGGTGTCCAGTTTGGGGCTGTAGAGAAAGCAGTAGTGGATAAATTGTTTACGGAGATCAAGTTTTATGTGTGAATAGGGATGACATTGTGGTGGAGTACTACGCACGTAAGTAAGGAGCCCGCTTCGGGAAACAAATAAGTAAACTGATCAGTGTGATATGAGGGGTGTGTGTATGTGTGTATGGAATATGTACTTGTATTTCATTAAATGTCAAATTGGCTGATCTGTGTTTACGGACATGGACGTATCCAAAAAAGTGAATAATAATTGGATGTGAATATTTGCTATGTCTATGCTAAATTCCTCAATAGTACATTACGTGTTGTTGGCCTGACACGTTGCTTTTATCTTTTGGTAAAACTACCGAGCGTTATGTATGGTGAACCATCTCTACATTTTCTCTATCGTTCACTTCTCACGGTTAGTAGACGACGAGTTGTCGTCCTTTGTTCGTAGTTCGTAGAGTAGTTTTCGTTCTGCAATGCAGTGTTGCTTCATATTCGAACTGCTTTAATTAGTGTGCTTGCCTGAAAAACAGTAATTTCGTTGGTGTCGTCGGAAAGATGTGATACTTCTGATGGGCTTTCGGTTCCCGTCGTTGTTACTAACACTTAGCGCTTTATTCAGGATTAAGAGGCGGTAAACGCGGCTCTGATAGTTTGTAGCTATTGCAGCCATTCAACATGCAGTCTTTCCCAGTTGTACTTCGATGTTGTGGCGTTGCAGATATCCGTAGACGCATCTTGGTTGCCACCAACTAGTGTGAATCTATACTATATCGTATGATCTCTACCCTAGCAGAATAAGCTAAGGAAAAAGAAAGAACAAGAAGGTTCTCACTTAATTATCATCGGGTGAATTGAGAAATTTAATTAGAATGCTTCTGTGGTAAAAAAGTGAGAACGAGAGCAGAATGTCAGCCATGGATGCCGACGAATTCCTAGCAATCTGCAACATTAGCTCTATATTTAACGATTATTTCTGTCGATTGCTGACTCAAATAAGTTTTTGTCAGAGAATCGTTTTGCTATATGAATGCCATTGAAAATTTATTTATTCCAATGAAGCTGACTTCAAGCAGGCTACATACCTACAACAAAATTTTGATCTATGCAGTAAAAACAGGACATGGTTTCGGACAAGTATTTGTTTAAAGTGATTTTCATAAGAAAAGAGGATTATTTTATCGATAGTAAAAATTAAATTTATTATTGAATCATAGAATACAGATAGGATTATTCCGCAAGATTAATTCACTTAGATCGAAAAAACGAATGGTCACGGCTTGTAATAAGTCTGCGATCAGTTACATTACATTGTGGCTGCTTCTCTGTGATTTTGGACAGACAAGTCTTTCTTGTTTCTTCTCATCTCTATAACTTATTAACTAACCATGGTGATCAATAACCGGTTGTATTGCCTAAAGAAAGATTATCCAGAAGACACTATTCATACAAAGAATGTGTTATCACTTTGATTGTGAAGGGTCAGATAAAGAAAGTGGTTAGGAGATCAAAACGTCCAAAGTAGATGTTGGTTAGTTCCCTCTACTTAGGTTTCGAAATATGAAGATGATCTATCTAGTGAGTAACTCTGTATTATGACCGTGGCGGAGAGTTTCATCGTCTAAACCTGCAATTTGTGACGGGTTTCAATGGGCATAGCATTTGATAATATTTCAGGAATCGATCTTTGCTATCGTCAGACGCTCCATATCTCGACAAGTGTCTATAATACACTTGCACTTTAACTCTCTACTGATCATTTCAGACACCGGAACATAGGTAAGTTGGGCATTGTGAATACGAATTGCCTCCCACAAGTCTCTTTCCATGGTGCATCCGTTCAGTATTATGACTACCCTGTCAAGGGGCTTCCATCACTGGAACATACTACCCTGAATTTACACAACTGTCTTAAGGCCCTTCACATTCAGATCAAGGCTACCTCCTCATTGAAACAAACATCATCCTAAGATCCTCTGTCATTTAACAAAAAACTACATCGCTCTTTCAATTGAATCCTTAAGCTGTGACACAATTTGATTTGATCAGCCAAACACAAGAAAAATTCACTGTTCAGCTAAATCAAACCCCTGACGATTGCTTCTTGTTCCATCTGCAGTTTTTGTGTAAATTCTCCAGATTTCTTCTCACTTTTGCTCCGTTTTTTTTTTTTTTTTTTTTTTTCTCTCTGAAAATTTCCTTCTGCCAAAAAACCCCATAATGCCTTCTGAAACATAGATTTACTTGATCCTTGGCTAAAAATAAAAGTCCAAATACTCCTCCTACAAGGACTTCCCTGTGAGTGACGATAAAAAAAAATCACTAAGAACCACTTGCCATGTCAATTGAAGCTCAACATATAGACGATGTAATAACTGTCAAATATATCCTTTATGCAATTATTGGAACGAATTTTTTCACTTTTTTTTTTTTTCTTATTTTATTTCTCCTTCTTCTTTTTACTCTACATAATATTTTCAAGTCGACAGTAATTGCGCTCACAACAGAAATCGCAAAATCACGCTGACGGGACTCGAGAGATTGGTAGAAATTCCCTCTAAAAAAAAAAAAAAAAAATCGAGGAAAGGACATTTGAGAACGTTCGTACTAGCATTCAATTAAATTAAGTTTGACAACATTCACAGGATTTGTTGATTGAATTTAAATAATTTTTATTTTTTATTTTTTGTCAAAGGGGTCGCTGACATCTACCCTTCACTTGGAGATCTCTGATTGAATTTCAAAATATACAAAAAAAAAAAAAAAATAAAAAATAAAAATAAAAATAAAAAAAACATATAGTATTAAAAATAAAATCATTTAAAATGAAACGAACGTTGATACCCTGTGCACATGGAAAAAAAGGATAAGAGCAAGCTCGTTAATCATCCTTAATCACTAGAGTCGTGTGCACCGTACAGTATCGTGAAACGTTGTCGATTAATGCAATCGTTGGAAGGATTTAACAATTTTTTTTTTCGTCCTGTTTTTTGGAATATTTTTTTATTTTTATTACAACACGATAGGGTAAAGGAAACCGGATATGAAGGGTTGGAAATTAAATGTCAACCCTATTTTTTTTGTCATATATGTATGTAAGTTTTCGTCCTGCGATAAACTGGTTAAAGTGTATACGAATATGTAAACAAAGCAAAAAAAAATTATTGAAATGTAAACCAATCTCCTGCCTAGATGATTGCATTGCATTGACGCTTTGTTTTCAGATGGTCTGCGTTAATGCGTATATAACTCGAAAGTAAATATGTCAACGTGTGTCAGTATCCTGTCAATATTTACGGCATTATCCTTTGGTCTCACCAGGTTCTTCTGAAATCAATTTGAACCAATATAACAGCCCCACCCCTTGAAAATACAATGAAATGGCCGAAATTTGTCTTGAAGACTGGGATTTCCAAATTCATTGACACAAAAATATCCACTTAGGCATAGATGGACGCTAGAGTCCTTCCGACGAATAGATTTTCGTATGACAGGATCTAACACTTGAGTATCACGTAATTATTGGCAAATCTGGAAATCTACGGTGCTGCTGAAGAAGACATAGAGCTTTAATCCAAGTACTTACTTACTTACTTACTTAGGGGGCGCTACTATTCGAAGTCAACCTGTGCCTCAACTAATAAGCCTCTCGAGTTAGCCCAATCTTAGGTTAATTGCCTCCAGCTGCGCGCTCCAAGTCGATTGAGGTCGCCTTCTACTTATGCGTGTCAACCAAGGTGAGGTCTTCCTCTACTTCCTTGTTACACCGAATTCAACTCGAAGACTCCACGGACCGGAGCATCGGTGTATATTCGCTTTACACGTCCTAGCAATCTTAGGCGACTGATGAGTAGTTGTTTGATTAGGTCGATGTCGTTGTAAAGCTCGTATAGTTCGTCGTTGAATCTTTTCCTTCATAGCCCGTCAACGTAAACGGGACCGGATGTTTTTCGAAGGATTTTTTTTTTTTCAAACCGACTAAGGATGTCTCCATGCGCTTTCAAATAGAGTCCATGTTGCAGCGCAGTAAAACAGGAGTGGAATAATCAAATTCTTATATACTAGTTGCCTCTACTCAATTGCCTTCTTAGCCTAAGGAAATAACGATTGGCAAGAGTGTTTCTGCGTTTATTTCTGTTGAGGTGTTGTTGGGAGAATTTATTGTAGAGCGAAGGTAGTCAAAGTCCCTTATAACCTCGAAACTATAGCTGTCAACTGTAACGTTCTGTCCATTCGCCGACTTTTGAAGAAATCACATGATAGCGCATCACCTTGTCGCCTAGGTCGTTGCTGACCTTGACGAAGCAGTGAGCGTTCTCTATCGTGCTTCATGCCTCTATATAGTTCGTCTCTATAAATATGCTATCATATGCGGCCTTAAAATCGTTGAAAAGATAGTGAGTACCAATTTGAACTTTTTGAGTTTTTCCCAGGATCTCCCAGAGTATGAAGATTTGCTCAATCGTGGACTTTCCTGAATTGAAACCGCACTGATATGGCAGATATGATCCTGTATGCGATGTTGAGGAATCTTACACCTCTTTAGTTGGCGCAGCTGAGATGTTCTCCTTCATTGTGGATCGTGCAAACATGTATGCTGTCCATAGAGTCATTTTCAACAGTTTTAAATAGCATGGCCCGTAAGCCGTTGAATACAGCTGCGTTTTTGGCTTTCAGGTTAGATATTGCTATCCTTAGTTCATTCGGGTCAGGTGGACGGAAGTTTTGGCTATCATCTTCTAAGCCCTATGGTCTATTCTGCCTGACAGTACTTTTCGCCGCTGTTATATAGTCTGCAGGAAAAGTTTTTCCATATTCTCAGCACTGACTGCTATAAGGTTTCGTTCCTCATCTATACAAGGTTTTCTTTCCTTGACAAATTCTTTTTGTAAATTCTGTTGGTAAAACCTGAGTACGATATTCCTGCAGTGCAATCCCTCATTATCTTGTAGTCGGGTAAAACCCCTCACATCAGTGACAGCGTCTCTAATGCCAGGTAGGGATCGTTGTTAAGAGATTTCGGGATACGCGTCTCTTGTGAATGCAGATTTTTTACGTAAATATCTTCACACAGTAGTTCTTTTTTATTTTGGCGCTTAGGAAATCTACATTCATACCTTAGCTGAAAAAAGCTGGTGATCTGAGTCAATTTTCGTCCATCGAATGATTGGGACATCCAGAATGCTAGAGGTATATTTTACGTCGAACGCAATGTGATCAATTTGATTTAGCGTTTCATGATTCGGAGACTGCATTTTTTTAATCTCTTCTGTAGAGAGTTGTGAGCCATATGACGTATATGCCGAGCATGCACATGCTATTTTAGCTTTAAATAATGGTTTACTCATGAAGTTACCGAGGACCACCACTTGATTGTTGTGATGCTGGATCTTCCAGTAGGACAGTCCGCAGTATCCCATCAATCGCCACGTAGATCAAAATTTCATTCAAGTACCACCTGTCTACACCAGGCCCAGTTTCCGATTCAATATTGATATTCGGGACGTACTTGATGCATAACACACGAGTCTATATGGAACTATAATAAGACAGCATCCAGAAATAGTAAAATATCGCAGGGAAAGTGCGTCATGTGTGACCCTTCAATCGATCCAGAAACGTCTATTTTATGTGCGCTTACAAATAATTGTTGTTCGCTCTTATTAGCCAAGAGACAGTGTTTCTTCATTAATTTCTGTGGCCGCTCGAGCACACTTTTCCACCGGGAATTTCAATTTATTTAAAGTGTCCTTGATTACTTATTAACTGCTCCTTTGATCGACTGAACGGTTTTCCCTTGTATTTGATCAGTTTTTGGGTATTAAGGCGTTAATAATCCACTGCCATTTCCCTTGCTGTATCTGTTCCTGACTAATGTTTAAGTGGACATTTTCACTTCGTACGGTTTGCATTACATTGACAGATGAAGCCTTCCGTGCTCACCTCGTCTATTAAATTTTATATCTTCCGGTACTCCCTTTTGTTTAAGGATATAGGGAATTTATTGCTTTGAAAGGTTTATTAGAGCTTCCACTGTCTTAATGGCTTAAAACCTCTATATACAGAGTCTAGAGTACTTTATCCATTTACTTAGCTGATCATATGTCGATGTCAGTCAGCGTCAAGATGTAGTTTGAAGATGTGTTCTCCAGTAAATTCCAGTAAATCTTAATGCTGACATGGATGCTATGAAAAAAAAAACCAAGGCATACTTCAGCGATCAGAAGATTGTGGTCTTGATCCATCCGATGTCGATTTGCTTCTCTGTTCACTGTTTATCAGATCTTATTAGGCGTTGAGTATAGTCACCATTTACATAGTTTACCACGAAAGTTCACCTTCTAATTCTGAGTCGAAATTTTGATATGGAGCACTCGATGATGGTGTATTTTCATCACTTTGATGCACTTTCATTCTGCTGTTGTATTCGTTTAACGTTCAACAGAGTGGCGTAAGGTAATGTTCCCGGTGGGAAGAAGGGTACTCACCACCACCGTTCTCTCAGGTCGAAGAGATCTGAAATCTATCGTTCTTCATGTTCAGCAACCAAAAATTATAATCAAAGCTTTAATCCATATCCGAAGGTCTGGTTTCAATTTGTAAGGCTTATTTAATACAAGCTATCCAAGGCCAATGTTTCTAAATTCATCGTTTCAGGTGGAATATTTACAGTTTAAACTCCCTTACCTTCTTAATTTTGTTTTAAAGCTTACAATTCCCCAACATTTTCGATGGGTTTTCGTAATCCAAAGTTGATAAAAATTTCTCTAGCAATCTTTTAATTCAAGCTCACAAAAAATACTTCCTTATCAGTTATGAACTTCAGTACCTTGAACTATCTTCTTGAACCCTATACATCAACGCAGCGAACATCTGCAAATTTTCGTCCTCCTCGTAAAAGTATCCTTCTTTTCTATTATTTTTCGGTCGACATTAATCACATCAGCAATGGCAAACACGCAAAGAAAGGATACAAAAATAGCAGTAGCAAAGGAAGAAAAAAATTATAATAATCCGTCCTTTTTGCTCTATACTTTGCTTATAGTAGTAAGGACCTCATTAATATTCAAAAGGAATACTATTTCCTGTTTTTTTTTCTGTTTTTTTGCTAATAGAAGAAAAGAAAAATACGAGCGGACATATTTTTCATTTAAAGGACATAACAATGCAAATAAACTGACTTGGCATTCGTTGTGACCTCTCCTTTTTATTTTTTTGTTTATATTTTTTCTTATGTTTTATTTTTTGCTAGATAGTCATTCCAGATACATACTTTTACGTATAAAAAAAAATAAGCTTTACTTTTCGAAAAAAAAAAAATGTAGAAATAACGATGTCCTTTTTAATTTTCCACTTTTCCAAAAGGAATAAAGGGCATAGAAGCTTTGTCCTTGCAATTGAACAAGTTATATGAGTTGTGCTCTCACTCATGCGAATAGTCAGTCAGTTGGTTCTTATGTACATTTTCTCGCCCCAAAAAAAGGATTACCAGGATAATAGGGAGAAAACGAAAAAAAAGAAAAAAAAAAAAAAAAAAAAACAACGAAAACCTTTTACAGGTCTTACGGTAACCATTCATTTGAATAAGAGGGGAAATAACCGGCTAGATATGACAGTAGACAGGTTTTAACCCCCTTTTACACGTGCACAGTGTACACAAGGAAACAAAAGGACACACGGCCATTAAAATAAAAAATAAGCAAAGTTGGAAAAAAAAAAAGAAACGATAGAACAGACTTAGCCAGTAAAATGAATATCCTTTGAAAATGCATAGATGATTCGAAAAGTGACAGTAATTGAGGATGAAATGCGAGGTTTTTATCGTCGTTTTTGCTGGTTTTATCTTTATGGTCCTATGCCCTAAGATTTACAGAGTGCATATGGTCGGTCGTCTTATCCCTTTTTGTTGAAACATCCACATGAATTATGATCAAAAGCGATAAAAAATGAAATTGCCTTTCAAGAAAAGGGGGGACAATAATCCTTTTAAATAGACTGTTGAGTAGTTGAATTGACACCTCTCATATTCACAGCCGCATGTCCTGATATTCTGATGACTTTTCTTAGAAAAAAGCGGATATACATAGTGCCAAAGGGATGCAATTGAAATTGAATTTAATATAAAAGCCCATCTTTCAGCAACAAACAAACTTTTTGAATGAAAAGCTCCTTCAATCCAATCAACTTTGTACCTAAATACTTGTCTGTTTATCATAGCCTTCTTATAAGATCAAAAATCTTTTCTCCTAAAAGTCCACCATAAAAAAAATAATGTAACTAATTCCCTTTCTTTTCTTACAGATGTTGCACCATTCAAAAGGAATTCATTATCCCAGCGGCTATCCTATGACTAGGTCACCACCATTTCTAGTCTCCTCATCACCCGGACCAGATCCTTACCGTTCGAATGACAATGTCTACGAAGAACTTGGTCCAGGCCGTGATTCCGATGGTGAATCAGAGCCACCACTTCACTCAGACGATGACTTTGCCGAGGATGAACTCTCACTGCCCGGTGAGAGATCCTTTAACAAATCGATCTCAGACACAGCGTCAACTATACCCGTATCGACAATTTATCATGAACGAATGTCACAACCCTCCAACGGCCAGGAGCGTAATTCATTGCTCTCATCGTCGTCCTCCTCGAATACCCATAATGATGGAACGACCGCTACGTCGGCAACCATGTCGACTTCTGCATCATCGAGTAATAACAACCCGCCAACTAGTCGAACAGGTGGTATCCTTTCGGGAATGCTCCGGCACACAACTGGGCGACAGAATAATAGTCGAAAGAATCGACATAAGCAACCAGCGGCTAACAGTAATAGCATGGATGAGTTTAATACTTCGGCGGGTTCCGAGCAGCTAGTTGGTGATATAATGGTTCCAATGACACAAAATCATCTCTACGACAATAGAAGTCATAATTTTATGTCGCTGGCATATAACAACAATAATTTCCATCATCATAGTCTAAATAATAATATAAGTAACAACAACAACAACCACCATCACAACAACAATAACAATCGCGTCCAATACTACAATACACTGGAGAATGAAGTGGAGCGACGTAATCGTATTAACAATCAACTGCATCATCCAGGATCAGCGGTAGCGACTATATTTCGCGAACGAAACATCCTCAATCATCCGAATCGGTATCCACAACCGTATTATGCCGCTAGTAACTTGTTGAATTCGATGCGTTCTAGAACAAATCCACGTAGCATCGACCGTAGACGAATAGTTCCTCCAATAGATCCTATTGAACCGACCTATGGCTATGCGGAACCTATTTTCCATGAAGGATACCTCTATGACACTTGTGCCCGACAGGACCATCAGCAACAGCAACAGCAACAACAAAAGCAGCAACCGACAATAGTAGGCCGCAATGCGACTGCTGTTGGTGGCAATGTTCCACTATCATATCCGGAATACATTGCCCCAGACTACACAAGTGCTGGCCTAATGGGTTCCTACCGAACAACAGCTCATCATCATCATCATCATCCTGCTGGTAGTAGTGGTGGTATGCCTTCGCATCTTCAGCATCCTGCAGCACATCATCATCATCACAATCATCAATTGTACTCCAGGGGCAGTACGGGCGGTGGTGGTGGTGATTCTAGTTTTGGCTCCGATTCAGGATACAGCCATCATCATAGTAGCACACCAGTATCATCAATTGGCCGAGGAGTGGGTGTTACCACTGGCACCAGTACTGGTAGTCAAAACAAACTAACAGCGGCGTTAAATTTTGGCTGGAATCGTCGACAAGGAAAACAGCAGCAGCTAGCCAACCAACCAGCTCTAAAGCCCATACAACCATCAGCAACAGCATCAACATCAGCATCATCGTCGTCCACTCCAAAAGACACGAATGTTGATCGTAGTCCGAATAATAACTCTGCAGCAGCTTCCAACTCCCAACAGTCATCATCGTCTACGGCAACAACAGTAACAACAACGACGATGACACTACCAACAACCGGATGCAGTTCCACCAACAGCAACAACGATGTAGTCAACTGTAATACAACAGCTAAAGCGTGAGCCAGTCGATATAACCATTGTAAATATACACAAACACAACAAAACAAAAACCAAACATAGCAACCTACCCAGATACACATTCATTGTATATCTCTCTATGGATGAAGAAAGAATTGGAAAAAAGGACATGTACATATGAGTATACTTGACCAGTAGGAGGAGGAATAGGAAGACATCTTCATACGAGTTGATCCTGTAAATATAGAGAATAGTAAGCATAGCATGTAGCCACAGTCAGTTCCTTCTTCGAATATTTATGACAAAACAAACAAAAAAACAAAAAAACAAAAAACCAAAAAAAAAAAAAAACAATAAATACTACTATACACACGATTTGTAAATATCCTTTTAAGCTCTATATTTCCTATTTTCTTTCCCTTTCAATTCCTTCCATTGTGTACATATGGTTAAATGTGAAAGCGTGAATTACGGACAGTATCCTTACAACGTGGTGTTTTCGTAAAATGTATCTTTTCATTTTTTATTTTTAAATAATTTATTTAATTCCTTTTGTTTATTGTACCTTATTTATTTTTAGTTCTTTTATTTTCTGTAAAAAAAATAATTAATTCTGTATATTTGTGTTCGTGTACTTGTATATCGTTTCCTTTTTTTTTTTGTTAGTTGTAAAAACATGTGATGTATTAAATTTAAGGAAAAAAAGAATTAATATTATTTTCTTTCATTAAAAAGACTTTTTAAGTTAAAATTATAAGTTTGCTTATAAGTTTGGATTAAAATACAATATATAGTAAAAAAAAAAAAAGATTTTTACTTTTTTGTTTGTTAATTTAGTTTTTAAGGCTAAGCACAAAATTAAAAAAAAAACCCATACACCATTGGCAAAAAAAAAAAAATTAAAATAAATTTAAAAATATGATTTAAGATTTTTGTTTTATATTTAATTCTTTTTTTGCTGATTTTGATTTTGAGGACGCTTAGGGTTGTGATATTTAATTTGGACAACTTCAAAACGGTTATCAATTTTTTTTAAAAAATATCGGTAAGAAAATTTTACTGATTGCAACCAAATACACTACTTTGAGCAATCATATTTGAGTATTACATTCCTTACAAGAGTATAGCTGCTACAAACACAACTGAATGTTTACTCCAGTCTGCTTTTCTTCACTGAAGGTAGACAGAAAAAGGGATTCTATTAAAAGGATATGATATCACAGCTCATGCGTCCTATCTGTTCAGGTATACTCGTATTTTTGGAAAGGTTCTAAGCCTTTGCGGTTTTGATTTACCGACCTCGATCGAGCAGCGTTTAGAAGAAAGTGAGACATGGATGCACGTTGGTTTTAAATATTTGCTAACCGTAATAACTAGAAAAGGAAGAGCTCGACAGGGCATTCCATATTCGTGTTCTGAGGCTTTCAAACGAATCACCTTTTCCAGAGTGTACGAGATGTGTTAAAAAAAAAAAAAAAAAAAAAAAAAAATGGGAATTTTAGTTTTTTGAAATAAAAAATTATTTATTCGTCTACATTAATGTTGTTGCCTTCAAAATAGTGTCCATTAGATATTATGCTTTTATCTTTGGGATAGCCTTTAGCTCTTTCAGCGATGCGCTTTTAATGTTATCTACGCTTGTAAAACGACGGACTTTTAATATTCTATTTATATTTGGAAATGGCAAAAGTCTCACAAAACCATGTCTGGCGAATGTCGAGGTTGTGGTATCGTTATAGTATTGTTTTTGGCCAAAAATTCGCTGCTTATTTCATTCAAAGTTCAACAATTTTGAAAAAAATTGTGCCGCCACGCGTTTCATACCCAAAAAATTCATGGCATGAGCCAATCGATATACCAAAATCATCAGCGACTTCTCTGATTGTTATTCGGCATAACCATTTCTTTCACTTTTTCCACGTTTTCATCGGTTGTTAATGTGCTAAAGCATCCGAGGTGCTCGTCATCTTCAACGTCTTCACAGCCATCTTGGAAGCGCATATACCACTCGTACACCATAGGCCTTTGGAACTTTGTTACACTTTATTAAATTTTTTTACACAAAATTTGATAAAAATTCTTTGAACTTTTAACAAACGAAAATCAACGAGCTTATAAAAACATGTGTAACCTCAGGGGCTGCCACAGACAAAGTAAGCAATGAAAACAGCTTAAAATTGTATTATACTTTAGGGCCACGTATACCAACATAATAGAAAAAAATTTCACAATAGTATACTCCAAACCCGCGAAATTTGAAAATTCTTGTTATTTTCTGAACACAACTCGTATTATTACTCTTATCATTGGCCCGGGTCTACCCTGGACAACTTTATTAACAAGCAAAAACTCAAAGACATTCTAAACCTAATGGAGTGAGGAAAAATAGTGATCGGGGGAGATGTTAAGGGAGTGGCATATTGAGCAGTGGCCTTTTGATTTCAAATTTTCTGCTATTAAGTCAAAGATTTCGGTGAGTTCAGATCAGGAGCAGTGGAACAGTTCTTAGATTATGGGGCTTGGAAGTGAATGAAATATTTTGCGCTATTCTCGAGCAGTCGATTTTTCCAGTCAATAACTGGTGAGTAAAAGGTACATCAGGTTTTTTTTTTAGGATATGCATACTAATTAGTTTTAGCCTATTTTCAAAGGGGGGTAATACATATCGATCGGTCCAAAGTAGATCACGAAGTGCGAAAAGGATAAATCTGCGTTGGACTGTTTATAGGGTGACCAAACTTGGCTACAATATTCAAGAAGAGGCCTCTACAGGGACCTTGTAACGTTCCTTTTGACTAGCGTTTGATGAAACCAAGTGCAGAGTTAGCTTTATTTACAATGATGTCAATATGTGAGTCGAAATTCAATTTTATATCACAAATTATTCCTAGATCCCGTACTTCGGTAGTGGAAAGGCTAAGATGAAGTAGTTTCTTAGAGGAATAGCTAGACATTTACGTTATCGCTTGGCATTTGTTCACATTAAGGGGTAAAGTCACTCTAGAGGCCGTGAAAATAGGCTTTTTTGTGAATTTTTTTTTTCAAGAAAAATGTAAAATAAATTGAGCTTACAAAGGCAGAAGTTTAGTCAAAGTTCTGTCAAAGTGACAGAGGGGACAACAGGAGATTTGCAGCGTAGATGGAGATTCGACTATACGCTTTCGTTCAGGAAATACCTAGTCCTGCCATAAGTTCTGTTACAAATATAAAATGCTATAAAAAAAGACAGTAAACATATTGTATTCAAAACTGTTTCATTTATTAGGCCACAATATTGATTATTAAAAAAAATTGGATTTACTCGAAATGACTGACTTTTGCTTTAACAGAAGCTTTCAAAAGGTGTGAACATTGAGCTATAGCGCCACGTATGGCTTCCATGAAGATCGTTGACGCTGCTCTGGTTGATGCTGTTTTAAGGCTTTCCACATTTCTGTATAGACTCTTGCAGCCCATGAGTGTCTTTTTGGAAACAATGAGTTATAAGAATTTAATGTCGCTCATGGCTTAGAGTCTTGTATAAATGTATTGGGTATATATTTTAATTCGTGCAGTTCTTTTTTCAAAATTTGAACGTTTATTTAAGAAAAACATGTACAGTAGTATTACTCAAAGTATTGCCTATCTGAAGCTATGACTTTTTCCCATCTTTCTGGCAATTTGTGGATCCCATCGCGCCGGCTTGGCAGCCAAGAATGAATCAAGCCAATTTTTGATATTCTGGTAGTCAGAAGGATCAAGGTCTGGGCTAAATGGCGGGTGGGGTAAGCCTTCCCATCCACTGTTTTCCAAATAGTTCTTAACCGGAATAGCAACGTGGGGCCGAGTGTTGCCATGATGGAAAATTATTGCCTCGTGTCTGTTCGCATGTTCCGGGCGTTTTTCGGCTACTGCTCACTTCAAACGGATTAATTGTGTTCAGTAACGTTGTCCATTGATGGTTTCACCCGGTTTTAGCAGCTCATAATACAGCAAACCTATCTGATTCCACCAAATACAGAGCATTACCTTCACGCCATGGATATTCGGCTTTGCCGTTGATTTGGCTAGTTGGCCGGTTTTCACATATGATTTTTTGCATTTAGGGTTGTCGTAATGGATCCATTTTTCATCACTAGTAACAATCCGATGCAAAAATGACTTCCTTTTGTGGCGTTCCAGCAGCATTTCTCTCGGCAGTCATGTCTCGGCTTGAGTTCATGTGGAACCCAATTTCCTTGCTTTTGAATATATCCAGCTGCTTTTTAACGTTTTGAGATGGCTGCTTGAGTGACACCCAAAGATTCTGCGAACTCTTCTGGTGTTTGGCAACAATCTTCATAGAGTAATGCTTCCAGTTCTTCATCTTCAAACTTTTTTGGCTGCCCAGGACGTTTATCGGAAATTTATGGTAGCGTGAATAATAAAAAGTTTACTGCTGCTTTGTTCATTGACATGGACCATATGTACCATGTGGACAGTGGACCATATTCTATTAATTTCCAAATTAAGAAAAACGGGTTTTCGTGATTTTTTTCCTGGATTGGTTTTCCTCGTACCTTAAAAATAGAATGCAATCTATAAAAATAGGCGATACTTTTAGCGATTACATCGAAATTCAAGCTGCGGTCCCCCAAGGCTCTGTGCTCGGCCCCATTCTAGTTTTAATCTATATGAATTCCATCTCGAGCCTACCTTTGAAAGGAAACAAAAAACGGCTTTGCAGATGATATTGCCTGCTCTTATTCAAGTAACTCTATTTTAAATCTGATCGCAGATATTAATCTAATCACGAGTTAGAGTTATTAAGACACTTTGGTTCAGTGCACAAGCTGGTACTCAGTGACAAAACCAAAATTATGTTTTTCGAACTTCCAGTGTTCCATTATTTATGTTTCACAGGTGTGACTGTAATAACATGCTTTTAAGTGCAGAAACTTGCGATGAAAGATCAATTAGCTCAACTACTTTTGACACTGTCAGAGCTTGCTCACTAAAATGCTTTTCAACTCAAAATGTTTCATCGTTCAAATATCTTGGCCTTCTCATAGACTCTAAATTAAATTTTAACATATCTACCTATATGATACCTATGTAATATATAATGTATCATTTAAAGCGATTATTCTCCCAAAAACTACTAAAAATATTTTACTATCATATGCATTAGTACAATATAAACTGCAATATGGCCTGGAGTGTTGTGGGGTATGTACCTCCAGTATAATTTGCATCCTCTTTTAATATTACAAAACATGTTTTAAGAATTATATGGAAAACAAGACGTCGAGAACATACTTTTCCACTTTTTGTTAGGTCTTAATACTGCTTTTGAAACATCTCTTCTTTTACAAGGTTGGTGTTGAAAGGAGGCTTGCTTCTACTCCATCTCATAGTACTCATGATTTTAGTTTGTTCAATAAACTACCATTTCAAACTCGACATATTGTACAGTCCTTCTAGTTCACAAAAGAAATCATGAAATGGCTCTTCACTGTTCACCACATTCAAATCCCACAACCATCTTAATAATTTTAACTTTGTATACAACAATAACATGTACAACTCACTACATTCACCACTAGTGGACAAAACATTCTCTTTAGTCCGACTGTGGAATGTTTTATTCGTATTGTATCATGAAAAACACTTAATCTTGCTTATTTTACCTATAAAATGTATTAACTTTCCGAAAATAAATTTTATAGATTAAGTATAATTCCTTATAACTAAAATTGAAATTGAAAAACGTTCTCCAATTCTGACTACAAGCCCTAATCCAGTGGATTCAGACCTGGATTCCCCGATGGCCAATCTTCTGCTGCTTTAAAGTCAGGAATATTGACTCTGAGCCACTCTTGTGTGGTTTTGGCTTTGTGCGCTGGAGTAGAGTCCTGTTGGAAAATCCATATGTATCCATTGAAAAGGGTATTGGTCAAACCCTTCAAAACACCCTCTAGAACAACTTCTTGGAAAACCTTTTTACCAGTTTTTACGCCTTTTTCACAGAAATGGAGGGATGTGATACCATGGTGAGAGCCCCCCACCAAACCATTACGGAAGCGGTATGATGTCCACGTTGAACCCTTGGAATAACTTTTTTCGTTTCCTTAGACACGAAGTGGCATCAATTTTGTCATCTTGTTTGTTGAAAACTTCTTCCACGGTTAAAATTGCTTCATCCGTAAATAGAATGTTTTTATGACTATTGTCCGCGTGCCACTGCAAAAGTCGCTTGCATCTTTCCAGCCTAATTTTTTTTAGTTGAGGAGTAAGAAGGCGACCCGTGGACCGACGATAGGATTTCATATGCCGATCATCCCATCTGCTTTTTAAGGAGATTTCTCCGAATTTGTTCACGCACTGCCTTTACAACCGCATTCGTACGGACGATGCACGGGCAACCACTTCTCGTTTTTTAGCACTTTCCGCATTTATGCAACGCTATTATCGTGACTCGATTTTCTTAAACGCAACACTTCATGTTCTTTTACCGCAAGAAGTTTTGAACGATAAGCGCTTGAAATTGTGTAACAGAACTTATGGCAGGACAGACGATAATGAAATCTTGGCTGCAGTTACCATTGACAGGAATTTGACGATACGTGATATCGTTCATCGGTTTAACATTGCCCATTCAACCGATTCGCAAAGACTGAAAAGGTTTGGAATGTCAAAAAAGGTGGATGTTTGGCTTCCGAACGAACTCATTGAAAGAAACCTTATGGATCGCATAATAGTGTGTGAGGATTTGTTGAGATGAAACTTGCTTGAGGTTTTCCTGAAAAGAGGGGTTATAGGTGACGAAAACTGGGTGGTTTACAACTAAATTCGGCGTTAGAGGTCATAGTGCGCTCCTGGTGAAACACCGCAATCAGTCTGTAAACAAGATTCGCATCTCAAAAAAGTCATATTGATCATTTGGTGGGACAATAGATTAGTATTCTGCTGTTTCATATCTTTTCTTTTAAATTTTAATGCGATCTTTCACTCTTTTGCTGCTTCAGACAGCGATCTTTCTGCACATTTCGTAGCTATTCGTGCGGTACAAAATATCCATAGGTATATCCAACACAGTATAACCACTAAAAATAGATTTCGAGGCAAATGCACACACAGTTGAATTAAAAATTTCATTACAATTTTGAGTATAGCGGCAACGCTTAAAATAGCTGAAAAAACTTCAATAAGGTCTTTGTCATACGATAACCAAAACCAAACTTCAATATTGTACATATCTTCCGATTGCTTAAGTTTTTTCGCGGCTGTACTGGCATTCATTTAACTTGGTGCATCTAACTCGCATCGATTCAGCGGTCTTCTTCCATATATTGTCGGTCTCTTGCTGTATGTGAGTGTCTCTTTTGCCTCTTTTTGACCACAATGCCCTTTGTCACTTATTATAAAAACGAGCAACAAAAAAAAAAACACAAAAAAAAAGTTAGCCAATTATCAATAAAAAAACAACTGTTCCTCAAATAGCGCCCTTCTCGAATGTTTCACTGTACGAAACTGACTGAAACCGACGTTTCTAAAGACGAAACAAGCAATAGTCTGAACAAGTGATAAATAGCTTCAAAAACATCTGCCGTATACCTATTCTAGTCCCCTACAATAGCGTGTATCTAGTTTCGGTCATAAGAGACTCGCTAACTACCTGGCGGCCTTGTACTCTATTTAAAAAAAAAACTTCGTGATATTTCCCAGCCCTAATTTTTTGGGATACCATTTTTGAAATAGAGTTGCCTAAACTATTAAGCTTCAAAAATTTTGCTTTCCCATACCGAAAACTTATTTAACCCTAAGTGTTGCCACCCGCGTATACGGGTACGTTTTGTAGAATAATTTTTTCCCCAAAGAAGATTGGCCTAAACTTTCTCGAATCCCCATGATTTGACCGATTCTCTATCGAAATTTGCATTGAACATATTTTTGAAAAATTTTTAACTTAAAAAATGTTGCATTTGAAAAAAAAAAAAAACACACGTATGAGCCACCCGGGTAACCCGGGTGCGCCGATAGAATGAGCATGAGTTTCGTATAGTATGTCATAAAAAAAGTCTGTAAAAAATTTGTTAACGAATGTAGTAGAAATCAATGATTTCAAACGGGCTTATTACAGTCAACGCAAGACTTCCTTGTCTTTCTTCTTTTTCGAATAGGTTGCTCGTTGCAAATGTAGCATCTAATCTATTCAATCTATTCAACTACAACTTTTCTACCACTAGCGTCTCGTTGATCGTTGTTATCGGTTACCACTTCCGTTACTGGCCTTTCATAGTAACTCTCGATTGCGATTTTCGTTGCATGATTTTGCATGACTTGCTGGTTAGAAAATCGCTCTTCTATCATTAGCATGGCCAGTTTTTTTTTTTTTTTGTGATCTGGCGTAGAAAAAGTATGGGTCTGTTGGTTTGTTTTGCAAGCGTATCTTTATATTTATAGCAAGTAACGTATGCATCAACACCGACGATGTCCATCCGTTGGGTGGAGTAACTCATGCATATTTGATCCATAGTATCAAAGCCAGTTTTGCTTTTGTTGTCAAACAAAATCATTTCTGGTCTCTGGTGAGATGCATCAGAGATCGTTACATCATTGTAAGAAGAATCACTGCTTACAATTACAAACAGATGGTGACTTTCTCGTGAAATCTAAAAAGCGTTGACAATAACGGCCTAGAGTTTTCCAAAGTACCAACGATGGTGAGTTTCTATGACAGAAGATTCTCTGCCAACGGTAAGGTCATAAAAATACTGTTCATGCTTATGTTTCAGCCAGATCCTTTGTAAGCGGCGATTAGTTCTTTCACAACTCGTTCTTTACGATTGAAATTTCGAGTATTACCTTGCTTACCTGTATAGAAAATCTTTTTGAGTGAATAAACATTAAATGCGTTGCACAACCAAAATACTTTTAGACCGTATTTAGTAGACTTCGTTGGCATGTACATCGTTCTTCCTAGAAAAGAAACAAGCTGTTCGTCGATGATTAAGTGCTCCGTTGGTCTATACATCGCCACTAGGTTTTCATTCAGCATGTTAGAAATATCAGAAAATGGTGCAGCTTTATAAAATGTAAAAGCGTTGCACGTTATAGCGGATATGAGTTTTTCTTCCACATTTCATCTATGTATGCGGTCTGTGTTTAAGTTATTTGCACCAGTACCTAATAAAATTCCAAAAAAAAGGTACATTTCAGTTACCGTAACTTTCTTCCATACAAGCGGCTCGTTCTGCGGACGCTAGCTATCTTAATCTTGATACTTGGCTTCCGCTTTTTTTATTTGTGCACTAAACGATAATGTCAACCATTTCCAACGTCATGAATTTTTGGAATGTACCAGAGAACATTTCCATACTTTTATGTGATCCAGCTCTTTGCCTAACAATATTTCTAGGCGGAGTTTGCTGCCTGAAAAAAAAGAATATCTTTCGGTTTATTTGATATCAAAACATCAGATTTGGAAGCCAATACACTGCTACTTGAGTCACGGCCACCCGTGATTTAGCATTTGATGATCGGGAGACTCCCAGGTCCCCTTGTGTATATTGAGATGTGGAAACAGTTTGCTTGCTATAGTGATATTTCGTCTCGCCCCAAAGATAATAAGCCTAGGTTCGTTGCTAGATGTGGTGTAGTCTAGGTTATGCTTACCAAATTCTCCACCAAATTGCTACATATGTCTTGTCGAGAAGCTTGTAGAAACGTTATTTGGTGGCGTCATCCATGTCTTACATAGCATCATAGCTGCATATTAGGCTTCTGTTACCATTTTTAGCTTTGATGAGACTCCAATTATAAGACACTTGCTTCTTGTCTAAATCTACCGCATATGGCAAATCCGCATCCGAATTAGCGCTGTTTTTTCCCCTATAGCAATCACCATAACACATATCACAGTTTTTCATGCTCCTTATATCAGGTCCATTCATCCATCCGCACATTTTGGATGGCGATGATATCTGCGTGTTGCACGTTGCCTGTTATTTGTCTGAACTTTGCAGGTGTAGATCTGAAAGTCGTTGTCCTTTAAACATTTGAAAAGGTTGTCAACAGTGAGTCAATTATTATCCGATGTCATTTGTTGATTCGTCACACTTTTTTAATTTCTTCTGTGTCGGTTTGTGAGCCCTATGACAGAACAGACCAGTATAATTCTACTGTCCGAATATGACAGTAGAAGTTTCCCAGTTTCCACTGGGAGGTAAAACAAGCACTTCGCTACCAACTTGATTGTTGCGCTGCTGGACCAATTCAAGTTATGGGTAGTCCAATCCATGAAATATTGTCAATGGATCTGCGGGCCTAAGTGTCCGTGTTCTGAGAGAGAACTTCGCAGGATTTTCCTTCAAATTTTCGCTGAATCGGTCAAAAAATTTAGCATGGTATTCGTTTTTTATGTCTTTTGCCATAAATTGTCTAAATTTTCCAATCTATTTCCAATTATTTCCAGGTGATGATGTGCCATACCCGTATCAGATCAAGTCTTCTCGAAACAAATCCATATTCCCGTCAATATATGGATTTTTAAACAAATTGTTGCATACTCTACAGCATGTTAAAAATGTGTTTTTTTCCAAAATGGTTGAGGCTTATGATGGTTTAAAGATTTGCTAAAATATTGTACGAGTACAATATATAAATTAAACCAACAAGAGGTGTCATTTTAGTAAGCAACAGCAACAGCAACATTTTGAAGAAAATAGATGGGATTTTTATTTTATTCTAAAGTACAAACTTTGAAGTAAGTAATGAAAGAGAAAACATGCAAAATATTTCCCTCGGCTTTACGTACAAATAGTCATTCTTTTGATAAAAATTTTCATCAGTTTTTCGTATAATTGCGGCTGTAATTTGGGATTACCAGCTCTGATATATCCTGTTAGCATTGGCGTAGACTTTATCCTTAACATATCGCTAATGGAAAAAGTGTATGGTGTTAAATTGCATGATATCAGTGGCCAATTGAAGTCTTCATTTCGAGAAATCGATGCAAATTTGTTGCACCAAGGTCAAATTCCTGCGATCGTCTTGAAATAGGCATACCTGGATTTTTAGTCACGCTTCTGCGGGGATATTTTCAGCTGATCTTGCCAAACGAACACGAGTTAGAATCTTCATATTATTCATCTGTCCAAGACGTTCGAAATCATCGAATAAATTCACTATACTATACATAGTTGGGTAAGAAAGCACTTGATGATGACCAAAAGCAGCACGAACTTTACGAAATGTTTCCGCGGTATTTTTACCCGTTTTTGTAGTAAATTTTCACTATAACATTCCAGTACGCGTGTATGTATTGATCCAGAGTTACTATCCTCCTAGTTATTACTTATAAAAAGTCATAGCCATGATAGTTAAATGTTGACAATTCAAAAATGGTGTGAAATTTAAAATGAAATCTCTTGCTCGATAATCCAATGATATGCAGCAGGTTTTTCGAATTTCCGTAAGGATGTCGAGAAAAGGAGAAGAAGGCCTTCATTCTTCAACCAAGGGTTATGAAAGCCAATATACCATATTTCAGTATGGACTTTAATCATGCATAGTATCGTAGCTTTGTATTAGTTAAGAGTGGCTGACGTAGACGTATGCAGATACTCTTCCATTGGAAGACGTATATTTCCCACTTACTTACTCTGGTGAGATGCATCAGAGATCGTTACATCATTGTAAGAAGAATCACTGCTTACAATTACAAACAGATGGTGACTTTCTCGTGAAATCTAAAAAGCGTTGACAATAACGGCCTAGAGTTTTCCAAAGTACCAACGATGGTGAGTTTCTATGACAGAAGATTCTCTGCCAACGGTAAGGTCATAAAAATACTGTTCATGCTTATGTTTCAGCCAGATCCTTTGTAAGCGGCGATTAGTTCTTTCACAACTCGTTCTTTACGATTGAAATTTCGAGTATTACCTTGCTTACCTGTATAGAAAATCTTTTTGAGTGAATAAACATTAAATGCGTTGCACAACCAAAATACTTTTAGACCGTATTTAGTAGACTTCGTTGGCATGTACATCGTTCTTCCTAGAAAAGAAACAAGCTGTTCGTCGATGATTAAGTGCTCCGTTGGTCTATACATCGCCACTAGGTTTTCATTCAGCATGTTAGAAATATCAGAAAATGGTGCAGCTTTATAAAATGTAAAAGCGTTGCACGTTATAGCGGATATGAGTTTTTCTTCCACATTTCATCTATGTATGCGGTCTGTGTTTAAGTTATTTGCACCAGTACCTAATAAAATTCCAAAAAAAAGGTACATTTCAGTTACCGTAACTTTCTTCCATACAAGCGGCTCGTTCTGCGGACGCTAGCTATCTTAATCTTGATACTTGGCTTCCGCTTTTTTTATTTGTGCACTAAACGATAATGTCAACCATTTCCAACGTCATGAATTTTTGGAATGTACCAGAGAACATTTCCATACTTTTATGTGATCCAGCTCTTTGCCTAACAATATTTCTAGGCGGAGTTTGCTGCCTGAAAAAAAAGAATATCTTTCGGTTTATTTGATATCAAAACATCAGATTTGGAAGCCAATACACTGCTACTTGAGTCACGGCCACCCGTGATTTAGCATTTGATGATCGGGAGACTCCCAGGTCCCCTTGTGTATATTGAGATGTGGAAACAGTTTGCTTGCTATAGTGATATTTCGTCTCGCCCCAAAGATAATAAGCCTAGGTTCGTTGCTAGATGTGGTGTAGTCTAGGTTATGCTTACCAAATTCTCCACCAAATTGCTACATATGTCTTGTCGAGAAGCTTGTAGAAACGTTATTTGGTGGCGTCATCCATGTCTTACATAGCATCATAGCTGCATATTAGGCTTCTGTTACCATTTTTAGCTTTGATGAGACTCCAATTATAAGACACTTGCTTCTTGTCTAAATCTACCGCATATGGCAAATCCGCATCCGAATTAGCGCTGTTTTTTCCCCTATAGCAATCACCATAACACATATCACAGTTTTTCATGCTCCTTATATCAGGTCCATTCATCCATCCGCACATTTTGGATGGCGATGATATCTGCGTGTTGCACGTTGCCTGTTATTTGTCTGAACTTTGCAGGTGTAGATCTGAAAGTCGTTGTCCTTTAAACATTTGAAAAGGTTGTCAACAGTGAGTCAATTATTATCCGATGTCATTTGTTGATTCGTCACACTTTTTTAATTTCTTCTGTGTCGGTTTGTGAGCCCTATGACAGAACAGACCAGTATAATTCTACTGTCCGAATATGACAGTAGAAGTTTCCCAGTTTCCACTGGGAGGTAAAACAAGCACTTCGCTACCAACTTGATTGTTGCGCTGCTGGACCAATTCAAGTTATGGGTAGTCCAATCCATGAAATATTGTCAATGGATCTGCGGGCCTAAGTGTCCGTGTTCTGAGAGAGAACTTCGCAGGATTTTCCTTCAAATTTTCGCTGAATCGGTCAAAAAATTTAGCATGGTATTCGTTTTTTATGTCTTTTGCCATAAATTGTCTAAATTTTCCAATCTATTTCCAATTATTTCCAGGTGATGATGTGCCATACCCGTATCAGATCAAGTCTTCTCGAAACAAATCCATATTCCCGTCAATATATGGATTTTTAAACAAATTGTTGCATACTCTACAGCATGTTAAAAATGTGTTTTTTTCCAAAATGGTTGAGGCTTATGATGGTTTAAAGATTTGCTAAAATATTGTACGAGTACAATATATAAATTAAACCAACAAGAGGTGTCATTTTAGTAAGCAACAGCAACAGCAACATTTTGAAGAAAATAGATGGGATTTTTATTTTATTCTAAAGTACAAACTTTGAAGTAAGTAATGAAAGAGAAAACATGCAAAATATTTCCCTCGGCTTTACGTACAAATAGTCATTCTTTTGATAAAAATTTTCATCAGTTTTTCGTATAATTGCGGCTGTAATTTGGGATTACCAGCTCTGATATATCCTGTTAGCATTGGCGTAGACTTTATCCTTAACATATCGCTAATGGAAAAAGTGTATGGTGTTAAATTGCATGATATCAGTGGCCAATTGAAGTCTTCATTTCGAGAAATCGATGCAAATTTGTTGCACCAAGGTCAAATTCCTGCGATCGTCTTGAAATAGGCATACCTGGATTTTTAGTCACGCTTCTGCGGGGATATTTTCAGCTGATCTTGCCAAACGAACACGAGTTAGAATCTTCATATTATTCATCTGTCCAAGACGTTCGAAATCATCGAATAAATTCACTATACTATACATAGTTGGGTAAGAAAGCACTTGATGATGACCAAAAGCAGCACGAACTTTACGAAATGTTTCCGCGGTATTTTTACCCGTTTTTGTAGTAAATTTTCACTATAACATTCCAGTACGCGTGTATGTATTGATCCAGAGTTACTATCCTCCTAGTTATTACTTATAAAAAGTCATAGCCATGATAGTTAAATGTTGACAATTCAAAAATGGTGTGAAATTTAAAATGAAATCTCTTGCTCGATAATCCAATGATATGCAGCAGGTTTTTCGAATTTCCGTAAGGATGTCGAGAAAAGGAGAAGAAGGCCTTCATTCTTCAACCAAGGGTTATGAAAGCCAATATACCATATTTCAGTATGGACTTTAATCATGCATAGTATCGTAGCTTTGTATTAGTTAAGAGTGGCTGACGTAGACGTATGCAGATACTCTTCCATTGGAAGACGTATATTTCCCACTTACTTACTCTGGTGAGATGCATCAGAGATCGTTACATCATTGTAAGAAGAATCACTGCTTACAATTACAAACAGATGGTGACTTTCTCGTGAAATCTAAAAAGCGTTGACAATAACGGCCTAGAGTTTTCCAAAGTACCAACGATGGTGAGTTTCTATGACAGAAGATTCTCTGCCAACGGTAAGGTCATAAAAATACTGTTCATGCTTATGTTTCAGCCAGATCCTTTGTAAGCGGCGATTAGTTCTTTCACAACTCGTTCTTTACGATTGAAATTTCGAGTATTACCTTGCTTACCTGTATAGAAAATCTTTTTGAGTGAATAAACATTAAATGCGTTGCACAACCAAAATACTTTTAGACCGTATTTAGTAGACTTCGTTGGCATGTACATCGTTCTTCCTAGAAAAGAAACAAGCTGTTCGTCGATGATTAAGTGCTCCGTTGGTCTATACATCGCCACTAGGTTTTCATTCAGCATGTTAGAAATATCAGAAAATGGTGCAGCTTTATAAAATGTAAAAGCGTTGCACGTTATAGCGGATATGAGTTTTTCTTCCACATTTCATCTATGTATGCGGTCTGTGTTTAAGTTATTTGCACCAGTACCTAATAAAATTCCAAAAAAAAGGTACATTTCAGTTACCGTAACTTTCTTCCATACAAGCGGCTCGTTCTGCGGACGCTAGCTATCTTAATCTTGATACTTGGCTTCCGCTTTTTTTATTTGTGCACTAAACGATAATGTCAACCATTTCCAACGTCATGAATTTTTGGAATGTACCAGAGAACATTTCCATACTTTTATGTGATCCAGCTCTTTGCCTAACAATATTTCTAGGCGGAGTTTGCTGCCTGAAAAAAAAGAATATCTTTCGGTTTATTTGATATCAAAACATCAGATTTGGAAGCCAATACACTGCTACTTGAGTCACGGCCACCCGTGATTTAGCATTTGATGATCGGGAGACTCCCAGGTCCCCTTGTGTATATTGAGATGTGGAAACAGTTTGCTTGCTATAGTGATATTTCGTCTCGCCCCAAAGATAATAAGCCTAGGTTCGTTGCTAGATGTGGTGTAGTCTAGGTTATGCTTACCAAATTCTCCACCAAATTGCTACATATGTCTTGTCGAGAAGCTTGTAGAAACGTTATTTGGTGGCGTCATCCATGTCTTACATAGCATCATAGCTGCATATTAGGCTTCTGTTACCATTTTTAGCTTTGATGAGACTCCAATTATAAGACACTTGCTTCTTGTCTAAATCTACCGCATATGGCAAATCCGCATCCGAATTAGCGCTGTTTTTTCCCCTATAGCAATCACCATAACACATATCACAGTTTTTCATGCTCCTTATATCAGGTCCATTCATCCATCCGCACATTTTGGATGGCGATGATATCTGCGTGTTGCACGTTGCCTGTTATTTGTCTGAACTTTGCAGGTGTAGATCTGAAAGTCGTTGTCCTTTAAACATTTGAAAAGGTTGTCAACAGTGAGTCAATTATTATCCGATGTCATTTGTTGATTCGTCACACTTTTTTAATTTCTTCTGTGTCGGTTTGTGAGCCCTATGACAGAACAGACCAGTATAATTCTACTGTCCGAATATGACAGTAGAAGTTTCCCAGTTTCCACTGGGAGGTAAAACAAGCACTTCGCTACCAACTTGATTGTTGCGCTGCTGGACCAATTCAAGTTATGGGTAGTCCAATCCATGAAATATTGTCAATGGATCTGCGGGCCTAAGTGTCCGTGTTCTGAGAGAGAACTTCGCAGGATTTTCCTTCAAATTTTCGCTGAATCGGTCAAAAAATTTAGCATGGTATTCGTTTTTTATGTCTTTTGCCATAAATTGTCTAAATTTTCCAATCTATTTCCAATTATTTCCAGGTGATGATGTGCCATACCCGTATCAGATCAAGTCTTCTCGAAACAAATCCATATTCCCGTCAATATATGGATTTTTAAACAAATTGTTGCATACTCTACAGCATGTTAAAAATGTGTTTTTTTCCAAAATGGTTGAGGCTTATGATGGTTTAAAGATTTGCTAAAATATTGTACGAGTACAATATATAAATTAAACCAACAAGAGGTGTCATTTTAGTAAGCAACAGCAACAGCAACATTTTGAAGAAAATAGATGGGATTTTTATTTTATTCTAAAGTACAAACTTTGAAGTAAGTAATGAAAGAGAAAACATGCAAAATATTTCCCTCGGCTTTACGTACAAATAGTCATTCTTTTGATAAAAATTTTCATCAGTTTTTCGTATAATTGCGGCTGTAATTTGGGATTACCAGCTCTGATATATCCTGTTAGCATTGGCGTAGACTTTATCCTTAACATATCGCTAATGGAAAAAGTGTATGGTGTTAAATTGCATGATATCAGTGGCCAATTGAAGTCTTCATTTCGAGAAATCGATGCAAATTTGTTGCACCAAGGTCAAATTCCTGCGATCGTCTTGAAATAGGCATACCTGGATTTTTAGTCACGCTTCTGCGGGGATATTTTCAGCTGATCTTGCCAAACGAACACGAGTTAGAATCTTCATATTATTCATCTGTCCAAGACGTTCGAAATCATCGAATAAATTCACTATACTATACATAGTTGGGTAAGAAAGCACTTGATGATGACCAAAAGCAGCACGAACTTTACGAAATGTTTCCGCGGTATTTTTACCCGTTTTTGTAGTAAATTTTCACTATAACATTCCAGTACGCGTGTATGTATTGATCCAGAGTTACTATCCTCCTAGTTATTACTTATAAAAAGTCATAGCCATGATAGTTAAATGTTGACAATTCAAAAATGGTGTGAAATTTAAAATGAAATCTCTTGCTCGATAATCCAATGATATGCAGCAGGTTTTTCGAATTTCCGTAAGGATGTCGAGAAAAGGAGAAGAAGGCCTTCATTCTTCAACCAAGGGTTATGAAAGCCAATATACCATATTTCAGTATGGACTTTAATCATGCATAGTATCGTAGCTTTGTATTAGTTAAGAGTGGCTGACGTAGACGTATGCAGATACTCTTCCATTGGAAGACGTATATTTCCCACTTACTTACTCTGGTGAGATGCATCAGAGATCGTTACATCATTGTAAGAAGAATCACTGCTTACAATTACAAACAGATGGTGACTTTCTCGTGAAATCTAAAAAGCGTTGACAATAACGGCCTAGAGTTTTCCAAAGTACCAACGATGGTGAGTTTCTATGACAGAAGATTCTCTGCCAACGGTAAGGTCATAAAAATACTGTTCATGCTTATGTTTCAGCCAGATCCTTTGTAAGCGGCGATTAGTTCTTTCACAACTCGTTCTTTACGATTGAAATTTCGAGTATTACCTTGCTTACCTGTATAGAAAATCTTTTTGAGTGAATAAACATTAAATGCGTTGCACAACCAAAATACTTTTAGACCGTATTTAGTAGACTTCGTTGGCATGTACATCGTTCTTCCTAGAAAAGAAACAAGCTGTTCGTCGATGATTAAGTGCTCCGTTGGTCTATACATCGCCACTAGGTTTTCATTCAGCATGTTAGAAATATCAGAAAATGGTGCAGCTTTATAAAATGTAAAAGCGTTGCACGTTATAGCGGATATGAGTTTTTCTTCCACATTTCATCTATGTATGCGGTCTGTGTTTAAGTTATTTGCACCAGTACCTAATAAAATTCCAAAAAAAAGGTACATTTCAGTTACCGTAACTTTCTTCCATACAAGCGGCTCGTTCTGCGGACGCTAGCTATCTTAATCTTGATACTTGGCTTCCGCTTTTTTTATTTGTGCACTAAACGATAATGTCAACCATTTCCAACGTCATGAATTTTTGGAATGTACCAGAGAACATTTCCATACTTTTATGTGATCCAGCTCTTTGCCTAACAATATTTCTAGGCGGAGTTTGCTGCCTGAAAAAAAAGAATATCTTTCGGTTTATTTGATATCAAAACATCAGATTTGGAAGCCAATACACTGCTACTTGAGTCACGGCCACCCGTGATTTAGCATTTGATGATCGGGAGACTCCCAGGTCCCCTTGTGTATATTGAGATGTGGAAACAGTTTGCTTGCTATAGTGATATTTCGTCTCGCCCCAAAGATAATAAGCCTAGGTTCGTTGCTAGATGTGGTGTAGTCTAGGTTATGCTTACCAAATTCTCCACCAAATTGCTACATATGTCTTGTCGAGAAGCTTGTAGAAACGTTATTTGGTGGCGTCATCCATGTCTTACATAGCATCATAGCTGCATATTAGGCTTCTGTTACCATTTTTAGCTTTGATGAGACTCCAATTATAAGACACTTGCTTCTTGTCTAAATCTACCGCATATGGCAAATCCGCATCCGAATTAGCGCTGTTTTTTCCCCTATAGCAATCACCATAACACATATCACAGTTTTTCATGCTCCTTATATCAGGTCCATTCATCCATCCGCACATTTTGGATGGCGATGATATCTGCGTGTTGCACGTTGCCTGTTATTTGTCTGAACTTTGCAGGTGTAGATCTGAAAGTCGTTGTCCTTTAAACATTTGAAAAGGTTGTCAACAGTGAGTCAATTATTATCCGATGTCATTTGTTGATTCGTCACACTTTTTTAATTTCTTCTGTGTCGGTTTGTGAGCCCTATGACAGAACAGACCAGTATAATTCTACTGTCCGAATATGACAGTAGAAGTTTCCCAGTTTCCACTGGGAGGTAAAACAAGCACTTCGCTACCAACTTGATTGTTGCGCTGCTGGACCAATTCAAGTTATGGGTAGTCCAATCCATGAAATATTGTCAATGGATCTGCGGGCCTAAGTGTCCGTGTTCTGAGAGAGAACTTCGCAGGATTTTCCTTCAAATTTTCGCTGAATCGGTCAAAAAATTTAGCATGGTATTCGTTTTTTATGTCTTTTGCCATAAATTGTCTAAATTTTCCAATCTATTTCCAATTATTTCCAGGTGATGATGTGCCATACCCGTATCAGATCAAGTCTTCTCGAAACAAATCCATATTCCCGTCAATATATGGATTTTTAAACAAATTGTTGCATACTCTACAGCATGTTAAAAATGTGTTTTTTTCCAAAATGGTTGAGGCTTATGATGGTTTAAAGATTTGCTAAAATATTGTACGAGTACAATATATAAATTAAACCAACAAGAGGTGTCATTTTAGTAAGCAACAGCAACAGCAACATTTTGAAGAAAATAGATGGGATTTTTATTTTATTCTAAAGTACAAACTTTGAAGTAAGTAATGAAAGAGAAAACATGCAAAATATTTCCCTCGGCTTTACGTACAAATAGTCATTCTTTTGATAAAAATTTTCATCAGTTTTTCGTATAATTGCGGCTGTAATTTGGGATTACCAGCTCTGATATATCCTGTTAGCATTGGCGTAGACTTTATCCTTAACATATCGCTAATGGAAAAAGTGTATGGTGTTAAATTGCATGATATCAGTGGCCAATTGAAGTCTTCATTTCGAGAAATCGATGCAAATTTGTTGCACCAAGGTCAAATTCCTGCGATCGTCTTGAAATAGGCATACCTGGATTTTTAGTCACGCTTCTGCGGGGATATTTTCAGCTGATCTTGCCAAACGAACACGAGTTAGAATCTTCATATTATTCATCTGTCCAAGACGTTCGAAATCATCGAATAAATTCACTATACTATACATAGTTGGGTAAGAAAGCACTTGATGATGACCAAAAGCAGCACGAACTTTACGAAATGTTTCCGCGGTATTTTTACCCGTTTTTGTAGTAAATTTTCACTATAACATTCCAGTACGCGTGTATGTATTGATCCAGAGTTACTATCCTCCTAGTTATTACTTATAAAAAGTCATAGCCATGATAGTTAAATGTTGACAATTCAAAAATGTGAATTGAAATTTAAAATGAAATCTCTTGCTCGATAATCCAATGATATGCAGCAGGTTTTTCGAATTTCCGTAAGGATGTCGAGAAAAGGAGAAGAAGGCCTTCATTCTTCAACCAAGGGTTATGAAAGCCAATATACCATATTTCAGTATGGACTTTAATCATGCATAGTATCGTAGCTTTGTATTAGTTAAGAGTGGCTGACGTAGACGTATGCAGATACTCTTCCATTGGAAGACGTATATTTCCCACTTACTTACTCTTTTATGTATCTAGGCCTTTGAATGTCACCATTGATGGCCATGGTGCCATGATCATGATGTCACCATCACCATTTTCCAATATACACGTGTCTTACTACTGTCATGCAGAAGAACCACATCTTCTGTCTTAAGCTGCATTGATGTCTTTGGGTCGGAAAATTGAAAATATATGAGTTGCTGCAGGTATACAATTCGCCACCTTTTCGCCAGTTGAGTGATGTATTTCATACTATGCTGCCACAGTTCCCTCAGATTCGAAATATCAATCTCTGCAGATCGGCTTTGATTTACAGGTTGGTGACACATCTGCAGGAATTTCGCTGGTGTAAGTGGCGTCAACTCTAAAGGATTCTCGGAAATGTATGTCAGCAATGTACCTATTTTATATAGTCAATAAAGCTCCACTTCACTTCCTTCTTCACCATAAAGTCTGGCAGCTCTTCCGTCTCAAATATATGTTTTACGTTTCTCTGTTTCTATGATGCTCGGTGGAAAGATTTTGCATTCTCGGAGTATATTGTAGATGGTTTGCCACGCCTCAAAGCCATGATATACCTTTCCGTCGAAACGCTCAGATCGGACAGCTCGAATTGCTGCACATGTGAAGAGAAGTAAATATGCCTTACGTATCGTTCCATCGTTAGCTTCGTTGAACAGAGGACCAGCGAAGTCGATCCTAACATTCTCGAAAGACTTGGGCAATGTAATTCGGTTGAGCGTAAAAAGTGCAAATTGCTGGGAAGCAGGCTGACCGAACAACTTTTTACATATGAGACAGTTTTGAACCGCTTCCATACCCCTTGATAGCCCAAAAACGCTCTCTCATCTTGGCTAGAATAGTGTTGACTCCTCCATGTAACGTTGTATGATGATATTTATCAACAATAAACGTCGTTGTATGATGACTAGTATTGGAGATCGTAATTTCAACAGGTAAAGACTGTTATCGTCCAGGAAAGGGCTAAGTTATCGGATATTAGATGAGCGTTCTAGAGCGCCATTCTGCTATATATTCATAAGAAAAAACTGTTCGGTGTACATACCTTAGCCAGTAACGATCGGCATTCTCCAACTACCCCTTTTTCAGGAACCTCTTAAAAGGTTGATTCCTTCTGCAGTGCTGAACAAACCGCTAAACCCAGCTAGTCACCCTCAGCAACTTAAACCAAGTGCTAAAATTGTCGCAGCTCATGACGGTCTCCATTGGTTCCTTCTGCTTATGTTGTGGCAATGTCCTTGAGATCCTTGCCCTTCAATTAGCAGACTCATTTGGAACTTTATATCTTCAGGATGGTATTCACTCCCACGCAACATTTAGCCAACTCGGCCTTCGTGTCCATAACAATGACGACTGCAGCTTGTTTACAGTTATTCCTCTACTTATTAAATCAGCCCGGTTGTCTTTTCTTGAACAAACCTCAATCAGCAACTGCATATACTGTGTCCATCTCTGCGAGTATTGAACCAGTCTATAGCTGAGAATTTGAGTGCGTGTTTGAGATACGCACTTAATCCGCAGCGATCAAAGTCACTGTGAGCTCCAATTTGGGGAGAATTATTTCCTCAATCCCTCTCAACTTGATAGTGCTACTGGGTTTTTGGAGCCCAAAAGTAAAACTGTTTCATCTCGTTCTGAATCAATAGCTCGCAAATATGCAACAGCACCGTAAGCTTTCAGGCTGGTATCTGCAAAAATGTGACACTGGACCTCGATAATTGATGTTAGTGCTAAAATTGACCCGGGTATGGTCATCTCCTTTAGCTGCAATATAAGGTATTTCTGATGCAGTCTTTCCTCCACTCGCACATTAAATTGTCTGGCAAACTATTGTCCTTTTCCAGAGCAATTATTCCCAACAGATCGTAAATACAAAATATTTTGCTTGCTTCATCTAGACAAATTAAGCTCGATGAAATCCTGTACCGATTGTAAGGGCAGAAAAACTCGTCGCTATAGACCATCCACACAAGGCCCAAAACTTTTTTCTGATGTGACTGCACTTCGAACATCAGAACTATTTGAGTGCATTAGCACCTCCTGAATCACAAGTGGATTTTCGGTGCCCCAGATGTCGCAATTTAGCTTATTAACGTAGACGCCAATGTGGGAATGAGCCTTATACGAAAACACGATTTTCTAGCAAAAATCAATGTCAGCATATATGCTTTCCAGGATCCAAACCGTAAAACATACAGCGGCGCTGCTAGTGATAGGCCGGCTTCAGTTCTTGCGTTAATTGGACCTTGTACGTATGAAGAGGCAAATCTTTCATCAAAATTCGGTGCAGTGTGGCTATGGAGAGAACAAGTTTCTCAGAACCGTGATGAAAGGAAATATTTGGATCATTTTCGATACTTTCCTTTATTGCGGCATTATTTTCAATTGAACGTCCAGTGCAAACACATTTTGGCGTCTTCACATCTTGTACTGAGCCCGTCTCCTAGCCGTCTCCTTCAACTGCTGCGTCATGTTATGAGAACCAACCGAGAGTGAGCAGTCTGCATGGTGTAGAATTTCAAGTCCATGCTTTTCTTTGCCGCTGACTGTCAATGATGATGTTAATATTTGTTAACAGATAGTTTTCTTCAATAAATTGATTGCGAAGCGCGTTGTGTGGCAATTTGTGAATTTTTGTCTAAACCACAGCTCTTCCGCATTATTGCCTCTCAATAGGGGAACCAAAAATGCAGGAAACATGGATCTATAGCACTTTCCCCTATCATTCATTTTGAATATTGTAATAGAGAGGCAAATGATTACACCAGCCCATGAAGCCCCCCGAACAATGATTTTCTATGGATGAAACAGTGACGTTTCAATAGTGGGTTGCGGATTACTTTCATTCCAAATGTGAAAATTTTGCTTGTAGATGTAACAATTTAGACAAAGATGAAAAAAATTCTGTGGTGAAACAGATTTTAGACTTATGTACAATATCTAATATCTAAGCTCATACATCAAGATCTTTCCGCAAAATATTTCATAAAGTGGAAAGATACATCTCCAGTTTGTAAACACCATGGAAATCGACACATTCGGGTCCTCATAAGTACGCACCATATGGCTGATGAGCATTATCGATCAGAGTATACGTGGTGTTTAAATAATCCATGGTCATTTGGATTACTTTCTCAGATGGACGATTATGTCGAACGTAAGATAGACGCGGTGCACGGTTAATTTTTGGAACTAAATCAAGGTTTCGAAAAAAAATTTGCACGATTTTTAATCTTCTCCTGGCGTAAGTCTATTAATGTTAAAATCGTAAGGTACAGTGAGCACAGGACAGCTGTCATGTTGAGCTCCACTTACTGACTTATAGGGTACGCAACTAAGTTATCGCTGTTTTTTTTTTATGAAAATGCAACTTTATTGTGAAAAAAGCTTGAATACCGTTACGGTAAAAGTGTTTATCTTTTGAGGCTATTCACGAATCAATCTATTTTTGGATGTCTTCATATGAGTGAAGCTGCTGATCAGCCAGACCATGTGCCATCGAACGGAACAAGGAATAATCGGATGGCGCAATATCTCGGGAATATGTGGGGTTGCATTAGAACCTCCCATTTGAGGTAGGTTCTTAGGGGTTTGGCAACGTAAGGCCGAGCGTTGTCATTTTATGCCTCTGCTCGTATTGTAGACGTTTTTCGCATAACTTTCGCAGCGTAAATATTTGGCCAAGCCGACGGCGTAAAAGTATGACCAATCAGTCCCCATGACTTTCTTTTCTCTGAGTTGCTGTAATGAATCCATTTTTCATCATCCATTAAGGCACGATGGAGAAAACTCTTCCTTTTTTACAGCTGAAGCAGTTGTTCACCTTTAAAAAAACGACACTTAACGTCCCTTGGCTTAAAATTGTAAGGAACCCAAGTTCCTTGTTTTTAAATCATTCCCATCGCATGCAATCGCTTGGAAATAGCTTGGCGAGTAACTCCAAATGCTGAAGAAAACTCTTCTTACGTTTGGCACAGATCCTCATTGAACAATGCCTCCAAATTAGTGTTTTCGAAGGATTTTACCCTTCCTTCACGCGGACGGTCGTCAACTTATAAATCAAAGCACGTTGTTACACTAAGAGCAGCAACTTTTTGGAGCTCTCAATGCACTTCAGCCGATGTTTTCTACACTTTTCCTACACTTCCCGCAAATGAAGATTATTTGCCACAAAATCAGACATCTTAACATAACCAAAAGTATATGACGCCAAAAAAAAATAAATCACTGTGTTAAAACGGTTTGTTCACCATATTTCTAATCTTTTTTCATGGGGTTTTGGATATGTCAAAATCGACCAGCACTTACTGCTGGAGCCTAAGAAGGCGGGCTAAGGAGAAATTAGTTGTGCACCTAATATATTGCGTCAAATCAAGGCCTCAGTGTACATGCTTCTCCAGTTAGCGTGGTATTTTGCCAGCTGCCACCAGTATAGCTGAGGTCACTCTCACTTGTATGGCGCCTCCTAATATGAAATTATTCTCTACTGCGATGTCCCTCTCCCACCGGGACGCTGCGCGCTGGTGGCCATGTACTCAAGATGACCGCTCCAGATTAAGTCGGCATCAGCATACAACCTGCACAGTTCGCTGTTAAAATGTCTCTTACATTCTCTATTGATACAAACGGGACCAAAGTTTACCCGAAAAACTTTTTCTCGAGGCAGCTAAGAGAATTTTCCTCAGTGCCCAAACATCAGGACTGGGGTGATCAGTATCTTGTATAAAGTCTCTCTGGTTGCTAGAGTAAGCGCTTGACTACTCAATTACCTTCTAAGTCCAAAAAAGGAGCGATTAGTAAGAATGATTCTTCGCACAATTTCCGTGCTTGTATCATTATCCGAGTTGATACCGGAGAAGAGGAAGATAAATTCCTTTACTACCTCAAAGTTGTAGATGCCTATCGTGAAGATACGTACTCATAAATGCTGTATGTCCCTCTTTGTTGACAGCATATACTTTTCATTTTCTTCATTGACTGTTTCAATATTTGCAAATGCCGTATCGATAGCTCACTGTGTTCTTCCCATTATGTCTTCAAATCGTCTCGATATGCGAATAACTCAACATGCTGACTCTGGAATTGACTTGCGAGTTTCACACAATTTTTTAAAAAATTATTTATAATGGGTCATGGCAATAGGTTTCATAGAATGTGGACTATGTTTCCAAGTTTATATGCCGTATATCGCTTGGTAAAAACTGATGGCTTTCCATTCTTCCTTCGAAAACTATAATTTTTACATTTTTCAGTGCATACCGTAGGTTCACACTGAAGGAGAAATGAGTCTTTGCTGATGTGTTCTGTTATTATTATGGAAGCAGGTCCACTTGGCCAATTTTTTTTTAATCTGAAGGCTGCTCTGATATAAATAATAATTTAATTTTGTAATTTGTTATAACCTTTGTTATAGTTTTTAATTGAATAAATCTTTCCCTGGTTTGGGTTTCATTTTTAAAATCTATTTTTAAATATAAAATATTGTTTATATATAAAAATATCAATATTTAACATATCACTTAAATAAGAATCCATAGTCATTTTTTATCATCTAATTATCCATTATTTCTTAGTCCTATAAGATTTAAAAAAAAAAAATTCTGTAAATAAAATAAATAAAAAATAATTGTTGAAGGCTTGACTAAGACTGTTTTTATAGTTTAGATATTTGAAATAACGAAAAAAAATAACAATTCTCAATCTCAAATAATCCCAATAGATATGTTACTATTCCTAGAAATTGTAGAATAAAAACCTTTTAAAATATTTAGATATTTCCTTAAAAATTGTTCATGCATTAAAATCAAGCAAAAACAAATAAAACAAAATTGAAAAAAGAAAAATAAAAATAAAAAATTCTAAATTGGCCCCAAGGTAACGTGTAAAAAAATCGAATGCAATTAAATGCCCAAGCGAAATTCTGACCACTTTTAGGTTGTGTACTATGTAAATAAAATTAGTAAAAAAAAACAAAGAAATACATATAAAAATTATTTAAGCTGTAAAGTAAAATTAACATAAAAAAAACCAAAAAAAAAAATTAAAGGAATTTCTAAAATAAGAAGAAAACAATTGATATATTAAATGAGCACAAAAAATGTATCCTACTCTTTATCAGAGCGAATAGAAATTCGATTTGTTGAGTTTTACATCTAAAAAAACGAATGAACACATTTTTAATTTCATCTTCTTGTTAACTTTTAGTTGAAAACTTTCTCCTAATCACGCAATAATTGGTAAAAGAAAAATCCTAAGAAATATGGTATAATGTCCGTTGCAATTAATTAATTGATAAATGAAAAGCAAAAACAAAAAACAAAAAAAAAATAAAAAATACAAAGTAAATGATAAAAAAGAGAAAAATAATTCTAATTAATTGTACGACAGCAGAACAATCATGTGAGTGCAGATGTAAGCAAATAAATTAAAAATAAATTGAATAACTATATAAAAAAAAAGAAAAAATAAATTATTAAAGCTAAAACCAGGAAAATACAAATATTTAAGTGTCTATTATAAAAAAAAAAAACAAGAAAACAAATAGTAGAGATATCAAATAAATGGATGTAAACTATTTTCTCAGCCTTCGTTCCGAACGTTTCATTCCTGTGCAAACATTAACTAAACTTAAACAAACTAAACTTCAGATTTTAACTTTTAAACAGAGAAATATAAGAAAGCCATATCAATTAAGCAGATTTTTTTTATTTATTATTTTCAATTTTCTTATAAAGATATTTTCTTGTATAAATACGTTTTTATGGAGATAAACTCTTTTGATTTAATCAATCTGTTTATGTTAGTTTATGTGATTTTTTTTTTTTTTTAAATTTTTGTTAAAAGGTTTAAGAAAGCATATTTCATTTTTAGAGATATAAGCAATCTTAATTATAGGGATTACGAGTATATAGAAACAAAAGAAATGAAGAATTTAGAAAATATATTAAAGAATTTTATTAAAAAAAAAAGATGTTCTCTTTTCATTGGGAGGAAGTTATTTTTGAACCTAACACGTTGGTGGAAAACCTTCAAAATAAAAAAATTCTAACACTTTTATTTCATTACCCTATTTTTGGTAGGCCAAGTTTTAAAATACTCAAAGATCTTCAACTCTTCATAGTATATACTAAAATGACCTATTGATGGAAAAAGGATATGTATCCATAATAAAAACAGACATTCGATATTATGACGGATGAACCCTTAATAGGTCAACGGCAGCGCTCATAATCCGAAGTGGGTTACTGGCATTGAAATATCCGACCTGCTGCCTTAAGGTCAAAACTAGAGCCTTGCCCTCCAGGTTTGGGGATTGTGAAGTTAGGATAATTTCCAGATCATGTCAAAAAGAACTTAGTTATGTGAGAGATACAACCAACCTAAAATAATGAATCTCTTCAAATGGCACCTGGACCTGGATTTGAGAATATGTACCTGATATTAACGAACACTGTTCACCACAGGTGCTACACAAAAACGTTTATTAATCCGGAGACTCCCAAGTATCTTTGTGGTTGTCAAGATATTAGAAATGTTTGCATGTTATGAGGATGTTGCACATATATCAGTTTTTATTGGTGATATTGTAGAGCATATGTACAAGAGCAAAATTTGATAGTGATAAAGTCACTATTCATTCTTGACTTTGCCTTCCTTATAAGACAGTAACACCTTCTATGAAGTCCCTAGTACTCCATTTGAGTGTTGTGAATGGACATGTTTAGCCAGAAAACGATCCCTCATATCACCCGTTTCTTGTTGGAACGCAAATCTGCAGAGACTGGAATCTTTACGGGTTGAACAAATATAATAAATAAAGCTATTTTGGCTCTCGATGAGTGCATTGCATGACCCGCATTTGCAGAAGATCCAAAAAGTCCTGAAAATAAGAAAATCAAAGAGACTGAGTCGAAAACGTGCTTGAGCCCCATTTTCCAGGGAACATTATCAGAACCAGCTCATAACAGCTCCTTTTAACTGTGTAACCCAACACGCCATTGCAAGACATGGGCCCTTGAATCTAAATGGCTACGATAGGGTCAATTATATCCTATGCGTCGGCTATATGGTGGAACAGGCTGTCACGAAAATATCTGATTGCTGCTTTTACCAGACTACAAAAAATGGCCTGTGTCACCTGCATGATGGCTTTTTTTAGCACGCCTGGCTCTGCTCTGGACGCACTGATGTATCATTCCCCACGATATTCATATCATGGGCTGCACTTTCAAAGCCATATTTGGTTTAAAGAGAAGTGGTCTTTGGTACAACATGATGCATTTTAGTGATCATTTTTATAATTGTCGTCTCATGGACATTCATCGGATGTAACGATACGAGAACTGCTGTTGCTGAATGAATTTAAAATCACCTTTAACACAGCCCAGGAATGATTTCGGCTGCAATTTGTTCCAGAAAAGGAATGTAGTCGGCTAGGGTGAGGCACCCATGCTATTCTAAAGATTTATGTAATCCTAATTATATCTGATTAAATTGTAAGGAATCGAAAAAGAAATCGTAGTATTTGCATCTATAGCGACAGCCAAATTGACCGCAAAGCCTTTTTGGGTTCTTTTACGACTTCTACGCTAATTAGATAATGAAGGACTTCACCAAACGGTGTCTGAGGGCTTAATTTACTGAGTCTTGTCTGGATCCCAAGACACAATGGGATCATGGAAAATGATAACGCCGATAAGTCGATACCCAGAGGAAGTTTTTCAGGACCCAAACCTACGTTAAGTGAGCCTCCCTCTTCCATTAACAGTTTGGTTTCATATGAGCACAACTGCATATGGAAGGGTTCTTCATGTTTCCGGCAAACCGAACGAATACTTCCCGGTGACCCTATGTGGTAAGTGGCTTTTCTGCTTTCCGTCAGTAAGAGGGACTTATAGTTGCTTACATGACAAGGGATTGTCTTCGAAAGATTGTACTCTATAAAGAGTACACGGATTAGTTCTTTGTCTGATCAATCTAAAGTCGTAATCCTTGTACAGTGGTCAATATTGAAGATATCTTTACCGATTGCGTTGCCTTTCTTATGAATATCTTGTACAATTTGTAAATGGTATGTATGTAATGTTTTGGGTCTATAACTTAATTCGGTTTGCTAAGAGATGGCGTAACTTGTATTATTTCATTAGAACATGCGTTGGAAAGCTACTGTCATTGTACGTCATTTCAGTATATGTCATTCATTTGAAGCGTAAGCAACAATAAGTTTTTTTTCCCTCAAATATTTCGAACTTTGTGCCTGAAAAAGTGTTCTTCTTTACTTTAATATGAAGAAAACTGCTGCCGAAAGTCATCGTATTTTGGTGGAAGTTTATGGTGAACATGCGCTAGCTGAGCGAACATGCTAAAATTGGGTTGCACGATTTAAAAGTGGTGATTTTGGCTTGGAAGACGATGAATGTCCTGGACAGCCAAAAAAGTTTGAAGATGAAGAACTGAAAGCATTACTCTATGAAGATTGTTGCCAAACACAAGAAGAGCTCGCAGAATCTTTAAGTGTCACTCAAGCAGCCATTTCAAAACGTTTAAAAGTAGCTGGATATATTCAAAAGCAAGAAAATTGGGTACCACATGAACTCAAGCAGATAGACGTTGAAAAGCGGCTTTGCATGTCCGAAATGCTGCTGGAACGCCACAAACGGAAGTCATTTTTGCATCGAATTGTGATGAAAATGGATCCATTACGGCAACCCCAAGTGCAAAAAATCATATGTGAAACCCGGCCAACCAGCCAAATCAACGGCAAAGCCGAATATCCATGGCGCGAAGGTAATGCTCTGTATTTGTTGAGATCAGATGGGTGTGCTGTACTACTACAACCGTGTAAAACCATCAATGGACAACGCTACCGAACACAATTAATCCGTTTGAAGAGAGCAGTAGCCGAAAACGCCCGGAATATGCGACCAGACACGAGGCAATAATTTTCCATCATGACAATGCTCGGCCCCACGTTGCTATTCCGGTTAAGAACTATTTGGAAAACAGTGGATGGGAAGTCTAACCCCACCCGCCTTATAGCCCAGACCTTGCCCCTTCTGACTACCATTTGTTCCGGTCGATGCAGAACGCCCTCACTGAAATACGTTTCACATCAGAGCAGAATATTAAAAATTGGCGCAGTTCTTTTTTAATGGGATCCGCAAATTGCCAGAAAGATGGGAAAAAGTCATAGCTTCAGATGGGCAATACTTTGAATAATACTATTGTATATATTTTTCTTAAATAAACGCTCAATTTTTGAAAAAAAAACCGCACGGATTAAAATATATACCCAATATTTAACTATGTAATATATGTTTTGGATTTGGCTCATGTGTTTTTTGTGTATACAGGCTATAATTTAGCATTACGGGAATTGTAAGACAATATGCATTTCTCTTTTGTTTAAAAAGCATTTTAATATGTTTCTTAGTGTTTCTAAGCAGTAAAATTTATTTTGTTTTGTGGAGTTGTAAATATTGATGTGTGTAGTAAAGTATTCTGCCGCCACAAAGAGCCCTTTCGTAAAATATTGTGTTATGTTTGCTGGTACATACCATATTTGGAAACTATTTTTTTGTGTTAATTTGCTTTAAATGTAAATGTTAATAGAAAAGAGTTGTATAACATTATGCAAAGCTCAAAAGTGACAACATTTGATGATAAGCTCGATTTCATGCAACAAGAAATTTTAAGTCCCTATACAGAAAATGAAAAGACTATAGCCTGGTACAGAGGTTAGCCGAGGTTGTCCTCTGAGATTTTTTGTGGAATTAAGTTGCAGAAGAAGTTGCTTATGGCTACGCAAATGAAGTTGCGTGTGACGGGCAATGTTGATGCATCAAAAATAGTTAAAAATCTTATAAAAAGCCCTCAAAGAGCTAAAAAATATGTCACGGCCATCAATACGAGTACGGAAAACCAACCATGTCAGCTATCACCTTTATGTGATCTGTTAAAGTTTACAGAAGCAGGACTTATGTTACAAAAGCCCAGTATGAGATTGTTAGAGAAACTAACAAAAACTTCTTTCATTGCTGTACTCTACTACAAAAGGTTAAAAAAGAATGCTACCCAGAAATACATTCCATAACTGAGACATGTGCTGAAGTGCAAGTGCAAAAGCTGATGGATCACACGGTCTTATCATAAATCTTCGTAAAGCTGTAGGTATTTTAAGTGATGAAGAAAAAAAAACATTAATTTTAATAAGTGGGGTTTTGACGGATCCCATTAGAGCCAATATACTAGGTGAAGTGAAAAGTAACTGTTTTGACGTCCAGAATGCCCTCCAATTTAAAAAAAGGTTATGGTGTCTAGGCAGACACGCCAAATTTCAGTGCGATACTGTCTTTAGTTTTGTTTTGACAGCTGATTGTTGTTGACGTGTTTCGCATTATGTTGAGTATGGACAAAAACGAATTTTGTTCTCTCATAAAACATTATTTTTTGAGAGGCAAGACGGCAAAAGAAACAAAAGAAAAGTTGAATAAATATAGCACATGCCGTTTTATACAATAGTAAAACACAAAATTTTTGCAAAATTCAACTTTGTTTATCAATATATTTGCCTTCGAGGGCGATACACTGATTGAAACGATTTTTCAATCTTTCGATACCAGTTCTGTAGTACGATTTCGGTTTAGCCTCAAAATAGGCCTCTGTTTCGGCGATTACTTCTTCATCGGTCTTAAATCTCTTTCCGGCGAGCATTCTTTTGAGGTCTTCGAACAGGAAATAGTCGCTGGGGGCCAAATCTGGAGAATACGGTGGGTGGGGAAGCAATTCGTAGCCGAATTCATTCAATTTTGCCATCGTTTTCATCGACTTGTGACACGGTGCATTGTCTTGATGAAACAGCACTTTCTTTTTCTTCAAATGCGGCCGTTTTTATGCGATTTCGTTCTTCAAACGCTTCAACAACGCAATGCAATAGTCGCTGTTGATAGGCTACCCCTTTTGGAGATAGTCGATGAAAATTATTCCATGTGTATCCCAAAATACGGATGCCATAACCGATGCCGACTGTTGAGTTTTTGGTCGTTTTGGACGAGGTTCGTCGCCTGCTCGCCACTCAGCTGACTGCCAACTTGACTCTGGTGATGAGGCCAAGTTTCATCCATTGTCACATACCGACGCAAAAATTTGGCTTTATTGCTGTTGAACAGCTTTAAACACCTCTCTGAATCATCAACACTTTGTTGTTTTTGGTCGACTGTGAGCAATCGCGGCACCCACTTTGAACAGAGCTTTCGCATGTCCAAATATTCGTGTATGATATATCCAACACGCTCTTTTGATATTTTCAGAGCCTCAGCTATCTCATGAACTTCACTTTACGGTCATTCGTAATCATTTTGTGGACTTTTATGATGTTTTCATCTGAAACAGCCTCTTTTGGACGTCCACTGTGTGCATCATCTTCGGTGCTTGTATGACCACTTTTAAATTTTTTAATCTACTTGCGAATGGTTCGTACGGCTGGTGCAGAGTCCGGGTAACACTTATCAAGCCATTTCTTTGCATCGGCTGCATTTTTTCCCATCAAAAAGCAATGATAAATCAACACACGAAATTGCTTTGAATCCCTTTTTTTCATAATAACAAAAGTTGCTTCACTCACAACGCTGTATCTCGAGAACTAATCGCCCGACAGCTGTTAAATTTATACACGTATCTTTTGAAGGTTGGTACTAACTAAAAATGGTGTGGATTTCCTCTCTTAGGAAAAATCCAACCCCGTCATCATCTCGTTATCGTCGAACAGTAAGAATTCGATTTATAAAAGAAACACACTAAATAATTAACGAAGAAATAGATTACGTAAAAGAACAAAAAGAAGAACTTTCTGCTACAGAAGTTGATGGTTTGAATATAAAACATAAA
Organism: Volucella inanis; assembly: GCA_907269105.1. Classification (NCBI taxonomy): domain Eukaryota; kingdom Metazoa; phylum Arthropoda; class Insecta; order Diptera; family Syrphidae; genus Volucella; species Volucella inanis. The sequence goes on from OU026153.1 coordinate 43,268,502, forward strand.
ATGTTATTCACCATGGTAGACGGTAAAGTATATAATGCCGCAACTCATACCAAATCAACAGTAAGATGCTACATATGTGAAGCACCATCCTCCGAGTTTAATAATTTAACAAAAGGGATACCATGCAAAAAAGAAAATTTAAACGTTGGTCTCTCCTTGCTTCATATCTGCATACGGTTTTTCGTGGGTATGCTACATGTAGCTTACAGGTTACCTGTGAAAAAGTGGAACATAAGATTAAAGAATGAAGAGAAACAAGTAGTGGAAAACAAGAAGAGAGATATTAAAACAGGACTTGATAAAAATTTGTTATATCCTCTAAAATTTGTTTTAGACACACTGTGTTCACATAAACATTGAAGAATTTGAAAGATATTGTCAAGAAACTACCAAATTGTATGTTTTTCTATATAAACTTTATCCTACGTCTCCAACAATGCATAAGGTTCTCGTTCATGGATCTGAAGTAGTCAAGAAAGCCATTCTTCCAATAGAACAACTTTCAGAGGAAGCTGCGGAAGCACGGAACAAACACATAAGGCTATTCCGATTGAGCTATTCAAGAAAGTTTTCTAGTGTTACCTGTAACACGGATGTATGAAAAAGGCTTCTTTTAACATCTGATCCATTAATAACAGGCATGAGACCTTACAAATGTAAAAATAAGCCATTATCAGCAGATGTAGATACTGGCTCTTTAATATTTGATAGTGATGAAAATAGTTCTGAAGATTAATAAAATTTTTCTTTCTTTTTAAAAAAATACTTATCTTGTTGTTTTTTTTTATTCAAACATGAAATTAGAAGCAAAATATTTTTGGCCATGTTTCAGACCCAACACGAAAGTTGTTCTGTACAAACGACAATACCTGAATGTGAAGTGCTTCTGCCTATGGCAACTGTAATTATTTTCAATACAAAAGGGCATTAACTCACCTTTCGCGCTTTTCTGGACCAAGGGTCACAGACAAGTTTTATTATTGAAAGAGCCGTTCAACTTCTCCAGCTTCCTCGTAGAAGAACTTTCGTCACCGTCATTGGATTGGCTGCTAACCAAACCACAAAAATTCGCCACTTCGTAACCATAACCATAACGTCAAAGATAGATCACCAGTGCAGTTAATGCTTTTGTATTATAACGTGTCGTTGGAAGATTACCTGCGAAATGATTCTCTATAGATGGTTGGTCTCATGTCAAACAATTTGGAGTTAGCTAATCCAAAGTTTTTTATTCCAAATCAAGTCGATTTACTTATTGGTTACAATGTTTACGATTCTCTTATTTTGTCAGGAACAAGACATCTCTCAGAAGCATTGCCTATTGCACAACTAACTACACTAGGGTGGATTATTTCGGGAAAATAAGTAACTCTACCCCACTCATCACCTTTTCTTCCATGCATTTATCGATAGAAACCAAAGAGATGCTAAATAAAATGTATGACTTAGAAGTTTGTTAACTTATGGTGTGACCAACATTTCAAAGAAACACACAAACGATTAGGAAATGGGCAGTATCTGGTTCGCCTCCCATTGAAGTCAATACATGACCCACAACGTCACGTCAGCGAGCATTTAATCGTTTCTTATCAATAGAGAGGTAGTGATGCCTTAGTCAAAACAGACAACGGGAAATCAGTAAATGACATTCTCTCTGTTTGATCATTCGCAAAACAATCTAACAGATGTGTTACTCCATTGGTGTTTCTATAAGGTGGTCATAGTCATCGATATCGGAAAAATGTATCGTTGCATTAAAGTTGACTAAGACGACGCACAATATCAACGGATTTTTTTGGCGTTCCTCACTTTCAGATAGGATTGAAGAATTCTTCTGTTATGTTGTCATGTTTGGTTTAGCCCCATCACCTTTCCTCGCTATCCGTATCCCTTCATCAGCTTCCCATTAGCAGTTGATCCAATAAAACGACAAATGTATGTTGACAATTTGCTGAGTGGCAGTCACACTGTGCAAGAAATGCAAATAATTCGATCACAGGTGGAAGGAATGCTTCGCAGCGGTGGATTTGAGTTACGGAAATGTTCGAGAAATCATCGTGACAAGCATTCCAAAAGAACACTGTGAGACCAAGGATTTGTTGAGCCTAGAGAGTAGTACATCAATAAAAACCCTGTGAATTTTCTGAAGTCAAAACAGGATAATTTTCAGTACCGATTCAACGTTGACTCCACGAATCCGCCAGCCACGAAGGGAACCACACTGGCTACTACTGCTTTTAACTTTTAACTTTGTTACCTTAAGTTAAAATGGGATGAACCCATCCCAAACGAGCACCAACGTTTATGGAAAACTTTCCTTCATGACTTAGAAAATATGCAGCATCTGCAAATTCCTCGATGGCTAAATACGAGAAGAGATCACAAATCGCTAGAACTTCACATATTTTGTGACGCATCGAAAATAGCATACTCAGCGTGTGCTTACATCAAAACCATAGATAATGCATCCATAAATGATTGTGATTTATTGTTGGCGAAATCAAAGGTGATACCATTACGCGCTGAGTTAACAATTCTTCGTGCAGAGATTCTTGCAGCCGTGTTAGCCGTTAAGCTGTTTAGGGAAAGGACACAATTTCTTCTAACAGAAATGAAAGACTTGGAAACTCATTTCTGGTCTGACTCGACGACGGTACTGTGGTGGATAAACGGAGATGCAGAGAAACATAAGGTATTTGTTGCCAATAGGATTCGTAAGATTCTGGAAAAATCACACCCAAATCAATGGCGCCACGTAAAGTCAAACGAAAATCTGCTAATTGCGATAGCCGAGAAATATCTGCAGTATGATTGGCCAATCACCGATTTTAATGGAAAGGGCCAGAACTCTTAAGATAAAGCACATCCATGTGGCCTTGTTTTCCAACCATTTCACCTCCAACCACATCGGCTGAAATGTTAGAGTTAAAAAAAAAATCTGTGCTCACGTAACATATGTACACTCGAATAGGGAAACTCTTACATTGTCAGACTTGTCGAAGTTGATCGAAGTCACATAATGGAGACAATTTATCTCGAACTTCATCTCGAACTGCAAGGTAAGGCAAACATCAATCCGAAGGGTTGAATCACTCATGGTATATTATAAAGTACAACAAGCTATTTTATCCATCGCAAGTTTAACTTAACATGAAAGTTTTTCGTCGGAGTTCAAGGAACTGGCTTTCAGTGGTTCTTTACCTGATAAAAGCAATCTACAACCACTTAAACCTTTCTTTGACTTCGAACATCCTTAAATACGGCTTTGGATCATCCATGTATTAATGAATGCAATGATGATCATCGATGCATCATTTGCTATAAAAGTAAACCAAAACTATTATCTCAAATGATGGGAAAATTATCCCAGCAAAGAATTCGTCCTGCTCGTGGATTTGAATTAATCGGCGTTGATTATGCCGGGCCATTTTGCATAACTCCGTGTGAAGGAAGAGGCATAACATCAAGGAAAGGTTACGTAGCATTATTTACAATATATGTCTCGTAACGAAATCAATCCACCTGGAGGTGGTCAGTGATTTGTCGTCGGAAGTCTTTTTGGTAGCTTTGAAGATATTTATCTGACGACGTGACTTCTGTAATAACATCTTTAGCGACTTCGGAATAAATTTTGTAGGACCAAACAAATTATTGCGACCAGTAAGCCATGCATACCGGAACTTCATCACAAGACATATAATTCCACCTATATGTGGAATTATATCTTTACCTAATTTCGGTGGATTGTGGGAGGCGGGTGTAAAGTCCGTGAAGACTCACTTGCGACGAATCATCAACAATCAAATATTTACGTATGAAGAGTTTTCCACCATCATGTGTCAGGTAGAATCCGGCCTTAATTCGAGACCACTGTGTCCACTTAATGATGATCCTGACAACCTTATCGCGTAACGCCCGCACAGTTTTTAATTGGTGATTCTCTTCTTTCCCACCCAGAACCAGAAATTGAAAAGATTTGCCTGAACAAAAGATTGCAAATATGTCAAAGCATTATGCAGCATCTTTGGCGCCGCTGGAGCGGTGAATATTTATCAAGACTACAGAATCGTCCAAAGGGGTGAAGAAAAAAATGCCAAATGTTCATAATAATCAGGTTGGACTTCTTAACGATGGACGACTTCCTCCCAACCAATGGTATCTGGAATGCATTGTCGATGTTTAACCTGATTCAGATAACTTGGTACGAGTTGTAACTGTGAAAACGGCTGATGGTAACTACGGCATCGGTGTCTCAAGGGCTCGGCTGATTTTCTATTTTCAACATGTACTCTCGTTTAAGGATTTCATCATAATCTATTCGCAATAGACAAGCCATCTCAACAGCATAGATTTGAACAAACACCGAGACGAAGTGGTGCTTTCCTTTCAACATGTCCTAGCCATTTGAGCCTAAAAAATCGAGTCCCTGTATAGCTCATAAAGTATATGATAGTTCGTTCCAATATCTTTCTCCCCAAATTCCATTTATACACACGTGACACTAAATCAGGTCTTTTCTTCTCGAAGCAACCAAGGTACTATCATGTGATTTTGAATAAATACAGACCTCTGCGTTATAAAGTAGGTCCTACACTGTTAACATCTTTTACAAAGCTCTTTTGGTTGTTCGGCAGTGGTTCCATCTGTTATAGTAAACTTATTTTTTTACAGTTTAGACATTCTATCCGCACTTTTAATTGGTTGGGTGGACATATATATTGTTGGACCTCATCCACATGGAATAGTTAACTTTTTTTATATCTAACGCACGCTCAAGTCATTTGTATGCACTTAATACATTAGCTGCCACGTCGTACGTTTTCGTACGACACCTAATACTTCCCCTGGGGCCATGTCGTATTTTATAGCAGTTTCAGTTTCTATGGCCTCTTGTGGACATTTGAGTGAGGTCCTAGGGTGAACTTGAAGGTAAAAATAAGCCGAACACTTTTGTTTTCCTTTATTTCAAAAATCATTCTCAGACACTTTAAAATTTCAAAATTCAAGATTTTAAAATATATATTTGGTGCCTGAAAAATAAAACAAATTATTCAAACTTTATTTATTTTCAAAAAAGGGAGATGTGAGTTCAAATTACCTTCTTGAGTGAGAGTATTTTGTGAAACAATCAATCTGGGGTTTGATGGGGCACTTTGGACAGTAGGTAGTTGTCCTCTTGATTTTGTTTTTTGCAATATTTCTGTCAGACGATTTTTTTGTTGTCGCGTAACACAATACACAAGCATGCCTTATTGTTAAGCTGTTATCATCTTTTCTTTTATCTATGGTATGTTGTGTTTTCCTGAAGTCAAAGTTTGTGGAGGCATCAGATCTGATAATAAAGGGTGGTTCATCATAAGGTTTGTTTTGTAATGTAAAATAAAATACATAAGTTTGAAAGAAACCTTAAAATTTTTAAAACTCGTTAAAGGAACAACTTATGACATTGACTTTTCAAAAATAATATCATGTAAATACTGACTACGACTACGTCTGCTGTGGAAGGTCCAATTTTGGGCGACTTGTTCGAGCAAAGCGACTGGTATCTGTTGGCTTCCAAAGCGTCAATCGTAGCTGGCTTAATCCTGAAGACCTGAAATTTTACATATTTCCAGAGCAAATAGTCCAAAGGTGTGATATCGCACGGTCTAGGCGGCCAATTCACCGTAGCTCACCAAAATGATTTCTTAATAAGTCCATTGTTTCACGCGCTGTATGGCTCGTAGCGCCGTCATGTTGAACCAGAGCTCACCGAGACCATGTGCTTGAATTTCAAGAAGCACATAGTCCGTTAATATTCATTCAATTCAAGTCGTCTGGCTTCCATTCTTGCACAAGTTGAATTTAATACGCTTTTAGGCCAAGGTCCTCACGTAAAATACGCCAAGTTTTGGAATACCCTGATCCAAGCTGCTGAGATCGACGACAAATCGATTCGTCATGGTCTTTGCGTATACTCTCAGCTACAGCTGCTATAGTCTCTTCACTACGTTCTGGATGTAGTCTAACCGGTTGAGTATCATCCACTTATGTATAATGGGACTCAAATTTGCGAAAGGTATTGGCAATAGTGGTTTGAGTAGGTCGATTATGCGCACCGTAAGTTCTTCTCACAGAACGCTAATTTTTTAATACAGCTGAACAATTTGGAGAAGCTGTTGTGATGTGAGTCTTTCTATGGTGACTTGCCAAACGATACTGAACAAAAATGAATGAATGACAGTTTGATAGGATTCACGCGTGATCTGTCAAAAAAAACCTATTGCAAATCATACCTCACGATGAATCACCCCTTACAATCAGATACCTCTTCTCGAAACTTTCTTATTTGGATATTATTGCTTGTAGCCTTTTTTATAAGCTAGAATGGCATTTAAGATTGCCTTTCGCAACTATTCTGTATCAATTGATACCTCTTCAAGTGAAAGAGCATAGGAAGTCATTCGACAGAAGAATCGATCAGCGATTTTCCCTTATTGTACTTAACAACAACAATAGGTCTATCTTGAACTTTTTGCCATCGGGTTGATTTCCTGCCTCTACTGGTGGATGGTTCGTTAGAATCTGCAGTTGGTTGCTCAGATACGGTTATCATAAGTGGGGCGTGATTCGTCGAAAGAATTCTGACAACCCGTGCATCCTTCCATTCGAGCAAAATCACTCCATTTTCCTCCTTTCGGGCCACGGTTTCGCCTCTTTTCAATGAAGCATTCATTACCTCTTTTGGGCAATATGTTTTTTGGCACGTAAGGTTCCAACCAGGTGCACTTGTTAATCAAGCATAGATCGCGCAAGTTCATACCTAGTATAAAAATTATCAACGAAAAAAGTATGCCCCTGTCCATTCAAAAAATAACTTAATTCCTCGGAAAAATTCATACAGAGACCAATTTCCCGCACACCTGTTGAGCTTTTACCCGTGTAAATTTTCATTGACCATGTAAATTCTTCCGTCGAGCACAGCTTCACTAATTTAACCCCATAATGATGAGCTTTGTTTGGGATACCACCTTGATCGAAAAGTTCCCGGTGGTGTCACCGTGTGGCGCTCCCATTGATCCGATTTGAGTTCTGCATTTTTTGTTAAGTTAGTACATCTATTGTTGATATTCCCTCTAAATCTTAGCATCATAGCTTGACACGTTTAACGGTGCGCGAACGTTGGAATTGTTTTAAAAGTGTTTCCGCAACGCTTCTCTAAAGAAAACGGTCGTTTACCAATGACACGAGCGGTCATCGCAGTGGCAGACTATCGATATCGAAAACCGACGAAAACATTGATGAAGTAAAAGAAATGTTGGTCAATAACCGCAAATTAACCATCAGAGATCAGATTTGGGTTTCTTGTAGCAGCAAAGTTGGTGCCAAAAGACCTCATGCAAAAAAGAGACCGCGTTGACGTCGCAATAGAGATGATCTGCGAGTCTGAATCCAATCCCAAAATCATCAAAAGGATCATTACTGGAGACGAGACGTGGGTTTATGAGTACGACACGCAATCCAGACATCAGGTAAGTGAATGGCGTTCACCAAATGAGCCGAGACCAAAAAAACCACGTAATTTTCAGTCAAAAAAGAAGGCAATGCTCACGGCTTTCATGGATTACATCATGAATTTTTGTCAGAAGACCAGATAGTAAGCAAAGAGTATTAAGTATTTGAGAAGTTTGCGTGAAGCAAATCAGAATTGTGGGCAGAAAACTCGTCGATTTTGCACCATGACAATGCACCGTCGCACAGTGCCATCATTATTCGTAATTTTTTGACGAAAAATGCAACAAATACCATCCAACAGCCACCGAATTCACCTGATTTGGCTTCCTGTGACTTCTTTCTGTTCAATCGAGTTAAAAAAACCATTACGGGGAACGCGTTTCAGTAGCCGAGAGGAAGTAATGGAAAAATCGCAGGAAGCACTGATGGACATACCGAAAACCGAATATAAAAAATGTTTCCATGATTGGATCAAGCGCTGGCATAAGTGTGTTGCAGTCGTTGTGGAGTACTTTAAAGGGGACAATATAGATTTAGATGAATAAACTTGTATTTTTAATTTTCTGAATGAATTTCTGTACTTTTTGAACAAAGTAGTGTATTGGCAGAAAACTAGTCGACATCTCCAAGGAATTATGATGGTTTTATAAATTACTATATCCTCTCCAGGCATGGAGACTCTCTAATATTTTGTATGAAGCGTGTCCAAAAGAGTCTTAAGTTTGCCAATTCTATCACCTGGAATAATGGAGTCTATGTCCGCAAAAATAAAGAGTAAAGCTGAAAACGATTGCGGGACATTGCTTTCACGGGGATTCCAAAATTGTACTTAAGGTCTTTATACTCCCAATTGTTATGAGACCCATCTACAATAAAATTCTAAGGAACTTCTTCATTTTTTTACTGGTTGTAGGTCTCGTTTTTTTTTTCCGCGTTGCTCGTGTAAGAGTGACTCTTTCCAATTGCTGCTCCGTGTGGTTATTGGTTCCACAAACGATGTGCTCAATTAGTTCTTCGTCGATAAAAAGATTGAACGCATCAAGGCAACTTATATTGTTTGCAACAAGTATGGGGAAACTAGGTCTGCCCTAAAGCAAACGTTTTTTTGTCTTGGCATTATTGGCATCTGATGTGTCTTCATTTTCGGCATCTACTTGTTATTCATCACTGTTGTGAGCTTCCGCATCGAACACACTGACATCATTAACCTCAGAGTCGCTATCTGAATTCTGGCCGCCCGTAGGCTCTCAATTGTGGTGAACGTCGTAGTAATTGCTGTGAAAATCTCCATCTCTATCCTCACAGTCCGGCGCTTGCAACACTCGTACAACCTCTTCGTCTGTTACTAAATCAAACAAAAACTGTGGAAAGAGATGTAAAAAAAAAAAAAATAAATAAATAAATAAAATAACCGTCGCACGTTTTCGTACGACGTGGCCTGGCAGAAGATAAAACACCGAGATCCCGATGTACGTTGGTCTTTAATACTTGCAAATTATAATGACCATGTAAGCGAGTTGTACCGCTTGGCTTAAGTGGTAATGTATTGGCTTCCAAATCGGATGATTAGGCGTTCAATACATACCGTGTCCAAAAGACATTCTCTTTTTGAGTGGTTGTCTAGAATACAACAACAAGTTCAATTACACTAATAATTTCGTCGACCCATTAAATTTTGAATTCCACTCATGGACCAAAAAATACACTAAACCCAAAAATCTCCTATTTTTTCTCTTTTCCATTTTCCTAAAAACTTAACACTTGCTCAGTCATTTTAAGTGCAGTAATACCCACTTAAGTGTTAAGTTCTTAAAAAAAAAAAAAAAAAAAAAAACAAAGAACGGATCACGAATCAGGATATACTGATGTGCATTTATAGAGAGACAAGATGAGCATTCATAGAATGCTACTCTTGTCTTCTGCGTTAAGCAGCAATCATTCCACATTTTTATCATCAACAGTGACAGTTGCATTCTCATCTTTATTCCTTATATCCGCATATTTACGGTGGGGTAAAAAGTAACCTCCTTGGGAATGAAAAAAAATTTTTTTTGAATGTTTTTTTATTTTATTCAATATAGTCCCCTCTTAGTTTAATACACTTATTCTAGCGATTTTCCAACTTCTTGATCTCGTTCAAAAAGTAATTTTCCGGAAGGTCTGCAAAATACTCCTCCGTGGCTTCGATGACTTCCTCGCGTGAGCTGAATTTTTTATTGATGAGCCAGCTTTTGAGGTTTGGGAAGAGATAATAGTCCAAGGGAGCGACAGCAATTTGAATCGTAAGTCATTGATTTTAACCATGGTTGCGATGCTCTTGTGTGCTGGTGTATTGTCTTGCAAAAACAAAATTTTTTTCGCTTCATTGACGGGAACTCATTCTGTTCTCTGGTGTTCAACAGTTACCAATCGAAGTCCACCCAATTCCGCATCAGCAAGTCCAAACAATCTTTCGAAGTGCTCTCGCTTTCGTGTTTTTGGTCAGGAGTGAGTATGCGCGGCACACAGTGGCAGGAAACTTTTTCATATGCAGAATATTGACCAAAAATATGGCGTGTGCGGTCAGTTCTAATCTTTGTGGTATTTGCTAGCTCGCTCACCTTCACTTTCCGGTCAGCCAACACCATTTCATGTATTTTTTTGACTTTGTCCTCTGTAACCGCATCGGAGGGCCTGCCGATATGTACATGATCGATAGTGGAGTTGCGGCCACCAAGAAACTCTCGAAACCAATATTTGACGGTGTAATCTGACGGAGCATTAGTCCCATAATATAGGGTTTTCCAATAGGGACTTGACAACTTTGAATTTAATTTGTGAACGCACTCTTTCACTAATCATCAAACTGTCACTGTCAATTTATTCAGTAAACTCAACATTTTCATCATAGTAAAGAACACTAACAAGCAACGTCTGCAAACGTTCTCCGAGTGGGTTCTGGAGAAGATGCGCCAAGATGATGAATTTCATCGCAAAATCATCTTCAGTAACGAAGCTCATTTTTGGCTCAATGGGGGTTCGTCAATAAGCAAAATACGCGTTATTGGTCGGGTGAAAACCCACATGTGCTTCATGAATCACCACTTCATCTACAAAAAATAACTCTTTGGCTGGGTTTGCATGCCGGCGGGGTTTTTGGGCATATTTTTTCGTCGACGATAACGATCGTCACGTTACTGTGAATCGTCAGCGTTATCGTGCCATGATCACCGATTATTTTTGGCACGAATTGGAAGATATGGACTTGGACGACATGTAGTTTCAACAGGATGTTGCCACAAGCCACACAGTACACGCTAGAATCGACTTATTGAAGAGTAAGTATGGTGAGCGTGTTATCTCAAGACATGGGCCAGTCGATTGGCCGCCTCGTTCGTGCGATTTAACGCCGCTGGACTTTTTTATGTGGGGCTACGTAAAGTCATTAGCTTATGTCAACACGCCGATGACGTTGGAAGGGCTCAGAGCCAACATTGAACGCGAAATAGCGGCCGTTTCGATCGAAATGTGTGGCCGAGTCGTTGAAAATTGGGACCAACGAATCGATCGCTGCAAACGTGCCCACGGTGGCCATATGAACGAAGTCGAATCAAACTATTCATAAATGTTTTAATTGTACTTCAAGCCAATAATAAAGTTTTTGAAATATCTCAGATGGTTTGCCTTTTATTTAAAAAAAAGTTGTCAAGTCGTTATTAGAAAACTCTAGATTTATCCAACTTTTCTTTTGTTTCCTTCGCCGTTTTGCCTCTCAAAAAATAATGTTTTATGAGAGAACGAAAATCGTCTTTGTCCATACTCAACATGATGCCAAACACGTCAACAACAATCAGCTGTCAAAACAAAACTAAAGACAGTATCGCACTGAAATTTGGCATGGCTGCCTAAATATGAACGTATTTCAAGGCACCATGACCTTTTTTGCAGTAGTTCTGGTGGTCAAGGAGGTTACTTTTCACTCCATCTAGTGCATTCAATATTTGTGAAAACTTTCTTTACTTTTAGACAGAATTTCTGAACGCCAGTACTGCAGATACACGTTTCCATGCCCTCGATTGAGCGCTTCTCTGCTTCTTCCATATTCCTTCCGAGAAGCTGATGTTCTTCTCATCTCCTGTGCTTATAAAGTTTGCGAGTAGCTTTCATCTTTCGTTGTAGCGCCACCTTGTATGAAGACTAATCCTCTGCATATGGTTGTCAGCATTTCTTCGCTGTTTTGTAAGCCTAGATATTCGCGTTCGGACTTTGGCTACAGCAAGGTATGTAACTGAGTCGATGTCGGCTCTACGAAACATTCGAATACATAGAATATAAGAGCGTCACAACCTGTTTGACGGTTTTTAACCAGGTGAAACAGTTGCCAACTCTGGATACATTTTTAGGCCTGTGTATGAATAGACTTTATTTTTCGAAGATTCTCCCCTTTTCTACCTTTTCGTCAAACTGACCAAGGCTTATCAAACTGGTATTGACTAATTTCATGCGTAAAAATTCATGAAGCTCATAACTAATAGGCACGTTTTCTGCTCTCTGTAGAAATTAACATATTTCATGTCACAGTACACCATCCCTATTCTGGCCGACTCATCTCAGTTCAGTTCTTCGATTGAACATCAAAATCTCACAACACATGCTTGATGAGATCTCAAATCTGGATGGAATACAGCTTTTCATAGCTGTACCACCTACGCCCATTGATGGAAAACTACACTTGTTGAAGTAACTATTTAAAACTCTACTTTATGGCACAGTTCCATGAGATGTAGTGAAGAAGATCATATATGGTATTTATCTCAATGATTTAAGTGATATAAATTTGTCATTGTGCCTTGTGAAAATTCTGAAAAGACTGATTGAATCTCATCTTCTTTAGAGCACGTCTACACTCTTGCTCTATATTTTCTAACATACTTCTCACAAGAAGATTCATCAATGTCTTCAACCAACCCCTCAAAAGGGTATAAGTGCCACGGCATATGCAGATGACGTGGTCATAGTAGTGAAAATACTTAAATATTTTAAGCGACGTTATTATTGAAGAACAGGTAATCAACAGATCGAAATCTTCAGCGGAGTTCTAGAAGGCTGTAAAATATGTTAATGGAAAAGCTAATATCATTGAATCCAAATTGCAAGCACAACAGTTGAGGGAATATTTCAGCAGACTCCTACATCCCGTCCAAATTTCGCCAGTTTTTCATTATGCGGTCGACGTCTTTCTGGATGCCCCGTTTTCTTTTTCTGAGGTGCTACAAATCATCAAAGCCCCGGGAGACGACCGCATTCCCTTCGAGTTCTATAAAAACTGCAACTGAATGAATGCATTTTAGCACTTACTGCAGAATTCAACAAAATTTTCGAAGCAGCGGATGTTCCTAATAACTTTGTACAAAAAAGGTGACTACGATGATCTTAAAAACATTGGCTAAGCTGTTCGAAATAATTTTGTTTAAAAGACTCATTCAGTGGGTTTCTAATAAGAAAATTCTTCGAGAATTTCAAGCAGGTTTTACAAATAAATACTCAACCATATATCAAATTTATTCACTTATTAACATCGCTGAAATATACAAGAGCCAACACAAGAAGTTGTATGCCTTCTTTGCCGATTTCCGCGCAGCCTTCGACTCAATACCTCGAGAGGCACTATTTTATAAACTCCATGTGATGGGAATTTCTAATAAAGTCATCAACATACTAAGAGCAATGTATGACAGCAATTTAACATACGTCTGGGATGGTGAATTTATCTTTGATGATCCATGCGCTTATGTATGCAGACGACATCGTCTTCCTCTCTGATACAATCAACGGGATGCAGTTGATGACAAGCAGACTACCTGAGTACTGCAAGCTATGGAACCTGACGGTTAATCTTGAAAAGTCGAAGATAATGATATATGGAGGGGGAAGCAGTAGGTATTCGCGCAACGAAAAATGGATCCTTCGAGGTGAACGTATTGAAATAGTGAGATAATACAAATACCTAAGAGTTTTGATATCAGCAAATCTCAATATGAAAAAGCATCTTTTTGTAAAACTGTCGGAAGCAAAACGCGCAATATCTTCAGTTTGGAGTCGTTGTATTGTTAACAAAAGCATAACTCACAGTTCGAAACAAAAAATATTTTGTGCAACAGCAAAATCGACTCTTTTGTTCGGAGCCAAAGTGTGGGGTTTTTACCTTTTTGAGGAAGTAGAAAGGTTTCTTCAATATTTCTTAAAACGAATTTTTCGCCTACCTAACAACACACCTAATTATATGCTGTATTTGGAGACAGGGTTACTTCATCTTTTCCTAGACGCTCTGAGTCTTCAATTTGAGTATATAGTTTGAATAACTGAAACGAAAGAAGGCAGAATACCTAAGTTGGTGCTCAAACACATCATTTTAAGTAGGCACCATCTTTACCAAAATTGGGAGCGTTTAGTGCCCGAATGCGGTTTTAGTCTTAGATTAACACCGACGGAACAGGCTACAGACTAAAGATCTAAATTTAGTGCGCTATTGTCATCCATCAAATGATATAGATACGAGAGATACACAAACGATGCTCGAGGTTCCCAGCATAGAATGTACTACTCACAATTGAGGTATGATCTACAAGATGAAACTTACTTTTTAAACAGCAACTAAACCGATAAAACAAGTCTGCTACTGAAAGTAAGAGGTGAGCTGATCGCACTTAATTATATTCCGCACTGTCCAGAGCTACCAATCCTTTGAGATTTGTGTAACAACAATGTGAGAGAGGAAGTTTTCCACTCGCCCTATTTTGAAAGATGAGGAAGGAACACTGATACACGTTAATGTATAGAAAACCTTTCATGGAGAAAAGTTTCCCAAACAGCCAATATAGATAGTTTTCTTTATACAAATCTTAAATTCCTTATGCAAATATTTAAAGTCTATAATGTACTATGTAAGTTAATTCATATTTTATGTAGGAAGCCTAAATAAATGTCAGTCTGGTAGACGGTCAACTATTGACCAAACCTTAATTAGACTTGAAAATTATGTATGATAATGTATCAACCTATCTTTTTATGAAATGAAATAAAAGTCTTAACTAACTAAAAATAAATAACTTATGGAGGTTGGTCTGAAGACGATCAGCACCTGGAAAAACCCTATGGTCTCAAAGCCAACCCTTCCAAGACGGAACTGGTTCTTTTACTAGAAAGTTCAAATTGATTCCACTGAATTGGAACCTTAACGTAGCGGAGAGAGTCCAAAAGACGTATAATGTTCTATATATCTGCAAAAGAACGGTAGCGGCGGTTTAAAGAACGGCTTCCATAGCCATTATAGGTGTGTTCCACCTGGATACTTTTCTGCATCTAACACCGCTTGATTTACAGATTAAAATAATTGCTGGCAACAGTGTGATATGGCTCACTAATCTGGGTTACTTCAAAAGCAGTAGTTTTGGACTCGGCACGGTTCTAGCGAAGCTACTGCCAAGTAATCCAATTCTAGTGGATGAAATTCCTTCCTTGATCGATTTCGACATCCCGTATGATATACTATATCTTGAGGGGGAGGACTGGCAAAAAAATGCAATAATCACATCAAATGAGATTGCAATTTTCACAGATGGCTTGAAAACAGGAAGGAATAGGTTCTGGTATCTTCTCAGAAGACCCAGAAATTAAGAGTGTACATAAGACTGTCGGACGCAAGATGTGTCTTCCAATCAGAAGTTCTGGCTGTCCCCAGGGCGGCTGAGCTAATGCAAATGAAATTGGTATCCGAAAGACATATCGCTACCTACATCGATAGTCAGGCCGTACTCAAGGCAATGGAATCGACCAACATCTTTTCTGATACAGTCAGGACATATCTCAAAGAGCTTAAGGCATTATGCAGTCAGAACCAGGTGAGACTGTTCTGGATGCCACGATATTGCGGTATAAAATTAAATGAACAAGTGAATGAGCTTGAAAGAAAAGAATGGCTACTCGATAACAGTAAAGTTGCCAACATCAAACCACCCCTTTGCATAGTAAGAGGCACTGTCGAGAAAAATATCATAAAGATTGGCAACCAAAGGTGGTTAAGTCTTGAAGGACCCAGAGTATCCAAGACTCTCTGGCCACCTTTTGGCGGAAAAACATCTAGGAAGTAAATACAATTAAACAGAGATAAGTTTAGGACAGTAATAGGAAACCTGAGAGAACAGTTTCTCCTGCGGAAACACGCTAAGAGACTCAAATTGTCAGACACGGATATTTGCAGATATCCTGTGTGAAGGCGAGGCAATTTCGCGTAGTCGAAGGAAATTTTTAGGGAAATACTTTTCGAAAACCTAGAGGAAATAGACGGCACGAGCTTTAAACGCTTTCTTGAATTTTGCACTGAAATTGGATGTTTCACCAGTGAGATTGTTTAGGTTCTTCATTTGAAGATACATTCCAATGGTTCCACAGGGATCAACATAACCCCTGTTATGGTCGCTGTTCAGCTCGTACAGTTCGCTGTTGAAACGACTTCTGCATTCTCCATTGACTAAAAAGGGACCGAAAATTACCCGAAAAACTTTCCTCTCAAAGCGGCCGGGAACAAGTCCCCCAGTGTCCATGTTTCTGCGCCGTAAATTAGGACTGGAAGGATTAGTGTGTTGTAAGAAGTCTTTTTGGTTGATCGGGAAAAAATTTTACCATACTACTCTAGGACTAGGACAGAGAAGAAGCGACACCGCACTGGTGTAAGTTACTACCTGAAAGTTATAACTGTCTTTCGCAAAGTTCTGTCCTAAGTGTCGAAGTTGTGTGTCCTTCTTTGTTGACAGGATATACCATATGTATATCTTTCGTTAACCGCTAAGCCCATCTTTGCCGCTTCTGCCTCAATGGTCGCAAACGCTCCATACGTTTAGATATGCATCATGTGTCATGCGTTATGTGAAAATCTGATCTATATATTTGACTTTCTGGCCTAAGACCCCACTGATAGGGGTCAGTCGGTTAGCAGTTTCCCGATCAATCACAGTGCAGGTAAATAATAGCATCTATACTGAGTCGAAAGCAGATCAGAATTGCCTCAGAACCAGTTCTTTAAGTGCGCTAACTGACACAGGCCACCGTAGCCTGGTATACATATGTTACCTATTAAGACTATCAAATATCTAGACGTTAAAAATGCCTTTAACTCTGCCAAGTGGATATGCATTGCCAGATCATTGACCAGAACACATGCAGCAGAGTATCTATTAAAGATAGTCACGAACTACTTTACCGACATGAAGCTAAGATATCAGACGGACGATCGCGTTAAGTACTACAACATTACCGCGAGAGTTCCGCAGGCATCAGTCGCAGGACCATTTAAGGTGGTCGGTTTTCACTGACGACATCGCCGTGGTGACTGTGGCCAAGCATTACCACGAGATAGAGTCATCAACGAATGAAACAGTTTCCAGGATCAAAAAATGGTTTGACTCGGCCGGACCACAAAACTGAAGATGTCCAAATAACCAGCACATAGACTGCGGAATATGCATGTGTTCGGGTTGGGAACTATATAATCCGGTCTAAAGAGGCATAAAAATCTACGAAGCCCGGAGCTGCTAATGGACCACATGATGAAGTCAGGGGACGGCTGGTTGGTTGTTCCATCATAATGGCCGTGATTGAACTGAGTAGATTGGAAGTATTAAGAATGGCCGAGGAGGCAAATAGAGAAAATAGAGTATAAAAATGCTATACAGCTAACTAAACTATCAAATACGCTATAGTTCCCTTAATGGCTTCAAATTACCTGCCTTTATGGGATATATCCATCTATTTATGCTACAGAGAGGTACAGTTGGATGCTGGTTATTCTGAAGAAATTCTTCACTGGCAGTTTGGCAAGAGCATACAAAGCTCGTCGAGATCTACAGACCAATTTCTCTTACTTTGAGCTTCATGAGCGCGAAACTGCTATGTGAATGGAACTAGTCTAAGAAGTGGCATGCCTACCAACGTGGAAGGTTCTGCGAAAATGTGTTTCAAAATTTGTTCGGGAGAGCTGAAAGTGGTCTCGACATTGAGGGTACTTTTGACGACATTTGTTACTCGCCCAGGCAAGGCATAGACGTAGTTTTGTAACAAGGAGCAATGCCAGTATTGCCCGTACAGCGGAAGCTAGCATTTGTTAAGTATTTGATGTTATATTGGATAATGAGCCGTACAAAGAAGCTCTTGATAAAACAAGCACTTAAAGTACGAAATCGATTTCCCTTGTTTGCAGAAATGGCTCCGACCAGAACCGGGAAAGGAATGCAGTTGAGTCTTAACGGAGGACTCCAAAATTGAACAAGTGTGTGAAGTTAATAACTTCTTGGATTGCGACAACGTCAGATTTCACTTTTCATTTCACAATAGCGAATCCATATTTATCGGAGGCCATTAGTTGTTTCGTCACATCTTCTACTACATAATTTTACTGGACAGATATCACCTTACCATTTTGGCCTGCAAGTGCTGGAAACAACCACTAGGAAGTAAGCCGGGCGCTTCACTACGAACTTGATTGTTGCGCTGCTGACCTAATCCAAGTTATAAGACAGTCAGTACTTTCCTTCCGCAATCTATAACCTGACCAAATCTGGCCAAGCTGCGAGAGAAAAAGAGGAAAAGGAACACGCTAAGGGCCTGCCTGAAGAATGCCCCAAATAGCTGTCAGGGGGATTCTCGACGTTGCTACAAATACCACATTTTGTGTGGTAAATTCTGTTTAACTTAAAATCAATTGCAGGCATACAATGCAACATTTGCATTCTGTAGCTCTTATTCAATATTTTACTTCCAGTTTGGACGATCCCAAAATAACTACGATTGAAGGAGTAAAACAGTTGCGGATTGTTGGACAGTGGGAACGTAAAAATTGATGTTCTCGTCTAACTGGAAGCAATCATGAGGCCAAGACAGGATTAAACTGAGGAACATGAACCATAGCAGTGGCGTAAGAAGACATTCTTGTGAACTGATTTATGGTTTCTGCTCAGGCAATTTGGTTACAAGGTTGTTATTTGGATTAAATTTACCAGAGCAATCCTCCACCCCTATTTTGGTAAAAGGTACTTAAATTAATTTATTAGACAAGTTGCTTAAAGCAACTTCTATGTTTAAGTTATTTTCAAAGTGTACCTCCTGTAGCGACTACCTTTATTATTTTCACTACTCTACTAATTAATTTTCATTTTAATTAACTGGCACACGCTCAAAGAATTATGGATGACGAAAACGAATTGGTTGGTTTTGAACGTTTGCCAGTTACAATTACAGAATTTAAAGAGTCTGGTAGCGCATTCCATAAGCAGGTTGTACTGCTTAAGAAAGAATCACTATATTCCAGAATACGTTCAAAGGTTAGTCTGAGGGCAAGGTGACGAATCTTCATAGCGATAGGGCCAAAGGGGTCGAATTTTTTTCGAAATATGGCGGAGCACTGGGTTTGAAAATATTTTTAAAACAAGGTAAAGCAGGAGATTGTACTTCGGTGGTGCATATGGTATTTGCGCCACCTATCAGACTCATCAGTTTTGGTACCACCTGACCTGATACAGGCATTGTATTTCAATTTCAAGCAGATAAATGCCTCACGTAGTAAGGCAAGAGCAGTGGGCGGCCAAGAAAGATTGCAAAATTGTTGGCGGCATCGAATATTCATTCCGATGGTAGCTTGTGGTAGGTAGAACACATCATCATCGGCTTTGATGACGCAAGTGATATTCCTGGATAATAGCTGTGTGTTTATACCTCGCTTTAAAGACAGCATATAGTTATTCATCTAAATCTACGAGTATATTGTCCCCTTTAAAGTAATCCACAACGACTGCAACACACTTATGCCAGCACTTGATCCAATCATGGAAACATTTTTTATATTCGGTTTTCGTTATGTCCATCAGTGCTTCCTGCGATTTTTCCATTACTTCCTCTCGGCTGCTGAAATGCGTTCCCCGTAGTGGTTTTTTAACTCGATTGAACAGAAAGAAGTCACAGGGAGCCAAATCAGGTGAATTCGGTGGCTGTTGGATGGTATTTGTTGCATTTTTCGTCAAAAAGTTACGAATAATGATGGCACTATGCGACGGTACGTTGTCATGGTGCAAAGTCCACGATTTTCTGTCCACATTTCTGGTCTCTTTCGGCGAATTGCTTCACGCAAACGTCCCATAACGCCCAAATAATACTCTTTGTTTACTGTGTGCCTTCTGGCAAAAATTCATGATGCACTACACCGTTGTAATCCATGAAAACCGTGAGCATCGCCTTCTTTTTGACAGAAAACGACCTGTTTTTTTTTTTTGGTCTCGGCTCATTTGGTGAACGCCATTCACTTGTCTGATGTCTGGATTGCGTGTCGCATAAAACCACGTCTCGTCTCCAGTAATATCCTTTTGATGAAAGTGGGATCGGATTCACACTCGCACATCATCTCTTTTGCGACGTCAACACGGTCTCCTTTTGCATGAAATTGAGGTCTTTTGGCAACAACTTTGCTGCTAAACGATGGAAACCCAAATCATTAACCAAAATGTCTTGAACGGACCCATAGGCAATGTTCAAGTGCTCCGCTATATATCTGATGGTTAATTTACGGTTATTTTACATTTTACATTTATGTATCTGTTGAACAGAAATATTCGTATGACCTTGTAATCGATTATTATGTTTTCGCGCAAACATTTTAATTACGTTCTGAACGTTTCGACTCCTAAGTCTCTGTGGATATCATCGTTTCTAATGTACCACGGCGCATTAACAATACCTCGAAGAACTTTGTTTTGGAATGTCTGTAATACATTAATGTTACTATTTTTAGTACAACCCCAAAGTTGTACACCATATGTCCAGATCGGTTTTAGCACTTGCTTGTATAACATCAGTTTGTTCTCTAAGCTAAGCTTGGAATACTTTCCAATAAGCCAGTAAATATCTCTATATTTGATTTCAAGCTCTTCACGTTTTTTCTTGACTTGTGCTCTCCATTTTAGTTTAGCGTCGAGTGTCATACCGAGATATTTGGCCTCGTTTGCGTAAGGAATTCGTACTGCGTTGATAAACACCGGTGGATTCTCAATTTTCTTGAGAGTGAAGTTCACGTGGACAGACTTGTTTTCATTAAGCGCGATTCGCCAAGTCTTTGTCCGAATGTTAATCCGTGTAAGGGCACGTTGCAACTTGGCAGTTGCTTGTTCGACTGTTTTAGCCGTTGCCAAAATAGCAGTGTTATCAGCAAATGTAACGGGTAAAAAGCAAATATAGCAGAGGGGCAAGTACACTTCCTTGCGGCACCCCCGCCTTTATTGTCTTAAAAGTGGAATATTCGCTTCCGTGTCTCACACGGAAGAGTCGGTCTTCCAGATATGAACCTAAAATACAAGACAATTGCTGGGGTAGGGCTTGTCGGAGTTTATATTTTAGGCCTTCATGCCATACCTTATCAAAGGCTTGCGAATCGTCAAGGAACGTGGTTGAACAGACTAACTTACACTCGATTGCTCGTTCAATTACATCGGTTATTCGATGCACTTGGTCAACTGTAGAATGTTGGCTTCTAAAGCCAAGAGGGAATTTGTGTCGGTAATTGGTTTAAGACGATTAAGAAGGATTCGCTCGAAGACCTTCGATGTAATCGAAAGAAGCGATATTGGTCTATATGACTTGACTTCAGTCAGCGGTTTACCGGGTTTCGGAACACTAGTGTTTCTCTAGACTTAGAGTCTACAATTTCCTTTGGAAGATCTGGTTTTCCTTTTCGGATAGTTCCTATCCAAGTTAGTTTGTATTTCGGTTTTAAAAGCTCATTAGCCAATGGTATCGATGTGAATCAGTTGTCACAAGTAATGTTTCTGCTTAATCATCGTTATGGTTCTTGTCAGTTTCGTGACGAAATACCAAGCCAAGGATAACGGTCCTTTATAAGTTGCTTTACCGATATATGGAATGGAGTTTACCATATACCTACTGAGTTTGAGTGTCACACATCATAACTAGCTTGATGCAGTACCTGTTAGGTTTTTGCGCATATGCGTTTGAAAGGGGCAGCACCCTCGAAATGCCACTAACTATTCGTCTATGGTTAAATAGCTACCTGGTTTGTATAAATCATTGCAGCTAGTGATAAACAAGCTCCATATTTCCCTAAAAGCAGTAAATGCGACTTCCTTCTTCCTTTCTTCTCTGGTTTCAGGGTTGTCAAACCGTAAACAATCCAAAATAAGAGCAAATTTATCAGCACTCATTGCAGCTTTATTCCGTCCGCCACTATATTCTATATCGAACATTTCTTTAATATTGACTTTCTGTACAGCAGATAGAACAAGTAAGCATCAAATTCCTCCTCTGTCAGGTCAGATATAGTAGAACACTCTTCTGCATAATTAGCACGTTTTGAACTTGTAGTCATATTGGTGTACTTAATTATTTTAGATTTCCTTTCGTTGGTGAAGTAAAAGGAAAATAAGTCTTTTGAATTAGTGTTATTCAATGCTGCTCGTTTTGAACCTCTTTGGGAGTAAACTAGTATATCTCTAGCTACATGGCGTGTTAGTCTATTTGAAGGTGCAACAGGTTTTGTATTCCATTTTTGCTTTGAACTTTTACCTTGAGCCTTTGAAGATTCAAAGTTTTTGTTACGAACGTCGAAATGTTGAACCAGTAGGATTCAAGTTGCCTTTTCCTCTTAGAACCACTTTTCTCCTTTACTTGTGTAGATCTTTTTCCTTCATCAGAATCCGAACTTGAATCTAAATCTACTAGCTCGTTCCGAGTTATTGGAAGTTTGGTTCTTCTTTCTTCATTTTCAAGATCAAAGTCTGGATCTCCATCAGTGTCATCTGTGCCCCAATGAAAATCAACTTCTTCACAATCCGTAGTCTCACTTCCGACATCATCGAACATCGACATCATTATGTTTGCAGAATCTAAGATCCAAAAACTTACGCTAAAATATAAAAAATAAATATAAATGCATACTTACTAACAATATCGGTCTACATATAAGCACAAACAGTTTTCACTAACGTGAACACTAAGGTGTCGTCTATAAAACTACATAAAAAATTATAAAATAACCTTAACACTAAAGCGTAGTCCACCAGACGACGTGACAAAAAAAAAAAAAAAAAAAAAAAAAAAATCTAAAAATCATTCAAAGAAAGCATCTACAAATGCAACGATCTACCTACTTCAATCGTTAACAACACAATGAAGGTACAAAGAGTTTTAGAAACATAGAGTCAGTGGAAGATAGTGTAATCGGATTTTGGTACTACTCGCTTCGTCTCACAGACGACGTCTTAGTGTTCTAGGGTTAAAGAGATTTTTCTTAAAATTCAACATTAGCCTTCCTGTACTGTACTGTATGTCAACAGTCTCACTTAACTCTTTTGATGATTGGTAAGTCCTAAATTCCTGGAAAACGAGAAAACATCAACTTTCAGCCAAAGTCCTTACTGATGTGGTGATGTGCCCTATTTTATGTCGAAAAAAGTTACAAAAAAAGTGAACTATTCCACACATTTACATATTCGTAGTACATCTGTCGTTTTACATGTGAAAGTCCTTTTTGAAGAACTATATACTGATATGTCCTTCCACTTGAATACAAAACATTTCCGATTGAATGAACACAAACATGCACAAAGCAGCTGAGCCGCCCCAGAAGTACGAGATGTAAAGAAGTACAGACAACAATGTGTAAGTCCCAAAAGCATTTCCTTTGGAGAAAGGATTTCCTTCAGTTTTTTTCAGACATTTTCTTTTATAATATTTATTCATGTTCCTTGAGAGAGCACGCTTTACATATCCTGTTTAGTGTTTATCCTGCCATTTACAATCCTAACATTTTGTGAATATGCATCTGATGGGTATCAGGTGTATAGTTGTACACGCCTACTTACCACAATTTTAACGTTATTCCTTTTCCCTGGCCCTCAACACTGGGTTTCTCTACTATGAATACAATGTGCATCCGTTTTCCTACTAGTTTTGTAGAATCCTTTGTATAAAAGGCCTTGAATCCTTTTGAATGCTTTGTGAAAAATATTTTCCATTGCATACACATGGGTATGAGTTAAAGGGGACCAGTGACATACATACTCGTATATTCAAACATGAAAGGTACAACCATATCCTGTACCACCTTGCGGTATAGTCCTTTAGTTGAGAAGAGAATGATAGGGTGCATCGTTGAATGACAAGCATAGTTCCAGATTAAAATTGTTTTAAAGTTTTCTCAAGAAGTTTCGTCTGTGTGCAAACGGCTTCCCAGGACCCGAAGTCAAAGTCGAAGTCTGAGCTGTTGGTTGGGGATGAGTAACTAAGTTTGAATGAGTGAGTAGAAGTTGGAAAATTTTTGTGGTGCTTGAGTTAGTTGGGCGGCTTGAGATTGTCGAAGTATTCCAAGTTTTGTGTGGGCTTTTCTGCCTGTGTACGAGAACGAGTATGTGGTAAACAGATAGTCCTAGATGGCAGCTGTTGCATGAATAACGAATATCATTTGTGTTAGTGCCTCTTTTCTAGCTGATGCGGATGGCGCCACGGGTGCTGAGGGTTCTCATACTGATGGTGATGATGATTACAATGGGTGCACTAGAAATTCCATTTCCCGTTTACGCCATTAAGGGAAGCCAGTAAACCAGAAAGCAAGCCATCTTCCCTAAGTATTTTCAATTGTTTTCTAATGAGCCTAGTTCTTTGCAAGTGAGAAGCTTCGGTTTTTTCTTTGCTCTTTTTGTACTCATCGTGATGTGTTGGTGGCAGTATAGGGATGGTGATGTGGTGCCGAAACGGAGAATGCTACGTTCAATGCCATCAGTGATATTAATTTCGAGGGAGATTTCTGAACGTTTAATGGAAGTTTTATTCTTTACTTTCTTTTAAGTGGAATTCAACTAATTGGATAGTTAAGTGAAGTGGAAAAGTTAAGTTCTTTCTTTCGGCTGAAGCAGTTAGGATTGTGTTCAATTTGTAACAGTGGTACGGCTTTACGTACTCATGGCACAAGTGGAAAATGAAAACTGGGAAAAGTTTGTTTTGCCAAAAAAAGGGCTCTCTATGCGAGGGTGAGTACGGTTTAAGGACACTAAAGGCTGCAAATTTGAATGGATACAGGCAGTTGTTTGCATTGATTTGTTATTGGAGAGAATGAGGGAACAAAAATTTAATCACGCTTTCATTGAATAGGAATTGCTTGGGTAAGCGTGCTTTTCCTTTATAAATTAAAGCAATCGACGCTATCGAAATTTTTGAACGGCCTAACACTTTATGTATTTTTGGGAGATTAGATATTTGATGGAACTACAGTAAGAGTTCTCTTCGGATCAAAACGCCAAAATGCAACAGAAGTTAGAAGGTTTTCGAAAATCTATTTTGATTCCACTTTCACCATGGCTTGACCCAAGCTTAGGTAAATCCAGATAATTATGGCCACTAAACTATGTACAGTTCTCTTAGCACCGAGGTTGTTATCATCACTCGTCACTATAAGGATTTGAGCTAACTATTGCTGAAAGTAGATCCACTTCCCTGAAAAAGCCTTGTCCTGGAGTGTGTGTGACTTATTTATTTTTTTTTTTTTAGAAGAAAAGAAAAGAAAAGACCATACCCACACTTACGGGGAGAAACTAAGACGAATCAAATGAATATCTTCTGAATAACAATAAGCCCATATGTCAAAGATTTCAGCTATCTTACGTACAAATCTACTTAAGTGGCTCTTGAATTCAAGGTGAGATTGGATCTTAACTATAAAGCTTCTCCAGTCCTGCGTCCAGTTGCGTACTCCAAGTCAGTTGAGGTCCATTTTTACCTCTGCTGGTCTTCTGGCTATCCTCTATTGCGTTATCCCTCCGGCTCAGATTTGAAGACTCTGCGGGTTGCAGCAATCGTTTCCATTCGCTCTACATGTCCTAGCCAACTCAGCTAACTGATGTGCAGTGTTCTGACTCGTATAGTTGTCGAGTGTTCTCCTTCAAAGCCTATCGACCGACAACAAGGAGACCGAATAGCTTTCTAAATTTCTCTGAGATTCTATTCCGACCAGAACTTCCAGAACTTGAATACCTTCGTCTTGTTAGATTTGATATTGCCACCCTGACCTCGTTTTAGTCAGGTGAATGGAAGTTTTGGCTATCACCATCTAAGTTGACTAGTCTTATCTGCCTAACAGGGGGAGGCGGGTATTTGTCGCTGTTATGCGAGTATAGCTTGCAGAAGAAGTTTCGTAGCACCGACTGTGACTCTACTACAAAGTTTCTCTCTATACCTCTACAGGTTTCTGTACGAGTCTTGTTGCCTTGAAATTTTGTTTTTATCTGCAGGTAAAACTTTCGTACATTATTCCTGGGGTTAGTTATTAATATCTCCGATCACGCGCTTCTCTTGCTCTTCTTTCTTCTTTTTAATAAGCCGATGTCCTTACCATTTTTGTTATCATAGAGCTTACGGGAACTCTCGTTCTTAGTTTCAGCACTGCTTTGAATGCTTTTAGTTTAGCTGCATGTGATCGCTGGCATTCGACATCAAACAATATCAGTTTCGGCGTCTATGATGGTTGTTGGCAGATTTGCTGCAGGTCTTTGGTATTTGATGCTGACGAAATATGGTAGGTGCTCTTGAGAGATTTCGAGATACACTTTCAATAAAGATTTTGGGGGCTCCTTGCGTTAGCAGGTTTTCTACGTTATTTTTTTCTCACAGTGCTTCTTTGTTGTGGTGTTTGGGGAACAAACTTTCGTATCTTGGTTGTAACAAGGTAGTGATCCGAGGCACTATTGGTTTCCCAAGTTTAAAATGTCCAGAATACTGGAGGAATGCCTTACGTCGATCGTGAAATGCACGATTGTACGATTTTAACGTCATACTTCAGACATTGCTCATAAGTCTTGTCGAAGAGCTCGTAGCAACATTCTTTGGTGGCGTCGTCCTTGTCTCCCATAGAGACATAAGTGCATATTAGGCTTATGTTAGTGAATTAAGTCTTGATGCGGATTGTCATAAGACGCTTGCTCACGTGTCAAGATTTCTTACCTTCATTTGCCGCGTATGACCAATCTGCACCATTCTTCATCTCATCTCATCCCACTTCTTTGATGGCAGTGGGATGATGATATAAGTCCAGGACCTCTGCTAATTGTTCGGGGATCTACGGGGCCTATTATGAGTCTGAATATTCCACTGTTAGTGCCCATGTTTGTTGTGCTAAGGTCGTCAACCGTAAGGTGGTATACATACGCCAATTTTTGGCTAATAAGGATCGACTCATCGGAAGTTGTTTTTTTCAAGACCTTGTCATGAAAGTTCCTTATTGATCTGAGCTCTGAATATATCGAAGTAGGTTAGCTTGTCTGGCTGTGGATGTCGCCGTTGATTCCATAATTCTGAGGAGCTCCTGTTAATCGTCTGATATCAGATCACAAGAGATGCATGGCAGGCGCTATGGTTTACCTGGCTAAGCTTGCGCTGTTCCGAGTGTTAAGCTCCACGTATACAACCAGACTAAACATTGGTTCACCAGTTGGTTCGCTATTACATTGCTATCTAGCAGGCACCACGTGGAGGTGACTATACGGTTTTGTACACTAACAGCTATCTAAGCAATATGTACATCTCTGGACTGACTCGTCACCATCTCTTACCGTAAATTTCATCTAAAATCGAATTATTTTGGTATAATATAACTAAGATTAGGTAGGTTAGGCTAGAGTTCACTGAGACCATTGTGACTGTACTGAGGGGACTCCCGGAACCAAAGCAATTTTTCTATAAATTTGTATAAGTCGGTGATTTTAATAGATCCGAGCTTATTTAAATTTTGGAAGTAGGAACTGCCTAGAATTGTATTGTGATGTAAGCCAAACCAGGGATATGAATAGGAAATTCACCGCAGGTACTTTTTCCTTTCATCTCTGCAGCGCTTCCAGCAATTGGAAGATGAGTCCACCTACACTGATCTAGATAACGCTTGAAAGTGTGTTATTTATTTGGCGTAAGACATTAGAGGCTTGACGTTGTTAAGTTGTCTAATAGGTGGGATCCGAGTCTGGCCAGAGTAACAACGACACTTTTCATTGATAAGAGTGAGTATAAAAGAGCTGGATAGAGTGTAATTTTAAGCTATTTAACCATTACGTTGAGATATGCGTGGTAGTCTCCAAATACCCTCAAACTTGTATTGATTGCTCGTTGTTCAACAGTCATTATATATAGATATTGCAAAATATGGCACGGATATTCGATTATGTACGCTGAGGTCCTCAGAAGGGGACCACTGCCTCAAAGGAAGGAAAGTAAATTCGCGGGGCACACATGGCATTTAAGAGATTACTGCCATGTGTAGTTATGCTCACATGGAGCTCAAATGTCAACGAAAGCCCTAGACGAGGACGAATAAAGGTAGTCCTAGAACAGGATCAGGTCCTATGAAACTATGCTTTGAACCTTGCCCAGTTATTTCATCGGTGTTCTCAATTTCCGCGATTCCATTGTGAACTAGGACCCAAACGAGACTCAGCGAAGCCTTCCCCTCTCGATTGGAATGGTTTTACGCGTAGATGTCGCTAGAAATGAAGATACTTTGTCCCCTTCACCGATTTATAATTCGCAATAGAGTTCATTGTTATTAGAATTACATATATCCCCGCTTGAAAGACAGACGCTAGTTTTTCTACCGAAAAATTAAATCTGACGAAGGCAAGAAGACATCAGCGTCACATCCTAGTTAAATTTTGGAGCACTCCGTTAAGTCCATCTGCATTACTTTCCTGGTTCAAGTCGAAGCCATTTCTGTATTGGATTTGGTACTTTCGCAGCATCAAAAACCTTGTCCGTAAGACCAGAACCAAAAGACAGTCGGCGTGCAGGTCACCAAAACTCGAGTTCGTGTTTTACCAAGGGATTATTTGTAAGCGAAAGACGATCTTGAGAGTGCTGCTCGTTATTCAGAATAACACCAAATACTTAACTTTATCAGAAAAATGGTCGCATTCGCTATTAGAAAAATTTTGGCATTGCTTCTTGCTACAAAGCTACGTCTACGCCTTGCCTGGATGAGTTACAAATGTCGTCGAAAGTTGCGTTGTCAAAAGTACACTTAATGTCGAGAGCATCGATTGTCGAGCACGATTGATCGGAAAACTGCTAACTGTTCTATAACTTAAATTGGGCCAGCAGCGTAATAATCAATTTTTTAGAGTAGTAGTTGCCCTATCCGGTAAGAATCCCTAACAAATTTGACGAACCAGCTAAATGCTTGAGATTTACTGTTGACGACCCTGCAAAACGATTAAATACAAATGACCTAGATGTGGAATGTTCAGACTCTTAACAAACCAAGTGCAGCTGAATAACTAGAAGAGATCCATATAAAAAGATACAGAGCACACATAATCGCCATCCAAGAAGTGCGATGGGACGGACCAG
The DNA here is from genome assembly GCA_907269105.1 of Volucella inanis. Lineage (NCBI taxonomy): Eukaryota > Metazoa > Arthropoda > Insecta > Diptera > Syrphidae > Volucella > Volucella inanis. The sequence goes on from OU026153.1 coordinate 43,297,413, forward strand.
ACAAAATCTACTCTGGTATCTATTCTGGAGAATTCTACAGACAACCGGCTCCACAAGGACAGTAGTCGCAGAATTTTTTTGGATGCGGATCCTTAGTAAGAGAAAGACTTAGGGAACATGAGTATAAGCATAACATATAAGCTAACGCCTGGCGATTCGCATAAAGGGTTAAGTAATGGTGGCCGTTGGGGAAACCAATCTGCTTAGTCCTCCTGGCCTATTATGATACCATGAGGACCTCTGATGCTCCTACTCTTTGAAAAAATTTGAGCTACCGACGTAACGAAGGGGACTGTTAAGAATGTCTGTATAGCTTAGATCGCTTAAGTTATGGTTGGGCATGTGCAGAGTGGGTGAAGAATTGTCTCCTCCTTCTCCATGCGATTTCTGAAGAAGTCGTTTGTAAAAACGCAAAACCTTTTTGCATGCCTACCTCATAGCGCTGAAAAAGATTAAACCTTAGAGCGATTCAGATCTAGCTTTGGGCAGATTTATTTGTTCGCTAGACATGTTGACCCAACAATCTTCCTAAGGTTTGGAAACGCAACGTTTTATGGTTTCAAGTGCGACTTAGTAGACTCAAAAAACGAAAAAAAAACTCTCTTTTGCCAAATCACAAGAAAAAATTGAAAATTTTAAATTTAAATTCAACTTAGCGGATTCACTAACAAACAACCAATCCCACAATGTTCAATTTGAAGCGCTGTGATGATGAAGAGAAGGAGTCCATCTATGGACGTGTCTTTGCCGTATCCGGTCTCGTCGTACCGTTGTCTGGATCAAATATGTACGAGTTGGTGCATGTTGGCTACTTAAAGCTAGTGGGTAAAATCATTCGTCTCAAAGGGAACATGGTCACTATTCAGGTATAAGAAGAAACAAATTTGGCGTCACTCTCGGAGATCCAATGCTGCGTACTGCCAAGCCATATCCAGTTGTATAATTAGGTTTCTGTATTATGGACAGCATTTTCGACGGTATCCAACGTGAATTTGAATGAAATTAACGAGCTGACAAGCCCATTCACATTTCAAAAGATTTTAATGTGCCCAGTCTATCCCATTCGGTTGCATGGAATTCAATCTACTCTACGTGAACATTACCGGAGATGACTTGTACGGTTTGTTACATGAAAATACTCTCGTCAAGCACAAGATGATGGTTGGAATTCGCACCAACTACCATGTTGAGGGTTTTGTCTTGGAAACCGAATTCAATGAAGAGATCTGCAAACACAGTATGGCGTGTACCACGTCCATTACTGAGAAGTTGCCTGCTAATTATTCACTTCAGAGCGTTGTATGGGATTAGTTGTTTCCTTGTATCGAAGGTGGTACCATTAGCATTTCCAAAGCTTTCGGTTGTGGTAAAACTGTCAGATTAGCCTTGTCTAAGTACTAAAATTCAGATTTCATCGTCTACTTTGGTGGCGGAGAACGTGGTAACGTGTTGTCAGTTGAAATCGATGGTGTCACCGAATCGATCACGAAACGTACCGCTCTTGTTGCCAACACATCTAACATGCATGTCGCTACTCGTGAAGATTCCATTGACACTGGTATGACCTCGTTGGGCTGAGGCTCTTCGTGAAATTTAAGGTCATCTTGCTAAAATGCCTGCTGATTCTGGTTACCAAGCCTACTTGGGTGCCCGTTAAGCCTCCCTATATGAATGCGCTGATCATGTTAAGTGCTTGGGTAGCCCAGAAATTAAGGGGCCCGTTTCAATTACCGGTGCTGTATCACCTCATGGTTGTGATTTTTCAGATTCTGTCACTTCAGCTACACTTGGTATTGCACAGGTGCTCTGGGGTTTCGATAAGAAACTGGCCAAATGCAAATATTTTCCCTCCATCAACTGCTTCATTTCGTACAGTAAATACATGTCTGCCCTAAATGAATACTATAACAAGAACTTTGTCGAATTCGTGTCACTTAGGACCAAGGTCAAGGAAATCTTACACGAGGAAGAGAAGAAAATCTTTCGGAAATTGTACAACTCGTTGGTAAGGCTTCACTGGTTGAGATTCATAAGATCACTCTCGATCACAATACGACGTGAAGACCGTCTTGATGATAAACAACATTCCACCAAAACATAGAATAAGTCGTTCAGCATGTACGAACTCAGACAACATCTCTGCCCATCCGAGCAAAATAAAGTCAGGACTGCATTTTCCAAATTTATATTAAGTCTGACAAAATTGCTGGTTCCGATTGCCTTACTGTCGAGCATTTTAAATTGGCTGGAGATAATTGGGTACAAAGTATACATCAATTCATTCCTAAATGAACTGCGCTAACTGCAGGGGAATTAATCTCCTCAACATCGTTTACAAAAGCCTGTCTGCCGTATAATGCCTAAAACCCTTCAGTCTGGAAAAAACCTAGAAACATCATATTTTCATCGATTTCAAAGCAACATATGGCAGCATCTACATAGATGAGCTATACAGAGCTATCTATTTTTTGGCATCCCTACCAAGCTCATTCGACGATGTAGGATGACGAAAGAGCATTCACGCTGCTTCGTCATTGTAATTATGTATAAGCCCCTGACTTCAGTGTCAGTGATTTTTTTTTTTTTTTTTTTTTTTTTTTTTTTTTTTTTTTTTCAACATAGAGAGACTCCTTTGATTTTGTGATCTTCCAGAATAATGAAATAACGAAAGAAGCTTGTGCTTAATTATTATGTTTATGGGACAAGTCCTAACGAAATTATCTAATTCGTTACAGTATTCTTCATTGAAATAGCCTTCTGTACTCTTCGGTACTACCCTTCTAGACGACTTTCTCCAACATAATCCTTTTAAAGAGCCTTAGCCGGAACTCGGACTGGAACATCAACAGATAGTGCACATCAAATGTTACTTAATTTTTGTTGCCTTATTTCGCCTCCACCGTGAGTCCCTTGCTTGGTTCAGATGACGTGCAACAAATGACTCAATTATATGTCTACAAAGTTCATACAATCCTCCCAATACTTACAATCCATAAACACCCTCGTTTAAAAAAAAAGGACACATTCCAGCTGTTTTTCTCATCTAACGTGTCTACGTCATTCAGTGCGGCATAAATGCCTCACATTATTGAATCTAATTTAACACGAAAGATAGTGTCAAAGTGAATAGGCGGGGACTATTTCTCAGCTCCAAACCTACCCTCCTAAAAGACCAAGGCTGACAAGTGGTACAGGTAATGAAGTGTCAAGCTGAATAAAGATGCACGCATTCCTTGTGCGCGCGATGGTTTTTTTTCCAGCGGCTTGCCTCAGCTATGGCTTCTCGTCGCCCAGAAAGAAGATAAAAATGAAGAAAAAGTGTTTCCTGTCTCTTGCTCTTTGGAAAATTAATAGCTTGACATTCCGTTCGTAAGCTGAAGAATTTCCATGTCTTGAAATTGTATTATAATAGGAAATCGAGTAGGCGTGGCAGAGGGATGAAGGTCCACGGAACAACCAACACCAAGGTGGGTAAATTTGAAATTTGTCATAACATGGAAGAGACCGTGTAGACTGAGAACTTCCTTAGAGATATCGATTGCAATTTCAACCAACTTAAAGGTTAGGATTTGATGCCTGCGGGGGAGTTCATTATCAAGGACTTGGTATTATCGAAACAGTTTCATGGGAGGAAAGAAAAGTGCAAAGAATTTAGGATGAGATCAAAGGTTGAGAGAAGTTTAGATGTTTAAAAAATTCTAGAGTAGCAGATAGCCATTAACTTGAGAAGATTTTAAAATTTGTTTATATCCGTAGATGTACTTACAGGGTAGGAAAACATTTTTTTTCTTTTTTGAAACTATTTTGGATGTTTATATACTTTTATTTGCTACATGTGGATCTGAAGTTTCACATTAATACGGTCGGGTAGATTAGCTAAAATAAAGAAATATGTAAATATGGACCATACAGTGAGTATAAAAAATACCTGGTACTCTGAGAAACACCAGCGCTTGTCTATAGGCAAGCTTCGGCCTAAGTCGATTTAAAAACAAACGATATACGCATGCCATCCATCACAACACTTACTTTAAGAAAGCTTATCATGAAGACGGTATAAGAGTATCAAGCTGCCAAAAACACATCCTTCATCGTGCCGGCAGTCGAACAACCAATGTCAAGGTTAGGTAACAAAACCAACAAAAAGGCGGCTGATGCGGCTGGCCTGATAAAGTGAATGATATGCCTGATCCACGGGGTGTAAAAGGAAATTTAGCATTGGCACATCACGAATCTACATAAATATATGTGTTTGCTTCAGCCATGCATTAACCATGTACATAAAACTTTTAAAAATATTTTATTCAAAGTATTGGCCATTGCTATTTTTCCCATCCTTCAGGCAATTTATGGATTCCACGCCAATAAAGCTGTTCGTCTTTTGAAGCAAATCAAAAATCACCCAATTTTCGACTTGCTCGTAGGATTCGAAGTGCTGTTAATGCGTGTCCCATGTATAAAAACAAATGGTAGCCGGAAGGAGCCAAGTCTGGTGAATACGGCGGGTGGGGTAGCAGCTCCCAGCCAAGTGTTTTGGTTGTATCCTGAACTTGTTTTGCTTTGTGTGCAGGTGCATTGTCATGGGGCAAAATTACCTTGCGGTGTCTTCTGGCCCTTTCTGGCCGTATTTCGATCAATGTGTGGTTCAAATTGATAATTAACGGTTTCACCCGGTTTTAGGAGCTCGTGTTACACCACACCTTTCTGGCCTCACCAGACACACAGCATTGCCTTCTTGCCGAATCGATCTGGTTTTGTAGTTGAAGTTGATGGTTGTCCCGGATTAACCCGTGATTTTTTCCGTTTAGGATTCTAAAAATAAATCCATTTTTTACCGCCAGTAACAATTCGATGCAAAACTGATTTTTATCCTGTCTTTAAAGCAAAATTTCACAAGTGGTATTTCGGTTTTCCATCTGTCTTTCATTTAATTTATGTGGCACCCATTTTCCAGACTTTTGGATCTTTTCTATAGCTTTTATGTGGTCAGAAATTATTTGCTGTGCAACAATTAACATTTCTGCTATCTTAAAACTGCATTTTTCAAGTTGGCCGCACCCATAACTTGAATAATTTTCAACCAATTCACTTCAAATTTTAAAAAGATTTTTAGAAGTATATTGTCTAAATAAATTTGTAGGATTTTGTTTTTATGTGGTATAGTTCGTTTGTTATAAACAATTTTCTGGTGATTTTCTGCAAATTTTGCAAGTTTGATTTTGGAAGTGTGCCATTCAAACAAAAGTCAATATATCAGAAAAATCTTACGTACTTCGCTACAGGAGCTGTTGGTACGGCCGTAGACCCTTCCAAAAATGAGAGGTCATCTGAGAAACGCTGCACAGCCTTAATTTTTGAATAAATTATAGGCACAATAAGCTTCAAACTTTGTAAACTGGATTTATTTCATATTTTTCTAAAAAAAAAGACAAAAAAGTCTATTTTAACGGCCTCTAGTGTGGCCTAACCTCTTAAATAATTTAACTTGGCAACTCTATCCTCAACTTGGATTTATAACACTTTGGTACTATTTTGTTATTTATTCAATTCTGAATAAATTGCTATTTTTGATTATCACCTTAAAGGAGTCGGTCGTTTTCCTTATTTGCAAAGTTAACAGCGAGCTTATATGGACGCAAAAAATCTCAACCTAACAGCCAAATATAACGACCTTGAAGTGACCGCAAGATCTGTCTTATTTTATTGCTTATAGACATGGGGATGCACGCAGCTTAACGTGGTCGAAAGATGGCTATGCTTGGCTTGAACAGACTATTCAAACTGTCATACAACTCTCTTAATTACGAGGTGTGTTCAAACAGTAAGGTTACTTTAGATTTTTATAAAAAAATATTTATTTATTCATCAATATTTATTTTGTCCCCTTCAGATATAACATCCTTGTGCCAATCCTTTTTCTAATCCTCGAAGCTAATTTTTGGTATAGTCTTGTGCTCTTTCAGTGATGCCGTTTTTATATCCTCTATCGTGCAACGTCCTCCGTTCTTTCATTGGTCTTTCTAGTTTTGGGAATGGGAAAAAGTTGAATGGGGATAAGTCCGGTGAATATGGTGGCTGAGGCATTATTGTCGTGTTGTTTTTGGCCAAAAACTATCTCACAAGCAACCATGAATGAGTAGGAGTACATAATAGTGATGCAAAAGACATGAATTGTTTTTCCACAATTCCGTACATTTTTTTCGTTTTGGTTCTCATAGACTTTAAGGTAATACTCCTTGAGGTAATACTCCGAACGGTCCTTGAGGTAAAAACTCTTGACGCACTACGCCAAGATAATTAAAATAAAAAAAGCAGTGATCAAAGCTTTGAAATTTGATCGAATTTGTCGTGCTCTTTTTGGTCTTGGCTCTCCTGGGTGCTTAGATTGGGACGATTGGGCTTTGATTTCGACGTCATAACCATATACCCATGATTCGTCACCAGTTATGACCCTTTTGAGCAAGTCAGGATCATAGTTGACGTGATTCAAGAGCTCCTGTGCGATGGTCATGCGACGGTACTTCTGATCAGAATTGAGAAGTTTCGGAACAAACTTCGCTCACACATGATATACGCTCACATATGATACGAGCCGATCGATATGACAACTTCCTTATCCACTTCCCGTTTGGTAATTCGACCATTCTCCAAAATAATTTTCTTAACATGTTCGAAGTTGAAAAACGTTCAAATAAAATGCTCCTTTGAGTTTCATTCATTTATTTCACCTTATCATAAAAAGATACAGTCTGCATTATTGTTCCCAGCTTTAATTTTTGCGACCATCCGCGGCGGATTTGAAAGAAGAACTGAACTTGCATTTAATACAAGGACATGATTTTAAAATAAAGAGACAAATAGTCTTGGAAAAATTCAGTAGATGGTGTGATTAAGACGAAGAAAGAGGAAAGGAAAAAATGCGTGTTGAATTCAGTTTTATCTAAAATAAGTACAAGAGCTGAATGTGTCTCCTGAAGATCTTGCCATCACAACGGATTTCGCAGGAGCGGACTTTACCATATCTACCGATGAAGGCTTTCTCGATTAAGGCTAGCTTTCAATAAATTCTAGGCATTGCACTGTCAAAAACTATGACTACATCACCTTCATTAAAAGGTGGTGAACAGCGTGAACGATTTGTATGAAAAAGTCGCAACGTCTGCAAGTATTCAGCACACGTCTCCACAGCATATTCGTATACTTGGTTCTCTGTTTCCATAGCTCTTGGATATGAAGATCTGCATAAGATGCCCCATATACTCCTTTGTCAGATCAACAATATAGAATTAAAAATTTCGATGGAGAAAGCGGTATTAAATCCCTAGGGTCGGATGAAACGTATGAGAGTGGTCGGTCGTTCTCGATGGCTTCATTTTCTGAAATGGTAGCCGGAAGGAGCCAAGTCTGGTGAATACGGCGGGTGGGGTAGCAGCTCCCAGCCAAGTGTTTTGGTTGTATCCTGAACTAGTTTTGCTTTGTGTGCAGGTGCATTGTCATGGAGCAAAATTACCTTGCGGTGTCTTCTGGCCCATTCTGGCCGTATTTCGATCAATGTGTGGTTCAAATTGATAATTAGTTTTCGGTAACGATCTGTATTAACGGTTTCACCCGGTTTTAGGAGCTCGTATTACACCACACCTTTCTGGTCTCACCAGACACACAGCATTGCCTTCTTGCCGAATCGATCTGGTTTTGCAATTGAAGTTGATGGTTGTCCCTGATTAATCCGTGATTTTTTCCGTTTAGGATTCTAAAAATAAATCCATTTTTCACCGCCAGTAACAATTCGATGCAAAACTGATTTTTTATCCTGTCTTTAAAGCAAAATTTCACAAGTGGTATTTCGGTTTTCTATCTGTCTTTCATTTAATTTATGTGGCACCCATTTTCCAGACTTTTGAATCTTTTCTATAGCTTTTAAGTGGTCAGAAATTATTTGCTGTGCAACATTTAACATTTCTGCTATCTTAAAACTGCATTTTTCAAGTTGGTCGCACCCATAACTTGAATAATTTTCAACCAATTCACTTCAAATTTTAAAAAGATTTTTAGAAGTATATTGTCTAAATAAATTTGTAGGATTTTGTTTTTATGTGGTATAGTTCGTTTGTTATAAACAATTTTCTGATGATTTTCTTCAAATTTTGCAAGTTTGATTTTGGAAGTGCGCCATTCGAACAAAAGTCAATATATCAGAAAAATCTTACGTACTTCGCTACAGGAGCTGTTGGTACGGCCGTAGACCCTTCCAAAAATAAGAGGTCATCTGAGAAACGCTGCACAGCCTTAATTTTTGAATAAATTATAGGCACAATAAGCTTCAAACTTTGTAAACTGGATTTATTTTATATTTTTCTAAAAAAAGACAAAAAAGCCTATTTTAACGGCCTCTAGTGTGGCCTAACCTCTTAAATAATTTAACTTGGCAACTAAATCCTCAAATTGGATTTATAACACTTTGGTACTATTTTGTTATTTATTCAATTCTGAATAAATTGCTATTTCTGATTATCACTTTAAAGGAGTCGGTCGTTTTCCTTATTTGCAAAGTTAACAGCGAGCTTATATGGACGCAAAAAATCTCAACCTAACAGCCAAATATAACGACCTTGAAGTGACCGCAAGATCTGTCTTATTTTATTGCTTATAGGCATGGGGATGCACGCAGCTTAACGTGGTCGAAAGATGGCTATGCTTGGCTTGAACAGACTATTCAAACTGTCATACAACTCTCTTAATTACGAGGTGTGTTCAAATAGTAAGGTTACTTTAGATTTTTATAAAAAAATATTTATTTATTCATCAATATTTATTTTGTCCCCTTCAGATATAACATCCTTGTGCCAATCCTTTTTCTAATCCTCGAAGCTAATTTTTGGTATAGTCTTGTGCTCTTTCAGTGATGCCGTTTTTATATCCTCTATCGTGCAACGTCCTCCGTTCTTTCATTGGTCTTTCTAGTTTTGGGAATGGGAAAAAGTTGAATGGGGATAAGTCCGGTGAATATGGTGGCTGAGGCATTATTGTCGTGTTGTTTTTGGCCAAAAACTATCTCACAAGCAACCATGAATGAGTAGGAGTACATAATAATGATGCAAAAGGCATGAATTGTTTTTCCACAATTCCGTACATTTTTTTCGTTTTGGTTCTCATAGACTTTAAGGTAATACTCCTTGAGGTAATACTCCGAACGGTCCTTGAGGTAAAAACTCTTGACGCACTACGCCAAGATAATTAAAATAAAAAAAGCAGTGATCAAAGCTTTGAAATTTGATCGAATTTGTCGTGCTCTTTTTGGTCTTGGCTCTCCTGGGTGCTTAGATTGGGACGATTGGGCTTTGATTTCGACGTCATAACCATATACCCATGATTCGTCACCAGTTATGACCCTTTTGAGCAAGTCAGGATCATAGTTGACGTGATTCAAGAGCTCCTGTGCGATGGTCATGCGACGGTACTTCTGATCAGAATTGAGAAGTTTCGGAACAAACTTCGCTCACACATGATATACGCTCACATATGATACGAGCCGATCGATATGACAACTTCCTTATCCACTTCCCGTTTGGTAATTCGACCATTCTCCAAAATAATTTTCTTAACATGTTCGAAGTTGAAAAACGTTCAAATAAAATGCTCCTTTGAGTTTCATTCATTTATTTCACCTTATCATAAAAAGATACAGTCTGCATTATTGTTCCCAGCTTTAATTTTTGCGACCATCCGCGGCGGATTTGAAAGAAGAACTGAACTTGCATTTAATACAAGGACATGATTTTAAAATAAAGAGACAAATAGTCTTGGAAAAATTCAGTAGATGGTGTGATTAAGACGAAGAAAGAGGAAAGGAAAAAATGCGTGTTGAATTCAGTTTTATCTAAAATAAGTACAAGAGCTGAATGTGTCTCCTGAAGATCTTGCCATCACAACGGATTTCGCAGGAGCGGAGTTTACCATATCTACCGATGAAGGCTTTCTCGATTAAGGTTAGCTTTCAATAAATTCTAGGCATTGCACTGTCAAAAACTATGACTACATCACCTTCATTAAAAGGTGGTGAACAGCGTGAACGATTTGTATGAAAAAGTCGCAACGTCTGCAAGTATTCAGCACACGTCTCCACAGCATATTCGTATACTTGGTTCTCTGTTTCCATAGCTCTTGGATATGAAGATCTGCATAAGATGCCCCATATACTCCTTTGTCAGATCAACAATATAGAATTAAAAATTTCGATGGAGAAAGCGGTATTAAATCCCTAGGGTCGGATGAAACGTATGAGAGTGGTCGGTCGTTCTCGATGGCTTCATTTTCTGCAAGGACTGTCCTTAATTGGTCAAAATTTAGTTTGACCCTTCCTTTAAGGTGTTTTTGTAAATTCGAATCAGCCTCTCCCAAAAGCCGCCCCCTATGGGGGTCTCTCTGCCACTGAATCCTTCTCTTCGTCAGGAATCTATGTAAAGCGTCGTCACCTAATGTACCAGCACCGTTTAACTCTTGTGCAGCTCTATGAAAAGTTTTGACGTTATCTGAGAATATTGTTGTGGGTACCCTTCGCCTTGCCATGAATCGTCGTATTGCCATTAGACATCTCTTTACTCAAGTTGTTGACTATCTCTAAGTGAATGGCCCGTATCGCTGTGCTGGTGAATATCATCATGTGGTCTACTCCAACGTTGTCAAAGAGTTTCGTCAGATTGATTCGTTCTTTTGGCAACATAGCAAAGGGTTGAGTGGCTGGACAAATAGTTTCTTGCAAACACTGCACTGCTTTATTCGATTCTTTATCAACGGTCGAGCTCTTATGACCCAAAATTCTTCGCGTAATTTAGTTAATACTTCGCTTGCGGCTCCATGAAGTGTTCTTAAGTAGATGTCATCAATGAGCAACATGGTAATTGGTGAGTCCGGTGGGAGAATTTTTGGGTATTTAATATCATAACTGTCGTCTAGGTGTTGTAAGCGACCTACTACTAATACGCCTTCGTTATCCGAAAGGGAACACAATTCCATAATTTGTGAACAGCCAGGTACAGATTTCCCTCTCTGTAGATGCTGGATTTCGTTAGTAAATATATTTTTATGTACATTCCTGACCCAGTTAAGCTATGCAGCAATTAGTTCTTCAGCTGTCAGTTGCCAGCAAGTCGATTTAGATTTCTTTTGTTACACTCTAACGAAAAGCTGTATCCACGCTGTTACCCTTAGTGGTCTCTCCCAGGTACTATAATTGTAGTGGTTGAGTACAGGTTCATCAGTTATATGAACTTCAACTTCTACCAGAAGAACAGTTTGAAATTCTGGTTACCGCTCAAGATTAAAGTTATATTTCTTTGAATCTTGAAGCCACATTGGAGAATTTTGTAGTTTGTTGCCAGATAGGTACCCCACGAGTCAATAAATCTGGCGGACTTCCCGCTGAAGTGATTCCAATAATTTGAATTTGTTAACTTCCTTACCTCGTTAACACGACTTTGCACATATTGCTTCCAACGTTGTGATTCTCCCATGATCCACTTAAGTGCAACCTTGAAATTAGACCAATGGAATGACTGCCTTAAAAATGAACATTACCGCGCTGCTATCAAATTTGCTGTGAGCTCTAACCACGGAAGAGACAATTCAGCGTCTTTATCTACCTTCAACGGGGCAACCCTGCACTTAGCGCAAAAAAAGGAAACGTTAACTGACCTCGGAATGCACATTTTTGTCAGTTGATTTACATTCTTGATGAATTCATTCCATTCAGTCAAAAGAGTTGGTGGAAGAGTCTCATCCCAGCTCAAATTCTTTTTCCATATGGCTTGGAACAGAACCTTCAATCGAAGACCAGTTGGCGATATAATATCCAGTGGATCATAAGTCCTTGCGATTGCCTGGAGTACACTTCTTTTGCTTCCTCTGGTCATATTGAGGTTAAAGCTCTGAAAAGACTGCAATGACACCTGCAGTTCATCGCTAAATACAAACCAGGTACGAAAAATAGATAATCGAATGTACAATACATTGCCCGCGAAACTTCAAAAATTTCCTTGCTTTTAGAACACGACTTGTATTTACTAAATTTTGAGGCAGGATCATCACCACTTCCCATAGCTACACTAAAAAGGTGTACTTCGACTATGTGATAAGAACGACAAGATTCTCTATTACCCGGTCTATCCAGTATTCACACTGCGGTACCTCCACTTGATATTCATATCAAGGGCTGCACTCTCAAAGCTATCTTCCGTCTAAAAAGAAGTGATCTTTGGTACAACACGCACTGGAGATTCTATTATCTTGCGCATCGGCTGTCTTATGATTTCGGTCTTATGGACCTGTTGCAGAAAAAAATGCAGGCAAACCAAACGAATGCTTCAGCGGCCTCTCTGCTGTCTCTCTTGCAAAGCACTTAAATGTACTGGACATAAGTGACACAACATCCTGCGATGCTTGCTGCGAAAGTGATAACAACACCTCGAAGCACTATCTCTGTGAATGTCCGGCTTACGCTTGCATCTGGCTACAGTTACTTGGAACTGACATGGTGGGTGCTGGTAGTGTAGACATCTTATCTCTGAAACGCTTACTCATCTTTCTTTGTTAGATTGAAAGACTTCTTTAAAAGGAACTTTACAAGGAGTAGAAATAGAAAAAGTCCACACGGCAGAGATGAAATTAGGAATTGAATCTTACCGTGGACAATGTTAGCTCTTGGAGAGATAGCATGTACGTTTTGTACGAGGTCTGGACATCAAGATGAAGAAACAATTTATAGAACGAGCTTATTCGTCACTTTTTAGGACTTAAAACAGCCAACGGAACCTCAATTTATAAGGGAAAATTAAAAATTACTTCAAATGACATAGCAGCACAGGAGAATCTTAAACTTAATTTTATGCCGCATAGAGATGATCTACCGATAATCTGAAATTTTTGCAAATCTTGGAGTATGAGAAGATATCTTTCACTTTAAATTAGTGACCTTTTATTGAAGGAGATAAGGGTATACTTTGGCAGCAATAAAATCCTCCTGGCGAGAACACTACATATCTTTAATAGTATGGAGGATTTGGATGTCCCTTATAAGCACTGTAAAGAAGGGCTCGAATGTAGACAACAACGGTTACTATTTTTTTAATTATTTTTTAAATTTAATCTACAAATTAATTTTATTTGCTAACCAAAGAAAAAAGTGCTAAAGTGCTGACATTTTATTCAATAAAAACCACCTTTAAGATACCTTTTAGTTTTCGCTTCAAAATCCAAGGCTTTGCCTGAGATTAAGGTAGAAAGGAATAAAAGAAAATCTGCCGAGATACTTCAAACAAAAACTAAGAAATTTATTTTAATAATTGATGTATAATCTAGATTACATAGGAAGACTACCAAAGTCTTATCTGATATGCAAAGATAGAAACACATGAATGCTCTTTTATTAACAAAAAAAAAAAAAAAAAAAAAAATCAAAAACTGAAAACCAATGGCCATCAATCCGATTTGGTTTTAATAGAAAAATGCAAAAGTCTTTCCCGGCCTAAAACCGAACGCCAGAACTACGAGTATGTACTCGTACGTAGGTAGACTCACTGTGCTAAAAACCTATGCAATGCAAATGCAGTTCAAAAGTCCGAAAGTGATCAAATCCCTGCACTTGCCATATGCATTATCCTGTCACACCGTACGCGTTTAAATGCAAATCGATTTCCGTTATACACGAATGCAAGGACGACTACAGTTTAGTTGGAGACAGGGCGTGCATATACAGGATATAGGGTGCTGATATACAGATACTATATGTTAGATCCACCTCATGCATTAAACGGGCTTTTGGAAAACTTTCAGTTTTCCATGCGGAAACCGTATCCGTGGATAGCAGATTTTGTAACAAATTCTGTGGCACACACGGTTACTACGAGATATACGGGCTATGCCATTAAATATTCAAAGGGATGCTCACGCGATGACAGACACAATATCCACATGCGAGTATCCTTGCTCCTCACACGTTCCAAAACGAGTTACGATTTTTTTTTTTCTTTTGCTTTGTGTTTGTAAATTCCCATATCATTTGATCGGCTTGTAGTTTGTCCTATGTACCACCCATTTTGGAACGCAGAGGATGAACAAAAAGGATACAAATAAAAAGAAGGAAAAGCAAAGGCACACAACGGATTGGAATCTAATCTCCGAGCGTTTGTTGTTCCATTTACTGAACTACCCGAAGGACTTTCTGATTTTTTTTTTTATACTTTTTCGTAGTACCTCGTAGCTCAGCATTGACATTGTCGGTTGGGTGGCTAAAGGATTCCCGAAAAAAGGGAGTCGACGCATTTTTTTTTTTTTTTTTTTTTTTTTTTTTACTTTTACACCGATTTCGAAGGACGCTGGCTTTATTTGAACAGGGTAGGGCTAGAATCGGTTCAGTGTTGATGTCGGTTGAGTTTTTCCTCATTGTCTGGCAATTTTTCCATCGATTTGGGTAAAATTTTGGTAGCTTCGTCCAGAAAGGTGGAAATCTGGAGTAGTTCGGTTGAGCAGGAATGAACTGCGTTCTGTTTTTTCCTTTTTGGCGGTGTCTGGTTTCTTTATCTTTACCAGAGAGAGTGGCCTTCGAAAGGACATGTAAGAAAGAATGTGTGTTTTTGAGCGAGATGGGATACGAATACGAGTACGAGACCGAAATCGTTAAAATCAAAATCGAAACACCAAACATCAAAGGTGAGCACGTGGAAGAGTACACCAACAGCCAGACCAAATATCAATACCAACATGAACAGGCAACAACGATAGCAACAACAAAAAGAGAACAAACTTCAGTTGGAAGGATTCGGTTTGGAACAAGGGTCCCACCAAAAGGATAATCGAATTTTTTTTTTTCTCCACTTTTATTTGTGTTGACAGTGGTTCGCAACTTTGTTAACCATCATCATCATGGACTCATGGTTGTTTCATTCATATTAGGACTTGAACAACAAACAACTCAGAGTGGTCCGGGTTTTTGGTCTGTGACTGGGTTTCTCCCACGTCCTGCCGCAGCCACACTTCACATGTCCTTTTGTTATTTTCAATTGCGAATTTAAGATTCATTTTTGATGATGGCGATGATGTTGCGAGTGTTGAGAATGTCGAGGGTGTTGGTGGCAATTCTGGGATGGTGGTTCCCTGCTCTTTGTTAAACGCTGTTAAGCGTTACACGACTGCTCTATGGTGTAAACAAAGAATGGAAGTGGAAGCGTTGTAGAAAGATATACGAGTACATACATAGATGTTTACTTCTGTTTTGGGTGTGTTCTGAGGGTGGTCACAGACATAGTGGCAAATATTTTTGGCCCAATGTCTGGGTTGATTTCTTTTTTTTTTTTTTTTTTTTTTGGTGTTAAGATCTTTTTTTTCTTTTGGTTTTTTGGTGGAATAGGAAGTCAATTTGCAAGGATTTGGTGGGTGATTTTGATTTGTGTGGGTGATTTTCAAGAGCTAGATTACATGGTCAGTGAACGAGGAAGGAGAATCTGTTTGGAGTACTTTTACATTTAATTGATTGTTTACTTTTGGGGAAATTGTTTGTTTTATCTATTTTGGTAGGACTTGCGATTTGTTTTTTTTGAATTTTGTTTACGAAGGTTGAATGGCAAGTGAAGTGTGTAAAAGAGGATGTCAGAAGTGAGACTGAATTGGATTTTTTTTTTTTCTTTTTGAAGAGCGAAGTAAACTGAAGCTAGCACAAGTACTTGTGTGTTTCAAATAAATTTAAATTTCAATGGATTGCTAAATTTTTAGATGTATACAACGAAAGTCTGGCAGGTTGTTTCGACAAAGACTCATTCTGGAATGAATAGCAAAGATAGTCCGTAAGTATTTACTCACTATTTTTCTAAGTATACTCTCGACCCATGTAGGGAATTCGCCTGAGACACGTTGTTGATTGTGAGAAAGCTGTATCCAGTTATCTAAAGCAAGGACACAGGCATTCGCAAATGCTGCTGTCGCCCTTGTAGTCTCTTAGCAGGAGCATTGTTGTTCATTTGCTAGATATCCCCGAGTTGGTGTAGTCGCCGTGTATTGACTTTTTGTGGTATATACATATACAAAACTGGGTACTGCTTATGTCTACTATATAGCGTAAACAATATTCGACATAGAGTTTCGCTCTGGGAAGTGTCCAGTGTCGAGGTCTTGGCACTAATTTCATTAATATTTCGCAGAAATATATTTATTTAGGTTTCTGAGCTTGGCGCTTTGGATGCATTTGTTTTACCAAACCGAAATTTCGGCTGTTCCTTAGGGTAAGCTATGAACGAATCTCCCATCTTTGGTATCATTCGTAGATTTTATGTTCATTTTTATGCGGGAGCTTCCCTAACTTCCTCAATGTTACAGCTATCAAAATGTACATTTACCAGTCCTCCTAGTAGATGTCTCCTACCAAAGCATAACGTATGTATTTGTCAGCTCTGCTAGTAAACCATAATTCTTTACCTATGCCAACATGTTTTTACAATGAGATGAGAGATTTCTGCATTTACTGGTAGTAGGCCGTATTTTGGCGAAATCACATCCTCAACACTGTACTCGATCAACAGCTGCTGAAAATTTTCCTCTATTGTTTCAAAGAACTTTCGTTCCGACTTTGCGGCCAACTGTTGTCTGTCGGCCTTTCTTATAGAACTTTCTTACATCGATTTTATCTCGAGACTCTTCGATTTAGTTGATCTTTCGCACGATTTTGTTCTTCTGTGCATCTTTTGTCACCTCTTTTAGGTGTTTAGGGCCTCGCACTTTTATCTAGGCTGTTATGCTGACCCAGATCGAATTTATTTCGATCATACAATAAAACATCTGCTTGCTGGGTTGAACAATTACTTAACTCATTGCGGTACATTTTATTCAATATATCGACAATACCAACAACGGAAAGGAGAGTCCCTGAAATTAAAGATTTATTCAACTCGGCGGGAATTGGACATCGTAGAAGTATGCGGTGCGAATACGGCATCCAATCCCTCGACACTGACAAAGGCTTTCAGGTTTACTCTAGGAAATCAGAGAGCACTTCTCGGAAATATTGGATAGAGGTCTTACTAAAAGGTCGTATTCACTTTATGATGACAAGATACGGGCAAGACGGCTTATTTTAAGGATAGGTCAGGACTATAAACATTATCCAGTGCAAAGCTCCACCAACATACATACATACATACGGATTAAGTTGACAATGATGATTTCTTAAGAATTATAAATGCAACAACCAACTTAACTCCTAACGATGATATCGTGGATTTTAATGCGCAAACAAACATTAAGCGGGATTCAAGAAGTGGCAACAGTGAAAGTTTCCCATGCGAACCGCGTGGTCATTTAAAGCACACTGTTTCAACACAAGGACTGTTACAAGATCAAATAGACCTTTGGTTTAGTTTAGTTTATTTAATATTTAGAGCTTATACTTAAGATACAAAGTGATCTTATGAGTTGTAAAGCTTATATAGGGTTTTTCAATAGGGGCTTGAAAAATTTAAATTTAATTTGTGAACGCACTCTTTCACTTATCATCAAACTGTCACTGTCAGTTTATT
Organism: Volucella inanis; assembly: GCA_907269105.1. Lineage (NCBI taxonomy): Eukaryota > Metazoa > Arthropoda > Insecta > Diptera > Syrphidae > Volucella > Volucella inanis. The sequence continues at coordinate 43,314,971 of OU026153.1, forward strand.
CAGTAAACTCAACATTTTCATCATGGTAAAGTACACTAACGAGCAACGTCTGCAAATTATAAAAATTTTCTACAGATCTTCGGAGTCGCAAAATCATCTTCAGCGATCAAGCTCATTTTTGGCTCAATGGGTTCGTCAATAAGCAAAATATGCGTTATTGGTCGAGTGAAAACCTTCATGAATCACCACTTCATCCACAAAAAATAACTGTTTAGTGCGGTTTGCATGCCGGCGGCGTAATTGGGCCATATTTTTTCGTCGACGATAACGATCGTCATCTTACTGTGAATGGTCAGCATTATCGCGCCATGATCACCGATTATTTTTGGCCCGAATTGGAAGATATGGACTTTTACGGTCGTCAACTGTGGATTCAACAGGATGGTGACACAAGCCACACAGCACACGCTACAATCGATTTATTGAAGAGTAAGTGTGGTGAGCGTGTTATCTCAAGACATGGGCCAGTCGATTGGCCGCCCCGTTCGTGAGATTTAACGCCGCTTGACTATTTTCTGTTGGGCTACGTTAAGTCATTATTTTATAAAAACCATAAAAAAAAGCGGTAGTGAATTCCATAGTCGAATAACAGCGATGAAAAACTGTCTTTCTGACGTTAAACTAGAAAAACGTGGAAGTATTAAACAAGCTGATTTAGTTAATGTCGGAAACTGTCGTGTTTTTAAGATATTAGATACAAATTTTAATGTACGAAACTAAATGAAATTTTCAAAAGTCATCACAAGAAGGTTTTAAGACAGATATGAAACGTGGTTATACTTACGCAAGGTGTATACATATTGAATGATACTATTTAAAGCGATTCTATTTCGCTTGCTAACAGATTCGAAATTTTCAAAGATTTCACATCCGTGGCTAAGGATTTTGCATGTATTATTCTTGTTTTTAACATTGTAATTGGAGAATACCATGGGTCTTACCGACAGCAGAATTTATGTGGTCGTTCCACGTCAAAGTTCTGTTGAACACGATCCCTAAATTTTTAGCTCAAGACACCATCTTCAAATGTACATCGCCTAAATAGATAGACGGGAAGTACGACAGGTCCAAAACATCATGGAAATCACCAAGCATTTGCATTTATGTGGGTTTAGAGTTAAACCGTTCTTAACTGACCAGCTCAGAATACGCTCGGGCACAATTTTCAATCAAACCAAGAGGATGAAGAATGTCGAGGATGCTGAATATCGTCAGCATTAATGTGTATCGATGAGTATAGTATTTTATTTGGAATCTCGTTACTGTACAGCGTGAAAAGAAGTGGGCCTAAAATTGACACTTGGGGGGCCCCTCGGGTCAACGAGAAAGAATCTGTTATAACGTTATTAATAGATACAGCCTGTTTTCTATCACTGAGGTACAACGAAATAAGATTCGTTGCAAACACTTAGTTGTTTTTGCATAAGACGTTCACAAATTTTTGAGAGGAAAGGCAGAATTGATATAGGCCTGAATTAATCGATAACTCCATTTTTGGGAATTGGTAAAATTTTTGCCATTTTTAATTGATGAGGTAATATTACTGTAACTATAACTATATTCATAAGGTGCGGGATATAAGGCAATAAAAAAGGAAAAAATTGCTTCAACAAAAATTGGATGGACTTCATTAGCACCAACTGCATTCAATTTAACGAAGAGAAAACTTTCAAGGCCATCCAAGTTATTAACCCCAATGAACTCAGAAGGCATATCTGTGGAGTGCTCAGTACTGTAAGCGTGATAACTTTGTTCAGATACGACCTTAGAGAGGGGAAAAGAAACAAATTTGCGGTTAAGATCACTACCATTTACGGTATGTGGGTAGGTTAATCACTGTTTACCAACCCCTAACTCTCTTTGCCTCTAATCGACTAAAAAAAAAAACCGAATTTTTGCCTGCCTTATTTTGAGAACAACACTAATTCCTAAGAGATTTGTAGAAATTATGGAGTATCTCAATCCGAAAGCGTATCTAATTCTGATAGGCCCAATCAGGTTGATCTAAGAGCTCTTGTAAATCTGCTGAGAACCAGGGTTGTGATACCACCTTGAATTTATTCTTAAAATTAAAAATTCAAGTTTGTTCATGTAAATCTATATTGTCCCCTTTAAGGTAATCCCCAACGACTGCAACATACTTATGCCAGCGCTTGATCCAATCCTCGAAACATTTTTTACATTCGGTTTTCAGTATGTCCATCAGTGCTTAGTGCGATTTTTTAATTACTTCTTCTCGGCTGCTGAAACGCGTTCCCCGTAGTGGTTTTTTAACTCGATTAAACAGAAAGAAGTCACAGGGAGCCAAATCAGGTGAATTCGGTGGCTGTTGGATGGTATTTGTTGCATTTTTCGTCAAAAAATTACGAATAATGATGTCACTGTGCGAAGGTGCGTTATCATCGTGCAAAATCCACGAGTTTTCTGCCCAGAATTCCGGTCTCTTTCGGCGAATTGCTTCACGCAAACGTCTCATAACGCCCAAATAATACTCTTTGCTTACTGTCTGACCTTCCAGCAAAAATGCACTACACCGTTGTAATGCATGAAAACCGTGAGCATTGCCTTCTTTTTTGACTGAAAGCGACGTGGTTTTTTTGGTCTCGGCTCATTTGGTGAACGCCATTCACTTGCCTGATGTCTGGATTGCGTGTCGTACTCATAAATCCACGTCTCGTCTCCAGTAATGATACTTTTGATGAAAGTGGGATCGGATTCAGCCTCGCAAATCATCTCTTTTGCGACGTCTCTTTATTGCATTAAATTGAGGTCTCCAGAAAACTCAACTAATTAACCAAAATGTCTTGGACGGATCCATAGGCAATGTTCAAGTTCTCCGCTATCTCTCTGATGGTTAATTTGCGGTTATTGACCAACGTTACTTTTACTTCATCAATGTTTTCGTCGGTTTTCGATGTCAATGGTCTGCCACTACCTTCGATTGACTCACGACCACTTTTTAACCGCTCGTGTCACTGGTAAACGACCGTTTTCTTTAGAGAATCGTTGCCGAAACACTTTTCCAACATTTCCAACGTTCGCGCACCATTAAATTACGCAAAATTTAATACAAATTCGTTGTTGCAAATTTAAATCCATTTCTAAAATCGTAAAAAATCGCCAACACACACAAAGATAGATGTACTCTTGGCTACGTAACTTTTGCAAATGTCAAGCTATGACGCTAAGATTTAGAGGGAATGTCAACAGCAGATGCACCAACTTAACAAAAAAAAAACAACCAAACTCAAAACGGAACAATGGGGGCGCCACATGGTGGTTATTCCGTTTTTTTGATCAAGGTGGTACATTAATAACCTTTCTTGTTTTGTTTGGAACGTGGAAGTAAAAGAGGGTGTTTATGCGAGTGTTGAGAAAAACTACTTGCTCGTCTGGTGTAGGCATACGATAAATGGAGTTCCATGGTATTTGACACAATTCTCGATCTAATATTTACAGTTTACATTTCTAAAGTCCCTATACTAATACCTTGAATATGAGATCATGTTTGGAGAAGGCTGGTGCGGAAAGTTGATTATAAAAAAACGCTTTTTTCATACCTAGTAAAGTGCTTGATGACCGGGTAAAATGAGTGGGGTTGGTTTTGTTAACTGGGTGTAAATCAAATGAACACATAAGATCTATTAGTCGTTTATCGACCAATAGATTACTATTGAGATCAGCGTAGATGATTACGTTGGATGAGCTAATGGAGATTTCATTCATCAACTCAAATAAAGGTGTTAAATTTATATTTGAGTTAGGTCTATAAACAGTACTTATAAGAAGACTATTCGAACCACATTTAAATTCAACAAATAGGTATTCTATAGCGGAATCAAAAGGCGATGAATATTTCAATCTAAAATGAATTCCTTTTCGGAATTACATTGCAACTCCTCCACCCGTATCACGATTATACTTATCTGTTCGAAAAAGTTTGTAGCCTTTTATAGAGTACATTTGAGAATTATTAATTGGTGAAAACCAGATTTTCGATACACAAACTATATCTACTTTGGATTGCTCAAAAATATGTCTAAATTCGTCATTTTTTAGCAACAAACTTTGTGCATTTATATGCATTTATATCAATACAATTGCCTTCGAGGGCGAAAAACTGATTGAAACGATTTTTCAATCTTTCGATACCATTTTTGTAGTACGATTTAGGTTTAGCCCCAAAATAGGTCTCTGTTTCGGCGATTACTTCTTCATCGGTCTTAACTCTCTTCCCGACGAGCATTCTTTTGAGGTCTGCAAACAGGAAATAGTCGCTGGGGGCCAAATCTGGAGAATACGGTGGTTGGGGAAGCAATTTTTAGCCGAATTCATTCAATTTTCCATCGTTTTCATCGACTTGTGACACGGTGCATTGTCTTGATGAAACAGCATTTTCTTTTTCTTCAAATGCGGCCGTTTTTCTGCGATTCTGCGCATTGTAATAGTCGCTGTTGATAGTCTGCCCCTTTTGGAGATAGTCGATAAAAATTATTCCATGTGTATCCCAAAATACGGATGCCATAACCTTGCCAGCCGACTGTTGAGTTTTTAGTCGTTTTGGACGAGGTTCGTCGCCTGCTTGCCACTCAGCTGACTGCCGACTTGACTCTGCTGTGAAGTGATGGAGCCAAGTTTCATCCATTGTCACATACCGACGCACAAATTCGGCTTTATTGCGGTTGAACAGCTTTAAACACTCCTCTGAATCATCAACAGGTTGTTGTTTTTGGTCGACTATGAGCAAACGCGGCACCCACTTTGAACAGAGCTTTCGCATATCCAAATTTTCGTGTATGATATATCCAACACGCTTTTTTGACATCTTCAGAGCCTCAGCTATCTCGATCAACTTCACTTTACGGTCATTTGTAATCATTTTGTGGACTTTTTTGATGTTTTCCTCTGAAAACATCATCTTTTGGACGTCCAAAAAATGCGTGCATCTTCTTCGTTGCTTGTATGACCACATTTAAATTTTTCAATCCACTTGCACTCGGCTGGTGCAGAGTCCGGGTAACACTTATCAAGCCATTTCTTTGCGTCGGCTGCATTTTTTCCCATCAAAAAGCAATGATAAATCAACACACGAAATTGCTTTGAATCCATTTTTTTTTCACAGTAACAAAAGTTGTTTCACTCACAACGCTATATCTCGAGACCTAGTCGTCCGACAGCTGTCAAATTTATACACGTATCTTTTGAAGGTTGGTACTAACTGGAAATTGTATGGATTTAATTCAAGTGGTGCCCTCTCTTAGAAACACGGACTTTTCAGCCCATGTATTAAGTGACACAGAATGAAGTTGAGAATAAGCCATTTTCTTATTTTTCATAGCAATGACAGAATTGAAAAAAAGGTAAGTATAAACAGAAAAAAAAAAATGAAATGAAATAAAATAAAATAAAAAATTTTAAGTAGGGAAAAAAAATAAATAAAAATAATAAATTATAATAAACAACAGAAGACGTGGCAACCCTGTTCAGTTGTTAATTACTTTTAGGTTTCTTCTCCTACGACTTCTTAAGCTTCCGCGTTGGCAATAACATTCAAAATCTCTACGTTCTCCACAGCTAAACTCGGTTAGTATCTGAAAAGATACCAACATCTTGGACACACAGCTGTTTCTTCTCTTGTTTGCAATGAAGAGGAATGTGTTTAAAAAAGGTGTTTCTCTCATAGGAAGAGCCAAATTGGGAGTATTTTAGGCGAGGGTTTGGTGTTGTGTTAGTTTTGTTTTTGAGAACGGAAAATTGCTTTTAATGTCGCGACTCTACAGTCGATGGTATGACAGAGATGGTTGAAAATTGATTTTAGGTTCTCAGCAGGTAGGTGTGGGATACCAAAGAGCACGGCATCAGCTGCTAACTCTCTCCTCTCGTAAGCGTCGCATCGTTTTCGTAAGTTTATGATTTTTTCTTTTTTTGTTTGGGAATCAACAGAGTGCGTTGCTTCAATTTTCTCGATTCGGTTTTGAAGATCAGAGAGCGATTTGTTTACCTTTTCAACGTGGGCAATACGCTAAAGGAGATCGCTTCGGAGATCGTTAATTTCGGCGGACATAGGATTGAAAATATTTTCGGCCAAGTCATTTGATCGCTTCTTCAGTTCCAGAAAAGAGTTATTTGACTCTTTTCCAGAATGGTGTAGAGTTGGACGTAGGTGTCAATGTAACTCTTTGGCGATCGCGTTTTTCCCGCCATTATGACTTGCAAAATTTAAGAGAAAAATGAGATACAATACAACTTTAAAAGCACTAGAGTTTAATTAAAAAAATAAGATTAAAAACTGCTACATCTACTACGGCGATTATTATTGACGGCAAAAGATGCGCGGATTCAGTGTTTCCGGCATATAAACGAGCGCCTTATAACAATCTATATTAAGGCTAAATTTTCCAACATTAGCCTTACAGGCGCGCACGCTCTCAGAAAGAAAAAATACGACGACATCAAAGATGGCTTCTACGAGCTCTTGGACAAGACCTACGAGCAGTGCCCTAACTATGACGTTGAGATTGTCTTCGGCGATTTTAATGCAAAGCTAGGAAGAGAGGCATCTTCGGTGGTACTGTCGTAAGGTATAGCCTGCACGACACTATCTTCGGTAACAGATTCAGGCTAATCGACTTTACAGCGAAACGAAACATTATCGTAGGTGGCACACGTTTCCCGCATTTCGATATTCTAAGCGGACTTGGAGATATCCTTAAAATTCAAACGTCAATCAGATTGACCATATTTCAATATAATAGATATCCAAACACTTCGAGTGGTCAACATCGATGCGGACCACTACCTTGTTGTTGGCAAGATACGGTTGCAGGTATACCTTACTTCTCAAAGGCAAGCTTATACTATGAGGAAGTTCGTCGTCGGACGTCTATAATCATAAGAGATTCCCAAATCTTTTTCCAATTGATTATCCTTTAATCTGTTAAAAGTTCCTATTCCGCTAGCATCAAGTGTCGAAGACCAGTGGTAACATTGGCAAAAAGCCATTAGGCTTGCCGCCTTAGATGTGCTGGGTTTCACTCGGCCACCACCACGAAACCCCTGGTTTGACGACGAGTGCCGACGAGCACATGCAGCCTAGCAAGAGGCATACAAAGCGGCGCTGAAGAAGAGAGACGAACACCGGCTTCTCAGGAGGAAAAATATGGAGAATTAAATGTGCGCAGTCGAGGAAATTGAGAGATGCTATTTCAAGAATGAGACTCGAGAGTTTTACTAAAAAGAAAGCATGCCACGAACACAAACCCCAAACCAAAGTATCTAAAGACGAACAAGGGAGCATAGTAGAAGAGTTGCAGTTGATGCTGCCGATTTGAAAAGAGTATTTCTGTAGACAGTATAGCGGCAATGACAAACCAAATACCGCTGTCAGTCAGAATGAATCTTTTATATTGAACGATGAAGACCAACAATTCCGTCCACCCGACCTGGATGAAGTGAGGTTAGCCATACAAAGCTGTTGGAGCAGGTGGGCTGACTGCAGAATTCTTTGAAGCGGCATGTGATGACTTGGTAAGGAGCATACACCAACTCATCTGTAAAATATGGTGGAACATAAGCATGCTCGATGAATGGAACCTCAGCATTGTTAGTCCGATAGAGGGAGACCTTCTGAAGTGCGCCAACTACAGAGGCGTTAGTCTCCTAAGCATCGCCTACAAGATCCTATCTCTCATATTATGTGAACGCCTGAAGCCGGTTAGGCCAGTAAAGTTCACCATCGACCAAATATTCACACTACGGCAGATATTTTAAAAAAAATCGATGACCTTCCAATCGATACACACCACCTATATTATTTATCGATTTTAAGGCTGCGTTCGACAGCATCTTTAGATAGAAGCTATAAAGAGGAATATCTACCAAACTCATGAATGTGCATGATGAGGATGGTGAATGCACGCTGCTGGATGTCGATGGAGAGCTCACCGAGAGCTTTGATGTCAAAAAAGGATTTAAACAACGCGATAAGCTGTCATGCGACTTCTTTAACATCATGCTTGAAAGAAGTGAAAAACTCACGCTCCAACACAAGAGGCACAATCTTTCAAAGGTCCGTCCAAGTACTCGCATACGCCATTGACATAATCGATATAAAGCAGAGTGATGTCAGTGACGCTTTCACGAATATTGAGATGGAAGCTTCGAAGATAGGTTTAACAGTCAACGAGGTTAAGACCAAGTATATGCTGTCAATCCTGGCCATATATAGCTTTAAGGTTGTTAATGTTCAGACAACGACACTAGCGTTGAGATCAAACGAAGAATAACTCTTGCCAATCTCTGCTTCTTTGGGTCGAGAAGGCAACTGACTAGCAAAGCCCCCTCTCGAACAACAAAAGTGACCCTATACCTTAATAATGTCAGTTTTGCTCTATGGCGCAGAGGTATGGACTTTATCAAAAGTGGCTGAGGGTGCTCTTGGTTGCTTTGAGGAGAAAATATGAATATCAATGCTTCGGTCCGAAAAGTCTTCGAATCCACCCCGAGGGACAGCTCAGCAGAGAAGACCGCGACTCAGGTGGCGAACGCAAGTGAAAGGGGACCTCAGCCAACTCAGAGTGCGAAACTGGAGGCAGCTAACTAAAGATTGAGCTGGCTGGTCGCTTGTTGGTTTAAGTGCAGGTCTACCCCGGATGGGGTTTTGATCGAAGTGTTTGAAATCTTAGCTGACCACTGGGCGCTGGAAAATGCAATACCTCATTCCACTGGACAAGGGGAAACCACTCGCTGACTCTGTCGTGAGAAAATCTTAAAGAAGATGCTTCAGGACGGATAAGAAAGTATTGGAATCTCTCTAATAACTAATATGGACTCAATGAGGGCCGTTAAACATCTACAGCGGTTGCTGAAGTCCTTGAGAGCATAAGGCAGGGCTGCCAAGTCCTCTATAAGACGAGGGTTGTCGATGGACTGATCATTCTCGAATTTAAAACGCTTTCAACTCGCTAAAATCGAAATACTGGTAAAGCTATCTTTAGAATCGTGCATTCCGGTACAAGATGAGAGAGAGAGAGAGGGAAGCAAGTAAAATCGGGAGTTACGTAGGGCTTGCTGCTGGGCACCTATCTCTGAAACCTCGTGTACGATGGGTTTCCCGGAAAGATGTGGGCGGTGGCGAGAGCGACGGACTGCCTTTGGACTTACAGCTTTGAGCTGGGACTCCTCAAAGTAAGGACTGTTTTTTTAACCAGGCAATGGACAATGGTTCGGGAGGATTTCCGTATGAATTTCGAGAGCGCGTTAATCCGCTTGGGCGCAGTTATTCGCTACCTCAGAGTGTGTGTTGGCCTACTCCTAACATTTACGTAGTACATTGGGAGAGTGGCTGATAAAAAACAGTGGTCGCTGACGGAAGCCGATGCAGGAATCACGAATGGAATGAGGAGATTATGAATCGATAGACATACCGGCTCATACCAGTACTGCGCTCATTGTTGGAGCAAAGTCATATTGAGGTAAATTACTACTTCACCCAGCTTCTCTCCATACACGTCAGTTCAACTCCTATGAAAGAATAAACCAGATGCCAATACGGCACTGCAGTTTACGAGAATAGCCGACCATCATTATCCGCTTGCGCAATAACGCAGCTGTTACAGGACCGACTGGATATGGTTCTCATAAATAGATGAAAGTAGGTGCCTATGCTCAATTGGTAATAAAAGAGAAGAAAAGAGACGCAGGCGGTGAACGGGCCAAGGTAACTTGCCCCCTCACGCTTAAGGATGTATCTCACATCAAATATGGAAGAAGGAAAATCAGCACTTTACACTTCTACAGATCGTGAAACCAGATGTATGTACTCGTATGTATCATATATACCTAATTTCACACTTCAGCAATAATTCATGCAAATTTGATATGCCTACTCCCACTTATTAAACCCTTCAACAGAACGTTAAGTAGCCCATTATCCCAGCCATAGTTCCGGCATTAAAAAGCTCTCTTCCACTCTACACTTCATCTGTCACTAGACACGGATATCCTGTGTGTCTGCATCCGTATCAGAACTTCTGCCACCACCATAACTCTGCCAACATATTTTTGCTGTTATCAACAATTTCACGTTAATTACATCCCCATCAACAGCTAATTGCGCCATCATTGCACTGACATTTGTCCCTGTCACCTGTGGCAAAATGGATAGACGGGGGTTTCACCCAGGTGTAGCCTCGTTGACAACGACACCAACAACTGCAACAACAATAACAATGCCTCTTCTCAAAACAAAAACTCAAATTAACACGTATCTATCCACGTTCACATTGACCTAGCCTCGGCATAAAAATTGAAAATCACACTCCAAAAAAACAAAAAGTTTTACCTCATTCTGCCAGGTTGACATTTGCACCACCTCACTGACATATAGAAATTGAGCTACTTGAGCGAGTGCACATAAATATCCTCTACCCCCTGCACAGGACTTTGGAATTGATTGATCGATTTATGTGAGAAACAATTTTTTTATTCCCAGAATTTCCGAATTTTTGTTTTTTGTATGTTCCTGGTGTTGCAGGATGGCACAATAACAACCCCAAACATGAAAGGCACCGTCCTCGCGCTGACACCACACCAGCAACTGCGAAGGATGAACAGAAAACTGGAAACTAGAATCTGGAAAATTGTTTAATGGCTCTGATCTGATGGTTTAATGGATAACTTGTGTAATCTGTGATTATTTCAAATAACTTTTGCACCCCTCATCGCCAACCCCTTCCGGATCAAACTCTGATAGCCTCACTATCGAAGGGATTCCCGATTTGTTATTCTCTGCTTCTTGTTGTTGTCAATCGAAATATAGGGGAAGTGAGAAGATTTTTTTGGGAATGAGAGATGAAAAAAACAGGAAACCTCATCTGAGGTGGTCGTTGTTATAGAAAAAAAGAAAGACGCGCCAGGACATTGATAAAGAAGCCGAGCCCCAATGAATCACTTTTGGTGGGACATACTCGTATCTGTAGCAACTGTACTATGGTGTGCTCTCAACCTTCAAGGATTTGTGATTTGTGCAAAAGATTTTCGGATCTTTGTGGAAGGTAATTGAAATTTATCTTAGTCTCTGACGACAGAAGACGACTATGATGATGACGATAAGGACAAGGAAGACGACTTTACGGTGAACATGAACAAGAAATAGAAGTATAAGAAGACAGATATGGGCGTTGGGGTGTTAGAGAGGTGATTTTGTTCTGAGGTGACTTGTCAGCATAACACTGTAGACGATGAGCTAATATCCATCGGATTTAAAGAATAATACATACTAACCGCTGGCATAGTTGAATGCCAAACGGGCTGAGCGTTGTGTAAGGGTATACAGTATACGATATATCGTGTCCGGGTATAGCTATCTAACTGGGGTTCTATTGAATTGGAAGATTGATGGGATTTTAATTATTTCATGCGATTGTGCTCATTTGGTTAACACTGCCAGTTCTGGGGTACTACGGAAGTACTTCTAATGAAGTGGATTTGGAAGCATGTCTGTTCTATTAGGATTCAATGACTTGGAGAACTTTTTGGTGGACAACATGATGGACTAAATTTTAAGAAGAACTTTTCGGAACTTAATTTGACGTTTAAATATCTATTTGCAGTGCTTTTGCCATTGGAAACTAAACTTTTGAAAAACAATATCCTGACTTAAGGTTCTCGTATTCTTTTATCTCTTATATGCAACATTATCATCAGAGCTCTGTTATTGTCGTCTTCCTTCAAAAGGCCCTAGGTGTAGATTCTGGCACATGCTGAGCTTGAGCAGAAGTGAGCTCTGTATTAACTATGGCAACTATAATCGGACCTAGTAGAAGGATAGAATCAACTATGGTCTCTAATATTTCAATCAGGCCAAACTTAACCTAAAGCAGAGTCATCTCAGAAGACTTCAAACCTGGGTGTTGGCATTAATAAAGCTTATATCCCCGGGTGCTGTCCAAGTCATCCCTTTCGATCGAAATTCCCCTTAACTCAACGACAGCGTCATTGATAGCAATCAACAACACTTGGAGAAGTCAGCGCTTTCTAGAAGAGTGAATAAAATAATACCAAAGACGGGCAATATGATGGACTGCGAATAATGTCAGGATGTTTGAAATTCCAACTGTGGCAATATGAAAGAGCATTCGAATTTAAATTTCGGTTTCGAACAATTCAATTCTGAGTTTTTCTCCAGTCAAGAAGACATTAAGGTAAGCTTTTCAATCATGCTAATTTAGAATGGTTCATTATTTCATTGTACGTCATTTCAGTATATGTCATTCATTTGAAGCGTAAACAACAATAATTTTTTTTTTTTTTCACTCAAATATGTCGAACTTTGTGCCTGAAAAAGTGTTTTTGCGGGCAGTTCTTCTTCATTACTGAAAACTGCTCCCGAAAGTCATCGTATTTTGGTGGAAGTTTATGGTAAACATGCGCTAGCTAAGTGAACAGATAAAAAAGTTTGAAGATGAAGAACAGGAAGCGTTACTCTATGAAGATTGTTGCCAAACACAAAAAGAGCTCGCAGAATCTTTGGGTGCCACTCAAACAGCCATTTCAAAACGTTTAAAAGCAGCTGGATATATTCAAAAGCAAGGAAATTGAGTTCCACATGAACTCAAGCCGAGAGACGTCGCTAGGCGGTTTTGCATGTCCGAAATGTTGCTGGAACGCCACAAAAGGAAGTCACTTTTGCATTGGATTGTTACTGGTGATGAAAAATGGATCCATTACGACAACCCCAAGCGCAAAAATCATATGTGAAACCCGGCCAACCAGCCAAATCAACGGCAAAGCCGAATATCCATGGCGCGAAGGTAATGCTCTGTATTTGGTGTGATCAGATGAGTGTGCTGTATTATGAGCTGTTAAAACCGGGTAAAACCATCAATGGACAACACTACCGAACACAATTAATCCGTTCGAAGAGAGCAGTAGCCGAAAAACGCCCGGAATATGCGACCAGACACGAGGCAATAATTTTCCATTTTTTTTTTAAGTTGTGGAGGTTTCGGAGTCTGAATGATTACTAAATAAAGGGTGATTCATCGTAAGGTTTGATTTACAGTGTAAAATAAAGCAACTAAATTTGAAAGTGAATTTAAAATTTTTATTACTAGTTAAGAGATCAATTCATGGCATTTTCTTCTAAAAATAATACTATATAAATGTTGGCTATAACTACGTCTTAAATGCTGACCAAAATGATTTCTCAACAAGTCCATTGTTTCACGCGCTGTATGGCTCGTAGTGCCGTCTTAAGGAAACCAGAACTCAATAAGACCATGTGCTTGAATTTCAGGAAGCACATAGTCGGTTAACATAGGGCGATAAAGGTTGCTATTGACGGTTACATTCTGATTTGCCTCATTTTTGAAGAAATATTTACCAATGATTCCACCAGCCCATAAACCACACTATACCGTTGTTTTGACTGGATCATCCGCCCAAATACAGCAATTTTGTTTATTAACGTATCCATTGGGCCAGAAATGTTCTTCATCACTGAACAAATTCACGATAAAACATCGGATTTTCATTGAGTTTTTCCAGAGTCCATTCACTGAAAATATGACGCAAATTCAAGCCGCCTAACTTCAATTCTTACACAAATTGAATTTTGTATGCTTTTAGGCCGAGATCCTTACGTAAAATACACCAAGTTATTGAATACGCCAAGCAAAGCTGCTGAGAATGACGACGAATCGATTCGTCACAGTCTTCGCGTACACTCTCAGCTACAGCTGCTATAGTTCCTTCAATATGGTACGTGCTGGATGTGGTCTAACCGGTCAAGTATCATCCACTTATGTAAACTGGGACTCAAATTTGCGAATGGTATAGGCAATAGTGGTTTCAGTAGGTCGATTATGCGCACCGTAAATTCCTCGAATCGCACGAAAAACATTTCTCACAGAACGCTGATTTTCGTAATTCAGCTGAACAATTTGGAAACACTGTTGTGGTGTGGGTCTTTCCATAATGACTTGCCAAACGATACTGAATAAACGTGAGGAAACAGTTTGGTAGGAGTCATGCGTAATCAGTCAAAAAAAGCCTATTGAAAATCAAACCCCACGATAAATCACACCTTAGAAATTATGCATTGTAGCGGTGAAATAGTGATAAGTGCCCTGGGGCTCCAAGTAAACTTTTGTTTGAACCAAATATTTCACAATTATTCGTAATTTTCCTGTTGTCGAGCAAATCAAGTGATGGTGTATAGGACGAATTTGATGTAGCAGAATCTCTGAACGCAGTATTGGAGGATGCTGAGACTGTGTCATTTATAGACAATACAGTTCATATTGTAGAAAATGTAGTAGCTTGAGTTTACCCGGAAAATCGTAAAACAGCCTCGATCGCCATTCCTATTAATTTACGATCTAACAATACATCTTCGCCTTCTTCTGGTGGCTTTAATGGTTTTGGTAAATTCATTTATTTATGTATAGGCATTAAATAAATAACAAAGGAGCCGGGAAAGATAATTTGGCGGCAGCAATCGATGCAGTTGTATGTTAACGATGTAGCCTTACGAGGAGATTCTTCACCGCCAACTGATAATGGAGTTTGAAATTCCATTACACCTCTCTTTTGCTCTCTTTTCAAATCAATGCATTCATTGACGATATCCACCATAACGTCGGAATTTTGATTTATATGTCTACTTATCGCTACCCAAATTTATACAAATATACAGATCCTATAAAAAATTCGAAGCGATTAAACAATAGCTATCACCGCGTGATGAGAGTAATCGGATCAAAAAATGTTAACCAGGCTATGATCCATTGTACCGGACGTGTGTATTTTTAGACTGTATATGCCCAATAAGCCTTACTAGTGGGGTATTTTTGCTTTTGTACTTTGCGATACTTTTTGTTATGCTTACCGCTTTGAGATCTACAGCGCACACTGGGGCCAAAGTAAGGCAAATATGCCCAAAACTAATAAAATATTGTTTTATGTATAAAGTGAAGGAAAAATTTGTGAAGATATTTTATATTTCAACTTCAAACATACTCGTATTAATGACTTCACTATCAAACATTTTTTTGTCGTTTACTGGTAATTATCGCATCAATAGACGATTCATAATATCGGTGATGTTGTCAGTTTTTGTCGTTTTTCGGGCGAAAAATTCCCTTTAAGATTTGAAGTCTTAATTGCGGGCTTCTTGGGCTTATTCACTGAAAAAAAAAGTCCGTTTCTAAGAGAGGGCACTGCTTGATTTATATCCATACCATTTTCAGTTAGTACCAACATTCAAGAGATATGTGTATAAATTGCACAGCTGTCGGACGATTAGTTCTCGAGATATAGCGTTGTGAGCGAAGCAACTTTTGTTATTGTGAAAAAAAAAAATGGATTCAAAGCAATTTCGTGTGTTGATTTATCATTGATTTTTGATAGGATGCAAGCATGCAAAGAAATGGCTTGATAAGTGTTACCCGGACTCTGTATCAGCCGAACGAACCATTCGCAAGTAGATTGAAAAATTTAAAAGTGGTCATACAAGCACCGAAGATGATGCACACAGTGGACGTCCAAAAGAGGCTGTTTCAGATGAAAACATCAAAAAAGTCCACAAAATGATTACGAATGACCGTAAAGTGAACTTCATGAGATAACTGAGGCTCTGAAAATATCAAAAGAGCGTTTTGGATATATCATACACAAATATTTGGACATGCGAAAGCTCTGTTAAAAGCTGGTGCTGAGTTTGATCACAGTCGACCTCAAACAACAACCTGTTGATGATTCAGAGGAGTGTTTAAAGCTGTTCATTTGTGCATCAGTATGTTACAATGGATGAAGCTTGGCTCCACCACTTCACACCAGAGTCAAGTCGGCAGTCAGCTGAATGGCGAGCAGGCGACGAACCTCGTCCAAACCGACCAAAAACTCGACAGTCGGCTGGCAAGGTTATGGCATCCGTAATTTGGGATACACATGGAATAATTTTCATCGACTATATCCAAAAGGGGCAGGCTATCAACAGCGACTATTACATTGCGTTGTTGGAGCGTTTGAAGGACGAAATCGCAGAAAAACGGCTGCATTTGAAGAAAAAGAAAGTGCTGTTCCATCAAGACAATGCACCGTGTCACAAGTCGATGAAAACGATGGCAAAATTGAATGAATTCAGCTACAAATTGCTTCCCCAACCACCGTATTCTTCAGATTTGGCCCCCAGCGGCTATTTCCTGTTTGCAGACCTCAAAAGAATGCTCGCCGGAAAGAGATTTAAGACCGATGAAGAAGTAATCGCCGAAACAGAGGCCTATTTTGAGGCTAAACCAAAATCGTGCTACAAAACTGGTATCGAAAGATTGAAAAATCATTTTAATCAGTGTATCGCCCTCGAAGGTAACTATATTGATAAATATATGTGTTTTACTATAAAACGGCACGGGCATGTCAGCCCATGTTATAACTGATAAATAAATGAGTATCTTGTGAAGAGTTGGTGTCATAGGCATCCATAGGTATAGCTTCACATACAAGCAAGCTGTTCCAAAACAATACTGTTCAAGTTTTTCTGAATTTATCTTATATCCGCTTAGAATGGCTTGAAGGATTATGTAAATTTTTCTAATGAGTTCTGGATCGATATTTGTATATGAGAAGAAACATTGTGGTTTTGGAAGAAAAATTCGAGGTACACTGTCGTCATTAGAGTTCCAAGACCCGGCTTTGGTTTGTCTATAATTAGTGAAAGTTGGTTCTTACATTGTTCTTGAATATTCTTCCTTGTTCTCTCAACTAAATCTTTATTTTCTTTTGATTTTCTTTTGAGTGTTGGTCAAGTGCAACAATGACTCAAACAGTCTTATCCAGGCATGTGACACAGAAATACCAAATGAAACAAAATTCGTTTTAATAGGTGTCTGGCAAATGCTTTCGGGATCATCAAACCTTTGGATGTGGCATCTAATTACACGAATGCGAAAGTGGGCTCGTTCTATTAAAGATTCGACGCACTCAAGTGTAGGCAGTGACAAAGCACAATCTGAAAGTGTTGAGCTAACCGCAAAGTGTGCAGCAAGCAGTTTGGCCTTGTTCAAAGAGCTTCCAGCTGGAACGTCGTTAATGTTTTTGACTAACGACAAAACAATTTTATGATCTTTCGGACATTGCAGTATTTATTTATTTTTATTTTTATTTTTTTTTTTTCATAATAAAGTAAACGTCACGACATTTCCTACGGTCTTATCGACGGCGAAAGCAACACCTATATGGATGCAGGTTTGTTGTTAACGAAACAATCCATATCAAGGCTAAATTTGGCAGCATTAGCCTTATACGCGCGCACGCCCCCATAGAGGAGAAAGATGACGACCCCAAAACTGGCTTCTGTGAGCACTTGAAAAAGACTAGCTATGACATAAAAATTATCCTCGGCGATTTTAATGCAAACCTAGGAAGATAGTGCATCTTCAGACTAGCCGAGTTTTCGGCCACGCGAAACATTATAGTAGTTAGCACGCAGTTATTACAGAGGGATTTCGAGAATCTCTAATCAGACAACAGTCAACCAGATTGACCATATTGGAATCGACACAAAGCACTCCTCCTCCAGTATTATAAATATCCGAGAAGCCAACATAGACTCGGACCATTACTTTGCTATATCCAGTTTACGGCTGTGGATATCCTGAATATCGTAAAGGCAAGCTTATACTGTGAGGAAGTTTGACGTCGGATGGCTAGAATCGTTAGAGATCGCCAAATTATTTGCCAATCGAATTTCCCTGAATCTCTTAAGAGGACTTATGCCACTAGCATCAAGTATCGAAGACCACTGCCAAAAACTCATCACAGATGTCTCGATGGATGGACGATGAGTGCTGGAAAGAACATGCAGCTAAGCACGATGCATACAAAGCGACGCTGCATAGAAGGACTAGAGCCACTCACGAGCTCTAGGAGAAGAAGAGGAGAGACGAACACCTCCTTCCCAGGAGAAAAAAAAAGGAACATGAGACGCGCGCGGTCGAGGAAGTTGAAATTCAGAATTTTTACTGTAGAGACGAACAAGGGGACATAGTAATAGAGTCACAGTCGAAGGTGAGGATATAGAAATTACATTTCTTGAACCTTTCAAACTGGACCCTGTAGACCAATAATTCCGCCCTCCGGACCTGGGTGAAGAGCAGATGTACTGGCTGCCGAGATCTTGAAAGTGGCATGCGCTGATTTGGTAAAGAGCATGCACCAACTGTTGAACTTCAAGAAAGGAGACTCTGTGAAATGCGTTAACTACAGAGGTATTAGAATTCTTAACATCGCCTACAAGATCCTATCTACCATATTGTATGCATGCTTTAAGCCGTTCGTCGATAATCTAATTGGCGCATATAAATGTGGCCCTATGTCAGAAAAGCCCACCATCAACCCATGAGCTCCGTATGACAGCATCTACAGCGACGAGCTATACTAGTCTAGTTGTGGTATGGTGATGTAGAATGCACGCTGTTCAATCAAGGTCGGTTAAGAACCCATTGAGGCCTTTGATGTCAAAAACGGATTTAGACAAGGCTGTCATGCGATTTCTTTAAGATCATTCTTGAAAGCATACATGATGATGTCAGTGCCGCTTTCGCGGTACACTCAACACCGACACCTGGGACAGGACGTTAAGGACTTTGTCTACCTAAGCTCCGCTATCAGACACCAGTCTGAGGTCAAACGAAGAACAACTCTTGCTAAGAAGGCAATTGACTAGCAAAACCCTCTTTAGAACAAAAAAGTGTCTCTATAAAAGACTTTAATAATCCGTTCCCTGATTTATAGGGCATTGACTTTTTCAAAAAATTGATGAAAATGCACTTGGCTGCTTTGAGAGAAAAGATTCTTCGGGTTATTTTTCGTCCCGTCTGCAAACACGGTGTCTGGAGAAGGAGATGCAACGACCAACTCCATTGGCTATATAGCGGCAATAATTTAGCCAGAAGAGTTAGGGTTCAGCGTTTAAGGTGGCTGCATCATATAGAGTGGATGGACGCCAATGCTCCCGTCAAAAAAGTTTTCGAAGTTTCCGATAGACAGCGCACTAGTGGAAAACAGCGACACAGATACCAACTTTACTTGAGCAAGCTATCTAAAGATCGAGCTGGCTACTTTTGTTGGTAGTGACTCCGATCAACCCAGGACTGTAGCGCCACCAAGATTAAAAACGCAAAATCAAAGAAATTGGTGAGCAATAGGTGACATCAAATTTCGCTTGTTTCGCGATAAGAAAATATGGAAGTACATAAGTAATATTTCATACTAGATTTTGTTGCAGAAAGTGTGTTACATATATTTGATGTTACATATGTTTGATGTGTAACAAAATTTTTGTGACCATCTAAAGTTATTTCTGTCGGTGTCAGCGCTCCTATTTGACGGTCTACATTTCCTTTTTTGGCCATTTCTAATTCATCTGGTGTTCAAGACTTATTGGCCGAGAAAATCTTTTGGAAGAAGGTTTGGGGTTTTGCCACAAAACTAAATTTTCACCAGACAAGCAATAAATATACTAGAAAAGTAACCTCCTTGACCTCCAGAATGCGCTGCTAGTGCAAAAAAGGTTATGGTATGGAGTATGGAAAAAAACGATTTTCGTTCTCTCACAAAACATTATTTTTTAGAGGCAAGACGACAAAGGAAACAAAAGAAAAGTTGGATAAATATTATGGGGCTAATGTGCCGTCAGATTACACCGTTTCGAGAGTTTCGTGGTGGTCGCTACTCCACAACCGATCAAGTCCGCAGCGGCAGGCCCTCCGATGCATTATTGAAGCGATTGAGGGCTGAAATCGCTGAAAAACGGCCTTACATGAAGCGAAAAAAAATTTTGTTTTTGCAAGACAATGCACCGGCGCACAAGAGCATCGCAACCACGGCTAAAATCAATGACTTACGGCTCCAATTGCTGTCCACCGTGTTCGCCCGATTTGGCTCCCTCGTACTATTATCTCTTCCCAAATCTCAAAAGATGGCTAATCAATAAAAAATTCAGCTCACGAGAGGGAATCATCGACGCCACGGAGGAGTATTTTGCAGACCTTCCGGAAAAAAATTACTTTTCGGGCGGGATCAAGAAGTTGGTAAATCGCTGGAATAAGTGTATCAAACTAAAAGGGGACTATATTGAATAAAATGAAAAAACATTTAAAAAAAATATTTTTTCATTCCCAAGGAGGTTATTTTCACCCCACCTAGTATATTGAGTAGGTATGACTTGAACAGCCATCAAATCTCTATTTAGAAAATAAGACCATTTTATTAGAACTCTCGGTGAGTTTTGACTGAATCACCGTTTTTTGGCCTTGCAACAATCGCGTAAATGTGTGGTCTAAAAGTGATTGCAGAGGTATTTCCACTTTAGATTCTATGGCATGAAGATCTTTTTTTCTTGTACCAATTTATGAGATGGAAAAATATCTTTGGTGAAATCCCTGAATATATTATAGTAATTTCTACTCAGTTCAGCTTCAATTATAATTAAAAGTGCCTCACGGGGTGAAATTTTCACTACTTTTGCAGAAGAGCATAAATCCATGCAGTCTATAGCATACCTATGTTCAAACATTCATGGCTTTTTTAACGGCATTTGCTGCAGCTATCTTACCTTTAGCCCTTAAATTCATTTGCGCTGCATATACCAAAACATCAGCATTAAGTTCGGAACGAATATCTGCAGTTTTTCTGCGTTTCAAATTTTCGCTGCTATCGCTTAATGAGCCAGAAGGCTCATTCACCATTTTCTACTAACCATGAATTTTTATTTGATTAAAGTATCTCATGATGCCTTCCATGTTTGAGCCATTTCGATTTTAATTGGTCTTTGAGGTTTAGCAGGTCATTTGATAAAATGTTCCTGTTTGCCGCAGAAAAATTCGTTTTTTCGGCCAAAAACTAAATTGTATCATTGAATTTGTACTCGAAAGTATTTTTTTTTTTGCTTTTGCAGAATACTTCGAATAGCGTTTTTGTATTAATCTTCAATATTGAGTCAGATTTTGGAACAAAATCCGAAAATCTACGTATGACATGCACGAGAAAAAATTGTTTAAAAAAATTCGCCCAACAGGCTTTTACTCTTGACCTCATATCAGTATAGCGATATATTTTTGCATCAATCAACTTAAACAGTTTCAAAAGCCTGTTGCGCAATTTTAAAATAAAGTGCTATGTATTCAAATAGGCTACTCTTTACTTCAATCTTTAATATACCCGTTTTAGGTCCAACATATTTTCTAAAAATTGTATTAAACATTCCTCTTACCTCGGTCCATTGCCAATTAACTTTGGTTTTTTTTTTTTTTTTTTTATAAATCCCCATCGACTGCAATACACTTATGCCAGCGCTTGATCCAACCCACGAAACATTTTTTATACCCCGTTTTCGGTATTGTCCATCAGTGCTTCCTGCGATTTTTCCATTACTTCCTCTCGGCTGCTCAAACGCGTACCCCGTAGTGGTTTTTTAATTGAATTGAACAGAAAGAAGTCACAGGGAGCCAAATCAGGTGAATTCGGTGTCTGTTGGATGGTATTTGTTGCATTTTTCGTCAAAAAACTACTAATAATGATGGCACTGTGCGACGTTGCGTTATCATGGTGCAAAATCCACGAGTTTTCTGCCCACAATTCTGGTCCAAATAATACTTTTTGTTTACTGTGTGGCCTTCTGGAAAAATTTCATGATGCACTACTGACTGAAAACGACGTGTTTTTTTGGTCTCGGCTAATTTGGTGAACGCCATTCACTTGCCTAATGTCTGGATTGCGTGTCGTACTCATAAACCCACGTCTCGTCACCTGTAAGTATCCTTTTGATGAATTTGGGATTGGATTCAGCCTCGCAAATCATCTCTTTTGCGAAGTCAACACGGTCTCTTTTTTTTGCATAAAATTGAGGTCTTTTGGCACCAACTTTGCTACTACACGACGGAAACCCATATCATTAATCAAAAGATCTTGGACGGATCCATAAGCAATGTTTAAGTCCTCCGCTATCTCTCTGATGGTTAATTTGCGGTTATTGACCAACGTTACTTTTACTTCATCAATGTTTTCGTCGGTTTTCGATGTCGATGGTCTGCCACTCCCTTCGATTGACTCACGACCACTTTTGAACCACTCGTGCCACTGGTAAATGACCGTTTTCTTTAGAGAATCTTTGCCGAAACACTTTTGCAACATTTCCAACGTTCGCGAACCATTAAATCCGTTTTTTACGTAAAATTTAATACAGGTTCGTTGTTGCAATTTTAAATTCATTTCTAAAATCGTAAAAAATCGCCAACACACACAGAGATAGATGTACTCTTGGCTACGTAACTTTTGCAAATGTCAAGCTATGACGCTAAGAACAATGGCTCCCGGAACAAGTGGAGCCACATACGGTAATTTTATTTATTTTTTTTTTTGATCAATTGCAAGTTGCCAACCGATAGTATCATCAAGAAAAAGTCAATAAGTTTTACTGTGTACGTAGGCTCCTCATATGGTGCCGAAATAAGTAAAGTGTTTCGAAAAGACAATAAAACCGTTCTCTTGCTATCCACTTATGTGGCTGTTAAGCCATTTGTAAGAGCAAATCTGAATGAAGAAATAGCAAAGGCAGGTCGTTACGACAGGAAGTCTAAGCGATACATAGAAGTTAGTTGTGCAAGTATAAGGTTTTCTAATAACGACTTGACAACTTTTTTTTTTTTTAAATAAAAGGCAAACCATTTGAGATATTTCCAAAACTTTATTATTGGCTTGAAGTACAATCAAAACATTTATGAATGGAACTCGACTTCGTTCATATGGCCACCGCGGGCACGTTTGCAGCGGTAGATTCGTTGGACCCAATTTTCTATGACTCGGCCACACATTTCGGATGAAACGCCCGCTATTTAGCGTTGAAAGTTGTCTCTGAGCTCTTTCAACGTCGTCGGCGTGTTGGCATAAACCAATGACTTAACGTAGCCCCACAGAAAAGAGTCAAGCGGCGTTAAATCGCACGAATGAGGCGGCCAATCGACTGGCCCATGTCTTGAGATAACACGCTCACCTCACTTACTCTTCAATAAATCGATTGTTATAATTGCTGTGTGGCTTGTGGCACCATCCTGTTGAAACTACATGTCGTCCAAGTCCATATCTTCCAATTCGGGCCAAAAATAATCAGTGATCATGGCGCGATAACGCTGACCATTCACAGTAACGTGACGATCGTTATCGTCGACGAAAAAACATGGCCCAATAACGCCGCCGACATGCAAACCGCACCAAACAGTTATTTTTTGTGGACGAAATGGTGATTCATGAAGCACATGTGGGTTTTCACCCGACCAATAACCCATTGAGCCATTGAGCCATTGAGCCAAAAACGAGCTTCGTCACTGAAGATGATTTTGCGACGAAATTGATCATCTTGGTGCATCTTCTCCAGAACCCAATCGGAGAACGTAGCTTGTTAGTGTAGTGACAGTTTGATGATTAGTGAAAGAGTGCGTTCACAAATTAAATTAAAAGTTGTCAAATCCCTATTGGAAAACCCTATATAATGCTCATATAGGCGGCGTTGACCTAATAGATGGACTCATGGGCCGCTATCATATTTAAACAAAAACTCGGGATGCGACGACTTGAATATTTTACAATTTGGTCGATATCACAGTAACAAACGCATACATTTTATAATGACGCACAAAAAATGAGAACGTTAGCACGAACAAATTGCTCGAGCTTTCGGATTTCCGCGAATCGATTGCTGCTGGTTTGGTTACATTTAAAAATAAGCAAAAAATAATCGGGAAATGCAGTCGCCATCTTCTCAGCGACCTTTGCAGCCCCAGCTCAAGCTTGGGGAAAAATCAAAGTATCCAATTTCGGGTTTGAGGTTTGACCTCAGTCTTAGAGGGTTAAACCGAATGAACCGCACATTCATTTTCGATCCCAAATGATTCTTTCAGTTCATCAAAACTAAAAGTAAATCGGATAAATATCCATCATCGCTGAATTTTCTTGATAAGTTCTCGGGCCATCCCCAAATTATTACAAATCTCTTCGCAATTTTTTTTTACCTAAGCGTTCGACATCCATTTCCAGTTCACAAAGAACTTTGGAAATTCTTTTTATTACTTTAGACCAAGTTGCTGATCACCTATGTGAAATGCACCCAGCCCAACTTACAGCTTTTTATCACTCAGAGATTATTTTTCTCAACCTGGAAAAGATCTTTTATTATTTCCCTACATAAAAAAGGTCGAAGAGACGACATTTCCAACTAACGTCCAATTGTTAAGCTGTCCTGCTCACCTAAGCTTTTTGTGAACATTATTCATGATATAACGCTTTTCCATTGTAAATCTATTGTTTTCCAAAATCTGCAGGGATTTCTCAAAGGTAGATCTACAACCATTAATCTAACTGAGTTTGTATCAAGCCCTTTATGTGCTCTAGAATATAGAAATGGAGTTGACGTGATTCCCATAGATTTCAGCAAAGTCTTTTATAGAATTTCGTACGATATAGCTTATGACAACTTAGCTTTATAATATGGGTTCAATCCTATTAAAATGATCTATTTGGGTCCATAATTTCTGACTCAATTGAAGTCTCTTCTGGCGTCCCTCAAGGCAGCCACCTCGGTACCTTATTATTTATTCTAACCATTAATCTGTTTACGCAGATGATATAAAGTCTTTTAGATATGTATCACTTTACTCAGACAGCCTATCACAACAAGAAGGTTTTGACAAATGTTATGCTTGGTTTCAGAAAAATTTCCTTGAGCTTTAAAAAGTTTCAGGCTATAACTTATACCCAAGAACGCCCTTCTACTTCACCTCGCTGCTATCTAATCTTTAATCTGCCGTTTCCCTTAGTAAATAAGTTGCGTGATTTAGGTGTTATCTGTATAAGGAACTCAATTTTCGTTATCACATTGATAATATAATAAAAAAAAAGCCAACTCTGCCCTTGGCTTCAACAAGCGCTGGTCTAAGGAGCTTTCCAATCCTTATGCTACCAAATCCCTAAACATAACCTTTGTTAGGCCTCTTCTTGAATATGCAAGTCAAGTTTGGTCGGCCCACTACAGAGCTCACATCCTCCGGAGGGAAGCGGTTCAACGCAGGTTTTTATGATTTGCCTTACGTGGCCTTCCCTGATCGGCTGAAACTTATAAATTCACAACGCCTTTCTATACGCCGATATTCTCTTTATTCATCAAATCTTAGTTGGTAATATTGATTGTCCTTCTTTGATCCCTTTTTGTGAACCGTGGTTATGAAAGAGGTCTTCCTGACCTGAAGAAATAGGGAGGAAAGTGGGAGCGAAAGAATGGAGTCCCACTTTTTGAGAAATATTGCAGGGAGTCCGTCTTGGCCGAGTTTAAGATTTTATAACTTTTCTTCGATAACGGTAGGATCAAAAGATTGAGAGAGGGGCTAATGGAGAAATTGGGAAAGTACTTCAAATATATACGAAGAAGTTGTCTGCAAATGATTGTGTAAGAAAGTTTGCCTATAATATGTGTGGGTCGGTCGATGATATATTATCGAAAAAGAGAGAGAGGGAGGGTAACCGTCTGATTTTCTTTTGTAGTTGACGAATTGATAAAAAGTCTTACGGTCGTTGATAAGGTTTGTCTGCGCTGTGCCGAGAAAGCGCTGAAAGTGGCAATTAAAGAGCGCGATGAATTGGAAGTAGGTTCCAAGGCAGTTAGAGTAGTCAGAATAAGAATTGGTGTGAAGAAAATTTGTTTCTCTTGTTTCGTAAAGACCGAAGTCTTCTTTTATACCAGGGAGGGAATTGGATGAGGTTTTTTGCCGAAAAAAGGAGACATGAAGAGAAATGGAATTAAATATTTAATTGTGAAAAATGGAGACAGCATCAGTTAAGGATAGACTGGTAAAATCAAATGAAGATTTTTCAATTCAATTTATTCATATTAGTGGTATGTATTGTACATTAAGATAAAATCCTTTATAGTACTTAGTATTAGTACCCTTACCTGAGCATCGAACTTGTCGAGTTTTAGGGGCTGAGTAAGAATTGGGTCTTGAAACCAAAGGATGCTCTCCATCCTTTTCCCTCCATCCTATCGAACAATCCTTTTCCCCCTGGGCTGGATCAAGGTGATTAAGATGGTCAACCTGCCTGAGGGCCCAGAATCTCTAAAAATAGCTCAGTCGCAAACAGAGTATACGGATACCTAGCAAACTCCAGTTTAGCTGGCCTTATCTGTATACAGCGGATTTCTGTACAGATGGATCGACCCTTCTCCGCTACTCGTGCGATCTAATATGGACACAAAAAACAAAAAACCCGAGGAAGATACTCCTTTAATACCGGGCGGTAAAACGGTGACTGCACCAACTGCCGACAAAGCACCTTCATTGTTCAGAGGATGTAAAACTGTGGCAAGCACCATCCTCAAAAGGCAAACGCAACGAGCCTTAAACCAAATTTTCAAGGAGTGATAAGACTAAAAAGGTCCTCAGATAATATCCTGCCCACGCTAGAGAATGTCATGTAGTTATCATTCCCAAGGCCGCACAATGCTCTCATGATGTTTTAAAGGACCTCAGACCTATAAGTCTATCATCTTTCCTTCAAAAGACCCTAGAACGACTGATTGATATCCATATTCGAGAAAAAATTGATCATAGACTTTTGCCAAACGGCTCAACATGCCTACTGTAAAGGAAAATCGGTGGAAACGGCTCTGCATTCGCTGACTAGCCACATCGACCGATCCCTACAATACAGAGAGTACACAATGATTGCTTTTCTAGATATAGAGGACGCCTTTAACAACTTCGACACATCCGCAATCACGACTGCGCTATCACATCTGCAGGTAGACGACTCACTTAAGGAGTTGATCAGTCTTATGCTAAATAGCAGGATAATCAGCTCCAATCTGGATGGGACTTCTACTAAAAGATGTGTTAGTAGAGATATGCCACAAGGTGATGTCCTTCCTCCCCTTCTGTGGAACTTAGTGGTAAATGAACTGCTAATATACTTGGAAGCGGGAGGGAGCAGGGTGATTGCTTATGCGGACGACGTTGCTATAGCCGTAGCTGTAAATAAGCATCTTAATACCATCAAAGAATTCCTTTAGCTAAATCTTAACAGATTAACTCGTTGGATGGATCGCTGTGGATTGGGAGTTAACCTCCATAAAACTGATCTTGTCCTCTTTTCCAGAAAAATAAAATTCCAACTATAGACCCTCCCTCAATGAACGGTACCAGTTTAGAGTTTTCTGAAACAGCAAAATACCTGGGTCTCATTTTTGATAAGAAACTAAACTGGAAACCTAACATTCAACAAAGAGTTAAGAAAGCCAATAGAATCAAATGGGGTCTCAGACCTCAAATAAACCACCGGCTATACATCTCAGTTATAAAACCGATACTCACTTACAGTGTGGTCATCTGGTGGACGGCCTAAGACATTGCAGTCAACTGCAATCCAAAAAACAAAGTCGAATCCAAAGAACAGCATGTCTATGCATAAACGAAGCTCTACGCTACACTCCCTCTGTGGCTTTAGACATTCTATTTCACTTGACAGCCATCGACATATTCAGTAAGCAAGTAGCTGCGACTACAGCTATGTGGCCATGCTTATATTCTTAATATATTAACAATCCACTTAAAGAACATCGATTACACCATACCTAAGCTTCGGTTTGACAAAGACTTTCATCCAAACTTTCTCTCTAGATACTTCTGGGGGGGAAGATGCTGTCATGAAGGATAAGTCCATCCAATTCTATACAGATGGATCTAAAATCGATTGCGGGGTTGGTGGCGTTGTTTCTCAGATAAACTAAATGTTAGCCTCCCCTTACGTCTTCCAAATCACTGTGCGTGTTCCAAGCGGAACAGCCAGCTCTGACCTGGCTGAAGAAAAACTTGATATCTGCAAAGCTATCCGCATCTTTTCGAATTTTTAGGCCGCTACAATCAAGTCCTTGGACACAGTCTCATCAAATTCTAAAACCGCTCTTGAATGCCGATTACATCTGTCATCAGTGGACACTGCTTTATGCAAGAAGGCTTGTCGTCTTTACAAAGGATTTCCTTAAATGTTGCATAAACAAGGAGGAAGATGTGACATGTCCAGCCTTCTCCCAGATAAGAAACCTTCACTTTGTTACTTTCTTCTACAATGACTTAAGCGATCTTAAAAATATAGACGTTTACAGTTTCCTGCGCTTCATCATAAGCTCAAATTGGTTCCATGAGTAAGAGGATCATAGATCCAATCCACGTGGCAGCACAACAGGCCAAAAGGCCTAAGTGGGTATGTTCTCTAACCGCCACTCTCACCTAACGTACCCTAACCTGTAATCTTGGCTTATTCGGGGACTCAATTCCTATATCACATCCTTAAAATTCCACAAAAAGTCTCGTAAGCCTTGCCTGAGAATTTGCAAGTAAGAGCATGAGTACATAAGCACATCTCCAAATAAATTTAAAATATAACGCTCATATTGTATTATTTTTACAAAATGATGCATACTTTTAGGGTTAGCGTTACAAACTATCTACTACCACACTGCATACATTGTGGTGCTAACTAACAACATTACCGACAATATAGTCATATCGCCTACAAATCCTAACGACTTGATCGAAGGTAGTCTTGTATTGCTCTGGGGAAAACCACCTTTTGTGTCTTTAGTTATAGTTAGCTACTCTAGTAGTTTGGATGCGCTGCTATAAGATACGTTTGACCCCCGACGTAGAGTATCTTCATCATATCATATCGCCAAATTAAACCACAGACTAATGCTAGACGAGTCATTATCATCATCAAGGTATACATATATATGTGAATGAATGGATACAAGTGTTCTGGTCATGGCTAAATCATCTCTGAGGGATCCAAGAATGTCATTAAATATCCTTGACAACATATCGAATGTTGTAGATTCATGTATGTGAAAGTGGAATGTCTATCGTAATTCACCCCCGCTAACCACAAGCCCATTATCCGCTCTTCAATTCCAACTAACGAGCTGAACGTCGTTGGTCTTGCATTCAATAGATGCAAGCATCGAGCATCAAGCACGCTACACCAAATACTAAATGCTAAACCTTCAACGTAAATCCGACTCCTCCATCGTATTCAGGATAATTCAATTAAAATCAATTTTCTCTACTCACACTAATGGAAGGATATGCGACTTCTGATGAGTTCCTCTTCAAGGAGTGTGTTCAACCTCTGATGCACCCCATTGCCCGACAGCATGCAGCATCGAGCAGATGATATTATAAATTACCACTTCAAGTTGAGTAAGAACCTCGAGACTTTAGAGGATATCACTAATGTTGATGTGGCTGATGGTGCTGCTGCTACCTCCTTAAATCTTCAACAGCTCCAGCAGCTTCAACAGCTCATTCAGCTTTTACAGGAATCCTCGTTTGGGGGTTAAGGAGTGTGAGTGCACTTCATTTCATCACAAGGATATCCAATAACAATGAACGACATCATAAGTCAAACACATGGAGTGATGATAGCATCTTAAACAAGGAGCGGAGCATCAACTCCAACAGGAGCAGCAGCCGCCGCTACCGTCACAGTCGCCGCAAGACTACCAACAGTCGTAGAGGGTGGTGGTATGGGTAGTTCCTTAAGATGATCTTTGAGAAGAGGTATACCAAACAAGGTCTTGATTACACAGTTAGTGTTGGGGATCCGAAACGGGTGGGAGTTTGCTACTTCTGATGAATGAATAGATGGATTGCAGGTTGGATTGAAATGAACTTAATGAACTTTTGTATGCACAATGCACATAGTACGAGTACCATGGTGTTGTCTAGTTAAATGTAGTCTCAGTTTCAAAACTATAACTACAAATATGCTTTACAGTCTGCAAACGGTAAACAAAATGTGACTTAAGTGCTTGATGATGGTTTGTTATGGTGGCGCCTTTTCTTATCATTGAAGCATGTACCGTACGTACGAGTATGTATTCTGGAAGATATTCAATATATCCACTTAAACCGACAGAGCTTATTAATTAATTAAGAATTTGTGTTTGAGGGGCTCAGTTGCACTTTAACAAGTGCTATACTTGTAGATACATAGATTTAAATTTGCATGCCTTTGTGTGTAAGAGAAATTAAGAGCTATGAAAGCGGAAGGCTCCATTACGAATCTTGGGTAATAGAATACTGGTTGAGAGTGATTGAATTCTGGAATGTATTTATAAGAAGCGGCTCAAAGGATTTAAGTACGTGGTTATGAAAGATCCGCAATTAATTCACAAGCTGAGTAGTAACTATCAGGAAACGGAATTTCGCCCTCGAAATGGTCAATTTTTACGTTGTGTGCCATACTTGCTTCATTACCATATGCCCTTAGGTTTCCAGGTTTGACTGATAAATTCCTCTCAACCATGGACTTTAAAAAAATAGCCTTTCTAGGACTCTCCTACAGCGGTATTTTGATAAATTTGGAAACTTCGGATTGCATACGAATAACCAGTCTCGTCTGCACGATGCAGTGTTCGATGTAGATCCACCAACCTTTTCACAACCGCGAGTGGTAACAATGTTTGTAATAGAAATAAAAAAATGACCCTGAGCCCTCAAGCAAAGTGTCCTAAATTTTTCGTTTTCATCGAGACCTTAGATACTGATAAAATCTATAAAGTTAAATAGCATCTGCTCAACTTCCGCTCGGACACACCCACTACTAACATACGGTCATACATGTCAGCTTTAACAATAAGTCCGACATGACACTTCTTTCAAAAACTGAATCAGTTAAGCGACTTAAGGTGATTAAGTCCTGCTATAGTTACCTCTATCGTCTTGGTAAGAAGGTGGAAAAGTATAAGATTTAAGCAAAGCGGAATCTTTTGTGCCGCTGAGCAGTTGCAGATAGCCAAAGTAACGAAAAACTGTGGCAGCTGGCGTATATTCATAAAATTTCCACTGAAAAAGGTACAGATGCATCGGCGACTGTTTAAAGCTTCAGAATAGACGAGGACGATAGCGATCTGTCAAGATCGAAGCTCAGTGGTGAGATTAGGTTAGGGACTAAACTACGTAAGGCTAAGCTTAACGTCCACCAAGCCCTCTGATTCTGACACGACTCTAAAGAAAGGGTTTCCCTTTGGATATTTTCGTCAACATTAAGGGTGGTATCGGTAGTGCAACTTTTGACGGAATTTGTATTTTTGTGGGTAGGAGCTGGTGCTGGTGAAAACGATCCTGATTACGGGTGCATGTTGGTCTACTCACTGCTTAAGGCCATCAATAGTTTTAATGTTTTCAAGAGAGCACACAATAGAGCAGGTCAGTTGTCTATTTCAAAATATAAGAGTGCTTTTACCAGCCCCCAAAAGAATGGACCACCTTGTCTGCATCCGCATGTAGTGATAGGTAAGTTGCACTGAAGGCCTGCCCATATCACTTCGTCAGCATCAGGTTATTTCTTTGAACGTAGAACACAGGCTAAATTCACTTAGAGGGCAACAAAGCCAATTATAGACTTACGGAAAGCTCCGAGTAGGATTTCTTTTGACTCGGACCTATGCTGTGACTCGGATAGGATCTCTTGCAAACATAACACCACGATCATTTAGAGTTTTTCTAAGTATAAGTACAACTCTGCGACCGCGTACAACTTCCTCTATAAGTTTCTGGCCGAAGCGGCGATTGTTCTGGAAATTGCTGACTTGCTCGATAATCAAGTTAGTAGTGTTGTGCTTGGCCTATTTCTTAGTGCTGATTTCCGATAACATCAAGAGTCAGTGCTCACTCATGGAGGTTAAAATGGCAAGTTCGTACTCGACCATAAAACTGCCCTATATGGCTTTACGGAAGAAAATAACAAAAAACATGTGGCAAGTGAGTTTAGAGCTGTAGATAATGACAGATTCACGGTTGATTGACAACGATCTTCGCATCTACACGTGGAATGTTAGGACCCTTAAGAGATCAACTTGAAGTAAATAACTAGCGGAGATCCTTGACTGATCTAAAGCGGATATACATAACTTCCCTCCAGGAAGTGGTGACGAAATATACCGGGCAAAAAGAGGATTAAAAACTGTAATACTCGTACATAGTATGGAGAATGTTACAGAATGCAAAAGGAATAGCAGTCGCAGCTTTTTATGCATCCAAATTCGCCGTAAGAGAAAGACTTGGAAAACAAGTATTGTGCTTCAGGTATGCAAATAGTAAATTGTCCAACGTAAGCCTCATAAGCGCTCATGCCTCGACAAATGAGAAAGACGAGTGGTGCTCTATATATGACGTAAAATTCATCCTTGGTGATTTTAATGCCAACCCAGCGAAGTCTTAAAAGATGCAATAACGATCACGGTAATCAATAGAAACGATACCGATAGATCGATAACATCTGAACGGTGGCAGTTGGTCAAGCTAACGCTTTCGGGAAAATTCTTGGCCATCATACGGGGAAACTCCGGACCACCTCTCATCACAAATGACACTGGCCGACAACGAGAAAACGTCAAACTTATCGCCTTGGCCGATTTAAGATCTCTCGGCCCTTACACCAAAGCCATAGGGGGATTAGGAGAGATTTGGCTAGATCCAAGACTCGAGCTCGTGGCTAAGGAAGGCATCCCTAGCCGACCTGTAACCTTCACCAGGATCCCAGCTGAACTCTCCTCACCACATAGATGCGCGTTAATTGTGTTCAATAAAGAATCCCTTAACCCTCTAGCGCAGACCCATATATTGTGGGTCATATTATGCACCACAAAAAAAAGAGAAGTAGCCGGTCAAAAGCTTTTACACTAAAATGACTAAAAAAAAAATTTTAACTAAAAAAAAATTAAGTATCCCGTCAAAACTTTCACACTATAATGCAATGCCTGTATTTTCTGAACAAAGTGTCGATTTGGCTTCGTAAATTCAACTTCAGATCTAGGAACGTCGGGAATGAAATCCGATGACGAATTGATCCTTTTCAATCAGAGGACGAAAATAAGCTCTGGGGCACGTGCTCAGAATCGGAGGACTTGAACAGTACTGTGGTGGAGGCTACTCTGGTAAATTGTAGCAATGAGATTAATCTCCATCACTCAAAACAGGCTTCGGCCGCACTTATTCTGCGTCTTTAAAAAAAATGCAGAACACATCATCCTAATACAGGAACTATGTTTCGTAGAAGGCTTGGTTCGCCAACTTGGGACACCGGTATAAGCTTCGATCTTCTTGTATAGATAGGATAAGAACTTATACATTGGTGATGCATTTTTTACTTTCTAGCAAAAAGCACAAGAAAAGGACTCATACAAAGAATCTTTCAAACAAAATATGCATAAAAAAAACTGAGGAAGGCAGAGTGACATTCCTGGAGGTCTGATGAATCATTCAACCTGCTATTGCATATCCACTTTACAGGTAGCTCCTCATTCACGGCGAACTGTAACAAAAACAGGACTACTGCAACCGTAAACAAAATTCAAGGTCTGTTTACAAGAGGCAGGCTGCTTTGGGCGCTGCATAGCTTCAAACCATAAAAGTCTGCTGATCCGGACACTATCCTGCCTACGCCAGAGAATATCATGAGGAGCTGTGTAGTATTGATCCACATTTCACTGTTATGGAAAGAATTCAATATAGTTTTCATTCCAAAAGCCGGAAAATGCTCTCATGTTTTCCCTAAGAACCTCAGACCTATAAGTTTATCATCTTTCCTTCCTAAAACTCTAGACTAGCCATCACTGACTAGCTACGTTGAACGATCCCTACAGTGTAGAAGTACAGAGTACACAATGATCGTTTTTCTGGACAAAGAGTGTGCCTTTAACAACGTCAACACATCCGCATTCACGACTGCGCACTCAAGTCTGCAGATAGACAACTCGCTTGGACAGGTTAATCAACTCCAACTCCAAGTAGCTGCTGCCTTAAGGTGACTAAACAGGGGACAAATAATTTATTTGGCCACGCTAACATTCTTAGTATACTTGGAATCCTCACAGAGAATATATTTTTATCCACTTTTACACAGATGGATCTAAAACCGGTAGAGGAGTTGGTGGAGGTGATTTCTCAGATAAACTAAATCTAAGCCTCTCCTTCCGTCTCCCAAATCACTGAAGCTTTTTTTTTTAAAGAAGCTATATCCTGGCTGAAGAAAGAAAGCGTCTTATCTGCAAAGGATATCCGCATCTTTTTGTATAGTCAGACCAGCCAGCTACTTCAGAAAGGTGAAGTGGCAGTAAAATTAAGGAGGAAGCTAAGGCAAACTCTAAGAAATGCCTTTCCCTATCAGCTTTAACCGAAAAGCTGCCAGGTGAATCTAGAAGAGGGGCAAAAACCTCAACTTCAGCAGCTAGAAAGAACGACACATCTGTGGACGCTGAATACACTTACGTCTCCGACGGTGAAGGCTATTACCTGGGTTCCCACAATAACTTATCCTGTCTCGCTGCCTCCGCATCGGACGACGAACAAAAAGAGGTTAAGAACCTAAGCAGCAGCATAAATCAGCTACAACAACGAGATCTTGCCATTAAGATAAGCAAATTGCGAATAGGGCGAGAGAACAGAGAACTCTTAACAGAAACCACGGCAGCAACACAAAACTCAAACTCAAAAGCATCCGTAACAGCAAAAACAAGTAAAGTAAACAACAAAAAATCTAGCTAATCAGCAACTACAAGAAAACCAACAACAACAATAGCAACTACACCAGAAAACCTAATAACAACAACAGCAGCAACAGCAGCAGCAGAGACAACAGAAGAAACAACAACATCAGCAGAAAACAATCAAGCAAAGAGTGTCACCAATCAACACCCTCAACATTAAATTAAACCATTGAGCTACGTAATTCGGCCATAGGCAACAATTTCTTTATCAAAAGATTTAGTTTAGATAGGCACGCGATCCACTGTAAAATAGTGAAGCGCTACCAGAAAATTAATAGTTTATTGAAGGATACGAAGACGAAGTTCTTATTCTACACCCCGAAAGGGGAGAAGGTGCAAACAATGCTGTTGAGGAGGTTAGAACCGTCGACTGATTCGGAGGAGCTCCTTGCACTGCTAAAAGAGATGGAGTGCAACATGGTGTCTGTTTATGCATCTAAGGCACCGAGACACTTTTTCGCTTCCTAAGACTGGAATCAGATTTTAACGCCACACATAGAGACTGGGGAAATAATACACCAAATAGTAGAGGGAACTTACTATTCAATTGGTGGGGTCAGCCCAGTTTAATGTACCGACTTGGCCTTAAGGAGACGGATAGTCCGTCATTTCCTAGACACAGGTCTTATTTGGATCTCCTGCTGTTCAACACACGAATAGACCTGACAACCATTAACCAACATATTACAAACTGTCTACGCACTTTTGTGTACGACAGTGACCAATTCGATCTTAGTACCGAAATAATTATTCCGAACGAAACTGCGGAATTGGAAGAGTTTATTCAAGGGCATTGGACACACCTCTCAAGAGAGGAGCACTCTCCTCGAATTCACTCTACCGACAGGTATCTGTCAAACGAGCAGATTGACAGGTATCTAAAGGTAATAGACGAGACAATTAAATGAACAATAGAGTCCTGACAAAGTGGGTTGAGGACAAACATATAGTTCCGGATAATCAATTCAGTTTCAAGGCAGGCCATGATGTCATTCATGCCGCGTCTTAGCTGGTTTTTAATATCCGACGAAACAAAAGCAAGAACCAGTGCAATGGTGCCTGCCTGATTGACTTGTAGAAAGCCTTCGACACCGTATGGTAAGAGGGACTCTTCTTTAAGTTGAACAGGCTGACCATTCGTAAGCCACTTCTGTATATTCTTTACAACATGTTAACTAATATTAAGTTCATCGTGAAAAATGGCGATTTGTCTTCTACTAGAATGTTTCATATTAAAAACAGTCTGTAACATGGTGCGGTAAATAGAATCTAATAGGTTCACTTCACCATGCCATAGCGTATGCAGGCGACTTAATCGCGTACAGATCAGGTCCAAATATTGAGGTCATAAATACACTTTTGCAACATTATTTCAACAAAATTAGGCGATATTGCGACGACTGGTAGTTGAAAATAAACTTTCAGAAGTCAGAAACCATTTTTTCTAGAACGCTTTTATCAGGGACCTCTAGGGACACCAGAAACAATTGGCAAAATTTTTCGATCGTGAGGCAGCACGGGCAGTCACATGCTTGTCGAAATGTGGTAAGATACCTTGGGCTCTGGCTAGATCAATATCCAGTGACAACGCCTATAGACGTCTCCTAAGCTTTATCATAAGCTCAAATTTGTTGCAAGAGTAGGAAGATCAGAAATCCACATGGCATCACAATGAGCCAATAGGCCAAAGTCACTTTTATCTAACCTTACCTGGGCAAGGACAGCATCTTTGGTAATATAATGGGAGAGCACAGTCTCGCCACCATCACCTCTGCAAACGAACATATGCTTATTGATTTTGCTACGGGACGTATTGGACCTATGGCCATTACTTAGGTTTTACACCTTGATTTCCATAAGTAGACCCGGCTGACTCCTACGCAACAAGCAGTCAACCGTCGTAAGGCAGTCTCCCAGTGTTCTGCATCTTCAAAAATTTCAAGCACTTAACATCGACACGTACCAGTGTCTTGTTGTAGCCCAGATATAGATGTGCATATCCGTAATAAACCAAAATTACTGAACCATTGTGAGAAAGTTCGATAGCGAGCGGCTACAATAGCAGAAGACCCCCAAGTCCTTTTCAGATTGAGGCTTCCTTAACCTCTCGAGTAGTCCGATGGTGTCGGCATCGAACATAGAAGACCAACGGCAGCACCGCCGAAGGCAATCAGAGAAGCCGTCTCTGATGTACCTGCCCTAATAAAGAAACTCCTGGTTCTATGGCAAATACAGACAGGCATGGCTCCTCAGGAGAAAAAAGAAAAAGCACGAGATGCTTTAGAGAGGTGCTATAAAAAGAATGAAGTTTGGAAGTTCTACCAAAAATTAAAAAGAAAATGCCAAAGCTGTAAAACCAAAGAAGAAATCTGCAAAGATGAAGAAGGAAACCTCATTGTAGAACCACAGTCGATGCTGAGAATCCAGAAACATTATTTCTGCAGATTGTTGAACGGTGATGACGCCGTCAAACAGAATACACCATCCAACCTCCAACCAGCCAAGATGACGTGAAGACAAGAATTTATAATTTTAAGTCTAACGAAGCTTCTGGATAGCTTCACAGCCGAGACGTTTAAAGCAGAATAATGATTGGACAGGGAGCATATATGAACTCATTTCTAAAATCTGGGTTGATTAAAGTATCCCCTACGAATGGGTGAGTGATCCCCAGAAAACTGCCAACTGCCATATAAAATCCTGTCTGTCTTTTTAGTTGAATGCTTAGGAATCTTTAACACTAAAGAGACCGGTCCCTATCAATGTGATATCATCCCAAGAAAGTCCACCATTTATCAAATTTTCACATTACAGCAGATCTTGGAAAACACCCAATAGTTCCAAATCGATACACACCACCTCTTCATCGATTTCAAAGCCGCATATGATAGTATCTATAGAGATGAAATATACAGAGCCATATCCAGTTTTGGCATCCCTACCTTGCTCACTATGCAGGATGACGATGGAGAATGCAAGCTGTTCCGTCAAGGTTGCTAACAACAAAACCGAACCTTTCAATGTCAGAAAAGGAATTAAACAGGGCACGTGATTTTTCAAATAAGGATTCTGAGAAACTGCTAAATCAACAACTGAAGTACCAACTTTCAAATGCGTCAAAACATGTTTGCGCATATGCAAATAACATTAACGTAATGGGAAGAACTCAGCGAGGTCTAAATGGAGCATTTGCGACTATTCAAGCAGAAGCGGCAAGGATGAGCTTATCGGTCGAGGAATAAAAACACCGATACCTAGGACAAAATGTCACGATAGGTAGCTAAAACTTTGAGGTAGTAAGGGACTTTAACAACATTCGTTCCACTACCAACTCAGACAGCGACACTAACACGGAAATTATGCAAAAAATCCTTCTTTCTAATCGCAGCTTCTTTGAGATTAAAAGGTAGATGAGTAGTAAAGCCCTCTGTTGAGGAATCAAAATGTCTTAACTCATGACACTGAGGTTCCCAACCCTGATTTACGACGCAAAAGCTTGAACATTGACGAAAGCGGGTCTCAGGCCATTCGAAAAAGAGTATTTCGGGTAGTTTCCGATACCGTTTCCATCAATGGAGAATGAAGAAGACATTTGAAGAGCTATTTTAAGAAGCTATATCGCGAGGCAATACAGTAGAACAAACTTCATGTTCGCCAGTGGAAGCGAGTAGCCAAACTAGCATGAGAGGCAGGTTAGTGGAATGTAGCACCGTTTATTTAAGGAAGTAGGAATTCCAAGAAAATTTCATTCTATCAACTTCTATTTGAAGTATAATATCAAAATGTTACTCAATCACAACTCCGATTTTTGTCTTCACTTTTTAGATATATTGACGATCCTCTTCTGGGTCCAATTCTTCACTCTTCGTCTTCTTAGGACGCACTTTGAAATTGAAAAAAATAATTGCAAAAACAAAAAATCTTCCTCTACAGGATGTTGCTGCAATTCACGTTGTTCTTCAGATATTTTTCGCCGTAAATTGCATCTCCTAAATAAGATCCTGTGCATTTCTCTACTGAGTACTGGGAGTCTATAGGAGAATCCATCGAAAGAATTCTTTTTTTTTTAGACTTTTCGGCAGCGAAAAAAAAAAAAACAGGAAAACTTTTCAAAAGCAATTTTCATTTCGATTCTATTAACGGAAATGAAAATGGAAAAAAAGAAAACAGTTTCGAGTTTCTTGAACTAAGTACGGTCTCAAGGACTCTGCAACTCAGACACGAGAGACGAAAAAAAAAAAAAATTTAAAAACTTGGTATTCGTCCAAGACTATGACATCGACATAGGGTCCACATCCATCGGTATGCTGAAATGCTGAAGCTATCATTCCTCTGCATGTTTTCGATTCAATTTATAGTAGATTTGCATTTTATTATTTTTGCTGTTTTATTTGTCATCCTGTTCATCACCGTGAGCCTTTGCTATACTCTCACACTCCTAAATCTTTTGTCTCTATATGTATCATACTACCTCTTATATACACAATGCTACATTGTTCGTTGATGTGCGATAGATGATGCGCGCGAATCAAATTACTTGAAGTCTGCTGCAAGGGTATAGCCTGCAAGCAAGAGGATGCCAACTACCAAACCAGATGGCATGGCTATTGAAAATGAAATTTTAAAAATCACTCAAAAAGTTGTGCTCCATTCTTGTACCTTTAAACCTCTGAAAAGTTTATAAGCTCACATCCTTCCAGTATTCCTGTGGGGTTTCAATGGGTACGGTTGTAGGGTGAATTTTACTTTCAGGAGGTTGGGAATTATTAAATTCCTTTATTTCAATAAATAAAGCGGATTGCTTATTATGTAGTTTGTGTATGTGCGTGCTTATGTACGTCAGTAACACACACACACACACACACGCACACAGGTGATTCATCAAAGTCCTTATTCAAATTGTGTAACCCTCTAGGGTTATGTAATCTGAGCGCGAAGAAACGAAATACACATTCCATAGCACACACTCTCCCACCATACCTAGTTCGATTTGTAAAAGGTTTGCTCGGTGCTAGATTAATT
Organism: Volucella inanis; assembly: GCA_907269105.1. Taxonomy (NCBI): domain Eukaryota; kingdom Metazoa; phylum Arthropoda; class Insecta; order Diptera; family Syrphidae; genus Volucella; species Volucella inanis. Next base: position 43,354,647 of record OU026153.1, read on the forward strand.
ATATATATTTGTCGCGGAAAGGACATTCCATCAACCCCTTCTTTCCTTAGTAAGCCCAATTTGAGATCATCTATGAAGAAAGTCCTTCTGTAACAAGTTGTCAGTTTACACACAATGTTCTGGAGGATTCATTATGATGGGAAGAAGAGCAGAGTATGTTTTCGAAGGATTGAAGTTGGTTTCCTTGGGAAACCTACAATGTTGATGTAGTTTTGATATTTTAAGATCTCAAGGAGATATGTGATGCGAGTTAATTAATAGTGCTTCGCTCCACAATTAACTAAACTAATTGATGAATGTGCGGTATGTTATCCCTTAGAAGGAGCTTCAATGGAACGGATTCTGTCTTTGGGGAAGACATGATGTAGTTTGAATGGGAATACCAAATACTGAGATAGTTGGGGGTAAGTTCATTAAGGGTTACATTTTTAAGTACATAGGAATATTTGCGGCACAGTAAGGATAAGTTTTAAAGATCAGTGACTCCCTGGAAGGCATGTATGATCCAAAAGGTTTGGACACTGACGTGTCAATTGGCTTAAATCCGGAATTTTATTTAGCGATTTTGGTGAGGAAATTCGTATTATTACTTTCTTCAAGGATATCGTGTCGCATGTATAAACTTCGGTATGCCATCATCCCGAAAATGGAATTCAGTTTACGGCTATAGAGGATATGAGTCATTGAGTGGTCTTAATATCATGACAGGTAATCAAGAACCAACCGCTTCTTTTAAAAATACGAAATATTTATGTTGAGCAAGTGTTCTAAGTTTTTGCAGTGTGCTAACTTGTACACTTTAGATATGCTGCTCCTCAACTTCACTTTGCTGGATATTAACTTTGCATATGGACATAGTATACCTACAGAATAAGCATGAGGTATTTAGTTTTTCTTCGAGCATTTCTGAAGAACTTACTTCTATTTGAGTCGTTGTTAATGCCTTAGTTTTATATTGAAACTGTACATTTGTTTCCATAAAAGAATGGTCTCTCAGTTGTTCATAGACCTCCGCTATGAACAATTAAACAAATTGGATTTGGGCTCCAATTAGCGCAGCGGTAGTATGTTCGCTTGAGACTGCGAAAGTTGTGGGTTCGGCTCCGAGTAGTCGGCAGACGGTTTTTTTTTTTTTTTTTTTTTTTAATTAAAAATAATTAATTTAAGTGTTTGGATCAACAACAAGTGATGGATTGTGGTGAGCGGTCCGCTATACCTATAGCGGGATCTGCTGAAATGGCAGGTGAGGCTTTGAGCGGTTCAAGCCAAAGACAAAGAGAAGGAGGAAGCTACCAACGACCACTGTAAAGCTGCTTGGCGGAGTGAGGGAAGGGAACACCTTCGCTTCATTTGCCTCAAGCGAATCTGATGATGAAGAGGAAGAAATGAAGGCCGTAAGTAGCAGTATTAAAATGCTACAACAAAGATAAGAAGGAAGAGGGAAGAGCTAGAGCAATCCCAACAACAGCAGCATGCTCAAAAGCAGAAACAACAACACCAAACAAATAAAGTAGCACAAGTGCTACAACAAAAGGTTAAGAACCACTAGCAACAACAAGAGCAGTCACAACACCGGCTAAAACAGCAGCAGCCACAAAAACGGCAACAGAAAAAACAGCAGCAGCAGCAGAAACAACAACAACAACAACAGCAGCAGCAGCAGCAACAACAACAACAACAACAACAACAATAACAACAACAACAACAACAACAACTGCAGCAGCAGCAGCAGAAGAAGAAGAAGGACAAGGTGCCTCCTATCAACACCTATAAATTGGAGGTAAATGCTACCAAGGACCTGTGTAGGCTGGTCATTGGTAATAATTTTAATATTAAGAGATTGGAGGGCTACGCGAAAGTGAAAGAGCTCCTAAAGGAAATGACGACGGAGCACTACTCATTCACACCGAAGTCTGAAAAGCGGCAATCGATGCTGCTGAAGGGGTTGGAACCCTCTTCTGATCCTGGCACTGCTCAAAGAGAAGGAGTGCGAAGGAATCAAGTTTGTGGGGGTACAGCCATTTACCACAGCGAGAGCAAGGCGGAAGAAACGGAGTCTGCCGTTCTTTCTGGTGCAGCTCAGTCCCGAAAGCTGTCTGGATAGTCTAAGGAGTATCAATGTCCTAGACTATAAGGTGGTTCGCTGGGAAAAATTAAAGAGAAGCGAAGGTGTTATACAATACGTTCGCTGCCAGAGGTTCGGGCATGTCGCGTCGAACGAACGAATCAGCTGCCAAAGCAGGTGCAAGAACAGGCCAAAAACAGGACCAGATCTACGCGCTGCTGCCAGGCCTAACGCAACACATGTCGTAATTGGTACGCACATGGTAGAGCCAACTTTAAAGGTCCTTGCGGTGAATGTTAATTCACTGATTAGGATCGAACGAAGAGCCGCGATGTTTAAATTGCTACAAGACCAAACTCCTGATGTGCTTTTCGCTAGCGAAACCAAGCTAACCGATAAGCACAAACTGGAGTACAATAATTATATTGTTACAAGAAGAAACCGGCCCCGATCCAAACGTGGAGGCGGTGTCGCGTTCTTCATTAAACAAGGTATAAAATTTCACAAAGTATACAAGGGAGTGTTGCGTAGGTTCCGGGTGTTGGAGGCAGTCGTCATTTATATACCGCACCGCAGTGGAAAGCGGCTGTACTTGGCCTCTGTTCATGCACCTTAGGCCCCACAATCCACTTTATTCATTACAGAGCTCGAAACGCTTTTTCGACTTCTGAGGTTGGAATCGGGGGAGAATTATTTTATAATCGGCGGGGACTTTAACGCTAGACACAGAGATTGGGGAAATAATTTGCCAAATACTAGAGAGAACCTACTACTTGATTGGTGGGGTCAGCACGATGTCATGTACAGACTCGGTCTTAAAGTGACGGATAACCCGTCGTTTCCCAGAGGCGGGTCTTATTTGGATCTACAGCTGTACGACGAACGTATACGACTGACAAGTACGAATTTACAAACGCTAAACTGTCTGCGCACATTCGTGAATGACAGTGACCATTGCGGTTTTAGCACAAAAATTACAGTTCCCAAGGAATTTGCGGAATTGAAGGAGTTTGTCCAAAGATATTCTTACAACTACAGTAAGGCTCGATGAACACGCTTCTCCGCAACCATGACAAGTGCGCTCTTTTCGAATACGCTCCAACCACCGTCCAAAAGAAATTTGTCAAACGAGGAGATCGACAATTACCTAAAACAAATGGACGAGATAATTAAACAAATTATGGACGGTACAATACCGCGGTGTCGACGTACGACTAACGAAGACCTGTTCCGCAATCCTACTATTGACGCACTGCAACGACAGAAAAGTAGACTTCTGTCAAGACTCAAAAACTTGTACAGACAGTTAACTGACAGACAAAACCCGGAGATTAGGACACTGAAGGCGTCGATTAAAAATATTCAAACGTTAATAAAAGAGAATTACAGAATTTCTGTAAGTTTGGAACAACAAGATTCCGAACATCGTGCTACGACTTCTTCCTCTAGAAGTGGTGGACATTTACACCACCCTGTTTAATAATGCAATGAATAATGCACATTATTCAGCGCATTGGAAAACGGCGGTGGTTCAACCTATCCCCAAAAAGGGAAAGGATATATCCAATCCGGCGAAACTCCGGTCGATAAGTCTCCTTCCGAATATCAGTAAGGTGTTTGAAAAAGTAATCAATAAAGCTTTGTCTAGGTGGGTTGAAGACAAACATATAGTTCCGGATCATCAATTCGGTTCTAAGGCGGGACATGATATCTCACATGCCGCGTCTAAACTGGTGTCCGATATCCAATTGAATAAAGGCAAAAACCAATGTGCCTGCCTTGTTGACTTGGAGAAGGCCTTCGACACCGTATGGTTAGAGGGTCTTTTCTATAAGCTGACTAGGCTGGGGATCAGTAAACCACTCTTGTACATTCTTTATAATATGTTAACCAACAGACAGTTCATCGTGAAGAATGGTGATGTGACTTCTGTTGGAATATTTTAAATTAAAAATGGTCTTCAGTAAGGCGCGATCAATTCGAAGATCCTGTTCAACATTTATACAAGCGACTTGATAAGTTCACTTCCCCATATGGGGTAAGACTTCCCATCCACTGTTTTCCAAATAGTTCTTAACCGGAATAGCAATGTGGGGCCGAGAGTTGTCATGATGGAAAATTATTGCCTCGTGTCTGGTCGCATATTCCAGGCGTTTTTCGGCTACTGCTCTCTTCAAACGGATTAATTGTGTTCTGTAGCGTTGTCCATTGATGGTTTCACCCGGTTTTAGCACCTCATAATACAGCACACCCATCTGATCTCACCAAATAAAGAGCATTACCTTCGCGCCACGGATATTCGGCTTTGCCGTTGATTTGGCTGGTTGGCCGGGTTTCACATATTTTTCATTACCAGTAACAATCCGTGATATAACAGATGATGTCAAAGGTGGAATAAGATTTAACGGTGTATCAATTCTTGCGCTGATGTATGCTGATGATATAGTCTTTCTGGATGACACAACCCAAGTTGGAATCTCACTGTAAATCTTGATAAATCAAAAATGATGATATTGAGAAATGCAAGAGGACGCTTCTCACACTTGGAAAAGTAGAAGTTAAACGGGGAAGAGATTGAGGTAGTATCCAGATAAAGATACCTAGGTGTCCTTATATCGTCCTCCTTAAATTTCAAACCATACTTTAAGGAAAAATTAGCTGTTGCTAAAAGAGCTATCTGTTAGATTTGGGAACGTTGCTTCAGAAACAAATATGTATCGCAAAGTGCAAAACAAACTTTGTTCCACTCAACCGCAGCGTCGATAATGCTTTACGGAGCTCAGGTATGGGGTTACAAAGGCTACGATGCTGTGGAAAAATTTCTTCGCTACTTTTTGAAGAAGATTTTCCGATTACCAAAAAATACCCCGAACTATATGCTACATCTTGAAACGGGAACTCCTCTTTTGCTCTTGTACACGTTCATAATGCACTTCAGCTATATCCTCAAAATACTAGAAATGAATGAATGCAGAATACCAAACGTAGTTTTAAGAAGCATAATTAGAAGAAACGGAGGCATTTGCGAGGAATGGAAAAAAAAAAACGGCTTCTGAATGCGGAGTAAATCTGTCTATTCAAGTGAACGAGCATCCTCATCTTTTAAGAGAAAAATTTAACTTGGTTTTGGAGAATTTTGGCAGACATACATATGACCAATATGTCGAAGAAGGTGAATCGTCACTATTTAGGAACTATTACAGCAAACTAAACCATTTTCTAAATGAAAAAATATACTTCCTAGATAGTCACGCAGTTGACAAAATAAGTTCTATTTTCAAACTGAGAGGGGAACTCGTTCAACTAAACTTTACAGCCCATAGACCAGATTTACCAATACTTTGTGACTTCTGCAACATGAAGAAGAGAGAAGACATCTTACATCTATTTTGTCAGCCTGGTAGACGGCCACAGGCCAAACCATTAAAGACTTAGGTTAATCGTTACATTGTAAAAGATTTCTTGAAAATAAAAATCAACTAACTAACTAACTAACTTAATAGCTTGACGACTATTTCTTCCAAACACTTTTCTACGACTGACATAATTTCGATTGGTCTATAATTTTCAGCTTTGCTTTTGATGCCACCTTTATAAATAGGACGAATAATAGATGTTTTCATGAGTCTTGACACGCTACCTTGTATCAGGCTACGATTAATTATGGTTTATACCACAGGCGTCAGAATTTCGGCATTTATTTTGAGATCAATTGGTCGTATGTTATCTGCTCCAGGTCCTTTATTGATGTTTATTTTGCTCAGGATTTTAAATATCTCTTCCTCGCTAGCTTCTTCAACGTAAAGGGTTTTCCAATGGGGACTTGACAACTTTGAATTTATTTTGTGAACGCACTCTTTCACTTATCATCAAACTGTCACTGTCAATTTATTTAGTAAGCTCAACATTTTCATCATGGTAAAGTACACTAACGAGCAACGTCTGCAAATTATAAAAATTCGGAGTCGGTGACTGCAACTTTAAGAGCGTTAACTCCAATTTTTGGGTGTAGTTCTCGCCCTAGCAGACAGGCAATAACAAGTTTAGTGCAAAAATGTGAGTCTACATATTCGTTGTGTGACGTTGCTGTGTCACTGAGACAACGGGTTGGGCGAAGTGTCGAAAATATCCCTGCCGTTCAGACGTCCGTAGCAAAGGATCCAAATCAGTCAATTCCACGGCGTTCTCAAGAATTGGGCATTGCTCAGACCACATTATGGCGTATTTTGCGTAAGGATATTGACTTACACACATAAAAGATCAAGCTGACTCAATTGAATTGAAGCCGATGGACCATTTGAAGCGACGTACGTTCTCGGATTGGGTTTTGGAGAAGATGCTCCAAGATGATGAATTTCATCGCAAAATCATCTTCAGTAACGAAGCTCATTTTTGGCTGTGGGTTCGTCAATAAGCAAAATATGCGTTATTGGTCGGGTGAAAACCCACATGTGCTTATGAATCACCACTTCATCCACAAAAAATAACTGTTTGTAGCGGTTTGAATGCCGGCGGCGTTATTGGGCCATATTTTTTCGTCGACGATAACGATCGTCACGTTACTTTGAATGGTCAGCGTTATCGCGCCATGATCACCGAATATTTTTGACCCGAATTGAAAGATATGGACTTGGGTGATATGTGGTTTCAACAGGATGGTGCCACACAGCACGCGCTTCAATCGATTTATTGAAGAGTAAGTATGGTGAGCGTGTTATCTCAAGACATGGGCCAGTTGATTGGCCGCCTCGTTCGTGCGATTTAACGCCGCTTGACGATTTTATGTGGGGCAACGTTAACCCTTATCCTGTACTCAAAAAAAAAAAAAAAAAAAAGTGGTATTTGTGGGTCAAATTTGCCCAATACTTTTTTATTTAGGAATCACAATTTTTTGTTCAGAATGATTTTCACAAATAAATTTTAAGCAAATTGAAAATTTTTTTGAATATTTGGTACTGTTGGAGCGATTCGGACACATGTAGCAGCGAGATAGCTTCAAAGTTGACGCAGTTGGTTGTTCTTGAAGATTTTTTTGCTGACGTTGAACCACTGATCTTCCCGTAGCGCTGATAAATTAATTAACGAAGGGCAACAGTACTTGGATTTCAGTGTGGTTAAAATCTAGAAGCCATAATTTAACCTTACTCAAAAATGCAAATAGGTTTCTAATAATTCATATTTTAACAGGAAGGTTATTAAACAATTTACCAGAGACAATAGAGTAGAAATTTCTAAAACTATTGCTTATATATTTTAATTCGTGCGGTTTTTTTCAAAATTTGAACGTTTATTTAAGAAAAACATGTACAATAGTAGTATTCAAGGTATTGCCCATCTGAAGCTATGACTTTTACCCATCTTTCTGGCAATTTGTGAATACCATCCCAAAAGAACTGCGCCGGCTTGGCAGCCAAGAATGAATCAACCCAATTTTTGATATTCTGCTCTGATGTGAACCGTATTTCAGTGAGGGCGTTCTGCATCGACCGGAACAAATGGTAGTCAGAAGGGGCAAGGTCCGTGCTATAAAGCGAGTGAGGTAAGACTTGCCATCCACTGTTTTCCAAATAGTTCTTAACCGGAATAGCAGCGTGGGGCCGAGCGTTGTCATGACGGAAAATTATTGCCTTGTGTCTGGTCGCATATTCCAGGCGTTTTTCGGCTCTTCAAACGGATTAATTGTGTTCTGTAGCGTTATCCATTGATGGTTTCACCCGGTTTTAGCAGCTCATAATACAGCACACCCATCTGACCCATTACACCAAATACAGAGCATTACCCTAGCGCCATGGATATTCCGCTTTGCCGTTGATTTGGCTGGTTGGCCGGGTTTCACATATGATTTTTTGCATTTGGGGTTGTTGTAATGGATCCATTTTTCATCACCAGTAACAATCCGATGCAAAAATGGCTTCCTTTTGTGGCGTTACAAAACCACCTTTCGACGTCTCTCGGCTTGAGTTCCTGTGGAACCCAATTTCCTTGCTTTTGAATATATCCAGCTGCTTTTAAACGTTTTGAAATCGCTGCTTGAGTGACACAGAAAGAATCTGTTAGCTTTTCTTGTATTTGGCAACAATCTTCAAGGAGTAATGCTTCTAGTTCTTCATCTTCAAACTTTTTTGGCTGCCCAGGACGTTCATCGTCTTCCAAGTTAAAATCACCACTTTTAAATCGTGCAAACCACTTTTGTCACGTTCGCTCAGCTAGCGCATGTTCACCATAAACTTCCACCAAAAAACGATGACTTTCGGCAGCAGTTTTCTTCACATTAAAGTAATGAAGAAGAACTCCCCGGAAAAACACTTTTTCAGGCACAAAGTTGGACATATTTGAGTGAAATTTTTTTTTTGTTGCTTACGTTTCAAATGAATGACATATACTGAAATGACGTACAATGACAGTAGAATTCCAACGCATGTTCCAATTGAATAATGACAATAGAATAATACAAGTTACGCCATCTCTTAGCAAACCGCAAGTTATAGACCCAATAGTAGTACGAAATGTTGGGATACGAACAGTATATCTTACAAAGCTTTTTTAATTTTGCATTTAACCACCTCTAATAAAAAAAAAAAACTTTTAAAACTTTATAAAAGTATAAATTTTTCAAGGGTAAAATTTTTAGGCTCCTGAATGAGTCAGGCGACTTATTGTTGAATCTTATTGTGATATGCTCCACCCCAACATGTAATTCCATACTGCAACTTTGAATGAAATATGCCATAATATATCATTTTAAGAGATCTAAGAACAGATGATCTAAGATATTGTTTCAAAATCGAAAGCTGCTTTACCCAATTCATATTTTGGTCAATAGTTACACGAAGATATTTGAAATCATTAACAATTTTAATTTTGAAACAATCTTTGTTACAAGTAATACTTTTAAGATAGGTCTCCAAACTCTGCTGTAAGCACTCAGTGAAAGCTAAATTTTATCTACGACAATTAACTTCATGAAAAGTGATGTCAATAACTGGCGGATCTTACGAATTCAGGCTAAAAAACATTATTTTAGTTTTACTGCTAATAATAAGCCTGTGATTGGCAAACCATAATCTTAATAAGTGGATGTCATGGCTTATATCAGCTAGCAAGTCTAACGGACTAACTGAGTAGAAACCAATTGCAAGATCATCTACAAATGCACTAATTTTTCCCTTAAATGGCAGCTTACACAAAGAGTTTATATAGTAGGTGTGGTGAAAAGTAACCTTCTTAAGAATGATAAAAAATGTTATTCTAGCGATTTTCCAACTTCATGATCCCGTCCGGGTCTGCAAAGTACTCCTCCGTGGCGTCGATGATTTCCTCGCGCGAGCTGAATTTTTTATTGGAACCATTTTTTGAGGTTTGGGAAGGAAGAAATAATAGTCCGAGGGATAATATGGTGGATGCGACAGCAATTGGAGACGTAAGTCATTTATTTTAGCTATGATTGCGATGCTCTTGTGCGCCGTTGGAATGTCTTGCAAAAACAAATTTTCTTTTCGCTTCATGTGGGGCCGTTTTGCAGCGATTTCGGCCTTCAATCGCTCCAATAATGCACAATAATACTCGCTGTTGATGGTTTTTCCTTTTTCGAGGTAGTCCATGAAGAGTATGCCATGACGATCCCAGAAAACCGACGCATTAACCTTTCCGACCCATCGAGCCTCCCTCGGCCGCTTCGGAGCACTCGTACCGACTTCAGTCCATTGCCGGGCACTCATTCTATTCTCTGGTTTTCAACAGTTACCAATCGACTCCAGAAGTCCGCCCGATTCCGCATCAGCAAGTCCAAACACTCTTTCGAAGTGCTCTCGCGTTCGTGTTTTTGGTCAGGAGTGAGTATGCGCGGCACCCAGCGGCAGGATAACTTTTTCATATGCAGAATATTGCCCAAAATAGGGCGTGTGTGCTCAGTACTAATCTTTCTAGTATCTGCTAGCTCGCGCATCTTCACTCTCCGGTCAGCCAACACCATATCATGTATTTTTTTTGACATTGTCCTCTGTAACCACATCGGAGGGCCTGCCGCTGCGGACTTAATCGGTAGTGGAGTTGCGGCCACCACGAAACTCTCGAAACCAATATTTGACTATGTAATCTGACGGAGCATTAGCCCCATAATATTTATCCAACGTTTCTTTTTTTTTCTTCGCCGTTTTGCCTCTCAAAAAATAATGTTATATGAGAGAACGAAAATTGTTTTTGTCCATACTCAACATGATGCCAAACACGTCAACGACAATCAGCTGTCAAAACAAAAGACAGTATCGCACTGAAATTTGGCAAGTATTTATTTATGAATGGAACTCGACTTCGTCGATTCGTTGGACCCAATTTTAAACGACTCGACCACACATTTCGGCCGAAACGGACGCTATTTCGCGTTCAATGTTGGCTCTGAGCTCTTCCAACGTCGTCGGCGTGTTGGCATAAACCAATGATTTAACGTAGCCCCACAGAAAATAATCAAGCGGCGTTAAATCGCATGAACCAGGTGGCCAATCGACTGGCCCATGTCTTGAGATAACAGGCTCACCATACTTACTCTTCAATAAATCGATTGTAGCGTGTGCTACATATCACCCAAGTCCATATCTTTCAATTCGGGTCAAAAATAATCGGTGATCATGGCGCGATAACGCTGACCATTCACAGTAACGTGACGATCGTTATTGTCGACGAAAAAACATGGCCCAATAACGCCGCCGACATGCAAACCGCACCAAACAGTTATTTTTTGTGGATTAAGTGGTGATTCGTGAACCACATGTGGGTTTTCACCCGACCAATAACGCATATTTTGCTTATTGACGAACTCATTGAGCCAAAAATGAGCTTCGTCACTAAAGATGATTTTGCGACTCCGAATATCTGTAGAAAATTTTTATAATTTGCAGACGTTGCTCGTTAGTGTACTTTACCATGATGAAAATGTTGAGTTTACTGAATAAATTGACAGTGACAGTTTGATGATTAGTGTAAGAGTGCGTTCACAAATTAAATTCAAAGTTGCCAAGTCCCTATTGGAGAACCCTATATAAGGAATAAAATTGACCCTAATACGGATCTCTGGGGAGCACCTACATTGCAAGCTTGTGTGATACTAAAATTTTTTTCCAATTTTGCCTTTTTGTGTTTTGTCTTTCAGGTAAGACACAAACTAATTGAAGATATTTCCACGAAAGCCCACGGTTTTGAATTAATTTAACAGGACGTTGTGATTTACCATGTCAAAAGCTTTCATTATTTCAACAAAGAATCCAGCACAGAATTTTTTGTCATCCAGTCCTTTGTCTATAAGAGAGCAGGAGTCTAAAAGAGCATCTTCAGAAGAAAGACTTTCTCTAAAGCCAAACTGCATAGGGCTTAAGAGGCACATTCTCGAATATCTTTGAGATCGAAGACAGTAGGGATATTGGTCTGTAATTCGTTTTGTCTTTTCTACATCCTTTTTTAAACAAAAGAATAACAACAGTACATTTCAAAGTCTTGGGGAAAACTCCAGACGTAATACTCAAATTACGTATTAAAAATGCAGATAAATTCCTACTGAAGCAAAGTAATGACTAAATTCATTGGCTACACTCGTAGGATCTGTAACATCTTTGTTAACATTATTTAGTATTATGGGATCTGAAGATTTGGTTATATTTCTGTTTGCAATGCTGTTGATTACTTGCCATTTCTTTTTGTGATTACCTTTTGCTGTTCTCATCTTGTTCTCAAAATATCTATCACGATCCTGACGAATATCTGAATTAATTTGCTTACTCAATTGAATAAAACGGTTTTTTAAACTGGTACTTAGAGGGTGTTTGTGGCATTTTCTATCAAGTTTGTGTTCGATTAATACAAGGTTTAAGCTTTGTTTCAGAACGCCTAAGTGTAACGGTAAGGCTCGAGGAGCCCACATGATTTTTAAAAATATCAAAGAATTTATCATACGCTTTTGAAGCATTGTCTTCGGTATAAACTTCGTTCCAGTTTTCAAAACGAAACTTGAGGTTGAACTCATTAAATTTAATTTTTGCTAAGCGAAGATTTGTAGTTTTCTTTTTTTTTTTTTTTAAATTTTCAAAGAAAATACCAGTCATGCGATGATCTGTTGTTGGCTCACTAATAAGAGAAAGAAAAGATAAAATTGTGCAGTAGGCGTCAGTTGTAATCCTTGAAGTAAGAATGTCTGCGCTGAAATCACCTAAAATAACAACATTAACCGCACGCACGTTACTTAGAAAAGCAGTAACTCATCGTTAAACAGACTCAACGGTTGAGTTTAAACCCTATAAATACAAATAAATATAAAGTGATGGTTACATACATTTGCTTAAAATTTGTGTAATATCCTTACTAGAAAAGTTAAAACGCTTTACATTCTCAATATCAAACGAGTTATTGACGAAAGCTCCTACTCCACCAGCAACATAAACATCATTAAGCCGCGTATGATAGCATCTATAGAGGTGGGAAATACAGAGCCCGTAAGGGTAGAAAACAAGCTCTCCGGTGTTGCTACTATAAGAACGAATTTAGGTTAGGTGGTATAATGTTCAGCAAATTTTTCAACGTCATACTTGGAGAAATTGTGCGAAACTAGCAAGTCATAGATGACATTGACATCAATGGAAGAATTCAGAGAGGTGTTAATGATGCATTCACCTGCATTGCAGCTTACTTACTCATATAGGTGGGGCTGCAGTCCGGGGTGATTCTGGTGAATCAACTAACAGGCGTCTTCAGCAAGTACAATTGTTAGTTAACTGCCTCCAGTTCCGAGCTCCAAGTCCGTTAAAGTCCCATTCTACTTGTGCGCGCCACCAAACGTGAAGTTTTTCTCTACGGTGTTGTCCCTCTTGGTTAGATTCTTCGGTAGAAGACTTTGCAGGCCGGAGTATTGTGTCGATTTAGCAGTTTTCTGACTAAGTCAGTGTCGCTGTATAGATTGTGAAGTCCGTCGTTGAATCTTCTCCTCCAAAACCCATCAACGCAAACGGGACCGAATCTCCTAAGCATACCTGTTGGATAAAGTTAAATCGATTACCTGCTGTCTTACTTTCGTAACAAATGTTGGCTGAGAGACTTTGCATTTACTATTGCCCCAAAAAGTGTTCCGAGCATTATCATCGCAACATATGAAAAGTTCCATCTTCCTGGAGTTACAACAGTCAATAGGATCTGCTACCACTTCCGGTGTTCGCGACAGTAACGAATCATTAGTAAAATAGTCAGACGCAACGTCAAATTTGTGTCTTTCTTCATTCGCTTCGTAGCTTATGTCTGCAGCAACTAAATTAAGGTTAAAAAATTGCACAAGTTTAGATGGTGAGAGTGAAGACAAGCCCTCGGCCTTTTCGATCGCTCGTCATAAAGTGAAACCCCTTAGACATCCGAAACTTCAGATGCGTTTATTCTACACTCGTGGTTCCTGTAGAGATATGAGAGCTTCTTACATAGGAATGCAGTAAAAGATTTGGAATGTTGAAGGTTGATTTGAGTACACAGAATAGATGGGTACTGGGATGGTCGTCTCTTATCCGCTCTTATTTGGAAGAAGTGGAAGTTAACCCTTCCAAGGAGCAGGTAGGGATGTGAGTCATTCCTAGACGTTATGGTCTCGACAGAAGCTTTGTCTAAGCTTACAATAAGAGAAGAGCCGTCCTTGTTTTTCCAATTCTTTCTCTCCCTGTGAGAGAATATTTTCCACTTTCCAATGTCGAGCAGAGGGTTCCGAGTATGAGATAGACCAGAACATCTCCCATTTCTCTGAGTTGCCCCGAAGCCCAGAAGATGGCGCGCGTCAGTTTAGGTTATCTGAAAACCTCAAAAGTCTTAGTTTCCGGTGAGATGTTCGGCACCGATTTGTTTAGTCATTCAAAAGTTTGATGCTTGAAGCACTTCACTCTAAGAGTAGTTCTATTCTCTTAATCGTTGTTTGAGCTGCTTTGGCTAGCTCCCACAGTTGATTGACACAGTGTTTGCACTCAGCATCGTTCAGACTGTTGACATTGTCAATATTCCCAATTTCAAGCGCCAGATAGGAGATAACAGAATCTTTGTAGGTTCGGCTGTCTCATCTTCTATGGGATTTGGAGACTTTTTGGAGGTTACTTTTCCAGCAACGTCCAAGTTCAGTCCACCAGATCAGCAACTTGTGTTAGTTGTAGCACCGATTTCAGCCGGATCTTGTACGCTACTAAAGCCACCACAGGAGTTGTTTCTCAGCATGGATTTCACCGCTTTGACCGATTTGCATCAACCAGAACTACATCCTTTGCTGATTGCAACTCTAGCCTCGTTTTTTGTTTTTATCTAAGGGTTTGACCGTTTTATACGATTTCCGTCCACCAGAACTGCAGCCTTTGTTGGTTGCTGGACTGGTTTCATGCGGACATCGTACGCGGAGACATCCATCGAAAGAAGTCCTGAAAACTTTCTGCCTCTTGGCCTTGGGACAGAAGAAGATGGCCAGCTTTAGATCTGAGAGGTTGGTTGGTTTCAGTGTCCGTTCCACCTTCCAAGGTAGAAAAACTACCTTGACCAACAACTGGTCTATTCTGACGAAGTTTAACTGTAACAGGCAAAACTTCTCCGGTACGCTCTCCATCATTATATCTCAATCTGCCGTGTGGTAGAAGGAGCCACAGGAATCGTCGAAATCAAGTGTTCAAGGGGGTTAAAAAGTATGTTTAATAGGGCCTCCAGAGTCCGTGCCCCGGTCGCAGTCGAAAAGACCATGGGTGGATTGTCGCTTTTGTGAAAACCACCTGGAGTATAATCCTTTGCGGTCATCTCCATTCTGTTAATCGTTTTACGTCCAGTTTGGCCATCTTTAGCGCTTGGTTCGACGTCTCATTTGAGCTTAGTACTCTTCATGAAACGAGAGGTTGAATTGTGGCAATCTGATGACATCCATTCTAAAAGAAACAGTGATTTTGAAGGATTCTTGATTGATATTCCGGTCTTGGTTCTCTCAGCGTAAAGCTTCTCGAGTGGGCTTGAGAGATTCGATCGTAAAAGCCTCTTGCACGTTTGTCGCCATATTTTCTCAGCGTATTTGTTACTTTCTTACAAAAATTTGGTGCAAGATAATTTTGCAATCTCACACCTAATGGCATGACAAATAAATCGTCTACTCAGTCATTGTATAACTCTTCATACCTACGACTTAACGAAGGAAAATTTCAGCCCATTAAAAAGGACATTAGCAACATCGGGAATTTTGCCGAACAGCCTGACACCCTGTTGTGGTTAGCCACTATACATACTCGTATGTATAATGAATGCAGTCTGCGTCCGCAACTAAATCTTATATCAAATGATCCTGCTACAGGAACACCGGTTCTATTTACTGCCCTTATTAAAATTTCTAAATTAAGAAAAAAACAACAATTCCCTCAGTGACACGGTGTCGAAAACTTTCGCTTTTCAATTTCCAGTACCAAGATTGTGGCGCATATTTTACGGAACTAAGTCAAAGCTCATCTGTGGCCTTTTGTCACAATTTTACTTAAGTTCCAGGATGAAGAATTTAAATTAGAATATACGCATCCGTACTCATGAAAGAACAAAACATTCACTTCAAAACTTTGATGAACAATTTTCATTCTACGCTTTAGATGAGATTGATGAAGACGAAGTCTAAAGGACGACGACGACGACGACGACGACGACGACGACGACGATGACGACGACGACGATGATGATGATGAAAATGATGATGGTGATGACAATAGATGAGTAGATGTTGCTGACTTTGATGAAGATGAAATGCAAGAAGCGCTTCCCTGGAGTTGTCATAGTTCACGACGCAGTAAGTATTCCCTCCTTTATCCTATAAAAGAAGTGAATCATGACACAAGATGACTCTTTCTCCTGCCATCGGGTGAGCTACACCTACATTATGAGAGTGAACTAAATTGTCAAACGTCAGATACATGCCGGCTTGAGTGGAAGACAAAATCTGACACAATCATGAATGCAAACAAATCGAAGAGCATGTGTATATCATTCACGAATTTTTAAGAGTCCTTGACATTTAGAATTGAACCCCCCGGAATTGGTTTATTCTTGGAAAATTATAGATTTTCCCTTTAAAGTGAATCGAGGTTGTATTCGTATGTTATGTCCCTAATGGATGTGTGATTCAAGCCATTGTAATAGTATTTACAAGGAAACGAACTCAGTAGTTGAAGTTAAGTTGGCTTTCATAATGAATGACTGTTTCTAGTCCTTTTTATGAAGCAGATGAAAGGATTTAATTGTGTTTTGTCCCGAGAAAGAAAAAGATGTAAGCGTGCCCGTGTCGTGGATACGATATTGTGTCGCAGGAGCATAAACAAATTTTTGTTGATTTGAACTGATATTGAATAATAGCATGATGAACAAGCCTAATGATTAATACATCGAATTGAGTATCTTAGAGTCATGCTGAATTGTTAAGGACACATAAATCTTAAAATGAGATCACAAAGAAAAACCATTTTGGCTCAACTTGCTCCTTATGCACCATGTGAATGAAGGTTAGTTCGTTTCAGTTTGGGATGATGGCACCGTCATCTACTGCCTTTCATGATCGTTATTGGCTGATATTTTTCGACCTTCGTATACTGTTGTACATTAAGATATTTACTGCTTCTTTTGCATATAAAGGGTAATTCATCGTGAAGTTTGATTCATGGCATTTACTTTTTGAAAATGATATCATGTTAATATTGGCTACGACTACGTCTGAGGTCTGAGGACGTTCGGAACTTCCAAATTTGGGCGACTCGTACGAGCATAGCGACTGGTATCTTGCGGATAACACGAGTAATGTTGAGTTCCAAAGCGTATCCTCTCAGCTGGCTTATTCCTGAAGACCTGAGACTTTACATGTTCTCAAAGAAAATAGTGCAAAGGTGTTATATCGCATGATCTATGCGGCCAATTTACCGTAGAAAAATGTGAAATTAAGTGCTCACCAAAATGATTTCTCAACAAGTCCATAGTTTCACGCGCTGTATGGCTTGTAGCGTCGTCTTGTTGAAACCAGAGCTCACCGAGACCATTTGTTTGAATTTCAGGAAGCACATAATTCGTTAACATGGCGTGATAACGGTTGAAGGTAACATTCTTATTTGCCTCATTTTTAAAGAAATATGGACCAATGATTCCACCAGCCCATAAACTACAACCGTTTTTTTTTTTTTTAATGGATGTTATGGTAGCTCTTGATACTCTTCAGGTTGCTCACTAGCCCAAATACGGCAATTTAGTTTATTAACGTATCCATTGAGCCAGAAATGGGCTTCATTTTTCATAGAGTTTTTCCAGAGCCCATTCACTGAAAATATGACGCAAATTCAAGTCGCCTGGTTTCAATTCTTGCACAAGTTGAATTTTGTACGCTCTTAGGCCGAAATCCTCACGTAAAATACGCCAAGTTGTCGAAAACGTCAAGTCAAGCTTCTGAGAACGACGATACGTCACGGCCTTCGCGTACCCTCTTAGCTACAGCTGCTATAATCTCCTCAATACGTGCTGGATGTGGTCTAACCGGTCGAGTAACATCCCCTAACGTAAACTGAATCTCAAATTTGCAAATAATATTGGCAATTGTGGATTCAGTAGGTCAATTATGCAAACCGTAAGTTCCTCGAATTGCACGAAAAACATTTCTCACAGAACGCTGATTTTCGTAATACAGCTGAATAATTTAGAGACGCTGTTGTGGTGTAAGTCTTTCCATGATTACTTGTCGAACGAAACTGAACAAAAATGATAAAGCAGCAGCAGCTGTCAAAAAAAGCCTATTGAAAATCAAACCTCACGAAGAATCACCCCTTAGAAAACAAAAACAAGCTTCGGATACGGATGGATCTACTGTTGCCACCCTCTACAAACGAAAAAAGGACAACGCCTTCGGATCTGCACGTTAAATGTTAGGTCCCTTAATAGGCCACGTGCAACTAAATCACGAGCGGAGGCCCCGGACTGCTGCAAAGCAAAGAAATTCGATGAAAGTGTCCGAACAAAAAGGGGGTGAAAAACTGCGACATCTACTACGACAATTGTATCGACGGCAAAAATAGAACTTATGGGGATTAGTTGTAAGAGGCAGACTAAGTCAAGAAGTTTTGAGCTTACGAGCTTCCCGTAACAATCCGCATAAAGCCAAATTTGTCAACGTTAGGCTTAAATACGACGACATGGCTTCTGTGAGCTCCTGGATAAGACCTACGAGCAGTGTCCTTGGTATGACATTAAATTGTCCTCGGCGATTTTAATGCAATGCTGGGAAGAAAGGGAATCTTTGGTAGTACTCGGAGGGCATAGCATACATGAAACTACCTCCGATAACGGATTCAGGCTAATCGAATATGCGGTGGGGTGAAACATTATCGTAAGGAGTTGTAGGAATTCTTGATCAATCAACCGTCAACCAGATTGACGATTGCGGATATTTCGAAGCTAATGCTATGAGGAAGTTCGACGTCGGACGGATACAATTCCGAATGACCAAAGCACTTTCCGATTTAATATCCTTTAATATTTTAAGAGGTCCTGTATGCCGTCAGCATCAATTATCGAAGACCAGTGGTAACATTGCTAAAAAGTCATCAGATATGCTGCCTCTTACGTGTTGGGTTTCACTCAGCTACCACAACGAAAACCCTGGTTCGACGACAGAGTGCCGACAAGCACATACAGTCAAGCAAGAGGCATAAAAAGGGGCGCTACATAGAAGAACCAGATCTGCTCACGAGCTCTACGAGTAGAATAAGAGGAAAAAGATGGAGCATGAAAAGCGTACGGTCGAGCAAGTTGAGAGATGACTTCAGGAATGAAATTCGAAAGTTTTACCTTAAGGTAAAAAAAGCATGCCAGACGGGCTGACTGCAGAGCTCTTTAAAGCGGCAGGCGATGACTTGGTTAGGAGCATATACCAACTCATCTGTATGAAATGGTAGGACGAAAGTACGGCCGATGAATGGAATTTCAGCATTGTTTTTCAGCAAGTTCGCCAAGTCCTGGAAAAAACTCTAGAAATCCTAATCGACACTAAACATATGACATCATTTTTGGGGGCAAATTAATATATATAGCACAATGTCTATTTTTTGCATTGCTGCCAAATTCGTCCGTGGTATCGGGGTTCAATACCAGCCGCTTTCGAAATACATTCTTTTTTTCCAGTTAACAAAGATCAAATAAGATGAGTAGTTGACCAGAAATCAATTACAAGCCAACTTCCACTAAAAATCCAGTCTCTATTAAATGCTGGATGCCACCTATGGAGCGAAACAACCAAAAATCTTTCTGTCTCTCTCTGTCCCATTTTCCTAAAAAGTTAACACGTACTCAGGCATGTTAAGTGCAGTAATACCAATTTGAGTGTTAAGTTCTTTTTAAAAAAAAAAAAAAAAAAAAAACAAACAAATTATGACGATGCTGCTCCATGAAGGCCGATAAAAATTCACCGAGACCTTTGATGTCAAAAAAAGATTTAGACGCGTGCGCTGTCATGCGATTTCTTTAACATCATTCTTAAAAGAAGTGCAAAACCTACTCTCCAACCCAAAAAATGCAATCTTTCAAAAATCCGTCCAATTACTTCCATACGCGGAAGAAAGCAGCGTGAAATCAATAGTGGTTTGGCGAGTGTTGATGCGTTAAAGATCGGTTTATTGGTCGCTGACGGCAAGACTACCATAAGTATATGCGGGTTGTTAAGGATTTTGTCTACTTAGGTTCCGCTATTAATTCAGACAACGACACCCTTGCTGAAATCAAACAAAGAATAACTTACCAATCGCTGCTTCTCTGGGCTTAAAAGGCAATTGACTAGAAAAGCCTTCTCTCGAACAACAAAACTGAACTGCTTTTGAAGGTCACAAGTAATTCGATGGATTCTAGTGTATGTGCAAATTTAGCTGAAGAGAAGAAAGCAACAATACGCAAGTGGCATAAGAGGTTTGGACATCAAAATATTGTCCAAGTGAAGAGCGAATTGAAGGCCAGGGGTATTTCTTTTAAAGATGAAGACAATTTTTTTTTTTGCGAGGATTGCCTTTATGGAAGACAACATCGTACAGTTTTTCGTTGCAGTGAAAATAAAGCGAGTTCCGTGGTGGAACTTGTGCATTCTGATGTATGTGGGCCGATGCAGTGTTCTTCAGTTGGAGGGTGTAAGTACTTCTTGCTTTTTAAAGACGATGTCTCGTATTTTCGGACGGTTTTCTTTATGAAGGAGAAAATAGAGGTGCATGGTCTAATTGCAAGTTAGCTTAAATTGATTAAAACTGAAACTGGTTCAAGAATGAAGGTTTTCAGATCTGAGAGCGGCTTAGAATACACCAACCAAGCGGTTTAGAAACTTTTAATGGAAAATTACGTCGTTCATCAAAGGACAGTTCCTTACACATCGGAACAAAATGGATGTGCAGAGCGTGAAATGCGCACAATTGTAGAAGCAGTACGGACAATGATTCACGGAAGAAATTTGGACATGAAACTTTGGGCTGAGGCTGTGAATACCGCAGTTTATGTTCTTAATCGCACTGGTCTCAGCCCAATAAAAGGAAAAACATCACATGAGCTGTGGTATGGGAAACAGGCTGACATAAACAATTTTCAAGTTTTTGGAACTCTGAAACATTTGTTCATATACCGCAGCAAAAGAGACGAAAATGGGATAAAAAATCAAAAAAGGGTATTTTGATGGTGTCAAAAGATATAGGGTATTTTTTTCTGAGAACAATTAAGTTGAGGTCTGTCGTGATGTTCGATTTCATGATTCAAAGGTGATAGTAAGTGAACATGATAAGCTGTTCCGTGTATTGGATGATGAAGATCTTCAAAGTGAAATGGCCATGGAGAAAAAGGATTCAGACGAGCCGTCCATTTTGAAACATAACGATAATGTTGATGCTGTTGGTGATGCTGTTAGTCTTGATGTTGATGGTGAAGGTAATGGTGATAATGATGGTGATGATGTTTATAAAGATGCTGTAGGAGACGAGTTGAACGTTGTGGAGCAACGAGAATTTAGTGTTATTAGTGGCCGATTAAGGAACAAAAGCAGGAAAGCTCAAAATGATGTCAACTGTTGCATTCGGGAGAGTTTTGTTTTTCTGGCAGAGTATTATACACCAGATTGCTTTGAAAAGGCTATGCAATGCAAATATGCGAACGAATGGAAAAAGGCAATGGGTGAAGAAATTTCTTCGCCGAATAAAAATAATACATGGACTTTGATGAAATTGCCTGGCAATCGAAAGATAGTCGATACTAAATGGGTATACCGAATCAAGAACTCAACGGCGAGTGAAGGTAAAAGGTATAAAGCTAGATTAGTAGCTCGAGGTTTTAGCCAGCAGTTCGGAGTGGATTATTTCCAAACGTTCAGTCCAGTGGCAAAATTCAGTTCGATTCGTACAATTTTGGGTATAGCAGTATCTTCAAAACTACATATCAAGCAATTTGATGTCAAAACAGCATTTTTAAATAGTGAAATAAAAGAAGAAATTTATGTTCAGCAGCCAAGGGGTTATGAGGACGGGAGCACTCGATTTTGCAGACTTAAGAAAAGTTTGTATGGGTTCAAGCAAGCGTCAAGGTGCTGGAACCAAACCTTTACCAAACTTTTGAAGGCGTTCAACTTTCGGCCATGCGCAGCTGATCCATGTGTTTTTATAAGTAATAAAAACGGGAAAAAGGTGATTTTGGCCATTTATATAGATGATGGTCTAATAGCATCAACGGATAGCTTTGAGATTTCGAAATTTTGTGAGCATCTTAAAATTTTGAAATTAAGGTGTTTCCAGCCAGACATTTTCTGGGTTTGGAGATAAGAAGATTCAAGGACGGGTCGATTCACATTAACCAATCGCAATATGTGAAAAGATTGATTGATAAATTTAATATGTCGAATACTGTACCTGTTCCAACCCCAGCAGAAGCTTCAGCAAAAGTGAGCTGTTCAGAAGACTTATATAAGGAAGTAAATTTTCCATTCCGACAAGCAGTGGGAAGTCTTATGTATCTAATGGTAGCTACACGTCCGGATATAGCTTTTGCAGTTGGATGTATGAGTCGCTACCTAGATAATCCAAGCCCATCTCATGTTATCATGGTCAAGAGGATAATTCGTTATCTAAAGGGGACAGCTGATTACGGTATATTTTTCCAAAATACTAAATTTAATCTTTCTTCTTTCAGTGATGCAGACTATGCTGGTAATGTAGCGACAAGGCGTTCAACCAGTGGGTATGTTTTCTTGCTGGGATCAAGCTGCATCACTTGGGCCTCGTAACGTCAAAAATGCGTTGCCCTTTCTACAACTGAGGCTGAGTTTGTGGCTGCTTGTCAGGCAGTCAAAGAGCTAATGTGGATTCAACAACTTTTAAAGGATTTGCTGGGGCAAAAGATAAAACCAATTCTATACGTCGACAATCAAGGAGCCATTAGATTGATTAGGAATCCTGAGTTCCATAAGAGAACTAAACATATAGACGTCCGTTTTAACTTCATTCGGGAAAAGTTCGAAGATGAGTTTTTTGAGTTGGAGTATTGGCCAACACAAAACCAAGTTTGATTGTTGTTGAGTGTTGCACAATCTTGATTGCTGTATGACGCAGAGGTGTGGATTTTATCAAAAATTTTCGGTCTCATCTGCATTGACGAGTGAGTACAGCGACACTGCTACAAGAGTGAAAGCCCAATGACAGAAATAGTTGGGTCGTGTCGAAAAGTCTTCGAATCCGCCTATGAGGTTAGCGCAGTAGAGGAAAACCTCCACTCAGGTGGCGCACGCAAATGGAAGCGGACCTCAGCCAAAGATCGAGCTGACTGCAGACCCTCCCGGCAATAGCGCCACCTTAAAAAGAAGCGCGGCAGTCCAAAGTTGGCCGAGTACTAGTCTCTTCCAATAACTGTGTTGTTTCCTTTGTCATTTTAGACAGGGCACACACGATTTTTTGCGTCTTACGAATAAAAGCAGAATGGTAAAGAAGAAAATTTAACCTTCGGAAACTTGAAATTTTCCACTGAAAGGGTGGTGCCTTCTGAAAAGTAGAATCCTTCCCCTGCTTTTTGGTATTGGCCACGTTTTGAACCCTCAGTTTCTGTGAAGTAATTGATAAACATAACCACGTCATGGAGGAATATACCGTATGGTGACACTCTTCAGCGGTAAATAAGTCAATATTAACCTTTTCGTGAAGAGATGATTGCCTAAATATCTGATGCAACAATCGTCGCTTACGTAAATGGTTGCCTGCATATACTAGGACGTTAGAACAGAGATTTGGGCACGATACCAAGAAGATGAAACGCCGTCTTGCGAGCAACTTCTGTTCATCAAAGCCATTACATGTTAGCTGCAGTCAGCATTTCGGACTAAGGTCCTGTTCACCAGTTTTATGTATCCATTCTCCGGCCGATTTTTTTTGGGGCACCCTCAATGTCGATGCAAATGTACTTTAAATTCTGTTTTGAAATGCAGTCTAACAAATCCTTCCTTGCTGATATGCATATTAAATTCTTTAGAGAGGACGCATTCGTAAGGCAAAAGGAAGTCAAACTGATAGGTAAGTAGCCATCCTTACCTCACAGCTGCTTGCTATTTTTTCCGTTTTATTTTCTTTTCATACCAAACACTATTCTAGACTTCGAAGAAGCAGTTTTCTATGTATGAATCTGGTAGGATATTCCATGTCAGTCAACTAATAGTTGGATATTATCCTTTGACAGGTCTTCAAAACAAATCTGCGACGATTTTCGCTAACAAGGTCGAAAAAGCGCTCAAAGGTGTCATTCTATCTAAAAGGCGTGATTGCTTATTATTCATTTATGCACAGTATTGCCGAACACTACCCTGATATTTAATAAATTGCGAAGCTTCAAGTGCACTAGAAAGATGTGTAGCCGGAAATGACGAAACCAACAGTTCTGCTCGTAAGTTTGCTAAGCTGGATCAATTGGGTCTAATTTGATGTAAAAACTAAGTTATTAGTCTTCAATGTAGTAATCCTCGCATCTCTTACCTCTATTCGGCAAATCTAAAAATGGAACAAGCAGATCCAACTGTTGCAATATGACAACTAACATACCTGAAATAAAATGAGAAACGTCTGAGTTCTTCCTGGCAACTATGATACTTACCCAAACTCTCTGATCTAAAGTTTGGTCGATTGATCATGTAGTGAAAATATTCATGACATAACGTAAGACGTTCAGATGAAGACTGTGATAGTTACGTCAAGTTCAAGAACGAAACGATGACAACGTATGATAAATAAAAAGTCGGCTGTTTAAAGGTGATGATGAGGATAGTTCGAGCCGAATAATTCAGATGGTAGGGAAAGGGAGACATGCTTGCATCTGAACAATCAACTTTTGCTAGATCAGCAAATGCAGGTCATGACCCTCTCTTGTGCCTCGTGTGTGTCGTGTTAACTCTTCCCCTTCCAAAAATCTGCGTCCCATAGATCTATGACGTTAACGTTTATTGATTGGGCTATCGATTAGTTTTGGTTCATTACAGATGATCCATTGGATAATCTCACAACCGGGAGATTAAGCCTTCCGGTAATTTTCCTCTAAACGATACACGCTAGGGTAAATTGTTTTGTTATTCAATTGTACCACAAATGTTCCCTTTAATAACTGCGTAGAATTCCCTGAGGTAAGTTGACCATTAAAGTTGGTAAGGAAGATGGTTCCATTATTTCTTCAGTGTATGTGTGATATGTGCAAGTTGCTTGACCTCCTTTTAATAGTCTAGAAATGCATTGGATCTCCGGAATATTCTCCAAAGCCTCTTCAATGCAGATGGTAGAATTGCTTATCCCACGACAACTCTGCAGTAACCCTTAAGTCGATTTATGGTTGATTAAGACTCTGCAGAGTTCACTGTTGACTTTTGATGATTGATGGTCTTACCAGGAGCAGGTAGTAATCCTCTTTCCTTATCTTCCGCAAAGTAACATTGAACCATTTGTATACAGGGTGAGTTTTTTAACTTGAGACATCCAAATTACTCGAAAAATACGCGATATCGCGAAAAATGTTCAAATGTTTGATTTTCATTGCTCAGTCGTATTGCTTGTAGGTTTGTCACTTGTTTTTACATACTGCGTTTAGCATAACTCAGAAACAACGACGTGGACGTAGCATCATTTTGTTTCCTTCGGGGTGATTAATTAGAGTGGGTTACCTTGCCTCCCACTGTTGAATCATTGAATTCTTTCCATTTCGACGTTTATTTCCCGAGACTATTTCAACAAATGCTAGAAAACGTGACCTTTCACTTCAATGCACTTGTCTATCCGCGCTCTAAATGAACCAACTGAACTGAGAAGTATTTCTGGCGTAATCTTTCGGCAAGCTTCAGTTATTCGTCTTTTCATGTCCTCACATGTTGTTGGCTTTTAAGTAGCCCCACAAGAAGAAATCAGGTGACGTAAGATCAGGTGATCTAGCAGTCCATTGCCTCGGACCCCTCGTCCGATCCATCGTTGATGGTAAACATTGTTTAATACGCCCCGAACTACTTGGGAATAATGGGCTGGACAAACATCATGTTGGAACCACATTGTTTGTCGCAACTCCAATGGCAGTTCTACGAGTAATACTGGAAGATGGTCCCGCAAGAAGTTTGCATACTTTTCGCCATTCAAGTTGCCTTCTATAAAATATGGACCTATTAACATTCCAAGGGTGCTGGCGTTCAACTTGTCGCAACCAAAAAGGGTTTTCGGTAGCCCAGCAATGCATATTATGTCGATTGACCGTACCGTGATTGGTGAAAGTCGACTCATCAGAGAATAAGTCTTGGCGATGAAAAGGGGGTCTCGTTCGATTTGCTGAAGTGCCCATTGAAAAAAGGAAATCCTCACTAGAAAGTTCTTGATGCATTCAAACATGTTAAGGATGGTACTTATGGTGATGTAAAATCTTACAGACAGTCGTTTAAGAAATTCCTGATTCACGATTTATTTGGTGAGTGCTGCAACACTGCTATTTTATTGTCCTCAACAACCATTCTATCTGACCGATTCCTTTTCTTATGACTTCCTCAAAACAAATCTCGTCCTTCTAGTACAATAACAACGTTTGAAACCGATTAATGATTTAGGCGTGCCAGTGCAATGGTATCTAGCACTGAATGAATAAGACCTTCGAGATAAAGTCGTTCGCCCCATTGAGGAATACGACTAAGCAATGGAAATCAGGAATTATCATTTGAAAAATTAAAAGTGACCTTCGTTTGACTTTTGTCTGAAACATTTTTCGCGATATTTCGTACTTTTCGAGTAATTTTGATGTTTTAAGTTTTATGGCGCCCTCTGACGGGAATAGAACGCATTTTTGAAAAAAAGAGTTCCATGTAAAAGAATTGTAATTTTTCACGCAAATTACGATTCTGTCAAAAAATAGGGGTTCCCATTAAAAAATCAAAAGTGACCTTCGTTTGACCTTGAAAATGAGGCTTAAGGTCAAACTCGTGGTCACCATCTTATGTCCCCTTCAGAACCTTGTGACTTTTGTTTGAAACCTTTTTCGCGATATCGCGTATTTTTGGAGTAATTTGGATGTCTCAAGTTAAAAATCTCACCCGGTATACTGAGGGTTTAGATTTCGTTTCCAAAATCGAAAACTGACCGATTTCCTATTCGTGATTCATCAGGTTCGTGTTGATGATACCACCCTTTGCCATCTGATAGGCCTGCACAATTTCGTTAACCTCTCCTTTTATAGTCAAGACTTGACTAAGGATGTCTTATTACAGCTTTTGGTTATCGGTTACTCTTATCTCATTCTTCGACTTATCGATGACCCAGTTGATTTTTGTTGTAATATCTCCAACTGCGCCGAAGAGCTTTTCGTTGACTTTACCATATACTGGTGATTGTTGTTCTCGATTATATTCTGTTGGCTTTTCAAGATCTTATTCCAGTCTGCAACATCCGGATTTCCTGTGACCCATTTCCATGTAGAGCCGATTCCGTGGTTTGCCTCTCAGCGAGCCAATGCTGTCAGTTATTTGGGGTAGATGGAAATTAATCAACTGCTTCTTGCCTTGATCCTTGACATTCCTCTCGATGGTATTCGTGAACTCCGTCAGCTGCTGTTCAAATCTTCCCAAGTTGATCACATGGACGAGGTTGAAGTTTTCGTTGATTATCCATGCCTTGTCCTCTTTGATAGAAATAAGTGGTGAGGTGTATCTGAAGATATGCGCTCCTTCAGCTGTTAATTACGTAATTTACAGTGGTAGCTACCCACAAAGTGATTAGTTTTAGATATTATAGAGCATTTCACAAAGCTACAAACTACATATAACTCAATCATGTTTATGGTTAAATATAGAAATGCAAGATAGAAAAAGGAAATTTTATGAAAATTACAAATGGCAAACTCTATTTGACATACCATATTTTCCCGTATATATTTCGGGTACATAAATGTATATTTTACAAGTTTTTTATATGTGGCTTATGTACTTTCCTGCCTTCCGAAGTGATGACAATGACTTTATTATTCTTGGCCACCGTTTCCTTGCGGAAAAGTGGCTTACTTTTGACTTTTATGCCCTTAGAGGCTGTATAAATTACGAGTACATCCCCCTTTTTATACTTTTTTCGGGGTTGTTTTCTTTTTATTTTTAAAGGTATTGCTTTCTTTCTGTTTTCTTAAAATTTTGCCCTTTAATTCTTTATTAACTTTAGTGCAAAAGTCTACTAAATTTTAAAAGTTAAACCTTTGTAATTGGTCGAAAAAGATGTCGTTCGGTTTTTGGATTGTGTTGTTGTACCTGTCGACTGCTATTCCTAAAAGTTCTTTCAACCAAAGATTCTTGTGCTCCGCTTTAAGGCATCGGAAGATTTCCACCTGACCGTTTATCTCTGGAAAAGCTTGCCAAATTTTGAGAATTTATCAATACAGCTGATAAATTTCTCATTTTGAACTTCGATAATGTCCAAATGAAGGATTTCACAGGGATAGAATGGGACTGGCGTTGGTTGAAACTCTGGATGAATTTGGTGTCTGCCATATTTATTGGTGACTGAACATTCGCGGGATATGATAGTTTTCTAGGAGCCGTTCCTTATTCTCACGAGGGTTCCGATGAGCCCTTCTATGTTCTTTTATAATCAATTCGCACACTCGGTTAGGGTTACTTACGTCTTCGACGATTTTTACGTAATTCTGATCTTATAAGCAATAAAGTTTTCTAAGAAGGCTTATTGCAATATCCCTAGACAGTTTGCTTGTATAGCGTTTTCCAATAGGCACTTGACAACTTTGAATTTAATTTCTGAACGCACTCTTTTACTAATCATCAAACTGTCACTATCAATTTATTCAGTAAACTTAACATTTTCATCATGGTAAAGTACACTAACGAGCAACGTCTGAAAATTATAAAAATTTTCTACAGATATTCGAAGTCGGTGACTGCAACTTTAAGAGCGTTAACTCCAATTTTCGGTAGTAATTCTCGCCCTAGTAGACAGACAATAACAAGTTTAGTGCAAAAATTTGAGTCCACATATTCGTTGTGTGATGTTGCCGTGTCAGTGACCACAACGGGTTGGTCGAAGTCTCGAAACTATCGCTGCCGTTCAGACGTCCGTAGCAACGATCCAAATCAGTCAATTCCAGGGCGTTCTCAAGAATTGGGCATCGCTCAGACCACATTATGGCGTATTTTGCGTAAGGATCTTGGTTTACACCCACACAAGATCAAGCTGATCCAAGAATTGAAGCCGATGGATCATTTGAAGCGACGTACGTTCTCCGATTGGGTTCTGAAGAAGATGCGCCAAGATAATGAATTTCTTTAGTGACGAAGCTCATTTTTGGCTCAATGGGTTCGTCAATAAGCAAAATATGCCTTATTGGTCGGGTGAAAATCCACATGTGCTTCATGAATCACCACTTCATCCACAAAAAATAACTGTTTGGTGCGGTTTGCATGCCGGCGGCGTTATTGGGCCATATTTTTTCATCGACGATAACGATCGTCACGTTACTTTGAATAGTCAGCGTTATCGCGTCATGATCACCGATTATTTTTGGCCCGAATTGGAAGATATGGAATTGGACGACATGTTGTTTCAAGAGGATGATGCCACAAGCCACACAGCACACGCTACAATCGATTTATTGAAGAGTAAGTATGGTGAGCGTGTTATCTCAAGACATGGGCCAGTCGATTGGCCGCCTCATTCGTGGACTTAACGCCGCTTGAGTATTTTCTTTGGGGCTACGTTAAGTCATTGGTTTATGTCAACACGCCGACGACGTTGGAAGAGCTAAGAGCCAGCATTAAAAACGAAATAGCGGCCGTTTCGGCCGAAATGTGTGGCCGAATTGGGTCCAACGAATCGACCGCTGCAAACGTGCCCGCGGTGGTCATATGAACGAAGTCGAGCTCCATTCTTAAATGTTTTGATTATACTTCAAGCCAATAATAAAGTTTTTGAAATATCTCAAATGGTTTGACTTTTATTTAAAAAAAAGTTGTCAAGTCGTTATTAGAAAACCCTATATTTTAATCCCGTTTCCGACGTTAGAGTTCAGATTCTTTTTAAGTAGTTCTACCAATTTCTCTTTGTTCGGGTCAACAAAAGCAAAGTAATGACGAAAATAGCCTGGATGGGGTTCTTCAAAATCTTCGAGGCCTTTCCCTAATTTGACAACTATCTGGTTAAGAAATACGTTCAGTGGGGCTTCCACTTATGGGAGTAGATCTATCCCATCCTGTTCGGCACTATGAGCCGTATGGCCCGATGACTGAGTTTCGCTCGCAGTTTTCGTTGGCTCGCTTTTCGCTGTTTCATTGCATTGACATTGCTGAGTCAGTATTGCAAACCTTACTGGCAGTCTCGGTAGAATTGTTTTCGGCTTTTTCCACGTTTGATCTCGTCTCGGTAGGTTCCGAGTCGGTCAAATGGTTCACTTCACTTTTAAGCCTGGAGAGTGCATCTGCGACCAGGTTATAATACAATGAATACACGTGAACGCTTTAAGCTCCTAAATTTAACTAACTGATTTTCTCCCTATCTATCCCTGGCAACCGATGTCTCCGTATCCATATCACTGAGTCAGTCCTATAAAGCGACGCGTGTATCAGGTGTAGCGAAGAGGCAACCTGATGCGCTCATGAACAGTCGTGAGAACATGCTTGCACCTGAATAATCCATTCATCAAAAATTGGCGCCCAACAGCGGGTACGAAAATCAAAACAAAAACACATCTGAAGCACCTAAAAATTTTGTATTTCGAAATATCCAAAACAACAACGAAAACAACTATTTCTTTTTAAATTACACGTCACAGATTTTTTTTTTTAATTTAATTAAACTAACTAAACAAAATTGTACAATTTATTTAGTGAACAAACTTTAGGAGGGAAAATGCGATCGCCAAGATCATGGCGAACACAGGCACTGTAGTTGCAGCACTGCTTTTATAACAACTGCAATTAAAAAAATAATTTAAGCATCAGTAAGAAAAAAGAAAACAAATACTTACTCTTCAGATTGAATAACAGTTGTAATGTTGCTAAAGTCCGAAAAGCTGGCTTGAGCCTTTGCTGTCAAATTGGCTAAGGCGGTAGTGTTGAGTTGACGTTTCCTGGTAAGAATGGCAACAAGAGCAGGATGGAATTCTATTGGTGACGGAGTTGTAGAAGATGTCGATGCTTCAGTGGAGGTAGATGAGCTTGATGTGGATGACGATGAAGAAGCAGTAGAAGCAGAAGAAGAATTGCTAGAAACTGTTGAACTTGAAACAGTTGTTGGAGTTTCTGTTGTTACGGAAACATTTAAGTATGCACATGTAAGGGCATAGGTATCATAATCTGTCTCCAGAACTTTCACAGTATAGTTAACACCTATAGAAATGATATAAAATTTGAGACAAAGGATATAGGCAACGATTTATGCGAAAATAGACTCACCGTTAATGGGATATATGAACTGGGCTGCGAAAACCTCATTTTGTGATGTATTACCATTTGGCTCGAATTTGAATGTTTGACTGATGGTTTGATTAAAAGAAAGTTGATTTGCCTTTGGGGCAAAGGTGATTTGAACCGTGAGATTATTATTTGCATGACTGAAAACCGCTTCGATACATTGATCATTATTGGCAACTCCATCGGCTATTTTACGGGCTGCTTCGTACCATACTCCAAGGAACTAAAAAGAACAATTTTTATCGTCATAGAAAGTTCAGTACAATTTTGGTTTCTTTTTTTATGATTAGGAAGTTCATCTAAGACAAGATTACTGATCTGGAATTCATGCTTCACGTATTTAAAGAAGCGAACGTAAGCTAAGAATCAAAGTCCCTAAACTAACAAAGTTTAACACTTAGCTGATTAGCCTTAAATTGAGGTCCAGACTGAAGTTCTAATAGAGATTTGACTTAGAAGTTACAAATGTTACTCTCTGCTGTTAAAATAGAGACTTTCATCTAACTTAGTGTCAATTTACCCAAGTCGACTCAGACTTTTATTGGCACAGATTTCACGTAAATGGTTGTTTCTAAGCAAACTTAGCTTAAGCAAATATTCTTTACGAAGGCTGGTAGATGAGTACCTGGATTGGTTTTTGATGAACTGCGCCCAGGTGGCCAAAATATGGTTACCACAGAGGAAACCGTGGACATAATCCATGATCTCGTATTTGCGAGTTGGCTGAGATAGCAGGCATCTCAATTGAATGCGTTAGCCATATCTTGCATGAAGTTTTGGGCACGAGAAAGTTGTCCATGCGATGGGTTTTGCGTTTGTTCACACCGGAGAACAAGCGCAATCGTGAGACCACTTCAAAGACGTGTTTGGCAATGGAGGAGTTTCTGTTTCGTTTCGTGACCGTCGATAAGACATTGGGTTGCACCCGGTGAACGTGCTCCAAAGAAGGCGAAGATCATCACTTCGGGCGGAAAGGTGATGGCCAACGTTTTTTGGACGGTGTGATCCACGTTGACTATTTGGAGAAGGAAGGAGAATATTACGTCGATTTGCTGGGCTGGCTGATTCAACGCCGATTTGAAGAACAAAAGACCACATTTGGCGAAGAAAAAAGTGCTCTTCCATTATGATAATGCACCGGCTTACCCCTTTTCGGTATTTCCGGATTTGGTTCCCTGCGAATTCTTTTTGTTCCCAAACCTTAAAAGATGGCTCGCCAGAAAGAAGTATGGGTCGAACGAAGTAGTCATCGCAGCCGCGTAGCAGTATTTTGCAGGCTGAGAAAAGTGTATCGAGTTGCAAAGGGATAACATTTCTAATCGGGGTAAGATCTTTATATAAAAATGTTTTCCTTGTGAGCTATCTTGGAGTAACAGAAAACCTTCTCAGAAACATGTTATGTTATATGCAGGTCTGTCCGCACAAGTATTATAAGAGTAATCTAAGCCTTTATTTAAATACGTCGTTCGTCAGTTGGTGTAGAATAAGGGAATGGAAAGTAATCGACAAAGAGCCGAACAGGTCATGTAGTTTTCAAATAAATTTTAGGAAGACTAATTGGGTCAAGTATTCAGAAATGGTATATATACACCTGGATACCCAATCAATCACCTGTTAGGGTTAGTTAGTTGGGGCGGTAGAAAGTATTAGTAAGGCGCTAACAATTTCATTCGAGAAAGCTTGTCTGGCTAACAAAACACCTAAAAGAACTCAAGCAAAACGGTAGCATATGGAAATAGGTTTAAAAAAAAGGAGGTTAGGAAACTCTACAATAGGACGAATCATTTCAAAAGCGACAGTACATGGAATGAGTACCAAGTTAGAATCTATTGATGTAACAGACAAAACTTCGAGGCTACGTAAAATGCTTTCAAAAGAAGCAAGGGTCCCTAGCTACGCCAGGAAAAATGACGGAACCTGGGTTGAAAGTATCCAAGAGATTCTGGTAACGTTGATGGAAGCCCACTTTTCTGGATGACCATTATCAGAAGACTCTCTCTCTCTCCGTCTCCGAAGAGGATATAGTTGTTCTCATTAGTAAAAAAAAATTTCGGTGTGCCATTGAGTCCTTAAAGCCGTACAAATCTTCCTGTCCGGATGGTATTCTAACGATTATGCTACAGAAAGCACCGGAAGTATCAATCCAAAAATATTTAAATTCTTAGACTCACTCTAAAAATAGGGTGCATACCAATAGCTTGGAGGGAAGATAAGGTGGTTTTTACACCCTAAGCAGGCAAATAGGGGGATATAACAGCAAAAGATTTCAGGCCTGAAAAAAATTTTAGATCACCGAACAAGGCTTACGACATATATTTGTTACAATGTATTTTTGCAAAACTAGCAGGGGTTTTATTTTATTTTGATATCCCCTTCCCCAACAAGCAATACCATATTGCAGCTGTGAGAAATACCGTAGTAAATAGTGGTTAAAATTTTAGATGAAGCGAAAATATTTTCTTAATGTGTCTACCATAAATGATTTGAAAATTTTATTTTGGGTCCAAGCTTAGCCCTAAGTATCTACTCGCTCACATTCTCTACTAAAAAAAACAATTTTCACTACAGTTTTGTCTACAACAAAAGGTGGGATGGAAATAATTAGAAGAGCATTAGCTTCCGATACCTGCAAGGAAGATAGATTAAAATTCGTTTGTTTCGTTTTAGAGCTCATAACTAGCTTATGTTTAGCAAACCGGTATCCTAATAGATTTAGATCCCAATTCATATCAGAAACTAGATCCAATGGACTATTTAACCCATAAGATAAACCTATGTCATCTGCAAAAGCAGTAGATGAACCTTTGAAATCTAGATTTAATAGTGAGTTGATATACCATCTTGATCAAAAAAATTTCGGAATTTATTCAGAAAATTAAAAATACAAATTTATTCATCTTCTAGGTGGAGTGAAAAGTAACCTCCTTGGGAATGAAAAAAAAAATTTTTTTCTTATTTTTTTCCTTTTAGTTTGATAGACTTATTCTAGTAATTTTTCAACTTCTTGATGCCATCCGAAAAGTAATTTTCCGGAAGGTTTGCAAAATACTCCTCCGTGACATCGATGATTTCCTCGCGTGAGCTGAATTTATTATTGATGAGCTATCTTTTGTGTCAGTCGTTCGCAGATCTCAGCAAAAATATCAACAATTAGTTAATATTTATTCTGTCGACTGGGTAGTCGTGCGACTAGCGGCATCGGTCATTGGAAAGTAGGACACTGGTTCGAGTCCAGGCCCAAACTCGGAACTTTCTTATACTTTTTTCCCCTAAAAGTGTTTTTTGACAACAAAAAGTAAATAATCAAATCACGTGATGGATATGGAGACCGCTCCGCTCTTCCCATAACGGGAGTGGGAAAACCCCTCCTAATCTTAATAAAAAGAAAATAAATGCCGTTTTAATGGCTGATGTGGTCCATTATGAAGGGGGCAATGACAACTTTGCCTCTCTAGCGCCATCCGAGTCGGAAGATGAGGATGAAGAAATCAACGACATAAACAGCAGCATACAAAAGCTGCAAAAAAAAGTGCTTACTATGAAGTAAAAACAAAAAGCACGCAGGCAGAGGGAGCAATTGGAAGCAGCGAGCTCCCAACAACAAAACCAGCAGCAGCAAACAAAACAACAGCAGCAGAAACAACAGCAGCAGCAGAAACAACAGCAGCAGCAGAAACAACAGCAGCATCAGAAACAATAGCAGCAGCATAAACAACAGCAACACCAGCAACAAAATGAACAACAGCAGCAGCAGAAGAAGAAGGAGAAGGTGCCACCCATCAATACCTATAAATTAGAGGTAAGTGCAACCAAGGACCTGTGTAAGTTGGTCATTGGTAACAATTTTAACATTAAGAGATTGGGGAACGATCGTCATGCCATCCATTGTAATACAGTGGAGGGCTACGCGAAAGTGAAAGAGCTCATAAAAGAAACGACGACGGAGCACTTCTCATTCACACCGAAGTGTGGAAAGCGGCAATCGATGCTGCTGAAGGGGCTGGAACCGTCTTATGATCCTGAGGAGATCCTAGCACTGCTCAAAGAGAAGGAGTGCGAAGGACTCAAGTTTGTGGGGGTAAAGCTATTTAACACAGCTAGAGCCAGACGGGAGAGGCGGAGTCTGCTGTTCTTCCTGGTGCAGCTCAGTCCCGAAAGCTGTCTGGATAGTCTAAGGAGTATCAATGTCCTAGACTACCAGGTTGTTCATTGGGAAAAATTAAAAAGGAGCGAAGGTGTTATACAATGCGTTCGCTGCCAGAGGTTCGGGTACGCCGCGTCGAACTGCCAAATGCAGCCTCGATGCGTGAAGTGTTCAAAGAACCACAGTTCCGAGGAGTGTGCTCTGGGCAGGGACGCAGCGTCCGATAGGTAAGATAAGGGGGCTACTGTACAGCTAGCGACTGTTGCTTCTATGGCGCCAATGACGAGAACAACGGAAGCTGCACCTAACATGCTGGCCATCTTGCTCGCAATCCAAGGGCAGATGGCTCAGCTGCAAAAGCAGGTGCAAGAACAGGCCAAGCGGGTGGACCAGATCTACGCGCTGCTGCCGGGCCTAACGCAACACATGTCGTAATGGGTACGCACATGGAGGAGCAAACTTTAAAGGTCCTTGCGGTGAATGTTAATTCACTGATCAGGATCGAACGAAGAACCGCGATGTTTAAATTGCTACAAGACCAAACTCTTGATGTGCTTTTCGCTAGCGAAACCAAGCTAACCGATAAGCACAAACTGGAGTACAATAATTATATTGTTACAAGAAGAAACCGGCCCCGATCCAAACGTGGAGGCGGTGTCGCGATCTTCATTAAACAAGGTATAAAATTTCGCAGAGTATACAAGGGAGTGTTGCGTGGGTTCCGGGTGTTGGAGGCAGTCGTCATTTATATCCCGCTCCGCAGTGGAAAGCGGCTGTACTTGGCCACTCTATTCATTACAGAGCTCGACACGCTTTTTCGTCTTCTGAGGCTGGAATCGGGAGAGAATTATTTTATAATCGGCGGGGACTTCAACGCTAGACACAGAGATTGGGGAAATAATTTGCCAAATACTAGAGAGAACCTACTACTTGATTGGTGGGGTCAGCACGATGTCATGTACAGACTCGGTCTTAAAGTGACGGATAACCCGTCGTTTCCCAGAGGCGGGTCTTATTTGGATCTACAGC
The DNA here is from genome assembly GCA_907269105.1 of Volucella inanis. Taxonomy (NCBI): domain Eukaryota; kingdom Metazoa; phylum Arthropoda; class Insecta; order Diptera; family Syrphidae; genus Volucella; species Volucella inanis. The sequence continues at coordinate 43,390,851 of OU026153.1, forward strand.
TGTACGACGAACGTATACGACTGACAAGTACGAATTTACAAACGCTGAACTGTCTGCGCACATTCGTGTATGACAGTGACCATTGCGGTTTTAGCACCGAAATTACAGTTCCCAACGAAATTTCGGCATGGGAGGAGTTTGTCCAAAGATATTCTTACAACTACAGTAAGACTCGATGGACACGTTTCTTCGCAACCATGACAAGTGCGCTCTTTTCGAATACGCTCCAACCACCGTCCAAAAGAAATTTGTCAAACGAGGAGATCGACAATTACATTAAATTAATGAGATTAATTAAACAAATTATGGACGGTACAATACCGCGGTGTCGACGTACGACTAACGAAGACCTGTTCCGCAATCCTACTATTGACGCACTGCACCGACAGAGAAGTATACTTCTGTCAAGGCTCAAAAACTTGTACAGACAGTTTACTGACAGACAACACCCGTAGATTAGGACACTGAAGGCGTCGATTAAAAATATTCAAACGTTGATAAAAGAGAATTACAGAATTTCTGTAAGTTTGTATTGGAACAACAAGATTCGGGCTGTAACCCGAATATGTCCCCGCAAATAAATAAACCATTTCGGAGAAAAAATCAAAACGACCTTCAGTGTCTTAAAATAGCCCGGACATAAGACAACGAACGGTTACTGACAATAGCAGGTATTGATCCAAATGAGGCCGCTGATGATGACGACTTCTTTGTGATCGAGGATTCACAGGAGAAGGTTGAGGCCTTAGGGGCCATAGGGACTTTCCAGGAAGTATACAAGGCCAATGATACCATTGGCCCTAATTATGACCTGGACGATCGCGTCTTGGTGCACGACTTCTACATTCGAAATGAAGTAGAGAACTGGCGAACCGAGAGCTCTGGTTTCACCCGATTCAGCGACGAAAACATGGCAAATAATGTCATTACCAGAGAGGGTGACCTACCCCCGTTTATTTCGAAGGAAGAACTCCATGAGATCTTCGACACAATCAGGAGTAAGAAATCAGTGGGGATCGATGGTATTCCGAACATCGTGCTTCGACATCTTCCTCTAGAAGCGGTGGACATTTACGTCACCCTGTTTAATAATGCAATGAATAATGCACATTATCCAGCGCATTGGAAAACGGCGGTGGTTCAACCTATCCCCAAAAAGGGAAAGGATAAATCCAATCCAGCGAATCTCCGGTCGATAAGTCTCCTTCCGAATATCAGTAAGGTGTTTGAAAAGGTAATCAATAGAGCTCTGTCTAGGTTGGTTGAGGACAAACATATAGTTCCGGAGAAGGCCTTCGACACCGTAGGGTTAGAGGGTCTTTTCTATAAGCTGACTAGGCTGGGGATCCGTAAACCACTCTTGTACATTCTTTATAATATGTTTACCAACAGACAGTTCATCGTGAAGAATGGTGATGTGACTTCTGTTGGAATACTTCAAATTAAAAATGGTCTTCAGCAAGGCGCGGTCAATTCGCCGATCCTGTTCAACATTTATACAAGCGACTTGATAGGTATACTTCCCCATACTATTGCGTACGCAGACGATTTGATAGCGTACAGAACAGGTCCAAAAATCGAGGTCATTAATACTCTCTTGCAGCGTGACTTCGATAAGATAAGACGATGTTGCGATGACTGGAAGTTGAAAATCAACTCGATGCGAAGGTAAAGGTAATCTGCTACATGGCCCTTATCAGGCCCATGATGGTATTTGGGTGTCCCGTGTGGTTCAGTGTGCGAACAAGCTTAATGGAAAAGATTCGGGTGTTTGAGAGGGCTTGCCTTAGGGCTTGCTTTTGCTTGTACAGAACACCAGAGTCGGAGTACAAAAAAATTTATCGTAATGAGGTCCTTTACAACAGAGCGAACATAATACGAGTGGACAACTTCGTAATTAAGCTGACTCGAAGGCACATTGCAAGAGCAATGACCTCGATGAATAACCTGATATCTGGAGCTTAATACCCCAATTACCTTTTCCACGAGAGTGTGCGCTCTGACGGCTTCGTTCCACCGGAAGCACTCTTCTACTTAGATCAGATAGGGTTGATCCAGGATAGATCAGCGGTTCCGTTAATCTTCCATGTCGCTCGGACAGCTGGGGACAGGCGACCCAACTACAACAGAGACGTCGCACATAGAAGTGTGGATCGTCTCAGGTTCAGTAGGGCGGTGGGGAATCGCGATAAGAGGGATGTCGTTCGGCAGCACCAGCATTTCTGGTGGTTGAATGATGAAGTAGATGTTTCGTCGTCGTTTCCGTCAAGTACGGACCAGCCTCACTAATGAGGCAGAGCTGACCAATCTATTTGCTCTGTAAATAGCGATGGCCAGCTGGCATAGGTTTAGGTTAGCACTTAAGAAATATACACATATATTAGTATATACAAAGGTATATACCAATTTATGTATATTATTGTGTAATATCTATGTGTGTGTATGTGTGTATTGTGAATGTAAGATTAGGTAGACTAATCTAAGTTTTTAAGTTAGATATTAAGCTTTAATAAAAAATAAAAAATTACATCTATAGGCTAAGTTTTTTGTTAACAATTTTTTCTTAGCTCTAAGTATACAAAATAAAAATTTTTAAATAAAGTGTGAATGAAGTCGAAAGACATAGATAAAAGAATTTAGAGTAGCTTAGAGTGCCTGTGTGGGGCCAATAAGTTAGTATAAGATTGTTAAGTAATTGTAAGATAGCATTTAAGCATTTTTTGTTAGTATGTAAGAGTTAGTGTTTAAGAAAATAAAATGCATTTAAAAACTTAAACTAAGCCATCTTTTGGGGTTTGGGAAGAGATAATAGTCCGAGGGTCATCCGTAAGTCATTAATTTTAGCGATGGTTGCGATGCTCTTGTGCGCCGGTGCATTGCCTTGCAAAAACAAAACTCTTTTTCGCTTCATGTGAGGCCGTTTTGCAGTGATACCAGCCTTCAATCGCTCTAATAATGCACAGTAATACTCGCTCGGTTTTTCCTTTTTCGAGGTAGTCCACGAAGAGTATGCTATGACAATCCCAGAAAACTGACGCCATAACATTTCCGACCCATCGAGCCTCCCTCGGCCGCTTCGAAGCACTTGTGCGGCTTCAGTCCACTGCCTTGCATTGATTCTGTTCTCTGGTGTTCAACAGTTATCAGCAAGTCCAAACACTCTTTCGAAGTGCTCTCGCTTTCGTGTTTTTGGTCAGGAGTGAGTATGCGCGGCACCTAGGCACATATGCAGAATATTGCCCAAAATATGGCGTGTGCACTTAGTACTAATCTTTGTGGTATCTACTAGTTACCTTCAGCTTCACCTTCACTTTTCGGTCAGCCAACATAATTTCATGTATTTTTTTTTGACATTGTCCACTGTAACCGCATCGGTGGGCCTGACGCTGCGGACTTGATCAGTAATGGTGTTGTGGCCACCACGAAACTCTCGAAACCAATATTTGACGGTGTAATCTGATGGAGCATTAGCCCCATAATACTTATCCAACTTTTCTTTTGTTTCCTTCGCCGTTCTGCTTCTCAAAAAATAATGTTTTATGAGAGAACGAAAATTGTTTTTATCAATACTCAATATGATGCCAAACACGTCAACAACAATCAGCTATTAAAACAAAACTAAAGACAATATCGCACTGAAATTTGGCATGTCTGCCTAAATATGAATGGACTTCAAGGCACCATAACCTTTTTTGCAGTAGCAGCGCATTCTGGCAGACAAGGCGGTTATTTTTCACTCCACCTAGTAAACCTATATTGTCCCCTTAAAAGTAATCCGCTTCGACTGCAACACACTTATGCCAGCGCTTGATCTAATCCTCGAAACATTTTTTATATTCGGTTTTCGGTATGTCCATCTTCCTGAGATTTTTCCATTACTTCCTCTCGGCTGCTGAAACGCGTTCCCCGTAGTGGGTAGGGAGCCAAGTCAGGTGAATTCGATGGCTGTTGGATGGAATTTGTTGCATTTTTCGTCAAAAAATTACGAATAATGATGACACTGTGCGACAGTACGTTATCATGGTGCCCACAATTCTGGTCTTTTTTGGCAAAATTGCTTCACTCAAACGTCTCATAACGTCCAAATACTACTCTTTGCTTACTGTCTGGCCTTCTGGCAAAAACTTATGCTGCACTACACCGTTGTAATCCGTGAAAACCGTGAGCATTGCCTTCTTTTTTGACTGAAAACAACATGTTTTTTTTTGGTTTCGGCTCATTTGGTAACGCCATTCACTTGCCTGATGTCTGGATTACGTGCCGTACTCATTAACCCACGTCTTGTCTCCAGTAATGATCCTTTTGCTGAATGTGGGATCGGATTCAGCCTCGCGAATCATCTCTTTTGCGACGTCTCTTTATTGCATTAAATTGAGGTCTTTTGGCACCAACTTTGCTGCTACATGACAGAAAACCTAACTAATTAACCAAAATGTCTTGGACGGATCCATACGCAATGTTCAAGTCCTCCGCTATCTCTCTAATGGTTAATTTGCGGTTATTGACCAGCATTTCTTTTACTTCATCAATATTTCGTCGGTTTTCGATGTCGAAAATCTGCCAGTTCGTTCATTATTTTCGATTGATTCACGACCACTTTTCTTTAGAGAATCGGTGCCGAAACACTCTTTCAACATTTCCAACGTTCGCGCACCATTAAATCCGTTTCTACGCAAAATTTAATACAAGTTCGTTATTACAACTTTAAATCCATTTCTAAAATTGTAAAAAATTACCAACACACAGAGATAGATGTACTCTTTGCTACGTGACTTTTGCAAATGTCAAGCTATGACGCTAGCTTGTCAACAACAACAACCACAACAAAAAAAAAAAAAAAAAAACAGAACTCAAATAGGAATAATGGGAGCGCCACACGGCGGTTGTTCCGTTTTTTTTTTTTGATCAAGGTGGTACACTTAAAATAAAGGTGGCCCCAAAACTGAGCCTTGAGGTACCCCCAAATTAAGGACTTTAAAATCGCTGCTAGACTTATCTAATCTAACTTTCTGTAACCTATTTTCAAGATAGGACTTAAACCATTGCAACATAAAGTCACTGTTGGCAACCATATCAAATGCTTTGGTGATGTCAATGACAAACCAGCCGTACATTTTTTCTCATCGAGGCTTGACATCATTTGGGAGCAGAACTTTAAAAGCGCATCTTTCGTCGACTTATCACGTTGAAAGCCAAACTGAAAAGGACTAAGAAATTTAGTTTTATTTAAGAAACTAACTAACCTATTTTTGATTATCTTTTCAAAGACTTTACTAATAACTGGAAGCAAGGAGATAGGTCTATAGTTGCCAATTGCTATAACAGACCCCTTTTTATGCAATATAATGACTTCGGTAATCTTACAATGACGGCCTTTCTTGATATAGAAGGAGCCTTTATTAATGTGGAGTGCAGCGCCATTAAAAGCGCTCTAGTAAACGCTAAAATTGAACATGGCTTGCAACATGTTTAAAAGTAGGAAAATAACTGTTCCAAAGCTCGCGTAGAGTGTTTGTAACCAGTAAAACTCTCAACGGGGAGTTATATCGCCACTCCTGTGGATGCTGATTACAAATGACGTCCTCAAAAATCTTAGTACAATGGGAATAAGTGTCACGGCATACGCAGATGACATTTTAAGCGAGATTATGGAGGTTGCCCTAACGACGATCAGCAAAAAAAACAAAAACAAAACTGAAGAACTGTAGAAAAAATTTTGGACTTAAAACCTACTACGGTGCACTGGCTGTATACAAATGGCGCACTAGTATGGTGAAAAGCAACAAACAAGAAAACGGTTTACGGAAAACTGGCGGCGGTTCAAAGAACGGCTTCCATAACCATTACAGGTGCGCTCCGTACCACCCCTATGGCAGCATTTGACATCTTTCTACACCTAATACCGGTTGATTTATAGAGAAAAAAACTTGCTGGCAACAGTGCGATATGACTCACTAATCTAGGTTACTTCAAGAGCAGTAGTTTCAGATACAGCACGGTCTTAATGGAGCTACTGCCAGGCAATCCAACTCTAATGTATGAAATTCTTTCCGACGACTTCGACATTCCGTATGATATAATAAATCTGGAGAGGGGGGACTGTGAAAAAATGCAATAATTCGGGCAAATAAAATTGCAGCTTTGACAGACGTCTCGAAAACAGAGAAAGTAACAGGTCCTGATATCTTCTCAGAAGACTATCGGACGTAAGCAGTGTCTTCCAATTAGATGTTCTGGCTGTCTTCAGGAGGCTGAGCTAATGCAGATGAGGTCGTTATCCGAAAGAGTTATCGCTATCTACACCGAGAGCCAGGCAATGGAATCGACCCAGATCAATTCCGATACAGTCACGGGCTGTCGCACAGTGTTCAAGGTATTATGCAGTCAGAACTGGGTGAGACTGTGCTGATTGCCACGATACTTCGGTATGGAGGGAAATGAACAAGTCAAGAAGGCGAGGGCTACTCGATAACAGTGAGAGGTTGCTAACATCAAATCACCCTTTTGCACAGAAAGGGGCACTATTGCAGAAAAAATATTAAAGACTTCCAACCTAAGGCGGTCAAGTCTTGAAGGACACAATGTATCCAAGGCCCTCTGATCACTTTTTGACGGTAAAATATCTGGGGAGTTAATAATATTAAACAGGAATGTGGTAAGGATATTAATACTAATCCTGACAGGACATTGTCTTCTCTGGAAATTCGTAAAGAGACTTAAATTGTCACATTTCTATCTTCAAGGCTTTGTTAACACACAGATTTGCCACATTTAGGGCTTAGAAAACTCTATAATTGTCGAGAAGCCTCTTCTTGGGCAAGAGATATATTTTCACCTTTTTTGTTCGAAAATGTTGCCGCTGTTACCGTAAACAAGCTGCACGATTTTTTACAGATGGAACTTGAAAGTTCGGATGTGGCCGATGTTTATTTCGAGGAAGACGGCGCAGCGTACCACTTATGTGGCGAAACCATTGCTCGTTTTTTGTGTAAAGTTACCTAAACGAGTCATTTCTCGAAGTTGTGATCAAAATTTGGCAACTAAGATCTTGCGATTAAACACTATGTGAATGAGAAGGAATATGTCAACGACCCTTAGTGAATTGAAGCACTAAAAGCGAAAATTCCTCCTCCTCCTGCATGTCCAAAAGAGGTCATGAACGTCATTTGGCTGATGTCACTTTTCAAGGTTAATGGCAATCCAAATGGAAAATACGTATTCTATTGATAAATCAAAATGAAACCTGAATGACCAAAAAAGGGCTCAATCTGGAATGTTCTTAAAACAAGACCTCAGTAAAGATTCAAATTTTGCACTAAAGACCTTGCTTTGGTTAGATACCAAATCTTTAATCTTCGCTCTTAACGTAAAACGTCAGCTTTGTATTTCGTATACTTGACTATACTTCAAGGAATTAAATATTTTTGCTTTTTAATGAGCACTTTGAAGATTTCAGTACCGTCGGCAAGGAATTTAGAAAAGGGGATATATTTTACTTTGGTTACATGAAACTGCCATATCTGAGGATATATTGGCAGGAGATATACCATCACAACAATGCGGCATAAAATATTTCACGGAATTGCCTCCTTCTCTTAAACGAACGTTGAAACAGAAAAAATTTAACTTAGTTCCACAACAAATGCTATACCAAGAAATTCCAAAAAATGTTGGCAATGGTTCAGTTGATGAACAAAAAAATCCTTTTTTTGTGTTCACACGTAATTTACAATTTGGTGACACCTCCGCCGGAAAGTTCTTTCTTTCCTTTAGATCGGTATTTTACAATGATTGGGCTTTAAGAGTGGTTAAACGGATTCAAATAACATTGAATCAGAGAATCTTAAAACCGGCGAAAAAGGAGAAGCTGCGAGATCTGACAAGTTGAAGGAAATCAAAGCGGTTGCACTTGCTTCTTAAGCTTTCAGTAAATATCCAATGAGTTCGGTCTGTCGATGGAGTTAAGAGCAAAAGTTCACAACAACATTTCATGTCCCGTCATAGTAAAGAAATATTAGACGTGTAGATGGTTGTGAACGAATGATACAATGCTGCAAAATTTGGGTAAAAGCCAAAGTCTCCTACTGGTTGACATCAGCATATCTTGGCTACGATCATATAGGCCTTCTCCCTGGTGATAACCTAGAAAGGGTGGTACTGGAAGCTGGAGGGCTAAAACTGGCCTCATCATCGAGTGCCGCGCTTACGTTGATGGGGCAGTACCTACATCAATGATACGGGTTAGTCACTTTTTGATTATTTGATATTATAGGTACTAACTTCATTGTTTGCAGCACTGGCAATGAGCCCACTTTTATAATAAGAAACCGACGGGAAGTACTAGATATCAATCCTGTCTCCGACAACAACACTAAAAAGCTAACGAACTGGATGGAATCGTATAAACACTCATTTTCAGACCACAGATACTTTCAATTTAGCCTGAACGATGCTCTTCCCAGGAAACCAGCATTCCGGAACTATCGGAAAACTGATTGGTCAAAATACAGATGTTATACTGTCGGAAACACTGTCCTCTGAATTCTCAAGTTCCCCGCGTGACACCAACGAGTTTGACATGAAAGTCAAGGAATTCACCCTGGCTCTCAATCAGGCTATGGTTGCATCCTGCCCTCTTATTCAACTTAGAGGCAAAAAAAGTCGCATTGTTGGACATGAGCTTCGGGACCGCTTAGAAATATTTGCAGAAAACTGTAAAACCTAGCAAAAAGCACAAGAAATGTAACTTACTGGGATTCATACAAAGATTTCTTCAAAAAAAGAGCTAGGGAAAGCAAAACCACAATCCTGAAGGTCATTCTGTAACAAAATCTGAGGTGTCGCGACTAAAAAAAAACCTATGATGCCCAGTAGTTTGAAAAAAACCGATGGCTCTTTTACAACCTCAAGTGATGAATTACTCAATCTGCTACCGGACACCCACTTTCAAACTAAACAGGACAAATAGTGATCAAAATTCATGGTCTGATTACAAAAAGACAGACTTCTTAGGCGCTGCATAGCTTCAAACTTTACAATTCTGCTGGTCCGGATGGTGTAATACAAACAATTCTCAGACATTATCCTGTCTACGCTAGTCAAGATGTGTAGAACTGATCCATATTCTACTGTCATGGAGAGAAGTCAATGCATTTTCATTCCCAACGTCGGAAATGCTCTCAAGTTTTCCCAAATGACTTCAGATCTATAAGTCTATCTTCTTTCCTTCTGAAAACTCTAGAGCGACTGATTAATATTCATATACGATAAAAAATTTATCTAAAACTTTTGTCAATGGCTCAACATATCCACTGTAAAGGAAAGTCGATAGAAACGGCATTCACTGACTAGCCACATCGAACAATCCTTACAATATAGAGAGTACCAATGGTTGCTTTCCTAAGTATAGCGGACGCCTTACACAATGTCAACACATCCTTAATCACGACTGCGCTGTCAAATCTGCAGGTAGACTACTCACTTGGTCTTAGTCTTATGCTAAATAGCTGGATAATCAACTTCAAATCCAAGTAGCTCCGGCCTTAAAGCGACCACACAGTAGGAAAATAATTTATTTGGCCGCGCTAATATTCGTAATATATAAAGGAATTAACACAAAGAACATCGATTACATTATACCCGAACTTTGTTTCGAAAAAGACTTTCATGTAAGCTTCCGTTCTAAATCCTTTTGAGAGGAAGATGCTTTAATGGATGACAAGTCAATTAACTTCTACACAGATGGATCTAAGACTGATAGTGCAGTTCTCTCAGATAAGCTAAATTTAAACCTCTCCTTTCATTTTCTAAACAACTGTAGCGTGTCCTAAGCTGAAATTTTAGCGATTAAAGAAGCTCCTGGCTGTAGAAAAACGTGATATCTGCATCTCTTCGGATAGTCGGGTCGCTATCAAGTCCCTGTACTCAGTCTTATTCAATTCTTATACCGCCCTTCGATGGCGATTATCTCTTACGGAGATGGCAGAACAGTTCATTCTTCAACTTTGTGGGGTGTCGGGCCATAAAGACATTTCAGTAAATTGTAGAGCTGGCGAACTCGCCAAAATTGGAACCACTCTACCTACTCTACCGGAAAAGGGTTGCATATCTATGCCAATCGCTACGTACAAATCAATATGCTGGATTTTTATGAAAGAACAGAGCTGATGTGGACCGCTGGGCCGACATATCTGGCGATTAAATAGATCTGGCCAAATCTGGATCTGAATCGTTCTAAGAGTTTGATCCTTATAAACAGGAAACATCACAGCACCATCATAAATGTCATCACTGAACACTGTCTTATAGGCAAAAAGACTTGGCGCATTTACAAATGATTTCTGTAGAAGCTGCATGGACGAAGAAGAAGAGGAGACAATCCTCCATCTTCTCTGTATATGACCAGCTCTCTTCTAAACGATCTAAAGAATATAGACGTTATCTGTCTCCTGAGATTCATCATAAACTAAAATTGGTTCCATGGCTAATAGGCCTAAGTGGATTGGTCTTTACAACAGCCACTTTTAGCTACCTATCTTAGGTAAAGGCAACAAATAGACTTTTATTTTTCTCTGTATTTATAGATTGAATTTCCATGATATCCAATTGTTCATGAGAGACATTTCGACTTTTTTTTAAGTAATGCTAACTGTAAAAATTTTGTCATTCTGATGATTTAAATATCGATATATTAAAAGTGACTCTTAATCCCCTCTAACGGCTGAGCATGGTCTTCCCTCATTTATAAATGAGCCAACATGACCAATCGCAAATACTCGCCTTGATCATGTTTTTTTGTGGATTTACAAAAACATCATCATATCAATGCGTAAGTGTCAACTTCGACCTCCATGTTACAGATCACTGCATGACTGGTATCTTGTTCCTAAGCGCTATAAGTTACGAAGCAAGTTAAACTTAACTCGCAGCCCACTGTAACCATGATATCGGTTGATCTTCTGAATACCCAACTACGTTTTGAAAACTGGAACAAAGTCCTTTTTTAACGAAATGCTTCTACTGCTTGTGATCTGGTGGGGTGAAAAGTAACCTCCTTGACCGCCAGAATGCGCTGCTACTGCAAAAAAGGTTATGGTGCCTTCAAGTCCGTTCATATTTAGGCATTAGACATTCCAAATTTCAGTGCGATACTGTCTTTAGTTTTGTTTTGACAGCTGATTGTTGTTGACGAGGGTATATATTTTAATTCGTGCGGTTTTTTTTTTTTCAAAATTTAAACGTTTATTTAAGAAAAACATGCACAATAGTATTATTCAAAGTATTGCCCATCTGAAGCTATGACTTTTTCCCATCTTTCTGACAATTTGTGGATCCCATCCTAAAAGAACTGCGCCGGCTTGGCAGCCAAGAATGAATGAAGCCAATTTTTAATGTTCTGCTTTGATATGAACTGTATTTCAGTGAGGGCGTTCTGCATCGACCGGAACAAATTGTAGTCAGAAGGGGCAAGGTCTGGGCTATAAGGCGGATGGGGTAAGACTTCCCATCCACTGTTTTCCAAATAGTTCTTAACCGGAATAGTAACGTGGGGCCGAGCGTTGTCATGATGGAAAATTATTGCCTCGTGTCTGGTCGCATATTCCGGGCGGTTTTCGGCTACTGCTCTCTTCAAACGGATTTATTGTGTTGGGTAGCGTTGTCCATTGATGGCTTCACCCGGTTTTAGCAGCTCATAATACAGCACACTCATCTGATCCCACCAAATACAGAGCATTACATTCGCGCCATGGATATTCGGCTTTGCCGTTGATTTGGCTGGTTGGCCGGGTTTCACATATGATTTTTTGCGCTTGGGGTTGTCGTAATGGATCCATTTTTCATCACCAGTAACAATCCGATGCAAAAAGGACTTCCTTTTATGGCATCCCAGCAGCATTTCAGACATGCAAAACCGCCTTTCGACGTTTCTCGGCTTGAGTTCATGTGGAACCCAATTTCCTTGCTTTTGAATATATCCAGCTGCTTTTAAACGTTTTGAAATGGCTGCTTGAGTGACACAGAAGGTTCTGCGAGCTCTTCTTGTGTTTGGCAACAATCTACAAAGAGTAATGCTTCCAGTTTTTCATCTTCAAAGTTTTTTGGCTGCCTAGGACGTTCATCGTCTTCTAAGTCAAAATCACCACTTTTAAATCGTGCAAACCACTTTTGGCACGTTCGCTCAGCTAGCGCATGTTCACCATAAACTTAAACCAATATACGATGACTTTTTCAGGCACAAAGTTCGACATATTTGAGTGAAAAAAAAAATTGTTGTTTACGTTTCAAATGAATGACATATACTGAAATGACGTACAATGACAGTAGCTTTCCAACACATGTTCCAATGGAATAATACAAGTTACGCCATCTCTTAGCAAACCGCAATTAAGTTATAGACTTATAGACATATAGAAATATTTTTTTTGAGAGGCAAAACGGCGGAGAAAACAAGAGAAAAGTTGGATAAATATTATGGGGCTAATGCTCTGTCAGATTACACCGTCAAATATTGGTTTCGAGAGTTTCGTGGCGGCCGCAACTCCACTACCGATCAAATCTGCAGTGGCAGGCCCTACAATACGATTACAGAGGACAATGTCAAAAAAAAATACATGAACTTGTGTTGGCTGACCGGAAAGTGAAGGTGCGCGAGCTAGCAAATACCACAAAGATTAGTACTGAGCGCAAACGTCATATTTTGGGCAATATTCTGCATATGAAAAAGTTATCCTGCTGTTGGATACCGCGCATACTCACTCCTGACCAAAAACACAAACGCGATAGCACTTCGAAAGAGTGTTTGGACTTGCTGATGCGGAATCGGGCGGACTTTTGGCGTCGATTGGTAACTGTTGATGAAACTTGAATCCACTATTACACACCAGAGAACAAAATGAGTTCGCGGCAATGGACTGAAACCAGCACGAGTTCTCCGAAGCGGCCGAGGGAGGCTCGATGGGTCGGAAATGTTATGGCGTTGGTTTTCTGTGATTATCATGGCATACTCTTCGTGGACTATCTTGAAAAAGCAAAAAACCATCAACAGCTAGTATTACTATGCATTATTGGAGCGATTAAAGGCCAAAATCGCTGCAAAACGGTCTCACAATGACTTACGGCTCCATCCACCGGATTCGCCCGATTTGGCTCACTCGGACTATTATCTCTTCCGAAACCTGAAAAGATGGCTCATCAATACGCGAGGAAATTATCGACGTCACGGAACAGTATTTTGCAGACCTTCTGAAAAATTACTTTTCGGACGGGATCAAGAAGTTGGAAAATCGCTGGGATAAGTGTATCAAACTAAAAGGGGACTATATTGAATAAAATAAAAAAACATTTAAAAAAAAAAATTTTTTTCATTCCCATGGAAGTTATTTTTCACCTATAAGTGCTTGCAGTTATAGTCTTTTGTCTAAAAAGTCAGAAATAAGGCTAGTGACATGGATTATCTGATTGAACAGTTAAAAAATTGTGTTTGAAGCTCAATAAAAAAATAAAAATGTATCGTGATAGGTATTTTCACTCCAAGATACGAACTTCGAAAGAACTACGAAATAATGTAATCACTAGGAATGCCTTTAATACATATAGCGAGACCTATTAAACCGATAAGTGATGATGCTCTTATAAAATATCCTTTTATAGTAGCTAACGTCTTAAATGTATTTTTCACTTCAATTGGTCAGGCTTTAAATAAAAGTTTTACTTCATGCCGTAAATGTTTTAATAGGCTAGTGGAACTCACACCCAGAAGTGGGTGCCGGTAATTGGACTTGAGGTCTAACAGACAATCAATTCCCTCAATAGATCCTCAGCAGCAAGGAGATTGGCCTTGTTCAAAGAGCTGACAATTAAAATGTCATTGTACATGATAGTTGTGATAGAGGTGAGGCAGAATTTCTTATATTTTCGACGAACGACCAAAAATTGTTACTACCTTTGGGACATTATAGTATTTTTTGCCTCAGCTTTTTGGTTGTATTGAAATTTCACACGCTTTATAAAGGCAACATACTCATTCCTGGCTCGTCTGAATTTTCTTCGGTTTTCCGATAAAGAATGAGGATTTGATGCTCTTCATCTAATAAAGGGATAAAGGATCTTAATTCAAAGAGAATGGTGTTTGTGATCATATCAGCAGCAGCATCCACGTCGTTACCTGGAAAACATAATGACTAGTTAAGTATCCTAAAGAAGGTGTTTAGTCCGCTTTTTTCTCTATCTGCATGAGGGATGTACTAGAAATTAGCTTATATGGCAGAATGGTTCGACGAACCTAGAGGGGAAAGCAAATCAACAATGTACTGATCAAGGTGAGAAGTTAAAAATAAGTCCAGGGTGTTGGCGGAATGGCTGTCAACGTCTGGTATTCGTGTGGGCTCAAAGATCTCATAACACCGTCCTTTGGGCTTTTTCTGTCCAGGATGACAAGGCCACCAAGAGTTGTGTACATTGAAATCTCCCGTAATAAAGATTTCAGTATGAGGACACAGGGATTCAATTCTTTTATAGTATCAGATAGTGCATCGAACTTATTAAAGGTCGGACTGCTGTCCTGTTTGGGGCTTCTGTAGATAAAGCAGTAGTGGATAATTTGCATTCGGAGATGGAATTTTTAACCACATTAAGTTGAATTCCGGATTAAAACAAGGCTTATGATGTGGTGGAGTTTGGTAAGCAACATTACTAGGCGCGTAAATGGTGAGACTGCGGTGATAGATGAATAATGGCACTAGTTCGTAGTCAGATGGCTTTAGATCAGAGTTATCTGTGATGTGTGGAGGAGATCTTTCTGTGTTTCACTCAGTGCCAAAACAGCTGGCCTATATTTACAGACGTGGATGTCATCCACCCTAATTACCCGAATCGTTATAAAAAAAAAAAAAAAAAGATACAAGACAAGAAACACAAACACCGACAATGCTAAGCAAAGCTGCGAAGTGAAAATTCTGACGTTACTATAGTTTACCGAATCAAGTTGTTGTAGGCGTTATGCCCTGTGCTGAGACTGTGCAGCAAAAAAACACGCAATATATACTGCCCGTGCTGTATGACAAACAGAGCAATGGCGGTGACTGAGTTAAAGCAACA
Source organism: Volucella inanis (assembly GCA_907269105.1). Classification (NCBI taxonomy): domain Eukaryota; kingdom Metazoa; phylum Arthropoda; class Insecta; order Diptera; family Syrphidae; genus Volucella; species Volucella inanis. Next base: position 43,405,947 of record OU026153.1, read on the forward strand.
GTACTTACGATCAGGAGTGGAAGAGGTGCGATACCCGCACTGTGTAATTTTTATTTTCTTTTTTTGGGGATAAAAAATTTACGAATTTACGATTGGACTGGTTAGCATGCGCACTCGGCAGTGATCAACACGGTACTGTTGGTTTAAGTCTGACATTAAAAACATAATTCAAAGAGTTAAGGTCGGAGATAGTTTCAGTAAGCCAAGAACTTTAAATCTGTGCGTACCCAGAGGGTCTGTGCTTGGTTCAATTCTGTTTTTAATATATATAAACTCTCTTTTCGATCAACCTTTCGAAGGTAAAGCTACTGCTATTGCTGATAATTTAGATATGGCATATGATTCAACTATACTACGAATTTGGTTTACTCAACATACAAAATGGAAGTAACAAAACCGAGCTAATACATTTGTGCTTGAGAGCGCAAGAGTTCCTGGATTTTAATATTCACTTCCATAATCCAAGTTGCTTTCAAGATAGAATGTTACTCTGTAGATGTACTACCGAAAGTTATTTTTCTGTGCCTGATGAAGGTGTACCTTGCGACAGTTACTGTAAGTCTAAATATTGTACTTAGGTCTTATACTCGACCAAAATTTGAATTGGTCTGAGCATATTTCAACAATAAAATTAGATCTGCGTTTTGCTTTTCGTAGCCTTTATCATCTCCAAAAAAATTTAAAATAAAAAGACTTTAAGAATGGCCTACCACGTAATCCAGACTGCAGTACAGCATTAGGTATTTGGCCACCTCAAGGAAAAATGTTCCAACTACTTGTTTTACAAAAGTGCTCAATTTTTAAACTCTGTGGGGTTAATCGCTTGTCCAACTCTCTAATGCTCTTTAAATCACTGAAATATCTGCCAGTTACACATTTGTACCACTACATGGTTTTAAGAATTTTTTTTATGAGATGTGGTTATATGCAGAGTCCAAACTCTGACTCCTAGAACTTTAGAAACAATTCAGATACTCTCGTTAGAATATCAACTTTTCGCACCACTCACTTTCAATCATTCTGCTTATTTTAAGGCCCAAACTGTGCTAAAGTTAGGATCATTTAATGACAATTTAAATTGTCTGAATTTTAAATAAAAATTTCCCTTATTTCAGATTCAAATTAAATCAAAGAAAATTGTTGGGGTTAACCAAATATGTTTAATGCGTAACAACATCGAAGTTCAAAACCTGAAAAGCATTAGGTCTCAATGCCAATAAAATCCGAGATATTGATCTAAGTACTGACTTGGAATTTGAAAGTTCTGCTATATTTTTTTTGAAGCCACTCATCCACGGAATCTCATACATATATCGACCTATGGCGAAAATTATATTCCTTGTCATACACATGAGTCACTAGAAATTAACCCCTTACTGCATAGCATATCATTTAGGATGATTCATCGTGAGGTTTGATTTTCAATATCACTCCTATCAAACTGCTTTGTCATTTTTGGCAAGTCATCATGGAAAGATTCACATCACAACAGCGTCTCCAAATTGTTCAGTTATATTAAAAAAATCAGCGTTCTGTGAGAAATGTTTTTCGTACGATTCGAAGAACTTCCGGTGCGCATAATCGACCTTCTGAAAACACTATTGAAAAGTCAGTGCCGTTTTATAGTAAAACACAAATTTTTTTCAAAATTCAATTTTATTTATCAATATAGTTGCCTTCGACTTCGACTGCCTTCGGGTGATACACTGACTGAAACGAATTTTCAGTCTCTCGATACCAGTTTTGTAGTTCGATTTCGGTTTAGCCTCAAAATAGGCCTCTGTTTCGGCGATTACTTCTTCATCGGTCTTAAATCTCTTTCCGGCGAGCATTCTTTTGAGGTCTGCGAACAGGAAATAGTCACTGGAGGCCAAATCTGGAGAATACGGTGGGTGGTGAAGCAATTCGTAGTCGAATTCATTCAATTTTGCCATCGTTTTCATCGACTTGTGACACGGTGCATTGGCTTGATGAAACAGCACTTTCTTTTTCTTCAAATGCGTTCAAACGCTCCAACAACGCAATGTAAAAGTCGCTGTTGATAGTTTGCCCCTTTTGGAGATAGTCGATGAAAATTATTCCATGTGTATCCCAAAATACGGATGCCATAACCTTGCCAGCCGACTGTTGAGTTTTTGGTCGGTTTGGACGAGGTTTGTCGCCTGCTTGCCACTCAGCTGACTGCCGACTTGACTCTGGTGTGAAGTGATGGAGCCAAGTTCCATCCATTGTCACATACCGACGCAAAAATTCGGCTTTATTGCGGTTGAACAGCTTTAAACACTCCTCTGAATCATCAACACGTTGTTGTTTTTGGTCGACTGTGAGCAAATGCGACATCCACTTTCGCATGTCCAAATATTCGTGTATGATATATCCAACACGCTCTTTTGATATCTTCAGAGCCTCAACTATCTCGATCAACTTTACTTTACGGTCATTCGTAATCATTTTGTTTCGGAGATGGAATTTTTAACCACATTAAGTTGAATTCCGGATTAAAACAAGGCTTATGATGTGGTGGAGTTTGGTAAGCAACATTACTAGGCGCGTAAATGGTGAGACTGCGGTGATAGATGAATAATGGCACTAGTTCGTAGTCAGATGGCTTTAGATCAGAGTTATCTGTGATGTGTGGAGGAGATCTTTCTGTGTTTCACTCAGTGCCAAAACAGCTGGCCTATATTTACAGACGTGGATGTCATCCACCCTAATTACCCGAATCGTTATAAAAAAAAAAAAAAAAAGATACAAGACAAGAAACACAAACACCGACAATGCTAAGCAAAGCTGCGAAGTGAAAATTCTGACGTTACTATAGTTTACCGAATCAAGTTGTTGTAGGCGTTATGCCCTGTGCTGAGACTGTGCAGCAAAAAAACACGCAATATATACTGCCCGTGCTGTATGACAAACAGAGCAATGGCGGTGACTGAGTTAAAGCAACAGTACTTACGATCAGGAGTGGAAGAGGTGCGATACCCGCACTGTGTAATTTTTATTTTCTTTTTTTGGGGATAAAAAATTTACGAATTTACGATTGGACTGGTTAGCATGCGCACTCGGCAGTGATCAACACGGTACTGTTGGTTTAAGTCTGACATTAAAAACATAATTCAAAGAGTTAAGGTCGGAGATAGTTTCAGTAAGCCAAGAACTTTAAATCTGTGCGTACCCAGAGGGTCTGTGCTTGGTTCAATTCTGTTTTTAATATATATAAACTCTCTTTTCGATCAACCTTTCGAAGGTAAAGCTACTGCTATTGCTGATAATTTAGATATGGCATATGATTCAACTATACTACGAATTTGGTTTACTCAACATACAAAATGGAAGTAACAAAACCGAGCTAATACATTTGTGCTTGAGAGCGCAAGAGTTCCTGGATTTTAATATTCACTTCCATAATCCAAGTTGCTTTCAAGATAGAATGTTACTCTGTAGATGTACTACCGAAAGTTATTTTTCTGTGCCTGATGAAGGTGTACCTTGCGACAGTTACTGTAAGTCTAAATATTGTACTTAGGTCTTATACTCGACCAAAATTTGAATTGGTCTGAGCATATTTCAACAATAAAATTAGATCTGCGTTTTGCTTTTCGTAGCCTTTATCATCTCCAAAAAAATTTAAAATAAAAAGACTTTAAGAATGGCCTACCACGTAATCCAGACTGCAGTACAGCATTAGGTATTTGGCCACCTCAAGGAAAAATGTTCCAACTACTTGTTTTACAAAAGTGCTCAATTTTTAAACTCTGTGGGGTTAATCGCTTGTCCAACTCTCTAATGCTCTTTAAATCACTGAAATATCTGCCAGTTACACATTTGTACCACTACATGGTTTTAAGAATTTTTTTTATGAGATGTGGTTATATGCAGAGTCCAAACTCTGACTCCTAGAACTTTAGAAACAATTCAGATACTCTCGTTAGAATATCAACTTTTCGCACCACTCACTTTCAATCATTCTGCTTATTTTAAGGCCCAAACTGTGCTAAAGTTAGGATCATTTAATGACAATTTAAATTGTCTGAATTTTAAATAAAAATTTCCCTTATTTCAGATTCAAATTAAATCAAAGAAAATTGTTGGGGTTAACCAAATATGTTTAATGCGTAACAACATCGAAGTTCAAAACCTGAAAAGCATTAGGTCTCAATGCCAATAAAATCCGAGATATTGATCTAAGTACTGACTTGGAATTTGAAAGTTCTGCTATATTTTTTTTGAAGCCACTCATCCACGGAATCTCATACATATATCGACCTATGGCGAAAATTATATTCCTTGTCATACACATGAGTCACTAGAAATTAACCCCTTACTGCATAGCATATCATTTAGGATGATTCATCGTGAGGTTTGATTTTCAATATCACTCCTATCAAACTGCTTTGTCATTTTTGGCAAGTCATCATGGAAAGATTCACATCACAACAGCGTCTCCAAATTGTTCAGTTATATTAAAAAAATCAGCGTTCTGTGAGAAATGTTTTTCGTACGATTCGAAGAACTTCCGGTGCGCATAATCGACCTTCTGAAAACACTATTGAAAAGTCAGTGCCGTTTTATAGTAAAACACAAATTTTTTTCAAAATTCAATTTTATTTATCAATATAGTTGCCTTCGACTTCGACTGCCTTCGGGTGATACACTGACTGAAACGAATTTTCAGTCTCTCGATACCAGTTTTGTAGTTCGATTTCGGTTTAGCCTCAAAATAGGCCTCTGTTTCGGCGATTACTTCTTCATCGGTCTTAAATCTCTTTCCGGCGAGCATTCTTTTGAGGTCTGCGAACAGGAAATAGTCACTGGAGGCCAAATCTGGAGAATACGGTGGGTGGTGAAGCAATTCGTAGTCGAATTCATTCAATTTTGCCATCGTTTTCATCGACTTGTGACACGGTGCATTGGCTTGATGAAACAGCACTTTCTTTTTCTTCAAATGCGTTCAAACGCTCCAACAACGCAATGTAAAAGTCGCTGTTGATAGTTTGCCCCTTTTGGAGATAGTCGATGAAAATTATTCCATGTGTATCCCAAAATACGGATGCCATAACCTTGCCAGCCGACTGTTGAGTTTTTGGTCGGTTTGGACGAGGTTTGTCGCCTGCTTGCCACTCAGCTGACTGCCGACTTGACTCTGGTGTGAAGTGATGGAGCCAAGTTCCATCCATTGTCACATACCGACGCAAAAATTCGGCTTTATTGCGGTTGAACAGCTTTAAACACTCCTCTGAATCATCAACACGTTGTTGTTTTTGGTCGACTGTGAGCAAATGCGACATCCACTTTCGCATGTCCAAATATTCGTGTATGATATATCCAACACGCTCTTTTGATATCTTCAGAGCCTCAACTATCTCGATCAACTTTACTTTACGGTCATTCGTAATCATTTTGTGGACTTTTTTGATGTTTTAATCTGAAACAGATTTTTTTGGACGTCCACTGCGTGCATCATCTTCGGTGCTTGTATGACCACTTTTAAATTTTTCAATCCACTTGCGAATGGTTCGTTCGGCTGGTGCAGAGTCCGGGTAACACTTATCAAGCCATTTCTTTGCATCGGCTGCATTTTTGCCCATCAAAAAGCAATGATAAATCAACACACGAAATTGCTTTGAATCCCTTTTTTTCATAATAACAAAAGTTGCTTCACTCACAACGCTATATCTCGAGAACTAATCATCCGGTAGCTGTAAAATTTATACACGTATCTTTTGAAGATTGGTACAATGTGAAAATTGTATGGATTTAATTCAAGTGGTGCCCTCTCTTTGAAACTTTTTAGCCCATGTATTATGGGTATGATACTCTACCGGTTAGATCACATCCAGCACGTAGTGAAGAGACTGTAGCATTTGTAGCTGAGAGTGTTCGCGAAGACCGTGAGGAATCGATTCGTTGTCGTTCTTAGCATATTCAACAACTTGGCATATTTTACGTGAGGATCTCGGCGACTTGAATTTGCGTCATATTTTCAGTGAATGGGCTCTGGAAAAACTCAATGAAAATCCGGTGTTTTATCCTGAAATTTTGTTCAGTGATGAAGCCCATTACTGGTTCAATGGATACTTTACTAAACAAAATTGCGGTATTTGGGCTAATGATCAACCTGAAGAGTATCAAGAGCTACCATAACATCCGTTAAAAAAACAACGGTATGGTGTAGTTTATGAGCTGGTGGAATCATTGGTCTATATTTCTTCAAAAATGAGGCAAATCAGAATGTTACCGTCAATGGTAACCGTTATCGTGCAGTTTTAACGCACTATGTGCTTCCGGAAATTCAAGCACATGGTCTCGGTGAGCTTTCATCAGGACGACACTACGAGCCATACAGCGCGTGAAACAATGGACTTGTTGAGAGATCACTTTGGTGAGCACTTCATTTCACGTTTTGCTACGTTAAATTGGCCGCCTAGATCGTGCGATATCATACATTTGGACTATTTTCTCTAGAAATATGTAAAGTCTTAGGTCATCGTGAATAAGCCAGCTACAATTGTTGCTTTGGAAGCTAACATTACTCGTGTTATCCGCGAGATCGCTTTGGTCGTACGAGTCGCCCAAATTTGGGCCTTCCGAATGGACCACCTCAGACGTAGTCGTGACCAACATTTACATGATATAATTCTTAAAAAGTAAATGCCATGAATTGTTCATTTAACTGATGATAAAAATTTTAAGTTTGTTTTAAACTTTAGTTGCTTCATTTTACTTTATAAATCAAACCTCACTAGAATCATTCCTTACTTGGATGAGATATATTTGGGACACTAGGAGCTTCGTTGATGGGAGCTGGTTTAGGTTGATTTCAGCTTGATTGATTTTCTCATTTTGTAGGCTTTTGTAGCGTACGGTTTCCCTGACAGTTTCGATTTTTTCGAAAAATAAAAGGGACTCTTCGAAATCTGAGTTAGCTCCTTATATTTTTGCTGCTTCGATCTGCAAAAACCCCAGTTTTGCACTTAATTAGTCTTAATTGACTACTTAAGTGACTGACTTAAGTCCGTAGGTAGTCGCTGCGTTCTACCACGAAACAGGCAATCTGCAGGATTTCCTATTAGCTGGGCATGGCAGTTCAAAACACTTGTTGAGGATACCGTTCAGGAGTTGAAGAGCTTCCTCTTGCTTTTGTTTTATGTTAGGGGAAGCTGGGAAGTTTGACTTGCTGAGCTCTTTTTAAAATCATGCTCAGTTGGTTTTCTGGGTGTTCCTCCTATTCAACAAAGTCGAGATTTTGCATCCAATTCTGAATTCGATGTTCCTATGGTTTGCCATGGAGTATTTTCCAGCCGGCAATCTTCATAGCATAATTGTTGGATAACGGTAAGTCGATTACTTGGTGTCTTACTCAGATTTCAGCCAACATTTGTAACGATGGTGAAATCCAGGAGATGATTGCCTTTCACATTGCATTTGCTACTGCCCCAAAAGGTATTTCGAGCAGCATATGATCCATAAGTACCATCTTTCTGGAATCACAGTATTTAATCAGTTCAGTTACCGCCTTTGGTGGTGAAGGTAGTTTAACGAAAGTAAGAAACTAGGAGAAAGAACGTTTAAATTTTGGTGAAGATATCGAGATCCAGGAGGATGTTTAAAATGATAATGAGCTCTTCGACATTGAGTCTTTGCCGATAATCATTGTAGAAAATCTAGCTGTCGTGACTGCACAACCGTCAACAGCTGAAGAACTAAAGACCATTGAGGCTCATTATTCCAAAATGATTTGGAAAAAAGTTGAATTTTGTGGCAAAAATTTAGAATTTAAGGGTAGTTCGGAATTACCCACCAATATTATGGAATTAAGCACATCCTATGCGTTCTTCAATTTTCTTTTTGATAACGACATCATTAAATCAATCGTGGCTAAGTCTAATTTGTATGCTTGCCAATGTAGTCCATTCAAACAGTTCGCTGTAACGGCAGTTGAGATTCAAAAATACATTAGTACTTGCATGCTAATGATGTCAATTCTTTAGACTCCTGACAAACGACGTTCTTAGGAGCCAATTATAGGCAATGAACTTGTTCGGAGCACAATGTCTGTAAATAAATTCGAGAAAATTCGTCAATTTCTTCATTTGAATGACAATGCAAAAATTGTTCCAAAATCGAACATTGCTCATGAACGCATACATAAAATTCGTCCTCTCATAAACAAATTGAAAGAGTTCTTTTCTGTGGATGAACAAATGTGCTCCACAAAAGCGAGAAACTACATTAAACAGTATCTTCCAGCGAAGATGGAAGAAGAAATGGGGTTTTAAATTTCTTGTTTTGTGTGGAGCATCTGGGTATACTTACAAGTTTGAGCTCTATACTGGTCGAGGAAATGATGATCGTTTTCGCTTGCCCACTGAAGTTAACTTAGGCTCTAGTTCCAATGTCATAATTCGTTTGATGCGAAATGTTTCCCAAGACAACATACTTGTATACTGGAAAAGTAAGGAGCGTGGTGTTTCTTATGAAATAGAAATAGGCAGCATTGATGGCATGGATCTAGCTTTAGTTGCTTGGAAGGACACAGAAGTAGTTACATTCACTTCAATTTTCATTGGAGAGAAGCCAATTTCTAAATCCCAGAGGCATGAAAAAAAAGGAATCAAAGAATCAAGGACTACTGTTATAGATTTCCAACCATTTGTAGGCATCTAGTGAACGTTCCCACTGCTCGAATCGTCTTCAATGAACATTTCTCATTACAGTTCAGTGGCTCTTTCTTCGTTTTTTCGAGAAAGCCCACAAGACGCAATGTTTTTAATTTCATTCATTAATCCGTCCCCGGAAAATCCGTCCGGAAGATTCTTTTTGTTTCACCTTCCAACCAGGTGAAGATTTCTGGTGGTGTTGCAGTTCAGCAACGTGAGGCTCAAATTTTCTGGTGGTGTTGCAGTTTGTCAATGTTCAGCGGGGTCACACTGTATTTCGGCCACGAAAACTTACGGCCGTGGTGGATTTCCAGGTGAGTACTATTGAAATTGTTTTGGGATTTTGGTTCTGTGAGTTTTGGATGTGTGGTTAAGTGGGTGAAAGAAGCTTCACGTTTTAAAATGCCACCGTAAACGAGGTCTGTAGGGGCGGAAAAAATCGGGCAACGAGAAAGTTTTGCAATCGAAAGTATAACAATCCAGACGACTGTCTGGATAAAACAGGGAAGGGGATGTCGATCAACGCGTGGCTGGAGGAAATGATGCGATTAATTCAAAATATCTAAAGCGAAATTCAGAAGATCAACGTACATTCGAAACAGCCAGCACCAAGTGAACCACGTATTGAGTTGCAGTCGACAAGTGAAAGTGATACCAATAACGCTATAGCAGCAGCATTGGGCGAACTGAGTCGCACACTTTCTATACGACCTTCCAGAGTTTGATGGCACACCCGAAGTTTGGCCAATGTTTAGTGAATCGTTTGCTATGACCACTCAGGAATACCAGTACAATGACAAGCAGAATATGTTGCGACTGCAGTAAGCACTCAAGGGGCGCTTCAGAGACACAGTCGAATGCTTGTTGATTCACAGCAGCAACGTAGGTAAGGTGATCAAGACACTTCAGGACAGGTTCGGTAGACCAGATCAGCTGATGAGGAGTCAGATGACGCGAATAAGGAATGTTGTTCCTATCGCAGAGAATCGTGCCTTTTGCAACTAAAGTGCAGAACTTAACATCGTTCCTCCAGGCTCCGGGCTGCGATCAACATTTGTGTAATCCTACGCTGATGGATGAGCTGTTGAAGAAACTTCCGGTGCAGAGAAAATTAGATTGAGCGTGTTATGATTCGACGGTTAGATCGAAATCAACAATAAAGCATTTCAACGACTGGTTGTTAAAACTGGCAGGCATGGTAAGTACGAAATGTGTTGACTCAAGTGAACAGCCATCGATTTAAAGGGTGGGCGACGATCAAGACTCTTTTATGCAGATATGGAAAGGGGTGAAGTTCAGAACAAAGGTTGCCACATGTGCTCTGCGATACATGACATATCAGAGTGCCAGCATTTTCAACAAATGGATCATCGGCAAAGGTTGCGTTTTGCGAGCCAGAAGGAGCTTCGTTTTAATTGTTTGGGTAAAGGGCATCATAACAACAACTGTGAACAGCGTCATGTGTGCGAGGAAAGAGATTATAAAAGAAAGCTTCATAACATTTTGCACTTTCTTTCTGCGAGCTCCAGTGGTAGGCAAGGTATACCTCACCAACAACAACGAGTTTGCCGCATTTTGGCGTGTACAACGTTAAAAAACCAGGTAAACTTCGGGTTTTGTTTGAAGCTGTATCAGAATTAGGCGGTATATCATTAAAATCTGAGCTGCTCAATGGACCAGATCTGTGCGAACCGTTGGGTATGGTTCTGATGAAATCTAGGCAGACACCGGTGGCAGTCTGTGCGGACATTGTATAGATGTTCCACCAAATCAAGATTCGGAAAGAGGATCAGACGGCGTACTGTTTCCTGTGGAGAGATGACCCACGAAAGCCCATCGAGAAGTATGTGATGGCGGCAATAACATTCGGATCCAAGTGTTCTCCATGTTCGGCGCAATACGTAAACTGATACTGCAGACGACTTGGCGAAAACGGATAGACTGGGATGAATACATACCACAGTAGGCAAGCGAGGCATGGGTTATATGTATCAAGCTGCTTGAAAAGGTGCAGAAAATAGGCATACCTCGGTGTTACAGCAGGCTCTTCCCGACGGTGCCGCTAGAGCTACACATCTTCACTGACGCAAGCGAGTCAGTGTACGCTGTAGTGGCGTATTGGAGGATTGCAAACGCAGACCCTTCGCAAGCTAACTTGGCGTTTGTCATTGGGAAGACTAAGTGTGCTTCGCTGGTACTGGTCTCCATCCTACGGTCCGAGTCATTATGTGACGCAAAGACAGAAAAAAGATAGAAAATACCTCGGTTTTAGACTGGTGCTGTGTACCGAGTGCTTTGAATCCGGCCGACTTTGGCACGCGAGTTAAGGATAGCAGGCGTGAGTCGTTATGAATAAGTGGCCCGGGATTTTTGATGGAAAACGAGGCGAAGTGGCCTCAAGTTAAGAGCAACGAAGGGACTGATGAGGAACAGCGGTCGAAATCCATTCTTCTTCATGTTAACATTGGACATGACCTATGGCATAGATTTTCGAGTTTTTAAAGCCTAAAAAGAGTCGTCGCCTGGATTCTTCGATTTCGAAAAAATTGTAGTAAGGCTATATCCGGACGGGAGTACGGAAGTCTAAGCGTCGGAGAGCTCAATAAGGCGGAGCTGATGATTATTCGTTGCGTGCAAAAGGGGGCTTATCCGGAGGAATACAGTTCGCTTAAGAATAAGAAACATATAGAACAAAGTAGCAGTCTATGGAATATCACACCCTGTATGGATAAAGGGGGCACGATTCGTCTGAATGGGCGCATCAATAGAGCAACGGTAGTGTCACCAAGTACACGCAGGCCGATTATACTTCCGAAGGACCATCGAGTGACAAGACTCATCGCAGATTTATACCATTGCGAATGGAAACACCAGAACGAGAAAACCATCATCGCAGAGATACGGTGGAAATTTTTGATCCCACACATCATTTTTTAGCGAGCAATACATTTGGAGCGTGCTAGAGATCTGTCAACAAACACATGTCTACTGTATATAAGAAATTTCATGAATAGGAAGGAAGTCCCGGTCAGCATTCGATCTGACAATTGGACGAACTTCGTCGGAGCGGACCGAGAATTGAAAAAACAGAATAAGGACTTTGATCAAGGAAAGATCGCGGATACCCTGGCAACAAAAAAAATCGAATGTACAGGGTGCGTTTTTTAACTAGAGACATCCAAATTACTCGGTCTGAAGGACATAAAATGGTGACCACGAGTTTGACCTTGAGCCCCATTTTCAAGGTCAAACGAAGGTCACTTTTGATTTTTCAAATGATAATTCCTGTTTTTCATTGCTCAGTCGTATTGCGTGTAGGTTTGTCATTTGTTTTTACATACTGCGTTTAGCATAACTCAGAAACAACGACGTGGACGTAGCAGTATTTTGTTTCCTTCGGGGTGATTAATTCGAGTAGGTCCCCTTGCCTCCCACTGTTGAATCATTGAATTATTCCCATTTCGACGTTTATTTCCCGAGACTTTGAACAAATGCTCGAAAATGTGACAATTCACTTTAACACACTTGTCTATCCGCGCTCTAAATGAACCAACAGAACTGAGAAAAATTTCTGGCGTAATCTTTCGGCAAGCTTCAGTTATTCGTCTTTTCATGTCCTCACGTGTTGTTGGCTTTTTTCTGTAAACCTCACCTTTTAAGTAGCCCCACAAGAAGAAATCAGGTGACGTAAGATCATTGTAAACATTGTTTAATACGCCCCGGGCTACTTGGGAATAATGGGCTGGACAACCATCATGTTGAAACCACATTGTTTGTCGCAACTCCAATGGCAGTTCTTCTAGTAATACTGGAAGATGGTGCCGCAAGAAGTTTGCATACTTTTCGCCATTCAAGTTGCCTTCAATAAAATATGGACCTATTAACATTCCAAGGGTGCTGACGTTCAACTTGTCGCAACCAAAAAGGGTTTTCGGTAGCCCAGCAATGCATATTATGTCGATTTACCGTACCGTGATTGGTGAAAGTCGACTCATCAGAGAATAAGTCTTGGCGATGAAAAGGGGGTCTCGTTCGATTTGCTGAAGTGAACATTGAAAAAAGGAAATCCTCACTAGAAAGTTCTTGATGCATTCAAACATGTTAAGGATGGTACTTATGCTGATGTAATATCTTACAGACAGTCGTTTAAGAAATTCCTGATTCACGATTTATTTGGCGAGTGCTAACGTGAGAATCGTTTGAAACATTGCTATTTCATTGTCCTCAACAACCATCCTATCTGACCGATTCCTTTTCTTTGGTTGCATACTACCTTCACCAGCGAATTGTTGGATGACCCGATAAAAGGAAGCGGGTAATACCCTGAAATACCCTGCATTATTAATCTGGAAAACGTTACTAATAATAATCAGTTCCTCAAAACAAATATCGAACTTCTAAATGAAGTACAGTTCTGTTCAAGTAGAAAAAAGGGCAGAGTGCACATCATACACTCTCAGATAAGCTTAGGACAATTTGTCTATATCTGCAATTTCTTTGAGTTTTAACTTCACCCGAGGCAATAATGACTTCCTCAAAACAAATCTCGAGCTTCTAACACCCTAACAACGTTGGAAACCGATTAATGATTTAGGCGTGCCAGTGCAGTGGTATCTAGCACTGAATGAATAAGACTTTCGAGATAAAGTCGTGTGCCCCATTGAGGAATACGACTGAGCAATGAAAATCAGGAATTATCATTTGAAAAATCAAAAGTGACCTTCGTTTGACCTTGAATATGGGTCTCAAGGTCAAACTCGTGGTCACCATCTTATGTCCCCTTCAGAGCCTTGTGACTTTTGTCTGAAACATTCTTCGCGATATCGCGTATTTTTCGAGTAATTTTGATGTCTTAAGTTTTATGGCGCCCTTTGACGGGAAAAGAACGTATTTTTGAAAGAAGTGTTTCATGTAAAAGAATTGTAATTTTTCACGCAGATTACGAATCTGTCTGCTGGTGCCCAGCGTTAAGAGAGCGATGGGACACGCGCTGAGATCAAGGTCTCTACAGTTTAATGTGCGAACCAGAAAATATTGTGAACTCACGCCCATTGACTCACATCCCAATAGATACTTACGATAATGAACCTTTAACCCCTTACTATTTCCTCTTAGGCATTGTTAATTCACAGTAGACACCTCATCCACATAAAGAGACACTGAGAGCGACAAGGAAGCAGTGGATAGCTTTATATCTCCCCGATCTTTGTCGGAGAACAAAGTGGTTTCAGCTAGTTAGTCCGCTAGAGGTCGGTGACGTCGTCTTGGTGTGCGACGGAACCATGCACCGGAAGATCCGTCCGGAACAACTACATCAAGTTTATGGGAGATGTGGACTTGGCAGATTCTTTGCTTGGAAGATATAAAATTAAAATCAGGTCTAAGAAATCGTACCACAGAATATTTTACCATTTACTGGATGTAACAGTTTGCAACGGGTGGCTTTTGTAAACGTAAGTTTAGGTTTAGTCTAACATTCATATTAGAGATATAATTAAAAACAAGGCGTGTTGAAACAAAAAAACAAAAAAAACCAAAGAAAAAATCATGTCCCTAGTCGATTTCAAGATTTTGGTGTCGAAAACCTTTTGTCGTTTAGGTGGTGAAATTTCAAAGCGTGGAAAGCCATCGACCGAACTGGGTAAAATTGAGGAAAAACGAGAAAAAGCAACTTCAGCAACTGTTTCGTCAAAAGAAGTAAGGCTAGATGGTTTTAAATATTTGCCTCTTTGAATGCCTCAACATTTAACGTGCAAGCTATGGAAAATTAACATTTGCAAAATGTTTAAAATGTGAAACTGCACTTTGTTTCAACAAAGAAAGAAATTGTTTGCAAGTGGAAGTACACCAAATAAATGCAGTAAAGGGTTACAATTTAGAACTTGGAAGCATTTTAAGACGAATGTATTTGGATTTTGCTCTTAAAATCACAATTCAATTCTAAAGTTTTGACTTGGGCCTAAATTGTCATTATAAACTGTCTAAATAGTCTTTACTCTAAAAGTTGGGCCCTGGTAGAATTAGAAATTCTGATTAAAAGCCTTATTTTCTCAATCTTTACTTCATGCAAAGATCCGATATTTTTAGTTCAGTCTTTGACTTTAGTTTCGATTAAGGTCAAAATTGTGTGAATTCTGATCAGAATTTGGAGTTGAAGACTAAATTGTGAATAGTTGGAGTCTTTCTGAGTTTGAGTTAACAATTTCTGTCTTTGGACTAATTTATTATTGTTAAGGATCCAAAATTGAAAACTAAGCAAGGGAAATAAAATTGCACAGCATGTGATATTTGATCAAAAAACTTCCATGATCGTGATCGAATTATTCAATATTCCAAATTTGGAACTTTCCGCAACGCGATTAGCCAGCACTATGTCACATCGAATCTATCATACCATATGAGCTTAGATCTTGGTAAACGTATTACAAATCCATCGACACCACATGACATGACAACACCAAAAATCAGTGTTTTTTTTTTTTTTGAAGAAATCGAAAATCAATCACTGCACCAATTTGAAAGCGAAAATTTTAAAATCACCTGACATTGAATGAATCACCATTGAATAGACTTAAACTCACCTTGGTGCCATTAATGGTGGCAGCTGTAGCACTTGCACAATTAACTGGTCCCGCTGTTGTTGTAGGTACAGTCGAAAGGGTACTAACAATACTACTCGTAGATACCGTGGTTGAATTTTGAGCCAGGGATAGGTCACAGGTTAGGATGAGGCAAATCGGTGCCAATGCTAAATATATTCCACTACTACGGGCCATTGCGAATAAAAATTGTTAGTAATTTTCTTGGGGCGTTATATGCAGATATCTTCGCGTTCGGATATTCGCTCTTTCGAATTCGTCGACAGTTTAAGTTAAACTGATGGCAATTACGGATGTGTTATCACATTTATACTACAGTATCCAGCAGTGGCTTTTAGATAGCAGACATTTGGTTCAAAAAAAAGAGCAACGAATCCGCCCTATAGGGGTTTTGATCGCTAATTTTTAATAATAAGCCATCATTAGCGGAAGGTCCGATGGGATTTGTGGGGTAAACATTTTTTTTTTGTTGCCGTTATCAGTGATATCTAAGAAGTAGATATGAAATTAGTTCTTTACCTATGTTCACGAGGTGATAACCGGTGTTTTATCAGGAATAGTGAGTATGATTTCCGATTAAACATGCGCTAATGTTTTGCAGAGACAACCACGATCACAAATTTTAGATACTTCTGACGAAATTCGGAAAAGATAATGTTTTCGTTTTGTTTTTTTGAATACACCTGACTTATTTTCTGCTCACAATGTGTATGGAGTCTTAACACGAGTCACACTGAAGTGCAAGATGTTGAAACGTTTTGAGATAACATCTTTCAGGTTGAGGTAGAATTTCATCACAATCTGGCGTTGTTAAATAAATTTTTTCTTATACAAATGAAAAATTTTGACTTGTCAATGACCGTGTATTTCATTTGATAAGATATATAACGTGAGGAGTTAATTCGTCTAAAATGTTGTCGAAAATTGACAATGATATCGTATTCCTTCGCACCTACGTGGTTAAAAACAAAAGATATCAATACCGGAAGGTGTGACGCCAAAAACAGTGATAACAAAGAAGTCGAATTTTTCCAAGAAATAAGCAAGCCTATCAAGCGACTGAAAATAGTTTTTGAAAGACTTTATTGGTCCAATAAATAAACAATTAACGCCATATAGACATTTTTGCGGTAAAATTTAAAGACTTAGCCATAAGGCATTGGAAAAAAAGCATAAAAGCCACAAAAGCGCCGACGTTCACTTCAGTATCTTTTCTAGATGTATGCTTCAGTTGTTTTCTCAGTTAATATTTGTTTAATATCAGACGAACTGGGTGCCGTTCTTACTGTCAAAAACTCCCACGAATCTAGAAAAGAACAACTTGAAAAATTATTCAAGTTAAGGCATCCCATAAGTTTATTAGCTTACATCGGGGCACAAACACCAACTAAGCAGATGTTTGAGTAGCTTTGTCAAAATGCTTAGCATGGAAGACTTTTAATTTTAGTTTGATTAGGTCGAGCCTCAATTAAGGTAAGCTTTTATTTATTTAGAACGGACCACACCTCAGCTAACATTCCTCTCCGGCTAACGAGGTCTTCTCGTTCCTAAAGTAGCACATCTCTATTTTCTCGGTCATCCACTTTTAGCGTTGTGTTTTTTCGGCGAAACCGATGTTCTTATATGAAGTATAGCTTCATATTCGAATTATTTCCCTACGTATGGTTGCCCGAAATCTTCTTCAAACCAGGCGTTTCACGGCCTTCCTTTCTTTGACTGCCTCATTGTGGCAGGAAGGCTTAAGAGTCAAAAACCCTGAGGTTTTGAAAAGAACCCAAGTAAGACGGTGAACTAAGTGCCAAGTACGTCGTAACTAGACGTGAAATAGTTAATAGTATGAAGTTGACAGTATTATACTCCAGGTGGTACTCGCAATGGCGACAAACCACCCGGTCGGCGTGTGGATTCTCGAGGCCTCACCCGACATACTTTACAACCACCCGCCGTTTTCGGTGCTGACCGAAGAGCTGCTGGAACACTTGATTCCTACGATTACTGCTGTTTTTTGTACGACAGGTTTGATAGATTGAGCTGGAACGATATAGAGAGTACCGGAGAGGCTTTGCCTGTTACATTTAAAATCCATTAGAACAGACCAGTAGTTGGTCAGTTTACTGTTTCTGACGGCTTGTCTCGGAAAACCGAAAAGAGGGAACGGGATTCAGAAGAGATACACTCTGAAGGACTAGGACAAGCGCCGTAGAAGGCGCGAGTGCAAAAAGTCTCATTCTCCCATCTGTGATAAAGAAGGGATATAGGTCAGTGAAAGTGACACACACTGAAACCGATCAACTTCTCAAATCTGAAACTGCGCCCTCTTTTCCGAACAGGGCCAAGAGGAAGAAAGTTTCTGACATTCGTATCGATAGGCCTCCGCGCACGATGCCCGGATGAAACTGGTCCTCCAACCAGCAAAGGATTTAGCTCTGAAGGAGGGAAATCGCGTGAAGCTGTCAAACCCATTGCCAACATCAAAACCAGCTGGGGCTTAACACGCACCCGACGTCCAGACGTGCTTTGTGCTACAACCGCAAAGGTCGTAGCTCCGATCGACAGAAGTCGGCCAAAGCAGTGAAACCACCGCTGAGAAACAGATGGTGGCTTTCCCAGCGCACAAAATCCGGATGAAATCGATGCTGCAAATAACACAAGTTTCAGCTCTGGCGGACGGAACTTGGACGTCTCTGGAAAAGTTACCTCAAATAAAGCCCCGAAACTCCGAAGGGAACAGCGCACCTACAAGGATACTGCTATCACCACTCTGGTACTTTGAATAAGGAAGGGGGGCAATAACAACAGTTTGAACGATGCTAAGTGCAAGACACTGTGTCGATCAACTGTGATAGCTACGGTATGGAGAATGGAACTCTTAGAATGAAGTGCCCAACGCATCAAACTCTTAATTGGCTGAGCAAATCTGCGCCAAAAATCATACCCTTGGAGATAAAGACTTTCGAGGTTTTCAGAAAACTCAAACTGAAGCGCGCTATCTTCTCGGTCCCGGGGCAAGTCAGAAAAACTGGAGATATTTTGATGCGTCTTCGTACCCAGAACACTGTGTAAAAGACACTAAAAAGTGGAAAATCTTATCTCATAGGAAGATAAAGAATTGGTAAGACAAGTACGGCTCTTCTCTTGTTGTGGGCTTAGACGCTTATGAAGCTTTTCGTTCTAAACACAAAACCCCACATAATATCCATACAGGAATCATCGGTGTGGAATAAACGCATCTGTGGGGTCGGATGTTTACGGGGTTTCACAACAATTTATGACGAGCGAATGGAAAGGCTCTAAACTTGTGCAATTTTGGAGAACAGCACGAATTCATCGTCGTTGCGTCTACTTATTTTCCCTATGATTCATAACTGCTGCTTACATCGGAGGCGGTAGCAGAACTAATTGAATATTGTGATTCCAGAAAGATAGGACTTATTCTATGGTCCGATGCTGATGCTCAGAATGCTTTTGGAGGCAATAGAAAATGCAAAGTCTCTCAGCTAACTTATCCCAACAGGTATGCTAAGGTGATTACTGGCTGGAAAGTGTAACACTATTGGAGATCTCGATGTTAGACCATAGTGCTAGGCTGGCACTGGCATCACTGTCGAACAGTGAGAGTGGCCTTTGTACTGAAAAAAAGGAAAGGAGGACTACTCGTTACCAAGAGTTTCAGACCTGTAAATTTGACCTCCTCCATGCTGAAAAGCATCGAAAGAATGGTCGAGATCCATGTGCGAAAAACCACCTTGGGAATGCATCCCATGTCAGCGATGCAACACGTCTAACGTCGTGAAGGTAGAGCTGAATACGCATTCAACAAATAGGAATACGCCTTGACGTATGACATCATTGACGTTGATGTTGCTTTCGACAACGTAACTTTTGATGGCATATGTAACTCGGACAGACAACACGGCGTAGACAAGTCACTTGTTTTTTGAATAAAAGTAATGCAAGTGAATACGACATTAATTGCGAATGCTGGCTGCGGCCAATATGTGGTAGCTGGTATAAATAAGGTTTTCCCGCAAGGCGGAGTTCTGTCTCCACTACTATTGTGTATGTTGGTTGACTTACTTCTCAACGCGCTCAACAGTTCTAACGTCTATGCGCAGATGTGATCGACGACTAGTGTACTTGTAATGGGCTTTCAGTCAATCAGCCTTGTGACAGTGCAGAAAAGCTATCTACACGGCTGTGATAAGGACAATTATATCCTATGCGTCTGTTGTCAGATAGAGTAAACTCTAGCGAAATAGGTGATTGCAGACTTTACCAACAAAATCTCTCTTCCATTGATATCCATATAATGGGCTGCACTCTCAAAGTTATCTTCCGATTAAAAGAAGCGGTGTTTAATAGAACCCTCATTGGAGCTTTGACGATCTTGCGGCGTGGGCTGTCTTATGACTCTGGTCTTGTGGTCATATCGTCCGATGCAATGACATCAGAACTCCTGTTGGTAAAAAAATACGAAATTGACTTCCTCTGCGCTTGGGACTGGCTTCGGCCAGAATCTGAGCCAGGAAAGGAATGCAGTCGGGTCTTCACAGACGACTCCAAAACCAATGTACTAGATGGGGTGAAAAGTAACCTCCTTGGGAATGAAAAAAAAAAATTTAAATGTTTTTTATAAACTTTTCCGACCCATTGAGCCTCTCTCGGCCGCTATGGAGCACTCGTGCCGGTTTCAATCCATTGCCGGGCATTCATTCTACTCTCTGGTGTGTAATAGTTGATTCAAGTTTCATCAACAGTTACCAATCGACGTCAAAAGTCCACCCGACTCCGCATCAGCAAGTCCAAACACTCTTTCGAAGTGCTCTCGCGTTCGTGTTTTTGATCAGGAGTAATTATGCGTAGAACCCAGCGGTAGGATAACTTTTTCATATGCAGAATATTGCCCAAAATATGGTGTATGCGTTCAGTACTAATCTTTGTGGTATCTGCTAGCTCGCGCACCTTCACTTTCCGGTCAGCCAACACCATTTCATGTATTTTTTTGACATTGTCCTCTGTAACAACATCGTAAGGCCTCGACATCGTAAGTGGAGTTGCGGACGCCACGAAACTCTCGAAACCAATATTTGACGGTATAATCTGATGGAGCATTAGCCCCATAATATTTATCCAACTTTTCTTTTGTTTCCTTCGCCGTTTTGCCTCTCAAAAAATTATGTTTTATGAGAGAACGGAAATCGTTTTTGTCCATACTTAACATGATGCCAAACACGTCAACAACAATCAGCTGTCAAAACAAAACTAAAGACAGTATCGCACTGAAATTTGGCATGTCTGCCTAAATATGAACGGACTTTAAGGCACCATAACCCTTTTTGCAGTAGCAGCGCATTCTGGCGGTCAAAGATGTTACTTTTCACGCTACCTAGTAGGATGTGGCGCTGGTGTCTTTCTGAAGGACGACAAAGTTTGATTTCACTTCACGCTAGGAAAGCTTGCATCTGCCTTACTCGTACAAGCAGAAGTTTACGCAATCCTGATGGCAGCGAACTATATATATATGCGTAGAATCAAGGGTTGGAGGGAGGGAAGGGGCGAAGCATTTTCATCTGCAGCGACAGCCGAGCTACGCTTAGAACCTTGCTGAGCCTTCTTACCACTTGCAAGCTAGTTCTAGAATGCAAGAGATCACTTAACGCAGTCGGAAGGCTAAATTCAGTCACAATGGGATCACAGGAAATGAAATCGTCGACGAAGTTGATAGGCATGATTCAAAGGAGAGTTTTTCATGACCCTAACCAACGTTGGGTCTATCTGCGTCCTCGGTAAAGACTTTCATTGACTGTTGGGTCTTATACGAGCATAACTGCAGATGGCCCATTTCCGCGGGATGTAGGCAGACAAAACGAATGCTTCTCGACGTCTCTAAGAAGTCATCAGCTCTTCTGCTGTCCCTCAGCAAGAAAGACTCCAGGTTGCTTATTGGCTTTTTGACAGGCATTACTTGAATGTGCTGGGTATAATTGACACAACATATTGCGAAGCTTGCTGCAAAAGTAATGATGATACCACGGAGAACTATCTCTGTGAATTTTCGGCTTACGCTCGCATCACGTTGCTAGTATTTGGCTCTGAAGTAGTGGCTGCTGGTACTGTAGGCACCTTATCACTGAAGAACTTACTCATCTATCTTCGCTAGACTGAAAGATTTCATTAAAAGGAACTTACAAGGAGTACAATGGATTAGCTCTTTTTCTGAGTGCCCTGTTGTGACAGTAGCTGCATTTCTGATGATTTCTTAACATCGATATCACTGGTCTTAAGCTCTTGATGTTAGTTACATAGTCTCTTGCGATATTTGTAGACGTACCTTGCCTGCAACGTGGTGGTCATCCGATTCTCGGAATGTTTGGACATCTGGCTTGGTCTGGTTGATAGTCTCAGTCAGATTATAACCGAGACTTATTGTGGATATTAATGTGGGGAAATCATGTGCTAGTCATATTTATCTATCGAAAAGTACCTGGGATTCTTCAATTAAACGAAAACGGTTCAATTATTCATCGATATCTATTCTATTCTCTTCAAAGTAATCTTCATTGCAAGAAATACACACACTTAAATTTTGGAAAAAGCTGTATTGACGTTGATGCTAGCCGTATATTGGTAGATTTCAACCCGTTTGTCATCCAAAAATCTAAATACAGTGACACAAAGCCAAAAGTTTCATTGCAAATTTCTACTTTGCACACTTATTCGATTATGACCTTGACAAAGGCTTTATCAAACTCGCAACGGGAGTTTAGTCATCTTTATTCAGGATTCTTTATGTGTAGAAAATGTACGCCTTTTACCTGAATTGGTCTGAAAATACAAAAGATCTTCATCCTTGGAAGTAAACATTGGCTAATTGGGCTAGCTCCCTTACTAAAGGGTGATTCACCGTAAGGTTTGATTTATAATGTAAAACAGAACACATATACTTGAAAGTGAACTTACAATTTTTATTTTCAGTTAAGACACCAAATTTGTGGCATTTACTTCTTGAAAATCATATCATGTAAATGTTGGCCACGACTACGTCTAAGGTGGTAGATTCGGAAGGTCCAATTTTGGGCGACTCGTTAGATCATAGCGACTGGTATCTCGCGGATAACACAAGTAATGTTGGCTTCCAAAGCATCTATCGTAGCTCGCTTATTCCTGAAGACCTGAGACTTTACATATCCCCAGAAAAAAGTCCAAAGGTGTGATATCGCACTATCTAGGCAGCCAATTTACCGTAGCAAAACGTGAAATTAAGTGCTCACCAAAATGATTTCTTAACAAGTCCATTGTTTCACGCGCTGTATGGCTCGTAGGGCCGTCTGGTTGAAACTTGATCTTACCAAGACCATGTGCTTGAATTTCAGTAAGCACATAGTCCGTTAACATGGCGCGATAATGGTTGCTATTGACGGTAACATTCTGATTTGCCTCATTTTTGAAGAAATATAGACCAAAGATTCCACCAGCCCATAAACCACACTATACCGTTGTTTTAATGGATGTAATGGTAGCTCTTAGTACTCTTCAGGTTGCTCATCAGCTCAAAAACGGCAATTTCGTTTATTAACGTACCCATTGAGCCAGAAATGGGCTTCATCACTGAACAAAATTTCATGATAAAACACCGGATTTTCATTGAGTTTTTCCAGAGCCCATTCACTGAAAATATGACGCAAATTCAAGTCACCTGGCTTTAATTCTTGCAGAAGTTGAATTTTGTACGAGATCCTTACGTAAAATACGCCAAGCCAAACTGCTGCGAACGATGACGAATCAGGTGCTATAGTCTCTTCACTACGTGCTGGATGTGGTCTAACCGGTCGAGTATCATCCACTGATGTAAGCTGGGACTCAAATTTGCGATTGCGTAGGTCGATTATGCGCTCCGTAAGTTTCTCGAATCGCACCAAAAACATTTCTCACAGAACGCTGATTTTCGTAATACAGCTGAATAATTTGGAGACGCTGTTGTGTTGTTAGGCTTTCCTTGATGACTTTTGGCAGTTGTCATTGCTATTGCTTTGCTTTAATATGTCGAGAGGATATGGCTTCTTTTTATACGTATACCACTTTCCAGCCAAAAAAATTCTTTCAAACTGGGGGCTACTAGTTACAGCACAAGTTTCCTCAGAGATTATTGAGGCGAAAGCCTTCAGAATTGACTCAAGGGATTCAATGATTCAAGGTTTGATCGCAATGTCACTTTCAATTTTATTTTTATTTGTAGCATTAAGCGCATAAAGATTTTTTCATGTGCAGCCTTCTTTCAACATGCTCTTTGCTCTGTTGTAATTGTTCAGTAGACATTGGCATTTCTAGAGATAGAACTTTCAAAACCCACTTTTCAAGTCATGATGTCTGAAGGAACATTCTAATCAACCGCTTGACTCCTAGGCATTAGTGTTGAATTGTTAACATCTAAGAAAGTGTATTTGTTAGGGTATACAAAATTTATGGCCCCTGATTATTAGAGAACATCAAAAATTGTTACTCTGAAGAGCCATCTCATTCGATGGCTTGAATCTAAAAATATCCATATCTTAACAGTACGGTTAAAACCGAAATCTTGTTCAGCAACAGATAGCCAACTTATATGCTTAAGGTAATCAGGAATCGAAAAATGTAAACACTTGTCTCAGACGTGAGATTAGCAATGAATTTTTCAAGTAAAAAGATTCGATAATGTAGCCACTTGTACCTTACTATCTCACACCTTACTATTTGATGAAATGATATTATTGTTTATTTGTTGATCTTGATATTGGGTTTTAAAGGCTTGTAGTTTCTTTTAATTATAAAGAATATCAGCCTTAAAAGATCGCTATCAGAACTGACGTTCTTGCGTCCTTGTGAAACATGAGTGACTGATCTAGGTGATCAAGCACACCTATTATTAACTTCGACGTGATGAATTTCCTGCGGTATGTTGAGACCTAGCAATCTATCATCTTCGAAAATGTCTTCGCAAGTACAGTGTGAACTTTGATACTTTTCAAAATAAGGCGGTCTTCAATCCCTTTTGAGTCTTTCATTAACCAAGAGAATTATCTGTGGTAACAAAGTATTCATTGCCCTGAGGTCTGCACATCAATATAAGTGCAAGAGCGTGTAATGATGTGATCATGATCTATTCAATCAAAACAACTTTCAAAACGTCCAACTTTCACTACCTCTATTAAAGACCGCTATTGTCTTTGATTAATTCACTCTTCAAGATTCATGTCAGCAATCTGAGACCAGAATAACTTATTTATCATCTGTTCTGTCGGGGTGGTATGTCTAACGATGGTCGGCACTAGCTCATCAGAATGAGGGGGATCCTGTTGTCACTAACCTGCTCACAAAATGACATTGATCTACAAATTTTGACTTTAAAAACGTATTCTTTAAGTAAAGTAGCGAGAACTTAGTTGAGCACCTAATTGTTGAAGCAGCAGAGCTACGGCTTTCAAGTCTTCACAAATTCGCAAATGGCTTTCACTTAATCCGAAGTATCACACTGGGCTGGATCAAGGTGTCATACGGCATGTGCCAAGGACTTCTGGTGAGGGCTCAGCATCACTGAAAACAGTTCAGTCGCAAACGTAGTATCTAGATACCTGTTGTACTCCGGATTAGCTAGCCATATTTGTATACAGCTGATCTCTGTATAGATGGACCATCCTATCTCTGCTACTCGTGGAATCTATAATGGATAATATTAAAAAAAAAAAAAAACCGGACGGTAGAACGGTGAGAGCACCGACTACTGGCAAGGCTCCTGCATTAACGACAGGAGGTAAAACTGTGGCAGGCCATGGTGCACCATTCTCTAAGAGCAATCGCAACAAGCCTAAAACTAAATTTTTAAGGAGTGATAAGATTGTGGCAAGCCATGGTCCTATTATTTTCTTAACTCATAGCAGCAGCAAGTTTTTAGCAGGCAACCGACTTGCCGCTGCTACAAAAACTTCTCTCACTAAGGAGAAATCAGGGATTTAGCTGCATTGGCAAGCTCCATTTAAGGCGCTCTACATAAGACGCTGAATTATTTTACGCATTATCGAAACCTTCGGATCCATTCCAGATCCATGCGAACATAAAGAGCTTGATAGAGTAGACTAACAACATTCTAAATGATGAATTACCTACTGCTCCCACTGCCTTTAAAAGGATAAAAGATCGTTGAAAGAAACCGTGCCAGGCCCAAGACTTATAAAACCAAAAACCCTTGGGTCATCCAACAGCACATCTCTGAGATCTCTTAGCAACTTGACAGAAACTTGAACATGAACGATAGCAATGGGTCAAGTTGAAGCTTTCTGGTAACTTTTTGACCATCATTCGGGAAAACCCCGGACCACTCCCCATCACAAGCGACGCTGGCTGGCACCACGACCACGTCAAGCTTATCGCATGTGCCAATCAAAGATCTCTCTATTTTTTTACCAAAGCCATAGATGGATTACGAGAGATTTAGCCAGCTGCAAAACTCGAAGTTCTGCTAAGGGAAGTTATCCCTAACAGACCTAGATCCCGCACTTGGATTCCAGACGAAACTTCCTCCCCAGAAAACATTCTGGAGATCATTAGCCTCAGCAACCCGACCCTTCCTACCCATGATTGAAAAATCGCGAAACTGGAAAAACTAAGGGGCCCTTATAGATGCGCGTTGATTATGATTAAGAATTCGCTTAACTCCTTTGGCGGAGACTAAAGGCATGATTCGGTTCAGTTTCGAGTCCATTCACTTAGGGGTCTATAAAAAGGATGAGCTGGATGATAGTAAACAACCCCCTCATACTTTAAAAATATCCTTTCCAGGAATGGACAGCGACGACTCTTATTTATCCGAGGCGACAACTAAGGCGTCGGTCTCTTCCACTGACACTTTGTCAGAAAGGGAATCCGATGACAAAATAAAAAGAGATCCTTTACAATCAGAGGACGAAGAAAAGCTCTTGGGCACATGTTCAGAATCGGAGGACTCAAACATCACCGTGGTGGTAAATTACTCTGGCAAATTTTAGCAATGATATGGTTTCACCAGATTGATCTCCATCACTCAAAAAAGGCTTCACCCACACTTATTTTGAGGCTTTCAAAAAAACGTAGAAGATATCACCCTAATCCAGGAACCAAGGATCTTAGAAGGCGTGGTTGGTGGACTTGAGACACATATATATGCTCCACTCTATACAAAAGACAAAGGTAAGATTAGAACTTTTATACTAGGCTAGAGACTGCCTAAGGCTTCTACTGGCTGACATCCGCATATCCTGACCACGATCATGTATGCCCTCTCACTAGTGATAACGTAAAAAGGGTGGTACTGGAAGCTGGAAGGCTAAAAACTGGCCTCATCATCGGGTGCGATTCTAAGGCTTATGACACGGTATGGGGCAGTACCGAAATCAACGACTGAGGTGAGTCACTTTTTTGTTATATTGTAAGTACTCACCTCATTGTCTGCAACATTGGCAATGAGTCCACTTTTATAACAAGAAGCCGACGGGAAGTGCTAGATATCACTCTTGTCTCCGAAAATATCAAATACTAACGAATTGGATAATATCGTCTGAACACTCATTTTCAGACCACAGATACATCCAATTCAGCCTGAGTGATGCACCTCCCAGCCAACCAGCATTCCGGAATACTGCCAGAATCACTATCCTGTGAACTTTTAAACCCCCCCGCGTAACACCAACGAGCTTGACATGAAAGTCAAGGATTTCACCCTGGCTTTCAATTAGTGCATGGCTGCTTCCTGCCCTCTTAATCAACCTATTCAACCTTAAGGCAACCGCTTAGAAACATTTGCAGAAAACTTTTCAACCTAGCAAAAGGCACAAGAAAAGTGACTGATTGGGACTCATACAAAGAATCCGTCAAAATATATTAAAAAAAAAGCTGAGGAAGGCCAAGCGACAATCCTGAAGATCATTCTGCGACAAAATCACAGAAACCTTTGAGGCATCACTGCTAAGAAAAATCCTCTTTACAAATACGATGATGCTTAGTTGTTTGGAAAAAACCGATGGCTCTTGGACAACCTCAAGTGATGAATCATTCAATCCGCTACTTGACGCTCACTGTACAGGTAGCTCCTTATTCGCGCCCAGTAGTAACTCAAATAGGATAATTGCAACCGTGGCCAAATGCGACAAAAGCTTAAAGGCGACCAGACAGTGGACAAATACTTTATTTGGCCACGCTATTATTCCTAATATATTAGGAATCCTCATAGAGAACTTCGATTACACCATACCTGAATTTTGGTTTGACAAAAGCTTTCATATAAGCTTTCCCTTTAAGTCCTTCTGGGAGGAAGATGCTTTCATGGAGGACAAGTCAAGGACAAGGACAAGGATACTTTTACACAGATGGATCTTTTACACAGACTGATAGACTGATAGACACAGACTGAACACCAACGTGTTCCGGGCGGAAAATTCGACGATTAAAGAAGCTCTGATCTGGCTGAAGAAAAACGTGATATCTGCTAAGAATACCCGCATCTTTTCGGGTAGTCAGGTCACTATCAAGTCCCTGGCCTCAATCTCACTAAACTCTAGAATCAGCCTTAAATGCAGAACATCTCTTAGGGAGATAGCAGAGTAGTTCAACCTTCACTTATATGGAGTGATTGGTTGGGGAATGGTACGGCCGACGAACTCGCCAAATTGGAACCAATCTACGGATTCTACTGGAAAAGGGTTGCATCGGTTGCAAGTTAATATTCAAGATTGATGCTAACAAAAAACTAGGTAGGTCTGGCCAAAGCTGGATCCAAACCACTCTAAGAGTCCGATCCTTTTAATCAGGAAACATCTCAGCGCCATCATATGTGTCATCAGGGGACACTGCCTTATTGGCAAGCATGCAAGTAGGCTTGACCCTGACAAGCGATTTCTGTAGAAGCTGTATGGACGAGGAGGAAGACGAGAAAATCCTCCGCCTACTCTGTACATATACAGCTCTCTTCCAGAGTAGAGAAGTCCACTTAGGACTTATTTATTTTTATTTTGTCACAGAGAAGCTATGCCTATATAGCCGAGGAGCTTTCATCTACAATGATTTAAACGATCTTAAGGATATAGACGTAATTTGTCTCCTGCGCTTAAACATAATCTAAAATTGGTTTCATGAGTAAGAGGACCACAGATCCACGTGGCATCACAATGGGAAAATATCTAAGGGCTCCCATCAAACCATACCTACTTTCTGAAAGGTTTCATTGTCGGAACATCGAGCCTAGAAGTTCTGTTTTGTACCTCGGCAGTAATAAAGTTCCTTACAAGAGCATTTATTTCATGTGGCTGTGATGTGTACTTGTTACTTCGTATTCTGACATTGAGGAAAATGATGGTTGAGGAAGTGTGATTTCATCTTGGTCATTGCAAATGTTCGGACGTTGCGGCACTGGACCTTCGAAAGGAAGAATTGTTTTTTTTACTACTCAGTCAATTTCTGAAACCTGTTGCATACGGATTGCAGCAGAAATGTTAAAAATATGCTCTTTTTATTGTTGACGATATGGCATGTAACGTAAAAATTAATTATTATGTGGCGACTAATAGCCTCGGATAAGGACGGATTCAATGTTTACGACCCTGAAAAACGGCCAAAAGACAACGACTTTCGGATCTGTACGTGGAATATTCGGACCTTGAACATTCTACGTGCAGCCAAGCAATTAGCGGAGGCCCATGACTGCTATAAACAGATATTACCGCTATCCAGCAAGTGCGGTTGGAATGCCCGGGAAAAAAGATGTGAGAAATTGTGATGTTTACTACAGTGATTGCCGCAGGGTACGTAAGAAGCATCTATTTGAATGCAGATTTGTTGTAAGCCACTGAGCTTGAGCTTGAGCTTTGGACATATGAGTGAAGGCCTTATAACTATCCGTATCAAAGGACGATGGTACCAAAGAAAGTTTCTGTGAGCTCCTCAACAAAACCTACGGGCAATGTCCAATATATATAGATCGTCCTAGAAGACCTTAATGCCAAAATTCGAAAGGAGAACATCTTTAGTAGCACAATCAGAAGATATAGCCTACACCACACCACGTCTGGTAACGGATTTTGGCTAATCGATTTTGCTGCGAGACGTTACGTTACCATAGCAATCACACAGTTTCTTCACCTCAATATTAACAAGGGAACATGGCGGACAACAGATCAGCAAACTGTCAACCAGATTGGTCATGTTGCGATTGACGTAAGGCACATCTCAAGCATTTGAGATGTCCGAACATTCCGAACGACCGACGTAGACTCGGACCACAAACTAAGTACGTCTTTGGATATCTTGGACGCCACAACAACGGGGAAATACTAGGATTAAACTTAAAGTTGAACAGTTGTAATCTCAACAAGCCACCAATTTCCTTGCCGATCCTGTAGCCCTCAAACTCTCGAGAAGTACTTTGCAGCCAGTATCAAGTGCTGAAGACCAGTGGCTTAGATGCCGAGAAGCCATCGAGACCCACAACTGACGTGCTGGGTTTCACCCGCCCACTACCACGAAACTCTTGGTTTGATGAAGCCTACAAAACGGTGCTACAGAAAAGGACGAGAGCGGCTCGTGAGCTCTACGAACAAAAAAGGTGGAAGGAGAATCCGGTGTTCTCCAGAGAAATAAGAATGAGTATGAGAAGCGCGCCATCGAGAAAATAGGGAGTTCGGAGAATTTACCAAAATGTAAAAAGAACGTGTCAGGACAATAAGACTCGAACGGAAACCTCTAGAGATTAACAAGAAAACTTTGTAGTAGAGACACAGCAGGTGCTGTGAATAAGGAACAACCATTTCTATAGACTACTAAACGGCGAAGATGACAAAAATTCCTCTGTCAGATAGAACAAACCATTCAACATCGTCCACCCGATAAAAATGAAGTGATGGTAGCAATATTTAAACAGAATTTGAGCAGGGCAACCGGGCCGGACGGCCTACCCGACGCACTCTTTAAGGCAGCAGAAGATGACTTGATAGAGAGCATACACCAACTTAAATCAAGATTTGGTTGGATGAATGTATGCCTGATTAATGGAATCTTACCATCGTTTGCTTCGTTCATAAGAAAGGAGACCCTCTTAACTGCGCCAACTATAAAGGTAAAAGACCTTTTCTGCCATATTGTGCGATCGCCTGAAACCATTTGTCAACGATCTGATTATACCCTATCAGTGCGGCAGATCCTAGAGAAAACCCAATAAGTTCAGATCGATATTTCCCACCATTTATCAATTGTAAGGCCGCATATGACAGCATCTACTGACACCATACCAAACTCGTTTGCTTCTGGAGAAAGCTCGCTTCTGCATCACCTCTTCTAAGGCGATAAGATCTGCTAACATCGGGGGTTGTAGTCAAGCTCACTGAAACCGATTCGACTGAGCGTCGACATAAGCATGCTATCGGGCAAGTGTTTTGAATAAGCTTATTAGCCGCTGCACCACATATGGGTGTAACGGACGGAATTTTCCAGACATATTAGCTAAGGCTTCTGGACAATTCGTAGGCAAGTACTTGTTACGCATTTTTAGCATATTGTACTGGATGATTCGAATTACAACGAGTATAAGAAGGCCACCCAAAGATATCTCGGAAATCGGTCGTTCCACAGATGTTCTTCAGGAGAATATTGTGGACATTCTTGTTAAAACCCATCATCTTCAAATAAATCAACGACACGTAAATGTGATGAGACGTACTATCCGGAGCATTGTATAAAGTTTGTAGAATTGAAACCACCAAGTGTTCCAAATCGATTGAAACGTTTATTTCTATGTAACAACAGATAAAGCAATAGTGTAGCTTGATCTATAGTAACGATGCAACACAGTGTGTCATAGACGGCGGTAAAATCGATTTTAAAATTTGCACCATTTTTTGCTGAATCCTTGTACATTTGTGGTGCACGAAAAGAAGGATCTTGTTCGCTAAGGGATAATGTTCGTGGAATTCAGCAATGCCATAGACGAAAGATTCAGAATTACCAGCTCCAAACATCATGCACATCATGGGCACTTTAACCATGCGAGTCACTAAGTATAAAAGAGCACTCATGAGCACATTGGCGTGCTGGCATTCGTAGGTTGTTCTGAAAATAACGAATTTTTTCAATGGCTTTTGCGATAACAGATGCACCGAGAGCAGAGTAAATTTAACATTGACCGCCTCCAAGTGCAGATGAAAGGTGAATTCCTTCACTACTTCCTTCGAGGAAGTACTCGAACTTTCACTCGTCCATCGCGACGATAGGATTTGCATTTTGTTTGCTGGTAGCCTCTACAACCGCTTGTATAGGGATCGCCGTATTCTCGGCGGGGAAACTATCACCATCTAAAACCTTAGGATTAGGGACTGTTTCGAAGTGTTGCAGCAACTAAAATTAAGACCCAGTTTCGTTAATGTAGGTACTTGACCAAGGTGTGAATTATAAACAGAGCATTGAACGTCTGCTATTTGTGCATCGTACTCTCTTGAGCGGATAGCAACAACAGTTTGGTCATCTTGACATAACGACTCCAAACGTGAGTCCAGACTCAATTGCTCCTGGCTATTCGTCGGCGGAGTGATGTTATAGTTGAGGAAGCTACTTCAGAAGGCAGCATCCTCTTATGAGATGTGAGTACGACTCACTAATTTCTGCAGAAACTCATTTTTATTGAGATCTT
Organism: Volucella inanis; assembly: GCA_907269105.1. Classification (NCBI taxonomy): domain Eukaryota; kingdom Metazoa; phylum Arthropoda; class Insecta; order Diptera; family Syrphidae; genus Volucella; species Volucella inanis. The sequence goes on from OU026153.1 coordinate 43,437,887, forward strand.
GCTGCCGACTAACGTTTATGCCCATTTTTCGTAAATGATGTCGTGTATCTGGGCCAGATGCAGGGCACACAATATCGTTTGATGCCATATTGCGGGTTAATTTCGTAAATCCAATAAATCTATGGCACAAGTTTTCATTTATTTTCTGCTAAGCATTTGTGGTCTTTGACGACTGTATTATGTGGGATAAACAAAATTTTCAAAAAATTTCAAAACAAATGCATTCAAAGTTTTGGTGAAGGATAATTCGACTTAAAAACTAAATTTTATATCTGTAATCAGCTATTCATGGACCATAGAATAGCTCGTCAACATTCAGAGACTCTTAGTTTTTTCCGTGTATTGCACGCAGGAAACTCTGATGCGTATTTTTTTTTTTTTTCGTCTTCGTGCTCGGCGTCGCATATCCGCTTCACATCAATGTCTAGACAATATAGATAGAGTGCTTCACCATTTTGTTTTCAATATCTCCAAAACGTTATTGAGGCCAATATGACCATTGTTGAACAGAAGCAATATTAGCGACAGTTAAAGCTGTCTGCCGCTCCACGACGTCTTTGACACAAATTTACATACAACAGAGTTCAAACACTCGTTGTTATTGTGGTGAAATGCCCCTAAACATTGTTCAAGCAGATCGTCGTTCAATGACATTTGCATGAAATGCAGGAGTATGTGTATAATCCTTCATACTAGGTGGAGTGAAAAGTAACCTACTTGACCGCCAGAATGCGCTGCTACTGCAAAAGTTATGGTGTCTTGAAGTCCGTTCATATTTAGGCAGACATGCTATATTTCAGTGCGATACTGTCTTTAGTTTTGTTTTGACAGCTGATTGTTGTTGACGTGTTTGGCATCATGATGAGTATGGACAAAAACGATTTTCGCTCTCTCATAAAACATTATTTTTTGAGAGGCAAAACGGCGAAGGAAACAAAAGAAAAGTTGGATAAATATTATGGAGCTAATGCTCCGTCAGATTAGACCGTCAAATATTGGTTTCGAGAATTTCGTAGTGGCCCTCCGATGCGGTTACAGAGGACAATGTCAAAAAAATACATGAAATGGTGTTGGCTCACCGGAAAGCGAAGGTGCGCGAAGATAAGTACTCAGCGCACACGCCGTATTTTGGGCAATATTCTGCATATAAAAAAGTTATCCTGCCGCTGAGTGCCACTGGGTGCCACTGGGTGCCGCTGGGTGCCGCTGGGTGCCGCTGGGTGCCGCTGGGTGCCGCTGGGTGCCACGCATACTCACTTCTGATCAAAAACACGAACGCGAGAGCACTTCGAAAAAGTGTTTGGACTTGCTGATGCGGAATCGGGCGGACTTTTGGCGACGATTGGTACCTGTTGAACACCAGAGAACAGAGTGAATGCCCGCCAATGGACTGAAGCCGGTACGAGTGCTCCGAAGCGGCCAAGTGAGGCTCGATGGATCGAGTTTGGCGTCGATGGCGTCGGTTTTCTAGGATTGTCATGACATACTCTTCGCGAACTACCTCGAAAAAGGAAAAACCATCAACAGCGAGTATTACTGTGCATTACTGGGGCGATTGAAGGCCTCATATGAAGCAAGACAATGCACCGGCTCACAAGAGCATCGCAACCATGTCTAAAATCAATGACTTACGGCTCAAATTGCTGTCCCATCCACCGTATTCGCCCGATTTGGCTCCCTCGGACTATTATCTCTTCCTAAACCTTAAAAGATGGCTCATCAATGAAAAATTCAGCTCACGCGAGGAAATCATCGACGCAACGAAAGAGTATTTTGCAGACCTTCCGGAAACTATCTTGAACAAAAAAAAAAAAAAAAACATTTAAAGAGAATCATAATTCCGACGAATTGCAGTTTATTCTTTCCAAAGGTTTCCAAAGAGATTTCCCTTTCCACCGAGGCTCTTATTTCCTTTTAAACAATTTCGCAATCTTGTTCCCATTCGCTTTTGAACATGGTTGACGCATTTCTTTTCGCGTACAAGACTGGCAGTGAATCACAATTTTAAATCCGAGTCCTCTTCGACTAGATTCGCAAAACCCTTCAACACTCCCACACACTTTACACTTCACGTAAGGACTTATTGGCATTAAAACAGCAATGAAATTTATTAGTCTGTACCCGGCTTTACTCCTTGGCAGCGACAACACTGGTCTTTTATGTTTATTGCTGACGCCATCGGACTTCTCGAAAGATTAAGGGGGACTCGATCGAAAAAAGGCCCTGGCGGACTGTAACATTTGGCTCTGAATTGCCTCCCAATGGTTCGGTGGGCTTGGGTCGTCACGAATAAGGATGATCTTGGCTACAAAAGGTGCAGATATTAGCTGCTCGGAATGTTCGTATGTTCAATGGGTTCGAGAGGTACCTTGTGTCAATCGCATTATGTTTAGTGTGGAGTCAGACAAGTTGATTATACTTGAAGTGAGTATGTACGTGTACTTTTCCGGAAGTGAGGCCGTATTTTTCAACCACTTTCCGGTATTAAGATCGGAATAGCTTACAGAATCAATCTGTGAAAATGCCATCCTCTTCCTTTGTCGTGTGTGGGTCTCCTATAATAGTGCTTGTAGTATAGGGTGATTCATCGTAAGGTTTGACTTATAATGTAAAACAAAACACATATATTTGAAAGTGAACTTAAAATTTTTATTTTCAATTAGAAGGACAATTCATGGCATTGACTTCTTAAGAATGATATTATGAAAATGTTTTCTACGACTACGTCTGAAGTGGTCCGTTCGGAAGGTACAATTTTGGGCGACTCGTTCGAGCATAGCGACTGGTATCTCGCGGATAACACTAGTAATTTCTTAGCTCGCTTATTCTTGAAGACCTGAGACTTTACATATCCCCAGAGAAAATAGTCCAAAGGTGTGATATCGCACTATCTTGGCGGCAAATTTACCGTAGCAAAACGTAAAGTTAAGTGCTCACCAAAATGATTTCCCAACAAGTCCATTGTTTCACACGTTGTATGGTTTGTAGCGTCGTCTTGTTGAAACCAGAGGTCACCGAGATCATGTGCTTGAATTTCCGAAAGCACATAGTCCGTTGACATGCCGCGATAATAGTTACCATTGACGGTAACATTCTGATTTGCCTCATTTTTAAAGAAATATGGGCCAATAATTCCACCAGCCCATAAACCACACTATACCGTTCTTTTTAATGGATGTAATGGTAGCTCTTGGTACTTTTCGGGTGGCTCATCAGCCCAAATACGGCGATTTTGTTTATTAACGTATCCATTGATCCAGAAACAGGCTTCATCACTGAACAAAATTTCACGATAAGACACCGGATTTTCATTGAGTTTTTCCAGAACCCATTCACTGAAAATATGACGCAAATTCAAGTCGCCTGGTTTCAGTTCTTGCACAAGTTGAAATTTGTACGCTTTTAGGCCAATCCAAGGTACTAAAAAAGACGACGATGTGGTCCAACCGGTCGAGTATCATCCACTTATGTAAACTGGGACTCAAATTTGGGAATGATATTGGCAAAAGTGGTTTCAGTAGGTCGATTATGAGCATCGTAAGCTCGTCGATTCTCAAGAAAAACATTTCTCACAGACTTTCGTAATACAGCTGAACAATTTCGAGACGTTGTTCTGGCGTGAGTCTTTCTTTGATGATTTGCCAAATGATACTGAACAAAAATGACAAAGCAGTTTGATAGGAGTCATGTGTGACCTGTCAAAGATAGCCTATTCAAAATCAAACCTCACGATGAATCACCCTATATATAAATGAATCAATCTACATACTGCCTATGGTAAGTACGCACAGTACGCTCTTCGCTCTATCATCTCTTTGGTTGGCCCATGTAGGATCAAGAAATGGGTCGGCTTTGACCCTACCTTAGTGCAGCGTGCATTGTTGAGTCGACTCTATATGACTCGAACCAAGAATTTCTTGAGTTTTCAATTTATATATACAAGCTTTCTGCAACACGATTGTTCCTTGCTCAAAGATACGTACATATATACGAGTATGCACATGCTATTCACCTTATAGACTAATAATACACCCTCATCGATTCACCTGACTTAAGTTACTTGAAGTGATTCAGTTAAGTGCGTAGTACACCTGCGATTCTTTTTACCCCTAAGTCTTGCATGGTTTCTCAATAATTTTGTTTTTATTTTCAAAAATCCAATTTCGACGTATTGCATGCAAAGGGGAATAGTTATCGTAACTTTCTGTCTTAATTTAACTTTTTTATCTGGGTAGAACACGTAAACATTTACTTTTTTTTTTGAAAAGATAAAACCTTTTGTTTGATTAAGTTTTTTCTTACCTAGCAACCTAAGTACACTATTCGTATATTATGCTCGTAAAAGCGTGCCAAAAAGCGTTTTGAATTTGTATTGAAGAAGAATAAAAAAAAAAAAATCCATAATGGGAACTATTTCATGAACTTTGCGTTATGCCTAGCACCAAGTACGAGTACGATTCCGCACTTTGGAATTTTTCAATTATTTTTTTATATTTATCTCTGGTTTCGGTATAAAATGTTTGAACAGTGTTATTGACATTCTCAATGACAATTTCAATCTCGTGCAAGGTGTGATTTACTTTAGATTAAGTGGCTTGGAATGGATTTGGATGAAGCTATTTCTACTTGTAACTACTTGTAGCTTTGGGAAAATGAACGGATTAGCTGATAAAAAAAAGAGGGCACACAAAAATAGCCGCTGAACTTTGTATCATCTAAGTCCATACATACATGGTATACCCCTGGTATGCTCTGCACAACAAAAATATCTTTTAAGCCCCATATCGTTCGATAACCATCACAAACGAAACCTAAGCCGGGTTAAGATCCAATGAATGCTTGATCCTAAATATTTTAAAAGAATCAAGACAGATATCAATCAATATCCTAGATGACGTTCTATTTTCCGGATCGCTGATATTGTACCAGTAATCATATATTCCACATATGGGCCCTTCATAATTCCTGGCTTCTTCACAAAATTGTTCAGGTGTCGATTTCGGGCATTATTCCGACTTATCGTTCAAGTAACTATCATAGATTATTTTTTTGCTAACGTAAGACCTCTAATTTTTGTTGGAGAGAGTCAATTGAGGCTAGGGCGGATCGTGGAAGATCATTTTAACTACTTTTTCAGTCTTTTACAGCCCAAATGAGTGGTTTTGGATAGTTTTGGATATGAAAGTGGTTACGTAAGTCTACAGTGGGAGCATCAATACAAGCTCACTTGGGTCAGATGAAACATTTTGCGATATCAATGCTATCACCTCAAATGTAGAGTTCAGATGCCATGGGGAACTTATTGGAACAGATTCAATTGCTTAGCATCGTTGGTGCTTGTGTTTTTTGCGTTTGTTTGTGACTATGACTAGTGCAACTATGTTATCGCTATCTTTTTTGATAAAGATGCAAATCTATTGTGAAAAAATTGTTACAAATGAATCATTTAAAATATTGCCCATCGCTTGCTTCCCATCTTTCTGGCAGAGCTCGAATACCGTTACGGTAAAAGTGTTTATCTTTTGATGTTGTCTAAGAACCAAGCAATTTTTTGATGTCTTCATATTAGCGGAACTGTTGATCAGCCAGCCATGTGCCTTCGAACGGAACAAGTAATAATTGGAGGCCGCAATGTCTGATGAATATGGTGGGTGGGAAAGGACTTCCCATTTGAGCGTTTCCAGGTAGGTTTTAACGGGTTTGACAACATGAGACCGAGGGTTGTCATGCCGTAGAATCACTTTTTCGTGCCTCTGCTCGTATTATGGTGGTTTTTTGCGCAGTGCTCATTCCAATCGAATCATTTGAAGTCGATACCGTTACCCAGCGGAGTGTGAATCCGCACGACTTTCTTCTCTTTGAGTTGCTGTAATGAATCCATTTTTCATCACCCGTCACGATGTGACAGGCGAATTTGTTTTAAGCATACAATTGCTTAGAAATGGCTTTGCGGGTAACTCGTAATGCTCAAGCAAGCTCTTTTTGCATTTGGCACGGATCCTCATTGAGCAATACCTCTAATTCAGCATCTTCGAAGGATTTTGGCCTTCCTTCACGCGGACAATCGTCAACATCGAAATCACCGTCTTTGAAGCGAATTACCCAGTCACGGCACGTTCTTTTACTTAGAGCAGTATCTCCGTAAGCTTTTTAAAGTTTTCGATGCGTTTCAGCTGCCGTTTTCTTCGAATGAAACACTTCCCGCAAATAGCGATTATTTGGCATAAAATCGGACATTTTCATCCAACCAAAAGTATATGACGCCAAAATAAAATCACTAATGTGTCAAAATGGTTTGTTTATCTAATGTCTAAGCTTGGTTACGACGATTTGGATATGTCAAAATCGACCAGTTGGAGCCATTTATTGACAAACAGAAACGAGAACTTAGTTGCTCACCTATTACATCGATACCTCTCGTTTCTTCCTCAATAAATTTCATTCTACCGCGCTGTGTATCAACTTTTTATGGGTACACAAATCCCTTGAGCGCTCATTATTAAAAAAATGACCTATTAGGCTGCCCCTACCATATTTGGGAATGAATCCTTATTTGCACACTTTTGAATTGAGTGAAAGCAGAAGGTCTGCCGAAGTATTTGGTGCCGCTTGAAAAGCTCTTCTTGTATTTTCGGGAGATGCACTGCGTAATTCTTGACAACATATTCGAGTTCAGAGTCAAAACGTAATCGCCCAAAGAAATACGAGGTGTGTTCCAAAGGAATGTAACTTTATATTTTTATAAAAAAAAAAATTTGTTTATTCATCAATTTATTGTCCTTTTCAAAGTAATCCCCATCAGATATCATACACTGGTGACAATGCTTTTTCCAGTCCTCACAGCACTTTTCATAAGCACTTTTTTGGAGAGCCTTGAGCTCCTCCATTGGGACGATTGGGCTTTGGTTTCGACGTCATTACCATTATACCCATGATTTGTCACCAGTTATGATCCTTTTGAGCAAGTCAGAATCATCATTGATGTTATTTAACAGATGTGCTGGGGCGTCCAGAGCGAGGTTCGTCATTGGCATCTTCTCAGCTATCTTGGAAGAGCCGGTGCCACTTTTAAACATTTTTTTTTTTTGCTTATAACATTTCAAGTGTTTTAGAGCACTTGATTCCATGTTTTTACACAAAATTTGATGCAAATTCTTTGCTCAATTTTTTATAATAACTGAAAATCGCCAAACACACCAAAACACGTCTAACCGTTCTATCTGTCAAAAACAAACTAAGTGTAGGATGATTCATCGTAAGGTGTGATTTTTAATAGGCTTTTTTTGACAGATTACGCGTGATCCCTATCAAACTTCTATGTAATTCTTGTTCAATATTGTTTGGCAAATCATCATAGAAAGATTCACATCACAATAAAGTCTCCAAATTGTTTGGCTGTATTACGAAAATCAGCGTTCTGTGAGATATGATTTTCGTGCGATTCAAGGAACTTACGGTCGAACTTGCGCATAATCGACCTACTGATACAACTTTTGCCAATGCCATTCGCAAATTTGAGTCCCACTTTACATTAGTGGATGATACTCGACCGGTTAGACTACATCCAGCACGTAGTGAAGAGACTATAGCAGCTGTAACTAAGAGTGAACGCGAAGTACGTCGTCGTTCTCAGCAGCTTAGCTTGGCGTATTCGACAACTTGGCGTATTTTACGAGAGGATCCCGGCCTAAAGACGTACAAAATTCAACTTGTGCAAGAATTGAAGCCATGCGACTTGAACTTGCGTCATATTTTCAGTGAATGGGCTCTAGAAAACTTAATGAAAATCCGGTGTTTTATCGTAAAATTTTGTTCAGTGATGAAGCCTGTTTTAGGCTTAATGGATGAATGTTACCGTCAATGGTAACCGTTATCGCGCCATGTTAATGGACTATATGCTTACTGAAATTCAAGCACATGGTCCCTGTGAGCTCTAGTTTCAACACAACGGTGCTACGAGCCATACAGCGCGTAAACAATGGACTTGTTGAGAAATCATTTTGGTGAGCACTTAATTTCACGTTTTGCTACGGTAAATTGGTCAGTTAGATCGTGCGATATCACACCTTTGGACTATTTTCTCTGCGGATATGTAAAGTCTCAGGTTTTCAGGAATAAGCGAGCTACGGTAGATGCTTAGAAAGCCAACATAACTTGTGTTATCCGCGAGATACCAGTCGCTATGCGTTACGATGAATCACCCTATACATGTGTACCAACACAGCTAAAAAAGAAAAAAAAAATTGATAATCGAATGTACGGTGCGCGCGAAATTTCAAAAGTCAACTTACTTTTTGAACACACCTCGTATATCACATTGCATGCCACATCATACAAATATGAATGAATCCATGTATCCGTCGAAGCCACTTCATCCATATGTGTAGGACAGCTGCATGCCACTATAGGGCCATGGCATTCAAAAATGAATGACACTTATATGATACATTGCGCCCCAAGCCAAATTGAAATAAAAAAGAGGAAACATGAAAAACATCCGTTGGGTTTTTATAACTGTTTTACTAAAAAAATGTATTTGTATTACAGATTGATAGCTGTCATTCATACATGTATGACGCGTATATTGAAATATTTTCTAAGAATATTTTGATTTGCAGAATTGAAAATAAGAAAAAAATGAACAAGCGATGAAGGCTAACAGTTGAGGAAGTAGAAAATATTCTAGCGGAGACAGAAAGCGAGCACGATTTCGACGCAGATGATTCCTTTGCCGGTCCTCTATGGTTTCCAGAATATTCATCAGATGACGAAGAAGATGATGGGACAGAGGCAGACAATATAATCGATCTACTCAATAACCTACAAGTTGAAGAAAATAACGAACATCTAAACGACCTTCTACAAGACAATAACGACGAAAACATCGACACAAATCTTTTCCATTTACCGGCGAATTCGGCTTGCAATCAACGCTTCCAACAAGTATAAGCCCTTTGTAAGTCTTTTACCGGCTAATAGACGTTGATATGGTATACAACACATTGTCACAAAAACAAATAGATTTGGAGAGCAAAAAGTTTTAGCTAAGAGAGCCAGACAGAAATATGCAAGAATAAATAAATGGACGAAAACAGATGCAGATGAAGTAAAAAAAATTCTTGTGGATGAGTTTTGTAAGACTTGGCAATCTTACAGATTATTGGTCAACCCACGGCATATATAAAATGGATATACAGCGATCTGTTATGCCACAAAACCGCTTTCAAATTTAACTGGAAATGCGAACAACGTGACAAGTGATAGAGAAAACCATTTTGGAGAAAAAGTTCAAGGAATTGTTTTACCCCGCTGAAGACATAGTCATTGATGAGACAGTCGTTCTCTAGAGAAGCCGTCTGGTTTCAGGCAATACATTCCAAATAAATCTCATCGGTATGGAACTAAGCTTTTTAAATTAGTGTCAGGTGAAAGAGAATTTGGAATAGCAAAAAATGTATGCGTCGAATTGGTAGGAAGCCTAATCAATAAAAGAATGCTCTTATTGGCTGATAATTCTAATAAACAGAACTCATACTCTGCGAGCAAATAAAAAAAATATCCCCAAAGAAGTCCTTCTTGCAAAGCTTAAACGAGGCAAAATAGTCTCAAAAGAGGATAGAAATGGAATCGTAGTCCTAAAATGGAAAAATACCCGCGACGTGAAGATGTTGTCGCCCAAACATGCTCCAATATTAGTGCCTAGACTTACGAGTAAAAACCAGAAGGTCCAACCATTGTCGTCAGCAGCTACTATTAACACTGACCAACCTTCCACCAGCCAAGCCCAGGAAACATTCAAAAGACGTAAATCTCGAAAGGTTACCACAAAATTGCTTGCAGTACTCTCCGAAAAGGTGTAAAGTGGTATAGGAAGCTAGGTGTAGAACTTTTTTTAGGAATTTCTGTAGTAAACGCATGGGTTGTATACAAGCATATAACAAAAAAGAAGATCCAAATACGCGCATTCAGAGAGTGCTTAGTAGAAAATATTTTGGGTATATAAGGGCATTAGAAGTGGAACAGGCCCAGGTCATAAGGAAACACACACCATCTTATCCAAAGAACCAACCCGGACGGCAAAAAGTTGCAGAGAAAATGTATCATTTGATCAAAAGTTCCTGTAATTTTATTCAGAAAATTAAAAATACAAGTTTATTCATCTAAATCTATTTTGTTCCCTTCAAAGTGATCCCCAACGACTGCAACACACTTATGCCAGCGCTTGATCCAATCCTCAAAACATTTTTTATATTCGATTTTCGGTATGTCCATCAGTGCTTAATGCGATTTTTCCATTACTCCCTCTCGGCACCTGAAACGCGTACCCGGAGTGGTTTTTTAACTCGATTGAACAGAAAGAAGTCACAGGAAGCCAAGCCAGGTGAATTCGGTGGCTGTTGGATGGTATTTGTTGCATTTTTCGTCAAAAATTACGAATAATGATGGCACTGTGCGACGGTGCGTTATCATGGTGCAAAATCCACGAGTTTTCTGCCCATAATTCTGGTCTCTTTCGGCGAATTACTTCACGCAAACGTCTCATAACGCCCAAATAATACTCTTTGTTTACTTTTTAGCCTTCTGGCAAAAACATATTATGCACTACACCGTCGTAATCCATAAATACCGTGTGACTTGCCATCTTTTTTGCGACGGCAACACGGTTGACGGTTGTTGCGGTTATTTACCAACATTTCTTTTACTTCATCAATGGTCTGCCACTGCTTTTATTATTTTCGATTGACTTACGACCACTTTTGTACCGCTCGTGTTATTTCTAAACGAGCCGTTTTCTAAAAATGTAAAAAACCGCCAGCACACACCGAGATAGATGTACTCTTGGCTACGTAACTTTAGGAAATGTCAAGCTATGATGCTAAGATTTAAAGGGAATGTCAACAACAGATGTTTTGGGTATGTAATATAGTTCGTGAGGTTTTTTTTTTTTAATTTGAACGTTTATTTAAGAAAAACATGTACAATAGTATTATTCAAAGTATTGCCCATCTGAAGTTATAACTTTTTCCCATCTTTTTGGTCATTTTTGGATCCCGTCTCAAAAGAACTGCGCCGGCTTGGCAACCAAGAATGAATCAAGCCAATTTTTGATATTCTGCTCTGATGTAAACCGTATTTCAGTGAGGGCGTTCTTTATCGACCGGAACAAATGGTAGTCAGAAGTCTGGGCTATAAGGCGGGTGGGTTAAGACCTCCCATCCACTGTTTTCCAAATAGTTCTAAACCGGAATAGCAACGTGGGGCCGAGCATTGTTATGATGGAAAATTATTGCCTCGTGTCTGGTCGCATATTCCGGGCGTTTTTCGGCTACTGCTCTCTTCAAACGGATTAATTGTATTCGGTAGCGTTGTCCATTGATGGTTTCACCCGGTTTTAGCAGCTCATAATACAGCACACCCATCAGATCCCATTAAATACAGAGTATTACCTTCGCGCCATGGGTATTCGGCTTTGCCGTTGATTTGGCTGGTTGGCCAGGTTTCACATATGATTTTTTGCGTTTGGGGTTGTCGTAATGGATCCATTTTTCATCACCAGTAACAATCCGATGCAAAGATGACTTGCTTTTGTGGCGTTCCAGCAGCATTTCGGACATGCAAAACAACCTATCGACATTTCTCGGCTTGAGTTCACGTGGAACCCACTTTCCTTGCTTTTGAATATATCCAGCTGCTTTTAAACGTTTTGAAATGGCTGCTTGAGTGACACCCAAAGATTCTGCGAGCTCTCCTTGTGTTTGGCAACAATCTTCATAGAGTAATGCTTCCAGTTCTTCATCTTCAAACTTTTTTGGCTGCCCAGGACGTTCATCGTCTTCCAAGCCAAAATCACCACTTTTAAATCGTGCAAACCAATTTTGGCACGTACGTTCAGCTAGCGCTAGCGTAAACTTCCACTAAAATGCGATGATTTCGGCATCAGTTTTCTTCATATTGAAGTAATGAAGAAGAACTCCCCCCCTGACAGTAGCTTTCCAATGGAATAATATAAGTTACGCCATCTCTTAGCATAGTTATAGACCCAATACCAACTTAACAAAAAAAAAAAAAAAAACATAGAGCTCAAATCGGAACAATGGGAGCGCCACATGGCGGTTATTATTTTTTGATCGAGGTGGTTAAGCAAGAACATGGTCGTGAAGAAGCAAGAAAACATTCAAAAATGGTAGATACATTCTGCAATGATCGTCCTGGAGAGTCACAAATGTGCCTTCCATGGTTTAACACAGAGCACCAATGATTTTTTTTTTTGTTCTTGTGAATTACATTTATTTTATGTGAATTAATTTATTTTTTAATTTTTCTTTACTATAAACACCTGAATTGTGATTTATGTAAAAAAATTTTTGTACTGAAATAAAGTTTATAGTAAAATTAGTAAATTTTTCATCATTAATTTTATTCATTAATAAAAACCACATTTTTGCAGATTTTCCATAACCAAGTATACTATAGTGATCACCAGAGCCCAGACTTTAAAATTTCTATTTAGCTTGTTGCTAGTGTTTTTCATTTTTGAATGCCATGGCATTATAGTCGCATGTAGCTGTCATAAACATATGAATGAAGTGGCCCCACTGAATTATGGATGTCATTCATATTTGAAAAACACCTAAGAATTATGCTTTTTTCACTTTAAACTATTTTTCCAAAATTGGCTTAGCAATCAATGTGACGGATGCCTTCGCAAATTGTGGCTGAGTTCTTGTGTAGAAAGTGCTAATCTTGCTTTTGATAACATATCCGGAGGTTGTTTATAGTACCCTTGATTCCCTATCTCTAAGCATTCCCTATCTAACACAAGATGGAGTGCGTTATGTTCGCGGCATTCGTAGATATGACTATATATCTTGTTTAGGGAGAGCTTTCTCAAAGAATACATCTGCGTGAGAAATTATATATTTTTCTACGCAAATTTATTTATAGCCGGAGTCCATCCTACCTGTATAACAGATTATGTTTTTCTCAGTCCCACAGAGTTCTGAATTTAATCCCCTTTGTAGCAATTAACTTAAGTCCTCGCGCGTCTTTTTCCGTTCATGCCGTAAGACTATGGAACTCAAGGGCAACACAAATTAAATCTTTTAGAATTCCGTCAAAATGTAAAAGTGTAATCCAAATATATATCTCCATTACTACCCTCCAGTTATAAGCCCACTTTCTACATTTTAATTCCCTGAATCCTGAAATTCTTACCCTCAATCAATATCCTTACTTATTTACCGTTTATCCCACCATCCCATATCTCGATTAAGTAGTATTTTTAAATTTATAGCTTATGAAGCTAGATAGCAATGACAGTTTTTCCAATTGTTATGTTTCAGCAGCTGTGTAAGTTACCAATCACATCCAGCTGTCAAGATATTTAGTAAGGCTTGGCATTTTATCATACATCGCTACACGCTTGCTGACTGTATGGAAATTATTAGAAATATTTAATCGACATTCAGGCTCGGTTGTAAATACGCAATGTGAAATTAGTCATGAAGCCGGTCATCATTATGGCTTTAGCGTGCCATGTACTGTGGAAAGTTTTTTGTTCTTAAGCCACCAAGAAGATAGAGATTGGTGCGAAATGAAAAAAAAACATAGCCGTTCTAGCGGCCAGTATTGAAGAGACCCATAAATGTCGATCCGGCGTCGATCTACCAAAATGAGCATAGCCTGACTCTCTGGCTTATTTTGCGGTTAGATTTGGGTGAAGTGAAGCCGGGCGGCCATAGGCCGTAAGATCCGGATTTTGGTAAAAAAAAATCATCTTCTCCGATGAGCCCCATTTTCGGTCCAGCGGATATGTCAAGAAGAAAAAATTCGTCCAAACATTAATGCAGGTTGACTGTTTAGTGCGGTTTCTGGCATTGCGGCATTTTCGGACCTTATTTCTTTCGGAATGTGGAGAGAAACACCGTTTTCGTCAATGGTCTCTAGTATAGAGCGATATCGATAATATCAATATATCCTAGCTGTGGTTCCAATAATATGACGCAACGCTCGAACTTTTGAAGGAAAAATTTGGCATCTGGGCCATCTCGTGGCGGGCGTTCATCAATTGGCTGCAGCAATTATGCGAATTGACACCACTAAATTTTTTGCTGTGGGGCTACGTCCAGTCCTTAGTCCATACTAACAAACCAACCACACTAACGAGCTTGGCGGAATAACGCCGCACACGATGTGCTATTCTACACATAATGGCATGAACGTAGCTTCAAAATAAAGACAAAATCTCACGCCGTTGTTGTTTTATTGTATTTAAAGCAGCATAATGGAGGATACTTATGCTTATCCTTGGATTTAGTATTTTTTTTTTTTTTTTTAATATGCAGTTCGAGAACATTGAGTGACAGAGCTCGACCTCGTTAAACCGGCCCAATTTAAATGCATTCAATTTGTACTACGTTTATTTATTTCTACTACAAAACTCTTTGAAATTATTATTTGTGTCGATACACATTTGCTTGGAAACAATATCTTTGGAATTGTGAAAAAGATTCAGCCAAGCAAACACGACTTTTACCTTGCTTTTTCGCATTCCTTATCGTATCACGGGGCACGGGTTTATTTAATTGTTTCGTTGTGTATGGCTTTGTGTCGGGTTGAACGACTTTATCATTTCTTAAGTCACTTGTTGCGAGGAAAGCAGATAATTAAGGTTTCTACTGAATGTTATCAGGTTGGGATTATTCTAGATATATAAGAAGTAGCAGTAGATTTACATACCTCAATTCGTACTGCAGTCTACCACTGCACTGTAAATCTAAACTTTTCCGTAAATCATTAGCAGAATGATTGTTCATCAATCAATCAAGTAAGCGTCATTCTAGGATGACAACATATGTGAATTTAAAATTTTTTTGCATGAGAGGTCGAATCATGTATGTAGGAGACTTCATTTCTGACAACTTTTACTAAAGCTTGAATTGGTCGAATAATTTTTATTAATTTTTCCATAGGCGTCCACTCTTTTTTCAAAGTCTCCAACATAACTCCAATTGTTGGGGATGTTACTGAGCGATCAGCTAACACATGCATCACTAGAGTCCGGTTTCGGATCAGTCGCTGAAGAATCTGATTGCATGACCACCAGTGGTGGTTTGAGAACTTGGGACACCTGTACACGCTCCACAAAAGTAAGGTTAGGTACGCTTAGAACTTGTATATTATTGAAATCTTGCCTTAATGCATTTTTACTTCCTAATCACAGCGAACCCGACTAAACCGTTGCCAGACTAGAGACTGCCAAGGGCTCCTACTGACTGGCATCGGCATACTTTGGCCACGATCATGTGGCCCCTGTCCTTGGTGATAACCTAAAACGGGTGGCACTGGAAGCTGGAAGGTTAGCAAATGACACATCACACAGTACTGACATCAACGGTAGAGGTGAGTCACATTTTGATTATATTGTAAGTACTAACCTCATTGTTTGCAGTATTGGCAATGAGCCCACTGTTATAACAAAAAAATCGACAGGAAGTGCTAGATATCGCTCTTATCTCCGACAACATAACTCAAGTGCTAACGAACTGAATGGTATCGTCTAAACACTCGTTTTTAGACCACAGATACATTCAATTTAGCCTGAACGATGCTCTTCCCAGGAAACCACCATTCCGGAATTCTGTCAGAATCACTATCCTATCAAATCTTAAATCCCCCGCGTAGCACCAATAAGCTTGATATGAAAGTTAACTAATTCACCTCATATCTCAATCAGGTTATGGCTGCTTCCTGCTCTCCTCTTAGTAAACCTAGAGGCAAGAAAAAGCCGCAGTGGTGGACATCAGCACTAGGACCACTTAAAAACACCTGCAGAAAACTTTTAAACATAGCAAAAAGCACAAGAAAAGTGACTGACTGGGACTCATACTATACCAAGAATCTCTCAAAATATATAAAAAAAGGACTGAGGAAGACAAAGCAGCAAACCTGGAAGTCACTCTGTGACAAAATCATAGAAACCTCTGAGGCATCGAGGTTAAGAAAAATCCTCTCTACAAATCCTATGATGCCTAGTTGTTTGAAAAAAAAACCGATGGCAGCCAAACAGGATTACTGCAACAGTGACCAAAATTCATTGTCTAAAAAAGACAAGCTGCTTTGGGGCTTCATAACTTAAAGCCATACAAGTCTGCTATTCCGGACGGTATAATACCTGCAAGAGAATATCATGAGAAGCTGTGTAGAACTGATATATATTACACTGCCATTAAGAAAAGTCAATGTAGTTTTCATTCCCAAGGCGGGAAACCGCTTTCATGTTGTTTCAAAGGGTCCCAGATCTACAAGCCTATCACTCTAAAACGACTGATTGATATCCACATTCGAGTTAAAATTGATCCAAAACTTTTATCAACGGCGCAACATGTCTACTGTAAAGGACTAGCCACATCGAACGATCACTACAATATAGTGAGTTCACAATGGTTGCTTTTCTGAACATAGCGGGCGCCGTAAACAACGTCAACACATTTGCAATCACGGCTGCGCTGTCAAATCTGCAGGTAGACAAATCACTTGAGGAATTGATCAGTCCTCTGTTAAATAGCAGGTGTGGGACTTCTGCTAAATGATGTGCTAGTAGAGGTACGCCGCGAGACGGTGTCCTTACTCCGCGTCTCTGGAACTAAGTAGTTAATTTACTGCTGATATACCTGGAAGCGGATAGTTGCTTAAGCTGTCACAGGTAAGTATCCGTTGGGCGGATCGCTGTGGATTGTTGGTAAAGCCCCATAAAACTGATCTTGCCCTCTTTTCCAGGAAATATAAAATTCTAATTATAGACCCTACCTTAATAAAAGGTACCAGCACATATCTGGGTCTCATTTTTGACAGGAAACTAAACTGGAAACCTAACATTCAAAAAAGGGTTGGTCATAATTGGTCATAAGACCAATACTCACATACGGGTTTGTTGTCTGGTGGATGGCCTCAGACAATGCAGTGAACTGCAGCAATCTAAGCGGAATCCAAAGAACAGCATGTCTATGCATAAGCGGACCCCTACGTGGCATTAGATATTCTGTTTCATTTCACACCTCTTGATATCTTCAGCAGAAAAGTAGCTGCGACTGCAGCGACTACGCAGTAGACAAATAATTTATTTGGCCACGCTAATATTTCACTTTCATGTAACCTTCCCCTCTAGATCCTTCTGGGAGAAAGATGCTTTCATGGGGGACAATTGAACCCATTTTACACAGTTGGATGTGAAACCGATAGAGAGGTTGGTGTCTGTGTTTTCTCACATAAGCTAAATCTAAGCCTCTCCTTTCGTCTTTCAAATCACTGTAGTGTGTTCCAGCCGGAAATTTTGGCGATTAAGCAAGCTGTGTTCTGGCTGAATTAGGAGGTGGCTGTGGTATAGTGGTATTTGCATAGACTCCTCAAGCAGAGGGTCACGGGTTCGAATCCCGTGCGAGGCAATTTTAAATTCTTTTCATGGAATTTGTATGTAGTTAAATGTAAACGCGCGTGCCTGAAGAAAAACATGATAGTCAGGCTAGTATTAAGCCCATGGACTCAGTCTCATTAAATTCTAGAGCCGCCCTTGAAGGCCGATCATCTCATACGGATATGGCAGAATAGTTTAACCTTCACCTTTTTTCGGGCGCTAGGCCACAGAGACATTTCAGTGAATTGTAGGTCTGACGAACTCGCCAAAATTGGAACCACTCTACGTGTTCTACCAGAAAAGGGTAGCATCGGTATATCAATTGCTACGTGCAAATCAATATTAAGGTTGGATGCTAATAAAAGAAAAGACATTAGGTGGGGTGTTGGACTAACGTGCCTTGCGATCAAACAGATCTGCCGAAATCTGGATCTGAATCGGTCTAAGTGTCAGGTAACATCTCAACGCCAACATAGGTGTCATAACTGGACACACGATACGCCACACCGATACACCGAAAATTGCGCTGTTGTTGTCTTCGCCAAAGAGGCATACAGAGCAAATGCCTGTTTGAGCATCTTATCCAGACGTTCGAACATGCCTGTGATGAGGTTGCAACTCATAAACACCTTGGCCAGTTCATCGTTGTTTTTGTATTCGCCGAACCAAATTGAGTAATTCTTTGGGTCGAACTTCTCCCAGATGTATGGAATAAATTTGGCTTCGTCTTCGTTGAAATAGGAGTGTTGAAGTTTCCTTTGGGTATGGACTCGAATGGATCTTTTGATTTGGGTTCCAGAGCAAGAGTTCAACAGCGGCATCTAATTCTTCTTTTTCCTCAACTTCCTTTTTTGGAGCTGGCTTCTTTACTTGCTGTTTCTTCTTGTCCTTTTTCTTTTCGGTCTTAGCAGAGCAGGGTTATTTCTTGGGATCGAAGGCGAGAGTCTTCTCGCACAGGACATAACTTCTAAGGACGGCTTGAACCTGTGGCTGATTGAGGTTGAACCATCTATTGACATTGCTCCAGCAATGGCTCCAGCACATAATGGTACAAAGAAGCAAACTGGTAAATACAACGATATCGGCCAGAGTGATGCGCTCATCCACTAAATAGGTGATTTCGAGCAATTTCTTGTTAAAGATAATCAAAGCAGCAGCGAAATCATCCTTGGCAGTGCTGTTCTTGGCCAATGACATAATGCCAAACAGAAGAAACACCCAGAAGCATGAGGCCGGTACAATCCCATTTTCGGCAAAGTTGATCCAGTGTTGAACTAAGGCTTGTTGGTATTCATTGAAACCGTGTAATTGTCGACTGGAAAGGAAGTAAGCGATGGTATTACTTTCACTGAAGTACTGCTATCAGATGCAGTCTTATCGTAAGCTCAAATTGGTTCTATGAGTAAGAAGATCACCGATCTCGTTGGTCTTTCCAACAGCCACGTTTACCTACCTACCTACCTAGATACGTAGTTAGTTAGCAAGACGTCGTGCTAACTGGAGACGCTTACTGGTTGAGGCCCAGTTTCATCTCGGACCGAAGCACGACTTAAGTAAATAGTAAGTCATTTATACAATAATTTGAATAAGTTCTTAAAACAATTGGCGTTCGAAATAGAGGCAGAATAGAATGTTGAATGATATTAATGCTCGTAAAGTTAGACAACCCCATAAGAGGTACTGTGGTAATCCTCTTATGTAGCTTAATGCAGCATAAAATTTATTATACAATACTTGTACGGGTTGTAAAATTTACTTCAACAGTAAGAAAATGTAGAAGAATATGAGAAAAAAGGTAAAAGAGACGTAGATGTGTGAGACTTAATTTCACATGAATGTCAAGCCTTCTATTTGCTCATTTATTTCCATAAACTAATTTGGTAAAAATAAATACCATGCCCGTTATTCACTTCATAAAATCACTTTACCGTTCTCATAGCCCATGAAATTCTAACTAAGCAAATTACCAGATTGCTGACAATAAAGTCTTAATGACTCTGTTCAATAAATCTTCTGCTGTTGTTTGTTTTCGTTTTAGGATTACTTCATTCTGTGACAATGACCCATGGTTCTATATATAACCCATGACAAATATCACTAAATCCCCCTGCTTAAATTGTTTACTAATCGAACAAATATTCATTACTCGGTTCAAATTTGATAAAGTTCTTCGCTTTTCATTTAACAATAATTCTTTCATCGACAGTAAAATCAAAGCCAAAGTCCTCGTACGAGTATACCCATATTCGTAGTAATAAAAAACATGAAAAACAAAGAATCAGTTTTTCTTATCACCAAAGATGTCACCACTGATGACTAAGGCTCAGATACAAATACCATCATGTATGCGCCACCAAAACAATTTTTTTTTTTTACATTTCGATATCAGACATAGATAATCCAGAGAAATGTGTTTCCATTTAACTGTTATCAGTAATTGTTTTTCAAATGAAATAATTCTCCTAGTATTGTACTTCACATCGAATGTACATATCTACAGAGATAAGCATGGTGTTTATGATATCGAAACAAGAGTCACCCGAAACGAAAACAGTAATTGAACAATAAACGAAAATAATGTTTGGAAATTTATTTTCGGCTGGAAGAACAATAGCAGTAGATGAGGAATGAAGAACTCCTTGACAACTCAAAGATAAAAATTGAAACTATTAGTGGATGGGATACATAGCCATCCACATGTGCCATTTTTTCTTTTTCGGAAGGTCTATTGCAGTCGACATTGTCGAGCGGTTTCACTCAAATATCCTTACTTTATTCTGATGCTGGTATTTAATTGTTTTACTGTATAGACTGGCTCAACGATGGTTAATGTTATTTGTTTGTCAGAAACCTGTCTGCATCCAAATGTAAGTGATGAGCTCTTTAAAATCAGAAATCACCTTAAACGCAACTATATACGAGGGCGGTCCCAGAAGACATGGCGGTAGTTGTTTGAACATATCACTGTTTTAGAAAATACGCAGTCTATAAGGCATATGAGTTAACACAACATAATTTTAAAGTCGCCGCGGATGAACTCGAGGCGAATCATATTCACAGCAACACGCGCACGATCTCAGCATGCACTGCGTCAACGGATCATCCGCTCCTCAGTAATAAAGGTATAAATTAGAGTAGGTTATTTCTATTCGTGTTCTTTCAAGTTTGTGAAGTGAACCAATAAAAAGGCTTGTCCTCATAAAAAGTTTTTTTATAGTTTTAATTAAATAAAACTTTAACTGGCGCCCGAGCAGGGACAACAGGATTTCAACGGTACGGTCGAAATAAAGGTCCTCAAGTAGCACCGCTATATCCGCGCAAATTTCTTTAATTGTACGTGAAATAAAAAGTCCTCAAGTAGCACTGCCGTACAAAGGGTCCGCAAGTAGCACCGCCTTACAAAAGGTCCTAAAGTAAAAGAAATTAAATATTTCAATACTGAAAAGAAAACATTAGAGAATTAAGTAGAAACTAAGTAAAAATCCATAAAAAATGAAAATTTAGCGATTGTATTTACCGCGTATAACCGATCTTAAGTAATTGAATGTGGCTTATCCAAATTTAATTAGACCTCCTGTTTAAATGCTCCCAATCTCGATTCTCGTCCATCCCCTTTACCCACCAACGTTCTTGGAGTTGTCACAAACGAAGTTCTAAATTCCCTTATAACCGGTATTGTCAATCGAGTGCTTCAAACCGAGTAAAGACAAATACTCCAGTCAATGATCAACCCCTATTCCGATCATTTCATCGGAGTCGATCAGACTATTAGCCCTGAATTTCGCCAAAATATTAGTGAGTTAGATAAGATACCCGACGTTGTGCATTGTTTTAAAGATTTTACAGGTCAACCAGGGGAATTTAACTACTGGAAAAAAAGCGTTGACCAGATTCTTCAACTCTACGACGAAATCAAAAGAACTCCTAAGTATTTTGGGACTCTAAGTGTGATCCGCAATAAAATAGTTGGACAAGCGTAAAACACTCCATTGGATTAGAAATGCATTGCTCGCTGTCTGACATGCACTATGCCGACAAAAGTGACTTGTCCACTTTAGAATATCAAATGACTTTCCTATTACAAGGACATCTTTCTATTCAAGAATTTTGCCATGTCGTTTACTCCCATCTGTCTCTTATACTAAATAAAATTGGCTGTATGGAAATCTGTCCAATAACCCAAATCTATCGTGACAAAGCTTTGGACACTTTCGTTAGAGGCTTACGAGGTGATCTACCAAGATTGCTTGGTATCAGAGAGCCTACTGATTTACCACAAGCATTACACCTCTATTTAAGGCTTGAAAATCAAAATTATAGAACCCAACACACTATTTTTCATCACGGTCAAGGTCGCGTATTTCATCCTCAGATCGTTGCTCCTCTTCCTCCTCGCAGAAATTCAGATCATCCTAAAATTAATATACAGGAAAGCAAACCTCCTTTTTATCCTCAACTAGCTAAGATACCACAAACACACGTAGTCCACAATCGATCTTATGATCAATACAGACAACAACCTAATCACCAAATAAACAGAACTCAACAAAACACATCAGTCCCACCAAGACTAGAGCCTATGGAAATCAGTGTTCAAACTAGAGCAGTTGACTACATGAACAGGCCTCAAGATAATCAATTCGCGGGAAATAGACAATCTCCTTCCACACAACAAGTCCCACGCAAATACCAAAGGAATTTCCACATTAAGCCGTAATCAGAAAATATGGCCACATACCAGCAGGCTACTGAATAGCAATCTAAAGACATGATTAAATACCAACAGATTTTGGAGAACGAGAAGAATAATAATGGACAATCACTAATGGACTATATACAGTCTTATGAGGAGCCGAGAGAATCACATTAAGAGTTAGTGTATTTCTTCGCTTCCGCATTTCGAATGCAGAATGAAGAGCGGAAAAATACTAAAAGTACTCATAGACACCGGATCTAATAAGAACTACATCCGGGCCGAACTCGTTTCTTATCCAAAATTAAATGAACAAACCTTCTTTGCAAGTTCAATAGGCGGTAACATCAAAATAAGTCAACATACAATAGTAAACCTTTTCGGTCTTCAAAACACAAACATAAAATTCTTTCTTTAACCCTCTCTTAAATCGTTTGATGCCATTTTAAGAAACTATAGCTTAAAAGAACTTTCTGGTAATAAAAGATAAAGTTAAAAGAAAAATAAAGCAACGTGCCTACACGGCAGTACAAAAATTAGAAATAAATACGTAACACCTGAATGAAAAAAGAAAGGGCAAAATTGAACCACTTAGTCGAACAATTTCCAAATTTATTTACCGAACCCAACGAAAAGTTGACATTCACCCCCAATGTCAAGGATGAAATAAGAACCAAGTCAGACACGCCGTTATATTAAAAGTGCTATTCTTACCCCATGTCTTTAAGAAGCGTAGTAGGATAACAAATCGACCAACTACTCAACGATGGGATCATAAGACCATCAAGATCCCCATATAAAAAATATAGAATTGTCATGAATTATCGGAAACTGAATACAATCGCAATTTCAGATAAGTATTTCACTCAAGGATTCGGACATTGAAAAGACAGCCTTTTCCTTAAACAATGGAAAGTATGAGATCACGAGGCTGCCCTTTGGCCTAAAGAATGCACCCGCCATTTTCCAGCGAGCTCTTGATGATATCTTGCGAGAGCACATTTTGGTAAGATATTTCGTCTATATCGACGACATTGTCATTCATATTTGGCTAAGATGAGGAATCACACCTCGAAAACCTTGAAAAAGTTTCCCGAACACTGGAAATAAAACACCCATCCATCACAATGACGAAGCTTATAAGGCCTTCAACAAATTTTAGCTAACAACCGATGCTTCAAACTATGCCATTAGAGCGGGCTTAGCGCAAAATAATAGACCAATAACATTTATATCTCGGACACTCAATAAAACTGAAGAGCATTATGCTACCAATGAACGAGAAATGCTCGCTATCATCTGGGCGTTGAATTCCTTAAGGAATTATCTTTATGGCACTGCTAAGGTTCAGATACTCACGGATTACCAACCCCTTACTTAAGCTTTAAGTAACAAGAACAACAATAGCAAGCTAAAGAGGTGGAAAGCGATCCTTGGGAATGAAAAACAAATTTTTTTTAATTTTTTTTTTTTTTATTTTATTCAATATAGTCTCCTTTTAGTTTGATACACAAATTCTAGCGATTTTCCAACTTCTTGATCCAGTCCGAAAAGTAATTTTCCGCAAGGTCTACAAAATACTCCTTAGTGGCGTCGATGATTTCCTCGCCTGAGTTGATTTTTTTATTGAAGAGCCATCTTTTGAAGTTTGTGGAGAGATAATAGTCCGAGGGAGCCAAATCGGGCGAATACGGTGGATGCCACAACATTTAGAGCTGTAAGCCATTGATTTTAGCCATGGTTGGGATGCTCTTGTGCACCGGTGTACTGTCATGCAAGAACAAAATTTGTTTTTGCTTCATGTGAGGCCGTTTTGCAGCGATTTCGGACTTCAATCGTTCCAGTAATGTACAGTAATACTCGCTGTTGATGGTTTTTCTTTCTTTGAGGTAGTTCACGAAGAGTATGTCATGACAATCCCAAAAAACCGACGCCATAACCTTTCCGGTCAGCCGGAATTTTTCATGTATTTTTTTGACATTGTTCTCTGTAACCGCATCGGAGCATTTTCAAAAAGCACCTCAACCCCACCGTAGTAAATGGCCTGCAAACATCAAAAGAAATAATGGGAAGAAGTCAAGGAATTTATCCGGACCACTTCAAAAATTTTAGAATATGCTTTACACTAAAGAGAGTAGAAGACCTGACAAACACTGTACGTCAAGACGAAGAGATAATTAAAGAACACAAAAGAGCACACCGGAATGCATGAGAAAATAAGATCTAGTTGCTAGAGAAATTCTACTTTCCAAGTATGAATGCCAGAATCAAGAACATCATCAAACAGTGTACTACGTGCAAAGAACAAAAGTATGACAAGCCGGAATTAAAAAAAAAAAACACCCATTCCTCAATATCCGGGTGAAATCGTTCATATAGTTATCTATTCCAGCGAACGAAACTACGTGCTAACGTCGTTGGACAAGTTCCCTTAGTATGCGCAAGTCAAAATACTTAAGTCAAAGGCTATCGAAGACATAAGAGAACCTCTTCGCGAAATGCTTTTCCAGTTTGGCGTACCTAGAATGATTGTAATAGATAATGAAAACTCATTTAATTCCTCCTCAATTAATTTCATGGTTGAAGACCAACTTAATATCCAAATTTTTAAAACCCCTCCTTATACAAGCATGGTAAACGGACAGGTAGAGAGGCTCCACTCCACCATATCCGAGATAATGCGATGCCTCAAGGCAGACGGTATACAAAGAACCTTTCCTGAACTTTTAGATAGAGCAGTCTACGGATACATTTTTTTTTTTTTGAATTGAATTGAATTTTTATTTGTTCTAAAAGATTGGCATTCATATTGTATTATCTGCAAAGCCAGGGGGCTTGTCTGCAGAAGAATGGTCTTTAAAATTAATTACATTACATTATGTAGAGTTCGAAATACAAATTCATTACACGTATATCAAAAGAAAAAAAAAAAAAACAAAACAGTTTATCGTTAATACATTTGAATTCAAGAACATTTTCTTAACATTTTTTAAAAAAATTGGTTTCGGAAGATTGTTTAAATTTGTTGTAAGCTCGTTAAATATTGCCGGAACAGCAACTGCATACTTTCTACGTCCATATTCTTTCTAGAATTTTAGGACCAAAAACTTATTTTGCTGTCGTCTACGTGTGTAAACTGCTTGTTGGGTTGGTAGCTAATAGGAGTTATCATCTTTGAAAGTTGATAGTATGTCCATCTAATACAATTGTTCTATTTTGAGGAATTGTCTTATGTCATTACCGTAATGTCGTTCTGACTTCTTAACTATTTTTTGTATGCTGGCATGTAATGGGCAAAGCCTCTGGAGCTGCTGCGTGTTGCCCCACGCTAGCGGCAACATATCCCCTGAGTTTTTTTTATTAGTGCCTCAACATGATAGCTCTACTTAAAATTGTAGTCGACGGTTACCCCTAAATATCTGTATATAGATACATTATCCAGTATTGTCGAGCAGTTGTCATCAGCTTGAAGAAGTTGATGACTGTTAACCTTATGTAGGCAATCATCACCATGCATTTTTATTAAGTTTGTGTGTTTTAGGATGTGCATTTATGATCAGGCCGTTTTTGTGACACCATGTTGTGACTATATCAAACTCCTTCTGTAAGATTTTTTCAGCTGCTTCAAAGTCATTGTGGTTAACGATAATTGCCGTGTCGTCTGTATATGCGTAAACTGTGCTTTTTTTAAGAGCTGCAAGCATATCGTTCGTGTATATAATAAAGATTAATGGTCCTAATTTGGATCCTTGTGGAACTCCATACTTTGAAGGTTTTTCTTTGCTTAGACTTTGTTCAATTTTGACTTTATATTTGCGGTTTTTTAGGTAGTCCTCAAGTCCTCTTATGCCTGTTTTTCCATCTGTTTTAGAATAGTTTTATGGCATAGCGTATCAAAGGCTTTCTTACAATCGATAAAAAGTACTATGGTGCTATGGTTTTTTTTTGGTTTCGGTTAATTTGGTTTGAAAAATCACCGATCAACCGATTTATACTTTTTTTCTCTCTGAAGCTGAACTGATTTTTTGACAATATATTATAGTTTTCTAAATATTCAATAAGTTTTTTGAATACCACCTCTTCGAGGACTTTATCCGTTGCCGTCCAATCGGCAACAGGTAAAAAATCCTCTTGAAATATTCTTCGGTAGGAACATTAGTATTGACCCTGAGAACTACGAACAAGCTAGACAGAGCAATATAGCCAGGCTTAGGAAGAAACGAGAATCAGATTTATGTTATTCCAATAAAAAAAAAAGACAACGAATTAAAAATTATAAACCAGGTGAGATTGTATACGTGAAAATTGACATGCGACTGGGATCAAAATTATCTCCTCGGTACAAGGTAGAAATAGTAAAAGAAAACCACTCTAAAACAATAACAACAGCATCAAGCAAAATCGTTCATAAAGTTAATATTAAAAGTTGACATTCTCCTTTCAGACTACTTGCAGGTTTCTGCAGTACTGAAATACAGGTATTAGACAACTCCAAATCAAAGATAATATCTCTTACCACCGGTACAGCAAAGCTTCAAAGCGAAACTGTGAAACTCGTCCATATACTCGATTTGAAGTCGTACGAAGAAACATTACAGGAATTAGAGCAGAAAGTAATACATGATGTAAACAACCACCACCCTATGTACCCATTCCTAATTCACAAAATATCCCAGATCCAACTCCTACCCAATAGGTTAAAACCAAGAACAAAATCTCGAAGATCGCTAAATTTTCTAGGTAGCGCATGGAAGCGGATAACTGGAAGTCCAGACCATGACGACTATATTATTTTTAAATATAAAATTAATGACAAACTTAAAAATGAAAATAATCAAGTTGCTATCAATAAATTAATAATCGACAAATTAAACGAAATAACAAATGTAACAAATAATATTGTAAAAACTTTCCAATCAGATGAAGAAATAAAAAACAAAATAATAACGAATATTAAATACAAATTAGACATTGTAAAATACGAAGTAGTAAATGTAGAGTACTCATTGCAATGGGCAAAACTCGGAATTATAAACTCCTTTACACTATCCAATAGCGAAATAGATAGAATAAAATAACTTTTTGTAAGAAATAACGTACCATATTTAAATTTAGATGAAGCAATTGAATTTGCAGATATAAAAATTGCTGCAAGCAATCAAACATTATTATAAATTATAAGCATTCCGAATACAGAAAAATATCTTTGTAAAACCACATTAATAAAACCAGTAAAAAGGGAAAAAATTGTAACTAAGTTACCTTACGAAGAATTGCTTTTGTGTGAAGATAACATTTTTGGATAAAAAGAAAAATGTAAATTTAGTAATAAGTTAAAAATATGTAACAGAGAGCAAATTATAAATTTAAGTGAAACGGGATGTATACCTTACTTACTCAGGAGCCGACAACCCAACTGCACGGAAACTAATAATCAGCAAATCCCAACCACAGAAGAAATCCTTCCTGGAACACTAGAATTAAATCAGTTCAACGGAACAATTTCAATAAACAACGACAAGATGGATCTAGATGGAACATTCATTATTCAATACTGCAACACTACGTCCATTGTTAACAGCCAATCGTACACATCCAAATAAATCTCGTATGCAAAGCCAATTCCACCTATCGTCCAATCCGACTCCATCCTAGGGAGTTATGAGGAGCTCCTAACACTCCATTCTGTGAAGCAACTCCATGTGAATAACACCAAACACATAGAACTCATCAAAGAACAGTATGACAGAAGTTCCTTAATTAATTCATACTTAGCTTCCTGGTAATAATCATATTTGCAAAGTACTACAAACGCAACACCATAAGCGTTACATGGCCAGTCGAATCAAAAGATGCTCCAAAGAAGACCACAAGTATCCCTGAGCACATCGTCGTAATAAATCCATCTCCAATAGAAACAGCCAGGATCAGTCAGATCCCCTTTTTATCAAAATCGGCAATTTTCCACAGTCGCCGCGGATGAACTCGAAACGGATCATACTAGATAGGGTAAAAAGTAACCTCCTGTGGAAAGAAAAAAAAATTTTTTTAAATTTTTTTTTATTTTATTCAATATAGTCTTCTTTTAGTTTCATACGCTGCTTTGAAATATATATTTCCAATGAGATACTTGAATCGGTTCTGAAACATACGAATGTAAAGATATGTCTTTCAAGACCACAGCCACCAGACGGTGAACCGCTAAATGTTCTCTATAAAGAAACAACTGCATATGAGATGAAACCAGTTTTTGGGCTTTTATTTTTAGCAGCATTGTATCGTTCTGGGAGACAAAACCTCAATGACCTCTGGGCTTCAGATGGTACTGGAATCGAAATATTTCGATGCACGATATCTAAAAATCGATTCTCGTACCTGCTAAATAATTTAAGATTTGATGACGCTACGACTAGAGGAGACCGAATAAAAACTGATCATTTAGCACCAATCCGAGACATATTTGAAACCTTTGTTCAGCTTTGCCAAAATGCGTATACACCATCCGAATACCTAGCACTTGATGAAGAATTGGTTGCCTTTCGGGGGAGGTGCGGATTTCGGCAGTATATCCCATCGAAACCCGCAAAGTATGGAATCAAAATATATTTCTTAGTCGACGCTAAAACATTTTACACCGTACATTTACAAATTTACTGCGGCAAACAGCCAGACAACAGTCCGTTTGCGTTGAGCAATAAGCCATTTGACTTAGTCAATCGTATGGTAATCTGCGTTTCCGGCTCGTCAAGAAATATTACTATGGACGATTTCTTTATCAGTCGTGAAACTGCTGAAAACTTGTTGCAAACACATAAATTAACGATAGTTGGTACTTTGAGAGCTAATAAAGCTTACATTCCATTATGTTTTAAACAATCTCGAGAGGAATATGCATCACAGTTTGGCTTTCAAAAATATATCACTTTCGTTTCTTATGTTCCAAAGCCTCGAAAGTACGTTTATATGATGTCTTCCCTTCATCATGATAAAGAAATCGACCATGAAACTGGAATCAAGCAGAAGCCATCTATGATTACATTCTATAACGAAACCAAAAGTGGAGTAGATGTGGTCGATAAACTTGCCAGAACATACGACGTTTCTCGCAACAGCAAACGCTGTTTTTATTTGTTTATTTTATTCAATATAGTCCAGCGACTTTCCAACTTCTTGAACCCGTCCGAAAAGTAATTTTGCGGAAGGTTTGCAAAATGAGCTGAATTTTTTTTTTTGATGAGCCATCTTTTGAGGTTTGGAAAGAGATAATAGTCTAAGGGATCCAAATCAGGCGAATACGGTGGATGCGACAGCAATTGGAACCGAAAGTCATTGATTTTAGCCATAGTTGCGATGCTCTTGTGCGCCGGTGCATTGTCCTGCAAAAACAAATTTTTTTCCGCTTCATGTGAGTCCGTTTTGCAGCGATTTCGGCCTTTAATCGCTCCAATAAAGCACAGTAATACTCCCTGTTGATGGTTTTTCCTTCTTGGAGGTAGTCCACGAAGAGTATGCCATGACAATCCCATAAAGCCGACGCCATAACCTTTCCGACCCATCGAGCCTCCCTCGGCCGTTTCGGAGCACTCGTGCCGGCTTCAGTCCATTGACGGGCACTCATTATGTTCTCTGGTGTTCAGCAGTTACCAATCGACGTCGAAAGTCCGCGCGATTCCGCATCAGCAAGTCCAAACACTCTTTCGAAATGCTCTCGCGTTCGTGTTTTTGATCAGGAATGAGTATGCATTCATATGCAGAATATTGCCCAAAACGTGGCGTGTGCGCTCAGTACTAATCTTTGTGGTATCTGCTAACTCGCGCACCTTCACTTTCCGGTTGACCAACATCATTTCATGTATTTTTTTGACATTGTCCTCTGTAACCGTATCGGAGGGCCTGCCGCTGCGGACTTGATCGGTAGTGGAGTTGCAGCCACTACGAAATTCTCGAAACCAATATTTGACGGTGTAATCTGACGGAGCATTAGTCGCATAATATTTATCCAACTTTTCTTTTGTTTCCTTTGCCGTTTTGCCCCTCAAAAAATAATGTTTTATGAGAGAACGAAAATCGTTTTTGTCCATACTCAACATGATGCCAAACACGTCAACAACAATCAGCTGTCAAAACAAAACTAAAGACAGTATCGCTCTGAAATTTGGCATGTCTGCCTAAATATGAACGGACTTTAAGGCACCATAACCCTTTTTGCAGTAGCATCGCATTCTGGTGGTCAAGGAGGTTATTTTCTACTCCACCTAGTATGTTATTCACCGCAACACGAGCACGACATCAGCATGCACTTGTCTGGAAGATGACAACTTACACCGGACGAGCTATGCTGACTGCGTCTACGGATCATCCGCTCCTCAGTAATTGAAGTATAAATTAGAGTAGGTTATTTCATTTCGTGTTCTTAAAACTTAAAAGTTTGAGAAGTGAACCAATAAAGAAGCTTGTACTCATAAAAAGTTTTTTTTTTTTTTTGTTTTATATTTTTAATTAAATAAAACTTTAAGTTATGTTTCAAGTTTGAAAGCGCCACGTTGTTTGGTAGTTGTTTGGCAGCCATCAATAGTGAACGTTGTCAGTGAATTTGTGAAAATGGAGAAAGGCATCAGTCCAACCAATATAAAAGCTGAACTGGATTCTACTCTGGGTGAGTCTGCTCCTTCGTTTACAATAGTAAAATTTTGGGTTGCTGAATTTAAGCGAGGCCGTACGTGCTGCCAAGACGAGCATCGCAGTGGTCGACCAAATGAGGTTGGTTGGTTCCACAAAGCGGTACTGTATGATCGTCGACTTAAAGTGCGCGAGCTAGCAGATATTGTAGGCATTTCAAAAACTGCGGTATATCGCATATTATTCGAAAATTTGGACATGAGAAAGCTGTGTGCAAGTGTCGTGAAGATGTTTCAGTTGAGTGTTTGGCGAAGTTTTATAGCAACAAAGCAGAATTTTTGGGCCGTTTCATAACAATAGATGAAACATTGGTCCATCACTGTGGGCATTGTACTCCAATAATCTGGGGACACATTAAACAACACCTCGGTTGTTCTACCCGTTCGTTATAGATCTACCACAATGTGAATAGTGATCTGTCTTCCATGGTCTTCATTGACTTCGAGAACAAATTCGACCGCGTGGACCGGAATTTTTTCTGCAATGACTTGTACTGGAGAGGTATTCCCGAAAAGTTCATATACTCAATTTATTTTCACATAAAAACTTTGACTTGCAGCAAGGTCTAATGGAATAACCTGAAAAGAGTTCAAACACGTTGTAACAACCCGGACATTTATGATCTCTTTATCTCGAAAAGAACAAACGCTGTTCTTAAGAAACTGGTGAAAGTCTTAGGTATCTACAAAATATGCTCATGCGAATCTGTTAATGTACTTGGGGTCACTATGATTTACTAATTTTTCCACATCCTTTGTGACATATTTAGGTGAGTATACATTCAAATAGATTTAAGTAGTTTTGAATCCATAGATACTAATTAGCACAACCAAGCCTGGTTCTTGCTCTTTATACCCGCTTTGGTAAAACAAATTCAGAATCCAGTCAAAATTTAGTGTTTATCAAAGTCCAGTTGTGCGGTAGAAAATCCGATTGTGAGTTGTCATCGTCAACATTTTACCTGGTTATGTTTCTTATGTCACCACATACAACTCCATGTCACTCTATTATTTCCAAGACCTTTTGTCACATTTCCAATTCAAATTTTCGCTTTATAACACCAAAGTCGTACCATCTAACCTCAACCCACCGTGAAGAACCAACTTGAATTCGCGTAAATTTTATTCCAAACAGGTAGTCACTCGAAAAATGGGTCACCGAACAACAATCAGGTGAGCAAGCTTTATTCGAGATGGAAGAAGCGAAAATAATTCATCTCTCTTCTCAACCATCATCGAGGACGAAGGGTGATGCGAAAAAATTCTCATCATGCATTCGAGTTCATTTTTCTGACCCAGTCCACACATCATTTCACATTCTTCATTCCAAACATACACACCCATAAAAATAGGAGTAGAGAACAACGACAGACTCATACGTACAGCTGCATGCAACATTAATTTTTAAGCTTACACAGGACTTGGCATATACATATATGGTAGAACACCCCCTAAGCAATCTTCCAGAGTAGGTCTCCCTTGAGTAGCCGATTAAAAATGAGCTACAGCTTGTTGTGACAGCTGTCGCAGTTGTTGTTAGTGGTAGATGTAATGGTGGTATCCCGGACTCCTTCCATAACTATCATCTCATCATCTGCATCATCATCACGCACCAAATACCATCATACCAATTCTAGTTGGATGTTTCTTTGGTATTTTAACTTGCTCCAAGTAATCCCATCAAAGGGCTGTCTTCAAATATTAAAGCAAAAGTCCTTTGCCACCTTTCATGTGAGCATACACCACAAAGTTGTACGGGTGTGTAGGTAATATCTCCCCCCCCCCCCCTCCCCGACCATCAAATCACTAGGAGCATTAATAACGACCACAGACAAGCATAGGACATTGGAGTACCGTAAAAACCGCAGGACGCAAGCATCTGAAAATGGCGATAGCCACTAGCTAAGGCAACACCATCTCTGGAAATGAAAATAAGTGAAATACTTTGCTCCGAGACTTAAACGGTGAGCAACAGCAAAAAAAAAAAAAAAAAAAAAAAAAAAAAAAAAAAAAAAAAAAAAAAAAAAAAATAACAAAACAAGGGCGACACTTAAATGTAGGTGTCCTGGTGGCCGGTGTTGGTTCTAGCCCTAGTCGTGACGCTTAATTATTCTGATCACGTTCACCCTGTAGATGGCATGAATGACGATGATACGCGTTCACATAACCCAAACCCAATGCCAGCCCACTCACCACAACGAAAACTGCAAGAAGCATTTAAGATTAACTGACTCTCGTCCTGTGACAAGGAGGAGGGTAGTTCCCAGTTCTTTACTGACCTGGTGATGACTATAACGATGACGATGATGACGATCAACCGGCAGTGTGAAAGACTTGTGAAGCGAGTTATAGTGCTGCAGGGTGAGTGCATTAAAGTGTGAACCTGGTAAGGAGGAAAGATTCTGTATGTGAGGTGGATTAGATGGCTTTCATTTCAGACGATGGCAATTGGTGATAAAGTCTTAAATGGTTTGTCGGATCTAAGGGATGGAATCATTTTCATTGGATTTTTATACACCTTCATCGTGATGAGATGTGATCAGAGTTTAGTAAACGATTTCGTATGTGATAGTGTCATTGAGTTGGGAAGGAAATTGTAGTAAATAAATGAAGAAGGCTATACATAGTTTGGTGAGCTTTAAGAAATGGCAAAAAATTCTGAATTGTTTTGCAATTCAGTCACAGACACACTGTAAATCATTCAACTCAACAAACGCTGGTGCCCAACACAAGATCGTTGTCATTCATTCAAGGCAATGATGACAAATAGTGGTGCAGAAAGCTCTGTAAGCTTCGAAGATTTCCCTTTAGGAAGTTAAAGTCAAGTTTTCTTGCTTCATAATTTAATAAGCTCACTTGTAGTCTGTTACGGAATACTCGTAATAAGTGTGTGAAAAGATTAGGTGTCATTAGCTTAACTTGTTGTAGAAATATTTTTGCTGTGCTAATCTAAAACTTTGACCATTAGGCTCGGTAGATAATTAATCGAAAAATGGATTCGTATCTGGTAAGAGCTAGAAAGTCTAAATAGATACCCATGTGACCAAAGACCAAGGTCAAAGTAACATCTCTCTTCGTAGATGGAAATGCTATTCCCTAGTCCTCTCCGTGAGGCTTTCAATAGTGGATCAAGCGTTTAATAAGGACACAAATAACAATTTGACCTCTACCAGTTAAATATTACACTGTCCTCTACGTGAAGGAAGGTTTGGGAACCTTTTACTAAAGGTATAGTAGGGTACGTCAAACCCTGCAGTACGCCATTTGCGTCTGCAGACCAAAGTGGGGGCACTTTCCTTCATCAGGACGGTAGCGATATATTCCCATATACCGATTAACAGGGCTACATCCACGGCTCCAATCATTTGGAGAACTTCGTGCACACTTAGTGGTACTCCGGCGTTGTCAGAGACCATGTAGAATAGGTCAACGGCGGTACTCATTATCGACACGGAATGGAATAAATGGAATTCAACCGGATAAAAGACGAATGAAAGGTTACAAAATCGACTATGGTACAAAGAAGAGATAGGCACTGAGAGATGTCAACCTGACGATACCCAGTGTTACAACTGGATACCTGTAAGCGGTAACCATCGGGTATTTGTCGATGTCTATCCGGACTCACTTTGTCTAACTTATAAGCGCTAACAAAAGTAGCAGCACTATAAACGGGACAGAGGATTAATTCCCCAGGTGGAATCAACGATGAGTTTATATCATACCGGAATAAAACAAATGTGACCATATCAGAGCTACTCTGACATATTTTAAGGTCGGTTTGGTAAGAATTTCCGAAACTAAGTCAGACTTTTGGAAAAGATATAGCGGATAAGCCCTTAATGAACCAATGGCAGCGCTCACTTCCCCGAACAGGTTACTGGCTTCAATCTAACTGGCCCCTTGTCCTATGGGTATATATAATGAAACTGACCCTCCAGCTTGGGGTTGTGCCCCAGGGTAACAACCCGACCATGGAAAAAACAAACTAAGTTACAAAGCAATAACAGGGCCCGGATACGGACGGGGACTACTGCAAACGAACGCCAACGAATTTCCGATCTGGACGTGGAATGTAAAGTTCCTTAATATGCCACGTGTAGCCGAACAACTAGCGGAAGCTCTGGATTGCTGCAAAGCACATCTGCTACGGCCATCCAAGAAATGGGATGATAAACTGCGACATCTACTAAGGCGATTGTTATCGACGAATGCGGATTCGCTGTTAGAGGCAGACTTCGGTAAGATTTTCCGGCATATTAACAAGCGCCTCGTAACAATCCGTCCGATGGCTAAATTTGCCAATATTAGCCTTATATGCGCGCACACACCCACGGAGAAAAAATAAAGACACCACAGATGGCCTCTACGAGCTCTTGAACAAGACTTACAAGACCACTTCTTAAGCTTCTTCATCAATCCTACTCTTTGGGACTCTTTCCGAACAGATGGAAAACAGCATTTTTCCAGCACGTCCCTAAAAAAGGCGAATCTTCTTCTCTCTCCCCCTACAGACCCATTGCACTTACGTCCCTTCTTTTCAAGGTCATGGAAACGCTGATAAACCGTCAGCTCATGAAATATTTCGAAACACGAAAACTTCTCAATGACCGGCAATATGGTTTTCGTAGAAACAGGTCCACTGGTGATTTGATGGTATGTCTCATGGAGCCAAAGCATACATTAATCGGGGGAAAGCAAGATGGTTGTACTTGATATTTCTAAAGCATTTGACAGAATTTGGCATTAGGCTCTTTTGTCGAAAATAGGTGCTTTTGGAATCGCTGAATCTCTTCTTGAATGGACTAGAAATTACCTTTCGGAACGTTCAATTCAAGTTGTCTTGGACGGTTTCAAGCCTGATATTCACAAAATAAAAAATGCTGGTGTGCCCCAGGGCTCCGATCTATCTCTGACACTGTTTTTAATTTTCATTAATGATCTCTTGTCTGCTACTTCTAATCCAAAATTTCCTTTGCTGATGACAGTATTCTCTGCTTTTCACGCCGGTGGCCTTCGGTTGTAGAACGGGAATGGCAGCGTACGTTAAGGTCATTAAATTCCGATATTAACAGCATAACCAATTGGGGAACTATCAACCGAGTGTAATGCTTCCAAAACTCAATGCTGCCTGCTGTCATTAAAGCGAAATTCAAATACCCAGCCACTATCCATAAATGGCACTTACATCATCGAAACCGATAAACTTTCAATTCTCGGTATGTATGTCAGTGACAACTTACGTTGGAATGACCATATATTCGATGTCGCTAAAAACGCTGCGAAATGTCTCTGGTCTGGCCACAATATATAAGGCATTCATCCGCCCAAAATTGGAGTACAATGCCCATATCTAACATCTCTGCACCTTCTAGATAGGATTCAAAACCGTGCGATTAAACTCATTGGTGATATTAATATGAGTCAATCAGTTGACACCCTCGAACACCGACATAACGTTTCCTGTCTCACTTTGTTTTATCGCTATTTCCACCACCAGTGCTCCATTGAAATCGCCAGTAGCATTCCGCCCATTCAACCATAACACCCGTCTCGCTATCAATGCTCATCAGCATACGCTCAAGCCCACTTTCAGACGTACTGCAAAATATTCTTTCCTAAGCCGTACAATTCGATTATGAATTGCCCTGACGACCTCCGTGTTTCCTGGTCGTTATAATTTACAAACATTTAAAAACAATGTACATCGGTACCTGTCTTTTCTTCCTCCCTAAATTTCCTTCGCCCGTGCGGCGTACGATCTTTTTAAGGGTACAAAAATCCCTTGAGGGCGCGCTGATTATATAAAAAAAAGTGCCCTACTTATGACATTGAAATTGTCTTCGGTGATTTTAATGCAAAACTAAGAAGACTATTTGGTAGTACTCTCGGAAGGTATAACCTACCTACGAGGATAATCTACCTTGCGGGGGGGGCGAAATATTGTCGTAGCTAGTACGCGGTTCCATATTTTGTTATTCACAAGCGGACTTGTAGAAATGCCTGATAAGCAACCATAAATCAAATTGACCATATTGCGATCGACGCAAGGCATTCCTCCAGTATTAAAGAAGTCCGAACCTTCCGAGGGATTTCCATCGACTCAAACCATTACCTTCTTGTAGCCAAGGTACGGTTGCGGATATCCTGAACATCGCAAAGGTAAGCTAATACTATGTGAAAGTTCGACATCGGACGGCTACGGCGATCTTCAAACTCTTTTCTAATAATCTCTTAAAAGGTCCTATGGCGCCAGCATCAAGTATCGAAGACCAGTGGAAACATTACCAAAGAGCAACGACACCACCTCTGATGTGCTGGGATTCACTCGGCCAGGACAACGAAATCTCTTATTTGACGACGAGTGCCTATTAGCACTTACAGCCAAGCAAAAGGCATACAAAACAGCGCTGCATAAAACGACAAGAGCTGCTTACGAGGTTTACGAACAAAAGAAAAGAGACGAAGGAGCATGAAAGAGCATGAGAGGCGCCTGGAGATATTCTACCACGGAAATGAGATTCCGTCTTCCCGACCTTAAGTCCAACAAATTCGCTGGGCAGATGGAATAACTGTCGAGCTATTTAAAGCGGCAGGCAACTCAACTGTAAAATAAGATCGGACGAAAGTACCCTTGATGAATGTAACCGCAGCATTGTTTGTTAGGTCCTCAAGAAAGGAGACTCTCTGTACTGTGACAACTACAGAGGCATCAGTCTTCTTAACACATCCTACAATATTCTATCTGCCGTATAGTGTGAATGCCTTAAGCTGATCATCAACAACCTGATTAGGTTGTTCATCGACTTTAGGGCCGTGTATCATCACATTGCGATCGACACCAGAGACACCAGCAGAATTCTGGATGTCCTAACTTTCCGAGACTTAACAGCCTAAGTACGAATGTAAATATCACATGCACAACAGAGCCAATTAAGACCACCAAAATCCGACGATGAAAAGCTGCAGTCGTAAGTGACCGCTAGAATGTTGCCGATCGCTTTTCCTCAGACCTCGCTCATAACTCTAACCCTAGTGCACAATCACAGCTTCTGATGTGAATGGTTTCAAAGCGCCACTATAAGGAAATCTCTGTTTGACGACGAATTTAGGCAGGTACATGCACCCAAATAAGAAGAAAATCTATCTGCGCTGCATCGAAAGACTCTACGAGCTTGAATGAAAGGAGAATCTTTTTGGAAAGAAAAAGAAAAAATGGAAATGGAAATGGAATGACGTTTTAAAGTTTTATTAGAAAATACAGCGAACATACCAGAACTACAAATTCAGAAAGGAAGCCTGTGAAAATGAACATGGACACCTAGCAGTCGGTGCTAAAAATATGGAAAAGATTTATTTGCAGACTGTAGAACGGGGATGATACTTAAAATAACCTTGTCAGGCAGAATGAGCTATATATCCTGGGTGAAGGCAACAGAGAATTCTCCTTTACCTAGTCTTATAAGACTGCTGACAGACGGACTACTTAGCCTCTAGAGTTTACCTTATTGGGAACATGCACCATCTCATTTGTATGATATTTTTAGAGGAAAACAATCTCGAAGCATGGAAACATAGAACCTTTCGAGGGCACCAATTATAGAACAATGAGTTTCCTAAACGAAGCCTTCACGTTTTTTCCTGTCGTATTACGTGGGCGTCTCCAGCCATTCAGTAACCACATGATTGCTTCATGTTGTAGTAATGCGGTTTCAGGCCAGAAAGTCAAGCACCGATTAAATATCACATTAAGACAGATCTTTTAGAAGGAGCGGAAATTTTATATCGACATACCGCATGTATTTGTTGAATTCAAAGCCGCATATGACAGCGTACATAGAGATGAACTATACAACGCCATATCCTGTTTTGACATTCGTCACAAAGTGCAGAATGACTAATTTCAAGAAAGGTTTTGCAAAAAGCGACGTACTGTCGTGTGATTTTTTTAACCCAGCCCAATAAAGAATCACAAAATTTACCGGCCAGCGAAAGATTAACAGACATAGATAACAATCTTTCATTTTGAATTAAAATTTGAGTTTGGAAGCGGAAGGCATCAAATACACTTGCAAGTGACACGGAAAATCACTCCTGCCAATCACTGTTTTTTTTTTTTTTTTTTTTTGGACTCAGGGGACAATTGAGTAGCAACGCCTTTTTTCGTCAAGCCAAACTGGCTTAATACAAGAACCTAATCATCTCGGTCGTACTCTATGCTACTGAACCCGGAAGAAAAGGCACTTGGCTGTTTTTGAGACTGGTAATGGTGGAAAAGACTCAACAGTTCAGTGTCATTGGTGGACAATACACCTTCAGATGCAGTTTCGCCGAGTCTAATCGCAACGGATGGCGCACCAGAGGACGACTGGATTTAAAGTGTCGCACGCAACTACTAAAAAATGAGAGGCAGGTGGTACGAGATCGTGCTAACACGTGAGGGTTGTTGGTTGAGGCTACGACTCACCCGAGACTGTATCGCCACCTGAGTATGTAAGTTAGTCTATCCGTTGGGTTTCTTCCTCAAATAGCTATTTGAAGCCTGAACGATAACTCGCTACAAGTAAGTTGTCAAGAGGTCAAGAAACATTCTAACGGACTTCTGTAAGCGGACTTGGTTTAATTATTGCCTGATCGTATCTAGCCAGTTATCGGAGTTGGCGCCACCTCATTACGATCTTGAGAGGATGTTTGAAAAGATTGTGATGACATCAAAGTCACAATTGTGAACGATAACTATAAAATCGGGACATGACTCTTACCAGAAATAGAGACGGAAAAAAGCACCGAACTCTGAAACGAAATATTGTAGAAAATAATGCGTACTACAACACATGGCACCAAATGCAAGATCATCAGCAAAATGGCTTGGTTTCATGTAAGGGAAATGGTAGTCAAGCCACATATCGCATACAAAGATCAGAATCTTTGTAGCAAATCTAACAGCCGAACAGAAACTTGCTTTACGTAAGGTGACTTACGCCACAGAGAGCAATAATCTTAATTCTGACGAACTTTTCGAACATTAGGTTTGTAGCTTGTGATAACATGGCGTCAATCGAGTGGTAGTTAAGAAGATTTAATCTGTTTTAATTCGTATAAAAGTAGATTATACTGTAGATAATACCAAAAATAGTATCTTTTACTGAATCAGTCGGTTATCATTTTCGTGATCAAATACAAAAATTATTCACTCCCAAATGCCCATATACGAAAGTCGATAAAACATTTCTTGCTCTCTTGATTAACTGAAAGATAACTTTAAGTAGACTACTTTAGTAGATGAATCAGATGTGACGTCTATAGTCAATAAATTACGTATGGAATACATATTGGATTTTGACCTACTTTATCTAGAGGTTGTCGTTCCAGGGAGGAGGTGGTGCTGTGAAGAGATCAAGACCCAAAGATAATAAGAGAACAACTGTTGAGAAAAAGCATAAATGTGCTTCAGATACTCATAGATCTTGCTTTCTTTTCCTAACAAAAACAACTATGACCACCAAAGATCTGGTGACTTAAAACTTGTGATCTGAAGACTAACAACAAGATGAAGAACGAGACCCTACAATGTTTATTACAGAGATGAGTTATAAACGTAGATGAAAGCAAAAAGGATTAGGCACATGCATAAACATCTCGGGCTTATACTGATTAAACAAGTAACCACTGACTGCCCAAAAAATGGAACTCCTCGTGGTGGCTTTTGTAAACTTCATGTGCCAACCCTTATATATGCAGTCTAATATTGCAAACACAAACCAGGGCTCATCTTTGGATAAAGAAACACTGAAAGAACTACCAATCTGAGATCTTGACCTGCATCTAGGTCTTGAGTTGGTGACCATATTTTAAACTACTTTCATATATTCGAAGACAGGATGAGAATAAGGTTTCAGAACTAGCTGTCCGAGTTAGAAAAGTAGAGAGATTGAGAGAAATGGGTCAACGGTACCGCACATAACTTACTACGGTGCTCCTGACACTGGAGTCTAGCCCTCAAAGTTAGGTTATATTCATCAAGTTAACTCATCGGCAGGGCAAAAATATCGAGAATCTAAATACTCACATGTAGCCGAGAACCCCTCGAGTGCTATAAAATAAATCTAAACGTCATTTAAAGAAAGTTTAAAAACTTGTTACAGAAAAAACAAGAAACACCTCTACCTAAGCATTGAACTTGTCGAGTTGTAGAGTTGAGTTGACGAGGATCACTTTGGCTGAGGGACCAGTATCTACCCCCAGATTAGCTAGCTTTATCTGTATACAGCGAATTTCTGTACAGATTGAACATTCTTTCTCCGCTGCTCGTGGACTTATTTATGAATAAAATCTGAGGTTGGTACTCCTTTAATACCGAGCGGTAGAACGGTGGCTGCACCGACTACCAATTAGGCACCTACATTGCCGAGCGGAGGTAAAACTGTGGTCGGTCATGGCGTACCATCCTCTAAAGGCAAACACAACGGGCCTAAAACCAGATATTCAGGGAATGATAAGACTGTGGCAAGCCATGTTCTTCCAACCCTAGCAATAGGATGTTTGTGGCAGGCTGAAAGTCAAGAAATTCACTCTGGCTCTCAATCAGCTTTGGCTGGTTCCTGCCCTCTGATTCAACCTAGAGGCAAGAAAAACCCGGACGAGTGGACATCAGCTATGGGACCGCTTAGAAACATTTTCACAAAAAAAGTGACTGACTGGCACTCATACAAAGAATCTCTCAAAATATACAAAAAAGAACTGAGGAAGATAAAGCCACAATCCTGGAGATCATTTTGTGACAAAATCACAGGAACCTCTGAGGCATGGCGGCTAAAAAAATTCCTCTATAAAGTTCCAATGATGTCTAGTAATTTGAAAAAAAAAAAAACGATGGCTCTTGGACAACCTCAAGTGATGAATCTTTCAATCTGCTACTGGACACCGATTTTCCAGATAGCTCCCTATTTTCGGCCATTAGTAACCCAAACACAACTGCTGCAACCGAGACCAAAATGCATGGTCTGATTACAGAAACAAGCTGCTTTAGACCATACAAGTCTGCGGGTCTGAACGGTATTATACCGGCCGAACTTCAAAAGTCCTCAGATATTATCTTGCCCATGCTAGAGAATATCATGACGAGCGGCGTGGAACTGATCCACATTCCACTGTCATAGAGAGAAGACAATGTAGTTTTCATTTCCAAAGTCAGAAAATGCTCTCTTGTCCCAAAGGACCTCAGATCTATAAGTTTTCTTTCGTTCTGAAAACTCTAAAACTCCATACGAGCTTAAATTGATCTACGACTTTCGTCAACGGCTCGACATGCCTGCTGTAAAGAAAAGTGTGGAAATGGGTTTGCATTCACTGACTAGCCACATCGGATGATCCCTACAATAAAGTACACAAAGGCCGGTTTTCTGGACACAGAGGGCACGTTTAACAACGTCAACATATCCGCAATCACGGCTGCGCTGTCAAATCTGCAGGAAGACGACTCACTTTGGGAGTTGATCAGTCTTATGCTAAATATCAGGATAATCAGTTCCGAGCTGGTTGGAGCTTCTGTTAAAAAATGTGTCAGGAGAGGTATGCCGCAAGGCGGTGTCCTTTCTCTCCTTCTTTATAACTTAGTGGTAAATGAACTGCTGATATAGCTGGAAACGAGTGGATGCAGATGGCATTGCTAAACCCGTCTCAGGTAAGCATATTAATACCATCCAAGATGTCCTTCAGCTATATCTTAACAGATTAATCAGTTGAGCGGATCGCTGTGGATTAGGATTTCAAAACTGCCCTTGACTGAGAAGTTCAACCTTCACCTTTGTTGGGTCCCGGGGTACAGAGATTTTTAAGTGATTTGTAGGTATGACGAACTCGCCAAAATTACAACCACTCTACGTATTCTACCGGAAAAGGGTAGATGCTGGATGCTAATAAAAGAACAGATCTTAGGTGGACTGTTGGACTAACATGTCTAGCGATCAAACAGATTTGGCCAAACCTGGATCGGAATCGCTCTAAAAATCTGGAACTTATGAACAGGAAACATCTCATCCCCAACATAGGTGTCATTACTGGACACAGCCTTATAGGCAAGCATGCAAGATTTTGTAGAAGAAGGAGGAATAGGAGACAATCCTTTACCTACTCTGTACATGTCTAGCTCTCTCCCAGAGAAGAAAACTCCACTTAGGAGCTTTCTTCTACAATAATTTAAACGATCTAAAGAATATAGACATTAACAGACTTCTACGCATCATCATAAGCTCCAATTGGTTCCAAGAGTAGGAGGATCACAGATCCACGTGACATCGTAATGGATCAATACGGGGTTAGTCTTTTTTTTAACAGCCGCTTTTGTCTTACTTTACCTAAAGAAAAGCAAGCAGCGGTTTCTTAGATTCGGATTTCTTATTGGTAACTGACCTAGGCAAGAAAGCTTGAGTTTCAGACGTGTGAATGAGAGACTCAGAAAAATCTGTCACCAACACGGGGGCACCAACGGAGGAGGAAGACGATGGCACCATTGTTTAAATGAATTCATTGACACGACATATGCTCAGTATCGTTGACATGATGTTAACAACGTCCCGTAAGACTGTAACGCAAAGTCAGGAAAATAAGAAACCTTTGGTACAGTAAGTTTGGGACATCAGTCGATTAATACAGCCTGTTAGATAGAACCTCTGACAACGTATTATCAACTTATCGATAGGCTTATCGGCTTTCTTTTGGGAGGAAAAACCACCAAGCTGGTGGTTCCCACATCGCGACCATTGTAAGCAGACCTGGCGGTCTCCTAATCATCAACAAAATTGATTGCATTGCGATCGACATACGAGTAGCACATGACAACAATATTTTGGATGTCTGAACATTCTGAGGGGCCAACAACAGACGAATACCATGTTATGGCCAAGGTACTAATGTACTAATGCAGATATATCTAATGCCACTCAGAAAAGGAGAAAGTTTGATGTCGGAAAGCTCCATTCGTAAGAAACTGCCAGGGCCTTTGAAGATCAAGTATACTAGGTTGATGCCTTGCGTCTTGCCCCGTAACCCAATGACAAATCAGCAAAAATTCTATCAGAGGCATTAGTTTTGTTAACGACTAATAAAGAATCTGATCTGCTACGCTGTGCGATTGTTAGAAACGATGCTGCTGGGGATGAGGTTTTAGGGCTTACACCTCATAAGGCTCTTGAAAATCGGTGCAAGATTAAAGAGCCCATATATGGCGGAGAAGCATGAAGATATTCTTGAAAGGTTTCGGGGGAGTATATAGAATGG
Source organism: Volucella inanis (assembly GCA_907269105.1). Classification (NCBI taxonomy): domain Eukaryota; kingdom Metazoa; phylum Arthropoda; class Insecta; order Diptera; family Syrphidae; genus Volucella; species Volucella inanis. The sequence continues at coordinate 43,481,949 of OU026153.1, forward strand.
ATATATACCAGCTGGTGGCAACATCTACCTACCAGAAAGGAGCGCATTTTTGTCATAGAGCACAGTAGAGGGTGGCCTCTACATTTACATATCTTTTAGTAGTTTGGAGGTAGTTTGTCAAAGACTTCGCTAACTGGAAACGTCTACTGGTTGAGATTCCAGTCTATACAACACTACAAGCTCACTTAATTATGTAAGTAAGCAGAGAAAAGCAGAGAAAAGCTGACAACAGCTAAACTGGGGTGCTAAGTCGAGTCAGCTAAATAGCCATCGAGGTATTGCGAGAAGTTGGTTGGTCAATGCCCTTGTGTAAAGCCTAATTAAGTGATTTTCGGGCTTTAAAAGAACTTCAGGTAGTATTACGACTTTAACTGGCTAATGTTGAACATGGACCTCTGAAGAAAAGTACATAAAGTATGAGAATGAGGTCATAGGTCCATTGACCACCTATACAATGAATAGCTTTGAGTTACAGAGAAACACTGCTACCTACTTACTGACTTGAACCAATTGGTGCAGCACTCCATCAATATTTCTTGGAACAAATTTCCTGTTGAAAACTCTAAAAAAAAAAAAATCACTTGACAGTGGGGAATTAATTTGCCTCGTTGTAATCTTTTAATTGAATAATAACTGCCAGTAAATTATATTGCTTCCTTTGTGATTCGCATACAATAATTTCCAGATGAGAGATAAGAATTATTTGAATCATAATTTATTTCATGTGACTCTCCTGATAGCGCCATTTTCTTTTTCAGTTTCTTCCACCTTGAACTTGAGCAAAATTGGAGTCGAATTTAGGGATTCACATGCAAAAAGTTATCAGTAAAGCGAAGCAATTGATGTCTTTCGTGAAGATAGAGGCATAATATGACAGTCTCTCCATTGACGCATGGATATGAGTATGTTCTTAAAGATAACGATGTACGAAGAAAAAATGGATGAGCTAAATATAATAAACCGTATGTGACTGACATGTTTGTCATTAAATGACTTTTAAAGTCATCAGGTTCAGTAAGTTCAAAAGTAATTTTCGGTTAAAGGAGACTGGCGGTGTGCCCAGTACCGGCACGAAAGGACTTATATGCCGAAATATTTAGCAAGTGTCATCAAGAAGTAGTTTTTTCTGACCCTTGGAAGTCCCAATGGCCATTTTTTTATCAAAAGTTAAAAGCACTCACAAACGGCAATTCGCCTTAAAGTCCTGTAGAGAAGCTTAAGCGGATCATTTATAAGGGACTTTTGCCAGCAATTGAAACAGCAGGAAGTCTTTCGGAACACCCATACGGTTATCGTTAGTCAAGCTCAGCAGTGAATGCGGTAATAACAAGAAATCGATTCATTATATAGGAGAGGAGTTGGAAAAAGCTAACTGGAACTGTCTTTATCGGATTGAAATACTGAAATATCGCTTTAAGATAATAACCAGCTATTTTTTCGATTAGGATCATCCTTTACTCGTATATCTCTGAAGATGGAGCTTAAACTCAGAAAGTTACTGGCGGTGTGCCACAAGGTTCGGTCTTAGGCCCTCTACTATAAAACATTATGTACGATGAAGCTTTACGTCTACTGATTCCATGCGAAACGTTGATAACCGGATTTGCTGATTATATTATAAGGTCAGCTCTTCAGCTAAGGCTGATGAATATTACTGGACCTCCAAAAAAAAAAAAGACTACTTCTTGAAAGAGCTTCGTGTTTTATATTAATTTGCTCTGAGAGACTATGTCCAAGTGCAGCCAAGATTAAGTCTTTCGTGCGAGAAGTAATCTGTATACCAACCTAACACACTAAATGTTGCCATTCAAACTATCTTGTATGATGCTATACGAGTACTCGACGTATCTCCACACCGCTTTTTTTCCACATACCAATTAAGTAAATTGTAGAACTCAAAAGCGAGTCAATCAATCGGCAGGGTAAGCGCCGAAAATACGAAAAAACTTGTGGTATTGCAACTTGCCAAAAGCAATGAAATATGGTATATCCTTAAAAGATATAAGCATATCGTCTTACTCCAGTTATCGCTGCATGGATTAACCGGAATCATGGCGAAACAAACTTCTGTTTGGCTTAGTTTTTGACGGGACATGACATGGCTTATTCAGAGAATATTTGATTAAAAGTGAAAGTGAAAACATTGCAAACTGTTCACATTGTAAAACGGTCTCGGAAAAAGCGGAATATGAGGGTTTCCTTACGGGAACAATTTGAAGAGCATCCTACTGCTTTCACAATGAGAAATACTGGATTCTTTTTAGCGATATACAAATGTATGTACTCACCGACTAAGACGGTTAGAGCGTCAACTTTAAGTGAACAGGTAAAGTTAACAAATCGTATAGAGTAAGGTAGGTTTTTAAGACGACCTCAGAGAATTAATGCCTTATGACGGTGCAACGGTAAGCAAAAATCGGTCTGTTCATATGGGGGTGATTTCTTCCAGTAAGAATCAGGCACTATCAATGGTCGTCGGCCCTGTGATGCCTCAAAGAGGGTTTTCACCTACCGGCGTAATAAAAAAACTAAATGTGTAAATATGTAGTGTCCTCTTTACCTAATTTATATTATTTTCTTAATTACGCTACAGTCCGGTGTAGATCTAGGCCTCAACCAACAAGCGTCTCTAGCTGGTTCAATCTTTAGCTAGCTGCCTTTTGTTTGTTTTACTCTCTAAGTTGTCTAAGGTCCCCTTCCACTTACGTGAGCCAAAATAGTCGCGATATTCCTCTACTTCCCATTATGTCAATATAATCAGATGGATTTTTGAAAGATTGTGCCTCTACTGTTGGCGCGTGAGCTTTGCACTAATCTTTCAAGAATGATGCTAAAGAAATCGCATGACAGCGCATCACCTTTTCTAAATCCTTTTCTGACATCAAAGGTCACAGTGAGTTCTTTATCGAACTTGATGGAGCAACGTGGATTCTCCATCGTCATCCTTCACGAACGGACGAGTTTGACAGGGATGCCAAGAAGATTGACTCCTCTGTAGCTGACGCAGTTCACAAGGTCTTCTTTCTTGACGATCGGACAAATAACCATGAGATTTCATTCATCGGTCGTACTTTTTTCCGACCCTATTTTACAGATGAGTTGGCGTTTGCTCCTTACCAAGTCATCGTCTGCCGCTTTGAAGAGCTCGGCAGTCAGGCCGTTCGCTCCAGCACCTTTGTTGGAGTAAAGCTAAGATATGGCTATCATCACTTCATCCAGGTCAGATTGACCTGCATTGAAACGTTCATTATGCCCGACAGCGGTATTTAGTTTGTTTTCGCCGTCATACTATACAGTCTACAAAATTGCTCTTTCCAAACTAGCATAGACTACGACTTTACTACTATGTTGCCGGGGTTTGTATCCGCGCCATATTTTTACTTTTTCGAATGCTCATTTTTATATTCCAGAGAAGCCGGTATTCGTGTCTCATTTTCTGCCCGTAGAGCTCGTAAGTAGCTCTACACCTTCTTTGAAGCACTGCTTAGTATGCCTTTTACTTGGATGCAAGTGCATGTCGATACTCGTCGTCAAACGAGGGATATCGTTGTGGTGGCTCGATGTTGACTCCTTTGAAGGTTCGGTCTTCGATAATATTGGAGGAGTTCTTCGCGTCGATCACAATGTGGTCAATCTAGTTGATGGTTGATTGATCAGGAATTTCTAAAAGTCCCCAAATGAATAACAAAATGCGGGAACGTTGTACTAGCTATTACAATGTTTCGTCCGACCGCAAAGTCAACTAGTCTGAATCTATTATCGGTGGCAGGTGGCAGCATTAAAATCGCTGATGACAATTTTAATGTCATAGTTAGCTCACTGCTCATAGATCTTGTCCAAGATTCCGTAGAAGCTATCTTTGGTGACGTTAACTTTCTTCTCTGTGGAGGCATGCGCGCATATAAGGCTAATATTGACAAATTTAGCCATAGGATGCGCTCATTAACATGTCGGAAACTCAAGATTTCTTGCCTAAGTTTGCCTCTAACAATGAATCAGCATCCAAATGGCGGTTGCCGCCGGTGCAGTTTCTTATTCTATTCTTGTCCGAGCCATTCAATTGGATTTTTTTGTATGACGGTAACACGTCGGTTTGGTTGCACGTGGCCTATTAAATGACCTAACATTGGACGTGTAGATCTGAAGTTCGTTGTCATTATTTCTCTTGCAGGTGTTGTCAGCAATAGATCAGTCCGTATTAACCTTTATAATCCATAGCATCTCTTAGCTTCGCAACCCCCAACCAGGACTGCCAGTACCATTGTAGAGACCCTTAGGACGAAAGGTCGATTAGACCGAAGCCAGTAACTGGTTCAGTTATATCTTTTCCAAGACCCAGACTTAGTCCCGGAAATCCTTACCGGTCTATGCTTCAAATATGTATGTCGGAGTAGCCTGGATCTGGTCTGATTTGCTCTTTTCCGGGATTATACTATACCGTTGATACTATTTTGGGGAATTCTCCGCTGTTCCGTTTATAGTGCTGCTACTTTTGTCTGCTAGTCAGCACTTGGTCTTATAAGTGTGGCAGGTCGAGTTCTGATAGACATTGACTAATACCCGATGGTTACCACTTGGATGTAAAGCCAGCACAATTGATGTATAGAAACAATTACAATACTGGCTATCGCTGGGTTGACCCCTTTCAGTGCCTACTCTATTTGTACAGCACCAACCATCGACCATCGCTTGTATTATTTTCGCTGATCATTTTTAAGGAAATCACGAATTTACGAATTGCTAAGCGCTACTACAGTGAGTTGGAACGAATCATCTTACATAGCAAGAAGGTCGAAGCATTGGTCTTCTCTAACACTATGGTATTCATGCCAGAGCGATAGGTCTGCTTATGATAATTGAAGCTCAACGATCACCACACAAAGTTTATATTAGAAAAGTTACTGCCACAAACTCGAAAGCAATATTTTGTGACACTTTCTGATAATGCCTCTTATCCTAAATAGTTGCGTTGTCATGATCAAGGCTGTTGAATGACATCCGATTATATATGTACGAATTTGAATGACATTAAAATTCTAAATACTAGGTGGAGTGAAAAGTAACCTCTTTGACCGCTAGAATGCGCTGCTACTGCAGAAAGGGTTATGGTGCCTTGAAGTCCGTTCATATTTAAGCACACGTGCCAAATTTCAGTGCGAAACTGTCTTTAGTTTTTTTTTTTTACAGCTGATTGTTGTTGACGTGTTTGGCATCATGTTAAGTATGGACAAAAACTATCTTCGTTCTCTCATAAAACATTATTTTTTGAGGGGCAAAACGGCGAAGGAAACAAAAGAAAAGTTGGATAAATGTTATGGGGCTAAGGCTCCGTCAGATTACACCGTGGTGGTGGCCGAAACTCCACTACCGATCAAGTCCGCAGCGGCAGACCCTCCGATGCGGTTACAGAGGACAATGTCAAAAAAGTACATGAAATGGTGTAGACTGACCAGAAAGTAAAGGTGCGTGAGCTAGCAGATACCACAAAGATTAGTACTGAGCGCACATGCCATATTTTGGGCAATATTCTGCATTCGAAAAAGTTATCCTGCCGCTGGGTACCGCGCATACTCACTTCTGACCAAAAACACGTACGCGAGAGCACTTCAGCATCGATTGGTAACTGTTGAACACCAGAGAACAGAATGAGTGCCCGTCAGTGGACTAAAGCCAGCACGAGTGCTCCGAAACGGCCGAGGGAGGCTCGATGGGTCGGTAAGGTTATGGCGTCGGTTTTCTGGGATTGTCATGGCATACTCTTCGTGGACTATCTCGAAAAACGAAAAACCATCAACAGTGAGTATATTACTGTGCATTATTTGAACGAATGAAGGCCGAAATCGCTGCAAAACGGCCTCATATAAAGGAAAAAAAATTTTGTTTTTGCAAGACAATGCACCGGTGCACAAGAGCATCGCAACCATGGCTAAAATCAATGACTTACGGCTATATCTATTCTCATACCTTAAAAGATGGCTCATCAATGAAAAATTCAGCTCACGCGAGGAAATTATCGACGCCACGAAGGAATATTTTGCAGAGCTTCTGGAGAATTACTTTTCGGATGGGATCAAGATATTGGAAAATCGTTAGAATAAGTGTATCAAACTAAAAATTTAAAAAAAAATATTTTTCCATTCCCAAGGTGGTTACTTGTCACCCCATCTAGTACTCGTAAACACACAAAGCTGGTTTGATTAAACTATTGCAAAATGGTGCTGGCATGTGCGCTTTAATTTGTTTTGCAGACCTACTGTGTTTACTTGCTAAAAAGTTATAAAAACGCTGGCTTTTATCTCTATAAAGTTTTATATATGGTTTTGTGGATACGAAACAAAGCACCAGGCAAAGATTGTGATCTTTTCTGGCCAGGAATTCGTAATATTCAATTACTCTTTACTTTAATTTAAAACTTCTTTTCGTTTTTTGACTCCCTAGATATCTGTGTTAATAAGTCAATAAGCAAGACCATGATGCGGCATTCTCTTTATCTAGATTTTTGTTTATCATATAAGAATCTGTAAATAGCTTTGTTCAAAGATAAATCACTCAGATTTTTTCTCATCATACATCTGAGATAAATGTTGAATACGAAAAATATGGTAATTCAAGTTTTGTTTTTCAAAAGAGGCTAAATTGTTTGACACTTCATGGCTCGAGAATTAATCAATCCGCATTTGTAACGTTACATTATATAGTAGTATGGTTACACCACTCCACTTGACCTTGAGGATCTGCACTTCTATCTAAATAAGCTAAATACGCTATAGGACTGCCATCTCTTCGGTGATGATTTTCAATCCTGTGATATTTTTTATTTTATTTTCTTTTAACGGGCTCTGGATTCGTAAGGAGTCTCTGCCTGAGACACAGTAGTCTTCTATCCTTTACGATCCCGGGCATGCTGTTCTGGTTATTCAGACCAAGCCCTTTGGCACCCGCGAAGACTTTGTCTTTGAAACGGAGGTTCGACCATCTTTGTCGTCTCGAATATTTTGGCTTTTTGGACCGCATCCTCAACAACTCATAGAGTTCGCGGTTGTATCTTTATCTCCATTCGCCCTCCTCGCACATAGAGCCAAAAATCCCTTTTCTTTCAAAAGAAAGACTCGGCACCATACATCAGAACTGGCAGGGTAAGGCTTTTGTAAAGCAAGTTTTTCGTACTTCAAGTTGTAAGTTTTGAACCGAACTGTTTTGCCAGACCGAAGTAGCAAAGATTTCCTAGGGTAATTCTTCGCTGAATCTTTACTAGGGTGTCATTCGTGGAATTCACGTTGACTACCGGGGTAAGCGAACTCCTTAACTATCTCGAAATGTTTGCTATCAATAGCGACGTATTGTCCTAGGCAGTGGAGAGATGCTGGTGTGTTTGTTGATAGCATGTACTTAGTCTTTCATTTCTTTTCATTTATTGCACTTATTCAACTTATTGTGACAAGGGAAAAAATGTTGAAAAATACATCAATTTTCAAATTGTATCAGTAGTTTTCAATATGTCTACCTTTGGCGCGACTAATGGCCTTGAGACGCAAGTGGCTCTGCGGTATTATGGCCCATTCCCGGAGAAGTGCTTGTTTGAGGTGCTCCAAACTTTGGTATTTTTTAGTGCCAACCTTCGCCTTCAAAATACCCCAGACAGAGAAATCCAACGGATTTGCATCCGGAGAATTTGCAATCCATTGTGTCGAAGAAATGAAGTGTGGAACATTGTTTTTTAACCAGTCTTGGTTGACGCGCGCTTTGTGAGACGGTGCCGAGTCTTGTTGAAATGTCCACGGTCTCCGACCAAAATGATTGTTTGCTCAAGGCTTTAATACTGCCTCTTAGATAGTTTCACGGTATACGATCGCATTAATTTTGACGCTACGGTTCAAAAATACGAGCGGAGAGCGACCATCGACGGTTATGTCGGCCCAAACCATCACCATCGGCGCTGCTTGCTTTCTGGTGGCCGTGCGAAGGAGTAAATTTTCGAAGGACCTCTCTGGAAATTAAACTCGGTCATTTTGTTTTTTGACATATTGCTCGATAACAAATGGAGACTCATCGGAAAAGGAAAAAACCAAATTCGGCAACTCACCACTTTCGTGCAAGCGTAGCAACTCTTTCGCTCTTTCGACTCTAACTTTTTTCTGTTGCGGAGTAAGATCGTGTGCTTTTTGGAACTTCAATGGCTTCAGCCCAAGCTCATTTTTCAGTATGTGTTGCATCCGTTCCAACGATATGTTGAGCTCATGAGCCATTTTTTTTTCCACTTCGACGCGGATTTCTCTCCATTTGAGCCTTCACCCTTAGAACCATTTCTGCCGATGTTGCTGTTTTTTTATGACCACCTCCATGGCGTTTTGCCACGCTGCCAGTATCACGGTAACGAGCTTTGTTTCGAGACACAAATGATTCATTCACGTTGAGGTGCTACAGGACTCTAACGATAGCTATTTGTGGTTTTCCAGCCAAATATAAAACAATCACACTATCAGGTTTGAATTCCATCGCAGATAAAAAATTTTCAACCCAACTGAAGCGCAAGTCGTTAAAAAGGCTTGTAAACAATAAAATTATCTGTCAGGTGTCAAAATTTGAGCTCACTGCCATGAACCGTTTGGAAATTATAGTAGTCTGAAATTGGTTGCAGTTCGAGTCGAGCAGGGTGTAGATTGTAACTAGTAGTGTGAGTAAGGACGAATTAAATTTATTCGTGCTTGTCATTCTTCTCAGGTCAATGGAAAGAGAGTAAGACGAAGGTATCTCGGTTAAAATAGCGAAAATGATCTGTTCGATTGCAAAAACTGAAGCTTATTACCATAAATAGGTAATCTGGCTCTCGAGTTTTTACAAGGTTATGCAAAAGACATAGCGATTTGTATTTTAGTTGGCTAGGGAAGGAGCAACCAGCGCTCCCGGATGTTGAAAATGTATCTCGCGATATTGTTGAAGACAATATTAAGTTTTGGTCAGGCTTGCAAAAGATCTGGCATTTGTAAAATAAAGTTGGTAAAAGAAGAGTTTTTGCTAAAATTAATTTAGTTTTCGTTGGAAGAATATGTTGAATAACCCATACATTATAAAGCCCATTATAAACTTTGCCGATGATAGAATTAATGTGAGTATCCCAAGAGAGATTCGAATTAAAAGTCACACCAAGGTTTTTAGCGGAGATAGCCCATTCTATGGGCACTTGATTCTACGATTTATTAAAAGTCATAAGTTCTGACAAAATCTTCGTTTAAGAGGTCTATAGCAGAGTTCGTTTCATTAGCAGGGCAGCTTATCACGAACCATTCGCAAGTGGATTGAAAAATTTAAAAGTTGTCATACAAGTACGTGCGTGCATCATCGCAGTGGACGTCCAAAAGAGGCTGTTTCAGATGAAAACATCAAAAAAGTCCACAAAATGATTACGAATGACCGTAAAGTGAAGTTGATCGAGATAGTTGAGGCTCTGAAGATATCAAAAGAGCGTGTTGGATATATCATACACGAATATTTGGACATGCGAAAGCTCTGCTCAAAGTGGGTGCCGCGTTTGCTCACAGTCGACCAAAAACAACAACGTGTTGATGTTTCAGAGGAGTGTTTAAAGCTGTTCAACCGCAATAAAGCCGAATTTTTGAGTCGGTATGTGAAAATGGATGAAACTTGGCTCCATAACTTCACACCACAGTCAAGTCGGCAGTCAGCTGAGTGGCGAGCAGGCGACAAACCTCGTCCAAAACGACCAAAAACTCAACAGTCGGCTGGCAAGGTTATGGCATCCGTATTTTAGGATACAAATGGAATAATTTTCATCGACTATCTCCAAAAGGGGCAGACTATCAACAGCGACTATTACATTGCGTTGTTGGAGCGTTTAAAGAACGAAATCGCAGGAAACGGCCGCATTTGAAAAAAAAGAAAGTGCTGTTTCATCAAGACAATGCAACGTGTCACAAGTCGATGAAAACGATGGCAGAATTGAATGAATTCGGCTATGAATTGCTTCTGTACCCACCGTATTCTCCAGATTTGGTCCTCAGCGACTGTTTCCTGTTCGCAGACCTCAAAATAATGCTCGCCGGAAAGAGATTTAAGACCGATGAGGAAGTAATCGCCGAAACAGAGGCCTATTTTGAGGCTAATCCGAAATCGTACTACAAAACTGGTATCGAAAGATTGAAAAATCGTTTCAATCAGTGTATAGCTCTCGAAGCAACTGTATTGATAAATTAAGTTGAATTTTGCAAAAATTTTGTGTTTTAAAGCGGCACGGCCCATGTGTTAAATCGTTCACATATAAGGAGAAAAGAGTAGGTCCAAGGATTGATCCTTGTGGCACTCCACTCTGTATACTTAAGAAACTATTCTCACCAATGCAAACACTTTTTTACACTTAAATAAGACTTGATAAGCGCTACGGACGAAGAAGAAAAAGCGAAACCATCTTTAAGCTTACTACAAATGACCGCGTAGTTGATTGTGTCAAATGTCTTTGAAAAGTCGAGCAATGATAATATGCGTCGGATGTATTGTAGCTCCTTTTAGGCCGAAAACCAGACTAATGTATAGTTAGTAGATCTTCGGTATTTAAGTAGCAACGAATTTGTTTTAGTGCTAACTTTTCAAAGGCCTTCGACAAGTAAGGCAGAATAGCGATTACCCTGTACTCAACCGTATTGCTCATTCTTTACTCTTTTCCATTCTTTCCCTCTGAATAGAAGTAGTGTAGTAGCATTACTACTGCAGAAGGAGTTTAATAAACTTTTTGCTAAGACGGTCTAGACCAGTAGCATTGGATTTTACCGAGATGAGTTCTTCAACAACATCTACTTCGGTGACTATATTGAAGCAAAAAGTGCCATCAGTGTCACTTGCAGTGCTATACTTTGGGGAAGCAGGGCTGCAAGAAAAAGCTTTTTTGGCAGATCTGATTTTCAAGCCAACTTCATCGAATTCATCGAGACGAAAACTCTTCCACTTTTGATAGGCAGTTGGACTATGAGTTTTTTTTTTTTTTATAATACCGCGCGCGCACCAAGGGGATATAAATACCCTTTTACTGCCTTTTCTCCAGAGCGCGGGCGGGTGGTGTAATAGTGTGAAAATCAGGTGCATTAGGTTTCGATATTTTTCCCAGAGGTGGTTGTCAAACTGAACGGGACGAGCTAGTACAGTGGGTCTTAAGCCTAGCACGGGATTCGAACCCGCGACCCTCTGCTTGAGGAGTCTATGCATATACCACTACACCACGGCCACCCCCTTTTTTGATGTAAGAACTAAATCATTGAGGGGACTTAGATGTGCGTACTATTGCTTTTAGAGGGATGTTGTTCTCATATAACTGGAACACTTGTTCCTGCAGGAACATAACTTGGTCATCTACAGAGGGCATGTAGTAGATGCTGTCCCAACATATTCAATTAACCCCGGAAAGTAGTTTAGTATAATCTGTATTTTTATAGTCAGGGTAAAATTGTTCCGGGGTGCTGCTAGATAGCTCTATGTTAAATGATAACTTTATCAAGTCATGGGGAACAGATTTGGTCATAAAAAATCAGGCTAAAAATGTCACCGACAAAGAAAACGTTAAGAAGGGAACATGAGTCTTCCAAGTAGTGGGTGGGAATGCTTCAGTTGACCGCGTTTAAATGAAGCGAATTCATATTTCCGATAGACGAGGCTGATTCAGACTTATTCAGTAGATTGCAATTCAGGTCACCACAGATAACTATATTTGAGGAAATACATGAAATCGACATCTTGACATCGTTTACTTCAAGGCCAACAAATTTCGCCTGTTCTTCAATCGCCGTGCAACCCACTATCACGGTATATTGGAACGACCATTGATATCAATATCGTCCGCATATACCAGTATCTGAAAGGACCTCTTGTAGATAGTGCCTTCCTGGCTTGCGCATTATTTGCTTCAGAATGAACCAAAATCCAGTGCACGTTTAAAATAGTTCGAAGCAGCTACTTCCAAATTGCATATTGCAGCGCGTGTTTTTCAGCGTCACGGGACACATCTGCATCAGTTTTGCTGGGATCCCGAATTCGACCATCGCCGTATAGAGATCCTGACTATAAATACTATCATATGCCGCTTTAAAGTTAATGAATAAGGTGATGAGTCTCGACCTGAAATTCGTTGGTCTTTGCCAGGCTTTGTCTCAATGTTCTATAGTCGATCAACTGTGTCGGAAGGCGCACTAATGCGTGCCGATTGGTGTATTGCAGAACGGTTTGAGAAGTTCACACAGTACGTTGGATAGGATCTTATATAATGGCCTTTTTTGTAAATGGAGCATATGGCGATGATAATCTAGTTTTAGTGCATGCTTTCTTCTACCTATACTTGGTTGATGATTTAGTGTATACGCCTTACCAAATCCATCTGTGATATACCTACAAAAAAAATGATAACACCGAATGATGTACGTTTCTTTGTTTTTTGTGTCATTAAATTGATAAAGATTTCAGCGATATTTTCAATGGACACCATGAAAGATGCTTCTCAACCATCCGCTCATTTTGACAGGCCTCTTTAGTAAGACTAAACTAGGCTTGTCATCCAAGTCTAGTTCTATGGCGCAGAGGCTTAGATCTGTCGAAAGCGAATGAAGAAGCACCTGATCGCTTCAAAAGGAAGATACGCATACGGCTTGTGATTTTCGGTCACGTTTGTATTGAAGGGCTGTACAGCGACATTGGTCTAGTTAGGTGTCTAAAGATTAAGTATCTGAGATGGTTGGGCTGCGAAAAGCGAATGGACAACATAGCTTCGACCCAAAGACTCTTCGATCCCAACCCTGAAGGACAGTGCAGCAGAAGACAACCGCATCTAAAATGGTGAATGTGATGTTCGAAGGAATTAATAAAGAGATGCTTTTCGACAATTATAGACCGCTAAAGAGAGATCATACTTTCTGGATAGCTTTTTTGGTTGAGGCCCAGGATCAGCCCAGACGAAAAAAGCATTTAAGTCAGTTAGTAAGTAAGTCTTAGCATTGGTGCCTGCAAGCATAGATAACCCCTCGATTACCACCATAAACTCTTGTTGCACGTCTTATAGCCAGTAATGGCACCGTAAATTGGCCATAATCGTATGTTGTACGATTAAAAACCTTAAAACCCTCTCTAGTCTAAGCTAACACTTGACAATTTTTTTTTTTAATTAAAAGGCAAACCATTTGAGATATTTCAAAAACTTTATTATTGGCTTGAAGTACAATCAAAATATTTATGAATGAAACTCGACTTCGTTCATATAGCCACCACGGGCATGTTTGCAGCGGTCGATTCGTTGGACCCAATTTTCAATGACTCGGCCAAACATTTCGGCCGAAACGGCCGCTATTTCGCGTTCAATGTTGGCTCTGAGCTCTTCCAACGTCGTCGGCGTGTTGGCATAAACGAATGACTTGACGTGGCCCCACAGAAAATAGTCAAGCGGCGTTAAATCGCACGAACGAGGCGGCCAATCGATTGGCCCATGTCTTGAGATAACACGCTAACTATACTTATTCTTCAATAAATTGATTTTAGCGTGACTTGTGGCACCATCCTGTTGAAATCACATGTCGTCCAAGTCCATATCTTCCAATTCGGGCCAAAAATAATCGGTGATCATGGCGTGATAACACTGACTATTCACAGTACCGTGACGATCGTTATCGTCGACGAAAAAATATGCCCCAATAACGATGAAGTGATGATTCATGAAGCACATGTGGGTTTTCACCCGACCAATACCGCATATTTTGCTTATTGACGAACCCATTGAGCCAAAAATGAGCTTCGTCACTGAAGATGATTTTACGATGAAATTCATTATCTTGGCGCATCTTCTCCAGAACCCAATCGGAGAACCTACGTCGCTTCAAAAGGTCCATCGGCTTCAATTCTTGAGTCAGCTTGATCTTGTTTAGGTGTAAACCAAGATCCTTAGGCAAAATACGCCATAATGTGGTCTGAGCGATGCCCAATTCTCGAGAACGCCGTGGAATTGGATGACTTGGATCGTTTGCTACGGCAACATTACACAACGAATATGTAGACTCAAATTTTTGCACTAAACTTGTTATTGCCTGTCTACTAGTTGAAGTTAACGCTCTTAAAGTTGCAGTCACCGACTTCGAATATCTGTAGAATTTTTTTATAATTTGCAGACTTTGCTCGTTAGTGTACTTTACCATGATAAAAATGGTGAGTTTACTGAATAAATTGACAGTGACAGTTTGATGATTAGTGAAAGAGTGCGTTCACAAATTAAATTCGGAGTTGTTAAGTCCCCATTGGAAGACCCTATATATGCCAGCCTTGTGTGGTCCCTATCTTGATCAAAAAGATTTCGGAATTACTAATAATGGTGGCACTGTGCGAAGGTGCGTTATCATGGTGCAAAATCCACGAGTTTTCTTCCAACAATTCTGTTCTCTTTCGGCGAACTGCTTTCCGCAAACGTCTCATTACGCACAAGTAATACTTTTTGTTTACTGCTGGCCCTCTGGCAAAAATTCATGATGCACTACGCTGTTGTAATCCACGAAAACGTGAGCATTGCCTTCTTTTTTGACTGAAAACGACGTGGTTGTTTTGGTCTAGGCTCATTTGTTGATCGCCATTTACTTGCCTGATGTCTGGATTGCGTGTCGTCTCACAAACCCACGTCGCGTCTCCAGTAATGATCTTTTTGATGAATGTGGGATCGGATTCAGCCTTGCAAATCATCTCTTTTGCGACGTCAAAACGGTCTCATTTTTGCATAAAATTGAGGTCTTTTGGCACCAACTTTGCTGCTACACGACGGAAACCCAAATCGTTAACCAAATTGTCTTGGATGGATCCATAAGCAATGTTCAAGTCATCCACTATCTCTCTGATGGTTAATTTGCGGTTATTGAGCAACACTTCTTTTACTTTATCAATGCTTTCTTCGGTTTTCGATGTAGATGGTCTGACACTGCGTTCATCATCTTCGATAGACACACGACCACTTTTGAACCGCTCGTACCACTGGTAAACGACCGTTTCCTTTAAAGAATCGTTGCCGACACACTTCTAAAACATTTCCAACAAATTCGTTGTTGCAAATTACAGTCCATTTCTAAAATTGCAAAAAATCGCCAAAACACACAGAGATAGATGTGCTCTTGGTTACGTAACTTTTGCAAATGTCAAGCTATGATGCAATGATTTAGAAGGAATGTCAATAACAGTTGTACCAACTTAACAAAAAAACAGAACTCAAATCGCAACAATGGGAGCCCCACACGGTGGTTATTCCACCACCGTAGTGTCCCTTCGTAGGTAGTATCCCGAATCGAGTACATTCAACGTCGTTTTTTTCGATTAATTCTTCGTGTTCTACCCTGGAATGACCCATTTATCTAATCTCCATATCGCGTCCGCCTCAAACTTCTTAACATGAATACCGACGAAAAACGTAGAGATGTAGCTGACATTCTCTTCATTCATCGGCTCTCGGGTTCTGTGGACTGCGCTTCCCTTACAATTCTATTTCCTTCAACACTTTCCCTCGTAATTTACACTGTCCTCGTCTCTTCTTTATCCCAACCCACAGCACCTCTTAGGGATCTAATGAATCAATCTCCCGCATGCTCCAAAAGGTCAACTCAAACCTTCCCCTTTTTGATTTTAACCTGAGCACTTCTCGTCTTAAACCTGATCTCCTCCACCATTCACTTACTTCCTAACCTTTAATGCTTGTTAGTTTTTTAAGTCCTAGTTTTTAAGTTGTCTCAAATTATACATTCAGTTGCTCAAAAACACGGAAATATGTTGAAATGCCGGTACACGGTACTAAGGTTAACAAAGTTGCAAGAAGCCCCCAAGTCATACCCTGCTGCGTCGTCCCTTGGGGTTTGACTCTAATACTTTTTCAGGTGAAGCTGTGGAATCCATTTGCTTAATATAGCCCAGCTATTTCAGACGAACGATCTGTAGATGCTTAACTAGACCGATGTCGATAAACACTCAGGGCTTCAGCAAAGTCCGTACAATTCGTGGTTGAATCTCCCCCTTCCTTCTTGTCAGCAAAAATGGGACCAAACATTACACGCAGTATCTTTCTCCGAAAGGTCAAGTGCTTCTTCGGGGCCAAAGAGTAGAACCATGAATTGCCTACTGAGCGAGTGAGAAACAGCGATTGGGAATAGGATCAGCGTCTAATTTTTGCGCTGATTTCGCTGCTGCTTATAACTGCAACTAAAACATTGATGCGCTGCTAATTCTCTGAATACTTTTTGGAGCAGTAGCAAATGCAACGTGAGAGGCAACCATCTCTTGGACTTCAAACTATCGTTCGACCTGATTGTCAACAATGTGGGTTCTCAGCCAACTTTTGTTAGGACGGTAAAACCGACTATAGGTACCTACATCGAATTCAGAATCGGATACGAGGTTTCGAACTTGTTGTGGAGGAGGAATCCATTGAAAACTAGATGGAGACGATTTATCGAGGAGCTCGGCAAGACCAACATTGCTCTTATTAAGTTCATAACAAAACAAACATTCTCAAATGTATCTTCCATTTAAAAAAAACGTGCTCTTTGGTACAACACGCACTGGAGCTTTAATGACCTTGGCCCTGATCTTATGAACGCAATGACAGCAGATCTCCTTCTGCGGAAAAAATACGAAATCGACTTTCCCTGTACCCAGGGAATGTAGTGGGGTCTTCACGGAGTGCTCTAAAACCGATACAGGAGCGGCGCTGATGTCTTTCTGAAGAACGAAAACGTTCGATTTCACTCCTCGTTAGTAAAACTTGCGTCTGTCCTCAATGCGGAGATAAACACAATCCGGATGGCAACGAACTATAACTTAAGACAACATGGGGGAATATGTGAAATTGCGGCAATATCGGGCGAATTTTTGCCAAAAAAGTTAGGAAGAATTGGGTTCGATGTCGATAGTTCAATTATTCCTACTCTGTACAGAAGCAGTCCAAACCTAATTCCATCGGAATTATTTTGGAGGAATGGGGCCTAGAAGTTTATTATGCCACTTGATTGTGACATTTGTTTCAAGTACAGTCAACAGTCATATCTAAGTAGTTTCTCTACAGTCACAAATATATAGAGATATGTAGTGTTGTCTTTAATTATGTCCTAGAATGATGACATATCACCAAAACATCAATCACCTATCAAATTATTGTAATTACTACGGCCGATACCAATGACACCAGATGAACACTCATTCTCAAACGAATCCGTCTACTTAAAGTTTTTTAGTTTTATGCCGCTAATTACTGGGTAAATTGTGTATCTATTCGATAATTGATTGTTCAAGTTCAGTTAGGCCGCATTAAGTGCAAACGCAAACTATGCACTCAAGTTGCCTACTGTTGGAAACAATTTCCAATGGAGCGCCACTTCATAAGGCACCCAACTACAATATGTGTATCTCATTTTGTTTTGTTTCCAATTTATTACATGAAATCTCAGCTTTATACTCTTAGATTATCTAATCGGCATGCCATTCACTTGAGATACTTGTAATTTGCTTTACAGCGACATAGCATATGTCGTAATGAGTAGATGAATCGAGTCATTAGCAGTAGTTATGGCATTAAATTCGATTGCTCTATGACTGTCGTTAATGTCAGTTTCTAAAGTTATCTTGACTATTCGATACCAAGAAATTGATCTATTTATTGTACATGGAACTTTGGTATTGTAACAGGGACGGGGCTGGTGAAAGAGTTACACTAGGGTACAAAAGATATGAGAAAGACATTTCGGCACGCAATTGCTTTAGAGGCTAATTTTTATGATACCGCTTTTCGAAGTACGAATTATGTTCTAAAAGCAAGGTCACTTTTAAAATTTCTCGGGCAACGTACAAAAAATTTGCATAAATTTTTTTGTAAAAAATGGAATCAAGTCGTCTAAAGCACTTGAAATCTTGAAAGTGGCATACGGTGAGTCTGCTCTGAGTAACAAGAATGTTTACAAGTGGTACAAGCTCTTCAAAGATGGCCTAGAAGATGCCAATGAGGAACACAGCACGTTAAAAAAAGTAAGTCATGAGACGTGTGTCAGCGAAGTTTGTTCCGAAACTTATTATCTTATTTGAGCAGAAGAACCGTCGCATGAGCATCACTCAGGGGTTCTTCAACTGGTTCTGTTCCTAAAACTGGAGAGATGTACATATGAAAAAAATTTTTTTTTATAAAAATGTAAGGTCACGTTATACACATCATACACCTCATATGGGTGCTTTCCAGAATTTCAGCAATTCGAATAGCTTACCACTGTCTTTGAATCACTCCAGAAGGTACAGCGTTTAAACGACAACTCATGGCACTCCACCGGTGACATGAAAGTGATGAGAGTCTAGTCTCAAGAACGGCAGCAGATAACTCCAGGCTTGGAATTGAAGTCAGTTTCTAAGGAGCACGCTTGGCTTTTCCACAGATGAATGACACACGAACACCATTGACGGACTAAATCCGCATAAACGACACCGCGCTAAAGGCCTCCTCACTGCCATCAGCGAATGTGTGCAGATCAATATGAACTACTATCAACAGACAGGAATTGTGAGTGCTAGGGATCTTATACTGAGTTAGCGCCGACAGTTTCCTCTTCCACACTTCCCATCGTCCGAAAATTTCTTTGGTAATTTGCTTGTCCACGTCTCCACACCGATCGCAGCAATAACTTGACATGAATAGTGAAACTAGCGATACCACCATATGGCCCGAATACAGAAATGACCACGCCCAAAAATTCACGTCATCTGACATCTGTCAGCTTCTATTATGTCCCCACTTTCTCGAGGAAACCTGCATTTGAATGAAAAGAGGTTTTCCTTTGGTTCCCAACATAGACCAAGGATCTTCTACGAAGTAGTTTCGATGTTCATTTCCGCTGTTGTCTCTTGCTGACTGTCTCCTTTGAAGTCCGATATGTTCGACAAGAAATTTCGTAACTCGAAACCACCATCCTTATGAATATTTATAACGTTGTTCGTGACTTCCATAGCTTCGGCGACATCCGTAAAGTTGTCGACAGTCATCGACATAGCTTCTTCAATCTCGTTCTGAAGCATGCAATGCGCAGGTCAGGTGTCAACTCGGAAGGCATTATCGAAGATAGGTCCTTCAAGCTACTCAGATATGCGGCAATATTGACAGCTTTGGTCGTTCCCAGCTTGCCGTGATAGAGCCTTTCACGGCGCTTAAAGAGCAGGCGAAATTTGTTGGCCTTGAAGTAAACGAGGACACGACTAAGCACATGCATCTGTCCACCGCCTAGGACAACACGTCACTTTTGATAGCAACAACTTCGAGGTGAACTTCTTATCTGTTCACCTACCTCGGAGTAAATGACACCCTAGTGGAGATTCGACGAAGAATTACCATTGGAAACCGTTGCTACTTCGGTCTGGCAAAACAATTGGGTTCAAAACTAACTCGAAGGACGCAAAGTCTGATTTACAAAACCCTTATACTGCTAGGTCTGCTGTATGGCGCCGTGTGCTGGACAATAAGTAGGATGGGGGAACTCATACTGGGCTTCTTTGAAAGAAAAATTGTTCGACGGATCCTCGGTCCTGTGTGCGAGGAGAGCGAATGGAGAAGAAGTTACAAGCGCAAACTCAATGAGCTGTACCATTTGGATATAGTCCAAAAGGCTCGTCTACATCGAACGAATGGACAATAATGCTCCAGCTAAAAGGATGTTCGATTCCCAACTCCATCCTCAGCCCAGCAAAGTCCACCATCGATCAAATACTTACCCTACAGCAGATCTTGAAAAGACCCATCCAGCATAGAAGGCACATTATTGTTTAAAGTCTGCGGATGACATTGATGTGATTAAATCAAGACAGCAAGCAGTTAATGAAGTCCTAATCAATATTGAGGTGGAAGTCGCCAAAAAGGGTGTAACTGAAAGCGAGGGTAAATGAAAATACATGCTATTATCAGCAAAAGACGCACGCCAACAACGGCTTAGCCAAAATGTCACGATTGGAACTTATAACTTTGAGGTAGTTATAGTCTTTTATAAAACCAAAATGGTTTTATCCAAAATCCTAACAATCCCCGTTCTGCTCGATGGTGCAGAGGCTTCAACTTTGTAGAAAATGGATGAATTAGTACTTGGTCGGCTTGAGAGAAAGATATTCAGTCACCTGTACAGTGACATCGATCTAGTCTGGTGTCTGGTCTGAGATTGCTTGGTCATTTTCAACGAATGAACCCCACAATTCCTATCCAAAGAGTTTTTGATACTAAGCCCGAAGGACGCAAGTGGAAGGAGATGTCAACCAACTTGAACTGTAGATGATGAGATCGTTATATCTGGAGAGGGTTGTTGAACCACCTTTGTAGAAGTAAGATATTGACAAAATGAACTTCATTTCCATCGTTCTTCGGCGAAATCCAAGAACACACAAGCATGAAAGAAAACAACAAAAACATGCTCCGAAGGCAGACCAGAAAGTCGACAGATAACAGGCGGGGAATGAGTTGGCGTTGTGCTTATTCCTTATTGCCAGATATTGACTGGAAGATTTTTGATTCAAAGTTTCGTCCTTGATCATAGTATAGCTCCACTGGGATCTTAAATTTGCGGTTGACCATCTCTTCTGCTACGGTCTTTCCTTTTGGATTTGGGATTGGAAAAACTTTCGGCCACTTACTGACATAATCCATGACCACGGGGGCGTATCGGTTGACATTAAATATTTCTGGAATGGGCCAGCGATGTCGATGGCTATTTGTTCGAATGGTGCTCCGATATTGTATTGTTGCATTCATTCATGTGGCCTTTGGTAGCCGTACACCTTACGCACTCTTTGGAGCGATTCTCGACATCTTTTTTTTGGTCTTTTCCAAGCTCTTGTTAATTAGCAAATGGGCTCCTGAGATTTCGTCATGTATTTCATGAAGCAGTTGGGGGACCGTCTGCCGTTTACATTTAGAGATGTTGTTCCATCAGAAAATCATATTGCACATAAAGCGAATTCCACTGTGCCCAATAGGCCTTCAGAGTTTGGCTCTGGTCCGATATCTCCTGCCATCTTAGTCTTTTCTCGTGTTCCTTTTATGCTAATATTGGTTCGATGTCATTACCTGCCCATTGGAAGAAATGGATTTCATCTGTACCCAAATCTTCTACTGGCCTATTATTTTGCTTCTTAACGATTGCAGTATTCACATTTGGTCTACGAAATCAGCATTTGTGTGGAGTTTTCCCTTACAATGCAACACATTAAGGTCGTAGACCTGTAACTGCCCAGTCTATCTCGCAAATTGGTCTTCGGGGTTCTTAAATTGTAGTAGCCATTTCAGATAAGAATTAACTTCTGTCCATAGAGGTACTTATGGGAATGCTTCGTAGCCAGAATTAAAGCCAATTTTGCTAGCGTCTGCGTCCACAATGAACGTTTTTCCGGGTATGGGGTAATCGGCCCCATTGCGCAGCTGCCGTTTGAGTTCTTGGAATGCTTTTTCGCACACTTTAGACCAACTGAACCATCGGTCTTTTTCCGTAAGGCTCATTTCAATACCAAAATCGTTTACGATACTTCTGTAATACGTGGCAAGTCCCAAGAATTTTCTCATTTGGTGTTTATTTTTTAGGAAAGGCCAGTGTTTAACCGCTTCGAATTTGTTAGGAACCGTTCTTCCTCATTTCGCTGATATAATGTGACCTAGATATTTTACTTCTGGACGAAAGAAGGTACACTTTTCTGGGTTCAGTTTCATATGAGCGCTTCGCATCCCCTCAAACACATCTTTCAGATTTTTTCGATGCTTCTTGAACGTCTTACCTATGACGATAAACTTGTAATGGTACACTAGGCAGGTTTTCCACGTGAGGCCTTGCAATTTTCGTTCTATTAATCGCTCGAAAGTGGCCGAAGCGTTCCATAATTCAAACGGCCAAAGACCGCTTTCTGTAGCGAAAGCCGTTTTCTCGCGATCTTTTTAATCAATCTTCACATACCAGTTACCGCTCTTCAGGTCTAGAGTTGAGAACCATTTCGTTCCTGAAAGCCTATCCAAAGTATTGTCAATTCTTAGTAGTGGGTAGCTGTCTTTTTTGGTGACATCATCGAAACTTTTGTAGCTTACACAAAACCTCGTGCTGCTGACTTTCTTCTTCACGAGGATCACTGAAAAGGCACACGAACTCTGCGATTCTTCAACTAACCTCAACCCTTTTATCTTTCGGCATTTCTGCAACTTCAGGTTGATGGATTGGTTGGTGTACGGTCTCAATGTGGCGTTGAACTAGTTGTGTACGTCCATATTCTCAACGTACTTACCGATTAGTTTTTCTTCCAGAATACACTGCTCTTCATTCAGGTTACAGAAACTGAGAATTTTGTTCTTGATTTTCATGCTTTGAACTGTTGCGATCGGTGTTGCACACTTCGTTTCCATTGTGGTCGCTATAGCCTCAATAGGTGCACATTCCTCCCTTTTTCATTTCAATTCATTTACACTGAATGTCTTCGGATTAAGAATCCTTACAGGGCCCATGTTGTTCTTTGGTTCCACTATAGAGTTTCTCCTATTTTCTGGCTCCATCAAATAGAATCGGTGGCTATCAGGATCGCCTTCCACTTTTAGCCAAACCACTGCCTCCAACCAGACTCTAGAGCCTGATTTCGACAGATGACTGTGTTGGAGTTTTCGTATACTAAAGTCAGTACCAAGGATGCACTCGTTACATATTTCAGCCACCCAATTTTATGCGGACTTCATCTATACCTTAACCATTGCTTCTGTAACTGTTCGTAGTCTGCAACTGCTGGTGTTATGCAACCAAGTCTTCTGCACAAGATCTTTCCTGATAATTAAGGCCGTGGCACTGGTGTTTATTGTTGTCATTCATTTCTCCTTACAGCAGATTACTTAAACCAGAAGACTTTTATTGCATCGTTTTGCCAGGGAGACTTGGATGATGGTCCATCATCCAACGGCTTCTTGATAGCCGTTTCAGCCGGTGTCTTCCTCTATTTGCTTGCTATCACAGTAAGGGCAGCCTACTTGTCGTACTGGTTTTTTACACTGCCTATGGGGATGTCCTATTTTTTTACAGTTCCAGCAGCGCATCCTTCCTTTATACCGTAGAGTATCTCATTCCTTGGCACTAATTCTTGCGCAGTACCATTCATGAGATGCTACTTCCATGATGAAATTTGTACCTATGGAATCCTGATTGGCTGCTTTCATCGCTGGGGGAAATTCAAGTGCTTCAGCAAGGGTTCTTTTCCCGGTCATAATTCCTGCTGACTGTAGCTTTGACTCTGCGATCCATCTGATGAATGCGTCTTTTACCATTTTGTCAACAATGTGCCAGTCTACTCACATCTTGTTAGAGGTTTTGTAGTTTTCGCTATTGTAACCCTCCTACATGTGACTATACCCAAACAGATTCTAGATAGCCTGTAGTAAAGCCATATAGTCTCTATGGTTTTCTTTGATGTCTATTTTTTGTAAAATTTTGCTCCATGACCGTGCGAGACCATTGCTACGGAAAAGCACTTCTCCTCATTGTCCCAGTTGTTCGTATGTAGACGTAGCCATTTCAAACTGCTTTTTATAAGTAGACCATGAGGTCTGGTAATCGAATGAGGGATGCTTCAGCTCTTTCGTTCTTGGACCTTCTTACAGTTTCTGTTTTCGCACTGTGTCGAGCTCTTTTGCCAGTTGTTCAACTTTATTGTCCATTAGTTTTCGACAACATTTTCCTATATTCTTTCAAATTTGTCATCAATTTCTTCCAACTTTAGCTGTAGAATGATCTTTTGCCCTTTCAGATTATTAAGTTGTTCATTCATTTTTTGTTGAAGATCGTGCAGATTGTTAGTTAGTATGACGAATTTTTGTTCAACTTTTTGTTCCTTCGTTCATCTATTTTCGATAAAATGAGTTGCAGCATAGCAGCCATGTTCATGCCGCTTCTCATTTGTTCTTCCTCGTCAACGTCAAAGGAGTATGTATCTGGATCATGTCCCTTATTGCTCAAAGCGTCCTGAAGTCGGAGCCCCAAATCGCTTTTTCCTCTACTGGCGTCGAGGTTTTCTCTTGTTAAACTCGGATTTGAGTTGGACGCGGAGAATGGCAGTATTTATCGAATTTTTTAGCGAAATGGAAATTTGTAAAAGATGTCAGGGGAGCATAAATATCAGCATCCCCCCGATATGCAAGTCAGCTCCAAAGTGCAATTTGAAATATGAATTACGAACAGTGATAAAGTGTTTTAACCAAAAGATAAAGAAAAGCAAAAGTGGTTGAAGTAAGCATTGAAAGGAATAAGTTGTATCATTTGTACAAATGTTTAGACAAGTGGCATCACTGAAACTAAAAAAAAAAAACCAAAAACTACCATCAGAATTCGAAAGCTTTTACGGTCTAAGCCTAATTTTATGCTACGAATTTCATATATATCAGCATAAATCATTTATTTCCGCGCATCACCTACCTAATCACTTGAACTATACGCATCCCTCCGCGGAATAATTAATGGCCTTTGGGTTTGCATATTTACCCACAGCCCCAGGTATTAGACTCGCAAGTCCCATCATCCATATGGTAGATACTGCCGACAAATAATTATTCAAACACGCGAATAAAATAATCTACATCCCAAAATGAGTGCATTTTGGAAAATTTAATTAAAGCCTCCTCCTCCAACATCGTTTAAGTGGTTATCTCTCCTAAATCCACTGAGTATCTTTTCATCTTTCCCTGGATGTGGTAAGCACCTACTCCCTTTCGCTAATCCTTGATTGATTTGCATAATTCACTTGGAACTCGTTTATTCCACAAAATTGCCATTCGCTAACTGGCCAATTTCGGATTGAAATCACAACAAAAATTAGCACAACCATTTGCCTTACAACAAAAAACAACAGCAGACAAAAAGTATACAAAACAACCTAACAGATACAAATAGACGAGGGCGATAGGTATTTGAATTCGTATTTGTGTTGAACTATAGTACGGGATTACCGCACGCAAAAACTAAAATCAATTAAATCGAAATATTTATTAAAATCAGCGTGCCGCACATTGTGCTGCCATATTGAAGGAGTAATCTCTTGATTACATTACGATTCGACTGGCGCTGGTGGGTTAAAGGACGCGTGTACAAGCGCCAATTTTGGAACGAAACCATCGTATTAAATGCTTCAAAATCCACCAGAACGAGGGCACTCAAATTATTTAAAAAAGAAAAAAAGTTACAGAATGGCCAGTCAGTTGGTTATGAGGCTCGAATGGGGAGAGGTGGTGCAAACATGTTTTGAAATTACAGTTAAATCCGATTTCAATTTGCATTCTTCTATTTTATTTTTGTAATTTTAGTTTGCAATTTTATCTCAACAGCAATCCGTTCAATTGAACAAATTCCAATCAAAGTCCTCATTGAACGTTCCAGGTGCTATACAGAAATAGTTGTCCTCCTTCACTATAGGTGGTCCATATATAACATATATTAATTAAAATTCAGTTTAATAAACAACATAGTTAAACTATGTGCTGCAAACAATGTAACGTAAAAAGGATCAATAGAGTATTGGGTTTCCTTTTTGTTTGAATGGTCTATAGCCAAGTGGCGCCAGTTTTAACAGCTTTAAAAAAAAATTGATTGGTTGCTAATTGGTAGACCAGGTCAAGCTAAACGAGGATGGATTTGGATAAAGCAGAGTTTTGGAGGTGATATTCAAGACGAAGTCGTTGAGTGCGATCGTAATACGGTGGTCTTTTCGCACGGTGGTGTTGTGACACTCAAAGTATTGCGATTCGTGTGACACTTATAAATTCTCGAACCACCGTGTAATAATCAGAGTCTTTGCTGAGCGTTGTCACAGTTGGAACATCGGTTGTGATTAGCCTTCCAAGAATCTTGATATTTGTCGTCCCGTCGATAAAGAGACGATTTCTGAGATCAGGTAGAAGGTGAAATTCATGTAGAAAGTTATTGCCGATGATAGCTTGTGTGACATTTGCTACTAAGAAAATCTAAGCAGAAGGTCGTCGCAAGACCAAATCGATTGTTAATCGTATTTCGTCGTATATAGATTGGTATTACGGATACGTGGGCTTCTATTTCAAAAAGAAATCGAATTCCTGTCTTTCGATCGAAAACAAGAAGGCGTTTTTACGTTGTAGACACTTCGGCGGCCACCCCTTACCTTATCTACCTTATCACCAAATTGATTTTTGCGCTTGCGGGATGTTGATTGGTTTCTTCCTTTTTTGCTTTCATGACCATTGCGTGGACGGATTTGGTTTTAACGGAGCTCGTGTGACAAGGCTTCGATAGTTAGTCGTAATTTTTTTATCTCTGTTCGGCTAGTCACACCAGGGTCTGATCCTATTGTTACGGCAGCAGTTGACTTTGTCGTGGTGTTTTCACATCTGGAAGCATGAGTTCAATGCAAAATTCAAGCACAAGGTTCAAACATGTTAACGTATGGGATCATTACGCGATCTGCCTGTGTCGTCAATGCAGTAAGGTCGGTGGTGGTGTTTGTAGCTAGAATACCTCGAACATTATCTGGAGGAAAACTAAAGGAAAAGAAATGGTCGCCGAGCGTCTTCCCACGTAGAAGGCTGAGAATCTCTGAAACTGGAAATAATTCTTTTGTTGATAGTTTCGTATTTTTCAGTAGAGTATGTCAAAATCGAGATTTACAAGCATGTGTCTGAAACGAGTCTCATCAGATCTGCAATGCAAATGCTTTTTCGGCAATTTTAAACCAGAAAGGTTGTGGTAACTCGAGGACTTGCGATAAAACTGGCATCGGTTTGTAGATTTGGAGCTGAATCCTCTGATGAAGAAGTCATTGTTGACGTTATTTCCTCTTGAAGAGTTTGAGATGACTTACTGAATTTTTGAAGTGGTCTCACCAACTTTATTGTAGAACAAAATCTTTTTTTTGTTTTTTGATTTTATTCTAACAAAACAACAATGAAATGGTTTCACGTATTACAAGAAACGAATGAAGATGTCCCGAGCAGACAGCAAAAATAATAATACAATGTCAGACCATGGTGCAACATCCTCAAAAGGCAAACGCAACGAGCCTAAAACCAAATCTTCAAGTAGAGATAAGACTGTGGCAAGCCATGGTCCTATTGCTTTCTCCACCCCCAGCAGCGGCAAGTTTGTGGCATCGGCAAGCCCCATCTAAGGCGCTCTACTCATGACGCCAAAATGCATCACGCATTATCAAAACCGCCGGATCCATTCTGGAGGCGGAAAGAAGTGCGGAAATCACGAGCAAGATTAAGTGGGCTAACAAAATTTTTAATGACGGATTGTCCATTGCCAGAGTACGTTGAAGAAAACCGTGCCGGTCCCCAAAAGGCCCAAAACAGTGAATTCCCCTGGGCCATCCAACACCACATCCCTGAGGTCTTTCAGCAAAATCCTGAAAGATGCTATGACGATCGCGGTAATCAATAGAAGCGATACCGGTGGATCGATGACACCTGAACGGTAGCAATTGGTCGAATTGATGCTTTTGGGCAAGTTCTTGGCTATTATGCGGGAAAACTCCGGACCACCTCCCATTACAAGGGACTCTGGCTGGCACCAAGGCCATGTCAAGATCATCGCATGTGCCGACCAGAGATCTCTTGATCTTTTCTAGAAAGCCATAGGTGGTTTAGGAGATATTTGAAAAGGTCTAAGGTTAGAAGTCGTGCCTAGGGAGGATATCTCTAGCAGACCTAGAACCCGCACCTGGATTCCAGCCGGACCCTCCTCTTCAGAAAACATAAGGGAGATCATCAGGCTCAGAAACCTGACCCTTCCGACTCATAACTGGAAAGTCGCGAAACTGAGGAACTAAAGGGCTCTTATAGATTCGCGTTAATTGTGATCAATAAGAAATCCCTTAACCCTCTGGGCAGACTAAAGGTATGGTCCGGTTCGTATTTGATGCAATACACCTTAGGGTTTACATAAAGGATGAGCCAGATGCTGATAAGTAACCTCCTCCTCCTTTAAATGAAACTGCAAATTCAGCCTTAGATCTAAAAGCGTCGATATCCTTTCCTGTAATCGACAACGACGACTTTAACTCATCCGAGGCAACTATTAAGCCGTCAGTTTTCTATTCTGACACGAAATATAAAGAGATCACTTACAATCAGAGGAAGAATATGAGCTCTTGAGCTCATTTCCAGAATTGGAGGACTACATTAAAACCGTGGTGGAGGCCTCTCTGGGAAATTGTAGCAATGATATGGTTTCTTTTATACGTTTAACTCTATACAAAAGACAAAGGTAAGAGTGAAAGGCTAGTGAAACGTAGCCTTAATGTATTTTTACTTCCTTACCTTAGCGAAGCCGACTTAACCGTTGGCATGCTGAAGACTTCCAAAGCCTCGTTGGGCACACTCAAGTGGGCCCTCTCCAGGGTGATAACCTAGAAAGAGAAGCTAAAAGGATAAAAACTGGCCTCATCATAGGGTGTAACGTTAACGCATATTACACGGTATGGGGCAGTATCGACATCAAAGATAGAGGCGAGTCACTTTTTGGCTATATCTTTAGTACTAATCTAATTGTTTGCAACATTGGCAATGAGCCCACTTTTATAACAAGAAACCGACAGGAAGTGCCGTATACACTCTTGTCTCAGGCAACATCACTCAAATAATAATGAATTGGATGGCTGAACACTCGTTTTCAAATCACAGATACATCCAATTTAGCCTGGGTGATACTCGTCCTAGTTAAACAGAATTTCGAAGCTATCGGAAAACTTATTGGCTAAAATACAGAGGAATACTGTCAAAAACACTATGCTCTGAACTCTCAAGTCCCCCGCGAGACACCAATGAGCTTGAAATAAAAGTCAGAGAATTCACCCTGTCTCTCAATCAGGCTATGGCTTCTTTCGCCTCCTGATTCAACCTTGGTGCAGGAAAAAGCCGCACTGGTATAACATACTTCAGCTCTAGGACCGCTTAGAAACACCTGCAAAAAACTTCTTAGCCTTGCAAAAAGCACAAGAAAAGTGACTGACTGGGACTCATACAAAGAATCCCTCAAAATATATATAAAAAAAAATAAAATAAAAATGAGGAAAGCAAAGCGTCAATCTTGGAGATAATTCTGTGACAAAGTCACAAAAACCTCAGATATTTTCTTACCCATGCTAGAGAATATCATGCAGAGCTTTGTAGAATTGATCTACATTCCACTACCATGCAAGAGGTTAAGGAAGTTTTCATTCCCAAGGCCAGAAAATACTCTCATGATATCCCAAGGACCTCAGACCTATAATTCTATCATTTTTCCTTCTGAAAACTCTAGAACGACTGATTGATATCTATATTCGAACTAAAACTGATCCAAGGTTTTTGTCAACGGCCCAACATGCCTACTGTAAAAGAAAATCGGTGAAGGCGGCTCTGCATTCGCTGACTAGCCACATCGAACGATCCCTACAATACAGAGAGTACACACTGGTTGCTTTCATATACAGGCCTTTTAAGACCTTTTAACAACGTCGACACATCCGCAATTACGACTGCATAATCAGCAGCATAATCATCTCCAAACTGGATGTGACTGGGTGTGAAGTCTCAACAGAGGCACGCCGCAAGGTGGTGTCCAGGGTGATTACCTATGCGGACGACGTTGCTAAAGCCGCCACAGGTAAACATCTTAATACCATCAAAGAACTCCTTTGGCGGATCGCTGTAGATTGGGAGTTAACCTCCATAAAACTGATCTTGTCCTCTTTTCCAGAAAAAAAAAACTAGAAACCCTGCTTCAATAAACGGTATCAGTTTAGTGTTTTCCGATACAGCAAAATATCTAGGTCTCTTTTTTGAGAGGAAACTTAACTGGAAACCTATCATTCAAGGAAGAGTCAAGAAAGCTACAGTAGCTTTATTCTCTTGCAAAAAAGCCATTGGGAACAAATGTATAGCTCATAAGAGCGTCTGTTGGTGGATGGCCTCAGACAATGCTGTCAACCGCAGCAAACTAAACAGAGTCCAAAGAACAGCATGTCTGTGCACGAGCGGAGCATTACATTGTACTCCCTCCGCGGCAGGTAGCTGCGACTGCAGCTATTCGCCTTAAAGTGACCACACAGTGGACAAATACTTTATATGGCCACGCTATTATTCTTAATATATTAGGAATCCACATAGAGAACATAGATTACACCATACCTAAACTTCGATTGGACAATGACTTTCATGCGAGCTTTCCCTCTAGATCCTTCTGGTAGGAAGATGCATTCATGGAGGACAAGTCTATCCACTTTTACTATATACTGATGGATCTTAAACCGATAGCGGGCTTGGTGACGGTGTTTTCTCCTTTCGTCTCCAAATCACGTGTTCCGGAAGAAAATTTCGGCGTTTAAAGAAGCTCTGTTCTGGCTGAAGAAAAAACGTGCTATCTTCAAAGAATATCCGCATCTTTTCGAGTAGTCAGGTCGCTATCAAGTCCCTGGAATCAGTCTCACTTAAGTCTAGAGCCGGCCCTGAATGCAGAATATCTCTTAGGAAGATAGCAGAGTAGTTGAACCTTCACCTATGTGGGGTGATTATTTGGGGAACGGTACGGTCGACGAACTCGCCAAATTGGAACCAATCTACGTATTCTACCGGAAAAGGGGTAGCATCGGTATACCAATCGCTACGTGCAAATAATGTTAATATTAAAGCTTTATGCTAACAAAAGAACAGACCTAAGGTGGACTGTTGGACTAACATGTCTAGCGACCAAACAGATCAGACCAAAGCGGGATCTAAATCGCTTTAAGAGTCTGATCCTTCTATGTAATATAAGAAACATCTCAGCACCACGTCGATCAAAAACTTCCCGGTGACGACACCGTGTGGCGCTCACATTATTCCGATTTGAGTTTTTTTGTTTTGAGTTGAGTTGGTACATCTGTTGTTGACATTGCCTCTAAATCTTAGCGTCATAGCTTAACATTTGCAAAAGTTACGTAGCCATGAGTACATCTATCTCTGTGTGTGATGGTGGTTTTTTACCATTTGCAACAACGAACTTCTATCAAATTTTACGTAAAAAACGGATTTAATGGTGCACGAACATTGGAAATGTTAGAAAAGTGTTTCGCCAACGGTTCTCTAAAGAAAACGGTCGTTTACTACTGGCACGAGCGGTTCAAAAGTGGTCATGAGTCAATCGAAGTTTATGAACGCAGTGGCAGACCATCGACATCGAAAACCGTCGAAAACATTGATGAAGTAAGGGAAATGTTGGTCAATAACCGCAAATTAACTATAAGAGAGATAGCAGAAGCCTTGAACATTGCCTATGGATCCGTCCAAGACATTTTTGGTTAATGATTTGGGTGTCCGTCGTGTAGCAGCAATCGTGGATTTTGCAGCAGAAAAATCGTGGATTTTGCACCATGATAACGCACCGTCGCACAGTGCCATCATTATTCGTAATTCTTTGACGAAAAATGCAACAAATACCATCCAACAGCCACCGAATTTAAATGATTTGGCTCCCTGTGACTTCTTTCTGTTCAATCGAGTTAAAAAAATCCCTACGGGGAACGCGTTTCGGCAGCCGAGAGGAAGTAATGGAAAAATCGCAGGAAGCACTGATGGACATACCGAAAACCGAATATAAAAAATGTTTTGAGGATTGGATCAAGTGCTGGAATAAGTGTGTTGTAGTCGATGGGGATTAATTTAAAGGGGACAATATACTCGTAGATTAAGGTGAATGAACTTGTATTTTTAATTTTCTGAATAAATTCCGAACTTTTTGATCAAGGTATTAGGTGTCATTACTGCACATTACCTTAAAGACAAGCATGCAATAAGGCTTAACGCCTTTACAAACGATTTCTGTAGAAGCTGTATGGACGAGGAGGAAGAGAAGACAATCATCCATTATCTCTGTACTTTAGCTAGGAGCCCTTTTCTACAATCACTTAAACGATCTAAAGAATACAGATGTGAACAGTATCCTGCGCTTCATCATACGCTCAAATTGGTTCCATTAGTTCGACTCTCACCTAACCTAAAATAAATTATATCATTTGAACCCATAGGAACATTTTACAATACATTGATTACTCGTATTTGTAGCAGTTACTGAGATTGATATTCTGTGCTAAGTGGTGTGTAAGTGTAACCTTATTGTTGCTCAATAGCTTCTCCCAAGATGTAGTGAGAGGCAATGCACTTAACCCTATCTCTGAATGATTAATGCTGAGAAATGTTCTACGAATTCTGATTAGCAACTACGACACATATTGGCAACATTACATATCTTATCGCGAGCTGATAACGAAATGAATTCAAGTAATTTTATCTTTTAAAGCAAATACATACTTTAACCTTCTTAAGGCAGGAACACACTGTTTAAAGAGTGCTTCTATGTAACGCATTTGAACAATCGTATTGTTCAGTAAATTTCAGAGCAAAATGTCACACAAAATCAATTAAATTATGTATCTGGCTGAGTAGAAAAAAAAACTCTTGATTGTGAAACTGATGTTCTGCAGAAAAAACATCTTTTTTTTATAATTGGGCGGCGCTCAAGGGATTTTGTGTAACTTTAAAATGATTGTACAGCGTACGAGTTACTATACAGCTCCTTAGGCTAGAAGGGATAAAAAAAATATTTTTATTTGCACAGAGCTTCCGCTTACTACTTTATTATGATTAATATTGACTTTGAGTAAGATTTTACATGGGTTTTGTACAGTATGTTTTGCTATGTTATGTTATTCTCTACGGAAGGTTAAGAATCTAAATACAAAATGCTAAATTAATATGAATGAATTATAGAATGTAGTGGTGCTATTGATATGGAAAATGTGTAACTGCTGATGCTACTGCAGGTGTTGATATGGAATGTGTAACACGGGCGTAAGAAAGTTATGAAGGAAAGAATTATGTTGGGCTTAAATGTTTCCAAGTTATAATGACTGGGAAATAAAGAGCTCGGCAGGGCAATGCAAAAGCAAGTTGTACGATTCAAGAACGAATCACGATATTTTAGACTATTTCCCAAAGTGGAATTGATAGCGACACGGGTGTTACGGTTGCTGATAGTAAAAATAACGATAGAACAAGGTGAGGTTAGAGAGAAGATTCAAAAAAGGACTCTCCGTATGGACTACTTAACACGTAGTCGTTGTCAACATTTACATGAAATGATCATTAAAAAGTATATGGCAAGCATTAAGCTATCAACTCAAATAAAAGTTTTATAAACTTTTGCATTTTTTCTGTCGTTTTTTGACAAAATGAGAGAAGGAAAAGTATTTCACAGATCGTACGCAGCATTTTTGACGACATCGAACATGTAGTCATTTGAAGATAGTTTCTGTATGCTTAAATTGAATCACTTCAATGACAGCATAGAGTTTTGGAAGCATTACATTCCACTATGTTGATAGGTTTCAAATTGGTTATGCCGCTCCTAGTCTATATCCAAAGATCAGGGATGTGAATCCAGAAACGAATATGAAAAGCAGAGAGTACTGTCGTCAGTAAAGAATTGTATTGGATTAGAAATAGCAGACAAGAGATCGTTGATGAAAATTAAAAACAGTGTTGGTGACGGAACGGAGCCCTGAGGTACATCAGCATTTATTTTGTGGATATTAGACTTTAAACTATCCAAGACAACTTGAATTGAACACTTCGAAAGTCAGTTTCTAATCTATTGAAGAAGAAAGTCGTCGATCCCAAATACACATATTTTCAACAAATCAAAAGTACAACTATCTTGTTTTCGGTGAGACATGTCATCCAATCAGCAGTGAATCTCTTGCTACGAAAACCGTACTGTTTTTCATTGCGACTTTCGCATTTTTTTAAATATTTTATGAGCTGACGGTTTATCAACGTTTGCTTGGGAATAAAGGACGTGAGTTCAAAAAAGGAGAGGCAAGAATGTTAAACGTTTTCAGTGACTGGCTGCAAAAATATTGTTTTCTATCTGCTCCGAAAGAGTCTTAAATGGTATAATCGATGGAAAAGCTTGCGCAGTGGTTTTGCCAACGTGGAAGTACACCACGAAGAAGAAGAGAAGAAGAGAAGGTTTACCACTTAGGAACAAAGCACAATCTAAAAGAGTGGAACTGGTCGCAAAGTGTGTAGCAAGTAGATTGGCCTTGCCCAAAGAGTCGACACCGGTATGTCAATGTAAATGAGCGTTGAAATGAAGGATCAAGAAGAACTTCTAGTATTTTTGATGAATGACCAACAATTTTTACTGGCTTTGAGGCATTGTAATAAGACTCAGCTTTTAGTCGTATTGAAATTTTACACGACTTAGAAAGACAATGCAGTCATTCCTGGATCGCTTAAACTTTTTTCGGTTTTCCCTTGTCAGGTTGGTCTTGAAGGATTAAAAAAACATTTCACCAACCCTTACAAGTCGGGTCGTACCATACCTTTTCTTTTGGTTCCTTTGGTTACCTGCGTATCAGGTAATAAATCCGCTCCAATTGGCTTTTTCTATACAATTCTTCTAGGAATCTTTTCTCTAACTGTACATTTTTTTATTTTAACGGCTGGTATTCGCATGGGCTCATTTAGAATCTGGGTCTAAACTTACTGTCCTTCTGGTGTTGCCCGTTCAGACGATTTCAGTAGGAGGATATGAAGATACAATTCTGGAATTGCTATCCACCTTGGGGTTTCTATAAATTAAGCAGTAGTGGACAATTTGTGGAGATGGAATTTTAGCCTTATGCGATTGCTTTCTTGGTTGAGAATATTGGCACTAGTTCGTAGACAGATATTGGGTCATATAAAAAGTCTCCGCGGTTTCTTGTCACTAGATGGTGTTGGTGTCCATTTATCTAGAAACACTAATCTGATTGTGTCAACCGAACACGTGTTTGAAAGGTGGCATATCAGGCTACATTTTTTGTGAAGACAGCTGTGTAATTCGTTGCTCGTGTTAAAAGTTACACTGACTTTAGTATGAGTGTCACTGAAAAAGTCGATGAAATTTTGCAACTGATGGAGCAAGATCGGCACGGAAACTGTCTAGAGATAGCTGGGGTACTAAACATCAACCGTATGACAGTTTGGAATCATCTTGAACGAGTAGGCTGCTCAAAGAAGCTCTATGTTTGGGTGCCACATGAATTAACGCAAAGAAATTTAATTGACCGAATAACCATCGGTAAAACGCTGCTGAAACCTAACGAAATGGAACCATTTTAGAAGCGATTCTTTACGGGAGATGAAAAATGGATGAAATACGAGAATATCTACGGTCAAAGGCCGGTAACCAATTACAAACGACTTCAAAGCCTGGATTAACGTTAAACAAGGTTATGATTGGAGAGGAAATTGTCTATTATGAGCTGCTAGAACATGGTGAAACGGTCAATTCGATCCTCTCCTGTGCATAACTCAACCGTTTGAATGAAGCTATCAAGAAAGAGTTACCAGAATTGGCCAACAGAAAGAGAGTTGTCTTCATTCATGACAATACTAGGCCACACACATCTTTGATGACCTGGAACAAATTGATGGAGCTTGGTTGGGAAATTTTGATGCATTCACTATAAAGACCGGACCTTGCACCCGCT
The DNA here is from genome assembly GCA_907269105.1 of Volucella inanis. Lineage (NCBI taxonomy): Eukaryota > Metazoa > Arthropoda > Insecta > Diptera > Syrphidae > Volucella > Volucella inanis. Next base: position 43,517,508 of record OU026153.1, read on the forward strand.
GATTACCATTTATTTCGGTCTTTGCAAAACTCCCTCTCTCTCTCTTTTTAATTGTGCCAAAGAACCATGGAGACTTTTTATATAACCCAATATGTAGCTTCAGATCAGAGTGACCTGAGACGTTTGGACGGGAATATACCTGTGTTTCACTTAGTGGACGTATGCAGAGAAGTGATCAATTCTCAGCTCACGTAATGTTAAAAGCTTACGATGCTTATTTGATAGATGCTTAAAATTGTTGGAGTGTTAGTCGAGAAGTCAAATTCTTTCAGTATCAAGTAAACAAAAAAATCGACCAAATAGCTTTATTTATTAAAGCTGTGACAAGAGATTGGATATTCTCCGTAAAAAAAAAAAAAAAAAAACAAAAGCATTTGTCTTCCATACATGAAACTTAACATTTCTGTACGAAAGAATCTTCGCCTTATCACAGGGTAGCAGTGAACGTGTTCATTAAGAATAAAATCAAGTCAAAAAGGAAAGTTTTCAAGACTTTGACTAAACTACGTGGTGTATTGGCTTCCTAATCGAATGGTTAGTGGTTCAATACCAGCGGCGCTCGAAATACATTCTTTTTTTCAGGTAACTAAAATCTTTTGAGATGAATGGTTGCCTTAAATACGACAACAAATCAATTTATACTAATAATTTGGTCTCCCCATTGAATGTTGGATATCACCCATGGAGCGAAATAACCACTGAACTCAAATATATCTTCCCCTTAATACAATTAACCAAAGTCCTCAAGACGTGCTCCAGCATTTTAAGACTAGTAACTAAGTGCGAAGTTCTTAAAAAAAAAAAAAAATTAAGCTTCTGCATCGTGACATCTTTCTGACAAAACCAAATATCAAATATCTCCAGATCAAGACCAGAAACTTAGTCAATCAAAGTGCACAAACGATTCCTGTGAAAAAAAGATCACAAGAGTCATCACAACAGTTCCACCTGTTCTTACATCTGCTGATTGTATTGGGTCTATAACTTGTTATTATTCCACTGGAACATGCGTTGGAAAGCTACTGTCATTTCAGTATATGTCATTCATTTAAAGCGTAAACAACAATGATTTTTTCTACCAAATATATCGAACTTTGTGCCTGAAAAAGTGTTTTTGTGGGGAGTTCTTCTTCATGAAGAAAACTGCTGCCAAAAGTCATCGTATTTTGGTGGAAGTTTATGTTTAACATGCGCTAGCTGAACGAACGTGCCAAAAGTGGTTTGCACGATTTAAAAGTGGTGATTTTGGCTTGAAAGACGATGAACGTCCTGGGCAGCCAAAAAAGTTTGAAGATGAAGAACTGGAAGCATTTCTCTATAAAGATTGTTGCCAAACACAAGAAGAGCTCGCAGAATCTTTGGGTGTCACTCGAGCAGCCATTTCAAAATGTTTAAAACTATCTGGATATATTCAAAAGCAAGGAAATTGGGTTCCACATGAACTCAAGCCGAGAGACGTCGAAAGGCGGTTTTGCATGTCCGAAATGCTGCTGGAACGCCACAAGTGGAAGTCATTTTTGCATCGAATTGTTACTGGTGATGAAAAATGGATCCATTACGACAACCCCAAGCGCAAAAAATATGTGAAACTCGGCCAACCAGCCAAATCAACGGCAAAGCCGAATATCTTCATGAAGAAAACTGCTGCCAAAAGCCATCATATTTTGGTGGAAGTTTACGGTGAACTTGCGCTAGCTGAACGAACGTGCCAAAAGTGGTTTGCACGATTTAAAAGTGGTGATTTTGGCTTGAAAGACGATGAACGTCCTGGGCAGCCAACAAAGTTTGAAGATGAAGAACTGGAAGCAATACTCTATGCAGATTGTTGCCAAATACAAGAAGAGCTTGCAGAATCTTTGGGTGTCACTCAAGCAGCCATTTCAAAACGTTTAAAAACAGCTGGATATATTCAAAAGCAAGGAAACTGGGTTCCACATGAACTCAAGCCGAGAGACGTCGAAAGGCGGTTTTGCATGTCCGAAATGCTGCTGGAACGCCACAAAAGGAAGTCATTTTTGCATCAAATTGTTACTGGTGATGAAAAATGGATCCATTACGACAACCCCAAGCGCAAAAAATATGTGAAACTCGGCCAACCAGCCAAATCAACGGCAAAGCCGAATATCTTCATGAAGAAAACTGCTGCCAAAAGCCATCATATTTTGGTGGAAGTTTACGGTGAACTTGCGCTGGCTGAACGAACGTGCCAAAAGTGGTTTGCACGATTTAAAAGTGGTGATTTTGGCTTGAAAGACGATGAACGTCCTGGGCAGCCAACAAAGTTTGAAGATGAAGAACTGGAAGCAATACTCTATGCAGATTGTTGCCAAATACAAGAAGAGCTTGCAGAATCTTTGGGTGTCACTCAAGCAGCCATTTCAAAACGTTTAAAAACAGCTGGATATATTTAAAAGCAAGGAAACTGGGTTCCACATGAACTCAAGCCGAGAGACGTCGAAAGGCGGTTTTGCATGTCCGAAATGCTAGTGGAACGATACAAAATGAAGTCATTTTTGCATCGGATTGTTACTGGTGATGAAAAATGGATCCATTACGACAACCCCAAGCGCAAAAAAATATGTGAAACTCAGCCAACAAGCCAAATCAACGGCAAAGCCGAATATCAATGGCGCGAAGGTAATGCTCTGTATAATTTGGTGGGATCAGATGAGTGTTCTGTATTATGAGCTGCTAAAACCGGGTGAAGCCATCAATGGACAACGCTACCGAACACAATTAATCCGTTTAAAGAGAGCAGTAGCCGAAAAATGCCCGGAATATGCGACCAGACACGAGGCAATAATTTTTCATCATGACAACGCTCGGACCCACGTTGCTATTCCGGTTAAGAACTATTTGGAAAACAGTAGATAGGAAGTCTTACCCCACCCGCCTTATAGCCCAGACCTTGCCCCTTCTGACCAGCATTTGTTCCGGTCGATGTAGAACGCCCTCACTGAAATACGATTCACATCAGAGCAGAATATCAAAAATTGGTTTGATTCATTTTTGGCTGCCAAACCGGCGAAGTTTTTTTTTTGGGATAGGATCCACAAATTGCCAGAAAAATGGGAAAAAGTCATAGCTTCAGATGGGCAATACTTTGAATAATACTGTTGTACATGTTTTTCTTAAATAAACGTTCAAATTTTGAATAAAAAAAAAACCGCACGAATTGAATTACATACCTGGCATGGTTATCGCTAACTTGCCAATTTTTCTAATTTTTCGATGTGGTACTTACCTTCTTACTTTAAAATAAGAATTCCTGATTTTTATTGTTATTTCCCTCCTTCCATTTTGAAATCTTATTTTCCACAAAGATAAAACAAAAACAAGAACAGAAAAAAAAACGCATAAATTGAATTTTTGGATTAAGAGTACTCCTGTGACTGGGAGAATTAACTACCCTAACTTTCCTCATAGCAAATACTCGTAAGTAACCAACATCACTATCCGGTTCACCCCTTAAGGTCTCGATCCGACGTTGTAAGTTACTTCTTCTTACCTAACGACATATTACCCCCAACTTCAACAATCCATCCACCTATAAATTCTTCCCCCATTTATCACAGGACTTGACAAAAACGAACAAAAAAAAAAAAAAAAAAACTTGTCAACCTCACTACCAAAAACATAAACATGAAACGACAAAACAACAAGGAGTCAAAAGAAGCAAAAATAAAATTCCTAAACTGTCTTGTGTCTTAGTAAAACATTTCATTACATACCCACACACCAACGGGGGTATAAATTAAGCCCCCAAGACCAGGTCTCAGTCTAGATCTCGGTCTCGGTTGTACTCGGTAGTCCCTTAGTAGCCAGGGTAAGCCCTGACTTGGTATAACAGTTTTTCTACTCACTTACTTCAAATTCACCGCATGATACCACCAAAGGTTTACTCCGCACTATACGGGTACGAGTATGATATCCTTCTCGCTTACTATCATCATCCAAAAACCTCGCAATTCCAACCCATTCGAGTGCATACGGTTTTTTTCTTTTACCATCACTCTCTCTAAGAGGGTGCTGCGATGGGGGTGGTTTATATTACAACTTTTAATAATAAAATAAAATCAGGGAGCATCAAAGCATGAAAAATCAGTCAACTATGAAGCGAGTAACCTAAAGGGGGGAGAAAAAGCCAATGGAAGAGATACCCAAAGAAGACTTTGACTAGGTAAAATGAAAGAAGAAAGAAGGGATGATTTCTTTTGATTGTCCGCATTGCATTTGTGTATCTGTGTCTGTATCCTTAAGGACATCACAGGAAGTATGTAATAAAAATAATAAAAACGGTAAAAACGTTGTCCCCATCCATCTACTGGGCTCATTGTCAAACCTCACGACAACATATTGTGTGTGTCATCTATACGATGGTTTGGGGTCTGGTACCAAAGCATACCAGAGCATGCTGTTGTATGCCGGAGGACATGACAAGAAATCCTTTGGGTGCCTGATACCGGTTACCTTTTCATATTTTTCTTGACAATAAATTCGGCAATTTGTATTCAAACACCGTTGCATCGTAAAGCGTATTGCTACTGGCTGCACAATACTCGCATCGAATGTGGGGGCCCTTTAACTCCTCTCCAAACCGACTGTGGTAATCCTTATTCATATAACCAGACAGTTGCAGTCGGTACAAACTGGGGGGTGAATCCCCTTTACATATATATTTTTTTATTGCTTTTCCGTCAGATGTCTGAAATGTGCACACGCAGGATACCTCCTCCGAGCGCCGTAAGTGGCTTCCCCGGATAAACACGCATAAGGTGGAGTTGGTTTTTTTTAAAGTTGTTTGTGTTCTTGCTGTATGTCGGTGAATATCGTCATTACTAGTGCTATTTCAGGCACTTAGATATACATAGATACTTTCAGTGTCAGATTGCGCTGGCTGGTACGCATTATGAATTTTTAGTCGAACGGATATCCGATGATAATAAAAAGGAAGTCCTAATGGCTTTTGTGGATATCTTGTTTGATTTTCGTCCTTTTTATTTTGTCTTCAAAACCGAAGAACCCATATTGAGATAAACCACCGCGGAGCGCCGGAAGTTTTTATTGAATTTTCACGTAGAGACAAAGCGATAGTTTTTTTCTTTGTTTACGATTCGAGTGAATACTTTTTACGGGTCTCCTTAGGTGTTGGATACTTTGCTCTGTGCGCCTTAAATGCTATTCTATTTGAAATTTTTTAACTTAACTCGGAATAGGAATAAGCGTCATTAATTTGCAAATGGAACTTTTTTTAAACTTGGAGTCCAAAACATAGTCCTGGTTAAGCCTTTATTATATCCGCCATACATAAAAGCACTACACATTCACCAAAATGACAATTATATTTCTCTTGAGTAGTTTGAGTTTGTATAGATGGCCTTTTGTTTGGTAATCTGCCACAATAAACAAACGATTATCGATCCTGGCACCGAAGTGTACTTTATGAGCATAAGAACAATGGTCAGACTAGGAGAATTGCTTCGTTTTATGACAGATCACCAACATTACGTGCTTTTTTTAAACGAAACCAATCTTAATGACAGACATTTTCTGGAATTCAAGGATTACAATCCAATATGAACGAACAGGAAAAATTCGTACAGTCGCGGAGGTACGGCAATCCTCATTCGTAAACTTATAAAATTCTCTCCAGTTAAAATTGATAAAATAAGAAGCTTTAGTCGTCTTGAGACCACTGTCGTCTCTCTACCTTTGAGAAATAATAGTCGTCTTTATCTAATATCGGCAAATATACCACGTGCATCTGCTAATGAGTTTACAAATGAAATAGAAAAATTGTTTAAAATGCAAAGGCTAAGTTGTTTAAACAACTATTTCGTCTTAGCGGGAGACTTAAACGCGAGGCACCCGACTTGGTTTGATTCCCGTACCAACACAAAAAGTAACCGCCTAAGGTTTGATTTCCATTTCGTTTGATTTATTAATTTCTTAAGGCTTAACAATTTTTATACTTTTCCGCGAAGCTTCAATGGTATTTCTGCAGAAGATTGCGTATCAAAAAGTTAGTTAACAAATAAACAAGTCGATTGGTTTTCTAAAACGTAGATCGTCATAATACTCAAGAATAACGGTCATCTTGTCTATATGGGTTTTCTAATAACGACTTGACAACAGAAAATAGTCAAGCGGCGTTAAATCGCACGAACGAGGCGGCCAATCGACTGGCCCATGTCTTGAGATAACACGCTCACTATACTCACTCTTCAATAAATCGATTGTATCGTGTGCTGTGTGGCTTGTGGCACCATCCTGTTGAAACCACATGTCGTCCAAGTCCATATCTTCCAATTCGGGCCAAAAATAATCGCTGATCATGGCGCGATAACGCTGACCATTCACAGTAACGTGACGATCGTTTTCGTCGACGAAAAAATATGGCCCAATAACGCCGCCAGCATGTAAACCGCACCAAACAGATATTTTTGTGGATGAAGTGGTGATTCATGAAGCACATGTGGGTTTTCACCCGACCAATAACGCATATTTGGCTTATTGACGAAGCCATTGAGCCAAAAATGAACTTCGTCCCTGAAGATGATTTTGCGATGAAATTCATTCTCCAGAGCCCAATCGGAGAACGTACGTCGCTTCAAATGGTCCATCGGCTTCAATACTTGAGTCAGCTTGATCTTGTATGGGTGTAAACCAACATCCCTACGCAAAATACGCCATAATGGGGTCTGAGCGATGCACAATTCTTGAGAACGCCGTGGAATTGACTGATTTGGATCGTTTGCTACGGACGTCTGAACGGCAGGGATATTTTCGACACTTCGACCAACCCGTTGTCTCACTGACACGACAACATCACACAACGAATATGTAGACTCAAATTTTTACACTAAACTTGTTATTGCCTGTCGACTAGGGCGAGAATTACGACCGAAAATTGGAGTTAACGCTCTTAAAGTTGCAGTCACCGACTCCGAATATCTGTAGAAAATTTTTATAATTTGCAGACGTTGCTCGTTAGTGTACTGTTGAGTGAAAATGTTGAGTTTACTGAATAAATTGACAGTGACAGCTTAATGATTAGTGAAGGAGTACGTTCACAAATTAAATTCAAAGTTCTCAAGTCCCTATTGGAAAACCCTATATAATAACCTTGTGGCTTCTTTAGCCTACCCCCATTTTTCTTGAGCCAAACACAAAATATGGCTTCTAAAATATAGGGATAGAGACGGCACTTGTTTAGTTCAATTTTTTGGCGCCCAAGCGTGGGCCAACGCGGTTGAAAGCGATTAATATAAAAGATCTTGGTAAAAGATAATAAAAGTTTGCGTTGCTTCGTTACACGGATTCACAGTGAACAACTGCAATAAAAACACGCGAGATCAGTTTTAAGAATCATATAATTAGGCAGCTGAAGCTGAAACCTTTGATATTAGAAGGACGGAGAACCGGATAAGTGCTGATGTTTAACATTTAACTGTGCTTTTTCATTTAAGTTACTTAATACTTATTACTTTTATGAGTTGTGATTTATAATACTTATTTCCTATTTCTTTATACTTATAATTAATTGCTAAGTTAATTCGATTTCATAAAATAGAGTAAGTTACAGTTAAGACTTTAAATCTTTTTTATATACATATATATGTTACATAAGTAGCAAGCTTTAGTAGACATCTACTTCATTATACTTTTTGATTTGAATTAAGTTGAACTTTAAGTTGCGAATTATAGTTACAAAATTTTATGTAAAAACCCTTTTCTTTTTTGAGTTAATAATGAACGTGGAACAGATTAGTGCAATAGCTTACGCTGCTGTTAACGCAGCAACAGAACAAACTAGACATGCTTTCAATACTACGATCGAAGAATTGACTGTTTGGCTAAGGGTACCAGAATTGTTGAAGAATATAAATCGGTTACCATCGACGCTGCAATACACTGTGAAAAATCACTAGATTTGGTAAAAACCTTACCTGAGTTTACCGGTGAACAAGTTCGGTACATTTCTTGGCGTTAGGCCGTTTTCTCAGCCTATAAATTATTTGAGGCATTCGAGGGAAGTTCTAAGCACTATCAGGCAGTAGCCATAATACGAAATAAAATCATTGGCTCTGCAGATCATGTGTTATACCTGTTCGGATGTATAATATACTTTTGAATCTTATACTTATGTAATAATTATATTTGACTTTGTTATATTTAAAACTTAATCCAAACGTTGAAACTTAATCTAAAATGTAAACAATTAAACGTAACGTAAGGTTACGAATCTAATATTGTATGACACTTATTGTGAAAAGGATAGAAGTGATTTCCGGACGAATAAAGATTCGCTTTACCCTACACATATAGTTCAAAAAGTTAAAACCCTACACACCCCAACAATACCATTTAACGCGGTTCTTAAATTCAGAGCTATTATAGCGCGTTTAGACTTTACGTTTGCAGATAAAAGACCTGCATACCTCATTGAACAGGAAATGTCGGCTCTGAGCCGAGGTAAGTTATCGATTCCGGAATTCTATGATGAGGTGGAAAAAAAGTTGAAAATTATTAAAAAGAATTAATTATGCTTCATGAAGGTAACGAAGGCTTGATTAATTCTCTCAGTCAGAAATATAGGCAGGATGCGCTGAGGATTTTTATTTCTGGCTTAAAAAAGCCCATGTGCGATATACCGTTTTCTTCGCGACCATCTGATATGCCTGTTGTTCTCGTTCTCGCGCAGCAACTTGAAGCAAACCAAGCGAGTTATAAGTTTGCGAATTCATTTACCAATAGGTATGAGCACTTGATAAACTTTTTACCTAGGCCACTACGTATAAGATTAACTGCAATAGATATAGATCCAACCGTTTCACACCAAAGAAATATTAAAAATTTCCAAAAACCCACACAGAATCCCATAGACCCGTAATAGTGAACCCCGATAATTTTCAAGGCTCTAAGCAATATTCAATTCAACATCCAAAACCTATGCAAGGCTCCAATCACTTTGATGGACCTAACAATACTAATCAGCTAAGAGACTTCAGAGAGTAAATCATCCTAATCACGAGCTAGTGGAAACTTAGTTCGTAAACCAAGAGGGTTCATACAAATACTATAACAGTATTTGTATTTCGACGAAGGTGATGAAACACAAAAGGAAAAAATACAATAACACACCCACACGAGGGAAATCTCCTCATTGTATTCCTGCGCAACTTGACGATTTTGGCAGGGATGTCAAAATCAGACATGTCGTGTATGCAATTTTGGATTCGACAGATACCATCAAACCCACTTTTGCACGCAGGTACAATTGTGGTTGTAACCTACAAACATTGAAAACCAACCGACCAACTACCTTCGCCCGCACTGTGTGCATTCATTTTAAGAGTACTAAAAACTTGTCAAAAAAAAAAAAAAAAAAAAAAAAATGGATAGTTTCGAGCTGAACTTGTGTCTTTAGCATGATTTGCAGTAATGCCTTCCATGTATGTATGGACCAACTATCATAGATAGGCCCGGAGCCTATAGTACTTATGTAAACCACGACTGAGTTCACACTCAGCAAGCAGTTCTTCTATCGCATTTCATTTTGTTTTTATAGGATACCCTGCAGGCGATTTTCCATTGAAAATTCCTGTGTACTTTAGAAAAATTACGCGCTGCTAATCACCACGCTAGATAGAGAGGCTTAGTCCTTTTCAGGCGGCGCAATAAATTTGTTTCGTCGAGGATCTGTTGAAAAGAAATATTCGTATGACCTTGTAATCGATTATTATGTTTTCGCGCAAACATTTTCGACTCCTAAGTCTCTGTGGATATCATCGTTTCTAATGTACCACGACGCATTAACAATACCTCGAAGAACTTTGTTTTGGAATGTCTGTAATACATTAATGTTACTATTTTTAGTACAACCCCAAAGTTGTACACCACATGTCCAGATCGGTTTTAGCACTTGCTTGTATAACATTAGTTTGTTCTCTAAGCTAAGCTTGGAATACTTTCCAATAAGCCAGAAAATATCTTTATATTTGATTTCAAGCTCTGTACGTTTTTTCTTGACGTGTGCTCTTCATTTTAGTTTAGCGTCGAGTGTCATACCTAGATATTTGGCCTCGTTTGCTTAAGGAATTCGTAGTGCGTTGATAAACACGGGTGGATTCTCAATTTTCTTGAGAGTGAAGTTCACGTGGACAGACTTGTTTTCATTAAGCGCGATTCGCCAAGTCTTTGTCCAATTGTTAATCCGTATAAGGGCACGTTGCAACTTGGCAGTTGCTTCTTCGACTGTTTTAGCCGTTGCCAAAATGGCAGTGTCATCAGCAAATGTGGCTCGGACAGTGTTGTCCGTTTGCGGTATATCACGGGTAAAAAGCAAATATATCAGAGGGCCAAGTACACTTCCTTGCAGCACACCCGCCTTTATTGTCTTAAAAGTGGAATATTCGTTTCCGTGTCTCACACGGAAGAGTCGGTCTTCCAGATATGAACCTAAAATACAAGACAATTGCTGGGGAAGGGCTTGTCGGAGTTTATATTTTAGGCCTTCATGCCATACCTTATCAAAGGCTTGCGAAACGTCAAGGAATGCGCTTGAACAGACTAACTTACACTCGATTGCTCGTTCAATTACATCGGATATTCGATGAACTTGGTCAACTGTAGAGTGTTGGCTTCTAAAGCCAAATTGATGATCAGGCAATTTGTGTCGGTAATTGGTTTAAGACGATTAAGAATAATTCGCTCGAAGACCTTCGATGTAATCGGGAGAAGCGATATTGGTCTATATGACTTGACTTCAGTCAGCGGTTTACCGGGTTTCGGAACCATAATAACTTCGGCTACTTTCCACTGGTGCGGTACGTGCTCTAATCTAATGCTGGCATTTATAAGATAGAGCAGCTTTAGCAAACCTTTTTTCGGCAACGCTTTAAGTATCTCTCCCGCTATTAAGTCATATCCCGGGGCTTTATTGGGTTTAAGCGTGTCTATAACTTGTCTGAGTTCCCTAAGTGTAGCCTTTTCTACTGGAAAGTTTGTTGTCACGTCTAGCGTATTGACATTCTCAGGATGCACCCCTCCATCGAATGGTTTAAACGTTTCTGCAAGATGGTCGGCGAAAACATTAGCTTTTTCCTTATCTCTCCACATGGAGTAGTTGGTATCCTTTGTCACTGTGAGTCTTTCAAGGTCCTTGATCGATTTTTTCAACAAGTTGCAGAGCCTATTAAAGGACGTTTTATCTTGTGGTGCCCGGGCTACATGCCACTTTTTCCGCGCTCTTCGTTTCTTCCTTATCATTTTTCTGATTTCCGGTGGATATCTTATGCCGACTTTGGGAACATTGTTCGATTTGCGGGGAGTGTTCTTCCAGGCCGCTTGCTGTATGACTTCAACGAAACGTTCAACTTCTTTTTCAAGTTGATACGGCGTTCTAAGTGCTACTTTCAACTCTGTATTGCCTACAACGACTATTCAGAAATGTTCCCAGTGTCTTTGTTTCTTAAACAAGGATTCGCACAGTGAGAGGATAACTGGAGAATGATCGGAGGAAAGATCGAAGCCCTCTTCAACTTTGACGTAACTAGCGTTTACTTCTTTTCCGATAAAGAAGTCTATTAGATCGGGTGTTTTGGTAAAATCCGAGGGCCAATATGTCAGCTTGCCTGTTGGGTAAAAATAGCAACCACATTCCATACCAGCCCTGTAAAGAGTTTTGCTTTTTTGAGAGAGACATCTTGAGCCCCAAAAGGTGTGCTTCGTGTTAAAGTCGCCACCAATAATGAAGATTGGTCCAAGAGAGTTGAATAGCTCAATAAATTCTTGTTTTTCTATTTTGCAGCGCGATTGGCAACAGATTGAGGATATATTAAAAGAGTAATTTTTATTTTTAGCGCGCACCACGGTCATTTGAAATTTGTCAAGTTCAATTATTGCTTCCAAAATATGTTAAATGCAGTCTCTTATGAATAGGGATGACCCGCCTCTTGCGTTTCCCGATGGATGATGAGCGTGGTAGTCGCGGTAACCTTTTAGTTCCAAGCGCGATTCTGTTGCCAGGTGAGTTTCAGAAATTAAACATATGTCAATTAATTTTTCCTGCATGAAAATATTTAGTTCATCAAGCCTTTTCTGTAGCCCGTTGGCATTCCAAGCAATTATATTGAGCTTCTTTGCCATAATTAGTTGCAGAAATTGGCTTCGAACTTAAGAAGCCGTTCGACTATTATCTTATTTATTTTAGTCTGTTTTTCTAGTCTCTTGAGAATTACTGATAACACATTTGAGGCAGGATCCGCTGATGTACAGTTAGTCATATTAACTCGCGCCGCTATTTGCGCGTAAGTTTTTCCACTTTCCACTTGCGCATTGTTATTTTTGACGTTGTTGTTATTGGTGATTTTAGCGTTTGTCACCATTACCTTCTTTAAAGATTTTGGAGCAGGACCGCTGTTGTTATTTCTCATTCTAGCTGTCCCTGCGTTTTTCAAAGGCTTCGTTTTTGATTGATCTCGTAGCTTTTGCAACTCCTTCGTGACTTCGCAGCCTCGATAGTTAGCTGGATGTTTTCCAATGCAGTTAATGCATATCGCTGGGGACTCTTTCGCGGCATTGCACTCTCGAGTCAGATGTTTGCCAGCGCATTTTACACGGCCTGAGTATGGCTGAATCCCTGGCATCGTGTACATTGGGGAATCAGCCTAGAGTTTTTCCGCGGAGGTTCAATTTTGACAATAAGTTATAAAATTAAATTTATGGCATAAATTCTTTCTAGGCTTTCGGTTTTGTCGAAGGTTAGCCTAAAGAGAGGAAGACCGCGTCTTGGGGTCGTCCTCTGGATTTAAACATTGCGCTGTTTATGCGCAACTATATTAACTGCGTCGATTATCTTAAAATCTATATTTTTAAGGTCATTTACGATGTTTTCTTTAAGGCAAGAGGGATGCAATCCTCTAGCCACAACGCGTATGGGTCTTTCCGTTTTATTTTCATAGGTATGCCATTGAATCTTCTCGGCATTTAATTTTTGCGAAAGCGAACGGTAGTTGTCTGGATTAAGGACATTAATAGTCCATGTATCATTATTGTGAGATCTTACTTTATAATCGGTTGAGCACAGTGATTTCAGGATTATGTGCGACTTGTTGTAGTCCGAGATTCCAAAAACGTTTGTTGGCGCCGGCGGTCTTTGTTTGGGTTAACACCTCAGCAGTGTTAAAGCTGGCGTGCTTCTTTGTTTGTTCAATATCAGGCGGGGAAGTAGCTTTGCGCTTCTAACCTGGCTTTTTTTTTAAGTATCCAGTCCGTTTCGCGGACAAGCTCTTCTTCGTCCGTGTGAAAGCTAGAGTTTTCGGGGCGGTCAAGTAGCGAAACAGACTCAGACTCAGATTTAGATTGCGGCTTAATAGCATCAAGTTGCTTTTTTAGTTCGGCACAGAGCAATTCCATATTTTGGAGTCTGGCGCGGAGATCAGAATTTTCGCGTTCGAGATTTTGTGTTTGGTCTTTGCTTTCGCATGATTTTCCTAGCGATCCGCGTGCTGGAGATCTCGTGACCCTTGAACATTTTTTTTTTAGGGGTCCTGGTTTATATTTGTATTATTTTGAATATTATTTGAACTTATTTTAGTTCCCACGAGTAGCGGAGAAAGAGTAGTCCGTCTGTTCAAAGATCCGCATTAGACAGATAAGGCTGGCTGATCCGGAGGTCGCCAAGTATCCGAATGCTCCATTAGAGATTGAGCTATTTTTATACTGGGCCCCCAATCCGGCCCAGTGGAATTTAGTCGCCTCTTACGACAGACATGCCTTACCTCGGGTATATTCTAACCCCTAACCCGAAGGGGTTATGTTTAGGGATACTAAACATATTTCTCTTTATTTGATGAAATAAAAAGTCCTTAATCTTGAGGCTCAAACAAACGATGCTGAGATTCCATGCTTCGGCCATGGCGGAATTCGCTGTCATCTTCGGTCTGCGTGAGTGGTTCATTTGGCCTAACAGCAATATTTTCATCACCATCGCCATTATATTGTACAATCTGCGGAAGTCTTTTATATATTTTCAGTATAAACTACGACGCTACTACTTGTTGTCCATGATCGCTTTTGCAGAATTCCATTCTGCCTTGTATGCCTGGCATGTTCGTTTTTTTGCTGTGATACAATTTTCGAACCGTGTGCTACTCGTGATCTTTTCCTGGGCAAAGGTCCGGATAAAAAGTCCAGTGTCAGTAGTGTCCCAGAGGTTACGAGAAACGTCGTTGACCTAATGAAGTTTCTTTCCCCACTATTTCTACTTCAGGATCTCGACACAACCATGGAGGTCCTTTAAAACCTGTGCTGCAAATACGTCTAACTAGCTTTAGGGAAGATGTGCACTTAATACATTAAACTGACTCCAGCCGTGGATGTTGCCATTGATTCGCTTGAAAGATTTCTCACCCGTCGAAGGTGATGTACTCCAGCATGAACACTCTCCCTCCATTACACGCTAGTAATCTTTCAGGTTGGGTACCTTACATTCAGCCACATGCTTCACCACGAGGAGGTGAGAGTAGAAGTTGCGGTCGGAAGCTTAAGTGTCGACGCTTGGATCTTCATAAAACGCATCTATCCCATCCATCTCGCTTTGAAAAGACTTGAAGATATTTACTCCCTAAATCATATTATCATTCTATAAATAGGTCGACAAGCAAGCTTATTGAGCTTAGCTACGATGTAATTATTCCCACTTTACGCTGGTGTATTGCGCGCAGTTAATTAATTTCTTCACCTAGGAAGTGTACCTAAAGCCAACCCTTAACGATCTTATAAACTTTAATCACATTCCTGTTGTTCTTCGAAATGGTAAGGATCAAGAAGTTTTAGTTACATAATGCCATTGAAGATGAACGAATACACCAGGAAAACCAGAAACTTATCAACATAATGCTTTTTTGAAGATATCTTCGTCCATGTGCCAGATTTAAAAAGACCATCTCACTGCAGAGATACGAGTATACTCGTATCCCATTATCAAAAGACCATCTCCAGTTGAATTTCGTCGAAAACATATTGAGTATCACTGAAGTGAAAAGCTACAAACTTTTAATTGCATTCACCCTACACGAGAATATTCAACTGACTTAGTGCTTATGCTCATCGTATGTGTACTCTTTGTGATTCCATTTGTGTGTAAGGATTATCTGCATCCTTGTTTACATGTCTACATGTCTACATTCAACTGAATACGAAATTTTACACAATTTTCTGAGCAAAGCCAATTGATGAAAAGTTAATTCAAAAAGTTCACTCGAAACCATGGAATCCAATCCATTCGGATGGTAGCTAGGTAGGTTACCAACACCGGCAGCCCCTTACACTAATGGTAATCTAGACAAGGATGGTCGGCTATCTGCTTAAGGATGAGGTTACTGCTAATTACTTTGTTGGTCATAAAACCATTGAATAAAGATCCTTTTCGAACCCTTTTACCTTTTTACAAATTACCCTTCAAGAATTCCGGTTTTGAAAACACAAGATGGTCACAAACGGAAAAGATGAGCCAAGTTATTTTCCGAGTCCCCCTGAACCAACTTCTTTGTATACTTTCCAACGGAATTAAATATACGCGAACTACAAAACAATGAACGGATTCGTTACCTTATAGGTACGAGTCAGTGTGTATCCACTTTTCTTCGCCACCTGGCCAATATCCTTTTTCATAAAAATTCCCAAAAGAAAGGAAAATCCATTTTTTTTTTTTCTGCTCTCGAACGTCTTGAGTGGTTCGCTAGAGATGGAGGGCGGGAATCCCTAACTTCGTATCATAAACTTTGTTGTTTGTTGGGGTGCTTATGACTTCACTGTTACAGTTGTACGTATATATATTTTTAATATTAAGTTGGCGCGCTTATTTTTAACTCGCTGCGGGAGAAAATTTGAAAAGTTTTTCTATTTTGTAAAAAAGAGAATTTTTTCGGTTCCGTACGCATTGCGGACTTAAGCATACTTTTAGTGGTGGTTGTCGTTCTTTCCTCCAGATTTCCAGCTCAGGGAGTTTAAATTAGTAAATTTGTCGAAGGATACCACCGAATACCTGGATGGTGGTTTGAAAGGTTGAAAGGTTTTTAGATAGAGTACAGACTCGGGGTGGCGGTTTCGTCTGAGTGGCGGTGAAAATCCTTCTTAGAAAAGTAAAATCAAACAATTCTTTCTTTTTGAATTTCCTTTCACTTCGACGGAAAGGTGCGAAGTTGAAAAGGTCGTCAAGCTTTGTATTGGAAACTTTTTGACAGGTTTTAATGGGAGCGTACGGGGGCGTCTTATTCTGCCATTGAGGTTGTTTAAATAAACAAAACCAGAGGCAATCAAGGATTGATCACAGGCGGTGTCAAAAGTATTGAGTCGACTTATATCTCTAGGTATAGTTTATTCGAAGGCATCATTCAATAAATATTTTCCGCCGAAGATTGTCGGATACACAAGACCGCTATAAAGACGGCCTAGCTGTTACCGTATGTCGAAATACATAGTAATACTTGGTGGTCTGTTTAGCAATCTACACAAGACTTGCCTCTATGTTTAGATGTCCGAAAGATCAGGGGATCTAACATTAACTTGAACAACTACCTTCTACTGAACAAAAAACAAGTAAGTACTGTGATGATGTTTGACATGGGAATGCTGCAATAACAAGAAACCACCAGAGCCTTTGCGGAATAAGTGTTCTATCACTTCACTCGACGTACGCTGGTAGGGTATTGTAAAGGAACCCATAAGTAAAGCTAACAATAGGTCAACGCAGATGCTGGTACTTATATAGCTGCGAAATTAATTGTATGACAAGGTATACAAGCTGACTAATCCAAAAAAAAAAAAAAGAAGTAGAGCGCCACTCTAAAATCTACTTAAGGGATTAGAATGACTCATGGTCCCTACGAGCAAAAAATGACGGACGAGCACCGACTTCTCAGATGGAAGGAAATTATAGGAAACGCGAGATCCAGGAAATTGACAGATATTACTGGAAGGTCTTTCGCAAATTTTACAAGATGTTAAAAGGAAAATGCTAGGTCACTCCAGTCTGAAGCTTCCATGGACAAAGAATGGAATTAAGTGGCATATGCGCAGTCAATACTGAGAATATGGACAAACTATCTCAGTAGGTTGTTAAACGGCGATGCTCATCGATATTCTGCTGTTAAGCCGAATAAACCATTCAAACTTGGAAGTGATGTCCAACAGCTCTTCAGTGATAAGGTGCCATACTAGCACCCATCACGTCAGAGTCATGTACCTGCAGCCTGTTTCGAGCGTAATCCGGAAATTCACAGAGACAGTGCTCCGCCGTGTCGTCATCACTTTCGCAGCAAAAGTCGCAGTATGTTTTGTCACTTATACTCAGCACATTCAAGTAATGCCCTGTCACAACGCCAGTAAGCAACTTGCAGACTTTCTTGCTGAGGGACAGCAGAAGGGCCGATGACTTGTTAGAAACATCGGGAAGCATTCGTTTAGTCTGCCTACATCCAGCGCAGATGGGCCATCTGCAGCTTTGCTCGTACCGAGCAAACAGACCCAACTTTGGTGCAAGTCATGAAAAGCTCTCATTTGAATCATGCTTGGCAAGGTCATCGGCGATTTCATTTCTCGTGATCCCATTGTGACCTGCGACTAGACAAGGGTCACTAAACTTAGCCTTCCGATGGCGAAAGTCGTAAGAGTGTTCAGCAAGGTTCTAAGCGCAGCTTGGCTTCCACCGGTTCTCCACAATATAGTTCGCTGCCATCAGGATTGCGTAAATTTCTGGTTGGAAGACAGATGCAAGTTCCTCTGCACTGATAGAAGGCCGACCGCGCCTTAGATGGTTTCGACCTAACATGTTATCCAGGTTGACACTCAAATACTTAACTTCTTTGGGGAATTGGATGGTGATGCCTTTAAGCACTAGATAAATCAGACCAGGCAGCTTCTGCCTTCTCGTAAAGACAACAACCTCAGTTTTGAGAGGATTGACCGAAAGCCCATTACCAGTACACCAGTCGTCGATCACATCTAGGGCTTCCTAGGCTGTACAGAGAGTACAGCTACATAATCCGAGTATGCTTGCACATAGTCGTTAGAACTATTGAGCGCGTTGAGGAGTGAGTCGACTAACATGCACCACAGTAGTGGAGAAAGAACTTCGCCTTGTGGGTAAACTTATTTACACCCGCCAAGACACATTGGCCGCAGCCAGCATTCGCAATCAATGTCGTATTCACTAGCATTGCTTTTATCCACAAAACAAGTGAATCGTCTACGCCGTGTTGTCTGGCCGAGTTACATATGCCGTCAAAAGTTACGTTGACGAAAGCACCATCAACGTTGATGAAAATGTCCAAGGCGTATTCCTTCGTGTTGAGTACGTATTAAGCTCTGCCTTCACGATGGTAGGCGTGTACCTCGCCGACAGAGAATGCTTTCGCAAGGCGGTTTTTGCGCACATGGATCTTGACCATTTTCTCGAACTTTTTAGCATTAAGGAGGTCATACTTACAGGTCTGAAACTCTTGGTAAGCGAGTAGTCCTACTTTCCTGTTTTTAGTATAAAGGCTACTTTCACTGTGTGACAAGGATTCGGTATGTATGCCAGTGCCAGGCTAGCAATGAAGATTCTCTTCAGAGCTGCCAGGAGCAGCTTTAACAAAGTCGAGACCGCGCATCTAGTTCTCAATTCGATGTATCTATGGCCTGATGTGAAGATCTCCGATAGTACTTTCCAGCCAGTAATCTCTTAGGCATACCTGTTGGATAAAATTGATGCTGATTCCTGTATGGATATGATGTGGGATTTTGTATTCAGCACTGAAAGCCTCCTACATAGGGATCCATTAGCAGACTTCAGATTTGAGTAAACAGAATTGATGAGTACTGGGATGGTCATCTCATATCCGCACTCATTGGGAATAAAGTGGAAATTAAACCTTTTCAGCTGCAGATACGGATGTGAGTCATACCTAGACTTAATGGTCTCGACAGAAGCTTTGAATAAGCCCGCAAAAAGAGAAGAGCCGTCCTTGTTTTCCCGATTCTTTCTCTCCCTGTTAGAGAAGATTTTCCACTTTTCAGTGTCGAGTCCAATGTTCTGGGTATGAAGACGCATCAAAACATCTTCCGTTTCTCTGAGTTGCCCCGGGACCCAGAAGATAGAGCGCATTAATTTAGGTTCTTTCAAAACCTCGAAAGTTTCCATGGCTGGGATTTTTGACCCAGATTTTCTCATCCATTAAACACAGTTTGCTGCGTGGAGCACTTCACTCTAAGAGTTCCGTTCTCTATACCATAACACTCGGCTTGAGTGCAAACATTCTGCGCTTTGGATAGCTCCCACAGTTGATCGACACAGTGTTTGCACTCAGCGTAGTTCTCACTATTGTCGTTATCAGCCTTCCTGATTCGAAGGCACCAGAGAGGAGATAGCAGCGTTTTTTTTTTTGGAGGTAACTTTTCCAGCGACGTCAAAATACAGTCCGCAAGAGCTGCAACTTGCATTGTTTCAGCCGAATCTTTTGCGTTGGGAAAAAAACCGCCAGGGTGACCTTGTCCGAAAGTCGCGTGCATGCGAAACCGCGGCTGATTTTTGTTGACAATGGTTTTGACCGCTTCCAGCGATTTCTGTCTACCAGAGCTGCAGCCTTTGCTGGTTGCAGGACCAGTTTCATCCGGTCATTGTGCGCGGAGAGACCCATCGATAGGAATGTCGGAAACTTTCTTCCTCTTGGTCCTGTTCAGGACAAAAAAAATAGGCGTAGCTTCAAATCCAAGGAGTTGACCGGTTTCATTTAATGTCACTTCCACCGACCTGTTTGTCTTCTCTGTCGCAGCTGGGAGAGTGAAACTTTTGGCAGAATGTATCTCTTCTGGAGCCCGTTTCACCTTTTCGATTTTTCAAGCAAACTAATCACGATAACGAGAGTGAAGTTATCGAATATCATGTCGATGGATTGAAAACATTCCTCAAAACAAATTGCGCCAATATCCCACCCGCAATCATCAGATCCTACATTCGATGACTTTGCCCTAAAACTGATTGACGTCAGCGAGGAACTCATAGCAACTCCACTGATCTTTGCAAAATTTGGTTAATAAGTGATATTGGCTTCCCACAAAGCCGTTGGAATAGCCGACCAAATTCAATTCCAAGCTAGTTCCTCGTACAATGTCTCAATTCATAGAGAATTAGTAGACATGGAGTCTCAGTTGCCATCATTTACAAACACTGCTCCCGCAGCCCAAACAACGGAAACCGAAACCGCACTGCCTTTACCAAGTATCCTGCTCGCCGCCACTCCATGAAAACTGCTCAAACAATTCGGAACTTCATGGACCCCCGTCCGAATGGCAGAGCCGACTCGAAAAGCTGGAAAAGGGAAACCATACGGCATTCTACATATGTTGAAGGGGCTCCTCAACACGCCGATGTTTCTTTGGTGCGGAATTTTTTTCACCGAAATTATGCTATCACCATTTGCGAACGCCAGATGATTTCTCCTGCTGACTCCAACAGTCCCTACAGCTTAAAAATCAACATCCCAACCAAATACTAAACCTGAGAAGATAAGTAACACCAAATGCTCTGAGGAAAGAGCAACCTTCTACTTGGGCCTTAAAACTGCAGCTAGGTACAATAATTTTACTAACTCCCTACCCTAAACCCCACATCTCATCCTTCGTCAATCTCCATATCCAACAATTTATCTCCATCTCCCTCCTCCAATGCCTCATTCTTGATCCCCTTTCCCACCACAGATAAGCTAACACAGCAAACCGATAGCACTGCAGAAAGTCGCTATGCACTCTTTAGGCCTAGAGAATGAAAGATATATGAAAATATTCGTTTATTTCATGCATATCTACATGACAAATCGGACTTGGTCTGCTTCGAAGGGAAGACCAAAACCAGCGTCATATTTTCCTCCCAGCAGGGTGGCCTCTCTGCCGATACTATCAGTCTCAGCAACATTTTTTGTCAGGTACCACGAGATTTTTAGCATGTTCCCTCAGAAAGTAGCAGACAACTTTGCTCCATTCGGCCACTACGTCCACTCTGAACGATTCTCACACCTACAGCGAAGCCGAGCCGACCACGATAAGCTTTTTCGTCCATTACGTGCCTCCCATGCTAACACTTAAGCCATCCCGCCTCTCATCTCCACTCCTCGACATCCCTCTTACATTTTACTACCAGAATGTAGGAAGTCTTCGCTCTAAAACTAATACTGTCCTTCGGCAATCGCATGCTCTTCCCTTCGATATTTATGAATTGACTGAAACCAATTTGATTCCCGACATAAAGAACCAAGAATTGTTCCCCCCTACTTTTAATGTTTTTCGCGACGACGATCCAACCCGCACAAACGATGATTCCCCCTGCAAGGACGTCTTACTGGAAATCCACAACATTTCTGCATTCTCTAGTCGACTTTGTCGCAATAAAAATATCAAGTACCTTTACGATATATGTTGCTACATCCTACCTGTTCAACCTGTCGAATCTTACCAACTTGTTATCGATTCGATTGACGATATCCTTATTTTCGGCGACTTTAATCTTCCTCAGCTACAGTGTACTCCTACAGATGATCAATCATTTTTCATCGCTTTAAGTGCCAACTCAACTAAGGAATGTCTCTTCTATGCCAAATCAGCGGTATATCCAATTATAGGGGCAGGAAATTTAACCTTATATTCACTACAGATCCAATTAACTCCTCAGTCTCACTTTGTCGCCTATCTCTCTCAACAATCGATAATTACAACCCCCCACCCCCTCCCTCATCCTATGACTTTCGTAAAGAAAACTTTCACAAAATCAGTAAATATCTCAACAGATCCTTCTTTAACTTTTACAACCTAAGTATAAACGATAATAAGTCTTCCGATGGATCCCCTTATTTCCTCTCTTTCAACAACTATTCAGCATCCGATCCACTCACCATTGCCAAACTTTGTGCCACTTTTTTAAACAATCCTTTAATGACCTCTTTGTATCAGATCTATTCTATATTAATTAATTACTGAACTGAACTTCTTACACCCTAGATCCGTCCTTTATCAAATATAAGTTACACCAACTTAATGACGAATTCACATCCGGCCCAGACGGCCTCCCTGCCATATTTCTTTCTCCTTTCCCTTACTCTTCCTAATCACATTCCTCTATCCCTTTCTCAATGAGAATTTCCTCAGACTAAGAAAACCTCCTTCATAACCCCGAGATAACAAAGAATGAAATAACCAAGTATCGTCCGATCGCTAAACTCTCTCATATACCCAAACTCTTCGAAAGTATTTTCTATGAAACTCTAAGCTTTCAATTCAAATCACTTATTTCCCCTACACAATATGGCTTCCTAAAGGGTAGGTCAATCACCACAAATCTCGTTGAATTTCTATCCTTTGACCTCTCTGCCCCAGAGAATGATAACGAAGTGGATATAGTTGCAACCGATTTTAGAAAAGCCTTCGATAAAATCTCTCATCGATTAATACTCTTCAAATTACTTGCCCTCGACTTTGAACCCATACTGGTAAAATGAATATCCCCTTACCTTGAAAATCATTTTTACAGTGTTCGTTTTAGGTCAGCCCACTTGGCTCCATTTTTGGCAACCTCTGGAGTGCCACAAGGCAGACTTCTCGGTCCCCTTCTTTTTATATTAACCATAAATGATCTCGATAATATCACTCGTCTCTCCCCATGGCTCCTTCTTATTTTAACAAGACCTTGATAGTTTTTCGATCTAGTGCCTCAAAAATATTGTTTGAAAATTATTTGGAACTTAATATTGTCAAATGCCAATCCATCAACATTTCACAAAAGTGACACCAATCTTTTCCCCGACTCTACCGTCTCCAAAACCAATCTATCTCCCTCATTCAATCTCTTCGCGACCACGGCATTTTGTGTCAACTTTTGTTGACATATAGATGGGATACTTCTTAAAGCCAATTCCGCACTAGGTTTTGTAAAACGATGGTCCAAAGAATTCTCCAACCCATACGTGACCAGGTCCCTCTTACCCTTGTTCGACCCCTTCGACACCGAACGGCATCCGGCGCCGTTTTCTTCAATTTGCGCTTACAGACTTACGCATAAAAGTGGTTATTTTTTAGCCCGCGTATATTCGCTACGTCTACTCTGAATTTTCTAGTCATAATCACAAACACAAATATCGACAATGCTAAGCAAGTCTGCGGAATGAGAATTTTGACGTTTGGTTACCGAATCGAATTGCTGTAGTTTGTATTCCCTTGCAACATAATGAAATAGTGCACCAACAAAATACACACTCACGACCGGCTATCCATCGGTTTTTTTGCGTGTCTAATCGATCCAACTACACTAAGTTGGACGATTTCCACCGAAGAACAACTTAATCTGCTACTTGACACCCACAGACTAGACAAATTTAGGAGCTACCAAGTGATAAATAGGTAAAATCTGGAATTAATCAACCACTACTTTGGACGGTACATACCTTCAAACTAAACATATCTAAAGCAGCAGAGATAGTAAACTGAAAGACAGCAGAAAAGCCGCTGACTTCCTAGAGACGTCGGGAAGTTTTCGTTTGGCCTGCCCACGTCCCGTACGTTAACGTACGTTCGGGTCCTGAAAAACTCTCCTCTGCCTGGAAACTTCGTCGGCGATTTCATTTCCTTTGATCCCATTGTGACTTGAGACTACGACAAGGGTCACTGAATTTAGGCTTCCGACTGCGTTTAGTGATCTTTTATATTCTCGAACTAGCTTGGAAGTCGTAAGAGGGGTCAGAAAGTCTCTAAACGCTGCTTTGCCCCTTCCATCGTTTGCGGAGAAATACTACCTTTCCCGGAATATATTCAGAAAATCAAAAATAAAAGTTTATTCATCTAAATCTATACATATTGTCCCCTTCAAAGTAATCCCCATCGACTGCAACACACTTAAGACAGCGCTTGATCCAATCCTCGAAAATTTTTTTATATTCGGTTTTCGGTATGTCCATCAGTGCTTCCTGCGATTTTTCCATTACTTCCTTTCGGCTGTTGAAACGCGTTCCCCGTAGTAGCTTTTTAACTCGATTGAACAGAAAGAAGTCACAAGGAGGCAAATCAGGTGAATTCGGTGGCTGTTGGATGGTATTTGTTGCATTTTTCGTCAAAGAATTACGAATAATGATGACACTGTGCGACGGTGCGTTATCATGGTCTCTTCACGCAAAAATCTCTGGCGTTCTGGCAAAACTTCATGATGCACTACACCGTTCTAATCCATGAAAACCGTGAGCATTGCCTTCTTTTTTGACTGAAAGCGACGTGCTTTTTTTGGTCTCGGCTCATTTGGTGAACGTCATTCACTTGCCTGATGTCTGGATTGCGTGTCATACTCATAAACCCACTTCTCGTCTCCAGTAATGATCCTTTTGATGAAATCCATTTCTAAAATTATAAAAAATCTCCAACAGACAATAGATAGATGTATATACTCTTGGCTACGTAACCTTTGCAAGTGTCAAGCTATGATGCTAAGATTTAGAGGAAATATCAACAACAATGGTATCAACTTAACAAAGGAAACAGAACTTAAATCGGAATAATGGGAGCGCCACACAGTGAGGCCACCGAGAACGTTTTGATCAAGGTGGTATATGGCAGTTCGCTGCCATCAGGATTGCGGAAACTTCTGCTTGTCTCAGAAGGAAACGAGGAAAGTCGATTTCGTATCTTTCTCCGCATCAGGAGTTCTGGTGGCATTACATAGGAAGGCATATCAACAACATCGGAGTCTTAAGACAACCGCAGGCGCGCATGATCATTGAAGCTCCAGTGCGTGTTTTACCAGACACCACTTCTTTTTAATCGAAAAATGGCTTTGTGTGTGCAGCCCATGATATGGTTATCAAGGGGAGGGACGCCAGTTCATAGACTGATCCCTAGAACAACTGATCAATATCAATCTGAGTATAAATAGTGATACCTCCTGCCTGCGGATCAACATATTTATAGGAAATGCGGATCAGTTGAAACAAAACTACTATATATGTATGTATGGATACGTATGTGGAGCATTCTCTTTACGATGAGGCGCTTTTACACATAAAAGGCGCTTCAACCAACGTCATTCCATGTGCGATATCAAATTCACTGTCACCAAGATAACATAAATAAGCTACTTATCTTCAGACAATTTTGAAGATAAGAAGCTCACACGAAAAGTTGATAATTGTTGGATAATTAATCCAAAAATGTGTGCGACATATACCAGAAGATCTGTCAGTCTGGAAACTCTGCAACAACGCTGTTGTTGATGTTTTTTTTATATTATGAGCGCGCGCTCAAGGGATTTGTGTACCCTTAAAATGTTTGCACACAGTGCGGGCGAATAAAATTTAGGAAGGAAGAAAATGTACGTTGGCCTTAAATGTTCGATAGTTGTAACGACAAAGAAGTAGAGAGCTCGCATTCCATAAGCGAGTTCTACGATTTGGGAAAGAATCACGATATTTTAGAGTACGTTCAAAGGTGGACATGATGGTATACTAATGAGCTCTCATAGCGAGACAGGTGTTACGACTGAAGTGGAGCACTGGTGTTGGAAATAGCGATAAAACAAAGTAAGTCAGCAGACATAATGTCAGTAATCAAGGGTTTCACCTATGAGTTTTATCGTACAGTTTTGAATCCTATCTAGCAGGTGCAAAGATGTTTTAGAAGCACTTGACCAGATGTGGGCATTATACTCCAATTTTCTGAATTTCTTACATCGCTTGATTAAGTCTAGACATTTCGCAGCATTTTTGATATCGAATATGTGGTCATTTCAACATAAGTTGCCACTGACACACGTGCCGAGAATGGAATTTTCATGGATATTGGCCGGTTATTTAAATTTCGCTTTGATGACAGCAGACAGCATTGAGTTTTAGAAGCATTAAATTCCACTCTGTCGATAGCTCCCCAATTAATTATGCTGTGTGCTTAACATTTGCTACCATTTCCGCTCTACAGCGCAAAAGCAGGGATGTGAGTCCGGGAACGAAGTTATTGATTAAACCGAAGATATTGCTATTTTTGTCTCAGGAATATGCCTAAATAATTGAAGGGAACCCCTAAAATCCACTCCCAAAAAGCCTAAACGATGGACAGAATAATGCAGATCTGCGAACTAGCAAAACTTCACACAAAATTTGAATAATTACCTTCAGCAGGAGCGAAAAAAGGTACTATCTTGGCTCAAGAAAATTTAATATTTGCTTACAATATTCGTATAACTTCGGGCAATCAAATCTTTGGAATCGACTTCTTAAGCTTCAAGGTTATTCTTCACCTGTTAGAGAGATGGCGGAAAAGTTAAATATTCAGCATAGTTGAGCGATAGTGCACAGAGATATACCAAGAAATTGTAGATCTAATGAACTCGCCACTCTATTTCATGGAATGTGACACAACATACTTCAGGTGGACAAGTGAGTTAACATATTTAGTAAGAAAACAGATTCGGTAAAGGTTCGGTCTGAAATGCACCCACGGTCGGATCGCACTCCAGAGATGGCATATACGATTAAGTGCTACTATAACATGTGTTCAAAAAGTAAGGTGACTCTTCGATTATTCGATTATCAATCTTGGTGTTGGTATACATGTCCTAAATATATGTTCACAGGTTCAAGTTTATATCATATTTAGTTTGTTTTTGACAGATAGAAAGGCTAGGCGTGTTTTGGTGTGCTAGGCGATTTTCAATTATTGTAAAAAATGGAGCAAAGAATTTGCAATAAATTCTGTCTAAAAAATGAAATCAACACTTGAAATGTTGACAGTGGGATACGGTAAGTCTGTTTTAAGTCAAAAAATGTTTACAAGTGGTACAAGCTCTTCCAAGATGGCCGAGAAGATGCCAAATGATGAACCTAGCTCTGGACGCCCCAGCACATCAACCAAAGATGATAACGTCGAAGCTGTTAGGAAAAAAGAGAAGTTGCTGAGGATGAAGCATTTCAATTGGCTCGTGTCATGCAATTTTTTCAGATGTTTTGGGCATGAGGCGTGTGTCAGCG
Organism: Volucella inanis; assembly: GCA_907269105.1. Lineage (NCBI taxonomy): Eukaryota > Metazoa > Arthropoda > Insecta > Diptera > Syrphidae > Volucella > Volucella inanis. The sequence goes on from OU026153.1 coordinate 43,544,546, forward strand.
AAGTTTGTTCCGAAACTTCTAAATTTTGATCAGAAAGCCGTCGCATGAGCATCATTCAGGAGCTCTTGAATGACGTGTACATTGATCCTGACTTCTTCAAAAGGGTCAAAATTACTGACGAATCATGAGTATATGGGTATGACGTCGGAATCAAAGCCCAACTGGTTCAACACTCAAGGGAGACAAGACCGAAAAAAGCACGCTAGGTTCATCATGGTGCATCAGAAGTTTTTACCTCAAGGTCGTACGGTCAATAAGGAGTATTGTAGCATGAGCGGTTTGTGAGAAGCAATACGAAGAAAATATCCGGAAATGTAGGAAAACAATTCATGGCTTTTGCATTACGCTTGTGAGAGATTTTTGGCCAAAAACAACATGTGAATGAATCATGCCTTAGCCATCATATTCACCAGATTTGGCCCATGCGACTTTCTCCTGTTCCTAAAACTCGTATGTTATGTGAATAGTAGAGCTGTTTTCATAGACATTCTGTTGGATTCTCTGTAGAACAGAAGATGAGATAATCGTATTGTCCAAGTTCTCTGAATATGTTCTGCTCCTTGCAAAAGGAAAAAACTCTTCATCTAGAAGCTTTCTTTCCGATCTCATTCATACTCATGTTTTCTTTAGTTTCTATCAGGCTCTGATTCTCTAAGTTGAAAGTTCTTAAAGCTATTCACAGCGTCTTTATTTAAGCGCATGAACAGCGCATTCAGACACGGAACTGGCCAAGAGTACACCATAGGTGTCTTCCTAGATATCGAAGCAACATTCAATAATGTAAGCACCGGATCTGTAAGGGCGGCCGTGGACAAGCTTCATATAGATAAAACTATAGCAAAATGGATTGAAGGTATGCTAAAGAAGGGTTCAGAATTTGGTAGAAACTCAGTCAGAAAATTGATTACAAGAGAAACTCCATAAGGATGACTGATTTCTCCCCTTCTGTGCCTTCTGTTTGCAAAGATACTACACTGGATGTACATGGCCATCCTCACCTGTGGTGCGCTGGTATAGTTGAATCCCAAGGAAAAGACTGGTTATCACAAAGTACTTCCACAAATGGAAGAATAGCATCTGTGGCAGTAACAAGTGGGTTAAGGTCTACTACTCAAGCTGTACTAGAGATAATGTTCAACCTTCTTACTTTAGGCGAATTATTTAAATGCACGGACTATGGACAATACTATACACGCACCGCAATTTGGAACACACGTCTAACATATTTGGTTGTTCAATAAGTTTTGCGGTTTTATTTTTAGGATTAAAGTTAGACACATATTTTTGGTATAAAGACTTATAATTAATTCATCAGATACTGTCCATAATGGTCTATTCTTCCAACATTCTGAAAAAGACATAACTCCTCTTTTATAAAAGTCAGCAGGAGACTTTCCAGGCAAATTTTGATTTTCAATTCAATTGCCTTCCATTCAAATTGTTTTAGAGAGAGCGGAACAGGTAGTTATCAGAAGGCGCAAGGTCTGGAGAGTACGGTGGGTGCTGCATAACTTTCCAGCCAAATGAATTCAGCTTTTGTTTTTTCACTAAAGCTGTGTGTGGACTGGTGTTGTCATGATGGGAAACAATACCCTTCCCGTTCGCCAACTCTGGCCGTGTTTCTTCCACTGCCTGCGTCAAAGTATCGAGCTGAGAGCAACATTTAACGGCATTGATAGTTTGATTGCGTGGAAGCAACTCGAAGTGAAAAACGCCTCGCCAGTTCCATCAAATGCTCAACATGACCTTTTTGAGATGCAAATCTTATTTAACGACCGATTGTGGTGTTTCGCTAGGAGCGCATCATGACCACCCATTTTTCGTAAACACTCTTTTCAGGAAAGCCTCAAGAGAGTTCAATCTTAACAAAAACTCACAGACCATTATGCGATCCATAATGTTTCTTTCATTGAGTTCGTGAGGAACCCAAACATCCACCTTTTTCGAAATTTCAAGTCTTTTCAGTCTTTGCGTGACGATTGTATGAGGAATATTAAAACGCTGAACGATATCCTGTGTCGTCAAATGCCTGTCAACGGTAACTACAGCGATTGTCGTTTGTAGTGGGTGGACGTCTAAAGCGAACAGCATCAGCAAAGTTTTTTTGTCACTAGATGGTGTTGGTGTCCATTTATCTGGAAACACTCATCTGCTTGAGTCAAACGAACAAGTGTTTAAAGAGTGACATTTCAGGTTACATTTTTTTGTTTTTGTGAAAACAGCTGTTAAATCCGTTGCTCGTATTAAAAGTTATATTGATTTGAATATGAGTGAAACATCTCAAGAAATTCGCTATCTGATGCTTTTTTACTATAAAAAAGGAGAAAACGCTGCACCGAAAATACCGAAAATTTTGTGTAGTTTACGGTAAGAATGCTGTGAGTGTGTGAATGCCGGAGTGGTTTGTTCAATTGCGTTCCGGAAATTTCGATGTAAAAGATGAACCTCGCACTAGTAGGCCTGTCACTGAAAAAGTCGATGAAATTTTGCAACTGATGAAGAAATAACGGCACGGAAACTGTCTAGAGATAGCTGAGGCACTAAATATCAACCGTATAACAGTATCGAATCATCTAAAATGAGCGGGCTACTCAAAGAAGCTCGATGTTTGGGTGCCACATGAATTAACGCAAAAATTGACCGAATAACCATCAGTGAAACGCTGCTGAAACGTAACGAAATGGAACCATTTTTGAAGCGATTCATTACAGGCGATTTTTCATGAAATACGAAATAGCCAACGCAAGCAAAGCCGGTTACCGACCACAAGTGACTTCAAAATCTGGATTGACGGCAAACAAGGCTATGTTAAGTATTTGGTGGGATTGGAAGGGAATTGCCTATTATGAGCTACTAGAACGTAGCGAAACGGTCAATTCTGTACTTTCAAGAAAGACCGACCAGAATCGGCCAACAGAAGGGAAGTTTTTTTTCCATCATGACAATGCTAAGCCACACACATCTTTGATGACCCGGGACAAGTTGACGGAGCTTGGTTAGGAAGTTTTAATGCATCCACCGTATAGCACCGTCTGATTACCATTTGTTTCGGTGTTTGCAAAACTCTCTTGATGGTAAAAAAATTGGCCGACCGAAGAGCCGCTGAAGATCACTTGGCCAAGTTTTTCGCTGATAACCCACAGAAGTTCTACACCGATGGAACTATAAAGCTACCCGAAAAATGGCAAAAGGTCAAAGATAATAATGGCCAATACGGTATAGTATGTACTTGATTGAAATTGATACAATCTGTTGTCTAGGGAAAGAGTCAAATATACTATAGGGTTTTCTAATAACGACTTGACAACTTTTTTTTTAAGTAAAAGGCAAACCATTTGAGATATTTCAAAAACTTTATTATTGACTTGAAGTACAATCAGAACATTTATGAATGAAACTCGACTTCGTTCATATTGCCACCGCGGGCACGTTTGCAGAGGTCGATTCGTTGGACCCAATTTTCAATAACTCGGCCACACATTTCGGCCGAAACGACCGCTATTTCGCCAACGTCGTTGGCGTATTGGCATAAACCAATGACTTAACGTAGCTCCACAGAAAATAGTCAAGCGGCTTTAAATCGCACGAACGAGGCGGCCAATCGACTGGCCCATGTCTTGAGATAACACGATCACCATACTTACTCTTCAATAAATCGATTGTAGCGTGTGCTGTGTGGCTTGTGGCACCATCCTGTTGAAAACACATGTCGTCCGAGTCCATATCTTCCAATTCGGGTCAAAAATAATCGGTGATCATGGCGCGATAACGCTGACCATTCACAATAACGTGACGATCGTTATCGTCGACGAAAAAATATGGCCCAATAACGCCGCTGGCATGCAAACCGCACCAAACAGTTATTTTTGTGGATGAAGTTGTGATTCATAACGCATATTTTGCTTATTGACGAACCAATTGAGCCAAAAATAAGCTACATCACTGAAGATCAGCATCTTCTCCAGAATCCAATCGGAGAACGTTGCTCGTTAGTGTACATTACCGTGTTGAGTTTACTGAATAAATTGACAGTGACAGTTTGAAGTTTAGTGAGAGAGTGCGTTCACAAATTAAATTCAAATAAAACTATTACTGGGGAATATATAATTCAAATAAAAGATAGAGGGAAAAAATAAAAAATAATATACACCCTGACTGACTCGAACTGCAACCAACTTCAGACTGCTATAATTTCCAAACCGTTCATGACAGTGACCTCAAATTTACACATGACGGATAAATTCATTATTTACAAGCCTTTTAGGCGATTTGGGTCTCAGTTGTGTTGAAAAATTTTTATCAGCGATGAAATTCAAACGTGATAGTGTGATTGCTTTATATTTGGCTGGAAAACCACAAGTAGCTATGGCTTGAGCCCTCCAGCACCTCAACGTGAATAAATCATTCGTATCTCGAACCATAGCTCGTTACCATGATATCGGCAGCGTTGCGAAACGCCATGGAGGTGGTCACAAAAAAACAGCAACATCGGCAGAAGTGATTCGGAAAGTGAAGGCTCGAATTGAGCGAAATCCGAGTCGAAGTGGAAGAAAAATGGCTTGTGAGCTCAACATATCGTTGGAACGGATGCGACACATACTGAAAAATGAGCTTGGGCTCAAGCCATTAAAGTTCCAAAAAGCACAAGATCTTACACCGCAACAGAAAAAAGTTAGAGTCGAAAAGGCGAAGGAGTTGCTACGCTTGCAAAAAAGTGGTGAGTTGCCGGAAGTCGTGAGTTGCCGAAAGTGGTGAGTTGCCGAAAGTGGTGTGTTGCCGAATTTGATTTTTTCCGATGAGTCGCCATTTGTTATCGAGCAATATGTCAACAAACAAAATAACCGAGTTTACTTGCCAGAAAGGTCCTTCGAAAATTTACACCTTCGGACGACCACCAGAAAGCAGGCAGCACCGATGGTGATGATTTGGGCCGCCATAACCGCCGATGGTCGCTCTCCGCTCGTATTTTTGGACCGTGGCGTCAAAATTAATGCGATCATATACCGTGAAACTGTCTTAGAGGCAGTATTAAAGCCTTGGGCAAACAATCATTTCGGTCGGAGACCGTGGACATTTCAACAAGACTCGGCACCGTCTCACAAAGCGTGCGTCAACCAAGATTGGTTAAGAAACAATGTTCCACACTTCATTTCTTCGACAAAATGGATTGCAAATTCTCCGGATGCAAATCCGACGAAAGTTGGTACTAAAAAATACCAAATTTTGGACCACCTCAAACAAGCACTTCGCCGGGAATGAGCCAAAATAGCGCAGAGCCACTGGTGCACCGTGCGATGCTTTCTTCGGCCGTCTCGAGGCCATTGTTCGCGCCAAAGGTAGACATTTGGAAAACTACTGATACAATTTGAAAATTGATGTATTTTCCAACATTTTTTGCTTTGGCACAATAAAATTTATCAAATAATAAAGAAATTATAGCATTTTAAAAAGTTGCAGTTGTACATGCATATGTATATAAGAAGACAATGCACAATAAATTCAGTTATATAATTGCATAACAAATCAAATCAATATTAGAATGGTTAAAAGAGAGAAGATATTTTTTAATATTATATTAGGTTTTCAGGCAGCATATTAAGCAAACGGTGCACAGTAATATATGTATATAACACATTTTACAACTAAAATGTGGTTCATAACCCACGACTTATCCTGATTTTTAATTTCACGGTTAATATAAGCAAGATACAATTTTTTAATTAACTCCGAAAGTGTTTTTTGTTTCGATTTTTGCGTAAACTCGCCGCAAATATAGCAAAATAAATTGGAACTGTTAACATACATGCGTGACATTTTAAAGAATACCAATTAAACTAACGAAAGACAAGGCTTTGTTGGAAATGCAGTAAAATTGTGGATCTACCCATGGTTAACGTCCAAGGAAAGGTTAAAATAACTCTTATTGGAATGGGAAAGAGGTGTAATTTTTCCTTTAAACGGTTGATTAAAAAGGGAGTTCACATATATTAAGAACAGAATAGGACCCAGTACAGAACCTTGTGGAACACCTAAATTGACCAATGCTCTGAACTAAAATTACTTTTACTAAATTTACTATCTGTTTACGATTTTTTAAATATGACTCGAACTAGTCATAGATTAATCCTCTGAAAGCAGCATTGTAGAGTTTATTTAACAGCAAAGTATGGTTCACCATATCAAAAGCTTTAATGATGTATATAAAGAGAGTAGCGGATACATTCAAACTACGATTTTATAAATTTTACCAGATAATTTTAATAATGCACTTTCCGTAGACACTAGGAAAATTAGTTTTGTGTAGAAAAGATAAGATTCCAGATATTATACCTCTTCCAAAAACTTTTGAAAAAAACTGAAAGAAGGTAAAAAGGGCGATAATTATTTAAAATCATAGTATTACAATTTTTATGTAGTGGCATTACTACTGCTGTTTTATGTAATTTTGGAAAAATACCAGACTGAACGGAGGAATTTAACCTTTATGTATGGACATGTAGTCTCATAGGCTCTGCAAGAATGTTTATATCGTTGTTTAAACCACTTTTCCTAACCCTTTGTGACTAAGGAGGCTAATAGCTTCAGTTGTAGTGTCAAAACGGCCAACAAAGGAGGAGGTTGTGTCGCTCGGAACTGTTACACCAACATGAAAGTGATGAGGTGTTCAACTGAGTGCGAGGATCTTGAGCAAAACGTTGATAGTGACAAATCAGAGTCAATACCTTTGTCGGAATTACGATCTACCTTCTATTATGAAAAAAATCGCTACAAATAGGCAAAATAGTCCCCATCTGCCAGGGTTAGTGTACAGCGACATAATATTATTTCTCATTCTGTTTCTTCCGATCTAATAGACTTCTTTATCGGAAAAGGAGTAAACGCAAGTTACGTCAAAGTTGAAGAGGTCTTCGATCTTTCCTCCGATCATTCTTCAGTTATCCTCTCACTGTGCGAATCCTTGATTAAGAAACAAAGACCACCCAGATTAACTAACAGCAAAACTCACTGGGAAGATTTCCGAATAGACATTGTAGACAATACTGAGTTCAAAGTAACACTTAGAACGCCGTATCAACTTGAAAAAGAAGTTGAACGTTATGTTGAAGTCATACAGCAAGCGGCCTGGAAGAACTCTCCCCGCAAATCGAACAAAGTTCCCAAAGTTGGCATAAGATATCCACCGGAAATCAGAAAAATGATTAGGAAGAAACGAAGAGCGCGGAAAAAGTGGCATGAAACCCGGGCACCACAAGATAAAATGTCCTTCAATAGGCTCTGCAACTTGTTGAAAAAATCAATCAAGGACTTCAATAATCAAGGTACCTTGAAAGACTCACAGCAACAAAGGATACCAACAACTCCATATGGAGAGCCGTTAAAAGTGTTCGAAAGCTCCAAATACACGTGGCGCCAATAAGAAGAAACCAGGATGACTGGGCGAAAGAAGATAAGGAAAAAGCTAATGTTTTCGCCGACCATCTTGCAGAAACGTTTAATCCATTCGATGGAGGGGTGCATCCTGAGAATGTCAATACGCTAGACGTGACGACAAACTTTCCAGTAGAAAAGGCTACACTTAGGGAACTTAGACAAGTTATAGACACGCTTAAGCCCAATAAAGCCCCGGGATATGACTTAATAACGGGAGAGATACTTAAAGCGTTGCCAAAAAGAGGTTTTCTAAAGCTTCTCTATCTTATAAATGCCAGCATTAGATTAGAGCACGTACCGCACCAGTCGAAAGTAGCCGAAGATATTATGATTCCGAAACCCGGTAAACCGCTGACTGAAGTCAAGTCATATAGACCAATATCGCTTCTCCCGATTACATCGAAGGTCTTCGAGCGAATCCTTCTTAATCGTCTGAAACCCATTACTGAGACAAATTCCCTCTTGCCTGATCATCAATTTGGCTTTAGAAGCCAAAACTCTACAGTTGACCAAGTGCATCGAATAACCGATGTAATTGAACGAGCAATCGAGTGTAAGTTAGTCTGTTCAAGCGCATTCCTTGACGTTTCGCAAGCCTTTGATAAGGTATGGCATGAAGGCCTAAAATATAAACTCCGACAAGACCTACCCCAGCAATTGTCTTGTATTTTAAGTTCATATCTGGTGTGAGACACGGAAGCTAATATTCCACTTTTAAGACAATAAAGGCGGGGGTGCCGCAAGGAAGTGTACTTGGCCCTCTGCTATATTTGCTTTTTACCCGTGATATACCATAAACGGATGACACTGTCCTGGCTTTGCTGATGACACTGCCATTTTGGCAACGGCTAAAACAGTCGAAGAAGCAACTGCCAAGTTGCAACGTGACCTTGCACGGATTAACAATTGGACAATGACTTGGCGAATCGCGCTTAATGAAAACAAGTCTGTCCACGTGAACTTAACTCTCAAGAAAATTGAGAACCCACCGGTGTTTATCAACGCAGTACGAATTCCTTACGCGAACGAAGCCAAATATCTCGGTATGACACTCGACGCTAAACTAAAATGGAGAGCACACGTCAAGAAAAAACGTGAAGAGCTTGAAATCAAATATAAAGATATTTACTGGCTTACTGGAAAGTATTCCAAGCTTAGCTTAGAGAACAAACTAATGTTATACAAGCAAGTGCTAAAACCGATCTGGACATGTGGTGTACAACTTTGGGGTTGTACTAAAAATAGTAACATTAATGTATTACAGACATTCCAAAACAAAGTTCTTCGAGGTATTGTTAATGCGCCGTGGTACATTAGAAACGATGATATCCACAAGGACTTAGGGGTCGAAAACGTTCAGAACGTAATTAAAATGTTTGCGCGAAAACATAATAATCGATTACAAGGTCATACGAATATTTCTTTTCAACAGATCCTCGACCAAACAAATTTATTGCGCCGCCTGAAAAGGACTAAGCCTCTCTATCTAGCGTGGTGATTAGCAGCGCGTAATTTTTCTAAAGTACACAAGAATTTTCAATGGAAAATCGCCTGCAGGATATCTTAAAAAAACAAAATAAAATGCAATAGAAGAACTACTTGTTGAGTGTGAACTCAGTCGTGGTTTGCATAAGGGAGGTGCTTGTAGTGAGTAAGAATCTCACACTACTATAGGCTCCGGGCCTATAGTGTCTAAGAAGATTTCTCATCTTCAAACGGGGAAAAAAAAAATCTGTTTGTTCCAAGTTGACGGCTGGCGATGAAAAAGATCCCTTTTCCAAATGGAATAAGCTTTTTGACGGTAAAATGCTGCAACATATTTTGACATGGACAATATATATGAATGTGGTGAATGTGCCAAGTTGGATAAAATGTTAGTCAAGTTTCGAGGAAGAAGTCGTATGAATTCCTACATGCAAAAAAAAAAACAGGAAAATATGAACTGGTGATACGAGCACTATGATACTATGGAGTGACCGCCAGAATGCGCTGCTACTGCAAAAAAGGTTATGGTGAAATCCGTTCCTATTTAGGCAGACATGCCAAATTTCAGTGCGATACTGTCTTTAGTTTAGTTTTGACAGCTGATTGTTGTTGACGTGTTTGGCATCATGTTGAGTATGGACAAAAATGATTTTCGTTCTCTCACAAAACATTATTTTTTGAGAGGCAAAACAGCGACGGAAACAAAAGAAAAGTTGGATAAATATTATGGGGCTAATGCTCCGTCAGATTACACCGTCAAATATTGGTTTCGAGAGTTTCGTGGTGGCCGCAACTCCACTACCCATCAAGTCCGCAGCGGCAGGCACTCCGATCCGGTTACAAAGGAAAATGTCAAAAAAATACATAAAATTGTGTTGGCTGACCGGAAAGTTAAGGTGCGCGAGCTAGCACATACCACAAAGATACATACTGAGCGCACACGTCATTTTTGGGCAATATTATGCATGAAAAAGCTATCTTGCCGCTGGGTGCCGCAAGAGCAAGAGCACTTCGAAAGAGTGTTTGGACTTGCTGATGCGGAATCGGGTGGCCTCTAGAATAAGTGTATCAAACTAAAAGGGGACTATATTGAATAAAATAAAGAAAAATTTAAAAAAAAAAATGTTTTCATTCTCAAGGAGGCTACTTTTCACCCCACCTGTGATGCTGACAGCTTTTATTTTTACTATGGATAAAACTGGAAAACTGGAAACTGGAAAAAACTCTGTGGTGAAGGATTGACAACAAAAGAACAAATATTTTTAGTACCAACTCAGTGCGTCCTTCGACTGACGATACCCATTCAAGGAAGCAACCGTAATGTAACAGCTGATAACTGTTTTTCATCAATTCAGCTCGTTGATGAGTTATCAAAAAGAAAGCTAACATATGTTGGCACGGTGAAAAAGAATAAAAGAGAGCTACCGATTGGATTTCAATCAGACAGGTGTCGAGAAGTTAATTCTGCCTTATTTGGTTTTGCAAGGAACAAAACTTTATGTTCCTTTGTACCAAAGAAGAGCAGAGCCGTGATCCTGATATCTTCTATGCATCACAATAGTGAGATAGATACAGGTACTAATAAACCTGAAATCTTAAGTATTATAATTCTACACAAATTGGTGTTCATGAGGCCGACAATAAATGTTCAATTTACAAGAAATGTTCGACTTGTCGTCGATTGCGATTATATCAGACATATTAGGAGCACCCGTTCTTGCCAGGTCTGCATCGTCGTTGGAAAAATCTATTTGGAGGCTATGGTGGTCTTTGACACAATTTTATATTTCTTTTTAACATCCTTTTACATGGACTGTTTGATGATTGGTGTCGCTACTGATTCAAAATGAGAGCACTCATGAGTGCACTTAGTATATCCTCTTTTAGCGCCCCTGTCAAGATTTGGTGATAATTCGACGACGACAATCCATTTCAAAACATCGTGTTAGTGTTTTTTGCGATCACGGGAAAATAGAAGTATCGCTCCGTAATCCGTCTTGTTTTTAAGTGGCAAAACCTGCGGGGAAATCAAGCCCATTCTCAAAGGTGTGTATGGAACCCATTTACTTTCCCGTACAACCGTTTATAATTGCAGAGTTTCGTCGTGGTCTCACGCGCCCAGATGGCCCAAAAACGGTTACCACAGAGGAAACCGTAGGCAAAATCCATGATCTCGTTTAGACGGACCGCCGAGTGAAAGTTCGAGAGTTGACTGAGATAGCACGCATCTCAACTAAACGCGTTCAGCATATCCTGCACGAAATTTTGAGCATGAAAAAGCAGTCCGCGCGATGAAAGAAAAAGCTCAATCGTGAGACCACTTCAAAAGCGTGCTTGGCCCTATTTATTCGAAATCCAGAGGAACTTCTGTGTCGTTTCGTGACCGTCTATGAGACATGGATTCGTCAGTTCACACCTGAGACCAAAGAACAATCAAAACAATGGGTTTTATCCGGTGAACGCGCTCCAAAAAAGGCGAAGAGCGTGCTTTCGGCCGGAAAGGTGATGGCCACCGTTTTTCGGAACGCGCGAGGTGTGATTCACGTTGATTATTTGGAGAAGAGGAAAACAATCTCAGGGCATACTACGTCAATTTATTGGGCCGATTCAACGCGATTCAATAAAAAAGTGCTCTTCTATAACGAAATCACACCGACTCACACTTCCGCAGTCGCCACATCCAAATTGGTCAAATTGTACTTCGAATTGCTTTCCTATCCAAAACATTAAAAGATCGTTCGCCGGAAAGAAGTACGGGTCGAACGAGAAAATCATCGACGCTGCGGAGGAGGATTGTATAAGTCGCACCACCACTGGGAAATGTGTATCGCGTTGATATTGAAAAATCAATTGTCAAAACCCTAAAAAGTTGCGTTGTCATTTCTATTCCGGGTATTCATCAAACAGCCCTCGTACGTAGTATTATTTTGTTAAAAACTTTGCTCACCACCGAGACCAATGGAATTCCTCTTCAGTTGCTGCACTCAGAGAGGTAACCCCTTTTTGGTATTTTCGCTAAAATCGATTCTTTCCATTCTAAGGGTCTTTCTTCACTGTTCCAAATATCTCTGAAAAGAGGATGTAGCATATTAGTTGTGCCTTCGACATCATCTTTTAACACTCAGCTGGGATGTTGTCGACGCCAGCAGATTTACCATTTTTTATTGAACGTATCGCTGATGCAATTTCTTGCTTAGTCAGGAGTTCAGGGCCACAAATGTCGCCTTGGTTGAACAACTTCTGGCGTATCATCATTGTTTGTTTTCACATATACCGTCTAATTAAAATGTTCACGACATATCTTTAATTGTTCTTCTTCCATAGTAATAAAGTTTCGGTTGCTGTCTGGTTTCTGCTTTCTGGTGATATTAAATACATCCCGTAGATCGCCTATAGATGTTTCTGTTTTCGCTTCGTTAGCCAAATTTTCGTAAAATGGGCTTTTATCTGCTCTTGCTTATCTTTTGATTTGTTTAGTTAATGTTGCTATTTATTTTCGAAGTATTAAGCCACTCTTTCGGTTTTCTTGTCCCAGAAGCTTTTCCTTTTTTTGACTTTCTGGCTTCAACCAGTTGCCAAAATGATGCATTTGGCCATCCTCTATTATTTTTTGTTTCCTTTCCCATCACCTCAGTTGGTGCTTCTAAAATGGATAGTTTTAGATACTTTACATACTTTTTCTCAAACGCTGTTTAAATTTAGTGCGCAATGATTGATAGAAGTTTGATTTCACACTTTTTCGCTTATTTCCTACATCAAGTGGATATTGAAGCCAGAGTTCACCGAGATCATGTGCTTGAATTTCAGGAAGCACATATTCCGTTGACATGGCGCGATAACGGTTACCATTGACGATAACATTCTGATTTGCCACATTTTTAAAGAAATATGGACCAATGATTCCACCAGCCCATAAACCACATCATACCGTTGTTTTTAATGGATGAAATGGTAGCTTTTGTTACTCTTGGGTAATCCAAGAGTATCCATTGAGCCAGAAATGAGCTTTATCACTGAACAGAATTTCACCCTAAAACACCGAATTTTCATTGAGTTTTTTCCAGAGCCCATTCACTGAATTCGGCGAATTCCTGAATAGTAGGGCAGAATTGTAACCACATGTCGTTAGTATTTGTGGTAGGCAATGGGATATTGCAGAGTTTTGTGTCCACTTGCTCTCTGTAGTCTCTGGCTATCTTCGGTGTGCTCAGCCATCCAATGTTGTACATACTTCCTTTTTGTTCTTTGTCATAGCTTTTTTTTCATTGGATAGTCTCGCTGAAGGTCACTTTCGTATACACAAAATGACAAAACCAACATAATAGTTGGTAGTAAGATTAGACAAGAATGGATCACAGGATATCAAAGGCAATCTTCACAGCAATAATATGTGAACACGTAAACCCACTGGGTTAATAGCAAGGACGAAGATTCGGCATGACTGTCCTAACTCTTCTAAGGTACATTCATTATTTGAAAGCGGTAACAAAATAAACGAAGGAAGCTTTTAGCAGCTTTAGGTAAGCCTATATCCTTGGACCCTACGTGAGACGACGAATTAAGGATCATCAGGGGAATCTTAAGCGCCGAAAAAATGTGCGTCTTGGAATGCTCAACGATTATCAGTCGAGCACTAGCTGCACTAGCACGGATAGCACTTCTTTACAAATTAAGAGTGACCGAATGTTCTCGTATCTAAGGCTCCTAAAGTTTCGAAAACTGTAGATAACATTGGCTCGCTCACATAGTGTGTATGTACTTTAACGCTCCAAGCAGAGAGATTTTCGAATCTCAAAAAATCCAATACACCGTTGATAACCAAGCTCCTGGGACGGATAATTGTTGGAACGTTGTAACCGTCACTTACAAAACAGATGAGCTTATCATATTCAAGCAATTGTGATTTCAGTCGATTTCATTAACTGGTAATCCCCTGAGTCGAGGTCGTCAATGTCATCACCTTCATAATGCACTCATCACATCCACACTATGAGTGAAAAATAATTTTCATTTTCCGTTTTCCATTTGCATCTAATTAACGTATTGGAATCACACTTGGGAGTGATTAACCTTTAAAGTCTCCCTCGTGTCTCGTTCTAATAGTTTGCTCATTCATAATTCGCTCATTAAGATGTAAATTCATCCCAGCTCCCGGGATGACAAACCAAATAACAAAAAAAAAATAAATGTGTATATCATTATGGCCCTGCTGTCAAAACAAGGATAATAAATCTTCCTATCTTCTGACGCACCACCAGCCAGAGGAACCACAACGAACAAGTACTACAAAGGAGAAAATAAATAAAAAAAAGGAATCACTGCAGGTGACACTGTCAATTTAATTCCACAACGGTTATGTTGTACTTAACAGAGTTCAATTACAATTTTAAGCACAAAACAGCTACCACCCTTCCAGTGCGATCTCTTGTCAAAACTCACTGTCACCATTCAAAACTTTAGCCTAATACACGTGCAACAAATGTCAACGTCAACGGGATACTTTCGCTTTTAACTTTCCCGCCCGCATGATTTTCGTACATTGTACGTCGGTAGAAACGCAGAGCCGAAACATCCATCTGTTGGTGTTCGCATGAAGCTTTATGTGCGTGATTATTAATTTCACGCTTTCACGAGTTTTCAAGAAAGCAAGGACACAGCAGACGCCATTTACATCGTTTGTTGTTAATGTCATCTTCAATTTCGCGGCATTAAAACCGAAAATGGTATCTTCAATTTCGTCTACTTGATTTTTGCATTCGGATGAGGACTTGTGGAAGATGGAATCATTGAAGCTGGAAGGAAAATGTAATTATTAATTTTCGAAATTATTTGTTGGGAGTTATTGAGAGGATAATGAGAAAAGACAGTTGTGATAGAAAGTTTTGGAACGTATTTCGCTTGAGGGCATTGATTTGTTGAAACAGTCATTGGTTCTAAGGAGTCTATCATATCTTTACTTACTAATGTGGCGATACAGTCGGAGTATAGTATATGGTTAATGTGCCCACCAACTTGCTAAAGGTCCCTTCACGGCATCAGTAAACCACTGAGCGTCTTAAAGACGCTCAGATGTGCTGAGCTAAAAAGTCAATTAACTGATCCCAATACATGCTCGAAAATGACTTTTTTGGCATATTCTGGATAATACAAGAATATGCGGCGTCTAGGCTTAGAGATTCGTCGCAGGTATCGGCGGATGAAAGAATTATCTCAAGGCTTCTAAATTGCAATAGATACATATATCACAGACTACTAAACGTCTAAGAATATCACATCCCACTAGCTACCAACGTTTCCAAAGATAACCGCAACTAAAACAGGATTATGATGTTAATGGTCGAACAATGATATAAACTTAATATGGAGTCGAAAGATGTCGAGTAAACTCCGAATCTACCTATCGATTAGCTATGTTGAGAGACATACAAAACTCCATCAAAACGCTTTTAAGGTGCCTTAAAAAGTGATTCAATCGCCTAAATGAAGAAATATTGACAATCAGTGGGGACTGCCAACGAAATTTTCTATATTTTTAAAAAATTCGTCTAAGATACATAGACTGTTTCTCAGTCAGTGAAAGCTACAATGACGTGTATAATCCGAAAGTCAGCGGATGTAAGAGCGGCATATGTAACCTTGGCTGGGCAACACGGCGTAGATGAATCACTATTTCTGTGGATAAATCCAATGCTGGTGAATAGAATCCTGATTGCAAATCGTAACTAGGGCCAATATGTATAGGTTTTTGATGGGGTTAACAGAGGTTTCCACTTATCGCTTAACGCTCTCAATGGTTCTGCGCTCATGCTCAAGTATAAGCGGATTATGCAAATTTACTGTCTGTTAGGTTATGTCTAGTGACTGTGTGCTCTTAAATTTTTTTTTTTTTTTGGTGGATAGGTGTGAAAATCTTCATAGACCCGTTGCTCATAGTAGTGTGAGATTATTACTCACTAAAAACACGCCTCCCTTCTTATCGACTACAACTAAGTTACCTTATCAAGTAGTTTCCGTTTCAAATAACGTTCACGTGAGGCAGGTAGCTTTCTAGCAAAATCACCTGCTAGTACCGCTGTTATCTGCGGATAATCCTAATCGTGCCAGATTGAATGGTCTCATTCTTTGTAATCGACGCACTAAGTTTGTCTCGACCAGAATTTGGAGTATTTTATTATTAAAATTCATTATTTAGTCCTCGACGGTATCTATTCTTAAGTCTCTGTGGATATCACTGTTTCTGATATACCATGTGGCGTTCACGATTTGTCTTAGAGCTTTGTTTTGATAGCTTTGGAGAATATTTCGGTTGCTTCGTTTAGTACAGCCCCAAAGTTGTATACCGTACGTCCAAACAGGTTTAAGCACTTGCCTATAGATGAACAGTTTGTTATGTATGCTTAACTTGGAATGTTTTCCTAGTAGCCAGTACATTTGTCTGAATTTATTTTCAAGTTCATCACGTTTTTTCTTAACATGCGGCTTCCATTTCAGTTTTACATCTAGTGTCATTCCAAGATACTTTGCTTGGGAAGATTGTTTATTTTCCGGTAAGTAAAATTAACATGAGTAGATTTGGTCTCATTGAAAACAATTCGCCATATCTTTGTCCATTTGTAGATTTTATCCAAAGCCGTTTGTAGCTTTCCTGTAGATAACTCGACTGAAGTATCTGTAGCTAGTATCGCCGTGTCGTCCGCGAACGTGGCTACTATGGTACCTGATTTTTCCGGTATGACTCGAGTATAGAGTAAAAACAATACCGGTCCAAGTGCACTTCCTTGCGGAACTCCAGCAGCTATCTCTTTAAATTCCGAGTATTCGGTGCCATGTTTAACACGAAAAGTTCTGTTTTCCAGGTACGATTTCAGAATCGTATGCAGCTCTCTCGGAAGAACCTGGCTTAGCTTAAAATTTAAGCCTTCGTGCCATACCTTATCGAAAGCTTGAAACACGCTAGAACATATCTTTTTCCCCTCTAAGGCTTTCTCAATTTCATTCATAATTCTAAATACTTGGTCAATTGTGGAGTGCTTAGTTCTAAAACCGAATTGATATTTAGGAAGAGAGACGTCTACTCTTCAATGATCGGTTGCAAGCGCTTCAATAGGAATTATTCAAATATTTTAGATATTATCGGCAGAAGCGATATGGGTCTGTAGGACTTTTTTTCATTTAAAGATTTGCCTGGTTTCGGGATTATTATAACATCGGCAACTTTCCATTGGATTGGAACGTTTAATAGTCTTAGCGCGGCATTTATAAATTGGAGAAATTCATTGAGAATTTGAGCAGTTATTAAATCATAACCAGGGGCTTTTTCATTTATTTTTAAATTTTTTAATTGCTTAGTTAAGTTCTCGTAGCGACACTGTTTTTTTATTCTAAAATTGTCCGGTGCCGTAATTATATAATTAGAACCACCTGTTAACGCCTGTCCAACAAAAGGCTTAAACGTTTCTTCTAGATACTCGGCAAATATTGTAGATCCTTTTACCCATTCACCATTATTTTTTATTATGGGAGGAAATTGATCTTGAGCATTTTTGATTCTCTTCATGGCTTTCCAGAGGGAGTAATTTGAACTTCTTTCGGCAGTCAGACCTTCGAGATATGTAGATATTCCGATTTTTGTAATCTCGTATTGCTTCCTTCAATTTGTTGCATAAGTGGTTTAAGTAGGTTTTATGCTGGGGAGCACGGGATTGTTGCCATCTTTTTCCCGCTCTCCTCTTTTCTCTTACCAGTTCTATTATTTCCGGCGGATATTTTATTTCACTACTTGCTTTCTCTTTTCTTGTTGGAGTTGGAGTGTTGTTCCAGGCAGCGTTCTGCAGGACTTTGATGAATCTGTTGATTTCGTCTTCCATTTCGTTTTGTGTTTTTAGCGACACGTTAAGAACAATATGTTCATTGCAATAGTTTCTAAAACCGTCCCAGTTAGTCTTATTATTAGTTAATCTAGGCGCCACTTCTTTCCTAATTAAAAGTATGCTTAGTGTTAAAATGACTGGTGAGTGATCTGAAGAGAGATCATAACTTTCCTCTATGTTTGTAGAAAGTTTGGCTGCTCCCTTTGTGAGAAAGAAGTCTACAAGATCGGGGGTCTTTGTTATATCCGAAGGCCAATATGTTGGTTTTCCTGTCGAGGAAAAGTCAACTTTACATTGCATACCGCCTTCATAGAGTTGTCTGAATATCGTTGTATTACATCTTGAGCCCCAGACGGTATGTTTCGAATTAAAGTCACCACCAATTATAAAATTCGGTCCAAATGAATCAAAGATACTTTTAAAGTCATTCTTTTCTAGCTTGCATCGCGGAGGACAATAAATGGATGCAATGTTGTAATGCAGGTGGTTATATTTTACGCGAACCGAACTTAACTGCATTGCATCGCATTCAATCTTCATATTTATAGAGTGCTCAATACATTCTTTAATGAACAATAAGGATCCGCCTCTGGCATTGTTTGATGGGTGGCATGCATGATAAGCACAGTATCCCTTTAGTTCCACACGAGGTCCTTTCCTCAAGTGAGTTTCAGAAATCAAGCAAATGTCAATATTAGCTTTTTGTAAGAACACTTTCAGTTCGTCGAGTTTTTTAATAAGGCCGTTTGTGTTCCACGTCAATATTTTAAGCACTTGTTTCATATTCATGCTTGAAATTAAGTTTTACGTATTTCTTTCTCAAAATTGCTCAATTTTTCAACTAAAAGTTTATTTGTTCTGTTTTGCTCCTCAAGAGTCGTAAGAATCAGGAGCCACTGGATCTGGCGTAACACCGCGTTTTTATTTCCTTGTGACGCAGCTTGTGCATACGTTAGCGCGTCAATAGGTGGCGGCTTTTCCTTTGGGTTTCCTTTTTTTGTATATACTTCGACTTCGATTTTCTTTCTTTCACTGCTTGTTCTTTAGCAATATTAGGTTTATTTGTAGTTGCATTTGGGTTTGGACGTAAGGTTTTTTAAAGCGTATCGCGCCTTTTTTGGAGTTCTTTCGTCACTTTTAAGGTGCTCTAAAGTGAGAGCAGACCTAGACCTAATCGACCAATTGGTGCACTAAGTCAATCTTCCCAAAACTGAGGATGTTCTCTTTAGAAGACGGAGAAAGCTGACTGATCTGACTTAACCTAAGGGTATTACCATTCTAAGTAATCTAAACAGCATATGTACTTCTTTGGGCTAAACAGGACCCGTCGAAAGTCTCCGAAATGTTGCTGGCCTTCTGCCTGTGCAAAACATTAAGTTTGGTACCGAGGGGGGTACTTTTGGATATACATGGCTAATAAGGACAATTATATCGTTTGCATAGGTATTCTGGTGGAGCAAGCTTTCACGAAAATACGTCACTGCTACTTTTACCAGACTCCAATAAACGATCTGTCTTTGCTGGTCACAATGGATCACGATGAACTTGCTATGGATGGCTCAGAAAAAGTTCTTCATGACCCGAATCTAGGTTAGGACTGCTTGCGTCCTCTGTTATGGCTTCGATTGACAGATGGGTTTCATATAAGAATAATTGCATGACTCAGTTCCGTGCTGCCTGCTAGATTGCTTACTGGCTTCGTGACGGAGCTAAACACTTTAATATGGTGCGCATAAATGGCAAGCGATGACCGCACATCGGATCGATACCCTTGTGAGAATCGGTCTTTAGTCACTCGGCTCTGATATCGTGGGTGATGGTATTATGGAAACATTATCACATATTTAAGGCAAAATACGTGGAGCAAAATGGACTGGTCACTTAGGCTAGGTGATAAAGAATGTCCTAGTCCCTAAGGGACATGGAGGCTTACTGAACTATTAAGATTCCCTGTTGAAGTAGTTGGAGAATTATATTACTTCGTGCGCAAAAATGTAATTGAACGAAACAAGTAATACACGGACGGCGCAATATCTGAGGAATATGACAGGTGGGGTAGGGCTTCCCATTTGAGCGTTTCCAGGTAGGTTTTCACAGGTTTGACAAGCCGAACATTGTCATGCTGTAGAATCACTTTTTCATGCCTCTGCTCATATTATGGCATGGCTCAATCGCATAACTTGAACACGATACCTTTCTCCAGTGATAGTTTTATTGAGTTTTAACAGTTCATAATAAATAAAACTGACCTGGTCCCATGAAATACACAGCATAACCTTCGCGGGATGAATATTCGGCTGAGCTGAACGTAAAAACATCAACGGGAACCATGGCTGAAGTAGTTGTTCACAGACGAGAAAAGAACGCTCAACGTCCCTTGGCTTTAAATCATAGGGAACTCAAGTTCCTTGTTTTTGAATCATTCCCAACACATGCCTTTGCCCGTAACTTCTAATGCTGAAGCAAGCTCTTCTTACATTTGGCACGGATTCTCATCGAGCAATGCCTCAAATTCAGCGCCTTCGGAGGATGTTGGCTTTCCTTCAACATCGAAATCACTGTCTTTAAAGCGACGGAATCAATCACGGAAAGTTATTTAACTTAAAGCAGCACCTGTAAGCTTTTGGAGTTTTCTATGCGCTTCAGTCACCGTTTTCTTCGAATGCAACACTTCTCGCAAATAACGATTATTTGCCACAAAATCAGATATTTTCACAAAACCAAAAATATTTTATGTGATGCCAAAACAAAATCAAAACGGGTTGCCATGACGTTTTGGATATGTCAAAATCAACCAACACTTACTGCTGGAGCCATCTATAGACAAAGAGCGAGAACTTAGCGCACCTAATACATATTATTATTACTGGGGTGGATCCTACCTAGCTTGTGTAGCTGAAAACCAGCCAGAGCTTTTAACAAATCTACTAATATCTTTTGCTTTGGTTTTTGGCGCAATATTTGAAGGTTAAGGTAGTCGCACAGCAGATGTGTGAAGGATTCTATTGCCTATTCTGCAGCTTCTGAAATCCTGCGAATTAGGCATTTTTCACTTAGGACATCTATAGCTAAAGGGATGTCTTCTTTGTTGAGTTCGAGAAAGATAAGTGTTCTCCCGCTGTCTAGGTTTGCCAAAAGGAAGCGTGAGATGACAAAGTCACTCTTGGAGATACATGCTTGTATGGCTATAAGTTCCATTTTTTGTTTCAGGGTTTCAGTTGGTATATTTGTGTCATTGTGTGTATTACTTCTTTTTCTTTTCTTTCACTTTTTTGTCTGTATCCAGTAGATATTCACTCGATGAGATTCGCTGAATCTACTTGAAGTTTGATGACTCCTTTGATGACTATCCAGAAACATAGAGATCTCTGAGTGATGAAGTTCCATGAGTAGTACAGACTGGCAAATATTTTTGCCTGAAAAATACTGCGTTCATCCATAATCTTGAAGCAGTCCTGGTTCTATAGCATTTCAAAGTATGCTCCTTTCTCCATATTGAAGCCGTTCGTGTAAAGGTAGAGTTTTCTATTCCACTGTCAGTTTCTCAAAGTTTCTCTTTGAGTGTTGAGAGGGATACACACATCATTATAACTTTAGTCTTTGGTTTGACTACTTCGTGATATACCTTTTTGTCTACATAAATACATTTACATATATGATACAATCCGTGCAAAAAATGTAATGTAAAAGTCGTTAGACACGACCTCAAAATACAGAGCAACGATTGCAAAGCTTATTACCATGTTAAGTGCGCGAAGTTAGAAGAAAGATAAGTTGAGTCTCTCAAGAAGAGTTATCCTGGTTATAAGTGTGATATTTGGGTTAATCAGCGTAGAAAATCAATTTTGATTTTCATCTAATCTTTTTGATGAGTAGTGCTCCTTCTCCTACTCCGGTTCATTCCGGTTTCGGCAACAGTGATAGTACTGCTAGTTCATCTTCAGTAACTAAAGTTTCGATAGTCCCAAAGTCCCCTAACAATAACTATACGAGCGAGAAAACAGTAACGTTACAAACACTGATGCATTCGCTAAAATTAGATCTCTTGAAGACAAAAATAGTTCTCTGGCTATAAAAATTGATGCAATGAAGGCGAAGCTGAATTTACTGAAGCAAAAAAGTTAGATGCATATATTATTGACATTCCGGATGTAAACAATAGTAACGTTAAAGAAAGAGTTAAAAAACTCTTAACAGCTGTAAAGGGTAAGGAAATCAATACCAACGAAATTGTATCGTGCCACGTCAAGAATGTTAAAGTCATTAGCAAAAACAACAAATATGCGCCTTTTAATATCGTGCGCGTGAAATTTTCATCTCTCTCAGTAACAATAACAACATCAGTAGCAATGATGACGGCAGCAACAACAACATCGTACAACACCAGCAAGATTCAAGATTCAAGATTCAAGATCATTATTGAAAATGGCAATTAAATATACACAAACGTGAAAGTAAATTTAAATTTGTTTGGGTTGGGGATTCATCTGTGTTCATTAGGAAGAGGGAAGGCGACCAGATTATTAAACTTAGTATTGGTATATATTTTAATTCGTGCGGTTTTTTTTTTCAAAATTTGAACGTTTATTTAAGAAAAACATGTACAATAGTATTATTCAAAGTATTGCCCATCTAAAGCTATGACTTTTTCCCATCTTTCTGGCAATTTGTGGATCGAATCCCAAAAGAATTGTGGCGGCTTGGCAGCCAAGAATGAATCAAGCCAATTTTTGATATTCTGCTCTGATGTGAACCGTATTTCAGTGAGGGCGTTCTGCATCGACCGGAACTAATGGTCGTCAGAAAGGGCAAGGTTTGGGCTATAAGGCGGGTGTTGTAAGACTTCCCATCCACTGTTTTCCAAATAGTTCTTAACCGGAATAGCAATGTGGGGCCGAGCGTTGCCATGATGGAAAATTATTGCCTCGTGTCTGTTCGGTAGCGTTGTAAATTGATGGTTTCACCCGGTTTTAGCAGCTCATAATACAGCACACCCATCTGATCCCACCAAATACAGAGCATTATCTTCGCGCCATTGATATTCGGCTTCGCTGTTGATTTGGCTGGTTGGCCGGGTTTCACATATGATTTTTTTGTGGTTGTCGTAATAGATCCATTTTTCATCAACAGTAACGCCAGTAAAAATGACTTCCTTTTGTGGCGTTCTAGCAGCATTTCGGACATGCAAAACCGCCTTTCCACGTCTCTCGGCTTGAGTTCATGTGGAACCCAATTTCCTTGCTCTTGAATGCTTGAGTGACACCCAAGATTCTGCGAGCTCTTCTTGTGTTTGGCAACAACCTTCATAGAGTAATGCTTTCAGTTCTTCATTTTCGAACTGTTTTGGCTGCCCAGGACGTTCATCGTCTTCCAAGCCAAAATCACCACTTTTAAATCGTGCAAACCACTTTTGGCACGTTTGCTCAGCTAGCGAATGTTAACCATAAACTTCCACCAAAATACGATGACTTTCGGCAGAAGTTTTCTTCATATTAAAGTAATGAAGAAGAACTCCACGCAAAAACACTTTTTCAGGCACAAAGTTCGACATATTTGAGTGAAAAAAAATTATTGTTGTTTACGCTTCAAATGAATGACATATACTGAAATGACGTACAATGACAGTAGTTTTCCAACGTTTGTTCCAATGGAATAGTAACAATGGAAAAATACAAGTTACGCCATCTCTTAGCAAACCGCACATTAAGTTATAGATGAAAAATATTAACGATAGTAATAATTCATTTACAAATCCTTTAGATGACACTAATCGTAATAGCTTTTTGATTTCAATTTTTAATAATAATTTTAAATGTTTTTAAATTGATCACCTATAACTTTTCAGTAATTCGTCTTCTTTTTCATCTCATCTTCCTTTCAGAAATTTGGATTATTGAGGATGAGATTTCAAATTTTAAAATACCAAATTTTACGTTTACTTGTATGAGATATATTTGGGAAACTAGGAGCTTCGTTAATAGAAGCTGGTTCTGGTTGATTTCAGCTTGGTTGATTTTCCCATTTTGTAGACTTTGATTAGCCTACGGTTCCTGACAGTTTCGATTTTTTCGAAAAATAAGAGGGACTCTTCGAAATCTGAGTTGGCTCCTTATATTGCTTTGATGCTTCGATCTGCAACGACCCCAGTCTTCCTCCAAATTAGTCTTAAGTGTCCGTAGGTAGTCGCTGCGTTTTACTACGGAACCGGCAATCTTCAGGATTGCTTTCAAGCTGGACATTGCATTTCAAAACACTTAGTGAGGATACCGTTTAGAGGCTGAAGAGAGTCATCTAGCTTTTGTTTTATGTTAGGAGAATCATTGTTGAACTTGCTGAGCTCTTTCTTTTAAATCATGTCCAGTTAGTTTTCTGGGGATTCCTCTTCTTCAAGAAAGTCCAGATTTCACATCCAATTCTGAATTCGATGTTCCAATGGTTTGACATGGAGTATTTTCCAGCCGGCAATCTTCTTACCAAACCTGTTGGATAACGTAACGTCGACTATTTGGTGTCTTACTCAGCTTTCAGCCAACATTTGTCAAGATGGTGAAATCCAGGAGATGATTGCCTCTTATATTTACTTTTCTACTGCCCCAAAAGGTGTTCCGAACAGCATATGTTCCATAAGTCCCATCTTTCTGGAATCACAGTATTCAATAAGTTCAGTTGCCGCCTTTGGTGGTGATGGTTATAATGAATCATAAGCAGATGCAATGACGAATTTGTGCCGTTCTCCGATTGTTTTGTAGCTTACGTAGCTTAAAAACAGATCCTCGGTGCGTTAATTCCACACCTATGGTTTCTGTGTGGATATTATGGAAGCCTCCCACATAGGAATGCAGTAGCAGACTTGGATTGTTGAAGGTTGATCTGTGTAAATTAAATAGATAAGTACTGGGGTGGGCATTTCTTATCTGCACTCATTTAGATACAAAGTCGAAATTAACAATTCTAAGGTGCCAATAAGGACGTAAGTCGTACTTATAGTTAATTTACTCGACAGAAGCACCAAAAGAAGAGCCGTCCTTGTTTTTCCAATTCTTTCATTTTCCACTTCTCAGTGTCAGGTTCAGGACACTGGATAATAAGCATCAGTATATCCCTGATTTCTTTTAGTTGTTACGGAACCCAGAAACTGGCTCGGTTCAATTTCCGTAGCCTGAAAACCTTAACTAGTTCTGAATGGAGTACTTCACTCTAAGAATTCTGTTCACCATTGCCCACTACTTGAATGGAAACATTCTCTATTTTGGCTAGCTCCTACAGTTAATCAACACAATGTTTTCACTTAGCGTCGTTTAGACTAAGTGTCATCTTTACAGGTGGGCCGATCTCGTCCTCTTTGCCGTTTCGATGGTTTCTTGTTTGTTTTCCGGGGACATTCAAGTTCCGTGTTCCTCAACAGCAACTTTTGTTGGTTGCAGCACCGGTTTCAGCCAGACGTTTTGCATGGAGAAAGCCATCGTGCTTTGGATCATCTGTCTCAGAAGAAATGCTAGAAACTGTTTTCCAGTTTCTCTTTTGTTCAGGATGGAATAAAAGCATCAAGTTTCAGTTGCAAGGACTTTTGATAATTGCAATTAGTCCCACATCTGCCGATGTGTCATTCCGCCATGCGTTTTTTGCGGTTGAGAAAACCATGAATAGCTATTACGTGTTCCACCTGGCCAGTTCAGTTCAATTTAAATGCATTTTTATTTCCTTAATTAATTAATTCTTACACGATAGGCAAAAAATGTTTAAAAATTAACTTAATTAACTTAAAATTAATTTATTCTATCTTACTGGCCCCTTTATTTATATTTTTATATTTATTAAATCTTAAACTAAGAAAACAATTGTGTTTATATAAAAACTTAGTATATGGACTTTCATATAAAACTTAGAACTAATATCTATAAATTATAAACTACATATGTAAAAATAAAACTTTACTTACTTAAACTACTTACACTATCTTATTGTATAGGGTTTTCTAATAACGACTTGACAACTTTTTTTTTTAAATAATAGGCAAATCATTTGAGATATTTCAAAAACTTTATTATTGGCTTGAAGTACAATCAAAACATTTATGAATGGAACTCGACTTCGTTCATATGTCCACCGCGGGCACGTTTACAGCGGCCGATTCGTTAGACCCAATTTTCAACGACTTGGCCACACATTTCGGCCGAAACGGCCGCTATTTCGCGTTCAATGTTGGCTCAGAGCTCTTCCAACGTCGTCGGCAAGTTGGCATAAACCAATGACTTAACGTAGCCCCACGCACGAAAGAGGCGGCCAATCGACTGGCCCATGTCTTGAGATAACATGCTCACCATAC
This sequence comes from Volucella inanis, assembly GCA_907269105.1. Lineage (NCBI taxonomy): Eukaryota > Metazoa > Arthropoda > Insecta > Diptera > Syrphidae > Volucella > Volucella inanis. The sequence continues at coordinate 43,570,658 of OU026153.1, forward strand.
TTACTCTTCAATAAATTGATTGTTGATAATGTTGAAACCACATGTCGTCCAAGTCCATATCTTCCAATTCGGGCCAAAAATAATCGGTCATCACTGCGCGATAGCGCTGACCATTCACAGTAACGTGACGATCGTTTTCGTCGACGAAAAAATATGGCCCAATAACGCCGCCAGCATGTGAACCGCACCAAACAGTTATTTTTTGTGGATGAAGTGGTGATTCATGAAGCACATGTGGGTTTTCACCCGACCAATAACGTATATTTTGCTTATTGACGAACCCATTGAGCCAAAAATGAGCTTCGTCACTGAAGATGATTTTGCGATGAAATTCATTCTCCAGAGCCCAATCGGAGAGCGTACGTCACTTCAAATGGTCCATCGGCTTCAATACTTGAGTCAGCTTAATCCTGTATGGGTGTAAACCAACATCCCTACGCAAAATACGCCATAATGGGGTCTGAGCGATGCCCAATGCTTGAGAACGCCGTGGAATTGACTGATTTGGATCGTTTGCTACGGACGTCCGAACGGCAGCGATATTTTCGACACTTCGACTAACCCGTTGTCTCACTGACACGGCAACATCACACAACGAATATGTAGACTCAAATGTTTGCACTAAACTTGTTATTGCCTGTCTACTAGGGCGAGAATTACAACCGAAAATTGGAGTTAACACTCCTTAAGTTGCAGTCACCGACTCCGAATATCTGTAGAAAATTTTTTATAATTTGCAGACGTTGCTCGTTAGTGAAAGAGTACTTTCACAAATTAAATTCAAAGTTGTCAAGTCCCTATTGGAAAACCCTATAGCATATACACTAAAATTTTTTTATGTATGGATCATTCCTTATTTTAAGTTGGTACCCATTTTTTGTGTTCTTTTATAATTTTTTCTTTATATTTTTTTATTTTTTTATTTTTTTTATAATTTTTTTTAAAATTTAACCTAATTCTACTTAAGTCTACGTAAGCCGGCCACGGCTAAAATTAAATAAGAGTGACCAACTTTGCTTTCTATGGAGCTACCTACTACTGGAAGAACTAGACGACGAAGCTTCTTCTCCTTCAACTAGCCACCAAAATTGTTGGTGCTGCCGAGCAACATCCCTCATATCACGACTTCCTACCGCCCTCCTGAATCGGAGACGCTCCGCACTGTTATGTGCGACGTCTCTGTCGTAGTTGAGTCGCCTGTCCGCAGCTGTTCGAGTGACGTGAAAGATAAGCAGCACCGCCAATCTGTCCTGGATCAGACCTTTCATATCTAGATAGAGGAACGCTTTTATAAGAACAAAACCGTCAAAGCGTACTCTTTCATTATACCTATTATACTACCCCAATTAGTAAGCCTTGGAGATCAGATTGTTCGACGAGGTCATTGCTCTTGCAATGTGCCTTCGAGTCAACTTAATGACGAAATTGTCCACTCTTATTAGGTTCGCCCTATTGTACAAGACCTCATTAGGATAGAATTTTATGTACTCAGACTCTGGTGTTCTGTATAAGCGAAGACAAGTCCTAAGACAAGCCCTCTCAAACAACCGAATCTTTTCCAATAAACTTGCTCTCATGTTGAACCACAGGGGACATGCAAATACAAGCATGAGCCTGATAAGGGCTATGTAGCAGATCACCTTCACCCTCGCATCGAGTTGGCTGTTATAAAACAGTCTCTTTGTAAGGGCAAAAGCACCTCTGGCTCTGGCCAGAGCAACATCTATATGTTTGTTAAAACACAGATATTGATCTAGTCAAATCCCAAGGTATCTGACTACATTTCAACAAGCAAGTGGATGGCCGTGCTGCTCCACGATCGAAAACTTTCGCCAATTCTTTCTGGTATCCCTAGAGGCCCCAGACAAAGGCGTCCTAAACAGAATAGTTTCCGACTTCTGAAAGTTAATTTTCAACTTCCAGTCGTCGCAATATCGCTTAATTTTGTCGAAGTCACGTTGCAAAAGTGTATTAATGACCTCAATCTTTGGACCTGATCTGTACGCAATTAGGTCGCCTGCATACGCTATGGCATGGTGAAGTGAACCTATCAGATTACTTGAGTAAATGTTGAATAGGATCGGCGAATTTACAGCGCCTTTTTGCAGACCGTTTTTAATGTGAAATGTTCTAGTAGTAGAGTAGTACTAGTAGTAGTAGTAGTAGTAGTAGTAGTAGTAGTAGTAGTAGTAGTAGTAGTAGTAATAGTAGTAGTAGTAGTAGTAGTAGTAGTAGTAGTAGTAGTAGTAGTCACATCGCCATTTTTATTTGTGAGCATATTGAAAAGAATGTACAGAAGTGGTTTACTTATGCCTAGCTTGTCTAACTTGAAGAAAAGTCCCTCTAACCATACGGTATTAAACGCTTTTTCCAAGTCAATCTGGCAGTCACCAGTGCACTGGTTCTTGCTTTTGTTACATTGGATATCAGAAACCAGTTTAAACGCGGCATGAATGACATCGTGCCTCGCTTTGGACCCGAATTGATTATCCGGAACTCTATTGATCACCTTCTCGAATACCTTACTGATATTTGGAAGAAGACTGATCGAGCGGAGATTCGCCGGATTATATGTGTCTTTATCCCTTTTGGGGATTGGATGTACCACCGCAGTTTTCCAATGCGCTGGATAATGGGCATTATTCATTGCATTATTAAGGAGGGTGATATAAATGTCCACTGCTTCTAGTGGGAGATGTCTAAGCACTATGTTTGGTATTTCGTCGGTTCCCATTGATTTCTTACTTCTAAGTGATTCGAAGATCGTTTGGAGCTCTTCTTTCGAAATGAACGAGGGTAATACCCTATCGTCGGCGATGACATTATTTGCATATTCTCGTCACTGAACTGGGTGAAACCTGAGCTCTCGAAGGTCACTATTTCACTATTTAATTTCGAAGAGAGAAATTTTGCACGAGGACTCGACTTTCCAGATCGAGGTTAGGGCCAATGATGTCATTCGCTTTGTACACATCCTGGCAAGTCACACCTATAGCCTCTATCTTCTCCTATAGATTCTCGATCACAAAAAAGTTGTCATCATCAACGGCTTCATTTGGATCGATGCTTGCTGCTAAAAGTATGTGTTCGTTGTCCGTCGTTCGGGCGATTTTAAGACAGGAATGGTCATTTTGATCTTTCCTCTAAAATATTTTTTTTATTTGCGGGAACATATTCGGGTTGCTGGTGTTTACAGCACGAATTTTGTTGTTCCAATACAAACGTACAGAAATTCTGTAATTTTCTTTTTTTAATGTTTGGAGGTTTTCGATCGACGACTTTAATGTCATGATCTCCGGGTTATGTCTGTCAGTAAACTGCCTATACAAGGTTTTTAGTCTTGACAGCAGTCTACTTTTATGTAAAGTAGAATTCGAGTAAATTTGAACAAACTCATCAAATTCCGCATTTTTGTTCGGAACGGTTATTTCGGTACTAAGACCGCAATGTTCACTATCATACACGAAAGTGTGTATACAATTTGTAGTTTGTTAGTTAGTGCAAGTCAGTTTTATTCGTGAGTCGAACAGCAGGAGATCCAAATAAGACCCATGTCTAGGAAACGACGGACTATCCGTCGCCTTAAGGCCTAGTCGACACATTATACTGTGCTGACCCCATCAATTAAATAGTAGGTTCCCTCTAGTATGTTTGGCGTTAAAATCTCCGCCGATAATAAAAAAGTTTTCCTCCAATTCCAGTCTCAGAAATCGAAAAAGTGTTTCGAGCTTTGAGATGAATAGGGTGGTTTGAGTAGCCTTAGGTGCATATACAGACACCATGTAAAACCGCTTTCCACTACGGAGAGGGATATACACGATGCATGCTTCAAGCATCTGAAACCTACGCAATAACCGACTGTATATTCTTTTAAAACGTATACCTTTTCATACGAGGATCGCAACGCCTCCACCTTGTATGGAGTTGGGTCGGTTTCTTCGTATTATTTTATACCTTCTGTGCCTTATTTTGTGTCTTTTGGTAAGCTTAGTTTCGCTAACCAAAAGCACATCAGGAGCTTGGTCTTTAAGCAACTTGAATAGTGCAGCTCTTCGCTCAATCCTAATCAGTGAATTAACATTCACTGCAAGGACCTTCAGGGTTTGCTCCGCCGTGTACGTACCCATTACGACTGGTAAGATAGCTAGCATGTCAGTTCCAAATTCCTGTGCCTTAGGCACTGGGACCTGAGAAGCCCCCTACCTGCGGCCATTTGGGCGTAGGTAACTTCAGGAGTAACGGCTGGTGTTTGAATTTGAACTCGTGGACACTTAACTTCCACCTTTTGCTGCCGAGCCAGATTTACTCTTTTTATATACTGGAATTTGGGACAACCCCGATAGTTTGCGGTGTGTCCCGTATTCTTACATAAAACGCAAGAAAGTTGGCTTTCTTCCGACGCTCCATCCCTACTAAAAGCGCATTCATCTGATTTGTGGTACTTACCGCATTTGACGCATCGAGGCTACATTTCGCAGTTCGACGCGTCGTGCCCGAACCTTTGGCAGCGATCACATTGCAGCATGTTATCTCTCCGTTTTACTTTTTCCCAGTGTACAATCTGGTAGTCTAAGACTTTGATACTCCTTAGACCCTTAGTTTGTTATCGGGAGTTAGCTGAACCAGGAAGAACGGTAGTTTCCGCTTCTCCCGTTTGGCTCTGGCAGTGGTGAACGGCTTGACTCCTTCGAATTTGAGTCCGTTGCATTCTTTCTCTTTGAGCAGCTTTAGGAGCTCCTCCGGATCAGTAGACGGTTCTAACCCCCTCAGCAGCATTGTTTGCAGCTTTTCCCTCTTCGGGGTGTAGGAAAAGAACTCCGTCGTCGTATCCTTCAATAAACTTTTAATTTTTTGGTAGCGCTCCACTGTATTACAGTGGATCGCGTGCCTGTCTAAACTAAGTCTTTAAAATTATTGCCTATGGCCGACTTACATAATTCAATAGTTTCCTTAAACTCCATCTTAAATGTGTTAATTGGTGGTACCCGTAGCTTAGTTGGTTTCTGATATTGTTGCTGTTGTTGTTGTTGTTGTTGTTGGTTCTGTTGCTATTGTTGTTGTTGCTGTTATTTCTGCTGCTGCTGATGTTGTTGCTTTTGTAATTTTTGTTCCTGTTGTTGTTTTTGCTGTGGTTTACTTTTTTGTTGTGGTTGTACCTGTTTCTTCTGTGACGGTTTATGTATTTTTTGTTGTTGTAATACGTGTCGCTGGGAGTCCTGGGGCCGTTCTTGCTGCTCCTTTTCTCTCCTTGCGATTTGCTTAGCTTTTATAGCAAGCACTTTTTGTTATAGCTGTCTGATGCTACTGGTCAGCGCTTCAACCTCATTCTCTTCATCATCTGATTCAGGGGCTGCCAGAGATGCGAAGCTGTTGCAGTCTCCCGTGGACCTTCTCAACCATCAGACACATATGGGAATTCGACTTTTTTAGTCTCTTGTTTCTTTCTTTATGCTGCTGCTGCTCTTGCCGATGTTGTTGGCGCCTCTTCAATCACTCCACCAGGCAGCCTTTCTGATGAAGCTGATAGGGAAGGGCGCTTGTTCTTTGTTTTTGTTCTTTGTTGTTGTTATTCTTTGAACTTTTATTATGGCCTGATCATCGGATGACATCATGCCATTCACTGGTCCTGCTATTTGAATAGCAGACCTTTCACTGCCACTCATTCGGCTGCACTTATTTTTACTGTATTTTAATAAAATTTTAAAAATAAAAAATCTGTAACACCTTGGGGATCGAACCTACGTCCGCTGCTTTGCCGGTCGATAACACTACCAGTGGGCCACCGAACCACTTGTGTAAACTGTCTCAAATTGTCTTTTTGTTTAATTTTTTATTCGATTTTATTATCTTAAACGAAGCCGAATCACATCTTATCACGTCTTATCTTATCTGTGTTCCACCTGGTGTAGAATTATTTGTTGTCACCTCCACACTGATTAACTAGTTAAAGTCCACTTGGGTTTTTTTTCCAGAATCTTGGGGTTTTGGTCTCTTAAGCCTTCATGCCACGGTAATCCTGCCAAAAAAATGAGCGAATAATGCTGATTATATTGAAACAGTTTAACTAACTTCTTTTGTCAAGAGTGGTCCTTACATTACAGAATTTCTTTGAACTAGATTACAGAAAGAAGACAATATCTCTCTATTGAAGCTTAATCTTTTGACTTAAAAGTGATAAAGAATTCGTTTAATGCAAAACCTCTGGGCAATACACATAGTTCATGGTGATAGCAATTCACCAGAGCATGCTACCCTATAAATGAGGTCATGCGAAGAGGCAGCTGGACATTTCTCCACCGAGCGAAATCATCTACGGTCTTCAAGGAAGAAATCCCATTTGCCTTCTGGCCAAATTCCTACTTAACGTCCAATCTCATCGACTGCGATCACACTTTTCAGTTTTAAATTTTTTTTGCCCCACATTGACGTAGCTCAAGTACAATATGCCATTTTTGCTCCAAAAAAAAAAAAAAAAAGCGCGTTAGGGATAACTCAGTGTCCTGTATGACATAGTTGGTGAGGGTGATGGTGATGGTGGTAGTGATGGTTTTATTTGAACATGTCTTTGAGCGGAATTTCCCGGGGGGTGAATGTCAACACTAGACCACACCATTCACTGGACAAAAAGTTGTTAAACATAGTTCCTGTCATTTTCGCTAACAGTCATGTTCTTTCATACCCTCAACTGCATCCGTGTCTCCTGCTTTTGCTTTCTCCGGTTTGTTTAAACATAAATAGCCAAAACTGTGTTGGGATACCTGCATTTATTAACTCGTATTCTGTGTAGTCTTGAGTGTTGCGGTTTTTGACACTTTTCCATGTTTTGTGTACATAGTCAAGTTTGCGGCAATTGTTAGTAATATTTTGCTTCCCCTGTCCCCAATTTCGCTTTTAAACACACTCGAGTGTTGAGACGACCCAATTTTCCTTTATTTCAATACAATTCCCCATTTAATTAAAAAAGGAAACATCAGGATGTGCTTTTTTTCTTACTACCATCCCCCCACAGAAAATTCTGCCAGGATAACAAATATATCTATCAATCCTGTGTGCTAAGAATAAGGGGACGAATCAACACCTGAAACATTGTCTAGACACCACCAGGATACAACTCTGCTTCGGTATAAATATTCATGAGGCAGATCTAACGTCCGTTCTAGTTTCTTAAGGAATCCAAAGTCATGGAGGAATTGGGGTTGAGAACCACCTTTATTAACCATGCATGAGGGGTCGTTCAGGATGTGGCAAAATGTACGAACGTGATTTGTTACTCGTAACAATTTTTTTTTTTTTTTTTTTCTGTGCCATCGTCCAAATCTGAATCCCATTGTGGCAAGTGTACGAATACACTAAGGATTTACCATTTACCTATACACTTTCGAATGAAGATTAAAGGTGGTTCTGGATCTAGTTATGGCTTTTGTCTCTGTCCTGGTTCTATCCCAAGGGTGTTATGGGATAGAATCAATTACAATTTAGCCTTTCCCATTCTCAATTGGGATACGTACACTACTGTTTGGGTTAGATCTCTTTTGTTAGGGTACCTGGGTCATCAAACTTCAAGAGAAATTAATGCCAAGTATGCCGATTCAGGAGGCGCATACCTTTGCCCAGGAATAGATAATATCAGTGGTTGTTTTGGGTTAACCACCAAGTAGACCAAAACGGTAATATGTGGTTGGAAGATGTGTATAAATGGATGCTTGTATAAAGCTTTTGGGCCTTTGTAGCAGGTGCTGTCAGCTCTATGTGGTGCTATTCAGTGTTATGTTGTAGAGGTTGGAATTAATGTCACGTTTATTAATTACGTTACACTTCAACGAGGATGTGGGTAAAGGTCTTCATTTACGTGGAAAAGTGCTTGTGGATATATCTTTAAGAAAGATCATCGGTGCGAGTAGGAAATTAATGAGAATCCTTATACATATATCCTCATGTACGGATATATTGTAAGTAGCAGCAAGTGAGCAGAAAAATGGAATTTAAGAAGGCGGAAAATAGGTTTGGTTGGTTTAGTTGGGTTTAAAGGTATCATAGGTAGGAGATACTGTGAAAGCTATGGGGTAAACTATCGAGAGTGGAAGCAATGTCATAACATAGAGATAAGTCTTTAATGATACTTCACTGATACCTTATACAGCTAGTTTCCTTCTATGGAATGGAACTATACATACAAGGCAAAGTCCCGATAACTTTTTTCTGGCTGATCTGGCTATTACCATTCAATTAAAATTGGCACAGATTTCTCTTAGCGAGAAGCATACACTCGATGTTACCAATGAAGCTGAGAGTAACATAGAGGACTTATACGAGGGATGAAACCTGCCCGGACAGTGATGTTAAAGTACACCGTCTCAACAAGACAACATATAATGGCTTCCGGTTAACTGACTTTGAAAAAATGCAGGCTTTACGTTGTATGCTTGATCACTCCTGCATACGGAGGAAAAACAAGGAATAAAAAAGAGAATGCATAGTCTAAATGAGATTGAATTCAAAGAACAACTACAAAGTGCCAGGTTTTAAGGATCCTTGGCATGAACTCTGGATGTGGAGTAAAATTGACGATAGATCAAGTCTGACAAATATGGAAAAGGGCAAACGAAATCCAAGGCGATACTCACCATATTTTCGTTGATTTCAAAGTCACATACGTACGTTGCCTGCGCGGCAGGCACCTTGATGCGAGCGTTAATTTGGATGACGTCAGTACGGAGGCTTAGGTCGCATCGACCTTAGAACTAAGAACTTCCAAACCTGATTCCAGTGGTGGTGTGAGCATATAGTAAGCCGTACCGAAGAATACAAGAATACCGCGAACGAGCTCTCTCAGATACCTCGGCGCCTGTTATACTTAGCCTTACCCAGGTATGGTGGCGCTGCCTGGGCTGACATATATTAAAATTAAAATAGATTATTGTGAGAAGTGGTGTAGAGAATCCCAGATCACTGCAGCAACAGATGGGCCTAATGTGATATCCTCCATTAAGAGCTCATCCATGATGCCGCAATTCATTAGAAAGTTGTCTACGTCTTTAGGTGAGCTGACATCTACATATGTCGGAAAAATCATGCACCAAAGGCGAAACGTCCCGATGTAATTATTATAAAAAGAACGGGCGTACTTACGTACGCTGACTTGTTGCGGAACTTAAAATCGGACAAGAGTTTAAAAGAAGTCGGAGAAAACGTAAGTCGAATCCGGAAAACAGCAGGCGGTGACCTCCTTTTAGCGCTAAAAAAAATATCCCAATATACCTACTTCGAGTCTAAAAGAAAAAATCGGAAATTCGTTAGGTGAAAATGCTAGCGTTCGTTCTATCACGCACGAGATATTCCTCGAATGCAAGGACATAGACGAAATACCGTCGAAGGAAGAAGCTAGATTTTGAAGTTAAACCGCCGGCAGTAAAGACAATGAGGAAAACTTTTGGTGGCACTCAGGCGGCCACCCTACGGTTGTATGCAGATATCAGTTACAGATTATTTACTACTGCAGGATCCGAGAAATGCTTTAGATGCCTCGGGTTTGGCCATATGGCAAGAATGTGCAAAAGCCCTAACGATCGATCGAATGCATGCTTCGGATGCGGAGAAAACGAAAATAAATTGAAGGACTGCAAGGCAAAACCAAAAAACTTGTACTGCAGTGCAAACGGAGTAGACTTTAGACATATAACCGGAAGTATAAGGTGCCGGGAGTATAAAAAAGAAGAGGTAGTAGCTTATCTAGGTATACGACTTGGCGCGTCAGCAATCACTACACCCACAGTGACCATAATGCAATTATAATCAATCTCAATAGTCTTACACCATCTCGAAACACTCAGTCTCAAACTAGCAAGACGAAATGGAACGTGAGCACCTTAGATGCAGAGCTTTTTGAGTACGCAATCGTTGTAGCTATAGTTGAAGAGAGATCAGCGAACGAAATCGTACGTAAAGTAACGCAACAACTGCACGTTGCCTGCGATATATCAATGGCTCGAACGGGGTCACAAAACCGCCGTCGTCCAACGTATTGGTGGAACGACGATATTAAGGAACTTCGCTCAGCCGGTCTTAAAGTACGAAGAAAAAACCAACGGTCTAGATGCGGTACGGATAGACATTTGATAAAGAAGCTCGCGCCGCACTCAAATTCGCCATTAAGTCTAGCAAAGGACAGTGCTTCAAGGATCTGTGTACGCAATCGAACGAAAATGTATGGGGTGAAGCGTACAAAATTATAACCGCGAAGTTCAGAGACCCGCACCAGCTTGCCCGCTATTACTCAGCAGAATCGTAGAAATTCTGTTCCCCTCTCAACATGACGGGGTTCTATTAAGCGAGATCCGAGAACTATGCGAACACATTCCTGGCGTAACAACCGATGAACTCACCGCGGCAATCGAGAGGGTTGAAGATCGAAAAACTCCTGGATCAAATGGGGCTTTAAAAATAGCGATGAAGGCCCACCTAGACGTTTTCGTTAGCATGTATTATGCATGCTTAAGCGAGGGAATTATTTCGGAACAATGGAAATACCAACGGTTGTTGTTATTACCGAAAGGAAATAAACCTTTGGAGGATCCCTCGTCTTACCGACCGCTCTGTATGCTCAACACAATGGGCAAAATATTAGAGCGAATTATCTGCAAGAGACTGCAGCCTATCATTGAAGCCAATGATGGACTCGCAGAATATCAGTACTGCTTTAGAAAGGCCGATCGACAATCGATGCGATTAAAGTCGTAATAAGCAAAGACCAATCTGCCATAGAAGGAAGACGATGGAAAGGGGGCAGTAAAAAGTACTGCGCCGTGGTTACGCATGACGTGAAAAATGCTTTTAACTCGGCAAAATGGTCGCTTATTTTACACAGCCTCGAAAGATTAAATGTACCGAGGTACATATTAAGATTGATCAGGAGCTACTTTACCGATAGGTTGCTCCTTTACGACTCCGACGACGGGACAAAATTGTATAAAATTACAGGGCGTGCCTCAAGAATCAGTGTTAGGTCCCTTACTGTTAAATGTGATGTATGACGACATTCTACGACTCCCAGTCCCCAGGGAAGCCTCCATTATTGGTTTCGCAGACGATATTGCTGTTGTAGTCGTGGCGAAACGACTTGAAGAAATCGAGTTATATTGCAACGAAGCAATAGCACTGATAAAAAACTGGCTACGAGATATGAGTTTAGACCTCGCGGAACATAAAACGGAATCCGTTCTCTAGAAGTAGAGAGCATAACTATAAAAGTAGGAGAGCACTCAATTATTTCCAGCCTAATTATAAAATTCCTGGGAGTGATGATTGATGTTCGGCTTAATTTCAAGCACCACCTCGCATACGCTTGTAAGAAATCTTCGAAAGCGATAGGCGCTCTTTTGAAACTCATGTCGAATATCGGCGGCCTGACGCAAAGCAAGCGACTTATGCTTGCGAGAGTTGTAGCCTCAATACAGCTGAACGGGGCACAAATATGGTCTGACGTCGCGAATAAGGGAATCAAATCTGTGTACAGATTATGTGCACAGCGAGTTAGCAGTCAGCAATCGATATTCTAGCTTAAGAAGCTAGGCGACCTTATGAAAATGGCTTGCAAATCGGGCCATCCATAATTTAAGCGAAGAAATTCGAAAGAAGCCGCAGTATAGAAGCGTGGCAACAATAATGGAACGAATCTGAAAAAGGGAGATGGACGTACCGACTAATCCCAAGGATTGAAAGTTGGGTAAAACGAAAACACGGCGAACTGAATTACTGTCTTATACAGTACTTGACAGGTCACGGTTGTTTCCGGGAATATCTATTGAAGGGAAACCGTGATTTGAGTCCGTCCAAAGTAATACTTAGCGGTAGTTCCGCAGGGAAATAAGCGGAAAGATTCCCCGGTCAGTAAGATTCAGGTCAGTAAGAACCTGATACTACGAATAGACGTCGGACCATTGGTGCTAAAAAAAAAAAAAAAACATCTATGTCCGCCGCTTGCAGTTACACGGTTTGTATTCTGATGTTTCCACGTACTCGTTGCACAGACTGCATGTATTATCCATTGCAATGTCCATGGTCATCAGCTGTTTTTTTTTTTACCCGGCAGTAACTTGTGAGAAAAGCTGTAGTCACTCGAATCTGACTTCTATTTAGTTCTAGTAGTTGTTTTGTTCTTTTGTGTTAATAGCTTGGCATATATACATTTTTTAGCTTGTCCGTTTCCTTCGAGTTCCCTCCAGAAATGAGGCCTCTTTTCTTCTAGCCAGGTTTTAATATTTCTTTTTATGGAGGACCACAGAATGGTCTTGGCATCATGAATTGAAATGCGCATCCTTTCCTGCTTAGTTACCTTCTTGTCCTCTGTGTCCTGGTACCCAAATATGATGAATTTTATTTGTGGTGGCCAGTAGTTGTAGTTGACTCCTAGATATTTAAACTCCGTTGAAAGCTCTATTGTTTCACCGAAGAGAGTGGCATTTCTGAGTCTTTCTCGCCTCAGTTTCTTAGTGAATGTAACAATGGTGATTTTCTTGGGGTTGGCTTTGAGGCCTACTTTGGTACCATTCAGAACACTAGGTTGAAAGCCTCTAATTAGGATAGCAAAGTCGTATGCATTACCTTGGACATAAAAGCCATCATTGCTGAATATAATCAGCAGTAGTTCATTAACTACGATGGGCCATAGTACGGGTGATAGTACTCCTTCATCAGGCCATCCTTTCGTAGTGAGTTTATTGCTGCCTAATGATGATCTTATTGTTTTGTCCTCTTTTATCCATTTACATGGTGTGTCGTCAACTCTAATTTTTTGAATGCCTCTATATATCTGGGAAAATTTTGTGTTGTCAAATGCTCCTTCTATATCGAGGAAACAACCAACCGCTATCTTTTTATCTCTGAGAGATTTTTCAATCCTTGTGGTAATATTTTAGAGGGGGCATACGTGGTTGGTTTCCCAGGTTGCTATGCATATTGACTTTTGTGAAAGGGGTTCATTTAAAGTGTTCCATCTCTGATAAGGATTTTTTCTATAGTTTTGAGTAAAAAAAAGTGAGGCTGAATGGTGTATATGACTTTGGTAGTTCAGACCTTAGGTATATATTTAACAGCAACCTCCTTCCACTTTTTTGGTAAATATTCCCATGGGTAGCTGGCTCTGAATAAGTTAATTAGCACAGCAGTTAGGATATGCCCTTTTGCAGTAAAGCTGGGAAAATTCCATCCTCACCAGGGGCTTTGAAAGGTTGAAAAAAGTTGATTGTCCAAATTATTTTGCCTTCATGAAAAATTCCCTTTAGTTCCTTCCGTTCCATTCCTCTCCGAGTGGTCCATCGGCTAGGATCTTAAGAGTCTGTAGCCCGTTTTCGGCGTATGTGCCGTCAGGTTTCTTCATTGACCCGATAAGATTATTATGCTGCTTAGAGAGTACTTTACGAATGTGGGCGCAACTTCTGCTGTCATCGATTGTATGACAGAAGTCCCTCCACGGTTCTCTCTTGGCCCATCTAATTTCTTGCTTGCACAGGGTGTATCTCGATTTCGATATTTTTGGCTTTACTCGTCAGATTTAATTTTAATGGAAAAGCAAAGACAAAAAACAAAACAAAAAAAAAAAATAATTCTACAAAAACAGGCATTCTCTGTCCAGGAAGAGGTAGAGGTGAGTGAAGGCGAAATCTGGACCTCCTGGTAGGAGCATATGAAGAAACGGAGCATCTAGCTAGCGAGAGTGAGAAGTTCGAAAGCACACTCACTTATGAAAGTGATTTCACCGATAATACACAGGGCAGGACCTCAGTCGAAGGGTTACCCAAGGCAGCTGGAACATCCGCTGCCGAAGCTATCTCCAAAAAGCAAAAAGATCAGGGCTATGCTGCGGTGATGGAAAAAGTGGGAACAGCTGACTCAGCTGCTGTGCTGTGTGCAAAGAATGCATACAAAAGGGCAAGGTAGCAAAATATGAGGGTTGCGATCGCAGCAACTGAAGCGAGTGGGAAAAAGCTGTCTTTGAGATAGCAAAGGCCACTCTGGCCAACCAATCGCTTACTCAACAGGTGGAAAGCTAGGAAGATATTGCTGCAAAGGCACGATTGGAAACCGATCAGGCACCCTCTACCTTCTACGTGGCTAAACAAGAAGAGGGTAATAGAGTCCCTGAAAGGAAGGGCAGTTCTAGTAGATGGAGAGACAGATCCGACGAAGTCGTGGAGGCCAGGGATGTAAAAAAGGTGAAGGCTGGTAGTTCATCTCAAAGCGACGAGTTGGAACCCTGCTGTCCTTTGACAATCGGCCAGTAGAAAAACGTCAAGAAGAAGTTCCATGACGCCGTATGGAAGGAATTATTCACCACAGGAAACGGGGAGCTTCAACTCGATGGCGCCGGCAATCTATTCGTTTCTTGGATGATAATTCGTTAAACTGTTATCTTCGAGAGCACTTTTACTATTTTTGAGTGTTGTCTCAAGGGCTGTTAACGCTTACGCAATCAGTAATTGTTGCAGTTTCGCGTATCTCATTTGCCTTTATGCAGTCAATCGGAAGGCATCAGACTGCCTCTCATCAGTTGTTTCAAAAAAAAGGGACTCTTCTGAAAAGACACTTGACTACGATAAAATGATGAAAAATCAAAAGGAATTGATCCTGATTCTTAACTTAAACTGTGATATTGTCTGTTTTTATATAATTGGTAAGCGGCTGTACATAATTTAAGCTTACTCTGGAGTTAACTAAAGCAACAGGCAAACTAGAGCATGAAAAGGTATCGGGATGCTTATAATGACGCTCTTAATATATCTTTCACTATGTAGGCGCTATGCATCTTAGATGTTTCCTGCAGCAATCATAAAATGTTTCTTACCAACTACGAAAAGCATAAAATCGGAATTTGGTATTAGTTTTTGCCAGTCAACTTTGGGAATTCTTTTGGGCGGTTTTTCTTCTTTCATATTTTTTTTTATTTTTTTTTTTTAATTGGCGCGCACTCGAGAGATTTTGCCTTTAAATGTTTGCACATTGTGCTGTCAAAGGAAAGTTAGGGAGGAAGGAAAGTGAGATATCGCTGCACGTTGGTTTTGAATGTTTGCAGATTATAATGACTAGGAAGTAAAGAACTTGTATTGCTCGGGAAATAATCAGAATATTTCAAAGCACATTTGAAAGTGGGCTTGATGGTCAACTGATGAACATTTATAGCGGGATGGGTTTTACGATTAAAGTTTGGATGCGGTGGAATTTCAGTGAAGCATAGTAATAAAACAAGGTTAGGCTGGAGATATTTCCTCAGTGTTTGTGGTTGACTACTGACTGGGTGATATTTGCATCACTTATGAATCTTATCGCATGGTCTTGAATCCTAGCCAGCAGGTGCAGAGAGGTTAAAGGAGAACCAATTTCAGGCGAAAAAATGCTTTATACATTGATGCCCGACCAGAGGGCTGGAGTATTTTTTTCACTTTTACTATTTATTTTGTGAATATCAGGCTCAAAACCATCCAAGAAAACTTGAACGTTTCAAAAGATAATTTCTAATCCATTGCCAACCCTGATGCCAATCTCTGCCAAATGCTTTAGAAATATTAAGTGCAACTACCTTGCCTTCCTATCATAAAATCACAAGTGGACCCGTTGCTACGAAAACCGACCTGCCGATCATTTCATGAGCTGACGATTTATCAGCGTTTCCTTGGAAATAAGGAATGTAAGTGCAATGGGACTATAGAAGGAAAAACAAGAAGTTACGCCGTTCTTAATGACTGGCTGAACAAATGATGTTTTTCAGCTAATTGAAAAAAATAAGATATATATGAGGAAGAACACCTCTTAAGAAGGGGGGAAGAAGGGCTGCCATCTGGACCAGCGGATTTGTGAATGTTAAGATCTCCAAGTGCTCTTGTTGCTATATAAATGTGAAAGTGGACTCGCCTCGTTGAAGATTCGGTACGCTCAAATGTAATCTGGAAATATTGAACTGGCTGCAAAGAGTCCAGCAGATTCACCTTGTCCAAAAGCTGATAGCTGGAGTGTTATTAATGAACGTTGGGATGGATCTAAATGGATGGATCTAGATGGATCCAGTTGGATGCTATGGTGCATGTTGGTCAACTCATCGCGCTCAATAGTTCTAATTTCTATGCATACGTGAAAAATGTAGCTGTACTATATGTTGGATTGTATCTAGCGACTGTCTGCTCTAAAGTGCAAGCAGCCCTAGACGTGATTGACGACTGGTGCATTTATAAAGGGCTTTCAGTAAATCCTCTCAAATCCTCTCCTTACGAGAAGGAGGACACTGCCTGGTCTGACTCATCTATTGTTTATGAGTCATATGCGTCTGTTGTCTGGTGGAATAAGCTCTCGCGAAAATATGTGATTGCTACTTTTACCAGAGTACAAAGAACGGTTTGCCTCACGCACTGATGAATCCCTTTGATATTCCTATTATGAGCTGCACTCTCAAAGCCATCTTCTGTTTAAAAAGAAGTTGTCTTTGATACAACACGCAATATAGCTTTGATGACCTTGTTCATCGACTGTCTTATGACTCTGGTCTTATGGACATGCCACCCGATGCAATGATATCAGAACTCCTATTGCGAAAAAAATATGAAACCGACTTTCCTTGTGCTCGGGAGTAGTTTCACACAGAATCCAAGTCAGAATTCTGGCTCCAAAACTAATATAGGATGTGGCGCTGATGTCTTTCTGAAGGACGACAATGTTTGATTTTACTTCACTGCAATCCTGATATTGCTGAGAAACAATGGAGGAGGCGAAGCATTTGTATCTGTAGCGACAGCCAAGCTGGGCTTATAGCCTTGCTGAACCCTCTTACGACTTCTAAGCTAGTTAAACAATGCAAGAGATTACTGGGTCCCAGGTCCCAATCGGATCACGGGAAATAAAATTGTCGATGAACTTGCCAGACAAGGTTCAGAGAAGAGTTATCCAGTACCCGAACCTACATTAGGTCTGCCTGCGTCCTCGGTAAAGGCTTCCAATGACAGTTGGGGCTCATATGAGCACAACGGTAAATAGAACATCTCCCTCAGCAGGAAAGACTGCAGGTTACTTACTGGCGTCATGACAGGGCATTACTGTTTTGCTAATCACTTAAATATACTGGGCATAAGTGACACAACATCCTGGCGATCTTTGCTGTGAAAGTGATGACGACACTGCGGAGAACTATCGAACTTACGCTCGCATCAAGCTACAGGTACTCGGCGCTGACGTGATGGGTGCTGGTACTGTAGGAAACTTATCACTGCAGCGCTTATTCGTCTTTCTTTGTAGGACTAAAGGATTTCGTTAAAACGAATTGGACTAGAAAATGGACAATCTCTTTGTCAGAGTGCTCTGTTTTAACAGAAAAAAAAGGATACTGTTGGACAAAAGTATTGATTTTATCAAAGGCGATTGAAAAGCTCCTTGAATTTTTGCATTGAATTTTGATTGAATTCGAATTTTGATTTTAAATTGACATTGATGCAATAACAAATATTCTTTTTCATCCCTTACTACTGACCAAAGAGTTTAGTAATGGTTCCAGGACTCGACGTAGATGCCATACGTAGTCTTATCATCAACGTGGTGGTGGTTGATCTCAATCTATTATTATTGCTAATTCCTAATATAAGGATTCTCCTAGATCAGTGTATCTTCTAGAATAAATCACACAGATTCGTTTAAATTTAGATTCATGCAATAAGTAGAACTCCCAAGTTCCATGTGGAAAACAAAGAACTCTTCTTTGAATGAAGGAAAATTAAGAAATGAAGAAATTTCAAAACAAAATACCTTCTGCCAAGTCAAGTTGCAAATCAGGCAGTTTAATCCTTCCTCCCGATGGCGCACATCGTTTTCACTCAACTGAATTCCAATGAATTATCCTAGCATTGGCACATATGCGCGCTGGCTGCAAAATCAATAAATTAAAGGAACTCATTCGAGAGCAAATGAAAATTACCCACAATGATGAACACACGTTCAGCCAGGAAGCAAAGCAATCTTAGCGAAACTAGTCCCAGTGGAAGCAGAGGGATATCCTATTCGCCTGGTAAAGCCAAAAGAGCTAACACATAATTCTTGGCTTCCTGAGCAGAGAAAACTTTCGTCGAAAGACTGAAAGCTGATTTATAGATTCCTACGTCTAGACGTTGTATATCTTGTAGTGATGGTGGTTGTTCTATTTCACGATGTTCTGTATGAACACTTGGATGCTATCGTTGAATCCGCAGTTTGGCTTTTTAATGGAACAGCTAATCGGAACGCAAAGAAATGTTTCTTTTTTTGTGAATATATCATATTTATGAGGATACATTCTGTGAGGATGAATTTATGAAACTTAAGGTTTTAAAGGAGGAGAACAATACTACGATTGCCTTTGACTTTGTCGATAAGACTGGAATGGCTAGGAACATGATTAGTTGGGTCTAAATGATTTAAATTTTCTTTTCACTTAGGGTGGGAATTTTACCTTCAATTGAGGACAAATGACGGCACCTCACGTAAAAAGATGTAACAAATCAAGTCTGTATAAAGTATCTAAAGATGAGGTATATACCTAACTGTTGTAATGCTCATACGGCCCGTTAACTGCCAACTCAGTGTTTTTCCCGTCGTTGTTGATCGACCTAGTTTTGTCTGCCGATATCAAAAGTAAAAGTGTTGTGTTAGTGTTCTGTTGATGTTGACCCCAATGACGATTGGGTAGCCGGTAATGTTTTCGCGGAAAATTTTTCTACGCCATATACATCGGAGCCGGAAAACCATTACCTTCTTCAAGTAATATTGCAGTCTCTTCAATTTTCACTGCAACGAATGCAAAAGGATCGATCTGGACTTTGTTATGCTGGCAATTAAATGCAACAACGAGTCCATTTCCATTCTTGACAGAAAAGAAAAGTTTTAAGACTAAGTAAAGTACATTGATGAGTTGTAGAGGCTAACAGGAAGAAGAAGGATAACTTGCAGCGATCCAAAATTCGTCCAAGAAGCAAATTAATCACGATAACGAGAGTGGAGTGATCAAATATAGGGTTTTCCAATAGGGACTTAACAACTTTGAATTTAATTTGTGAACGCACTCTTTCACTAATCATCAAACTGTCACTGTCAATTTATTCAGTAAACTCAACATTTTCATCACGGTAAAGTACACTAACGAGCAACGTCTGCAAATTATAAAAAAAATTTTCTACAGATATTCGGAGTTGGTGACTGCAACTTTAAGAGCGTTAACTCCAATTTTCGGTCGTAATTCTCGTCCTAGTAGACAGGCAAAAACAAGTGCAAAACTTTGAGTCTACATATTCGTTGTAGGATATTGCTGTGTCAGTGAGACAACGGGTTGGTCGAATTGTCGAAAATATCGCTGCCTTTCAGACGTCCGTAGCAAACGATCGAAATCAGTCAATTCCACGGCGTTCTCAAGAATTGGGCATCGCTCAGACCACATTATGGCATATTTTGCGTAAGGATCTTGGTTTACACCCATACAAGATCAAGCTGACTCAAAAATTGAAGCCGATGGACCATTTGAAGCGACGTACGTTCTCCGATTGTGTTCTGAAGAAGATGCGCCAATATGATGAATTTCATCGCAAAATCATATTCAGTGACGAAGCTCATTTTTGGCTCAATGGGTACGTCAATAAGCAAAATATGCGTTATTGCTCGGGTGAAAACCCACATGTGCTTCATGAATCATCACTTCATCCACAAAAAAAATAACTGTTTGCATGCCGGCGGCGTTATTGGGCCATATTTTTTCGTCGTGAATAACGATCGTCACGTTGCTGTGACGATAACGGTCAGCGTTATAGCGCCATGATCACCGATTATTTTTGGCCCTTATTGGAAGATATGTGCTTGGACGACATGTGGTTTCAACAGGATGTTGCCACAAGCCATACAGCACACGTTACAATCGATTTATTGAAGAGTAAGTATGGTGAGCGTGTTATCTCAAGACATGGGCCAGTCAATTGGCCGCCTCGTTCGTGCGATTTAACGCCGCTTGACTATTTTCTGTGGGGTAACGTTAAGTCATTGGTTTATGCCAACACGCCGACGACGTTGGAAGAATTCAGAGCCAACATTGAATGCGAAAAAGCGGCCGTTTCGGCCGAAATGTGTGGCCGAAACGTTGAAAATTGGGTCCAACGAATCGACCGCTGCAAACGTGCCCGTGGTGGCCATATGAACGAAGTCGAGTTCCATTTATAAATGTTTGGATCGTACTTCAAGCCAATAATAAAGTTTTTGAAATATCTCAAATGGTTTGCCTTTTATTTAAAAAAAAAATTGTCAAGTCGTTATTAGAAAACCATCTATAATGTCGATGGATTAAAAACGTTCCTCAAAACAAATTGCGTCAATATCCTTAAATCCATGCTTAATCGCATGAACGGTTTTATCAATCTTCTCCGTACAAATCTCGACTTGCTTTTTCAATTCTCCCACCCGCATTTATCAGACTTGATTGACGTCAGTGAGGAACTCATAGCGACTCCGTTGACCTTTGCCAAATTTGGTAAAGAAGTGATATTGGCTTCCCACAAAGTGGAATAGCCGACCAAATTCAATTCCAAGCTCAATTTATAATGAATTAGTAGATACGGAGTCTCAGTTACTATCATTTTCAACTACTCCTCCCACCGCTCTAACAACGAAAACCGAAATCATGCTGCCTTTACTACCTAGTATCCCGCCTGCCGCCATTCTACGCAATCTACTCAAACAATTTGGAATGGAAAAGCAGACATGAAAAGCTGAATAAAAGGAATACGGTATTGTACGTTGAAGGTGCTTTTATCGAACATAACACGCTGATGCTTCTTGGTTACGTAACTTCTTTCATCGAAATTATACTACCACAATTAGTGAGTGCCAGATGATTTCTCCGGCTGACTTCAACATCTCATAAAAATATTCGTTGTAGCTACCGACCTCCCCTGGTAAGGCCACGAAACTAAAGGGTCGAAGGAATAAGAAAATCCACATTTTGACCATAATCGCAGCTCTAAAAATAAGCTTAATTGATAATTGTCCAACAGAGCAAGGCTCTAATTCCGACTCTAGCTAATGCTTTAAAGTAAACATCTTCACCAATTTTAGTCCTCATTCCTCACTTACGCGACACAGATCTCTTACGCACCAATCCTCTAATCCCCTAAGTTCTACTCAAGTCTCTGTGCCAACGTGTCCCTTTCAACTTAACATCAACCACCCATATTACCCCTTCTCAACCATTTACGCCGCCAATAACAGCTAGCAACTGATTTTCCAATTTCGACCTTAAAACTAGAGCTAAGTACCCAATTTTGATAACTCCCATACCTTAAGCCTTACTTCTCCATCCTCCTCCTCACTGCCAATATTCTTGATCCACTTTTCACCCCACAGTAAACCAATAGCACTACAGAAAGTCGTTATGAACTCTCTAGGCTTAGAGAAAGAATGATATATGAAAACCTTCGTCTCTTCGGACTTGGTCTCTTACAAGGGGAAGATCAAAACCAGGATCATGGTTTCCATCCAAAAGGTAGGCCTCCCTTCCGACCCTATCAGTCTCAGAAACCTTTATGACAGAAAGGGGCAGACGACCTTGCTTCTTTCTGACACTACGTTCACTTTAAGCGAGTCTCATACATACATCGAAGCCGAGCCGACCACAATACTTTCGATCTTGTACACCATGGTCTGGCCAGAACCCATACATTTTGTATGGAATTTTTTAGTATACTATGGCCGCGGAAGAAATGAGTGATTTCAGCTATTTCTTGTCCTACTTGTAATTTTCTACAATGAACCAGTTTGTGTCGAGCTTGTCGTATTTTTGGTGTATTTCTGTTTTATTTTATTTGGCAGTTTATAGACTGAAATATTGATGGCGAAGGGTGCTTTTATCATGAAATCGACATGGTGTTCAACACCAGAAGACAACTTAGAGCTCAGTCTCCGGGATTCTATCAGCGACTAGCAGAAGCTATTGATAATAATTCAGCTCAGGGAAGAGCAGAAGAACAAGACACTGTCGATCCATACGAAGATAAAGACGATGATGACGGCGATTTAGACTATACCAGACGAAGGTGAAGCTTTATACGCAGAAAAAGGATTGATTGTAGAAGCATACGATGAATATGATGAAGAAGAAGTTGGTAATTCAACAAAGGAGATGTAGTAAAGGCTTCTTATTTTGGAATATAGAGAAAATATCGAAAAGGAATTGAACACTGGAAAAAATCCAGATGCTACACGTGAAGCACTTGGTCAACAAGGAGAAAAAAATACTTTTGGATCTAACATCAAGATATGTGAATAGTGGTCGTACCATCGTTGCTGATAGCAACAGCGTGAATACTATGGATCTGATGTTAACTCGTTACACTACCAAAAGACGAACAAAGAGATAGCCACTGGATTTTTTTTACAACATCGTTGACATTGACACGTTAGTAAGCTGCATCATTTGCAATGAAAACGAGTGTTTGAGGGACATTGATTCTCGTAGAAACTACATACCAACTTGATCGAAAAAATTTTGGAATTTATTCAGAAAATTAAAAATACAATTTTTTCTTTCTAAATCTATATTGTCCCCTTCAAAGTAATCCCCATCGACTGCAACACATTTTTTCCAGCGCTTGATCCAATCCTCGAAACATTCCTGTGATTTTTCCATTACTTCCTCTCGGCTGTTGAAACGCGTTCCCCGTAGTAGCTTTTTAACTCTATTGAATAGAAAGAAGTCACAGGGAGTCAAATCATCTGAATTTGGTGGCTGTTGGATGGTATTTGTTGCATTTTTCTTCAAAAAATAACGAATACTGATAACGAATAATGCTGGTACGACGGTGCGTTATCATTATCTCTTTCGGCGCATTGCTTCACGCAAACGTCTCATAACGCCCATATAATACTGTCTGGCCTCCTGGAAAAGATTCATGATGCACCACACCGTTGTAATCCATGAAAACCGTGAGCATTGCCTTCTTTTTTGACTGCAAACGACGTGTTTTTTTGGTCTCTGTTCATTTGGTGAATGCCATTCACTTGCCTGATATCTGGATTGCATGTCGTACTCATAAACCCACGTCTCGTCTCCAATTTTGGTCCTTTTGATGAATGTGGGGTCGGATTCAGCCTTGCAAATCATCTCTTTTGCGACGACAACACTGTCTCTTTTTTTGCATGAAATTGAGGTCTTTTGGCACCAACTTTGCTGCTACACGACGCAAAATCAAATCATTAACCAAAATGTCCATAGGATCCACGGATCTATAGGCTATCTCTCTGGTAATTAATGTTTTCGTCGGTTTTCGAAGTCGATGGTCTGCCACTGCGTACATACCAGTGTAGTGAAAAGTAAACCTCCTTGACAGCCAGAATGCACTGCTACTGCAAAAAAAGTTATGGTGCCTTGAAGTCCTTTCATATTTAGGCAGACATGCCGAATTTCAGTGCGACACTGTCTTTAGTTATGTTTTGACAGCTGATTATTGTCGAGCTGTTTCGCATCATGTTGAGTATGAGCAAAAACGATTTTCGTTCTCTCACAAAACATTATTTTTTGAGAGGCAAAACAGCGAAGGAAACAAAAGAAAAGTTGGATAAATATTATGGGGCTAATGCTCCGTCAGATTACACTGTTAAATTTTGGTTTCGAGAGTTTCGTGGTAGCCGCAACTCTACTACAGATCAAATCCGCAACGGCAGGCCCTCCGATGCGGTTACAGAGGGCAATGTCACAAAAATACATGAAATGGTGTTGACTGACCGGAAAGTGAAGGTGTGCGAGCTAGCAGATATCACAAAGATTAGTACTGAGTACACACGAAATATTTTGGGCAATATTCTGCATATGAAAAAGTTATCCTGCTGCTGGGTGCCGCGCATACTCACTCCTGACTAAAAAAAAAACGAACGCGAGAGCATTTCGAAAGAGTGTTAGGACTTGCTGATGCGGAATCGGGTGGACTTTTGGCGTCGATTGGTAACTGTTGAATATAAGAGAACGGAATGAGTGCTCGGCAATGGACTGAAGCCGGCATGAGTGCTCCGAAGCGGCCGAGGGAAGCTCAATGGGTCGGAAAGGTTATGGCGTCGGTTTTCTGGGATTGTCATGGCATAATCTTCGTGGACTACCTCGAAAAAGGAAAAACCATCAACAGCGAGTATTACTCGTTTTTACTACTCACATGAGGTGAAAAAATATTTTGATTTTTCAAGACAATGCATCGGCGCACAAGAGCATCGCAACCATGGCTAAAATCAATGATTTACGGCACCAATTGCTGTCGCATCCCCCGTATTTACCCGATTTGGCTCCCGCGGACTATTATCTCTTCTCAAGCCTCAAATGATGGCTCATAAATAAAAAATTCAACCCACGCGAGGAAATCATCGACGCCACGGCGGAGTATTTTGCAGACCTTCCGGAAAATTACTTTTCGCACTGGATCAAGAAGTTGGAAAATCGCTGGAATAATTATATCAAACTACAAGGGGACACAGAATCTATTTCTGCGCATAGCCTCTGAAACTAATTCTTTATGATAATCTCTACGATTTTCCCAAAATAGTCTCCTTCTAGGCATTGGAACGTAGCCCGAGATGATAACAATTGCAATTACTGGATACGTTTAAGTTTTATTCTTGTTTGCTGCATACATATTGGTAAATCTTGCAGTTTCACCGATAATCCCTTCATTGAAAAATAGTTAGATAAATTCAAATGAGTGGCTCTCAACACTCAATGTTAGTGGAGGCAGCAATGCCCCTTTCCAAGATTTGAATTAGTAGAAAAATGAATTCAGATGCAAGTCACCCTCATTACCATTGTTCCATCGTTAGTCAATTTTACTTATGTTTATCTAATCTTCTTCTAGATCAACAGTATCCTCTTTCGAACTTACTTCTGCCACCGCTAAAAGCTGGTTAGATTTCATTCTATTGGGGACAGCACAGTCCTCTTCTCCAGAGTCTTCATCTATAACTGCACCATCTTTATGGGGTAGCAAGAAAATAACTGTAGGGGCTTCATTATTATATTCCAGCTCGTCCAAAATCTCAGCTAATGTTAACGGTTTTTTCCTAAAATAGTATAAAATATTATGCGTTTTGTATGTACTTTGACCCAGCGTTGAGTTTCGCAACACCAGTCTTTATGAAGGCAGAAATGTAAATCAAATGGATTTAATCGCATTCATTCACTTTATTGATGCATTTAATATACAAACAAATAGAATAAGTAAGAATCATTACAATTACAATTACTTACCAATAATTTGTATTCATTGAATTTTTTTTTATATTTTTTGACAATAAAATATTTACTAGCAAACGAGTCCTCCTTAAGAACAACTCAACTGGTAATCCACGCATAAAGGAAAATAAAAAAAAAAAAAAAAACATTCAACGCAAACAACGGTACAGTCAAATAAAATCAAGACGTGACATGTTGTTAAGTGCTGGGAAAACGCAACGCTGAGTCTAAATGGGTAAAAACATCATCTACTAGTTCTCCTTGGTAGAATGTTTCTTACCAAATAAGAGAAACAAATTATTGACTGTTTTCCTTCCTACCAGATACCAGATACAACTATCTTGGTACTTATCCTCATTTCAACTAGCTTTATGATTCATTGCCAAACTTTTTGCCACCTTTTTTAAATGATCCTTTACTAACGACCTCTTTGTGCGTGATCTATCCTATTTTAATTAACTATTAAACTTCTCCAACGTCCCACTTCTATCTTACACCGTAGATCCGACCTTTATCGAATATAAGTTACACCAACTTAATGACGAATTTAAAGCTTGACACCCGGCCCAGATAGTATCTCTACCACATTTCTTAAAAAATGTTCCTCCTCTCTTTCCCTTGCCCTTTGTAACCATGTACCATGTAACCAAACTCCTCGTATTAAAGTATGTACGATGTGTTCAAGAAGTAA
Organism: Volucella inanis; assembly: GCA_907269105.1. Taxonomy (NCBI): domain Eukaryota; kingdom Metazoa; phylum Arthropoda; class Insecta; order Diptera; family Syrphidae; genus Volucella; species Volucella inanis. The sequence goes on from OU026153.1 coordinate 43,596,601, forward strand.
GGTGACTTAATATTTTTATATTGGGTATGTAATTTAATTCGTGCGGTTTTTTTTTTTTCAAAATTTGAACGTTTATTTAAGAAAAACATGAAAAATAGTATTATTCAAAGTATTGCCCATCTGAAGCTATGACTTTTTCCCATCTTTCTGGCAATTTGTGGATACCATCCCAAAAGAACTGCGCCGGCTTGGCAGCCAAGAATGAATCAAGCCAATTTTTGAAATTCTGCTCTGATGTGAACCGTATTTCAGTGAGGGCGTTCTGCAACGACCGGAACAAATGGTAGTCAGAAGGGGCAAGGTCTGGGCTGTAAAGCGGGTGGGGTAAGACTTCCCATCCACTGTTTTCCAAATAGTTCTTAACTGGAATAGCAACGTGGGGCCGAGCGTTGTCATGATGGAAAATTATTGCCTCGTGTCTGGTCGCATATTCCAGGCGTTTTTCGGCTACTGCTCTCTTCAAACGGATTAATTGTGTTCGGTAGCGTTATCCATTGATGGTTTCACCCAGTTTTAGCAGCTCATCATACAGCACACCCATCTGATCCCACCAAATACAGAGCATTACCTTGGCGCCATGGATATTCGGCTTTGCCGTTGATTTGGCTGGTTGGCCGGGTTTCACATATGTTTTTTTCCGCTTGTTGTCGTAATCTATTAATTTTTCATCACCAGTAACAATCCGATGCAAAAGTGACTTCCTTTTGTGGCGTACCAGCAGCACTTCGGACATGCAAAACCGCCTTTCGACGTATCTCGGCTTGAGTTCATATGGAACCCAATTTCCTTGATTTTAAATATATCCAGCTGCTTTCAAACGTTTTGAAATGGCTGCTTGAGTGACACCCAAAGATTCTGCGAGCTCTTCTTGTACTTGGCAACAATCTTCATAGAGTAATGCTTCCAGTTCTTCATCTTCAAACTTTTTTGGCTTCCCAGGACGTTCATAGTCTTCGAAGCCAAAATCACCACTTTTAAATCATGCAAACCACCACTATGGCAGTTTTCTTCATATTAAAGTAGTGAAGAAGAACTCCCCGCAAAAACACTTTTTCAGGCACAAAGTTGGACATATTTGAGTGAAAACAAAAGATTATTGCTTACGCTTCAAATGAATGACATACTGAAATGACGTACAATGACAGTAGCTTTCCAACGCATGTTCCAATGGAATAATAACAATAGAATAATACAAGTTACGCCATCTCTTAGCAAACCGCACGAATTAAGTTATAGACCCAATAACAAAATAATGATATATTTATTTCTTCATCAATATTAATGTTGTTCCTTTTAAAGTAATTCCACTCAGATATAATACACTTATGCCAACGCTTTTTTAAATCCTTGAAGCATTTCTCATTACCATTTTTTGTAGAGCCTTGACCTCTTCAATTGGGACGATTGGGCTTTGGTTCTTTAGCCAGTCAGAATCGTTATATCTGTCAAAAACAAACTAAGTATGCTATACAGGGTGAGTTTTTTAACTTACATCCAAATTACTCGAAAAATACGCGATATCTCGAAAAATGTTTCAGACAAAAATCACAAGGTTCTGAAGGGGACATAAGATGGTGACCACGAGTTTGACCTTAAGCCTCATTTTCAAGGTCAAACGAAGGTCACTTTTGATTTTTTAATGGGAACCCCTATTTTTTGAAAGAATCGTAATTTACGTAAAAAATTACAATTCTTTTACATGGAACACTTTTTTCAAAAATGCGTTCTTTTCCCGTCAGAGGGCGCCATAAAACTTAAAACATCAAAATTACTCGAAAAGTACGAAATATCACGAAAAATGTTTCAGACAAAAGTCAAACGAAGGTCACTTTTGATTTTTCAAATGGTAATTCCTGATTTCCATCACTCAGTCGTATTCCTCAATGAGGCACACGACTTTGTCTCAAAGGTCTTATTCATTCATTGCACTGGTACGCCTAAATCATTAATCGGTTTCCAACGTTGTTAGGGTGTTAGAATGTCGAGATTTGTTTTGAGGAAGTCATTATTGCCTCGAGTGAAGTAAATTTCAGATAGAGACAAATTGTCCTAAACTTATCTGAGAGTGTATGAAGTGCACTCTGCCCTTTTTTTCTACTTGAACAGAACTGTACTTCATTTAAAAGTTCGATATTTGTTTTGAAGAACTGATGATTATTAGTAACGTTTTCCAGATTAATAATGCAGGCTATTTCAATTCAAGAGAGAATTGAAATGATATTGATTTATGGAGAAAGTGGAAGGAACATCGATGGCGCTTCCCAGACCAGATATGATCGGGCGCTTCCTTTTATCGGGTCATCTAACAATTCACTAGTGAAGGAATTGTGCAACCAAAGAATGGAAATCGGTCAAATAGGGTGGCTGTTGAGGACAATGAAATAGCAGTGTTAGCTGCCGTTGCACACGATCCTCACATTAGCACTCGCCAAATAAGTCGTGAATCAGGAATTTCTCAAACGACTGTCTGTAAGATATTACATCGGCATATATACAATCCTTATCAATGTATCAAGAACTTTGTAGTGAGGATTTTCGCAACCGGGTTTCCTTGCACTTCCCCTGCACTTCAGCAAATTGAACGAGACCCCCTTTTCTTCGCCAAGGTGTTATTCTCTGATGAGTCGACTTTCACCAATCACGGTACGGTCAATCGACATAATATGCATTACTGGGCTACCGAAAACCCTTTTTAGTTGCGACAAGTTGAACGCCAGCACCCTCGGAATGTTAATGTTTGGGTGGGAATTATTGGAGATAAATTGATAGGTCCATATTTTATTGAAGGCAACTTGAATGGTGAAAAGTATGCAAACTTCTTGCGGGACCATCTTCCAGTATTACTAGAAGAACTGCCATTGGAGTTGCGACAAACTGTGTGCTACTTAAAAAGTGAGGTTTACAGAAAAAAGCCAACAACACGTGAGGACCTGAAAAGACGAATCACTGAAGCTTGCCGGAAGATTACGCCAGAAATACTTCTCAGTTCTGTTGGTTCATTTAGAGCGCGGATAGACAAGTGTATTAAAGTGAATGGTCACATTTTCGAGCATTTGTTGAAATAGTCTCGGGAAATAAACGTCGAAATGGGAAGAATTCATGATTTAACAGTGGAAGGCAAGGGGCCACTTTAATTAATCTGTTTGTTTCTGGGTTATGCGAAACTCAGTAAAATCATTGCTTAGCGCAATGAAAATCAAGAATTATCATTTGAAAAATCAAAAGTGACCTTCGTTTGACCTTGAAAATGGGGCTGAGACCTGAGACTTTACATATTCCTAGAGAAAATAATCCAAAGGTGTGGTATCACACGATATAGGCGACCAATTAACCGTAGCAAAACTTGAAATTGAGTGGTCACCAAAATGATTTATCAACAAGTCAATTGTTTGACGCTCTGTATGGCTCGTAGCGCCGTCTTGTTGAAACCAAAGCTCAACGAGACCATGATTTTGATTTTCAGGAAGCACATAGTTCGTTAACCTGACACGATAACGGTTACCATTGACGGTAACATTCTGATTTACCTCATTTTCGAAGAAATATGGACAAATGATTTCACCATGATTCGTCAGGGTCCTCTCAGCTACAGCTGCCATAATCTCTTCACTACGTGCTGGATGTGGTCTATCCGGTTGAGTATCATCCAATAATGTAAGCTGCATCTCAAATTTTTGAATGGTATTCGCAATAGTGGTTTCAGTAAGTCGATTATGCGCAACGTAAGTTCCTCGAATCGCACGAAAAACATTTCTCACAGAACGCTGATTTTCGTAATACAGCTGAACAATTTGGAGACGCTATTGTGTGGTGCTTCTTTCCATGATGACTGGCCGAACGATACTGAACAAAAATGATAAAGCAGTTTAAATGGAGTCACGCGTGATCTGTCAAAAAAGAATATTGAAAATCAAGCCTCATGATGAGCCACCCTATACTATTACACGTTGTGTTGAAATTCTTATTTTCTTTTATTTTAATAATAATAAAGGGTGCATCTTTTGGTGTTTGCTTATTCAGTGTTTTATTTTTGACAACGCTTACAAAGTACTGAATTTTATTATCGACAATTTTACGGTCGTCATAATCGACCTACTGAACAAGCAGTAATCAAATTTCTCACCAATTTCACGCTACTGGGCGTCAAGCCACCTACTTGTATGCGTAGAGTTGGTACAAAGGAAAATATTGCTGCTGTATCCGCCAGTGTTTATGAAGACCGTGATTTGTCTCTTCGTCGCCGTTCGCAGCAATTGAGATTGTATTACTTGACTACGTAGAAGATTTAACGCAAGGATCTTGGTCTAAAACATTTTTTTTTAATGTCGGAACAGAGCACTCAAACAAAGGACTCGTCCTTGTACTTCTTTTAAAGTTACTTTTAAAGAAATCTTTCAAACTTGCGAAAAAAGGTGAGTAAGCTCTTCAGTGATAAGGTGCCTACAGTAGCAGCACCCACCATGACCGAGCCAAGTACCTGAAGCCTGATGCGAGCGTAAGCCAGACATTCACAGAGATAGTGCTGCGCAGTGTCATCATCACATTCGCAACAAACATCGCAGGTTGTTGCGTCACTTATACCCAGCACATTTGAGCTTTAACCGAGGAAGCAGGCAGACCCAGCGTAGGTTCGGGTCCTGCAAAAAATAAAACTCCTCTTTACCATGCCTGGTAAGTTTCTCGTGATCCAATTGTGATCTGGGACATAAACAAGGGTCGCTGCGTTCAGTGATCTCTTGCATTCTCAAAGTAGCTTGGAAGTCGTAAGAGGGTTCCACTTCTGCTTGAAAGACAGGTACAAGTTTTCCTAACGTTGCCGTCCTCCAGAAAGACACCAGAGTCACATCCTATATTGGTTTTTGAGCGGTTCACCACCAACAGCAACAGGAGTTCTGGTGTCATTGCATCGGACGGCATGTCGATAAGATCGGAGTCATAAAACAGACGGCGCGCAAGTTTATCGAAGCCCCAGTCCATGTTGTACCAAAGACTACTTCTTTTTAATCGGAATATGGCTTTGAGGGTGCAGCCCGTGATATGAAGAGGAGGGAGATAAATCCGAGACAAACCATTCTTTGGAGTCTGGTGAAAGCAGAAATTAAGTATTTTCGTGAGAGTTTATTCCACCAAACAACCTATACATGGGATATATTTGCCTTATCTTAGACAAGGGTCCTTTAGCCTTCTCGGTGACAGATACTATGTCTTGCAAATAGATCTCTGCACTGCCAGAAGCTCGACAGCGCCGTAGATGCTTTCGACGACCCAAGTACTAAGCTTCTTTGGACAATTGGATGGTGATGCCATTAATCACAAGATAATTCAGACCAGGCAGCTTACTCCTTCTCGTAAAGAGAACAACCTCAGTTTTGAGAGGATTGACTGAAAGCCCATTACTAGTGCACCTATCGTCGATAACGCCTAAGCCTGCCTGCGCTTTGAAGCAGACAGTCGTTAGACACGATCAAATAGACAGTACAGCTACATCATCAGAGTGTGCTTGTGCGTAGATATTAGAACCATTGAGTGCGTTGAGCAGTGAGTCGACCAACATGCACCATAGCAGTGGAGACAGAGCGTCGCCTTGCTTGCAGCGCCTGTTTACACCAGCCACAACATATTGGCCGCGGCCAGCATCTGTAATCAGTGTCCTATTCACCAGTTTCAGACCCTACAAAATACAGCTCGTGCAAAAACTGAAGCCGAACGACCTGCTACGTCGTCGAACTTTCGGTGAGTGGACCTTACAAAAGCTTTTATCGAAGAATTGTTTTCAGTGTCGAAACTCATGACCGGGAGAACAACTTACCGTAAATGGCGCCCGCTATCGTTCAATGATTTCGAAGATTTTCTGCTAAAAATACACTAGGTGAACCTAATCGACATGTGATTCCAGCAAGTTGGCGCTACATGCCACACAGTATACAAATCGATGGACCGTCTCATTTTCCTGTTTTTTAACAACTGAAAACTGAACGCTTAAAAAACCACCCATAAGGATGCTGCTCTGATGTTAAGTCTTCGAAAAGCTCACCTTCGGTTTCCGAACTCGAGTTGTTTTGTGAGTTGAACTTATGATATGATTTGCACCCATAGGCCGGAATCACGTGGTATCGTATCAGCTATCAGTTTCTGCTTATTTTTATGATTTTTGATAACTATGCATTTTAAGCCCCTCGTAGCCAATTGTAGTGTATCATGCGAGTACAATAAAAGACGATCTTCACATATTGCTACACATTTTGTTAATATTTATTCAACTACCGAATTATACAGTGAGATGATCTGAACAAGACTGGCCCTTAGTTTTTTTTATACTCATTGACAATAGGTCTTGTTTTTACTGAGTGCAAGTGTGCATATAGAATATACAACCTATTCGCTAGTACATCACATACCCAAAGGTTGAGTATTCTCTCCGAAAGTCTTCTACGACCAGGCTCTGTTTTTAAACTCTCAATTGGTATTTTTGGGACTATAAGCGCTGACAGTAGCCAATCAAAAAATTATCAGCCACTATCTCCTTTTGAGAAACTCTTATCCTTGAAAATCCTTAGTGACCTGAGCTCCATAGGTTACAGTCAATCGGTACTACAAAAGAACTACTTCTGAAAACATCCTATGTTGAACTCGACAAATTTAGAGAATATTGTATCTGCGCCAGTGTAGTACTTCTTTGTCAAAGCTGAGATAAAGGCAGTTTGACTTCTAATTAAATTTTGTATTGAATGCTTGCAGTACCCAGGGAAAAAACCATGCCTTTCCTATGGCTTGCTTTATGAAATCAAAATTCCCCTAATTTTTCAATAATCAACTTTTGATCTTTGTATCATAAATGCACTGGAACCTTTAGCCTGCCACCGTAGCTACTAGTGACTAGTTATATAATTCGTAAAACCTAGTTCTTTTCCGATTTGCCATACTAGCATCAGACTGTTTCAGTTAACAATGATATGCATCTACACCCTGTATCTAGTTATTGTGCGTAATTTCCATTTCAAACAAGAACTCACAGGAGGTGTTTCGACTTGAAGTATTAATTTTCCAATGTCGTGCAATCACTATCAGTTGTGTGTACTACACGACCATGTCCCAAAAAGGATCTATGAGTATCTATTAACAATCATTGTAGTTGAACACAAAAAGTAGTCTTACAGTACCCTCACCTGCTCTGTCATTAAATCCTAAACTACAAAAAGGATGTCCTCTACATGGCCTATTGTCACGGATTCTTTGAGTTCGTTTTTACACTGTTCGCTTCGGGGCGGTTTTCTCCTTCAAAGTTTTGGGAATAAAAGGATTTTTGTAGATGCACACTGTATACTCATACGACACAGCAGAGAAGGACATACACATTCGTTTTCATAGCTCAGCTTTGCAAGGAAACAAGCTTTTAAGTAATGTATGCCTTGCAAAGGCAGACAGGTATTGAATCAAGCATTGTTCAGCTCCTACTCTGAAACACTTTTCACTAAGTCGCCCTGGGTCTAGTGGATCCTTCTCAATTCTATCGTTAGTATATGTAGAGAGTGTAGTTTGGTTAAAAGTAATGGAATTGCTTTTTATTGTTGGGCTCAACTTCAAAGGGTCCAACTTAAATAATTGCACATGCGTGTGCATCCGATGAACGGTATTTTAGGGTATACTTCTCCTTGTGTACTTACTCGTATTTGAGGGATAAGTCAAAGGATTTTCGTTTGACTGCCGGAATTCGTTTGACAAATTGTTGTTTGCGTAAGGTGTAGATCCGAGTATAGGAGAATGTGTGTTGTGGCTTAGAGTAAAGTCGATTCATTGTTTTGCTTTCACTTTGGTCTGATTCTTCCAGCCTTTTCATTTGGGAAACCAAATATGTAGTTGTAAAGCTTGTAGAAAACAAAAATTTATTTTTGGCAATATCACCAAAAGGGTAAACCTTTGAATGTCGAGGAAACAGTCACAACGAGTGCCTTGAACTGAAATTAGGTTAAGTGTGTTCGAGAAATAAAGACCCAAACAAAGTTTTGAAGGACAAAATAGTTCGGCTACCACAATTTTATACACTAAGTCCTCGGATATGTATAATTTATTAGGAGGCAAGTACAATAGAGATGCAACATGCTCCTATTTCAACACGTGAGGGGTTCTTACGAGTTATGAATAAGCAATGTCTAACATTATTTGGGGATATATCTTCGTAATGTGAGACCCTTGGAGAGTTTCACACATCAGGCTCACACTGCACGAGCCGCCACTGCTCAACACATTTTTAATTTAAAATCCAGACGTGAAGGTAGACGGTAAGATTCACTGATACAAATGCATCTTTTCCTTATGAAACTTCCTCTATGCCACGAATAATGCCGATGGGTTTGCAAATTTAAGAAACTAGACAATACCTTAACGTAATTTTAAAGTCAACCAAAATATTTAATTAGCCATCCTCCTGCAGTATTTGCGGTCTTTGCGGTGTACTTGCCTCCAGCTGCAACTTGTCTTACGAGAAGAGCTTTTCCTATAATTGGTTGTTAGTTCGGATAGGAATCACAAAACTTTTCTGGCCTAAGCGGTATTAAAAATTCACTCTAAATGTTTTATTGGGTATTTAATTTAATTCGTGCGGTTTTTTTTTCAAAATTTGAACGTTTATTTAAGAAAAACATGAAAAATAGTATTATTCAAAGTATTGCCCATCTGAAGCTATGACATTTTTCTATCTTTCTGGCAATTTGTGGATCCCATCCCAAAGCCAAGAATGAATCAAGCCAATTTTTGATATTCTGCTCTGATGTAAACCGTATTTCAGTGAGGGCGTTCTGCATCGACAGGAACAAATGGTAGTCAGAAGGCGCAAGGTCTGGGTTATAAGGCGGGTGGGGTAAGACTTCCCATCTACTGTTTTCCAAATAGTTCTTAACCGGAATAGCAACGTGGGGCCGAGCGTTGTCATGATGGAAAATTATTGCTTCGTGTCTGGTCGCATATTCCGGGAGTTTTTCGGCTACTGCTCTCTTCAAATGGATTAATTGTGTTCGGTAGCGCTGTCCATTGATGGTTTCACCCGGTTTTAGTAGCTCATAATACAGCACACCCATCTCATCGCACCAAACACAGAGCATTACCTTCGCGTCATGGATATTCGGCTTTGCCGTTGATTTGGCTGGTTGCCCGGGTTTCACATATGATTTTTTGCGCTTGGAGTTGTCTTAAAGGATCCGTTTTTCATCACCAGTAACAATCCTATGCAAAAATGACTTCCTTTTGTGCCGTTCCAGCAGCATTTCGGACATGCAAAACCGCCTTTCGACGTCTCTCGGCTTGAGTTCATGTTGGACCCAATTTCCTTGCTTTTGAATATATCCAGCTGAATTTAAACGTTTTGAAATGTCTGCTTGAGTGACACCCAAAGATTCTGCGAGCTCTTCTTGTGTTTGGCAATAATCTTCATAGAGCAATGCTTCCAGTTCTTCATCTTCAAACTTTTTTGGCTGCCCAGGACGTTCATCGTCTTCCAAGCCAAAATCACCACTTTTAAATCTTGCAAACCACTTTTGGCACGTTCGATCAGCTAGCGCATGTTCACCATATACTTCCACCAAAATACGTTGACTTTCGGCAGCAGTTTTCTTCATATTAAAGTAATGAAGAAGAACTCCACGCAAAAACACTTTTTCAGGCACAAAGTTCGACATATTTGAGTGAAAAAAAATTATTGTTGTTTACGCTTCAAATGAATGACATGTACTGAAATGACATACAATGACAGTGGTATGTATTGGAACGTATGTTTCAATAGAATAATAACAATGGAATAATACAAGTTACGCCATCTCTTAGCAAACCGCACGAATTTATAGTTATTCAGCTATAGACCCAATAGCTACCTTCACTCATACACATTTCCCGACTAGGTGTCGGCAGAGTTCGTATATTTAATGCTGCAAAGTAAACAATATCGAAACTCACTCAGTGAAACTTACGCTTAAAACTAGTATCAGTGGCAAAAGTATCCTTTATCCGTGTTGCATAGACCCGGACAGGGATATATAGCGTATCCTTAGTGTTTCTTGAAAAAGAATTTATTACTTAATTCCGAATCTTCGATGTTACGTGATATTTCTTTCTGACAGGATATGATTTGGTTTACGCCTCTTTCTTAGATACCCCACGTTCTATGATAGTAATGTCGTAAGCGAATGCAAATATAGGGTGATTCATCGAAAGGTTTGATTTATAATGTAAAATAAAATATGTAAAGTTGGAAGCGAACTTAAATTTTTTATCAAAATGTAAAAGAACAATTCATGGCATTCAAAATAAGATTTTGTAAATGTTGGCCACAACTACGTCTGAGGTGGTCTATTCGGAAGGTCTAATTTTGGTTAACTCGTTCGAGTATAACGGCTGATATCTCACGGATAACACGATTAATGTTGACTTCCAAAGCGTCAATTGTATTCCTGAAGGCCTAAGACTTTACACATCCCCTGAAAAAGTAGTCTAAAGGTATGATATCGCACGATCTAGGCGGCCAATTTACCGTAGCAAAACGATAAATTAAGTGGTCACCAAAATGAATTCTCAACAAGTCCACTGTTTCGAGACCAGAGCTAACCGAGACCATGTGCTTGAATTTCAGGAAGCACGTAGTCCGTTAACATGGCGCGATAACGGTTACCATTGAAGGTAACATTCTGATTTGCCTCATTTTTGAACAAATATGGGCCAATGATTCCACCAGCTCATAAACCACACAATACCGTTGTTTTTAATGGATGTAATGGTAGCTCTTGGTACTCTTTGGGTTACTCATCAGCCGAAATATGGCAATTTTGCTTATTAACGTATCCATTGAACTAGAAATGGGCTTCATTACTGAACAAAATTTCACAATAAAACACCGGATTTTCATTGAGTTTTTTCAGAGCCCATTCACTGAAAATATGACGCAAATTTAAGTCATCTGGCTTCCATTCTTGCACAAGTTGAATTTTGTACCCTCTTATGTCAAAATTCTCACTTAAAATACGCCAAGTTATTGAATACGCCAAGCCATGCTGCTGAGAACGTCTTCGCGTACACTCTCAGCTACAGCTGCTATAGTCTCTTCACTACATGCTGGATGTGGCCTAACCGGTTGAGTTTACACTAATTATAGTTCTTAAGTTAAGTTAACATTACACTTATGTAAATTAGGACTCAAATTTGCGAATGGTATTGGCAATAGTAGTTTCAGTAGGTCGATTGTGCGGACGGTAATTTTCTCGAATCGCACGAAAAACATTTCTCAAAGAACATTAACTTTTGTTATACATCTGAACAATTTGGAGACACTGTTGTAGTGTGAGTCTTTTCATCATAATTTGCCAAGCAATACTGAACAAAAATGATAAATCAGTTTGAAAGGAGTCACGCGTGATCTGTCAAAAAAAGTCTATTGAAAATCAAACCTCACGATGAATCACCCTATATACATATCTCAACCCCTTTGATGCGTGGTTCGTCTAAATTATTTATGCGAAAATATATCACCAGATCACCATCTTCAGTTCGCTTTTCACCGATAGTGTTCTATACCATGTCACTTATTCTTGTTACGTCAATAGGTAACCTCTTGCACTAAGATGTCAACTGCTCTTGTTTTCCTGTTTGGCAGAGCGTCCTCATGTTCTACTGAACAAATCGTATCCATGTTCGTAAGCCAGTGTTCGTTATCAAAATACTCTGCCGATTTCTATTGTTTGATAAGGGTTGTTCTCGAGAATCATAGGTTATTAGCATTTCGTTCTGAGTTTGGTGGTAGAACTGCTATCTTCAACGTGTATTTCTTGAATATGTGGAATCCAAACTTGCCACATAACGCGCTTTGTCTGTATTCATAATAAGTCCACGAGGCTGGTAAGGAAAATGTAATGTGCCCCCGTCTAATAATCTTATTCTAAACGTTTCATTCACCAACCTAAAAGTCGATAAATGTTGCTGTATGAATGTTGGATATAAAGCCATGGACCATTGCGAAAGCTTTTGGTTCTGCGGTTAAGACTGCAATCTGAAACTCATTTCCGCACATTTGCAGAACCTACTAATGTAAATATTAATTGCAGGGAAGTTATCGTATCAAAAGAGATATTCTCTGAAACTGATTTTGACTATTTCTTACCATCCATCGTCACCTAATCCAACTGCGGCTAAATCTACAACAAATACGTCGCAGCAAACAAGTCGTCAATATGTAGACAAGGGATAACTTAAATTATCTACAGGTAACAAAACTAATTACTAACCCTTGCAGCATCTGCCAATATCGCATTGTCAAAGCATCTCCATTCTCCTGTCATATATACGCGCATAATCTCTTCGAATCGTCCTCTAATCCAATTACTGTTTGTTTCTGTCAACATTTATCTACCCGATGTCATATCAAAATCAGGAACATAACCATCATGACAGGGATACTACTTCAGCTCACAACTCCTCATACAAAAGCCCACACCTAAGCTGGATATCATATGTACATGTATGCATGATGGATACCAACACGGATGTGTCATTACCCTCTAATCGTTGGTAACACCCCAAGCAAATTTCCACAAGGACATACAGATGAAGAATATTCGTACATGTTCTAAATCCGTATGCTAAACATCCTTTGTACTGTACAGAACAACCAGCGAACGCTTCAACATCAAAACCGTTTAATTTGCATATTTGAGCAGGTACCTCGGACGCAAGGATACACCGGACAATAATTTACAGTCACAAGGGGAACTTAATTTTATTTTTTCACTTCCGTCCTTCCCTGATTCCAACTTTAAATTTGTTGTATTCTTGATATGAGAAATAGAAAAATTGCCAATTTATGTATCAAGATTAACAGGCTGAAACTGGCAAACACAAAAAAGAAAAAAAAAAAAATGAAAATACCTAAAAGGACCCTTCGTCCTTCATCGTTTGGCTGATAAACTTTTGAAAATCTACGCAAACAAGAATTCGAAGAGAGCGATAAAATAGGATACCCGCTCAAAGGAGGATAACAAATAACACATTTTTCCCATTAAAAATTCTAACAATAAAGTTGAAATTGCACAAAGGCAGCACCAGTTACCAGTTAGCCGTATGAAATTGTCTCGTTCTTAATGCACATCCTGTCATGGCACTTTAGATAACTGCAACAAAGTGTTGCCAATGGAATGCATCCGCAGTGTATTTACTGCAGTACTTGAGTGTATGCAGATCAATGAGATCGATTCCAGCACAATTGTACATCCATAAGGTAAGCAACATAGAAGAAAGGGCTTTCAGCGTGTCCCCACTTTCATATATTTTAGTCCTGGCCCTGTCCTCTATCACATTCTAAGCCCAGAAGTCTATCGGGCCATTGTTCAAACGAAATGTTCACCTTGACTTTGTTAGACAGTTCAGAGGTTTGTGAATGGTTTCGATCCGAATGGCTTAGGCATCCATGCTCCTTCCAGGAGTCTTATGCGATACTCAATTGCATTTATCTTGACGCCATAGGCCAATAATATCAGTGGAACGGGATTCTTGGCGGAAACTCTAAAGCCCACACTATAACGGACGACGGTCGCCATTCGAACGATCAAATTCTCATACGATCTCATCACTTACCATACCTGATCGTTAGGTTTGTTTATGGCTTGCTGAATCGTGAACTAAAAAGTAGCAAAAACAGCAGCCATAACTCCCCAAATTACCTGTGCCCAAATAGCGGCAGTTAGGGGAAGCACTATATAGAAAGCGAATATTGCTGGTGAGGCCCCAGAGCCTTGAGCACTGGAAGCTGTGTCTGCTGGCTATCTTGCTCTTTATCTAGAGGCAGATGGCTAATTCACAACGTCAGATATAAGAGCAGGCCACACTTCATTGAAGCGGGAGACATTTCTCCGCAAAAAAGTGAAAGAAATTCATCGACTCACAAGGACAGATATACAAATGCAGGAAAACTTAGCAGATTTGGTCTTACGAAGCGGACTCCCATCGGAACTGGTAGGAGCGAGTGTATGGTGGAATGGTCCGTCGTTGTTGGGATCAACTTGGATAATCGACTTCTCAACACAACCCGCAAATTTGACCACCGAAGGAAGAAACCAATTGCAACAATAATGCAGTTAGCTCATCGATTCTCAAGGTTAGTCAGAGTCATCAAGATTACTCGTTACAAAAGAATCAGACCCTTAGGAGACCCTAAAGATTCTCGTACGTGGTGCACAAAAACAAATGTTCCCGGAGGAGATAGCCCACGCCAGAGGAATCACATCTGTTAACTTCTTTCATTGATAATGAACGCATACTAAGAATGTGGGGGAAGACACAAAATTGCAGACTTCACGTATGACAAACAGCACCGTATCGTCTTAGAATCAACGTTGCTCAAAGACCAAGCCTCTGAAGTGCTTTTGGTGAGCGAAACAAAACTGAGGCACAAAAAATTTAAAATTGTAAGAAGAAACCGACCCAACTTCGTACAAGAAAGTGGCGTTGCGATATTCATTAGAAAATACTTTCGATTTGAAAAAGTGTACAGTCTTGTAGTGCGTAGTTTTCAAGTCCTGGAAGCATCTCTTGTGTACTTCCCTCTTCATAGTGGAAAGCGGTTGTACAAAGTACCTATCTATGCGCCTGAAGCTACTCAATTCACCTTATTTATCTCTGAACTCGAGAAACTTTTTCGATTCCTAAGACTGGAATAAGAGGAAAATTATTTCATATTTGGCGGAAATTTGAACGCCAAACACAGAGATTGGAGCAATAATATACCAAACATTAAATGGAACCGGTTACTCAATTGGTGGGGCCAGCACAATGTTATATAACGACTCGGTCTAGAAACGACGATATGGGCATCTCGTGGAATAAGGCCATGTTTGACACACGGGTACAACTCAACAACCAACAAACTATATGTTGGAAGTATACCCGGATAAGAAATGACGATCCAACTTTTTAAGTACGACGTATAGAGTTATAGTACGACTTTTGTTTGCCTGCAAAATACTGCTCTCTACTTCTTTTTGGCGAGAGATCTTTTAAGATTTGGGAACAAAAAGAAGTCGCATATAGCTAAATCCGGAGAATACGGAGGATGGGGGAGCAATTCGTAGTGCAATTCGATAAATTTGGCTTTGGTGACTGTGGATATGTGAGCCGGTACGTAATCGTGGTGGAAGAGGACCTTTTTCTTCGCCAAATGTGGTCGTTTTTTCTTCAAATCGACGTTTAATCGGCCCAATAAATCGACATAGTGATTCCTGTGATTGTTTTTCCCCTATCCAAATAGGGAAACTATGGATACTACGTTTCCGGCCGAAGGCACGGTCTTCGCCTTCTTTGTAGCAAGTTCACCGGGTAAAACCTATTGTTTCGATTGTTCTTTGATCTCTGGTGTGTATAAATGAATCCAAGTCTCATCGACGGTTACGAACGAAACGATGTTATACTAAATGATGGTACACTCATTTTGGCTCCGTAGCGTCACCAAACCAATCCGGATACTCATCAAACAGCCCTCGTAGATGCAGAAGAAGCTGTCGATGACAACACTTTTCTTGTGATTGAAGATCCGCAGGAGAAAGTAGAGCATTTTTCCAGGCAGTATATGTTACAAGGCGAATAAAGTCATTGGCCCGAGTAGCGACCCGAGAAATCAGGTCTTTTTTCACAATTCCTACCTTCGAAATGATATGAAGAATTGGTAATTCGAGAATTCAGTGAGAATTCAATGACATGTTCAACGGCATGTCATCGCCATTGGGATGAGAGGGAACAACCTCCGTTCATTTCGGAGGAAGTGTTCCGAACTTTCTTCGAATCAATGAGAAGTAAGAAATCTGTGTGAACCGGCGGAATTCCAAACATTGTGCTTTAACACCAGACATATAGACATATACACCAGCCTGTTTAATAATTCTCTGAATAGTGCCCATTTCTCAGTGCATTGAAAAACAGCGGTGGTGCATCCGATTCCCAAAAGGGATTAAGATACATCCATTACGGCGGAACTTCAGTCGATAAGTTCCTTCCCAATATCAGCAAGGTATTCAAAAAGGTGATCGATAGCCTCCTGACTAAGTGGGAAGAAGCCAAAAATATAGTTCCGCTGTTGAGGATTCTTCTTCACCCTTTGCGGTTGCCAATATTGAAATAAGATGCTACTAAGTGTCTACATTTTCAGATCCAAAATCCTTAGTTGATGATAAAATCATGTACTTTCGACGAGTATTAGTTAATATCAACCTTTAATGCTTGCATGTCCATATAGTGAACAAAAATGACGCTAAAAAAGTTTTAAAGAGCTTCCAGAGAGAAGTATCCCAAGCACGACGTAAACATTTTATTCGGCCCCATCGTTGTGACAAGCGCGCTTTTCCCCCGTCATACGAGTAGTAACATCTGATCAAAACTCAACAGGCCAGAATAATCATATTGTTATCAGCGGAGGGCACACATACAATATTGTAAACATTCTGAGATGTCAAGATTCACTCGGATCACTACCTAGTAGTTGACAAGATACAAATGGGAGTATTAAAAGTAGCAAAGAGGCAGAAAAATACTTAAAGTTGGTTTGACATCAGCCGGCTTCAATCGCAAGATATCATCATAGCTTTTCCCGATTGAGTCTTGTTCAACCTATTCCATAACCCCGTGTCGTCAGCATCCAATGTGGAGGAACAGTGAAAATTTAGCATCGAGTCTATCTAGAAATCCTGTTCCGATGTGCCAGCTTTCCCAAGATGAACTGCAAACAAGGAAAATATGATTTGATAATAAATGTCGGCGAGCGTATCTCAGTCAAACAGGACGTGTATCGCGCAGCACAATGCGAGGCCGAGTACTGATACCGAATTGAGAGCTGCTTTTAACATGAATCAGCAGTGAAGAAAAACCGAAAATAAACTTCTCTGAAGGAAAAGATGGATTTCGGATAGAATAAAGTCGATTCGATTGAAAAATGCTACTGCAGGAGTGAGGTTCAAATATTTAACCAGGATATACTATGGCAACAAAACCCGTACTGAAGCCTGTAATAACGACCACGGGAACATCGTTGTCAAGACACAGTCAATGCTAACAATTTAGAAGAGCCACTTCTGTAGACTGCTAAACGGTGAAGACGACGAAAATACCACTTTCAGGTTGAACCCCAGATTTAACTAGGACAAAGACCGTGAAAACTTTCGTCCACATCACCAAAACGAAGAGAGGATGTCAATATATTTTATATACTCAAATGCGATAGCTTCGCGGAACCCAACTACACAGACACTAAGCTATGGGAGGATGTTGGTCAAAGCAATAGACGGTTCAACGAATCGAATCACTGCATTCATCTGTCCGGAAATGCAGAAATGACGTCCGCGAACTATGTGGACATAACCCTTCTAAATACTAAATTCTCGCTGCCATGTTATGTGAACATCGAAAACCGATTGAAACTGACTGGTCTATATCAGTGCAGTGGAAAGGTGTAAAATCTACCATCGACAAAATTTTCACTATGGAACCTGTATCGTCAAAACCGAAAAACTTTCGGTGTATCAAAAACGACTTATTCGATTTCGTCAAAAACGCTGCAAAATATCTAGGTTTCGTCAAGCGATGTAAGAAATACTTCTGAGGTAATACTATTATCATCCAGGTAATGAACATCCTTGAACATCGCTATTTCCAACACCAGTGCTCCATAGAAATCGTGATTCGTTCCTAAGCTGTACAACTTGCTTATAAAATGCCTTGCCGAGTTCTTTATTTCCTAGTCATTATAAC
This sequence comes from Volucella inanis, assembly GCA_907269105.1. NCBI lineage: Eukaryota > Metazoa > Arthropoda > Insecta > Diptera > Syrphidae > Volucella > Volucella inanis. The sequence goes on from OU026153.1 coordinate 43,614,367, forward strand.
CGTCAAATATTTAAAACCAACGATCATCAGTACTTCTCTTTCTTTTCTACTTGATTTTCCCGTGCCCCGCGCTATGTGTAGGCATTTTAAGGGTACTCAAATCCCTTGACCTTGTGCAAATTAAAGAAAAAGTATAATCTTTCTTGACGAAGTATGAAGGACATGGTGTAACGATGCAACGATAACCATAACGATGTATGAACACGAGAATTATAGACCAAAGGCTTTAAGAATCCAAGTTAGCGTGACAAAGTAGTGCAGAAAATCGTAACCAAGCTGGCGCAAACTGTTGGAAAAGGACCTCAATGAACTTTGTGTGCGCAAATTGGTGGGGATCGAGGTAGCTGGGGAGGCATGTTACTTAAGGCCCTGTCAGTAAGATGTCAAAGAATAATGTTAGTTTTGTCAAGCCGGGTGCGCTTAAATCATGTGGAATTGACTGAAATAGGTGATTCCGTCCTGCTGTGAACTCTAGAAACATTTTAGCAGCCTTTAAGCTTAATGGACATTACCAGGAAAAAGTAATAGAATCTAGGGAAAACCCAACTCCTTTGGGTTAAGTGTCAGTTAGATGACAAAGACTAGTCAGCGCAGACATAAATAAGCTGAAGAGCAACAAAGATGCAGGATTCGACGACTTACCATCATATCTTTTGGCATTGGTGGCAATTTTTAAATTGAATGCGTGAATCAGATTATTTGTTGAGTATGAGATGACGAAAGCGTTCCCGATGAAAGGAGTATGGGTTATATAGTACCTATCCCATTTACAAAAAAAAAAACGATTTTGTACCCTACAACAATCCCAGAGGCGTATGCTTTTTGAACGTGCCCCACCAATTATTATATAGCGTATTGTACTAGTATGAACGTCTTAAGCCTTGTTGTCTATACAAATGTCAGCTAAAGTTTTGGTCTGGCTAATTGGTAGTTGACCAAATCCACCCATTCTGCCACATTGGGAAATGATCCAAATATTTCAAGTCCACACTCACTTGTAGAAGAAAACATAACCGGTTGTCCCATCCAAAGGTTAAAACACCGATGGATTGAACTCTAAAAGGGATGAACCGGATGTAAGAGCAGTAGTTTTTCCAAATTAGTCTAACTATTAGCACGCGGGGAATATATAGACACAATTGCCTGTTTTCAGCTTATTTCGCCTTTAGTTAAAAAAAAATTAATCCATCGCAATCTATGTATATTAACTATCGGCAAGTACAACTTTGAGGTAAGTAGTGGGCAAGTCTACCTAGGGCAAACATAAATTTCACAAGCTGAACTCGACAAGGAAGAACCCAAGGAAATCGTTGCTACTTTATGCTATACAATCACCTAAAGCAATAATGTAGACAGATTGGTCTGACAAATGCGTAGCAGCGCAGCAGCTTGGGATCACAAAGGATGGCGGAAGGCTCTACGAAGGCCCAAACGAAATAAGAATGAAAGAACAACTTAAGTCACCTATTGTAAGTGATCTCAATCACCATTGTACATATGAAAGTTACAGTCACGAGTAAGAGATGGTAAAGAATGGCTTCTGTTTGTGTAAACTAGCTCCGACACTTCAACGTTTTAGATAAAATGTCCGATTACTGGCGTACATGGGTGACATCCAGCACCAAGAACTTGGTCATAATTTCGCAAATGGCAACCTCAACCTTGAAATCACTAATTCAGTAACGACGTCGAATTAGAGCGAAGAATAGCTCTTTTGTCCCGCTTTTTCATTGCACATCAAAGGCTGAATTTCGTAGTCTACGATGTAGAGGCTCCAGCGTTAACAAAGGAGGCTGTTTCGAGGGCAAATGTTTTGAGTGACTTTTGGCTCCATCTGTATGGTAGCAAATAAAAAGCAACGCTCTGAACTGAAGGACAAATCAACAGAGGAAAGCCATGCATGAGAAACTAACAGTTGAAGGAATTGAAAAGCTTCTCTTCTAAGGTACAATTCAGGTAGGGGAATCTACATGTAGCTAGTGAATAAGGAAAAAAAAACTATAGTGGCTCTAATTCCAAATACACAATTTGTTACCGTATGTCCTCTTCCTCGTTTACTTCAAATTCGCTTCTTAGGATGGCAACGCTGCTGCAACACCATCACCATTACTCTCCCACTAGTTCCGACCGATCAGTGGTATGTGCAATTTTATTTCGTATTTCACTAGCTTTGCTTTGTTGGGAGTTATCCTGTTTTTATTTTCTCTCGTTTTCCTTTTGTTTTCCGTTGCCGTACCGTTGTGTGTCAAAAATATCCTTTTCTACGCGAAGGAAAATTTAATAATAATTCCTCATAGCAGACGTATCCTATCCAGCGACAGCATCGCCGCTATCACCAGCATCATCATCATCATAATCATCATTGTCGTCGTCATCATCAACGTCATCGTCGCAGTAGTTGTTGTCGTCGTAGTCTCGCCAATGCGCTTCATGTCCAATCTAGAATCAGAAGATTTTTCCGCTTGCCATTGTTTAGTTACCATCCATCCAGTTCCTTTGCACTTTCTAGGGCCTTCTCGAAGCTGGCTTAAGCCCTGCCCGCCGCAGGAGAAGTCTGTCTGTCCGTCCTGCTGTTAGCACTGCAGTGAAGTTGACTTAACTGCAATCAACTTTAATAACATCACAGAATGTCAATAAATCCTAGAAAGTATCCAATAGATGATGATGGGGCGAAATGGTGCTTAGGAAGGACCATGGTATTGGTACTAATACAAGTGCTGCTACTGCAAGAACCAGGGCGAGTACTGCAGCTGATGCTAGAGATGCTTTGGCCTAGCTTACTCGTTGATCCTTATGGTTTTGTTGCAGTGGAGGATGCAATTGTGCTACAGTTGTTGTTTTGCTACGTGTGGAAGTAAAGGTAATTTGTATGATTCGTTGGAAAGATTCTTTTTTTTTTTTTTTTTTTTTTTGTTTGTTTTCTGTTTCTTTTGTTCATGCTACGACTGTAGACTCATTTATTGGGAAACAGGAATTCAGTGGCAGCACATATAAGAGAAAAGAAGATTCAGCTGGACGGTGGCAATGAGGTAAATCATTTGACCGTATATTTGGAATTTTGCAGTGGTAGCAGTTTACAGTTTAGTTGGTTTGCCAGATGTTGATGCACATGTAATCAGGACAAAGTAGAAGTGAGAATTCGAAATGGGTAAATGAGTGGTGGTAGTCCAACCACCAGGCTATTCACTTGACCAGAGATTTTTGGAGCGAACCATTGAAAACGTGCTTTTTGTTTACGAATACCGAAAATGAACTGTGTCAGTCAATGGTTCGTTCGTTGAATGTAACACGAATCAAGTTACATGTAAACATCAATTGGCAGTAAGTTTTCGTTTTTTATCTAAAACTTTTCAAATTCATTAGATAGAGTGGGCTCCCATTGAAAAATCTCATTTGCTGCAACTCTTGCATCAATGCTTCAGAGATATTTCAGTGAGGAAACTGAAGAACTAAGGATGTATTTTTGAGGCCCTGTGTAGTTGCTGAGGATAGAAACTTCAATCAAAAGTCAGGGACATACTAATAAGTAAACTTATAGAAGAGAAGTGCACAGGTGATATAATGGATGTCGATATGAATGTATGAAACGATAAAAAATCTGAGCCTCAACCAGGAGCTATCCTCACTTACTACGTTCATGGACTGACTACTGACCCAAGTACCGATATTACATTAACGAACGATTCCATTTGAGTGCACCATCTAAGGCAGGTTATTTTGTTTTCTACATTACTCGTATACCCCTGGGGCGGTTGAGAGTATACGATTAGCGTAGCTAAGCGGCATCAATTTAGCGATTCCCGCGCGGAACTATGACTTTACATCAATTGTGCTTATCTAACTTCTTGATACTGGACGTGCAGCAAAAAAATTCACATCATTCAATTGAGGTCAGTAAGGCTTATCCGGATTAGTCAGGATGCTGAAATAGAGAAAATGGCGGGTGAACACTAAACAGGTCAACGGCAGCTCTCAGAACACAGAAGTAGGTTACTGATCCCGGAATATCCGGCCACTTCCGCACGAGGGGACATAAAAGGCCCTGACCCTTCAGTTTAAGAAGTTGTGTGTGAGCTGGCTATATACTCGTAAAAGCCTCACTCTTCCGAAGCAACAAAAAGCCTCCTTTAGGAGTGGATCTACTGTTAACGACATTGCAAAACTATAAAACGTGGTTGTGGTCACGTTGTTTGATTCGGCATTCATGCGGCTAGATGGGCCGGGCAAAAGAATGATGAAAAACCGCGACATATGGCATACTTAGGCAATAACTACAGAGGAAGTAAGCGATAGACTTAAGTCTTCATCTTTCGACATGTAAGCGAATGCTTTATAGCAATACGGATTGCGTACGCACATATGCTCCATCAAAGTCCAAAGTTAAAAGGCGATTAATTTAACTTTGCCGACCGCTGATCGATCCCGACATGTCCTATGCAAGCAGTGTCAAGTTGCAACAGTGGGATCGATGCCAAGAATTTATCAGAAAAGTCGCAATTGATGTCCTGGGTCTTATCCGACCACCCCATGAAATCATGGCTTAATAAGGAATGCAGACAGGCACACTTAGGGTAACAACTCGTCTACGACAGAGGACTGCATAGAAGAACGAAAAAGACCCGAGAAAGGCCCGTGAAGAGGAACACGATTGGAGAAATACAGAGATGGCAGGAACAGTGTGGGAAAGGAAGATTGAGGCCTGTAGAAATGCACCAGGAAATATAGACAAAGTGGGTACTAAGGTACTGAGAATAAGACGAAACAACTTCTGCAGTTCCTTAAACGGTGAGGTAAAACCAAATTTGCGGCTCATCTATCGAGCTATTTAAGGCACTGGGGAAAGACTTTATTTCCAAGCTTTGGCAGGCAGAGCTGGAACTGAAACTGGAATCGATTGTCCAATCCACTAGAAAGGAGACCCTTTAACCGCGCCATTTCTAGAAGCAACAGTATCCTTAACATCGCGTATAAAATCTTATCTGCAGTCTTGTTTTTTTTTTTTTTTTTTTTTTAAATTGGTGCCCGCTCAAAGGACACCAATTAAAAATTAAAATTATTTCACACAAAATTAGGAAGAAAAAAAAAGAGAGGTACCGATGTTCATTGGTCTTAAATGTTTGAAAATTCTAACGACTAGGAAATAAAACTAAATAAATAGACTAAGGAACGAACCACGATATTTTAGAGTACATCCCAAAGTGGTCTTGAGGGTATACTGATGAACATTTATGAGCCGAGTGTTACGTTTGAAGGTTTGAAGGTGCGGAATGTTACTGGCAATTTTGATAGAGTCTTGATAATGAAAATAGCGATAGAATAAAGTAAGTCAGAAAACATAACATCGGTGTTCGAGGGTGTCAATTGACTGACTGATATAAGTAACACCTATGAACTTTATCGCACGGTTTTGAATCTTATATAGCAGATGCAGTGATCTTTTAGGAGTACCTGACCAGATGTGAGCATTGTACTCCAGGTGTGGGGGAAGAATCCCTTATATATTGTGGCCAGATCAGAGGGGATAAAATATTTGTTACACCGCTTGAGAAAACCTAGACATTTCGCAGCATTTTTAGTGACATGGAATATGTGGTCTTTCCAATGTAGGTTGTCACTGACACATGTCTATACCGTGAATTGAAAGTTTTTTTGGTTTCGACGATGTGAGTGCCATTCATAAATAATGGCTTGGTGTTTAAATTTCTCTTTAAAGGTAGCAGAGAGAATTAAATTTTACTCTATCAGTTGTTCCCCAGTTCCCATTCTACAGCCGAAAAGCAGGGACGTGAACGAATACAAAAAGCAGAGAGTTCTGTCGTCAGCAAAGGAATATATAGAATTAGAATTAGCAGACAAGAGATCATTAATGAAATGTAAAAACTGTGTAGGAGATAACACGGATCCCTGAGGCATACCAGCATTAATTTTGTGAATATCTGACTTGACACCATCCAAGGTAACTTAAATTGAACGTCCTAATCCATTAAAGAAGAGTTTCATCTTTGTCATGCATTTTCGACAAAAGAGCCTGATGCCAAGCTATGTAAGATGCCTTAGAAATATCAAGTGCAACTATCTTGTTTTCTTCAGATTGATGAACGCCTTGCTTCCCTTTTTCGGTGAGACATATCAAATTTCAATTGAGTTTTAAGTACTCTTGCTACTTCACGAGCACGAAACTGGATTTGTACCATTGAACATTCGACGCACTCAAGTGTAGGCGGAGATAAAGCACAATCTGAGTGTATTGATCTGGCCCAAAAGTGTGCAGCAAGCAAATTGGCCTTTTCCATAGAGCGTTAGGATGGACAATGAAGCAGAATTTCTGATGTTTTTGACGAACGACCAAAAATTGTTACTACCTTTAGGATATTGTAATATTTGTTGGCTCAGCTTTTTTTGTCGCTTTGAAATTCCATACGCTTAAGAAAGGCGTTGGAGTCATTTCTGGCTCGTTTGAACTTTGGTTTTGGTTTTATGTCCGAAAGTCAAAATTCGACCAAATATTCACACTGCAACAGATCCTAGAGAAAGTCCAAATCGATGTGCACCATCTGGTTATTGATTTTGTGTCCGCATCTGACAGTAACTATTCAGATCTTTAGTATATCTAGCTTTGATATCACTGCCATCACGAGATCTCCTATGTAACAAAAGTTTTAGAGAAGGCAACTGCCTGTCAAGTAAACTCTCACCTCTCTGGCAAGGCCAGAACCCATCAATGCCACTTTAGGACGTTACTTTAAAATATCGTGATTCGTTCCTTAGCCGTTTAACCTGCTTATGAATTGCCCTGCTTGGCTCTTTATTTCCTAGCCATTAAAACCTTCCAAAAATTAAAAATCAACGTAAAATCAAATCCCTTGAGTGCGCGCAAATTTAAAAAAAAAATCTGGGTTTGTACAAGACTTAAGATCATCCCGATTTTGCTGTATGGCGTATAGACTTCGATCTCTTGAAAAACGCATTTAAAAACACTTGGTCGTTGCGAGAGAAAGATATTGCGAGAGATTTTTGATTGGGCCTGTTTTAACGGGGAATCAAGAAGAATTTTCGATCACGAACTGCTGTATGGTAAGTGGTATGCAGCGAGATTGGTTTGGTCAGGGGTCCATGGATTCAACGTCTAAAATGGCTGGGTGAATGGACCATGTTTGGTGAATGGAAACCACAGCTCCGGAGCAAAATATGTTTAAGTTAAACCCCAAGGAACAGCGAGGACGACCGCATCTAAAGTGACGCATGCAAGTGGAAACGGACCGAAACCAGTCTGGAGTTCAATAATGGATGCAGCTTGCAGAAGATCGAATTAAATGAAAGAGCTTGGTTCAGGATCAAGTTCACCCCGAGCTGGGCTACCTGATTAAGTAAGTAAATTGAAGCAGTATTGAGGAATCCGGGATGACTTCCCTTCTATTTTGGTTGTGATAGCGTAATATGAGGACTGTTTGATGATAACCCGGATTAGAAATTACAATGCAACTTTTATAGGCTTTGACAATTTATTCTTCAATATAATCCCCTTTTACCTCGATACAATTTTCACCCTCCGTATAGTACGACTTTTTTTGGCCTGCAAAATACTCCTCCCGGCGGCGATGGTTTCCTCGTTCGACCTGTACTTCTCTCCGGCGAGTGATCTTTTAAGATTTGGGAACAAAAAGAAGTCACAGGGAGCCAAATACGCAGAATACGTAGGATGTGGGAACAATTTGTAGTGCAATTCGACCAATTTGCCGGTGGCGACTGCGGAGGTGTGAGCTGGTGCGTTATCGTCGTGGAAGAGCACTTTTTTTTTCGCCAAATGCGGTTGTTTTTTCTTCAAATCGGCGTTGGATCGTCCCAATAAATTGACGTAGTATGCTCCTTTCTTTGTTGTTTGCTTCTCCAAATAGTCAATGTAGATTACACCTCGCACATCCCAAAAAACGGTGGCCATCAACTTTTCGGTCATAGGCACGGTCTTCGCCTTCTTTGGAGCAGGTTTACTGGGTAAAACACATTATTTCGATTATTTTTTGGTCTCTGGTATGTATCAATGAATCCATATCATGAAACGATGCAAAAACTACTCCGGATTTCGATTAAACAGGGCCATGGAAGTCTTTAAAATTGTCTCACGGTTGCGCTTGTTCTCCGGTGTGAACAAACTACGCACCAATCGCGGGGACAGCTTTCTCATGCAGGATATGGCTAACATTCAGTTAAGATGCTTGCTATCTCATCCAACTCACGAACTTTCACTCGGCGGTCCACCAATACGAGATTATGGATTTTGGCTAAGGTTTCCTCTGTGGTAACCGTTTTTGGGCCATCTGGTCGCGGTTTATCAAAAACCAACGTGTGGCCACGGCAAAACTCTGCGAACCAATGGTTAAGAGCTGTACAGGAACGTGAGTGGGTCTCATACACACCATCAAGAATGGGCTTGATTTTCTTGCAGGTTTTGCCAATTAAGAACAAGAATCGGATCACGGATCACACGATGTTTCGAAATGGGTCATATTATCACTAAATTTTGACAAGCGCGCTAAAAGAAGTTAAACTAAATGACGATACATTCATTTAGGCTCAGTAGCGCCACCTATCTTCCAATCCGGCTGCCCCTCAAACAGCCCTCGTAGGTAAGCAACGATGTAACAATACTTCGGGCAGCATTGAGTAAAGAACTGGAGGGAGTCATTACAACACTTAGGCTCTGTCATTAGCGAACGAGGCGCGAACACTCCACAGTATTTTGTGACAGAGAAATGTACATTCGCGGATACCTGTGGATTAAGGATCCGATAGTGAACAAACTTCAGGCTGAGCGAATCATGTAGTCTTGCAATATTCTACAGAGGTCGCCATTCCGGCCAGGATTCTAAAAAGAGGTCTTACAAAAAAAATATTGGACTTCTCTGTGCTTTTTAGAATGGTTTTAAGGTCCGCAAATTTAGCCGACACCACAAGTGGCGCATGTTAAGAAAAGGAAGTGGGAAAAGGGAAGACAAATGTAGCCATAACTGACCCGTAGTGTTGTCCATGGTCACATCATTGACTCATTTTATGGATTTGATTAAAGATATTGATGCAATTCAGTTCTGAAAATACGACCGAATTCAAAACATATTTTTGCAGCAACTGAAATGATGGTGTTATGGATTCAAATGTCATATCTGTATGGAGATTGTGAAAGAGTAGTCGATGCGCAGGGTTACCGAAATTGCGATTTGACTTAATTTTATATGGGAAACTAGCAATGACGTGGATATCAAGGAAAGTACGATTCAATATTTTATTTAAACGAAGTTCAAAATTTTCTGTAGATCCCGAAGTAATCAGAAACGCGAATCTTAGAGGCCATGCGCCCGATTATTCTCTGCCCAACTTTTTCTTTCAATAGATAGATAGAATATGTAGTTGCGCTAAGAAGGCAACTTGTTTATCCTTTTAACTCCTGAGATTTCTATTTTGTAATCCGTACGCAGATCAGACGAAGTATAGTATATATCCTATGGTGTTCCTTATACGAATAACCTTGCTACATCGATCTATTTATTTTCTCAAAGTAACACTGTCGAAAATTCAATTAAAAAGCGAACAATTTTTAAAGTTCATATAATCGTTAACACATTAAAAAAATTTGTAAAAAAAATCTCCACAAATCACTGCTTGTCAAAGGCGCCAAAATGACCCTTTATAGCCAAGTGTAAACAATTCAACTTTGTTAACTCCAAAGAGAAACACAAAAACAAGTGGATTTCTGGAATTCTTTGCATTTTGCCTTTCTCATTCTGCATAGGATTTTGGCTTTTGGGACCAAAGGATAACCGGAATTTTCCTTTCTTTTCCCAGAAACACAAAACAAAAATCCAAAAAAAAAAAGAAACAACAAACCAGAAACACCTCAAACCCTCAAACTTTATCAGGAATCCTTTCACTTTGCACGTCTGTAAAGTAAAACATCCTGAAGCTATGCTTTTCAACATTACCGGCTGTTGTTTGCTCTACTTTACACTGGTTTGCTGTGTCGTTGTGTTCTTCTCTTCCTGATTTTCACCACTTTTCTCAAAAAATTAGGAAATCAAGAACCGAAAAGAGGAAATAAACGATTTCATAATGTTAAACACAAGTAAACAGCCACAAAGGACAACATTTTCACTTTGCCTTTGACATACTCATACACATGAACTGATTCCGTTTCCTGTTATGTACGAGTATGTACCGTGGACCAAGTGCCTCCAAAACCAGCATTACAAAAAGAGTTTTAAAGAAGCAGAGCCCTTAATTGCCATTAATGTTATCGTCCTTTAACCTGGTAGCCTCACTTGAGGGGCAATTACACTCCCATCATAACGGTAAATATAAAAGTCAATGCTTAAAAATATGAAAACCCAGCCTATGACACACACAACATTGTGAACACAGCACAGGATCCAGAGGACCAAGTTCACCTGTTTTCGTCCTTTCATCTACTAACATCCATCATCTATGGAATGTAAGTCAAGTTGGCTGGTGCTTACCGCTTACCGGTTACTGTTTACTGCTTATTGCCTTCGAATAAGCAGGATGCAACTTTGTCCAGGATGTCGGAAAATGCGAAAAATCGCTAGGACCCATCGGAGAGAAAGGAACAAAATCCAACGAAGAGACGAACAAACAGGGTGAGTAGGAAAAAACAGAACAGTAAAGTTTCAGCATTTGAAGTTATAATATCCTTGAGCACTTTCGCTGAGGTAAAAATACCGACTGGCCGTGGAGTGGGTGGAATGGTTGGAGACGGTTGAGACAATCCACTGTACCACCCTCACATAGGTTGAGTTTACTTTTTCTGCTTGTTTTGGTCCGAAAATCCTAAATTACTGCAGAAGTTCATCGTTGCGAGATGTAATTTCTGAACATAGAGTGGGACCATGAGGTGGAATCAACTACATGTGCATGAGGTTCTATATGGGTGGTGATAAAGAAAATGCAGTTAGTTACCCTTTAGCAGTTTGTTCTATTCCTCTTTTTTCTGCTCACTTTTTACTGAGTTTTGTGGAAGTGAATTTTTTTTTTTGTATCTTCGTCCATGTTGAAGAATGTAATAGTGGCGCGCGTTTTATGATTGCATTCCAGTTGCAACTTCTCACATTCACCATTGGATGGTGTGTTGGGTAGATCCTTTTGCTTCCGGTTGCGAAAGCGTGGAGAGTTTGGTTTTGTTTTTTAGTTTTTTGTTTGTATTTTTTTCTGACTCTGGTTTGTATTCCGGCCGGCTGTAGGTTACTGCTTCTGGTGGCACAATTATTTTTACCCAGAGAAATAAATTTTAATGGACGGTTTTATGTTCTAGTAGTGTAATTTAAAGGTTATTTACGGTAGTGCCGATAATGAGAACATTCCCTCCCTCGCCACTATTTCTCCAGATGTTAACTCTTGCGATGCATTGCGGCGTCCTTGGTTGGTTGGTTAGTTGAAAGCTGATTTTAATGTTTGCCTTAGTTTTACTGGTTCATTTTTTGTGGGGCAGCAATTTTTGTAGAATATTTCGATAAAAAAAGTGTTTTTGATGAACGAGGTAAGGTTTCTCTATGAGTTTATGAAGTGCTAAGAATCCTTGGAAATGTGGGCAGTTCTTGGTTTGGATGATTAACTCAGTGAAAGTGACGGCAGGAAAAAAGTTGCATTGGCGAACGATAAAAAAGACATTTCCTAAATAAACAAGACTTTTCTTAGGATTAATCAAGCATTTTTACCTGTAAATGCTTGTACATTCAAACGTTGTAGATGATAACTTGATGCGTAAGGTCAAGTCTTTGTTATAGTATCTTTTAATAGTAACAAATTCCGTGTGATGTTAGTTGCAACTGACTTCAAAAATGCTAAGAATTATGAACGGAGCATTGTTTTGTTGGGTAAGTTTTTTTTAATCCCTGCGAGTGTGGCAACAAGTGATAACATAGCAAGTGACATCGGAGTCAAGGCATCACAACAAAACGGCGTGATATGGGTGTCATAAGCAAAATAAATAGGAATATCCTTCCTTTTTTTGACACCTTTGTCGTGTTATGAAGGCTTATTAAAAAAACCCATTGATACGTCCATACTAGACGACAAAAGTTTAAACTATACGGTGGTGAACCAACAGGGGACCTGCGTGGCGATTTATCGGGAAACTTGGATTTGGTTAGCAGTGCAACAATGAAGTTCATAGCGAAGTGCTTGCATTACCTAACAGTGGTGGTTCTCGGTAGCTTCAAAGCTAAAATCGCAAGAGCATACACTGCTAGTAGAATAGTACAGGCCTACACTATTATAGGACTCACAGCCCTATACGAAAGAGATTAACAAGATGTGACGAAACAGCTAATGACTTTGAATAGTCATGGATTCACTGCTGACGACCCTTGCAAACGTTTAAAGATAACGGCCTTTGGATCTGTACGTGGAATGTTTGAAACCTTAACAGGCCACGTACAGTCGAGCAATTAGCAGAAGCCGTTGACCACATTCACGCATATATCACCGCCATCCAGGAAGTGCATTGGGATGGGCCGGACTCAAGGGGAATGAAAAAGAGTGATATACCATATACAACAGCGTCAATCGAAGCTGGATTATTACTAAATACCTGCGACTTTACATATCCCCAGAGAAAATAGTCCAAAGGTGTGATATCGCATGATCTGTGCGGCCAATTTACCGTGAAATTAAGTGCTCACCAAAATTATTTCTCAACAAGTCCATTGTTTCACGCGCTGTATGGACCGTAGCGCCATCTTGTTGAAACCAGAGCTCACCGAGATCATGTGCTTGAATTTCAGAAAGCACATAGTCCGTTATTATGGCACAGTAACGGTTACCATTGACGGTAACAATCTGATTTGGATTATATTTGAAGAAATATGGACCAATGATTCCACCAGCCCATAAATCACCCCATACCGTTGTTTTTAATGGATGTAATGGTAGCTCTTGGTACTCTTCGGGTGGCTCATCAGCCCAAATACGGCAATTTCGTTTATTAACGAATTCATTGAGCCATTCATTGGGCTTCATCACTTAACAAAATTTCACGATAAAACACCGGATTTTCATTAAGTTTTTCCAGAGCCCATTCACTGAAAATATGACGCAAATTCAAGTCGCCTGGTTTCAATTCTTGCACAAGTTGAATTTTGTACGCTTTTAAGCCGAGATCCTCACGTAAAATACGCCAAGTGGTCGAATACGCTAAGCCAAGCTGCTGAGAACGACGACGAACCGATTCGTCACCGTCTTCGCTACGCTCTCAGCTACAGCTGCTATAGTCTCTTCACTGCGTAAGCTGGGACTCAAATTTGGTTTCAGTAGGTCGATAATGCGCACAGTAAGTTCCTCGAATCGCACGAAAAACATTTCTCACAGAATGCTGATTTTCGTAATACAACTGATTAATTTGGAGATACTGTTGTGATATGAGTCTTTTTATGATAACTTGCCAAGCAATACGAAACAAAATTAATAAAACAGTTTGATAGGAGTTATGCGTGATCTGTCAAAAAAAGCCTATTAAAAATCAAACCTTACGATGAATCACCCCTTATAAGAATAATATGTGCCCGTATCCGTTACAGAAAACATGAAGCCAGAATAGGAAAGGAGCACATATTTAGTAGGGCACTTGGTAAGCTAGGCTATGCTTATGACAGCACGTCTGGTATCAGAGTTATACCATATTTATTGACGTTGCGACGGGACAAAATATCACTATAGCAAGCACACGGTTTTCTCATGTTAATCCTTACAAGCTAATATAGTTGTCTTCGGATTCGAAAACGCTAAACCAAATTGATCACACTGCGATAGACATAAGGCATGCCTCCAGTATTCCAGGCAGTCAATATTGACTCGGATCACCACCTTGTTGCAGCCAGGGTGCGAATTCGAATTTCGAAGTACTACTGCGAGACGATATATCCTAAAAAAGTTTCAATCGCAAGTCTGTTAGAATATTTGGCGGAGACGTATCCCAAACGCGTATCCCGACATATCTTAACAACTCCTATATCGTCAGCATCAAGAACTAAAGACCAGTTGCAACGCTGTCAACGAATCATCTGGAGTGCGATAGTTAAAGTACTAAATTTCACCCGACCCTCCACCAAGAAATCTCTAATTTGATGAAGAACGCCGGCAAGCACATGTATGTACCTAAACAAGAAGCGTATAAACTGGCTTTACAACGAAAGGCAAATGTTTGTTAATAGTTCATTTCTCGAAAAGATCTTATCAAATTTATAAGCTAGTGCCGCACATTCAGACAAAAGGTTCAATTTTGAATTCAATCGCAAAACAAACATCTAGTAACTGCATAACTTTATCCAATAAACTATGTACAAATTCGAATCCTTGCACCAACTGTATCATTATCAGCTTAAACAATTCGATTCGCAACTAGTGTCTTCAACAGACCCGGTAGCAAGGAAGTTCTTACAACTTGGAATTACAAAATTTTCGGATTGGAAAAATGAACAGGTGGTAACTTTTTAGTCAGTTTGTTCAATTTATTTGCAGTATCATCGCGGGAGCATAAAGTGAATGTCAGAGCTTCGGTAAAGCGAGCCTTGGCGATCTTTTCTCACAATTGTTCCGTCAATTTGTTCAACGGAAACTTCCTGGAAATAAGCATAAACGAGGGAAGTGCTATTTTAATATTGTTGTAGCCATACGAAATGGCTTCATCTTCATACACATCACACGCATGAGTGAAATCATGTCACCTTGTGAAATTGTTTCCAGGTACATTCTCGCCAGCATATCAACCATTTTTAAGGGCTCCACTTCAATACCGACGGCCGCATTTGTTTCCGCCACCGATATTTTCCAACAACAATTCCATCAGGAGACACCGCATTGCACGGTTCGATGCTGAAGTTTTCAGCACAATGAGCAGAGAACATGCATGTCTATGGTGTCGAGGATGACCTTTTTCCTTTGTCAGATCTGTTGCATGATCTTCGAATGATCGCCATTAATTATTGGAAGCATTGAAAGTACAATAACTTTGGCATCATAGATAACCGGATGCACTTGCGAGTCTTTGATTGTGGGGAAATACTTCTTCAATTGAGCGTGGTTTGCATAGAATTCCATCAAATCGTTTCTATTTATTAATTTGATTTGGTTGAGTGGAATGAAATCAATATCTTTAAGGTCCCGAGCTTAGTATGTTATTGGTCCTTGGATTGTATCGAGATCATGGGTACCAATGGCTACCAGAGTTCGTTACCTGCAGATGTTGTGATAGAGTTTATCCTGCAAATCAATGGATGAATTATACGTCCCTAGGTTGAAGGTGATATTCCCCAACAAAGCTGCCACAGCAAATGGATAAACTTGAGCAGTTTCCCGCAAGATTTTAAATGTTTGCCTTGCTTGAACACTTAGTTTTGCCAACTAGTACGGCTAATTTATACTGCGGAGGCTTTATCTTTCCCTGGAAAACAAGTAAAACAGCTACCTAGCCTTCCATACACAGCTGGAATATCCATATCGATTCGCTGGAATATCAACTCGCTAAATGACCTATTCAGATGCGTCTTGTACTGCGGCAATATCACCTTGTCCTTTAGTTAACATTTGATTTCCGAATACGAACCACAGTTGCTGGAACTCATCTGCCGTGTATTTCTTTCCAAGAGCATCGAAGGGTAAATCACGCTTTACACCAATTGTCGGCATTGTCTGTGGCAGAAACTTAACGTGATATTTTTGAAAACGGATTCGGCAAAAGTCGATTGTGAGCTCTACGAGCAGAAAAGATGAGAAGCACATCGGCAAGAGAAACAAACAATCAAGGATATTGAGAGGTTGCACTTCAGGAATAACATATGGAAGTTTTACTTAAAGGTAAAAGAAATGTGTCAAGGCAAAAACTCCGCCTGTAAAAATGAAGAGGAAACCTTGCAGTTGGCCCTGAGAATATGAAAAAACAGTATAAGGGCGAAGAAGGCCAACATCCAGTCTTCAGGCAGAAAAGACCATTTAACTTAGACGATAATAGCCAAAACTTCTTTCCACCTGACCAGAATAAAGTAGGAATAGCAATATTTAAGCTAAAATCCAGAAAAGCAGATGGACCTGATGACTTAAGAGCCAATGTATTCAAAGCAGCTGGAAATGACTGACTTTCTCAGATCTGGTCAGAAGAGGGTATACCTGATAAATAGAATTTCAGCACCGTATGGCAGATCTCTTAACTTCGCCAACTAGGTTTTTTTACAAATGAAAAACGTTGGTTCTCCTTTTGGATTATGTTTACTTGATGTCGGCTAAATGGCCGCCGCCAAAATTGATGACCATTCCGTTTTCCATTACTCTTGCCAGAACTTCCGGTGATAGGCGCTTCGAGAATCTGAGGCTTGTTGACATAAATTCGTGACTTCAAAAAACTCCACATAAAGAAGGCTGGAGTGTTTAAATCAGGCGATCTTGCCGACCATTGCAAATCGCCAAAACGAGAGATAAGGAAACCTAGAAATACAATCCTCAAAATTTCAGTAGTGACTCGTGCAGTATGCGCCATTGCTCAATCCTATTGGAAGCACATGTTCTCGAGTCACAATTCATCTAATTGGAGAAGGAGAAAGTCGTTGAGCATGGCTCTGTAGCGCTAACCGTTCACAGTATTTGGCCCGCGGCGTTTTCGAAATAAATAAGGTCCAATCTTTGAGAGGTTGTAACGGCTTTTCGTGATATATACATGGATTTTTGGAGCACCAGAAGAGATAATTTTGCTTATTCACATATCCATCCAGATAAAAATGGGCTTCGTCGCTCATCATGATTTTCGATAAAAACTTGTCTCTCTTGTGGTCGAGCTTCAAGATTGCTTGAGCGTAGGTTGCACTATTTGCACCTTGTAAGGGAACATATTACAGTCTTTTAACAAAATTCTCTATTAAGACCGTCGATTGATGAAAAATTGCATGACACGTCGTCCGGTGGATATTCCGGGGTTCTCTGCAATATCTTCAACCACAGCTGCAGTATTCTCAGCTGAACGGCTGTTCCGAGCCCGATCAGACCTGTCAGCATCTCTGAGTTGCCAGTTGGTGTTGGACGATCGAACGACCGGACAACGATCTGCGCCGAAATTCACGCTGCGTCAACACCACCGTTGGGTTATTTCGCAAAAAATCGTAAAAAATATTTTGCGTTCTATAGGAGTATCACGATTTATGTCCTGTTGACGTATGCTTCACAAATGTTAGAGTAGAATTGAAATTTGGAGACATTTGCAAAAGCTATATCATCTTTTGCGCTACCTAGTATAGGTAGCATAAGTCTCCTTAAGATCGCATACAAGATTTTATCTACAATATTGTGTCTGAAAAATTTCGAAAACAACCTGATTTGCCTATCAGTGCGGCTGCAGATTAGGGAAGTCTTCAATCAACCAAATCTTCAGAATCCAGCAGATCGTGAAAAGAACTCAAAACATGTCAACACCCACCACCTTTTTGTCGACTTTAAGACCGCATATGACATGTATATGAGCTATACAGAGGTATGGTTAAGCTAGCTTTAGCCAAGATCGATCGTTTGTGCAGGATGATGATTGAGAACGCTCGCTGCTCAGTCAGCCGGTAGTGACTTAACCGAGAAATTTGGTGTAGAAAAAGGTTTTAGAGAAGGTGGCTTCTTTTGCATCATACTTGGAAAAATTTTGCGGAATTCACAAGTGAACATTGGAGACACAATCTTTTAAAAGTGTGTGCAACTCTTAGCGTACGCCGATGATATCGACATAATTAGGGGAACATAGTGGGCTATTACTAGATACTGTCAACAAGAAGTCATACACAACATCGACGAATTAGGCAGAACGTCACAGTTTACAGCTATAAGTTCGGGGTAGTAAGGGACTATCTACCTTGGCTCAGCAGAAATAAAACGAACGAAGGCAATGGATTAGTAGGCTCTCCAACAACTAAAGAGACTCTTACATATATAAGATCATTCCAATCCTACCTTATGGCAATGAAGCAGGATATGTCGCTTCGGGAAAACAATTCTTCGAAAAATATTCATTCACATTTGCTTTGACAGGCTTTGTAGGAGTAGATTTAATGACGAACTATGCGAGCTGTACCTACTCAGAAAACTGCGCGTAAGTCGCATAAGATGGCAAGGATATGTATAACGAATGGACTGGCCCGCAAAGTCTTCGAATTCAACACGAAAAACAACCCAGTAGAAGAAGACCCCACCTTTTGTGGCGCCCACAAACAAAGATGACCTCAACAGACTTAGAGTGCACAACTAGGTCAGTTATGCAGACCGGGATAACTGGAAAGGCTTGTTAGTTAAGGCGCAAGTTAACCGCGAACTTAAGCCTTAAACAAGTAATATTACCACGCAGGATAAAACTTAGAGTAGTAATTGGAAGCCACAGGAAACATGTTAAAAAGAACATCCGCTGATTTAATCGTTGACCCTAAGAATCGAAGAGGCTTACCCTGTTAACCATTACACAGGTGGTTTCTCAAAGGACTGGTTTTTACAACTTATCTCGAAAAGCGAAAAAGATCAAACGAGCTCCAAAAGAGCCACGCTCTGATAAAATATTGCTTAAAGAGCAGTTGAAGCAGATGAAAGGACTTATGGTAAGCCCGCCTATCTCCACTTTGTTGCCTTGAATTGGAGAGGATATTGTGTTTTTTAACTGTGACAGCCAGCCAAAGCAGACACTTTTTCCAGCCAAATAGAAAAGATTTTGAGCGTAACTACTGTGTTGATCAAGTGTGGTCTTAGGAATAATGCGATCGATATGGAAAGTGGGAATCTTAGGGATAAGTGCTCCACACTAAACCCTTAAATGACTAAATAAACCTGTGACGAAAACCCCCTCCGGAACTTTTTTTAGGATATCGGTGACTGATGAGCATCATCTCCTGAATTTCGTGGCAACCTAGGGTTCCGTACGATGTGTGTATGCCCTACAGAATTTTTAACTCAACACTGTGGAGTCGAAAATGTATTCAAAAAGAGAGAGAGCAAAAATGGGAAGAACAAGGATAATTCTTCTCTCGTAGTGGACTTGAAAAAAGTTGCTGTAGGGACCATTATACCGAGGTAAGACTAATGTATCTATAGAAGCCTTATAAGGCGTAATTCACAATTTATTTTTAACCAGAAACAAGTGGCTACTTTCACAATACTAAGAACTAATCTGTAACATTATCCGAGATTGATCTTCAACAGTCTAAGTCGTCTAGTGCATTCCTATGTAGAAGGCTTTCCGTTTCGAATACAAAACCGCTCATGATATCTATACAGGAAACTTGGATGTGGATCAAATGCATCTAATATTACCGCTAGAACCTGAGCGGTCTCTTTATTAAATTTTATGAACTGAGGTCAAATGCTAGTGCATCCTAGTCAAATCCTCGGTATGATAAAATCAGCCAAACTCGAGTCACTTGGAAAATCTAGTGGCACCTACACTGAGGTGCTCTCTGACTCATGTTTGAGTCTCGCTTTTGTGGTAACCTAATCAAAACAAGCCTACTACCAGCTCCTATTAACCAAGATACAAGTGAGGTGAATAACACAACTAGTATCTGACACTGATTGTGATGGAGGATGAGTCCATCATGTAGTTTTACTATCTTTTTGATCATGCTTACCAATTGTCTGCCTGAAGCCGACTGGTCTGTCTGATCACTATCCGTTTTTCTAATGAATCAAGTTCTTAAGGTTTTATCCTGGATAGAAAACTTCTCTGGATTTAACATGTCACGTCGAAAACTTCAAGGCGCTCTCGGAATTCTTGCAGTAGGAGCGAAACATGGGTCTTGTCACCAAGGAGGATCCAATAGACCTCCACGGCTAAATAAAAGCAATGTTTTAGCAGAATAGTGGCTTTCTTTAGCACGCCTGGTTCTGTTCCAGATGCACTGATGAATCTCTCTGCCGTTGATATGTTTATCATGAGCTGCACTATCAAAGCCATCTTCGGTTTAAGGAAAAGTTGTGCAACAGTTTTAATGACCTCGCGTGCCAACAGTCTTCTGACTCAGGTCTTATGAACATCCCATCTATTGCAATAACTCCAGAACTCCAGTTGCTTTGAAAATGTGAAATTTACTTTTCTGTCCAGAAAAATGCTTTCGACAAGACGCTGAACCAAAAAAGGGACGTAGTTGGATCTTCACAGATGGCTCCAATTTATGAAGCGGCGTTCATGCTGTTCTGGAGAATGACAATATTAGATATCACTGCTCGTTAAGAATACTAGCCTCTGTCTTTCAAGTAGAGATACAAAAGTAGAAATATTCCATATGCAAAAAGTTCCCGCAATTCATTTAGAAAATCAAAAATAAATAAATAAAATCTAAATCTATATATATTGTCCCCTTCAAAGTAATCCCCATGGACTGCAACACACTTATGTAGCGCTTAATCTAATCCTCGAAACATTTTTTATATTCGGTTTTTGGTAGGTCCACCAGTGCTTTCCATTACTTCCTTTCGGCTGCTGAAACGCGTTCCCCGTAGTGGTTTTTTAACTCGATTGAACAGAAAGAAGTCACAGAGAGCCAAATCAGGTGAATTCGGTGACTGTTGGATGGTATTTGTTGCATTTTTAGTCAAAAAATTACGAATAATGCTGGCACTGTGCGACGGTGCGTTATAATGATGCAAAATCCACGAGTTTTCTGCCCATAATTCTGGTCTCTTTCGGCGAATTACTTCACGCAAACGTCTCATAACGCCCAAGTAATACTCTTTGTTTAGTGTCTGGCCTTCTAGCAAAAATTCATGATGCACTACACCGTTCTAATCTATGAAAACCGTGAGAATTGCCTTCTTTTTTGACTGAAAACTACGTGTTTTTTTTGGTCTCGGCTCATTTGATGAACGCCATTCACTTGCCTGATGTCTTGATTGCGTGTCGTTCTCATAAGCCCACGTTTCGTCTCCAATTATGATCCTTTTGATGAATTTGGGATCGAATTCAGCCAAAATGTCTTGGACGGATCCATAGGCAATGTTTAAGTCCTCCGCTATCTCTCTGATGGTTAATTTGCGGTTATTGACCAACATTTCTTTTACTTCATCACTTTTGAACCGCTCGTGCCACCGGTAAATGACCGTTTTCTTTAGAGAATCGTTGCCGAAACACGTTTCTAATATTTCCAACATTCGCGCACCATTTAGTCCGTTTTTTACGCAAAATTTTATACAAGTTCGTCGTTGAAAATTTAAATCCATTTCTAAAATTGTAAAAACAAACCGCCAACACATTCATAGATAGATGTACAACGTCAGAATGTCAGCAACATATGTACCAATTTAACAAAAAAAAAAAAATCAGAACTCAAATCGGAACAATGGGAGCGACACACGGTGGTTATTCCGTTGTTTTTTTTTTTTTTTTTTGATAAAGGTGGTATGCGATTCTGATGAAAATGATCTACGTTTTGAATAATCAGTGGGAAGGATTAAAGTTGTGAATCTGTAGCGATAGCCACATCCTCTTACGACTTCCAAGCTGGTTCAATAATGCAAGACTTTACTAAATGCAGTCTGGATTCACTGTTTGGCACCCTAGTTCCAAGGAATCATTGGAAATTGAATCGCCAATGAATTTGCTAGGCAAGGCCCAGGGCTGCATGCGTCTTCCGTTCCTTTCAGCATAACTGCAGATGGTGTGATTCTATAGGTTGCCGTTTAACTAAACGAATACTTCCCGAATTCTCTAAGAGATCTTCGTCGTTTTTGCTGTCCCTCAGTAGGTTAGACTGCAAAATGCTTACTGACATCTTGACGGGGTAGTCCAAAAGTAGAATAATATCCTGCGAAACTTACTGTGAAAGTATTTCTCTGGCTGAGGAGTTTCCACAATCAATTGTTTCTTGCTAGGCTCGTCAAGAATAAGTCTGACCATATCGGAAGCTGATGGTAAGTTCATTGGCACACCCAACTTCGTCGTTATCCTCTCTTATATCGACAACCTGGCTAGATTTTAAATAATATCTACATGGCCTCAGCTCCGCGTAGGTAAAGATAGCTAAATATCTGCCTTTGACCTAGCCTCGAGCTAGGAGATTAAATTAGCCGATTGTCTAGTGAAAATAAGCTGGGGATGATCAGAAACAGCTCAGAATTATCGCTTGATGCTCAAAAATGCCTGAAATAGATAGAAATTACAAAAAACAACTGATTAAGAGTCTCTCTGACGACGAAGACTTACCCAAAAGACAGCTGCTACCACATGTCAAAACAAATCAGTTCAAAGGTTTTCGAGTTTAACTCGAAAGACACTGTAAACACTGTTTCTACCATTTTTTCTATACAGATCCGTTCCGTATGCGAGGAGAAGATATAGCCATAAAGTCTACCGTATTAATATGTGGATTTGTTTCAAAAAGCCAAATCACGTCAGCTACACTTGCTCGGCCACATCGACCGAATGGATACTCTATCCAAGAGGATCTCAGGATACTCTAGACCAAAATGGAACGTAGTTCTGAAAGTAACCTATTCATTAAATTCAAGGCTGGGCAGACTAGAGGTCTGCCAAATTTGTTTCCCATATTGCGATGGTATCTTTCAAACTCCAGTGTAGAATTTTTTCATAAAGTAACTTATTGCACGTTATGTATTATACGTCCGTCAAAGTAGTCCTACCATATGCTGCAATGGCCTTGTAGACCAGGACTAGAGACTCCACTGATCCACAAAGCCTTACTTTAAGCTTTACAACTTGCCTGCAGAATATACCTACCGATGTTCTTAAGGTTGTCCTGATTAAATGTCGTTACAGATCGGAGAATCTACCGTGTATACCACTAAACGTGGACCTAACAACTATTGTGGGAGCCATTCATTACTGTTTGATGCCATGAAGCAGTCAAAAGATTTCAGCTCAACCTTATACATACTGCTTTTCCAGTACTGCACTTTAATGTGTTCTATCTGGGTCATGCTTATGCACTGAAGTTCACCCAGCTATGATATGCAGATGATTCGAATACTTTGCGCGGTCACACGCAACACATTGCAAAGTGATGACTTTTGTTTTCACTTAGTTAAGGTAACTACACGTAAACATGTTGGTTAAGCTGTCTTGTAGATAAAAGAAAGTTGCCAAATTTGCCGTATTTTTGGCCGGAATTCAATAGACTTTGCTTTAATGGAGTCTGTCTAATGAAATTTTTCCTTTTCCAGCACTTTTAAATGAAAAGTGAAATAGATTTTCATAGTTAAAAATGAGTAAACGAGTTTAGTCTTTCTTCCTTTGACAAAAATCCCTCTGGGCGTTAATCAATTTATCTTTTTGCCCATAAAATATCTCATAATTTAAAACGAAGAAGACATTGGCAAGCGCAATCTTTACCAAGCCATCAATTAAAGTTTTCACATTATCCTCTTCATTTCTCCTACAACTATAATGCTTTACCACTCCCAAGTTTATACAATCTGTAACCGAGTCATTTATCCATCGTCATCTTCGCCTAATCCAATTGATATTGACGAACCCATAAAATTCAATCGTCGGCACAAAGTCAATAAATTTTATTGCCCGTCATTCAAATCCACTGACCAAAGCAAAACGATCCATTTACTTTTCCGGGCACATAAATCCAAACTTCCGCCCCCCAACAAATCGACAAGGACAAGGAAAAGGAGATTCAGCGCAGCTATTCTTATATGGGCGCTATCAAAGTATACATATCCGTAACTTCGTCTTCGTTAAATGTCGGGCTAAATTGCGTGATCAAAATATTGGCAACTGTATTCGTTTTTATGATGATTATTGACAGCCAATCAAAAATTCACCAACATTTTCTGGTCGTTTGCCTTAAACTTCCCTTAATCCACCCTTCAGATTCGAAAGGACGACGGTGAATCTAACAAGAACGAACCAAAAAAAAAAAAAAAAAAAAAAACAAGAAAACAACGTCGAATATTTAATCTAAATTGACACTTCTCAACGTCACATTTTCCAGCATTTTATGAAGAGACAGAGACAGATAGACAACACCAGTGACGATGTTGATGATGATGGTGGTATCCGCACATATCTCCAAATATGCTGCACATCCAGCAGACCAAAGAAAGTATTCACAACAAGGTGATCCGATGTTTCCTTAGGTATTCTGTTCCATGCCTCGATTGGGGATGTTAAAATAGATTACTCGACTTTCCACATCAAATTAATGAAGAATTTATGGGAATCGTGCTTAAAATTTTCAAAGAGAACCCATACGGTTGTCGGTCGGTTGGTTGGTATCCACATCCAGCTATCCGTAGCTGCCACCTTCGAGATGTAATATCAATGGTGGTTGGGTTTCGGTATGGTATGTTCTGGCATTTAATGTTGCCTTGTGTTGTGCTGTCAGCGAGCGTGTTAAGGACAAACACTACCGACTGGGTACAACGCAGGGTCCTCTGATGGATGCTTCTTCGGTTTCGTGAAAAATTTAGTGCCAAAACGGATTTTTAAGGTGTTCACTTTATTTGGCTAAAAAAGAAACACATCAACCCGTTTCCTTGTTTTTCTGCTTAGCTTGGAGTATTTTGTTGTTAACAAGTGATTGGCGTATAAGACGA
The DNA here is from genome assembly GCA_907269105.1 of Volucella inanis. NCBI lineage: Eukaryota > Metazoa > Arthropoda > Insecta > Diptera > Syrphidae > Volucella > Volucella inanis. The sequence continues at coordinate 43,638,937 of OU026153.1, forward strand.
CACGCAAATGGTAAGACTGAGAAGGATTGCACTCAGCTTACATTAAATTTTGTTGGGTGATGAAAAGTGCGGTATACCCTATATCATCCTACATCAAGTACGCAGTAAACTGTCACAATTTTGGTGGCAGTTGTAGTGAAAAATGACGTTTACGTATTAAAAGGCGGCTTACTTGTTGTTCAAATGATAGGAATCTGATATGTAGTTTCACCATGGTGCATATATAACAGTCCAATATCTTGCCCTTATTGCAGAAAACATCTTTCATCAAATGAGACCACTAGACCAATTGTTGGTACATGCCTTGTTTATATTTTAGACCGATTCCGCAAAATATAACAAAATTTGTGTGCTTGCATTGAATTCGATCTTCGAGTTCCAGATCATTCAACGGCTGGTATCTTGTTAAAGGATTCTGTAATTGAGAAATATATACGATGTGCAATAACGGTTAAATGGCTATCTCTGTTGTGAAAAAATGGTTACAAAAGAATCATTCGAAGTATTACCTATCGCTAGCTACAACTTTTTCCCATCTTGCTGGCAGAGTTCGAATATCGTTACGGTAAAAATGTTTATTTTTTGAGGCTATCCACGAATCAAGCCAGTTTTTGACGTCTTCATATGACCGGGACTGCTGATTATGTGCCATCGAACAGGACAAGGAATAATCGGATGGCATGTGGGGAATATGACGGGTGGGATAGGACTTCCCATTTAAACGTTTCCGGGTAGGTTTTAACATGTTTGACAACGCGAGGCTCAGCGTTTTCATGCTGTAAAATTAATTTTTCGTGCCTTTGCTCGTATTGGAAGTCGATAACATTCCCCAGTGATGGTTTCGTTGGGTTTCAAAAGTTCATAATAAATAACACCGACCTGGTCCCACCAAATGCACAGCATAACCTCCGCCGAACCGACGACGTAGACGTGTGACCGGGCAGTCCCCATAACTTGCTTCTCTTTAAGTTGCTGTACTAAATCCATTTTTCATCACCCGTCACGATGCTATAAAAAAAACCTTTGTTTCAAGGGCAACCCTGAAGCAGTTGTTCACAGGCCAAAAAACGACACTCAACGTTCCTTGGCTTCAAATTATAAGAAACTCAAGTTCCTTGTTTTTGAATAATTTCCAACGCATGCAATCGCTTGGAAATGCTAAAACAAGCTCTTCTTGTATTTAGCACGGATCCTCATCGAGCAATGCCTCCAATTCAGCGTCTTTGAAGGATTTTGTCATTCCTTCACGCGAACGGTCGTCAACATCGAAATTACCGTCTTTCATCTTTGAAGCCACAGAACTAATCACGTGACGTTGTTTCACTTAGACCAGCATCTCCGTAAACTATTTGGAGCTCTCGGTGTGCTTCAGTCGCCGTTTTCTTCGAATGAAACAAGAAAGTCAACACTTCTCTCAAACGACGATTTTTTGGCACAAAATTAGATATTTTCACACAACCGAACGGATATATACATACTTTTTTCCCGTGGGTAGGTAAAAACCTTCATAGGCACCATAAGCACGCGCTCATAAGAGCACCATCACACCACCACAGCACCTTCTGCCCACCACAGTGAAATAGCAGCGCCCACCATAAGCACGCGCTCATGGTAGTGTGAGATTCCTACTCACTAAAAAACCTCCCATTTACTATAAGACTACGACTAAGTTTCCTTAAAAAGTAGCTTAACCTTCTGTAGTTTATCGCGTTTGGTAGGTAGCTTTCCAGCGAAGGCACCTACTATGACCGTTACTTCATACTGCTTCTCGCCGCACAAGATTCGTCTCGATCAATCTCCGGATTATTTCCTGGTTTGTGCAATGATGCACAAGACGAGTGCGAAGTTAACGAGCAAAACTTGTTACTTCGTCTTTCACGGTTGCAATTACCTGATCGCGGTGAAATTCGTTATTTCTTATACACCATGGAGCATTTACGATTGCTCTAAGCGCTTTATTCTGGAACGTATGTAGGACAGACATATTGTTTGGTTTGGTACAACCATATAGTTCTATACCATAAGTCTACGAAGGTTTTAGCACTTGCACTCGAACTGCAAATTTATAAAATGCTTTAATTTTTTTATTTTTTGAAAATTTTTTTGTGCCAAAGCAAAAAATGTTAGAAAATACATCAATTTTGAAATTGTATCAGTAGTTTTCAATATGTCCACCTTTGGCGCGAATAATGGCCTTGAGACGGCCGAAGAAAGCATCGCACTCTGCACGCAAGTGGCTCTGCAGTATTTTTGCCCATTCCCGGCGAAGTGCTTGTTTGAGGTGCTCCAAACTTTGGTATTTTTTAGTGCCAACCTTCGCTTTCAAAATACCCCAGACAGAGAGATTCAACGGATTTGCATCCGGAGAATTTGAAATCCATTGTGTTGAAGAAATGATGTGGAACATTGTTTTTTTCACTCGACGGTGTCGAGTCTTGTTGAAATGTCCACGGTCTCCGACTAAAATGATTGTTTGTCCAAGGATTTAATACTGCCTCTAAGACAGTTTCACGGTATACAATCGCATTAATTTTGACGCCACGGTCCAAAAATACGAGCGGAGAGCGACCATCGGCGGTTATGGCGGCCCAAACCATTACCATCGGTGCTGCCTGTTTTCTGGTGGCCGTCCGAAGGTGTAAATTTTCTCTGGCAAGTAATTTCGGTCATTTTGTTTGTTGACATATTGCTCGATAACAAATGGCGACTCATCGGAAAAAACCAAATTCGGCAACTCACCACTTTCGTGCAAGCGTAGCAACTCCTTCGCTCTTTCGACTCTAACTTTTTTTTTGTTGCGGTGTAAGATCGTGTGCTTTTTGGAACTTCAATGAGCTTGAACCCAAGCTAATTTTTCAGTATGTGTTGCATCCGTTCCAACGATATGTTGAGCTCACGAGCCATTTTTCTTCCACTTCGACGCGGATTTCGCTCAATTCGAGCGTTCACTTTCCGAACCATTTCTGCCGATGTTGCTGTTTTTTTATGACCACCTCCATGGAATTTTGCAACGCTGCCAGTATCACGCTAACAAGCTATGGTTCGAGACACAAATGACTTATTCACGTTGAGGTGCTGGAGGGCTCTAACGATAGCTATTTTGGGTTTTCCAGCCAAATATAAAGCAATCACACTATCACGTTTGAATTCCATCGCGGATAAAATTTTTTCAACACAACTGAGATGCAAGTCGTCTCAAAAAAGCTTGTAAATAATAAAATTATCTGTAATGTGTTAAAATCTGAGCTCACAGTAATAAATGGTTTGGAAATTATAGCAGTCTGAAGTTGGTTGCAGTTCGAGTCAGTCAGGGTGTATATAGTATTATGGACAACAAAGTATCCAGAGTATATGAATGGAAATAAAAAGAAGCGACAATATTGGCTACGCGAACTGTCAATGGAACTTGTACATAAACATGTAGCCGAAAGGAGTAAAAACAAACACCTACCTTAAAATATTTAAGCCGCAATGACTGAATTGTTGAGAGCAGTAAAGGAATCACCTGGAACTGAAGTGCTTGAACCTTGCCAAAACAGAAGTGGCACAGAGAGATGTAGACTGATATCTTTTGTAATACATAGATACAATTTTATAAGATGGATAATAGTATATACAATAACTAAATAAATTTTAAAATAGTGAGGTTGGTAGATGGGGTATTAAAAGCACCCTACTAGATCATCGGCGGAAAAAAACTTAACGTGGCTGCTTGAGGGTTAACTTGTCATTTATCGAAATTAGCTTTCTTAGTTTTTCCATAATCTTGGGGAGTAAAACCGACATTATGTACAATGAAGAGATCAACTGGTTTCTTATTTGTGGTAGAATGAATACTATGGTTGTATTCATTAACTGTTCTTTCGAGTAGTTCCTCGAAGGTACGTTTGTTTTCATTATCCCTGAGGCACCTCATTATTTCCATAAAGGTTGAATGAAAGCGCTCTACCTGAATGTTTATTTCGCTTTTGTATAGTCGTAATGTAAAGATATTTATACCGAGCTCATCTTTCATTATAAATAATATGGAAGCTGAATTTAATGAAGGTTAGCTGTCGATAACGACAGAATTTGGTACATCAAAAGGAAAAATCAAATCTCGCAAAGGTTGACTTATGTCTTCAGTGGACCTTCTCTTCAATATTCTAATTTGGGCATATTTAGTGAATTTATCCAAAGAGGTTAATATAATCCTCTTTTTGGTCAGAAAAATATCAAGATGAACCAGATAAGTATGACCTGGATAGGTCAGAAGAGGTATTTCACTAAGTTTCGGTTGATTAAGGTGTCTCTCTTACTTGCTGCGCTTACATGGAAGGAAAGTAATATTTCTGTAAGATTTGTTCATTTCCATGTGCATGATTACGTATATCAATTATTATTGCTGCTTGCTCAGTTTGATTGAGAACATGTTCTACCTGCAATTATTTAAATCTGATAATAAAGTGCAGAGGACATAATCCTTTTATCACGCCCATAACTCACTCTAATGTTTTGATAAAATTGATTACAGATAGGTTTAATACTTTTTAATTATAGTTAATTCTGTGACTATATGGCGTCGATTTCCGGTAAAAAGTAATTTTGAAATCTTGCTTGGAATTTTCGTCTATGTAAAAACGTTTATCGGAACCTCTACAATTACGATTATTGTATAGGAGTATTCAGATGATAGTTAGTTTAAAAAAAAGGTATTATGAAGAGTAAACAATCGTATAAAAACAATTTAAGGACAAAAATATTTGGCTGTAAACGTAGCACTAACATTTTCATACAAGAATCACTAAATGCTTCAACGAGAAAACTTTTAAATGCTGCACAAAAAGCTAACAAGGAAAAATCTTATAAATACGTGTGGCTTAGAAAGACGAAAACGAAAATTTTATTATTATTAAATCGGACACCCTTTCTTTGAATTAATATGCAAAACATGAAAGATAATTTTGTTAATATTCCTTCCGTCAATTGCATAGATATCAACTCATTTGATCTAGCCTTAAACCGAAAATACCACCTTGATCAAAAAAACAACAGAATAACCACCGTGTGGCGCTCCCATTGTTCAAACTTGATTTCTGTTTTTTTTTTTTGTTAAGTTAGTACATCTGTTGTTGACATTTCCTCTAAATCTTAACGTCATAGCTCTACATTTGCAAAAGTTACTCAGCCAAGAGTCCATCTACCTCTGTGTGTGTTAGCGATTTTTTACAATTTTAGAAATGGATTTGAATTTGCAACAACGGATTTAATGGTGCGCAAACGTTGGAAATGTTGAAAAAGTGTTTCGGCAACGATTCTCTTAAGAAAATGGTCGTTTACCAGCATCACGATCGGTTCAAAAGTGGTCGTGAGTCAATCAAAGATGATAAACGCAGTGGCAGACCATCGACATCGAAAACCGACGAAAACATTGATGAAGAAAAGAAATGTTGGTCAATAACCGCAAATAAACCATCAGAGAGATAGCAGAGGACTTGAACATTGCCTACGGATCCGTCCAAGACATCTTTGGTTAATGATTTGGGTGTCCGTCGTGTAGCAGCGAAATTGGTGCCAAAAGACCTCCATTTCATCCAAAAAAGAGACCGTATTGACGTCGCAAAAGAGATGATTTGCGAGGCTAAATCCGATCCCACATTCATTAAAAGGCTCATTACTGGAGACGAGACGTTGGTTTATGAGTACGTCACTCGATCCAGACATCAGACAAGTGAATGGCGTTCACCAAATGAGCTTAGACCAAAAAACCACTTCGTTTTCAGTCAAAAAGAAGGCAATGCTCACGGTTTTCATGGATTACAACGGTGTAGTGCATCATGAATTCTTGCAAGAAGGCCAGACAAAAGTAATATAGGGCTTTCCAATAAGGGCTTGACAACTTTGAATTTAATTTGCGAACGCACTCTTTCACTAATCATCAAACTGTCACTGTCAATTTATTTAGTAAACTCAACATTTTTATCGTGGTAAAGTACACTAACGAGCAATGTCTGCAAATTATAAAAATTTTATACAGATGACGAAGCTCATTTTTGGCTCAATGGGTTAGTCAATAAGCAAAATATGCGTTATTGGTCAGACGAAAACCCACATATGCTTCATAAATCACCACTTCATCCACAAAAAATAACTGTTTGGTGCGGTTTGCATGCCGGCGACGTTATTGGGCCATATTTTTTCGTCGACGATAACGATCGTCACGTTACTGTGAATGAACAGCGTTATCGCGCCATGATTACCGATTATTTTTGGCCCGAATTGGAAGATATGGACTTGGACGACATGTGGTTTCAACAGGATGGTGCCAAAGGCCACACAGCACACGCTACAATCGATTTTTTGAAGAGTAAGTATGGTGAGCGGGTTATCTCAAGACAAGGGCCAGTCGATTGGCCGCCTCGTTCGTGCGATTTAACGCCGCTTGACAATTTTCTTTAGGGCTACGTTAAGTCCTTGGTTTATGCCAACACGCCGACGACGTGGAAGAGCTCAGAGCCAACATTGAACGCGAAATAGCTGCCGTTTCGACCGAAATGTGTAGCCGAGTCGTTGAAAATTGGGTCCAACGAATTGACCGCTGCAAACGTGCCCGCGGTGGCCATATGAGCGAAGTCGAGTTTCATTCATAAATCTTTTGATTGTACTTCAAGCCAATAATAAAGTTTTTGAAATATCTCAAATGGTTTGCCTTTTATTTAAAAAAAAAAATTTGTCAAGTCGTTATTAGAAAATCCTATACAAAGAGTAATTACTTGGGCGTTATGAAACGTTTGCGTGAAGCAATTCGCCGAAAGATACCAGAATTGTGGGCAAAAAACTCGTGGACTTTGCACCATCATAACGCACTATCGCACAGTGCCATGATTATTCGTAATTTTTTGACGAAAAAAGCAACAAATACCATCCAACAGTACCGAATTCACCTGATTTAGCTCCCTGTGACTTCTTTCTGTTCAATCGAGTTAAAAAGCCACTACGGGGAACGTGTTTCAGCAGCCGAGAGGAAGGAATGGGAAAATCGCAGGAAGCACTGATGGACATACCGAAATCCGAATATAAAAAATGTTTCAAAGATTAGATCAAGCGCTGGCATAAGTCTGTTGGAATCGATGCGGAACAATATGGATTTAGATGAATTAACCTGTATTTTGAATTTTCTGAATACATTCCGGGAACTTTTTGAGGGTTTATGAGGAAGAATGGAAGGTATGAATTTATTCCTTGTTGTAATAATGAATTTTGGGGGTGTGGTTGTACTTGTTAAAAAGGAGTTATATGATTTAAATGCTGTCATTGCCCATGAAAATTTGCAGAGCTGTGATGTGTTAAAAGTGAAAATTTGTGATATGATGTTGTTAACTGGCAAAGCAATCGATGTTATCGCAACTGATTTCACTAAAGCGTTTGATAAGATATCTCATCAATTGATCCTCTTCAAATTATCTGATCTCGACTCTGAGCCTCTCTTACTAAAATGGATTTCTACTTACCTGCTTACCGATAAGATCCGGTTTCTGTTCCATTCCTGGCCTCTTCTGGAGTTCCACAAGGCAGTCATCTTTTCCCTCTTCTCTTCATTCTTACTAGCAACAATGTTCACAGGGTCATTAAACACTGCTCCCTCTACCTTTACTCTGACGACACTAAATTTTTTTAAACTATTTTCTCTCCCCATGACTCTGCCCTTCATCAAGAAGTCTTTAATCGGTTTTCAATCTGGTGCCTCAAAAACTGCCTAGAACTCAATATAGCTAAATGTCAATCTATAAATTTCTCACGTAAATGCAACCCGTCTCCTCCCCGAATTTATTTTCTCCATGGTCAACCAATTCCCCTAGTTCAGTCTTTTCAAGACCGTTCTCATATCGATAAGATGATCCTGGAAGCCAACTCATCACTTGGCTTCATTAGACGGTGGTCCAAGGAATTTCCCAATCCGTATGTAACCGGATCTCTCTACATTACCTTTGTAATGCTTGAGTATTCCAGTCAAGCTTGGTTCCCCCTTCACCAGGTTCATATTTCCCGAAACGAGGGTATTCAACGTCGATTCCTCTGATTTGCTCTCAGTGTTCTGCCGTGGAACGACTCTTTAATCTTAGCTCCCTATAAGAACCACAACGAACCTCTTTATATGAATTCGTTAGAAGAATACTGCTAACATTCTTTTCATTCATCGACTTCTCTCAGGTTCAATCAACTGTGCATCCATTTTGAACTCCATTTCCTTCAATACCAACCCCCTTAATCTACGTTGTCCTCGTCTATTCTATCTACCGCTCCAACGCACCTCTTAATGCTCCAACGAACCAATCTCCCGAATTCTACGAAAAGTCAACTCAAACCTCTCTCTTTTTGATTTCCACTTGAGCACTTCTGGTTTAAAACAAGATCTCCTCCATCACTTCATTGGTCCCTATCTCTTAAGTCTTTCTGTTAATTTTTAAATTAGATTAAGCTTGTATTAAGCTAATAAATGGGAGCCTTAGCCCCGACCAAAATTAAAAAAATCAAGGTTCTGTCTGTATAGATTTATTGAGCCTTCTGACTCAAATAATGTGTTTCTTGAGGAATTAGAAAATTTGTATCGAATAATTCATCATATGACATAATTTTATTGGGTGATGTGAATATAGACATCTTAAGTGATTCTGTACCGGTAGACAATTATTTATTTTTATTAGCTTCGTACGGCCTAGATTCATGTATAAATAGACCTACTCGCATTTCTTCAGGCACTTGCATTGACCACATCATAGTGCATGAAAAACTCCAACTTTACTAGGTGGGGTGAAAAGTAAACTCCTTGGGAATGAAAAACAATTTTTTTTATTTTATTCAATATAGTCCCCATTTAGTTTGATACACTTCTTGATTCCGTCCGAAAAGTAATTTTCCGATGTCGATGATTTTCTCGCTGAGCCGAATTTTTTATTGATGAGCCATCTTTTGAGGTTTGGGAAGAGATAATAGTCCGAGGGAGCCAAATCAGGCGAATACGGTGGATGCGACAGCAATTGGAGCCGTAAGTCATTGATTTTAGCAGTAGATGCGATGCTCTTGTACGCCGGTGCATTGTCTTGCAAAAACAAATTTTTTTTTGGCTTCATGTGAGGCCGTTTTATAGCGATTTCGGCCTTCATTCACTCCTATAATGCACAGTAATACTCGCTGTTGATGGTTTTTCCTTTTTCGAGGTAGTCCGCGAAGAATATGCCATGACAATCGAAGAAAACCGAATCCAGTGCTCTCGCATTCGTGTTTTTGGTCAGGATTAAGTATGCGCGGCACCCAGTGGCACCCAGTAGCACCCAGCGGCACCCAGTGGCACCCAGCGGCACCCAGCGGAGGATAACTTTTTTATATGCAGAATATTACCCAAAATACGGTGTGTGCGCTCAGTTCTTATCTTTGTAGTATGTGCTAGCTCGTGCACCTTCACTTTCCGGTCATCCAACACCATTTCATGTATTTTTTTGACATTGTCCTCTGTAACCGCATCCGAGGGCCTGCCGCTGCGGACTTAATTGGTAGTGGAGTTGCGGCCACAACGAAACTCTCGAAACCAATATTTGACGGTGTAATCTGACGGAGCACTAGCCCCATAGTATTTATCCAACTTTTCTCTTGTTTCCTCCGCCGTTTTGCCTTTCAAAAAATAATGTTTTATGAGAGAACGAAAATCGTTTTTGTCCATACTCAACATGATGCCAAACACGTCAACAACAATCAGCTGTCAAAACAAAACTAAAAACATTATCGTACTGAAATTTGGCATGTCTGCCTAAAGGATTTCAAGGTCTCATAACCTTTTTAGCAGTGGCAGCGCATTATGGCGGTCAAGGAGGTTACTTTTCACCCCACCTAGTATAGATCCGTTTTTGAACTACTATTAGGGTTACGAGTTCTAGTAGTGGTACTTCACCTGGTTTTATCATTGATCATAGGGCGCTTAATAATAGTCTACGTTATGAATGCTTGGTAAATGTATTTGGTCTATAACTTAATTCATGCGGTTAACTAAGTGATGGCGTAACTCGTATTATTCCATTGGAACATGCATTGGAAAGCTACTGTCATTGTACGCCATTTCAGTATATGTCATTCATTTGAAGCGTAAACAACAATAATTTTTTTTTTTTACTCAAATATGTCGAACTTTGTGCCTGAAAAAGTGTTTTTGCGGGGAGTTCTTCTTCATTACTGAAAACTGCTGCCGAAAGTCATCGTATTTAGGTGGGAGTTAGCGCACATGCGCTAGCTGAGCGAACGTGCCAAAAGTGGTTCGCACGATTTAAAAGTGGTGATTTAGGCTTGGAAGACAATGAACGTCCTGGGCAGCCAAAAAATGTTTAAAAATGAAGAACTGGAAGCATTACTCTATGAAGATTGTTGCCAAACACAAGAAGAGCTCGTAGAATCTTTAAGCCATTTCAAAACGTTTAAGAGCAACTGGATATGTTCAAAAGCAAGGAAATTGGGTTCCACATGAACTCAAGCCAGGAGACGTCGAAAGGTGGTTATGCTTGTCAGAAATGTTGCTGGAACGCCACAAAATGAAGTAATTTTTGCATCGGATTGTTACTGGTGATGAAAAATGGATCCATTACGATAACCAAACGCAAAAAATCATATGTGAAACCCGGCCAACCAGCTAAATCAACGGCAACGCCGAATATCCATGGCGCGAAGGTAATGCTCTGTATTTGGTGGGATCAGATGGGTGTGCTGTACTATGAGCTGCTAAAACCGGGTGAAACCATCAATAGACAACGCTACCGAATACAATTAATCCGTTTGAAGAGAGCAGTAGCCGAAAAACATCCGGAATATGCGACCAGGCACGAGGCGATAATTTTCCATGATGACAACGCTCGGCCCCACGTTGCTATTCTGGTTAAGAACTATTTGGAAAACAGTGGATGGGAAGTCTTACCCCACCCGCCATTTAGCCCAGACCTTGCCCCTTCTGACTACCATTTGTTCCGGTCGATGCAGAACGCCCTTACTGAAATACGGTTCACATCAGAGCAGAATATCAAAAATTGGCTTGATTCATTCTTGGCTGCCAAGCCGGCGCAGTTCTTTTAGGATGGGATCCACAAATTGCCAGAAAGATGGGAAAAAGTCATAGCTTCAGATGGGCAATACTTTGAATAATACTATTGCACATGTTTTTCTTAAATAAACGTTCAAATTTTGAAAAAAAAAAACCGCACGAATTAAATTACATACCCAATATGAAAAAGGAATAAATTAACCTCCTTCCCATTGGCAAAAGTGTAAAGATCACAACGGTTACTCTTGTATTTTGATTAATAAAGTTTTGTTTCACTTAAGATCTGTGTTTTTAAAGTGAAAGGTAACCGACATTATATTTTGAACAACCTTATATAGGGTTTTCTAATAACGACTTGACAAATTTTTTTTAAATGAAAACCATTTGAGATATTTCAAAAACTTTATTATTGCTTGAAGTACAATTAAAACATTTATGAATGGAACTCCATTTCGTTCATATGGCCAGCATCAATTCGTTGGACCCAATTTTCAACGACTCGGCCACACATTTCGGCCGAAACGGCCACTATTTATCGTTCAATGTTGGCTCTGAGCTCTTCCAATGTCGTCGGCGTGTTGGCATAAACCAATGACTTAACGTAGCCCCACAGAAAATTGTCAAGCGGCGTTAAATCGCGCGAACGAGGCGGCCAATCGACTGGCCCTTGTCTTGAGATAACACGCTCACCATACTTACTCTTCAATAAATCGATTGTAGCGTGTGCTGTGTGGCTTGTGGCACCATCATGTTGAAACCACATGCCGACCAAGTCCATATCTTCCGATTCGGGCTAAAACGCTGGCCATTCACATGAACTTGACTATCGTTATCGTCGACGAAAAAATATGGCCCAATAACGCCGCCGGCATGCAAACCGCACCAAACAGTTATTTTTTTTTTTTTTGGATGAAGTGGTGATTCATGAAGCACATGTGGGTTTTCACCCGACCAATAACGTATATTTTGCTTATTGACGAACCCATTGAGCCAAAAATAAGCTCCGTCACTGCAGATGATTTTGCGATGAAATTCAACATTTTGGCGCATCTTCTCCAGAACCCAATCGGAAAACGTAGCTCGTTAGTGTACTTTACCATGATGAAAATGTTGAGTTTGCTGAATAAATTGACAGTAACAGTTTGATGATTTGTGAAAGAGTGCGTTCAAAGTTAAAAGTTCAAAGTTGTCAAGTCCCTATTGGAAAACCCTATACAAGGTAACGCAAAATTAATCATTTTAATCATTTTGTTTTCGAATTAATTTTTTACTAAATAAAAAAAAAAAACTATTTTGAGTGATGGAAATCTTTATATGGACCTTTACAATTGTTTCTGTTTAGTGGAAAAGATGATATCCCATCAAGTGGCTGGGGCCAGTGTTGATACACATTTGTGCCCGTTTTATCTCATTTTCCATGACTTTCCGCAACATTTCCGGTATTAACTGTTCGCATTCCTAATATTCTCCTTGAGGGCTGCGATATTTTCAGGCTTGTTGGCATAAGCCCGCGACTTTAAGTAGCCCCAAAGAAAGAAGTCTGGGATGGTTAAATCGGGCGGTCAGCAACCATGCAAAATCGTCAAAACGGGAGATTACGCAGCCAAGAAACGCTTCCTTCACAATATTAATTGTGGTTCGTAATGTGTGTTGTTTTGCACCGTCTTGTTTGAACCACATGTTCACCAAGCCACGCTCATCGAATTCCGGAAGTAAGAAGTCGTTTATCATGGCCCTGTAGCGTTGGCCAGTAACAGTGACCGTATTGCCGATGGCGTCCTCAAAAAAAAAAAAACGTTCCAATCATTCCTCCCTCGTGAACGCCGCACCACACAGTGGCTTTGAATGGATGTAATGGCTCTTCGTGCATCACATGCGGATTTTCAGTGCTCCAGAAATGAAGATTTTGATTCTGGTCAGGAGGCATAAACTCATGCACTGTTTGCACTTTGTACGGGAATATGTGTAAGTTTTTCACTTAAATTCGCTGTAGATTCCGTCTGGTGATGCTGATGATGAATGATATTTCTTCGTTCTCAGCGACATCGGCAGCCACAGCCGTGATATTCTCGGCTGAACGAACAGTCCGGTGGCGGCTACGACCGGTATAGTTTCCTGTGGTTCCATTCTGTTCGAGTCGAGGTAAGCGCCGGAATGTTTGCCCAGTTAGAACGACACGATTAAGAAATCGTGACCGATTATTGGTCAAAAACATCGACACAATTACTCCACGCTCTTACAGAATATAACGCTCCATTGCTTATCTGTTTGTATATTGATTTTGATTGATTTAAAAAATTATACCATCTTCCGAAAGGGTGATTAATTTTGTGCCACATTGTAGTTTAATTATAAAACATAATTCAAATATATTTATTGTTATATGTGTTTGGCGCTTAAAGCCAACTTGTGGCTTCACCCTAAAGTGTATAATAGTTTTGGCTTCTAACGTTTTTTGTTTCTTTCTGTACTACTCTCTTTCCGGTATTAGTAAACGGTTTTTTTTTTCTACACACGTATCTTATTTTAGAGACTTTTTTTTGGCATCTTTCAGGTTTATTATTAAAAACGGTTGGCGCGCAAACATTTGGTTTAATCGAGCACATATATTAATTTGGCAGTGAATTAACCATCGCAATCGCTTGTTATTTATTAAAAACCCGTTTTGTACATACTTGTTTATATATGCTACCGTTTTGCATATCTCGTTGATCGGGAATCTTTGCAAAGCTAATAACATAGCATCAAAATTACCATCGGCAAGAATTGTCAGAAAATTAATTGGTACAAAGAATTGTGGGAAGCCGCTATTTAATTGCGCTGTCATCATTCTCTTCGTCAACATAGTGGTCATAAACAATTCACAAAAAAGCATTTCTCAAGTGAAACTGAAACATAATCTGTAATCGTCGGTTCATTCGTCAAAAAAATTCGTGAGTATTTTGGAATTGCTAAAGCGACAACAAGTTGCTTTGAAAGGCCAAGTTACGAGAATCGATACCTTCTATGAATCACCAAATGCTCCCCTTGCCCAGACCAGGGTGCGACAAACGAGACTAAACCAGCATATGCGAGACTTCGTTATCTGAGGATATCGGTGAAATATTCGAAGATACTCAATATCAGCTTGAATTTGAAAACACATTTTACACATTTTATAAACGAAATTATCAGAAATGACTACCAATTGCAGCGATACGCGCACAGACGGTAAAAGTGATATCAATTCATTCGATTAGATAAGAAAAGATTATCATGGGAGGTGGTATAGAAAATCACAGATCACTGGGCCACTCGAATCTGACTTCTACTTAGTTGTAGTAGTTGTTTTGTTTTTTCTGGCAACAGCTTGGCATAAAGGTTTTAGCTTGTCTATTTCATTCGGTTTGTCTTTAGAAATGAAGCTTCTTTTTGTCAAGCCAGGTTTTAATATTTCTTTTTATGGAAGACCACAGAATAGTCTTGGCATCATAAATTGGGATGCGGATTCTTTCCGGACTAATTCGTCTGCTTTTTCTTTGCTTTTATGTCGAATCCGATGAACTTTATTTTGTGTTGGCCATAGTTGTAGGAGTTGAAGGTAATCCCTGATTTTATTTCAGAAGCCTTAGTTGCAAGTAGGTCTGCTCTGTTCTCGGAGAGAATATAAATGTTTTTGTTTGTTGTATGTCTGTTTAGATTCTCTTCTGAGTGCACACCTTTATAGCATGGATTTCAGTCTGAAATACGGAGCTGCTTGTATCCATACTGACCTCATATTCCGACCTCAACTCCTTCATTTAATTTAGATTCATCTGTGTACCATTCATATGAGCCCTTAGCAAATGTTTTTTTTTTTTTTTTTTTTTTCTCAGTTAAGACTCTTCTGGGAACATTTATTAGATGCATTCCAAGTAGTTCGTCTTTTTTGAATTCATGAAGAATTGCAGCATGTACTGGTTTGGAATTGGATTGAACTTCTGTGATGAGCATTTAGGTATTTACTATTGCTTCTCTCATGATTTCCAGATGAAGTGCGGTTTCCATTGCACCAGTTGAGAAGATACATGCTAGTCTCTGCAGTTTGTTGAGTTTAACCTGTGTAGACCTCTGCGATGCTTTATGCCACCAAAGCCACAAAGAGGCGGCTGCATACGTGGAAATCGGCCTCGTTATTGCCGTGTACATCCATAGTGTCATTTTGAGATTTAGTCCCCAAGTCCAGCTAGACATTTTCTGGTCCGTAGTAAGATCCTGACCTTGTCAATAGTCTTAGAAATATGAGGGTTCCACGTAAGTTTTTCATTCAGTATGACTCCTACATATTTAAACTCCGTTGAAAGCTCTATTGTTTCACCGAAGAGAGTAGCATTTCTGAGTCTTTCTCGCCTCCGTCACTTGGTGAATTTAACAATGGTGCTTTTCTTAGAGTTAGCTTTGAGGCCATTTTGGTAACATTCAGAACACTAGGTTCAAGGCCTCTGATTAGGATAGCAATGTCGTATGTGTTACCTTAGACATAGAAGTCATCATTGCTGAATATAGTCAGCAGTTTAGTTTATTAACTACGATGGACCATAGCACGGGTGATAGTACTCCTCCATGAGGCCATCCTTTCGTAGCTATCACAGTGAGTTTATTGCTGCCTAATGAGGTTTTATTGTTCTATTCTTCAGCATACATTTTATCGATTTACATATAGTATCGTCAATTCCCATGTTTTATCTATGAAAATTCTGTGTTGTCGAACACTCCTTCTATATCGAGGAACCGATATAAGGAACCAACAGGAGGAACCACAGGAACCAACCGCTACCTGTGTATCTCTGAGGGATTTTTCAATCCTTGTGGTAAGATTGTAAAGGGGGCGTACGTGTTTTATTTTCTAGGTTGATAGGCATATTGATATATATGAAAGGGGTTCATTTAAAGTGCTCCGTATCTGATATGTCTATCGAGGATTTATTCCATAGTTTTGGGGAAAAAGGAAGTGAGACTCTTGAAACAACATTGTTTTGTTGGTAAAATAATTGTTTAAAAACGTGGATGGGTAGTTAAACGTATTGTACAACCATTAATTAAGAGGGATATATCCTTAGTTGCCTAAAGCCAACTATGGATCTGAGCTTGACGACGACAATCTGGTTATGTCTTTAAAAATACCCATATCATCCTGGCTCCGAACACCTCAAAGAAGTTTACATGAGGTCGTCGCTGGATCTACCTCTGACGTTACCGGTGATTCGTCCAACGTCGGTATTGAGATTTGTTTCCATTGTTTCAGCGTATGAGCTGAAATGTACTTAGCTATCCTTGCACAGGTTCGAGTGCTCATATGCGTAGTCGGAGTCAGCATACTGCAAAATGTTTGTGGTTGTTATCCTCAGTGACTTCTTTCTTCCTCTCTCAACCTGTGATTTTTACCGGATACGGTAAAGTTTTTATATGAATATTTTATAATCGATTAAAAGAACAATACATGGCATTTACTTTTTGAAAATGATATCAAGTAAATGTTGACCACGACAACGTCTGAGGTGGTCCATTCGGAAGGTCCAATTTTGGGCGACTCGTTCGAGCATAGCGACTGGTATCTCGCGGATAGCACGCTTAATGTTGGCTTCCAAAGCGTCAATCGTAGCTGACTTATTCCTGAAAACCTGAGACTTTACATATCTCCGGAGAAAATAGTCCAAAGCTGTGATATCGCACGATCTAGGTGCCCAATTTACCGTAGCAAAACGTAAAATTAAGTGCTCACCAAAATGATTTCTCAACAAGCCCATTGTTTCACGCGCTGTATAGCTCGTAGTGCGGTATTGTTGAAACCAGAGCTCACCGATACCATGTACTTGAATTTCCGGAAGTACATAGTCGGTTGATGCGCGAAAACGGTTACCATTGACGGTAACATTCTGATTTGGCTCATTTTTTAAGAAGATTGGACCAATGGTTCCACCAGCCCATAAACCACACAATACCGTTGTTTTTAATGGATGTAATGGTAGCCAAATAAGGCAATTTTGTTTATTAACGTATCCATTAAGCCAGAAATGGGCTTCATCACTGAACAAAATTTCACGATAAAACATCAGATTTTCATTGAGTTTTTCCAGAGCCCATTCACTGAAAATATGACGAAATTCAAGTCGCCTAGCTTCAATTCTTGCACAAGTTGAATATTGTACGCCAAGCCAAGCTGCTGAAAATGACGACGAATCGATTCGTAACGGTCTGTGCGTACACTCTCAGCTACAGCTGCTATACAGCTTTATGTGGTCGAACCGGTCGAGTATCATCCACTTATGTAAGCTCGGACTCAAATTTGCGAATGGTATTGGCAATTGTGGTTTCAGTAGGTCGATTATGCGCACCGTAAGTTCCTCGAAACGCACGAAAAACATTTCTCCCAAAACGCTAATTTTCGTTATACAGCTGAACAATTTAGAGACACTGTTGTAGTGTGAGTCTTTCCACATTAATTTGCCAAATAATATTGAACAAAAATGACAAAGCATTTTGATAGGAGTCGTACGTATTCTGTCCAAGAAAGCCTATTGAAAATCATACCTTACGATGAACCACCCTATACAAATAACTACAAATATTGAACCTTTTAAACATTCATTCACCTTTGTGCCCACGCAGTGATTTTTCACTTCAAATTCCTCATCTAAAAATCCATTACAAACTCAATTCAATGACAGTAAATTGTCAGTGAATTTTTCCATAGATCTGGGTCACCCCTAGTTTTCAAATCCCTTTCCAAATCACCATAGCAAAAGTCAACTAGATTTCATTATTTCAATATCTCTCAACAGTCTTTTCTGTGGAAAATTATCAAACGAGCCTCCTTTTGTCTTCCAGAAATCTAATTTATTCATTTACCTTCTCTTGTTCGCTGGTCTCTTCGTTTGTATCTACTACAACTACTCTTCAATTTCGATCAAATTAAGAACAATTTTGTCCTGAATTCTCCAGAAACCTATTCCTATCGAATTGAACACCACAAATCTTTAATTGAGTTTAAAACACTTGCCGCGCCTTTTGCAGATACTCGATCCTCGTGGCCTATTTCAGTATTCGTACTCAGTACTGTCCTCATTCTCATTTTTGTCCTCGTTCTTGTTTTCGCCTTTGTCACATTGCTCGTTCGAATAACACAAAGCAAAACTTTAAAACTTCCCCAGGGTATGGTAATGGAATCTTATAAATTCGTCCTTCAGCACTCTACTTTTGTAGGCACGCTCAGTTGTGTTCATCTTTTTGGAATGAGAAGAATCTTCGAAATGATATTCCGCCAAATTAATTATAGAAATTTGTTAAAGGACAGAGTCGTACATAGACTTTATGTACGCAACAAATAGACGGAATAGAACGGAACGTAACCAAATGACTACGAAGCCACTTTGGTACCGGATGTGAGTGAAATTCCAAGACACTTTGACAAATTTTCCAAAATAATTCAGCGAGTTAATTAAAGCATTTTACGTATAAGTAGAAAGGACGAAGCCAATAAGAATGATGGTAGGTACGAGTACGAACCGAACATTCGTATCTAGTGGAATTGTAAAATATTCGTACTAGGCGTGGGTATCAAATACCAGTTGTTTGACGATTTTCTACCCCCTTAGAGGGTAATGGTGTTATAAACATGGCCTTAATTAATTCCACCGCCATTTCTATTCACCCGCCTGGTAAACATCTTGAACTGGCAATGCTATTGAGTATAGGTATGTCCTTCTTGTTTAGTGATTTCAATGTCCGCCATCCTTGAATTGGGGAAATATTTTTGAGATAGAAACTTTCATCCGTAACTTCGAAACTTTGCAACATCGTGGCAAGAGTGAAATTTAATTTGCGATGTCGCTTTGGTAACTTGGAGTGTTGTTCAGTGAGACAAAGTTACACCTCTTTCTACTCTTTTGATCTTTTACTTAAAATCAAGAATCTTCAGTGTTTAAAGGCATAGCCGTACTGGAAATGGCAATGGAAAACTGGATACAACAATAATAACGGTAATCATAATTAATCAAAAGGGAAATTCTTTTGTAATTTGTTGCTTAAGCAATTTCGAAATACTTAATCTGTTAAGAGGATTGCAATTGTTGCTCTATTGAGTACAAACTATGGATAGGCGAGCTAATACTGATCCGCTTTCCCGAATTAGATTTTGGACATTGATTTTTAAGGACCTTTAAAAGTTCATTATCTTTTTAATATCTATCCGATATAAAACATCAAACTTACTGCAGATACTTTTATCTTAAAGAGTTTGGGAAAAAGTCTGCAAAAAGTAGCCAGGACGAGGAAGAAGCTTGTCTTCCGAAAATAGACCTCGAGAAAGCAATGGAATTCTTAGAAGAACCAGATATTTAGCTCACCAAACGATAACTTCGACTGATAATGAGGTAGGGTATAGCAATGTATTTTTTTCATTTTCATTTCATTTATTGCTACACAGAATCTTTTGCATTGGACTTGAGTTAAGTAAAAGTCTATTAAAGTATTGTAAAAGCTAGTGTATTTAAATTTATAGATCAGGAATGGAATAAACTACGCAAATATTCGATGATTGGTAATAATCGTAGTAAAAAAAAAAAAAAAAACAAAAAGGATATTTAAACGTAAAGAGATATGACATGAGAAAAACGCATTTAGGTGCTAAACTCAGATATCTACCAGGTGAAAATAAAACACTAATTTTTAATGGGAGTGTAAAAAACATTTTATTCAAAGTATTGGCCATTGCTAGATACATATTTTTCCCATCTTTCAGGCAATTCATGGATTCCAAGCTAATAAAACTGTTCGTCTTTTGAAGAAAACAAAAAAGTCACCCAATTTTCGACTTCCTCGCAGGATTAAAAGAGCTGCTCAGCTAATGCGTGTCCCATCGATGAAAATAAATGGTAGTCGGAAGGAGCCAAGTCTAGTGAATACGGCGGGTTTGGTAGCAGTTCCCAGCCAAGTGCTTTGGTTGTATCCTGAACCAATTTTGCTTTATGTGCAGGTGTATTGTAATGTAATTCTCGTCGTTTTTCGATCAATGCATGGTTTAAATTGATCATTTGTTGTCGGTAGCGATCTGTATTAGCAGTTTCACCAGATTTTAGGAGCTCGTCTTACACCACACCTTTCTGGTCCCACCAGACATACAGCATTGTCTTCTTGCCGAATCGATCTGGCATTGCAGTCGAAGTTGATGGTTTTCCCGGTTTAACCCCTGATTTTTTCCATTTATTATTCTGAAAATAAATCCATTTTTCATCGTCAGTAACAATTTGATGCAAAACTGATCTTTTATCGTATCCATCTGACTTTCATTCAATTCATGTGGCACCCATTTTCCAGACTTTTGGATCTTTCCCATAGCTTTTCTACGATTAGAAATTGTTTGTGTTACAACATTTAACATTCGTCTCTTTCTCGCCTATCTACACGACAAACCGGACTCGGTCTGCTACGAAGGGAAGACCAAAATCAGCGTCATGGTATCCATCCAGCAGGAAGGCCTCCCTACCGACCCTATCAGTCTCAGGAACCTTTATGTCAGGTACCACGAGATTTTTAGTATGTCCCCTCAGAAAGTAGCAGACGACCTTGCTGCATTCGGCTACTACGTTCACTCTAAACGAGTCTCACACCTACAACGAAACCGAGCTGACCACAATAAATTTTTTCGTCCAAAACGTGCCTTCCTCGTCAGCACTTAAACCATTCCGCCATACATCTCCACCACACAACATCCCTCTTACATTTTACTACCAGAATGTAAGAGGTCTTCGCTCTAAAACCAATGCTGTCCTACGTCAATCGCATTCTCTTCCCTTTGATATTTATGCCTTGACTGAAACCAATTTGATTCCCGACATAAAGAACCAGGAATTGTTCCCCCCTACTTTTAATGTTTTTCGCGAAAACGATCCTACCGGCAAACATGATGATTCCCCCTGTCGAGGCGTCTTACTGGCGATCTACAACAGCCTTAACTCTTCTCCCATTAGCATCTCTTCATCCTCTAAAGTCCACTTTGTCGCTATAGGATCATCTCCCCTTCAAGTCCCTTTACGTTTTATGTTGCTACATCCTGCCAGCTCAACCTACCGAATCTTACCAACTTGTTGTCGATGCGATCGACTATTTAATTGACCTGTCTGACTCTACTGACGATATCTTTGTTTTCGGCGACTTTAATCTTCCTCAGCTACAGTGAATTCCATCAGACGATCAATCGTTCTTCATCGCTTCAAATGCCAACTCAGCTAAGGAATGTCTCTTCTTAGATCGCTTAACAGACTCAAGTCTATGCCAAGTCAGTGGTGTATCCAACTATATGGTCAGGCAATTAGACCTTATTTTCACAACAGATTCCATTAACCGAACTTCTCCAACGGCCCACTTCTCTCTCACATCTTGGATCCCTCCTATATCGAATATAAATTACATCAACTCAATAACGAATTTACACCCGGTCCAGATGGCCTCCCTGCCATATTTCTTCAAAAATGTTCTTCGTCTCTTTCCCTTGCCCTTTCTGATCTCTTTCGTCTATCTCTTTCACAAGGAGAATTTCCTCAGGTTTGGAAAACCTCCTTTATAACCCCGATCCACAAAAAGGGATCAAAGAACGAAATAACAAACTATCGTCCAATCGCTAAACTCTCCCATATTCCCAAACTCCTCGAAAGTATTTTGTATGAAGCTCTAAGTTTCCAATGCAAATCACTTATTTCCCCTAGACAACATGGCTTCCTAAAGGGTAGGTCAACCACCACAAATCTTGTTGAATTCGTATCCTTTGCCATCTCTGCCCTAGAGAACGGTAACGAAGTCGATGTAGTTGAAACCGATTTTAGCAAAGCCTTCGATAAAATCTCTCATCGATTAATACTCTTCAAATTGTCTGCCATCGGCTTTGAACCCATACTGTTAAAATGGATATCTTCTTACCTCGAAAACCGTTTTTACAGTGTTCGTTTTAGGTCAGCCCACTCCACTCTATTTTTGGCCACCTCTGGAGTTCCTCAAGGTAGCCATCTCGGCCCCCTTCTCTTTATATTAACCATAAATGATCACGATAGGATCATCAAATACTCGTCCGTCTCCCGTTACGCCGACGATACCAAATTTTTCAAAACCATTTCCTCTCCACATGACTCCTTCCTTCTTCAACAAGACCTTGATAGTTTTTCGATCTGGTGCCTCAAAAATTGTTTGGAACTTAATATCACCAAATGCCAATCCATCACCTTTTCACATAAGCGGCTCAAATCTCCTCCACGATTCTACCTTCTCCACAACCAACCGATCTCCTTCGTTGAATCTCTTCGGACCTCGGCATTTTGTGTGATAGGGAGCTCAATTTCCGTTTGCATATGGATGGGATAATCCTTAAAGCCAACTCTGCACTAGGTTTTGTAAAACGATGGTCCAAAGAATTCACCAACCCATACATGACCAGGTCCCTCTATATTACCTTTGTTCGTCCCCTTCTAGAGTACGCTAGTCAAGTATGGTCCCCATATTATCGCGTTCATATCTCGAGAATCGAAAGCATCCAGCGCCGTTTTCTTCGATTTGCTCTTCGAGGTTTGCCCTGGGATGATTCTTTTACTCTGCCCCCCTATCAAAACCGTCTCAACCTTATTAACCTAAACACCCTTGAGGAACGCAGAGATGCAGCCGACTTTCTCTTCATTCATCGACTTCTTTCAGGTCAGGTTGAATGCACGTCCCTCCACAATTCTATTTTCCTCAACAATAATCCTCGTAATCTACGTACCCCTCGTCTCTTCTATCTCCCAACCCACCACACCACCTATGGCGCGAACGAACCAATCTCCCGCATGCTACGAAAAATTAATTCAAACCCTAGCGTCTTTGACTTCCACTGCAACACTTCCTACCTCAAATCGGTTCTCCTTCACCACAACAACCAACCTTAGTTTTAAGTATTAGTTTAAGTTTAATTTTAAGTTATAGCTTGTATTAAGTCGAATAAATGGGGGCTTTCGCCCCCACCAAAATTAATTTAACATTTCTGCCATTTGTTTCTGACTCAAAGTGTCATCTTCGTATAATATTGTTTGCAATACGGCGTCTTCAAACATTTTTGGTGGTCTTCCACGTTCTTCATTTCTCACGTCAAAATCGTTATCTCTGAACCGTTGAAACCATTTTTTGCATGTTGCTTCTGATAGAGCATGATCAACAAGCATTTAATGCGACTTTGCAGCACTTTCATTCAAATGAATACAAAGAATGAATGCTTTCCGCAAGTCATCATTTTCTGGTACAAAATTCGACATCTTTATTACGATGAAAAAATATGATGTTGTTTGCTCAATGACTTGATGTATACAAAATATGTTTGAGAGGTGTCATAGCAACCAAACAAAAAAAAAAAAATAATAATAAAAATAATAATAAGGCCCGTTCACAATAAATGTTCCCTATCGAGACATTTGTATCTTCATACCGGTATACCTTTACTTATCACCTTTATCAAATGACTTGGTTTCGCGAAGTTTTCTTATGTCCATGGGAAGAGTGTTCCATTCTTTGACAACATAAACATGACATTGGCTCTCGGAGTTTCTGCTTGTAAACCTTGGTTGAATAAAAGTAAAAGAACGCGATGAAGTTGGAAATTGAAATTTTTCCTTGCAAATCAGGATGCGGTTTAGTGTTTTTAGCTCACAAAACTTGTAGTAGGATCCTGTTAGTGTATTCAGAAATATGATCAAAACGTTTTAGATTGAGATTTGAGAACGTAAGATTTCTTTACGTTTCTGAGTTGTGGCAACAAAAGATTGGGCATCCATAGGTAGCTATGGGCAAAATTAGAGGAATAAAGTGCTTTGTTAATGAGAGGGTAACATAGGCACCCGTATATTTTGCCAATAACTACTTGAATGTGTTGGTCCCATGTTAGGGCAGAATTAAACCAAATACAGTCGAATCCCGATAATTCGCTTACACGCAGCAAGCTAATGCATCAAAAACAATCTGAATATCCAGACATAAAAAAGTCTCTTCTCTTGTGGCTGACACAGTGTCGGCAGAGTAATGTTCCAGTGTAATGTTCGAAAAAGCAGTGTTTTTTGCCAAAGCAATGAAAGTCAATAATTTTAAAGCAATCAGTGGTTGGCTTGATCGGTTCAAAAATCGACACAGCATCAAATTTAAAAAACTGGGCCGTGAAGGTTCTGTTGTTGATGAAGACGTTTGTGCAGATTGGAAAGAAAAGCTGAGTGAATTGATTAAAGATTACGTTGCCAGAGACATCTTTAATGTAGATGAATCTGCCTTGTTTTATAAATGCTTACCAAATCGTACATATTACTTTAAAAATTAAGAATGTCATAGTGGTAAGCATAGTAAAGAACAAGTCACTTTATTACTCGCTGTAAATATGGATGGCACAGAAAAACTTGATCCACTGCTAATTGGAAAGTATGCGAAACCAAGGTGCTTTTAAAATATTCGCTGCTTTCCAATGCATAACCATCACAATTTGAAGGCGTGGATGACAATGGAGCTTTTTAACAAATGGCTTCAGATGGTGGATGATGCAATGAAAGCTAAAAATCGAAAGATATTGCTATTCTTTGACAATTGCGCGGCGCATAATGGGTATCCTAATCTCAGCAATGTAAAAATAAAGTTTTTGAGAGCAAACACCACTTCCAAGCTGCAGACTAGGATATTATAAAAAAATTCAATTATTAATCTGGTTACCATCATTGTTGAAAAAAAAAAGAGTTTAAATGTATACTATTTACGGCCATGCAAATTTCGCATAAAGCGTGAAATAGAGTCAGTACAGCTTGCATTCAAAACTGCTTCCGTGTTTGCGGGGCTACTGTCAAGCTTGTTTTTGGAGATTATCAAGTACTTTGATTTCATTGGACTTAGTTGCAGATGATTTCTTGTGGACCATTGCGAGATTTTCTTCAGATCGCTATTAAGTCTACCGATTCCATCTTTTAAAAGTTCTAGCTTGCAGCTCTACTGAATCTGCACATCATCAGCATATACAACCTGCCTGACTCGAACTGCAACCAACTTCAGACTGCTATAGAATTCAAACGTAGTAGTGTGATTGCTTTATATGGCTGGAAAACCACAAGTAGCTATCGTTAAAGCCCTCTAGCACCTCAACGTGAATAAATCATTTGTGTCTCGAACCATAGCTCGATACAGTGAAACTGACAGCGTTGCAAAACGATATGGAGGTGGTCATAAAAAAACAGCAATATCGGCAGAAATGATTCGGAAAGTGAACGCTCGAATTGAGCAAAATCCACGTCAAAGTGGAAGAAAAATGGCTCGTGAGCTCAACATATCGTTGGAACGGATGTAACACACCTTCGGACAGCCACCAGAGAGCAGGCAGCACAGATGGTGATGGTTTGGGTCGCCATAACCGCCGATGGCCGCTATCCGCTCGTATTTTTGGACCGTGGCGTCAAAATTAATGCGATCGTATACCGTGAAACTGTTTTAGAGACAGTATTGAAGCTTTGGGCAAACAATCATTTCGGTCGGACACCGTGGACAGTTTAACAAGACTCGGCACCGTCTCACAAAGCGTACGTCAACCAAGATTGGTTAAAAAACAATGTTCCACACTTAATTTCTTCGACACAATGGATTGCAAATTCTCCGGATGCAAATCCGTTAGATTTCTCTATTTGGGGTATTTTGAAGGCGAAGGTTGGCACTAAAAAATACCAAAGTTCGGACCACCTCAAACAAACACTTCGCCGGGAATGGGCCAAAATACCGCAGAGCCACTTGCGTGCAGCGTACGATGCTTTCTTCGGCCATCTCAAGACCATTATTCGCGCCAAAAGTGGACATATGGAAAACTCTTGATATAATTTGTAAATTGATGCATTTTTGAACTTTAAAAATTTGCAGTTCGAGTCAGGCAGGGTGTAAATGTATGGATGAGTGTCGGACTACTCGTGGGAGATCATTAATGAGCATCACAAATAGTAAAGGCCCAAGAATTGAGTCTTGCGGTATTCCTGATTTTAGCTTTACACGCGGGGAATTTTTTTTTTCTAATGGATATGGCTTGACTTTTTTCACCTAAATACGAAAAGATCAGGCTAGCTGCAGAGTTGCTGAAGTGAAAATTCCATTTCAATTTTGAAAAAAGTTTTCTATGATTGACATCATATCGAATGTCTTTGAGAAATCTAGGAGCCCAAGAAAGGATACCAGGTTGTAATGTCTATTTTTGACAAAAGCATTAATATGTTTGTAAAGCGGTTTTTTTTTTTGAAAACTTTGGATAGGCACGGAAGAATAGAAAAAGGTCTTAACTCCGGTGGTGACGAACTTGTAGCAGGCTCTTTTTTTTATCGGTATAACCTTAGCTTCCAAGCATGATGATTGTGTTAAAAATGTGTGTCAGGTTAGAAAGAAAGTTAGACAAGATTATTTTGATAAAGTGTGGATGTATTTCATCAGAATTTATGGCTTTAGACTTTATCTGTAGGATGGCGTACAGAACGTCGTTCTCGTCTACTCTAGTGAACTGGAAGAAATCAGTTCCTTAACGGTGAAGAATAGGATCATCCGTACTGAGTTTGCCAACGTCAGGCAAGGTACTTTGCTTTTTAGCGAATTCCGAATTAAAAGAATCACTGTTTATGTTTTCAGGGATTATCACATTTTGTCCGCCAAGACAAAGTTCTCGGATATTTTTACACAGAGTTTTCGCTGGTAGAGTTTTATTGAAACACTTTGAGAACCAAACACTCGCTTCTTGGCTTGCTTAATTTTCATAGTAACACAGTTTCTCAAAACCTGGAAAACTGTATGAAACTCAGGGAGCTTAAAACGTTTCCACCGTTTGTAGGCTAGGTTACGTTGTTCTATAACTTCTCGTATGTGCTAGAGTTTATTGGCATATTTTTTGTTTTTAAAGTTTAAAGTTTGACATTCTGTATGAAGTCTATTTGATTGTCGGCAGAAGTGATGAAGTAAAAATCTTGCGAGACACGTTTATTATCCTAAAATCCCTATACTTGTACACAGAGGGTTGTGTTTGTGTCAGAGGTTGTTTAAAGGTTGCAAGGATCAATTCGTGTTTTGAGAACGCAGATGCTGACAACTGAATATAAGGAATGGTGGTGTCAGGGTGCTGATGAAATGTGTTGGACCAGTAGTGTTGATAGACCCTAGTAGTAGATCACAGTTAAGATCGCCGCACAAGATGACATCGGTGTAGAGGGGTGACAAATTTTCTAAGACTGTGTAAAGTTCAGACAGATCCACTCTTTTAACCACACACTTTGTAATTTATTTCAACAAAATAATAATCAATCAAAGAGGCAGAATCAAATTCAGTAACAAACTCTACATTTATGCTGTCGCGAATGTACATTGCCACTCTCCCACCGACACCACTTTTCCATTCAGCTCGAAATAACTCGTAACCTTTGCTGTTATACACAATGTTAGGAATATCGGTTTGAAACCAGGTTTCAGACACTCACACTATGTCAACCCAAGACCCCACAAACTCATCACGAAATTCGTCGATTTTTGGACAACGAGTTTGAGCATTAATATGACAAACTTAAAGTCCACTACATTGCTATGTATATTGTTTCTATGTTGGCAGTTACAGAAATATCGGAACCACTAATCACTTTTAATGAACAAAAACAAGTTTATAGAAGCGGTCAATCCGCCGCGTTCGTTTTTTGTTCATTTAAAAAAGTCGTTTTTTATTTTATTTCGACTTTTTACCAAGTCGTTTGTTCCTAACAAAAACAGTCCACGTTTTGCTTACTTTAGTAAGCGCGCTTAATTACGCATAACACAGTGGACACACAAAAATTAACTGCATTGAAAATCAACCAAAGTGCTTTTAATACAACAGTTTCCGTCAATTGAATGTCCAAGAAAAATGAGAAATTTGTGCGATTTGTGTAGCGGTTATCCCGGGTGAAACGTACGAATTGATAATACTATACGGGCAGTCGGTAAATTGTGCAAAAATTAATACCGGAAGTGACAATAATCGTACTCTTCTTCGATAAATTCTTCCCTTTGGGAGAACCTAAGTTTATTCCAGGTAAGATTACTGTACAAGGACCATGATTACTTTGATTCTCAACTTGAGATAGATAGTGAAGGGTACGATGCATATGTTCGGGCACCGCTCTTAGAAAACCTATACTTTCTGGGAAGGATGTTGTTCGTAGAACACAGATTTCTGTATTAAACGACTATTGCGTAGTAAAGAATATTAACACAAGTTTTTCCAAAGCTTCAATACTACAATTTATAACAGAAATGTGGACTTAAACACTGAAAATTCACACTTCGCTTGTCTACGCTTACCAACCTAAGGAAATCCTTAGGTCCTCAGCAGTCGGCGAAAGAGTCTCATTTCATAATCCCATGTATGGCTGGTTGTCAAAACGTTGCTTAGGTTCCCTGTAAATGATACAATATATTGGTCATATAAAAAGTCTCCGCAGTTTTTTGTCAATAGATGGTGTTAGTGTCCATTTATCCATTAAATAATCTGATTGTGTCAAGCGAACACGCTTTTGAAAGGTGACATGTCAGGCTTCATTTTTTGTGAACACAGCCTTGTAATTCGTTGCTCGTGTTAAAAGTTATACTGATTTGAATATGAGTGAAATATGTGAAGAAATACGCTATGTAATGCTTTTTTACTATAAAAAAGGGAAAAACGCTGCAAAAACATGCTGAAAAATTTGTGCAGTTTACAGTGAAAATGCTGTGAGTGAACGCCGGACCCAGGAGTGGTTCGTTCGATTCCATTCCGGAAATTTCGATGTAAAAGATGCACCTTGCACTGGTCGGCATGCCACTGAAAAAGTCGATGAAATTTTGCAACTCATGGAGCAAGACAAGCACGGAAGCTGTCTGTAGATAACGGAGGCACTAAGTATCAACCGTATAACAGTTTGGTATCACCTAAAACGAGCAGGCTACTCAAAGAAGCTAGATGTTTGGGTGCCACAGGAATTAACGCAAAGAAATTTAATTGACCGAATGACCATCAGTGAAACGCTACTGAGACGTTACGAAATGGAACCATTTTTGAAGCGGTTCATTACGAATATCCAATATATCCATCCAGAATATCCAACGCAAGCGATCATGGTCAAAGGTCAGTGACTGGCCACAAACGAGTTCAAAGCCCGGATTGACGGCAAACAAGTTTATGTTGAGTGTTTAGTGGGATTGAAAGGGAATTATCTATTTTGAGCTGCTAGAACGTTTGAATGAATCTATCTAGAAAGGGTGACCAGAAGAGGCCAACAGAAAGGGAATTGACTTCCATCATGAAAATGCTAGGCCACAGACATCTTTTATGACCCGGAACAAATTGACGGAGCTTGGTTGGGAAGTTTTGATGCATCCACCGTATAGTCCGGACCTTGCATCCTCCGATTACCATTTGTTTTGGTCTTTGCAAAAGCCACCTAATGATAAAAAATTTGCCGACCGAAGAGCCGCTGAAAACCACTTTGCCAAGTTTTTCGCTAATAAGCTGCAGAAGTTCTACACCGATGGAACTATGAAGCTACCTGGAAAATGCAAAAGGTCAAAGATAATAATGGCCAATATGTAATTATGTACAAAAATTTTATATGACCGATTATTACAATAATGATACAAAGTTCATACTTAAATGGATACGACGTTTGTCTATTGGAAAATAAGTTAATAGTTTTTTTCGCATTCGTGTAGTAGCAGGAATTCTTAAAAATCTCAACACTCAGTTTGTCATCAGGTTCTTTTGTTAAAAATGCGTGCATTTGGGATCGATGACTCTCTTCTTCAATGGATTAGAAATTACCTTTTCGGAGCCCAGGGCTCCCTTCTGTCTCCGACACTCTTTTTAATTTTCATCAACGCTCTTCTGTCTGCTACTTCTAATCCAATATATTCCTTTGCTGATGACAGTACTCTCTGCTTTTCATATTCGTTCCTTTACTCACGTCACTGCTCTTTGGCTGTAGAACGGGAACAGTAGCGTATGTTAAGCTCATTAAATTCCATTCTCGGTATGTACGTCAATGACAACTTACGTTGGAATAACCACGTATTCGGTGTCATTAAAAATGCTGTGAAATATCTAGGATTCCTCTAGTAATGTAAGATATACATTACCTCCTCTGATCTGGCCACAATATATAATTACTATTATTATTTTTGGCCCGGGTCTACCCCGGACAACTTTATTAAGCTTATTAACAAACCAAGGGGCAAGGATAAATGCTGGTCGGGGGAGATGTTAAGGGAGTGGCATATTGAGCAGTGTTTTTTTTCGTTATGAATTTGCTGCTATTTAATAATTTAATTTAATAACTGGTGGATATAAAGTACATCAACATCATTATGACTTTTTTTAGCGTATGCATGCTTACTTGTTTTAGCCTACTTTCATAGAGAGGTAAAATATATGGTTCGGCCGATCGAAAACTACGAATTGTGAAGCGGATAGACCTCCATTGGACTGCTTCAATTCTTTGAATGTGGATTTGTTTATAGGGTGACCAAACTTGGCTACAATATCCGAGAAGATGACTTACAAAAGTAATGTAGAGGGACTCTTTAACACATGGGTTGCAAAATTCTTTTGACCAGCGTTTGATTAAGCCAAGTGCAGAGTTAGCTTTATTTATAATGATGTCAATTTGTGAGTCGAAACTCAGCTCTCTGTCACAATTTATTCCTAAATCCCGTACTTCGATAATGGAAGGAATAGGCTCATCACAGATTGAATAGTTTCTTTGAGGGGGGGCTAGAAGTTTGCGGGAATGGGTTATCGCTTGGCATTTGTTGACATTATGTTGACATATGTCAACGATATGATGAAAACTTATTTAAGTCATCTTACAGGCAATGGGAACCAGAAATTTTAGAAATTCTTATGTCATCAGCAAAAATGGAAAGATTAGAGTTCGTTAAGATGAGATTTATATCGTTAATTGCTAGGACAAAAATGATTGGTCCATGGTGACTACCCTGAGGAATACCAGATGTTGCTTTAATGGGGTTTGACATTGAAGATCTGAAGATGACTCTGTATTCTCGGTCTTCTAAATAGAATTTGGTCCAAGCCACAAAATGAAGGGAAAAACCAAGCTTTTTTAGTTTAAAAATGAAAAGTTGGTGAGAAATTTTATCGAATGCCTTGTTCAAATCTTGAACGATCTTGAATCGACTTCATCACCGTCTTCTTAAGCACAAAGCGTTCTAGAGACGAACTCAGTTAGGTTAGTGGTGGTTGATTTACCTTTCATGAAACCGCGCTAATTTGTGCAAATAGTTGGCCTACAGTAGGGAACCAGTTGTTGATAAACTTGCTTTCGGAAAAGTTGGGTAATGTTTTGGTAATGTTTTCAGACACCAAAGATATTGTTATATTAAGCCGGATAAGATACAATCGTGTTGAGCTGTTTGATTAGAAAAAGATTTGTTGAAATGGCGGGCAAAGAAATTTGTAATAGTTGCCGGCTGGAAAGAAGATGATCATTCCTATAAACGAAACAGTTATCCGAATACGATGTGAAGACAAGGTCGAGTTGTCTGTTGATTGTATTAGGTATTCCACTAATCTTATATAGACTTGAGTTGACTAAGGCAGTCCACCATCAAGAGGACGAATTAGGAGAGACAAAATAAGACGAATCATCGGAAGGCGCCCATTTTAGCTGAGGAAGGTTGAAATCATTTACTAGAATAATACTATCTTCAGATTGTGCATCGTCAACCAAAAAATTCACTGCGTGAACTACAGGTCGGTAAGACTAATTGTGATGGGTGATTGATACATAATTTACATTAAAGTTGTCGGTGTGGAGAATGTCAACAGGAGTTGCATGAAAACAGTTAAGAATTGCTAGTAAAACATCTCTGTCATAGGGATATAAGCTCTTTCAAATCCATCTTTTCGAAAACCGTCCAGGTTTGGAAGAAACAGCTTATGTTTTTTAAAGTGAGGAATTAGATTCGTTTCAATAAGATCGACTAGGTCTCATAGGGAAGCTTTTGAGAATTGAGCTAAACGGCGGATATTTTACAGTGCAAACCTCTTACATTTTGCTAGTAAATAGACTGGCATTTTCGACTGGAGTATAAAAAGTTCAGTTTGTTGGGAACGGTAATAGTTTTTAAAATTTGTACGAGTTCTTTGCAAGTTGGAAAGACGTTTAGAGCTGAGATGCGAAAAAAGCGTAGAAAGATCATTATGAACTTCGTTGGAAGAGATGTCGAAACTCTCATCAACGAAAATTTGCATCAATTCCACTGGCTTAATAGGAAGACCTTCTCGTTGGATTGAATCCATAATATTGGTTTTGTTTATGCCATCAATGCAAACGAAGTTGGGTTTGTTGTGCAAGTAGGCAAGTACAGCTGAACATTTTCATATATGCGGCGGTCTCTCAAACGAGAGAGTGAATTTAACAGTGGGTGGACGGAGTGGGTCAAGGTATTTCGGGTGAGAATCGAGAGCAACCGAATTAAGAGATCGACCGAATGAAGGAGGCACAAGTTGGTCAACCACCTCGGATCTAGAATTTTGACAAGTGTGAGGAGTTGGATCAGAGAGATTGGTAGACAAAGATGAGTAAAAGGTGTTTTGGTTTAGTATATGGGGGAACTACTAAAATTAGGATATTTGTCCGATGGGGCAACGTCAAGGTTAAATGAAACTCTATTTTGTAACGACTTTAAAGATTTGGTGGTAGGAGGGAGAAGATTTGGAGTCGCGACTCTAGTGTGTTTTATAGATGGAACAAAAAGGCAAAGGATTGAGGAAAACCTTGGAAAGATTTGGATCTTAAATGACCACTTTGTGTCGGGATCTTGATGGGATAGGGCAGTGTTGTGGGCCCTAACTTTTTTTGTATTCTTATTAATAGAAATAGAGTCAGGTTTGGGTCGATTTGGGATGGGTTTCCGTAACTTATTTCTAGAATTAGAGTCAGTTTTGGGACAGGAGTTGGAAATGGGAATTAATAATTTAGAATTAGATTCAATGCTACGATTAATTTTCTCCTGTTTCTTAATAGGTTTGTCGATACGCATGTTTTCAATGTTGAAATAAGCTTCAGAAGGATTTTTTAATAACTATCCGTATCTAGCAGGGAGGCCGAATTTAATGTTTCGATTACCTTTGCTGTGAGATGGCAGGAACATTTTACCTTGGCTGATGGTGATATTGTATTTATTTGCGAAAAATTTTGTTATACAAGAACAAGCGTTTTGTGGGGTTGTCATCTGGGTTTCAATTCTATCTATCCTACGCCTCAATTCGGAAGGGGTCCATGTTGTACTAAAATGTTTGATGAGCTTGCGTAGCGGGAGAATTTTTTGATTGAATCAGCCGTGGTGGATGAGTAGGTGGTGGTTAAAGTAAGTCGATTTCGGTTTCCAATAATTCAACCAAAATAGATGTATTATTGTGGATAGGTGATATAGGTGGTGTTGAGTATGGATTTGTAAATCGTCAATTTTGCTGCTAACTGTTTCAATATGATTCTCGATATCGAAAATGTTTGATTGGGGGACCGCTAGATTGTCGCGAACTCCGTTGATTCTATCAAAGATTACTTCGAGCATAGGATCAGGTTGCATTGGAGATGGTTGTTTCTTTGATGAACATCAACATCTTCACGCAGGCTTTTTATCGACAACTTAAGGTTAGAGATGTTTTGTGCAGTATTCGTCTAGAACAGACTCGAACATTTTTTATCGATATTGGTGAGATTGGTCTTAATTAGATCGGTTGAGGACAGAATTGAGTTGCTTTATTCATGAACACGACTAACATTACTTTCTAACTTGGACAAATTCATCATAATCATTTTGGTGAGACTTTTTTGTAATGAATCATTGGAGTCACTGAGGCACTTTATAGCTAGCAGCACGCGCGAAAGCGAGATCTTGCACTCGTCGCAAAAGAAAAGGAGGTCGTCAGCGCACTCTTTGATAAAAACCGTGTTTATTTCATTTAAACGGACAAATTGCATGGAATGATTTTTCGTAGATGCCCTTACAAGTAACATAGTCAGCATTGCCATCAACGATTCTGCAGTTATTGACTTCGCAAAACATGGCAATTTTATAAAAAATCAAGCGAACGAAAATGGTTAAAAATTAACTTTATACACTGTCGGCAATTGGGGTAATGCACTAAATAAATGCGGAACCGATATCAGTTATTGAGCGCGAAAGATTGATGTTAGCCGAAAAAACAAAGAGACAGTCAGCATTTGGGGTAATGCAATAATGTCGCGGAGCTAATATCATAGGTAGAGTTATGGAAGAGGAAGGAATAATTTAACACATGGGCTGAAAAGTCAGTGCCGTTTTATAGTAAAACACAACATTTTTACAAAATTCAACTTTATTTATCAATATAGTCGCCTTCGAGGGCGATATACTGATTGAAATGATTTTTCAATCTTTCGATACCAGTTTTGTAGTACGATTTCAGCCTCAAAATAGGCCTCTGTTTCGGCGATTACTTCTTCATCGGTCTTAAATCTCTTTCCGGCGAGCATTTGAGGTCTGCGAACAGGAAATTGTCGCTGGGGCCTAATCTGGAGAATACGGTGGGTGGTGAAGCAATTCGTAGCCGAATGCATTCAATTTGGCCATCGTTTTCATCGACTTGTGACACGGTGCATTGTCTTGATGAAACAGAACTTTCATTTTCTTCAAATGCGACCGTTTTTCTGTGATTTCGTCCTTCAAACGCTCCAACAACGCAACTTAATAGTCGCTGTTGATAGTCTGCCCCTTTTGGAGATAGTCGATGAAAATTATTCCATGTGTATTCCAAAATACGGATGCCATAATCTTGCCAGCCGACTGTTGAGTTTTTGGTCGTTTTGGACGAGGTTCGTCGCCTGCTCGTCACTCACCTGACTGCCGACTTGACTCTGGTGTGAAGTGATGGAGCCAAGTTTCATCCATTGTCACATACCGACGCAAAAATTCCTCTGAAACATCAACACGTTGTTGTTTTTGGTCGACTGTGAGCAAACGCGGCACCCACTTTGAACAGAGCTTTCGCATGTCCAAATATTCGTGTATGATATATTCAACACGCTCTTTGGTATCTTCAGAGCCTCAGCTATCTTGATCAACTTCACTTTACGGTCATTCGTAATCATTTTGTGGACTTTTTTGATGTTTTCATCTGAAACAGCCTCTTTTGGACGTCCACTGCGTGCATCATCTTCGGTGCTTGTATGACCACTTTTAAATTTTTCAATCCACTTGCGAATGGTTCGTTCGGCTATTGCAGAGTCCGGGTAACACTTATCAAGCCATTTCTTTGCATTGGCTGCATTTTTTCCCATCAAAAAAGTTACTTCACTCACAACGCTATATCTCGAGAACTAATCGTCTGACAGTAGTCAAATTTATACTTTTGAAGGTTGGTACTAACTGAAAATGGTATGGATTTAATTTAAGTGGTGCCCTCAGCCCATGTATTATTTATGGTTTAATGCGGAGCAAAACGAAAGCACGTGTGATCAAATTTCCGCCCTTTATTGTACTCCAAAATGCCCAAACCTGGTCGGGTGCGCTCTACATCTGCTGAGGTGATACTTATATGACTCAGACAATGAACACCCTCGAACACTGACGTAATGTCTCTTGTCTTCCTATGTTTTATCGATATTTCCACCACTAGTGCTCCATAGAGAACACCAATAGCATTCCGCCCCTTCAAACTTTTAATCGTAACACCCGTCTCGCTATGAATGCTCATCAGTACACGAAAGTGGGCCTCAAACTTTCCGACGTGCTCTAAAATATCATAATTCGTTTCGAAGCCGTACAACTCGCTTATTAAATGCCCTGCCTAGCTATTTATTTTCTCGTCATTATACCTTCAACAATTTAAGACCAACATTCATCGGTACGTCTTATCCTTTAAGAGCGCGCAAATTATATAAAAAGAAGAAGATAGTGGTGACGTAGTAGTGTTGGTAAGAGATGATGGTAAGATAATCTCGAACCTAAAAGCGGTTCTGAGGATGGAAACTGCAAGTATCTACAACCTTGACATCAATTGGAAGAAGTCTTAATTTCTTTGTCAAAAGATCGATTATCTTTGTTTTGAAGTAAGCAATAGGATGATCTAACCGTCAGAGACTAAAAAAGCTGTCATTCTTAATTTTCCTAAGCATCAAAAGGGCAGAGTTTTCTTGGTCTCAATGGGTACTTCCTAAATTTCTGTCAGATTATTCCCTAACAAGCCTGTTGAAGACGGAACAAAAATTCTTCTGAGCAGCAGAGCTACAGGTGGCCTTCGAAGTTTTAAGGGACTAAATCTTTGCTCAAACTATTCCAGCAGGACACTGAGACGGAGTTGCATACAGATGGCTTCAAACGGTCTACATTACAGCAGAAAAACATTACACACCTAGAATTGCGGAATGGGACTTTGTCCTGCAAGACTTTGATTTTTAACTAGACCATCAACCCGGCAGTTGGCCCTCAGATGCCCTCAGCAGAAAACTCTGATTATGATAGTTACTTCCGAGTTCTTAGAGAGTATGAGGTTGGCTCAAGAAACGGATAAAAATTTCACATTGCTGCTGGTTCGTCATACTGCCAGGCATATATAAACTATTTCATCAAAAATAAAATTCTATACTGTTCGGATGGAAAAACTGTTTCACGTTCACAAACGGATGCAGGAGGAACTAATTCAGAAGGTACACGAATTTGTCCACAGTTGAGGTATCCTCGTCGATCACTTGGGACCAACGATGGCTACGTCTAAGATGCACATCGAGAGCAGATGTTCTACAGAAACTTAATTTGCAGGAAGCGGTTTTTTAAAAATCCAGATAAAATAATTTCGAACAGAGGCTCAGCAGTTACTTCTAAGAGAATCAAATCGTGCATGTGCTCATCACGACAGGAGCACCTGAGGCAAATCGAAAGAATTGGTCGGACACTTATTTTCATATTGCCTAAACTTTCATTCGCAAACCTATCGAAATAGTAAACTTATACAAACCAGCTGCAGATATTTTGTAATTCAACTCGACAAAGAAATATTGTAGGCTGCGACTCAAATGCCCATCACATGATCTGGAGCAGCTCAAATATAAACAAACAATTTACAAATTCTAAGCCAGAGAAGCAACCCAACTTTTATAAACAGAATTAGTACATCGTTCCTAGATTTCACTCTATGCATTAGTTTTATAAAGAACTGCACTAAGAACTGGCGAAACCTCAATGTCGTATCATCGCCATATCCTATTTGATCTTCGACTATAAACTATTATATCTGTAAAGTACAGACAACCCAAATCCAGATACTGGGATATATTTCACCAGCAACTCATGGACAACTTGGGTAGATGTAACTCAAACTCACCACTGCCTTGCATCAAGCTTGCCCAAAAAAAAAGAAAAAACAGGCAATCGACTTACTCCTTGGTGGAGAAAAAAAAAAACTAGCCAAATTCAGAACTGAGACTAGAAATCCCTTCAACCAGTCTAAGCGTAATAGTAAATGTTAAATATACAGATGAACACTCACCAATCAAGAAATTAGAAGGTCAAAGAGATTATCGTTGAAAAACTTCTGTCGTACGATCGATGACACTAGAAGTTGTGCCCGCATTCATAAAATACTCTCTAAGTAGCACACTAATCTTATCGGGTCAATGAAATTGGCTACAAACCCTTCAGACCTTAGCCGAAAAAGACTTCCCAAACTTGATGATAGTTCCAGAAGCTCAAGAGAACCAGAGAGGGACAAATACACCGCTCAGGGAGAACTGGAACAGAGTAAAGGAAATATTTCTTGAAAGCAACATAATTTGGGCAGTCAACTCTTTGCAACCCTTCAAAGCCCCTGGTGAGGATGATATATTCCCAACTTTACTATAAAAGGGCATCCCCCAACTGCTATCTGTACTAATTAACTTATTTGGAGCTAGCTACGCATGGGGATATTTACCAAAAAAGTAGGACGCAGACCGTCTGAACTACCAAAGTCACATAGACCAATCAGTCTCACTTCCTTTTTCCTTAAAACTATGGAAAAATCCTCGATAGACACATCAGATACGCGCCACTTCAAATGAATCCCTTTCGTTAATATCAATATGCCTATCAACCTGGGAAATCAACCACATACGTCCTACAAAATCTTACCACAAGGATAGAAAAAACTCTCAGAGATAAAGAGGTAGCGGTTGGCTTTTTCCTCGATAGTTGAGGGTGGCCGTGGTGCAGTGGTATATTCATAGACTCCTCAAGCAGACTGTCGCGGGTTCGAATCCCGTGCGAGGCAATTCTCTGAAAAAATCTTTTCATGGAATTTGTATGTAGTTATATGTAAGTCCTGTCGGCGTCAACTCTGACATGAAGGCATAATACTGATGGAGTGGTTGCTGGCTAGGCTAAATTTAATGAACTAACAACTAGCACGTACTTAAGACTCACTGGTTGAAGGTGCACTGGCTTGTCCCGTCCAGTTTGACAACCGCCTCTGGGAAAAATATTAAAACCTAACACCTGAGTTTCAAAACTACTACACCACCCGCCAGCGCCCTGGTGAAAAGCCAGTAAAAGGGTATTCATAATCCCTTGGTGCGGCGCGAAATTAAAAAAAAAAAAAGGAAGGAGTATTCGACAACACAGAATTCTCATAGATAAAACATGGGAGTTGACTACACCACATGTAAATCGATAATCATGCTAAAGAATAGAACAATAAAACCTCATTTGGAAGCACTGTGATAGCTACAAAAGGATGCTCTCAGGTAGGAGTACTATCACCCCTACTACGGTCCATCCTAGTTAAAGAACCACTGATTAAACTCAGCAATGACGGCTTCTATGTCCAAGGTAATGCATACGACATTGACATACTACTCAGAGATAAATTCGAGGACACAATCTCGGATCGCCTCCTGAGACGGAGGCGAGAAAGACTCAGAAAATTCAATTTTTTAAGTGAAAAAATAGAGTGCTCGACAGAAGTCAAATATCTAGGGGTCATACTGGATGAAAAACTTAAGTGGAACCCTCATATTTCTTAGACTATTGACAAGATCAGGCTCTTACTACAGACTAGCAAATGTCTAGCTGGACTTGGGGACTTCATCCCAACATGATACTATGGATGTACACGGAAATAACGAAATCTATCATCACGTATGCAGCCGCCACCTAGTGGCAGAAAGCATTGCAGAGGTCCACATAAATTAAACTCAATAAACTGCAGAGACTAGCCTGTGTCTGCGCAACTGGTGCAATGAAAACCGCACCAACAGCTGCGCTTGAAGTTATTCTAAACTCCCCACCACTTTATCTGGAACTCATGAAAGAAGTAATGGTAAATGCCTACATGGTTATCACAGAAAGTGGATCCAATTCCAAAATAGTTCATGCTGTAATTCTTCCTGAATTCAAAAAAGACGAACTACTTAGAATACACTTTAAATTTACATTCCCAGAACATCTTAAATGGGAGCATGAAAAACTAAATTTTGCCAAGGACTTACATGTATGTTACACAGACGGGTTCAAAACAAATGAAAGAGTTAAAGCCGGAGTATAAGGTCCTCGCACTAAGGCATCCATTCACGCCAGTATGAATACAAGCAGCTCCGGGTTTCAGCCTGAAATCTATGCAATAGAGATGTGCATTCGAGAGAATCTAAACATCCATACAACAAACAAGAACAATATTATTCTCTCCGAGAACAGAGCAGACCTTCTTGCAACTAAGGCCTCTGAAATAAAATCAGGTATTACCTTCAACCCCTACAACTATGGCCACCACAAATAAAGTTCATCGGATTCGACATAAAAGCAACGAAAAAGCAGACGAATTAGTCCGGAAAGAATCCGCATCCCAATTTATGATGCCAAGACTATTCTGTGGTCTTCCATAAAAGGATATTTTAAAACCTGGATGGACAGAAATAAGCTTCATATCTGGGTAGAAAACGAAGGATACAGACAAGCCAAAACCTTTATGCCAAGCTGTTGCCACAAAAGAACAAAACAAAATCTACTACAACTAAGTAGAAGCCAGATTCAAGTGACTATAGGTTTTCTCACAGAACACTGCCGTGTTAAAAAAACACCTGATGACCATGGGAATAGCACAGGATCATGCATGCAGATTGTGCAAGGAAGACGTAGATGCAGCGAAACGCAATGGTCTAACTATATCGCGGCAACGTAACTTAGGTGAATTCTACCTTGAAGCGGCAGATATAGCTTCCAGTTCACCCAAACATGTAGCCGCCTTCCTAATAATCTGCGGCATCTTGGATGAGCTCTTAATGGAGGATATCACAATAGGGCCATCTGT
Source organism: Volucella inanis (assembly GCA_907269105.1). Lineage (NCBI taxonomy): Eukaryota > Metazoa > Arthropoda > Insecta > Diptera > Syrphidae > Volucella > Volucella inanis. Next base: position 43,679,361 of record OU026153.1, read on the forward strand.
GGCCGCAGTGATCATGGATTTTCTAAAGCACCTCTTATAATAATCCAATATACCACCTTGAAAAAAAAAATAACAATAATAATTCAGAAAATTAAATATACAAGTTTATTCATCTAAATCTATATTGCCTCCTTCAAAGTAATCCCCATCGACTGCAACGCACTTATGCCAGCGCTTGATCCAATCTTTGAAACTACCTGCGATTTTCCCATTATTTCTTCTCGGCTGCTGAAACGCGTTCCCCGTAGTGGTTTAACAGAAAGAAGTCACAGGGTGCCAAATCTGATAAATTCGGTGGCTGTTGGATGGTATTTGTTGCATTTTTCGTCATTTTTCGTTATCATGTAGCAAAATCACGAGTCTTCTGCCTCTTTCGGCGAATTGCTTCACGCAAACGTCTCATAACGCCCAAATAATACTCTTTGTTTACTGTGTGGCCTTCTGACAAAAATTCATGGTGAACTACACCGTTGTAATCCATGAAAACCGTGAGCATTGCCTTCTTTTTTTACTGAAAATGACGCGGTTTTTTTGGTCTCGGCTAATTTGGCGAACGCCATTCACTTGTCTGGATTGCGTGTCGTACCACGTTTCGTCTCCAGTAATGATCCTTTTGATGATTTTTTTTTTTTTTTTTTTTTAATGGGAAGCTGAGAAATCTTTATAGACACTATAGGCCCGGAGCCTATAGTAGTGTGAGATTCTTACTCACTAAAAAACACTTCCCTTATGCAAACCACGACTGAGTTCACACTCAACAAGCAGTTCCTCTATCGCATTTTATTTTGTTTTTATAAGATATCCTGCAGGCGATTTTCTATTGAAAATTCCTGTGTACTTTAGAAAAATCAATCACCGCGCTAGATCGAGAGGCTTAGTCCCTTTCAGATGGCGCAATAAACTTGTCTCGTCGAGGATCTGTTGAACAGAAATATTCGTATGACCTTGTAATCGATTATTATGTTTTCGCGCAAACATTTTAATTACGTTCTGAACGTTTTCGACCCCTAAGTCCTTGTGGATATCATCGTTTCTAATGTACCACGGCGCATTAACAATAGATCGGAGGACTTTGTTTTGGAATGTCTGTAATACATTAATGTTACTATTTTTAGTACAACCCTAAAGTTGTACACCATATGTCCAGTTTTAGCACTTGCTTGTATAACAGCAGTTTGTTCTCTAAGCTAATCTTGGAATACTTTCCAATAAGCCAGTAAATATCTCTATATTTGATTTCAAGCTCTTCACGTTTTTTCTTGACGTGTGCTCTCCATTTTAGTTTAGCGTCGAGTGTCATACCGAGATATTTGGCCTCGTTCGCGTAAGGTATTCGTACTGCGTTGATAAACACCGGTGGGTTCTCAATTTTCTTGAGAGTGAAGTTCACGTGGACAGACTTGTTTTCATTAAGCGCGATTTGCCAAGTCTTAGTCCAATTGTTAATCCGTGTAAGGGCACGTTGCAACTTGGCAGCTGCTTCTTTGACTGTTTTAGCCGTTGACAAAATGGCAGTGTCATCAGCAAATGTGGCTAGGACAGTGTTGTCCGTTTTCGGTATATCGCGGGTAAAAAGCAAATATAGCAGAAGGCCAAGTACACTTCCTTGCGGCACCCCCGCCTTTATTGTCTTAAAAGTGGAATATTCGTTTCCGTGTCTCACACGGAAGAGTCGGTCTTCCAGATATGAACCTAAAATACAAGACAATTGCTGGGGTAGGGCTCGTCGGAGTTTATATTTTAGGCCTTCATGCCATACCTTATCAAAGACTTGCGAAATGTCAAGGAATGCGCTTGAACAGACTAACTTACACTCGATTGCTCGTTCAATTACATCGGTTATTTGATGCACTTGGTCAACTGTAGAGTTTTGGCTTCTAAAGCCAAATTGATGATCAGGCAAGAGGGAATTTGTGTCAGTAATGGGTTTCAGACGATTAAGAAGGATTCGCTCGAAGACCTTCGATGTAATCGGGAGAAGCGATATTGGTCTATATGACTTGACTTCAGTCAGCGGTTTACCGCGTTTCGGAACCATAATATCTTCGGCTACTTTCGACTGGTGCGGTACGTGCTCTAATCTAATGCTGGCATTTATAAGATAGAGAAGCTTTAGAAAACCTCTTTTTGGCAACGCTTTAAGTATCTCTCCCGTTATTAAGTCATATCCCGGGGCTTTATTGGGCTTAAGCGTGTCTATAACTTGTCTAAGTTCCCTAAGTGTAGCCTTTTCTACTGGAAAGTTTGTCGTCACGTCTAGCGTATTGACATTCTCAGGATGCACCCCTCCATCGAATGGTTTAAGCGTTTCTGCAAGATGGTCGGCGAAAACCTTAGCTTTTTCCTTATCTACTTTCGTCCAGTTATCCTGGTTTCTTCTTATTGGCGCCACGTGTATATGGGGCTCTCAAACACTTTTAACGGCTCTCCATATGGAGTAGTTGGTATCCTTTGTCGCTGTGAGTCTTTCAAGGTAGTTACTAATCCCTTGATTATTGAAGTCCTTGATCGATTTTTTCAACAAGTTGCAGAGCCTATTGAAAGACGTGTTATCTTGTGGTGCCCGGTTTTCATGCCACTTTTTCCGTGCTCTTCGTTTCTTCGTTATCATTTCTCTGATTTCCGGTGGATATCTTATGCCGACTTTGGGAACTTTGTTCGATTCGCGGGGAGTGTTCTTCCAGGCCGCTTGCTGTATGACTTCAACAAAACGTTCAACTTCTCTTTCAAATTGTGCTACTTTCAACTCAGTATTGTCTACAACGTCTATTCGGAAATCTTCCCAGTGAGTTTTGCTGTTAGTTAATCTGGGTGGTCTTTGTTTCTTTGACGTAACTAGCGTTTACTCCTTTTCCGATAAAGAAGTCTATTAGATCGTTTTTTTTGGCGAAATCCGAGGGCCAATATGTCAGCTTGCCTGTTGGGTAAAAATAGTAACCACATTCCATACCAGCCCTGTAAAGAGTTTTGCTTTTTTGAGAGATACGTCTTGAGCCCCAAAAGGTGTGCTTCGTGTTAAAGTCGCCACCAATAATGAAGATTGGTCCAAGAGAGTTAAATAGCTCAATAAATTCTTGTTTTTCTATTTTGCAGCGCGATTGGCAATAGATTGAGGATATATTAAAAGAGTAATTTTTATTTTTAGCGCACACCACGGTCATTTGAAATTTGTCAAGTTCAATTATTGCTTCCAAAGTATGTTCAAAGCAGTCTCTTATGAATAGGGATGACCCGCCTCTTGCGTTTCCCGATGGATGATGAGTGTGGAAGTCTCGGTAACCTTTTAGGTCCACGCGCGATTCTGTTGCCAGGTGAGCTTCAGAAATTAAACATATGTCAATTACTTTTTCCTGCATGAAAATATTTAGTTCATCAAGCCTTTTCTGTAGCCCGTTGGCATTCCACGCAAGTGGAATCTTTGCCATAATTAGTTGCAGAAATTGGCTTCGAACTTAAGAAGCCGTTCGACTATTATTTTATTAATTTTAGTCTGTTCTTCTAGTCTCTCGAGAATTACTGATAACGCATTTGATGAATGTGGGATCGAATTCAGCCTCACAAATCATCTCTCTTGCGACGTCAACACGTGCTCTTTTTTGCATGAATTTAAGGCCTTTTGGCACCAACTTTGCTGCTACACGACGGAAACCCAAATCATTAACCAAAATGTCTTGGACGGATCCATAAGCAATGTTCAAGTCCTCCGCTATCTCTCTGATGGTTAATTTGCGGTTATTGACCAACATTTCTCTGACTTCATCAATGTTTTCGTCGGTTCTCGATGTCGATGGTCTGCCACTGCGTTCATCATCTTCGATTAGCTCATGACCACTTTTGAACCGCTCGTGTCACTGGTATTCTTTAGAGAATCGTTCCTAAAACACTTTTCTAACGTTCGCGCACCATTAAATCCGTTGTTTACGCAAAATTTAATACAAGTTCGATGTGGAAAATTCATATCCATTTCTAAAATTTTGCGAAAGTCAATCTATGACGCTACGGTTTAGAGGGAATGTTCCATCTTAACAAAAAAGAAAAAAACAGAACTCAAATTGGAACAATGATAGCGCCATTGATGTGGAATGTGATCGCGCATTTGAAAAGGCCCGAGTTAACATTCGAAAGGTCGCAGCAACCGTAAGGCAGCTCGAAAATACAGAATCGGCAAACTAGTCCCTATTAAATGAACGAACTTCAGCATGAACCTTAAAATTGCTGCCAAATATTTAGATGAACAACGGATCTCATATACGGAAAGATGAGACACACAAATACGAATCCATGTAACTCAACCCAAGTCCACTTGTAAGTTATCTCTAACAAAAGTATTAATCGATCTTCCCTTTTCTTTCCGATGTTAACGAGGTGAACGATGTGGTTCTTTGTGAAGACAAGAACAGACAATGATGGTTTTGAAACGATGATTGTAATAAAGACGTAGTTGCAAGGTAATACTAAGGACTTCTACCTACTATATTACCAATGATGCCCTCATTGTCTAGCTTGGCATTAAAATCGACAAGATTCATGCACCGTACACCCTACTTCAGGTGTTCAGTCATTTCAGAGAGGACATTATAGTGATACGTATTTCTCCTGTCCAGTTCTACCACTTATAAGTTTGATAGATCAAGCTTCGTTGAATGAGACCAGTGCAACTGCCACGAAAAGGTAAAATAACTGCAACTTATGTACAGACGTTGCCATTCACTCTATACCTAATCGTACAACATCCAGCAAACCTTCCTCATAGATATTAAAAATTTTCAGTTCAAACTAAGAAATGCAAATTAGACTTCAATTTATTTTCCGCTTCTCTATATCTCAAAGCCACTGCTAATTTAATGAGAATCACTAACTGAATGCAAAACCACACAAGTTTAGATCTCATCATCTACTGCATTTCCAACTTCTTTCTTTCTCATTTAAACTGCAAGGAAACCTAATAAAAAAAGTAGTCCTACGGAAACTTTTCAAAACCGTCCTCCCCGGAAAACTCCATAAAGCCATCAAAAGTCATTTGAATTCGAAATTTGTATCTAAATAAAAAAAATGTCATGCCAACCACAAAATTGGATAAAAACCATGCACCTCGGTGCATATTCTGAAAAACTTTTCAACTCCTTCATCATCCCGATCGACCTATTCTGCAGAAAATGTCCTCAAAAATAATAAAAAAAAAAGTTTCAAAATTCATATGAAAATCAAAAGAACACTCGTACCAGGTCATAGAATATAGACTCTTCCCACAGTTGTTCCAAGTCTAAGCAGGTTTCCTTACCCCTTTTATGCTCGCATTCAGATGCGAAAAGTTTTCCCTTTAAAGCTCATATGTACTCGAAAAGGTCTTTTCACAATATGCCACATGTCGTGTTCGTATTTTGAAAGACAAATATTAGAATTGCAAGGATAATGCGAAAAGATTAGAGTAACGAGAAAAAGAGACTTTCAACCACGTGGGGTAGGAACAAATAATAAAATAATTTTTTTTTTTTTTTTTTTTTTTTTTTTTTTTGTTTGGAAAAATAAAAACAGAATCGTTGTTGGGTAAAAAACAGGTGAAATGCTCGAATTCGTGTCTCGGATCCCTTGCGTGTAAGCACAAAGACAATCAAATTCAAACAGCACCCTTGAGTGGCAAAGTGGTTATAATTTTTGTTTTTATTTCCTTTTACAGTGGTTCTTGTTGTGTATTAAGGTATCGCCTCCCAGGAAAAGGTGCCTCACAACGAGTTGTGTACGAATATATGGTGTTTGGGGAAACGTGCCTAAGCCATTGTCATAAGGCCATTATTACCGCAAATCCTTCAGCAATGTCTTTCAAACCATTTAACGGGTATATGTACTGATACCAGTGTCTACGTTGATGCTGTTGCTGCTATATATACTCACACAAATGTATAAAGATGCAGTACACTATTGTTTAAAAGTAACAACACTACACAAACTCTGTATATTTGATTTAATTCAATTAGACTGTATGAAGTTTACCCATTGTACAGAGCATTTTAAGTTTACCCTTTCACGTTGCTCAGTCAAATAATGTGCAATCATCCTCCAGATGATGCAATTTTGGTTACAGAAATCTAAAACCCGAAAGTGGCATCTTGCAGAAACTTTGACCGTACGATTCTTGCCAGGCAGGTATAAGCAGATTTCAATTAACAGATCCATGCCAGTTTTTACAGCGCCCTTATGATTTGTCGATACATTTTAGTTGAGAAGTGAGTAGCAAAGTGCATCTTAGCAGTAGCAGTTGATGTTTGCAACTGCTTCGCTTTGGCATAGTTGTGTCTTATGAGTCTATGTAATTTTCCACAAGAAAACGTTGAACTTTCATTTAATTTCGGTTTACTTCCTCCCTTAGCTGAGACTATCACCTGCAATCAGTCTTGAAAGAGTCCAAAATGACGCCGGAAAATATCACACAATAACAATAAGTTCCTAGCCGGCGCGTTGTTGTTCATGCCCGCTAGATGACTAGCAAGTACAGCTCTTAACTTTATTGATACCGGCATCTCCTCTTCCTCAGAAAGAGCGCATCTTCTTATCAAAATTTTTAATGGTCGACGATTCGGTGCCACAGGAAGAATGAGCGATTTATGAAGTGTTGCCTTCGTCCGCCTTAATAGTCTTCAGTTGCATTTTTTTTTTTTTTAAATGTCGGAATAGAGCACTCAGAAAAAGAACTGGTCCATTGTACTCTTTGTAAGATTCCTTTTAATTAAATCATTCAATCTGACGAAGAAAGAGTACCAGCTCCCACCACGTCAGCGAAAAATATCTGCAGCCTGATGCAAGCGTAAGCCGGACATTTACAGAGGTAGTACTCCGCGGTGTAGTCAAAACTTTCGCAGCAAGCAAGGCAGTACATTTAGGTGCTTTGTAAAAAAAGTAAATCACGACGCCAGTAAGTAATTGGCAGTCTTTTCTGCTGAGGAACAGCAGAAAGGCCGCGATTTCCTAGAGACATCGGGAAGCATTCGTTTGGTCTGCCTATATCTTGAGAAGCTGTGCCAACTGCAGTTGTGCTCATATGAGACCCAATTGTCAATGGAAGTCTTAACTAAGGACGCAGGTAGACCCAACGTAGGTTTCGGTCCTGAAAAACTCTCCTCTGAAACATTTCTGGCAAGTTCATCGGCGATTTCATTTCGCGTGTGACCTGAACTCAGACAAGGGTTACTGAATTTAGCCTTACGATTGCGTTTAGTGATCTTTTGCATTTTCGAACTAAGAGTCGTAAGAGAGTTTAGGAGTAAGCGATGCTTTGCTGTCTCTGCAGATATAAATGCTTAGCGCCCTCCAACGGTTCTGCACAATATAGTTCGCTGCCATTAGAATTGCGTAAATTTCTGCATGAAAGACAGATGCAAGCTTTCCATGTAATACACTAGTGCCACATCCTATACCATATTAGTCTTGGAGCCGTCTGTTAAGACCCGACTGCATTCCTATCCTGGCTCAGATTCTGGCCAAAACCAGACCTGGGAACAAGAAGACCAGCTTCCTCCTTCTCGAAAAGAGGCAAACATCAGCTTTGAGAGGATTGACTGAAAGCCCATAACTAGTGCACCAGTCATCGATCACGTCTAGGGCTGCCTACACTTTTGAGAAGAAAATCGCTAGACACCTTCCATCATCCGCGCATGCTTGTTCATAAACGTTACTATTGAGTGCGTTGAGTAGTGAGACGATCAACATGAATCATAGCAGTGAAGACAGAACGCCACCGTGTGGACAACCCTTGTTTACCCCCGCCACCTCATATTGACCATAACCAGCATCAGCTATCAATGTCCTATTCACTAGCATTGCTTTTATCCACAAGGCTAGTGATTCGTCTACACCGTGTTGTCTGGCCAAATTACACATTCCGTCAAAAGTTGCGTTGTCGAAAGCTTCCTCAACGTCGACGAAAATGCCCAAAACGTATTTCTTATTGTAGAGTGTGCCTTCAATTCTGCCTACCAGATTCTGAAGCGCACTCTCGCAGGATCTTAAGCGCTGGTAGGAGTATTCCATCGCCGAAAGAGGACGCATTCCCAAGGCGGTTTCCACGCATGTGGATCTCGACTATTCTTTCGATGCTTTTCATCATGAATGAAGTCAGACTTATAAATCTTACAACTCTAGTCGCGCAAGTAGTCTTCCTTTCCAATTTTCGATTTAAAGTCCGCTCTCACTCTTCGCCAGGGAAGAAATATATTTGCCAGTGCCAGGCCAGCCTTGAAAATTCTCTTCAGAGAAGAGTAGAGAAGAGAGACGCAACGACGAATTTGTGCTATTCTCCGTTTGCTTCGTAGCTTATCTCCGCTGAAACGAAATCTTGATTACAAAATTGCACTAGTTTAGTTGATGAGAGTGAGTTTGGCACATAAAGACAAGCTTTCGGTCTTACCGATCGCTTGTCACAAAGTGGTGTGAAACCTTTTAAATATCCGAAAGCACAGATGAGTTTATTCCACACCAATGGTTCCTCTGGAAATTAACCCTTCCAAGGTGCAGACCTAGACTTTATGATCTCGACAGAAGCCTTGTCTAAGAGCCGTCCTTGTGTTCCCCATTCTAAATCTCCCTGTGAGAGAAGATTTTCCACTTTTTAGTGTCAAGTCCAGTGTTCTGGGTTTGAAGACGCCTCAAAACATCTCCCGTTTTTCTGAGTTGGATCGAGAAGATGGCGCGCGTAAGTTTGCGTTCTCTGAAATCCTCGAAAGTTTTTGCCTCCAGGGGTAGGATTTTCAGCCTAGATTTGCTCAGCCATTCCAAAGTTTGCTGCGTGGAGTACTTTACTCTAAGAGTTCCATTCTCCATACCGTAGCCCTCGCTGGAAAGTAAGTAATCTCTGCTTTGGCTAGCTCCCACAGTTGATCGCCATAGTTTTTGCACAGCAGCTTTTAGACTGTTGTCATTGTCAGCCTTCCTAATTTAAAGCACCAGAGATGAGATAGCAGCCGGTGGGCCGGTCTCGTTCCCTTTGGCATTTTGGGTTTTTTTGGAGGTAACTTTTCCAGAGACGTCGAAGTTCCGTCCGCCAGAGCTGCAACTTGTGTTGTTTGCAGCACCAGAATTCTTTTCAGCGGGTATTTCACTGTTTTAGCCGACTTTCATCGATAAGGGCTACCATCTTTGCTGGTTGTAGCACTGGCCTCGCCGGAAGTCATGTGCATGTGAAACCACTGTTGGTTTGTTTTCGACAATAGGTTTGTTCGCTTTATGCGATTTCGGTCTACCGGAGTTGCCCCCTTTGCTGGTTGCAGGACAGATTTCATTCGGGCATCGTGCGGGGAGAGTCCCATTGATAGGAGTATCGGAAAATGTCTTCCTCTTGGTCCTGTTCGCGATAGAAGAAGAGGGCGAAGAGTCTGGGCCGATAGGCTGATTGGTTGTAGTGGTCGCGTTTTCCGTCTCCCGGCCGCAGTCGAAAAGATTACGGATAAATTGTCTACGGGAGTATTATCTTGTTGGGTCACCCCCATATTGTTAACTTCCTGCTACATTCAGGAAGTCAAAGAAAGGAAGGCTGGAGTTGCATATTGAGCCCTAAGTAGAACTTGTTGTACTGTTTCTTCGGTAGACACAGGTCTGATGTTAAAATTGTTCTTATTTCTGGATCCAAGATATACTTAATCCCTGACACAACAAAAGTGCAGTTGTTCAACTCGACGGAGGTCCAATTTTGGTGACACAAATTAGCTTGTGTGTGTCTCGTTTACTGAAGCCTCACTCGACTGAACTATTTCTCCAATCTGGAAATGTTACTCTGATCGTCAATGGGTTTGTACCAGCAATGTTAACACCATATCGTGCTAAAGAAGTTTTCTGATAGGCAATCACGTCGTTTGAAACCCTGCCTTGTTTAAAACGATCTTCGATATTTAACGATTCTCACTGTGCTAGTGTTATTAGTCAAAAACATCTTGCAAGTTCATATAACTTTTTCGGAGATAGACTCCCGATAAATTGCTTCAACTGTTTTCTGTCTGTACTGTCGAAGAAGGATATCAACTTTCTTTTATCAACAAGAGTTGGAACGATAGAAATATTTGGCTAATGGTGGATTCACAGGACCAGAAGCGAAGCTACTGCGTAATTCGACCAATTTATTGATGACTGTTCAATCTATCTCATAATACGCTTGATGACGCCTTAGAAACGATACTAAGAGAACTTACCATGGTAGTGGACGAAGTTTGTATGTTCGCCCTTCTTCTGGATTGAATGGTTCCGAGAACTTTATGCAATCTTCGAATCACTGAGAAGTAAGAAATCTGTGCGAACCTATGGAATTGCAAACATTGTGTTTCGAAAGCCCATTCCATTTAGTACAAATCAGGTCCAAGAATCTAGGTTAATAATTTGCTCTTACAAAGCGACTTCGATAAAATTAAACGATTGCGATGACTGGAAGTCTAATATCAACACATAAAGAACGCCTTTGTCTGGGGCCTCTGCGCATTTTTCTCCAAAGAACTGGCGAAAGTTTTCGAACGTGGGACAACACGGACTGCTACTTGCTTATCGAAATGTAGTCAGATACCTTGGGATTTGGCTAGACCAATATCTACGTATACATATTGGGTATATAATTTAATTCGTGCGGTTTTTTTTTTTCAAAATTTGAACGTTTATTTAAGAAAAACATGTACAAAAGTATTATTCAAAGTATTGCCCATCTGAAGCTATAACCTTTTCCTATCTTTCTGGCAATTTTTGGATCCCATCCCAAAAGAACTGCGCCGGCTTGGCAGCCAAGAATGAACCAAGCCAATTTTTCATATTCTGCTCTGATGTGAACCATATTTCAGTGAGGGCGTTCTGCATCGACCGGAATAAATGGTAGTCAGAAAAAGCAAGGTCTGAGCTATAAGGCGGGTGAGGTAAGACTTCCCATCCACTGTTTTCCAAATAGTTCTTAACTGGAATAGCAACGTAGGGCCAAGCGTTGTCATGATGGAAAATTATTGCCTCGTGTCTGGTCGCATATTCCGGGCGTTTTTCGGCTACTGCTCCCTTCAAATGGATTAATTGTGTTCGGTAGCGTTGTCCATTGATGGTTTCACCCGATTTTAGCAGCTCATAATACAGCACACCCATTTGATCCCACCAAATATAGAGCATGACCTTCGCGCAAAGGATATTCGGCTTTGCCGTTGATTTGGCTGGTTGGCTGGGTTTCACATATGAGTTTTTGCGCTTGGGGTTTTCGTAATGGATCAATTTTTTATCACCAGTAACAATCTGATGCAAAAATGAAGCCTTTCGACGTCTCTCGGCTTGAGTTCATGTGGAACCCAATTTCCTTGCTTTTGGATATATCCAGCTACTTTTAAACGTTTTGAAATGGCTGCTTGAGTGACACCCAAGATTCTGCGAGCTCTTCTTGTGTTTGGCAACAACCTTCATAGAGTAATGCTTTCAGTTCTTCATCTTCAAACTGTTTTGGCTGCCCAGGACGTTCATCGTCTTCCAAGCCAAAATCACCACTTTTAAATCGTGCAAACCACTTTTGGCACATTTGCACAGCTAGCGTATGTTCACCATAAACTTCCACCAAAATACGATGACTTTCGGCAGCAGTTTTCTTCATATTAAAGTAATGAAGGAGAACTCCCCGCAAAAACACTTTTTCAGGCACAAAGTTCGACATATTTGAGTGAAAAAAAAATTATTGTTGTTTACGTTTCAAATGAATGACATGTACTGAAATGACGTACAATGACAGTAACATTGAAATGATACAAGTTACGCTATCTCTTAGCAAACCGCAGTTATAGACCCATCATTTAAACACACATATAGATGTTGCTCTGGCCAGAGCAAAGAACGTGTTTTTTTCCTCACAAAGAGACGGCTTTATAGCATCCAACTCAGGTTGGATGATCCGCCACTTACGAAGTACGGCACTTTGACTTAAAAGATCTTTTGTACGATTTAGTCGGTTTTCTACCTTCCGAATAAAGTTGACAACACTTAAACCAGAGGAATTTATTAGTTCGTTGGAGCCAAATTGCTCCCTGACTCTTCCGTCTTATTCCGTTGAAGGCTAGACATTCACATAAGATTTGTTCAGCTGTTTCGTCTTTAAAGTCGGCACTCCCGTAGAGGCAACTAAATTCATTTTATTGAGGTGATATCTTAAACCGTGATGGTCTGTGAGGTAACCTACTTAGTTTTTGATATCGTGCCGACTTAGATTAAGACATCTTGGCATATAGGCATTTTTGTTGAAGGGCAGGATAGCTCATTTGGCCTGCCTTGGATCTAAGCTATTCTCCCAATATGAAATCTCCAATGCTCTCAGTTATCAATAGGTAAATTGACTGCTGATTTAAGAGTGCAACAGAAGGGTTCAGGTCCATTAAAGGGAGTTTCTGACCCCTTTCTGGCTAGTTCGTCAGCCCTTTCATTCCCATGAATTCTGTTCCTAGAGCTTAGTTTTTGAAGGCGAACTAAGGGCATATGTAGCTGCTTGACTGTCCGTGAATATATAAATGTTTGCGCATTTGATACCAAAGTTGTAAATATGGTTGAATGGAGTGTAGTTTTGCCCATAGCTTTGATTATATTTAGGTTAAGTCTGTGTATTCCATCTTCCATACCCGATTCCATTTTAGAACCATACATATTCCACTTTATGCCATTTTGGCTGTTTGGTGGAAAGGCCTTTATTGAAGCATAGTTTTTTTGAACGCAGGTCAAATCAAGTTCCAGTATTTCGGAGAGCTTTAACTTTTACCAGACTTGCTGTGCTGCGTAATGCCGCTTTGTTTATATAAAAGTGTAGGGGCGTTAGCCTTATTTTGCTTCTATCGTAGCTATAGGGCAGGTCCGAAAGTCTCCGGAAATCTCCAGACACGCAAGTTGCTGTACTATATTGAATTTTAAGATGACAGTTATTTGCGTGACTTTAGTCCACCATACTATTGAAGCATATGCTGTGATGGACCTGACTATCATTGTATAAATCCAAGTGAGTGATCTTTGGGGAGATCACCCATTTTCTGCTATACATACGACGGCAGGCTCGTTATTTTGTTGTTTAAGTCAAGTAAGAGTTCCCATTGAGTCCTTTGTCTAGGATTACTCCCAGATATTTGACCTTATCGAAGTACTCATCAGTAGTATGGTTAAGTGAATCTATACCTAAGTTTATGTTTCTTATTTTACTGAAAGGAACTATGGTAGTTTTATTTGGGTCTTAAGGGCGTTTTGCATAGGCACAGTGGATTCGTTAGTCTTTTTGCTCCTAATGATGACGATTAGTTCATCGATCAAGTGTTCATCAATCAAAAATTTTATCAATTGTGTTGTAGCATAGGTTGTTTAATTTGTTAAGCAGATCATCTATCGTATAACCAAAAAGCACAGGAGGGGCGATAATATGCGTCCCTGCGGGCAGCCCCTTAGGATGACACTGACACTGACACTGAATTCAGCCCTGATGAAGTAGTAAACATCCGGCTTTCAAGCATCGCTTTGACTCAGTTATTAGCCAAGAAATGCCTAGAACCCCTAATGTCAAGAAATGCGTAAAGTTCTTTACAGCGGCAGGAGTTTTCGAATTCAGCTGTTAGCTTCACCTGAGCACCTTCCGTCGATTTGTCTTTCTGATAGGCATACTGACACGAATGCAAAGCCAAGTTATTTCCTAAGTTTTCTATGATATGAACGTCAGTAATTTTTTCCAACGTTTTCAGATAAAACGATGTCAAGCTTATAGGAGGGGATAAACACCACGTTGACCTCCTCCAAGTGCGCGGTTTGTAGCCAAAGTTGAAAATAAACCTAATTAAGGCTATTGGGGCAGGTCTAGTCCATTTTTATAGCAGAGCTACAAAAATTCCGTCAATTAATAGTGACTTGTATGGTTTGAATGAGTTGATATCCCACTTGAGTGAGTTAGATTTTGCTGAAATTTTTTGGAAGTAAAATCTCCGTTGACTGTCCATAAGACATGTCAATATTAGAAGACCCTGAGAAGAATCAAGATATTCAGGGTTTCCTCACGATCGCGTGTGATTGTGCCATCTGGCTTGAAGAACAATCTCATGCAATTAGTATGATCATAGGAGAGGGCTTTGTGGAGTTGTGCTACCGGAATAAATGCTTCCAATTTCTTGCAGTAAGTACGCCGGAAGGCTATCATCTAATTCGAAAGAAATACTCTCTCTATTGAGAGGCAGAACATTCTAGTTGCATATTCTTAAATCGTTTGGAGGGAATCCTCATGAGGATTCGTAGCACTTATCCAAAGCATTTTTGAGACTTAGACATAAATTTATTGCAAACGAATGAAAAAATAGACTCTACGGCTAGTTTTCTAGTTTTGATCACCTCCAATAGACTGTAATCAGAAATGGTTCAGACTGCAAGTATCAGTATAAATTAGTCAGACCGCCTCCATTCTACAGTTGAAGCTTATAAAAATTCTTAACTTATATGTTATCTCTAATAATTAATTTCTCAGGCCCCCTTTAGTGCATCCGCTAGTTACAATTCTAAACCGTGCGATAAAACTCATAGGTGATACTAATATCACATAAACAATGGACACTCTTGAACACCGAGGTAATGTCTCGGATCTCACTCGGTTTTATCAATAGAATTCGCCAGTAGCATTCCGCCCCTTCAAACTTTTAACCGAAATAACCGTCTCGCTATGAATGCTCATCAGTGCATCCTCAATGCATCAATCAATATCGTGATTTGTTCCTAAGCCGTACAACTCGCTTATCGAATGCCCTCCCTAGCTCCTTATTTCTAAATCATTATAACCTTCAAACATTTAAAACCAACATTCATCGGTACTTCTCTTTCTTTCCTCCCTGATTTTCCTTCGCTCATTCTGTGTGCTAGCATTATGCAAGTAATACACTCGTAGTGTTAAATAGACTGCTTGGTTACGTATATCCCTATCGGAGATCATTTCCAATGTCGATAGAGCAATTATTTTCAAATCTATAAAATGTGCGAATCTACGTAGATCACCTGAGCATTTCCAAAAATCTGTCGTAAGTCGTGATGGTAGAGGTTTCTGGTCAATAACCGACCTGATGAAGACTTACCGGGTATATTCGATTGGATTAAAATGTTTCTATACTCCGACAGGGCATCTTCTTCCAAAATGCCCCCAAGGCAATTCACCCAAAATTTTGTGTAAATTCAAAGAAAGAACGAAAAACACTAAGTTGAAGCCGGAAACATTTAGTCTCTTGCTCGAACATCGATTTACAGGTTATCAAACCAAATATGAATCTTGTGTTATGGTTCCATCACCATCTTTTGTAACAAATGAGCACACAACAGAATATATGTGATTGCTCAACTACACTGAAAAGGTTCAAGGCCTGTTGCCAACTACAATGTAAAAAAATTTTCATTGCTAAGATTAAATGGGTTTAATACCGAATATGAGAATGTTATAAGATGATAGCTTTTCCAATTGCTCTCAGCTGTCAAAATATTCAGTAAGGTCTGACATTTTATCATGCATCTTTACGCTTGCCGAACGTGAAGAAATTATTTCAAAAAATATTATCGGTTCAGTTCCGGCTCAGTTGTAAAACGTGAATTTCGTCTTGAGGTCGGTCGTCATTACCGTGTAAAAGTTTAAGCGTGACTATAAAATTTTGGATCTTAAGCCACCGACCAGATAGAGACCAGTAGCGACCAGTATCGAAGAAGACCCAGAAATGTCGATTCTGTGCCGATCAGCTGAATTGGACATCAACAGAGAGTCAACCCGGCTTATTTTTCTGTTGAATTTGAATCTATATCCAATTTGACTCTGGAAATTTTGGCCGGAGATGTGGATTTTGTCAAAAAAATCATCTTCTCAGACGAAGCCCATTTTTAGCACAGTAGATATGTCAACAATCAAAATTTCCGTAATTGGAGCGAACACAGACTACAAGTGTTCGGCCAAGAATCAATACGTCCATATAGATTGGCTGTTTGGTGCGGTTTATGGCATGTCGACATCAACGGATTTTATTTCTTTCGAAATCCGCAAGGTGACACCGTTATTGTCAATGACTTCAGGTATAGATGCTAACAGACTTTCTGTATTCAGAGCTCGACAACATTGATATAACCAAACTGTGGTTCCAACAAGATGGCGCCATATGCTATACAAGCGACGCAACGCTTGAAGTTGTGAAGGAGCAATTTGGCGACTGAGTCATCTTACTGCGAGCGTTCATCGATTGTCCACCGCGATCATAGTCCTTAAACTACGCTAACAAGCTAATCACTTTGGACGAGCTCGAGGACCAAATCATCAAAAGATTGACCTACCGCTTGAAGCACTGCCAACGAAGCCGAGGCGGCCATTTGAATGATGCGCTATTCCACTCATGATGGCATGTCTGGTCACCCTTTATATTTCAATTTATTTACTTTCCAAGAATTCCAATGTTTTTTCGAATAAAGCAGACAAAAGCTTATGAACAGCAATTTGTATGAATATTCTGACTACGAACAATTTGTAAATGCGACAGCGGCTGAATAGAAAATAAGTTCGCCATCAAGTGAAGTCTCCGTTCGAACAAACCGCGTTTATGTCTTTCTAACAAATTAACATGTAGGAAAGCGTTAAAAATATTAACGGTAGCCTACGGGGATTTGAGAATGTCAAAAACACAATCGTATAATTGGTAGAAAGAGTTTAAAGCGAGCCGTACTGTGGTCGATGATTTGCCTCGTTCCGGTCTTCCATCCACCAGTAAACTTAAAAAAATTAAGAAAATTGTCAGGGAGATACCAGCCGATCTTGGCATCTTACTTGGATCGGTGCAGAGCGTTATGTACAATGTTTTGGCATGAGACGGGTTGAAGCACGGTTGTATTTGGTGCTTACATATCTCATCTTGTACGCAGCTATATGATCAAAAATAACGGTTATACTATTCCGTAAGTTCTGAATTTACATGACATGGCTCCATGTGACTTTTTCTAATTCCCAGGATTCAAGTTACCACTTCTTAGAAAGCATTTTGAGACGATTGAGGCTATAAAGGAGAATTGGCAGAAGGAACTTAAGGCGATTCCAAAATCGGCCTATGAAAAGTGTTTTGAAGATTGTGGGAAGCATTGGAATAGAATGAATATCGATGAATAATTAAACCGTTTTCGTTTTATTGAAGAATTCCGAGTACTTCTTGATGGTATATGCTTTCGTACCCACAACTTAGAAATAGATGATGTTTTGATTGATAGCTTCTACAAGCTTTCAACAAAATCTAAGAGCAATACCATGAAAATAATGAAAAGAGGATATCATTGGTAGTACAATCGGAATACATTGCCTAATATGTCTACGAATGGTCTAAGGCTGCGGGCCTTAGATCATATGGTGTTGTCACCATAATATTATAAAACAAACCTGCTTACAAAACTGATTATTCTCAGATTGATGCCGGACACTCCACTAGTCTCATAGAAGTCAGAACCTTACAAGCAAACTATATACAACGGGTCCACTACGGGTCCGAGGCACTTCCACAGGTATCTCACAACACTTCACAAAAACGAAGAAGTTAAACCGCTCCAATAGCAATAATTTTCTTCTTTCACGCATTCCTCAATCATTTGTCAACATTTTACCAATCTGCAATAAATGTAGTAACTATTGTGAGTATCTCGACGATTAACCCTAATACACCATTGGAAACCTTTGAAGCCTTAACACATAAAAAAAAAATATGAACGAGAGCAGCTCGAGCAGAGCAGAACATCGGGTTTTCTGAAGAAAATCGAAAACTTACTGATCGAGGAAATGGACACTTTAGTAAAATCGATCCGAAGTTTTACAAGAAGAATGTGTCATAACAAAAAGATTCGATTAGTAACCTCCAGAGGTGCTGACTACAAAACGCCCTGGAGTACTCAAATTTTACTGTCAATCTAAATGAACCTTGGGGTGTGTAAGGCAAGGCTGCAGCACCGGTTATTTCAAGGAGCAGGAGATAAATGTGTAGGGGCTATACAATAACTTATTTGTAAGATTATGCGAGACCAAATTCACTTTAATATAGTTTGTCCGATCCAATATTCCTTCAAGGCTAACATGATCTTGTCAGTATTACTCGGTGAACACAGAAGACCTGCCAGGCGATTGATTGGGAAACTCCAGACTGTTTTATAACTTGGATTGGGCCAGCAGAACAACAATCTAGTTCGTAACAAAGTACTGCATAATTAAGCCCTTACTCATCTAGGCTAAAACAGCAAGGGCTTCCTCGAGCAGTAGAATAAACTGGCCTACGCCGTCATTGAGCTCACTACCCTATACGGTAAAGCTAAAGAGATGATACGAAACAACTGATAGCGTCGGGTAAAAATGGACGACCTTACCAAAGGTTTAAAGACACCGACTTTCAGATCTGCATATAGAATGTGCTGACCCTTAAATTTTTCTGCGGAATGTATAAAGGCGAAGAAGCCCAACATCACGCTTTCAAGCAGAATATAATATTTAACTTGGACGATGATGCCAAAACTTCCGCCCAGCTGACCAAAATCTAAGCTGAAATCCAACAAATCCGCTGGACCTGACGGCTTACCACCGAAGTATTCAAAACTGCTGGAAATGACTTTGTGGAGAACAGACACCAACTCGATTCTCATATCTGGTCAGATGATTGGAATCTAAGTATTTTTTGCCCGATCCACAAAAAAGGAGACTCCACAACTGTGCCAACTATAGAAGCAGAAGTTTCCATGTTGTGTGAACGTCTGAAATTCTTCGTAAAAAACCTGATTGGTCGCCGAGTAATCGTTGGAAGGTATTCACGTACCCAGCGTTTCCAAAAGTTGTCAGTATACTTTTGACTAAGTTGCCAATTTTTTCTAATTAGTATTGGATCGATGTTAAACAAAACCAATGGTTTCATACCACTTGACGAGCCAAGCAAGAAATGGTTTGGCGTTAAGGCATCATCGGTTTGATCACTTAGAGCTAAATGTGTTAAAGGCCGTGAATTTACTATATTCTCCACTTCAGTTAACATGCTCCGTACGGTTAAATCCGAAGGGTTGCGACATGTCATAATCTGACTCAACGTTGTTTTGACAGATCGGACGAGTCTCTCCCAACTTCCTCCCATATGTGGGGATCCTGGTGGAATAAATATCCATTTATTTGAAGTCGTGGGGAATGGTGAATAATGCAAACCATATCATCCTTACCATCGCTTTGCCAGACTTCTTAGTTAGTTAGACTTAGACTTAGTTCCCGCTCAGCACCATGGAAGTTATTCCCATTGTCCCTATGTATTTCAGTAGGTGTTCCTCTTCTAGCGTCAAAGTTTCGAAAAGCTTAAATGCACGAATCCGTAGATAAAGAGTATGCGACCTCGAGATAAACTGCTCGTGTATTGAGGCATGACAGCAAAACGACCCAACGCTTTTCGATTCTTCGCAGATTCGATATGGTTAAGGACCCAAAATAGTCAACACCTACAAATGAAAAGGGTCGGCTAAAGGAAGCTAATCGGGCTTCCGGTAATTAAGCCATTATTGATGGTCGAAGCTGTGCTTTAGCATTTTTGCAGTATTGGCAGGATCGTCGGATGGAATTCAGGTCAGTCCTCACCTTTATGAAATCTCTGTCGAAGCTAATATAAAGTTGTTTCGTAATTTTGATGTTTGTATCGTCTATGGTAATCCATTATTAATAAGCGGGTTGTTTCATGACTCCCGGGAAGAATGATTGGACGCTTGAAACTATCGCTTGCATCTTTTGATAGTTCAGCTCTTCCTCTTGCACGAATCAGCTTATTTCGATCAATATATGGACAAAGTTTATAAATAGTACTTCTGCTGCACTTGTTTGAAAAGATCGTTTTCTGCTGTCTTAAGTTCTATCTGCTGTAGAGGTCCGGTTGCCCTAGACGCGTCGAGCTTCTTTGGTCCTGGAGAATACGAAGTGATCGCTTTCACCCGTAATTTCCAAATGAACCGAACTAAACGTGCCCAGTTTGACAAACGTTGTGGTGCAAACAGAGTATCTCGGACGTTGAGATGGATGCCTATGTATTGTACCTTTAATTCTTCGTTTGTTTCCTCTCGTACTTGATTTTCAGTAGGCCAATCCTTTGAGAACAGATGTAAAAATGCGGGCCTTTATAAAACAACTCGATACGCTATATTTGTCATTGCTCTTCTACTTGGGATTTATCTCCATTCGGAAATTTCTGTAATTCCCAAGATCTCGCTAACGCGAAATGCCACAAACTGCTTATATATTCGATGATCCGAGCGAAGCCAACACAGCACATATTTTGAATCAGACCATACTATCGTCTTTGAAAATTTGATGGAATGGTTTTCGGTTATAGACTTCCTTAAACGGTCTCCGAGTGTTGCCGCCTGTAGTTCCAATCTGGGAATAGAAAATCGTGCGTAAGCTACAGCTGCATAGCCTCTCTGGCGTCAACAAAAATGTGGAGCTGAGTTTCAGTTTGACTTCTTAAACTGGTAATGTAACATCCTGGTATGCGCAGTTTCTTCATTTCGGGCAAAATACGAATCCAACTTAACTATTTTCCATATTGCTCTTCTCTGATTTCCTCCTCCCATCTAGTTCCACATCTCCAAATCTCGTGTAGCAGTACTTTGAGGTACATACTTATTGGTCTAGTTCTTCTTCATTACTTTAACATGAAGAAAACTGCTGCCGAAAGTCTTCGTATTTTGGTGGCAGTTTATGGTGAACATGCACTAGCTGAGCGAACGTGTCAAAAGTAGTTTGCACGATTTAAAAGTGATGATTTTGGCTTGGAATACGATGAACGTCCTGGCCAGCCAAAAAAGTTTGAAGATGAAGAACTGGAAGTATTACTCAATGAAGATTGTCGCCAAACACAAGAAGAGCTCCCAGAATCTTTGGGTGTCACTCAAGCAGCCATTTCAAAACGTTTAAAAGCAGCTGAATATATCCAAAAGCAAGGAAATTGGGTTTCACATGAACTCAAGCCGAGAGACGTCGAAAGGCGGTTTTGCATGTTCGAAATGCTGCTGGAACGCCACAAAAGGAAGTCATTTTTGCATCGGATTGTTACTGGTGATGAAAAATGGATCCATTACGACAACTCCAAGCGCAAAAAATCATATGTGAAACCCGGCCAACCAGCCAAATCTACGGCAAAGCCGAATATCCGTGTGGCGAAGGTTATGCTCTGTATTTGGTGGGATCAGATGGGTGTGCTGTATTATGAGCTGCTAAAACCGGGTAAAACCATCAACAGACAACGCTACCGAACATAATTAATCCGTTTGAAGAGAGCAGTAGCCGAAAAACACCCGGAATATGCGACCAGACACGAGGCGATAATTTTCCATGATGACAACGCTCGGCCCCACGTTGCTATTTCGGTTAAGAAGTATTTGGAAAACAGTGGTTGGGAAGTCTTACCCCACCCGCCTTATAGCCCAGACCTTATCCCTTCTGACCAATTGTTCCGGTTGATGCAGAACGCCCTCACTGAAATACGGTTCACATCAGAGCAGAATATCAAAATTTGGCTTGATTCATTCTTGGCTGCCAAGCCGGCGCAGTTCTTTTGGGATGGGATCCACAAATTGCCAGAAAGATGGGAAAAAGTCATAGCTTCAGATTGGCAATACTTTGAATAATACTATTGTACATGTTTTTCTTAAATAAACGTTCAAATTTTGAAAAAAAAAAAACCGCACGAATTAAATTACATACCCAATACATACATGAACATACATACATAGTGACTCCACTGCTTGAGGTTTTGTTGCTAACTTGAAAATAAAGGAATCCGTTGGTGTACACTATCGCATACCCAACACCTTCTCCGTATTTACTTTTAACTCAATGTTCAAGTTCATCTTGTCTGTTCAACTGAATGCAGAGCCTTGAGAAGAACTCCGGAATTTGACACCCAGTTTCGAATGTGGAAACCTCCTTTGCTATGAATTGAGCGGATATCTTTAGCTAGTTCTATAGCTTCTTCGCTTGTATTGACACTCATTAGTAAGTAATCGATGCAGTGATTATTGAGGATCGCTCGTTCTTGACATACTGAGCACAAAAGGGAGAGCAGGTTGCACCAAAAGTGAATACTGTCATAACGTAGACGTCAAGTTCTTGGTTTCCGTCCATGTTCCAAAGAAAACGTGGGTAATGTTGGTCCCCTTCCCGTTTACCAATCTGATGAAACATCTCCGCTATGTCTCCGCAAATAGCTATTGGCTTTTCCCTAAACTTGTAGAGCACTGAGACCAGCGAAGTTAGTTGATCAGGACCCTTAAGCAGAACCGAGTTTATTGATATGTCACATTCTTTTTTTCCTAGGTTTGTTTGAATTTTGCAGTGGGAAAATGGGAAGATACCACGAGCGATGTTTTCTCTCCTCTCTCCTTGCAAGATGTAATGTTGGATTTTCTTCCGGAGGGTTTGCCAATTCAGGGTCGCTTTCCATGCACCTTTGTAGGTTTAAATGAAGCTTGACTGCCATTGGAAGGATATCGAGCAACTCTATATCCTCGTATTTCCAAATAAGTTCAATTTCAAAACGTCCGTCCTTGTGGTGAGTTAGATCCTGCAATAATTTAAGAGTGTTGTCATTGTACAGCAATTGTTTAACTAGTCCCTCTAGGTTTACATCAAAGCAACGTATGCATTCGCAAGCGTGCAAACTGTAACTCTGGCTTGTGAATTCGGACTTGTTTTCGTTGTCCCACTTTCCGTGAATATTCCAACCGAGTCTAGTTTTTGTAGCAACAAGATCTTTGAGTTTTTGCTCTTTGTACTTTAAGCTTCCAATTATTAATGCCAATAAGTAACCGAGGACTCTGTTTGGCTTACGATTTTATCTTGGTTCACGACGGAAGATCCAAGACAAGTTCTGTTTACATTGGTGTTGTTGTCCGCTGGTCTGCTTTCCCTGTGGAGTTATGCGCAACTGTGTTAACAACCCAATTGTGTACCCTCACTCCGAGCACGTTTCACCTTCCATCATACTGAGGAGAGAGTAGTTTTTATTTAGGTAGTCCTGGTCACGCCTTTCTCTGGTCCTCCTGTTCTCGTTTCTCTGAAAACTGTCTTTCTTCTTCCAATTTCTGCAATTGAACTTGGTTCCATTTAGCAGCTGACGCTTTAGAAAACAATTTTTTGTTGGCAAGGTTGTTAACTGCTTCGATGTACTGGGCTCTCTATGCACACATATCTGACATAAACAATCCTTATGAGCTATAAGGCTATCAACTCCCACACAACCGAAGTGGAACCAACCATCGCATTCATCGCACTGCACCATACTTTCGGCCGAATCAGCTGCAGCACAACAAACTTTGCAGTTGAACTCTTCTTCTTTCTGGTGCTTTGCTGAAAGTTAGAAGTTTGATTGTTTGCCCGAGGCTTCAATACTGTCTCTAAGACAGTTTCACTGTATATGATCGCATTAATTTTGACGCCACGGCCCAAAAATACGAGCGGAGAGCGACCATCGGCGGTTATGGCGGCCCAAATCATCACCATCGGTGCTGCCTGCTTTCTGGTGGTCGTCCGAAGGTGTAAATTTTCGAAGGACCTCTCTGGCAAGTTAACTCGGTTATTTTGTTTGTTGACATATTGCTCGATAACAAATGGCGACTAATCGGAAAAAAATCAAATTCGGCAACACACCACTTTCGGCAACTCACCACTTTCGTGCAAGCGTAGCACTCCTTCGCCTTTTCGACTCTAACTTTTTTCTGTTGCGGTGTAAGATCGTGTGTTGTTTGGAACTTCAATGGCTTAAGCCCAAGCTCATTTTTTAGTATGTGCTGCATGTGTTCCAACGATATGTTGAGCTCACGAGCCATTTTTCTTCCACTTCGACGCGGATTTCACTCAATTCGAGCCTTCACTTTCCGAACCATTTCTGCCGATGCTGCTGTTTTCTTATGGCCACCTCCATGGCGTTTTGCAAAGCTGCCAGTATCACGGTAACGAGCTATGGTTTGAGACACAAAATGATTTATTCACGTTAAGGTGCTGGAGGGCTCTGACGATAGCTACTTGTGGTTTTCCAGCCATATATAAAGCAATTACACTATCACGTTTGAATTCCATCGCGGATAAAAATTTTTCATCACAACTGAGACCCAAATCGCTGTAAGGGCTTCTAAATAATAAAATTATCTGTCATGTGTCAAAATTTGAGCTCACAGTAAAGAACGATTTGGAAATTATAGCAATCTGAAGTTGGTTGCAGTTCGAGTCAGTCAGGGTGTATATACACCCTTGTAAGACCTTGATCATCCTTGTTCCAGCTAATGATGCCTGCATGGGCTCTTTCGAAAATGGATGAAGATATCTTCAGACGCTTCGAGAGATAAATCCTTCGATAAATTTTCGATCCCATTTGCGTTGAAGGGCTTTGGAGGAGAAGATATAACGACTAGCTAAATGAGCTTTACGAGCTGTACAGCGTGTCAGTCATGTAGAGTGAATGCTTCACCCCGTAGAGACTTCGAATCTAACAGGAAGGCCTCACCTAGGTGCAGCACAGCAGAAGTATTTTTGGACCTTAGTCGATTTGGAGTGCGAAGCTAGAGACAGTTAGCTGAACACCAGGCTAATTGGAGAGGCTTGTCCTCAATTAGCCAAGCTCCCAAGTTCATCCCGAATCGGCTATTTGGAATCGAATTAAGTAACTTCGCAAAGTGCACAGAGATGAAAATATCGGCGCCAGTATTGTGGAGTCCCTAATTTATCGATTCGTCGTCGTGCGCAACAACTTGGCCTATCGACTTTGTGGAAGTTTTGCGCAAAGATCTTTGTTTACATGCTTGCAAAATGCAATTGCTTTAAGAACTGAAGCCAGGCGACTATCGTAAATTCGCTGATTAGGCGCTTTAACTTTTGGAAACTGATCCAGTTTTCTTACCGTCAGGTTTTGTTCACTCTTAAGGCCACTTCTTTTTCAGTGGATTTTCGAATTTGGATAGAAGTAAATCTAAATCAGCGATGGGTCCCAAAATTGTATAGTTTGGTGTGGTTTATTGGCTAACGACGTCATCGGGCCGTACCTCTTCCAAAATTAAATATCACCGTCGATTTCGCCCGGTATAGAACCATGATCAATGGTTTTTTGTTCACAAGTGTGGTTGGATATGGTGTGCAGGTTATTTCGTTACAACAATATAGTCACACATACTACAATTTCAACGAAACTATCAAGTTATTATGGGAGGTGTTCGATGACAACATTATTTTCAGAAATTGACCTGTGGCGATTTAACGCCAATGGGCTTCTTTCTGTAGAAGAATATGCCATTTAATAACAAATTCAGAATGTTTCTGTGACTATGTGCCTAAGCAGAATCGTAAGAACTGACTACTCCGCCTGATTAAATTCAACAGGTAAAGGAAAAACAATAAAATACCATGTAGTGTACAGTGCTGCTTAATAGTTTTGTCCGTACCGAAAATTTTATCATAATATCCGGACTATACATAAGAATTGTCCTCACTAAAATTTTCGGATATTTCAACGGATGACATTATAACTTTCATCTCCACTGTAGACGTGGCATGTGTGTTCGCATAAAAATTAATGTAAACTTTATTGCTGAACTTTATTGAAAGCGATTTTAATGCGTGTCAGATACCTGCCGAGCTAGTAAAGTGTTTTCGCATCCGAAAAACATAAAAAAAAAAAAAAAATGGAAAAACAGACACACCATTCTGGCGCACCCTAAAGCAGGGAGTGCTTTCGATGAATCTGAAATTTAGTATCTGTGTCTGTCTGTATCCGGATGCCAAGGAAACCGCTTTTCACGCCTATTCCCATTGTAAGACTTCTTACTGTTTCCTTTGCTTTTGGTATCTATTGTTTTTTTTTTTTTTTTTTTTTTTACACCCCTACACACACATGTCCCTTTGTATGTATCTTTATGATTTCCCTTATTTGTTCTTCTTACGTGCTGTGGATATTTAACGATCACAAGATGCAAGTTGCCTAGGCTTCACCAAAAACACAAAAAAAAAAAAAAGGATTCCACATACATTTCCACTTCATTTCGGTGCGATGCGAATTTTCATTTTTATTGTTCGATTTAATGGCATGTGGTATAACGGTGTACGGATACATAAATAGGCAACTTGATGTTACGACAGTTGTTAGGACAATTTTTTCGCTCATCTACCTTGTTGTAATGCTCGTCCTTGGGTTTGCCCCGAATTGAAGATAATAAATGTGAAATTGGAAAATCTCTCCAAAAATTAAGCACCTCTACGGATAGGGCTTAGTGGATACGTATCTCTAAAATGTAACCAATGCCAATTCGTGAAATGATTATCAACAGTTGCGAATAAGGTGGGATCTTCGAAGTTGAGATACGAGAACTGGAGGTCTGAGGAAAAAGCTCAAGCGCATTCCAGACGCGTAAGCAGATAAGAAAATTTTATAGAGTATCGTCAGGTGATGGCGTTTTGGCTTTGATTACTTTGGTGAAAAGTTTTTATTGCGTAATTTTGTGAATGTAACTGTTGGAGGACATTCTACGAGAGCACAAATTGAATTTCCACTTAATTTCGTATGAAATTGATCGTATAAGGTATAATCGTACATTAAATGTCTGCCTCTTAGTGAAGGTGGGGGAGTGAATGATGTTGCAAAGTTCCCCATTTAACAAGTAATTGGAATGTGTTTATGTCGCATGAACGAAAGTTTTTCTATTTAATTAAACGGAAACATGGAACGTTGTTCTAAAAACAAATCTTTTTTATCTGCAATTCAAAAATATATGAGAAAATGTTGCCTTATCCACACTTAAACTTCTGAGTATCTTTTATTACCCATTTTCTTGTAAATACGATTATATGAATATCAGGGCATTGTTATCAAAACAGAGTATTGTAAAAGGTGATTCATTGTAAGGTTTGATTTTCAATAGACTTTTCTTGACAGATCACGCATGACTCCTTTCAAACTGCTTTGTTATATTTATTCAGTATTGTTTGGCAAATTATCATGACAAGACATGCTTCACAACAGTGTCACCAAATTGTTTAGATGTATTAAGAAAATCAGCGTTCTTTGAGAAATGTTTTTCGTGCGATTCCAGAAAATTACGGTGCGCACAATCAACTTATTGAGACTACTATTGCCAATACCATTCTCAAATTCGAGTCCCAGCTTACATTTGTGGCCACATTTAGCACGTAGTGAAAAGACTATTGCAGCTGTAGCTAAAAGTGTAGCGAAGACCGTGACGAATCGATTCGTCGTTGTTTTCAGCAGCTTGGTTTGGCGTATTCGACAAGTTGGCATATTTTACGTGAGGATCTCGGCCTAAAAGCTTACAAAATTCAACTTGTGCAAGAATTTAAGCCAGGCGGCTTGAATTTGCGTCGTATTTTCAGTGAATGGGCTCTGGAAAAACTTATCGTGAGGTTTGATTTTCAATAGATTTTTTGACAGATCACGCCTGACTCCTTTCAAACTGCTTTGTCATTTTTGTTCAGTACTATTTGGCAAGTCATCATGAAAAGACTCATACTACAACAACGTCTCAAAATTGTTCAGCTGTATTACGAAAATCAGCGTTCTTTGAGAAATGTTTTTCGTGCGATTCGAAGAAATTAAGGTGTACACAATCGAACTACTGAAACCACTATTGCCAATACCTCAAATTCATTCCCAGCTACGTTTGTGGATGATACTCGACCGATTAGGCCATATTCAGCACGGAGTGAAGAGACTATTGCAGATGTAGCTGAGAGTGTAGCGAATTCCGTGACGAATCTATTCGTCGTCATTTTCAGCAGCTTGACTTGGCGTATTCGATAACTTGGCATATTTTACGTGAAAATCTCGGCCTAAAAGCGTACAAAATTCAACTTGTGCAAGAATTGAAGACATGCGACTTGAATTTGCGTCATATTTTCAGTGAATGGGCTCTGGAAAAAAAACTCAATGAAAATCCGGTGTTTTATCGTGAAATTTTATTCAGTGATGAAGCCCATTTCTAGCTCAATGGATACATTAATGAACAGAATTGCCATGATTGGGCTAATGAGAAACACGAAGAGTACTAAGAGCTACACCATTACATCCATTAAAAACAACGGTATTGTGTAGTTTATCGGCTGGTGGAATCATTGGTGCATATTTCTTCAAAAATGAGGCAAATCAGAATGTTACCGTCAATAGTAACCGTTACCGTGCTATGTTAACGGACTATGTGCTTCTTGAAATTCAAGCATGATCTCGGTGAGCGCTGGTTTCAACAAGACGGCGCTACGAGTCATACAGTTTAGTTTTAAATGCATTTTATTATCTTAATCATTAACATTTACATACTAACAGAAAATGCTTAAATGCTAGCTTAAAATTACTTAACAATCTTATACTAACTTACTGGCCCCACACAGGCACTCTAAGCTACTCTAAATTCTTAAATCTATGTCTTTCGACTTTATTTACATTATACTAGGAATATTTATTTTCTATACTTAAGGCTAAGAAAAAATTTTTTGGCAAAAACTTAGCATATGGACTTAATTTTTTATAAAAACTTAATATCTTACTTAAAATAAACCTTAATCTACCTTACCTACTTACACAATACACACACATAGACATTATATACAATTATATACATATATTAGTATGTACAAGGTATATACTAATATATGTATATATTTCTTAAATGCTAACCTAAACCTATGCAAGCTGGCCATCGCTATTCACAGAGCAAATAGATTGGTCAGCTCTGCCTCATTAGTGAGGCTGGTACGTAGTTGACAGAAACGACGACGAAACATCTTCTCCATCATTTAACCACCAGAAATGCTGGTGCTGCCAAACGACATCCCTCTTAACGCGATTCCCAACCGCCGTACTGAACCTTTGACGATCCACACTGAGGTGTGCGATGTCTCTGTTGTAGTTGAGTCGCCTGTCACCAGCTTTCTGAGCGACATGGAAGATTAACGGGACCGCTGATCTACCCTGGATCAACTTATCCTCTAAACATTCTAATAACTCCATTTTTTGATTTGTTTCTACATCATATACGTTGGTATCGACGACTTATGAAATAAGCTCCTATTTCATTGATTTGTTTAAAAGAACTTGGCACAAAATAACCGAGATCAGATATTAGCAAATCATTGCTTGATATATTACTTAAATTGCAATGTGCCTTCGAGTCAGCTTAATTACGAAGTTGTCCACTCGTATTAGGTTCGCTCTGTTGTAAAGGACCTCATTACGATAAAATTTTTTGAACTCCGACTCTGGTGTTCTGTACAAGCGAAGGCAAGTCCTCTCAAACACCCGAATCTTTTTCATTAAGCTTGCTCGCACATTGAACCACACGGGACACCCAAATACCAACATGGGCCTGATAAGGGCCTTTACCCTCGCATCGAGTTGGCTGCTATAAAACAGTCTCTTTGTCCACCGCTTCTAGAGGAAGATGTCGAAGCACGATTTTCGGAATACCATCGGTCCCCACTGATTTCTTAACCCTGATTGTGTCGAAGATCTCATGGAGCTCTTCCTTCGAAATGAACGGGGGTAGGTCACCCTCTCTGGTAATGACATTATTTGCCATATTTTCGTCGCTGAACCGGGTGAAACCAGAGCCCTCGGATCACCAGTTCTCTACTTCACTTTGAATGTAGAAGTCGTGCTCCAAGACGCGATTGTCCAGGTCATAATTAGGGCCAATAGTATCAGTGGCCTTGTATATTTCCTGGAAAGTCGCCCCTATAGCCTCAACCTTCTCCTGTGGATCCTCGATCACAAGGAAGTCGTCATCATCAGCGGCCTCATTTGGGTCAATACCTGCTATTGTCAGTAACCGTTCGTTGTCTGTTGTCCGGGCTATTTTAAGGCACTGAAGGTCGTTTTGATTTTTTCTCCGAAATAGTTTATTTATTTGCGGGAACATATTCGGGTTGCTGGTGTTTACAGCTCGAACCCTGTTGTTCCAATACAAACTTACAGAAATTCTGTAATTCTCTTTTATTAACGTTTGAATATTTTTAATCGACGCCTTCAGTGTCCTAATCTCCGGGTTTTGTCTGTCAGTTAACTGTCTGTACAAGTTTTTGAGTCTTGACAGAAGTCTACTTTTCTGTCGGTGCAGTGCGTCAATAGTAGGATTGCGAAACAGGTCTTCGTTAGTCGTACGTCGACACCGCGGTATTGTAGCGTCCATAGTTTGTTTAATTATCTCATCCATTTGTTTTAGGTTATCGTCGATCTCCTCGTTTGATAAATTCCTATTGGACGGTGGTTGGAGCGTATTCGAAAAGAGCGCACTTGTCATGGTTGCGAAGAAGCGTGTCCATCGAGTCTTACTGTAGTTGTAAGAATATCTTTGGACAAACTCCTCCAATTCCGAAATTTCGTTGGGAACTGTAATTTCGGTGCTAAAACCGCTATGGTCACTGTCATACACGAATGTGCGCAGACAGTTTAGCGTTTGTAAATTCGTACTTGTCAGTCGTATACGTTCGTCGTACAGCTGTAGATCCAAATAAGACCCGCCTCTGGGAAACGACGGGTTATCCGTCGCTTTAAGACCGAGTCTGTACATGACATCGTGCTGACCCCACCAATCGAGTAGTAGGTTCCCTCTAGTATTTGGCAAATTATTTCCCCAATCTCTGTGTCTAGCGTTGAAGTCCTCGCCGATTACAAAATAATTCTCCCCCGATTCCAGCCTTAGAAGTCGAAAAAGCGTGTCGAGCTCTGTAATGAATAAAGTGGAATGTGGAGCCTCAGGTGCATAAACAGAGGCCAAGTACAGCCGCTTTCCACTGCGAAGCGGGATATAAATGACGACTGCCTCCAACACCCAGAACCTACGCAACACTCCCTTGTATACTCTGCGAAATTTTATACCTTGTTTAATGAAGATCGCGACACCGCCTCCACGTTTGGATCGGGGCCGGTTTCTTCTTGTAACAATATAATTATTGTACTCCAGTTTGTGCTTATCGGTTAGCTTGGTTTCGCTAGCGAAAAGCACATCAGGAGTTTGGTCTTGTAGCAATTTAAACATCGCGGCTCTTCGTTCGATCCTAATCAGTAAATTAACATTCACCGCAAGGACCTTTAAAGTTTGCTCCTCCATGTGCGTACCCCTTACGACATGTGTTGCGTTAGGCCCGGCAGCAGCGCGTAGATCTGGTCCACCCGCTTGGCCTGTTCTTGCACCTGCTTTTGCAGCTGAGCCATCTGCCCTTGGATTGCGAGCAAGATGGCCAGCATTTTAGGTGCAGCTTCCGTCGCTTGCTGTACCGTAGTCCCCCTACCTGCCGCCATTTGGGCGTAGGAAATTTGGGACGTGACGGCTGGTGTTTGAAATTTTACAGGTGAACGTTTGACCTCCACCTTCTGCTGCTGAGCCAGTTTTGATTTTTTTATGTCAGCGAACTTAGGACAACCCCGATAGTTTGCGGTGTGTCCCACGTTCCCACATAACACGCACGAGAGCTGCGTCCTATCGGACGCTCCGTCCCTGCCCAGAGCACACTCCTCTGAACTATGGTTCTTTGCGCACTTAACGCATCGAGGCTGCATTTGGCAGTTCGACGCGGCATGCCCGAACCTCTGGCAGCGAACGCATTGTATAACACCTTCGCTCCTTTTTAATTTTTCCTTTTTAATTTTAATTGGCTGTGTCCAGTGATGACATCTATGATGGCGCTGAGATGTTTCCTATCTAGAAAAATCAAACTTTCAGATCCAGCTCTGGCCAGATCTGTTTTGGTCTTTAGACATATTGGTCCACTGGTCCACCCAAGGTCTGTTCCTTAATTAGCATCCAGCTTTAGTAATGATTTGCATATAGCGATTGGTATACCTATACCACCCTTTTTCAGTAGAATAGGTAGAGTGGTTCTAATTTTGGCGAGTTTTTTGAACTTATAATTCGCTGGAAGGTCCCTGTGGCCCGGCACCCAACAAAAGTGAAGGTTAAACTGCTCTGCTATCTCCGTATGAGATGATCGGCATCTAAGGGCGGTTTTAGAATTTAATGAGACTGAGTACAAGGACTTAATTGCGCCCTGACTATGACTAGATGCGGAAATCCTTTGCAGATATCACGTTTTTCTTCAGCTAAGACAGAGCTTCCATAATAATCAAAATTTCCGCCTGGAACACGCTACATTGATTTGGAAGAGGGAAGGAGAGACTTAGATTTAAATTATTTGAGAAAACACCTCCACCAACCTCGCTATCGGTTTTAGATCCATCTTTGTAGAAGTGGATTGACTTGTCCTCTATGAAAGCATTTTCTAAACGGGAAGTTTGCATGAAAGTCCTTGTCGAACCGAAGCTTAGATATGGTGTTATCGATGTTCTCTGTTATGTTTCTGATATGTCTAGAATATTGTGTAGTCGCGTTAAGGAGAACAGCTGCAGTCGCAACTACTTTCCTGCTGCAGATATTGAGGGGTGTCAAGTAAAACAGCATGTCTTAATCTGCGGAGCTGCTCTACTTTCTATTTGTAGAGCTCCACTTATGCATAGACATGCTGTTCCTTGGACTCTGCTTATTTTTTTGCAGTTGACTGCAATGTCTGAGGCTATCAACCAGACAACAATACAGTAAGTGGCTATCGGTCTTCTGACCGAGATGTATAAGGCCCTATTTGTTCCCAATGGCTTATTTGCAAGAGAATAAAGCTGCTGTAGTTTTCTTTACTCTTTCTTGAATATTAGGTTTCCAATTTAGTTTCCTGTCAAAAATGAGACCCAGATATTTTGGTGTACCCGAAAACACTAAACTGGTACCATTTATCGAGGGAGAATCTATGATTGGAATCTTATATTTCCTAGAAAAAAGACAAGAATCGTTTTGTAGGGGTTAACTTCCAATCCACAGCGTTCGGCCCAACGGGTTTATCTGTTAAGATTTAGCTGAAGGAGTTTTTTAATAGTATTAAGAGGCGGCTATAGCAACGTCATCTGCATAGGCAATCACTCTGCTACCACCGGCTTCCAGGTATATCAGCAGTTTATTAACCACTAAGTTCCAGAAAAAAGGAGAAGTCCCACACAGTTTGGAGCTGATTATCCTGCTATTTAGGATAAGACTGATCAACTCCCCAAGTGAGTCGTCTACCTATAGATGTGACAGTGCAGTCGTGATTGCGGATGTGTTGACGTTGTTAGATGTGTCCAGAAAAGGAACCATTGATCGTTCGGCAGGCTTACCGTCCAGATCAGCAGAATTGTAGTCCAGTTTGGGTTACTACCTGCCGCGAATAGGGAGCAAATTGGAAAGTGAATGTCCAGTAACAGGTTGGATGATTTAATACTTAAGGTTGTTCAAGAGGCATCACAGAATTTGTTTCTGTCGCTTTGCCTTCTTTAGATAATTTTTATATATTTTGAGGGATTCTTTGCGGTTCCAGCTCTGATGTCCACCAGTGCGGTCATTTCTTACCTTAAGGTTGAATAAGTGGGCGGTAAGCAGCCATTGCCTGATTGAGAGCCAGGGTGAACTCCTTGTCAAGCTCATTGATGACTTAAGAGTTCAAAGGATGGTGTTTCTGACAGTATTCCTTTGTATTTTGGCCAATCAGTTTTCCGATAGTTCCAAAATGCTGGTTGCCTGGGTGGAACATCACTCAGGCTGAATTGGATGTACCTGTAATCTGAAAACGAGTGTTAAGTCGATACCATCTAGTTCGTTAGCATTTGATTTGTGTTGTCGGAGACAAGAGTGATATCTAGCACTTCCTGCCGGTTTCTTGTTATAGAAGTGGGCTCATTGCTAGTACTTAAGATAATATATTATCAAAAAGTTACTCACCACTATCGTGGATGTTGGTACTGCCCCATACCGTGCGATGAGCGTTAGCGTCGCACCCGATGCTGAGGCCAGTTTTTAGCCTTCCAGCTTCTAGTACCACTCGTTCTAGGTTATCACCAAGGACAGGGCCCACATGATCGTAGCCAAGATTTGCCGATGTCAGCGAGAAGGGGCCTTTGGAAGTCTTCAGCGTGGCAACGGTTAAGTCGGGGTCGCTGAGGTTAGGAAGTAAAAATGCATTAAGGCTACGTTTCACAAGTATACAAATCCATGCACTGGCTCCAGTTTGACAACGACCTCTGGAAAAACATCGAAATGTAATACACCTGAGTTTTAAACTATTACACCACCCGCCCGCGCCCTGGAAAAAAGCCGGTAAAAGGGTATTCATATCCCCTTGGTGCGCGAGCGGGATTATAAAAAAAAAGTTCTAATCTTGCCTTCATCTCTTGTATAAAGTGGAGCGTATAAATATATCCCAAGTCCACGAACTACGCCTTCTATGATTCGTGGTTACTAACCAAAGACTTTTTTGATTGGTGAAGATTAATCTGGAGAAACCCCTTCACTGCAGTGCTGTTTGAGTCCTCCAATTCTGAACTTGTGCCCAAGAGCTTATCGCCTTCCTCTGATTGAGTAGGATCTCTTTTTACCTCGTCATCAGTTGCCATTTTCTACAGAGTGTCAGAAGAGGAAACCGACGACGCTTGGTAGTCCCATAGGATGAATTGGAGTCGTAGCTGTCCATTTATGGAAAGGATATCGACGCTCCCATAACTAAGGCTGTATTTAAAATTTCGGTTAAAGGAGGAGGAGGTTGCTTATCAGCATCCAGCTCATCCTTTTTATAGAGCCATAGGTGTATTGTTTCGAAACCGAGCCTAATGATTCCCTTAGTCTCCGCTAGAGTTTTAAGGAATTCCTTACTGATCATTATCAACAAACATCTATCAGGGCCCCTTAGCTCCTTCAGTTTCGCGACTTTCCAATCATAAGTCGGAAGGGTCGGGTTACTGAGCCTAATGATCTCCAGAATGTTTTTTGGGGAGGAGGGTTTGGCTGAAATCCAGGTGTGAGTTCTAGGTCTGCTAGAGATATCCGCCTTGGGCGCAACTTCGAATTTTTCACCAGACAAAATCTCTCTTGAACCACCTTTCTTGAAAAGATCGAGAGATCTTTGGTCGCTACATGCAATGAGCTTGACTAGGAGTTGGTGCCAGCCAACATCGCTTGTGATGGGAGGTGGTCCGGGGTTTTCCCGCATAATGGCCAAGAAATTGCCCGAAAGCTTCAATTTGACCAACTGCCACCGTTCAGGTGTAATCGATCCATCGGTGTCGTTTCTATCAATTACCGCGATCGTTATAGTGTCTTTTAAGACTTCGCGAAAAGACCTCAAAAATGTACTGCTAGATGACCCAGTCTTGGTGTTAATGTTTTTGGGCCTTTAAGGAACTGGCACGGTTTCCTCCAATAATCTATGGTGCCTAAGGGATTTCTTTCGCGTTTTGAGAGCAGTGGGAGCAGGATGTTGTTGGTCCACTCAATCTGGCTCTTAATGTCTGCACTACTTTCCACCTCCGGAATAGATCCGAAAATTTTAATGATGCGTGATGCATTTTAACGTCTCAAGTAGATCGCCTTAGATGGAGCTTGCCGATGTAGCTGAGCTCCTCATTCCTCCTTAGAGTGAGGAGTTTTAGTAGCAGCGGCAAGTCCATGGCCTGACTTTCACGTCAGTTGAAATTTACCTTTTATTTATTAGTGTTGCGCTGATTTGAAAGTATGCCGACTTTGCCTATATTGTATCTAACGTTTCCTGATCGCATCTACTGTCGTCTGAAATTATTATATGAAATTATACGACGATACTGTTTCGATATTCTTTCCATTGCTGACGATACTTAATTCCGTATTGGGAAAAGCATTACTTTGCTTTTGTATGCATTAAGTATCATCCCTTTCGTTTTGTTGAAGTCTATCCCAAGTTTTTGCAACGATGATTATATCATCTGCGTAGAGTAAGGATTGCAGG
Organism: Volucella inanis; assembly: GCA_907269105.1. Taxonomy (NCBI): domain Eukaryota; kingdom Metazoa; phylum Arthropoda; class Insecta; order Diptera; family Syrphidae; genus Volucella; species Volucella inanis. The sequence goes on from OU026153.1 coordinate 43,715,200, forward strand.
TAAATGGGATTTAGTCTTCTCAAAAGTTAATGAATAGCAGGTGGCTTAGACTATCTATTTGTCTAAGTCCTTTGTCCAATTTAAAGGGAGTAGATTTGATACTATCTAACCTGAAAGTGCTTACTGGGCCTTCATAAGTTCCTTTAGTGAGGTTAATTAATGTTTCTGGCATATTTTTTGCTTTAAGTGTCTCTCAAATGTGTTGCCTTGGTACCAGGTCGAAGGCGGCTTTTAGGTCCAGGAAAGCTAGGAATAAATCTTTGTTTTTTCCTATTGATTTTTTTATGAGGACTCTTAAGGTGGATATGTGGTTCTGGGCTTGCCGTCCTAGTTTAAATATGCTTGCTCCACTTATAGACAGTGTTCTATGGATTTCTTTAGCTACTTCCCCTTTTGTGAATTAGGATGTGAATGCCTTAATTCCACTCTTTTGGGATCTTGGATTCTTCCCACGTTTGTTTGAATAGCTTCGTCAGCATTCTGTTAAGCTCGTTCCATCCGTATTTTATTAGTTCCGGTGCAAGTTGGTTAGGGTCCGGCTGCTTTTTTTGATTTTGTAGACATGATAGCTTCTTCTGCGGTAATCGGTATTTCGGTTTGTATGTTCCGAACCTCCGAAGATGGCCCCGTAGGAAATTCTTTCTTCCACTGGCGTACTGGGTGGAATACGTGACCTTAAATGATACCGATGATTTAGATTTATATCCTGGTGTATTGGGAGGTTTTGGCTATTCTGATTCTTCATGAATTTCATTTGGTTGGCGTGCTCCTGATCGTGTCGGTAATAAGGCGCATTGTAATATTCAGCTGGCTACCTATAAGTTTGCTATGTTGCTATGTGTACTATGGGACGCAATTAAACGGATACACCAGGCTGAGGTGCATAGAGTGAAAGAAGCTTGATGCGAGTTTGTGGAGCAAATTGTTTGTCGTTTTTATTTTGGCAGAAATCTTGATACAATTATGTTTGAAATTCAAGATCCGGTCCATAGTTATCCCAAAGTAAGTCGCTGAATTTGACTGAAACACGCTGACTCAGTTTTGATTAGACAAGGCGTTAGTCTCCACTTCATAAAGTACCTTCCCAGCTCTTTGAGATCATTTGTAAGTTCGTCTTAAGTCAGCTTCAAGTGAACAGCTCTGAATGGCTACAGCAAAGAATTTTATGGACTGTACTTCCCGTATGTCGTGAATGTAGAGGTTGAACAAGAGTGGCACAAGAACTGACTCTTGTGGTAAACCACAGTTCAGTTGTCTAGAATTGCTATAACAACAGTATATCATATACTTGAAGGGAGCAGTTGCTTAGTATGTTATTAATTAGATTTGATATCTTGAGGCAAGGTACGAAAGTTTAATAGTTATACCTATATGCAAGTCTGTACTTGTGAAATCTACGAATACAACCCTTAAGCTCATTTTCGAAGCCATTTTCAACATGTGTGGTTAGAGCGAATACCTTATTTAAGCAGCTCCGACCTGATCTAAAGCCGGACTGCTCAATAGGAACCATATATTTCATTTATTGCCCCGACAACCCTATTGTAGATAAGATGCTCAAGGATCTTATAGCAAATGTTTAGCAATTGGTTTGTAGTTATCGATCTTATCGTATAGTTTTCCTGGTCGAAGGGTAACAATGATTTTAGATTTCTATATTCTTTAGGTAAGATTCCTGACACACAACCAGACTTTGGCTTTATTGCTGCTATTTTTTATGAATTCGGGGTAAATACCGTCAGCTTCTGCAGCTTTCCCAGATTTGCTACTAGCGATGGCAATCTGTTGCTCCGGTATTTAGAATTCACGGGAAAAAACAGAAGAAGCTGGAAGCGTCACTTTAGGATCATACAGTGATTTCGTAACGTCTTGGGTGTGATTTTGGTCGGACTTTTTAATTTATTCTAGGCTTTTGGGACGAGATGGTGCTTACTCCTTCTAGTTTACAGAATAAGCATTACCATTTCGTGAAAATTCTTGGTAAAGTCTGTCACTTTCTACGCTCCATTCGGGAATGTGGAACACATTACTTTGCAATACCTACTTATTACAATACCGACGAAACTCTCGTATTTTTTGGGCGTCGGGGGAATCTAGCGAATATAAGAGTCGAGATCTAAGGTGGCGAAGTTTTGCCAGGATGTTTTATTGAAGTTCTATCGACGTCGAAGGGTGGAGTTCAGGAGCGGAATCTAGGATCTAGGATTACTGGTCAATGTTAGCTGTGGGGTAAGTCGGGTAGAACTTGTCTGTATGAAGTCTTTCGCCTTGGACCGAAGTAGGAAAGCTCATATCGAGATTAAAACTTCTACACCATCTTCTGGAGTAAAAGGTGTCTCTCTCCTGTCAAAAAAAAAGTGTTAAGCGCCTTTAAAACTGTGGGCGGAGGCAATTAAAACCGCGTATTTCGTCATAAATAGAACGTGCGTAGATACCAACCAAAAAGCACCTTTGGAGCACAAGTGAAGATGTTACGGTGAATTCCGTCACATGGAGAATCTTCGGAGCGGACTGCAACATTCATGTTCTAGACCAGAAATGTATGTAGTAAAAAGTCGTAGAAAGGGAAGTTTGTTGGGTATTTGGATGGCGTTAAAGGCTACAGAGTATGGATCGAAAGGATGTACAAGGTCAAAATTAGTCGAGCGATTGCCTTCAACGAGTTGCCTTCAGACCAGTGTACCAATGTGAATAACTAAAAAACTAGTGAAGTGGTCTTTCACCCAGATGATTATGCGATTAACGACCAACATGTTTCGGTTGAATATACTAAAGAGTTAAACGAAGTCCATCGAGGACGAAAAACACTATTGATTCACTGACCGGCCGCTTGTAACTTGCCAGCAATGGTTCAGAGGAGAGTTTTTTAAGGAGTCGAACCTACGTTGGGTCTACCTGCGTCCTCAGTTAAGGCTTCTATTGACAGTTACGGCTCATATGAGCACAACTGCAGATGGCACAGCTCTCCGCGGTGCAGGAAAATCAAACGAATGTTTCCCGACGTCTCTAGGAGGTCAGCGGCCTTTCTGATGTCCCTCAACAAGAATGTCTTCAGGTTGCTTACTGGCGTCGTGACAGGGCATTACACTTAGGCATAGGTGACACAACATCCTGCGATGCTTAGTGTAAAGTGATGATGATACCGTGAATCATTATCTCTGTGAATCTCCGGCTTTTGCCCGCATCAGGCTGAGGGTGCTCGGCACTAACGTAGTGGATGCTGGTATATAGGCAACTTATCACTGAAACGCTTACTCATCTTGCTTCGTAAGGCTGAAAACTTCATTCAAAGGAACCTTACAAAGAGTACGATGGATCAGTTCTTAGTCTGAATGCTCTGTTTCCCCAGAGAAACAAAGCGACTGAAGCATGAAAGCTAAGACAGGTGTAACCAACCTTTGTATATGACAGTCTAGAATTACCCCCAGAAATTTGACCTCGTCTTAGTACTCAACCGTATTATCGTTAAGTGAAACTGTACCTAAGTTTATGTTTCTTCTTTTAGTGAAAGAAACTATGACAGTCTGACTTGGGTTTATGAAAAGATTCTCTCTGGTGAACCAGCCTAGGACTGTCTTAAGGGCGTTTTGCATACGTGCAGTGACCTCGTTAGCCTTTCTGCCCCTAATAATGACGACAAAGTCATCGGCATAACTAATTGTGATGAAGCCTAAGTTGCTTCGTTTGTTAAGCAGATCATCAATGACCAACGACCACAGGAGGGGCGATAATACGCCTCCGTGCGGGCAGGCCGTAACGGCTGATACTGACACCGAAGTCGACCCTGATGAAGTAGTAATCATTCAGCTTTCAAGCATCGCTTTGACCCAGTTAATGGTAGGTTTATTGATGTTTCTATGGAGCAAAGCATTTCATATAAAGTCATACCTATTATAGTCGGTTTGCCTTTCTGAGGGTCATACTGACACGAGTGCAGAGGCAAGCTATTTTCTAAGCTTTTTCTGATATGGGCGTCAATAATTCTTATCAATTTTTGTTTTTTTCATATAAAACGATGTCAATCTTATATGACGGTATGATTTAGGTCGTTCTCTGGGCTTGTTGCCTGGTTTGGGATAAGCACCACGTTGACCTGCCTACAATTCCGTGGTATGTAGATCAAGTTGAAGCTGAATCTAAATGAGTCTACTAGGGTAGGTACTAGCAAGTCCAGACCTTTATGTAGCAGAGTTACATGTCTATGCCTGGCGCCTTATATAGTTAAAATGAGTTGATAGCCCACTTTACCTTTCCGGAAAAAATATTGATTCAGCTGAAGTTTGTTGGAAGTGAAATCTCCGTTGACTGCCCATAAGACAAAATATACTGGGAAGTGAACCTGAAGCAAAGTTTTCAGGGTTTCGTCACGGTTACGTGTGATTATGTCATTTTGCGAATAAGCAGCAATATTTTCCTCTGTACGCACGGGAAGGTAGCTTGATGTCCAATAGTGTGAAATTCGGTCACTAAGGCTTGAATGGCTTGCGTCAGTAGGCCGACTATAACGATCTTAAAATGGTCTAAGTACGCGAAAAACATTTTTCACAGAGGAAGAGGACTACATATAATGCAAACGTCTAACACCTTGAACCTACACATGCGTCCACTATATACGATTTAATTGCACAATGCTTCACGTATTAAGATACCAAGCCCACCCCTTCGAGTTAAATTAGGCCGATGTCTTTTATACTGAAAGCACATCTGAGCTTTCGTTTAACAATAAGTTACAAAGGCAGATTATTCTTTCGATCCTGATCAGTGAGTTAAAGTTCAACGCAAGGATCTTTCGCTTTACCTCATTTAAAGTAGCAGAAATTATATGGGAGCGACAGACGTCGACAAACTTGTTCGACACGTTGACGTCGACAAAAATGATCGATATTTTCATGTAGATACAGAAGAATCTCTTTCAAATCCAGAATAGCTTCCGGTACTTTTTCAGCTACCTTTGTCCAAATGGTATCCGGATCTGGATCAGAATACGTCATCGTCACTTAGGTAGATTTAACCTTGACCCAGAGGATATATGTATCTGCTAGCTTACTCAAATTTTGCATGAATCTATGTATCACTAACTCGGGTATCATAAGTGAGCTCTAATTGGAGGAAATTACAATAATACTTGGAATCTTTTCAAATTATTGGATTTGCTGCTGTGTGAACCAATTTTTCGCCATCAGATTTGGTTGGATTAAATCAGCGAATTCGAAGGACTGTGAATAATGTTGAATGTTCCTTCCATTTTGTTAAATCAGCGACCTAATTCACAAAATCCACCTCAGTATTGAATCCCTGCCACTAGTCACTATATTCACTTATGCCTCCTACGCCGATGTATGGTACCTAAATTTCCGCACATTTGTCCATGGGCCGATATTGTTCTCACACTTCTTCCACAGACTGAGCGTAGTTGCACTATCTAATAATCGTTCAAAATATTTCGCAAAATCATAAGCACAACGTCCGCGTTCTAAATCTACATTCGTACCACGAGCTGTTTGTGTCACAGAGAATTCAGTACAAAAAATATTCCTCTACCTTCTGCCCTCACTACGATTTCCTCCACCTTTATCCAGTTCAAAAGTTATTTCCTACGTGATTCAAGTAAGCCCGCATCCCTAATACGCGCGCATGTAGCGAGCTTCTTTCCAACCATTTCGTCGAAAATCGTTTTTGAAATTCAAAAGTCACGAACCGGAACCGAGTTCTCAATGAGTCACTGGGGGCCAGAAACATAAACAACCATACCAAGCTACAGCTCCTGCTACGTATTCGTACTTCTGCTGGTGCATTTAAGATATGAAAACAGTTCTCTAGTCTCTTTCCGGTTCGTGCTCTTCTCCTGTTAAGGAAACGTTAAGCCCGTCCATTTTAATAGTTCATGTGAGTGTGGTCCCGAAAAACATTGCTGTGCTGCTGCCGCTCATTCTACTTATAGACGACATGTGTTTATCCTTACTCGTATCCCCGTTCATATTTTTGGGTCACAAAGTTTTGACAAAAGAAAGAACAAAAAAAAAAAAAAAAAAAATTATAATCAACGGTACTGTGTGCGCTAATCAGCGCTAATAAGCAAACTTCATGAACACTCTGGATGACTTTGAAGACGAACGAAGAGTTAATCCTAAAACAACAAATACCCTATATCCGTACGTGAGATTTGAGGAGCATATCCGGATACGGATATGGATGCAAATAAATGACGAGGCGCTTCCCTGCGTGTGTTTACACAACAGATACTTCTTTAAGTGCCCATTTGGATGAATCCTTGTACATGATGGGGCAAAGAGTAGAACAGTTCCCGGTTCGGGGGATTTCGAGTTTGGAAAACTTCTGGCAGACCGGTACATTTGACTTTGGTTAATGGCTCTGCTGGGATAATATGATGAGAGGGATGTTAGGCGTTATGGCTTTGGGGATTGTATGGATAGGGGGATGATTTCAAATCAACCATCTGTCGAGTAAATAGGGCTGAGAGTTTGAAATGTCTTTGGCAACATTTGCTAAGACAGTTATAGCCAGCGGAGACGGATGTTTGTCTCTGGTTCTCCTTATTGGATTAACTGGCGGAAGTTTGCTCTGGAAATTGGTGGTTAAGAGCTTAGACAACTTTCAATGGCAGCGTGTAATGGATAGTCTTTAAGATTTGGAAAATCGTTCGAATTGTTGGTAATGTAATGGGAAAATAAAGCAAAAGCAATATCGCCTCACCTGACCGCATGGTTTAATGTAATGCACCATACTAGGACGTGAGGTGCATGTTTATTATGAACTACAATATGATTTGTTTTGAACCATATTTGATAGCCATAAAATTAAAAAAACCGATTGCACTAAGGCTCTAAAAAAAGTGGAAAACAATCTCTGAAAATTCCAATTGTAATATACTCAATCAAAATCGGAGTTCAATTGGCATAGATGTCTCAATGTAATGCAACCAGAAGAACAACCCAGTGACACTGCACAACCAACTGAGGCTCCACCAAAAACCAGAGCTACCATTCGAAAAATATCCCGAAAATGATGGCATCGACGAGAATAATGATGACGAGGCGAAAAGTGAAAATTTCGATGGAACTGGCTGAATTGTAACCGTACAAATGCTGATGGAAGCAAATGTTCTGCAGCCCGGCAAATCCGCAGTGACGATTGAATACTTGGACTTGTTGGTGATCTATTGGTCGATGCATGAGCCATATACTGTAAACGAATAATAAATTCGGAAAAGAAATCGGGCTGCGGTTGAGCCTCGGTAAAGTACAAAGATGGTAATGTTGATAACAAACCAAAATCGCCCCAGCCAGTTATCAAACTCAACACCAGAAGTAATCAGAACGTTATGCATGATGCGAACGCACTGATCGAAGCTGTGCCTTTTTCAGAGGTTAAAAAGTTGCAACCTTTTCTGCTGACAACAATTGTTTGTTTTGTGGATACTTTGCAGATACCTGGGATTTAAACTCACAAAACTTGGCCATCACGAAGGCTTATCACTCCAAAAATACACGCTTTGATAGGCAAAAAGCAGCAGATGCTTTTTTTTTTATAATCTGCTCGCGCTTAAGGGGTTTTTGTGATGATCGTACACAGCACGGACGAAATAAATTTAGGGAGGATCATTGTTCTACAATATAATTGGTGCCCTCGAAAGGTTCTATGTTTCCATGCTTCAAGAATGTTTTCTTTTAAAAATATCATACAAATGAGATGGTACATGTTCCCAATAAGGTAAACTCTAGAGGCTAAGTAGTCCGTCTGTCAGCAGTCTTATAAGACTAGGTAAAGGAGAATTCTCTGTTGCCTTCATCCAGGATGTATGGCTCATTCTGCCTGACAAGGTTATTTTAAGTAGCATCTCCATTCTACAGTCTGCAAATAAATCTTTTCCATATTTTTAGCACCGACTGCTAGTTGTCCATGTTCATTTTCACGGGCTTCCTTTCTGAATTTGTAAATCTGGTATGTTCGTTTTATTTTCTAATTTTTTTCTTTTTCTTTCCAAAAAGAAAGCTTCTCCTTCCTTTCAAGCTCGTAGAGTCTTTCGATTCAGCGCAGATAGATTTGCTTCTTATTTGAGTGCATGCACTTGCCTAAATTCGTTGTCAAACAGAGGTTTCTTTATAGTGGCGCTTTGAAACCAATCACATCAGAAGCTGTGATTGTGCACGAGGGCTAGAGTTATAGTATGAGCGAGGTATGAGGAAACGCGATCGGCAACATTCTAGCGGTCACTTACGACTGCAGCTTTTCATCGTCGGATTTTGGTGGTCTTAATTGGCTCTGTTGTGCATGTGATATTTACATTCGTACTTAGGCTGTTAAGTCTCGAAAAGTTAGGACATCCAGAATGCTGCTGGTGTCTCTGTTGTCGATCGCAATGTGATGATACGCGACCCTAAAGTCGATGAATAGGTGATGTGTTTCGATATGAAGCTATTGGCTTCTTTCATATTTGTTCGAGGGTGGACTTACCTGGCCTAAACTTACGCTGAACTATACTAATCAGGTTGTTGATGATCAGCTAAAGGCGTTCACACAATATTCACACGGCAGATAGAATATTGTAGGATGTGTTAAGAAGACTGATGCCACTGTAGTTGTCGCAGTACAGAGAGTCTCCTTTCTTGAGGACCTGACAATCAATGCTGCGGTTCCATTCATCAGGGGTACTTTCGTCCGACCTTTTTTTACAGATGAGTTGCCTGCCGCTTTAAATAGCTCGACGGTTAAGCCATCTGCTCAGCGACTTTGTTGGACTTACGCTAGGCTGGGTAGACGGAATTGTTAATCTTCATCTGCGATGCTTCGGTTCGGGGTTGTGTTCGATTTATCTTTCGGAATCTCATTTGCGTAGTAGAATATCTCCGCGCGCTTCTCATGCTCCTTCATTCTCCTTCGTCTCTTTTCTTTTGTTCGTAAACCTCTTGAGCAGCTCTTGTCGTTTTATGCAGCGCTGTTTTATATGCCTTTTGCTTGGCTGCAAGTGCTAAGCGACACACGTCGTCAAATAAAAGATTTCGTTGTCCTGGTCGAGTGAATCCCAGCACATCAGAGGCGGTATCGTAGCTCTTTGGTAATGTTGCCACTGGTCTTCGATACTTGATGCTGGCAGAATAGGACCTTTTAAAAGATTATTAGAAAAGAGCTTGAAGATCGCCGTAGCCGTCCGATGTCGAACTTTCACATAGTATTAGCTTACCTTTGCGAGGTTCAAGATATCCGCAACCGTACCTTGGCTACAAGACGGTAATGGTCCGAGTCGATGTTAATCCCTCGGAAGGTTCGGACTTCTTTAATACTGAAGGAATGCCTTGCGTCGATCGAAATATGGTCAACTTGATTTATGGTTGCTTATCAGGCATTCCTACAAATCCTCTTGTAAATAACAAAATATGGAACCGCGTACTAGCTAAGACAATGTTTCGCCCCACCGCAAGGTCGATTATCCTCGTAGGTAGGTTACACCTTCCGAGAGTACTACCAAATAGTCTTCTTAGTTTTGCATTAAAATCACCGAAGACAGTTTCAATGTCATAGGTAGGGCACTTTTTTTATATAATCAGCGCGCGCTCAAGGGGTTTATGTACCCTTAAAATGATCGTACACCGATGTACATTGTTTTGAAATGTTTGTAAATTATAACGACCAGGAAAGACAGAGGTCGGCAGGGCATTCCATAAGCGAGTTGTTCGGCTTAGGAAAGAATCACGATATTTTAGGGTACATCCGAAAATGGGCTTGAGCATTCATAGCGAAACGGGTGTTACGGTTGAAAATTTGAATGGGTGGTATGCTACTGGCGATTTCAATGGAGCACTGATGGTAAAAATAGCGATAGAAAAAAGTGAGACAGGAGACATTACGTCGATTTTCGAGGGTGTCAATTGAATGACTGATATTAGTATCACCAATGAGTTTTATCGCACGGTTTTGTTTTAGTAGCACCTGACCAGTTGTGGGCATTGTACTCCAATTTTGGGCGGATGAATGCGTTATATATTGTGGCCAGATCAGAGGGGGTAAAATATTTCTTACATCGCTTGAGGAAATCTAGACATTTCGTAGCATTTTTATCGACACCGAATATGTGATCATACCGAGAATTTAAAGTTTATCGGTTTCGACGATGCAAGTGCCATTCGTGGATAATGGCTGAGTATTTTAATTTCGCTTTAATGACAACAGAAAGCATTGAGTTTTGCAAGCATTAAATTCCATTCGGTTGATAGTTCCCCAATTGGTTGTGCTGTTAATATCGGAATTTAATGAGCTAAACATACGCTGCCGTTCCCGTTTTACAATCGAAGAGCAGGGGCGTGAGTCCGGGAACGAATATGAAAAGCAGAGAGAACTGTCATCAGCAAAGAAATATAATGGATTAGAAGTAGCAGACAAGAGGCCATTAATGAAAATTAAAAAGAGTGTCGGAAAAAGAACGGAGCCCTGGGGCACACCAGTATTTATTTAGTGAATATCAGACTTGAAACCTTCCAAGAAAACGTTCCGAAAGGTAATTTGTAATCCATTGAAGAAGAGAGTCATCGATCCCAAAAGCAATTTCGACAAAAGAGCCTGATGCCAAACTCTGTCAAATGCCTTAGAAATAACAAATGCAACTATTTTGATTTCGCCAGATTGATGTATGCTTTAGTTCCACTTTTCTGTGAGACATGCCATCAAATCACCAGTGGACCTGTTGCTAGGAAAACCATATTACCGGTCATTGAGAGTTTTCGTGTTTCGATATATTTCATGAGCTGATAGTTTATCAGCGTTTCCATGACTTTGGAAAGAATGGACGTAGGTGCAATGGGTCTGTGGGAGAAGAGAGAAGAAGATTCGCCTTTTTTAGGGACTGGCTGGACAAATGCTGTTTTCCATCTGCTCGGAAAGTGTCCTAAAGAGTAGAATTGCTGAAAAAGCTTAAGCAGTGGTTTTGCTAGATGGAAGAAGGGGCGATATACCATCTGGACCAGTGGATTTATGCATGTTAAGATCTTTGAGTACTCTTGCTACTACACGAGTGCGAAATTGGATTCGTCCCATTGTAGATTCGAAGCGCTCAAGTGTAGGCGGGGCAAAGCACAATCTGGGAGTGTTTAGCTAGCCTCTAAGTGTGCAGCAAGCAGATTGACCTTGTATAAAAAGCTGGAATGTCATTGTAAATGAGCGTTGCGATGGAGGATGAGGCAGAATTTCTAATGTTTTTGACGAATGACCAACAATTTTTACTACCTTTGGGACATTGCAGTATTTTTTGTCTCAGTTTTTGGTCGTATTGGAATTTCACACGCTTGAGAAAGACGTTGCAGTCAATTCTGGCTCGTTTAAACTTTTTTCGGTTTTCCTCTGTCGGGTTGGTCTTGTAGGACCGAAAAAACAATTCTCTAACCCTGACAGCCTCTTTTTAGCTCGAATCTATGAGTTTCAGCGTGATCGTGAGTTTCAAAAATGCATAATGAAAGACCAGCTAGAAAAAGTTTGTAATGAAATTCTTGCTTATATCGATTATTATCAGAGATTCCGCAATGAAATGGGTAAGTTTGGTGACATTTTTAAAGATAACATTACTTACATTGAAAAGCTGAAGAACTCTCTGTATCCAAAATTTCCACTGGATACAATTGAAAAGATTGTCACGAGGAAGAAAATTTGTTCCAACAATGATAGTATCAGTGGAAATTTTAAAAGAAGAAGTTAAAGCTGAGACAACCAAAGACGAAGAGAGAGATATTTTTATTTCTTTCATAGTATTGTATCTATAACAGTATTGTAACAATAATAGTGTAATTGCTCTAGCTTGCACAGAGACACGGTTATATAGAACCTAACTGCTGAAAACACATTTATTTTTAAGTAAGGATATGTAGTGTGATATTTAAAATCATAATTGAATGAAAACTATAGAGAAAACCTTATTTATTGTATAAAAAAATAAACAAAATAAATCAAACAAAGAGAAAAAAACTTTATTATTGGGTTGAAGAACAATCGAAGCATTTATGAATGGAACTCGACTTCGTTCATATGATTAAGGTGGGCACGTTTGCAGCGGTCGATTCGTTGGACCCAATTTTCAACAATGAGGCCACACACTTCATCCGAAACGGCCGCTATTTCGCGTTCAATGTTGGCTCTGAGCTCTTCCAACGTCGTCGGCGTGTTGGCATAAACCAATGACTTAAAGTAGCTCCATAGAAAATAGTCAAGCTGCGTTAAATCGCATGAACGAGGCGGCCAATCTTGAGATAACACGCTCACCACACTTACTCTTCAATAAATCAATTGTAGCGTGTGCTGTGTGACTTGTGGCACCATGCTGTTGAAACCACATGATGTCCAAGTCCATATCTTCTAATTCGGGCCAAAAATAATCGGTGATCATTGCGCGATAGCGCTAACCATTCACAGTAACGTGACGATCCTCACGTTAATGCCGCCGGCATGCAAACCGCACCAAACAGTTATTTTTTGTGGATGAAGTGGTGATTCATGAAGCACATGCGGATTTTCACCCGACCAATAACGCATATTTTGCTTATTGACGAACCCATTGATGAAATTCATCATTTTGATGCATTTCCTCCAGAACCCAATCACAGAACGTACGTCGCTTCAAATGGTCCATCGGCTTCAATTCTTGAGTCAGCTTGATCTGACTTGAATTGAATTTTTATTTGTTCGAAAAGATTGGCATTCATATTGTATTATCTGCGAAGCCAGTGGGCTTGTCTGCAGAAGATTGGGCTTTAAAATTAATTACATTACTTTATGTTCAAAATACAAATTCATTACACGTATCTCAAAAAAAAAACAGTTTATCGTTTATACATTTGAATTCAAGAACATTTTCTTAACATTTTTTAAAAAAAAATTGTTTCGGACGATTGTTTAAATTTGTTGTAAGCTCGTTAAATATTGCCGGAACAGCAACTACATACTTTCTACGTCCATATTCTTTCTAGAATCTTGAGACCAAAAACTTATTTGTTGTCGTCTACGTGTGTTAACTGCTTGTTGAGTTGGTAGCTAATAGGTGTTATCATCTTTGAAAGTTGATAGTATGTCCACCTTATACAATTGTTCTATTGTAAGGAATTGTCTTATGTCATTACCATGATGCGGTTCTGATTTCTTAACTATTTTTTGTATGCTGGCATGCATTGTGTTTAGCCTCTGGAGCTGCTGCGTGTTGCCCCACGATAGCATTGTTGAAGAACATCTGCTGGACATCGATAGCTAAGATGGAAAAGAGCGGCAGCGGATCTCCTGAGTTTTTTTTATAGGTGCCTCAATATAATAGCTTCACTTAAAATTGTAATCGACGGTGACCCCTAAATATTTGTATATAGATACATTATCCAGGATCGTGGAGCAGTTGTCATCAGCTCGAAGAAGTTGATGACTGTTAACCTTATGTAGGCAATCATAACAATGTATTTTCATGTTTTAGGATGTGCGGAGGACTTATGTGCATTACTTTAGTTTTTTTTGCATTTATGATCAGGCCGTTGTCGTGACACCATGTTGTGACTATATCAAACTCCTTCTGCAAGATTTTTTCAGCTGCTGCAACGTCTTTGTGGCTTACGATAATTGCCGTATCGTCTGCGTATGCGTAAACTGTGCTTTTGTTAAGAGCTGCAAGCATATCGTTCGTGTATATAATAAAGATTAATGGTCCTAATTTGGATCCTTGTGGAACTCCATACTTTCAAGATTTTTCTTTGCTTAGGCTTTGTTTAATTTTGACTTTATATTTGCGGTTTTTTATGTAGTCCTCAAACCATGACAAAAGTGGTCCTCTTATTCCCGTTTTTTTCATCTGTTTTAGAATATTTTTATGGCATAGCGTATCAAAGGCTTTCTTAAAATCGATATAAAGTACTATGGTGCTATGGTTTTTTTCTTGATTTTGGTTAATTTGGCTTGAAAAATCACGGATCAACTGATTTATACTTTTTTTCTGACTGAAGCCGAACTGATTTTTTGACAATATATTATACTTTTCTAAATATTCATTAAGTCTTTTGAATACCACCTCTTCTTGGACTTTATCCGTTACCGATAGAAATCGGACGGTAGTTCCCGATGTCGTTTTTCGGCCACCCTTGTATATCGGTCGAATGACGGATATTTAAAGTATTTCGGGGACCTTTGATTGTTCAAAACTCAAGTTTATAAGTTTTGCTAAAACCGGAGCCAGAATCTTAGCATTATTTCTTAAGTCATTTGGTCGTATACCATCTTCACCTGCTGATTTGTTGTTTTTAAGTAATTTAAGAATTTTCTGTACTTCTTCAGTACTAATTTCAATTATATACACTGATCGCTGGACACTGCTGGATGGTCCCGGGTCCACATATATGGATAGTATTTGTTATGTCTAAAGAAAATTTTTGTGCAAAATGATTTGCGAGTTCCAAGTTCCTTACGCAAAATATGCCATAATGTGATCTAAGCGATGCCCAATTCTTGAGAACGCCGTGGAATTGACTGATTTGGATCGTTTGCTCCGGACGTCTGAACGGCAGCGATATTTTCGACACTTCGACCAACCCGTTATCTCACTGACACAGCAACATCACACAACGAATATGTAGACTCAAATTTTTGCACTAAACTTGTTATTGCCTGTCTACTAGGGCGAGAATTACGACCGAAAATAGGAGTTAACGCTCTTAAAGTTGCAGTCACCGACTCCGAATATCAGTAGAAAATTTTTATAATTTACAGACGTTCCTCGTTACTGTACTTTAGCAAGATGAAAATGTTTACTGAATAAATTGACAGTGACAGTTTCATGATTAGTGAAAGAGTGCGTTGTCAAGTCCTTATTGGAAAACCCTTTATATATAACAAATAATAAATAACAATAAATAAAAAGTAACAACAAGTTATGACACCTGTAAATTTCTAAGAAGTTGATTGTCAACGTTAATACAGCTGGACATGAACATGGAGAATTTCGATTCTTCTACCAATCTGAATAACAACTGTTCTTTCGTGTAGTATGAAAAGTAACCCCCTTGGGAATGAAAAAAAGTTATTTTTAAATGTTTTTTTATTTTATTTATTTTTAGTTTGATATACTTATTCCAGCGATTTTCCAACTTCTTGATCCCGTCCGAAAAGTAATTTTCCGGAAGGTCTGCAAAATACTCCTCCAAGGCGTCGATGACTTCCTCGCATGAGCTGTATTTTTTATTGATGAGCCAACTTTTCAGGTTTGGGAAGAGATAATAGTCCGAGGGAGTCAAATCGGACGAATATGGTGGATGCGACAGCAATTGGAACCGTAAGTCATTGATATTAGCCATGGTTGCTATGCTCTTTTGCGCCGGTGCATTATCTTGCAAAAACAAAATTTTTTTCGCTTCACGTGAGGCTGTTTCGGCCTCCAATCGCTCCAATAATGCACAGTAATACTCGCTGTTGATGGTTTTTTCTTTTTCGAGGTAGTCCACGAAGAATATGCCATGACAATCGAAGAAAACCGACGCCATAACCTTTCCGACCCATCGAGCCTCCCTCGGCTGCTTCGGATCACTCGTGTCAGCTTCAATCCATTGCCGGGTACTCATTCTGTTCTCTGATGTTCAACAGTTATTGATCGACGACATAAGTCCGCCCGATTCCGCATCAGCAAGTCCAAACACTCTTTCGAAGTGCTCTCGCGTTCGTGTTTTTGGTTAAGAGTGAGTATGCGCGGCACCCAGCGGCAGGATAACTTTTCCATATGCAGAATATTGCCCAAAATATGGCGTGTGCGCTCAGTACTAATCTTTGTGGTATCTGCTGGCTCGCGCATCTTCACTTCCCGGTCAGCCAACAACATTTCATGTATTTTTTTGACATTGTCCTCTGTAACCGCATCGGAGGGCCTGCCGCTGCGGACTTGATCGATAGTGGCGTTGCGGCCACCACAAAACTTTCGAAACCAATATTTGACGGTGTAATCTGAGGGAGCATAATATTTATCCAACTTTTCTTTTGTTTCCTTCGTCGTTTTGCCTCTCAAAAAATAATGTTTTATGAGAGAACGAAAATGGTTTTTGTCCATACTCAACATGATGCCAAACACGTCAACAACAATTAGCTGTCAAAACAAAACTGAAGACAGTATCACACTGAAAGTATGGCATGTCTGCCTAAATATGAACGGACTTCAAGACACCATAGCCTACTTTGCAGTAGCAGTGCATTCTGGCGGTCAAGGAGACTACTTTTCACTCTATCTAGTAAGAGTTGAAATATCTCGCGGTAGGTTAAGCATCATTTTTAACACCTTGTTTTGTGCAACCTGAAGCCGCTTGATGTTAGTTTTCGCGCAATTACCCCAAACTGGAGACGTATAAGTCATCAGTGCTTGAAAAAATGACCTTTAGAATTATTATTTTGTTCTTTTTGTTAAGGAGTGATTTGTGAAGTAAAGCATTTTTATAAGAATATCAATCTTAGTCAAAGTTTCAGGTATGTTATACCCGAGGGTAAGTTTTTGGTCCACACCTATTTACTTTATAGGACCGACCCAAGGTATGGTAGTGTTATCAAGGTTAAGGCTTCCAGAAGGCTTCGGTTACGACATCTTTGTTTTTCCTTTTTCTTTCTCGAATCTAAATATCGGTTAAAAATATATAAACGATCGAGGTCCCCAAGTAAAGGGGACAGTTCAGTGTCCTGTACAAAAAAAAAGAGCTACGTCTTTTCCGACAATATCCAATACAAAAAAAAAAAAAAAAATCTCGCTCTAACTACTGGAGCCCTCTTCAATGTCTTCCAGACAGTGACAATGAAACCGATGATATGGACGAAATCATACTGCCAAAAGTAAAAAAAAAAATAAATTTTCCTCCAATTAAAGTGGTACAAAAAACTACTGAATATGTGCACAGTTTACTTATTGGGTCTATAACTGGCGTAACTTGTATTATTCCATTGGAACATGTGTTGGAAAGCTACTGTCATTGTAAGTCATTTCAGTACATGTCATTCATTTGAAGCGTAAACAACAATAATTTTTTTTCACTCAAATATGTCGAACTTTGTGCCTGAAAAAGTGTTTTTGCGGGGAGTTCTTCTTCACTACTTTCATATGAAGAAAACTGCTGCCGAAAGTCATCGTATTTTGGTGGCAGTTTATGGTGAACATGCGCTAGCTGAGCGAACGTGCCAAAAGAGGTTTGCACGATTTTGGCTTGGAAGACGATGAACGTCCTGGGCAGACAAAAAAGTTTGAAGATGAAGAACTGGAAGCATTACTCTATGAAGATTGTTGCCAAACACAAGAAGAGCTCGCAGAATCTTTGGGTGTCACTCAAGCAGCCACTTCAAAACGTTTAAGAGCAACTGGATATGTTCAAAAGCAAGGAAATTGGATTCCAGATGAACTCAAGCCGAGAGACGTCGAAAGGCGGTTTTGCATGTCCGAAATGCCGGTGGAACGCCACAAAAGGGAGTCATTTTTGCATCGGATTGTTACGGGTGATGAAAAATGAATCCATTAAGACAACCCCAAGCTCAAAAATCATATGTGAAACCCGGCCAACCAGCCAAATCAACGGCAAAGCCGAATATCCATGGCGCGAAGGTAATGCTCTGTATTTGGTGAGATCAGAT
Source organism: Volucella inanis (assembly GCA_907269105.1). Lineage (NCBI taxonomy): Eukaryota > Metazoa > Arthropoda > Insecta > Diptera > Syrphidae > Volucella > Volucella inanis. Next base: position 43,732,822 of record OU026153.1, read on the forward strand.
CGGTGTGCTGTATTATGAGCTGCTAAAACCGGGTGAAACCATCAAAGCACAACGCTACCGAACGCTTCCGTTTGAAGAGAGCAGTCGTCGAAAAACGCCCGGAATATGCGACCAGACACGAGGCAATAATTTTCCATCATGACAACGCTCGGTCGCACGTTGCTATTCCGGTTAAGAACTATTTGGAAAACAGTGGATGGGAAGTCAAAAAAAACTAAAGACAGTATCGCACTGAAATTTGGCATGTCTGTCTAAATATGAACGGACTTCAAGGCACCATAACCTGTTTTGCAGTAGCAGTGCATACTTGCGGTCAAGAAGGTTACTTTTCACTCCACCTAGTATATAAAGAGAACCGCATGGCTGCCGGCTTAAGCAAACAAACCAGCATTGATGGTGTGGGCACGATCTTGTTCTTGGGTTGTACAAAAGCTCCCTAAAGTCGAAGTAACTGTATATGGCGGTCAACGGCATGAAAGTCTGATAACGGGTAAGCCTATCCTGTAAGGCCAACGGCAGCAGCAAGTGGCGTATGTATCCATAGTGGGCGGCTACAAAAGGCGTCCGTTTTTCCATATTGGACGACCTGTAATTAAATGTATTTGACCATACAAAAAGGCGGGCGTCTGTAGAATCACAGGCTTATGGTTTTATTAACCATATCCTAGAAAACACTTACGGTGGAGCGATGTAAGTTTTTACATTGAAAAATAACAACAAACGGTATTAATTCTCCAGGTGTTTGCCAAACTTTGGTGAATCCTCCTACGGTCCCAATAATTGTAGTAAGCCGCACATCGGATTTGGGGGTGCGGCATCCTTCATGTAACAACGGCAATCGAGACGCTACAAAAAATTAACCGACACCAAACAGATAGAATCACCTTTTTTTGATAGATATCGACTTTCGAAGAGCTTTAAGTTGGTAAGTCTGTCTTACATCATGGTCTCTTGCATAACATATTGTTGTAGACAACTCATATTCCGTCCCCAGGGATGATGCGCTTCAAATATGGATCATTTTCGTGACGCTTGAGAAGCAAATCACAGACGTTAACGCAACGGTATAAATTTCTTTCCGTAAGAATATGAGGAGCCCTACGGTCGAATTCGATTAATTTAATCTCTTTTGGGATCTCACAAGTTGTTATTATCCGGTTTGCATCAATTAATGTCTTTTTTGTGTCTTCATCAGCTTTAACTTGCCTTCCAGAACCTCGTGCATCTTCAACATCAAAATTGCTGGATCGAAGTTTTGCAAACCAATTTTAGCACTGCCGTTCTATTGTATAAATTCATCTTCTCCATTGATCAGATAATTTTTTTCCTGCTTGAACAGATATTTACATTTTCGATATTAAAAAAACAAACTACTACGTAGACTCAATCAAACTTTTCACAAACAAGCCTTTCTATAACAGCTGTCAAAACATATAGTTATTATGCGGCTTAAGTGTTTAGTTGGCTGTGAAAAATACAATTAAGTCCTCTGTTGGATAAAAAAAACAAAATTACTTTTCTAACAAACCATACAATCGAACGACACAACCATCTTATGTTAATTCAAGGACGACTTCGTACTAGGAGTATCTAAACCTAGAAACGAAAACCATCAGTAGTCACTAGAGAAGGATCGAAGAGCCTTTTTTACTCAAAGTTCCTAATACAGTAGCCCCAGCTACAAAGAGAGCTCAACTAGGTAAATACAGAGTCGTGTAAAAGTAAACAAGGCACAATATGCGAGGAATGTAAGACCCAATTAGAAATGCGTTAGTTGGCTTTAGTCTATGCTACTACCAAAGAGCTGACTATAAGAATGTCAAAAATCTTAGCGATTCCTTGCTGACATAGAATGGGGATCAGCTCAGGAGATAGGAGACTTTGCAACACGTACACTTGATGATAGTGTTAAATAACTAAAAACAGCGCAAAGGCCTTTAATTTGAAAGTACAAAGAAAGTTGCCAAATTTGCAAAGGCTGCTTTGTCAATGCCGATATTGCAACACCCTCAAGAAGAATAAAATATGGAAATGGGTGAGTTTATATATAGGCTATTGCCACAATACATAGTAGGGAAGAACAGATAAAAGACACTTGGATTCGACGATATAAACAACCTGCGGATCAGTTCATCTGGACTCTAGTTACTTTTTATTCGAAAAAGCTGCCGAAAGCATAAATCAGGAGTTAATTTAAAGAGCCTTAGGCAGAATGGGTGTGGCCGATCAAATGATGCCTGAAACAAATAAGGACAAAGTTCTTCTAGGCTGTATCGCAGCTTCTTTTCCTGATGATAATAACCAATTTTATTAGCTAAGGCTTTAATACAAACACATTATGGCACTATGATCCCTGAGCACAGATTACAAGTAATTTTTTAAGTTTAAAACTAAAATCATCACCGTTTTAGTACTGAAGGAAAATATATCAAAATACATCGGGCAGAACTCTGTGAGCCAGAACTCCGTGAGCCAGGTGAGAAGAGCCTTATGACTAAAAAGCCGACCTTAGAATGAACTTTCACGTCCGTCCTCACTTTTTGTAACGGATATCTTCTGACTACCATTTGTTCCGGTCGATGTAGAACGCCCTCACTGAAATACGGTTCACATCAGAGCAGGATATCAAAAATTGGCTTGATTCATTCTTGGCTGCCAAGCCGGCGCAGTTCTTTTGGGATGGGATCCACAAATTGCCAGAAAGATGGGAAAAAGTCATAGCTTCAGATTGGCAATATTTTGAATAATACTATTGTACATGTTTTTCTTAAATAAACGTTCAAATTTTGAAGAAAAAAAACCGCACGAATTAAATTACATACCCAATATTAAAAAAAATTAACATCGAAATAAAAATTATGTGTAACAGTATGAATGAAATAAACTGCAAAAGGACAATTGTCAATTCTTCACACACGATATTAAAAGCGAAAAAGCTTTTAAAGTTGTTTTGTGTGGCTTAGGTAATATTGACATTAATTCATTGAAAAGCGAGTTAATAAAACTCGGGCTTAAGTGCAAGGACTTAAAACCAATAAGTAAAACCTTAGATCATTATAAAGACACATTTTATATAATTTTTTTTGAAAATGGCAGTGTTAAGCTCAATGATCTAAAGAAAAAATACAGAACTATTTTTCACACGCAAGTGAACTGGAGCTATTGACACAAAAACAATAATCGGGTGACACAATGCCGTAACCGCCAAATGTTTGGCCACTGCGAACGCAATTGCCACATTGAAACATATTGTGGGATCTGTGCTGGTCCACACAAGATTGTGGTATGTAACACTAACAACATTAAAGGGAAGTGTTACAGCAAAAAACAGTCGCTCTACAACCCATATATCGAAGTTGAGCCAAAGCATGAGAAACACCAACTTTATTTCGCTTCAATCGATGAATGATTTTCCTGCTCTTCCAAATGTAGTTGCTGCGAACCGGGTGGAATTAGAACGTTGCAATGTTTCCCAGCAGCATTCTTGGCAACATGTAGCTTTAACATCTCCTATAAACAACAACACTCAACACACCGTCAAGTATGATTTATTCTCAATGGAAGAATTGAATATTCTTGTTATTGAAATGATAAATAAATTAGGTGCTTGTAAAACTAAACAAGAACAATTTACTGCCATCGCACATAGCTAATTGTGCGTTGATGTTGCGTTAGTCACAGAGACCTGGTTACACAGTTCCTATCGAATAGATAGGGAAAATAGACGAGGAGGTGATGAAGGAAAACAATTCAACATAGTATTCTAGAAGTTTGACAACGCAATATGTCGAAAACATTGTTTTAGAAATAATGTTAAGTAATGGATCTCTTCTTAAAGTCTATTTCCCAGGTGGAAATTCAAGGACAATTATTAAACAAAGATTAGGATCGTAATCTCAATTGTAGACACAGAGATTGGGTAACGTTTTGTGTGACCTGCTTACCTCTTTACCTATCCGTGTTCTGTCACCATCTAGTCCAACTTATATCCCAGTTTATTATGATTTATTTTTTACTAACTTATCTAGTCATCTCTCTCAGCCAATATCAATAAATGATTTACCGTCGGATCACAATCCAGTTTTTTATCAACTTTCGTATTCCGTAAATAAAATTGTGCGATACTCCCTTGATATGAAGAATGCTAATTGGGCAATTTATCGTGACTCGAACTGCAACCAACTTCAGACTGCTATAATTTCCAAACCGTTCAGTACTGTGAGCTCAAATTTTGACACATGAAAGACAGTTTTATATTTACAAGCCTTTTAAACTATTTGCGTTTCAGTTGTGTTGAAAAATTTTTATCCGCAATGGAATTCAAACGTGATAGTGTGACTGCTTTATATTTGGCTGGAAAACCACAAGTAGCTATCATCAGAGCCCTAAAGCACCTCAACATGAATTTGTGTCTCGAACCATAGCTCGTTACCGTGATACTGGCAGCGTTGCAAAACGCCATGGATGTGGTCATAAGAAAACAGCAACATCGGCAGAAATGGTTCGGAAAGTGAAGGCCCGAATTGAGCCAAATCCGCGTCGAAGTGGAAGAAAAATGGCTCGTGAGCTCAACATATCATTGCAACGCATGCAACACATTGAGCTTGGGCTCAAGCCATTGAAGTTCCAAAAAACACACGATCTTACACCGCAATAGAAAAAAGTTAGAGTTGAAAGAGCGAAGGAGTTACTACGCTTGCACGAAAGTGGTGAGTTGCCGAATTTGGTTTTTTCCGATGAGTCGCCATTTGTTATCGAGCAATATGTCAACAAACAAAATGAATTCGGACGGCCACCAGAAAGCACGCAGTACCGATGGTGATGGTTTGGGCCGCCATAACCGCCGATGGTCGCTCTCCGCTCGTATTTTTGGACCGTGGCGTCAAAATTAATGCGATCGTATACCGTGGAACTGTCTTAGAGAGAGTATTGAAGCCTTGGGCAAACAATCATTTCGGTCGGAGACCGTGGGCATTTCAACAGCGCGTCAACCAAGATTGGTTAAAAAACAATGTTCCACACTTCATTTCTTCGACACAATACCAAAGTTTGGACCACCTAAAACAAGAACTTCGCCGGGAATGGGCCGAAATAGCGCCGAGCCACTTGCGTGCAGCGTGCGGTGCTTTCTTCGGCCGTCTCAAGGCCATTATTCGCGCTAAAAGTAGACATATTAAAAACTATTGATACAATTCGAAAATTGATGTATAGGCTTTTCTTTTTAATAAAAGGCAAACCATTTGAGATATTTCAAAAGCTTTATTATTGGCTTGAAGTACAATCAAAACATTTATGAATGAAACTCAACGTCGTTCATATGGGCACGTTTGCAGCGGTCGATTCGTTGGACCCAATTTTCAACGACTTGGCCACACATTTCTTCCGAAACGGCCGCTCTTTCGCGTTAAATGTTGGCTCTGAGCTCTTCCAACGTCGTCGACGTGTTTGCATAAACCAATTACTTAACGTAGCCCCACAGAAAATAGTCAACCGGCGATAAATCGCACCAACGAGGCGGCCAATCGACTGGCCCATGTCTTGAGATAACACGCTCACCATGCTTACTCTTCAATAAATCGATTGTAGCATGTGCTGTGTGGCTTGTGGCACTGTCATGTTGAGACCACATGTCGTCCAAGTCCATATCTTCCAATTGGGTCTAAAAATAATCGGTGATCATGGCGCGATAACGCTGCCCATTCACAGTAACGTGACGATCGTTATCGTCGACGAAAAAATATGGCCCAATAACGCCGCCGGCATGCAAACCGTACCAAACAGTTATTTTTTGTGGATGAAGTGGTGATTCATGAAGCACATGTGGGTTTTCACCCGACCAATAACGCATATTTTGCTTATTGACGAACCCATTGAGCCAAAAATGAGCTTCGTCACTGAAGATGATTTTGCGATGAAATTCATCTCCTTGGCGCATCTTCTCCAGAACCCAATCGGAGAACGTACGTCGCTTCAAATGGTCCATCGGCTTCAATTCTTGAGTTAGCTTGATCTTGTATGGGTGTAAGCTAAGATCCTTACGCAAAATACGCCATAGTGTGGTCTAAGCGATGCCCAATTCTTGGAACCACCTGGCGCCTTTCGCCGTTGGGGAGTTATGACGATATGTTACTTGAATTTGGCGATAGTGTAACTGTGGCGGAGGAAAACGTTACTGATGAAGGTGACACAGAGCATTGATGAGCTGTTGATGGCGTCATATAATTTACAGTCGGCAGCAATTCAACTGTATTGAGTGGCAACGGTACTGATGATGGCGACACTTGAACATGGGGCGCGTGTGGGGCTAAAACATGTGGCAGCATTGGCAGCCCTCGTCCAAGTGAGTGATATTGCGTGTCGTTGTTGTGCCAATTTGTCTGAGCAGCCTTTACCTCACTCTCCAAGGCGACGATTCGTCTATGCATTTACTGCAACAGACTGCTTTGCTGTGATGCGGCGGCAATGGCAGTTTGGCTTGAAACTGTGGCAAAGGAATTGAAGACTTCGGAGGTGATAGGAGGATTGGTACATTCCGACGTGGTGGCAATGACAGAGGCATTATTGCTTGGTGCAATGGTTGTGGCGGCAGAAATCTTAATGGACGATACGGCTTATGAAATTCTATCCATTTGTGCTACGACGGTGGGGGCAGCAGGGGTCACTTTATTTTCTTGGCTGACAATGACGACTTCGGCCTGAAGTCATAACCCTTAACAAAATGGCGGATATTCGCAGTACATTTATGCTCTACGGCGTGGAAGTATAAAAATGCGAAATAAAAGGTTGTAAGTTGATGTGCTGTTGAAAATAATAATCCAGTTTTGGATTATTTTCATTGAAGTATTTTATTTCTAGGGGAAACAGTTTTAATAAATATTAAATTAATTCGAAATAGCTTACCGCAGTTTGTACTTCCATCCACTTCGCCTTCGCTAGCTTGTTTAAAGGGAAATGTCATTTCATAGGTGGCTTTGCATCAACATAGGGTCATCTGCTACACCCCGTATATTAAAACATTGTGCAAAACTGAATCAAAAGCATTTTCAATGTCAAGGAGGACTAATCCAGTCGAATTTTTAAGATTAAATTGCTGCTTAACAGTCTTACAAATCCTTAATACTTAATGCGAAATGCTGTGATTTCTTCTGAATTTAAAGTGCTCAGAAGGAAGAATGTTGTTAGCACTCAAAATTTATAACTTTTTCAAGAATTTTGCTAAAGCCATTTAAAAGGCTCAGTTCAGTTCAGTTCAGTTTGTATGCATTTTTATTGTATCACTTAATTTACTCTTACTTGCTAGACAAAAAAAATTAAGCTTACAAATTAGCTTAATTAACTTAAAATTATCTTATTCTAACTTACTGGCCCCATTTTTTTCTTAAATCTACCTTAATCCTACTTAAAACTATGTAAGCCGGCCATGGTTAAAAAAATTAAGCGACCCACTTTGCTTCACATGAAGCTACCAAGTATTGGAAGAATTCGACGACGAAGCATCCTCTCCCTCAAAAAGCCACCAAAATTGTTGGTGCTGCTAAGAAACATCCCTCAGGTCGCGACTTCCTACCGCCCTATTGAACCGGAGACGCTCCGCACTGCCGTGTGCGACGTCTCTGTCGTAGTTGAGCCGCCTGTCCGTAGCTGTTCGAGCGACGTGGAAGATTAGCGGCACCGCCAATCTGTCCTGGATCAGACCTTAACTATCTCGGTAGAGAAACGCTTCTGGAGGAATAAAGCCGTTAAAGCGAACACTCTCGTGATACATATAATTAGGGTAGTAAGCCCCGGAGATCAGGTTGTTTGCAATATTCCTTCGAGTCAACTTAATGACGAAATTGTCCACTCTTATAAGGTTCTCCCTATTGTACAAGACCTCATTACGATAGAATTTTATGTACTCAGATTCTGGTGTCCTAAGACAAGCCCTCTCAAACACCCCAATCTTTTCCAATAAACTTGCTCTCACGTTGAACCACACATGACATCCAAATACGAGCATGGGCCGGATAAGGGCCATGTAACAGATCACCTTCACCCTCGCATCGAGTTAGCTGTTATAAAACAGTCTCTTTGTAAGGGCAAAAGCACCTTTGGCTCTGGCCAGAGCAACATTTATATGTTTGTTAAAATACAGATATTGGTCTAGCCAGATCCCAAGGTATCTGACTACATTTCGACAAGCAAGTGGCTGTACAAGTTGTCCTACGATAGAGAACTTTCGCCAATTCTTTCTGGTATCCCTAGAGGCCCCAGACAAAGGCGTCCTAAACAGAATGGTTTCCGACTTCTGAAAGTTAATTTTCAACTTTCAGTCGTCGCAATATCGCTTAATTTTGTCGAAGTCACGTTGCAAAAGTGTATTAATGACCTCAATCTTTGGACGCAATTAAGTCGTCTGCGTACGCTATAGTTCACCATGCATGAGCCTATCAGATCACTTGAGTAAATGTTGAACAGGATCGGCGAATTTACCGCACCTTGTTGCAGACCGTTTTTAATGTTAAATGTTCCAGCAGAAGTCACATCGCCATTCTTCACAATGAACTGTCTACTGGAGAGCATATCAAAAAGAATATACAGCAGTGGTTTACTAATGCCCAACCCTTCAAGAAGAGTCCCTCTAACCATACGGTATCGAAGGCCCTTTCCAAGTCAATCAGACAGGCACCAGTACACTGTTTCTTGCCTTTGTTCCATTGGATATGAGAAACCAGTTTAGACGCAACATGAATGATATCATGCCCCGCCTTGAAACCGAATTGATTATCCGGAACTATATGTTTGTCAGACTCTATTGATCACCTTCTCGAAAACCTTACTGATGTTTGGAAGAAGACTGATCGAGCATAGATTCGCCGGATTGGAAGTATCTTTATTCCTTTTGGGAATGGGATGTACCACCGCAGTTTTCCAATGCGCTGGATAATATGCATTATACATTGCATTATTAAACAGGGTGGTATAAATGTCCACCGCTTCTAGTGGGAGATGTCGAAGCACAATGTTCGGTATTTCATCGGTTCCCACTGATTTCTTACTTCTAAGTAATTCGAAGATCGTTTGGAGCTCTTCCTTCTAAATGAATGGTGGTAATACCCTTTCGTTGGTGATGACATTATTTGCCATGTTCTCGTCACTGAACTGGGTGAAACCCGAGCTTTCGAATCGCCAATTCACAATTTCATTTCGAAGGCAGAAATTGTGCACAAGGACTCGACTCTTCAGGTCGTGGTTCGGGCCAATCATGTCATTCGCTTTGTACACTTCCTGAAAAGTCGCTCCTATAGCCACTACCTTATACTGCGGATCCTCGATCACAAAGAAGTTGTCATCATCAACTGCCTCATTTGGATCGATACCCGCTGCTACAAGTATTTGTTCGTTGTTCGTCGTTCGGGCGATTTTGAGACATGGAAGGTCGTTTTGATTATTTCTCCGGAATATTTTATTTATTTGCGGGAACATATTCGGGTTGCTGGTTTTTACAGCCCGAACCCTGTTGTTCCAATACAAACTTACAGAAATTCTGTAATTCTCTTTTATTAACGTTTGAATATTTTTAATCGACACCTTCAGTGTCCTAATCTCTGGGTTATGTCTGTCAGTAAACTGTCTGTACAAGGTTTTTAGTCTTGACAGTAGTCTACTAATTTGTCTTCGTTGTCTGTGTGTTGATACCGAGGTATCGTTTTGTCCATAGTTCGTTTAATTGTCTTGTCCATTAGTTTTAGATATCCGTCAATCTCCTCATTTGACAGATTTCTGTTGGACGGCGGGTAGAGCGAATTCGAGGAGAGTGGCCTTGTCAGTATTTTGTAGAAGTATGTCCAACGCACCCTACTATAATTGTAGGAATGCCTTTGAACAAATTCTTCCGATTCCGCAGTTTCGGTGCTGAAACCGAATGGTCACTGTCATACACGAAAGTGCGTAGACAGTTTTTAGTTTATTGGTTAGTGCACGTCAGTTGTATTCGTGAGTCGAACAGCAGAAGTTCCAAATATGACCCATGTCTGGGAAACGACGGACTATCTGTCGCCTTAAGCCCGAGTCGATACGTTATACTGTGCTGACCCCACCAATTGAATAGTAGGTTCCCTCTATTATTTGGTGTATTATTTCCACAATCTCTATGTTTGGCGTTGAAATTTCGGCCGATAATAAAATAGTTGTCTTCCAATTCCAGCCTCAGGAATCGGAAAAGTGTCTCGAGCTCTGAGATGAATAAGGTGAATTGAGTAGACTTAGGTGCATAGACAGACACCATGTACAGCCGCTTTCCACAACGGAGAGGGATGTTCATGACGCATGCTTCCAGCACCTGAAACCTACGTACTACACGACTGTATACTCAAAGATTGCAACACCTCCTCCTTGAATGGAGTTGGGTTGGTTTCTTCCTAATATTTTATATCTTCTGTGCCTCATTTTGTGTCGTTTAGTAAGCTTATTTTCGCTTACCAAAAGCACATTAGGGGCTTGATCTTTAAGCAACTTAAATAGTGTCGCTCTTCGTTCTAACCTAATCTGTGAATTAACATTCACTGCAAGGATCTTCAGGGTTTGCTTCGCCATATACGTACCCATTACGACTGGAGGTGCGTTAGGCACGGCAGCAGCTTGTATATTTGATCTACCCGCGTAGCCTGTTCCTTTATTTGACGCTGAAGCTGAGCTATCTGCCCCTGAATGGAGAGCAAGATAGCCAGCATGTCAGGTACAGGTTCTGGTGCTCTAGGCGCTGGGACCTGAGAAGCTACCTTTGCTTGTTCTACTGTAGTTCCCCTACCTGCCGCCATTTGGGCGTAGGTAACTTGGTGAGTGACGGCTGGTGTTTGTATTTGCACGGGTGGACGTTTGACTTCCACCTTCTGCTGTCGAGCCAGATTTACTCTTTTTATGTATTGGAATTTAGGACAACCACGATAATTTGCGGTATGCCCCTTGTTCCTACATAAGGCACAAGAGAGTTGGCTTTTTTCTGACGCTCCATCCATACCCAGAGCGCCTTCTTTTGACTTGTGGTTCTCTCCGCACTTCACGCATCGAGGCTGCATTTCGCAATTCGACGCGTCGTGCGCGAACCTTTGGCAGCGAACACATTGTACAAACTGGTAGTCTAGGACTTTTATACTCCTTAGACAATCCAGTTTGCTGTTGGGACTTAGCTGAACCAGGAAAAACGGTAGTTTCCGCTTCTCCCGTTTGGCTTTAGTCGTGACGAAAGGCTTAACCCCCACGAATTTGAGCTCTTCGCACTCCTTCTCTTTCAGCAGTACAAGGAGCTCCTCCGGATCAGTCGACGGTTCTAACCCCTTCAGCAGCATTGTTTGCAGCTTCTCCCCCTTCGGGGTATAGGAGTAGAACTCAGTCGTTGTATCCTTCAGTAAACTTTTAATTTTTTGGTAGCGCTCCACTGTATTGCAGTGGATCTCATGCCTATCTAAACTTAGTCTTTTAATGTAGAAATTGTTGCCTATGGCCGACTTACACAATTCTAATGTATCCTTTAATTCCATCTTAAATGTTGTTGATGTTGATTTTGCTGCTGCTTTTTCTGTTGCGATTTTTGTTGCTGTTGTTGTTTTTGCTGTGATAGCGCATTTTTTTTTAAATTCTTGTATCGGTTTCTGTACTTTTTGTTGATTTAGTGACTGTTCTGTTTTTGTTGTTTTGGTAGATCCACAATTACATTTTGTTGTTGATGAGGGTTCTGGAGTTGTTGCTGTTTCTCCATCTCCTTCCTAGCCACCTGTTTTGCTCTTATAGACAGCAGCTTTTGTTGTAGCTGCTTGATATGTTTATTGAGAGTTTCGACCTCGTCCTCTTCGTCATCTGACTCAGTTGTAGCTAGAGATGCGAAGTTATTTTCTGCTCCTATGTAGCGACCTGCTGCAGCTGATGACGTTGATTTCGCCACTTCCTCCACTCCAGCGGGTAGCTTCATAGTGGCAGTTGGAATGGAGGAACGTTGTACCAGTTTGAGAATTGGTCTTAGTTTCCTCCTTCTGTTCGTCTTTGGTTCTTCAACAGCTACTGTTTGGTTTGAACCACTTGGCGCCTCTTCCGGTTTTTTAGCTGATGCCGCTATTTGCATAGCGGACCGCTCACCACAATCCACCGCGTGATGTTGTGGTGAAAAAAACTTTTTTTTACCGTTTTCCCTTGTGAAAAAAAAACAACGGTTCGTTCGACTCAGAGTCGAACCAAGAACCTCTGTACCCTCAGTCGAACGTACTACCTCCGCGCTATTTGGACTGTATATAAAGTATTTTCAAAAGTCTTATTTGTTATTATTTTCACTAGTCATTAACTCTAAAGCCGAAACACGTCTAAACTCAACGGAGATCGAACCAGAGTTATCTCATTTTCAACCTCAGATTCATGAGGAGATAAATAATTATTTGTCAAAGTGTGATTTTCAAGAAAAGTAGTTGCTAAAACTTCCGCTCTGTCTTTCGAAGTTGATACTAATGAGCCATTTACTTCGAAGTTAGCACCATAATGACTTTTTCTGCGTAATATTTTGGCTACATTCCAGAAAGGTCTAAAATTCGTGTCAAGTGATTTGTTTCATAAGAAATTTCTTTATTCCGTTATTCGAATTTTTATGAAGCGAGTGAAATCATTAATTTCATAGAAATATCTGATCTGTTCCTCTGCCAGAGCGTTCTGTAATGATTTCTTATTTTAATTAAGTTAATTAGTTCTTGAGGTAGTGTAAATGGTCTTTTAGGCGATATTTTTAAGGGAACAGAAGCACAAATATTTTCAAATATTTTTCTATGAAATGTTTCAATATAATCGTCAATGTTTTGACTGTCACTTACAGCAGAAAGGTTTTTCGAAAACGTGGGTATGCTATTAGAGAGATGCCCCAGTTTGCGTTTCTATATATAATCTAAGTATTGCACGTTATTTATGTAAGGACTAAGTAAAATAACACAGCTGACCCGAAGATGATCTAAACTAAGCGCGTTCTTCACAACAGGAGTAGTGGTAAGAAAAAAATCTAGTTTCGAAGAAGAGTACCTACTGTAAGCAGGGATGTATGTAAGACTAGAAGGGTACATTATTTTAAAGTAATGTCTTAAGCATAAGTTATATAATGTGGTGCCCCAAGGATTTGCCCTGAAACACCCCCAGCTACGATATATACAGTTTACATAGATCACGTCATATGACAACATTGTCATTGCTTAGTAATCTTCTAAGGTAATTTTTGAAGAACTGAATTTTATACACATTATGTGTTCCTCCAGGAAAATAAACTGAAACAATTTTAAGGCAAATATCATTACTTAATTTAATTTTGACTCCAACGTTTTCTTGTACTAAAATGCTAATAATTGGTAACACAGCGTGCACAATACCTTTTCTTACAAGGATGGCAACACCAGAAATAGTTACTTCCATACATTGAAAACGAATATTAGTTTGTAGACCAGTTTCACATATGACACAAACATCAATATTCAGATTGGAGAGAAAAATGAAAAACTCAACGCTCTTGTTGCGAATGTCTCTAGCATTCCAACATAAAAGTTTGAGATGAGTCTCATGAGCGTAACTTGTCATTATTAAATAGATATTTACTTGCAAGCTGAGCAACTGCTTTGAACTGTTGCGCTTTGGCTTTACAATTATCAAGCTCAGAGATCATATCAAACATCAGAGAGGTTAGTTCTTCATACGAAAAGAGATCATGCTTCGCTAGTGAAGAGGAGTGTATGAAGATCTCACATATTTTCGCTGTTGAGTTGGCATTTTTTGCTGTTGCCAGTGATATTCTTGTTGCTGCATCTGACCAGGAAACCGAAGAAAAGAAGGGAAGTCATCTGCATTGTTGACATTGAAGAGTCAACAACCAGCCACCGCTGGTACAGCTTGAGATCGCAAGGGAATTTGTGCGAGCGAGTTATATTCCGCAACACGTTGCCTACATCTAGGTGCACACTTAAGCGTCAGCAACAAATCTATGATATTCGTTCCTATCAAACTTAAAAATAAAAGTTTTTGCCTGTCGCTTTGCTTTTTCATGTTCAATATCTTATCGTTTTGGTAACGGGGTCTTTTGGCTTGTTTACTTGTTGGCGCTTGGGTGACGCTTTCGCAGGTAGTGGACGAAAGGAAAAATCGTTTAATACAATTTAGTTGAAAAGAATAGAAAAAAAAAATAATTCAAATTTATTTCAAACTACACTAGTCGACATAAGTACTAGGTAGAGTGAAAAGTAACCTCCTTTACCGCCAGAATGCGCTGCTACTGCAAAAAAGGTTATGGTGCCTCGAAGTCAGTTCATATTTAGGCAGACACGCCAAATTTCAGTGCAATGCTGTCTTTAGTTTTGTTTTGACAGCTGATTGTTGTTGACGTGTTTGGCATCATGTTCAGTATGGACAAAAACGATTTTCGTTCTCTCATAAAACATTATTTTTTGAGAGGCATAACGGCGAAGGAAACAAAAGAAAAGCTGGATGAATATTATGGGGTTAATGCTCCGTCAGATTACACCGTCAAATATTGGTTTCGAGAGTTTCGAGGTGGCCGCAACTCCACTACCGATCAAGTCCGCAGCGGCAGGCCCTCCGATGCGGTTAACGTGGACAATGTCAAAAAAATATATGAAATGGTGTTGGAAAGTGCAGGTGCGCGAGCTAGCAGATACTACAAAGATTAGTACTGAGCACACACGCCATATTTTGGGCAATATTGTGCATATAAAAAAGTTATAATGACGCTGGGTGCTGGGCATACTCACTCTTGACCAAAAAAACGAACACGAGAGTAATTCGAAAGAGTGTTAGGACTTGCTGATGCGGAATTGGGCGGACTTTTGGCGTCGATTGGTAACTCTTGAACACCAGAGAACAGAATGAGTGCCCTTCAATGGACTGAAGCGGCCGAGAGAGGCTCGATGGGTCGGAAAGGTTATGGCGTCGGTTTTTTGGGATTGTCATGGCATACTCTTCGTGGACTACCTCAAAAAAGGAAAAACCATCAGCAGCGAGTATTACTCGCTTTTACTACTTACATAAAACGAAAAATTTTTTTGATTTTTCAAGACAATGCACCATCGCACAAGAGCATCGCAACTATAACTAAAATCAATGACTTACGGCTCCAATTGCTGTCGCATCCACCGTATTCGCCCAATTTGGCTCCCTCGGACTATTATCTTCTCCCAAACCTCAAAAGATGACTCATCAATAAGAAATTCAGCTCACGCAAGGAAATCATCGACGCCACGGAGTAGTATTTTGCAGACCTTCCGGAAAATTAATACATAGGCCGTTTCTAAGAGAGGGCACCACTTGAATTAAATCCATAATCAGTTAGTACCAACTTTCAGAAGATACGTGTATAAATTTGACAGCTGTCGGACGATTAGTTCTCAAGATATAGCATTGTGAGTGAAGCAACTTTTGTTATTGTGAAAAAAATGAATTCAAAGCAATTTCGTGTGTTGATTTATCATTGCTTTTTGATGGCAAAAAATGCAGCCGATGCACCAGGAAAACGAATCATTCGCAAGTGGATTGAAAAATTTAAAAGTGGTCATACAAGCACCGAAGATGATGCACGCAGTGGATGTCCAAAAGAGGCCGTTTCAGATGAAAACATCAAAAAAGTCCACAAAATGATTACGAATGACCGTAAAGTGAAGTTGATCGAGATAGCTGAGGCTCTGAAGATATCAAAACAGCGTGTTGGATATATCATACAAGAATATTTGGACATGCGAAAGCTCTGTTCAAAGTGTGTGCCGCGTTTGCTCACAGTCGACCAAAAACAACAACGTGTTGATGATTCAGAGGAGTGTTTAAAGCTGTTCAACCGCAATAAAGCCGAATTCTTATGTGACAATGGATGAAACTTGGCTCCATCACTTCACACCAGAGTCAAGTCGGCGGTTAGCTGATTGGCGAGTTGGCTGGCAAGGTTATGGCATCAGTATTTTGGGATACACATGGAATAATTTTCGTCGACTATCTCCAAAAGGGGCAGACTATCAACAGCGACTATTACATTACGTTGTTGGAGCGTTTAAAAGACGAAATCGCAGAAAAACGGCCGCATTTGAAGAAAAAGAAAGTTCTGTTTCATCAAGACAATGCACCGTGGCACAAGTCGATGAAAACGATGGCAAAATTGAATGAATTTGGCTACGAATTGCTTCCCCACCCACCGTATTCTCCAGATTTGGAACCCAGCGACTATTTCCTGTTCGCAGACCTCAAAAGAATCCTCTCCGTAAAGAGATTTAAGACCGATGAAGAAGTAATCGCCGAAACAGAGGCCCATTTTGAGGCTAAACCGAAATTGTACTACAAAACTGGTATCGAAAGATTGAAAAATCGTTTCAATCAGTGTTTCGCCCCCGAAGGCAACTATATTGGTAAATAAAGTTGAATTTTACAAAAGTTTTGTCCTTTACTATAAAACGGCACTGACTTTTCAGTCCATTTGTTGCTTTTCGGACGGGATCAAGAAGTTGGAAAATCGCTAGAATAAGTGTATCAAACTAAAAGGGGATTATATTGAATAAAATAAAAAAACATTTAAAAAAATTTTTTGTTTTCATTACCAAGGAGATTACTTTTCACCCCACCTAGTTTTTCGACGAAATAAAAATCGTGCGCTTAAATGTTTAACTTTTTAACTTTTAAACGGCTTTGTAAAGAATTCTTCTTTATTTTTTCGTTTTTTTTTATATTTTATTTCGTGCGATTTTTGATATTCTGCTCTGATGTGAACCGTATTTCAGTGAGGGCGTTCTGCATCGACCGGAACAAATGGTAGTCAGAAGGGGCAAAGTCTAGGCTATAAGGCGGGTGGGGTAAGACTTTCCATCCACTGTTTTCCAAATAGCAACGTGGGGCCGAGCGCTGTCATGATGGAAAATTATTGCCTCGTGTCTGGTCGCATATTCCGGGCGTTTTTCGGCTACTGCTCTCTTCAGACGGATTAATTGTGTTCGGTAGCGTTGTCTATTGATGGTTTCACCCAGTTTTAGCAGCTCATAATACAGCACACCCATCTGATCCCACCAAATACAGAGCATTACCTTCGCGCCACAGATATTCGGCTTTGTCGTTGATTTGGCTGGTTGGCCGGGTTTCACATTTGATTTTTTGCGCTTGTGGTTGTCGTAATGGATCCATTTTTCATCACCAGTAACAATCCGATGCAAAAATGACTTCCTTTTGTGGCATTCCAGCACAAAAACCGCCTTTTGACGTCTCTCGGCTTGAGTTCATGTGGAACCCAATTTCCTTGCTTTTGAATATATCCAGCTGCTTTAAAACGTTTTGAAATAGCTGGTTGACTGACACCTAAAGATTCTGCGAGCTCTTCTTGCGTTTGGCAACAATCTTCATAGAGTAATGCTTTCAGTTCTTCATCTTCAAACTTTTTTGGCTGCCTAGGACGTTCATCGTCTTCCAAGCCAAAATCACCACTTTTAAATAGTGCAAACCGCTTTTGGCACGTTCGCTCAGCTAGCGCATGTTTACCATAAACTTCCAATAAAATACGATGACTTTCGGCAACAGTTTTCTTCATATTAAGGTAATGAAGAAGAACTCTTCGCAAAAACACTTTTTCAGGCACAAAGTTCGACATATTTGAGTGAAAAAAAATTATTGTTCTTTACGCTTCATATGAATGACATGTACTGAAATGACGTACAATGACATTAGCAATGCATGTTCCAATGGAATAATAACAATAAAATAATACAAGTTACGCAATCTCTTAGCAAACCGCACAAAATTAAGCTATAGACCCAACATATATACAAAAAAACTTAAAAATAAGCAGCCAAGTATATTTTCATAGAAAAGTAAAAGGATATAAATTAATTAGTAATTATTGTACATGTGTTGGCATAAGTATTTTGACAAGAATGTAATACTAAAAAAACAATTCTTAAACTTAACAAAAGATAAAAAATGAAGAAGATGTTAGTGAAATGTATATCTTCCTTTGGCATCAATAACTTTTTGAAGGCATCTTGGTACTTAATCCATTAAATTTTGAAGAATCTCTGGAGATATCTGTTCCCAAAGAGAAGTGACCTCTCGTGTTTTATTTAGCGAGACCAGACGTTTTCTATAATATTTAAATCTAGACTTTGAGGTGGCCAGTCCAAAGGTTCAACGCCAATATCCTTAAAAAATTTGATATTCATCCGGGCAGGTGGCATTTTCCTGTTGCAGTATTAATGATTCCCCAAAAAGCCCATTTGAAGAAATAAAGGCATTTTCATTCAGGGTGAACAAATATTGATGTTGGTTCATCGAGCCGGTGACAGGAACCAAGTCACCCAGCCCACTATACGCAACACATCCTCAGAACATGACAGAGCCTCTACCATGGCTCACTTTTTGGCGAACAGGTCGTTTCTTTGGCAATCTTACAAAAAATTTGTTTTTTGATGAGTTATACTCAAAGGAGCTTTTATCTGTCCATAAAACGTTTTTCCAGAACTCCTTTGGCTTGTGCAGGTGTTCCTTTGCAAAGGCCAGTCTTTTAAGCTTGTTTGCCTTAAATATATGTATACGGCACGTCCTTAGCTTTAATTGTTCTAAAATCGCTTACCTTTAAACGTCGTCGGACAGTACGCTCACTGATTGGGTTCTTGGCTGTCAAATTCCATTGGTCTGCAGCAGATTGAGGCTTCAGAAAAAATTTTTTTTTTTGAATTCCCGTAGAAGGACTCGGTCTTGAGTGGGCGTTGTTTTTCCCTAAGCACCTGATCTCGCTAAGTTACTGATGTCGCTATGCTTATTAATTTGATAGTGCACAGTTTGACGCGACACAATAAACTCTTTTACAATGTCTTTTACTGGCGCTCCAGTGTTAAACGTTGCTACCATCGAAGATCTGGTAACCAAACTCAACTGGTTTATAACATCTTTTTATCAATTTTTACTTTTTTATCAACGTGTAATATCAGTTAAACTTAAATACAAAAATTGTTCGGCTCTAGCGTGCTCAAAAATGCAAGCGTATTTACACAGAGCTTTCGTCAAAATACTTATGCCATGCAAAAATTTCTTGCCTCCATGCCTTCTTATCAGTAGAAAGAGAATGCAAAAGGTAGACAATGTATTGGGCTAAAAATAGATTTTTTGCTTAGCGCATTATTTTTGCACTATTATTTAACGGTACTAAGCTAAGCTAGCTTCAATAGTCAGAAAAAGGTTTCGTCAAATTACTTATGCCGACTAGTGTATCTTTAAGTCGCGCACGAAACATTTTCTGAAATTCGTGTCGTCCCCGTGCCCCAACATTTGGCAGTTTTGACATTGGGTAACGTTTTTCTCAACACGCCGTTGAAATTCCCACCCGCGTACGATAAATCGATTTATTGTTGTTTTTAAGATCGGTAAGACGAATTCAACCGTTCTCAAAATAAATGATGTAAGGAAACTACGCAAGTTTTTCATATTGTTTTTTACTTCATTACACCTGAATCCAGGTGCTATTAGTTTATTTTTTAATAGGTCTGTAGGATATTCATCAAGGCCAAAAAGTACCACCTTAAATAATTTTTCGCAATTTTAGATTATGCGAGAAGAATTGACATTGTTGGGCTTTCAACGCATTCAAAGAGGCTTTATAAGAGTCAATTGATTCGCAAAACACTTATACACTTATACCTATCGACATTTTTTTAACAGAATAATTCGTAATTTTTAGTTCTTTAAAGAATTTGTGCACGAATTCACAGTTTTTTTTGAAGAATCTTAATTGGTGGAATACAGGTTTTATTGATACTAGTTGCACTGATTCACTGGTACACATGTCCTCTCCAAGATTGGTGTCTTTGTGCGATTGAAGAGGCAGCATCCCTAGAATCCTCTATGGAAAAAGTGCGGCACTTTAGAGTTTCGATTACTTATAAGATTCTCGGTGAAAGCAAATGAAAGCTCGACTAATCGGTTTGACAGCTCGCGAGAGACTGAACCAAAAATGAAAAATGAAAAACGGAAATGTCTTTGCCAAAACAGCTATCCCTACCATCTGAACTGAACATGAACCTGATAAAGCTGTGCTCTCCTCTAGCTACGCCCAACCTATACCGATTTCAAGTACAACTCCAATTCCTCTGCTCGTAACAGCACCTGTGTCGTCTATTAATGGCATAACGCCGACCGCCACTTGATGTGGTATTCCAATCCCGATTCCATCAAATTCTGCGAGTCATGCTAAATTTGAAATTCCAGTGCGTGAAAGCCCTTCTCCTGACAAATCAGACACATCGTCCAGTCGCCACTCGCAATTTTTCAACGCCTGGTACAGGCATATTTGATGCGCAACACGAGTAATGTTGACTTTCAAAGCGTAGCTGGCTTATTCCTGTAGACCCGAGACTTAACATATCCCCAGAGAAAATGTGATGGTGTTATATTGCACGATCTAGCCGTCCAATTTACCGTAGCAAAACGCGAAATTAAGTGCTCACCAAAATGATTTCTCAACAAGTCCATTGTTTCACGCGCTGTATGGCTCGTAGCGCCGTCTTGTTGAAACCAAAGCTCATCGAGACCATTTCAGGAAGCACATAGTCCGTTAACATGGCGCGATGACGGTTACCATTGACGATAACATTCTGATTTGCCTCATTTTTTTAAGAAATATGGACCAATGATTCCACCAGCCCATAAACCACACCAAACCGTTGTTTTTAATGGATGTAATAGTAGCTATTGGTACTCATCGGGTTGCTCATCAGCTCAAATACGGCTATTTTGTTTATTAACGTATCCTTGAACCAGAAATAGGCTTCATCACTTCATCACAAAATTTTACGATAAAACACCGGATTTTCATTGAGTTTTTCCAGAGCCCATTCACTAAAAAATATGAGCAAAATTCAAGTCGTCTGACTTCAATTCTTTCACAAGTTGAATTTTGTACGCTTTTAGGTCGAGATCCTCATGTAAAATATGCCAAGCTAAGCTGCTGAGAACGACGACGAATGAATTCGTCACGGTCTTCGTGTACACTCTCAGCTACAGCTGCTATAGTCTCTTCACTACGTGCTGGATGTGGTCTAACCGGTCGAGTAATGTAAACTAAGACTTAAATTTGCGAATGGTGATGGCAATAGTGGTTTCAGTAGGTCGATTATACGCACCGTAAGTTCCTCAAATCACACGAAAAACGTTTTTCACAGAACGCTGATTTTCGTAATACAGGTGAACAATTTTGAGACGCTGTTGTGGTGTGAGTCTTTCTACGATGACTTGCCAATGACAAAGCAGTTTGATAGGAGTCACGCATGATCTGTCAAAAAAAGTCTATTGAAAATCAAACCTCACGATGAATCACCCCTTAGTAGCTGCAGCTGCGAAAGTTGGAAATAAATCAAACTTGGATCATTCCACTTCTACATAGCTAGACACAAGCGTCTACACAAGTACACCAGATAACGTCATGTAATCGAGCAATCCTCTTCATCATACCCGTTTACTGCACTTTCGCAAGCAATTCGTACAAAACTAAACTGAACTCGATGATTTTAAGAATGATCCATTGAAAATGACTGAACTTATACGTCCGCCGGAGGTTGCTGCACTTTTGCTTCAGCAGGCCGAAGAACTGGCGCAACAACATTGGGGACTCTTTTCTTTTCGCTGATTTTTCTTACTTAGCCGGTGCTACTAGAAGTGGCAGTGCAAAAAAACAGCCAAACACGACCTTAACGGTTGATTATAATAACCTAATGCAGGCATCAAAACTGCTTGAATATGACTCCTATATGCAGCAAGCTAAGAAAAGTAACAATTTGAATGCATTCTGGCAACATCAGATGGCTGGTCTTTCAGTTGCAGCCGTATCATCCTCATCAACTTCCTCTAAGAAACAACAACAAGAACCTCAGTAAATGCAGCAATAATCACCTCATTCAGATAACACTACCCGAGACATATTCGAAGCTATTTGATGCCAGCCACTAGTATGGTTCTGGTAAGCAAAAAAATGCTAACCATGAACTGACAGCTCTTTTAGCTGGTGTCGGTGGTATGAGTAATGTAGTTGATGTCTTCAATTCATCATCAAGTAACAGCAAAAAGAAATAAGAAGCTCATCAACAGAATGATATGCATAATCAACTTCTTCACTACTCTATCATCAAAATAAGGCAGCTGCTGATTTAAAAGCTTTTTTCGCTGAACCTTCCTTGTGTTGTGCTTCATCTTCACCAAAAAGTGCTACTACAGATCCAGCAGCTTACTACAATCAGTTGGCACAAGAAAAAATGCAAGTTTATGCTGATTTTTTCCAACAGCACCATGAAAAATACGGAATTCTTGCTCTGCTTTCGAAATCCATCTTTGTCGCAAATAATCTACTCATGTAGCCATTCGCTCTTATGAAACTTTAGCAAGAGTCATTTAATGCTATGATGATGAGACCGCCGAAATCTACGTCCTCTTCGTCATCTTCATCAAGAGCTCGTGAGTCATCGGCGTTTCCAGATCAGGGACGCCTAACCCCAACCAAGAGTGGATGCGACAATTCAGGTGGAAATTCACAGTTTGGTATAAAATACAACTTTAGTGCTGTAGATTTGGCCATTTCTAGCGTGCCTGGTGGAACTCCATCACCGGCTCCTCAAAACGTCCCTCAAAATGCTCCGCCAGTAGATTTAAGTCGGCTTAGAGGCGCCACCACAAACGATTTATTACAAGAAGGTTAGGTAAGGATAGAGTAGTCCTCTTTGAGGTACGCTTAGACCATTTGTGATGCTATTTAGAGAGCGTGGAAAAGTGGTGCTTGAGCATATGTATCCCATATATATCCTATATGCATAAGGAATACTTTCTTGTAAAATTAAATATTTTCAACATCCTTCCAGCGGCAACAGGTACGTCGAATCCATTATCTCCAAAGGGTAGGATAGTGGTCTTCTTAATAGAGAACCATTTCCCAATCGTATCTCGCAGGCTCGGATCTTACCATCTCTACCAGAAAAGTCTTTTGCACTTCACCCAGTGGTGTATCCTTTAAAAACACTACATTTCCATAATATTGGCAATAAGCCATTTTTATAACAAAAAACCTACAGGAAGTGCTAGATATCATTCTTTTCTCCGACAACATCATTCAAACGCTAACGAACTGGATAGAGTCGTCTGAACATCATTCTGAGTAATGCTCCAAAAGCCACATTGATGAACATCAGCACTGGGACCGCATAGAAACGTGTGCATAAAACTTTTCAACCAAGCAAGAAGCACGAGAAAAGTGACTGACTGGGACTCATACAAAGAATCCCTCAAAATATATAGAAGGAGATGAGCATGACAATCCTAGAGGTCATTCTGTGGCAAAATAACAAAAACTTCTGAGGCATCGCGGATCAGAAGAGTCCTCTCTACAAATCATATGATGCCTCTTGGGCAAACTTAAGTGGTGAATCACTCAACCTGCTACTGGACACTCACTTTCCAAGTAGTTCCCTATTCGCTGTTGGTGGAAGTGCTGTCTTCTTTTATCACTCTTTGATGTGGAAGATAATATCTTTTTCCAGTATAACCCTCTGATACTTCCTTTATGTGTCCAAGATTAATATATTCTCGAATGACTTTGGAATACCATATTCATCTTGAAGACTCTCATTACATGCGAATCTTTGTTCCAACATAAAGAGTCGCTTTAATGATATTTTACGTGACTCCCCCAAAACGGTACGATTTTTCAGCAGTGGCAATTTGACGGTGTAACACCCTTTTTCAAACTGGTTATGCGTCATTTGGAAGTGATTCTCCCACGTTTCGTCATCTGTAGATTAGAGCTTCTTCTAATTCCCAACATTTCTGCAAACCTTCATCTTTACTGCACACATTGATGCATGCTGTGAGTATATTAACTCTTCTTCCTTGAGGTTAAGATGGTGCTTGCTGTTCCCGATAGTATCCAGCCAAACCTTGTGTTTTGTGCCATTTGCTTGGCCCCTTCATTCATCCATACGTCAACAATTGTTTCAGAATATCTGATTCAATCAGTAATTCAATGTCCTTCGGTTATTCTTACCATGGATCTGTCAACTTCAACCCTTGGATGTGCGGTCACTGGTTGGGTGTAACTTGTTGCGCTGTCAGTTCTGATGTAACAACTGGCATTACTAGAGTTTCCACTTCCAAATTGACTTTTTCATCGTGAATTGACTGAATGGTAAAGTGGCATGCTACAATGATTTCTGTATCATGACCGTTGATTCCATTGATCTTTGACTTACGAGTATACTTGATCATGATCCTATTACTATGACATGCGGTCATCGTTACGATTTTGAGACTTCTTCACTTAAGGTTTTTTCTGTTACCGAAACTGCTGTACTCTCATCTCGAGGCATGTGAAGTCAGAAATTATGCTCTTATGTGCATATTATTCAACCCTTCTTCATCACACATTCCCTTATAGTATGTCCATCTTTTGGACTTTTGCAGATATAAGACTCGCTGCACACAACGCATTTCGACTCCGTGACTGTAGTCAAATGGTTTTTTTGTGGCTGTTACTCTTAGTACTTGCGACAGGTGTTCGTGGTTAAGTTCGCGACTTTCATACATAACTACTGAATCACTAATGAATCCCAGGAGCTTAGGTCTATAGCTGTTGAATAATTGTTTGATGTCTGTGGTTAACAAATGGTTAACAATTTTTGCTGCTTCACCTTTTAAATATTGAATTCCTTCGACGTCGCTTAAGGACCCGTTCTGGTGCACTAATTGATCAAACAGTTCCCAAAATGATGTGCACTCTCCATTGGTGGAAGTTTGATTTCCCGATGTATTGCAGTTTGTAGAGTTAGTGCCACTGTTTGGTGTTGTCGTTGTTATGCTTCTTTAATTTGGATATTAGCATCTTAATATGCCCACTTCAAATCGGCTTCTCCAAATGGGGACAGGAGCTCATCGTTCATTGTCATCAGCTTTGCCCAATATTACCCAATTTGGTATAATTCGATGTTAGGTAAACTGTATTCAGGATAACTCTAAGTTATCAACCAATAGATTCAACTTCTTAAATCTTGCTGGGCACTTCTTGATGTTAGTTGACATTTTAGTTTGGACCGCAAGAACTGATCGTTGATTGTTGATATACAAGAGCTGTTTGATGCGTACCCGGATTGGAAGATAAGTAGCGCTACTGAACCAAAATGAGTGTACCATCATTTAGTATAACCTCTTTCAGCCCGCCTTTTAAAATAAGGAGGCAATCTGAAGCTTAATTTTGTGTTGACACCCGTTTCAAACATTAGTTAGTTAGTTAGTGTTTTTTGAGACCGTGGAAAAAGGGCAGTATCGCCACGTGATCCATTTCTTGTTTTTGATTCTCGATGCTGCGTATGGGACCCATTCACCTTTCCTTACAACCGTTTACCATTAGTTTGCAGATTTTCGCCGTGGCCGCACGTCGGTTTTTGATGAACCGCGCCCATGTGACCCAAAAACGGTTATCACAGTAAAAGTCGTAGATAAAATCCATGATATCGTATTGGCGGACCGCCGAGATTTTGGGCACGAGAAAGCTATCCGCGCGATGGGTGCCGCGTTTGCTCATAGAATAAGCAGGTGAAGAATAAGCGCAATCGTGAGACCACTTCAAAGACGTACTTGGCCCTGTTTAATCGAAATCCGGAGGAGTTTCTGCGTCATTTTGTGCTGTCGATAAGACATGGATTGTTTGATACACACCAAAGACCAAAGAAAAATCGAATCACGATAGAATCGAATCGAATCGAGCACGAAAAACGTGCTCTAAACAAGGCGATGGCGTGGCCTTCGGCCGGAAATGTTATGACCACCGTTTTTCGGGACGCACGAGGTGTGATTCACGTTGTCTATTTGGAGAAGAAAAAACAATCACAGAAGTATACTACGCCGATTTATTGGGTCAATTCAACGCCGATTTGAAGAAAAAACGACCACATTTTGCGAAGAAAAAAAAAAAATTCTCTTCTACCACGATTACGTACCGGCTCTCACCTCCGCAGTCGCCACAGCCAAATTTGTGCACTACGAGTTGCTTCCCTATCCACCTTATTCTCTAGATTTGGCTCCCTGCGACTACTTTTTGCTCCCAAACCTTAAAAGATCGCTCGCCGGAAAGAAGTACAGGTCGAACAAGAAAGTCATCGCCGCCGCGGAGGAGTAATTTGCAGGCCAACAAAAATCGTACTATATGGAGAGTGAAAAGTGTATCGAGTTGAAAGAGGATTATATTGAAATATAAATTGTTAAAACCTTGTTCGGGTATTCATCAAACAGCCCTTGTACTACACTTGGATTTGAACTTCGACTTATAGAAGATAACCGTGAAGCTTGAATGCCTGCATCGCTTGGTATTGACTGACGATGATTGCGTATTCTTATTTATTAGCTTCTGCCTTGAAAGTAACCTTAATGCCGAGATACCTCGTTTCAAAATAGCTAAATTATTCCTTACAAAGTAGTCATTATGCGAATTTGTCATTCGTAGATTGGCATCTTCTTTCTTGAAATTAGTCCAAAATCGATGCACTTCTTCCGTGATTCTCGTCTGATGTAATGCAATGTCTTCGATTAAACTCATTCTTACTTAACTGTGTTACTTAAATTGTTACTGTACGATTATATAGGTTCCGTACCAATATTCACTAATAGCTTTCCTTTATTCCTGCTAATCCGGCTCGAAGGATCATTTATAATTTAATGCTTCGAACTGTTTTTTCGCCTTTTGAAACCTTACACATGGAAGTAAAAAGGCTTTGTTCGATTGAATAGCAAGGCTGAATTATACGATAAGGTGCAAGTTTAAAGAATAACAAAAAAATGTTGACCAAAATATGAAAATACTAATATTGTTGAGCTAAGTAGCAAAAACGGATAACAAGAAAAAAGAAATGTTTTTTGTTGATGTCATCAAAAGTGAGTATAGTTTATCATCGAATAAGATGAAAAATATCACCTCTCTACCGGTGTTCAACCTCTATTAACCTTATCAAGACAATCTAGGATGTGTAGTCATGACTTAATAGCCGTTGATGACTTCTTCCATTCTCTTTTCTACAAGAGAAATGCATAGTTCACCTTTACAGGTTTTATTAGTTCCTGTGCTCTCGGTAGCAGAAGTGATTTTTTGAATTTTTGTTTGGGACTCGGCTCCATAGACTTTTGCTTTTGAAAAATTAGCAACAAATAATGTCTTCCATTCAAAATTCAACATGTGACAAAATTTATGAAGATTTAAAGCGGTCCTTCAGCCAACCACAATGACAGTTCATAAAGAAAACTTTGATCTTATAGGTTATCCTTGAGTTACAAGCTCTTAAATGCTCAAAGAAATACTTTCTTAGGAATCTGTTTTGGTTTTGAAATACTCCTTCACATTTTCACAGGACGTGCGTCATGTTCTCTTCGGCTTGTAGTTTATTTTCAACTTTTCTACGGCTTGTTAGTGTAGACGATAGACTTAAGGTAACCCTAGAGAAAATAATCGACAAAATAACTGAGATGACTCAGTCGGAAAATTTCTCCTTCACAATTTGGAGAGTTGCTTCACTTGAATGACATGTAGCGCCACCTTGTTGGAACTGCAGCTCGGAGACATCGCTGTTGTTGAGCTGTGATCACAGAAAATCTGTTAACATCGCTCTATGCCTGAGACTATTGACGATAACGGTGTCTTCTTCCTCATTTCAGAAGAAATAAGTTCCGATGATGCCGCCAAGCCATAAATCGCACCAAACAGTCAATCTTTGTGGATGCTGTGGATGCTTTTTTGAACAATTTTTGATTGTGTTCACTCCAATAATGACAACTTTACTTGTTCAAAATGCACCTCGTCCAAAAAGATGATTTTTTGGTTGAAATCCAGTCAACATTTTCAGCACCCAATTAGCTAACTCACGGCATTGTCTAAGGTCGTCCGACTTCAGTTCTTTCGTCAACACAATCCTTTACGGATGTAAGCCCACATCTAACCGCAAAATAAGTCTAGTTGACTCTCTGGCGATCCCAAATTCAGCTAATTGGGGCCGAATCAACATTTGTGGGTCTTCTTCGATATTGGCCGCTATGTTTTCTTCATTTCATACCGATCTCTATCTGGTTGATGGCTTGAGTACCAAAGGAGTTTACTCGCGCTGAAACTTTGCTACGGTGCGACGAATTACCTGCACACTGAACCCATGATGACGACTGACCTCAAGTTACGTATTTACAACCAAGCCGGAACTTGGATAATATTTTTTAATAATTTCCGCACGTTCGACAAGCATAAGACGATGCACGATGAATATTTTGACAGCTGGATGTCACTGGTAAATTTAAAAGCTTCTGAAACTTAACAATTGGTAAAACTATCATTGCTATCAGGTCGGCCGTTTTGAGAATTTCCCTAGATCTCATAATGTACTTAGGTCCCCTTAGGTTTGAACAACATATTCCTGTTTGTAACAATATCTTCAAAAGTACAACTAATAACGCTTAAGGAAGTTGACATCCACATCCTCACTCTTTTCTAGCTCCCTACCTCTTTTAGCAAGTTCATTACTATTCCCTTTAATGCAGTTTCCTTCTACGCAATATATGGTAGTTTCTAAGCATTGTGGTAAAGCTCCAATTGTCTTATTTCTAAGCTGCTGCTACAGTCCGGGTTGGAACTGATCTTGACTCAAAATGCCTCTCCGTCCAGCTCTATTGTTTGCTAGCTGCTCCCTTGCCACTTTCCTTTTCCACCAGGGATTCACTCTGTCTCTGCTGCATTTTCGAATGGTGATGTATTCGAAGACCTTCGGAACCGTGGCCACTTTCTCTCAAAACGTCCAAGCTCTTTCTCATCCTCTTTTTGATAATGTCAAAGCATATGCTGCATATGCATATGCTGTTAATGTTTCAGAGTTCGCTACTTTGGTTTCTGAAGGAGGTTTTATGCTACTTAATGGCTTTCTAAGCCCAGAAACTGTCATAGGCGCGCGCAGTTCTTTGAATAATGTCTTAGATGGTGTCGTTGCTTATATGAACTTCGGAAACTATGCCGACAAAATCCATGGCCACTTCGAAGTTATACATGTTTATGGTCTGAAACATCTAAGTTTTGTGGGCTTTTTTGATGGCAGCATACAATTCGTTATTCATTCCTTTCCTGCCATACCCACCTTTGCCGCTTCAGCTTCCAAATTTTCAGATGCTTTAGAAACAGCTTTGTGCTGTAACGATAATGTCTACGTCATATCTATAGACAAGTAGCTTGCAGTCTTTTGGAAGATTGTGCACCTTGTGTTAGACTGCGAATTTTGAAAGATGATGTCGGAATACTATTTAACATCAAAAACGTTTACCGACTCTTAAGGACTCCATAGTCATCCTTCAGAGTCGGACATGTTTAGCAGAGTTTTCAGAACCATATGTCGCTCCGTATAATTTTTCCCTACGTATGGAAGAGATTCATATGTATATTGATTCCAAGAGGATGGGTGAAGAAGGGCTCTGCTAAATTTAAAGACTGAGCACTTGGGTTTTCACTACCCTTCGCCTAATTAATGACGGTTAGGAGAGCAATTTAGTCTCATCACCCCAATAAGGTAGATAATCTAGGCTGACGAGTGGACATGTTTAAGGGAAAATAGATTCCGGGATCGAAAAGAACACAAATCACAGACTTTTCGTAGGTGAGCAACACATCAAACAAAGCAGTAGTCAGATGTTATGCAATTTATAAGGAAACTTATTAGAATAACACACCGATCCATTCTATATTTAGAAAATGGGTATAATGGCATCAAATCACTTTAATGGTTGGCAAGTTCTTGCATCCCAGGCTATCTTAATATTGCCTATAATTCAACTCTAATCTGCAGTGTAAGCTAAATGATTTGTATCTTACTATTTCGATATATCGACTTTAAAGTCATCCATTCGAACGAGTACATAGATAAATCAGAATCCCAAAATGCGGTAAAGGTAACCAAGAGTATCGTCATCTGCATCTGCATCTGCATCCGATGTAATGAAAGTGAATCAATATCTGAATTCAAATTGCCCCAAATTACGAGCACACACAAAGGAAAATCAATTTTTAATTGTAACATCAGAACCAGGTTAGCCAAACAAGATATTTGTATCTTTGTCCGATTGACCTCCTTTAGCAGGTTAACCCATTAAATCTTAATTCCTTTTATGAAATGGCATATCCTTGCTCTTTCAGTTGAAAATGCATTCGAACCAGATGTCAGCAGTCCGGACTGTTGGTTGTAGGTCATCGAAAAACTATCTCAAAATCAATCATTTACAGCAGACCTACAAAGTTGCTTTTTGGTTTGTGTGTATTGAATACTTGACCATAGAAACCTCATGTTTGCTAGAGCTCATCCCACAAAAACACCAGGCCATATTATATTTTAACAAATAAATCTCCTTTCCTCATTTCCAGAACTCACAATGGTGCCCTTTATCCCACCCTACGAAAACTAACAGATGCAAAATATATTTTAAACGAATGGAATTCGGTTTTGAGTTTTTGATTGGAAATCATAACGATTGCGTTTATTTTCGGAACTCATCGTTTACCCCGATGTTTTCCGGATCACAGGGGTATGCATTCATGTCCTACATGTCCGGCAGTTAACTTGAAAGCGGGTCAGCGCAGGGATGGGAAACCCACATCCACCTGTCAAATGGGATTGGTAAGTTGATTCTAATTGGCAATTTCGAGTTATATTTGATGAAACAACCCCACTGTCGCCACTGGAGGTGTCCGAAGTGTTTTTACTGCATTCAGTGCATGTCAGTTGTAACTAAGAAATGTCAACAGTGTCAGAAGTATGGATACAGCACAGGGTCGGCGGGCGGATGCTCTTCATCAATGCAAACATACATTTCATCAATTTTCCAATAAAATTCACTTTTTGTGTTTGCGTTTGCAATGGTGCTTGTGATTTCACGAATACTTTAGTTTTTTACCTCTGCCTGCTGTGATCGATGTTATGACACTTTGCTCGCAATTGTCATTTCAAAAATTCATGTTGTCCGTTGCTAGTGTCATCATGCCTGTGGGTTTTTTGCCTGAACCTGTTTTGTGCTAGTTGGATGGACTCTAATTGAATGAGGTTTACCTGAATGATGACTGTTTAAATGCTTCGACAATGGACAGTATTTTGTTAGATAGTTTTGTGTGAAACAATGTTGACAGGAAATAATTGAAAATTCCTCTTGGTCTGGCAAAACTGAATAACGGATAAGCGAGTGATTTGCAGTAAAAATAAGTTCGGAACACAAAAGCTTATCACAACTACAAATTGTGTAATGCTCCTCCTCCTTGTATGCTCCTTTTACTGAAATATCGTAGTATTTCGTAGAGAGATGAGTAAGCTATACAGCGTCTATATTAGTGCACCTACCATATTAACACCGAACACCTGTAACTTGATGCGAGCGTAGTCCGGATATTCACTCAATCTTCTCATCACTCTTATAGCAAGTATCGCAGGACGATACTGATTTCATTCATGTCCAGACCAATTAGGTGGTTGGCATACATTTGGTACCCCGTAATGAGGCCAGTGAGCAGTTACAGACAGTAGACTCACACAATAGAGTGAATTCACTCTTTAGAATCCATTGAGAGACAGCGCCATAGTGGTTTTCGACGTGACATGTTTATTCCAAAGAAGGATGTTATCCAGGATGACATCAAAATACTAAGTCGCATTGAAGAAACGAATTGTGATGGTGGATGATGAGATAATGCAGCATCCTCCTTTTTGTAAAGAGAACAAATTCGACCTTTTGAAAGAGTTGACTGAAAGCATACGACCAATCGTCGGGCACACCTTCGCAGAGAAGACAGTAATAAGGTATGCTCCAATAGGGGGTACAGTGAGATAATTTTCATATTCCTGAGACTAAACGTTAGAACAATGGAGAGTGTTTAGCAGTGAGTCGAACAACATGCATCATAAGGACGTCTCCGATGTCAATGTAGTGTTGCAAAAGTTGCTTACGTTCATAATCTTCGTCATGTGTGGTAAATACATCGGCGTACTCACCGACTAGTTTGTCTACCAGGATACGCTCCTGCTGAGGATTTTGTTTTTTATTTTCATATTCTAGATACTTGAGACTGGTGTTACACAATCTTTTTCCGTTGTAGTCAATAGGTGCACATTTTTCCACTATCTGTCCCTTTTTCACCTTTACACTGAATGTCTTTGGATTTAGAATCCTTAGAGGAAATATGTTGTTCTTTGGATTCACTAAGGTCCTTCCCACCATGAAGTCTCTCCTATTTTCTCCATCAAAATATGTAGAATCGGTGACCACCAGGACCGACTTTCACTTTTGCCCTAAAAATTGCTTCCGACGAAGCTTTAGAATCTGATTTATGTAGATTATGACTTTTGAGATAGAAATGTTGATGCTTTCGTATATCATTGGTGTCTTCATGTTTAGTATTTCAGGGTTTGTGACCCAAAGTCCACTACTACTCCATGTTCTTTCATTAAATCTGTACCAATGATACACTCATCATATATGTCAATACGCGTACTCCTTCTCATCGTGTTCAATTCTGCCCACGAAATTTACAGAATCTTCCTCGTAAGTAGGTGTTGGGTCTTAGTCTTAGTAAAAGGATGCATGTCTGCAGGATGCAGACAATTGCCAAGTCTGGTACTAAGGCTTTCATAGAGGCACCACAGGCTGGTGCTGATATTAGCATGATTGGTTAATTCGGTGTGGTTTTCCACTCTGCATACTTAGTGGCCGACAAAGTCACAGTTACATCCAAGAACAACAATGACGAACAGTACTTTTGGGAGTCTTTGGCTGGTGGATCGTTCACAACTCATCAGGATGAGACCGAGCCATTAGGACGTGGTACCAAGATTGTTCTGCACATTAAAGTAGACCAAAGTGAAAGCAAGGTTAAGAAAATCGTCGGCTATCCCATCAAACTCCTCGTGAAAAAAACCCGTGACGAAGAATTCAGTGATGACGAAGCTCCTGAAGAACAAGCCAAGGAGAAGAAGGAAGACGAACCAAAACTTGAAGATGTAAGTGAGGATGAAGATGCCGACAAGGATAAGGACAACAAGAAGAAGAAGAAAACTGTCAAGTCAAGTACACCGAATATGAAGAACTAAACAAAACCAAGCCAATTTGGATTAGAAATCCCGATGATATCTCCCAAGAAGAATATGGCGAGGTCTACAAATCCTTGACAAACGACTGGGAAGATCATTTGCCTGTTAAGCATTTCTTTGTTGAAGGTCAATTGGATTTCCGTGCTTTGTTGTTCGTACCCCATCGTGTGCCCTTTGATCTGTTCGACAGTCGAAAGAATAAGAACAACATTAAGTTGTATGTTTGTCGTGTGTTCATTATGGAAAATCGCGAGGATCTTATACCATCCTACTTGAACTTTATGAAGGGTGTCGTCGATTCTGAATATTTGCCTCTAAGCATCTCTTGTGAAATGTTGCAGCAAAACAAGATACTCAAGGTTATTCGCAAGAACTTGGTCAAGAAATGTTTGGAACTATTCGAGGAATTGACTGAAGACAAAGAGAACTATAAGAAATTCTACGAGCAATTTAGCAAAAACTTAAAACTGGGTGTTCATGAGGACAACAACAACTTGCTTCTTAGCAGACTATGTTAGTCGTATGAAGGAGAACGAGAAACACATCTACTTTATCACGGGTGAGTCTAACGATCAAGTTAGTAATTCTGCCTTTGTTGAACGTGAAAAAGCGTGGCTTCGAGGTCATTTGCATGACTGAACCAATCGATGAACACGTCATCCAACTCCTCAAAGAATACAAAGATAAGCAATTGGTGTCTGTTACCAAAGAAGGCCTTGAATTGCCAGAAGATGTGGAAAAAAAAGAAAAACGCGAAGAGGACAAAGTCAAATTCGAAAACATCTGCAAAGTGATGAAATCAATCTTAGAAAACAAAACCGAAAAGGTCGTCGTCTCGAATCGTTTGGTTGAGTCACCCTGCTGTATCGTGACATCACAGTACGGCTGGTCTGCTAACATGGATTGTATCATGAAAGCACAAGCTCTGCGTGACTCATCAACTATGGGATACATGGCTGGCAAGAAGCACTTGGAAATCAATCTAGACCATTCAATCATTGAGACGCTTCGTCAGAAATCCGATGTAGACAAGAACGACAAGGCCCTAAAAGACTTGGTCATCCTTTTGTTCGAGACGTCCTTGCTATCATCTGGCTTCTCATTGGAGAGCCCACAAGTGAACGCTTCACGAATTTATAGCATGATCAAGCTGGGTCTTGGCATTGATGATGGCGAACCAATGACTACAGAGGAAGTCACTGCCAGTGCCGGTGGTGATGCACCGATTTAGAAGATTCCGAGGATGCTTCTCACATAGAGGAAGTAGATTTAACAACAACACAATCCAACCGAACTACATGCTACGAAATCTTTTCGAACTTTCAGCGGTTAGCAAATTTATTTTTAAATGCATAACTGTTACCTTTTATTCTAGATATCTACAATAGCTCAACATTCGTTAGGATGTAAGCTTATGAGGAAAGATAGCAGATGCGACTGAGCACATTTCTAGCTCAGTAAGAAAATCTTCTAGCGAATATCTGAAAAATTCATCGAATAAGAGTCTATACTCTTTGGAATGACTACAGAAAGGAGAAACGTTGAATTAACAGATTTAAAGATCTTCATGCCCCCGATGGAGAAGGGACTTGTAGATCTATCTAACTGGATGATGTCGCCGTAAAATACATGGCTGACATAACAGAACTGCGAAATTCTTTACAACTCTCATCTGAACAGAGATAAACTTGTCAAATATATTAACAGGAGACCGCACCACTTTGCTTCTCGCTCAACACCCACGAAAGAACGAGTTACCTCCAACCAGTAGCGTGATGCACATTATTCGCTTTATTTGTGTCCATGCTCTTAAGGATAAGAAGAAGGACGGGTACATGAAATTAAACTTATTTAAGACGCATTGCCGGCTCTTTCTCGACCCTCTCTGTACACTTAGGATCTAAGGTGATCCACACTCATCTGTTAGCAATTAAAACTTACTGAACAATCAACACTTTCACACATGCTTGCATTAAGCTTTCTTAACATAAGTATACAGGTAAATGCGAACAGCGGACGGAGATCTAAAGAAACTAAAAGAAACTAAAGAAAACTTTGATAAATATTATGGGGCAAATGCTCCGTCAGATTACATCGTCAAATATTGGTTTCGAAAGTTTCGTGGTGGCCGCAACTCCACTTCCGATCATGTCCGCATCGGCAGGCCCTCCGATGCGGTTACAGAGGACAAAGTCAAAAAAATACATGAAATGGTGTTGGCTGACCGGAAAGTGAAGGTAAGCGAGCTAACAGATACCACAAAGATTAGAACTGAGCGCACACGTCATATTTTGGGCAATATTCTGCATATGAAAAACTTATCCTGCCGCTGGGTGCCGCACATACTCACTCTTGACCAAAAACACGAACGCGAGAGCACTTCGAAAGAGTGTTTGGACTCGCTAATGCGGAATCGGGCGGACTTTTGCCGTCGATTGGTAACTGTTGAACACCAGAGATCAGCATGAGTGCCCGGCAATGGACTGAAACCGGCACGAGTGCTCCGAAGCGGCCGAGGCAGGCTCGATGGGTCGGAAAGGTTATGGCGTCGGTTTTCTGGATTTGTCATGGCATACTCTTCGTGGACTACCTCGAAAAAGGAAAAACCATCAACAGCGAGTATTACTGTGCATTACTGGGGCGATTGAAGGCCGAAATCGCTGCAAAACGGCCTCACATGTAGCGAAAAAAAAAATTTGTTTTTGCATGACAATGCACCGGCGCACAAGAGCATCGCAACCATGGCTAAAATCAATGACTTACGGCTCCAATCGCTGTCGCATCTATCGTATCAATAAAACATTCAGCTCACGTGAGGAAATCATAGACGCCACGGAGGAGTATTTTGCAGACCTTCCGGAAAATTACTTTTCGGACGGGATCAAGAAGTTGGAAAATCGCTAAAATAAGTGTATCAAGCTAAAAGGGGACTTTATTGATTAAAATAAAAAAATTTTTTTTTTCATTCC
The DNA here is from genome assembly GCA_907269105.1 of Volucella inanis. NCBI lineage: Eukaryota > Metazoa > Arthropoda > Insecta > Diptera > Syrphidae > Volucella > Volucella inanis. Next base: position 43,768,937 of record OU026153.1, read on the forward strand.
CAAAAAAGATACTTTTCACCCCATCTAGTAGTGATAAAAAGCTTATCTGGCAACGGATTTCTACAGCAAGTTGGCATGATGAAACTACTGGATAAGCGTGCGCTCAAGGGATTCGTGTGTCCTTAAAATGTTTCTTCACAGCGGATGCAGGAAATTTAAGGAGGAAGAAAAGAAAGGTACCGACGAACTTTGTTCTTAAATGTTTGCAAGTTATAAGGTCCAGTAAATAGAACGCACTGCATTCTACAAGCGAGTTGTACGACTTAGGAACGAATCAAAATATTTTGGAGTACGTCCGAAAGTGGGCTTGTGGGTGTACTGATAAGCATTCATATCGAGACGGGTGTTACGGTTAAAGGTTTGAAGGGGCGAAATGATACTGGCGATTCCAAGAAAGCACTGATGGTGCAAATAGCGATAAAACAAAGCGAGACTGAAGACATAACGTTGGTGTTTAAGGATGTCAATTGACTTACTAATATTAGTATCACCTATGAGTTTTATCGCACAGGTTTGAATCCTATCTAGCAGGTGCAGAGATGTTTTAGAAGTACCTGTCCAGATGAGCATTGTATTCCAGTTTTGTACGGATGAATGCTTTACATATTGAGGCCAGATCAGACGGGGTGAAATATTTCTTACATTGCCTGGGGAAATTTAGATACACATACCGAGAATGGAAAGTTTGTCGGTTTCAACCATGCATTCATTCTACTCTGTTAGTAGTTCTCCAATTAGTAACGCTGTTATTATCAGAATAAAATGAGCTAAACATATGATGCCGTTCCCATTCTACAGCCCTAAGGCATTGTCGTGAGTTCGCAAACGAATACAAAAAGCAGGGAGAACTGTCATCAGCAAAGGAATATATTGGATTACACTATCCAGGACAACTTAAGTTGAACGTTCCGAAAGGTAATTTCTAATCCTTTCAAATGCCTTAGAAATATCAAGTGCAACTATCTTTCTTTCGCCAGATTGATGTACGTTTTGGATCCATTTTGCGATGAGACATACCATCAGATTATCAGTGGACCTGTTACTACGAAAACCATTTTTGTGTTTCGAGATATTTCATGATCCGAAGGTTTATGAACGTTTCCATGACCTTGGAAAGAAGGAACACAGGTGCAATGTTTCTGTAGGAAAAGAGAGAAGAATATTCGCCTTTTTTAAGAACGGGCTGGACAAATGATGTTTTCCATCTGGTCGGAAACTGAATAGTAGAATTGATAAAAAATGTTACGCTAGCAAGGAAGAAAACCTCATCAGAAGTTACACCATCTAGACCTGCGGACTTGTGTATGTTAAGATTTTAAGAACTCTTGCTACTACAAGAGTACGAAAGTGGATTCGTTCCAGTTAAGATTTGACCCACTTGAGTGTAGGCGGTGATAAAGCACAGTCTGGAAATGTTAAGCTGCTCGCAAGGAACATAGCAAGCTGATTAACCTTGTCCAAGAAGCTGACAACTGAATTGTCATTGTAAATGAGCGTTGGTATGGAGGCAGAAAACAAATGAACAACCAAAAAATTTTTACTGCCTTTGGGACATTGTAGTATTTCTTGCCTCAGTTATTGGTCGCTTTGCAATTTCACACGCTCAAGAAAGGCGTTGCGGTGATTCCCGGCTCGTTTATACTTTTTTCTATATTTCGCTGTTGGTTTTGTCTTGTAGGACCGAAAAAATATTTTTCTAACTCTTACAGACTCTTTATAGCACAAATCGTACCATGCATTTTCTTTTGGTTAGAGGATCTCATTCCAAAGAGTATGGTGGCTGTTATCTTATCAGCAGTGACGTCCACGTCGTTATCGAGGACACATAACGATATAGCCTGAAAGTACACAAAACAGAATTTGTATTAGGATGTGTTACTGGCTGTGCAAATAAAATGCAATTTCTTATGATAGATCTGCAGAAGCTGAGGTGCTCATTCGTGCTGCTCACAGTCACCAGAGATTGTGCTTTTTTTTTGACCATGGGCTTCTCTTTTATACATTTTTTTCTTAGCTTTTAAGATTTTACTTTTTAAATAGTCTGTTTTCGACTTTGAAACCATATTGTTAAAATGGATATCCTCTTATCTGGAAAATCGTTTTCACAGTGCTGTGTGCCTAGGTCAGCCCACTTAGCTCCATCCTCGGCAACACCTGGAGTTCCATAAGTCAGCCATCTCAGTCCCCTTCTTTTTATATTAATCATAAATGCTCTCAATAGGATCATCAAACACTTGTCTGTCTCTCTTTACGCCGACGATACCAAATTTTTCAAAACTATTTTCTCATCCCATGACTGCTTCTACATTCAAGAAGGCCTTGATAGTTTTTCGATCTGGTGCCTCAAAAATTGTTTGGAGCTTAATATCGCCAAATACCAATCCAATACTTTTCATATAAGCGGCACCAATCTCCTCCTCAACCCTACCATCGCCACAACCAGCCTATCTCCTCCGTTCAATCTATTCGTTATATTATCTTTGTTCGCCCCCTAATAGAGTACGGCAACCAAGTATGGTCTCCATATCATCGTGTTCATATCTCGAGAATCGATTTGCTCTACGGGGTATACCCTGAGACGATCCTTTTATTTTGCCCACTTTTCAAACTTTGACACATGTATAGCTCGGCCAGAATCACTAGGTTTGTGGATATACTGATACTGACAGGCGTTGTCTGCAAGATAACATTCAATCTCCACTGATATGATGCATGTTGGTCGACACTTTAATGCTTTTAATAATTGTAACGTCTATGCTCAAGCATACGAGTATGCAGTTGATGTAGCTGTGCTGTTTGTTGGACTATATCTTATCTAAGCCCCAGGCCACCTTAGACGTTATCGACAGTTGTTGTAGCAGAAATGGGCTTGCAGCCAATTCTCTCAAATCTGAGGTTGTTATCTTGGCGAGAACGAAGCTGACTAGTCTCACCCATCTTGTGCTTACACCGATTACTATCTAATTTTTCAACAAAGTGAAGTATTTGGATGTCATTCTGAATGAGAAAACTTGATCTTCGGTACAACACGTACTAGAATTTTGATGACCTTGCGAGTCGACTATTTTTGAATTCTGGCCTTATGAAAATGACATCTGTTGCAATGACACTAGAAACCCTGTTCCAGAGAAATTACAAAATCAGCTTTTCCTTTGCTCAGAAAAGGTTTCGCCAGAAAAAGAATGTAGAAGAGCCTTTACAGATGGGTACAAAGCCAATATATGATAGGGTGCTGATGCCTTTCTGCAGGACGATAAAATTATGATAGATTTCATTTGTGGTTAAAAAAATTTGCGTCTGTCCAAGCAGGGATATATGCTATTCTGACGGCAATATGAAGAATCAGAGGTAAGGTGAAGTTAGTGCACCTTTACCCAAGCTGAACTTAGAGTTCTCTTACCAGTTACAAGCTGCTTCGGCAATTTAAACACAGTTGAAGCCCTGTTTAGGTCTTCTTACCATTGGAATGCAAATCGAATCTTAGGTCCCAGGTGAAAGTGTGATTATAAGAAATGAGATCGCCGATGTACTTTCTATGTAAGTATGGTTTGGGTGAGAATTTTTCAGCGTTAGGACTGTCTCATTGAATGTGGGGTTTCATATGAGCATACATAACTTCAGATAGCATAAATATTCAGGATGCTTGTAGACCAATCTTAAGCCTTTAAGCATTTCGTAGAGATCAGCGACTTTCCGGCTTTCTGTCATTAGGAAAGTCTACAGAATAATTGCTAGCATCGTAACGGGTCATTTCATTTTTGCTAAGTAACTAGAGGAGTGGTAAAATCATCTCTGTGAGTGTTCAGCGTACCCTCACAATAGTAGACTTTATCCATGAAGCGTTTTCCAGTAAAAGAAGCATTAGTTCTTTGTCTGAGTGTTATGTTCCGGCAAAAGAAAACCGCAAAGCACTTTCATCGCTAGTGTGGACCATTTGCTCTTTTTGTGTTCTAAGGTCCTGCGGAATTATTTTAACTTTTTTAGGAAGGTTGCAGCTGAGTATATGGAGTAACCATATAAATATTAAATGCGCACTACCCATACTATTAACATCATCGCTTATTCGATCCATTGAAACTGTCTACCGAATGTCCATCTTCTGAGTAATTTTTACTGGTCCTCCCTAGTATTGTACTTTGTTTGGATCAACAAGAATTACTTCGTCTCGTCTGTATTGGTCTGTAGATTTGACTTATGCTTATCATGAGTAAATAGTTGGTGATTAGCCATTTTTGGACTCTCTGAAAGTTGACATATTCGATAAACTTCACATCTGACTCCATCCATCTGTCCATCACCAAACAAAAATTTAATTACACATCCAGAGCAGAGTCGATTATGAGGGTGTATATGTTGCGCCTCAGTAACTGATAAAAATCTGATGATAACACGTATTTGTGCACTTGACCAAACAAAATTTGTATCTCGGCTGACATGACGGTGTCGATGCTCGGTGATCATGAAAATTTATGAAATCTGACAGCTTGGTATTTGCCCTACAATATTTTACTTCTAAGAGACTGACGGTTACAAAGATATGAAAATATGTTCAACTATATAATAGATTCGGCATCATTTTGATGCTAACCACAAAATCCATTCCATCAAATGCTAATTCGATTTCTGGTGAAAGATTTTCACAACTTTGGAAATCTGAATAGGAAAATACAAAAAGAAGCAACCGCCAAGTGAGAAATCGTATTATCCTTGTTTAAGGCAACCGTGCTAGTGTCGTGGGGGCTGGCAAGACGTCTTTTCCCAAGAATGGAAGCAAATCCTTCCTATCCGTAGTCCTCGTCACGCATTTAAAATGTAATTTCATGAGTTAATTTATGCAAAGTCGTTAAAAGCAGCAACTCAACTTGTAAATGCGAAAACAACCGCAGAGGGATTGCTATGCTCGTGAATCTTCCTGCTTCCAACAGGCACCAACTAACCACTCCTCCAGTTTCTTCATTCATTGCTGGCACTTCTGATGCTGTATCCGAGTATCCTTGTTCATTTCTTGTTTTGTGCATTTACACGGTTGTGTTTAGCTTGAGAAAGGCGTTGCAGATGATCGGACTTGTGTGTTGTGTTGTGTTGTGTTTTCGAATTGTATGCGGATAACACACCAGAAACAGAGACGATGAACAAACTATCAGTACAACTACAGCATTGCTTGACTACTTATAGGTGCTTCTACTCCCTGGTACTATAATAAGAAGTCGACTTGAGCGTTAAAGTCTAGGGAGATCCTTTACAAAAGTTCTCCGGGTTTTTGGTGGATATTGTTATTTTTTGGCCCAAAGATTTGCATACTGAAAAGTTTCTCACTATAAACCAACAAAGTTACGGACATCCCATCTAGCAGGGAATCCTGTAATCCAGGCCAGAAGAATTGCCAATGAGATTTTAATTGGTTGAAAGTTGAGTCTCGCGAGGTTTCGGTTTATGGCGTTGTTAAATATTTGCCAATTGCCAGGCGAAGATAAGTGTTGTTGGTTAGTCCAATTGGTGAGGAGCACTTATATTTCCATTACCACTTTGAGGGCATTTTGGGTCAGATAGTAAATATTTCAGAGCTATAGGATTACAAGTAATCTAAGCAAGTACAAGAGACATAAGGAAAATGATTTAGTAGACATGCTGGCTCCTTTCAACCTGGGCCTTGATTGCTGTTGGAATCCACCCACTGCCAACTATGGGAAGGAAAGTATATCTGGTATAATGATTAACGCAAAGTCTTAACAGCCCTTAGAAAACTTGCTAAGGATAGAGCTTTCCACTCGACACTTAGAAAATGTAGAGCCTTTCCTCGTAATTGTATGGTTAGTCTGTGGTCATTCTCCATAACAGACAAACCGTACAATTCTGCCTAAATTTTAAATGGATTTAGAAATGGTTTCTTATTCTTGGAGTGCAAACAAAAAAATTCCTCAATTGTCGCTGTATGAGTCGAGGACTGTTTGAGTTTAGCCATATTAGGCGACTCATATGCATATTTTCGCCCAGTTTAATCTGGGCAATCTGCACACTTAAAGAATATTGCCAAAGAAGATTAAATTTAGAGGACACTTGAAATTTATGCGATCTCTGAGGCTGGAAACTTTAAGAGCAAAGGAACGAGATTTAAATTAGAGAAATATAGATTTTATTGGTCCACTTCATTCGAGATATAAGGACCTACTGACTACCAAAAAAAAAAAAAAAAAAACCCATGAACAGAATCGATCTTCAATGGATACGGTAACTGAATAGGCCTTCAAGTTTTTATTCGATCTGAGTATCGCATCTTGCAAGCTTTCACCTTGCCATCACGACCTGTAAAAGCATCCTCTATGATAGCCAACCACCAGTGTATTTGTGGTTTTCCAGAATCGAAAACAAGAACAACGTCATTCTTCTTAAGTTGATTTGGCGACATATAGTTAACATAATGAAAGGAACGTAAAGTTGCATATACTCCGAACGCTGTCGCTGCCATAATATGTTTATATACCGCATTCCTTGCTTCCAAAGAAGTTGAATATCATTCGAACCAGGAACAGACTCACTCGGATTAAGAAATCGCCTGTGGTAAATGGAGAGAAACCTAATGGATTATGGTTTATATGGATGAGCGGACGTGCGTTGACCATTCCTTTCGTTTCGACGATTATCATTCTTAGTAGTTCGAAATTGATCTTTAAGAATGTTCTGTATAGTCCGAATGAGACGTTCCGAGAATCCGCCACTTCCGCTTTATTCCACTAATTAGTTTGTCTGTTTGATGCGAAATCACGGATTGCTTCATCTTCAAAGACGAAATTATTGTCAACAAGTTCCGAGGTAGCATGACGTAATGTTCAAGCAAAATCAAGCAACTTTCAGTTGACATGCTTGTTGTCATTTCTAGGTGGACAGCACGAATAGCTGAGCATGTAAATACCATGAATTACATTTTGGTCATTTCATAGCATCAAATGGCCTTGACAAGGTTAGTCTTTCGATCGGCAGAGTGCCAAAAGACTGTTAAGTTGGTTTGCCTCATAACTTTTTCCAAGCGACCCATCTTTTCATCAGCTTCTTTACAAGTTTTCGTCCTTTAGGGATCCAAAACTGAGTTCGCAGTTCCGAAAGAATAGTGTTGACACAGAGATCTTTCATGACAGTCATTCACTGAGGTCAGTAATACGCTACTTAGTTGGCAATATAATGGGATGCGTGAAGTTTATCAACTCTGATAAAGACTGGAAGCGCTCACCTAACCGCATAATACTCACATCGTCCAAAAATGGGAAAAGCTGAGCAGTAATATCGGATGATTCAGGTTTCCGTAATAAAAAAATTTCATCGCAAATTAGTAACAATGTACGAGTACGTACCTGATTCAGTAAGATTAAGCGGCGTTGAGTTCATCTGCACACAAATGTTTAGACACTTTTCACTTTTTTTTTTTTTGCAAGAATGCATAAAATGGTACATAAAGCAAGTAACCCGCAGCAAGTGATTCCAGATCCCAATATGTCGAATAGCTGCAGTTCATTGCCGTCTTCAGGGTTCTGTTAAGTCCCTCTACGAGCCCACTTGAATGTGGGTGGTAAGAAGTATCCATCGTGTACTTCATTTTTAAATAAAAAAATAACGATGTGAGATATACTATTGATTTTGGCTTAATTTTGAAGCTACATTCATGCCATTATTTGTTGTAGGAATAGCACATCATTCAAATGCCCAATTGTAGTGTTTCACAGTCGGTACAATTTTTGACGGCTCGCTCAAATATGTGCGGCGTTATTTCGGCAATAGCATGTCAAATGTTGACCTCAAGCTTGTCCAAAGTGGTTGGCTTGTAAACGTAGAGTAAGGTCTTTATGTATTCTCAAAGGACATAATCGAGTGTTTTCAAATCGCATGATTGCGACGGCCAATTGATGAACGCTCGCCGTGAAACGACCCAGCCGCCAAATTTCTCATTACCAACTTGCATCGCTTGTATTTCATATAGCGCCGTCTTGATAGAACCACAACTTAGATACATCGATGTTGTCGAGCTCTGACAACAGTAAGTTGGTTAGTATCATTCTACACCTGTGACTATTGACGATAACGATGTGTTCTTTCTCATGGATTAAAACGTTCAATTCAAGTTGTCTTAGTTGGTGTGCCACAGGGCTCCATTCTGTTTCCGACACTTTTTTTAATTTTTATTAACGATCTCTTGTGTACTACTTCTAATCCAAAATGTTTTTTTGTTGACAAAAGTACTCTCTGCTTTTCATATTCGTTCCCTGACTTACGTCCCTGATCGTCGGTTGTAAAACAGGAACGCCAGCGTATTTTAAGCTCATTAAATTGTGATATTAGCAGCACAACTAATTAGGGAAACACTAAGAGAGTAGAATTTAATGATTCTAAAACACAATGCTGTCTGCGGTAGTTATAGCGAAATACAAACAACTATGTAACGAAGCAGATTTTGATCCCTACGGAGTGGCGTATAGGATAGTGACAAAGAAACTGAAGAGTAGTAAGTTCCCAGAAATATGCTGCCGAGCAATGCTGAAGACAATAGTTCCGCTTCTATTCTCCCATTGACCAACTACAAAATGCATCCTCATGCGGTAAAAAACCCAGAACATATAACGGAAATCACAACGGATGAGCTATACGAAGTATGCTGGACAATAGGTGACAATAAAGCGATATTCCAAATGTGGCTATCAAAGCAGCCATCCATTGGAGACAGAACCTTTTTATAGCAACGATGCAAAGGTGCCTTGAGGAGGAAATCTTCCCTGAAACATGGAAACTTCAGCATCTGGTGTTGTTACAAATAACAATTTTCAAATGTTGTTGGAAATAAACCACCCGAAGAACCATAGTCGTATCGACCAATATGCCTCCTAATAATCAGCAGAAAAACTGTGAAATATGCAAGTTTTCGAGTTGGGAACTATACAATGCTCGACAACAGGCTGAAATTTAAAGTACATGTCGACTGTTCTAGTAAAAAGGCGTCACAGATGAAGGCAGCGCTTTCTCGGATGCTGCCAAATGTCGGCGAGCTTGGATACGCAAAGAGAATTCTGCTACCCCGTTTGGGCGTCTTCACTCTCAACAAACATAATAAGAAGGAAACTTTCGTCGGCTTACGCAATTTCAGGCGAAGCAGCCTGTGTTATAGTCGGGATGGTCCCTATTAACATTCTCCCAATGAAATGCAAAAGGTTTACATTGGGCCTATCGCGAACAGACATGATACCAGACTTACAATCACAAGCTGATTCCCAACATTGAAACTTGGACAAAAAGAACGCACGAAGACGTTCCTGTCGTAGTTTCTGTCTGGGCATAGTGGCTATCAAAAATACATCCAGAGATTTGGGCACGATAGCTCGCCCAGAAGAGAAGGAAGACGCGGAACACATTATGTTCCAGTGTAGACGCTTCACAAGTGACACAGCAAATCTACGAAGCCCGGAGCTCCTAATAGACCTCGTGATGAGGTCAGAAGACGACTGAATGGAGATCTGTTCCGTCATAACGGCCGTGCAGATAAAACTGCGTAGATTGGAAGCAATAAAAAAGGCCGAGAAGGCAAATAGAGACAATAGAGCATAAAATTTTAACCAGCCCTGCGAAAAAATACCTTACGGCAGTCCCGCGGGGAGTGTGGTTTTATTTAGTCGACTAGATAAAACCTTTTTACGTCGACCATTGAATCATGGTTTTTTAGGAAGTCATGTTCGATTATACAATTTGGAAGTGGTGACTATGGCGAGGAGGCCGAGATTAAATCCATCTACCACTTCTTTATATGTACTAAGACAATGTATTGTGGTTGGAAAGTTTTTGAGCGACGGAGATGGTGGAGTCCCGGAGACACAATGGCCGGTGCCGATTAGAAAAGACATGTTGGTTGTTTGTTTGTGTACGCAAAGTCGGTTATATAAGGCATTATGTAGTCATAGTTCTTATATAGCAGCCACTGACGAAACTTGCATGGAGGGCGCAATTTGTTGCTTCGTTGGCAAACGTACGGTGAAACCAAGAATAATTAGGCTGCTTAATGGGACCGTCTCTCTCTGGACGTTATGGCGTCAAATTGCATGTGTTTTAGATGATTGCAAATTCTGACTTGAATTTGTTTGGCTGAAAAAACTGGTTCGAGAAAAAAGTTGAGAAATTGATTGAAATTAAAAGAAACACGTTCGCTTTCTAAGGTTACACTCGTCTTGCTTTTTCTTTTCTAAATTTATTTGTTTGACAGTTGGTATGAGATTAAGAACGACGCTGTGCAGCGTTTGGTATCAAGGTATTCACGATCGGTCTTTTCAAAGGACCAGTAGGTGTTTTAACTGTCACAACTCGAACGAGCTCGTCGCTACCTTTATGTAATGATACACAACCCATAGACCAATGACTAACTAACTAACTAACTAACTACTAAATCGTTTTCCTTGATGTTAGGTTGCTTGTTTTGCCATTTTGTTCGTATTTGCATGATGGACAAGACATCTTCTTTGAATCGTTTCCAAAAGTGCTGAACTATTTGTTCAATTAGTTGATGTCGTTTGGTTGGATTTAATTCTAATGGTGGTTGAGGTCGTGATAAAAGAGCATTGCCCGTAAGAAAATGCCCTGGTGTTATTGCTGTGAAATCGTTTGCACTGTCACTGATGTGAGTTTAGCACAGCTTCAATGCGAGCCAAGACAGTTGAAAATTCTTCGAAGGTGAGTTTCGCATTTCCAATGATTCGGCTTAAATGAAATTTCATTCTTTTTACAGCTGCTTCGACCAATCTATTGAAATGAGGTGCTCCTGGGGGGCTAAAATGCCATTAAATGTGTCGATTTGCTAATGCTGGGATGATTTCACTTTCGATTGATTGGAGAGCGTCGTTGTAAAGTCGTTGACTCTCGTTGTTGGCTCCAACAAAATTGGTTTCACAACAACTGAACACATCATGACAAAATCCACGACGGGAGATAAATCGATAGAACGCATGCAGAAATGTTTGCTTTGTTAGATCACCTGCTGCTTCCAAATGAACCGCTTTCGTGGTCATGCAAGTGAAAACAGCCACGTAGCCCTTGTATGATGTTTGGCCTCGACCCTTTGAAGCACGGATGTCATATGGGCCCGCATAGTCAACGATAGTCGATGCAAATGGTCTTGCTGGTTTTCGTGATTGGTTTTTGATCTTGAATCGTTTTGAGCTCTGAGGAGAATTCATTGGATTGAATCCAGCGAGTAAGTGCATATTCACTGTGTTGAATTTCAATGACTGTGAGCGGAGCGACTTGTTGAATGAGTTGTCCTATTGGAATTGATAGCATCGAAATTGGTGGTCGTTGCGATTTGAGCTAAATTGAAGAGCGAACAATTTGAACAAAACGAAGGGTGTATGTAACGGCACGACGAAGACGATTGAAATTTGAAAAACGTCAAACAACAGACTGACACTTGACACTTCTTTGATGTTGAGGTTGATTGACTTTAGCTTTGAACGAAGTTCGTTCCAATCATCTTCATGAAGTTCGAATGGTGAGTCTGGCCAATTAGATTGAGGCAATGAAAGAAATTTTGGTCCATGCCACCACAGTTGTGAATCACGTAGCTCAGAAACGTTTAGACCACGACAATTAAGATCAGCGGGGTTTTCATGCGTCCGGACATGGTGAATTGTACAATATCAGTTGACGAAAGAATTTTATGAACTCGATTACAAACAAAAACTGATCAACGATTTGGGTCTCCTCGAATCCATGACAAAACCACGCTGGAATCGGCCCACATAAAAACTTCATTGAATGAAAGTCTCAATGATTTTTTGATTAGTTCAAGCAACCTGACAGCTAAGATAGCACCACACAATTCAGCGCGAGGTGTTGTTAACGGCTTACACTTTGGTGTCAATTTACTTTTAGCGATGATCAGACTTACATGGATTTAGTCGTTTGAGTCGACAGTTCGAAGATAGATTGATGTTGCGTATGCTTTGTTTAAGCTATCGCAAAACACTTTTTTTTTTCATGGTAAGGTGACAAACCTTAATAGACACTATAGACCCAAAAGAATCGGCGATTGGCAAAAATAAAACTGCGTTTAATATTTGGTCTGTTGTCGTTGCATCTTTTGACTGCGGAGTAAAGGCAGATAAAGTCCTACCACCAGTGGTGACGTTCTGGACAAATCGTCGGTGTTTTACGTCCTTTTCTGATTAAGTCAGATCCAAAATCAAAATCAGACATGTCGTTGTACGCACGCTGTTGTATGCAATTTTGGATTCGACAGATACCATCAAGCCCACTTTCGTACGCACGTACTATTGTGGTTGTAACCTACAAACATTGAAAACCAACCGACCAATTACCTTCGCCCGCACTGTGTGCATTCATTTCGAAAAAAAAAAAAAAAAATGGATAGTTTCGAGCTGAACTTGTGTCTTTGCCATGATTTGCAGTAATGCCTTCTATGTATGTATGGACCAACTATCATAGATAGGCCCGAAGCCTATAGTACTTATGCAAACCACGACTGAGTTCACACTAAACAAGCAGTTCTTCTATCGCATTTTATTTTGTTTTTATAAGATATCCTGCAGGCGATTTTCCTTTGAAAATTCTTGTGTACTTTAGAAAAATTACGCGCTGCTAATCACCACGCTAGATCGAGAGGCTTAGTCCTCTTCAGGCGGCGCAATAAATTTTTTTCGTCGAGGATCTGTTGAAAAGAAATATTCGTATGACCTTGTAATCGATTATTATGTTTTCGCGCAAACATTTTAATTACGTTCTGAACGTTTTCGACCCCTAAGTCCTTGTGGATATCATCGTTTCTAATATACCACGGCGCATTAACAATAGATCGGAGGACTTTGTTTTGGAATGTCTGTAATACATTAATGTTACTTTTTTTAGTACAACCCCAAAGTTGTACACCATATGTCCAGTTTTAGCACTTGCTTGTATAACAGCAGTTTGTTCTCTAAGCTAAGCTTGGAATACTTTCCAATAAGCCAGTAAATATCTCTATATTTGATTTCAAGCTCTTCACGTTTTTTCTTGACGTGTGCTCTCCATTTTAGTTTAGCGTCGAGTGTCATACCGAGATATTTGGCCTCGTTCGCGTAAGGTATTCGTACTGCGTTGATAAACACCGGTGGGTTCTCAATTTTCTTGAGAGTGAAGTTCACGTGGACAGACTTGTTTTCATTAAGTGCGATTTGCCAAGTCTTAGTCCAATTGTTAATCCGTGTAAGGGTACGTTACAACTTGACAGTTGCTTCTTCGACTGTTTTAGCCGTTGCCAAAATGGCAGTGTCATCAGCAAATGTGGCTAGGACAGTGTTGTCCGTTTGCGGTATATCACGGGTAAAAAGCAAATATATCAGAGGGCCAAGTACACTTCCTTGCGGCACACCCGCCTTTATTGTCTTAAAAGTGGAATATTCGTTTCCATGTCTCACACGGAAGAGTCGGTCTTCCAGATATGAACCTAAAATACAAGACAATTGCTGGGGAAGGGCTTGTCGGAGTTTATATTTTAGGCCTTCATGCCATACCTTATCAAAGATTTGCGAAATGTCAAGGAATGCGCTTGAACAGACTAACTTACACTCGATTGCTCGTTCAATTACATCGGTTATTCGATGCACTTGGTCAACCGTAGAATGTTGGCTTCTAAAGCCAAATTGATGATCAGGCAAGAGGGAATTTGTGTCGGTAATTGGTTTAAGACGATTAAGAATAATTCGCTCGAAGACCTTCGATGTAATCGGAAGAAGCGATATTGGTCTATATGACTTGACTTCAGTCAGCGGTTTACCGGGTTTCGGAACCATAATAACTTCGGCTACTTTCCACTGGTGCGGTACGTGCTCTAATCTAATGCTGGCATTTATAAGATAGAGCAGCTTTAGCTAACCTTTTTTCGGCAACGCTTTAAGTATCTCTCCCGCTATTAAGTCATATCCCGGGGCTTTATTGGGCTTAAGCTTGTCTATAACTTGTCTAAGTTCTCTAAAAGTAGCCTTTTCTACTGGAAAGTTTGTCGTCACGTCTAGCGTATTGACATTCTCAGGATGCACCCCTCCATCGAATGGTTTAAACGTTTCTGCAAGATGGTCGGCGAAAACATTAGCTTTTTCCTTATCTCTCCACATGGAGTAGTTGGTATCCTTTGTCACTGTGAGTCTTTCAAGGTCCTTGATCGATTTTTTCAACAAGTTGCAGAGCCTATTAAAGGACGTTTTATCTTGTGGTGCCCGGGCTACATGCCACTTTTTCCGCGCTCTTCGTTTCTTCCTTATCATTTTTCTGATTTCCGGTGGATATCTTATGCCGACTTTGGGAACATTGTTCGATTTGCGGGGAGTGTTCTTCCAGGCCGCTTGCTGTATGACTTCAACGAAACGTTCAACTTCTTTTTCAAGTTGATACGGCGTTCTAAGTGCTACTTTCAACTCTGTATTGCCTACAACGACTATTCAGAAATGTTCCCAGTGTCTTTGTTTCTTAAACAAGGATTCGCACAGTGAGAGGATAACTGGAGAATGATCGGAGGAAAGATCGAAGCCCTCTTCAACTTTGACGTAACTAGCGTTTACTTCTTTTCCGATAAAGAAGTCTATTAGATCGGGTGTTTTGGTAAAATCCGAGGGCCAATATGTCAGCTTGCCTGTTGGGTAAAAATAGCAACCACATTCCATACCAGCCCTGTAAAGAGTTTTGCTTTTTTGAGAGAGACATCTTGAGCCCCAAAAGGTGTGCTTCGTGTTAAAGTCGCCACCAATAATGAAGATTGGTCCAAGAGAGTTGAATAGCTCAATAAATTCTTGTTTTTCTATTTTGCAGCGCGATTGGCAACAGATTGAGGATATATTAAAAGAGTAATTTTTATTTTTAGCGCGCACCACGGTCATTTGAAATTTGTCAAGTTCAATTATTGCTTCCAAAATATGTTCAAAGCAGTCTCTTATGAATAGGGATGACCCGCCTCTTGCGTTTCCCGATGGATGATGAGCGTGGTAGTCGCGGTAACCTTTTAGTTCCAAGCGCGATTCTGTTGCCAGGTGAGTTTCAGAAATTAAACATATGTCAATTAATTTTTCCTGCATGAAAATATTTAGTTCATCAAGCCTTTTCTGTAGCCCGTTGGCATTCCAAGCAATTATATTGAGCTTCTTTGCCATAATTAGTTGCAGAAATTGGCTTCGAACTTAAGAAGCCGTTCGACTATTATCTTATTTATTTTAGTCTGTTCTTCTAGTCTCTTGAGAATTACTGATAACACATTTGAGGCAGGATCCGGTGATGTACAGTTAGTCATATTAACTCGCGCCGCTATTTGCGCGTACGTTTTTCCAC
Source organism: Volucella inanis (assembly GCA_907269105.1). Classification (NCBI taxonomy): domain Eukaryota; kingdom Metazoa; phylum Arthropoda; class Insecta; order Diptera; family Syrphidae; genus Volucella; species Volucella inanis. The sequence goes on from OU026153.1 coordinate 43,784,273, forward strand.
TTTCCACTTGCGCATTGTTATTTCTGATTGGTGATTTTAGCGTTTGTCACCATTACCTTCTTTAAAGGCTTTGGAGTAGGACCGCTGTTGTTATTTCTCATTCTAGCTGTCCCTGCGTTTTTCAAAGGCTTCGTTTTTGATTGATCTCGTAGCTTTTGCAGCTCTTTCGCGACTTCGCAGCCTCGATATTTAGCTGGATGTTTTCCAATGCAGTTAATGCATATCGCTGGGGACTCTTTCGCGGCATTGCACTCTCGAGTCAGATGTTTGCCAGCGCATTTTACACAGCGAGGTTCCTTCTGTCAGTAGGCCTGAGTATGGCTAAATCCCTGGCATCGTGTACATTGGGGAATCAGCCTAGAGTTTTTCCGCGGAGGTTCAATTTTGACAACAAGTTCCAAAATTAAATTTATGGCATAAATTCTTTCTAGGCTTTCGGTTTTGTCGAAAGTTAGCCTACAGGGGGAAAGTACCGCGTCTTGGGGTCGTCCTCTCGATTTTAACATTGCGCTGCTTTTGCGTAAGTATATTAACTGCGTCGATTATCTTAAAATCTTTATTTTTAAGGTCATTTACGATGTTTTCTTTAAGGCAAGAGGGATGCAATCCTCTAGCTACAACGCGTATGGGTCTTTGCGTTTTATTTTCGTAGGTATGCCATTGAATCTTCTCGGCATTTAATTTTTGCGAAAGCGAACACATGAAGCTGATTATTTATGTTTCTTTGATGAGGTGATGACCCAACGAGGAATTTCGATTTCCTTGATAAATTGAAGTTGATCGATAGTTTTATTCCATTCTGACTGAAGTTCGGGAGATATTACGACGTCATCCCAATCAAATTTACTCTCCCATAATTTATTCTAAAATATTTTTTCTTTTGTGACAAATGGATTGAGCCATCCAAGTGGGTCGAACAAACGAGCGACTGTTGATGAAACATTTCGGTTTTGTGAGATGTTTGGGAGTGGGAAAGTTGACGGAAAATGTAAAGAAATCTTTGTTACTTGACCATACTAAGCCGAGCGCCTTGATAGCATCTTCAGCATTAAATAAACGTGTCGTGTTTTGGTCGTGATATTCGGTGGGAATTTGTCGAAGAATTTCAGGCGAATTGCTAGCCCATTTACGGAGTTCAAAACCGGCATTTCTGAGAACTTGAATTAGAATTTGAATCATTTTTATGGAGTTTTCGATGGTCTCGCTCAAGTTTAAGTGCTGTGTAAACGGCTGGTGAAATGGCCTTGATTTGTTCAGCTACTATTTGAATGGTCTTGATTGCTTGATACGGTGATGGTGCAAGGCCAAACGTGACGGCTTGTAGAATATATGTCTAAATGCTTGAATTCTCGTCATCTTGCCACAAAACGTACTGATAGTGAGTGTCGTCCGGATGGATATCGATGCAACGGTATATTTTTTCCATGTCCGCAATGAAAACATATCTGTAAGTAAGCCAATTCAGAATGATTGAGATCAAGTCGGCTTATAAAACGGGGCCGGTAGTCAAAATATCATTTAATGATTTTAAGTTTTGCCGTGATACTTGTTTCTTTTATTACGGCATGGTGTGGCAAATAAAAATGTTTTTCGTTAATCTCACGAACGAGTTTAACTTGATTGAGCCTTTTGCCTCTTTCGACAGTGTCTTTTCCTTTGGTATCTCCTCTAGTTCATGGAATTTTGTTAAATATCCACCAATTTCGATTGTCGGGACACCGACATTCAACCAATGGAAATGTAAGAACATGATTTTGTTGAAACAATTCTCCAAATAAAATCCATCCCAAAGTCGTGCATTGAGCGACGGGCTCACCGAATTCACCCTTGCTGAAACCTTCCTCAATGATTTTTCCATAAACATCACCGGCTAACAATAGATCAATTTGACCGGGAGTTGCATAATAAGGGTCAGTGGGTGGCAAGTTTTAAAGATGGGGCAACGGTTTTATTATAATTGAGTGCAAGGGTAATTCTGACGTAATCGATGGAAGAACAGCACAATTAGAAGTAAAACTAAATTTTGGATTGATTATTGAATGAACATTGAGACTCAATCCCTTGTCGGCGATTTTGTATTGAGTTTCCCCCATGGAACGATAACTAATGCAGAATGGGATGAATGCTAATTTTAATCGCTGAGCAGCGCGCTCTTTTATAATTGATTGTTGTGCTTCATTATCGACTAATGCCCGAAGTCGAATGAGTTGACCGTATACGTCAAGTACATTTACAATTGCTGTAGCAAGAAGATCTGTTGAAGGAGTGTTCACTAAATTATTTAAAATGATTTGCGGATTAACTGTCGGTGCATGATTTAGTTGATGTGAAGCCGAAGTCATATAAGGATTTTGAAATGAAGCTGCATTCGATGACAAGTTTGATTTATTAAAATGCAAGAGAGTGTGATGTCGAAACATGCATTGCGCTGATGTTAAATGATTGAGGCAATTAAAACACAATTTCTTTTGAATAGGAAAATCTTTACGTTCAAATGGTGACCATTGCAAGAATTGGTGACAATTGTGTAAAAAGTCAGGGCCTTTGCATTTTTCAATTGGACAAATAATTGATTTTTTTGAGACATGAAAAGTTGGTATTTCTTTTTGACCGGAAGATGTATGGTGTGAGTGATTTGATTTTTGGTGCGAAGACGGCGACTTAGAATCGATGTTGTTCGTGATGTGTGCGGCGGTATCGGCAATGAGAAATGTCGATTTAAGGAAATTGATTGAGTTTTGCAACTTTCTTTGGATTTTTGTGGTGTTTTTCAAATTCCAAACGCGTAGCTGGAGATAGCTTTTCGAGTAGATGAAATGCGAGAAACTTAGCATTTTCCTCAGGAATTTGAGGTGTTTTAGCTGGAAAATGCATGCACGCATTTCAACTCAGCAGCTGACTCGCGTTGAGTATAGGTTAGCAAGTTCATAAATTTTTTCATAAAGCCGTTGAACAATACTTGTTCATTCCTATAGCAATCTTTCAAATCTTCCAGAGCTTCATCATTTGTATCATTTGTAACATCCAAATGAGCAATGGATGAAGTCACATTTTGAGTTAGAAATGATTTGAGATATACGAACTTTTGGTGTTTCGAAATGTTAGCCATTCAGTGGGCTCACCATCAAATTTTTCAGTTTTAAATTCACGTGGTCTGAAGGAGCTATCGGTGTGGACCTCACGTATAATCGTATTGGTTGAATCGTTTGCAGCTGGAGTGGATGGCGTGAAAGAATGTGAAAACGGTGTGGCGTGCCGTTGTCGAATGCGGTTTCAAGATGATCTATGGCATCCGCATGTTCGGATTGGAAGGACTCAAAAATATCGTTTATCGTTTAGATTTAAACGAACTAATTTTCATTAAATATTTGAGGATGTTGAGCAATTCGATTGAAACGTGTAATAAATTGCACCTTAGATCTTCGACTAGAACCATCTTTGTCAAAATTTGGGTGCTCCTTTTGCAGTTGTTGGAGCAAGTCAAGTTGTTCAGCCACCAATTTCTGTTCTTCGGTGGGGACGACTGACTTTTCTTTGTCGTCACCGGGCATATCGATCTTAATTTTGCCAAACAAAAAGGTTTAAAGTCACTTACCTCTGAAATTGGGGATTTTTCTAGTCCTGAAATCTGCTGCTCACACAATGATTCCTTTGAGCGGTGTGCTCGTGTAGGATTGAATAGAACAATGTTGTGAAGAGTAAATGCAAGTGGATAGGTTAGGATGCGACACAATCGATTGGCGCCGGTGCAGAAAATTCGTAAAATTTGATTTTATTGTGAAATTAGATATTAATCGCGGTTTGAAGGATCAGTGTTTTAGATGATTGCACATTCTGACTTGAATTTGTTTGGTTGAAAAAACTGGTTCGAGAAAAAAGTTGAGAAATTGATTGAAATTAAAAGAAACACGTTCGCTTTCTAAGGTTACACTCGTCTTCCTTTTTCTTTCGCTAATTTAATTGTTTGACAATTGGAATGAGATTAAGAAAAAAAAAAGAGAAAAACATGACTGTCACTGTCGAAGGTTGTCTCTTTCTTTATTAAAGGTGACTTGACATTTAACACATGGTTTTGACTGTCGAGATTGTTTCGGATGCGTTAGCAGTGGAATGGTGATGCCTCCCTAAAATTTTAGTGAATTCTATTGGCAAAGAGTCAGGGCTACCGCGTTCAAATGGAAAAGTTCTACGGGAACACATGTTCGTTTAGCCCGCCTTTGTGGTCTACATTATCTCGTATTAAAGTGTACTGAAATACTTGTTGCCTAAGGGCATGTCTTGAAAAGCATGGCGAAGTAGCTTCTGCTGAATATCGGCGAAATTATTGGTTAACTGGGCTCGAATGTATTCGTACATGCCTCGATCCGGTGCAGCATATGTAATGCTACGAGTGGGTGACAATTTTGAGCACACGTTGCCAGATTTTTTACAAATTCCCAATGCTTGAAAAATTAATTTCAGTAACTAGACCCTGCTGCTGACATTTAATTCTTCAGATAGATAAATTTGAAGGTGAGTGCAGTAGTATGCTTGCTGGTTAACTTCACGGGGTGTTAAAGTGTCCTATTTTTCATCATGCAGAGGAGAAAAATCGAAGAATAACGTGCGAGAAATGGTATACCTTTTCAGTGGAGACATGCTTTACTTCCGCGATTTCGATGGCCTACCGTCATGTGCTGACCAAACCCATCTAACATAGTGAGGCCTACTGAAAGATACTAATGTCCACGATCTTAGCTATACCAGAGACATAGAAAAATAATATCAATGGTGTGACCATGGTCACCTATTTATGTCTGCATTAGAAAGCAAGTGCCTTTATTTACAAAGAGTTTTCCTTGATACGATATTATGTTATGGTACTTTGGACAAGTGGCATTGAGACAATCTTCTTTCACGCGATTGCATTTCATAACCAAGAGCTCCAACCACGTCTATTACTAGATAAAATGTTTTCATCATCACAAATTGAGTCCGAGAGTAACTAGCTCACTTTACTATTCATGTTGATGGCCTGCAGATCATCACAAGTGTGCAAAATACAAATTATGTACATATTTTCTCTTTGATATTATCGGGCTCTAATTGGTTTTGAAAGGAAAAAAAAATGAATAAAAATTGACTTTATCAGTTATCTATCCTTGATATCATGTGAAATTTTTTCCGCTCCAATATGTATCAGTGAAAACAACATATCACCTCCATCAGCGGGCAGTCTGAGAGGGATCATAGTCACTATCAAGTCAACAGCTTCGTCACTATTTTCTTACAACAAATGTTTGCTCTACAATTTACGCTCTACTTACAAATAGCACACAGCCGTACTCGTATCTCGTATCTGAGAGGGCTCCCACACATCGATCATTTAGTATCATTAGTCAAGCGATCTCAATTATCTTTTTCACAAGTCGACAGCCCTACAAGTGTCGTCGACAGAGATATTTCCTCACACATTCGCTGACATTCGTACCCATGATTAACACTCATTATATGTAGATATATTAGTATATCAACAGGTCTATTCATTAAAGTAGAGTCCTAATAAACAATCTGAATCTGAATATCAGAACGGTAGCTGGCAATATTTCTATCTCGAAATAAAACTTGAACGAGTACAGTGTCGTGTCAGATAGTTGAGCGCAAACGTCTTGTCTTGACTTTATCGTGTATCTCCAGCATTAAATAAATTAAAAGAAAATAAAATGACAGAACCGCGACGAACACCATCCATCACAGTGACCACTGATAAGGGAGAGGAAGCCGAGGCCCTCGAGCCCCTACGTCCAACTATAGTTCTACGAAGCAATACGAGCAACAAATTCGGCGCGAGGGTGGCTAAATTTCTCCGCGGCCGTTTACCAATTTTGACGTGGATTTGTCACTACAATACCGAGTGTGCTGTAAATGACTTTATTGCTGGGGTCACATTGGGCTTGACAATTATCCCCGAAAGTATCGCGTGCGCTTTGTTGGCCGGTCTTCCGCCACATTATGGACTTTGTTCAGCATTTCTCGGTGAGTATAGTAATTCAATTTGATTTCCAATCAAATCTCTAGATACTCATCTGAATCATTTGTATCACCACAAATCACAGGTTGCTTTGTTTACTTATTTTTCGGCTCAATCGACAAGGTCATCGTGGGACCGACCAGTCTTGTCGCCCTCGTGAGTGTGCAATTTACAATGGGTAAACCAGTCGAATTTGCTGTGGTGCTGACGTTTCTGGCCGGTATAATGCAACTGATAATGGGCAGTCTGCAGCTAGGTAAGTGATGACTTTTATTTGCAAATTATATAGGCAAAAAGGTGCCAATGTCATTGCTAATTAATATCTCGTACGAGTATGTTGCTGTCGTCTTAAATGATGTGCTAACTAGATCTAATTGAAGAGTACAAACAACAGCTTGTTGTGGAAATCTTATGGCTCCTACAAATCAATCTAAATTCGGGCGCGAGAAGGTTTTCAACCGAAAAGTGTTAAGGTGAACAATCCTTCGAGGGAACAAACCTTACAAAGTATCTACGTGTGTGTAACCAAAAATAATTTAATTAGAGCATCTGGTAGCAATTTTGTTTTACAGATAAGTCATGAAAATCGTGGGACGTAAGAAAAAAATATACAATAACACGCCTTTTATTGGTGTGTGAGAGGAAAAATTTCCGCGCTAATTGGTCCGAAATTCGGGTAAATTAAGTTAGTTGCTTTTGTCATACTCGTCAAGGGATAATTTTAATTCACATTTCGTAAAGTAAATAACTTGGAATTGATATGTATCATAAAGTGTGAAGTTAAGTGTTATTGGAAACATAGATCTAAGAAGACATTCAATCGCAAGATTACTCGTACTATCTAATACAAATTAGGGCAACCTGAGATGTCGTAGTGTGGAACAATGTTTTCGAATGCATCTTCACTATAGATAGTGAAATCATTTGATTAATCCAAATTGGTTTTAAAATAAATAAAATCAGAAACAGATACGAGTAGGTGCAAGATGAGAGATCTCTTCGGCAAATTGGTATATTAAATTGCATGTAGGCAGAACCCTTGACACATTGTTTTCACCATTCTACATAGACCTCAACGAAGTTAAAGTCACTGGGATTGTTTCCAATGGATAAAGCAACAGGGTATGATTAAATTAAGTTTCTAACGTATATTAGGTGTATTCAAAAAGTAAGGTGACTTTATATTTTTATAAGAAAATGTTTATTTATTCATCAATATTGATGATGTCCCTTCCAAAATTATTATAATACACTTGTGTCAACGCTTTTTCTAATCCTCGAAGCACTTCTCATAAGCATTTTTTAGTATAGCCTTGAGCTCTTCTAGCGATGTGTGCTTTTTTCGGTCTTGGTTCTCCTGGGTGATTCCATTTTAGGATTGAGACACACGTCTCATGGCCGAAAAACATCCGAAAAAATTGCATGACAGGAACCGAGCGATATGCCAACATCCTCAGCAACATTTCTTATGGTAATTTGACGATTTTCAAAACAATCTTCTTCGACATTGTCATCTTTTGTTGTTGTGCTGAGGCGTCCAGAGCGAGGTTCGTCATTGGCATCTTCTCGGTCATTTTGGTAGAGCTTGCACCGTTTGTAAACATTTTCTTAATTAGCACTTCGCTCCCTTTTTTACCAAAAATTTGATGCAAATTCTCTGCTCCATTTTTTATAATAATCGAAAATCGCCGAGCACACCAAAACATGGCTTATCTTTCAATGTGTCAAAAAAAAACTAGGGATGCTATACAACTTGCCTGACTCGAACTGCAACCAGCAAGACTGCTATAATTTCCAATCTGTTGTGTTGAAAAATTTTTATCCGCGATATAATTCAAACGTGATAGTGTGATTGCTTTATATTTGGCTGGAAAACCACAAGTAGCTATCGTTATAGTCCTTCAGCACGTCAAGGTGAATAAATCATTTGTGTCTTTTACTATAGCTCGTTACCGTTATACTCCATCGAGGTGGTTATAAAAAAAACAGCAACATCGACAGAAATGGTTGTGAAAGTGAAGTGATTGAGCAAAATCCGCGCCGAAGTGGAAAAAAATGGCTCGTGAGCTCAACATATCATTGGAACGGATGCAACACATACTGAAAAATGAGCTTGGACTCAAGCCATTGAAGTTCCAAAAAACACACGATCTTACACGCAACAGAAAAAAGTTAGAGTCGAAAGAGCGAAGGAGTTGCTACGCTTGCACGAACGTGGTGAGTTGCCGAAGTCAACAAACAAAATGACTTCGGATGGCCACCAGAAAGCACGCAGTACCGATGGTGATGGTTTGGGCCGCCATAACCGCCGATGGTCGCTCTCCGCTCGTATTTTCGGACCGTGGCGTCAAAACTAATGCGATCGTATATCGTGAAACTGTCTTAGTGGCAGTATTAAAGCCTTGGGCAAACAATCATTTCGGTCGAAGACCGTGGACATTTCAACAAGACTCGGCACCGTCTCACAAAGCGCGCGTCAACCAAGACTGGTTAAAAAACAATGTTCCACACTTCATTTCTTTGACAAAATGGATTGCAAATTGTCCGGATGCAAACCCGTTGGATTTTTCTATCTAAGGTATTTTGAAGGCAAAGGTTGGCACTAAAAAATACCAAAGTTTGGACCACCTCAAACAAGCTCTTCGTCAGGAATGGGCCAAAATAGCGCCGAGCCACTTGCGTGCAGCGTGCGATGGTTTCTTCGGCCGTCTCAAGGCCATTTTTCGCGCCAAAAGTGGACATATTGAAAACTACTGATACAATTTCAAAATTGATGTATTTTCCAATAGTTTTTGCTTTGGCGCACTTAAATTTATCAAAAAATAAAAAAATTGTAGTATTTTAAAAAGTTGCAGTTCGAGTCAGGCAGGGTATATAATTGAAACTGTGAAACATACCACCTTGATCAAAAAAAATTTCGGAATTTATTCAGAAAATTAAAAATACAAGTTTATTCATCTAAATCTATATTTTCCCTTCAAAGTAATCCCAATCAACTGCAACACACTTATGCCAACGCTTGAACCAATCCTTGAAACATTTTTTATATTCGGTTTTCGGTATGTTCATCAGTGCTTCCTGCAATTTCTCCATTACTTCTTCTCGGCTGCTGAAACGCGTTCCCTGTAGTGGTTTTTTAACTCGATTGAACAGAAAGAAGTCACAGGGATCCAAATCCGGTGAATTCGGTGGCTGTTAGATGGTATATGTTGCATTTTTTGTCAAAAAATTCCGAATAATGATGGCACTGTTCTACGGTGCGTTATCATGGTGCAAAATCCACGAGTTTCCCACAATTCTGGTCATTTTCGGCGAATTGCTTCACGCAAACTCATCATAACTTATCATAACTACACCATTGTAATCCATGAAAACCGTGAGCATTGCCTTCTTTTTTGACTGAAAATGACTTGGTTTTTTGGTCTCGGCTCATTTGGTAAACGCCATTCATTTGCCTGATGTCTGGCTTGCGTGTCGTACTTATAAACCAACGTCGTCGTCTCCAGTAATGATCCTTTTAATGAATGTGGGATCGGATTCAGCCTCGCAAATCATCTCTTTTGCGACGTTAATAGGGTCTCTTTTTTGCATAAAATTGAAGTCTTTTGACACCAATTTTGTGGCTACACTACGGATCCATAGGCAATGTCCGCTATCCCTCTGATGGTTAATTTGCGGTTATTGACCAACGTTTCTTTTACTTCATCAATGTTTTCGTCAGTTTTCGATGTTGATGGTCTGCCACTGCGTCCATCATCTTCGATTAACTCCCGACCACTTTTAAACTGCTTGTGCCACTAGTAAACTACAGAGGTAGATGTACACTTGGCTACGTAACTTTTGCAAATGTCAAGCTATGATGCTAAGATTTAGGGGACATGTCAACAACAGATGTGCAAACTTAACAAAAAAAAAAAAAAAACAGAACTCAATTCAGAACAATATCAAGGTGGTATATCGTAGATAATATACGAGTACAGTACGAGCACTTGAAACCTTTTTATTCAGTTTGTGCACGTACAAGGAGTTCTTTTTTATTCCGCAAGTGATGAAGCGATACCTATTTGCATCCCTAATTTGATGGGAAAATGTTTTGTCTAGAGATACGGATAATAGTCTTACTTATACCAACTTAGGGACCATTGGTACTCTTACACTATTGCTAGATGGTATAATCTAGTATGGAAACTTCCTTTAAATTGGGTTAGGCTGGCAGTGTAGTAGTTTGTAGCGAAGTGTTCGCTTTACCTCCCAGTGGTGGTGTTTGGTAACTGCATGAATTACCCCTGGCAAGGGCATTCTAAGCCCTTACGAAGGACAAGGGTGGTATGTTCGGGACATGTGTACCAACACAAAAAAACAAAATCGATAATCGAATGTATGTAACCTTACTTTTTGAACACACCTCGTATAGAAATGCCTCCACCTATGGAGTGAGTGCGATAGCACGGTAGGGTGTTTGAAGCCCTTTCTGAGTGTAATATCAAAAAGTCCTCTTTTCCTATTTTATATTAGAACTACCTGGAACGATAAAAAGTCATATTTAGGGCTGGTCGTTGGTTTTGTTGAGAATCTTGTAGTAGAAACTTGGATTTCTTCTAGCGAGGCTTATTATACAATGTGAGGCAAAAGTAATGTCGTGAAGTCAAGTGTCATTGTGCTTTGACTTTTATGTTGTAGTTTTTTAGTTTTAAATGCATTTTATTATCTTAATCATTAACATTTACATACTAACAGAAAATGCTTAAATGCTAGCTTAAAATTACTTAACAATCTTATACTAACTTACTGACCCACACAGGCACTCTAAGCTACTCTAAATTCTTAAATCTATGTCTTTCGACTTTATTTACATTATACTTAGGAATATTTATTTTCTATACTTAAGGCTAAGAAAAAAATTTTTGACTAAAACTTAGCATATGGACTTATTTTTTTATAAAAACTTAATACTAACTTAAAATAACCCTTAGTCTACCTAACCTACATACACTATACACACACATAGACATTATATACAATTATATACATATATTAGTATGTACAAGGTATATACTAATATATGTATATATTTCTTAAATGCTAACCTTAACCTATGTAAGCTGGCCATCGCTATTTACAGAGCAAATAGATTGGTCAGGTCTACCTCATTAGTGAGGCTGGTCCGTAATTGACGGAAACGACGACAACGAAACATCTCCATCATTCAACCACCAGAAATGCTGGTGCTGCCGAACGACATCCCTATTATCGCGATTCCCCACCGCCCTACTGAACCTGAGATGATCCACACTGCCGTGTGCGACGTCTCTGTTGTAGTTGAGTCGCCTGTCCCCAGCTTTCTGAGCGACATGGAAGATTAACGGGACCGCTGATCTATCCTGGATCAACCCTTTCTGATCTAGGTAGAGGAATGCTTCCGGTGTAACGAAGCCGTCAGAGCGCACACTCTCGTGGTAACGGTAATTGGGATAGTAAGCCCCAGATATCAGGTCATTCGTCGAGGCCATTGCTCTTGCAATGTGCCTTCGAGTCCGCTTAATTACGAAGTTGTACACTCGTATTAGGTTCGCTCTGTTGTAAAGGACCTCATTCAGATAGAATTTTTTGTACTCCGACCCTGGTGTTCTGTACAAGCGAAGGCAAGCCCTCTTAAACACTCGAATCTTTTCCATTAAGCTTGCCCGCACATTGAACCACAAGGGACACCCAAATACCAGAATGGGCCTGATAAGGGCCATGTAGCAGATTACCTTTACCCTCGCATCAAGTTGGCTGCTATAAAACAGTCTCTTTGTAAGAGCAAAAGTGCCTTTAGCTCTGGCCAAAGCAGCATCTACATTTTTGTCAAAATACATAAACTGATCTAGCCATATCCCAAGGTATCTGACTACATTTCGAAAGGCAAGAGGCTGTCCGTGTTGTCCAATGATCGAGAACTTTCGCCAATTTCTTCTGGTATCCAGACAACGGCGTCCTAAAGAGAATGGTTTCCTACTTCTGAAAGTTGATTTTCAACTTCCAGTCATCGTAAAATCGTCTTATCTTATCGAAGTCACGCTGCAAGAGAGTATTAATGACCTCGATTTTTGGACCTTTTCTGTACGCTATCAAATCGTCTGCGTACGCAATAGTATGGGGAACTGAACCTACCAAGTCGCTTGTATAAATGTTGAATAGGATCGGCGAATTGACCGCGCCTTGCTGCAGACCATTTTTAATTTGAAATATTCCAACAGAAGTCAGTAGAGTAGAGGAAGATGTTGAAGCACGATGTTCAGAATACCATCGGTCCCCACTGATTTCTTTACCCTGATTGTGTCGAAGATACCATGCAGCTCTTCCTTCCAAATGAACGGGGGTAGGTCACCCTCTCTGGTAATGACATTATTTGCCATATTTTCGTCGCTGAACCGGGTGAAACCAGAGCCCTCGGATCGCCAGTTCTCTACTTCACTTCGAATGTAGAAGTCGTGCTCCAAGACGCGATTGTCCAGGTCATAATTAGGGCCAATAGTATCAGTGGCCTTGTATATTTCCTGGAAAGTCGCCCCTATGGCCTCAACCTTCTCCTGTGGATCCTCGATCACAAGGAAGTCGTCATCATCAGCGGCCTCATTTGGGTCAATACCTGCTATAGTCAGTAACCGTTCGTTGTCTGTTGTCTGGGCTATTTTAAGGCACTGAAGGTCGTTCTGATTTTATCTCCGAAATAGTTTATTTATTTGCGGGAACATATTCGGGTTGCTGGTGTTTACAGCTCGAACCCTGTTGTTCCAATACAAACTTACAGAAATTCTGAAAGTGAAATTCTCTTTTATTAACGTTTGAATATTTTTAATCGACGCCTTCAGTGTCCTAATCTCCGGGTTTTGTCTGTCAGTTAACTGTCTGTACAAGTTTTTGAGTCTTGACAGAAGTCTACTTTTCTGTCGGTGCAGTGCGTCAATAGTAGGATTGCGGAACAGGTCTTCGTTAGTCGTACGTCGACACCGCGGTATTGTAGCGTCCATAGTTTGTTTAATTATCTCGTCCATTTGTTTTAGGTAATCGTCGATCTCCTCGTTTGACAAATTCCTATTGGACGGTGGTTGGAGCGCATTCAAAAAGAGCGCACTTGTCATGGTTGCGGAGTCTTACTGTAGTTGTAAGAATATCTTATCTGTAATTTCGGTGCTAAAACCGCAATGGTCACTGTCATACACGAATGTGCGCAGACAGTTTAGCGTTTGTAAATTCGTACAGCTGTAGATCCAAATAAGACCCGCCTCTGGGAAACATGACATCGTGCTGACTCCACCAATCAAGTAGTAGGTTCCCCCTAGTATTTGGCAAATTATTTCCCCAATCTCTGTGTCTAGCGTTGAAGTCCCCGCCGATTATAAAATAATTCGCTCCCGATTCCAGCGTCAGAAGTCTAAAAAGCGTTTTGAGCTCTGTAATGAATAAAGTGGATTGTGGAGCCTTTGGTGCATAAACAGAGGCCAAGTACAGCCGCTTTCCACTGCGGAGCGATATATAAATGACGACTGCCTCCAACACCCTGAACCTACGCAACACTCCCATGTATACTCTGTGAAATTTTATACCTTGTTTAGTGAAGATCGTGACACCGCCTCCACGTTTGGATCGGGGCCGGTTTCTTCTTGTAACAATATAATTATTGTACTCCAGTTTATGCTTATCGGTTAGCTTGGTTTCACTAGCGAAAATCACATCAGGAGTTTGGTCTTGTAGCAATTTAAACATCGCGGCTCTTCGTTCGATCCTAATCAGTGAATTAACATTCACTGCAAGGACCTTTAAAGTTTGCTCCACCATGTGCATACCCATTACGACATGTGTTGCGTTAAGCCGAGCAGCAGCGTATAGATCTGGTCCACCCGCTTGGCCTGTTCTTACACCTGCTTTTGCAGCTGAGTCATCTGCCCTTGGAGTGCGAGCAAGATGGCCAGCATGTTAGGTGCAACTTCCGTTGTTCTCGGCATTGTCGCCGGAGAAGCAACAGCCGCTTGCTGTACCGTAGCACGCCTACCTGCCGCCATTTGGGCGTAGGAAATTTGGGACGTGACGGCTGGTGTTTGAAACCTAACAAGTGAACGTTTGACCTCCGTCCCTGCCCAAAGCACACTATTCGGAACTGTGGTTCTTTGCGCACTTCACGCATGGAGGCTGCATTTGGCAGTTCAACGCGGCGTGCCCGAACCTCTGGCAGCGAACGCATTGTATAACACTTTCGCTCCATTTTAATTTTTCCCAGTGAACCACCCGGTAGTCTAGGACATTGATACTCCTTAGACTATCCAGACGGCTTTCGGGACTGAGCTGCACCAGGAAGTACTGCAGACTGCATTTCTCCCGCCTGGCTCTAGCTGTGGTAAATGGCTTTACCCTCACAAACTTGAGTCCTTCGAACTCCTTCTCTTTGAGCAGTGCCAGGATCTCCTCAGGATCAGAAGACGGTTCCAACCCCTTCAGCAGCATCGATTGCCGTTTTTCACACTTCGGTGTGAATGAGTAGGAGCTTTAGGAGCTCTTTCACTTTCGCGTAGCCCTCCACTGTATTACAGTGGATGGCATGGCGACCATTCCCCAAGCTCTTAATATTAAAATTATTACCAATGATCAGCCTACACAGGTCCTTGGTAGCATTTACCTCAAATTTATAGGTGTTGATATGAGGCACCTTGTCCTTCATCTGCTGCTGCTGATGCTGCTGTTGTTGTTGTTGTTGTTGCTGCTGCTGCTACTGCTGTTGTTGTTGTCGTTTTTGTGGCTGCTGCTGTTTTTGCTGTTGCCGGTGTTGTGACTGCTCTTGTTGTTGCTGGTGTTTCTTCACCTTTTGCTGTTGTAGCACTTGTGCTACCTTATTTGTTTGGTGTTGTTGCTGTTTCTGCTTTTGAGCATGCTGCTGTTGTTGGGATTGCTCTAGCTCTTCCCTCTTCCTTCTTACCATTTGCTTTTCTCACCACAATCCATCACGTGATGTTATGTCTCAAGCGAACACACTACCGCTGCGCTAATTGGAGCCTAAATCCAATTTGTTTAATGTTTGAATCAAGTATCACTTCTCACTTATAAGTCGAAACACATTTAAACTCCGCGGAGGTCTATGAACGACTGAATTTATGTTGTAGACCTGCTGACTTGCACTTGCAATGAAAAAGTGATTGGCACTTATTTTTTCGGCGAAGCCGACCGAACCACCACGCAATTCGTTTATTTTTGGATCAGAAAGTATCAACATGGTATGGAGTACATCAGTATTGCGATTCGGGACATCTTTTTTGAAAACGCCCTTCGAGGAATTCTGTAATATTTTTGAGGGGCTTCTAAGACATCTTTCAAAAGCTATCCGATCTGGATTGCAACAGAATTTTGTGGACACTTATAGGCATTTTTTAGAAACAGATAAAAAAAAACAGTAAGGACGGAATTTATTTGTATTATTTTTCAAACCTGAAGTTAGTGTCTTTAAAGCAATTGAAAAAAACAGTTTTGAGTCCAAGCCTATTATTTTAGCAGTTTTTGCTGCATTGGGTCGTATTGCTCACATTGGTATTTCCTCCATCTACTAAGATTTCCAATTCAGATCTAAGTTCATTTTATATAATTCTTTTCTATTTTAAACTGCTTGTTTCTCTTCAGCTCCTCTTGCCGGCCAGCTTTGATTTTCAATTTTGTAAGATACGTATAGCAGTGCTTCCATAAATCTAATGTATGCATGAAGACTTTGTAATCCGTATAAATAGGCAGTGGTGTCAGAAGGTATTTGTAAGCACAGTTCAATATTCTTCATGTCCTTAGGAGACGGCTTGCATATATGTATAGAAAACCTAGTTATCCCTATTCTCCATAACAACATAACAAATTTTGCGTTAACCATTGTTTTAAACAAAGTATGATTAACTAAAACAGTTTCGTCCTTAAATGTTACCCTTGTGGCTTCTATACAATTTATTTCGGCTTCCATACGGTCGAACTCTCGTGTTATTGTCTCAATATTTTCCTTTACAAATTCGAAACATACTGTACAGCAGTATCTTGGAGAAGGTGTTCTTAAATTTATTCAGATATTTTTAGTCCCAGAACGAACTTTTCTTATTTCTAAAGGTACTATGCGTGTTAGCACAATATCAGTATCACATGCTACTACTACCATCAGAACCCCATTTTCACTAACATACTACCGTTTTCTAACTGATTCTCAAAAGTTTCAAGATGCGCAGTAGACGTTCTGCGAGAACGTTCGAGGAACTTGCGGTGCGCATAATCGACCTACTGAAACCACTACTGCCAAATACCATTCGCAAATTTGAGTCCCAGTTTACATATGCGAATGATACTCGACCGGTGACGAATCGATTCGTCGTCGTTCTCAGCAGCTTGGCTTGGCGTATCTGACAACTTGGCATATTTTACGTGAGCATCTCGGCCTAAAAGCGTATAAAATTCAACTTGTGCCAGAATTAAAGCCAGGCGACTTGAATTTGCGTCATATTTTCAGTGAATGGGCTCTGGAAAAACTCGATGAAAATTCGGTGTTTTATCGTGAAATTTTGTTCAGTGATGAAGCCCATTTCTGGCTCAATGGATACGTTAATAAACAAAATTGCCATGATTGAGCTAATGAGAAACCCGAAGAGTACTAAGAGCTACCATTACATCCATCAAAAACAACGGTATGGTGTGGGTTATGGGCTGGTGGTATCATTGGTCCATATTTCTTCAAAAATGAGGCAAATGAGAATGTTACCGTCAATAGTAACCGTTATCGCGCTATGTTAACGGACTATATGCTTTCTGAAATTCAAGCACATGGTCTCAGTGAGCTCTGGTTTCAACAAGACGGCGCTACGAGTAATACAGCGCGTGAAACAATGGACTTGTTGAGACGTAATTTTTGTGAGCACTTAATTTCATGTTTTGCTACGGTAAATTGACCGTCTTGATTGTGCGATATCACACCTTTGGACTAACATATTTTCTCTGGGGATATGTAAAGTATCAGGTCTTCAGGATTAAGCCATTTGCGATTGACGCTTTGGAAGCCAACATTACTCGTGTTATCCACGAGATATCAGTCGCTATGCTCGGACGAGTCGCCCAAAATTTAACCTTCCGAATAGACCACCTCAGACGTAGTCGTGGCAAACATTTACACAACATGATTTTTGAAGAATAAATGCCATGAATTGTTCTTTGAACCAATAATAAAAATTTTTAGTTTTCTTTCAAATTTATGTATTTGACTTTTTTGTTATGGAACAAGAAATAAAGATAAAAGTTAGCTCGCCACTACAAAAAAATGTACCACCGCATTTAGTTCATAGTGACAGAGCTTCACTTATTTTTTTAATAAAAATATTCTGAATTTAAAAATATCTACCAACAGCATACTCTGACAATCACCCTGCTTCCTCCCGCTTCCAAGTATCTCAGCTATTCATTTACCACTAAGGTTGAAATAAGGGGACAAAGGACACCACCTTGCGGCATGCATCTGCTAGTACACCTTTTAGTAGAAGTCCCACCCAGTTTGGAGCTGATTATCCTGCTATTAACTATGAGACTGATCAAGTGAGTCGTCTACCTGCAGATACGACAGCGCAGTCGTGATTGCGCGTGTGTGGACGTTATTAAAGGCGCCCTCTATGTCCAAGAAAGCAACCATTGTGTACTCTCTATATTGTAGGGATTGTTCGATGTAGTTAGTACCAGCGAATGTCGAGCCGTTTCCACCGACTTTCCTTTACAGTAAGCATGTTGAACTGTTGACAAAAGTTTTGGATCAATTTTAGCTCGAATATGGATATCAATCAGTTGTTCTAGAGTTATCACAAGAAAAGATGATGGACTTATAGGTCTGAGGTTTTTTGGAACAACATGAGAACAATGAAAAGTTGAAAAGTTGATCAGAGGGCAGGAAATAGCCATAGCCTGTATGAGAGCCAGGGTGAACTCCCTGACTTTGGTGTCACGCGGAGGACTTGAGAGTTCAGAGGTTAGCGTTTCTGACAGTATTCCTCCGATAGTTCCAGAATATTACTAAGCTGGGGAGAGCATCACTCATGCTGAATTGGATGTATCTGTGGTCTGAAAACGAGTGTTTAGTCGATACCATCTAGTTCGTTAGCATTTGAGTGATGTTGTCTGAGACAGGAGTGACATCTGGCACTTCCTGTCGGATTTTTGTTGTAAAGGTGAGCTCCTTCCCTATACTGCAAACAATGAGGTAAGTACTTAAAATGGAATCAAAAAGTGACTCACCTCTACCTTTGATGTAGGTACTGCCCCATACCGTGTGAAGAGCGTAAAAGTCGCACCTGATGATGAGGCCAGCTTTTAATCTTCCAGTGTCACCCCTTCTAGGTTATCACCAGGGGAAGACCCCACATGATCGTGTTCCAGTTTCTAGCCTGGAAAAGATTAAGTCGGGGTCGCTGAGGCTAGGAAATGAAAATGAATTAAAGCTACCGTGAAACGCAATCTTACACTTGTCTCTTGTATAGAGTGGAGTATCACGAAATACGCTTTTTGTATTCTATGGTTCCTAGATTAGGATGATGTTTTCTGCGTTTTTGAAAAGACGCAGAATAAGTGCGGCCGAAGCCTTTGAGTGGTATCTGTAGAAACCGTGTCATTGCTACAATTTCATAGACTGGCCTCCACCACGGTGTTGTTCGAGTCCTCCGATACTGAAAATGAGACCAAGAGCCCATCTTCTTCATCTGATTGTGTAGGCTCGCTATTTATTTCGTCATCGGTTTTCATTGCCGATAAAGTGTCAGAAGAGGCGGCCGACGACTTAATAGTCACCTCGGATGAATTGGAGTCGTCGCTGTCCACTTCTGGAAAGGATATCGACGCTCCCAGATCTAAGGCTGTATTTGAAGTTTCGGTTAAAGGAGGAGGAGGTTGCTTATCAGCATCCAGCTCATCCATCAACATCCAGGTGTATAGCCTGGAACTGTGTTAGAGGGCTAAGGGATTTTTTGTTGATCACAATCAACGCGCGTCTATAAAAGCCCCTTAACTCCTCCAGTTTCGCGCCTTTCCAGTCATGAGTCGGAAAGGTCGGGTTACTGAGTCTGATGATCTCCGTAATGTTTTCTGAAAAGGAAGATTCAGCTGGAATCCAGGTGCGAGTTCTAGGTCTGCTAGGGATACCCTCCATAAACACGACTTCAAGTTTTGCACCTGGCTAAATCACTCCTAAACCACCTATGAAAGGATCGAGAGATCTTTGGTTGGCACCGTCAATGAGCTTGACGTAACATTCGTGCCAGTCAGCTTAGCATGTGATGGAAGGTGGTCCGGAGTTTTACCGTATAAAGGCCAAGAAGTTGCCCAAAAGCTTCAACTTGACCAACTGCCACCGTTTAGATTTAATCGATCCGTTGGTGTCGCTCCAATCGATTACCACAATTGTCATAGCGTCTTTTAAGACTTCGCTAAAGGACCTCAGATACGTGGTGTTGGATGATTCAGGGCTTTTGGGTCTTTTGGGAACTAGCATGATTTGCTTCAACTATCTGTGGCGTTTAGAGGAGTCCTTTTACGTTTTGAGAGCAGAGGGAGCAGTGGGAAATCCATCTTTTAAGATTTCCACTTCTTTCCACATCCGAAGTAGATCCGAAGGTTTTAATTATGCGTGATGCATTTCGTCGTCTTGAGAAGATCGCCTTAGATGGGCCTTGTCGATATGGCTGAGCCCCTGATTATTTACTAGGGGAAGGAGTTTTTGTAACAGCGGCGAGTCCGTGACCTGAAACAAACTTGCTGCTGCTGGGGGGAGGAAGGTATAGGTCCACGACTTGCCACAGTCCAATCTCTCTTTGAGGATTTAATTTAAAGCTCGTTACGTTTGCCTTTGCACCATGGCCTGCCACATTTTTAACTTTTAACAATTTAACAATTTTAACGTCCTACCGCCCGGTAATAAAGGAGTAACGGCCACGGGTTTTGTTTTTTAGAGGTTGTATTCATTATAGATCCTACGAGTAGGAAAGAAAGGATAGCCCATCTGTACAGAGATCCGCTGTGTACAAATAACACAGATGACACCTTTATCCAGCCCAGGTGAAAACGGATTGTTTAGGAGGGTAGAGGAAAAAGGAGGTGGAGCATCCTTTGGTTTTGGGACTCGTCTGGGGAAACTGCTCGAAATTCATTCACCTTTCTCAGCCCTACAACTTGACAAGTTCGATATTGTAGTACTAAATCGGCTACTGTGCACCGTAACCTTGAATTGGCTTTCGAGTATTGTTTGTTCCAGCAGGACGGAGCAACTGCTCACACAGCTCTGGCAACGATAGAGATTTTAAATCACTTATATCTAGGCCGTGTAATCTCCCATGTTGGCGACTTAAACGGCGCCGCACTTCCTCCGTTGGGAGCTCTTCGAAATCTCATGTTTACCAACATGTTAGCCATCATTGAAGAAGAAATCACCAATTTTTTGAGCCAGATGCTTAGCGAACCCCTCAGATATAAAATAAACACCACCGCTTTACAAGAAGCGGAAAGATAGAAAGGTAACGGACAAATCGATACAGCGAAAAATAAACAAAAGCGGACAATATGGAAAAAAAAATAAACAAAAAGACAAAGAAAAGCATTATATGATTCGAACCAATAAATAAAAGGCTAAGTACGAGTACATTAAGGATTAAAGGAAAGTTTAACAACATCACACACATGCATCTACTGAAGACAATGACGAACAGGAAAAAATGAATTCTACGACAATCTTGCGATAATATGCGATAAAACTAACAAATACGATACAAATACGATACAATACTAGGAGATGAGAAGATTTCGTCAGAATTGAAGCTGGACAACACTCTTTACGCAATAACACAAGTAATAACGAAATCAGATTATGCCAATTTAGTACAGAACAAAACAATATGAGGATCAAGAGTACGAAATTTCAAAGGAAAAGAATACACAAGACACATGGAAAATACCAGGAATAAGAGATTTTAATTAAATAGATCATGTTGTCATAGATGCAAGACATCAGGTACATCAATTACGAAAGTAAAAACATGCAGAGGAGCGAACTGTGACCACTTCCTTGGTCAAAACAACAGCATACCAAATAATAACAAATGTAGCGAAAATTAGGGATATCAAGAAGAAAACATGGGACACATACAAATTCCCTAGCGCTGAAATAGGACACGAATACGAGAATATAATTAGACGAGAAATGCAACAATTAAACAATATATACAACAATAATGGAACAACCTAGACACAACGATGTTAACTGCAACAAATGCACGCGAAATATAGAATGAAGAATGTAGAGCTGCAATTGAAGAAAAGAATATCGCAAGACAAAAAATTATGCAGAAAGATACAAGAAAGAACAGAGAACTGTACAAAATACTTCTAACGAGATTACTAACAGACAAGATATGCCGAAGTAAAATGCTACAAATGATGGAAAGAAAAAAAGAGGAAATTGAAAATGAAAGGAAATATAAGAAGGTAAAACAAACAGGGTAAAACAAATGTCTGAACAATATGCAAAGACGAAAGCGGAAATATAAATAAATATACATAGACATCCCAGAGAGAGAACATAACACAATTAGTACGAGGGCTATTTGATGAGTACCCGGATTGGAAGATAAGTGGGCCAAAACGAGTTTACCATCAGTATAACCTCTTCCAGCCCACTTGTAATTTGGTGACAATCCGACGCTTAGTTTTGTGTTGACACCCATTCCAAACATCGTTAATTAGCGTTTTTTGCAACTATGATCCGATTCTTGTTTTTGAGAGGCAAAACCTGCGGGGAAATCAAAGACCATTCCTGATAGTATGTATGGAACCCATTCACCTTCCTGTACAACCGTTTACCATTGGTTCGTAGATTTTCGCCGTGGCTGCACGTGACCACATGGCCCAAAAACTGTTACCGTAGAGGAAACAGTGGACAAAAATCCATGATATCGTATTGGTCGTCGAGAGAAAATTCGCGAGTTGATTGAGATAGCAGGCATCTCAACTAAACGCGTTAGCTATATCCTGCATGAGATTTTGGACATGAAAAAGCTCTCCAGGCGTTTGCGCACACCGGAGAACAAGCGCAATCGTGAGTCCACTTCAAAGACGTACTTGGCCCTGTTTAATCGAAATCCGGAGGAGTTTCTGCGTCATTTCGTGGTCGTCGATAAGACATGGTTTGATTGGTATATTTATTGGTGGATTGGTGATTGGTGGATTTAACCCAGTGAGCCTGCTCCAAAGAAGGCGAAGACCGTGCCTTTGGCCGGAAGGGTGATGGCCACTGTTTTTTAGGACGCGCGAGGTTTGATATACTATCTATCTATCTACTGACTATTTGGAGAAGGGAAAAACAATAACAGAAGCATACTACGACAATTTATTGTGCTGATTCAACTCCGATTAAAGAAAAAACGACCATATTTGGCTAAGAAAAAAGTGCCTCGCCTCAGCCAAATTGGTCGAACGGCAGATGTCTTTAGTGTTTAACGTGAACTCCTGCCTGGTAGGCTTAATTATATGGGACGCCTATACATGGAAGTAAGGATACGCCTTGCCATTGCTCACCGTCATTCCTTTGATACCATAGCGGAACTCGTGTTGGAGACAAAAAGTTCCACCCTTTGCAAGGGTCGAGGCCGACCTAAAACCTCTTACCGCTCTTAGGGTCACAGCACCCAGTATCTACATTGGGTTAAGACACTTCGTTTAAACCACAGCCAACATGATGCTTCCACAAGGTGACCTAACTCAACAAGTTAGGCCCGGACCGAAATCCGGGGGGATCCTGACTCCCATGGTACCGTGTTTTAATTCCTGGTATGGACTACCGGTGGTCTTGCCACCCAACAGAACCTCTAACCGGTCGCTTGTAACTGGTCAAATCGTAGCAGCATTCGAAGGCGTAAGTATCGAAAACCTTAACGATAAGACCAGTACATTTGCTCTGTCGCCTCTTTTTATTAGACAACGTCATTGATGAGCGAAGCCTTGATTATTTGGCCGGGGCCCTGGTCGTAATGCACTACAAATTTCTCCACCATCCTCCGTATTCCCCGGATTTGGTACCCTGCAACTTTTTTTTGTTCCCAAACCTTAAAATATCGCTCGCCGGAAAGAAGTACTGGTCGAACGAAGAAGTCATCGACGTCACGGAGGAGTATTTTGTATACCAACAAAATTCGTACTATACGGAGGGGGGATTATATTGAAAAATAAATTGTCGAAACCTAAAAAAGTTGCGTTGTCATTTCTAATTCGGGTATACATCAAAGAGCCCTCGTACTTTGTTTTTCAGGATGACACGGAAATATTTAGCTTCGTTGGAGAAATGGAGTAACACGAGAGGTTTATTTCCCTTTTGTGATGGCAAAAGCCTCACTTTTGAGAGGATTGATTAAAAGCCCATTTCTAGTGCGCCAGTCCTTGATTACATATGAAACTCTCTGCGCTTTAGAGATAGGAATAAGCCAATAGACAGGGCAACTACATCATCTGTAAGTGTCTCAGCAAAGACTTCTGAACACAAGAGGGTTTTAAGTAAGCAGTGAGTCGACTAACCCTAATTAGCCCTGCCATCAAGTTTTGGCCGGAGTCAGAACTCACTTTCTGTATTCTATTCACCAGGATAGCTTTAATCCACAAAATTAGTTATTCGTCAACACCGTGACTTTTGCTTTGACATCCGTCAAAGGTTGTGTTGTCTAGGAATGTTCCTCGTTCAAAAAGATTGACCTTTCCCTCCAAGCTATTGGACATGAGGGAAGTCATACTGATAGGTCTGATTTTTCTACCTGCCTGACTTTCGGTAGGCTATTCATAATTTTTTTGGTAAGTATGCTAGTGCCAGGTCAGCAGTGCTGGTTGACTTGAATCCATCAAGGGAACCAAAAGTGGGTTTGAAAGCCTTATCGTGTCACAACCGGTGAGAAATACCACGTGTTGTGTTACTCAACTCACTCGCAGCTTCGTTTATGGGAGCTGGTTGTGAGGTATAAGATTACCTAGAAAGTGAACTTTAAGCAGTAGGAAGTTTTTGATTTCGACTGAGTGTAGGCGTTCTGAGTTATTCCAGTCTGGTTTCCTCTTTTTGAAAACTTTGACTACTCTACACTTTTTGTTTTTTTTATCCAAAATAGTGTAAAGTGAGTTGCTTAAAAGGACTTTAGTTTTCTAAAGTTGTCGTTGTTTTACCACAGAACGGTCGATCTACAAAATTGCATCCTAGCTGTGCATATTAGCTCAAATTACTTGGTGAGGGCGCCGTTCAGGTTCTGAACCAGTCTCTGTTTCTTTTAGCTTAGGGGAGCATTAAAAATCTTGCCGATCTCCTTCTTAAAACATGACCAGATGGTTTTCCACGGATTCCTCCTCTCTAATAAGGTCGAGACATCGTATCCAATTCAAATTCGATCTACCTACGGTCTGATATGTCAGACAATAGTATGAAATCTTGGAGATTATTTGCTCCCACGTTGCATTTGCAACTGCATATGTAAAAAATATTCGGTGCCAAACTATTGCAGAAGCTGGTATGTCCCGTGTTCCTAGAAAAATACTGTTCAATGAGTTCGGCTGCTTTGGTGATGGTGGTAGTACCAAATCATAGGGAGAAAAACCTCAAAGAATTCGTATCATTTTCTGTTCCTTTCGTAGCTTTTGTAGCTTTTGTTTTCAGGAACTATGTCTTGGTTGCCTTGGTATGCTTAATGTGCTTGATGTGCTTAGTCCTGAGTTACCATTTGGCCAGATAGACCAAGGGTATTGGCTTTTAACCAATGTTTTCTTGTTTTCGTTTTTTTAAAAATGAGGCAAGTTACTTTAAATTGTGGGCAGTTATTTGAAACCTAGTTAAGTCAATAAAAGAGTTTATCCTAAAGTGAAATTTGCTTAAGATCTAACCAAGTTAAATGTGCTTCAATATTTAAATGTCGTAGCCCCCTTTTTTATCTAATAGATAGTGAGAGAATATAGGAAAATCTAAGTGTGTCACAGATTCCCGATACAAACAAAATAAACTTAGAGTTGCCACCATAAAGGAGAGATTCGAGTTTCAAATTATTTAATTAATCTTCTCCAGGCATTTTACCTAAAAGTTATTCTAGACCTTCTTTTGGGGATATTACTCATACACGTATTTAAGCTGCATTATAAGTCTGTGTACGAGTTCTCGGGCCGTGAACAGGCTACATGAACTCAAACTCCTAGCAGATGTCTAGGTGTCCAGATATATGGTATGTATAACTGCCAAATGGAAGTGCGATGCGATGTGCCACACAAAGGAAGGATGAAAAACTGTAATATATGCCACTGTGACTGCCACAGAGCACATATTTACTTTAACTAGAAACCTAAAAAAGTCAAGAAGTTTTAAGTTAACGCATTGTAACGATCTGTATGACAGCTACATGGTGGGGCAAAAGTAATGTCATAGGCTGCCATTTTGTAGAAATGAAAAAAAAAAATTATTTAGAGGTTTACGACATTAAGTTGAAAAAACGGTATTAGTCAATTGACCACCTCCTGAGTTGACGTACATTTGTCTCTGTTTACGGCATTTTTGATTTTTCTGTTAGCACTACAGTCCATTATGGTGTGGATACAATTTTTTTTATAGTTTTTCCCAGATTACCCGAGGTCTACTACTACAACGGTGCCACAGGATAGTTGATAGGGTTTAGGGACAAAACGTTACTGTGGTGTTAATGGGATCGCTAGTGAAAATAAGTTCTAGTTGCCTACGGATGGAGTTAGGGACGCCACTTACTTAGAATATGGTAATTTTGAGTCAATGAATAGACGATCAATCATACAGTGATCATCCGATAGAATCCAATTCAGTAGAGGCAGACTAAAATCACCAAAGATAAGGATATCGTCGATGGAATCAATAAGTTGGTAAATCGCTTTAGTAGCAAGGATGTAGGATTCGATGGGTTGAGCTGGGTAACATATAACAAAGTCAAGTTGGACAGACGGAGAGATAGAGATGAGAGAACAATTGAGGCTATTGTGAATGGTAAGTACGACACATCGGCATGTATAATCTACTATAGGGTGGGCAGGATCATTAACCATAGGGAGAGTGTAATCGTCATCTCGGAAAACCTTATAAGAAGATGGGAAAAGCTCTTGGCTCTCTATGTTGAGGACAATAAGAGGACAATATGAGATTTAGAAAAAACAGCACAAATTTAAGAGCGCAAGCCTATTAAGATTTGGTAGTAAAATGTAAGAAGTATTTTCTTGCGTAGAGGAGTAGGGGAGTGTAGATGAGCTGCAGACAAAGAAGCCAATTTAGGAACGAGAAAACTGATCAAGGTCAGCTCGGCTGCGCTGAAGGTGAGAAACTCTTTTAGAGTTTACATAGCTGCGGAAAGCAGCGAGGTCATCCGCAACCTTTTAGGGTGGTGTTATAAAATTTTCGTGGCACCTGTTGTAAAGTTTCCTGAGACTGGTTATGCCAATAGGAAGGCCTTACTGTTGGATGGGAACTATGACACTTGTTTGACAAAGCAAACAGAGTCGGATTCGTCGTAAAGATTTGAGAGCGCATAACGGCATTCCGTGGTATCTATATTCTTTTGGGACAATTTAACCTTCGGTTGGGAAAGGAGAGGACTGTTAAACCAAGGAAGATGGCGAGTTGGGTGCAGAATTTTAGACATGCGAGCTGATAGAATTTGGGAAAGCAGTTATTATTATTCGTAGGAGGGGGTGTAGGCAGTTGAGTGGTGACAGTAACAGGAGTTAAATTTAAAGTAACGTGTTGATGTTGGGGTTGAATGAATGAATGAATTTTTTTATTTCAAAAATAAAGGGTTATTAATCGTGAGGTTTGATTTACAATGTAAAATATAACACATAGATTTGAAAGTGAACTCAAAATTTTTATTATCGGTTAAAAGAACAATTTATGGCATTTACATCCTGAAAATGATATCATGTAAATGTTGGCCACGACTACGTCTAAGGTAGTCCTTTCGGAAGGTCAAATTTCGGGCTACTCGTTGGAGGAGTATGGCGACTGGTATCTTGCGGAAAACACGAGTAATGTTGGCTTCCAAAGCATCAATCGTAGCTGGCTTATTCCTGAAGACTTTACATATCCCCAGAGAAAATAGTCCAAAGGTGTGATATCGCACGATCTAGGCGGCAAAATTTCTGTAGCAAAATCTCAAAATTAAGTGCTCACCAAAATGATTTCTCAAGAAGTGCATTAATTTAAGCACTGTATGGCTCGTAGCGCCGTCTTGTTGAAACCAGAGCTCACCGAGACTATGTGCTTGAATTTCAGGAAGCACATAGTCCGTTAACATGGCGCGATAACGGTTATTATTGACGGTAACATTCTGATTTTCCTCATTTTTGAAGAAATATGGACCAATGATTCCACCATCCCATAAACCACAGCATACCGTTGTTTTTAATGGATGTAATGGTAGCTCTTGATACTCCTCGGGTTGCTCATCAGCCCAAATACGGAAATTTTGTTTATTAACGTATCCATTGAGCCAGAAATGGACTTCACTAAACAAAACTTCACGGTAAAGCACCGGATTTTCATAGAGTTTTTTCCAGAGCCCATTCATTGAAAATGTTACACAAATTCAAGTCGACTGGCTTAAATTCTTGCACAAGTACCCTTTTAGGTCGAGATCCTCACGTAAAATACGAAAAGTTATCGAATACGCCAAGACAAGCTGCCGAGAATGACGACGAATCGCTTCATCACGGTCTTCGCGTACACTCTCCGCTACAGTTGCTATAGTCTCTTCACTATGGTACGTGCTGGATGTGGTCTAACCGAGTATCGAGTGTCATCCACTAGTATACACTGGGACTCAAATTTGTGAATGGTATTGGCAATAGTGGTTTCAGTAGGTCGATTATGCGAACCGTAAGTTTCTCGAACCGCACGAAAAACATTTCTCAAAAAACGTTAATTTTCGTAATACAGCTGAACAAATTGGAGACGCTCTTGTAGTGTAAGTCTTATCGTAATGACTTGCCAAAAGATATTAAACAAAAATGGTGAAGAAGTTTGATAGGAGTCAGGCGTGATCTTTCAAAAAAGCCTATTGAAAATCAAACCTGACGATGATCTGCAAAGCCAAGTGGCTAGTCTGCAGAAGACTTAATTTTTTCAAGAGTAAATAAGTTTAACAGAAACAAGAATTTAACAATATTTCAATTTGAAACTTAACAATAATTCATTGGAGAGTTTGGTTTAAAAACATTTTTTTCGGAAGATTATGTAAATTCGTTGGAAACTCGTTGAGTTTTGCCGGAGCAGCTACTGCATATTTTCTTCGACCATATTCGTTTCAATATCTAGGAACTTCTAATTTGTTTTGCTGCTTGTTTTGTTGGCAACTAATATCCTCCATCTTATATCTTCACTTTGTATAGTTTGTCTATTGTTAGAAACTGCTTATTCACGTCACCGTTTATTCGACTTGATTTGAGTATTACTTTCTGCTTCCCCATGCATGAATTCCGTACCTTAAGTGACACTCCACAAGACTAAAAAAGCATTGTTTTAGCACATCTGGTGGACATCGATAGCTCAGAGGGAAAATAGCAAATGCAGACTTTCTGAGTTTTTTAATAAGTACCTCTACATTACGAGTATAGTTCCATTTGAAGTCGTATTAGACGATAACTCTCAGATATTTTTTACATAGAAACATCCAGGATAGTTTAAGAGTCTTCATCAGCACGAAGAAGTTGATGGCTATTAACTTTATGCAGACAGACATAGTTATGCATTTAAATTGTTAATTTATATTTTAAGATATGGGGTGGTCGTATATGCATAGCTTTGGTTTTCTTGGCGTTTATGACCAGTCTGTTTTCATGACACCATTTTATGATTACATCGAACTCATCCTACAAGATTCTACTATAATCGCTGTAGCGTCAGCATATGCATAGACTGTACTATTGCTTAGAGCTGTAAGCATTTCGTTCATATAGGGGATGAAAATTAGCGTTCCTAATTATCATCCCTGTGGAATTCCAAATGATGCGGCTTCTTCTTCGCTTAGATGCTGTCCTAGTTAAACTATATATTTACGATTTGTCAGATAACACTCAAACCATGCCAGAAGTTGTCCTCCTACAACAAAAGCTTTTTTTAAAGTCGATAGATAGTATGATGGTATTGTGATTTTTTTCTTGATTTTGATTAATTTGGTTTGAAAAGACTCCGAGTAACCGATTAATGCTTTTGTTTTTTCTAAAACCGAATTGGTTTTTAGCTAGAATACCATACAGTAGGCCCTTTGGCGACAGCCACTTCGAGTATCTTATATATTACGGATAGTTTTGAAATTGGGAGATAGTTCCCAATAATATTTTCTGTGTCTCCTTTGTGTATAGGTCGGATAATAGATATCTTCAGTCTTTCTGGAATCTTTGATTGTTCTAAACTGTTGGGTATGAACTTTGCTAAAACTGGAGACAGAACGTCAGCGTTATACCTTAAAACTCAGAGATCCAAGCAACATCTCGACGGGTAGATTATTGAACAGGTACTTGGCTCCGATGTGGTACACATATGCTACTACTGCAGGCTTACTCATGTACAATGAATTATTTCTTTGTGTTAGAGTTCTGTTTCGACAGAAAATAAGAAAATTGCTAACAATTCGGTAATCTCAGCCCTTCCACATCCCTCGAATATGATGAACCGATGGATATTGCTACTTCCGACGAACGAGATATTAAAACTGTCTTTCTAGACTGTAGTCGAAACATTTATCATATTCTTTATGTAAGAAAGGTTTTTCTTGGGACCAGTGCCTTTTAGATATCATGTCTTTTTTGTATGTTTTACCATGATTCTCAAGATATATTCTGCGAGTTGCGGAAGTGTTTTGATTGAAAGGTGACATTTTCAAATAGTTATTGCTTTTGGATGCCTGCTCCTATGTGTACAAGCTGCCAGAGCTTAAGCAATTAGCAGCTCGTACGTGGATCTTGAAAATTATCATTGTAGTCCACCAGAAAAAAACTATCAAATATACATACATTTGATTAATCAATTATAAAAGAGTCTATAGAGGATGATCTTAGTGATGGAATAGCAGTCCCTGTGCTCTTACAAATACTTGTATACCAAAGGTTGTCAGATATGACTTAAAAAAATCTCCAATTTAATTTTCAGGATTTATTTTCGAATTCATCTCTATGCCAGTGATAAAGGCATTCTCAACTGCCACAGCCATTCTCGTCATCGAATCTCAACTGAAGGTAATACTTGGAATTAAGTACTTAGCCGCTGGATTTGTTGAATCATTGAAAAACCTCAGTTTCCGCTTAGATGAAGCCAACTTAGGTGATTTCCTTATGGGCTTAGCTGCAGTGATATTCTTGATCGTTTTTGAGGTAGTATTGAACTTTATTCTTTGAACCACATCAACTAAATTCAAATATCTTCAGCTCATTGGAAGACAAGCAGAACGTCCAAGTCAAACTAAAGTAAAGAAACTAATTTACCAGTATCTGTCGTTCTCAAGGAATACACTTATAGTCGTCATTACAGCTGGGGTGACAGCATTTTGGATGACTAAGCTACCAGAAGCTGCAGTAGTACCCTATGCCCTTAGTAAGACCACAATGTCTGGTCTACCGAATTTTACATTTCCGTCCATGCTAATCGAAACTCCAGAGAAGATATACTACTTCCTTGACATCTTGGCTGAGTTAAACTTGGGAATAGTTGTGATTCCCATCATTGGTGTGCTGACTAATATTTCTATTGGAAAGTTGAGTAAGTTTGATATTCTTTCAATGGTTGACCACTCACATACTCACTTTCACTTTTACAGTTCCCAATTGCAGAGCAAGTGCAAACCAGGAGTTATTCACTCTTGGACTTTGCAATGTGCTGGGGTCGACAGCTCAATCAATGCCAACATCAGGAGCCTTCACACGATATGCCATCAGTTCAGCTTGCGGACTCAAAACTCCGATGGCGAATTTGTACTTGGGTAAGTGTTACAGTAACCTCATCAGTTAAGACTTATGTGATTCTTCCTTTCACAGGCTGCATTGTTCTACTAGCTCTTGGTTTCCTGAGCCCGTACCTAAACTACATCCCTGAGGCAACATTGGCTGCAATCCTTATGTGCGCCATCGTGACTCTCATTGACTTTAAGCTTCCTCTTCGACTTTGGAGAGAAAGCCGAAGAGACTTCTACATTTGGTGTATCTGCTTTTGTACTTGTATCATATTTGGAGTTGAAGTTGGAATTTTAATGGGAATTATCGTCACAGTGTCATTCCTTCTCTACCTGTGGGCTCGTCCGGATATTACTGTCAAAATCGATGCTGTAAGTAGGACATCATTCCCATACCAAATGTTCAGTTCATTTCGGTAACTCCAGGAAATGGAATCTACTTTCCAGCAGTCAATCATCTAAAAGGAAAAATCCTCAAAGCCTGCATTCAGGCTGAATTCAAAGTTCCTATTGTGATCAACTGTCAGATGATTACCGGTCTGGATTACACCGCCGCTCAAGGGATATCCAAACTCTCCGGAGATCTCTCCCAAGAAGGAAGTGGATCACTTCTCATCCTCTACAACATGAACCTCAATCTGCAAAAACTCATCGATCTCACTGAGAATCTAGTCTTTTGCGAGAATAAAGATAGGATACGTGAATTTCTAACACAAGAATCACTAAGGAATGGTTTCATAAATTTAAAAGCACACATCCGGGCGTCCATTGACTTGGGCTATAAGATTGACATGGAATAAAGTGTCTGATCGATCGAAATGGATTTGTGGTTTTAATGCACTTCCGGGATTACAATTGCAATGCAAATCCATTAACAGGTTTACTTAGTTCTGCTTTGGTTTCAGGTTTCTGCATTCTATTAAAAGGAGTGGAGAAAAAAAAAAAAAAAAAACGAAACCCAGTGCACTCCATTAGATAAAGGTAAAGGTGGCGTTGAAAGTGGAATTAAAAAGAAGTGAGGAAAAAAAGTTCATTAAGTCATCTTTCCGTTTAATGACCCATGCAGTGATGGAGAGAACGATAAACCGCATAGAAGGATCTCTAATGCGGTTCCGGATTTTTATCCCTTTTGCTTGCTGCCTTTTGATTTGTTTCCGTTTTTGTTCCATTCTTTTGACGTGGTTCAACAATCGTTGGCTTCATTTGAAGTGCTAAATGGTGGTGGGGTGGTAGTGATTTTATTTTCAGAGTGGTTAAGTGATTAAGAGAGATGCTTCACTTGTTGCTTTTGGGTGAAACAATTGGGCAATAAAAGCTGATTTCAAAACCTTTTTTAGCATTTGAGGACAGCTGTCATTTATCACTCAACAGTAACTCAAAGGTAATTAAAATTTTCTGTTAAATACCATACTTCTAAGCAAGACAAGAATCCAAGGATACACATTACACCTGCGAATGTTAACCTAGAAGAAGACTTCATTTTACATGGTTCACAAAAGTTAAGGTTAAGCCCAAAAAACCTGCTTTGGGACGCTGTAGAAGCTGTCTAATCGAATAATATTTGAAAGTCTTCACTTCCTACCCGGAACAGATGGAGAGAGACTTCAACCACCTGAGGTTGTAGTACGATAAAATTGGTCTGTGCTAAGCGCACAACCAAATACGGAAGAGATAACTAACAAATCTGACAAAACAGCTAATAGCATTGCACAATCACGATCTTAGGATCTGCACGTGGAATTTGCAGTCCAACAACTCGTGTTCCTCGACTGCTATAAGTAAGGATAAACGCCATTAAAGAAGAGCGATGAGATGGATCGGACAAAATCAGGATGAAAAATTGTGATACCTACTATACAGAATGATACAGACAATCGCCGCAGTAAGGAGAGCAGTAGCAGCATTTATTCGGGTGCGGTTTTTTCGTCAGAGAAAGACTCAGGAAACAAGTCTTGAGCTTCAGGCATGTTAGCGAACACCTGTCGACGATGCGCATAAAGCTTAAATTTACCAACATAAGCCTCCACAGCGGAGAAGGACGACCTTATCAAAGACTTATTCTACAAACTCCCCGACAAAACCTAGAAGCAATGCCATAAATGTGAGGTGAAAATCGTCCTTGGCGGTCTTAATGCTAAGCTGGCCAATGAGGGCACCTTTGTTAATATGGTCGGAAAGCAAAGCCTCCACACCATCACCTACGGAACCGGACACACCAACAAGACCCCTGGTTCGATAACGAGTGCAGACAGGCAGATCTAGAAAAACAGTGGATGTATAGAGTCTGCAGAAAAGAACCAGAGGGGCTGGCGAGTCCAACGAGGAGAAATGAGGGAAATAACATAGGCTTTACAGGAGTAGAAAGACAGGGGAACGAGAAGCGATCGATTGAGGCCTGAGAGAGGTGTTATCGAAAGCATTATGTGCGGATGTTTTGCCAAAAAAAAAAAATAAATGAACACTCCAAAGCCGTTAACGCCCGAATAGGAACTGGCAAGATAAAAGTATGATAGAACCACAGTCGGTGCTGGGAATCTGGAAAGAATTTATGCAGACTGTTAAATGGTTATGACGAACAACATCCCACGCCAGGTCAGAAATTTCCAAGCTTAGGTCTTACAAATTTGCTGCACCTGATGGCTTGACTGCAGAGGCGTGAAGCAGCAGGTGATGATTGGACACGTAGCATACACCTACTCATCTCTAGAATCTGGATCGACGGAATTATGTCCAATAAATGGAATCTCAGAATTTTTTGTCACATCCATCTAAAGAAAGAAGATCCCCACAACATCGCAAATAAATTTCTGTCAGCGCATTACGAGGGCTGTTTGTTGCGATTGTTCTTTAGTTTCTGGTGTGTACCAATTAAATCATGTCTCATCAATAGTCACGAAATAATGCAAAAACTCCTCCGGATTTCGATTGAACAGGGCCAATCACGTCTTTGAAGTGAACATCGCGCGGATAGCTTTCTCATGCCCAAAATCGCGTGCAGAATATGGCTAATGTCTTCAGTTGCGATGCCTGTTATCTCAGCCAATTTTCACTTGGCGGTCCGCCACTACGAGAACATGAATTTTGTCAATGGTTTCCTTTGTGGTAACCTTATTTGGGCCACCTGGGCGCGGTTCATCAAAAACCGACGTGCGATCACGGCGAAACTCTGCGAACCAATGGTAAACAGTTGTACGGGAAGGTTAATGGGTCCCATACACACCACCGAATATAGGCTTGATTTCTACGCTGGTTTTGCTACTCAAAAACAAGACACGGATCACGGAGCGATATTACTCTTTTCCATGGTCGCAAGAAACACTTACTCAATGTCTTGAAGTGGGCGTCAAGACAAAACTAAGCGTCGGATTTTCACAAAATTTTGGCAGGCGGGTTAAAAGAGGATATACTAAATGACGTTACACTTACTTTGGCTCAGTAACGCCATCTATCTTCCAATAAGGGTAATCATTAAACAGCCCTCGTATATGACTGCCTATGGCCCTTCGTTAACAGTCTGACTAGAGAGAAAATGACTTCCAACAACAAATAGGGGGACCATCTTTCAAAATTCTGTTTAGTTACTCTCATGAGCAGACGACATTGACATAATAGAAAAAGTCCAGCGTGTTGTCAACAGAGCTATTGCGACTATTGAAACAGGAGGAAAAACAAAGTCAGTAAAGAAGAGCACACAGCATCAACACCTAGTAGTACGTAGTAGTACGGAGCTTTATCTACCTCGGCTCCCCTACCAGCGCAGAAATCATGAGAAGAATCACTTTTGCTACTTTTTTGGCTTTGAAGGCAATCGATTGGTAAATCCCTTTCTATCTTGAGCAATTAAAAAGCCATTATACAAGACAGACTGCTCTAGATGCTCTCCAAAATTTTCAACAACGAACTACTAGTATACTGCGATTGTGACGTCGTCAGAAAGGCCCGATTAACCGGGCTAAGATGGCTGGGTTACCTTGAACGTATGGATATCAGCGCTCCCAGGTGGACTCAAATCCAGAACGACAACGCAGTTAAGTACGATGACACAATTGGAAAACCTCTGCAAAGTTCGTATGCGCAACTGGAGGCAGGTGACAAAAGAATGAACTGTGGAAGAAACAAACGTTGTCAACTTATCTCAGTCTATCTACCCGTTATTTCATTTGATGCTGGTGATAGCTCGATACCCAGTATCTCGGATGGTGGAGTCAATATGGGGCTCGACTCGACCAGAGTCGACCTTTGATGAATGTAGACATGATGAATACCATGCGAAATATTTATGAGCTTTCAGGAGCACTTACATGTCTAGAACGAACTACTAATACCTTTTTATACCAATTCAACGTATTACTGTCGCTAGGAAAAGCGGTGAACAGGAGCTAATATTCTTACCGCTTTATAAATGGAATCTACTGAGTAAGAAGTCAAAAAAGGAAGGTTCAACGACCTGAATGACAACATTGCTAACAAAAACTATCTTTGGCGGGACATAAATAATTTACAAATCTTTCGGCAGACAATGGGTCTGAGGCAACTCGAAATAGGGTGATAAACAGTACTAAGTGTCCACGCGTTAATATAGCAATCTGGCTATCTCCAGTTTTCCAATTCACAAACATGTTGACAACGTGTTAATAGATGCGAAATAATTATTCATGGTCATGAGTGTGAAAACGTTCAAGGGGATAAATATCGGCTGTCCAACGGCAAAAAGGTGCTAATCATACAGAAAAAGATTCAATGTACGGAGATAGTTGCAGCTACAAGAAGTACCTGGCGTCACTGACATCATCGATCATTTTCTATCAAGCCGTTGGAGAAGAGCTTATGAAAATGTAAAGAGAGACGCGACGATATAGTATGCAGTGAGCATAATATAAGGTTAAATAGCCTCGATTAATTATATAGGTAACACCCTCACTATCTTTTACTACAATTTCGAAGTAAGTAAGACCTTTGGTCTGTTTCGGAGCAGTCATCGAAGACCGATACTCGTTAACTACCTAAATTCGATTTTGTAAAACAAGCTGTTCATAATTTCTTGTTTAATAAGGCACATAAGCCAGGCGCTTTACAAAATCATGATCCTGTCAGTTTTGCATGCGACAAGAAGGTTAAAAAAACTGACCTTGAACACTTTCGGAGTAGAATTCTTTGTGAAGTATTTATTCTTTTAAACGATTAAATGAGAAGGCCGCCAACGCTATGTTGGAACTAGCAGCTATTTAGTTACACATATTCGGCGCCATCTATCCTTCCGACAACAGGATTTTCGAATTCCAGCCAACAAGACCGGAAAAGCAAGTAAGACCAAACATCCAAAGATCAATTACAACAAATAATAGGAGGCCTATTTGTATCTTGTTAGCAAGATCCGACAACATATTATAGTAAGTCTTGGTCTACAGTATTGGAAGCAGATCATCGATTTTTCGAGTAGGGGCCATCAACGAGTCAGGACCTCGATAAGTTAGTAAGCACACTGTTAGTTTTACATACATTTCACGGATTTATTGCATCCTCTGTCCAAATTTTATCGACTGAGCATTAAATCTAGCGCATCCTTATTCTTAGGACGTATAAAGGATGTAATTTAGTTAGAGGGGGTAGTTTGTCAAGGATAATCTGAGAAATGATTTTTGAGTTTATTCTAAGTACCGAGTCGACAAGTGCACACATTGCCCAGTGCACTCGTAAATTCTCGTGTGTTGTACAAAGAAAAAAATAATAAGACGCGCGGCGTACAAAAGTGCAGTGCAGGTAAGTCGAAGCACTATTGCTTGCACTGCATACGGTACGAGCAGTGATCGAGTGTATACCAACAACCGAAGGATGGTCGGTTGTGAACATGAATTTTGTTGGTGCACTGTTTCATATTGTTGTACCAGCTGTAGGTGTTCAACAGTCTGATTCCGTAAGCCACCGTCAAGATTCTGATTTCGAAGCCTTGTTTAGCATCATCGATGTTTCTGTTTTTCGTGTTTGTTTGTGACTATGACAAGGGAATTTAGATAGGACGTAGCTAATATACGCAGGCTAAAATGCAATCACTTTTCTGCATACGTGCACATCTGTAAGTACAGACCAGTATTTATGGCACTTAGAAACACAGGTAGATCTCCGCTCACACCTCTCAAATCATGTCATTGTTTACCACAATGTGATGCATGTTCTGATTTCCCCTCTAGGCTCGTCGGACCATTGTATCATATCATAGTTAGAGAAAGGACTCCTAAAAGAAGCGTATGGCAAAACGAGAAAGCTAATTGCAGCGGACTTAACAGCGTCCTAAAGAATCGGATAAAGAGTTTCAAACCAAACAAAAAGGCATGGAACGGTTCGAGCTATAAACAAGCTGCTAGGGTTAGGGTCCTTCAAGACCAAGCCGCTAAAGGAAAACCGAAAAAAGTTTAAATGAACTGGGAAAAATTGCGACGTCTTTCTGAAGTGAAATTTCAATATGACCAACAACTGAAGCAAAAAATACTACAATGTCACAAAAGTAGTAAAAATTGTTGGCCGTTCGTCGAAAATTTTGCCTCGTTCTCCATCCCAACGCTCATTTATATTGATATTCTAGCTGTCAACTCTTTCGACAAGGCCAATCTACTTGGTGCATACTTTGCCACCAGCTCCACACTTCCAGATTGTGCTTCGTCTCCGCCTACACTTGAATGCGTGGAATCTTCAATGGGGCGAATCCATTGGTATAATGTACTTAAAGATCTTAACATTCACAAATCCGCTGGTCTTGATGATATATCTCTTCTTCCACTGAAAAGGTATTCTTCTATGCTTGCAAAACAACTGCGTAAGCTTTTTCATAAATTCTACTCTTTAAGACTCTTTCTGAGCTGGTGGAAAAGAGCATTTGTATCTTCTTCTATCCTTCTTCTTCCTTTCATATTGTACAAACCGATTGTACTTAACTGCTGTCTTTAAAAGGTCATGGAAACGCTGATAAACCATGGACTCACGAAATATCTCGAAACACGAAAACTTCTCAATGACCGCCAGTACGGTTTTCGTAACAACAGGCCCACTGCTGTTCTGATGGCATCTCTTACTGAAAAGTGGAACTACAGCTTATATCAGTCTGAAGAAAGCACGATATTTGCACTTGATATTTCTACGGCACTTGGCAGAGTTTCGTACCAGGCTCTTTTGTCGACAATGCGGGCATTTTGGATCGATGAATCTATTCTTCAAGTTGCCTTGGATGCTTTCAAGTCTGATATCCGCAAAATAAATGCAGGTGTGATCCAGCTTCGTTCTGACACCGAAACTCTTTCTAATTTTCATCAACGATCCTTTGCTGTTGCACTTTATTGTTTGCACTCTCTGCTATTCATATTCGTTCCATGACTCACGTCCCTGCCTTTCGGCTGTAGAACGGAAACGACAGCTTAATATATAGGAACCAATTGGAGAACTATCAACAGATATTTCTGCACAATGCTGTCTGCAGTCGTTAAACTTAAACACCTGGAAAACTTTCCATTATCGGTATGTGTTTCAATGACAATTTACTTTGGAATATCTGCATATTCGTTCGTCGAAATGTCGTCAAAAATCCTGCGAAATGCGAAATACGAAATACTTCACCACCTCTGCTCTGGCCTCAATATAAGGGGTGATTCATTATGAGGTTTCAATTTTAATAGGCTTTTTTGACAGATTATGCATCTGTCTGCTTTGCCACTTTTGTTCAATATCATTTGGCAAATCTATTCAGAAAGACCCACATTCCAACAATGTATCCAAATTGTTTAGCTGTGTTACAAAAATCAGCGTTTTGTGAGAAATGTTTTTCGTGCGATTCGAGGGACTTACGGTGCGCATAATCGACCTACTGCAACTACTATTGCCAAGACCATTCGCAAATTTGAGTCCCAGATTACATTTGTGTATGATACTCGACCGGTTAGGTCACATTCAGCACGTAGTGAAGAGACTATTGCAGCTGTAGCTGACAGTGTAGCGAAGACCGTGACGAATCAATTCGTCGTTGTTTTCATCAGCTTGGCTTGGCGTATTCGACAACTTGGCGTATTTTACGTGAGGATCTCGGCCTAAAAACGTACAAAATTCAACTTGTGCAAGAATCGAAGCCAGGCGACTTGAATTTGCGACAAATTTTCAGTGAATGGGCTCTGGAAAAACTCAATGAAAATCCGGTGTTTTATCGTGAAATTTTATTCAGTGATGAAGTACATTTCTGGCTTAATGGATACATTAATAAACAAAATTGCCGTATTTGGGCCGATGAGGAGCCCGAAAATCACCCCGAGCTAACATTACATCCATTTAAAACAACGGCATGGTGTGGTTTATGGACTGGTGGAATCATTGGTCCATATTTCTTCAAAAATTAGGCAAATCAGAATGCTACCGTCAATGGTAGCCGTTATCGCGCCATGCTAACAGCTATGAGCTTCCAGAAATGGTCTCGGTGAGCTCTGGTTTGAAACAATGGACTTGTTGAGAAATCATTTTGGTGAGCACTTAATTTCACATTTTGCTACGATAAATTG
This sequence comes from Volucella inanis, assembly GCA_907269105.1. Lineage (NCBI taxonomy): Eukaryota > Metazoa > Arthropoda > Insecta > Diptera > Syrphidae > Volucella > Volucella inanis. The sequence continues at coordinate 43,823,809 of OU026153.1, forward strand.
GCCGCCAAGATCGTACGATGTCTTTCTTTCTATTTGGATTATTTTCTGTGGGGATATGTAAAGTCTCAGGTCTTCAGGAATAAGCCATCTACGATTGACGTTTTGAAACCCAACATTACTCGTGTTATCCGCGAGGTACCAGTCGCTATGCTCGAACGAGCCGCCCAAAATTAGACCATCCGAAAGGACCACCTTAGACGTAGTCGTGGCTAATATTTACATACCATCATTTTAAAAAAGTAAATGCCATAAATTGTTCTTTTAACCGATAATAAAAATGTTAAGTTTGCTTTCAAATTTATGTATTTTCTTTTACGTTATAATTCAAACCTCATGATGAATCACCATATATAATTCGAACCTCTTAACTGCCTGAAATTGTTGTTTTGTTTTCGCAGTTCATGTCTAAGTGGGACTTTATAAGCTGTCCAGCATCTAAACTTGTTTTAGTTTCAATTTTTCAATCTAACTTTCTAATTCATAAACACACAAATCGGGCAATCAATTCACAGATCTTGATTAGCGATGACAGTCAAGTTATCTTTTACTCTTCAAAAAGTAAATAGTGGACTTCCACAGCAAGACTGGGTTGAGAAATTTTTTTAAGTGACTGGTGGTCCATTGACCCTCTCGCCATTAGCGCTACTAGCAAAACCCTGTGATTCATGTTATAAATCTGGCCCTGGGTCTCTAATTTTCCCAATTAACACTGGCAGATGACAAAAGTTCTGACTTGCCCCTAGGATGGAGATCTTTACACAATTTTTACATCTTAAACAAGAGAGCGAGTCGAGTTGATACATCAGAAAGTATCTGACTCCCCAAGGACGACTGCAGTTGGACATTAGTATTTAAATGAATTTGGATATTAATTTGAGTAATGCACTATGCATTTATAATGTCACTCACTTAAGTATATCCTCTTCTTGGGTACATCACGTCTACGTCCTTGAGTCGGATACTTGTACTACACTAGAGAATGTGTAATCTAGGATTTACTATCAGGACCTTGCTGGTAAATAAAAAGGCTTAATTCAATGCAACTGAAACTAATTTTATTTTTTATTGTTATTAGGAAACTAGCTAAACAACAAAAAATGAGAGTCCATCAGATAAATTGGAACTTTTTCACTTAAAAGTTTTTTGTTATCTTTGGTTGGTGGAATATGCTGAAACTTTCCAAATTAAATAGTCTCCTTCTAACGCTAAATTAAGCATCCTGAAACCTGTATTATCTGCTTCGATAGACTCGTGCATATCCGTTATATAGTATGAGTATTGCATCGACAGCAACCTTAGAGTACTTCTATCATATTTCCCACCTGAAGTGCACAGAGGTAGAGTATGAAATCTCCAGATCCATTCTCTAAACCATCAAGTGCAACCGGAAATTAACTGCTTTAGTTATTCATTGCTTTCACAGGGGAGGGGATGAAAGGTAGATGCTGCATTGCTGGCTGAGTAGACAGCTCGAATCCAAACCAACGTTCGTCATTAAAATTTTATTAGCAATTCAAAACGCCAAGGAGTAAGCCAGGCGATGCAATTAAATGCAAACCGCCTTTCTGTTATGCGTACGGATGCAGATGCACGGATAGACGAGCAGGCAGATAGACGGGTGTGCACTTTGCGTTAGCTCGTCCTAGTTAACACCAATGGTAGCTATTTTCCATGGATTTGTTTATTTGTTGTTGCTGATGTTGATGCTAGTGCTGCTGTTGCTGATGTAGCTTAGAACACCATCAGTATCCTACTGAAATTGAAACTGAGAATGAAATTGTTTGTTGTCGTTTAAGTTTGCTAAGTGTTATAATAATAATAATTAAGGTGAGAACTTATTCGGGCTAATGGTAGTGTGATCTGTGGCAACATGATTTACATTTTGCTTTGGCCAGGTTATTTAGAAATGCAGAAATGCAATGTGTGAAACTTCTTTAGTATGAGAGGATCCATACGGAAGAAGTGTAAATAGATATTAGTTAATGGACAGTACAAGTTGATTAAAACGTTGCATCAAATTTTCAATTATCCTGAGAGTGAGTGTCTATTTTCCACATGATAGGCTTTGCATTTGAAAAGATAAATCTACTCAAGTGGATTGAGGCTTACTGCAGTTGTTACAGAATATTACAAAATGGTAAATGTGAACGTTGACCAGGAGACAAAAAAGCAGCAATATAAATTCTCTAGACGGAAACAGCGATAGAGCCACAGCTTCAAATGGAAGGAAAACGCAACCTCTATCTGGGCAACTTCGACACTTTGGAGTTCAAGTTTAAGAAGATCTGCAAGAATAAGTCGGGTTTTCTTGGAATAGAGATGGGGCAATGGCAGAGCTCACATCCACGAAGTAGGGTACTGATATCGGTCCCTCATCCTAAGGGTCTTCACAATGGAACCAATCCTCCAAGCAACTTTCTACTTAATTTTGAGAGAGACACCTGCCGGCCGACCCGACCCGGTACGCTCTCGGACCACGAATTGAGAGTGTTTAGAATTCTTTATTTCTTTATTGTACTTCAACTTTACAAGGATTTCGATTTTCGACTTTACAACTAAGCAATAGGAAAAGAAAAGCACGTTTGTGTGCTGGCAAAACCTAAAATTAAATTCAATAAAAAAAAAGAAACAATTTTACAGCTTAGTTGTAGCAGAAGTTGTCAGTTGTCGAACCATCTAGTTCGAAACATTCCACCAATCATGCTCGGGCTTGATGGAGGATCCAATAAGAAAATGGCCTGGCGTCAGAGCTAGGATGTCGTCTGGGTCATCGTGCACAGCTATGAGTGGAATTTAGGCACGCCTCAAAACGCACCGCTATCGGATCTATATAGATCTCGACAGGGCCTGCGCTGACTGATAAATCTCGTACAGGCCGCTAGAAACGACTGGGAAGTAAGATCATCCACGACCTCTATATGTACAGCTTTCGTAACTACACAAATAAAGATAGCTTAATAGGTCTTGATGGTTAACCGAGACCGTTTTGCTCCAGCACGCAGAAAATGGCCTACAATAGTCAACGCCTGATGCACTGATGATATGGTAGCGTGGCTATTTGTTGCGGAAGAATAGCACCACGATGAAGTCTACAAATGATAAAGTTGTGCAGAAATGTTCGTTCGGACAGAAATGTCCAGCATGCGAAATCCAGTTTCGATGGCGAAGGGTCTGTGACAGAATCAGCAGCCAATTTGGAGCCACAGTAGTTATAGGGTTAAGATGCATTTTTAATTCGACCACCTACTCGCAGAATATCTTTGTCATCCAAGAATGGGTTAAATAAGGCTAGTTGATTCGAGTTCGATAACCTGGAAGCATTCCGAAGTTTAAGTATGTCATTAGCAAAGCATTTACCTTGTTCCAAGCGAATTAGAAATTACAGGGCCTCATCCAATTCCTCAGGGTCAATTACAAATCTTTAAAGTAGTTGTCGTCGTGTCGGCATCCAGCATCTGATGCGCGCTACGGTTCGTAGAAGACGAAGAAGAGAACTGAACCGTTCTATCAGTGAAATGAATTTCCCATCTCGTCTTCACGTCGTAAGTTCGAGGGAAACTGTTGCCACCACTGAACTAAAATACCCTTTTTCTTCGCTTGCCACCGTAAAAGTTTCTTCTTCACTGAGTACATTATAGTGTTCGTCCATCAACCATTCCGGTCCCTGCAGCAATCAGTGATGTTTTAAAAGAGCATCCGCCCCGATGCCTCGACTGGCGCAATCCGCTGGATTCTGAGCCGACCGTATATGGTGCCATCGTATGGTTACATCGGGAAATGTAAGTTTTTGTATCTGTCCAACTTGGTTTGAAATGTATGGTTTAAGTGTTGCAGGATGCTTGCGTAGCCAACAGAGCACAATATTTGAATCCAACCACAACCAATACGGCGTGTTTTGCAGTCCAAGTGCGATACAGCCATCAAGTGCGCCGCGCATAAATCCAATCGAGAAATTGTAGCACCCTTCAGTGGAGCTACCTTAGTGCGAGCAGTTAGAAGCGAAACATGCGGTAGTTTTTTGGACGAGTTGTTCTGGTGTAGAGAACAGCAGCATACGCCTTTGAGCTTGCATCGCAAAAAGCGTAAATTTTTGTAATTCCTCCATCTGCCATACTTAAACACCTGCGCACTCCAAATCGTCGTACTTCGTAGAAACCATTCGTCAGACAATTCCGTAGGTAGGGATGCGTTCCAAGTGATACCCGTAGACCAAAGACTCTGGATGAAGATCTTGCCCTTTATACTGACTGGTGCGAGCAGACCCGTTGGATCAAAAAACTGTGCAACCTCACTAAGAACCCGCCTTTTCGTAGGAGATTAAGTTGGTTGAACGAGATTCACACTGAAGAGTAATTCGTCACTCTCTGGGTTCCACCTCAATCCAAGGTGCCCACGTTGTCGCAGGATCGATGATACCCTTGATATCGCGAATGGCCTAGGGACTATTGGAATTCCACTTCCGAAGTTTAAAATGATCAGCTGAGAGAATTTTATCGACGTCCGTAGCCAACAGTACTGCTTCCTGAATGCAATTGCAACTAGTCAAAAAGTCGTCTACATAAAAGGACCTCAAAATAGCGTAAAGCTCTGCTAAGGACTGATTGCAGTCAGCTAATTACTTCACCATAATTGTCGAGTGCACATTGTTGTAAGGCACGTATAGCATTGAACGGGCTCAAACCATCCGCCACATATGCATCTGAAACGTGTATACGAGTACAATATACACTTCTGGTTCTGTTCAAAAATTTTAGTCTGTCCTCACGCCTTAAAAAGCAGATTTTACCGCTATCGACATTTATTACAGCTGCCACAAAAGACTGCAGATACTGGGATGCGGATTCTTCGTGGGAGATCGGCTACGTTCAATGATAACTGAATTTTTAACCAATTAGCGATCGCAAGGCATAATTCGGAAACATTAATCTAATTTATCAGGCCCCTACCGATAAAGCTAAAGACCCTGTCAAGGAGGAGTTCTATGATCTCCTGGATAGAGCCTATGAAGTCTGTCAAAATTGATGTCAAAATTTTACTCGGGGGTTTCAACACCAAACTCGGTAAAAAAAATCATCTTCGGCAGATTAGATTAGATAGACAACAAATCCGACCATAGATGCGAGGCACGCATCAGACATTCTGAATGTGTAAACATTTAGAGGGACAAAGGTCGACTCTGACCACTTTCTTATTGCTGTCACTAAAGTTCGACTACCCAACGAGAAGAAGCTGCGAACCACACAGAAAATGATATTCAACATTAAAAACTTTCGCATGACTGCAGTAGCCAGAGCCTACAAAGAGCATCTAAGCGAGATAACAATCTATGGAACCAGTATCGCGACATCATTAAAGAAGTAAAGGAGAATACCATAGGCTACAAGCCACCACCGAAAAGAAGCTTTTTGCATGATAATGAGTGCAGACGCCAGAAAGAAAAAGCTAGGAGAAGAAGACCTTGCGTAAAGGATTACCTACGCAGTTTCTCAGCTTAAGGACATTGAATACTTCCACGATAGAAACGACATAGTCACTAGAAAAGTTGATGTGCTTAAGCACACTTCCACCAGCTACTTAATAGACATCAGGTATGGAGGGTGATAGAGCAAAAGAACAAAAATTCAGCTCTCAAAAATCCGGAAAACAACCAACGGAGCTTTTCGAACATGGAGATGATGTTTTGATAGGGCGCATTCACCAAATTATCAACAGCTCATGGGTGGATGAAGCCACGCCCGATGACTGCAAGAAAGGCGATTCTGTCTTTTTTTTATAATGAGGTCGCGATCATTAGCCTTAAAATGTTTGTGCACAACGCGATCGAAAGTCTTGTAAAAACTAACGAGACATATCCCTTATAAATGTAGCATTTAAGATCCTATGTACGTTTGAACGTCCCAAGCTTTTCTGTAACACACGAAAAGGTCGAAAAAAGACCAACGAATTTGAAGTCGAGACTCACCATCTTTTAATCGACTTCAAAGGCGCATATAACAATATTCATCATCTTGAGCTTTACACAGCGATGGCCGAATTCTTAATCACGGCAAGACTGATCTAGCTTTGTTGTGTAACGCTGAAAAATACGCGCTGGAATGTACAATTTGCAAACAGTTCCTCCGAACTATTCAAAACCTTTACCATATTTTGAAAAAGAGATGCACTGCCATGCGATTTTTTCAACTTATTCCTGGAATAGATAGTGCGCAAGACAAGTGTTAGCATGGAAGGCGCTAGTTTCAACAAGTCTTTCCAGCTGCTGAGATACACAGACGACATAGAGATCATCTCTCGCTCAATCATCATAGAAGCTCTGATGACATTCCAGGCGAAATGAGTTGACCTTGAAGTAATATAAATGAGGGCAAAACTAAGCACTTGTTGACAGCAAACATAGAAGAAGCTACCCACCGCCTAGGACAAAATTTCGCTGTTGACAACAGTAACTTCGAGGTGGTTAAGAAGTTTACCTATCTCGGAATAAACAATTATTCCGTGAATGACACCCTAGTGGAGATTCGGTGAAGAAGGAAACTGCTGATATTCTATTCGCTCTAGCCACTACCTTTTGATTGTAGTGGATTAAAGAATTATTGATTGCAGAGACGTTAGTCACTGTGTTTACATAGGAGAGAACTAGGTGCCCATATACTCAAATGAATCTATGAACCCTAGTCGTTGAGAAGCCTAATATTTTGGCAAAACCTCTAACACTGTCAGATAAATGCGCTCAGTTTTTTTGGAAAGTTACTTTCTATCCAGGCTAATCATCACATACTTAGTTTATCAGAAGACTTATAACATAGACTAACTGTCTATATGCCGAGAGGGACATTAGGAATACTGAGACTTTCAAGCATAGAGTCCGACAAGTAGTCTATCTCTTGATGTTCCTTTTAGTAGAACTTCTAATTCTACATTCACAGATTAAGAGGGCCGCAGTATCATAATCGCTCTCATAGCCAAAATCCTAAGATGGAATGTCAATTAATACTGGCACATTTAGGTTACACCGCTCAGTCTTACCGCTTACAGTCTTTCCCACGAAGTGAGAGCAAAATTTTCAAATGACTTCCGGAAACGTTTGTTTGGTCTGACGTTAATGTCATTAACAGCTGTGATTGAAAGCCAATTGAATCTTCGGCGGTCTTCTGAATTCAGCCTCCTCCTTAACCTAGTTTGGTGATGGTGAAGGGTTTCAGTAAAACCTTAATGCAAATACTTCACCTCTTTCAACTGCTTCGGGCAATATAGTCTATTAGAGAAGTAAAAGACGCAATTTATATTGAGCATATATCATACACTAAATTGAATTAATTTGATTTCATCATTGAAAGTTGTCGGACGTCCGAAATAAAACCGTTAAAAAATAATTTAAATGCTTTTCTTGAGTTAAAAGTACAGAGTTTGTGAATGTACATAATTTTTTCCTACACTTGTTCGTTCCACAGATTTTTGAAAATTCGACTATCCCGCAGCAATCAGAGTTTCAATGTTACTGTGTTAGAGGTCATGGTCTTTTAGCACTTGCTTCTGTTCCAGGTTTTATTCTGGTTTGGAACCTTGTAGGCATCTTGGAAGGACAACATAAATAGGTACGACGGACGGTCAAAAACTCAAGGAAGAACCCAGCAGAGCAGGCAGGCGGCAAACATTATAGGTTTGGTTTGTTTTGCAATGGTCCAAAACGAAATAGCCGACCTTTGTCCCAAATGTTGTTTTGTCTCCACTAATGGGTAGTCTCTAGCCTTAAGTAGAGCTAAGGCATCTGCTCCAACTTACCAGCTCCTAACCCCTTCACATTTGACTCACCTTGTCTGTTATGTTCGTTATCGCTTTGGAGGAACGTATTTGCGGAAGGCACCTTTGGACAGAAGTGACAACCAGTAGGTCCACCCGGGGAACACATAGCCAGGCGGATTGCCTGAAATACTGTAAAAATATGGCGGACGATCATGGTCATGGTCATGAAGTACACACCTAGAGCCAGATGGACGGTCTGGAACCCTCCGTGTAAATGAAACATCTACTGCCTGCAACTCTCTGCAACACACATCACACAACACATCCATAAAAGCACAGGAGCAAGATAAAAACAAGATAGAAACACAAAAAAAAAAAAACAACAAATTGTACAATGAAAAATAGAACATAATCAGTGTAAAGAGTGGGACACTATCCGATATTCCCTTCCCCTCCCCCAAAAATCTGCGCGGAAGTCCTCTGGGTCCACCTTTCATAAGTGAACTTAATTTGAGAAAAGCTTCCTTATTCCTCCGTCACAAAGGCTAAAAAAACTTTTCAAAAGTTTCACCCTAAGATCCCTAGATCCTGACTTGGTTCACCTTTCTTAGACGAAAGGGGAGAGATTTAGGGCAAAGTGACAAAAGAAAGAAAATAGATTTGATATAGGAGAAATTAAACAAATTTAAAAAAAATTAAGTGGAAGGTCAAAGGAAAAAAGGACTGGATCAGGGAATAACAGAGAGAGCTAGAAAGACGAGAAAAGAAGGATACCAAGCAACGGCTGAATATTGTGTTGTGGCATTTTGTAGTGAGATTCTGGAAGTCTTTCGCATGCGTAGATAAAAAAAAATATTACTCCCGTAAATTGAAAGGCGAATGGGACATGCGACTTGCTAGAGAAAAATTGTTTTAATCGTTCGGGAAGACGTAAGATAGCTGCCCACTCTTAAGTGGCTTCCACTACAGTAGTTTTAACTGCCACTCGTCTTGATCCGCTCAATTTCTTTTTCCATAAAAAATCCGTTCAGTAAAGCGCTCGTTATAATGTGACTTTCGACTTTCGTTGTTTTTTTTTCCATCTTTTAAGGTTTTGCAATTCCTTTTCAAAAAGATTGCGTGGCGCCTACGGACACATTCGTGTATTTTTATTTTTAACATTTTGTACTTAACACATGGGCTGAAAAGTCAGTGCCGTTTTATAGTAAAACACAAAATTTTTTCAAATTTCAATATATTTGAATTTATGTATCAATATAGTTGCCTTCGAGGGCGATAAACTCATTGAAACAATTTCGATACCAGTTTTGTAGTACGATTTCGGTTTAGCCTCAAAATAGGCCTCTGTTTCGGCGATTACTTCTTCATCGGTCTTAAGTCTCTTTCCGGCGAGCATTATTTTGAGGTCTGCGAACGGGAAATAATCGCTTGGGGCCAAATCTGGAAAATACGGTGGGTGGGGAAGCAATTCGTAGCAGAATTCATTCAATTTTGCCATCGTTTTCATCGACTTGTGACGCGGTGCATTGTCTTGATTAAACAGGACTTTCTTTTCCTTCAAATGTGGCCGTTTTTCTGCGATTTCGCCCTTCAAATGCTCCAACAATGTAATAGTCGCTGTTAATAGTGTGCCCTTTTTGGAGATAGTCGATGAAAATTATTTCATGTGTATACCAAAATACGGATGCCATAACCTTGCCAGCCGACTGTTGAGTTTTTGGTCATTTTGGACGAGGTTCGTCGCCTGCTCGCCACTCAGCTGACTGCCGACTTGATTCTGGTGTGAAGTGATGGAGCCAAGTTTCATCCATTGTCACATACCGACGAAAAAATTCGGCTTTATTGCGGTTGAACAGCTTTAAACACTCCTCTGAATCATCAACACGTTGTTGTTTTTGGTCGACTGTGAGCAAACGCGGCACACACTTTGAACAGAACTTTCGCATGCCCAAATATTCTTGTATGATATATCCAACACGCTCTTTCGATATCTTCAGAGCCTCAGCTATCTCGATCAACTTCACTTTACGGTCAGTCGTAATCATTTTGTGGACTTTTTTGATGTTTTCATCTGAAACGGCCTCTTTTGGACGTCCACTGCGTGCATCATCTTCGGTGCTTGTATGACCACTTTTAAATTTTTTAATCCACTTGCGAATGGTTCGTTCGGCTGGTGCAGAGTCCGGGTAACACTTATCAAGCCATTTCTTTGCATCAGCTGCATTTTTTCCCATCAAAAAGCAATGATAAATCAACACACGAAATTGCTTTGAATCCATTTTTTTTCACAATAACAAAAGTTGCTTCACTCAAACCGCTATATCTCGAGAACTAATCGTCCGACAGCTATCAAATTTATACACGTATCTTTTGAAGGTTGGTACTAACTGAAAATGTATGGATTTAATTCAAGTGGTGCCCTCTCTTAGAAACGGCACCGACTTTTCAGGCCATATATTAATTGTATCGCATTTTTTTTAACCATACCACCGGAAATTATTCAGAAAATTAAAAATACAAGTTTATTCCATCTAAATCTAGATTTGTTTCCCGAGACTATTTCAACAAATGCTCAAAAATGTGACCATTCCCTTCAATACACTTGTCCATCCGCGCTCTAAATGAACCAACAGAACTGCGAAGTATTTCTGGCGTCGTCTTCCGGCAAGCTTCAGTTATTCGTCTTTTCATGTCCTCACGTGTTGTTGGCTTTTTTCTGTAAACCGTACCTTTTAAGTAGCCCCACAAGAAGAAATCAGGTGACGTAAGATCAGGTGATCTAGCAGACCATTGCCTCAGACCCTTTCGTCCGATCCATCGTTGATGGTAAACTGTGTTTAATACGCCCCGAACTACTCTGGAATAATGGGTTGGACGACCATCATGTTGAAACCACATTGTTTGTCGCAACTCCAATAGCAGTTCTCCTAGTAATACTGGAAGATGGTCCCGCAAGAAGTTTGCATACTTTTCGCCATTCAAGTTGCCTTCAATAAAATATGGACCTATCAATTTATTCCCAATAATTCCCACCCAAACATTAACATTCCAAGGGTGCTGGCGTTCAACTTGTCGCAATCAAAAAGGGTTTTCGGTAGCCCAGTAATGCATTCTATGTCGATTGACCGTTCCGTGATTGGTGAAAGTCGACTCATCAGAGAATAACACCTTGGCAAAGAAAAGTGGGTCTCGTTCAATTTGCTGAAGTGCTCATTAACAAAAGGAAACATGGTTGGGAAAATCCTCACTTGAAAATTATTGATGCATTGAAACATGTTAAGGATGGTACTTATGCCGATATAATATCTTATAGACAGTCGTTTGAGAAATTCCTGATTCACGACTTATTTGGCGAGTGCTAAAGTGAGGATCGTGTGCAACGGCAGCTAACACTGCTATTTCATTGTCCTCAACAGCCACCTATTGTTTGGTTCTATACTTCTTTCACCAGTGAATTGTTGGATGACCCGATAAAACAAAGCGTGCGATCGTATCTGGTCTGGGAAATGTTGGTCGTAAAGAGCACCATCGATGTTCCTTCCACTTTCTCCATAAATCAATATTATTTCAATTTTCTCTTGAATTGAAATAGCCTGCATTATTAATCTGGAAAACGTTACTAATAATCATCAGTTCCTCAAAACAAATATCGAACTTCTAAATGAAGTACAGTTCCGTTCAAGTAGAAAAAAAGGGCAGAGTGCACTCTCAGATAAGTTTAGGACAATTTGTCTCTATCTGAAATTTATTTGAGTTTTAACTTCACTCGAGGCAATAATGACTTCCTCAAAACAAATCTCGACCTTCTAATACCCTAACAATGTTGGAAACCGATTAATGATTTAGGCGTACCAGTGCAGTGGTATCTAGCACTGAATTAATAAGACCTTTCAGACAAAGTCGTGTGCCCCATTGAGGAATACGACGGAGCAATGAAAATCTGGAATTATTATTTGAAAAATTAAAAGTGACTTTCGTTTGACCCTGAAAACGAATGGTCACCATATGGTCACCATATTATGTCCCCTTCAGAACCTTGTGACTTTTGTCTGAAACACTTTTCGCGATATCGTGTATTTTTCGAGTAATTTGGATGTCTCAAGTTAAAAAACTCAACCGGTATATTGTCCCCTTCAAAGTAATTACCATCGACAGCAACACACTAAGTCCATCAGTGCTTCCTGCGATTTTTCCATTACTTCTTCTCGGCTGCTGAAACGCGTTCCCCGTAGTGGTTTTTTTAATTTGATTGAACAGAAAGAAGTCACAGGGAGCCAAATCAGGTGGATTCGATGGCTGTTGGATGGTATTTTTTGCATTTTTCGTCAAAAAATTATGAATAATGATGGCACTGTGCGCCGGTGCGTTATCATGGTGCAAAATCCACGACTTTTCTGCCCACAATTCTTATCTCTTTCGGCGAGTTGCTTCACGCAAAGATCGCATAACGTCCATTGCTTACTGTCTGGCCGTGAACATTGCCGTGAACCCAAATCATTAACCAAAATGTCTTGAACGGATACATAGGCAATGTATTCCATCTTCGTTTAATGTCTTCCGATATGACGATCACTCTCTCCCTATGGTTAATAACCATGCCATTCCTAAAGTTAATTCTCCATGTAGAGGTGTCCTACTTGCTATTCACAATAACCTCAACTCTTCTCTCATCGCTATCTCTTCTTTTGCTAAAATTGACTTTGTCTCAATTAAAATAACACTTCCCAATAGGTCCCTGTATGTTATGTGCTGCTACATTCTCCCAGCTCAACCTATCTAATCCTACATCCTTGCTATTAAAGCAATTGACCAACTAATTGACCTAAGTGATTCCATCGACGATATCCTTATCTTTGGAGACTTCAATCTGCCCCTGCTGAAGTGGATTCCATCAGGTGATCACTTATTTTTTACCGCGTCAAATGCCACTTCATCCAAGGAATGTCTTTTCATTGATAGCATAACTGACTCAAGCCTATGCCAAGTAAGTGGCGTCCCTAACTCTATCAGTAGGCAACTAGATCTTATTTTCACTAGTGATCCTATAAACTCCACAATAACGTTTTGTCCCTTTATCCTATCAACTGTCGACAACTTTCATCCCCCTCTTCTTCTCTCATTTTTCCATAACTCTCCATCTCAGCCCACTCCTTCCATTACCATCTCTTCTTACAACTTCCATAAAGCTAATTTTCGCAAAATCAATACCTATCTAAGCAAATGTTCTTCTGATTTAACTAACCTATCCTTATCTGATGCTGTTTCCATTTTCTACAGCGAAATATTTAATTCTATTTCTCTCTACGTCCCCTTTTCACGGCATAAAACATCTTCTATTTCCCCTCCATGGTACAACAGAAGACTTCGCTCTTTACGTAATAAAAGAAACAAATTATGAGCAACTTTTCTTCGCACCAATTCCTTTTACGACTATTCTAACTATCTTGGAACTTAACTGCAATTCACCCAGCTCTATAACTGCCTCTATCAGCGTTTTCTCGACACAGCGCAGACCAACCTTATCAATGATCCTAAGACATTTTATCAATTCGTCAACTACAAAAGAAAATTATCTGTCCCTTACACAAGGGGAATTCCCCCAAGTTTGGAAGACCTCTTTTATAACAACGGTTCACAAAAAGGGATCAAAGAATGAAGTAACCAACTACCGTCCATTGCTAAGCTTTCTCACATACCTAAAATGTTCGAAAGTGTTTTATATGATGTTCTAAGCTTTCAGTGCAAGTCACTTATATCACCCAGTCAGCACTAAAAAGTAGATCAACTACTTCAAACTTAGTTGAATTCGTGTCCTTTGCGCTTTCAGCCTTAAAAAATGGCAACGAAATTGATGTTATTGCTACAGATTTCGCTAAGGCCTTCGATAAAATATCACATCAACTGATCCTTTTCAAATTTTCTTCCCTCGGTTTTGACCCCATTTTGTTAAAATGGATATCTTCTTATCTGGAGAACCGTTACTATAGCGTTCGCTTTAGGTCAACCTTCTCAACGCCATTTTTAGCCACTTCTGGTGTCCCACAAGGCAGCCATCTTGGTCCCCTCCTTTTCATTTTAACTATAAACGATCTTGAGAGGATTATCAAACACTGCTCCGTATCCATTTACGCTGATGACACTAAGTTCTCCAAAACTATTTCTTCACCCCAAGACTCTATTCTCCTTCAAGAAGACCTCGATAGGTTTTCCACCTGGTGTCTAAAAAATGCCAATCTATGATTTTGTCTCGTAAGTCCTATCAATCCCCCTCTAGACTTTATTTTCTGCATGACCAACCTGTACCCCAGGTGCAATCCCTTCGCGACCTCGGAATTTTATACGATAGAGAGTTAAACTTCCGTTCGCATATTGATGAGATAATCCTTAAAGCCAACTAATCGCTCGGTTTTATCAAACGTTGGTCTAAAGACAAGGTCACTTTACATTATGCTTGTTCGCCCATTTCTTGAATATGCCAGCCAAGGGTGGTCGCCCTTTCAGCGATCTCATATATCCCGAATCGAGAACATTCAACGTCGTTTTCTTCGTTTTGCTCTTCGTGGACTACCCTGGAGTGACCCACTTATCTTACCTCCCTATCACGACCGCCTCAAACTTCTTAACCTGAGTACCCTCGAAAAACGCAGAGACGTAGCCAACATTCTCTTCATTCATCGACTGTTCTCCGGTTTTGTGGACTGCGCTTCCCTTTACAACTCTATTTCCTTCAACAATAATCCTCGTAAATTACGCTGTCCTCGTCTCTTCTATATTCCAACCCATCGCACCTCTTATGGCTCTAACGAACCAATCTCCCGCATGCTCCGTAAGGTCAACTCAGACCTCCCTCTTTTTGATTTTAACCTGAGCACTTCTCGCCTTAAACTTGATCTCCTCCACCACTCCCTTTTTCCCTAACCCTTAAGCTAGTTTTAGTTTTTAAGTTAGCTTTTTAAGTCCTAGCTTTTTAAGTTAGTTTAGGCTTGCATTAAGCTAAATAAATGGGGGCATTAGCCCCCATTGTACATGTAATTGACAAAGATTATATTGTGTCATCTAGAAGGTCATAAACAGATTCCAAAAACTTTTATTTATCGCTCTTTCCAAGTTCTCTTTGCCCTGTTATAAATGGATCTGAACGTAAAAGTAGAGTGCTCATAATGTCGACGTTTGTCAACATGCGTGACATTTTTCGGCTATGCTGTAGACTCATTTTTTTAATTCTTTATTGTTTGACTCTTCTTCCGAGAGCTCTCCAAATGATACTATTGCATTCTGTATCACAGCAGATCCATGTATAAATACTTTATGGACTGCAGCTGACAAATAGTACCACGACTACTCATTGATCAGGTCCTTGGAAGTATCGAGGGTATATTCATTAAATTTGTGCACATTGATTTTATATCCCGATGCCAACGCTTGAAGTAAAGTATCACAGCGATGAATCAGACTTTCATTAACTCCTGTGATTTCTGAAGCCAATCTTAGGTTAGAAAAAATTTTTCTTGCAACATTCCCATCGTTTGACGATCCTTTGCCCCCATCTCTGGGCTTGTCTACTATTAAGCAAATTTTTTCACGAAATTCCTTTTGAATTTGTTGCTTTCTTTCCAATACTTGTAATTTATTGCCAGGACTTCTAACGTGCCACATTTTAACAACGGACTTATAGGAAAGATTCAAAAAGTATTCAAAGAAGCCTATTTTCGCATGAAGTGGAGATAGATCAAATTCAAAATATTTCGCTTCTACGTCTTTGCTTAGACATTTTGCCAAATTATTCATATCTGTGGGATTTGTGGTATATATAACATTTGACAGAGGATAACTCACTTAATGCGTTACATACTTTTCCGTCTACCATAGTGAGCTGTAAGCTATGCTCAACGCTTATTCTTCTATTGCAAATCAAACGTTCTGTCGGTCCCAGATTATTTATTTTCTTCTTAAAATATTTTTCCTCTTCGATTGAAAGCTCGGTTGTCTCCTTTTTGAACTGAAATCGAATTGGCCTGCAGTATCGCGTTGACGACGGCCGAGGATTTTTCGAGGATTATTTTATGATCAGTTTTAGAAAGTAGTTGGAGAGGCACGTAGAATGTAACAAATAAGCTCTTGTCTACCGAATCATTATTAGAAAACCTTTGCTTGTATTCACTTCCGTAAAGTCCCAATTTTCCGATCAATACTAAATTTGTAACATAATTATCAGGGACCGTTTCGACCACATTAGCTTGTAACCCTAATAAGCTCGACGCTATATTATCTAATAGACTTTGCAGCTCGACTTCAGCGTGAGATTCGTCTACAGAATCTCTCTTCTTTTGAGCTTATTATACTTTGATAGCTTGGAAATAAATCAAAAGATATTTTGCCATTCACAAAGTTTTTTATCAGCAAATATTGATTTTTAGACATGCCGGTCTACACTATAAGTGAAATTACTTCAATGAGATCTGCCTGCAATACATTTTGCATTTGATGGTCATTGTGTAAAGCAGAAACAGCAGACTCGTCAATCTCGGTCAGCTGAGCTGACAACGCAAAATTAAGCTTTGGGCGTCCACGATGAGCACTTTCCACTATTTGCTGAGATATATTACATTTTGATACAATCACATTGCTGAATGCCAATCACATTGATATTGTAGAAATGAATTTTTTTTTGCGATCGTAACGCGTTTAGAAAACAGCGATTTTTTTTACATGTATAGCTAATAGATTTTTCAAGTTCGGTAAGTTCAACTATGTAGCCATTATTCTCAATATTATGTTGTATATCAGTGATCACATCTTGAGTTTTTTCCGCGCGCACGCTGTTTTTCCGTGCACCATCATGTGAAAATATGTAGCCGTGCAAACACACACTGATACGAATCGCCTTCCAAACCCAAATCAAAAATAATAAAAAAAAGTGTGCAGAAATAAACAGTGCGGTTTTTTTTTCAAAATTTTAACGTTTATTTAAGAAAAACATGTACAATAGTATTATTCAAAGTATTGCCCATCTGAAGCTATGACTTTTTTCCATCTTTCTGGCAATTTGTGGATGCCATCCCAAAAGAATTGCGCCGGCTTGGCAGCCAAGAATGAATCTAGCCAATTTTTGATATTCTGCTCTGATGTGAACCGTATTTCAGTGAGGGCGTTTTGCAGCGACCGGAACAAATGGTAGTCAGAAGGGGCAAGCTCTGGGCTATAAGGCGGATGGGGTAAGACTTCCCATCCACTGTTTTCCAAATAGTTCTTAGCCGGAATAGCAACGTGGGGTCGAGCGTTTTCATGATAGAAAATTATTGCCTCGTGTCTGGTCGCATATTCCGGGCGTTTTTCGGCTACTGCTCTCTTCAAACGGATTAATTGTGTTCGGTAGCGTTGTTCATTGATGGTTTCACCCGGTTTTAGCAGCTCATAATACAGCACACCCATCTGATCCCACCAAATACAGAGCATTACCTTCGCACCATGGATATTCGGCTTTGCCGTTGATTTAGCTGGTTGGCCGGGTTTCACATATGGTTTTTGTGGCGTTCAAGCAGCATTTCGGACATGCAAAACTGCCTTTCGACATCTCTCGGCTTGAGTTCATGTGGAACACAATTTCCTTGCTTTTGAATATATCCAGCTGCTTTTAAACGTTTTGAAATGGCTGCTTGAGTGACACTCAAAGATTCTGCAAGCTCTTCTTGTGTTTGGCAACAATCTTCATAGGGTAATGATTCCAGTTCTTCATCTTCAAACTTTTTTGGCTGCCTAGGACGTTCATCGTCTTCCAAGCCAAAGTCACCACTTTTAAATGGTGCAAACCACTTTTGGCACATTCGCACATTCGAATGACATATGCTGAAGTGACGTACAATGACAGTAGCCTTCCAACGCATATACCAACAATGGAATAATACAAGTTACGCCATCTCTTAGCAAAGCGCACGAATTAAGACCCAATAATTTGATGCGTTTTGACTATTCTAGAATGACGGTGAGCTTAACAATATTTTATTTCTTAAGAATTTGAGTTTATTTATCGTAGTTAGAGGATTATCATATTCAATCGCTATGCTTCTGTATGCATGATTATATTACGAACAGAAGAAATCGTCCGTATATAGTACAACAAGCGAGTGGCATCAATGTGCTTTCAAGTATGAATCTGATCATGAATATGCGTTGGAAAAAATTGTGAAAATAGGCCACATGTCTCTTTTGTGTTTCTACTGTAGTGCAAAAAGTGGGAAAAGAAACCACCAGGCATATGTTGCTCCAATGGAAAAATTCAATTGAACAAGTCAGACCCACCAGAACTTTTAAAAGATCTCTTTAAAGGCACGACGCCTGAATCCAGGCATTTTTTACAGCATATTCGAAAATACAACTCTGCTTTTCAAATGACATCTTTTGGAGCAAATATTATTACAGAAGGTGGACAGGTGTACCATACACTTGGATTCCTTCAACCATTGCCTGGTAAAGAGCCCAAATACTTACAAGTTTATTTTTTTAGTGATCTTGAACAACAAGCGCAGAAGAGATGTGATTACAACCAAGGAACTAGAAAAGATCTTATTTAAGTTCGCTTTAGAGTGCTCATATATCTCGGAGTGTAAGCTTATTATTGATGCTGACAAAAGACCATCTGGAGAACACGCTCGACGCTTTAATGCTCCTGAATGCAATGAAGTTGCTTTAATTATGGGTGATGTACAGCATGGCAGAAGAGATATTGTTTTAAAGTATAGATATAGTAATGAAGCTTTCAAACACATAAACGAAACGCACAGATCATATGATACTTTACAATATCCACTTTTATTTGCAAACGGAGAAGATGGATATCCCTTTGGTATTCCTCAGGCTGGTGTAAACTCTAGAAAGGATGTCTCTTGCATGAATTTCTACAGTTATTACTTCATGATCCGCAATAATTCCTTTAACCATCTTCATCGGAGCCAGAAACTTTTCCACCAATTTGCTGTAGACATGTATGCCAAAACAGAGTCAGAAAGACTGTGCTATATAATTACTCACCAAAAGTAACTTAGAGTTGATTCGTACAAACATTTGAAAGATAGTATCGAAAATGATGCTACTGGAAGAGATCTTTGTCAAATTTGCATTCTTCCTTCAAGTTTCACAGGAAGCCCCAGGTACATGCATGAGCGGACCCAGGATGCAATGACGTATATACGAAATCATGGCCGACCTGATTTATTCATTACCTTTACATGTAACGCAAAATCGAGCGAAATTCAAAGTGCACTACTGCATTGTCAAACTTATATTCATAGATCCGACCTTATTGCCAGAGTCTTTCATCTAAAGTTGATAAAACTAATGGAGCTTATTACATAATTCCACATATTTGGACCTGTACTATGTCACATGTATACGGTAGAATGGCAAAAACGAGGTTTGCCTCATGCGCATATCTTGATTTGGCTTCAAACGAAAATGCATTCCAATCAAATTGATTCACTCAAGGGACAAAGCACTTTTTGAAATCGTTAAGACATAGATGGTCCATGGTGCATGTGGTTCCTTCAATTCCCCTTGCATGAAAGATGGTAAGTGCACCAAACGATTCTCTAAAAAATTTTTTCATAAAACATAGATTGGTACGGATGGGTATCCCTCTTATAGGCGAAGAAAACCTGTAGATGGTGGTTTTCAAACGAAGATATCACAACATGAAGTTGATAACAGGTGGATTGTACCCTATTGTCCTCTATTATCTAAGACGTTTAACGCTCATATTAACGTAGAATTTTGTAGCTCGGTAAAATCAATTAAATATGTGTGCAAATACGTTAACAAGGGATAAGATACTGTAATGTATGCACTTCTAAACCGAAATGTACAAAATGAAATTAGTCAATACCAAATGGGTCGATATATAAGCAGCAATGAAGCTTTCTGGAAAATTTTCGGTTTTTCCATTCATGATCAATATCCGGCAGAGCAACACCTCGCTGTCCATTTGGAGAATTGTCAGAGAGTCTATTTTACAGCTGATACTGCCCCACAACAAGCACGAACTTGAAGAGATACCACACTTACAGGTTTCTTCGAACTTTGTTATATAGGGTTTTCTAATGACGATTTGACAACTTTTTTTTTAAATAAAAGGCAAACCATTTGAGATATTTCAAAAACTTAATTATTGGCTTGAAGTACAATCAAAACATTTATGAATGGTACACGACTTCGTTTATATGGCCACCGCGGGCACGTTTGCAGCAGTCGATTCGTGTGACCCAATTTTCAACGACTCGGCCACACATTTCGGCCGAAACGGCCGCTATTTCGCGTTCCATGGCTCTGAGCTCTTCCAATGTCGTCGGCGTGTTGGCATAAACCAATGCCTTAACGTAGCCCTACAGAAAATAGTCAAGCGGCGTTAAATCGCACGAACGAGGCGGCCAATCGACTGGCCCATGCCTTGAGATAACACGCTCACCATACTTACTCTTCAATAAATCGATTGTAGCGTGTGCTGTGTGGCTTGTGGCATCATCCTGTTGAGACCACATTTCGTCCAAGTCCATATCTTCCAATTCGGGTTAAAAATAATCGGTGATCATAGCGCGATAACGCTAACCATTCACAGTAACGTGACGATCGTTATCGTCGACGAAAAAATATGGCCCAATAACGCCGCCAGCATGCAAACCGCACCAAACAGTTAGTTTTTGTAGATGAAATAGTGATTCATGTGGGTTTTCACCCGACCAATAACGCATATTTTGCTTATTGACAAACCCATTGAGCCAAAAATGAGCTTCGCACTGAAGATGATTTTGCGATGAAATTCATCATCTTGGCGCATCTTCTCCAGAAGATGGTCCATCGGCTTCAATTTTTGAGTCAGCTTGATCTTGTATGGGTGTAAACCAAGGTCCTTACGCAAAATACGCCATAATGTGGTCTGAGCGATGACCTGAGGAATTGACTGATTTGGATCGTTTGCTACGGACGTCTGAACGGCAGCGATATTTTCGACACTTCGACCAACCCGTTAACTCGTTATATGTAGATTAAAATTTTTGCATTAAACATGTTATTGCCTGTCTACTAGGGCGAGAATTACGACCGAAAATTGGAGCTAACGCCCTTAAAGTTGCAGTCACCGACTCCGAATATCTGTAGAAAATTGTGTACTTTAGCATGATGAAAATGTTGAGTTTACTGAATAAATTGACATTGACGGAGTTTACTGAAGGAGTACGTTCACAAATTAAATTCAAAGTTCTCAAGTCCCTATTTGAAAACCCTATATAATAACCTTGTGGTTTCGTTAGCCTACCCTCATTTTTCTTGAGCCAAACACAAAATATGGCTTCTAAAATATAGGGATAGAGATGACACTTGTTTAGTTTTATTTATTGGCGCCCAAGCGTGGGGCAACGCGGTTGAAAGCGATTAATATAAAAGATCTTGGTAAAAGATAATAAAAGTTTGCGTTGCTTCGTTACACGGATTCACAGTGAACAACTGCAATAAAAACACTCGAGATCAGTTTTAAGAATCATATAATTAGGCAGCTGAAGCTAAAACCTTTGATATTCCAAGGACGGAGATCCGGATAAGTGGTGATGTTCAACATTTAACTGTGCTTTTTCATTTATTATTACTTTTATGAGTTGTGATTTATAATACTTTTTTCCTATTTCTATATACTTATAATTAATTGCTAAGTTCCTTCGATTTCATAAAATAGAGTAAGTTACAGTTAAGACTTTCATTCTTGGTATATATTTATATATATATGTTACATAAGTAGCAAGCTTAAGTAGACATCTACTTCATTATACTTTTTGATTTGAATTAAGTTGAACTTTAAGCTGCAAATTATAGTTACAAAATTGTATGTAAAAACCCTTTTCTTTTCTGAGTTAATAATGAACGTGGAACAGATTAGTGCAATAGTTTCCGCTGCGGTTAACGCAGCAACAGAACAAAATAGACATGCTTTCAATACTACGATCGAGGAATTGACTGTTCGGCTAAGGGTACTAGGATCTCCAACAGTTGTTGAAGAATATAAATCGGTTACCATCGACGCTGCAATACACTGTGAAGAATCACTAGATTTGAAAAAAACCTTACCTGAGTTTACCGGTGAACAAGTTCCGTACATTTCTTGGCGTTAGGCCGCTTTCGCCGCCTATAAATTATTTGAGGCATTCAAGGGAAGTTCTAAGCACTATTAGGCAGTAGCCATAATACGAAATAAAATCATTGGCTCTGCAGATCAGGTGTTATACCTGTTCAAATGTAAAATATACTTTTGAATCTTGTACTTATGTAATAATTATATTTGACTTTGTTATATTTAAAACTTAATCCAAACGTTGAAACTTAATCTAAAATGTAAACAATTAAACGTAACGTAAGGCTACGAATCTAATATTGTACAACACTTATTGTAAAAAAGATGGAAGTAATTTCCGGACGAATAAAGATTTTCTTTGCTGTAAATATTCAACAAGAAAAGACCCCTCTTTTTACCCTACACATATAGTTCAAACCCTACACACCCCAACATTTGGTCCTTCGAGCCGGATAAAGACTCCACAAAACCTTAAACAAATTCAAACATTAAAAGGAAAAAGTGCAAGTGCAAAAAAAGATACTTAATAGACTACACAAAACATTAAACATTTAAAAGAAAAATTAATCAAAAAGTACAAGTGCAAGTGCAAGAATAAAGTGCAAGTGCAAACTGCATTTTTTGTTAGTATGTAAGGGTTAATGATTAAGAAAATAAAATGCATTTAAAACTAAACCGATAACTTTTTGATCAAGGTGGTACACCTACCCCTAGCTGAGCAACTGAAAGTAGCCGCACTCAACCTGCTGCCTGTTGCAAATTTCTCCTTTTGACTTTCGCTATTGGCATAACAGTCCGCCATTACCGAAAAAACCAATTTCCGTGTGATTCGCGATCACATGGTTTTTTTTTTATGCCGACATACCGTCTACCAATTGATAACCGAATAATAATTCGGGGAAAATAAAATAAAGTCAGTGTACAGCCTAGAGAGTATCTTATCTTGGGTGATGATTAAGTATACCGGGATTATCGCACCTTATACTCGTAAAAATAAATCACATTATCTGCAAAGTCTGTGAAGTGGCGACTTCGGAATCATCATGGATCTCATTAAGATTATCTTTCGCAGATTTTTTTGCCAGATCAGGGAAAGATACATTCACTCATAGCTTTTGTCACTTCCTATTTAAGTCAATAATATATATTTGACTGTCCATACCATCATTCAAACTCGAATTCATACTCTAAAAAACCAAATATTCCAATAAGTACCTATACCAACAGGCTCTACCTCCCAGCTCCAGTTTCAGTCATCGACGAAGGATAAAACAAAAACAAAAAATAAAACATGTTTAACTCAATCTAAAAGTTTTCTTACAATATCCGTTGAAACAGTAAGGATATAATTTTAGGAATGAGCTATGATATAGCTTCCAAAAATAGCAATCACATCCTACCAGCATGTGTTGTAAGCGATGCAAATAAGTTAACATAAATTTGCGACTTACAACCGCAGATTTTCAGAACTCCTTAGACCTGACTAGAGTCACATAGTGAAACAAAAATGCATCTCCCAACTGCGCTAAACTTTCCGACCGAGACTTCGAAAATGTGTAACCAAAGTGTCAAGTATAAAGACATATGCGACGCTGACAAGGACACTACTTGACGCTATTCAACCCCGTGCAATACGACAGAAATCGTGTAAATGTAAACGTGTGTGCATTTATGGTGTCGAAGTGGTAGCTTTCACATTCAAAACCTTGACTTTTGCGAAAGAGTTGCTGTAGAAGTTTCTTCAAAGTTTTCTGGTCCTTGCAAAATCTACGTACGCTTGTCTTCTGGATGTGATGATGGAGAAGGATTGAAATGTAATTAAAAGGGATTATCCCAAGATTTATGCAGGATTATCACAATGTGAACACTCATATCATACAACTTGACTTTAAAGCCATTCAAATCAAAATCAAATCAAAAGGACAAGTGTTCCATCTACTCAATGACAAATATCAGCATTCCAAAGATTCATCTCAATTAGTGTCCACATTCTGCTAATTCCCATATCTGTACCATCCATTAATACTAATCCCTTACTCTTCACTTTCAATATGCCAATTAGACAGGAATTTTTCCAGATCATTTATTTCCTCACCAATAACCAGTAACCAGTAGCCAATGAACCATTGCATTGAGACTTGAAAGTGTCCTCTCTTATTCGTACAAACGAAATCGACAACTGACAAAAACGAAAGCACATTTACGCTCCTTTCAATGAATCTCTACTCATTTTGTTTCCTTGAACATGAAATCGAAATGAATGCTGACGCGCTAGATACGGATACACACATACTCGTAGATACGTACGTATCTGCTCCTCTTTAAGATGCCCATTGACATTAATTGATTTAAAAATAATTGAATTCCTTTCAATTTTCAAAAAAGAGCTTTGTACGAGGACAAACCAAATTCCTTTTTTGGTATGCACACTTTGGAGCCCATTCATTATACAATAATCAAATTGCAAAAGCCTTCAAAACAGGCTATACGAGTACTCATGCCCAAAATCAGTTTGGACAATCTTTTCCAGAGTTCGTACATAGTTGGGATATAGTCAAAAGAGTAAAGTGAACTCCTTGAACATTTATCCTGCAATCATTGCAACCACTGCAACGTTATTCTGTGTGGTCTGCTATGAATAAGGAAGGATTCCTTGTATTCAATTCCACTACTGAACGTGAGGACATTTTCTGTTCTCTCAACACTCCTGGTCGATGCGATACAAAAACCGATGTGATTGCAATGGTGCTTACTCGTTTCGATGAAAAGTAGAAAATTGTTATCCATGTATGTATCCGTATCTGGCTTACAGATTTGCACCGAAAGTGCTAAAGCACAGGCATAATCGAATATGGTTCTTCAGAAATTGACTTAGGAAATCGTTTCGACGAAAAATAGTTTCTGATACTCACTTGTCAGACTTGTGAGGCGAAACCAATTTACAATTACTTGAGCTAGAAGAGGAAATAGTTTTTCTATCTTTTGGATTTGATACACGTTCTTCATTTAAATGAAGGATACTATACTTGATGATGTGCCTGCCTGTTGAGGAGAGAGTGCTTTTTTACAGAAATTGTGGACATTTTTCTACATCTCCAAGGGTTAAGACTTAAAATAGTTCGAGATATTATTTTAAGCTTGTGGACATTAAAGGCCTTTGCCCCAGAAATCTATCATAAAAATTCAAATTTCGAACTCCAACTTAGATACCAGATCAGCAGTCCCTGTTGTAGGACCTGCGTTGCTGAAAAATTCAGGTGGTGAAGGTAATGCTTCCGACAAAACGAACGCTTAGCCTTAGCTCCTACTTTTTTATAGGTCAAACAGAAATTCTCAGCGTCAGTCGGACCGTTTTGCAAAAGAACTATTCCCAAGGAATAAATATTCACTGCCATATTTGGAACTCTGGGCTATTTATATTCTCATAAATAAGACTGGGTTTCTAGAAAACACAAAAATGGTGACACATAAGACAGTTACGAATCAATGGTAGCACCTACATTGCCCAAGGAAATGACTTGATTATAGTAACTACCTTCATTGGTTCTATCTACAAACAACTTTCTGATTACGACAAGGTTGAATATTATACAAGACCAAACAAAAACTTTCCTTGGTGGATTAGTTGGCAGGATAGACTGTATGAAGTGACAAAATGTTTAGAAAGGAACCTGCTTACCTCCACATTGCCTTACTCTTAACAATGATGTTTGGCTTTCATCCAAGATTGCGCCGAGGAAATAATATCGAATTAAAACGGAGTGGAGCTAAAGAAGATGCTGCAACGTAAAACGCATATGCCAAAGCTACAAAGGCGAACTGGAATGGAAGCCAGCAAAGATGAACATGGATAACTATATAGTAGAGCTTCAGTTGGTGCTGAGAGTATGAAAAGCCTACTAATGCTGCATAAATATCACTGATGCTGGTCACAATACCGCTCTCAGGCATACTGGATGAATACAATTGAGGATTCCGTACCCCTGATTTAGGCGAACTTAAGGTAGCAACATAGGAACAAAAGCAAAAAAGCTGCTGGCACAGCCAGACTGCTTTCTGAGCTATTTAACGCACCTGGAGATGACCTTGCTGTCATCTCATCTCTAAGATATCGTAACCATGCTCGTAGCATTGTTTGTCCAATCCAGAAGCACGACAGCCCTTTTAATTGGGATAGTCATAGACGAAAGTTCGGTATTGAATTCGCATAGACCTTTTATTCCAAGAAAATGCAGTCATGTGACTTTTTTAGCATCGTCCTTGAAAGTATCATGCAAAACACACTGGATTACGAAAGAGACACAGCTTAAGTACGAGGATGAGATTGATATAAATGGATGACCACGGTGAATCATTAATGAAACTTTCGTGGACATCGAGGCAATAGAGACCAAAATGGGTCTGACAGTAAACTAGAGCAAATAAAATTACGTGCTAGTATCTGAAAATCACGTATACTAATGTAGGCTGGGTCAGGATGTCACTCTTGGCTTGAGTAAGGACAAACAGCAGCGACACAAGCTCAGAAAACAGAATTGTTTTTTGAACTCGGAAGGGAATTGAGTCCCTCTCTTCCAAAACCAAGATAGCTTTATACGACACCCCTATCATTCCGGGCTTGCTCTAGAGCTCAGAGGTATTCTCGAAATCGAATTAATAAGAAATTAGCTGTTTCGAAAGGAAGATGCTGCACGAATTTTCGGTTTCGTTTTTTATTTAACGGGAAATGAAGGATTCAATTACGAACTGTACTGGCAGAACAGCGATATTGGTCAGTGCAGGCGCCTACAGATCCAACGGCTCATACACAGATGCCAGGGATTACTCTAGTCTAATACTTGTAAACGACACAGTAGAGGACAGCCATTTTTAAGGTGGTGCACTTAAGTGCAAGGGACCTTAAAAAAAATTGGAGTGCAGCACTGTAGGCAGCTGACATGCTACCTTCAAAGGTTTGTTGGTTGAGGCTCACTACTACCTCCGACTGTAGTGCAACCCAAGTCTGTTAGCAAATAAAGTAGACCAGTTTATTGGCCACCTAGAACGTGCGAGTTGACAACACTCTATGATGTGTATGTATATGTTGTTGTATTGCAAACTATTCATGCCAATGAAGCTTACGTTCATTCTGTTAAGAATGAATGAATGGATAAATGAATATAGCCTCCGTCAAATCCATACAGTATACATATTATTGATGGAGTGACTAGCTGTGTATGAATAGGGTAGGCGCTGATTGGCATCAACTTGGCGGTACCCAGTTGCTGTAACTTTTCATATAGATCAACTGTGCTTATTTAAGCTCCCCGTGGTAACCACCGGGTACTAGTCTGCCCATCCGGACGTGACTTGCTGAACTAATAGGCGCAAGTGTTGAACACGAAGAAAATAGCAACACTATAATACTCTGTCGGAAAGATTGACTGAACAAGTCTCAGAAGTCTTAGATGAGCCCCTCAGAAAGAGGGGCAGATGTGAGGTATATTGAGCTACTTCGAAACATTTGGAGCTAAGATCAGTGAGAACTTTTCAGGACTAGAACTAGACTAGAGATGGTGGCGGGTGAACCCTTTTCGTTAAAGGGGTCCAATAAAGGACACTGGCGTAAAACATATGTAGTTGCAAAGCAACAACACGTCTTGGATATGGATGATTTTACTGTTGACGAATCATGCAAACAAAACAAGGACAACGAATTTCGGATCTGTACGTGAAATAATCGGAGCAGAATTAACCGCCACCCAAGAAATGCGATGGGATGAACTGGGCAAAAAGAGGATGACAAACTGCGATATTTATTATGGCGACTGCTATCGGCAACGAAAACAGCGCTTATTTAAATGTGGATTCGTCGTTGGAGTCAGATTTAAGCAAGAAGTCTTAAGTTTCAACTATGTGAACGAGCGCCTCACGACAATCCGCATCAAGGCTAAATTCGCCGACATCATCAAACACAAAAAGAGAGAGAAAGCCCGGATATGTTGTGGCTTGGCTGACTAAAGTCCACGATTTGCCCACGACAACAAATAAGAGTGAAAAGTGAATTGGCAATAAGTGGTTGTTGCTATGTAGGGTCCGGGACTTAACGCCGGGGTACTATGCCCATGTTGCGCGTTTTGTCAACAGCACGCGGAGTACTGAGTTGCATGTGCTCCTCCACCTACGTACTTACCGCGCCCAACACTGCTTGATTTCGGTGATCTAGTGGGAACCGATGCTTTCGGGGTGGTCGTGGTGTAGTGGTATATGCATAGACTCCTCAAGCAGAGGGTCACGGGTTCGAATCCCGTGCAAGGCAATTCTTTGAAAAAGTTTTTTCACAGAATTTGTATGTAGTTATATGGTCACTTGACCATCACAATGAAATCCCTGGTTCGACGACGAGTGCAAGCACATCCAGAGAAACAAGAGGCATACAAAGTGCATCAGTTCATATGTAAAATATGGTTGAAAGAAAGGCCTAATGAATGGAATCTCAGCATTGTTTGCCCGATACCCAAGAAAGGAGACCCTCTGAACTGCGCTATCTACAGAGATATTATGTAGTCTCCTTAACATCGCTTACAACAACCTGATTAGTACCTATCAGTGTGGCTTCAGGCCAGGCCATTGATCAAATATTAACACTGCAGCAGATTTTGGAGAAAACCCAGGAAGTCCAAATCGATACCCACCACCTTTTCAACGATTTTAGGGCCCCCTATTACAGCATTTATGGAGACATTATTGTTCTTGGAACAATAGTGCAAAACTCAACCGCTATTACCTGAGGCACTACCGGCCATCTATGGCGACGATTTCGACATAATCACCAAAACACAGCGGGACTTCACTGGCGCTTTCGTGAGTATTGTGAGTATTAAGACAGAGGCAGCGAAGTTGGCTTTGGTGGTCAATGAAGAGAAGACAAAGTATACGCTGTCATCAAGAAAGGACACCCAACACCGAAGTCTCGGACAAAATGTCACTATGGACAGATATAACTTCGAGACGGTTAAGGACTCTGTCTACCTAGGATCCGCTATGAACTCAGGCAATGACACCAGCGCTGAGATTAAACGAAGAATAACTCTGGCCAATCGCTGTTTCTTTGGGCTAAGAAAGCAATTGAATAGCAAAGCCCTCTCTCGAACAACAAAAGTGACCCTTTATAAGACCGTAATCATCCCAGTCCTTCTATATGGTGCAGAGGCATGGACCCTATCAAAAGCGGTTAAGGTTACACTTCGTTATTTTGAGAGGAAAATTCTTCGAGTAATTTTCGGTCACGTCTGCATAGACGGTTAATGGACGAGGAGATACAAAGTCGAACTGTACAGGCTGTACAGCGATGCCGATCTAGCCAGAATAGTGAAGGTCCAACGACTGAGACGGCTGGGTCATGTAGATCGAATGGAAGCGAATGCTCCGGCCCGAAAGATCTTCGAATCCACTCCCGAGGGACTGCGCAATAGAGGAAGACCGCGACTCAGGTAGCGCACGCTAGCCAAAGATCGTGCTGGCTGGAGAAGCTTGTTGGTTTAGGCCCAGGTCCACCCTGGACTATAACGCTACCTTAAGTAAGTAAGTAAGTATATTATTGATGGCCATAAACCATAGAAACTTATCATTCTCAATCAAAGTAACGTTTTTTCAGAAATCATTTCCTGCGTGGGAGATTAATCTTACATATGAGGACTATGTGATGAATACCCGAATTGATCCATGAGTATAACCTCTTTAAGCGCGCCTGTTTAAATTTGGTGACAATCCGACACTCAGTTTTATTTTGACGCCCATTTCAAACATCGTGTAAGTGTTTTTGCCACCATGGAAAAAGAGCAGTATCGCTCCGTGATCCGATTCTTGTGTTTGAATGGAAAAACCTACGACAAAATCAGGCCCATTATCGATGGTATATATGGAACCCATTCAGCTTCCCATACAACCGTTTACCATTGGTTATCAGATTTTCGCCGTGTCTGCACGTGTCTAGATGCTCCAAAAACGGTTACCACAGAGGAAACCGAGGAAACCGTTTACTCACACCGGAGAACAAGCGCAATAATGAGACCACTTCAAACACGTACTGGGCCCTATTTAAACGGAATCCGAATGAGTTTCTGCGTCGTTTCATGACCGTCGATGAGCTATTGATTCATTGGTACACACCATTGAAAGCGCTTCAAAGAAGGCGAAGACCGTGCATTTGGCCAAAAAGGTAATGGCTGCCGTTTTTTTGGATGCGCAAGTTTGTTTTGATCCACTTTGACTACTTGGAGAAGGGAAAAACAATCACAGGAGTATACAACGTCAATTTATTGGGCCGAGAGACTCTATATATATCCGTGGTCTTTGGCCTGCTTCTTCAAATTGTGCACTCAAAACTGTTAAATGTTTTTTCCCTTTTAGGGCGCCACTTAAGATGTGGTCTTTTTCTTCTTCTGAGAGGAATCAAATACTCCCGTCTATTTGAATACATATCTTATCTATCTAAACCGACTGACGCGACCAGAGAAACATTGACTGGTAAGTGAAACTTTTCATCTGAATCCTGATGAGGTGTAATTTTTAATCATACGACCATATAAAGAGTCGAGTTTGCAGTACACTGCTGATGAGTAATCAATATACGGAACAAGTAAGGTTTTAACAAGTCTCAGCCTCGTATTAACAGGTGTAAAACTAGAGAGCAGCCAAAGTTTGCGTAGACCTCGGTAAATTCGTTCCACAGTATGATTGATCTGGCTTACACAGGAGATGGATCGGTTTATCTTAAAACCCAGGTTGCAGTAGTTCAGCATTGCGAAGTTTCTTAGATATTAAAATCAGCCGAGACTTTGCTGGGTTGAGGGTCAAACAATTACGTAGCGACCACTGGTAGATTGCGGATAAATTCTCATTAAACCTGCAAATAAGATCCTCAACTAGACCAATAGGTCTAGTTAGGTATATCTGCGCATCATCCGCATAGAAGTGAAGACTAGCGTTTGAGCCAGCTTTGGGGAGGTCATTAATAAAGATGCAAAACAATATTGGACCAAGTATTGAGCCCTGTGGTACTCTTGCTTGTATATTCCTAATACGAGAGGATTTGTCACCAACCACAACCCTTTGACAGCGATTACTTAAGTAATTGCTTATGAGGCTCGCCGAACTTTCACTTAAACCAAAATACCTTCTTAGTTTATCAGAAAGGATTGAGTGGTTGACTCTGTCAAAAGCTTTTGAAAAGTCAAGAAAGCAAAGTATAGTGAGGAAGTCCGAGTAATAGCTGATCCTTATGTCATCGAGAATTTTAACCATAGCTGTAGAACAACTTTTTCCAAGACTTTTGAAAGGCAAGGTAATATACTGATGGGTCGAAAGTCAGCAGCCAAAGTCGGTTGTGGTTCTTCCGGGACAGGAATTACTTTAGCCACCTTTCAACTAAACGGAAACGATGATGACATAATGCAAAAATTAATTAGTTGAGTAATTAAACAGAGAATGTAGGTTAATACTATTTTGACAAACTGGATAGGAACTCTATCCTCAACAACGGCATCTGTCTTGAGTGAACGAATGATATTAATGACATCAACTTCCGATAAAGCTTCGAATTCAAAAACTGTGGGTGTTTCAGACAAACGTTGAAGGTTGGGTAGAAAAGTTGTACT
Source organism: Volucella inanis (assembly GCA_907269105.1). Lineage (NCBI taxonomy): Eukaryota > Metazoa > Arthropoda > Insecta > Diptera > Syrphidae > Volucella > Volucella inanis. Next base: position 43,855,300 of record OU026153.1, read on the forward strand.
TCCTAATGAGGTGGATAAGAAAGCATCATTAAGATCATCAAGATCAGGTAAGACGTCTACAGCATGGTTTTTAGAATGTTATTTTAGTCCGTTCCCAGCTTAGATAAAAAATATATTTTCTTAGAGAGTCTCGTGATAGAAGTTAAGAAATTACGTGCTCGACAGAAGTTTAACCTTCTTTAGAAAACTTTGAATAGAGTTCCCTACAAACTTTAATGGCATTATGAACCTCAGACGAAAACAATGGACAAATTTTATTGCGCACCACCACTGTTTTTAAAGGCACATGGTCATTGAATAGGTGAAGTTATCTACTGAAGCAAAATCTCTGAATTGGAAAGTTGATAGTATAGGGGTACGAGATAAGTCAATGTTATAGGTGCAGAAAATTAGATCGTGGTCTGTGACACCTTCCAATGACAACTGGTCCTGCAGTAACACATTTGACCGATCAGATACCAAAAAAAGGTCCAGAAGACTTGAAGAACAGTAAGGTGCGAAGCGGGTAGCATATGCGTTAACAACAGCCAACGCGGAACTTGCAGTTAAATGTAAGAGTTGATGAGATCTACTGTCATATTTGAAAAGTTCAGCGTTAAAATCACCGCATATAATTATGTGTTCATAATATGGGGAGATTTCTTGTAGTGCGGAGAACATAGGTTCAAAAGAACAGCTCCGGTTGGGAATATAAACAATGTTTATAAGGCACTTGGTATTGCCATCAGTAACTTCTACAAGAAGATACTCCGTAGCACTAGCCACAGATTTCACAATTACACGGCAATTCAAAAAAATATTACAATAAAGAGCTACTCCACCACCTATTGTTCTATCATTCCGAACTATTCTGTACCCCGGAATATGGTATAGGGGATCTTCCAAATCAGACCTATCTGCTTCTATTAAATCAGGCCTTAGACATGTTTCAGTAACACAGATAACATCAACACTAGAACCATTAAAAATACTTTGAACCCCTCACACGCATTCGATAGAATTTTTATCATTGAGCGCACGGTAACTTAGTTTGAAACTCAGGTGTGTTTGGTTTCGATACTTTTCCCAGATGTGGTTGTCAAACTGGACGGGACGAGCAAGTGCATCCTCAACCAGTGGGTCTCAGTACGTGCTAGTTGTTAGTTCGTTACATTTAGCCCAGACAGCAACCACTCCAACATCAGTGTTATGCCTTCATGTCAGAGTTGACGCCGACGGGATTCTCATATAACTATAGGGTTTTCTAATAACGACTTGACAACTTTTTTTTTTTTTAAATAAAAGGCAAACCATTTGAGATATTTCAAAAAATTTCTTATTGGCTTGAAGTACAATCAAAACATTTATGAATGGAACTCGACTTCGTTCATATGGCCACCGCGGGCACGTTTGCAGCGGTCGATCCGTTAGACCCAATTTTCAACAGCTCTGGCACACATTTCGGCCGAAACGCCCGCTATTTCGCCTTCAATGTTGGCTCTGAGCCATAACGTAGCCCCACAGAAAATAGTCAAGCGGCGTTAAATCGGACGAACGAGGCGGCCAATCGACTGGCCCATGTCTTGAGATAACACGCTCACTATACTTACTCTTCAATAAATCGATTGTAGCGTATGCTGTGTGGTTTGTGGCACCATCCTGTTGAAACCATATGTCGTCTAAGTCCATGTCTTCCAATTCGGGCCAAAAATAATCGGTGATCATGGCGCGATAATGCTGACCATTCACAGTAACGTGATGATCGTTATCGTCGACGAAAAAATATGGCATAATAACGCCGCCGGCATGCAAACCGAACCAAATAGTTGTTTTTAGTGGATGAAGTGGTGATACATGAAGCACATGTGGGTTTTCACCCGACCAATAACGCATATTTTGCTTATTGACGAGCCCATTGACCCAAAAATGAACTTCGTCAATAAAGATGATTTTGCGATGAAATTCATCATCTTGGCGCATCTTCTCTATAACTCAATCGGAGAACATACGTCGCTTCAAATGGTCTATCGGCTTCAATTCTTGAGTCGGCTTGATCTTGTATGGGTGTAAACCAAGATCCTTACGCCAAATGTGCCATAATTTGGTCTGAGCGATGCCCAATTCTTAAGAACGCCGTGGAATTGACTGATTTGGATCGTTTGCTACGGACGTCTGAACGGCAGCGATATTTTCGACACTTAGACCAACCCGTTGTCTCACTGACACGGTAAAATCACACTACGAATACATTGTGCACTAAAATTGTTATTGCCTGTCTATTAGGGCGAGAATTACGATGAATTACGACCGAAAATTGGAGTTAACGCTCTTAAAGTTGCAGTCACTGACTCCGAATATCTGTAGAAAATTTTTATAATTTGCAGACGTTGTTCGTTAGTGTACTTTACCTCGCACGGGATTCAAACCCGCGACCTTTTGCTTGAGGAGTGTATGCATATACCACTACACCACGGCCACCACGGCACTCTTTTTTACATAAACGAAACCATTACGAGTTCTAACCGAGAACAAAAGGCCCTCTTTGCTCAGACGAAGAACATGTTTTAATAGAGAGCTATTCACTGGTGTAAGACTTTCGTTCATGTATATACGAGAAGTGTTGGTGTTAGAATTGCTCTTGATGGAATTGGATCTGCTGCAGTTGATGGAGGCGTTGTCAATCTCCTTGTCCAGTTGCGAGAGTGTCAGACATCTACTGGTACGGAAAGCAGAAAGTAATGCTCTTTGTTCAACATGGGATGAGAGCCGAATGAGTAACGTCCGATTTCTGCCGGTGGTTTGACTTCCTAAACGAAAAGCGTCTATGTAAGGGGAATATTTGTGATCTAGTGGCAATATTCTTCGCAAGATTAACAGCATTTTCTTTTATTGTTTGTGGAATGCCATGTACAATTACATCACATAGACGCGTTTTACATTGTATGTCAGCTAACTCCTCTCTTACTCATCTGTTGTTTTCTATTTTTGTTCTAAGGTACAATGCGAATTTTTAGCCAAACTGGTCTTTTTTGCCTGATCCTTCAAAGGCTCTCTTATAATTTTGTCTTAAAACAAATTGTCATTGATCTTACCATCTGTAAGTGATCCTTTAATGCAGTGCTGGACTAAGTTCGTTATACTTTTTACTGGCTATTTTGTATTCCACCACCGCAAATTTAAACAAAAATAAGGCCACACTGAATGGCGTTCTTAATATTTCCAGAACATTTCTTTGGTCCCTTAATTTTTTTGTCGAACTCAAAGGGCTTGTGTCATAGCTTGTTCCATTTAACTGTTTACCTAGATTTTCAAATAACTCTTAGCGATAAATTTATAATCCACAGATTGGAGTTTGAAGTTATCTGTCTTCCTTAAGATAATTGGACTTTGATGTACTATTCTTCTGTCACTCTTATCCTCAGAATGTTGCTTGTGATCTCATCAGTACTTGTTTGTACTTTATTAAATAGGAATTAGCCATTACAAGCGACGCAGAGCTGAGTCTACACATGTGAAATATAATGTTGATATGTATCTATTCAGTGGATAACTTCGAAAAGGCTTCGACAATGTGGGTATTCAACATATAAGCTTTGCCAACAGATTTTTTCTTGCTTACATAAGAGTTCTACATTAACATAGTAACCGAAACGATTTTCCTTGGAAACGTTAAGCAACAGAATGACTCCTTTGTTATCACCTTCATTTTGGGTGGTTTAAGTTCCTGAAAATCTCTTTCTAAATAACACACACTTCCGCCTCTACAGTTTCAAAACAAATCACCATTTAAAGGACCTCGCTCTTCTAGATATGCAAATTGTTCGTTCTGTCGTAAATCTTAACTTTCTCTTCCTATCATCCACCCAACAAACACACAGACTTAACTTGACAGTTAATTTAAATGAAATCGCATCGCAATGTATTCCTGTGACAACAAGAAAAACAACAAAAGCAAACATTTGCATTCCTAGAAACTATTTTCCCCAAGAATTCAATCCCAACCCAGCGATGGTGTTAGTGTTGCTAAGGAAAGAAAAATTCAAACTCAAACCAGCAAAGGCATATGGAAGTTTGCTAAATCCTCCTACTAACCTCGTCGTCATCTACCCCACTTTCGAAAGAGGAAGTTATTACCCACCCGCCGGTGCATACGATATTTCAAGGCAACAGCGCCTATTGCATTATACCAGATGGTCTCGGAATTCTTCTTTCCCAACCCTCGATATCCGTAAGTCTTCACGAACTACAAACGATAATATGTATGCAAATGGGTCCTCGTGTAAGTACGCACTGCTTCGAATATACATAATGTCGACGACGTCTCGAACTTTTGGCCGGTAAATCCTGTAAGCCATTCAGACGATCGCTCGGTCGGAGGACAATCGTAGGTTGATGTGTAGCCTAGAAAGTATCCCTCTTGAATGGTTCCACCCAAAAATTCTAACAAAATTAATTCGCATTTTTCGTTTCCCTTTTCCGATTAAGTATGAGTGGGGGTGGGAAAGGTAGTGACTAGTGAGATACGAGTACGAATACGAGGAGCTTTAACTTTTCCTCGAAGTGTTACAACAAGGATATCGGATTGTGAAACGGATAATGGCCCATTTTACCGATTACAAAATGAATGCAGTGAAATAGAAAGAGAGAAGGACTTAAACTTGGACAGGAATAGGGACAAGGGATGAGAACTTATTTTACACTTTTCGAATGCCGGAAGCAGCGACCAGATACGGGAGACGTGTTAAAGCTGTTTAAAGCTGGGGAAATTAGGAGAATTACGTAATGGAGATGCAAATTGGAGAGCTAAAACCTTTGGACGGACAGTTTTTTGGGTCGTTTCCAAATATCGTGGTGTGACTTTAGTCAGAAAATATTTCGGGACATTGTTAAAGGTTCTATGTCGAGAATTGAATGTTCAAGAAAATGAGCAAAGTAGGAGAGGACAACAGATGGTAACTGAGCTAACAAAACAGAATGTATCTGGATTAAATTTTTTCTGTTTTGGTATTTGTTCCCTTTTTATGAAAATTTATAAATTTAATTTCACCAACGGCAAGGTAATTTCTTTAATTTGTCTCACTGTTATATGAATTCGAGTTGGAGGAACCATTAAAGATTTTAACGTAGCGTAAGGTTCCCTCCACTCCATTACAAAAGTGGACGATTTCAATATTGTAAAAGTAGTGAGAGGAACAGCAGTCGGCATCACACTCACCATAGCTTTGACCAACAATTAAATATCCTTCACAGGGAAGGCTTTCGGTTTCAAAGAAGCAACGTAATTGTGAAACTCTTAATTTATTCAGTCAGGGGCCAGGTAACTTACAGAATTCAAGTCGAGAGCAGAAGTAGATAAAAAGATTGGCTCGTGCTCTATTGAAAGTATATACATATGTACCTTCATGAACATCCGTACATTAAGGAAAATAACTTCGAATCATTGATAAGTAAACGAAGAAAAGTTCGATGGAGATAATCATTTTATCAATGAAATGAAGAATCATGCATCAATAGCCAAATTGTTCAGGATACTCAGGTGAACATCCTCCAAAAGTGTCTCCGAAAAAAAGAAATTTTTTTTTTGAAGTACCAAAATAATTGGCGCCCAACATGGGGTCTTTGCCTAGCGTGCTATAAAGTCAGATATCAAGAAGCTGAATTGTATTGACTTGTAAAAAATCTATCAAAGGATGTAAGGTAGCTCCAATTAACACTGGAGAGCTCAAAGCTTCCGACGAGGCGAATGTACTCTCACTTCCTTTCCTTTTTTCAGCGATTCCCCTTCCTTTTTTAGAATATAACCAAGAAGTTAGTATACCTTTCATGGATTAAATTTGACACATATTCTGGAACCAAACAAACCCCAACTTCATCCTTCATCCTAGTAGTGATGGTCTGCTGCTCGTATGTAGCGTTTGCAGAAGTGTTGTCATTTACTTTATTTAAATCATGCTCTGATTACAAGAGACAAACTGCTTTGGACGATGCATAACTTCAAAACATACAAGTCTCCGGTGCGGACAGTATAACACCTGCGAATGCAGCTATTCGCCTTGAAGTCACTACACAGTGGACAAATAATTTATTGGGCCACCGTAACACCGTAACATTCTTAATATATTAGGAATCCTCACAGAGAAATTGATTAAACCATACCTAAGCTTCTGTTTGACAAAGACTTTCATGTAACACTCCACTCCAGATTCTTTTGAGAGGAAGATGCTTTCATGGAGGACAAGTCAATCCACTTTTACGTCAATGGATCTAACACCGATAGCGAAGTTGGTGGTAGTTTTTTTGCAGAAAATTACTGTAGCGTGTTCCAGTCGGAAATTTTGGCGATTCAACTCTGTCCCGGCTGAAGTAAAACGCGATATCTGCAAAGGATATTCGCATCTTTTTAGATATTCACGCCGCTATCAAACCTTTGACTCGGTCTCACTTAATCCTATAACCGCCCTTGAATGCCGATCATCTCTTACAAAGATGGCAGAGCAGTTCCACCTTCACCTTTATTAGGTGCCGGGCCTCAGAGACATTCCAGGTAATTATAAGGCCGACTAATTTGCCAAAATTGGAACCACTCTATCTATTCTACCGGAAAAGGGTAACATAGGTATACTAATCGTTACGTGCAAACCATTGTTAAAGCTAGATGCTAATAAAAGAACAGATCTTAGGTGGACCGGTGCGTCAATATGTCTAGCAACTAAACAGATCTGAAAGCAGAAAGAGGAGACAATCTTCCACCTGTACAGGTCCAGCTCTACCCATTGAGGAAAACTCCACTTAAACGATCCAAAGAATATATGTAGACGTTAATAGCCTCCTACGCTTCATCGTAAGCTCAAATCACTTCCATTAGTAAGAGATTCATAGATCCACGAAACAGCACAATGGGCCAATAGGCCGAAGTGGGTTGATCTTTTATAACCGCCAGTCTTAACTACTTACATACCTGCCTTCTTAATGTAGGTATGCTCTTCACAGTGCATGAACCATCAACAATGCTTGCGCACTAAGTTCTCTCCAAGCACTCACCACAGATCTGGATTTATTCGCGATTTTTGGCTCCCAAGTTTTGATCCGGTAAAACGGCCTCTAGTAATTAGATCTCATAACAAGGAACTGTCATCGGGGTGTAAGATGTTACCAATCCACTGCCACTTTTGCCTTCGTATTTTGACGTCTATTGGTTTTTATCGCGTTCAGTTAGATGTTATGCCATTAGGATGTTATAATTTCGTCTATTTACGACGATATGAAATTTATTTGTGACACTGTTAGTCTAATTCCAGGTACTTCAATGTACGTTTAATCGCCACAGTATCAACTTGGTTTTTGTGCTGACAACATAAGTTCCACGTCCAGCTTGGTACCTTTATCCTTTTGAATCAAATATTTAAGAAATGAAGAGCTGGTTACTTTCTCGGATTGCTACTCTGCAAAGTTTTCGCGAACAACGCTGGTCTTAAAATGAGAAATTTAAGTACTTAGGGCTCTTGTTTTTAGCGGTATTTATTTTGAACTCTACTTTGTTTGCCTTCCAAATTGTATGCCATCTGACTGCATATGAGCAGGCTAACATCATCAGCATAGTCAAGATATTTACGATTTGATGTAAAAGTCTCTCTTAGCATCAGATAACGACAGAGAATGAAACCTTGTCATGCTTCTATTCCTCTGACATCTTACCTTTTACCCACATCATAGACAGCAACCTGCTTTTCAAGTACGGCTCTCCTACGAAATGATGGCAATACAGGACTATTAAAGCCTTCTTGGAATCGATAAACAAGAAATGTAGCAGATTTCTATTTTCGACGATGATCCGCAAGGTATCAATGTGGTCGATGCAAGATAATTCAGCGCGAAAGCTCGCTGTTTCCATATCGTGGATTCAATTAAGACGTTCCCTTCCTCGATCTAGAACAGTTCTAGCTATGTTTCCTCACAGCCAAAGGAACGCATATTCCACTCTAGCTCCAACATTGTGTCGAATTTCCCTTTTTTGGCGGCTTAATAGTCTTCCGATCTTCAGGGAAGGCCTTGGTTTTACATTATTTCCTAACAAGTGGATGTACAATAGTATTTCGGAAAAGTTGGACACGGATTAAAAGGGTTCTGTCGGAATACCGTCTATGTCAGCTGCCTTGTTTTTCTTCAGTGCGCTTATGGCCGTCGTTATTTCAGCGTTACTGAGGGAAAGGTGCGAATATCGGAACCTGATAGAGGTTCACTTGAGCTTGAATCAAAATCGCAGTTTCCTACGTACTTAAACACTTCTGCAAAATGTACCCGCTATTGGATGGAAGTTCACCATCCAAAGTGAGTAGAGTTCCGTCTATGCTTTTAACTAGATGTTTAGTACTAATACAAATAGACAACGGACCTGCTTTAATTTCGTCCTTTTTGTCTAGTCTTATACTATGTACGATGCACTTCTTTTCTTTTTGTGAGGTACTTGAATTTTACGCCGGTCATTTTACTACTGAGGACGCTGCCACCAATGACTTGGGTATAAAACGTACATCGATCTCTTTGCAGGTATCTGATCTGCCGTCAGCGTGTACTTTAATTTTTTTTTTCGCTTTCTAACGACAATTGTGTCTAACTCAATTATTAAAACAGTTGCTCAGAGCGCAGCTGCAATTGTTTGCGATATTACATTTGTGAAAAGGTGGCCCCTTATCTATTGGCGTACTTAGAAATCCCGGAACCTGCCGGTATTTTTATTATTTTCTTTTCTTTCCTGCCTGAACAGAGTTCGTTGTAATCCATGTACAATAGTTTGCCTTTATTGAAAAGTGATAAAGTAAGTACGAGTACCTGAAGTTCCAGTCTTAGATAGGTAGAGACCTGCGGCACCGACATCGCAAAGCAAGCGTCGCAACAACATATTCATATTCGCGTAAATGGAAATTGATACGAAGTTTCATGACAAAAGACCGAATGCTTTGGTTTGAATGCAGTCACTTGTTCGGAAACTGTGTTCAGGGGGTAGAAACAAATAATATAGTGCAACTGTTGAAAAGTATATAAAAACTAGCTCTGACTATTGCCCAATATATGGCAATACCATCGCTAGATAACATATTCATCGCAGTGTCAAGCATATGTCAGAACATTAATAAAAACGTGTTTCGAGCAAGAGGTTACGTTTCTTCTCAAGTTCTCAAAAAAACCTTCTTCCAAAAATTGGCATCCCTCGCTGATGCTGATGATGATTCTTCCGCGTAAAATATTCGTGTTTTTTAGTAAAAAGGTTTTTTTCAAAGAACAATGGCGCTGACTAAGGAAGAATCTATTTTGAAGCTAATTTGTAACTTCTCATCTTATTCACAAAAAGTCTCCAAGACGAAGCAGACAAAAGGGTTCTTTGGGGACAAAAGAAATCTCCTGGATGACTACTGGAGCAAATTCAATGAGGCCCATGACTGCAACTCACCGACAGAAGATAATGAAAAGGATCTTTAAAGGTTTCTATCGTATAAGCGTTTTGCCAAAATTGAATGTGCGTATTACGAGCCTTAGGAGAACTTAAGGATCTCGTAGACGAGCTGTTCGCGACTGCGCATAATTCTCATTCAACACCGATCCGTCCCATTGTAAGCGTAGGCAGCAACGACAAATCAACTTTGACAAAACTGCAGCTGCCCACCTTTGATGGATCATTTAACGAGTGGCTGAACTTCAAAAACATGTTTACCAACTGTGTAATTAATGATACATTGCTCTCCAATGTGCAACGAATACATTTTCTGAATTGTAGCCTTCGTGGTAATGCTGCAAGTGTGTTAAAAAATATTCCAATTACAGATGACAATTTTCAGACCGCTTGAGATATTTTACAAAGTCGATATGACAACAAGCGTAGGCTTCGTGGCATCGTGAAGCTACAATCAAGACTAATGAATCGTCTTGGGGTTTACGTCAGATTTTTGATGGAAGCACTGAAACTGTTCGGACTCAGAAGCAATTAGGGCGGCCAACCGACCAGTTGGACGATTGGTTAATTGTGCATGTGACAAAAAGACTGGATCTCCTGTCATAATTAAAGACTGGGAAACTTCACTTGATAGTGTGAATTCCATTACCACTTACGCAGAGTTGAAAACGTTTTTGGAAAACCACCTTCAAGGATAGATGCAATGGTTAATACTCTCTGCAAAATCTAAGGGAAGTCAACGAAAAACCATCCAAAACACAACCGGTTCACAGCCATCAAGCTAATTTCTATCGATGTTCTAATATTTTGCCCTGATTTCAGAAAACAAACCCCAGCACAGAGACTGTGACACCAGTTTGACACCAAACCATTTTCTGAATTCTTTAATCTTGATCTGGCTGATCCAAAATTTCATGAGACCGCTTCTATCGACCTAATTCTGGGGAGATTATGAAATTATCTACTGGTGCTCCTATAGCACAACGTACCCATTTAAGATGGGTCATCTACGGCTGCTTACCCGAATCATTGAGAGTTGCCTTCAAGTCTTTGGGTATTTTCTCAAACTGTGCTCGCTGACTTAATTCAGTGTATGTGGAAATTCAACGATCACAAGAACACGGAAACTGTTTCCAAAATGTCTCAATATGAACTCTACTGCGAAGAATTCTTAAAAAAAAACCGTCAACGGACGAGGTCTGGGCAACACATCATCAAATACTCGTTTACGGAATCCATCGAAGTAACAACACTGGCCAATTCAAGAGGAGACGCCTTTATGCCTTTTCCATCACCAACAACATCGGCTAGACCACAACCCAACAATGAAGACAGTGTACCAAAAGTTTCTGCCGGAATATCTGAAACTTGAGCACATGGAACCTGTTTACGAGAACGTGTCACCTCAAGGTGATTGCTACATTCCGCATCATGGTGTATACAAGGAGTTAAGCTCGACAACAAAATTGAGAGTTGTCTTCAATGTAGTACAAATCAGGTAAATCACTTAATGATTGACTTAATGTAGGTCCTAAGCTTCAGAGTGAGCACTCTGCAATTATTTTAAAATGGCGTATTCATCGAATTGGCTTTATGGCAGACATTGAAAAATGCTACAGGCAAATACTTGTGCAGTGAGATGATGCCGATATGCAGCGAATCAAATGGATGGATAAAGAGGGTAGTTCAGCGAGTTAAACTGCTCGCCGTATCTTACAATAAAGGTGCTGCACGCCCTGGCGAATGATAAAGAAGCTGAATTTCCTCAAGCTGCTAAAGTACTCCGGGAATCCAACAAAATAATCTTTCAACAATTGTGACTTTCTGGTATTTCCTGGGATGATCCACTTTAGGAACCTCATCGGCAGAACTGGGTTCGATTTCAAGAAGAGCTTCCATGGATAGATGACATCAAGATGACATTGGATTTTCTCGTCAATAGAGGCCTCGAACTACCAACTACATGTTTTTTCTGACATGTCTACCTCTGCTTATGCTGCCGTTTCCTATCTACAAGTCAAAACTTTTGATGGTGAAATTTAATGGTGGATTTTCATGGCCACAACTAAAGAAGCACCTTTAAAGAAGATCACCGTGCCGTGCTTGGAACTTAATGGAGCACTTCTTGCTTCAAAAGTAGCTTCCAAAGTGCTTGACACCTTAAAGCTGACGTCAATTATAACTTACTGCTGGTCTGATTCGAAGACAACTCTCAGCTGAATCCGGTCGAATCCTGGAATATATAGGGCTTTCCAAGAGGAACTTGACAACTTTGAATTTAATTTGTGAACGCACTCTTTCACTATTCATCAGTGTCACTGTAAATTTATTTAGTAAACTCAACATTTATATCATGGTAAAGTACACTAACGAGCAACGTCTGCAAATTATAAAAAAATTTCTATACAGATATTCGGAGTCGGTGACTGTAACTTTAAGAGCATTAGCTCCAATTTTCGGTCGTAATTCTCGCCCTAGTAGACAGGCAATAACAAGTTTAATGAAAAAATTTGAGGCTGTGATGTTGCCGTGTCAGTGAGACAACGGGTTGGTCGAAGTGTCGAAAATATCGCTGCCGTTCAGACATCCGTAGCAAACGATCCAAACCAGGCAATTCCACGGCGTTCTCAAGAATTGGGCATCGCTGAGACCACATTTTGGCGTATTTTGCGTGAGGATCTTGGTTTACACCCATACAAGATCAAGCTGACTCAAGAAAATTGAAGCCGATGGACCATTTGAAGCGACATACGTTCTCCGATTGGGTTCTGGAGAAGATGAATATCATCGCAAAATCATTTTCAGTGACGAAGCTCATTTTTGGCTCAATGGGTTCGTCAATAAGCAAAATATGCGTTATTAGTCGGGTGAAAACCCACATGTGCTTCAGGAATCACACTTCCTCCACAAAAAATAACTGTTTTGTGCGGTTTACATGCCGGCGGCGTTATTGGGCCATATTTTTTCGTCGACCATAACGATCGTCACGTTACTGTGAATGGTCAGCGTTATCGCGCCATGATCACCGATTATTTTTGGCCCGAATTGGAAGATATGGACTTGGACGACATGTGGTCTTAACAGGATGGTGCCACAAGCCACACAGCACACGCTACAATCGATTTATTTAAGAGTAAGTATGGTGAGCGTGTTATCTCAAGACATGGGCCAGTCGATTGGCCTCCTCGTTCGTGCGATATAACGGTGCTTGACTATTTTCTGTGGGACTACGTTATGTCTTTGGTTTATGCCAACACGCCGACGACATTGGATGGGCTCAGAGCCAACATTGAACGCGAAATAGCGGCCGTTTTGGCCGAAATGTGTGGCCGAGTCGTTGAAAATTGGGTCCAACGAATCAACCTCTTCCCAGCTAGAGAACCTAGAGAGATATGGTGGACTGGTCCAGACTGGCTAAAGAAAGATGAAAACGAATGGCCGAAACAAGTTCACGACCTCAAAGAGGTACTTGAGGTAAATTCATTACTTACGCAAGCCCCATCAAAATTGATGGAGAATTTTGGAGTACTGGGTCTTCTCGGTAGATACTCCAACATGGACACATAACTTGGAGTTACATACTGGTGCCATCGTTTTATTGACCACAAAATTGGAAGCCAGTATTCGAAATCACCCTGGTGCACAGCCTCTGAACGACGAATAGCCTTACATAAGGTATGTTCAAAAAATACAGTTTGCTAATGAAGTTTCTTGTCTCTCTCAAGGTAAACCTATCAAGAAATGCTTGGCTGCCTATGTGTGAACGATTTCCTATTATACTACCTAAGTAAAGCAAATTTAGAGATGAGATATTTATAGTTCAATGGCATTCGTGTACTATACATAGTGGTAAGCAAACAACTCTGAAATATTCAGTTCAGAAGTACATTTGTCATTGTTTGACATGTTTTCGTCAAAAACCACGAATAACAACCCAAATTATGGGAAGTCTTCCCACTTCTCGTTGTACAGCTGCTGCTCCATTCAAGCATTCTGGGTTAGACTATGCTGAACCTTACGCTATCCGAACCACAAAAGGCCGAGCTTATCGTAGTTACAAAGGATGGTATGCTTTATTTGTCTGTTTAAGCACAACCATCGGTGAAGCCGGTCTAACTTTTGAGAAATTTTATACCGTCCTCAAGAAAATTTAATATAGGCTTAATTCGAGACCTCTGTCATCGCTGTCTGATGATCCCAGTGACTCAGACGCCTTGACCCCTGGGCACTTATTGGTGGACGGCCCCATCACTGCCATTCCGGAACCAAACTTGTTGGACATCAAGACCGGTAGACTTTCACGGTGGTGGAGAGTATTGTTTGAGATGAACGTGCACCACCCAATAGGCCACTAGGCCAAGTATTGGAAATACATTCTGGAGACGACGATCTGGTTCGAATAACTACGATCCGCACAAAATCATCAACATTGAAACGAGCTATCTCAAAGTTGGTGGTGCTTCCAACTGACAATGAGTCTACGGATGAACCCGGTGGGTGGCCAGGGGTTTTATCACATTAACCGGACGAAGTAGGTGGAATGTTGAAAAGTATTATTATAAAAACCAGTACTCACTATTGCCCAATATCTGTCAATACCATCGCTAGATAACATATTCATCGCAATGTCAAGCATATGTCAGAACTTTAATAAAAACGTGTTTCGAGCAAGAGGTTACGTTTCTTTTCTTTTCGTTTCTTCTCAAGTTCTCAAAAAAACCTTCTCCCAAACAGCACTATGAATGAAATGCTACTTTCTGGCTTAGGTGAAATTGCTCCTAATATTAGTGTGAACGAGAAACGTATCTATTACTTACCTTACCGCCCAGTCTACCGAGTGGACAGAGTGAAGACAAGGCTTCGCATTATGTTTGATGCTTCGGCACATGCGGCTTACTATCCGTCTTTAAGCGATTGCCTGGAGGTGGGACCACATTTACTGCCTCAACTTTTGATTGTCCTTATTGAATTTTCGAGATACCGACAAGGCATTTATGGAAATATTAACACCTTAGGCAGATAGTGACAGACGATGAGAGAAACCTACTTTTAGAAAGACGTGTCTAACTTTTGGTATCACAAGCAGTTCATTTCTTCTTGTTGAAACGTTGTAGAAAATTACTGAAGAGGCCAAGGTAAAATACCCACATACTCGTGGAAAGCTTTTGCAAGCGTTTTATACGGACGATTTCGTAGTAAGTATCTTGGGGGATATCGATCGTGAAGCTAACCTTATTTTGAAGACTGCCTTAATGACTCTACAAAAATGGAATTGCAACAGCGGAGGCCTCCGTCAATATTTTTCAATGGAGGATCGATTTACTAACACTCAGAAGGTTCTCGGTCTATTGGAAGTGGACCTGAATCCAATCGTACAATTGCTTTAATCTAGATCTCTGCTGACTACAAAACGAGGCATTTTAAAGATTATGGCAAAGGTGTTAGATCCGTTTGGTATTCTGGCTCCATGGATTGTATATTTAAAAATAGTTTTTCAGAATATCTGAATCTAAGTAGCGTTTGGACTGCCTACTGCAATGAAATAGATGAGTTTAAGGAAATCGTAATACCTCGTCATTTTTTAATGACCTGTAACAGGACTGAGGTACATATCTTTGCGGATGTGAGTCACTTTTGGAGCTGCTGCCTATGCTAGAACCGTCAATAACAACAAATGAATTTCTGTTAACCTTATTTGTGCTAAAAACAGAGTTGCACCTCTTAAGAACGACAATCAGAAGGAGCTAACAGATGTTTTATCTTGGAGGCACCATTTTGGTGCTGAAAATCCGCCAGACCTTCTAACCCATGGGATTAGCGTATACTCACTTGTGAATTCATTGACTTGGCTTTACGGACCTTTTTGGTTACTGCAAAAAGATATAAACTCGACATCCACGATCCTTTCACGGCTGCACTCTTTATTCTGGATCGTGAAAGGGCGCTAATTTATAAAGAACATCATGAAGAAGTACTATACTTGCAAGGCTCACCGAGGTACTCCACCTAAGCAGATATTTACGTCACTTCGACGATGCAAAACATCGTAGGAATATTTACATTTTGCTACCCACATGTGCTGGTGTCCGCGCAATACATATTGAGAGCACCACAGATCTAACAGCTGAATCCTGTCTTCCTGTTTTCGGCGATTATACTAAGGAGAGGAGTTCCTCGTATAATCTATTCCGATAACGCCACTGCATTCAAAAATTCATCGTCGGAGCTAGGAAAACCCAACAATATACGGATGAACGAACGCTTTCTTGGTTTCTTAAGCAACTTCCACATCAAGTAGAAGTTTATCGTCGAGCGAACCCCATGGTGGGGTGGATTTTGGGAGCGATTGATAGAGGAAGTTAAGTCGGCCCTTACAGCAGCTATCGGTAAGTTAACTTGAAATGCTGATCAATTTCAAATTTAGTCAATTCAGCACAAGTGCAACTATCAGGAAAAGAACTGCGAGGAAAATGGAATGAGCGCCTACATTTTTTATGGTTAGTTTCAAAAAGCGGTGGTAAAAGGAATACCTACGAGGGCTGTTTAATGATGAGATGCGTTGTCGTGGTGGAAGAGCACTATTTTCTTCGCCAAATGTGGTTGTTTTTTCTTCAAATAGGTGTTGAATCGGCCCAATAAAGCGACTTAGTATGCTCCTATTATTTTTGTTCCCCGTTCTCCAAATAGTGAACGTGGATCACACCTTACGCGTTCCAAAAAACGGTGACCATCACCTTTCCGGCCGAAGGCATGGTCTTCGCCTCCTTTGGAGCATGTTCACCCGATAAACCCATTATTTCGATTGTACTTTGGTCTCTGGTGTCTACCAATGAAACCATAGCTCATCAACGGTCACAAAACGACGCAGGAACTCCTTCGGATTTCATTTAAACAAGGTTAAACACGTCTTTGAAGTGTGTGTGGTGTGAGCAAACACGGCACCAATCGTACGGACAGTTTTTTCATGCCCGAAATCTCGTGCAGGATATAGCCAATTCGCGAATTTTTTCTTGGCGGCCCGTTAATACGTGATCATGGATTTATTCCACGGTTTCCTCTATGGTAAATGTTTTTGAGCCACCTGGTGGGCGCGGTTCATCAAAAATGGACGTGCGGCCATAAAGAATTAAATTTTTTGTGGGGGCGAAAGCCCCCATTTATTCGGCTTAATACAAGCTATAACTTAAAATTAAACTTAAACTAATACTTAAAACTAAGGTTGGTTGGTGTGGTGAAGGAGAATCGATTTGAGGTAGGAAGTGTTGCAGTGGAAGTCAAAGACGGGTTTGAATTAATTTTTCGTAGCATGCGGGAGATTGGTTCGTTCGCGCCATAGGTGGTGTGGTGGGTTGGGAGATAGAAGAGACGAGGGGTACGTAGATTACGAGGGTTAGTGTTGAGGAAAATAGAATTGTGAAGGGACATGCATTCAACCTGACCTGAAAGAAGTCGATGAATGAAGAGAAAGTCGGCTGCATCTCTGCGTTCCTCAAGGGTGTTTAGGTTAATAAGGTTGAGACGGTTTTGATAGGGGGGCAGAGTAAAAAATCATCCCAGGGCAAACCTCGAAGAGCAAATCGAAGAAAACGGCGCTGGATGCTTTCGATTCTCGAGATATGAACGCGATGATATGGGGACCATACTTGACTAGCGTACTCTAGAAGGGGACGAACAAAGGTAATATAGAGGGACCTGGTCACGTATGGGTTGGTGAATTCTTTGGACCATCGTTTTACAAAACCTAGTGCAGAGTTGGCTTTGAGGATTATCCCATCCATATGCAAACGGAAATTGAGCTCCCTATCACACAAAATGCCGAGGTCGCGAAGAGATTCAACGGAGGAGATCGGTTGGATGTGGAGAAGGTAGAATCGTGGAGGAGATCTGAGCCGCTTATGTGAAAAGGTGATGGATTGGCATTTGGTGATATTAAGTTCCAAACAATTTTTGAGGCACCAGATCGAAAAACTATCAAGGTCTTGTTGAAGAAGGAAGGAGTCATGGGGAGAGGAAATGGTTTTGAAAAATTTGGTATCGTCGGCGTAAAGGGAGACGGACGAGTATTTGATGATCCTATCGAGATCATTTGTGGTTAATATAAAGAGAAGGGGGCTGAGATGGCTACCTTGAGGAACTCCAGAGGTGGCCAAAAATGGAGCGGAGTGGGCTGACCTAAAACTAACACTGTAAAAACGATTTTCGAGGTAAGAGGATATCCATTTTAACAGTATGGGTTCAAAGCCGGGAGCAGACAATTTGAAGAGTATTAATCGATGAGAGATTTTATCGAAGGCTTTGCTAAAATCGGTTGCAACTACATCGACTTCGTTGCCGTTCTCTAGGGCAGAGATGGCAAAGGATACGAATTCAACAAGATTTGTGGTGGTTGACCTACCCTTTAGGAAGCCATGTTGTCTAGGGGAAATAAGTGATTTGCATTGGAAACTTAGAGCTTCATACAAAATACTTTCGAGGAGTTTGGGAATATGGGAGAGTTTAGCGATTGGACGATTGTTTGTTATTTCGTTCTTTGATCCCTTTTTGTGGATCGGGATTATAAAGGAGGTTTTCCAAACCTGAGGAAATTCTCCTTGTGAAAGGGATAGACGAAAGAGATCAGAAAGGGCAAGGGAAAGAGACGAAGAACGTTTTTTAAGAAATATGGCAGGGAGGCCATCTGGACCGGGTGTAAATTCGTCATTGAGTTGATGTAATTTATATTCGATATAGGAGGGATCCAAGATGTGAGAGAGAAGTGGGCCGTTGGAGAAGTTCGGTAGGTAACGAAAATAGGAGGGATCTGGTACAAAGGAGTCGTTGGTGAAGGATTGTTTAAAGAAGCTGGCAAATAGGTTGGCTGTGGTGAGTGGATCGGTTGATGACTTGTTGTTGAAAGAGAGGGAAGGAGGGTAAACATCGGACTTTCTTTTGTAGTTAACAAATTGGTAAAAGGACTTAGGGTCATTTATAAGGTTGACTTGCGCATTGTTAAGGTAACGCTGGTAAAGGGAATCGTAAAGTTCGGTGAAATGAAGATAAGCACCAAGATAGTTGGAATAGTCGGACAAGGATCTGGTACGCAGGAAAACAGCCCATAACTTGTTTCTCTTGTTTCGTAAGGAACGAAGCTTGCGATTATACCAGGGAGGACTAGTAGATGATGTTTTAAGGCGAGAAAACGGAACGTAAAGGCTGAAAGAATTAAATATTTCTTTATAAAAAATGGATAAGGCATCATTTACGCTTAGGTTGTGAAAGTTAAGGGGGGATCTGCTAAGATAGTCACTGATTTTGTGAAAGTTTGCTTTATGAAAGTCGTAGGATGAGAGAGTTGTGGGAGGAGTGGACTGGAAAGAAGAGTTATGAAAAAATGAAAGTAGAAGGGGGGGGGGGGGGTGGTAGTTATCGATTGTAGAGAGAGATAGGGGACAAAGTGAGACTGAGGAGTTAATGGAATCTGTTGTGAAAATAAGGTCCAATTGCCTGCCCATATAGTTGGATACACCACTGACTTGGCATAGACTTGAGTCTGTTAAGCGATCTAAGAAGAGACATTCCTTAGATGAGTTGGCATTTGAAGCGATGAAGAACGATTGATCGTCTGATGGAATCCACTGTAGCTGAGGAAGATTAAAGTCGCCGAAAACAAAGATATCGTCAATAGAGTCAGACAGGTCAATTAAATAGTCGATCGCATCGACAACAAGTTGGTAAGATTCGGTAGGTTGAGCTGGCAGGATGTAGCAACATAAAACGTAAAGGGACTTGAAGGGGAGATGATCCTATAGCGACAAAGTCGACTTTAGAGGATGAAGAGATGCTAATGGGAGAAGAGTTAAGGCTGTTGTGGATCGCCAGTAAGACGCCTCGACAGGGGGAATCATCATGTGGGCCGGTAGGATCGTCGTCGCGAAAAACATTAAAAGTAGGGGGGAACAATTCCTGGTTCTTTATGTCGGGAATCAAATTGGTTTTAGTCAAGGCGTAAATATCAAAGGGAAGAGAATGCGATTGACGTAGGACAGCATTGGTTTTAGAGCGAAGACCTCTTACATTCTGGTAGTAAAATGTAAGAGGGATGTTGTGTGGTCTAGATGTATGGCGGGATGGTTTAAGTGCTGACGAGGAAGGCACGTTATGGACGAACAAATTTATTGTGGTCAGCTCGGTTTCGCTGTAGGTGTGAGACTGTGTGTGTGAGGTCATAAAGAAACTTTGCGAACCAATGGTAAACGGTTATGCGGGAAGGTGAATGGGTCCCATACACACCACCGAAAATGGGCTTGATTTTGTCGTAGGTTTTATCACTCAAAAACAAGAATCAGACTACGGAGCGATACTGAACCTTTTTCATGGTCGCAAAAAACATAAACACGGTGTTTGAAATGAGTGTCAAAACAAAACGAAGCATCGGATTGTCACAAAATTTTGACAAGCTGGCTAAAAGAGGTTTTACTAAATGATGGCTCAGTAGCGCTTCTGATCTTCCAATCCGTGTATTCATCACACAGATTGTTAGAACCATCGTACTAACAATATCAAAAGTTTCATGGACAGTTACCGTTCTAATTGCTAATATTCGGTAGCTAACTTTTGATACATTTACGGCCTTATGTAGATGTAGCCAACTCCGTTCTTATATTGTAGTGTTCCGTTATAATAAATTATATACGCTTTTTCTTGCATGCTTAAATAGTGAAACCTGTCTTCGACATTCGCCATTGGGGTTTTTGAACGCATATTACCTGTATATATATCGATTCTACATTGTCGTAATGTTTTCACCCATCATCATGTCTTCATGTCAATGTTCCAACTTGTGATACGTACTTCATTTCCTGAAATTATCATATTGCTCCCCCGGCAAACTATCGAGCTCTGATACCAATACATCGAAACCCCCGGGATCGCTCCTTCGCTGTGTGGAAGAAGTTGCCAGTATTTTCATAGGCGTTTGCTTTCACCATGTCAGGTAACGTATATTTTATCCCCTTGGCGCTGTTGTGTTTGATAGATAAATTTACATCAGCCTTTTCTTTTGTCACATCGGTGGCCTCCATATGTAGGTGTTTAGGTGACTGAATATGATTTGTTTTCATTAAGAACTGTGGCAATACTCTCTGAGCCGTTGCCACACAGTAACATTTACTATACTGAAGCCACGAACAGTCTTACTGCCCTTATTTGAGTCTTTCAGATTGGACACAAAAAAGTTGAAGTTTTCATTTTAAAATGAACACGCAACCTCATCACCCAGATTAAACGGGAAGCAATTTCCACTCACAACCGAATAGAGGTAAAAAATTCTGTTTCCACTCTTTTATGTCCACATAAATACCATATTTTTCAACACCCTGTTTGTGTTCATGCCTATCCCTCTGGGTGTTATACGAGTATGTACCAAGACACCATAAACATGGATCCTCATGGTCTGCAATCCTGAAAATCGGAAGACCCCCAAAAATCAGTAAGGACCAGTAGAATCCTAAGTCGATAAACTCCACGTTCTTATCGACTTTTTCCTGTTTTTCTTTTTTTCCGCCCAGGTAGGAAGTAGGAAAAAAAAAATTTCGAAAACAAACGGAAGCATTTGGTTTCGGATGTGGTTTTCACCATGGATATTGGAGGTTGTTGTGCGAGTAGCATCGATTTTCGCCGGCTTTACTTTTTCTTTTGTTTTTCCTGGTTTCCTCTTTTCAAGGAAGCTTTGGAGAATTTTAAGTCTTTAAAGTCGCACCTACCCTCTATGATGTCTGTGCTGTGGTTTGGACTTTACTTTGAATCGATAAGGTGGCGAAAAGTTTTAGCGGAATCTGGTAAACTTCGATAAGTGTACTTCTGGGAGAGTGGATAGGAAGAGATTCGTTATGGTTCTCCGGAGAGAGGTCGTGTGTCTATTGAGAAGGGACCAACGGAATCAGTTGTTTTGTTATTTAGTTTTTCGGTGAAATTAAGAAGAGGGAAAAAGTGTGAGACAAACGATTTAATGTGGCAACAAACTGGCGATCTGGGGCACTAATTTGACAATTTGAATTGATGGTTGAATGAGGGAAGACATATGGCTTAGGGAGCTGTGTAATGTGATACCGAGAGACGGAAATGCAAAGCACTTAGCTTGACGAGATAAAAAGAACATTTCTTTAATGGAAGTATCTATTTGATGTTACAACTGTCATTGAGTGGATATAGGTTCCAAATGTTTGATCAAAAATAGACGACTTGGTGATAGTTTCAATGATAGAGAATGTAGGGAAAATGGTGCTATTATGGAGGTTGGTAATCCTAAATGGTTTAGAGTTTGATTGAGTAGAGCCCTGTCAACATCTATGTACACCAATCAGTTGGCAGACATTCTTTGTATTTATTAGCCCAATAAGATCAACAATGATAGGCGTACTTGAGTGAGTTTGCAACCAAGATTTAGTTGATACAGACATTATCTACGAAAGGAATGAAATATGATACAAATTCGTAGTTGCGTTAGATTATTTTCCCTATGATTCAGTACTCACTGCGGTTTTTTTTTTTCAAAATTTGAACTTTTATTTAAGAAAAACATGTACAATAGTATTATTCAAAGTATTGCCCATCTGAAGCTATGACTTTTTTCCATCTTTCTGGCAATTTGTGGATCCCATCCCAAAAGAACTGCGCCGGCTTGGCAGCCAAGAATGAATCTAGGCAATGTTTGATATTCTGCTCTGATGTGAACCGTATTTCTGTGAGGGCGTTCTGCATCGACCGGAACAAATGGTAGTCAGAAGGGGCAAGGTCTAAGCTATAAGGCGGGTGGGGTAAGACTTCCCATCCACTGTTTTTCAAATAGTTCTTAACCGGAATAGCAACGTGGGGTCGAACGTTGTCATGATGGTAAATTATTGTCTCGTGTCTGGTCGCATATTCCGGGCGTTTTTCGATTACTGCTCTCTTCAAACGGATTAATTGTGTTCGGTAGCGTTGTCCATTGATGGTTTCACCCGGTTTTAGCAGCTCATAATGCAGTACACCCATTTGATCCCACCAAATGCAGAGCATTACCTTCGCGCCATGGATATCCGGCTTTGCCTTTGATTTGACTGGTTGGCCGGGTTCCTTTTGTGGGGTTCCAGCAGCATTTCGGACATGCAAAACCGATTTTCGACGTCTCTCGGCTTGAGTTCATGTGGAACCCAATTTCCTTGCTTTTGAACATATCCAGCTGCTTCTAAACGTTTTGAAATGGCTGCTTGAGTGACACCCAAAGATTCTGCGAGCTCTTCTTGTGTTTGGCAACAATCTTCATAGGGTAATACTTCCAGTTCTTCATCTTCAAACTTTTTTGTCTGCTTTTTTTTGTCTTGACTTTAAAGGGGGGGGGATCAGGCAGACTGGATTCACTCAGAAAATCTGGCAGCACCTAAACTGAGTCGACTCTCAGCCTCACGTTTGCGACTTTCACATAACACGACAGATCACACCGAGCTCTTGTTAAATAAGCTGCAAGCTTAGTAACACAACACATTGCAGTTGGTATCTGTCGTCAGTTGTGGAGACGAATAAGCCACCAATATTACTCTTGCTATCTTGATGGCTTCCATTCGCATAACCGATAGTTATGCTACAAAAAGTTATAGACCAGCTGCTGTTCACCCGAAGCAAATCTTCACTGTTTATCTAGAACTGGCGCAAGTTCGATACTGTATCCCATTACTCATGCAGCTTAAATTAGCAAGGGCATTTTTGGCCAGTAGCATTATATTGTACTCATACGCGGTCATGGGCTTCACAATCCTATACGAAAGAGATTAAAATATGTGACGAACCAACTGATGGTCTCTGGTAAAAATTAACTCACTGTTGACGACTCTAGTTTAAGGACAACGACGTTCGGACCTTAACGTGGAATGTTCGGACCCTTAACAGGCCATGTGCAGCCGAACATCCAGGAAGGTGACGCAGCTAAATCGGCGATTGACGAAAATTAGTTGGGAGTGCTAATTGTGAGTTAAGCGGAGTTAAATGTACTGGCGGAACATTTGAAGGACGTCTTGAAGAGCTGCTTCCGTCAGATGGGGCAATTGATGAAGTTTTACATGGCCAAATATACAGCACTAAAATTGTATTTTATGCCAGACTGAGAATTCCCACCTGAATTGTCGCGCCCATCCTTGGTTGGCGTTAGGCGTTCCTGAGACGCCGATGAGTCATGAGCTTTTGATGAAGATGATGAGGAGGACGTGGATCTCGGCATCGGATCTCTCATCATCATAGCATTGAGTGACTCTTGGTGAAGTTTCAGAAGAGCCGATGGAGACATGAGTAGATTTTTTAGCAACTAAGGTAGATTTCGAAAGCGGATCTGGAATTCCATATTTTCTATGGTGCTGTTGGAAAAATGCAGCAAAGGCTTGCATTTTTTTTTCTGCCAACTGATTGCATAAAGCTACTGGATCTGTAGTAGCATTTAAATCAGCAGCTGCCTTATTTTGACGATACAGTAGTACATTGAAGTCTGATTGGTTTTTCTTCGGATGAAGAAGTTGATTGAGCATATGATTCTGTTGATGAGGTTCTTGTTTCTTTTTGCTGCTACTTGAAGATGAACTGGAGCCACCTCCTACATTTTCCATACCACCGACACCAGTTAAAAGAGCTGTTAATTCATGTTTAGCATTGGCTTCTTTACTTGCATCATACTGGTGGCTGACATCAAATAGCTTCGAGAATCTCTGCAGCAGGGTATTGTTATCTAGATGCCGTGATTGTTGCTGTACTTGCTGAGCCTATTGTTGTTGCCTCTCAGATGAGAAGGAAGAGGAAGTTGATTAGGATAATGCTGCAGGCCAGACATCTGTTGGATATACATATAAGTCATAATCAAGCAGTTTCAGTGCCTGCAGAAAGTTATTATAATTAGCCGTTAAGGTCGTGCTTTGCTGTTTTTTTCAACTGCTAAGGGGTGATTCATCGTGAGGTTTGATTTTTAATACGCTTTTTGGCAGATCACGCGTGACTCCTATCAAACTGCTTTGTCAGTTTTGTTCAGTATCGTTTGTCAAGTCATCATTAAAAGACTCACACCACAACAGGGTCTCCAAATTGTTCAGCTGTATTACGAAAATTAGCGCTCTGTGAGAAATGTTTTTCGTGCAATTCGAGGAACTTATTGTGCGCACCAATCGACCTACTGAAACCACTTTTGCCAATACCATTCGCAAATTTGAGTACCATTTTACATAAGTAGATGATGCTCGACCGGTTAGATCACATCCAATACGTAGTGATGAGATTATAGCAGCTGTAACTGACAGTGTACGCGAAGACCGTGACGAATCGATTCGTCGTCGTTCTCAGCAGCTTGGCTTGGTGTATTCGACAATTTGGCGTATTTTTTGTGAGGATCTCAGCTTAAAAGCCTACAAAATTCAGTTTGTGCAAGAAGTGAAGCTAGGCGACTTGCATTTGCGTCATATTTTCAGTGAATGGACTCTGCAAAAACTCAATGAAGATACGGTGGTTTATTGTGAAATTTTGTTCAGTGATGAAGCCCATTTCTGGCTCAATGGATACGTTAGTAAACAGAATTGCCTTATTTGGGCTGATGGACAACCTGGAGAGTACTAAGAGCTACCATTACATCCATTAAAAACAACGGTATGGTGTGGTTTATGGGCTGGTGGAATCATTAGTACATATTTCTTCAAAAATGAGGAAAATCAGAATGTTACCGTCAATGTAACCGCTATCGCGCCATGTTAACGGAATATATGCTTACTGAAATTCAAGCACATGGTCTCGGTGAGCTCTGGTTTCAACAAGACGGCGCTACGAGCCATACAGCGCATGAAACATTGGACTTGTTGGGAAATCATTTTGGTGAGCGCTTAATTTCACGTTTTGCTACGGTAAATTGGCCGCCTAGATCGTGCGATATCACACCTTTGGACTATTTTCTCTGAGGATATATAAAGTCTTCAGGAATAAGCCAGCTACAATTGACGCTTTAGAAGCCAACATTACTCATGTTATCCGCGAGATACCAGTCGCTATGCTCGACCGAGTCACCCAAAATTGGACCTTCTGAATGGACCACCTCAAACGTAGTCGTGACAAACGTTTATATAATGTCGTTTTAGAAAGGTAAATGCCATGAATTATTCTCTTAATCAATAATATAGATTTTGAATTCACTTTCAAATTTATGTTTTATATTTAACATTGTAAGTCAAACCTTACGATGAATCACACTTTATTAGCACCGGTTAATTTTATTGCACCAAGTGCTTCGGCCTACTGAAGCAAAAGTTCACGCATAAGTTCACTAATTTTCAATGGATCATTCTTAAGATCATCGAGTTTCTTCATCAGTTTAGTTTTGTACGAATAGCTTGCAATCCTGCGCTCTTGTTTCTATGTATATGGACTTCGAAAGTGCAGTGGAAGAGTCATACTCGGATTGCTCGATTACAGGACGCAATCTGGTGTACTGGTGTAGACGCTGTGTAGGAGTGGAAATGATCCATGTTTAATTTATTTCCAACTTTCGCAGTTTTGTGGTCTTTCGAATGTTGTCCTCTAAATAACGAGGACATGTCTGTTTGCAAAAAATTCGAACGAAGATATGGACTAAGCGCTGGGAAATTGCGACTGCGACTTGACGATGTATCTAATTTGGCAGGATAAGGGATCGCACACATCGGAGTTTCAAATTTAGCAGATCTCGCCGAATTTGATGGAATGATGATTGGACTGTCACGAGGTGATGAAATGGCAGTCGGCGTTGTGCTATTATTCGACGACACAGGTGCTAGTACAAGCTGAGAAATTAGAATTCTTCTGCAGAATTTTTATGTGTTTTCGCCTTTGGTTGTCTCAGAACAGTTTCTGTTTTAACTTCTTCTTTTAAAATTCCCACTGTAGCGATTACTGGTAGAACAACTCTTCCTCATCATAACCCAATATTGCTTGTATGCAGTTTCATAATGTCATTTCACTTGTATCCCGTGGAAATTTCTTATACAGTGAGGTCTTTAGTTATTCAATGAAAGTAATGTTATCTTTAAATATGTCACCAAAATTAGCCACTTCATTGCGGAATCTCTAATAGTAATCGATTCAAGCAAGAATCTCGTTACGAACTTCTTCGGGGAATTCTGAATACTGAGTATTGCTTAAGTATTGACAGTCCGTATTCCATAGTTTGTCGGTGTTTTGTTGGCGAAACGACTCAAATAGACTTTGAAACTGATTACGGGGAAGGAATTTTCATCGAAAATTAATCCAACGCTTGGGGTGTATCCAACAAGAGTTAGCTAGTCTTTCATTATGCATTTTCGAATACCGCGCTCCACATCTGCTGCTTTTTGCCTACCAAAACGTGTGCTTTTGCAAAGATAAGCTTTCGTGATGGCCAATGTGTGTAGGTTTACAACCCAGGTGCCTGCAAAATATCCATAAACCTTGTGCATTGTCAAATGGCATTGGAAATAAGCGACAAAAAATGACGATGAATTTATTCCTTGCAGAAAAGGTTGCAAGGATCTATGCGTTTGCGTCATGCATTACCTTTAGATTATTGATGGTGTTGTGTTGAAACACGATGAATTTGACCACCACCAAAAAATCCATGGTTTCATGAAAAATGCCGATAAGCACATGCAGCTAAACAAGAAGCCCAAAAAGTGGCGCTGCAATAAAGGAGAAGAGCTGCTCGTGAACTCTACGAGCAGAGGAGACGGGAAAAACATCGGCTTCTCCAGACGAGGAAAAGAGAAAGAGAGGTGCGTGATCTATAACATTGAGAGGTTGTGCTCTGGGAATAACATATGCAAGAAGGACATATCGAGGCAAGAAGATCCGTGCAGAAGCTTGCACGTAGCTTGAGATGAAGAAGGAAACCATGTAGTAAAATCACAGTTGGTGCTGAGAAAGTGAAAATTTTTTTTCTGCAGACCATATTACAGCTACGAAGCTCAATATTCTGCCGTCAGGCAGAAAAGACCATTCAACTTAAACGGCGATAGCCAAAACTTCTGCCTATCTGACCAGAATGAAGTAAGGATAGCAATATCTAAGTTAAAATTCAACAAATCAGCTAAACCTGACAGCTTAACGTCCGAGATATTCAAAGCTGCTGAAAGTGACTTTGTGGAGAGCATGGACCAATTCATTTGTCAGAAAGGTGTATGCCTGATAAATGGAATCTCAGCATCTTATGCCTGATCCAAAAAAAGAAGACCCCCTTAGCTGCGCTATCCATACCACCAACATCGCATATAAGATTTCATCTGCCATATTTTGTGAACGTCCAAGACCCTTCGTCCATAATCTAATTGATCCCTATCAACGCAGTTTCGGATCAGGACCAGGACCACAATCAAGCAAATCAAGCAAATCTTTACACTCCGTCAGATCCTGGGAAAAATTCAAATAGTCCAAATTGATACCCACCATATTTTTATCGATTTTAAGGCTGCATATGACATCTATATTTATGTAGGTAGAGTCATGTCTCGTTATGGCATCTCTGCCAAACTCGTTCGTCTGTGAAGAATGACGATAGAGAACACTCGTCGGTAAGGACTTCACTGAGACCTTTGATGTCATATAACTTCTTGAAATAATTGTGTGGAACAATCTTTCAAAAGTCTGTGCAACGACCAGCGGACGATATAATTGGGGGAACTCAGCGGACTGTCACCGATGTGTTCGCTCGTTTTGAAACGTAAGCTGTCAAAATGGGTTTAGCGGCCAATGAGGGCAAAAGTAAATATATTCTGCCGACAATAAAGGACACACAACATCGACGTATTAGACAAAACGTCAGATCTTACCTTTCTGCAAAAACACCTCAGCAGAATAAAACTAAGAATCACTCTTTCTGATTGCTGCTTTTTTAGGCTAAGAAATGTGCGGATAATACTGTTTTTAGTGTGCTGTATCTGCACTCTAAGGCCTTGTTTAATATCAGCTGGTAAGCTTTGGAATAGAAGAAGGCAAAGCTATTTATTTGGGAAAGCGCAGAAGGAAGATGAACTCAAAGTTTCGGCCTTCATATGTGTTAAGGGGTAGATAGACATGCTTCCACCAAAGGCTGTGTTTACAGCGTCGGCCGTAAGGTGTACCTCTGAGTTCGGCAGCGGGTGGGCCATAAGGGCTCGTTGTTAGGGTGCTTGACGATAGCAGAAAAAAACTACAATCGATGCTGGGGGGTTTTGTCCTTCTTCTTGGCTCCCTGTGGTATGGCTTATAGGTGCCTAGTCTGTCATGCCGTGCGGTTAACTTGCTCTGCAGAAGTTGAGTGCTTCGAGGTAGCGTCATAGCTCGGAGATGATATTAGTTGACTTTCCATTGTTTTGATGACGTCTTGCAGTGTTCCAATATCAACTACATCGTATTCTTTTATGAAGAATATTTTTGCCTTGAAGCGTTTGGAAACTTCTTTCAGATATTTTACCTATTCTACAAAGGTACTCTTAGCTACTAAAATGTCATCTATCTATGATGAGTATTTGTTTAATTAGGCTCAAATTACCCTTCACCATTTGCAATGATTTTGGACGCAATCTTTAGACGCCATCGGAATCTGATTGGTATGCTCGAGCAAAGTCAAGCTGAGTAAAAATTGACTACACCATTACCAGCAAGTCCGTGAACCTTGGAAGCGGACAGCGATCAAGAAGGCTGACGACATCGGGGAGCGTATAGTCGAATCAGAGACAAATATCTTTGCAGTTTTTTTTTTTTTTTTTTTTTTTTTTTTTTTTTTTTTGATGACGCGAAATCGCCTGGCCTACGGGTTTGTTGATGGGCAGTCTCCACGCTTAACATGCGGTGGAGTTCGGTTTATGTAAAGATTTCTCGGGAACTGGTGTAAGAATTCTGGTCACGAGGTGACGACCATTGTGATTAATTAGTAAGCGTGATACCTGAAGTTTGTATTTTAACGCTTTTGTCTGCCCGAAGCATGGACGTACAGCTACAGCTTTTCTGTTTTCCAAATCGCAAGCATTTAGATGGCATTTCCACTGTCAACCAGAAAACTACGATCAGAGATTTCACAATGGATAAAGTGGATTAAAAAGCAACTGAAAGTGCCTCAACTATAGGTAAGCTGTACACTTCTGGGTCTTCAGGATATATCTTTGGTAGTATCAACGGAGGCCTCTAGAAGCTGTGCGTCGCTGGGCTATTTGTTGTCCTTTGGTTAGGACTAGAAATTTTGAGAGCCAATGTGACAATTCTTGAGGAGCTCCTCCAATCGTTTCATATGGAGTTACACAAGGAGGTAAGCGAGATAAACAAATCGCTTGAAGAACAGTTCCTGGAATATCTTGAGAGATCCATAATGTGCCAAAAAAGTTGGGAGGATAGCGACCTTCGATAAAGCCTTGCAGGTGAAACTCTTTACTTTCCTTGTATACTTCAAGAAACAATCCGCTACTACGCTTTTGATTACAATCCGAGAACGAATGAGAAGTAATCGCTTACTGACAGCGCTTTTATATGAACGTGTTCGTGATAGAGATTGAATGATTGGATGATTCTCTCACAACTCCATCTGTATTGACAACCTTGATAAACAATAAGGCCCTGCTACACTGTTGTTCATTATTTTTCCGATAGGTACCCTTATATTTTTTATACCAGGAGACGGAATTGCTCCTTGCCCATGGTTCTATCTTGTGAACGTAAAACTGCGGCTGTTTTGTATGCCATCATTATCACATTTTTGTACGTCTGCAATTAGATTTCATTATTAAGATGGTCGCTGCTTACAATCTTTGTCAAAGATATGCTATCACTGATTTAATCGCTAGAATTTTTGATATCCTAATATCGATGAAGCATGCTTTCCGTTCCTTATTTATATTTCTTCTGGGTCATGATGAAGTCTTTCCTGGAGAGAGATAGCACAAAGCTTACTGACCGCTTAGTGACATGGGGAAACAATCATTTGGTCTGCCAGCATCTTAGATGTCGCTGCAGATACAAATGCTTCGGACCCCTCCACCGGTTCTTCGGAATATATTATAGTTCCCTGCCATCAGGATTGCATAAATCTCCGCAGAAAGACACCAGCGCTACATCCTATATTGGTTTTAAGCTGTCCGTGAAAACCCGGGTGCATTACTCTCCTGGTTCAGATTCTAGCTGAAACCAGTCCTGGACACAAGAAAAATTGATTTCGTATTTTTTCCGCAATTGGGGACAGGTGTGCTGGTGAAATCCATAATGCATCCTAGACAAACCGTTTTTTGGAGTCTGGTAAAAGCAGCAACTACATATTTTCGCAAGACCTTATTCCACCAGACAACTGACGCAAAGGATATAATTGATCCTCCTTGGTGACAGGCCCCATTCCTTGCCGATAGCTCCTCTGCCGAAGGCCGACAATACCTTAGAGACTTTCGACGTAACATGTTTAGTCTAAAGAAGTTTGTTATGCTGGATGACATCCAAATACTTAGCTTCTTTGGAGAATTGGATGGTGATGCCTTCAAGTACTAGATATGGGTCAGACCAGGCAGCTTCTTCCTTCTCGTAAAGAGAACAACCTTAGTGTTGAGAGGATTGACTGAAAGCTTATAGCTAGTGCACCAGTCGTCGATCACGTCTAGGGCTGCTTGGGCCTTAGAGAAGACAGTCACTAGACACAATCCAACAGACAGTACAGCTACATCATCCGCGTGAGTTGTGCATGGATGTTAGAACAATTGAGCGAGTTAAGCAGTGAGACAGGACGCCGCCTTGCGGACAATCCCTGTTTACCCCAGCCACCACATATCGAACGCAGCCACATCCACAATCAGTTTCTTATTCACCAGAACTGCTTTTATTCACAAAACTAGTGATTCATCTACGCCTTGCTGTCTGGCCGAGTTTTACATGCGGTCAAAAGTTGCGTTGTCGAAAGCACCGTCAACGTCGATGAAGCGCACTATCGCAGGATCTTCCCCGTTGGTAAGTGTGTTGCATCGCCGACAGAGGATACATTCGCAAGGCAGTTTTGCACACAATTAGACTCATATACTGTATATGCCTGAAACTCTTTGCGAGCGAGTAGTCCTCATTTGCGATTTTCGGTATAAGGACCACTCTCACTGTTTGCCAAGTATTCAGTATGTATGACAGTCCCAGGCTTGCAGTGAGAAATCCTTTCAGAGTAATATTACCTTTTTGTAACATTAGTGGGTATATACCATCGGTACCAGGCGACTTGAAGACTCATTCATCACCGCAAACGATGACATTTACCAGGTACGGAGTGTTGTGTTGTTCAGTACACTTCCAACTTCGTTGATAGGAACTAGTTGCGAACTGTTTCTGTCTCTGCTTTCGACTTAGTATAGGTACCGTCAGATTTTCTAGTTGATATTTCCCCCTTTGAGGACTATGACCAGCCTACTGGTTTCACCGATAGTTTTGATCTTTTTGCAAAAACCTTTGTAAGAGGCGCTTTTCGAAATCCAAATAAGTCTCTTGAAATAGTTTTGCTTCAGTTTGTAAGGATTCCAATCTTCCTCCAAAATAACTTTAAGTTACCTGTTTATAAGCTTTCTAGATTCTTTACGAATCTGCGTTCCGCTAAGGAATTGGCGATCTGCAGGATTGCTTACTAGGTGGTTATGCCATTTCGAAGCACTTGGTGATGCTACCGTTCATGTTCTGAACAGCTTCCTCTAGCCTTTTACTTTGTCCAGTGCTTTGAGGGAGCACTATATTACCAGTCAAGCTCCTACCCAAATCGTGTTCAGTTGATTTTATGCGGATTCCTCCTCTTCAACAAGGTCGAGATCTGGAATCCGATTCTGAATACGATCTACACTCTGCTTGACTAGAACTACAACCTTTTAAAATGCTACAATTTTTTTATTTTTCGATAAATTTTATTGTGCCAAGGCAAAAAATGTTGGAAAATACATCAATTTTCAAATTGTATCAACAGTTTTGAATATGTCCACACTTGGCGTTAATAATGGCCTTGAGACGGCCGAAGGAAGCATCGCAATCTGCACGCAAGTGGTTCTGCGGTATTTTGGCCCATTCCCGGCGAAGTGCTTGTTTGAGGTGGTCCAAACTTTGGTATTTTTTTAGTGCCAACCTTTGCCTTCAAAATACCCCAGACAGAGGAATCTTACGGATTTGCGTCCGGAGAGTCAAAGAAATGAAGTGTGGAACATTATTTTTTAACCAATTTTGGTTGACGAGCGCTTTGTGAGACGGTGCCGAGTCTTGTTGAAATGTCCACGGTCTCCGACCGAAATGATTGTTTGCCCAAGGCTTCAATACTGCCTGTAAGATAGTTCCACCGTATACGATTGCATTAATTTTGACGTCACGGTCCAAAAATATAAGCGGAGAGCGACCATCGATGATTATGGCGGCCCAAACCATCACCATCGGTGCTGCCTGCTTTCTGGTGGCCGTTCGAAGGTGTAAATTTTCGAAGGACCTTTCTGGCAAGTAAACTCGGTCATTTTGTTTATTGACATATTGCTCGATAACAAATGGCGACTCATCGGTAAAAACCAAATTCGGCAACTCATTACTTTCGTGCAAGCGTAGCAACTCCTTCACTCTTTTGACTCTAACTTTTTTCTGTTGTGGTGTAAGATCGTGTGCTTTTCGAAACTTCAATGGCTTGAGCCCAAGCTCATTTTTCAGTATATGCTGCATCCGTTCCATTGATATGTTGAGCTCACGAGCCATTTTTCTTCCACTTCGACGCGGATTTCACTCAATTCGAGCCTTCACGTTCCGAACCACTTCTGCCGATGTTGCTGTTTTTTTATGACCACCTCAGTGGCGTTTTGCAACGCCGCCAGGATCACAGTAACGAGCTATGGTTCGAGACACAAATGATTTATTCACGTTGAGGGGCTGGAGGGCTCTAACGATAGCTACTTGTGGTTTTCCAGCCAAATATAAAGCAATCACACTATCAAGTTTGAATTGAAAAATTTTTCAACACGACTGAGACGCAAATCGTTTAACAGGCTTCTAAATAATAAAATTATCTGTCATTATAGCAGTCTGAAGTTGGTTGCAGTTTGAGTCAGGCAGGGTGTATAGTCCGACATGTAGATTTTGATAGAACCTTCCATCCGGTAATCCCCTTAGCATACATATTGGATAAAGTTTAGTGGGTTACTTGCTGTTACCCTCATAACAAAAGTTGGCTGAGGGCAAAAATTTTTTCCAGCAAGATCAGATGGTAGAATGCAATATAGGAGATGATTACCTCTCATGTTGCATCAGCTACTGTCCAAAAAAGTGTTCTGAGCACTGGCATCGCAGCATATGATAGATCCCATCTTCCTGGAGTCACAATGTTCAACGAGTTCTCGAGTAAGGAACCATGGAGAGAATAAGCAGGCGCAAGAACGGATTTGTGCCATTCTCTTTTCGTTTCGTAGCTTATTGCTGCCGCAACTAAATCTTGGTTACAAAGTTGCCCAAGTTTAGACGGTAAGAGTGAGTCCGGGATCCACAGATAAGTTTACTCCACACCCATGGTTCCTGTAGTGCAACGTTTGTTGAATGTGTTCGCGTTCGTGTTACTTTATGGGTTCATATACAAGACTTAGCTCTAAAAATATTTAAAACCTATGGTAGGTATGCGCTGGCCTTGCCATCGACATCAATTACTTACAATACTTTGAATTAGTAAAATTAAAGATAAACCTTCAATGAATCTATTGTGCCATACAAGAATTAGATAGAAAAATGTTACTAGTTGCGTACGAGTAGGCATACATAGTGCTAAATTAGGACTCATGAAAACACCACTCTTTCCAGTCTAATTCCTTTTATTCCCTTTGATTCATCTAAGAAACTAAATTATACACTTTGTACAGGTGTATCCCTGTCTCTGTTGTAATCCACTCACGCGTTAACCTAGCTGTGGTTATTCTACGTTATCATTCCGAATCTATCTGTCGACCTTTTCTGTTTGCAATTTGTGTCGTTATAGTGAATCTACTGGCACAAATCATTCCGCCATCATCTGAGAGTAAAAGTGAATTAGTAAAACCTTCGCGAAACATCAAGTTCAATGACAAGGGCACCCTACCTCGTCGTAGTTCGTGGTTATGAAAAAGGTGTTCATGCTCCGAACTAACAATGTGTCTGTCCTCTGTTTATACTCCATGAATGGTGTACGTTTCACTAATTGATGTTTCGTGTGTGCGGTTCTATAACCGCGAATAGAAATTCTTTGGGTCGAACTCATCCGCATCCGCACCCGTATTCCTCTCGGTATCGACACATAACGTGTCAATCCTGCCGGGATAGTGGAGAACCCTCCTGACATGTGGTTCTATTTCGATGAAGATAAATGAATTTTAAGGGACTAAGAGCTTCGTTCAGTAGCTCTCCACTATCAAGCTACTAGACCCATGCCCGAGTTGATCTAGAGGAAAACAGCTTCTTGTTACAAGATAATGGATACAGTGTTACCCAGGAGAGAGGCCTTTTCGTACATACATACTCGTACTCAGTATCTTTCACTAGAGATCGTATATTTCTCTGACATATTTTGACGAATGCATGAGACCGCATCGAAAAGTGAATTAGGCTGAGTACAATGGAAGCAAGGATGAGTTCAGTCTTTGTTTATCGGATGCGACTAGTACCCCTACGAATAATCGAATACACGTCGGAAGAGTTTCATTTTTTTATTCGACAGCGTCTGCCTACAGACTCCCCATTTCAAAATGCTTTTTCGGTGTTTCGCAGTCTGTCAAGAATAAAAAGAAAAAAAAAATGAATTGACATTGAAAGGATATCCCTTCTATGAACTGGATACTCGTACATCAGAATTCTTTACCTCTGACTATCATCAGACAAAGACAGATATCGCACTTTGTAGCCATTTCTTGTACGCGCTTACAATTTTGACGGATGAGCTGACATGAGTGTAGGAGGATTCTTGTCTTTTTTATTTTTGTCCTTGCACTCAAAAATATATTCTTGTCTGCAGAAGAATTCTTATGTTTACCCTTTTTTTCTGACTGCTTAAAGGAAAAGATTTCCATGAAATTGTCCTGATGTACTATCATGGGTTTTGCGTTAGGATCTTTTGAAAACTAAACTTCATTCCGAATTGTGTTCAAATATTTATGCCTTTCTGTTTGAACATTTTGTTTTCTTGAGGATATCAAGTAAAGGGTTGGAT
Source organism: Volucella inanis (assembly GCA_907269105.1). Lineage (NCBI taxonomy): Eukaryota > Metazoa > Arthropoda > Insecta > Diptera > Syrphidae > Volucella > Volucella inanis. The sequence goes on from OU026153.1 coordinate 43,890,885, forward strand.
GAACAAATACAAAGATACATACATAAAGATGGTATCCATACGCATATACCCGTAAATCCATTTGTAAGTATGCTGATGCATGTCTTTTGTAAATTTCCAAGTACAATCCAAATGACAAGTGAAGTGTTAACTTAAATAGACAGCAAAGAGACGAAGGCTTGTTGTAATGGATTGTTGCATAGTTTAAAGGCCCTGGTTGAAGGACAGCATTTCTGTTTCTTCGTCTGTTTGCTTAAATTTGCTTCAAAGAACTATATTGTGAGTGCAAGTGAAAAGCCAAGTGCGTACTAATTGCTATCTTCTTGCGTGTATTGCAAAATGACTTTCAAATGTAAACTCTGAATTGAAATGATAGAATCATTATGGTACGTCAATGTCTCTGCATAGTATTTGTTCTGTGTAATGTTTGCAAAATCACAAATTTGTATAGAGCTCAGTTTTGTTGCTACAAGACTACGTCGAGCCAGAAATAGATATTTGCATCGACTTGGTTGTATGTAATTTAATAGAGAGGACTGCTTCTGAAAAGAACAATCAAGAGAATTAGAAACCGCACATGTGGAAAATTCAACCGGGGCAGGAATTTTAGAAGCCCCAAGTGAACAAGACCTCAACTAAGACTCTCCAGTTAGTCCGGTCTTAAGTTAATTACTCCAGTTGCGCATTTTAAGTCGGCTGAAGTCTCCTACTACTTGTTCGCGCCACCTAAGGCGAGGTATCTCACTACTGGGATAGATTTGAAGATTTTGGGGGCCTGAGTATTGGCGTTGTACATGTCCTAGCATCTCAAGCGACAAATGAATACCTTTCTGACTAGGTGAGTGTCGCTCTACAGCTCGTACAGTTTGTCGTTGAATCTTCTCCTCCAAAGCTCCTCAGCACAAACGGAACCGAACAATTTTCGAAGCATTTTTCTCTCGAACCGACTAAGGATATCTTCATTCACTTTTTACAGAGTCCATGCTTCAACGCCATAAAGTATAACTGGGATGATCAAGGTCATATACAGGGTCTTCTTAGTTTTTCCGGATAGGGGCTTACTACTTCTAAACCTTCTTAGCCAAAAGAAACAGCAATTGGCAGGAGTAATTCTCCGTTCTATTTTTGCTGAGGTATTGTTTGCAGCATTTGTAGCAGAGCCAATGTAGAAAAACATAGGTTCTGACCAATTCGTCGATGTTGTGTGCCACTTCTGGTTGATAGCAGATACTTGGTTTTGCCCTGCTAAGTACATTTTGGCAGCTATTTTTTCCCAACTAATGTCGACATCATCTGCGAAGCTGCAGATTTTGAAGTATTGTGCCTTCAGTGTTCGTTTGTGAGTTCCGCACAATCCTTACAAGCATGATGTTAAAGAAGTCACAGTTGCTGAATCGCGTCACCTTATCTAAAAGCTTTTTTGAGATCAAAGGTCTCCAGGTCTCCACGAATTGCATAGATTGTGTCAGATACCGACCAAGATTACTGGAGCAAGTGATGGGCGATTTACCTGCAGAAAGAGCGACCCCATCACGTCCCTTCTCACGTTGTGGAGTAGATTTGTGTGAGCCAGTCTAAACGTATTATAAAATTCGCAGTAAGGTGCCGTACAAAACGTACGTCTCTGTCTTTGTTTGCTTCGCCTCCAAGGCAGTCCATTTAGAAGCAGTGTCAGACCTTTCCGCCGATTTCTTTGCAGCGCTGAATGGAATGATCGGTCGTCGAGGCTTACCGCAACACCTTTATTGCGATAACTCTACTAATTTCGTAGGAGCACAACCTAAACTAGCAGAATTTCGCAATATGTTTTATAAACACAGTAGTCAGGAGCTTATATTTAATTTTTGTTCTGAAAGAAATATCAATTTTCATTTTATACCCCCCAGGGCACCCCACTTTGCTGGACTATGGGAATAGGCCGTGAAAACAGCAAAGGGTCATTTATATTGAAGCTTGTGAAGCTCAAAATTAACGTTTGAAGAGTTATCAACGGTACTAGTAGAGATCGAGGCAGTCATAAACTCAAGGCCACTGACACCACTTTCCTCCGATCCGAACGATGTCGAGGCACTCAAACCAGCCCACTTCCTTATTGGGTCATCACTGAAATCGATCCCAGAGTCCGCAGCAGACGTTCTAGACATAAGTTCTCTTCAACAATGTAGACGAATCAACGCAGTAAAGGCTCACTTTTGGAAAAGATGGTCGAAAGATTACATCGAAGAGCTCCAAGGTCGAGGCACGTGGACCACATTGCAACCCAACTTAAACATCGGCAACTTGGTCATCGTACATGAAGACAACACCCCCCTGAAAAATGGCTTATGGGAAGAGTCACATGTGTTGTTCAAGGTCAAGATGGTATAGTAAGTGTGGCAGACGTGCGTACATCAAAGGGCAATATTAGAAGTCCCAATCGGAAATTGGTGCTTCTCCCATCTTGAAAGTCTGAACCCTTTTAAAGAAGGCGGAATGTTGGAGATTTATTCTCATATATTTATTGCAAAAAACATATTGTAAAATAATTACGAACAAATTTGAATTTGGCTCCTAAGTGCCAAGGTTCGCCATCTTTATTTGGGGGAAACGTTCAACCAAATTTCTTCGGGTGACAAGTGGAAAAAGCTCCACTTCGAACATCATGTTAAAACATTGGGCACCTGTCTCGTGGAGGAGCTTATAGAAAGAGTTCGTAGTGCTATCGCCCTAAAGCACTTATTGTGTTAGTTACTTGCAGACTCCTTCTATGTTTTCAATGTCATTCTTAACTACTTGGAATGGTTTAAAATATAAAACCGGATGTGAAACTAGTATTCACCAACAGATATGTTTAATTTGTATCTAAGCTAACAAACTAGCCTATCAGGAATCCCTCCAATCTTCATATATCAACAAGTTTCCTCAAAAATGATCCAATCGAAGTCATTCGGTGTTTAGATACTCACACCACTTTCTTGCTGAGAAACTAAACACAACACGTTAGGTTGTCAGTTTTTGAGGGAAGGTTATGTTACCCCACAACATGAACATCTCATACACCAGGACCACACTAAAAGTTATGACAGCCTCACTTAAAACTTCACCTAAAATTTACAACATACATTGCAACACCAGACCATGGTGTGTATCCTGGCACTGATAGACCAACGAAAGCTAGTTAAACCAAAAGATGACTTTGTATTGCAGCTAACCCATTTTGTTATGCTCGTCTTTGCTGAGGTCTTCAATAGCCCGCGCCAGTTTCCTTATGGTGGTTTGGTGCATTGTTTAGTGTAAGGATTCTCATCTGCAGCAAATATTCATACGACTACAACTACACCAACGGATACGGATACGGATACGGATGCGGACACAAGTATGAATACTTTGTGTGTACATTTTGTTGGCCAAAAAGTTTGTTAAAACTTTACTTTGCCGGGCCAAGCTAATCAGGGTTGCACGAAATATGCCATCAATTTGAGGCGTTGAGGTAAATATGGTGAGCACAAGTTTTAGTTTTTTTTTTTTTTTTTTTTTTTTTAATTTCATTAAACACAAGATGAAAAGATAAAAGCGTAGGATTTTTTATGAGCTCCCTTAAAGCAGTAAGGGGTGAGCTAATGTTGACCATACGGAACTCCTTTGTTAATAGGGCTCAAAATATTTACTGGAACGAAGATTTTAGGAATGTGTGGCCAAGCAAGCCATGCTTTTAGAACTTACTCGATGATGAGGTTGTAAAATTTGCAAATGGGATGGAAGGGGAGTTTAAGCAGATACCACTTATCCCAAGTGAATTGAAATGCCTTTCTTAGATCTCACCATTAGCACAAGAGCTCCTTCTTGAACTCTTTAATAAATATTTAAATTTTTAAATTTTAGCTAGAAACATTTTTATTTCCAGTTTTTACTGAAACATTCAAACGCTGAAGGATATGCTTTAGAAGTATAGCAGAACTCTTGTATCTGAGATAATTTTTACATTGAATCAATTGTGATAGCTTAAGGCAATATGTACAGAGAAAAATGTCGTGAAGCATGCAGTTGAAATGATCAGAGAGGCAAAAACGTTCTTGTTTCGTGATAAAAGCTACATTAACAACTGTAACATCATGTCGTCCTTATTTCTATCAAACAACATAGTAGTTCTTGAAGTCTTGTGAAAGCCAAATCGGTCTTCAACATAATTATGAGGTTAAGGATAAGATAAATTTGTGCGTTCCATATTCTGTAGAATATGAAAAGGTGACAGGGATGAAAATATTACAGGAACCCTTAATTCAATCAGTCAATATAGAAGCATGTAGATACATTACTCTCAAGCATTCCCTGAACGTTCCTATCCTTCAAAATGTTTTATAAATCTTCTTTTGAAAGGTTATCCTTGTGATTTCATTATATGAGTTTTCCCCTACTAACATAGAGGACCAAAGGGCTTTGAATCCTTCGACACAGTCTGCAGAATTCTAATGACTTTAGAAAAATTCCTTTTATATTCGAGCAAAATTTTCTCTCCCTCCTCCAAGGCCCTTGAATTCAAACGGTCGGAGTGACATGGGATGTCCTTACTGACCTTCATTCTCCTGCGTAGATCAGGACCCAGATGATAAAGGTAGGTATGCAGGTAAGACAGGTGGTTGGAAAAGACCAACCCACTTATGGTAGGTCTATTGGCCAATTGTGCTGCTACATGGATCTATGATCCTCTAATGAGGTATGGTGTAATCGATGTTCCCTGTAAGGATTCCGAATATTTTAAAATTATTAGCGTGCCCAAATAAATTATTTGTAAACTGTGTCACTGTCAATTTATTCAGCAAACTCAACATTTTCATCATGGTAAAGTACACTAACGACCAACGTCTGCAAATTATAAAAATTTTCTACAGATATTCGGAGTCGGTGACTGCAACTTTAAGAGCGTTAACTACAATTTTCGGTCGTAATTCTCGCCCTAGTAGACAGGCAATAACAAGTTTAGTGAAAAAATTTGAGTCTACATATTCGTTGTGTGATGTTGCCGTGTCAGTGAGACAACGGGTTGGTCGAAGTGTCGAAAATATCACTGCCGTTCAGACGTCCGTAGCAAATGATCCAAATCAGTTAATTCCACGGCGTTCTCAAGAATTGGGCATCGCTGAGACTACATTTTGCGTATTTTGGTTTACACCAATACAATATCAAGCTGACTCAAGAATTGAATCCGATGGACCATTTGAAGCGACGTATGTTCTCCGATTGGGTTCTGGAGAAGATGCGCCAAGATGATGTATTTCATCGCAAAATCATCTTCAGTGACGAAGCTCATTTTTGGCTCAATGGGTTCGTCAATAAGCAAAATATGCGTTATTGGTCGGGTGAAAACCCATAAGTGCTTCATAGATCACCACTTCATCCACAAAAAATAACTGTTTGGTGCGGCCATGTTACTGTGAATGGTCAGCGTTAACGCGCCATGATCACCGATTATTTTTGGCCCAAATTGGAAGGTATGGACTTGGACGACATGTAGTTTCAACATTATGGTGCCACAAGCCACATAGCACACGCTACAATCGATTTATTGAAGAGTAAGTATGGTGAGCGTGTTATCTCAAGGTATGGTCCAGCCGATTGGCCGCCTCGTACGTACGACTTAACGCCGCTTGACTATTTTCTGTGGGGCTACGTTAAGTCATTGGTTTATGCCAACATGACGACGACGTTGGAAGAGCTCAGAGCCAACATTGAATACAAAATAGCGGCCGTTTCGGCCGAAATGTGTTACTGAGTCGTTAAAAATTGGGTCCAACGAATCAACCGCTGCAAACGTGCCTGCGGTGGCCATATGAACGAAGTCGAGTTCCATTCATAAATGTTTTGATTGTACTGCAAGCCAATAATAAAGTTTTTGAAATATCTCAAATTTTGCCTTTTATTTAAAAAAAAAAAGTTGTCAAGTCGTTATTAAAAAACCCTATACATTCTGTTCTTTGGAATCTGCTTAGTTTACTGCAGTTGACTGCATTGTCTAAGGCCGTCCACCAGGCAACAACCCCATAGGTGAGTCTGGGTCTTATGACCGAGGTGAATAGCCAGTGGTTTATACGAAGTTGAAGGTTCCATTTGCTCCCAATGGCTTTTTTGCAATAGAATAAATCCAATAAAGCTTTCTTGATTCTTTCTTGAATGTTAGTTTCCTGTCAAAAATGAGACCCAGATATTGTATCGTAAACACTAAACCGGTACCGTAAATTGAGGAGGATTTATATTTGGAGGAGAATAAGATCGGTTTCATGCGAGCTTACTCCCAATCCCCAGTGATCTGCCCAACGGGTTAATTTTTTATCATTTAATCACTCTGTTACCTCCTACTTACAGTTATATCAGCAGTTCATTAACCGCTAAGTTCCAGAGAAGGGGAGAAAGGACACCACCTTGTGGTGTACCTCTGCTGACACATCTATTAACAGAAGTCCCACCCAGTTTAAAGCTGATTATCCTGCTTTTCAGCATAAGATGACCCCCCAAGTGAGTCATCTATTTGCGGATTTAATACCGCACTCGTGATTGCGGATGTGTGGACTTTGTTAAGAGCCCCCTATTATACGGATCGTTCGACGTGCCTAGTCAGCGAATGTAGAGCAATTTCCACCGACTTTCCTTTACAGTAGGCACGCTGAGCCGTTAACAAAAGTCTTGGATCAATTTAAGCTCGAATATGGATATCAATCAGTCGTTCTAGAGTTTTCAGAAGGAAAGATGATAGATTTACAGGTCTAAGGTTCTTAGAGAATGAAAACCACATTGACTTCTCTCCATGACAGCAGAATGTGGATCAGTTCTAGACAGCTCCTCCTGATATTGTCTTTAATAACTGATGACCTTTGTAGTTCGGCAGGTATGATACCGTTCGGACCAACATAATTGTATGGTTTGAATCTATGCAGCACCCACAGCAGTTTATCTCTTGTAATCAGACCATGAATTTTGTTCACGGTTGCAGTAGTCCTGTTAGGGTTACTACTGGTAACGAATAAGGAGCTACCTGCAAAGTGAGTGTCTAGTAGTTCGTTGAGTGATTCATCATTTAAGGTTGTTCGAGAGCCATCAGCTTTTTTTTCAAACAACAAGGCATCAAATCCTAGAGAGTATTTTTCTTCGCCGCCATGCGTGAGAGGTTTTTATGATTTTGTCATAGAATGATCTCCAGGATTGTCGCTTTGATTTTCTCAGTCAGTCAGTAACTTTTATTCTGCTTTTTGGTAGGTTGAAAAGTTTTCTGCAGGTGTTTCTAAACTGTTTTAGTGCTGATGTCCATCAGTACTGCTTTTTCTTGCCTCTAGGTTGGATCAGAGGGAAGAGAGTAGCCATATCCTGATTGAGAGCCAGGGCGAATTTATTGACTTTCATGTTAAGATCTTTGTTGTCACACTGGGGACTTGAGAGTTCAGCGGGTAGTGTTTCTGGCAGTATTTCTTTTCCATTCAGTTTCGAAATGCTGGTTGGCTGGGGGGAGCATCACTTAGGCTTAATTGAATGTTCCTGTGGTCTGAAAATGAGTGTTCAAACGACACCATCCAGTTCGTTAGCATTTGAGTGACGTTGTCAAAGACAAGAGTGATATCTAGCACTTCCTGTTGTAAATGTGGGCTCATTGATAATATTGCAAGCAATGAGTTAAGTACTTAATATATAATAATCAAAGAGTGACTCACCTCTATCGTTGATGTCGGTACTGCCCCATACCGTGTGATGAGCGTTAGCGTCGCACCCGATGCTGAGGCCAGTTTTTAGCCTTCCAGCTTCCAGTACCTACCTTTCTAAGTTATCGCCAGGAAAAGGGCCCACATGATCGTGGCCAAGATATGCCGATGTCAGCGAGTAGGAGCCTTTGGCAGTCTCTAGCCTGGGAAGGGTTAAGACAGGGTCCCTCAGGTTAGGAAGTAAGAGATGATAAAAGTCTAACTAAGCTCTCTATCTCATGCTTCAAATTTTTTTTCCAAGTAATCTAATCAGAACTATTTGAGCACCATCATAGATAAAAAAATTTTAAAACGTTATCGGCTTTCTATCAATGTAAGGGAACTTGGAACTTGTCACCGTAAAGTTTCCTCTGGAACTTGGCGGCTAAGATAAGCCAAATTATATACGTTAGCTGTCTGTTAAAATAAGTTTTCACGAAAATACGCCACTACTACTTTTACCAGACTCCAAAGAACAGTCTGTTTCGGCGGCATTGTCCCTTTCTTTAGAATCAATACCAGGACAGGAAAGATACAATAATATCAGTGAGACTGCGTTCTACCTTTTCTCTGCATCTGATGATTGTGACAAGGTTTCTCAAACAATACAGGACATGTTTTACGAGCACCAGTAATCCGCACCCAAGCATATTGCCGCAGTCTTAATGTCATATGACGGTGGTACCTGATTTATAGCAGTCTAGAGATTCCACTTGTTCCATAGTAACACGAAGGCTGCTTGAGGTCCCAACATTCCATATGTAGATCTAAGCTGATTTGTCAATTGTGAGTCCATTAACAACACACGAAAAGTGACCGGCTATTCCGCAGCCAGTAACAATTTTATATTGCCCTAAACTCCAATTACTTCGATGCAGCTCATATAAGAAATGTGCTATGCTGAATTAACGCCAACCTTGTTTGATTTGTATCTACCCATGCGAATTGCTTTTGAAGTCGGACGCAGCATCTATTGAGGGTGGCAAGAAGTTTTGAGTTATCTCTGTGCACTCTATTAGCACATAATCATCAGCACACCAATTTCATAAAGAATTTACTGAAGGATTTAGTCTCTTCAGTAGAGATGGAAATAGTAAATACTTCTTAAATCATGCATTTCTGTGAGATGATTCCGGTATAAATGAATTTGATTTAAGTCAGACTGAGAAGTAGTGCACTCGCTGCTAAGACTGGAAGATTTTTTAGTAGTCACCTGCGACGAAATTTTCCAATTCGTAACAAATATCAAATCTGACTCAATAGGTGAATATGACGTACGCTTTCGTAAACTTATCTTACCGCAAATTGTGCCTTATCTCACACATGTAATCAACTGGCGCACAATAAAATCAACGTTTCCTTTGCCTTTCGCAAAGAAAATATATCCAGCATCTCCTGCCGATCTTAGGCCGATTAGCATTCTACCTTGCTTGTCCTAGGCTTTCGAGAAAATAATAGCAAAACAAATTACGAAGCACTTGTCACTCAATAAGTTGCTGAGTGCTCAGCAGTCAAGTTTTACATCTAAATACAGCTGTTCCACCGCCATGGTCAATTTACTTAAAGAAATACTATAAGACAAGACTTTCTCAGGGGTCATGCTTCATTTCTTTCTCTGCTGGATTTCTCGAATTTTGTGTTGGGAGCTAAAGAACAATTTTGGATTTAGTTTTGGATTTTATTTGGGAAATTACTGAGCTTACTTTCCGGTAGGTCGCAAAGGGTTTTTTCGGGTGAACGAGATGTGGCACTGAGCTCAATATTGGTTCCGTTTCTCTTCTGCATGTTCATAAATGACCTGCCATCAGTGTGCAGACACTCTTCGGTACACTTTTGTGCATATGATGTTCAACTACACCTAGCGAAACCGTACTCCAAAAGTTATTCCAATATCCAAGAAAATATCAAATTCAAATATTCTAGCTGACTACGTCTTAATAATATCAAAATTAAAGTCGTAGAATAAACCACTAGTCTTGACTATAAAATAACTTGAAATCTATCTGATCATAATCACACCAACCACAACGTGGTCCATTTCCGTGTCTACGGATGCCTTCGCAAGTTGTGTCTTAGCGCATATTTCACTCCTATTGAAACACGACGAAAACTGGTAACAACGTTAATATTATTTCTCATAACATATGCTGAGGTCGTATACAGAATGACCCAGTTAAGATTGTCGTCCTGATAGCTGAAGATTCCTGAAGTTATGACGAACAAAAAATTTTATTGCAGGGGGGTCTATTTTCACCCTCCTCCAAGTTATAGGCCGTTAAGGTGAGGAACCTCTGATTTCGAGGTAAAACTTCTTAAAAGTCCGTAGCTTTCTAACCGCGTCAGTGTAGTGGGAATTTCGTTGGTTGGTAATGCCCATTATCGTAAACTGGGCTTTGTCCGTCCATTAAATTTTTTTGAATACACTGCTCATTCTCATCAGTATAAAATCATACGTCAACAAGCCAAGGCGCAACATTTTAAAATCTACCCTGAGTACAATAAAGTTCAAACTGTTAAGCAACTATGCTATCCCTCTGATATAATTGCAACAGAAATATCAGCCGAAATAGGGCTCCAATCACTTATGGACCATACTACAATAATATGTGCCTTTGTGAAATTCAAAAGGATGTTTTTCGAGCTTTGAATTTAACACAAAACAATGATTTTCAAATTAAAATAAAGTGGGGATGTGATGGAGCTGAACAATCAAGGTATCGACAAAAGTTTTCTGAAGAGCAACACACGGACGAAAGCTTGTTCAGCTTTACGGAAGTTTTTGTTAAGCCCATAAAGATCTTAGTATGATAGACGATAAGGTATGTAATGCACAAATGCTATTTGTACAAAGCAAAGCTCACTGAAATGAGTAATCCAAAATGTATTTCAGAAAAGCTTGTAAATACAAACTTCTTCTTCTTCTCTTTTGAATTGTCTCCGCTTCATTCTTAGATAAAATTTTTTGAATGCCTACTGCATATTTCGTTAAAATATCACAAGTTCGTGACACAGAAAACAAGTAAAAGCTAACACAAACAAAATTTTTTCCAGGACAAGCTTAAAAGGGAGTTAGGCCTACTTATCGATATGCCAAAACAGAAAACAGGCAATACGAACGAGGGAAATACTGATCGTAATTTTTTTTAGGAACGCTGAACTATCTTCTGAAATATTGTAACTGGAGTTAATTTAGAGCTTCTAAAGCGATTTCATGTCATCTTAGAGTGCTTGAACTGTGGGTTTCAAAAAAATTTCATGAATACTCAAAACACACATGTGTCTTATGTATATCTCAGAGAATATTCTTGGTATTCAATGCCTGTCAGCGTACACAAGATACTTTTTCATTGTTCCCATTGACCAACTATCCAAAGAAACACAGGAGACGCGAAACAAATACAACAAGATATATAGAGAACTATTTACTAGAAAGACATCACGAGTCGACATAAACACTGATTTGCTCCATAGGCTATTGCGCGACACAAGCAAAACAAATCACTACAACTCGGCCGACCTGACAAAGAATCAACCACGATTATTGCTATGTTACGTTACTCGTCATCTTTCAAAAACTCATAATCTGTATAAAAATCATCTGTTCGCTTGTTATCTAACAATTCATATGTATCACCTTCGTGGTTCACATCGTTGTTGTTACTCGAAATTTCTAGCCATAAACGCATTCTACTACAACAGAATCTACAATGTTATTACAATATAAGGCAGACAATTTACAACATCGGTTACGTGATACCGATCGCTATACCAATAAGTGCCTCTGTACTTAATGTTAAACTTCTTATTTTTCCCAACTGTATCAAGGTCTCCTTCTTGAAATTCTTTTGCTGGCTTGTGCTTTTTTGCGAAAAATTTCTCATTAATGCACTGGGAAATTCTGTATCGCTAAATTAGCTTGTTCCCTGATATTGCTCAAATCTACATATTCTTCACAGTAACAGTCACGCAGACGTTCAGTCAATTCGTTGATCACTTCAACTCTTTGTTTTAGGCCAAACGGCGCGGCGTTTGTTTCGTAGTACAGTGCACGATATTATTTATTGTAAGCTCAGCTTTGGACAACTGTTTACTCCAATCACTGTTGTCAATTGGTTCCGATATAACTACATAAAAATTCCATGAAAAAACTTTTTTCAGAGAATTGCCTTGCACGGGATTCGAACCCGCGATCCTCTACTTGAGGAGTCTATACATATCCCACTATACCACGGCCACCCCCTTTTGATTGTGGAGAAGCCACAGGCGTTTGCATATGCTTTATGTTTGAATCGTTCATAAATTTTTCAAATTCTATCGATGTGAAACATGTCCTTTTATCACTGTATATACGTACAGGTGTGCTGTATGATTCAAAATATCAATTTCGAATAAACCTATTCTTCTGTATTTGCATAATGCACTTCCCAATACCTATATGACCATACTTCTCATGCAATAACCGCATCAAATTCTCTTCCCGTTAAACTGTTTACACAGTACGAAGTACGCAGAAAGTACGCAGTCTATAAAGCATATGTTTCAGGTTTGAAAACGCCACGTTGTTTAGTATTTGTGAATCAGTAGTGAACGTTGTCAATGGAGAAAATTGGTCATCGTTATGTGAAAAAATACTTTTATTTGAAAGGTCTCAGCTCAACCAATATAAAAGCTGAACTGATTTCTACTCTGGGTGAGTCTGCTCCTTCGTTTACAACAGTAAAATTTTGGGTTGCTGAGTTTAAACAAGGTCGTACGAGCTGCTAAGACGAGCATCGCAGCGTTCGACCAAATGAGGTGACGACTCCAGAAATGGTGAAGAAAATCCACAAAGTGATACTGGATGATCGTCGACTGAAAATGCGCGAGCTAGCAGACATTGAAGGCATTTCAAAAAGTGCGGTACATGGCATATTATTCGAAAATTTGGACATGAGAGAGCAAAAAGAGTGTCGCTAAGATGTTTCAATTGAGTGTTTAGCAAAGTTTCACAGCAACAAAGCAGAATTTTTGCGCCATTTCATAACAATGGATGAAACATGGGTCCATCATTTTACACCCAAGACAAAATAACAATCAAAACAAAAGGGAGAACCAGCTCCAAAGAAGGCGAAGACCGTTTCATCTGATGGCAAGGTCAGGCGTCGACTTTTTGAAATGCGCGTGGGATAATTTTCATTAACTGTCTTGAAAAAGGAAAAACTATCAACGGCTAGTACTATGCGAACTTATTACAACGTTTGAGCGAAGAAATCAAGCAAATACGGCCGCATTTGGCTGAAAAGAAAATTTTGTTTCATCAAGACAATGCACCAGTTCACAAATTCGTTATTGCAATGGCCAAAATTAATGAATTAAAGTTTGAATTGCTACCTCATGCATCCTATTCGCCAGATCTAGCCCCCTCGGATTATTTTCTGTTCCCAAAATATAAAAACAATTGAACAGTAATTAAAGGCAAGAGTAAGAAAGTAATTCAGAAATTAATCATTTATAGCAAAATTCATGACGAAAAATAAAAAAAAGAAAAACAGAGGTAACTATACTACAATTTTTTTATTTTTTGATAAATTATATTGTGCCAAAGCAAAATATGTTGGAAAATATCAGTAGTTTTCAATATGTCTAGCTTTGGCGCGAATAATAGCCTTGAGACGGCAGAAGAAAGCATCGCACGCTGCACGCAAGTGGCTCTGCGATATTTTGGTCCGGAGAATTTGCAATCCATTGTATCGAAGAAATGAAGTGTGGAACATTAGTTTTTAACCGATCTTGGTTGACGAGCGCTTTGTAAGACGGTGCCGAGTCTTGATGAAATGTCCACGGTCTCCGACCGAAATGATTGTTTGCCCAAGGCTTCAATACTGTCTCTAAGACAGTTTCACGGTATACGATCGCATTAATTTTGACGCCACGGTCCAAAAATACGAGCGGAGACCGACGGTCGTTGGTTTTGGCGGCCCAAACCATCACCATCGGTGGCCATACGAAGGTGTAAATTTTCGAAGGACCTCTCTGGCAAGTAAACTCGGTAATTTTTTTTGTTGACATATTGCTCGATAACATATGGCGTCTCATCGGAAAAAACCAGTTTCGGCAACTCACCACTTTCGTGCAAGCGTAGCAACTCCTTCGCTCTTTAGACTCTAACTTTTTTCTGTTGCGGTGTAACATCGTATGCTTTTTGAAACTTCAATGGCTTGAGCTCAAGCTCATTTTTCAGTATTTGTTGCATGCGTTTCAATGATATGTTGAGCTCACGAGCCATTTTTCTTCCACTTCGACGCGAATTTCACTCAATTCGAGCCTTCACTTTCCGAACCATTTCTAAGGATGCTGCTGTTTTTTTATAACCACCTCCATGGCGTTTTGCAACGCTGCCAGTATCGCGGTTGCGAGTTATGGTTCGAGACACAAATGATTTATTCACGTTAAGGTGCTGGAGGGCTCTAACGATAGCTACTTGTGGTTTTCCAGCCAAATATAAAGCAATCACACTATCACGTTTGAATTCTATCGCGGATAAAATTTTTTCAACACAACTGAAAAGCAAATCCTTTAGAAAGCTTCTAAATAATAAAATTATCTGTGATGTGTCAAAATTTGAGCTCACAATAATAAACAGTTTGGAAATTATAGCAGTCTAAAATTGGTTGCAGTTCGAGTCAGTCAGGATATAAACAACCTCAATATTATTGTGTTCGAAACCGAGAAGCCAACATTTTATCTTTTTCAAAAAAGAGGATAGGGTTGCTATGATTCGTATGTCAATAGAAAATTTGTTAAATAACTTGCATGATACAATGGAGTAAGAATTTCTAAAGCTTGTAGTACGAAAGGCAGGCATTGGAACAAATGTTTGGGAATTGCTTTGTAAGACATATGCGTCAGAGATTGGACTTTGCAGGTATCCACCTCCAAACTGGAATCTAAATCCAAACTGGTTCTAACTAAACTAATAATGTTTTTATGTTTGAGATATTTAAAAATCCTACACTTAAATACTTTTTCAAATATTTTAGAAATAGAAGATAACAGCGAGATCGGCCCATAACCGGGTGGCCGTGGTGTAGTGGTATATGCATAGGCTTCTCAAGCAGAGGGTCGTGGGTTCGAATCCCGTGCGAGGCAATTCTGTGAAAAAGTCTTTTCATAGAATTTGTATGTAGTTATATGGAAGTCCGGTCGGCGTCAACTCTGACATAAAGGCATAACACTGATGTTGGAGTGGTTGCTGGCTGAGGTAAATATAACGAGCTAACAACTAGCAGGTACTTAATACTCACTGGTTGAGGATGTACTAGCTCGTCCAGTCCAGTTTGGAAAACACCTCTGGGAAACACCTGAGTTTCAAACTACTATACCACCCGCCCGCGCCCGTAAAAGGTAATTCATATCCCCTTGATGCGCGCGAGTTATGTATCGCGTTGAGACCCGAAAGAAAAAAAACAATTTATAAATTTTCTATCGGTCAACGGGGAACGTTCGTTTATTATGAAAAATCTTAATTTAACTTAGCCTATGATGACCCGCCATCTTCAGCGTCGCTGCGCTATAAACGAAGTACTGGTCGCTTGCCCATAATTGATTTATCGTTTTTATAGCCATTAATTGTTGAGTCTGCAGTATTGGTTTAAGTGTCATTTGCTGATATTGGAGGATTTGCATTGTGTGACCCCATTCTTGCTGGTTTAGGTGGATTGACCGAGAATTGCGGAATTGCATATGTTACTCCTCCTCGGTTTGCGTGAAAATTCTCCTGAATTTTATTTTCCGATATTTTTACTTTATATGATTTAGTACAATAATAAGTAAAAATAAATGTTACAATGATCAAAATTATTATAATGCTTAAACTTAAACTATAAGATATATTTGTGTGTAGTCTTAATTCTTTTATTTCTTTAATATTTTGGAAATTACTAGACACAATATAATATAATGTTATTATTGGGATAAAAATATTTATCTTGAAAGGTTTCTTGTTTATTTTCGAATGATTCATTAAGTAATGTTATTCGACAGTTGTAAAAATTGAAAAGATAGTTTTTATTAAGTACAATTTTTCGTTCGTCACAATTTTGCTTTAGTAAGTTTTGATTAGCATTTTTAATTACATTGGTAGTTTCATCTATACGATGCGTCTCGTTATTATATCTAAGTTTACAACTTTTCGTTACAATTCAGTGTTTGCTTAATTTTAAGTTGATAATTATAAGTTTTATTTTCTTATTCTACAATATATTCTTCTTTATTATCAATTTCAAAATTTTCTTTATTTGGTAATGGAGTTATTAACATTTTTTCATCTAGTATATAATTTCTTGGAATTTTTATTGCTATAACAACAAAATTATTTCTGTATTCGGTAACTCCTACCTTTAACAGTTTGAGTTTATAAAAATCGATTTTATATTCGTTAATTTCTTGTGCTGTGAGAATACTTGGATGAACTATATTATGTTTAGCTGATACAATATTATCTTGAATTTGGTTGACTTTATTTTCAATTAAACCTATTTTAGTGATTTAATCTAAGAATAACTCTTCTTTTAAAATATTATTTATAACGCTATCTACTTTATTGTAAGTGTCTAGTATTCTTTGTCTATCATTCTGTAAAACGGTTTGTAAGGAATGTATGGTTTCATTAAAATGTTGATTAATTTTGACTTGGTTATTAATTGTATAAATTGCGTTGTGTGTGTTTTTCTACAATGTTTTCAAGATGATTGAAAATAATTTGTCTGTCTGTATCGTCCATAGTTCCGAAAAGCCATCTTTTTGCCTTTCCTACTATATTCAACAAAGCTCTTTTCTGTCTTTCTGCTTTCTTAGGCATTATTGAGTTAATTTTAGCTATTAAAGTTTCTAATCTTTTGTAAACTATGTCTTTATTTTCAATTTGTATATGCCGAAGGTTAGTTTTTAGAATAATTGTTGTTCGTAATATTTCTTCTGGGTTTATAAGGTGTAGAATAATATTAGTTTGGTTATTGATTTGAACTGTCTCTGTTCTTATTTTCAAATACCCTGACTGCTCATTGATTGGTTTTATCTGAAGTGTTGCATATATCATTGGTATTGTAAATAAGATGATCAATAGTATTACCTGTAAATTTATGTGGTCTTTTAATATTTGTTAAGTGCACATTGTTTAAATTCTTGATCTTATATCTAGTTTCTTCTTTATGTCTAACGTGTTTATAAATTTTAATCGTAGAATTTTTTTTGTAAAAAAATTTAAAATTTTAATTGTAGAATGAAACCGATTATTGTAGTTATTTAAAACTAATTGTATTTTCATTTCTACTGAAAGATCTTTGTCTTCTACTCCTGTAAATTTTTCTAACATGATAGAATGAAGTCTTTCTACGTCTGAATTACCTGTATGGCTTAGTATGGTTTAGTCTAATGGACTTCTACGTTACTTTTTCTCAAAAACTGTATAATTTGTTCTGATTTGAATTCGTTGTCTCTAATAATCATTTTGGGTTTTCTAAATTTAGAAAAATGATCCATTAAAATTTCCTTTTTGCATCTCCAATTTCTGTCATTAATTGTATAAGCTACAGCAAATTTAGTAAGTTTATCGATAATTGTAACAAAGGATTTCTTTTTAATGTGAAATATATCTTCATATTCTGTTTCTGTAATATGAAATTTTGATTTAATTGGCTACCTATCGTATTTTATTTCTTGACATTTTTTCACAATTGCCAATTAGTAACTGAATTTGTTCATGAAGTTTAGGAAAATAGATTTTGTCTTTAAGTGTGTAATACGTCTCATTAACGCCACTCTGCATTGATTCCTTTGTGTGATAGATGGAAATTTGTTTATGTAGATTTCAGCAGCCCTCTGTGAACACTTAATGAATTTGACATTTGCATCTCGTGAGAATAGCTGTATAATAACTTGTTGGACTATGTTGTATTAATGATCCTCAACTTCTGAATATATTTCTATTATTCCTTTCTTTATGAATCTTATTAAAACATCTTTGATCTTACTTACTTCTTTAAGTGGGTTCAGATATATTATCCTTCTATTATGTAAAATTTCAATTTCTTTCTTAACATTATAAGTTGTGTTTTGTACTTGTTGACGATTTCCTCTTTAATACCCATATGATCTAGTTGTTGTTCCTCAACTGAATGCATGGTTTCTGTTAGTTCCATGTTTGATTCGGTATCGTTATTTTCCTTGATTTTGGGTGTATTTTCTAACCTGCTTAAAAAATCTGCAACCTTATTGTCCTTACCTTTAAGATATTCTATAGTAAAATTGTATTCTTGTAGTTTTAATAACCATCTCTGATTTGTCTGAGAAAATTCTTTACCTTTGTATTTGCTATGTAAGTACTTAATAAGTGCATGATCAGTTACTATTTTAAATGTGTTTCCATATAGATATGGACGGAAATATTGAACAGAGTAAACGGTTGATAAAAATTCTTTATCTGTGACACTATAATTTTTTTCGTGATCGTTTAGAGTTCTTGAAACAAAGCAGACTGGATGCCCATTTTTTGATAGAACGGCACCAATAGCATGCTTGCTGGCGTCCGTTGTTAAGACAAATAGTTTATCATATTCAGGGAATTTTAAAATAGGATGTGCTGTAATTAAGGTTTTAGATTTTCAAATGCCGATATATATTGTGGGTCATTTATATTTATTTTCTCCTCTTTCTTTAGGTATTTTATCATAGGGTATGCTACCTTCGAATAATCTTTTATAAACTTGTGGTAGTATCCTGTCATACCTAAGAATCCCTTAAGTTGTTTCTCAGTTTTTGGTATTTTCAAGTTTTCGATTTCTATGATTTTGTTTGGATTTGGTTTTAACCCATCTTTAGTTAAAATGTGTCCTAAGAATTCAGTGTTTTGTTTCATGAAGCTACATTTATCAGCCTGAATTTTTAGATTGTGTTCTTGCAATTTTTTAAATATTTTCTCTAAAGACTTTAGATGTTCTTCAAGACTTGTATAGAATATTAAAATATCATCAAGGTATACAACACAAATTTTGTTTATATACTCCCGCAAAATATTATTCATCATCCTTTGAAACGTAGCAGGTGCATTCTTAAGTCCGAATGGCATTCTAACATATTCATAAAGGCCTGATGGTGTTACAAAAGCAGTTTTTTGGATATCACGTTCTGCTGCCAGAATTTGTGTGATATCCCTTAGCTAAATCTAAGGCGCTAAAATATTGAGCTTTGCTCAATTTATCCAAAATACTTTCAATGTTTGGAAGAGGGTGTTTATCATCTACTGTAACCTGATTTAATTTTTTATAGTCTGCAACAATTCTGTACTTTTGTTCTCCAGAATTATCAATTTTTTTCGGAATTACTATAATTGGTGAACTGTATCGACTATACCCTGTTTTTCCATTTCATCTATTTGTTTTCGAACTTCCGCTTCATGTTTTGGTGGTTATCTGTAAAGTTAAGAATTGATTTGTTCATCAGTAGTAGTGTTAATTTCATGAACCACTGTATTCATGTTTGTCAACTGGTCTCCTTCGCGAAATATCAGTTTTTTGTATTTATTAAGAAGTGTTTCAATGGATTGCTTATTCTTATCTTTGAGATAATCTGTCTGAATGTACCTGGCTTCACATGCTTCTAACGTATTTACTTCGTTGAGTAATTTGGTTAAGAGGGGAAGACGGATATCATTCATCAATAAGATTTCTTGGCTTTGCAAATCTATTATTTTAGCGTGTTGCGATATCCAATCCATTCCGATTAAAAAATCGTATCTCATTCTAGCATTATGTGGCATTTTAAATTGTTCGGGACACTTGGATTTTACTTGTTCTGTTTTCTCTTTTACGAGACCTTGAACCGTATTAATTTTTATGGGATGTTCTGCTATCTTCTTGTATAGCTCATTGGGTACTCTATTGGAATTTAGAAGGCTGATTGTAGAACCTGTATCAATTAAGGCTACAAAATTATTGCTTTCTAATGTTATTTCAATAAAAAATTTTTTTGTATCCGAGGCTAGTTGGTAAAAAACTAGTTTTCTATCTGATTCACTTCCTCTTTAGTACTAAGAGTATCTACTTCCATTTGATTCTTCCTATTTTGTCCTGATCTATGTTGTCCAGAGTTCTTATTGTTATTATAACCATAATTATTTTGGACTCTTACTTGATTTGAATGGGCAGGTGGCTTTGATTGCTCTCCTCCATTTTGTCTAGATTGTCCTGATCTCTGAGGCTTATTGTCATTAAACGTGCTATCACTTTTTGTTTGTGGTTTTTGATTTTTAGAGTTTGGTGTCTTGTGTTGGTTGTTGTGTGATTTATAACCCTTTTCTATAATTAAGATTAAATTTATCTTGACCTATGTATTTGTGTAATGTAGCCCTAATGCTCGACAAAGAATATTTATTATAAATTTCGGCAGTTAATGCACCGGCTGTAACTTCTTTGATTTTTAAAATAAGTGTACTGTTTAAACAAGAAGCTATTTCTAGGCCCTGATCACTAAAGGCAGCACGTTCAGTAATATTACTAACAATGTTTTGGACTACATCTAATAATTGGTTACTACCTTAATATTATTGATGTCCTCTATGATACTGAGCTGGTCCTTCGTTGGTCGGTAGTGCAGTTTAAGCTTCTCCTTGCACTCATCCCACGTTGCTGGAACATCGCTTGATAAGTAATTTTTCGCGGCACCAATTATTTTTTCGTTATAAATTACCCGAAACACTTGTGGGGCTTGTTCACCAAATTCTAATAAAGTTTGATCAATTGTTTCTAAAAACGAGGGTAACGTCTCCGATTCACCACTAAACGGTTGAACGAATTTTATCTCTTTTTCTACTGCGGCTCTCCAACTCTGTGGCTGGTTTTGTCTCACCAACAATTCTGTTAGTGTAATTAGAAATTGTTCCACTGAAGCTTGTTGTTGAGCCATTTCGCACTAACTATCACTGTATTTCACTTTTAAGTTCTTTAACCCGTTTCTTCGTATATTGGTAAATTTTACTTCAATACACTTCGTTGTTCCGTCTTACGAACTGTGTTGCGATCTTGACCTTTCACGTATCTTCCTCTTTTTCACCGAATAGAGGATTACAGACTGCTCCAGTTATGTATCGCGTTGAGACCCGAAAGAAAAAAAACAATTTATAAATTTTCTATCGGTCAACGGGGACCATTAGTTTATTATGAAAAATCTTAATTTAACTTAGCCTATGATGACCCGCCGTCTTCAGCGTCGCTGCGATCAACAATGGCTATAAACGAAGTACTGGTCGCTTGCCCATAATTGATTTATCGTTTTTATAGCCATTAATTGTTGAGTCTGCAGTATTGGTTTAAGTGTCATTTGCTGATATTGGAGGATTTGCATTGTGTGACCCCATTCTTGCTGGTTTAGGTGGATTGACCGAGAATTGCGGAATTGCATATGTTACTCGCGCGGTATTAAAAAAAATATTTTTTTTCTTTTTTTTTAAAAGTGGTATTACATTGGCACATTTTAATTCTTCAGGGACGTTGCCAGTGTCAATACTTAAATTAAAAAGATTTGTTAAAATATCAACTACGTTAAGGGATATTTTTTTTAGCAGAAGGTTTGAAATACCATCGTTCCCATATGAATTTGAGTTGTTTAAAGAGTTTAGGGTTTTTAATAACTCAAGACTCGAAATCGATTCAAAATAAAAACTGTTTCTATGCAGAACACTATCCACAAGACCATCTTAAAGTTCACCATATAAAATATTAGAAAAATCTCATTGAATTCGTTTGCTACAGCAATAGGATCCGAAATAACTATACTACCATCGCTAAGCGTTATAGTTGTGTCGTGCTTGCTCATATTTTGATTAATAATATTGTTAACCACTTTCCATTCTTTCTTAAGGTATCTGTGCGAAATCCTAATTTGGTAATGATAGTAACTTTCCCTACATAAACAGATTTTCTTGTTGATTTGAAGGCACATGCGATCATAGCGTCTTTTTAAACACACATTTAGCTTATGTTTACTACATTTTTTCCGCAGTTTCAGATTGATTTTTTAAAGAAGAGATGGCGTTATCCAGGGCTTTAGCCTTATTTCAGATTTGCTCAGTACAACGATTTTAGTGGAAGCATATATAGAGTTTTTTTAAAATTTTAATAAATGGATCATAAGCCTTAGAAGCGTTTTCCTCAGCATACACTACACTATCAAGGTGAACAAAATTAATCTTTGTTACACTAGTCAATGGATGTTTTTCCTTGCTGTTCTTTTCAAAGATAGGAATCAAAATACCGGTCATATAGTGATCAAAAATTTTAAGGTCAAAATTAACAGCAGCACATTGATTAGACTGAATTTGTGAGAAACGACAAAAAAACTCGATCAAGACAGTTGCCAGAAATTGGTTTTGTGCACTCATTAACGAAGGAGGTAAATCCATGTTCGGCGAAAAGTGCAAGGTAACAATTTTAATTTAATTTTAATTTTGGTGGGGGCTAATGCCCCCATATATTTTGCTTAAAACAAGCTTAAAAAACTATGACTCAAAGCTAATAATAAAAAAAAAAACGGATTAGCAATATGTGGAACTTATCACTAGGGCTAAAAGCTAGGGATGGTGAAGGAGATTGAATTTGAGGGAATGTGTGCTGCGATTAAAATCGAAAACGGAAAGGTTGGAGCTTACCTTACGCAGCATACGGGATATTGGTTCGTTAGAGCCATATGTGGTGCGGTGGATAGGTAGATAAAAGAGACGGGGGCAAAAAGAAAATGGAGTTGCAAAGAGACATGCAATCGACGGAACCTGAGAGGAGTCGGTGAATGAAAAGAATATCAGCTGCGTCCATTCGTTCCTCAAGGGTATTCAGGTTAATGAGTTTGAGACGGTCTCGGTCGGGAGGTAAGATAAGAGAATCGTTCCAAGGTAGACCTCGAAGAGTAAATCGAAGAAAACGACGCTGGATGCTCTCAATACGGAATACATGAACTCGTTGAAAGGGACACCACGGTTGGCTAGCGTACTCGAGAAGAGGGCGAACGTAAGTGATGTATAGTGATCTGGTCACGTACGGGTTGCAGAATTAAGCTCCCTGTCGCATAGTATGCCAAGGTCGCGGATAGTCTGAACTAGGGATATGGGTTGACCGTGGAGAACGTAAATTCTGGGAGTGGATATGTTGCACTTAGGTGAAAAGGTAATCAATTGACATTTGGTGTCATTGAGTTCCAAGCAGTTCTTGATGCACCAGGTGGAAAAACTATTTAGATCTATTTGAAGGAGGCTATAGTCATGTTGTGAGGAAATGGGTTTAAAAAATTTGGTATCGTCAGCATAGAGAGAAAGTTCTGAGTGTTGAATCACCCATTCAAGATCATTAATAGTTAAGATGAAGAGAAGTGGACCTAGGTGACTACCCTGAGGAACACCTAAAGTGGACAAGAAAGGGGCCGATAGGACAGACCTGAAACGAACACTATAAAAACGATTATCCAGGTAAAAATATATCCATTTAAGCAAAATGGGTTCAAAGCCCAGGACGGACAAATTGAACAGGATTAGCTTATGAGATATCTTGTCAAAAGCCTTACTGAAATCAGTTGTTACAACGTCAACTTCTTTACCACTTTCTAAGGCTGAGAGAACAGAGGACACGATCTATCTGATCTATCCTTCAGAAAGCCGTGTTGATTAGGGGAAATAAAAGATTTGCACTGGAAGCTTAAGGCTTCATACAAAATGCTCTCGAGAAGTTTGGGTATATGAGAAAGTTTAGCTATAGGGCGGTAATTAGTGACTTCGCTCTTTAATCCCTTTTTGTGTATCGGTGTTATGAAAGAAGACTTCCATATTTGTGGAAATTCACCTTGGGAGAGCGATAATCGGAAGAGATTTGCAAGGGGGTGGGAAAGTGTTGAGGAACACTTTTTAAGAAATATGGATGAAAGGCCATCTGTGCCGGGTAAGTATTCATCATTAAGTTGTTGTAATTTATTTTCTATTACTGTATGATCAAATCTTTGAGAAATAGGGCCCCTCTAGTGGGGAAGTTAAGCAGATATTTGAAATAAGAGGGATCCGGTACGAAGGAATTATCGGCAAAATATTGCTTAAAGAAAGTAGCAAAAAAGTTGGCTATGGTATGCGGATCGGTTGATGATGTGTTTTCGTATGAGAGGGATGGAGGAAAACCGTCAGATTTTTTTTATTTTTTGTAGTTAACAAATTGGTAGAAAGACTTAGGATCGTTTATAAGCCTTGATTGCGCACAGTAAAGGTATCGCTGAAAGAGAACGTTATAAAGCTGGGCGAATTTAAGGAATGCCCCGAGATAGTTTGAATAGTAAACAAAAGAGTTGAATTGGAGGAAAACTGCCCATAATTTGTTTCTCTTGTTACGTAAAGAGCGAAGCTTACGATTATACTATGGGGGGCTCGTAGAAGGAGTCTTATTGCGCGAAAAGGGGACATAGAGAGAAATAGAATTGAATAATTCTCTATAGAAAATATAGAGAGCACTTTTTAGGGGCATATTTGCGAAATCAAAAGAACACTCACTAAGATATGCGTTAATTTTGCAGAAATTCGCTTTATGAAAGTCGTAAGAATAGGAGAGTGGTGGAAAAGAGAAAGAACAAGTGGTGGATGAAAGTATCGATGGTCGATAGAGAAAGGGGACAGAGCGAGACAGAGGAGTTTATGGGATCAGTGGTAAAAATGAGGTCTAATTGCCACCCATATAGTTGCGGACGCCACTAACTTGGCATAAGCTAGAGTCTGTGAGCTCGTCTAAGAAGAGACATTCTTTACTCGAGGTAGGCTTAGCGATAAAAAAAATTCGTCAACACATTGAGTCCAGTGCAGCTGGGGTAGATTGAAATCTCCGAATACAATGATAACATCGAGAGGATCAGATAAGTTAATTATTTGATCAATTGCATCGATGGCGAGTTGGTAGCATTCGATTGGTTGTGCGGGTGGGATGTAAAAACACATAACGTACAGAGACCTACAGGAGAGAGTTATCTTTATTGAAACGTAGTCAATCTTAAAAAAAGTAGAAACAGGGATTGGTGAAGAGTTTAGGTCATTGCGGACGGCAAATAGGACACCTCGACAGGGAGAGTCATCATTTGGACGAGCCAGATCGTCATCTCGAAAAATATTGAAACAAGGGGGAAATAATTCCTGATTCTTTATATCGGGGATTAGATTAGTTTCGGTCAGAGCGTAGACCTCAAGTGGGAGAGCCTAAAATTGGCGCAAGACGGCACGGGTCTTAGATCGAAGTCTTCTAACGTTTTGATAGTAGAAGGTAAGAGGAAGGTTATTTCGAAAGGGCGTAGGAGTGGATGGTCGAAATACGTTAGGGACGAAAAAATTTGTCGTTGTCAGCTCTGCTCTGTTGGAGGTGTGAGATCCTTTTTGAGTGCACATAGTTACCGAGTTGAAAATGAAAATCTCGTGGAACTTAATGTATAAGTTCCTCAGACTTGTAAGGTCACTAGGGACACCTTTCTGCTGTATGGAGACCATGACATTTGTTTTGGTTTTTCCCTCATAACAAACTGTGTCTGATTTGTCATGCAGATATGCTAAAACGAGACGTATATTCTCGTTCGACTTTTTTTCTCTAAGCCTAGAAAGTGCATAACGACATTCTGTTGTGTCAAAAGTTTGTTGAGTTTTTTTAACAACGGGTGGCAGAAGGGAAATGTCATCCAAGGAATGACATAGCTTAGCAAGTCCAGGTTAAATTCCCCTAAAATAATTAGATTAGCTGCTTTCACATTGGACAGAAAATACGAGAATTCTTCAAGAAACACATTAAATTACGGTAAATTAGATCTATATACACAAGCAAAAGTAAAGGATTCATTGCATATGGAAAAAGATATTTTTATGACGTCAGCACTCGGCAAACTGTATACAATCCTACAAATCTTTCACAAACGCGCCCACTCCACCTATTGCATATGAATCGATTGCATTTGCGTAAAAAGTATAGCCAGGGATACTGTAATCATTTATCTCACAAGAGTAAATCCAAACTTTGGGTACAAAGATAACTTCAGGAAGAGACACATTTTCCTAATTCAACTGCTGGACAGTGCCTAGAAATTCACTGTTGATTTTCTTCTTCTTCATATAGCTGTTCAAGTGTGCTGCTACACGGTTGCGAGTGACCCCCTAACAGCGTATTAGGCGCTAGTTCTTTTGTGAGATTACATTGGAAGGAATGTACGCTGCTCACGCAGAGTATTCGTTGTTGTTGCCTGACTTAGATGTAATTGCTCTTCACTAAACTGCTGTTGATGCTGTCGAACTCGTGATGGTACATTTGCAGCATTGGATGGGGCTACTGGTTGAAGTTGTAGCGATTTTTGGCGCAGAGAGAGACACTTGTTACAACGATATTTAATATTGCTTGTGGTCATATATTCTATGTCATTTCGACTAATGTTCGCGCATGTACAATGAAATGTACAATTGCAGTCGCCACATTCAATTTTAGATAAACCACTCTGATTTGTTAAGTAATCTACATAGAAAGACTAAAAAGCGCGCACCCAACGAGACTTGAAGTAAGTAACACATGGGCCGTGCCGTTTCTAAGAGAGAGCACCACTTGAATTAAATCCATACCATTTTCAGTTAGTACCAACCTCCAAAAGGTACGTGTATATTTGAAAGCTGTCGGACGATTAGTTCTCGAGATATAGCGTTGGGAGTGAAGCAACTTTTGTTATTGTGAAAAAAAAATGGATTCAAAGCAATTTCGTGTGTTGATTTATCATTGCTTTTTGATGGGAAAAAATGCAGCCGATGCAAAGAAATGGCTTGATAAGTGCTACCCGGACTCTGCACCAACCGAACGAACAATTTAAAAGTGGTCATACAAGCACCGAAGATGATGCATGCAGAGAACGTCCAAAAGAGGCTATTTCAGATGAAAACATCAAAAAAGTCCACAAAATGATTACGAATGACCGTAAAGTGAAGCTGATCGAGATAGCTGAGGCTCTGAAGATATCAAAAGAGCGTGTTGGATATATCATACACGAATATTTGGACATGCGAAAGCTCTGTTCAAAGTGGGGGCCGCGTTTGCTCACAGTCGACCAAAAACAACAACGTGTTGATGATTCAGAGGAGTGCTTAAAGCTGTTCAACCGCAATAAAACCGAATTTTTGGGCGGTATGTGACAATGGATGAAACTTGGCTCCATCACGTCACACCAGAGTCAAGTCGGCAGTCAGCTGAGTGGCGAGTAGGCGATGAACCTCGTCCAAAGCGACCAAAAACTCAACAGGCGGCTGGCAAGGTTATGGCATCCGTATTTTGGGATACACATGGACTAGTTTTCATCGACTATCTCCAAAAGGACTATCAACAGCGACTATTATATTGCATTGTTGGAGCGTTTGAAGGACGAAATCGCAGAAAAACGGCCACATTTGAAGAAAAAGAAAGTGCTGTTTTATCAAGGCAATGCACCGTGTCACAAGTCGATAAAAACGATGGCAAAATTGAATTAATTCGGCTACGAATTGCTTCCTTACTCTCTAGATTTGGCCCCCAAAGGACTATTTCCTATTCGCAGACGTCAAAATAGCCGAAACAGATGTCAATTTTGAGGCTAAACCGAAATCGTACTACAAAACTGGTATCGAAATCCCTTTGAGGGCGATTTATTGAATTTTGCAAAAAATTTTGTGTTTTACTATAAAACGGCACTGACTTTTCAGCCCATATGTTAGAGACAAATTGTCCTAAACTTATCTGAGAGTGTACGATGTGCACTCTGCCCTTTTTTTCTACTTGAACGGAACTGTACTTCATTTAAAAGTTCGATATTTGTTTTGAGGGACTGATTATTATTAGTAACGTTTTCCAGATTAATAATGCAGGCTTATTGATTTATGGAGAAAGTAGAAGAAACATCAATGGTGCTGTTGCTCTTTACGCCCAAAGTTTCCCAGACCAGATACGATCGCACGCTATCTTTCATCGGGTCATCCAACAATTCACTGGTGAAAGAAGTGTGCAACCAAAGAATAGGAATCGGTCAGAAAGGATGGCTGTTGAGGACAATGTAATAGCAGTGTTAGCTGTCGTTGCAAACGATCCTCACATTAGCACTCGCCAAATAAGTTGTGAATCAGGAATTTCTCAAACGACTGTCTGTAAGATATTACATCAGCATAAGTACCATCCTTACCATGTTTCAATGCATCAAGAATTTTCTAGTGAGGATTTTCGCAACCGGGTTTCTTTTTGGCAATTGGC
The DNA here is from genome assembly GCA_907269105.1 of Volucella inanis. Lineage (NCBI taxonomy): Eukaryota > Metazoa > Arthropoda > Insecta > Diptera > Syrphidae > Volucella > Volucella inanis. Next base: position 43,918,852 of record OU026153.1, read on the forward strand.
ACTTCAGCAAATATAGCGAGAACCCTTTTTCTTCGCCAAAGTTTTATTCTCTAATGAGTCGACTTTCAATAATCACGGTACGGTCAATCGATATAATATGCATTACTGGGCTACCGAAAACCTTTTTGGTTGCGACAAGTTGAACGCCAGCACCCTTGGAATGTTAATGTTTGGGTGGGAATTATTGGGGATAAATTGATAGGTCCATATTTTATTGAAGGCAACTTGAATGGCGAAAAGTATGCAAACTTCTTGTGGGACCATCATCCAGTATTACTAGGAGAACTGCTATTGGAGTTGCGACAAACAATGTGGTTTCAACATGATGGTCGTCCAACCCATTATTCCAGAGTAGTTCGGGGCGTATTAAACAATGATTACCATCAACGATGGATCGGACGAAAGGGTCCGAGGCAATGGCCTGATAGATCACCTGATCTTACGTCACTTGATTTCTTCTTGTGGGGCTACTTAAAAAGTGAGGTTTACAGAAAAAAGCCAACAACGTGAGGACATGAAAAGACGAATAACTGAAGCTTGCCTGAAGATTACGCCAGAAATATTTCTCAGTTCTATTGGTTCATTTAGAGTGCGGATAGACAATTGTGTTGAAGTGAATGGTTACATTTTTGAGCATTTGTTGAAGAGTAAAATTCATTGATTCAACAGTGGGTGGTAAGGGGACCCCCTCTAATTAATCACCCCGAAGGAAACAAAATACTGCTACGCCCACGTCATTGTTTCTGGGTTTCGCGATATTTCGTACTTTTCGAGTAATTTTGATGTCTTAAGTTCTATGGCGCCCTCTGATGGGAAAAGAACGCATTTTTGAAAAGAGTGTTTCACGTAAAAAAATTGTAATTTTTCACGCAGATTACGAATCTGTCAAAAAAAAAAATAGGGGTTCCCATTAAAAAATCAAAAGTGACCTTCGTTTGACCTTGAAAATGAGACTCAAACTCAATGAGGTCAAACTCGTGGTCACCATCTTATGTCCCCTTCAGAACTTTGTGACTTTTGTCTGAAACATTTTTCGCGATATCGCGTATTTTTCGAGTAATTTGGATGTCCCAATTTCAAAAAAAAACTCACCTTGTATATAAAGTCTTCGCGGTTTTTGGTACATTTTTCAAAAAAAAAGTTTTTTTTCTTTATTCAAAATCAATTTCAATCAAGTACATATTGGCCATTATTATCTATGACCTTTTGCCATTTTCCGGGTAGCTTCGTAATTCCATCTGTGTAGAACTTATGTGGCTTATCAGCGAAAAACTTGGCCAACTGATCTTCAACAACTCTTTGGTCGGCCAATTTTTTTACCATCAAGAGAGTTTTGCAAAGACCGAAACAAATGGTAATTAGAGGGTGTAAGGTCCGGGCTATACGGTGGATGTATCAAAACTTTCCAACCAAGATCCGTCAATTTGTTCCGGCACATCAAAGACGTGTGTTGCCTTGCATTGTTATGATGGAAAATAACTCCCTTTCTGGTTACCAATTATGATAGCTCTTTGCTGATAGCTTCTTCAAAAGGTCGAGTTGTGCACAGTAGAGGATCGAGTTGACCCTTTCGCCACGTTCTAGCAGCTCATAATAGACAATTCTCTTTCCACTCCCACCAAACACTCAACATAACCTTGTTTTCCGTCAATCCAGGCTTTGAAGTCGTTTGTGGTCTGTCACCGACCTTTGACCATGATCGCATGCATTTGATATTCTCGTATTTAATCCATTTTTTCCACGCCCGCTACAAAAATGTTTCTATTTTGTTACGTTTCAGCAGCGTTTCACTGATGGTTATTCGGTCAATAAAATTTCTTTGCGTTAATTCATGTGGCACCCAAACACCGAGCTTCTTTGTGCAGCCTGCTCATTTTAGATGATTCCAAACTGCCATACGGTTGCTGTTTAGTGCCTTCGCTATCTCCAGACAGCTTCTGTGCCGGTCTTGCACCATCATTTGCAAAATTTCATCGACTTTTTCAGTGACCAGTGCAAGATGCATCTTTTACATCGAAATTTCTCACCGTAAACTGCACAAATTTTTCGACATGTTTTTGGAGCGTTTTTCCCTATTTTACGAGTATACTGGTGGTGTAAAAAGTATCCTCCTTGGGAATGAAAAAAAAAATTTCCCCTTTTAGTTTGGTACATTTACTCTAAGGATTTTCCTACTTCTTGATCCCGTCCGAAAAATAATTTTCCTCGCGTAAGCTGAATTTTTTATTGATGAGCGATCTTTTGAGGTTTGGGAAGAGATAGTAGTCCGAGGGAGCCAAATCGGGCGAATACGGTGGATGCGACAGCAATTGGTGCCGTTATTCATTGATTTTAGCCATGGTTGCGATGCTCTTGTTTGCCGATGCATTGTCTTGAAAAATCAAAATTTATTTTCGCTTCATGTGAGGCCGTTTTACAGCGCTATCGGCCTTCAATCACTCCAATAATGAACAGTAATACTCGCTGTTGATGGTTTTTCCTTTTTCACTCAGAGTATGCCATGACAATTCCAGAAAGCCGACGCCATAACCTTTCCGACCCATCGAGCTTCCCTCGGCCGCTTCGGAGCACTCGTGCCGGCTTTAGTCCATTGCCGGGCGCTCATTCTGTTCTCTGATGTTCAACAGCTACCAATCGATGCCAAAAGTCCGCCCGATTCCGCATCAGCAAGTCCAAACACTCTTTCGAAGTGCTCTCGCGTTCGTTTTTTTGGTCAGGAGTGAGTATGCGCGGCACCCAGAGTCAGGATATTCATATGCAGAATATTGCCTAAAGTATGGCGTGTGAGCTCAATACTAATCTTTGTGGTATCTGTTAGTTCGCACACCTTCACTTCCCTGTCAGCCAACACCATTTAATATATTTTTTTGACATTATCCTCTATAACCGCATCGGAGGGCCTACCGCTGCGGACTTGATCGGTAGTGCAGTTGCGGCGGCCACGAAACTATCGAAACCAGTATTTGACAGTGTAATCTGACGGAGCATTAGCCCCATAATATTTATCCAAATTTTCTTTTGTTTCCTTCGCCGTTTTGCCTCTTAAAAGTGTTTTATGAGAGAACGAAAATCGTTTTTGTCCATACTCAACATGATGCCAAACACGTCAACAACAATCAGCTGTCAAAACAAAACTAAAAAAAGTATTGCACTGAAATTTGGCATGTTTTCCTAAATATGAACTGACTTCAAGGCACCATAACCTTTTTTGCAGCGCAATCTGGCGGTGAAGGAGGTTACTTTTCACTCCACCTAGTACATATTGTACCTATGCTACCTTTTTCCGGTAGAGGTAGTGAATCCAATTTTGGCCAGTTCGACGGGCCTACAATTACCTGGAATGTTCCTGTGCCCCGGCACCCAAAAAAGGTGAAGGTTGAACTGTTCTGCCATCTCCGTAAGAGACGACCGGCATTCAAAAGCGGTTTTAGAATTTAGCGAGACCGAGTCCAAGCACTTGATAGCGGACTGACTATCCGAAAAGATGCCAGGACAGAACATCCTTTATCGCCAAAATTTCCGCCTGGAACACGCTACAGCGATTTGGAAGACGGAATGAGAGGCTTTAGATTTAGCTTATCTAAAAAAACACTGCCACCAACCCCGCTATCGGTTTTAAATTCATCTGTATAGAAGTGGATAGACTTAAGGTATGGTGTAATCGATGTTCTCTGTAAGGATTCCTAAAATATTAAGAATATTAGCGTGACCAAATAAATTACTTGCTCGCTGAAGATGTCAATGGGTGACAAGTGAAACATAATGTCTAAGGCCGCGGAGGGAGTACAACTTGGGGCTCCCCTTATGCATAAACATGCTGTTCTTTGGAATCTGCATAATTTGCCTCAGTTAAAAACATTGTTTAAGGCCGTCCTTATCATTGGGTTATTCGATTTTGAAGATCCCATTTGTTACCAATGGGTTTTTGCATGAGAATAAAGCTACTGTAGCTATCTTGACTCTTTCTTGAATGCTTTCAGTTTAGTTTCCTATCAAAAATAAGACCCAGGTATATATACATATAGACAAAGATCTACAATTGGAATTTTATATTTCCTGAAAAAGACGACCAGATTAGTTTCATGGGGATTCACTCCCAATCCACAGTGATCTGCCCAATGGGTTAATTTGTAAGGATTTAGCTGAAGGTGCTTACCTGAGGCGGCTTTAGCAACGTCATCCGCATAGGCAATCACTCTGCTACATCCCGAATCCAGGTACATCAGCAGTTCACTAGCCAATAAGTTCAAGCGTGCCTTTACTGAATTTGGCAGAAGTCCCACCCAGTTTAGAGCTGTTTATTCTGCAACCCCCAGGAATCCCAAGTGATTGACAGCACAGTTGTGATTTTTGATGTGTTGACGTTGTTCTCTATGTCCAAAAAAGTAACCATTGTGTACTCTCTGTACTCTAGAGATCGTTTGATGTGAATGCAGAGCCGTTGACAAAACTCGAATATGGATATCAATCAGTCGTTCTAGGGTTTTTAGAAGGAAAGTTGAAAGACTTATAGGTCTGAGGTCCTTTTTGACATCATGAGAGCATTTTCCGGCCTTGGGAATGAAAACCACATTGACTTCTATCCATGACAGTGGAATGTGAATCAGTTCTATGATATTCTCTAGCGTTGGCAAGATGATATCTGAGAACCTTTGTAGTTCGGCCGGTATTGTACCGTGTGGACCCGCAAACTTGAAGGGTTTGAAATCACTCAGAGCTCAAAGCAGTTTATCTCCTGTAATCAGACCATGAATTTTGTTCACGGTTGCAGTAATTCTGTGTTGGTTACTGTTGGCCGCGAATAAGCAGCTACCTATAAAGTGGGTGTCCAAAGCAAGTTGAGTGATTCGTCACTTGAGGTTGTAAAGGAGCCATCGGGTCTTTGCAAAAAAAAAACTAGGCATCATAGGATTTGTAGAAAGGATTTTTCTAGCCGCGATGCTTCAGAGGTTTCTGTAATTGTGTCACAGAATGATCTCCAGGATTGTCGCTTTGCCTTCATCAGTTTTTTATATATATTTTGAGGGATTCTTTGCATGAGTCGCAGTCAGTCACTTTTCTTGTGCTTTTTGCTGGTTGAAAAGTTTACTGAAAGTGTTTCTAATCGGTTTCAGTGCTGATGTCCATCAGTGCGGATTTTTCTTGCCCTTGAATCAGAGGGCAGGAAGAATCCATAGCCTGATTAAGGTTTTGGTAATTTCCTTGACTTTCATGTCAAGATCGTTGTTTTCACGGGTTGGACTTGAGAGTTCGGGGGATAGAGTTTCTGGCAGTATTTCTCTGTATTTTGGTCAATCGGTTTTCCGATAGTTTCCAAATGTTGGTTGTCTGGGGAGAGCATCACTTAGGCTGAATTGGATGTAAATGTGATCTGAAAATGGGTGTTCAAACAATACCATCCAGTTCGTTAGCATGTGAGTGATGTTATCGAAGACAGGAAAGATATCTAGCACTTTCTGTCGGTTTCTTGTTCAGTACCACCCTTTTTAAGTTATCACCATGGAAAAAGCCCAAATTCTCGTCGCCAAGATACGCCGATGCCAGTTAAGTCAGGGTCCCTGAAGTTAGGAAGTAAAAATACTTTAAGGCTACGTATTACTATGTAGTATACAAATTCTAATCTTACCTTTATCTTTTGTATAGAGTGGAGCAAATAAAGGTATCCCAAGTCCACGAATCACGCCTTCCACGATCCATGGTTCCTGGATTAGGATGATGTCTTCTGCGTTTTTGAAGGGACGCAGAATAAATGCGACCGAAGCTTTTTTTGAGTGGTGGTGTATTGCTACAATGCAACTTCTCAGAGTGGCCTCTACCACAGTTTTATTAGAGATCTCCGATTCAAAATACTAAATCACCATCAATTTTGAGATCATTGATTTGGATTTCATTTCAATGAAGTCAAAGATTGCAAAGATTGTCAAATGAATGCAATCTGTTGCGAAGTAAGTAAGTAAAGACATGCGAAACAAGCATACATTTTTTATAAAAATGTATCCACTTCAATCATTGGACAGGAAGAAGGACTAGAAGACCAAGACACGAAACGAATATCCATTGGTTCTGACGCAGTCAAATTTTAATAACCCCTTCCCGGTGAGCAAATATGCCAGATTAGATTACAACTTTGTCATTCGCATGTAATCCCAGAAAATCCTGGCTATTCTCCTTCAATTCGCCACCTGATGACAAGTGGAAATTTTCCCTTTTTTTTTTTTTTTGTATTTGCTTGCATTACGTTTTCCACCCCTTTTGACGTTGGTTTCGTGTTGAAAGTTTAATTCCGCAACGATAATCAAACACCATGAAAAGGGAAAGGGATTCATTTTTATTTTCGTGACGGTACACCCTTTCGTGTTTTACATTTTGAAAAGCGAAATCCTTATCAGCTTAAGAGTTGACACTTATTTCTTCTCACCCCGCCTGCATGGGGCTATTCATTATTAATGGTCCACTTCACGGAATGGAACCGATCTGCGATTGCTGCCTTCTAAATTATTTACCAGAATCAAAAAGTGTCTAAATTCATACTCCGGCTTGTGAATATCGAAAAAAAAAGGTTACGGATACCTACTCATTCACCTACCGAAACTGGCGATAAGGATGGGAAAGGATGTTGTCTGTCCCTCTTTTTTTTTTTTTTTTTTTTGTTTGATACAGCCACCATAATTAGAAACGGATATCCCTTGAATAATTAAATTATCACAGAGATGATAATAAGAGAGGGAATGAGATGTCCTTTTGGTTTTCGAAAATTTATCACAGGCTACGGCTGGAGAATGTGTTCTGTCATTTTCTATTATACAATAATTTTGAAAAGGATGCCTGAGAGAGGAGAACCTGCTGTAGGATACCTGTCCATAAAATAATTGATGATTGATTTAGGGGCTATAAATCATTTTTCAATGCCTACACCGTATCGTTATCCGGCGTCGATGACGTGATTTGAAGAAGCGCCCAGGAATATTATAGTTGCGTGTGGGTTTAATGAGTGTCCTTGTGGCTGCAGGATATGACTGTGGATATTAGCTCTATTCGGTTTTGGTATTTATCTCATTCAAATACGCTGTAAACGACCCATTCACGGATGGACTATTGAACGTTTGATTAATGTTTCAAGGGTTGATGAGGTTAATGGGATGATTTTGTGCAGCTAATGATTGCAATGGAATGCGTCTATGTTAGCTAAGTGATTTGCTGTTTTGTTCACTTCAATGAATTGCGCTTGTAGTTTCTAGATCAATGAGCAGCTTTCGATCTGAATTGTGGTGAAATGTGCTTACAAAGTTAGGCCTTTAGAACTGAATAGCTGTATTGTGTTTGGACAATAATAAATATCTCTGGAGCGCAGCTCTTTCTGAGAGTTTGTGGTATTTGAAAGCTTGGACTAGTCTCAATATATAAATGAAAAAAGCTATTCAAACTTAATCCGATGGATTCAAGGATAACGTTAAATAACAAAGACTCTTACTTGAGTCGCTCGTACCTACTATGGAACCTGGAGTGTTCGTCAATCGTAGTAGATCTTTCAGCCACAGATGAGACTGAGATATTTGGTTCCTTTGACTGTTGAATAAACACCTCTGTCATACTTTGTTGTAGTTAGATAATTGTGCCCTTAACCACTTTCTTTGTCATCGTAGGATTTCTAGGAATTATATAGAAATGAACTAACTAGTCAATTCCGGAGTATATATATATACAAATAAGGGAGTTGTAGATTGCAAGTGAATCTATCCAGTGAAAGAAGTTATCCTTCGAAATGATAGTGTGCCGACAGATTTGCTGGATTCTATTTAAAGCTAGCAGAACAACGTAGGAGCATACAGTACAGCATTTCTTATTTATTCGTATTCCCACTGAAAGTGATCACAACGATCCTTGTTACAGATCCAACCACGTCAGGCATTTATTCAACGAAGTAACTCCAATGGGATGGTGAGCATCGAGCCTGAAACATACCACGAAAAAATCTCTATGAATGACGATATGGATACTGTGTGTTGGATTATTACAATGCAAATGTCGCATATCCTACGAAATGAATAACAGCTTTCATATGGAAAGGCATGCATGTAACATTGGATTTAACAGATAGCATTTTTTAAATGGATGGCTGATACCCCTGAAGATGCTGATTGATGACCCTTTCCACGACACCACGACCAAACAAAAATAAAATAGGTATAAGGTGCGCACCAAAGTTATTTTCTTTTCATGAAAATGCAACTTTATTGCACAAAAATGGTTACAAGAAAATCATTCGAAATATTTTCCATGGGGTAGACTTTACTTTTGAGCGTTTCCAGGTAGGTTTTAACGGGTTAAGCATTTTATCGTGTCTCTGCTCGTATTGTGGTAGTTTTTCGCGGTAAAATTTACTCTTTTCCTTTCCTCTCGGCCTCACTCAACCACATTCTTTTCTGCTGGTTCTTCAAAATCCTGGAAGGGTGGTGGGCAGCCATGGGTCCATCAGCCATTGGTGCACCCTCCTAGTTTCTTGAAGGATCAACCACAGCAGGTAGAACGGACGGTCGGTTGAAGTAACTATTTGGAGTAAGGCGCGAGACCAGCGTTCAAAGTTTTAGTGAATAAGAGCCATTCACAAAGTCGTCGGCTCTTGCCTTTGTGTTGTGTTGTCTTTCCTATCGGATAGGTTTCATAGCCTTAGAAGGCATCTGCGCTCCATCACTGTCTCCCCTGCTCGATCCGCTTTTTGCCCCACCCGTTCACTTTATGTCCGTTGTCTCCTTGGAGAAGTAACATATATTAGCGGGAAGAATTGGTCGGTTCTTGAATTCTGTCTTTCTGCTTTTTATGAAAAAGAGACAGAAGTCTCCAAGAGAACGACGGGCGGTCACTTCCACCCAATTCCTTTACGTCTAGAGCCAGATGGACGGTCTGGAACCCTCTGCGTTTAACTGATATCACCGACGCTCTATTCGGTGACGGACGATCACTGAGGGGAAAACCTTTATACAAAAACAAAGCAATTTGTTAAAGAAATAGCTTTGTAAAGACTGGACCCCTATCTGCGTGTCCCGCACTATCGAAAAAACTAAACAAAATGATTCACCGGGATGTCGTTAAGTTTGTATTGGGATCGTTCCAAAAGTAGAACTTCCTCCATAAAGGCCTTTCGTAAGAGTAGTTCCCTTTTTGCTCTCACTTCACCTCATCCGATCATTATTAGGAACGGATAATGATCAGGAAATATGAACTCGAGTAGGTCATATATGGTATTGTTGCCAAATTATCTTTTTTTCTTTTTTTTTATATTTTGAGAGGGACTGGTGTTGCATTGGGGCTGAATGCAACTCCAATGTCTAATCGTTAAAAAATATTAGCTCGGGCCAAAGGGAAATCCCAATCTTGAAAAAATTTCCCCAGACGTGGGAAATAAAAATGGGACGTGCATGAAGGTGTGTGAGAAAAGCAACGGAGGTCCAAGGAACAGTGGCACATTTCACCAAATTTGCGGAGTGTTGCACACAAAATTGGCCTGTTGCACCCGTCTGAACAGGGAGTGAATTTGCACGTATACGTGAGATCTACGGTCTGTTTTTTTTTTTTTTTTTTGGTTTCGCCAATGGATGTGGTAATCTTTCTTCTAAAGATGCGGTAACCTGTGCCACCATCATGCACGATTCGCAACACCCGAATATTCGATGCCAGGAGTGCGCCTTCGTACTAATCCACACCACTACGTCCTTCAAGTACTCTTCCCGCGTGACTGCCGTTAGGTATTACTTCGCGGGGCTGGTTAGCAGATCATGATAGTCTTCTTTTATTTGCTTCTTCAGCTCTTCTAATTGTTTCTATTCTTCTTAGCTCGTTTTGCACAATTATCACAAATGTGCCGATTTCCATCCAATTTTCCTCCGACTGCAACATTTGGTTTGTGAGTAGTATTGGACTGGGCAGATTAATTTTCCACTGCGAAAAACGCCGGCAATGGAATATGGCGTGCTCCGTATCTTCCTCCTCGTTTGAGCATTCTGGGCACAAAGGGGAGATATCGTGTCCGAATCGGTGCAAGTATTTGCGATAGCCGCCGTGACCAGTCGTTTTATGGTCCGCTAATTCTAGACCGGCGGATACTAGTCAGTCTTCGATGCGAATAATCGCTACATTTGTGACTGACTCTATCTCCTTTATTTCTTTTGCCACCGTAACGACGGCAATGTCGTCTGCAAATCCGATTACTTGAACTCCTCTCGGCAACATAAACCTTAGCACTCCGTCATATATAATGTTTCATAGGAGTGGATCGAGTACTGATCCTTGTGGAACCCCAGCTGAAACGCTGTAGTATTTCAAAACTTCATCAGTTTCATACCTCAGTTTTCTGTTGGTAAAGTAGTTTTCTACTATTCTCAGCAAGTACTATGGCGTATTCATACTGGCTAGTGATTTTCTAATGAACGCCCAGTTTGCCGAGTTGAAGGCATTTTTGATGTCCAAAGTCACCACTACACAGTATTTTTTTTTTTACCATACCGCCATCTTTCTCCTTACATCGCTTCGGCCGCAATGTCGACCACAGTTTTTACGGCTTGAACAGTAGACCGCGATTTTCTGAAAACAAACTGAAAGTCTGATAATGCTCCTCTCTCTTCTGCTACCGCGAGCAGTTTAGCATATATTATCCGTTCCAGTATCTTTCCCATTGTGTCTAGAAGGCATATTGGATGATACGAGGACGGTTCCCCAGGTGGAAGCAGGACTAGGTGTTGTAGTTTCCAAGCATCCGGGAAAACTCATTCTTCAAGGCATTTTTGAATTGTTTCCATAAACATGTCTGCCCGCTTATGAATAGCTGCTTTTAGTGCCTTATTTGGTATGCCATTCCTGCATGCGCTTATGAGTTCATCCGCTGTGCCTATTGGGATGTCCTCCGTGTTGGTCTCCCTAATGATATGTTGGTGGAAAAGGTGTTCTACTATGGAGCTTAGAATTGATGGACTTGTTACTTGCGGCGACCTGCTGCCCTTTATCTTAGTCATGACGATCCTGTTTGCTGTACCCCAAGGGTCTATGTCGACTTCTTCACAAAGTTTTCTAAAACGTATTGTCTTCCTTCCTTGATTATATTTTTTAGGTCGCGTCTTGCAATTTTAAAACCAATAAGGTGTTCTTCAAAGCGATCTCTTCCCCTAGACCTTTGGACTTTGCGTCGGGCTTTTAAGCACTTTGCTCTAAGCTTTTTTATTTCCCCATTCCACCAGTAGCATGGTGTTCCTCATCTAGTACCCGCTCTTCTGGGCATTGATGCATCGCACGCAGTAGTGAGAATGCGGACGAGTTGTTGTATACAGGCTTCAGCTGTTCCGCTTTGAATTATGTTTCCGATATTTATCATTTCTTCGAAAGAGTCCAGGTCGAAGTGTGTGTCCTTCCATCTTGGGCCCCTTCGTTTAGCGCGCTGCACGGTACTCTTCTCCTTCGTCTCAAAAATTATTGCGTGGTAGTCACTGTGCGCGTATTCTTCGCTGACTCGCCATTTTATATTTCGCAAGAAGGAGTTGCTTACGAACGTAATGTCAATAATCGAGTCCGTTCTTGTCTTACGATATGTGTTTGCACGACCTTGGCTTGCAACGCCTATGTTAAGAGTTGCAAAACTTTCTAGCAGACTACGGCCTCTGGCGTTTGTAAGTCTACTACCCCACTCCGTTGCCCATACATTAAAGCCGCCGCCGATAACCACAGCGGCTCTACCACGAACATCGGCGGATAGGCTGTCTAGCATTGCCTGGTACTCGTTAATGGTCCAGCTTGGACGTGTATAGCAGCTATAAAAATATATGCCATTTATTTTGGCCCGTGCAAAGCCCTCCGTAAGTCCGTTTGTTTCTTGAAAGGCATGCCTTCCACATATCCATATAGCAGCATGCTTTGTCCTATCGCAGATCCATATATTGCTGTCCAGAGCTTTATACGGTTCACTTATCAAAATAACGTCCGCTTTTTCTTCTCTAGCCGCTTGTGTCAGCATAGCCTGTGCAATTCTACAGTGATTTAAGTTAATCTGTATTATCTTCATGTTTTCTTGTTGGTGATGGTCTTCCTAAAAAGCAGACACTTGCTGCTTCCGGCTGCATGCTTCGAATCTTTTGGGCGTTCTTTTCTACAGAACATGCATGATGGCTCCTTATCGTAGTTCTTTGCTATGTGGCCTTCTGTTCCACACCTTCTACATAGCTTGGAGCAGTCCTCACTGCTTTTGCAATGCTTGGCTATATGCCCAAATTCAAGACATTTGAGGCATTTTTTTTTTTTTTTTGAAGAAGCACTCGCTCCCGAATGCGACAAATAGCCCATCCAATTTTTACCTTTAATGCATCTAACAGTTTCTTTGCCAATCCGACGGGAAGACCAATTGTTGCTGTTTGGGTTCCACAATATAATATGTCTGCTGGTTGTAGTTCCACCCCGTGTTGAGTCCTTATTGCCTCGCAAATGTCCTTCTTTCCGGTGACTTCGTCGATGTCTTTCAGCTCGATGGTAGTGCGATGTCTGAGGTCGTTACACTCTCTCGCTCTCTTAAAATCTCGCCAATAACACTTTTAAACTCTTCTGTCTTATTTCCAGTTTCCTTGAGCTGTATTAGGAGCTCTCCTTTCTGAGTCCTTCTTATCCTGGATACCGCTTTTCCAATAGCTTCTAGTTTGGGGTCTGCTTTTACGCTACGAAGAATCTCCGCGTAAGATAGTCCTTCACTTGCTTCGATGAAGAACGCGTCCGGCATACTTCTTTTCGCCTCAAGCTCCTTTGTGTTAGTCTCCTTCTTAGTTTTTCTCAAATTTTTGCTATCGTTTGACTCTGTTTTGTCAGAATGGCGTGTTCTTCTCCTTGATCCTTGGAGTTATGCCTCCAATATTGTTTTCTTTTTGCTTCGACTCTACAGCCTGGGGTTTTTTTTTTCTCTTTGGTTCCGGGGTTTCGCCATTTTGACCCTGCCTTTTCTTGGGTTCTTGTGCGTTTCTCAGCCAGGGAGAGGTTTGTGAGGAGTTGTGTTTCCTTATCACGTCTTTTACTTTTTCGTCCTGCAGTTGAATAGCAGGAAGCTCATATAGGGATCTAATGCTTTCAATTGCGTCTCTCATAGGTTGAGAGATCTACGATCTGAGCTAATAGCTATGTGATAGGGTTAACCACTTCTTGTTTAAAACAAATTTAGAGAATAGGTAGTCAAAAAAAAAAAAAAAAAAGGAAAATTCATTATAAATGAGCGTTGGGATGGAGGATGAAGCAGAATTTTAAATGTTTTTGACGACGGACTAAAAATTTTTTGAAAGTTTGAACTTTTTTCGGTATTCCTCACTGGGGTTGGTCTTGAGGACCAATTCTAACCCTGACAGCCTCTTTACAGCTCGAGTCGTACCATGCCTTTTCTTTTCATCTGATAATTTCCATCCGATGAGAGATAAAGGATCTCATTCCAAAGAAAACGGTGTCTGTGATCATATCAGCAGCGGCATCCAAGTCGTTATCGAGGAAACATAACGACCAGTTAAAATTCCTAACGAAGCTGTTAAGTCCGCTCCAATTGGCTTTCGCGTATTGCCATGTAGATCGTCGACATACTTCACAACTAACCCACCAAATTCGGCGCTTATCGAGAAGCTGCTAGAACACTTGACTCCGACGACTCCTGCGGCTCTATGGAAAGAGTACTGAAGAGGCCTTGCCTGTTACGGGAAAACTCCATCAAAATAAACCAGTGGTTGGTCAGGGTACTATTTCTGACGGCTTGTCTCAGAAAACCGAAAAGTTGGAACGGGCTCCAGAAGAGACACACTATGAAAGACTACCGTCTAAAGGGCAGCTAAAAGGCGTCGGAGACGCGAGGTAATGCACGGCGCAAAAAAATGGCAAGTGCCGCCGTATGCGCGAGTGCCAAAAGTCCGGTACTGCAAACAACACAAGTTGCAGCTCTGGCGGAAGCCGCTGGAAAAGTTACCTCCAAAAAAACCCTGAAACATAAAAGGAAACGAAGCCGGCGCACCTACAAGGACACTGCTATTTCCTCTCTGCTGCTTTGAATTAGGAAGGCTGGCAATGACAACAGTCTGAACGTGCAATTAGTATGTCAATCAATTGTGGGAGTTAGCCATGCAGAGAATGTTTGCATTCAGTCAAGTTACTGTATGGAGAATGGAATTCTTAGAGTGAAGTGGTCTACGCAGCAAAGTCTTGAATGGCTGAGCAAATCTGAGCTGAAAATCCCACCCCTGAAAACAAAGACCTTCGAGGTTTTCAGAGAACCAAAACTAATGCACGTTATCTTTCGGGTTCCGAGGAAATTAAAAGAAATTGGATATGTTCTGATGGGTCTTCATACCCACTTCTAACACTAAAAAATGTAAAATCTACTCTCACAGGAAGAGAACTCTAAAGAAAATTTTCACTGCTAGCCTGGCACTGGCATCGATACCGAATCCCTGGCGAAAAGTAAGGGTGGCCTTTATACCGAAAATCGGAAAGGAGGACTCTTCTCTCGCCAAAAGTTTCAGACCTATAAGTCTGACTTCCTTCATGCTGGAAAGCATTAAAAGAAAGGTCCAGATCCATTTGTGTAAGACCGCCTTGCCAATGCGTTCTTTGTCGTCGATGCAATACGCCTACCAACGCGGATGATCCTTCGAGAGTGCGCTACACGGCTTGTGTAACTTGACCAGACAACACGGCGTGGATGAGTCACTAGTTTTGCGGATAAAAATAATGCTGGTGAATAGTACATTGATTGCGGATGCTGACCGCGGCCAGAATGTAGTGGTGGGTGTAAACAGGGGTTGACCGCAAGGCTGCCTTCTGTCTCTACTGCTATGGTGCATAATGGTGGACTGACTGCTCACGGTGCTCAATAGCTTTAACATCTATGCACAGGCATACGCGGATAACTTAGCTGTACTGTCTGTTGGGTCGTATCTAGCGACTGTCTGCTCCAAATCGCAAGCAGCCCCAGACGTGATTGACGACTGAAGTTGTTCTCCTTACGAGAATGAGAAAGCTGCCTGGACTGACTCATCTAGTGTTTAAAGGCATCACTATCCAGTTCTCCAATGTTGCTAAGTATTTGGGTGTTATCTTGAGTAACAAACTTCTCTGCAGTAAACATGTTGCGTCGAAAGCATGTTAAGCGCTGTCGGCCTTCTAGCAGTGCAGAAGAGCTATCAACAAGACATGGGGCCTGTCACGGAGAAGGTTCCTTGGATCTACACAGCTATGAAAAGGCCAATTATATCCTATGCGTCGGTTGTCTGGTGGAAAAAGCTCTGGTGAAAATACGTGATTGCTACTTTTACCAGATTTTAAAGAACGATTTGTCTCAGATGCAATTGGGCTTTTCCCAGCATTCCTAGCTCCGCTCCAGACCCCGTAATGAATCTCTCTCCCCCTAAAATTTATATCAACTTTCAAAGCCATCTTCGGCTAAAAAAGAATTGGTCTTTGGTACAATATGGACTGGAACATTAATGACCTTGTGCGACGGCTGTCTTATGACTCCGGTCTTATGGACATGCCGTTCGATGCAATGACACCAGAACTCCTGTTGCGGAAAAAATACGAAATCGACTTTCTTTATGTTCAGGATTGGCTTCGGTCAGAATTTGAGCCAGGAAAGGAATGTAGACGGGTCGTCACGGACGGCTCCTAAGCCAATATATGTAGGATGTAGCGCTGGTGTCTTTCTGGAGGTCGATAACGTTAGATTTCACTTCACGTAAGGAAAGCTTGTATCTGTCTTCCAAGCAGAAATTTACGCAATCCTGATGGCAGTGAACTATAGTCTGGAGAACCGGTGGAGGGGCGAAGCATTTACATCTGCAGTGACAGCCAAGCGGCGCTTACTCCTTAACCCTCTTACGACTTCCAAGCTTATTCAAAAATGCAAGAGATCATTGAACGCAATGACCCTTGTCTGTATCTTAATAGGATCATGGGAATGAAATCGCAGATGAACGTGCCTAGCAAGAAGAGAATTTTTCAGGACCCGAACCTACGTAAGGTCTGCCTGCGTCCTTGGTAACGGCTTCCATTGACAGTTGGGATTCAAACGAGCACAACTGTAGATGGCACGGCTCCACGGGATGTAGGCAGACAAAACGTATGTTTTCCGACCTCTCTAGGAAGTCGGCAACTTTTCTACTGTCCCTCAGTAGGAAAGACTGCAGGTTTCTTACTGGCGTCGTAACAGGGCACTACACTTACGCAAATCACGTAAATATGCTGTGTACAAGTGACACTACATCCTGCGATGCTTGTTGCGAAAGTAATTACGACACTGCGGAGCACTATCGCTGTTAATATTCTGCTTACGTTCGCATCAGGTTGCCGGTACTCGGCGCTGAAAAAAAGAAAAGATAGCCTAGTTGCTTTGTAGATCTATTGGATATAATCTGAACATGTTTAGTAGTGTTACGCCAGGATATAACTTTGACGATATACTATGGACGGGCTCCATATAGTTTTACAAGAAAATCATGGAATTCCTCTTTGATATCGTCTTTACCCTGTTTCGTGCTTTTATCTTTTATCCACGCATTGAGAAACATTCTTCCAACTTTTTTATAAGTTCACTTTTTTGTTACCCTTATCGTTTTTTTTTTTTTTTTAAAGCAGAAATAGAAATTCCTTTTTTGAAGTATTCTTATAGCGCAGCCCTTAATCTAGCACGGGTTCCAATTTGATTTAAAGAATCATCAATCAACCTGACCATAAGCCTTATTTCTGTTAAACAAACCCAACCAGTCGTAAACAAATGTTATCCTTAAAATACTTTGTCACAGAAATACATAAAAAAAAAAAAAAATTAAAACACATATCCATTTAAAAATAGGTGTGCTATCCAACCTCGACAAAACAAAAAAAGGAAAAGAAAACAGAATCAACAGAATACAATCAAACCAAGAGGACAACGACAATGAAAAAGAGAAGGTTTAAACGCACATCAAATGCTCGTACGAGTATCCTTTTGCTTGTAGTTGCCTCCTCCGTTACATCATAACAACCAATCCGAACAGAATAAATAATCCTGCCGGGTCATAGCAGACACATAAATTATCCTTGCCAACGGATAAATTACCAGAAAACACTTTAACTTGGCCAACATACTCGTACCATGGCGTGTGAGTGTATCGGGGTAGACGATTGAAATAAGTGCAATCGGTTTCCCTCCTAACAGATAGCACAAAATCCTTCTTCCAAAAAAAAAAAAAAGGTCACATATGTCGATGTGGATACAAGTTACAAGAAGAGTATTATTCGTAAGTTACTCGATATATATTGCTAATTCAGAACGGATCGAAAAGGTCCTTCATCGAGTATTAAACTGTATCATGTAAAGGGTACGGTTTTTGGCATTTCAACGCCGTGGTATCCGTATTCTTGTTCCAATAAGTGGATGTTGGCAAGTGGACAACGCAAATTCAGCTTGTCCTGTTAATTAGTATTTAATCTACGAAAACAACGATAAATCTATGCCACAACCTAAAGTGAGAGAAGAATGTGCTTTTTGTGTCCCTCGTTATTGTGAAATGTTATCCCATTCTTTGAAGGCACTACGCGGTCAGCATTGTTAGTTAGAATTGGGGAGTAGGTACGCACAATACGGACACTTCGTGTATGTACTTTTGTTAGAGAAGTTTTAATCGAAAGATATCAATCTTTTTGTGGACATAGGCTAAGGGTTTACCCAAAAACCAAACAACCACCAAGGATATACTTAGTTGATTGGCTGCAATTAGATTGCTATCAGATTTTTAGAAAATTAAATTGCTTTAGGGGGCTCAATTTATGGCCAAGTAAAATGAGCTTATGCCAAATTTTAATTATCAAACTCTGAGGAATTTTGCGTTTGGCCATTAACTAAAACTGGTTAATTATTCACGAAAAATGGTTTCTCTTGTTAAAATTATGAAAGGGGTGCAGATGGGCTAGGTTTAAATGTCTGAAAAAACTTAACTTATGGAATTTTAGGTAATACTAGGTGGAGTGAAAAGTAACCTCTTTGACCGTCAGAATGCACTGCTACTGCAAAAAAGGTTATGGTGCCTTGAAGTCAGTTCATATTTAGGCAGACAAGCCAAATTTCAGTGCAATACTTTCTTTAGTTTTGTTTTGACAGCTGATTGTTGTTGACGTGTTTGGCATCATGTTGAGTATGGACAAAAACGATTTTCGTTCTCTCATAAAACATTTTATTTTGAGAGGCAAAACGGCTAAAGAAGCAGAGGAAAAGTTGGATAAATATTATGGGGCTAATGCTCCGTCAGATTACACCGTCAAATATTGGTTCCGAGAGTTTCGTGGTGGCCGCAACTCCACTATAGATCAAGTCCGCAGCAGCGGTTACAGAGGACAATGTCAAAAAAATACATGAAATGGTGTTGGCTAACCGGAAAGTGAAGGTGCACAAGCTAACAGATACCACAAAGATTAGTACTGAGCGCACACGCCATATTTGGGCAATATTTTGCATATGAAAAAGTTATCCTGTCGCTGGCTGCCGCGCATACTCACTTCTGATTAAAAACACGAACGCGAGAGCACTTCGAAAGAGTGTTTGGATTTGCTGATGCGAAACCGGGCGGACTTTTGGCGTCGATTGGTAACTGTTGAACAGAGAGAACAGAATGAACGCTCGGCAATGGACTGAAGTCGGCACCAGTGCTCCGAAGTGGCCGAAGGAGGCTCAATGGGTCGGAAAAGTTATGGCGTCAGTTTACTGGGATTGTCATGGCATACTCCTCGTGAACTACCTCGAAAAAAGACAAAAATATCCACGCAAGCATTACTGTGCATTATTTTAGCAAATAAAGGCCGAAATCGCTGCAAAACGGAATCGCATGAAGCGAAAAAAATTTTGTTTTTGCAAGACAATGCACCGCGCACAAGAGCATCGCAACCATGACTAAAATCAATGACTTAGCTCCAATTGCTGTCGCATCCACTGTATTCGCCCGATTTGGCTCCCTCAGACTATTATCTCTTCCAAAACCTCAAAAGATGGCTCATCAATAAAAAATTCAGCTCACGCGAGGAAATCATCGACGCCACGGAAAAGTAATTTGCAGACCTTCCGGAAAATTACTTTTCGGACGGGATCAAGAAGTAGGAAAATCGCTAGAGTAAGTGTATCAAACTAGAAGGTAACTATATTGAATAAAATAAAAAAAAAATTTATTTCATTCGAAAGGTGGTTACTTTTCACCCCATTTAGTAGCATTCCACAAACAAAGAACCCACGACTAGACAATGAATTCCGACAGACACTTTTAGAAAGGCAGGAGACATACCTTGTGTTG
Source organism: Volucella inanis (assembly GCA_907269105.1). NCBI lineage: Eukaryota > Metazoa > Arthropoda > Insecta > Diptera > Syrphidae > Volucella > Volucella inanis. The sequence continues at coordinate 43,938,165 of OU026153.1, forward strand.
ATATCTTATAAATAAGCAATGTATCTATGCCTTAAATAACAATTGTCATCTCTCTTTCTTAATGTCAAACTTTTATACTTTTCCCTTTTCCTTTTTGAACTAAACTCAAAGCAGAAGGAAGTCCCAATAGAGTAATCTAAAATTATAAATAAAATCGTCCGTTTTTCTTAACAGGATATGGGCTCAAGATATTAAAACATCCAATTTAGATTTTGCAGGATCTTCTATCAAGAATATTTTGCTGTTGGTTTTTCTCATCGTCATAACCTTAACAAGAGCACGCACATTCTCGACCGCATCCAACCTTTCAACGGACAAAATTTTTCTTCATGGAAACCAGAAAAGGAGGCAATTCTTCATAAAGCTAGGCCAACTGGCTATGCTAATGAAAAAATTTCTAGGCCGGAGAATGCAGGCGAACAGCCAAATTGGGACGACAAAGATATTGTCGCTAGGGCGGAATTGCTTTTGGCGATAGGACCAAATATTGTATTTTTGGTCAAGGACAAGTTGTTATCTAAAGAAATTTAGGATTTCCTTAGTACAACCTACGATCGCAAAGGTACAGGCAGGAGGCGGAAGAGTTCAGACGGCTCATCAACATGAAGATGGAAGTCAACCAGAACATGGAGGGATACATCGGGGAGTTCAAGACGACAATCAGCCAACTACAGGAAATGGGAGCGATACTTGATAAGGATTTGTCTGCGGTTGTTCTCCTTGATGGCTTGTCTAATGAATTTAGAGACGTGCAGGCTGCATTTGATGCTCAAAGCTTGTACCTAGAGGTGGAAGTCATACGAACTAGACTTTTGGAAGTTGGTGATCGCAAAAATGAATCGACTGAACAACTGAGCACAGCAACGGAGAAGAACATCAAATTTCAACAGCAAGGGAATTCCTTTCCATTTAACTGCCGCGTTTGTGTTCAGAAAGGGCATATGGCCAAATATTGAAGATTGAAGAAGAAGAAACGCAATATTGTTCTATCGTAAAAGAGGAATCCGCATTTCCAGTTTCAACAGACGAAATAATAAGATGTCTTGATTCTGGCGCTACTTCGCACATGTGCTCCACGAAGTCCCTTATTGAAAATTTAGAAATTTGGACAAAAGATACCTTCGTGACCTTAGCAAACGGACAGCAAGTTAAAATAGCTGGAATCGGAACAGCAAATCTGCCATCGCATCTTAATAGAATTGGAGAAAACATCGAATGGTTTTCCACCAGACTTAACAGAAAAATTGATCTTTGTAAGCAAATCGACAAGTAGCAACATCATGGTCGTGTTCGAGGGCGATCAAGCTAAATTTTTCAGTTTGTATATAGTTTCTAAACTAATCGAGTCCTTGCTACACATTAAAACGACAACTCGCTGAGCTTGTGGTACCGAAGAATGGGCCATTTAAACATAATCACATAACCTCGCTTAAGCAACTTCAGTCAATAGGAATGGGGACTGGTCTACCAGAAAATTTTAGAAACGATGAAAGCAGTTGTGTTTCGTGCATTTGTGCTAAACAATCGATAAAGTCCTTTGGAGAATGTGATAACAAAAGCACAACAAAAAGACTAAAATTGGTCCATTCCGATTTGTGTGGTCCCATGAGATCTCAATCCCTGAGCAAGTCACTGTATTTCATTACGTTCATTGACGATTATTTCCGACGAAATTGTGTGTATTTCATGCAAAAGAAAAGCAAAGCTTTAGATAATTTCAAAATTTTTAAGGTAATATCAGAAAAACAAACAGGGGAATCACTAAAATCGCTGAGAATGGATAATGAAACGGAGTACACACATGCAAAATTTGAAGAATCGACCATCAGCTTTCTGGCCCATACACTCCTTAACAAAATGGAATAGCTGGAATCGAAGTTACCTGACGTTTTATGCGCAAAACTCATCTGCACTGCAATTTTTATCCGGAATAAGTGACCAACAAAGATGAATGCCCAAGTAACTCCGGAGGAACTCTGGACAGGTAACAAACCGAACGTGTCATCATTCAGATGCATTGGTACAACGGCGTATGAACTGGACAAAGGAAAGAATCTCTGGAAATTTGATGTGAAAAGCAATGCACATGTTGTTGTTGGACCCGTATAGTTATCAACAGCAGAGAAGTTCAATTTTTGGAAGAAGAAGGAAGTGAAGAAGAGTTCCTGCCAAATTACTATGTTTGTAGCTATGAACAGCCTGAAAGGAAGGCTCCTGATTTCAATCAACCACCAAGCAAATCTAAGCAAGAACAGCATCTGGAGGAACAACCTAAAGAAGAAGGCCAAAATACTATCGCACAAGTATCAAGTGATCAAGAAGAAGTTCACGTTGTTAGATCCTGTGAACGTTAAACAGTTGCAAAGTAATGAACATCATAAAGAATGGTATAAGGCCATACAAGAAGAGGTCCCTTATACGAAACGAAACTTGGCTGTTGGTGGACAGGCCAACAGAGTGACAGGTAATTAAATCAAAATGGGTTTTCGAAACAAAATATCTTCCATATGGCACAGTAGAGCGAAGAAAAGCCAGACTAGTGGCCAAAGGTTTCGACCAGATTCACGTGGTCAATCAAAGTGACACATACTCCCCGGAGGCAAACATACACTCCATACACTTACATTAGCTATTGCAGCAGAGCACAACCTAAAGTTATACCACCTTGACGTCTCCCCAGCATATTTAAATTGTGATCTCGACACAGCAACAACGCGGCGGACAAAGTATGTGTGTTGAAAAGGGCAATATACGGCCTTAAACAATCTTGCCGTCAGTGGAACTTTAAGTTGGATAAAACCCTTAAAGATTTCAATTTTAATCATCGTCTACGTCGATGACCTTCTTTTGGCAACAAACAGTAGTGAAAAGTACTCATCGATGTATGCCGCACTATCAGAGATGTTTGTTATCCGTGATTTGGATGAACCAAAGATATGTGTAGGGCTAGAAATCATGAGGAAAAACGGTGAGATCAGTTTTAGACAAATGGGCTACATCAACAAGCAATTTAAATGAAGCCAAACTGTCACGCTTACCTTCACAAGTCAAACTCATCATTCAGAACCGAAATTCAAAGGTGAAAAAGTGTACACAACAACAAATCGGCAACTAGTGGAACGTTTGCTTTATCTGGCCAATTTCAGCAGACCAGACATATCGCAAATTGTGAATGTTCTTTCTCAATATGCTGAGCATCCTAGGTGTCAGCATTGGAACGTATTTCTAAAAATCATCAGGTACGTGATCGGAACCAAAACAGCAAAAATAGCTTACAGTAGAAAATATCAACAGCTTTAAGCCTTTTCGGACTCTAACTGGGCAGCAGATACCAATGATCGGAGATCACAGTCCAGTTTCGTGTTTCTTTACGTTGGTGGAGCAGTTCATTGGGGACCTCGAAAGCAGAAAGTAGTTGCCACATCTTTTACAGAGGCCGGGTATATCACACTTTCATCAGTGACAAAGGATATAACATACTTTCGTAACATCTTATTCCGGCTTCAACTACACGTCACGCATGTTGACTTGTTATGCAACAGCCAAAGTGCGAAACACATCGCAACTGATCAGACGAACAAAGCATATTGATGTGCGCTATCCATATATTCGAAAAGTGGTTGCAAAAAAGATTATAAACATCGAGTTCCTAAAATCTGAAGATATGAAAGCTGACACATTTACGAAGCAACTACCAACGAAGTCACATTTTAAACATTTCACTGAGATGGGTATGATTTTTGAAAAAGTAAATTTTGATTTTCTTGAGGTCTAAATTTAACTTTAAACATTTATAATGTAATTTTTAAATTTTGATTACCTAAAATATTGTAAACATCTCCTATAACAATTAAGAATCTGAGCGAGGGTGTTGATACCTTAAGAATAAGCAGTGTATCTATGCAAAACGGAAATTCCGGAAAATCGATTAATTCGCATTTTTCGCATTTTACGATAGTTGGCGTTGAGGGTATCTGACAGTTTATTTGTATGCGCGTTATTATTTTGTTTTACAGAAGTGAATTTAGTAAATCGAGAATTTCAGGTAAATGTATCTCGTTTGTCAACAGTGCTGGTTTCATAGCTTTTATACAGTTGATTTAAGGTAAAAAAAAAATTCCAAGACCAATGCGTGTAAACATTGGCAAACGAAGCCAAACTGAAGAAGAACACGAAGCAAATACAGAAGTCGACAGAATGCGACATCGCATAAGACCAGAACAAAAGGCAAGCAATTTGAGAGTGCATCTAATGGGAACTGCGTCAAAAGAAAGTTCGAATCGAATAGTGACAAGACGCGCATCGTTGCCGAGATACGAACGACTGATCAACTTAACAGGTGTCACTAGTTTTTTATGTGAACTCCTGCCTATGTAGACTTAATTTCACGGGATGCCCATACATCCATGGGGGCAAGAATACGCCTTGCATTGGTCGCCGTCAATACTTTAATACCAAAGCGGAACTCGTGTTGGAGGCAAAAAGTTTCACCCTTAGTTAGGGTCGAGGCCTTTAACCTCTTACTGCTCTTAAAGTCACAGCACCCAAAATCTTGCAACTCCACATTGGGTCAAGACCATGACGCCTATGCGTCATGAGGCCCAGCTCAACAAATCAGGCCTTGACCGAAATCTGGGGGGCTCCTGACTCCCATGGAACCGTGTTTTAAGGCCTGGTATGGACTACCGGTAGTCCTGCCACCCAACAGGACTTCTGACCAGCCGATTGTAACTGGTAAAATCGTAACAGCATTCGGAGGTGTTAAGTGCAGAAAACCTTTACGATAAGACAAATACATTTGCTTTGCTTTGTCCCCGCTTTTTATTAGACAACGTCATTGATAGGCGAAGCCTTGATAATTGGGCGGTGGCCCTAAACAACTGAACAACAAAAAACTATTGTGGTGATGCGATTTTCGATATTGGAGCGATGACTACTGTTTGCCAACATTTCAAAGCGCTAAAATTCAAAGGCCGCCCGGTCTTTGCTGTGCTATAGATGCACATCAGAAGCCATTGAACTCGTTGTTTGAATCGGATGATTTTCTCAAGAACATTCAAAAGTATAACAACTGTTTCCGTATGACTTCGTGCGGAACAAAAATCGTTCAAGAAACTGGTTCCATGTCAACTTGTACGGGATTCTACACTGCACAATTCGGGTTCACAGATTCAAAGCCAAATTTACCATCGGATGGGAGCATTTTTGCCAGTAAATGAAGACGCACAGCAATATCTGCAGGTGTACTTCAATTCGTCGGAGGATGATCAAGTCGATAGTCGGTACAGAGGGCAAATAAAAGTGACAAAAAACGTCATTCAACAATTGCAACAATTCTTTTATGCAAACAACGCTTTCGTTACGATGTTTAAAACGGCGATGGAGAAAATGAACACAGCCCATCGCAGATTTGTCTTCAATTCTGATGGCTATCCAGCCGGAGAACACTTACGGCCATACAATGCTCCAAATTCTGCAGACATTTGTGCATTGATTGTTGGCGATTAAACACACAGCCGAGATATTGTTCTTCAGTGAAGAACCGTTGGACCGTAACAAAGAATATCCGAAACGCATAGATTATATGACGCTCTCTAGTACCCTATCATTCATTGGCAGGGGCAATTTAGATACGACATTACGATGAAAATGCTAAATCCATTTTGAAGTGTCGCCGTTTATTTCAACAATATGAGGCCGATATGTATGGTATGTCAAGGTTGAGAGTGAGCGACTACTGTTCATTAAATTGAAACAGGCAAAACTACGATAACGACGAGTACATCCACTTGCAAGATGCGGTAAACACTGATGGAAATGCGCAGAATCTTGGACAACTGCTGATTTTACCATCGACTCATGTTGGAAGTCCTCGCCATATGCATGACATACGAGTATCTAAGCAACTACGGAACACCGGACCTATTTATCACTTTTACGTGTAATCCGAAGTGGAACGAGATTAAAAAGAAGTTGCATTAGGGACAAAAAATTGCTGGAGTATTCAAGCAGAAAGTGAAGATGATGATGGAAGTGAAGCATCGAGAATTCGGCATTACAAAGTGTTGGATATATTCAGTCGAGTAACAGAAACGCCGACTACCCCATGCACATATGGTATTCTAAATTGGCAAATGAACAAATTGCGGTCTGATAAAGTAGACGATGTCATATCAGCTGAAATCCTCGACCCAATAGCCGATCCAGAACTGCACGATATTGTCAGAACAGAGATGGTGCATGGACCGTGTGGTGCATCTGGAAAATTCATCAGATGGATATCTAGTTTATCGCTTAAAGGACAATAATGGCCGGTTAATCGTTGTGAAAATGACAGTTTATCGTCAGAGTCGAGAGATTGAGATCATAAACGAGTTCGTTGTACCGCATTGTCCATTGTTGTCCCGCATTTTTAATGCCCACGTAAATGTTGAGTGCTGTCATTTTGCAAAATCAGTTAAATATTTGTGCAAATATGAAACGAAAGGTAGTGACATGGCAGTGTTTGGCGTTGGTTCTGAAAATGCCAATGATGAAGTCTACCAAGTCTACTAGGCGATGTGGAGTTTATTTTTGTCCACTTAGCATTTCATTTGAAAAAACGTATTGAATGTTGAATGTTGAATGTTTCTACTTGCGCTTGCTGTTGGTTAAATGGCCCAAAATCATTCAAACATTTACGAACCGTAAATGGTCATCTTTGTCAAACATATCGAGAGACGTGTCAGTGTTTAAGCTTATTGAAGAATGCTTAACAATGAGGCCAAACAATCGCTGATCCCACGCTATCCGATTTAACCTTAAGAGTTGTGGAACAAATACAAGGACGACAAGTGCGACATATTGCATCGCGTACGAAATACATTGCACCATCCGGAAATGGCAATGTGTGGCGAACTATGCAACGAAATACTGATTGCCATTGAAGATTTGTGCATGACGATAGCAAATAAATTATTGATTCAGGTAAGCATGATTGTGTCGAATCGATCCATGCATGATGCGTTCGATCAAGAACTGAACCGTGAGCATCAATACGGCCGTGATGTGCTGGAAGAAGCGGTTAAATTTAATGTACCATTGCCAAATGATCAACAAAAAAATGCTTACGTAACATTGATGCAATCGGTGGACAACAACACTGGTGGGATCTTTTTCTTAGATACGTCAGGTGGAACAGGAAAGACATTCATTATTTCGCAAGGTGACATTGCACTAGCTCTTGCATCATCCGGAATAGCAGCGACGTTATTAGACGGAGGACTTACTACACATTCCGCAGTCAAACTGCCATTCAATTTAAACACAACGGAAACTTCAATGTGCAACATCACCCACAACAGTGCAATAGGAAAACTGTTGATTGAATGCAAACTAATTGTATGGGACAAATGTACAAAGGCGCACAAGAAATCAATTGAAGCGCTAAACATCTCACTGCAAGATATTTGTCGTAACAACAACATCTTTGTCAGTGTAATGATTATGTTGGGAAGAGACTTCAGACAAACGTTGCCAGTGATTCTCCGTGGGACTGCTGCAGATGAGTTCAATGCTTGCCTGACGGCATCATCCTTGTGGAAATACGTGAAAATATTGTCGTTGATCACGAATATAAGAGTTCAGCTTCAAAACTTTCAAAGTGCTGAACAATTTTCAAAGAAATTGTTGGAAATTTGTAACGGAAAAGTCCCAGTAGATGTTGCGACAGGGTTAATAATATTTCGGCATTATTTGTGGCAATTCATGGATTCGAAAGCGGCTCTCATTGGCAATGTGTATCCCGAAGTAAATCGTAATCATACTTGACCCGCCGTAAAGAATATCGATGTTAACGCGTTGAATTTCACCATTCAATCGCAAATTCCCATAGATTTAGTGTCATAAAAATCGTTTGATTGCACCATTAATCAAGATTATGTGATGACTTATCCGAAAGAGTTTTTGAATCCATTGGATATACACGAATTTCCACCGCATAATTTGCAAATCAAAAACAGTTCGATCATCATAATGCTACGAAATTTGAATCAACCACGACTGTGCAATAGTACCAGACTTGCTGTCAATAATTTGATGTCAAATTTGAAAGAAGCAACAATTCTAAAAGAAAAATATTCGGAAGAAAATGTGTTCATTCCTCGGATTACGTTAATGACGACCGATATTCCCTTTGATTTCGAAAGATTACAATTCCCAGTCCGATTGGCGTTCGCAAAGACAATCAACAAATCTCAGGGACAATCCTTTAATGTTTGTGGCCTGAATTTAGAGAATCCATGTTATATATGTAGCGTGCTCATGTGTCAGCAAACCATTTGCTTTATTTGTGTATGCTTCAGAAAAAAAAAACCAAAAATTTCGTTTATCATAAAGCACTGTAGTAAAGCCGATGAATTATCGTGTGAAATGCCATAAAAGTTGTAAACAACTATACGTCAACACGCACGACATAATTGCCGCCTGATGGCCAACTGTTGCTGGCAAAACGGAGTTATGCCGGGTCCATCTAGTTTTATAATAATTGAGACCCAGTTGATGCTAAAAATTCGACGAAACTACTTCTGAAGACTGTTAAACAGCAAAATTGACAAATATACCGCTGTCAGGGACCATTCGAGAATATCGAGTCGATTATAGTAGCACCATCTCGTAATAGTTTTCAAAGTATGACGGCGTCTATCGACACGGAATAGAAACATTTGTTGTCTGGTCTCGGCATCTCTGATAAACTCGGTAGGCTATAGTCCTAGAACTCTTGGTACTCTATCAAAGTCTAAGACAAAAGCTCTTAGACGAAGCTCTGATGCGTCTTCACTTACACCGTGTTTGAAATTCACTTCCTAGGTAACCTTATCAGAAGCAAATGCAACCAATGAACATGTAACGAGTTGAGTAAGAAAGCACATCGTATCTGATATTTGTCATCAGTTATGGTGACGGATGAAGCAGTTTCTTCTTTAGAAGGCTTCAAGTCGCCTTGCACTGGTAAAATATATCCACTGAAACTAGGAAAGCAGCCAACCACTAGCCTTTGAAGTTGAAAACTCATTGGGCACTCTTTTAATTTTGTGATTCATTTGTCATATTAGAATTTCCACTATTCTTGAGCAAAGTATGTGCATCGTAATATTTTATGTCGTGTCTCTCGCCATCTCTTCACCAGCTATTGACGGAATAATAAAAATGTTACACTGGTATCAGAAGTGGAATTCTCGGTTCGAGATGACGAAAGAATTTACCAAAAACTTGGAGGAAATTCCTTCCAAATTAAATCTTTTCAGAGCGGGGTAGTTAAACAGCGCAAAGGCGGAATTAAGGCTGGAGCAGCAGCGACACACAGAGGAACTGTGAAAATTAAGCGGAAAAAAACTTTTTCAACGAAGTCTTTCAATGTTCTTCCCCTAAGCATAACCATCTAGAAGATGACACATTATTCATTGCACACCCAGTTATTGTTCAAGAAGAGCGAAAACAAACGAAAAACACGGACTTCCTAACACCTATTCACACCCAAGAATCATTGACAGTCACATAACACGTTGGCGGAACTACTAGGCACAGTTTAACATTGTCGCCGAAGCAAATGTTTGGAATTCCAAAGAAAAGGCCCAAATGTTAGCACTTTACTTACTAATCTAAAGCTACCTGACTACGAACTGGTGTCTAGTCTAGTCTAGTGCCGTAGCTTCCTATACTAAACCACAATTTAACCCTGTTTAAATCCGTAATCCAACTTCTTGTGGCTTAAATTCAATTTCCGTAAGCAAATTACCCACTGGTGCTTTATTTAAAGAAGCCCCAAACTGGACAGCAATTCGATATTTAACAAATTCGATCCACTCCATTCAAAGAATTGTATCACTGTATCCTCATACTGAAATCGTTATTTCAATATGCACAGTTCTGGATGGCTTCGACATTCTAGACAGACAACACCCGAAGGACGGTGTGTTGCGATCTTTGCTGTGAAAAACAACGTGATGCAGCTTGTAAATGATACCACACGTATACCAGATGTTGATAGTCACACCGCCAATACCCTGGACTTGTTTCTAAATTCTCACAGTCATATATGGTATACAAGGTCAAAATATTATCCCCTCTAGGCTCTTGTTGCACCGCTGTTTCATGTCAGCTAATTTCTCGTACATCGAGTTAGTTAGTTAGTTAAAGAAAAGATGCGTAAACGAACCGTATGGCAATACGAGAAAGCCAGTTAGAGCGGTCTTAGCAGCTTCTTCAGGAATTTTAACTGGTTGTTATGTTTCCTCGATAACGACGTGGATGCCGCTGCTAATATTATCATTGACACTATTCTCTTTGGAATCAGATCTTTTATCCCTCATCGAATGAAAAGTATCAGACCAAAAGAAAATGCATGGTACAAATTTAGTTGTAAAGAAGCTGCAGAGTTAAAGAAATGTTTTTTCGGAGGAAAACTGGAAAAAATTCAAACGAGCCAGAAATGACTGCAACGCATTTCTAAAGCATGAGCAGTTTGAATACTACCAAAAACACTCAGTCTTCAATGTCACAATGGCGGTAACAATTTTTGGTCGTTCGTCAAAAACATTAGAAATTCTGCCTCATCCTCCATCCCGACGTTCATTTACAAAACATTCCAGCTGTCAGCTCCTTGGACAAGGCCAATCTACACTTGCGTGCATCGAATCTTCAATGGGACGAATCCACTTTCGCACTTGTGTAGTAGCACGAGTACTTAAAGACCTCAATATACACAAATCCGCTGGTGCAAATGGTATATCTCCCCTTCTTTTGAAGAGGTGTTCTTCTTCACTGGCAAAACCATTGCGTTAGCTTTTTCATCAATCCTACTCTTTAGGATTCATTCCGAGCAGACTTATCCATCTGTGCAGCCTCTCTGAAAAAAAAACTTTTCAATGACCAGCCGTATTGTTTTCGTAGTATAGGGTCCACTGATGATCTAATGGCATGTCTCACTAAAAAGTGGAACTAGAGCGTACATAAATCTGGCGAGAGCACGATAGTTCCACTTGATATTTCTAAGGCATCTGACAGAGTTTGGCGTCAGAATCTTTTGTCGAAAATGTGTACTTTTGGGATCGATGACTTTATGGATTAGAAATTACTTTTCGGAAGGTTTAATTCAAGTTGTTTTGGATGGTTTCAAGTCTGATATTCACAAAATAAATGCTAGTGTGTCCCAGGGTTCCGTTTTGTCTCCGACACTCTTTTTAATTTTCATCAACGATCTCTTGTCTACTACTTCTAATCCAATGTATTCCTTTGCTGACGATAGTACTCTCTGCTTTTCATATTTGTTCCCTGACTCACGTCTCTGTTCTTCGGCTGTAGAACTAGACCAGCAACGTTTGCTAAGCTCATAAGTAAAATTTTCCCTCACTTAATGGGTAACCATCAACATATTGCAATTTAATGCTTCCAAAACACAATGCTGCCTGCTGTCATTAAACCTTCTCAACCAGGTCATCTTCAGATCCTTCAGACACAGTCCGTCTGTGTTAGACAATTTATTAAACTTAAACTCCGATATTCCTACCATAACTTGGTATAGTCAGTGGGACGGAATTCTCTGTCATCTTTATCTACGGCGATGAACATGTGTCTCTGTGTTTTTCGTAAATACCTCTCGTGTGGACTTAAGTTAAGGGGATGACCATACATTGGCCAGGGCTCTCCATCATACTTTTGATACGAATCGAAACCCGTGTTGAGGACAAAAGGTTTAAATTATTATTGAGGAATTATTGCAACTCTACATCGGTTCAACTGAACATTGAGGACCCTTCCTGCAACTTTAGGCTTAAGCCAGCTTCTCTTGTGGTTCGTTGATATCACATTCATTGGCCTTCTAGGGTTTGAGTAAGGGGCAGAGGATATCGAGATGGCTTCAGTGAAACGCTATCGGTAAAAATTCTTAGCGCTCTCTTGCGATTGCAGTTGCTAGGCGTCGAACATAGGTTATAGTATATAACTTTCTACATCGGGTACACTCGTACCCAGGTAATGATCCGAGTTAAAGTTAGCTGTTTGGAAAGTTTAAACATCCAGAATGCTGGAGAAGTGCATGGCGTCGAACGAAATGTGGTCAATCAGTTGATTGAACAGGGAATAGGCAAGCCCCTTTTTGAATGTTCTGATTTTGGAATCATATGCCAGCTACTAAGAGGTTCCGCCAGGTTACAAATTCTATAAAACTGAATCTATTAATGCACGTAGCGTTATTCCGATGACACACTTTATTGCCCAGCCGTGCGTTAAGATCTCCTAGCACAATGATGTCTCGCTGGGGTTAGCTACACTACCTTCACCACGTGGAGGTAAGAGTAGAGTTGATCGAAATTATTTGTTTGAATAACGATAACATGGCAACAAAAATTTTAATAATTTGGAATAGTACCTATTCTTTCTGCTCTTGAACCCTTCGGTTTGTTTTTTTTTTTTTTAACTTTTTCTTCAGACCGCCATTGAAAACCCCTTTATTTGGAACCATAGTGCCTAAATCTATAAAAATATTTCCGATAGCTGCCGTGCCCAGACAGGTACTGACTAAGGTGATAATTACTGTCTTGTCTTGCCCTCGTTGTCAATGGTTTGATAATGTAAATTGTGTCTACCTACTTTTGTGAAGCTCTCTCACCTGGCTTGTAATATGCTGCCCTTATGCCCTTGCTTCCTATTCCACTTTTGTTTGCCTTCTCTTGGCTCATACATTGATTGCTTCTCCGCTTGGTTATCTTTTTAACAAATTTCTTTTTAACTCTTTCACCTGAGCAGCGGATACGAGCACCAAACTAAGTTCTCTGGACCGAATGATCCTCCAAGCTTATCCAGCAATGTTCAGAAACATCCAAAGGAGTATTGCCTGCATCAAAGAAGCTTTTTATCCAGCATATTCGACATGGGCCTTGAAGCCCAGCCTGTTATCGAGGATTACTCCGAGATATTTTAGGAACTCCTTTGAATTGACTGCTTGGTTTCTAACTCGAAAGTGCGTATACTCCGCAGTTCTGCGACTCAGTCTTGTGATCGGCTAATTCCAGACCAGTAGATTCCAACCAATTCCTAATCATTCCAACAACGGAGTGTATCATATGGATGTATCATACGTTCCCCCTATGGCGATAGCGATGACCATGGAGAGGTAGTCAGCGAATCAGCAGGGTTTGTCAGCGAGCTCCATCACACATTATGATTTTTCGTCTGCAGTATTTTTTCACAGCAGGGAGCCCCGAGCGTCTCTTTTTTAAAGACTTGATAAACTGATATATTTTTCTAGACCCCTGACCAACAGCCGTTTCTTTCATCTGTCTAGCGATCCCACTTTTGTACATCTAACCACATCATATGGTGTGCACAATGCCACCTAGTCTTTGGGCCGCCATACGCCAAGAACCAAGACGACCAAATTCGGAATCCGGTGTTTGCTTCTGGTAGATACTATAGATTGCTACGCGTAGCCTTTACTATTAGCTTTTCCACAAGAACTTTAGGTGAGAGACCACTCAAAAAAAAATCCTCTTAATGTTATTTCCTCAGTCATGCTTCACGAGAAACCTTTCTCCACAACTCCAATTCCAACTCTCCAAACGAATGCTTGCTGATGTCTCTAAGAGGCCATCTGCCTTCCTGCTGTCCCTGAGTAAAAAGGTCTGCAGGCTGCTTACTGGCATCGTGACGGGGCTCCCGGCCAATTACACAGGCTATGTCTCTTCCGATATTTAACAGGGGTAAAGCAAAGCTGGTCTTATACAAAAGAAAATCAGAGTTGCAACTGATGTACTATACATACAATTTGGCCAGTAACATAGGGTATTTGAACGCCTAGCGGCTAGTCGATTCAAGGGATCTGTAGGTGGTTTCACATGCACCCCGACAAAGCCTTAATTCTGCACCATGCGAATCAGAAGCCTCTTGAATGTGCATTCCAGCCTGGTTTCAAAGAGATAAGGTCCTTTGTGAAAGCGTCTTGCTGGCTGTGGTTTATACCAACGTCCGCAGGGAGGGTTTTCCCGTTTTTCTTGGAAAATCCCAAAAAATTTGTAAATTCTAGAAGGCACCAGATTTGCGATAGTTTTAGGTAAGCCTTACCCAGGACCAAATGGGAATAGGGTTTCCCCAAAACGATCAAATGATCGAAAATGTGAATTATTCCACATTGTAGATCAGGGTGATGACTAACTTACTTTAAGTCATCAAGGCAGATCCCAACATAAAACACAAGAGACGTTCTGCCGTCGTGACGGGGTACTTCAAAGGTGCTGGGTATAAGTAATACAAAATCCTGCGACGACGCATGCTGTGAAATTGAATGCCCGGCTTAAGATCGCACCAGGCTGCAGGTACTCGACATTGACGTGGTGGGTGCCGGTACTGTAGGCAATTTATTCCTGAGGCGCTTACTCATCTTTCTTCGAAAAACTGAAATATTGCATTAAAAGGGATACAAGGGACTAGTCTGTTTCGATAGAAAAAAAAAGGGTCAGGTTGAGTTTTGGAGATTCTGGGGATTTGCGTGTCAAATCAAAGGAATGAATTATATGTATTGTAAGACTGCTTATGAAGATTCGAACTAATGTATAAGAGGGTCGTCCAGTACCTCTAGGCAGATGTGCTGGGAAGATATCATCCAGTGCCAGTGGTTTATAACGTTTGCATGAGATTACTGCTCATTCTATCTATTCTATCATTCTTTAAGGATAATTTTGCAAAACTCCCTCCTGTACTTTTTAGTCCGGAACGTTGATCCTGCAACCAGGGAAGTGGGTCCGCAGAAGGAGATCTAATGTTTCTATGAAAGTGCCTATGAGGTCCTCTTCTAGACCTTAAAGTTTGCTTAAAGTTTGGTTATTAGGTACAGAATTTCTGAACCACTGCCTCGCATAGCAGATCTTAGGTTTGACTTCTGTCTGCTATCAAGGCAGACCTTATATTGCTCTATCAGCTTCTAAATGCTTGCATTCTACGTTAAGCACTAAGGTTCCGAGTTCGTTCGTAGTAGAGCCATAGTTTTTTTTTTTAGAGCTGGAGGTGGATTTTTCTACCAAAATTCCAATTTCAGTTCACCCGAGCTGCAGTCTTTTCTTTAAACACAAGTCTTATACAGACATTGTGCACCCTTCACGCTGGCACAGTTCGAGGCATTAGAACCGAGGCCAACTTCCAGTGTAAGAGATTGATCATTTTCAGTTTCTTTGGCTACTGCTGACCTATTTTCTTCCACCTCTCTGAAAAAAAATGCATGACTTCAGCCTGTAACTTCACGCGTAATCTCTTTAACCCCTAAAACTTTCATTATTTTTTCAAAGTTTTGCTGTGAAGTTGACTCACTAATTCCGAGAGTTTACCATTCTTCAAGATCAATCTGACAAATATATGTTTTGCAGTTCCGGCAAATTGTCCAATACTCAGCGCCTCAATATATTGATTGGAGTCAGCTAAAGTAGGTACATACTTACATATAGGTATATGCTTAAAAACTTAAGTTCCAGGACGTCAATTTCATTTGAAATCCTTTCAAACCTTTAAGAATAAAAAAACACACATTCATCATGTCACGATCTTCTTCAAAATTGTTACTCCAACACTTCACAGAAGGACTGTGGTTAGTCTAAGTACTAAGCCCTCAAGAGCATTTTATAGGAAATTGTTGGCTTCCAAATCAGTTCATGTAGAAACTGTCACTGTAAATTTCTAACTCAAATCGGTCTTACCTTAATTGCTTAGTACATATGTAGTTGCTAAAGAACAGTCATCCTCTTTCCAAAAGTAAAAGCCCCACCATAATCCAAATCCAAAACCCAAAATCCCGGAATTAACGTCCCACATCCAGCACCAGAGGCGCATCCTAAATGAAAATATTCATTCCGTTATAACGGCCCGCCTTAAAAATGACCAAAAACGACCAAAAACAAAAACAAAAAAGAAGCTTTGATGAATATTTGTCACCTCTTCAGTTAAATGCACAAATTAATTGCACAGCAACGGTATATCACAGACAGACACCACAAATGGACGCCAAAAAAGGATATGCGGTGGCACTACCAGCAAATGTTGGCTGCACGAAAAGGAAAATAAATGTTTCTGTCTGTCTAAACCACTAACGCACCGCGTCGCCGTTGGTTTTACTGAAATTGTGTGAGTGCATGTAGAGACCGAAATGGACACCAAACACAAGGCAGACGACTGCATTAAAAGCTTTTCTGGCGAGTTTTTCCGGCCATCGGATTTTTTGTTGCAACCAAAAGAATCAGAAGATTCTGCGAAACTAAATAACGCAGGACATCAAACATTCCTAAATGGCCTCGATGAATATTTGTGTGATATTTTAGTCGTGCCTTGTCCTCTCAGAAATAAAAAAAAATAAAACAAATTATCGGTCTATACAAGGACCCTTTCCGTAGTCGTGGAACTTTATTCACAGCGCACTTAATCTGATTTGCTTAGGCTCAATTTAAACGAATTACCCCGGTCCTGGCCTAGTTAGGATAGGGTGGCTCTATTATTTCTTTTTTTATTTTTCTAAGGATTCCCTTTGAATGTCCTACGTCAAATATGGTATACCCTGAAACAATTACAGTTTTTTTTAAATCTTAAAATTGAGGCGTCACACAAAAAAAAAAAAAAAAAATGAAAATAAAAAATTATGCTATCCAAGTTTCGGTGTTGTTGATTTGGGGGAGATCCAGGAATTCTGAACAATTTTGCGAAGGCAGCTCAAAGCAATGAAGTAGATGTGAAGCTGAATAACAGATGGAGCGGTGAAAGGACTTTTCCCATGGTCGGATTATAATTGAAATGAAAATAAATACACTGCGTGAAATCGAAGAGGAGATTTTAAAATTTGGTAAAGCGGTTCCGGGAATTTTTGATATACCTCCGCGCCGCTGTCTGACATGTGCTATTGGGAATTATTTGTCTGGGGATTTTCACTGGTTCAGTGGTTTTGAAGTGGTTCAATGGAAATTGTAGTTGCGCCACCCAAAACACGCAAATTGTAGGTAGAAAATAAAAATAAGGTGATAGTGGTGCAAAGGTGTAGAAAGTTTCCTTTGAGATGTCATGCAAGATATTTGGTAGAGCGTAAGTAGTTCTGAGGAATCGGTTCAAGTAGACCATGACTCATTGGAGCGCAAGGGAGAAGTGTGCTTTCAAATTAGTTTCGCACAAAAGTGGTTGGTAGTTATAGACTCGGAACAAAATTTGGTCTTGTAATATTATAGATTAACACGAAACAATAGTTTATATTTTGTTTCCTAAAGTTTTCTTTATTTGGGGAAAGGCAAACTCCGACGATTGTGCGTGTACCCGGTTGAGATGAGACTGGCTAATTTCCTGATACTAATAGAGTGACAGAGACATGGATTTTTTATTTGCATTGCATGTGTGTATAAGAGCTTAGTTAACACCGTACAACCTTACTTACTTATAAGTCTAAACAGTTTACACAAGCCTTGCAGATCGAAGCAAAGATGGAAGAGATTTTCGTTATGTTAACCTGGATTCTGTCACAGAACCGATGAGAAGCGTTTGTTTGTATCTAAAGAATGACCTCTTATCAGACCAGGTGCACGATATGTATTTAAGCTTTGACGAAAAAGAAACCTAAATTAACGTACCTGGTATTGAATAAGATTTAAGGCAGCAGCGCCTTGGCTAACAGACAGAGCTTTGACCACCAATTACTGAACCAAGCTCTACGTTTTTTCCTTGCCGAAACATAAGTAAGCACTTCAGCATCGACCACTTCAATTCTAAAAACCTTCCGCCTAATGCAGGCATAAGCCAAACATTCACAAAGAAGGTGTCGTTATAACCTCGACAGCAAGCGTCATAGGAAGCAATGTCACTTTTATAATAATGGTGTTTGGCAAAAACCTAATGACGCAAAATGTCCCAAAGAGGCCTCAAACTTTTAAGAGACCAAACTATCAGTGAAAGCTATAAATGAAAACGCAAATAGCTCCAACAGAGAAGTCCTTCTTGCCGTTGCCACTGCATTCGAAGAGGATTCCAATTTGAATTACCCAAAAGGCAGTGAAGATTTGTGGAAGGCCTTACACATCTTTGCTACAAACCCAAACACTTCACCTCCACGATCTATTACTAAAAATTTTGTCCATTGTCATTAGGACTGCGTATGTCTCGGAAATTTGACTTACGTCTAAGTATGTAGTCAAAAATAAAGACAACTGCGTCATATCTTCGAACAGCTTCGGAGCCATCGATAAAGTTCTAATTCATTTCCTGCCCTGGCGTGGATTTTGGCCTAAGCCAACTTGTCGCGACTTGTCTAAGAGACAACTTTTAGCTAATAAAAGATGACCTTGAGATTACAGCCCAGAATATGAATATCAAGGATAGGGCGATCCACCAGCTCGTCTAAGGCAAAGCCAGGTCTGCTGGAAAGAGCTCATAAGTTGACGAATTATTTTTTTGGAGACTGAAAAAGCGCATAGTGAAGCCACTCTGTACTGAGTCAAGCCATTGAATTTCTACCTTCGCGTTAGAAATAGCATTGAATGAGAGCCAGTTTCAGGTGCACACATCGTTGCAACTGCAGTCAGTTGCTAAGTGTGATCCGACAAACAGTAAAACTACATTCCATTTGCCTAAGCTCAGATTTTAGAAATATTTATATCGTTAAGCAGAGATTTTACCAAGATGCATCAAAGAAGTCGAAAAGATTACAAAAGATTCTTACAAAAGTTGCGTTTTCGAAGGCTTCCTCAATATCGATGCATAAAGAGAACTCTTGTCGACTGAATAAATTTCTGTTTCATCTTGGACGTAGGACGTATTCATAAAGGAGTTTTGCGCACCTTCCTGTTCATGATGCTAAATAGGATGAAAGTCTATGGCTCGAATCGGCTGGTCGACTGATTTGACCTTTTCGCAAAAGTTTTGATAAGAGACAGTGTTCGAAATCCGATTTAAATGGCCGCTTTAAATCTGCATTTTACCAAAGAACAGTCGATCTGTAGGAGTTGTTTTTGGCTGGACACGTCAGTTCGAACCTTTTGGTAAGGGCGCCGTTCAGATTCAGGTCGAAACTTTTTGAAACTGATGTGCCTTCGACTTGAAATAGAAGCCTTCGACAGTCATTTTCAGACAGAAATCTCCATTGCGTTAAGTCGCTTACTTTTTGAGATAACCACTTTTGTTAACAACAAAGACAAACAATAGTGTGGAGTCTAGAAAATGATTGCCTCTCACGTTGCATTTGCTACTGCGCCAGAAAGTAGTACTGAGCACTAGCAGTCCAGCATATGGGAAGTCCCATCATCCTTAAATCCTAAAAAGAGTTCGATTACTGCTTTTAGCAGTGGCGGTAGTGCCGATAAGGAAAATAAGGACCGTTATTTTCGAGCCTATGTTTGCACTAACTAGCTCTTTGTGATGCTAAGACTGGTTTCGGCACAAAAAGACAAGATTTCCCGCCTTTTTGATCGCTTGCATTCGATGTGATATTTAGTGTTTTTGGAGTGAGAAATTTCCAGAAGATGCATGGGACTCATTTACATTCACGTGATCTTTACGCTGTTTGCATCATTGGTCCTTATTTCTTGACATAAGCCAGAGCTCAAGTTACAGTCAATGGCCAATGTAACCAGATAGTGATCAATGATTATATTTTTGAAAATATGGACGAAATTGTACTAAACTATATGTGGTGCCAGCGGGATGCCATATTGGCCACGAAACCATTGACTCAATTCAACGATAACATTGAATCATCAAACGAGCCAATGAAACGGCCACAACTCAACTTGACATTATCTGATTCCTTCTTTGGTGTATTCTAATAGCCCACAAATTATGCTCATGTTTAGCATGCTCCTGGTAAGATACAGCATTCATATCAAAAGAGAGATCCAAATTGGATAGCGGGGAAGCCATGTAGAAACCACTGAGATGAAAAGTTGGTTTACACCGATATCGGTGACCCATTTTGTAGACATGGGCTTTGCTGTTGACCTTAGTTTCTTTTCATGAACATTATGGAACCGAACTCTAAATATGTCGAACTATGTCATCTATTTGGAAAAGCTAATGTTTCAGTAGGCAGTAAGGGAATTTTCGACAATAATATACGTCTGCCTGAGCTTTGAAGAAAATGCCGATGAAAAATAACTGGATCACATAAATTTCAATTGCAGTACAAGGGCTGTTTGATGAATACCTGGATTACAAATGCGTTGTCATTTTTAGGTTCTCACAATTTATTTTTCAATAGAATCCTCGTTCAACTTGATACACTTTTCCCAGCGGTGCTGCAACTTTTAAATCCCGACTTCCTTTTGGAGAATACGGATAATGGCCTCGCAATTTGTAGTGCAATTCGAAAGATTTGGCTAAGGCGACTACGTAGGTGTGATCCGGTGCATTATCGTGGTGGAAGGGTCCTTTTTTTTCGCCAAATGTGGTCGTTTGTTCTTCAAATCGGCGTTGCATCGCTCCAATAAATCAACGTAGTACGCTCCTGTGATTGTTTTTTTTCTTTCCTTCTCTAAATAGAAAACGTGGATTCCACCTTTCGCGTCCCTGGGTAAAACTCATTGTTTCGACTGTTCTTTGATCTCTGGTGTGTACAAAAGAATCCATGTTTCATCGACGGTCACGAAATGACGCAGAAACTATCCCGGATTTTTATAAACAGGGCCAAGCACGTCTTTTAGGTGGTCTTAAGATTCCGCTTGCTCTCCGGTATGAGAAAACGCGGCACACATCGTGCGGATAGCTGTCTCATGCCCAAAATTTCTTGCACGTTGAGTGCCTGTTATTTCAGCAAACTCGCGAATTTTTACTCGTCTTTCCGCCAATACGAGATCATGGATTTTGTGCACGGTTTCCTCAGTAGTAACCGTTTTTGAGCCACCTGGCCGCTGTTCTCTAAAAACCAATGTGCGGCCACAAAGAAACTCTGCGAACCAATGGTTATACGGGAAGGTTAATTGGTCCCATACATATTATCGAGAATGGGCTTGATTGTCAAAACGAAAAAGCATACAAAATTCAATTTGTGCAAAAACTGAAGTCAGGCGACTTGAATTTGCGTCATATTTTCAGTGTGTGGGCTCTGGAAAAACTCGATGAAAATCCAGGGTTTTACCGTGAAATTTTGTTCAGTGATTAAGCCTATTTCTTGCTCAATGTATACGTCAATAAGCAAAATTTCCGTATTTGAGCTGATGAGCAACCCGAAAAGTACCAAGAGCTACCATTACATCTATTAAAAACAACGGTATGGTGTGGCTTATGGGCTGGTGGAATCATTGGTCCATATTTCTTCAAAAATGAAGCAAATCAGAATGTTACCATCAATAGTGACCGTTATCGCACCATGTAAACGGACTATGTGCTTCTTGAAATTTAAGCACATGGTCTCGGTGAGCTCTGGTTTCAACAAGACGGCGCTACGAGCCATATAGCGCGTGAAACCTTGGACTTGTTGAGGACTTGTTGGTGAGCACTTAATTTCACGTTTTACTATGGTAAATTGGCCACGTAGATCGTGCGATATCACACCTTTGGACTTTTTTCTCTGGGGATATGTAAAGTCTCAGGTCTTCATTAATAATCCAGCTACGATTGACGCTTTGGAAGCCAATATTACTCATGTTATCTGCGAGATACCAGTTGCTAACCTTTATATGGTTTTGTTTTAAGAAAGTAAATGCCATGATTTGTTCTTTTAATTGGTAGTAAAAGTTTTAAGTTTTATTTCAAATTTATGTGTTTTATTTTACATTATAAAGCAAACTTTACGATGAATCCCCCTATATAAAATTCTAACTATAGATTCTCTTTCAATAAACGGTACCAGTTTAGTGTTTTCCGAAACAGCAACAAACCTGGAACTATATTTTGATGGGAAACTAAACTGGAAACCTAACATTCAAGAAAGAGTCAAGAAAGCTACATTAGTTTTACTCTCTTGCAAGAAAGCCATTGGAAACAAATGGGGCCTTCAACCTCGAATAACCCACTGGCTATACATTCCAAAGGACAGCATGTTTTTGCATAAGGGAAGCCCAACGTTCTTCTATCTTCTCCCTCCGCGGCATTAGATAATATTAGACTAATCTGTATTCCGCATATATTAAAAATCCTCACAGATAACATCGATTACACCATACCTTAGCTTCAGTGTGATAAAGATTTCATGTAAGGTTCCCCTCTAGATCCTTTTGGGTGAAAGATTTTTTCATGAAGGACAAGTATATCCACTTCTATGCAGATGGATTATAAGCCAATACCTGGGTTAGTGGCGTCTCCTTCCGTCTTGCAAATCACTGAAGCGTGTTCCAGGCGGAAATGTTGGCGATTAAAGAAGCTCTGTCCTGGCTGAAGAAAAACGTGATATCCGGACTCAGTCTTAATTAATTCTAAAACCGGCCTTGAATGCCGATCATCTCTTACGAAGATGGCAGAGCAGTTCCACCTTCACCTTTGTTAGGTGCCGGGCCTCAGAGACATGCCAAGTAACTGTAAGGCCGACTAATTTGTCAAAATTGGAACCACTCTACCTATTCTACCGGAAAAGGGTAACATAGGTATACCAATCGTTACGTGCAAATCATTGTTACAGCTGGATGCTAATAAAAGAACGGACCTTAGGTGGACTGTTAAACCAACATGTCTAGCGACCAAACAGATCTCGCCAAAGCTGGATCTGAATCGCTCTAAGAGTTAGATTTTTCTTAATAGGAAATATATCAGCGCCATCATTTTTTTTTTTTTTTTTTTATTGCTAATTATGAGCGGATGAAAATTTTTCATTCACATTTACTATAATTCACAACATCTTTTTTGGAATGGTAGCACTAAACACAAAACTGGTCCATTGTACTCGACTCTCAACAGAACGCGAATTGGTACTGAGTTCTCATGCGGTCCTCCATCTTGGTACTTACCACGCTCAACACTACTTGATTTCGGTGATCTAATGGGAACCTCCATCAAAAGTGTCATCACTGGACTCTGCTTTATAGGCAAGCATGCAAAAAGGCTTGGCGATTTTACGAACGATTTCTATTGGGCCTGCATGATCTCTCCCAGAGATCACTTACTCAAACTGGTTCCATGAGTAAGAGGATCATATATCCACGTGTCAGCACAATGGGCCAACAGGCCTTAGTGGGTTAGTTTTCCAACCGCCACTCTAGCCTAACCTTACCTATTAGAATTTTGGAAAATTGTGCGTCTGGTGTTGACTTGTGAGGCTCGCACAAGTCTCTTAAGTATTAAGTTGGAAAAGTTACACGAAAACGCATCACCTTGCGTGAATCAATTTTTGATATCAAAACCATCGAAGAGATTGTTTTCAAAACTTATGAGGCAGCGAGTTTGGCAGAGATACCAAGGCTCAACATGGCTCTCTTTAGTTTGTCTCTATAGATGCTGTCATATACGACTTTAAAACCGATAAAAATGTCGTGCGTATTGAATTGTTCTTGGATTTCTTAGACAATCTGCTGCACTGTGGATATTTGTTCAATTGCGGATGTACCGGGCATTAAACCGCACTGATAGCAGCCAATGCGGCAGAAAAGATCTCATTTGAGGCGTTAAGAGGGTTTCCTTTCTAGTTGATCGGGCAAACGCTACTTCCATTCTCTAGGCATACTATCTACCAAATGATCCTTTGCTGCTGCTCAGGTTGAGATGTTCATTCTCTCTGACAGCGAAGTTTGCAAAAGTAGTTTTCTATTTCCTCAGTACCAACTGTGACTCTACTACTATGTTTCCTTGTTCATCTTTACAGGACTCTATTTTCTATGTTCTGTATTTTTTTGGTGAGACTTCTATATTGAAGTTCTCTTATTCTTTGATTGCTAGCTTCTAATTCTCTCCGACCACTTCAGGGTTATGAGAGCTGTAGTTGACTCGTTTGGGGTTCAACTGCCACCATCTCTTTTTCAACACCCAGCGGCTACCACGAAAAGGTTAAATAAGCACAATTGGTGTGTAATCATAGTTGAGGCAAGGGGCATCGCCAATTGCCATCAATCGTTCATACTCAACCAAGGCAAGAGGCAGTAAGTTCAATAAAGACTCTACAAAATAAATATTACATAAGTATAACGGTAAATGAGTGCTGTTTGTGGCTCATAGGATCTTGTAGAAAAAAGTGGCTATCAACTGGTTGGTTTTTCTACCTTCAATTTAAAATATTGGGTCTATAACTTAATTCGTGTTCGGTTTGCTAAGAGATGGCGTAACTTGTCATTGTACGTCATTTCAGTATATGTCATTCATTTGAAGCGTAGACAACAAAAAAAATTTTCTCACTCAAATATGTCGAACTTTGTGCCTGAAAAAGTGTTTTTGGGGGGAGTTCTTCTTCATGAAAAACTGCTGCCGAACATGCTGGTGAACATGCGCTAGCTGAGCGAACATGCCAAAAGTGGTTTGCACGATTTAAAAGTGGTGATTTTGGCTTGTAAGACGATGAACGTCCTGGGCAGCCAAAAAAGTTTGAAGATGAAGTACTGGAAGCATTACTCTATGAAGATTGTTGCCAAACACAAGAAGAGCTTGCAGAATCTTTGTGTATCACTTCAACAGCCATTTCAAAACGTTTAAAAGCAGCTGGATATATTCAAAAGCAAGGAAATTTAGTTCCACATGAACTCAAGCCGAGAGACGTCGAAAGGCGGTTTTGCATGTTCGAAATGCTGCTGGAACGCAACAAAAGGAAGTCATTTTTGCATCGGATTGTTACTGGTAATGAAAAATGGATCTATTACGACAACCCCAAGCGCAAAAAATCATATGTGAAACCCCGCTAACCAGCCCGCTAACCGGCAAAGACGAATATCCATGGCGCGATGATAATGCTCTGTATTTGGTGGGATCAAATGGGTGTGCTGTATTATGACCTGCTAAAACTGGGTGAAACCGTCAATGGACAACGCTACCGAACATAATTAATCCGTTTGAAGAGAGCAGTAGCCGAAAAACGCCCGGAATATGCGACCAGACACGGTTAAGAACTATTTGGAAAACAGTGAATGGGATATCTTACCTCACCCGACTTATAGCCTAGACCTTGCCCTTTCTGACTACCATTTGTTCCGGTCAATGCAGAACGCCCTCACTGAAATACGGTTCACATCAGAGCAGAATATTAAAGATTGGCTTGATTTATTCTTGGCTGCCAAGCCGGCGCAGTTCTTTTGGGATGGGATCCACAAATGGCCAGAAAGATGGGAAAAAGTCATAGCTTCAGATGGGCAATACGCAAAACGCAGGAATTAAATTACATACCCAATAGAATTCTGTAAACATCCTTCCTCTTACTTCGGTTCACCACAAAATTGGTCTTTCCTTCAAATTTTCCAACGAATTACTTAAAAAAGCAGACAAAAACACAACAGATAAAGCAAAATACTTTAGCTTTAAAACCCAGTTGAGATTTTATGAGCATTTTCACCATCAAACTCATTAAGTCAAATCTATGCGCTCATAGCTGTAACATAAATCCTCTTCATTCTGTCGGATTTCGAATCATTGCATTCCACCCGTTTTCAGTTCAATTGCAAATCTGTCAACGGAGTTTTTGACATTTCCCACAGAAACTGATTGAATGGAAATTTTTCAATTTGTTTTGTGGTTTTCATCGAGCATTTTTCACTATTAACGACCGCAACACATATCCATACGCCGGCACAGATTCTTATATGAGTATTCGTGCGACCGTTTTGCTACTTCTGTTCTGAAATGATTCAATGAAGTTTTTTTATTTTTTTTTTTTTAATAAAAACTCGTACGTGTGGAAAACTGCAATGGATTTTCCGAGCTTTTAAATGGTTTTTTCTCGAATCTGATTTGCAACATTGCTCCCTCTACCGAACACCGCTGCTCAAACTTTTTCGACATCCATTTGGAATTTATTTTATTCATTTTGACTCGTTTCAGTTCTTTTCAGTGTTTCATTTATGTTTTTCATTTATTTTGTTAATTTTTCTGATAAAAATCTCGATAATATGGTCTTAACGTGCATACTTGCATTTGTAAATGGTATACCAGGGCATACGTGAAACATTACACACGTGTGGCAGACATAATATTCGTGGAGAGGCTGAAAGGATTTTTCATTGAAAAATCCCAAACCAAATTGAACGGTGATGTATGAAAGAGACGTGCAAAGGAAAATGGCAACAAAAATCAGAATCAAAAACGGCATCAGAAGCAGAAGGGAAACAGAAACCGAAACCGAATCAGCAACAGAAACAACACAGAACCTCTGGACGCAGAAAACTTTTGCGGTAGACATTCATGATAATGATGTTTTCTATGAAAGGATGTATGCTGTATCCCATATATCGCATTCTCCATCCATGGTAGTACCTACCCCAAGGACATTACTTGCTTCAGGATGATGCAATTTTCCTATTTGTATGAGCACTCCGTGATGGTGTTTCTATACTCGAACTCAATTCGATTCCAGTCCATTGAGTGTTTTCTTATTTTGTTTGTTGGTATGCAGAAGTATGTATGTATGAATATTGTATTCCTGCTGCTCCTGACTAGAGCAGGATAAGTATGAAATAAACATTCAATTTCAATTTCGGACGCTGCGGTCTTTTATGGCGGTTGATATGCAATGAATTATGAGCACATTTTTGAATATCATACGCGGCACCATGCCAACCGAAATTATTTTTTTTGCCACACATTATGTATGCATATTATGTTGTGTATATTTAGTAATATCATTCTTCCTTATTTTTCGTTTATTAACCGCTGAAATGTGCATTGTATTGTAAATAAGTACGCCCTGCAGTTGGGTGTTGTCCAGATGTCACAAGTTTTTTACGTGGCTAATAATTCGTTGATCAGCATCCTACATGTAGTATTTACAAGTACCACCACAAGTACCAGATTCGAAGTCGTGTGTAAGGTTCGAACTTCCCCTTTGGTGAAGGGTACCTTACAGCGCAGGACTGGCCTTATGTCTATGACGTCTGCGACTGAAAGTCTCATTTGTTAAGTTATGAATTCTTTCGAATTTAGCTCTATCAACAATAATATCCCTAACATCACTATCCTCACCATTATAATTGATGCTCATAGCTTGCAAATCTAACATCTGAGTAATTGGGTATACGCACAGAATATGCATCCAATCCTCAAGAGGAGCTTCGCATGACCCACCTTCCTAAGGCCTCTCTTATGCAGCCCAGACTACGATTTAAACTCAGTTGTGGTAGAGCGTTACAGTTGATACATCCTAAAGGAAGCTGTAAGTAAAAGTGACGTTTACGCTCATGTACTATCTAGATTGTCATATAGACCGGACACTTTCGGAAAGAAGGGCCTTACACTCCCTAATGGACAAATCTTCCACTTTTATGGAGCAGACTCAATCCGCGTCATTCAACGGAATTGCCATTCTAACCCCAGCCATACTTCAACGTATCACTTTCGAGTCAAGTGGAGAGCGTTCAATATACCATGGTCACTCTCTGGAAAATCTAAATTAACGACAACCCACCTCAGACATTTTTATATCGTTTAAAGCCTATGTTCCAAATGTTGCACAGGCAACAAAATGCCACCGCAGACACTACGAATGGCACGTTTGGTAAGTCCCCAGTCAGGCTGTAAAACGCGCTTTACTCGGCCTACAACACTTAGCAGTCGTTCCCATATCCGGATAAGGTGAGGAAAAAAATTCATCAGCTCAGCCATCCTTATTGTTGTACTTTAACCTGGCGATGTTCCATGTCATAACTTTGACTACATGTCGACCGTGTTTATTCTACAATATATTCTCGTGGTAGCATATGGAAACTGGCCTCTTTCAACAGGGCCTGACTTGTTTAACTTAAGGGCTTGAGTGTTGAAGAAGCGACAAAAGTAGGACGAACGGTTAAAGAATTCCCTTCAGTGAATCAATGGTAGAGTCAAAAGAATGGCAGATTACTTGCATACTTACATGTATATGACCAACTTTAAAGTAATTGAGGCTTAATTCAATAAGGATTTTTCGGAGCTAGTCAATGCATAGAAACAATGGCATCAGATGAACTTTTAAATCCATCAAATGCAGCTCTCACATTCCCGCAGCTGGTTACTGACTCCAAAATATCCACCTCATTTTGCCCAACAGATCTGGCCGTTCAAATAAGGAGTTGTGCATGGTTGCTTAAAAATATTTGTGTGAACTTTCGGCGTTGTCTTTGGTCGTGCGGCTTCAATATAGTATATAGATACAGGAACAAATCAGACCGCAAAATAAGCCGATTTGACCCTCAAGCTATGTCCTGACATATGTCTTCTTAGACACTGGCCGCTCCGGCGGCTATGTTTTCTTTATTTCGCAACAATCTCTGGCTGGTTGGTGGTTTAAGATCCATAAGAGTGTATTAACGCTCAAACTTTTCCACGACGAAATTCACGTTGCGTATTTACAACTGAGCTGGAATTTTAAAATATTTTTTAGTTATTTCCGCACGTGGCAAACCTTTCTAAATATTTTGACACTTGGTGACAGCTGCTGAAACATAACAATTGGACAAACTATGGTCACCCATTACTAGTCTCATACGCCTAGTGCAGTAGAAGTTTAAGTTCGAAGGCTTAAGTGTGGATGTTTGCGTCTTCATAAAACTCTTAACTATCACTGAAAGCTCAGCTCATTCTCATTGCAGATATTTCTACCTTAACAAGGATTTTCCTGGCTTTCTTTGATTATCTTTCCGGTCCTTCTAAATTGAAAACTTGATTGTCTTAAAGGCCAAGTGATATGAATTTTCTAGCAATGAGGCATCTTTTCTGCCCTGAGGAGCTGGTTATTTAATTTTCTGAACATTTGCCGCATAAAGGAATCCCTAAGTCTATTAGTTTCATGGAGGTTTAGGCAGCAGATGAGATGAATCTGATTTCAACGAAAGTGTTATTCTTTTATCAAATGCCTTCAGTTTTTCTGTGAAATGAAATGCATAAATTGACAAATCCTTTGTTGTTTCCATTCATGTTTCCATGTTTAGTGTCCGTGAAACCTTCCATTGGTATTTGAAGCGCTTCATATGACGTAAAATTTTTCTTAGACGTTTAGAGTTTTGGCTTCTGTTGAAGTACAATACGAGAAACGAAATTTAACAATCAGTATTCGGCTACTACGTGTTAAAAGCTTTAGCAATATGATTTCAGCATCTTAAGATGATATCCATTGTTAATCGTTCACTCACATTTTGTTTCCTCCTTCAGCTTCCAGAACAGAGCTGAAAACCCTCGCCTGAAATTATCAATTCTCTTCACTTTGTGATTCAGGATTTTTTTTTTTTTTTTTTTGAATCTTCCAACCCTCAATCAAAATCCAGTACATATTCATTTTTTACACATTTTTTTCAACGTGATGTGGACCTCCTTATAAAGGAGTACAACGACATTAAATCCTTTCCTTAAATTTCAAGCTGAGACATCGTTAAAGCGAGAGAAGTCAAAGCCTCTGTAACATTTTACACCCCATCGCCATGCGACAAAGGATACATAGTCGTATACACTCCAGCCACTTGCCATTACGACGACATTCGTTCAACAACTCCGCCATCAATTCCATTCAAAATGGCACATAAAAGCGCACAAGAAAGGGGACATTCGCCTGCCATTAGCTTCTATTATTTTGAATAATTCATTTTATTTTGTCGAATTTCGCAACCCTCAAACGAAGAACATAACCCCCGATGGCCACCACCCTTAACGTATGCACAACAGGCCAAAGTGTAATCTTTTGCCAGCAGCAGTTGTGGGGTGAATTCAGTTCAAAAACAAGTTCACCATGTTGTGCCTTTAAGGCGGCTGTATAGGTACTTATGTACCTCCAACTTCAGCTTCGGCAGCAAAAAGCAAAGCCTTCATAAAACTCTAAGCGGATCATCCGATGCGATGTGAATGGAACCTTTTTTCCTTATCCCTATTGAATATTTCATGGCATGATGAATCCCGCAAGAAGCACGAGTAGATACATTTCACATTCTATTCTAACATCTGAATTTGGCCACTGTCTGTGGAAAAGTGCAAGCTACAGTTGAAGTTACAACCCAAACTACAATATATAGGTAGTTACGGCTATGAGCGGCCGCAAATCCGTAAAGAAGGATTTGGATGATTTTAAATAATGTCGCAGAGCTTTTACCCCTCCGCAAAAAAATAAGACATCCTTCGTGAACGTGTTTTGTTGGGCACACCTGAAAATTGATTTTCCGTGAAGTTGAAGAAACGCCAGAAGCACAAACCGAACCAACATCGGTATAACATTTTCTATACATTGTCAGGGTGAATTCTTTAAATTTTATTTTTCTCCAACAATTTTTATTTTGTTGAAATAAAATATTAAATTTAGCGGAACAGAAAAAAAAATGGACGAAATTCGGTGATAAAGTGGCGAGTAGCGCAATTAATTGCCCGTAGCGTAGTTTATGTGAGGCGGGGTCTTTTCATTTTTTTTTTTTTAGTTATTTCCATTCAGGCTTGTAGTGAATCCTTGCCAGCCAGCCTCACCGGCAAATTGACACTCTCTCCGACAATTTCCGCCAGGAACAATCGAAGTGAAAATTGAATGGGCAAACGTGGGAGTTATTTATACATTATAAGAGTAGGCAGTGCTAGACGAGACCCAGAGTATGATGGCGAGGACATCTCGGAAGCAAATCAACCAACAAACTGTACTCGTAGTCCAGCGAAAAATTACCCGAAAAGGGACTTCAACTATACACCAACTGCACTCCAACTTCGAACTTCACTTCTGGCAGATTGCACTCTACATAGCTTTATGTAGATTTCTTTTTTTATTTTTAATTTTTAAATTTTATTTTTTATATATTTTAAATTGCTCGAAAAATATGAAAGACGAGCAACAAAAAGCGGGACATGTTGGAAATGAATAAAATTTATTTCATCCTAGAGCAGATAATAAATTTTATATGAAAGTGCGGTGCGTTTCGGGACTTTCGTCTGTTTTTAGGCCCACAACACATTGGTGATAGTGGTGTTAATTTTTCTTTTTTTTTTTTTCAAAGTTTTCAAGAATTTATTCGGAGACACAATAGACGTAGTTTGATAAAAAAAAAAAATGGAAATATTAAATTTTTGAAACTTCGAATGGAGGTTTTTTGAATGTGAAAAATTGATGAGTGGACTCATTGTTATGCAAACGAGAAAACGCTGTTCATGAGAGATGTGCGGTGCAGTGGAATGGAGTTAAATTTTATTTATTCACTTAATAGTTTTGTCAGTTTTATGAATTTATTGGTTAAAAACCTGCGGCCTGCTGGTGAAATCTAATGCAGTGGAAAAAAGTTCAGACATTCACATATAAATTATGGGATTTTCGGAGGAGAATCTTCATAAATATTGTCAGGTTTTGGATATGCATATCGGGCTCTAACCATTTATGAATGCCGACTACACCTGCTATTTATTTATCAACAATATCCAACTGTTCCTGTTAAGCTGCAGACAGAAAAAAAAAAAACAATATCGGTAATCTATTTGAAAATGTGAGAATCACGAATGAGAAACTTTTTTGCTTTATTTCGTATATCGTGAGCCTTCCTATATTCGGAAGCCTTAAAGCACGAAAACTGCAGACTTATTTAGTTACCTAGGGGCTACAGTCTAGGGTTGCCTTAGACCTCAGCAAATAAACGTCTTCAGTTAGCGTGAACTTTGGTCAACTGCTTCCAATTGCACACTCCAAAATGACTGATTTAGTTTTGTACTTGGGTGCGATGGACGGCACAGTTGGCCATTCAACACAGCTGGTTATAACCTGCTTGCAAACCTGCTATCTATAGGATACTCACTTAGGCGTATTGGCCCATTAAGATGCTACGTGGACCTGTGATCCTCTTACTCATGGGATCAATTTGAGCTTACGATGAAGCGCAAGAGACTGTTAACGTCTGTATTCTTTAAATCGTTAAAGTCATTATAGAAGAAAGCTCTTTAATGGAGTTTTTTTCTCAGGGACAGAACTGGACATGTACAGAAACCGTGGAGGATTATCTCCTCTTGCTCTTCGTACTTGCAGCTTCTACAGAAATCGTTTGAAAAGGCGCCAAGCCTACTTGTATGCTTGTCTATAAGGCAGTGTCCAGTTTCCTGTTTAAAAGGATCAGACTCTAAGAGCGATTCAGATCCATCTTTAACCAATTCTGTTTAGTTGCTAGACATATTGGTCCAACAGTCAACCTAAGATCTGTTTTTTATTAGTATCTCGCTTTGTTCCACCTTTTTCCAGTTAAATTATGTAGAGTGGTTCCAATTTTGGCGAGTTCATCGGGCGTACAATTCCATTGAATGAAATGGTGAAGGTAGAACTGCTCTGCCATCTCCGTAAGAGATGATCGGCATTCAAGGGCGGTCTTAGCTTTTAATAGGACTGAGTCTAGAAACTATATAGCTGCCTGACTATCCGAATAAATGCGGATATCCTTTGCAGATAACACGTTTTTCTTCGGCCAGGGCAGAGCTTTTTTAATCGCTAAAATATCCGCCTAGAACACGCTTCAGTGTTTTAAGAGACAGAAGGAGAGCCTTAGATTTAGTTTATATGAGAAAACACCGCCACTAATTTCACAATCGGTTTAAGATATATCTTTGTAAAAGTATTGTAGATTGACTTGTATTCATGGAAGCATCTTCTTCCCAGAAGGATCTAGAGAGGAAGCTTATGGTGTATGGTGTTTGGTGTAATCAATGCTCTCTGTAAGGATTCCTAATATATTACGAATACATACCATATAAGCGTGGCCAAATAAATTATTTCTGCAGCAACAGCTACTTGCCTCCTGAAGATGTTGATGGGTGCCAAGTAAAACAGAATATCTAATGCCGTGGAGGGAGTAGAACGTTGGGCCCCCCTTATGCATAAACATGCTGTTCTTTGGAATCTGCTTAGTTTGCTGCAGTTGAATGCATTGTCTAAGGCCGTCCACCAGATAACAACCACTTAGGTGAGTATCGGACTTATGGCTCTCCATGTCTGGGAAAGCAACCATTGTGTACTGTCTGTATTGTAGGGATTGTTCGATGTAGCTAGTTAGCGAATGCAACCGTTTCCACCGATTTTTCTTTACAGTAGGCATGTTGAGCCATTGAAAAAATTTTGGATCAATTTTAGCTCGAATTTTAGAAGGAAAAATGATAGACTTATAGGTCTGAGGTCCTTTACGACATCATGAGAGTATTTTCCGGAATACTACATTAACTTATCTTCATGACAGTGGAATGTGGATCAATTCTACACAGCTCCTCATGATATTCTCTAGCGTGGGTAAGATGATACCTGAGGACCTTTGTAGTTCGGCCGATATTATACCGTCTGGACCCGCAGACTTGTATGGTTTGAAGCTATGCAGCGCCCAAAGCAGTTTGTCTATTGTAATCATAACATGAATTTGGGTAACGGTTGCGGTACCGTGAGCTACCTAGAGAGCGAGTGACACGTGAGTGATTCATCACTTGAAGTTGTCCAGAAGTCATCGGGTTTTTTTTTTAAAAAAACTAGGCATCATAGGTTTTTAGAGAGGATTTTTTTTTTACCCGCAATGACTTAGAAGTTTCTGTGCTTTTGTTACTGAATAATCTCCAGGATTGTCGCTTCGCCTTCCTCAGTTCTTTTTATTTATTTTGAAGGATTCTTGAAGTTGAAAGGTTTTTGCAAGTGTTTCTAAGCTGTCTTAGTGCTGATGTCCACAAGTGCTGCTTTTTCTTGTCTCTAGGTTGAATAAGAGGGCAGGAAGCAGCCACAGGCTGATAGCCAGGTTGAATTCCTTGACTTTTATGTCAAGCTCGTTGGTGTCACGCGGAGGACAGTAAACCGAAATACTGGTTTACTGGTAGGAGCATCACTCAGGCTGAATTGTATGTAGGTATCTGTATCGAGCAATTCCTGTCGGTTTCTTCTTGTAAAAGTGGGCACATTACCATTGTTGCAAACAATTAGGTTAGTACTTAAAATATAATCAAAAAGTGACTCATCTCTATCGTTGATGTGTGGTGAGCGTTATCGTCGCACCTGATGATGATAACATAATTTGGAGAAACCGCATCATTGCTACAAATTATAAGAGTAGCCTCCACCAGGTTGTTGTTCGAGTCTTCCGATTCTGAACATGTGCCCAAGAGCTCATCGTCTTTCTATCTGTAGGTCAGTAAAAGATCAGACCAAGGCATAGAATCTCAGCATCGTTTCTCTAGCCCACAAGAAAGTGGGCCCTTTTGTTTGGCCAATAAAAAATAAGGCTGTTTGACCTTTCGTATAATTATTTCAGAACTGTAGTTAGGCTAGTAGGTTTTCTGCCTTCTGAAACTTCATTCAATGCTGCTACCAGCAGCATTTTCTTCCCTGAAGAAAATCGTCCGGCTAATTCCGTTGGGGGCTGGACATTCCTCAAGAGAGTCGATCAGTCTCATTTTGTTAAGCTGATACTGGCATCTTAAGCCGTGATA
Organism: Volucella inanis; assembly: GCA_907269105.1. Taxonomy (NCBI): domain Eukaryota; kingdom Metazoa; phylum Arthropoda; class Insecta; order Diptera; family Syrphidae; genus Volucella; species Volucella inanis. Next base: position 43,972,638 of record OU026153.1, read on the forward strand.
TCCTGTGAGGTTACCAACTAAATATTTGATATCGTGACGACTTAGATTTAGACATCTTGGCATTTAAGAATTTTTGTTCACGGTCAGCTTGGCACCTTTGACCTATCTTAGACCTGAGTTTTTCTTCCAATACGAGATGCATCTCGAATGCTCTCAGCTATTAATAGTTAAATTGACTGCTGATTTAGGAGTGCAGCAAAAGGATTCATATCCATTAAAAGGAGTTTAATTTAGAGCTTAGTTTTTGGATGGTTTTGAAGCAGTACATGGCTGAAATAAACCGGGACTTTTGCCCGTAGCTGTGGTTGTATTTAAGCTCACACTCCCGATTCCATTCTAGAACCACGTTAAAATATTTTGGCTGTTTCGAATAATAGCCTTAGTCTGTTAACGCGCAGATCATTTTAAGTTCCGGTATTTCGGTGTGCAAGATCCTTAGGTCCTGCTGATCTTATTTTTGTACTTTTATTTGTACCCGACTTGCTGTGCTGCGTAATGTTACTCAGTTTACATATAAGTGTAGGGGCGTTAGTCCTATTTTTGCTTCTATCGCAGCTTCGGGATTGGTCCGTAAGGCTCCGGAAAAGTTCAGACATGCAAGTACTCTATTGAACTTTAAAATTACGGTTATTTGCGCGACTTTAGTCCATCATACTACAGAAGCATATGTTATGATGAGCCTTACCATCCAGTGAGTGATTTTTGGAGAGATCACCTACTTGCAATCATACATGCGATGGCAGGCCCATTATTTTGTTGTTTAAGTCAGAGTTCCCGTTGAGCCCTTTATCTAGAATTATTATTATTCCCAGATATTTGACTTTTTCGGAGTACTCAACGATTGCATTCTCTCTTGGGCTTATGCTCATATTTCCGAAAATTTATTAAAGTTTTTGCCATCATTTCGAATCTGCTATATGATCTTTTGAAAAAGAATACAGAATTTGTATTTGGAAAAAGTGAACTATCCACTTTTGAAATACTTTTGGTTTTACACAAACTTTTACTCAGTATATATCATATAACCCAATTGGATTCGGAGCCGTTTTACTTTTATAACAAATCTCATCAACTGATCCTTTTCAAGTTGTCTGCTCTGAGTTTTGAACTTCTTTTACTAAAATTTATTTTAAATGGATATTATAATGTTCTGTTTACATCCGCTTTTTCTGTTCCATTCCTGGCCACATCTGGAGTTCCACAAGACACCCATCTTGGTCTTCTTCTTTTTATTCTCACTTTAAACGGTTTTAGGAGGGTCATTAAACACTCCTCCCTCTCCCTTTTTGCTGATGACACAAAAATTTTAAAACTATTTCCACTATCTATGACTTCATCCTTCTTTAAGAAGACCTCGACCGGTTTTCAACCTGGTAACTCAAAAACATAGAACTTAATAAAGCCAAGTGCCAATCTATAACCTTCTCATGTAAATGCAACCTTTTTCAAGATCCTTGCCAACACTTCTCAGATCACTCTGATCTTCTCTCACCGTATCTTACCAAACTCCACCACAATGTGATCCTTGTTCCAATCCGGGATTCAACTTCTTGTGGCTAAAATTCCATCTCCGTAAGCAAATTATCCACTACTGGTTTATTTACAGAAGCTCCAAACTAGACAGCAATTCGACCTTCAAAGAGTTCGATGCGCTGCCTGAATTCATTCAAATAATCGTATCTCTGTATCCTCATACTGAAATCGTTATTACGGCCGATTTCAATATACACAACTCTGGGTGGCTTCGATATTCTGGACGGACAACACCCGAAGGATGGTTTACGAGTCCACACGTATACCAGATATGGTTGTCATACCGCCAACAACATGGACTTGTTTTTAACTTCTCATTCTGATAAGTACACCGTTGATGTGGTCTCCCTTCTAGGCTCGTCGAACTATTGTGTCATATCAGCTAATTTCTCATACATCGACCACACAGCTAGAGAGAAGTTTCCTAAGAGAACCGTATGGCAATACGAGATTAATTTTGACGTGGATGCCGCTGATCACATGCACTATTCTCTTTGGAATGTGATCCTTTATTCCTCATCGGTTAAAAATTATCAGACCAAGAGAAAAGCATGGTACGACTCAAGCTGTAATGAGGCTGTCAGGGTTAAAGAAAATGTTTTTTCAGTCCTAGGAGACCAACCCTACAGAGGAAAACCGAAAAAAGTTTCAGGAAGGATCCAAGAATGACTGCAACGTCTTGAATAAGCATGTGAAATTTCAATACCACCAACAACTGAGGCAAAATATACTCCAATGTCCCAAAGGCAGTAAAAACCTTTGGACTTTCGTCAAAAAATATTAGAAATTCTGCATCATCGTCAATCTCAAAAACAGTTTATAATTACATTCCAGCTGTCAACGCTTTGGACAAGGCCAATCTGCTATTTGCAAACTTTTCGGCCAGCTCAATACTTCTAGATTGAGCTTTGTCCTCGCTTACACTTAAGTGAGTCGAATCTTCAATCGGACGAATCCACATTCGAACTCTGGTAGAAGCAAGAGTACTTAAAGATCTTAATTAACACAAATCCACTGGTCCAGATGGTATATCTCCCCTTCTTATGAAGAGTCGGAGAAACACGAAAACTTTTCAATGACGGCAGTACGGTTTTCATAGCAACAGGTTTACTGGTGATTTGATAGCATGTCTCAGCGAAAAGTGGAACCAAAAAACAGAAAAAAAGCTAGTTGCATTTGATATTTCTTAGACATTTTACAGAGTTTGGCATCAGGCTCTTTTGTCGAAAATGCGTGCTTTTGGGATCGATGACTCACTTCTTCATTGGATTAGAAATTACCTTTCGGAACATTCAGTTCAATTTGGTTTGAAGTCTGATATCTACAAAATAAATGCTGGTGTGCCATAGGGCTCCGTTCTCTCTGCAACACTCTCTTTAGTTTTCATTATTGATCTCTTGTCTGCTTCTTCTAATCCAATATATTTCTTTGCTGACAACAGTACTCCCAGCTTTTCATATTCGTTCCCGGACTCAAGTTCATGTTCTTGGGCTGCAGAACGCGAACGGCAGCGTATGTTAAGCTCATTAAATTCCGCTATTTACAGCACAACCAATTGGGGAACTATGAACAGAGTGGAATTTAATGCTTCCAAAACTCAAGGCTATTTGATGTCATTAAATCGAAATTTAAATACCCCAATTTCGGATATCTCTATATCGTGGATCGATCCTCTCGGTTATGGAATGTCCCACCGAGTTCTCTAATTCCTGGTCGTTATAACTTGCAAACATTTAAAAACAATGTATTTCAGTACCTCTCTTTTCTCTTTTCCTAAATTTAATTCGCCCGCGCTGTGTATAAACATTTTAAAGTAACACAAATCCCTTGAGCGCGGCTAAATATTAAAAAAAAAATGCTTTTGACCAAAGGAATTAATAAAATCCTTTCCTTTTCAGAAGGTTGTCAAAGATACAGATAAAGCCCGAACAAAAAGTTCAATGTTGTCAACTATCCCAAAAATGTGAGTTCCACGTGGGTAGATTTTGAGATGCATAATTTAGGCGAAAATTCTGATGCGGCAGTTATGGTGTTGCAGACTTGCATGGGATGACCCGATTCCAGTGGAACTAAAAGGTCAATGGGAAGATTTCAACGCAAGTTACCATGTAGTGAAAATATCCAGATATTTCGGTGGATTCATGTCAGGGGAAATCGAAAAGACCTGGAAAAATACGAATTCAGCGATGCCTCAGATAAGGCCTATGTAGCATTGGTCTACTTACGAGTTTTAGATGACGACGGAAACATTCACATCCATATCTTGATGTCAAAAACAAGAGTGGCTTCGCTGAGGACTGTTACTCCACCCAAGCCAGAGCTTTATGAACGGTCTTGTAAGCCACACTTCTGGATTACCATGCAAGAGTCTTGAAAAGTACAAACAAATCAATTAAGTGGGTGAATTTATCCATTTATAAAGGGTGATTTTTTTGCAGTTTGGTTTTTCGGGGTTCCATTTCTGACGGCTCACGCGTGATTCGTGACATGTGTCAAGGACACACATGCTCAGTTAACATTGTCATTTCATCGTGGAAAGACTTATACCCGAACAACGCTTACAAATTATTGAATTTTATTATGAAAATACGTGCTCCGTGGACAATATTTTTTTTTCGCGCACTTTGACTATTTTACTGTCGTCATAATCGGCCTACTGAGCAAACGATTCAAGCCATAGTGACCAAATCTCGCACCAGTTTAACGTTATTGGACATCAAACCACCTATCAGTATGCGTACAGAAGAAAATATTGCTGATGTGTCCGCCAGTGACTTGTCCATTCGTCGCTGTTCGCAGCAATTGGATTTTTGTTACTTGACTATGGTATGTGACAGATATTACGCAAGCAACTGAAGCCGAATTTTCGGTGAGGGTGCCCTCGAAAAGCTGGAGGAAGATCCGCTTTTTTAACGAAAAATTGACATCAGCAACAAATCCCTTTATGGTTGAATGGATGTGTTAATAAACAAAACTGCCGTATTTGTTCCGATCAGCAACCGCAGACACTACAAGAGCTGCTAATGCACCCGGAAAAATACACTATTTGGTGCGGTGTATGGTCCGGCGAAATCATTGTCCGTATTTTTTTTTTCAAAAATAACCGTGAGAACAACGTGGTGCCCGCTATCGTTCAATGATTTCGAACTTCTTTTTCGCCCAAGATGCAAGAGCCGAACCTTGTCGACATGTGGTTATAGCAAAAGTGGGCTACATGCCACACAGCACACGAATCGATGGACCAATTGAAAAATGAGTTCAGTGAGCAATTTATCTCTCGTTTTGGATCTGAGAATTTACCTGCTAGATTGTGCGATTTGACGCCTTTAGCGTCAATTGGAGCCTTGAAAGACAACTTAACACGTGTAATTATCGAGATACCAGCCGATATGCTCGAAAAAGTGATTCCTTAAGATGCTATAATTCACTGTAAAGAATGACTGACCCTCAGAAGGAGGACCTACGGCGAATGAATTCTGATCATTTAATCAACTGTGGTTTCAGCGAACAGTATGACAGGTACCTAACACATATTCAAGGTTTTTTTGAATTTAAGTAAATTTTTTTCAAAACTACACGGCGTGCGAAAGTAAAGATGTCGTCGGATCGACTCTACATAAGTAAACGTCAGTTCACATAACCTCGAAATTGGTTACTGACTCCGGAATATCCAATCAAAGGGCTCACAAAAGGGCCAGGTTAACTACCCGGTAACATACAAATCTCACTGTTGCGAACTCACCAAAAAGCCTTAGATGAGCATAGATCTGCTATTGATGACTTTGCAAAATGAAAAAAGGACAACGAGGTTCGAATCTGCACATGGAACGTTCTAACCATAAACGGGCCGCGTGCAGCCTTGAAACTAGCGAATGGCATCGACTGCTAAACATCATATATCGCCGGCATTCAGGAGAGGCGATGAAATAGGCCGGGAGAAGAAGGCTAAAAAAATGTGAAATACATATCAGCGAATGTTACAAAAAGAACAAAAAGCGTATATTTGGGTGCACCTTTTTGGTAAGCAGCAGAATAAGGCAAGAAGTCTTGAGCTTTCGACATGTTAGCCTCATAACAATACGCATCACGGCTGCATTCACCAACATCAGCCTGATATTGTTAAGCATTATTTCTACTAGCTACTCGACAAAACTTATGGACAGTGTACGAAGTATGACGTTGAAATTGTCTTAGGTGATTTCAGAGCCAAATCAGTTTTATATCCAAAAAAATACATGGAGGTCACTTGATCAGTATAACGTCAACCAAATTGATCATGTTGCGATCAAAACAGAACACTCTATCAGTATTGTAGAACGTCCCGAGTGGGGAGCAACGAGCCGGACCAGTGTGTTTGTGATGAGTTTGTAAATTTTCCTTTTTGATACGCAAATTATAAGTCAATCGGCTTTTCCAGTTCCATGGGCATATTTAGGGGAAGACTGGAACATAAGAAGCTTGTTCAGATTTCAAAGAGTACCTCTTACAAAGACTCTTGCGAAAACATAAAAATTGTCAAAGAGAGCAGTAGAAAATTAACAAAGCTGGAATCACTCAAGTAACCTGATAGCAGTATAGCACCTCAGCTCCTAAGTAACCTAATCAGAGCTAGCTTACAACCAACTCCTTTTAACGAAGCTGCCAGTGAGCTGAATAATACAAAACGCCGTAGCTTGTACACCTCATCCGTTGTGGTGACGCATGAGGCCATCAAACATTCTGTTGCTTCCTTTGATAGCTTCAAGTCGCCTAGCACTGTTGGCATATAACCAGTTTTGTTACAAAAATGTATGGTAACTCTGAAGAGAATCTTCACTGCTAGCAGAAGAAGGAACAGCTGGACATTTTCATCTACAATGTGTTGGCCTTTGATAACGCAACTTTTGAAGGCATTTGTAACCCGACCAGACAAAACGGCGTAGACGAATCATTAGTTTTGTAGATAGAAGAATACTGTCAAATGTATCCAATATGTGATGGCGCAGGTAGACAGAGATCGTTCGCACGGCGGCGTTCTGACTGACTGCCTAACGCGCTCAATAATTCTGACGTCTACGCAGAAGCATTAGGGACTGTTTACTCTAAATCGCAGGCAGCCCCAGACGCGATCGACGATTAATACACTAGAAATACGCTTTACGTCAATCCTCTCAAAAGTTAGCTTGTTCTATTTACAATGAGGGAGAGCTATCTGTTGTGCCTCATCTAGTACTTAAAGGCATCACCTTCCAATTTTTCAAAGAGGCTAAGCATTTGGGTATCTTCCTGGTTAACAAACTTCTATGGACTGAACATGTTACATTGAAAGCCTATACGGTGCTGTCAGCTTTTCGTCGGTTCAAAGGAGCTGTTGGCAATATATTGGGCCTGCCAAAGAGGGGTTTTCTGTATTGGCATGTCTATGTTAAGGCCACGTATATACTATGAGTCAATCATTTGGTGGAATAAGTTCCCACGAAAATACGTCATTGTTGCTATTACCAGACTTCAAAGAATGGTCTGTCTCGACTGCATAGGGACTTTCTAGACACATTATTGGATTTTCAAAGCTATCTTCCATTTAGGGTCGTTGGTCTTAAATGTTTGCAGGTTATAAAGCTTGAAAGGGCATTCCATAAGTGAATTTTACGGCTTAGGAACGTAAAATCTTGGATCTTTGCGGATCTTAGGATCTTGGCGGTATACTGAAGAGCATTCATAGCGTAGCAGCTGTAACAGTTGCAGGTATATTACTGGTGATTTCAATGGACGTAAAAATATCCATTAAAAGAACGTAGTCGGGTATTCCAAGCCGACTTGGAATGCAGTGGTGGTGTCTTTTTGGACGACGGCATTAGGTTTTTCTCCTCGTTAGGATAACTAGGAGGCTGCCTTGCAAGCAAAGATATACGCAATCCTGATGCTGAAGCATCTGCATCTATAGTAACGGCAAAGCTCTTCTTAAAGCCTTCCTGTAGCTTCTCACAAGTTTAAAGCTAATTCGAGAATACAAGACTTCATTAAATGAGCCTTGTTTAGGTTCCAGGTTACAATCAACTTACTAGGCAATGCTCAGAGGACAATTTTAAGAAAGATTCCATTGACAGTTGGATTTCAGATGAACATATCTGCAGATGGGGTTACTGCCCTGATTGGCAGTAGACCAAATGGATGCTTCCTGACGCTTCGAAAAGGTCAGCGACTTTCCTGCTGTGAATCAGTAGGAAAGACTGTAAAGTGCTTACTGGCGTCATAACGGGATACTACACTGCCGCTAAGCACTTAAGTCTTGTGGACATCATCCTGCGACTATTGCTCTAGGACTAATGACGACACCGCGGAGCACTACTTTTACGAGTGTTTGGTAAATCCTCGTATCAGGCTGCTGATACTAAGCGCTGATGTGGTGGTTGCTGTTATTGTAGGCATTTTATTACTGAAGCGCTTAGTCGTCTTTCTTCGAATAAAACTGAGAAATTCCAGGAAAAGGAGCATAAAAGAAGTAAAATGGAATTTTTCCTTGTCTGAGCGCTCTGTTCCGTCATATATAATCCCTATTCAGCTTTCATTAACTCATTTGACAAAATGCATTACAATGTATATCAGCGTCCTAGTCATCAAAATTTTGAAACTTTTCCCATTGCCCTTAATAGACTTTGATCTGACGACGACATAAGTACCAGACCGTTGCACAAATTGGAAATTAAACCAATTTAGTCGAAATTCCAGTCAAAACTACTCCAAAGGATGATGGAAATGCATTAATTCACAAGCCACTGGCTCCATTTTTTTTTTTTTTTTTTTTTTTTTTTTGTAAAAAAAAAAAACTTTCACCACCACCAAAGCGAATTTCAATTTGTTGGTTATGCTCAACCAAAACTGCGAGAGTACACGACCATATGATTAAACGAAATAACCGGAAAAGTTTGCCAGCTTGAACAAGGATTTCCACCCTTGTAACCCTTTTTTCCAACCGAAACTCATGCCAAAACTTGGGCATAGATACGGGCTAGAATGGAAACGCACCCTCACACATATACCATCCGCAATTCACTTTGTATCAAACTTAAAAACCCGTTAAATAACTGAATTTATCCCTACACTGTCGTCCTACCCTAACCCAAACCCAGATTCTAAAAATGTGAAAGTCCTTCAACTGAGGACTGCCAAAAGAACTGCTAAACTTGTTCTCATAATGTAAACACTTATTCCAACGGAAGGGTTACGTATATGAGAATCTTTGATTTCTTTTTTTTTTTTTTCGTCATCTTAACCTCTTAACATACTCCAAGACCGCCCCAACGGCCCAGTTTGAACCAAGCGCCTTCATCGACCTCTCGAAAGATTGCGATGAAAAAGTAATTTCATCTGGGTGGTGTGGAAGATAAACATCAGACGAGGGTTTCAATTTCTTTATCTGCGATGCTGCCTCTCCGCAGAAAGCATCTGTATCTGGATGTGGGCCTCGAACGATGTTGGCATGTGAGTTGTATTTAGCACAGGGCGATGGGGACCTTAGGCGATCGAAGTTTTCCAGATGCAGAAAAGTTTTCATTACGACACGAGACACAACTGTGAAAGAGAACCGGCTTTAGGTTTGGTCTTTCTTTTTATAACCTCTTTTTGAAGGCTTCGAGAGCGGTTTTTTCATCATTCCATTTTAACCGCAAAGTTATCCACTTAAGGATGTTATGTGTGTTGGTAATGTTCATAATATTTGCATTTAAATTTGTTGTTGCTGGTGACTACTAGTATAGTGTTGCCAGTATCCTTGTGGGTAGTTGTGGTTTGTGTCATTAAATGAGTTGGCATCGTTGTCGAATAGAGTTAAACGTGGATGCAGCTTAAGGGTGGGAGCTCCTTAGGGTTGGCAAGTTTGTTTTTTTTTTTTTTTTTTTTTTTTGCTTTTAGTAGGTGGATCCTGTGGCCAAAGTGAAGTTTCATGTTGTATCTAAGTTTCTTGTTTTCGAGGGCAGTTACACATTTTTCAAGAGAGCCTGAAGGCAAAAAGTCTAAGGACGACTTGTATTGAACGGATACTTTGGCAGAGTTTTGTGGAAGGATAATGCTTCTGGGTTTGCTAATTGAATTTGTTGGTTGTTAAACAAAGGGTTGAGGTATGAGATACTCCAACTGTTGAAGGTTAAAAGAATTTGGAAAGAAAGAAGTGTGGTATGTTGTAAGTGATGGTGTAGGCGGCAGCCTATCGTTTACAAAAGAAATCCAATATAAAATGTAAGAGACGCAAGTGAAGTACGGGGCGCTTGTCCTTTAGATCTCCAAATATTCTGCGAAATAACTTGTGGAGGACATCAACTTTCGGGGCGAAATGTCAACGAGGCAGACCCGAGGTTCATAAAGGAATGTGGCGGTTTCTTGATAAATTTACAACTAATCTGATCACATTGAGAAGAATGTAATATGCGCTTATTGTATCCTGGACGAGGAGGAAACATTTAATCGGATGACTACCTTGCCGTAGTCAATATACAGATGCAAATATCCCTTATACCCCTAAGAAACTTTGGGCCTTGTGCCTTCGACGATTAAATATTTCTTAGCCTCGTTTGATATCTTGCATCGCTTGCTGAAGGGCAGCCATATAGCTGCCTGTAAACCATCTGATGTGCTGGGTTTCGCTTGACTACCACCGTGAAACCATTGGTTTAACAATGAATGTAGACTGCGTATGGAAAGAAACAGAAAGACTATAGAGCGGCACTGCAGAGGAAAAAAGAATAATCATAATAGGTCCGAGAAAGAAACTCTCTAGGAAGTTTTACAAAAAGTTAAAGTACGAACTGAAGCCTCCAAGGACAAACAAGGAAACCGAATTGTAGATTTGCAGTCAGAACTATTTCGAACGGTTAAACAGCAATGATATGAAATATTAGACAAACCGTAAACTTCAAAAAATTTAGCTATAATCAAACTTAAGTTCAGCAACACTGGCGGTACAGACGGTCTTGCTCCCGAGCTGCGATATAACTTTATGAAGAGTATGCTCTAAATCATCCCTAGAACATAGTCAAACGAGAGGATGCTAGTCGAACATATTGCATATCTAGTCCTGAAGAAAGAAGGCTCTCTAGTCTGCGATTACTACAGAGTTTTACAGACTTTTAGTCACAAGGTGTGAATGCACAAAGCGATCTAGAGGCACGTCAACGATCTGAATGGGCCCTTTTATTGCGATTTTGAGTTTGGTCATTTCACTGAGGTGAAGTTTTAATATGACAGTATCTGACGAGCTTATTTTACAAAGCTATTCTTGTTGTGTAGAATGGTGATATAAGGATCAGAAGCAATCTTTACGAGACCTATGATGTTAAAAAAAATTTAGGCAAGGTGGTGCGCTATCATATATAACATCATACCTGAGTTAGTTGGATGGAACTGGCTAGCTTACACAATTGTCCAAGAGTTCCCCCAACAACTATCACATTGATCAAATTGGTACGATAGGTAGAATGCAACGCGTTGTCACTGCTTTAAATGAGGGCAAATCCAAATGTGTATGTCGTCAATGAGAAATGACACACAATGGACAGTTGTAGCCTTGATATAGTTAGGGATTTCATCTACTTCCATATTTTTCATTCATCTTTAGATCCGGCAACTTATCAAAAATCAAATGAGAAGTAACACTTGCCAATCGCTGTTTTCTTTATATCAGTTTCGCGGACATTAGCGAAGGCGGGTGAAGATATGTGACAACGTTCTCCGATTCTCGCAGGTTGTATAGGATTCCTAGTTTGACCGCATGGTCTCCAACTGGTCAATGCCCCATGATAATCGGCGAGATTCTGGCGATATATGCGCTGGTTCTATTTAGTAGGTCTTTTCTTCTACTTTTATCGCACGTCGCTTTCTGTAGGAAGTATGAGTGGATTTATTCTTTAACCGCATTGCCATTTTCGGGTGTCGTCTTCACCCTCGTTTTCTTTCATTTCACGGTGCCTTGGAACCCTGAACAGTGTGATCCTGAAGCGTTTACCCAAGCGAGCAAGCTCGTTCCGGCATTAATGCACTTCTTAAGAAGATATGCCAGCCAAGTCAATAGCTTTGATAGCGACTTAGCTATCTATGAGGGTAGAAATGTTTTGTTTGTGCGTTGGGTCACTCCCGAGTTGCGTGCAAGCCTCTCATATTGCCAGTTGTTCCGACCGTCTAGTCGTGCAGTCCAGCAATCAGATTCTTTGAGTCTGGCTGCTTGTCCAAGTATAGGTCGAGAGGCAGTAGATGTTGGATCAGTGTAATGGCATCTGTTGGGGCCGACCTTAATGCGCCCGTGGTTCCCATACTAGAATAAGCTATTTTTTTAAGCTTTCTACCTATAGTTTTGTGAGGTTGTGGCTTTTACTCAACGCGGGTCATTGGGTCACCGTACAAGTGATTCGTAGGTGATCATTGGTTAAGTCCCAAAAAAAATTTCTGCAGGCATTGAAAGCGACACATACCTTCCTCACTCTGTGTTTGATGTTTTGCTTTCAGTTAAGTGTTGGGCCAAGCATAATACCCAGATACCTAGCACTGAAGGATAGTGTGCGCGGTTGACTATTAGGACGAGGATAGGTAAAATAAGGTTTTTTGGTTTTGATAGCATCAACTTAGTATTACTCGGGTTGACACCATGGTCACAACTTGCGGCCCAGGTGTTCACATTGTCTTGATTATAGTTTCATCACAGAGGGAAACTCCCCTGACACAAACATCACCACATCTTCAGCATACGCGACCACTTTGACCCCTTCTCTCTTTAGTTTTAGAAGAATTTTGTTCATAAACATTAGCCAGACTAGAGGAAATATAACGTCACCCTGTGGAGGTCCCTTTTGCGTGAATTATTTCGAGAAGGCAATATAAGTTAGTTTACTTGTTGTAGATACATAAAACTTGATGGTCCAGTACAGACCATTACTGAACGAATGCTACAGCGAAGGAAAATTCCTCTTAGTTTGACTACTTAAAGAACACTTTTTGCTAAAGTCTCTTTCCTTTTACATCAAATTCTTACTCAGGATTTCAGCACGATCTCGCCAGATGGCTTCAGTGCTCTACTCTTATTTGGTTATAGTCATTTTCTACTTACTCGTACATGCGTCACTTAAGCCGCTGTTGTTTCTTGCTGCGCCCTCCCATGTACAATATGTCCCAGCCATCTCAAACGTTTTATCCGCATATGCCTGCCTACACTAATATCGCATTACAGCTTGTACACTTGAATGTTCTCCTCCATTCCCCGTCAATATAAAAATTAATGAAGACCAGGCGCAGTATCTTTCTTTTGAGATGGCAAAGTGATTCTGCATTCGTTTTCGATAAGGTGCAACCCTATCCGGAGCAGGACCAAAATAATTACGGTCTTGTATAAGGTCGATTTGGTCTTGCAATAGAAGGATCTGCAACTCAATCACCTCTGGAACTCAAAAAAATAGTGATTGACAGGAATAATTCTATATCTGCGCTAATGCTTTTGCTGCTTGTAACAGCGGAACGAAGGTAGACGAAGTCCTTAGCTACCTAAAAGTTCGGCAAGGATGTCAAAACTAGACACTGAAGTTGGCAAATAAATGCTGAGTATCTATCTGAAGCTCCCGAGCTTGTGATCTGAGTTTTTTTTTCAGGATCTGTGGTTTTGTGAAATTTTGAACAATGGTGGACTTTCACTGGCTAACCAATGATACGGACCAACCTAGTTGTTCAAGAATTATTTGGGGGAAAACGTCTTATAGGCCCTATTTTTCTATTTTTCTATAGTTGCCGCACTCAAAAGGCTGTCGTTTGGACAAACGATACTGAGATTCCATGTTTCGGGTATGTGTGTACCGGTGCAAGTTTCCACTCAACTCATGTTCAGGTGCCGTAAATAGCCCAAAGACAATCCGTCTGCACCAATGATTTTGTTAGACATTAGCTTTAATATTGCTATCTTGACTTCGCATAGGTTAGGAGAACGCAGTTCTCAGTCATATTCGTTCAGGTTAAATAGCTTATTCTGCCTGTCAGCTGCATTTTGACCATCATTGCCATTCAAGGGTCTGCATCACGACTGCTACTCTTTTACCATTTGTTCACCTTTGTGGGCTTCCATTCTGACTTTGTAAAACTTTCGAACTTCATTTCTGTGTCTGAATAGCAGTGTTCTGTTCAGGAGATAACAGACTTTGCCTTTGACGCTGGCATCCTTATCCCTTGTATGCGTATGAACGCAAATAACGCTCACATAACCGAATTTGACCTTGATGCGGGTTTGTATAAGGCCTCCAAACATGGCCGAAGCTTAAGAATTTTTGCCTGAATCTCCCTTAAATAGAAAATTCCGTATCAAAATAAGCGTCATCTTCCTTCTTTGTAGCATCCGCCGTATCGTATATCGTAGTTTTTCTGATCCCATCCCATCGCACTACTTGGTTTGTGAAAATACCTGGTTTAGAGCTGTATACGTCGTCCATGGGTTGCGCGGCAGCACAAAGTCTACTAAGAGTTTTAATTCTCTATTATAGTCGTTACCTTTATATGCGACCGTATTGGAGGCTTCCACACTGGAGGCTCACGTCCTTAATAAAATCTCTAAAAAAGGATTCGGCTAAACATTCCGATCACATTAGCTTCGCAGACACTACTGCAGTTTCCCGATACAAGTATCACAAAACCAATGACGCTCCGCAGCGATTGGGTACCCTACCCTCAGTAAGTGGTATCAGGCCTTATTCCTCGGAGGTATGAGTTAATGGGCAGAGGATTTAGTGTCGACACTTGTAAATTCACAAAACGCTTCACCCTCTTTGAAAACTTCAATTATGCTAGTAAGTAAATAAACATTGAGTTCCGAACCACCCTACCTGGCTCAACCTTCTTCCAGATTTTCTATGAATTTTCGTTGAAATACCTTCTACACTGTGTCACTCTGTGCACGTTTTAAAGCAATCCCTCATCAACTTCTAATTCCATTCGGCAACTCTTTGACTGACATTGCTGATAAATTTGTTGAAAACTTCTTCTGTTCATAACCATTGGCCTCATATCGTTGGAAACGCGTTCACCAACTTTTCAAAAATGCTCGAATATAATTTTTCAACACCAAGAATAAATAACTCCCCCTACCTCCGACCAGTTTGCAAAACTTGATGGTGTTAGCAACTTTTACTATGCGAACATCGTGTTCCAATGGTAGACACCACGTTTTGGTGTCACCTGCATCATGGGCCAAGCACGTACGATATCCTATTCCATGTTACACTCTCCAATCGCCCGCAACACCCTGAGCAATCTCGAATCCTTTGTCCACCCAAAGTCTAAAGATAAAAAGAACAAAAAACAAAAATAAAAAATCTGAACTTTTTCACACCATTTAAGGTTACGTTGAAAATGGCAAAAGTTAGCCGAAAATACTGCAACACATCCGCACCTACTCCACATAGTTTCTACCGAGCTCTCCATCCACTCAGAAAGAAACCAACGACACACCACCGCCACCACTTTGTACATATCCTTCATCCGTGCTGGATTCGGATTTTTATCAGCAGAGTAATTCCCGATTAAAAAGTTTCTCCCCAGCTTTTCGGCTAGAGCTTGAAAGGAACCGTGGTAGTGATGCGGCATTGCTGGCATAGCGTAGCATTGCGCTTAACCTCTGGAACGTGACCATTTGTTCGCACGCTTCTTTTGTGGCACGAAGCCGGGAAACGATTTAACTTTTCTTCCAATTTTAGTGTCTTCTTCTTCTATTTCTTATTCTTCTCCGGCAGATGTTCTGGTATGGGATGGCCTTTCAGAGTACAGCTTTCTGGGGCTGGGTGTGTGAATGCCCTTACTCGGCAGACTTTGACCTAAGGGAAAATCAAGAGATTACCCAAAATGAGGACATATCCCACAAGACTAAAGTTGGAGAAGGTGCTAAGGTCTTTGATAAAGTTTGGCAGGTTTTTTTTGGTCATTCTTTCCCAAACTCCACTGTTGACGCACAACTGAATTGGTGGCTTCTCCCGAGATCACGTGGTAAAAAGGGAATAGTTGAACTCTTGTTTGGTCTAGAGCTGGTGCTGGTGGAGACCCAATGCGCTAAAGGGATGAAGTCACACCCGAGTACCTGAAACTGAAACGTGTCACGTAAACAAAGGAGCTTGGTCGCAGGGCAGAAGTTAATTTTTGTTTTGTTTGTGGGTTCTTTTCTTATGTGGGCAAACGGCGACCGGCGAGAGGGTTGTGTTAATTGGGGTATTTTAGCCTGAGCTGAGGGATTACGACATACCCGAAAGAAAAGTTGTTAATTGGTTGTACGCGAGAAGATAACTGAGAAGTTTGACTGGTTTAAATGAGAGAGAAAGGATTGTCCTTGCCTCCATGTGGCATCTGGTTGAGAAGTAAATCAATCCATGTCAAGTATTTGACTTTCTTAATTGAAACAAAATGTCGAACCAATATATCGAAAATGTTTCGGCACGATTTTGACGGTTTTTGGAAGAAGAATACTCCAAACCCCATCGAAAAACATGACAACATGGCCAGCTAGTCATATTTCTTTCAGTCCTAATGAAATCAAGAACTGTACCGAAGCTATCAACATGACTTTGGTACTGAAGCATTTATTCCCTAAAGAGGGTAGAGATGTTCATCTAGACATAACTAAAGAAGCACTCCTTTGGGCGGTGCCCAAGAACCAGACAGACAGAAGAACGATCTGTCATTTCTTTAGTATTTACAAGAGCAATGAAAAGAAACTCGAGGCTTCTGTCCAATCGGCCCGGTATGACCGTACCCCACTACGGCAGCTTATCTAGGAAAATATTCACTAGCACCACAAAGCTGATCTTGTGCACCCTCTTTACGGTGGAAATGTAATAAGTCATCATCCGATCATTATTTTCTCATATTGACGCAGAAATAGTCCGCCTCGGAGCCAGTTCGGCAGTTATATTTTCTAAAGTCAATAAGCCTACTGAACCCCTTGTGTAGAAAGCAATGCCCAAAACATCTATGGCATAGTTGCATATACTTGCTCTGTAGTAAGAGCCACGGAATGGCGATGTTTTTAACATTTCAAGCAATGTGGTTACTGTTCGACATTTCCAACTAAAGATGGAGACTGCTGGAAAGTTTGTTTGTTTTCGAAGTCTGCGATGCAACAGCTCATTCACACTTAATTCTGTTTAAACCTCAACTTTTTCTGACGCTCAGACGTCCTGTTCGCTTCCGCAGCTGATTCTGATGTCTTCTGCACACTTTGTCATCTACTCGCACTTGGTACATTCTTCTTTTGCTGCCTCGAACAATTGCTCCTGGCATTCCTGAGGGGAGAACTTAAATCGATCCCCACGAAAACTCTTTCCCCAGGTACCATAGAAGAAAGAATCGTTCGATGCACTCGACCGTGTAACATTTCTGCTGGGGACAACTCGGATTCACCCTTCTTAGCTAACGCTGCTTTAAACGTACGGACCATACGCTCGGCCACTCCATTCGATTCGGGATTAAAAGGTGCTGCATTCATCTTACAGAAAACTGCAAACTCATTGGAAGCGAACTGCGGTCCGTTGTCCGACACTAGCGTCTTAGGAAGGCCCTCTAAAGCGAAAATGGATCTCAATGCGCGAATGGTAGCATGAGACGTTGTTGACGGCATCTTGACCATAAACGCCAAACTGGACTTCGAGTCGACTACCACTAACCACATGCTCTTCTTCAAAGGTCCGCCGAAGTCTATATGGTTGCGCTCCCACACATTTGTTGTCGATGGCCAACTGGAATACTCTTTAGGAGATTTGAAGGCGTTTAACTGACAGATATTACACAGCTTCATGACTCTTTCAATGTCCTCATCTATCCCCGGCCACCAGCAGTAACGCCGAGCCAGTTGCTTCATTTTGGTTATTCCCAAAATTATTAGCAGTTGGCACATGATATACGCGTACATTTTTCAGGATTGTGCGGCGGAAGGTTGCAAGTGACACATGAGGAATTTCGTGTGCATCTTTTTGCAGTATGGCCAAGTAACTGGCAGTTTTGGCAGCGCATCGGGTTGGGGAAATATTATTCGACTTTAACCTTGTACCAGCCAATGTTTACTGGTGGGCGGTATAAATCGAACGTAAACAAAATGAGGCCTGTGGCTCGTTGCGTCCCTTCTACTGTCCTTTTAAACTTAAACACATTTACAACGCCTTGATCTTTCATTTCGCTGATTATATCTGCTTCAGGTACATTTAAAAGGCAAGGAGCATATGCAATGCCTTTCGATGAGTTGAGGTTTGCGTGGAGCGTGACAAAGATGCGGCATAGGTTGGACAAATTTTTTTTGGAGAGGAAGAGATCAGCGATTTTACCAGCAGCAGTAAATTACCGTCGAGCAATTGTGAAATGTAATCGTACGCGGTACCGTCGATTGCTTTTTTTTAAAAGAAAAACACTAAATCTGGTGAGGGTTTTTTGTTCACTTGCCGGGCAAATGACTATGAATTTGGGGTTTGCTGTGGCCGTGGTTGTCGGAAGCATATTAAATTGGTCTATGTGTTCCGAAACCGGTTTTTTTCTTTTTTTATATTTGGGCTCAGTAAGCGTGTCAAGCATGAGGAATGCGAATGAGAAGAAAAAATGTAAAACTAGAGAATGAAAATGAAGAAGGTACACTTATGGGATTGGAGCCGAGTTAAGAGTTAGACACGAACGATTCCAAAATCAGCGAAAAAGAAGCTACCGGTTCAGAGGCTAGTCCATAACTGCGTTAGAAGTTATCATCTTCTAGATGTCCTACTTTCGTCTGACCTGGCTGCAAACAATGATGGCTCTTTTGTTACGAGAATAAGACAGTAAGTAATTGGCTTAACTTTATCTAACAGGTATGCGTAGGAGATTACTGGCTGGAGAGTGATATCGGAGATCTCCATCTCAGACCATAGATGCATCGAATTCAAAATCGGATGCAAGGTCTCGACCACATAAAACACGATTAAATGAGGAGCTCGACAAGACAAAACTCACATTCAGTTAGTAAGCAATGCTGAATATCGCCCGTTTCTTGGAGAATCGTAGACCTGCAGCGTCTTCGTAAAGAATGCAGAAAACTTCTAAACAGTTGATTTGGAGGAAAATTTGAATTTTTACAGATCAAAGCAAAAAGATTTTAGGGGCCAGCGAAACCAGGTCAAGTCGGCTGGTATAGGCGGTACCTATATTTAGGCGAAAGCATAGACTCTCCGTCTCATGCTTAAGTCTCACTTAACTGGTAGTAACCTGAACAAAACAACACTAGAATCAACTGGAACTGATGGTTTATACACAGTTGTGTAACAAAAAACTATAGATCAGCTGCTGGCAGCTCTGAAGATAATTTTTACTGCTAGCCGGCCACTGGCATACAATTCGAATCCCTGGTGAACAGTGAGAGTGACCTTTATACCGAAAGTTGAACAGGAGGACTACTCTCTCGCCAAGAGTTTCAGACCTATAAGTCTGACTTCCTTCATGCTGAAAAGCAACGAGAATGTGGTCGAGATCCCTGTGTGCAAAACCGCCTTGCGAATGCATCCTTTATCAGCGATGCAAAACGCCTACCAACGCAGAAGATCCTGCGGGTGTGCGCTTCAGAATCTAGTAAGCAGAATTGAAGGCGCACTCGACAACGAACATTTTTACGGAATTTGTTACTCGGCCAGACAACACGGCTTGGACAAATTACAAGCTTTGTGGAAAGCAATGCTGGTGAATAGAACATTGAGTGCGGGTGCTGTCTTTGACCAATAAGAGGTGGCGGAGGTAAACAGGGGTTGTCCACAAGGCGGCGTTCTGTCTCCATTGCTATTTTCTATGTTGGTCGGCTCACTGCCTACCGCGCTCAATAGTTCGAACGTCTATGTGCAAATATACGCGGATGATATAGCTGTACCGGCTTTCAGAATGTGTCTAGCGATTTTCTCCTCTAAAGTGTAGGCAGCTCTAAACGTGTTCGATGACTGGTAATGATTAACTAGCTTTCAGTCAATCCTCTCAAAAATAAGTTTATCTTCTTTACGAGGAGAAGTAAGCGTCCTTTTCTAACTCATTTACTTCTTAAAGGCGTAACCATCTAATTCTAGAAAGAAGCTAAGTATTTGGGTCTTATCCCGAATAACAAACTTCTCTGGACTAAACATACTTAGTCGAAAACCTCAAAGGTGCTACCGGCCTTCTGATAGTGTGAAGGAGCAAGACAGTCACCGAGAAGGATCCTTCGGATCTACACGGCTATTATAAGGCCAAATATATCTTATGCGTCGCGGTTGTCGGGTGGAATAAGTTCTCGCGAAAATAGGTGGCTGCTTTTACCTGACTCCAAAGAACGGTTCATCTTGAATGCATGGGGGCTTTCCCCAGCACCCTTGGCTCCGCTCTAGGCACATTGATGAGTCTCCCGTTGATAAAATATATATCATGGGCTGCACTTTCGAAACCATCTTCATCTTTAAAAAGAAGTGGACTTTGGTATAACAGGCTTGGTCGTCTCTAAAACGAATAAAGGATATTTCGCTGGTCTCTTTCTGGAAAACGACAACGTCTTACTTCACGTTAGGAAAGCTTACATCTAGGTTCCAGGCGGAAATTAACGCAACTATATTGTAAAGGGGGCAAAGCATTTGCATCTATAGCGATGGCCAAGCTGCATTAATATCATATCCCATTTCGGATTTTGCCAGCTTCTTGCAGGTGGAACTAATGGCAATCCAAGAAGCTGCACACAACTCTCACGTGACACAACGCTTAAACAAAGTATCATCTATCCTCTATGCTATCCTCATAGATATCTAAGCTGCTATCAAAGCGATTAACTCGGCTACCATATCCTTTAAACCAGCACAGGAGTTCTAATACGAGCTTCACCAAAAGCAAATGTTTCAGGATCACACTGCTCTGGGTTAGAGGACACAGTGACATAAAAGAAAAAGGCCTCAGCTCTGCACTCACTAGCGACAAAAGTTTTAAGCAGCCTACGACAAGAGCACAAAAAAAGTCCTACTAAACAGAGCCCATCCAAATATCGCCAAATATCTCCAATTGGAGACCATGTGGCCAAACTAGAAATGCCCTACAACTTCTACTGCCGCAGTTGCGGGAACAAAGAAATAAGAAGAAAACTCTCTCACATTCCCTCTGCAAATTTCCAGCACTAACAAGAGCCAGACTGCGTGCATTAGACCAATCATCCATCAAAGACCTTAAATACATCTCGGGTAAAGGGATATGAGGTTGAATCGGTTTTCTTAACTCCACAGGGTGAATCAAGGCACCCATTGTCTCACATCCTCAACAACATACAATATCAACCAGGCAACACGAGTCGTGGTAGCAAGAAGTCAACTTCTACCTTCCCTACCCTAAAAAGGTCGTCAACAAAGTATTGTATCAAGCTCGTATCAAGCCATTGTTTGAACTTTAAGAACAATCACCCAGTACGCTTGGTGACAACAAACCAACACTTATCCTGTTGCGCGTCCTCCCACATCATTCTTTTACGTCGAAGGTTACAAAAAGGTCTACAGATAGCACAGATACAAGCTGTTAGACTGTAAGGGCTGGTTGTCAAGGATAGTGCCACCATTTTCCAATTATCAGTAGTTAAAGTCCTACAAGATGTTGGCCATTTGTTTCATTTTTCGAATAATTTCCAAAATTTTATATAGCCTGGCACTGGACTCGACATCTCAAGGTCTATATTTTGCAATTTAATTTGATTCATTACATTCCAAAGCTTTATGGGACCCTGGAGGGTACAAAAATGCAACGTTACAGAATGCACCGCTCTTATCTCACAGCATTTCTAACTGCCAATTTATCAAGTCCTGCTCGATTTAATCCACTTTATTGTCCCGTTAGCTATTTGTTATCTCATTATGTGAAATAATTTACATTACTCACACTTCGTCCTTCGTTACTCTTAATCTAGGCAAAAAGATAAATTTTAATGGCAATCCTTGTGCAATAAAAAAAAAAAATGCATTTACATTGCTTATCGCTGCCGAGAGTTGCAGAAAATAATTCACTACATGCGCGATAATCAGTTGTTGGCCAAATGGCCTCAAGGACACAAAAGGAATCCAAAGCATCTTCAGTGTACTCTCTTCCTCACTCTATCACTCCATGAACACTTTATGCACTCACAATTGCATTACTATACGACTACAAAACATATATAAGTGCAACTAAAGGATAATAAATTATCCATTTTGTAAGTGTGCATCCATGAAATCGACTGAGCCGATAATAATTGTGCACCACCCAACTTACTATAAGTACGTCGTCGTCCCAACCCATCCAATAGCCAAATCAAATGCTAGAACTGCGCTTGACCTATCTAGATGTGGGTACACCCACTGTGGCACTGTCCACTGTATAGCTGCTACTTCAAGCTCGTAATTCATTTTTAGAAAATGCAATAAAAAGGCACCTGCAAGCGGAATGCAAATAATAAATTGCCGCCATAAAATCATAATACAACTCCGATAATAATAATGCACCGGCCAAGGACGAAAACGACTACAACGACGACCTGCACCATCACCACCACCCCCATCACAATCATGATGATGGCTGCAAACAACGATGATGACGACAACTACTACGACGACCAACAACAATCGTACCAAGTCCTGGAAATTCAAATATGCATATTCCGAAGTGTGGTTCTGTTTTGCGGAGTATTTGTAGTCCTTTGGTAGGAGCAAATCGCATTCCTAATTACATTTGCAGTGTTGAAGGAAATATTTTAGGGGGGAAAGACTGTTTGTTTTATCCTTAGTACCACCTGTAATGAAAGATGCATTGTGCACTTGCCCTTGCGTCATCCTTCTCCATCCGCTGTTGCCCGATAAATCGTTTTCCTCTTGTTATGGCGTTATTGCTTGCATTTGCACTCTTGCATGTTTGTAATTTTGCGACAATTTTAAGGAATGCCTATAAGGACTCGTGACTCAGGACTCAGAACTGTTTACTTGCAAAACACGATTGTATACATTATTGCCACAAATTCAAATGGTAATATGCAATTGCATTTCGGTAGAAAGACATCCTTTCCCTATCTCATACGGTTGGCAGGGGAATAAAGGATATTTCTAGCGCATATTACTATTCCACTTTGGTGGGTGAAATTTTTCATTTTCTTTGGTTTCCTTGGTAACAAGGATCTGTGACTTTGTTTGCCGGGGATTATGCAGAGATATTTTGTTTATTTTGCGAAAATTTGTCACAAGAAGCTGCCAACCAACATTGCCAACATTTTTCAAATTATGACAAATGGGGTTCTGCAGGAGTTGGAGATTCAGATGGATTTATGGCGAAATAGTCGGCATTTAGAGGTAGATTTTCAATTTTTCAGTTGACATTGGACTTAAATATATTGTTGCGGTTGATAGGGAAAAGAAAAACAAATTTTTAGAAAGGTTCGGGTTGAGGTGGATAGATTCATTACTGCAAGTGAAATGTAGATTTGTGGCATATGTTTGAGTTTTTCAGAATTACATTTTGTTGTGTTTTGTGGAACTGCTAGCATGCCATTTCTTCTCGAATACATATGTTAGTTACGTTGGAATTGTGACTAAGTGATAGAAGATGAATGAAAACGATCCTGAAACGAAAACAGAAGACGAACTGATAATATGCGCGTTTTGCAACATCAGATAGGAACGTTTTTCAATTCATCCTATTCGACTATCCTTAGATAACGATGTTTGGTTGCCATACAGATTTTTTGGGATCTGATATGGGATACTGACCTGGTTTAAGATGTCAGATGAGCCTCAACTTTCTTAATAAACAAGATTATCACTCCGGTGGGGATACTTTGCAATTTACTAAGATCTTTTTTAGAAAATTTATGACTTCTTTTGGCGATGACGATTTCGTAATGTTCCATACAAATTGGACATAGTTTCTTGATCAATTCTAAGTTTATGTGATTTCGAAGTTGGCAGTGTCTAGTTAGGAAGTCGACCAGTTTTCTAAGATCATCTTAAAGTTAATCGATATTTTAAATCTGTTTTGGAAGAGTTTTAAAGCTTTTTTAGAATGTCGATGTCCTTGTATGTTTTGCCAACAAGATAGACATATTTTGTTCGTCCAATATTTGGTCGTTCAATTTATTACTGTATACAGAGTGCCGCAGAAAGGCTTTGGGATACTAAGTGAATAAGTCGCATATTTTCTAAACAGCTCATGGGCTTTTTCGTTTCGTGTAATACCGTTGTTCTCTGGTTACACAAGACAGCTTTACTTTGTTATTCCATCATGATAGGCACCTTTTAACATGAAGTACTTCACCTACATCTGAAGGACGATGTGATAGATTCGATAAA
This sequence comes from Volucella inanis, assembly GCA_907269105.1. Lineage (NCBI taxonomy): Eukaryota > Metazoa > Arthropoda > Insecta > Diptera > Syrphidae > Volucella > Volucella inanis. The sequence continues at coordinate 43,996,472 of OU026153.1, forward strand.
CTGAAAAGTTGCCCCATTTATGACTCCGATGAAGTGTAGTGGTTTAGGTAGGTTTTCGACACTGCTCGAGAGGGTTTCTATAAGTGCACTTCTATTTGCTAATTTTTTGCAACACTAAAGTTCGAGGTTAATGCAGCCGTATTAAAGCGGCATCTTCCGTGTTAGGTCAGTTTTACTGAAAAGTGGATTAGAATCTCTCTGCAGCTGAAAATCGTGTTACTCTTGTAAGTTCTAGCTTACGTTTTCTCCTGGCGTTATCTGGGAATTTCTTAAGAAAAAGCTAAGCTACAGAGGGTAACCGGCGAGGTCCCTGCACCTACGAAATAGTACAAGTTTCGGTTGGCTTGTGCGCCGGGCAATGGCAACCGTAATCAAATTTAACGTTTAAAATTGTTAGCATCTCTATCGGATACTTACAATATTAACACTCAGTCTACAACCAGCTCTCTCACAGTGCCCTTTAGTAATCGATAAAACAGTTTAAACACACAAAAAAGAGTAAACGAAACAACTCGCAATTTTAATCTTATTAACCGTATCCACATTCGTAAGTAGAATATTTTTAATAAGGCAGATAAGAAAGGTTACAATGGCTAATGACCCCGGTGGGGAAAACCGCCACAACTTTTGGGCGTCGCTTGATCCCGATCCTGTCAGTCCAATCAGAAAGAAACCAAATTTGGAAAACTACATAGACTTTCAAACTTTGAGCGTCTACAGACAAGCCAAAACACTCAACCGGTTCAATATCTTCTTGGTAACAGAAGCACTTTCAGTTTTAATTACTGAACCCCTCAACATAAAGTTTATGTCCGTCAGCAGTATTCTGATTTCGACAAAAACCACGCACCAAGCTGACCTTCGAATAAGAAAAAAAAGCTGTCAAACTTATGTGAAATAGAAGTCTCCTTGCACCCTATACTTAACACTTATGTGGTGTTTATTCCTCATCCGAGCTTAAAAAACTCTCTGTCTCGCTAATCAGCACGTTACAGGCTGCAAAAAAAAAAAAAATCACCAAATTCATTGACGGTAAAACAAGCTACACTCCATTGCATATTCTCTCCTTCAATTTCTATGAGCTCCCTGCAGGATTAAGTGTAGGCTTCTTGAAAACTAAAATTGTGCCATATATCCCCATGCCAATGCAATGCAAGAAATGTAACAGATGTGGTTACGAAGAAGCATTATAGATCAGAAGAACAAACATGTGATGTCTGAAGTATCGCCGCACATGATCCCAAACCATGTAAATAGGTTTTATGCGTCAATTGCAAACACGAACACACCGCCACGAACAAAAACTGTCCCGCAAACATCAATAGAACACAAATTTTAGAGATTCAAGATAACCCGAACCATCAATTACTAATATCCCGAAAGAATCTCTCTCTGAGATAATGGAGAAAAGAAAAAAGAAACTAGCTCTTAAAAATAAAAAACAATCCAAACCAACTCAAAACGACTCTCAAATGATCGTCGATAACGTTGATAGTGCGTCATCAATTTCAATTTCAACTCACTCTCTTTCTAATGATAACAAAAGCACCACATCAATACCCAACGAAAAAGAAACCCCATACAATCTTCTAAATCAATACACCGACTAAATTTATACCCTACCAACCAAAACAAAAATCACCAACAGACAAAAACAAAAAAACACCAATAATTTCAACTCAAAAGAAAACACAAAAACGGCTTAACAAAACATTTTTCACAACCATAGGGTTTAGCTACTAAGCTTAGTTGAGTCTCTCTCTCTTCATAAATACTTACAATCATGGTCCTCGAAATTCTTCAGTATGCAAGGCTACCAAAATTATTATCCTGACCTTCAACTAATAATAAGTAGTGTTATGCCAGATCCACAATGCCCTAAATCCTTCATACCATATGTTTTTAAAACATTGCACTGTTAATAAGAAAAGATATTACACATGTACCCATTAACATAACTACCAATCTATTGGTAGCGGCAACAGAAATATACCTAGAAAAATGGTTTACTATAATAAACATGTATCTACATGCCAACAACATCGTTCCCTCCCAAACTCTATTTGTAGGAAATATATCAGGGGAACTTACCTTACTAGGCGACTTCAATTTGTGGAACCCTCTCTGGAGCTCATCGAAAAGCGACAACGGAGGCAAAGAGATAGAACACTTCATATAAAATTCCAACACTACCTTGCTAAATGATGGATCACAAACTCACATTTCTACGTACGGCAGCCTTACCCATACTGACCTCTAGCTATGCTCTCTACAAGCCTTACGTCCTTTTGCGATTGGTGCACTTTAAAAGACGCATACAGTAGTGACCATTTCCCAATACTAATTGAAATCAAGAACGTACGCCTAGCGAAAGACTTTCATTCACCCCAAAGTTTAAACTTAAAAACGTAAACTGGAAAAAAATTTCAGAATAAAACTGACCAACAACTAGACTTAAGAATACCTAGTTACAACAGCAACAAAGAAGCAGCAAACTTTCACAAGTCCATTCTTTATGGAGCAAAATATTCTATCCTCCAAGCAAAACCTTACAAAAAACGGAACGTTTACGGAACGGAACGTCATTTTAGAAAATGATCGAGTTTAAGCTTACGTTACAACCTTAAAGCAGAACAACCCTAAGCAACCGTGTTTTCTTTTTTTTTGCAATGGCAAACTTGCTCTTCCGGCATCCTATACTTTTCTTTCTTTCCTTCGCCAGTAACCGCAGAGAGTAGCAGATAAAAAACAATGCGCGCTGAAAAAAAAAAAAAAAATTTGAATTTCCTTTTTTTTACGTCTGGATTCAAAGACTTTCGGTGGAGCTACAACTATTTCAAAACCTGAATTTGGCGAGCTTGGCGAAACACACGCCAAAACACTACGTTGAACTTTGGGCTAGCCCAGCTAAAGCAATCGCTGCCTGCCTTAAAACTCAACGCTCACTCCTAGCGGATACCATATCGCAAACTCGCATACTCATCATAATTGCATCCTGTACACATCCTACAAAAAAAAATTTCTATCTATCTCTGTACATCATACAAAAAGAAAAAGAAAGAGATCATTGTTATGATTAAATAAATTGAAAATTAAAATACCTAACCTAAGAATTTATTTCTAACCTACAACCTACAATTTGTAGGTTGTAACTAACTAATATAACCTAACCTTAAAGTGAGCGTCTCGATAGGGAACACTTATTGTGAACAGGCCTTATTTTTTTTTTTTTTTTGTTTGGCTACTATGACACCTGTCAAAAATATTTAGTATACTTCAAGGCATTGAGCAAGCAACATCATATTTTTTCAATGTCGAAATTTGATCATGATCATGACCATGCAATATGAGAAGCAACATGCAAAAGATGGTTTCAACGGTTCAGAGATAACGATTTTGAAATGAAAAACCTGGAAGACCACTAAAAAAAAATTTGAAGACGCCGAATTGCAAACATATTTGGATGAAGATGAAACTTTGAGTCAGAAACAATTGGCAGAAATGTTAAATGTTGCACAACAAACTATTTCTGGCCGTTTAAAAGCTATGGAAAAGATCAAAAACCGGGAAAATGGGTGCCGCATAAATTGAATGAAAGACAGATGGAAAACTAAAAAATCACTTGTGAAATCTTGCTTCAAAGACACTATAAAAAATCAGTTTTGCATCGAATTGTTACTGGCGATGAAAAATGGATTTATTTTCAGAATCCTAAATGGAAAAAATCATGGGTTGATCCGGAACAACCATCAACGTCGACTGCAAAACCAGATCGTTTTCGGCAAGAAAACAATGCTATGTGTCTAGTGGGACCAGAAGGGTGTGGTGTACCACGAGCTCCTAAAATCTGGTGAGATCGCTACCGACAACAAATGATTAATTTGAACCATGCATTGATCGAAAAACGACCAAGGTAATTTTGTTCCATGACAATGCACCTCCACACAAAGCAAAACTTGTTCAGGATACAACCAAAGCACTTGGCTGGGAGCTGCTACGGACTACCATTTATTTTCATCGATACGCATTAGCTGAGCAACACTTCGAATCCTACAAAGAAGTCGAAAATTGGATGACTTTTTGGTTTGCTTCAAAAGACGAACAGTTTTATTGGCGTGGAATCCACAAATTGCCTGAAAGATGGGAAAAATGTGTAGCTAGCAATGGCCAATACTGTGAATAAAATGTTTTTACTCTCCCATTAAAAATTAGTGTTTTATTTTCACAAAATTTTCACTTCATACCGGTACACCTGGTATATATAGGGTTTTCCAATAGGGACGTGACAACTTTGAATTTAATTTGTGAACGTACTCTTTCACTAATCATCAAACTGTCACTGTCAAAAAACTCAACATTTTCATTATAGTAAGATACACTAACGAGCAACGTTCGCAAATTATAAAAATTTTCTACAGATATTCGGAGTCGGTGACTGCAACTTTAAGAGCGTTAACTCCAATTTTCGGTTGTAATTCTCACCTAGACGGGCAATAACAAGTTTAGTGCAAAAATTTGAGTCTACATATTCGTTGTGTGATGTTGCCGTGTCAGTGAGACAACGGGTTGGACGAAGTGTCGAAAATATCGCTGCCATTCAGACGTCCGTAGCAAACGATCCAAATCAGTCAATTCCATGGCGTTCTCAAGAATTGGGCATCGCTCAGACCACATCATGGCCTATTTTCCGTAAGGATCTTGGTTTACTCTCATACAAGATCAAGCTGACTCAAGAATTGAAGCCGATGGACCGATTGGGTTCTGGAGAAGATGCGCCAAGATGATGAATTTTATCGCAAAATCATCTTCAGTGACGAAGCTCATTTTTGGCTCAATGGGTTCGTCAATAAGCAAAATATGCGTTATTGGTCGGATGAAAACCCACATGTGCTTCATGAATCAACACTTCATCCACAAAAAATAACTGGCCATGTTACTGTGAATGGTCAACGTTATCGCGCCATGATCACCGATTATTTTCGGCCTGAATTGGAAGATATGGACTTGGACGACATCTCGTTTCAACAGGATGGTGCCACAAACCACAAACCACACAGCACACGATACAATCGATTTATTGAATTTATTCTTATACGTGACTACGTGCAATCTTTCGTTCCCTTTGCTTGTTTCTCTCTGTTTTAGTGGAGTTCAATAATTTGCCCAAGTCTGGTAGTGTGAGTGGTGTCGCAAAGCGATAGATTATGAATTATGCATCTTATCTAACGCAATAAACGGCCTAAAAGTATGCTACCTTAACACCCGTAGACTTAGTTTAAGTAATCTTGACTTCTTGAAGTACATTCTCGATGACGCGAAAGTACTTAGATTTGATTTGTGTAACGGAGACATGGTTTGCGGACATAGATGATGTGGCACAATAGTAACTCTTCAAGATACCAGGGTTTAAACTTATATCTCACGACAGAGTTACTACTACTACCGGTGGAGGAGTTGCAATATACCATACTGTAGCAAGTCAATAAGACATAAGATGTTAAAAAAAGTCAAAAGATAACGTGGTTGAGTTTATCTTGATGAAAGTAGGTGATGGCCACACAAAGTATAACCGACGTTACTCCCCAGAATTGTTATTTTGTGTAATCCACGGGTATACTGTAACCTACAAGCACATAATTATCTGTGCTAATCTACATGCAGATCTTTCAAAAAATGACAATAAAGCTCAGCAATTGCTCGAATTTGCGGCTGTCTCGGGACTATCGGTAGTCAACTCTTTTGCCACTCGATTTTCTCCTAATAACCCTCCAAGCCTTCTTGACGTTGTACTATAATGGTTTCTAACCGATATAATGTCTTGCTTCTTGACCACTTGTCTTTAACTGGTATATCCGACCATGACTTAATATTCTGCACGTACAACGTTGACTTTGAAATTAGAGACTTTTCAAGCTAGTTGATGTTGGCCTCCTTCCTTGGCGCAATTGTTATCACGCCTCAAATGTAAATAAAAAAGTAAATTTGCTGCAAACTATGATATTAGACCTTTTTAATAGACATGTTCCCTTGAAAACTGTTGCAATTCGTAGCATAAAATGCCCTTGGTTCACGCATGAAGTCCACCAAGCTATTAAAATACGAAACAAGCTGTATTCTAAATGGAAGTCATTTAACTACTACTACACTTCTATTACAAAAAGATCTAAGAAAAGATGTTTTCTGTCAAACTAAAGCTCTATTGGTAACGGTAGGTATGCCTGATATAGTTGATGCTATAATGCTACAATGCTATAACCGAACAACGTTTTATGCCTAATCCTGACCTTGCAAACGGATTTTAACTTTAATTTTGATGTTGTATCAGAACTTACATCGTATCGAATGCCATAGGAGAAGATGGAATATCTACCCGCTTTGTAAAAAAATTCCCTTACGCATATAATAAAATTTTACGTTACTGCTTCCACTTTTCCTGATTGTTGGAAGTTTGCCAACGTCACACTTGTTACGAAAAAGCCCCTGTCCTCCTCGTTAGATGACTTTCGACCTATAAGTATTTTACCATGTTTATCAAAAGTCCTCGAGAAGGCCCTGGCTAAACAAATTAGAAAATAAATCAAGGAACGCAATCTGTTATCCATATTAAGTCTGGCTTTCGAGCTGGCCTCAGCTGTTCTACAGCTTTGGTCAACATTCTTGACGATATTAGGGTCAGTCTTGATAAGGACTTCTTAACAGTGCTCAGCCTGCTTGAATTCTCAAAAGCTTTTGATAATGTCGACTATAATGTGCTATGTCAAAAACTTAGACTATATTTTGGCTTTAGTGAAAGTTCAGTGCGGTTGATTTTTAAATATCTTGTCAACCGTTATCAAAGAGTTGTTCACCAAATCGCTTCGTCAGAGTTCCGCCTTTTAACTGCAGGAGTTCGTCAGGTGTCTATACTTGGTCCGATCCTTTTCTGTCTTTTTCTCAATTATCTTCCAAGAGTCTGTTCAAATGTAGATATCCACTTGTATGCTATATTCTGAGACCTATTGGACTAATTAAGGACCTTGTTGTCAGACTAAATGAAGACTTGTCTAAAATATAGGGAGGTTCATCGTGAGGTTTGATTTTCAGTAGGCTTTTTTTGACAGATGACGCAAGACTCCTATCAAACTGCTTTGTCATTTTTGTTCACTATCGTTTGGCAAGTCATCATGGAAAGGCTAACACTACAACATCGTCTCGAAATTGTTCAGCTGTATTACGAAAATCAGCGTTCTGTGAGAAATGTTTTTCGTGCGATTCGAAGAACTTACACACAATCGACCTACTGAAACCACTATTGCCAATACCATTTGCAAATTTGAGTCCCAGTTTACATTAATGGATGATGTTTGACCGGTTACACCACACCCAGTATATAGCGAAGAGACTACAGCAGCTGAGAACGTACGCGAAGACTATGACTAATCGATTCACGGTACACTTGGCTTGGCGTATTCGACAACTTGGCGTATTTTACGTGAGGATCTCTGCCTAAAAGCATACAAAATTCAACATGTGAAAGAATTGAAGCCAGGCGACTTGAATTTGCGTCATATTTTCAGTGATGAAGCCCATTTTTGGCTCAAAAATTAATAAACAAAATTGCCGTATTTGGACTTATTAGCAAACTGAAGAGTACCAGGAGCTACCATTACATCCATTAAAAACAACGGTATGGTTGGTTTATGGGCTGGTGGAAACATTGGTCCATATTTCTTTAAAAAATGAGGCAAATCAGAATGTTACCGTCAATGGTAACCGTTATCGCTTCATGTTAACGGAGCTACGAGCCATAGAGCGCTTGAAATAATGGATTTGTTGAGAGATCATTTTGGTGAGCACTTAATTTCACGTTTTGCTACGGTAAATTTGCGATCGTGCACTGTCGGCCTTCTAGCAGTGCAAATGAGATGTTGGTCCTCTGAATCAACATAGCTATGATAAGGCCAATTATATTCTGCGGGTAGATTGTCTGGGGGAATAATCTCTTAAAATTACGACTTTGCTGCTCTTGACAGAACTCTAAAAAACTGTCTTTTTCAACTGTATGGGGGCTTTCCCCAGTACGCTCTAGACTCTGCTCTAGAAGCACTGATGAATCTCCCTATCTTGATATTCATAACATGGGTTACATTCTGAAAATCATCCTCCGTTTAAAAAGAAATTCAACACCGACTGTCTTAAGAACCTCGTCTTATGGACATGCCGTCTGATGAAATGACACCCGAACTCCTGCTGCGAAAAAAATACGAAATCGACTTTCCCATGCTCAAGGCTGGTTTCGACCAGAAGCTGATCCAGGAAAGGAATGTAGTCGGGTCTTCGCGAATGACCCAAAACCGATTTAGGATGCGGCTTTGTTGTCTCTCTAGAAGATGATATTATTAGATTTCACATCTCGTTAGGAAAACTTGCATCTGTTTTCCAAGCGAAGATATACGCAACCCTGACGGCAATGAACTATGATATATTGTGAGGAATCGGTGAAGGGGGTGAATTGAGCCTTGCTGAATCCTCCTAAGAATTTAGCAGACGAAAGGCTAAATCCACTGAGTCTGGTCTGCGTCCCAATTCACAATGCGCTCATGTGAACTTGCTAGGCAAAGCTCAGAATAGAGTTTTTCTGGAACCGTACTTATGGTCTATGTGCCTGCTTCCTCGCTTAGGGCTTCCATTGACAGTTAAATTTCATATAAACATAACTGCAGATGGCATGACTTTCCAGGTTGCTAACAGACCAAACGAATGGTTCTCGACTTCTCTGAGTTCAACAACTCTCCTGCTATCCCTCAGTAGAAAGACTGCAGGTTGCTTACTAGCGTCGTAAGGGGGCACTACATTCTTGCTAAGCACTTAAGTAAAACAACATCCTGCGACGCGTACTATGAAAGTGATTCCGACACCGTAAAGCACTACCTCTGAGAATGTTTGGTTGTAGGTACTCGATATTGACGTGGTGGGTGCTGGTACTGTAGTACCAGGAGGACTGAGAGATTCCATTAAAGGAAACTTACGAGCACCAGTTCTTTGCCTGGGTACTCTGTTCCGACCAAAAAAAAAAAGGTCGCTTCTTAAAACGCTGCTTTTTAGATTTGCCTGTCTGCATTTCTGTGGTTTCTTTGTTGCGAAACGGCCTGAAACCCAGTATTTCAGAGGTATCCTCTGTTGGAGCAGAGGAGCACTGTTTTGCATTGATCACAATATGATCGATTTAGCTTACGGTTTATTTATCAGGAATCAGCCAAGGGCCTTTATGGAAAGCAATGTCTGGAAACTGTGTACTGGCCTTAGCTACATTACGTCCAGCCCAAAAGTCAATAATCAAGTGCTCATGTACGGAAATGATGATGGTCGGGCTTTACTTTCTGATCGTATAACTGAAGATATGGTACACTCCCTACCTGGCTTGGTATTAAAATCAACAAAGACGATTTCCACGTCTTATTTAGAGCAGTGGTCCAAAGTTTTGTCGATGAGCTTTTAGAAACAAGCTTTGGTAAGGTCGTCATTGTCCTCCGTTGGGGTGAGCGTTTTATGAGGCTTATGTTGGCGAATTAATCCTCATCAGGTGTTTGTTTCGATTTCTGACGCTTAAGACTTGTTCGCTAAGCCTTGCTATTATTGCGAATCCCATCCGGATAAACGCTGCGATTGTTGCTTTTGTCACACCGATTTTCTGCAACATTCATTAGAGTAGACATCATACCTTTTCATTCTCACTTTGCCCGGTCTTCTGGTCTTCTTTGTGCCAGTCAAAAATCCTCGCTAGTTGTTCGGGAGCACGAGGTCAATGGTCAGAATATAAACATGTGGATCAGAAGATCGTTATCCTTTAATCGTTTGCCCTGGGTTGTCAACAGTGAGTTTGCCACTATAAGTTTGTGCTTCATATTTTTGTTATCTCTTCATGCAACTGTGAGCCCTATGACGCAGTGGTCCAAAACATTATTATGCTCCTTGTTGAGCGTGCACCTGCCACATTAGGTAAAGAGTAAAGTGAGTAAAGAATTACTCATTCTGTAACCGAGTACTACCACTGAAAGGTTGGATAGCAGTATCTGGATCAATTCCCTCGAGAGTTTCTAGTCGTGGTGTAATTCTATTAGTTTATGTTCACGGCCTTTTTAGAATAAGTAGGTTTCAGGCTTCTAGACTCTGCCTTAAAGGCAGTTGAATTCGCTTTTCACTTTTTATACTTCCTTTCACTATGAGTAAAAGTTCTGTTAAGTTCTGCTAAGCTCGCCCTCTTTCCTGTGGTAGATCCCTGCAGTGCGCTCAAGCGATAGCACCTTTCACTGTTCAGATGAGGAAGCAGAGTCTTTAGGTAAGGATAACTTTAATGCGCGTTGCCTCCAGAGAACTGATTTTTCGTCAAAATTGGAAAAATTCTGATGGTTTTTAGAACTCAGAAGAAGGATCCGAAAGTAACCAAATCATGCGAAATCTCATTGCGAGAGATGCTGGCTGGAAGTAGCAGCTGTATTTCTTGTTCATTCTTGTGCATATGTTTGGTATCACAAATAAGGTCGATCGGCTTGATAAAGTAGACAAATGGACGGAAAATATGCCCTGCCAAGGCATCTACTTGAGCTTGTAAGCTGGTTAACTTCATCCACAACCTTTCATTCTTCGGCAAGTTTATAAGACTAAGTTAGGTCATGTCATCACTGTAATAAGAGTTGCTACTTAGTTTTAAGAACCTCGAATAGACCCTCTTCGACACAGAGACCCTAAAGGGAGTTAGTGAGCATCAACATGACCTCGGACCTGGCACATGCTCAAGGGATGTCTTTGCTGAGAGACGACTTACTTCAGCCGACGAAAGGGGTGATTCATCGTGAGTTTTGATTTACAATAGGCTTTTTTTATAGATCACGCGTGACTCCTATCAAACTGCTTTGTCATTTTTCTTCAGTATCGTTTGGCAAGGTATATTGTTCAGCTGTATTACGAAAATCAGCTTTCTGTGAGAAATGTTTTTCATGCGACTCGAGGAACTTACGGTGCGCATAATCGACCTACCACTATTGTCAATACCATTCGCAAATTTGAGGCTCAGTTTACATTAGTGGATGCTACTCGACCGGTTAGACCACATCCAGCACGTAGTGAAGAGACTATAGCAGCTATAGCTGAGAGCGTACACGAAGACCGTGACGAATCGATTCGTCATCGTTCTCAGCAGCTTGGCTTGGCGTATTCGACAAATTGCCGTATTTTACGTGAGGATCTCGGCCTAAAAGCATACAAAATTCAACATGTGAGAGAATTGAAGCCAGGCGACTTGAATTTTCGTCATATTTTTAGTGAATGGGCAATGGAAATCATATGGTTTATCGTGAAATTTTGTTCAGTGATGAAGCCCATTTCTTGCTCAATGGATACGTTAATAAACAAAATTTCCATATTAAGGCTGATGAGCAACCTAAAGGGTACCAAAAGCTGCCATTAAATCCCTTAAAAACAACAGGTGGTTGTTGGGCTGGTGGAATCATTGGTCCATATTTGTTCAAAAGTGAGGCAAATCAGAATGTTACCGTCAATGGGAACCGTTATCGCGCCATGTTAATGGAATATGTGCTTCCTGAAATTCAAGCACCTGGTCTCGGTGAACTCTGGTTTCAACAAGACGGCGCTACGAGTCATACAGCGAGTGAAACAATAAACTTGTTGAGAAATCATTTTGGTGAGCACTTAATTTCACGTTTTGATATGGTAAATTGGCCTCCTACATCGTGCGATATCTCACCTTTGGACTATTTTCTCTTTGGATATGTACTGTCTCACGTCTTCAGGAACAAGCCAGCTACGATTGAAGCTTTGGAAGCCAACATTACTTGTGTTATCCGCAAGATACCAGTCGCTATGCTCGAACAAGTCGCCCAAAATTGGACCTTCGGAATGGATAACCTCAGACGTAGTTGTGGTCCACATTTATATAATATTATTTCCAAAGAAAAAATGCCATGAATTGTTCTTTTAACCCATAATAAAAATTGTAAGTTCACTTTCAAATTTATGTATTTTATTTTACATTACAAATAAAAGCTCACGATGAATCACCCTTTATTATACACCCTGACTGACTCGAACTGCAACCAACTTTAAACTGCTATAATTTCCAAATCGTTCATTACTGTGAGCTCAAATTTTGACACATGACAGATAATTTTATTATTTACAAGCCTTTTAAACGATTTGCGTCTCAGTTGTGTTGATGGAATTCAAACGTGATAGTGTGATTGCTTTATATTTGGCTGGAAAACAACAAGTAGCTATCGTTAGAGCCCTCCAGCACCTCAACGTCAATAAATCATTTGTGTCTCGAACCATAGTTCTTACCGTGATACTGGCAGCATTGCAAAACGCCATGGAGGTGTTCATAAAAAAACAGCAGCATCGGCAGAAATGGTTCGGAAAGTGAAGGCTCGAATTATGTAAAATCCACGTCGAAGTGGAAGAAAAATGGCTCGTCAGCTCAACATATCGTCGGCACGGATGCAACACATGTTGAAAAATGAGCTTGGGCTCAAGCCATTAAAGTTCCAAAAAACACACGATCTTACACCGCAACAGAAAAAAGTTAGAGTCGAAAGAGCGAAGGAGTTGCTACGCTTGCACGAAAGTGGTGAGTTGCCGAATTTGGCTTTTTCCAAGTCGCTATTTGTTATCGAGCAATATGTCAACAAAAAATGACAAAGAGGTCCTTTGAAAATTTACACTTTCTGACGGCCACCAGAAAGCAGGCAGCACCGACGGTGATGGTCGCTCTCCGCTCGTATTTTTGGACCCTGACGTCAATATTAATGCGTTCGTATACCGTAAAACTGTCTTAGAGACAGTATTGAAGCCTTGAGGAAATAATCATTTCCGTCGGAGACCGTGGACATTTCAACAAGACTCGACACCGTCTCACAAAGCGCGCGTCAACCAAGATTGGTTAAAAAACAATGTTCCACAATGGATTGCAAATTCTCCGGATGCAAATCCGTTGGTTTTCTCTGTCTGGGATATTTTGAAGGCGAAGGTTGGCACTAAAAGATACAAAAGTTTGGGCTACCTCAAACAAGCACTTCGCCGGGAATGGACCAAAATACCGCAGAGCCAATTACGTGCAGCGTGTGATGTTTTCTTCTGCCGTCTTAAGGCCATTATTTGCGCCAAAGGTTGACATAATGAAAACTACTGATAAAATTTGAAAATTGATGTATTTTTCAACATTTTTTGCTTTTACACAATAAAATTTATCAAAAATAAGAAGATTATAGCATTTTGAAAAGTTGCAGTTCAAGTTAGTCACACTGTAGTTTAATAATACTTTCGTACTTGCATCCGTAAACCAACAGCTCCGAATTATATTGCAAAAGATTTGGAAAGTATGACTGTGGAAAGGAGAGTCAAGATCATTCTAAACTTCTGCTTTTGGCTGAGCTGAGATGGAAAATCGCAGTAAAAGAAAAAAAATTTTTAGGTCAAGGAGTGTCAGTTCGTTAGCGTCGTAAATATCTTTATTCGAGATTCCTTCTTGAAGAACTATACTCCTCCTGAACAATAAGCACCCAGAATACCGTAGAGAATAACCACTGCCTTGTCGCACATAAAGTGTCACTTTCATCACAATATACAATATACTTCCTGAATCCTGAGCCAACAATGAGTTAACTTGTTCATAAATTCCACACAATACAACTAACAAATTTGATGGAATGTAATCCTGATGAACCATCCAAGAGTCATTCTCCTCCGGGAATTGTCCTCATTGTGTCCACATAAAAATACTTTACACATTCCATTCTTCTTCGTTGGTCCCTTCCTTTTACTTCATCTTCGCCATACGCACACAATACTGAGAACAGAAAACCCAAAATTACCATAATCACAATTTTCCATTCATTTGTCGCTGATAAAAAAGTTTCGTCATCTCTCTGTGTAAGGACACAGAATACAGCCGCACAGGGTACAGGGTACAGAGTACAGTGTACAGAATACATTGTACACTGTCCACCGCTCATTCGTCTGACGTCACCATGAAAAGCTGCTATCATTTTTTGAAATTTTATTACACTTAATTTATGCTCCATAAAAATGGTAAAAACTTTCAAAGTAACTGTCATCTTTGTTCGCGAGGAGGTGGAGAGTTGGTATTCCTAGTTAGGAGCTCCCTTTGTGGGTGCATTTGAGCTCGCAATAGATATGGCTGCTAAACAAGGATCAACCAACGAAAAGTCTCCCAAGTGGAAAGTAACCTGGAGACGTGAGTGAACAGAAAGTCAAAAAAATAAGAAAAAAAAAAAATTTGTGATGACAAATTTGTGATTTATATTTGCAATTTTACAAAATACACCACAAAATTGGGTACACAATGGAGTTTGACTTCTCATTCAGTTGGGATCAGAGTACCGACAGCAGGGTTTCTCTTCAGCCCTCTAACAAGGTGTTGACTTCAAAATTGTTGAGTGTAAATTGTGGAGGTAAAGTGGGAATGGAGCACTTTCATTTTGGAAAGAAAAAGTTTTTGAATTAAAGTTACGACTTGAATGACGTGATACAATAGGCAATGCCGTAATGCCAAATGACGAGTGCAAGTAAGTAGCTGTTCCAAGGGATGACTATTATTGTGGAAGTGATGCCGGAGTTTGGGGGTAATTCCATTTTTTTATTTTTTAAGACTTTGATTTGAGATGAAAAAAAAAAACCAGGAAAGGCATTTCGAAATAATAACACTTGACGATCCATCAAAAACCAATTTTTCATTCACATTCAGCCTTTCAATCAAAGATGAATAATCGTTTCAATCAGAAAGTGCCTATAGAACCAGCCCAGCACAAGTTACATCGGTGCCCAAGCTAGATATTCACCAAAAAAAAAAATTCCCTGCTGTGTCATAATCACAGTACAGCTAAGCACAACCGGTGTCACTTATGTACAGCAAAAATGTAGTGACCCGATAAAATGTCAGTAAATTAGGTTAGGCTAGCGGGTTGAAACATATGTGGTATCTGGAGCCGAAGACATTCTTTATCTTTTAGGACCTAGATCTGGGTAGACCCATTGTGAGGACTGGCCGAATAAATTTGGATGGAGTGGGAATTTGATTACTTTTCCTAGTTTTTGTTTAAACTTTCCATCTCAAGTTGGTATGTGTATTTTGGTCCTTGAGCTAGTTTAAGGCAGCTTGTTGCATCTGCGAATTTGTAAAGAGACGTAAAGGAAGTAGCAAATAGCTCTAAGAGGTCGCAGAAATAATAGATAGGAAGGACCAAACCATAAATTGTAATGCGACATGGATCTGTAATCCATGTATGAATCTGTTAACGTCTATGTTATTTAGATCGTGTAAGTCATTGTAGAAAAAAACTCTCTTCACTAAGTTTAGTTTTCTTCTACGGAAGAGACCTGGACATGTACAGAGCAGGTGGTGAATTGTCTCCTCTTCATCTTTGTTCATGCAGCTTCTGCAGAAATCGTTGTAAAGGCGCCAAGCCTTCTTGCATGCTTGCCTATAAGGCAGTGTCCAGTGATGACACCTAAGGTGTTTCCTATTTATAAAGATCAGACTTTCAGAACGATTCAGATTCAACTTTGGCCAGATCAATTTGGTAGCTGGACATGTTTGTCCAATAGAATCCAGCTTTAATATTGATTTGCAGGTAGCGATTTCCTTTTCTGGTAGAATAGGTAGAGTGGTTCCAATTTTGGCGAGTTCGTCGACCCCCTGGAATGTCTCTGTGGCTCGGCACGCAACAAAGGTGCCGCATTCAAGGGCGGTTTTAGAATTTAGTGAAACTGAGTTTATGGTATTGATAGCGGTCTAATTATCCGAAAAGATGCGGATATTCTTTGCAGATATCACGTTTTTCTTCAGCCAGGACAGAGCTAAATGTTACGAAAGTAAGGGTCCACGTCAAGTCGGTAGCCAGGAGCCAGAAACATTTGAATTGCAAACAGAATTTTGGACCATGTGTTTATCCGCGGAAGAGGGAGAATTTATTGTCGATCCGAGTATTGATATAAGACATTTGAAGCGCAACGAAGAATATCGTATGCTGATCAACAGTTCGTAGAAAAACAAGTGACTGAGTGTTTACGCGAGGGAATCATTAAACCGAGTACTTCGAAGTACGCCTCACCAATAGTAATAGTTCAGAAGGAAAACGGAAACAAACGACTATTGTAAGTTAAATGAGAAGGTGATGCATGATAACTCTCCAATGTCCTTAATGGATGACGTTCTCGAAAGGTTGCAAGGTGCCAAAGTTTACACCAGTCTGGATCTAGTAAATGGATTCCTTTATGTTGCTATTGAGCGAAGTTTACAAAAATTTAGAGCATTCGCCACTCATCATGGTCAATTTGAGTTCCAAAATGTTTCTTTTGTAATATCAAATTCACCAGCCGTATTTTGTCGATAAATCTCATCAACATTGTGGCCGCTGACATAATCATTCTCTCTAAGGATGAGGATGAAGGACTGTTGAAACTTGAGAGTCTTCTGAAGGTTGCAGCCGAATAACTCGATAGTCGGCTTACGGAAACCATAAACCGTAAACCAACTATCGAAACTTGAGACTGTGCTGAAGGTTGCAGCCGAATACGGATTACGTATCAACTGGGAGAATTGTCAGTTCCTAAAAAGGAAGAAAGATTTCCTTGAGTATATCGTGGAAAATAATACGATCCGACCATCGGTTGAGAAGACGAAGGCAGGACGAGAATTCTCAGTACTCGTCGATAGGAAATCGCTCCAATGCTTCCTTGGATTGACGTCGCATTTCAGGAGATTTGTTGAGGGCTTTGCTGTGATTACAAAACCGCTGACCGATTTGCTGTGTAAGGAGGTCGATTTTAAGATAGATGTTGAACAATTGTTAGCTATTGAGCAGCTGAAAAAGTCGTTATTAAGTGCACTAGTGCTTAAAATATTCAATCCTCAGGCACCAACCGAGGTTCACACAGATGCAAGCATGTACGGATATGGCGCAATTTTACTGCAGAAGGATGTATAAGACCAATAGTTTCACCCTATACAGTTTATGATTCGGCAACTTCACCCGTAGAAGAAAAATATCACCCTTACGAACTTAAAAGATTGGCAATTATTGAAGCTTTGAAGAAGTGGCAACTCTACGTGATGGGGACAAAATTCAAGATAGTGACTGATTGCAAAGTTTTTACGATGACGATGGCAACAAGGGACGTTCCACTAAGAGTGTCGAGATAGGCTATGTTTTTGCGGGAATTCAATTACGTTATTGAACACCGTCCAGCATCTAAGATGAAACATATAGATGCGCTAAGCTGAGTGTCATGCTTGATGATCGGTGAGTCACTAAACCATCGCATCAAGGAGGCACAGTCGGAAGACATATGGATTAGGGCCGTAAGAACGATTTTTCAGAAAGACCCGTATGAAGACTACTTTCTTAAATTCTAAATGGTACATAAGGATCCTGTGAAAGAACTTATTGTAATTCCGTCGTCAATGGAAAACGAAGTCATCAATATGGCGCATCAACAAGGCCATTTTTCAATAAAGCGGACTCAAGATTTGATAGACGAAGAAGACAACAAAGTCACAAGCTGTGTTAAGTGCATCATCACTCAGGCGAAAACAGGAAAGAAGGAAGGCTTGCTACCCATTGACAAGGAAGACAGGGCGCTGGTAACGTATCATGTGGATCATGTCGAGGTGATGCACAAATGCTATAATCACCTTTTAGTCGTCGTGGATGCGTACTCTAAGTTCACGAGTTAGGAGTACCGGCTCGGAAGAAGCCGAGAAGTTGAGAAGGCAGTCCGTAATATTTGGGAATCCGAAAAGGATCATCTCGGACAGATATTCAGTGTTTACCTCGACCGCATTCCAGGAATATTGCAAATATGGTGGGGCAGAGAGCATGTGGAAACAATCCATAAGATCGTCGTCCCTAGTTAGAAAAAGTATGCCTTGGAAGTGCTCAAAACTGGTACAAGTATGTGGAGAAAGTTCACTAAGTTCACCCCTTTTCGAATACAGACCTCTGAGGGATGGTAGAAAAATCCGCTTTAGATAAACTGACCAGCGAGAAAGATAAGTTAAGAGATGAAGCTCACCAGAATATTCTGAAAGTTCAAAGCGAAAACAAAAGGACATACGACAAAGCAAGGGTACCGGAGCAAACATATAATGTGAACGCACACAATTCGGTACAGGTATGAAGCTGAGGCACAAATTCCTAGGACCTTGTAAAATCGTAAATAAGATAAGCAACGGAGGGACATCGATGTAAAAATACCGTGGCCGAATTTATGAAAAAGTGGAGCCATTAAGTATTGCCAAAATGTGATTTGGAAGATGAAAGGAGAGGCTTAGATTTAATTTATCTGAGAAAACCCCACTATCGGTTTTAGATCCATCTGTGTGAAAGTGGATTGCCTTGTTCTCCATGGAAGCAACTTCCACCCAGAAGGATTTAGAGGGGAATCTTACATGAAAGTCTTTGTGAAATTAAAGTTCAGGTTTGGTATAATAGATGTTCTCTGCGAGGATTCCTAATATATTAAGAATATGGTATCAGCGTGACCAAATTTCGGGGGTGTCAAGTGAAACAGAATATCTTATGCCGTGGAGGGAGTAGAACGTAGGGCTTCACTTAAGCATAGACATGCTGTTCTTTGGACTCAGCTTACTTTGCTGCAGTTGACTGCATTGTCTCAGGCCGTCCACCAGACAACAACTCCTTAGGTGGGTATCGGTCTTATGTTACCGAGATGTACAGCCAGTGGGTTATGCGAGGTTGAAGGCCCCATTTGTTCTCAATGGCTTTTTGCAAGAGAATAAAGCTACTGTAGCTTTCTTGACTCTTTCTTGAATATTAGGTTTCCGTTTAGTTTCCTGTCAAAAATGAGACCCAGATATTTTGCTGTATCGGAAAACTCAAAGCTGATACCGTTTATTGAGGGAAGGTCTATAATTGGAATTTTATATTTCCTAGCAAAGAGGACAAGATTGGGGGGGGCTTACTCCCAATCCACAGCGATCTGCCCAACAGGATAATCTGTTAAGATTAAGCTGAAGGAATTCTTTGATGGTATTAAGATACTTACTTGAGACGGCTATAGTTACGTCATCCGCATAAGAAATCAGCCTTTTACCACCCGCTTCCAGGTATATCAGCCTTTCATATGAAAGTTACCGCAGAGCCAACTCTTCACCTTTCTTTCGAAAGATACAAATGCTAATCTTACTTAGATCTGTACGCTGATTTTTATTTTAGCTGGATATACGAGTATGTGTATGTATATTGACATATCAGATGTTAGAATAAACTTTTTATTTATAAAATTCAATTCTCATCAGGGAAGCTTGGTGGAGCACGTGGATCTTCCCAGGTCCAATCCTCCCAGGAAATACATTTTTTAAGCGAATCTTGGAAACCATGCTCATCGGGACATCTTACATATACGGCGGGCTCATCAAGTTTCTCACATTTCCAAAATGCAGATGCATCCCAGAAGTTTCTGTAGTAGATAACTTTAAGTTCTTCCTCAGTTTTGCAACCTGGTTTACCATTGCCTAGCTCCCTTCCGTAGGCAGTGATTGCCAGAAACAGTAGGAGGGCACAAGCTGGTGGTAAATAAAAAGTTATTTATCTTACTCGTGACTATCACAGTTTTATTTAAATTTGTTTTTACCGATTGTTTTCATGATCACAATTTTATTTGTTACTTCTCGAATAGGCAACAGAAACGAACTGATGTCGATTGGTAGAGAGTGTTGTCAATTTATAGGTACGAGTATCTGGAGCTCAAAAGTGCGTTTCAAGGAAGAACCTCTCGAGATTGACAGTGATATACAATACATGATAAGATGTTCTTAAAGTAGCCGCCACCACTCAGGGTATATTGTCACTTACAGAAGTATCTGATAAAGCTCATGCTTCCGATGTTCATTTAATTCCTATCCCATTTCGATATTCGTTCAAATTGGGTTACCCAGTGTTCAATGCAATGTTGTTTCAATTATACAAAACACTTCAATTCAAGTGATTTATTGGAACTTTATTAGTTAGGCATACACATCTGTCAATAATTGCTAACATTGGTAGCAAAATTGTATTCTTCTGTTGAATTTTTTTCAAACTATTTGTTTTCTTATATTCTGGGGTGTTTATACATTTTATTTGAAGATCTGTCTTTTCCTTTTTTATTAAGAGTTTCACTTGAAACTAATAAAAAGGATAGAAGTGTTCAAAAGAATGTCCTTTACGGACCTTTGTATAAGAAATCTTGCGCTAGATTAAAGAAACTAAATGGATATCGTCGAATAGAGGACAATTAGAACAGTCAGTGTTGGAATACCTGATCACCTCTACATTATCTTTATCCGGCCAATTTTTTCTCATCTAATCGGTGAATTAGCAATTTTTAAATTATTTTAAAGGTTGGGTTGTTGATACTTGGATCAGAGAAAATTTGTTGCCTCTGATGTTACATTACAAGGTTCACAAAACCGCGTCGAACTAAGATATGAAGGTAAACTACTTTTGTACGATTTTCCTTATCTAGAGACAGAACAGAACGTTCATACTGGCCGGCCTCTGGCTCATTACTCTAGTCGAAAGCTCCCAGCAAGCCTACATCTCTCTGGATGTTTTGAAGCAACTAACCTATCTAAAACGACAACAACGAACGTATCGTATATGAATACTTAATGAGGACTTTCCTTTCTCTGGCTACCTTGACATGAAGGCTTAAGAGCTAAAATAACCCAGGTGAGGCGTCGAACTAAGTGACAAGGACGTATCAGTATGGAGGTGACCCGACAAGATAATACTCCAGGTAGTAGTCGCAATAGCGACAATCCACCCTTGGTCTTTGCGACTGTTTCGAAAAACTGAAAAGGTGAAACGGTCTCCATAAGAGACAAACTCTGAAGGACTACTGTCTAAAGGGCATGGCGCAAATAGATGGCAAGTGCCGTCGAAGTTGCGAGTGTCAAACGTCTCACTCTCACAGCGGTGACAGAAGAAAAGCAAGTCAGTGAAAGTGACATCCACTGAAACCAATCAACCTCTCTGAATCCCGAACAGGGCCCGGATGAAACCGGTTCTGCAACCATCGAAGGCTTCAGCTCCAGTGAACGGAAATCTCATGAAGCGGTCAAACCCACTGCCAAATATAAAACCAGCGGTGGTTTCACACTCACTCGAAGTCCGGACGAGGCCGGTGATACAAGCAGCAAAGGTTGTAGCGCTGTTCGAATGAAGTTGGCTAAAGCTATGTAATCCCCGCTGAGAAACAACCCCGCTGGTGTTTTTCCAGCGTACAACATCCAGTTGAAACAAATGCAAGTTGCAGCTCTGGCAGACGGAACTTGGACGTCGCAGGAAGTAATCTCCAAAAAACACCCCAAAACGGCAAATGGGACGAAACCGGTGCATCTACACCTTTCGTGTGCTTCAAATGAGGAGAGCTGGCGATGACAACAGTCTGAATGATTTTGAGTGCAAAAATTGTGTCGATCAACTGAGGAATTTTTAGCAAAGGCCTACTGTATGGAGAATGGAACTCTTAGAGTTAAGTGCTCCACACAGAAAATTTCTGGATGGCTAAACAAATCCGTGCTAAAATTCCACTCTGGGAAACTAAGACTTTTGAGAGATTCAGAGAACCACAATTGACGCGAGCCATCTTCTGGGTTTCGGGGCAACTCAGAGAAACAGGAGTTTCCGCTAAAAAGTGACCAACAAGACTAGATATGACTTACGTTTCTATCTGCACCTTGGAAGAGTTAGTTACCACTTTGTTTCCAAATAAGTGCGATTAGAAGACGACCATCCCAGTACCCGTCCATTCTGTGTACTCAGAATGCAGGAGGCTTTCCGTGTTGAATACAAAGCCCCACATAATATCCATACAGGAACCATGGGTGTGGAATAAATTCATCTGTAGTTTCGGATGTAATAAGAGGTTTCACACCACTGTCGACAGCTTGTCTTTTTGTACCGAACTCGCTTAACTTGTGCAATTTTGTAACCAGGATTTAGTTTCTGCAGACATAATGGAACAAATTCGTCGTTGAGTCTGCTTTTTTCTCCTTTGATTCGTTACTGCCGCCACAATGGCAGGCGGTAGTAGAACTCATTGAATATTGTGATTCCAGGAAGATGGGACTTATCATATGCTGCGTTGCTATTGCTCAGAACACGTGAGAGGTAACCATCTTCTGGATTTCATACAATCGTCGACAATTTTGGATCTCAGTCAACTTTTGTTACGAGAGTAAGACAACCAGTAATTGACTTAATTTTTCCCAACAGGTTTCGGAGGTCTTGACCTTATTAAAGAGGAGGATAAAACCAGCTGAACACGATTTAAGGAAGAGCTCGACAAATACAATAGTGCTCCCCCTAAGCTCAGGACAAAACAAAAGTTTTAGAGAGCTGTTCAGAACATGATCGGCATCGACACCCACTGTTTCGAAATGGGATGTCCAGTTAGTAAGCAATCCTACAGATTGCTCTCTCCTCAAAAGAGGAAGATCAACCAGGCTGGAACCACTCAGAAAATCTGACGGTACCTATGCCGTTTCTCTCGAGTCTCACTTCCCAGGTAACCTAATCGAAACCAACTCACAACTCGCTCCTATCAAAGAAGCTGGTAGTAACTGAACAACACAACACGCCGTAGCTAGAGATATACCTCATCGGTTGTGGTGACGGATGACTTCAAGTCGTCTGGCACCGATGGTACTTAACCAGTTATGTTACAAAAGGATATAGACCAGCTGCTGAGAACGCTGAAGAGAATTGTCACTGTTAGCCTGGCATTGGCATCCATACCGAATCCCTGGCGGACAGTCTGACTTCCTTCGTGTTGCAAAGCATCAAAAGAATGGTTGAGATCTATGTGTGCAAAACCGTCTTGTGAATGCATCCCCTGTCAACGATGCAACACGCCTTCCAACGCGGAAGGTCCTGCGCGAATGCACTTCAAAATCTGGTAGACAGATTCAAGAATCATTTTCATCAAGGTTGAGGGTGTTTTCGATGGAATATGTTAATCGGCCAGACAACACGGCTTAGATGAATCACTAGTTTTGTGGATTAAAGCAATTCTGGTGAATAAAACACTGATTGCGGATGCTGGCTGCGTCCAGCAGCGGCGTTTTTTTTTATCAGTGCTCAATGCGCTCAATAGTTCTAACTTCCATGCACAAGCACGCGCGAATGATGTAGTTGTACTGTTTGTTGGATCGTGTCTAGGGACTATATGCTATCCTATATCCTATGCTTCTGTTGTCTGCTAGACTAAGATCTCGCAAAAATAGGTGATTGCTGTTTCTACCAGACTCCAAAAACGATTTGTCTCGAAAGAAGTGGTCTAAAAAGAAACGTTTGTTGATACAATACGCACTGGAGTTTTGACACCGGCTGTCTTATGACTCCGGTCTTTTGAACATGCCGTCCAATGCAATGACCACGGAATTCCTTTTGCGGAAAAAATACGAAACCGACTTTCCTTATGCCTAGTACTTTTTTCATCACGAAAGGAATGCAGTCAGATCTTTACGGATGGCTCCAAAACCAATATAGGATATGACTCTAATTATCACATGCCATTTGGGTTCCCACTTAAAGACGGTAAGGATGTCCAGATGTGTTGTAATCTCAGGATCTCATGGTTGTCCACGAAACCTTATGTTGCCATATGACTAGCTATGCTAGAGCCATATCGGTTCTAATCAGGAACGTTACATCTGAACCTGTACTACCAGGTTGGCGTACTTCGATAAAAAATCGAGCTTTCTTTGAAGCTTACCAGAATATAAACGAAATTGGGTTGTTTGCAGCATTAGCCTGAAAGTCGTTTCAACAGGATTTCACTCCAACATACTGAGGTAACAGAATACTACAAACGTCAGCCTTTGAACCTAAAACCCCGAATCGTTATTTCAAGTATACCATAACTACGACCTTACTGGGGTCGTCTAGGATGTCATAATTTTCTATTGTTCTCCATTCATTCTATGGAGATGAATTCTTGAGTTCTACCCCTTGGTTTTCCGACACTTATCCTGATTTATATCGCACAGGTCTAAGTGTTCAACTACATATGGTAAGTTAGACTCAGCATCTTAAAGAAAGTTGATGGCTGTTATCCTCCGGGACTCTCCTCATTCTTTTCCAACCAGCCCTTGAGACCAGCTATGTTAACAAATAACCTGATTTGAACTTTTTTACCTCAGAGCACTTACATATTAAAACCGTTGCTCTCTATTCCTGTAGGAAAGCTCTACCCGCAAAATGAATAGATAAGTTCAAGTATGGGCACCATTCAAAGATTCCTACTGATATATAGACAACCTGTCTGTCCTTAATATCGTATCTAACGAAGCAATTAAACCTTATTCTTGACTAATGTGCTTTTTAGATAAATCTCAATGCCTCGTCAGCTAGCAATGGAATCCTTATCAACAACTTAAATTCCACACCACCCACTCCATTGCAAAAGTTGTTCCTATTTTCCTCCGATGCAATGTGGTCCAAAAAAAAAACAATTTTTCTTTGACAAAAATAATTATTATCCCAAGAATCCTATTTCCCACTTATTTCCCTACTTTCTGTCGTCTTCCTAAAAGCAATCGCAGTTTGTAGTGAAATGTGTCACCAAAGAGGAAAAGAAAGTCTTTCCCACGGTCTTCCCTTCTATTTCTCTTTGTTGCCTCCTGCTAGATTGCAAAATCCTTCATAAAAGAAAAACTCTTTTACAAAGGAAACCCCCATTGGAGCAGTGCATTCGTGGAAATGCACTTCCGGTACACCCTACCTCCAACTAACCAACCACCCAATCAACCATTCGTTCCATTCAGTTTTATAGTAGAATTCAAGGAGACGCGCTCAATAAATTACTCTGCATTAATTGCTCACTTTACTAAAAGGACATCCCAACGACCAACGACCATAGTCACAAATAGAAAAGAAGAAAAATTGCAACTCGGAAGAAGGTACCCAAAACCTACTTCTCAGACCAATTCAATCCTCGGATTGTATGATAGAATGGAAAAAAAAATTCAAAGTTCATTGGCAATAAATTTCCAATTAAATTTTCTCCAATTCCTTCGTCATGCATAAGGATACTGCTTCCTTCATTCCCCGAAGACCTCAAGGAATCCGAAAGGTTTTGCTCTTCTAAACGGTAAATGAAATTATGACCATTGATTCGGTTGCAAGGCCCGATGGGAGTTTCAGACGATGATGGTGGTTGTCGGAGAGGGGTTAAATAAATTAATTCGATGGCAACTCTTGTACAAATCAGGTCAAAACACTTTCGTACTGGTTGACTGAGCTAATTTAGCCTCGAGAAGGATTCGATTTAATTTGCTTGCTCTAACCCCAGCCCTTATTCGCGGAAGTTCGGTTTTATTCATATTTAATTGGGTGACCAAAAGGACCATGGATGGAGATGATCTATTCGAGGGTAGCCCATCTCAAGGACTTTAGTTAGGGGGGATGCAATATAAAATTAAATCGAACTGATAGAGCATATTTCCAACATAGATCCTGACTGCGGGTCTGAATCTCTGGGATGTGGGTTCTGATAAAATTAATGAGCAGAAATCAAATTCGCGTAATTGCATTGAAATGTCAGGATAAGGAAGATAGCAGTCAAAGTCCTTACATTGGTAACGTAAGTAGAAATCAGCTGCAACTGGAGGAGCATTCCGGAAGATGACGTTGGATTATTGAAGGCGCTGCATCGGTTTGACTAGATGCAAATTAATTGGATATATTTAATTGATTTATCTATGAGGAGTATAGGGAGCTGACGAGATACAAATGTGTGGAAGTGAAAAGATAATAACTATGAAGGATGATTGCCGGACGACGAGCATGGATATCCT
The DNA here is from genome assembly GCA_907269105.1 of Volucella inanis. Taxonomy (NCBI): domain Eukaryota; kingdom Metazoa; phylum Arthropoda; class Insecta; order Diptera; family Syrphidae; genus Volucella; species Volucella inanis. The sequence goes on from OU026153.1 coordinate 44,022,351, forward strand.
CGAAATGGGAGTTGTAATTGGATAAAGAAATTTTACTTTTCTTAATGGGATTCTCACTCATTAAATACAAGACCTTTGAGCTCAGAAGCGACTGACAGTACATGAAAAGTTGAGCACATATGTAAGTGATATATTTTCAGCACACAAGCAATGGAACATCAAAAGTAGAAGGCAGGTGTTGTGGATTCGGTATGGTACAGAGTTATATGGTTATGGAGCCTTTGAAGTCTTTTATATAGCTCATAACTGGAAAGATGCCTCAATAGAAGAGGTAACTCTTCTAAGAAAAAAGATTATAACTTCCACGCGCTCTTTAGTATTCTCCATTCGTTCAACAAAATTATGTATGCCACCAGACTCTCAAAGCTGAAAAGTGTAAGCTGATTTCAAACATCGGTTCCAAAGAATAAATGAAAATCAGAGGTTAAATTGATGACGAAGGTTCCACGATTCCAGTTAAAGGAACAGAAAAAGGCAGATATACCATACAATCTCACTACTCACATTCTCCATTTTTTAATTTTTTTATTTTTCTTCTGTCGTAATAGAGCAATCAGGCAAATGACTGGTCCATTGTACTCCTTGTATATTCCTTTTACTCAGTCTTTGAAAGAAAAATGAGTAAGCGCTTCAGTAATAAAGCTTCCAGTTCCAACACCCAATACATAAGGACGCTGAGTACCTACAGCCTTAGGTTGCAAACTCACAGAGATTGTGCACAGCAATCTCATCGCCAATTTCACACCAAGCGTCGCAAAACGTTGTATTACTTATACGCAGCATATTTACATACTTAACAGAAACATAGTACCCCTTCACAAACTAGAACGGTCAGACTTAGGGACAGAAAGAATATCGCTTCCTTCGGTCTGCTTTCAACCTGAAGAGTAACGCCACCTGACAATGAAGATATTAAACGAACACGCAGGCATTCATCAATCAGGTTTGTGTCTTAAAAGATCTTCTATGACCCTTGCCTAGGACATTCATCGGCGATTTCATTTCCATGATCCCATTGTAACAAGGCTCAGTGAATTCAGCATTTCGAATGCACTCAGGTAAGCCCTGCATTCTCGGGCCAACTTGGAAGTGAGAGAGCCTGGCAAGGCCTTAAGTACAACCTAGTTGTCGCTACAGATGAAAATTGTTCGCCGCATTCACAGATTTATTCTAACATAGTTCGTTGCCATCCAGATTTTGTGTATCTCTGCTTGGAAGAAAGTATATTTTCGGTTTTAGAGACATCCATGAAGACCAGACTACATTACTTTCCAGACTCAGACTCTACCCGAAATCATTCCTGAGCACAAGGAAAGTAGATTTTGTATATTTTCAGTGACAAAGATCATTATTGTACCAAAGACCACCTCTTTTTTAAGGGAAAATGGCTTTGAGAGTGCAGCCCATGATATGATATTAAGGAGAGGAAGATTCACCATTCGTAATAGGGGAAGACACATGCATCTAAGACAGACCGTTCCTTGGAAGCTGGTAAAAGTAGCAGTGGCATTCTCGTAAGAGCTTGTTCTACCAGGCAACCGTCACATAGGATATAATTGCCCTTTCATTGACATGTAGATCGAAAGAACCCTTCTCAGTGAAATATGCCATGTCCATGCCGTTTACACTACCAGAAACGGATGTCCGCGCTTTAGAGGCTTTCAAAGTTACATGTTAGGTCCAAAAAAGTTTGTTATCAAGGAAGACAAACTTAACCTCGTTAGAGAAACGGATGCTAATGCTTTAAGGCACTGGATGGTTCAGACCAGTCAGCTTCCTCCCTTTTTAAGAAAACAACCTCAGTTTCGAAAGGAGTGACTGAAAGCCCATTTCTAGGGCAGACTGCCGCTAAATACGTTCCACCAGACAGTATAGCTATATCATCTTCATATATCTGAGTAAGACGATGTAAAATTATAAGTAAATTTGGCGATGAAAGCCACTAGTTTTTTAAGTATCCCCTCATAGCTCCACGTTACTTCTGCGCCTCTGTTATTCATCGACGTTCGGCTTTACAAAAATAACTTTAAGGGTCTTTATATCCTTATCGGGCTGGATATACGAGTACCTATTGTGTTTTAGTTCATTCGAGATGAAGGATTTATTAAGAATTTTTGTTAAGTCTTGGAGTGGGTAGGCGTTTTTATCTTCTGCCTCAAAGCCAGGTTTGTTGTTACCGCTCTTGGATACGTAGCGGTGACCTTAGCATGAATCCAGTAAAAATTTAAATTGGTTCTATTCAACGAGAATAGGTACTTACTTACTTAACAGGCTTCCAACCCGTGAATAGTCTCTGCAGTCTTCCTTTATCTGCGATCCCGAGCAAGTTGCTTCCAGCTATCCACACGAAGCGCTCTGACATCCTCGATGGCTTAGTCTTTAAAACAAAGGTTCGGCTATGCTTGTCGTCTCGAACGTGGATGCTGGGAATCGAAAATCCTCTTTGTCTGGAGCATTGTTGTCCATTCGTTCGATGTGGCCGAGCCAATGAAGTCGACATATTTTGGCTTTTTAGGTTATATCCACATCCTAATACAGCTTATAGAGTTCGCGGTTGCATCTTCTTCTCCCTTTCTGCTTGTCATCCAGCATTCGGCGCCATTCAGCAGACCTGGCAGAATAAGGGTTTTGTAAATCATAGTTTTCGTCCATCGAGTAAGGGGTTTTGAACTTTGAATTTTTCCAAACCTAGGCTAATTGTTCGTCAGATCTCCACTAGTGTGGTGTCACTTGTGGAGTTCAAGCTTACTCCGAAGTAGGTGAGCTCCTTAACTGACTAGTGACGTTTGTTTGTTGATAGCATGTACTTATTCTTGTCCTGGTTTACTTCAAGGCCAACAAACTTCACGGACCAATATTGTCCGCATATCCTAGTAGTTGAAAGGTCCTGTTAAAGATAGTGCCTTCCATGATACCTGCACTGCGTACTATCTGCTCCAGAACGAGATTGAAGTAATCACATGATAGTGCATCTCCTTCCAAAATCCCGTGCACGTTTGAAATAGTTCGGAGGAGCTACTTCGAAATTGGATTAGTTTTATTACCTTATAGAGCTTCTGACGATCAATTCCATCACATGCGGCTTTGAAGTTTGGTCTATTGTTGATCTGCTCGGCCGGAAGCCACGCTGGTACATGCTGATTAGTGTGTTGCAGAACAATTTGAGACATTCACACAGTACATTGGATAGGATCCTATATGCGACACTAAGCAGGAATTCGCCTCTTTTGAATCTTTTGAATCTGAAGAGCACCGCTGATAGGCCATCATGACCCGCGACTTTGTTGTTCTTAAACTTTTATATAGCTAAGTTAACTTCTTTTATACTGGGTGGTGGAACTGGTGGAATGTGTGTTCTTTTTTTGCTCTATCACTCTCTCTACATGATGCTCATTTAGCAGCTGCTGGAAATGCTGCTTAAACACATCTTCTATCCCCTGTTCATTAATAACTAGGTTTCATTCACAGTTTCAAAGAGCCTGTGTTCCGGTCGTGAATCCAGCCGCCAGTTGCTTGGTTTTCTTGTAAAACCTCCGGGTCTTCCTCCGATCTCGGGGCTTTTCAATGTTCTTAAACTGGGAGGCTGCCTGGCCCTCTTCCTTCTACGCAGGATCTTCTTCTCATCTTTTCTCCTGGCTCGATACTCTTCCCCTGCTGCCATCAACACGGGCTCTTTTACTGGAAAACTTGGTACCCTACAGTGGGTTTGTCTACATTTTTAATGATTTCGCACTGCCACAACTGATTGTTTTTATAGTTGGTGGGTGACCTCTTCGCTCTCTGTAGACTCTGGCTACTCTAACTCTGGCGTCCAACATCGCATTTCTTCTTTTGACCAGTTCGCAGGTTCTTCTTGCTAGACAGTCGAACTCTAAAATCGAGCAGCTGCAAAATCGAGTAGTCGGCAGCTGTTGTCTGTTGTCGTTTCGCGGATTCTGTACTTACTAACTAACCCGCCAGAGTCGATTTTCTTTCCGACTTGAGCACTGAAATCCCTGAACATAATTTTTACTCATACTACGGACTGCCTCCGTAGTCTCTATCCAGGAGGTCATAAAATTGCTAATTGATAGGGTCTTCAGCCTCATCAGTAGGTGCGTGTGCACATGTTAGGCTCCAGGATCACGACAAATTGAAGCTTTGAGTAGCACCTGGGGTGTACAGTATTCGTACATTCCAGGTAACTGGAACTCTGAAATCGCAGTTCATTGACGTTTCGTTACTATTTGAGGAGATTTACTATCCGAGGCTGGTTGCGTCTCTCTCATAACTAAGTTTTTTTGACATTTTCGGGAAGTTTCCCCTATGGCACAAGTCCCAATCTGGAGGGCTAGGCAATCGTTTTGATCATAGGACATCAGGTCGGATATTCCGGTGCCAAAGGGGTTTTGCGACGTTAGCGTAGTTTGGCATAAATTTCCTAAAAAATCCTGTCAGTCCCAGAAAACTCTGAACTTGTTTTAAGTTGGTTGGTCTTTGAAACCCTTTAACCGCTTTTTACTCGACGGATGGCTTAATACTGTTGTTTTCCACAATGTGTCCAAGAAACGCTACACGTCTGCTCAAGATATTGCATTTCTCCATCCATTCTCTTCTGCTACCTTCAAAACTACAATGAGTTTCCTGATGTTTTCATACTCGTCTTCCTCAGCAATAATGATGTCATTCAGGTACAGCGACAAATAGTTTTGCCGTATTAAATCTCGGAAAACTGTGTTAACAGACCGTTGAAAAACAGCTGGTGAATTTCATAATCCGAATGGGACCTTAAGAAACTCATATTGTCCGTTTTGCGTGACAAATGCCGTGTTTTTTCTGCAATATCGACGTGGAAGAAACCATTCCGTAACTCAAGCGTCGTGAAAACTTTCGCCTTATACAGCTGCTCCAGAACGTCTTCCATCACTTGTAAAGGATATCTGTCTTTGATCACTTTAACATTCAATTTGCGATAATTTACGCATAGTCGGGTTATACCGTCTTTTTTCTTAACTAGCACAATTGGGCTGGCAAAGTCCGATCGACTGTTTCTTATGATCACCTCTTCAAGCCATTTGTCTATTTGCGCATTCACAATTTGCTTCTCCGGTTCTGATAACTTCCTTGCTTTTTGATATACTGGGTTTGTAGTACTACACTAATTTCGATGCAGGACTTTTCATTCTTTTAGGAGAATACTCAGACACAATGTTAAATATTTCCTCTTGAAATTTTTAATTACCCACGCATAAGTGTGCTTCGCTCTCCGCATCTAATTCTATATTGAAATGTTCTTCTGATTCGTTTAGGATTTGTATCTGTTCTTGAGGTATTTCCAATTTTCTGATGCTCACAATTTTCCCGTGACTTATTATCAGTTCAACATCTTTGATGCAATCCTTGCCAAGTAGAATTTAATCTGGAATCCACTCAACTGGCACAACTTGAAATCGTATCCAATAGTCGACCTTATCTATCTGCACTGGTAGATGTAGTGAACCAAGGGCCTGTCGTGAGGGAGCTTCCAAATCCCTTTAGTGTTAATCCTGATTTATTAAGTTCCTTGGTGCTGATTTGCTTCTACAATGACTCATGCAAAAAAACGTCGCTGCCGCTCTCGACAAAAGCGTAGAAATAACTTCCAGAAATACTTATCTTTACATTATTACCATCGGAACATATTCTCTGGATTCCTCTGGTGTTCGGCTGATCTTTATTTCTATCCGGGCAATTGGAAGACATGTGCCCGAATGAGTTGCACCTAAAGCATTTTGTTCCTTTACGTTTATCTGGACAGTCCTGTGCGATATGTTGGGGAGACCCACAGTTATGACATCTCTTGTTCGGCGTTTGCTGCAGTGATGGTCTGTGCATCCTCTTGTAGCATTCTATCTTCTTTAATTCATCTATTTTACAAGATGGTACAAGCAATGATATACTCAATGGTAGATGATTCGTCAACATTCCCTCTATTTGCAATCTAAATCATGGCGTAGAGGTATTCCAGAAAACTCTCACCATTTGCCTTCTTTAGTTTTTCCAGTAATCTATGAACCTCTAGATTTCAGCGTGATCCAATTTGTGACTCCACTTGTTGCTTCGACAGCTAACTTAGCGGCACCCTTTAGCGGGCGTCGTGCATACAGATATTTTTGTACGTCTTTCCATTCACATGTATCTGCGATTTCCTCAAATTCTTTCAACCAGTTCTGATAGTTTCTGCTTTCTTCCCCGGAGAATTTCTCCAGAGACTCCTCGATATCTTTGAATACGAAATTGTTTTTGCTGGTCATTTCATGTAGATCTTCTGGATTTACTTCGTTACTTGTTCGTTCTTCGTCTTCCTCTTCTTTGTCGGAGTGTGTTTCTTCTGCTTCGTTTTGTGCCTTACGCTTAGTTACTTCTTCTTCGTGTTGCGCTTGGTACTCGTTTGCTTCGTCTTCATTCGGTGTTCCACACTTGTCGTTTCTTTCTTTGGTCTAATTAAACTCTCCTTCCCGGTCCGAATTAAACGCGTCGTCGTTTTTCGCGTCAGTAATCACGTCATTCACTTTAATTTGTTTGTTTTCACTGAATACCAGTAGGAAAGTCCCTTTTTTCGAAGAAACTCCTGCAATTGTTTTACGGTCAGCGAACTTAAATCATCCATTAGACAAACACTCAAGTTATAATTCCAAAGTACCAGTAGATCCCGTTTGAGCCCCCATGTGTAGGTAAATTTAAACAAAGAGTTTGGTTTTATTAATTAACAATTTTATTTATAAACTAATTCTAGTGGATAATTGTTCTGACTACGGATGCATCGCGCCTCGGGTTAAAAAATCAACTGCCTCTCCAAGTCCTCTGTCTTCATTTTTATTGTTTTCGTCTGACCTACCACAGCGACCAGAGGTTCCACTGGTTCAGTAAGTTGTACCAAGCCCACGCCTTGGCGATTCATGCGCACAATGCTCCGGTTGTGCAAATTCCGGCGATCAGTAGTATCGTCATCCTCCAATTTGTCATCTTTACTTACTTACTGTTGTTGGCCTAGGCCTTCGTGTTTATGTTTAGTTCATAAGTGGGTCATTTACAGCAATGGTCAGCTACTTATTGTTTACCGTCTTTTGAGTTGTCTGTTTGATATCGATAGCAATGTTGGGCGCGGTAAGTGCGTGGGTGGGGGACGACCACATACGAACTCAGTACTCCGCGTGCTGTTGACAAAACGCGCCACATGGGCATAGTACCCCGTCGTTAAATCCCGGACCCTACAAATTAATTTGTATCGTTCCCTTGATAATAATAGTAATAAAGAATATACGTAGTCCTGCCATAAGTTCTGTTATGTGTTAAATATAAAACGCTATAAAAAAAAACAGTAAACATATGGTATTGTATTTAAAATTGTTACTTTATTAGACCACAATTTCGGTTATAAAAAAAATGGATTCACTCGAAATGACTGCCTTTTGCTTTAACACAAGATTCCAAACAGAGTGGCCATTGGGCTATAGCTGCACGTACGGTTTCCATGGAGTTCGTGGACGTTGCTCTATTTTATGCTGTTTTAAGTCTTTCCAAAATTCTGTGGGGAGTTTTGCAAGCCATGTTCTCCAATTCTGACCACAAACCATAGTCCAGTGGACTCAGATCTGAACTCCCCGAGGGCCAATATTCTGCTGCTATAAAGTCAGGAGTATTGACTCTGAGGCACTCATGCGTGAATTTGGCTTTATGCGCTAGAGCAGAATATTGCTGGAAGATCTGTCTGTATCCATTGAAAAGGGATACATCTTTTTGGTAAACCTTTGCACCAGTTTTTGTTCCTTTTCCACAAAAATGGAGGTATGTGACACCATGGTGAGAGACCCCCCACTAAACCATTCCGGAAAAGGGATCATGTCCACGTTGAACTCTTGGAACATTTTTTTCGCTTCCTTAAATAAAGTGGCATAAATTTCGTCATTTTCTTTGTTGAATACTTCTTCCGAGGTAAAAATTTTCTCATTCGTAAACAGAATGTTTTCATGGCCATTGTACGCGTAGTACTGCTAAAGTTGCTTGCATTTTTCCAGCCCAATTTTTATAAGTTAAGGAGTTAGAAAACGACCCGTAGGCACATATGCAGATCATCCCGAATGAGCATAGACATGGATCTGGTTGATATATACAATTTCTTGGACATTATCTTCTGCTGTCTTTTGCTGGATTTATCCGAATTCGGACACGTTCATGTACGGACGACTTCTTAGCCTGTCCTTTACTCTAGACAATTCGCCGAAGCGATCAATAGCCTGATAAAGGAATATTTTCGATATTCCGAGTGGTTTTAGCGACTCGAGAATTTGGCCATTAGTCTTTCCGCACTTATGCAATGCTTTTACCGCGACTTTATTCTCTTTAACGCTCCACTTCATGTTAATAGTTTGCAAACTTAAACCAAACTGACTAGTTTTCTTCACTGATCAGTGCATGTGTTCTGAAGAACGGTTCTATTCCCGCCAGAAAATTTGAACAATAAGCGCTGAAGATTGTGTTACAGATTTTATGGCAGAAATACGTAGATGTTAACAGCCTCCTGCACTTTATCATAAGCTCAAATTGATTCAATGAGTAGGAGGATCATAGATTCAAGTGACATCATAATGGGCCAATAGGCCAGCCGCCATTTTTACCTATCTACCTACCTAAGTCGTCTCGACTTAGGTTAGTTGCATACCAGAAAATGATAAATTTACATGATATTACATGAGACACCAACAAATACCGGAAAAGTAACTTCCTTGACTGCCAGAATGCGCTGCTACTGCTACTACAAAAAAGTTAATGGTGTCTTAAGGCCCGTTCATATTTAGGCAGACATGCCCAATTTCAATGCGATACTGTCCTTAGTTTTGTTTTAACAGCTGATTGCTGTTGACGTGTTTGGCATCATGTTGAGTATGGACAAAAACGATTTTCGTTCTCTCGCAAAACGGCGAAGGAAACAAAAGAAAAGTTTAGTAAATATATTATGGGGCTAATGCCCCGTCAGATTACACCGTTAAATATTGGTTTCAAGAGTTTCGGTGGTGGCCGTAATTAAACTACAGATCAAGTCCGCAGCGGCAGGCCTTCCAATGCGGTTACAGAGGACAATGTCAAAAAAATACATGAAATAGTGTTGGCTGACCGGAAAGTGAAGGTGCGTGAGCTAGCAGATACCACAAAGATTAGTACTGAGCGCACACGCCATGTTTGGGGCAATATTTGTATATAAAAAGGTGATCCTGCCGCTGGGTGCCGCTGGGTGCCGCGCATACTCACTCCTGACCAAAAACACGAACGCGAAAGTACTTCGAAATAGTGTTTGGACTTGCTGATGCGGAATCGGCCAGACTTTTGGCGTCGATTGGTAACTGTTGAGCATCATAGAACAGAATGAGTGCCCCGCAATGGACTAAAGCCAGCACGAGTGCTCTGAAGCGGCCGAGAGAGGCTCGATGGTTCGGAAAGGTTATGGCGTCGGTTTTCTGAGATTGTCATGGCATACTCTTCGTGGACTACCTCGGAAAAGGAAAAACCATCAACAGCGAGTATTACTGTGCATTATTGGAGCGATTGAAGGCCGAAATTGCCGCAAGACGGCGAAAAAAAATTTGTTTTTGCAAGACAATGCACCGGCGCACAAGAGTATCGCAACCACATCTAAAATCAATGACTTATTGCTCCAATTGCTGTCGCATCCACCGTATTCGCTCGATTTATTTAAATTTTTTTTTTTTTTCATTCCCAAGGAGGTTACTTTTCACCCAACCTATGAATACTATGGTATGTAATTTAATTCGTGCGGTTTTTTTCAAAATTTGAACGTTTATTTAAGAAAAACATGTACAATAGTATTATTCAAAGTATTGCCTATCTGAAGCTATGACTTTTTCCCATCTTTCTGGCAATTTGTGAATCCCATCCCAAAAGAACTGCGCCGGCTTCGCAGCCAAGAATGAATCAAGCCAATTTTTGATATTCTGCTCTGATGTGAACGGTATTTCAGTGAGGGCGTTCTGCATCGACCGGAACAAATGGTAGTCAGAAGGGGCAAGGTGTGGGCTATAAAGCGTGTAGGGTAAGACTTCACATCCACTGTTTTCCATTTACTTCTTAAGCGGAATAGCAACGTGGGGCCGAGCGTTGTCATGATGGAAAATTATTGCCTCGTGTCTGGTCGCATATTCCGGGCATTTTTCCGCTACTGCTCTGTTCAAACGGATTAATTGCGTTCGGTAGCGTTGTCCAGTGATGGTTTCACCCGGTTTAAGCAACTCATAATACAGCACACCCATCTGATCCCACCAAATACAGAGCATTACCTTCGCGCCATGGATATTTGGCTTTGCCGTTAATTTGGCTGGTTGGCCGGGTTTCACATATGATTTTTTGCGCTTGGGGTTGTCGTAATGGATCCATTTTTCATCACCAGTAACAATTCGATGCAAAAATGACTTCCTTTTGTGGCGTTCCAGCAGCATTTCGGACATGCAAAACCGCCTTTCGACGTCTTTCGGCTTGAGTGCATGTTTAACCCAATTTCCTTGCTTTTGAATATATCTAGCTGCTTTTAAACGTTTCGAAATGGCTGCTTGAGTGACACTCAAAGATTCTGCGAGCTCTTCTTGTGTTTGGCGACAATCTTCATAGAGTAATGCTTCCAGTTCTTCATCTTCAAACTTTTTTGGCTGCCCAGGACGTTCATCGTCTTCCAAGCCAATCCTGCAAACCGCTTTTGGCACGTTCGCTCAGCTAGCGCATGTTTACCATAAACTTCCACCAAAATACGATGACTTTTGGCAGCAGTTTTCTTCATATTAAAGTAATGAAGAAGAACTCCTCGCAAAAACACTTTTTCGGGCACAAAGTTCGACATATTTGAGTGAAAAAAAATTATTGTTGCTTACGCTTCAAATGAATGACATGTACTGAAATGACGTACAATGACATTAGCTTTCCAACGCATGTTCCAACGAAATAATAACAATGGAATAATACAAGTTACGCCATCTCTTAGCAAACCGCACGAATCACTTATAGACCTAATAATGACCTTGACAAAGTAATGATCTTTGACTGATTGTCTATTTATTTCCAAAACTCAAAGTAGGATCGCCTTCAAAAATATAAAGAGAGTGCTTCTAGCTAGTTTTGAGTCTGGTTGTCTGTGGATAAAATAACCAAACTGACACTGTTCGTCAGTTGAAGAAACAGATTTGGGACGTCTCATGTGAAAAGTGAAAGGCAATACAACATGATGCAAAATAAAATTGTCACAGGAGAATTACCCAGAGTAAGAAATATTTTTAAAAGCAATAAAATTTTAGGTCCTTTCTAGATATAGTGCTGGAGTACAAGAAAATATAAAAAAATCAATACCGGGGTGTCCTAAATTTCAACCACCCGTCCTCCTTATTCACTATCTTAAACTTTCATTTCTTCTATTTTAGCCTCGTTTTAACGAGAAGTGTTCAGTGACAAGCATAGAAAACAGTAGCGTATTTTCAAGCATACATATGTACGCTCTGTCACTACATAACCGAAAAGTGCTTCCCGTTTTCCATTCATTGCTTCCATAAACTGCACTTCAATTGTTATAGCCAATCTGTTCCGACTTCTATCAATACAAAAGTGGATACTCCTGCCACTTAACAAACAAAGCCCGTTAACTACCCTGCAGAAGTACTTGCAATTAGAATAAATCCCCACTTCTGACACATGTTGCAGCACACGCAATCTCTCCCTCATGTGTGAAATTAATATGTACCCCTCCCTAGTAAATAACAAAATACCCATTCAGAACTTGCTGATGATTATTTTAGGCACCACCATCAACGGTAATGTTCCGAAAAGCTCACATTTATTCCACGTCAACTAATGAAAACCATCAAATTTGAGCTCATGACTCTTGTTATGCACTTTATGGCAACTGCCACCAGCCGGACCCACGTTATAACAAATACATACACATTCCAACCCTCCTTCTCTCACAAATGCGTATGCGAATGCGAATCCTGCGGTCATTAAAATTCCGATTACACTGGTTCACTTGCTACATCAGGAAAATATGTTTTCACTCGGCAAGAAGTATCCATCCGCGTACGTCGGGAAATATCGTAAAAATCCCGAATCCCAACTTACTGTTCAAATTATACAGAATGAAAATAAAAAGTTTTCCGCCTTCGCACGCCCCTCAGTGACCAACATTAACCGCTAGCACTCACAGGGATTAATATTAAATTAATATCCTTGATTTAGCGCGCGCGTACGAATATAATGAACGCAAGTTGCAGACGGCATAAAAGGGAAGAAACTGGAACTCCTGCGTCAGAATCGGCGGCAGCAAATAAAATGTAAATCCAGATTCACACGCAGCAGGATGAGCAATAACAAGGATAAAGCGAACACAACATACAGCAGAGTAAGGCAGCGACCCAGTGAGCACATTATGCAAAGAAAATTAAAATGCCGCGACGCCTTGTTCTCCTTTTTTAGCTTTCCACTTGCCTCAACTCCACCAACCATCCCGCAATGCTCAAATAAGACAATACAGCAACAACTGGTACTGCTGCTGCACCCTCAATAATGAGGAACGACAAATAACGGGCCAAGGGGCGCATTATGAGGAGCGGTTAAACGAAGAAGATCCACCGGATAACAACAATGGTGGGCGGCAGTCATTGGGGTTGGGGTTTAGGGTGTATTGCGGAGGGTACTGCTTTTTTACGATTCGCATTCGCACCGAGTTTATGCTCGTTCACGGTGGCGTTAAAGCGTTAAATTTACGAATTAAAATAATCATTCACCCCTGGGGGTGGTTTTTCGTTTTTTGTTTTTCTTTTTTTTCTCTCTCTCTTTTTCGAGTCCCATAACATGCCTTCGTTTTCATATCTCTCCTGCTTACATCCCAATCCTCATACCCTATCCCGATTGTTTGCTTTGTGCGGTAGAGTTCGCATCGCGGTTACTTCTGCAGATGATGATTTATTGGCAGGCGAAAAGTTCGTGGTTACATCGCGTGACACAGCTGTCAAGATACGAGATACACGTTCGAATCGTTGAATTGGTGAGTCGTGTAGGAATGGTTCAATATTACGAGAGTTCTGGGGCATGCTATTGACTTTAAGCTTAAGTACTGCCGGAGTACAGAAATTTAAGCATCTTAAGTAGGACGAACGAATGGAGATGTATTGTGGGAATCCGGAATACGTTTCACGAGAAGTTATAAAAGATTTTGCGGCCTTCTAGGGTAACACGTGAGAGTGGATCCTTCGGTTTATGGAGTTTGTCCTTTTGGCAGTTTTATGCTCAACAAATAGATGAAAGTATTTTATATATGCGTAGATTTGTGAATTTGACTTGATGTTTTGGATAGAAATGGTATCCAAGGTGACCTATAAATTCAATCATTTTGGTAGATAAAAAGCCACTCAATCAGTAAGTTTTCAGGAGGCGCGGTTCGAAGAGCTAAGTCAGCAGTTCATCAAAAATTCCGACATGAGGAGACCTTATTCAAACACCAGGTTAGAACATTTTCCTTGAAAAGTGAAGAAATATGAAGTTTGTCTGAATCTATTCTATGAGAGTTTAAAACCAAGAACATTAAGCCCGGCTACAAATCTATCTTAATAAATGCTTAATAGCTTTCAGAAACTTAGGGTCCTTATCGATTAAGAGCGATCTTTGGCTGACTGCCTCCAATTGCGCGCTTCAAATTGATTGAGGTCCCATTTGACTTTTGGGCACCACCTAAGTTGAAATCTCCCCATACTGCGCGAGGTTGGTATCGAAGACTCTTCGGGATACTACTTCGCGGCCACATCTCTGAATAGGTCAATGTCATTGTACTGCTCGCAGGGTTCACCGTTAAATATATATCGTCATATTACTCAAAATCACTCACTCAAACCTTGGGTTTCGTGGTACTGGTCGGGTGAAACTCAGCACATCACTAGCAGCGTTCCTGATGGTTTTGGCATAGATAATACTGGTATTCAGACTGATGTTGGATGCATAGGGCATGCTGATATATTAAGAGATACGCGATCGGAAAGGACTTGCGGTTTGATGCAACTGCAACTAGCTTAGTTCATTTCTAGTCATGATGTCGTACAGGCTATGCCTGCTTACTGCTCTTCCGAAAATGTACTCCCTTCTCATTTTGGTACCTAAGATGACCTTAACGACATACTTTGGACATTCCTTGAGAGCGTCGTATTTTTCCTCTGTGAAGGCGTATGATGTTGGCATTCAGAGAATTAATGCGTACTCTCCTGGTCGTAGAACGGTTGCCCGCACTGTCATACAGCACTGGCAGTGACTGAGTATACGTAACAATTTATGGATTAAAGTTTGTATTTTGTTGGTGCACTATTATCTATTGTTGTACAACAATTCGGTATGGCTTAAATATTCTAGACAGACAACCCCCGAAGGACCGTGTATTGAGATCTTCGCTGATCCAGCTTGTAAATGAGCCCACACGTATACCAGACGTTAATAGTCATACCGCCAACACCCTGGACTTGTTTTTAACTTCTCACCCTGATAAATAGAAGGTCAAAGTGCTATCCCCTATATATCGTATCAGCAAATTTCTCGTACATCGACTACACAGATAGAGGAAAAAATCTTTAACGAACCGCATGGTAATAGGAAAAAACCAACTGGAACGGGCTAAACAGCTTCTTAGCACTTTTAGCTGGTCGTTATCTTTCGTCTTTGGAATGAGATACTTTATCATCGGATGAAGAGTATCAAGTATCAAATCAAAAGAAAAGGCATGGTACGACTCTAACTATAAAGAGGCCTTCAGTGATAGAGAAATGCTTTTTCGGTTCTACAGGACAAGCCCGGCAGAGAATAACAGAACAAAATTCAAAGGAGCTAGGATTGACTGCAACGCCCAGAGGCAGCAAACACTTTTGGTCTTTCGTCAGAAATATTCAAAATGCTGCCTCATCCTTCATCCCAATGCTCATTTATAATGACATTCCAGCTGTCAGCTCTTGGGACAAGACCAATCTGCTTACTGCACACTTTTCGGCCAGGACAACACTTCCAGATTGTGCTTTGTATCCGCCTCTAATTGAGTGCACTGATTATTCAATGGGACGAATCAACTTTCGCACTCATGTAGAGGCATGGGTACTTAAAGATCTTAACATATTTCCCCTTCTTCTGAAAAGGTGTTTTTCCACGCTGGCAAAACCACTCTTCTAAAACACCATTTGTCCAGCTCTTCTCAATCTTCTCAATGACCTGCAATACAGTTTTCATAGCAACAGGTCCACTGGTGATTTGATTTCATGTCTCACCGGAAAGCGGAATCTAAGCGTACATGAATCTGGCTAAAGCAAGATAGTTGCACTTGACATCTCTAAAAGGGACATTTGACAGAGTTTTGGGATCGATGATTCTCTTCTCAAATGGATTAGAAATTACCTTTTGGAATGTTCAAGTAAAGTTATGTTGGATGGTTTCAAGTCTGATATTCACACAATAAATGCTGGTATGTCCCCGACACCCTTTTTGATTTTCAATAATGATCTCTTGGGTGCTACTTCTAATCCAATGCTGATGACAATATTCTCTTCTTTTCATATTCGTTTCCGGATTCATGTCCCTGCTCTTCGGCTGTAGAACAGGAACGGCTATCCTATATTGATAGCATACGAGTAGCCATTTGGAGAACTATTAACAGAGTGGAATTCAGTGCTTCCAAAACGTAATCCTGTCCTTTAATACAATACTTTGAATATTCGATATCGCCAAAAATACTGCGAAATGTCTAGGTTTCCCCCCTGTGATCTGGCCTCAATATGTAGGGCATTTGTCCGCTCAAAATTGGAGTACAGATACTCCTAAAACCTACCTACAAGATAGAATTAAAAAAACCTTTCGATAAAACTCATACGTGGTGCTAATATCACCCAGTCAATTGAAAACCTCGAACACCGACAAAATGTCTGCTGTCTCACTTTGTTATATCCCTTTTTTTACCACCAGTGCTCCAGTGAAATTGGCATTAGCATTCTGCCCCATCAAACTTTAAACCGTAACACCCGTCTCGCTATGAGCCGTACAACTCGCTTATGGAATGTCCTTCCTAACTCTTTATTTCTTAGTCATTATAACCTTCAAACATTTAAAACCAACGTTCATAGGTATCTCTCTTTCTTTTCTCCCTAACTATTCTTTCTATAGTACATAATAATGTACGCATTAAGCGAATAATATAAATGAAAATCAGCTGACTTTGGATGAAGCATTCCCCGATTATTATTAAGCTGCAAAAGAAAGAACACCTCACAGAGTAGGCCAACCGAAAAGGTATGTACGAGGCTGCATTTGCCATTCACCGATTTCAAGAAAGCCTTCGACAGTTTGAATCGTGAAACTACATAAATGGAGAGTTTCGCGTTTAAGATGTATATTAGGGAAAGTAGGCGCTATTATCAGGACTATCTATGACATGTTATGTCACATGCGACGTTTAGGTATCAGAGGTATTCTTTGACTTCAATAATCATTGATATGATCCGGGTAGTTTCGTCTGGAGGAAACATGCGATGGACTTTAATATTGTGTCTCAAACGTGTTGACTTTTTTTTATAATTTGGGCCCCGATCAAGAGATTTAAGTGCACCTAAAATGCTTGCATACAGCACGGGTGAAAAAAAAAAAAATCAGGGATAATGGAAAGAGAGGTACCGATGGACATTGGTTTTCAATATTTGAACGTTATAATGATCAGGAAATAAAGAGCTCGGCTGGGCTTTCGAAAAGCTATTTGTACGGCTTAGGAGCGAATAACGATATTTTAAACTAAGTAGGAAAGTGGGCTTGAGGGTATACTAATGAGCATTCATAGCGAGACTACTGGTAATTTCTGTGGAGTACTGGTGGTGGAAACAGCAATAAAACAGAGTGAGACCTTTCCGGACAGCAAGTCGAGAAAATAAGCAACTTTCTTTATTAAGGACTTTGGTCCCAGAAGATGGCGGTAGCGACTGGCAGCAGGACTCGCAAAGCAATAGCTTCGCTTAGTATGTTATCTTAGAACTAGAAAAGCAATATTTCTAAGCCAAAAACTAAGCTGAAATTGTTTTGATCATACTTGAAAACAGTACTGTTCCGGTATGATAAAGAGATCAGTTCTAATTTTTAAATTTATTTATTAACTAAGTTGATAATTTGTTAACCATTTAAGTTAATACTGACCAAAAAGCAATAGTCAATGGTTCAACCGGTCGTCGTGAGGTCGGTCGTCATCATGGCTGTACTTAGTATCGTACTGTAGAAAAGTTTGACCGTGAGTACACTCTCTTGGATATTAAGCCACCAACCAGACATAGACTATAGCTAGTATCGAGAAAGACACAGAAATGTCGATTCCGTCCCGATCAGCTTAATTGGACACCACAAGAGAGTCAACCAGGCTTTTTGTTAGATTTTGGCCTATATCCGTATAAAATTGTGTTGACGGAAGAATTGAAGCCGAACGGCCATAGACAATGCCGTGAATTCGCTAAAAAGGCGGTGGAAATGTTGGCCAGAGATCGGGATTTTGGCCAAAAAATCCGAGTCACATCTCTAGCTCGGCGGCTGTGTCAACAAGCAAAATTGCCGTAATTGGAGCAAATGCAATCTTCAAGTGTTCGGTCAAGCATCAATGCATCCACAAAGATTAACTGTTTGCAGCGGTTTATGGAATGGCGGCATCATTAGACCTTATTTCTTTCGAAATGATGAAGGAGACATCGCTATCGCCAATGGTCTCAGGTATAAAGCGATGTTAACCGACTTTTTGTAGTCAGAGCGCGACAACATCGATATATCCAAACTGTGGTTTGAACCATACAGCGTTACATGCCATACAAGCGACGCAAAGCGCAAAGTTGTAAAGCAGAAATTTGGCGACTGGGTCGTTCATTATTTGGATTCCGCGATCATGCGATTTGGCACCACTCGATTATTTTCTCTGTAGCTACGTCAACTTCTTAGTCTACGCTTACAAAACCACCTTGGACGAGTTCGAGACCAACATTCAACACACTATTGCGTGGCACATATTGGACCAAGTCATCAAAAATTGGACCGACCGCTTGAAGCACTGCTAGTGAAGTCGAGGTAGCTATTGGAATGATGTGCTATTCCACACATAATGGCATAAATGTGGCTTCAATTTCATATATATCTCACACCGTTGCTGTTTTATTTAAAAAATTTTCCTATCGCTCTACTTCCTCAACCGGCAAATTACTTTACTCTACACGATCCATTATAGGGTTGCGTAAGTCCGGTCTTTATCCTGTCAATTCTTACAAAGACGTGTTCGCAATTTCGTAGCGTTGAGGGTATATCTATGTTAGTATTCGTATTTCGACTATCCATTAGGACTAAATTATTCACCGCGGTACGTTGTTTTTCGACAAAACATTCATGTGTCGTGTCGTTTCCTTTCGTTCTTTGGATTAACATTTTAAATCTTCCTCTTTTCCCTCGTTCTCAATGCAATTCTAGCGGCTGTGAGAGCGGAAATGCCTTTAATTGGATATGCTTCATGCCATCTTGTGAAACGTTCCACTATTGTCACATAACCATTTGATCCAGAAAGCGATCCTTCTGAGTCTAAGTGAATGTGTTTAAAACGTCCCGAATGTAGATTGAAGTGTGCCTGTGTATCTTCGGTTTCTGGTAGGCCCTTGCGACTTCCTTGTTCATCGTGGGCCAAAGGTAGCGATGACAAATAAGTTTTCTCGATGCCCGAATGCTCGTTTGGGGAAGGCTATGAAGAAGGTTTGTCGTGGGCTGTGGCACAAACGGCCTCTTCCTACCCGTTGAAATGTTCAACTCTCAGAAACTGAAATTTTTAATCTCAAATTGAGCTTTATTCTCTTCAACTAACATTTTTTGTAGTTATGCATCGGAAGCTTGAAATTTGGCTATTATATTGCATCCATTAATACGGGATAAATCGTCGGCGACGATGTTATTTGGCCCTTTGATGTACTGGATATCAACGGTCAACTGGGACTTGTTTCTGTTTAGTGATCGGTGAAGACTTTGAACCCAATATGGATTCGACCATATCTTTTGACAGAAATATGCCACTAATGCTACTTTTGTGGCCAAGAAAATTAAGTTCTGGTACGCTGAAATCACAATATTGATGATTTCGTATTCAGAAAGTTTCTCAAACAATATTCAAAGGTGTTGCCTGTCATCCTACTCTGATTTGCTTGAAATTAGAATTTCGCCTATGTGTATGAATGCGAATTCGAGTTCTTGGCACACAGAGTTCATAAAACGCAGAAAAGTCTTCGAGCCATTCGTCGGAGCTCAAACAAACCGAAAGGTGTTGTAATGGCTGTTTTGTAAACTTCCTCCACGGCGACTGATGTCAAGTGATAGGCTCTGACTAAATCGATTTTTGAACAAATTTTGCATTCTTCAATGTTCGTGGTAAGGTTTTGGATGTGGGGGATCGGATACCGATCTAACACTGTTAATGCGTTGAATCTGAGAGCGTCTCCGCATGGTCTTCAGTCTTGATTGCCCTTTTTTTCTCACCATATGATAGGGCGAACACATTGGTGAAGCTGAAGGTTGGCAAATGCCTAGTTTTAGCTTGTGTTCGAATTCAGTCCGATCTGCCTTATGAGAGAATGGCAGTGGTTCCTTCGTTAGTTGATGGTTTGGTGTTTGGGTAAGTCTGGGGTACTCTTTTGGAATTAGTCTGTATTGAATGTCGATCGTGAAATACATAGGTGAGGGGGTATTTTCCGCTCTTATTGTACCTTTTGAATTGATATTCGTTTTGGGATCTATGAGTCGCTTATTATGCATTTTATTAAAATGTCTGCTTCTGGTATTGGACGGTTAACAGCTGCTGCATTAAAAGGATGTGTGAGTGTTTCGTCGAAGACCAATATTGAGTCTTTTGCACGGAAAGTAAAAATTGCCGAACCATTTGAATGGGAATAACTGACACATCCGGACCTGTGTCTATGAAGAAAATCAGCTTGTGGTTTTTGACAGTAATGACTGTTTGCAGTGTCAGCTGTTGTTTCATTTAGTTTGGTAAGATTGAGATTGATGGCTGTGGTTTGAAGTTCAAGATGTACTCGCTAGGCTGGATAATATCAGCACCTTTCTGATAGGGTGTTGAAATTGTTTAAGTTTAGATGCCTCATTAATTTTGTTGGCAAGATTCAATAACTCCTCTAGAATTGTTAATAGCCTATGGAAGGTGTTGCATCAAAAAAAAAAAATTTATCACTTCCTAGCTTAACGCAGTTCCTGCCAATGGTTTCATCAACCTATAAACCTCCGACGACTTTCTGTCGCCGATGTCGGCCTACTCTAATAAAACTGCTAGCCTTGTTATGCCAGATACCGAATGTCTTTCTACTAAAGTACTTTTCAACTCATTATATTTGTCTCTAGCTGGTGGTTCGATGACCGCTTCGCATGCTTCACTGGGTAGGGTCACGATGCACAGTGTGTGTTTCCACCATTTGAGCTTTCGTAACTTGGTTTTGGTCTGTCGACTAACAAGCCCATTCGACGTCTGCATGTTTTTTTTGTTTTTTTTTTTACTTTTTTTTTTTATTTTCATCACCAATATGGATCAAACATTCGAAAAATCGAATCCATGCATGCAATAGACAATAGACATGGGCAATAGACCGAACCTTAGTTTTGATTTATCTTGAACTGTTTTGAAGGGAACTAGACTCATTTTGTTAAAATCCTTTGCAGTAAGTCCGCATAAATAACATCTTTGTCTTGACGAATTTTCGGTGATTGCATTACAGACTTTCCCATCTATCATAATCAGTAGATTATATGCTTAACCGAAATGCTTCTATTTTCAAGGTTTATACAAGTCTCACTCAGTGATGGTTTACGGTTGCCCAACGGTAACGCTTATCATGGTTAATTTATCTCGTGAATTTCTGTAATCTAGCTGTTATGAGCTCTTTGTTTATAATTATCATTCAAAATGTGTATTTATGAAATGACAGTATGTTGAAGGGAGACTGTGCGGCATCCTTAGGTAGTTAGTTGATCGAGGTCGATCAAGTTTTTGTTATTAATGTACACCACTTCTTACTAAACTATCAAGCAAGGAAACTTACTCTCCAGCTTGTCTCGCTTCCTTGGATTCTTATATTTTTTTTCTTCTTTTGTCAGACGTCAAATTGACTAGTTGGCTTATCCAGCAGCGCAAAACTAAAGTTGGAAAAAAAAGCTTCTCTACTATCTAGTTAATTGATCATCAACAATGCTTGCGCGTCAAATTTTCTCCAAACAGTCACCACAGATCTGGATTTATCCGCGATTTTCCGCTCCCAAGCCTTGCTACGTTAGATGAGCCTCTAGTAATTAGATCTCATTGCATGTTGTGCTTGACGAAGGAACTGTCATCACGGTGTAAGATGTGACCAATCCACTGCCACTTTTTCCTTCGTTTTTTGACGTCTATTGGTTTTTATCGCGTTCAGTTAGATGTTATGCCATTGAGATTTTATAATTTCGTCTATTTACCACGATATGAAGCTTCTTTGTGACAATGTTAGTCACATTCCAGGTACTTTAATGTACGTTTAATCATAACAGTGTCAACTTGGTTTTTGTGCTGACAACATCAGTTCCACGTCCATATATTTATGAAATGAAGAGCTGGTTACTTTCTCGGATTGCTACTCTGCAAATTTAAGTGCTCAGGGCTCTTGTTTTTAGCGGTATTTATTTTGAACTCTACTTTGTTTGCCTTAAGACTCCAAATTGTATGCCATCTGACTGCATATGAGCAGGCTAACATCATCAGCATAGTCAAGATATTAACGATTTGATGTCAAAGTCCCTCTTAGCACCAGATAACCTAACTGGTTATAACAAAAATTAGTAGTGACAGAGAATGAAACCTTGTCATGGTTCTACTCCTCTGACATCTTACCTTTTACCCCCATCATAGACAGCAACTTGCTTTTCAGGAACGCCTCTCCTACGAAAGGATGGCAATGCAGGACTATTAAAGCCTTCTTGGAATCGATAAACAACAAACGTAGCAGATATCTATTTTCGACAGTGATCCGCAAGGTGTCAATGTGGTCGATGCAGGAGAATTCAGCTCGAAAGCTTGCTGTTTCCATATCGAGGATTCAATTAAGATGTTCCCTTCCTCGATATAGAACAGTTCTAGCTATGTTATATGTTAAGTTTCGTCACAGCCAAAGGATCGCATATTCCACTCTAGCTCCAACATTGTGTCGAATTTCCCTTTTTTGGCGGCTTAATAGTCTTCCGATCTTCGGTGAAGGCCTTGGTTTTACAATATTTCCTAACAAGTGGATGTAGTATTTCGGAATTAAAAGCGTTCTGTCGGAATACCGTCTATGTCAGCTGCCTTGTTTTCCTTCAGTGCGCTTATAGCCGTCGTTATTTCAGCGTTATTGAGGGAAAGGTGCGAATATGGGTACCTGATGGAGGCTCACTTGAGCTTGAATCAAAATCGCTGTTTTCTACGTACTTAAACACTTCTGCAAAATGTACCCGCTATTGGATGGAAGTTCACCATCCAAAGTGAGCAGAGTTCCGTCTATGGCTTTAACTAGATGTTTAGTACTAATACGAATAGACTACGGACCTGCTTTAATTTCGTCCATCTTGTCTAGTCTTATACTATGTACGATGCACTTCTTTTCTTTTTGTAAGGTACTTGACTTTTACTCCGGTCATTTTACTACTGAGGACGCTGCCACCCATGACTTGGGTATAAAACGTACATCGATCTCTTTGCAGGTATCTGATCTGCCGTCAGCGTGTACTTTCGTTTTTTTTTTCGCTTTCCAACGACAATTGTGTCTAACCCAATTGTAAAAACAGATGCTCAGAGCGCAGCTGCTATTGTTTGCGATATTACATTTGTGAAAAGGTGGCCCTTTATCTGTTGGCGCACTTAGACATCCCGGAACCTGCCGGTATTATTATTATTTTCTTTTTTTTTCTTGATTGAACAGAGTTCATTGTAATCCATGTACAATATTTTGCCTTTAATGAAAAGTGATAAAGTAATGTACCTGAAGTCCCATTCTTAGAGAGGTAAGAGAGGTAAAGACCCGCGGTGACTACATCGTTCTAACAGCAAGCGTCGCAAAAACATATTCATATTCGCGTAAATAGGAATCGATACGAAAATACGTCAGCCGTTTTTCATTACAATAGACCGAATGTTTTGGTTCAAATGCAGCTACTTGTTCGGAAACTGTGTTAGAAACAAATAATATAGTGCAACTGTTGAAAAGTATACAAAACCCAGTTCCCACTTTTGCCCAATATCTGGCAATATCATCGCTATATAACATATTCATCGCAATGTCAAGCATATGTCAGAGCATTAATAAAAACGTTTTCGAGCAAGAGGTTACGTTTCTTTTCTTTTCGTTTCTTCTCAAGTTCTTAAAGAAACCTTTTTCCAAATACTGGCATCCCTCGCCATCCCTCACATCCCTCGTGTTTTTTAGTAAAATTTTTTTTTTTCAAAGAACAATAGCGTTGTCCCCAAGGCGAAGCAGAAGGCAGAAAAAAACTCTTGTTAAAAAAATGTTGGCATCTGAAATGTTTGGGTCTAAGAAACGCTGCTTGTGTTCTCTTATGCCCGAGCTTCCATCGCAACCCCATTTGGATATAAGGTGAAGGTCCCGCATTTCATTAGAAAGTAAATTATCAACAGCCTCTTCGATAGATTTGAACGCACTTTGGGTAGTGTGATCGAGTAAAGCTTGAAGTGGTGACTCTGCAAAGAACTCTGTTATGTTTAAATTTTCTGGATTACATTTTTTTTCCGCTTCCTTAATCATAGCTAGGATATAAATTGACACCATGTTTTTGGCTGCATCTCTTGTAATATTCTATTGAAACTTTGTTAATTTGGCCTTAACAAATATTGACAAAGCTTGGAATTATTTCACAGTGCAATTTTTTGGCGCGTGATGGAGGTGAAAAGACTACATCTTTTTATTTCTCTTGTTGCCATAGTTGCATCTGTGCCGCATAGCTTAATTCTTCCGGCCCAAATTCAGAGAGCAATCCTTCCGTTTTTTTCCTTATTGCCCTTTCACTTGTGGTCAATTTGTGGCCGTCAATCTCCAACCAGGTTTTGAAGTTATTTTGGAAAGCTAGGTAATTTCTAGATGAAGCTAACCATCGATCTTTATATCCACTCACAAATTTTGCTTATATTTTGTTTGTTTCTTCAGATGTACTGAAGTGAGTCAAGTTTTCGACTTTTTCTGACAAAAACTCAATTTTTTTTTTTTTTTTTTGAACCATGTGAAGAAGAAATTCTTAAGACCTCACTTAGCTGATCTCTTGATAAAAAAAATTAGGTTTGAATGTAAGCCTATGTCAAAAACAAGAAAAACGAAAACTACACCCTGACTGACTCCAACTGCAACAAACTTCAGACTGCTATAATTTTCAAACCGTTCACTACTGTGACCTAAAATTTCGACACATAACAGATAATTTTATTATTTATAAGGCTTTTAAAGGATTTGCGTCTCAGTTGTGTTGAAAAAATTTTATCCGCAATGGAATTCAAACGTGATAGTGTGATTGCTTTATATTTCGCTGGAAAACCACAAGTAGCTATCGTTAGAGCCCTCCAGCACCTCAACGTGAATAAATCATTTGTGTCTCGAACCACAGATCGTTACCGTGATATTGGCAGCGTTTCAAAACGCCACGGACGTGGTCATAAAAAAGCAGCAACATCGGCAGAAATGGTTCGCAAAGTGAAGGCTCGAATTAAGCGAAATCCGCGTCGAAGTAGAAGAAAAATGGCTCGTGAGCTCAACATATTGTTGGAACGGACGCAACACATACTGAAAAATGAGCTTGGGCTCAAGCAACTGAAGTTTCAAAAATCACACGATCTTAGACCGCAATAGAAAAAAGTTAGATTTGAAAGAGCGAAGGAGTTACTACGCTTTCACGAAAATGGTGAGTTGCCGAATTTGGTTTTTTCCGATGAGTCGCTATTGCTAGAGAGGTCCTTCGGACGGCCACCAGAAAACAGGCAGCACGGACGGTGATTGTTTGGGCCGCCATAAGCGCCGATGGTCGCTCTCCGCTCGTATTTTTGGACCGTGGCGTCAATATTAATGCGATAGTATACCGTGAAACTGTCTTAGAGACAGTAATGAAACCTTGTGCAAATAATAATTTTGGTCGGGGACAGTGGACATTTCAACAAGACTCGGCACCGTCTCACAAAGCGCGCGTCAACCAAGATTGGTTAAGAAACAATGTTCCACACTTCATTTCTTCGACACAATGGATTGCAAATTCTCCGGATGCAAATCCGGTGGATTTCTCTGTCTGTGATAATTTGAAAGCGAAGGTTGGCACTAAAAAATACCAAAGCTTGGACCACCTCAAACAAGCACTTCGCCGGGAATGGACCAAAATACCGCAAAGCCACTTGCGTGCAGTGTGCGATGCTTTCTTTGGCCGTCTCAAGGCCATTATTAACGCCAAAGGTGGACATATAGAAAACTACTGATACTATTTGAAAATTGATGTATTTTCCAACATTTTTTGCCTTGGCACAATAGAATTTATCAAAAAATAAAAAAATTATAGCATTTTAAAAAGTTGCAGTTCGAGTCAGTCACCCTGTATTTATTGAGGCAAACTTGCATTTTTAGTGCTTTCAACGGATTTTATATACAATATCTTGTAACATCGCAAAATATTGTAACTTTTTTTATTAACAACTTATAAAGGATATATCGAGGTAAATTAGGATTTGCATTTCATCACAGGATTTCACAGGAAACATAAACTTTTACCTTACTACAAAAATTCAACTTTTTTTTTTATTCCCAAAAGTGCGTTCCTTTACATATTATACACCAACATACAACATAAAATTATTAAACTGGTTTTTATTAATTTCATTAAACATACCACTAGCAATAGATATCCATATAATATAAGAAGAAAATACTTGTACATCAACAAAAAACAAAAAAAAGACTAAGAGAATACCAACCTTCTCGCACAAACAAAACCTTTAGCTTCAGCTTATTAAAAAGTTCCCACTTTAGTGGCATATCGCCTGACTAAATGGTTGTAAAAAATAATAGGATTAATCAGATCGTGTCCTTGACTTATTTCTAGACATATTGGCATGCAAAAACAACAACAGTTCTTGTTTTTTTTAACAATTTTGGCCACGTTTTTGGTTATTTCCGCCACTGTGCGACGGTGAGACAGTGTTTTGTTTTATGGCTTGTTATCTTGAAGACGCTAATTTGTACTTTTGTCTGTATGAACCAAATTTTTAAATTGGTCGGCCAAAAGAATGACGGATCGAATTAATATTACTTTCAATGGGATTACCGGGTGTGGGTAATGAAGCAGAACACCTTCACTTGGTAGCGATCGATCAGCGAGCGAGGAAAATTCATGATGCGCCGTCTCCTGTTCCCAGTATCAATTGCAGATTTGTACCACTTTATTCTACTTGGTAAAACGTTGGTCCTGTTGATTTCTTTGGGTCTGGCTTCGGCTGATGTCTCAACTTCTCTGGTGTCTGTGTATAACACATGGGCTGAAAAGTCAGTGCCGTTTTATAGTAAATCACAAAATTTTTGCAAAATTCAACTTCATTAATCATTTAAGTTGCCTTCATTGGCGATACACTGATTGAAACGATTTTTCAATCTTGCGATACCAGTTTTGTAGTACGATTTCGGTTTAGCCTCAAAATAGGCCTCTGTTTCGGCGATTACTTCTTTATCGGTCTTAAATCTCTTTCTGGCGAGCATTTTTGAGGTCTGCGAACAGGAAATAGTAGCTGGGGGCCAAATCTGGAGAATACGGTGGTTGGGGAAGCAATTCGTAGCCGAATTCATTCAATTTTGGAATCGTTTTCATCGACTTGTGACACGGTGCATTGTCTTGATGAAACAGCACTTTCTTTTCCTTCAAATGCAGCTGTTTTTCTGCGATTTCGTCCTTCAAACGCTCCAACAACGCAATGTAATAGTCGCTGTTGATAGTCTGCCCCTTTTGGAGATAGTCGACGAAAATTATTCCATGTGTATTCCAAAATACTGATGCCATAACCTTGCCAGCCGACTGTTGAGTTTTTGGTCGTTTTGAATTAGGTTCGTCGCCTGCTCGCCACCCAGCTGACTGCCGACTTGAATCTGGTGTGAAGTGATGGAGCCAAGTTTCATCCATTGTCACATACCGACGAAAAAATTCGGCTTTATTGCGGTTGAACGGCTTTAAACACTCCTCCGAATCATCAACACGTTGTTGTTTTTGGTCGACTGCGAGCAAACGCTGCACCCACTTTGAACAGAGCTTTCGCATGTCCAAATATCGTGTATGATATATCCAACACGCTCTTTTGATATCTTCAGAGCCTCAGCTATCTCGATCAACTTCACTTTACGGTCATTCGTAATCATTTTGTGGACTTTTTTGTTGTTTTCATCTGAAACAGCCCCTTTTGGACGTCCACTGCTTGCATCATCTTCGGTGCTTGTATGACCACTTTTAAATTGTTTAATCCACTTGCGAATGGTTCGTTCGGATGGTGCAGAGTCCGGGTAACACTTTTTAAGCCATTTCTTTGCATCGGCTGCATTTTTTCTCATCAAAAAGCAATGATAAATCAACACACGAAATTGCTTTGAATCCATTTTTTTTTCGCAATATCAAAAGTAGCTTCACTCACAACGTTATATCTCGGAAACTAATCATCCGACAGCTGTCAAATTTATACACGTATCTTTTAAAGGTTGGTACTAACTGAATGGTATGGATTTAGTTCAAGTGGTGCCTTTTTTTAGAAACGGCACTGACTTTTCAGCCCATGTGTTATTTATGTATTTCTTGACCAATGGTAAATTGTTCGCCTATGATTCTTAGTTTTTCTGCTTTTCCTGTGATTCGCTTTTGTGTCTGTTCGCACTCATTGGTTCGTATTTGCTTGAGAATTTTGCTAATAATTTATGTATCATAGAGCCCAAAGTAAAGTTGTTAAATGTCATTCAGTGAAATTAGAAGCTACTCACTACTTCACCTACGAGTATTTAATCAAATCACTCCCCCCAGTAATTCAAAGTCAAACAGGCTTCAAATCGAAGGTCTTTCCTACATTTATCCATAAATTAAAAAGGAGTAATTTTTTAAAACCAGATATTTCGGTAGAAAAAAAAAATCTCTTACTAATGTGAACTTCTTTGCAAGGGTAAGGGCAAGCTAGGCCAGACCCAATCCACTTTAACTATTAACATCAGCTACCAACTCAAGTTGCTTTAAATTCGATTAATTCCCCAAACATCCACTGAAGATACTCATCTTGCCTCCCTTCAGACTATTCATTTAGATTTTCCACACCATAAACTTTCGACAGCAATAACGACAAAACATCGCAATCCAAATTGATGACCAGGCAACTACGCTCCAGAAAAACTTGGCAAAAAAAAAAACCAAGTCTAATGAATTACTTAAGACTTATTTTCACAACCATTGTTTTATCCTGCCGGCTTCGTCCCTTTCAATTAACACTTTCCCCCATATCAGCAGCTCCCGGTTGACGTCTTAGGGACACCCTTCCTGAATCGATTTGCCATGAAACCACATTTGCCGCACACTGTCCAAAAGCCACAGCATTTCCAATTGAAAAGTTTTTTTCCCACTTAAGTGCATCCAACAGTGCACTCAAATCTTGCAAACTTGTCTCAAATCTTGGAAAACTTCTCTCCTCCTAATTAGGTAGATTGAAGTGGGGTGGAGGATGAGAGAAACCCTCCGCCCCAAGAATAGTACAATTTTGCCTTCATCTGAAATCAATAAATAATAAATTTAAAGCATCTCCAATGGGAAAGTCCTTTGCCGGATGTCCTCCCTCCAATGGTGAACGTTGTAACTGTTGTCTTGTATGGTCTCGGTGGCAGCGGTTAGACGATGCTTGGGTTGCCATAGAAATCATCGGATTTGAAAATCTAATGATTTGTAAAGTCTGCGATAAGGCAACAGAAGCTGGAAACAAACTTTTGTGGGTAGCATGGTTTTTGGTTGCTTCAAATTCTGCTCCGTTTCCTCTACTCCGACTGGTACTGGTTTGTATGGGCGGGATTTCTGGGTAAGTTAAGCATCTTAGAACCACTTTCACCCATCTGATCTGAGGTTTTTCAAATGATGTTGATGGGTGATGGTGACTATGTTTTGTCCCTTCTTTCGTCGTTTTATAGTGAACATGAATTGTTGAATTGAATGGAATGGAGACTTTTAGTTCATTTCGATTCGGTTTTGTTAGACGCAAAAGGGATGAGGAACGGCTGTGGAATTTAAAAAAAATAAAAAATAAAAAATCGGGAGATAGCTAGTATAGAAAGAATTGTGGCAAGAGAGTGGCTGGCAGATAAGCGATTTGTTGGAATAATCCACTGTGTGAACATTATGGAAACGTTTTTCTACTTTCAGTTGTCTACGACAACTCATGGATTGAGAACTAAACAGAGTCAGTTGTAATCGACCTGCTCCCTACCCAGACATCCCTAGGGTGCTAGTAAACAAAAAATCCTACTAGAAATCATTGTCTGTTTTATGTAATATTTATAGGCACTCTCAAAGTGTCCTCCGAAGAACAAGATTCGTTTTAAAAACTTTGTGCCTAGGGGACAATATAATTTTTTTTTTTTTTTTTTTTGGTTGTGCCATGGATATCTAATCTTCATAGATACTAATAGCCCGAGTTCTATTAGCATGTACAATTCGCAAATCTAATAATTAATTCCAGGAGTACGCCTGCGTACTAAATACACACCCTACACACTTCAAACCACACTGCCCGCGGTACTGCCTTTGGGTATTATTATACTTTGCGAGGCTGTTTAGCATTTTATTGTCTTTTTCCGACTCCTCGTCCCTTGTTAATGCTTCTAATCTACGCAATTCAATGTGCACGGGCGTTATAACAGAACAGATCTCCAATCAATCGTCCCCTGACCTCATCATGAGGTCTATTAGGAATTCCAAGCTTCGTAGATTCACTTCTTCTATTCCTCCTCTTCTAGGCATTCTGGATAAGAGCACGAGCTATCGTGCAAAATTTGTAGAGGTATTTCCGATGGCCACCTCTCTGGGCATGGAACTGCGAAAGATTATTATTACAGTCCCCGTGCATTCTTTTTGTCCAGGTTTCAATGTTGGAAACATTTTGGTTGATGGTGGCGATGGCGTGGTTGTTGACTGGGTTCGAATCCCGGTAGGAGCACAAAGTCAAATTCTAGTCATGAAAAAGTTTTTAAGGAGAGCACTTTGAAGCCGGCAATAAACAGCAGGCCCTGTTCAGCGCCTTGGCCCACACCGGGCTGTAACGCCAAAATATTTATTTATTTTTATGAGATGCTTCAGATATCAGCATCCGAGAAAGTGCTGCCTGCATGTAGTTTAAATTCCAGCCTGTTGTCGAAAACTTGCATACTCCACAGTATTTTTGCTGGTTATTAGGATAACTTCAGTTCAAGGCCCGCCAAGTCTAGACATTTCTTGATCCATCGTCCTTGCGGTAGCGTTAGGCGCAAGACATCGTCGTACAGAGATGGTCCTAGGACTGTCTCTTGCGAAACTCCCACAGTGATATTGTAGTACTTAAAGCCATCGTCCGTCTAGTATCTAGCTTTCCTGTCGGTAAAGTCGTCCGTGACTATCTTTAATAGATACTCTGGTGCATTCATTCTGGCCAGTGATCTGTCAATTTAGCTTGTATTGCTTCGGCTGTTGTATCAACCATCGTCTTTATGGCATCGACAGTAGAACACATTTTCTGAAGCCATACTGGGTGTCCGACAAAGCTCCTCTATTCTCTGCCACTGCTAGCAGTCTGCTGTGTATGATGGGTTCTAGGATTTGTCTCAGTGTATCTAGCAGTCATATTGGTCGATAGCACGAAGGTTCTCCGGGTGGTTTATTTCCCTTAGGTAATAATACCAGATGCTAGAGTTTCCATGGTTCCGGGAAGATCCCCTCTTTAAGGCACATTTGCATCGTTACTATCAAAAGATCCGGTCTCTAATGGACGGCTGCTTTGACAGCCATATTTGGAATGCTTTCGGGTTTAATCGGTTTATTATCACCTATTTTCCTGTATGCTTCGTATAGCTCATTCGTTGTGATTTTCGGTATATGCTCCGGGTTTGTTGCTCGCATGGGTTGAAGTACGAATACGATGTTGCTGTGGGAGGCTCTTCTGAACTTGGGTCAAGTTCGCTGTTACCTACCATAAGTGGTAAATAACTGCTTCAAAATGAACCCCCAATCTGGCAACCCGTTCCTCATCCGTAAATTACACTGCACTTGTAGTTTCGTGAGCTCTACTTCTAACCCCCCTGTAATCCGTTCTTTGCGTTCAATAAGTTCATCGAATCGTCTCCATGTGCTTGGTGTTAGGTGTGTGCTTTGTGTCCATCGCCCTCTAAAAAAAAAGATGTCAATTCCAAATGTTAAAACATATTTCACAGCTTTGCAGTAGTCGCCAGCGCTCTCAGGGGCGAAGCTACTAATTTTTTTTACATTTGTGGTACGGTGATCCCTTATGTATAGCTGCAGTTAGAGGTCCCGGATCAAGGTTCATATCTAGGCATCCTTACCTACTAACAGAAGGACTACAAAAATATATAATTGCTTTCAACAGATGTTGGTTCTTAAGCGTCTCCTTATGGTTATGTGATTACTCTGGTTTGATATACGTTATCGATCAGTCAAGACTGAATGTCTGAATGACACTAAGTAGAAAGCAGAAACATTCTGTCGCATGTTCGGGGTTAACTTCCCTTAAAAGAACCGGCTCACAATAGGCTCTTGTGAAAGAAAACTGAGAAAAATAACATCCTGTACCTAGTATATCTCATTGGTTGTGATGATAAGGCCATTAAACACCCTGTTGCTTCCTATGATGGCATCTACTGGCACTGACAGCGTGTATCTAGTTATGCTACAAGCTGCTCGAAACTCTGGAAAGGATATTCAATACTATCCTGGCACTGACATTCGAATACATAGCTGCAGAGCAATAAGAGTAGAATTTTCACTGAAAATCGGAAAAGATGTCAACTCGTACGTAATCGCTAAATGCTGCAGACCAATAAGTCTGACTTCCTTCGTGTTAAAGAGCTTCCTGTACGCAAAACCTTTTTGTGATGGTAGATGCCTGCCAATGCCGAAGATTCTCTAAAAGTGAGCTCCATAATCTGTTGGGTAGATTTGAAGGCGCACTTGACATGCTGGTGTAAACACATTTTCATCGACAGTGAGGGTGCTTCGGCGACGCAACTTTTGACGAGTTATGTAACATAACTAAGTAACACGGCATAGACGAATCACATGTTTTTTTTTTGGATTAAAACAAGACTTAGTACACCTTGCTCTACTATACACCCTGACTGACTTGAACTGCAACCAACTTCAGACTGCTATCATTTCCAAACTGTTTATTACTGTGAGCTTACATTTTGACACATGACAGATAATTTTATTATTTAAACGATTTGCGTCTCAGTTGTGTTGAAAAAATTTTATCCGCGATGGAATTCAAACGTGATAGTGTGATTGCTATATATTTGGCTGCAAAACTACAAGTAGAGCCCTCCAGCACCTCAACGTCAATAAATCATTTGTGTCTCGAACCATAGTTCGTTACCGTGATACTGGCAGCTTTGCAAAACGTGATGGAGGTGTTCATTAAAAACCAGCAGCATCGATAGAAATGGTTCGGAAAGTGAAGGCTCGAATTGAGTAAAATCCACGTCGAAGTGGAAGAAAAATGGCTCGTGAGCTTAACATATCGTTGGTATAGATGCGGATATTGAAAAATGAGCTGAGGCTCAAATCATTGAAGTTCCAAAAAACACACGATCGTACACCGCAACAGAAAAAAGTTAGAGTCGAAAGAGCGAAGGAGTTGCTACGCTTCGATGAAAGTGGTGAGTTGCCGAATTTGGTTTTTTCCGATGAGTCGCCACTTGTTATAGAGCAATATGTCAACAAACAAAATGACCGAGTTTACTTGCCAGAGAGTTCCTTCGAAAATTTACACCTTCGGATGGCTACCAGAAAGCAGGTAGCACCGACGGTGATTGTTTGTGCCGCCATAACCGCCGATAGTCGCTCTCCGCTCGTATTTTTGGACCGTGGCGTCAATATTAATGCGATCGTATACCGTGAAACTGTCTTAGAGACAGTATTGAAGCCTTTGACAAACAATCATTTCGGTCGGAGATCGTGGACATTTGAAAAAGACTCGGCACCGTCTCACAAAGCGCGCGTCAATCAAGATTGGTTAAGAAACAATGTTCCACACTTCATTTCTTCGACAAAATGGATTGCAAATTCTCCGGATGCAAATCTGACGAAGGTTGGTACTAAAAAGTACCAAATTTTGGACCACCTCAAACAAGTACTTCGCCGGGAATGGGCCAAGTAAAAAGAGTTGCGCAGTCAACAGAGTATCAGAGTTATTCTGTCCACAAATAATAAACAGGATTATTATTGAACGAATTTCAGTAAATGAAAACAAATCTATTTCAATGCATTGGTAAAAAGTGGTTAACAGAGAAAAACGGGGGAATGAAAAAAGGAAAATAAGAATGAGACAGATGCAGCTGCTGAGCATTTGAGTAGTATGAAGAAGAGAACATAGATCTCACAATGATCGTATGAAAGGGCACTAAGTGCTGCCATTCAACACCGCCTCCCAATTAGTAGCCTGGAGATAAAGAAGTCCAAGTCCTTGTAAACATCTCTAATGGCAAGACCTTTGTGAGTATATCTGAAACCAAATTTTCCGTGGAGAGATATTCCAAAAATATCGGCCTGCTCTTCAGCACATCATTGATATAATGGCACCTGATGTTGATCTCGCGTGATGAACACGACTTTCAACCAGTTTCCTTGCTTCTCGATCATCGGCTAGCATCTTAATTTCTCATAGATTTTCAAAATCTAACGATTGAAGAAATTTGAGTAGAAATACTGCTTCTTTGCATACAACGCCGAACGCCAATACGAGTACTCCGCCTCTGTCAAAGATAATGCGACTGTGTTCTGATTCCGAGATTCCCAGGAAACTGCTGCCTCACCGAAGATGAATGCTGATCCAGTATAAGACCGGCGATCTATAGTACAGTTTCCCCAACCTGCGTGAACAAAGCATTTCAAGGCCCAGGTTTCGTTGTTTCCGAATTCAAGTCGGAACGGAGATGTACCTTTCAGGTAACTTAGAACTTGTTTAGCCTCAATCCAGTGTTGATTATTTTTATAACAATTGTTAAATTGGTTGAGAACGCTTGCCAAATATGCGATGTCAGGTAGCACTCCAACAGCAAGATACATAAGATACGACAAGGAAAGTCACATCGTTGAGCCTCGGGCTCATCACATACTTTTAATATAGGGTTTTCCAATAGGGACTTGACAACTTTGAATTTAATTTGTGAACGCACTCTTTCACTAATCATCAAACTGTCACTATCAACATTTTCATCATGGTAAAGTACACTAACGAGCAACGTGTGGAAATTATAAAAAAATTCTACAGATAGTCGGAGTCGGTGACTGCAACTTTTAGAACGTTAAATCCAATTTTCGGTCGTAATTATCGCCCTAGTAGACAGGCAATAACAAGTTTAGTGCAAAAATTTGATTCTACATATTCGTTGTGTGATGTTGCCGTATCAGTGAGACAACGAAGTGTCGAAAATATCGCTGCAGTTCAGACGTCCGTAGCAAACCGTTCCAAATCAGTCAATTCCACGGCGTTCTGAATAATTGGGCATCGCTCAGACCAAGATCTTGGTTTACACCCATACAAGATCAAGCTGACTCTAGAATTGAAGTCGATGGACCATTTGAAGCGGCGTACGTTCTCCGATTGGGTTCTGGAGAAGATGCGCCAAGATGAATTTCATCGCAAAATCATCTTCAGTGACGAAGCTCATTTTTGGCTCAATGGGTACGTCAATAAGCAAAATATGCGTTATTGGTCGGGTGAAAACCCACATGTGCTTCATGAATCACCACTTCATCCACAAAAAATGACTGTTTGGTGCGGTTTGCATGATGATGGCGTTATTGGGCCATATTTTTTCGTCGACGATAACGATCGTTACGTTACTGTGAATGGTCAGTTATCGCGCCATGATCACCGATTATTTTTGGCCCAAATTGGAAGATATGGACTTGAACGACATGTGGTTTCAACAGGATGGTGCCAGAAGCCACACAGCACACGCTACAATCGATTTATTGAAGAGTAAGTATGGTGAGCGTGTTATCTCAAGACATGGGCCAGTCGATCGGGCGCCTCAATCGTGCGATTTAACGCCGCTTGACTATTTTCTGTGGGCCTACGTTAAGTCATTGGTTTATGCCAACACGCCGACGACGTTGGAAGAGCTTAGAGCCAACATTGAACGCGAAATAGCGGCCGTTTCGGCCGAAATGTGTGGCCGATTCGTTGAAAAATGGGTCCAACAAATCGACTGCTGCAAACGTGCCCGCGGTAGCCATATGAACGAAGTCGAGTTCCATTCATAAATGTTTTGATTGTACTTCAAGCCAGTAATAAAGTTTTTGAAATATCTCAAATGGTTTGCCTTTTATTTAAAAAAAAATTTGTCAAGTCGTTATTAAAAAATCCTATAGTTTATAATTCGATGGCATTGGAGCGGCTGCTGTCCTACAATCCTCCATGCGAAATCTCGCCAATATGTCCTTGAGGCAACTGCTTTACGACAATTGAATTTTGTTCTTGAATTGTTTGATTTGAACCCCCAAACAGTAATTAGTTTCTTCAAGATATTTCACTTTGAACGAGTTGGCCAGTTCACCTTTCATACGATGCACCATACTTTAGTTGCTTGAAAAAATTAAAATGTCGTCCACGTTAAAAAGTACAAAAACCTTTTTGCATTGGTCGATGTAACATTTATATTGGGGTCGCAAACCGTCGGAGTTAATCCGACGATTTCCTTGTTAATTTCAATGTTCCACTCAGGCCTGGCTTTACGCAATCCATAAGGGTCATTTTAAGGTTACATGCTCTTTCATCGCTTCCCTTTCAAAAGCTCTCCTCCGCAAACTTTTGTTATTTTCATCGACAGACATTCTGTCAACATTCAACTCAACATTTATTCTAGTAGTACGGGTTTGTCCATGTAAATATCCTCGTTGATTGCTCCATTCAGGTATGCCGATGTTATTTGTATTTGGCAAATACCCATGCAGCAAAGCGACCAACATCCTTAACGAACTAAGTCTGGCTACAAGAGCAAATGTATCGTAAAATTCAACTCCAGGCTTGCAAGCTTTTGCTACACATCTGGGCTTACGTTTCTAGAGCGATCCGTGTAGAACCAGTCTACAACCAACAATTCTTGCATAAACAGGCATTCTCGCTTGTCCAGTCGTCATTCCGTTCCCTGTATCCGATATTTTATTTTCTGAGAAAGCTGCAGTGAGTGTTACTTCAGAAGCATTCATCGAAAATTCTTCGTTTTGTGTCTCTTTGTCGCTCCACAATTCATCAATTCAATGGTTTTGTTTGGACTCTTGAAATTTCCGGGGAGTGTAGTGTAGTGTAGTGCTCGTTCATGGTTTTCTCATCTATGAAATTCTCAAAGTTGTTTCGATTAATGAGATTAGCGAAAAATTCTACGTCCCTTGATACGTGGATCTTTCTTTGAGATGGATCCCAAACCATGTAACCTTTTTGTGTGTCTGGATAGCTAACGAAATATCCTTCAATAGCTCTGTCATCAAACTTTTCTTTGACAGGTGCCTTGTCCAAGGTGTAGATTTTACTCCCAAACGGATGAAGATAATTTAGGTTAGGTAATTTTCCTGTCCATTTCGTAAAAGGAATATTGCCCTCCAGACTTTACATGTCGCAGTGATTACATAGATGATTTGCAGCAGTTCTGTTTATCTTCTCAGCTACGCAATTTGATTTGAAGGTATACACTGTCTTCAAATGACGCAGTACCCCGAATTCCTTTTATATTTTGTTCATGCCTTGGTTCAATCTCGTTTATGTTTCTGCAAAATAACTTTACTTTTATCGCGAATAAAATTTGTCATGCAGTATCTATTACAATTGTCTATGAATGTTAAGAAGAAGCGTGATCCACCCATTGATTCTATTCTCATTGGCCCGTATCCGTCACTGTGCACAATCTTGAGTAAACCTTTAGATCTTCACATTTGATTATGAAAACGTGTGCGTGTTAATTTGGCTGAGATGCACGTTTCACATGGTTCCAGACAATCTTTCAATTTAGGTATCGAACCCCTTTTGGCCATAAGTGATATGTCATTCGCGTCCAAATCACCAAGATGTCGGTGCTATATGTTTGCGTCCTCAGCTCCGTTGGTTGATGGAAGTTGGCTTTCTTGCATCAGAAGTCATAAACAGGATTCTTACTAAACGAATTAAACGAAAACAACTTTATTTCAATGAAATGAAAAAAGGATCAGAAAAATAAAACAAGCACAACTACTTCAACTACTAGCAGAACTACACCTAAGCAAGCAAGAACAACGTGTACAGAATTTTGCCAAAACTTGAAGAGTGGATAGAAGTCCAGGAAGCTGAACGATCATCTTATATTCTTTGCAATATTTGTGACCTGGAGGTCGCATTGTAAATGCTATCACTGGCTACAATGCGCGTACTTTCAATGATTGGCCTACTAGTTCGACAGAAACACATAATTTTAACTGTGTTTATCTAAGCTGATATTTTCGTATGCTTTATTGGGGTCATTAGATAGGCGAGGAGAAGAATACTTGAATTGCGTCCACCCGCACAGAAATTGACGAACAGATTATGCTTACACTTGCTCTCAAAAAGATGACAGACATAGTTCGCTATGTGGTCAAGCAAATATCAGCAACAGATTCTATTCACAAACCGTAAATGCGCAGAAATGTTAAATGTCTTCCATTCCATTATTCCTCCGAGTAGGAATCGAAAACTCATCGGGCCCGAGCGTATGGGTTTATTTACTCTGCATCTCCCAGCCATTTCAGTAGACATTTTCACACTTTCCTAACCAAGTCGACGTAGAGTTACAGCTCATAAAAGTCGCTACTACATCCTATTTCCCAAAAAGTAGGGGCTGAGTAAGGTCAATGAATCTCTCCACACGAGTACTGAACTAAAGGATGCTCCCCCCTTCCACTAATCTTCTCAACAATTTCTTTTCATCCTGGGCTGTATCAAGATGTCATGCGATACGTGCCGATGATTAACTTGCTAATTGCCCAGCATCTACAAAACAAACTCATTTTTATCGAGCGGAGGTAAGACTACGGCAGGCCATGGTGTACCATCCTTTTAACGCAAACGCAACGAAATTAAAACTAAATTTTTGAGAAGTGATAAGACTATGGCAAGCCATGGTTCTATCACTTCCTCCACCCCTAGCAGCAGCAAATTTGTGGGAGGCCACGGACTTGCCGCTGCTAGCCAAACTTCTCTCCTAAGGAGGAATCCGGGGCTCAGACGCACCGAAATTCTTTACGCAGTTGTAAAGAGCAAGATTGAGTGGACTAACAACATCCTAAAAGACGGGTTACCCTCTACTTCTACTGCACCCAACACGTTAAAAGAGTCCCCAAGCGCCAGAAATCGTTGGAGAAAATCGTACCGATTCCCAAAAGGACCGAAAACTTATTACAATAAAACCCCTAAGCCAATTAGCAGCACATCTCTGAGGTCTTTTAACGAAGTCCTAAAATACGTAATAACGATCGCGGTAATGGGCAGAAATGACACCGACGGATCGATAACACCCGAACAGTGGCAGTTGGTCAAGTTGGAGCTCTCGGGCAACTTTTTTACCATCGATGGTTAGCCACTGCGTTCATCATCTTCGATTGACTCACGACCACTTTTGAACCGCTTGTGCTACTGGTAAATGACCGTTTTCTTTAGAAAATCGTTGCTGAAACACTTTTCCAAATTTACTACAAGTTTGTCGCCAACACACACAAAGATAGATGTACTCTTGGCTAAGTAACTTTTGCAAATATCAAGCTAAGATTTAGAGGGAATGTAAACAACATATGTACCAACTTAACAAAAAAAAAAAAAACAGAACTCAAATCGGAACAATATTATTATTTATTTA
This sequence comes from Volucella inanis, assembly GCA_907269105.1. Lineage (NCBI taxonomy): Eukaryota > Metazoa > Arthropoda > Insecta > Diptera > Syrphidae > Volucella > Volucella inanis. The sequence continues at coordinate 44,061,566 of OU026153.1, forward strand.
TTATTTTTTTTGAGCAAGGTAGTATATATTGTAAAAAAGAACTGATGCAGGCAAAGCGACAAACCCGGAGATCATTCTGTGACATAATACCAGAAAAATCTGAGGCATCGCGGCTAAGATAAATCTTCTCTACAAATTCTATGATGCCTAGTTGTTTGAAAAAAGCCGATGGCTCTTGGACAACCTCAAGTGATGAATCAGTCAACCTGCTACTGAAAATTTACTTTCCAGGTCGCTTCATATTTGCGGCCAGTAGCAACCCAAACAGGACTACTGCAACCGTGACCGAAATTCTGGGTCGGATTACAAGAGACAACTTGCTTTGTGCGCTGCATAGCTTCAAACCATACAATTCTGCGGGTCCGGACGGTATATTACCGCCGGAACTTCAAAGGTTCTCAGATATTGTCTTGCCCACACTAGAGAATATCATGAAGAGCTGTGTAGAATTCATCCACATTCCATTGTTATGGAGAGAAGTCAATGTACTTTTCATTCCCAAGGCCGATGTTGTCCCAAAGGACTTCAGACCTATAAGTCTATCTGTAGAGGGACTAATTGACATCCATATACGAGGTTAAATTGATCCAAGTCTTTTGTCAACGGCTAAACATACCTACTGTAAAGGAAAGTCAGTGGAAACGGCTCTGCATTCACTAACTGGCCACATCGAATGATCTCTACAATACAGAGAGTACGCTTCTGCTAAAAAAAAGTGCCAGCAGAGGTACGCCACAAGGCGGTGTCCTTCTCCCATTCTCGGTAACTTAGTGGTTAATGAACTGATGATAAGCCCGCAAGCGGGTAATAGAAGGTGTTTGCCTTTGCGGATGACGTTGCTATAGCCGTTCATGTTCTCCTTTCCAGGAAATATAAAATTCCAATCATAGACTCTCCCTCAATGAACGGAACAAGTTCAGTCTTTTCCGATATATAGGTGACATTTTTAATAGGAAACTAAGCTGGAAACCTAGCATACAAGAAAGAGTCAAGAAAGCTCTTGCAAAAAAGCCATTGGGAACAAATGGGACTTTCAATCTCGAATAACCAACGGGCTATACATCTTGGTCATAAGACCGATACTCACCTACGGAGTTGTTTTCCATCTTTGTGCATTAGGCAATACAGTCAGCTGCAGCACACTTAACACAGTCTAAAAAACAGCATGTATATCTCGACATCTTCAGCAGGCAAATAAATGCGTCTGCAGCAAAAATTCTGGCGAGTAAAGAAGCTCTCTCCTGGCTGAAGAAAAACGTGATCTCTACAAAGGATATCCGCATATTTTCGGATAGTCAGGCCGCTATCAAGTCCCTGGACTCAGTCTCATTAAATTCTAAAACCGTCCTTCAAATCCGATCATCTCTTACTGAGATGGCAGAGAAGTTCAACCTTCACCTTTGTGGGGTGCCGGGCTACAGAGACATTTCAGGAGTAGGACTAACGAACTTGCCAAAACTAGAACCACTCTACCTATTCTACCGGGAAAGAGTGGCATAGGTATACCAATTGCTACGTGCAAATCAATATTAAAGCTGGATGCTAATAAAAGAACAGCCTAATGTGGACTGTTAGACCAACATGTCTAGCGACCAAACAGATCTGGCCGAAGCTCGATCTAAATCGCTTTAAGAGTCTGATCCTTCTAAATAGGAAACATCTCATAGCCATCATAGGTGTCACCTATGCATGCAAGCATGCAAGAAGGCTTGGCGCCTTTACAAATGATTTTTGTAGAAGCTGCATGTACATGTTCAGCCCTTTCCCAGAGAAGAAAACTTCATTTAGGAGCTTTCTTCTACAATGACTTAAGCGATCTAAAGGGTATAAACGTTAGCAGTCTCCTACCCTTCATTATTAGATCAGATTGGTTCCATGAGTAAGAGGATTACAGATCAACGTGGCAGCACAATGGACCAATAGGCCTAAGTGTGTTGGTATTTCCTACAGCCACTTTTACATAACAACCTACCTACAATACAACATACAGCAGTTCTGTGACCTGTGTTTGGCCCCGTATAAAGCTCCTTTATATGGAGTTGGACTACTTTTTCCTCATAATACCAATTCTAATAGTATCTTGGTCTACAACTGGTTCACTCTCTCTTGGACCCATCTAACATATTGGCATATACTCTATATCACGATGGCCATTTCCTCAAAGTAATCAGAAATTGTTCATGTTTTCAAAAGGTAAAGACTCACCATCTCGGGGTTAACTGAGTATATCAAAATACTTCATGGACTTCAAGTTTTTTAAGATCTATTCCCAGTAAAACGGCCAAGCGGACAAGTTTAAACAGAGTAACAGAGTTCTGAAAGGAGACACTAAAGAGATTTTCGCAGTTCAATCACACAATTCCCAATCGACAGCTATCCAACAGCAATGCAACTACCAACAACACTATTTCATCTAGGAATTTTGGAACGAAACTCATTTCTGCATTCACATTTGCCATAACAACCCTGCGGCATATTTATTTTACGGAAAATTCCATACAACAGATATTTTCCAAAATTTTAATCAAATCAATTCTAAAAGGTAAGCTTCTATCGCTCCTCTACATACTTACCACGATTATCATAATGTGCATATTCCACTACTAATCCGTTTAAGTAGCACCCATTCATGTTACCTGCAAATCCCAATTCGGTTGCTCCACTCCTGTGGGCTACCATCAAAATGCAAATATTCTATAGATATGAGAATCCGTCCTTTGAAAAGCGTCCCGCTCTGAATATTTATAAATGTTGCCAAAATTCTAAACCTGCTGCACGCATAAATTTCATTCCAACAAATCTCGACTCTGTGCTTCCTCTTCTGCTTACCCCTCAACCGGCATTCACCATTCACCGGTATCTATCCAGGCCTGGCTGCTCTTCAGCATAAACATCTCTAGTTCTCCAATGTGAAATCTGTGAAAAAAGCAAACACCTATCTGCAGAATGCCATTCGGCTGCTTCGCAAATATTGATTTCTATTTGCTCCCTGCTAGGCGAGGGGTTAGATTTCAATTTAATAAACATTTGGTGGTGCCGCAGATACTCGAATCCGACATATTTAGATTTTCAAAAATATCAAAATCGATTTCTATCCGTATTTTCAAACCCCTCAAGTCGCCACCCCCATCCGAATGTTGAATTTCACCTGGATATTCTGGCGGAATCCCAGGTATCTCTGGGGCTACATACGAGTGTAGTCCTACGAATACGCGAGTACTTTTATGGATAATTTAGAATCCAGAAAGTGATATGAATTCGTTGGGTTTCGAAATTCAGCTGGTCCTTGGCATTGCAAATGAAGAGTGGGTGGGTTGCCTCTTTCGGTTATTTATGAACATATCCTTCTAATTGCCGTCCCCATGGTGCTTCAAAACCAACAGCACTCGGAATCTCTTTCAGGAGTCTATAACTTTCACAAACGTCCTGTCAATTTGCTGGCCAGCAAAATGTTCGCGCATAAAATCAAATAAATTAAATGCGCGGCTATATGTGAGCGGGCATGCTGCCCTCAGATACTCTTTAGCACCATTCCGTCGGCAGGATGTTATTCTCTCAGTCGTCCACCCGGTTCGTCCTCCTGCTTAGCATAATCGGAATCTAAATCCGAATCTGAATCCGAACAAATAGTAAAATTAATTTTTAAAGTGCGCTCGTGATTTATGGAGAGGTAGCTAGTACCGTTTTTGTGTTTTGATTTCGCTGATCCTGTCAGTTTTAGTAGAGTTTTAGGCCAGTCACGAATGGTGAATATTTTAAGCGGAAAGCTTATACTTATGTACTATATATGAAACGCGGTGATGGTCTGGTCAGGGTGTCCGGTCAGGCAAATTGAAAGTGACCAATATTGATTCGAGGGATTTGTGGTGAAATATTAAATTGCTGATTGTATACTTATGCAAGTGGAGGAATGCTTTTGCGCGCTCCAAATTTATGTTTGGGAAATCAGGTATTATTTGCATTTTTTTTAAGTCTTACGTGGCCATGAATGAGATATTGTTTTTGAGAACAAAGGTTCTCTAGAAGCCTATAAAGAGAGATTCCTTAGTTTGTCTTGTCATGGTTATCTGAGATATCTTAGAGGGACTATCTTTTAGAATTAAGTTACAATTGAACTTTAATTTCAACCCCCTGAACATTAACTGTATAACCACAAAAGTTTCACTGTATTATAGTTACTCATCACAGGAGATAGCGTGACTTATGCTCCAGGTGTTAAGGTATTTAGCAATCTTAAAAGAGGATTACGACATTATGTCGTAAGGAGCCTTTTGAGAGTTTGCAGAGCACGAGTTTGATCTGACCATACTACGGACAGCTATTTCTCTAATAATTATGCTACAGCCAAACGCAGATGTGAATGGAATCTGCTGTGAATCAGAACTTCCCAAAGCAGAGTCTGAGACTGACTCTGGTTCTAGGAGTCTTGTACATCTCATTTATCGACAATTTCATTTCGGCTGAACTTGGATAAGACTAATTAAATTCCTTTCCGAGTGTTTGCATCTTGAAGCGAAGCCTCAACCGCGGGTTATCCGTAGCTTTCTTAGGTGAAGGTTATAGCCGAGTCTTGAACCCACTACTCAAAAAATATTTCAGTAAATGCTTCAGACAAGTAATCTGATTTCCAATTAAGAGTCACCGAAAATGTACAATGGAAAAGATTAACGGCAATATGACGGGACCATCAATAGTTCAAGACGAATGGCATCGATGGTATATTGGCAATTATTCCAAAAAAAGGTACAGACGAGAGAGTCTTTACTGCTATCCTGACATTGGCATGCATACCGAACATCTGGCACCAGAAATCCTGTTGCCAAGAAAGTATGAAGGTATGGTTTCAGTCAGATTCTGGGCCAAAAAAACAATGTATTATGGTTCGGCCTTTACGGGTGTCAAGTGGAAACATATACAATCCCGATGGCAATAAATTTTATTGTGAAGAATCGGTGACGAAAGCGAAGTATAATGTTTACGTATGGGTATGTATGTTTTTTTTTTCAAAATTTGAACGTTTATTTAAGAAAATCATGTACAATAGTATCATTCAAAGTATTGCCCATATAAGGCTATGACTTTTCCCATCTTTCTGGCAAATTTCGGATCCCATCCCAAAAGAACTGCGCCAGCTTGGCAGCCAAGAATGAATCAAGCCAATTTTTGATATTCTGCTTCTGCATCGTTCTGCATCGACCGGAACAAATGGTAGTCAGAAGAAGCAAGGTCTGAGCTATAAGGCGGGTGAGGTAAGATTTCCCATCTACTGTTTTCCAAATAGTTCTTAACCCGAAAAGCAACGTGGGCCGAGCGTTGTCATGATTGAAAATTATTGCCTCGTGTCTGGTCGCATATTTCTGGCGTTTTTCGGCTACTGCTCTCTTCAAATGGATTAATTGTGTTCGGTAGCGTTGTCCATTGATGGTTTCACCCAGTTTTAGCAGCTCATAATACAGCACACCCACCTGATCCCACCAAATACAGAGCATTACCTTCGCCCCATGGATATTCGGCTTTGCCGTTGATTTGGCTGGTTGGCCGGGTTTCACATATGATTTTTTTCGCTTGGGTTTGTCGTAATGGATCCATTTTTCATCACCAGTAACAATCCGATGCAAAAATGACTTCCTTCTGTGGCGTTCCAGCGGCATTTCGGACATGCAAAACCGCCTTTCGACGTCTCTCGGGTTGAGTTCATGTAGAACCCAATATCCTTGCTTTTGAATATATTCAGCTGCTTTTAAACGTTTTGAAATGGCTGCTTGAGTGACACCCAAAGATTCTGTGTTTGGCAACAATCTTCATAGAGTAATGCTTCCGGTTCTTCATCTTCAAACTTTTTTGGCTGCCCAGGACGTTCATCGCTTTCCAAGCCAAAATCACCACTTTTAAATCGTGGAAACCACTTATGGCATGTTCGCTCAGCTAGCGCATGTTGACCATAAACTTCCACCAAAATACGATGACTTTCGGTAGCAGTTTTCTTCATATTAAAGTAATGAAGAAGAACTCCCCGCAAAAACACTTTTTCACGCACAAAGTTCGACATATTTGAGTAAAAAATAATTATTGTTGCTTACGCGTCAAATGAGTGGAATGTACTGAAATGACGTACAATGACAGTAGCTTTCCAACGCATGTTCCAATTGAATAATACAAGTTACGCCATCTCTTAGCAAACCGCAATTAAATTGTAGACCCAATATATAGCGTTAGCCAGGGAACCCCACTCAATTACCAAAGCAACGTCTTTTCAAACGCGAAGTCTGATGAATAATAAACGGCGATAGAGCAATACTGGCCTTAATGTAACGCCATTTATAGTTTCTACGATTTGATCAGTTACATTATGAGCGGCTGATCATATTGAGTGGCATAAACTACCAGTAGTCCCATCAGCACTTGAAGGAGGTAGAAGCATCATAGTGACTGTGGTTTAAGCCTGAAGTCACAGGAAGGGTCTTCTACAAGTAGTTTGACCCGTAGTGAGCGACATGAGCTTAATAGAAGCACAAAAGACGTTCTGTAGCGTTCGTTAAGCTGACGTTAGGGTTTTACTGAGCCATCTCAATTCTTCTGAGCTAGTTCGTTAATAAAAGGCTTTTCTGGCCTCAGCCAAGACGACGAATTCACAAATACGATCGCCAATGAATTCGTTACGTGAGCCTCAGAGAGAAAATTTTCAAGTCCTGCGTTAGGAGTTCCAACAAACTTTGTTAGACACTTGAGTTTCATGTAAACACAACTTCAGGTGACATAACTCTCCAGTATTCCAGATGGCTAATCGAATTCTTCCTGAATTCTCTAAAAGTTCAGGGAGGCATCTTAGGTTACTGGCATGACTGGCATCTCGCAACGACATTATTTTTGTGAGAACCCGGCCTAAACAAAAATCAGGCTGCTGGTACTCGGTACAATGGAAATATTGTACTGTACGGGACTGTAGTGGTTGCTGGCACTATATTAATCTTACACTGATCTGTATACCCATCTTTCTACGAAAATTCCAGTAACATAAAAAAATACAGTGGACTACATTGAAGCGGAGGAATCTCTTGACTGCAGCCATCACCGACATCTTCCGCCATTCCGGAAGTGCATTGGGAAGATCAGAGCAAGTGAAGAATGAAAAACTGTGGCATTTTGTACTGCTATTGCTACAGAGAAAAATACCAGCTTCTATTTGGGCACGGTTTTGTTGTTTGCCGCAGAGTTAAAGGTCTTTTTAGCTATCGACATGGAATAGAACGCCAACATCAGCCTGGTATGCACTCACGCCCCAAAGAAGAAATTTTGCGACGCTACTAATGAATAATTAAATGAGCATCTCGACAAAACTTACGAACAATGTTCGAAATATGATCATAAAATCATTATAGGTGACTTTAACAGCAAAAAAGGAGAGGAAAACATAAGCAGCGCAGTAGGGAGGCATAGCATGACACCACACCTCGACACAGACCAAGACTAGTCGAGTTTGTTGCGGAGCGGAACATCACTGTTCCGTATCTACAATACAAAGATACATGGTGGTAACCTGAATATCAAGCCGTCAGCCAAATTGATCATTTTGTGATCGATGCTAGACACTCCTCCAGTACTTTAGACGTCAGCTCTTCTAGCGTACTTCTAGCTCGTCTACGAATATCTGACGCACCACAACAACAAAGAAATACTGTCAGTAGATTTACTGTTGAACGGCTGAAAACGCGACAAACCATTAGGCAATTTTCCGACCGCTTGTCCTTTAAACTCTCGGTATGTCCAACTAATATCAGGTGTTGAGGACCATTGACACTAATGCCAAGAAGTCATCAGACACACCGCGACTAATGTGCTGGGTTTCACCTGCCCACCTTTGATGAACAATGCAAGCAAGCACATGAAATTATAAGCTTAACGGGCGAAAAAAAAGGGACGAACATCGCCTTCTCTGGAGGAATAAATGAGTATAGGTGGTGCGCGATCGAGAAAATAGAGAAGTACTACTCCAAGCAAGAAGACGAAAACAGAGGCACATCGAGATGAAGAAGGAAACTTAGAAATATGTAAACTCACAGTCGGTACTGAGGATATGGAATAACTATTCCGGTAGACTGTTAAACGATGAGGATAACCCGAATTCCGCTTTTAGACAGAATGAATTATCTATCACGATTACTACTATTGTAATAGGTACAACAACGCTACTGGACCGAACGTCTATTTAAAGGACCGGGAGATGATTGGTAGGTGACCGCAGCACCAACTTATTTCTTTAATTTGATCATCAGAAAGTGTGTCTGGAGGAAGGAGCTCTTTGCAACGTTTGCCTAATCCATTGGAAAGGGGACCCTCTTAACCGCATCAAATGTGAATCCATTAGTCTCATTAATATCACATAAAAGATCTCATCTTCTGACCTATGTGAAGGTCCAAAGCCATTCATCAACAACATAATTGGCCATAGCAGTACGGGTTTTGGCCTGGTAAGTCCACAATCGGCCGAATAATCAGGTTTCCCGCCAATTGGTGGCCAAGGGAAAAGCATATTCATATCCGATTTATGGTTATCGGATATTTGTACACGTTTACTCAACGAAGAGTTAAGTATAGCATTTATCGTCCTTCATGTAGAAGCATATACCATATACAATAGAAAGTGAAAATTTGTCTATATAACTTTGAAAGCCCAGACATGCCAGGGTCGTGAATCGGATGACATGTACCCACATGTCATCTAATGTACGGAATTGACATCAAAAACTAAGATTGAGTTATATCAAAGAGATATCGAATACGTGTGCCCTTAAATAATTTTATCCGCTTTAGATTGAGTTCTTGTACAACTGGGCCCTTGTCTTAATTGAGAAAGGAAGAGGGCAGCCCTTAAATAAAATGTCAACGCCACGAGGAGACTGAGGACTTAGTATTCATCTTGGACAAATTGGAGTCGTCACTGTTCATTTCTAGAAAGGATATCGACGCTCCAAGATCTAAAGCTGTATTTGGGTTTCCTTTTATAGACCTTTAGGTGTGTTGCCTCGAAGCCGAACCGAATCATGCCCATAGTCTGCGCTAGAGGGTTAAGGGATTCCTTATTGATCACAATCAACGCGCATCTATAAGGGCCCCTTAGTCCTTCCAGTTTCACGTCTTATCAATCATAATTCGGAAGGGTCGGGTTGCTGAGCCTGATGATCTCTAGAAAGGTGTCTTGGGAGGAGGGTTCAGCTGGAATTCAAGTGTGGGTTCTAAGTCTGTTAGAGATATCTTTCCTAGGCATGACTTTGAGTTTTGCACCTGACCAAATCTCCCTAATCCACCTATGTCTTTAGTAAAAAGATCGAGAGATCTTTGATTGCCACATGAGATAATCTTGACGTGGGCTTGTTGGTCCGTTGTTTTCGCGCATGATGACCAAGAAGTTGGCCGAAAGCTTCACTTAACCAATGGCTACCTTTCAGGTGTAATCGATCCGTTGGTGTCGTCCCTGTCGATAACCGTGATCGTAATTGCGTAATTTTGGACGGTTCAGCGGTTTTGGTGTTATAAGTTTTGGGCTTTTTGGTAACTGGCATGGTTTCCTTTAACGACCTCTGATGCTTGTGGGTCTCTTTAAGCGATTTGGGAGCAGTAGAAGAAGCGGGCAATCCTTTTCTAAGGACAACCCCACTCAATTTTGCTCCTAATGTCCGCATTTCTCTCAACAGCCAGATAGGTTCAATTAATTTCTTTTACTCCGAGGGTTTTTAGCTTGTAGCTAGCAAACTGTTAGTCTCCAAAAGAATAGGTCTTGTTTCATTTGTCCCTGTTAAGAACAGCAAAAAATATGACACCTTCTTGAATAGGTTTCTTCTTTAAACTAACTCTTTTTAGAGGTCCTGAGGTAATATTGAAACGAGCATGGAAATTGTGATGTTTCTTCACTCATCCTTCATTCTTCCTCATCAACTTATGAAATGTAGATGCGTGACTAGGTACCTTTCTTAGCGTGTCATGGCAAGAATCAACTCAGCAACTCAAATGAAGTTTGTTCTGATAGTCTTAAAAGTAGTCCACATCAATTGTTTAGGTTGTGACATTTTTGCTTATAGAATTCGAAAGCCGTCAACAAAGTCCATTCTTCGAAAGACTATATTAAATTAATGTAGATAGTGCTGACAGCTCTAATTCGAATGGAATTCACTAAGTTTCCTACACGTTTGGTCAGCTGTATTTGAGAAATAGTTCCTTAATGCATTTTGATTTCTTCTGATAAACATTGATTCGCAAAAGCCACAATCGGATGGCCCCAAATCAATTTCTCCATTTTCAATTTTACCAAACTTTTCTTCATTCACACAACATCACCAGAAACAATGTCTTTTCCTCCTACCAACTAACCCAAATCATGAAACAATTCCCTCCTTTTCAAGATGTACCAAACTCTTTATCTTACCATCGAAACTTTTCCAATTGTTGTGGTTGGTTTCAGCATACTAGAACTTGACACAAAATCCTTTCAAAAACGAGAAAACACGTTTTTCGCAAATAGTCAGCCACACACCTTTTGGTATCTGTTCCGAGAATCCTTATAGCTCCTCCGAGATTCAGCACAGTTGGCCAACATTTATTCGTAACAATAGTTTCCTCCTTCAAAAAATAGGAAAAAAATATAAACTTTTAGACCAGAAAATATTGCAAGAGAATGAAACACAAAGTGACATCATTTCGGCAGTAGATACGGATACGGATACATATTTTACGAGTAAAGTGAGCGCAAGTTTTGTACCGTTGTCATGTGAAACTTTGGTAATTTTCCTGCAACTTGTGGTGAAAATTTTGGTAGTACGAGTGGCAAGTTCTGAATTTTCCAATGTCAACGGAAGTCCTTATTGTGATATTTTGTTTATAGTTGAGATGGGTCATCGATGAACATTGGGGGAGGGGGCATAAGATGGTCTGGAATTTTATTCAGAGATTAGAGGTAGTGCAAGAAGCTCTAGTTATGCACTCTGTTTTTTCAAATCATCTTGTTCCAAATAACAAGTATGGCGCTTTGTTGACGGGCCCTTCTTATCTATACCTTCAGGGCCTAGAAATGGTCATGAGCTTTCCTGGTTTTTTTCTTAAGACTCCTTTTTAATAAACTTGTATTGAGTGCACGCCTTACTATTTTGTCACATTGACGTTCCTTCCTCGATTAAGGTGACGATTTCATAAACTAAGACAGAAAGCATCTGGCTCTTCATAAAGGTCGTTTACCTGGGTGTAAACGAATTCATCTCCCCAGATCTAAACACACAGTAAGCTACGACTACTTTGGTAGCAGAGAATCAGAAGTTTGAAGTTTTATTTACCTCATTTATGTGTAGCCCATTGTACACCTTAAACGCTTCCTTTCATTATAAATCGCTTCAGTTGCCTGCCGCTTTATTACTTAGCCCTTATGACTTTCAAACATTCAAAACCAATGAACATCAGTACCTCTCCTTAATTTTTGCAAGTCAGTTTTACGTGTTCGCGAGACCTAAGGTGAGGTGTTCCTCTACTGCGTTGTCCCTCCGGTTAGATTCGGTTGGTATCCCTGTACAGCTTGCATAGTTCGACGTTAAATCTTCTCCTCCAAAGCCCGTCAAAGCAAGCGAATCCAAACATTTTTTGAAGAATTTTTCTATCGAAACGACTGAAGATATCTTCATCCGCTTTCGATAGACTCCATGCCTCAGCGCTATAAATTAGAACTGGGATGATCCAGGTCTTATAAAGAGTCTCTTTAGTTTTTCGGGATAGGGCCATACTACTGAAGCATACTTACTACTTAGCCCAAAGACACAGCGATTGGCAAGGGTGATTCTTCGTTTTATGTTGCTGACAGAATTTATAGCAGCACTAAGATAGACAAAATCTCTTACTATCTCAAAATTACAACTGTCGTCTGTGACGTTCTATTCACTTCGTCGATGTTGTGTATTCCTTCTTGTTCATAGCATATACTTGGTTTTCCCCTAATCCGCCGTTAAACTCATTTTAACAGCTTCCATTGTACAGGTGAGTAGTCAGCGTGCTGTATTTTTCCAATTACATTGATATCATCGGTGTACGCTAGGTGCTCCACAGACTTTTGAAAGATTGAACCTCCAGCGTTTGGTTTCAGTTAAGTCGTTACCGACTCTGTCGGAGTAACGAGCGTTCTCAATCGTCATTCTTCATTGACGGACGAGCTTGGCAAGAATGCTAAAACTAGACATGATTCTATACAGCTTACCTCTATAAATACTGTCATATGTGGCTTAAAATCGATAAAAAGATAGTGTGCATCGATTTGAACTTTTTCAGGATCTGCTGGAGTATGAAGATTTAATCGATTTTATATTTTTTTAGTTTGAAGCAACACTGATAGAGGCCAATCACGTTGTTGGCGAAGAAAGATAAGATCTCTCTGAAAGGTTCTCATTTTTGGTTGATTGGGCAAATGATACTAAGATTCCATTCATAAGGCATACACTCTTCTGAACAGATCTGAGTTGGTGTATGCTCTCCACGATATCATTTCCAGCAACTTTGAATACTTCGGCCAGTAAGTCGTAAGGTCCGTCGGTCCTGCTCGTAGACGTTTAGTCTTGTTCATGTTTAGTTGCATGTGCCTTCCGGCATTTTTCATCCAAACAGGAATTTCTTGGTGGTGGTCGGGTGAGACATTAGTGGCGTCGTCTATGATAGCTCTTTGGCAACGTTACCAATATTCGATTGATGCTATTGGCATAGGAACTATTGAGACATTTCGGCATACGCATTCGGCGAAGATTCTGACGGTCTCTACTGATTGCCGCTTTCTACGTTGTGTCTTCTTTTGAACAAGATGGTAATCTGAGTCAATGTTGGCTGCCCAGAACATTCGGTCGTCCAAAATACCAGAGGCATGCCTGCCAGTGTCAGTATCCCAGTGTGATCAATTTAATTCAACGTTTAATGAACTGACGACCGTCATGTCCTTTCGTGTACATTGAAATGAGGAAACCGTTTTCTTGATATAGTGATATTTTGTCCAGCCACAAAGTCAATAAGCCTAAGTCTAATTCTTACCAACTGTCCTATCAAAGATGTCCTAATTTGCTATAGCCTAGGACGATTTTGACGTCGTACTTCTGACATTGCTCATATGTCTTGTCAAGGAGTTCGTAGAAACATTCTTTGGTGGCGTCGTCGTTGTCTTCCGTAGGCATATGCTCGCATATTAGGCTTAAGTTAGCGAATTAATGGGGAACGCTTCGGAAACTCAAGACGTCTTGCCTAAGTCTGACGCATACGGCAATTTTACATGTGAATAATCGCAGTTTCTACTCTCTATAGCGATCACCATGCTATAAATTTCTTTCCGTGGCCATATGTTGGTTCGTCATATTGTTTTAATCACTTTCGTATAGGGCTGTGAGTCCTATAACAGCGTAGGCCAGTACATATGCTACTAGCCGGAAAAACCCTTGCCATTTTAGCCTGCATGAGTTATGGCTTCCTCATTCGCTTCGAACTTGATTATTGCGCTGATGGCACAATCCATCTTATAGAGCAGTCAGAAATTTCCCAAACAATCGCCAAGAAAAGAGAAAGGAGTGCTACGAGCCTTAACATCGCCGAAAACGTCCTTCCATCCTTCCATCCTTATGGAAGGGAGATTTTAATGAAGTTCTGTGTTTCCTACTGAATCTACAATAATATTTCGATTGACATAGGGTGATGTACACATATATAATTAGCTCGAAGATTATGATCCTGAGAGCCTTGTTGAAGTATAGAAACCAGATTCCCTCAATGAAGCATTTGTTATTTCTCCAACATCCTGTCAATCATCATCAAATCAAAAACGAACCCTCTGTTCCAATGCCAGTTTCATCAGCTTCATCCTTCTAATTTCTAATAAACGAAACCATTGCCTTGCCTACCAAGATAGCTATCAATCTCCATACTTCACCTACCCTCAAAGATTCAAATCGAATTGCGAAATCCAAATTATTTCCCTTCCAATCCATTATATCAACTCCCACCAACACTGCCATCAGCAACATCACTCCGAACAATAACAAAGGCCGAACCACAAGAAATGGATCCTTGAATTCAATTTCCGATTTCTATAATTTCCACTCACAAAAATTATGATTAACACGATATCGCACTAATTTGGAAAATGTGTACGAATATCCCTATTGTTCGCCCTTAACACACTGTCTGTGCCTGTGTGTGTGTGTGTGTACGGATGAGTACCAGATCCAATTAAAGTTTTGCCATTATAGCCTAGCTTAGGCTGCAAAGCCGACTTGTTTGTCTTCCTATTCAAATGTCGACCACAATACTGTGCCGTCAAAAAATCTAGAGAGACAGAATCATATACCGACAAGGGGTGAAGTCAAAACCGTCACTACCACACCCAACCTCACCCGCAACGATTCCGTATTCAAAAATAATTCATCAATTTCCATTTCATCTCATTACGGATTCAATTAGGAGCAATCCTTGTTCAAAAACTTTCCAATTATCTGGATTTCCATCGCGTGCGCGAGCGAGAACTGTCGACTTGCCCTAGGGGTGCGCTTGTTGACGTTGCCTATGGATAGGTGGATAGGCAGATATGTACTCTTCCGACATTGCTACTCGAGATATCCTCAATCAAATCGGCGAAATCATTTTCGAACTCGCGGCAGCTGAAAGCTAAAGAAAAAAAAAAAAAAAAAGAAAACCAAGACCGGCTGTGCTTGCCCACAAAAGAAAAAGCACCAGCACCACCATCAGCAATAGTAGCGTGCAAGGTGCTAGAGTGGAGAACCGACACTTTACCAGTAGCAGCAACCTCAATGGCTGTGGTCTGTCAAAAACCGCCAAAGTGATGCCAGATCTAATTAAATTTGTGGCAGCTTGTTGTTCTCGCGCTGATGCTGATGCCACAGCATCGATAACCAGATGCGTTCCAGTATCTCGATGGGGCAAAAATGAAAAATGATTACGAGTACGAGTTGAAGCTGGAAAATACAACTACTACCACCAGGATGGGTAGTATCGTATTTGCTGGTATTTGCCTTTGTGAGAAAGTAATCAGCCATTGAAGGTGGGGATCTGTTTAATTATCCTTCTTTGGTTAGCGGCAAATCTGATAAAGGAGCAGCAGCAGCACACAACAATTGATACGCAAATTGTACGCCTTGTAAACTCGAGGGTGTAAAGGTGGTTTTGTTCGCCCCTATCCACCACACTCTCCAACACACCGTCATTTGGTCTTTTCTGTTGGTTTTTGCGAAGGAGATTTTAAATTCGCAGGCACGTGGCTCGATAACAATTGCTTTGAAGTTAAACGATCCTTTCGTGCGGGTTAGCCTTTGCGAAGGAACAGCTAGACGATAGAGGAAAAAGAAATAATGTTTTGGTTGTTGCCTCCAAGTGGAATTTAATTGAAGCGGAACATCGAAGTGGGTAGGAATAAATAAGAAACAAACACCCAACAAAAAAACAAGAAAAAAGGATTTAAATTTCCTTGATTGTAAAGTGGTAGTTGAAATGAGGATAACGGAAGGGATGCGCGGCTTTGAATTACCTTTTTTTAATTGCTTGGAACAAGTGTATGCGCGTTTGTGTTGCTTGGAAGCCGGAAGGTAGGACAGCGGGCCCTTAATAAAGTGGTCATCAGCATTTGACCTTTTTCTTCTGGCGGGCACTTGATTTTTTTTTTTTTTTTTTTTTTTGTGGAAATTATGTAGGTAATTTCTGAGTAGAATGAATCATCACAACATAAGGGAGTATCCTACCTTAAATTGATACTCAAAAACACTGCGGAACAAAAGCTTGAGGCCACATGTGATTTACTCATGCATGGAGATTTAATTTTATGAAGTTACGGCTGATTCGTTTAGACCTGTTTTTTCAATAAGTTTTTGCTACAGATCACGTGTAACTGACCTCATGGTGTCGTGAATTCTTATTCAGTATTGTTTGACAAATTGTCATGGAAAAACTTACACGTCTCCAAATTATTCAGCTGTATTATGAAAATATAATCAGTGTTCGGTGACAAATGTTTTTCGTGCGCTTTGAGCAACATATGGTGGCATCATCGACCTTCCGAGTGCATTATTGTCTTTACCATCCGCAAATTCGAGTCTCAGTTACGTTACGACCACATTTAGCCCGTACTAAGGAGAAAATTGCGGCTATGGCTGAAGACCGTGAGCAATCGATTCGACGCCGATCTCAATATATGGGCTTATCGTATTCAAAAATTTGGCGAATTTTAAAAGAGAATCTTCAATTAAAGGCTAACAATTCGTTCAAAAATTTAAGGCGCCAGACTTGATGTGCTCTGCAACAGCTCGGTTTTCGCATCGAATTTTGGTAAGTGATAAGGCCCACTTCTGGCTTAACGATTACCTAAATAAACAAAATTGACGCATTTGGGCAGACAAGCAACCTGAAAAGTATGTCCAACTACCGCTACATTCACAAAAATGCACTGCTTGTAGTGGTTTATGGGCTGGTTGAATTTCCGGTCCGTATTTCTTTAAAAATGCGGCCGAACAGAACATAACAGTCAATGGCGAGTGCTAACGCACCATGATAACGAACTTTTTGCTCCAAGAGGGGCAACGGCAAACACATCGCGCGAAACAATGGCTACATTGAGAAACAACTTTGATGGACAGCTACTGATTCACTACATGAAAAGGGTTGACAAATCCCATTATTTGTCGACCTGGATTGCAAAGACAACTCACAGAATTTATTTGAGATTCTTCACGTCTGCAGTAAACAATTCGTTAGAAATGGAAAAATTCGCGGAAACCACAATCGAGAAACGATCTGGGAAAATGTTTTGCAGTTGAAATATCAAAATGCTGCATTCAGTATACCATTGAACGATACGGTCAAACTAGAAGTATTGGGGATAAATGACTGCAGGTCAGTGCTACGACTAAACAGAACGCTCGGCTAAAAGTTACAACAAGAAAACGAAGTGGATGAAAGCAGCACCCGAAATTAGTGCCGAAAAGACGAAATAGACCGCTGTCCCTGACAATGGTTAAATGAAGACATGCTGCACTATTTGGGCGAGTTAGATTAAGTTAGGTGAGAATGGCGGTTGGAGAACCAACACATTTAGGCCTATTGGCCCGTTACGCTGCTACGTGGATCTATGATTATCTTACTCATGGAACAAATTTGAGCTTATAAAGAAGACCAGGAAACTGTTAACATCTTTGTTCTTTAGATCGCTTGAATATTTGTAAAGCTCCTAGGTGGAGTTTTCTTCTCTGGGAGAGAAATGGACATGTACAGAGAAGTAAGAGGATTGTCTCCTCTTCCTTCTAGCCCATACAGTTTCTAAAGAATTCGTTTGTAAAAGCGCCAAACCTTCTTGCATGCTCGCCTATAAGGCAGTGTCCAATTATGAGACATATAATGGCTCTGAGATGTTTCCGATTTAGAAGAATTAGACTCTTAGAGCGATTCAGATCCAGCTTTGGACAGATCTATTTAGTCGCTAGACATTTTGGGCCACCTTTTTCCGGTAGAGGTATAGTGGTTCCACTTAAAGCGATTTCATCGGCCTACAATTTCCTAGAATGTCCCTGTGGCCCGACATCCAACAAAGGTGAAGGTTGAACTGCTCTGCCATCGCAGCAAGAGATGATATGTATTCAAGGGCGGTTTTAGAATTTAATGAGACTGAGTCCATGGACTTGATAGCGGCCTGAATATCCGAAAATATGCGGATATCCTTAGTAGATATTACGTTTTTCTTAAGCCAGAACAGAGCTTCTTTAATCGCCAAAGTTTCTGCCTGGAAAACGCTACAGTAATTTGGAAGACGGAAGGGTAGGCTTAGATTAAGCTCACCTGAAAAAACACCGCCACCAACCCCGCTATCGGTTTAAGATCCATTTGTGTAGAAGTGGATAGATTTGTCCTATCCCAGAATGATCTAGAGGGGAAGCTCACAGAAAAGTCTCTTTGAAACCGAAGTCCAGTTATGGTGTAATCAATGTTCTCTAAGTGGATTTCTAAAATATTAAGAATATTACCGTGGCCAAATAAATTATTTATATGTTTACGGTGAAGTCGCTTTAAGGCGAAAAGCTGCAGTCGTAGTAACTTGCCGGCTGAAGATGTCGATGGGTGTCAAGTGAAACAGAATGTCCTAAGCCGCTAAGGGAGTGGAGTGTGAAGCTCCGCTTATATTTGAATTTAATTTGTGAACGCACTCTTTCACTAATCATCAAACTTTCACCGTCAAGTTATTCAGTAAACTCAACATTTTGATCTCAGTAAAGTACACTAACGAACAACGTCTGCAAATTATAAAAATTTTCTACAGATATTCGGAGTCGCAAAATCATCTTCAGTGACGAAGCTCATTTTTGGCTCAATGGGTTCGTCAATAAGCAAAATATGCGTTATTGGTCGGGTGAAAACCCACATGTGCTTCATGAATCACCACTTCATCCACAAAAAATAACTGTTTGGTGCGGTTTGCATACTGGCGGCGTTATTGGGCCATCTTTTTTCGTCGACGATAACGATCGTCACGTTACTGTAAATGGTCAGCGTTTTCGCGCCATGATCACCGATTATTTTTGGCCCGAATGGGAAGATATATACTTGGACGACATATGGTTTCAACAGGATAGTGCCACAAGCCACACAGCACACGCTACAATCGATTTATTGAAGAGTAAGTGTGGTGAGCGTATTATCTCAAGACATGGGCCAATCAATTGGCCGCTTCGCTCGTGCGATTTAACGCCGCTTGACTATTTTCTGTGGGGCTACGTTAAGTCATTGGTTTATGCCAACACGTCGATGACGTTGGAAGACTTCAGAACCAACATTGAACGTGGAATAGCAGCCGTTTCGGCCAAAAAGTCGTTGAAAATAGGTCCAACGAATCGACCGCTGCAAACGTGCCCGCTGTGGCCATATGAACGAAGTCGAGTTCCATTCATAAATGTTTTAATTGCACTTCAAGCCAATAATAAAGTTTTTGAAATATCTCATACTCACCGTAGGTGAGTATCGGTCTTGTGTTATCCGAAGTTGAAGGCCCCATTAGTTTCCAATGGCTATTTTGTTGCAAGAGAATAAAGCTACTGTAGTTTTCTTGCCTCTATCTTAAATCTTAGGTTTCCAGTTTAGTTTCCTGTCCAGAATTAGACTCAGCTATCAGAAAAGACTAAACTGGTACCATTTATGGAGGAAAGTGTATGATTGGCATTTAATATTTCCGGAAAAAGAGGACAAGATCAGTTTTATGGGGATTTACTGGCAATCCACAGCGATCTTCCCAACTGTTAATCTGTTAAAATTTAGCTGAACGAGTTCTTTGGCGGTATTAAGATGTTTACTTGAGACGGCTATAGCAAGTTCAACCCAGATGCGACGTTGTTAAAGGCGCCCTCTATTCCTAGGAGAGCAAACATTGAAGTGATCATTCAATGTGGCTAGTCAGAGAAAGCAGAGCCGCTTTCACCGACTTTCCTTTACAGTAGGCATGTTGAGCCGTTGACAAAACTCTTGGATCAATTTTACCTCGAATATGGATATTAATCAGTCGTTCTAGAGTTTTCAGAAGGAAATATGATATGTTAGACTTATAGGTCCAAGCGTGTGCAAGACCTTTGTAGTTCGGCCCTCCGGACCCGAAAACTTGTATGGTTTGAAGCTATGCAGCGCCCAAAGCAGTTTGTTTTTTGTAATCAGACCATGAATTTTGTTCACGGTTGCAGTAGTCCTGTTTTGTTTACTGTTGGCCGCGAATAAGGGGCTACATGTAAAGTGGGTGTCCAGTTTTAAGTTGAGTGATTCGTCACTTAAGGTTGTCCAGGAGCCATCACTTTTTTTCAATGCCTTACTTTCCTCAGTTATTTTTTATATTCATATTTTGATGATATGTTTATATGTTTCTAATCGGTTTCAGTGCTGATGTCCATCAGTGCGGATTTTTCTTGCCTCTAGGCTGAATGAGAGGGCAGGAAGCAGCCACAGTCTGAGAGAGGGCCAGGGTGAATTCCTTGACTTTCATATCAAGCTCTTTGCTGTAACGCGGGGGACTTGAGAGGATAGTGTTTTTGACAGTATTCCTCTATATTTTGGCCAATCAGTTTTCCGATAGTTTCGGAACGTTGTTTGACTGGGGGTAGCATCACTAAGGCTGTATCTTTGGTCTGAAAATAAGTGTTCAGACAATACCATCCAGTTCGTTAGCATTTGATATTGTCGGAGTGATATCTAGCACTTCCTCTCGGTTTCTTGTTATACAGGTGAGTTCATTGCCAATGTTAAAAACAATGAGGTCAGTACTTAAAATATAATCAAATAGTGAGTCACCTCTATCGTGACGTCGGTACTGCCCCATACCGTGTGATGAGCATTACCGTCGCACCCGATGGTGTAGTCAGTTTTTAGCCAGCGACGCTGAGGTTAGGAAGTAAAAAATGCATCAATGCTACGTTCCACTAATATATAAGTTCTAATCTAACCTTTGTTTCTTATACAAGTGTCCAAAATCTACGAACAACTCCTTCTGCGATCCATGGGTCCTGGATTAAGATGATGTCCTCTGCGTTTTTGGAAAAACGCAAAATAAATGCATCCGAAGCCTTTTTTGAGTTATGGAGATTAATCTGGAGAAACTGTATCACTTCGTCATCGAAATCCATTTCCGACAGAGTGTAAGAAGACGCCTCGAATAAATTGGAGTCGTCCTTGGCCATTTCTGAAAAAATAACGGCGCTCCAAAATCTAAGGCTGTGTTTGTAATTTCGGTTAAAGGAGGAGGAGGTTGCTTATCAACATCCAGCTCATCTTTTTGGATACCCTAACGTGTATTGCCTTACATCCGAACCGGATCATGGCTTTAGTCTGCACTAGAGAGTTAAGGGAGCACCTTAACTTAGCTTAGCTTAGCTTAGCTCCTTCAGTTTCGCGACTTTCCAGTCATGAGTCGGAAACATGATCTCCATAATGCTTTCTGGAAAGGAGGATTCGGCTGGAATCCAAATACAGGAAATATCCTCCCTTGACGAGACATCGAGTTTTGCACCTGGCCAAATCTCTCTTAAACCACCTATGGCTTTTGTGAAAAGTTCGGGAGATGTTTGGTCGGCACATGCGATGATCTTGACGTGGACTTGGTGTCAGCTAGCGTCGCTTATAATGGAAAGTGGTCCGGATTTTCCTGGATAATTGCCAAGAAGTTACCCGAAATCTTCAACTTGACCAGCGTTTAAGTGTAATTGATTCGTCGGTGTCGCTTCTATCGATTACTGCGACTGTCATAGCGTCTTTTAAGACTTCACTAAAGGACCTCAGAGATGTGGTATTAGATGGCCCATGGGTTTTATTGTTTATTGTTTTGGGCCTTTTGGAAACCGGAACGTTTTCCTTCAACGATCTCTGTCGCTTAGAGGAGTCCTTTAGCGTTTTGAGAGTGCAATTTGAATGGGCAATCTTTTACTACTTTGTTGGCCCACTCAATCTTGCTCTTGATCTCCGCACTTCTTTCCACCTCCGGAATAGATCCCAAGATCTCAATTATGCGTGATGCATTTTACCGTCTTGAGTAGAGTGCCTTAGATGGAGCTTGCCGTATGCGGCTGAGCCCCTGATTTCCCGTTAGAGAAGGAATTTTTGTAGCAGCAGAAAGTCCAAGGCTTTCGATAGGAGTCGATAGGACCACAGTCTTATCTCTCCTTGAAGATTTTATTTTAGGCTCGTAGCGTTTGCTCTTTGAAGATGGTGCACTATGGCCAGCCAGAGTCTTAAATCCTCTCGACAATGCAGGAGCCTTGTCGGTAGTCGATGCCGTCACCGTTTTGCCGCCCGGTATTAAAGGAGTACCAGCCTCGTGGAGAAAAGATAATCTATCTGTTCAGAGATATCGGATATCAGATATCGCCAGATATCTGGATATTTCGTTTGCGATTAATCTATTTTTAGAGATGCTGGACCCTCAGCCAAGTTGATCATCGGCACGGATCGTATGACACCTTGAACCAGCCCAGTGGGAAAAGGAAGGATCGGGAGGGTGGAAGGAAAAGGAGGCGAGCATCCATTAGTTTCAGGACTTCTCTGGAGAAACTTCTCGACATTCATTGACCTTACTCAGCCCCTACAACTCGACAAAATCGAAGTCCATGCTGCAATAAGACGATTTTAACAGAGTTATATGGAACTATGAATCCAGTTTCTAAGCATCCTTCATTTCTAAGAAGGTTATATGGAGTATGGACAGATATATTATATATGCAATGATATTAGTACGGAACCCGTGAAGTCTCGGTAAGTACAATCTGCATTACACAGTAATATCAATTCAATCATTTTCGAGGAATAGATTTCCTGAGCTATTTACAGCTCGCATATAATTCGCAACATCTTTTTCGGAACAATAGCACTAGACACGAAAATGGTCCATTGTACTCCATGTGTTCTGACTACCAACAGCAGACGGGATTGGTAGCTAGGTCCCATGTGTTTCCCAATGGGTACTTACCGCGCCTTCATCGTGACGAGACTGTTGATTGTTGACTACTATCAGTTTTTTCCCTGTCTTCCAAATCTCCGGGTCCTGACGGCATACTACCTGTCATGCTAAAAAGAAAGCAAGACCTAGCAATACCTAGCTTCAATCTTTAGAAGCTGTTTAATACTGTATTACGTACCCTATTCTTGGAGAAACTCTCGAATGGTGTTTATGTCGAAGGTAGGTATACGCGGACACGAGTCCACGTAGGACTTTAGATTAATTAATTTAACCTCCTTTGTAGTTAAAACCCTAGAGCGTATCTTAGATATCCACTTGGGAAGTAGTCTAAAGGAACTATCGCTATCCAAATAACAGCACACCAATAAATAACATCCACGGAAACGATTCTACACGAAGGATTTGTACACTAAAAAAAATATACAATAGCCTCCTTCTTAGACATAGAGGGAGCCATTAATAATGTACACACTGAAGCTGTTTACAAACTTCTAATCGATCTGGGCATAGAGGAGCTTATTAGCTTAGAGCAAGAACTATTCAGGGAATACTCGGAAACAATTACTTAACCAAATTCGTCCATAGAGGAACGTCTCAGAGCGGCGTTGTTTTTCCTCTACTCTGGCTAATGATTATAAACAAAAGTCTTCTAAGACTAGACAGAGTTAAAGTGGTCGCTTATTTGGATGACGTGGTGATATAAGCGTCAAGTAAGTTTTCTACTGTGTGAAAAGTAAAGTACAAACCTAGGCCGCAAGTTGTGAGCTTGGTGTCAACCTCAGCAATCCTCACAAAATATTGCACTTTGTAGCGCACTGCAATATCAAGAATGGTATAGTCGACCTACGATAAAAATAAAACAAAAGTAAAACAGTAAAACAGAACTTGGCGTGGTATTGGCCAATAATTGAAGACTATGCGGCCAAACTGGATACCTCATACAACCCTCACTTCGGCAGTTTCGGGAACAAGAACGAGAGGGAAACTTTCTCACACTTCCTCTGAAATTTTCCAGCACCAGCAAGAGCCAGACTGCGTGCATTAAACCAAACATTCTTCGACGACCTTAACAACATCTCGGCTAAGGGGATATGGGTCTTAATTCCACAGGATGGATCTAGGCACCGACTGTCTCCCATCCTCAACAGCACACATCATTTACTAGGTCACACGAGTTGTGGTAACAAAAAGGCACATTCTTGTGCTACTTGGGTTCATGTCGAATCGCCTCTCACCTCTACCAGCATATGTACCTAAAGAAGAGGAGAGTTTTCGTTCGATGCAGCGCTGAGCAAAAGATGTGGTGGTTCCTACCATATCGGTTGAAGTATTAAGTATTTTTTTTGAATGAAAATGCAACTTTTTGTGAAAAAATGCTTGAAAATGAATCATTCAAAGTATCTCATCGCTAGCTACAAAATTTTCCATCTTTCTGGCTGAGCTCGAATACCGTTACGGTAAAAGTGTCTATCTTTTGAGATTTTCCACGAATCAAGCCATTTGTTAGAGCTAGACAATGTGCCACCGTTTGACAACTGAGGCCGAGCGTTGTCATGCTGAAGTATAACTTTTTCGTGCCTCTGCATCAATTGTAGTCGGTAATGTTCCCTAGTGAAGGTTTCGCTGGGTTTCAATAGTTCACCTACCTGGCCCCACCAAATACACAGCATAACCTTCACAGCATGACCGGACAGCTCTCATGATTTTATTTTCTTCAAGTTATTGTAATGAATCCATTTTTCGTCACCCATCACGATGCTATGAAGAAAACCCTTCCTTGGCTTCAAATCATAAGGAAGCCAAGTTCCTTGTTTTATAATCATTCCCAAAAGAGTTGGCGGGTAACTCGTAATGCAAACTCTTCTTGCGTTTGACACTGATCCTCATCGAGTAATGCCTCTCATTCAGCGCCTTCGAAGAATTTTAGCCTTCTTTCAAGCGGACGGTCGTCAACATCGTCTTCGAAGCGACGGAGACAATCATGGCACGTTCTTTCACTTGGTAAGCTTTTTGGTGCGCTCGATGCGATTCAGCCGCCGTTTTTTTACGAATAAAAGAAGAAAATCAAGACTTTCAGCAAATGACGATTATTTGGCACAAAATCAGCCATTTTTACAATACACAACAGAAAGTATATGACGCCAAAACAAAATCAATTATGTGTCAGCAGCACTTACTGCTGGAGCCATCTATTGACAAGCAGTGAGAACTCAAAACGTGCACACATAATAACTTTTTTCTTACTTTGAAGTAAAAATTCTTTCGACTCGCTGAGAGCGAATTCCGAACTCCGATGAAACGAAAGAGTGACATGACATGATTCCGATGAAACGAAAAAGCGACATGAAATGAAACTTGTTTTTCCTTATTTTTCTCAAAACTTAAGTAGCAATCTATTGTACGTGCGAGTGTAGTGTGTCGAAGTTGTTGAGATTATTAAGAAGTGAGAAATACTGTTAACTAGTGTGGAGCTTTTTTGTAATATATTTGGTCTATAACTTCGTGCGGTTTGCTAAGAGATGGTGTAACTTGTGTTATTCCATTATTATTATTCCATTGGAACATGCGTTGGAAAGCTACTGTCATTGTACGTCATTTAAGTATATGTCATTCATTTGAAACGTAAGCAACAATAATTTTTTTTTCACACAAATATGTCGAACTTTGTGCCTGAAAAAGTGTTTTTCCGAGGAGTTCTTCTTCATTACTTTAATATAAAGAAAACTGCTGCCGAAAGTCATCATATTTTGGTGGAAGTTTATAGTGAAAATACACTAGCTGAGCGAACGTGCCAAAAGTAGTTTGCACGATTCAAAAGTGGTGATTTTGGCTTGGAAGACGATGAACGTCCTGGGCAGCCAAAAATATTTGAAGATGAAGAACTGGAAGCATTACTTTACGAAGATTGTTGCCAAACACAAGAAGAGCTCGCAGAATCTTTGGCTGTCATTCAAGCAGCCATTTCAAAACGTTTAAAAGCAGCTGGATATATTCAAAAGCAAGGAAATTGGGTTCCACATGAACTCAAGCCGAGAGACGTCGAAAGGCGGTTTTGTATGTCCGAAATGCTGCTGGAACTCCAGAAAAGGAAGTCATTTTTGCATCGGATTGTTACTGGTGATGAAAAATGGATCCATTACGACAACTTTCTCTCGGCTGCTGAAACGCGTTCCTTGTAGTGGTTTTTTAACAGGTCATAGGGAGCCAAATCAGGTGAATTCGGTGGCTGTTGGATGATATTTGTTGCACTGTGGCACTGATGGCACTGTGCGACAGTGCGTTATCATGGTGCAAAATCCACGAGTTTTCTGGCATTGCCTTCTTCGTTTTTGACTGAAAACGACATGGTTTTTTTTGGTCTCGGCTCATTTGGAGAACGCCATTCACTTGCCTGATGTCTGGATTGCGTGTCGTACTCATAAATCCAGGTCTCGTCTCCAGTAATGATCCTTTTGACGAATGTGGGATCGGGTTCAGCCTCGCAAATCATCTTTTTTAAGACGTCAACACGGTCTTTTGGCACCAACTTTGCTGCTACACGACGGTAACCCAAACTATTAAAAAAAAAGTCTTTGACGGATCCATAGGCAATGTTCAAGTCCTCCACTATCTCTCTGATGGCTAATTTGAGGTTATTGATGTCGATTTCGATGTCGATGATTAGCCACTGCGTTCATCAACTTCGGTTGACTCACGACCACTTTTGAACCACTCGTGCCACTATTAAACGACCGTTTTCGTTGCCGAAACATTTTTCCAACATTTCCGACGTTTGCGCACCATTAAATACGTTTTTTACGCAAAATTTAATACAAGTTCGTTGTTGCAAATTTAAATTCATTTCTTAAATTATAAAATATAGTCAACACACACAAAGATAGATGTACTCTTGGCTACGCAACTTTTACAAATGTCAAGCTATGACGCTAAGATGACGGAGGGAATGTCAATAGCAGATGTACCAACTTAACAAAAAAAAAAACAGAACTCAAATCGGAACAATGGGAGCGCCACACGATGACGCCACCGGGAACTTTTTGACCAAGGTGGTAAGTAAGGGTATAAGCCGTATCTCTAGACAAAACATTTCCCATCAAATGAAGGATATATATGGGTATCTCTTTATCAATTGCGGAATGAAGAAGAACTCCTTGTACGTGTAAAAACTGAATAAAAAGGTTTAAAGTACTGTACTTGTTTATCATCTACTATATACGAGTATATATATAAATCGTTCTTGGTGATTGATTCTGCTTCTGTGATGCTGCCTGTTTAGCTTGCTCCCATCCAAAATGATGGCACACTAGGTCATCCTGAAGCTTGTCCCTCATGTATCTAGTTATATTTATTTATCAATCTTTGGTAATATTAGCCGATGCAGTACGTAGGCAAACAGTGTTTAACAGATGGATTGACTTTCCTTGCCTGTCAGATAAGACGTAGCTGGATTTGTAGCAGGTCTTGTCTATCGCCTCGCATTTTTACTTCAGAAATCTAGAATCCTTTCATCAATCGGGTTTCGCAAAGACATTTTTAAGATGCTTACTCCTCATCTACAAAGCCGCATCCAATAAGCCCATTAGACCCTTTTCTGTTTAATTATGTCGCAGTCTTTTAACAGAAGATTTTGCCAGTACATTGTTACTACAAGAAATGTATATCACTATATTAGTAGTGTGCCACTTTTATAGATTTCTTAGCTGCAATCAATAATGTAGATACGCCTACGCCTTTATTCAAACTGATACCCCTGTGACAGTTTAAATAAAAGAACCAAGCACCTAGAAAATCTAACTGTTATCACTCAATCGCCCTGGGTCGAGAATTCAGTTCTCGACAAAGAATGCCGCGTCTGAAGTTTTTCATACGGTGCAGACGATGCAGTGTTTTTGAAGGGTTTCGAAGGAATTCTCTCACAGAGTCGAACAGAAACTGAAAGCGTCACTATCGCTTAGGTCGAGCAGGTGCTCTTCAACCTTCAGGGTCTTATCCATAAGAAAAATGGTCAACGTCAGGGGGCTGATCTAATTTTTTTAGTTGAGGAAGGAGATTTTTTTATTTCATTGAGCCTCGCTTAATGTAGATTAGCGTAGTCAGTTCAAAAACACACCTTGTAACTGCATTCAATGTACACGATTGTGTATTTTTCAAATTAGATCCTTATCCAGGCTAATTTTCGGAATGACACCTTGGTTCAATGAGAGATACACAGGGGAAAAAAATGATGTTGAGAGGAAGTTGAATAATCGCCTTACAAATCGGTTACAAAGTATCTAGGCCTAGTCGTACTTACTGCTCCACACCACACAAGTTGGGCAATTGGTTTAATGGAGGCTTGCAAAAATAACATAAACGTAGTGCCTCCATAACCCCCACAAGTGCGTTGAAAACCTCTCTAAAAGTAGCTCCACAAACTCTGTCTCATTAGCCAGCCTTTGATATTTTCCCAAGTGAAAATGTATTACTTTGCTGGCTACAAATTTGACCTGTTTGAATGCTATGGTAACCACATGTCCACGCAAACCACCAGAAACCGAATGAAATGAAACGAATACTGCGCATCTACAAATACAACATCTGTATCTTAGCAACAAAAAGTCATAACAAACCTACAATCAATTCTAGGAAACATTTTTTCATTTATTTTCATCACCGGCCTAGTGAACGAGGATTCAAAAATCAAAAGAAAATGGCAAGGACTTCTTTTCAACAAAAAATCAATCAATAAACACAAAATCACTTTTCAACAGATTCTATCACGTGGGAAAACAGACTCGGCCAACTCTCGGCATATTCCAAGTGCAACAACCGTCCAACAAGCAAAGAAATCCTTACCAACTCTCGAGGACTTTATCCTGCAACGTGACTACACTGGTGCTCGAGCTTTCCTTGAGGTAAGACAACACCGAAAACAAACATTTTCCCACCATTACACACCCTGAAAATCATTCTACTCTTTCCCAGTTTGGCAATGAAGAAGACGATGACGAGCGTAAACATCTAGCCGACCAATGGATTGCATTCTGCAGTTTCCACCTGGGTGACTATCAGCAGGCGTTGGATCAGTACAAAACCATTGAATCCTTGGAGCTGCTCAACACCAGCGATGTGAATCTTAATGTCGCTGTTTGCATGTTCTATCTAGGTATGTACGAGGAAGCTCACCAGATGATGGAACACATTCCAAATACGCAGCTAAAGGTGCGTCTACTCTTCCATTTGGCACACAAATTTAACAACGAGGACCAACTGATGGCACTACACGAATCACTGCAGGATGTCGTCGAAGACCAACTGAGTCTTGCCTCGATGCACTACCTCCGGGCGCATTATCAGGAAGCGATCGATATTTACAAAAGGATTCTACTCGATAACAAGTAAGCACCGAACTGGTAGTCTCTACTGGACGCCTCCATATCCATCACTAGTACTTTCTGTACAATTTGGGTTTTTGTCCTTCCGTATCACCTATTTCATTCTTCCAACCATCCAATCATCTGAACGTCTCTTTGAAGGTACGTGTGTTTATTGTTTTGTTATAGAGACTACTTGGCACTGAACGTTTATCTGGCACTGTGCTTCTACAAGTTGGACTACTATGACATGTCACAGGAAGTGTTGGACGTCTATTTGGCCAGGCATCCGGACAGTACAATTGCCATCAATTTGAAGGCATGCAATCGTTTTCGTTTGTTTAATGGACGTGTCGCGGAGCAGGAGATTAAGAACATCACCGACAATGGGACATTCGGTGCGGACCTCATCAAACACAACCTGGTGGTGTTCCGGAAAGGTGAGGGTGCCATGCAAACGTTTCCAGCCTTGTTGAATATAGTGCCAGAGGCACGATTGAATTTGGCCATCTACTATTTACGTAATGGTGATGTACAGGAGGCGCATAGTCTTATGAAGGAAATCCATCCAACGGTGCCGCATGAGTACATTCTTAAGGGAGTGGTTCATGCAGCTTTGGGACAGCAATTGGGTTCAGTAAGCGAAAATTAGATTTCTGTAGCGTCATCCACACCTTTGGTGTATTTTTATTCGTATTTGTGTGATTGTTTGGTCTTGTAGAAGGAACACATCAAGACAGCGCAACAGAATCTACATCTGGTCGGAAGTTCAGCTACAGAGTGTGATACGATTCCTGGACGACAGAGTATGGCATCGGCTTTCTTTTTGTATGGACAATTTGAGGAGGTCCTGGTGTATATGAACTCAATTCGGAGCTATTTTGTAAGCAACGACACGTTCAACTATAATTATGCGCAGGCGAAATGTGCGACAGGCTATTATCGGGAGGCAGAGGAGTTGCTGGTGCATATTACCGACATGGATATTAGAAATCAGCACACGTTCTGCATGGTGCTGGCCAAGTGTCATATACATGCCGGACATCCGGAACAGGTAAATTACTTAAGATGAAGCTAATGAGTGGGTCAGGTCAGTTAGGTGAATATGTACAGATACACATTTTCTTGTAGGCATGGAATCTCTTCATCACAAGAGACACGAATTCGGAAGCTTTTCTTCTTCTTCAGTTGATTGCAAATGAAAGTTACAAGTGCACGGAGTTCTGGGTTGCTGCTAAGGCATTCGATATGCTTGAAAAGTAGGAGATCCTTATACAAAATATATTGTTCTTGAATGAAACAATGATATTTTAGGTTGGACCCAAGTCCAGAGCATTGGGAAGGAAAACGTGGAGCATGTGCTGGAGTGTTGTATGCTATAGCGGCTGATACGGATCAGGGCAAACCGCCAAATGGAATTGGTGATATCATAAATCTGTTACGAGACTCAACAAATGCACAAGCCGAGATAATGATGAAAACCATTCGAAAGCACATCAGCGTTTTTAAGTGAAAATAAATGTTTTTAAGGCGGATAGTCCAAAAAATGTGTGTTTGTGTATATTTGTATAGCTTCAATGATGTCAGGCAGTTGTCATCAAGAGGGTCCTTATTCCATAATTATCTCAAGGTCATTTCGTATTATAAAAGTTTTAGTCCTACCTTGCTGGTAGGGAAAGTAAGTAAAAGGTTCTTGGAGGGATTTCGGTCTTAAAAAGGGCAGCGAAAACTCTTTTTTTTTAGAATATTTAGGTGAAACTAACTTTCTCTACTTGATTCATCGGGCTTATAAAGGTGGAGAATTTGATCAAAGTATCTTATATTTGGTCTAAAATGGAGTCTCCTCTATCTTTTTCCGATGAGACTGCATCAACATAGTAGAGACGCCGGGGCTCTTGGTATGTTGTAGGTCTAATTGAAACTTGTACTATAAAGAAGCAACACTGCATCAGAAATTGTATCAAGCAAGACATTTGTTTCGCATAAACAATAGAATGATTCTATGAAATAAAATCTGAAATTACTTTGGAGAATGATTACATTCACATGGCAATAAAACCAAAATTCTTAGAGTGAAGTGTTCCATTCCATGCAGCAAGCTCTCGAATAGCAACCAATTTTGTGCCGAAACACATACCTCTGAGGACTACAACTTTTGAGGCTCTTAGACTCTGCAAGAGTTCGCAAGCTATCTGCAAAGTCCTGCGAAAAATTAAAAAAAAAAACGAAGAATTTGATGGTGCATGTGTATACAAAAAGCCTCGACTCGACTGTAAAAAGTGGAAAATCTTCACTTACTCGGCTTTCAAGAATATGAAACACAAAAATAGCTCGTCTCTGATTGAGGATTCTATTTCAGATCATAGGTAGGGATATGTAGGTAAAACAAGTTTCTTTACCTGTAACTGCGAGCGAGCTTAATAATACAACGGGCTGCTGCTAATATCGGATATCTTTGATGTGACGATTTTTTTTTTTATAACTATCGCGCGATCAACGATTTGTTGTATCACTTATAAGTGTCCACAAAGCTAGAATAAGTCGAACAAGACAAGGAAACAAAGCCAGCAAAGATGAACTTTGGTAACTAGTAGTAGAGTGTAGTCGCAGCAGATAGAAAGACTACTTATGCACACTCTATAACGGTTATGATGATCAAATTTAGGCTGTCAGCATTCTACCTGCTACAGACAGGACGGATATGATAGAGCATTCAGTCCCTAGGCGAAGTTAAGATAGCAATATCGAAGTAAAATTCTTGTACAAAATGATTACCTACCGTGTCAGCTCGTCTGTAAGATATGGTCAGAGGAAGCCGTGACCCAAACTTGAAATTTCATCATCGTTTGTCCGAAGTGATGAGACCGTTATGAAACTTTCAAGGAGTTGCAAGACTGTGGCAAGCGATAGTCCAACCAATTTCTCCATGGCTAGCAGGAAATTCCATCAAAGATGCTCTACACAAGACACTGAAATACAGCAAACATAATCAAAACCCTCGGATCCGGAGGTCAAGAGAACTTCGGACATGAGGAACAAATAAAAGACGGATTACCCACTGCTTCAAGTGCAGAGATCGTTGAACGTTTACCATAAATCTCAAAATTAAAACTCTAACGTCACATCTCTGAGGTCTTTTAGCGAAGTCCTAAAAGATGAAAGAACGATCGCGATGATTGATGAAAGCGACGCCGACGGATCAATTTTAACAGAATAGTGGCAGTTTGTCAAGTTAAAATTTCGGGCAACTTCTTGGCCATCTCCCATCACAAGCGATGCTGGCTGGTTACAAGGCCATTCCAAGCCTATCGCATGTGGTGTTTAAAGATCTCTCGATCCTTACACAAATGCCGTAGTTGAATAAA
This sequence comes from Volucella inanis, assembly GCA_907269105.1. NCBI lineage: Eukaryota > Metazoa > Arthropoda > Insecta > Diptera > Syrphidae > Volucella > Volucella inanis. The sequence continues at coordinate 44,093,770 of OU026153.1, forward strand.
AGTGGCCTGGCCGGATGGCCCTTATAGATACCGATCGGACGCAGACTAAATACATGACTCGTTTCGGATTCGAAACCATAACCTTCAGGGCTTACAAAAAGGATGAGGTGGGTGCTGATAAGCAACCTCCTTCTCCTTTAACTGAAAGAGGAAATACTCTGTCAGATCCTGGGAGGCCTAACTTACCTACATACTTATTCGCTTAAGGTAGCGTTACAGTTCGGGGTGGAACTGGGCCTCAACTAACAAGCATCTCCAGCCAGCTTTATCTTAAGCTAGCTACTTCCAGATTCGTACGCTAAGTTGGTTAAGATCCCCTTCCACTTGCTTGCACCAAGGAGCATCGATCTTCTTTCCTAAAATGGATAGTGACATTTCCAATCTTTTTCGACATGACAGCCAAGTCGATGGCCTCTACTTCTGACACTCAGTCGTAAATGGAAACCGACGACGAATCATAAAGAGTTCCGTCACAATGAGAGGAAAAAAGATGAGCTTTTGAGCACATTCTCAGGATCGGAGGAATCAAATTACACCCTGGTGGAGGCCTCTCTAGTTGATTACAGCAATGAAGCTACGGTTTCTCCAGATTAACCTCCATCACTTCACAAAGGCATCGGGCGCACTCACTCTGCGTCTATCGAAAGACGTAGAAGATATCATCCCAATCGTGGAAGAAGACAAAGCTAAGATCAAAACTTGCATATTAGTGCAACTTAGCCTCAACGCACTCTTACTTTCTAATCTCAGCGATCCCATTATAGCCGTTATTAGACTAGAGACTGCCAAAGGTATCTACTAGCTGGCATTGGTATATCTCGGTTATGACTGTGTGGGTTCTCTTCCTGTTGAAAACATAGAAAGGGTGGGTTTAGAAGCTGGAAAGCAGAAAATTGACCTCATAGTTGGCTACGATGCCAACCTACATCACACGGTATGAGGCAGTACCGGGCTAACTATAGAGATGAGTCACTTAATATTACTTATATCAAAAGTACTGACCCCATTGTTCGCAATATTGGCAATGCTTCCACCTTCATGATAAAAAATCGACAACATCACTCAAATGCTAAAGAACTTTGAACGCTCTCGTAGGCAGATCAGAGATACATCTAATTTAGTTTGAATGATGTACCTCCCCGTCAAATATTACTGGAAAACTGATTTGCCTGAATACAAAGGAACACTTCTAAAACTACTCTTCTACATCAAAGTCAAGGATCTTATCCTGGCTCTCAATCAGGTAGTGGCTGCTTCCTGCTCTCTTAACCTAGAGACAGAAAAAGCTGCACTGGTGTACATCAGCACTGAGGCTGCTTAGAGACAATTGTAGGAAACTCTTCAATGTAGAAAAAAGCACAAAAGGATGACAGACTGGGACTTATAAAAGCAATCCCTCAAAATATATGAAAAAGAACTGAAGAAGACAAAGTGACAGTCCTGCAGGTCATTCCGTAACAAAATGACAGAAACCTCCAAGGCATCGTGGCTAAAAAAAAGTCGTCTCTACCAATCCGTCGATGCCTAGCTGTTTGAAAAAAAAAAAAACTGAGGGCTCTTGGACGATCTCAAGTGATAAGCCACTTCAGCTGCTATTGGACACCCACTTCTCAGATAATTTCTTATTCACGGCCATATCAACCTTAGTAGGACTACTGCTGCCTCGACTAAAATTTAAGGCCTAATTACAAGAGACAAGCTGCTATGGGTGCTACGCAGTTTCAAACCATACAAGTCTGCTGGGCTGGACGGTATAATAGACGCCGGCCTACAAAAGTCTTCAGATATAATCATGCCAACAATAGTGAACATCGTGGGAGGCTGCGTAGAAATGATCCGCATTCCGTTATCATGAAGAGATGTTATCGTAGTTATCATTCCCAAGGTCAAAAAATGTTCTCACTCATATTGTCCCATAGAACGTCAGACCTATAAGTCTACCATCTTTTCTTCTTAAAACGCTATATGGGCTGGTTGATAGCCATGTACGATATAGAATTCATCCACGACTTTTACCTACGACCCAACATGACTACTGTAAAGGAAAGTCGGTGGAAACAGCTCTGCGTTCACTGGCTAACCACATTGGACAATCACTACAATATTGAGAGTACAAGGTGCCTTTAGCAACGTTAACACATCCGCAATCGTAACTGCGCTGTCAACTCCGAAGGTACATAACTCACTTGGAGAATTGATCAGTCTTATGCTAGATAGCAGGATAATCAACTCCAAACTAGGTAAAGGTTCCACTAAAAGATGTGTCAGCTATGTATCCCGAAAGGCGGTGTGATTTCACTCCTTACCTGGAATTTAATGGTCAATGAACTGTTGATATACATGAAAGCGGTTAGGAGAAGGGTGATTGCCTATGAGAATGACGTTACTAAAGCCGTCTCAGGAAATGATCTCAACACCATTAAAGAACTCTCACCAAAATCTTACTGTGTATTGGAAGTAAACCCCCATAAAACTGATATTGTTGTCTTTTTCAGGAAATATAAACCCCCAACCATAGACCTTCCCTGCGGACCAGTTATCTGAGATGGCTAGGACATGTGGAACGAATGGGCAGCAATACTCCGACTCACAGAGTGTTCGAATAAAATATAACCCGGACCTACAAGCAGTAGAGAAAAACCTTATTTTAAGTGGCGCACACAAGTAGACGAGAACCTCAACCGATTTGAAGTACTCAACTGGAAGCAGTTGGCTAAAGATTAGATTAACTGAAGAGGCTTTTTGGTTGAAGCCAAGTTTCCCTCAAAATAAGTAAATAAGAAAAAAACCCTCCCTGAAATCAGTAACAGTATCAGCTTAGTCTTTTTTGATACAGCGAGATGTCAGGGTCGTATTTTTGACACTATTTTTGAAACTTAACTGGAAACCTAATATTTAAGAGAGATTAGGGCAGGATACAATAGATTAATTTTCTTGCAAGAAAGTGGGAAAATGGGAAATGGAAATGGAAAGTGGAAAATGGGACCTTTAATCTCGCATCACCTTTACTTTCCTAAAGGGTCAGATGGACGAACTTTGGTGCAGTCAACTAAAGCAAGCTAAGAAAAGTTCAAAGGACAGCGTATCTGTGTATAAGTGAAGTCTTACATACTACCGCGGAGGCACTAGATATTCTGTTTCACCTGACACTCCTCGGCAAGTGGTTGCTGCCTTGCAGCAAAAGGCTTTCATCATTCATCATTCTATAGGGATGAATCGAAGACTGACAGAAAAATTGGTGGTGGTGTACTTTCAGATAAGCTTAAGTTAAGCCTCTTCTTCCACTTTCGGAATCACTGTAGCGTGTTCCAGGCGGAAACTTTGACAAATATACAATAGAAGTTCTGGATATCCGCATATTTTCGGATTTTTATTTTTTTTAATGTCGGAACAAAGCACTCAGACAAAGAACTAGTCCCTGTAAAGTTCATTTAATGAAACCTTTCAGTCTTGGGAGATGAGTAAGCTCTTGAGTGACAAGGTGCCTGCAGTACCAGCACCCACCACGTCACAGCCAATAACCTGCTGTCTAATGCGAGCATAAGCCGAGAATTCACAGAGATAGTGCTCCGGGGTGCCATCATCACTTTCGCAGCAAGCATCGCTAGAGGTTGTGTCACTTAGACCCAGCACATTGAAGTGCTTTGAAAAAGTGTTATGTCCGGTCACGACGCCAGTAAGCAACCAGCAGACTTTCCTGCTGCGAGACAGCAGAAAACTGCTGACTTCCTAGAGACGTTGGGAAAAATTAGTTTGTTCTGCCTACATCCCGCGGCGCTGTGCCATATGCAGTTGTGCTCGTATGAGACCCAACTGTCAATGAAAAGCTTAACAGAGAACGCAGGCAGACCTAACGGGTCGGGTCGTGAAAAACTCTTCGTGCCTGGCAAGTTCGCCGGCGATTTCATTTGACATGATCCCATTGTGACCTGGAACCTAGACAAGGGACACTAACTTTAGCCTTCCTACTGCGTTCAGTGATCTTTTGCATTCTCGAATTAGCTTGGAATTTGTAAAAGAGTTCAGCAAGGCTCTAAACGCAGCTTGGTTATCGTTACAAATATAAATGCTTCGCCCCCTCCATCGGTTCTCCACAATATATTCCGCTGCCATCAGGATTGCGTAAACTTCTGCTTGGAAGACAGATGCAAGCTTTCCTAACATGAAGTAAAATCTAACGTTATCGTCCTCAAGAAAAACACCTGCGTCACATCCTATTTTAGTTTTAGAGCCATCCGTCGAGACCCGATAGCATACCTTTCCTGGCTCAGATTCTGACCGAAGCCAGTTCTGGGCCCAAGGAAAGTCGATTTCGTATTTTTTTCTGCAGCAGAAGTTCTGGTGTCATTGCAACGGACGGCATGTCCATAACACCGGAGTCATAAGACAGCCGGCGTGCAAGGTATTCGAAATTCCACTGCGTCTCGTACCAAAGACCACCCATGATATGGATGATTTCGGATAGTCAGGCCACTATAAAATCCTATGACGGCTGATCATCTCTCAGGGAGATGGCAGAATCGTTCAACGTCTTCATATCAGATGTTGGTTGCTGTGCCACAGAGATATTCCAGGGAATTGTAGTGCCGATGAACTCACCAAAATTAGAACGACCCTACCGGTATGCTGATGGCTACCTTCAAACAAATACTAATGAAGGATGCTAAAACTGGATCTTAATCGCTCTAAGAGTTTGATCTTCCTAAATACAAAGCATCTCAGTGCTGTCATAGGTTTCGTCACTGGATACTGTCTCACCATATAGGCAAACACGCAAGAAAGCTTGGCGTTTTTGTTCTGAAGAAGCTGCGCGGTCGAGAAGGGGGAGGAGCGAATCTTCCACTTATTTAGAGGTTTTCTTCTAAACTGGCAAAAGCGATCTAAACAATATAGATGTTAGCAGAGTACTACGCTTCGTCAAAAATTCATATTGGTTCCAAGAGTAGGAGATCCACGTGGCGTCACAATGGTTCGATAGGTCTTAGTAAGTTTGCTTTTCCCAACAGCGATGTAAGCAACCAAGAGCAATTCGTGATCAATCTGGTTAGTGCAGATCAGTGCGGTTTCAGGCTAGACAACAATCGATTAAATATTTACACTCCTTCAGATCTTGTAAAGGATCCGAGAATTTCATATCGACACTCACTATCTATTTGTTGACTTCAAAGCCACGTATTACAGTGTGCACATGGAAGAGCTATACATATAACGCCATGTTTAGTTTAAATGTCCATGCCATGACTGTGCAAGATTTCCTTTCATTTAAACTAATTTGCATACATTAGGTATGTTAATCTAAGAAGTGAAATTTGGGTGAGGATATACCATACCGAAAATTCAGGTATGTCGGGATAGGTTGGTAAAATGTTGAAGGCTTGCACTATTAAAATTGGAAGAATTTGAAATATTTCTGATTTGTAAAGGTAAAGAGTTCCACAGTCTAACAGTGTGGATGAACAATAAGTGCGAAGAGTTGTGGTAATTATAACGAAAATGAATTAGGTCGATGATTGTTGAGGAACGAGTGATATTAAACCTGTTATATAGGGTGGTTCATCATAAAGTTTGATTTATATTGTAAAATAAAATACATAAAATTGAAAGTGAACTTAAAATGTTTATTATTATTTAAAAAACAATTCATGGCATTTATTTTTTAAGATAATATTTTGTAAATATTGACCACAACTACGTCTGAGGTCGTCTATTCGGAAGGTCCAATTTCGGGAAATTCGTTCGAGCGTAGTGACTGGTATCTCGCAGATAACAAGAGTAATGTTGGCTTCCAAAGCGTCAATCGTAACTGGCTTATTCCTGAAGATCTGAGACTTTACATATCGCCAGGGAAAATAGTCCAAATGTGTGATATCGCACGATGTAGGCGGCCAATTTACCATATAAAAACCTGAAATTAAGTGCTCACCAAAATGATTTCTCAACAAGTTCACTGTTTCACGAGCTGTGTGGCTCGTAGCGCCGTCTTGTTGAAACCAGGTCTCACCGAGACCATGTGCTTTAATTTTGGGAAGCACATAGTTCGTTAACTTGGTGCGATAACGGTTACCATTCAGTCGCCTGGATTCAGTTCTTGCACAAGTTAAATTTTTTACGCTTTAAGGCCGAGATCCTCACGTTAAATACGCCAAGTTGTCGAATACGCCAAGCCAAGCTGCTGAGAACGACGACGAATGGATTCGTCACGAGATCTTCGCGTATACTCTCAGCTACAGTTGCTATAGTCTGTTCACTACGTGCTGGATGTGGTCTAACCGTTCGAGTATCATCCACTAGTATAAACTTGGACTCAAATTTGCGAATGGTCTTGGCAATGGTCTTTTCAGTATGTCGATTATGCGCACCGTAAGTTACTCAAATCGCACGAAAAACATTTCTCACAGAACGCTGATTTTCGAACAGCTGAACAATTTGGAGACGCAGTTGTGATATGAGTCCTTCCATGATAGCTTGCCAAACGATACTGAACAAAAATGACAAAGCAAGGCCTTTTGAAAATCAAACCTCACGATGAATCACCCTCTTTAAGTAGGATACAGTTCCTGGCGTTGATGTATTCTTGCAAAGTGCAAACAATCAATCCGCTGGCGAACACAGAAATATGGTCGTATCTGCGGATGCTGTAAATGTAACGTCGTAATGTCGTTAAAAGCAACTTGCAGTTTTCACAGGGATAACGATTCAAGACTGCTGTAGACCACCCGGGCATAGATTGTGAGGGGTGAAACTAAGGTCTGTACCAGCTTCTGTCGTGTTTCTCGTGGAGTAAAATGAGCAACGACCACGTTTGTTTGACTATACCCAAACAAAGTACGGTTTACTGTGTAGCCAAGACTAGTTACTGACTCAACCAGCTTTAATCTTTTTGTTATTCATGACAATATTAGGTAAAACACTAAAGTTAAAAATATTTTTTTAGATGGGAATTACTTGGGACTTTGCTGGATTTAGTAGTAACCCGTTACCTACTGACCAAGTGTAAATATGTTTCAACTCCTCGTTGATGAGCAAAACAAGTTCATTTAACTCCCTGAAAGGTTTTGCTTAGTGTTGTTGGACATCGTCCAACCTTTTACGATCGGCCGGAACGAAAACTTTACTTCTATCCTCAAATGTTGGTACAGAACTTACAATATTTACTCACTGACAGTATTATGACAAAATAATTTAGAGCACCCGGATCAAGAGCACACTCAGAGTCATTTTTTTTAACTGGAGATACCAATTTTTCGGAAGTTACTCCAACTTTTTTCGTAGGGAAGTATTGAATTTCGAAGCATAAAAGTTTCTTTCTGGTGTACGAAAGATGGTAGTTGCGGAATTACGCGCTGCTTTGTATGCTAACCGATTGACATCAGATGGTCTACACTTCCATTTGCTCTATAATTTGTTTCTGCTTTTGACTTACTTACTACCTCACACGTGAACTTGCTTCATCAAAGTCAGTGGTAAATGAATTGAGACCTTCAATGTCATGAAAGTTTTTAAACAATTCGAAGTGCTTTCATGTGACTTTTTAGATGTCGCCTTAGAGAGAATCCTGCTGGCCCAAAAAAAGGCAGCATCTTTCTTAAGTCGTCAGAATTGCTTGCGTACGCGGATGATATTTGATTGGACGAACACAGTGATCCGTCAGTGAAGTTTTTGATGAATATTGAGGACTTCAACCAATTTGCAGTGCCAGATTCCTCCGTAAATTGAATCCAATCCAAATTCAATATGATAAAAGGAACTTCGCCACTGAGTTCTTGATACTAGATATAAGCATCACAGAATTACCTTGAGTTTCTCTTATGTGAATGCCACCGTGCAGTAGCCATATCTCCACTACTGCTAGCTCACCGGAGGTGGAATAATACAACATTGGTAGGTGAAGGCTTTTATTGAAATTGATCTGCCTTAACCCTATCACTCGATAGTCGCGAATCCATGGTTTCCTTATTAGAACCACAAATTGGCCCCTTTTTTCAAATATTTGTAGTACGATGTGAGTTAATGTTCAGTATTTGTATCGGTTGTTGCTAATTGAATCTCTATAGCCATGGACGGTGTGCTAGCTCAGTGGAATCCACAACCAGACTCTCCAAAGCAGTTGAAAAAATTTATCTGCCTGCAACACTTTGCCGATACCGGAGGTCATTCGTCAGACTGTTGAACCTTTTCGTGTCCAAACTACAAAGACTTCGAGGTTCTCCTTTCTGCCGGTATCACTGTAGGGCAGTAACAAGCAATCAAATCGATGCAGATTCTCTAAAGGTAAAGATACAACAATAAAGTAAACAGGCGACATAGACGCTTGATTAACAGAGCTCGGGCTCAGCGACTGAAATGTCTGGGATATTCGGAACTAAAAACCCTCAGTTCTCGAGTCCTCAGCAAAACAACGATTCCAAGGATCAAAGTCAAATCAGTAACTTAAGTTTATTCTAATGGAAGGATTGTTAGTAAAAGTCAATGCAAAGAAGAAACATTTGTCTGCCATAGTATCTTTAGAGAAGCGCAAATAAAAAGAATAAAAATTTTAACAAAGGTTGCGAACATAACTCAACAAGAAGAGAGAAGACCCACCTGCAAAAAAGGTTTCAATAATCGATGTGAAATAATCATTTCTACGGCATTTGCATATAAGACAATTCAAAATACTTTAGTCGACCGTAGTCCGTAGTTCTTTCTGCTGCAATAGTTTCCTAAACTGATGAGCTAATCGAACGGCTTCACAATTCCTGATACATTCAAATCCATTGCCATGAAAACCCGGAAATTAGAAAACTCATTCACTCTGTACTATGTTACTCATAAATGGTTTCCTAAAATCAAGTTTAGCTCCCCACAAAACTACTCATAAACCATCAAACTTTTGTCGGCAGCGACGTCGTCGTTGTCATAGTAGTCGAAAAACTTGTCGCATTCAACCAACCAATTGACCAGAACCGATGATCCATTTCCCTAACCATTCTTGCCCTAACAACCGTAAAATCTCAATTTACAATTCATTCGAGAATATTGAACAATATCTCGATTCTCTGTTCGCCTTCTGTTGGCCATTCATCCTTTTGCCAAACTCAAAATTCAATAAAAGGACACTTTTGGCTTGTCCCCCCCCAATCGACGACGATGACGACGACAACGACGACGACGACGATGACGATGACTACAACTACTACTACTTCGACAATGATGATGAAATTTACGGCATTCCCTTTGCGACCAACTTGAAAATTGCCCCCAAAATCGGTTTCGAATAGAGGTCGGCCCCGCTGGAAAATCCGTTTGCATTTGCCAAAATCTGAATGAAAATAACTTTGCATACACTTTCGGGGTAGATTGTCCCCCATTGCATTGTAACGACTGTCAGGACCGCTCCTTACCTCTCACATAGTATACGAGTGTGTAGACATTCGGAAAAGTTTCACATACACCCTGAGGTACAATCATTTTAATCGGGACGGGTATGGTCGCCGTGGTATTTCAAAATATCCGTACATACCAATAATTTGCATAAACATGTTATTCGTACCCCTGAAAAGGATTCATTGTTTCGAAAGAGGTGGATTTTAGCAGGATACCCTTCAAAATATTCACAATAGGAGACAATTACCAATCGCATACCAATACATGTACAAGTACATTTTACAGGACCCCTAAACCGGAACCTGATTTAATAAATTGTCTCCGTCAGAGCGCGAAGTAGTTAGAGTTAGAGTGACGACCGACCTATCTACCAGTTTTCGTATTCATGTTCTCCAACTTTGGGCCACCAAACAAAGGGACGTCTGTGCCGCAAAAACTTCCTGACTCCTCCATCTGACAGGGACTCTGTATCCAATCGATTGGCGCGCAGGATGTGAAGTGAAATTTACATTCCACCCCACATCTAACGAATGAGTAGTAATACTCCATCCTCCAGCATGGGCTTCCAAGCGGTCCTTGCGAAATTCTAATTCCAAAATTTCCTTTCGAAAATCTGTCGGTATGGATTATTTAAAATGCAAATAACAGAAGCTAGCGAATGTAATCCACTCCTGCCACACACACACACCGACAGTCCCACAAAGAAAGTCCTTGTGCGGTGAAGTTTTTCATAGAAAAATCATATCCTGATGCATAATTGTGTTAGGAACTTTGATCCGGAGCGTACTCGTATACTCGTGATGCATGGTGCGCTCAACGTTCACACATTCAAATTCAATCCAAAAATACGAGTACCATAGATGTGAGCGTTAAAATTTTGAAAATAGAAATTTCAAATTGCCAGATTGCCAGATTGGCAGATTGTATGATAGTAGGTTGCACTGGAGTTACCCTTCAAAACTTTTAACTTGGTAAAATTGTATATTTGTAGTAGTACCTAGGGGTGTGTGCACTTAGGGTGGTGAAATTTGAATGGCATTGAGGGCTTTTCGGTCTCGGTTTGTTGGTAGCTTGTAAATTTGTTTTCGGTTTTCGATGTAATTGAAGGTTCATGTTGTAACCTTTTTGGAGTTTTCAATGAAATTTTCACTTTGGCCAAGCTATGTACTCGTTCATTTATGAACTAGTGGTGCAATCAGTGTTTAAACAACACTCAGTAGAAGTGAAGAGGTACCTAATGCCCAGTTTGGTTGGAGCATTCTTTAAAAGTTTTCAGTTATTTGATATTTCAGTTTGGGGATAGTTTTGAACTGGAATTAGATCTATTCGAAATTGACTTTTTTGTTTTCTTTTCTTGGGAGAGCAAGGTTTAGGTTATGTTTTTGAATTGAAAAACCTCTTAGACTTATTTGCCTCTACAAACTGAATGTAATACAACTTACCAAAAGATGCCAGCATGTTCTTCGTATGGATTCAAGGGTAGGCTTTACTTTGTTGAAGTGGCTTTCGAGTTCACAAGTTCATTTCTTTTGATTCTTCTTCTTCATCTTTTTCTTCTTTTCACAAGAAACATCGAACACAAATCTCCGGGTTAGAGTTGTGTGCGGGGCTACGTACCCGGCCACGTAAGAAATCACTGTCGACCAAAACCCTCAGATAAGAACGGATCTACTATTGACGACCCTGCTTAACGAAAAATGACAATGACATTCGAGTCTACTTAGAGACTCTTCGACCCTTGAATGTGTAGTCGGACAACTTCATGAAGTGCGGTAGAATGGGTCGGATAAAAGCAGCAATCACACATTTTTGCTAGAGCTTCTTCCACCAGACAACCGACACAACCAGCCGTGTAGATCCAAAGGACCTTTCTCGGTGACAGGCCCCATATGTTGCCGATAGCTCTACTGCGCTGCCAGAAGCCCGACAGCGCCTTAGATGCTTTCGACCTAACGTGTTTATTCCAGGGAAGTTTGTTTTCCAAGATAACACCCAAATACTTAGCTTCTTCGGTGAATGGGATGGTGATGCCTTTAAGCATTACATGAGTCAGACCTAACAGTTTCCTCTTTTTCGCAAAGAGAACAAACTTAGTTTTGAGAAGATTGACTGAAAGCCCATTACTAATGCACCAGTCGTCGATCACGTCTAGGGCTCCCTGCGCTTTAAAGCAGGCAATCTCTAGACACAATCCAACAGACAGTACAGCTTCATCATCCACGTATGCTTATGCATAGACGTTAAAATGATTGAGCAGTGAGTCGACTAACATTACGATAGTAGTGAAAACAGAAAGCCGCCTTGCAGTTAGTCCCTTTTTAAATCCGCCACCACATATTGGCCTCGGCCAGCATCCGCAATTAATATCCTATTCACCAGCATTGCTTTCACCCACAAGACCAGTGACTTGTCTACGCCGTGTTGTCAGGGCAAGTTGCATATGCCATCAAAAGTTGTGTTGTCGAAAGCACCCTCAACGTCGATGAAAATGCCCAAGCCGTATTCCTTCTTGTTGAGTGGGTCTTCAATACTAGTTTACAGATTCTGAAGCGCACTCTCGTAGAATCGCCGACAGATGATGCATTCACAAGAAGGTTTTGCGCACATGGATATCCACTACTTTCTCGATGCTTTTCAGCATGAAGGAAGACAGATTTATAGGTCTGAAACTCTTGGCGAGCGAGTAGTCCTCCTTTTCGACTTTCGGTATAAAGGCCACTCTCACTGTTCGCCAGGGATTTGGTACGTATATCAATGCCAAGCTAGAAGTGAAAATTCTCTTCAGAGCTTCCAGCAGCTGCTCTATATCTTTTTGTAGCATAACTAGGCAAATACCATCCTTAAGCCATCCCATTAAGCAACAGCATGTTTGATGGCCTCATCTGTCACCACAACCGATGAGATTACAAGCTACGGTGTGTTATGTTGTTCAGCTCACTACCAGCTTCTTTGATAGGAGCTAGTTGTAAACTGGTTTCCACCTGGGAAGTGAGACTTGACTTCCACCTGGATGATGAGACAGAGAGTTTCTGCTTTCGACTCGGTATAGGTATCGTCAGATTTTCTGAGTGGTACTAGCCTGGTTGATCTTCCTCTTTTGGGGGCTTTGACCAGCCTACTGGTTTCACCTATAGTTTCAATCTTTTCGCAAAAAAACCTTGTAAGAGGCGCTTTTCGAAGTCCGAATAAGCCTCCTAAAATCTTTTTGCTTCGATCTGTGAAGATTCTAATCTTCCTCCAAAGTAGTCTTAAATGACCTGTTTAGAAGTTCTCTGGATTCTTTAGGAAGACGCTGTAGGTCAGCATTCTACCAAGGAATGGGCGATATGCAGGATTGCTTTCGAAACATAGAAAGGGTGCCGTTCATGTTCTAAACAGCTTCCTTAAACCTTTTTTTGTCCTGAGCTTAGGGGAGCACTATTGTATCTGTCCAGCTCCTCCCTAAATTGTGTCAAGATGGTTTTATCCAGATTCCTGCTCTTCAGCAAGGCCGATATCTCGCATGGGATTCTGAATTCGATATATCTATGCTCTGACATGGAGATCTCCGATAGCACTTTGTAACCTCTTCAATATTTCTGTTGGATACTTGCTGCCTTACTCTAGTAACAAAAGTTGGCTATGAACCAACATTGTTGACTGCCAGGTCAGACGATAGTATGAAATCCATGAGATGATTACCTATCACGTTGCATTTGCTACTACCCCAGAAGGGGTTCTGAGCATTAGCATTGCAGCATTGAATTACAATATTCAATGAGTTCTGCTTCCGCCTTCGGTGATGGCGGCAGTAACGAATCAGTGGGAAAATAAGCAAACGCAACGACGAATTTGTGCCATTCTCCGTTTGCTTCGTAGTTTATGTCCCCAGCAACAAAATCTTGATTACAAAATTGCACAAGTTTAATTGATTTAATTGATGTTTAATCGACATGTCCTATGTAACCAACGTCAAGTGCTGAAGAGCAATGACATTGATGCCAATAAGCGCCGTGCTATTGGTATGCTAGATTTCACCAGATCAATTCCTCAAAACCTATGATTTGATAAGGAATGAAGGCAAGTTTAAGAAAAGAAACATTTCGAAAACAAAATTTCACTTCAAACAAACTTCAAACATCGGCTTCTTCGGAAAAAAGAAAAGACTATGAGTAGTGCTCAGTCGAATGAGGTTATATCCCAAAACCAATAGTATTCGGGAATTTTATCAAAATAGCGCAACAAGACCCAAACTGATACCTATAGGGATGAACAAGGAAACACAGCCAGTACTGAGGATATAGCAAAACCACTTCTGCAGGCTGTTAAACGACGAGGACAACCCAAGTTCCGCTCTTAAGCAGAATGAACCATTCAACCTGTACGGTTAAACCAAGACATCCTTCGACATGAGGGTATAATAACCAACTTTAAGCACAACAAGGCTGCTGGAGCAGAAATCCTACCTGCAACAGAGAATGGCTGATGAATCGAACGTAAACACCTTTTATAAAATAAAGGAGACCGCTCCAACTGCGCCAATTATAGAGCCATCTGTCTTATCTCAATCTCAATCTGAGTGTACCCTACCTCGGCAGATCCTGGACAAAACCAGAAAAGTTCTTAAGTCCTCATATAACTGTATCTATAGAGACCAGTTATATAAGGCCTAGTCTACCCATAGTGTTCCTGCAAAACACATCAGATTGTCCAGAATGTCGATGAAAAACGCTCGCTGCTCTATAAAAGTCAAAAACAATCTCTGCGAGACATTTCAGGTTAAAAAAGGGTTTCGGCATGATGATGCACAGTCTTGTAACTTTTTCAACATCATACTCGAGAAATTTTTCGAAACTAGGAAGTCAACACTAGAGACACAATTCTGCAAAAGTCTCTACCACTACTTCAGTATTCTGATGGCATAGCTGGTGCATTAACAAGAATTACAACAGAAGATGATTTAGTCGTGAATAAAGACAAAACTAAGTATACACTGTCAACAAGAAAGGAGATACAACGTCGATGAATTGGGCAGAAAGTCACAATAGACCGCTGTAAATTTGAGGTGATTTGGAGCTTTGTACACCCCGACTCCCGTAATTAATCTGAAAATGACCAGTCGCTATTTCTTCGGTCTTAGGATGCAAACGACCTATAGGACCCTGTCAAGGAAAACTAAATAATCATTCCAGTCATGGTTTACGGTGCAAAAGTACGGATGTTTGGGAAGGTACATAATGATATATACGTACGTACACGACTATTAGTTTCCGCTAGAGAGACCTACTGGTTGTGACTTAGGTAACAGGCCTTTAAAACACTTGAATACGGTTGAATATCCTTGGAGTGAACTAGCGAAAACAAGAAGATTTAAATTCATAAATAACCATTTTATTATTTTATAGCTGATGCATGCAGGGTTGGCATATGGTGGCAGATATCAACCATGGAAATGTCAGATATGGCAATGATTTGACTAACAGATGGCATGACTATTACATATGGTCAAGCGTCTGTGACGAGCCTAAGCTTTGAACGTTTGATGTGATGTACCAATAACTATTGCATGTGCAAGCTGGACTTTGCACTGTATAAAAGCAAGATGCGTTTTCTTTTTCCAGGTTAAAAATAGCTTGTCATTCTTTCTAGAACCTGCTATCATTGCATGTTTTTTTTTTTTAATAATTTGCGTGCGCCCAAGGGATTTAAACATATAAGCTTAACCCAAGCCTTTCCTTCCATCATTGTAGTATGTTCCGGACGACAATTTTGAAAATTAAAGGGGTCCTATCCTGATAGAAGAATAGATAGAAGGATCTCTGGACTCCTCACAAAATTCTAAAATCGCGCTTCGTTGGCTATCAAGCAGAATAGCTCAAAATCCACTTATGCTGGGTGCTGGACCAGAGAGATATTACAGGGAATTGTAGGAGTAAAAAATTCGCCAAAATTGGAACATTTAGAAGAGTTTGATCTTTCAAAATAGAAAACATCTCAGTGCTATCATAAGTGTCTTATAGGCATGCATGCAAAAATGCTGGTCGTTTTTGCAAACGACTTCTACAAAAGCTGCATGGACAAGAGGAGGAAAAAATCCTCCA
The DNA here is from genome assembly GCA_907269105.1 of Volucella inanis. NCBI lineage: Eukaryota > Metazoa > Arthropoda > Insecta > Diptera > Syrphidae > Volucella > Volucella inanis. The sequence goes on from OU026153.1 coordinate 44,109,216, forward strand.
TCAACTGTACACATGCCCAGCTCTCTCCCAAAGGAGGAAACTCTACTTAGAAGCTTTCTTTTATAATGGCTTAAGCGATCTAAACCATACTCGAATAGAATTTAACAGTCTCCCACGCTTTGTCTGAAGCTCCAATCGGTTTCAAAAGTATGAGGATCACAAAAGACTAATAGGCCTAAGTGGATTGGTTTTTGATATGAATCTCGCACCTCTTTATATTCATATCATGGGCTACACTCTCAAAGCCATATTCCGTTTAAAAGGTAGTGAACTTTGGTATAACACTGGAGTTCTGATATCATTGCGCCGACACCACAACTCCTCGTTTCAAAGAAATACGAAATCGACTTTCCCTCTGCCTTGGACTGGTTTCGAAAAGTATCTGAGCCAGGAAAGAAATGTAGCCGGGTCTTCAGGGATAGCTCTAAAACCGATATAGGATGGTGTCTTTCTGGATGACGACAACGTTAGATTTTTACTTTTCGATAGGAAAACTTGTGTCTGTCTTCCAAGCGTAGATGGACGTAATCGTGGACTATATTGTGAAGAAAAACTTGTCTAACCCACTTACAACTTCCATACTAGATTGATAATGCAAGACTTCATCTTTCTTATCTTGTCCGGGAAGACAATGGGATCCTGGAATATTAAGTCGCCGATTAACCTACTTGGCAAGGATAATGGAAGAATTTTTCAGGAACACACGGTTAGGGCTTTCATTGACAGCTCTGTTTCATATAAATAGACCTTCTGATGGCATGACTTTTCAGTTTGCCGGCAGAAAAAACGAAAACCTCGAGACGTATCCAACAGGTCAGCGGCTTTCCTACTGTCCCTCAGTAGGAACTTCTTCAAGCTATTTATTGGCGCCATGAGGGAGCTCTACGTTTTTTCCAAGCACTTACGTAATACATCCATCTTGGGACGTTTGCTGTAAGTACCTCTGCGAATGTCGGGCTTAGCTCGTATCTAGCTGCAGTTACTCACTGCTGACTTTATCACTCACTCATCTTTATTCGAAAGACAGAGAAGCTTCGTTAAAAGGAACTTACAATGAGTACAATGGACAAGTTCTTTGTCTGAATGCTATGATCTTTCAGAAAAAAAGGCGTCTACAGACCTAATGTCCGTGATAGCTGTGCTATGTTGAGTGTACATTCACAGCACAGAAATAAATTAATTGGAAATTAACCGACTTAGAGTGTGGCATTCAGAGCATCTAGTATCGTGCTAGATTACTTAAATTAAACACCGCTTAAGTGAGTGATGCGGCACAGTTAAGAAACATATGTAGGTAGACCTTTCCTGGTGCCCGCATTAATAGCAGAAGACCAATGACGACATTGTCAGCAAGTTATAAGAAATGGAGCATTTTATGTACTATATTCCACGCGATCGTTACAACAAAATGCCTGACAAGACCTCATTTTCGTTGGCGCAAATCTAGTTTTCAGAAGTTCTAGGACAAAATGAAAAAAATTTGTCAAGACATGAATACCAAACAGAAATTTACAGAAAGAAGGACACCAACGTCATGGCAGAGTGACAGTTGGTACTAAAAATTTGACATTGGCCTTGATTCGGATTGTTACAATACGTTCGCTTACTTGCGGAAAGCGCAAGATTTTTGGATTAGTCTTCCGCCTCTACTAAATTCGTACCTAAATAGGTGCTGTTTCTTTTCATTTTAGCAATCCGTTGACTCCAAATACGATGAAGTACATTAAGTAAGTTACTTGCCATGCTGAAACTGATGGTGACACCCTTGAATTTATTCGCCGTATCTCTTTCTTCTGAGCGTTTGCTATTTAAGGCAAAGTTTTACGGTATTGTTTGCTTTTAAGTCTAGCAAGTCAAGTTAAGATACTACTTGTAGCCAGTGCCAGTGCCAGCCAGCTAATCATCATTGGTGTTTGTGTTTTCTTTGCTTGTTTGTGGTAAGGACTACTCATGTATTCAGGGTTGACATAGCTAACATTCGCTGGCTAAAAATCAATCACTTTTCTGCGTACATCCACATCTACAGACCAGCTGTTTTGGCACTTAGTGAAACGAAGGTACATCCTCGCCCATACCTCTTAGATCACTCTGATCTATAGCTACTAAGCTTTGAACTAGTGCAATTATTTTTCTCTCACCGTGATGTCACCATTTACGTGCATAGTGATGTAGCTTACCAAATTCCACCACAATGCAGTTCCTGTTCCAATCTGAAATACAATTTCATATGGTTGAAATTCCATCTCCGTAAACAAATTATCTGCTACTGCCTTGTTTACTGGGTGGCTTCGACATTCTGGACAGATATCATCCGAAGGATGGTCTTACCCCACCCCCTTATAGCCCAGACCTTGCCCCTTCTGACTACCATTTGTTCCGGTCGATGCAGAACGCCCTCAGTGAAATACGGTTCACATCAGAGCAGAATATCAAAAATTGGCTTGATTCATTCTTAGCTGTGAAGCCGGCGCAGTTCTTTTGGCATAGGATCCACAAATTGTCAGAAAGATGTTAAAAAGTCATAGCTTCAGATGGGCAATACCTTGAATAATACTATTGTACATGTTTTTCTTAAATAAACTTTCAAATTTTGAAAAAAAAAAACCGCACGAATTAAAATATAGACCCAATAAGTACCCTTAAAATGATTGCGCGGACGAATGGAATGAGAGGTACCGATGGGCATTGGTTTTAAATGTTTGAAGGTTATAATGACTAAGAAATAAAGAGCTAGGCAGGGCAATCCATAAACGAACTATGCGGCCTAGGAATGAATCACGATATTTAAGACTATATCCATAGTGGGCTTGGGGGTATACTGATGAGCATTCAAAGCGAGACGGGTGTTAAGGTTAAAAGTTTAAATGGGCGGAACGCTACTGGTGGTACAAATAGCGATAAAACAGAGTGAGACACGAGACATTATGTCGCTGTTCCAGAATGTCTATTGTCTGGGAGATATTTTTTTCACCTATGAGTTTTATCGCATGGTTTTGAATCCTATACACCAGGTGCAGATATATTATAAGAGCACCTGACTAAATGTGGGTATTGTAATCCAACTTTGGGTGGATGAATGCCTTGTAGGTAGGAAGTGAAATATTTCTAACTTCATAGAAATATAGACATTTTGCAGCATTTTTGGGGACATCAAATATGTGGTAATTCTAACGTAGGTTGTCATTGACACACATGCCTTGAATTTAAAGTTTTTCAGTTTCGACGATGCAAGTGCCATTTACGGATAATGACTGGCTATTTAGACTTCGCATTCTGTTGATAGTCCCCCCAATGGGTTATGCTGTGTTAATATCTGAATTTAATGAGCTTAGCATACGCTGCCGTTCCCGTTCTGCAGCCAAAGAAATGAACGTAAGTCCGGGTACGAATATGTAAACCAAACAGTACTGACGTCAGCAAAGGAATCTATTGAATTAGAAGTAGCAGACTAAATTGATGAAAATTAAAAAAAAAATCGGAGACAAAACGGAGCCTTGGGACACATCAGCATTTATTTCATGAACATAAGACTTGAAACCATTCAAGGCAACCTGAATTGAACGTAACGAAAGGTTATTTCTAATCCATTAAGGAAATTAGTTGTCTGTTTTCCATTTACTCGGAAAAAGTCTTAAAGACTAGGATTAATGAAATAACCTATCTTGGTGTTCTTTGTGTTCTTGAAGCTAAAAAGTATCGTCTACATAGCAAAATACAAATACCAATCCTCGAACGTTAAAATCAAACAATCCGAACGGAATTATTATTGCCGTTTTTAAGCGATTTTCGAATGAATCTGGAAATATGCTCGTTCTAGATACAGTGGGTAAAATATTTGGTGAGGAACAAGCACCATCATAGCCTTTAACAGCCTATAGTTGCCGCATACACACCAGGTTGCATCCTTCTTTCGTCGCATAAGTATTGCTCTGGGAAACTGACTTCTGACCGTCTGCAATCCATGTTTCAATATCTCGTTTGGCCCAACGAAGCCGTTCCGAAGAAAATCGTCGATAACGATCGTAGCACGTTGGTCCTTTCATTATGATATGGTGCTTGACTTGATGTTGTGGCTCTCGAAGTCTTGCGGGTCGTGTGACATTTATAAATTTTCGAACTTTCGTGACGTGTCAATCGTGTTTCGCCGTATGTGTCGATCCTAGATTGGTTTGCTATATACATAAAATTTGCGTTCGGTAATCAAAGTTTTTTCTGGGCTTGCATAGGTATCACGGATACGTCGGCTCCTGTGGCAATTAGAAATTGAATTCTTGCCTTTGGATTTGCAAGAAGAAGACGCTTCAAGGTTAAAGATGCGTCGTGATCCGAGTTTGGATAGTTGCGCTTGCGGGATGTTGATCGGTTTTTTACTTTATTGCTATCATGACCGTTGCGAGGATGGAATTGGTTTTTGCGGACCTCGTGTGACAAGGCTTCAATAGCTATTCGTAGTTTGTTTATCTTTACTCGGCTAGTCTCACCAAGATCTGATCCTATTATTACTGCAGCAGTTGATTTTGTTGTGGTGCTTCCGCATCTGAAAGCATGAGTTAACTAAGAAGGTTTAATGTTGATGTACGAAGGCATGGCTTTCATTACACGGTCTGCCTGTGCCGCCAATGCAGTAAAGTCGGTGATGGCGTTTGCAGTTAGAATACCTCGGACATTATCTGGGAATTGCTCCAAAAATAAAGTTTCTGACAAATTGCGCAGCCTCTTGAGGTAAATAGCCGACTTGGACTTTTATTCTGAAACCTAAATGAACTATTCGTATCTGGCCTTAACTACAGTTAGTACCTGAATAATTTTAAAAACATTCCTGCGGCGGTTAGAGCGACACGGATTACGATCCCGACTGGAGAAGCGACAATTTGCGAAACGCGTAATTTAGTATGTAAGGCATAATAATAGAGTATCGGCGCTATGTCAATTTATCGAAAATTTGAGCCCTTCACGTGGGCAGAAAATTAACAAAAGGCTTTCAAGCACTTCAGTGTCTCAACTGGTGCCTTTTCGAGATGATTTACCACTAACTTACGCCAACGATACCGCCTCCAATGATATAAGAGCGGTTATCTTGCATGTGTTCCCAATCATGACCGAAAAACGAACAACCTTTGCTTCAAAGACACTAGATAAAGCGCAAAAAAAAAGTACAGCCATGTTTACAACGGTGGTATACGTACACTATACATTACCGGCTGACAAAATAACGTGGGAACGCCGACTGCCTTTTACGTTTACCAATAGGACCTGATGCAGGTTTCGACCATTTAGAAGAATCGTGTTATCAAGTGGAGCCAGAGCTTTCAGCAGTCGTGGAAGATCTTTCTATTAACGTTGGTGCCATACTAAAAGAATATCAAAGATCCAATAATCAACATGGTCATGACTTTCTAGAAGATGGTGGCCAAAGAAGTTGCCAGCAGCAGAGAAAAATCTGCAACAAAAAATCTGTCCCAGGGAAGTGATACTCTCTCAACTGCGGAAAAAGGTATTAGCGTTGCTGCATCAAGGTAATTGGGGTGTCACAAGGATGAAACAGGTGTCGAGAAGCATAGAAGACGACATTAGCCGAGTAGTGGGGTAAAGCAAACGCTTGCCAACTCTATGCCAACCAGTCACCCAAGGAGTATCCTAGCTAGCTGGAAACTGAGGAAATTTGGAGACTTCGCTTAGCCATTCCAAAGGCAAAAGTAGTTTATAGCGGTGGACTCGAATTCTAATTTCCATTCATGGTTCGGATGAGTTCAGCGACATCGTAGGCGACTATCCAAGCACAGCGAAACAAATTTGCATTGGAAGGATTCACAGCTCAAAGACAGGTTTGCAGTATCTCAACCCATTTTCATTCGACAATACCTACAGAATCCAAAGTAGATTCCAACAGTAGTGAAGAAGACCTTAGGAAGACGGATGTATCTAGTCGAGATGAGCTTGAGTAGGTTCCGACATCATCAGAACCAGATGCAGTACACAGAGGTTGACCCGGCCCATTCACTAATAACATTTCTAGAGCCTTAAGCAGAGTTCGGCTTTTGGTTCACTTGCTGCCACACAACATGTTGTAGGACAGTGTGCCTGTTCTTTCAAATATAAGTGATACCCGGTTGCCAATTTCCTCTATAGTATACTGCAGGCATGCACGAATGTGAAATTCATTGTTTAGGCTGTTCCAAACTTCACCTTTTTTCTGAGTATATCCTGAGTAGTAGGTGAGCTATCTCTAGAATGCGATGCAGCTTGGTTAATTAATAGTCATAAAAACTTGATGAAACCACATCAGTCACCAGTCACCAGTATCTCTCCAAGCAAGATAGAGAGGAGTCTACCAAGTATCACCCCTAACATATTCAATTGAAGTGAATGTAAAAATATATTCATGGCGTATTCCTCCAAAGGTACATATCCTTCTTTAAGTTAAGAGAAAATATCACCAGATAGGTAAGCCTAAATAAAATTGAAAACCATTAGAATGGTTATTTCAGAATGTATCTCCTCAAATGGAAAACCATCTCAAAGTTAATATGGAGAGCAAAGTCTAAACCTCAACTTAGTTAACCCCTAAGTCGAAAACATAACCCAAAATCATCTATTAAACTTCAGTGCTGCAAAACATCTCAATGGCATAAAGCAACCCCATACAAGCAAACACCTTGTAATCTTCTGAATATAATATTTCCAAGCATATGCATCCTGCCCCATAAGTTTCTGCCACAAGGGACCCATCCCACCCATCCCACTTCACCCCCATCGGAGGGTTGTGCAAAAGATGACCAGATGACATGTAAAGGAGCATGTTTTTACCCTAAAATCCAAAATGACCACTTAAATTGCCATAAACAATAGTCTACTGATATTGCTGCTGCTCCTACTACTACTGATGATGTTTCTGTTTCTGTTTCTGTTTGGTGCTTCCAACCGATCAGATTCATGGTACAAACTCACTTTAAGTGAAATCACAATATTAAAATGAATGTCATCTCGGCTGTATGGCTCTGTTGTCTTTTCTAGTCCTGGAAGGCTTCCAATTGCCCTTCTACCAAATACACTACACGTAGTCGTCCATCCGACCATCCTATCACTTTGGTTTTTGTTATCCTTGTTTGCATGATGGCAATGATGATGATGATGATGTTGCCCGTATTTATGCATGTCAAAGCAGATACTTGTACTCGTATCTTGTGCCCTACATAAAAACCCCAAAAGCAGAAGGACTCCCTTCAAGTCTTTTAGTTGAAAGTTTGTGTGTTTGTCATTTAGTATTTTCGTGTGCGTAGGACTAGAACAGGACTCTTCAAATGACCACTCAACGATAAGATGTGTGTGATGTTATGTCATGTTTCATGTTCGAATGGACCATCAAAAAGGAAGACACTACCTCCGGGTAGTAGAAGGAGCAATTTTTGAATGCCACGTGACAATAAAAGTGGTAGTTTGAGATGGAAAGATACAAAGATACGACAAGAATCAGGGACATTGGCACAGAACACAAAACTGAGCACTAGAAACGAGATAGTATAGTAGACATTCTGAGAAACATTCGATGAGATTGATATTTTGTTTATTTAAGCATTCGAAAGATGTTTTTCAAAGACACCAAACAATGTCCTTTCGATTTACAAATTCAAGATGACATGAGTGCCAAAGATTTAATTCCAACTCACACACACACCCCAACATGTTATGTTGAATGTAAAACAAGGTGTGATCTGTGATATGCGATGTGATGTCCTTTTCAAATGCTGAGAACTCAATAATTTAATTAGATTTGTGGCTATTTTTGGAAGCTGAAGCTGTGTCTGGTTCTCTAAAGGAATTGTAACGATTCTTGTTTAACGACAGGCAATCAAAGAAGAAAAGGACATTTCCAAGTACATCAAGATGTATATTCGTGCAAGGATGAACGGGAGTTTACGAATATGAGGGTAAACAATACGAATTGGGCTGTACGTTGATTGTAATGAATCACTTGAGATGTTTCCTTAGGTCGTTGAACAGAAAGGTAACCGTACTCTCGTATCTATTGCTCAGTTATCTCAGCTTGTTTTATTGTTTCTAAACAGAGACTTAATTGGAAGTTTAGTTAATTTTCTCTTCATGGTTGGATGGCTTGCAATATTCTCAATTTGGACATCCATTATAGGGATAATGGTAGGCTTCTGTTGTTACTTGATTGTTGATAAAAAACGATGGACGTTTGATAAAAGTTTATTACGAAACTGCTGTGCCGGTACGAATAGATATTCATATATGGCGAGGGCAGCACTGGGAAATAATTCGTAAGGATATCTTCTAATCTATTGAAAAATTTTCACAACGCATAGTTTTTCATGAAGAGAATTACGCATACTCTTATTGAAGCAATTCTATATTAGCTTCGAGTAATCAGCAAGATATACCATAGTGTCTTCACAGGTAAGCGACAGCCAATTGTATTGTATGAACAGAGATCCGACGAGACTTCCAACAACTCACTTCAGGCAATTGTACTATATACACCGAATACGATAGCTTCAACCTTTCAAGGAAATCCTTCCGAGTTCTTATATTATGCTGTGGCATAAAACTCCAAAAGAAAGGCACGAGACTACCTTGTAAGTCGCTGAACTGAAGTGAAACTAGAAGATTTGGAAAAGATCTCAGAAAACAAGAATCGGAAGAGAAAAATCGACGAGTCTTAGACGTGTGCCGAAACCTCGTTCCCCGTATAACTACGAGGGCTGTTTGATAAACACCCGAATTAGAAATGACAACGCAACTTTTTAAGGTTTTAACAATTCATTTTTCAATATACTTATCCCCTTTCAACCTGATAGACTGCAACTTTTCTAACCCCACCGTATAGTACGACTTTTGTTGACTTGTACTGCTTTCCGGTGTACATAGTTTGCTATATATGCAAGGCGTCTCCTAAGGACAAAACTTTAGACTAATAAATTCCGTATTTACTGGAGACGGCAATACGAGATCATGGATTTTATCCACATTTTCCTCTATGGTAACCGTTTTTTGGCCACCTGGCCGCGGTTTATCAGAAACCGAGGTGCGGACACGGCGAAACTATGCGAACCAATGGTCAAGAATTATATGGGAAGGTGAATGAGTCCCATACACACTATCGAGAATGGGCTTGATATCCTCGTAGGTTTTGCCACTCAAAAACAAGAATCGGATCAAGGAGCGATACTGCCCTTTTTTGATCGTCGCAAAAAACACTAACACGATGTCTTGAATTGGATGCTAAAACAAAACTAAGCGTCAATTTGTCACCAAATTTTGACAGGCGTGCTAAAAATGATGCTACACTCATTTTGCGCCAGGAACACAACCTTTCTTCAAATCCGGATAAAATCATTAAAGAGCCCTCGTATGTTGATTGCAAACGACAGGGCAGAAGTTGTTAATGCAAATCGAGTTTTTTTTTTTTTTTTTATAATTTACCCACGATCAACGGATTTGAGAACCTTAAAAATGATTGTACACAGACCGGCCAAGGGAAAAACAGGGAGGAAAGAAAGAGAGGTCCCGATGAACGTTGGTTTTAAATGTTTGAAGGTTATAATGGTTAGAAAATAAAGAGCTAGGCAGTGCATTTGAAAGAATCATGATATTTCAATGTACGTCCGTAAGTGAGCTTTTCGGTAAACTGATGAGCACTCATAATAAAAAGGTTGTTCCGGTTAACATTTTGATGGGGCGGATTGCTGCTGACAATTTCAATGGAGCACCGGCGCTGAAAAAAGTGATAGATCGAGATGAAACAGGAGAATTTTCGTCGGTGCTCTAGGTTGTCATCAACCATGAGTTCTCACATGATTTTGAATCCATTTAAGCAGGTGTAGATATGTTTTGGGCGAGGGTTTTTGGGTTTCGACGATGCAAGTGGCATTCATAGACAATGTTTGAGTGTTTAAATATCACTCTAAAAACAGCAGACAGCATTGTGTTTTGAAAGCATTAAATTCTACTCTGTTGATAGTTAACCAATTAGTTATGCTGTTAATATCAAAATTTAATGAGCAGTATACGCTGCCGTTCCCGTCCTACAGCTGAAGAACATGGACGTGAGTCAGGGAACGAATATGAAAAGCAGAGAGTACTGTCGTCAGCAAAGGAATACCATATATTGGATTAGAGGTAGCAGACAAGAGATCGTTGATAAAAATTAAAACGAGTGTCGGAAACAGAACGGAGCCCTGGGGCACACCAGCATTTATTTTGTGAACATCAGGCTCGAAACCATCCAAGGCAACTTGGATTGATCTTTCCGAAAGTTAATTTCTAATCCATTGATGAAGGGAGTCAGCGATCACAAAAGCACGCATTTTCGACCATAGAACCTGATGCCAAACTCAATTGCCTTAGAAATACCAAGTGCAACTATCTTGCTTTCACCAGATTAATGTAAGTACGCTTTGGTTCCACTTTTCGGTGAAACATGCCATCAAATCCCCTGTGGTCCTATTACTACGAAAACCGTACTGACTGTCTTTGAGAAGTTTTCGTGTTTCTAGATATTTCATGAGCCGGCGAATTACCAGAAAAAGACATAAGTGCAATAGGGACGGGCTGGAAAAATGCTGTTTTCCATCTGCTCAGAAAGAGTTTTTAAGAATAGAGCTCGTGAAAAAGCTTACGCAGTGATTTTTCCAGCGAGGAAGAACACCTCCTTAGAATAAGAAGTGCTATATTGTACCATCTGAACCAGCGGATTTGTGAATGCCAACACCTTTAAGAATTCTTTATTCTAGACTAGTGCGAAAGTGTATTTGTCCCATTGAAGATTCGACAAAGCACAATCTAGAATTGTTGAACTGGCCGCAAAGTGTGCAGCAAGCAGATTGGCGGCCTTGTCCAAAGCGCTAACAGCTGGAAGGTTATTGTAAATGAGCGTTGGAATGGAGGATGATAAAGAATTTCATATATTTTTAACGAACGACATCGTAGTATCTTTTGCCTCGGATTGTGGTCGTATTGAAATTTCACACGCCTAAGAAAGGCATTGCAGTCATTTAAACTCCTTTCTGTTTTCTCTGTCGGGTTGGTCTTGTAAGTCCGGAAAAACCTTTCTGTAAACCTGACAGCCTCTTAACAGCTTGAGTCCTACCATGCCTTTTCCTTTAGCTTGATAGTCGTTATCTGATGAGGGATAAAATAATGTATTCCAAAGAGAATACTATCTGTGATCATATCAACAGCTGTTAAGTCCGCTCCAATTAACTTTCTCGTATTCCCATGCGGTTCTTTTGGAAATCTTCTCTCTATTTGTGTGAAGAGAGTACGAGAAATTAGCTGATATAACACAAGGGTCCGACGAGTCTCTAGGGGAGAGCACATCAGCGGTGTACTTATCAGGGTGAGAAGTTAAAAACAAGTCCAGGGTATTGGTGGCATGACTATCAACGTCTGGTACTCGTGTGGGCTCATTTACTAGCTGGGTCAAGTTGTTTTCCGCAGCGAAGATCGGACGGTGTGTTCCGTCGCGTGTTGTCTGTCCAGAATGTCGAAGCCACTCAGAATTGTGTATATTAAAATCGCTCGTAATGACGATTTCAGTATAAGGATACAGAGATACAGTTCTGTGTGTGGCATCAGCCAGCGAATCAAAATCGTTAAAGGTCAAATTGCTGTCCAGTTTGGGACTTCTGTAAAAAAAAAAAGCGGCATTGGATAATTTGTTTACGGAGGTGGAATTTTAACTACAGGAAATTGAATTCCGAATTGGAATAGGGACTACATTGTGGTGGATTTTGGCAAGCTACATCACTTCGCTGGCTTATATTTACAGACGTGAACGTGCGCAGAAAAGTGATTACTTTTTAGCCCGCGAATATTGGCTATACCTATTCACTCTAAACTTTCGAGTCAATATAAAAAAAGACAAACACAAGAAACACAAAAAAACACAAACGCCGGCGATACAAAGCACAGCTGTGAATTAAAAATGCGGAGTTGTTTTACCGAATCAAACTGTTGTAGGTGTTATGTCTGTTAAGCTATAGGAAACAAATTTCATACCCACAACCCGCTATCCATCGGTTGTTACATACACTCACTTATCGTGCTGTATGACAATGTAACATAGCAACGGCAGTGACTGCAAGAAACAGTATAACCAGGGGCAAGAAAGTTAGGATGCCTACACTATAAAAGTTAATAACACTGCACTCGCGCGTTGCTCTTTTTTTTCGGCATCAGTAATTTGTTTATTTTATTTGTTACGGGAAAGCGAGGGCTTCTACAGTAGAAGAAAAAAGAGCACGAGAAGTGCACGATCGAAGATATTGAGTCAAGGCCAGAAGACCCGCATAGAAGCCTGTAGAGTCACAGTCGGCGCTGATAATATGGGAAAACTTCTTCTGCAGACTGCATAACAGAAACGAATATCAACATCCCACCATCAGACAGAATAGACAATTCGACTTAGTCAAAACTTCGGTAAAAAAAGAAGTGAGGATAGCAATATTAAAGCTTAAAGTCAACAAAGCTGCTAGACTTGACGACTTACCGACTGTTGGAAGTGACTTTATGTTAGAGAAAACTGATGTACTCATTTCTAACATCCATTCAGTAGAGTAGATGCTTGATGAATGGGAAACCAGCATCGTTTCCCCGATTCATGAAAAAGAAGACCCACTTTACCGTGCCAACTATAGAGGTATAAGTCTCTTGAACATGGCATACAAGATCTTATTTTCCTTCGTCAACAATGTGATTGACCTCTATCAGTGTTGTGTCTATAAACTGTATAAAGCCATGCCTAGTTTTGGCATTCCTTATAAGCTCGTCTATGAGAAGGCTCGCTGCTGCGTCAAAGTCGGTAACGATTTAACCGATACCTTGGATGTCAAAACAGGTTTTAGACATAGTAACGCGGTGCCATGTGACTTCATTTACATCATTCTTGGAAGAATTTCGAGGAACACACAAGAGAAGACTAAAGGCACAATCTTTCAAAAGTCTCTGCAACTACTAGCATACTCCAATAATATCAACATTATTGAGAGAACACAGCGGATTGTCACCAGTGCGCTCGCTAGTATTGAAGCGGTAAATTAAGGCAAAATCAAGTCCATTCAAGGTGTGTTCAAAAAGTAGGGTGACTTTACAATATACAATACACTTCATTTGCTTTTTCCAATTCATAAAGTACTTCTCGTAAGCACTTTTTGGTATGGCCTTCAGCTCTTCTACCAATGCCGTTTTTATTTCCTCAATCGTTGCAAATCTCCGTCCTTTCATTGGTTTTTTCAGTTTTGGAAACAGAAAAATTCACAAGGGGCCAAATCCTGTGAGTATGTGGCTGAGGCATGATTGTCGTGCACTTTATCGGAAAAAAAGAGAGCAAAACATTTGACATTTGATGAATTTTTTCATGCTTTTTTCGGTCTTGGCTCTCCTGGGTGCGTCTATTGGGACTACCCGTAATTCGTTACCAGTTATGACCCTTTTGAGCTAGGTTCATCATTGACGGCATTCAAGAGCTCCTGAGCGATGGTTCTTCTGGTAAAAATAAAGAAGTTTCGCAACAAACTTCGCTGACACACGTCTCATGGCCAAAAACTTCCGAAAAAATTGCATGATACAAGCCGACCGACATGCCAACATCCTCAACAACTTCTCTTATAGTAATTCGACGATTTTCTGAAACAATTTCCTTCACAGTTTCGACGTTATCATCTGTTGTTGATGTGCTGGGGCGTACAGAGCGAGGTCGTCATTAGCATCTTCTCGGCCATCTTGAAAGAGCTTGTACCATTTGTAAACATTTTTTGTACTTAGATCAAACTCACTGTATGTCACTGTAAGCATTTCAACTGTTTAAGAGCACTTGATTCTACTTTTTACACAAAATTTGATGAAATTCTTTGGCCCACCCTTTATAATAATTGAAAATCGTCGAGTACACCAAACACGCCCGACGTTTCTATCTGTAAAAATGAAACTAAGTGTGCTATGCACTTAAAACTGTGAAAATATATCCGGGACATGTCTACCAGCACAGCAAAAAAGAAAATCGGTAATCGAATGTACCTACTTTTTGAACACACCTCGTATGTATTAGCATCCTTTGTGGCTTTGTTTCTGCCATATTAGACGGCAGTCACTAAATAGTTTCATATTTCTATGAATACGTATCTGAAACCAAGGTCATAAGAACTACTTTGCAAAAGATGGCTTCTACCCATTTCTTAGCGTTAAACAACATTCAGATCAACTATGATGACTCCAACTTCGTGTTAGAGAGGCGAAGTATCATTTGCAGCATGTACCATAGACATAAAAAGAAACGATATCACCCCGTGTAAATGGATTTTCACAAGACAAAATCTTTATTTTCCATTGACTTACAATTTATCGCCGCCACATTGTTCATTACGCCACATTCCGAAAACGATTTCAAGCAGAATTGGAATCTCCCTCGTCTGGAATTCTCCCACAGCTGCTTCGAGCAGCTGACGATTCGGACATTCACTATGAATTCCACTCTCCGTTGCAAACATCTCTGCGGAATAACTAAAGCCATGCCAATGAAGATACTCCATTATCAACTGATTCAACAACTGAATTCTTGTATCCTGTGTGTCAGGCTTCTTCTTATTCTTTAAAGATGTCCCCTCACCACCACCACGCATCATATTCACTAAACGTGATTGCAACTGGCATTTCATTTCATTCAAGACTCCTTGCTTCTGAAATTGCTGTTTAATGGTCTCGTAGAGTCTCGCCTCCTTGAGTGTCAGATTGGACATAATTCTGTTTTCGATAAAGGAGCGCTCCTTTTGTTTTTGAAGAAAATTGTAATTTTTTTTTTTTTTTTTTTTTTTTTTTTTGTGACGGAGGCAATTTGAATCTAAAAATTCCAGGCCAGCTCTTTTAAAAGCTTAAAAATAACTCAATTATTCCAAGAATGCAATCTCGAAGGCGGAACTTAGAAAACTTCACATCCACTGCATGAACATAAGGCAGCAGTGCTTCTCAATATTGGTGTGGGGAAAACAGAAAATTTCCATTGGGTGTACGAGTATTCGTACATAGCAAGGACACATTTTGCATGGCAGGAAAACTTTTTAATAAGCACTCGTCGTCGTCTTACCCGAACCTTAGGTAGCAGGACTTTTAGTTGTTGTCGGTAGTCATAGTCATAGTTGCTGTCGTCTTACATCTCTTGAATGAAGCCCATTCGAAGGAGTAGTCCCCTTGCAAATTGAGAAATTGTTAAGGAAAAGGAGGGAATTACCTCGAAAGGTGTATCATATGATCGAAGCCGAGTTCCACTGCATCCTTTCGTGAGTAAGGCAATTAAGTAGAAACGGTGAGAATGACTACAGGAACGTACGTTCATACAACAACCCGCCATCGGATCCGATCCAGCCTTCATGTGAGCTCAATGTTGGTAAACTTATGGCTGGCTTAGAGCATTTACCGAAGGACGTTGTGCGCATGGAGAATGCAAAAACTTTCTCTCTACTTGCTATCACTTACAAAATTTATTATCCTTAATGGAATTTGGAAATTTTCTTAGAGTTATTTTCCGTTTACACCGGCCTTAAGTTGTTGAAGGACGATGTTTTTTTTCCAAAACTGGGGAGTTGCGAAGACTACGAGGACTCGTACTCGTATTTTCTTTTTTATTTCTTTTAAAGTGCTCGCAAAGTTTCCTTACGGCCCAGTTTTTCGAAGGATGATGGGGGTGCGTATCGTTTAAGTGGAAGATAATCACACAAATTAAAAATAAAAATTAAAAGTCGTTCCATCTTTTCCTTTCGAAGGACGAGATGATCCTTGAGATAAAAGGTATTCGTTGGATACCTATTAGGTAAGTAGTGTTCCTAAATGAATTCTCTGCCCTTGCCGTGCCAAGAAACGGTGGAGGAAAACTTTTCAGACGAAAAAAAAAAAAAATCGCAATTCGGTTACTTTTGTTTTTCGATTGAAACTTTGAAAATTGTTAATCACCTGTCAAAGGCGATAAGAGGTGGATTTTGGTAAGACTTGAAAGTTTTTTATTTTTTTAAAGTTTACAACATCGACGTCGCTTTTGGGCGATGGAGATGGAGAATCTATCATTTGCATAGACAGCAGTGATTTTCTTTGTAATAAGCAAAGTTAGGTGCTAATTTGTAGAGAGATCAACTTGAACCTGGCCAAGGTCATGGTTTGTTGGTGGTTTGGCAGGGCAATATATTGTTTCACATCAGGGTAGGGATTTTCTAAAATTGAGTGACTTACAGGATTCAATGGTGGTTAGGCATGAAGAATTCTCTAAAATCTCAGAGGTAAGCCTTATAAAATTTTACTGTTTGAAGGTTGATTAACAGAGCCGTCCTTCAAGGTTTCTTTTAAGCGGGAGAAGGACATTTTGTTTGCCTTATTTAAACATAAGCATAAAGCAGACTATCGCGAAAAGAAATGGATGTTTTCTTGTGGTACTTTATACTTTTCTGTATAACGAGTGTTTTTGTAGGAGAACCTAAGCGTTATGGCAAAGTGAAATGTGGAATCAACCTTACTCTACAACGTTGTATTGAGCGAATATGTGGAATGTTGAGAATTTTACTAAGTGACGACTTACCGGGATGAATTCTTATGTCTCTGAACCCATTACTTACTTACTCAGGTGGCGCTACACACGTTCTCATCTCGTTTTCAGGATATAACAAATCAGATGTTCGCGATCGGTATTATCGATTTCTACCTTAAGTTTGTTTTTCTTAACAGAAAAGGCGTCGCCTTAAGAAATTTCATTGAACACGGCTGCTTATTGACCTTTAAGACTGATGTGCTCCATATATTGGTCCTCTATTCTTTCGCGAGCCTCGAAGATAGCTACGGTTAATATAAGAGTAGACAAGAACTTTTGCGACTAAAGGGCTATTTCTTTGGTCCTCTCACCGCTGTCCACGCCACAATGTACAGCACTATATGCTCAGCTGTTTGAACAAACCAACTATTTCCAGTTCGTCTAACTACTCGTAGAATTCACCCAACTCGATTGACTATAAGTCGCGATTTCTGTCCGTGTGTATAAGCCTCTCTCACCACAGAAGCTGGTCATCAATATTCGGTCATACGGCTTTGCTGTGTTGTTTGTGTAAGCAAAGTTAATTTCTAATTGTATCCTGTTGAGGTCCATGTATCTCTGATGAAAAAAAAATATAAATATTTTCAGTAAGATATAGCACGAGGCCTACGCCAGTGAATTCTTTTACCAGCTACATTTCATCTAATTATACGTCTTTTTCATGTCTTTTTTATCTTTAACAGTCGGGGACATATTTATTCGAAGTTCTTTTGTCAGAATGATTTCCAATATGCATCTGATTTCGGTGCATTTAATCAACTACATTCGATCAGCGATCTAGATTCGATCGAGAAGCTTGTGGGATTTTACTAGTAGTACGACCAGAAGCTATTAAGAGAGTGAGATGTCTCTAAAACTTTGGTTTCAGCTTGACTTGATGGCTGTGTCGTGAGCCTTAATCGCCAAGAGAGTGCTCCGGCATTACTTCTTGACCGACAATTGTTTTATTTGTATAGCTCGACCGGTGGGTATATACTGGAATGGAATGACTAGCACATTGTAACCCATAGTTGGGTTAGGTTAAATTAGAGCCTATTGTCATGTTGTGATGCACCGAGGATTTGTGGTCCTCCTGCTTTTGGGAATAATATGAGCTTCTGACGGTGCGTAGGAGATTGTAAAGGTGTATATGGTTAAGATCGCTTTAATCATTATAGAAAAAAGCTTCTAAGTAGTATTTGCTCTTTGGAAGAGAGCTGGGTATGTAGGTTCTGCAGAAGTCATTTGTATAAACGCCAAGCCTTCTTGCACGCTTACCTATAAGACAGTGTCCAGTGACAATATTTATGATAGTGCTGAGATGCTTGCTATTTTGAAAAATCAAACTTAGAGCGATTCAGATCCAGTTTTGGATAGCTAGACATGTTGACCCAATAGTTCACCTAAGGTTTGTCCTTCCAGTAGCATCCAGCTTTCGTATTTGCTTGTACGTAGCGGTTGCCCGGTGTGTGTTGTTGTTCAGTGATTCCAATTTTGGTGAGTTCCCTCGAATATCTCTAAGGCCCAGCAACCAACATCTGCCGTCTCCCTGAGAGAAGATCGGCAGTAAAGGGAGGTTTCACATTTTTGTGATACTGAGTCCAGGGATTTGATTGCGGCCTGAACGTCCGAAAAAATGCAAATTTTCTTGCTTTTGAATATATCCAGCTGCTTTTAAACGTTTTGAAATGGCTGCTTGAGTAACACCCAAAGATTCTGCGAGCTCTTCTTGTGTTCGGCAACAATCTTCATAGTGTAATGCTTCCAGTTCTTCTTCTTGGCTGCCCAGGACGTTCATCGTCTTCCAAGCCAAAGTCACCACCAAAGAAGAACTCCCAGCAAAAAACACTTTTTCAGACACAAAGTTCAACTTATTTGAGTGAAAAAAAATTATTGTTGTTTACGCTTCAAATGATTCCAAGACTCTTTGGCCCGGAACATCAAGCGACTGATGCGCAGGGAGGGTCTGTAATCGGAATTTTACATTTCCTGCAGAAGAGGATAAGATCAGTGTTATGGTGGTTTACTCCCAATCCACAGCAATAAATCCAACAGGTATATCAGCAGGTCATTGACCACTAAAAAGAGAAGGGGTTAAGGAACGCCGCCTTGCCATTAGATTTATCAACTCCCCAAGTGATCTACTTTCAGCGTTGAGAGTGCAGTTGTGGTTGAGAATGTGTTGGCGTTGTTAGAAAGACCTTCTATCTCCAGGAGTGCGATCATTGTAGGGATGGTTCGATGTGTGTAGAACCATCTTCACCGACTTTCCTTTACAGTAGGCATCTTGAACGGTAAACAAAATTTATGGATCAATTGTAGATCGTATATGGATATCAATCAGTCGTTTTAGAGTTTTCGAAAACGACATTACCTTCGCCCTCTCTCCATAATAAGTTAGTGTATGTGCATTGTTTCTACGCAGCTCCAAATGATATTCTCTATCGTTACCAGAATGATATATGTAAGTGTGAGGACATCCGGTTCAGCAAACTTGTATGATTTGAAAATATTCAATACTCATAGCACCTTGTGTCTTGTAATCAGACCGTGAAGCTTAGTCGCGGCAGCGGTAGTCCTGTTGCTACTGACCGTGAATAGGAATCTTGCAGGAAAGATGGTATCAAGTAGCAGATTGAGTGATTCATCACTTGAGGTTGTCCAAGGTTTTTTTCAAATAGATAGGTATCGTGGGATTTTTCTAAGACACAATGCCCAGGAGATTTCTATTAATTTGCCATAGAATGACCCTTAGGTTTGTGGCTTTGTCTTCTTCAGTTCTTTTTTTATGTATTTTGAGGGATTCCTAATATGAGCCCCGGTTTGCCGCTTTCTTGTGCTTTTTGTTTGTAAACAGTCCCAGTGCTGATGTCTACCAGTGCTGCTGCTGCTGCTCTAGGTTGTATTAGAGGGCAGGAAGCAGCCATTGCTTGATTAAGTAAAATCCTAAATTCACATCTATCGTTAGCGCGGGTACTGCCCATACCGATGTGCGTTGTCATCGTATTTGATGATGAGACTTGTTTTCTGCAGTCCAGCTTCCAAAACGATCCAAGCTATGCCGATACCACCCAGAAGGAACCTTTGGCAATTTAGCTACGACTGGGGCTTCGTTTTACTTATGTGTACACAAGTTCTGATCTTACCTTTGTCTTATAGAGCAGAAAGTGTTCAGGTATCCCAAGTCTACGAACCTCGTCCTCTACGAGTACATTCCATGGTTCCTGGATTAGGATAATGTCTTTCGCAGATTGAGTGCGCCCGAGAATTTTTCGGAGTGATAAAAGTTGATCTGCAAAAACCGTAGCATCACTGCTACAATCAATCAGAGAAGGTTCTACCACGGTCTCATTTGAGTTCTCCGATTCCGAAAATGTTCCCAAAAACTCATCTTCATCCTCTGATCGTGAATAAACTCTTTATGATTTCGGTTTCCCTTTCCATTAGAAAGATTGGAGGCGTCACCGTCTGTTTTATGAAAGGAAAGAAAAGGAAACCTGCGCAGGCAAGTGGAAGGCGACTTACCGTGCGAAATTAGAGGCAGCTAGCTAAAGATCGAGATGAATTTAGATGCCTTTTGGCTGTCCCAGATCCACACGTTCCAGGATCTGAAACAAAATTTCCTGTTTCAATTAAACCAGAAGTAGGTTACTTATCAGCATCCAGCTCAAACATTTTGAAGACCCCTAGGGTTATGGTTTTGAATTATAACCGAATCAAGCCTATAGTCTAAGTCAGAGGATTAAGGGTTTACTAATTGGTCACAAAAAATGCCTATCTATAAGGGCCACCACTTTATTCCCCAAGTCTCTGGACTTTCCAGTCTTGAATCAGAAGGGTCGGACCGCTGAGCCTAATGATCTACAGGTTATTTTCTGGGGGAGAGGGTTCGGCTGGGATCCAAGTGTGAGTTCTAGGTCTGCTAGAGATATCCTTCTCTGCGACCTCGAGCTTTGCATCCGACTAGACCTCTCATAATCCAATTACAGCTTTTGTATAAAGCTCGAAAGATCTTTTTAAAGATCATCGCGATCGTTATTTTGCCTTTTATGACTTCGGTAAACAGACCTTACAGATGCGATATTGGAAGTTCCAAGGGGGTTTTCACGTTTTTAATTTTTGGGCGAATTGGGAAGCGGCACGGTTATGATATCTGGCACTTGGCGGAGTTATTAAGCTCTTCGGGGACAGTAGCAGCAGAAAGAGCGTGTCCTTACACAAAATTGCACCATGGCCTACGGTAGTCGGTGCAGTTACCGTATTACCGTCCGGTATTAAAGAAATACCACATATCATAAGATTAACTAGTCCGGAGATAGCCAGGTATCCGGATTCTCTCTTCGCGACTGAGCGATTTCTGAAAATACCGGGCCTTCAACCAGGCTGATCCTTGTTTTTCTCCGAATTCCTTCTCTTCAACAAGCTCGAGATCTTGCTTACGATTCTGAATTCGACGTTCCTATTGTTTGACATTGAGACCTTTCAGTGGGAAATCTCTTAGGCCCTTTTCTTATCTTACATACTTAGATAGGGCTGCAGTCTACGGTTTACCTGGATCTCAACCAACATTTCCAATTAGTACTCGAAGTTTGCTGGATCAAGAAATATAAGCTTTGCTTCTTCTTGGTAAGGGATTCGAAAATTTCCAAATCTTATGTCTATTGACTTTAAATGTTCCAGTCATGTAGGTTGATGAACTTTCACTCTTTTAGATAAGATCATGTTGATCGTACAGTTCTTGGTTAAATACCTTCTTTCACTCTCTTTGGATTGACTCAGGCGGAACCGTAGTATCTCCGAATCCTTTTTCATAAAGCTCGTTCATATGTGCCAAAGAGGAGACTCCTGCAGAGCCAGACAAAAGAAGAAATCTGGGATGGCTTCTTATATTGTCTATGGATATGGATATCAATTTGAAATTTGAAGATATTTCCAAGATCTCGTCAGATGCCGAAATCTGGTCGATGTTGGACGTTCCAACCACACTGATAAGCATCATTCAGTTGTTTGGTAAAAGCGATCTTGAGGAAACTGATGTCTCTACAGTTGATGTAAGCAACAGGGTCTCCTTTTCTCAGGATGAGGAGTAGTTAGTCTGGCATAATTCCATCCGACTATATTTTAAAGATTATTTGATGACTGATTGATTTAAAATAGTTTACCATCATCTACCAAGTTGAATGGATCATTTTGCTTGACATCGAACGCCTGTTATCACTTTTCAACAATTTTCGGTGCTGCATGTTAATCCTTTTTGGATCTTACAGCCCGCAATCTGCTCTTGTGTTTCTTTGCAGGGCCGCTCTATATGTTTTTTGTTATTCTACATGAGAAAATCGGCGTTCGTCTTCAAACCACGAGTTTCTCATCGGTCGGTGGTCTGGCCGAATCTAACATCTTTGATGGCTTGTTGAAGGGAAAGAAGCTGGAAGCGAAGAGACACTTGATGAGCAAAGGCCTCGAGGATACTTTTTTCAATTGCAACCTCCGACATGGAGGTGAACATGCTCGTTCATATTGCAGAAAATCATGCCTATATCTGCCCTTTATGACAAATCCGGATAGAAATAGCTGCTGCGTGGCTTCTTGGTAACAACAACCATAGTAAACGTCTCTCTCTTTTTTTAATATTCTTACACTTGCGCTTCTTTAATAGCCGTTAGATGAACTTTATATCAGTTTAGGGTATCCGCGAGGTGCTGCCGTCGTACTTTCTACATTGACGGGAGGTTTACTCTTCCAATTGTTCTCCTACAGCGCTAAATCGATTGTGCCACCAATTTCATGGGCCGACTTCATTGTTGTCAATAATCCCGTACGATATATAAGAGCTGCCTACAATCCAATTTAAGATTCTCCGTCACCATCTCTAATCCAATTCGACCAAGTATCTATGTCGATGTCAAGAAAATTTGGCATCACTCATAGCACCAATAGTCGTCTCCAAATGCGTTTATAATTATTCCATTACCCTCGGTAGATCACTCCCTTGAAAGTGCGGTATAATGCCCCTCAATAGCGAAACCAGCAGAACCCTTGTTCAGATAAATGGAGCCGCAGCAACCTGACAAATCCTTTCACATCACTACCCTTTATCAATTTTTTCCACAATAGTCAATTATCGGACGTCTGTCCTCATCACCGTCGCTATCGCCGGCCCATTTCTGTCAAAATTTTAGCGAACCTCCGCTCAATAGGTCTCTAATTACCCCGTCACGAGGCGCAATTTTATGACACCCCCGATCATTAGCGAAGGCCTCAACTCACTGGAGAGAGATTTAATTGAATGATTGATGACAGGCACCAGGATGTCAGGTATTGATTTCAATAATTGCAATCTTAATTGCTTATCAAACACGATTTGAATGCTTAAGCAGACGGATGGCAAGTGGCAAGTGCCAAGTACGAGTATAGCAACGGGAACGGTAAAGGACTTGTGATTTTATCCATTGCACACGCGCCCTGCGACTGTTATTGAAGTTCCGGAACGAGATGAGGGAATACCTACGCACTGATGACGGTGTTCGGTCATCACATGGAAACGCCATGCCACCCCGACCAGCAAGCAGCCGGTCTGAGCTATCATACCGCGGAGGTGCGTACAATTTCGTATGCAAATTCAATGAGCGTAATTTCGCATTCATGCGATACATGGCGACGGCTGAACGGATGAGGGGGATGCAATTGGTATTGGGATTGGATCTGGGACCGAGACCGGTACTAAGAGGTGTGGATCCGAGTTCCGTAGTGGAATTGAATAAGCTTTAGTATGTTGAGGGTTCTGATGGAATGCAATTAATGCGTAGAGTCGTTTGCATTAAGAGTCATTACGGTGTTGAAGGGAAAAATTCGGTCCTGCTGAGAGGCTGTTGACGAGATGTCCAGTGAAATTATTATTATTATTTTTTTTTTTTCGTTATATGCCTGCCAGTGTTTTTAGTTGCTTGTTGTCTGTATCTATCGACCGTAGACTGGTCTGCTGGATCGTTGAATGCTTAACGAGGTTATGGTAATGTGCTTCATTAGTGTCCAGTAGTATTCGTGAATCCATGTTGTGTGTAATACGTGTCATTTGAAAATAAAAATAAAACCAACGAACTTTTGAGTAAGTGATTAAAGTACGAATATATGTGGATTATACAGGCCCTTCAATGAATGAGTAATTAAGGGGTTGCATTCTCGCTTTCCGTTGTCAAGGGTAGGCTTTGTTGAAGTTGGTTACCTTAGAGCTTAACGCAGATTTGACGAAGGGTGTTCATGAATTTTGTAGACTCTTTAACGCACATACAGCTTTAGCATTAGCAATACAGATTCAACAAACACATCAATCCAATACAGCTAAGACGAGGTGGCAAAAAAGGTGTTGTTCAACGATAAGTAGAAGGCTAAAAGGCAGTGGCAAGAGTAAGGTATTTCTAGTAAAAAATGTGCTTATATTGATGCTAATGTGGCTTAAGAAGCAAGTTAGAGGATTGGCGGAATAATTAACAACCGGAAACACTTATTTATAATACATCCCACTGTATTGACCCATAGCACCTTAATCTTGACTTCCTATTAAATAATTCCCAGACCAACATGTAAGTTGCAATTGCTAGTCCTTTCGTTTCGATGTGGTACATAGTTTAATTTAACCATCTCTCCTCTAATTTTGAAAATTTTGATTTAGGTTATAATTAACCTTCGAATAGTATTGCCTCTCTGTTGACTCCAGCGCTTTTTCAATAAAGGAGTACCTCTCATCTGTGAGCCTGATAACCTCATAAAAAGCCTTTTTCCATTCATCATCATTACTTTCGGCGAAGTTTATCGTCACACCACAGTCTGCTGCTAATTTAGTCCAATCTTTAACAAAAAGAGTTTTTTTCAGTACTGCGTATCGCAGAATCAACTTTGTTAGTCTGAAATCGCTCATTTTTAGTACCCGCGCGCTCACCAAAGGGATATGAAAACCCAACCAGTGGGTCTTAGTACGTGCTAGTTGTTAGTTCGTTACATTTACCCAGCCAGCAACGACTCCAACATAAGGGTTATTCCTTCATGTCAGAGTTGACGCCGACGGGATTTTTATATTTCTACATGCAAATTCTACGAAATGACTTTTTCAGAGAATTGCCTCACATGGGATTCGAACCCGTAACTCTCTGCTTGAGGAGTCTATGCATATACCACTACACCACGGCCATCCCCTTAATTTTTAGTTTTAGAGATGAAATAAACATTGTTGGTATACGCGATTCAAAATGATACAAATATATTTCGGTGTACTTATGGCCAAGTAGAAGATTTTACGCAGAAAGAAACGAAGTAGGTATTCGATGATTTCGTACCTTTGACAACCCCAAACCTGTGCACCATACAAAAGGCTAGATCGCGCCGTTGACATAAATACGCTAAATTTCGAGCTAACAGCTATCAATTTATTGCTGAAATTCCTACTCCAATTCGAACAGATTGCTTTTTTCGCCTTATCCACTTTAGTTTTTAGATGTTTTTCCATTTTTAAGTTGAACATCAGTTCCATTGCTAGGTAAGTATATATTTTTACTACTTCCAACTCCTGTTGACCATATTTCCATTTTTCGCCTCTTGCTATTCTGCCAGACATTTTTCGAAATATCATAACTTTCGATTTTTCGACGTTAACCTCCAAGCCCCAAAGTGTGCAGTACTCGAAAAGTTAGTTTATCATCATCTGAAGATAACAAGGTGATTCTGCAAGTATAACTACCACCTTGATCAAAAAGTTACGGTGGCGTCACTGTGGCGCTCCCATTGCTCCGATTTGAGTTCTATTTTTTTTTTTTTTTTTTGTTAAGTTGGTACATCTGTTGTTGATACTTCCTCTAAATTTTAGCGTCATAGCTTGACATTTCTAAAAGTTGCGTAGCCAAGAGTACATCTATCTCTGTGTGTGTTGTCGATTTTTTATATTAGATGGGGTGAAAAATAATTTCCTTGGGAATAAAAAAAAAATTTTTTTTTAATGTTTTTTTTTATTTTATTCAATTTTTATTCAAACGACTTTGCAACTTCTTGATCCCGTCCGAAAAGTAATTTTCCCGAAGGTCTGCAAAATACTCCTCCGTGGCGTCGATGATTTCCTCGGAGCTGAATTTTTAGTTGATGAGCCATCTTTTGAGGTTTGGGAAGAGATAATAGTTCTAGGGAGCCAAATTGGGCGATTAAGGTGGATGCGACAGCAATTGGAGCAGCAAGTCATTGATTTTAGATATGGTTGCGATGCTCTTGTGCGCCGGGGCATTGTCTTGCAAAAACAAACCTTTTTTTCGCTTCATGTGAGGCCGTTTTGCAGCTATTTCGGCCTTAAATCGCTCCAATAATGCACAGTAATACTCGCTGTTGATGGTTTTTCCTTTTTCGAGGTAGTTCAAGAAGAGTATGCCATGACAATCCGAGAAAACCGACGCAATAACCTTTTCGACCCATCGAGCCTCCCTCGGCCGCTTCAGAGCACTCGTGCCGGCTGCAGTCCATTGCTGGGCACTCATTCTGTTCTCTGGTGTTCAACAGTTACCAATCGACGCCAAAAGTCCGCCTGATTCCGCATCAGCAAGTCCAAACACTCTTTCGAAGTGTTCTCGCGTTCGAGTTTTTGGTCGAGAGTGAGCATGCGCGGCACCCAGCGGCACCCAGCGGCAGGATAACTTTTTCATATGCAGAATATTGCCTAAAATATGGCGTGTGCGCTCAGTACTAACCTCTGTGGTATCTGCTGGCTCGCGCACCTTCACTTTCCGGTCAGCCAACACCATTTCATGTATTTTCTTGACATTGTCCTCCGTAACCGCATCGGAGGGCCTGCTGCTGCAGACTTGATCGGTAGTGGAGTTGCGGCTTCCACGAAACTGTCGAAACCAATATTTGATGTTGTAATCTGACGGAGCATTATCCAACTTTTCCATATTCTAACTTTTGTTTCCTTCGCCGTTTTGCCTCTCAAAATATAATGTTTTATGAGAGAACGAAAATCGTTTTTGTCCATACTCAACATGATGCCAAACACGTCAACAACAATCAGCTGTCAAAACAAAACTAATGACAGTATCGCACTGAAATTTGGCATGTTTGCCTAAATATAAAAGTAATTCAAAGCACCATAACCTTTTTTACAGTAACTGCGCATTTTGGCAGTTACTCAACCTAGTAATTTTAGAAATGGATTTAAATTAGCCACAACTTGTATTTACGTAAAAAAACGGGATTTAGTGGTGCGCGAACGTTGGAAATGTTGGAAAAGTGTTTCGGCAACGATTCTCTGAAGAAAACGGTTATTACTAGTAGCACAAGCGGTTCAAAAGTGGTCGTGAGTCAATCGAAGATGATGAACGCGGTGGCAGACCATCGACATCGAAAACCGATGAAAACATTGATGAAGTAAACGAAATGTTGGTCAATAACCACAAATTTACCATCAAAAAGATAGCGGAGGACTTGAACATTGCCTATGAATCCGTCAAAGACATTTTGGGTT
This sequence comes from Volucella inanis, assembly GCA_907269105.1. Lineage (NCBI taxonomy): Eukaryota > Metazoa > Arthropoda > Insecta > Diptera > Syrphidae > Volucella > Volucella inanis. The sequence goes on from OU026153.1 coordinate 44,136,278, forward strand.
TCCGTCGTGTAACAGCAAAGTTGGCGTCAAAAGACCGTGTTGACGTTGCAAAAGAGATGATTTGCGAGGCTGAATCCGATTCCACATTCATAAAAAGGATCTGAAGATTACTGAAGACGAGACGTGGGCTTATGAGTACGACACGCAATCCAGACATCAGGCAAGTAAATAGCGTTCACCAAATGAGCCGAGACTAAAAAAACCACGTCATTCTCAGTCAAAAAAGAAGGCAATGCTCACGGTTTTCATGGATTACAACGGTATAGTGCATCATAAATTTTTGCCATAAGGCCAGACAGTAAACAAAAATTATTATTTGGGTGTTGTGAGACGTTAGCGTGAAGAAATTCGCAGAAAAAGACCAGAATTGTGGGCACCATGATAACGCACCCTCTCACAGTATCATCATTATTCGTAACTTTTTGACGAAAAATGCAACAAATACCATCCAACAGCCATTGAATTCACCAGATTTGGCTCCCTGTGATTTCTTTCTGTTCAATCGAATTAAGAAACAACTATTGGGAACGCGTGTCAGAGCCGAGAATAAGTAATGGGAAAATAGCAGGAAGCACTGATGGACATACCGAAAACCGAATATTAAAAAGGTTTCGAGGATTGGATCAAGCGCTGGCATAAGTGTGTTGCAGTCGATGGGGATTACTTTGAAGGGGACAATATAGATTTAGATGAATGAACTTGTATTTTTCATTTTCTGAATAATTTTTGATCAAGGTGGTAAAAACAGATCTCCTTCCAGTCGCCTGCTGACCTCATTATGATATCTATCAGGAGCTTCGGGCTTCGTAGATTTGCTATGCCACTTGTGAAGCGTCTGCACTGGAATATAACGGAATATAAAGGAGCTGCGACAGGAACGTCCTTGTGCGTCCTTTTTGTCCAAGTTTCAATGTTGATAATCAGTTGTTGGTCCATCTACCTTAGGTGGTGTTGTCCCACCTAGCTTTCTAGAATGCTGCAAATATTGCCCTTTCTTCTTCCTTTATCCTCCTGGTAAGTCTGATATTTTGTCTGTTCGCGATAAGCCTTGTGTGAACCCTTCGCATTTCACTGGCAAGAATGTCAATAGGGACCATCTCAGCTATGACACAGGCTGCTTCGTTCGAAATTTTTCGGAAGCCGTAAATTGTTCTGCGCAAAGCATGTAACGCCTTTTCACTAGAACACTCGACATGTACTTCAAATTTCAGCCTGTCGAGCATGACTTCCAAGTATTTTAATGCCTCTTTAGACCCGATTGTATAGTTCTCAATCCAAAAACTTTCATATTCCACAGTCTTTCTGTTGGTTATTAAGACAGTTTCAGTTTTGTGATCAATCAAGACCGACCGAATCAAGCCAATTGTTGATCCTAGCGACTGCTTCATCTCATGAAAATGCTTAGCCACAGTCACCAAGCGATATCGTCAGCGAAAGCAATCACCCTAACTTCTTCCGGTAGTGTAAGGCGCAAAACACCGTCGTACATGATATTCCACAGAATGGTCCTAGGACTGACCCATGCGGAACTCCCGCGGTGATATTGTAATACTTAACGTCATCATCCATCTGGTATCTTAGCTTCATGTCAGTAAAGTAGTCTTTGAATATCTTTAATAGATACTCTGGTGCATTCATTCCGGCCAGTGTTCTGCCAATGCATGTCCATTTGGCATCTCTATCTCCTCTCTTGTGTTGTTTCGGCTGCTGTATCTACTACCATTTTTATGGCATCGACGGTAAAACGCTGTTTTCTGAAGCTGCTGCTGCTAGCACTCGTCTGTGTATCTAGCAGGCATATTGGTCGATACAACGAAGGTTCTCCGGTTGGTATATTTCCCTTAGGTAACAACACTACTCGTAAATGGTGGAGTTTCCATGGTTCAGGAGGATCCCCTCCTCAAGGCAACTTTGTATCGTTGCTATAAAAAGGTCCGATCTCTATTTGACAACCACATTCGGAATGCCGTGGGAGCCAGTCGCTGTATTGTCACCTATTTTCCAACATGCTTCATATAGCTCATCCATTGTGATTTCCGGTGTACGAGTATGTTCCGGGTGTGTTGCCCGCATGGGAATGCATTGCGTAGTTGGTCTATGGGGGAATAGATGCTCAACTATTGTGCTCAGCATTGTCGGACAGGATATTTGTGAGGAATTACTATTCTTCAGTTTCCTTGTCACTATCCTATACGCCACTCCCCAGGAATCAAGATCTGCTTCGTTACGAAGATATTTGAAATATCTTGGCCTGCTCTCCTTGATGGCCTTTTCGAGATCGTGTCTCGCCAGTCTAAACATAGATAAATCTTCCTGGAACTCCGGCCTACCCTTAAAAGTTGCGACTTGCGCCGGGACCGAAGGAAGTTTGCTCTAAGTGCTCTGATTTCGTCATTCCACCAATAGCAAGCTCCACCCCTTTTGCTCCCTGTCCCTCTAGACAGAGATGCATAACACGCTGTGGTGACTACTTTGGTCAGATGATGCGATAGGGCCTCTGCTGATTCGTAACTACCTGAAAGGTCTATGTCCATCATCTATGTCCATCTATGAACGCGCCTTGTTTTTCGGGGCTGTTAATTTGGGGCGCTGCCTGAACAGCGTTGAATATTATTGCCTGGTGGTCGTTGTGCGTATATTTTTCGCATACTCGCCATTTTGTTTAACGCAGAAGTGAGTTTTTCATGAAGGTGATATCTATGATGGACCTCTTGCCTGCTTTACGAAACAATTTTTTTGTGCCGTTGTTCGCTAGACTAATGTTGAGTTATGCGAAGGCTTCGAGAAGGGCTCTGTCTCTTGTCTTCGTAGTCCTGCTGTCCGTTCTATAGCCCATGCATTGAAGTGACCGCCAATAACCACTGGGTGTTTTTCTCGCACGTCAATTACAATTTCGTCCAACAGCTTCAGGAAGTGAATGCCGATTGTTTGCAGAGCGTTGTGTCCACAGGTCCATATCACTGCTTTTTTAGAGTTGTTATCTAGCCAGCTACAACCATCCAAGTATTTGTAAGGTTCGCTGATAAGGGCAATATCGACTTTCTTTTCTCACAATGTTTACCATTTACCATATCTGTATACCATTCATCATTGTTTGCTACTTAGGGCTTTCCGAAATGCCGGACATCTGGTACTACCAGCTACTTGCCTAGCGTTCTTCGGGTCGTTGGTTTTGTATGAAAAACTCCTCTGTGCAGTTCTTGGCTATGTGATCTCCTTCTCAACATCTTTTACACGGTTTTGAGCAGTCTTTCTCGTTCTTGCACTGACATGCCGTATAGCCAAATTCCAGGCATCTAAGCCATTTTGTGAGCTCTGTGTGAATCCGTTTGCGGCAATAAACCCAGCCAATTTTGAACCTATTCGCCTTCAGCATAACGCTTGCGCTTTCTGCAGGTAAGCCTATCGTCGCGATTTGAATTTTCAGTTTGAACTATACAGACCGTATAGCGACGATAGTCTAGCCAGGCGTCCAACATATGAGATGGCTGGACCATGTTGAGCGAAAGGGCACCATAGCTCCGGGTCAAAAAGTCTTCGAGCATGCAAGATGGAGCACGCAAGTAGAATCAATTTCAAGTGCAGCGCTGAGTATAGCCAGCAAGATATCGTGCCAATTGGAGAAGCCCCATTTCAGGAAATAAGTAACATATAAGCTTAATCAAGCTGTCGGTGTTACGGTTTTTCGTGACGCATTTACTTTTATACAATAGAACATCTCTTGGGTTTACCGTGAACACCTATCTACATTAGTATAATGCCAAGCAGAACTTGTGTTGGAGGCACAAGTTCCACTCTTGGTATAGGTCAACGCCGGTCTAAAACCCACTTCAACAAGTCAGGTCCGGAGTGAGATACTGATCAAATCGTAGCTACCTTCGGTGGCGTCATCATTACGATAAGACCAGTACTTTGCTCTGCCCCCGCTTTTCATAAAACAAAGTCAGTGAGGGGCAAAGCCTTGATAAATCGACGGGAGCCCCTAGTGTTCAATATCCTCTCATATTTTGACCTCTGTAAGATTAGCTGTTACCACGATGGATGTTGCGGCCCTTTATTCATTCGATGGCTGTTTCCCGCAGGCGCAAAATTCTGGATACAAAAACGTCTTAGTTTGCCTTGATGTAATTCTAAAATCTAAGCCATATAGCACTCTCCCTTGAATACCTTTGTTCGTTATTTTCTGAACGACCCTATGATCTTGTCTTAATCCATGCGGATAGAGTTTTTCCCACACTCTATGGTGGATGTCTGTTAAGAGTTCATTTCTTATGCAGGCACGATCAAGTTTCTAGAATTTGTGAGAGGCCAGTTGTTAAGACTTTATTTAACACTTTTATGTTATGTTTAGGTCACCCTAAAGGTGGTGTTCGCAGTTGACCTCTATCCACCAGGTAACCAATTGCTTCATTTTCTTCTTTAATTCTCTCTTTCGTGTCTCTGCTGTAAAGTCTTTTAAAAAGGCATTTTTACTCAGCAGGGCCCCTGCTATTTTCCGATTTTTGTTTGAAACAATATTTGTCTTCCCGTGACAGCCTATTACCGATGAATTTTATGACGACTTCATCATTCAAATTTATCATACACCAGTTACTGCCATCGCATCTAACGCCACAAAAGGATACAAATATGCTCGTCAAGAAGAAATGTATTTCCAAAACTACGCTCCACAAACAAAACACAACAACAAATCACTGCCTAAACAGAAGTAGATGGATTCTTGTTCCAAGACAAGGATAATGGCAATTTGCGTGCCATATTTTATATTCCACCACCTTTTCCTACTGCCACGTCTATCAGTAGAAATTCCAATTCCGAAAAGAAAATTGAAAATGGAAAATGCTTTCGGAGAAAAACAAATATTTCCTGCAATTTGCATTCAATTTTCTTGTGCAGCAAATCACGATTCCTGGCATAGGTACTCGTACCACGTTTCCGTTGTCCTTAGAGTTGTCGACGCTATTCGTATTGTACCGCGCTCTGCAGTACGGTACCGTTTGCCTTTGCACTTCATTTATTTGTTTGTCAATTTTGCAGTCAATTTGTTTGTAGTAGACGTTTATTTCCCCATCACTCACAGGCTGTTGAATTCTTTTGTTATCCCTGTACAAACAAGGAAGAGCCGAAGACCTACCATTACGAGTATTTCTATTCTGGAGCTCCTCCAGGAACAACAATCCATTCAAGTGCTACGGTACGTTACGTTTCGGCAGCTCTTCGGCTCGTTCATTCGCACACTATTGCTTCGTCGTCTAATAAACCCTTGCACAATTTTTCACCTCTAAATTTTCTGTTAGAGTCCTTGCTGCTTCTTCCATTCAAGTGAGTTTTCTGGGCCGATTCTTTCTTTCTTCCATTTGCAGTGATTCAAGTGAAATCAAAAACAGAACGCTGGGCAAATAGAAAGCAGAATTTCTTTCAGAGCTCAAAGTGAAGCTTTGTCAGTCGTCGCGACAATGATGTTTGCCTTTCACTCTACTGCGCTTATGTGGGTAGGTAGTCTGGAGAGGGTTCTCAAATAGAACCCATTCCTTCGGCTCCAACTCATCATATCCAATCACAATTCATTCTCGTTTATTACGAATTGACAAATTGAGGGCTAATGTTCGTGAGTTGTATTGAGTTCTGCTAAGATTTCAAGTCTCCTAAGTGCGAATGTAGATATTTCTGGACAAGAGTACAAGGACACTCAACATGACCAAGTAATCTGTTGTAATGGCCAACTCACGTCGAACTAATTAATTTGTGCGAATTAATAAGCTGACAATGTGCAGAGGCATTTTACATCTCAGGACGACGCACGTTAGTGCTGGTGATGGTAAAGACGAAGGCGAATTTCTGAAGTGGAACACATGTGACAGGACACTAGGAATTGTGGAAATGCTGGATAATTAGTTTGCAAATAGGTTAAGAGAAATTCCCTTTGTGGTCGGGTGTAACTGCCGCTGTTGGTGCCAGATTTTGATTTTCATTAATTAGATTCCAGGACTATGAACGTCTTAAGGAGGATATGAGTGGAATTTGAAAATCAATTCCAAACATATTACATATGTAACATGTGTTGAGTAGAACACTTTTACGTTAGGCCAGTTCTTTAGGTTAAAGATTGTAAGAACATGTAGTAGTTGCATTGTTCTCATACCTGAATCTAGATCTAAAGGGTTACAAGGAAAAGACCTCAGGTTTTAGAGCTATGACCTTGTAAACTTAGCTCAAGTCAAAAAATCCACCACACAATAAAGGGAACCCAAAGCACTACTATTCATATTCCAATTCTGTAAGTTTGAATGAAATTCAGCTAAGCGCACGCGAATGGAATTTTGGTGCGTTTTTTTCGGTTCAAATTAACCAAAAAGTTGGTATTTACTTGATATGAACTACTTGGAAGCTAAACTATTTCGACCTGAGTAACCAGTACTACTTAGTTCTTAGATTCCGTCCATTACTAATTGAGGTTTGTATGCCGACATCCCACGCGTGTAGTTAGGATTTCTTCTACAAGCTCATTGGTGAAACATGTAAACAGGTCAAATGAAACTCTCTCAAATAAACCTGCTGGTTTTCTGATCGGAAAAGCTTTAATCAGATCAACGCAGCGTCCTCGATGTTGCGTTATTGGCCTGAAAAATAAACCTGGTTACAGCAAAAGAACTCGTGAAATGTGAACCTTTTTCACCGTTTTCAACGGAATCGCCCGTAACACCGCGAGTGCATATAAGCCGCCGGAAAGACCTCAATTGAAGCAGATAATCTAGTTAGACAAATAAAACAAAACTCTAGCATTATTTGACAGTGCCAACAATAGAATAGCTAACCAGGACGGGCTTTGGGATAAAAAAAAGCGGAACAGTTTCCGAAAAAAGAAAGAGGAGCTAAAAAATATCTCTATGGACGAAAACTACTTAGAAACAGAACCAAAAAGCCTGAATGAAAGCCTGCAGAGATAAAAGTCGCCGAAAAAGTTCATTCCAGTCAGAACTGAAAAAGCAAGAGCCCAACTCTTTCAGCTGGAGCCGCTCAAAGCATGAATTATGTGACGAGTCTATGCAGCTCATGATGGTCATTATTCACAGCGCATTACTCACAGCGCAGGCGAAAGTAAGCTAAGGAGGCAAGAAAGATAAGTACCGACGTACGTTCGTATTGTTTAAAGTTTACAATGGTCAGCAAATAAAGATCTCGGAAGGACATTTCATAAGAGAAGGAAGAATCACCATATTTCGTCCGAGGGTAAATTGATGAGCATTCAAACCAATAAAACCATTTTTAAAAAATATAGGAAGAGAAAATTAAGGAAGGCAAACTCTAATTCAGCATCGAATTTGTCGAGTTATAAAAACTGAGTAAGGTGTATAAGTCTCAAGAAGTATTCCAGATGACTTCCGAAACTAAAGAATGCACCCCAACTCCCTTTCCTCTTCTTCAACTTCCCAACCACTCCTGTTGCCACTATTATGGGACCCGTGCCGAGGATCAACCTGGCTGAGGATCCAACATCTTCAAAAATAGCTCAGTCGCAAACAGAGTATCTGGATAACTTGCGACCTCCAGATTAGCTTGCCTAATCTGTATACAGCGGATCTCTGTACAGATGGACCTCCTCCCTTAAAGGAAGAAAATCAGGGACTCATCCACATCGGTAAGCTCCATCTAAGGCGCTTTATTTAAATCCCCGAAATTCTTAACGCATTATTTAAACCTTCGGGTAGATTCCGGGGCTTGAGAAAAGTGCGGATATAATTAAAAAACATCCTAAAAGATGGATTACCTAATGCTCCCAAAACGCTTAAAAACTTCTCCAAGCCCTAGAGATCGTTGGATAAAAACGTTCCGGCTCCCAAGTGAACTTCCAACAGTACATCTCTAAGGTCATTTATCGATGTTCTTAAAGATGCAATAGCGATCGCGGTAATCGAAAAAACGATACCGATGTATCGATAACATCTAAACGGTGGTAGTTGGTCGAGCTAAAGTTTGCGGACAAATTCTTTGCCATCATAAGGGAAAACTCCGGACCACCTCCCATCACTAGTGACACTGACTGACACCAAGGCCACGTCAAACTTATCGCTTGTGCCGATCAAAGATTTCTCGATCCTTACACCAATGCCATAGGTGGAATAGGAGATATTTGGTCAGAACAAAACTCGAGGTAGTTGCTAGGGAAGATATCCTTAGCAGACTAAGAACACGCACCTGGATCCCAGCTTAAAACTCCTCCCCAAAAAGTATTCTAGAAATCTTCAGGCTCATCAACTCCACCCTTCCGACTCATAACTGGAAAGTCGCGAATCTAAAAGAATCAAGGGGCCCTTATAGATGCGCGTTGATTGCTAACAATAAAGGTACGCTTAACAATCTAGACTGAAGGTTGAGCTGGATGCTGATAAGAAATCTCCTCCTCTTTTAACTAAAAAATGGAAATTTTACCTCAGATAGCGATGACTCTGATATATCCGAGATGACAATTAAGCCGTCGGGCTCCTCTTCTGACACTCTGCCGGAAATAGAAAATAATGACGAAATTAAAAGAGATCCTACATGATTAGAGGAAGGAGACGAGCTCTTGGGCAAATGTTCAGAATCGAAAGACTCGAACAACACCGCGGTGGAGACTGCTCTCGTAAATTGTAGCAATGATACTGTTTCTCCAGATTAATCTCCACTATTCAAATAGAACTTCGTCAGCACCTATTCTGCGTCCTTCCAAAAACGCAGAAGACACCATCCTAATCTACGAACCATGAATCATAGAAGGCGTCGTTAGTGGACACCTGTATTAGTGAAACGTAGCCTTAATCCATTTTTACTTACTGACCTCAGTGACCCCGACATAACCGTTGCTACAAGGGAGACTGCCAAAGGCTCCTAAGGCAACAATCATGTGGGCCATCTTTCTGGTGACAACCTAGAAGGAGTGTTATTGGAAACTGGAAGGCTAAAAATTGGCCTTATCATCGGGTGCGACGCTGACGCTCAGCATACGTAATGCGGCAGTACCGACATCAACGATAGAGGTGAGCCACATTTTGATTGTAGGAAAAGTACTAACCTCATTGTTTATAATATTTGCAATGAGCCCACTTTTATTTCTAGGTACAGATATATATAATTCTGCCTGAGTGATGTCGGTAAACCAATTGGCCAAAATACAAAGGAATACTGTCAGAAACACTATCCTTTGAACACTTAAGACCCCCCTGTGACACCAAAGAGCTTGACATGAAAGTCAAGGAGTCCACTCTTTCTCTTAATCAGGCTATGGCTGCTTCCTATCATCTTATTCAACTTAGAGGCAAGAAAAAGCCGCACAGGTGGACATCAGCACTGAGACCGCTTAGAAACACTTGAAGAGAACTTTTCAATCAGCAAAAAGTAGAAGAAAAGTTACTGACTGGGACTCTTACAAAGAATCTTTCAAACCTAACCATTCTGTGGCAAAATAACTTTAACCTCCGAGCCATTGCTCCTAAAAAAAAAATCCTTTTTTACCAATTCTACCATGCCTAGTTATTTGGAAAAAAGTCGACGGCCCTTGCGTAACCTCAAGTGATGAATCACCCAATTCCCGGCCAGTAAAAATATTCGTAGGACTCGGACAAGCTCTTCTTGGCGCTGAATAGCTTCAAGCCATACAAGTCTGCTGGTTCGGACGGTATAATACCTCCCGAGCTACAGAGGACCTGCATAGTGACGGTCTACATTAATTTATCATGAGGGGATCAGAAAATGTTCTCATGTTGTCCCAAAAGACCTCAGACTTACAATTCTGCCATTTTTCCTCTAGAACTCTAGAACGACCGATCCGAGTTCAATAATGGCGTTTCTGAATATAAGAGGTGCCTTTAACAACGTGAACACATCTGTAATCCCAACTGCGCTGTCAACTCCAAACCAACATGGCTTACTTGGGGAGTTGATCAGTCTTATGCCTAATAGCAGGATAATCAACTCCAAAACTTCTGTGTACGCTGCATAACTTGAAGGAGGTAGTAGTAGGGTGATTGCCTATGTGGATGACATTCAATCAAATATAACCTGTAGGGATAACGTAGCACAGAAAGACTTAACCTTAGGTGGCACACATAAGTAGAAGAGGACCTCAACCTACTTAAAGTGCGCAACTGAAGGAAGTTGACTAAAGACCTGACTAATTGGTGGGGCTTTTTAATTGATAGCAGAGCAGTTAAACCTTCACCTATGTTGGGTGCCGCTCCACAGAGACATTCCAGGGAATTGTAAGTTGGTCTCGCTAAAATAGGAACCACTCTACCTATTCTACTGTAGGATCTGGTGGTAGGTGGACTGGTGGATCAAACAGATCTGGCAAAAGCGTGACCTAAATACCTCTAAGAGTCTGATCCTTCTAAACAGGAATCATCTCAGCGCCATCATAGGTGTCATTACTGGACATTGCCTTATAGACAAGCTTGCAAGAAGGCTTCACACCATTACAAATCTAACTTAACCTGTGCAACCGTGGAGTTAGGTGAGTTAGAAACTGTAGTTGAGATATGGGAGCTAATAAGGTTTGGATTCAATGGTAAGATTGAAATTAGGGAAGTTGTTGATGGTTGAGCAGTGACTGTATCAGAGGTAGGAGTTTAATTAAAAGAAATGTGTTGGTGTTGGAGCTTGGGTGGGAGATAGCCAATTGGTACATTTGTCTGAAGATATGAAAGAGGCTGTTTAGGGATTAGATTGTATGTTGGTTTTAGGGCTCCATGTGGAGTCAGGTTTGAGATGGGTATGGGGAATAGATGTGGGTGGTCGCTGTTTTGGTTTTTTTCTGTATTTTTACCGATAAGTTTATCTGTCCATTCGGAGATACGCATCTTTCCAAAATTAAGAAGCGAAATAAGAATTAAAAATGATGCAGCAAAGTAAGAATGCGATTGAACACCGTAGTGCTTTGCACTGAACTTCCATTACACTTTGCATACCATGGCTATTTCTCTCGCCAAAATTCTTCTTTATTTTTCACTTTTTCTAGCCTGGCTCACATTCAATGCCCTAAGTATTGCGAAATTTAAAGGAAAAGGTAACGGGTTGTAATTTTTGATACTTATTATACGAAAGAACTGCTGTGGCAGCCTGAGAGCGCGAATCTTAAGCTGGTTCTCCTGAGTCCGACCATGTAGAATGCAACCTCGGGCAAATTATTGTACTATCCGCCCAAAATTTGGGCTAATTCCTTGATGATATCCTCTAATGAGAACAATTTACCGGCATGACCTGTGAATACTTCAGTGATCTGAAAGGGATGTGACAGGAAACATTGGATCTTCCTAGCACGAGCGGCAGTCAATACATTTTCCTCAGACAATTCATACATACCCAAGATGTCAATGATATCCTGGAGTGACTTGTGGTCTTGCAAAATTTTTTGTACACCACGAGCAACCTTGTAGTACTCTTGGCCAATAATGTTTGAATTCATGATATGAGAAATGGAATCCAAGGGATCGACAACTGGGTAGATACCCAATTCTGCAAATGTTGTAGCTTGAGCATTGTCAGTCAAATCATTAGCTGGCACGTAGATGGCTTGCACTGAAGTGATGGAAGCCTTCTTGGTGGTGGTTATACGTCCCCGCTTAGAACCCAAGTCAGTGGCCAAAGTTGGTTGATAACCGACAGCAGATGGGATACAACCCAACAGGGCAGACACCTTGGATCCGACCTGGCTAAAACAGCAAATGTTATCACTGAACAGCAACATATCTTGTCCTTCTTAGCCACGGATATACCCGGCAATGGTTAATCCAGTAAGAGCAACACGGGCACCAGCTCCTGGGGGTTCGTTCATCTGGCCGTAGATAACGGCGACCTAAGATCTCTTATCCTTCAACGAGATGACACCATCATTTCATTGTGCAAATCATTACCCTCACGAGTACGTTCTCCTACTCTGGCAAATACAGAGTAACCACCATGAGCCTTGGCGATGTTGTTAATCAATTCCATGATAAGTACAGTCTTACCGACACCAGCACCACCGAGCAAACCAATTTTTCCACCCTTATTATAGGGCAATTAATCGACGACCGTAATACCAGTGACCAAGATCTCCTGTTCGACACTCATCTCGATGAATTCAGGTGCCTCAGCATGGGTGAACCCCTTTCATTGATGGGCTCTCCAATAACGTTGATGATGCGACTCAAAGTATCGGCACCAACTCGGATACGAATTGGGAAACCTGTATCGATAACCTTTTTGCCACGAACCAACCCCTCGGTACCATCCTCGGTGTTCTCTCCCAAGTGCTGGGCTACTTCCAACAACAAACGTGAGGTCCTCTTATCGACTTCCAAGGCATTCGATAATTGAGGGTAAATCCGGCCATGATTTTTCCATACCACCAGCAGCGGCCTTAGTGATATAACTGTCTTGTTCAAAGACTTTGTCACGACCGACCGTACAAGAGAACATTTTCGTTAAATTCTCGATTACGAAACCACAATTTGCGAGCAGAGTGACCGAATAAATAGAAGTGTCACTGTAGGTAGGTTTTTCTTAATAGGAGACGATTAGACACCGCAGGGCGCTTTTCTTGGAATTGTACTATGACACGTCATCTTTTTATAGAAGCCTTCACGTGATTTCTTGCTATTCCAATTGATTGATTCGGTTTCTTATTAAATGAAAGGCACAGACTGCCACTGAAATCAAAGTTGTGTCGAATTTATCTGCGTTTTTGACAACCTTGTTTCAATTTGTATTCAACTTCGACTTTCATTTGTTTCGGAAGAGGTACAGGTATGCAAATGAGTTCACTTCAAAAGAATACCTCTTTTCCAATCCATCGACTTGGGAAGTGGCAATGATTTCTGTTAATTTTAAATGTCACCAACCACCCCCCTACTACCGGTATGCGACCACTAAGTCATCGCTAGGTATACTCGTACCCATGTACGAGTATCTGAGCCTTTTCTACTTTTTCTCTGTGTGCCTGTGAGCATTGATTCGTTCTTTCGATTTAATTCGAAATGATTTCCCTTTTACGAGTACAATTTCCATTTCACTTGTAAAAGAGTGAACACTTCATTGCTTTTCCGCTCTGAACTAATCCCATCAGTTGCTCACCCCTTTTTGTAGTTAAGGATACCTTGCCATTTTCATTGAATCTAACCCTCTGACTGCGCCCTTGGCAGCCCTTTACACCCTCAACCATCGACCGCATTTAACACATTCAAGCTTCAAATTGAAAAAGAAAAATTTTCAAATTCCACCTCCATTTTGAAATTAATGAACTGGTCATAAATTTTATTGAAGCCTTGGAGCTGCTTCAGTAGGTGTAGGGATGAGTTCCGTTTGGGCTACTAGGGTTTCCAGATAAGTATGTGGTGGATGGAGGTGATGTGTCCGTATGTGTTTCTTGGAAAAGTCAAGAAGTGCTCCACTTTGGATACTTGTTCCATTAGATGGTATTGATCGTTTTGATTTGGGATTTCTGTGCCGGAAGTATACACTCTTCATGTGAAGTTTCTTAGTAAGAGAGTTTCCTTTTTTGCCAAATCCAAGACTAATTGCATGACGAGTGCTGTAGGGTGATGAAAAGGGGGGTCAGGGTTAAAAATTGGCATGTGAGTAGAAGCAGGAGGTTTCTTGATTAACAGAACCTAACTCTACTCGAAGTGCCAGGACTTTGGGGTTAATTGGTTGCGAATTAGGTGAGAGGTAATGAAAAAGCTTGGTAAATCACAATGTTATTAAATTTGTTCCTCTATTTGGGTTTTAATTAGGGAAACTACCAGGACAAAAGTCAAGGTATAACAAAACTAACACACTTAGTATTTATATAGGTAAAATTCGGTCAGACGATAAGTTAAATGTTCCAAATAACAGGGTGTATAGTTTATTTTTACAGTAAGCTCGACAGCGACAAAGCTATTGTAAAAGCCAACCGCATTAACGCACTGAAGTAAAAATTGCAAAGCAATCTTCGAAAGTTCCTATTAAACTCAAGAGGAACGTAATGCATCATGTTAATGCGTTGATCGAAGCACGGCTTTTTTTGCTGACAATAAGTTTGTCCGCATCATTTGAAGGCACTCAGGATGTGAACTCACACAACTTGGCCATAGTGAAAGTCTTTCCTCGCAACAACACACAAATTAAGAGGAAAAAGGCGACAGATTTGTGCATATATTGTGCATATATACCATCTAGTTGGATGGTATCATTCGCATCCAAAGTTTCAAGCCAAAACTTGGGTTCGGAAACTGCGACTTATGACTAGGCTATCGTATCAAAATGCGCGGGCTTTCTGAAGTAATATAGACCCCATACTTTAGATTGATTACATCTCCGTATTTCTTACTCCGTTTCCATCAACAACACAGTAACTTTTCTAGCAATCATGAGTGGTGTTCTGGGTGCGAAGGTCAATATTATCAAAAGCAGTGTCCACATCTCGAAATTGTTTGACATTCCTGCGGGATAAAGAGTCATCTACAGTACGTCTGCCACTGCGCTAACGTATTGAAATCCTTAACGTCTGCGAAAAACACTTTTTTTTGGCGAATCTATAGCCAACCAATTTCTACCATTAGTTAGCCAAAAAAAAAAAAAAAAGAACTAGTCTACGCTGTCATAAAAGGCCGTACATCGTAGTTCGAAATGGATTCAGCATCAAATGTGGTCATCGTGGGAGAAGCCACGTGCAACCATACCTAACCTAAAGGAATCCAGGAACTCAAGTAAGGCATGGATCTAAACGACTATCAAGGTAACCAGATCCTATCTGTGTTAAACTGTCAAATTATTACAATTGTCGAAAAACTGCCCATTTGTCAGCTCTATCTCTACCTGAGCATCGAACTTGTCAAGTTATAGAGACTGAGTAAGGTCAATAAATCTCGAGAAGTTCCTTTAGACGAGCCCTAAAACTAAAGAATGCTCCCCCCCTTTTCCCTTTCACCTATAATCCACTCACTTGCTTCACTGGGCTGAATCAAGTTGTCATAGGAATCGTGACGATGATCAACCTGGGTGACGGTTCAGCATTTCTAAAAATAGTTCAGTTACAAACGGAATATCTGGATACCAGGCGACCGCTGAATTAGCAAGCCTTATCTATATACAGCGGATATCTGTAAAAATGGACAAAGCTTTCTCCGCTACTCGTGGGATCTCTATCTCTTTTGAATTAAAGCTCAAAAAAATAAAACCCGAGGACGGTACTCCTTTAAAACCAGGCGGTAGAACGGTGACTGCACCCATTACCTTGCCGGTCGAGCGGGGGTAAAACTGTGGCAGGGCATGGTACACCATCCTCGAAAGGCGTCCGCAACGAGCCTAAAACATAGCAGCAGCAAGTTTGTGGCAGATCACGGACTTACCACTGCAACTATTGGGTATGTAATTTAATTCGTGCGGTTTTTTTTTTTTCAAAATTTGAACGTTTATTTAAGAAAAACATGTACAATAGTATTATTCAAGGTATTGCCCATCTGAAGCTATGACTTTTTCTCATCTTTCTGGCAGTTTGTGGATCCCATCCCAAAAGAACTGCGCCGGCTTGGCAGCCCATAATGAATCAAGCCAATTTTTGATATTCTGCTCTGATGTGAACCGTATTTCAGTGAGGGCGTTCTGCATCGACCGGAACAAATGGTAGTTAGAAGGGACAAGGCCTGGGCTATAAGGTGGGTGGGGTAAGACTTCCCATCCACTGTTTTCCAAATAGTTCTTAACCGGAATAGCTACGTGGGGCCGAGCGTTGTCATGATGGAAATTTATTTCCTCGTGTCTGGTCGCATATTCCGGGCGTTTTTCGGCTACTGCTCTCTTCAAATGGATTAATTGTGTTTGGTAGCGTTGTCCATTGATGGTTTCACCCGGTTTTAGAAGCTCATAATATAGCACACCCATCTGATCCCACCAAATACAGAGCATTACCTTCGCGCCATGGATATTCGGCTTTGCCGTTGATTTGGCTGGTTGGCCGGGTTTCACATATGATTTTTTGCGCTTGGGGTTGTCGTAATGGATCCATTTTTCATCACCAGTAACAATCCGATGCAAAAATGAGTTCCTTTTGTGGCGTTCCAGCAGCATTTCGGACAGGCAATTGCCTTTCGACGTCTCTCGGCTTGAGTTCATGTGAAACCCAATTTCCTTGCTTTTGAATATATCCAGCTGCTTTTAAACGTTTTGAAATGGCTGCTTGAGTGACACCCAAAGATTTTGCGAGCTCTTCTTGTGTTTGGCAACAATCTTCATAGAGTAATGCTTCCAGTTCTTCATCTTCAAACTTTTTTGGCTGCTCAGGACGTTCATCGCCTTCCAAGCCAAAATCACCATTTTTAAATCGTGCAAACCACTTTTGGCACGTTCGCTCGGCAGCAGTTTCGTTCATAATTAAGTGATGAAGAAGAACTCCCCGCAAAAACACTTTTTCTGGCACAAAGTTCGACATATTATTTTTGTTTACGCTTCAAATGAATGACATATACTGAAATGACGTACAATGACAGTAGCCTTCCAACGCATGTTTCAATGGAATAATAGCAATGGAATAATACAAGTTACGCCATCTCTTAGCAAACCCAATAAATTAAGTTATAGACCCAATAAAACCCCTCCCCCTAAGAAGGAATCAGGGGCTCAGCCGCATCGGCATGCTCTATCTAAGGTGCTTTACTTAACACGTCGAAATGTATCACACATTTTCTTCGGATCCATTCCAGAGGTGCAGATTAATGCGGACATTTAGAGCGTTTACAACATCCTAAAAGACGGATTGCCCACGGCTCCCACTGCTCTCGAAATGTTAAAAGACTCGCCTAAGCGCCGGAGATCGTTGTAGGAAACCATGCCGGTTCCCAAAAGGCCTAAAATTTTTAGTTCCAAAACTCCTGGGCCATCAAACAGCACATCTCTGAGGCCTTTTTAACGAAGTCTAGGAAAGTCGCGAAAATGGAAGAAATAAGGGGCCCTAAAAGATGCGCGTTCATTGTTATCAATTAGGAATCCCTTAATCCTCTAGCGCAGACTAAAGCCATGATTCGATTCGGTTTTGGGGCAATACACCTAAGAGTCTCCTCTTTTGGTACTTTGTCACGAATAGAAACCGGCGGCGAATTAAAAAGAAATCGTTTACTCGAACAACGCCGTGGTGGAGCTACTTTTGTAAACTGTTACTGATACGGTTTCTCCAGATTAATCTCCATTTCTCAAAAAAAGGCTTCGGTCGCAAATATTCTGCGTCTTTCCAAAAACATAACATAAGCAATGAGCCCAATTTAAGTAGCCGACAGGAAGTACTAGACATCACTCCTTTTCCAACAACATCACTGAAATGTTAACGAACTGGATGGTATCATCTGAATACTCATTTTCAGACCACAAACGTGAATTATAGGAAAATGATTGGCCAAAGTGCAGAGAAATACTGTCAGAAATACTAGGTCTGAACTCTTAAGTACCCTGCAAAATCCTCTCTAGAAATCCTTTGATGCCTAGTTGTTTGAAAAAAGCTGATGGCTCTTTGCAACCTCAAGTGATTAATCAATCAACCTCCTACTGCTTCATATTCTCGGCCCAGAAGTAACCCAAACTGGACAAATTCATGGTGCGGTTACAAGAGACAAACTGCATAACGCTGCATAACTTTAAATTATACAAGTCTGCTGGCCCGGATGGTATAATACCTGCCGACTTACAAAGGTCCTCAGATATTATCCTGCCTGCGCTAGAAAATATCATGAGAAGCTTTGTAAAACTGATCCACATTTCACTATCATGGAGAAGAATCAACGTAATCTTCATGCCCAAGGCCCAAAAATGCTTTCATGTTATTCCAAAGGACCTCAAACCTATAAGTCTATCATATATCCTTCTGAATGCTCTAGAACGATTGACTGATACCCATATATGAGCTAAAATTGATCCAAGACTTTTATCAACTGCTCAGCATGCCTACTGTAAAGGAAAGCCGGTGGAAACGGCTCTTCATTCACTTACTAGTCACATCGAATGATCCCTTCAATACAGACAGTACACATACACACTGGTTGCTTTCCTGGACATAGAGGGCGCCTTTAACAACGTTAACATATCTCCAATCACAACTGTGCTGTCACTGACTTGGGGAGTTGGTCAGTCTTTTGCTAAATAAGCAGGACAATCAACTCCAAACTGGGTGGGACGCCTGCTAAAAGATAAGCTAAATCTAAGCCTCTCCTTCTGTCTTCCAAATCACAGGTCGCTATCAAATTCCTGGACTCAGCCTCACTAAATTCTTATGCCGCCCTTGAATGTCGATCATCTCTTAGGGAGATGGCAGAGCAGTTCAACCTTTACCTTTGTTCGATGAAGGACCACGGAGACATTCCAGCGACCAAACACATCTGAATGAAGCTGGATCTGAATCGCTCGAAGAGTCTGATCCTTCTAAACAAGAAGCATCTCAGCGCTATCATAGGTGTCGTCAATGGACACTCGCTTATAGGCAAACATGATGGCTTGGCGCCTTTGTAAACTGTTTCTGTAGAAGCTACATGGACGAGAAGAAAGGAGAAAATCCACCACCTTTTCTTAACATATCCAGTTCTCTCTCAGAGAAGAATATAGAGTAATATAGACCCTCCATGTGTATGAGGATCACAGATCCAGGTGGCAGCATAATAACCAATAGGCCTTAGTCGGTTTTTTTCTCCAACCGCCACTCTTACCCTATCATCTCTTACGGTGGCTCAAAGCTGGTAGGATGCAACTTGTTCGACATAGTAGGCATACGCATCGAATGGGTTTACGCCGTCAACAGCAGAATAGCGTAGAATCAACACTGGATAAGTTTAAGCACTTATTCTTAGCCGATCTTGGTCATACACGGGACCACCAGTGTCTTTACATGGCGATACAACAATGTTACCAGTAAGGCTACCACTATACACTTCGCCATCAAAAGGAAGGAATTGATCGCCTGTGAAGTCTAGACATTCTAGAGCCCGAAGAATACTCCAAATCGGCTACCCTGTTTAGGATGGTAGACTCTATTTTCTTGGATACAAGTCCACGTAAAGTTAACATTGCCATTAAATTCCAGTAGTCCAGCAGCAAACAAACTATTGTCGTCCATTGAAGGTGGATCAAGGTTTGCTAAGTTCGATTTGGCATAAGTTACTTTAAATAACATGTATGCACAAGAGTGCGTTCTATGTATAAAGAAAGAGGAGCTAACAATAAAGCTAATGCTTGATTGCGATTGCGTAAAGAAAAGTTTCGCGTACGATCTGTGGATTTCTTGGATTTAAGTGCATAGAAGTGCACACCGGTCGTGAAAGCAGCATCATGAAAAGGGTTTAAGGAGCTCATCGTATCAGACGACGTATTAGTTGAAAATGATGAGAAGGTGGCATTAATGCTAATCTACAACACATGTGTATCATCTTATCATTTCTGAGTCACAACCTAGCAGATGAGTCTGGGAATCCCATTGCGTCTACTCACGAAAACAATTCCAGACCAAAAGAAACTACTTGAAAATCATCGGAGAAGCATTGGCTTTCATTGTCAATGTCTTCATGGACGAACCAGCAACAGCATCAGTCGTGAGCGCCCAGCTTATACTTGATATAAAGAAGATAGCCTAGCACCAAAATTAATCATTCAAGCGAATTATGTCCGTATTATTCCCGTCGAAAAGAACTCTTTGCCAATAAGAAAATCCTTTCTCAATATTAAGAGCAATATTAAACGCCATTCACACGATACGTCCTGGATTCGTGAAAATGCGGTGGCATGATAGCTACGGCGAACAAGCTACAATACAAAAATCCAGGTCGTCGTGAGAAGAAGCTATGCCAGCAGAACCGGAATGAACAACCACAAATTTCGACACACTGTTAGAAATCAACTTGACGGCCATTTCAAGACCTACCGTCATTAAGTTCCTTCGTCAACTCTTCCCAACCCATGGGATTGCTGGAGAACTGATATTAGACAACGAGACAGCGTTCACATCTGAATAATCAAAGTTTTTCAAGGCAAATAATTTGATCCCGCACATTCACTCCGCCCCTTTACATTCTACTACAAACGGCCAGGCGGAGCGCATGGTAAAAAGAACTAAGAACTATCTGAAGAAGTCAGGCCACAACACAAATATCGAGCTGAGTCTGGCCCGATTTTTTTTCACTCAGCATAGTTGACTACATGCAACTACGGATCGCTCGGCTGCTGAGCTACTACAGTTTGGGTATCCAAACCAACATTCTACCATCATCCTTAGAACGTAGAAGCAGCAGCATCTTAAAGGCGTAGATAATATGCACAATCATCAATAGCGGACCTCAACTGGCTCCTACCCTGGCCAGACTCTGACCCAGACAGCCACACAATCCTATAACGCATCTTGGTATAAAGAGGTCGGTTACAATGTAGACATCAACGAAGACCTATCACAGTACATAACGAACAAGTCGGCTTGTAATCTGGAATTAATATGAACCCAACAAGACTGTGTTCTCCTTAAAATTCGCCCCCCCCCCCCCCAAAATTGGGCACCTTGCCGTGGTGTGGCAGCTTAAGTAGAGGAACAGAAGGCTAGAGCGGGGAAGAGACCGACACTCCTCTGGTAGTGATAAATGTGACTTGAAAACTAAGATCCAATCATGGTCTGGATTAGAATAGCTCAGTAACTAACGGTGGGTCCAGATACCGAACGTCCTCTGGTACTAAATAGCCATACACCTGTATAGAAGCTCTGCGAGTGCGGGCTAAACTTTCTCGCTTTACTCGTGGGATACATATGGAAGACCAAGTAAAAACAAAACAAAAACATAATTACGGAGTCAGATGAAGAAGCTCTACTCGTTTCTCCTGTAACACTTACAGAGATGAAAACTGAGGACACTATCTCATCTCCAGCAAAGCCGCCAAGAATCACATCCACATCAACGGACGCAAAAAACGCTTATGGTACAAAAACACCAAGCAATGGCAATTTCTTCTATTTTACCGGAGCCCAAAGAATACGAATTAAAGGCCGGATCAGGGACGGCATGACACCGGAAGACACCACAAGATCTAAGCGGGAAGAGATCATGCTTGCAAAAGCACAGAAACAGGCTAAAGATTGCTGTAAATTCTGCACGTCGATGAGATGCCAATCAGCCGACAACTTTCCGAGGGTCCAACAGCCCAAAAAACTTAGACCACATCCAAAGCTACGAAAGGGAACAGATGTGGCTACTACGATAGGAGTTCCGGGAAAACCAAGCGCACCGAGGCAAATTATGAAACAAATACCTCTCATACTAGGATTCGCTCAGGTTCTAATAAGAAAGGACCCAGAGAAGAAATTATTAGGAGCAGGAACCCAAACGAACCCTCGGAGAGCCACACAACAGCAGCACCTTCGACATCAGAACAATGCAAGGTTGCTATAATGCGCGAAATGCATCACGAAAAATCCTTGTCAGTGCAACAAATTCAGCACGTAAAACAATGCCTACTGATCCAGATGGACATAGGATGACACAGAGACTAAACACCGGCTCATGTCAACGGTAAAGAAGATAAAGCCATGGCCAGAAGTTAAACAATCCAGAGAAGTGAAATTTCCAAACTGTACACATACATTACTATCCTCCCAGAGGATGAAAAAAAATGCAAAATGAAGTCTTCTTGGTGTCCTGTCAAGGATCGGCAAGCAAAATCCTAGCATTTCCACAACAGACTGGTCACAACAGGGCCTCAAAGTAAAAGAGCGGATGTGAACAAGACAGTTATTTTCTCTTATAATAAAAAATTTAAGAAATACTTGTGGGAGTAAAACTGCAAGCTATTTCTTAACTGATTGCAGAAAAACACACTGCCATTCCGAAGACTACAGCCCCTCAATCTCGGGCCAGCGCACAATCAAAACTACTTGATGCAAGATCACTTAAACAATCTGGAGCACAAAAAGCTCAAACAGAATGTCAGCCCACAACAAAAAGTGGCACAGACAGCTCAATGGATGTAGACTAAAGCTTTAATTCTGGAACATTAGAAGACTTTATCTCTATGCCAAGACCATTAGATCCTATCCCAAGACCTGAGCTATCTTCATGTACTGGCAACTCTACCAGTACCACAAAGATATAACGAAAACGGAACTAAGGTGCATCCAAGTTAATCTATAACATGCTAAGGTCGCCTTGGTGGTCCTCAGCCACAGATTTAACAAGGATCACCGTCGCCTTTATCCAGGACCCTTATATTTCTAAAAACCAGGTAAAGAGACTCTGAGGTGAGTTATTATATGATTTTACTGACCCTGAAAAACCCAGAGTATGTATCTCACCTAATAACAAAACAAAATTCCTTCCAATTCCAGGACAAATTAGCACGGATCTGGAAGCTGCAAAAGCTG
Source organism: Volucella inanis (assembly GCA_907269105.1). Lineage (NCBI taxonomy): Eukaryota > Metazoa > Arthropoda > Insecta > Diptera > Syrphidae > Volucella > Volucella inanis. The sequence continues at coordinate 44,158,647 of OU026153.1, forward strand.
AGCTACATATCAATGCAGGTAACACAGAGGCTTTTATAAGCTCAGCTTACTTACCCGGTGACTCCAGTGACTTGAACTTCTTGCCACTGAAGGGAATGGTGGACCACTGTGTTAAGAAGAGCCTGCAACTTATTGTAGGCTGCGACGCAATGGCCCATCATACGATCTAGAGCAGCTGAAACATAAACAAACGAGATGGGTCTCTACTAGAATTTATTAATTCAAACTATTTACAAATTCTAAACCAGGAAAGCAACCACTCTTATAAACAGCATTAGGACAGAGGTCCTAGACCTCTTATAAAGTATCATCAGAAGCCTCAATGTCGGACCATCGCTACATCCTCTTTGACCTTGAACTAGGAAGTATTATGTTTGAAAAGCACGGACAACCCAAATCCACAGATTTGGATATATATCGCCAGCAACTCATGGACAACCTGGGTAGATGTAACTCAAATATCAGAGTCATAGACAATACTGAGTTAACTTGTGATAACATCAACACGTCAACCACCACTGCCTCTCATCAAGACTACTCAGAAAAGGAAAAAACTGACAATCGACTTACCCCCTGATGGAACAAGAAACTAGCCAAACGAAGAACACAGACTAGAAACCTCTTCAACTGAGCCAAACGTAATGGTAAATGGGAAATACACAGAAGAACACTCACTATGTGCAGCCAAGAAATTAGAAGGGCAAGGAGAAAATCGTGAAGAAACTTCTGTCATACAATCGACAAGACTAGAAGTTGTACCAAAAATCATAAAATACTCTCTAAGCAACACACTAATCCTATCGGGTCAATGAAAAAACCTGACTGCACATACGTCGAAAACGGGATACAGACTCTTCAAATCCTAGCCAAAACACACTTTCCACATTCGACGGTATTTCAGAAGCCCAAGAAAACCCTCCACAGAGAAAGATAAATAGACCGCTCAAAAAGGACTGAACAGAGTAAAGGAAATCTTTCATGAAGGCAAAATAATTTGGGCAATCAACTCCTTCCAACCCTTCAAAGTCCCTGGTGATGATGGAATATTACCAGCTTTACTACAAAAGGGCATCCCCCATCTGCTACCTGTACTAATTAACTTATTCAGAACTACCTACGCGTGGGGATATCTACTAAAAAAGGGGAAGGAGGATGAAAAAAAAAAAAACACAACAAGTTATGAGTTGTCAAATTTCGAACAAAATTTAGATACTCAAAGAATATTCAAAGAACAAAATTCATTGATAAATAATCTATTTATGGTCGAATAATCAAAAGACAAAACCCATTTTTTAATTTCATTAAGAAATGTATTTTCCACTTTTTCGCATCTTATAATGTTTGGCAGTAAGTTAAACAGGCGGGGTGCCTTTGAAAGGTAAAATCTTCCAAAGTGAACTTTGTGAACAACAATAACTGCTACAGGGTTTCTCGCATTTCCTCGCAAATTGTAGCTATATATCTGAGTGTGTTCTGAACAAATTAAGACTTGGAGTTCTGCGATTTACTCTGACAAAGATTCTTATTGCATGTTTTTGTTTTATTAGAAGTGGTTCAGTCTTGGTAAAAAATACACCACCCCAACAAGAGATACCATATTTCAATTTAGATTTTAATAAACCATTATACACAAGTTTTAAAACTAATTGCGGACAATAGAGACTTAAGTGATACAGTTGTCTTACCACTTTTTTAAGATATTGTTTAAGATAATGAGTATGATTGGATCATCTAAGCTTATTATCTAAGGCAAAACCTAAATATTTAAAACTGTCAACGCACTCAATTTTAAAACAATTATTGGTACAAGATGTTAAGTAATTAAATGGATAATCTACATCATTCATAAGAGTAAATAATTGGAAGCCTGTACAATCCGGAGAGTGATAAAATAATGGCAAATGATTAAAAATTATATTGCTGATGTTAAATATCATAAATTTCGTTTTATCACTGATTATGAGTTTATGTATTAAGAACCATTCTCCTCAGTAAATCAAGGTCATGGTTTACCTCAGAGATAATATTCAGAAGGCTTTTATTTGAGTATGACAGCGCAGTATCGTCAGCAAATACTTTAACTTTACCTTTGAAAGGTTGGATGAAAAGGGAGTTAACGTAGATCAAGAATAGGATAGGACCTAGTACTGAGCCTTGTGGGACACAAGTTACTATATTTTTCTGAGAACTGTAAATATTCTTGATCTTCACCAATTGCTTACGATTATTTAGATAAGAAACAAATCAACTATATGTACATCCTCTAAAACCCAATTGGAAAAGTTTATCTAATATTATTTCATGATCTACCATATCGAAAGCTTTAGAAATGTCAATAAAAAGAGAAGCAGAAATCGCAAAAGAGTTAATACCGCGATATAGCTCCCCTGTCAGTTTTAACAATGCACTTTCAATAGACATTCCGCTTCTAAAACCAAATAGACAATTACTGAAAAAAATTGTTCTTTCTAGAAATGACAACATTCTAGATTTAATACGTCTTTTAAATATTTTTGAAAAGACTAACAACAAGGAAATAGAACGATAATTGTTCAAAATGGTATTGTCACCCTTTTTGTGAAATGGCATAACTATAGCCGTTTTCATAGATTGAGGAAAAACACCTTGTCGTATGCTGTTATTAAAAATAAAGTACAAAACATCCGAGATTTGAAATGAAATTTTTTTCAACATACGACTAGAGATCATATCAGCGGAGATAGAATTAGATGGTTTAAGAGTGCAAATTATTTTATGTATCTCAAACTCTCATTGCTGATCCTATTATTGTAGTTGTGGTTGGATAAATTCTGAAAAGACCTAACATTACAAAAGAAATCATTAAATGAATTAACAATTTCCAAAGGGTCAGATATAGTTGAGTTATTGACGTTCAGAATTATACAATATCCATTTCTGAAGTTTTTCTATTAAGAATTTAATCAATAACACGCCATTCTTTTTTAGAATTACCAAAACTTGCTAATAATTTTCTACGAAAATAATTATCTCTGTAAAAAGGGATATCAATTTTAAGCTCATTATTTAGTTTTTTGTAGTGTTGTTTGAGTCTGAGATTACTTGGATGCCTTCTTACTTGAAAATAAAGCTTATGTTTCAATCGAATTTTTTTCAGAAGTGAAATCGTCAGTTCAGTCAGTTTGTATGCATTTTTATTGTATTACTTAATTTACTCTTACTTGCTACACAAAAAAATGCTTAAAAATTATCTTAATTAACTTAAAATTATCTTATTCTAATTTACTGGCCCCATGCGAGCACTCTAAGTTAAACCTAACACTTAAATTATGTCTTTCGACGTATCTTACTACTATAGTATACTATTTCTATTCATTATAATTAAAACTAAGAAAACATTTTTTACAAAAAAAAAACTTTGTGACCTGACTTTTTTTTATTTTATTATAAAACATAAAACTAAAATCCTACAAACTACTTAAAATTAAATCTTAATCTACTTAACCTACTTACATCTAATATGCACATACACATATGTATCTATATATATATATACAAAATATATATATACTTAATATACAAATATATGTACATATATATATATGTTCTTTTTTTTAATATTTTTTTTTTTTTGGTTTTTATTTATTTATTTTTTTCTTAAATCTACCTTAATCCTATTTAAAACTATGTAAGCCGGCCATGGCTAAAAAAATTAGGCGACCCACTTTGCTTCACATGAAGCTACCAAGTATTGGAGGAATTCGACGACGAAGCATCCTCTCCCTCAAAAAGCCACCAAAATTGTTGGTGCTGCTGAGAAACATCCCTCAGGTCGCGGCTCCCTACCGCCCTACTGAACCGGAGACGCTCCGCACTGCCGTGTGCGATGACTCTGTCGTAGTTGAGCCGCCTGTCCGCAGCTGTTCGAGCGACGTGGAAGATTAGCGGCACCGCCAATCTGTCCTGGATCAGACCTTTACTATCTAGGTAGAGAAACGCTTCTGGAGGAATAAAGCCATTAAAGCGAACACTCTCGTGATACATATAATTAGAGTAGTAAGCCCCGGAGATCAGGTTGTTCGATGAGGTCATTGCTCTTGCGATATGCCTTCGAGTCAACTTAATGACGAAATTGTTCACTCTTATTAGGTTCGCCCTATTGTACAAGACCTCATTACGATAGAATTTTATGTACTCAGATTCTGGTGTTCTGTATAAGCGAAGACAAGTCCTAAGACAAGCCCTCTCAAACACCCGAATCTTTTCCAATAAACTTGCTCTCACGTTGAACCACACAGGACATCCAAATACGAGCATGGGCCGGATAAGGACCATGTAGCAGGTCACCTTCACCCTCGCATCGAGTTGGCTGTTATAAAACAGTCTCTTTGTAAGGGCAAAAGCACCTTTGGCTCTGGCCAGAGCAACATCTATATGTTTGTTAAAATATAGATATTGATCTAACCAAATCGCAAGGTATCTGACTACATTTCGACAAGCAAGTGGCTGTCCAAGTTGTCCTACGATAGAGAACTTTCGCCAATTCTTTCTGGTATCCCTAGAGGCCCCAGACAAAGGCGTCCTAAACAAAATGGTTTCCGACTTCTGAAAGTTAATTTTCAACTTTCAGTCGTCGCAATATCGCTTAATTTTGTCGAAGTCACGTTGCAAAAGTGTATTAATGACCTCAATCTTTGGACCCGATCTGTACGCGATTAAGTCGTCTGCGTACGCTATGGCATGGTGAAGTGAACCTATTAGATCACTTGTGTAAATGTTAAACAGGATCGGCGAATTTACTGCACCTTGTTGCAGACCGTTTTTAATGCTAAATGTTCCAGCAGAAGTCACATCGCCATTCTTCACAATGAACTGTCTACTGGAGAGCATATCAAAAAGAATATACAGCAGTGGTTTACTAATGCCCAACCTGTCAAGCTTGAAGAAGAGTCCCTCTAACCATACGGTATCGAAGGCCCTTTCCAAGTCAATCAGGCAGGCACCAGTGCACTGTTTCTTGCCTTTGTTCCATTGGATATCAGAAACCAGTTTAGACGCAGCATGAATGATATCATGCCCCGCCTTGAAACCGAATTGATTATCCGGAACTATATGTTTGTCCTCAACCCACTTAGTCAGAACTCTATTGATCACCTACTCGAAAACCTTACTGATGTTTGGGAGAAGACTGATCGAGCGGAGATTCGCCGGATTGGAAGTATCTTTATTCTTTTTAGGAATGGGATGTACCACCGCAGTTTTCCAATGCGCTGGATAATATGCATTATTCATTGCATTATTAAACAGGGTGGTATAAATGTCCACCGCTTCTAGTGGGAGATGTCGAAGCACAATGTTCGGTATTTCATCGGTTCCCACTGATTTTTTACTTCTAAGTGATTCGAAGATCGTTTGGAGCTCTTCCTTCGAAATGAACGGTGGTAATACCCTTTCGTTGGTGATGACATTATTTGCCATGTTCTCATCATTGAACTGGGTGAAACCCGAGTTCTTGAATCGCCAACTCACAATTTCATTTCGAAGGCAGAAATTGTGCACAAGGACTCGACTCTCCAGGTCGTGGTTCGGGCCAATGATGTCATTCGCCTTGTACACTTCCTGGAAAGTCGCTCCTATAGCCTCTACCTTCTCCTGCGGATCCTCGATCACAAAGAAGTTGTCATCATCAACTGCCTCATTTGGATCGATACCCGCTGCTACAAGTATTTGTTCGTTGTTCGTCGTTCGGGCGATTTTGAGATATGGAAGGTCGTTTTGATTATTTCTCCGGAATATTTTATTTATTTGCGGGAACATATTCGGGTTGCTGGTGTTTACAGCCCGAATTTTATTGTTCCAATGCAAACTTACAGAATTTCTGTAATTTTCCTTTAAATAATATCTGGAGGTTTTTAGTCGACGACTTCAATGTCATGATCTCCGGGTTATGTCTGTCAGTAAACTGTCTGTACAAGGTTTTTAGTCTTGACAGTAGTCTACTTTTATGTCGGTGAAGTGCGTCAATAGTTGCGTTGCGGAATATGTCTTCGTTGTCTGTGTGTTGATACCGAGGTATCGTTTTGTCCATAGTTCGTTTAATTGTCTTGTCCATTAGTTTTAGATATCCGTCAATCTCCTCATTTGACAGATTTCTGTTGGACGGCGGGTAGAGCGAATTCGAGGAGAGTGCCCTTGTCAGTATTCTGGAGAAGTATGTCCAACGCATCCTACTATAATTGTAGGAATGCCTTTGAACAAACTCTTCCAATTCCGCAGTTTCGTTGGGAATAGTTATTTCGGTGCTGAAACCGCAATGGTCACTGTCATACACGAAAGTGCGTAGACAGTTTGTAGTTTGTTGGTTAGTGCACATAAGTTGTATTCGTGAGTCGAACAGCAGAAGATCCAAATATGACCCATATCTGGGAAACGACGGACTATCTGTCGCCTTAAGCCCGAGTCGATACGTTATACTGTGCTGACCCCACCAATTGAATAGTAGGTTCCCTCTAGTATTTGGTGTATTATTTCCCCAATCCCTATGTTTGGCGTTGAAATCTCCGCCGATAATAAAATAGTTGTCTTCCAATTCCAGCCTCAGGAATCGAAAAAGTGTCTCGAGCTCTGATATGAATAAGGAGGATTGAGTAGACTTAGGTGCATAGACAGACACCATGTACAGCCGCTTTCCACTACGGAGAGGGATGTACATGACGCATGCTTCCAGCACCTGAAACCCACGTACTACTCGACTATATACTCTTTTGGAATGCAGTTCTTTACTTGCAAAGATTGCAACACCTCCTCCTTGAATTGAGTTGGGTCGGTTTCTTCGTAATATTTTATATCTTCTGTGCCTCATTTTGTGTCTTTTAGTAAGCTTAGTTTCTCTTACCAAAAGCACATCAGGGGCTTGGTCTTTAAGCAACTTAAATAGTGTGGCTCTTCGTTCTAATCTAATCAGTGAATTAACATTCACTGCAAGGACCTTCAGGGTTTGCTACGCCATGTACGTACCCATTACGACTGGAAGTGCGTTAGGCCCGGCAGCAGCGTGTATATTTGATCTACCCGCGTAGCCTGTTCCTGTATTTGACGCTGAAACTGAGCCATCTGCCCCTGAATAGAGAGCAAAAAGTGAAATCGTCATCCATAGTTTCAAACACTTGTTTTTCTTGTTTGAGCGACTTATAACCTGTTTATTACTCGCAATATGCAATTGAAGCTTCATAAGAAAAGTATCGAAGGCTATCGTTGTATCAGTTGCGCAAAAAAACTAAACAGTTTCTAAGTCTGGTATAGTCAATTTTATCGAATGCTTTATGCACAGATGATTCAGTTCTCAGAATACAACTATCTATTTGAAAACTTATTAAGCAATGATCAGTTATATTTAGGTCAAGTGTAAATAGTTTTAAACTTGGTTTTGTTGTTTCGATGGACTCTTGTAAATATATGGTCCAAACACGAGTTTAAACGGGTAGGCTGATCCAACAAAGAATCAAAACCAAATGAAGACAGAATTGTTAGAAAGTAATCAACGTCAGAAGAAGCAGACATTAAGTTAATGTTAAAATCGCCAAGTAGAATGGTATTTTTACATATTTGGGAATCCAAGAACCCATAAAACTCTTCAGTAAAGGATTTCACTGAACATTTGTGAAGTCTATAAATACAAATAAAACAATATAAAGTTCCAGTAATTTCACAACAGTAACTGATAATATTGACACTTTGTAAATTATATTTTTTAATTTGTTTATTTACTATGTCACTTCGAAAAAATACAAAAACACCACCATGTTGCATCAAACAAAAAATTAGGAATATGGAAGTTTGAGATTTCTTCATCAAAAATCTAGATTTCTGAAACAAAAATTAGATCTGGTAAATGGTCTAAAGATGAAAGTTGAGTGGAAAATGCATCGAAATTTTTTCTCAGGCTGCGAATGTTTTGATGGATTATCGCAAAACCAGAAGATTGTTTATTCTTTGAATTATCTATACAGTAGCAATTGAAATATTCGGATTGGAAACATTGTTATTATAGCAATTTTGAGAAGATCTACAAAAATTGTTACTAAGGCTATTATTACAATTAAACATTATTTAAAAGAGGAAAAGAAAGAATACTTAAAGTAAATTATCTATTCCCTCGATTTTTTGTAAATCTTCCAAAGAGTATATTTTTGTTGTTCTATCACATTCCTTTTTTCTGATGAGAACGGTTGAATTTCTCACCCAAACAAATTTACATTTATTATTGTTCCTTAGTTCAATTGGTTTATTGAGTAGAGATCTTGTAAAGGGAGTGAGACAATCATTCATATAGATTTTCCTGAAGGTGTTACTTTTTTTCGATCACCACTGTCGCAGTTTTTTTTTTCATAGAAACATAGAAAATGTTGCTTTTTTTTGCCGCTCCGTAAATGTGCATTCTTTATAAATGATGAGACTATAGCTTTTGAGGTGGATTTATCTCAAATAACAGCAAATAATTTCTCAATACTCTCTCCAACGTTAGAAGTATTAACGTCAGTAAGACCAATGATGTCCACTGCACATTGTTTCTTTTTCTGCTCCAGAAAGTTTATTTTATTTTCCAGCAACACCACTTTCTTACATAGAGAAGCATTGCCTGCTTCCAATACCAGCATTTTCTTCAGTGCCTCCATAGTTGCACTCTTATGCTTCAGAATTTCAATAAGGAGCATTTGCATTGTCACTATTTTCTCTTCTCTAGTACCGTCACCGTTGTTGGACGGTCGTAACACAACATTGTTGTTATTGTTGTTTTGATGATCGCGTGTAAATAGTTAAATAGTGCAAACAAATAATCACAGTGTAGAGTGAAAACAACGCATGCTCCCCCTTTTCTATAAAGGGGTAGCGGTTGGTTGTTTCCTCTATATAGAAGGGACATTTGACAATACAGAATTTTTCCAGATCTACGGTATAGAGGCATTCAAAACATTGAAGTTGACGACACCACATGTAAATGAATAGGCAGCAATAAGCTCAGAGTGATAGTTAAGAAGTGGTGATCACAGGGAAGAGTACTATCACCCTTATTACGGTCAATCACAGTAAATAAACTACTGTTTCTCAGCAATGATGTCTTCCATGTCCAAGGGTATACAGACGACATTGCTATCCTACTCAGAGGTAAATTCGAAGACACAATCTCGGATCGCCTCCAGAGGGCATTGAACCTACAAAAGTTACTGAATGGTGCACAAAGTCATTCCCAATAAAAGCACCATTGTTAAGTTCAGCAAGAGTTCTCAATGGAAGTCAAATATCTAGGAGTCATTCTGGATGAAAAACGTACATGGCCAGGACCTCTTTATGGACCAGCAAATGTCTAGCTGGACTTGGGGACTTAATCCCTATGGATGTACTCGTCAATAACGAGACCTATTATCACGTATGCAGCCGCCTCTTGATGATAATAGCATCGCAGAGATCTACACAGGCAAAACTCTACAGTGTCTTAGCAACTGGTGCACTGAACATCGCACCAACAGCTGCGCTTGAAGTTATTCTAAATATCCCACCACTTCAACTATAAATCATGAAAGAAGCAATGGTAAATGCCTACATGCTCATCACAGAAGATGAATCCAATTCCAAACTAGTTCATGCTACAATTCTTCACCAAATACTTGGAATAAACTTGGAATAAACAGACAAATGTCTACCACGATATAAATTTCGGCACAACTTTAAACTTACATTTCCCGACCGTCTTAACGGGGAACATGAAGCATGAAGCGCTTAACGTGAAAGTCAGAGAATTCACCCTGACTCTCAATCAGGCTATGGCCTCTTCCTGCCCTTTGATTCCGCCGCATTGGTGGATTTCAGCACTTGGACCGCTTAAAAACACCTGCAGAAAACTTTTTAACCTTGCAAAAAGCACATAAAAGTGACTGACTGGGACTCTTACAAAGAATCCCTCAAAATTACAAAGAAACCTCTGAGGCATTGCGGCTAAGAAAAATCCTCTCTACAAACCCTGTGATACCTTGTCGTTTGAAAAAACTGATGGCTCCTGGACAACCTCAAGTAATGAATCACTCAACTTGCTACTAGATACCCACTTTTCAGGTAGCTCCTCATTCGCGGCAAACAGTAACCAAAACAGGACAAACGTGACCAGAATTCATGGTTTGATTACAAGAGACAAACTGCTTTGAGCGCTGCATAGCTTCAATCCATACAAATCTGCAGGTCCGGAGATATAATACCGGCCGAACTACAAAGGTCCTCAGATATTATTTTGCCCACGTTAGAGAATATCATGAGGAGCTGTGTAGAACTGATTCACTTTCCACTGTCATTAATAAAAGTCAATCTGGTTTTCATTCCCAAGGCCGAAAAATGCTTTCATGTTGTTCCAAAGGACCTCAGACCTATAAGTCTTTCAACTTTCCTTCTGAAAACTCTAGAGCTCTAGAACGACTGATACCCATATACGAACTAAAATTGATCCAAGACTTTTGTCAACGGCTCAACATGAATACTGTAAAGGAAAGTCGACATAGAAGGCGCCTTTAACAAAGTCGACACATCCGCAATTCCCACTGCGCTATCACATCTGCAAGTAGACGACTCATTTGGGGAGCTGATCAGTCTTATGCTAAATAGCAGGATAATCAGATCTAAACTGAGTGGGACTTCTGCTAAAAGATGTGTTAGTAGGGGTACGCCGTAAGGCGGTGTCCTTTCTCACCTTCTTTAGAACGAAGTGGTAAATGAACTGCTAATATATTGTACTTGGAAGCGGGAAGGAACAGGGTGATTGCCTATGCAGACGACGTTACTATAGCCGTTTAAGGGAAGCATCTTAAGGCAATCAAAGAACTCCTTCAGATAAATTTCAACAGATTAACCCCTTGGGCAGATCACTGTCGATCGGGAGTTAACCCCCATAAAACTGATCTTGTCCTCTTTTCCAGGAAATGTAAAATTTTAACTATAGACCCTCCTTCAATAAACGGTACCAGTTTAGTTTCATTTTTGACAGGAAACCTAACATTCAAGAAAGAGTTAGAAAAGCTATTGCAAAAAAGCCATTGGGAACAAATGGGGCCTCCAACCTCGAATAACCCACTGGCTATATATCTCGGTCATAAGACTCATACTCACTTACGGTGTGGTCGTCTGGTGGCCACCTTAGACATTGCAATCAACTGCAAAAAAATAAGCCGAATCCAAAGAACAGCATGTCCATGCATAAGCGGAGCTCTACGCTCCACTCCCTCCGTGGTGCTAGACATTCTGCTTCACTTGATACCCCTCGACATCTTCAGTAGGCAACTAACCGCGACTGCAGCTATTCGCCTTAAAGCCACTACACAGTGGACAAATAATTTATTTGGCCACGCTAATTTTCTTAATATATTACAAATGCTCACAGAGAACATCGATTTCACCATACCTAAACTTTGGCCAAGGCTTTCATGTAAGCTTCCCCTCCAGATCCTTCTGGGGGGAAGATCTAAGCCTCTCCTTCCGTCTTAAAAATCACTGTAGCGTGATATCTGCAAAGGATATTCGCATCTTTTCAGATAGTCAGGTCGCTATCAAGTCCCTGCACTCATTCTTATTAAATTTTTAAACCGCGTTTGAATGCCGATCATCTCTTAAGGAGATGGCAGAGCATTTCAACCTTCATCTTTGTTGGGCGCCGGTCCACAGAGACATTCCAGGGAATTGTAAAATTGGAATTGGAACCACTCCAAGGACTCATATGTATGGTACACAGACGGATCCAAAACAAATGAAGAAGTTGGAGCCGAAGTATACGGCCCCCTCACTAAGCAATCCATTCGGTATAGCTACAAGCAGCTCCGTAATATAATCTGAAATCCACGCAATAGAGCTGAGCATTCGAGAGAATCTCTGCCGACAGCAGAGCAGCCCTACTTGCAATCAACGCCTTTGAAATAAAGTCAAAACTGGTCTGTGATTGCCTTCAACACTAGCAACTATATACTATCAACCACAAACAAAGTTCATCTAAATTGCGTGCCAGTACACAGTGCACATGAAGGCAACAAAAGAGCAGACGCACGAGCCAGGAAAGGATCCGTATCTCAATTCATGATGCCAAGACCATTTTGTGGGCTATCAATTAATACAATAAGAAGAATTAAAACCTGGCTAGAGGAAAAGCAGCTTCATTTCTGGAGAGAAACCGAAGGAAACAGACAAGCCAAAACCTTTATGCCAAGCTGTTGGCACAAAAGGATAAAAAAACTACTACAACTTAGTAGAAGTTAGATTCGAGTGACCACAGGTTTTCTCACAGGACACTGCCGTGTGAAAAAAAAAAACACCTGATGACCATAGCAATAGCACAAGATAATACATGCAGACTGTGCAACGAGGACGTGGAAACTGCAGAGTACATACCGTGTGATTGCAATGGTTTAACCAAAACACTTGAACGTTAACTTGAAGCGGCGGACATAGCTGCCAGCTCACCTTAAGATGTAGCCGCTTTCCTAACAAATTACGGCATCATTGATGATCTGAGATTCTTAATACCTCCTCGCACAATAATCTAATCTAATCAACGCTTTCAATTGCAACTATCATACGATTCCACGGACAGTGCCAACACCCAGTAACGGTCATGTAAAAAGTTTCCGCGGTTTTTTTTGGTACATTTTTGAATAAAAAATTTTCTTTATTCAAAATCAATTTCAATCAAGTACATATTGGCCATTTTTATCTATGACCTTCATAGTAGCTTCGAGTAGCTTCATAGCTCCATCGGTGTAGAACTTGTGTGGTTTTTAACCAAAAACCTGTCCAAGTGATTTTCAGCGGCTCTTCGGTCGGCCAATTTTTTACCATGAAGAGAGTCCGGGCTATACGGTGAATGCATCAAAACTTCCCAACCAAGCTCCGTCAATTTGTTCCAGGTCATTAAAAGTGTGTCTGTTTCCTGGCATTGTCATGATGGAAGACAACTCTCCTTTTGTTGGCCAATTCTGGTTGCTGTTCCTTGATAACTTCATTCAAACTGACGAGTTGTGCAACGTAGAAAATCGAATTGACTGTTTCGACACGTTCTAGCAGCTCATAGTAGCCAATTCCCTTCCAATCCTACGAGACATTCAACATAAACTTGTTTGCCGTCAAGCCAGGCTTTGAAGTCGTTTGTGGTCGGTCGCCGGCCTTGCATTGGATATTCTCGTATTTCATCTATTTTTCATCGCCTGTAATGAATCGCTTAAAAAATGGTTCCATTTCGTTACGTTTCAGCAGCGTTTCACTGATGGTTATTCGGTCAATTAAATTTCTTTGCGTTAATTCATGTGGCACCCAAACACCAAGCTCGTTTTAAATGATTCCAAACTGTCATACGGTTGATGTTTAGTGCCTCCGCTATCTCCAGACATCTTCCGTGCCGATCTTGCTCCATCAGTTGCAAAACTTTCATCGACCATTTTAGTGACAGGACGACCAGTGCGAGGTGCATCTTTTACATCGAGCTTTCCGGAACGGAATCGAACAAAACACTCCTGGGTCCGGTGCATGCATCAATTTTTTCGGCATGTTATTGCAGCGTTTTTCACTTGTTTATAGTAAAAAAGCATCACATAGCGTATTTCTTCAGATATTTCACTCATATTCAAATCAGTATAACTTTTAACACAATCAACGAATTACACAGCTGTCTTCACAAAAAATGTAGCCTGTCTAGTCACTTTTCAAACACGTGTTCGTTTGACATAATCAGATTAGTATTTTCAGATAAATGGACACCAACACCATCTAGTGACAAAAAACCGCGAAGAATTTTTATATGACCTACAATATACCTTTATCATCAACTAAAAGCGCAACGCCATGCCGGCCTCTACTTTATCACCTCGCGCAAGCCCAAATAGAATTCTATCTGGGAGTTATCTCGAACAACAAAAGTGACCCAACTTAAGATCTTAATAATTCCAGTCGTACTCAATGTCGCACAGGCATGGACTTTTCTCAAAAATGGAGAAGAAAATTCTTCGGGTGATGTTCGGTACCGTCTGCATAGACGGTGAGTGGAGGAGATACAATGACGAAATAGAGCCAGCTAGTCAAAGATCGAGCTGGCTGGAGACGCTTGTTGGTTGAGGCCCAGGTCCACTCCGCTGTAGATGGCTGTAGTGCCATCTTAAGTAAGTAAGTAACCTTATCTGTAACAATTGTTCATCATTAACCGCAATCGACAATAAAATTGTCCATGCCAAACTGTATAGTTTTTTTTTGCTCTAAAGCGCAAGCATGCCCTAAACGAAATGAACATGAACGACAACATGTCTGTTTTGCAAGCGGAGGAAAATATATATTCTGATAGGAATAAACTATATTAAGAGGAGACGTTGGAGCAGTAGAAGCATTTGCATCTGTAACATAGCTATAGCCAAGCTGCTTTTTTAACACTTTCTAAAGCCTGCCATGATTTCTAAGTGAGAATGCAAGTTTTTACTGATACAGTCTGAAGGCTGAATTTACTGAGCATTGTTTGGGTCCCAGATCACAATAGGATCACGGAAAATGAAATCTACGATGAACTTGCCAGATAATATTCAGAGAGAGTTTTTCAGGTCTGCCTGCGTCTTCGATTAAGGCTTCCACTGACAGTTGAGTTTCATATGAGCACAACTGCAGATGGTGTGACTCCCCAGGATGAAGCCAAACTAAACAAATGTCACTCGACGTTTCCACAACTTCAGCGACCTTAGTGCTGTCCTTCAGCAAGAAAGACTGCAGATTGTTTATTGGCATTATGACGGACCACTTCGCTTTTGCTGACCATCTAAGTGGGCTGGGCATTAGTGACACAACATCTAGCGACGCTGGTTGTGAAAGTGATGACGACTAGCATTTCATCTTATTTCTACGAGAAGTTTCAATAAGAGGAAGGAATGGGGCAATTCTGCTTGTGAAACAAGGAAGATAAAAATAGGCATTCAGCGACAGCGTTGTTCTCGAACAAAGCTACTACTGTTATGCTCCAATACTAAAAATGTGTCTTATATAGGGTGATTCATAGTGAGGTTTCATCTTCAATAGGAGTTTTTGACAGATCACGCGTAACTCTTATCAAACTGCTTTGCCATTTTTGTTTAATATCATTTGGCAAGTCATAATGGAGAGACTCACACCACAACAGCATCTCCAAATTGTTCTGCTGTAATACGAAAATCAGCGTTCTGTGAGAAATGTTTCTCGTGTAATCGCATAATCGACCTACTGAAACCACTATTGCCAATACCATTCGCAAATTTGAGTCCCAGTTTTCATAAGTGGATGATACTTAACCCGTTAGACCACATTCAGCACGTAGTGAAGAGACTATAGCAGCTGTAGCTGGAGTGTGCGCGAAAACGAATGGATTTATCGTCGTTCTCAGCAGCTTGGCTTAGCGTATTCGACAACTTGGCGTATTTTACGTTAGAATCTGGGCCTAAAAACGTACAAAATTCAACTTGTACAAGAATTGAAGCCAGGCTCTGGAAAAACTCAATGAAAATCCGGTGTTTTATCGTGAAATTTTGTTCAGTGATGAAGCCCATTTCTGGCTCAATGGATACGTTAATAAACAAAATTGCCATATTTGGACTAATGAGCAACCCGAAGAGTATCAAGAGCTACCATTATACCCAGTAAAAACAATGGTATGGTGTGGTTTATGCGCTGGTGGAATCATTTGTCCATACTTCTTTAAAAATGAGGCAAATCAGAATATTACCGTCAATTGTAACCCTTATCGAGCCATTTAAACGTACTATGTGCTTCCTAAAATTCAAACATATGGTCTCGGTGAGTTCTGGTTTTAACAAGATGGCTCTACGAGTCATACAGCACGTGAAACAATGGACTTGTTGAGCTCATATTTTGGTGAGCACTTATTTTCACGTTTTGCTACTGTAAATTGGAAGCCTAGATGGTGCGATGTCACATTTTTGGACTATTTTCTCTGGGGATATGTAAAGTCTTAGGTCCTCAGGAATAAGCCAGCTACGATTGATGCTTTAAAAGCCAACATTTATAGTATTATCCGCGAGATACCAGTCGCTATACTTGAACGAGTCGCCGAAAATTGGACCTTTCAAATGGACCACCTCAGAAGTATTTTTGTCCAACATTTACATAATATTATTTTTAAAATATAAATGCCATGAATTGTCTTTTTTAACGGTAGTAAAAATTATGAGTTCACCTTCAAATTTTTGTATTTTATTTTACATTATAAATCAAACCTCATGATGAATCATCCTATATAAGAACAGTTCATGTAAGCAATCACCGCAGGCATCCGAAGCCTTCTTACTTACTTAGATAACGCTACAGAGCGGTGCGCAGATAATTGCCTCTCGTTCAAATCGAAATCAGAATCGAAGACTCTTTGGTGTTCATTCGCTTCATATGTCCTAGTCATCCTGGGCGACTAATATCACTGTTCAACTCATGGAGTTCGCCGTTTAATCCTGCCAACAAAAACGGGGCCAAAAGTCACTCCACCATTGCTAACATTGCTAATTGATTAAACAGAGTGTCCTTAGTGTCCTTAGTCTTACTTATGGCTTTTTTCTTGAAATTTGATGAGATGTCATTTTCAGATTTAAAAGTGGCGTCGAGGTATACAATGTCCCTAATTACCTTTAATTTATAGCCCCCTATTGCAACGTTCTGTTCGATTCGTATATTCAATTTTGCCCCCACTCAAGACTTAACCTTTTTTGCCGCTTCAATTTCAATACTTGCGAACGTGCCAGTGATATCAATGTCATCAGCGTATGCAAATAATTGTACAAACTTTTGGAAAATTGTGCTTCAGACGATGCCTTGCGAGTTGCACACAATTTTCCAAAGTGTGATATTGACAAACTTACATATGACAGCGCATCACTTTGCCCAAACCTTTTTATAATGCCAAGGTCTCCAAGACCTAATTAAACAATGAGCGTTCTCTATCGTCATTCTTGGATACCAAGTCTAGACCTGGGTCTATATAGCTCATCTCTACAGATCCTGTCAAATTCGGTCTTAAAATCAATAAAGAGGAAGTGCGAATGGATTCGAAACTCTTAGTCTTTTTCGAGATTCTGTCGTAGTGTGAAGATTTAGTCGACTGTAGGCTTGCTGGGCCTAAGACTCCACCTATTGGAGCTCAGCCAGACAGAAAAGAGGTTTACTCAAAACATACGAAGTCCAGAACAGTCGAGGATGTTTCGAAGTTAGACGTGATTACTTTTATAAGAATTCACCCTTATTTCTTCCTGTATTTAGTGTTGTTAACACATTTGCCTACAAACCCTTCTGCTAACCCTTAGGTACAAGGTACAGCTGTGTATACTCTTGATACCATCTTCCAAGCTCAACGACACGTATCCTATGTATCCTCCGAAACGTATGTATACGATTATATACTTCCACTCATCCAAACACCTAACCCCTTACTTTTGTAATTAATTTCTCCGCCAGCATTCCCTTCCTAGACAATCATCCATTCATCCATATAAATACGTACAACCACCTCCAACACCCTTACTAATTAAATAATGAACTCAAAATAGGTGACAACTATCAGAAAGTTCATCGTTAAGTATTTGCACACACACTCCATTCACTCTATTCCGCTTTCCACACGCGTTTCCCATTAAGCATAATTATGGAAACCCCATACTATCACAACCAGGGGTCGGGGGTTGGTAAAATGAGAAAAAAATAAACGATGAACAAGTACCCAACCAAGCATACTAAAAAGGGTGACAGCTTTTATGAACGCAATATCCGTATACTGGGAGCACCCGTTCTTCAGCATCCGCCGCTCGTTTCACATTTGGCAGTAGGAGTCCTGAAAGGCAAACGCCTGCGAAAGTGTCACTAGATTATAGACACACACCGCACTAGAGTAATGTTTGAGGTTATCAAATTTCACATAAGTTTCACAAACACAAGATCTTGTAAGAATTCGTGGGCGACTGGAATGGGGGTTGGAAGCAGCTTAAGAACGCTAAACATCACAATTAACACTTACGCAACAAAACTTTCGGAATAGTAATTGGAATTTAATATCCCACTGCTGTACATATGTATGTACATGCTACATATAGTACATAGAACGACATCAAGTGCGCGTCCTTGAAGTGAGTCATGTTTTCGCCTCAGTGCCGGCATTTAGTCTGAATCTAGTTTTAAACTTTTCAAATTGCCATAAAAAGAGGATGGGACAGGGATGTTCCAACTTAACCACCCATACATCCTCACATTTTCATGATGACTGCAATTTAGGATCAGTATCAAGGTTCCAGTTACTAATTTACTAATTTAATGGGAAATAATTTAACATAAGTGTTGTAAGTTAAACAGAAGTGTAGAAAATTCTATTTGTATCCGGCTCGAAGGACCACTTTAGAACTTTTATATGGCATGCTTCACAATTGCTAATGGAATAATAATGGAATGGAATGGAATGAATACTAAATTTATCTGAATATAGAATTTTATTAAATAAAGAAGAGACATTCACGTGCTTTAAACCCGGAACCCGTTGCCGGATCATTTGAAATGGGTGTTAAAACTATCGGCATCGGCATACAATATTCATGGCAAATGAAACCTATCAACACAGTCCATCAAATGATCCATCAAAGTGAGAGTAACTTTTATTGTCCTTTTTTTTTGGAAATTTTCCATTTACTATTACCCTTTTGCTGCGACTACCCATTTTTTACACAATTGAACCTTCGCTCCTTGTAGTTCGGATTATCGACTGCAATTGGTTCTGTGGACATTTAGTACTCAAATATTGTACAGGTGTAGGTCGATGAGGAGTTGGGCAAGATTTCGTACCAGTCTAGGTTGTAGGAAGTGAACCTTCTACAGACAAAAGGTATTTCATGAAAAGTAAACAAAAAAAAGGACTTGGATACACCATCTATAGGTACTTTCTGCTTTCAGCACTCTCGTAGCCTGGGCTTTGATGGTAGATGTGTTAAAAGTTTCTCACGAATCTCATTCTTTTTGGATGACGGTATAATGTCCAAGTGTTTTCGAATAAAATTTTAAACAAGCATCCGATGAATATGAAGGCAGAGAGTACGCTAAGCTGTAAATTGAAAATGATTTAGTTTTTCTCATTCCTTTCTCCGATTTTACTTTGTATTTCGGATGAAAAGCTTAGGGAAAAATCTTTTGGGGAGATTATTTAAGCTACTCGTAGTGCTAAAAGGGTGCCAGCGAAGATCAGGCTTAAAGCGGGATTGTGTATTTAATTTTAAGGGACCGTGTAGAGCTTTAACCCTGACTAGAGTAAAACTATATACATAATTCAAAGTCTTTCCAAAAATGAAGGAGCTGCTTTACTATCTTTTGTAATCTCGTGGAAGAAATGAAAACGTGATGCTTTCTTTGTTACTTTCGCCCCAGAAGGCCGGAAATAACGACATTTGCATGCCGTTTCAGTACCACTTTTTTTTTTTTTTTTTTTTTTTGATTTTTAGCATTGTCAACCTAACAGTTTTTATAAGTTATAATGGAGAAATATGAGAAGGCGTTAAGTTAAGAAGTTAAGACCTCGGTCAAAAAAGAAAAGTAACCAATACTCTAGTTGCCCTTCTGACCTTTACGTTATTTTAGTTTCGGGTGGTTGACAGGTGTTAGTGAATTCAGAATTCGGAGATTCCTTGGGTTCCAACCACTTACGTATTTTATTACCTTCTACAACACCGTTATACGGAATTGTTAATTGGAAAAGATATCCACCAAGAGGCTGATGCCAGTGTTGATAAGAATTTGTGCCCGCTTTATCGCATTCTCCATGATTTCCGGTGATAACTGTTCGCATACCTGTCAAATATTCTTCTTAAGGGCTGCGATTGTCTGAGATTTGTTGGCATAAACCCGCGACTTCAAGTAGCCCCAAAGAAAGGAGTCTGGGATGGTTAAATCGGACAATCTTGCTGCCCATTCCAAATCGATTACGAGACCAGAAAACGCTTCCTTCAGAATAATCATTTTGGCTCGTGCTGTGTGTGCGGTTGCACCGTCTTGTTAAAATCACATCCTTACCAAGCCAAGCTTATCCAATTCCGGCAGTAAGAAGTCGTTTATCATGGCCCTGTAGTAATCGCTAGTAACAGTGACCGTATCGCTGATGGCATCCACAAAAAAATACGACCCAATCACTTCTCTCGCGTGAACGCCGCACCACACAATGGCTTTGAGTAAATGTAAAGGCTCTTCGTACATCACACGCGGATTTTCAGTACCCTAGAAACGAAGGTTTTGCTTATTGACGTAACCGCTTAAGTTG
Source organism: Volucella inanis (assembly GCA_907269105.1). NCBI lineage: Eukaryota > Metazoa > Arthropoda > Insecta > Diptera > Syrphidae > Volucella > Volucella inanis. Next base: position 44,178,952 of record OU026153.1, read on the forward strand.
AAATGCGCCTCATCATCTTCGTTTTTGATATTTAGGATGGCTTTACAGTAATTCACACGTGACTAACGGCCAGGAGGTATTAACTGATGCACTGTTTGCACTTTAATCGGAAACATGTGTAAGTCTTTCACTAAAATTCCGTCGTTGATGCCCAATTGCGTGGCCCGTCGTCTGGTTGAAGTTCTTCGTTTTCAGTGACATCAGCAGCATGTTCCCTGCATGGTTTCCTGTGGTTTCGCTCTGTTCGAGTTGAGTAGCTTGGCGCAGGAATATTTGCCCAGTCGGTACAACACGTTTAGGAAATCGACGACGAAATTCATGCTGCGCTAACACCACCGACCGATTATTGGTCAAAAACATTGACACAATTATTCCACGCTCTTGCAGAGTATAGTGCTCCATTGCTTATCTGTTCGTAAACCGCAGCTGTCGTGTTCACAAATTTTTAAAAATTATACCATCTTCCGATAGGGTGAATAATTTTCCTTCACCTTGCACTATGAACAGTATTATTCATTGCATATTCAACTTGACCCAACATTAATGGCCAATCGGCATGTTGAACGGGCTCAGCCAATTTACTGAGCATTGCTCTAAGGACACGATTTCTTTCCACCTGACTATTAGCTTGATGGGAGTTGTTCGGATATACAATATCATTTTATTTCTAACTAAAAATGGATGTAATTTCCGATTGAATAAATTAGCTCTCTTTGCTATTACATTAAGCCGAAAAGACGTTTTTTACTGAGGTGGTCCATTCGGAAGGTCCAATTTTGGGCGACTAGTTCGAGCATAGCGACTGGTATCTCGCGAATAACACGAGTTATCTTGGATTGCAAAGCGTCAATCGTAGCTGGCTTATTCCAAAAGACCTGAGACTTTACATATCCTCAAAGAAAATAGTCCAAAAATGTGACATCGTACGATCTAGGCGGCCAATTTACAGTAGCAAAACGTGTTCACTAAAATGATTTCTCAACAAGTCCATTGTTTCACGCGCTGTATGGCTCGTAGCGACATCTTGTTGAAACCAGAGCTCACCGAGACCATATGTTTGAATTTTAGGAAGCACATAGTCGGTTAACATGGCGCGATAACGGTTACAATTGACGGTAACATTCTGATTTGCCTCATTTTTAAAAAAATATGGACCAATTATTCCACCAGCCCATAAACCACACCATACCGTTGTTTTTAATGGATGTAATGGTAGCTCATAAGTACATGATAAAACACCGGATTTTTATTGAGTTTTTCTGGAGCTCATTCACTGAAAATATGATGTAAATTGAAGTCGCCTGGCTTCAATTCTTGCACAAGTACGCTTTTAGGCCGAGATCCTCACGTAAAATACGCCAAGTTGCCGAACACGCCAAACCTAGCTGGATGTGGTCCAACCGGTCGAGTATCATCCATTAATGTAAACTGGGACTCCAATTTACGAATGGTATTGGCAATAGTGGTTTCAGTAGGTCGATTATGAGCACCTAAATTTCCTCAAATCGCAAGAAAAATATTTCTTACAGAACGCTGATTTTCGTAATACAGTTGAACAATTTGGAGACGTTGTTGTAGTATGAGTCTTTTCATAATGATTTGCCAAACAATACCAAACAAAAATGACAAGGCAGTTTGATAGGAGTTGTGCGTAATCTGTCAAGAAAAGCCTATTGAAAATCAAACCTTACGATGAATCACCCATTAGTATGCAGACATTTTGAAGACATTTTTCGAAACAAAACAAAGTTTTTTAATTTTTTATTTATGCAAAAATATTATATAATACATATTAGAGTGTAATGCATTTTATGTATATTAATTAGGCTTTTAAAAAAAATCCAATAAAGTACTTTGACGAGCGGTATTTAGTGACATAGAAATCGCTTTATCCCTTAATTTACGTAATAGCATTTTTTCTGAAATAGAATTATCGACTTTATCCACCCATTCTAAGCTAGTATTGAAGACAGACACACCTTGAATATGTGGAATCCTTGCAGCTGTAAGTTCAGCTAATTCAGCAGCTCCAATTCTCCTTCACTTTTGATATACTGCTAATTGATTACTTGTCTTAATATGTCTTCATCAGTTAACGACTCCTAGCAGTCAATGTCATCATTGCTTAACAAGAAATTGTCAATCTTTCTGAAAAGCCTCTGTTACGAAAAATGCTTAATGGGAGATCATCTTAGTGATCAAAGTCATCTACATTTTATCTCTAGAAATATCCTCCGATTCGAATAACAAAGGCCACAGAGACTTCCAAGAATTTTTAATCAAATTTGAAGGCAACTGCTGCCAAATTTGAGCCAATGAAAATACTGCATCTTTTATTATGGTCTTTTTAAGTAGTTCAGATACTGCGCATTGTGGATCAGCTCCTTGCTGGCTAAGAACTTGCAATAGGAGTTTTTTCTTGTATGTCACTTTAATGTTTTGAATTACATTTTGGTCCATGGTCCAGTCGTCGATCGATTACAGATCTTCATCAAGTGGATACGCTGGTGCATTCTCAAGAAGTAAAAGTACTTTTAGCGGTAGGTTCTTTTTCAGTAAAAATTTCTTTACTTCGAGAATGAAATGTCCTTTTAGCCACTCTTAAAATATTGGTCTTGTCACCCAAGTATTTCTTTGACCTGTGTAATGAACTGGTAACTTTTTGGCTGATGCAAATGCACGTGGCCGTTGTGCTTTGCCAACAACCATTAAAGGCAGTTTGTGCGTTCCGGTTGCGCTTACGCATGACATAAATGTGATCCTCTTCGACACTTTGGAACCTGGGGCCCTATTCTCTGAAACGCCAGCATTTTATTTGGGATAATTTTCCAGTATAAGCCTGATTCGTCAGCATTTGATCTGCAATCAGAAAAAAATTATTCGACAACTTCTCACTGGTTAGTTTAATTTGGCGCATACCATGACTTTTCTTAAAATTATTTAACCATCCTCTACCAGCAACAATCTTTCCTTTTTCGAGTCTTTCTTGGACAAACGTTGCTTTTTCCATTAATACTTCACCTGTAAAAGGGACGTTCTTTCTTCCCTGCTCTAAAAACCACGTAAATATTATTGGGTATATATTTTAATTCGTGCGGTTTTTTTTTTCAAAATTTGAATGTTTATTTAAGAAAAACATGAACATTCAAAGTATTGCCCATCTGAAGCTATGACTTCTTCCCATGTTTCTGGCAATTTGTGGATCCCATCCCAAAAGAACTGCGCCGGATTGGCAGCCAAGAATGAATCAAGCCAATTTTTGATATTCTGCTCTGCAACGTGGGGCCGAGCGTTGTCATAATGGAAAATTATTGCCTCGTTTCTGGTCGCATATTCCGGGCGTTTTTCGGCTACTGCTCTCTTCAAACTGATTAATTGTATTCGGTAGCATTGTCCATTGATGGTTTCACCTGGTTTTAGCTGCTCATAATACAGCACACCCATCTGATCCCACCAAATACAGTGCATTACCTTCGTGCCATGGATATTCGGCTTTATCGTTGATTTGTTTGGTTGGCCGGGTTTCATATACGATTTTTTGCGCCTGGTGTTGTCGTAATTTTCATCACCAGTATCAATCCGATGCAAAAATGACTTCCTTCTGTGGCGTTCCAGCAGCATTTCGGACATGCAAAACCGCCTTTCGACGTCTCTCGGCTTGAGTTCATGTGGAACCCAATTTCCTTGCTTTTGAATATATCCAGCTGCTTTTAAACGTTTTAAAATGACTGCTTGAGTGACACCCAAGAATTCTGGGAGCTCTTCTTGTGTTTGGCAACAATTTTCATAGAGTAATGCCTCCAGTTCTTCATCTTCAAACTTTTTTGGCTGCCCAGGACGTTCATCGTCTTCCAAGCCAAAATCAACCACTTTTGGCACGTTCGCTCAACTAGTACTTGTTCACCATAAACTTCCACCAAAATACGATGACTTTCGGCAGCAGTTTTCTTCATGAAGAAGATCTCCCCACAAAAACAATTTTTCAGGCACAAAGTTCGACATATTTGAGTAAAAAAAAAATTGTTGTTGTTTACGCTTCAAATGAATCACATATGCTGAAATGACGTACAATGACAGTAGCTTTCCAACGCATGTTCCAATGGAATAATAACAATGGAATAATACAAGTTACGCCATCTCTTAGCAAACCGCACGAATTAAGTTAAGAACTGGATTAAGTGAATCACCATAATTCCTTTAAGTCTTTTTCCCACAGCTTTAATTTAATTTTTTTGTTTCTGGTTTTGTTCAAATCACATTTTTCCTTAAGTCGAGCTTTTATATTTGTTAAAATATATTTCTCAGTATTAACAAAAAAAAACAAATATTTGTACACTTTTTGATTCCTACTGTAGATCTAACTGCACTTTATCATATTGTTAACTCTATTTTGACATTGCATTCAATAAACTATTTTGTTCTTCTTTGACTTTCGTCGAGTTCAGTCGTTTTCTTCAACAGGTTATGGGCCCAGACCCAAGTCCACTAATGAACCGGTAATTAAAACAGTAAACGAAACGGTAGTTGCAGAAAATTTTCGGTGCTAGTTTATTGATTCTATCGTTTGGCGAGCTTTACGAAATGGAAAGCAGTGATTTATTTAAAATCGAAAAATTGACCAATGCAACTCAGTGGAGTGTTTGAAAATTTCAAGTCAAGATTATACTTGACGCTAGCGATCTTTTTAATATTGTAAGCGGTGAAAACTTGGAACCAAAAAAAAGTTGGAAAAAAGGCGGAGTGGCAACAGCTGGATAAGAGGGCGCAAAGAATCATCGTCACCCTACACTCATAGGGCCAAAAGTATTGACGCATATGCTAAATTGCACTAATTCCCGCCAGATGTGGCAGAAGCTGGAAGCGGTGTACGAGCAAAAGGCGCAGACTAACATACATTATCTCCAGCAAAAGTTCTACAGCTTCAAAAGAGATTTGGAAGATGACCTGGCTACTACAATATCAAAGCTGGAATCCTTGGTTCAGCGGCTGAAAGATTGCGGTGAGGCTATTTCCAATTCAATGTTAATGACGAGAATTTTAATGACCCTTCCATCCGAATTCAATCATTTTTACTTCGCTTGGGAATCGACACCAGAGAAAGACAGGGCAATTGAAAATCTAACGGCCCATCTTCTCATGGAAGAATCACGCTTATCGTCGCAAACCCAGGTACAAGAAGATCAGGATGAAAGTGCTTTGATTGCGAAAAAGGCGGTAAAGTACCATAATTCCAGTAAATCCAAACATAAAGCAGGAAAGTGTTTTCTTTGTAAGAAACCCGGTCACTGGAAAAAAGACTGTCCATCAAGAAATGCTAATCTGGTACAAAAAAGTGAGCAACGGGAAGCTTTTATATGCAGTATGACAGTTGACAGAAAACGGCAAAATCGCGCTAGTAATGCCGATGATTGGTTTCTTGACTCGGGTGCAACAGACCATATGACTTCTCGGAAAGACTGTTTTGTGAGCTACAAAAAAATTGACAATCCTCAGTCCGTTCGAATTGGAAACGGTAAAACGATAAATACTCTCGGTTTCGGAAATATAAATATTCTCGCGTTTAATAACATACATAGGCTGAAAAGTGCGTGCCGATTCTAAGAGAGGGGGCATTACTTGAATTAAATCGATACCATTTTCAGTTAGGACCAACCTTCACAAGATACCGGTATAAATTTGGCAACAGCTGTCGGACGATTAGTTCTCGAGATATAGCGTTGTGAGTGAAGCAACTTTTGTTATTGTGACAAAAAAATTCAAAGCAATTTCGTGTGTTGATTTATCATTGCTTTTTGATGGGAAAAAATGCAGCCGATGCAAAGAAATGGCTTGATAAGTGTTACCCGGACTCTGCACCAGCCGAACAAACGATTTAAAAGTGGTCATACAAGCACCGAAGGTGATGCACGCAGTGGATGTCCAAAAGAGGCTGTTTCAGATGAAAACATCAAAAACGTCCACGAAATGATTACGAATGACCGTAAAGTGAAGTTGATCGAGATAGCTGAGGCTCTATCTAAAAAGAGCGTGTTGGATATATCATACACGAATATTTGGACATGCGAAAGCTATGTTCAAAGTAGGTGCCGCGTTTGCTCACAGTTGACCAAAAACAACAACGTGTTGATGATTTAGAGGAGTGTTTAAAGCTGTTCAACCGCAATATAGCCGAATTTTTGCGTCGGTATGTGACAATGGATGAAACTTGGCTCCATCACTTCACACTAGAGTCAAGTCGGCAGTCAGCTGAGTGGCGAGCAGGCGACGAACCTCGTCCAAAACAACCAAAAACTCAACAGTCGGCTGGCTGGTTATGGCATCCGTATTTTGGGATACACATGGAATAATTTTCATCGACTATCTCCAAAAGGGGCAGACTATCAACAGCGACTATTACATTGCGTTGTTGGAGCGTTTGAAGGACGAAATCGCAGAAAAACGGCCGTATTTGAAGGAAAAGAAAGTGCTGTTTCATCAAGACAATGCACAGTGTCACAAGTCGATGAAAACGATGGCAAAATTGAATGAAGCTACGAATTGCTTCCCCACCTACCGTATTCTCCAGATTTGGCCCCCAGCGACTATTTCCTGTTCGCAGACCTCAAAAGAATGCTCGCCGGAAAGAGATTTAAGACCGATGAAGAAGTAATCGCCGAAACAGAGGCCTGTTTTGAGCCTAAACCGAAATCGTACTACAAAACTAGTATCGAAAGATTAAAAAATCGTTTCAATCAGCCTATCGCCATCTAAGGCAACTATATTGATAAATAAGGTTGAATTTTGCAAAACTTTTGTGTTTTACTATAAAACGGCACTGACCTTTCAGCCCATGTGTTAGAATGGATTCCAAAATATCTCTCAAATGTGCTGTATGTGCCGGATTTGAGTTTAAATCTTTTTTTATCAAACTCGGCTTTCGACAAAAATCTAAAATTCATTTCTGACAAGAATCAGTGTCAATTGTTGAGTAACGGGAAAACTGTAGCAGTGGGAGTTGGACAGGCGTCTCTGTTTGAAATGATATTTATAGTCGAATTAAGTAGCCAAGTGAACCCAACCAAAAAAATCGAATCCATTCAATTTTGGCATGAAGCTCTCGGACATCAAAATTTTGTTTACGTGAAATATTTTCTTAAAGGACAATCAATAGACATTGTGGACACTGAAAATTTTTTTTGTGATGCATGTGCTGTAGGTAAATCTCACAGAAAATCTTTTAAGAATAGTGAAAGCAGGGCGAAATCCATAGGCGAGTTGGCGCACGCAGATTTGTGTGGTCCATTGCAAAATACGTCGTTCGGTGGGTCGAAGTACCTTCTTGTTTTTAAAGATGATTTTTCTCGTTATCGTATCGTGTATTCTATCAAAGAAAAGACAAATGTTTTGGACTGCGTTAAAGATTTTCTGCAAAAAGTGAAAATATGGAAACTGGGTTTTCTGTGAAAGCGCTACGGACGGACAATGGACTTGAATTCGTAAATTCAGAGGTTAAAGACGTTTTAAAAGCAAACCTTGTCGTTCATCAAACGTCTGTACCGTATTCACCTCAACAAAATTTCAGGGCGAAGAGGGAAATGCGTACATTTGTTGAAGGCTCGCGAACAATGATATACGCAAAAAATCTTTCTTTGAAATGTTGGGCACCTACGTGCTATCCAGAGAAATGTGCATGGGATCTTTGGACTGGTAAAACACAACACACTAACCAGCTACGTTCTCCGATTGGGTTCTGGGAAGATGCGCCAAGATAATGAATGTCATCGCCAAATCATCTTAACTGACGAAGCTCATTTTTGGCACAACGGGTTCGTCAATAAGCAAAATATGCGTTATTGGTCGGGTGAAAACTCACATGTGCTTCATAAATCACTACTTCATCCACAAAAAATAACTGTTTGGTGCGGTTTGCATGCCGGCGGCGTTATTGGGCCATATTTTTTTGTCAACGATAACGATCGTCACCTTACTGTGAATGGTCAGCGTTATCGCGCCATGATCACCGATTATTTTTGACCCGAATTGGAAGATATGGTCTTGGACGTCATGTGGTTTCAACAGGATGGTGCCACAAGCCACACAGCACACGCTACAGTCGATTTATTGAAGAGTAAGTATGGTGAGCGTGTTATCTCAAGACATGGGCCAGTCGATTGTCCGCCACGTTCGTGCGATTTAACGCCGCTTGAAATTGGGTCCAACGAATCGACCCATTCATAAATGTTTTGATTGTACTTCAAGCCAATAATAAAGTTTTTGAAATATCTCAAAAGGTTTGCCTTTTATTTAAAAAAAAAAGTTGTCAAGTCGTTATTAGAAAACCCTGTACTAGGCACCAAAACGGCCCCATCGAGATCCCTGTGGAATCAGTTAGGACAAAAACCTAAACGATCTCTCTGGTGAAACGTCCAGTTTCTTTGCAAAAGCCATTAATGTCTTTGAAGTTCTTACCGTCTTTTTCTTCTAGGTTTTTGAAAAAGTATTTCGCTAAAAAACTTTCTTCAACTACGCGATATTGCCGCGCGTTCAACACAGTATTGTGTCTGCCTCCTTGCGTGTTCTGCGCGAGACAGTATCCTGTCAGAGTTTCTATTATTGTCCTAAGCTTATCCCTGTTAAATTTTATTAACTCCTTAGATCTTTTACAGTCAAAAAGTGGCCAGAGAGCCTTGGATACTTTATGTCCCTCAAGACTTGACCACTTTAGGTTGACAGTCTTTATGATTTTTTCCTCGATAGTGCCCTTTACTATGCAATAGGGTGCTTTAGCCTTACTCTTCTCGCAAGCTCATACACTTATTCATATCCCACTATACCGCGGTGACCTGGCACCCAGCACAGTCTCATCCGGGTTCTGACTACATAATGATTTGAGCACTGTGCGACAGCCCATGACTATATAAAAATTTATATTGATCTATTCCAAAGTGCGGCCGGGCTTTCGATATACGAGTAGATAGAGATATCTCTTCTGGATACCGATCTCACCTGCATTAGCTCAACCGCTTTGACGGCAGCCAGAACCTCTGATTGGAAGACACTGCTTACGTCCAGTAGTTTTATAGACACTCTTAGTTCTGGATCTGCAATTTCACTTGACCTGATTATTGCATTTTTTTGCCAGTCCTCTCTCCCCGGACATATTATATCGTACGAAATGTCGATGAAGGAAAGAATTTCCTCTCTTTGAATTGTATTGCCTGCCAGTAGCTCCGCTAGGACTGTATCATGTCCGAAACTACTGCTTTCGTACTACTGTTCTCTATTACTGTTCTACTGTTGTCTTATTGTACTGTTGCAAGCAATTTTTTTTAAACTCTAAATCAAGCGGTGTTAAGTGTAGAAAGTTGTCCATTGCTCCCATAGGAGTGGTAAGGAGCGCACCTGGCATCTGCGTATGCCGTGCCACTTATACCTATTGTACTAGGTATAAGGATAAGGTATAAGATTATCATTGATAACCAGCAATAAAAGGATTGGGGATATTACTTTCCCTTGAGGGTTCCAATGGTTACAGACATTGTAACCGAACCTTTACCCAATAGAACAGGTTATTTTCCTACTTGCAAGCATGTTGTAAACCCAGTTTGTAATGCCCTGTTCAATATTATTGTCTCCTAGATCACTATGGCACTGCACCTGTACCTTCTACATATCAAGGAAGGCCGCAATCGCGAACTCACCGAAATGTAGACTCTTCACTATTTTCCCCAGCACCACGTGCAGAGCAGTTTTTCAAATTTGCCTTTCAGATATGCATGCTGTGACTCAGTCTCCAATAATCTTCAATTGGTCTGTAATCTTTAAATGCCCCTGTTACGGTAAAATCTACCACAGTAAGCTGGGCTTCTTTCCTGTGAAAACTTTCGTCTTCATTCCTTGGAACCTTTTTTCTTTGAATAGTTGCTCTTTCAACATCCTGAGAGAGTGATGGGCAGCCATGGGCGCATCAGCCATTGGTGCACTCTTTCAGTATCTTGGAAGGACAACATTAATAGGTAGGACGGGCGATCAAAGCTACCAACCGAGCAGGCGGGCGACCTGCTACAAGAGCGCGTGAAAGGCGCTATTAGAATGTATTGCGCAAGGGTCCAGCGTCGACCCTTGACCCACGTGTTGTTCTATTTTCCGAAATGGGTAGTTTCCAACCCCAAGTAGAGCCAAGGTATTCCGCTCTATCCTTCTAGCTCCTAACCTCTTCACTTTTTTGACCCGCCTTTTCTGTTATGTTCGTTGACGCCTTGGAGGAACGTATTTTCTGAATTCACCTGTGGATTCTTCTAATCCCTGACCTCTGCCTTTGAGTTCCTCGGAGGTGACAACCAGCAACCCCATCCGGAAAAGTCGGATCTAGGCGGACGCCCTGAAAAACTCTGAACATATGGCGGATAGTCATATTATTTGGACTACACATCTAGAGAATGGTGGACGGTCTGGAACCCTCTGTGTAAATGAAACATCCACTTTTCCACATCCACCTTCATCACAAAGGCTAAAAAAAACTTTTCAAAAGTTTTAAACTAAGATCATTAGATCCTGACTTGGTTCCTCTTTCTTAGTCTCAAGTGCATAGGAAATGAACATTCTTTGGCACTTCGACTTATTTCAGGCATCAATTTCGGGGAAAGAAGGGGTTATTTGAACCCAATTCAATTCAGGGGAAGTACTCAGAAATTTCCCCGTGAATCTGGGTAGTAAAAGTGTCACACTTGGGTGTATGAAAGAGCGATCTAGCGGTGCACCAAGCCATGGTTACATGCTCCAGCTAGGTAGCGGAGCACTGTACACATTTTTTTCTTTTTTATTTATTTTTTATTTTTTTTTTCATTATAACTCTTTACAATGAATGCTTTAGTTCTAGTTTTAAAGTTTACAATGTTTGTTAGATCTCAGGGAAGGTTATTGATTGTTGCCGGAAGGCTGTGTAGGAGTTTTTCCAATATTTGTTGGAAATGGTTGATACTTGCAGCATACCTTGGGCATGTCGTCCTAGCATTTACTTCATGATCCACTGGCCGAATAAGCCGCATGTCGCCGTAGTATCTAAAGTGAGCGTCATCTTAAAAACGTCTTCTACTTTAAGGACTTTGAAGCTAATGCCGTTGTTTCGAATATTGATAGAGTTGATATGTTTTAATGCGGTTTTTTGTAGTTTTTGCAGTTTGTGGATATGGGTAGGCCCTGCGTTGCCCCAAGCAAGAACACCATACTGCAGTTAAGAGTCAATTAGTAAATGGTAGACCTAGATAGACTAGTGCACAGATGGCTTTCTTTAAATCAATGCGTAGCTTATCAATCTGTTTTTTCCGTAAGAAATGATAGTCTATGATGACCACTAAATATTTATAGTTGTCAACGACTTCGACGACTTCTGCATTAGCACTAGGACAAGCATCATTTCTCAGGTATACTGGAATTTGTGTCGATGTGGAATTGGGAACGCGGATGTGTATCATATTGGTTTTCAACGCAATAATCACCAAGCCGTTATCGTGGCACCATTTGATCGCAGCATCCAACTCTTCCTACATTGTTGCTGTCGCCATTTTCAACGACCTGTTTTGTAACACAATTCCTGTGTCATCAGCGAAAGCAAACGGTGTGCTCTGCTTAGGAGGGAAGAAGCTCATAAGTTTACAATATAAAAAGGATTGGACCTAATTTTGATCCCTGTGGCACACCATATTCCACCTTTGTTCTTACGCTCAGTGGGGTAAAACACCCACTGAATTATTTGAGCTATTTTTTAGTAATGAAGTGTTCTCCCTAAAATTATTCAAAAAGTGTTCAAAAGGTATCCATGCGTTATGCAAAGGAAACGAAAAACGCTCATGACTTCAACATTGATATCAGCGAAATAAAAGTATTTGTTGGTTTCTTGATATTTTCAGGGTATCGCTCTTTTCCAACTGAACGGGATTATTGGTCAACAGATGATGATCTTAGGATTGAGCTTGTTAAAAAGGCAATGAGCTGCAATAGATATTTACAAGTAAAATCATTAATTCACTTCAATTGTTATTGAACCTTTAAAATTAGACCAATTTTTGCCTTACTAAACAATAAATTTCTAAAGTGAGGTGTTTTTGAAAAAGAAATTTCAATAGACGAAATGATAGTGAGATATTTTGGGCATCCCGGTCCAACACAGTTTATAAAAGAGAAGCCAATAAGTTTCGTATACAAATTGTGGGCTATGTACAGTACATGGGAGTACTGTTTCAATTTTTCCCTTTTTTGTGTTAAGGATGCTAAGCCTACAGAACCTCTTGGCCAAAGGGTTGTTTTAGAAAAAATATCATATGCAAGCGACCCCTTTGACAACTTTTTCACTAGTAAAGAGTTTCGTGCAACCGGAACCATCAGGGAAAACAGAATTGCAAAATGCCCTTTAGAAAAACGCAAGACATTTGCTTAGAAAGACAGAGGAACTTTGGACTATTTCTTTGAGGTGCAAATGTAATCCTCGCTGTGATGTGAAATGATAACAGGCCGGTGACAATAGCAACCAACTTGGATGGTATTGAACCGATGTCATCCGCATGAAGATGAAGTACTACAAAGGTTACTTTGTCTCAGCCACTTCTTTTTAGCAATTATAACAAGAATATGGCCGGTGTCGACATCATGACTAGTTACTAGAGAAACATCGTACGACTATTAGAGGTTTTTTTTTTTGCGTGGGAAGGTGGAGACCTTGCATAGGCTCCAATGGTCTGACGTCAGATTCTTACTGACTAAAACCACCTCCCAGAGAATCTTTTCGTTTATTCCCCCGCGGAACTACCCCTAAGTATTACTTCGCTAGGGGCGGATTCGAGCTTTTGATTTTTACTTTGTCACGGAGTGCTTAGCGAATTCGCGTTCCGCTGCTGTTCTAAATACTTAAGATCGCACATTATTCGTACTACTGCATGGTTCTTATTGGCCCAAAGATCTTCAGGTTTCAACATATATTGAACTATGTTTTCTAGGGTTGGCTGTTCACCAAATTCTTCACACAATATAGCTCTTTCGTCTGCATACCGAGCACATTCGAAAAAAACGTGCTCTAAGTTCTCTACCGCGCTTACGCAGAGAAGACAGGACGGACTACAATCTCGGTTTCGCTTGAAAATATATGGAAAAAACCGTGACCCGTCAAGAACTATTTAAGATAGTAATTCAGTTCGCCGTGTTTTCGTTTTACCCAACTTTCAATCCTTGGGATTAGTCGGTACATCCATCTCCCATTTTTGGGACCCGTTATATTGTTGTTACTGCGCTTCTATACTGCGGCTTCTTTCGAATTTTTTCGCTTGATTTATGGATAGCCCGATTTACACGCGATTTTCGTAAAGTCGCCTAGCTTCTAAAGCTAGGATATCGATTGATACCATAGAGGACAGTACCAATATCGCATCGTGGGATACCGTTCAAAATGTTCTGCTAACACATAATCTGTACACAGATTTGATATCGTGTGTGTCTTTTTATTCGCGACGTTAGATCATATTTGTACCCCGTACAGCTGTATGGGGGCTACAACTTTCGCAAGCAATAGTCGTTTGCCTTGCTTCGGGCCGCCAATATTCGACATGAGCCTCGAAAGAGCGCATATCGCTTTTTACAAGCGTATGCGTGGTGGTGCTTGAAATTAAGCCAAGCATCAATCATCACTCCCAGATATTTAATAAATGGGCTGGAAATAGTTGTTATCGTTATATAGTTTATCGTTATCGTCTCAACACCCTTCTCTAATGAGAATGGATTCCGTTCTATGTTCCGCGAGGTCTAAACTCATTTCTCGTAGCCAGTTTTTTATCTGTGCTATTGCTTCGTTGCAATATAACTCGATTTCTTCAAGTCGTTTCGCCACGACCAAAACAGCAATATCGTCTGCGAAACCTATAATGGACGCTTCCCTGGGAACTGGGAGTCGTAGAATGTCGTCATTCATCACATTCCACATTAAGGGGCCTAACACTGATCCTTGAAACACGCCCCCTGTAATTTTATACAATTCCGTCCCGTCGTCGGAGTCGTAAAGGAGCAACCTATCGGTAAAGTAGCTCCTGATCAATCTTAATATGTACCTCGGTACATTTAATTCTTCGAGGCATTGTAAAATACGCGACCAGTTCACTGAGTTAGAAGCATTTTTCACGTCAAGTGTAACCACGACGCAGTACTTTTTACTGTCTTCTTTCCAGCGTCTACCTTCTATGGCCGATTGAGCCTTGTCTATTACGAATTTAATCGCGTCGATTATCGATCGGCCCTTTCTAAAGCCGAACTGATATTCTGCAAGTCCATCATTGGCTTCAATGATAGGCTATAGTCTCTTGCATATAATTCGCTCTAATATTTTGCCCATTGTGTCGAGCATACAGAGCGGCCGGTAAGATGAGGGTTCCGCCGGTGGTTTACTTCCTTTCGGTAAAAATGCCAACCATTAGTATTGCCATTGTTCCGGAAATATTCCCTCGCTTAAGCATACATTATACATGCTAACGAAAACGTCTAGGCGGCCCTTCATCGTTATTTTTAAAGCCCTATTTGGTATGCCGTGTGTACCAGGAGCTTTTCGATCTTCTACCCTCTCGATTGCCGCTGTGAGTTCATCGGTTGTTACGGCAGGAATGTGTTCGCATATTTCTCGGATCTCGCTTAGTATAACTCGGTCATGTTGAGAGGGGAACAGAGTTTCTATGCTTTTGCTTAGTAATAGCGGCAAGTTGGTGCCAGTCTCTGAGGCGTTTTGAGCATCGCGGTTATAATTTTATGCGCTTTACCCCATACATTTTCGTTCAATTGCGTACAAAGATCCTTGAAGGACTGTCCTTTGCTAGACTTAATGGCGGATTTGAGTGCGGCGCGTGCTTCTTTAAACGTTGTCATCAATATCAAATGTCTATCTGTATCGCGTCTAGACCGTTGGTATTTTCTTCATGCTTTAAGATAGGCTAATCGAAGTTCTTTAATGTCGTCATTCTACCAATACGTTGGACGGCGGCCGTTTTGTGACCCCGTTCGAGCCATTGATATATCGTAGGTAGCATGCAGTTGTCGCGTTACGTTGTCGTACGTCAAGTACGATCGCGTTCGCTAATCTGCTTTCAACTATAGCTTCAACAATTGCATACTCTTAGAGCTCCGCATCGAAGATGTTCACGTTTCATTTCGACTTGCTAGTTTCAGATCGAGTGTTTCGAGATTGTGTGAGACTATAGAGATCGATTATAATTGCATTATGGTCACTGTAGGTGTAGTGATTGCTGAAGCGCCAAACGTATACATAGATAAGAAATTACTAACGAACGTTATATCAACAATCGAGGTTGCAACAGCTCTACTAAATGTGTTCGCATTTCCCAGATTAGCTACGACGACGTTCAAACTAAAGAGCGTTTTGAGTAGAATGGTTCCCCTTTTATTCTTTAGCATGCTTCCACATTCTACTGCCCATGCATTAAAATCACCGGTTATAATAGCTGGCGTATGATCCTTAGCAACGAGAACTATGCTTTCGACGACTCGTTCGTATTGCTCAATAGTAAGGCTTGGAGGGACATAACAGCTGTATATGTATATATCGTTTAACTTTGCTCGTACGAAGTAGTTTTTTTAGCTGAAAGATGGTATCTTAACGGTGGTCATATCACATGCCCAAATGACGGCTTTTTCCTTCGCATCATGCGCCCATTTACATGTTGAAATATTGCTCCGAGAGTATTGCAATGTCAACATTTTGCTCGTGGACCGTTTGATGCAATAGATCCTGAGCTACCTCACAATGATTTAAATTTAGTAAGTGTAAGTTGTAAGTTCTCTATGGCCTTTTTATACTCTGGGCACCTAACACTACCGGTTATATGTCCAAAGTCTGCTCCGTTTGCACTGCAGGGCAAGCATTTTGGTTTTGCCTTTCAGTCCTTCAATTTATGACTGTTTTCTTCGCATCCGAGGCATACACTCGATCGATCGGTAGGGCTTTTGCACGTTCTTGCCATATGGTCAAACCTGAGGCATCTAAAGCATTTCTTTGGCGAAATTTTTTCTCGGATCTTGCAATAAATCTAACCAACGCATACTTTTTCGGCGGTAAGTAATCTGTTACCGATATCTGCAGGCAACCGTAGGGTGGCTGCCTGAGTCCCACCAAATTTTTTTCTCATAGTCTTTACTGCCAGCGGTTTAACTTCATAATCTTGAAGAAACTCGGTAATGGCCACGCAAACTATTATCACTATCAGAGGTAAAAAATGGTTTTGGTGTCTTTTCAGTCGTTGTGTAGACATGGCCATCGTTAACTCATATGTGCTACATAGAACAGTAGAAAAAGAACTTCTTTCAATAAAAGATTTCCGCCGTCATATAGCACGAGTTTATCTAAATATTGGGGCTAACAGCAGAACTCAAAAAGGACGTCCATCTTTCCATCTTCCAATAAGATCATTCTTGCCTGATGTGGGGTATGATGGGCAGAAATATTTTATAAAGAAGACGGATGGACAGCGAAGATGCCAAATGGAAAATTTAAAAAGGAAGCCTAGGACATTCTGCGGAAAATGCAATATGACGCTTTGTGTTGACTGTTTTCCATCATACCATTCTAAATACTAATTTACTTTTTTTTGCTATAATATTTGTGTATGATGTCGGTTATTTTTTATGACTATAATCCAAACTGTTACCTTTTGTTCATGTCTGATGGTCCGCACCGCCCACTGTCATCAATGAGGATAGAATCTCTTGTGGGAATAAATGGAAATTTCGAGTAAAATATGTAATTCCGTACTTTAAGGTGTCCTAATTGATCAAATATGTCGAGATAACAAACAAAAACCAAAGAAAAATAATTTGGGCGTTAATGGGTTTTAAATTGAATGAACTGGTTTTTAAAAAAGTTTGAATTTAAATTGATATTTCTTTGTTTAATTTATTTCTAATATTTTAAATTCAAGTTTATAACCTTTGTTTCACCTGAACTACGGTATAGTTCATCCCATCTTTTGCATTTTTCGATAAGATTGGCTGTTATCCAGGTGCTGTTACTTCTTTTTCTCGTTGTTTTTTTATCTTCAAACTTTGCTACAAACAAGTTGTAAAAGCTTTCAGCATCATTTTCATTCATAACGTTATCCCAATGTGAGTCAAGGATTAGCTGATTAACTTTTGTATTACTCAAGTACTTAAGTACAAAAAGACCAGCTGCTTTCTGCTATGAGTTGGTAGCAAAAAAAAAAAAAAAAAAAAAAACGCTCCGCAAAACTATCAAAATAAATTTGTTAATTGTGCTTTTTAGTTCGTAAATATTGTATAAAACAAATCTTAAAAATTGTCTTCTCCTTTAAATCGACCTGCGTACAATTTTAAGTTTATTTAAGATTCCTCAAAGTTAAAAGAAAAAAGAAAAAGTAAGTCTTTGTGTAATTATGGCCGGTACACCTAAATGCAGTGGAACTCAGCAGAGAGCCCTTCGGTCGATAAATAAAACCTGCACCTCTCTTAAAACATCGTGCCTTGCGGACATTCTCGGCGTAATAAATAACCGCTTCGTCTCGTTAAAAACTGACTTAAGGATCTCTATAGTTTCGGCAATAAAGAGTGATGTTAAATCCCAAAAATCATCTATGGAGTCGCTATTAATCGAACAGTTGTCATTAATTAAAAGTGAATTTGATAGTGAAATTGGATCAATTGACAAAGACTTAATTGGCAAATGTAGTGCTCTTCAATCCTCAATTAAAGGGTGATTCATCGTAAGGTGTGATTTTTATTAGGATTTTCTTGACAGATCACAAGTGACCCCCTATCAAACTGATTTATTATTTTTACTCAATATCATTTGGCAAATTATCATAAAAAGACACTATAACAAAGCTTCCAAATTGTTCAGCTGTATTACAAAAATCAGCGTTCTATTCTGAAATGTTTTTCGTGCGATTTGAGAAACTTACGGTGCGCATAATCAACCTACTGATTCCTAGTTTAGTTAGTTTTAAATTTATTTTATTTTCTTAAACACTAACTCTTACATACTAACAAAAAATGCTTAAATGCTAGCTTACAATTACTTAACAATCTTATACTAACTTACTGGCCCCACACAGGCACTCTAAGCTACTCTAAGTTCTTATATCTATGCCTTTCGACTTCATTTACATTTTATTTAAAAAATTTTATTTTATATACTTAGGGCTAAGAAAAAATTGTTAACAAAAAACTTAGCCTATGGATGTAATTTTTTATTTTTTATAAAAACTTAATATCTAACTTAAAATATGCCTTTGTCTACCTAATCCTACATACACAATACACACATACACACACATAGACATTACACAATTATATACATTTTTTGGTATATACCTTTTTATATACCAACATATGTATATATTTCTTAAGTGCTAACCTAAACCTATGCAAGCTGGCCATCGCTATTTACAGAGCAAATAGATTGGTCAGCTCTGCCTCATTAGTGAGGCTGGTCCACCAGAAATGTTGGCGCTGCCGATTGACATCCCTCTTATCGCGATTCCCCACCGCCCTACTGAACCTAAGACGATCCACACTTTTATGTGCGACGTCTCTGTTGTAGTTAAGTCGCCAGCTGTACGAGCGACATGGAAGATTAACGGAACCGCTGATCTATCCTGGATCAACCCTATCTGATCTAAGTAGAAGAGTGCTTCCGGTGGAGCGAAGCCGTCAGAGCGCACACTCTCGTGGTAAAGGTAATTGGGGTAGTAAGCCCCAGATATCAGGTTATTCGTCGAGGTCATTGCTCTTGCAATGTACCTTCGAGTCAGCTTAATTACGAAGTTGTCCACTCGTATTATGTTAGCCCTGTTGTAAAGGACCTCAAGGACTCCGACTCTGGTGTTCTGTACAAGCGAAGACAAGCCCTAAGGCAAGCCCTCTCAAACACCCGAATCTTTTAAATTAAGCTTGCTCGTACATTGAACCACACGGGACACCCAAATACAAGCATGGGCCTGATAAGGGCCATGTAGCAGATTACCCTTACCCTCGCATGGAGTTGGCTGCTATAAAACAGTCTCTTTGTAAGGGCAAAAGCGCCTTTAGCTCTGACCAGAGCAGCATCTACGTTTTTGTCAAAATACAGAAATCGATCTAACCAGACCCCAAGGTATCTGACCACATTTCGACAGGCAAGAGGTTGTCCGTGTTGTCCAATGATCGAGAACTTTCGCCAATTTTTTCTGGTATCCCTAGAGGCTCTAGACAACGGCGTCCTAAAGAGAATGATTTCTGACTTCTGAAAGTTGATTTTCAACTTCCAGTCATCGCAAAATCGTCTTATCTTATCGAAGTCACGCTGCAAGAGAGTATTAATGACCTCGATTTTTGGACCTGTGCTGTAATCTATCAAATCGTCTGCGTACGCAATAGTATGGGGAAGTAAACCTATCAAGTTGCTTGTATAAATGTTGAATAGGATCGGTGAATTTACCGCGCCCTGCTGAAGACCATTTTTAATTTGAAATATTCCAACAGAAGTCACATCACCATTCTTCACGATGAACTGTCTGTTGGTTAGCATATTGTAAAGAATGTACAAGAGCGGTACACTGATCCCCAGCCTGGTCAACTTATAGAAAAAACCCTCCAACCAAACGGTGCCGAAGGCCTTCTCCAAGTCAACAAGGCAGGTACCAGTACATTGGTTTTTGCCTTTATTCCATTGTATATCGGACACCAGTTTAGACGCGGCATGTGAGATATCATGTGTCGCCTTAAAACCGAATTGATTATCCGGAACTATATGTTTGTCCTCAACCCGCCTAGACAGAGCTCTATTGATTATCTTTTTAAACACCTTACTGATATTCGGAAGGAGACTTATTGACCGGAGATTCGCCGGAATGGATATATCCATTCCGTGCATTATTCATTGCATTATTAAACAGGGTGGTATAAATGTCCACCGCTTCTAGAGGAAGATGTCGAAGCACGACGTTCGGAATACCATCGGTCCCCACTGACTTTTTAGCCCTGATTGTGTCAAAGATGTCATGGAGTTCTTCCTTCGAAATGAACGGGGGTAAGTCACCCTCTCTGGTAATGACATTATTTGCCATGTTTTCGTCGCTGAACCGGGTGAAATCAGAGCCCTCGGATCGCCAGTTCTCTACTTCATTTCGAATGTAGAAGTCGTGCACTAAGACACGATCGTCCAGGTCATAATTAGGGCCAATGGTATCATTGGCCTTGTATAGTTCCTGGAAAGTCGCCCCCTACTGATTCCTAGTTTATTAGTGGATGATACTTGACCGGTTAGACCGCATCCAGCGCGTAGTGAAGAGATTATAGCAGCTGTAGCTGAGAGTGTTCGCGAAGACCGTGACGAATCTTGCTTGCCGTATTAGAAAACTTGGCGTATTTTGCGTGAGAATCTCGGCCTAAAAGCGTACAAACTTCAACTTGTGGAAAAATTTAAGCCAGGTGACTTGAATTTGCGTCATATTTTCAGTGAACTGGCTCTGGAAAAACTCAATGAAAATCCGGTGTTTTATGGTGAAAATTTGTTCAGTGATGAAGCCCATTTCTGGCTCAATGGATACGTTAATAAACAAAATGGGCTGGTGGAATCAGTGGTCCATATTTCTTCAAAAATGAGGCAATTCAGAATGTTATCGCGCTATCATGGCTATCGCGCCATGTTAACGGACTATGTGTTACTAAAATTCAAACACATGGTTTTGGTGAGCTCTGCTTTCAAAAAGATGGCGCTACGAGTCATACAGCGCGTGAAACAATGGATTTGTTGAGAAATGATTTTGGTGAGCACTTATTTTCACTTTTGCTACTGTAAATTGGCCGCCTAGATCGTGCGATATCACATCTTTGGACTGTTTTCCCTTGGGATATGTAAAATTTCAGATCTTCAAGAATAAGCCAGCTACGATTGACGCTTTGGAAGCCAACATTTATCGTATAATCCGTGAGATATCAGTCGCTGGGCTCGTACGAGTGGCCAAAAATAAAACCTTCCAAATCGACCACTTTAGACGTATTTTTGTTCAATATTTATATAATATCATATCTATACGATAAATGCCATGAATTTTTCATTTAAACGATAGATAAAATTTTAAGTTTGCTTTGAAATTTATATGTTTTATTTTACATTATAAATCAAACCTTATGATGAATCATCCTTTAGAATAACACGTAATTATTCAGCACGATTGTGAGGTCCTGTCTAATGATGTACTCCACTAGACAAGCCTTCGCTACGCTACTATGGTGTAGATTTATCTACAGCACTCCCTCATCTTGGAGGAGTGGTTCTTCCTCGTCCTTGCCCTTGGTCGATGGCTTGATTATTAATCTTCCCAAGCTTAATGCTTCAATTCCTGTTTAAAGATAGCAGAAAATGATGCTTGTAGGCCCTCTCTAAATGACTCTGTATGTTTGGGCTTTTAGTTTACGATTCTGCATTTCCAGTACGTTTAGGTTCATATAACCCATACCCATGCCGTCAACAGAGTGTTCTTTGCCAACTCTGTCACCGTCGTCACGCAAGCATCACACACCTTCAAAACTGAGGAAATCTGAGGAAGTCAACAACAGGCTTGTCTCCACAAGTTACAACTTTGCGTCTGCCTTCCCAACTAGCGCCATTTGATTTAAGCTCCCCGTTCCCTGTGGTGGATAATTCCTTTCATATGGCATCTTGTAACTTCTTCTCGATGTTTTTCTACTGGTCTATTGTTAGAGGACCGCAAGGTTGCAGCTTGTTTATCACAGCAACGAAAAGCTGATCTTTGGAGTGGTTTTACTTACGACGCATTGCAGATGAAGTACCAGCCTTCACCTTTTTCGCATCGTTCACTCTGCCTCTGCTGCTATAACTGCCCTACCTTACAGAGACGTTAGCTCCCTTTTTCTAAAATTGCCGCGTAGAAGGTAGAGAGCATCTGATCGGCTTCCACTCCCGCCTTGCTTGCCTTCCTTATTTTACTTCCTTACGTCTAGCGTTACATAGCAAAACTTCTGCCCTTTGGTGTGCGTTCTTCGCGCTCTTAGCAGCGTTGATAGAGGCGTTCCATCACTGCAGCATTGGCGTGATTTTCTTCAGTCTTGAAGATAGCTTCGGCAGTGGATGTTCCAGCTGTCCTACCTGTGCATTACCGATCTGAGTGCCAGGCTGCTTACCGGTGAAATCTCTTTCCTTAGTGCATATCCTTTAGAACGTCTCACTGTCGCTAGCACAAAGTGCTCTCCCTCCTATTAGGAAGGAGACGATTAAAGTCGAGATTTCGCTTTCACTCATCTCGAACTCTTCCTCGACAGGGATTGCCTGTTTTTGTTTTTGTTTTTTTTTGGTTGAAATAAGGCTCGCGTCAAGATGCCTGCCATGCGCAGGTATTGCTGCGTTTACTCTTGATTGACATAAACGGCGATACCCATTACTTTCACATCCAATGATCATCCATAGTTTTGTTCTCAATTTCAAGATAGTCGCCAATTCGATCCCATAGCCTCCCGAAGTCTGCCGTTCTTGTACTTGGAAAAGTTAGAGAGTGTACCTATGATAAAAAGGCAGTCAAAATTGCAAAATCAGTATCCAAAGTCGTTTACACGATTAGATATTTGACCGCTGTTGTGTCACATTTATATCCTTCACAATTACTACACCTACATCGTTAGTGGACAAACATGTCATCAGCCCCAGTCGAAGCCAACCACTATAAGATGGTAATCTTCCTTGTGGAATCCCACTTTTATTGTCCGGTTTTCAGGAGATTAGACGCTTTCATGAAGGTATTAACTGCTATAATAATTGGTATCCGGTAATCAAGGGTCATCAACGAAGTATCAATTTGTATTCGTTTCCGTTTCGAAAAATCAGGGTTGTTCGATGCAAATGGGTAAAGCCACGGGGTCTTTGTTTAATTTTCATCTCCGAAGATATTACCATATGTGATCATATAGTCAAGGAACAAGAATTGCTCATCCGCTATAAGAGCTTCCACCTTTGTCTCGAATATGTAGACAGTTTGGATCAAGGTACCCTCAATCTGAAAAGTATTATACCTTAGAGATCCAGCCCTTATGCCTGCCTGGAGTTTTCGTCCTACTTTCCAAAACAATTATATGTTATACTACCGTCAATGAATTGATAATTTCTCTCTCGAAATCGATATTATGTAACTCGTTTCAACCAAGAGAACTACATACTGATACGGATACTCGAAAATCTACAATAATCCTGAGCCCAAATATATTTAACGAAAAGGCTCACATTTCACTTAGCTTTGAGTCAGGTCACTGCCGGTCACTCACCTATACAAAACGGAACTAAGCCAATTAGAGGAAACCACACAAACCACTTTAGAAACATGATATCCTCGACCAGGATAACCAGAATAACATACAATAGACTCCACTACAACTTAGTGGCGACATTCCGTAGCCCAGTCTACCATCTCTGACGCCCTCAAACTCCTACCCTCCCAAGCCAACGCAAAATTGTTTTATTAAATTGGAATGAACTTATATCCAGTTGACCGCCAGTACAACCAGTCGTACCACAAAACCACCAGGATAACAATTGGCCTTCCTTTATCCCAAAATCAGTTTTAATCGATGATTCCAAAAAGCTTCCAATGATTAACCAACAAATATGTGGTCACTATGGACACATGTAAATTCGTTTAAACGTGGTTGACCCTTGCTTCTATGAATTTCAACTAAAAAAAAACGACACATTTCCACTTCCTGTTCCTCTGTTTTCTCTGTTGTCTCTTCATGTCCTCCTTTATCTACTGAAAATCGTCCTCATGCGGGCAGAGGAATTCGCTTTGTCAACAGAAGCCTCGGACAATTGCACTCGATTCTAATGAAATGCCGGCTGTGTATGCCTATATGTGTTGGAGGGTAGTTGAAAACTACATGGCCTCCACTCAATGATTCATTAAACCCGGTAAAATCCAAACCTCCCCCAACCATCTCTGAGTTCTTTCGAATTAATTGAGCGTATTTAGTCGAAAATTATTTTCAATTAAAATGTCCCGCTTCCGGCACCCGGGTAGAACTCTGAAAAAAAAAAAAAAAACCAACAACGCTCTTCTCCGCTACACTCGTCGGCAACAAATTAACCACGGCCATGACCACTGTCCAGGACTAGTGTTACACCTCCTCCCTCCGTCCAATTCAGAAACATAGCCCAGTCATGCATGTTGTCTGGCTGCACAGTTCTGACCATGAATCGGACACGAGCACACAAGGAAATTATTAACGCATCGAAAGTTTTGAATTTTTCCATCGAAAGTGCGTAGCTACGTCAAATTTGCGTCCCAAATATCAGGGGCGTTGAAAAGCCATGGAATTCTACCTTCCACCCCTTTCAACTGGATGCCGGTAATTCGAGAGTAGTCTAGTAAAAGCCTGCGGCAGTTACGGCTTTGTCCAGCTGTCATCATTGTCCACCACTGATTATTTCCTATTAAATGTTCGAGTCCACAAAAAATTAAACACACCGGGTGCCGGGGGATGGAAGTAAAAAATACACCGACATCGGCTCTGGTACCGGTACCGGTATGAACTATTTAAATTCATTCAATTCAACACAGATGGGTTGTTGTAGATGGGCGTGGCAGTACAATTATTGCCTTTCGTTTGGCAACAAAATCGAATGCACGTTTACTTCTGTCTCATTAATCATTAGTCGCACGGACGCGATGACGATGACTATTTGTACAGTCCGAAGGGGACTTTCGACGGGGTAAGTTGGTTTGATTGGGAATTGTGTCGAGTACCCGGCAATTGTAAATAAATTGTTTTTCCCCGAACAAGGACTTTCATGTTTATATTGAAAGTGTAGAGTCGAAAGGCAAAAACAAAACAAAAAAAAAAAAAATCGGTTCCGAATCCGGAGTTATTTTGGGGAGGTTTGGGGCAAACATTTTTAATGATTCGCGTTAGACTTGCTTGGATGAGCTTGTAAGCGGGGCACAGTAGACCAAGAGGGAAATGGTTTAATTGTTTTGCAATTAAATGTACTTAGCGAATATTGAGAGGCGATTTGTTAAACAATGAATTTGACAGATGAGTGCAGGGAACCATTGAAATGGAAATTTGAACGGGATATTCGACATTTTAAAAATTGAACGAGCACTCATTTGAATATAAACTGGCAAGCACTGGTCTCAGAGGAAGGGTAACTATCGATCATATTAAGAGATTTCAGGCCTGTCTTTACTGCCTGCAGTTTACTACTTCTGATACATTTTAAGTCATCCACAATTGAGGACATGCTCTTTGGAGGTGTCTTGAACCCATAGTGAAGCAAGTACGAAGATATTTCCTACAGACATAAGTTACCTCAATTACAAAACTATTCACATAGAAGGCGCTACAGTTCGCGATCCAATTGGGCATTAACCGAAAAAGCTACAATTGGAGCGAGATTGGCCATCCTGGGCACTCCAAAATACTTTTTTTCCGTTTAAACAGAACACTCAAATAGGGAACTAGGATACTGTACTTCTTGTCTGTTGCAATCACGGAAATTTTTCAGTCTTTCTTAGAAGGATGAGTAAGCGCTTCCACCGAGAGCTCATCTTCATGTGCCGAACTCATTCTCACCAACTAAACTTGTGCAATTTAGCTGCAGACATAATCTATGAAGCAGGCGAATGGCAAAAATTCGTCGTTGCGTCTGCTTATTTTCCCTATGATTCGTTACTGCCGGACACCTGAGGCGGTAGCAGAACTCATTGAAAATTGTGATTCCAGAAAAATGGGACTCAAGATATGCTGTGAATTCAGATTCTGATGCGAAGTTTCGACCTTCTTGAAGAGGAGGAATCTGCATAAAACAAACTGAACACGATTTAAGGAGGAGCTCGACAAGTAAAATAGGGGAAGCTGTTCGGTATCTGATCGGCAGATCCAGAAAACCAGAAAACTTTTAAGCAGGTTACTTAAGACTAATTTGGAGAAGGATTGGAATCTTTACAGATCAAAGCAAAAAGATTTTATGAGGCTTATTCGGAATTCGAAGAGCGCCTCTTACAAAGCCTTTTGCGAAAAGATCAAAACTATCGGTCTAAGCTTTCCAAGATTAACCAGGCTGGAACCACTCAGAAAATCTGATTGTACCTACACCGAGTCGGCACAAGAGGCTCTCCGTCTCATGCTCGAGTCTCACTTCCCACGTAGCCTTATTGAAACCACATCACAACCAGCTACTATCAACGAAGCTGGTAGTAAGTTGAACAACGTAACACGCCGTAGGTGGTATTTCTCATTGGTTGTGGTGACAGATTACATCCTTTGACGGTTTCAAGTCACATGATACTGATGGTATTTACCTAATTATGCTGCAAGTAGGTATGGACTAGCTACACGCAACTCTGAAGAGAATTTTAACTGTTAGCCTAGCACTGGGATACATACCGAGTCCAGAACGAACAGTAAGAGTCGCCTTTATGCAGAAAATCGGAAAGGAGGACTTCTCGCTCACCAAGAGTTTCAGACCAACGCGGAAGTTCCTGCGAGAGTGCGCTTCAGAATCTGGTCAGCACAATTGAAGACGTACTCGACATGAAGGAATACGTCTTGTGCATTTTCATCGACGTTAAGGGTGCTTTCGACAACGCAACTTTTACAACAACTTTTGATAAAAGCAATTCTGGTGAATAGAACATTGATTGCGGATGCTAGCCGCGGCCAATATGTGGTAACGGGTGTAAACAGCGGCTGCCCGCAAGGCGCTATCGGCCTTCTGACAGTGCAGAGGAGCTATCGGCAATAAAAAGGGCATGTCACCGAGAAGGGTCCTTTGGTTCTACACGGCTTTGATAAGGCCAATTATATGCTATGCGTCGGTTGTCTGGTGGAATAAGCTCTCGCGAAAAAACGATATTGCTGCTATTACCAGACTCCAAGAACGGTTTATCACGGATGCAAGGGTCTTTTCCTCCTGGCTCCGGTCTAGACGCATTAATGAATAAGCCATCTTCCGTTTGAAAAGAAGTGGTTTCTGGTACGTGTTGTGGAAAAAATACGAAATCGACTTCCTTTGTGGCCAAGACTAGCTTTGGCCAGAATCTTAGCCAGGAAAGGAATGTAGTCTTCACGGATGGCTCCAAAGCCAATATTGGATGTGGAGCTGGTGTCTTTCTAGACGACAACGTAAGATTTCACTTCACGTTAGGAAATCTTTCATCTGTCTTCCAAGCAGAAGTTTATGCAATCCTGATAGCAACGAACTATATTGTGGAGAGCCGGTGGAGAGAGCGAAGCGTTTGCATCTGCAGCGACAGCCAAGCTGCTCATAAAGCCTGGCTGAACTCTCATACGACCTCCAAGCTAGTTGGAGGATGCAAGTGACTCTTGTTTGGGTTCCAAGTGACAATGGGATCACCGGAAATGAAATCGCTGATGAACTTTCCAGGCATAGCTTAGAGGAGAGTTTTTTAGGACCCTAACCTACGTTGGGCCTGCCTGCGTGCTCGGTTATGGCTTGCATTGACAGTTGCAAATGGCACAGCTCCGCGGGGTGTAGCAGACCAACCGAATTCTTCCCGACGTTTCTAGGTAGTAAGCGGCCTTTCTGCTGTCCCTCAGTAGGAAAGACTGCAGGTTGCTTACTATCATCGTAACAGGGCATTACACTTTTGCAAAGCACTCAAACGTGCTTGGTATAATTGACACAACTTCCTGCGATGCTTGCTGCGAAAGTGATGGCGACACCACAGAGCACTATTTCTGTGAAAGTCCGACTTACGCTCGCATCAGGCTGCAGTTACTTACTTCTGACGTAGTGGGTGCTGTTACTGGTATATACAGTATCACTGGAGAGCTTACACATCTTTTCCGCAACACTGAAAGATTTTATTAAAACGAACTGTACAAGGAGTACAGTGGACTAGTTCTTTGTCTGATTCTCTGTTCCGACATTAAAACAAAAATAAAATAAAATAAAATAATATAAAGTGCTACAATGCCGCATCAGCGCTGCATACTTGCAGCCTGAAGATACTAGTAAGCAGCCTGCAGTCTTTCGAACTGAGGAAGAGCAGTTAGGTCGTTGACTTATTGAAAACACTGAGAAATATTCGTTTGTCCTTCCGGACACTTAAAAAGTCATGCCATCTGCAGTTATGCTCATGTGATAACCAAATGTTGGTAGAATCCCTATTAGAGGATACAGGCAGCTCCTAACCCAGAAAAACTTTATTCACAGACCTGCTCAATCTTGCATTCTTAATTTTTCTTAAAAGATCTTGAGATGGTTCAGTAAGGCCGTGTTTAAAGCAGAAGTTTCGGACGTTTGGAAAGGCTTATTCCGGTTGACACCCGGCGCATAGAATATAATTGACCTTATCATAGACGTATAGATCGAGAGAACACCTGGCCGACAACGTCCTATAAGTTTTTGACGTAACCTGTTAAGTCTGAACAAATTTGTTATCAAAGATCACACCCAAATATTTAGCTTCGTTGGAGAATCAGATGGTGGCCATCACAAGCACCAGATGAGGAAGGGTTATGTAGTCTCTTCTAGAACTGCAAAAAACGCCTAACCGCACCTTGTTGTGTTGAGCCCATGTTTGGGTATTCACCACCCTTAAAAGGTAAACTTGTTGTGTGTTGTTTGAAATGTTCCACGCAATCATCATTCATCTGATTTTCTGATTTACAAACTTCAAAAGGCTCTGCATCGATCTAACAGAACTTCATCATCGTTGTGCCGTGGTCGATCGAGTAAAAAAATGTCGTTGATGGCACCTTTCCAGGAAGTTCAATCCTAACTGTGTTCGTTATGCAACTGGACCTGGGCATTCGTTACTTTTGAAAGTTTCCCGGTGAATGATTTCTGCGCAAACGTTATTTCCAAACAACATGCCAACATTTGCCGGAACTTTAGATGCCGAATCTTCCAGCTGCAATCCGTCGACCTAAGTCTAATTTTTGATATTAATAAGTTGGGCAGGAAAGAGTCCAGTCAGAGTTTCTAGTAGAAGTGCCTGCACCTTACCGGTAAAGATTGAGTGACGTGATGTAAACATCGACGATTTTATTGGATTCTCAACTTCTGTCCTTTCCCAACCTATTAATTTGGCCAAGTGTTCATTTCGAAAGAGACCTCTGAACTAATTTCACCTTAATCAATGCTGTGGAAAGCAGAAATTGCGAGTTGGTGTGAGTGTTATACAAGTGATAGTTTTGACTTGTTTAAGGTCCATTAGCACAATAGGGTTAGAAGGAACATAACCAAATTCTATGTCATCAAGTTGGTTACGCAGATACAGAATTTCCTTAGATGCAGATGAAAGAGCTATGTATTCTATGTATTCAGTCCTGCTGAGGGCTACTATAGGTTGTTTTCTCGACTCCCATAACACAGCAAATTCAACCAGCATAAACACATAGCCCGTAAAATATTGTCTATCGTTAGAATCTCCACCCCAATCATCCTTAGGATAACCAACTAATTCAGATTCAAATTCATTGTTTTATTAAGATATCTCAGCAAATGTTTTGCATCAGTTAAATATTCTTTATGTGGATTCGTATTGAATTGCGATAACTTAATGACGGAATTTGATATCTCAGTCCGTGCAATCAGTGTTATAAATTTCAACGACTCTACAAGTAATTGAAATTTTTTTACATCAACATGTGAACAGTTTGGATATTGTGTGCATTTTTCGAATCTCGATCCTGGATCCAAGGTTGTGCCTACAGGCTTACATTTCATCATTTGAATGCTGATCAACACCTATAGTGTAGAAATCCTAACCTCCCTGCCCTTTGTTTTACTGTTGTTTGCACTCAGTCGCTGCCGTTGCTGTATTACATTATCATACAGCACAATCAGTGACTGAATGTATGTAACAACCGATGGATAGCGGTATGTGGGTATAAAATTTGTTGGTATGCTGTATACTATTGTTCTAAGAGCATAACACCTACAAAAATTTGATCAAGTAAACCAACTCCGAATTTTTACTTCACAGCTGTTCTGAATATCGTCGGTGTTTGTGTTTTTTGTGTTTGTGGTTATGACTACGGAACGCAGGGTTGACGTAACTATCATACGCGGTCCGAGAAGTGATCACTTTTTTGCGTACGTCCATGCCTGTAAATACATGTTAGCTGTTTTGACACTTAGATCAGCTCACTCTGATCTGAAGCTGCCTGTCTACGAACTAGTGCGTAGTGATGCAGCTTACCAAATTTCTCCACAATGTGATCCATGTTCCAATCCGGAATTAATTTTCTTGTGGTTAAAATTTTATCTCCGTAAGCAAATTATACACTATTGCTTGACTCACAGAAGACCCAACTGGACAGCAATTCGACCTCCATTCAAAGAATTGTATCACTGTATCCTCGTAGTGGAATGGTTATTACGAATTTAATATACACAACTCTGAATGGCTTCGACATTTTGGGCAAATAACACTGGAAGAACATAGTCTCTAGTGTTTAAAGTGGTCGCCTGTTTGAAAAACCTAAAACCCAGGGATGCCCATACATCCATGGAAACATCGCTTTCCGTCGAGACCGACCCAAAATCCCTTACTGTTCTTATTGTCACAGCACTCAGTATTTTTGGGTCAAGACCCTTCCCGCGACTTTGGATTTAACCACAGCCAACATGACGCTCCCACAAGGGGGCCTACTTCTTCAAGTCAGGCCCGGAACGAAATCCGGGGGCTTCTGACTCCCATGGTACCGTGTTTTAAGTCCTAGCGGTGACTATTGGTGGTCCTGCCACCAACGTGACCTCTGACCGGCCGCTTGTAACTGGTCAAATCGTAGCAGCATTCGCAGCATTAAATACCGAAAACCTTTACAATAAGACCAGTACATTGCTCTGCCCTCGCTTTTTATTAGACAACGTCATTGATGGGCGGGGGCCCACACTAGAAGGATAGTGGATTGAGATCTTCGCTGCAAAAAATAACTTAATTCAGCTTGTAAATGAGCCCACACAGATACCAGAAGTTGATAGTCATACCACCAACACCCTGCACTTGTTGTAGGCTCGTCAGACCAGACCAGTTAGAGAAAAGATTCCTAAAAGAACCATACGACAATACGAGAAAACCAATCGGAGTGGACTTAAAAGCTTTTTTAGGAATTTAAACTGGTCGTTATGTTTCCTCAATAACGACATGGATGCCGCTACTAGTACTAGGTGGCGTAAAAAGTAACCTTCTTGGGAATGAAAAAAAAAATTTTTTTATATATTTTATTTATTTTATTCAATATAGTCCCGTTTCAGTTTAATACACTTATTCCAGCGATTTTCCAACTTCTTGATCCCGTCCGAAAAGTAATTTTCCGGAAGGTTTGCAAAATACTCCTCCGTTTCGTCGATGATTTCCTCGCGTGAGTTGAATTTTTTATTGATGAGTCATTTTTTGAGGTTTGGGAAGAGATAATAGTCCGAGGGAGCCAAATCGAGCCTCCCTCGGCCGTTTCGGAGCACTCATTCTGTTCTCTGGTGTGTAATAGTGGATCCAAGTTTCAATAACAGTTACCAATTGACGCCAAAAGTCCGCCCGATTCCGCATCAGCAAGTCCAAACACTCTTTCGAAGTGCTCTTGCGTTCGTGTTTTTGGTCAGGAGTGAGTGTGCGCGGCAGAATATTGCCCAAAATATGGCGTGTGCGCTCAATACTAATCTTTGTGGTATCTGCTAGCTCGCGCACCTTCACTTTCCGGTCAGCCACACCATTTCATGTATTTTTTTGACATTGTCCTCTGTAACCGCATCGGAGGGTCTGCCGCTGCGGACTTGATCGGTAGTGGAGTTGCGGCCACCACGAAACTCTCGAAACCATTATTTGACGGTGAACGAAAATCGTTTTTATCCATACTCAACATGATGCCAAGCACGTCAACAACAATCACTAATGTCAAAACAAAACTAAAGACACAGACTGGCATGTCTGCCTAAATATGAACGGACTTCAGGGCACCATAATCTTTTTTGTAGTAGCAGCGCATTCTGGCGGTCAAGGAGGTTACTTTTCACCCCACCTAGTATGAACACAGTTGCTATTCTCTTTGGAAAGAGTTTCTTTATTCCACATTGGATGATGTGGTACGACTCGAGCTGTAAAGAGGCTGTCAGGGTTAGAGAATTGTTTTTTCGGTCTTACAAGACCAACCCGACAGAGGAAAACCAAAAGAAGTTCAAACAAACAAACAAGCGTTTTTTCAAAAATATTTAAAATTCTGCCTCATCCTCCATCCCAATACTCATTTACAATGACATTCCAGCTGGCAACGCTTTGGAAATGGCAAATCTATTTGCTGCACAATTTGCGGTCAGCCCAACACTCTCAGATTATACTTTATATCTGCCTACACTTGAGTGCATCGAATATTCCACGAAACAAATTCACTTTCGCACTCGTGTAGTAGCCAGATTATTTAAAGATCTCAATGTGCACAAATCTGCCGGTCCAGATGGTATATATACTCCCCTTCTTTTGAAGAGGTATTCTTCCTAGCTGGCAAAACCACTGCGTAGGTTTTTTCTTCAATCCTACACTTTAGGCTTTTTTCCAAGCAGTTAGAAAATACCATTTCTCAAGCCCGTTTCTAAAAAAGGCGAATCTTCGTACAGACCCATTGCACTTACGTCAATTCTTTCCAAAGTCATGGAAACGCTTATATACCGTCGGCGAAACGCGAAAACTTCTCATTGACCGGCAGTATTGGTTGATTTGGTAGCATCTGGCGAAAGCAAAACAGTTGTACTTGATATATCTAAGGCATTTAGTAGAGTTTGGCATCAGGCTCTTTTCTCGAAAATGTTTGCTTTTGAGATCGAAGACTCATTTCTTCAATGGATTAGAAGTTACCTTTCGAAACGAATGATTTCAAGTGTAATATTCACAAAATAAATGCTGTTGTAACCTGTCGGCGACACTCTTTTTAATTTTCATTAATGATTTCTTGTCTGCTACTTCTAATCCAATATATTCCTTTGCTGGTGATATTTTCGCTCACGTCTTTGCTCTTCGGCTGTAGAACGGTAACGGCAGCGTATGTTAAACTCATTTAATTTTGATATTAGCAGCATAACTAAGACCCAGCCATTGTCCATTAATGACATTTGCATCGTAGATATTTGTGTCAATGACAGCTTCTGTTTAAATGACCACTTGTTCGGTGTCCTCAAAAATGCTGTGAAACGTCTAGGATTCCTTGGCTCAATATATGTATAAGGCATTTATCTGCCCGAAATTGGAATGTAATTCGCAGCTTTGGTCGGGTGCGCACTAAACATCTCTACATTAAAACTCGTAGTTGATACTAATATCACTCAGACAATGGACACCCTCGAACACCGACGTTATATCTCGTGCCTCACTCTGTTTTATCGCTACTTCCACCGGCAGTGCTCCATAGAAATCACCAGTAGCATTCCGCCCCTTCAAATTTTAACCATAACATTTGTCTCGCCATGAATGATCATCAGTACACCCTTAAGACCACGTCCGAACGTACTTTAAAATATCGTGATTTATTCGTAAGGCGTACAATTCGCTTATGGAATACAATGCCTAGTCATTATAACCTTCAAACATTTAAAACCAACGTTCATCGTACCTCTCTTTCCATCCTCCCTGATTTTCCTTCACCCACTCTGTGTGCAAGCATTTTAAAGGTACTTAAATCACTTGAGCGCTTGCAAATTATAACAAAAGGCTTTACGGCCAGTTGGCAAATTACCTAGTTCCCAAGTTCTATTTTTGCTTTTACCATAACTTTCTAGACTTTGAAATTGCTGTCAGTTTATAAAGAAACATCATACAATGAAGCTATTTATATAAAGTGATATACTACTCAGACTATGTGAGTTCCAAAATAGAGACAAACCTTAATTACCTTTTACCCATTATCCTTTAAAAATGTAAAATGTAGTCCAACATCAAAGGAAATTTATTTAAACATCATCTCAGCACGTGTTTCCATACCACCTATTCTTTCTATTTACTCGTACACTTACCTCTTGTATCCAGCTCGAAGGACCATGTACCATCTAATCATGAATGTCAAAATTTGACCAGTTTACTACTTAAAAGTCAATGAGCTTAATGAGGGGATGGGGGGGGGGGAGGAATCCAGAATAGTATAGGGATGCTCAAAATTAGTTAGGTTGCGTACCCAAATTTTGAATCCGTTGAAATGAACATCCGTCACTAAGTGCTTTTCGACAGGTTAAGTCAAAAATGATTTCTTTGTATTTAGAAATAAGTAGATACAGATGCAAATTCATAAGCACTAGTGTCTGTGTCATATGCTGATAATTTCAGCTGCCCTTCAATGTCAATTTCAGGCGCAATCCATTTTTCTAAAATTATTACGAAGGGACCAATATTTAAAAATCTACACGGGAATCTATATACGGCGAAACCTTTGCCAAACCAGCTAACTTGAGGACTCATATAGGAGTACATGTTGGTAGGGAGTAACATACATTCCACTATAATAGTTGTTCTAAGCACTTTTTGCTTAGCTTGATTGGATGTATCCTTGCACTATCTATCCGTGTGTCTGATGTTCTGTTTTTTTTTTTTTTTTTTTTTTTTTTCGTCATGACCCTGCACTAATTGAAAATTTCCGGAATATTCGCATCGCACTTACTCGTACGAGTGCATGCTCATACTCATGGTGCATTTTCATATAATTAAGGAGCCCTCAACTCGAAGTTTGTTTCTGTATCCTTGTGGCTGACTGCAATGTCGGACGGTGACGATGCCAGAGAAGTCTTCGTGTACTTTTCGTAATTAAAACCACATTTTCGGGATAAGTTTCCCCTCCCGGATCTGGGTTATGGGCTGCTTTGTGTGTACATACGTGTACGTATGTTTACCTTACGCATATTCAAATATGCAGAGCACCTTTTATATGCATGATGTGGTCTCATGTGAGTTAAGTGGAAAACTGAAAATTTATAGAGATGTTGGGGATACATGTACTTCTAAGTGTGTGTACGAGTATGTTGTATCTGTGGAATATGTGTATTCTAGTAGATTTTAATTTCGCTAAAAACTTTTCGCGAAGAAATTAATTTTATCTGCTCTGCAGCAAAATAACCGACTCAGAAAACTACGACACCGAGCAATGCTATCATGAAAAATTAAGAACTTTCATGGCGTTAAGTGAAATTTTATTATTTTTTTTTTTATATACAAATTTTCAAGTGGAAATTTCGAAAATTAATATCAGAAAACTCATTAAATTTGACTGCGTGTCTAACCTCTTGAATTTTGGAGAAATTTATGGGTAAAAACGCACAAGTAAGGCACGTACATATATTATATCTCATCTAAGCTTTCAGCTAACATATAATTTTATTTTATACGAGTTTACGAGTAGATGGAGAAGATTTTTCGAAGATTTATCTTTTTTTCTACAAAACATGCAGTAACTTTTGGAAACACAAGGCGAACAGAAACCTGGAAATCATCGTCGTTGGCCTCTACAAAACCTAACACTGTCTTATGTAAAACGTCACAAGGATGTGTTTTCCATCCGTGACTTGGCAGATCTACTCGTAAAAATTTTTTCACCTAAAATTCATCATCACTCAGATGAGGGATAGTGAACATGCATAGTGAATTTGTATACCTTTCCCGATTATTTCTAATGAAGCGAATGCTGTCGGCCCAATTCTAGGACACCTCATTTGGGTCATTTAAGACTCTATCTTAACAATAACACGTCAAATACTGGCTTCATTGCGGTTTATCAACAAGCAAATGATCGATAAGGCGAATCTTACTGATCCAATTTTAAGCCGTTCTTCCGGGTATTTAGTGCTCTGTCTTACCAATAATGCGCTGTTTAATGTTGACTTCCAAGCATATACCATACTAAAGTCTATACAAAGCTCAACAAGAAGTAATCGACTGGCATCAAATCACACGATCCCGGTCAATTTCATGACCGGGAATGGAGTTGAATGGAGTCTTCAGTAGGTCAATGGTTTCATAGGCAGCATGACACGTAACACTATTTTTCAGGAAAGCCATATCGCCGATATCTTCAAAGATGTAGTCATTATGTGGAAAACTGTCCTGAAACATTGGACATTGACTTTAACACGAACTCTGACTGAGCACTTTGGAAGAAACCTTGCCGGTTCCCAAAAAGCCCCAAACTATTAACAGCACATCTGTGAGTTCTTTAAGCGAAATCTTTAAGGACGCAATAACGATCGCGGTAATCGACAAAAATAACACCAACAGTTCGATTATACCTGAGCGGTGGCAGTAGAACACGTTAAAATTTTCGGGCAATTTCTTGGCCATCATGCGGGAAAACCCGGGCCACAACCCATCAAAAGCGACGCAGGCTGACACCAAGGACAAGTCAAGCTCATCGCATGTGCGATCATTTCACAAAAGCCATAGTTGGTTTAGGAGAGATTTGGCCAAGTACAAAACTCGAGGTCAATCCTAGGGAGGATGTCCCTAGCGGACCTAGAACACGCACTTGGATTGCAGCCGAACCTTCCTCCCCAGAAAGTATTCTGGAGATCATCAGGCTCAAAGATTCGCTCTTATAGATTCGCGTTGTTTGTGATCAATAAGAAAATCCCTAACCCACTAGCTCAGACTAAAAGTATGATTCGATTCGGCTTCGAGTCAATTCATCTAGGGGTCTATAAAAAGAATTTGCTGAAGGCTGATAAGCACTCTCCTCCTATTTTAACTGAAACTTCAAATTCAACCTTAAATCTTGTAGCGTCGATATCCTTTCCAGAAATGGACAGCGACGACCACAATTTATACGAGGCGACAATTACGCTGCCGGTCTCCTCTTCTGACACTCTGTCGGAATTGGAACGAACTAAAAACGATCAGAGGAAGAAGAAGAGCTCTTGGGTGCATGTTCAGAATCGAAGGAATCTGGTAAATAGTAGCAATGATACGGTTTCTCCAGATTAATCTCCACTCCATGGAAATACTGTTAAAAAACATTATCCTCTGCGTAACACTAATGACCTTGTTATAAAAGTCAAGGCTCTCAATCCAAGAGGCAAGAAAAAGCCGCACTGGAACCGTTTAGAAACATTTGCAAGAAACCTTTTGACCTTTCAAAAAGCACAAGAAAATTGACTGACTGGGACTTATACAAAGAATCCCTCAAAATATATAAGAAATAACTGAGGAAGAGACAATCCTGCAGATCTCAGAGACCTCTGAGGCATCGCGGGCCAGAAAAAAAGTCCTCTATACCAATTCTACGATGCTTAGCTGTATGAAAAAAAAAAATCGACGGCCCTTGCATAACCTCAAGTCATAAATCACCCAACCTGCTACTGGACACACAATTTTTCGTTATTCACGGCTAGTAACAATCTTCGTAGGACTACTGCTGCTGAAATTAAAATTCTCGGTCTAAGTACAAGAGACAAGCTCTTCTTGACGCTGCATAGCTTCAAGCCAATAAAGTCTGCTGGTCCGGACGGAATTATACCTGTCGAGCTGCATAGTGACGGTTCACATTCCTTTATCATGGGGAGATCAGAAAATGTTCTCATGTTGTCCCAAAAGACCTCAGCCTTATAATTCTGCCATTTTTCCTTCCCAAAACTCTAGGACGACCGATCCCTACAATAAAGAGGGTTTAATGGTCGCGTTCCTGAATATAGGAGGTGCCTTCAGAAACGTCAACTTGTCCGCTATCACAACTGCGCTGTCAAATCCGAAGCTACATGACTTACTTGGGGAGTTGATCAGTCTTATGCTTAATATCAACTCCAAACTATGACAGATGGGGATTCTGTGTACACTGCATACCTTTAAGCGTGTGGTAGCAGAGTGATTGCATATACGGATGACGTTGCTGTAGCATTCTTATTTAAGCATCTCAATACCATTATGTACATAGATTCTCTTTGCCGATCAGTCGTCTTAGATGGCTAGGATATGTGAAGTGAATGAACAGCAGTGCTCAGACGCAAAGAGTCTTCGGATCAAATACAGCCTATAGGGACAATGTAGTACAGAAAGACCTAAACTTAGGTGGTACATGTAAGTAGAAGAGGTCCTCAACCAAATTGAAGTGCGCAACTGGACGCAGTTAACTAAAGACCCGACTAATTGGAGAGGCTTTTTAATTAAGGCCCAGGTTCAACTAGAACTTTAGCGCTCCCTTCATAAAAAATTAAAAACTCTCTCTGAAGCAATAGTCACAGCTTAGTCTTTTTCGATACAGCGAAATGTCAAGGTCGTATTTTTGACGGGAAACTAAAATAGAAACCTTAAATTCAAGAAAGAGTAAGGAAGGATACAGTAGCCTTATTTTCTTGCTAAAAAGCCATTGTAGACAAATGGGGCCTTTAACCTCGCATAACCCACTGGCTATACATCTCGGTCATAAGAATGATACTCACCTATGGGTATCTTGTCTAGTGGACGGGCTAAGACAATGCAGTCAACTGCAGAAAACTAAGCAGTGTCTAAAGAAGAGCATATCTATGCCTAAGCAGAGCCCTGAGCTCTACTCCTTCCACGGCATTAGATATTCCTTTTTACTTGACACCCCTCGAGATTTTTACAGGCAAATAGCTGCGACTGTTAAAAACACTGCTCGGTCAACGAGATTAGCTCCAGAATCAAAGGTTTTCTTCTTTGTCCAATCTTGATGAAGCCCGCCACCCAATTTGCAAACAAGACACTTCCGAACATGGCCATTGTTGAGATCCTCTTTTTTTTTTATGTCCCCAACAAATCCATTCGTCTTCACTGCCCTCAATGGTGGTCGATTTGAAAACCTCGTCGAAGTACGGCCACTTCCGCTTGTCAGCTTCGGAAAATTGAGGAAGTTCTTGAACATTGTTTCTATTTAGGATGGTAAGTAAAGATGCCATGTCTTCGTTCTGAAATGAAGACTTCTCGTGATCAACCTTTTCTTCTGGTCTTTCAGTAAGCGGTATCGATGAGAAAAATTGTTAAGTAACGAAAAGTGGCTTATTTGTATGTTCTTTATCATGTCCCTTCGTTCATCTGTTTCTTTGTGTGTCAAACATTTAGGGAGGCCTGATACTGACGCTCGTCTTTCTAATGATAAAGAAACTCTTGCAAGACTCAACTTCAGTTCCTTCTTTATCGCTTCAAGCTCGCTATCTTTCTGGAGTACCGCTGCAGTCGTTTTTATAACAAAGTTTATGGAGCTTCCTGCTTCAACCTACCCTGTGAGGCCGTCACATTTTCCTCACCTTTGTTCTTAACATCGTCACCTTGCCCATGTACTTTATCGCCTTCCACATTGACTCTGGTTTTTTACAAAACCATAAGGTGATAATGTCAAATTATTCAAATTTAGCACAGGAAGAATGCCACCATTGCTTGCACCGATCTCATGTTTTGTGTCATCCATTGGTATGTATAAGCCTTGCAAGGAAAATTCATAGCAGTGGATGTAGGCTGGAAACGTAGGAATAAATTGTGTTAAAACTTTTGGTTCATAGAATGATCGTTTAGGAATCATTTCCGAACTTATAAGTGTGCTCAAGAACTGATATTTAAATTATTATTTGCTTCTTCCCAACTAGAGAGCTTTCCATGTCCAATGAACATCCCAAAGTCGCGCCTTATGTGTTCGAAGCTCATCATCCTTAAAATTTAAAGCTGTCTCTCGAGAAATATTCGCGGATGGAATACCTTCCACCAACTGCTTGAAACCAACAATTTTCATACGAAAATATGAACTTCACTTCAATCATCCAATAATTTTTCTTTTAAATTTTGCTTTCCAATTACGGTTGTGTCCTGTACCAATTAAGACACATTCGATTCACCATGCCAGATGAACCTTCCCGTTCAACCTCTCTAAATTTTGTTTCTTTATTTTTTCTTAACTAAATTTGACACAAGTATTCCCGAAGAAACGTTTGTCAATTTAGACAAGATTGCAATTTGTTCAAAAAGGACTACTTGACCGCCACTTAACCTCAATTTGAGCCAAAATCTCTTAATCAAATCCTTACCCAGATTGTGTCTTCCACTGCGGAAAAAGTGTTTTCTGCTATGCAAGCATTCTGTCCAGCTGCACTGCAATTTCATTCCGAAATACTTTTTACTCAAATGCTTTGCTTTAGCTTTCGAAAGAGTCTGGAGTAGAGATTCCCCGATTAAAACCACCAGGAGTGCTGTGGCAAGGACAACTACACAAAAAAAAAAGATCTTAACTCACTCTTTACCCAATTCTTTCTCTGGCCGAGGGGGTTGTTTTCTACTTCCTCTAACCAGTCTAGAGGAACTATAAAAGAATTTGCAAGAAACGAACAAAATACCAGAGAATGCCGATGAGTATGAATGCATCTTTCATTCTGTGCAGCTGTCTCAGTGACCAGGACCAAAACTTAAACTACGACCAAACCGACACCACTTTGGGAAAAGAACAACAAAAAAATACTGATGAAACCAAGCCGGGGCGAGACTCGAACCTCTATCAAATAGACGGTCGAATTCTTAACCTACTTAGCAGGCAAATACTCCACAGACTGCTTTTGTGGGCCAATTCTATTCAGGACGACTATTCCAAGCAAAAGACACTCCCAATTTAATTTATTTAATATTAGCAAAAATGTCCTTCTCCTTGCGGAGGGAACCGTAATAAAATTTCATTGCTAATCACGGTGATGGCACAACCGTATAGCACCAAGATACGAGATAAGGATAAGGAAAAATCCTTTTACCTGTAATTGGATTTTTCCCTTATTCAAGGATGTGCCCTTACAACTGTTATACACCCTCAATCGGCCCGACACACATAAAACTTCAGAAATTATGATTACTTTCGTTGAACTTTTGACGCGTGAAACCGCACAAATCGCATCACATCCAACTCATACAAATACGAATACGACGTATTCTATAGTAGAAATGAATTCACACTTTCAAGGATTCGGTTATTCGGCTTGGATTCAGATTTAGGATTTAGGAAGAGGATACCTTCCGGCCTATGCACAAGAAAACATTTCAAAATCTCATCGACAATGATGGGCGGTCTGATATAGAATTTCAAATACGAAAGCATATCCACATCCGGCGGTGAAATGGTAATCGAAAAATCATCCCCTAAAGGTCCTTGCAGGCTTTCAGGCAAGTGAAGTGATTCTGACACTTGGAATAATAAGTTCGTTTGTTAATTTGTTATCCTTTGATACGGACCGGTATCGTGCCGTATGGATTCAGACCTGGAGTATGGAGTTCATATTTTACCCCGGGGCATATCAATGCCATCGTTGGATGTGTTAAAAGGAATGGAAACTCTTTTATAGCAAAAGATACGAGTACTGACAAGTGCACTTTTATTCCGGTCACAAGGAAGTTGGATAAATAAGAACGACTCTTGAGCTTAATCTTCCTCAGGTTCCCTCGCAATCGTGTCAAAGGATTGAACACCTGCGATTGAAGTTGGGTTAGTGATTTGCACAAAGATTCAGCAAGGAGGATATCCTTATTCACACTAAACAGGTGGATATTAGCATGGGTGTATGTGTGGGCTCTGTAGACCGGAAAAGGCGAGTCCTTTGGATAGAAGAGCAAAAAATTGCTAATCAGGAAAATTGCCAACTTTGTAAGGATTCAATGTGGAAAACGGGCAGACATGGAACAACAACAACAAAAAAAAAAAAAGGACGAAAACAAGAAGAAAGAACTATCTAAAGGATATCCCAGATGGTGAAATTGAAAATTGCCTTTCTCTGATGTTAGGTTTTTTTTATTATTTTCTATGAATACCTCCCCCTCGTTACCACTTTGAGTTGTTGGAGCAGTGGAGTTGTGGGGTTTCTCTTTCTCACAATTTCTAAGAAAAGGGTTTTTATTCCGGCCAGACAGGATCTACTACACATTTTCTTAGTTGGGTGAAAAATTGTTGGTTACTCTATGTTGGTGGTAAAACGACTGACAACGTATAGATGACTGGCAGTGCACATGTTAGCTGGACTTTGTGGAAGAAGTAAAATTGTTGGTTAACTTACGAATTCATAGAATCAAGAAACTTAACCGGCATATTCCTCTTTTAAAGCTGGGATTTGTGTACACTTAAAATGTTTTATGGTAGGTACCGATGAACATTGTTTTTAAATGTTTGCAAGTTATAACGACCAGGAAATAGAGAGCTGGGCAGGGCATCCCATAAGCGAGTTGTACCTCTTAGGAACGATTCACGATATTTTAGAGTACTTCCGAAAGTGGGCTGGAGGGTATACTGATGAGTATTCATAGCGAGACGGGCGTTACGACTGAAGGTTTGTAGGGGCGGATTGCTACTGGCGATTTCAATAAAGTACTGGTGATGGTGATAAAGCAAAGTGAGACAGAAGACATTACGTCGGTGTTCAAGCGTGTCGATTGACTGACTAATATTAGTATAACCTATAAGTTTTATCGTACGGTTTTAAATCCTATCTATCAGGTGCAGAGATGGCTTAGGAGCACCTGACATGATATGGGCATTGCACTCCAATTTTGGCCGGATAAGTGCGTTATATATAGAGCCCAGATCAGAGGGGGTCGCATGGGGAAACCTAGACAACATTTTTGACGACATCAAATATGTGGTCACTCCAACGTAAGTAGTCACTGGCACATATACCGAGAATGGAAATTTTTTCGGTTTCGACGATGCAAGTGCCAAGGAATACATTGGATTAGAAGTAGTACACAAGAGATCGTTGATGAAAATTAAAATAAGTGTCGGAGATAGAACAGAGCCCTGGGGCACACCACTATTTATTCTCTGAATATCAGAACTTAAACCATCCAAGACAACTTGAATTCAACGTTCCGAAAGGTAATTTCTAATTCTTTGAAGACAAAAGAGCAAAAGAGCCTGATGCTAAACTCTGTCAAATGCCAGATTGATAGAAGATTTAGTTCCACTTTTTGGTGAAACATGCTATCAAACAACTAGGGCAAACGTTGCTACAAAAACCATACTGCCTGTCATTAAGAAGCTTTCGCGTTTGGAGATATTTCATGAGCTGTCGTTTTATCAGCGTTTCCATGTCCAATGGGTCTGTAGAAAGAGAGATGTTGTTTTCTATCTGCTGGGAAAGAGTTCTAAAGATTGCGAGGAAAAACACTTGTTCAGAAGAAGGGGATATATACCATCTGGACCAGTGGGTTTGTGTATACGCAAGTGGATTTGTCCCATTGAGGAACAAAAAACAATCTGGGAGTGTTGAGGTGGCCGCAAAATTTCCAG
Organism: Volucella inanis; assembly: GCA_907269105.1. Taxonomy (NCBI): domain Eukaryota; kingdom Metazoa; phylum Arthropoda; class Insecta; order Diptera; family Syrphidae; genus Volucella; species Volucella inanis. The sequence goes on from OU026153.1 coordinate 44,222,173, forward strand.
CAAGCAGATTGGCCTTGTCCAAAGAGCTTAAGCTGAAATAACATTGTAAATGAACGTTGAGATGGAGAATGAGGCAGATTTTTAATATTTTAAGAAAAACGTTGCATTCACCTCTGGCTCGTTTACACTTCTTTCGGTTTTCCTCTGTCGGGTTGGTCTTGTAGGACCGAAAAAACATTTCTCTAACCCTGACAGCCTTTTTACAGCTCGAGTTCAGCCATGCCTTTTATTTTGGTTAGATACTCTTCATCCGATGAGGGATAAAGGATCACATTCTAACGAGAATGGTGTCTGTGATCATATCAGCAGAAGCATCCACATCGTTATCAAGAAAACATAACAAGCAGTTAAAGTTCCTACAGAAGCTGTTAAGTGCACTCCAACTGACTTTCTCGTATTGCCATACGGTTCTTTTAGGATTCTTTTCTCTAACCATGAGGTCGGTGTACCTTCGTTTCACTAAGTGCCAAAACTGCTGGTCTGTACTTACAGACGTGGATGTACGCAAAAAAGTGATTGCTTTTTAGTTAGCACATGTTAGCTATGTCAACCCTGAATACATGAATAATCATTACCGCAAACAAGAACAGAAAACACAAACACAAACGATGATTAGCAATTATGTCACGCACTTAGGGTAGACACTAAGTTGCGTCATCAATTTAAATTATTTTGTCTTTTCACTGAAGGCACTAGCTACAAGTAGTATCTTAACTTGACTTGCTAGACTTATAAGCGCGAGTGTTGTACAAAAAGGCAAATAACACCGTAAAACTTTGCCTAAAATAGCAAACGCTCAGAAGAAAGAGATACAGCGAATAAATTCAAGGGTGTTACCATCAGTTTCAGCATGGAAAATTACTTACTTAATGTACTTCATGGTATTTGGAGCTCAGGTCAGTAAGGATTTTTCAATCCTTAATGAGTCAACGGATTGCTAAAATGAAAAGAAACAGCACCTATTTAGGAACGAATTTGGTAGAGGCGAAAGACTAATCCAAAAATCTTGCGCTTTCCGCAAGTAAGCGAACGTATTGTAACAATCCGAATCAAGGCCAATGTCAAATTTTTAGTACCAACTGCCACACTGTCATGACGTTCGTGTCCTTATTTCTGTTTGGTATTCATGTCTTTGAAAAATTCTTTTCACTTTATCCTAGAACTTCTAAAAACTAGATTTGCGCCAACGAAAATGAGGTCTTGTCAGGCATTTTTTTGTAACGATCGCGTGGAACATAGTACATAAGTTGCTTCATTTCTTATAACTTGCTGACAATGTCGTCATTGGTCTTCTGCTATTAACGCAGGCACCAGGAAAGGTCTAGCTACATATGTTTCTTAACTGTGGCGCATTACTCACTTAAGCGGTGTTTAAATCCGGCGTGAACCTGGGCCTGAGTAAATAATCCCCCGCAGCTAGCACAATCTTTTGCCAGATGCTCTGAATGCCACACTCTAAGTCGGTTAATTTCCAATTAATTAATTTCTGTGCTGTGGTGTACATTCACTCAACATAGCACAGCACAGCCATCACGAACATTAGATCTTTAGACGCCTTTTTTTCTTGTCCATTGTACTCCTTGTAAGTTCCTTTTAACGAAGTTTCTCAGTCTTTCGAATAAAGATGAGTGAGTGATAAAGTGCCTTCAGTAGCAGCACCCACCACGTCAGCAGTGAGTAACTGCAGCTAGATACCAGCTTAGCACGACATTCGCAGAGGTACTTACAGCAAACGTCCCAAGATGGATGTATTACGTAAGTGCTTGGAAAAAACGTAGAGCTCCCTCATGGCGCCAATAAATAGCTTGAAGAAGTTCCTACTGAGGGACAGTAGGAAAGCCGCTGACCTCATGGATACGTCTCGAGGCATTCGTTTTTTCTGCCGGCAAACTAAAAAGTCATGCCATCAGAAGGTCTATTTATATGAAACAGAACTGTCAATGGAAGACCTAACCGTGTGTTCCTGAAAAACTCTTCCATGATCCTTGCCAAGTAGGTTAATTGGCAACTTAATATTCCATGATCCCATTGTCTTCCGGGACAAGATAAGACAGATGAAGTCTTGCATTATCGAACTAGCATGAAAGTCGTAAGTGGGTTCGACAAGTTTTTCTTCACAATATAGTCCACGATTACGTCCATCTACGCTTGGAAGACAGACACAAGTTTTCCTATCGAAAAATAAAAATTTAACGTTGTCGTCATCCAGAAAGACACCATCCTGTATCGGTTTTAGAGCTATCCCTGAAGACCCGGCTACAATTCTTTCCTGGCTCAGATACTTTTCGAAACCAGTCCAAGGCAGAGGGAAAGTCGATTTCGTATTTCTTTGAAACGGAAGATGGCTTTGAGAGTGTAGCCCATGATATGAATATTAAGAGGTGCGAGATTCATATCAAAAACCAATCCACTTAGGCCTATAATTAGTCTATTGTGATCCTCATACTTTTGAAACCAATTGGAGCTTCAGACAAAGCGTGGGAGACTGTTAAAGTCTATTCTAGTATGGTTTAGATCGTTTAAGCCATTATAGAAGAAAGCTTCTAAGTAGAGTTTCCTTCTTTGGGAGAGAGCTGGGCATGTATACAGTTGATGGAGGATTTTCTCCTCCCCTTGTCCCTTGTCCTCCCCTCCCCATGTCCATTTGTAGAAGTCGTTTGCAAAAACGACCAGCCTTCTTGCATGCTTGCCTATAAGACAGTGTCCAGTAATGACACTTATGATAGCACTGAGATGTTTTCTATTTTGAGAGATCAAACTCTTCGAGGGATTCAGCTACAATTTTGTCCAGAAATAATGGTCACTAGAAATTTTGACCCAACAGTCCGGCTAAATTTTGTTCTTCTAATAGCATCCAGCTTATTAATTTGCACGTAGCGATAGATATACCGAGAATACCTTCTACAGGTTGGTTAGGTAGAGATGTTCCAATTTTGGCGAATTTTTTAGTCCTACAATTCGCTGGAATATCTCTGTGGTCCAGCACTCAGAATAAGTGGATTTTGAACTATTCTGCTTGATAGACAAGGAAGCGCGGTTTTAGAATTTTGTGAGGAGTCCAGAGATCCTTCTATCTATCCTTCTATCAGGATAGGACTTCTTTAATCATGAACATCCTACAATGATGGAAGGAAAGTCTTGGGTTAAGCTTATATATATGAAAAAAGACCGGCTAAAGCCCCGCTATTAGTCTTGGATCCATCTGTGTATAAACGGTTTGACTTGTCGTTCACGAAAGCATCTTTCAGCCAGAAGGATCTAGAGGGTCTTCACTTACATGAAAGGCTTTGAAAAACTAATGTTGGCGCATAATGCGGTTTATGTTCTCTGGAAGGATTCCCAGTGTGTTTAGAATATTTTCCTGTGCAAACAATTTGTTAGTCGTTTTAAAGCGAATAGCTGCATTAACAGCCACTTATCTGCTGAAAATATCTAGGGGTATCAGGTGAAACGGACTATCCGTTTATCCGGGAGTTGCACGTAAGGATCTGGTTATATACAGACGTGGTATCCTTTGGACTTTGCTTCATTTGCCGTCCACCAGACAACCACCCCGTCGGTGAGTGTCGGCATTATAATCGAGATGTAAAGACAGTGGATAATGCGAGGTTTAAGGCCCCATTTGTACCCAATGGCTTTTTTGCAAGAAAATAATGCTACTGTAGCCTTTTTGGCTCTTTCTTGAATGCTAGGTTTCCAGTTTAGTTTCCTGTCAATAGTAAGACCCAGTTATTTCGCTGTATCGGAAAAGATTCACCTAGTACCATTGTTTGATGAAGAGACTTCGATTGGAATTTTATATTTCTCGGAAAAGAGGACAAGATCAATTTTGTGTGGCTTTATTCCTAATCCATAGCGAGTTCATCTGTTAAGATTTTACTGTATATCTTCAATGATATTGAAATACTTTCCTGATTAACTTTCGGGTATATCAGCAGTTCGATCACCGCTAAATTCCAGAGAAGAAGTGAAAGGACGCCGCCTTGTGGCACACTTCTGCTGACACACCTTTTAGGAGAATACCCACACAATTTGTTGGAGTGAGACATCTACCTTCAGAGTTTGACAGAGCCGTTGTGATTGCTGACGCGTTGGCGTCGTTAAAGGTACCTTCTATGTCCAGGAACGTGACCATAGTATACTATCTACGAGTATATTGTAGGGATCAGTCAATGTGGATGGTCAGTTAATATAGATCCATCTCCACCGACTTTCCTTTACGTAAGCATGTTGAGCCGTTGACAAAAGTCATGGAACAATTTTAGTTCGAATATGGAAATCTATCAGTCATTCCAGATTTTTCAAATGAAAATTTCAAATAAAAAGATGATAGAACTATAGGTCGCCCCTTGACAAAGAAATGTAAGCCGTGACTACGCAGCTCCTCACGATGTTCTCTAGCGTTGGTAGGATGATATGTGAGGACATTTTTATCTCAGAAAATAATATACTGTCTGCCCCAGCAGACTGCCTCCAAGCTTCTAAGTTCCTCCTTTCTAAGTAATCACCAGGGAGAAGGCCCACATAGTGAATACCTTTGGCAGCACCAGTCTAATTAGAGTTAGAATGGAGTCGCTGGAACTAGTAAAAAAGAGTAAATTAAGTACAAGTTCTAACCATTGTATTTTGTATAGAGGGGAACGTATTTAAGTGTCCTAAGTTCACGAACCACATCTTCTGCTTTCCATGGTTCTCGGATAAGATTACATTTTCTTCGTCTTTGGATAGAAGTTACGCCAAGCGCACCAATCTAAGATTACGAGTATATATATGGCTGCCAGTGATGTAGAGCAGACAGTCGCTAGACACGCTCCAACATCTGGATATGCTTGTGCATAGACGTCAGAACTATTGAAAACTTTAAGAAATGACTTCACCAACATGCACCCTAGTAGTGTTAAGAGAATGTCGTCTTGTGGGCAAACCCTGTTTGCCCCCGCAATCAGTGTCAGCATTGATTTTATACACAAAACTAGTGATTCATATACGTCGAGTTGTTTGGCAGTATTACACTCGTATTCCCTTTTGTCGAGCGCACCTTCCATTTTGCTCGCCAGACTTTGAAGGGCACGAAAGTACCTCTAAGCAGGATCTTCAGCGTTGATAATCATGTTGTGTCTCATACAAAGGATGCGTTCACAAAGCAATTTTGCGTATAAGGATCTTGACCATTCTCTTCATGCTTTTCAACATGAAGGATATCAGAGTTGTAGGTCTGAAGCTCTCGACTTGCGAGTAATCATCTTTTCCCGTTTTCGGTATAAAGGCTACTCAGACTATTCGCCAAGGTTTCGTTATGTATGTTAGAGCTAAGCCAGTAGTAAAGATTGCCTTCGGAATTTACAGCAGCTGGTTTATACCTGGATGTACTCGTACGCCAACGGTGCCAGGCGACTTTAAGCCATGAAAGGAAGCAACAGAAAGTTTGATGACTTTATCCGTCACTTCAACCGATGAGGTATACAAGTGGAAAGTGAGTCTCAAGCATATGACGTAGAATCTCTGCTTTCGACTCAGCGTAGGTCTCTCCAGAGACCAGCTGGACCATTTTCTCCTTTTCAAGACTTTCACTAGCCTACTGGTTTCAGTGAAAGTTTCGATCTCTTGAATTTCGAACAAGCTTTCTACGTTCTTTTTACTTTGGTTTAGAAAGACTCCAGTCTTCCTCCAAATTAGTCTGAAGAATGAGTGAAGAAACGAGTAATCTACAGGATTGTTTTCTGGCTGGACACGTTCAATATACTTGTTGAGGGTAGAATTGATGTTGTTAAAAATCTGAGCTTAAGGGAAGAACTTTTGGACTTGCCAAGCTCTTCTATAAATCTTGGTGAGGTTATAAGAGCACCGGTAGGCTGTTCAGGTTTTTGGCACCTCCGCCTCTACCCCAGTGTCACGACACAACCACGGAGCTCGGTGTACATCAAGTACATCGAACAGACGAAGTAGCCCTTCTTTACTTCTACTGTTTGTATGAAAGTCCTCCATCACTCTTTTTTATGGCGAAAACTTTTCTCAATGCCGGAAAACACCTTCATATAACCTGAGTGGTTGCGCAGGTCTGTATGTTCAGATACATTAGCATAGTCAGTCCTCTTTTTTTTTTACCTAAGCTTGGGACCATTTATCGCAAAGGGATCTGTTCTATTCTAAGGATAGTTTGTTAAAATAAAAAAAGATAGCCCGACGAAATTTGATAATCCTGCCTAAACACATAAAAGCTGTATGGAGATACCGCCAACAAGTGTTAGCTGAAGACCCTTAACTGTAAGTATAAGTGTATAAAAATATCGTCGCAGATCTTGAAATGAAAGACATCGATTGCTAAGACTAAGATTTTTTCAGAATAAATTCACACCTCACTTACTTTAGTCCACATAAAACAAAACTCAGTGGCAGGTCATCCCAGTCCGATAGTTTAAAACCAGAATGTCCCATCTCGAGCATATCCGTCACATAGCTGCTTCTTTATTCCCAAAACTCGAAGAAATCCCCTGCAGGAAAATCTCTAAAGTTTTAACCTCTTTGCAAGTAAAATTCCCAAGTGCATATCCCTCACTGGTCATCTTTACCTTCTTAGAAGGATTTCATCACCCCCTTTCCAAGTCCTTTATCCTATTTCATAGTGCGGATATCATCTAAGTGGCCATAAGTAAAGCTTTCATGTCGATTAGAGCCTATTGCGGGCACTTTGTTGTGAAATGACTTCCGGGATCATCAACGTCTATGGTCAGTGGTTAGTGAATTCGAACGTAAGCAAGTATACAAGTCCACTCGTCGTCACTGTTGTTGTTGTTGTTGTTGGTTGTGTTAGACGACGGTGGTGAGTGTACAAGTAGCCATTATCGAAAGTGCAGTACACTAAAAAGGAAGTGCCCACCGACGAAGGAGTTATTCTTTATTTTCCATTCAATTTCACATTTTCTAATGGCACTCAAGTAAAACTATAGAGAGCGCCAGCAGCAAGTAGGGTCGGGACAGAAAGAGGAGGATTTTTCCAAGATTTTTTTTTTTTTTTTTGCCTTTAAGAGGATAAAAGTGTAGATGTGAATGTGCGAAGGAATGTGTGCTTCAAGGAGTTATGAAGAGATTTTCTTTGTTTCATTTGATGTCCTGTTGAACTTTTGAATGGGAGACTTATGTGAGTACTCACTTTCGGGGTGTTAAAGGATACACAGAGAGACTAAATGAAAGTGTTTGTAATTAGGTTCACTTAATTGGATGGTGGTTTCAAGTGACACAAAGGGGTAGTGAATGAAATTTAATAGATAAACTGGTATAGGGAGAGTCACATTTCAAATTACTCGCATGCCATTGCATTCTCATAGTCGGAGTTTGGGTTTTTATGAATTAACCGATTCAAGACCAGGCCAGTGAAGAATAAATGGCAGAAGACGAGTTCTTAAATCATCTTTCAATAGCTTTGTCTAATGGGTCTAATAAATGGCCTGGCACTACAAGTTTAGAGATATGGAATGGATGGTGATTGATACTCTAAACAACAACAGTCCTCATTGCAATCTACGAGTAGATACATGACCGTCTTCTCGCTTAAGCAGATAAAACCATTCCCAATGAGCCCAATTATAAGAATCAGAATCTCTTCCTTCGAGTCGTCGAGTGACGGGGAATGACACTCTTGAAAAGGCTGAGGATCAGCGTAAAACTCTCGCTTGTATGTAGAACGAAAAGAACATATCAGTGGCGGTTAAGATGCAGAAGATTTGCTCGTTCTCCAAAAGTGAAAATGAAAATAAATTCATACAAAATGCGAACAAATATGCAAAGGAGATTCAGTGTGATATTTACTAGAAGTTCAACAATGCGAAGATCAACATGAGCTAATTTACAGGCACACTTACGAAAGAAAGGGAAACGAAAAGAGTTGTAAAACCAGAGAAGTTTATCAGGTGAGTTACAAGGACGAATAATATGCAAACCAAGTCTCCTTATTTTTCAATAAAAAATAAAAAAGGCAACTTCGATCGTCTAAAAGTTGCTGACTTTTGCTGTTGATGACCCACTTATGAACTAAATATAACACGAAGGCCTAGGCCAACAACTGTAAGTAAGCAAAAATGACAAATTGGAGGATGTCGATACTACTGATCGCCGGAATTTGCACAATCGGAGCATTGTGAGCATGGATCGCCAAGGCGTGGGTTTGGTACAACCTACTGAACCAATGGAACCTCTGATCGCTGTTGTAGGTCCGACGAAAAAAATAAAAATGAAAACAGCGGACTTGGGGAGGCAGTTGATTTTTTAACCCGAGGCGCGATGCATCCGTAGTCAGAACAATTATCCATTAGAATTAGTTTATAAATAAAATTGTAAATTAATAAAACCAAACTCTTTGTTTAAATTTACCTACACATGGGGGCTCAAACGGGATCTACTGGAACTTTGGAATTATAACTTGAGCGTTTGTCTAATGGATGATTTAAGGTCGCTGACCGTAAAACAATTGCAAGAGTTTCTTCGAAAAAAGGGACTTTCCTACCGGTATTCAGTGAAAACAAACAAATTAAAGTGAATGACGTGATTACTGACGCGAAAAACGACGACGCGTTTAATTCGGACCGGGAAGGAGAGTTTAATTAGACCAAAGAAAGAAACGACAAGTGTGGAACACCGAATGAAGACGAAGCAAACGAGTACCAAGCGCAACACGAAGAAGAAGTAACTAAGCGTAAGGCACAAAACGAAGCAGAAGAAACACACTCCGACAAAGAAGAGGAAGACGAAGAACGAACAAGTAACGAAGTAAATCCAGAAGATCTACATGAAATGACCAGCAAAAACAATTTCGTATTCAAAGATATCGAGGAGTCTCTGGAGAAATTCTCCGGGGAAGAAAGCAGAAACTATCAGAACTGGTTGAAAGAATTTGAGGAAATCGCAGATACATGTGAATGGAAAGACGTACAAAAATTTCTGTATGCACGACGCCCGCTAAAGGGTGCCGCTAAGTTAGCTGTCGAAGCAACAAGTGGAGTCACAAATTGGATCACGCTGAAATCTAGAGGTTCATAGATTACTGGAAAAACTAAAGAAGGCAAATGGTGAGAGTTTTCTGGAATACCTCTACGCCATGATTTAGATTGCAAATAGAGGGAATGTTGACGAATCATCTACCATTGAGTATATCATTGCTTGTACCATCTTGTACCATATATGAATTAAAGAAGATAGAATGCTACAAGAGGATGCACATACCATCACTGCAGCAAACGCCGAACAAGAGATGTCATAACTGTGGGTCTCCCCAACATATCGCACAGGACTGTCCAGATAAACGTAAAGGAACAAAATGCTTTAGGTGCAACTCATTCGGGCACATGTCTTCCAATTGCCCGGATAGAGATAAAGATCAGCCGAACACCAGAGAAATCCAGAGAATATGTTCCGATGGTAACAATGTAAAGATAAGTATTTCTGGAAGTTATTTCTACGCTTTTGTCGATAGCGCCAGCGACGTTTCGGTGATGCATGAGTCATTGTAGAAGCAAGGAATTTAATAAACCAGGAATAACACTAAAGGGATTTGGAAGCACTCCACGACAGGCCCTTGGTTCATTACATCTACCAGTGCAGATAGATAAGGTCGACTATTGGATACGATTTCAAATTGTGCCAGTTTAAAACAAGAAAACAACATTTTCAATATAGAATTAGATGCGGAGAGCGAAGCACACTTATGCGTGGGTAATTAAAAATTTCAAGAGGAAATATTTAACATTGTGTCTGAGTATTCTCCTAAAAGAATGAAAAGTCCTGCATCGAAATTAGTGTAGTACTACAAACCCAGTATATCAAAAAGCAAGGAAGTTATCAGAACCGGAGAAGCAAATTGTGAATGCTTAAATAGACAAATGGCTTGAAGAGGGGATCATAAGAAACAGTCGATCGGACTTTGCCAGCCCAATTGTGCTAGTTAAGAAAAAAGACGGTATAACCCGACTATGCGTAGATTATCGCAAATTGAATGTTAAAGTGATCAAAGACAGATATCCTTTACAAGTGATGGAAGACGTTCTGGAGCAGCTGTATAAGGCGAAAGTTTTCACGACGCTTGAGTTACGGAATGGTTTCTTCCACGTCGATATTGCAGAAAAAACACGGCATTTGTCACGCCAAACGGACAATATGAGTTTCTTAAGGTCCCATTCGGATTATGAAATTCACCAGCTGTTTTTCAACGGTCTGTTAACACAGTTTTCCGAGATTTAATACGGCAAAACTATTTGTCGCTGTACCTGAATGACATCATTATTGCTGAGGAAGACGAGTATGAAAACATCAGGAAACTCATTGTAGTTTTGAAGGTAGCAGAAGAGAATGGATGGAGTAATGCAATTTCTTGAGCAGACAACAGTATTAAGCCATCCGTCGAGAAGTTAAAAGCGGTTAAAGGGTTTCAAAGACCAACCAACTTAAAACAAGTTCAGAGTTTTCTGGGACTGACAGGATTTTTTAGGAAATTTATGCCAAACTACGCTAACGTCGCAAAACCCCTTTCCGATTTGACTAAGAAAGATGTGAAATTCCGATTCGAAGCTGATCAGATCGCAGCGTTTGAACCCCTGAAAAACATGCTTAGTGAGGAGCCAGTTCTTAAGTTTTTTAATCCCGAGCTAGAAACGGAGTTACACACGGACGCCAGCATGGAAGGGTATGGAGGGATATTACTTCAAAAGCTTTAAAGCATCCTCAGCTGAACGCAATTACACCAGTTATGAACAAGAAGGGTTAGCTGTGATAAAATGTATTAAGAAAATGCGAGCCTACCTGCTGAGGCTAAAATTTAGAATCTATGCAGGCAACCATGAATAAAAGAGACCTGTGTCCAAGAATTGCAAGGTGGGCAATTATGTTGCAAGAGTATAATTGCGAAGTGTTACACCGTTCTGGAACGTCTATGAGGCACATTAATGCTTTGAGTCTATACCCGACCTTTTTGAGGATTGAAGACGGTCTTATTCAAAGAAATAAATGAGCGCAAGGTAAGGATGAATATTGTCAGCTAATCATGTGTATTTTCGCTTCTTCCATGACTTTGAAATGGGGAACGATTGCTCTACAAATTTGTAGCTGGTAAATACCCTCTCGTTGTCCCAAAAGTAGCAACGAGAGATTCTTCGGACTATCCACAAGAGAGGTCATGTAGCAGCTGGCAAGGTAGACTCCATTGCTAAGTAAGATTACTTCATTCCAAAGCTTGCCAAGGCAGTAGAACACGTCATAATTTTTAAATCCCATAGAGAAGATCAAAGTGCCCCTTCTTACATTTCACATCGATCATCTAGGACCACTGCCTACAACAATTGCTAGTCGTGGTGGATGCTTTCACGAAATTCACATGTATCTATTCCGTTAAGTCAACGAAAAGCGAGGAAGTCATCAGGAAGTTACTAGATCAGAGTGAGATATTCGGAAAACCAGGGGAATATTACGTCTACCGCTGCTGACTTCATGAAACCATGGATACCAGAAGCAGAAGATGAAGAAGAAGAAGAGGATCACCTACTCGAATGAGGTCAGTCGAAATTATCAGAATGGCCGAATTTAGTACTAAGACAATATAAACCGCTGATGCATCGTCGCCGTCTCAAAATTATATGATTGTTTGTTTTGATTGTTCGCTGTCTTCACTTCGATACAGTTTATGGGAATCGAATTCCCAATGAAGAATAACATCGTGTGCTTACCATTGCTGTAGATGACCCATTTATGAACTAAATATAAACATGAAAGCCTAGGCCAACAACAGTAAGTAAGCAAAGATGACAAATTGGAGGAAGTCGATACTAAAAATCGCCGGCACTTGCACAACCAGAGCATTGTGCGCATGGATCGCCAAGGCATGGGCTTGGTACAACTTACTGAACCAATGGAACCTCTGGTCGCTGTGGTAGGTCAGACGAAAAGTATAAAAATGAAGACAGCGGACTTGGGGAGGCAGTTCCTTTTTTAAACCGAGGCGCGATGCATCCATAGTCAGAACAATTATCCACTAGAATTGTAAGAGAATTCTAAGAGAGGGCACCACTTGAATTAAATCCATACCATTTTCAGTTAGTACCAACCTTCAAAAGATACGTGTAAAAATTTGATAGCTGTCGGACGATTAGTTCTCGAGATATAGCTTTGTGAGTAAAGCAACTTTTGTTATTGTGAAAAAAAAATGGATTCAAAGCAATTTCGTGTGTTGATTTATCATTGCTTTTTGATTGGAAAAAATGCAGCTGATGCAAAGAAATGGCTTGATATGTGTTACCTGGACTCTGCACCAGCCGAATTTAGAAGTGGGCATACAAGCACCGAAGATGATGCACGCAGTGGACGTCCAAAAAAGGCTGTTTCAGATGAAAACATCGAAAAAGTCCACAAAATGATTACGAATGACCGTAAGTTGATCGAGATAGCCGAGGCTCTGAAGATATCAAAAGAGCGTGTTGGATAATCATACACGAATATTTGAACACGCGAAAGCTCTGTTCAAAGTCGGTGCCGCGATTGCTCACAGTCGACCAAAAACAACAACGTGTTGATGATTCAGAGGAGTGTTTAAAGCTGTTCAACCGCAATAAACCCGAATTTTTGCGTCGGTATGTGACAATGGATGAAACTTGGCCCCATCACTTCACACCAGAGTCAAGTTGGCAGTAAGCTGAGTGGCGAGCAGGCGACGCACCTCATCCAAAACGACCAAAAACTCAACAGTCGGCTGCCAAGGTTTTGGCATCCGTATTTTGGGATACACATGGAATAATTTTCATCGACTATCTCCAAAAGGGGCAAATGCGTTGTTGGAGCGTTTGAAGGACGAAATCGCAGAAAAATGGCCGCATTTGAAGGAAAAGAAAGTGCTGTTTCATCAAGACAATGCACCGTGTCACAAGTCGATGAAAACGATGGCAAAATTGAATGAATTCGGCTACCACCCACCGTATTCTCCAGATTTGGCTCCCAGCGACTATTTCCTGTTCGCAGACCTCAAAAGAATGCTCGCCGATGAAGAAGTAATCGCCGAAACAGAGGCCTATTTTGAGGCTAAACCGAAATCGTACTACAAAACTGGCATCGAAAGATTGAAAAATCGTTTCAATCAGTGTATCGCCCTCGAAGGCAACTATATATTTTGTGTTTTACTATAAACGGACTTTTCAGCCCATGTGTTACATATATGTTCTACACAAAGAGATCAGGCCGATGTCTGTTATAGGCAAGATCCTGTGTCGGTGCAGCTTCCTTCCTCCTTAAATTGTAGAGTAGATTACTGAGGGCCTATACATTTAAGGCGTTAAAAATCCACAATTTTCTCAGTTGCTCTAACCAAACAACTTTGATCCGAACTGAAAGAGGTGATGCAGGAGGCGACTATTATTATCCATTTAAAAGTGAATGCATTGCTAGGAGCTGTTACTGGCAAAGAGTTCGATGCTAGCGATATTAACTCGCGCTATATGAAGAACAAACAAACGTCCAATATCATATGCGTTAAGTCCTATACTGTTCTGCGGAATAATAATGTTATGACAAAGATGCGAGATAACCCAAATTTTACTTCGTCTAATATTTTTGGTTCCCACCACAAAAACAATTAGGACCTAAGAACTGTGAGGTCAAAACTGAAAATCCAATTCGGAGAAATAGATATTTTTGTTTTAAATTAGCAATAACTTGCTAATTTAGAAGTTGCTAATTTATTTTCTAACAATGGTGTTGGTCAGAATTGCAATTTTTCTACACTGCAATCCGAAAATACCATAAAACGAAAAAGGTTTTAAAGTGAAAGCTTGCCAGGTAGGTAGGTAAGAGTGGCCATTGGAAAGGACTAACTGACTTAGGCCTATTGGCCCATTGTGATCCCAAGTGGATCTGTGATCTTCTTACTCATGGAACCAATTTGAACTTATGATAACGTCATTATATCGTTTAAGTCATTGAAGAAGAAAGCTCTTGAGTGGAGATTTTTTATCTGAGAGGACTGGGCATGTACAGAGAAAGTGAAGAATTATCATCTCTTCTTCCTAGTCTATGGTATAGAGCTTCTGCAGAAATAGTTTGTAAAAGCGCCAAGCCATCTTGCATGCTTGCCTATAAAGCAGTGTATAGTGATGACAACTATGATGGCGCTGAGATGTTTTCTGTTTAGAAGGATCAGACTCTTATCCAGCGATTCTCATCCAGCTTTGCCCAGATCTGTTTGGCTGCTAGACATGTTAGCCCAAGTCACCCTAAGGTCTGTTCCTTTATTAGCATCCAGCTTCAATATTGATTTGCGCTTAGCGATTGTTATACCTCTTCTACCCTTTTCCGGTAGAATAGGTAAAGTGGTTCCAATCTCGGCGAGTTCGTCGGCTCTACAATTCCCTGGAATGTCACCGTGACCCGTCACCCAAAAAACTTGAAGGTTGAAAACTACTCTGTCATCTCGGTAAAAGATGATCGGCATTCAAGGGCGGTTTTAAAATTTAGTGAAACCGAGTCCAGCGACTTGATAGCGGCCTGACTATCCGAAAATATGCGGATATCTTTAGCCAGGTCACACCTTCTTTAACCAGCAAAATTTCCGCAAAGAGCACGTTACATTGATTTGGAAGAAAACACCGTCACCGCTATCGGTCTTAGTACCATCTGAGTAAAAGTGGATTGTCCCAGAAGGATCTAGTCTTTGTCAAACCAAAGTTTAGGTATTGCATAATCGATGTTCTCTGTAAGGATTCCTAATATATGAAGAAAATTACCGTAACCATATAATATATTTGTCCACTGTATAGTTGCCTTAAACAGAATATCTAAAACCGCGGAGGGGGCATAACTTAGAGCTTCACTTATGCATATATATTTTGTTCTATGGACTCTGTTTAGTTTGTAGCAGTTGACTGTAATGTCTAATGCCATCCACCAGACAACAACACCGTAAGTGAGTATCGGTCTTATGATTGAGATTCATAGTCAGTGGGCTATGCTAGGTTTAAGGACCCAATTGTTCCCAATGGCTTTTTTGCAAGGGCTTTCTTGACTTTTTCTTGAATGTGCTGTTTCGGAAAACACTAAACTGGTACCGTTTATTGAAGAAGGTTCTATAGTTGAAATTTTATATTTCCTGGAAAAGAGGACAAGAATAGTTTCATGGCAGTTTGCTCCCAATCCACAACGATCTGCCCAATGGGTTAATCTGTTAAGATTTAGATGAAGATACTTACCTGAGGCGGCTATAACAACGTCATCCGCACTGGTAATCATTCTGCTATCATCTGCTTCCAGATATATCAGCAGTTCATTAACCACTAGGTTTCAAATAAGGGGAGAAAGGACACCACCTTGCGGCATGCCTCTACTGAAGTTTAGCAGAAGTCCTACCAGGCTTAGAGCTGATTATCTTGCTCTTTAGCAGAATACTGATCAAATACCCAGGTGAGTCGTCTAGCACGTCTACAACACATGCGAATGTTTTGACGTTCCTAAGGGCGCCCTCTATATTCAGGAAAGCAACTATAATGTAACATACTCTCTATATTGTTTGGATCGTTCGATGTGACTAGTCAGCGAATGCAGAGCCGTTTCTACCCACTTTCTTTGTTGAGCTCATTCCGGCTTTGATAATGAGAACTTCATTGATTTCTCTCCATGACAATGGAATGTGGATCAGTTCTACACAGCTCCTCATGATATTCTCTAGCGTAGGCAGGATAATATCTGAGCACCTTTGTAGCTCGGCAGTTATTATACCGTCCGGACCAGTAGACTTGTATGGTTTGAAGCTATGCAGCGCCCAAGGCAGTTTGTCTTTTGTAATCAGACCATGAATTTTGATCACAGTTGCAGTAGTAATGTTTGGGTGACTATTGATCGTGGATAGGGAGCTACCCAGAAAGTGAATGTCCAGTAACAGGTTGGGTGATTCACCACTTGAGGTTGCTCAAAAACCGTCGGATTTTTTCAAAAAACAAGGCATTATACGATTTGTAGAGAGGTTTCTGTGATTTTGTCACAGAATGATCTTCAGGATTGTCGCTTTTGCCTTCCTCAGTTATTTTTTATATATTTTGAGGGATTCTTTGTACGAGTCCCATACAGTCACTTTTCTTGTGCTTTTTTCAAAGTTGAAAAGTTTCTACTAAATATTTTTAAGCGGTCGCAGTCCTTATGTCCAGACTTCTTCTTGCCTGTAGGTTGAATAAGATCAAGAAAAGAGCTCAAGAGCTCATTTTCTTCCTCTGATCGTTTTTAGTTCATCATCTGTTTCCAATTCCGACAAAGTGTCAGATGAGGTGACCGACAGCGTAATTGTCGCCTCGTATAAATTGTGGTCGTCGCTGTCCATTTCTGGAAAGGATATCGACACTCCAAGATTCAAGGCTGAATTTGGAGTTTCAGTTAAAGAAAGAGGGTGCTTATCAGCATCCAGCGAATTCCTTTTGTAGACCCTAAGTTGAATTGACTCGAAGACGAACCAATTCATACCTTTAGTCTGAGCTAGAGGGTTAAGGAATTCCTTATTGATCACAAACAACGCGCATCTATAAGATCCCCTTGGTTCTTCCAGTTTCGCGACTTTTCAGTCATGAGTCGGAAGGGTCGGGTTGCTGAGCCTGATAATTTCCAGAATACTTTTTGGGGAGGAAGGTTCGGCTGGGATCCAGGTGTGTGTTTTTGGTCTGCTAGGGATATCCTCCCTAGGCATGACCTTGAGTCTTGCACCTGGGAAAATCTCTCCTAATTCACATACGGTGATCTTGGTGACAGATAGCGTTGCTTGTGATGGGAGGTGGGCCGGGTTTTCCCGTATGATGGCCAAGAAGTTGCCCGAAATCTTCAACTTGACTAACTGCCACCGTTTAAATGTTATCGATCCGTCGGTATTGCTTTTGTCGATTACCGAAAACGTTAAAATACCTCAGAGATGTGCTGTTGGATGGAAGGGGTTTTGGAAACAGTGAAGGAATGAATCCGAAGGTTTTACTAATGCGTAAAGCATTTCGGCTTTTAATGTAGAACGCGTTAAATGGAGCTTGCCGATTCGAGTCAGCCTCTGATTCCTCCTTAGGGAAAGAAGTTTTAATAGCAGCAGCAAGTCCGTGGCGTTCCGCAAACTGGCTACAGCTAGGGGTGAAGGAAGTGATAGGACCATCGGTTGCCATAACCTTATCACTCCTTGAAAATTTAGTTTTAGCCTCGTTGCGTTTGCATTTAGAGGATGGTGCACCACGGCCTGCCACGGGTCTACCTTAACTCTACAATGCAGGAGCCATGCCGTTAGTCGTTGTAGTCACCGTTCCACCGCACGGTATTAAAAGAGTACCGGCCTCGGGGTTTTTTTTGAGAATTTATTCATTATATATCCCGCGATTGGCGCAGAAAAATTTGTGCATCTGTACAGAGATCTGCTGTACACAGATAAGGCAAGCTAATCCTGAAGTCGACAGGTATCCGGATGCTTCGCTTGGGACTGAGCTATTTTTAGAAATGCTGGATCCTCAGCCAGGTTAATGGGTACAGTTCATGTGACACCTTGACCCAGCCCAGGGGGAAATGGTTAGGAGGGTGGTGGGAAAGGGGGGGGACATCCTTTAATGTCAGAAGTCGTCTGGAGATCTTCTCGAGATTCATTTATTTACTTATCTCGTACAACTCGACAAGTTCGATGCCTAGCTACCGGTAAACATTTTCGGTCTATTCAGTATTTGTTCCGCATTCCTTTGTCAATGATCTTGTTGAATCCACAAAGTGCTCGTGGACAAATATCTTCAGGCAAATTCATTTCATTACCTAATTCAGTGTACACACAAATGCACAAAAAACGGTATTTTATTCTAGATGTCGAGAGCAACAAAAGACTGGGATGCTGTTGCCAGCAAATTAAACAAGCTATTGCACACTTTTTTTTAAAGAACTAAAGAATCAAGTGGGTATGTATGTGGGATCTTCCTCCGCAAATGAATCAAATGAGCCCCTTTTAATATTCCTAATAAGCAAAGTTTGTGTAGGAGTGCCGTTATTGGCCTACACCACACTCGATAACCCAACTCTCTACCCAGATGGGTTACTGATGTTACCCGCATCGTTGCTCTCGGCTTATACTACTTTATCGCTTCAATTGTTATCATCGTTGTCTTCGAATTAGTTGTTATCTGCCCATGGCTGCATTCTGTTGGAGCTTGTGTTGGTAGATTTCGGTCCAGCGTGTTCCCCAACCTTCTTAACATTGAACCGATCACACCCTTTATTTGCAGTAATACGACAAGGTCCAAAAAATGTTGGCCATTTTTTCCAACCCGTACCAAACTGCCCCCATTCGATGGCCGCGAGGTCGTCCACGGAATACTTTGTCGCTTTACATCGTGTCAGCTTGAATTGCCGCTAATGCATCCTTTGCCCGATTTCGTTGCTCCAGTCTTGCTCAATTGTAGTACTGATCAATTAGTGTATCGAATTTTCTGAACTTTTATTACTCCTTGGGAGTATTCATCGACAACTTAATCAAAGCTGCAATAATTGTGGAATGAAGGCGCTGCACTTGGCCATTTCTTCAAAGTACACCAACGGCAATAGCATGCATCTTTGTATTATGATCCCTGCTATAACTTTTGAAATTACCGGAAGCAAAAACCCCTTCTTTATTGTGTGTATATACAAACGTTTCAACGATTATCTCCATCTTCAAAAAAACTTCTTTTGAACTAAGACTTTTGGTTGGAAACAACCAGTAGAATTTCGTAAATCCCTCTTTCATATCCGTCATTGGTCCTAGGTGGTCAACATGAAAGGTAGAAAGCGGTATTTCGCCCTTTGGGATCGGATGTAATAAGGCATAAGGACAATCGTCTAAGCGACAGTATATAGGAACACGAATATGAATAGGAACAGTGAATAGGAACACGAATGCAGATCAGCGATATTAAAGGAAAGGATACCAACCTTAACCGAATTCGGAATTGGTTGCGAGGAAATCGAGAAAAACCGATGAGGGAAACTTTAGACAAGAGCCTGGCAAATCCGTCAATGATTCGCCTTAACTCTGGAGAAGACAGAATGTATAGAAGACTTTGTTCAGATCCTGAACGGGACTTTAGGAAAAACCTCCACAAAACGCCCGTTCCATAATGAAACGCTGACTTGTGACTTCATATGGAAACTTCTAAGCAGCTCATAATTTAGAGGAAGACTACGATCCTTTCAGATCGAACAAAATTAATATCAGAAACTGATTCGGATTGCAAAAAGTTCTCTATGAGAGACTTTTGCGAAGGTCAGTACACAAAACATATGATGATAGTCACAATGAGTAGAAAGCAATGAATCTCTTCTCAGGTAAGCTGATCAGAACCAGCTCACAATCAACTCCTATTACTGAAGCTGCAAGTGAGCCCACAGTAGCTCATATCTATCTGTATAAACCAACTGTTGGAAACTGAGAAAAATATTGTCTCCAAGCACAAACTCCTGTCGACCAGTGACTGTAGACCGAAAATCGTAAAAGACAAGACAGAGCATCAGACTAATTTGTCTAACTTCCGTAAAAATGAGGATCATAGAGGGAAAAGTTGAGCTTTATGTTCAAAAAATTACTGTTCGTATGGATCTTCTGTCAAAGATGAGACATGTCTGCCCACAGAACTACGCTTCATTATCTGGTGTACAGAACTGAAGGCGCATATGACAAGACGAACTTTTTAAAAGCATATGTTCCGGCGGGGTTAAACAGCGTTTGGCTGTAGGACGACATTCTAAATTTACTACTAACTGATCTTATGTAAGCATATATATCTACACTCAGGCATATGCAGATGACGTAGTTTTTCTGCCTGTCAGGTGGTCCATAACGACTATCTACCCTAAAGTACAGTCAATCAAACATCTTAGAACGGAAATTGTTCTCTTTATCAGAAGGATGAACCTGACTCGTCTAACTTGAAGGTCTGTCTATAAAGGAGATTTCGGAAAAATATGAGATTTGTGACCGAGGAGGGTCATTTTGTTCTAAATGACCATGATAACGTTAAGTGTATTCTAGGCATCAGCTGTCTAGCACGCCTAGCTCTGCTGTAGGTGCAGCACAGATGGGCCTCGTTTCCCTTGATATTGATATTATGAGCTGCACTCTGATTGTTAGATTGCAGTTTTGATGACCGACTGTCTTTTGACTCTGAAATTTGATCATCAATGAACTTGCTAAGCAATGTTCAGAGAAATAGTTAAGAACAGCAAATAACGTGGCTCTCTAAGCCCACTTTATGTGCTGGTTTCCAACCTAACCTGGCATCAAACGATTAATTACATATATAAGCGACTTTTATTAAAGCTGATTGTAAACAATATAAACGTGGACCTCAGCGCTGCATAGACGGACGAGAGCTACTCAATAACTCGGTAATAACATCGGTTTCATTTCTAAATGTCAGTTCTTTCGATTTTCTTAGACAGAATTCGAATGCACCGACGCGACATTAACTTTATCAAAATGTATGCTGCAATGATCAGAATGAATTGGAATATATAGCAAGAAGTGTTAAACGAATGAACACAATGTACAATGACCAGAGGATTTTTGTATTCAACCCGAAGGGACGACGCTTGAGATGATGCCCTTAAGTGGCAAGGAACTTTAATGGATTTTATGTACTCAAACATGAGAGAGTTGTTGATTAAGGCCCAATAGTTAGGAGTAAATAAGGATAAGTAACATTTTGGTGTTTAATATGAGAATCACGGGGTGCCTGTTATGAAACGGATTTAGCCTGACGTCCGTACCGCCACTGAAAGAATAGCTTTGATCAGCTGTGAGAAATTTAATCGCACTATCCCGGCAATTCTTAAATCTATGCCTGACCCAGAAAAGGGAGCGAACTAAGCAAATTATCATTAAAAATTTGCCTTGACAATTTTATTTTGACCATCTTCCCGAGAAGCCTTTACGAGGGCAAGCTGCTGTTAGATAAGTGAGGGAACAATCAAGAAGAATGATTTTTTTAAGCACTTAAATTAGAGACAGGATATAGAGGTTGTTGTTGTCTTTACTCTCCATCGGTGGACAATCTGGAATTTTATGAAAACATAAGCTCCAATACTTAAGCTTGTGCTCAAAAACTCCTCCAGGTTGAGAAGCCTGGGAGCCTCACATCTATGACTAGTTACAAGGGTGCTAGGTGCTAGAACACTTCTCCTTCATCTGTTGGAGGAATCCCAAATTCCATAGACATCAAAGGAAGCATTCATCAAGACATTTACGGCTCTAGTTAGTTTAAACAGCTTGGCGTTCCACTGCTTCTAGGGCTACTTCAGAGCCCATGATCACAGGGCACAACATAATTGTGAAGGAAAACTTACGTCCAGTGGTTCTACTAAGGACATCGTGTTCCAGGTTGGGGCTTATGCATAACTATCCCAAAAGCCAACAAAAATGGTTATCATGTTCAAAAGCAAAAGTCTTAAGGACAACGAATTTCGGTTTTCACCACGAAATTTATGGACCCTTAAGAGACCACGTACTGCCAAATATATCGCAGAGGTACTAGAGTAATGTAACACAGTTATCATCTCAATCTAATAAGACTGATTGAATGGGGTGGGCCAACAAAAAAGACAACAAAATTAGAACATCTACTTAGGCGACTACACTCCATCAAATTCCTAGCATCCATACACAAAGCATACAACACCAATGGTCCATTAAAAAAGCTGCTACTGAAGTGGTTAGTTTCAAAATCCTGCCACGAAGAAAACTCTGGTTTGACGATGAATGATGGTAGATAAACGCGATCTCTATGAGCAAAAAAGAAGGGAAAATCACAGAGATATCGGAAAGAAAAACGAAGGGCACGAGAAACACGCGATTGAGGAAAGGGAGAGATGTTGCAGGAATGAAGTTCGAAAGTTTTATCAGAAAATAAAATAAACTCGCCAGGGCTACAAAATTTGAATGTAAGCCAGCAAAGATGAACATGGACAAATAGTAGTAGAATGGCCTATCACTCTGATGAAAATGTGGAAAGACTACTTCTTCAGACTGTATAACAGTAGCGATGATGGAACAAATACCCCTGTTAGGAACACAGGAGACAGTGACTCTATCCTAATGACCTAGACGAACTTTATTTATCGATCTTGAAGCTAAGATCGAATAGAGTAGACGGATTCCATAAAAAGCTATTTAAAGCAGCTGGAGATTCGTCGGGACCATAACAGTACATGCTGGTATGAGAAAAGGATCTGACCAGTGATTTCTGGGTCAGAATGTCACCACGGGACTGCGGCAC
Organism: Volucella inanis; assembly: GCA_907269105.1. NCBI lineage: Eukaryota > Metazoa > Arthropoda > Insecta > Diptera > Syrphidae > Volucella > Volucella inanis. The sequence goes on from OU026153.1 coordinate 44,244,438, forward strand.
TGCAGTCAGATGACGATAGATCGCTAGAGACTTTTTGTCACAGGCCTATGTTCACCCCGGACTGAAGTGCGACCTAAGTAAGTAAGTAAATAGGTACCTAACGACTGATATGTGAAGTAGTGATAACTTCAACTGGAACAAGCAACAAGCACACAAAAGTAATTACAAGTTATTGTTGACAATAATGTCATGCAGAAAACGAGGATCCTTGTTTTATTCTCATTCTCATTCTCCTACTAACCTCTGCTTATGAATTACCTCCACTTCATTAAACATTCGAACTCCTAAAGATATTCGCGCTCATTTTAGCTGATTTATTTCACAACACTTGCCACCAAGGTCTATGTTGTAAAAAAATAAAAATAAAAAATAAAAAACGACCAGAACTCCTCAATTTACCCGAAAACTTTTTTTGACTCGTAATTTCCAACACAACTTTCAAGCCAAACTCGTATGTAAATCCAAATGGGCCTCCGCTTAACCACCCCCTCTAAACGCTGGCAAATTGTTTGGCATATAATTTGAGACAGCCCTCCCTCCACACTGCCAACACCAACATATATACGACATAAACGTAACCCTTTTCCAACTCTTGTCGGGCAACTTTTCCACCGAAAACTGCCACAGCAATCAAGAGTAACATAAACAGATGTCGGTCCTAAAGGAAAGCAAAATGTCCTCCATGCCACAGTGTGTCATTTCACAACAAACACGACATAACACCCTCGGAAAAAAGTCAACAATAATAGCAACAACAACAAAGAAAAGAACAAATTTAACTTTCGAAACAACAAAAGTGCGTTTCACCTGCCGAAAAATGTTCGGTAAAACAATTTACTTCAACTCTTGCGCGAAGACAACTTTGTCCTTAGTGTCGTTTGGCTGGCATATGGCGCCCAGGCCAACATCAACATACCGCCGATGTGAAGAAAGAGTCCTTTCCCACCACCATCGCATCTAATAACCATAACGAGAGTTCGCGGATGCGTTGTGCCATTTTGCGAACACTAGGGGATCACTGCCAAATTCCAAATTAAGTTATTTCCATTTCAACCCCCTCGTAGGCTTTCACCCGCAAACACAGTCCTGTGTTATGCTATGCCAGAGCTGAACCTGTCATAGTTGGCGACATTTTGAAGTACTACAACGGATATCCTCGTAGAACTGGGCTTGGCGCGCGCTTTACTTATTGGCAACATCTGGCATGCCTCAAGCTCCCAAACAACCGGATACAGGGTTGATTTTTTCGTTCTTTTTTTTCGGTGAGGGTAGGAGGAGAAAACTTTTCCAGTTTCCTTGAAAGTTTCCAGGATCTAGCAGTGTCTCAAAATTAGTCGAATTATTTATTTGTTATTCGCAAATTAAGCGTGTACTCGTATTTGTAGAAGGATTCGGTAACTCCTTGAAGGGTGGTTGGTTGGTGAACAGAAAAAGCTACCCTTCCATGACCATAAATTAACCAGAAGGGCATTTTTTAAATAACGTTTTGTTTGTGCACAAGAGTGGGCTCTTACTTAACAATGGAGCCTCAAGGACTGACAACAAGAATGAGAAATTTGGTTACTATGGGCCGTGGTGTGAGGACGAATGGGTTTGGGATGAAATTCTCCAAATGTACTAGAGCAGAGCATATTCGAGGGATTAATTGCGGGAATAGTTGGAAGTTTGTTACTTTTGCTTTAGATCTTCTTTGCTACCGTCCGTCTGTTTGTCCATCTTACTGGAGATGTCGAGTCGCAGTCGCAGTTGGTCTTTGGATGTATTCCGAGTATTTCCAAGACGTTTGAGGGGTGGCAAGTTCTACGTTAATTTTAATGAAATTAATTTTTGCGTTAAGAGGATGGTATTTTCTGGGGGAGTGAAATAGGATTTCTTGGACGGGGCTATCTCTCTCATAACTTTGGGAAGAAATAAATTCTAAAGGAGGAAAACAATTTCGGGAATTTCTTTAAGGAAAGTGAGTTTTTTTCTTTTTGTGTCTAATGGAGCTCTGAGGGTAGGCATAAAAGAGGATATTCTGTATGATTCACAGGAACTTTTGTAAGTTAAATGAAGTTTAATGTCTATGAGGTGATATCTTGTCTAGGGACGACTGAATTAACTTACAAGAACTTAATTGTTTTCTAAGCCATAGTTGGTTTCAGGACAGGTGGAGATAGGATATAGAAATGTTCGCAAATCTTGGCCTCGTACTATTTAACAACCGAAATAAGGAGACTTTTAATAAAGGCAGATACTGCGCCATCATCAACCTAATGGCAAGCGGGACCATAGTAAGAAAGACATAATGACATGTGTCCAATTGTCATATAAGCCATGGTCACCTGGCTTTGAGTCCACAGAGTCAACATTTTATCAGTATCGAAAGGAACCGGCAAAAGTACAAATACCAGAGTGGAAGGCAATATCCTAAACTCTCGACCACACAGCTGAAAAACAGATCAAACAAATTATGTGCAATACAAAAACCCAGAAAAAACCATAAAGAATTTCTAAAAAGAAGAAGATATTCCTCGGTAGCTTGTAAGGAAAAGTGAAAAGCATAGCCTTTTCCACAGATTAAGAGGAGATCTACAACATAACCTGTGGGAAAGTGCATACAAAATCTCAATAAACAAGCTTAGCAGCAGCATAACTAACATACCTATGCATGGTGCACATAGTAATTAGCAGTTTGTTCCCTAGGAGAAACAGTGCCAAGCTCCCATGTATAACAACAGAAAATGTGAAGCAATACCAACAACAACGATAATACAACATTACTCCAAAAATAGGCGGAAACCCTAGCTTTCCGCTAACGAAAACAGAGCCGTTCGAAAACCTCTATACAAAATGCCTGACAGATGGAAGATTTACAGAATTATGGCAAAGACAAAGACTTGTACTCGTTTCAAAAAATGGCAAATCCCCGGAGCCAACTATTGTCATAAGGGTCATACGACAATGGTTGGCTTCGGATACAGTAAAAAAGAGCTTATAGAAGCATCAGCGTAAGTTGAGGCACTGAGGACACCGAATGGGATAAAAAGTCTTTGGTATTTTAGGTAGGAACCTGCATTGATGGACTATGCATACAAACCACCTACGCTCACAATTGAAGTTTGAAGTTTGAAGATTGAAGTGCATCAATCACCACCCTGATCTACAATGGGAAATAATCCCCATTCTTCATTATTTGATCGTCCTGGGAAAACCTTATTCAAACCGGTACCCCTTTGAAGTCATCGTGTAGACTAGACGAGTGTGAGGCCCTTCTAAAACCTCCGCCAGTCTTATAGGGTCCTGGCACCCTGAAGACGTTCTTATATTTTCAGCGTTTTCCAACAGTAGTTACAAAACTCTCGCTGCGATGTTGAATTTTAACCAAAGCTAGCATGACACTGCCACAAGGGGGGCCTACCTCTTCAGACAAGCTGGAACCAAAGTATTTCTGATTCCCATGATACAGAATTAAGCCTTTGTCGAGCTAACAGTAAGACCTATACAGATCTCATATATGTCGCTGGTCAAATGCTATTAAACATACACCAGTTACAATTCTGATGTTCGTTTGCATAACACCAGCTTTTCTCTACCCTTGTTCATTGTCAGACTACGCCTACCGTGCGTCTTCGCACAAGAAATCGAAACGATCCGTTGATCAACACCCGACGAATAGTACAAGCACTACTTCCAGTATCAGATTCGAAGTCATGAGTAAGGCACGAACTTTACCTTTGGTGAAGGGTCGAGGCCTATCTAAAAGCTCCGCTATTGTGTGGGTCATGGCACCCGGTTGCAATGCAACTTCACATTGAATAGACTGACCGACTAATACCATTATATAGCGACCAGCTCAGTCAACCTGGCTGTCCCCGTGATTTTGGGTATAAACCTACAGCCTACATGATACTTCCACCAACTCTTTGGACAGGCTGAAACAAAAGTTCCAGGGACACCTGACCTTCGGTAGTTCCGAATATAGCTTTCGGTTCAGCTTCAGAACCTTGCTGTCAATTTTACCTCAGAGCCTAAGACTGACGGCCTTAAGTCCAATATTTTGCTACTTTATGATTGCTAGTTGCCTGCTACCTTAGTGGTCCACGACGGAAAATCTCATTTGAGAAGCTATAAAGCCTTTAAAATATCGGCCTGCCAACAATCTGCCCCAATCCCCAGAATCTGGGAAGATTGAACACACGCACAGAACACACAAACAATCTGCATAAGCAACCTGCCACCCCGCTAAGGACTCTTTTATGCAGAAACGCATTTAAGTAACCATGCTCGGTTAGCAGAAAGCCCAGATTAAGGTTGAAACTCAGCTCTGATAGTCCTCGCATGATCACCATGTCCAGAAGAAAGTTGTAAATAACCCTGCCTTTAACGCTCATGTCCCATTTAGAATGTCATCTACATCAATCATATTCGGAAAGCAGAAGCTTACACTGCCTAGGGGACAAATTTTCCACCTCCAACGTTTGTCAGCGGGAGTCCCTTTCTAATCTTGTGGGCAATAACCCGACGTATCACCCTCAAGTCAAGGGGAGGCACTCAAAACCGCACCTGTAATTCATCCGTAAAGACCGTTCGACAAACTAATAAGCATCCAAAGAAGGGCACTCTTTGGCAAGCCAAGCCGATGCCCCAAATATTGCATAAAACTCAAAAAGAACACCTGTACACTGTACAGATGGCACGTCTAGTGAGTCAAACACTCAGAAGTCGTTGTCTTAGCTGGATGAATTGAGTTAGGAAATTCATCTTCTCACATACAAGATACCATTTAGGCGTATTTTGGGAGCCCAACGGATTCCTTGCAATGGGCCATGAAACAACAATCACAGTCTTCTCGCGAGATACGCTGACACCTACGTTTTCTCCCCATCCGGTGAAAATTGCCGGCACTCCCATCTCTATTCTCTTAAGTTCAGCACTGACTAACTGAAGTAGGTCATCCGCAGTGGTCTGACAATCGCCTGATGAGTGCATGTATCATCAGGTTACATATACATACATACATACATACCCCGGTATTTTCGATTTAACACAACCGGTCCTGGATTGGTATACAACCGAAAGCCATACAGATTTTGGAATTTCGGCGAAATGTTCGGGGGATATAATATAGCGTGATTCATCATGAGGTTTGATTTTCAGTAGACTTTTTTTGAAAGATTACGCTCAACTCCTATCAAACTGCTTTATTATTTTTATTCAGTATCGTTTGGCAAATTATCATAAAAAGACACTACAACAGAGACTCCAAATTGTCCATCTGTATTACGAAAATCAGCATTCTATTCTGAAATGTTTTTCGTGCGATTTGAGGAACTTACGGTGCGCATAATCGACCTACTGAAACCACTATTGCCAATACCATTCGCAAATCTGAGTCCTGCTTTACATTAGTGGATGATACTCGACCGGTTAGACCACATCCAACAAGTAGTAAAGAGACTACAGCAGCTGTAGCTGAGAGTGTATGCGAAGACCGTGACGAATCGATTCTTCGTCGTTCTCAGTAGCTTGGCTTGGCGTATTTTACGTGAGCATCTCGGCCTAAAAGCGTACAAAATTGAACTTGTGCAAGAATTAAAGCCAGGCGACTTGAATTTGCGTCATATTTTCATTGAATGGGCTCTGGAAAAACTCAATCAAAATCCGGTGTTTTATCGTGAAATTTTGTTCAGTGAAGAAATCCATTTCTGGTTCAAGGATACGTTAATAAACAAAATTGCCGTATTTGGGCTGTTGAGCAGCCCGAAGAGTACCAAGAGCTACCATTACATCCATTAAAAACAACGGCTGGAATCATTGGTCCATATTTCTTCAAAAATGAGGCAAATCAGAATGTTACCGTCAATGTAATCGTTATCGCGCCATGGTAACGGACTATGTGCTTCCCGAAATTCAAGCACATGGTCTCGGTGAGCTCTGGTTTCAACAAGACGGCTCTGCGAGCTATACAGCGCGTGAAACAATTGACTTCTTGAGAAATCATTTTGGTGAGCACTTAGTTTCACGTTTTGCTACGGTAAATTGGCCGCCTAGATCGTGCGATATCACATCTTTGGACTATTTTTTCTGGAAATATGTAAATTCTCAGGTCTTCAGGAATAAACCAGCTACGATTGACACTTTGGAAGCCAACATTACTCGTGGTATCTGCATACCAGTCGCTATGCTCCAACGAGTCGAATGGACCACCTCAGACGTAGTCATGGCCAACATTTACATGATATCATGTAAATTCCTTCCTTTCAGGATCTCAATGGTCGCCAAAACAGTCCTAAGTGAAGTTTCGGGAAAGGAATTTTATTGGAGCAGCAATGCGTTTTCCTCTTCAATATCCATAAAGCCGTCATCTGGTTTCTTCAAAGACCTTGGCATTCACGGCTTATATAACCTCGCTTGAGATTGTATCACAGAATTTTGAAACTTTATCTTATAGCTGTTCTGAGTTCCTTACAAAAGTGGGAAACACTTGGCAATTTTACTTATATCCGTAGTGCTTTGCATTTTGACAAGTTATTAGTTTATCATGACAAATATTTTCGGACGCTTTTCTTGTTTTCGAGCTTGCTTCGAGCAAAATTATGAGGGCATCTTTGATACCATCCACTCTGCTCTCACTTCTAGACTACTAAAGATTTCATCATTTTAAGACCAGTGATGCACTGAAAAAGAACAATGACTATGTTGTTTAGTTCTTCTTTTCAGAGCACTCTTCAGGACCCTACATCGCCAGTTCGACAATGAAGGTAATTATCGTCAGTAGAGCTGTTTCGTTCTCTTGAAATATATTCTGCGAGATCTGACTTCACCCAAACTGAGTTGCTTACGTATAAATCTTGTCAAACTTCTTAAATCCACGGACTGGAATTATCCCAAATAGGTAACTTAAGCATCATTCTTGCATCTTTCTAGTCAGTTCCTATGCAGCTCCCTTATTCCGCCTATGGAGTACCTTTCGTGCCTTGACGCTTACTAGTTCATTCCAACAGTGCTGAATTTTATACTCTCAAACTCCTGGTTAGCACTCCTGGATTCCACTGCCAATGAAAAAATGCGATGAGATAGGCCGTGCAAAAGAAGAATGGTAAACTGTGACATCTACTACAGTAATTGCTATAGAGAGCAGAAGCAGCGCTTGTAGATTTGTCATCAAAAAAAGACTTATGCAAGAATTATTAGCTTCGCGTCACGCCGCATCTTACTTACCAAAATACGCCTGTTACGCTTGTGAATGCATTTCCTGAAGTCTGACGTATCTAAGACGTATGACCAATCTCCTAAGAATGTTCTTGGTTATTTTAAGATCAACTTAGGAAGGCAGTACATCTTTGGCGGCACAGTAGCAAAATATTGCCTTCCAAACACCAGCTCTGAAAATGCGGTCAGCCTAATCGACTTCGTGGCTGGGTGAATTATCATCATAGCTGGCACACGTTTTACACACCTTTTGCAGCGAAGGTATAAATGCGAATATCCTGAAAGATAAAACAGCGGAGAAGTATTATAAAGAAATTTAACTTAAATCGAAAGATACTGCTCGCCCAAAACCTTTCGAAAAGGGCACAGAAGACTAGAGACAAAATTGTCAACAATCCATAAGAGACACCGCATCTGATGTATCAGCAAGCTCCTGCATCGAAACAAGTGGCATTACAAAGGAAGAGCTGCTCATGATCTCTACGAACAAACGAGATGGCAGAACATAACCTCCTCAGAAACAAATAGAGAAAAGCAAAGAAGTTCTCGATCGAGCCATAAAAAGATTCTTTTTCAGAAATGATGTTCAGAAATTCTACTGAGAAAGCAATAATTACTTTTGCACACTACCTAACTGGTGGCAGAAATGTGTTACCACTAAGCTCAAGGCCAAACAAAATAAATGCTATGGAAAGGAAAGAACAAACAACGCCAATGACTAGGACAGCACTTCAAAACGGCAAAAACTTTTTCCTCTAAGGCTTCACTGCTAATTCAAACAAACACCACCACAAAGAAATCAAGGAAACGATCACCTTTCGCTTAACGACGCATCAATTGTAAAACACTCCTATCTTACTTAAATCCACATCAAAATATTAGTTCCCCATGAAAACAACTTCAATGTTCTGTCTTAAAAATAACCGAATTCTTCGCCAAGAATAACATCATGAGAAATCATAATTCAAAATGTGACTGGTGTCCACCAAAATGCTATCCCAGATTTCCACCTAGCTTCTTTGTGAATCCTGGTCGTTCCGAGTATCCAAACCCGGGTAACATTGAACAGCTACATAGTCAAACACATGGAATTATGCCAAAATTCTTTGATGGCATCGAAGTGACCTTTCACAATGCATTGGCCCCTAATAAGAGCATCAAAATGAACTGGACTCTAAGTCACACAAGACCATCAGGCTTTCGAATCGGTGGAATCTATTGTACCCGTCGTCATAATGATATTTTGGTAAACTCTTCATCCATTCTGTATCCTTTCAGTGAGGAAATTGACAGGAGTATCTTTCTATTTACACAGGAAACTCCAACGGTCTACGCGGACATAAATCCCAGCTCACTGTCATCAAACGTTAGGCTCATATGGTATCCGTGGCAGAGTCTATGCCTTGGAGCAGTACTTCAAAAATCAAATGCTCTCTTCCACAAAATAGTCACAGCGGAAATATCCAGTCCAAGTACTACATACACCGCAAATCTATACAACACAACGCTGGAGCAGGGTCGTGGTACAGTTTCATTTCTGCGTAGCGTAACATCTCATCTTGCCTTGGGCGCTGAATTGCTAATCGAATGGAATGGACCAAGACATATGCAGAGCGATACTGCCCTCGCTATGAAGTAGGACTTGTCTGATATGAACGAATAGATACGAGTATATGCATCCCCTTACTAACCCTTCAAACAGATACACGCGAAATCGCTACGCAATGGCCCTAACAGTATCCCGGCAAGGATTCGACGTCAGTTACTGGCAACGCATTCATCCGGCCATTCAAATGGCAAGCTCTTTGGCATTCAACAGGAACAGCCAAAGGGCTATAGCATCTGTGTGCTATCAATGGGAATTCAAGGACACAACTGTTCGTGGCATGGTTAACTCGGACATGTCTGTCGGGTTTACGTACTACAGGTGGGTACTTTGGTGGTTACTCTTGGACCTTTTGCGGTTGTGTAAAACATTTTTTTTTTTTCTTTTGTTTTTGAAAATCGTATCTACGAGTATGTGCATTTGTTTTCACCATTTATTGCAATTTCAGGTCATTGTCACATGCCCCATGTGCGTTCGGTTTGAGTGTATTGCTATGTATTCCCAGAGATCGGTTCACCTTTGGGATTAAAATAGATTTGGATCCGAGCATAAATTGTGGATAGCCATGGTGGCGTGTGCATATGATGTCTGGTTTTTTGTTTATTTGGAGATTTTATTGTAATTTTTATTTTTGGAAGTCAAATACAATGCAAATGTAATTTTTTTTAAATGCGGAATGTGAAGAGAAATTGTGTTTTGAAGCTGTCAATTACTATTTAGTACCTAATGTACGATTACAATAGGCACCTGGCAATGTCGAGTACTGTAACTGTGACTACACATCAATTGCGCTCACTTAACCTAAGCATGGTAGTCACCGGGTAAGACTTGTAATCGTCGACGTTGAGCAGGAATAAAAAGAAACCCAATAACGTTCTATCAGGAATAATCTCCCCTCAGAAGAAGTACAACGGTGACTTCTGCATTCATGAACTATTTTAAAGTGTTTGGAGGTCAAGTAGAATCTTTGGCAAGTCAGAACGCTGGAAACAGATGGTGTTGTATGGGCATGAGAGGTCCACGGAAGCTTTCATATTCTCAAAGTGAACTACTGGCTCCGGAATATTTGGTTGCTTTTCCATATTTGAGGTAGTGTTACATTGAAATTTTACTGTTGCAAGGCAGAAAGAAAAAAGACAATGACATTCGAATCCCAATATACAATAACATAGAGTGTTCCAATCTTAAATACCCAAACGACTAGTGGAGGGTATAACCTGCTATGAAAAATATTTAACTATCATACCGGATAAAAGGATAATGAAAACTGTGCCATATACTGTAACAAAGGCAGATGCAACATCTTTTTGGGAACGTATTTATGTATTTGTTGTAACCGGAAGATTAAAGCAATTAGTGCTGAGCTCTTTCAAAAATAAGCATAAAGCCCAAATTCTCCACGATTAACCTGAACTCTTGCCGTTACAAAGAAAACTATGCTCACAAAAAATATTTCTACGTTATGCTAGACAAAATTTTTGAACAATGCCCCTAATACGACTTTAACAGAGTTATTAGTGATTTCACGGCCAAAATAGAAAGCAAATTCATCTTTGCTAGTATAGTGGGACTAAATAGGCTTTGCTTCGGAACGAAGGAGGTAGCTTTAACTCATCTCAATACTCACAAAGGGACACGGGTTTTATCTGATCCCGGTCTTAAAACAGTCAACCAAACTGATCTTCTGATAATCCACCCATGACACTGCTCCAGTATTAAGGTCCATCACCTAACATTGCGCGGCTAATGTAAACACTTACCAGTTGCAACCAAGGTACGTCTCCGGAAATCTCACGCATGACAAAAACGTTAAACAATTCATGTATTCCTCACCCTATCTTTAACCTCTTGCACTTAGTGAAGGATATTAAGGATATTTATGCCAACAATTTATGCCGTCGCTAATAGGCTGGGTTTCACGCGACCGCCAAGCCCCAAGCTTGATGAAAAGCTCAAACAATCAACTCGCTGCATAGAAAGAAGAGAAGGATCTCTGCGTTTTAAGAGCAAATGCTGACATCAGCTTCTTTGGAAAAGAAAGAAACAGCATGAGGAAAGCTACAATCGCAAGAGACCACTAAAATATTTTCCGATCGCGTTTCCCTTAAGCTCTCTCAAAGCATAGGACTCCAATCGTAATCCTATCAACAAGAAGTCAAAGAAAATAAACAGAAGCATATACAGGTAAATTTGCGCTGTATCAAAGGACAAGCTGCTAGTGAGCTCTAGAGGCAAAAAAGAGAAAGAAAGAGCACAGGGTTATCGGAAACTAAAAGAAAGAGCTCAAGAAGTGCGCAATAGAGGGAATGGAGAAATGATACTGCAGGAACGACATTTGAAAGTTTTATCAAAGAATGAAATGAACTTGCCAGGCTTACAAAGCCGAAATGGAAGGTTACAATATGGATGCTGCTTCTAGTTGCATAAGCAAGCTTAACTTACGCATTTGTGGATTGAAGTCACACTAAGCTCACGGCTTGGTGACATAGAAAAACTACCCGATCACAAGCGTACTCATTACAACACAGAACTCCAGAATCTAGAAGCTAAATTGAATCGCATGCGCGAGGATATAAATCAACAACAACAAGAGTAGCAAGACCTGATGGACATCTAAATTTCGCTTGGTTTGCAAATTGCTGATAAATTACTCTGCGGTGAAGGATCTCGTCTTAGCATTACTTCATTAACCTTAGACACAGCCAGTGTTAGCACGTTGAATCAATCCCTATGTTCAACTCGTACCATCCCTATAAGACGTACACCAGCTCGTGGTCAATCTGCCAATGGTGCCTTCAAATGCAATCGCACTGTTGTCGAAGAATCGGACTACCGCCAATACTAAGGACGACATTCAAGTCTCTGAAATCAATGCCGAGGGCAAATTTGTGAAACTATTCAATAAAACAAACAAGGACATCGCCATTGGTGGATGACAATTGTTGCGTTCATGCTGACCTGATGAAACCAAATTCAAATTCCAGCTTCTTTTTTTTTTTTTTTTTTTTCTTTCTTTCTTCCTTTATTGAGGCTTTTGAAGCACAATTTTTCTTATGTATATAAGTTTATAATATATATCTCAAAAATTATAATTATAATTATGTAGCCGACTTAAAAATATGCCAGGCAAAGCAATTGGGGAGAATATTGTTGTATAATAGTATAGGGTTTTCCAATAGGGACTTGACAACTTTGAATTTAATTTGTGAACGCACTCTTTCACTAATCATCAAACTGTCACTGTCAATTTATTCAGTAAACTCAACATCATGGTAAAGTACACTAACGAGCAACGTCTGCGAATTATAAAAATTTTCTACAGATATTCGGAGTCGGTGACTGTAACTTTTAGAACGTTAACTCCAATTTTCGGTCGTCATTCTCGCCCTAGTAGACAGGAAATAACAAGTTTAGTGCAAAAATTTGAGTCTACATATTCGTTGTGTGATGCTGCCGTGTCAGTGAGACAACAGGTTGGTCGAAGTGTCGAAAATATCGCTGCCATTCAGAAGTCCGTAGCAAACGATCCAAATCATTCAATTCCACGGTGTTCTCAAGAATTGGGCATCGCTCAGACTACATTATGGCGTATTTTAAGTAAGGATCTTGGTTTACACCCATACAAGATCAAGCTGACTCAAGAATTGAAGCCGATGGACCATTTGAAGCGACGTACGTTCTCCGATTGGGTTCTGGAGAAGATGCGCCAAGATGATGAATTTCATCGCAAAATCTTCTTCAGTGACGAAGCTGATTTTTAGCTCAATGGGTTCGTCAATAAGCAAAATATTCGTTATAGGTTGGGTGAAAACCCACATGTGCTTCACAAAAAATAACTGTTTGGTACGGTTTGCATGCCGGCGGCGTTATTGGGCCATATTTTTTCGTCGACGATAACGATCGTCACCTTACTGTGAATAGGCAGCGTTATCGCGCCATGATCACCGATTATTTTTAGACCCAAATGGAAGATATAGACTTGGACGACATGTCGTTTCAACAGGATGGTGCCACAAACCACACAGCACACGCTACAATCGATTTATTGAAGAGTAAGTATGGTGAGCGTGTTATCTCAAAATATGGGCCAGTCGATTGGCCGCCTCGTTCGTGCAAAGACTATTTTCTGTGGGGCTACGTTAAGTCATTGGTTTATGTCAACACGCCGACGACGTTGGAAGAGCTCAAAGCCAACATTGAAAGCGAAATAGCGGCCGTTTCGGCCGAAATGTGTGGACAAGTAGTTGAAAATTGGGTCCAACGAATCGACCGCTGCAAACGTGCCCCGGATGGCCATATGAACGAAGTCGAGTTTCATTCATAAGTGTTTTGATTGTACTTCAATAATAAAGTTTTTGAAATATCTCAAATGGTTTGCCTTTTATTTAAAAAAAAAAGTTGTCAAGTCGTTATTAGAAAGCCCTATACTTCGAAATTGCGAAGGTAATCTAGAATCTTCCCAACACTTCCAGCAGTCGCTTATTGTACATGACTAAGAGAAAGTGATACGGCAAGAAGCGAACAAATCTCCAGTAGAAGAATTAGTTCTCTCGTCCATCTCGTTGGATGAAAGCATGCCCAACAACTAGAATATCAGCTTTTTGTGTCCCATGTACAACAAGGGTGATAATAATTTGGCATTTATATAAAGAACACATTTTGAAAATGTAATCGAAGATTTCATTTTTACTAATCCTTCTTTTATAGTAATCTAGTACATAAATATTTTCTAATATGAATCAGCAGTACCCTAACCTAACCCAGTACCTAACCTTTCTACATACACCACAACAAGATTTACTAAAGACATTTTTCTTGCTACAGCAATTCTCAACGTTAAAAATGAATCTGGAGCATACGCACTGTGCCGAGCCCTGCTTGACGGTGGCCACCGACTGAACTTTGTCACAGGAAGACTTGCTTTCCATCTTGGGCTTCGTATTTCAAAGATGGAAACGGAATTTTGAGGAATTTTCAATCAATTCACACTAACTGGTCATCGAACATCGAAGCTGTTCAACCACCATCGTTTTTCAGCATCGAAAACCTTGCTTTCGAACGGAATAAGTAAGTAATAACTGGACGGCGCAATATCTGGGGAATACGGCGAGTAGGGTAAGACCTCCCATTTGAGCGTTTTTAGCTAGGTTTTATCGGGTTTGGCGACGTGAGACCGAGCATTGTCATGCTGTGTTATCACCTTTTCGTGCCTCCGATCGTATTGTCTCCGTTTTTGGCGAAGCATCAATTGAAGTCGACACCGTGATGGATTCGTTAGATTTGAACAGTTTATAATAAATAACACCGACCTTGCCCCATCAAATCCACAGCATAATCATCGCAGTGTGAATATTTGGCAAAGTCGATGACGTAGAACTATGAACCCTTCCTTTTTTCCCGCTGGAGCAGTTGTTTATAGGCTAAGAAGCTAAGTTCCTTGTTTTTTAATCATTCCCAACGTATGCAATGCCTTGAAAATGGCTTGGCGGGTAACTCTTAATGCTGAAGCAAGCTCTTCGGTCTCCATTGATGCCTCCAATTCACATACTTTGAAAGATTTTGGCCTTCTTTCACGCGGACGGTTGTTAACATCGAAATCACCGTCTTTGACGCAACGGTAGGATTTTTTCAATTAGAGCAGAATCTCCGTAAACTTTTTGGAGCTCTCGATGCGTCTTCATTTCGTGAGTGATCTGCCCTTACAACTTAGAGCGAAAACTCGACAAAGATCTCTTACTGAAAGGTGAAACTAAAAATTTTTGAACGAATTCCTATTTTTAGGACACATGGAGAAAATTGATCCAGAAAAGGCAAGTAATACATGTAACACGCAAAAATATTTCTTGCTACATCACTCTGTTGTAATGGGTCTGCCAAAACTACCAGCGGAAGATCTATAAATCACATTCTAATGGTTGGTTCCACGATTCAACATACATTAACACAATTAAAGTACTTAGATATGTATCTAATACTCTTCGATTCAGGTTCATAGATTCAGCGACGCTAGTAAAAAGGCTTATGGGGTTGCGATATATATTCGAACTACCGTTAAAATTCGGCATGCTCACATCCGCTTAATCTATGACTCTTATGCGTCGAGAACCGTGTGTCGCTTTCCTACTATCTAAATTATTACATCGAACGACTCCACTAATACCCTCTCCTGGATATACTCGAAACACTACCAATGTAAAACTTTTGTGGCAAATTCTCAAGATATATCCCTACTTAATGTCACCTATAAGATCCTATCCAGCGTACTGTGTGAACGTCTGAAACCGTACTACACCCCACAAATCAGATCAAATTTTCACATTAACACAGATCCTAGAAAATACCAACGGGTTGCAAGTCGACACACAACACCTTTTCATTGACTTCAAGGCCGCATATGACAGCATCCATATCACTGAGCTATGTAAACTGAATTTTGTAAACCCATTTTGATAGTTTTCGCTTCAATTCTCCCAATTATGTCGATATCATCGGCGCACGATAGTTGTTGCACAAACTTTTGAAATATTGTGCATCCAGTGTTCGATTGTGAGTTTTTTTCAAGTACAAGTATGATGTTACAGAAGTCACATAACAGCGTGTCATCGTATCTAACACCTTTTTGACTTCCAAGGTCTTCGATAAGTTGTTACCAACTTCGACGGAGCAACGAGCGTTCTCGAATCGTGATTCTGCACAAACGGACAATCTTGGGATGCCAAAACTGGAGATGGCTCGATAAAACTCATCTATAGCTCTCATATGCGGCATTTAAGTCGATGAAAAGTTGGTGGATATCGATTTGGACTTCTTGAGTTTTGGTAGATTGTGGATTTTCCTGGTCTGAAACTGCACTACCAGGGACCAATCACATTATTGGCAAAGGATTTCAGCGATCACACAATATTATGGTATACCTCTATAGTTGGCGCAGTTCAGAAGGTCTCTTTTCTTGTGAATCTAGCAAACGATACTGAGATTCTATACAGTTTTCTGATTAGATCTGAGAAATATTCATATTCTACAGCTTTGAAAACCTTGACCAGTAAGCTGCCAGGTCCAGCTATTTTGTAAGATTTCAGCCTAGATATTGCTGTCGTTTTAGTCAGATGGAAGACGTCGAATGGTCTATTCTACTTTACGGCGGCATATTGGCCTTGTTCGCCGTTGTACAGTCTACAGGAAAAGTCTTTCCATATTCTCAGTACCAAGTGTGAATTTACTACAAGGTGTCCTCCTTCATCTCTACGGGTATTCTTGCCTTGACACGTTGATTTTACCTGTTAGTAGAACTTGAGAGTATTATCTTTGATCGCGCGCCTTTCATGCTCTTTTTTCTTCTTCTGGTGAAGCCAATGTTTTCGCTATCAATTTTGAGCGTAGAGCTCATGAGCGGCTCTCGTCCTTCGAGACAACCCCATTTTGTACGATTTTTGCTGTATGTGCTTCTTCACCAAACCGGAGATATTTTGGTAGTGGTCGCTTAATACCCAGCACATCAGTTGCGGCGTATCTGATGTTATGTCGCCACCATTGTCAATAATCTTCAGAAGTTAATCCTGGTGGCAGAGGAATTGTTGAGGTGTTTCGTGATATGTGTTCGACGAAGGTTCTGACGGTCTGTTGCGATTGCATTTTTTTTACTTTGTATCTCCTCACAGTGGTTAGGAAATCCGCATTCATACATTGGCTGCAACAAGGTAAGGGTCGTCCAGAATATAAGCGGTATGCCTTACGTCTATCTCAATGTGATAAATTTCATTTATCATTTAATGATTCGGAGAGCGCCATATCCTCTTGCGTATATTGAGACAAGAAAAGCGTTGCTAAGTTTGTTGCCAGACGTCATGCCGTGTAGGCTATTCTTACTAACTGTTCTATCAAAGTTGATCTCCTTTCTTGTTCCGACGACTAGCTCGTAGAAATACTCATTGGCTGTGTTATCCTCGTCATCTATAGGGACATAGGCAACATAAAACACTTGCTCATATGTCGGAAATTCAAGACTTCTTCTGTAAGTCTGGCGCATATAACAAATCTGCATCCAAATAAGCGCTGTTTTTTTTTCCTATAGCAATCACTGTAGTATCTATATAATCGTACAAATATATCTCCGTTTTCCATCCTCCTGATATTCGACTCATCCCATCGCACTTTCTAAATCGCGGTAATATTTGTGTGTAAGCACAATTAATTCTCGGCTGAACTGAGCCTACGAAGGGTGTGAACATTCCACGTTAATGTCCGAATTTCGTTGTTCTTTATACGTATGCAATAGTCGTCAACAGTGAATCCATTTTTATCCGAAGAAATTAGGTAGTTCGTCACAACACTTTATTCTCTTCCTTTTTTTTCATGCATGCCCTTGCTTTATTAACCTGCATGAGTAAAGGTTTACTTTACCGTGGAGCCCTACTGGCAGGTAACGCAAGTACTTTGCTATGAACTATGATTAGGACAATCAGCAGTTTACCGGTCATTCTCCACCTAAATACCCCGGATTTCAAGGCTTTAGTCAGTATGAGAGTTACAAATCTATAATCACACCAGGTTGTGACATTTGAGCATTCTGTAGCTGCAAAAAACAATACAGAGATTACCTATGAGATAACAACCACATTATTCAATAATGAATGATGATACAATTCAGTACTAACAGCAAGATAGCCAAATCTTTCGAATCCTTCAAATCACTTTGCACCTTCCAAGCCATTTAAACAATGATTCCATTCTCATGCATTCGAACTCAGTTTTTCGCCACATAAATCAAACTCCACATCTATTACAAAAACAATCGAATAAAATACTTAACACTCGATTAAGCACTAGGTACGCCTTCCTCGATTTTGAATCATATAAACTTTAAGGCACAACCACCAAAAACAATATCATTAAGAGCACCTCCACAGAAACGAAACCACATCATTATCCTTCACATCACTCTTATCCATATCTTTAGACAACCCACTACAGTGAAGTTCAGAACAGTAGAGTCCTTATCCAACGATACGAGTACAAGTAACCCTCCATTCAAAATCTCACACTTTTGCCAAATACATAAATTACACCTCAAGCACTCTCATCTTTCCAAAAACCCCAGGCTCTGGCCATGATGTACAACTCTCGTCAGAAATTGTGATTTTTCTTCCCTTCCAATTGACTGACGATAAAGAGGCACATTGGGTGCGGGTGGGTTGGAAATCAGATTACGAAACCAGCCCAACTTGCCCCCGAAATCCGCATCATCAAGCACAAAGCTCTCACAAATCAAACAAAAAATGGAAAAAAAGTTAAAAATTTGCATTTAAATTCGCTTCACTTGTTTCGCCATTTCGGCGAATCAAAAGGAACAAAAATCAAATCAAAATTTTATTCTTCTTACTCTTCCTGTTTTACTTTTTTTTTTTTTTTTTTGATACTTCAAATCCAAACCTGATCCCACCCGCTGTTGTTGGAGTATCTAAGTCATAAATGCGTTTTCCGTTACCCTAATTCGATTACCCGTTTCTATAGTTCGCGCATATGTACGAGAACGAGTAATCATATCCGTATCTGAAATACTCCACAGGTAGGGTTGTTCTAGCCAACAGTCGTGTATGTGGTAGTACCAAACAACCGAGTTCATCTTAAAAACTCAGAACCGGTAGACACAGCTAGACGAAATGGAGAGGATTCGTGGAATCCCTTGGGAATGCAGTTGGGCATGGTGTTCCTATTTTCAACGGCAGTCGGCTGTAGTCGACTTGGGTTGTTTTCTTTTTTGTCGATGTATGGAGCGGAACACGATCTAACGCAATTGGTAGCAATCAGAGATGCCTTTGTTGTTACCCTAGCAGTCGCCCTTCGTACCGGATGCACCATAATTTCAGGGATTTCGTTACTGCTCTTTTTGTTTTGTTTTTTTTTTTTTTTTTTTCCTCCTGCGTTGGTAAGGTCATAACCAAATTGACAGGTAATAAATAGAACAAACGAAATTTATGAATGCAAGGCCTGGAGGCGGACTTGAGTTGGGTTAGACGGTTCGTTTTCGTTAGATAAAAGGTTGCTGGGAAAGAATTCAATTTGACTTTGCAATGAGTGATGCTTTTAGTCGTATCAGTGATTGCAGGAAAAGGTTTTTGAAGTCGTTTAAGTTAGAGAACAATGTTTAAACAAAAGGGGAGAGAGGGCTTTAAATATTGACACGACAGCAAAAACTCTGTAAATAGAATCCCCAATCATAATCTGCTTTGCTTGAGATGATTGACTTTTTGAAGTGGCGTTCAAATAAAGTCGCAGTAAATAGAAAAAGAATGACCGACTAAAGTAAATTGTATAGAAAATGTCTCTACATGCCAAGCTAGTTGGAATATAGCTGAGTGGGCTGAATTCGAGAAGCCAACTTGTCAGTATTCCTTTAACTTTATTATTTACTTAATTGACACTACAGTCTTGGATGAACCTTGACCTCAACCAACAAGTCTTTCCAGGAAACTTTTCAACCTTGGAAAAAACACAAGAAAAGTGACTGACTTTATAAATAATCCCTCAAAATATATAAAAAAAAAAGAGCTGAGGAAAGCAAAGCGTCAATCTTGGAGATAAAATAACAGAAACCTCTGAGGCATCGCGGTTAAAAAAAAAACTCTCTCTACAAACCCTGTGATGCCTAGTTGTTTGAAAAAAAACCGACAGCTCCTGGACAACCTTAAGTGATGAATCACTCAACTTGCTACTGGATACCCACTTTCTAGGTAGCTCGTCATTTGCGGCAAACAGTAACTAAAATAGGACTACTGCAACCGTGAACAAAATTCATGGTCTGATTACAAAAGGCAAACTGCTTTGGACGCTGCATAGCTTCAAACCATACAAGTCTGCGGGTCCGTACGGTATAATACCGGCCGAGCTACAAAGGTCCTCAGATATTATATTGCCCACGCTAGAGAATATCTTGAGGAGCTGTGTACAACTGATCCACATTCCACAGTCATGAAGAGAAGTCAATGTGGTTTTCATTTTCAGGCCGGAAAATGCTCTCATAATGTTCTAAAGGACCTCAGACCTATAAGTATATCATCTTTCCTTTTTCGAGCTAAAATTGATCCAAGACTTTTGAAAACAGCTCAACATGCCTACTGTAAAGGAAAGTCGGTATAAACGGCTCTGCATTCGCTGACTAGCCACATCGAACGATCCCTTCAATACAAAGAGCACACAATGGTTGTTTTCCTAGACATAGAGAGCGCCTTTAACATCGTCGACACATCCGCAATCACGACTGCGCTGTCACATCTACAGGTGAACGACTCACTACGGAAATTGATCAGCCTTATGTTAAATAGAAGAATAATCAGCTCCAAACTGGGTGGGACTTCTCCCCCTTTCTGGAAGTTAGTGGTTAATGAACTGCTGGAAGCAAGGTGATTGCCAATGCAGATAACGTTGCTAAAGTCGCCTCACGTAAGCATCTTAATACCACTAAAGGACTCCTTCAACAGGAGTTGAACCCTAACAGATTAACCTGTTGGGCAGATCGCTGTGGATTGGGTGTAAACCCGTATAAAATGGGTTTAATCTTATTTTTTGCAGAAAATATAAGATTCCAATTATAGCCCCTTTCTTGAAAACAAATGGGGTCTCCAACCTCGAATAACCCATTTTCTATACATCTCTGTCATAAGACCAATACTTACTTACGGTGTGGTCATCTGGTGGACGGCCTTAGACATTGCAGTCAACTGCAAAAAACTAAGCCGAATCAAAAGAACAGCATGTCCACTCCCTCCGAGGTGCTAAATATTCTGTTTCACATGACACCCCTCGACATCTTCAACAGCAACTAACCGCGACTGTAGATATCCGCCTTAAAGTCACTACATAGTGGACAAATAATTTATTTGGCCAAGCTAATATTTTTAATATTTTAGGAATCTACTTAGAGAACATCGATTACACCATACCTAAACTTCGGTTTGACAATGTCTATCATGCGATCCTTCTGGAAGGAAGATTCCTTCATGGAGGACAAGTCTATTCATTTCCATACAGATGGATCCTAAGCGGATAGCGAGGTTGGTGGAACTATTTTCTCAGATAAGCTAAATTTAAGCCTCTCCTTCTGTCTTCCAAATCACTGTAGCGTGTTCCAGGCAGAAATTTTGGCGATCAAAGAAGCTCTGTCCTGGCTGAAGGAAAACGTGATATCTGCAAAGGATATCTGCATCTTTTCGGATAGTCAGTCCGATATCAAGTCCCTGGACTCGGTCTCACTAAATTCTAAAATCGCCCTTGAATGCCAATCATCTCTTACGGAGATGGCAAAACATCTCAACCTTCACCTCTGTTGGATGCCGGTCCACAGAGACATTCCAGAGAATTGTAGGGCTGACGAACTCGCCAAAATTGGAACCACTCTACCTATTCTACCAGGAAAAGCGCAGCATAGGTATACCAATCGTAACGTGCAAATTATTATTTAGGCTGGATGCTAAAAAAAAAAATTGTCCAACATGCCTAACGACTTAACAGATTTGGCCAATGCTGTATCTGAATCGTTCTAAGAGTCCGATTCTTTTAAATAGGAAACACCTCAGCGCCATTATATGTGTCATCACTGTACACTGCAGGCAAGCATTCAAGAAGGCTTTGCGCTTTTACAGAAGATTTCTGTAGAAGCTGCTTGGACGAGGAGGAAGAGGTTACAATCCTCCACCTTCTCTGTACATGTCCAGCTCTCTCCCAGAGAAGAAAACTCCACCTAGGAGCCTTCTTCTACAACAACCTAAATGATCAAAAAAATACAGACGTTAACACAACAATTGCTAGTGTAGCAACAAGCCTGGATGGAACGGATGTTTGAGAATATGCTAAGGAAGAATATTACAGCTTCAATTTCAATGGCTTTCCATCGTTTCGTCAGTTTCACGCTTAAAGGGAAAGTCAAGATAACTACCTTTTCCATCTTCAACAAAATTATACTTCAATTCTCTGGTAGACGAAAATTTTCGGAGATTCCTATCAAAGTGTGGTCCAGATGTTATGCCGTTCGCAGTGCAGCTACTCAGCGAAAAGGATTTTGCCATTCCCTACGAGTCCACCCAACTAGCGACTGACATTTTAAAGAACACTGGGAAGCACACTTTCTCAGTTAACGTGGTACATTCCAAACGTAAGCATGGTGCAACGTATTCTTGTCGTGATACTCAAACCAGTCAGACGTGTTTTGCTAACATTTTCAGGCAATGCCGACGATTGGCCTTTGTTTGTAGCCAACTACATATAATGATACCACCAGTGCCTTCAAATATAGTGATCGACAAAACCTTATGTGGCTACAAAAGTGCCTAACTGGACAAGCCAAGAAAGCAGTTACATCTATGGTTTCAAGTGCTATAAAAGAGCTGGAGTTTCGTTTTGGGAGACCAGAAATACTTGTTCGCCAGCAGCTCAATAACAGCATGTTCACTCATTTTTGACACTAGCCAATTGCCAGCAACATTTGTCTAACACAGCACTTATGGAGTGAGGAAGATACCTCCAAACAAACAGTACTAGTGGGTGAGACATTTTTCAAAGTGGCTAAGTGAGCTTGCCAGAGTCGATTGTCTAATGCCGCCTTCGTTATCTTTATTCACAAAGAGTATTTCGAGTGAACTAGCGCAGATGCAACAGCCCCGACGTATTATGCATTTGAACTTAGAAACACACGTCAATCAACAACAGTTCAGACAACAAACGCTTAGTTGCTACGAGTGTGGAGCAGCACATTCCCTTTCTGATTGTCTTACTTTTAATCAGTCGCTTGACATGCAATTTTGCGTCAGTGTTTCACGTGCTTACGTAAGGGTCATAACACTACGAACTGCCGCTCCAAGAAAATGTGTGGTATTCAAGGTTGTCGTCGTTTTCATCATCCAAGTCTACATGAGGAGCCGCTATTCTCTATATCTTCAGAAGCTGACATAAAATATCCAATTGATGCATCTCACAAGATGTATTTGAGTTGCCAAATATCTTCGCCAGTTAGCATGCCGTTCATGATTTTACCAGTCACGTTGTTTGGTTGGAACAGAAAAATTTATGTATTTGCTATGTTTGACAAAGGTTCAGCCATAACAATGTTGGAAGAGGACATAGCCAAAAAGTTAGGACCTTAAGTTCAGTTACAGCCGTTAACCCACCAATGGTATGGGGAACAAGTTACCAAGGGACCATCCTCAATAGTCAGCTTAGAAATTAGAGGTGATGGTGAGCCAACAAACTTCGTTATAAAAAATGTTAGAACTATAAGCAGCTTAAATTTGCTGGAACAATCATTCAAGAAGTCGGACTTGAAACATTTCGAGTACTTGCCTCTTAAAGACTATCATATGGTTAAGCCAGTCATATTACTCGGACTCAACAGTGTTCAGTTGGGAGTATTTTCAACCACCATTCATTCTAATATCAAGTGTCTTGCAGCTGTCAAAACTAAGCTGGTTTGGGGTGTCTATCGGCCAACTAGTAGCTCAACAAGATCAAAGGAAATCGTCCTCTATACAGAAGAGAAGGCAGTTTGAAGAGCTACACCCTTTGTATGTGGAGTACTTTGCAGCGTACAAATTTGGTATAAGCACCTCGCCAACGACGCTGGAGTCTGACGAAAACAAGAGAGCTCGCAAAATTTTAAAGGAGACTACTCAACGTATTCGATAAAGATTTGAGACTGGCCTACTTTGAAAAACCTTTCCACCAATTTTGCCGAATAGCTACAAGATGGCCATAAAGTGACTCTATGGTGAAGAAACAAAGATGAGCCTTGATCCAGAATTTGCCCAAAGGTATAAGAGAGAGATGTCAACGTATTTAGAGAAAGGATATGCCAGAAAGCTTTCCAAAGAATTGTCCAATACTTTTCAGTGTTTTTGACGCTGCAGCCGCAGTGAATGGGGCTTCGCTGAATTCTACACTACTTAAAGGTCCCGAACAATACAAGCCTCTTATGGGAATTATTTTTATGTGTCGAGAAGGCGTAATAGGAGTAGCTGTAGTTATTCGTGAGATGTTTTCCCAAGTACACATATGACCCCAAAATCAGAATGCTCAACGATTCACTGGAACATTACGCTATGGTTTCCATGAGTTTTGCCATTTGTCTGCCTTGCAGTGCAGAATTTATGAAAAACTTAAACACCAAAGAATTCCAAAGCCAAATAGACGCAACAACAATAATTAACAAGCACTATGTTGACGAATTTGTAGTCTATTTTCAATCTGAAAAAGAAGGCATTCGCGTTTGCAGCGATTTGGTAAAAGTCAATGCCAAAGCCAGCTTTAACCTACGAAACTTTGCATCGAATTCCAACTCTCAGCCTTGAAATAGAAGTTAATAGAGTCAGCATGAAACGCCAAGCCCATTCCGAAAGGGTATTCGGAATGTATTGGAACATTCATTGGAACATTTTGTATTCAATACCAGGTTTCATCGTATTTCAAGGTTTTACGTCCGCCAACAAAAAGAGATGTACTAGGAATCGTTATGGCAATCTTTGATCCCTCAGGGTTACTAGACAACTTCCTGCTTCACCTGAAATTATTTGCTCAAGACACATGAAGGATCCACTTACTCCAGAGTTAAACAAGAAATAGGCTGCGTGGTGGAAAGAAGTCGCCTTTCCTACTGCCGGATACTTCCGAATAGCTCATTCCCAAGGGGTTGACATGTTCTTTGTTTTTGGAAAAACTCGTGAAGCGCCGCAAAAACTGATGTCCATACCTAAATTGAAGCTCCAAGCTGGTGTTTTAGGTACGCGTATCAGCAAAATCATCATCCGTAGTCATGACATCAACGTTTCCAAGATAATATACAATGGTTTGAGCTTTTATATTAAGTCAATTCAGCCGAACAAATGTACAAGTCCTTATTTGGTCATAGCATTGCGGAAATACATACCACTACACAGCCATCTTAATGACGTTGAACTCCAACAGGAGAAAATAGCGCAGATGTTGCCACCCGTGCGACTTAGCTCCTTAAGTTAAAGGTCAATAGTATGTGGTGATCTGGTCCAGAATTTCGAGCCATCGCCTGTTTTAATAGAAGAAGAAGTCAAGCTCTGTCTAATCCTGCAGTCACAGGCAGGTAATACTTTCATTCAGTTTAAACGATTTTCTTCTTATTTAAGGCTTAAACGAACCATGGCATGGATGATACGTGCAGTCAGCAAGTTTTTACACTTAGGCAGAGTGAACACGCAGTCTACAAAAAAATGTCAACTCACAGTATGCGAACTTGATACTGCTGAGAAACCTTTATGTCGGATGGTTCAACACGAGCACTTCTCTAAAGATGTAGCCGCCATAGAGCCTTCAAATTGTTTTTTCAAAACGAGCCCAATTTATGAGCTGACGACAGGGGCGTTCTGAAAATTGAAGGCCGTATAAACGAAGCAACTTTAAGTCAGACGTGCAATCCTGATCCATGGAAAATTGCATCACCAAAATACTCTAAATGTATTGTTGTTCGCCAGAAACTCTGACTTCCACATGCACGAACTGTTTTAAAAGTCGTACAAGGTTATTGCATGGAATGTAAAATAGAGAGAACCAAGCCAGTACTGCCGCTAATAGGTCGAGTGCCACATGATCGCCTAACTCCTTTAGTACGTCCATTTACCATTTGCCATAAGTTGCCGACGAGAAAAGAAATGGGCATCCATTTTTTCACTTATTTCACAGTGAGAACAGACCATCTGGAGTTAACTGAAAACTTATCGACAGACACATTCATTTTATGTCCACGTAACTTCATTAACCATCGCGGTACTCCAGTAAGAATCTGAAGCGACAACGCTACCAATTTTATTGGGGCAAAACTGGAACTAATAGAAGGCGAGCAGTTGTTCGATATTGACGAAGTTACGAGATGCAGTATCGATCCAATCAATCAATATTCGCATCGTTAAACGCTTGCTAAAAAATACACTTATTCAAGAAGCTCCAAGAGTAATAATCCTACCAAGTGTTCCTTCAATTCCCGCTCGCTTCGTCGCATTTATGCTGGTTTTTCTGGGTCAACAACATCGCACTGATATCACTACACCCACTTCATTATGTTGGATCACCAAGTCAGCTCTGATTTATCTGGGAATGTGATCCCCTTGGAATGCGATGCAGTGAGGACGGTGGCCGACTGTTTACATTTAAATCGTAAACAAACAAAATTGATAAGTCGGCGGTCTGAAAAGATTTACAAATTAGAACAATGAACAATATTTCTTATCTTTCTACTTATCTAACACCACACTCGGCAATTTTGGCTATTCAACTGAGCTCAGTCGATGCTGCTCCCATCTTCGTTTTCGTCCTTCTCGTCATCTGAATGTTCAACGGCGTATTCTGTCACCCATGGCTTCATACAGTCAGCGGCAGTTGACGTCACATTTGGCCCCTCATGCTGTGTCATATTTCGGACGTCATATCTGACCTTTTCTTTTACTCTCACCACTTGTTACGGTCAGAAGTATTTAGCATACAATATCAGACCCGCGTCAAACTGTGTCCTCATAACAGCCACAAGATCTTGCACCTTTTACTGCCTAGATGCCTTTCTTTTCCGATTACACGTTCGTCTGTTTTCTTCTTGCACCTTCAGGATCTCTTCCTTAGCTGATCTTCTCAATTCATCTCGGGTGTTTTTGTTCAACTGACCGTTATCTCCTTGCCTCATAATGACCCCAAACATCAGATGGAATGGGCTACGCTTAATGTTCCGCGACACGGTTGAATTCATCACACGTTGGACCTAACTAACGTGTTTGTACCACTTCTTTGGGTCATCTAGTGATACCTTTGTGAAAACCTCAATGATAATTTTGTTCATCCGCTCGACCTGTCCATTCCTTTGGGGCACTGCCGTTGTCGTTAAAATGTGTTGGATGTTGTTCGATTTGCAAAATTCTTTGAATGCATTTGAGGTAAAAGGGGTTCCCCGATCCTATACGATGCGTATTGGTTGTCTAAACACCTCACTTTGCAGTTCCAACTTCTTGGTGACGGAAGTGGCCCTAGGTGGTCAACATGGTTTGTGTATAGTGGCACATCACTTTTTTCAATCGGGTGCAGAAAGCTTTCTGCCTTTCCACTTTTTTTTGCAGACAAAATACATGCTACGCAGTTAGACACTACCATTTCGATAAAACTCTCCCTATCTTCGGCATAAAGTAGTCCTGCTTACAAATGGTTTCTACTTTTGTTACGCTGTATGACCTTCATGTTATATTCTTGAAGCATAATGGCCTACCTGGCCACCCGAGGACATAGATCCTTCTTCGTCATTGTGGCTTGAAATCTGCGATGTTAGTGAACTGGATCCCCAGCAAGTATACCCTTAGCTTTGTGAGGCACTTCATGGTGGAGAGCATCTCCAACTCGAAAGTGGTGTAGTTTTTCTCGGATGCTGCCGTCTTAAAACTTAAATAGAAAACGAGGTGGAATTCTTCGTCGTCATATTTCTGCAACAAGACTCCACCGTAACCTATCAAACTTGCGTCGGTGTGGAGCTCAGTAGGCAACGCAAGATTGAATAGCTTCATCACTGGTTCTTGGCACAGGCACGACTTCAGCGTGTTGATCGCAGCCTTTTGTTCTTCGCCTAGATGGAACTTTGCCGACTTGCACAACAGATCTGGGAGAACCCTGTCAGCCCTAGGAAACTTTGGATGTGATTAACGTTGGACAGTGTCGGAAACTTCTGTACTGCTTTTAACTTTTCTGGAGATGATCTAATACTGCCGTTCCCTACTACATGTCCGAGAAACTCGGTCGACCTGCTTAGGATCCTGCATTTGATCCTTAACCCAAGCTACTCTGCTACTCCTAAGACTACCATTAGCTTCTCCAACGCTTCTTCCTCCTTCTTACCGAAAACTATCATGTCATCCACATACAGTAGTAAATAACCTTTCAGCACCAAATGACGGAATATTTGATTAATGAACCGTTAAAACGTAGCTGGCGAATTACACAAGCCAAAAAGAACTTTGCAGAACTAGTATTGGCCATCTGACGTTACGAATGCGGTATACTTTCCGCGACATCTTCGTGAAAGAAGCCATTTATAAGGTCTACCGCTATAAACACATTGGCTGTCATCGGATACCAGTCCTTGATCATCTTTGCATTCAACTTCCGATAGTCTACGCACAACCTGTAACTACCCTTCTTCTTCTTTACGAGCACTTTCGGGCTAGCTCCGATCTGCTATCTTAGATCACTCCCCCCTCAAACCATTCACGTATCTGCTCATTTACTTGCCTTGCAGTATACTGGTACGTCATCCATCATAACTATGTTCATTTCCATACACGATTTGGATGGTTTCCTTGGTGAGTACGAATTCACGATGCTTTCCACCCGCTCTCTGAACTCCTCATTACCCACGCGTATCTCTCTTACTCTCTAGTTCACACCTCGTTGCCTTGATCTTAAAGACATCATTCTCCATTAGTTCGTATGTCTCCGCTGCTTTGGTTGCCCTTGCGTCTGCACTCTTTACTAGATTGACTTTTCCGTGGCTTATCAGCACTACGTTCATCAAGAAATCTTTTTCCAACAATATCTTATCAGGAATTTTTTTGTCGGGTACAACCTGGAAATGGACCCCATTATTTTCTGCTTCCGTCTGTACTTCTCATTGTAGAGTAGTTCTTGGATGGTTACCCTTAGCTTCATTCCTGGCTGCTTAAGTGTTGTTCCTTTTAGCTCATTACTAAGCGACTGGTGAATGATTGAGACATCACTCCCATTGTTGATAAACGCGTATAAGGCTTACCTTCGATGCTAACTGAGATGTGATTTCCGTCCAGCTCGATACGTTTCACTTGACTTATTCCCCTTGATGATGGAGCTGCTTCGTTTTTAAATGGACAGTTAAGCTATATGTGCCCAAACTGGTTGCACTTAAAACACCGTGTCCCCTTTAACTTATCTGAGCAGATCTTCGCAAAACGTGAACCACAGTTATGGCACCACTTTGCTGTGAATGGTACATTAGATGGCGCGCCTGCTTTGATGTTGGTTTTACTCACTTCTACCTTCGATTTTGGTATTTGGCGCTGATTTCTCTTGTAGATCTCCAACTTGTGCTTAAGTTCTTCGAGCATCGAGGCTTCATATTGTAGAATATGGTTTTGTTCCCTACAGTGTCTGATATTCCATTAATGATATGCTCTATTAATGAGGGTTCTTCCACGTCCCTCTGATTTCGTATCTGCGCCATCGCGCATAAGTATTCCAGTAAACTTTCCGACGGCCCTTACTTTCTCGCCTCCAGCTGCTTGTGCACTTCATTAGTTGATACCTTCATTCCAAACTACTTCCTTAAGTGTGCTTTAAACTTGGTCCAGTCTGTGATTCCTCCCGTGGCCTCGACCGCCAACTTTGCTACTCATTTAAGCAATCTGCGTGCATACAAGTACTTTTCGAATGTCGTTTTACTCACAAGATGTTGCACTGGTCTCAAATTCTTCCAACCACTTGGTATATCCTCGCCCGCCTTCTCTCAAAAATTGCTCAAGAGACTCCTCTACATCACGAAACACCAAATTGTTTCTGTTGGCCATTGTATATTTGTACATTCTTCTGATTCCACCACTTCTTTTCGTTTCTCCTCGTAGCCACTGGTAACTTCTTCCTCTTCGCTGGTTAATACGTCTTCCAACTTAAATTCCTGTTCTCTAAAGGTGTTATATACCTGTT
Source organism: Volucella inanis (assembly GCA_907269105.1). Classification (NCBI taxonomy): domain Eukaryota; kingdom Metazoa; phylum Arthropoda; class Insecta; order Diptera; family Syrphidae; genus Volucella; species Volucella inanis. The sequence goes on from OU026153.1 coordinate 44,273,953, forward strand.
CAACCAAGTCACTCTTCACATTATACCTGTATGACAGGGCCTTCTTCTTAAGAAACGTTAGTTATGTTCTTACTGTAAGATTTTGTAGCTCGTCCATTCACCTGCTGCACGTCTTACCCCCTACTTAATTACTTGTCACTTGTCCTTTTTCTCCCTATTCGCTTCTCCGACTTGTCCAACTTTTCCCTATTTTTTCCCTTCCTTACCACTTCTTACCTTTTGCAACTCTTCAACACTTCTTCTTCTTGAGTTCCTGGTCTGCGTGTTACGGTTCTTTTTCAATTCTTGGATTCTACTCTTTACTAACTCATCTATCTTTACAAGTTTTCTCACCCCCCACAATAACTTCGAACCCCAAGCGGTCTTTTTTATATGCAACTCCGGTCATAATCGATCGAAATCCCGGTTGAGCCCCCAAGTAGGAACACCCAAATACAAAATTAAAATGGGGTTTCGATATTGTTTTCATTTATAAATGAACATTAAACAATTTACTATGACAACTTTATTTTCCTACCAGGCCGCCAACACGTAAGAATAGGAACTGTCAGATTCCGCCACCATCCTCACTACGTTACCTTGCTTCACCACAGCGGCCACAGGTTAAGCTGATCTAGCACTTGGTACCACGCCTACGCTGGTGGCATTGTCTTGCGAAAACAAAATTTTTTTTCGCTTCATGTGAGGCCGTTTTGCAGCGATTTCGGCCTTCAATCGCTCCAGTAATGCACAGTAATACTCGCTGTAGATGGTTTTTCCTTTTCCGAGGTAGTCCACGAAAAGTATGCCATGAAAGTCTCAGAAAACCGACGCCTTAACACTTCCGACCCATCGAACCTCCCTCGGCCGCTTCGGAACACTCGTGCCGGCTTTAGTTCATTGCCGGGCACTCATTCTGTTCTCTGGTGTTCAACAGTTACCAATCGACGCCAAATGTCTGCCCGATTCCACATCAGCAAGTCCAAACACTTTTTCGAAGTGCTCTCGCGTTCGTGTTTTTGGTCGAGAGTGAGCATGCGCGGCACCCAGCGGCAGGATAACTTGCAGAATATTGCCTAAAATATTTCGTGTGCGCTCAGTACTAACCTCTGTGGTATCTGCTAGCTCGCGCACCTTCACTTTCCGGTCAGCCACCACCATTTCATGTATTTTTTTGACATTGTCCTCCGTAACCGCATCGGAGGGCCTGCTGCTACGGACTTGACCGGTAGTGGAGTTGCGGCCTCCACGAAACTGTCGAAACCAATATTTGACGGTGTAATCTGACGGAGCATTATCCAACTTTTCTTTTGTTTCCTTCGCCGTTTTGTCTCTCAAAAAATAATGTTTTATGAGAGAACGAAAATCGTTTTTGTCCATACTCAACATGATTCCAAACACGTCAACAACAATCAGCTGTCAGAACAAAACTAAAGACAGTATTGCACTGAAATTTGGCATGTCTGCCTAAATATGAACGGACTTCAAGGTACCATAACCTCTTTTGCAGTAGCAGCGCATTCTGGCAGTCAAGGAGGTTACTCATTTCATTTAATATGCATTTTTATTTAATTAATTCAATAACTCTTATTTAATTAACTTAAAATTATCTTATTCTAACTTACTGGCCCCATGCGGACACTCTAAGTTAAACCTAACAATTAAAATTTGTTATTATTCTGGAGGAATAATGCCGTTAAAGCGAACTCTCTCGTGATACATATAATTGGGGTAGTAAGCCCCAGAGAACAGGTTATTCGACTAGGTCATGGCTCTTGCAATGTGCCTTCGAGTCAACTTAATAACAAAATTGTCCACTCTTATTAGGTTAGCCCTATTGTACAAGACCTCATTGCGATAGAATTTTATGTACTCAGACTCTGGTGTTTTGTATAGGCGAAGACAAGCCCTAAGGCAAGCCCTCTCAAACACCCGAATCTTTTCCAAAAGACTTGCTCTCACGTTGAACCACACGGGACAACCAAATACAAGCATAGGCCGGATAAGGGCCATGTTTCAGATCACCTTTACCCTCTCATCGAGTTGCCTGTTATAAAACAGTCTCTTTGTAAGGGCAAAAGCACCTTTGGCTCTGGCCAGAGCAACATCTATATGTTTGTTAAAATATAGATATTGATCTAGCCAAATCCCAAGGTATCTGACTACATTTCGACAAGCAAGTGGCTGCCTGTGTTGTCCCACGATCTGAAACTTTCGCCAATTCTTTCTGGTATCCGCAGAGGCCCCAGACAAAGGCGTCCTAAACAGAATGGTTTCCGACTTCTGAAAGTTGATCTTCAACTTCCAGTCATCGCAATATTGTTTAATTTTATCGAAGTCACGCTGCAAAAGAATGTTTATAACCTCAATCTTTGGAATTGATCTGCACGCAATTAAGTCTTCTGCGTACGCTATGGCATGGTGAAGTGAACCTATCAGATCACTTGTGTAAATGTTGAAAAGGATTGGCGAATTGACCGCACCTTGTTGCAGACCGTTTTTAATGTTGAATGTACCAGTAGAAGTCACATCGCCATTTTTCACGACGATGAACTGTCTATCTGTGAGCATATTGGAAAGAATATACAGCAGTGGCTTACTAATGCCCAGTCTGTTCAACTTGTAGAAGTGTCCCTCTAACCCTACGTTATCGAAAGCCTTCTCCAAATCAATCAGGCAGGCACCCGTGCACTGTTTCTTGGCTTTGTTCCATTGGATATTATTGTAGAAACCAGCTTAGAAGCGGCATGAATGACATCATGCCCCGCCTTGAAACCGAATTGATTATCCGGAACTATATTTTTGTCCTCAACCAGAAGGAGGTTACTTTTCTACCTAGTAAGCCTGTATTTTTTGGGTTAACAACATCGCACTGGTATCATTACACCCACCTCACTATGTATGTTGGATCAACAAGAGAGTTCTGATTCATCTGGAAATGTGATCCACTTGGAATGCGATGCAATGAGGACGGTGGCTGACTGTACATTGAAATCGTAAACAAACAAAATTAATACGTCCGCGGTCTGGAAATATTTACAAATTAGAACAATGAATAATATTTCTTATCTTTCTACTTATCTAACACCACATACATTAGGAAACTTGCCTCACCTAAATTGCTATTAATAATTGTTGATAAGCTAACACATAGAGTTTTGCTTCTGCGAAGTTTCGTCCAACTTGACAACAGAGAATACATCAATGCCAACTCCTCCATTCGCCTCCCCACGAAAGCTTATCAATCATTTTAATTCAACTTGGACACCTTCTGTATGGCAACATATAGTTGACTTAATAAGCTTGCGTCAAAGAATCAAAATATAAGGATCACGTGTAATGAGCAAGAGCTGCTGATAATGAGGGGAAATTATTAATTAATTAATTAAGTCATATAACATAGTGGTAATTGAAGGTATTCGTTCATTTACGAAATATGGTAGGTTACATGTTTAGATTCGAAATATGAAATGAAGCATAAATGTAAATAGAAATGAAATTCAAAAAATTAAGTGCAATGGAATACCACCCGGAATTTATTCAGAAAATTAAAAATACAAGTTAATTCATCTAAATCAAAGCAATCCCATCGACACATTTGGTGAACGCCATTCACTTGCCTGATGTCTGGATTGCGTGTAGTACTTATAAATCTACGTCTCGTCTCCAGTAATGATCCTTTTGATGAATGTGGGATCGGATCATCTCTTTTGCGACGTCAATACGGTCTCTTTTTTGCATGAAATTGAGGTCTTTTGGCACCAATTTTGCTGCTACATGACAGAAACCCAAATCATTAACCAAAATGTCTTGGACTGATCAATAGGCAATGTTCAAGTTCACCGCTATTTCTCTGATGGTTAATTTGCGGTTATTGACCAACATTTCGTTTACTTCATCAATGTTTTCGTCGGTTTTAATTGACGTAGGTCTGCCACTGCGTTCATCACCTTCGATTGACACACGACCACTTTTGAACCGCTCGTGCTACTGGTAAACGGCAGTTTTCTTTAGGGAATCGTTACCGAAACACTTTTCTGACATTTCCAACGTTCGCGCACCATTAAATCCGTTGCTGCAAATTTAAATCCATTTCTAAAATAGATGTACTCTTGGCTACGTAACTTTTACAAATTTCAAGCTATAACTCTCAGATTTAGAGGGAATGTCAACAACAGATAAACCAACTTAACAAAAAAAAACAAAAAAAAAACAGAATTCAAATCGGAGCAATTGGAGCGCCACGCGTTGGTTATTCCGTTGTATAGGTGGTATACCAAAGTATAAAAAAAAAAGAACATGTGCAAGTTAACGGAATGTTATCAAAAAGCTGCCGTTAGTTGCTTTGGTTGGATAAATGTACTAGCGGAAAATGCTAATCAGTTTCTTTATTTCTCGTGACATGTGCAATTGATCTGTGGTACCTAGAGCATTTTATTTTCTTTTCCTTTTCGAATTAGTTAACCAATTAAACGCAACAGGATAAATTTCTCAAAAAATAATAATTTGTGAGTCTTCATTATCTTGTGACATCGGTGAGTGATTTAAAAACAAAAAATTTCAAGTTTCCACATTTTAAAATTGATTTTAACTTTATTATATCGTAGAATATCATTATCATTTTATCATTATTGAGTATCTTAACATTCAACAGTAAAAGCAAAAAATATTCTGCGATAGTTTGGAAACAACAAGTGTGTATTTCGGAATGGCTTCTGAAATTTCGTATCAGTTAAGTTTTGATGTTTGGAGCACAAACTCAAGCTCCAATAAATTTAAAGCCATCATTGGCCATGTCTTACAAGTGTTTGATAATATCTGTTTGCTACCTGATGAAGCATTTCAGGAGATCAAAGTTATAATAAGCTATATAAAGGGTCTATAACTGTAACTGTATTATTCCATTTCTATTTCATGGTCCATTGGACCATGCGTCGGAAAGCTACTGTCATTGTTCGTCATTTCAGTATATGTCATTCATTTGAAGCGTAAACAACAATAATTTTTTTTCACTCAAATGTGTCGAAAAAGTGTTTTTGCGGGGAGTTCTTCTTCATTACTTCAATATGAAGAAAACTGCTGACGAAAGTCATCGCATTTTGGTGGAAGTTTATGGTTAACATGGGCTAGCTGAGCAAACGTGCTAAAAGTGGGTTGCACGATTTAAAAGTCGTAATTTCGGCTTGGAAGACGATGAACGTCCTGGGCAGCGAAAAAAATTTGAAGATGAAGAAGTGGAAGCATTACACTATGAAGATTGTTTTGAAAATCAGCCATTTCAAAACGTTTAAAAGCAGCTGGATATATTCAAAAGCAAGGAAATTGTGTTCCACATGAACTCAAGCCAAGGACGTCGAAAGGCCACAAAAAAAGTCATTTTTGCATCGGATTGTTACTGATGGTGAAAAATAGATCCATTACGATAACCCCAAGCGCAAAAAATCATATGTGAAACCCGGCCAACCAGCCAAATCAACGGCAAAGCCGAACATCCATAGCGCGAAAGTAATGCTCTGTATTTGGTGGGATCAGATGGGTGTGCTGTAATATGACCTGCTAAACCTGGGTGAAACCATCAATGGACAACGCTAACGAACACAATTAATCCGTTTGAAGAGAGCAGTAGCCGAAAAACTCCCGGAATATGCGAACAGACACGAAACAATAACTTTCCATCATGACAACGCTCGGCCCCACGTTGCTATTCTGGTTAAGAACTATTTGGAAAACAGTGGATGGGAAGTCTTACTCCAACCAACTTATAGCCCAGACCTTGCCCCTTCTGACTACCATTTGTTCCGGTCGATGCAGAACCCTCACTGAAATACGGTTCACATCAGAGCAGAATATAAAAAATTGGCTTGATTCATTCTTGGCTGCTAAGCCGGCACAGTTCTTTTGGAATGGGATCCACAAATTGCCAGAAAGATGGGAAAAAGTCATAGCTTCAGATGGGCAATACTTTGAATAATATTATTGTACATGTTTTTCTTAAATAAATGTTCAAATTTTTGAAAAAAGAACCGCACGAATTAAAATATATACCCAATACAAATAGACCAGGCAATAAACCAGAAAGACCGCAAAAAGATTGGTTTATGTAGTTATTGTTCCAATAGGCGAAAAGTAAAAGGCGTTCTCCAAACCAGAAGTCGAGAAGAATTGTCGACTATCATGCGTCTTTGTGAATTTTAACAGGATGTTTTTCGAGCAATGATTTTCAAATGATAATAAAGTGGGGATGTGATGGAGCTGAACAAACAAACGAAAGCCTATTCAGCATTTCCATGGTTCCTATACAAATGTACTAGGGCACTGACAACCAAAAGGAATTAATTTGGCAAAACACATCACCATCTTCGTCGTCCTATTAAATTTATATTTGCTATAGAATCAGTCGATGTTATAACTTCAGAAGTAAGACCTATTGAAACTCAAATTGCTAAACTCTCTCCAACAAAAGTGTCTTTAAAAAATACGGAAGTTTTTGTTAGACCCATAAAAATATTATGTACGATAGACGGTAAAGCATGTAATGCGGTTTCATCTTGTGTTTCAACACAAAGATGCTATTTGTGCGGAATAAATCCCACTGAAATGAATAATCCAAGATGTACTTCAGAATACAAACTTCTTCTCTTTTGGATTATCTCCGCTTCATTCGTGGATAAAATTTTTTGAATGCTTGCTGCATATTTCGTATCGATTTGAAATTAAAACATGGTGACTTCGTGGCCCAGAAAATAAGCAAAAACTAACAGAACAAAAAAACTTGTCCAGGACAGGTTAAGAAGGCCTATTCATTAATTTGCCAAAATTGTAAAAAGGTAATACGAACGATGGAAATACTGCTCGTAGGAATACTGCTTTTAGGAACGCTGCACTATCTTCTGAAATAACTGGGGTTAATTTAGAGCTTCTAAAGCGACTTCATATCATCTGAGTTTCAAATAAATGTTAATAAGTTTCATAAATACTCAAAACAAACATGTGCCTTATATCTCAGAGAATATTCTTGGTATTCAATGCCTGTCAGCGTACATAAGATACTTTTCCATGGAAAGGATATAATAGCATCATCTGTTGTTCCCATTGGCCAACTATCCGAAGAAGCACAGGAGGCGCGAAACAAACACAACAGGATATATAGAGAACTATTTACCAGAAAAACATCACGAATCGACACAAACACTGATTTGCTCCATAGGCTTTTCTTTATATCGGATCCATCCAAAGACAAAAAAAAAAACAAGATACCTTCAGATGTATTGGAGCTGTTACAAGATACTACTTGTCAACAGCATAACATAACAAGTACAGAAAATCAGGAAGAATATTCATCAGATCTATCGGATTCAGAAAACTCTGACAGTGAATAAACTCAATAATGAACTAAAAAAAGGACGTTTTTATTATATTTACTTTAAGTTACAACCATGAAAAAAGCCAGTCTTACCATTGCTTGGATTTCACACTGGGCGATACCTTGAAACAAATCGATATAAGTAGGCGACACTGCGAAAGAGACGATTCTAACCAGAAACTCAAGATGACAGTAACTCGAAACGAAAGTGAAATTTCTTCTTCTCCTCTTGCTTACAATTTGGTTGCTCTTCGACCAACTGCACAATAAGCCAAGAATCTTCATTTAACCTCAACCAGTGTGGACCGGTCCACCATAAAGAATATTCTATCAAGGCAGAAGGGGCTATTCTGCTTGACGCATAGTCCGCAGGATTTTGATTTGACCGGATGTGGAACCACCTATTTTACGGAATGGTGTTCAAAATTTCGGAGGTTCGATTACCGATAAATATGTCCCACCGATGCAAAGGCAATGTGAGCCAAGAGAGAACAACTTAGGCGTTACACCATGTATAAACATTTGAGAATGTTGTATTCAAAGTTGTTTAATTGAATTGACACGAGTCTTTGCTGCAAGGATGTTGGTTTGAATTTCCCCGTTTGTAAGAATACCATGTATCGCGAATAAATAACGGCAGAATAAGCGGAAGCAGAGGCATCGGAAAAGCCATGTAATTGAAATGTAGGATGTGACGGGATACGTTGACAGATGTAAGTAAGATGCCATAATTCTTGTATTAGAACCTTAAGCTGCACAACCGAAGGAGCAAGAAACCCAAGGGGATCAAAAATGCGTGAAATGTTAGTTTCAATACATACCGAGTACTTTCATCCACGAACTAGGTTCACTATCGAAAATATCCACAATCTCCTTCCGGAAGAAGTTCTGGGCTTTTGCTTTGCCACTTGCTTAGCTCCAAGCCAGCGTTAGCAAAGAAGTTCGATTATTGGTTCTGTTTGAAAAGCGCATCACTGATTGCCATTCTGCATGAAACAATATCGTCCACGTATATGGTATATCCTTAAGAAGTATATTTGCAATAAGTGTATACTGATCGCGATAATCGAGTGATATAATTGTGCAATGGATATTCAAATTGAAGGCATGTACGATATTTTTAAGGTAGTTATGTTTTCCTTAACAATGCGACTATTCATAACCAGCTCCGTCAAAACACACCTTCAACTTTTTCTGTTCTTAACCATTTTCCATATTCAACTAAGCTTTTACTTATGAAAGCACGAATCGCCATAAAAGCGTCATATATTGGTTCTATAACTTCATGCAGTTTGCTAAGAGATGGCGTAACTTGTATTATTCTATTGTTATTATTCCATTGGAATATGCGTTGGAAAGCTACTGTCATTGTACATCATTTCAGTATATGTCATTCATTTGAAGGGTAAACAACATTAATTTTTTTTTTTCACTCAAATATGTCGAACTTTGTGCCTGAAAAAGTGCATTTGCGGGGAGTTCTTCTTCATGAAGAAAACTGCTGCCGAAAGTCATCGTATTTTAGTGGAAGTTTATCGTGAACATGCGCTAGCTGAGCGAATGTGCCAAAAGTGGTTTGCACGATTTAAAAGTGATGATTTTGGCTTGGAAGGCGATGAACGTCCTGGGAAGCCAAAAAAGTATGAAGATGAAGACCTGGAAGCATTACTCTATGAAGATTGTTGCCAAACACAAGACTCAAGCAGCCATTTCAAAACGTTTAAAAGCAGCTGGATATATTCAAAAGCAAGGAAATTGGGTTACACATGAACTCTAGTCGAGAGACGTCGAAAGGCGGTTTTGTATGTCCGAAATGCTGCTGGAACGCCACAAAAGGAAGTCATTTTTGCATCGGATTATTACTGGTGATGAAAAATGGATCCATTACGACAACCCCAGGCGCAAAAAATCATATGTAAAATCCGGCCAACCAGCCAAATCAACGGCAAAGCCGAATATCCATGGAGCGAAGGTAATGCTCTGTATTTGATCTGATCAGATGGGTGTGCTGTATTATGAGCTGCTAAAACCGGGTGAAACCATCAACGGACAACGCTACCGAATACAATTAATCCATTTGAAGAGAGCAGTAGCCGAAAAACGCCCGGAATATGCGACCAAACACGAGGCAATAATTTTCCATCATGACAACGCTCGGCCCCACGTTGCTATTCCGGTTAAGAACTATTTGGAAAACAGTCAATGACCTCAATGTGTGGTCGTGTCGTTGAAAATTGGGTCTAACGAATCGACCGCTGCAATCGTGCCCTCGGTATCCATATGAACGAAGTCGAGTTCCATTCATAAATTTTTTGATTGTACTTCAGGCCAATAATAAAGTTTTTGAAATATCTCAAATGGTTTGCCTTTTATTTAAAAAAAATAGTTGTCAAGTCGTTATTAGAAAACCCTTTACAACCATTACGTGTTCTTTTACCCGAACGCTTCAAAAACTAAATAAATTGAAGCAGAAAGGTTTCGGGAAGTGTTTGGATCCCTTACGAATTCTTTACCGGATGCTAAAAATATCCAAACTTATTGCTTGAGAAATCTACTTTTAAATCTCTGTAAACGGCTTGCCGCATATTGGAAGCAATTTAGGAGATCAAAAGCTAAGCTAGTGGCCAAATACAAAAGCTGGTTAAATGAAACCGAAGTTTGCATACTTAAAGTATCTGATGGAAAAGTAAATCTTTAATCTACAAGTGGAACGCGATACAGGAAGGAGTTTGAAGACTGCAGAAAGAGGTCCAAACGTCGCAGATTAACAGTTTTATCACAGAGGGACGATTCCGCTGTAACTACTTTACTTAGCAGTTCAAATCAATCAGAAAGTTTTTTGGAATTTAGCACGGATGAACGTGTTTCATTTATTAATGAAGCTAAGCTTACTAAAACCAAAATTTTTTATTAAAAGAAGTGATTCATTCTAAAATACCAAATGCTTTTACGTCCTATCATAAAGTGCTGGAAGCTAAAAAACGTTGTTATCCAACTGATATTCGCGTGACGGAATCTTCTGCTGAAAACAATTTGCAATCACTGTTAGACCATACATTAAGTCGCATTGTGAAATCTCAAAAAGATGTGTTTGAAAGTATTCACGAACCTAAGGATGACTTAGTTTTAATTGGTAAAATAGTGAATATAAGTAGAAATTTTCAGATTCAACTATCGAAGATTCGAGTTTATTTGTCACATCTTACGTACCTCTTTAACTTGTTTATAAGCCAAATACCTGTGATGAATCAATCATTTGGAAAAACCCACGCCCTTCCTCTACTAGGTGGTACAGACCAATTCGTTTTCAATTTACAAAAGAAAAAAAGGAAGTCACCTTGCAAGAAGAAGTTTATTTCAAAAGCCAAATTCACCAGTTAGTCCCTACTTCAGTGCTTATTAATGGCCACGAAATTAAAATCCCCCATTCCTTACAATTGACGATGGTAGATGGTAAAGTTTTTTCTGCACTTAACGACTTACTATATCTACGAGTAGGTGTTACATTTGTGGTGCAACACCAAAAGAGAAGAACGATTTAAATATGTACTTAAAAGTGGTCTGTAATACTAGTAAATTTGAGTTTGGCTTATCTCCTCTACATCCATACATTAGATTTTTCGAGTATTTTATTTACGTTTCTTATCGAATTAATATTAAAAAGTGGCAAGCGCGTTCTGCAGAAGATAAAGCTAGTCTTGCCCAGAGAAAAGAGCTAGTTCAACGGCAATTTAGGGAAAAATTAGATTTAATTGTAGACAAACCTCGAAGTGGAGGAAGTGGCACATCCAATGATGGAACAGGTATTAGAAAAGATCTTATTGACAGATGTTGTCACCTTTTGCATATCCTTTTTTCTGGTTATAAAAAAAAATTCAGAAAAATTTAAGAGTTATAAGGAGGAATACCCTTGGTATAACTTACCTTCATCAATACATAAAGTATTAATTCACGGAGCAGAAGTGATAGATAGTTCTTTATTATCTATTGGTGAATTATCTGAGGAGGCCGCTGAATCTTGTAATAAATTAGTCAAACTATTCAGACCCGATAACACTAGGAAACATTCCCGAGATGTTACAAACATGGAACAAGCCTGTGCAAGAGGTTTCTTCTTAATTCAGATCCACTTATTTCAGCTTAAGAAAGTTGCAGTAAAAAAATAACTCTGCGTTAGTAAATGAAGTGTTGGATTTCTTAAGTTTTTGAGATTTATTGTAACTTTATCATAGTATATTACTTGACATTTTTAATACTATGTAAATAGCACTTGTTTCATGTAGAATACTACGTTTTGAAAAGATAAACAAAACTTATTTTATTGTTATTATAGCCCGATTTTTTATATATGATGAATATGTTATGCATGAATATACTCTGTTAAAATAAATAGCTTTTTTGTCTTATTCTAACCCTGTAGTAATCATAACAACCATTTTTCAGGCCAAATTAATATGATTTCATTGTAAATCTGCCCAAAAGACCCTATGACTGCCCTTCTTTGGAACCTGAACCACTGTGCGCTCGTGCCACTGATAAACGACCGTTTTCTTTAGAGAATCGTTGCCGAAACACTTTTCCAATATTTCCAACATTCGTGCCCCATTAAATCCGTTCTTTACGCAAAATTGAATATAAGTTCGTTGTTGCAAATTTAAATCCATTTCTAAAATTGTAAAAAATCTCCAACACACACGGAGATAGATGTACTCTTGGCTACGTAACTTTTGCAAATGTCAAGCTATGACGCTTAGATTTAGAGGGAATGTCAACAACAGATGTACCAACTTAACAAAAAAAAAACCAAACTCAAATCGGAATAATGGGAGCTATGTGCTGAGAAAATACTGAACAGTGCCGAATCATTTTTCCAATTCCCTGTTACCTACATCCTAAACCAACCTCATCAGTCCTCAATTATATAGTACCAACTGCCTCCGTTTCATCTAAACACCCGCGTCAACGCGTCTTTTTCAAATTAACCCCAACTTCTCACACTGTCTCCTCCAAAATCCCCAAATTTCTATCTCAAAACCGGAGCTAAATATCCCAATTTCATATCATAAGCCCCTCATCTGAAAATGTGTCTAATGCCCATTCAATTACCGCTGCTGCACCCTTAATATCTTCGTCCACTAGCCCCAACAAACTTTTGACACAACAGAATGTCGTTATGGCATAGAGAAAAAAACTCGTACGAGAACATACATCTCATACATCTGTATGACGTATCCGACGAAAAACTAAAACAAGCACCATGGTCTGCATACAGTAGAAAGGTCTCCACACTGACCTTACAAGTCTAAGGAATTTATATATCAAGTTCCACGAGATTTTTCTCCCCAATGGGGATAACACCGGTGTTCGAAGGTGTCGAATGACTGTGTTCTATTGGTATCACCTATGAGTTTCATCGCACGATTTTGGATCCTACGAGTATCTGGCAAATATACAGAAGTCTTAGGGACACCTGACTAGATGTTGGCATTGTACTTCAATTTTGGGAGGATAAACGCCTTATATATTGTGGCCAGATCCGAGGGGGTGAAATATTTCTTACATCGCTAAACATTTTCAACATTTTCGACGACATCGAGGATATGGTCATTCCAACATACACTTGCGGTCATAAAAACAGCACCATAACAAAATGATTGAAAAATTGTTAATAACTACGACAGTAATTTTTATAATGAAATGAAATTTTTGTTGAGTTCTCCGCAGTAGTTTATAAGTATTTCTATGTAATTTCCATCTGTTTATTGAATGATTGAAAAAAGATATTAACAAAGAAAGAAAGACCAGTTAATTTTCTTATTTTTTTTTTTAAATATTTTAGTACAGTCATTGGTTAACAAAATCAAACGATACATTTTTTATGTATGTGTATATAAGATGTTTAGATATGCGACTTTTACTAAAAAATTATCAATACCGAGTTGCTCCTCCTTTGGCGGCTATAACCGCTTTTATTCTAGAAGGCATCGAGTTTACTAGAAGTTCAGTAATATCCCTTGAAATTTCAGTATTCCATACATGTTCCAGAACTTCATTTAGCTTTTTTTTTACTCTCTAATTTATGTTCAGCCACCTTACGTTTCATTTCATACCACAAGTGTTCGATTGGGCTTAAATCGGGCGAATTAGATGGCCAGTCTAGTCTGGTAATTCCGAGGTCATCAAACGTTGTCTTGAGCTGAAAATTATTAAAAGACTCCAGTTACTTGTCTGCTTATTATTTATAAAGAAGGCATCTAGAAGTTCATTTATAACACTTTACTTACGGATTTGGTGCGGTGGCAAGGTGCAGAATCATCTTGAAAAATGCACTTGTCAGTATACGAATGATGCTGTTCAACTGCTGGTAACAAAAACTCCCTTACTACTTCTCCATACTTTTGAGCGTTCAAAAGTAACAAAGTGCAAAGGGCCAAAAACGTAAAAAGGAAAACATCCCCAAACCATCTGGCTTTGAGAAAACTTCACTGTTTTGACTATGCACTCGTTCTTGAACCTTTCACCTGCTGACCGTCGTACGTATGGCAAATTGTCGGAACACAACAAATTAAATTTTCTTTCATCGGACCATATCACACATCGCCAACCATGCTGCGTCCAATCTTCGTACTTTTTTACCCACGTCAACCGAGTTTTTTTCATTTTTGTGGTTAGTAGAGGTTTTTTCGCTGGTCGTCTTCCATATAAACCTATCTCCCGTAGCCGTCGGCGTATGGTTTCGGCGCTTAGATCAACTTGATGAAATTCACTCAGCTCTGCTCTTATACGGACAGCACTTTTAAAGCGATCTGGGTTGTTTTACGTTTTCGTCCCGAGCCTTTTTTCCTTTCCAGTGGATCCAATTTTTCTTTTATCTTTATCAGTCGTACGATAGTTGAATGACAGCATCCTATTTTAACCGCAAACTCACGATAGCCAAGCCTTTCTTCGACTAAAGTCAATATTTGAACTTTTTTGTCCCGAGTCAGTTGATGATATTTACCAGACATTTCACTTTTTTTTTACTTGCCACTGTCACAACTCAATTCAAACTGATTTTTTTTGCACTGAATACGAGGCCGAACTCCGCTATGGGGAATACCCTTTATTAGTATGGGAAAAACTCTTAAGATCTGATGTAATTAGGCATTTTTTGAGAACTCATGGTGGTGCGGTTTTTATGACCTTAAGTGTAAGTTGTCACTGACACACAAACCGAGAATGGAAAGTTTTTCGATTTCGACGATGCAAGTGCCATTCATGGACAATGGCCGGATGTTTAAATTTCGCTTTAACGACATCGGACTGCAATGTATTTTGGAATATTGGAATATCGGAATTTAATGAGCAGCATACGCTGCCGTTCCCGTTCTACAGTCGAAGAACATGGACGTAAGTCAGGAAACGAATAGGAAAAGCGGAGAATAATGTCATCAGCAAAGGAATATATTGGACTAGAAGTCTCAGACAAGAGATCGTTGGTAAAAATTACAACGAGTGCCTGAAACAGAACGGAGCCCTGGGGCACACCAGCATTTATTTTATAAGCATCAGACTTGAAACCATCCAAATTAATTTCAATTGAAAGGTTCTGAAGAAGAGAGTCATTGATCCCAAAAGCGCGCATTTTCGACAAAAGAGCCTGATCCGAAACTTTGTCAAATGCTTTAGAAATATCAAGTGCAACTATCTTGCTTTCGCCAGAATGATATTCGCTTTGATTCTACTTTTCAATAAGACATGCCATCAAATCACCTGTGGACCTGTTGCACTAAAAACCGTACTGCCGGTCATTGAGAAGTTTTCGTGTTTCGAGATACTTCATGAACTGACGATTTATTAGCGTTTCCATGACCTTGGAAAGAAGGGACGTAAGTGCAATGGGTCTGTAAGAGGAGAGAAAAGAAGATTCGAATTTTTAGAACGGGTTGGACAAATGCTGTTTTCAATCTGCTCGGAAAAAGTTTTAAAGAATAAGATTGATGAGAAAGCGTACACAGTTGTTTTGCCAGCGATGAAGAACACCTCTTTAGGACAAGAGGTGATATATGTATCATCTGGACCAGTGGATTCGTGTACCATATATTAAGATTTTTAAGTATTCTTCCTACTACACTAGTGCGAAAGTGGATCCGTCCCATTGCAGATTCGACACTCTCAAGTGTAGCCGCGACAAAGCACAATCTGAAAGGGTTGAATTGGTCGTAAAATGTGCAGCAAGCAGATTAGCCTTGTTAAAAGAGCTGACAGCTGGAATATCATTGTAAATGAGTATTGAGATGGAGGATGAGGCAGAATGTCCTTTGGGACATTGTAGTATTTTTTGCGTCAGGTTTTGGTCGTATTGAAATTGGAATGCTTAAGTTGCAATAATTCCTGGCTTGTTTGAACTTTTTTCGGTTTTCTTCAGTGGGGTTGGTCTTGTAGGACCAAAAAACATTTTTCTACTCCTGACAGCCTCTTCACTCGAGTCTGGCCATAAAGCATCTCATTCCAAGAAGAATGGTGTCTGTGATCATATCAACAGCGGCGTTATCCAGTAAACATAACTACTAGTTAAAATTCCTAAAGAAGGTGTTAAGACCACGCCAATTGGCTTTCTCGTATTGCCGTACGGTTCTTTTAGGAATCTTTTCTCTAACTGTGTGGTCGGTGTAAGAGAAATTAGCTAATATGACACAGTGGTGCGACACGAGCCTAGAGGGGATAACATTTTGACCTTGTATACTATATATCAGGGTGAGAATTTAGAAACAAGTCCAGGGTGTTGGTGATTTGACTATCAACAAATGGTATATGTGTGGGCTCATTTACATCCAGAACTGTGCATATTGAAATAACGATTTCAGTATGAGGATACAGGGATACAATTCTTTGAATGGAGTGGATCGAACTCATTAAATGTCAAATTGCTGTCCAGTTTGGGGCTTGTGTAAATAAAGCAGCAGTGGATAATTTGCTTACAGAAATTGAATTTTAGCCACAAGAAGTTGGATTCCGGATTTGAACAGAGGTTTCATTGTGGTTTAGTTTAGTAAGCTACAGCACTAAGCACGTAAATGACGAGACTGCGGTGAGAGAAGAATAAAGGCACTAGTTCGTAGTCGGGTAGCTTCAGATCAGTAAGTAAAGTTGCTACCATTTGGGCCTTTTCTTTGGAATTCCAAACATTTGCTTCGGCGACAATGTCAAATTGTGCCTAGTAGTTCCGTCAACGTGTTATGTGACTGTCAATGATTCCTTAGTATGAATAGGTGTCCGTGATTGAGTGATGAGTCCGTGGTTTTCGTTTGTTTTCGCAGACACAATGGTCCGACGAGCCTAGAAGGGAAGGCACATCAACGGTATACTTATCAGGGTGAGAAGTAAAAAACAAGTCCAGGGTGTTGGCGGTATGACTATCAAAGTCTGGTTTTCGGGTGGACTCGTTTACAAGCTGGGTCAAGTTGTTTTCCGCAGCGAAGATCTCAGCACACCAACATCCTTCGGGTGTTGTCTATCCGGAATGTTCGGAGCCACCCAAAATTGTTTATATTGAAATGGCACGTTATCACGATTTCAGTATGAGGATACAGAGATACACTTCTTTGTTTAGATTTAGGCAGTGCATCAAACTCGTTAAAGGGTGAATTGCTGTCCAGTTTGGGGCTTCTGTAAATAAAGCAATAGATCAGAAGATCGTCTCCAGAAGCACACCAGATCAATATTTTTACAAAGCATTAATGCCACTAAATTTACCAATACTCTTTT
This sequence comes from Volucella inanis, assembly GCA_907269105.1. Lineage (NCBI taxonomy): Eukaryota > Metazoa > Arthropoda > Insecta > Diptera > Syrphidae > Volucella > Volucella inanis. The sequence goes on from OU026153.1 coordinate 44,291,042, forward strand.
TTATAAAATAAAATACTTTTTCAGAAAAAATTCATAGGGGAAGTCTTTTTTCGTCCTGGCAATTGGGTATAACCCCTTAAAAATCCGAAATTGCAAATGCTTTTTGGTGTATCAGGATGAATTTGACCGTATCAATTGGCTTTCATCTACCAGAACTACGACTGGTTGTATCACCGGCTTCCTCCGGACATGTTCTGTCACCTCTGTAAAGTCACCACTGAATTCATTTTTGTCAATGGATTCGCTTCCGCTCACTGGATCCGAAGCCCCTTCATCATGTGCGGTAAAAGCCGACGGACCCACTCATATCTTCGTTAAGCTATGTCAGAACCGAAAAAGATCTCAAAGCACTATACTTTCCAGATAAGTTTCCAAGAAATCTGAATTTCTTTTTTATTTAAATGTTTAGTCCGTTTATTTTAATACACCACTGTCTTGCCCGGATTAGCTTTTAAACACCCTGTTACTACTTCAATTATATACTTTTGAATATTTTAAAGAAAAATATTATGTGTCAAGAAATTTGTAGCTATGGAAATTGGAATGAAAATGTCCTTTAAGCAGAAAGAAAACTGTCACGATATCTTTATTCGTTTAAGAGTTATGGTTTCTGCAAGCAAAAATTATCAAAATCAGCCATTGTGCGCAGGTGAATTTCACTAGCTTCAGAGTCTACATATCCATCCCTTCCTATCTAATCAATTGTCAATTAACTTAAGCGTGTTTTTGCAGTGTAATTGCAAAATTTGACACGCAAAATGCCATGCCATTATCTGCAAAAACACGACAATCTGCGGAAGCCGCTTCATTTCTTTAGATAATTATGTCTAGTTTACGTTTCAGATTATATATATCGTCCGAGATTGACAATTACTCGTTTGTCGTTCGTGCCATTCATCTAGGTTCTGAAATAGATTTGCGTCTTCACTGCGTGCTAGGTCTGGATTTACATTAAAAAATCTTTACCTGTGAATCGTGGATAAAGATTGATGGAACTCTTTTTGACGTTCCTCTTCACTCTTGTTCCTTTTTTTATTGTGTTGCTTCTTTTGTATTCGTCGTTCGAAGTATACGCTGGTATTTCTTGTTTTATAAAAAAAAAAACTGCAATAACAAAACCTCAAATTTAAGTCAACGAAAAAGAGCTTACGTGTATAAGCGAGCGACTCACGAACGATAATATCAAAGAGGAATTCAAACAAAAGTGTAGACTCACAACTCTTAATGTAAATCCAGACTGGCATTAATCAATTGTCAGTTGGAAATTCATTTCATAAGGAAGGCATTCTCAGTTCAGTCGAATTACTCGTGGTAGCGCCATCATTCATCAGTATCATCATGCCGATAGAACTTGTGATCAATGGAACACTATTTGTGGGTATGAGCTCATCAATCCGTCAGTATTTGGCTTTTTATAATATTTTTTTTGAAATTTAGTGGACCTCAACAAGCTACCGGCTGATATAACCTTAAATACATATATTCGGGACCATGCCGGACTATCAGGAACCAAATTTATGTGCCTTGAAGGAGGATGTGGGGTGTGTGTTTGTGTGGTCCAAGGAAAACATCCAGTGAGTGGAGAGTTACACAGCTGGACTGTCAATTCGGTAAGTACACTCTATTCGACTGGATTTTGCCAAATGGAACTTTAGATTTGCTTTTTCGTAGTGCCTTACACTGTTGAACATTTGCAATGGCTGGGATGTGACTACAATCGAGGGTATTGGCAACAAGCTCGATGGATATCATCCAATCCAAACAACTTTGGCTAAATTTCATGGAAGTCAATGTGGATACTGCTCTCCAGGAATGGTAATGAATATGTACGGCTTGTTGAAATCCAAAAACGGCAACATTACCATGCATGACGTTGAGAACTCCTTTGGCGGTAATATCTGTCGTTGTACTGGATATCGACCGATCTTGGATGCAATGAAGACATTTGCCATTGATTCACCAGACCCTTGTCAGGATATAGAAGATCTGACTGCACTCTGTCAGAAAACAGGCCAAAAGTGCAGTAAAATATGTCAACAGTCATTACTGAGTTATGCAGATGGAGTTAAGTGGTTTTGGCCGAAGACATTTAAAGGTCTGTTACGTATTGTCAACTCTTTTGGTGATGAGAAATATATGTTGGTAGCTGGTAACACTGCACATGGTGTTTACCGTCGCGATGAAAGGATCAAGAACTACATCGATGTGAACAAAATTCCCGATCTTCATGTGTATAAGATGGACAAGAAAGGTCTAACTTTGGGAGCAAATCTAACTTTGACTGAGACAATGGAGGTCTTTCGAAAAGCAGCAAAGATACCTGGATTTGAATATTGCCAGGAGCTGTATAACCACTTTGACTTGGTCGCCAATGTTCCAGTGAGAAATGTAAGTAGAAGTAGAAGTTTTTTATTCGCCTACCAAGTATAGTAATATAAAGACGTGAGCAACCGCTTTTGAGTAGGGAATACTTGACGTAAGCCTGATTACCTATACCGATGTATTTGTGGTGATAAATGGACCTTGGAGCCTAAAAACAAATAGTATGCCCCCATATGCTTGAGCTCAATGAAATTTTGTACCATGCACTCACCTAAGAGGTGATCTTTAAAACTTGGATGCCTGTCATATTAAGAAATTCATGTAAAACATCTCCAACCGTTATTGTTCCGCCTATTTTCCAGCGACGTACCGTAATTTGTTGCTTTAGAGTTGAACTTCCTCTATCGTTCTTGCTATATCATCAACGAATCCGAAAACTGACACTTCGTATGGAAATCCACAATAGGGACCCAACGATCGAGCCTTGTGGTACAACGTCGCCGGATTAAATGCGCTCTTCATATCTTGGTTTCTCGCACTAGCTTTGTATATTATTATATTATCTCGAGGTCTAGTAAATTGTATCCACTAGTGACCGTGACTGACTATAATGATAAATGATCTGTCCCATGTCTTTCCCGACCGTGTGAAGCTGATAAGACAAAGGACAATGACACGAAAGATCGTTTGGTTTCTGTTCTCCATTTGAAAATATTAAGTGCGCAACTAAGTTCTCAATAGTTGACTCCAGCAGTAAATGCTGGTCAATTTTGACATATCCAAAACGTCATAAACCAAGCTTAGAGATATGGTAAACAAACCTTTGTGACACATTAGTGATTTTGTTTTGGCATCATTTACTTTTGGTTATGTGAAAATAACTAATTTTCTGTCAAATAATCGTTATTTGCGGGAAGTGTGATTTGTTAAATGTGAACAATAGCTCCAGCGGCAAAAAATTAAGAGTTTTCTTCATCGCATCGTGGCGGGTGATAAAAAATGGATTCATTATATCAACTTAAGGAGAAGGTCTGCCGGTCATGCTTCTGCGTCGTCGGCTCGACCAAATATTTATGCTGCGAAGGTTATTCTGTGTATTTGGTGGGACCAGGTCAGTGTTATTTATTATGAACTGCTGAAACCCAAAAAAACCATCACTGAAGAAGAACACGGCGATGCAATGCGCCTACCAATGCGGAGGATCCTGCGAAAGGGCGCTTCAGAATCTGGTAGGCAGAATTGAAGACGCACTCGACTAGAATAAATACGCCTTATGCATTTTCATCGACGTTGAACCTGCTTTCGACAACACAACTTTTGATGGCATGTGCAACTCGACCATACAACACGGCATAGGCGAGTCATTGGTCTTGTGGATAAAAGCAAGCTGTGCTATTTGTTGAATCGTGTCTAGCGCCTGTCTGCTCCAAAGCGCAGGCAGCCCTAGACGTGATCGAGGTTGTTCTCTTTGTGAGAAGGAAGCTGGCTGGTCTGACTCATCTAGTGCTTAAAGGCATCACCATCCAATTTTTCAATGAACCTAAGTGTTTGGACGTTATTCTGGATAACAAATTTCTCTAGACTAAACATGTTACATCGAAAGTATCTAAGGCGCTGTCGACATTCTGGAAGTGCAGAGGAGCTATCGACAAGACTTGGGTATGTCACCGAGAAGGGTCCTTTGGATCTACACGGATATGATAGGGTCAATTATATCCTAGACGTCGGTTGCCTGGTAGAATAAGCTCTCGCGAAAATATGTGATTGCAGCTTTTACCAGACTCCAAAGGGAGCGCTCTAGACGCATTGATGAATCTTCCACACCTTGACATCCATATTATGGCTGCACCCTCAAAGCCATCTTCCGTCTAAAAAGAAGTAGTCTTTGGTACAACACCGACTGGAGCTTCGATGACCTTGCGCCGGCTGTCGTATGACTTCGGTCCTATAGACATGCCGTCCGATGCAATGACACCGGAACTCCTGTTGCGTAAAAAACCGAAGTCGACTTTCCTTGTGCCCAGTACTGGCTTCGGCCAGATTCTGAGCCAGGAAAGGAATGCAGTCGGGTTTTTTCGGTTGACTGCAAAACTAATATAGGATGTGGCGCTGGTGTCTTTCTGGAGGAATACACGTTAGATTTTGAAGACCGGGGGAGAGGGCGAAGCATTCGTATCTGCAGCGACATCCAAGCTGCGCTCAGAAGCCTTGCTGAACTCTCTTACGACTTTCAAGCTAGTTCGAATGCAAAAGATCACTGAACGCAGTCAGAAGGCTAAATTTAGTAACTCTTGCCTGGGTCCCAGGTCACAGTGGGATCACGGGAAATTAAATCGCCGATGAACCTACCAAGCAAGGTTCAGTGGAGAGTTTTTCAGAACCAGAACCTACGTTGGGCCTGCTTGAGTCCTCGGTTAAGGCTTGCATTGAAAGTTAGGTCTCATACGAGCACAACTGCAGATCGCACAGATCCACGTACTTGAAATGTTGACAGTAGCATATGGTGAGTCTGCTCTAAGTAAAAAAAAATGTTTACAAGTGGTACAAGCTTTTTCAAGACGGCAGAGAAAATTCCAATGCCGAACCTCGTTTTGGACACCCCAGCACGTCAACAAAAGATGATAACGTCGAAACGGTGAAGAGAATTGTTTTAGAAAATCATCAAATTACCATAAGAGAAGTTGTTGAGGATACTGGCATATCGGTCAGCTCGTATCATGCAATTTTTTCGGATGTTTTGGGAATGAGAGGTATGTCAGCGAAGTTTGTTCTGAAACTTCTTAATTTTGATCAAAGGAACCGTAGTATGAGTATCGCTCAGGAGCTCTTGAATTACGTCAATGATGATACTGACTTGTTGAAAAGGATCATAACTGCTGACGAATCATGGGTATATGGTTATGACTTCGAAACCAAAGCCCAATCGTCCCAATGGAAGCACCGAACAGAGCCAAGACCGAAAAAAGCACGCCAAGTTTGATCAAATCCCAAAGTGTTTGTTGCCGGCACCGCCGCACCAATCAAAATAAAACGAGCATTTATGTCGCTACTGTTGAGCTGTTGCTTATGCTGTTTATTCTCTTCAATCTTACAATTCAATTTTACTTACTTATTGGTGTATCCTGTCAGATGACCTGGCGGCTGACGAATGTGAAGACAGATTAGCAAAAAACCGGGAAATTCGTTGTGGTTTCGCGCGCTGTCAAACTGGCAATGTCAAATTTCGAATGTCAAAATCGGGTGTGTTCATCTCCAAGTCATTTGCCAGGAGTTACTCCAAGGTTACATTCGTCTTTAATTTATTTTACAACACCCCACCCCACATCTAACAAGGCAAGTCTCACGGCGGGCCATCTTAGAATTCCCGCTGCTGTCTTTACTTCACAGGATGAAATGAGTTCCTCTACTAAGACCGGCAGGTGAGTCAATGGCCGGCTATTGTTTATATTCTCTGCTTCTATTAAGGCGCTTTGAAGAGTCTCGATGCTGGGCATCGTCGAATGGAGTGCATGTGACAAAGCCCGTTTGATAGATTGAACGAGCCGCTCCCAGCATCCGCCGGCATGTGGGTTTACGGGACAGTTAAACACCAATTCGATCCCAATCGGGGAGAGCTCCGCTTTGATGGCTTCGTTGTCGAATATCGTTGGTCATCAACTCCTTACTTCCTTACCAAGGAAGCTTGTAGCGTTGTCACTCCCTATACGCAACGGGATCCCACGTCGGTTTACAAAATTGCGGATACATAGGAAACATGCATCTGTTGACAAGTTCGCCGCTATCTCCAGATGAACAGCTCTTACCGTCAGGCAAGTGAAAAGAGCGACCCAGCGCTTCTCCGTTCGGCGGCGTATGGTGACGTTTACGGGGCCGAAATAATCGACCCAGTATAAGTAAACAGCCTCACATATGGCGTTAATCGGTCCTCCGGGAGCGGACCCATTAACGGCGGCCGTGGTTTGGTGCGTCAGATTTGACATAACTGGCATTCACTTTTACACCTTTTAACGGTGGTATGTAGTCCGGGCACCCAGAATCGTTGCCGTATATCGTTCACAATGGTATCGTCATTCTGATGGCGAAGGCGGCTATGGTACTCCATTACAAGCAATTTTGTCACCACGTGGTTCCTCGGCATGATGATAGGTCTTTTAGTTTCGAGAGACACCGTCGTGGTAGCTTCGATTCGTCCCAATGCACGAACGAGTCCAACTTCATCCAGATATTGTGTCGTTTTGAACAGTTTGCTTCTTCTTTCTACTGGCAAGTTTTGACGTAGAGCTTCGATGTCCTTCATAGACAGACATCCCTCTGTGTCTGATGGTATACCAATCTTTCGGCGTTATTAAGTTCACCTGCTGTTAGTTCCCCTCGTTCAATCGGCTTACGCTGATAGGCGTTAATAAACCGGGTCGACCAGGCCATGGTTCGTCGCAGTTTCAGAAGGCTTGAGAATCTCGATGCGTCGAAGAGCGGTTCGCTAGGCGGAGTTACAATCAGCAAATACTCAGAACGAATCTCCTCTTTACGTTCATGGTCAGCAATATCATTAGGCGGTTGAGGCCACCCCGACTCCGGAAACCTTAAAAATGCGAGTCCCTTTATCCATTTGTTGTCATTTCGGAATTGTGCCTAATTGGCATGAGTGGCATCATCTGCCGAATTTATCTTGGACGGCACCCAGCGCCACTGACTGACTCAGCTACTCTGCATGATTTCCGCTATACGAAAGGCTACGAATTCTTTATGGCGACGAGGGTCCGATCGAAGCCAGTGTAGCACGGTTTTTGAATCACTCCAAAAGATTCGAACAATGATAGGTAAGTCGTGACAATCGACAACGGAGTTACAAAGCCTCGTTCCTAGGATCGCCGCTGACAGCTCCAGACGGGGTATGGATAAAAGTTTCTTCGGACTTTCCCTAGTTTTACCGCAGAGAAATGATACGAAGACCTCGTCATTATATTCGACGCGAAAGTAAGAGACGGCGCTAAAGGCTTCTTCGCTGGCGTCGACAAATGACAGTTGTGGCATCTAGGGATCTTCAACTGTGGTAAGTACGGCAGTAGCAAATTCCATTCTCTCTATCATGTAAAGGATTCGATGGGAATAGGCTCGTCCCATTCAACTCCATGACGCCAGAGCGATTTTAAGATAAGCTTTAGAGGAAGGGTGTATTTAGCTATCATTCCCAGAGGATCGAAAATGGACATAGTTATGCTCAGAAACTCGCTCTTAGTAGGGCATCTATCTTCTATCATGATATCTTGACTTACACGAGATCCAGAACCTTCTCGCTTGTCGTTGCAAAATCCATGTTCATATCGACAATTTCATTTGGAGTCACTGGTACCTTGGTATGCGATATACTTTGTAGTACTTTCCTAGAATTCGATGTGAAGTTGCGTAACTCAAATCCGGAATCTTTATAAATTCCAATAACTGCCTTGGTAACAGCAACGGCTTCTGATGCACTCGCAAAGCTGTCAACGTAGTCATCCACGTAGTGGTGGCTGGTGATGACTTCAACTGCTCTCGGATAGTCCCTTAGGAACCTTAAAGCGTTAAGGTTCTTGACGTAATTGGCCGAGCATGAAGAGCAGGCAGCTGCGAAAGTCATTGCTTTCATCTTGTACGCCTCGATCAGCTTCCCTTCGTCCTCTTGCCAAAGAAAGCGCTGCGAGTGCTGATCTTCTTGCCGTATCAGCACCTGGTGAAACATTTCCTTTATAGCACCTGTAACTCCGACGGTACGTATCCGGAAATTGTAAAACCTTCAATAATTTCACGTAGTCGTCCGGGCCCTTTAACAAGAACGAGTTTAAGGACACACCACCAACCTCCGCTGCAGCGTCGAACACCAACCAAATCTTCCCCGGTTTGTTAGGGTTCTTAACTCCGAAATGAGGAAGAGATATAAGGTCTTCGGAGGACGTACATCTACTTCACCTGGCGTCAATTTTACGGCGTAGCCCTTTTCCATATAACTGAAGACGATATTCTTATACGCGGCAGCAAAGTCAGAGTCCCTCCGCACTTTCGCTTCTAGACTTAGAAGTCTCTTGATGCAGAAATAATCGTCAACAAGCTGATTCAATCGTAGATCCCTGTCCAAAGACTGGCTGATGCAGAGCACGATATTTCCTTGCATATTACCTTCTTCCGCTGAAGGCATCCTACCATATGCAAGCCATCCAAGCTTCGTTCGAGTAATGATAGGCCCCTCCTCCAGGCAATCGATAATGTCCATTGGCCCTCCGAGGTGGCTATTGTCCAACCCGATAAGTATATCTGGTTTGGATTTGTTATAATCGGGCAGATAGATTTCAGGTCGGCTTCGCAGGATCGGCTCCGAGGCGGAGAAAGTCTGAGTTGGCAGGCAAAGATCTTCAACTGTTTGAACTCCATGTAACTCAAATCAGTCCGCTTCTTCCTGGTCTGCGCTTATCGTCAAGTCAACGACGAAGGACTTCTTCTGGTTTGTTTCTCTTCCGATGCATCGCAAGTCTAGGTCCCTGGGTTTTCCCTTGAGACTCAATCGTTTAGCTAGGTCTGAGCACATAATTGTAACGGATGACCCTTCATCCAACAGAGCGAACGTTCGTATCATCGTATCATCGTATTACCATCGTTGATCCTGATGGGCAAAACTTTGAAGAGGATTCTAAAGTTTCAAACGCCACTACATCTCAGCACGGTTTTTTCGGATTGCGACGCTTCATACCCGTCGATGACTTCATAGATTGCGTGTCGTGCAGAGACTGATGATGCATCTTTTATCAGTTGGCAATACCGCATGACCTTAGAGTACGACATGTCCTAATACTGTGTCCGTACTTCAAACATCCAAAACAAAGGTGGTTTTTCTTCATGAAATCCCATTTAGCAGACGTCTGTAATTTGGTGACATGTTCCTTTGCAGTGTCGGTACTTGTTGTTTCCATTTTTCGTTGTCGTCCGGGTAGTATGTAGCACGTTTCCCCTTCTTGGCCTTGTTGGCGAGTCGCTTCGATTCGATGAAAGCATTGGTGTCGGTGTTATTATTCAGATTAATCTAGTTAATCGACCCAACCAATCATTAAAATGCTTGATTGTCGGGTATGGTTGGGTTGAATACAAATGCTGTATTGTGCCCATTCTAACCTTTTATTCATCGGCAACTTTCCGACTAGCTCATCTAATAAAGTAGGATAAGCAATATGCTGGTGCATTCCACTCGCTTCCAGAAACACAGACATATTTTGCACCTTTGTGGCGAATGGCACTATCTGTTCCAATTTATTCTCTGGAATCGGTGGAATCGCCTTACCTTAATCAGTTGGCTTTGAATGAGACATTCCGGACGTCCAAAACGGAGCTACAGATTAGCTATCACTTGCTGGACATTATTATCGACCACGTCCCTCAACATTACTATATCCGAACATGTTCGAAGATTCTGTGAAGGCCGTGCAGAACATAGGCCATTCCTCGGGCCTTCCACGAAACTTTAGCAAATCATGTAGCTTACGGTGATATCCATTCACGGCCAACGATATAGATGGCTCTTGAGGAACTTGGTGATAGAGAGGATCAGGCACAGGAACGTAGCGCTGATTTTCGAGAGTCTGGACAGCGTTTAGCGGTGGCAGGAAGGTAGGAATTGCGTCAGTGTCTGCTATACTGCTGGGTGCAAGGCGAACTGAACTAGTGGGAAGCGTTTGAGAAAAATTCGTCGAAGTTGAAAGCACTGGTGGCCAATGGTGTGGTGTGAACGGCATCTGCAAATTCACACTGGTTTCTAGCGATGTATTCTGATTCCTGAACTTAGAGTTGCCAAGAGAGTGTGGAACTGTAGTGGCTGCGGTCGGAGTAACAAATGTGACTGTGGAAACTGTAGGTGGAGATGGGACTGACGTAGAATTTACGGGGGCAGTAAGCATAGTGGCACTGTTGAATGCAGACCCACTGTCGATAGTCTCTGCCGATCTCGCTTGCTGCTCAGATAACAGTTGTTCAAGGTATTGGCGTTCCTGTTTCTCCTCGTTTGCAGCCACTACAGCGGCTTCAAGTTGTTCATAAAGCTGCAGCAATTGATCTTCCATCGTTGGCATGTTGACTTCTGTCTCACGCATCGTTCGATTTTTTTCCTCTAATGGACTGTTGTCGTCGGACGTATCTGTAGTATCATCGGACTCTTGGCGAAATTTTGAAGATTGCCTCGTCTTCCGCTCTTCGAAGGGCATTGGCTATAAAAATCGACAGCAATGTTCGCTGGCAATGTAGTAATCTAAATTCACGCACAGTCGACTTGGACAACGAAAGACTCAGTTCTGAAACTACGGTGTTGGTTGGCAATACAGTGAAAACGATTTGGTCAATCCTGGCGACTATTAGCTATGGGCTATCGATAAATATTTCCGCTGACTGCGGGAAATTTATTGCAAAGCATTAAAGAATAAAGATGTCCTCGACCCGCCGCACCAATCAAAATAAAACGAGCATTTATGTCGCTACTGTTGAGCTGTTGCTTATGCTGTTTATTCTCTTCAATCTTACAATTCAATTTTACTTACTTATTGGTGTATCCTGGCAGATGTCCTGGCGGCGGACGAATGTGAAGACAGATTAGCAAAAAACCGGGAAATTCGATGTGTTTTTGCGCGCTGTCAAACTGGCAATGTCAAATTTCGAATGTCAAAATCGGGTGTGTTCATCGCCAAGTCATTTGCCAGGAGTTACGCCAATGTTACATTCGTCTTTAATTTATTTTACGACAAAATTGATCACTTTTTTTTTGATTACCGTGACGTAGTGCATCAGGAGTTTTTACCTCAAGGTCGTACTAAGAAGTATTATCTTGAATTTATGCTCCGTTTGCTAGAAGCAATACAAAAGAAAACATCTGGAATTGTGAAAAAACAATTTATGACTTTTGCATCACGATAATGCACGTGCTCATTCATCGTTGCTGGTGAATGGTTTTTTGACCAAAAACAACACGACAATCATACCTCAGCCATCATATTCCACCAAATCCATATGGATTTGGCCACAGGCGACGTTTTCTTGTTCCCAAAACTGAAAAGATCTATGAAAGGACGGAGATTTGCAACGGTTGCGGAATTAAAAAACGGCATTGCTGAAAGAGCTCAAGGATATACCAAAGAAACATAAAGTCACCTATTTACCATATTCTCGTCACTGAATACTGAAATTGTGCACAAGAACTCGACTTTCTAGATCATTGTTTGGGCCAATGATGTCAATCGCCTTGTAGACTCCCTGGAAAGTCGCTCCAACAGCATTTACCTTCTCATTTGGATCAAAGCCTGCAGCTTGAAGTATGTTAGCTTTGTCTGTTGTTCGGACGTTTCTACGAAACGAAAGGTAGTTTCGATCTTTCCTCCGGAATATTTTATTTATTTGCAGAAACATATTCGGGTTGCTGGTGTTTACATCCCGAATTTTGTTGTTTCAATACAAACTTTCAGAGTTTCTGTAATTTTCTTTTATTAACGTTTGGAGGTTGGTCATGATTTTCGGGTTATGTCTGTCAGTAAACTGTCTGTACAAGGTTTTTAGTCTTGACAGCAGTCTACTTTTATGTCGGTGCAGTGCGTCAATAGTTGCGTTGCGGAATAAGACTTCGTTGTCAGTGTGTTGATACCGTGGTATCGTTTTGTCCATTTTTCGTTTAATTGTCTCATCCATTACCTTTCGATACCTGTCAATCGCCTTGTTTGAAAATTTTCTATTGGACGATCCAATATCCAACGGAAGTCCAACGCACCCTACTATAGTTGTAGGAATGAATTTGAACAAACTCATCCAATTCCGCCGTTTCGTTCCGAACGGTTATTTTGGTAGTGAGACCGCAATGGTCACTCTCATACACAAAAGTACGTAGACAATTTGTTGTATTTTCGTTAGTGCACTTCAGTTCTATTTGTGTGTCGAACAGCAGGAGATCCAAATAGGACCCGTGTCTAGGAAACAACGGACTATCCGCCGAATTAAGGCTGAGTCAGTACATCACATTGTGATGATCTCACCAATTTATTTGTTGGTTCCCTCCAGTATTTGGTGTATTATTTCGCCAATCTCTATGCTTGGCGTTAATAATTTGCCTTCATTTCCAACTTTAGGAATCGAAAAAATGTACCGGAGATGAATAAGTTTAGGATTGAGTAGCCTTAGGTGCATAAACAGACACCATGATAACCGCTTTCCACTACGAAGAGATATACTCATATGCACAACGCATGCTTCCATGACATAGAAGCTACGTACTACACGGCTGTATACTCTTTTAAAACGCAGTCCTTTTTTCACAAAGATCGCAATGCCTCCTCCTTAAATTTGAACGGTGTTTGATCAGTTTCTTCGTACCAATTTATATTTCTTCTTCAAAATTTCGAGCGTTGCGTAGCTTGTCTTGTTGGAACCACAGCTCGTATAATCTCTGATCACAGAAAGTTGGTTAACATCGCTCTATACCTGAGACCATTGACGTTAACGGTGTCTTCTTTAACATTTCGAAAGGATATTTTGGGATGCATTGATGCTTGGCCGAACACTTGTAAATTGCGTTCGCTCCAAAAATGGAAATTTTGCTTGCGCTGAGCCAAAAATGGGCCTCGTTCCAGAAGATGATTTTTTTGCCAAAATCCGAATCTGCGGTTAACTTTTCCAACGACTAATTAGGGAGCTCATGGCATTTTATATGGTTGTTCGGCTTCAATGCTTGCGTCACCAGAATTACACAGATGTAGGCCTAAATCCAATCGCAAAATAAACATTTGACTTTCTAGCGATGCTAAGTTCTACTGATCGGCTCCAAATCGACATTCCTGAAGCTTATTCGTTTTGCACCAATCTCTGTCTAATTGGTGACTTAAGTTCCAAAAGTCACCAAAGCAAAGCAAAGTCATCAAAGCAAAGTCAGGGTATAATTTTTATAAAGAACAACATGAAAGGAAATTTCATCTCCATCAACGCACGACATCATCCAAACACCGGATGTGGGCTTGACTCTTGCTCATTTGTCTCATTTAAACAGTCGCTTTGTTTGCGTTTATCTGTCACAAACTCAAGCCTTTATATGAAAATAGGTGTGTAAGCTTTAAGTTAGACGAAAATAACTTCAAATTAAGATAATTGTAAATAATGATGGATAAAAAATAGTAGCATGCAACCAAGATCGCTCATCAAATTGTCATTTTTAAAACTCTGGATTAGGCACATGCACTTCTGATTTTTAAAATGAATGGGAAGCCAGATTATTTCATCAAAGTAACGTACCATAGATGAACTTTCATAAGAGCTTGGAGAGTAGTTTAACTGCGCATTCGGAGCATTGCGAGCCAATTTATTTGCTAAATTTTTACGATCATAAATCTCAAAAACTTGTATTTGGTGCAGTTTCTGTGGATATATGTTACATATGCACATCTATAGTATGTATAACCTGTCTATAGCTTTTATTAGTCACCTATTCTGTGCCTTTCGTATCGGATACTTTTGACGCAGTTTGTAAAGTTCAAAATTGCATCTATGATACTTCTCCGGAAAACAAGCAAATACGGTTTAATGAGCCATATACTATGTACGAGTATACAGGTATATCCATGATCTGTACAATGTGTCCAAGATCTTACGTCGACGGGAAACATTCGTTAGGTCTGCCCGCATCCAAGGGAGTTATGCTGTCTGCAATTGAATTCATTAAAGACCAAGTTATCAATGCTAAACTTGACCGAGGACGCAAATAGACCCAAGGAAGGTTCGGGTCCTGAAAAACTGTTCTTTAAATCTTGCCTGATAAATTCATCGGCGATTTTATTCCCCGTGGTCCCGTTGTGACCAGTGCCTCATACTAGAGTAACTGAATTTACCCTTCCGACCACGCTCAGTGATTTCTTGCATTCTTGAACTAGCTTGGAAGTCGTAAGAGGTTACAGCAAGGCTCTAAGCCTTGCCTCCACCGGTTCTCCATAATATAGATTGCTGCCATCAGGATTGTATAAATATCCGCTTAGATCACAGATAAAAGCTTTCTTAACGTGAAGTGAAATCTTATATTGGTGTCCTCTAGAAAGACACAAGCGCCACATCCTATATTGGTTTTGGAACCGTTGGAAAGTTAATTTAATATTTTTTTTGCAACAGAAGTTCTGGTGTCATTGCCATCTACATAAGACCAGAGTTATAAGACAGCAAGGTCTTCAAAGATCTAGTGCATGTTTTATCAAAGTCCGTGTCTTTTTATACAGACGATGGCTTTGAAAGTTCAGTGCTGGGGAAAGCCCCCATACAATCGAAACAAAGAGTTCTTTGGAATCTGATAAAAGGATCAATCACGTATTTTCGTTATTCCACCAGACAACCGACGCATAGGATATAACTGGCTTTATCGTAGCCGTGTAGATCCGAAGGACCCTTCTCCGGGCCCCATGTCTTGCCTCTAGCTCATTGGTACTATCAGAATGCCGACATTGCCTTAAAGGCTTTCGACGTAACATCAATGTCCTATTCACCAGCATTGCTTTTATCCACAAAACTAGTGATTCATCTACGCGGTGTTGTCTGTCCGAGTAACATATTCCGTCAGAAGTTGCGTTGTCCAAAGCACCTTTAACTTCGATGAAAATGTTCAAGGCGTAATCCTTCTTGTCGAGTGCGCCTTCAATTCTGCTTGCCAGATCCTGAAGCGCACTCTCGCAGGATCTTCCGCGTTTGTAGACGTGTTGCTCACCGAAAGAGGATGCATTCGCAAGACGGTTTTGGGCAAATGGATCTCAACCATAGTCACGATATTTTTCAGCATGAAAGAAGTCAGACTTATAGGTCTGAAACTCTGGGCATGCGAGTAGTCCTCCTTTCCGATTTTCGGTATGAAGACCACTCTCACTGTTCGCCAGGGTTCCGGTATGCCCTCTTCAGAGCTACCAACACCTGGTCTATACCTTTGTGTAACATAAATGGGTATACACCAACAGCTGAAGCCTGTATACAACAACTCGTCCGCATTCCCAGAAGAGCGGGTACTAGAGGAGGAACACCATGCTACTGGTGGAATGAGTAAATAAAAAAGCTTAAAGCAAAGTGCTTAAAAGCCCGACGCAAAGTCCAAAGATCTAGGGGAAGAGATCGCTTTGAAGAACACTTTATTGGTTTTAAAATAGCAACACGCGACCTAAAAAAGGCAAATAAGGAGAGCAAGACAATATGTCTTAAGAAACTTTGCGAAGAAGCCGACGTAAACCCTTGGGGTACAGCATACAAGATAGTCATGACTAAGATAAAGGGCAGTAGGTCGCCGCAAATAACATGTCCAGCAATCCTAAGGTCCATAGAAGAACACCTTTTCCCCCGAAGTACATCTACTATGTACCATATCATTAGGGAGACCAACACAGAGGACATCCCAATAGTCACAGCGGAAGAACTCATAAACGCATGCAGGAAAATAGGCGACAGTAAAGCGCCCGGACCTGATGGCATACCAAATAAGGCACTAAAAGCAGCTATTCATAAGCGGGCAGACATGTTTATGGAAACAATTCAAAAATGTCTTGAAGAAGGAGTTTTCCCAGATGTTTGGGAACTACAACACCTAGTCCTGCTTCCAAAGGGAAACAAGCCACCTGAGGAACCGTCCTCGTATCGTCCAATATGCCTTCTAGACACAATGGGAATGATACCGGAACGGATAATGTATGCTAGACTGCTCGCGGTAGCAAAAGAGAGAGGAGCACTATCAGACTTTCAGTTTGGGTTCAGAAAATCGCGGTCTACTGTTCAAGCCGTAAAAACTGTGGTCGACATTGCGACCGAAGCGATACAAGGAGAAAGATGGCGGTATGGTACAAAAAAATACTGTGTAGTGGTGACTTTGGACATCAAAAAACTGGGCGTTCATCAGAAAATCACTAGCCAGTATGAATACGCCATATTACTTGCTGAGGATAGTAGAAAACTACTTTACCAACAGAAAACTGATGTATGAAACTGATGAAGGGTTGAAATACTACAGCGTTTCAGCTGGGGTTCCACAAGGATCAGTACTCGGTCCACTCCTATGGAACATTATGTATGACGGAATGCTAAGGCTTATGTTGCCGAGTGGAGTTCAAGTAATCAGATTTGCAGACGACATTGCCGTCGTTACGGTGGCAAAACAAATAAATGAGATAGAGTCAGCCACATATGTAGCGATTATTCGCTAGAATTTGCGAACCATAAAACGGAAGCCGTCTTAATTACCAATAGAAGAATTGTAGAATACGCCAATATACGGGTGGGACATCAAATAATCCGATCGAAAGAATCAATCAAATACCTGGGAATAATACTTGATAACAGATTACAGTTCAAAGCACATGAAGAGTACTCCAGTAACAAGGCTTTACTGCTGCAAGGAGCACTTTCTAGAATACTTCCAAACATTGGTGAACCTGGATATGCTAGGAGGATTCTCCTATCTAGAGTAGCTAGCTTAGTCCTCTTATACGCTGCTCCGGTCTGGGCGGGGGCACTCGCCATAAAAGCAAACAAAAGAAAACTGTTGTCCGCATACAGGCTCAGTGCATTTAGAGCGATCTGTGGACTTCGAACAATCTCGAATGAAGCAGCCTTCGTGATAGCAGAAATGTTTCCGATTGACATTCTCGCGGACGAGATGTTGAGAATTTATAATAGAAGAACCCCAGGGCGACAAGATGCAAGTGAAATTGCAAGAATAAAAGGAGAAGAGCGAGCGGCTTCAGCAGCCCTCTGGCAAGCCAGGGTTGATAATAGTACAAAAGGCAGATGGACCTACAAGTTGATCCCGAACATCGAGACCTGGACAAAACGAGCACAAGGGGATAACAACTACCACCTTACGCAGTTCCTATCTGGTCACGGCGGCTATCGCAAATACTTGCACCGATTCGGACACGATAGCTCCCCTTTGTGCCCAAAATGCTCAAACGAGGAGGAAGATACGGAGCACGCCATATTTCAGTCCAATACTACTCATAGATCAAATGTTGCAGTCGGAGAAAAATTGGATGAAAATCGGCACATTTGTGATAATTGTGCAAAACGAGCTAAGAAGAATAGAAAAAATTAGAAGAGCTGAAGAAGCAAATAAAAGAAGACGAGCATGATCTGCTAACCAGCCCCGCGAAGTAATACCTAACGGCATTCCCGCGGGGAGAGTGGTTGAAGGACGTAGTGGTGTGGATTAGTACGTAGGCGCACTACTGGCATCGAATATTCGGGTGTTGCGAATCGTACATGTTGGAGGCACGGACTACCGTATCTTTAGAAGATTACCACATCCATTGGCGCAACCAAAAAAAAAAAAACCCCATCGCTGCCGGGTAATTTGAAGCCATCAAAGAAAGCAACATCATGTTTGATGGCTTCATCCGGCACCCCAATCAATGAGATATACCAGCTATATCGTGTTGTGTTATTCAGCTTACTACTAGCTTCGTTGGAGGTGTGACTCAAGCATGAGACGTTGAATCTCCGTTTACAGGGCCCCCGTCCAATTATCAAGATTTCGCCCGTCAATGACGTTGCCTAATAAAAAGCGAAGGCAGAACAATGTACTCACCTTATCGCAACGGTTTTCTGAATTTAACAACTCTGAAGATTGACACGATTTGACCAGTTACAAACAGCTGATCATAGGTCCTATTGGTGGCATGTCTTAAATCACGGTACCATGGTAGTGAGCAGCCTCCCGAATCTCGGTCCAGCCCTGACTTGTAGAGATAGACCCCCTTGTGTGAACGTCATGGTGACTGTGGCTTAAGCCCAAATCGCGGGAAGAGTCTTCCTGTTGGTTTAACCCAATATAGATTTGCAATAATCACTGATGGTCACTGATTCTGTGACCCTAAGAACAGTTAGAAGTTTTGGATTGGTAAGGCGTATCCTTGCTTCCATACTATAGATGTATGACAGGTGTCCCCGTTAAACCCTAGAGGCATCTGCCCCGTATGCATCGGAACATATTTTAAGTTCCAGCTTTCTAGAAGTTCAATATTTAATGAATTCTGCTGCCATTCCGGTGGTAGCGGCAGAAACGAAAATAAGACTAATTTGGGCGCACGCTATCTGACCTATTGTACATATCTCTAACTGCGTGGGTATATTGTACAGGGGACGTCATCCTCCTGCTATCCAATGTCTATTCTTTGTTGCAGTGTGACAGTTGTAATAATTTGTTTCGCAAGAATTTCAGGTAGAGATTCAAATTTCAGACTTAAAGCAAGCCTATAGGGTCCGATCGGATTGTTACCCAATAAGCCTGCCAACACAATTGTAGTAAATTTATGCTGAAGAGCTCTCTTTTTGATAGAGCGAGGGTTTCTTTCTGCTCAGGTATGCAAATTGTGGAAATTATTATGAATTGGAACTCGTCCGTCTATAGAATCTGGCCAACAAAGTAGTCTTTCGCAAAGTATCTTTCCAGAATGTAATGGAAAATATAGAAAAATTGCAAAAATGTAAAAAGATTTTATTTCATTTGATAAACCGATGCCGGCCACTTACTTTTTAAGAACTGTTTCACGTAAATCACTTTTTCGAGCATATTGGCTGGTATCTCGCTAATAAAATATGTTATCTTGTCTTCTAAGGCTGCAATTGACGCTGGCTTATCGGCATAGAGGAGTGAATTGAAGTAAAAAAGCGGATCCTTCCTCAGCTCGTCTAAGGCCCACTCACCAAAAATTTAACACTGTGGCAGTTCGTTTGGCTTCAGTGCTTGCGCGAGCTGTATTACGTAAGATTTTAAAACAAGATCCTTACGTAAAATCTTCCACGTATTCGATTAACAGAATCCGAATTGCATCGAACAGCGACGAATGAACAAATCACGGTCTTCGTTTACACTGACGGATACAGCAGCAATATGTTATTTTCCTCTATACGCACTGTACGCATACGGATAGGCGGCTTGACTATAGCTTGAATTGCTTGCTCAGTAGGACGATTATGACCACCGTAAAATGATCCAAGTGTGTGAAAACCATTTTCCACATCTTCGTTCGGGTGTACGTCTCTGAATGATGACATGGCACTGCTAAATAAGCATGTTTGACTTTGACACATGTCATGAATCACGCGTGAGCTGTCAAAAATAGAACACTGAAAAACCAAACAGCAAAAAATCTCCCTTACTTACAGAATTCCCAACGCTTAATTTATGATTTTAATAAAATAATTTATTACATGAGTGAGCCCTTACTCATGTAGGCTAAAATGGCAAGAATTTGCCCAGCCAGTAGCATTGTACTGGCTTAAGCGGTCATAGGGCTCAAAACCCTATAAAAGGATGTGACGAGCCAACAAATGACTTCGGAAAGAAATAGACTCACTGTTAACAACTCTTGCAGACGTTTAAACGACAACGACTTTCGTATTTGCACATACAATGTTAGGACCCTCAACGGGCCACGTGCAGCCTTGATTGCTATCACGTAGATATCAGCACAATCCGGGATGAGCGAGAATAAAGAACTGTGATATGAAATATACCATAGTGATTGCCATAAAAGAAAGGAACAGCGGTTGTTCGGATGCTGTTTTGCCATATGCGGCAAGTTTAGTCAGGAAATCTTAAGCTTCAAGCACACAACGAGCATCTTATGATAATCCACATTAAAGCTAAACTCGCTAACATAAGCCTAGTATGCCCCATGCCCCTATAGAAGACGAGAAAGACGCCACCAAAGATTGTTTTTACGAGCTCCTCGACAAGACATACTACAATTAGCAATCTCCGAAGTATGACGTTAAAATCAATTACGCGAGGATAGGAACAGAAGCCAAGACAGTTGGTAAACATAGCCTACGTGACACTACCTTGGCAGGTGGCGAGACAGCGAGACGAAATATTATTATAGCAAGCAAACAGTTTCCTCCGATCAACTTGCGATTGACGAAAGGCATGCCCTCAGTATTCTGGACGTCCGAAACTTCTGGCTTGCCAAGGTGCGAATGCGAATTTCCCAAGAGCCACAAAGAAGAAGAACTACTGTGAGAAGATATGACGTAGAAAAGTTTCAATCGCACGAGACTGTCAGAATCTTCGCCGAACGAGTATCCCCAAACTTCTTAACAACTCCTAGTCCAGTGGGAACGCTGCCTACGTGCCATCAGAGACGCCGCTACTGATATGCTGGGTTTTTCCCGGCCATTACCAAGTTAAACCAGAAGAATGAGATCTGCTCGTGAGCTCTACGAACAGAAAAGACGGGAGAAAAAAAAATCTGAAGGAGATACTGAGAGATTGTACTTCAAGAAAAACGTACTGACGTTTTGCCAACAGGTAAACACAACGTATTAAGGCAATAAAACCAGTACACAAGCCTGTAGAGGTGAAGAATATTCGGTGAGTCCCAGTCGGTGGTGAGAATATGCAAAAACTTTTTTTGTAGGCTGTATAACGGCGAAGAAGCACAACATCCCGCCGTCAGTCAGAATTAGACTATTCAACTTAGAAGAGACGATAGCCAAAATTTCCGTCCACCTAACCAAAGCGAAATAAGGTTAGCAATATCTAAGCTAAAAGCCGACAAATCAGCTGGACCTGGACTGCTGGAAATGACTTTGTGGAAAGATCTAGTCAGAAGAGTATATTCCTGATGAATGGAATCCCACCACTATTTGCCCGATCCACAAAAAATAAGACCAACCAACTGCATAAACTATAGAGGTATTGAGGTGACTTCAACATCGAATAAAAAATCTTGTATGAACGTCTGGAACGCTTCATCAAGCTGCCAAATAAGGGTAAATTCAAGTTTATGTTGTCAACAAGAATGGACAGAACTATAACGATAGCTATAATTTCCAGATACTAAAGGACTTTGTCTATCTTGGCTCTGCTATGGAATCTACCAACAACGCTTCAGCAGAAGTAAAACTAGAAATCACCTTTGCCTTCGAAGGCAATTGTGTGATGATAGCTCTCTGTCTTACATAAGACACTGATCATCCCAAACTTGCTTTAGAGCGTAGAATCTTGGACACTGACGAAATCGGATGAAAGTGCATGAATAGAGAATGGAGAACTTTTAACAACGAACTGTACAGCAATGTTGATCTCATCAAAAAGGCACGGTTAACACGGCTAGGTCACTTTAAATTCATGGAAATCAGTCACGTGGTCCGGAAAGTTTCAACTCCAACCCAGCAAGACAATTCAATAGAAGACGACCTTATTATAGGTGGCGCACAAAAATGGAAAGGTGCTCAGCCAACTTCGTGTGTGTAACTGGAGGCATTAACTGAAGGAAGTAAAGAAAAACCTCGCTAGCTGGAAAAGTACATATGTTAGCTGAGCCTCTGATCCACCCCGGATTATAGATGAAGTTGTCTGACAAAAAATCTGCACTCACCTAAACGTTGATTCTCTTCTATGTATGACCATAGTATTTATCACAATTGTTCATCTTACTTTCGTTCGGCAATCCCAGTGCAAGTTATTTGGCTGCACGTAACCTACTCAAGTCTTACACATTTCATATGTAGATCGAAACGTTATTATCCTTTTTCTGTCTTGAAGAGTTGGCGAAAGTAAATCCGCCCATACCCCTATTGATAGCTTTGCATTAATATCGCGTAGATTGTGTCCCCATGTGTGGCGTTTCTTATTACCACCACATTATGAAACAAAGGCGTAGTACCTCATCGAGACTAAAGGCAGATGTCCAACGTCATTCATACCTGGAGAGGATTACATACTCACTTAGGGGTTAAATACGATTACGAACCACTGGTTGAGGATGCACTGGCTCCTTCCGTCCAGTTTGACAACCACCTCTGGGAAAAATATCGAAACCTAATACACCTGAGTTTCAAACAACTGCACCACCCGCCCGCGTCCTGGAGAAAAGCCAGTAATAGGGTATTCATATCCTGCGCGCGCGGGATTACAAAAAAAAAACAAGGATGAGTCGTTGTTTGACTTAGTTCATGCTTAAGAGCATGGAGAGAATATTCGAGCTGCGTGTGCGCAAACCACTTTGCGAAAGCATCCAATGAGAATCTGCTTTAAAATCTGTCGTTTGCGGATTGAACGCATCTTCAACAAGAAGGAATATGCACTGGGTATTTCCATCGACATTGAGGGTGCTCTCGACAATGTAACTTTTGCTGATCTGAGTAAATCAGCCTGACAACACGGTGTAGATGAATCATTTGTTTTGTGGATAAAAACAATAGCGGAATAGGACCCCAAAATTGCATGCTGATTGCGGCTAAATGAAATGCTCAGGCATATGCAGACAATATAGATGTAGTGTCTGCACTGTCATGTGTAGGGACTGTCTGAATCATTGGAAGCCAATACAATATCACTTGAACCACCGCCATGCATGGTGCACGGGAATTTGGCTTTCAGCCAACCCAAACAAGGTTGTTTTCTTTGCAGAAAGGGGAAAGCTGACTGGTCTAAGTTATCTAGTGTTTAAGGGCAGTCTGTTTCTCCAACAAAGCTTAGTATTTGGGTATCATCCAGGATAATAAACTTGTGTGGACTAAACATGTTGTTGTACGTTGGAAGACCCTAAGGCCTCTCGGGCTTTTGGCAACGTAAATAAGCTATCACATGCGTCGGTTGTATGGTGAAACAAACTTTTAGGAAAATACAGCCCTGTTACTTTTATCTGTCTTCAAAGTCTGTCTCGGTTATATTTGGGTTTTCCCTAGAATGCTTGGCTATACTATAGAAACACTGTTGAATAATCTTAGCCTTTACAATCATGTCATGGGCTGCACCCTCAAAGCAACTTCTGTTAAAAAAAAGCGGTCACTGATGCAAAACGCACTAGAGACTTGATGACCTTGCGTCCAACAGTCTTTTGACTCTGGTCTTATAGACATGCCATCTGATACAAAGACATTAGGACTCCTGTTTCTTGAAAAAATACTGAAAAGAGTACCCGATCTAGGAAAGGAATATAGTCGGGTGTTAACGGACAGCTGCAAAACCAATATATCCTGATGGCCTTTTGGAGGACGACAACTTTAGATTCCGTTTCTCAGCAGAAAAATGTTCTTCTATTCTCCAAGCGGAGAGTCTTAGATGCGCTTAAAGCCTTGCTGAACCTTGTCACGACTTCGAAACTAGTTCGAGAATAAGTAATTGCTGGACGCAGTCGGAAAACTCATTCTGCGGCGTTTGCTGTATATATAGGGTTTTCCAATAGGGACTTGACAACTTTGAATTTAATTTGTGAACGCACTCTTTCACTAATCATCAAACTATCACTGTCAATTTATTCAGTAAGCACACTAACGAGCAACGTCTGCAAATAATAAAAATTTTCTACAGATATTCGGAGTCGGTGACTGCAACTTTAAGAACAGTGTCCTGTGTTTGTGGTAATTTATCCCGATTTTTGGCACCAGAAATTGCGCAGATTTGAAATTATTTTCACCCGAGAAAATCCTTCTCAATTTGTGAAAAATCTGTTTATGCATGCGGGCATGTGAATAGCAACGATTTTACAAGGACCCTCCACTCTTGAAAAGACTGTGCAAATGAAAATTCATTTGTAAAGCGAATTAGGTGCAAGGATTCTTTTTCTTCTTCTCGGGTGAGCTAATCTGGTAAAAATTTAGATTTTGGTTTTCCTGTGAACAAAGTGGTAGTTGTTGGCGCTCTCTTTGTACCGTGAAATGAAATAAATGTGAAACTACCACGCACTACCCAGGCATCACATCAATTTGAAAGTTTTGCTAACGTTTAGCGCTTCAGGATACCACCTCCCGGAATTTAGTCAAAAAATTAAAAATACAAGTATATTCATCTAAATCAAAGTAATCCCATCGACTGCAACACACTTATGCTTTTCGGTATGTCTATCAGTGCTTCCTGCGATTTTTCCATTTCTTCCTCGCGGCTGCTGAAACGCGTTCCCCGTAGTGGTATTTTAATTCGATTGAACCTAAAGAAGTCACATGATATTTATTGCGACGGTGCGTTATCATGGTGCAAAATCCACGAGTTTTCTGCCCACAATTTTGGTCTCTTTCGGCGAATTGCTTCACGCAAACGTCTCATAACGCCCAACAAATACTCTTTGTTTACTGTCTGACCTTCTGGCAAAAATTCAAATAAAACACCGTTGTAATCCATGAAAACTGTGAGCACTGCCTTCTTTTTTGAATGAAAACGACGTGTTTTTTTTTTTGGTCTTGGCTCATTTGGTAAACGCCATTCACTTGCTGATGTCTGGATTGCGTGTCGTACCCATAAACCCACGTCTCGTCTCTAGTAATGATCCTTTGGCTATGTTACTTTTGCAAATTTCAAGCTATGACGCTAAGATTTAGAGAGAATATCAACAACAGATGTACCACCTTAACAAAAAAAAAACAGAACTCAAATCGGAACAATGGGAGCGCCACACGGTGGTTATTCCCTTTTTTTTTGATCAAGGTGGTGTGTAGAGCATGGATAAACTTAATCATCAAGCCAAAATTAACTTTAAACCATATCTTTGGCAGGATACTCGGAAGCGTTGATTACTAAGCTTTCCTCTCTGTAACTCTGTTACGACTTATTCATGTTGCCGTAGCTGAGGTTAGGTGCCGTAAGCACTAATCGGCGTCAACTTGGCAATATTTACTGTGAAACACAAACAACTGAATACAATTAAGCTGAATTTACTTCCTCTTAACCAACCGGAATTGACCGGTTTTCCATCGGAAATGACTTCCTCTCACAAGGAGGAATTAACGTGATTGAATGAACCGTGGTTTCCTCAACCAGCAGAGCAACTACCTATAATGTGCTACTTTAACTTATTTGAAACTGAGGTCAGTAAGACATTTTTTGGAGTAGACAGGTTCAAAAATAGTGATTCTGGAGCATGATCAGCGGTAACTCTGAAATTCCCAAACTATGTTACTGACTCGTCCAGTGGGTCTTGACTACAGCCCTACTATTGCTAAATAACCAACAGTCCGAATATGTTCATAATTACTGTTGACGATCCTTAGAATGGAATAGAGCATCTACAAGTATGTACGTTCAAATTTGAACATAAAGCAGCCCTAGAATACAAAAAAGCATATATCAGCGCAATCCAGATTGTACGGTGGGATGGGTTAGATAATATTAGCAGGGATCCGCTCAGCACATGAAATAAAATAGATATACCAGTTATGACCGAAGTATAATGTTAAAATAGGATCGCTTTGTTGTATTTGGAAAGCTATTCGTTAGCGCAACTAAAGCAATTACGAGGCGTATTATTACCATAGCAAGGACACAGTTTCTTCACATTTTCCCCACAAATCACTATCCCTTCTACTTGCGTGCGCTACCTTAAATGTTGTACTCCTCCGCTGCGCCTTTCTTCGATCTCAGACTCGAAAACTCTGGGTCAAAGCAATGGTGCATATTCGCTCACCATGACCCAGACGCTGGATCCGTAGACGTCTTACTACACTGATGTCGCTATACAGTCCGTATTCATTCTTTCGAAACGGCCAAGTGCTTCTTCATCCGCTTTTGACAAGGTCCAAGGCGCCATAGAGCAGGACTGGGATGATGAGGGTCTTGTATAAAGTCAGTTTGATGTTACGAAAAATGGCTCTGTTATGCATGAGCAAATGGAAACATACCAAGGCAAAAACAATTCTGCGTTTGACTTCAAGGTAGACCAAGTTCTTAACCTTTTTTGACATTGAACGTCTCGGTTTATTCATTACTGACTTTGTTGGAGCAGCGATTATTCTCCAAAGTAAACTTGTACAATCTGACGAATTCAACAGGAATGTAAGAATTAGACATGACGTTGCACATAACATCCCTATGCATCCATATGCGGCAAGTAGACAATTTATTGGTGATGGTCAACTCGAAATTTCCAGGTCTTTTCCAAGATCTGTCGTAGTGTGAATATTTTATCGATGGTGGACTTCTTTGTTTGACAATTTTCGGTCGTAATTCTCGCCCTAGTAGACAGACAATAACAAGTTTAGTGCAAAAATTTGAGTCTACATATGCGTTGTGTGATGTTGCCGTGTCAGTGAGACAACGGGTTGGTCGAAGTGTCGAAAATATCGCTGCCGTTCAGACGTCCGTAGCAAACGATCCAAATCAGTCAATTCCACGGTGTTCTCAAGAATTGGGCATCGCTTAGACCACATTATGGCGTTTTTTACGTAAGGATCTTGGTTTACACCCATACAAGATCAAGCTGACTCAAGAATTGAAGCCAATGGACCATTTGAAGCGACGTACGTTCTCCGATTGGGTTCTGGAGAAGATGCGCCAAGATGATGAATTTCATCGCAAAATCATCTTCAGTGACGAAGCTTATTTTTGGCTCATTGGGTTCGTCAATAAGCAAAATATGCGTTATTGGTCGGGTGAAAACCCACATGTGCTTCATGAATCACCACTTCATCCACAAAAAATAACGGTTTGGTACGGTTTGCATGCCGGCGGCGTTATTGGGATATATTTTTTCGTCGACGATAACGATCGTCACGTTACTGTGAATGGTCAGCGTTATCGCGCTATGATCACCGATTATTTTTAGCCCGAATTGGAAGATATGGATTTGGACGACATGTGGTTTCAACAGGATGGTGCCACAAGCCACATAGCACACGCTACAATCGATTTATTGAAGAGTAAGTATGGTGAGCGTGTTATCTCAAGCTCGACGCTGATGTGGTGGGTGCTCGTACTATAGATCATGTTGGATGCCATCGATGGACCAAAATAACCACTGAACCAAAACATCGAAAAACTTGACACATGCTGAAGCATTATATGTGTATTCATACCCACATAAGTGTTACGTTCTTTACAAAAAATAAAAATAAAAACAGCGCCTTTCCACTGAAGCTCCAACTTATCTCTCATTAAAGTGTGCAGTGTTCCGACAGAAAAAAAAAAAACTGGATCTCCCCTTTTCTTCATTTCTGTTGTTGTCAATTCACAGATGGGCACCCTAGCTGGCAATTTGATGACAAAGTATGACCATCCGGAATTCCCTTCAGACATCTTTATAACCTTCGAAGCCTTGAATGTCACGGTTATCCTAGCAAGTAACAGCAAGACGGCTATTTACACTTTGGCAGATTTCCGAAAGAAAAACATGAGGGGAAAAGTAATATTGGCATTCAAATTTACTCCGTATCCCAAGGACATTTTCACTTTCAAATCGTTCAAGGTAAGCACATTTTTCCATTTAATACCCAAAGACTTTTATACCTTTCATTTAGATTATGCCCCGAGCCCAGAACGCCCATGCGTACATCAATTCAGCGTTTCTTCTTCAAATCAACCCTACAAATGGCAATATAGCGTCCGCCCGCATCTGCTTTGGTGGTATAAGCCCTGACTTCGTTCATGCCTCCGCAACAGAAAGACTTGTCATCGGAAAGTACTTGTTCGCCAATGAAATTCTTCAAATAGTATTCGAATCCCTACACCAGGAGCTAAAGCTCGATTCAAGTCCCCTTTCAGCATCAGCAGAGTATCGCAAGAAACTTGCCTGTGGCCTGTTCTATAAATTCATTCTTTCCATTGCACCAAAAGATAAACTACAAGCAAAGTTGATAAGTGGTGGAGATCTTCTTAAACGCCCATTGTCTTCCGGAAAACAGACATTCGAAACAACAGCCAAGACCTTCCCCATCACGGAACCTGTAAAAAAACTGGAAGCATTGGTTCAATGCTCAGGAGAAGCTAAATACATGAATGACGTGGTATCTCAGGTAAAACAAGTTTGGTGTGCCTTCGTCCATGCAACTGAAGTCGGTGCAGAAATTCTCAACATTGATACCACAGAAGCCCTTCGAATTACAGGTGTTGTAGCATTTTATTCAGCAAAGGACATTCCTGGCGTCAACTCTTTCGTAGACACCAAATTTTTTTTCATGGACACCGATGAAGAGATCTTCTGCGCTGGTAAAGTAAAGTACCATGGCCAACCTCTGGGAGTGGTTGTTGCAGAGAACAGTGCACTGGCAAACTTTGCTGCCTCTAAGGTCTCAGTCACCTACAGTAAGGTCGATAATAGAGTATTTACAACTATCAAAGACGTCCTGGAAAGCAACCAAAATAATAGACTAATTAATGTTTTGGAATCTTCGATCAAAGTTCTCAGACCCACTTCGGTAGCTAACGTATCAGCTACGGGAACTCTTGAATTTGGCCTGCAATATCACTTCACCATGGAACCCCATACAACTGTTGTCATTCCGACAGAAGGTCGTCTTGTGGTGTACTCCTCCACTCAGTGGATGGATATGACCCAATACGCCATCGCGAAATGTGTCCAAATGAAAATGAGTGACGTTCAGCTCAAAGTCCGACGTCTCGGTGGCGGATTTGGTAGCAAAATCACAAGAGGCAACCCAGTCGCTTGTGCTGCTTCCATAGTCGCTGTTAAACTCAATCGGCCGGTCCGTTTCGTGCAGACAATTGAATCCATGATGAAATCGCTTGGCAAACGCTATGCGTGCTATTGTGAGTATGAGTTCCAAGCCATCTCGACAGGGAAGATTCTTAGTATTCAGAGTAGAATTTATGAAGATGCAGGCTGGGCAACTAGTGAAAATGCTATTGCTAGTATTTTTCCAAAATTCTTGAAAAATTGTTATGATTTAGACCTCGAAAAGAACTTCAAGGTCGATGCAAAGATTGTTCTAACTGATGCACCAAATCATACATGGTGTAGGGCACCAGGAAGTCTTGAAGCTTTTGGAATAATTGAGAGCATCATGGAGCATATAGCTTTCGAGGCGGACCTTGATCCGGTGGATGTCCGTTTGGAAAATATCGCGTCTGATTTTAAGATCCGCAGCCTATTGGAAGGATTTTTGATCAAAACCGAGTACAGAAAGAGGAGGAAGGAAATTGAATCATTCAACGAAGCAAATCGATGGCGGAAGAGAGGGTTGGGAATAGCTTTGATGCAGTTCAATATCTTTCACTTAGGGCCATTCCCGGCAACGGTGACTATTTATCATGGTGATGGTACGGTTGTTATATCTCATGGTGGTATCGAAATGGGACAAGGAATGAACACAAAAGTAGCTCAAGTGGCAGCGTTTGTACTCGAAATCCCTTTAGAAATGGTCCGAATTGAGACAAGTGATACTTTGAATGGTGCCAACGCAGTCTTCACTAGTGCGTCGTTTGGATCTGAATGTGTCTGTTTTGTAAGTCTCTAATTTTAAGTCTAGATGTTCGACATATGAAGACAATTTCCTTTTTTTTATTATAGGCCGTTCGAAAGGCATGCGAAGTATTATTAGAACGCCTGCGGCCAATTAGGGAACTCTTAAAGAATCCCGATTGGTTGTCTCTTGTCGAGCAAGCACATCTTCAAGGAATCAACCTCATCGCCAGTGAGCACTTTAAAACTGGTGATTTGGACGCTTACGATCTCTTTGGTGTAACTTTGACAGAAGTGGAGATAGACGTCCTCACCGGGAATCATCTTATTAAACGAGTGGATCTCGTTGAGGACACTGGTGAGAGTTTGAATCCCACTGTAGATGTTGGACAAATCGAAGGTGCTTTTGTTATGGGTCTCGGATATTACTTGTCAGAGCAATTGATTTATGATCGACAAACTGGTGAAATGCTAACACACCGCACATGGGACTACAAACCGCCAGGAGTTAAAGACATTCCAATTGATTTTCGGATCGAACTTATCCAGAAAAGTCCAAATCCTGCTGGTTTCATGAGATCTAAGAGTAAGTATCTGAGGTCTATACTATAAAATAACTTAAACGATATACTTTGTAGCTACTGGAGAACCAGCAACATGTATGGCAGTATCGGCGATATTTGCTATTCAACATGCCCTTCAATCTGCCAGGAAAGATGCCGGCATGCAAAAGAAATGGATAAGTCTTGGTGCGCCTACCACACCTGAGCACATTCTCCTAAATGCTGGTTCCGATTTGAGTCATTTTAAATTGTAGAACTTTGTATACGTACTTGTAGATTGTATCAGGTTGAATAAATTTGTATATTTGGGATCTGGACAACTTTCTATGGCGAATGTCTTATCACTGACGTGAGCCCGCAAGTATCAGACGTCCAGAACTGAAGGTCAGCCAGCTGAAGTATAATCGATTGCCACTGATTCGCAGCAATGCTCCATTTACTATTTCATTTCTCATTACCATATTATTACTACGTGCGCTTGGTTCAACCAAAATGCTTAGCAAAATTCTAGGCATAATCTTCTGTCTTATGTAATATTAAAAGATTGATGACGGCGGATTATTATTATTTTTCCAAGTTTATTCACTCTGATAATACGGAGATCTTAACAAGAAGAATAGAACTTATTTTTGACATTTCATTAAAGTGACAGAATGACAATTACAAATAGCTGTCTGTGACATCTTCAGTGGTGCGAAAGTACCCAGAAGACTACAGATCGGTCATCCTACACTCAAATTGACCGCAATTTTCTGGCAGTTCAAATCAAGACTTAAATTAAAAATACAATGTCTTATTTGTAAATAATTTAAGTTGCTAATCGGTTCTGTCTCTAATTCGATAAGTGTTTCTTCAGAACCCTCGTCTCCAACAAGGTCCACGAATCCTGATGCCCATTTTCTTGGATTTTATTTACACTTGAATAATACCATTTTCAGTTAGTACCAACCCTTCAAAAGATACCGGTATAAATTTGACAGCTGTCGGACGATTAGTTCTCGAGATATAGCGTTGTGAGTGAAGCAACTTTTGTTATTGTGAAAAAAAAATGGATTCAAAGCAATTTCGTGTGTTGATTTATCATTGCTTTTTGATGGGAAAAAATGCAGCTGATGCAAAGAAATGGCTTGATAAGTGTTACCCGGACTCTGCACCAGCCGAACGAACCATTCGCAAGTGGATTGAAAAATCTAAAAGTGGTCATACAAGCACCGAAGATGATGCACGAAGTGGACGTCCAAAAGAGGCTGTTTCAGATGAAAACATCAAAAAAGTCCACAAAATAATTACGAATGACCGTAAAGTGAAGTTGATCGAGATAGCTGAGGCTCTAAAGATATCAAAAGAGCTAGTTGGATATATCATACACGAATATTTGGACATGCGAAAGCTCTGTTCAAAGTGGGTGCCGCGATTGCTCACAGTCGACCAAAAACAACAACGTGTTGATGATTCAGAGGAGTGTTTAAAGCTGTTCAACCACAATAAAGCCGAATTTTTGCGTCGGTATTTGACAATGGATGAAACTTGGCTTCATCATTTCACACCAAAGTCAAGTCGGCAGTCAGCTGAGTGGCGAGCAGGCGACGAATCTCGTCCAAAACGACCATAACCTCAACAG
This sequence comes from Volucella inanis, assembly GCA_907269105.1. Classification (NCBI taxonomy): domain Eukaryota; kingdom Metazoa; phylum Arthropoda; class Insecta; order Diptera; family Syrphidae; genus Volucella; species Volucella inanis. The sequence continues at coordinate 44,322,685 of OU026153.1, forward strand.
TCGGCTGGCAAGGTTATGGCATCCGTATTTTGAGATACACATGGAATAATTTTCATCGACTATCTGCAAAAGGGGCATACTATCAACAGCAACTATTATATTGCGTTGTTAGAGCGTTTGAAGGACAAAATCGCAGAAAAACGGCCGCATTTGAAGAAAAACAAAGTGCTGTTTCATCAAGACAATTCACCGTGTCACAAGTCGATGGAAACGATGGCAAAATTGAATGAATTCGGCTTCGAATTGCTTCCTCACCCACCGTATTCTCCAGATTTGGCCCCCAGCGAATATTTCCTGTTCGTAGACCTCAAAAGAATGAAGAAGTAATCGCCGAAACAGAGACCTATTTTGAGGCTAAACCGAAAACGTACCACAAAACTGGCATCGAAAGATTGAAAAATCGTTTCAATCAGTGTATCGCCCTGGAAGGCAACTATATTAATAAATAAAGTTGAATTCTGTGTTTAACTATAAAACGGAGTTTTCAGGCCATGTGTTATTTTAAGTTGCTTAACAATTATTACTATGTTCATGTATCCTTATTTGGAATATATAGGGTGATTCATCGTGAGGTGTGATTTTCAGCTTTTTTTGACAGATGCCGCGTGACTCCTGTCAAACTCAAAGAAAGACTTACACCACAACAGCGTCTCCAAATTGTTCAGCTGTATTATGAAAATCAACGTGCTGTAAGAAATGTTTTTCGTGCGATTCGAGGAGCTTACGGTGCGCATAATCGACCTACTAAAACCACTATTGCCAATACCATAAGCAAATTTGAGTCCCAGTTTACATAAGTTAATGATACTCGACCGGTTAGACCACATCCAGTACATAGTGAAGAGACTATAGCAGCTGTAGCTCAGAGTGTACGCGAAGACCGTGACGAATCGATTCGTCATCGTTCTCAGCAGCTTGTCTTGGCTTATTCGACAACTTAGCTTATTTTACGTAAGGATCTCTCTGAAGCCAGGCGACTGGAATTTGCATCATATTTTCAGTTAATGGAATCTGGAAAAACTCTATCAAAATCCGGTGTTTTATCGTGTAATTTTGTTCAGTGATGGAACTCATTTCTAACTCAATGGATACATTTATAAACAAAATTGCCGTATTTGTGCTGATGAGCAGCCCGAAGAGTACCAAGAGCTGGCACTACATCCATTAAAAACAACGGTATGGTGTGGCTTATACGCTTGTTGAATCATAGGTCTATATTTCTTAAAAAATGAGTAAAATCAGAATGTCACCGTCAATGTAACCGTTATCGCGCCATGTTAACGGACTATGTGCTTCCCGAAATTAAAGCACATGGTCTCGGTGAACTCTGGTTTCAACAAGATGGTGCCACGAGCCATACAGCGCGTGAAACAATGGACTTTTTGAGAAATCATTTTCGTGAGCACTTAATTTCACATTTTGCTACGGTAAATTGGCCGCCTAGATCGTGCGATATCACAACTTTGGACTATTTTCTCTGGGGATATGTAAAGTCTATTCCCAGCCAGCTACGATTGACGCTTTGAAAGCCAACAATACTCGTATTATTAGCGAGATACCAATCGCTATGCTCGAACGAGTCGCCGAAAATTGGAATTTCCGAATAGACCACCTCAGACGTAGTCGTGGCCAACATTTGTTCTTTTAACCGATAATAAAAATTCTAAGTTCAGGGGTGGCCGTGGTGTATTGGTATATACATAGACTCCTCACGCAGAGGGTCGCGGGTTCGAGTCCCTTGCGAAGCAATTCTCTAAAAAAGTCTTTCATTGAATTTGTATGTAGTTATATGAAAATCCGGCATCGTCAACTCTGACATGAAGGTATGACACTGATGTTGAAGTGGTTGCTGGCTGGGCTAAATGTAACGAACTAACAACTAGCACATACTAAGACCCACTAGTTGAGGATGCACTGGCTACAGTTTGAGAGCCACCTCTGGGAGAAATACCGAAACCTAATACACCTGAGTTTCAAAAACTACAAAACCTCCCGCCCGCGCCATGGAAAAAAAACCAATAAAAGGGTATTCACATCCCTTGGTACGCGCGCGGGATAATAAAAAAAAAAAATTCTTTTTTAATTTATATTTTACATTATAAATCAAACCTCACGATGAATCACCCTATATGACATTTTATTTTGTGGGAAAAATTGAAAAAAATTCCACTTCAAAATTTACACTGTGGGTGGACAAGCAATTCTGTGTATATTCATTACATTTTTTAAAAAATTCAATTGCTTACAAAGAAATATATACCACCTTGATCAAAATGTTCCCGGTGGCGTCACCGTGTGGCGCTCCCATTGTTCCGATTTGAGTTCTGTTTTGTTCCGAACTTGCGAACGTTGCAAATATTGGAAAAGTGTTTCGGGAACGATTCTCTTAAGAAAACGATAGTTTACCAGTGGCACGAGCGGTTCAAAAGTGGTCGTAAGTCAATCGAAGATGATGAACGCAGTGGCAGGCCATCGACATCGAAAATCGACGAAAACATTGATGAAGTAAAAGAAATGTTGGTCAATAACCACAAATTAACCATCAGAGTGGTAGCGGAGGACTTGAATATTGCCTATGGATCCGTCCAAGACATTTTGATTAATGATTTGGGATTCCGTCGTGCAGCAGCAAAGACCTCAATTTAATGCAAAAAAAGAGACAGTGTTGACGTCGCAAAAGAGATGATTTGCAAGGCTGAATCCGATCCCATAGTCATCGAAAGGATCATTACAAGAGACCAGACGTGTATTTATGAGTACGACACAGAATCCAGACATCAAGCAACTGAATGGCGTTCACCAAATGAGCCGAGACCAAAAAAAAACACGTCGTTTTCAGTCAAAAAAGAAGGCAGTACTCACGGTTTTCATGGATTTTTGCCAGAAGTCCAGACAGTAAACAAAGAGTATTATTTGGGCGTTATGAGACGTTTTCGTGAAGCAATTCGCAGAAAGAGATCAGAATTGTGACCTGAAAACTTATAGATTTTACACCATGATAACGCACCGTCGCACAGTGCCATCATTATTCGTAATTTTTTGTCGAAAAATGCAACAAATACCATCCAACAGCCACTGAATTCACCTGATTTGGCTTCCTGTGAGCCAAATTCAATTCTGTTCAATCGAGTTAAAAAACCACTACTGGGAACGCGTTTCAGTAGCAGGAAGCACTGATGGATACTGAAAAGCGAATATAAAAAATGTTTCGAGGATTGGATCAAGCGCTGGCATAAGTACGTTTCAGTCGATGGGGATTACTTTGAAGGGGACAATATAGATTTAGATGAATGAACCTGTATTTTTAATATTCCGAATAAATTCCGGGATTAAGCTGGTATATCAATAAGAGCTAACATAACTTCATGAAATTAAGAGTTAAAAAAGTTAAAAGTTGTAATATGTGGGTTTATTTTATTCGACTTCGACTCCGTTTCTCCTGTCTACTGACAGGCTCTCGTATAGTGTTACCACTTTACAATTTTTATTTATTGTTCAGTGCTACCATGCATTTTTTCTTTTAACTTACTACAAAGTTAAGAAAGAACTCAAATAATGAAGCGCAACAACATTTCGATTTCATTGTGGTTAATCGCAAGAAGCCACGATTTTACTTTTTTAAATATTAAATAGCTTGCATGCAACAATTGAGAAAAATTTCTTAAGGCTTGATGTGTAAAAAGGCGAAATATGTAAGACGGTACCAGTATTGCTCCATAGATTATGGTTGTCAGATATAGGAATCTGCATGTAGCCACCTCTTATGAAGAATATTTTGAGGACTTTAAAAAAGTATAAATATCTTACAGGCAGGATATTTATTTTTCTAAATAATTCTATGGAGTGGTTTAGGCGATCTGATTTGCATACTTTTCTTATTGCGGACTTTTGTAGGACAGTCAGCCGCTGTAGTTTATTGAGGTACGTACCTCCCCATGCGCTTATTCCATACTGGAGTCTCTAGTTAAAAATCCCAAAGTAAATTATTTTAAGAGTCCGTGTAGAGCAGTAATTCCTAAGACAGTAAAAGATGCGTAGAGAAGATTGCAGATACTTTTTCAAACTTGAGATGTGTTCGCTCCAACTAAAATTTAAGTTGCAGCTAATATTCTCATATATCATTGGAATTTTACACATCAGAAACACAGTTCAGCAAGCTATGTCTACAACAGGTAGATGCATGAAATATAATGTCAAAGTCTGGGGAATCTTTCACTATTAAACTGAAATACATCAGTTTTGTCTTATTGGTTACTACTAACTTGTGTTTGGTGAACCAGAGTCTTAACAAGTGAACGTCGTGGTTTATGTCAGCAACCAGATTAAAAAGGTTAGTTGATCCATATGCAAATGCAAAATCATCAGCAAAAGCCTTTACATTACCAATAAATGGGATTGCAAAAATTGAGTTGACATATATTAGGAACAAAATATGGCCAAAAACGTATCCTTGGGGTACACCTTTGAACTACTTAAATTATTCCCCATTTTTACCTTTTGTGTTTTGTTTTTTAAATAAGATGCAAACCATTCTAAGATAAAACCGCGAAACCCCGCAGAATGGTGTGGTCAACCATGTTGAAAGCTTTAGTAATATCTACAAAGGGTCCGGCGCAACATTTTTTAACATCACTTCCTTTGTAAACAACTGCACAAAAGTCTAGGAGAACTTCTTCCGTAGAGAGTCTCTCTCTAAATTCAAACTGCCTCTCGCTGAAGAATTTTATATCATTAAGATATTTCAGAACCTGTTTTTAACGGTTTTCTCGAATATCTTCGATGTAAAAATTGTAAAAAATCTAGAAAATTTCCAGAAAAGATACTCAAATTGAAAATATGACCCAAAATATCAACGACATTAAGGGTAATTTGTTTCATTGCAATGTTAGAAATACCATCGTTACCACAAGAGTTTGAATTTTTAAGACTGTTTATTGTTTTTAATAGCTCAAACCCTGTAATGTGTTCAAAGAAGAAGCTATTACTGACAGGTGTGTGGTCCCCAAGGCTAGATGCAGAGCAACAGCTGCAGACACTTGGAATGTCTGATGGGAAAGATATTTATCTCACTCAAGAAAAGTTGTCATTAAACTCGTTTGCAACTGCTGTAGAATCGGTGATTTCAACATTCTCATTATTTAGAGCAATTGATTTACTATGGTTTTTAGCTCTGCGATTAATAAAGCTGTTTTCAACCTCCCATTCTTTTTTAAGATTTTCTTGTGAATTTCTTATTCTAATTTGATAGTAACTATAACGGCAGACTTTAATTTTGTTATTAATTTTTTGACACATGTTTCCGAAACACTTTTCCAACATTTCCAACGTTCGCGCACTATTAAATCCGTTTTTTGCGCAAAATTTAATACGAGCTCGGAAACAGAACAGAACAGGACAGAACTCAAATCGGAACAATGGGAGCGCCACACGGTGACGCCACCGGGAACATTTTGATCAAGGTGGTATATATTTCTTTGTAAGCAATTGAATTTTTTAAAAAATGTAATGAATATACACAGAATTGCTTGTCCACCCACAGTGTAAATTTTGAAGTGGAATTTTTTTCAATTTTTCCCACAAAATAAAATGTCATATAGGGTGATTCATCGTGAGGTTTGATTTATAATGTAAAATATAAATTAAAAAAGAATTTTTTTTTTATTATCCCGCGCGCGTACCAAGGGATGTGAATACCCTTTTATTGGTTTTTTTTCCATGGCGCGGGCGGGAGGTTTTGTAGTTTTTGAAACTCAGGTGTATTAGGTTTCGGTATTTCTCCCAGAGGTGGCTCTCAAACTGTAGCCAGTGCATGCTCAACTAGTGGGTCTTAGTATGTGCTAGTTGTTAGTTCGTTACATTTAGCCCAGCCAGCAACCACTTCAACATCAGTGTCATACCTTCATGTCAGAGTTGACGATGCCGGATTTTCATATAACTACATACAAATTCAATGAAAGACTTTTTTAGAGAATTGCTTCGCAAGGGACTCGAACCCGCGACCCTCTGCGTGAGGAGTCTATGTATATACCAATACACCACGGCCACCCCTGAACTTAGAATTTTTATTATCGGTTAAAAGAACAAATGTTGGCCACGACTACGTCTGAGGTGGTCTATTCGGAAATTCCAATTTTCGGCGACTCGTTCGAGCAAAGCGATTGGTATCTCGCTAATAACACGAGTAATGTTGGCTTTCAAAGAGTCAATCGTAGCTGGCTGGGAATAGACTTTACATATACCCAGAGAAAATAGTCCAAAGTTGTGATATCGCACGATCTAGGCGGCCAATTTACCGTAGCAAAATGTGAAATTAAGTACTCACGAAAATGATTTCTCAAAAAGTCCATTGTTTCACGCGCTGTATGGCTCGTGGCACCGTCTTGTTGAAACCAGAGTTCACCGAGACCATGTGCTTTAATTTCGGGAAGCACATAGTCCGTTAACATGGCGCGATAACGGTTACATTGACGGTAACATTCTGATTTTACTCATTTTTGAAGAAATATAGACCAATGATTCAACAAGCGTATAAGCCACACCACACCGTTGTTTTATTGAATGTAGTGCTAGCTCTTGGTAGTCTTCGGGCTGCTCATCAGCCCAAATACGGCAATTTTGTTTATAAATGTATCCATTGAGCTAGAAATGAGCTCCATCACTGAACAAAATTACACGATAAAACACCGGATTTTGATAGAATTTTTCCAGATTCCATTAACTGAAAATATGATGCAAATTCCAGTCGCCTGGCTTCAGAGAGATCCTTACGTAAAATAAGCTAAGTTGTCGAATAAGCCAAGACAAGCTGCTGAGAACGATGACGAATCGATTCGTCACGGTCTTCGCGTACACTCTGAGCTACAGCTGCAATAGTCTCTTCACTATGTACTGGATGTGGTCTAACCGGTCGAGTATCATTAACTTATGTAAACTGGGACTCAAATTTGCTTATGGTATTGGCAATAGTGGTTTTAGTAGGTCGATTATGCGCACCGTAAGCTCCTCGATTCGCACGAAAAGCATTTCTCACAGAATGTTGATTTTCGTAATACAGCTGAACAATTTGAAGACGCTGTTGTGGTGTGAGTCTTTCCACGGTGACGTGGCAAACGATACTGAACAAAAATGACAAACCAGTTTGATAGGAGTCACACGGAATCTGTCAAAAAAAGCTAATTGAAAATCAAATCTCACGATGAATCAACTTATATATTGCTTGATGATAACAGCTAGGTCAAACAGCTGCATTTAGCATAGACTTAAACGAAGTTTCACGGTTATTGATCAACCTGATCATCTGTATCTATATATGTACAACAACAAAACTATACAAATGTACTTAATTTAGCTCAATGTAAAATGTTCTGCTTCGTTTTTGTGATGCTTGGTCTTCTTCTGTATATTTTTGTTTTAAAGTTATTTTACGATATCTCAGAAGATATGTGAATATCTTCGTATTTAAAGTCATTAGTTTAAGATTTCATCTATAATATCAATAACTTTATGAAATGTCTCACAAATAAAACAGTTTTTCATTTCGGAATTCATAGTTTCAGTAATAAGTTCAATATACAATATGTACGAGTACGTTGAGAGTAACAACCAGCAAAGACCAAAAATTAAAAAAAAAAAAAAATTGTACTTATGGGAAGTGTTTAGTGGAATTACAACTACACGTATGCACACACACAATTAGACTGGCCTCAAAAGTACAAGTCACTTTGACTTTCCACCGAACTGACCTTGCAATAAGATCTCTCACGATAAATAGATTTGCTTATCAGCAGCGGAGTAATATATTGGTCATATTAAAAGTCTTCGCAGTTTTTTGTCACTAGATGGTGTTGCTGTCCATTTATCTAGAACAACTAATCTGATTATGTCAAATGAACACGTTTTTAAAAGATGACATGTCAGGCTATATTTTTTGTGAAGACAGCTGTTATTAAAAGCCGCTGGTAAATTAATACTATTTTTTTTTTATTTTCAACAAAATATAGACAGCGAGATAATTATAAAATTTTCTAAGGCAGACAAGACCTAGTTCTAGAACTTGTTCATACTTCACAAAAAAAAAAATTAAGAAAATAATGTCCCGATGATCTTTTATATGATTCCGAATGGAACTTTCTGCTACGTGATGTATCGTGTGTGCTTGGTGTTAGCTTTGGTGTTCATCAGATTAACTTTTTGTGGAAGGGTTTGCCGGCTGGTTAGTGACATATGATGTTAAGTGTTGCCAATGAATATGTTTGGTACACTGTGTAATTCGTTTCTCGTTATAAAAGTCACACTGATTTGAATATGAGTGACTGAAGAAGTACGCTATATGATGCTGGAAAAACGCTGCAAAAACATGCCGAAGAGTTTGTTCGGTTTACGGTGAGAATGTTGTGAGCGAACGCCGGACCCGTTCCGGAAATTTTGATGTAAAAGATGCACCTCGCACTGGTTGGCCTGTCACTGGAAAAGTCAATGAAATTTTACAACTGATGGAGTAAGACCGGCACGGAAGCTGTCTGAAAATATCGGAGGCACTAAACATCAACCATATGACAGTTTGGAATCATCTAAAATGAGCAGGCTACTCAAAGATGCTCGATGTTTGGGTGCCACATGAATTAACGCAAAGAAATTTAATTGACCAAATAACTATCAGTGAAACGCTGCTGAAACGTAACGGAATGGAACCATTTTTGAGACGATTCATTACGGGCGATGAAAAACGGATTAAATATCCAACGCAAAGGCCGGTGACCGATCACAAACGACTTCAAAGCTTGGATTGACAGCAAACAAGGTTATGTTGAGTGTTTTGTGGATTTTATCCTCTACTGTGCACAATTCGACCGTTTGAATGAAGCTTTTAAGAAAGAGCGACCAGAATTGGCCAACAGAATGGGAGATGTCATCATGAAAATGCTAGGCCACACACATATTTTGATGACCCGGAAAAAATTGACTTAGTTTGGGTGGGAAGTTTTGATGCATCCACTGTATAGCCCGGACCTTTCACCCTCTGATAACCATAGTAGCGCACCTTGAAGTTACCCAATCTACCTGTTGTTATTGTATTGAGTGAGATTTGGATTTATGAGAATGAATTAGATCTGTATAACATACCCGAATATACACCTTTTGGGAATTGTAATGAGGAAATCTCAGCTGGAGGTGTAGCAGTGAATGTGAAAAATGGTTATGTTATCGATAACTTTAAGCTTAACTTTGTTAGTGTCGATGTCTTGAAATTGTCTTTTGCCTTTATGAATGAAAGTTATGCAATGCTGTGTGTTTATAAGTTACATTCATCTTCTTAAGGAATTTTCATTGGTGAACTAAGCGATGCTTTAAGTGTTTTTAAAGAGAAAAAAATCTGATAAAGATTCTGAAAATTATATGTTTCTTATGGCGTCATATGGTTTAGAGAGTCTTATTAATGAACCTACTCGTATAACCGAAACAACTTAAACTTGCATTGATCATATATTTATGCGTTTGGGAAAGTAATGAATTCAATGGTATTGTTTATGATCTAAGATTAACAGACCATTACATGATTGCACTCACAGCGTGCTGTAACTCCAATGCATTAATCTGTGGAACCACATTTGAAAAAAAAAAGAGATATTGCACAGATTTCAATCTTTTAAATGAGTGTTTAAAATACGAATTTTGGGTGCCAGTTTATCATGAACCTAATCCTTCAATTGCATTCGATCTTTTTCTTAGAACTTTGCAAAAGTACATATCAAATTTTACTACCCTTTCCCCTCACGTATCGAACAAAAATAAATTTTTAAAGCCGTGGATGACTTTTAATCTCTTGCAGCAGATTAAAAAAAAAAAAACAATTTTGCAAATAAAATAAGAAGTCACTCACAAAATATAAAACTGAAAAAATATTATCATAATCTGTGCAAATCCGTACGCAATAACATTGAATCGTTTGAACGAGCGAGGGGTACATAAGGGATGAATGGAAAGTAGTCGACAGTATTTTAGGGAAAAGTAGGCAACCAATAAGTATAAGCAGCTTGGACATAGATGGTATTAATTACACCGATTCAGGTAGCATTTCAAATAACCTCAACGAGTATTTTACCGAGATCTCAGAAAAGCTTAAACCTTCTGTCGAAACTTCCTTAAACTGCAGCTGCTTTAAAAGAACAACAGAAGACATACAACCCAAGAAATGAGTTTTTAGTAGTTGTCAATTCAGATTTAGAAGTGGGATATCAACGGAAGATGCAATCCTAAGAGTATGTGGCCAGTTATATGAAAGTGTTCACTGCAAACAAACTACCATGGCTCTTTTTGTTGACGTGACAAAAGCGTTTAACCTGGTTGACCACCACGTTCTGCTGAAGAAATTATACATTGCCAGTCATAGAGGAGTTATCCACAAACGATTTTATTCGTATCTCAAGGGTAGAAATCAAAAGGTCAATATAAATCGATGTTTTAGTGATTCGCGTACCTTAAGAAATGGCGTTCCACAGGGTTCAGTTCTTGGTCCTCTCCTTTTTTTAATTTACATTAACTCTCTGTTTACTGTCAACCTTAAAGGTGTGTCAACAGCGTTTGCAGATGACATAGCCCTAACTTATCAGCTTGATACAATATTCGAATATATTGCGAAGATTTAAGAAGATCTTGAAACATTGAGACTTTGGTTTTCAGAACAGAAATTGATTATTAGCGAAAAAACAAAACTAATGTCCTTCAGCTTATCAAACAATGATTTAGTAAATTTTCAAATTTGTTCAAATAGTTGATTTAAAATTGTACCTGTGCAAAATTTGAAATACCTTGGAATATTAATTGACCAAAACTTGAACTGGAAAGATCATATTCATACCATTTAAAGGCATATGCTCCTTGTAACCCGCAAAATGTACCTCATCAAGCAACACTGCTGTGCAAAAGTGGTAAAGTCAATTTATTATGGCCTTGCCTACTCCAAATTGCAGTATGGTATTACAAGTTGGGGTGGCTCTTATAATAACTCTTTTAGGCCATTGTTGATAGCTCAGAAACATTTAATCAGAATTATTAAAAAAAAAGTCGTCTAACTCCAAGCTGGCCATTATTTATAAATCTGCGAATTTACATCTTTACGTTTTTAAAGTACTAAAAGAATTTTTTAAGCAAAGCGGAAATCTTCCCAGCAGAACAAATTAATTTTATAGTCTTCGTACAAATAACATGCAACTGGTAAATGTTCCATTGGCCTGCACAACCCAATTTTCACGCTTCTAAACTGTTACAGCCCCTTCAATGGTTAACAACTTACTATTTCCAATTAAGTCAACCTTACGATTTAATTCATTCCTAAAACGCGTTAAGGACTGGTTATTTACACTCTTCTACGACTTCCTTGAATCATTACTTCGTTAATCTGTTAACTTAAACATCGACACAAGTCGTTCCCGTATTTTTTGTGTCAGCTTCTTCATTTTTATTTTCGAGTTGCTAATGATTGAATTTATGAATCAATGAATTTATATTTGAATTTACATTTAATGAATTTTGAATTTATGTATAGGGTTTTCTAATAACGACGTGACAACTTTTTTTTAAAATAAAAAGCAAACCATTTGAGATATTTCAAAAACTTTATTTTTGGCTTAAAGTGCAATCAAAACATTTATGAATGGAACTCGAATTCGCTCATATGGCCACCGCGGGCATGTTTGCAGCGGTCGATTCGTTGGACCCAATTTTCAACGACTCGGCCACACATTTCGGCCGAAATGGCCGCTATTTCGCATTCAATGTTGGCTCTGAGCTCTTCCCACGTCGTCGGCGTGTTGGCATAAACCAATGACTTAACGTAGCCCCATAGAAAGTAGTCAAGCGGCGTTAAGTCGCACGAGGCGGACAATCGACTAGCCCATGTCTTGAGATAACACGCTCACCATACTTACTATTCAATAAATCGATTATAGCGTATGCTGTGTGGCTTGTAGCACCATCCTGTTGAAACCACATATCGTCCAAGTCCATATCACCAAAAATAATCGGTGATCATGGCGCGATAACGCTGACCATTCACAGTAACGTGACGATCGTTATCGTCGACGAAAAAATGTGGCCCAATAACGCCACCGGCATGCAAACTGCACCAAACAGCTATTTTTTGTTTATGAAGTGGTGATTTATGAAGCACATGTGGGTTTTCACCCGACCAGTAACGCATATTTTGCTTATTGACGAACCCATTGAGCCAAAAATGAGCTTCGTCACTGAAGATGATTTTGCGATGAAGTTCATCATCTTGGCTCATCTTCTCCAGAGCCCATTCGGAGAACGTAGTTCGTTAGTGTACTTTACCAGTGTTGAGTTTACTGAATAAACTGACAGTGACAATTTGATAATAAGTGAAAGCGTGCGTTCACAAATTAAATTCAAAGTTGTCAAGTCCCTATTGGAAAACCCTATATTATTGGGTATATATTTTAATTCGTGCGGTTTTTTTTTTTTTAATTTGAAAGTTTATTTAAGAAAAACATGTACAATAGTATTACTCAAAGTATTGCCCATCTGAAGCTATGACTTTTTCCCATCTTTCTGGCAATTTATGGATCCCACCTCAAAAGAACTGCGCCGGCTTGGCAGCCAAGAATGAATCAAGCCAATTTTTGATATTCTGCTCTGATGTGAACCTTATTCAGTGAGAGCGTTCTGCATCGACCGGAACAAATGGTAGTCAGAAGGGGCAAGGTCTGGGCTATAAGGCGGGTGGGGTAAGATTTCCCATCCACTGTTTTCCAAATAGTTCTTAACCGGAATAGCAACGTGGGGCCGAGCATTGTCATGATGGAAAATTATTGCCTCATGTCTGGTCGCATATTCCTTTCGTTTTTCGGCTACTGCTCTCTTCAAACGGATTAATTGTGTTCAGTAGCGTTGTCCATTGATGGTTTCATCCGGTTTTAGCAGCTCATAATACAGCACACCCATCTGATCAGACCAAATACCTTCGCGTCATGGATATTCGGCTTTGCCGTTGATTTGGCTGGTTGGCCGGGTTTCACATATAATTTTTTGCGCTTGGGGTTATCGTAATGGATCTATTTTTCACCATCAGTAACAATCCGATGCAAAAATGACTTTCTTTTGTGGCGTTCCAGCAGCATTTAAGACGTGCAAAACCGCCTTTCGACGTCTCTCGGCTTGAGTTCATGTGGAACCCAATTTCCTTGCTTTTGAATATATCCAGCTGCTTTTAAGCGTTTTGAAATGGAAAGATTCTGCGAGCTCTTCTTGTGTTTGGCAACAATCTTCATAGAGTAATGCTTCCAGTTCTTCATTTTCAAACTTTTTTGGCTGCCCAAACTTTTAGCACGTTTGCTCAGCTAGCGCATGTTCACCATAAACTTCCACCAAAACACGATGACTTTCGGCAGCAGTTTTCTTCATATTAAAGTAATGAAGAAGAACTCCTCGCAAAAACACTTTTTCAGGCACAAAGTTCGACATATTTGAGTGAAAAAAAATTATTGTTGTTTACGCTTCAATTGAATGATATATATGACAGTAGCTTTCCAACGCATGTTTCAATGGAATAATACAAGTTACGCCATCTCTTAGCAAACCGCACGAATAAGTTATAGACCCAATATATTATTTGAATAACTCTTAAATTTTGAGTTTCAATTAATCGATGCTCTCCCCACATCAATTATTGTATCTTTATATTTATTAATCCGGTATCTTTCCACACTTACTTTAAGTCGGATTGATTACTATTATTTTCTGCTTTATTTTAAATTATATCTTTAACTTTGTAATAACCTTAAGTTGATTTTAAATGAAAATAATAAAATAATAAACTTGAAACTAAAAAAAAAAAAAAAAACATTTACTTCGGTCCTTGCAAAACTCTCTTGATAGTAAAAAATTGGCCAACCGAAGAGCCGCTGAAAATCACTTGGCCAAGTTTTTCGCTGATTAACCACACAAGTTGTACACCGATGGAATTATGAAGCTACCTGGAAAATGGCAAAAGGTCATAGATAATAATGGCCAATATGTACTTTTTTTATTCAAAAATGAACCAAAAAATCGGGGAGACTTTTTATATGACCCAATATATTAAGATAACGGTAAAACTTTAAGTATCAAGGGCAAGTACATGATCGACACAAGGCAAATACAATTATGTTAAAAGAGTTCAGTTCAGCTTAATTTATCTTAATTGATTTTCATTCATCAATAGCAATGATTTTTGTCTGTTGTAAGTTTTTTGTAAGGTTTAAAAGGTTTTTAAAAGAAATGTTAAAGCACCGCTTAGAGTATTATTAAAAGTATTTTTTAATTCTGTTAGTTTATCGGTAAGAATTTTTGTTACAAGAAACAAATGGTCAGTTTATACTATTTTGATTAGCTTTTTTACACCCAACTCATATATTTTGTATAGTAGAAACTCAAGGCTATGATTTAGTACTACTTTCATATCAAAAAAAACTGATTTTCAGCTTCAAAACACCAACGTAGGGACGTAGACGTTTTTTTCCAGTAAAAGTGGTCGGACGCATGGTTTGGCCCAGGTTATGTTTGTTCGACCACTTGATTCGTAAAGAGGAGGCTTTAATTTCATACCCAATTTATCTATTAACCTGATGACGTAAGCTAACATCAAAAATACCATTTTTGAAAGCGGTCAGACAAGGAGCAGGACACGGATTTGGTTTGTCCGACCAACTGTTCTGAGATCTACAAGAAAATCTCTATTAAAGTACTTTTCAAGTTTTCATTGACACCATGGTATAACTCAACATCAAAAAACGGTACCGGTAATAACCTTTTTTTTTGGCAAACGGCCCCGAAAACGTTTGTCCGACCAGCAGTTCTGTAAATGTTTCACTCCACTTCACACCATCAGCACCGAGGGCAGATGCGCCCATGGCTGCCTATCACTCTCTCAGGATGTTGAAAGAGCAACTATTCTAAGAAAAAAGGTTCCAAGGGATGAAAGCGAACGTTTTCACAGGAAAAGAGCCCAGCTTATTGTAGTATATTTTACCGCAACAAAGCTGGAAAACAGGGGCATTTAACATTTAATTTTGACTGAGTTACAGCATGCATATCTGAAAGGCAAATTTGAAGAAACACGAGGTGGTGGGGAAAATAGTGAAGAGTATACATTTCGGTGAGTTCGCGATTGTGGCTTTCCTCGATATGTAGAAGGTACAGGTGCAGTGCCACATAATATTGAACAGGGCATTACAAATTAGCTTTACAACCTGTTCCATTGGGAAAGGCTCGGTTACAATGTCTGTAACCATTGGAACCCTCAAGGGGAAGTAATATCCCCAATCATGCCAGGTGCGCTCCTTACCACTCCTATGGTAGCAACTTGCTGGCAACAATGCGATAAGACTCACTAATTTGGGTAGCTTTAAAAGCAGTAGTTTTGGACATAATACAGTCCTAGCGGAGGTACTGCCAGGCAATACAATTCTAAGAGATGAAATTCCTTCCTTTGCCGAGTTCAACATTCCGTACGATAAAATATATCCGGAGAGAGGGGACCGGCAAAAAAAATGCAATAATCAGGTCAAGTAAAATTGCATATCCAGAACTAAGAGTGTCTATAAAACTACCGGACGCAAGCCGTGTCTTCCAATCAGAGGTTCTGGCTGCCCTCAGGGCTGCTGAGGTAATGCAGGTGAGATCGGTATCTATAAGAGTGCTCAAATCATTATGCAGTCAGAACCCGGGTGAGACTGTGCTGGGTACCAGGTCACTGCGTTATAGTGGGAAATGAATAAGTGTATGAGCTTGCAAGAAGAGTAAGGCTAAAGCACTCCATTGTATAGTAAGGGACACTACCGAGGAAAAAATCATAAAGACTGTCAACTTAAGGTGGTCAAGTCTTGAGGGACATAAAGTATCCAAGGCTCTCTGGCCACTTTTTGACCGTAAAAGATCTACGGAGCTAATAAAATTTAACAGGGATAAGCTTAGGACATGCACCACATGGGCATAGTACCCCGGCGTTAAATCCCGGACCCTGCAAATTAATTTATATCGTTCCCTTGATAATAATAATAATAATAATGTTTCGTCATTTATTACCACGTAGTGAACGAATTTTCCATTGACCCGATTAGGTAGGTAATCCTACGGTAATCCTTTCTTACTAACAGCAGGACCATTTTTCAGACCAGAGGGTAGTCGTAAGTACTCATACTGTCCGTCAGAGTACAGTATGCACCCTGCATTTTAATTTGATGGAACCCACTCTTCAGATCCAGTAACGTAAAAACTTATTTGTTTCCCAAGTGCTCGATTCAATCTTCAAGTACATCGATGATTGAGGAAGTATCAGCAGAACACAATTGGTCAAAATATTCTTTAAAATATCACGTCCAACAATCAAAGACATAAAAATAGAATCATTAGACACAACAATGAAATTATGCTTAATTAATTTATTACTAAGTTTGATACAGCCAAAGGTTTGTCCGAATGACATTAGTGGTGTGTTTCTTAAAACTTTGTTTTTCGTTTTGATTAACAGTTGCACTTTAAACTTCGGAATGTATGACACTTGTATGATACATCTAGGACAACCAGAGTCAAAAAGAGAAAAAACATTTTCAAACATTTTCAAACAAACAGATCGGGATATCCCAAAGCAACACTTACTATGCGAACATGTTCGATGCTCTCTACAATGACATCTTCCTCATTTTGAACAAAACCGACACCACGGTTGCCAATGAGTGGGACTAATTGATTGGGGAAATTTTTATAAACGTGATCCAATAAATCGCAACGGAAGCAGGAACCATCTGGTCGTTTGGGCTTCCGGAATTCACTGTCGTAATGCCCAAAACAGAAGCAGTTGAAACAGCATACCGAAGAATTAGCATTCGATGAAGCAGCAGTTGACAATACAGTGGGTTGTTTAACGAAAGACGTTCGAAACTATTGTTCTTTGACGATCGGAAGTTGTCCTACGTGGACGTAGGCGTTCATAACGAGTGACCAAAGTCTTCAGATGACGTAAATTTGTAGCACCGTACAACGTAGTAGCAGTATTTGAAACATCACCAATGCCAGATATAATCAAATCGATCAATTAACTTTCAGGCACCTTAGCACGAGTGGCGATTTCTTTCATTTCAATGGCATACCGATGAACACTTTCGGATGGCTTCAGGCGTAGTGATCGCAGTTGTTGAAACACTTCATCAATTGAATATTTGCAACCGAATTCTTCCAAAATTGCATCGTCATATGCATGAACGGCAACTGTTCGAACGAAAACTTTAGCAAAACCACCTAATAATCGTCGCACTCCCACGAAATGTGCACGATCGAAGGCATCTTCTAAGTCATCCAACTGTGCACATCATATGTATCTTCGGTGGTGAAAGGTGAAACCATTGACTCGATAACGCTGATGTACATTCGAATTGGTTGATTGTTCACATTCGATCGATTAGCTTGCCGAAGTTCACTCTAATTCACGTTGACGCTTCAGTCATTCAATTTGCTGTTCAACCATAAAATTTGGCATGATGTGGCTGTGTCACTTGAATTAATTTCGCTAGTGGGCATCGGAGTACTTGGTGTGGTGGGAACAGATGCACTGGTGGTGGTTACAGAAGTTGCACTTTGAGTACATGTGGTGGCGATCGTCTATGTATGTTTGCCATCGGCGAACACAAGAACATCGGTTTAATCATTTTTATCAGGTTCTTCAGGCAAAATTTGGCGATGTAATTACACAAATTTCGGTGAGATTAGCATCCGATGGTATTGTTACGTTATTGGCTTCCAATACCGTAATCATGTGAGCACCCGTTGGTTTCATATTGGTGGACATCAGTTGTGGTGCCAAAGCACCCAGGAAACTACATGAATGCCATGGCTCTCACCACCATTGATGTTACACAAGTGTCGACGGAGAACTTAGAAAATAGTTTACAAAACACCGATGTAAAGTCGAGGCCGCATCTATTGACAACAATAAAAGCTGTTGTATTGCTTCCAGCGTAGCATTCACACCGCTTGTATATGTTACATCGCCATAATGATGTACCGATGCACCGAAGCCCGTATGTCCACACGGGCTCAAAATATCTCCTCCGTTTCGCTGCAGCTCCCGCCGAAATTTCTACTAATATCACCCCAATGGTTACCGCACCACCAACTCACACCGACGAAACAATGTTTTTTCCGACGCTCCAATTGCTACCGAAGCATCAAACCCCACCATGAATCCGACCAAGAATGACTACGAGAATAAACGTACAACAGATAGTGATGCATAAGAACTCGAGCTTGCAAATCTACGCCGACAACACGAAATTCTACGACTTCGTCATGAAACTATGGTTATGGAAAAAAAAAATCGTCGTGCAACCAAGTCGCAGAGTTCACTTCTATTTCCACTTCACATTAAACAATGTGCAATTCGACCTTTAACGAATTTGATGCGCTATATGACTCCTTAATTCTCATACTGAAATCGTTGTTACGGGCGATTTCAATATATACAATTGTGGGTGGCTTCGAAATTCTGGACAGACATCACCTGAAGTGTGTTGAAATCTTCGCTGCAAAAAATAACTTAACCCAGGTTGTAAATAAGCCCACACGTATACCAGACGTTGATAGTCATACGTCATAGTCATAGCCAATATCATGGATTTTTTGTTAACTTTTCACCTTAATAAGTATACCGTTGATGTGCTATCCCCTCTGGGCTAGTAGTGATATCAGCTAGAGAGAAAAGATTCCTTAACGAACAGAACGGCAATACGAGAAAGCCAATTGGAACATCTTAACAGATTCTCTTTAGAATGAGATCCTTTATCCCTCATCGGATGAAGAAAATCAAACCGAACGAAAAAGCGTAGTAGGATTCGAGCTGTAAAGAGGCTGTCAGGGTTTGAGAAATATTTTTTCGGTCATACACGACCAACCCGACTGAAGAAAACCGACAAAAAATACTACAATGTCCCAAAGGTGATAAAAATGTTTGATCGTTGAACAAAATATTAGAAATTCTGCCTCCTTCTCCATCCCAACGCTCATTTTCATATTGTGCTTTATCCCAGCCTACACTTTAAAATCTAAATATACACAAATTCGCTGGTCCAGATGATATAGCTCCCCTTCTTCTGAAGGGGTGTTCTTACTCGCTGGCAAATCAACTGTGTACGCTTTTTCATCAATCCTACCCTTTAGGACACTTTCCGAGCAGATGAAAAACAGTATTTGTCCAACCCGTCCTTAAAAAGGCGAACATTCTTCTCTCTCTTCCTACAGAAACATTGCACTTACGTCCCTTTTTTCCAAGGTCATGGAAACGCTGATAAACCGTCAGCTCATGAAATATCTCGAAACACGAATACTTCTCAACGACCGCCAGTACAGTTTTCGGAGCAATAAGTTCACAGGTGATTTGATGGCATATCTCACCGAAAAGTGAAACCAGAGATTACATCAATCTGGCGAGAGCACAATAGTTGCACTTGATATTTCCAAAGCATTTGACAAAGTTTGGCATCAAATCCACTACTCTCTTCTTCAATGGATTAGAAACTCCCTTCGAAAAGTTCAATTTAAGCTGTCTTGGATGGTGTCAAGTCTGATATTCACAAAATAAATACTGGTGTGCCACAGGGCTCCGTTCTGTCTCCGACACTCGTTTTAATCTTCATCAATGACTTCTTGTCTGCTACTCCTAATCCAATGAATTCCTTTGCTGACGACAGTACACTCAGCCTTTCATATATGTTCCCGGGAACGACAGCGTATTTTGAGCTCATTAAATTCTAATATTAATAACATAACCAATTGGGGAACTACCAATGGAGTTAATTGCTTCCAAACTTCAATGCTGTCTGCTGTCATTAAAGCAAAATTCAATCACCCAACCATTACCTATGAATGGCACTTGCATAGTTGAAACCGAAAAACTTCCCATTCTCGGTATCTTTGCCAATGACACACATATTCGATGTCGTCATGAATGCTACAAAATATCTAGGTTTGTTCATGCAATGTGAGAAATATTTCACTCCCTTTGATCTGGATTCAATACATAAGGCATTCATCCGCCCAAAATTGGACTACAATGGCCACATCTGGTCAGATGTTCCAAAAACATCTTTGTACCTTGTAGATACGATTCAAACCCGTGCGATAAAGCTCATAGGTGATATTAATATCAGTGAATTGACACCCACAAATACCGCCGTAATGTCTTGTGTCGCACTTTGTTTTAGCATTTTTTCAACCACCATTACTTCATTGAAATCGCCAGTAGCATCCCTCCAATTCAAACTGTTAACCGTAACACTATTTTTGCTAAAGATGCTCATCATTACAACCTCAAACCCACTTTCTGACTTTTAGATATCGTGTTTCGTTTCTTAGCCATACAACTCGCTTATGGAAGTCTCTGTCGAGTTCTTTATTTCCTAGTCATTTTAACTTGCGAACATTTAAGACCAATGTACATCGGCACCTCCCTCTTCGTCCTGTCTAAGTACACAAATCCCTTGGGGGCGCAGTCTATAAAAAAAAAAACTGCAGACAGGACTGAAAATCACTCGAAGAATTTACCTCTCAAAGCAGCCAAGAACACTCATCACCTCATCATTCCTCTGCCCCATAAATTAAGGTCTTAAGGTCACTTTTGTTGTACGGTAGAGCGCTTTGGTATTCAATTGCCTTCTTAGACTTTCTTGTTGACAGCAACTTTGCTGCTTAAGTCACAACACCTCGAAAAGCGCGACTGACATCAATCTGTTTTCTTCCGATTATGTCAATATCATCGATGTAAGCGAGTAATTGGACGAACTTTTGACAGATTGCGTCTTTTTCACATTCCACCATTTAAGAACGTTGTTAAGGAAATGTCGCATAAATCCTTTTTCGACATCAAAGGTCTTGATGAGTTCTTCACCAAACTTGATGGAGAAGCGTGCATTCTCCATCCTCATTCTGCACAAATGTTTGAGTTTGGCAGAGCTGCTAAAACTAAACATTGCTCTGTATAGTTCGTCTCTATAGATGCTGTCATAGAATAAAATAGATAAATAGGTGATGTGTATCGATTTGAAGATCATGGGTTTTTTCCTAGATCTGCCGTAGTGAGAATAATTTTTCTGTGGTGAGCTTTACTGGTCTGAAGCCACATCGATATGGTCCAATCAGGTTGTTGACGAACGACCTCAGGCGTTCGCACAATACGGCAGATAGGATCTTTTAGTCAACATTAAGAAGAGTGATGCCTCAGTGATTGGCCCGGTTCAGGGGTATCCTTTCACGAGGTATGGATAAATAATGCTGAGGTTCCATTCATCGGGCATAATTTTGCAGATAAGTTGGTGTATGCTCCTCATCAAGTCATTGCTTGCTGCTTTGAAGAGTTCGGCAGTCAGGTCGACTTTTCACCACCGGAAAGTCGATTAGCCTGAGTCAGTTATCTGAGGTGGTTTCGTGCAGGCTATACTTTCCCATAGTACTACGAAAGATGTCCTCTCTTCCTAGCTTTGTATTAAAGCCGCCAAGAACAAGTTTATTGTCATAGTTATGGCACTGCTCGTAAGTACTGTCCATGAGCTCGCTTTTTCTGTTCTATTGGGGCTTGCACGCATATATGGCTAATACGGGTTATTACGAGACGCTCATTACTATGCCGGAAAATCAAGACTTCTTGCCTTAGTCTTCGATAACAATCGCTCCCGGCAGGGCATTCCCTAAGTGTGTTATACGGCTTAGGGACGAATCATGATATCTAAGATTCAGAAAGTGGGCTTGAGGGTGTATTGATGAGCATTCGTAACGAGACGAGTGTTACGGTTAAAGGGTCGATTTCAATGGTGCACTGGTAGCGAAAAATTGCTTTGCAGCAGTACAGAGCCTACGCTAGTAGGCTATGCTTATTTCGTTTTCAGGGGTTGTCAATAGTAGATCCGTTTATATCCGAGGCTTGTTGTTTCTTCTTAACTAGTAACCCCGACGGCACAACCGCTAACCTGGAGGACCAGTTTATTATAGATACCCCTAGGACGAAGTGCTGGTTCGACGAAGCCAGTTACCGGTTCGTGGATGTGAACGCTGCCGTTGGTCCATTAAGGGATCATCCGCTACCGTCACTTTATCAAGTCCCTGACTTAGTCTTAAAAATCCTTACCGGCCTGAGCTCTCAATATGTGGGAGTAGCCCGGAGAAGGTCTTACTTATTTTATTCCGGGATTTTACTTCACCGTTTATTCCATCTATAGTACTGGTGTTTTTATTTGCTGGTCAGCACTCGCGCTTAAAAGTTTATCAATTCGAGTCCGGATGAACTCGATAAATACCTAAAATTTGTACAGTTGATGTATAGGAACAGTTACAGAACTAGGCATCGCCAAGAGCACATCTCTCAGTGCTTCCTTCAGAGGTTGTGAAGTGAATATACCTAATGAAAAGCACCATGGGGAAGAAAATGGACACTTTGGGCTAAATGAAGAAAGACGATGGGATGCTGGCAAACTGGGTAAATTCTTTTACTCGAGTCTTGGCCAGATCTGTAGCAATGGAATCAGATCAACCAGTTAGGCAAGACCACCTGCTGCTCTAAGTAGACCTAATGTTGACTATCTATGCCAAACCAGAAGACAGAGGACCAGAAGAAAAAAAGACTACCTCTTTAGATTGAGGAGCCTGCCAGAAGGTACTAATTCTGTTGGTTCACAAACGGGTTCTAAGACAGGAATGCAAGGAAAGTACGTACACCAATTTAGGTTGAGTCATATGACGGACTAGTACTCGTACCAGTCTCAGCTTTAGGGTTATGGTCACCGATTCAAGTAAAATTGAGGATAAAAATTAATGGATCAACTGTTGCTTTAACCATTTTAGCACTTTGTATGATTACTGTGGATTACCTATTACAAATTTCTAATAGATATCAGAGAAAGGACTTCTTTCTTGGTCTGTGGAAAAAAATCGTGAGTCTGAAAGTAATTATATGTACCTCGTGCACATCTGCACTCCTGTATCTTTCATGTCTTCCTGGAATCCTGTGGAATCCCTTCAACCATCTTAGCACCCACAATGTTTCTTTTCAACTTTATTCATCAAGACAACGCAGAATGTCGGTAGTCTTGAGGAAGCGTTGATGCCACTAAACACAACGTCGCCATGAATCAACTTCTCCAGATAACCACCATTACATTACCATTCAGCTACAGCTCCTACCTACTGCTGCAATCTTATCTGGAGCAGAACAAAAATTCTTTTTGTGAAAGATTTTCACGATTCTCTGCTTGGGTATATCTTTTTTTGATATCCTTGCTTGCACAATCCTTTTCAACGTCAACAATATGGCTGATGGTAATGTTGACGGCGCTGCGGTATGGCGAGGATGCGTTTAGTTGTATGCAACACCGCAGTGTTTGCCTCCGGGTGTGCCATCGTAAGTCTCCGAATGCATATTTACAGTATAACACGCATTCCGACGAGGATACACAGCCAGAGGGCAGAAGTGACGGGACTGAAGAATGACGGGCGTATGAGATGGCAAGAGTAAACCTGAGTAAACCGAGTGGCACCACGGCAGGGTGGCATTTTTCAAGTCAATCATTTTCTAGTATGCGATATACAAATGCAAGCGAACGCGAGCTATTATCCTTGCTCCATGGGAATTTCGTGTGGAGTGAAAATTTCTTCTTGACAAGCAACAGAGCGATGTGAAGCTGGTGGAGGCGTGGTTAAGAAGCGTTTGGGCTTATTTGCATCCGCGTTTGCTTCGTAAGTGATGTGCTGTGATGCGTTGCTTTTGGTTTTTTCCAGCTTCTTGTGTGGATGTCTACCACGGGATTTGGTAGCGTGCCGTGATTTTAAAGTGAGTTCTTGAATTCTTTTGGTTTTTGGAGAGGTAATTTAGCATGCAGATGAAGGTTTTTAGGAATTTTAAGTCACAAATGTGGAGTGGGTAGAGGCCATGATTTCAGTTTTCATCTCACAAGATATGACTTTGTATGTAACTAGATAGATAGTCCTTCGAGTTGGATTGTTTTACTTCATTTTAATTAAAAGTTGCGGTGTTGAAAACCGGTTTAATTAATGAGAGCATCATCTTGATTTAAGTGCTGGACTAACAAAATATATGGACATCAAATAGTGATCAAGCATTTTGTGAGAACGAAAACATCGGTACTTAAATCTCGGTCTACGCTGCTCAAAATCTGCGAGAAGCTCTTACCAGCTGGAATCGAGGACACTATCCCCTTCAAAAGAAACTCATATACGGATCATAGACGTCAGCCATGGCAACAGTCATCTTGAGCTACTTGGTGCGCATCGCTTTTAGAGCAGCTTTGAGCTGTTCGGAACAGAGCAGGTGTAGCGACCATGGATTAGAGATGGCGGCGCAGGAACCCTGAATAAAAAAGCACCGGCTGTCAGAGCTTCAGAATGGATCAAGTTCATGGTCATGGAACACAATAGGGCTAAAATGAAATATGGCTTCAATTTGAGCGAGAATAGAAGGCAACTCTTCGAAAGTGAAGATGTTATTGCCAATAATGCGTCCTTGATGCTGCTGGACGCTTTTCACATCAAATTCCCAGAGCCCACCAAAGTGAAGAGCATGCGGAGGAGTCAACTCCCTTCTTATGTTGTCAGCCATTAGGCCATGATACCTCCTGATTGTCTAGCAACGAACCTGCGCATAGTAGCTAAGAAAGCGTCCGTAGTAAGGTCACTTACCACCTCCAAATATATTACCTTGGTGATCGTACATACGAACTTTGTAAGAGTTTTTTCTAGCTTTGGACATCCGAGGAATAATAAAAACAGCGTAGTCACATCCAAATTTAACGAACCCTTAGGATGGGGAGAGTCTTGAAGATGGTAAATCGCTCATAAGCTGATAAGATGTAACCTGACAGTCGAAAGCTCCAATACATCTGTATGAAGAAACTTTATGTGCGCATCCAAAAGAATTAGATTAATCTATTGTAATTAGTTACGGGATGATTCTTGGATAAGATAATCGGATATTCGATAGTAAATTAGTAAGCAGTCTTCAAAACTCACAGCAATCCATCTTTATCCACAAAGGGCGACAAAGGCCCCAGCTTAGGTCGTATCGAGATCTACTTTCTAATATTTAAAACACGAATTTCGTCTTAAGTTACATTTCAAGCCCACATGTTTGCTCAGCGTCCTGAAACTCTGCAAACAAGCAACCGGATTCACGAAGATATTCTATCCGTTACAACCGAGTCGACCACCGACGAGTGTACGTACGTTGACCACTGCACTCGCAAATTCGTATCTTCTGTTCTTCTCGTATGTTGTGCAAACAAAAAAGAAAAAAAAAACGCACCGAGCGTTCAAAAATTAAAAGCAGAACCATCACGGGCGTGTAACACAATAAATAAAAATAAAAATAATAAAAAAAAAATGCATGCAGGAGTGCGTGTAACAACCGATCGATAGTGGGATGCAAGTGCGAACCTATAAACAATTTGATTCGGTAAACCAACGTCAGAATGTTCACTTCGCAGCCTTGCTTAGCATCGTCGGTGTTTGTGTTTTCTGTGTTAGTTTGTGATTATGATTCGGGAATTCAGGATTGAAACGCCAGCAAAAAAGTAATCACTTTTCTGCGTACGTCCACGTTTGTAAATACAAGTCAGCTGTTTTGACCTTAGTGGAACACAGGCAGATCCTCGCCTACACCTCTCAGATCACTCTGATCTGAAGCTACATGGTTACGAACTAGTTTCACTATTCATCTCTCAATAAGCCTCTGCAGCGCATATAAAGTCCTATCCCTCGTATTACGTGAACGCTTACGACTCTTCGTAAACAGTCTGACCGGCACCTATTAGTGTGGTTGCAGATTATTAAAGTCCACCATAGATCAAATGTTCACATTACTGCAGATCTTGGAAAAAACCCAAGAGTTCCATACTACCTCCTAGTTTGGCAACCTTGCTAAGCTCATTCGGCTCTGCAAGATGACGGTGGAGAATGCACACTACCCGTCAAGATTAGTAGTGACTATTGAGACCTCCAATGTCAAAAAAGGACTAAAACAAAAATTACATAGTCCTCTAACTACCGCGGTCTTTTTCCAGCTGCCTGCAATTGCACACAAGAGGTTCGCTGAGCCAGTCCTCTACTGCGTTGCCGCTTTGAGTTGAAGTCGAAAACTGTCTATGCCGAAACGCTGGAATCTATATGTTCGAGGCCAGATTATCTGAGTTTTTTTCACGAGTTCGGCATCGCTGTACAATCCGTACGATTTACTGCTTAAACGTATCATCCATTATCTATTGATGCAAACGGGACCTGAGGGTATTTTCATCTGCTTTCGTCAGTGTCCAAGCTTATGCGCCGTAAAACCAGACTGGGATGATCAGTATTTTTGCTTGCTCAAAAGCATTGCCTTCTGAGCCGCGTTGGTGTCCTTGTCGAAGTTGATAAAGAATAATGTAGATAAAGTCCCTCACTACCTCAAAGTTGTAGCTGTCTATCGTGACGTTTTGTCATAGGAGCCGATGTTGTGCGTTCCACCTTGTTGGCAGCACATACATCGCAATCGTTAACCGTTTAACATATCTTCGCCGCTTCTGCTTCAACAGTCGCCCCATTGACAGCTCGCTGTGTTCTTCCCATTACCATATGTCAACTTCCTCCGCACATGCTAGAACGAGTAAGTAAACAGACTTTTGAAAGATGATGCATCTGGAATTGGTTTGAGAGTTTCTGACAATTCTTCCAAGAACGATGTTGAAAAGTATCAACATATGAAGACTCCTGTCATTGTTTTTACAAACATGTTCAAGTTCAAGTTGTTCAAGTTGAGAGGCCAGGAAAATGTATATGGAAATGGAATCGCCAGTTAGGAAATATCTATGCAGATCTTCCAATTCTAAATGAAACGCAGATTTGCTGGAATCTGGAATTTTTACAGTCTGGAGCAAAAATGACGTAAGAAGCTAATTTGGATCTCGAAGAATTCCTGTTATAAAGACATTTCCCAAAAGATCGAAACGCTCGGAGAAACTAGTTAACGTTATCGAAAGAGGAACATCAGCCAGACTGAGCCACCTCCACTGAGTCAAAGACAAAGACTCTAAGTCTCATGCTTCTCATTTCCGAGGTAACTTAATCAGAACCAGATCAGAACCAGCTCCTATTAACGAAGCTACAAGTGAACTGACTAACACAATGCGCCCTAGTTGGTATCTGTCATCCGCTGTGGTGACGGATGACGTTGTTGCTTCCTTTGATAAGCTTAAGTTACCTAGCATGGTTGGCATATACTCAGTTATTTTACGAAAAGGCATTGACCAGCTGCTATTAACTCTGCAGAAAATCTCCATTGCTAGCTTGACAACAGTGAGAATAGCGTTTATATCGAAAATCGGAAAAGAGGACTATACTATACTATACGCTCGCCCAGATCTTCCGACCTATAATTCTGACTTCCTTCATGTTGAAGAGCTTAGGGAGAATGGTCGAGCTTAATGTGCGCAAAACTGCTTTGCAAGGGCATCTATGATGCATCCTGCCTACAAAAGCTGAATATGCTGCGAGAGTGTTCTACAAAGTCTGAGCCGCAGAATTGAAGGAACACTCGACAAAAAGGATTACGGGCCGGGTATATTCATCAATATTGAGGGCGTTTTTGACAACTTTGCCTTTGATGGGATCTATAACTAGGCCAGCCATTACGACATAGACAACTCAGAGACAACATCATTCGATTTCAGTCCCCCAACGCTATCCCATTCGTTTACTGTGAAGATTCTAGAGAGGTAACGAAGCATTTGTCTATACAGCTAAAGCGAAGATGCGCTTAGGGCCTTACTGAACCCTCTTACGATTTATAAGTTTGTTTGACTTTTTTGGTGGCAGTTGGAAGGAATCTCACCGACCACAAATATTATAACAGATTTTGAGCAAGCTGACTCCTTGTCATGTAACTCCTTTGCTATCAAATTTGAGAAAATTGGCCAAAGACGGCGCTAACTGGAAAGGTTTTTTGGTTGAGGCCCACGTCCACCTCCGATTGTAGCGCCATCTCGAATGCTTTTTTCTGCGTAATCTATAACTTCCATGTGGTCAGTATTGAAACTATCATACGAGTAGTTTACTTAAATTAGTAACTCCTTTGCTAAAGGCCCTGTAATCCGATTGTAAAAATTACATCAACATTGTTGGCATTAAGCCAAGTACTCATATGCTGACCTATCTGCAACCATGCTCTGATAGAAATATGAATCCATAAAAAAGAGTTTTGACAGACATGACTCTCACCGAAAAAAACACCACGACCCAGTCACGATGCAAGGGCATTTCAATATTTCTCCACCAACAACATTCTTTTTTGTTTTTTTTTTTTTTTTTGGGAAAGAAAACCGTCACCACCATCCAATCTAAAGTCAACGACACCAATTTTACCACAATGTTAACCCTGTTCCAATCCGAAATTCAACTTCATTTCGTTAAAGTTCCATCTCCGTAAGCAAAATATTCACTACAGCTTTATTTACAGAAGCCCCAAACTGGACAGCAATTCGACCTTTAAAGAGTTTGATGCTCTGTCTGATTCCATCCAAAGAATTGTATCCCTGTATTCTTATACTGAAATCGTGATTACGAGCGAATTCAATATACCCAACTCTGGATGGATTCGATATTCTGGACAGACAACACCCGAAGGATGGTGTGCTCAAATCTTTGCTACAGAAAATAACTTTACGCAGCTTGTAAATGAGCCCACAGGAATACCGGATGTTAATAGTCATACCGCAAACACCCTGAACTTGTGTTTTACTTCTCACCCTGATAAGTACACCGTTGATATGCCCTCCCTTCTAGGTTCGTCGGACCACTTCGTGCCCGAGAAAGTGTTTTTGCGGGGAGTTCTTCTTCATTACTTTAATATGAAGAAAACTGCTGCCGAAAGTCATCGTATTTTGGTGGAAGTTTATGGTGAACATGCGCTAGCTAAGCGAATGTGCCAAAAGTGGTTTGCATGATTTAAAAGTGGTGATTTTGGCTTGGAAGACAATGAACGTCCTGGGCAGCCAAAAAAGTTTGAACATGAAGAAGTGGAAGCATTACCCTATGAAGATTGTTGCCAAACACAAGAAGAGCTCGCAGAATCTTTGGGTATCACTCAAGCAGCCATTTCAAAACGTTTAAAAGCAGCTGGATATATTCAAAAGCAAAGAAATTGGGTTCCACATGAACTCAAACCGAGAGACGTCGTAAGGCGGTTTTGCATGTCCGAAATGCTGCTGGAACGCCACAAAAGAAAGTCATTTTTGCATCGGATTGTTACTGGTGATGAAAAATGGATCCATTACGATAACCCCAAACGCAAAAAATCATATGTTAAATCCGGCCAACCAGCTAAATCAACGGCAAAGCCGAATATCCATGGCGCGAAGGTGATGTTCTGTATTTGATCTGATCAGATGGGTGTGCTGTATTATGAGCTGCTAAAACCGGGTGAAACCATCAATGGACAACGCTACCGAACACAATTAATCCGTTTGAAGAGAGCAGTAGCCGAAAAACGACACGAGGCAATAATTTTCCATCATGACAACGCTCGGCCCCACATTGCTATTCCGGTTAAGAACTATTTGGAAAACAGTGGATGGGAAATCTTACCCCAACCACCTTATAGCCCAGACCTTGCCCCTTCTGACTACCATTTGTTCCGGTCGATGCAGAACGCGCTCACTGAAATACGGTTCACATCAGAGCAGAATATCAAAAATTGGCTTGATTCATTCTTGGCTGCCAAACTGGCACAGTTCTTTTGGAATGGGATCCACAAATTGCCAGAAAGATGGGAAAAAGTCATAGCTTCAAAAGGGGAATACTTTGAATAATACTATTGTACATGTTTTTCTTAAATAAATGTTCAAATTTTGAAGAAAAAAAAAAACCGCACGAATTAAAATATATACCCATCGTACGTCCACCATCTTCCGGTGGTCTACGCCTGTACAAAGGATAGCCTCGTTGGTTTGAATATCTTTTAAAAGCGCCCTTGGATATTTTTTTGTTGAATATCATGTCGTACCACATGTAAAATATAGTTACATACCTACTCTAACAAACACATTCACATCAGCAAAACATAACCAATGCAGTAACTGTCATACACACTATTTTTCACATAAGAACATGTATAAATTGAAGTCACATTTAATAAAACGTTTCATTCCTTTTAAACGAAAATTCGCCTGAGTTTATTTTTTACCGCAACATTTTTGGTGCATGGTAATGGTTTTTCACCACCGGGACCGTGAAATATACATAGTTTTGGTCACAGTATCATAGAGCTTTCTATCAGTTTCTAAATTCGTTAGAATGATTTCGTCAAAAATATTTATTTTGATAAGAATCAATTTGTTAATACATAACAAATTGTGCATTTTGGAAATAAATATCAAATTTTATTGTATTTTCGATTCACTATTTTACCGATAATGGCTTACACAGAAAATATATATTTGTGCTGTCGCAGACTTTTTTTGTACAACTATTTAAGAGATACATTTCCACCATACATTATATTTGTGTAACTCTTACGGTTTTTGCAGCGCACGCCAGAATGTCTCGCAGATAGGAGAATTTTTTGCGACTTACGCAACACCTATCGTTATATTTTGGACAATTTACTTAATAGCTTCATTAATTATAGCCTATATATTATCCTGATGTATGAGCTATATTATTGTAAAGTTTCATTAAAATCCATTCAGTAGTTTTTACTTGAAAGAGTAACAAACATATACAATACAATCTTTCGCTTTTATAATATTAGTGGGATGTACATTGATCGACGTTTGTGTTTTAGTGCCGTTCGTTTTGAATTAAGATTATTCGGTTTGTTTGTTTCGTAATATATCCATCCAGAGCTCCTGAAACATTATTTTTAGCAGAATAGTGGAGGGAGATAGGAAACTTTATCAAAACCTTCATAAAAGCTTTCGTTTGGTGGGCGTAATTTAACCGTCCTCCGATAATATTTAATCAGTAAAGATGTCACCATATGGGCTTCAAAGAATATAAAGTACCTTTCTCCACTAATTTTTCAAAATATTTCAGCAATTAAGGCTCCACTCAGGTAGCTGTAAGCCTCCGCATGCTAATTGCTCAATTAATTGCTCTTTAAGATTTAAAACTTCTGAAGTACCCCATCAAAATATAGCCTAAATAAAAATCATTCAGGATCGAATGCAGGCATCGACAGCTATACTATATAGCCAATTGCTTCAAGACTCTCGTTGATAAATAAGGGGCGGGAGACGAGCCGTAAATGACGGTGCAGTCGGGAGTATCTCGTCAATCCTATCTGTTGAAAGTTGCGCTCAAGAGTATTAACATTTTAATTATATCGGCACAAAAAACATATTTATGTAACCTGAATCGTAGGACCACGTATATCAAATTGTGCTGTAGTAGTGGTCCTACGTGTAACAAATCATTCAATCTACGACCATAAGTATCTTTATGCGATTCACCAAAACGACAGCGTGATGTAGCAAATGGAATACCTTTCTCAGTGTTTGTTCAATGCCCTCATTTGGAATACGTTCCAACGTTTTATTTGCATAAAAGTACAGTATTTCGAATGAAAACTTTTATTTCGGGGGAAACGACAGACAGCCGATCCAGCGTCCCAAAAGTCGCGTTTTCAAATGTAACTCCGGTTTCTGTTATATTTTGTATATTTTTTCGGATGCTCGAGAGAAGGTTTCAGAGAAGTGCACATCTACCACATATTGATTCAAGGCCTGATTCAATTTCCCAAAGCGTTTTAAGGAGCATGACCATAAGATAATAGAGTTGTTAGACATATTACCAGTAATAATCAAACCAAAAGCACTATTGTGCGCTACAGTTTTCCTCTTTATATCTGTCCGATGACCTTCCCGCAAAATATTGCAAGCTACGTGCGAACCCAGCAATATATCGATGGCGACTGTGGTACTGAATCCAGGGTCAGTCAATTGAAGATCATGTAACCGTAGGGAATTATCACTTTCAAACGAAAAACAAAGAGCGTAGGAAGTGATTTCGTTTAAGATATAGGCATTCACTTCCATTTTATATGATGAAAATGAGTAATACCCGTCGAGAATTACAAAATTTCTGAGATCGGTAAGCGAGCATATGGGCGACTAAGGTTCAATTTTTTAACGACATTATCACGAACGAACACGAGAATCAGCTTCCGCTATCTGCCTTCTTAATAAAGACCAACATCACCACATAATATATATACAGGAACGCATTTGTGGTTTCGGATGTTTCGGAAGTGGTTTCACACCACTTTACGACAAGCGATCAGTAGGACCGAACTCACTCTTATCAACCAAACTAGTGCAATTTTGTAATCAAGATTTCGTTGCTACATAAGCTACGATGCAAACGGAGAATGGCACAAATTCGTGGTTGTGTCTGCTTATTTTCCCTATGAATCGCTACTTCCGCCACCACTGGGGCGGCGGGGGATCATCATATGCTGCGATGCTAATACTCAGAACACCTTCTGGGGTATTAGCAAATGCAACGTGAGAGGTAATTATCTCCTGGATTTCATACTATCGTCTGACCAGGATGTCAGCACCAACAACGTTGGCTCACAGCGAAATTTTGTTACGAAAGTAAGGCAACAAGTAATCAACTTAACTTTATCCAACAGATATGCTAAAAACATTACAGGCTGTAAATTACTGTCAGAGATCTCCATGTTAGATCATTTATACATATAGCTAGCTCACAACTAGCTCCTATAACAAAGCTGGTAGTGAACTGAGCAACATCAAACATGATGTTGATTCCTTTGATGGCTTCAAGTCGCCCGATACCGATGGTATTTACCCACTTATGCTACAAAAAGGTATAGACCAGTTGCTGGCGGCACTAGCATACATACCGAATACCTGGTGAACAGCGAGGAAGGTCTTTGTACTGAAAATCAGAAAAGAAAACTACTTGTTCGCCAAGAGTTTCAGACATGAAAGTCTGACCTCCTTCATGCTGAAAAACATTGAAAGAATGGTCGAGATCCATATGCGCAAAACCGCCTTTCGAATGCATCCTTTATCGGCGATGCAACACCCCTACCAACGCGGAAGATCTTGCTAGAATGCATTTCAGAATCTGGTAGGCAGGATTGAAGACGCACTCGACAATAAGGAATACGTCTTGGGCATTTTCATCGATGTTGAGGGTGCTTTTGATAACGCAACTTTTGATGGCATGTGTAACTCGGCCAGAGAACACGGTGTAGACGAGTCACTGGTCTTGTGGATTAAAGCAATGCTGGTGAATAGGACACTGATTGGGGATGGCAAATATGAGGTGACGGAGGTAAATAAGCTTTGTCCACAAGGCGGCTCTCTGTCTCCATTGCCATGGTCCTTAGTTCTAACGTCTATGCACACGATGATATAACTGTATCATCTATTGGAATGGGTCCAACGATTTTCTGCTTTAAAGTACTAGTAATAAGCTTTCAATCAATCCTCTCAAAAATGAGGTTGTTCTCTTTACGGGAAAGAGGAAGCTCCCGGTCTGACCCATCTAATATTTAAGGGTATCACCATCCAATTCTCCAAAAAAGCCAAGTATTTGGGTGTTATCCTGGATAACAAACTTCTCTAGACTAAACATGTTACGACGAAATTACCTAAGGCGCTGTCGGCCTTCTGGCAGTGTAGAGGAACTATAGGCAAGACATGTGATCTGTCACCGAAAAGGGTCCTTTGGCTTGATAAGGCCAATTATATCGTATGCGTCGGTTGTCTGGTGGAATAATACGTAATTGCTGCTTTCACCACACTCCAAAGGACGGTTTATCTCGGATGCATAGGGGCTTTCCCTAGCACTCCTTGATCAGCTCTAGACGCATTGATGAATCTCCCTCCTCTTGATATTCATATCATGCGCTGCACCCACAAACCCATCTTTCTATTAAAATTTTTTTTTTTTTTTGGTACAACACGCACTGGAGCTTCGATGACCTTGCGCGCCGGCTGTCTTATGACTGTCTTATGAACACACCGCCCGATGCAATGACAACAGAACTCCTGTTGCGGAAAAAACATGAAATCGGCTTTCTTTGTGCCCAGGACTGGCATCGGCCAGAATCTGAGCCAAAAAAGGAATGCAGTCGGGCAATCACGGACGGCTCCAAACCCAATATAGGATGTGGTGCTGGTGTCTTTCTGGAGGACGACAACGTTAGATATCACTTCACGTTAGGAAAGCTTGCATCTGACTTCCAAGCAGAAGTTGCGGAGAAACGGTAGAGGGGGCGAAGCATTTGCATCTGCTGCGACAGTCAAGCTCCGCTTAGAGCCTTACTGAACCCTCTTATGACTTCCAAGCTGGTTCGAGAATGCTATTAATCACTGAACGCAGTCGAAAGGCTAAATTCAGTGACCCTTGTCTGGGTCCGTGGTCACAATGGGATCACGGGAAATAAAATCGCCAACGAACTCGCCAGGCACGGTTTAAAGGAAAGTTTTTCAGGACCCGAACCTACGTTGGGTCTGCCTTCGTCTTTGGTTAAGGTTTACATTGACAGTTGGGTCTCATACGAGTACAACTGCAGATGGCACAGCTCCGCGGGATGTAGGCAGACGTCTCTAGGAAGTCAGTGGCCTTTCAGATACCTCTCATCAGGAACGACTGCAGGTTGCTTACTGGCGTAGTGATAAGACATTAAACTTTTGCAAAGGACTAAATACAATACCGCGGAGCACTATCTCTGTGAATGTCCGGCTTATGCTCGCATCAGGCTGCAGGTTCTTGGCTAGTGGGTGCTGGTATTGTAGGCACCTTATCACTGAAGAGCTTACTATTCTTTCTTCGCAAGACTGAAGGATTTCATTAGAAGGAACTATAGAATGACTACAATGGACTAGTTCTATGGCTGAGTGTTCTGTTCCAACATTAAAAAAAAAAAAAACAAAACCTCCATCGTATCAAATGTCATGATTACTTAGTGTTCTACCTTGACGCTTTTGACTACAGTCAAATCCATCCTCATTTTCGACTAAAGTATGACCACCACTCAAGAATTCCGCAATCAGAAATGCCTCGGATTCGAGCTTTCCTTAAAAGCTACTACTCCCTTACAGCAATTTCTCTGCTTCAGTTTCAGTCCGGTTTCCGGCGCTGCCATTCTTATGCCGGAAATCTATTTCTCACTAGTGCATGATTTCCTGTTATCGGTTCGCCACCCACTTCACCCACATTACTGTCCCCAAACTATTTTCTTGTTCCAATTTAACCCACAGAACTCACCTCTTCACTTGTTATGCGAGCGTGTGTCTATCTCTTGGACTGATTTTGTCTGGTTTAAGGAAGCAGCACATTATCTGTCGGTTTTGGTTTGTCTCTCCTTTTGCAGAAGGAATAACTGCACAAGTCAAAGAGGGTGAAAGTGGGTGGATTTAGTAACTTTGTACCATCTAAGTACTATCACCAGGCAACCTGCAGTCCTTCCTGGTGCATGCAACATTCAGGAAATGAGTAACGACGATAACAAGACTAACGTACGTACAAATGTATGATACCATCTACCGCGCACTCGTACACCATTCCATGCCGAACAGCAACATTACGAGGATATGGTAAAATATGGAATTTTTCCTGAAATCCGAGTTCGTTATATCCTGGAAAAAGATGAGAAATATGTATGTTTTCCATTTTTGCAAACCCTTCGTGGCGTTTCGTCTACCCGTGGTGCTCGTGCTCCTGGTCCCGGGGAATTTCCTACGTACAGGATACACTTGCACTATTTTTCTACTTCTGGCTGCGCCATGCAATTTTCATTTTTGCCATTTCAGCATTTCTCATGAAAGGAATGGATGGAAGGGCGAAAGTGAGGACAGAGGTAGGTCAAAGCCGAATACAACGACGAGAGCTGGTCCGGAAAAGGGGTATGGACAATTTGTGTGGTTCATATTGTTAATATTTTTAATACACTTTATATGTTTTATCTTGCGGGGCTGTGTTGAGAATTGTAAACAAAATGGATGAAAGGATATTTTTCGATTGCGAAACTAACGTGGTAATTGCTTTTACCTTGCTGCAGTCAGTTTTAGCTCTATGAGAAGGTTAGCGGGAAAGATAAGTGTTGGAGAGATTGGAAATAGTTTTCAAGTGATTGGAAATTTTTTTTAACGGTTTTCTATAGGATAAGTGGGCTAGTCGAACGCGCCGTACGATTGCAGATTTTACTTGTTTTTTTGGAAATTTTACAAATGATCTTTGGGTTAGTCGATAATTTGGCAAACGGGAGAATGTAAGGCTGATTAAAGACTGTGTGCTTAATCTGGTCCCGAATTGGAGACAAATTGGAGGCAACAAACTAGCAAATATGACACCTTCGACTAGTTGGAGTTTTTTGGTCCATTATTTAGTGCTCCTCTGCCTTAAAATAGAAGAAGCTAGACGATAGCTAATATTTTTCCACTTATGTTCTTGCCACCGAAATATTCTATAGGGTCGTTGGTTCGCAAAGGTATTCTTGGCTACTTCCTTAATGATGAGATAGTAATAGATACATTCTGCGTTGAAATTTGTCTGACTGTAGACTCTTAGTTTTTTTGGCATGCTAAGACGCGTGATGCTTAGATTTTTTTTTTTTTTTTTTTTTCTATGTAGCAGAATCTTTTCGTGGAACAAATGGACTCTGGACCTATTTGTAACAAGACAATAGTAAGAGTAGACATTTGCAACTCTGAAAGTATATCTTCCCTCATTCGCCGATGTACACTCATAGAAAAAATCTCATCCGATTTTATCAAACCTTATTTGCACATGAGAGTGTCTGCACAAAATTGACAAGGTATTACCGTAGGTACTAGATGTGAACAAGGCAGACTTTTAAACAAGGAAAAGGTTTTCTTTTTTTAATGTCAGAATAGAGCACTCAGACAAAGAACTAGTCCATTGTATTCCTTGTAAAGTTCCTTTTAACGAAATCTTTCAGTCTTGCAAAGAAAGATGAGTAAGCTCTTCAATGATAAGGTGTCTAAAGTACCAGCACCCACTAACGTCAGAGCCAAGTACCTACAGCCTGATGCGAGCATAAGCCGGACATTCACAAAGAAATTGCTACGTGGTGTCATCGACGCTTTCGCAGCAAGTATCGCAGGATGTAGCGCCACTTAAACCCAGCATATTTAAGTGCTTCACAAAAGTGTAATGTCCCATCACGAAGCCAGTAAGCAACCTGCAGTCTTTCTTGCTGAGAGACAGCAGAAAGGCCACTGACTTCCTATAGACGTCGGGAAGTATACGTTTGGTCTACCTACATCCCAAGTATGAGACCCAACTGTCAATGGAAGCCTTAAACGAAGACACAGGCAGAACCAACGTAGATTCGAGCAATGAATCTGAACCGTGTCTGGCAAGTTCGTCGGCGATTTCATTTCCCGTGATCCCATTTAGACCTAGGACCCGGACAAGGGTCACTGAATTGAGCCTTCCGACTGCGTTCAGTGATCTTTTCCATTCTCGAACTAGCTTGTAAGTTGTAAGAGCACAACTTGGCTGTCGCTGCAGATGCAAATGCTTCGCCACCTCCGCCGTTTCTCCGCAATATATTTCGCTACCATCAGGATTGCGTAAGCTTCTGTCGGGAAAACAGATTCAAGCTTTCCTAACGTGAAGTGAAATCTTACGTTGTCGTCCTCCAGAAAGACACCAGCGCCATATCCTACACTGGTTTTGGAGCCATCTGTGAAGACCGTGAAGACTAAATTCCTTTCCTAGCTCTGATTCTAACCGAAACCAGTCCTGGGCACAGGGAAAGTCGATTTCGTATTTTTTCCGCAACAGGGGTTCTGGTGTCATTGCATCAGACGGCATGTCTACAAGATCGGAATCATAAGACAGCCGGCGCGCAAGGTCATCGAAGCTCCAGTGAGTGTTATACCAAAAACCATGCAAAACCTTTATTGGGTTGCCTTATCTTTGTCTATTAACTTTCAACGGAATCAAGGTACAGAATTAGGTGGATAAATTGCCTAAAAATAGTGACTGTGAATCTACCGATACCACTATCCCTGCTCTAACAGAGCCCGCTTATCTGTTATCTGCTTAAGATCTGTTTGAACTCCTTAAAAAAAAATTATGTGAATGACACTGAGCTACATAATTTGTCTATAAAAAGACAGCGGTTTACTATGTCGCAGAAAAACAGACTAAGGGAGCATATGGCAGACAATCTATGTTTTACATCGATATGCAGAGAAGACTTAAGGTATACCGTAGTCAGTAGCGTTACAAAAAAAAAAGTCTAACGACAAGAAATAGGAATAGCACCTGGCTTGCGCGCCAGGAATCCTCGTCATCTATAATATCCGATCCGATATAACCGGTTGTCACTGATTTCAACTAACAAAAATCCTACAACTCGGAACGAATTGATTTGATTTCAGGAATAAGCACATTGTCCATGGAGAAATTAAGAAAAAGCTATGCTCACATAGTTCATTTTCAGAGAGCTGGAGTGAGATGATGCCGCTATGCCATAAACCGCACCAAACAATCAAGCTTTGTGGATGCACTGATGCTAGACCGAACACTTATGGATTGTGTTCGCTTCAATAATGGAAATTGTTGACATAGCCTTACTCTCTAACTTAGGTGTTGCTACAGTTCGGGTGGACCTGGGCCTCAACCAATAAGCTTCTACAATTAGCAAGGTCTTTGGCTAACTGCTTCCAGTTGCGCACTCCAAGTTGGTTGAGGTTCCCTTCCACTATCGCGCCACACCTAAGGCGAGGTCTTCCACTACTGCGCTGTCCCTCCAGATAAGAGTCGAAGATTCTGTGTTTATTCGGTCTACATGTTCCAACCATCTCAAACGCCCAATACGCAGTTTTGGGAATTACGAAGAATTTTTCTCTTAAAACGACCAAGTATATCTTCATCCACTAGGACTGGGATTACTCTTATATTGAGTTTCCTTGGTTGGTCGGGAGAGGGCCTTACTACCCAGTTGCCTTCTCACGTTTGATTTCTAAACAGATATTGCTTTCAAGTGTGATAGCAGAGCCTGTGTAGACAAAGTCCCTTACATTCTGGCCTATTCGTCTACGTTGGGTGTACTTAATTGTTGACACAGCATATACTTCGTTTTGCTCTCGTTAACCACTAGACCCATTTTTGCCGCTCCTGTTCCTTTAGTCGCAAGCACATCAGTGACAGCTTGCTGCATTCTACCAATAATACCAATATCGTCGGCGTATGCAAGCAATTGAACGCACCTCATGTGTTGGCATGTGAGTTTTGCACAATTCTTTTAAGTATGATGATAAGGAAGTCACATGACAACGCGTCGCCTTGCCTTAATCTTTTTTTAACATCAAAGCTTTTGGTTAGGTCGTTACCGACTTTGATGCAGCAGCGAGCTTTTTGGCAGGGTTGCCAAAACTGGACATGGCTCTGTATAGCTCGTCTCTGTATATGCTGTCATATGCGGCTTTAAAATCGATGTATCGATCTGAACTCCTTATAGTGTGAATATTTGGTCAATTGTGGACGTATGGTTCCTAAAACCGCACTGGTATGGTCCAATCAGATCGTTGACAAATGGTTTCAGGCGCTCACATATTACGGCAGACAAGATCTAATATGCGATGATACCTCTATATTTGGCGCAGTTTATAAGGTCTCCTTTCTTGTAAACAGGGCAAACCATGCTGAGGTTTCATTCATCAGACATACATTCATCCGATCAAATCTTGTAAATAAGTTGGTGTATGCACTCTACCAAGTCATCTCCAGCTGCCTAAAATAGTTCGGTATGTAGGCCGTCCACCCTAGCAGCCTTGCTCGACTTCAGTTTAGATATTGCAATTCTTACTTCATTTTGGACGTAATTCCTGACTTGCATCGTCGATATTGAATGGTTCGCTCTGCCTGACAGAGCAGTTTTTCCAGATCCTCAGCAGCGACTGTGGTCTAATACAAGTTTTCCTTGTTCATCTTCACAGGTTTCTGTTCAAGTCTTATTACCCTGACACGTTTCTTTTACTTTTTGGTAAAACTTCCGGACATTATTTCTGGAGTAACACCTCTCTATTTTCTCGGAGAAGCCAATGTTATTTCCTCCTCTTCTACTAGTTGAGCTACCCTTGTTCAGCGTAGGCATGTTGTTTTGCTGCATGTGCTTGTCGGGCCTCGTCCAAAAAAATGATTATTTGGCCAAAATCCGAATCTCCGGCAAACATTTCCAGCCCCCAATTAGCGACCTCAAGGCATTGTCTATGGTTGTCTGGCTTCAATTCTTGCATCACCACAATCTTATGGGGACGTAGGCCCAAACCCAAAGGCAAAATAAGCCGGTTGACTAAGCCGATCGGCGCCGAATCGACATTTTTAGGTCTTCTTCTATACTGGCCGCCACGAGGGCTGTGTTATTTCCATTTCGCACCAATCTCTGTCTGATTACTGGCTTTAGACTGAAGTCATGAAAACGACCAACCTTACGACGAAATTCATGTTGCGTATTTACAACTGATCCGAAATTTCGATAAAATTTTTAAGAATTTCCCCACGTTCGGCAAGCGTAAAACGATGCATGATCAAATGGCAAACCTTATCAAAAAGTACACTCGCTCTTACTGCTCCACTGACCCATCACGGCTTGTCATCCTGCTCCGAAAAAGGCGCGAGTAAATTCGGCGAGGAAAAGATAAGGAAACAACACGACGGGTCAAACCAAACAAATCGACATGTAGAATACGCCGAAACCCAATCTAGAACAAAAGTCGGGGCAACGATAGGTGATGGTAAAGGAAAAAGCGGGTAGAGGGTACCAAAAGGCAAACGCGTCCAGCTGCGATTCTAAAAAAAAAAAAAAACGG
Source organism: Volucella inanis (assembly GCA_907269105.1). Classification (NCBI taxonomy): domain Eukaryota; kingdom Metazoa; phylum Arthropoda; class Insecta; order Diptera; family Syrphidae; genus Volucella; species Volucella inanis. Next base: position 44,363,589 of record OU026153.1, read on the forward strand.
AGATTTATCGTATGCTGAAATACTTCGGAAAATAAGGACGGAGCCTATACTTTAGGAAGATGTGATGAAACCCAACAACTGTGTGGGGAGGTATCCCTTACTCTTGCTAAGCAATTTGGTGAATCCAACTACAGCTACCTTATTTGCTAAGCTGACGCTACTGTCCGGAGTGCACCAGAACCTTTGGCAGTATGCCTATCTAACGAGAATATGTTTTTTTGCCAGCTGCCTCCAAATACACGAAGTTGACTGAAGTTCCATTTCACTTATGTGCACCACCTGAGATGGGTCTTAATTTGCCGGTTTATTATCTTGTGTTGGAGACGAAAATTATCTGCTAGTGGCCATGCGTTCAAGGTGCCAAGTTATCAGAGCTTTTTTGATGCCGTACATCTCGTAAAGTTCGTGTTTGAAACGTGTCCTCCATTCTCCATGATACAAGCGGAACCAAAATTCCAAACATCTGCTCCATAAAGAAGTACTGTGATGACTAGTATCTTGTATAATGTCGTGTTGGTTGCTTAATTACCTTCTAAGCCCAAAGAAGCAGCGATCAAAAGAGTGATATTTCAAATGATTGATAGCGAAGCAAGTAGATAAAGTCCCTTTCTACCAAGTTGACATTTTGTCCTAGGCGCCGAAGTTATATATGCCCCTTTATTGACACCATATACATCATTTTTGCCGCTTCCGTTTAAATAGTCTCAAACGCCCCATCGATAGCTCCATGTGTTGTTTCCAATATATCAATGTCGTCTGCGTATGCAGACTAAATGCCCTTTTAAAAGATGGTGCATCTGGAGTTGGCTTGAGAGTTTCGCATCGCCTTGCTTTAGAACTTTTCTGACATTGAAGGACTCGTTATTGTCGTTATTGCCAAAACTAGACAGCTTTGTTCTGTTCATCTCTATAGACGCTTTCATATGTAGATTTGAAATCGATGAAGATGTGGTATGTACTGTGGAAATTTGATCTATGGTTGACTTTCGTGGCTTAAACCGCCCTAATAGGAGCCTGTCGGATTGTTGACTAAAGGTCTTTACGATTGTTTCCTTTCATTGTCGCAGAATAGCTCAGCAGTTAAGCCAACAGCTTTGTTTAACTTAAGTTTGAAAATGAATCTGTTTTTCTAACTTCATCTTGGTCGGGTGGACGGAAATGTTGGCTGCCATCGTTCATGTTGATTTCTTGTATCTATCAGATTTCCTTCTACATCCTTGCATATTCTGTTTTACCATACTTCAGAGCCGTCCTCTATGAGTGCTGTGTGATGCCGGCACTTTCGGGCCTCTCGAAAGTTTAAGGGGGACTCGATCTCGTTTGACGTTGAAATTTCTCTGATTTGCTTTCTGGCTTAGGGCGTTTATGGATATCCGCATCAGAATCTTGGCTACAACAAAAAAACTCGGGTCGTTCGGACATCCAAGACACTGTACAGGTGCCTTGCGTCGACCGCCATATGATTTGTCGATCAAGAGGCAGTCAGCCTTTATGGTTATTAAGGTATGAAAACCGTTTGCTGGCTATAGTTACACATTACTTTGCCCCGCAAAATCAATAATCCTTAAAGGTTTTTCTGCAGAAGATGGCTTTTCACAGTTTTATGATAAGTTTTTGGTAAGCAAGCTCAGATTAATATAGGGTTTTCGAATAACGACTTGATAACTTTTTTTTTTAAATAAAAGGCAAACCATTTGAGGTATTTCAAAAACTTTATTATTAGATTGAAGTACAATCAAAACATTTAGCCATATGGCCACCGCGGGCACGTTTGCAGCGGTCGATTCGTTGGACCCAATTTTCAACGACTCGGCCACACATTTTGGCCGAAACGGCCGCTATTTCGCGTTCAATGTTGGCTCTTAGCTATTCCAACATCGTCGGCGTGTTGGCATTAACCAATGACTTAACGTAGCCGTTAAATCGCACGAACGAGGCGGTCAATCGACTGGCCCATGTCTTGAGATAACACGCTCACCATACTTACTCTTCAATAAATCGATTGTAGCGTGTGCTGTGTGGCTTGTTTCACCATCCTGTTGAAATCACATGTCGTCCAAGTCCATATCTTCCAATTCGGGCTAAAAATAATCGGTGATCATGGCGCGATAACGCTGACCATTCACAGTAACGTGACGATATATATCGTCGACGAAAAAATATGTTCCAATAACGCTGCCGGCCTGCAAACCGCACCAAACAGTTATTTTTTGTGGATGAAGTGGTGATTCATGAAGCACATGTGGGTTTTCACCCGACCAATGACGCATATTTTCCTTTTTGACGAACCCATTGAGCCAAAAATGAGCTTCGTCACTGAAGATGATTTTGCGATGAAATTCATCATTTTGGCTCATCTTGTCCAGAACCCAATCGGAGAACGTACGTCGCTTCAAATGGTCCATCGGCTTCAATTCGTGAGTCAGCTTGATCTTGTATGGGTATAAACCAAGATCCTTACGCAAAATACGCTATAATGTGGTCTGAGCGATGCCCAATTCTTGAGGACGCCGTGGAATTGACTGATTTGGATCGTTTGCTACGAACGTCTGAACGGCAGCGATATTTTCGACACTTCGACCAACCCGTTGTCTCACTGACACGGCAACATCACACAACGAATATGTAGACTCAAATTTTTGCACTAAGCTTGTTACTGTCTGTCTACTAGGGCGAGAATTACGACCGAAAATTGGAGTTAACGCTCTTAAAGTTGCAGTCACCGACTCCGAATATCTGTAGAAAATTTTTATAATTTGCAGACGTTGCTCGTTAGTGTACTTTACTATGGTGAAAATATTGAGTTTACTGAATAAATTGACAGTGACAGTTTGATGATTAGTGAAAGAGTGCGTTCACAAATTGAATTCAAAGTTGTCAAGTTCCAATTGGAAAACCCTATATATAAACAATCTTTTTATTAATAATTAGACCATTCAAGAAAAAAATTTATAACAATTGATGAGATAAGTTTTGTAAGTAAATTAGGTTTGAAATTTAACTATTTAATTATAATTTTCTTTCTATTTTTAATACTTCGTATATTTTTTAATTCTTGCGGAATTGTGTTTAGAACTTCAGGTACACTGCATTTTAGCTGCCTTCTCCCCTGAGCTCCTATTCTTGTGTTGATTCCATGTTGAATTGGTGTTATGAATCGGTTTTCATCATAGTACTCCAGTATAAGGGTCATCTTGAAGATATCTTCTACTCGAAGAACTTTAAAACGCCTTTGTTCCAGAATATTGAGCTGGTTATGTACGCCTATTTTGCCCCATGCAAGTATATCATACCTAAGTTTAGATTCCACAACGGCAAAGTAAATTTGTCTTAATTCCGCCGATGTGGCATGATATTTTAGATGGGTTAGTGCATATAAAGCTCTTCTGAGGCTCACTCGAAACTCATCTATGTGTTTATCCCACAAAAAGGTGCTGTCGATCATAACTCCCAAATATCTGTATCTCTCCACTGTATCGATAGGACAGTTTACTGAAGTGTTTTGAAGTGGATTTGCAATTGTGTAGTCCTGAATTGCAGGTTTCGTATGTGCATTGATCGTGGCACCAGTTTACCGCGTTGTCGAACTCCTCCTGCATAATTTCTATTGCCGTATGTAAGGATCTATGACGCACCACTATCGCCGTATCGTCTGCATATGCAAATGGAATGGCCTTCTTGAAAACTCGTAACAGCTCATTGGTGTACAATATGAACAGGATTGGACCCAATTTTGATCCTTGAGGAACTCCATATTATTATTGGAAATTCTCCTAACAGCTTACCAGTGCTTTTATTTTTCTGGAAGCCGTACTGGCTTGCGTGTATCAGCGATTTTTTTGCTATAAAGTCTTGCAGCCTGTTTGTTATCACCACCTTCATGCACTTTTCTATAACTGGCAATATTGATAATGGCCGATAGTTTTTAGGGTCGATTTTTATACCTCCTTTGTATATCGATCTGATTACCGCAGTTTTTAAGCTTTGTAGGATTATTGTGTTAATTAATTTACACAATAATGGGGTAAATATGTCCGTTTGCCTTTTTATATCAATAGGTCGTATTCCAGCAATACCTGGTGACTTATTTTCACTCAATAGATTAATTATTCTTCGAGTTTCAAAGAAATCTGTTTCCTGAATAAAAATTGTGCTGGCTAATCTTGGTTTTGTGTGTGTCGATGTAACCGAGTCACAATGATGAACAATATCTTTTATTTGAATGCTAAAGTTGTTTTGCACACGCATTACTTAAATTGTTTAGACACATTTTAACCGTGTAATTCTTTATTATTGCTTCATCTAAACTAGGCTTTTTCCTTCCTTTCTTTGTGGGAAGTACATGATTGGGTAATGATCAGTGATACAACTTTCAATTACAGCTTTATCGATTTGGTTATGTGTAGCGTTAGTTAAAATGTGGTCAATCGTTGATTTTGCTCCAGTATTTGTGTCTACTCTGGTATATTCCGTAATCACATTAATCAATCCCAGTGATGTCAGTATCTCAAGATATCCATCCAAATCATTCACATTGATATGTCTAAGGTTGTGTCCGTATTCTTCAATAAATGCTTTTCGGCTGTTACCTGTTGGTCTATATATTCCTATTACATACTTCCGAGACTGATGAATGAACGTACCCCTTTATTCGTAATACATAGTAATTCATGTGGTTTACATATATTTCATAGGTACTTACAATTTTTGGCAGACTCGTGGTGGCACCGTTGGCTCAGAACAAAGAAAGACCGAAATTTCGGAAACGACTCAAATGGCGATTTAAAATAGCGTAACCTCGCTCAATGTGACAGCTTCCTCGACCGAAGCCTCACCAACATTCAAAACTGCTAACTTGACATCTGGTTTTCGCAGAACTCCGGCAGATGTTTTTATTTCAGTTAAACGGATCTGGTTGTAGCCGCCTGCGAACACTTTCGTGATTCTTCCTCTTGTCCACTTACTCCTCGGAACATTGACGTCACATACGAGCACCAAGTCTCCTTCTTTGAGGGGCGGAACTCGCTCGAACCACTTGCACCGTTTCGTGCGTACTGGTAGGTACTCCCGCATCCATCTCCTCCGGAATCGGTCCTTGAGTTGTTGGCTCACGCGCCATTGCTTCCTAAGGCATAAGGCTCTCTCGTTCACCGGTCCTGGAGTTTGAGTTGAGTTCACACCACCCACCAGGAAGTGGTTAGGCGTCAAGGGTTGTTCTTCCTTGAGTGACACTGGGAGGTGGGTAAGTGAACGGCTGTTGACGATATTTTCTGCTTCGATGAGCGCACTATGTGAGGTGTCTAACCTAGGAGCTACATCGCTGAGCGAACAGCTCTTTATTGAGCGCACCAATCACTCCCAGCAGCCTCCTGCGTGTGGGTTCAGAGTGCAATTAAAAACCCACTCGGTGCCTTTAGCACACATCTCCGTCTTTATGGCATCGTTGTTGGCATCTGTACAGTTGCCAATTCGTTCTTCGCGTCAATAAAATTGGTTCCGTTGTCGTTCCTTATCACCTTGGGGACTCTTCTCCAGTTCACGAAGCTTCTAATGCACGGGATACAGGTGTCTGTCTATAAATCGGCTGCTACTTCTAGATGAATCGCTCTGATGGTCATGCAGGTGAAGAGAGCAACCCACCGTTTTTCCCTCGAACGTTTGATTGTGACATAAACAGGGCCGAAATAATCAAACCCCGTGTAAGTAAAGGGTCTTACGGTCCTTCGGAAACTGTCCCCTTAGCGGCGGCATCGGCTGTGCATCTCGTACACGACAGTATGGGCACTCAGTCTTGACCTTTCGAACGGCGGAACGCAGATGTGGCAACCAAAATTGCTGTCGTACTTCGTTGGTGATGACGTCTTCATTTTAGTGACGCAGCAAACGGTGATAGTGGTGTATCAGAGACTTCGTTATCGGATGGTTTTTTGGCATGATGACTGGACGTCTTGAGGCATCGTTGTGGCCGCATCTATGCGCCCATGCACTCGAAGCAGGCCGTCATCATCGATGTACGGCGTCAACTTGAAGGTGCTGCTACTCTTCTCTACAGCCAGATTTTGCTTCAGTAGGTTGATTTCTCTAGCGAAGACATCCGCCTGTGCTTGGAGGCATAAGAGCCGTTCACCTTCGTCAACCTCCTTCGTCTGATCGTAGCCGACAAAATTTTACGAACCTGGGAACCCAGGCTGCCATCCTCTTCATCTTCGAAAACTTCGAGATTCTAGATATATCAAACATAGGGTTACTCACCGCGTCGATGTGTAAGAGAAACTTCGGGCGAGTTTCTTCCTAGCATACGTGACCGTTGGTGTCATCCGCGTGCGGAGGCCACTCCTCTTCAGGAAGCATAAGGAACGACGGACCATTCAGCCACTTGTTGTCAGCTTCAAATCTTGCGGGGTTAGCCTTCGATGACACCCAGCGCCATTGATCTAATTGATAACCGTCTTCGAGTCGCTCCAGAAGACACGGTTGTCCACTTGTAGTTCGTGCCATTGTACGACCGAGGACTGCTGCTGACAATTCGAGGCGTGAAATCGACATCAGCTTTTGTGGGGCGCATTTTGTCTTCCCACAGATGAAGGACACAGACACTCCATCGGCTGATTCAACGCGGAAATACCCGACGCCAACGAAGAAAGATCTCATTGGGAACTCTTCCATCCCATGCAATTTCACTCTTCCAAACTGATCGCAGCAATAGCTTTGCATATGTGCTGAAATTTGAGATCATGCCAAACGGGTCGAAGATAGACATTGCTATGCACAGGAGCTCCCGCTTCGTAGGGCACTTGTCGCACTCCATGATGTCGCTGTTGACTCTCGGGAACTTAAGCTTGAATACGAAGACATCCTTCTCGCGAATCCAGCACATGCCCAGAACTTTCACCAGTGTTGTGTCGATGTCCAAGTTGACGACTTCGTCTTGTTGACTATGCTTAGGGTCTGCTTTGAAGTCCAGCACTTCTTTGGATTTTGATTTGAGCCCTCGCAAGTTGAAACCTCCCTCAGCGTGAGTGAGAACCACCGCTTTCGTGACTTCGCTTGCTTCTTCCACGTTGTTGAAACTATCAACGTAATCGTCAACATAGTGGTAATCGACTATTGACTTGACCGCTCTTGGATGACTCGTTGAAACCTTGAGGCGTTTAGGTTTTTTACAAACTCGGCCGAGCATGGAGAACAACTAGCGCCAAATGTCATCACCTGCATGACGTACTCTTCGATTGGCTCGTCTTCCGCATCTCTCCAGAGGAACCCCTGCAGATCCTGACCTTCGTGACGAACGAGGACCTGGTGGTACATCTCTTGTATGTCACCTGACACCGCTACGGGCCTCATCCGGAAGTTTAACAGCACAGTAAATGGCGGGTGGTCATCTGGACCCTTCATCAGGAAAGAATTCAACGATAATTCGTCGACTTTGGCAGATGCGTCGAAAATCAGACGGATTTTGTTGGGCTTGTTCGGATTTTTTACCCCAAAGTGTGGCAGGTATCGGATCTTACAAACTTTCTCGGCTAAAACCTCAGCCTTCGACAACTTTCTGGCGTATCCTTTTCGAATGTAGCCCGCGATCACATGGCGATAAGCTATAGCGAACTCCGGATCCCTCATGAACCTTCTTTCGAGACCGCGTAGACGTAGTTTGGCCATTGCGTAACTCACAGGAGCTTTCAAATCGTCCAATCTTGTCTGGTACCGATCCTTGACCCTGACGGTTGTAGACGTCAGAATCCGTAAGGCCCTTTCATTAGCTGCAGACATAAGCATCTTAGTCGGCTTCTTCACTCCAAAGTTTTCCATAGACAGGTACTCTTCGTCTATACTATCAAAGCTTAGGCCTTCTCCGTCCTCGCTGATTTGGCTACTGTGGAGAACAAATTCTTCACCGGTTGTTGGGCCTTCCGACCTCCCGTATGCGAGCCAACCAAGCCTTGTTTCTGCAAAGATCAGGCCCTCGTTCGAAGATTCTATGACTCGTAACGGAACCCCAAATTGACAATGATCGAGACCAATCAAGAGTTGAGGCTTCGCATTCTCATACCGATTGAACATACCTGGGCTCCATTGTTGACCAAATTGTTGTAGATCAACCTCGCTCAGCGTCTGCACTGGTAAATTCAGGTCATCGACCGTCCTCACTCCCTTCAGGTAGTACCGTTCTGCATCCTGCTTGTCCGCACTGATTTGGACGTCAACCACGTAAGACTTCCTTGCCGAAGTCTGTTCTCCGAACCACTGCAATGTAAGATCCTTTGCTTGCCCTTTAATCCCAGTCGATTTGCTAGACTTGAGCTCATTATCGTTGCTGACGACCCTTCATCTAATAACGCGTACTCCTGTAGTGTATCGTCCTTGCTATATAGTCTGGCTGTGACAGTCGGCGACCAGATGTGGATCTTTTTCGCAATATCGACACTTGTTGGCTGGTATACGTCGTTCTACGGCGTGTAAAACGTTCTTCGGCTTCGATTTCTACTCAGTGCTGACCGTCGGTAGGTGAACACTCGGGGCGACGAGACTAACTAACCTCGCTACTCCACTTAAACACTCGTCGAAATGTTTGATTGTCGAGTAAGGCTGAATCATGATGCTGTGCCGCGCCCACTCTATCCTTTTGCTCATCGGCAGCTTGCTGATTAGCTCATCCAGAAGTGTAGGATTCGATAGGTGATGATACATTCCACTGGCTTCAAGAAAGGTCGCTAGATTTTGCACCTTTGTCGCTAATGGTATGAGCAGTTCAATTTTGGCTTCTGGGATCGGCTGGATTTGCCTGAATTTGTTCAATTGGCTTCTAACTAAGCATTCGGGGCGGCCGAAGTTGAATTCCAACGCCAACATCACACGATTCACATTGTTTAGGTGAATCAACAATGATTCGACAGCATCCCATGCAACGCCTTTTAAACATTTTTGCAGACGAAACATGTTGTCTACGTTTGAATAATTCATCGCTGCCGTGGACTCCAGGAATGCGCTAGCGAACATAGGCCATCTTTCCGGGCGTCACGCATATTCGGGTAGATCGATAATCTTTCGACTGCCTATAGTGCTGTGATGGTTCGCTTGTTGACTCGATGACGGGAATGTTGACGGCTGGGGTGGATCACGGACATACGACTGGTTGAATGGCAATATTGCGTTTATTGGCGACATAAACGTTGGGACTCTAATGACTGGTGGTGCTGCTGAATGCTCCATGTTCGTTGCCACCGTAGCCTGTGGTTGTTTGGGTAGGAACATAGGTCTGGATGCTGGCATGCGCTGTGTTGATTCAGTTCCAGTGCACATGACTGTTCCCGTTGCAGTTGTACTTATGATCGCATTAGAGAGCGACCTTGAGACGGTTTCGGCAAAGTAGACATTCTCTCTCGAACGTGTGGCGGTGAATCTTGACGGAGATGTTGTGTCGACATTGGAAGGGTTGTCAGCTTAGCTTCGGCTTAACAGCTCATGCAGTCGTTGACATTCTGCCTTTTCTCTTGCCGCATTGGATTCGGCAGTCTCAAGCTGTTTGCGTAGTTCCCCCAATTGCCTGCTGACTTCCTCCATTGTCGTCTCTTTTTCCAGAAGTGTGTCGTCTGAGTTGCTTCCCTCACTGTTGCTGTCTTCTTCGCTGACACCTGGAGCGTAAGGTATGCGAGCTTCCGTTTGTGATGTGGCTTTGGCGAGCCTTGAGCTTCTTCGTACTTCCTCGTTTAACATTGACTTTCTTTTTTCCACCAGTGTTCTCAGTTTGGGACACAATTAGATTTGTGGTATGTTCAACGGCTTTGTGGCAGGCGGCGGCTCTCTCCACAACCGGAATTAAAATTTCGTTTTCTTATCCACAACGATTTTTGGACATGGACAATTGATCCACTCGTTACGTTCTGTAACACTGAACTGTTCAATGCAGGTTCGTTGTCATAGGCGGCGGCTGGTGCTCTCCAGCTGACGGCGGGTATCTCCTTTCCGTCTTCGTTAACTACGAGTGCATGGCAGCAATTCTTTGTCGCAGGCGGCGATTCTTTGAAATCTCGTTTCCAACGGACAAAAATTCGAATAAAGATTTTGTGCGCGGCTGCGCTGTTCTGGCCCTCCGAGTTTTCGTTTGGTGACGTTTATTCGCTATAATTCAATAAATATACATAGTAATGTATGCGGTTTACATATATTTCATAGGTACTTACAATTTTTGGCAGACTCGTGGTGGCACCATGGGCTCAGAACAAAGAAAGACCGAAATCTCGGGAACGACTCAAATGGCGATTTAAAATGGCGTAACCTCGCTCAATGTGTTAGGTTTGTTTCATTTGAGGTTTCATGAGTCACACGCTGCCATCAGGAATGTTACAATTTTAAGGAATTTTGTACAATATTTTCTCAACAGATACTTTCACATGACACACCTTCAGATGTTAATCGTTCATATTCTACTTCTTTACTTATTAACATAGAAATTCCACCTCATCTACGTAAATTTCGATTCAGAAACTCCGGTTCGAAACCCTCTAAACTGTAAGGTCCTTTTTCTTCCTCATCTATATTAGCTTCAACTAAGCCTATTATCTTTAACGTTTGTGTGTTTTGGTGCACCTCTTTTAGTTTAATAGATCGAGTGGAGCGTGTTTGTTTTATGAATTGAATTTTCTTCATGCTGGATGCTTCATGGGAGCTACTGAGTCCATGCATTCTCTTTGACGGTTGTTCTTGCGTGGTCTGAGGAAAAGGTACTTCCACATTGCTGGCTGCAGCCGTAATTTGAACATCTAAACCGCTCCTGCATGTTTGGCACTTCTATGCCTCTCTTCTCGTGCCCATGGTTCTCCAAGAATTTTCTGTCACCGTAGTGCATTCGAAGTGAAGCTTTCGCTTGCAAGCTTCTCGCTACTCGCCTTCGACGGGTAGGTGTTCAACGCAATGCCCGAACACATGCATCTTTACAGGGGAATAATTTGAGCTTTAAAAAGAATAATTTTAATGCAAAATCAAATATATGTAAGTGGAAAATAACCAATCTGATGTGAAAAAGAAACTTGTGTTATAAAAATGTCACTGTCTTTGGATTGATTGCTTATCAGTTTGGAGATATTTAAACTTTTAAAATGGGTAATAAGACCACTAATTCACAGAGTGATTTGAAAACAAGTCCAGTCACACTAAGCTCACAGTAACACTTTAGCCAAGGAGCCCACAAAATCCGTCTTTAGTAAAATCTGTTTCTCCTCTGTCGAGGCGGCTTTACCTTTATGCAAATCATTGTCTGGCATTCGCTTCCTTAAATCGAGCTCAAGACATGTTTCCTAATCTGACTGTAATTCCGCCTCCGAATTGTCCGGTTTTCTATAAATTGTTCCATCGTAGATTTCAAAGTTGTTCATTATCGTTTCCCTGGCCTGTCCGACCTAATTCCTGGAAGACAGTGATATCTGGCTTGCAGCAGCCTAAGGTATACGCTTGTTCTTCGGCTGCACGCGATTTCAAAATTTTTTGACTCCCCATTCTATGGTGGTATCCCGTTTTGCAGATAAAAGAACCTACAGGTCACTTAAGACCAATCTTTACAGATTAAATGAATATAAAAAGTTCATTCAGATTTCGTAAGAGTGCCTCTGATCAAGGTCCATAAAATATTGATGACTTAATCAGCGTCAATGATTTGAGTCGAAAGCAGAAACCTTGTTTATCTCAAACTCGAGACTCCTTTACCGAGTAACATGATTAGATCCGGTTCACAAGCAGCTCGTATTACTGATGCTGCGAATGAAACGAAAAACAGAATCTATCTTAGCTCGTATCTGTTATTGCTTGTTGTGGAGGGTGAGGCCATGAATACGCTGCTGTCCCCTTCGATGGCTTTAAATCGCTTGCATCGGTGGCATATTTCCAGTTATGCTACAAAAAAGTATAGACCAGCTGCTGGTTACTCTGGAGAGAATCTTCACTGCTGTCCTGGCACTGACATGCAAAACCTGGCAAACTATGAGAGTAGCCGCATACCGCATACTCTCCAAGATGCTGGAGGGTACTTTGAATATCCTAGGCGGTTTGATTTCACATATAAACGTCACTGCAACTCCAAAGAAGAATGCACTTGCCATCTTCGGATTGAAAAGAAATGGTTTTTGCATACAATACGCACTGTAGCTTTGATGACCTTGTGCGCCATCTGTCGTTTGACCATGGTCTAACTGATATGGCATCAGATACCATGACGTCAGAACTCCTGTACGAAGTCAGTTTTTCCTGTATCCAGCCATAATTGTAACTAACCACCGCTGGTTTCTTTTGAAGGACGAATACACTGCGTGTCAATCTTCGTTAAAAAAAAAAACTTGCGTCAGTCTTCCAAGCAGGCGCGCTTGGATATACGATTAATTTAAAAGTAGAGCGGGGTCACTCTTAACGATCCACTTGTGATCCATTTATTATATATGGAGCCTCATGATGGATCCAGTCCTGTGGCAATTATCAGGCCACTGCAGATGTTGCTCTTACGCGGATGATCTGGTTCTTCTTTTTGAAGGTCAGTCTCATGCTAAACTTAAAAGAATAGGAGAGAGAGTGGTGCCAATTGTCGCCGAATGAGGCGAAAACGTAGCTGTCAGCGATACTCGGGAAAAGACTATGATAATCTTGCATCGTGACCCATTCCAAGCTGTCTGTCAGGCTTCCACAATACGCCTGAATTATGTTAGCCTAAGGTATGTGACTAAGGTCAAGTATCTCGGTATGACGATAGGACCAGGTATGGCGCATTCTACGGAATGACTTAGGACTCACCAGACACGCCGTTCGCACTGTGTACCGTGGTCTTTTTGTTGCCTTGGGCAGCATTTGGGGTATCTACAGGTGATTTTGGGGATGCCTCCCCTTGATGTGATACGATGAGGTATCACTCACAAGATTAAAAAGAGACATCCTCTGAAAAATGTTGATTGGGTCACCTCGATGGAGGTGGAAGATTTGTTCTCTAGGGAGTCTGGACTTTCTGCTAATCGAGCATAGCTCTTTAAATGCGTTTCTGCATAAGACAGATCTCAACGAGGTGGCAAGTTACCTGTGTGAAGTTCTTCTGAGGATTTGTTGCGTGAGTGTGTTCAATCTATTCGAATGCTAGAGATTTACAGGGTGACTGACTCGAACTGCAACTTTTTAAAATGCTATAATTTTTTTATTTTTTGAAAAATTTTATTGTGCCAAAGCAAAAAATATTAGAAAATATATTAATTTTCAAATTGTATCAGTAGTTTTCAATATGTCCACATTTGGCGCGAATAATGGTCTTGAGACGGCTGAGGAAAGCATCGCACGCTGCACGCAAGTGGCTCTGCGGTATTCTGGCCCATTCCCAGCGAAGTGTTTATTTGAGGTGGTCTAAACTTTAGTATTTTTTAATGCCAACCATCGCCTTCAAAATACCTCAGACAGAGAAATCCAACGGATTTGCGTCCGGAGAATTTGCAATCCATTGTGTCGAAGAAATGAAGTGTGGAACATTGTTTTTTAACCAATCTTGGTTGTCGCGTGCTTTGTGAGATGGTGCCGAGTTTTGTTGAAATGTCCATCGTTCCCCAAGGCTTCAATACTGTCTCTACGACAGTTTTACGGTATACAATCGCATTAATTTTGACGCCACGGTCTAAAAATACGAGCAGAGAGCGACGATCGGCGGTTATGGGGGTCCAAACCATCACCGTCGGTGCTGTCTGCTTTCTGGTGGCAGTCCGAAGATGTAAATTTTCGAAGGACCTCGCTGGCAAGTAAACTCGGTCATTTTGTTTGTTGACTTATTGCTCTATAACAAATGGCGACTCATCAGAAAAAAAAACAAATTCGGCAACTCACCATTTTCGTGCAAGCGTAGCAACTCCTTCGCTCTTTCGACTCTAACTTTTTTCTGTTGCGGTGTAAGATCGTGTGCTTTTTAGAACTTCAATGTCTCGAGCCCAAGCTCATTTTTCAGTATGCCTTGCATACGTTCCAACCATATGTTGAGCTCACGAGCCATTTTTCTTCCACTTCGACGCAGATTTCGCTCAATTCGAGCCTTCACATTCCGAATAATTTCTGCCGATGTTGCTGTTTTTTTTATGACCACCTTCATGGCGTCTTGCCAATATCCATTACCAGTATCACGGTAACGAGCTATGCTTTGAGACACAAATGATTTATTATTTAACGATAGCTACTTGTGGTTTTCTAGCCAAATATAAAGCAATCACACAATCACGTTTGATAGTGGCTTGTAAATATTAAAATTATCTGTCATTTGTCAAAAATTGAGCTCACAGTAATGAACGGTTTGAAAATAATAGCAGTCTGAAGTTGGTTGCAGTTCCAGTCAGTCAGGTTGTATAAGCTTTGAGCATCACTATCACTATGAACCTGTGATGTCAGCGGTATCTCGTCGACAGTAGAATGCGTAACTTCTGTTCCAGCCTTATTTGGGAGTTGGAACCCTTTTGGAGTATCGTGGTACCTGCAGGTTTATACCTTAAATCGCGGGGAGCGTAAAACCAATTGGAGCATGGACATCCCACGGTTTAACATAGATTATAGCGTGCCACGGCTAGTGTTCAACTATTTGATGGTTTTGAAACTGATTGGTCTGCTCGATGTGGAGTTACTCTACAACCGGCTGCCATGACCCATAGAATGCCTGATAGATGTATAAGTTAGGCCTTGATAGAGAGATAGAAGAAGGCTTAAGTCTTCACGGTAAGTATCTAAAGACATCTGTTTTCCAATCGGAGATATAAGTAACTCTAAAGGCATTGAACTTTGTTAAGAATCTACATATGTGGAGACTGCTGAGCTAATTCGAGATTGTTGGACTTTACCAGTAGGCTATATTAACTTTCTCCTGTTAAAGTCTCAGTTCACATTAGGATCAAGGATAAACTTGCAAGACAAGGCCAGAGAAAAATCCTTATTAGCAAACTCTCAAAATACGTTTAAGTGAGTCTTATATACGACACTAGGACTGTTGACGTCACCGCTGATGCAATTGCGTGAGTTTATCTGCCCTTTTAAGGCGCAGTGAAGTCCATTAGGGTATTAGACTGTTGCTATTTTCTTGTTGCTGGCGCTTATATCAAAGTTGACCAAATGAACTTCGGAAGGTCGAGGATAATAAGGGTTTTAGGGTTTTGCATCGCAAAATTGACACCGATCTACTTTTTTCGTATAACGCTTAATTCTATCACACCACTCGACATCTCTTCAAATATCCAACGCCCTCCACTAACTAGTCAGAAACTTTGGTGACAAATTGCGCACATCTTTCCAGAATCACACTCAAACCCTAATTTCGAATCCAATCGATGGCATCAAGAAAGCTGCTTAGATACAATCCCCTTTATTACCACCATCATTTCAACATCATCTTGGTAATCAATTACTCAATTAAAATTTTCTAATTTAATCACTCGGAATAATTCATCACATTTTCGACATCATCGCCACTTCGTCCTTGGTCCTTTCTGTCCTAAATCTGGAAAATAGAAAAGAAAAGAAACAACAAAAAACGAATAACAAAAATCCATTAACAGTTGAAACAACAGTCGACCATCCGATTCCACCTTTAAGTCGCCAACCCCCCTCTGAGAGGAGCTAAATCATTTGCAATTAATTAGAGAATAACAGTGATAATAAAATCGGGACTGGCAATAACTTATTCCTTTTCAACTTCCCATCGAACCATTGTGATCTAACCAACCATTTAGTTTTAGTGCCTCATCTCTCAATAGGTCCTTTTGGCCCACTATTGTAGTTCTCCCCCAAAAAACCAACTCCCATTTCTGGTTGATTTTTCGAGAGGAGTAAATTCCATCAAGGATTTCATTGTTTTTCGCTATAATGAACGCCCACTCTTCAACGCCTGTTTTGTGGGGACTGCAAATCAACTACTCGAATCGAATCGAAGAGGAGTCCTTTGGGGATTTTCGGTGTTTTTGGGGGGAAAATTATTATCTTCTCCATGACCCCGGAATATTAATTATGACTCCATGGGTAGTTAGATGTTGGAGCTATTGTGGCCATATGTCGACACCCCTTGGATATTCCTTTTTATTAATTACTGCACCGTGAAAGGACAACGCACAACCAACGTCTAACTTTCCGAATCCTGAGACTCCAACATTTGAATGAAGGTGCAGATGTATGATATGATGTTTGTCCTTTCTTTTGGATTCGGTGCAAGTTGTTCTTTTATTTCAGTCTTTTTGTATGCCCCCATGGTGAGGAGTACGACATCGACGACGACGACAACGACAACGACAATGACGACAACCGACAATAATGATGATGATGATGTGACCGCACAGATTGAATAGGAGAGATGGAGATGTGCAGGACAATAGCACAAGCACTGGGATAGAATACACGTAGGTTATACCCATTAAGGACAAATGCCGCAGGATCATAAACTGAAGCAGAAAAAGGAATTAACTTGGCTAATTGCGATTTAAGTTTGGTTTTCAGAACAGCTATAGAGTACCACCGAGTCTGGTAATTAAATATTCCGAAAAATCCTCCCTTTCCCTACCTCCCTTTAGTGTTTCAGTATGCTGGGTACTACCAACTGGTTTGAGCATATAAATTGTATGGACACGGTTGTTAAAATTCAAAGAAGAAGATTCATTTTAGTACCGGTGATTACGTTGCGTTTTATGATTTTTACCTTTAGTCCTAGTTAGCCGATTTGTTAGCGGACCGGGAACTACGTACCACCATCAGCTAGTAACTGAGTATGTGTTTGCATTCTACTTTATGATGCATAAAAAACTTGATAAACGAACAGAAACATCAGAAACACTAGAAACACATACCAACAAGTGTAAATAATTTATGAAACGTATTAAGGACTTGGAACGAATTTTATGACATTCCCAATAAAGCAGGAGGTGTAGTTATGAATAAGACTTTTGCTTAAATAACGTTAGTAGTGCCGGGCTGTTTTGTTGCTGTTGTTGTTGATGTTTTATGAATGCATTAACAAGTTGAAGAAAGATTTGGACTTCTAGGAACTTTTATTGCGAATCGTAACTCTCAAGTGAGCGAAATTGGCAGCTTTTGCTTTTATTACATCGAACTTGCCGTAATGAGAATTTCATTTCACAGTTGCTATAGACGAAGGATCCAAAAAATCTAATATGAACAAATGTCTTAAGTGGCGCCCCACGCTGGACTCTTGCCATTCTCATGCTCCCAATCGGGCTTGACTTGTAGAGTAGCCAATATATGGGTAAACATGTTAGGTATTATGTCATTCACACTCAATAAAACAGTAAGGTAATCCGCCAGATTTGGAGTTCACGCCAAGAGAATTTCACAAAGGAACACAAAAGTACTTGTAGGAGCTTATCCTCAAGTACAACGAGAAGCTGCATTTTTACTCTTTAACTTTAGCATATCTCGAAAACCATGCAATTCTGGTGATACAGTACCTCAAAGAACTTTGAAGAAATGTAGTCTGTTTTGAGTTGGACTGTGTGCTTATAGTTTTGTGCGGGCTATAGACTTAACCAATAAGTTTCGAAGGCTAACTTAATTCATACCTAACTTCCCCTAGTTTTACACTCCTGATCGCTTAGTACAATGGCGTTTATAAATATTATATTTCGAAGCCAGCTAACGAGCCGGATACGAGTTTTCTTAATCAATCCGGAAGACAATTCTCCTAAACTGACATGCATAGTTAAATTTTTTTTTAATGCAAAATCAGAACAAGCGTAAAGGTCATCCATACTTGTCATCCGGATGATATACTGACATCAGAGAACTTTTGTAATGCGGTTGCCATCTGCATGTCATCTGTGAGCGAGTCATCCGCTAGGTTACACCCGATCACACAGTGTCGTCCGTTCGGTCATCCGAGTTTCAGTGTGTCCCAAAATGGATGACATGCTTGCTTTCTCATCCGGTTGACAGGCCTGGATGACATAGCTGGATGACAGGCGATCACACGAAATGGCACTATTTACACGGATGACACTAATGACACTGATGATTTTTTTTTTTTTTTTTTTTTTTTTTTTTTTTCTCAGTTGAAACTGACTTTGTCGTGAAATCCCTATCCCTTTATATAAAATGTCTAAAAGAGATTTCGAAAGTGTCATTTTATCGGAGTACTTGTTGGAGAGTAGCACTGACGACGAGTTTGACAATAGTTCGATCACACCACGAAAGCGCCGTGCTGTGGACAAAAAAGTGGTTGATGCGTCGTGCAAAGGAAGGTTTTTGCTCAAATTTGCTGCTCGAGCTCCGTACTAAGGAGCTATATTTGCACACAAATTTCCTACGTATGTCATCCACTCAATTTGACTATTTGCTAGGTTTAGTGAAACCGATCATACAAAAATAAGACACCAATATGCGGGAGAGCATTTCGGCAGAGGATCGATTGGTGCTCACGCTGCGCTACCTGGCCACTGGAGAAAATTTACACGGTTCTGGTCAAGGACTTTATTAAGGTAAGTGTGTGTACATGTATAGTGGAAATGGAAAACTTGAAATCGTTATGTGCATAGATTCCGAAGGATGAAGCCGAATGGGTGAAAAAATAGAAGCGATTCGACTAGGCGTGGCAATTTCCTAATTGTATCGGCAAACACGTTGTGATGGTCGCACCACCTAAAGCCGGTAGCATATATTGTAATTATAAAGGTATGAAATAGTTGAATAGAATGGACTACAACTGCAATATTAAAAGCAAATTCGATAGGCACGCACAGCATCGTTTTGATGGCAGTCGCAGATGATGATTACAAATTGTTGTATGTTGACGTCGGCCTTAACGAGAGAATGTCAGACGGTGGGGTATTTATTATATGTACTTTCGGCCAGGCATTAGACAATAATCGGCTGCACTTACCTGCACCGAAACCATTACCTGGCAGGGATGTAGCCGTTCCATACGTACTCGTCGTGGACGACGCATTCGCGATGAGGCCAAACATAATGAAACCGTATGCAAAAAGAGGTCTAACGTTGCCGGAGCGGGTATTCAATTATCGGCTCGGTCATGCGCGTCGCTTTATTGAAAATGTGTTTGACATCATGTCGGCGCGTTTCCGCGTTCTTCGCAAGGCTATTTATTTGAATGCAGTTAAAACGAAGAAAGTGGTGTTCGCTTGCTGTGTGCTGCACAATTACCTAATGACGACTAATAAGGTCCATTACGCACCCCCTAATTCGTTAGACCAAGTGGATGATGAGGGCAATGTGAACAAACCGGGGTGAGTGGAGTTCCGAACCAATAACGTCTTAATATTATTGTATATCGCTTTGACTCATGTCGACAGGATTGATGATTTCCTGGCCATAGTCATAATCGTCATCTTCCAATATATCATGCGATCCCTGTAATGATAGAAAAATAATCAAAGTCTTCAAACGGAATGCATAGAAAAAAAAGAAAAACAAGTAATCACCCTTACCTGGATTTCAATACGTGGTAGTGGAGGATGTAATCCCAATCGGCGGGCTATTGAACGGCCCGCTGCTGATTCGGTACGGAGTCAATCTGCGGAGGCTTAATAGAAGAAGTCGTTATGGTGTTTGGATCGGTGACATTTGTGCGTGAAGGCAGCGGCTGAGAATAAATCAATTCCATGATTCGATCCTCCAAATTGAAGGCGGCGTCTCTGGAAGCCTTCGCAAATGTGATGCGACCAGTTCGGCGAACACACCATGCCGATCATCTTGCCTGTGTGCAATATTTCCCAACACTTCAGCCGCCAAATTCCGAAAGCTACTAGAATTGGAATTCGAGGTCAACGATGGTGATGGCGTTTTCGCTGTTTCTCTATTTTGCCTTATTTTCGGTACTGGTGTTTGTTGGACAGCTTCGAGGGAGAAAAATTGAGCAATCCTTCGTTCGTCCAAAATTCTAAGAAAGTGATGGGCAGCCATGGGCTCATCAGCCATCAGTGCACTTTCTCAGCATCTTGGAAGGACAACATAAATAGGAACAACGGACGGTCAAAACCCTAGGAAGAGCCTGCTACAAGAGCTCAGGGAAAGCGCTATAGGTTTTGTAACTGTGCAAGGGTCCAACACGAAATAGCCGACCCTTGTCCCAAATGTTGTTTTGTCTCCCCTAATGGGTAGTCTCCAGCCTTAAGTAGAGCTAAGGCATCCGCTCCATCCTTCCAGCTCCTAATCCCTTTACTTTGGAACCTATTTGTGGAAGGCACCTGTGGATTCTTCCAATCCCGGACTTCTGCCTTTACGCTCCTCGGAAGTGACAACAAGTAGGCCCACCCGTTAAAGACAAGGCCAGGCGCACGGCCTGGAACACTCTAAACATATTGAGGACGGCCATATTATTTGGACTACACACCTCGAGCCAGATGGACGGTCTGGAACCCTCTGTGTAAATGAAACATCTACCACCCGCACAAGTTGCCTAGAGCCAGGCGGACTGTCTGCAACTCTTTGCAACACACACCACACAACACATCCATAAAAACACAGCAACCGAAACAGAAGACAGAAACATAAAAAAAAAAAACAAACAACAGCAAATTGTAAAATTAAAAATAAAACTAACTAAATTACTAAAATTAAAATTAGTGTAAAGAGTGGGACGATATCCGATATTCCCTTTACCCCCCCTCTACAAATCTGCACGGAAGTCCGCCGGGTCCACCTTTATTAAGTGAGTTTAATTTAAAAAAAAAAGCTTCCTTCTTCCTTCGTCATTTTTCAAAAGTTTAACCTAAGATCCGTAGATCCTGACTTGGTTCCCCTTTGGCAATCGTAAAAGAATAGAAAATGAACTTTCTTTGTCACTTCGACATACTTCAGGGATCAAATTCGGAAAAAGGGGTTATTTCAATTTAAGGCAATTCAGGGGAAATGTTCACTCAGATCAAAGGAAATTCCCAGAATTCGGAAATTTCCCCGAGGATCTGGGTAGTCAAAGTGGCACACTTGAGTGTATGAAAGAGCGGTATAGCCGTGCTCCAAGCCATGGTTACACGCTCCAGCTAAGTAGCGGAGCGCTGTACACATATACCAGACATTGGGACCGCTACCCGAGTAGATATAATGCACGAATGTGTGGGTGAGTGACCAATGGTCTGAATGAACATAAATCGAATCGGGGCAGCCACTTCTTGGTTGACCACAACGCCATACAGAGGTTTATAAAAAAAGAGATCTAGGTCAAAGTGAAAAAAAAGAAGGAATAGAGAAAGGAGAAATTAAAAAGTGAAACAAAAGAAAAAAAATTGAAGTGGAAAGTCAAAGGAAAATAGGACAGGATCAAGGAACATCAGGGAGAACTGGGAAGACGAGGAAAGAAGGATACCAGGCAAAGTTAAGTATTGTGTAGTGAGAATTATAGTCAGATCCCGGTAGAAAGACCCCGTGCAAAGAAAGGCAACCGGGACACGTGACCCGCTAGAGAAACAAAAATAATTTTCCATCGTTCGGGAAGACGGTCGATAGCGGCCCACCCTTAAGCGGTTTCTGTTACGATAGTTTTAACTGCCGCTTTACTTGTTCCGTGAACCGTTCATACCTCACAATTCCCTTGTCCAAAAAAAAAAAAGTCCGATAAATAAAATACAAGTTATAACGTGACTTTAGTTGTGTTTTCTTTATCATTTTGAGGTGAGGTTTCGCAATTCCTTGAAAAAAAAAAAGATTGCGTGGCGCCTACGGACATATTTGCGTATTCGTATGTTGCGATTGGCTACTTTCATATATTTTTTTTCTTTTTTTAACCACAAACCCACCCCCAGCTGAGCAGCCGAAAGTGGCAGCACTCAACCTGCTGCCTGTTGCAAAATTCCCCTTTTGGTCTTTTTTTCCATTGTTGGTGCTGTAATCCGCCATTACCAAGATAACCACCACCTGTGTGGTTCGCGATCGCTTTTGGGTTTTTTTTTATTCTGAACTTTGATTCCTGCCGGCAGACCGGCTACTGAATAATTATAATACTTACAATAACTACGATAATCTGAAAAAAAAATGCAGCAATCGTACGCATCCTCCCGAAAAACAACAAACAAATATACATTGTAATGTGTGAATGTATATACCGGGTTAGTTTTTTAACTTGAGACATCCAAATTACTCGAAAAATACGCTATATCGCGGAAAATGTTTCAGACAAAAGTCACAAGGTTCTGAAGGGGACATTATCAAGGTCAAACGAAGGTCACTTTTGATTTTTCAAATGATAATTTGAATATTTGTCTCAAAAGTCTTATTCATTCAGTGCTAGATACCACTGCAGTGGCACTCCTAAATCAATAATCGGTTGCCAACGTTGTTATTGTGTTAGAAGGTCGAGTTTTGTTTTGAGAAAGTCATTAATGCCTCGAGTGAAGTTAAAACTCAAAGAAATTTCAGATAGAGACAAATTGTCCTAAACTTATCTGAGAGTGTATGATGTGCAATCTGCCCTTTTTTTCTACTTGAACGGAACTGTACTTCATTTAGAAGTTCGATATTTGTTTTGAGGAACTGATTATTATTAGTAACGTGGAAGGAACATCGATGGTGCTGTTGCTCTTTACGCCCAACGTTTTCTAGACCAGATACGATCGCGCGCTTCCTTTTATCGGGTCATCCAACAATTCACTGATGTGTACCAAAGGAAAGGATTCGGTCAGATAGGGTGGCTGTTGAGGACAATGAAATAGCAGTGTTAGCTGCCGTTGCACACAATCCTCACAGTCGTGAATCAGGAATTTCTCAAACGACTGTCTGTAAGATATTACATCGGCATAAATACCCGATCTTTATCATGTTTCAATGCATCAAGAACTTTCCAGTGAGGATTTTCGCAACCGGGTTTCCTTTTGTCAATGGGCACTTCAGAAAATTAAACAAAACACTCTTTTCTTCGCCAAGGTGTTATTCTCTGATGAGTCGACTTTCACCATTCACGGTACGGTCAATCGACATAATATGCATTACTGGGCTACCGAACTACGCAACTTTTTGGTTGCGACAAGTTGAACGCCAGCACCCTTGGAATGTTAATGTTTGGGTGGGAATTATTGGGGATAAATTAATAGGTCCATAGTTTATTGAAGGCAACTTGTATGGCGAAAAGTATGCAAACTTCTTGCGGGACCATCTTCCAGTATTACTAGAAGAACTGCCATTGGAGTTGCGACAAACAATGTGGTTTCAACATGATGGTTGTCCAGCCCATTATTCCAAAGTAGCCCGGGGCGTATTAAACAATGTTTACCATCAACGATGGATCGGACGAAAGGGTTGGAGGCAATGGCCTGCTAGATCACCTGATCCTACGTCACTTGATTTCTTCTTGTGGGGCTACTTAAAAAGTGAGGTTTACAGAAAAAAGCCAACAACACGTGAGGACATGAAAAGACGAATAACTAAAGCTTGCCGGAAGATTACGCCAGAAATACTTATCAGTATTCTCAGTACTTCTCTCAGAGCGCGGATAGACAAGTGTATTGAAGTGAATGGTCACATTTTCGAGCATTTGTTGAAATAGTCTCGGGAAATAAACGTCGAAATGGGAAGAATTCAATGATTCAACAGTGGGAGGCAAGGGGACCCACTCTAAATAATCATCCCGAAGGAAACAAAATACTGCTACGTCCACGTCGTTGTTTTTGGGTTATGCCAGCAATACGACTGAGCAATGAAAATCAGGAATTATCATTTGAAAAATCAAAAGTGACCTTCGTTTAACCTTGAAAATGGGGCTCAAGGTCAAACTCATGGACCATCTTATGTCCCATCCAGAACCTTGTGACTTTTGTCTGAAACATTTTTCGCGATATAGCGTATTTATCGAGTAATTTAGATGTTTCAAGTTAAAAAACTCACTCTGTATACATGAAAGCAGATCAATTGAAGAACGAATACCTACCAATTCTATTGTGGAAACGATTGTGTCACTTCGGAAGACTCCAAAAACATCATTTCACTCAGATGAGGCCACGATATTTTTGCAATTTCGCCTGTCCCTTGGCCTTATTTTCTGGCTCGAAATTTGCCCAAATGAACTTTAAAATGACTGTGAAGTGATTGCCATTTAAGACGCACCTCGACATCGTCAACACCCTTAATATTCAAATTCACCGCCACCTGTTTTCAGGAATCAATTTTGGAGTTCCGGTTATTTTCACAGCTGCAATTAAAACAGACTCTGCTTTACGGCCCCAGGAAAATAATATCTTTCTGCACCTTTTTTCTCTTGAAACAGTGGATGGTTTATTTCAAGCCTCAATATCGGCTCCACCCTAGTTGTGACTCATTTTTTATAACACAGAAACCAAATTAACTTAACTTTTTCAATTATGCAACCGTGTCATCCGTTGTTGGATGACAATGAGGAAAATCAAATAACGTCATCCATGAGACCTTGTCATTTGGATGGCACGCTGTCAAAAAACTTGGTCATCAAGTCCCGATGTCATCCAGTAGCGATGACAAGCGATCACACGGTCAACCAAATCAGTCATCTGGATGACATAGAAATCGGGTCATCTGGTGTGTCATCCGGTTGACACGTTTAATGACATGCCGGATGACAGGCAATCACACGGGATGACGAGTTTGGATGACCGTCTGAACGCAACTTAACTCATTTTGGGAAGGATACTAAAAAATAAGGTGATGGCCTCTTCAAGTGGTACTCGTAAAAGCGACAATTCACACATGGTTACTTCGGCCGATGCCGAGGTACAGCCTCTGGGGGGCACAACCGACACCTTGGTAAAACTATATCGGCAGACATGGGAACTAAATTGGAACACTTGAAATATCTTTTGATTCAAGTAATTCCTGTTGCTTTTTCTACGTTTTGTTTAATAGATTGGGGAATACTAAAAAAGTCAGTGGTAGTTGGTAATGACACTAAAATTACTTAATCTGTGCTCGGAATGTTTTCATCCAAAATCTGAAAGAGAAGGTAGGTAGGTGGATAGAAGTGGCGGTTAGAACGACCAACCCACTTAGGCCTATTGGCCAATTGTTGTGCCACGTGGATCTGTGATCCTCTTATTAATGGCACTGCTAACGTCTAAATTCATTAGATCGTCTGGAAGAGAGCTGGACATGTACAGGGTAGGTGCAGGATTGTCTCCTCTTCCTCCTCGTCAGTGCAGCTCGTTCGTAAGGCGCTCGTTCGTAAAGGCGCCAAGCCTTCTTGCATCCTTGATTATAAGGCAGTGTCAAGTAATGAAATCTATAATGGCGCTGAGATATTTCCTGTTTAGAAGGTTCAGACCCTTAGAGCGATTCAGATCCAGCTTTAGCCAGATCTGTTTGGTTTCTAGACAGTTCACCTAAGATCTGTTCTTTTATTAGCATCCAGCTTTAATATTGATTTGCGCGCACCGATTGCTTTACCTATGCTACCTTCTTCCGGTAGAATTATTAGAGTGGTTCCAATTTTGATCGTTGTCGTTCGTCTGTCGGCCCTGAATTGTCTCTGTGGCCCGGCACCCAACAAAGATAAAGGGTAACCTGCTCTGCCATTCCGTAAGAGATGATCGGCGTTTAAGAACGGTTTTATAATTGAATGAGAATGAGTCCAGAAACTATATATATCCTTTACAGATATCACGTTTTTCTTCAGCGAAAACAGAGCTTCTCAATTCGACAAAATTTTCGCCTGGAATACGCTACAGTGATTTGGAAGCCGGAAGGAGAAGCTTAGACTTAGCTTTTCTGAGAAAACACCAACCGCCACCAACCCCGCTATCGGTTTTAGATCCATAGCCAGGAAAGGGAAGGAATGAGGAAATCTTTTTCATGATAATGAATAAATTGAACATATCATGAAAAATCAGGGGAGGGCGCGAACTATCTGCGTCTGTAACGATATATAGGCATATGAGACTCTTCACCATTAGAACTCATCAACACAAGTACATATATAAAATTCAGAACACGAACTGAACCCTCATCAATTGTTTCGAAATGGCATGTCTAGCTAGCAAGCAATTCTGCAGATCGTCCGTTCCTTAGTAGGCAGACCTGCAGCGTCTTCGCTAAGAATCCAGAAAACTTATAAACAGGTCACTTAAGACTTATTTTGAGGAAGTTTGAAATATTTACAAATCAGAGCAAAAAGACATTAAGAGGCTTCTTCGCACTTTAAAAAGCGCCTCTTACAAAGCTTTTTGCGAAAAGATAAAAACTATGGGTAAAACAAGTAGGCTGGTCAAAATCCTCAAAAGGAGAAGATCAACCAGACTGGAACCACTCAGAAAATCTGACGGTATCTATACTAAGTCGAAAGCAGAGTCTTTCCGTCTCATGTTTGAGTCTCACTTCCCAGATAACCTAATCGGAATCAGCTCAAAACTAGCTCCTATCAACAAAGTTTGTAGTATCTGAAGAACACAAATATACCGTAGCTGGTATATATCGTCGGTTGTGGTGACTGATGAGGCAATTAAGCATACTGTTGCTTCCTTTGATGGCTTCAAGTCGCCTGGCACCGATGGTATTTACCCAGTTAGGTTACAACAAGTTATAGGCCAGCTGCTGAATTTTCACTGCTAGTCGGGCACTATCATACATACCGAATCCCTGACAAACAATGAGGGTGGCCTTTATACCGAAAATCGGAAAACAGGACTATTCGTTCGCCAAAAGTTTTAGACCTATAAGTCTTACTTCCTTTATGCTGAAAAGCATCGGGAGAATGGTCGTGCGCAAAACCGCCTTATAAATGCGTCTTTGTTGGCGATGCAACACGCCTAATGCGCTTCAGAATCTGGTAGGCGAAATTGAAGGCGCACTCAACAACAAGGAATACGCCGTGGGTATTTTCATTGACGTTGAGAGTGCTTTCGATAAAGCAATTTTTGATGGCATGTGTAACTCGGCCAGGCAACAGGGCGAGTTATTCTTGGACGTGTTGTTGTGTTGTTATATGTTGGACGTCACTCATGGATCAAAATAACCACTGAACCCAAAAATCGTTCTTTCTTTCTGTCCCATTTTCCTAAAAACTTAACACGAACTTAGGCACTTTAAATGTATTCATACCCAATTGAGTGTTAAGTTTTAAAAAAAAAAAAAAATTAAATTCTCCCAGGAAACTAAATATCTGGGTGTCACCTGGATAACAAAATTATCTGGACTAAACATGTTACGTCAAAGGCCTCTAAGACGCTATCGGCCTTCTGACAGTGCAGAGGAGCTATAGGCACGACAAAGAGCCTTTCACCATAAAAGGTCCCTTGGATCTACACGACTATGATAAGCCGATTCTATCCAATTCGTCAGTTGTCTGGTGGAATAAGCTCTTGCGAAAATATGTGATTTCTGCTTTTACCAGACTCCAAAAAACTCTTTGTCTCGAATGCATGGGAGCTTTCCCCAACACTGCACTCTCAAAGCCATACCACTTTGATCAGAAATTAAAAATACAAGTTTATTCATCTAAATCTATATTGTCCCCTTCAAGGTAATCCCCACCGACTGAAACACATTTATGCCAGGGCTTGATCCAATCCTTGAAACATTTTTTACCGATTTTCGGTATGTCCATCAGTGCTTCCTGCGATTTTTCCAGCTGCTGAAACGCGTTCCCCGTAGTTGTTTTTTAACTCGATTAAACAGCAAGAAGTTAGAGGAAGCCATATCAGGTGAATTCGGTGGCTTTTGGATGGTATTTGTTGCATTTTTTCGTCAAAAAATTACGAATAATGATGGCACTGTGCGACGGTGCGTTATCATGGTGCAAAATCCACGAGTTTTCTGCCCACAATTCAGGTCTCTTTCGGTGAATTGCTTCATGCAAACGTCTCATAACGCCTAAATAATACTCTTTGTTTACTGTCTGGCAAAAATTCATGATGCACTACACCATGAAAACCGTAAGCATTGTCTTATATTTTGACTGAAAACGACGTGAGTTTTTTGATTTCGGCTCATTTGGTGAACGCCATTAACTTGTCTGATGTCTTAATTGTGTGTCATACTTATAAACTCACGTCTCGTCTCCAATAATGCTCCTTTTGCTGAATGTGGAATCTGATTCAGCCTCGCAAATCATCTCTTTTGCGACGTCAACACTGTCTCTTTTTTGCGTGAAATATAGGTCTTTTGGCACCAACTTTGCTGCTACACAACAGAAACCCAAATCAATAACCAAAATGTCTTGGACGGATCCATAGGCAATATTCAAGTCCTCCGCTATCTCTCTGATGGTTAATTTGCTGTTATTGACCAACATTTCTTTTACTTCGTCAATGTTTTCGTCGGTTTTCGATGTCGATGGTCTGCCACTGCGTTCATCATCTTAGACTGACTCACGAGCACTTTTAAACCGCTCATGCCACTGGTAAACGACCGTTTTCTTTAGAGAATCGTTGCCGAAACACTTTTCCAACATTTCCAACGTTCGCGCACCATTAAATCCGTTTTTTACGTAAAATTTAATACAAGTTCGTTGTTGGCTACGTAACTTTTGCAAATGTCAAGCTATGACGCTAAGATTTACAGGGAATATCAACAACAAACAAACAGAACTCAAATCGGAATAATGGGATCGCCACACGGTGACGCCACCGTGGTGGTTTTCTGTTGAAAAATAAATGGCCTTTTGTACTTTAGAGCTTTGTCGAAGTTGCGCGTCGGCTGTCTTATGGCTCTGGTCTTGGACATGACTTCCGATGCAATGACACCAAAACTCCAGGTTGCCGAAAAAATATGAAATCACCTTTCTGACGTCTCCAAAACCAATATAGGATGTGACTCTGGTGTCTTTCTGGAGGACGACAACGTTGGATTTCACTTCACGTTAGGAGAGCTTTAATCTGTCCGCAAAGCACAGTTTTACACAATCCTGATGGCAGTGAACTATATTGCGGAGAACCGATCAGCATTTGCATTTGTAGCGACAGCCAAGCTGCGCTTGGAGCCTTCCTGAACCCTTCCTGAACTGACTTCCAAGCTAGTTCCATAATGCAAGAGATCACTGAACGCAGTCGAAAGGCTGAATTCAGTGACCCTTGCCTGGGTCCTAGGTCCTGATGGGATCACAGGAAATGAAATCGCCAAAGAACTTGCCAGGCATGGTTCAGAGTTTTTTAGGATCCGAACTTGCGTTAGTTCTGCTTGTGTCCTCGGTTAAGGCATATATTGATAGTTAGGTCTCATATGAGTACAATTGTGGGTTTCACAACTCCCCCGTATTCAAGCAGACCAAACGAATGCTTCCCAATGTCTCTAGAAAGTTTCAAATCCTATTTGAAACGGGTGGACACAAATCCAATTGCTGTGCACGATGCGAAATCTATTTAATCGAGACCCCCTCAATGCTACGCTCCACAGAAATAAACTTCTTCGGTGTTTCGGTGCTCGCAACGCGACCGCTGTGATAAATGGCGTCGAATGTCAATTCGGTTTCGACATTTGTGAAGAACGCGAATATGCATGGTGTGCTGTTTACGCTGGAGGCGTTTACGGCGTGGGCCAAATGTTCATTGTGGATTGAGCCCTACAGAGCCATGATCAATGAATTTTTATTCCTTCAGTGGAGGACATGTGGTTCCAGTAGGATGGAGCAATGGCGCATACTGCACGAGCCACAAAAAACATTCTTAACCAAAGAGTCTAAAGGGCCATACATTATGCCCCACCCTGTACTTCTAACTACGGATATTATGGTAATATTGTCAGGTTTGCATTAAGATTGCCACCATGGAGAAGCGCTCTTATGAAGTTTTCGAGAACAAAATTCAATTACTTGAGCCCTAGCAATTTTTTCATTTTTATTTTGGGGCGTTTCCTCCTTATTAAGCCTGCGGATTAAAGGGACCCTTCAGTTTCAATTCTCTTTCCTTTTATCTCATTATATACCTCGGTTTTCACTACACCAGCTTTTCTTTTCTTTTGTCTCGAAAATGCTAATATCACAGTGGCTCCTGAAGCATGTAAAGTCTATCCAATATCAACGTTGTACTATGAGCAGCGTACCTCTGGTCAGCAACGTGTCCCTTGATCTACAATACCTAAAGAACGTATTGGCCATGGAGGAGGATAGGTTAAATTCACAGACTAAATCAGCAGGTGTTTGAGTAAAAAAGTTGGAGCTACCAGAGTCAAAATGAAGGCAACAATTCGAACCCACCACATTCGCTTTTAATAGAAAATCCCAGTATAACCACTTGAACCCAGTTTGCCTTTTAGAGCAAAATTTGCATCCCCAACATCAAATGCAAATTCAATTTCCAATTATGAAAAAACAAATCATGGTATTTTCTCATCCGCTTTCGTCCTTTCCCCTCAACTTACCCTGTACTTTACACTCTCCTCATTTAATTAATTGTGCAAACAAATGGAAATGGATTCACATTCGCTGTTCGCATTCAAATCGAAAAATTCCCGCCACCATTATGAATTCATTTCAAATAAATGTTCAATTTATTTTTCTAATTAAATTTGCTGCATAAAATAAATGGGCCTCACCACTGCCCCATCAGCCGTCATTTTACCCGCGCCCGCACCAGAGACATAGCCAGTTGTCCTCTCTTTTTAGTTAATTCACATTTTGCAGTTGAAAATGTGGAAAATTAAATTTCCATTCGGACATTGCAACAGCTCCTCTATTATGTGATAATCACCGCATTCACCGCTCTCGTGAAATTCCTATTCAATCGGCAAACGATATAACCAACCAGAAACCGATTTGAAAAAATAAAAAAAAATTTGAATTAATGCGAAATAAGTTCCCCAAACCAAACCTCCGACCTTCGATGTTCGAAAGCACAAGCACTCAAAATAATATTTTAAAATGTTCAATTGACCGTTAGAAATGCTTTTATCACTTGCAACCAATCGAAATAGCCATCTACTCTAGCACTGACATTGATAAAAAAAAGAAAAACAAAAATATATCAGCTCATCCGCCGCCAAATTAAATTCCATCCGCACTCTATACTCAGCATCCATTGATAGGGTTGATGTCTATCCCCTATGCGTGTCTGACAGTCTGTAAAAAATTATTCTATTTCGAGTACTGTCTGGCTAATGCTGTCAAAGTTGTGTGACAAAATTTTCCACCTCCATTACTACAAAATTTCCTTCCTTGCATCTATCTGGCTGAAATATCCCAGAAGCTTTCCAATTCGATACTAAATTGTCATCCTTCCCCAAAATATCGTATGTTGCAAATCTGTTTATATTAATCCGTGGCTCCATCTAGGGTGTCGTATGTCAGATACCTCGATGCAATGAATTTTGAAACTTTATTGAAAAGTTTTGGTAGGAAATGTTTGGATTGGAACGTGTTGGAAAATCTTCAAACAGAAAAATTGAGGCTTTTAAGAGTTTTGAAGCTAAAACTCCTCAATGGGTAGCTACAAGATTGGAACCATAATCATCGTGCAAGCAACTCAGGGTCGTAGCGCCTTCAGTTATTAGGAAACCCAGTATGAGACTTCTATTTAATGGACAACCTTAAATTCACAATCCTTAATGTGCCATCAAGATTACTCTCTAGAATCTCATTCCGTAACGGTACTGGATGATATTTTTGCTTTGACTGAAACGAATCCAATATCTGATCTCAAATATTTAGAACTGTTTGCTCCAGAATTCAATGCTGCACCTTTTTTGACTTGTGTTGGCCTGTAAAATACTCTTCCGCGGCGAGGATGAATTCCTCGTTCGACCCGTACTTCTTTCCGGCGAGTGATCTTTTAAGGTTTAGGAACAAAAAGAAGTCACAAGGAGCCAATTTCGGAGAATACGGAGGATGGGGGAGTAATTCGAAGTGCAAATCGACCAATCGGAATTGAATCGGCCCAATAAATAGACGTAATATGCTCCTGTGATTTTTTTTCCCTTCTCCAAATGGTCAACGTGGATCACACCTCGCGCGTCCCAAAAAACGGTGGCTATCAACTTTCCGGTCGAAGGCACGGTCTTCCCCTTCTTTGGACCACGTTCACTTGCTAAAATCTATTGTTTCGATTGTTCTTTGATCTCTGGTGTGTACTAGGTGGAGTGAAAAGTCACCTCCTTGACCGCTAGAATGTGCTGCTACTGCAAAAAAGGTTATGGTGCCTTGAAGTCCGTTCATATTAAGGCAGACATGCCAAATTTCAGTGCGACACTGTCTTTAGTTTTGTTCTGACAGCTGATTGTTGTTGATATGTTTGACATCATGTTGAGTATGGACAAAAACGATTTTCGTTCTCTCATAAAACATTATTTTTTGAGAGGCAAAACGGCGAAGGAAACAAAAGAAAAATTGGATAAATATTATGGGGATAATGCTCCGTTAGATTACACCGTCAAATATTGGTATCGAGAGTTTCGTGGTATCCGCAACTCCACTACCGATCAAGTCTGCAGTAGCAGGCCCACCGATACGGTTACAGAGGACAATGTCAAAAAAATACACGAAATGGTGTTGGCTGACCGGAAAGTGAAGGTGCTCCAGCTAGCAGATACCACAAAGATTAGTACTGAGCGCACACGCCATATTTTGGGCAATATTCTGCATATGAAAAAGTTATCCTGCCGCTGGGTGCCGCGCATACTCAATAATGGCAAAAAAGACGAACGCGAGAGTACTTCGAAAGAGTGTTTGGACTTGCTGATGCGGGATCGGGTGGACTTTTGGCGTCGATTGGTAACTGTTGAACACAAGAGAACAGAATGAGTGCCCATCAATGGACTGAAGCCGGCACTAGTGCTCCGAAGCGGCCGAGGGAGGCTCGATGGGTCAGAAAGGTTATGGCGTCGGTTTTCTGGGATTGTCATGGCATACTCTTCGTGGACTACCTCGGAAAAGGAAAAACCATCAATAGCGAGTATTACTGTGCATTATTGGAGCGATTGAAGGCCGAAATCTCTGCAAAACGGCCTCACATGAAGCGAAAAAAAAATTTTGTTTTTGCAAGACAATGCACCGGTGCACAAGAGCATCGCAACCACGGCTAAAATCAATGACTTACAATTCATCAATAAAGAATTCAGCTCACGCGAGTAAATCTTCGACGTCACGGAGGAGTACTTTGCAGACCTTCCGGAAAATTACTTTTCGGACGGGATCAAGAAGTTGAAAAATCGCTGGAATAAGTGTATCAAACTATAAGGGGACTGTATTGATCACAATAAAAAAAACATTTAAATTTTTTTTTTTTTTTTTCATTCCCAAGGAGATTACTTTTCACCCCACCTAATACCAATGAAGCCATGTCTCATCGATGGTCCAAAAATGACGCAGACACTTCTCCGGGTTTCGATTTAACAGGACCAAGTACTTCTTTGAAGTGGTCTCACGATAGCGCTAGTTCTCAGAGGTGTAAAAACGCGGCACCCATCTCATGCTTAAAATCTCGTACATCATATGCCTAACGCGTTCAGTTGAGATTGCTTCTATCTCAGCCAACTCGCGAATTTTCACTCGGCGGTCCGATACTACGAAATAATGGATTTTGTCAACGGTTTGCTCTATGGTAACCGTTTTCGGACCACCCGATTGCGGTTCACCAAAAACCGACGTGCGGCCACGGCGAATCTCTGCGAACCAATGGTAAGCGGTTAGGAAGGTGAATAGGTTTCAAAAACATCATCGAGAATGGGCTTGATTTCCTCGGAGGTTTTGCTACTCAAAAACAAGTATCGGATCACGGAGCGATACTGGTCTATTCCCATGGTCGCAAAAAACGCTCACACGATGCTTTGAAATGGGTTTCAAAACAAAATTGTTGTCAGATTGTTACCAAATTTTGACGCTCGGGCAGTCCGGGTACTCATCAAACAGCTCTCGTATATATCTTACACTATACGGTGACCAGATAAGAGCGATAGGAAAAAAAAATTAAATTAAACAACAATGGTGTGACATACAAAATTGATTCTGGCTCTATTATGAAACTAAGTTCATGTCATTATGTGTGGAATAGCACACCATTTAAATGGTCGGTCCAAGTTTTGATGACTTGGTCCAATATTTGCGGCATTATTCCGACAATAGCGTATCGAATGTTGGCCTCGTGCTTTTCCAAAGTGGTTCGCTTATTAGCGAAGACTAAGGACTTGAAGTAGTCCCAAAGAAAATAATCGAGTGGTGTCAAATCGCATCATCTCGGCGGCCAATTGATAAACGCTCGGCGTGAGATGACTCAGTCGCCAAATTTCTGATTCACAACTTCGAGCGTTGTGTCGCTTGTATGGCATGTAGCGCCGTCCTGTTGGAATCACAGCTCGGATATATAGATATTTCCAAGCTCCGAGTACAGAAAGTCGGTTAACATCGCTCTAAACCTGACACCATTGGCGGTAACGGTATCTGCTTCCTCATTTCGCATCAAACAGTCAATCTTTGTGGATGTATTGATGCTTGGGCAAACACTTGTGGATTGTGTTCGTTCTAATAATGGATATTTTGCTTCTTGACATCCAAAAATTGGCCTCGCCCGAGAAGATGATTTTTTGGCCAAAATCCGGATCTCAGAGCAACATTTCAAGCACCCACTTAGTGAACTCACGCATTGTCTATTCTTACGTCAGCACAATTTTATACGGATCTTCAATACTGGACGCTACTCCGGCTCATTTCGCACTTAAGATCCAAAAGAGTGTAATCGCGCTGAAACTTTTCCACGGTGCGACGAAATACCTGCGCATTGAAACCATGATGACGACCGACCTCACAACGAAATTCAATAATTTTATCTAAGTGGCAAACCTTACTGAATATTTTGGCAGCTGAATATCATTGGTAACTTTGACAGCTGCTAAGACATCACAATTGGAAAAACTAGCTATCTGGTCCCCATTTATGTTATCACATTCACTTTTCCCAACCAATAAGTGGCTACCAGCATGCGACTACATAATGTGGTTGACTTCCTTTTTGATGTTATTGACCCCTGTGACGATTTCATTGTTCCTGCCGATTTTAATCTCTCTCATCTCAGTCGGACGATGAATCATATCTCTCTGCTTCAAAGGCAGTTTGGTATTTCTAAACTCATACACTTGATCTTTACATCTGATGCTAAAAATTGTGTTGCTCGTAAGTGCGAACTTCTTCTCTCAAAATTAGACCGTCTACATCTTGTTATTTTCTCATATGACATCTATTCTATTACCCTCTCAGAAACTTCCTTCCACTTCAATTTCCTTAAAGCAAATTACACTAAACTTAACAATTTTCCCTTAACTTAACAACTTTAGTTCATCTTCATCTCCTCCTCGATATAACAGAGAACCACGTGCACCTCACAACAAGTGAGATACGAGTAAGTTATGGCACGTGAAACTGCACTCCGAAATAACGCCAGCACTAGACAAGATTAACAAATTTAAAGATGACTTTTCTCCATGACCGACCGATGACCGACCCATTGCTAAGTTATCCTGCATTCCCAAGACCTTTAAGAGCATTATTTATTACGCAATGCTCTTGCATTGCAGATATTTCCTTGCACCGAATCAAAGTGGATTTCCTTACGGAAGATTAACTACTACCAACCTTTCCCTTCAGCAAGGGAAAGAAATGGATTTGATTACCACTGACTTTAGCAAAACATTTGACAAGCTCTTGTAAAACTCCATGCACTTGATTTTCAACATGGACTGATGTCCATTTCAAGTAACATTCGAATAGTCCATTTACGTTCTCGTTTGTCTAAGACAATTAAATTCACTTAAAGGGTTCCACAAAGCAGTCAACTTGGTCCATTAATTTTCATTTTGACTAAATATTAAGAACAACTCACACAGACCAGACCAGCTGTTTTGGCACTTAGTGAAACACACTGATCTGAAGTTACCTGGCTACGAACTACTGCCATTTTTCGGTTCTTATTTTTTTTCGGCCCTACAAGACCAACCCGACTGAGGAAAACCGAAAAAAGTTCCTTAAGCATGTGAAATTTCAATACGACCAAAATCTCCGGCAAAAAATACTACAATGTCCCAAAGGTAGTAAAAGCTTTTGGTCGTTCGTCGAAAACATTAGAAATTCTGCCTTTTCCGTCCCAACACTCATTTACAATGACATTCCAGCTGTCAGCTCCATCTATACTTGAGTTCGTAGAATCTTCAGGGGACGAATTTAGTTTCGCACTCGTGTAGTAGCAAGAGTTCTTCTTCGTTGGCAAAACCACTGTATAAGCTTTTTCATCAGTCCTACTATTTAGGACTCTTTCCGAGCAGATGGAAAACACCATTTGTCCAGACAGTTCCAAAAAAGGGTGAATCTTCTTCTATCTCTTCGTACAGACCAATTGCACTTACGTCTCTTCTTTCCAAGGTCATGGAAAGGCTAATAAACCGTCAGCTTATGAAATATCTCGAAACACGAAAATTTCTCAATGATCGGCAGTACGGTTTTTGTAGAAACAGGTTCACAGGTGATTTCGTGACATGTCTCACCGGTAAACGGAACTAGAGCGTACATCAATCTTGCGAGAGCACGATATTTCCACTTGATATTTCTAAGGCATCTGACAGAGTTTGGTATCAGAATCTTTTGCCGAAAATGCGTACTTTTGGGATCGATGACTTTATGGATTAGAAATAACCTTGCGGAAGGTTCAATTCAATTCAAGTTGTTTTGGATGGTTTCAAGTCTGATATTCACAAAATAAATGTTAGTGTGCCCCAGGGTTCTGTTTTATCTCCGACACTCTTTTTAATTTTCATCAACGATCTCTTGTCTACTACTTCCAATCCAATGTATTCCTTTACTGGCGATAGTACTCTCTGCTTTTCATATTTGTTCCCTGACTCACGTCCCTGTTCTTCGGCTGTAGAACTAGACCGGCGACGCTTGCTAAGCTCATAAGTAAAACTTTGCCTCACTTAATGGGGAACCATCAACATATTGCAATTTAATGCTTCCAAAACACAATGCTGTCTGCTGTCATTAAACCTTCTCAACCAGGTCATCTTCAGATCCTTCAGACACAGTCCGTCTGTGTTAGACACTTTATTAAACTTAAACTCCGATATTCCTACCATAACTTGGTATAGCCAGCCTCTGTCATCTTTATCTACGGCTATGAACATGTGTCTCTGTATTTTTCGTAAATAACTTTCGTGTGGACTTAAGTTAAGGGGCTACATTGGCCAGGGCTCTCCATCATACTTTTGATACAAATCGAGACCCGTGTTGAGGACAAAGGGTTTAAGTTATTATTGAGCAATTATTGCAACTCTACATCGGTTCAACTGAACATTGAGGACCCTTCCTGCAACTTTAGGTTTAAGCCAGCTTTTAAATCAGCTTCTCTGGTGGTTCGTTGATATCATTTTCATTGGCCTTCCAGGGTTTGAGTAAGAGGCAGAGGATAAAGAGATAGCTTCAGTGAAACGCTATCGGCAAAAATTCTTAGCGCTCTCTTGTGATTGCAGTTTCTAGGCGTCGAACTTTGGTGACATTTTATGACTTTATATTGTACATTCGTACCCAGGTAATGATCCGAGTTAAAGTTAGCTGTTTGGAAAATTTAAACGTCCAAAATGCTGAAGGAGTGCGTGGCGTCGAACAAAACGTAGTCAATCAGTTGATTGACTGACAAGCCCCTTTTTGAATGTTCTGATTTTGGAATCACATGCCAGCTACTAAGAAGTTCCGCCAGGTTACAAATTTTATAAAACTGAACCTATTATCGCACGTTGCGTGACACATTTTATTGTCCAGCCGTGCGTTAAGATCTCCTAGCACAATGATGTCTCGCTGGGGTTAGCTATTGTACACTACCTTCACCACATGGAGGTAAGAGTAAGAGTTGATCGAAATTATTTGTTTGAATAACGCTAACATGGCAACAAAAATTTGAATAATTTGGAATAGCACCTATTCTTTTTGCTTTTGAACCCTTCAGTTTGTTTTTTTTTTTTTAAACTTTTTCTACAGACCGCCATTGAAAACCCTTTTCGTTTGGAACCATAGTGCCTAAATCTATAGAAATATTTCCGATAGCTGCCGTGTCCAGACAGGTGCTGACTAAGGTGATAATTACTGTCTTGTCTTGACCTCGTTGTCCATGGTTTGATAATGTAAGTTGTGTCCACCTACCTTTTGTGAAGCTCTCTCACCTGGCTTGTAATATGCTACCCTTGTGCCTTTGCTTCCTATTCCACTTTTATTTGCCTTCTCTTGGCTCATACATTGATTGCTTCTCCGCTTGGTAATCCTTCGCAGAGCCTGTACGTTAACGACAATTTCCTTTTTAACTCTTTCTCCTGAGCAGCGGATACGAGCACCAAACTAAGTTCTCTGGACCGAATGATCCTCCGAGCTGGTGCAGCAATGTTCAGAAACATCCAAAGGAGTGTTGCCCGCATCAAAGATACTTTTTTTCCAGCATATTCGACATGGGCCTTGAAGCCCAGTCTGTTATCGAGGATTACTCCGAGATATTTTAGGAACTCCTTTGAATTGACTGCTTGGTTTCCAACTCGAAAGTGCGTATACTCCGCAGTTCTGCGACTCAGTCTTGTGATCGGCTAATTCCAGACCATCAGCTTCCAACCAATTCCTAATCACTGCCACTGATAGACTCCGTTCTATCATATGGATGTATCATACTTTCCCCCTATGGCGATCGCGATAACCATGGAGAGGTCGTCAGCTAATCGGTTCACTCTCCTCCTTCCGGCAGGGTCTGTCAGCGAGCTCATCCCACATTATGATTTTTTGTCCCCATACGACAAGAACCAAGAAGACCAAATTCGGAATCCGGTGTTTGCTTCTGGTAGATAGATTCCTTTTCCATAAGAACTTTAGGTGAGAGACCTCTTAAAAAAAAAAAATCCTCTTTGTTTCCTCAGTCATGCTTCACGAGAAACATTTCTCTCCAACTGACAACACTAAATTTTCCACCTCAACCCCTTCCAGCATTCCTAGCATTTGTGTCGATTTAGTTTGCCGAAATATTACAAGCCCGACAGTGGTAGTAGTTGGAATGGTTTACCGGAAAAGCCAGTGCCGATATTTGTTACGTAAACGCAGCGTTTGGCAAATACGGGTACGGCCCCATGAAATGCGGTGACAACATTGCTATGACCAATTCGCACTTTGGCACTTTGTCCTTTTGGCAGTTACAATTTTCGAGCTACACAAACAAGCCTCACCGTATGTGAACTGGAAACGTGTAAAAGGATTTTTTTTTTTTTTTTTTTTGTTCAAAGAGGATTGACTGTGCTTTTTAGGAAATTTAGACAACTCGCTGTGCAGTCTGGGGCTTCCTCAGAAACCGAAAAAATTAATAAAAAGCTGAAAACTATCATCATTGAGTTTTGTATTTAATTTCAGACTGTGTCCATTGCTCAGTTTCGGGACGGGATGCAGGATGGACTACCCACTGTTGGCAGACCAAAGTGAGTAGACAAATGGAAATTGTGCGGTAGTTTTGTCGGTGCACTGTCACTAATTGATATCGCATGGCGGTCGTCTGCTTCCGGCTATGGTTTTGCCACGCGCTGCTGTGTGGTTTTTTGTGGCATTGTCATGGATGGTGACATTATCACCTCAAATGTGAGGTGAGTGTGATTGTTTTGGTCTGTAAATATAATTGCGAATGAAAGGATTTGTAAAAAAAAAAAAAAAAAAAAATATTAATTTGGAACTACTCGTAGGAGAAATTTGATAGTGGCGTCGACATAAAATAAATGTTCTTATTGCCACGATAAACAGTGAAGTGTCTAGTTGCGTCAAGGACCTATTTACAGTCAAACTGTGTCTATCTAATTTGAAGGCAATTGCGCATTCACTTGATGGGAGTGGTTTGCATTCCTACATTCAGATTCTCACCACAAAGTGCAAAAGATAGATAAATAAATGAGAACATGGGAGTGTTTAGATTGGCAACAGTTGTAAGGGCACACTCAGAGAT
This sequence comes from Volucella inanis, assembly GCA_907269105.1. Taxonomy (NCBI): domain Eukaryota; kingdom Metazoa; phylum Arthropoda; class Insecta; order Diptera; family Syrphidae; genus Volucella; species Volucella inanis. The sequence goes on from OU026153.1 coordinate 44,403,410, forward strand.
ACACTTGATACAATATTTCCTGTTTGTACAGTTCTCGTAGCCCTGCTTAGTTTTTTTGCTACTTTACTGTTTGCTTAGATACTCAGACTAGGGACCAATTGCTAATACAGTTACAATTTACAATCTAACCACTTCAACTTTTCTTTATCTTTTACAAGGGCTGTTTGATGAATACCCGGATTAAAAATGACAACGCAACTTCTTTAGGTTTTGACAATTTATTTTTCAATATAGTCCCCCTTCAACTGGATACACTTTACCCAGCAATACTGCAACTTTTTCAACCGGTCCGTATAGTCCGACTTTTGTTGGCGCGAAAAATACTCCTCCGCGATGGCGATGACTTCCTCGTTCGAACCGAATATCTTTCCGGCTATCGATATTTTAAGGTTTAGAAACAAAAAATTCGGAGAATACGTAGGTTGGCGGAGCAATTCGTAGTGTAATTCGACCAATCGGCATTGAATCGGCCCAATTAATAGGCGTAATATGCTCCTGTGATTGTTTTTCCCTTCTCCAAATAATCAACATGGATCACACCTTGCGCGTCCGAAAAAATGGTGGCCATCACCTTTCCAGCACGTTTCCAGGGCAAAACCCATTGTTTCGATTGTTCTTTGGTCTCTGGTGTATACCAACGAATCCATGTCTCATCATCGGTCATGAAATGACGCAGAAACTCCTCCAGATTTCGATTAAACAGGGCCAAGCACGTCTTTGAAGTGGTTTCACAATTGCGCTAGTTCTCATTTGTAAGCAAACGCTGCACCCATCGCGCGGACATCTTTGTCATGCCTTGTCTGACTAACGCATTCAGTTGAGATGCGTCATCTTAGCCAACTCGCAAATTTTCACTCGACGTTACGCCAATACAAGATCATGGATTTTGTCCACGGTTTCCTTTGTGGTAACCGTTTTTGTTCCACCTGGGCGCGGTTCATCAAAAACCGACGTGTGGCCACAGCGAAATGCTGCGGACCATAGGCAAACGGTTGTACGGCAAGGTGATTGAGTTCCGTATACACCATCGAAATTAGACTTGATTTCAGCAGGTTTTGCAAAAAACAGGTCGGACAAAACACAACTAAGCTCCGGATTTTCATCAAATTTTGACATGGAATTCCAGTGATTGGAGTATTTTTAAAATGTTTAGTTAGGGAAGGAGAAAAGAAAGATACCGATGCACGTTGGTTTTGAATATTTGAAGATTATAATGCTAGAGAATTCAGCAGGACATTCCACAAGCAATTTATATGGCTTAAGTTTGAAAGGGCGGATTGCTACTAATAATTTCGGTGGAGCACTGTTTGTAAAAATAACGATAGAATTAGATGAGGCAAGAGAAATAACGTCGGTGTTAAAGCGTGAAATATTGGCGTCACCTATGAGTTTTATCCTACGGTTTTGAATCTTATCTACCAAGTCAAATAGGTCTTCGGGCACTTGAGCAGATATGAACATTGGACATTGTACTCCAATTTTATGCTTGTGAATGCGTTATATATTGAGGCCAAATCACAGGGATAGAAGTATTTCTTAAGCTGTACAACTTAAATTGAATATTCCGAAAAGTAATTGCTAATCTATTGAAGAAGAAATTCATCGATTCAAAAGCACGCATTTTCGACAAAAGACCCTGAAGCCAAACTCTCTCAAATGGCTTAGAAATATTAAGTGCAACTATCTTGTATTCGCCAGATTGATGTGCGCTTTGGTACCAGTTGTCGGTGAGTCATGCTATCAAATCACCAATGTTTCTACCAAAACCGTACTGCTGGTCATTGAGAAGTTTTCGTGTTTCGAGATATTTCATGAGCTGACGGTTTATTAGCGTTTCCATGACCTTGGAAAGAAGGGACGTAAGTGCGATGTGTCTGTACAAACTGATAGAAGAAGATTCACCCATTTTTGGGACTGGCTGGACAAATGCTGTTTTCCATCTGCTCGGAAAGAGTCCTAAAGAGTAGGACTGATGAAAAAGCTTATACAGTGGTTTTGCCAACGAAGAAGAACAGATCTTTAGAAGAGCGGGAAATATACCATCTGGACCAGCGGATTTGTAAATGTTTAGTTCTCTTGTAAGTGAAAATTGATTCGTCCCTACACTCAAGCGTAGGCGGGGACTTGAGCTGGCCGCAAAGTGTACAACAAACAGATTGGCCTTGTCCAAAGAGCTGACAGCTGGAATGTAATTGTAAATAAGCGTTAGCATGGATGATGAGGCAAAATTTCTGATGTTTTTGCCGAATGACCGAAAATGTTTACTTCCATTGACATTTAAGGATTTTTTTCTCAGCTTTTTTTCGTATTGAAAGACGTTGCAGTCATTCCTGGCACATTTGAACTTTTTCCGGTTTTCCTCTGTCGAGTTGATCTTGAGCAACTGATCAAACATTTCTCAAGCCCTGAGAGCCTCTTTACAACTCGAATCGTACCATATCTTTTCGTTTGGTTTGATACTCTTTATCCGATAAGGGATAAAGTATCTCATTCCAAAGAGAAAACTATCTGTGCTCATATTAGAAGCGAAATCCACGTCATTATCGAGGAAATATAAAGACCAGATGAAACTCCTAAAGAAGCTAGTAAGTCCACTCCAACTGGCTTTCTCGTATTGCCATAGAGCTCTTTTCGGAATATAGAAGGGAGAGCATATCAACAGTGTACTTATCAGGCTGAGAAGTTAAAAACTAGTCCATGATATTGCCAGTATGACTATCAACGTTTGGTATAATTATGGGCTCATTTACAAGCTGAGTTAAGTTATTTTCTTCAGCGAAGATTTCAACACACATCGGGTGATGTCTGTCCAGAATTTCGAAGCCACCCACAATTGTGTATATTCAACTCGCCCGTAACAATGATTTTGATTTTTCTTTCCATCGTCCTCCACCTTTTGTCTTGTTTTGAAACTAAGTTTCTACGCATTTGTCCTTGAAGCGAGTTCAGTTCGCATTTCTTGGGCTTTTCCGCTTTAACAAAGTCGCGACTTCGGATTCGGAATTTAAAGTGCCTGCGATCTGATATGAGAACGTAGAAACAGCAGCTGGAAGTCTCCTCCAATAGAAGTCAAAGAGGTGATAACAGCTGCTTTATACTCGTATATAGGACGTTCGTCACGCATTTCCTGTTCCGTGGTTTTATTACCGTCATCTCTCTTCCTTTTGTTTCGGCTGCCTAGGAATCTCAAGGTTCTAAGAATGAAGCAGATCAGGAGTCGAACTAAGAATCAAAACGTCCAGAGTAAAGAGAAGGTGAAACCACAGGAACGCAAAAGCGATCGTGATATTGATCTTTTCAGCTGCGTTTGGGGCACAGGTTCTGAGAATACCATCCAGGGAGTGGCTAGATTCTTTGACTTCGAAGACTTCTGCGATGGACAGAATATTACAGAGAACGAATCTGTTATGGTTAAAAGTTTAAACTTCCACAAAATCGACGATTAGTCGGGGTTTGTTCTGGAGAGTTGTCCCAGAAGACCAAAAAGGCCACAAGAGCTTTAGAATAGGCAGACACTAAAATACAACCATCTAAGGAGCAAATGAAGAAGATAATAAGTGATGAGGCAAACGCGCGGTACAAAGAGATGACAAGTCCTGTCGAATTACTAAAAGCCGCACTCAGCCAGCGGTGACAGAGAAACCGATCAAACCCTCTGGACTAAACCTGCAACTTTCCTTCCGTCTGAAGAAGATCAAAAGTAACAAATCTTCTGTCACTCCCTCTTTTGAATAAAATCAGTGCTACGATCAGCAAAGACTACAGTTTCCATTAACGGAAATCGAATGAAGCAGCTAAGCCCATGGGCAAAAGCAAAACCAACAAAAAATTCCAGCCGAAACCAGATCACCTATACTAAGTCGAAAGCAAAGTTCTCTATCTCTATCTCATCTGAGATTCACCACTCAAGTTTCCTAATCAGAACAAGCTTCTGCTCGTATTAGCGAAGCTGTAAGTAAGCTAACTGACACAATACACCGTAGCTGGTATCTCTCATCAGCACACTGTTGCTTCCTTTGATGTCTTCAATTCATAAAGTACGGACGGGATACACCCAAATATGTTGCAAAAACGTAAAGACCAGCTGCTGGTAATTTTGAAGAGAATCCTCACTGCTAGTCTTACACTGACATATATACCGAAACCTTTGCAAACAGTGAGTGTAGTCTGTATACCAAGAGTCGGAAAAGAGGACTACACGCTCGGCAAGAGTCTCAGACCTATAAGTTTAACTTCCTTCATGTTAATGAGCATGGAGAGTGGTCGAGCTGCATGTGTGCAATGCATCCTGCCTACAGAGCGGAAGATCCTGCCAGAATATTCTTCATAGTCTGGTAGGCAGAATTGAAGGCGCACTCCACAAGAAGAAATACGTACTGGACATTTTCATCGACACTGAAGGTGCTTTTGACAACATAACTTTTGACGGCCAGTGTAACTCAGCCAGACAACACGACGTAGACTGAATTACTAGTTTTGCACAAACGACCAGTGCTGATGCATAGGAACCGAATAGCGCATGCTAACTGCGGCTAACGAATGATGGCTAGGATATACAGGGGCTGCCTGTTGCTGGCCTCATTGTTTGATACTCTCAACGACTGTAACGTCTGCTATCATGCATATGCAAATGAAGAATCTTACTGACTATTAGACAATGGCCAGTGACTATCTTTAAGGGCTTTAATTTACTTTTAAATTCATTTTTATTGATTCTTTCATCATGCACAAGCATCCTCGAGATTTAACCAATGCCATAAAGCATCGATTACTTCTTAGCGGCGCCGCCTTATGTTGACCAACGCGGTCACTTCACGAAATCCCCCTAACTATCCTTATTCCAACTTACAACTAAGATGTGTGTGTTACCTTAGTAACGTACTGACCTAGGATAGCGAGCCCACCCTCTCCCCTTCTAGAAGCCACCAGAATTCGGTGTACTGTTTTTCGGCGTCGGTCCGATCCCTGTCCGCAATCGCGAGACTAAAACGGAGGAGCTCCTGTGCATTTTCGACATACCCGTCGTAGATGAGCCGCTTGTCCTACGTACCGCGGTGGCGGTGGTATATTACCGGGGTACCATCCCTGCTTTGCATTAACCCTTTAGCATCAATATAGAGAAATGCCTCTAGCGGGATAGAGCCCGATAGAAGCGTGCTCTCGTGGTACATTTCATTGGGGTAATAAGCCCCAAAGATCAGGATATTATCGTTGGTCATTGCTCGTGCAACGTGTCTTCGAATCACCTTAATCAGAAAATTGTAAATCCTATTCAGATAAGCCCCATCGTAAAGGACTTTGTTGGGATAATATTTTTTGTACTCAGATTCTGGTGTTCTGTACAAGCCAAGACAGGTCCTAAGAAACTGCTTTTCAAACACCCGAATCCTTTCCATCTGATACGGCGCTACATTGAACCACACGGAACAACCATACACGATGGCTGGCCTGATTAGGGCCACGTACCATATGAACTTTACCCTGGAGACAAGTTGACTGCTGTGAAATAGCCTTCTTGTCAGGGCTAAAGCCTTCTTGGCCCCAGCAAGACAAACATCTATATGTTTGTCAAAATACAAATACTTATCGAGCCAGATACCAAGGTATCTTCTCCGTGCTGTCCAATGATGACCAAATTTTCGCCAGTTATATCTGGTATCCCTAGAAGTCCATCTCAATGGAGTTCTAAAAAATATTGTTTCCGACTTTTGAAAATTGATTTTCAATTTCCAATCGTCGAAGTCACGTTGCAAAAGGGTGTTAATAACTTCTATTTTTGGACCTGATCTGTACGCCACCAAATCGTCTGCGTACGCTATAGAATGCTTGAGGGAACCTACTAGATCACTTGTGTAAATGTTAAACATTATCGGAGAATTCACAGCCCCTGTTGTAAGCCGTTTTTAATGTCAAAGGTCTTGCTCGAAATAACATTGTTGCATTTAACAACGAACTTCTTTCCCATAAGCATGTCGTAAATCATATATAGCAGGGGTTTCGACATGCCCATCCTGGTTAACTTATAGAAAAGCCCCTCTAGCCATACTGTGTTGAAGGCCTTCTCAAAGTCAACGAGGCAGGCACCCGTACACTGGTTCTTGCCTTTATTCCATTGTATGTCGGAGACCAGCTTTGATGCAGCATGAATTGTGTCATGCCTCGCCCTAAAACCAAACTGATTTTCCTGAATTATATTATTTTCCTTAACCCACTTTAACAGCGCTCTATTAACCACTTTCTCAAATACTTTGCTAATATTTGGAAGCAAACTAATTGACCGAAGATTAGCAGGGTTAGTTCTAACTTTATCCCTTTTCGGGATTGGGTGTACCACAGTTGTTTTCCAATGCGTCGGATAATATGCATTATTCAGCGCATTGTTGAATAGCGTAGTAAATATATCCACTGCTTCCAAGGCAGCAGACTACTTTTTGTTTTTCAGAGACTCAAAGGTGCGCAGGAGTTCATCTTTTCGCACGAACAAATGCGAGGACGCTCATTCATCGGCGATGATGACCGTTTTCTTCACTGAATACGGTGAAACCGTGATTCTCGGATCGCCAATTTTGAAGTTCGTTGCGCAGATAATAGTGACTTACGTAGGCCCAATTGTCAATGTTGTGATTACAGTGAACTGGATTGTTCACCGTATACACTTATACACGGCTTCGAAAAAAGCTCCCAGCAAATCCACTTTCTCCTGTGGGTCTTTGACCACGAAAAGACCGTCGCCTGAGTCGGCACTCTCTGGACTTATACCAACGCTCAGTAGTGTCTGTCTGCTTTCTGTTGTTTGTGCAATTCGGACGCACTGAATGTCATTGTGATCTTTCCTCCTCGCAAACAGTTCCTTGTGTTTCGATCCGTGTTAGTCAGTTCTAGTCTACTGTCTGTTAATGCCAAGTCTGTACTCAATCATATTTTGACCCCAGCAGTAATATAACTGGTTGCCCCTGGTGTTTGGCGGATTATTTCTCCATACCGCATGTCTAGCGTTAAGATCTCCGACCAAAAAATAATAATTTTCCTCCGATTGAAGCTGAAGGCAACGAAAAAGTATTTCGAGCTCAGTTATAAATTGAATGGGCTTAGGTACTTCAGGTGCATAAAGCCACACCCCATGCACTCGCCTTCGACTATGAAGAGGAATGCATACGATGCTATCTTTAAGGGCTTAAAAGCGCAGGTAGCCTTAGAAATGTATTTTCAGTCAATCCTCTGAAAACTGAGATTGTTCGCTTTACGGGAAGGAGACAGCTGACTGGTTTGACTGATTAAGTGCTTAAAGGCTTCCCACCCGTTTCCCCAAAGAAACTTAGTATTTATGTGTCATCCCAAACAGTTAACTTCTTTGGCCTAAACTTGTAACATCGAAAGCAGTATAAAAAAGCATTTGTTGAGGCGTCTAGCTTGTGAACTGGAAGTTCCTTTAGATCTACACATCTATGATCATCTGCTGCAATAGAACTCCATGAAAATACGTTACTGCTGCTTTAATCAGACCCACGCTCCGCTCTACATGTACTAACAAATCTCCTTCCCATTGATATTCCTCTTATGGATTGTTCCCTCAAAGTCACCTTCCATTTGAAAAGAAGTAGAGATACCACGCTCACTTTCTTATGACTCTGGTGTTAGGGAAATTCCGGTTGATGCAATAACACCAGACCATCTGTTCCTTAAAAAGTACAAAATTAACTGGCTTCCTGGATCTAAGACAGGAAAGGAACGTAGTGGCATGTTCACAAACTGCTTTAAAATCGATTTACGATACAGCGCTGTTGTCTTTCTGGATGATGGCAGTTAGATCTCAATTTTTGTTAGGAAAGCTTGGGTCAGTTTTCCAAATGGAGAAATAAGCAATGCTGGTGGCAACGAACTGCATTGTGAAGAATCGGTGAAAAGGGGTGTTATTCCATCTGTGTCACCGAACCCTCTTAAGACTTCCAAACTAATTTCAGAGTGGAAGACTTCACCGAACATAGTCGAATGGCTAAATTCACAGGGTCTTCATTGGGTCCGATCATGATGGGATAATGGGTAATGAAATCGCAGATAAACTTACTAGGCAGGTTCAAAGAAGAATTTATTAGGACAGGAACTTCCAATGAAACGCTTAGGGCTTGACTACAGATGGCATAATTGGTTATCGGCAGACAAAAAATACGTTGCCTAATCTCCACAAGCTGTTTCTCAGTAGAAGAGAGTGCAGACTCATAACTGACATCGTACCGGAGCAGGTTTTGCTAACCGCCCCATGTCACTAGGCATAAGTGACACAACATCCTGCGACGATTGCTGTAAAAGTGATGACGATACCGCAGAGTACTACTTTTGTGATTGCCCGGTCTACACTCGCACCAGGCTGCAGGTATTTGGCGCTGATTTAGGGGATGACTTTATCATGAAAGTGCTTACTCATCACAGTACAATGGGCTCGTTCTTCTATGTCTGAGTGCTCTATTTCGACAGAAAAAAAAAGGTTTTATGTGCCCTATGACTGTCATAAACTCCCATTTTTAACTGAATCTTAGAAGATGATCTTTCGCAGTGTGCCACTTTTGAAAATTCTGTAGTTGTTCTCGTCAATTTAGAAGCAACACTCTCACCAATCACATATCCAATCCACAGTTCCACGTCTATCTACCAAACGTGTAGGACTCTCACTTGCTGAATCGAAATGTTTAATGACTACTAGTGCCTGAAGTGACGGAACTTTTAAAGATATTCAGGCTGCGGCCTTCAGAACCCGTTCCTTTGAGAGCCACCTGGAGTTCATAAATCTATCCGAGCATCCTCAATACTTTTTTAATTGGTCGAGTCAGGACGGTCGATTCATTAAGTTGGATGTCTGTACCTTATGACTTTTTACTCCTAGGATACTCACCACGACAATGTAGCTCATAGGCAACCATGTCTAGTCAATTCTATGATCCGTTTCGGTGAGGATGCGTTTAAAATGCATACGTGTGATTTGGTCTCGTGAAGCTGTACAGTTTGACGAATGTTCATACTATCCTGACCACTGAGTGGAAGCTTTCAGTGACAAAACGTTTACTCGTAAGTTCACTTCTATAATACATGAATGCATGGCTAAAGCTGTTTATTAATCTTGAAGATCAGCAACTGGGAAGGTCGAAACGCGTTTGCAAATTTAACGAAACAGTGTTGACCGGATTGACCAACACAACCAAAGAAAACTCATGATAGATCCGAATACTAGTCCAAGTAAATTATTGGGGTCGTAATGAATACGGAAATAGACGTCTTTACCTTTTCCTTAAACTCTATTAATACTGAAAAAGATGTTTTAGCCTGAGCTAATATACCTAAGAAGCCGAAGTTCTGAGACCACTAACGTCGGGCGTGGATATCTTAACATTCTACCAGGCAGTATCAAGGTAATTCTCAGGAACTCATTAAGATAGAGACAGTAAGTTACATTATGAAAATGTTGAAAGTCCAGTATGCTGCTCTAAACTAATAGCTGATAACGACACAACAATCAAGCTACACATATTTGACGTTGAGAACAAGAGTACATTGAGAGCAGCTGCACATTTGTTGAAGCCTGATTAGGTAAGTCATCAACAGAATTTTCAATTCGCAGCTTTGCTTAGTATCGTCGGCGTTTGTTTGTAATTATGACTAAGAAATTCAGGGTGGACGTAGCCAATATACGCGGGCTAAAAAGTAATCACTTTTCTGCGTACGTCCACGTCTGTAAGTACGGACCAGCTGTTTTGGCACTTAATGAAACACAGATAGATCCCCGTCCACACCTCACAGATCACTCTGATTTAAAGCTACCTGACTACGAACTAGTGCCACTATTCTTTCCCCATCGCGGTCTCGCCATTTATGTGCGAAGTGATTTAGCTTACCAAATTCCACCACAAAGTAGTTCCTATTCCAATCCGGAATTCAATTTCATGTGGTTCAAATTCCATCTTCGTAAGCAAATTATTCACTACTGCTTTATTTACATAAGCCCCAAACTAGACAGCAACTCGACCTTTCACGAGTTTGATGCGCTGTCTGACTCCATTCAAAGAATTGTATCGCTGTATTCTCATATTGAAATCGTGATTACGGGCGATTTCAATGGACACAATTCTAGTTAGCTTCGAAATTCTGGACAAACAACACCCGAAGAACGGTGTGTGGAGATCTTCGCTGCGCAAAATAACTTAACTCAGCTTATGAATGAACCCACACGAATACCAGACGTTGATAGTCAAACCGCCAACGCCCTGGACTTGTTTTTAACTTGTCACCTTAACAAATACTGCGTTGGTGTGCTCTCCCCTCTCGGCGGACCATTGTACATTCATTCTCGTACACCCACCACATAGTTAGAGAAAAGATTCCTACAGTATGGCAATACGAGAAAGCCAATTGGAGCGGACTTAAATGGAACTAAAATGGACTTTACATCGAATTTACAATAGGACGAATCCACTTTCGCACTCGTGTAGTATAAATCCGCTGGTACATCTCCCCTTCTTCTGAAGCGGTGTTCTTCCACGCTGGCAAAACCACAGCGTAAGCCTTTTTCATCAGTCCTACTCTTTAGGACTCTTTACGAGCAGATGGAAAACAGCATTTGTCCAGCCCGTCCTTAAAAAAAGGTGAATCTTCTTCTCCTCTCCTCCATTGCACTTACGTCCCTTCTCACAAGGTCATGGAAACGCCGATAAACCGTCAGCTCATGCAATATCTCGAAACACAAAAACTTCTCAATGACTGGTAATGTGGTTTTCGTAGCAACAGGTCCACTTGTGATTTGATGGCATGTCTCACCGAAAAATGGAGCCAAAGCATAATCAATCTGACGAAAGCAAAATAGTTGCACTTGATATTTCTAAGCATTTGACAGAGTTTGGCATCAGGCTCTTTTGTCGGAAATGCGTGCTTTTCGGATCGATGACTCTCTTCTTCAATGGATTAAAAATTACCTTTCGGGACTTTGTCTTGGACGGTTTCACGTCTCAAAAATAAATGCTGGTGTGCCCCAGGGTTCCGTTCTGTCTCCGACACTCTTTTTAATTTTCATTAATGTACTCTCTGCTGTGGAACGGGAACAGCAGCGCATGTTAAGCTCATTAAATTCCGATAATAACAGCATAACCAATTGGGGAACTATCAACCGAGTGGAGTTTATTGCTTCCAAAACTCAATGCTCTCTGCTGTCATTAAAGCAAAATCCAACCACCCAACCATTATCTATGAATGGCACTTGCATCGTCGAAACCGATAAACTTTCGATTCTCGATATGTGTGTCAGTGACAACTTACGTTGGAATGACCACATATTCAATGTCGACAAAAATGCTGCGAAATATCTAGGTTTCATCAAGCGATGTAAGAAATATTTTAACCCCTCTGATCTGGCCAACTTTTTTAAGGCATTCATCTGCCCAAAATAAAAAAAGGTGACCATGCGAGTAGAATCTTTCCGTTGCAAACGCCGAGAAGTTCTTTCTCAGCGGATGGATATAATGCCCAGATTCTTACTCTTATAACATGTGCTGCTAACATTCAACGAAAATATACCCAAATGAACATGTCCAAAAGAAAAGTCATCGATAAAGCTTCGCACAGTTCTGAATCTAAGTGCTTTGGACGTCGATGAAGCAAAAAACGCCCCAAACCTTGGCTCTAGGGAGAAGGATGTGGAAATACAGAATTCTGTTAGACCTAAAGTATCTGTACTTCCTTTGTGAATATCCCAATCATATTTCATCCTTTTAATCGTAATTTGTCCAATTAAGCTGACCTATTTCTATGATAAAACCGCTTTCCAATTGTTTGATCTGTTATCATCATTAATCAAGCTCCCAAGGGATACTTTTGAAACAAGCAACTATGAGGACTCATCCCAAATTCTCTTTCTAATTGCTCAATGCTTTTCCAAACCCACCAAAGAAATAGTTCCTTCCTCAGCGGCTTCTATAAAATTCCAGATACGCTTTCATCCCCTAAAATACTTTGTTCCAACCTCAAAATTTAATGAGACTTCCTTAGCTCCGACACGGGGTTCATTATTAGGAGTTATCTTCAAAAAATCGTAAACAACATCCTAGCTCATCCTGATCCCGTTCAAATCAGACACAATCTTCACTATGAAGGCACTCTGATGATGGCACAGGAACAGGAGCAGGAGCAAGGGTACTCAGTCATTCGCTAAAAGATTTTTTGAAACATTTCTGACATATGCCAACAAAGGCGAACAACATATTGAAATCCAGGGATAACACGCAGTCACTCACTCCTACTAGAGACTCACTCAGGCACTCCGACAGACAACGGACATCTATATAGGCAAAAACAACAAAACACCAACCAACAACAACACCATCGCGTAAATGCTCGTACTCGTATCTACAAAACTATCTTCGTTGTAGCAAAAGATGGATGATGACGGTTGGTTGCATGTTATCTATCCACAGCACACGGAGTAATTTTGAATTTTATTTTTCTTTTACGTAACCACGCCACCATCTCGACGAAGTGAACTGCAATTCCTGTGGGTGGTTAAGTTTCAGGAATATACATTTGCAGTTCACGCCATCCTTACGCCTCTGACTGCATGAAAGTTTAGTCTACCAAAATAAGAAAGAAAAAAATAACAGAACCTCCAAATGCAAATCATCATCCCTTTGCGACACGAATGACGGGCGGATGTGGTGGCATGCCGCAACAGCAGCATAGAGTACAACTGGCAGACATAGCGACACCAAACAGAAAAATACATTTATTGGCGGGAAATGCACCAGCCACGGCGGAATATGCTGCGGATCCAGTTTCAGTCATGTCATGTTTCCACCCAGAGTATTTTTTCGCCCCCCGTCTGAAAGATGGACGGGTTTTAACCCTGAGTTGGGCGGTAAAAGCAAAACAATTTCGACGCTATATGACTTGGGCACAAGGAGCGACTCGTGGTAATTCCTTTGCTCGGTGATGTCTGCTCAGCTGTCTGAATGTCAGTGGTTTTCCCAGTCTGACTAGCTGGGTGTTGGATCAGATACCATGTTGGGCATGACTGTTCAATGCTGGGCAATCCTTTGGTGTCGTTGACTTTAGATTGGATGGTGGTGGCGGTTTTCTTTCCCAAAAAAAAAAAAAAAAAAAAAAAAAAAAAAAAAACGTTGTTGGTGAAGAAATATTGAAATGCCCTTGCATCGTGACTGGGTCGTGGTGTTTTTTTCGGTGAGAGTCATGTCTGTCAAAACTCTTTTTTATGGATTCATATTTCTATCAGAGCATGGTTGCAGATAGGTCAGCATATGAAAACTTGGCTTAATGCCAACAATGTTGATGTAATTTTTACAATCGGATTACAGGGTCTTTAGCAAAGGAGTTACTAATTTAAGTAAACTACTCGTATGATAGTTTCAATACTGACTACATGGAAGTTATAGTTTACGCAGAAAAAAGTATTCGAGATGGCGCTACAATCGGAGGTGGATATGGGCCTCAACCAAAAAACCTTTCCAGTTAGCGCCGTCTTTGGCCAATTTTCTCAAATTTGATAGCAAAGGAGTTACATGACAAGGAGTCAGCTTGCTCAAAATCTGTTATAATATTTGTGGTCGGTGAGATTCCTTCCAACTGCCACCAAAAAAGTCAAACAAACTTATAAATCGTAAGAGGGTTCAGTAAGGCCCTAAGCGCATCTTCGCTCTAGCTGTATAGACAAATGCTTCGTTACCTCTCTAGAATCTTCACAGTAAACGAATGGGATAGCGTTGGGGGACTGAAATCGAATGATGTTGTCGTTCAGAGAGAAACGAACGCCGCATTCCAGATCGGTCTTTGAGCCCTCTGTAAAAATCCGACTATATTAATTTTCGGGCTCAGATTACTACTGAGTTGTCTATGTCGTAATGGCTGGCCTAGTTGTAAATCCCATCAAAGGCAACGTTGTCAAAAACGCCCTCAATATTGACGAATATACCCGGCCCGTAATCCTTTTTGTCGAGTGTGCCTTCAATTCTGCGCCTCAGACTTTGAAGAACACTCTCGCAGCATATTCAGCTTTTGTAGGCAGGATGCATCATAGATGCTCTTGCAAAGCAGTTTTGCGCACATTAAGCTCGACCATTCTCCCTAAGCTCTTCAACATGAAGGAAGTCAGACTTATAGGTCGGAAGATCTGGGCGAGCGTATAGTCCTCTTTTCCGATTTTCGATATAAAGGCTATTCTCACTGTTGTCAAGCTAGCAATGAAGATTTTCTGCAGAGTTAATAGCAGCTGGTCAATGCCTTTTCGTAACATAACTGAGTATATGCCAACCATGCTAGATAACTTAAGCTTATCAAAGGAAGCAACAACGTCATCCGTCACTACAGCGGATGACAGATACCAACTAGGGCGCATTGTGTTAGTCAGTTCACTTGTAGCTTCGTTAATAGGAGCTGGTTCTGATCTGGTTCTGATTAAGTTACCTCGGAAATGAGAAGCATGAGACTTAGAGTCTTTGTTTTTGACTCAGTGGAGGTGGTTCAGTCTGGCTGATGTTCCTCTTTCGATAACGTTGACTAGTTTCTCCGAGCGTTTCGATCTTTTGGGAAATGTCTTTATAACAGGAATTCTTCGAGTTCCAAATTAGCTTCTTACGTCATTTTTGCTTCAGACTGTAAAAATTCCAGATTCCAGCAAATCTGCGTTTCACTTAGAATTGGAAGATCTGCATAGATATTTCCTACCTGGCGATTCCATTTCCATATATATTTTCCTGGCCTCTCAACTTGAACAACTTGAACTTGAACATGTTTGTAAAAACAGGCGTCTTCATATGTTGAGATCAAGGTTTTTACTTACTTACCTAGATGGCGCTATAGTCCGGGGTGGACTACGGCCTCAAATTACATAGTCCTCTAACTACCGCGGTCTTTTCCCAGCTGCCTACAATTGCACACAAGAGGTCCTCTACTGCGTTGCCGCTTTGAATTGAAGTCGAAAACTGTCTATGCCGGAACGCTGGAATCCATACGTTCGAGGCCGGATTATCTGAGTTTTTTTTTCACGAGGTCGGCATCGCTGTACAACCCGTACGATTTACTGCTGAAACGTGTCATCCATTATCTATTGATACAAACAGGACCTGAGGGTATATTCATCTGCTTTCGTCAGTGTCCAAGCTTATGCGCCGTAAAGCCGGACTGGGATGATCAGTATTTTTGCTTGCTCAAAAGCATTGCCTTCTAAGCCGCGTTGGTGTGTTGTCGAAGTTGATAAAGAATAATGTAGATAAAGTCCCTCACTACCTCAAAGTTGTAGCTGTCCATCGTGACGTTTTGTCATAGGAGTCAATGTTGTGCGTCCCACCTTGTTGGCAGCACATACATCGCATTCGTTAACCGTTTAACATATCTTCGCCGCTTCTGCTCTAACAGTTGCCTCATTGACAGCTCGCTGTGTTCTTCCCATTATCAAATGTCAATTTCCTCCGCACATGCGAGTACGAGTAAGTGAACAGACTTTTGAAAGATGATGCATCTGGAATTGGTTTGAGAGTTTCTGACAATTCTTCCAAGAACGATGTTGAAAAGTACCATGACTTTGTTGTTTTAGTCCTTTTTTGACATTGGAGGTCTCAATAGTCATTACTAATCTTGACGGGTAGTGTGCATACTCCACCGTCATCTTGCAGAGCCGAATGAGCTCTGCAGTAATGTAATGTGAACATTTGATCTATGGTGGACTTTAATAATCTACAACCACACTAATAGGTGCCGGTCAGACTGTTTACGAGGGACAGGACTTTATATGCGCTGCAGAGACTTATTCTCCTGTAGTTGGTGTAGTTCATGTGTCTGCCTTTTCTAGAATCGGACGAACATTGCTGAAGTTTTATTCGTCGCGCATACGAGTAGTATTGTCGGCCCAGATTTTGGAAATAAATTAATGTATGCTCCGTATCCAATCATCTGCAGCTTTGTTGGCTTGAACTTGGAAATTACTATCTCGACTTCATCTTAGTCGGGTGGACGGAATTGCTGTCTCTCTTCGTCCAGGTTGAACGGTTCATGTTGCTCGTCATCACCGTGCAACTATAAGCTTTGCAGATTCTAGGCACTAAATGTGGTTCTGCTATGATGTTTTCTTCTCCATCTTTGCATATTTCTGTTCCGGCCATACAGATCTATCGTGTTCGTTTTGTTTTATGGTCAAACTTCCGAACTTCATTCTTCTGGTAGCTCCTCTCTAAGGCCTTGATCGAACGCTTCTCGTGTTCTGTCATTTTTCTTCTGAGAAGCCTATGTTGCTCCCTTCTCTTCTGCTCGTAGAACTCGAGAGACCCTTTCATATTTTTTTTTTTTCTACAGGGCCGCTCTGTACATACGCTATTTTTCCAGCTTTGCCTGTCTTCATTTGTCAGCGAACCAGGGGTTCTTTTTGTTGGGGCGGGTTGAAATGCTGTTAATCAGAGCTAATCTAAAAAGGCTCGATCTAAAAAGGCCCTCGTCATTTCTTTCAATTGTAGCCGTTGGATGTTGAACCACGCTACCTTTGGGCTGCTACGGATATCCGCATACATGCCTTGGTTACAACAAGATTAGGGTCCAAGTCGATGTTAATTGCTCGGCACTTGTGACGCTTGTGTATGTCCAAACATTCCAAGTGCAGATCCAAAGACCGTTGTCTCTTAATCACGTTCCAGGGTCGTGAATTCGCCATTATGAGGCTATTAGCTCGTTCGTCACATGTTTATTTATTCGTGAACC
This sequence comes from Volucella inanis, assembly GCA_907269105.1. Lineage (NCBI taxonomy): Eukaryota > Metazoa > Arthropoda > Insecta > Diptera > Syrphidae > Volucella > Volucella inanis. The sequence continues at coordinate 44,420,144 of OU026153.1, forward strand.
CTATGATGGCGTAAGTAATACGATACCAAGCTACTGTTGGAGCACGCACTTGCAATTTAAGCCTGTTTGTGCAAGTATTTTCTTATTCCGTTACCAGAAACCAACCACTGGCTAAAGTTTCATTCTGATTAGATACATCTGACTGCACTCATGACTCGGTTCAACTCTGACTCCCTGACCACTATTACAAGTGAAACTCCTGCCAATTTCTCATCCAAAAAAAAGAACAAAATTTTATTTTCTTTTGGACATCACATCAAATGAATACTTTTTGTTTTACTTCTGCCTAAACAATAACAAAACATCGCGCATACTTTTCAAATAAACTTTCAAAAAACAAAATAAACACAAACGCAAGGAATTGCCCGAACGTCATTCACAATATACCGACGTCCAAGACGAACATACAAACTTACAAATACAGCAGATAAGCAATTGTAATAGTAACGCATATGAGATTAACTTTTAAGATTAACTGTAAGGTTGAGGTTAAGATTAAGATTAGGACCAAATGTAAGATAGTCTCGCAGAGGCGGCCTACTTGAGTAAACACTTTGTGTAGAACTCCCTGTCGATAGCATCGTTTGGAATGTAATTTGAATACTTATAGACTAAAGCCAAGATCTCCTTGGCCTCGAGAAACTCTAGAGATATGTTGAGGAAGCAATTCCATGTGTAGAAAAAGTGACGGTTGACATTCTCGACCACTGTTATGCGTTCGCAATTGATGCAGCTCAGTCTGCCCTGTTGAAGGGCTACGAATTTTTCGAAACATCGGTCCCACGCTGGAAGGAAAAAGCCCCTTCCTGCTTCTTCGAGTAGGTCGGGTTGTCCGAAATTCATAACGATCGGTATGATCTTGTCCACATGACCCTCAGCCATGTAAAATTTCGCCAACACGTCGAACAGTGCTGGCACGTCCTTCAGGATTTCAAAACACCGCCCTTGTTCGTTGCGAGACCACAAGTATCGCATGAGAACTGCGCCGAGTTCGTGGAATTGACAGGAATTGTCGAAGCGAATGGGGAATCCGCAATTGTCACAACGAACCACATCTTGACTGGAATTGAGTAGGACAAACCCTCGAATGATGAATTCCTTCGACACGTCGTCAACTTCCCAGATGAGTTCGGGATTAAGATAGTTAAAGTACATCTCGTAGCAATTCTGTTTGGCCTGGGTTTCAGTGTCACCGTGTTCGAGCATGACTGCTTCCAATTTCGACAGGATGCCGATGATCTCTCTCGAGGTGTACTCATCGAAGAGGTGACGATAGCGCTCCAAGAAGGTTGTGTTGCTAATCTGAGACGATCTAGAGATGAGGAAGAGATTGTAGATGATCTTTTCCTCGTCGGTGATGAGGCGGCCTTTAGGAGGTGTGCTGGGTGGTAGTTTCTTTCGACAAACAATCTCCTCGTCGTCGTCTTTAATGTGCTGGAATGGAAGAGTTCGCTCGTTACGAGGAATTAAATCACTCACTAAACTCTTCTGCTCGTCGGAAAAGATGTTAAACTTGTACTTGATGATGTTCTTCCCGAACTTGCCGGTTACCGTGAGAAGGGCATCTTTGAGATGACGATCCTTTTCCTTTCCTCTCAAGTTGTCGCAAAAGGAATTCTCCAAGACATACACTCCCTGTGTGCGTTGGTCCACGGATTCAAAGGGTCTTTGGGAAATTGTAGCACTGTTTGCACTTTTTCTTTCAGCCGAACTTCCGGAGCTGGTGTCGCCTTCATTTTGAGCAATGCTATCAAAGATGACCGACAAGTCATTCAGCAACTCGTACTGCTGTTGATCGATTAGAAAATTCTTGATATGGTTGAGGATGATTAAATCGTAGTCTTCACGTGCCTTGTCCGCAAAATACTTAAGATTCTTCTTCAAAAGGAAACTACACTCGAGCAGCTTCTCGGATCGTACCAAGGACATAGCGTGCGACTGCAAGGTCAGCAAGCTGACACTGTACATCGAGCCGGTTTGTGTGAAGACGATAATCTCTCCGTCAGGCCCAAACACCCGACAATCTGCGATCCTTTCGAACTGATTACACCACAACACCACTGCCGAAGTGCGTACATCGAAGATGTACAATCCCAACTCGGTGTATGTGAGCAAAAAGTCCTGTGACAGCATTTGCAGCTTGGTGAACGTCAAAGTCTGTGGTTGGAAGTCCAACAGTTCGCTGTTTTCCTCGGAATATTTGAGCATTGCTTCAGTCTCGGAATCGGTGGATTTTTGAATCTTACTAGGTGGGCAGGCTAGGGCAGCTTTAAATTGATGTGTTTGCAGGACTTCACCTTCGAAATCGACTTCCCAGAGTCTGGATCCTGGACGGGCGCAGTAAATACGTGACGGTACCAGCGATTCATTTGTCGACATGGCAAAGCAAGACCCAAAAGGTCCATCACGTAAACGATTACCGATCTGTAAACAGAACAAGCATTGCCAATAGACACGTTTATAAAGTTTCTAAGCCACGCACACTCATCTCTGTGATACGAATGATATCACCCACGAAGGAGATAAGAAAAAATACGCCCCCACGGCGAGATAAGACCGAACAGAGATGAGTCATGCGTAATGCTTTCTTCGATCCAACTCACCGGTTTATACTCTTCGAACTCGGTGTTGCAGAGAATGCACTTGGACCAATTCGAAACGAGCAAAAGTGACTCAAAGTCATCTATCTGGACGATGGGTTGTTCCAGAAACAAAATCGGATGCACCGAAAGATTCAGCAAGCTGCGACCCTGAAAACACAAAATCAAACCATGTTAGTGCCTGAAACTCCCTTCTGACAAACCATCCTACTTACGATAAACGAATTCAGGACGACAAGGTTAACTTGACCTCTGCTATCTCCGTAATAGAACTGTTTCTCGTCCAAAGTCCAATGGATGCATGTGACCTGCACTTCTGGACCCAATGCTGCATAAATCACTTGAGGCGTCGAATTCGCTGACAAATTTATCACGTAAACGCAAACTACTCCCTTCTTCGTCGAAAAGGCAACATATTTCTCACCGGACGAGATCTCCAGATGTGTGACTGACCCATGTTTGTTGGGGATGAGATGCAAAAACTTACAGACACGCCGATTGAAAAGATACAATGAACCAGAGGTGGCTCCAAAGATGATGTAGTTCTCGGAAATGTCGAAGCAGGTGTACTGAAAGTACACAACGCAAGCAATAATGAGATGATGCCCAGATACTGGACAAGGAGGAACTTACCTTGATGCGGTTGCTGTGCTTCAGAGGCTCATGAATCGACGGCGAATAATCGATAAAGTTGGAAAGGCAATGAATGTCATTCATTGCAGCGGACGTCGGAGTCGCTCTGGCTGGGAAAAACGATTTGAATGGCAATTGACCCTGTGTAGACTGATTTCTTGGATGTGGTTATTGTTGAATGTGAAAATTAAATTTGTGATCGCGTCTGCAGACTGCAGAAAATAAACAAAAGATGAATTCGGAGTGCAGGCAAACAGAAACGAGTCGCGATAAGAGAGCAAAATGACAGTTGGCAGACGGGTCGAATGACGAATGTGCATCGCATTGTTGTGAAGAGAGTTTTGAGAGAAAAAACAAAAAAAAAAAAAAACAAACAGGGGTGGAAATGATAGTTTACCAAGTTTGGTTATTAAAGACAGGAATGGCAGTGAGGGAAATATTTTATTTCGAAATCAGAATTACATATTATGCACATTGATATGGTATTCATATATATATTTGTGTGTGTGTGTGTGTAGTTAAAAAATCAGAACTGTTCTTGTTTAACTGGGCGAACTTCAAAATTGGTCAGAGATACTATTACCGATACATCAAAGTGCTCATCAAAAGTCCTTCGGGAAAAATATGTCAGTAACGTGAACATGTAATTATGTAGGCTAAGGCCCCACAAGCCTTTTAGGAACCTAATTGTAATAAAAACACCAAAAGTACGACTCAACTTTTGACGTACAATGCAAACGTTGCAAGGACAACGACGTTCGGGTCTGTAAGAGACCAGGTGCTGAACTTGAGAAAGTAGTGGATTTGCTCCTATATATGTACATAGTCGATATTGCAGATATTTCAGAAATGCGATGTGACGGACCGGACAAGACGACAATCAAAACGACGATGTCTACTGCTGCGAACGTAATCGTCCGTAGCTCATATTTGGATGTGAAGCAAACTTAAGGATAAGACGCGGAGAATAAAACGACTTTACCACGGAAAGTTTTCACGAACTTCTAGAGAGAACCTCACCTTTGATGGCGTTCTGAGCATGCATAGCCGATATCACATCTGGAAACGGACTTGGGTTCAAGAACTTTGCAAATGAATGATGAAACACCCAACCACAAGAGAACATGACGGTATGTTGATCAAATTACAATAATTCAGATTGATATTTGGTGGTAGACAAAAGACATACATGCAATGTTCAGGACGTCCGTGTGTATACGGATTTAAAGGGCAGTACAAGCCCCAGTACCGTTGCCAATCGCGTCTCCGTCAATCTCGCTGTAAGAAAATAGTCAGAAATACCGCTTCTGATGTGCTATGTTTCATAAGCCAATCACAAAACAAGAAATCCATGGTTCAACCAAAAAGAAGGCGTTGCATGCAACACTGAAGGTGAGAATGAGACCCGAATTGAGGACTTCTGTTGACATTTACCAGCAGAGGAGAAAAATTGGACACCAACCTCTCCAAAGAAAAAACATGGAATTTCAAAAGCACAAAGTTGAAATGACCGAGAGATGCTACTGCATGTGTGAGGCTTAAACATTCTACTAGGATGTACCTTTCACTGCAAAAAAAACCCTATTCGAAGCCTGCCAAGACAAGGAACCAGGCCGTGCTGAGCGACATCCTTGAAAATACCGCTGTCACGCTCGATACACCATTCAATCAGGACAAAGACCGGGAAGCTGTACAAACTTATATCTAACAAACCCTTAGTATCAGACGGTTTACTCGCCAAGCTTCTTAGAGCTGAATGATTATGAAGAAATTAGATCCCATAAACTGCGCTATTCAAGGCCGTCAATTTATTACTCGTTACGTACAAGACCCTTGTTGCCGTAATATGTAACCGTTTTGAACCAATCGTCAACAATTAATGCGCTTCAGAACTGGTACATTCTTACACTGGGGCAAATAATAGAGAACAGACAACCACAATGGTAGAACGCCGAATTTCTTCGTTTTTTAAGGTGATTAAGTACTCTGGCCATATATTGCCAATCTCGTTGTCTCCCGTAAGAAGGTTTTCCTGTTCATATTCAATATACTGCGGCGATTGAATTTCTTGGAAGTTTTTTCTTCCTTGTGCCGTAGTCTTAAGAATGTTAGGTCATTTACTTATGCCTTAACTTTGCACTTCTTTTGCTATGTCTCACCGGCTTATAGTCTGTCAATACCAATCTAACTACCACCATCGCATGTGCTCTTGGTACCGTTTTTCTGTCTATTTTTTGCAACTTTCATTGTTTAACTCTAGGCGAACTTTATAGGTTTTTCTAATTCCGTCACACTTAGTCCACGCTTCAAAGACTTTCCTTATGTTCTTTACTGCCATTATCTTCTCAGAGTTCCACCACTTTGTTCCTTTATCTATGTGGAGTCGGCCTTTTGAAATACCAGCTATGCGTGCATAGCTCTTCTTCTTGATTTATGACATTTTGAGGCCAATCTTGGAAGTTTAGCACCAAGAGCTGGCAACTGTCATTGTTTGAATTTTTCCAGTTTGTCTCCTCGACTGATGGTTGTTTTTGTAGGCTACTCTCTGTCTAGTGGATCACGTAAGATCTCTTTAAAATCTTTTACTCGCCGTTTAGCGTTATTCCAGTATAGATGGCAATCTATCTGGTTTTGGTGCCCACCACTGCAGTATAATCAATTGTCTTTCTGGCTCTGTAAGCAATTTTTTTTTTTTGTCCGTTAAATCTGCACCGATGAAGAGCATTTCTTGCTTTGATATTCCATTCAGTAGGTCATCAAAATTGCTCCAAAATATATCTTTCACTGCTTATTTCCGGAGCTTAGATAACAGAAATACTCCGCGTTTCGTGTTCAATTTTCAGTTGTATTACTATCAGGAGGTCGCTTATTTTTGATAATCTTACGATTTTATCTTTAAATCAGCGGTAAGGATGATGAGCTATCCATTTTAATATATTTAGAACGCTTTTGTTCGATGCCGTACTATCGTACTATTCTCCTTTAAACTTTGTGGCACTGTATGTATCACTGTATATTTGGTAGTCTTCAGTCGTGCATGCAGACAAGGGCAGTCATAATAGATGTTAAAGCGCCTCACCTTCATTTTAGGTCGTCTTTTTCAAGCAGAATAAAAGAACAGTTGCAAATTCAATAAGTCGGCGCCGCTATATGTCAATGGATCGATCATAAAATCAATCGATTAAATAACAATTAAAAACAATGTATATTGTCTTTCAACAATTCAACACTTTCAACAAATTCACCTCATTGCCGACAACAGAATAACACACCCTACACAAAAATGACACTCCAAAGACGAAAAATAGAACAAAACTTGCCAAAATAAACTCACCACACTCCACACAATTAATCAATTTGACATTTCTCTCATCGACTCTCTTTTGTTACACCTCATTCACCTTCTTCTTCTTTCGTCTTTTCATCTTTGAACAGTGTGTGCTCCTTCGTGTGTGCAGTATTTTGAAAAAAGAAATTTTCCCCAAAGCGACCCAAAAACTAAAAAACCAACACAGAAATCTTCTTCTCCGCGTAAATTCACCCAACATACCATAAAGAACATTCAATTGTGCATTTTCCAAATCAATTCCCTCCGAATTGGTATTGGACTTGGCCCAATCAGTGATAAAACTCAAAAACACGACCACCACCGCCACCAACCAGAAAACCAACCCCGGCCGTCGACATGGAACGAACCCATTAAGTCGAAAAAAAGAAGAAAAAAAAACCAATTTCGATTGGGAATCGTCGTTTTTCCTTTGAGTTTTCGTTCTTGCGGGTGCCGAGAAGCCGATTTTCTTCAGTTTTATTTCTTGTGTTTTTCGAAAATCGTCGCCGTCGGTTACACCAACGAGACGGAGAGTGTGTTTTTGTAGTGTCGTCGTGCGGGTTTATTTACACGAGCTTTTCGCGTGTGCAAATCGAGGAAAATTTTCGGAAGGATTCTTTTCCGTGGTCAAAAAATGGCGGAACGTCAAAATAATTTGTCAGGTAAATAGGAAAACATTTTTTTTTCTGTCCAAACAGTGGTTTGTGGGAGTTGTAGGTTCCATGGGGTCGCTCTTAATTTTGATTCTGAAGGAGAATTCCAAAGAGACCTTGTTCATGATCTCGGGCTTAGAGCAGATCTCTTTCCGACGGATGTTGTGATAGGGTGTTCGGAAGCAGAACAGGTGTCAACTCAGAGAGTGAAAATTGGTCGAAAACAAAGTCGTTATCTGCATTCTGATTGTCATTCCAACGCGCTGATGGATTGCGTCAGGAAAGTTGTAGTTTGTGTCTGCAACTACGGTTATTCACTCGCAGTTCTCCGATAAGATACGCAGCGGATCAAATTCTTGAGATACTCGTATGCTTCGCCGATTATTATTATTATTATTCAGCACCTGGCGCGATAAGGTGAAACTTTTTGGTCTTTCTTTCCTGCTTTGTCTAATGTTTTAGCTATTTGCAGATAACTATGATCTTTACACTTAGTGGAGGAGGGCTCTTTTTATCTTTCGAAAGCAGTTTTGATGAACCTCTGTCGTCTTCTTGCATTCCTGGCGCCTGCGTTATATCCAACTCATCCCAAGTGCCTTCTATTCCTCTTCAACTCCCAGCTTTTTGATTCGAATCGCCTGCCTGCTTAAATAGATTGATTTCGTTGTATGCCGCACTTCGCAATGAAGTTGCTTATAGGCCTCAAGGTGTTCTATACCCACTGCCACTTCTTTCGTGAAATGTGAAATCTAACGAGTTCTGGCATGTTCTCATGTGCGGCTGCTGGTACGAACAACGCTTTGCCCAAAAAAAAAAAAAAAAACTCTTAGGACGGCGCAGAGAGATCTATTTATGAATGTCTGTAACTTTCGAGTGACTATTCGGCTGGCTTTACAAGTTGGCATGTTAAAGAGCTACAAAAACATTAGTTTTAGGCGCAGCTTGAATTCGGTTATACTGTTCACAATGAGTCCTGTGCCACTGTCGGCCGAAACAATTCTTTTTTGATGAAGTAAATTGGGAACTTTCTTGCACTTCTGTCCAATGTGGGATGGGCTCCCTCCCAATTATCAAGGGTACTTCCATCTACTCCCAGCTACGATTTGAATAGTTACAAGCGGCCGGATACAAAGTTCTGTTGGGTTGCAGGCCTACTGGTAGGCCCCACCAGGCATTTGAACTCGGTATCATGGGGGTGATGGCCCCCGAGCTTCAGTGGTGACTGTGGTTTAAATCTAAAGTCCCGGGAAGGATCTTTCAAAAACTTGGCTGATCCGACGCTGAATTGCAATAAGTACAGGGTGCCGTGACTCTAAGATCGGCAAGAGGTTTTAGGTCGTGCTTGACTCAAAACAAGAGTGGAACCACAAGCCAACAACACAGGTTTCGACTTGGTATTACTGAAACACGTAAGCGCTGGTCAGGTATTCCGTGAAATTCTACTCGTATTACAGGCGTTCACGAAAAACACCTGAGACGTTCTGCCCACAATAAGTCTTGGTCCGCTGTAATGCTTCTTTGATGTTGAAAACTCGGATCTTATACTCATGTCCAGCTTGGCAAGTCCCGTGAAAGTGCTTGAAAGGCTAAGAGGGATCTAGTTTTGGAACTTTTTATCGTTAGTCCTACTCTGCATGCTTTGAATTGGATGCGTTTGCCTTTTATCGAATTATCGCTAGTTAACTCCTAAAAAAAGCACCCTGCACCCTGTGCAGCGTTAGTTTGTGAAGCCTTAAAGTCGAATATATTGTAATAAGACGTCACGTGTGTCTTAGGTTGGATTTTACCTATTTAGCTTGAGATCACAGGGCATCATCTCATATGTAAGGCATGAACTTCCTCTTTGTTGAAGGCTTGGTGTCTATCTAACATCTTCGCACATCAAAGTGTCTTGGCGTCCTGTATTTTCTGCACTTTCGGGTCAACCTTGCTGCGCCTAATGTTTAAACCACAGCCACCTCGATTCTCGAACAGGGTCCGCTACAAGTCGTAGTTCATAGGGCTTCCGAGTAGTCTCAGAGTCTGGTGAAGCTTTCGTGACCTTACGGTCCTTCAATGTGAACTAGTTACAGTCCTGGATTGATCACTTTTGCGTTCAAAAAGCGTAGTTGAACCGCTATTTTTCTTGATCGATTCATCGTCATGCCATGGGAAGGACGTACACTATACAATAGATCGGGTGATCAGTAAGTCGATATGGCAAGATCTAGAGCATTTCGCATAAAGATCTTGGCTTGCATGCTTAAAAGGTATAGTTGGCACAAGAACTGAAGCCAGCAGACAACGGATTGCGTTACCGAACCGTGTTGACTGACTTTTTTTTGTCTGAAATTGATCCTATGGACGTGGGTGACGTTTATTTTCAGTGAAACCGTGCTACATGCCACACAGCTGGTGAAACAATGGCTCTATTGCGACTTTTTCCTTTGGGACTATATTAAAAAAAAAGTCTACGCCAAAGTTTCATCAACGATTCATGCACTAAAAGGAAATATCAGAGCTGTTATCGCGATATACAGTCGCAATTATGCGAAAACGTGATGAAAAATTTAAGCAAAAGAATGACTATTTGTAGACAGAGCCAAGGCGGACGTTTCACAGATATTGTATCGCATTACTAATCCCAGCCAAAATATATCATCACTTTTCATCTTCTTGCAAGACCCTATAATTCGCGCAGGTTTCGCTAGTCAATCAGAGTGCTTTTCTTTAACAACTTGAAGAGCATCACCTTATCCATCTTTCGGGGACACGTTGTCACTGGTATTGGCGTTTCTTGTCAAAAATCCACAGTGCTGTCGTTCGCATCTTTCTTGGGGGAATCACCTGCGGCTGCATTCGATCTTGGACATTTATTGCACGGATCCATTCTTCAGGGTTCTTTTTGTGTTTCCTCTTTACTTCGTGACCAGCAAACTATTGTTTAAACGATACTAAAACCGTTTTTGGGGTGTTATGTCGAGGTTTTAACACCTATAAGTTTCTCTGTGTTGCTGTGAACGATTGTGCTGGAATATTTTCCTGCAGCTTCATCTGCTTTTTGAGTTTGTTCTTTGAAAAGTTTCTTTTGTGACGTCTTACACTAAAATTCTTTCGTTCTTCTTTGGTATTGGGATTCGAGTTCACCTTCAAGCTCACTATAATTGGTTTTGGTGTGTGTTTTGGTCTGGCTTTTTAATAACATTTCTGTTTGCTTCAGCTTACTAACTACTTAGATTGTGCCTCACTCAGTCCGGATGGGTCTAAGTCGCAACCAACAAACTTTGGCCAACTGCCTAAAGTTGTGCATTCTAAGATGGTTGAGGAATCCCTCCTCTTGGGGACAGGTTTTTCTCCACTGCGTTGTGTGGCTCTATATGACCTAAGCAACTCAGGTTGCTGATACGCACCTTTCTAAATAGGTTGCTGTGCAGATTGTAAGAATTCGCTGTTATATCTCCTCCTCCACATTCAATAAACGCAAACGAGATCAAAAAAGAGTCAGAGAATCGTATGTATAAAACGACCAAAGTTATTTTTATCCAGAGCTTAGCGTCTTCTTAGTATTGCTTATTACTCAACTGCCTTCTTAGGCCAAGTGTAACTTCCCGTTTATTTTGAGGTGTCACTACCAGAGTTAATTGCAGGGTTGAGGTAAACAAAATCGCCAACTACTTCGACGTAGTACAAGTTCGGGCGACAGTAATGTCATGATGGGGCGATGCACACTTGAAGAACGCGGAATTATTGTTGCTTATTTAACCAATTTCCGGTCTGTTTTAACGCAGCGTCGTTTTACTCGTCGTCGTGTACCATGTGCGCGAATATTAAGCTATTGGCTGAGCGCATCGTGCAAACTGGGTTTACTAAGGATATCGCAAGAAGTGGCTGACCATATATTGTTTGTTTGACCGAGAATATCACTGCTGTGTCAGAGGACAGTCGAGGCAGTCCACAAAAATCGAAGAAACAACGATGCACACAATATATCATCAGCAATCATTCGTTGGGTCGAATTTTGGTGAAAGACCTGAAGGTGTTCCCTTATAAAGTGCGAACCGTTCACCAATTGCTGCCTGCTGACCGTCAAATGAGCTCAACTTACTCCCGTGTACTGTTAAACTGGTGCACGAAGAGGATGAATTCATATCCAAAGCCAATTCCCACCAAAGTGGTTATGTGAATAAAATTTGTGTTTCTGGGACTCGAAGAGTCCACATGAAATGCACGAAGAACTGTTGCTTACCCTCAAACTGGTTGTTTGGTGCGGCATTTGAAGTCGAAAAGTGATGGGCCACCGTAACCGTAACTTGTCAGCGCTACAGATACATGTTAAACGAGTTTTTCTTTCCCTAAATTGCTGAATTGGGTCTCGAGAATTGTTGGTTCCAGTTGGACAGAGCAACCGCTCACAGAGCTCGAGCCACGATAAAAATTTTGAATCACCAATTTCTAGGCTATGTGATCTCTCAAGTTGGCGTTTTGAACTGACCGGCCAGATGGTCAGATCTGATGGCGCCAGACTTCTTCCTTTGGAGCTTCTTGAAGTCAGCATTGAAGATGAAATCACCAACTTGCGACCAACAATACAAAATGCCGTAAAACGAACACAAAGATGCCTAAACTCAGGAGGTGGTCATTTGAGCGATATCATTTCAACGAACTGTTATCAATCTGACACCTTTTCGTGAAAACAGAGTCCAATTTTGTTCATTTTTAGCAAAATTACAGCCAATTCACATTATGACATTACTTTTGCCCCACCTAGTAGCCTTTTATTTTTCTGTCGGAACAGAGCAGTTCCTTTTAATGAAATCTTTCAGTCTAACGAAGAAAGATTCGTAAGCGCTTCAGTGATATGGTGCCTACCGTACCATTACCCACCACATCAGCGCTGAGTACCAGCAGCCTGATGCGAGCATAAGCCGGACATTCACAGAGATAGTTCTTTGCGGCGTTGATGTTGTGTCACTTATGTCCAGCACATTCAAGTGTTTGGAAAAATTGTAATGCCTAGTCATGACGCTAGTAAGTTATTTGCAGTCTTTTTGCTGAGGGATACCATAAAGGCCGCTGACTTCCTAGAGACTTTGAAAAGCATTCGTTTTGTCTGCCTTTCTTACGGTGAAGTTATGCCATCTGCAGTTGTGCTCATATAAGACCCAATTGTCTATGGTAGCCTTAACCGAGAACGCAGGCAGACCCAATATAGGTTCGGGTCCTGAAAAACTCTCCTCTGAACCTTGCCATCTAGTAGCTACCTATTGTGACGTTTTGTCCAATCTGTCGATGTTGTTTGTCCCTGTTGGGCAGCGTATACTTGATTTTGCCCTCATTCCCAGATAAGCCCATTTTTGCGGCTTCTGCTTCAATACTTGCGAATTCGTCAGCAACAGCTCGCTGTTCAGCTAATGAATGTGGTTTCAAAGCGTGGGCAAGTGGAATTCACCAAAACTCAACCTTGTTTGGCTTATTCTCCTAATATACACCTTGTACCGCTGAAATTTGTTTTCCAGAGTTTTGTGGACTCAGTTTGTCTTTGAGACAAAGGCGAGGTTAACGCTGAAGAGGTCACCCCATAATGCAGTTGATAATGACGTGTAGATAACGTGCAGTTCTTAATTTAAGAAGCTTTTAGGTATTCCTCTTTCGCATTTGTGACTGCGCTTTGTAACATTGAGATTGGATTATGGTTTTATTGGCGCTACGATGGACAAGGTCTTCAGCCAATCATTCATCCAGGCTAGCTGGACCCTTAGTCATCTGTTTTAGTTCTGCACTTTGAGTCTGTTGAGCTCCCTTACCGCGTAGTTCATCATTAAATCTAATCACAGGAAGAGCTTTTCATCGAAACAGCCGAGGATACTTTCATATCCCTATACAATAGTGCATTGTATGGTACTCTAAAGAAGGACGGGACTTAAAGAGCCTTAAACAGCAGCCCTTTGGCTGCTCTTGATAGGCAGTTCAAAAAAGGGGCGCTCATCAAGGCAAGAGTAAAGTAATTTTTCGTTGGTTGTCTATGCTGATGTTATTGTCATTCATTGTGGAACAACTTTAACAACTGTTTAAGCATTAACTGCGACATTTTGTTTAAGACCCCGCTGTTGTATATTGTGTGCTTAGGCTTGGATTCGTTCCGTTCCAGATCCATTTTAGAAGCTGACACTGACAGTCAAATGTTTTCTATCTGTAATGTGTAATTTGAAAAAGACTGTGCCGCTGGTTTTGATTTGGAATTGATATAAAAAGAGTGGCATGAGAGCCCATTGCCTTGGTTTCACACTTTGGTGACATCTCAGGGATCTATGTTTTCGTTGTAAGCGTCCATTGTCTCTTGTTGTCATTGATGATTTTCGATGACAAAGCTAGACATAACGACTATGAGCTACTTTAAAATCTATAAAAAGATGGACGGTATTGATCTGAAGCATTTACAATTTTTCTAAGAACTACCGCAAAGTGAAGATTGATGACGGATTATACCTGCCTGCAACTCCACTGATAGAGACCTTAGAAGGTCTGTTAATTGAGAAAGAATTCATGCATTCATACATATAATGTTGCGAGCAGAATCTTACGAGCTAGGTTTATGAAACTGATGCTTCTACAGTTTATCGACCCCCCGTTTTCGGGGGGTTTGCATTTGAGTTAGGGCAGACTCCGTATTTGGTTATCACCTGCTGTGACGAGTAGAGCGTATACATCATTAGCCTTTTTGTTTTGAATTTGGATATGGCTATTCTCATGTTGTCTTCGTCTAATTTGAGTTCTATTTGACAGCATAATGTTTCATTAACGTTCTTCGCTGTTGTCATTAAGTAGTCTGAAAAGGTGTTGTCTTCAAATACTTAAAACTTACAACAAGTCTATTATTACGAGTACTAGGTGGAGTGAAAAGTAACCTCCTTGACCGCCAGAATGCGCTGCTACTGTAAAAAAAGCTTATGGTGCCTTGAAGTCCGTTCATATTTAGACAGACATGCCAAATTTCAGTGCGATACTGTCTTTAGTTTTGTTTTGACAGCTGATTGTTGTTGACGTGTTTGGCATCATGTTGAGTATGGACAAAAACGATTTTCGTTCTCTCATAAAACATTATTTTTTGAGAGGCAAAACGGCAAAAGAAACAAAAGAAAAGTTGGATAAATATTATGGGACTAATGCTCCGTTAGATACCGTCAAATAATGGTATCGAGAGTTTCGTGGTGGCCGCAACTCCACTTCCGATCAAGTCCGCAGCAGCAGGCCCACCGATGCGGTTACAGAGGACAATGTCAAAAAAAATACACGGAATGGTGTTGGCTGACCGGAAAGTGAAGGTGCTCGAGCTAGCAGATATCACAAAGATTAGTACAGAGCGCACACGCCATATATTCAGCATATGAAAAAGTTATCCACTCTTGACCAAAAACACGAACGCGAGAGCATTTCGAAAGAGTGTTTGGACTTACTGATGCGGAATTGAGAGGGCTTTTGTCGTCGATTGGTAACTGTTGAACACCAAAGAACAGAATGAGTGCCCGGCAATAGATTGAAGCCGGTACGAGTGCTCCGAAGCGGCTGAGGGAGGCTCGATGGGTCGGAAAGGCTATGGCGTCGGTTTTCTGGCATTGTCATGGCATACTCTTCGTGGACTACCTCGAGAAAGGAAAAACCATCAACAGCGAGTATTACTGTGCATTATTGCAGCGATTGAAGGCCGAAATCTCTGCAAAATGGCCTCACATGAAGCAAAAAAAAATTTTGTTTTTGCAAGACAATGCACCGGTGCACAAGAGCATCGCAACCACGGCTAAAATCAATGACTTACAATTCATCAATAAAAAATTCAGCTCACGCGAGTAAATCTTCGACGCCACGGAGGAGTATTTTGCAGACCTTCCGGAAAATTACTTTTCGGACGGGATCAAGAAGTTGAAAAATCGCTGGAATAAGTGTATCAAACTATAAGAGGACATTTAAAAAAAATTTTTTTTTTCATTCCCAAGGAGGTTACTTTTCATCCCACCTAGTAGGTTTACTTGCCTTCCTCAGAAGGCATCTTTTCGGGAATCGAATTGCTTTTTTACCTTCTGTTATAGCACCTCTGAGTATCCACAATCGCAAATTTATGTTATCTTCTTCGTGGAGCTTCCAATCTGATTTTGGACAGAACCACTATCTACGCATCTTGTTTTGTTTTGCTAACTTGAATCATGGGGAGTCAGCTAACCAGTGTCCAAGTTGAAGGCGGTGATTTTTTGGGGCTCGAATTGGTCTGGCACATAAATGACAGCATCCCTGTCGGCCTCTTTACAGTGGTGTGACTGGTTTTCTATACTTGACGCTGAATGCAAAGGGCTCCCTAAGAAATTAATTAGGTTATCTATGTTTTCTACCTTCGCTTACGATAACAAAGAAGCCCGCATCAGTATCCTGCATCCACATCTATCTGAGTTAAATTTACAACTCGAAATGCTTGGCCAAACAAAACGTTAAATGAGATAATTGAGATACAGAAATGGCGCACCAGCTATGGTAACTTTGCTAGACTTGCTTCGAAGTCGTATAAATCAAGGTAAACTCGTATTTGGAACAATGCTCATAGGGGAGGCCAATTGCTCAAGGAAGCAATTGCTGGTAACGTCATCCTTCGTGTTGTCATCAGACTTTCTCTTTCATGGAGATAGGTTACAACTTCTTGTGCTTCCGACTGTAATTTCCGTGCAGTAGATGTTATAGGGACGACAACTTTACGGTGGTAAGACCCGTAAGACATTACAGGTGCAGATCCGAAAATCATTGTCCCGTTTTCGTTTGCCAAGGTTGTCATCAATAAAATCAATTACATCCGCAGCCGATTACTTTTGGGGGGTACTTTGACCGAAGTAGGAAAAACGATACCCCCTAGCCGATGCTTTTTTGCTTATGAACATCTAAGGCAAGTTTCTCCAAATGCCACGTGATTTCGACTTTACCACAAGGATTTAACTTCGGCTACACCCAGAGAGGCACTTTGTAACTCTGGTAAGCAAATGTGATTAGACATGCAATCGCAATCTCAATGGTTTCCAAACTTAGTTTGCCAAGGCAAACACTTGATTTTGAATATTAGCGTCTTAGTTCAACTCAGGTTCTGCACATTTATTGTTTTAATCCACAAAAGCACCATCAGTTTCAATGGAAATAGCCAACGCTTTCTTTAGACGAAGGATACTTCTATAGTTCCAACCATGTTTTCGTGTTCTGAGGTCATTTCAAGTCGAAAACGCAAAGTTTCAAAATAATGAGGAGAATGCCTTTCACTGCTGGCAGAAGCTGATCTATACCTTGACGCGGTATAGCTAATTGAATGGCCGCAACAACATTTCAACCATTACAGCAACCAGTTCATTCCAAGTTTCAGTGATGAGAACTGAGTTTTTTTTTTCTGTTAAAACTTGCATGTTTCTGGAGGGTCCTGCCACATATTACATTTTCTGTTCCCCTCTAATCTTTCCATTCTTTCGTATATTAATCTCTGTCTCTGTGGACCTTTTTCGTAATATTTTTGTTTCTTTTTGCCATTTTAATTAAGGAAACTATTTTTGCAGGTGCACGACCCCGCATTCCACCAGGTGAACTAAGCCTAAACAGTCTTAACTTGAGACAACAGCCAGAAAGAAAGAAACAGCTTACATTAAGCCTTGCCGATGGTACGTTAAGCCTTGCCGATGGTACTGTTATGCCAGCACCTTTGCCAGATAAAACCCGAGAGCGAATTAAAATTCAAGCGTCTGGTAAGCTGCAATTCGGTCAGCATGTATATCAATTCACATCAGATGATATGGATGATTTAGGCGAGATTGGACGAGGCGCATTCGGAGCTGTAAATAAAATGATCTTTAAGAAAACAGATAATGTGATTGCAGTGAAGCGTATACGTTCCACAGTCGATGAGAAGGAACAAAAGCAACTGCTTATGGATCTCGAAGTAGTGATGAAATCAAATGAATGCAACTACATTGTACAGTTCTTTGGTGCACTCTTCAAAGAAGGTGACTGTTGGATTTGTATGGAACTAATGGACACATCATTAGATAAGTTCTATAAATATATTTATGAAAGAAAGTGCCAACGGATTCCAGAGTCAATTTTGGCCAAAATCACTGTCGCAACTGTGAATGCATTAAATTATCTCAAAGAGAAATTGAAGATCATCCATAGGGATGTTAAACCGAGTAATATTCTTCTGCATAAACGAGGTGATATTAAATTGTGTGATTTTGGCATTTCTGGACAGTTAGTCGATTCAATAGCGAAGACAAAGGATGCTGGTTGTCGGCCGTACATGGCGGTAATTTTGAATTTATCGATATCTCTTTAAACATTTTCAAGTGTCTGTGTTGTTATTTGCAGCCTGAGAGAATTGATCCAGAGCGAGCGAAAGGCTATGATGTCCGAAGCGATGTATGGTCGTTAGGTATAACGTTGATGGAGGTAGCAACTGGAAACTTTCCCTATAAGAAATGGGACTCCGTTTTTGAACAGCTTTGTCAGGTAAGAACTTCTAAAGTAAGAAATTTTTTCCTCCAACTGTCTAACGAGTTGTTGTTTTGCTGCCTTTTTTTTAGGTTGTTCAAGGTGATCCGCCACGATTACAGCCATCTTATAATGGAATGGAGTTCTCTATTGAATTTGTCGATTTTGTAAATACGTGGTAAGTTGGTAAACAGAAGTAAGAAAACAGAAGAAGAAAAGTTCCGTCTTATCGGAAGTAAAGGTTTCCATCCACTAGACCATATGTGTGAATCTGTTTGTTTTTAACATCAGTGCCCTTTTGAAGTTTTTAAAGTTGCTCAGTTTTTTATCCAGCAGTGACTATGACAAAAGCCAATAATCTACTGAAAACACTGTGTTTACGATTGTTGTAAGAAGCCGTCGTCACAACCGTCAATTGTTAGCTCGAAATAATCGATAGAGCTAGACAGTGATAAATTAGGAATCCATACGACGGCTTCGATGCTATTCTCTACGATTTTTTTTTTTCGATTACTTCGTAGATTTTTAGGAGAAAAGTTTAATCCAATTATGTGGAGGGTTTTACCCATTGACTGGGAGTGCTCTGAGTTAGAGTATTCCTCGCTTATTCACGCTGTGCGTTTTACTTTCGTTTTAACGTCATCGTATACATGGCGTATTCATTAATTTCTGTGTCCATATATCAGCTTAGCTAATTTGTTGAAATCGATATTGTCGTCTCCGACAGAGATAGTGCTCCGCGGTGACCTCATCTCTTTCGCAGCAAGCTGTAGCAGGATGTTTTGTCACTTTGAAAAATTGTAATGCCCTGCCTGTTACGACGCAAGTAAGCAACCTGCAGCAGGAACGCCGCTGACCTCTTAGAGACGTCGTTAAGCATTTCTCTGGTCTGTCTGCATCCCAGGGAGCTGTGCCATCTGCAGTTGTGCTGATATGCGACCCAACTATCAATGGATGCCTTAACCAAGGAAGCAGACAGACCCAACGTAGGTGCGGGTCCTAAAAAACTCCTCTGAACCATGCCTGACAAGTTCATCGGCGATTTCATTTCCTGTGATCCCATTGTGACCTGGAACCAAGACAGGGGTCACTGAATTTAGCCTTTCGACTGCGTTCATTGTTCTTTTGCATTCTTGAACCAGCTTGGAAGTCGTAAGAGGGTTCAACAAAGCTCTCGGCGTAGCTTGGCTGTCGCTACAGATGCAAATGCTTCGCTTTCTCCACCTGTTCTTCGCAATATAGTTCGCTGGCATCAGATGCAAGCTTTCCTAACATTGTCGTCCTGCAAAAAGACACCAGCGCCACATCCTATATTGGTTTTGGAGCTGTCTGTGAATACCTGACTGCATTCCTTTCCTGGCCCAGATTCTGGCTGAAGCCAGTTTTGGGCATAAGGAGTCCCACGTCGATCACGTCTAGTGCTGCCTGCGCTTTGGAGTAGACAGTCGCTAGACACGATGCAACAGATAGTACAGCTACATCATTCGCGTATACTTGTGCATAGACGCCCCCCCTGTTTACACCGCCACTACATACTCGTATTAGCCGCGGCCAGGATCCGCAATCAATGTTCTATTCGCGTACATTGCTTTTATTTTTTGGTGCGTTGTCAAAAGCACCCTCAACAACGATGAAAATGCCCAAGGCGTATTCCTTTTTGTGGAGTGCGCCATCAACTCAGCCTGCACTCTAGCAGGATCTTCCGCGTTGGTAAGCGTGCTGCATCGCTGACAGAGGATGCATTCGCGAGCCGGTTTTGCGCACATGGATCTCGACCATTCTTTTGATGCTTTTCAGCATGAAGGAAGTCAGACTTAAAGATCTGAAATTCTTGGCGAGCGAGTAGTCCTCCTTTCCGATTTTCGGTACAAAGGTAACTCTCACTGTTAGTCAAGGATTCGGTATGTATGTCAGTGCCAGGCTAGTAGTGAAAATTCTCTTCAGAGTACCCAACAGCTGGTTTAAACCTGCTGCAATTTACTTGCAACTGCACCGGTTTCAGTCGAATTTCGTGCGCTGGAAAAGCCACCATTAGAGTTGTTTCTCAGCGGGGATTTCACCACTTTGGCCGATTTCCGTCGGTCAGAGCTACGTCCTTTGATGGCTGTGGGCACTGGCTTCGTCCGGATGTCCTGTACTTCCGGTACACACAGTGATTTTCCCGTTATATCCTTTGGTGAAAGATTATGTGAATTTAACGACTATTATATGATTGTTGCATTGTTTTTGGCAACATATAATGTATTGTGATTGTCTTTGCACAATTGAGGTAATTTTTTGCGAGTTGCTTCTCATAACGCCCAAAAATTCCTCCTTATTGACAGTTTGGCCTTCAGAGAGAAATTAAGATGCACAACACGATTGTAATGAATAACAACAGTGAGCAACGCCTTATTTTTTGACTGAAAACAACGTTGTTTCTTCGGTACTTTCATTTCCAGCGCGTCATCCAGTCATAAACTCATAAACTTACGTGTTGTCATCAGTATTGATACGTTTGATACGTATAAAAATTAAGTTGGAATTAGCCTCAGAATGCATGTCTTTTTTTCGCAATAAATTCAAACCCTTCGATACAGCAGCAAAACGTTTCGAAACCAGTGGGTTTAATGAACGTCAACGGATTCAATGGAGATAATGGCCATTTCCTTTGACTCTCTGATGGTGAATCAGCGGTTTACGACCAGTAAATCTTTGATTTCGTCTATATGTTCCTGAGAATTGTCGTCTGTCCACTTTGTGGAAAGTGCGATAATATTTTGGTCTACGTCCGTAAGATCCAGCTTAACGAGAACACGTATGGGTATTGTACGAGTTTTGAGCAGCTTGAAGTTGACCCTTATTTAGATCAAAAAATCCTATTTATAGTAGTGACGAGTATTATTCTTGGGTTCATGTGTTCGCGAACAAAGAAAATCGCCGTTTCTATAGTTTGGCAAATCCAGACATGAGACTCAAGTTCACCTACAAAAATGACGTCGAATCTCACGTTTCAGCCAACTCCTAACGTTACCGAACAATGATCAGTAATTATTTCTTCAAAAATATGGACGACATTCATCTAAACGACATATGGTTTTAGCAGGATGGCACTACGTGCCATACGTTGGGGACCTGCGGGCCGATCGATCAGAAAACTCTTGAATGGCCTATAACACATAACATGTGCGTTAATAGCGCACCTCTTCTGAAGCCTGTCGCCTGTTTATTGATTCTATACAAATGGTCGCCACATGTGGCTTAGCTACAGTGTTCTTTGGGTCCGACCTTTGCTGATTTCGCTGTTTTCGTTGAGTCTAAAATCTTTCGTTCACTTGTGGAATGGGCCTTTCAAAGTCTGAGTCAGTATCTTATATATTCCTTACTTCTTTCCTCGAATTTGTAACACCTACCTTCCGCTATACACATTATGTCATTATGTCCCATTGTCGAAAATATTCGCCCAAGCTGGTCCCATAGGTGGTAATTTATCTGCGTTGTACTGAATGCCACTTTTGCTTAATGAGCAAACTTTCACATAGAAAGTTTGTTGAGGTCTATTTCCATTGTTGTACACTATAAAGGTCTTCATATCCTTCGGCTTATTTCACGAGTTAATTCGAAATTTCGTTTCTGTTTTAACCCTCTATATGTCTCAGACTTAATTCTTGTATGCGTATCCTTCTGGCCAAGTCGCTACCACTGAACAACCTGCACAGTGCATGAATAAATTTTCCGGTCTACTCACTGTGAATGCAGACGCAATCGACAATTATTTGAATCACATTCCTTTCAACCATGTGGATCTTCTTCGAGGCTTCTGCGTCATATAGATGAACTAGAATAATTATTGGATGTAGACCCTATTTTTTCCAAAGGGTTTTCTTCAAAAACAAAAAAAAAACAACTTGCTATTACTAGGTTAGCTAAGAGGACTTTTCTTAGCCTAGATACCTCCGATTCTTCTATTTTGCCCAAAAAAAGGTTTTCCAGTCGCCTTATTTTGAAGGTTTCGTTTAAGGAATTCCAGTCGGTAGCTTTTTTGCTAAAGTTTCTTGCTATTGTCTGTGGGTGGTCTTGGTTTTGAAGTCCATCAATGACGCTTTTTTTACCTTTTGGCATATTTAATGAAGAGTATACCTGTAAAAGCCTTATCGCTCTCGGTAGAGGTCGGATTGACCGTTTATTTTTTTATTATTTTTTATTCTGGATCTGTTTTTAATGCAAATGTCATTTACATAGTTTTGCTATAAGCGAATGTGACCGTTCATCAGTTTACCTTCGGTCTTATCTACCGGGGTTGAGCCGAAAAGTTTCTGACTTGTTAAAGACGTCATGAATTATTCATTTGGTCTGCCAGCTTGAAGAGTCGTGCCATCTGTAATTGTGAATACATGCAATTCATCTTCCAATGGTTGTCGTAACCGAAAGTGTAAACAGTTCTTATGACAGTACCCTTGGCTAGCATTTCGTCGGCGATCCCACTTACCGCGATCCCTAAACAATATATAGTCAATTCAGCGTTCCGACTGCATTCAAAAAAGCCTTTTATTCATCAACTAGGTTATGCACATGCAGGTATTTGTCACCCTCTAATGATTCTTCAGAATATAGCTTATTGCCATTAGAGTTGCGTATATTTCCGCTTGGAAGACCGACACAAGTTTTGCTAACAAGGAGCGAAATTTAACGAGTTCGTCTTCCATGAAGACACTTGCTTCAAATCTTAGACTGATTTTGATGCAATTCCTGAAGAGCCGACTTCATACTTTTCGGCTCAGATTGTAGCCGAAAGCATTTCTGTGCACAGGGAAAAACGGTTTCGTATTTTTACAGTACGATGTCAATGCATCACCATGCATGTCCATAGGAACAGAATCGAAAGACAATGGGCGCACACGGTCATCAAAACTTAAGTGCGTGTTGTACCAAAAACCACTTCCCTTTAAATAAAAGATGGCTATGTGAGTGCATCCGATTACATAATATTAAGGAGACGGAGATTCATCACTGGGTCTAGAGTAGGATATCAAGCCGACACAGAATGCTTTTTGAAAAGTGATGAAAGCAGCAGTGACGTATTTTCGTGAAAGACTGTCAACCTGTGCGGACGTGTTTTCTCTTGTATACCGAATTCTGTTACTTTTCCGCTTTCCTTCAAAGCCCCGTAAACTGCTAAATTTCAGTATATTTCCCGTCTTTGTTCGTCGACCTAGTTTCATCTGTGCCAGTTTAGTAACCCCCCCCCCCCCCCCCAAAAAAAAAAAATAAAAAAAATAAAAATAAATAACCCTAACAAAAATTAATTGTGTCAATAAGTGTTCGTAGCCCAAATAAAAAAAAAAAAAAAAAAAACAATGAAAAAGTGCTGTGCAATGGTCTCTGCGGAAAATCATTCCATGTCATATGCATCGGACTTACCCGGAGATCCATTACCTACCTCAAGGAGTATTGCAGTCTCTTCAATTTTTACTGCGACGAGTGCAAAGAGATCACCTTGGCTCACGTTATGCTGGCAATTAAATGCAATAACGAGTCTATCAATGCGATGCTAACCGAGAACAATCATATTAGCAGAACTATTCTCGACAGAATAGAGAAGATTGAAGACTCAGTAAACTGCATTGACAGTAATGTGGAAGCTTACAAGTCCACAGGAAGAATGATAGAAAAGCAACTGACAGCGATCCACAATCTGTCCAAAAATCAATCTCATCACGACAACGAGAGCGAAGTGATCAAATATCACCTGGATGGATTAAAAGCATTCCTCAAAACAAATTTTGCCAACCTTAAATCCAACGTACTCACGTAGACGTCAAAAAGGAACTCATAGCAACTCGGTTGACCGTTGCCGAAATCGGTAAAGAAGTGAGATTGGCTTCCCACAAAATCGATGGAATCCCCGATCAAATTCAACTTCAAGCTAGTTCCCCGTACAATGTCTCAATTCATAATGAATTAGTAGACACGGAGTCATTTGCAAATACTCCTCTCGCCGCCCTAACAACGGAAACCGAAACCGCGCTGCCTATCCCGCCCACCCCCGCCCCACGCAAACTGCTCAAACAATTCGGAACTTCATGGACCCCCTCCGAATGGAAAAGCCGACTCGAAAAGTTGAAAGAGGGAAACCATACAGCATTCTACGTTGAAGGGGCTTCTCAACACGCTGATGTTAGTTGGGTGAGGAATTTCTTTCACCGAAATTATGCCATCACCATTAGCGAATGCGAGATGATTTCCCCTGCTGACTCCAATAGTTCCTGCAGCTTCAAAATCAGCATCCCAACCAAATATTCATGGTTATTCCCCACTTTCCCTGGTAAGGCCACTAAACCTGGGAAGATAAGTATCACCAAATGCTCTGAGGAACGAGAAAACCCACGTGTCGACGACAACCAAAATTTTAAAAATAAACGTAACGATAAGTTTAAAAAAAGACCACTCCCAAACCCCCTTCCAACTAAAAATCACGCTAACAAAAAACGAAGCTCTAATCCCGATCCCAACTGGAGCTTCCAAACGAACTTGTTCCCCGATTTTAGTCCCCCCTCCTCACTTATCCGACACAAAGCCCTTACACACCAATCCTCTAATACCCATACCCTAAATCCAACATCTCATCCGGCGCCCAACTCCAACTCCCAACTCCTTCCTCGTCAGCACTTAAACCATCCCCCCATACATCTCCACCCCACAACATCCCTCTTACATTTTACTACCAGAATGTAAGAGGTCTTCTCTCTAAAACCAATGCTGTCCTACGTCAATCGCATTCTTTTCCCTTTGATATTTACGCCTTGACTGAAACCAATTTGATTCCCGACATAAAGAACCAGGAATTGTTCCCCCCTACTTTTAATGTTTTTCGCGACGACGATCCTACCCGCCCACATGATGATTCCCCCTGTCAAGGCGTCTTACTGGCGATCCACAACAGCCTTAACTCTTCTCCCATTAGCATCTCTTCATCCTCCAAAGTCGACTTTGTCGCTATAAAAATATCACTCCCCTTCAAGTCCCTTTACGTTTTATGTTGCTACATCCTGCCAGCTCAACCTACCGAATTTTACCAACTTGTCGATGCGATCGACTATTTAATTGACCTGTCTGACTCTACTGACGATATCTTTGTTTTCGGCGACTTTAATCTTTCTCAGCTACAGTGGATTCCATCAGACAATCAATCGTTCTTCATTGCTTCAAATTTATTAACCATAAATGATCTCGATAGGATCATCAAATACTCGTCCGTCTCTATTTACGCCGACGATACCAAATTTTTCAAAACCATTTCCTCTCCCCATGACTCCTTCCTTCTTCAACAAGACCTTGATAGTTTTTCGATCTGGTGCCTCAAAAATTGTTCGGAACTTAATATCACCAAATGCCAATCCATCACCTTTTCACATAAGCGGTTCAAATCTCCTCCCCGATTCTACCTTCTCCACAACCAACCTATTCCTCCGCTGAATCTCTTCGCGACCTCGGCATTTTGTGTGATAGGGAGCTCAACTTCCGTTTGCGTATGGATGGGATAATCCTTAAAGCCAACTCTACACTAGATTTTGTAAAACGATGGTCCAAAGAATTCACCAACCCATACGTGACCAGGTCCTTCTATATTACTTTTGTTCGTTCCTAAGCATCCTTGAGGAACGCAGAGATGCAGCCGACTTTCTCTTCATTCATCGACTTCTTTCAGCACGTCCCTTCACAATTCTATTTTCCTCAACACTAACCCTCGTAATCTACGTACCCCTCGTCTCTTCTATCTCCCAAACCACCACACCACCTATGGCGCGAACGAACCAATCTCTCGCATGCTACGAAAAATTAATTCAAACCCTAGCGTCTTTGACTTCCACCGCACCACTTCCTACCTCAAATCGGTTCTTCTTCACCACAATAACCAACCTTAGTTTAAAGTTCTAGTTTAAGTTTAATTTTAAATTATAGCTTGTATTAAGCCGAATAAATGGGGGCTTTCGCCTCCACCAAAATTAAGATTGCCCTACCATAGGAAATAATTGGCCTTATCACAGCTGTGTATACCGTGTATACAAGCGCTATGTTTTGCCGAAATCTTAGAGGCTTTCGTAGTAACATATTTATTATGCAGGATGACGCCCAAATGCTTAGTTTCATAAGATAACCGAATGGTTATACCTTTAAGCACTAGATGGTATTATTTAGACGATTGACTGAAGGCCCATTCGCAGGAATGTCTTCTCGCTACTAAGTCCTTTGGGACTAGCAAATGAGAAAGAGAAGAGAATTGTAATTTAAGGAGGCCCCCATTTATTTGGCTTAATACAAGCTTAAACTAACTTAAAAACTAACAAAAATTGAGGGTTAGAAAATAAGAGAATGGTGGAGGAAATCTAGTTTGAACCCTAAGAGGTGCGATAGGTTGGAATATAAGAGACGAGGACAGCGTAAATTACGAGGCTAAGTATTGAACGAACCGAACAGAGAGCAGTCGAGGAATGAAAAGAGGTAAAATAAAAGTCATCCAACGGTAGTCCTGGAAAAGCAAATCGAAGGAAACAGTTGAATGTTCTATATGCGAGATATATGAACTCGCGGAAAGGGGGACCGAACTTGACTGGCATATTCGAGAAGGGGCCGGTCAAAGTTAATTTAGAGTGACCTGGTCGCATAAGGATTGGAAATTTCTTTAGGTCATCGTTTGATAAAAAAAAGTGATGCGTTGGCTTCAAGGATTATCTTATCCACATGTGAACGGAAGTTTAACTCTCTATCGTATACTCGTAATATTCCAAGTTCGCGATGAGATTGAACCTTGGGTATAGGTTAGCCATGCAGAAAATAAAAGCGAGGAGGAGATTCATTGGACTTACGCGTCAAAGTTGTAGATTGGCGATATGAAATTACTTCTGGCTTAATTTGGAAGCTACGTTCATGCCATTATGTGTGGAACGGAACAGCATTCAAATGGCCGTCGCGGCATCGCTGACAATGCTTCAAGCTCGTATAAAGTGGTTAGCATGTTAGCGTAGACTTAGAACTTGACGTAGCCTCAGAGATAAAACGCTTGATAGCGGCGGCCATTTGATTAACGCTCGCCGTGAGAAGCCAAAGTCTCCAAATTTCTCCTTCACAACTTCGAGCGTTGCGTCTTTTGTATGGCAGGTAGGGCCGACTTGTTGCAACCGTAGCTCGGATATATTGATGTTGTCGAGCTCTGAACACAGAAAGTTGGTTAACATCGCTCTATACCTAAGACCATTGACGGTAACGGTGTCTCCTTTCTCATTTCGAAAGAAATTAGGTCCGATGATGCCGCCATGCCATAAACTGCACCAAACAGTCAATCTTGATTCATTCATGCTTGACCGAACACTTGTTGAGTGTGTTCGCTCCAATAATTACAATTTTGCTTGTTGACATAACCACTAAGCCAAAAATAAGCCTCGTTCGAGAAGATAATTTTTTGGCCAAAATCCGGATCTCCGGTCAATATTTCCAGCGCCTAATTAGTAAATTTACGGCGTTGTCTAAATATGTTGACAACTGGGTGTCATTGGTAACTTTGACAGCTGCTGAAACATAACAGTTGGAAAAACTACCATTGCTATCTGGTCACCTGTTAGTTTTGGAGAACTTGGTTTCGTCGGTGTATATGAATAGGGGGCAATGTTTAATAATCCTCTCAAGATCGTTTGTAGTATTAGGTACGCATCTATCGGTGTTAAAATGGTTACGAATGAATCATTTAAAGTATTGCTTATCGCTAGATATAAGTTTTTCCCATCTTTCTGACAGAGTTTGAATACCGTTACAGTAAAAGTGTTTATCTTTTGAGGCTATCCACGAATTAGTTTTGATGTTTTCATATGAGCGAAACTGCTGATCAGCCAGACCATATGCCATCGAACAGAATAAGTAATAATCGGGCAATATCTGGGGGATATGGCGGGTGGGGTGGGACTTCTCATTTGAACGTTTTCAGGTAGGTTTTATTGGGTTTGTTGTCATGCTGTAGAATAACTTTTCGTGCTTTTGCTTGTATTGTGGCCGTTTTTCGTGCAGTGCTCGGATTAATTGCATCAATTGAAGTCGATACCGTTCCCCAGTGATGGTTTCGTTGGGTTTTAACAGTTCATAATAAATAACACTATCCTGGCCCCGCAAAATACACAGCCTTTACTTCGCACCGTGAATATTCGGCCAAGCCGACGACGTAGAAGCATGACCAGGCAGTCTTTATGTCTTTCTTTTCTTTGAGTTGCTGTAATGAATCTATTTTTCATCACCTGTCATGATGCGATGAAACAGGCGAAAAAACGACATTCAACGTTCCTTGGCTTCAAATCGTAAGGTAAACAAGTTCCTTGTTTTTAAATCAATGGCTTGGCGGGTAAATCCTAATGCTGAAGCAGCTCTTCTTGCGTTTGGGGCGGATCCTCATCGAGCAATTCCTCACATCAGCGTCTTCGAAGGATTTTGGCCTTCCTTCACTCGGACGGTCGTCAAGATCAGCTTCCTTGAAGCCACGGAACCAATCACAGAAAGTTCTTTCACTTAGTGCAGCATCTCCGTAAACTTTTTGGAGCTTTCGATGCGCAATGAACACTTCCTGCAAATGAAGATTATTCGGCACAAAATCAGACATTTTCACACAGCCAAAAGTATATGACCCCAAAACAAAATTTCTAATGGGTCAAAACGATTTGTTTACCATATGTCTAAGTTTGGATCATGACGTTTTGGATATGTCAAAGTCGACCAGCACCTACTGCTGGAGTCATCTATTGAAAACTAACATTCGTACCTAATAAAAATGAAAAGACGGGGATCTAGACAGCTGCCTTGTGGGACACCAGAAGTAGTTAGAAACGAAGTTGAGATGGTTGAACTAAAGCGAGCGCCATAGTAACGGTTTTTTAGATAAGATGTTCATTTTAATTTTTTACTTTTTTATTTTTAAAGAACAACACTCAAGAGGGTATTGTTTCTCTTAAAATGCAGGAGCACGTGTTAAGGTTTTTAGAAAATTAGATAGACAGATAGAAAGAGAGAGAGAGAGAGAGAGAAAAAAAGATGTTGGGGTTAAGCGGTTATTTCGCTCCATGTTTGGCAACCATCTGCATCGATTTCGTTGCTATTTTCTAGGGCTGAAACCGCACAGAATACAAATTCAACTAAGTTTGCAGTAGTTGATCTATCTTTCAGAAATCCATGTTGGTTGAAATATATGTGACTTGCACTAAATTAGCACATTTTATAAAAGAAGTTTAGAAAAAGTTTAGCAATACTATTGGGTATGTAATTTAATTCGTGCGGTTTTTTTTTTTTTTTCAAAATTTGAACGTTTATTTAAGAAAAACATGTACAATAGTATTATTCAAAGTATTGCCCATTTGAAGCTATGACTTTTTCCTATCTTTCTGGCAATTTTTGGATCCCATCCCAAAAGAACTGCGCCGGCTTGGCAGCCAAGAATGAACCAAGCCAATTTTTGATATTCTGCTCTAATGTGAACCGTATTTCAGTAAAGGCGTTCTGCATCGACCGGAACAAATGGTAGTCAGAAGGGGCAATGGCTGGGCTATAAAGCGGGTGGAGTAAGACTTCCCATCCACTGTTTTCCAAATAGTTCTTATCCGGAATAGCAACGTAGGGCTGAGCGTTTTCATGATGGAAAATTATTGCCTCGTGTCTGGTTGCATATTCCGGGCGTTTTTCGGCTACTGCTCTCTTCAAATGGATTAATTGTGTTCGGTAGCGTTCTCTATTGATGGTTTCACCCGGTTTTAGCAGCTCATAATACAGCACACCCATCTGATCCCACCAAATACAGAGCATTACCTTCGCGCCATGGATATTTGCCGTTGATTTGGCTGGTTGATATGAGGTTTCACATATGATTTTTTGCGCTTGGGGTTATCGTAATGGATCCATTTTTCATTACCAGTAACAATCCGATGCAAAAATGACTTCCTTTTGTGGCGTTCCAGCAGCATTTCGGACATGCAAAACCGCCTTTCGACGTCTCTCGGCTTGAGTTCATGTGGAACCGAATTTCCTTGCTTTTGAATATATCCAGCTGCTTTTCAACGTTTTGAAATGGCTGCTTGAGTGACACGCAAAGATTCTGCGAGCTCTTCTTGTGTTTAGCAACAATGTTCATAGAGTAATGCTTCCAGTTCTTCATCTTCAAACTTTTTTGGCTGCCCAGGACGTTCATCGTCTTCCAAGCCAAAATCACCACTTTTAAATCGTGCAAACTACTTTTGGCACGTTCGCTCAGCTAGCGCATGTTCACCATAAACTTCCACCAAAATACGATGACTTTCGGGAGCAGTTTTCAATAATGAAGAAGAACTCCCCGCAAAAACACTTTCAGGCACAAAGTTCGATATATTTGAGTGAAAAAAAAAATATTGTTGTTTACGCTTCAAATGAATGACATATACTGAAATGACGTACAATGACAGTAGCTTTCCAACGCATGTTCCAATGGAATAATACAAGTTACGCCATCTCTTAGCAAACCGCACGAATTAAGTTATAGACCCAACAGATGGGGTGAAAAGTAACCTCCTTGGGAATGAAAAAAACAATTTTTTTTTAAATGTTTTTTTTTTTTATTTTATTTAATATAGTCTTCTTTTAGTTTGATACACTTATTCCAGCAATTTTCCAACTTCTTACTCCCGTCCGAAAAGTAATTTTCCGGAAGGTCTGCAAAAAACTCCTTGGAGTCGATGATTTTCTCGCGTCAGTTGAATTTTTTATTGATGAGCCATCTTTTGAGGTTTGGTAAGAGATAATAGTCCGAGGGAGCCAGCAATTAGAGCCGCAAGTCATTGATTTTAGCCATGGTTGCGATGCTCTTGTGAGCCGGTGCATTGTCTTTCAAAAACAAGTTTTTTTTTTCGCTTCATGTGAGGCCGTTTTGCAGCGATTTCGGCCTTCAATAATGCACAGTAATACTCGCTGTTTTTCCTTTTTCGAGGTAGTTCACGAAGAGTATGCCATGACAATCCCAGAAAACCGACGCCATAACCTTTCCGACCCGTCGAGCCTCCCTCGGCCGCTTCGGAGCACTCGTGCGAAGCATTTCAGTCCATTGCCG
This sequence comes from Volucella inanis, assembly GCA_907269105.1. NCBI lineage: Eukaryota > Metazoa > Arthropoda > Insecta > Diptera > Syrphidae > Volucella > Volucella inanis. Next base: position 44,450,927 of record OU026153.1, read on the forward strand.
GGCACTCATTCTGTTTTCTGGTGTGTAACAGTTACCAATCGACGCCAAAAATCCGCCTGATTCCGCATCAGCAAGTCCAAACACTCTTATGAAGTACTGTCGCGTTCGTGTTTTTGGTCAGGAGTGAGCATGCGCGGCACCCAGCGGCAGGATAACTTTTTCATATGCAGAATATTGCCCAAAATATGACTTTCCGGTCAGCCAACACCATTTCATGTATTTTTTTGACATTGTCCTCTGCCACCGCATCGGAGATCCTGCCGCTGCGGACTTGATCGGTAGTGGAGTTGCGACCACCACAAAACTCTCGAAACCAATATTTGATGGTGTAATCTGACGGATCATTAGCCCCACAATATTTATCCAACTTTTCTTTTGTTTCCTTCGCCGTTTTGCCTCTCAAAAAGTAATGTTTTATGAGAGAACGAAAATCGTTTTTGTCCATACTCGACATGATGCCAAACACATCAACAACAATCAGCTTTCAAAACAAAACTAAAGACAGTATCGCACTAAAATTTGGCATGTCTGCCTAAATAACCTTTTTTGCAGTAGCAACGCATTTTGGCGGTCAGGGAGGTTACTTAGGCGATCGGTTTGAAATTTACCAAGTTACTGACTCCTCCATGTTCTTTCAAGCAACTTTCACCAATGGCTATGTCCATCACTCTCCTTGAACTTGAAGAAATAATAGAAAAGTAGGGCTCAAAGCAAGGAGAAGAATGCTTTTTGTTGTAGTAAATGTTTTATTAGAGTTTCACTTTTGTTATTTAAAAAGAAAAAAAAAAAAAATTATAAATCAATTTCAATTGACGACAAATTTACCATTTCAGCTTAATTAAGAATGAAAGTGAACGCCCCAAATACAGCCGTCTCCTACAAATGCCATTTATACAGCGTGGTGAACGTAGTCACACAGATGTCGCTGCCTACGTAACCGATGTCCTCGAGTCCATGGAAAACGATGGCATTACACAGTTTACAACAAATCAGCAGGCAGAGAGTTAATATAATCTTCTGTAGGCGTATAGTTTCCCTCTTTAGTGTTCAATGATACAAACAAACAAACAAAAAAAAAAAAAGGAACAACACAGAAAAAGATTTAAAAAAAAAAAAAAACAAAAAACTAATTTGACTTTGGTGCCATTGACGCAAGACCGTTTTGGCAGCGGGGACGGAAATTAAATAACTTTTTCGGTTTTATTTAAATAAAGGCAGCAGTAATTAAGTTAAATCTTGTTATATTCAATAAGAAATAGAATTTTTGTATTTAAGTACGAGTTTATCACAAAAAAAAAAAAAAAAAAAACCAAACCCCTAAACTTAAGTGAAAAGCTAATAGAAATGCGGATAAAACTTAAAAGTTAAATCAAAAACTAAGTAAAGTAAAAATAAAAATTAAAAATGTGGTGGCTATAATGATTATTACGTCACAAATTACTATTTTTAAGTATATCATTTATATTTATATTTAAACAAGGAAATAAGTAAAGAAGGTAGCAATTACTGTATTTATTTAGATAAGCAATTGCGTCCTGTTGTTGTTTACCATGTAACTACGTATCTTAGATTTATTATTATTATTATTATAATTATTATAATTATTATAATTATTACAATTGTTTATTGACTCTTTTTCCATTTTATTTGCTTGTTTCGTTCTCGTTCTCGTTCTCGTTCACCGTATCTATTCTTATGTACGAGTATGTTTGCTTGTGATGCATTTTTCTGTTGCATTTTTTGAGTGAAAAAAAAAGGAGATGAATATGAAGATCTAAATATGCGTATATATGGTACTATGATATAATATATATTTTGTTGCAGTGTTTATAGAAAATTTTTTGTTTGATTGTTTCTATGTATTTTCGTTTCTTCTAAATGAAAAATTTGATAATGATTTAGCATGAATAGTCTACAAAATGAGTACATTCGCATTTTCTTCTTTTACAAACAGATGAAAACAAATAAATGAAAGGACCGAAATAATTTAAGCAATAACATGATAATTTTTTATATCAAAACGTAAAACATCAATACCAAGCCTCTCTTTTCGTCTTATACAGATAAGAGCATTTTTATATCTCCATTTTTCCCCCTCTCCCAATAATGAAAAGAAAAAAAAAAGAAAAAAAAAAAAAGAAATAATGAAAATAAGAAAATAATTTCCGTTGTAAAAATGTATTTGTAGCCAGGGCCGGAACTTATTCACTTAACAAAACAATCGCAGATGAACTGAGGATGCTCACATTCTGGCGGTGAAAGCCGTAGTGTTCGTTCCAGAAAATTAACCTTCCTTTTATTTCTAACTCCAGCAAGTTCAAATTGCATTAAAGCCTTCCCCAAAGAGTTTCAATCTCATTTCCTAAAGATGGAGACAGTACCTTCAATTTGCCCCCAATGGCTAGGTGCAGTGATCATTTTGAAGTGATTTTCATTTTCATTTCAGTAGTTGATTTGCTCATTTTTACAACTTTGATCTTCTTTTATCCGTTGAGGTGTGCAACTTCCTCTTCTTTAATTAACCGTTGAAATATGCTGTAAATAATATCTCTTCCATGTATTTGCACCGTTTGTGACGTTGGCTAACTTTGCGGATTAAAATAAAAGGTGTCCCAACAAGAATTGTACCATTTGTTTCTCGAATTAAATGAACAATTGTTCAGATATCTCTGGAACCTTTATTACTTTAATAAAGTGGACACATGGGAATTATTTATGAAACACAATATCTTCCAAATAACCGCTTCGGCCGTTTGCAGACCCTTATCCTTCTCTCGAAATGTTAAATATCTCTTTCACATAATTGGCGCTCTATATTGGTGATCACGGCTTCAATGTTCTCTTTCAGAGTAGGAATTGGACCTTGCTTTTAATATAGCCCCAAATAAAGTCTAACGGTGTTAAGTCGCACGATCCTGGCGGCCGATGTTTTTTATTTTTTTTTTTTTTATAATACCGCGTGCGCACCAAGGGAATATGAATACCCTTTTAATGGCTTTTCTCCAGGGCGCGGGCGGGTGGTGTAGTAGTTTGAAACTCAGGTGTTTTTGGTTTCGATATTTTTCCCAGAGGTGGTTGTCAAACTGGACGGGACGTACCAGTGGGTCTCAGTACGTGCTAGTTGTTAGTTTGTTACATTTAGCCCAGCCAGCAACTACACCAACATCAGTGTTATGCCTTCATGTCAGAGTTGACGTCGACGGGATTCTCATATAACTACATGCAAATTCTACGAAGACTTTTTCAGAGAACTGCCTCACACGGGATTCGAACCCGCGACTCTCTGCTTGAGGAGTCTGTGCATATACCACTACACCACGGCCACCCCACTGTATTGTGGGGTTGTATCTGAAATGCAGTTAGAAAACTTCGTGAGCAATAGCTTCATTGGTTCGGGACTTATATTACTTTCTTATTGAAAGAAGAGGTCGTCTGTATTTATATCCTCGAGATCCGGCGACAAAAAAATACTTAGCATGTTTCAGTAGTATACTCCATTCACCATAGTGACTTTCTTGGCCTCATTTTCGAAAAAATAAGGCCCTATTACACTTCCGGTCCATAAATAGCCGCAAACATTGGCATCTCCTGTATCACTCGTAAATTTTCGTTGCCCCAGAATGTGGGAATTTTGCTTATTTACGTAGCAGCCAATGTGGAAATAAGCCTCATCAAAAAATCGATGCACGTTTTCTGGGATCCAATAGTGGTCGGTCGGCTTCAGTGCTTCCCGTAAATGGACATTGTACACATGGAGAGGCAAATCTTTCATCAAAATTCGGTGTAGTGCTACTGTGGATAGGTCAAGCTCCTGACAATGTTAAAGAATGTAGGTATCTGACACGTTTTCGACACTGTCCCTTACTGCGGGGCAAATACGTCTCGGTGTCTTCACATTTTGTATTAAGCCTGTCTATTAAAGATTTTTGATTATGTTGCGCACACACATCTTGGAAGACACATGATTCGCGTTTGCATGCCAATTCAAATTGGCACGAATTTTTCATTGAATTTCAGATCGCATTTCTTTCGCTGTGTAGCATTCTATAGTAAACTTCTCAAATTTATAGATAAAATCTGTCATCATATGCAAATCCTGCGTATATCTTATGTAAAATAATCAAACTTTCAAATCACCTTATTGAAACACCCGTCTGTAGAATAACAGACCACAGATCTTCGTGGAATATGGCAAAACCATCTGATTTTCTGAAGTCGGTTTCTTAATGTGGAGACTGCCGCAGATGCGCGTACTTCTTATTAAATCATGTTTTGTTACACTCGCACTTATTTTAGCTTTATATTTTTCGTACATCGGCCGATTTTGCGATGCATCAATTTAAGCCACCCGTAACTGATTCTAAATGTGACTTCGTCATTGCAATTTCCTTAGTGGTAAACGACAGCACCTAAATATTTATATATTTCGCACTTTGACACGATTACTCCCTCTAAATGTGACATAGGCGACATATATATGTCGCCCACGTATCTGCATCGTCTCTGCCTTTTTTTGAACTTCAATTTTAATTGTCTTTCAGACGGGTTGTTGAGGCAATACCAATTGAAGTGATGTAGTCTTTCTACACAATATCTTGCGCGACAACTGAGTACTATCTTGGTGTAATCCAATTTCGAAATATCTCTTTTTGGTAAGACATGCAAATCTCCTCTCATCAGCTTATTAAACAAAATAACAAGCTTTGCGTCGTTATATATGAAATTCCCAATTTTGATGCGGAAAATTAAACAGCGCTATATTAGAAATTTACAGTTATTTTATCCAATGTTCCACTAAAGCTTAAAGAACTTTCTATTCTTTTGAGTCAAAAAGTTTTCAAAGCTTTCAAAGCATCCAGGTTTATAGACTTCTTATTGAAGGTGTTGGCCTAAACTTCGGAAAAGTTGGTAGTCGGTAGGGAACTATTCTTGTAGTTTTGCATATTTCCTCAGCAGTATAGGAGTTAAGTTTGGCTTTGGCAAGTCTCCTGGGGTCTTTTCCGATGGCTAATGATTCCCTTGACCTCTTCTCATTATCATATAGGATCCACCTTTCGCCGCGAGTGACGACGATGATCCACACGATGTCTACTGGTCAAAGATATTGCAATATCCAAACGTCTTTTAACTTTCCGATGACTGAAAGGTGATGGCTTATGACAGTGGTAAATGAATTTTCTACAATACGTGCTACAAGTTCTTCATTTTCATTAACGTCCTTTGGACTTTCCTTTGTCATAATTTCGAGCTAAAAATCTCCTTCGATCTGTTTGCTCAATACACGCACCCAAAGTAAAAGTAAATTGCGTTATTTTCCAAGTGCTGTGCCTGTGGTCTTTAGCCTTCCACGTTAGATCCACGATAATTTTGTGATCAATACCCTGATCGAATTTTCTGTTCTTGACGTTTTGTTTCTGATATCTGAATGAATTTTGTGGTTGTAAAATGTAACTGATATTAAGAATCTATTAACGTACGAGACATAAGTATCATACGGAGATATAACATTGACTACAGCTTTTGCTGGATCTATATGGTATGACGTTTTTGAAATTGTTGCCGTTTTGCATATAGAGTATCCCTTTTTCTTTTGTCTGTGATAGACTAGACTACTTTTCGGTTCGCTTGAAGATTGCTAAAACAATGACTCTGTCCAATTACTGTAACATCAGGTGTATCATGACATATGGGATCTCTTATTCCATAAGTGTCGAAACTCTCATGCCTAAGTTACAGGCATGACTTTCTTGATAGGAAAATTAGCTTAGACTGTGTCTCGTTCTTTTGTGCTTAGATTTTCAAAAATCATTGTAAATTAGGTCGTCACCAACATTTTTTTTTTTTTTTCGTCACAGCGATGACCGAGTTTTTTGAGGTAACATATAGTGCAGGTCACTATATGTTCCTTGAAGAGGTCATATTTGTGATTTAAGTCCTTATCGAATTCGCGGAATTATTATGCCACCATTAGATCTTCGTACACATTCAATGAAATTCTGTCCCATGGTGGTGGGTCAGATGACCCTCAATTTTTCTGTATAGAGCTAAACTTTTATTTTAAAACAAAGTGAAAGTACATACTACTCAAATTTTTGTCCATTTTTTCGCACCATTCTGATGGGAAGGAAGAGTGACTCGTCTTTGGGGTTATCCATAAATGTAGCCATTTTTTGATATCGATAAATGGAAACCAGAAAGAGCAATGTTGCTGAATACGTCGGGTAGAATTGAACATCTTATCTGACCATTTCCAGCGTTTCCTTGACTAGTTAGAGACATTTGACATGGAAAGATAAATGTCTAGTGAATATAGCGGGTGGAACAGAATGTCATATCCGAGAAGCCCAAGGGTTATATCTTTCTAGAAGTTTTAGGCTTGATGACTTTATGGAAATGATCCCGCACATTGATATGATAGTCAATCACTGTTGTGTTTCGTGTCGTATTCTGGAATGTTTTCTTCGAAATTCCGTCTCGGTTATCTTCAGTTGTTGGTCTTTAAACTTTTTCTTCTTCTAAACCAATACTCATAAATTGAAGTCGATGGGAGACCAAGGGGATTTGAAAAGCAAACGAAGTCCCCCAATTGCTAACTTCTTCAAATAAAAATACTAGTGCTTCTCGCAATTCAACGTATTCAATGGACCAGAAGAAACATGTTACACAGATTCCTTAGCTGAATAACGGGCTTTCATTTAAAGTTGACTTGAGGCCAATGCCATGGAGTGGTCATTTAAAATTAAGTTTAGTACCAAATAGATAGAATAGATGTTTATTTGTCGTTTATAAAACAATGCGCTTTACTGTCTATCTGTTCGCCGTCCTGCTTTTGGGTACTGGGCAGCGTAAAATTAAAAATGTAAGACTAAGTTGACTAATATATTGACTAAAGCAAACCACAGATTGAATTCCAGTCTTTTGATCCCGAAAGGGTATTGTAAAGATATTAATGGTTCGGATACCTGAATACTATTCTCGAAAGTATTTTTGTGAAGGGGTGATGATGATGATGCCATTGCAGTTTGAAATTCCAATATATGGGTTGCAAAAGCAGAAGGATTGAAGGTGTTTTACAGTTTCGCAGCGCATAATCAGAAATTAAATTAAACTCTCATATTAATCATAACTTTGACCATTCTTAGATATTAAATGAGTACATCCACGCTATGGGCTCACTTTTGTATTAGGGATATTATGAGATTTATAGCAATGTTTTCTCTGTGTACCCACTGCGTCAGGCCGGACTTATGTAGGATTTGTAAATTTTCCCCAAATACAATAATTTCGTGGATTGTTCAAGGAATATCTCCAGCTCTAGTTACGGGGGCCCTTTTGTAACAAAGATATTAAAATTGAAATAATAACACCACTTAAGTCCTTTTTTATTTCTATTGACTTTCTATCATACAATAATTGATCTAGTCTGCATTAAGGTTTATTCCCAATTTCCACAATTAAGGTATTCTGTGAAAATTGTATCATAGCGTGAGAATAATCTCTGCAACTTGGCCCGATTTTTTTCATGTTGTGTCTAGGGTAACTGGATAACAATATACAATATCTCTTTGAAAGTATTTTTCAGCACCACGTTTCTAGGAGTCTATTTGTAAGGAATATTTAAACTGTAAAAAGTCAACTCTGGTTTTACTTGGTTTTAGTTACAATTTTTTCAAACAATCCAATAGACCTAAAGGATCTATTGCACCACAAATTCGGTTTACAATACCAGTTGAGACTCAAATTTCTTAATAAACTTGAGGATCACTCTAATAGATATATTTTGCAGTTCCTCAGTCATCTTTGACTTTGTTGCTGAATACCGAATGGTGCGGAATGCTTTTGGGCCATTGAATGGATCAGCTTAATCCTTTCTAACCAATTCATTGGATTTTCTTTTTCCTTTATTTTTAGACAAGTCCTGAAAAGAATTGAAGCAGTGTAGTACCGATTTAGAGTCAAATAAATTTAAGTCTAACGCATTCATTCTTGTTTTAAGAATGACACTGACACATTCTTGGATATCATGAAGGTAAATTCAAAAGACGCTGAGACTTCTTCCCATTGCAACATTAGTTTTGACTTATTTTATGGAGGGTCTTTCAAAAGCCACGCCTAGATGTATTTTTTTAAATAAAACATGTAAATACTTAGAATTTTTCCGGTGTTTCTATTTTTATAAGAATATGTCTCTTAACAATTATGTGCGAAAAATAACGTCATTAAAATGACCACGAACTACAGGCTCTCATAAGAAGATCGAAATTTTCAAGGGTTTGCTCACATATTATCGAATTAAGTTCATGAATTTCGATCCAAATGTTGTTTTTCGGCTCTCCACATGGGTTTTACTTTTCGTAAAACCCCAAAGAAAGTAGTCTAATGGTGTTAAACCGCATGATCTAGGTGGCCATTTTATGTTACTATTACGTGAAATTAATCGACTTGGAAACTGAGACCGCAATAGCTCAATGTATAGTATGCAAGTGTTGTGTGACTCGTAGTTTCATCCTGTTGAAAAATAGACTGTGTCTATTTCTTCAATTTGAATCCACAAAAAATCTTCAATCATTAATCTAATGCCTGAGAAGGTCGTGATATCGATATTAAAGGTTCTTCAGCAACACTTTTTGCTACGGCAGCAATGTAGAGTAGTAGAGTACAGTAGAGAGTCCACTTTTTGGTGTACCAGACCTTTCTCGATCCTCGTCAGAACCAGTTTCTTAAAATTTTTTCACTAACCTTTGAATTTGTTGACTCATTTGGACGATTAATTTTTAACACTAAACCAACCGATATTTTAAATAGCGGTTGTATGCATTAGTTTTTTCCGTTTTTTTTTTTTTTTTGGTAAAAAATATCAAAATATTGGCCATCTACACATATTGTCCATCTTTCAGGTAATTTATGAATAGCATGCCAAAAACTCTGTTTGTCTTTTGCGGCAAACCATTCGTCGAGCCATTTTCTAGCTTTCTCGAAATCGCTAAACTGCTGCTTTGCGAGCGCGTACCCCATTGATGCGAAGAGGTGATAGTCAGATGGCGCCAAGTCTGGGGAGTACGGCGGGTGCAAAAGGATGTCCCATCGATTTCAAAGAGTCTTTTCCTATTTTTGGTGTGCGAGACGGCGCGTTGTTGTGTAACAAAATAATTTTGCCATGTCTTTTGTCCCAATCCGATCGTCTTTCGATTAATGTGTGGTTTAAATTAATCATTTGTTGGCGATAGCTTTGTGTATTAAGGGTTTCGCGGGGCTTCGAGGGTTCGTAATACACAATAACGCTGTGGTCCCACCAAACACAGAGCATGGTCTTCTTGCCGAAGCGATTTGGCCTTGGTGTTGAAGGAACGTCTTTGCACTCGTCAACGCATACGAGATCAAATATCTTACGAAGAATTTTTATCTCTAAAAGACTAAGGATATCTTCATCCGCTTTAGAAAGGGTCCGTGATTCGGAACCATAGAGCAGTACTGCGATTACAAGGGTCTTATATAGAGTTTCTTTGGTTATTCGGGAGAGGGACTTACTAAATAATTACCTTTTCAGCCCAAAGAAACAACGATGGACAAGCGTTATTCTTCGTTTGATTTCTGAAGAGATGTCGTTTTCAGGTAGATAAAGTCCCTTACTACCTCAAAATTTCTGTCCTATTCGTTGATGTTGGATGTTCCTTCTGTTAAAAGCATATAAATACTTTGTTTTCCCCTTAGTAACTACTAGACCCACTTTTGCCGCTTGTGTTCTACGTATGCAAGCAATTGAACAAACTTTTGAAAGATCGTATCTCGTGTGTTGGCTTGTAAGTTTTGCTCAATTATTTCAATAATGATGTTAAAGAAGTCACATGACAGCCTGTCGCCTTATCTAAAGCCTTTTTTGACATCAAATACCTCGGTTAGGTCGTTACTGACTTTGATGCAACAGCGATATTTCTTCATCGTTATCTTGCACAAGCGGACGAGTTTGGCAGGATGCCAAAACTAGGCATGTCTCTGTTTAGCTCGTCTTTATATATGATGTCATATGCAGCTTTGAAATCGATAAAAAGATGGTGAGTATCGATCTGAGCTTCTAGGGTTTTCTCCAGGATCTGCCGTAGTGTGAATATTTGGTCAATTGTGGACTTAGCGGGCCTAAAACCGCACTGATAGGGTCCAAACAGATCGTAGACAAATGGTTTCAGACGCTCCCACAATACGGTCGACAAGTTTAGGAGGCTGATACCTTTATAGTTGGCGTAGTTTGAACGATGTTGATGTTCATCCGACCAAATCTTGAAAATAAGTTGGTGTATGCTCTCTGCCTTTTGCTGCCGTAAATAGTACGGTGGGTAGGTCATCCTTGCAGCCTTGCTCAACTTTAGTTTAGATATTGCTATTCTTACTTCATTTTGGTCTGGTGGACGGAATTCTTGACTGCATCGTCAATATTGAATGGTTCGCTCTGCCTGACAGTGGAATTTTTTGCACTGAAATTAACTATACTACAAGGTTTCCTTGTTCATCTCTACAGTTTTCCGTTCGGGTCTTTTTTGGTAAAACTTTCGAACATTATTCCTGGAGTACCACCTCTCTATTTCCTTGATCGCGCGCTTCTCATGCTCTTTCTTTTGCTCGTAGAGCTCACGAGCCGCTCTCGTCCTTTTGTGTAGCGCCGCTTTGTATGCATGTTGTTTTGCTGCATGTGTTTGCCGGCACTCCTCATGATCGCGTGCTTCTCATGCTCTTTCTTTTGCTCGTAGAGCTCACGAGCCGCTCTAGTCCTTTTGTGCAGCGCCGCTTTGTATGCATGTTGTTTTGCTGCATGTGTTTGCCGGCACTCCTCATCAAACCAGTGGTTTCGTGGTGGTGGTCGGGTGAAACTTAGTACGTTAGTTGCTGAATTTCTGATGTCTTCTCGGTATCTAAGCCACTGGTCTTCAGCACTTGATGCTGGATGCAAAGGACTTCTCGAAAGGTTGAGGGAAGTATCATAGTATTTCCCCGTTGTTTTCACTTCTGAGATATCCGTAGACGCGTCTTGGCTGCAACTAGGTAGTGGTCTGAGTCTATGTCTATCTAAAATACTTAAGGAGTGCCTTACGTCGATTGCAACATGATCAATCTGGTTGACAGTTTGCTGATCTTGTGTCTGCGATGTTTCTTTGTGAATATTGAGGTGAGGAGACCATGTGCTTGCTGTAGTAACGTTACGTCCCTTAGCGAAATCGATTAGCCTTAGTTCATTTGGAGACGTGGTGTCGTGTAGGCTACGTCTTCTGATTGTGCTACAAAAGATGTCCTCCTTCCCAATCTTGACATTAAAGTCATACATCGGACATGGCTTGTAGATTTTGTCGTAAAGGTCTTAGAAACTTTTTTTGATAGCATCGTTGTTTTTCACTGATCGGGCATGAGCGCATATAAGGCTAATGTTAGAGAATTTTCATTTGATACGGAATGATATAAGGCGTTCACTCACGTGTCGAAAGGTCAAGACTTCAATGTCTGTCACTTACAACAAATCCGCATCTAAATAGACGCTGCTTTCGTTCCCTATAGCAATCACTCTAGTAAACATCACAGTTTTTCATCTTTCTTTTACCCGGCCCATCACACCGTACTTCCTGGATGGTGGTGATATCTACTTTATAGTAACCTAGGGCCTCCGCTAATGCATATTCCATGTGCAGATCTGAAAGTCGTTGTCCATTGTTCGTTTTGCAGAGTAGTTAACACTGAATCCGCCCTTTCCCGGGGCTATTGGTCTCTTCGTAACAATTAATTTTTTTATGTGGTTGGGTAGTTAACCCTGCCAGGCCCTTTTTGGGACCCCTAGGACAAAAGGGGCCGGACCAAATCCCGGAGTCAATAACCCTCTTCGTGATGCGAGTGCTGCCGTTGGCCCTTATTAAGGGCTCATCCGCCACCAACTATTTTCTAACACCCTGACTTAGTGTTGGAGATCCCTATAGACTTGGTATTCAAATACGTTGAGGCAGCTCATATAGAGATAGCACTAGTTCAACCGTTGAATAAATCCTTAGAAATCGTCCTAGAAACAGGGCTTTCTAGTCAGCTGCCACCAACGACCTTCCACGGGGGTTGGTTACCCCATTTCCATTCGAGGTAATAGGCACCCAGCAGTCACCACGTGGTGGTAAGTAGTAGGAGTTGATGGTGTTAGGCTAAAGTAAGAACGGTTGTTGTTGAACGCTTAAGGAAAAGAGAATAGATGTTGAAAATGTCAAGGATAAGAAAAAAAAAAAATAAAAATGTTGGTGTTCAAAAATTATTCACTACTGACATTTACGCACGATTTTTGAAAGACCTGGCTACAATACCAAATTACCATTTTTCCGCATAAAATTGAACAAAATGCGATCATTTAAATCATTGATAAACTAAAAAAAGAAAAAAAAGTATTTCTTTGTGCCTGTAAAAAACATCCCAGAAATTTCAATTTTACTAAATAATAAAAATAAAAACGAATAAGAATTGATAACTATAATTTTTAATAAATAACAAATAAATTAGAATAAAACTTATAAAATAATTGAAAAGCACTACTTCACAGTAAAAAGAAAAAATAAATTCCTAAAACATTTTTTTATTTCCCATATTGTAAAGTCTTAAAAAGGATGCATACATAAATATATATTTATATTAAAGGAAAATTAAAAAGAAAAACAAAATAAACAAAAGCAAAATAGTAATTATATTTAGAGCAAAAAAAAAATAAAAATAAAAATAAAACAATAGTCTTAAGAATTGTGATTTAAAAACCACAGAAAACACCAATTACATTCAATAAAATAAAAGTGGACAGCTGTTGTAATAATTTTTCTTAAAAACGTCTTACATTTTTCCTCCCCTTAAACAGGAGCTTGTCTTGTAGACAGTTCCTCTATAACTTTTCTCCTTATTACACCATTTGTCTCTACTTTCCCAATCTGGATTTCTGTCTAAGTTTCAGTCGCAGTCTCAGTCTTAATATCAGTTTCAGTCTCAGTCCTTTTTACAAACCAAAAAATAAAAGAAAACGAATTTTTAAAACAAAAACAAAAAAAGTGTTAGTGAAACAGTAAAGTAAAAATAAATAAAAAATAAAACAAAAACCAACCGTAGAGTAAGGATAATCAAAAACAAAAACAAAAAAAAAAAAAAAAAAAAAAACAAAAAAATTGAAGTCGAAAGTAGAAATTATATTTAACAAACCAACTAAAGCTTGCCATAAATGAAAAATACAAAAAAAAAAATAGAAATTTAAAGCAAAAATAATTCGTCCCGTAAAAATGCACATACAACAACACTTACATGTAGAAAACACACACATGCATGTGACACAATCCCTCAGGATAATCGAGTTGTTTTCTATTTTCGCAGATTATTTTTCCAAAAACAAAAAAACAAAACAAATAAAGGAAAATATTTTTTAAACAAATCTTTAGAAGATTTTTTATAGCTTTGCGTGCTTTTTATGTACAACAAATGATTGTATTTTATAGGAAAAATAAGAAACACAAAAAAAAAAACAAATGCAAATTGTCCAAAAATTTAAAAAAAAAAAAACAATATTTTCATTTTCTTGCAAAACAGAAAAAACGAAACAAAAATGCTTATAACAAAAATAAAAAACAAAAAAAAAAAAAAAAATCAAGTTAACTCTTAGAGGATAATTAGAAGACAAAAAATAAAATAAATAATAAAATAGTTTATACAGATAAGTAAGAGAGAAAAAAATGTCATTTAGACAATAAAAAAAAATAATTTAAAATGTGTAGAAGTAAACTTCCGATTTATTCCTAAAATAAAATAAAATAAAATAAAAAAACACTAAAACACTGATAATGACTTTTGGAAAAAAGTGTTTGAAAAAATTTCCTTTTCTTTTCTAAATCCTAAGACACTGACAAATATTCAATAAATTCAAAAAATAAAAAAACAAACTTTTGAAATGGCTTTTCTTAAATTCAAAGAAACAAAAAAAAAAAAAAAAAACACAAAAGTACATAAAATAAGAAAATAAACTAAAGTATGATATATTATACAACAAACAAGTTAAGCTCGTCCGAAAATTGTTATCATTTTATGTAGCTTTAAGTGAAAATTAAATACAAAATACAAAAACAAACATCAACAACAAATAGATTTGTAAATATCGTAATAAATCTATACAAATAATAAAGAAATGAAGGGAAAAAAACAAATGAAAACAGTTATAAAATAATTATTAATTAAGAATAAATACAATTTAAAAAGAAAACAAAAATAAAAACAACAAAATAAATTCCAACTTTGTATATGTTTGGCTTTTTTTTTATCCTTTTGTACTTGTCCAATTCGCACGCGATTTGATAGCTTATCGCGATAACTGGCATCAGCTGGAAGTCCGTAAAGAAATTCAAGTAAAAAAAAAACAAACATTGTGAAGGTAATCTATTTATTGAAATAAACTAAGTAAAACCAAGAAAAAGAGCACAGGATAAACCACGACCAAACGGATTCAGATCTTCTCGAAGACAAAAAAAGAACTGTCATCTCCTTTATGGAAATGGGTTGCAGTTGGTGTTATCACTTGATCACTATACTAATGATCTCCTGTTGGAGTTGCCACTTCGTCATAATATTAAAGATCCTGCCCGGCTGAACAGGTATGTTCAGGATCATTCCAGTAATTTGCACACCTTCTGAATTTGTCGGGTGCATTCACCAGTTGCATGCTTGATGGTGACCACCCGAATCAAACCATCTATTCCGGGATGAACCGCAATAATTCTGCCAAGTCGCCAAAGTGTTGATGATAGATTTTCGTCGCGTATGAGTAAGTTAACACGATCGGCTGTTCACCTGCCGATAAAAAATGCATGCGCTGCAATTTATTCATACACGCGCATCCGTTATGCGCTTCACGACGAATGGTGTCAACTTGCGCACTCCGGTTGCGAGATAATGCGAATGGGTCTGCGTGGGAACCAAGGTCAACCGATGTTAGGTTTTAGGTATTGAGAAATATTGTGTTAGTTCAATGCTGGAAGTCAATAAAGTATAACCTATTTTATAACGTTAACGGGTTTTTCATTAAAACGATCCAGTGGCGCACGATAACGTCGTGCGGGATTAATTTTTTTTATTATTGACAGGATAAAAATTATTTACTGAGCAGGGACCTGACTTAAAAAGGATAATAAGACAGAGTCAGTGTCCTATAAAAATGCAATTAAGCATTAAAAACTAAAGTGAAATAAAAGTGCAATAAGTGTAATTCTGTGCAAAGCGAAATGCTACGAACATCAAGAAGTAATAAGTGTAAATCTGTGCAAGGCAAAATGCTATGAACATCAAGAAACAATAAGCGAAAATCAGTGTGAAGTAAAAGCGCAAGAAGCTAAGAAACGACAAGTTGAACTCTGTGTAAAGACCAAGCGACAACGCAATAAATTTCCCGAGGTGAATTGCAACTGCCTACAGCGAAGGAAGACATACATAGTAGCCGTATCCAAAGAAGGAGCAAATTGGAGACATACAAGGATAAAGAAGTTACTGACAGTTATAGGATTGTAGTAAGATTTAGCTTAAGAAACAATTAAATGATAATCTAAGAATTATACACTGCTTGTGCAGGCACTCATGTACTTACGAGTATCTACTTACTTAACTTGAAATTTATATTTATAACATCTATGCCTAGGGGCGAAATCTCTTGAAAAAAGGGGCCAAGTCGTTGAAAATTAAATCTAATTATCCGTGTGAAGTCCCTTGTACCCTAGTAGGTCACTGCAGAAACATGCATTAACGACAAAAACGGAAGCATACAAGCCTTCCGGGAGGACGGCGACTACCCCGAAATCTTAAAACAGAGAGCGCTTAGCAGGCATCTAAAATAAGAAACATTCAAATTTATCTAAAGAAGGAAAAATCCACACTTTAAGGATATAGAGAAATCTAAGAAAATATACATAAATCCTTATTTAACAAATCTAAACGAATTAAGAAATTCTTTAAATTCTGTATCGATTACAATTTAAACTCTGCCACTAGGTGTTGGTCTATTTATTATATTTAGAAAAAGGAAACCCTTATTCACTCGCACTCGCAAACATACTCTCAATCGATTTAAGAATGGACGAGTTTAGGAATTCGGTCACGCAGCTCACGGGGGCGGTCAACTCCGTCCTCGAACAACTTCGAGGGCTGGAGACACGAATTGGTAGGATGGAGCAATCCAGTTCACAAGAGATGATTAATTCCGTGAATAGCCAGCTGGGAACAATCGGAAATCGTATCCTTGTCCTGGAACAGGCAGCTTTGACAGGTATCCCCGCTCCCCTAACGGAACAAGTAGAACCCCTACAAGGTCCGAAAAATGAACAAGACCTAAAGGACATCTCGAAACTTCCGGATTCCGTCAAGGAACTCCAGACCTTCGACGGAAATCCTATCCACTTCGTTTCCTGGGTCCACAGTGTCGAGACTGTGTTGAAGGACTACGAAATAGTTCGTAGTAAGCCCATATACAGGGCAATACTCCAACACATCCGGCAGAAGGTCAGAGGCAAGGCCGACTCTGCCCTGGTATCTTATAATGTGTTCGATGATGACTGGGTGGAGATGAAAAGGGTCTTCTCACTCCACTACGCCGACAAAAGGGACATACGAACATTGGAACATCAGCTTAATCATTTAACCCAAGGTAATACAAGTTCTATGCAACTGTAAACCATCAGCTCTCCCTGATTATAAGTAAAATCAGTACTGAGGTTTACTCCACCGAGACAATGAACGCCTTGGTGGAAACATACAGGAATCGAGCACTAGACGTGTTCATTCGTGGATTAAGTGGGGACCTCTCGAGGCTTCTGATCATCCAAAGGCCGAGAACCCTACCAGAGGCATACTCGGCTTGCCTAGAAATGCAAAACCTGAACTTCAGGACCAACTCGTTGCACGTGAGGGCTCCTAATACGATAACTTCACCTGTCAACCATAACTTCAGAGATAATGTAAGAACCCCCGGAAACTTCGACGGTCCACTGGTAGCAAGGAACAACTTTGGTCAAAGGCCATATCCATATTAGAACTCAAGATTCCAACAAAAAAATCCACCCCAAAGGCCAACAGCTCCAAAACCACCGATCAAAATGGAGGTGGATAGTTCCGCTCAGACAAGGAACGTGAATTATATGAATAGGCCTAACAACAGGTTCAAAAGGGAACCTCGGTCTGACTATTACAACCCGCGCAAACAACAGCCTCGTTTCCAGCGTACCATACTTAGAGTATGTTACGCGGGATGGGGTCATTTTGAATTTTTTAGTGGACACCGGAGCTAACAAGAATTTTATTAGGCCAAATCTAATTCCGTGTCCTGACCCTGTCCAGCATGCATTTTTTATAAATAGTCCCGGCGGGAAGATTCGCATCAACGGTAAAACAAGTGGGAAGTTCTTCCGTGATCTGGGTTGTGAACTAGAAGTCACATTCTTCATTCTTCCAGGTTTGACTTCATTTGATGGCATAATTGGTGATGACATGCTCAAGCAGCTAAAAGCGGTCATCGATAGGGAAAAAAATACACTAACTATAATGTCCAATAGGATCATAACCTTAAAGAACAGAGCCTCCAGCGCGGTCAACCACATATTACCCTTGTGCGGGAATATCACAACACTTGCAAAATCCCGATTGCAAGATATTTGCAGTAGATTTAATAGTCTTTTTGGTCCTGTGGGCAACGAAATGGTAAAAACCAACGTAAGAGCTGCGATCCGAACGAACACGGATGAACCAATCTATGCTAAAAGCTACCCCTACCCAACTTGTATGAGGGAGGAGGTTGAGCGACAGGTCAAGGAACTTCTGTCGGAAAACGTTATACTTCATTCGAACAGCCCATATAGTTCCCCCATATGGGTTGTCCCTAAGAAGCCGAAACCCAATGGCGAAAAGCAATATAGAATGGTAATCGACTATAAGCGCTTGAACGCTGTTACGATCCCGGATACGTATCCTATTCCGGACATTAACAGCACACTCGCCAGCCTTGGAGACGCAAAACTCTTCTCAACACTTGACCTGACTTCAGGATTTCATCAAATCTTGATGAACGAAAAAGATATCCCGAAGACAGCCTTCTCGACAATGAATGGGAAGTACGAATATCTTAGACTTCCGTTCGGCCTCAAAAATGCCCCTGCCATCTTTCAGAAAATGATTGACGATGTGCTCAAGGAGTTAATTGGCAAGATTTGTTATGTTTATATCGACGATATAATCATCTTCAGCAAATCTGAGGAAGATCATTTGAGGGACATAGAGACAGTTTTCTCCAAACTAAATGAGGCCGGACTAAGGATTAATCTGGAAAAAACCCATTTTTTGACCACCAGTGTGGAATTTCTCGGATATCTGGTTACTCCTGAGGGCATACTCCCAGATCGAAAAAAGGTTAAAGCCATAGAAGGAATCCTTCCCCCAAAGAATCTCAAGGAGCTCAAGAGTTTTCTCGGATTAACATCCTACTATAGGAAGTTTATTCGAGACTACGCTAAAATAGCAAAACCCCTAACTAATATAACGCGCGGGGATTTTTCACATTTTAGAGCCAACCAATCAAGAAATGTTGCGATCTCTCTCGACGACGATGCGGTTAAGTCATTCGAAACTCTGAAGGAGCTACTTACGTCTGCGGACGTTCTAGCATTTCCGGACTTCGAGAAGGGCTTTAATTTGACCACGGCTGCCTCCGACTACGCCATTGGTGCGGTCTTATCTCAAGGCGAGCATGGTAAGGAAAGGACTGCGGCATACATCTCTCGCTCCCTGAATCGAACAGAGAAGAATTATGCGACGAAGGAAAAAGAGATGCTCGCCATAGTCTGGGCTCTGGATAATTTGAGAAATTATCTGTATGGAGCCAAAAAGATCAAAATTTTCACTGGCCATCAGCCTCTGACATTTGCCTTGAGCAGCAGGAATCATAACGCTAAGCTCAAGCGCTGGAAAGCAAGGATCGAAGAGTACAACTACGAGTTGATTTACACTCCCGGTAAATCAAACTTCGTGGCCGATGCTCTTTCACGATTAGAGACAGAGGTCAATCATCTATCAGATACCAGCACCGAAACTGCTAGCGAGGCACACTCCAATTCACAGACAGGGGAGGTCACGAACAGCGCAACTGAGGGCTCCCAGACCGGTACGGCTGAGGAAGGACTTTGTGAGCTCTCTGGTAGTGACACAGAATCCTGTACGATACACAGTGCCGACCAGGACAACTCAGACCTTATACCGCATGTGGAGGCCCCAATCAACGTTTTCAAAACCCAATTGATTTTCAAGATTGGTATCGATCTGCGCTCTCACGAGGAGCCACACCCTGGTTATCATCGCCATTACATCTCGACAGGCGGGCTCTATCGGGACAACCTCGTGGAGATATTGAGAGAAAAACTTAACCCTAGGGTAGTAAACGGAATAAAGATTCCGGAGAAGTATCTTGGTTTGCTCCAAAGGGTCTATCTCGAGAACTTTGGCAATTATAAAATACGAGTCACTCAAAGAATTGTTGAGGATGTTGCCAATGAAGAGCGCAGACTCGTAATAATTGAAAAAGAACATAGGAGAGCCCATCGTGCTCCTAGGGAAAACAGGGAGCAAATCCTGGAAAAATTTTATTTTCCACAAATGATGTCTTAGGTTAGGAAGTTCGCTGCCTTGTGCGAGATCTGCGGCTCAAACAAATATGACAGACACCCACTGACTCCCGAACTCCAAGCGACACCGTTCCCCAAATATCCATGTGAGATTCTTCATATGGATATCATGGAAATTCAGAATAAAAGATTCTTAACTGTCGTTGACAAATTTTCCAAATTCGCAAAATTTTTCCACATCAAAGAAAGATCCTCTATATGCATTCGATCAAAGCTAATTAAAATTTTACACTATTTCACGGTGCCTCAAATCCTAGTCACTGACAACGAAAGGGGTTTTCTTAGCCCGATAGTGCTAAATTTTATAAAAACCTTAGGTGTCAAACTCTATCTGACCCCCTCCTACCGAAGCGAAGTGAATGGACAAATAGAAAGGGTCCATTCTACAATATTGGAAATTTACCGGTGTCTTAGAGTCGAGAACCCGGATCTCAATGTTAAAGAACTTGTCGACATAGCAGTAGACCGCTATAATAACACCGTACATTCCGTAATCAAACGGAAACCTACGGATGTCTTCTTTAACAGATCTCAGAGAGTGAATTACTAAAACCTTTTGAACATTGGCTCGAAAATCAACAAGGATCTGAGGGGAATCATAAAAAGAAATATGGAGGCCAGGAATACGAGACTAAACCGAAAAAGGAGTGCGCCTAATGAAACTATATTACAGTCTAGCTTTCTTGGTTCCTGTGCAGCCCCTGCACATTTTCGAGTACAAATCACCAATCGTGATCATTAAG
Source organism: Volucella inanis (assembly GCA_907269105.1). Taxonomy (NCBI): domain Eukaryota; kingdom Metazoa; phylum Arthropoda; class Insecta; order Diptera; family Syrphidae; genus Volucella; species Volucella inanis. The sequence goes on from OU026153.1 coordinate 44,471,364, forward strand.
GAGGGCAACGCATGGGTGATAAATGGCTACTTCAAGCTGATCCATGTCATTGACCTGAGCAAATATAGCGCTCTCATTGAACGTTCCGAACAACTGGCCGCAAAGCACGTGGCAGATCAAGAAATGCAGCTGGTATTAACCTATCATCTGAACCAGGTAAAGGTTCGACTAAGGGAACTTGATGAACCAAAGATGAGACGGGCTCGATCTATCGACTGGATAGGTAGTGCCTGGAAATGGCTGGCAGGTTCGCCCGATGCAACTGACTGGGACAAACTCTTACAAACGCAAGCAGACATAATAGACAACAACAACGACCAATACAAAATTAACGAAAGACTCTTCGAGGCGACGCACGAGGCTATGAACAAGATTAACAGAATGATTCATGGCTATATTAACGCCGTACAGGAGGGGGAAGCGGAAAGACTAAGACACGACTTACTTAACAAAGTACTTATACTAAAAGAAGGAGTAAACGAAATAGTTAGGGCCTGTCAAATGGCCAAGACTGGAATAGTTAATAGCAACATACTAGACTCCGAAGAGGTTAACACTATCATAAACGAATTGGAAACTCTGCCTTATCAGAACTTCGTAGAAGCGGTAGAATACGGACGGCCCTCTGTATATAGCAATGGAACCATATTGCTGTATGTTTTAGCAATCCCCAAAGTTGGTACCAACATTTTCCATTTGGTAAACGCTCGTGCGGCAATCAGAGATGGGAGACAAATCGACCTAGACTATATGAAACTACTAGTTAACCACGACATGACTTACGGACTCGAGGGTGACTGCTTCCATATAGGAAACACATCGGTTTGCGAGGGTAGCATTTTAAAGAAATTGGCAGAAGACACATGCCTACCCAGGATCCTTAAGGGTGGAATCGCAGCCTGTGACTTTGAAAACACTAACGAAGAAGTCATCGAGTTTATTGGGGAAAATACAATCTTTGTGACGAATTTTAATGGTTCAATTTTAAGTAAAAATTCTTCTATTCCCCTAGAAGGTACCTATCTCATCCAACTGGACAACGAAACAGTCACCATCAATGATCAGACATACTTCAGTGGGTCTGCTTCAAAGCTACAAGCGCTCCCTGCCGTCCTGGCCAACGTAACCAGCAAGAGAATCAAGCCTAACCTGGAATTTGTGCACGATATCAGTGTCAAGAATATTGAGCAAATCAAAGCCTTAAAAGGAAATCTTAACTTTTCTATCATTACAGAAATCCTTATTGCTGTAGTCATAGTTATCGCCATCTGCCTACTCTGGAAAAATATCTACGGAAAAGTCAACATCCCGGAACTTCGCCTATCCTTTCACCGGAAGCGAATCCCCCGCCCAGCTTCACGTTCAGAGGGAGTTCAACAACCTGGCAGTAACCTAACCTATTCCTCATGCTCGGTGATAGATCTGCGGGACGCAGATATTTAAAGGGCGGCAGTTAACACGATCGGCTGTTCACCTGCCGATAAAAAATGCATGCGCTGCAATTCATTCATACACGCGCATCCGTTATGCGCTTCACGACGAACGGTGTCAACTTGCGCACTCCGGTTGCGAGATAATGCGAATGGGTCTGCGTGGGAACCAAGGTCAACCGAAGTTAGGTTTTAGGTATTGAGAAATATTGTGTTAGTTCAATGCTGGAAGTCAATAAAGTATAACCTATTTTATAACGTTAACGGGTTTTTCATTAAAACGATCCAGTGGCGCACGATAACGTGCCACAAGTGGTGCCACAAGTAGTCGAGAGTTCAAGCAAGCCTTTACATGAACTAATAGAGTGTGAAGTTGATCGTAGTAGATCGAATTGTTGCCAATAACGCGTAATTGATGTTTTTTAGCAGATTTTACTGCTGCCTCACATAATCCTCCATGATGTGGTGCCCTCGGCGGAATAAAATGCCACTGCGTTCCTCTGTGTCGTAAATCTTTTGCCAGTATCCGATTTGCGCCAGTGAATGCTGTGCCATTGTCGCTATAGAGTTCATGACACGGGCCACGTGGACTTGTAATTTGCGTAAATACGTTGATAAATGCCTCTGAAGATAAATCCTCTGCTAACTCAATATGCACTGCCTTAGTTGCCATGCAAACACAGATAGTCACATATCTTTTCTTTTTACTCGCCACAGTAGTCAACGCCTGCCACTGAAAAAGGGCAAATTGCACAAAAATTAATGCTTTTTTTTACACGAGTGCGTAAATGCGTAATCCAATATTTTCATCTAAGAGTGTGTATCATTAGTTGAATGCTATCATGTGGTGTGTCTCAATGTATTTGCCATATGATGAGATCGGTAAGCGTGCCATCTTTTGCTAAAATAGGTGGATGTCGTTGCTCGTCGCTGATGTCTGCGTTTTTAAATCGGCCTGACACTCGTAGTATGCCAGTTGTATGATCCGAAAAGGGAGCCAATGAAATGATTTTACTTGAAGGTGTAATGGTTTGGCCTTTGTGAAGTAATGCTAGTTCTGAACCAAAGAACCGCTGCTGCTCTGCTTTAATGTGCCATTGAAATGTCAATTCCTGTTCCTCTGCGGAGATAGGTTGATTTTCCAAGGGAATATAATTGCTGTGGTACGAAGTAATTTGCCAAGATCGCTGAATATCTCAACTAAAAGTATTTGAGCCTGCTTACCATCTTGCCAGTAGTATGTCTGCAATGAAAGTGTCGTTCCTACCCGAGCCAGTTTGGATTTATGCGATTTCATCTCAGCTTCTATTGGTTCTGCCTCCTGTGCTGTAAGAGCGCTAAGGAGTGCCATATGATAATGTTGGGCCTTGCCACCAAAGAGAATGTGTAACCAATGTTGTGGCACTGATACCACGAATTGAGAATTGAGTACGAATATGATTCCAATTAGACACACTTGAATGCTGTTGAATGAATGCCACTCTGGAAGCTACGTATTGTTTAAGCTGTGAAGAGTTTTTATTAAGCCAATGCAAAACGATTTTTCAATCACTCCAAAGGGTGTATGGAAGTTCTTCCAAATGCAAAGCCGCCATACGAATATTCTTCATTAGGTTGGTGAGGAGATGAGCTGCACAAAGCTCAAGCCTTGGTATTGTTATTGTTCTGATTGGACCCACTTTCGTTTTTGCTGTGATTATCCTGGTTATATGTGTGCCATCCTTCTGCTTAATGCTGAGATATACAACTGCAGCATATGTGTTATAATAAATGTGATGACAGTTTCTAGCGACATACCAAGCCAACGAGGTATCCGAATTGGCTCCACTTCATTCAGTTGATTCCGCAATGTGAGTAATTCATTGAGTATGTCAGGTGGCACTGGTTCATCCCAGCCTAAGCCAGTTTGCCATAGTTTCTGGATGATAAGCTTGGCCACAATGACAATAGGTGAAAGCGTACCAGTTGGGTCATATAACCTTGCTGCATCGCTGAGAATCGTCCGCCGAAAAGCCTAAACCGATGAATGATGTTCACCAGCAATTTCTGGATTGATGGGCCAGCCAATTGTGTGTCGTTCAATGAAATGCCATTCGTTGTTTTCGCTGACGCGTTAAAGACCACCTTAAACTTACTGGTTACAGCGTAGTCGACAAGAATGATGTATGCTAAATTTATCGATGAGTTCAACGCGAGCTGTTGCCAAAAGTATAATTTGGTTACTGGTAACCGTGAATGCCTTAAATGAGTTGTTTAGCGAATATTGATTACGTGGAGGTTGACCACTGCCAAAAGCTATTGAAGTTGTAGGAGCGGATTGCGCTGTCGCCTGTGATATTCCTTGTAATGTCACGCCAGTTTTTGTTGTGCCTGTACTTGAAGCGATTGCCTTAGATCTCGATATGGATGCCCTTGGTCCACGACATAGCAAAGTATGATGCCTACCATTATATACACGACAATTGGTTGATAAACAAGAGCTTGTTGAGTGACCTGGTTTTAAACAATTAAAACAAAAATTAGAGCCTTTCAGTTTCCCGAACCGTTCCGCGACTGGAAATGCTAAAAGCTTGGGACAGCGTCCTATCCTATGGATACTGTCATTACAGTACGCGCAATGACCTGGTACTGTTGCTGCCAAATTTGTCCTCATCAGTCGGGAAATGCTGTTGCCTGAACGAAATGCGGTGTTAACCCGATTGCCAGATGTTGAAGATATAGCCAAATGTTGCCTAGGTGTGTACAAGCTCTTTGAAGGCCATTGTAATACGTCAGCACACAAACTGTGTGCCCTACGCTCCACATATATCAGCCAATTGCCTGGCGCTGTCATACCTATCCTTCAGCGCCTTCCAAACGTCTTCATAACTTTTTGTGCACATCTATGCCAAGTTCGAACCACCACTACTTCTGTCACTGTATGTGTTCTACTTGTTCTGCACATAGCCAATCACTGACACAATGTGTAGGCCACAACCACGATTGTTCCAAGTCTCACACCGATGGTTCCCGGGTTTCGGCACAAAAATGTCCAATTCAAACGCGATTTGATAGCTTACCGCGGTAACTGGCATCAGTTGGAAATCCGTAAAGGAATTCAAATAAAAAAACAAACACTGTGTATGTATGTCAAGGCAATCTATTCATTGAAATAAACTAAGTAAAACCAAGAAAAAGAGCACAGGATAAACCACGACCAAACGGATTCAGATCTTCTCGAATACAAAAAAAGAACTGTCATCTCCTTTATACAAATGGGCTTACATGATGCAGTTAGTGTTACCACTTGATCACTATACTAATGATCTGCTGTTGGAGTTGCCACTTCGTCATAATATTAAACAGTACTGCTTCGGTAACCTGTTGAACCAATGGCTGTGGTGCATTTAGGCCGGGGCTGGACCAGTATACTAGTAAAATACCATTGAAATTGCTATTTATCTTTCTGCTGTTCGATATCCAAGTGAACGAGACAATTTGATTAGAATTCCTTTGATTTCAAAGGAAGAACTCCATCAGTTGGAATCGATGGAATACCGAACATTGTGCTTCGACATCTCCCTCTAGAAGCGGTAGACATTTTGACCATCCTGTTTAACAATGCATTGAATAATTAATGTACACTGGAAAGCATTGGAAAACTGCGGTGGTTTATCCCATCCCTAAAAGGGGTAAAAATACATCCAATCCGGCGAATCTCCGGTCGATAAGTCTCCTTCCGAATATCAGTAAGGTGTTCGAGAGAGTGATCAGTAGAGTCCTGATTAAGTGGGTTGAGGACAAAAATTTAGTTCCGGATAGTCAATAAAGGGGCTTTTCTATAAGCTGACCAGACTGGGTGTCAGCAAACCACTTTTGTATATTCTTCATAATATGCTCATCAACAGACAGCTCATCGTGAAATATGGCGATGCAACTTCTGTTGGAATATTTAACATTAAAAATGGTCTTATTCTTGATCTTATTCAACATTTACACAAGCGATTTGATAGATTCACTTCCCCATAGCATAGCGTACGCAGATGACTTGATAGCGTTCAGAACAGGTCCAAAAATCGAAGTCATTAACATGCTTTTGCAACGTGACATCGAACAAATTACGCGATTTTGCGATGACTGAAACCATTCTATTTAGAACACCGTTGTCGGGTGCCTCTAGGGACACGAGAAAGAATTGGCGAAAATTCTCGATTATTGGACAACACGGCCAGCCACTTGCTTGTCGAAATGTAGTCAGATACCTTGGCATCTGGCTAGATCAGTATCTATATTTTAACAAGAATGTAGATACTGCTCTGGCCAGGGCCAAAGGTGCTTTTGCCCTTACAAATAGACTGCTTTATAGCAGCCAACTCGATGCGGGGGTGAAAGTTATCTACTACATGACTCTCATTCGGCCCATGTTGGTATATGGGTGTCTCGTGTGGTTCAACTTGAGAGCAAGCTTAATGGAAAAGATTCGGGTGTTTGAGAGGGCGTGCCTAAGGGCTTGTCTTCACCTTTACAGAACACCAGAATCGTAGTACATAAAAGTCTATCCCTATAACTTAATTCGTGCGGTTTGCTAAGAGATGGCGTAACTTGTATTATTCCATTGGAACATGCGTTGGAAAGCTACTGTCATTGTATGTCATCTCAGTATATGTCATTTATCTGAAGCGTAAACAACATTTTTTTTCACTCAAATATGTCGAACTTTGTGCCTGAAAAAGTGTTTTTGCGGGAAGTTCTTCTTCATCACTTTAATATGAAGAAAACTGCTGCCGAAAGTCATCGCATTTTGGTGGAAGTTTATGGTGAATATGGGCTAGCTAAGCAAACGTGCTAAAAGTGGTTTGCACGATTTAAAAGTGGTGATTTTGGCTTGGAAGATGATGAACGTCCTCCAAAAAAGTTTGAAGATGAAGAACTGGAAGCATTACTCTATGAAGATTTTCGCCAAATACAAGAAGAGCTCGCAGAATCTTTGGGTGTCACTCAAGCAGCCATTTCAAAACGTTTAAAAGCAGCTGGATATATTCAAAAGCAAGGAAATTGGGTTCCACATGAACTCAAGCCGAGAGACGTCGAAAGGCGGTTTTGCATGTCCGAAATGCTGCTGGAACGCCACAAAAGGAAATAATTTTTGCATCGGATTGTTACTGGTGATGAAAAATGGATCCATTACGACAACCCCAAGCGCAAAAAATCATATGTGAAACCCGGCCAAAGAGCCAAATCAACGGTAAAGCCGAATATCCATGGCGCGAAGGTAATGCTCTATATTTGGTGGGATCAGATGGGTGTGCTGTATTATGAGATGCTAAAACCGGGTGAAACCATCAATGGAAAACGCTATCGAACACAATTAATCCGTTTGAAGAGAGCAGTAGCCGAAAAACGCCCAGAATATGCGACCAGACAAGACAAGGCAATAATTTTCCATCATGACAACGCTCGGCCCCACGTTGCTATTCCGGTTAAGAACTATTTGGAAAACAGTGGATGGGAAGTCATACCCTACCCGTCTTATAGCCCAGACCTTGCCCCTTCTGACTACCATTTGTTCCGGTCGATGCAGAACGCTCTCACTGAAATGCGGTTCACGTCAGAGCAGAATATAAAAAATTGGCTTGATTCATTCTTGGCTGCTAAGCCGGCACAGTTCTTTTGAAATGGGATCCACAAATTGCCAGAAAGATGGGAAAAAGTCATAGCTTCAGATGGGCAATACTTTGAATAATACTATAGTACATGTTTTTCTTAAATAAGCGTTCAAATTTTTGAAATAAAAACCGCACGAATTAAAATATATACCCAATACAAATAGACCAGGCAATAAACCAGAAAGACCGCAAAAAGATTGGTTTATGTAGTTATTGTTCCAATAGGCGAAAAGTAAAAGGCGTTCTCCAAACCAGAAGTCGAGAACGACTATCATGCCTTTGTGAAGTTTAACAGGATGTTTTTCGAGCAATGATTTTCAAATGATAATAAAGTGGGGATGTGATGGAGCTGAACCAACAAGAGCAACACACGGACGAAAGCCTATTCGGCATTTCCATGGTTCCTATACAAATGCACTATGGCACTGACAACCAAAAGAAAGTAATTTGGCAAAACACATCACCATCTTCGTCGTCCTATTAAATTTATATTTGCTATAGAATTAGTCGATGTTATAACTTCAGAAGTAAGACCTATTGAAAATCAAATTGCTAGACTCTCTCCAACAAAAGTGTCTTTAAAAAATACGGAAGTTTTTGTTAAACCCATAAAGATATTATGTACGATAGACGGTAAGGTATGTAATGCGGTTTCATCTTGTGTTTCAACACAAAGACGCTATTTGTGCTGAGCAAATCCCACTCAAATGAATAATCCAAGATATACTTCAGAAAAGATTGTAAATACAAACTTCTTCTTTTTTGGATTATCTCCGTTTCATTCGTGGATAAAATTTTTTGAATGCTTGCTGCATATTTCGTATCGATTAGAAATTAAAACATGGTGACTTCGTGGCCCAGAAAATAAGCAAAAACTAACAGAACAAAAAAACTTGTCCAGGACAGGTTAAGAAGGCCTATTCATTAATTTGCCAAAATTGTAAAAAGGTAATACGAACGATGGAAATACTGCTCGTAGGAATACTTCTTTTAGGAACGCTGCACTATCTTCTGAAATAACTGGGGTTAATTTAGAGCTTCTAAAGCGACTTCATATCATCTGAGTTTCAAATAAATGTTAATAAGTTTCATAAATACTCAAAACAAACATGTGCCTTATATCTCAGAGAATATTCTTGGTATTCAATGCCTGTCAGCGTACACAAGATACTTTTTCATGGAAAGGATATAATAGCATCATCTGTTGTTCCCATTGGCCAACTACCCGAAGAAGCACAGGAGGCGCGAAACAAACACAACAGGAAATATAGAGAACTATTTACCAGAAAAACATCACGAATCGACACAAACACTGATTTGCTCCATAGGCTTTTCTTTATATCGGATCCATCCAAAAAAAAAAAAAAAAAAAAAAAACAAGATAACTTCAGTTGTATTGGAACTGTTACAAGATACTACTTGTCAACAGCATAACATAACAAGTACAGAAAATCAGGAAGAATATTCATCAGATCTATCGGATTCAGAAAACTCTGACAGTGAATAAACTCAATAATGAACTAAAAAAAGGAAGTTTTTATTATATTTACTTTAAGTTACAACCATGAAAAACAGCCAGTCTTATCATATTGCACGCGCAATAGTTTTGCCCATCTAGATTGCTTAAATTGCACACTGTGCGATACCTTGCAACAAACCGATATAAACTCGAAACGAAATTAAATTTCTTCTTCTCCTCTTGCTTATAATAAGCCAAGAATCTTCATTTAACCTCAACCAATGTGAACCGGTCCACCATAAAGAATATTCTATCAAGGCAGAAGGGGCTATTCTGCGTGACGCATAGTCCGCAGGATTTTGATCTGACCGGATGTGTAACCACCTATTTTACTAAATGGTGTTCAAAATTTCGGAGGTTCGATTACCGATAAATATGTCCCACCGATGCAAAGGCAATGTGAGCCAAAAGAGAACAACTTAGGCGTTACACCATGTATAAACGTTTGAGAATGTTGTATTCAAAGTTGTTTGATTGGATTGACACGAGTCTTTGCTGCAAGGATGTTGGTTTGAATTTCCCCGTTTGTAAGAATACCATATATCGCGAATAAATGACGGCAGAATGAGCGGAATCAGAGGCATCGGAAAAGCCATGTAATTGAAAGGTAGGATGTGACGGGATACGTTGACAGATGTAAGTAAGATGCCATAATTCTTGTATTAGAACCTTAAGCTACACAACCGAAGGAGCAAGAAACCCAAGGGGATCAAAAATGCGTGAAATGTTAGTTTCAATACATACCGAGTACTTTCATCCACGAACTAGGTTCACTATCGAAAATGTCCACGATCTCCTTCCGGAAGAAGTTCTGGGCTTTTGCTCTGCCACTTGCTTAGCTCCAAGCCAGCGTTAGCAAGAAGTTCGATTAATTGTTTCTGTTTGAAAAGCGCATCACTGATTGCCATTCTGCATGAAACAATATCGTCCACGTATATGGTATATCCTTAAGAAGTATATTTGCAATAAGCGTATACTGACAGCGATAATCGAGTGCGATTTGCTCCAAAATATGCACAGCTTCGTTGGGGGCGCACGACATACCGTATGTAACTGCGGTCAAGCAATAATATTCAATCGGTTCAGACGGCGATATTCGCCACACTATTCCTTGAAAATCGCAATCTTCATCAGCCACCCGTATCTGGCGAAACCGAATGTGCGCAGACAAGATATTTCTTTAAATAGGTGGGCCAAACATTTCAACTTCGTTGAAACACTGTTCTTCGGATATTGAATAGCATTTTATTTGAATAATTGTGAATTTATTTAAAATTCTATTCAATATCCGAACATGCTCCTGCCCGTTTTTTTTTTTTTTTTTTTTTTTTTTGGGAAGAACGGATTTCATCTGTACTCTAACCCTCTACTGGCTCAGTCCTGATCACTTTGATAGTGGCCTATTTCGCTTATTTACGGTCACAGTGTTCACATTTGATTTTATAAGGTCGATGAAGGAGAGTATCAGTTATGGAGTGAAGATTTTCCTAGCGGTTTTGCACTTCAGGGTCGTAGCCCTGCAACTGCTTGATCCATCTCGCAACTTGGCCTTCAAGATTCTTAAATAAGAGTAGCCATTCAGAATTGCATGGCGCATTTGCAAATCTTAGTTTATCTATATTAGTTACTGATGCTTCTTCGGCAGTATCTTTAAGTGCAGGTGCACGTGCGCCGGGTTTTGTTTCTTTAGAAATCGTTTTAGCACATGCGTGACCGAAAACGACCAAATCTAACAAGGAATTAGCGTCCAAATGGTTGGCTCTATTCACAGATGACGATGCTGATTCTTCAGCTGCATACAAACCAGGTACAATGACATCTTTACCATCTTTATCTGTTGTTAAGACTTGACCACGATAATTAGTTGGAATATAGGCCATGTTGTAATGTACAGCGGGTAAAACTACCAGCAAATATCATAGCTGTTTCAGAGATACAAGGCAACCTCATGGCAAGCTGCTCTGGGGGCAAATGATGCAATTGCAAGTAAACATGATCCTTTTCAGGTCTACAGCCACGACCTTCCATGACTTCAACAGTCATAGAACGTGATACAACATCACGAGAGGCCAACTCCTTAGCAACCGGTGTATAACGTTCTACAAAACGTTCTCCCTTCGAATTGACTACATAGATAACCACCTTCACCGCGAGAACTTTCCGTAATCAAACATTCGACACCGTAAATGTCAGTTGGATGGAACTGAACAAACTCTGAAGCTTGGTTGGGAAGATTTTGGCGAGCAACCATTGCATTGCATTCGGCCACTAAACTAAAGGTAGCACGTAGCCCAGCATCACCAGCACCCACAACTATAGCATCATATTGGTGATCAATAATTGGGTATTCTTTTAAAATAGCATCTGATCTTGTAGTTGCATCATTTGCCCCCAGAGCAGCTTGCCATGAGGTTGCCTGGTGTCTCTGAAACAGCTATGATATTTGCTGGTGTTGACATTACTCGCTGAACCAATTCCTGTTTTACCCACATCATGGGCGGTATTCTAACTAATTATCGTGGTCAAGTCTTAACAACAATTCAATATTCAATATTGAATATCCGAACAGCTGTCAACAACTAATGAAAACCGCGTGTAGGGCAAATTAAATACATTAGGCGTAAGCACCAAAGAAGGAGGAATTTTACGCATGTGCCATAAAGTCAAATAATTATCCTTAATTTTGAATAGTTTTTCTGCGGTAACACATTCTTACTAAATCGTATCTCCAAGGACGTCAAACACTTTCGTGTGATATCAGTGAGGGTGTCAGCGAAATCAGGTTTTTTCTCGAAGAGAAGGCGGTCGACTTACCTTTCGTCTTCATATCTCTTGTGAGTTTCAAAAAAGCGTTTTTTGATTTACTGATCTTCCTTAGTCACCATTGATTTTGGATCGTTTTCTTCGATATTCTAAAAGGATTGCAACGTTCAGTCTATATCACAAACCGTGTGACTTGCCTGAGCTATTTCACTCTTTTCCGACGGTAATTGTCCAGCCAGCACCCAACCTAAGATGGTTTTTCATGCAACTGGTTAACAATTAGTATTGTGAATTATTCCTCCCTGAAGAATATCCCAAGCTACATCTGCCCCTAGAAAAATATCAATCGCGCTTGATACATTGAATAATGGATTTGTTAAATTTAGATTTAGTTTTGAGACGTGATTCCAATCTCTGCAGTTGTACGAATTAGTTGGTTATTTTGACGTAACAGTCGATAAAATGTAGACATTAAATGAAATGCTAGCTTGGAAGTCGTAAGAGAGCTCAGCAAGGCTCTAAGCGCAACTTGGCTGTCGTTGCAGATGCAAATGCTTCGCTCCCTCTATCACAGATGCAAGCTTTCCTAACGTGAAGTGAAATCTAACGTTGTCGTCCTCCAGAAAGACACCAGTGCCACATTCTATATTGGTTTTGGAGCCGTCCGTGAAGATCCGACTGCATTCCTTTCCTGGCTCAGATTCTAGCCGAAGCCAGTCCTGGGCACGAGGAAAGTCAATTGCATATATTTTCCGCAACAGGAGTTCTTGTGTCATTGCGTCGGACGGCGTGTCCATAAGACGGGTGTCACAAGACAACCGGCGCGGCGCGCAAAGTCATCGAAGCTCGAGTTCGTGTTGATTTTTTTTTTTTTTTTTGAATCGGAAGATGGTTTTGTGAATGCAGCCCATAATATGAATATCAACGGGAGGGAGATTCATCAATGCGTCTAGAGCGGAGCCAGGAATGCTAGGGAAAGCCCCCATGCGTCCGAGATAAGCCGTTCTTTGAAGTGTGGTGAAAGCAGCAATTACGTATTTTCGAGAGAGCTTATTTCACCAGACAACCGAAGCATAGGATATAATGGCCTTATCATAGCCGTGTAGATCCAAGGGACCCCATGTCTTACCGATAGTTCCTCTGCACTGCCAGATGCTTAAGATGCTGTAGCCGTAACATGTTTAGTCCAGGATAACAACCAAATAATTAGCTTCTTTGGAAAATTGGATGGTGCCGCTTTTAAGCACTAGATGGGTCAGACCAGGCATTCTCGTAAAGAAAACAACCTCAGTTTTGAGAGGATTGACTGAAAGCCCATTACTAGTGCACCAATTGTCGATCACGTCTACGGCTGCCTGCGCTTTGAAGCAGACAGTCGCTAGACACGATCCAAAAGACAGTACAGCCACATCATCATATGCTTGTGCGTAGACGTTAGAACTATTGAGTGCGTTGAACAATGAGTCGACCAACATGCACCGTAGCAGTGAAGATAAAACGCAGCATTGCGGGCAGCCTCTGTTTACATCCGCCACCACATATTGGCCGCAGGCAGCATCCGCAATCAATGTTCTATTCACCAACATTGCTTTAATCCAAAAGACCAGTGCCTCGTCTACGCCGTGTTGTCTAGCAGAGTTGCACATGCCATTAAAAATTGCGTTGTCAAAAGCACTCTCAACGACGATGAATGTTGTTGTATCGCCGATCTTCGTCATTCTTTCAATGCTTTTCAGCATGAATGAGGTCAGACTTATAGGTCTGAAATTCTTGGCGAGCGAGTAGTCCTACTTTCCGATTTTCGGTATAAAGGCCACTCTCATTGTTCCCCAAAGTTTCGGTATGTATTCTAGTGCCAGGCTAGGAGTGAAAATCCTCTTCCGAGTTGCCATCAGTTGGTCTATACTTTTTTCTAGCATAATTGCGTAAATGCTGTTGGTGCCAGGCGACTTGAAGCCATTAAATAAAGGAAAAACATGTTTGATGGCCTCTTCCGTCACCACAACTGCTTTCGATCGGGTTACATGGAAAGTGAGACTCGAGCATGAGAGAGACTCTCTGTCTATCTGCTATCGACTCGGTAGCTGAGTGGTTCCTGCCTGGTTGATCTTCCCTTTCCCTTCTTTTTTTTCACAAAAAGATTTGTAAGAGGCGCTCTTCGAAGTCCAAATAAGCTTTTAAAAGTTTTTTGCTTTGACGTGTCAGCGTTCAGCGTTCCACCAAGGAACGGGCGATCTTCAGGATTGCTTACTAACTTGACATGCCATTTCGAAACACTTGGCGAGAGTGCCATTCATGTTCTGAACAGCTTCCTCAAGCTTTTGTTTTGTCCTGAGCTTAGGAGAAGCTCTATTGTTTTTGTCGAACTCTTTCATATATCGTCTCCAGTTGGTTTTATGCGGATTCCTCCTCTTCAGATTGGTCGAGACCTCACATCCGATTCTGAGTTCGATGTAGCTATGCTCTGACAAGGAGATCTCCGATAGTACCTTCCAGCCAGTAATCTCCTTAGTATACCTGTTGAATAAAGTTAAGTCGATTACTTGCTGCCTTAGCATCATATTGAGAAGAGTTAATCTATGTTGTAGCGATTTCCGAATAAGAATTTTGAGATTAATGATTTGTTGACTAAGCTTGTTGCGTTTCTAGATCCACTTTGTTCGAAAACATGTAAATCATTCAAGGATTACGGTCTTATAATTTTAATGAAGTGAGACCTGTCACAGCTTCATCAGGCATATCTGTAATCTTGGGCAACATTTTTGCACTCAAACTGTTAACCGATGGGAGCTGCGTGAATGTCTCAAGAAGCCTGTTTATAATGAAAGGTGGTCTGTTGTATCTTTTAGTTAACCTATCCCACGTTTGCTTATAGGTAACATCGGACACAAAATGTGATTGACAAGATTTAAGGCATCATCCCGAAGACATGAAGGAAGGATATAAAACTTCTGAGCTGGTGACAAGTTCGATTTAAGATGGACCATGCCTTCAAACATATCGTAAAGGTTGTCCAATCCAATCCCAAACTTCCATGAAATGGTTCAATAAAGATTTTTTTAAGATTGTCATTGATTGTAGAGTAGAAGGTTGTATGCTATGAACTTTATGTTGAAACTGTTGAATTATCCACTCCAGAGTATTTGATCAACGGAATTATTAATTAGACATAGATTAGACGGCGGCAATCCAGCTAGAAAGGACTGATAAAGCAGTCGGGTGAGCCAAATTGGAAGTTTCGTGTTTCGGATTAAGAAGGGTGGCATGACATAGTTTCCCATTGCTTAGAATACTACATAGAATACTCCGTGGGCTGTAGTTACTTACTTAATTATCAGGATGGCAACCCTTCTGAAACTGAACAACTGTAGCCTTCCATCCATTACGGTCACGGGCGTGCTGCTTCCAGTTGGAAAAACCAAGGCGCCTTATATCCGCTATTGCCTTATCTTTAAACCAGAGGTTCGGTCCTCCTTTTCTTCTCGAGTTTGGTAGCTTGGATTCGAAGACCCTCTAAACTGGAGAATTTCGTCCCTCTGATCGATGTGACCGAGCCAATGAAGTCGACGGATTTTTGTATCTTTATACATCTCATATGTAGAGTTCGAGTTTTTGTCTTATTTTCCTCACAGACATGATCCAATATTCTTTCAAAGTAGCCTAAAACTTGTTTCTCTGTCTTATTTATCGTCCACTTTCGGCTCCGTAAAGCAGGACTATCAAGATTAAAGTTTTTATGACCCAAGTCGTTTCGACAGACCGAAAAAGCAGCGGTTACCTTGGGTTACTCTTCGTTAAATCTTCACCATGATGTCGTTTGTGGAGTTAACATTTGTACCTACCTCAGGTAAACTCCTTGATTACCTTAAAGTTATAGCTGATGTGCGACGAAACGGTTTTTAGTTTTTTTCAGTTTAAAAGCAACTGGTCTTAAATGCACGCTGGGAATGTGCGATTATATCAATATCATCTGCGTATCCCAGAAGCTGGACGGACTTGTAGAAAATATTACATTCCGTCTTGATTTTTGCACGCCGTATTATCTGCTAAAGTGAAGAAGTCACGCGACAGCGCCTCTCCTTGCCGAAATCCGGTGCAGGTTTTTGAATAATTCGAAGGTTCAGCTTCCACACTGCACGGCGCATAGCCAGTTTTCCAGTGTTGTGCGAGATATCCGGATCCCGAATCCAGCCATCGCATTATACATATATATATATACAAATTTCTTCTGATGTCGGTGTACCGGCCCAGAAGCAGCACTGGTATTGGCTGATTTGTAAGTTGCAGTACGGTTTTAGACATTCACACAGTAAACTGGATAGGATTTTATAGGCGACGTTAAATATGGATATGCATTGATAGTTTTTATAGGACATAGAATCGCCTTTCTTGTAGATGGGACAGAAAGAGTTGATATTCCTGTCGTCGGGCATGATTTCGTTCTTCCATACTTTGCAAAAGATCTGGTGCATTCCTGCTCAGATGGCAGGTCATCCGAGCCAGCGCCTTTGTTGTTCTTCAGCTTTTGTATATAGAACTTATTCTTCGATTGGAGATGTGTACCCTTCATGGTCACAGCAACTGCTGGAAGTATTGCTTTAATACATCCACAATTCCGTGTTGTCTGTGACGAGATTACCCTTTCAATTTCGACGTGCTTGAAGCCCCTTTTTAAAGTCATTGACTGGGTTCTTGGCATTTAAAAAAAAAAAAACTGTTGTCTTTCCTTCTCCAGAAATCCTCGATATCCGTCAGCTGGGAGACTGTAAAAGCTCTTTTATTTTTCGGCAGTAGTTTTTTCTCTTCCCTTCTTCTGGATCTATACTCATTCCACTCTGTTCTTTTGACGCGTTGCAGCGTTTTTCTGTATGCCACATCTGTTGCTCTCTTTTTTGCAAACATTCATCATCATAACGCTAATTACTTTTCTGGAGCGACTGGTAGCCTGAAGCGTTTTCGACCACTTTCTTGATGGAAGTGCAGCAATATGACCACATGTTATTGACATCTTCGATACGCAATGGCACATTGGAGAGTTTTTTTTGTCCAGAAGCTTTCCTTATCTTCGGGCTTTTTCCTTTGTGTGGTGGCTTCTAATGTTGAGCCTCCTTTTGCAGCTTTCTTTCATTTGACAGTTGAATTCCAAATCGAGCTGCTAACAGGTAATGGTCAGATCCGACGAGTACGCCTCTAAATGTTCCAACATCCAGGATATTTGAGGAGTGACGTCCGTCAATAAACACATGGTCAATTTGGTTTGCCGTTCGACCACCCAGAGTTAGCCAGGTTGCTTTGTAGATACTTTTGTGAGGGAACCTCGTGGTACATATCACTGTATTACTAGCTGTGGCAAAGTCTGCAAGTCGGAAGCCGTTTCCTGTTATGGAGGCTGTATTTTCCGACCGTTTCGCTAAAGATGTTCTCCCTACCGATTTTGGGATTAAAATCCCCGAGTGCACTTTTAACATCGTACTTCGGACAGGTTCCGCAGGCTCCGTCCTGGAGGTCAAAAAATTGCTCCTTGATGGGTTCTTCAGCCTCATTGGTAGGGGCGTGAGCACATATGAAGCTAATGCTATAGCCCATCATTGCTGGGCTTAAAATTGATAACAGAAGTTCAGACTAACTACTGTGCCTTTCTGAAGCACCTTAAGTTTCTAAACTAAAATGATAAAAAAAAGGAAAAGTGTGGACGACACAGATTGTGTTGTTCCTATTCTCGCATCATCTGGTAACTATTTACGGCCAGTTATCTAAGTTTTGCATGCAAAAATTGAAAATAAAGGTGTCGACAATGGACCAATAGTTGTGTATCTACTTTTTACAGTGGAAAGTAAAAACAAAAGGAACCAAAATAGGAGGGCAATAATTTATTTTTTCAATGATTGTGTGCACGACTAAATTTATTTATCTTGCAGGCAATAAATTTCAACGGACCAGGTCCATTCGTAGAGTCATTTACCAAAACTCCCGAAGGTATGGCATATGATTTTCTACCCATTCCATACATTATGCGCCATCGCCATACGGCTCGTGCGGAAATCGGAACACAGTCTTATATCATTTCAGCAAATCTGACTTCAAAGGAAGCCACTTAGCTCTCATAAAATAGCTTTTCCTGCGCCAACTGTCTGGCTATTGATTTGATTTGTGATACCAATTCCTCATCACTCATCAAAATTACCGAAACCGACGAATCTCCCCGAGCAGACAGTAATCAAACAAAGGCCCTTAAGAATAGCTTCGTGAACGTTTGTCTGCCGCAATTCGTGACCACATTAAGCAATAAGCGAGCACCTACATGTATAGAGTGTACCTTTGTACTTATAGATATGAGTACGTTTGCTTGGTACTTTCGCTAACGTCAATCAAACCGAACACCTATTGTGGTAAGACTTTCTCAAATTTGTAGTCATAAATCCATCACAACATTATCTTGAAAAATAAATAAGAAATTCACACCATGGCACTCGTACTTGTATCACACAAGTCGTAGTCGTATCTAACAGATCCTCACAAATTTAATTTCGTACCACATAGTCCCCATAGCAGTGAGTTGATAAAATCAAGCATATGTTACCGTGAGGTACTTTCAAATTGTCATTCATGTTAATCGGGCTCCAACAATTCATAGGATACGTTCCAGGAATAACAAAAAAAAAAAAAAAAAAAAAAAAAAAAAACCCGATCCATCGGAATGTACCGAAAGGTGTCATATCCCGAAGATGAAGCATATAACGTAATCTGCATCCATTGTCAACTTTCTGTTTGCTGTAGAGAATGCTTCAAGAGAGTTGTGCTGTCAATTTAAAAGTCCATCACTCTCATCACTTGGCATGATCAATGATAAGTGTGACGAATGCTGTAAGCACTTTGATGAGATATTCGTGAATCTCTTTCTTTTTCCTTTTTGCTGTTGAAGTGTGACGAAGGCCGATTGCAAAGATACAAATAATCGGGTAGCTGATGTCGCAATATGAAGGGAAATGGCAAAAACCCATTAAAATGGTCATCCGAGCTATAACTATGAGTATGTACGAATATGTTTCTTGACACTGCGATCTTCATTAATGAAGTTGGTGGGCGATGGTCCATCGCCACTCTCAAGCGGCGCCACCTGGATATCTACAATAATAGTGAACTAATAGTAATTAGGGTTGAATGCATGCCTGCAATGCAACATTTCAAGAGTTTCTTCGAAGCAAGATATTCAATGCTCTCCCTCTGTCGATAGATTTTCTTTTTTCAACAAAGGCTGCAGTTCAGCTTGTCAGAAATTAGATAAAATTGTCAAACCCGCACACGAAATGTCTGGCGCCATAATAAGCCAAGATCGTAGTTCAGGTGGACGGAAGTCATTTGATGCAGTCAAATCCACTCTGAGAAACAATCATTGTGGTGGGTATTCTCGTGCATAAAGTTCCGATGAAAATGGTGCTAAAATTTATAAAAGTTGCAGTTCGTCTTAGATAAAGGAGAGTGCAGTGTTGAGGAGTTGCAGAGTTGCAGTGGGTCTTAGAAAGATCTCTCCTAAGATTTTTTAAGATTTTCAGACCACTGGTCAGTTTTCGTGATCTGAGAAATTCTAGGGAAGCGAAGTATGAGACCATACGTGCAGAATTCTGGACTAGAGAGAGCAAGAATCGGAGAAATATGGATAGCTGTTCTCTCATTGTGGGCTGATCTTGGTATGATTCACGTCATTATCTGTTTCACGGAATGGTTAAGACGACTTATCGGTACCTGTCTACAATATTATATTTACTTAGATTAAGCTTCAATATTTAAAGTCTGCTATTGCATCTCTATGTAAGAGATTTCCGAGTTGAGCACAAAATATCACATAATATCCATATGGGACCATGGGGTCTGGCATATAGGCCTTACACCACTATATATCTATCGTTTCCGCAATGATGGATTCCAACAATAAAACTTGTAGTTCCACCAGCTCTCTCTGGGAATACATAGATATTCATCTTCAGTCATTCACATCCAATCCCCATCTCTTATTTGCAATATAAAATCATCAGCCCTCAAAGTATTACGAGTCCATACCTGACGTAACATTCGATAAAATCAATGAGCTCAATGATGAATCATTACGAATAGAACCGTCTCGAATGATTTGGAAAACCTCATTGAAACAATGTGTCACAAAATCGATGGTCTTTCAATCCATCCCCCTCCGCACAATAGCTATAACACTTAAATTCTGGCTGAATTGTTACAAACCGAAGCCGAATTATTGCCTCGTCCAGTCCCATTAACCCAACCTCCAAATTTCCGCACCAGCACTTCGATCCAAAAATCTTGTGGTGATATAACCGCTTCAGTGTCAAGAGCAGCGACAGGCTCTTCGGTAACTTTTCACACAATTTAAAGCGACGTAGATACCTTCAGAGCGGCAAAGCAGACTATACCGACTCCGCACAACGAACCAGATAAGTTCACCACCCTACTTCTCACAGGTACCTCAGATTCGAAGATGTTACTTGGATTTATGAATTTTTTAAAACGTGGTATGGCATCACCATCAGCCAATGCACGATATTCCCAATATCTCATCACAAAAACAAATGGAATTTCAAGCTTGACTTACTGGATACATATAAACGGTTTATTGTTCACCCAATCCAACAACAACCTCAACCTTAGAAAAATGTCGTGATCTCCGTTCAAGAGGAAGGCCTTCCTACTGATATAATTAGTCTCAGGAAACTTTCCTCAAAAGGTTACGGATGACTAAAAGACTTTCTCACCGTAGACGAAGCTGACCAAGATAAATTTTTGCGTTCTTATCTTGCCTTCTTAGCCTGCATCTTATATACACTTCCCTACTCCTCCTTACATCAAACTACCTCTTACATTTTAATATTAAAACGTAAGAGACTAGCGCTTTAGAACTCGTGCTGATTTGTCTAAATATCTTGGCTTCTCTTTCAACGTCCATACTCTTAAAGAAATCAATCTTATCCTTGACATATAGGGCCAGGAGTTATTCCCATCTTTTTATAATGTTTTCTGAGATGACCTCTCTCTATGGCAAATGATCCTGCCCTACCTAAAGTTTGTTCTCAATGTCGAGATGTTCTACTTGCCATTCACAATATCAACTCTTCTCTCAGCGCTATTTCTTCTTATGTCAAACTTGACTTTGTCTGAATAGTGAAGGAACACGTTATGTGTTGCTGTATTCTCCCAACTCAACCTATCGAATATCTAATTCCATCGGATGATCACTTCTTCTTTACCGCGTCAAATGCTAGTGCATCGAAGGAATGTCTATTCATAGATCTTATAATAGATTCAAGCCTATGTCAAGTAAGTGGCGTCCCTAATTCATCGGTAGGCAGCTAGAGCTTATTTTCACTATTGATCCCATTAACTTCACAGTAACATTTTGTCTCTTTACTCTATTAACTATCGACAGCTTTCACCTTCCTCTTCTTCTTAAATTTTTTTATAACTTCCCACGACAGTCCACTCCTTACCCTACTATCACTTTGTCCTTGTATAACGGAAGACTTCGCTCTTAACGAAGCAAAATAAACAAATTATGGGCAAGTTTTCTTCGCATCAATTCTAACTATCTCGGAATCGACCGACCCAAATACTATCGCCAACCATTTTGAAAACTTTTTTAAACAATCATTTGCAGACAATTTCTTCATACCTGATCCCATATATTTCAAGGACCTTCTCAATTTCTTTATTGACCTTATCGAAGAAAAGTTACAAAATCTCAATGATGAATTTTTATCCGAACCCAGCAATATTTCTCAAAAAGTGTGTCTCCAATCTTTCGCACCACTTTCCTCCCTATTTCATCTGACCTTCACACAAGGGGAAATCTTCCAATTTTGGAAGACCTCTTTCACAACCCCGGTCCACAAAAAGGGATCAAAGAACTAAGTAACTAACTATCGCCCTATTGCAAAGCTTCCTCACATACCTAAAATGTTCGAAAGTTTTTTATGTGAAGTTCTAAGCCTCGAAATTCTGCTAAGGCCTTCGATAAAATATCTCCTTAGTTGATCCCTTTCAAATTGTCTTCCCTCGGTTTTGACCCTATATTATTAAAATGGATGTATTCTTATCTACAGAACCGTTATTATAGCGATCGTTTTAGGTCTGCCTTCTCAATCGCGTTTTTAGCAATTTCTGGTGTCCCACAAGGTAGTCATCTAGGTCCCCTACTTTTTTTCATTTCAACTATAAAAGATCTTGAGGGGTTTATTAAACCCTGACCCCTGTCCATTCACGCCGATAGTTCTCCAAAACTACGAGGGCTGTTTGATGAATACCCGAACTAGAAATGACAACGCAACTTTTTTAGGTTTTGACAATTTATTTTTCAATATAATCCCCTTTCAACTCTTTAACCCGTCCGTGTTGGAGGACTTTTGCTGGCCTGCAAATTACTCCTCCGCGGCGGCAATGACTTCCTTGTTCGACCAGTACTTCTTTTCGGCGAGCGATATTATAAGGTTTGCAAACAAAAAGAAGTCGCAGGGAGCAAAATTTCGGAGATTATGGAGGATGGGAGAGCAATTTGTAGTGCAATTCGACCAATTTGGCACTTTTTTTCGCCAAATGTGGTCGTTTTTTCTTCAAATTGGCGTTGAATCAACTAAATAAATCGAAATAGTATGCTTCTGTGATTGTTTTTCCTTCTCCAAATTGTCAACATGAATCATTCTTCGCGAGTTCCCAAAAACGGTGGCCATCATCTTTGCGGCCGAAGACACGGTTTTCGCGTTATTTGGGTAAAACACATTGTTTCGATTGTTTCTTGGTCTCTGGTGTGTGCTAATGAATCCATGTCTCATCGACGGTCACGAAACGACGAAGAAACTCCTTTCGATTTCGATTAAACAGGGAAAGTACATCTTTGAAGTGGTCTCACGATTCCGCTTGTTTTCCGGTGTGAGCAAACGCGGCACCCATCGCGCGGTCAGCTTTCTCTTGCTCAAAATCTCGTGCAGGATAACGCTTTCAGTTGAGATGCCTGCTATCTTAGCCAACTCGCGAATTTTCACTCGGCGGTCCGCCAATACGAGATCATGGATTTTGTTCTTGGTTTCCTCCGTGGTAACGGCTTTTGGTCCATCTGGGCGCGGTTCATCAAAACCACATGCGGCCACGACGAAACTCTGCGAACCAATGGTAAACGGTTGTACGTGATGGTGAATGGGTCCAATACACACCATCGAGAATGGGCTCGATTTGCTCGTAGCAAGCAAGAATTGGATCACGGCGCGATATTGCTCTTTTTTCATGGTCGCAAAAAACACTAACAAGATGTTTTGAAATGGGAGTCAAAATCTTTCAACTCGGGCACTCATCAAACAGCCCTTGTATTTCTTCACACCAAGTCTCTATTCTCCTTCAAGATAAGATCAATATGTGTTCCACTTGGTGTCTAAAAAATTGCTTAGAGCTTAACGTCTCCAAATGTTAATTTATATCTTTGTCATTTAATTCCAAACAATCTCCAATCTCTCCGACTTTATTTACTGCAACTGTATTGATAAAGTTGAATTTTGCAAAAATTTTGTGTTTTACTATAAAACACATGCCCATGTGTAACTATTAAAGTAGGTAAGCGTGGGCAAGGCGTATTCTTGCTCCCAAAGATATATGGGCACTCCGTGAAATTAAGGCGTCCAAGTGTTCACGTTCTCTCGATTTTTTAAATGGATTCGAGGGTTATGAGCATGCGTGTGACTGATGATGTAAACCGCCTTGGATGGGGATTGCAGACGGATCTGAGCATCCGATTCCTCTATTGAGGGTGGAGTTTCAATAGGAGCAGGAAGTCCATGGCTTGCCATAAACTTGCTGATGCTAGGAATCGATTTGATTTGGTTTCACAGTAAATTGCTAAAAATATTTATTTGTTGGAATTCGTAACCAGATATATGAGCAGATCGGTATGGAGGAAGTACGATTAGGTAGGTCTTCTATCGCTTGCTACAATCTTGCCGCTCCCGGAAAGTTTTTCAGGGTTCGATTCGTTGCGGTTGCTTTTAAAACCTGCACCATGACTGTCACAGTATGACCTTGTCTCGGCATTTCAGGGACTTTAACGGTAATCTGTGTAGTCAATGTATTACTATCTGGTATTGAAAGACTTGTGGTTTCGAATTTTGATTTCAAATAGTTGGGATCCATGCTATATCCCACCAGTGGCGGAAAAAGGGAGGTCAATCCGGAGGTCGCCAGGGCTCTGGATACTGCGTTCATGACTGAGCTACTTTTAAAATACTGGGCTCTCAGCCAGGCTGATTGCTGCCACGGATCGTATAACACCTTGATCTAGCCCAAGGGAGTAAGGAAAGGGAAGGAAAGAAGAAAGTGTGAAACTGAAAGTGGAATTGAAGTAAGCATCCTTTGATCTCAGAACTTATATGGAGAACTTCTCGAGAGTCACTGATCTTACTCAGCCTCTACAAATCGACAAGTTCGATGCTCAGAGTAAAGGTAGGTCACTTCTTACAAAACGTAGAAAAATCTATTGTGAGTGCAGTCATATTTAACCCGCTGCTTTTATGTTTCTTTGTCGCAGAAAAGATTTTTCTTTTTAGTCGTTTACAATCATGAGATGAGATGATATCGAAAATCGTGTCGGATCTTGCGAATACTTGGAATCACTCCAAATTATTCTAGGATACTGGTGGAGTACGTGACTGTCAAAGATCCGATCGCCCACGTACTGTGAGGACTAAGGGAGCCATCAAATTCGTGCAAGCGCGAATCAGATGCAAACCACTGAGAAAGCAGAAGACCTTATCGCTGAAAATGAACATCATTAACGAAGACTTGGGATTTAGACACACTGAACACCTGCTAACAGCCGCATTGAAGCAAAAACGTTAACAAAAATTGAAAACACTCTTAAGGCAGAGTGCCAAAAATGCTCCCAGACGAGAAAATTTTTGCCGTCGAGGAAACTTTTAATAAGCAAAAATCGAGTACAGCTCGGACATCAAAAGAAGCTTCAGATCGTATGTACCACCACGCAAATGTAATGGTATGGTGGGAAGTTAGCTACGATGGCATAACCAACCTCCATTTTTGTGAAAAAGGAGTCAAGACTTCGAGAAGGCGAAAACTACTCAGAAGTAGCTAAAAAAAGAATGTACCCGACTTCGTATCACAAAATGATTGACCAAGTGGTAGTCCGGACCTTAGCCCTTTGGATTACAAGTGGTGGTCTGTTTTAGAGGGAATGGCTTGCTTAAGTCATCACCGAAATATTAAGTCCTTGAAGCAAGCTCTTGTCCGCGCTGTTGACAACTTTCCGATGAATGAGGTTCGTAATGGGATTGATAATTGGCCAGTACTTCCCAAGTCGTGCTTTAATGAATTCTTCCATAACTTGCAGCTAGGGATTTGAAAAATAAAAAGTATAAATTTGTTTTAAAAAATATCACAGTGTATTTCCATTGGTAAAAGCTGATTCGGGCGACCTCTGGAAACTCCGCGTAGGACTGTTGAAGAAAAAACAAGGTCCCTGGATACGAGTTGAAGAAAGTTATACGACGTTGTAGCAAACATTAGTCTGCCATTTATGCAGGCGCTTAATTGCT
Organism: Volucella inanis; assembly: GCA_907269105.1. NCBI lineage: Eukaryota > Metazoa > Arthropoda > Insecta > Diptera > Syrphidae > Volucella > Volucella inanis. Next base: position 44,496,316 of record OU026153.1, read on the forward strand.
GAAAATATTTGCTTCTCATTAAGAACTTTCGGCTTTTTAATAAATTAGTCCAACAGAAGCATTTAACGTAGCGACTCAACTTAAATACGTGAAAAATAAAAGAAAACATTACCATGACGCACAACAACATTACCTCCAACAGATGTGCAGATACGTAATTCAAAGTGAATATATCCATTCAACCTCAACGCCCAGTTACCATGAACATAACCCGCAAAAGTGCAGCTATTGTAGGTCTCAATTAAATGAAAAAGAACATCCACAGCAGAAGGCAACAAGAAAAAGAAATAAAAATCACACTACCAATCTCAATCAAGCGCAGCACCAGAAACAGCCCACGTCTTCATTAACGCCAGACTGTAACGCTGAAGATGCATTTAAATCCAGTTGCGGTTGCATGCGCGATAATCATTTTGCGATGGCGATACCGATAGCTCTAGTCACCCCAAGTTGGCAACCAAATCTGGTCGATTACGTAAGTCATGTGAGTATGATCATCACAGCACCAAAGATGACTTATCCACGACTATGTCGCCCGTATGGCTAAGTGAAATCTACACCGAACGATGTGTTTATGATGAAGATCACCTCTGTAGAAGTCTAGATATGCCGTATAACATACATATGACTATAAATCAACCTTACTCAACCTATGATCTCTTTGCGTAAGTAAGATGCCCATAGATACACTGATTCGATATGTATAGACACAGGTAGATTCTCCTCTTTTATAGTACCAACTATTGTATGATAGATTGACCGATCTAATTACAATAAACTAGCGCGTGTCAATTTTCAATAAGGGCAATCCATTTGAATGATTGAATGATTGAAGGCACCCGACCATTACAACTTTGGGTCAGTAAAATAAGGTCGACGAGATACGTGGCTGAATGAAGACACCAACAGCCGACAAAACGGGATGTAGGTTTTGAAAATTCGAGAAAATTAATCTTAATGTTGATCATCTGGAGAAATGTAATCAAATTAATTCGACATCAATAAGGGAATCACGTTTACTGGTAACAAGCTCCGGATTGGCACCTTGAATGGCAGCACATCGATGTGATCTTTACTTTAAATTATTTGAAATATCAAAAAGGTTAGATTTTTTTTTTGTGGATTGTAATCTGTTAAATCCGTCTTCCCATTTCACGAATATTTAGAATAACAATAGTGCTCAGATTTTGAATGGAATCCCATTGATACCTACCACTGATTGAGAATATGTATTGTTGCAATTAGGGTTAGAGTGGGCCTAAAACAACATCCGGGAAATAGTTACACAAGATCAGAGATTTGTTGTTGTTTCAGAGGATTAGGGAATTCTTCATGTTACTATTAAAGAAAAACTTTGTAAAGTTATGTAAAAGCCAGGTAGATCTGTTGCTCTGTTGTTTGGCTTGGCCAAATCTTGTTGGTTTCCTCTTGTTACGAGATCAGTAATATTTATGGAATGGGTAGTTGGTATAACCTAATCGGCTTACCTTGGCATACACCTTAGACTTCAAAAAAACCCCGAAGAAAAGGGTCTAATTGCGTTAAGTCACATGATCTGGGAGGTTAATTCAGTCGCCAAAACGGGAAATTACACGAATACGAAATGACTCATGCAGAAATAGAATTCTTTTTTTGGGCTGTATAGCATGGGGCACCGTTTTGTTGAATCCACATGAATCCACAATTCTGACAACTAACAAAGCCATCAATATGAAAATGAGCCTCATCGTTGAAGACGATTTTGTTTGAAAAATCAGCATCCACTTATTGTCGTTCCATAACAAATTCAATGAACTCTTTTCGCTGTTCTTGAGTTAATTGCATTTCGCCTACATTAAGATGCAAATCTAACGTGAGAAAGACAGCTTCTCGATATGTTCCATTCTTGACTACTGTGTTGAACGACATACTGAAGGATGGCCAAAGTGTGTTACGTCAAAAATTGATCCAGTCTTTCTCAATTTTTCAATTAACCTCTTCACAGTTGATAGGGTTAAATCACTACTCCGATCATGTTTTGTCCGAAAATTGTACCTGTCAAACCTTCATATTGCTTAACAATGAAAACGCGTTGTTCTTTCATGTTTTTTTCATTTGTAATAACCCTGAGCTGTCAGCTGTCACGCTGACTTTTCTTTTCATTGGCAACACTTAACCGCAAAAATCAAATTGGAATACCTTTATATAGGGTTGACAACTTTTTTTTTAAAATAAAAGGCAAACCTTTTGAGATATTTCAAAAACTTTATTATTGGCTTGAAGTACAATCAAAACATTTATGAATGGAACTCGACTTCGTCCATATGGCCACCGCGGGCACGTTTGCAGCGGTCGATTCGTTGGACCCAATTTTCAACGACTCAGTCACACATTTCGGCCGAAACGGGCGCTATTTCGCGTTCAATGTTGGCTCTGAGCTCTTCCAACGTCGTCGGGGTGTTGGCATAAACCAATGACTTAACGTAGTCCCACAGAAATTAGTCAAGCGGGGTTAAATTGCACGAATGAGGCGGCCAATCGACTGGCCCATGACTTGAGATAACAGGCTCACCATACTTACTCTTCAATAAATCGATTGTAGCGTGTGCTCTGTGGCTTGTGCCACCATCCTGTTGAAACCACATCTCGTCCAAGTGTATATCTTCCAATTCGGGCCAAAAATAATCGGTGATCATGGCGCATTAACGATGATCATTCACAGTAACGTGACGATCGTTGTCGTCGACGAAAAATATGGCCCAATAACGTCGCCGGCACGCACCAAACAGTTATTTTTTGTGGATGAAGTGGTGATTCATGAAACACATGTGGGTTTTCACCTGACCTGACGTCTGAACGGCAGAGATATTTTCGATACTTCGACCAACCCGTTGTCTCACTGACACGGCAACATCACACAACGAATATGTAGACTCAAATTTTTGCACTAAACTTGTTATTGCCTGTCTACTAGGGCGAGAATTACGACCGAAAATTGAGGTTAACGCTCTTAAAGTTGCAGTCACCGACTCCGAATTTGCAGACGTTGCTCGTTAGTGTATTTTACCATGATGAAAATGTTGAGTTTAGTGAATAAATTGGCAGTAACAATGTGATGATTAGTGAAAGAGTGCGTTCACAAATTAAATTCATAGTTGTCAAGTCCCCATTGGAAACCCTATATAAATAGTGATTCATCGTGAGGCTTGATTTATAATAAAAAATAAAACACACAAGTTTGAAAGTCATTTAAAATTTTTAATACGGATTAAAAGAACAAATTATGGCATTTATTCTTCAAAAATGATATCATATAAATGTTTGGGCGACTCGTTCAAGCATGGCGACTAGTATCTCGCGGATAACACGAGTAGTGTTGACTACACAAGCGTCAATCATAGCTGGCTTATTCCCGAAGATCTGAGACTTTACAATCTCCATAGTCCAAAGGTGTGATATCGCACGATCTAGGCGGACAATTTACCATAGCAAAACCTGAAATTAAGTGCTCACCAAAATGATTTCTCAACAAGACCATTGTTTCACGCGCTGTATGGCTCGTAACGCCGTCTTGTTGACATCAGAGCTAATCGAGACCATGTACATGAATTTCGGGAAGCACATAGTCCGTTAACATGGAGCGATAACAGTTACCATTGACGGTAACATTCTGATTTGCCTTATTTTTAAAGAAAAATGGACCAATGATTCCACCAGCCCATAAGCCATACCATACCGTTGTTTTTAATGGATATAATGGTAGATCTTGTTACTCTTCGGGTTGCCTATCACCCTAAATCCATTGAGCCAGAAATGGGCTTCATCACTGAAAAAAATTTTACGATAAAACAGAGGATTTTCATTGAGTTTTTCCAGAGCCCATTCACTGAAAATATGGCGCAAATTCAAGTCACCTGCCTTCAATTATTGCACAAGTTGAATTTTGTATGCTTTTAGACAGAGATTCTCACGTAAAATACGCCGAGTTGTCGAATACGCCAAGCTAAGCTACTGAGAACGAAGACGAATCGATTCGTCACTGTTCTCTTCACTACGTGCTGGATGTGGTCCAACCGGTCGAATATCATCCACTTATGTAAACTGGGACTTAAATTTGCGAATGGTATTGGCAATAGTGGTTTCAGTAGGTTGATTATGCGCACCGTAAGTTCCTCGCTGATTTTCGTAATACAATTGAAGAATTTGGAGAGTGAGAATTTGGTGTGAGTCTTTTCGTAATGACTTGCCAAACGAGAATAAACAAAAATAACAAAGCAGTTTGATAGGAGTCACACGTGATCTGTCAAAAAAAGTCTATTGAAAATCAAACCTTACGAAGAATCACCCTATACATATATACATGGAAGGTCGGATTCCTCAATTACTTAATTGGGTAGTGAACTTTGTCCTCAACCAACAAGTCTCTCAAGCAAGGACGATCTCTTGCCTGCTGTGTTCAGTGCCGTACTCAAATTTCTAAAAGTCGATTGAGGTCCTATTTCAGTGGCGCTCATCACCTTAGATGCGGCCGTTCTCTGGCTATTGTCCTTCAGGGATAGAATTAAAGAGCTGTGGTATTCATTCAGTCAACATGGCCCAGACTTTGAGTCCGGAGACCCACGTAGATGCTGTTGCAAAACCGCCGGTGGTATGCGTCAATTTCTGATAACAGCATGTATGCACTTTCTCATTTTCCCAGCTATAACGGGGAAGAGAACCAGGTCGGTGGAAGTAATGCCCACTGAAACCGATCAACCCTTCGTATTTGAAGATGCGCCCTCTTCATCTGTCCCGAACAGGGCCAAAAGGAAGAAAGTTTCCGACACTCATATCGATGGGTATCTCCGCGCACGATGCCCGGATGAAACTTGTCTTGGAACCAGCAAAGGCTGTAGCTCTGGTGGACGGAAATCGCATGAAGTGGTCAAGTGCTACAACCAGTGAAGGTCGTAGCCAACTCTGGTTGTGGCTCTCCCAGCGCATAAGATCCAGCTGAAACCGGTGCTGCAAGAAACACAAGTTGCAGCTCTGGCGGACGGAACTTTGACGTCGCTGAAAAAGTTACCTCAGAAAAAAAAAAACCGAAACACCAAAGGGAAGACTAAAGGACGCTGCTATCTCCTCTATGGTGTTTCGAATTAGGAAGGCTGGCAATGACAACAGTCTGAACGATGCTGAGTGCAAACACTGTGTCGATCAACTGTGGGAGCTAGCCAAAGCAGAGAATGTTTGCATTCAAGCAGAGGGCTACGGTATGGAGAATGATACTGTTGCAGTTAAGTGCTTCATGCAGCAAACTTTTCAATGGCTGAGTAAATCTGTGCCAAAAATCTTACCACTGGAAACTAAGTCTTTCGAGGTTTTTATAGAACTAAAACTCATGCGCTCCATTCTCTGGGTTCCGGGGCAACTTAGAGAAACGGGAGATGTTCTGCTGAGTCTACATAGGTACCCAGAACCCTGGACTTAATACTAAAAAGTGGAAAATCGACTCTAACAGGGAGAAAAAGAATCCGGAAAACAAGTACTGCTCTCCGATTCTGTCGAAACCATTAAGTTAGTGTTAGTGTTAGTATTAGTGTTTATTCAAAAGCTTGAATCTGTCCCCGCGCGGTACAAGGCAGATATTACCGCGATCCAGGATATACGATGGATAGGATCGGATAAGGCCAAAAGGAAAAATTGCGACATTTATAACAGCTGCCATTAAAAAGTGGATACATTTATTAGAATGCGGATTCGCTGTGGAAAATCAGCTTAGGGAATAAGCCTCAATCTGATAAGTGATCGTTGTGAACCGCATCAAATGCTCCTAAGCCAAATATGTGCACATGCACCTATCGAAGAGGCTGAAGAGCATATCAAGAAGGAGTTTTATGGCCTCCTGGATGGAGCCTATGGAGTTTGTTCGGAGTATGATGTCAAAATTGTGCTCGATAACTTCAATGCTAAAGTCGGAAAGAAAAACATCTTTGGCGGGTTAGTTGGTAAACACAGAATCCACGAAACGATAACAGATAAGAGCTACCCACTAATCGATCTGGCAGCAGGTCGTAATACGACGATAAGTAGCACTAGGTTTCCCAAGCTAAGAATCCACACAGCAACTTGTAGCTTTCCAGCCGTTAAACCGCTAACCAAATCGACCATGTGCTAATCGATGCGAGGCACACATCCAACGTCCTCAACGTGCACACATTCTGAGCACCAAATGACTTGACTTTGACCATTTTGACCATTTATTGCTAAAAAGGCATCATGTAGATAGAGTAATTGGGCAAGAAGGAAACCCACATCCAGTTAATGAAGAACCAGTTCTAAGAAGTTGGTCTACCAGCGGAGCTCTTTAAATACGGTGGCAATGGTTTGATAAGGCGCATACACTAAATCATCAGCCAAGTATGGGCGGAAGAAAGCATGTCCGATAACTAAACTATCAGCTCCATATGCCCCATCTACAAAAAAGACGATCCAATGTCTTACAATCACTATCGGGGCATATCCATTAAACTGTTACGCAACACACTAATCGCCACGTACCAGTGTGGCTTTCGGCCCGGCAGATCGGCTATAGACCAAATTTTCACACTTAGATAAATCCTGAAAAAGACCAATGAATTTCAGATCGAGACTCACCACCTATTCATAAGCTTCAAAGCTTCATATGATAGTATTCATTGGCAGGAGCTCTATACGGCGATGGCCGAAAACCCGGCAAAACTGATCCAGGTGCATCGCGTGCAATGTACAATTTAGAAGTAGCTCCTCCGAACTATTTCAAACGTGAACCGGATTTCGACAGGGAGATGCGCTATCATGTAACTCCTTCAATATCATTGTAGAGCAGATAGTGCGCAAGGCAGGTGTCAACGCGGAAGACACTATTTTAAACAGGTCTTTTCAGCTACAGGGCTATACGGAGGATAAACGATAAACGAGGACAAGACTAAGTGCATGCTATATGCAAAGAAACCAGCATCTGTCCACCAACTAGGAAAGCCCAGTGTGTGAGGAGGGCGAAAGAAGAAAAAGATACAACCGCGGCGAACTCTAGGAACTGTATTAAGATGTGGGTGTATTCCAAAAAGTCAAAATCGACTACATCGTCAAGTCAAGTCGCTACATCGGTTCGGCCACATCAAGCGAATGGAGAATAATGCTCCAGCTAAGAGGATCTTCGATTCCCAGCTCCCAAGGTTCGAACCGGCTAAATGGGTAATTGGATGTTTCATGCCTGGGATCGTTGAGGATGGATGACTGCAGAAGCAGAAGCAGAGACTCTTGGGGGGTCGGGAGCACATAAGTAAGTACGAAGTGCGTTCAAAAAGTAAGGTGACTTTATATTTTTATAAGAAAAATATTTATTTACTGGATCGATATGCCAATATCCTTAGCAACTTCTAGATGTTCAAGTGGAATGCCAATGTGATTGTTGCTATAAATCTCTTGGTTATGTACATCAGGTGCATGTTCACAATAAATAATGTGATTATGCAGAGCTACGCAGGTTGTAACGAAATACTTGGCCTATAGTAGTTTTAACACTTGCAAAGATTTTCAACTCCCGAAATTTGCTTTTCAGCACTCCAAATGTTTGTTCAGTGCATACTCTAGTAGAGCTTAAACAAACATTCAACGAAATGGTACCATTAAGTAAGATGCCAATGAATACGCCTAATCTCCTAAGAATGTGCTCCCTAGGGTACGATTTTCCAGTGCTACACCTAGTGGACTATGAATGGCGAACAGTTTCATCATGCGTCCTCCCTGGTCAGCCAAAGCATATGTCCGTAAAGATAAATTTGGTATCGCACACAGTCTGTAGAAGTAAAAAAATATCATTGTACAGCAAAAGGAATTATTTTGTACAAATTTACTTGCAATATTGCGGAATGCGTTCCTTGTCGGTTGTAATAGCTGTCACCGTTTCGTGAAGGCTTGGGAATTTAAATCTGCGTGCCATCAATACATCCAACAACATATGGGAATGGATAATTTCTAAGAACATGGAATTCATCTATCTTCTTATTCAAATTTACTTCAGTTCTTGGCCACCTTATGAATCTATTTCGATGTCTAGTTATAAGCTTAATAATTTTGATAGCAATAGAATGCGAAGTTCCTTGACCAATCAAGCTTGGGTTTTATAAAAAGGCTCTAAAACAAATTTAAGTTCCTAGAAATAGATAACGGAACAATTTAAGGTTAAGAGAACTAAGGGTATTCAAGTTATCCCTACCTGAAAGGTTGTTTTTTTTCATTCTGAAATGGCTACAAAAGGCTAGGTTTTTAGGTATACTTAGAGCAGACTCATCGTATGCCACTTTCATGCCATATTCTTTGTTCCATTTTTTATAATAATTGAAAATCACCGACCACACCAAAACACGTCTATCTATCTATCTGTCAAAAGCAAACTAAATATGCTTGAAACTGTGAACATGTGTACCAACAGAGCAAAAACAAAAAAGATAATCGAATATGCGTTTCCCGCGAGTTTAGTTTTTGAACACACCTCGTATAATATATAGTGTACCGAAGCTATTGAGGTTATAAAAAAGTAAGAAACATTGTGGAGATTATCGGGTTCATCGTGCAAAGAATACAGAGACCGACTGCGTACTCAGAACCAAAAATTAGTACCGAACGCATCCGGGAAGACAGGCCAGGAACACAGGAAGAGAGCTGTCAATTTTCAACCACCTTCACGGGCAAAGTAAATCGAACAAAATGGTAATTTATGTGATTGTGATGTGCCTTCAGATGTGGGGTGAGCATCTTCATTTTAAACATTTATCGAGCTTTGCCGTTATCTTCTAAGATACGTGCAAAAGCATTTGGTTTACCTGCCTGCAGTCTGGAAGTTGTTTTAAAAAGATACCGGAGGTCAATGGAAGACCTAATTGAGGACGAGGGCTCTAGATACCGACATCTAGATAAACCATCTTCTGAGTATTCTGAGTTCATAAGCGATCTCTTTTCTAAGGATTCGATGGAAGAGAGATAAGTCTTAGCCTTGTATTATCGAAAGAGTTTGGATGTAATAGGGTGGTTACTATAGACGCAGATATTTCGCACCCATCTGTTCCTCAACTCAATTCTGGTTAACCAAAAGTGAAGGGTAATTTCGTCATTATTACAAAGGCGACAGTGACACATCCTGAGGAAATCGGTTAACATTCCTTGACTTTGACTTGAGAAAGAAACTTTCTAATCCACTTGTTTGGTTTTTCTTTGTCCGAAATTGTAGCCTTGCCCAGTCGTTTCGGTACGTACGCACTACCCATGTTATCACGAAAAAAAAGACCACTGGCAGCATTAGATTGACTTCTTTGATAGGTAGGAAGCTTGAACAAAGCAATCATATTGGCCGCAAGTATCACAACCATATCCATATTCGTTACTTACATCCAATAAATATAACTACCCATCGACCATTTACCATATTTGTCACTTCAATCATCGTCTTCAGTATTCAAATTCAATTTGCCTTAGTTCTTCAAAAGCCACTAATATAATTGATGATGTACACCATCGTAACCACAAAAGTCCAAAATGTGTTAAGGTCAAAAGACCTTATTAGGTATTCATATTTGCACCACAAAGGCCATATCGATTACTCATCAAAAATATACTTACATGGGCATTCCAAGCATTCTCTTACCAGCAGCTGGTACTTCATACAAATATATGTATGTGCTCAACGCAACAGAAAAAAGATTCAATGTAGTCGCTTTTGTTCTTCAAGTACTCATGGACGTATTGAGACATTGTATCGTCAACAAATAACACAAAAAGTGAAAAAAAGCACATTAAACAGCACTGAAACATGTCAATTGCAATATCAACTCTACGTCGTATAGCTTTGGCCACAAAGGCGAATGCAAATAAAAGTCGAAGATTTCTATTCAGAAATCAATGAGGAAGTTCGCATGTCAACTCTTTTGTTTTTCTCATGGAGCACACACTATAAGTTTCTTGTTTGTTTGTTTGAAATTAAGAATTAGCAAAGTTTTGATATGTTTATTAAGAGTTGGATGTATAAAATATATTTGTTTATATAATGTGAGGTATAACGGGATTTAAGAAGCAACGAAGCTGGGGAAATCATGGGGTCAATCGTTTGTCGATTTTAATACTCGCTTTTGAAACTCTGTTAAAATTTTGCTCGGGGGTATATCGGTTTCAACACGACTTCCAACTACATCTTCAATGGTTAGTCCTTTGTTTTGGTCAAAAGATATGTCGATAATAATGCGGACCCCTATGAAAAATAAAAAGACAATCGGGAATGAACTACGAAACGAGTAGTTTTGGTTAAAGTAAGAAATAGATTACCACTTGGAATTTTCGAGATCGTGGTCTTACTCTGATAAGAAGACTCTGAGATATTCAAGTTCTTTTCTCCTTGTGTTACTGACATGGTTGTTGGTGGTGGTGGAATCGGAGGCTGTTTGGAAGGTCTCGGTTTAGGTTTAGGTGGATCTCTTGGTTTTAATAGATTCATGAAACTCTTTTGTGTTTCAAGAGAATACGTTTTTGTGTCATTTTTCTCCTCACTTGTTGCAGATCTATCATATTCGTATACCGAAGTTCATTCAAAGATTGCATTAAAGACAATTGTGTAGTCTTCCTTACCTGACCCTATGAAGAGTTTTTTCGGAGGCATTACTGCTGGCATTTGATTGATTTTCAGGGGTGATTTCTTGAACTCGGTGACCTGTTCCAACAAACATTGAGTTTAAGTTGCTATTTGTGACAGAATTGGTCGAATTGACGCCAAAGTACGAAGACTTGGAGGATACTATTGATGAGTAAGATGTTTTTTCGGAATCTGTCTTTGCAGCTGTGTCGTACCGTCGAATCATGTCCCGGACTTTTATTCCATTCGACATTTGTTTTTTTGAGTTTTTCGAGTCACTTGGTTTGTGTTGTAATGCCTTCTCATCGATTTCCATGATTTCGAAATGTCCGCAGTGAAAAGAAGTAGAAGTACGAAATTTTGTTTTTTTTTGAAAAAAGAATCCGTTTGAAGATAAAAATGTAAAAATTCCGTAAAAAAATCCTTAAATTGAAATTATATCCGTTGCTAGCTAAGATCTTATAAAATTAATTTAAAATTTAGTTTGTACATTTTTCAATTCAAATTAAAGTGGAAACAGTTTGTTCGAATCGCTAGTCGTATTTGTGAATTTGACAGTCTTACTAATAAAAATTTTTCCTGTCCGTGAAAACTGGAAGTAAGCGAGCAATCAGTGACTTCATTCCGTACGTGAAATATTGGTTTTCAACGATGGTGTAGTTTAAGGCTGGTGCATTGGCATAAATAGATATTCATTGTCAGAATCGGCCCAGAAGCCATCTGTAGCTTGTAGGAGGCTGGACATGATTGAGGTTTTTAAGAGCAGAGAGTTGTCTGCCGCACATACACCGTAACCAATCTGCAATACTCTAACTACTTTCTTAAATATGTTAAGTCTGCTTTTGTAGGCATCCTAGTCCGTGGGTTGCCAAGAAGTCTTGGCCTTGTAGCACAATTTTTCTATTATGCCTCTATACTGGCAGTTCTCTTTCGTAAATAACCTTGTAATTACGAATACTATGTTTCTACATAAAGGCATTCATAAATACACAAACTAAATGGCCAGAAAAGAGAGAAATCGATCATAGATTATATAATTGCTAATAAAGAGGAGTGGTGGATGCGAGAATTATAAGAGGATACGTAACAACGCTGAGGAAAATCAAACTCGCATTGCGAGTTCTTCCGCAATGAAAGCAGCATTTCGCGGAACCATTTCGTGAAGATTTTGAGGTTGATGGCTAGATTTCCACTTGAGGAATGTCAAGAAATTTTTTTATTTTGAATCTCAGTGATCGCGGCAAAAGCTTACCTTGTATTCTATGGTGAGCAAATAATTTCACCCATGCTAGTAAAAGTGGAACTAGAAAGTCGCATCGACAAATTCATTCGAAGTTTTTATGGAATAAATAAAGAGTGCATTCAGTGCAGTTAGATAGCCCGGTGTGGACCAAGGCTTAGCTTCTGGCACTCATTTGTGTTTCTCATTTTGTGAATTTGTTCACTGCTCAGCAGGGCCTTATGTTTATTGTCGGTTCGGAACGGCTCTCCTGAGAAGTTTTTCATATTAAGAATTTGGCTTTCGATGGTTTCCCATTGCCCGCCGAAAGGGTGATGACGATTTGAAAAAATTTTGCTGTTGAGTTCATACACGGATTCGATCCCAGGTAGCTTGGCGTTACAGCAAGTGATCCAACCATCAGGCCATCGCCACCACTAGCTGGATGTAATATGTCATAAAAAACTATCAGGAGCCTATTTGAATTCTTTGCCACATCATACAACGAAAACATTTTGTCCACTTACTTACTTACTTAAGGTGGCGCTACAGTCCATGGTAGACCTGGGCCTTAACCAACAAGCGTTTCCAGCCAACACGATCTTAAGCCAGCTGTACCCACTTTAGCACGCTAAGGTGGTTAAGGTCACCTTTCACTTGCGTGCGCCACCTAAGCCGCGGTCTACCTCTACTGCGCCGTCCCTCGGGACTCGTTTCAAAGATCTTTCGGGCGTGAGCATTCGCTTCCATTCACTCTATATAACCCAGCCATCTCAGTCGTTGGACATTCACTCTTCTGGCTGGATCGATGTCACTGTAAGGCCCGTACAGTTCGTAGTTGTATCTCCTCCTCCATTCAACGTCTTAGCAGACGGGACCGAAAATTACTCGAAGAATTTTCCTTATGGGCCTACATCCATATATATTAAGATTGTGCTGATGCAAGAACTGAAGCCGGAGTACTATAGACAACACTTTGAGTTCGCTAATTGCACGCTGGAAATGTTGACAGGAGATTCGGATTTTGGCCAAAAAATCATCTTCACGGAGGAGGCTCACTTTTGGTTCAGCGGCTATGTCAACAAGCAAAATTGTCATTTTTGGAGCAAACACATTTCACAAATGTTCGGCTAAGCATTAATGCATCCACAAAGATTAATGATGAGAAAGATACACCGCTACCGTCAATGAATTCAAGTATAGAGCGATGTTAACCGACTTTTTGTGATCAGAGCTCGACAACATCGATATATCTAAGCTGTAGTTGTAATAGTACAGCGGTACATGCCACACAAGGGAGGCAACGCTCGAGAGAGAAATTTTGCGACTGAGTCATCTCTCGGCGAGCGTTCATCAATTGTCTGCCGCAATCATTCGATTTGACTAGATCTACGTCAAGTTTTTAGTCTACGCTAACAAGCCAACCACTTTGGATGAGCTCGAGGCCTACATTTGATACGCTTTTGACGGAACTACGCCCCACTTTTTTGACTGAGTCACCAACGATTAGACAGATCGCTTGAAGCACTGCTAGCGAAGCCGAGGCGCCAGCGTCTATGTTTTCTTCATTTCACACCAATCTCTGTCTGGTTGGTGGCTTAAGATTCAAAATAGTATGCTCACGCTCAAACTTTTCTATGGAGCGATAAATTGTATGCACACTGAAGCCATGATGAGGACCGACCTTACGACAAAATTCACGTTGCGTATTTACAACTAAGCTGGAATTTCGATCATTTTTTAATAATTTCCGCACTTTCGGTAATCGTAAAACGATTCATGATGAAGTGGCAAACCTTACTGAATAGTTTGACAGCTGGATGTCATTGGTAACTTTGACAATTGCTGAAACATAACAATTGGAAATATTATTATTGCTATTTGGTCACCCTTAACAAAAAAATTATATTATACCGCCTTGACCAAAAAGGAAGTTATTCGGAAAATTAAAAATACAAGTTAATTCATCTAAATCTATATTGTCCTCTTCAAAGTAATTTCCATCGACTGCAACACACTTATGCCAGCTCTTGATCCAATCCTCGAAACATTTTTTATATTCGGTTTTCGGTATGTTTATCAGTGCTTCCTGCGATTATTCCTCCTGCTGAAACGCGTTTCCCGTAGTAGTTCTTGAACCCGATTGAACAGAAAGAAGTCACTGGGAGTCAAATCAGGTGAATTCGGTGGCTGTTGGATGGTAATTGTTGCATTTTTCGTCAAAAAATTACGAATAATGATGACACTGTGCGAAGGTGCGTTATTATGGTGCAAAATCCACGAGTTTTCTGCCCTCAATTCTGGTCTCTTTCGGCGAATTGCTGCATGCAAACGTTTCATAATGCCAAAATATACTGTTTGCTTACTATCTGGCCTTCTGACAAAAATTCATGATGCACTACACCGTTGTAAGCCATGAAAACCGTGAGCATTGCCTTCTTTTTTGACTTTTTTGGTCTCGGCTCATTTGGTGAACACCATTCACTTGGCTGATGTCTGGATTGCGTGTCGTACTCATAAACCCACGACTCGTCTCAAGTAATGATCGTTTTGATGAATGTGGGATCGAATTCAGGCTCGCAAATCATTTCTTTTGCGACGTCAACGGCTCTTTTTTGCATGAAATTGAGGTCTTTTGGCTCCAACTTTGCTGCTACACGACGGAAATCCAAATCATTAACCAAAATGTCTTGGATGGATCCATAGGCAATATTCAAGTCTTCCGCTATCTCTCTGATGGTTAATTTGTGGCTATTGACCAACATTTCTTTTACTTCATCAATGTTTTCGTCGGTTTTCAATGTAGTAGGTCTGCCACTGCGTTTATCACCTTCGATTGACTCACGACCACTTTTGAACCGCTCGTGCCACTGGTAAACGACAATTTTCTTTAGAGAATCGTTGCCGAAACACTTTTCCAACATTTCCAACACATTTCGCGCACCATTAAATCCTTTTTTTTACGCAATACATACATACAATACAAGTTCGTAGCTGCAAATTTAAACCCATTTCGAAAATAGATGTACTCTTGGGTACGTAACTCTTGCAAATTTCAAGCTATGACGCTAAGATTTAGAGGGAATGTCAACAACAGATGTTCCAACTTAACAAAAACAAAAAACAGAATTCAAATCAGAATAATGGGAGCTCCACACAGTGACGCCACCGGGAACTTTTTGATCAAGGTGGTATACAATGTGTAAGGACATGCAATGTCATATAAGTTCAAGCCGTCTGAACGAGTGAGATAAGGTAGTGTGTAGAGCCCCCTCTTATTTGCATGCACAATGGACGATGCCATAAAATATTTTCAAGAAAGGATGGAAAGTTACAGAGTCTGTTGTTGACAGGTTCAACCTGTTTACTTATATTGAAGAAAATATGCAAAAGAGTATAAGGGTCTTGGAAAGATACAACAGCAATGCAGAAACTAGAGCTCCGTGTTAATAAGACAAAAGTAGCGATGATCGGAAATGAAAGTGGAGTGAACATGGAAGAGAATAGACAAGTGAAAAAAATTTAGGAAACAAGAACAAGAACAAGAAGGAAAGAACAAAAGAGGAAGACCCAAAACCACATGGAACACTAATATACAGTCAAAAAAATTCTAAAAGAAGCTGGGGAAAGATGGGATTCGGCTAAATAAATAGCCAGAGACAGAATCCAAAAGAGAAATTTGACGAGAAAATATAAAGGAGGGAACCACTGATTCCAACTCAAATCCTTAGATTATTGTATGTATGTATGTACTAGGCGCGCAACTATTGGGTCTATAACTTTTTTGTGCGGTTTGCTAAGAGATGGCGTAACTTGTATTATTCCGTTGGAACATGTGTTGGAAAGCTACTGTCATTGTACGTCATTTCAGTATATGCCATTCATTTGAAGCGTAAACAACAATAATTTTTTTTCACTCAGATATGACGAACTATGCCTGAAAAAGTGTTTTGCAGTGAGTTCTTCTTAATTTCTTCAATATGAATAAAACTGCTGCCGAAAGTCATCGTATTTTGGTGGAAGTTTATGGTGAACATGCTGTAGCTGAGCGAACGTGCCAAAAGTGGTTTGCATGATTTAAAAGTGGTGATTTTGGCTTGGAAGACGATGAACGTCCTGGGCAGCCAAAAAAGTTTGAAGATGAAGAACTGGAAGGATTACTCAATGAAGATTGTTGCCAAACACAAGAAGAGCTCGCAGAATCTTTTGGTGTCACTCAAGCAGCCATTTCAAAACGTTTAAAGGCAGCTGGATATATTCAAAAGCAAGGAAATTCCACATGAACTCAAGCCGAGAGAGAAATGCTGCTGGAACGTCACAAAAGGAAGTCATTTTTTCATCGGATTGTTACTATTTACTGGTTACTGGAGCAAAAAATCATATGTGAAACCCGGCCAACCAGCTAAATCAATGGCAAAGCCGAATATCCATGGCGCGAAGTTAATGCTCTGTATTTGGTGAGATCAGATGGGTGTACTGTATTATAAACTGCTAAAGTCGGGTGTAACCATCAATGAACAACGCTACCGAACTCAATTAATCCGTTTGAAGAGATCAGTAGCCGAAAAACGCCCGGAATATGCGACCAGACACGAGGCAATAATTTTCCATCATGACAACGCTCGGCCCCACGTTGCTATTCCGGTTAAGAACTATTTGGAAAACAGTGGATGGGAAGTCTTACCCCACCCGCTTTATAGCCCAGACCTTGCCCCTTTTGACTACCATTTGTTCCGGTCGATGCAGAACGCCCTCACTGAAATACGGTTCACATCAGAGCAGAATATGAAAAATTGGCTTGATTCATTCTTGGCTGCCAAGCCGGCGCATTTCTTTTGGGATGGGATCCACAAATTGCCAGAAAGATGGGAAAAAGTCATAGCTTCAGATGGGCAATACTTTGTATAATAAACGTTCAAATTTTGAAAAAAAAATCGCACGAATTAAAATATGTACCCAATTAGTTCTCAATAGATGGCTCTAGCAGTAAGTACTGATCGATTTTGACATATCCAAAACGTAATGAACCAAGCTTATACAAATTAGTGATTTTGTTTTGGTATCATACGAGTGCTTTTGGTTGTGTGAAATTGCACGATTTTGTGCCAAATAATCGTCATTTTCGGGAAGTGTTGATTTTCTTCTTTTGTTCGAAGGATTTGTTGGTTGGCAATTGGTTCCAATGCTTCAAAGACGATAATTTCCATTTTGACGACCATCCGCGTGAATAGAGTCCGAAATCCTTCGAAGACGCTAAATTGGAGGCATTGTTCGATGAGGATCCGTACCAAATGCAAGAAGAGCTTGCTTCGGTTTTAGCAGTTACCCGCCAAGCCATTTCCAAGCGATTGCATGCGTTGGGAATAATTCAAAAACTTGGGTTCCTTATGATTTACGAGTAAAGCCAATGGAAGTTGAGCGTCGTTTTTTCACCTATGAACAAATGTTCCAGCGGCAAAAAAGGAACGGCTTTCTTTATCGCATCGTGACTGGTGATCAAAAATGGATTCATTACAGCAACTCAAAGAGAAGAGAGTCATGGGGACACTTTTTACGTCGTCGGCTCGCCGAATATTCACTCTGCGAAGTTTATGCTGTGTGGTTGGTGGGACCAGGTAGGTGTTGTTTGTTATGGACTGTTGAAACTTAATAAAACCATCACTGGGGAACGGTATCGACTTTATTTGATGCGATTGAAGCGAGAACTGTGCAAAATACAAGCAGAGGCACGAATAAGTGATTCTACAGCATAGCAAACCCAGTAAAACTTATGTGGAAACGCTCAATTGTGAAGTCCTACCCTACCCGCCATATTTCCAAGACATTGCGCCTTCTGATTATCACTTGTTCCGTTCGATGGCACATGGACTGGCTCATCAACAGTTCTGTCCATATGAAGACATCAAAAAATGGCTTGATTAGTGGATAGCCTCAAAAGATAAACACTTTTTACCAAAACGGT
Organism: Volucella inanis; assembly: GCA_907269105.1. Taxonomy (NCBI): domain Eukaryota; kingdom Metazoa; phylum Arthropoda; class Insecta; order Diptera; family Syrphidae; genus Volucella; species Volucella inanis. Next base: position 44,514,118 of record OU026153.1, read on the forward strand.
ATTCGAGTTCTGTTAGAAAGATGTGAAAAAGTTAAAGCTAGCAAAGGGCAATACTTTGAATAATTCATTTGTAACCATCTTTTCACAATAAAGTTACATTTTCATAAAAAATGTGTAGTTCGCAACAATAACTTATTGTCTCACCTAATAGCTTTATAAATGTCGTAGGACGAGAGAGTTGTGGGAAAACGTGAGAAATAGGGAATGGTGATAGTTATCAATTGTTGCGACAGATAGGGGACAAAATAAGACTGATGACTGACACCTACCTGCCCGTGTAGATGGATTTATAGATCTAAGAAAGAACATTCCTTAGTTGAGCTAGCATTTGAAGTGATGAAAAACGATTGATTATCTGATGGAGTCCACTGTAGCTGAGGAAGATTAAGGTTGCCGAAAATAAGATATCTTTAATAGAGTCAGACAGCTGAAAGTAAATGGTCGATAGCGTCGAAAGCAAGTTGATAAGATGTAGCAATTTATAACTTAAAGGGACTTGATTCGAAGTGTTATTTTTATTGCGACAGAGTCGAGTTTTGTGGATGAGGTCAATTACAGGAGGTTGATGTAATTGATGTAATCATTTAAGAACGGCATTAGTAGTGTCGAATTTCTGCGACTGGAATTCTTTCACAACACATGAGTCGTTAGTGATCACATGGTATAGTATCGTGCTTGTAGGGTTAAAAGATACATATATGCTGAATAATAAAGGTTGCAGACATAGAGTGGGATTAGCATTCGCCTAATTTGCCTCATCTTCCCATTCAGATGTTTGCCACTCAACTTGTTACATTATTTACTTAATCGACTGCCATGTACAAGTACAAATTTCCAGCTGAAAATGTCAAGCATTTTGCAGCTATTACTTGCGATTGACATAATTGCTAGGCCTTTCAAAATGAACCGTTTAATCTGACTATTAAAATCCGTGTATCCCCGGCCTAGAAAAGGAGCGCCCACTCAAAGAAATTACGCTACAAAAAGATGTGAATTTGTATCTATTATAACTGTGACTCGTGTCGGTATATCACGTCCTATCACTTACACACTATTGGCAGCTCAGTAATTATATTCAAAGTCGATTCACAGTTGAAAAATATCAAATCCTCCCCCTTCACAGGCCAACCCTTGGATAATACTGTACAAGAGGGTTGCCGATAAGCTGACAATACAACTGTTGTCGTAACACCAACTCAACTGAACATCTCAATTAGACAGCGTGATGGGTTATATCAAAACAATTTGTGGGATAATTATCCCATTAGAGTGGGGTGGGAGTCCGGAGTACTATTCTTGTAATGGCATACCAGCATTCACCGCAAAGAAATCGCTTCAATCTTTAAGTGAGGTATGCGTTGGCGCGATCAATCGTAGTTTGCGTCCAATTTTTGCACAGTCTGCCGCATTTTGTTGACCAATTTTCGAGATTCATATGGAGATACATGAAGATGGATACAGTGAAGTTGCTCAATCAGTGTATTCCAATGATGGACATGATTTCGATAGAGTACAAACGTTATGTCAAGTGTGAAGTATGTTTTTTGTTCAATTTCCTAGACCACTTCAGATGGCAAACTTTTGCATAACCTCCTCTGGTAAGTCGTGTAGCTTATTGTTTTTGTGTCCCCAATTTAGGGACACCAAGTGCGAGTATATTCGAATAATTGAGTCGAATAATTCGAATCAAATCCACATCCACCACCGAGCATTATGTCTGATTATTGACTTAAGGCTTGATGCCATCGAGATACATTTGTATCTCTTGCTTTGACTGTGACTTGTTTGAAGACGGCATGAAGGTTAGACCACCTGATAGACACAGTAACTTCTTATTTGAACAACCTGGATTGATGTAATACACGTACGTGTATAGCAAATTACTTTTAAACAAACAAGGAGCCATTAAGCTCCGGTAATCACTTGATACTTGCGCATTTCCTGTTTCAATTAGAGAGGGTTAGGCCAAAGAAGCTTGAATATAGCCAACGCTTAGATGTATCTGGAGGAGTGTGGGTCATCGTAAAGGACTCTTCCCAGCTTAGTGAGTTATTTATTTGGAGATGGTTCTACTTACAGGAAGACATATATGGAAAGTTTATTTCAAGTGCGTTTCAGATAGGCTAAGCGCCACTCTTAACTTATTCAAGTTGAAATTACCCAAACAATCTAATGTTGAGTGTCGGATTAAACTGCCGACTTTTGGACAAGATTCTGTTAGTTTTGTATAAATTATTTTTTTCTATAAGATATTTGGCTTCTTGGAGTATGAAATGTGTCACTTGAGAATGTTGACCTTGCACGGATGACTGTCTTGAAAGTGATTCCTTTGCGAGATAAATGCGAAATGTTAGGAGGAAGTTTCTGAAGAGGGTTCTATAAGTTGTATAAGTTTGTTTAGTTGGCGTCTTATATTTAACAAAAATGGTAAAAAGAGAATCATAAACAGCATAAATCAATAGTTGGTTGCGTCATTGGGGTTTTATGTTGGATCTGGGACTTAATGCTGGAGGTATACACGTTTTATTTGATGAGCAGCGTTATGAAGAAGAATATGCAAAGTTTCTTTAGTAGAGCCACTACTAAAGGTCCTAAGTCCGGTAGTAAAACGAGAACAGAAACCCTTTGAATGAACTTCTATGTATAGATTCGGCTTGTAACGTCTATGAAATTCCTCCGTTGGACACAGATTTAGTCATCTAAGTCGTTGTAATTTTGATAAATTGTAGGGGCTAAGCCTGCGATATTCCTTGATGATGGAAAACCACACCAGATGAACATAACGGGGCGCACAATTAATCATCCAATTTTGTTTTTGAATTACTTTTTTACTAAATAAAAAAAAAAGATATTGAATGATGGAAATCTTTATATGGACCTTTACAATTGATTCGACAAGTGCCTGCCACAAGTGGTGATACACATTTGTGCCCATTTTATCGCATTTTCTATGACTTTCCGCAAGATTTCCAGTGAAACTGTTCGCATTCCTGTCGAATATTCTCCTTAAGGGCTGCGATTGTCTGAGGCTTGTTGACACAAGCCCGCGACTTTAAGTAGCCCCAAAGAAAAAAGTCTGGGATGGTTAATTTGGTGGGGGCGAATGCCCTCACATATTCGGCTTAATACAAGCTATAACTTAAAATTAAACTTTAACTACCATAAAACTAAAAACTAAGGTTGGTTGGAGTGGTGAAAGAGAACAGATTTAAGATAGGAAGTGGTGCGGTGGAAGTCAAAGACGGTAGGATTCGAATTGATTTTTGGTAGCTCTTGTACCTATGCCAACACCACAAATTGTTAGTCAATATTAATTGGCCACACTGTATATTATAAGAGCGTATGTTTGTCCAAGCAGCAAAAAAGAGGAGATGACCATTCTCAATTGACTGTTATTAGTTCTCAATTTCGGAGACCTTCAAAAAGCCGCTGGAGACGTCAATCGAAAGGGGAACATTTTTGGTCCAATATATGAGGCAAACAACCAGACACCGACCAAAATATCAATTTGGTCGATGAGAGCAGAGAGCCAAGCGTGTTAGCCGTAGAAGAAGTATCCGAAGTGCAGTTGACAACCGAGCATCAAAATCGAAAAACTTTGATAAAATCTCAGGTAAACAATCGTCCACTCTTATTCCAGTTAGACATTGACGCGTCATGTTCTATTATCGGATTACCAGAATACGAACGCCTTGGAAAGCCACAGTGCTCATCAACAACACGTACTTTAAAAGCTCATGGAGATGTCAAAGTGCCCATCAAAGATGTTAGCAACGTTGAGGTATATTGGAAAAATCAATCATATCACTTACCTTTATTGATAGTTAACTGTGACCGAGGAGCCAACATCATGGGGCTGGATTGGTTTGAGGCTTTCCAATTTAAGTTCGAGTGCGCCAATGAGGACACTGCATTGCAAATTGAATTGAAACCTAGGGAAGAGCTTGAGTCCCTAGTCAAGTTGTTGTGTAAAAAGCTTGAACAAATTTTTCGCCCCTAACTTGGTTGTAATAGGGTTTTTATTGCACACCTCAAGCTTAAACCAAACAGCATGCCACGCTATTTCAAACACCGACCAGTGCCATTCGCATTAAAAGAGGGTGTGAAAAACGAATTAGAGCGTTTGAAGAAGTTGGAAATACTAAGGTCCGTGAAAACCAGCCAGTGGGCAGCACCCATTGTCGCAGTTAAAAAACCGGGTAGAGAACTGCGGGTCTGTGGCGATTTTAAAATAACAATTTATACTCAACTTGAGATCGACAGACATCCTGTTCGCCGGATTCAGGAACTCTTCCATAAACTACAAGGCGGACGTTTTTGTACGAAGGTAGATTTGTCTGACGACTACTTGCATGTTCCAGTAGACGACGAATCAAAGAAACTGTGCGTAGTGAACACAGAATTTGGGCTATTCGAGTACCAGCGACTTCTTTTTGGTATTTCCACCTCAACAGGCATTTTTCGATGATTTCATTGTCTCTGGCCGAACGAACCAGGAACATATTCAAAATCGGGCTACGCTGTCGATTGGATAAAAGCCACTTTGCTAAAGGTGAAATCGAGTTCTTGGGCCATATTATCGATGAAGTTGGGATTCGGCCGTCTGAGTCTCGAATCAAAGCCATTCAATGTGTGACGCACATCGGTAAGATCGGTAAGATAAACTTTTATGTTGCAACTCTCTTATCGAAAAATTTTCCCAATTAGCAGCTTCAATGAACAAATTACGTGCATTTAACAAGGGTTTTGTATGGAGAAATAAGCAGGTGATAAGGTGATTGGCAAATCACCTTGGCAACCGACGCATCATGTCACGGAATTGGGGCTGTCATATCTCACATTTACCCAGATTCAACCGAGAGGCCCATCGCATTCACATCCAAGACACTAGATGAAACCCAAAGAAGTTCCACCAGTACTTATTTGGTCGACAATTTTAGCTGATAATCGATCATCAGCCCTTAGTGTCGATTTTCCACCCTGATAAGAAATTGCAACAAATGACGTTTCAAGGCCTGCAGCGTTGGGCTATTGCACAAATGAGGTACAACTAAAAAATTCGGTACTGACCAACCAAGCAGCACGGAAAAGCCGATTGTCTTTCCTGTCTACCTGTGGCACGTGATGATGATTTTGACAAGTCAGATGATTCTTGTCATTATGTGGAGTAGGTTTATATAGGGTTTTCTAATAACGACTTGACAACTTTTTTTTTTTTTTTTAAATAAAAGGCAAACCATTTGAGATATTTCAAAAACTTTATTATTGGCTTGCAGTACAATCAAAACATTTATGAATGTAACTCGACTTCGTTCATATGGCCACCGCTGGCACGTTTGCAGCGGTCGATTCGTTGGACCCAATTTTCAACGACTCGGCTACACATTTCGTCCGAAACGGCCGCTATTTCGCTTTCAATGTTGGCTCTGAGCTCTTCCAACGTCGTCGGCGTGTTGGCATAAACCAATGACTTAACGTAGCCTCACAGAAAATAGTCAAGCTGCGTTAAATCGCTTGTGACACCATCCTGTTGAAACCACATGTCTTTCAAGTCCATATCTTCCAATTCGGGTCAAAAATAATCGGTGATCACGGCGCGATAGCGCTGACCACTCACAGTAACGTGACGATCGTTGTCGACGACGAAAAAATATGGCCCAATAACGGATGAAGTGGTGATTCATAAGGCACATGTGGGTTTTCACCCGACCAAAAATGAGCTTAGTCACTGAAGATGATTTTGCGATGAAATTCATCATCTTGGTGCATCTTCTCCAGAACCCAAATGGAGAACGTACGTCGCTTCAAATGGTCCATCGGCTTCAATTCTTGAGTCAGCTTGATCTTGTATGGGTGTTAACCAAGATCCTTACGCAAAATACGCCATGATGTGGTCTGAACGATGCCTAATTCTTTAGAACGCCGTGGAATTGACTGATTTGGATCGTTTACTACAGACGTTTGAACGTCAGCGATATTTTCGACACTTCGACCAACCCGTTGTCTCACTTATACGGCAACATCACACAACGAATATGTAGACTTAAATTTTTGCACTAAACTTGTTATTGCCTGTCTAATAGGGCGAGAATTACGACCGAAAATTGCAATTAACGTTCTTAAAGTTTCAGTCACCGATTCCGAATATCTATAGAAAATTTTTATAATTTGCACACGTTGCTCGTTAGTGTACTTTACAATGATGAAAATGTTAAGTTTACTGAATAAACTGACAGCGACAGTTTGATGAATAGTGAAAGAGTGCGTTCACAAATTAAATTCAAAGTTGTCAAGTCACTATTGGAAAACCCTATACAACCATCGTCGACGATTTTCCTATCAACGCAGCAAGCATAGCCGAAGCATCGAAACAAGATACAAGATAAGATATTAAAAAAGGTATCGCAGTATGTGCATGACGGATGGCCAGAGCAGTTACCCGCAACAGAAAATAGCTTATTACATTATTTTCGGAGGAAACTCAACCTGTGTACCACCGCTGGAATTTTGATTTACTAATGCGAAAATCCAAGGGTAATGGTACCAGCAAAGCTACAGGATAAGGTGTTAAACGGTGTAAAACGAACACGACTGGCCCGTCGTTTCTGTTGGTGGCCAAATATCGATAAACCTCTTTTGGAAGCCGTGAATAAGTGCACTACATATATGCGAGTTAAGTGCCAGTAACCCTCCCAAGGAATATACCAGTTGGTCGGTTACTGAAGGTGTTTGCGAGCGGTTACATATCGACTATGTAGGACCTTTCCAAGTCCAAATTCCCGTTTGTGGTTCGAATTGGTTCAACTACTTCCTAGGCGACCATCAACGCTTTGCGATCCATATTTTCGCTACCAAAGACGTTGGTGTCAGGCAATAGCACCCAGTTTTAATCGGAGGAATTTAAATTTAAAGGAATCTGTGATCGAAACTCCATTCGTCACGTCTGGTCCGCTCCATTCAACCCTGAATCAAATGGGGCCGCGGAAAGGATGGATTTTGCAAGATACACCATATCATCTTCTCCGGATGATAGCGGAATCTCTCCCGCGGAGTAGTTACATAGGAGTCGTCACCGAAACATATTGTCCACTATGGTTTCCGAAACTCCAAAGCAGAAGTTATTTATGGCATCAAAATTCGGCCCAGAGCAAACGGTTTTCGTAAGGCATTAGCTCCAAAAGTGTAAGTGGTTGGAAGGCATTATAAAACAACCACTAGGTAGATGTATGTACTTAGTAGAAACAAGCAAAGGTAAATGGCGTCGACATCAGAACCAAATACGGAATCTAATACCGAATCTTGCTAAACAATCACTTGTCACCAAGGACCCTGAGAAGATACCACAGGCAAATAGTTTGAGTTCTGTTACTAATCGCTTTTCGAATTCTAGTGCGACACCTTATTCAGAACATTGACTTGATTTCACCTGCCAGGGCTGTTTCCTTGCCACCATTACCGCTTAGAAAACCAATAAACCATAGCCTTCCTGGAAGTGCAACAAGTCGAACGCCACCATCACGACAGCCACCATTGGAGTTCATAATTCCTGAAACATTGCCGAGTTCCTCAACACCGAAACGTTCTGAAAGGTTGCGCAATAAGCGACTACGATTTACTTAAAGCTAGGTGTGAGGGTAATTGTTGTACCTATGGCAACATCACGAAGCCAATATTAATTTGGCAACACTGTATATTATAATAGGTAGCTGACATCTGTCACTACCATGACACTCTCTTGATTTAGGTACGCACACGCGGCTGGCTTAACCTCTTAATTTGTAATTTGTTAATTAGAATTAGTTTTGCTGAAAAGAGTCGATGAATAAAGAGAAAGTCGGCTGCATCTCTGCGTTCCTCAAAGGTGTTTAAGTTGATAAGGTTTAGACGGTTTTGATAGGGGGGCAGAGTAAAAGGATCGTCCCAGGGCATACCTCGATGCTGGATGCTTTCGATTCTCGAGATATAAATACGATGATATGGGGACCATACTTGACTGGCGTACTCTAGGAAGGGGCGAACAAAGGTAATATAAATGGACCTAGACACGTATGGGTTGTTGAATTCTTTGGACCATCGTTTTACAAAACCTAGTGCAGAGTTGGCTTTAAGAATTATCACATCCATATGTAAACGGAATTTGAGCTCCCTATCACACAAAATGCCGAGGTCGCGAAGAGATTGAACGGGGGAGATAGGTAGGTTGTGGAGAAGGTAGAGTCGGGAAGGAGATTGGTGCCGCTTATGTGAAAAGTTGATGGACTGGCATTTAACGATATTAAATTCCAAACAATTTTTGAGGCACGAGATCGAAAAAGCTATTAAGGTCTTGTTGAAGGGGGAAGGAGTCATGGGGAGAGGAAATGGTTTTGAAAAATTTGATATCGTCAGCGTAAAGGAAGACAGACAGGTTAATATAAACGAAAGGGGACCTATATGGCTGCCTTGTGGAACTCCATAGGTGGCCAAAAATTAAGTCGAGTGGGCTGATTTAAAACAAACACTGTAAAAACGGTTTTCGAGGCAAGAGGATATCCATTTTAACAGTATGGGTTCAAAGCCGAGGGCAGACAGTTTGAAGAGTGTTAATCGATGAGAGATTTTATCGAAGGCTTTGCTAAAATCGGTTGTAACTACATCGACTTCGTTGTCATTCTCTAGGGCAAAGAGGGAAAAAGATACGAATTCAACGAGATTTGTGGTACTTGTCTAGAGGAAATAATTGATTTTCATTGGAAGCTTAGAGCTTCATACAAAATATTTTCGAAGAATATGGGTCTATGGGAGAGTTTAGCTATGAGACGATAGTTAGTTATTTCATTCTTTGATCCTTTTTTGTGGATCGGGTTTATGAAGGAGGTTTTCCAAGCCTGATGAAATTCTCTCTGACAAAGGGATAGACAAAAGAGTTTAGAAAAGGCAAGGGAAAGAGAGGAAGAAAATTTTTTAAAAAATATGGCAGGGAGGCCGTCTGCGCCTGGTGTGAATTCGTCATTGAGTTGGTGTAATTTATATTCGATATAAGACGGGTCCAAGATCTAAAAGAGAAGTGGGCCATTGGAGAAGTTCAGTAGGTAACTGAAATATGATGGATCAGGTGCAAAGGAGTCGTTGGTGAAGGATTGTTTAAAAAAAGTGGCAAGTAGGTTGGCAATTTTGAGAGGGAACGAGGGTAACCATTGGACTTTCTTTTGTAGTTAACAAATTGGAAAAAGGACTTAAGGTCGTTTGTAAGGTTGGCGCATTGTTAAGGTAGCGCTGGTAAAGGGAATCGTAAAGTTCGGTAATTAGGTTGTGAAATTTAAAGAGGGATCTGCTGAGATAGTCACTGAATTTGTGAAAGTTTGCTTTATGAAAGTCGTGGGATGAAAGAGTTGGGACAAAGTGAGACTGAGGAGTTGTTAGGGTGGCGGGAGGAGTACTTGAAAATAATGGCAACTAAAACCCCGTGTCTACTAATTCATTATGAATTGAGACATTGTACAGGGAACTAGCTTGGAATTGAATTTGATCGGGTATTCCATCGGTTTTGTGGGAAGCCATTCTTACTTCTTTACCAATTTCGATAACGGTCAACCGAGTTACTATAAGTTCTTCGCTGATGTTAATCATTTTTAGGGTCAGGTCATTGAGCGTAGAATCTGATGGATGCGGGGTGTGATGTATTGTTTTGGAGGAGGATTGAATAAGCAAGTGGAGATCAGTACGGTGAAGATTTATAGAGTTGTTTATGTGTGTGAGTACGTTGGACTTAAGGAGGTTCGCAAAATTTGTTTTGATCACTTTGCTCACGTTGTCGTTTGGATAAATTTTGGATCGCTACCAGTTGCTTTTCAATCATTCTTCCTGTGGACTTGTAAGCTTCCACATTAACATACCAACTGTCACATAACGTGAGCCAGGGTGATCTCTATGCACACGTCGTCCTCTCGTTGTTGAGATTGAGGATGTCTTTACAGCAATTCACACGCGACTGACGATCAGGAGGCATTAACTGTTGCACTGATTGCACTTTGTACGGGAACATGTGTAAGTCTTTCACTAAAATTCGCTGTATGGTCTGTCTGGTGATGCCCAATTGCGTGGCCCGTCGTCTGGTTGATGTTTCTTCATTCTCAGTGACATCGGATGCCACAGCCGCGATATTCTCGGCCAAATGATCACGATTGGTGGCGGCCACGCCCTGCATGGTGGAGTAGCTAGGCGCTGGAATGTTTGCCTACGTGTGATACGATTAGGAAAACGACGGCGAAATTCACGCTGCGCTAGCGCCACCGACCGATTGTTGGTCAAAAACAGCGAGACAATTATTCCAAACTCTTGCTGTGTATAGCGCTCCATTGTTCGTCTGTTTGTATACTGCAGCTGTCTAGTTCACAAATGTCAAATATGATTGAGGTACGACGCCATTTGCAAAAATTATACCATCTTTCGATAGGGTGATTAATTTGGCCCACATTTTACTTACATACTAAGTTGGGCTCCAGTCAGGTTGAACAGGGGACGTAACCAAGAAGCCTCTCCAGCTAGTACTATCTCCCATCAGATGTCTCTTGTGCTGCCTTTCAAGCTGGTTGAGGTCCCTTTCCAATATTATAGATGCGGTCGTCCTTCGGGGTTAGACTCAAAGACTATTTGAGCCGGAGCTATTGTGTCCATTGCCTTGACATGTCCCAACTATCTCAGACATTGGAGCCATAGATACCTCACTACCCGCCAATACTAACGAAATCGGAAATTACATTATTTTTCTCTCGAAACGGCCAAGCGTTTCTTTGTTAACTTTCAATAGAGTTCGGGATGATAAGGGTCTTGTATAAAGCTAGTTTAGTCTCGAAGGGGGGGGGGACTATTTAATTTAATTGCCTTCTGAGCTCAAAGAAACAGCCCTTGACAAGATTAGCTCTGTAACTCCGGAGCCGAGATAGACGTAATCTGAACAACCTCAAACTTATAACCACCGATGGCAACGTTCTCCCCAAGCCGTCAGTGTGCGTCCTTTTCTGATGACAGCATGTACCTTGTTTTTTGGGCGCTTCCGCATCAATACCCACGAAATCTTCATTGGCGACTCAATGTGTTCGTCTGATCACACAATGATATCCCCGTTCGCAAGTAATTCTTTATTAGACTTTAGCTTCCATATTGTCACCTTAACTTCGTCTAGATCAGGAGGACGGAATTCTTCATCATCCAGGGTAAATGATTCGTCAAGCTACATAGATGTTTCTTTGTGGCAGCGCTCTGAAATGAACCACATCAGAAGTGGCTTTTTTGATGGATCGTTGGCAGCATTTACATTGCGGCTATACGGTTGGTTTGTATATGGAGGCTAATATTTTCAGAGAGCTTGAGGGAAACGCGATTGGTAGAGGTTGTAGCTGTCTCTTCCGGTTGCAACTTTTTAATGTCGAGCCTTGTTGGTCCGTTGTCTTGTTATCCTTGTTGGTCTGTGTTATCCGCTTGCTTATCCTGGCTAGAACAAGACACAGTTTCTACTCGATGCTAGCTTCTCGACAAGTTTGGTCATCCAGAATGTCTGAAGTCGATGGCAACGTAACCAATGGAATGGACTGTGGATTGATCAAGAGATAGTCAATTCCCTTTGTGGATGTTGAGATGTGCTGGCTGCTAAGAAGTAACGCCCCGTTACTTATTTACTTACTTACTTAAGCTGACGCTCCTGTTCGAATTGGACTTGGGCCTCAATTAACAAGCCTCTGCAGTTACTCGTAGTCCGGTCCCTCGGTGGAGGACTCGAATACCTTTCGGACTCAACAACTTGTGTTGTTGGACCTTCGCTCTTTTGACTAAATCCAGGTCGATGTACAGCCCGTAAATTTCATCGTTGTATCTCCTTCTTCACTCATTGTTTATGCAGACGGAACTGAAAATCACACCTCTCATCCATTTTTGATAAAGTCCATACCTCTACTACATAGAGCAGGACTGGGATTATTTAGGTCATATGTAGGATCATATGATTTTGTTGTTCGAGACAGGTCTTTGCTAGTCAATTGCCTTCTTAGCCCAAAAACGGAGCAGTTGCCAAGAGTTATTTCTCGTTGTGCACGTCACCAGAGTAGCGTGGGATGAGTATAGGTCTGGAAGAAGGGAGGAGAAAAGCCTACTGCAGAAAAAGAAAATAGCCTTTGCAGTCTCCCAGATCAAGGATATCGAAAATTGCTGGAGAAGGAAAAACATCAGAAGCTTTTTTAAAAAAGGCAAAAAACCTTGTCAATGGCTTTCCAAACACTTCTAAAATGTGAAGATAATCTCGTCAGTGATTAACAGGGAATAGTTGATGTATTTAAGCAACACTTCTAGCAGTTGCTGTAACCAAGAGAGAGTGAAAGTGCAAGAAGAGAACACATCTCCAGTGTCGGCACATCTATACAAAAGCTGAAGAACAACAAAGGAGCTATCACGGATGACCTGCCATCTGAGCTCTTCAAAGCTGGAGGAAACTTTTTAACAAGGAGCATGCACCAGATCATTTGCAAAGCATGACCGATGACAGGAATATCCGCTCTATATGTCTCATCAACAACTACGCTATGTCCTATTACAACTATCAAGGCATATCCCTACTTAACATCGCCTATAGATCCCATGCAGTGTGAACGTCTGAAACCATACTGCACCTCACAAAACAGCAAATACCAGTGCGGCTTCCGCCCCAGCAAATCGACATCAGACCAAATTTTCACATGAAGCCCAATGAGTTCCAATTCGACATCAAAGCCACATATGACAGCATCCGTCTCACTGAACTGTATAATGCGATGGCCGAATTCGGGATACCGGGAAATCTGATCCGAATGTATCACAGGAAAACTCGCGATGCGCGGTGCAGTATGAAAGTAGAACCGTCCAAACCTGCACCGGATTTCGGCAAGCAGATGCGTTGTCGGGTAACTTCTTCAATTTAGTACTTGAGCAGATAGTAAAACGGGCAAAATTCATCACGGTAGGTACTACTTTCTCCAGTTTCTGAGATTCACGGATGATGATTATAGCAATCGCACGTTCTCAGCATGTAGCAATTGATGCCTTTACGGCAATTGAAGAAGAGGCTAAACGAATTTGTCTTAAAGTGAAAGAGGAAAAAACGAAATACACCATATGCTGTCGACAAAAACCATTCCGTCGCACATCACCTAGGACAAAATGTCACTATCAACAGCTACAATTTTGAGGTAGTCAGGGAATTCACCTACTTCGGGGCAAATGCTAACTCCATAAACGACATCATGTTGGAGATTCAACGAAGGGTAACCTAAGGCAATCATTATATTACTACTTCAGTCTGTCGAAACAACTTGATCCAAAACTCGTAACGCACAGAGTCAAAACTATCCTCTACAAAGCGTTAATATTTCCAGTCTTGCCTTACGAAGCTGAAAGTTGGATGATAAGTAAGACAATGGAACAAATTTTAGGCTCTTTTGAAAGAAAAATACTTCGTTGAAAATTTGGCCTTGTCTGTGAGGAGGGCAAAGAAGAAGCGAACTCTATGAGCTGTATAAAGATGTGGATATACTACCAAAGAATTTCCATTTTTATATTCATGCCCTGACCACATAAAACAGGACGAATTTTTGGATGATTGTACATCTTGTGTTGGGGCGTGAGTTTTGCACTATTTTTTCAAGAATGATGCATGTCGCCTTATTTAAATCTCAATCGTCATCTGCAAAAACGGACGTGTTTGGCAGAGATGCGAAAACATGACATTTTTCTGAATAGCTCGTCTCTATAGATGCTGTCATAGCCGATCTTAAAATCGATGAATTGGTGGTGTGTATCGATTTGGAGCTCAAGGGTTTTTTCCAAGATCTGCCGTAGTGTGAATATTTGGTTAATGGTGGACTTTCCTGGGATAAAGCCATACTGAATGACTCAATCAGGTTATTGACGAAAAGCTCCAAGTAATACAGTAGATAGAACCTTGCGAAGAAAATGTTAAGAAGCCTGATGCCTCTGTAGTTGGCGCAGTTCAGAGAGTCTTCTTCTTGAAGATCGGACAAACAATACTGACGTTCCATTCATCGGACATACTTTCGTCCAACCATATTTCACAGATAAGTTGGTGTAAGCTCGTTACCAAATCATCGTTTGCCGCTTTGAAGAGCTTCGTTGAACCTAAGCTTTGATATGGCTTTTTTCATTTTATTCAAGTCGGTTGAACGGACCTGGACCATCGCCCTGGTTGAAAGGTTCCTTCTACCTAATAGCGATATTCGGTTCGTCATCGTCGTTATACAGTCTACATAAATGCTCTTTCCAAATCTTCAGCATCGACTGCGATACTACTATAATGTTCCCTTGTATCTACAAGCTTAGGTTCGGAGTTTGTATCCATTGCATGTTTTGTTTTACCTTTTGGTAAAACTTCTAAATCTCATCTCTCAATTTCCTCCACAGCCCGATCCTCATGTTCCTTTTTTTTTCCTCCTAAGAAGCCGATGTTGGTCTTTCCTCTTCTGCTCGTAGAGCTTGTGGGCATCTCTCGTTCTTCTATACAGCGCTGCTTTGTATGTATAGGGTGGTTCATCGTAAGGTTTAATTTATAATGTAAAATGAAATACATAAATTTGAAAACGAATTTAAAGTTCTTATTATTGATTAAAAGAATAATTCATGGCATTAATTTTTGAAAATGATATGATGTAAATGTTAGCCACGACTATGTCTGAGGCGGTACATTCGGAAGGTCTTATTTTGGGCGACTCGTTCGAGCATAGCGACTGGTATCTCACGGAGTAATGTTAGCTTCCAAAGTGTCAATCGTAGCTGGCTTATTTCCTAAGACCTAAGACTTTACATATCCCCAGAGTTTAGAGAAAATAGTCCAAATGTGTGATCTAGGCGGTCAATTTATCGTAGCAAAACGTGAAATTAAGCGCTCACTAATATGACTTCTTAACAAGTCCATTGTTTTACGCGCTGTATGCCTCGTAGCGGCGTCTTGTTAAAACCAGAGCTTACCGAGACCATGTGCTTGAATTTCAGAAAGCACATAGTCTATTAGCATGGTGCTATAACGGTTACCATTGACGGTAACATTATGATTTGTCTCATTTTTGAAGAAATATGGATCAATGATTCCACCAGTCCGTAAACCACACCACACCTTTGTTTTTAATGGATGTAATGGTAGATTCTGTTACTCTTCGGGTTGCTCATCAGGCCAAATATGAGAATTTTGTTTATAAACGTATCCATTGAGCCAGAAATGGGCTTCATCACTGAACAAAATTTAACGATAAAACACCGGATTTTCATTGAGTTTTTCCAGTGATCATTCCCTGAAAATTTCAAGTCGCCTGGCTTCAATTCTTGCACAAGTTAAACTTTGTACGCTTTCAGGCCAAAATCCTCACGTAAAATATGCCAAATTGTCTAATACACCAAGCCAAGCTGCTAAGAACGACGACGAATCGATTCGTCACGGGCTTCGTGTACACTTTCAGCTACAGCTGCTATAGTCTTCTCACTACGTGTTGGATGTGGTTTAACCGGTCGAGTATCATCCATTTATGTAAACCGGGACTCAAATTTGCTAATGGTATTTGCAATAGTGGTTTCAGGAAGTCGATTATGCGCACCGTAAGTTCCTCGAATCGCACGAAAAACATTTCTCACAGAACGCTGATTTTCGTATTACAGCTGAACAATTTGAATACGCTGTTGTGGTGTGAGTCTTCCCATGATAACTTGCCAATCGATATTGAACAAAAATGACAAAGCATTTTGATAGGAGTCACGCGTGATCTGTCAAAAAGGGCCTATTGAAAATCAAATCTTACGATTAATCACCCCTTATATGTCATATGCGACTTTGATGCCGACCAATATGTAGATGGTGGGTGCCGATCTGATATTCGCATGTCCTTACTAATACTTTCCATAGTGTGAAAACCTGATCGATGGTGGACTTTCCTGGTCTAAGATCGCGCTGATAAGGATTAACCATCTTGTTTATGAATAATTCGATACAGAAAAGATGATATATATGCTTTCCTATTGACCATATCTTCTAGAAAGGTTAATTAGGTCACTTTCAGATGCCTTAAGTAGCTTAAGAGTCAGTCCGTCTGCGCTTGAAGCTTTATTAGATTTGTAGTTGCCACTTTAACTTCATCAAGGTTAAGGGGACAAAATTGTTTGTTTTTTTCGCCCAGGGTAAATGATACATTCTAGCTTACAGCGAGATTTTGAACATCATCGCCGTTAGACTCGTACAGTCGGCAGAAGTAGCCTTTCCATATTCTCAACATGTGCTCGTCGTTAAAACAGATATTCCTTCGTGACATTGCCTTAAAACCAGTCACTTCAAAGCAGCTTCTCTGATGGCTCATCAAATATGTTCCCATTGGCGTTCTAATATTTGCGTAAGTAAGTTAGGATTTTGAGTGAACTTCAGGGAAACACGATAGGAAAAGATCCTAGCATCCAATTAGAGCTTTACGATGTTGAATTTTGGTAGTCTTACTTGACCCTGTTGTAGTTGCGTAAATGCATACACAAAAAAAAGCATAAAAATAAATACAAAGCATTTAAAAATGATGCACATTTTAATAAAGAAAGCCGAGCTTTACAGTTCCCATTGGAGGTCACAGTTCCCACCCCAATTACAACGTCAGTACTTCTATAATTTTTTTATAAAAAATAATACAAACGCCATTTATATTTATTTAACAAAATAGACTTTCAATATACATGGTCACGACTCGTCTTCAGCGTTTCAGTTTGCTAAATGATTATCTGAAAATGTACCATAGACTGTGCCACTTCTAGTCTGACGTAACATGGGAGCCTTGTTATCTTCTTTCGAATATATGAAAGAATGAGCAGTACCCAAGACATTTCGAAAAACTTCCCTCTCTCTGGCTATAGCTCCTAGACGTCGTTTTGGTGGTTCGCTAGCAAAAAATATGAATTCCTATTGAAAATTGAAAAAAAAAAGAAAAAAAAAAATCCTTTCAGGTCACCCTCACCTATCCATGACGCTTTGAATTTCCTGAATACTTGTGGTGAATATTCGTTTTTTATCAAAACACCAGTAGTACAAGCACGTTGCAATCAGAAGCACAGCCATGACATATAAGAACCAGATGGAACTTGGAAGTATACTGGAATTGAACGCTTAGATTTCCAATAAAATAGAACATCGATCGCTTACCTCTTGAATACATCATTCATAATCGGAAAGATATTTTTCACCAGGGCGGGCTCTTTTACTTTTCGATAAATTTGAAAATATTCAAAAATTCCTAGGGTGGGCATTTTTGAATTTAATTCTGAGAAAATAAGGAAAACGTGTACAAAAATTTTAACACAAATCGATTTGAGTTTTAATTTTTAAGTGACGGAGAAGCTGTTTTTTTTTTCGAAATTTGGCTGACTTTGATGGGAAGCTTTTTTGAGGGAGTAAAGTTGTTAGATTGAGTAATTTGCTCAACACGCTTCCGACTTGTGAAGATAATGTCTTGGAAAGGAGACCGCTAACAACTGAGAGATAACCCAGTTGAATTCAGAGTACGTTTACAGATACTTTAAGTTCTTTGGTCATACAACTTGCATTAAGTTTTTAAGATCAATAGCATCGACATGGCTTGTGTGTGACACCTAAGGTGAGGTCTTACTCCACTGCGATGTTTCTTTGGGTAGGAATCAAAATCTTTTCGAACTGGTGAGTTGATATTTACTCGTTGTTCGTGTCCTATCCAAGTTTTTAATAATGTTCGTGTTGTTTATGAAGACATAAGCATCGACAAATAATTCTCTGCCCATCAATTCCTACTCTCAGCTCCACGTGGTAAAGCCTGGAAGCCTAGTTCCTCTAACTGAAGATAGCGTGCTTGTACACGCTGCGTCTGCGTCTGTGGCAGACCTTCATTAGGACAACGGGGGGGGGGGGGGGGAATCTCAAAATCCTCGACCAACTCGAAGCCCAGGTCTATGGTTGTGTTGAGACCCTGAATAGAGATAGAGGTGCAAGAACATTCAATAGGTCTTCGGCCACTCTCATAACCTCAGCGTGCCAACTGGCACCAGATCCTTCGTCCAATTATTTTATTAAAGGCCTGGACACATAGGTTGAGGATTGCGTGTGGGTGGGAACTTCGTTTTACAGTGGGAAGAAAAAGCGTTAGTCCAGAGGTAACGAAATAAACCCGATTTACACATCTGACAAAGTATCCAGGTCTCTAGAATCAATGCTCTAAAAATAGGGTAGGTGTCAACCTGGCGATACTCAGTGTATAAGTAACTGTTTCTACATATTAATTGTTCTTATTTTACTACAAATAGTAACCATCGATGTCCATTGGTCGATGTCCATCTGGACTCCTTATAAAATCCGGAAAATTTATAAGCGCTACTAGTGGTCAGCAGACAAAAATAGGATCACCAAAAACGGGACGTCGGATGAATTACCCAGATGGAATCAACGGTGAAATAAAGGCCTGGAACAAAACAAATGCGATCTAATCCGGGCTACTCCGACGTATTTGGAGCTCAGACCGATAAGGATTTCCGAGATTAAGTCACGGTCTTTGAAAAGAGATGGGTGCGGAGGAGCCATTAACAGCAGTTATCACATTCCCGAAAAGGTTAATGGCTTCTTTTTAATCGACTCCTCGACATATTGGTATGTTTCCATATTGGTATCCATCATGAGATGAAACTGATTCTCCAGGTTGGGGGGTTGCTACGTCGGGGTATATGCCCGAACATGGAAAAGAAAGTTAAATTACGAATCAACAATAAGCCTCTGACACGAACGAATTTACTATTGACAACCCCTGTAAACGAAATAAGGACCACAAAGTTCGGATCTGCTCGTGAAATGTTAGGACCTTTAATAGGTAACTCGCAACCGAACACCCAGCGGCGGCCCTGGACTGATTCATAGGAGATGTTATCGCCATCCAAGAAATGCGGTGGGATGGACCGAACAATTGACAACAGACGGGTACAATAGCAAGAGATCGCCAAATCCTTTTCCAATAGAGTCTCCCTTAATCTCCCTTAATAGGACTACTTAAGGGTCCTATGATGTCAGAATCAAGTATCGAAAATCACCTTTGATGTGCTGGATTTCACTCGACGGCAACAGTGAAACCTCTGGTTTGGCGACGAGTGCAGGGAAGCACATATAGGGTGATTTATTGTAAGGTTTGATTTTCAACAGGTTTTTTTTGACAGATTATGCATGACTCCTATCTAAATGCTTTGTCATTTTTATTCAGTATCATTTGGCAAATCATCATGGAAAGACTCATACCACAACAACATCTCCAAATTGTTCAGCTGTATTATGAAAATCAGCGTTCTGTGAGAAATGTTTTTAGTGCGATTCAAGGAACTTACGGTGCGCATAATCGACCTACTCAAACCACTATTGCCAACACCATTAGCAAATTTGAGTCCCAGTTTATATAAGTGGATGGTACTCGACTGGATAGACCACATCTAGCACTTAGTGAAGAGACTATAGCAGCTGTAGCTGAGAGTTTGCGCGAAGACCGTGACGAATCGATTCGTCGTCGTTCTCAGCAGCTTGGCTTGGCGTATTCGCAAGTTAACGTATTTTACATGGGGATCTCAACCTAAAAGCTTACAAAATTCAACTTGTACAAGAATTGAAGCCAGACGACTTGAATTTGCGTCATATTTTCCGTGAATGGGCTCTGGAAAACTCAATGAAAATCCGTTGTTTTGTCGTGAAATTTTGTTCAGTGATGAAGCCCATTTCTGGCTCAATGGATACGTTAATAAACAAAATTGCCATATTTGGGCTATTCGTGGCCAACATTTACATGATATTATTTTCAAAAAAATAAATGCCATGAATTGTTCTTTTAACCGCTAAAAAATTTTAATAATTTTTTAATAAATCATAAATCATAGTTTGTTAAACTTTACCAGGTAGTGCAAGATGACTATGGAAAGTTCTCGCTGCTTCATCAAGGTCTGAAATTAATTAACTGAGACCTTCAACGTTAAGAAAAGTTTACGACTTTTGTGACTTTTGTAACATTGCATGATCATTTGTAAGTCCGCGTGATTACTTGCGCACGCGGATAAAATTTATGTGAATGGACGAACACAGCGACCCATTTATAATGCTTTCATTGGTATTAAGGCAGAAGTAAGTGGTAGTGACAGAAGGGTTGGCCAGAATGTCACCAAATCAGACGTAGAGTAATTCTTTCTAATCGCTGTTTCTTTCATCTCAGGATTTTGTAACAGATCCCTCTTACAAGACTCTTATCAGCCGACCTGACTCTTTGTCGCTGAGTCTTTGACTTTGTCGAATGCAAAGGGAGATTTAACTATACGCTCTAGTCAGACGGATAGACAATATTATGCGAATGTACATCACAGTGGTGGCGACGGCGTGTTGGTTGACTCACTGGCTGTCACGCCACCTGGGTTCAAATCCCGGTAGGAGCACAACAGCAAACTTTTCAAAATCGTCATCATCCTTTTGGCGGGCAATGGCAAACTTCCGGTGGTCAAATTCTGCCTATGGAAAAAAGCTTCGCATGAGAGCCGTTCGAAAACGGCAATAAACAGTAAGCCTTACTCAGGAGAGTAAAAATTCACAAAGTGAGAAACACAAATGAGTGCGAGTGGCTAGGCTTTGGCCCAAACTGGGCTGTCGCGCCATTTATTTATTTTTTTTACATCGCGGCTCCTGCCCAAAGAATCTTCGATTCTAACTCTTACGGACCGGGCAGATGAGAATGGCCGCATCTAAGGTAGTGCGTGCATGTGTGGGAGTCTCAACAACTTGGAATATGGCACTTAAGGCTTGGTGTTGGGGCCCAATTTAATTGCGGACTGTAGCGCAACCTAAGTAAGCATGGCTACTTGTCCTCGCTATCTTGGGTGATTAATTTAATTAATTCTAAGGCCAAAGAAACAACGAAACGCTCTGTTCCTACTTATTCGTCGATGTTATGCATCCCTCCTTGTTGGCAGCATAAACCTGGTTTTACTCTCATAACCACCCATAAATACGTTGACGTAGCTCATAAAAGCAATCTGACAAGCTGACTGTTAATTCGGTCACGCGATTTATGCGCTGTAGGTCCTCCTTCTGAGGCTCCATCATTTTTGATACTTTCGACAGAGCATAAGTTGCCATCTCCTTTTGCTCAGTACTCGCGCTTATAAGATTAACAGTTAAGAGGCAGCTACAAATGGTTAAATATAAATATAAATTTTTAAGAAATACTCGAATCAGACCACCATTGTTGGGTCTCTTTTCATCTCTCTACCACTATAAACCTTACCCAGAGAGACTCTCTGGACTTCTCCAGAGTTCTTCCCTGGGTTCGATTCATAGTGTTAACGGCAGTATCTGTTTGTGTGAGATCTGTTCCATCCAAAATGTCTCGACCCAATGTTTTCCCAAAATCCCCATTCTTCTGCCAGCCAAAGCTGGACAATGACACAATATATGTGCCGCTGTCCCAGATTCCTTCAGGCATAGCTTACAAGTATAATCCTTTCTAAGGGCCATCTTCCTTAAATGATATCCGAAATTACCATGACCTGTAGTTAACACCACCACTGATTTCAATGTTCCTCTACTCGTGCCTAGAACCCTACTTTGGGTGGAGCAGGTCGGCTATTGTATTGCCATTTTAGCTTGTCTTCATTGTTTCACGGTTGACCACCTTCTCAGGTGTTCTGCCGTGATCCATTTGTGAATCAGCTGTTCTACTATTCCTCCTCCAATTCAAGAGAATTGTTCTGGTGCCAGCAACTTTTCAGTTGACCTTTGTTTTGCAAGGGAGTCCGCCTTTTTGTTGCCGTCGATCCCTATGTGTCTTCGTACCCAAGTTAGTGTAACCTGATTTTTAGATGAACAATTATTGAGCTTGAATACACATTCCAGTGCTAATGATGTTGTGATGGTTGTCCGTTCCAAGCATCTAATCACCGCCTGATTGCCCGGTGCTATTAGGATATTTCTTCCTTCCACCTGACTCACAAGGAGGTAATCCAACCCATGCAGCAAAGCAATCATCTCAGCCTGGTATATCGAAGTGTGCTTCCCGAGGCTAATGTGACAGGCTATTTCCAGATATTCTGAAAACATACCGGCATCACGATTTCACCATTCCTCTTTTCTGGAAGTTATCCATTCTCAATACAAGTTTTGTGATTCCTTTCCATAATACGCACCTTTGTTATACCATCCATAACCATGTTCAGTTCCCTAATCTCGTTTTTGACAAGTTCCAGGATCCTCCTCTGTCCATAGATTGTGCTATTTCGCATCTCGATGCAGACAAAATGCTGTTAGGGCAGCTGTTTTCTTAAAAAATAAGTTAAACGATAAAATCCCTAAGATCACTACCATTGCGCATGTTGGTGTTGTGCGTATTGCACCTGTAATTCCTAAACATGCTAAACGTTGAATCCTATTCATCCTTCTTAGCAGTCTTCTGGGAAGCTTTCGCTCACCATACAACCGAAGCGTAGGTGATAATGGGTCTAGTAATCATAGTATATATCCAGTATGCTGACCTAGGAGAGAGTCCCCACCTCTGTCCCCATACACGCTTGCACTGATGTTGTACCCTTTTTTCCTTCCGGACACCATAAAAGTGTTAATGGTGAACTTCCAGATTTTCCCCCTTCCTAGTGAAGATTATTAGATCTGTTATCTCCGCATTAATGGAGAGCCCTTGTTCCAGACACAAACGCTCAACCACTTTGAGTGCACTCCTCATGATATCCGCCTTGACGTCTATTAATTTGCTTCTTGCCACTATTGCTATGTCGTCGGCATATCCCACTGTGTGAATGCCAGTTTTCTCAAGTCTGTCGAGAAGTGAGTCCACAGTGATATTTTACAGTTTAGGTGAAAAAACACCTCCTTGCGGGAAACCTCTGCTGACTCTTCCTCGGAGTTTTGAGGTTCCCCTCTGAATATTTATCGCCCTCGTATTTAACATATTGTCCACACATCTTACCGCCAGTAGGTTAACTAAGGCTTGTTTCAGACTTTCAAAGAGTATCTTATCGAAGGCACCTTCAATGTCCATTATAATGGTCATCGCAACGCCCCCGGTACTTAGCTTTTTCTCCGCAGCGCGTACTACTTGATGTAGCGCTGTTTTGTAGACATACCTGCCCTATAGGCATGTTGTCTACCATACGAAGGATACATCTTAAACACCGTACTCTCCATTTAGTCCACCACCACCCTTTTCATTGTTTTTAACAGAAATATTGTTAGGCTGACCGGCGGTTTTGGAAGGATGACCACCTTTGTCTCCCTCCATGTAATCGGGAAGTAGGCATATTACTAGGCATGCAACGTATATATTCCTTAGCCTTGGTGTGATTAAATCTACTCCCCATTGCATTAGACCTGAAAATATACCATTTGGTCCCGCTGTTGTAAAGGGTGAAAACATTGCTATCGCCCCCTTGACCGCCGCTGGTGTCACGATCCGTTCTGCTTCCGTCCTATCCATCTTGTTCGCTCCTTGTTTCGTGAGCGCCCAGGGTTGATCTAACTTATAGCTTCCTGGAAAATGTACTTTCATCAGGCCCTCGTTTGTCTGATCAATAGTCTCCACTATCTCCCCCGCTCTATTACGAATGAGTCCGATCTTGGAAACTAAGTCCCTGGAGACAGTCTTTTGTAGTCTACTGACTTCAGATGTACTCCTCATACTCGAGCAAAAGTCCCTTCATGACTCCCTCTTACGTCGTCGTAGAGTAACATTCAACTCTTTCTTTTTCGCCTTGTATTCATCCCATGCTTCGGGTTCTCCCCTCTCATGCCATGATTGAAGGTCTTCCTCATAGCCTACTTTAGCTTTTCAAGTTCACGACCTTACCAAGGCGTAGTAGAGTAGGTGTGCAAGACACTCAGTACGCACCTTCAACAGCTGATTACAAATGCTTTAGCTGTGATTCTACATGCCAAGTATTTTTCGGTATTCCGAAAGCCATTACATTCAGTTTTTTCCTCCAACGGAATTCTGATGTATCTCCGATCTTTCCATAACGAACATCAAACGAAATGGCTCTGTGATCCGACAATGTAGCCTGATCCATAATTCTCCAATTTGATACCATTTCAATTATCTTGCTACTGCACGGGGTCACATCAATCACTTCCCTTCGCTTCACATAAACGAAGGTTGGCTCTGCTCCCCTGTTTAAGATAACTAGATCCTTGCATGATACAAATTCGAATAATTATCGTTGGTGCTGCCCCACACTGTATTATGTGCATTGGCATCACAACCAATTATTAGATCCTCGTTCATGTCCCGATGAGGAGGAGGTTCTGGCAAATCATACGGCAGGTATGCAGATGATATGACAAAACTTCCCTCACCTGATACTACTCGTACTGCTGCTAGGTCTGGGGCATACAGATTCGGCAATTTATAAGCTTAAACTACGTGCCTTACCAGGATACAGGACCTAATTCTTTTATTGGTTTGTACATGATGCAGTTCAGCTATGCTATTTGGGATTTCTCTAATCTTTCCCCTAAAAATCCAAGACTCCTGTATCAGGGCCATGTCAAACGAATCCTCATCAAAACCTTAACTTATCATAGCTGATGCTGCTTTGCTGTGATGAAGGTTCAATTTAACCACCCTAAGCTTCTCCCGACACATATGGTTAACAAAAGTTAACTAAGCTTTGAGTTAAAGTGTCAGCACCCAGCTTCGTTAGATTGACGATCGCCAGTGGTTACTCCAATTGTACAACGCCAAATACCAGATTCTACTGTGGTAACATTCTGGTTGAGCAATTTATACAGTTCTTCTACGTTTGAGCATTTGACAATATAAATTGTAAACAAATATGGCATTCCCTACCGCCTACGTGGTAGAATTCATTGATACAGTGAAACATAATCGGCGTTCTACAAGGTTGCATACTTAGCCCTTACTTGTTTTCATTAATAATTGTAGAGGTGGTTTCCACAAGATGTGGAAATTATTTGACATATGTTGGCATATGGTGACAGATGTTATCTGTAAATTCGGTGATTTTACCATGGAATGCTACACAGTAAAAGAAGAAATCCAAATCGTTGAATTCTATTACGAAAATTCACGTTCATCGCTGCGACGACGATGAAAAAAATTCGTGTCAATTTTGCACGTATTTATGTGACTTCCGAGACATGAGTGAGCAACATAAACAGAAAATTTAACTGAAAAAGAACGTCAACCCAGACGTTCAAAGGAAAATATCGCAGCAGTAAAGGAAATTGTTGAAAACGACTCAAACGATACTTAACCTTAACTAATCAATAAATTAAAATAATAAAAAATAAAAAAATAAAAATAAAAATAATAAGCCTCGGTAGAACCGCAAAAGTTATGGTATGTCCAAATCAAAAAGTAAGTACATACCTATTCAGAATCTACTCGTTAATACGCAACTTTCGATACCCTTACAATAGAAAATTAGAGAAAGTTTTTCCCTTCATAGAACTACGGTACACGCTAGTGTACAGTGCGCTCGTCGAGGGAAAAACAGTTACGGAAGAACTGCTCGAAAATCTTTCTTGTATACTACCAGGTGTACCGGTATGCAGTGAAAATAAAACACAAATTTTTAATGGGAAAGTAAAAAACATTCTATTCAAAGTACTGGCCATTGCTAGCTACAAATTTTTTCTATCTTTCAGGCCATTTATGGATTCCACGTCAATTAAACTGTTCGTCTTTTGAAGCAAACCAAAAAGTCACCCAATTTTCGACTTCCTCGTAGGATTCGAAGTGCTGCTCAGCTAATGCGTGTCCCATCGATGAAAACAAATGGTATTTCAGGTGGAGCCAAGTCTGGTGAATACGACGGATGGGGTAGCAGCTCCCAGCTCCCATTCTGAACCAGTTTTACTTTGTGTGCAGGTGCATTGTCATGGAGCAAAATTACCTTGCCGTGTCTTCTGGCCCATTCTGGTCATTTTTCAATCAATGCATGATTCAAACTGACTATTTGTTGTTGGTAGCGTTAGTAGGTTTTAGGAGCCCATGGTACACCACACCTTTCTGGTCCCACCAGACAGACAGACAGCATTGTCTTCTTGCCGAATCGATGTGGTTTTGCAGTCGAATTTTTCCGTTTAGGATTCTGAAAATAAATCCATTTTTCACCGCCAGAAACAATTCGATGCAAAACTGATTTTTGATCGTGACTTTGAAGCAAAATTTGTGGTTTTTTGGTTTTCCATCTGTCGTTCAATCAATTCATGTGGCACCGATTTTCCAGACTTTTGGATCTTTCCCAAAGCTTTTAAACGGTCAGAAATTGTTTGTTGTGCAACATTTAACATTTTTGCTATTTGTTTCTGACTCAAAGTGTCATCTTCATCCAATATTGTTTGCAATTCGGCGTCTTCATTCTTCATTTCTCTCATCAAAATCGTTATGTATGAACCATTGAAACCATCTTTTGCATGTTGATTCTGATGGATCATGATCACCATATGCCTCGACAAGCATTCGATGCGACTCTGCAGCACTTTTCTTCAAATTAAGCAAAAAATTAATGCTTTCCGCAAGCCATCATTTTCTGGTACAAAATTCGACAATTTTAATACTCAATGAAAAAAATATGATGTTGTTTCCTCAATGACTTGATGTATACTAAATATGTTTGACAGGTGTCATAGAAACCAAAAAAAAAAAAAAAAAAAATGTTTGTTTACTGGTACACCTACAAAATTCCTATATTTCGTCTTTGTCAATTGAAAAGCTTTGCTACAATACGCATACCTGCGTACCCTTGAATAATAAAAGACGGAACAACAATAAAAGAGGGAATGGTCAGAGCAGATGCCGCTGGTGCGTCTACATGCTTTCAAACACACTACGGCGCGCTCTCTTCTTTTGGTTATAACTTTGAAAATATTAAAAATTTCGGTCTGAAAATGTTAGGATATATTTTTAAGACGTTTTGTGGGCTGAAAAGTCCGTGAGAGGACGTTTCTAAGAGAGGGCACCACTTGAACTTTCAGTTAGTACCAACATTCAAAAGATACGTGTATAAATTTGACAGCTGTCGGACGATTAGTTCTCGAGATATAGCGTTGTGAGTGAAGCAACTTTTGTAAAAAAAAAAAAAAATGGATTCAAAGCAATTTCGTGTGTTGATTTATCATTGCTTTTTAATGGGAAAAAATGCAGCCGATGCAACGAAATGGCTTGATAAGTGTTACCCGGACTCTGCACCAGCAGAGCGAACCATTCGCAAGTGGATTGAAAAATTTAAAAGTGGTCATACCATCACTGAAGATGATGCACGCAGTGGACGTCCAAAAGAGTCCACACAATGATTACGAATGACCGTAAAGTGAAGTTGATCGAGATAGCTGAGGCTCTGAAGATATCAAAAGAGCGTGTTGGATATATCATACACGAATATTTGGACATGCGAAAACTCTGCTCAAAGTGGGTGCCGCGTTTGCTCACAGTCGACCAAAAACAACAACGTGTTGATGATTCGGAGGAGTGTTTAAAGCTGCTCAACCGCAATAAAGCCGAATTTTTGCGTCGGTATGTGACAATGGATGAAATTTGGCTCCATCACTTCACACCAGAGTCAAGTCGGCAGTCAGCTGAGTGGCGACGAACCTCATCCAATACGACCAAAAACTCAACAGTCGGCTGGCAAGGTTATGGCATCCGTATTTTGGGATACACATGGAATAATTTTCATCGATTATCTCCAAAAGGGGCAGACTATCAACAGCGACTATTACATTGCGTTGATTGAGCGTTCGAAGGACGAAATCGCAAAACGGCCGCATTTGAAGGAAAAGAAAACGCTGTTTCATCAAGACAATGCACCGTGTCACAAGTCGGTGAAAACGATGGCAAAATTGAATGAATTAGGCTACGAATTGTTTCCCCAACCACCGTATTCTCCAGATTTGGTCCCCAGCGACTATTTTCTGTTTGCAGACCTCATAAGAATGCTCACCGGAAAGAGATTCAAGACCGATGAAGAAGTAATCGCCGAAACAGAGGCCTATTTTGAGGCTAAACCGAAATCGTACTACAAAACTGGTATCGAAAGATTGAAAAATCATTTCAATCAGTGTATCGCCCTCGAAGGCAACTATATTTATAAATAAATTGAGTTTTGCCAAAAGTTTGTGTTTTACTATAAAACGGCACTGAGTTTTCAGCCCATGTGTTAAAGTAACCTATGCCCACGAAAGCTGTGCAATGGAATAAGGTTGCTGGTTAAAGTTTTGCGACTCAAAGTTATTGAAGTATAGGGTTTTTTAATAACGCCTTGACAATTTTTTTAAAATAAATGGCAAGCCATCTGAGATACTTCAAAAACTTTATTATTGTCTCGAAGTACAATCAAAATATTTATGAATGGAACTCGACTTCCAAGCGGCGTTAAATCGCACGAACGAGGCGGCCAATCGACTGGCTTATGTCTTGAGATAACACGCTCACCATACTTACTCTTCAATAAATCGATTGTAGCGTGTGCTGTGTGGCTTGTGGCACCATCGTGTTGGAACCACATGTCGTCTAAGTGAATATCTTCCAATTCGGGCCAAAAATAATCGGTGATCAAGGCGCGATAACGCTGACCATTCACAGTAACGTGACGATCGTTATCGTCGACGAAAAAATATGGCCCAATAACGCCACCGGCATGCAAACCGCACTAAACAGCTACTTTTTGTGGATGAAGTGGAGATTCATGAAGAACATGTGGGTTTTCACCCGACCAATAACGCATATTTTGCTTATTGACGAACCCATTGAGCCAAAAATGAGCTTCGGCACTGAAGATGATTTTGCGATAAAATTCATCATCTTAGCGCATCTTCTATAGTTTGATGATTAGTGAAAGAGTGCGTTCACAAATTAAATTCAAAGTTGTCAAGTCCCTATTGGAAAACAATATAGCTATTATAACAGGACCAGGCACAAATGAATATCTATTCATTATTCGAAACATTCATTTGTTTTTAAAAGACAGCTACGACTATTAATAGGGCTCAATGTCAAACTCTAACGTATACTGAAATTGACTTAAGCGGCGGGTGTTTGTCACACGAACAGGTTTATGATGTGGCCTGCTCGTGGCACTTTACATATCCTCTTTAACAACAATAGATTATAATGAGTTACTGGGAATTAAAAGCCCAAAAGGGTCTCTAGAATGTGTCAAATTACGCTCTTTGGGGGGTGGCCGTGGTGTAGTGGTATATGTATACACTCCTCAAGCAGAGGGTTGCGGGTTCGAATCCCGTGCGAGGCAATTTTCTGAAGAAGTCTTTTCGTAGAATTTATGAGAATCTCGTCGGCGTCAACTCTGACATGAAGGCATAACACTGATGTTGGTGTAGTTACTGGCTGGGCTAAATGTAACAAACTAACAACTAGGACGTACTGAGACCCACTGGTTGAGGATGCACTTGTTCGTCCCGTCCAGTTTGACAACCACCTCTGGAAAAAATATCGAAACCTAATACACCTGAGTTTCAAACTACTAAGCGCCCTGGAGAAAACCAGTAAAAGGGTATTCATATCCCCTTGGGGCGCGCGCGGGATTGAAAAAAAAAAAAAATTACGCTCTTTCGTAAATTTACTCTGTTCTCAGCCCATCAAATTGGATCTCAACTGAATAGTTGTGCGAGGTTAATACCAAGCGCTTGAAGATAACTCCAATTAGGTCTTCTCGTACTTGGTGATATGGCCCTGCCTAAATTAAAATCCAATCACGAAGATCTACACCTAGTATGAGACGGGCCGTGCAATATACCTTGACCTACTAAGGCATAGGTAGCTTCGAAGGTTTTATTTTTAGATCCGTACGTAATCTCTGAATCAAGATACTTTTATGTTTTGATTTCACGAGTAACCGCCTGTACGCTTGTCGTGTTCTGTCTTCTGACTTCAGTGGATCGTCAATTGAAATATTAAAAAGCCTATTGCTACGTCAGTACATATCTGTACATTTGGTATGCCTTCTGCTATAATTTTTTGTTTTTTATGCTACCCGTAGTAATTTGCCCTTGACCTTTGACGAGGATTTATTAAAAATCATCAATCTGAGTCCAAAATTCGTCACGCCCTTAAAACCTTTTTCTTGTAGGTACGCGTACTTGCTTCATACCACCCCCACAATTCATTTTATTTCCCATCCAAGCACGTACAGCATGAATACGTGGCCAGGGCCCAACGCTAAATTATGAGCTTAAATAACCCGACCTACCAGCAACACAAAGGCAAATAGTGAGTATCTCCACTAAAGGGCATGAAATTTTCAATTCAGATGCATGTCGCTTAAATTTCATTGTGCCCAATTGCACATCGGCTTTGGTGTTGGGGAATTTAACATTTAACCCGAACGAGCGCTTGTGCGCGTCTGTTGATCAGATGTACGGTCCAACTTCAGCTACGTAACGAATCATAAAATCGTGGAATCGTAAAAGGAACCTTGCAACTCATTCGGAATGACGTTCGACTCACTTTGTTTTGCGCATGGTCAGGCAATTCATGACATCAATCCGTAACAGGATGATACTTCAATTGATAGCCATTGTCTTCGACTGGGCATTGTTTCCAGGCGACCTGGGAACGCCATACTCAAAAGCTGACCTAGAGAAATGCGTGAAATTTTTCCCAGGTCGACAGCAAACCATTTGGTGAGTTATTTGTGCGAACTCTGGGGTTTTGTTTGACAGTAATTTGCAAACACTGCCCACTGATGAGCATTAGAGTCTGTAGCGCAAGTGACGATATGGTCGTAGGTTTGAAAAAGGTTTGACTTTATCTGACATTTACGACGGGAAGACGTCTAATGACCTGAAGGTGTTACATACACGACAGTGATGGATATAAATTAAGAAAAGATTTGACATTTGGATAAAGCTTGGGAGGTTAAGTGTTCCGCACTTGTTGCTACACAGCTAATTGCTTGACGTGATACCATAATCTTTTCATTTTATTTCTGTCAGGCGAGGCATATTTATGGAGCGCAAACAATCCGCAGACTATGGTTTTGTAAGGTTTTTGAAGTTTGGATTTAAATAACGAAATAGAGCAATTCGCACATTTATTTCATGGAAACCACAAAGAGGTGTACCATTAATTTTGTGGACTTTGAAGGTTGCCAAGTATGATTAGTTAACTGGCAATCAATCAAAGGATGAATTCGTTTTGGGTAATTTTGTAATCTGCTGTACGAGTATGGTGAATGATAAGAATGACGTTAGGCGGGGACCATACATCAATTATGGTATACTGATTTAAGGCCCTCATGGTAGCCATCGGATGCTGGTCTCATTCGAAAGGACTTGACCTGGCTGCCAGAAATCGCTGACGTTTAGAAGGAGAATTTACGGTGAATCCATTGTTTGAGTTACTTCAATGGTTCATATATGGAGTTGAGATCAATAAAAAATTTTCAAGATATGTAACGGTGTTCGAAAAGATATGGTGGCAGCTCTCTTATTCCCGAAGTAGGTTAATGGTATTTCTAAACTGGTTGGAAAAGTTTATCTTCTATTGTTTTGCTGGCATTAATTGAGAGCCCCTCTCTTTCAAACCAGTTTCGGGTTCTTGCCAAGGCATCTTGCATGTGATCCCTGACAGTAACAGAGATGTTATCTGGATGTTTTATAAATTTTATATTCTTTAGAGTTCAGTATTTGCATGAGGTCATAAACTAGTACGAATCAGGAAAGAGCCGACAGTACTAAACCCTAAGGACAGGCCATTACTTTAGTAATATTCAACCATTTTTTTATCCTTAAGTGTAAAATATTTCTCTAATGGTTAATGCCCGGCTATGGAAAATATAGCCTGAACGTTACCACCTAAACGTTGTCGTAGCTAGCACGCAGTTCCCATATCTCGGTATTCACAAGGGGACTTGGAGAACTTCTGCTCAGTCAACTGTCAACCACATTGCGAACTACACAAGGCACTATGATGTGCCTAGATTTCACTCGGCCACCATAAGAAAACTGTTGGTTTTACGACGAGCGCCGTCAAACACATGCATACAAAGTGGCGTTGTATAGAAGGACGGGAGCTGCTCACGAGCTCTGCTAGCAGAAGAGGAAAAACAAACATCGGCTTCTCAAGAGGAAAAGGAAGGAGCATTACGAGCGCGCAGTCAAGGATGAGATTCGGATAAAACCCCGAACCGAAGCCTGAGAAACAAACAAGGGAACTTCGTAAAATGCTGAGGACTTGCAAAGATCATTTCTGTAGACTGATAATGGCACGGAAATGACGAACCAAATTTTGCTATCAGGCGAAATGAACCTTTCAACCTGGAAAATTTAGGTCAAAAATTCCGTCCACCCGACTTGGATGAAGCCATATTGAAACTTAAATCGGACAAAGCTGCTGGAGGGTACGGTCGGACTTACGAACTCATTAAAGTGGCAGGTGATGCCTTAGCATACACCAATTCATCTGTAAAATATGGTCGGACGAAAGTATGGCCGATGAATGGAACGCCAGTATTATTTGTCCAATCCTCAAGAATGAAGACCTTAACATCTTCTCGGCAAGATTCTATCTGCCGTATTGTATGGGCGCCTGGAGCTCTTCGTCAACAGCCTGATTGGTCCTTATCAGTGTGGCTTTAGCCCAAGAAAGTCCACCATCGACCAAATATTCACACTACGGCAGATCTTGGAAAAACCCCATGAGCTCCAAATCCATACACACCACCTATTTAACGATTTGAAGGCCGCCTATGACGAGGTATACAGAGACATGTCTAGCTTTGGCACCCTGCCAAACACGTCCATTTGTGCATGATGCTCCAACAAGGTGGATAAAGAACTCACCGAGGCCTTTGATGTCAAAAAATCATAGTTGAAAAAATGGTGCCAGAAACCCGCACCAACACAAGAGACATAGCCTTTCAAAAGTCCGTTTAATTACTCCAATTACTCAGAAGAAAGCAGCGTGATGTCAGTGGCCCTTTCGCAAATATTGAGGCGGATGCAACGAGGATGATATGCTATCAAGAAGAAAGAACACCCAACACTGACGTCTCGGACGAACTTCACTCTCAATAGATAAAGCTTTGAGGTAGCTAAGGACTTTATCTACCCAGCCTCCGCCATCACAATGAGACTGGCGTTAAGATCAAATAAAGAATAACTCTTGCCAACCGCTGCTTCTTTGGGCTAAGAAGGCAATTGACTACCAAAGCCCTATCTTTGATAACAAAATTGATCCTATATAAGACTTTTATAATCTACGTCCTATTCTATGGGGTCAGAGTCATGGGCTTTATCAAAAATGAATGGAGGAGATACAACGACGAATTGTATGGGCTTTGAAGGAAAATCAATCAACGACTGAGATGGCCTGGGCCAAAAATTCTTCGAATCCAGCCCTCCAAGGATAGCGTAGTAGAAGAATAACGCGACTTAGGTGGCGCACGCAAGTGGACGGAGACCTCAACCAACTTAACGTGCGACACTGGAGGCAGCGAACTAAAGATTGAGATGGCTGCAGACGCTTGTTCGTTGGGACCCAGGTTCACCCCAAGTAAGTAAGTAAGTACATAGCGTATTCCTTTCGATTTGGACCTCTCCTAGGGACAGCACTCACCATAGATCTAAAGTTCGCGTTGTCAAAAGCACCGTTAAGGTCCATGAATGTGCCGATGGTTAGCTGTTAGATGTGAAGTTCTAAGTTAGATGGAGTTCTAAATAATAATAACGCCGTCCTTTTTGAAGGCGCACACAAGTAGAAGGGGTTCTCAACGGACTTGGAGTACGCAACTGGATTTAGTTAGCTAAAGACCGGATTAACTAGTCTTGCTAGTTGAGGTCCGGGTTCGAAATGTAACGCTATCTTAGTAAGTAAGTCGTTCTTTTTGTCTATCAGCCTTTCCATGATCATTAAGATGAAAGACGAAAGGCTTTTGGACCTGTAGGATTTCGTAGGTTCTGTCGGGTTTATTACCTCTCTGGGTTATACCGAGTAACGACGATACAATTTTCGACAAAAAACAACAGAGCTACACAGGCTATGGTCGAAAAGCAGTATCCTAGATAAGGTTATGCTCGATTACTGAATTAGCAGCATGAAAATACTCAGGAGAGCAGTCGAAAAACAGACAAAATAACGTACAGTGCGTGGACTAAGAAAGGAGAAAAGGAAGTGGACACGGAAGAGCACCTGTGATTCTTCGGTTGCATTGCTAAGCTAAGAAAGGGATACCTCAAAAATTGAAGGCGCCAGCAGCGTGCAGCATAAGAATACCATGACAATAGGAGAGGTGGCAAGTACACAAACCACTACAAGAACAGAAGTTTTGGCGCCTGTTTGATGTTAGAGGAGAAGAAAATTTACACAACAATGAAAAGAAAATTCTCTGGAGTTTCATTTTATTGACAAACACCTGTGCGTTCTGGGAAAGCGTTATTTAAAAAATAAAATCATATTCCACTGCACAGACAGAATAGCAGATTGACACTAAAAGACCCATATTCCCAAAGCAGTGGCAAATAGTTTATTTGGTAATCCTCGTAAACGTGTAGATACTGGGGTAATTTATACTTACAAATTCTAAGCCGAAAGTGACGCCTTGAAGCACAAAAACATTTCGATTGCAAAATGCGCAATGTAAAGGACTGCAGTCACTAGGTTGGGCGGATGGCAGAAGTCTTATGCTCTGAAGTTAGTGATATTGTAGGCAATTTAAGGCAGTCGATTTGATTTACTGATCCTCAGAGGGTCAAAGCCTTAATAACGGTAGCCTTCCAGTTGGAAAGACCAAGCAGCCTTATATTCGCGATCGCTTGATTTTTAACCTGGAGGCTCGGTCTTCCTTTTCTTCTCGAACCTTGTGGCTTGAATTCAAAGACCCTCTTACCTGGAGGTAATCGATGAGGTCGAGCAAATGAAGCTCACGGATTTTTACCTTCCGTACGAGTATGTCCATATCCTTGTTCATAGTTTGTACAGTTCATAGAGCTTGCGGTTCGACGAAGGATTTTTCTTTTAAAAGAGCCTAAAACTTGTCTACTGTGTTACTTATCTTCCAACTTTCGGCTTCGTAAAGAAGGACTGGCAAGATTAACCCTTCGTAGAGAATGATTTTGATTCTTTGCGTTAGAAGTTTGGAGCTAAGTTGTTTTGACAGACTGAAGTAGAAGCGATTGCCTTAGGTTACTCTTCGTTGAATCTCCACCATGATGTCGTTTGTGGAGTTAACATTTGCCTCGAGGTAGGTGAACTCCTCGATTACAGCTACCTTTTGTAACCGTCGATAGTGACATTTTGTCCTAGGTGATGTGCGACGGAATGGTTTTTAGGCGACAGCATATGGTGTATTTCGTTTTTTCCTCTTTCACTTTAAGACATATTCGTTTAGCCTCTTCTTCAATTGCGGTAAAGGTATCAATTGCGACACGGTGGGAACGTGCGATTATCTCAATATCATTCGTGAATCTCAGAAACTGGAGTAGTACCTACCATGATGACTTTTGCCCAAGTACTTAATTGAAGAAGTCACACGACAGCGCATCTGCTTACCGAAATCCGGTGCAGGTATGAAGGTTCTACTTTCATTCTGCACCGCGCATCGCGAGTTTTCCTGTGACACATTCGGTTCTCTCGGGATCCCGAATTCGGCCATCGCATTATATATTTCAGTGCGATGGATGCTGTCATATGTGACTTTGATGTCAATGAAGGGGTGGTTTGTTTCGACTTGGAACACGTTGGGCTTCATGTGAAAATTTGGTTTGATGTCGATTTGTTGGGGCGGAAGCCGCACTGGTATTGTCCGTTTTGTGCGCTGCAGTATGGTTTTTGAGTACACTGGATAGAACTTTATATGCGACGTTAAGTAGGGATATGCCTTGATAGTTGTTATAGGACATAGCATAGTTGTTGATGAGACATATAGAGCGGATATTTCTGTAATCGGCCATGCTTTGCAAATAATCTGGTGCATGCTCCTTGTCAAAAAGTTTCCTCCGGCTTTGAAAAGCTCAGATGGCAGGCCATCCGAGCCAGCGTCTTTGTTGCTCTTCAGCTTTTGTATAGATGTGCCGACTGGGCGGGAGAACTATTTCTTCAACTGGAGATGTGTTCTATTCTTGCATTTTTACTCTTTCTTGGTCACAGCAAATGGCAAATTGGAGAGTTTTTTGTCCAGTTTTTTGTCTGGCTATTTCCGGGGTGCGTAGGCGTCTAACATCCAGGATATTTAACGAGTAACGTTCGTCAATAAGCACGTGGTCGATTTGGTTGGCGGTTCGACATTTGGAGTTAGCCTGTCACTGAAGCAGTACCGCAATGATCGGTCCTGAGAAGGTATTATGGAACGTAATGTACGACGACTTTCTTGGTCTTGGTCTACCTGGCGAAGCTAAAATCATTAGGTTTGCGGATGATATCGCAAGCATATATCGACAGCAAAACATTTACACGACGGTGGCTGACATAATCTGGTCTCATGCTAGCTGAAAACAAAACGAAAGCGGCATTCATTACAAGTACACAACGAAAAGAAACCATTGTGCTCACAGTAGGCGAAAATCAGCTTCGAAGTCATCAATAAAATAGGAAACACTTGAAAAACACGGAACACCTCACATAGAGTTGCAAATCTTCGCGGATGAGTTCCTCCATAATGCGTATGATGCCAAATATAGGATCGCCAACCTATAACAAGGCCATGAAAGTGAATTCATACAAATAGGCTTTGTGAAGTCAAAATGATTAGCGCTTTCTGCACAATCTCGGACGAGGCGGCGTGCATTATCAGAGGAACGCTTGCAAGTGATATATTTGCGGAAGCTCTGCGGACGTCACTGCATAATGAAACCGACTCAACGAAAAGAAACACGACTTTAAGACAATGACAACAACCATGAAGACTTTCGTCAAAGGGCCGGAGGACATTTTGGCTTGTTCCGACTATCGAAATTTCGATAAAAACATGCAGAAGTTACTTTTTACATAACACAACTGCTAACGGGACGTCTCTGTTTCTGGTCATATTTACACCATTATAAAAATGATGAGTCCCCTCTCTGTTCATTTTTTAGTGACACTCTTGAGGACGTAAAGCATATATTCTTGCACTGCCCAAGATTTCAGTTACAAAGAGATTCTTTGGGGAATACTAGGACAAGGATGACTAGGAAGGAAGTTGGGAAGTAGGGCTTAGTTCCACCATTGAGTTTAAGTTTTTCTTATACGTCATCTTATAAGCCAGCACTCTTTGAGAGATTTTTCGTCTACGAGTTCTTAACTAGTCATTTAGTGCTCCAGAAAGAGACCGAGAATTTCTGAAATTTATCAGAGAAACCTTTCAAAAGGACCTCGGCTTTGGAGATGTTTTTGTTTTTTCTCAATCTAGATCATGGTCATGGAGATTGTCTTAAATGGCCATGAATTTGGACGCTGTGAATGGTTAAACGGTTACTTTTAACAGCAACGTTCTAACTTACATATTTTGAAGGTTTTGTATTTTTATTATGACAAAGTTGTGAACATTTACTTGTTTGATTTTGTATAAGCCATCTTTCAAGCCATTATGCCTTTCACAAAACTGAAAGGTGTTAAATACTGATAGGCTGTGGTCCATAGTAATAACGATCAAACTTCTACAGTATTTTATAGTGTGCAATCCAGTTCCTCAGGTCCAGTAGACACAAGATATCCTTTTACAGTTCTTCTAGACATAGGGTCCTCTCTTCTGTGAAGTTACTATTGCTGCCTGCGGTTTTTGAACAAATCTGTCAATCAAGCAAATCTCATTCATAAAACATACAGTGATCTGAATAGTTTTGTCCAGATCAGTTTTTGCTACAACGAGGTCGATTGGAAAGTGAAGAATTCCACCTTTCATTATCCACCCACCATGCAGTCAAAATATGCCCCCCAAGTCAATCACAAAAAAACGATCATTAATCAAAAGTTTATGCAATTAATGTGTGAAAGGTAAATAGACAATTAATTCGGCTGTTTCACGTCGGCGATCGGCCACATATTCCTCATTTGCCTTTTCGGATGGCCTCTAAATTAGAATGAAAGTCATCAGACTATCACTTCAATTTAACACTTTTCCAAGACCATTAATTCCCAAATGGCCTTCCAAAAAAAAAGAAAGAAAATCTTAATCTTAAATAACTGTCAAAAAATTTTCAACCAAATTACGCGCTATTATATACCGAGTCTCTCCAATGCAAACAATAATAAATTTGGATTAAAATTTCTCAATCGTTTATATCGAAATTGACAAAAAAAAAAGAAAAAATTAAAAATATCATTAATGAGCTTTTTGGATCATCTGCGTTTGTCTCGTGCTGGCTTTGCAAATATCCAGCCCTACCCGTATCCCACAGCGTTTAAAGTAAGCAAATACAGATTTCAAAGACATCCGATACCGATTTTATTATTAAAAAATTTTTTTCTATTTTTTTTTTTTTACTATTTAATTTGTTTGGATTTAAAGTCCGACTTTAGATTGGGGTTTTGTTTTTGTGGGAGTGATTTGAAAGAGCGATGGAGTTGAATTTCGGTTTGTGTATTCCGTATCTGTTGAATTAACTGGAGCTTCATCACTGTTTGGGGGTAAATAAATTTGTTTTTGAAATAACCTTGGCGATGACTTATAT
Organism: Volucella inanis; assembly: GCA_907269105.1. Classification (NCBI taxonomy): domain Eukaryota; kingdom Metazoa; phylum Arthropoda; class Insecta; order Diptera; family Syrphidae; genus Volucella; species Volucella inanis. The sequence goes on from OU026153.1 coordinate 44,552,774, forward strand.
GTTTGCAACCATGCAGTTGAAGTGAGTGATTTATTGAGGAGTATTTTCGACCACATTCGCTGACGTGATTCGTTTAATGGTGGTACTAAGTGAGAGCCTTGAACCACACTTTTGTAGCATGACAATAGTTAAGTCCTAATAGTCACATCATATGATGCGGCAAGAGCACATCACTGATGGGGCTGTGCTTCGTCATCGACGACGAAGATGAGATTGGAAGTAAAAACCGCCCGTCAGCTGAGAAGATCAAGCATCGAAGGATTTCTAGAAGCGATAAAGAGAGCCATAACAACAGCGTTCCAGTGACGATGCCATCGCCTTCTCCAGAAAAACCGAAAGTAGAATATTCACGTATAGCAGTCAAATCATATCCAAAAATGAGTTCCAAATCAGGGAAGAAATCTCCAAAATCAAAAAAAAAAAAAAAAAAAAAAAGACTACGACAGATAGTCCTGCTTTCAAGACAAAGAAGGCTAGGAAAGACAGTGATAAGGTGACCATGATAGCCAAGCCAAAGAAGGAAGCTAAAAGAGAAGGAAGAAGGAAAAAAGTTCACCTTTGAGGGAAGTGAAAACTGAAAAAGCTCCTATCCAAATCGTTAAGAAGGAATTGAAATCCCGAGGTGGGATTGCTTAAGTAGAGGAACAGGAGACTAGACCAGAGAAGCGACCAAATAAGACTCGAAAATTAAGATCCAATCATGGGTTGGATTATGGTGTTATTAGTACCGTGCCATTAATCAACCTAGTAGATGGCCTAGACATAGCTCAGTCACTAACGATGGAATATAGATGGAATATGGAAGACCTAGTAAGAACAAATCTAAAACAAAATAAAAGCACAATTTCGGAGTCAGATAAAGAAGCACTTATCCGCTCTCCTGTAACAAAGACAAAGATGGAGACTGAGAACACTTTATCATCTCCAGCGAAGCCAGCAAGATCACATTGATGCGGTGTGAAATTGGAACGGTAAAAAACTAGAAGAAACAAATGAGAAGTTCTTCTACTTTACCGGAGCCCAAAGAATATAAATTAAAGCCCGAATCAGGGGCGGTATGACACCGGAGGACGCCGGAAAATCTATGCGAGAAGAGATCATGCTTGCAAAAGCACAGAATCAAGCTAAGGATAGCGATAAGCCCTGCACGTCAAAAAGATACCGATTAGCCGACAACTCCCCGAGGGTGCAACAGCCCAAAAAACATAGACCACATCCAGTGCTACAAAACCGCACAGATCCGGCAACTAAGATAGGAGTTCACGGAAAATCAAGCGCACCGAGGCAAGTTGGGAAACACAACTCTCATACTTAAAACCGCTCAAGTTCTAATAAGAAAGGACCCAGAGAGGAAACTAGTAAGAGCAGGAACCCAAACGAACCCTACAACAGCCACACAACAACAGAACCTTCGCTATCAGGTATGTCCTCTAAGGGCGCACTAACCCAATGCAAGGTTGCTATAATGCATGAAATGCATCTCGAAGAATCACCGTCAGTGCAAGAAATTCAGCAGGTAAAAAAATGCATACTGATCGACATGGACAAACCCGGCAACAACAGATCCCTCAAATTTGTTGCATACACACATGAATGGGTGGCTATCCATCACTTTCCACGACACAGATACAATAGATTGGCTTATGTCGACCACAAGACAAACTCCGTACAATTCAGGGAAGTGAAATCCCCAAACTGTATAACTTTTCTCCCAGGTGATGAGAAAATACCCTAGGAAGTCTTCCTGTCAAACAGAATCCTGGAATTTACACAACAGGTAGGCGTATTTTCAGAGTCTCGAAGGAAAGGAGTGGGGGTGAAACAGTGACTTTTTCTTTTGACGAAATGTCCAAGAAGTACTTCATGGAGCACAAGTGCCAGCTATTTATTCACTTCTTCACACAGATCCGCATAAAAGGACTACTTCAAGCAGGAAAACACACTGCCGTTTCAAACGTACTCCCAGACCACTAGATCCCATCCCAAGACATGAGCTATCTTCAAATACTGGCAACTTTGCCAGTACCACACAATAACGACTAGGGTGCATTCAAGGTTTTCTACAACATTCTAAGGCCTCCTCGACAGATCTCAGCCATAAATTTAACAAGAATTACCTAAACGTTGCCTTTATACAAAAGAGAATCGTGGAAAAACTTCTGTCATACAACTCTCTAAGCAGCACACTATTCCTATTGGTTCAATGAAAAAACCTGTTGGCACATACACAGCTCTTAGCCGAAACACACTTCCCAGATTTGGTTTGGTTGGAGCCAATGCTCCCCAGATATTGAAAACTCTCTATTTTCTCTTCTGGTGGCCAGCAATACTAGCTTGAATTGATAAGTAAGTACCGAGGTTGGTGATTTTGATTTCGGCAGTTAATCTTCAAACGAACGACATCTGAATCTCTCTACATGATTATTGTTGATTTGGTGCAGATCCATAATCCTGGGAGAGAGTAAACAAATATCTTCAGAGTAGTCCAGATGTTTGAGTTGAGTTGTAAGAGTTGTAACGTCGCTAATCACAGATAAAAAAGTATCGGCCATAGAGTACAGCCTTGTCGGATTCCACTTTGGATCTTGAATACCTCTGAGAGTTTTTCTCTATGCAGACATGCATGCATGACCCATCATAGGTTGCTTAAATTTGTCGGGTACACCACTCATGCACAAAGCAAGCCAGAGAAACTGCCTGTTGACATTGTTGACAGCAAGTGAAGTCCTGACCGGTGCTCAAGGCATTGTTCAATAATGATCCACAGGGAGAATCTGGAGTGAAAATCTGCTTGTTCGGCATTCCTTAGAACGCAAATGCCTCACCAGTTTTCACACTCCATAAGACTACCTTTTTTTTGGGAGCTTGAAAATCATTCCCTTCTTCCATTCGTGGTGGAAACTTTCTGCCTTCCAAGTTCTCACAACAAGAGAATGTAAAGTTCTTCTAATGTTTTTGGAACGGCTAGCAGAAGTTTTGCGGGAACACAATATAGTCCCACCGTCTTGTTGTTTTGCTCAGTTTGATTTGGGTGCTCATCGGTGTCGAATACACGGCTAAGATGAGATGATCTTCATCTGAACCGAGTATGGAACCATCTTAGCCTTTTACCAGATGTGGGCTAGAGCGATGGCCATCTATCAGCCCTTTGATGATTCTGTAAACGGTTCTGCCATCACACCTGCTCGCTGCTTCCTCAGTTTCTGTGACCAGGGCGTTGTTATAAATAGTTACGTTTGTCCCATCGTACGCTACGTAGCACTTTTGTCATTTTCTTCCATATAGGGACTCTAGCTCGTGCCCCCTACTGCTGGGGTATCTATAGTACAATTTGAGCTTTAAGTAGCTTAGGTTCTTCAATCCGCTTGCAAGTATCCTCGGTAAGCCATATTCCAACAATGATCTCCGCTCCAGATGTGAAAACATTCTTCACAAAGTTGTAATATTCTTGGATAATTGCACTCCAAGCGAAGAGTGATCTCTTAATTGTTGGAACACTCAAGGGGTCTTTATCCAGACGATGTAATACCTAGGTATTCTAGTGACATTACAGAGTCTTTGAACAGATGCAGCACGTAACTAGACATTAGCTACCACAGCCTGATGATATCTTCCCATGTCGGCTCCTTGCCTGTTTCGGACTTCTAAAAGACAACTTCTAAAACATCGACTGATCGCCGAATGGTCGATTATGTTGAACGGTGGCAACATATCAGTTAACACCCAGCTGACTTTATGGCAAGTCTTATCCTCACACATGGTGTCTCCTATGAAATCAACAAATCCTTCACTATTGCCAGGGCGTGCTTCTCGAATACATGTTGGGCAAATTCGCATTCAAGTACCTCATCACGATGACGTTAATCGTTGAGGCGTAACACTATATGATCGTGACGCTCTGTACTCTAGTCCGGAATCTGGCCAATAAAATTTTATTACCATGTAAGTGTCAGGAAATTAAGCCTCTGCGTTCTCTAGGTGTTAACGGCTGCTCCACTACGGATGCCGGAGGTCTTGTCTAAGAGTAGCACGTTGAGGTTTGGTACTATCATACCATCCTTTGCTAGCGGATGTTTAACCTTGTCAAGATTTACGTCTCTTGGGAGGAACGTTTTCCTTTTGGAATTCTCATCATTGTTTCATTTTGGTCACGAATGGAGGACGCTCTAGCAATTGATTTCTGTTTCATTTTTGGACTTTTCATTTCTGGATTGGAGATTTTTATTTTGGTGTGCGGTTGAAAGCTAATAGGGCCCAGTGTTGACTATTAAGTAGTTCATCCACTGCCATCTCCACCACAATTTCTGTCCATTGTGTAGCAAAATTGTAACCTCTACTCCAACTATTCTGAAGAAGCTTCCAGATGTGTTTTGTTGATGAAGTTAACGCCTCCGACAATTTCGTTCGCAGGGTGTATTTTATTGCCTTCCTAGCCAATTACAGGCATTCCTGTGACGCAACCTTTGGTTCATACAGGGTTCATAATACTTCTTGCTTTAGAAAATTACTCCTCAAGGGATGCGCATACCTCCGCTTGTGTCACTGCTTCGCCTAGTTCAGACACATGAATAATAAGTGAGTATTGCCTCAAGTAACTTAATGCCAACCTATTTGCTGCTTCTGTTTTCTATCACAGGTGTGTCTGTTTCATTTTTGTCTCCTTAAAGAATTACCGCAAATAAATACTTAAAAGATTTCCGGCACAACCGCAACTGGAATCACTATCCGTTAGCAAGTAATATTCTATAGAATTCTTTCATTGATCTCAGACATCTGAAGTCAATGCCAAGGTCGAACATCATTCAGCTGTTCTGGACATCAAGACATTAAAAGTCAAACGTCAGTAGCTTTCGTACTTCTATTCCTCAGGCCACATTTTCTTATAAATTCTTATTTCGTACCGAATTTACCGAGAAAGGTCATGGCTGAAAGCCACCTATTATTACCACAAATTGCTTATCTAAACGTTATTGCACAAATGAAGCACAAGTCATGACACTTAAGTACGTTTCGCATGACAAATTACTTCAGAGATTAGTATCTCTTATCCACAATTAGTCACCGTAAGAGGAAGTCAGCAATTGTGTTGATATTTCAAAAAAAGAAAAACATAAATCCCCATGTTACTTGTAAACAAGTTGTTCTTCCGCCCACTCCAAAAATGTATAAATAGCATTCAACTAAATCGAAATATCTGATTGATGGCAATACTTCCCACTGAGTTAGTTGCAAGAGATTCTTTCCCACGAAATCAATTTCCATGCACCATATACCCTTTTTGATAGCGGCTCCCAACCCTGACCTTTTCCAGATCAAAAGTTTTCAATTTACGATCACTCGCAGCTGAACTGTAACACTGCACCCTGGAAAATAGTACACAGATCCGCTTGCGAGCTCGCTCTACTCATCCAACTGTCTGGTTTGTCATTGGAAGGTACCTCCAATTGACCTCCATTCAAATGATCGTGGCACACCTCATCACCAAAGAAACCGAAGCCGACACAGAAACCTCAACCGAGACATGAATAGAATCCCCAACTTGAAGTTGTTCTTCTATCATGGTTTTTCATGATCAAAGCCAATTGATTGCAGTATAGTGTCATCGTCATCGGTGCCAAGAATCATCGATCGGCACAATCACAGGAGAGGGGGCATCAAATCGATCTACCCAAAGCGAACCGACCTAGTGTGAGTTTGATTCTGGCATTTTTTATTTGAAATTCCAATTGAGAGTGGAAGATGCACCATCCCTACCTGACAGTTTGACAGCAGCAGCTTGATGTACAAACCACTACTGTGGCACTGTCAAAGCGACAGCATGTTTTTTTTTTTTTTTTTTTTTTTTTACAGACAAACCTTACTCCAAACCTGAAGCAATCCACGTCGATAATGTCAGATTCAGGTGATGAATGTTACTCTCCCCTTCGTCTCAGAATATCAATTCGTTTCACCACAATCAATTCGCCATTCGCCATCAACAGCTTTTCAACAAGTCATTCCCAGTACAACTGGTGTCTATAATCTTTGCATAGATATCTTGCGCCTATAAATGGGAGTTCTATGGGCTCCAAGGGGTTGGAGGCATCACCGAACCTAATTTGTTTCTAAGATATGTGTATCTAATTGCATAATTCGTTTGAGACATTTGGAGGATGCGATACGTAATCCTCGAGATGAGATCCACTGCCAATAAGATGCACGAAATTGTATTTTTTGATGGAAGTGACGGTAATGACGGTGGAATTGTGTAACTTTGAACCCATACATCATCTTGTGAAGGTGAAAAGTGTGTTAAATCGTTGCTGTGGTGAATTTTAATTTGAATACTCGTACCTTTTTGATGTTCTTTGGTTTTGGGAGATTGTGGTACGGCTACTTGAGCTGGATGAAAGTGAGTAATCATTCCAAAAGAAAATATAAAAAAAAAAGAAATAAATAAATTGGAGTCTGTTTCGCTGATTGATTGCTTGTGTTTGGAAAGGAATTAGGAAAACACTTGTGGTTTTTCACGTAGATAGATCTGCCCTGGGGCGACATTGATTCAAGTTGGTGGCATTGAGTAGTTACTGACAAGATTTTATCTGAAATGAGAAAAGTCACTCACTTAGCACAACATTTGATTGGATACGTGCAGTACAATTTACAAACTTGTAACTTTAACTCAAGATCTAGGACCGCTTTGAGTTAGTATTCCTTTACTTACAAAGTTTTTGATCCCTTAGAAACATCTGTCCCGAATTTAGTCTTATTGTAGGGGTGTCCTTCTGGCAGAATTCTTCGTTGTAACGAAACGAGTTCGATCTTCGAATGCCCGTAGAACAGAAGAAGAATGATGAGAGTCTGTTCACCGTCACTATTGTTGGTCGATATTAGGTATCCCTGATCTAAGACTGTAGAAACAGCTGTTCGCAAGGGCCATTCTTTCACTTGATTTTCGCACTTATATTATTACTGTTTGATGTGTAGTTAAGGTATGCGTTGTTAATGTTGTATCGTACTCAGTTCTATCCGAACAGCAGCATCTAAGCATCTTTTTTCTAGCCAGTTCGTGTACCCCCCTTGTTCAACTGTTTCGCGTATCTACACAAAAATATATGCTCTGGAGGAGCTTCAAATAGTGGTGGCAGTCACTTGTTTCGGCTAAAAAGTTTGGTGAAAAGTGACTGTTTGGTGGAATCCTGTTTCGCCGCTTTTGAATCCATTTTGTTTCTGATTCACGATCTTACCTAATATAGCAAAGTAATGCAATAAAATTCTGTTCATCTGCTCAACAATACTGAAAACCGGATTAGAATCCAAATCGGCATTGCCAGTGATCTCCTCCGGAAGTGGAAAAAATGTCACCAACTTGGTACAGATGTCTCTTGGGTTCTACCTACTGGCTATGAAAACTTAATTTCACGGGATGCCCATACATTCATGGGAGCAAAAATACGCCTGCTGCTGTCTTATTGAGTACCAATTCGGAACTGTGTTGTTCCATCTTAGTATGAGTCGAGGCCGATCTAAAACGTCATTCTGATCATAAGCTCACAGCACCCAGTATTTTTTGCATCTCTTTATCCAGTCTTGCGATGTTAAGCTTAAACCGCAGCCACCATGACGCTTCCACAAAAAAGCCTACCTCAACAAGTCAGGCCCGGACCGAGATCCAGAGGGCTCTTGACTCTCATAGTACTGTGATTTAAGCCCTGTTCCTGTTTTTCAACAGTACCTATGACCGACAGCTTGTAACTAGTTAAAACGGTGCCCCTTCTGAGGCATTAAGTTCAGAAAGTAGTTACGACAAGTCCAGTGATTTGTTCTGCCCCCGATTTTTATTAGACAACATCATTGATGGAAGAAGCTTTGATAATTGACAGGGGCCAACGAGATTGTTACCCCGTCTTTTAGGTAAAAGAGGTCCCACGATGTCTGCTTCAACTCGTTGATAGGTTTGTAATTTGCCACGTACTCTACTTTTTGGACCTCTTTTTGATGTACAGATATCGCACTCAGGGCTTGTTATCCTTTCGAACTGCAACAAAAATGTGTGCAGTGAAAGATCCATATTACATCGCTGATTAATGATCTGGTGACGATTTGGCAGAATGCACTCCTGTTATTTACACATTGCAGGGACGCATTTTTTGCAAAGGATTTATTGAACTGGGCCCAATCAGCTTTCAAGCGATTACAGCCTTCCGAGACACTGCCCGAATTTCTTTGCTTTCGTGTCCCGTGTTAAGGTCGCGTGCAGTGCAGCGCGATACGTCGCTTGCTTGACTGAGAATACTGATAGAACTATGAATGATGTCGCCTTGTGAAACCTAACAAATTAAAAGTGGCACTTCTGATGGTTTCCATGTAGCATTGCCATTTGTTCTTCGCACTTAATCGGTCACAATAATCGGTCAAGTGTTTTCCCTGCGGTGTAATGCCTCTGACATCTGCATTCGTACCTATGCTGCTAATACGTAGTAATTCACATCGTTCAGAATAATGGCCACGTGTCATCCTTCTATCGCCTTATGATCAATGTGGCTTGACTAGAAGACTATCATGTGCCCTTATTGATGTAAAAATCAGGGAAACCATTGCTTACTACGACGATGCTCCGTCTACTTGCAAACTCTATAGCCTGCTCGTAAGAGCCTTCTTTAGTACGGTTTCCTTTCTCATGTGTTAAAGTATGTGCGCATATATGTATGGTAAAGCTGCTACAAACAAATTTCGTCCTGAGACGTTCAGACCAAATAGTCTTTTGGTAATATACCTTAAGTACATGACTTTATCCTTTAGCCTGCTTTTAATGACTAAAAGTGTGCGACTACTATCCCCGTAGTAGGTGCCGCAATTTCTGATAGTTTTGTAGTCCGGTTCCTTCCATCGTATTTAGGCTTCCAGTCCTTGCATCAGAAGTTCGGAACCCCTTTATTCAGAGTCTACATACTGCATGAGTCTACAACAGTGGAGTCAACTTTATCGTTTCCCTTTCGCATAGGATCGTAAGGCGTAAAGTGACGAACTGTTTATGGATCACGGATCACGGATCACGGATGATGGACTGCTATTGTTCTATTTTTTTTTTTTTTTCTAAAGAGCTTTTCTCATTACATCTGAGATGGGATCATAGCCAATCAGTCCAAGAAGATATGTCCTCATCTCCTGCTGTAAGTTTGATTGATACTATTACCTCATCCGGTTTGTCACCTCAGCGATACTCGAAACGAGCAAGAGCAGGCTTAGTGTGCAATTCTAAGAACTTAATCGAGCTTGATATATCTTCAACGTCTGTCGAAACAGGCTTCAAGGCTTAGTGTTTAATACGCGTTCAAAAATAAAAGGTACACGTGGAGAATTTTTATCAATATTGAGGGCAACCTCTGGCAGCCAGACTACAAAATGAAGACAAATACCTAATCTTCTGAGTTTGGGTAGTACAAAACCGAACCTTGGCTGTTGACATTAACTCCATTTAAAATGCGATGACTAGGTTGCCCACAAGGTGACGTTCTTTTTCATCTTCTCTGGTGTATCTTGGTTGACTCACTTAAGAGTTGAAATTCTGTAATTGTTTGCTCCAAGCAACAGGCCGCTGCACACGCATTAGACAGCTGACGTACTAGAAGTTAGTCAATGTCAGGATAAACCTGACAAGTCTCGCTTAAAGCTGTCTCTATCCGTCTTTCTTAGGAAGCTAAGCATATAGTTGTCATCATGAGTGACCACAGTCGACACATTGTAGACTTTCTGGCAGTGTTAGGGCCTCTTGGAAAAACTTGGGACTTGTTATCAAGAAGGGTTCTGGATTCACCCTGTTATGATTAGATCAATTCCACCCAGCCTTAGCATATGGTGGTACACCACTGTGTGAGCCGAGCTTCTGGTGGACTGAGAACATTGCGACCTTGCGCAGCGACTTCGCCGCGTCTCCTAGAGGTATAGAGCAAAAGGCACCACTGTTGTTTAAGGACACATAGGGGCATGGCTATCGAATCGCACTTTGTAAATTTAGTGGCACAGCGCCCGTCCTTATAGAGGAAGTGGTCTCCACCCTACTCTCGGAGATCATAAGGGACAAGATTCGAATGCCTCAAAATGTTCAGCACATGCCTACTTAATGGACTCTTCAGTAGGTGCCTGAAAGTTCATTGCCTCGTTCTTTTGGATAAGGCCAACTCACTCCCTGACTCCGTTGTCATTCCGACTTCTGTGTATGCTAAATAATGCCGGAAAAGTTTTGAATAAGATGCTCCAAGTGCGGAGAAGGTAGTGCTGCAATATCTCCGATAATCAGTATAGATTTAGCGAGGACATTTCGACGTTTATGACAGTTGCCGAGGTTGTACTGAGCGCAAAGCAGGTCTGGTAAGAACCCCAGAAGACTAGGGGCACAGGAACCTCGTGCTTGTTGGGCTCATGTACCATATAAATGCCTCTGAGAGTCAGGCGATCAGCCAAAGCCGATTAGGGGGAAGATGTTGTATTGGACATGATGGCGTTGTCCGGTAAGGAGGTCGAGCTCACAATACAGTAGGAGAGGTCGTGAAAAGGACGGACTGGTTGCGGAGTCACGGCTTTAAGTTGGCGGTATAAAAAACGACAATGTTTGTTCTCACCTAGGGGCGATAGTTCAATGGGACCTTCCGTGTGAATGTCGTAGGTACAATGGTCTGCGTAAGCATTGTAATTCGCTATTTCGGAGTGTAGATTGATTCACCAATTATCTTTGGGGAGTACATTGGGAGGACGGTTGATAAAGTTGTCAAGGAGGCAGTTTCGTTCCCTGTGGCCCACGAGAAGTCAAAAGAAGGTTACTAGCATCGAGGTGTGGGCGGATATGAAGTATGAATACCTCACCGGGTATTTTAACGAATATCTCCACAGCAGGGAGATTAAATCATCAACAAGAACAAACATATTTCGTTTGCACAAGAAGGCAACGTCTGAAAGCATCTTTCTACGATCTTAAGCTGCGGGGATGCATGGAAGAATGTAGGTGCCAACGTCCAGTCAATAATAGAAAAAATGAAAAAGAAGGAGCAGGAGGGCTGCTCTGTGTGACTCGTCTCCTTACATTTTAGTATGGATTGGCACAGAGCCAAGTTGCGTTGGCTCGTTTGAACTATGGGAAATGCACTGTACAGAGCACAAAAATGGCAGATGAGTCATCAGCAGGGTGAAACACCAGCACTTTGAATGAACAGTCACTGCGGAAGTCTGGAAAAAACCCACCAATAAGAGAACATAGTATCCTACGGGGTGCTTGCGTTGGCTGCCTTTTAGACTGGATGAGACACGAGCTTGTTTCTTATTGTCGCAGGGTTCTGATGATACGAATAGTGGCTCCACTCTGAAGTAAATCAGTTCTAGGTTGGTTCGATTCAAACCATTGCATATGTATCACACTACCCTAAGCCTCTATGATATCCGTAAACAGGAATTTTTCTAAAAAGGAAAAAACTTCTGCTTTGCTCAAGAACGCAAGGCATCTCTTCATGCACTACGCTTTCGCAAAGAATTTCAGTGCGCTAGTGATATGTGATATCGCTTCCTGCGCTTCCTCTGATGAGAGTGATGACGACACTCCTGACCATTTCCTCGTATTAACCTATAGTCTGCAGATAATAGGTGTAGGTGCTTGAAGATTGCTCTCAATACAAAGAATTAATAGTCATACTTCGGCAGTAAGAAACTTCAGAGGCAGTTTAACGCCAGACGACTACAATCATGAGAGAGTACCAACAATTTTTCCGATCAGGTTTCACCATAAACCGCAGAAGGTTAGAAGGAACAAGAGGTCATTAGGACTGGTTTGACTCTCAAACAGTTCATAACTCAGATCTTTATACCTTCAAACCTCCACCACTAGAGAATAAGATATCTACTCTTACTTCACTCTTAATGACCATTGAGCATCTTTGAGTGCATGCTACCTGGGGGGACTAAGGAAGAAGATTTTGATCACTTATACCCGGTTTATGAATTTTTATTCATCTTACCTAGGAAATTCAATCAGTTCCTTTCCTCCTTCTGGAATCACTTAATGCCAGCAATTTTCGTTGGATGTAAACAGTGACTCATGTAAATTAGACATCAATTAGCCAACCGCACTCATTCGTGATTCGTGCTTTCTCCAGATCTTTGCCTTCTGTTCGCCAGTTCAAGTCATCTGGTTGCAATTTGCCCCATCAAATTGTCCTGAAATCGTGTCACTGATTCCAAATGTCCAGTAAGCACAAAGTTAAGGGAAACATTTCTTTTAAACGACCGGCGGTTCGTTGTGCATCCCACATACAATTTCATGACATCCATCCATCTGTTCCATGACTTACTGAAAGATTTCGCCTGCAAATTCATTTACGAATTTCACTCTTACATCATCTGCCCACTGGAGATACACTGAAGTGGTACTCCAACACCTGACACAATTACCCAACTCACCACTGCGACGAGTACAATTTTTTTAATTCCATGCCATCTACTCATGGTGGTGCATCACTTCATCACCTCCATCATCACTGTCACGGTTGGCAATCAACAGTCAAAGTTTTATCCATAATAGCCCTACCTCCGCTCTTGAGCATCGCTCCTCGAATACTCGAGGAGGAATTCCAAAAATGCATCTGAAATGCCACACTTAAGATGAATTTTCTCGCACCTTATAGAGTAGTCATAGTATTCGTATTCATATCATCCGCTTGTCCCGTCACCATCGCCTCCATCGCATCCCATGGGTGGCAAGATGAAATGGACACAAAAGTCAAAAAGTCAACATGCTCAAGTCGTCGTCTGATTGCATTAGCTTCGTGGCCAGGTCTAAGCCAATTGATAGGACGTGGGGCCACCTTGACTCGATGGATAAGCATCTTCAGTGTTGTTGTCGCGGTAGAAACAGATAAAACCTTTTAAGGTGAATTAGTTTGACAGACTCAACCGGAACCTGGCCGATGCGATGGTTACAATTTATCTGCTGGTGGTTTAGATACTCGTACTTAACTCAAGTATTCGTATATCCAAGCAGATTAGGCTGCTTGATGACCAAATTTTTGTGACACTAATAACTGAGCGGGAGATCATTTTTAGATCTACTCCCGCTTGAGTTGATAAGAGGTGTTGAAGGCTGCTTGTTAGTGAGGTAATTTGGAATCTACAGTGACAAGATCTTGAATCTTGGTGGGATGTGATCTAATTGGGCAAGTCTGATTGAAGTACTTGAAGACGTCAATTAAATGTGACATAAGTTTTTCTTTTGATTGTCGAGTGTACATATATTCGACGGTTACATAGTGCCTTCTATAGGGTTTCCTTGGTTTTGTCATTTTGGATTGGAGGTCTTGACATTCCTTTAATGTTGTGATGTTCTGAAGATACGTTCGGTGAATTGTGCAAAGAATTGACACTTAGTCTGGAGCTGAATGCAATCGAATCGGTTCACCATGCACAAGCTCAGCTGAATATATTCTTCGTATCCCTTTCCGAGTTCGAGAAGTATAAAAGTTAGGGCTGAAGATGTATCCATTTGTACTGCTGATATAATAATATAATAGCATCGACACGTCGACCATGATGTTCTTCGAGTTGGAAACATGCCTTATGTTAGTGCTAAATTGTCCGATGACGTCTTATCTTCTCAGTTGCCATCCACATTCTGGTAGTCACTTAAATGCATGTCCAAGTGTCTTGTAGTCACTGTATACTGGCGTTGGTGAAAGAGTAAATGTCATTTAGATCCCTGCCTAAGTTGGTCCCTTCTGGATGGAAGGTGACGGCTTTTGCCCGAAGAAACGCTACGATTTGACATGCGTCAAGACATCATCAGTGAAAACGATCGTATGGGCCAGGATAGTAATGACGTTATTCTTTTTATCTATCGAAGTCTTTTTCGAGCTACAATACTTAAGTGCTTAGTCTGCAAGTATTTCTACTGAGTGACAACAGGAAATGGCATTCGTATGATCAGGATCCGCTTGGAAAACAGACGTAAGTCTATCCTAAACTGGTCTTAGAGCCATCTGTGAGGACGCAACTACATTCTTTTCCTGGGTCAGATTCTGGCCGAAGCGATTTCATATCTTTTAGGCAACAGTAGTTTTGTTGTCGGCATCAGTCGGGATGTCGTTAAATTTTAAGTGCGTGTTGTACCAACGATCAGGCTGAAACAGACTGTTCTTTAAAGTCTGGTATAAGCAGAAGTAACGCACTCTTATGTCTTTTTTTCATCAGATAATCGACACATAGGATGTTATTGCTCTTATCATAGCCGTGTAGACCTAGAGGCCCTTACTCAATGAAAAGCTTATGTCTTGCCAAAAGTTCCTTTACACTGCACGAATGCCGACGTTCCCTTAGAGGCTTTCGATGTGACCTGTTTAGTCCAAAGAAGTTTGTTTCTAGAATGACACCCAGTACTTAGCTTTGTTGGATAAATTGCTGGTGATGCCTCTAAGCACTAGATAAGTTGGAACAGTCAATTTCCTCCTGCCTGTAAAGAGAAAAAACTCAGTTTTGAGAAGACTGACTAAAACCCATTTCTAGTGCACAAATCGTCGATTGCCAGGCACAATCCAAAAGGCAGTACAGCTAAAACATCTACATGAGACTGAACGTAGATAATAAAACAATTGGGAGCGTTGAAAAGTCAACCGACCAACAGTCACCAAAGTAGTAAGAACAGGACGTCGCCTTGAGTGAATTTGACCCTTCTATAGTTTCGCTTCAATATGAAGGAAGTCATGCTGATATATCTTTTTTTTTTATTTTTTTTTTAAACCACGCGCGCACCAAGGGAATATGAATACCCTTTTACTGGCTTTTCTCCAGGGCGCGGGCGGGTGGTGTAGTAGCTTGGAACTCAGGTGTATTAGGTTTCGATATTTTTCCAGAGGTGGTTGTCAAACTGGAGCCAGTGTATCCGCAACAAGTGGGTCTTAGTACGTGCTAGTTGTTAGTTCGTTACATTAAGCCCAGCCAGCAACTGCTCCAACATCAGTGTTATGCCTTCATGTCAGAGTTGACGCCGACGGGATTTACATATAACTCATACAAATTCTACGAAAAGACTTTTTCAGAGAATTGCCTCGCACGGGATTCGAACCCGTGACCCTCTGCTTGAGAAGTCTATGCATATACCACTACACCACGGCCACCCACAGAATATATCTGAAACCCTTGGCTGATAGATCAAAAACTCTTGAAGTCGCACTCTAATTGTTCACCAGTGGTTTGTTATGTATGTTAGTGCCATGTTAGCAGAGAAGATATTCTTCAGAGTTGTCAGCAGCTGGTCTCTACCTTTTTGTAGCATAACTCGAAAATGCCATCAAGGGATACTGCAGCAACAGACTTTTACGGTCATTACTTGCTATCGTAAGTCCTGTCACTCACATCAATTGACTGGTATTCTGACAGTGGAGTACTTTCTTCCGCTATTTACATCAATCTATTGTAAATGACCTTTTCACTGATACAACTTTTCCTCTGATATCTAGAAGACAAATGGGGCGATATGACGATTTATTTTCTTTTGGGAGAAGCATTACATGCTGTAGTTTCCAGTGATCTGGGAATGCTGCCTCTTTAGAACAGCTGTAAATGACTTCAGATGTAATTGGTTCTTTAAGGGCTCTGTTTGGTATCCATTCGGGCCTGGAGTTTTTCTTTCGCGAAACTTTTTGCAAGCCAGTATAAATGTTACACCTTCTGTTACAGGTGAGATCTCTTAATGTGCAATATCTTTGACTTCGTGGAAACGATTCGGTCCTATTTTTGCTGTCCTTAATGGCCCTTTTGAAAGATCTTTTCGCTTGCTTAAAGATAATCAAATTCTGATTCGTATAGCCCTTAGTCTAGCTCTCAGATAGATAGTTCTTAGGAATCTTTTTTCGCAGTTCCACCAGTCCGTAGATCCTACAGCTGGAGCGCTACGCTCTACGCTCTCGCGGGTCTCAGTTGGTAATTGCTAATGATCCCCTCTAAAGTTTCTCTATCCAGGGTTGTGTCTCATCACTTTGGACCAGTCATTTTGGGGTGGCTTCGGCGTTTCTCTTTTGAGAGCTTAAAAGTCAAGCTTTGGTCATGGTCACTTTGTGTATATTTTTCGCTGATCCCAAGTTTTATGCTACGTTCTAGAAAGTTGCTGATAAAGGTTATGTCTATACCATATAACCAACTATAGACCCTGTTCCCGTCTTTCGGAAAGTATTTTTCGTGCGTTCGTTATCTAAAATTATGTCCAGTGTTACAAATGCATCCGTTCTGTGGCCCATGCACTAAAATCTCCCCCTGTTACGACTTTGTCTTTTTCTCTTGCATTCGTTACAAGATCATCCACCAACATTGGATATTGTTCCCAAGACAGGCTTGGCAGAGCGTAGCAGCTGTAGAAGTAGATGCCATCGACCTTGACGCTGCCAAAGCCTTCTGCCAATTCGCTGGTTTCCTGCCTACTAAAAACATTCGTGCCCCTAACAATAAGTGTGTAGTGCAAACACTTATCGGAAAGCGGAAGTAAGGTCCATCGTCGACATCATTTTTGCGGGCACCTCTATTCTATTTATTAAGTAGAGGGTCAATGAGGAATATTTCCATAGCGACTATCAGGGGTTATTAATGAAGATCGAAGAAGTCAAACCGGCCCATCTCCCAAAACTTACGGGACTAAAATGAATAGATCTTTTGATAGCAACTCTTTTAAGGAGGTGGTCAACAGTGATGTGATGATAGTGAAAAACCATTTAAATAACCGGAAGCTGAGGTACAATTCAGATGTGGTGGTAAAATACTATAAGGTCACCACTACGGAGGTCCCACAGGGGTGCGCTCTAGGGCCTCTTTTATGAAACAAAATGTATGACGGAGTATTATGGCTAACGTTTTCCAGGAAGGTGATGATAATTGGATTCGCCGACGACAGATTGTTGATGTGGAATCAACCAAGGGGTTTAGTTAGGGTCCCCTAAAATGTTTGCAAACAGCGCTGGCGAACGAAAATTAGGGAGCAGAGAAAGAAAGATTTGAATGTTACAATGACTAGGAAACAGAGCTTGGCAGGGCATTTCACAAGCGAGTTGTTTAGCTTAGGAACAAATCACGATATTTCAGAGTACGACTGAAAGTGGACTTGAGGTTATACTAATGAGCATTCATAGCATCACAAACCGTGGGGTTTGAAGGTTTGAAGGGATGGAACGCTACTGGCACTGGTGGTGGAAATAGCGATAGAACAAATTGAGACACGAGACATTTCGTCGGTGTTCGAGGGTGTCAATTCACCGACTGATATTACATAGTATCACCTATGAGTTTTATCGCACGGATTTAAATCCTATCTAGCAGTTTCCTGACCAAATGTGTGCATTATACTCCAATTTTAGGCAGATGAATGCCTTACATATTGAATCCAGATCGGAGGAGGTTAAATATTTCTCACATTCCATGAGGAAACCTAGACATTTCGTAACATTTTTGACGACATCGAAAACGTGGTCATTCCAACGTAAGTTGTCACTGACACATATACCGAAAATGTAAAGTTTCTCGGTTGTACGAGTCATTCATTGATAATTTTGATTTAATGACAAAAGACAGCATTGAGTTTTGAAAGCATTAAGCTGCATTCGGTTGTTAATATCGGAATTTAATGAGCTCAACATACGCTGCCGTTCACGGTAACATATATGAATGTACTGTCATCATTAGATCAGGAGTATCAGATAAGAGATCATTAATGAAAATTAAAAAGAGTGTCGGAGACAGAATGGAGCCCTGAGGCACAACAGTATTTATTTTGTGAATATCAGATTTGAAACCATCCAAGACGACTTGAATTGAACGTTCCAAAAGGTTATTTGTGATCCATTGAAGAAGAAAGTCGTCAATCCCAAAAGCACGCATTTTCGAAAAAAGAACCTGGTGCCAAACTCTGTCAAATGCCTAAGAAATGTGTAAAAAAATGTAATTATCTTGCTTTCACCTGATTGATGTACGCTTTTGTTCCACTTTTCGGTGAGACATGCCATCAAATCACCGGTGGACCTGTTGCTACAAAAACCGTACTGCCAATCATTGAGAAGTTTTCGCGTTTCGAGATATTTTATGAGCTGACGGTTTATCAGCGTTTCCATGACCTTGGTTAGAAGTGATGTAGTGATGTGTAGAAGGGTTTGTTTCTTCTATCTTCTCGGAAAGCATCCTAAAGAGTAGGATCGATGAAAAAGCTTACATAGTGGCTTTAACAGCGAGGAAGAATATCTTTTCAGAAGAAGCGGTGTCTATACCTACTGGCCGTGCGGATTTTTGTAAATTGAGATCTTTAAGTGCTCTTGCTACTACACGAGTACGAAAGTGGGTTCGTCCTATTAAAGATTCGACGCACTCAAGTGTAGGCGGAGACAAAGCACCATCTGGAAGTGTTGAACTGGCCGCAAAATGTGGAGCAAGCACATTGGCCTTGTCCAAAGAGCTGACAGCTGGAATGACATTGTAAATGAGCGTTGGGATGGAGTATGAGGCAGAATTTCTTATGGTTTTGACGAACGATCAAATATTTTTACTACCATTGGGATATTGTAGTATTTTTTGCCTCAGTTTGATTGTATTGGAATTTCACATCCTTAAGAAAGGCGTTGCAGTTATTCCTGGCTCGTTTGAATTGTTTTCGGTTTTCCTAAATGGGATTGGTCTTCTAGGACCGAAAAACCATTTCTCTAACCCTTACAGCCTTTTTAGAGCTCGAGTCGTACCATCCATTTTCTTTTGGTTTAATACTCTTCGTCCGATGAGGGATAGAGGATCTCATTCCAAAGAGAATAGTGACTGTGATCATATCAGCAGCGGCATCCACGTCTTTACCAAGGAAAAATAATAACCAGTTACAATTCCTAAAGAAGCTATTAAGTCCGCTCGGTTCTTTTAAGGATCTTTTCCCTTACTGTGTGGTGGATGTACAAGATATTAGCTGATATAACACAATGGTCCGACGAACCTAGAGGGGATAGCACATTGACCTTATATTAATCAGGGTAAGAAACTAAAAACAAGAACAGGGTGTTGACAGTATTGCTATCAACGTCTGAAATACTTGTAGGCTCATTTAGAAGCCAGGTCAAGTTGCTTTCCGCAGCGAAGACCTCAACACCGTCCTTCGGGTGTTGTCTGTCTAGAATGTCGAGCCACCCAGAATTCTGTGAATTGAAATCGCTCATAATAACGATTTCAGTATGAGGATACAGGGATAAAATTGTTTGAATGGAGTCAGACAGCGTATCGAGCTCGTGAATCTGTGTTTCATTAAGTGCCAAAAAAGCCGCGTATGTTAGCTACGTCAATTCTGGATTCCCTCACAAACAAACACAGAAAACAGAAACACCGAAGATGCTAAGCAAAGCTGTGAAGTGAAAATTCAGAAGTTGGCTTACCGAATTTATTCGTTGTAGGTGCTATGCCCTTACAACAAAATGAAATAATGCGCCAACAAAACTTCACACCTGCAACCCGATATCTATCGGTTGTTACATGCACTGAGTCGTTGCCCCTGCCCTAACAGCAGTGACCAACTGCAAGCAACAGCACTAAGGCCGGGGCTGGGAGAGTTGGAATACCCGCATTGTTCTTTTTTTTTTTTTTTAAAACTCTGCACTGCACTGCACTGGATACTTTTGCATGTTTTGATGTTTTTTTTGTAAAACTTGCGAGTGCACTTTGTTGACGTGTGTGCACTGTGCACGGTGCCTGTGATTTTTTTCTGTCCTATCCCATCGCAATTCTTGGATTGCGGCAATGTCCTCTTGTCTTGATTAAGAATCCTAATATTCCATGTGTAAATCCGAAATTCGTTGTCCTTAAAATCGCTTGCTAAGGTCGTCAATATTATATCCAAACGTTTGATTGGTTCAAGACTGGGTTTCTTTCTTCTCACGGTGGGCAAGTTACCTCTAGGCGCAGCTTTCAGCCTGGACAGGTCCATAATAAACCTTCACAATAGCCCCTGTGAGGTTATAAGAGCTCCGTTGGTCCCGACACAGCCATGGAGCTCACTTTAGATTTAAGAGTGGGAAGTGCAGCAATTATCTTAAATTAACTAGAGCCGTTGATGTCATTCTAGATTTCAGCACGTGCAAATGCGAGCAGAAGTTGCTGAGTGAAGGCTTAATTGTCCACGATTGTGTCTTCATAAAAAAACCAACGTAGGCTGATAGAAAAGTATAAATGTCTTGGAGCTTACAAGAAGTAGACTGAAGTGGCGTTTTCTATTATTAGCACAGTACTAGCCTGACGACAGTAAAAGTCAAAAGGCGTAATTCGCCCTTTCTAACTTTGTTGCCATAACTCCACATCTTAAGGTCGCAGATGACTGAATTGATGTCATTTCTCTTGCAACCAAAGTTACATAAATCACGACTAGCTCTAACACTCTATTGACTCCACAAACAAAAACCGAAGATTCATTTTCACTCAAACAAAAAATAAAAAAAAAAAAACAAACTCCAAAATGGATCACTTTTCAAAGACCCAAACGCGTGATTTCCACATTCCCCTTGCATCAGATTACAGATCTTGGTAAAGCAGACAATTCAAAAAAAAAAAAAAAAGACTCTCAACAACTTTTGCAACATTTCAATCTGAAGATGCCATAATCTCCTTTGAGAGTTGGCCAAAAAAAAAAAAGACCCAAACTACTCTAATTGTGTTCTCACTGTCTAATATTTCATTTCTTTTTCATCACTCCAAAGCACTTGGAAGTACTTTGGATCAACATTTGGCGATGGCTAAGTGTATTTGCATTTGCCAGACAATGGACAATTTGTTGATGAAGATGACTAGTGTTGCCACTCCACTGAACGGCAGACTATCCGATGTAAGGTAAGGTAAGCGTAAGGCGTCACTAATTGCTGTCATAACTTGTACCACTACAAGTACCACTTAAAGGGAGTTGTAAAAATTCCTAAAGAAATGGAATTCCATAGAACGACAACCTGTCCGGGCGCCCCTTTATAAAGACGCCTCACAATATCGTATAGTGCCGGTAGGCAAACGCTCCTCCGACAATCGATTTTACAATCTTAAGATTCCCGCCAATAAACATTCTTGACGAAGACCCAGAGATTCCCAGATCCACTGATCTATGCGGAGTAGATCGCGCCTAAGTCAGATCTTTATCACGACACACGTTTCTGGCAGCACAGCGCCTTGGTTACGTTGTTTTGTTGGTAAACAACAGAACAACATATTGAAGCTGATTGCTTGGGGGTTCTTTGTGGGTACATGTACTTGTACAATAGTTCCCCCTTCGTTCCGAAAAATATTGAAAATGAGAAAAATTCTGTCACTCTGCTGAAGAGTGAGACACCCTGCCTCTAGTCTTTGGGTTAGTTGTACGGTCTCCCTGCCATGACTCTAACCTCGACAGCTTCCACAAAAAGGTGATTACATGGTTGGAAGTCTGAACATCTACGAGTAGCCGCCTGCACTATTTGCGGTAAGTGATGCTCTCAGTGGCATGTCGTCGAGCATGAAGCCAACAGTGATCTTAAAAGTAATGCAACACGAAGCAGTACCAATCAAGAGTGCTGCGGCCGAATGGTGGTTTGAGTTGAGGTTACTTTGAGCTCAGACGAGCGATGGAATGGAAATGAATCAGTTGTGATTCACCATCGTGGAGTGGTTTTGTAGGGCATGTGGTACGAATTTAAAGAGGCGCACCGCAGAGAATTTTCTATACTTGGAAAATCGATTTTTGTGAAGATGGGATAGTACTGTGTATCATCAAACGACACTCATTCCGTGTTGGATCATTTTTTTGCCAAAATCTATACTAATCTTCCTGGCTGGAATACTGCAGGACATTTGATTGGAAGCGATTTTGGAAGCCTCTTTCTGTCGCATTCGTTTGCTGAAAATATGATACTTCCTCGCAATGATCTCCATTATTGTGGTGTTTTAAATACTCGTACTGTTAGTGAGAGCTTGTGTTGAATGCTATTGGGAATACTGAAACCATTCCTCGCGTCGTGATGGTGTATTAATTTGGAGACGTTTAGCTACCCCTATGAAGTTACCACAATCCGTCCTGCATATGGTCTGGAATCTGTTTCTAGTCCTGTGTATGTCTTGTGAGCTATATTGCTCTCTAAAAGTACTAGAGAGACTAGGTCAATTCCTTGTTGTACCTAGACTTGATGAAAGGAAAATCCCCGTGTACAACTCCTCTTGGTAGAGATTGGGTAATGCTAACGTACATAAAGTGGAGCGAATGTCTGCCGGGATAAGCAAAGCGTTACTGGTCTGGGCACGACCTTGCTCTTGTGTTGTGCAAAAGCTTCCTAAGGGCAGAGGAACTGTATATGGCGGTTACCGATACAAAAGGCCGATGGCGGATGAGCCCATCCTGTAAGACCAACGGCAGCAGCAAGTAGCCTCTGTATTCATAGTGGGCGGCTATAAAAGGCACTTGGTTTCCCAAATAAAGTGGCCTGTAGTTGAATGTGTTAGACCATCCACAAAGGGTGGTGTGCCTGTCGAATTGAAGGCTTATGGGGTTATTAACCATATCCTGGAAAGAAAGTTTTTGCATGAAAAATGACAATAAATGGTAATAAGTCCCCTCTCAAGTGGTAGCCAAACTTTGGTGAATCCTCCTACGGTCCCAACGGCTTTAGTTAACCGCACATCGGACTTAGGAGTGTGGCATCCTTAATGTAACAATGGCAATCGAGACGCTACAAATAATGAATCGACAACCAGAAACTCTGGACATCTTTCTATACTGCAAATATTACTTTGGCTACCGCATATCCACGAAAATTGGAGCATAAAACGTTCGTTCTCTGTAAGGAATATAGGAATAGGACTAAGTGGAGAGGTAAAGCTGAATACAGTGCAAGCTCAGAACTGACTAGGATGTTGTACTCAGGGGAGGAGAAGACAGGCGATGGTCTAAGACTGAATGGTATTAGTGTTATGCTGACTAAGAAGGCCAAAAAAAATCTAATTTCGTCGAAAATAGTATCGGCGAGGATACTGATGGCTTCAAAATTCGCAAAGTCAACAACAATCAGTGTTACGCTCCGACGAACGATGCAGGGTAGGAAGACAAAACCACTTTCTTAACTCTGTGTACAGCAACGTTCCGAAGGGCGACATCGCCCGACAATGGCGATATGCTTGTTGAGTTTTATAACGCTCGTCAGCTTGCGGAAAGTGGAACCTTATTTCTACACAAGACCTGATATAAAGAAAGCTTGGCCTCCCCTGATGGTCTAACACAAAACCAAATCAAGTGGTCGATTTGCACAACAACGATGGAGGAAATCACTTTGCGGTGTAAAGAATGAGGGGAGTGTGGATGCAGGAAATGATCATCACCTGCTACTAGCAACGCTCCTGCTGCGAACAGCTGCTGTCCGGCGACGTTAAGAGAGTACAGCAAGCCAACCAAAATTTAATACCACCGCTCTTAGTGACCCAAATATTTGTCATAATTTTGCCAACACCCTAAACGACAAAGCATAAACTGTGGACGTAAACGTAAATTTTCACATTAAAGCGATGTGGGATAAAGTAAAAAGTGGATCAAGATTATGGAAGCTAGATCTGAAATTATACCGAGGTTATCAAGGGATAGAGATCTCTGGATATTCCGAGATACCTGGGAGAAAATTACACACCGCAGAGCACTCAAAATTAGAATCAAAAATGAAACTGATGCTCATCGAAAATTGGTTCTATAGAACGAGTATAGAGCAGACTGATAGGAGGGCTAGATTGAACAAATTGGTGAAAAAAAAGGGAACGTGGGGGAGCTGTACAAAGTCTATAGGTACATTAAAGGTAAAAAAAAGTAGCACTAACCACCCTGTGCTTTATACCAAGGGCAACTTTTTAGTGTCAATTTATTGGAAGGAAAATTTTTGTGCATTGTTCAATGATGAACAGAGTACAAATGCAAATTATCAACTGTTGGGCATACCCAGGTTTTTTAGGAGAATTGATATCAATCCCCAACAGGAGCAGAAACGAAAACTGCGATCCTTCTTCTAAAAAACAACATATACCTGCCGAGTTCCTCAAAACGGATCCCGATCCAAAGGCCTATTCAGGCTGTTTGGGAGAATGAAACCTTTCGCAGGGAATTGAAGGATGGAGTTATTGTCAAAATACCGAAGAAAGGCGATTTTAAGAACAGCAAAAACTGGCGTGGTATCAACGTGTTCTACGTATTCTCAAGGCTGATGGCAACTATTATTCTCGGGAAGATTAAGTCCAGGATTGAGTAAATGCACCAAGCGATATTTCGCAGTGGTCGATCATGCTTGTACATCCTTAAACATCCGGAGTATTAATTACAGCTCTTCCTCATGTTCGTGGGCTTTAGAAAGGCCTTCTATCGCGTTAGTTGTAATTGCATCTGGAGATTGTATCGGTATCCAATGGAATCGGTTTGATAAGATAAGCCATTTGGACCACGCTGATGATATCTGTTTCCTGGCAAACAACATTGGTGCCCTTAATCAAATGTGTTATTCGCTGTAACAGAATAGGGAGGTGGCTGACTTAATGATAAACGTACGCCAAAAAGACAAAAATTATGTACACTAGCCGAGACCAACAACACTTATCTTATCTTGAGATGGGAACACCATAGAGGAGGTCAGGCAATTCAACTATCTGGGTAGTTATGTGTCACTGGATGGTGGAACGGACCTGGACGTCAGAAATATGGTAGACTAAATAAAGGTCAAAGTGCATTTGGTTATATTTCTCCAGTATGTAACTCTAGCAAAATATCGCTTCGCACTTAGTTAAAACTGTTTGAATCCTATGTTAACTCTGTACTTCTTCATGCATGTGAGACGTGAAAGTGCTCCGCCAACATTACGGGCAGGTTACAAGCCTTTGTTAATCGTTGTTTGCGTTACATCCTAAAGATTCAGTGGCCACAGACGACTTTCAAGAATGAATTGTGGCTTAGGACTGGACAAACAAAATTGGATGGCCATACACTGATTAAGCCAGATGAGAATAAAGCAAAGTAGTGCATACAGTGGAACCCTTAAGGTGTAAGGTGAGTTGGTATGCCAAAAACAACATGGAGGTCAATTGATATGACGAAAGATCAGTCCCAGGAGCCCTATGCTTCAGGAGGAGCTTAAGTGTTGCTTAAACTAACAGCAGGAACATAGGAACTATTTTTCTTAAAATGATTTCCTTCCAGTAGTTGTTTCTACTGTCAGCATTGATTTTTTAGCCCTACTTATAGTAGTGTCAATAGGTTGTATCTAGGATTAACCTATTGAAGAACTTATTCTGAATGCGAAAAGTCAACTTGTGTGTAAAGCACATATGCTAAGCTATTTAGTTTTTTTTTTTTTTAAACAGCATTTCCCTTCTGCTTTGTTCTAGGAGAACCTACTACTGAATTCACTTTGCCTTCCCCCCTTCCTTCTTGTTGTTTATCACAATCACTTTCAGTGACTGCAGTCAACCAAGAAGAGGTCACCCTGATTCCCACTAGGCTTACTCAGACCGTACGCACCTCATCCACACATTCATTCGTTCGAGTCAATATTTTCTAGCATCACCAGACTAATCGTTGATTGGAAGCGGATAAGAACCCAGTGGACTTATAAGGTTGGTGTAAGGACCAGGTGAATCTAGTTCTCTATATTGCAGTCCAGTCCACCTGGCTCTATGCAACCAATATTTATGGTTTTCCATTGGTTTTCCATAGGTTCCAGACGGACCATCTGGCTCTAGGCGTGTAAACAGTGCCCCTGTGTGATTGTCTGTCATGTATGCCGATTCCGACTATCCGTCTGGCTTCGTTATTGTCGCGTACTTGTTCATTATCACCTCTGTGAAGCTTGAAGAAGCAGAAGTACGAAAATAGAAGAACCTGAAAGTCCCTTTGTCAATACGTTTCTCCAAGTCAACAACGGACGAAGAAGATTGAAGTGGAGCAAAAGTGACATGGGCAGGGAGGGTCAGGGTCATGCTTTAGCTCTACTTAAGGCTGGCGACTACCGAGTGTAGGTGACAAGACCAACCAGGAATCAAGACCCGAGTCCTTAGTTCACGAGCCTTGGCACCAACTCATTGCCGTGACAAGCGCTCGTTTCGCACTACCCTCTATTTACTAAACCGTCCGTCTACTTTCTATTTGCCAAAGATTGGCCGTCCGTCCTACTTATTTTATTGAAGTTCCAAGGCAGTGTTAGGGTGCACCGATAGCTGACGTACCCACGGCTATCTGCCATTCTACCAGGATCCTGGAAGGAAAACTGATTTCAGAAAAGAAAGAAAAAAGGAGGGATGTAAAGAAAAGTCCCAACCCAAGCCCCAAACTTTAAGGGTTAAACGCTACCGTGGGAATGCTATTGTGTCCGTAAAAATATTTAAACCGAAAGTAACCATCACCAAATAAGCGAAAATAAGTCAAATTTACAAAAAGCTTTAATAACTTTGGGCAAACACTGGACCGTTGGGTTATACATATATATGGTGACATAAAATTGATCTACGTTTTAGGATTTTAGACTGCTTATACGGGTCACTCGTTATATGGCGTAAGTTCCTTATAATGCCTGGTACAATATTCTTTCTTCCCGTAAACTTCTCATTATACGTAGGTCAAAGGACACTCAGGGCAGCTTAGTGGCATAATATTTCGCGGCATCCAATAGAATGAAATTCCTTCACCACACAGGCGTATTTGGGAGATACACTTAGTATCTCTCCATCGGAGATTGTAGGCCATTGCGGACTTCTTGGTTATTGTTTCAAGCTTTTTCCCTATGTCTGTCATCAGCCTCCTAACTTTATCACCTAATTCTTCTACTTCTAGTTACCTATCACTACTATGGCTGCCCTCTAACTTCCTTACTCCCACGTGTCCTGCTAATGGACTATCATGGCATTGTCTTAAAATATTAAACTATCCGTTTTCTCATACTACAAGGTGGCACAAAAGTTATCACCCTATGTTCTTTAGCTGTAATTTTTGATATCGTCTAAGTGGCCGCCGCCAGAATTGATGACCATTTGGGGCCAATTTTTGGCATTTTCCATCACTCTTGTCAGAACTTTCGGCGATAGGTCGTCGCATTCTTGACAAATATTCCCTTTGAGGGCCTCAAGAGACTGGGGCTTGTTGACATAGACTCGCGCCATTGCTCCATCCTGTTGGAACTACATTAACTCCAGTCCCAATTCATCCAATTGAGAAAAGAGAAAGTCGTTAAGCATGGCTCTGCAGCGGTTGCCCTCCATAGTAGTCGATTGGCCTGCGGCGTTTTCAAAAAAAAAAAAAGGAATGACGCCTCCAGTGTAAACAGCACACTATTAACGTTGAACAGGTGTAATGGCTCTTCGTTTTTTGTACGAGGATTTTCATCGCCCTAGAAGCGATTATTTCACTTATTCACATATCTACAGAGATGGATATGGGTCTCGTCGCACATGATGATTTTCGATGAAAAGTTGTCTCCCTCGTGGTCATAAATTCTGGCGGCGGCCGCGTACCCGATATCATTTTCCCGACTTAATGAAAAAAAAAATTTAAGAATCAAAGTTTTTCGTGCATAAAAAAAAATTAATTCCAAAGAACTTCAGGTGATAACTTTTGCGCCTTTGCGTACTAGCTTCCACTCGTCGTTGTTCTCTTACACAATCACCATTCTGGTTTTCACGAATTCAAAAACTCAACCATCCTCTACTCTCCACGCTGGATATGCAAGTGGGTTTGTCTGGACTAGCGAGATCATCTTCGAAATAAAAGGCTCCAAATCCGCATCCACAATCTCGTCCTCTGCCGGGACTGCAGCAAAAGCATGTGCTCAAGGTAGAATTGCCTGAGCTGAGCTACCCGACGTATTAATCTTCCCGGCTGATCCTTAAGATTGCTCAATCATACCAGCGAATAATGATCATTTATGAATATAAATCGACTATCTTCGATATACGCTCGCCTATAGCACGGCTAAGTATTAAATATCCGTAGTAAAGTAGTTCCTCTATTAAGGGGCCAACGAAGGTAACAAATAATCTTTTTCCGATCCTCAAAACTCTATGAGAGAACAGCTTCAATCCCATAATTTGATGCGTCGGTTGGACCGATCGAAATCCGTGCACGTCAGAATGGGTGCTGTCACTAAATACTCTTTAGCTTTCCTAAAACTATCTTCACATTCACTAGTTCAAATGAATTTCCTACTATTTTTCCATAAATCAAGTCGGCAAAATTCGATACGAAGCGTCTGGAGCTCCTATCTCCCTTTTCTATTTTTCGGTGCTGTTATCTTTAACATTCTCTCTTCTTTTTCTAGAGTCACATGCAACCCATTTCGGTCAACCACGTATTCTAGGAACTTAAAAGACGGTATCTCTCAAGCCTGACCTTTAAACCTGCTCCAGTTAACCGTTTGAGGATTCCTTTTAGTATATCCAGGTGTTCCACATACAGACGAATGGTTCGAGATCGATACTCAACACCAATATCAACCTCTGCAATATCGTTGGTTAACTGAAAAAGACCTCTGTTCGGCGCTATGAAGGCATAAAGAGATTTCGAAATGACAAGAACTGGATACGCACCTCTATCAGTGACCTTATTCGATCCATTCTTCTTCTTGATCAGAACTATAGGGGATCCCCATGGACTTCTAGATTTTTCAATAACTTCCGCTTTTTAGGTTTTACCGACGCGACGTCCTAATCTTATGCGCTGTCAATTGTATAAAGACTGCAACAGATGCTAGGTATGACAAAAGACGGAACGAGATTAGCCAAAGCTAACAATACAAGGGTTTGTTAGAGGCAGTCGGAAAGATGCGTCTTGGTGGCGTGCAAGTCCTCAGCTAAAGGAATGGCAGTGTTGGGTTAAGGCAGATTAGGAATACCAACTCACATAATGTACATACTCGTATCTCAGAAGTGATTCCGGAGTTCTACCCAATTCCGTGGTTTTAATATCTAAGGCTCGAAGATTGAGGGACATTTAGCCTGTGTTGCAAGTTCACCATAAACGTTGGCTTTGAATCGCAGCATTTGATTGTGAGAAAGAGAGAACTATGGTGCTCCGAAAACGGCTGTATTTTCTTTTTCAATTCCGCCACTAAGGCACTTTACAGAGTCCTTACAGAGAGCGGCCTATTTCGTTGTCTCGGAAGCTTTTTGAAGGACGTTACAGTTTGACATCGCCTGAGATTAACTAAAGACAGAAGACTATTACCCATCGAGTAGATGGAGCAAGAAGAAGTCCTGGTTCTTCTTTGAACGGATGCCCTTGTCGAACCCTAAGAGTAACTTACTGGGTACTGGGTACTGGGCTCGATAAGGTTATTCCTAATAGTCGAAGGAATTTCATGAAGAAGGGGGGAAAATGCAACTTGTGTGTACTCGAGGTCTTGGCAGTAGTGAAAAGGTCGAGTTGCTTTTAATTATGACCAGGGCCGGTAAATATCAGATACGAGACAGTTGCAGGTCTTTGAGATGAAAAATGGCATGAAAACTCCTCTTTTAGAATGCACCAGCTGAAAATGAAATTAAGGAAGGCCCCTTCATGGCAACGGCGAAGATTCGCTAATTATGACAAACATTAATTTTCAAAAATACTCCTAAAAGGATCAACGTCCACAGGGTTGATATTGAGACAGATGAGGACAGTAGGGGCTGCTTATTGTTTCAGAAGAAATACGAGGTCGTCAGAGGGGAATCAATCAAACCTCCAGGTTTCAAAGAGCGAAAGTTATTTTGAGTCCTGCATTGGCTGCTTTTCAAAAAAAAGAGAACGAAAAGACCAAAGAAAACTGCACAATACGGAAAATGCTGTCGTGTCAATTAATAGGCGGCGGAGCTAAATTTCATTTTAGCTAGCATATCTTGCAGTCGTAGTAGATCACATTGATTGACGGAAGAAGGAGCTTCGGTATTCTGAACGTCGGAATGATTTAAGAAGCTAACATCGTTGTAGCCAAGTTAGGAAGAAGAAGAGAAAAACGAGCTCTACGTCGAACGGGTACAAATTCTAAAAACCGTTCGTGAAAGACTGGACCGGAATGAAGAGGACATTGGGTTTCAAACTGATAGTTTAGTTTCAGGGGAAAACAAAGGACAATTCATGCAATACAAGAAGTGCGTGGTATTGCGAGGAAACCAATTCCGGAACCTGTTGCTAAGGCGCGATCATAACCATCGATAACCAGAATGTTTTCAATTCGTTTAGAAGTCCTACAAGGCCCAGTTTTAGGATCGGCCTCAAAAAATAATATAGGGTTTTATAATAACGACTCGACAACAACCATTCGAGATATTTCAAAAACTTTATTATTGGCTTGAAGTACAATCAAAACATTTATGAATGGAACTCGACTTCGTTCATATGGCTATCGCGGGCACAAATTTCGGCCGAAACGGCCGCTATTTCGCGTTCAATATTGGCTCTGAGCTTTTCCAACGTCGTCGGCGTGTTGGCATAAGCCAATGACTTAACGTAGCCCCACAGAAAATAGTCAAACGGCGTTAAAACGCACGAACGAGGCAGCCAATTGACTATCCCATGTCTTGAGATAACACGCTCACCATACTTACTCTTCAATAAATCGATTGTAGCGTGTGCTGTGTGGCTTGTGGCACCATCCTGTTGAAACAACATGTCGTCCAAGTCCATATCTTCCAATTCGAGCGAAAAATAATCGGTGATCATGGCGCGATAACGCTGATCATTCACAGTAGCATGAGGATCGTTATCGTTGACGAAAAATATGGCCCAAAAACGCCGCCAGCATGCAAACCACACTAAACAGTTATTTTTTGTGGATGAAGTGGTGATTCATGAAGCACATGTGGGTTTTCACCCGACCAATAACGCATATTTTGCTTATTGACGAACCCATTGAGCCAAAAATGAGCTTCGTCACTGAAGATGATTTTGCGATGAAATTCATCATATTGGCGCATCTTCTCCAGAACCCAATCGGAGAACGTAAGTGGCTTCAAATGGTCCATCGGCTTCAATTCTTGAGTCAGCTGCATCTTGTATGGGTGTAAACCAAGATCCTTACGCAAAATACGCCATAAAGTGGTCTGAGCGATGCCCAATTTTTGAGAACGCCGTGGAATTGACTGATTTGGATCGTTTGCTACGGACGTCTGAATGGCAGCAATATTTTCGACACTTCGACCAACCCGTTGTCTCACTAACACAGCAACATCACAAAACGAATATGTAGACTCAAATAGGGCGAGAATTACGACCGAAAATTGGAGTTAACGCTTTTAAAGTTGCAGTCACCGACTCCGAATATCCGTAGAAAATTTTTATAATTTGCAGACGTTGTTCGTTTGTGTACTTTACCATGATGAAAATGTTGAGCTTACTGAATAAATTGACAGTGACAGTATGATGATTAGTGAAAGAGTGCGTTCACAAATTAAATTCAAAGTTGTCAAGTCCCTATTGGAAAACTCTATATATACGATGGAGTGATATGCAGATAACATTACAGCAGCTGTCGTCACTTTCTCTTTACGAGAAGAAGGAAGCTGACTGGCGAGGCATAAGCATCGTTTTTCACACGAAGCTAAGTATTTGTGCGTTATTCTGGATAACACATTTTTTTTGTATTAAACATATCACATCGCAAACCACCAAAGCGCTTTCGGCCTTCTGGTAGTGTAAAGGGGCCTTCGGAAACACATTGTGCTTGTCAACGAGGTGGGTTGCTTGGATCATGAAATTAAACCACTGCTGCCTTTAACAGACTCTAAAGAACGGCCTGTCTCAGCTGACACGCCTGGTTAGCAGCTTAATGTTCAGATTATGGACTGCATTCCCAAAACTATCTTCAGTTTAAAATGAAAAAGTCTTTTTTGATGACCTTATCATGTCTCTCTTTTGACTCTGATCTTACGGCCTGCGGTCTGATGCAACGATAGATCAAACTAGTATTGGGCTTGTCAGCGATTAGGCCTCTGTGGATCTACACAGCCCATCCTTAGATTTATCGTCTTGAGGATTAAGCTTTTAAATGAAAACACGTCACTGCCCCTGACTCTAAAGATCGGCCTGACTCTGCTGTATTAGGGCTTTCCTCGTTCTGTTCTACACACACTGATGATATGATAGATATGATGGCTATTCATATCATATCATCTTAAGATAGAGAAATGGCCCTTGGGCGCCGACTGCTTTTTGCCTCTGGGGGATGGACATACCATCTAATATAAGAACATAACTCCCGCTCCTGTCTAGGAATGATTTTGGCTAGAATCTGACAAAGAAAAGGAACGCATTCGGTCTTTGGATGTTCTCAAAAGCCCGCGTTCTCGGTTAGGGCTTCCATCAACAGTTGGGTCTACACATCTCTGGCATGGCTCTCCATATAGTCGACAGACGAAACGAATGCCTCCCGATGTCTGGACTACTACAAGGTATTTACTGGTGTATTGACGGGGCACTTAACCTCTGCTAATTTCAATTGAATTTTGGTGGAGACGAAGACCCTAATTTATTCGGCTTAATATGGTATAAGCTAAACAATCTTAAGCCAACTTACAATAAACTAAACTTAAACTTGAAGTTAAAACTAAGGTTGGTTGAAGTGGTGAAGGCAGTCTAAGTCATAGACGGTTAGCTTTGATCTTTCGTAGCATAAGAGGTGTGAAACGTTGGTAGATAGAGGTAGACGAGGGTATGTTGATTACAAGGGTTAGTGTTGAGGAAAATAGAGAGTCGATTAATGAAAAGAAAATCGGCTGCATCACTACGTTTCTCAAAGGTGTTTAGGCTAATAAGCTAAAAACGATTTTGATAGTTCGCCAGTCTAAAAGGGTTGTCCCAGTGCAACCCTTGAAGGGCAAAATGAAGAAAACGGCGCTTTATGCTTTAGATTCTCGAGATATGAACATGATGATATGGGGACCGTACTTGACTGGTGTACTCTACTAAGGGCGATACTGGCCACGTTCGGGTTGATGAATTGTTTGGACCACCGTTTTACAAAACCTAGTATAGAGTTGGATTTAGATATTATCTCATCCATATGTAAACGGAAGTTCAGCTCAATATCACAAAAAAATGCCGATGTCACGAAGAGATTGAATGGATGACATAGGTTGGTTGTGGAGAAGTTAGAGTCAGGTAGAAAATTGGTGTCGCTTATGTGAAAAGGTAATGGATTGTCATCTAAGTATGCCAGAAACAACTGACACAACATCCAGAAACGTTTTCTGTGAAAGTGATGACGGGATCACGGAGCACTATGCTATGAGTGTCCGCCTCAAGCTTACATTAGACTGCTGCACTGATGTCGCGGTTGCAGGTAGTATATGCATTTTACCACTGTCGAGCTCACCAGTAGATAGAAACAGTCATTGTCATTGCTAAAATCGTAAATGAAGTGACTTAACTCTGCAGCGACAGTATCAAATATGTAAATACATGGTTCCCACCATCAGGTCTGGATCAGATGCCATGCTCTTAACCAGCCGAAAAAAAGTTAAGAACTTCAATGGTGTTCTTCCTTTAGTCTCTGGTATATCCTGTCAATATTGCCTTTGTATTTATGTATCCTGTTTACTTCATCATAGTGTCGACGTTTTTTGGAAACTCAAGAATTTTTCTCGTTATTGCTAGATGATCTCTGTTTTTTTTTTTAATAACAGCACCCGCCAAAGGGTTAATGTACCCTTAAAATGTTTGCACACAGCGCGGGTGAATTAGGGAAAATTAGGGAGGAAAGAAAGATAGATACCGATGTCCGTTGGTTTTAAATGTCTAAATGTTACAATGACAAGGAAATAGAGAGCTCGGCAGGGCATTCCATAAGGGAGTTGTTCGGCTTAGTAACGACTCATGACTTTTCAAAGTACGTCCGAAAGTGGGCTTGGAGGTATACTGCTGTTTATAACGAGACGAGCTTTACGGTTGGAGGTTTGAAGGGGTGGAATGCTATTGGCAATTTCTATGAAGTATTAGTGGTGGAAGTCGCGATAGAGCAAAGTGAGACCTGAGACATTTCTCCGCTGTTTAAATATGTCCAGTGACTGAATGATACTAGCATCATCTATAAGTTTTATCGAGCGTTTTTGAATCCCTTTTAACAGGTGTAGAAATGTTTTGGGCGCACCCAATCAGATGTAGGCATTGTACTCCAATTTTGGACGGATGAATTGCTTACATATTGAGGTCAGATTAGAAGAGTTGAAGTATTTCTTACATCGGAAGAAAGGAAACGTAGACATTTCGCAGCTTTTTTGACGACACCGAATATGTGGTCATTCCAACGTAGGTTATCATTGATACACATAGCGTGAATGGAAAGTTTTTCGGTTTCGACGGTGTAAGTGCCATTCATCCACAATGGCTGCGTGTTTAAATTTCGCTTAAACGACAGTAGACAGCGTTGTGTTTTGGAAGCAGTAAATTCCAGTCCGTTGATGGTTCCCAAATGGGTTATGCTAGTAATATCGCAATTTAATGAGCTTAACATAGCCTGGCTTTCCTGTTCTATAACCAAAAGGCTGTATATATAGAATATTGTCATTAGCAAAGGAATATATTGGATTAGAAGTAGCAGACAAGAGATCAATGATAAAAATTAAAAAGAGTGTCGGCAACAGAATGGAACCTTGTGGTACACCAGCATTTATTTTGTGAATATCAGATTTGAAACCATCCAAGGCAACTTTAATTGAGCGTTCCGAAAGGCAGTTTCCAATTCATTGAAGAAGAGGATCATCGATTCCAAATGCAAAAGTTTTCGACAAAAAATCCTGATGCCAAACTCTGTCAAATGCCTTAGAAGTGCCTCAGGTGCAACTATCTTGCTTTCGCCAGATTGTTGTACGCTTCGGTTCCACTTATCGGTGAAATATGCCATCAAATTCCTAGTCGACCTATTGCTAAGACAACCGTACTGCCGGTCATTGAGAAATTTTTGTCTTTCGAGGCATTTCTTGAGTTGAGTTGATTTGAAGAGATGTAAATGCAAAGGGTCCATAGGAGGAAAGAGAAGAATATGCGTCATCATCGGAAAGAGTCCTAAAAAGTAGGATCGATGGAAAAGCTTACGCAGTGGTTTTTCCAGCGAGGAAGAACATCTCTTCAGAAGAAGGTGAGATATACCATCTGGAGCAGCAGATTTGCGTATATAAAGATTCTTAAGAACTCTCGCTACTACATGAGTGTAGAAGTGGATTCGTCTCGTTAAAGATTCGACGCACTCAAGTGTAGGCAGGGACAAGGCACAATCTGGTAGTGTTGAGCTAGTAGCAAATAGATTTTCCTTGTTTGAAGAGCTGATAACTGAAATGTCATTGTAAATGAGCGTTGGGATGGAGGATGAGGCTGAATTTCTCATGTGTTTGATGAATGACCGAAAATTGTTACTACATTTGGAACATTGTAGTATTTTTTGCCTAAGCTTTTGGTCGTACATACTTTGCAGTCATTCCCGGCTCGTTTAAAAATTTTTCGGCTTTCCTCCGTCGGGTTGAACTTAAAGGAACGAGAAACATTTCTCTAACCCTGACAGCTTCTTTACAGTTCTAGTCGTACTACGCCTTTTCTTTTGGTTTGATACTCTTCATCCGATGAGGGATAAAGAATCTCATTCCAAAGAGAATGGTGCCGTGCTCATATTAGTAGCGGCTTCCACCAAATAACTTTACGTCCAGTTAAAATTCCCACAGAGGCTGTGAAGTCCGCTCCAATTGTTTTTCTGGTATTGCTATACGGTTCTTTTAGGAATCTTTTCAGTAACTGTATAGTGGGTGAACGAGAAATTAGCTGGTAGCGACGAGTGACGAGGGGAGGCACATCTATAGTGTACTTATCAGGGTGAGAAGTTAAGAACAAGTCCATGGTATTGGCGGTATTACTATCAACTTCTGGTATTTGTGTGGGCTCATTAGCAACCTGGGTCAAGTTATTTTCCGCGGCAGAGATATCAACACATTATCCACCTTCGGGTGTTGCCTGTCCAGAATGTCGAAGCCACGCAGAAGTGTGTATATTGAAATCGCCCACAGTATGAGCATACAGGTATATAATTCTTTGAATCGAGTCAAACAACGACTTTGATCGTTAAAAATTGAAATGCGAAATCAATTTGCTTACCGAGGTGGAATTTTAACCACATGAAATTTAATTCCGGATTGAAATAGAGATAACATTGTGATGAAGTTTGGTAAGCAACATCACAATGTGGTGACAGAAGAATAATGGTACTAGTTCGTAACCAGGCAGTTTTAGATCAGAGTAATCTGATAGGTGTGGGCTAGGATCTACCTGTGTTTCACTAAGTGCCAAAAGAGCTGGTTGTATTTACAAACGTGGGCGTACGCAAAAAAGTTATTACTTTTTAGTCCGATTATGTTTGCTATATCCACTCTAAATTCCCGAGTTATTATAACATAAATTGGTGGCGTGTTCTCTACCTGTTTGTTTTGGCTTCTTGTAGAACATACACAATTGTCTTGGTGACTGAAGATATGCTTAGCTCCTTGTGTGAGCTATAGATGCTCTTCTTTCTGACTTTAAATGGAAAGTCTCCATGGTTCTGACATAAATTTATATTCTCATACAGACACTCCAGAAGCTCAAAGTACCACTTTTTTTTTCTCATCTTTCTTTCTATGGGAAGATGGGAGCTCATTAGAATTGTGCCTTTAGACTTGACCTTTAAGTTGATTGTAGGTAGACATTTACATTTAACCATTAAGTTTAATCAGATTAAAACAACTCAGTTACTACATCTTTTTTACTAAGCATGCCACCCACTCCCACTGTTAGTGGTTAATCGAATGTCAATTCCATTCTGCGACCTCAACGGTATGCAGAATTGTATTTCTAATTTATCCTAATCCTCTATAGTTTTCTTGTGACGGCTACGTCTACTTAAAACGATCATAAAAATGACTGATTTACATCTTCCCAAATAGTCGTTTGTGAGTATTGCTTACAAAATTTACCCAATTTTGACCATCGAATAAGTGTAAAAGCAATTGACTTTTAATTCGCACTTTTAAAAAAATCTCGAACACCCAAGAAAATACATTATTGACGACCACTAAGAAAAGAAAATAATAAACGAGTATATCTTGGCATAACCTTATGTCATAAATCTTATAGCGTACCTAATACTCTGCCTTCAAAGAATGAGCATATTCAGGTTGTTTTTTTCTCCCTCTATTCATTTATTCAACTATTCGTATCTTTGTATAGTTTCTATGATTTTTCCACCACTTTTCTGTTTTGTCTTACTTCTTCGCATTCTCAGGCACAATTTGAGGCCCAACCAGCATCTTGATCGTCCCCGAAAAAAAAAAAAAAACAGCTGTTGAATGAGCTCTGCTCCCTAGGCGCCTCTAAACGTCATCATCGTGATCATCAACTATGATCACAGCGTCATCATTACCGTACAGCACATCTTCTCCAGCCCACCAACTTTCCAGCAGCAAAACATCGGTAGCGAGTATCTCAACCGCGCGCACAGATTCACTCGTTCGTTCACTAACGGTGTGAAATGGAATCTTCGATCATGAATGAGATTTTAGTTCTTTGACAAGCACCGTTCAGATCGGATGTGCTCCAACGGAAACGCGGACAACTATTATACATCCTTATAAAAAAAAATCAACATTTTGCTGATTTTCGAAAAAAAGTCGCAAAATTGTCAAAAAAGTTTTCGTATCCTCGAAATTGCCCATTCAATTGGTTGTATCTATAACCAACGAAAAAAATTTGTGTCAAAGTCTAATATAATCGAATTTCGAATACATTTTTCGAAGTCATCTTCGAAAAAGTAAAAAAATAAATTCAAATAAAGTGCATCGCTTGCTTAGCGCAAGAAGTTCTCCTTGAGGTGATCTTTGGCGATCTTTAAAGTGCACTATCGTACGAATCTGACGTAAATGGATTTAACATCTTCTTTGGGAGTAAAGAAACGCACCTTGGGTAACTTGTAGCTGCCTGAAATTGGTCTTACAAATATTTTTCGAGCAAAAACATTGCACCTTACGTGTGTCAGTGTTCTATTTTGGATGAGAGTTGCAAGTAAATCGAGATTTTTTGCGCGTTTGACATTAACAAACGACTGCTCAGTACCAGTACACTGTGCACATATGGTATCGCGCATTTAATTGCTTTTTTTTTTCTTTTTATTTTTGTTTATGTTTTTTCTTGACTAATTGCGGCACTTCCTATTGTGGCAAGTCTTACCAAAACAAGGATTCACGTATTCACTGGGAATAAATTATTAATATTCGTTCAACGTTCATAAAAATAAGAAAGAAAATTGTGTTACAAGTTTAAAGAAATTTAAGCAACAGTGTATAGTGATTTTTTGGGAGAAGTTCCTTTTTCAGAAGCGTCCTTAAAATTTTGTAGATCGAGGTAAGTTGTTGTAGAGAAAAATATTTTATTAAATTATTAGAAACTAGAGGGTTCCTCCTATTAAATAACAATTTCACATGGAGGAAAAAATTATTATTTTGTTATAGACAGAGATGTTATGTATAGGATTACAAATGTGTTAGAATGAAACAAAAAAAAAATATTGAATCGTGTCCTGGAATTCCGTGTAGGTTCTTGTAGCGTAGCACCTGATTTTTTTTTTTAATTGTAGACAATACTAACGTATTTGGCTAGCTATTGAGGGCCAGAGAGTAACTGGAAAATTAAGGAAAATCAGAAAATGTGGTGGACTTATTGTCCCATCCATTTTTCATTTCATTTTGTACGCATTGTTAAAAAAAAAAAATCTAAAACATAAAACATTAGCTTAACTAACTTATACTATCTTACAATAATTTACTGGGTTCGTGCGGCCTCAAAGGGCTTCATAGAACTTGAAGTGAACGAAGAAGGAGTCTTCTCTCCTTTACTAAGCTACCAAAATTGTTGGTGCTGCCAAGCAACATCCCCCAACGCCCTACTTTTGAGGGCATAGTTGAGTCGTAGTTGAGTCGCTTATCCGCAGATGTTCTTTATCCAAAAGCTGTTTTTATTTTTTTTTAAATAAAGAAACGCCTCTGAAGGGACAAAGCCGGTTAAGCGCACGTTCTCATGATATACGTAATTGGGCTGATAAGCTCTGGAGATCAGTTTGCTCTTCGAGATAATTGCCCTAGAAATTTGCCTTCGAATCAACTTAATGAGGAAATTGTCCACTCTATCTTTGTTCACCTTATTCTATAAGACTTCATTTAGGTAGAAATTTATGTATTGGGACTCTGGTGTTCTCTATAAGCGAATGCCACAGAACTCTCAAACACTCGAATTTTTTCAAATTTTATCTGACGTTGAACCACACGGGAAATCCAAATACAAGTATACGCCGGATAGAGGCCATGTAGTAGATTACTTTTAAGCCCTCATTGGATTGGCTGCTATAAAAAAGTCTATTTGTAAGGGGAAAAGCATCTTTTTCTCTGGCAAAGACAATATCTACTTTTTGTTCAAAAAGTAAGGCGATTTGTAAAATATCGCGGGCGGCGTACATTCGATTAACGATTTTTGCTGTATTAGAGCACATGTTCCGAACATATGTTCACAGTGTCAAGTATACATCATACTTAGTTTTTTATTGACAGACAAAAAGGTTAGACGTGTTTTGGTTGACGATTTCCAATTATTATTGGGTCTATAATTCGTGCGGTTTGCTAAGAGATGGCGTAACTTGTATTATTCCATTGGAACATGCGTTGGAAAGCTACTGTCATTGTACGTTATTTCAGTATATGTCATTCATTTGAAGCGTAAACAACAATAATTTTTTTTCCACTCAAATATGTCGAACTTTGTGCATGAAAAAGTGTTTTTGCGGGGAGCTCTTCTTCATTACTTTAATATGAAGAAAACTGCTGCCGAAAGTCATCGTATTTTGGTGGAAGTTTATGGTGAACATGCGCTAGCTGAGCGAATGTGCCAAAAGTGGTTTGCACGATTTAAAAGTGGTGATTTTGGCTTGGAAGACGATGAACGTCCTGGGCAGCCAAAAAAGTTTGAAGATGAAGAACTGGAAGCATTACTCTATGTTGCAAGGAAATTGGGTTCCACATGAACTCAAGCCGAGAGACGTCGAGAGGCGGTTTTGCATGTCCGAAATGCTGCTGGAACGCCACAAAAGGAAGTCATTGTTACTGGTGATGAAAAATTTATCCATTACGACAACCCCAAACGCAAAAAATCATATGTGAAACCCGGCCAACCAGCCAAATCAACGGCAAAGTCGAATATCCATGGCGCTAAGGTAATGCTCTGTATTTGGTGGGATCAGATGGGTGTGCTGTAATATGAGCTGCTAAAACCGGGTGAAACCATCAATGGACAACTCTACCGAACACAATTAATCCGTTTGAAGAGAGCAGTAGCTGAAAAACGCCCGGAATATACGACCAGACACGAGGCAATAATTTTCCATCATGACAACGTTGCTATTCCGGTTAAGAACTATTTGGAAAATAGTGGATGGGAAGTCTTACCCCACCCGCCTTATAGACCAGATCTTGCCCCTTCTGACTACCATTTGTTCTGGTCGATGCAGAACGCCTTGGATTCATTCTTGGCTGCCAAGCCGGCGCAGTTCTTTTGGGATTGTGATCCACAAATTGCCAGAAAGATGGGAAAAAGTCATAGCTTCAGATCGGCAATACTTTGAATAATACTATTGTACATGTTTTTCTTAAATAAATGTTCAAATTTTGGAAAAAAAACCGCATGAATTAAAATATATACCCAGTATAAGAAATGGAGCAAAGAATTCGCATCAAATTTCATCAAAGTTCTAAAATACTTGAAATGTTGACAGTGGCATACGGTGAGTCTGCTCTAAATAAAAAAATATATACAAGTGGTACCAGCTCTTCCAATTTAGCCGAGAAGATGCCAATGGCGATCCTCGCTCTAACACCACAGCACAGCAACAAAAGGTGATAACGTCAAAGCTGTGAATAAAATTGTTTTGCAAAAATGTCGAAAGAAGCTGCTGAGGAAATTGGCATATCAATCGGTTTGTGTCATGCAATCTTTTCGAATAGTTTGGGCATGAGACGTGTGTCAGCGAAGTTTGTTTCGAAACTTCTTAATTTTGACCAGAAGAACCGTCGCATGAGCATCGCTCAGAAGGTCTTGAATGACGTCAATGATGATTCTGACTTGCTCAAAAGGGTCAAAACTGGTTACGAATCACGGGTATATGGTTATAACGTCAAAACCAGAGCCTGATCTTTCCAATGGAAGCACCCAGGAGAACCAAAACTGAAAAACGAACGTCAAGTTCGATGAAATGTCAAAGTTTTGATCACTGATTTTTTCGATTTTCGTGGCGTAGTGCGTCAGGATTTTTTACCCCAAAGTCGTACGGTCAATAAGGAGTTTAACCTTTAATGCGCCATTTTCGAGAAGCAATACGAAAAAAACATCCGGAATTGTGGAAAAACAATTCATGGCTTTTGCATCATGATAATGCACCGGCTTATTCAATGTTGGAGAAGAGACCTATGAAAGGACGGAGATTTTCAACGATTGAGGAAATGAAAACGGCATCGCTGGTAGAGCTCAAGGCTCTAGAGATTATGAAAGGTCTTAGAGTATTGGAAAAAGCGTTGGCACAAGTGTATTATATCTGAGGGGAATTACTTTGAAGGGGACAACATTAATGTTGATTAATAAATAAATATTTTTGTATAAAAATGTAATGTCACCTTACTTTTTGAAAACACCGCGTATGTTGGCAAGTTTTTCCTTTATTCGAATAGTCGTCAGGCGTTTGCTTATATGCTTAAAGCTTAAGACTTGTTCGCTCTTCCTCTGATGAAAAATCTGCATTTTGTTGTCGTACCGGTTATGCATTGCAGCAGTCAATGATATCCACTGCAATGCATATGTGCATATACCGTTAATATGTCGTTATTCGTCGAAAGTGTCTTCATTTGGGATCGACGAATCTATCTTTATTTTATTAGAAATAACTTTTGGTGAAGTTCAATTTTACTTTTTTTGGACATGTTTAAGTCCACAAAATAAATGCTGGTGTTTCAAAGGGTTCCGTTCTCTCTCCGATATTTTTTTTAGCGATTTCTTGTCTGTTATCTCTAATCCAATATATTTCTGGCGACAATAATGTATACTTTTCATAATATTTCCTGTCCTCAAGACCCTACTTTTCGGCTGCAAAACGAGAACGGCAGAGTATGATAAGCTCACTAAATACTTAAGTTAACTGTGTAACTATCATAGTTA
The DNA here is from genome assembly GCA_907269105.1 of Volucella inanis. Lineage (NCBI taxonomy): Eukaryota > Metazoa > Arthropoda > Insecta > Diptera > Syrphidae > Volucella > Volucella inanis. The sequence goes on from OU026153.1 coordinate 44,594,997, forward strand.
GGGTATAACCAATAGAGTGGAATTTATTGTTCTCAAAACACAATGCTGTCTGCTGTCGTTAAAAACGAAACTGAACAACCTTTTCCTCTCATAACAATGACCACTAACGTTAAAAGAATAATACATTCGATGTCGCCAAAAATGCTGCGAATTGCCTAGCTTTTAAACAATTCAAAAAATATTTGAACATCCTCTATTCTGGTCTCAAAATATAGGGCATTTATAAACCCAAAATTGGAAACAATGCTTACATCTGTTCATATTCCTCCAAGATCTCTATGCACTTGATATATAAATGACGCCAATATTGCACAATCAATTGACACCCTCGCCTTGTTCAATCGCTTTTTTCACCACCAGTGCTCCACTTTGGGACCTGCTCTGAAATATAGTGAACTTTTCCTAAGCATAAGCTCGCTTATGGAATACCCAGCTGAACTATTCATTTGCTTGTCATTATAAACTGCAAACATTTAAGAACAACGTAAATTGGAATTTCGATTTTTTCTTCACTTAAGTTCCTTGACTACGCGGCAATTATAAAAAAAAAATTTCCCTCGTTCACCGTTAAATTTATTTTTAGCTCTTCTGCGACAGTGCCATCTAAGTTCGAAATACTTTTTTTGAAATCACGGATTCCGATAGAGTGAGTTTCGACCTGTACAGGCGCCCCAGTTTAGAACGTCTCTATGAACGTGTTTATATGCGCTCTGAAAATCATTGAAGGGGGATGGGCATCGATTAAGGGGTTCTGGGCTCCTTTTAAATCTGCCGAAATAGGAAAATCTGGTCGATGTTAGACTTACCTGATTTAAAACCACCTCATGGACCACCAATGAATTGGTGTTGATCGTCGGTCACATTGAAAGTTTCATTTTGATCAACTGAGAAGTTTTGAGCACCATAATAATGGTGGGATGCAGAAGTGATCATTAAAGATTTTAAGAACTTTCTACCGATTTTTAATCCTTATACTTGCAGACTAAGCACTAAAGACCATGTGATCCCAGTCCCACTATTACCGAGAAATGGACTTTATCAAAACCAGATGGAAACGCCCCTGATTTATTCGATAGAAAAGTTCTTCGAGTGATTTCTGGTCGTCACAACGACGGCTTAGCTATGCTCGGGCCTGAATAGGATGCCTTCTTTTCAGACTATGTTAGGATGATGATTTTTGGAAAAACTAGTTATAATGCCAGTAAACCACTATTTATGGTATGAGTACTCACGTCGGATCACTGGAAACTTGCTCACTACTATCTCGGCTTCGACATTCTGGACGACCTATTTTTAAATAACCCGAGGACTGAAAATGTGGAAAAGATTTTCTACGGTATTTGTCGCCGTTGGCTGTATCCAGGAAATTTCTCACCTAAAACATCGCACCCTATCCAATCCAATTTATGTACTGAACTCAGATTTGGGCGGGCCGTAAGTGTGTTGTTCATTTGCGTGATAAGACTTATCCACAGTCAGTATTCCTTGTTCTCTCTTGAGACCGTCTATAGCTGAGGTTTTGAATACAGCTAGGTGAATACCCTTAAGCTCGGCTGAATTGTGATAATTAAATTACAGCTATTCCAATTTGTACCCTGATTGATTGACGTCAATGGGTAGAATTGAAATGGATGGTAAATTCACTTCGAAATTTTTGTTCGGTGTTGTTCAGAGTTGAGCTGAGTTCTCAGAGAAAAATGTGCTCTACTAAGTTCTTTAAACTAAACTCGTTGCATGAAAATAGATTCAAAAAAACAAATTGAGAGTCAAGCTTATGACTTGTGACCACATACCTTATGGTTAAGCTACGGCATCGCAATGACATTGTAAATTCTCGCATCATACAAGCAGACCATATATAGGGTGATTCATTGTAAGGTCTGATTTATAATGTAAAATAAAACACATAAATTTGAAAGCAAACTTAAAATTTTTATTACTGATTAAAAGAACGATTCATGTCATTTATTTTTTAGAAACAATATTATGTCAATGTTGGCCACGACTATGTCTAAGGTGATCTATTCGGAAGGTCCAATTTCGGGCGACTCGTTCGAGCATACCGACTGGTATCTCGCGGATTAAACGAGTAATGTTGGCTTCCAAATAGTCAATCGTAGCTGGCTTATTCCTGAAGACCTGAGACTTTACATATCCACATAAAAAATAGTCCAAAGGTGTGATATCGCACGATCTAGGCGGCCAATTTACCGGAGCAAACCGTGAAATTAAGTGCTCACCAAAATGATTTCTCAACAAATAAATTGTCTCACGCGCTGTATGGCTCGTAGCGCCGTATTGTTAAAATCAGAACTCAACGGGTCCATGTGTTTGAATTTCGGTAAGCACATAGTCCGTTAACAGCTCGATAACGGTAACCATTAACCATACCATACCGTTGTTTTTAATGGACGTAATGGTAGCTCTTGGTACTCTTCTGGTTGCTCATCATCCCAAATATGGCAATTTTGCTTATGAACGTAATGGGCTTCACCACTAAACAAAATTTCACGATAAAACACCGGATTTTCATTGAGCTTTTCCAAATCCCATTCACTGGCTTCAATTTTGTTTTTTTATTATAATCCCGCGCGCCAACCAAGGGGATTTGAATACCCTTTTACTGGCTTTTCTCCAGGGCGCGGGCAGGTGGTGTAGTAGTTTGAAACTCAGGTGTATTAGGTTTCGATATTTTTCCCAGAGGTGGTTGTCAAACTGGACGGGACGAACAAGTGCATCCTCAACTAGTGGATCTCAGTACGTGCTAGTTGTTAGTTCGTTTCATTTAGCCCAGCCAGCAATCACTCCAACATCAGTGTTATGCCTTTATGTCAGAGTTGACGCCGACAGGATTCTCATGCAAATTCTACGGCCACCACGGCCACCACGGCCACCACGGCCACCACGGCCACCACGGCCACCACGGCTTCAATTTTTGCACAAGTTGAATTTTGTATGTTGTCGAATACGCCAAGCCAAGCTGCTGAGAATGACGACGAATCGATTCGTCACGGTCTTCGCGTACACTTTCAGCTACAGCTGCTATAGTCTCTTCACTACGTGTTGGATGTGGTCTAACCGCTCGAGTATCATCCACTAATAAACTCAGACTCAAATTTGCGAATGTTATTTGTAATAGTGGTTTCAGTAGGTCGATTATGCGCACCGTAAGTTCCTCGAATCGTACGAACTTCCCACAGAACGACAGAAAATGTCGTTTGAAATGTGTTAAGCATTTCCGTTGATGATGTAGATTTCCTAAAAAATTTCCTCCGCATGTAAGACTAAGTCATAAAGTTACTCCGGTTTTTCAAATGAATGCAAACCATATAGAGATGCGAAATATATTTTGTTTAGGTTGAAAGATTGGTGATTCATGCAAATATTGGGTTAAGTCGAGTTGATATTTGCAATGGAGGGCGGAGTAAAGTGTGAACTTTTTTCCAAATATTTGACAAAATAACGCTGTACTCACAAACGTTTTTCGTTAGGTGTTTGTTGAACTTGTACTATTCCAGCGTAAAGATTTTTAAACTTAAAATTAAATAAAACAAAAAGATCTAAACCTTCAAACAATGAGGACCTCATATTTATTCAAGAAAATATCGTCTAATAGGGACTGTTTTCTAGGGGCGGGGGGGGGGGGGGAAAGTAGCTTTAAATGTCCTTTTTATTCCATAAATTGTAAGTAAAACTATACAAAAATATATATATAGGTCCTGAAAACAACTTTTGAAAGTATTAAGTGCGCAACTAAGATATCGCTGAGGTGGCCGTGGTGTAGTGGTATATGCATAGACTCATCAAGTAGAGGGTCTCGTGTTCGAACCCCGTGCGAGGCAATTCTCTGAAAAAGTCTTTTCGTAGAATTTGTATGTAGTTATATGAAAATCCCGTCGGCATTAACTCTGAAATGAAGGCATAACACTGATGTTAGAGTGGTTGCTGGCTGAGCTAACTGTAACGAACTCGTTTTTAGTAGTTAGCACGTACTAATAACCACTGGTTGAGGATGCACTGGCTCCAGTTTAACACCCACCTCTGGAAAAATATCGAAACCTTATACACCTGAGTTTCAAACTACTAAACCAAACGCCCGCGCCCTAGAGAAAAGCCAGTAAAAGGGTATTCATATCAATTAGTGCGCGCGCGGTTTTTTTTTTTTTTTTTTTTTTAAAAACCCACTTAGGCCTATTGGCCCGTTGTGCTGTCAGGTGGATCTATGATACCCTCACTCACCAGTTTGAGCTTACGATAAAGCACAGGAGACTGTTAACGTCTGTATTTTTTAGATTGTTTAGGTCGTTGTAGAGGAAGGCTCCTAGGTGGAGTTTTCTTCTCTGGAAGAGAACTGGACATGGACGTAGAAGGCGGAGGATTGTCTCTTCTTTCCCCTCGACTATGCAGCTTCTACAAAAATAGTTTGTAAAAGCGCAAAACCTTCTTGCATGCTTGCCTATAAAGCAGTGTCCAGTGATGACACCTATAATTTCACTGAGATGTTTTCTATTTAGAAGAATCACACTCTTAGAGCGATTCAGATTCAGCTTTGCCAGATCTGTTTTGTCGCTAGACATGTTGCCCCACCGGTCCATCTAAGGTCTGTTCTTTTACTAGCATCCAGCTTAAAAAATAATATGTATGTAGCGATTGGTATACCTATGCTGCCCTTTTCCGGAAGAATAAGTAGATTGGCTTCAATTTTGGCGAGTTCGTCGGCCCTACAATTCCCTGGAATGCCTCTGTAGCATTGATCGGCATTCAAGAGCGGTTTTAGAATTTAGTGAAACTGAGTCTAGGGACTTGATAGCGGCCTGGCTATCCGAACAAATGCGGATATCCTTTGCATATATCATGTTTTTTTTCAGCCAGGACAGAGCTTCTTTAATCGCCAACATTTCCGCCTGAAACACGCTACAGTGATTTAGAAGACGAAAGGAGAGGCTTAAATTTAGCTTATCTGAGAAAACACCTCCACCAACTCCGTTATCGGTTTTAGATCCATCTGTGTAGAAGTAGATAGGCTTGTCCTCCGTGAAAGCATCTTCCTCCCAGAAGGATCTAGAGGAAAAGCTTACAAGAAAGTCTTTGTCAAACCAAAGTTCAGGTATGGTATAATCGATGTTCTCTGTGAGGATTCCTAATATATAAAGAATATTAGCGTGGCCACATAGTCGCCTTAAGGCGAATAGCTGCACTAGCAGCTACTTGCCTGTTAAATATGTCGAGAGAGTGGAGCATAGAGCTCCACTTATGCATAGACATGCTATTCTTTGGATTCTGCTTAGTTTTTTGCAGTTGACTGCAATGTCTAAGGCCGTCCACCAAATGACCAGACCGTAAGTGAGTATCGGTCTTATGACCGAGATGTATAGCCATCTGTATACGCTATTATTCGAGGTTGGAGGCGCTTTCTTGCAAGAGAATAGAGCTACTGTAGCTTTCTTGACTCTTTCTTGAATGTTAGGTTTCCAGTTTAGTTTCCTATCAAAAATGAGGACCATGTATTTTGCTGTTTCGGAAAACATTAAACTGGAACCGATTATTGAGGGAGGGTCTATTGTTGGAATTTTATGTTGGAAACAAGGACAGTATCAGTTTTATGAGGGTTAACTCCCAATCCACAGTGATTTGTCCAACGGGTTAATCTGTTAAGATTAAGCTGAAGAAGTTATTTGACGGTGTTAAGATGCTCACCTGAGACGGCTACAGCAACGTCGGCCGCATAGACAATCACCTGGCTCTCTCCCGCTTTCAATTATATCAGCAGTTCAATACCACTAAATTCCAAAGAAGAAGAGAAAGGACACAGTCTTGCGGCGTATATCTACTAACACATATTTTAGCAGAAGTTCCACACAGTTTGGAGCTGATTGTCCTGCTCTTTAGCATAAGACTGACTAACTCCCCAAGTGAGTTTTCTACCGGCAGATGTGATAGCGCAGTTGAGATTGCGGATGTGTAGACGTTGTTAAAGGCGCGCTCTATATCTAGGAAAGCGACCATCGTGTACTCTCTGTATTGTAGAGATCGTTTGATGTCTAGTCAGCTTGTCATCTAGTCAGTTAGTCAGCTAGTAAGAGAATGCATATCCATTTCTACCGATTTTCCTTTACAGTAGGCAGGTTGAGCCGTTGACAAAAGTCTTGGATCAATTTTAGCTCATATATGGATATCAATCAGTCGTTCTAAAGTTTTTAGAAGGAAATGATAGACTTATAGGTCTGAGGTCCTTTGGGACATCATGAGAGAATTTTCCGGTCTTGGGAATGAAAATCACATTGACTTCTCTCCATGACAGTGGAATATGGATCAGTTCTACATAGCTCCTCATGATATTCTCTGGCGTGGGAAAGATAATATCTGAGGACCTTTGTAGTTTGGACCCGCATACTTATATGGCTTGAAGCTATGTAGCGCCCAAACAGTTTGTCTCTTGTAATTAGACCATGAATTTTGTTCACGGTTGCAGTAGTCCTGTTTTGGTTACTGTTTGCTGCGAATGAGGAGCTACCTGGAAAGTGGATATTCAGTAGCAAGTTGAGTGATTCATCACTTGAGGTTGTCCAGGAGTCATCGGTTTTTTTCAAACAAGTAGGCATCACAGGGTTTGTAGAGAGAATTTTTCTTAACCACGATGCCTCAGAGGTTTCTGTGACTTTGTCACAGACTGATCTCCAAGATTGACGATTTGCTCTCCTTAGTTCTTTTTTATATATTTTGAGGAATTCTTTTTTTGAGTCCCATTCCGTCACTTTTCTTGTGCTTTTTGCAAGGTCGAGAAATTTTCTGCAGGTGTTTCTAAGCGGTATTAGTGCTGAAGCCCATCAGTGTATCTTTTCCTTGCCCTTAGGTTGAAGAAGAGGGCAAGAAGAAGCCATAGACTGATAAAGAGACAGGGTGAACTCCCTGATTTTCATGTCAAGCTCGTTGGTGTCACGAGGAGGACTACAGAGTTCAGAGAATAGTGTTTTTGACAGTATTCCTGTGTATTTTAGCCAATCAGATTTCCTATAGTTTCGGAATGCTGCTTGAATGGGGGGAGCATCCCCCAGGTTGTATTGGATGTATCTGTGATCTGAAAACGAGTGTTCAGTCGATACCATCCTGGTCGTTAGCATTTGAGTGATGTTGTCTGAGACAAGTGTGATATCTAGCACTCCCTCTCGGTTTCTTGTTATAAAAGTGGGTTCATTGCTAATCTTGCAAACTATGAGGTTATTACTTAAAATGTAATCAAAAAGTTACTCATCGCTATCGATGATGTCGGTACTGACCCATACCGTGTGATGAGCGTTAGCGTCGCATCCAATGATGAGGCCAGTTTTTGTCTTCCAGATTCGATTATCACCCTTTCCAGGTTATCACCAGGGTGAGGGCCCACCTGACCGTGGTCGCGATACACCGATAGCAGCCAGTAGAAGGCTTTGGCAGTCTCCAGCCTGGCAACGGTTAAGTCGGGGTCACTGAGGTTAGGAAGTAAAAATACATTAAGGCTTCGTTTCACTAGTATACAAGTTTGTCTTTTGTATAAAGTGGTGCGTATAAAGGTGTTCCAAGTCCACGAACCACGCCTTCTACGATCCATGGTTCCTGGATAAGGATGATATCTTCTTCGTTTTTGGAGAGACGCAGAATAAGTGCGGCCGAAGCATTATCATTGCTACAATTTCCCAGAGTGGCCTCCACCACCGTTTTATTGGAGTTCTTCGATTCCGAAAATGAGCTCATCTTCTTTTTCTGTCGTGGGTTTCTATTTCCTACAGTGTGTCAGAAGAGGAGACCGTACGGCTTCATAGTCGCCTCGGGTGAATTGGAATCGTCGTTGTCCGTTAGAGGAAAGGATACCGATGCCCCTAGATCCAAAGCTGAATTTGAGTTTTCGTTTAATGGAGGAGGAGGTTTCTTATCTGCACCCAGCTCATTTTTTTTGTAAACTGCTAGGGATATTCTCCTTAGGCACGACTTCGAGCCTTGTACCTGGCCAAATTTCTCCTAAACCACTTATGGCTGTTTTAAAAAGATCAAAAGATCTCTGGTCGGCACATGCTATGAGTTTGACATGGCCTTTGTGCTAGCCACCGTCGCTTGTGATGGGAGATGGTTTGGGGTTTTCCCTCATAATGGCCAAAAAGTTGCCCGAAAGCTTCAACTTGACCAATTGCCACCGCTCGGGTATGATCGATCCATCGGTATCGCTTCTATCAATTACAGCGATTGACAAAGCGTCCTTTAGGACTTCGCTAAAGGACGTTAGAGATGTGGTGTTGGATGGCCCAGCGGTGTTTACAGTTTTGGACCTTTTGGGAACCGGCACGGTTTCCTCCAATGATCTCTGGTGCTTAGAACAGTCCTTTAGCGTTTTGAGAGCAGAGAGCCGTGGACAATCCGTCATTTTTTCCGCACTGCTTTCCACCTCCAGAATAGATCCGAAGGTTTTAATAATGCGTGATGCATTTCGTCGTCGTGATGCGTGAATTTCAGCTAATCACTCATATAAAGAGTGATAATGTCACGCATGATTCGTCGCATGTGTCAAAGTAAAACATGCTCAGTTAGCATTGCCATCAACATGGCAAGATTTACAGTCAAACAACAATGCTTACCAATCAATGCTCTGTGCTATGTGAAAAATGTTTTTCGAGCACTTTGATCATTTACGGTAGTCATCATCGACCTACTGAACACGCAATTCAAGCTAAAGTGACCAAATTTCGTACAAATATTGTACAGTATTGGACATCAAGCCTCCTACCAGTACGCGTAGAGAAAAATATTGCTGCTGTATTCGCCAGTGTTAATGAAGACCGTGATTTGTCCTTTTGTCGCCATTCGCAGCAATTGAGATTGTGTTACTGGACTACATGGCAGATTTTACGCAAGGTCTATTGTAAATACAAAATATAACTCGTGCAAGAACTGAAGACGAAAGACCTACAATAGAGTCGAATTTTCTGTGAGTGGGTTTTCTTTTTTCAGCGACGAAAATGGCGCTACATGCTACACAGCATGCAAATCAATGGACCAACTAAAAAAAAATTTCGGTCAGAAATTTATGTCTCGTTTTGGACCGATGAATTTACCGGCTATATCGTGCGATTTGACGCCTTTAGACTATTTTTTATAGGGAAACGTCATATCACTCGTCTATGCCAATAATCATGTTTTAATTGTAGGTTTGGAAGACAACATTACAGATGTTATTATTGAGATACCAGTTACTATGCTCGAAAAAGTGTTTCGAATTGGGCTCGAATTGGGTATGGAGCACTTAAAACGTAGTCATGGTCAACATTTACACAAAATAAACTTTAAAAGATAAATGGCAAGCATTGATTTATCAACTTAAATATAAGTTTTATACAATTCTGCAACTAAAAACCAAGTGCTTAAAAAATCACACATTATCTGTTATAAACGTCAACAGAATGAGGAGCAGGAATATCTCTGTACAAGTTTTCTTTTCGCTGTTTGGTGATGATTGGCTTGCTTCCAACGTACGGTGATATCATGTTTACTGACTTGTTATCAAGCCAGCATACAAGTCCAAATTTCACTCCCTCAGGTGTAGTCACTTTTTCAATTTTGCTTCTACGATCTGCTTTCATCAGTTCTTTCTTTGTTGGCATTTTTGAATCAGTGACTCGGTTTAGTCTAACTGTGACTAAGGATAGTAATGAATTTTTGTACAGGTGAATTTACAATTTGGAACTGTGACTGACATGTTTAACCACCGTAAATGTAGGCTTCGTTACTAAGTTTCTACTGACTCCTAAATCGGGTGGATTTTCGGAGAAGGTGTTACTCTAGTTTCATGTAAAAGTTTTGAAGTGGTTACTGAATCCTGAAGTTCCGCTTAGAACTTGATTCTTCTATTTATTATTCTATTATACTGCTTCGTGATCGCACTTAGCAGGTATTATTTGCTCATGCACCGCAAGAAACTCTTCTTTTGGAAAAAGCAGAAGCCGTTGTCATATATTTTTCCAAAAAATGATCTTATTTTACAAAGTTTACGGTATCCATCTGTTCGAAATGCCTTAAAATCGGTGTTATCACTGAAGTGTACTTATAACCCTAGAATGCAAACGTTTTTTTCTATACGCTAACACATATGGGGCTCCTGAGCACCCCAACACTGGGTTGAAAAAATCAGCATCTTAAGATACAATCTTAATGAAATTAATTTATTTACTTAATAAGTACAACGCTTGTTATTTCAATTTAAAAAAAAAGCCATTTGATTAAATAAGGATGAATTAAAGTATTACGACCATAAGGTGCTTTACAAAATCCATAATTCCAAAATGTTTCTAGTTTCTGAAAGAAGACGTGAAAGGCCCCATTACAATCCCTGCTTTGGAATATTTTTTGGGGTTATTTTAGGCAAATATTCTCGCAATGGTCTGAATCTTCTTCCGCTAAATCTCTAAGCACTTTTTCAATGTTACCTCTCAAATGACTTTTGATATGTTGTCCATTAAATTGATGCCGGCTTGAACAAGCATAGTATAAAAATATCTGAGAGGCCACCTGTGAGTTTTCCTTCCAACTGAGTATTTATGAGCGAGTTGATGAAACGTGTCAACGTCTCCTTCTGTGTGGTTATAAGATTCTATGATCTCGGGTTTTTTTTTTTTGTTTCCGAATCAATATCCTTATTTTTATGAAGGGAAGATACCAGCAGCACTTCCTTTTGGCGTAAAGGAAACCAAAGTTATTTTGTCTTTAAAAGTAAATTGAGAAGAGCTTAATTCTTTCTTTCGGTTGGGTAAGAAGGATGCTTGCACTTCAGCTTTATTTTTCCGCAATGTCCCGACAACAGTAAGATTATACTGTGATAGCATTGTTTCGATTAACTCAATTGATGTAAACCATGGGGTCATTAGATGTTCTTACTTCTTTTCCAATATAACGAATCCCAGATACCATATAATATGTGCGAGAATCGTTACAATTTTTGTGCTGTACTTATCTGACTTCTATGGAATATAAATTTTGAATGGACAATTACCTCTGAATTTTTGGATTTTTGGTAGCATGCGGGAGATTGGTTCGTTCGCGCCATAGGTGCTGTGGTGGGTTGGGATAGAAGAGACGAGGGTTACGTAGATTACGAGGGTTAGTGTTGAGGAAAATAGATTTGTGAAGGGACGTGCATTCAACCTGACCTGAAAGTAGTCGATGAATGAAGAGAAAGTCGGCTGCATCTCTGCGTTCCTTAAGGGTGTTTAGGTTAATAAGGTTGAGACGGTTTTGATAGGGGGGCAGAGTAAAAGAATCATCCCAGGGCAAACCTCGAAGAGCGAATCGAACAAAACGGCGCTGGATGCTTTCGATTCTCGAGATATGAACGCGATGATATGGGGACCACACTTGACTGGCGTACTCTAGGAGGGGACGAACCAAGGTAATATAGAGGGACCTGGTCACGTATGGGTTGGTGAATTCTTTGGACCATCGTTTTACAAAACCTAGTGCAGAGTTGGCTTTAAGGATTATCCTATCCATATGCAAACGGAAGTTGAGCTCCCTATCACACAAAATGCCGAGGTCGCGAAGAGATTCAACGGAGGAGATAGGTTGGTTGTGGAGAAGGTGGAATCGGCGAGGACATTTGAGCCGCTTATGTGAAAAGGTGATGGATTGGCATTTGGTGATATTAAGTTCCAAGCAATTTTTGAGGCACCAGATCGAAAAACTATCAAGGTCTTGTTGAAGAAGGAAGGAGTCATGGGGAGAGGAAATGGTTTTGAAAAATTTGGTATCGTCGGCGTAAAGGGAGACGGACGAGTATTTGATGATCCTATCGAGATCATTTATGGTTAATATAAAGAGAAGGGGGCCGAGATGGCTACCTTCAGGAACTCCAGAGGTGGCCAAAAATGGAGCGGAGTGGGCTGACCTAAAACGAACACTGTAAAAACGGTTTTCGAGGTAAGAGGATATCCATTTTAACAGTATGGGTTCAAAGCCGAGGGCAGACAATTTGAAGAGTGTTAATCAATGAGAGATTTTATCGGTTGCAACTACATCGACTTCGTTGCCGTTCTCTAGGGCAGATATGGCAAAGGATACGAATTCAACGAGATTTGTGTTGGTTGACCTATCGTTTAGGAAGCCATGTTGTCTAGGGGAAATAAGTGATTTGCATTGGAAACTTAGAGCTTCATACAAAATACTTTCGAGGAGTTTGGGTATATGGGAGAGTTTAGCAATTGGACGATAGTTTGTTATTTCGTTCTTTGATCCCTTTTTGTGGATCGGGGTTATAAAGAAGCTGGCAAATAGGTTGGCAATGGTGAATCCCAAAAGGCGCTGATCAATCGAATAATATTGGGTATGTGTTTTAATTCGTGCGGTTTTTTTTTTCAAAATTTGAACGTTTATTTAAGAAAAACATGGATCAAACTAATTTTTGATGTTCTGCTTTGATGTGAACCGTATTTCAGTGAGGGCGTTCTGCATCAACCGGAACAAATGGTAGTCAGAAGGGGCAAGGTCTGGGCTATAAGACGGGTGGGGTAAGACGTTCCATCCACTGTTTTCCAAATAGTTCTTAACCGGAATAGCAACGTGGGGCCGAGCGTTGTCATGATGGAAAATTATTGCCTCGTGTCTAGTCGCATATTCCGGGCGTTTTTCCGCTAGTGCTCTGTTCAAACGGATTAATTGCGTTCGGTAGCGTTGTCCATTGATGGTTTCACCTGGTTTTAGCAGTTCATAATACAGCACACCCATCTGATCCCACTAAATACAGAGCATTACTTGCGCACCATGGATATTCGGCTTTGCCGTTGATTAAGCTGGTTGGCCGGGTTTGACATATGATTTTTTGTGCCAGGGGTTGTCGTAATGGATCCATTTTTCATCACCAGTAACAATCCGATGCAAAAATTACTTTCTTTTGTGGCGTTCCAGCAGCATTTCGGATATGCAAAACGGCCTTTCGACGTCTTTCTGCTTGAGTTCATGTGGAACCCAATTTCCATGCTTTTGAATATATCCAGCTACTTTTAAACGTTTTGAAATGGCTGCTTGAGTAACATCCAAAGATTCTGCGAGCACTTCTTGTGTTTGGGAACAATCTTCATAGAATAATGCTTCCAGTTCTTCATCTTCAAACTTTTTTGGCTACCCAGGACGTTCATCGTCTTCCAAGCCAAAATCACCACTTTTAAATCGTGCAAACCACTTTTGGCACATTCGCTAAGCTAGCGCATGTTCACCATAAGCTTCCACCAAAATACAATGACTTTTGGCAGCAGTTTTCTTCATATTAAAGTAATGAAGAAGAACTCCCCGCAAAAACACTTTTTCAGGCACAAAGTTCGACATATTTGAGTGAAAAAAGTTATTGTTGTTTACGCTTCAAATGAATGACATATACTAAAATGACGAACAATAACAGTAGCTTTCCAACGCATGTTCCAATGGAATAATAGCAATGGAATAATACAAGTTACGCCCTCTCTTAGCAAACCGCACGAATAATTTATATTAAAAACAGTTTGAAATGAAGTGAAATAAATAGCCAATTTGTCTGGGTGATCACTTGTTCCCCTGTTATCGAATCGGATACAATTAACTAGAAACTCAAACCTGTTGACTACAATTAAAGCCTGAAAGATGGGTGAGCACTTTATGTACGACATTTCATGTATGCTTCTTCGGCAGAACAGTCCAATAACGAAATAAATTTCTTCTTTATTTGTGTCAATTCCTGTAGTTGGCGATGCAAAATCAGTTACTGGAATACTTTTTTGCCGTTGGTTGTTGATCTCGATATTAGCATTTCTTATCAAAACCTCCAGTACAACGTCATCGAAAAGAAGATTCCATGCCTGAATCGTAGATGTTATATGTAAATTTAGTCGCATCTTTGCATCCCAGTATTTTCAAAATAATGTTCTCGCTGCTGCACGGCCTCTTTTTTTTCCTAGCAGAACTCCTAAATGGTGCCGTTCTTATAGATTTTCATTATCTTTGCAGTGACTGTAAATTTCATCGTCATCCTCAGAATCTCTTTCTACATTATTTGGGCAAGCTTCACCTTGAACGTCAGTATCGCCACTGATATCTTGAACAAGTTGCCTTATTTTGTCCTCATTATATAGTACCAGTTCGCGCAAAATTAGTGACCGTATCGGAAGATGGTATAAATTTTGCAAATGGCGTCGTACGTCAATCATATTTGATATTTGCGAACTAGGCAGCTGCAATATACAAACAGACGAGAGCAATGGAGCGCTAAACTCCGCAAGAAAGTGGAATAATTGTGTCGATATTTTTGACCAATAATCCGTCGGTGGTGTTAGCGCAGCGTGAACTTCAACGTCGATTTCCTAATCGTGTCGCTCCAACTGGGCAAACATTCCGTCGTTTAGTTACTCAACTCGAGCAGAGTAGAACCACAGGAGACCATACAGGGCTTGGGCGCCACCGGACTGGTCGTTCGGCCAAGAAAATCGGGGCTGTGATGTCGCTGAGAACGAAGAAACATCAACCAGACGACGGGCCATGCAATTGGGCATCACCAGACGAACTCTACAGCGAAGTTTAGTGAAAGACTTACATATGTTCCCGTACAAAGTGCAGACAAGGCATCAGTTAATGCCTCTTAATCGTCAGTCGCGTGTGAATTGCTGTAAAGACATCCTCAATCTCAACAACGAAGAGGACGATTTTGTGTCTAAAATCTTCATGAGCGACGAGGCGCATTTTCACTTAAGCAGTTACGTCAATAAGCAAAATCTTCATTTCTGGGGCACTGAAAATCTGCGTGTGATGCACAGAGAGCTAACACATCCACTCAAAGCCACCTTGTGGTGCGGCGCTCACGCGGGAGAAGCGATTGGGCTTGTTGGGACTGTTACTGGCAAACGCTAGAGAGCCATGATAAACCACTTCTTACTGTCGAAATTAGATGAGCGGGTCTTGGTGAATATGTGGTTTCAACAATCGGGGCAACCGCACACACAGCACCAGCTGTGAAGAACCGTTTTCTGGTCGTGTAATCTTCCGTTTTGGCGATTTTGGCATGACCAGCAAAATAGCCCGATTCAACCATCCTAGACTATTTGAAGTCGCGGATTTATGCCAACAAGTCTCAGACAATCGGAGGCCTTAAGGAATATTCGACAGGAATGAGAACAGTTTCACCGGAAATCTTGCGGAAATCATGTCGGATATCATCTTTTCTACTTAGTAGAAACAATTGTTAGGGTCCAAATAAAGATTTCATTATGATTAAGCATGTGAAAATTTAATACGATCAGAAATTTAGGCAAAAAATACTACAATGTCGTAGTAAATGTACATAGTAACAATTTTTAGTCGTTCTTCAAAAACATTAGAAACTCTGCCTCATATTTCATCCCAACGCTCATTTACAATGACATTCCAGCCGTCTGAACAAGGCCAATCTACTTGCTGCACACTTGCGGAAATCTCAACACTTCCAAATTGTGCTTTGTCCCCGCCTACAATTGAGTGAATTGAATTTTCAATGGGACGAATCCACTTTCGTACTTGTGTAGTAGCAGGATTTCTAAAAGATCTTAACCATCACAATTCCGCTGCTCCAAATGGTACATCTACCCTTCTTCTGAAGAGGTGTTCTTCCTCGCTGACAAAGCTACTGCTACGAGAGAATGGAAAACAGCCTTTGTCCAGTCCGTCTCTCTTCCTACAGACCCATTGCAGTTACGTCCCTTTTTCCAAGGTCATTAAAACGCTGATAAACCGTCAACATACGCAATATCTCGAAACGCGGCAGTACAGTTTTTGTATCAACAGGTCCACTGGTGAGTTGATGGCATGGATCACCGAAAAGTTGAACCAAAGTGTACATCAATCTGGCGAAAGCAAGATAGTTGCGCTTGGTATTTCTAAGGCATTTGACAGATTTTGGAATTGACGACCCTCTTCTACAATGGATTAGAAATTACCTTTTAAGTTGTCTTAGATCGTTTCAAGTCTGGTATTCATAAAATAAATGCTGGTGTGCCCCAGGGCTTCGCTCTGTCTCCGACACTGTTTTTAATTTTTATCAAACTTCTCTTGTTTGCCTGACTCTCGTCCCTGCTCTTCGGCTGTAGTTCGGGAATGCCAGCATACGTTAAGCTCATTCAATTTCGATATTAACAGTACAACCAATAGCGGAACTATCAACAAATTAGAATTTAATACTTCCAAAACTTAATGTTGTCTGCTGTCATTAAAGCGAGATTTAACACATTGGCCAATTTACAGTAAAACACAAAATTTTTGCAAAATTATCAATATATTTGCCTTGAAGGGCGATACACTGATTGAAACGATTTTTCAATCTTTCGATACCAGTTTTGTAGTACGATTTCGGTTTAGCCTCAAAATAGGCCTCTGTTTCGGCGATTACTTCTTCATCGGTCTTAAATCTTTTTCCGGCGAGCATTCTTTTGAGGTCTGCGAATAGGAAATAGTCGCTGGGGGCCAAATCTGGAGAATACGGTGGGTGGGGAAGCAATTTGTAGCCGAATTCATTCAATTTTGCCATCTTTTTCATCGACTTGTGACACGGTGCATTGTCTTGATGAAACAGCATTTTCTTTTTCTTCAAATGCGGCCTTTTTTCTGCGATTTCGTCCTTCAAACGCTCAATCAACGCAATGTAATAATCGCTGTTGATAGTCTGCCTCTTTTGGAGATAGTCAATGATAATTATTCCATGTGTACCTTGCCAGCCGACTGCTGAGTTCTTGGTCGTTTTGGACTTGACTCTGGTGTGAAGTGATGGAAATAAGTTTCATCCATTGTCACATAGCGACGTAAAAATTCGGCTTTATTGCGGTTGAACAGCTTTAAGCACTCTTCTGAATCATCAACACGTTGTTGTTTTTGGTCGACTGTGAGCAAACGGGGCAGCCACTTTTAACAGAGCTTTCGCTTGTCCAAATACTCGTGTATGATGTATCCAACACGCTCTTTTGATATCTTCAGAGCCTCAGCTATGTCGATCAACTTCACTTTACGGTCATTCGTAATTATTTTGTGGACTTTTTTTGATGTTTTTATCTGAAACAGCCTCTGCGTCCAACGTCCACTGCGTGCATCATCTTCGGTGCTTGTATGACCACTTTTAAATTTTTCAATCCACTTGCGAATGGTTCGTTCGGCTGGTGCAGAGTCCGGTTAACACTTATCAGGCCATTTCTTTGCATCGGCTGCATTTTTTCCCATCAAAAAGCAATGATAAATCAACACACGAAATTGCTTTGAATCCATTTTTTTTTTTTCACAACAACAAAAGTTGCTTCACTCACAACGCTATATCTCGAGAACTAATCGTCCGACAACTGTCAAATTTATGCACATATCTTTTGAAGGTTGGTACTTACTGA
The DNA here is from genome assembly GCA_907269105.1 of Volucella inanis. Lineage (NCBI taxonomy): Eukaryota > Metazoa > Arthropoda > Insecta > Diptera > Syrphidae > Volucella > Volucella inanis. Next base: position 44,612,378 of record OU026153.1, read on the forward strand.
AACTTCGGAACAAACTTCGCTGACACACGTCTCATGCCCAAAGTATTCGAAAAGATAGCATGGCACGAACCGATTGATATGCCAATTTCCTCAGCAGCTTCTTTTATGGCAATTCGACAATTTTGCAAAACAATTTTATTCACAGTTTTGACGTTATCACCTTTTGTTGCTGTGCTGTGGTGTTAGAGCGAAGATCGCCATTGGCATCTTCTCGGCTAACTTGGAAGAGCTGGTACCACTTGTATATATTTTTTACTTAGAGCAGACTCACCGTATGCCACTGTCAACATTTCAAGTATTTTAGAGCACTTAATTCCCATCGCGCGGACAGATTTCTCATGTCCAAAATCTAGTGCCGGATATGACTAACACGTTCAGTTGAGATGCCTGATATCTCAGCCAGCTCGCGAATTTTCACTCGGCGGTCCGCCAATACGAGATTATGGATTTTATCCACGGTTCCCTCATTGGTGACCGTTCTTCGGCGTGCGGCCACGGCGAAACTCTGCGAACCAATGTTAAACGGTTGTACGGGAAGATGAATAGGTCCCATACACACCATCGAGAATGGGCTTGATTTCCTCGCAGGTTTTGCGACTTTTTCCATGGTCGCAACAAAACACTTATACGATGTCTTGAAATGGAAGTCAAACCAAAACTGAGCGTCGAATTGTCACTAAATTTTTAAATATGGGCTAGAAGAGGTTATACTAAATAATGGTATCCTTTTTTGCTCAGAAGCGCCACCTATCTTCCAATCTGGGTACTCACCAAACAGGCCTCGTATGTATGTATGTACATCTAAAGGAAAAAATTTAATAAAATTCGTCGAGTGTCATAAACTTTAACTGTCAACCCTAATTTGTGCCCTGGACACATATTTTTAGAAGTATCCATACGTCTAGGGACTGGAGCTTATTGCTGAAATGAGAAGGAAATTAGGGAATGACAACCACTTTGATTTCAGCTTTTTAATTGAAGGATGAGATGATTGATCGTCGTGGACCGGGACGACACAGTTTTTAGTTGGCTTCGTATTATGTTTCAATCGATAATATAATTTATAATATAATAAAAGTAACAAACTCGCTATTGGTGACCGAATATCTATCATTTGCAGTTCCAATGCAGCCTGATGGATCTCCATTTATAAGGTGATCTTAACCATTTCTCCTTGGAAAATTAAACAAATTTCTAGGGGCTGAAAAGGATATTATTGGAGTAACATTTGTACCTCAATCTAATAAGGTTTTTTCGGTTTGCACACCGTGGATACGTCAGTTTTGATCACGTTCGAAATATTTGAACCATATCAATGAAAGGAAGTGAGTATTTTTAGGGATCAATACTGGGTCACTAGCAGACTTATGTGAAATTAGGCATCTGCTTGCGTATGCATCTGTCATAAGCTAGACTCGTGAGTCCGCTTGGTTAGTTTTCTGGTACAAGAAAGTTTCCCGTGAGCTTTGTTTGACGAATGAGGTGAATTTCGGCTTTCGGGAATTCTTTTACGGTCCTGAATCCACAGTCACAGTCATCTTTCTAAATATCCGTATTCAAGAGTTTTCATCTGTAGTAAGTTAGTTATAGTTGGTCAGATACAAATAATATGCCACAGTGCCTATTGTATGGTGCCTATTTGGAAAATAATGAATTCCAAAGTGGCGACTTCATGGCTGGCCTACTTAAAACTTTCGTGACTTTCAAATCAAAGATTTGGTTTCTTCTTTTGGACTCCAAACCGTTAATGACTACCACGCTATGCGATTTATTGACAGTTTCACTTCCAGCCTACTTGACCTCATTATTGTTTCGGATCCATTATCCTTATTCTTTTTAGACCAGCTTTCTCTGAACTATATGTATTACTGACTATGATCCCTTTTCTTTACTTACAATATTGACTTCTCTCATTCCTTCCTCTTTCCCTTTATCTTTTACATACCAAGATATGAATGCTGTTGACATCTCTTTGGTATTGTTGCAGACTAAGGGCTGATTCTAACGAGAGGCTGAACTACTTTCACTACCCTGTATGTAAACCTTATGAAGCACGTGTACCCACTTAATCTGTAATCGTTTGAAATAAGAGTTGTATTTGTCTTACCAGTAAAGTTGTGTCCAAATTAAATATCGAAATAAGCTCTGCATAGAGCTCTGCATTAGAGCGCCTAACAATGCAACCTATATCATATATACTGCCAAGCAAAACTATTAACAATTCTGAACTAACTTGAGTCGAATTATTGTCCCTAGTAGTATAAACAGGGTTAAGTGTGATCTAGATCCTTATAACCATAACAAGTTCTTCCTTGGAAATAACCTTAACATGTCAGGTATGTTACATGAAAGATTGTCAGCAAGTAAGGAACCATGTCACAGTATAAAGATAGTTGGTTTACAGCTATCCCTATTGTGGATAATACACATGCTTCAGATTTTTTTTTGTGAATGTACCAAATCTTAAAAGTACGCTATAAGTCTTTTTAATACTTGAATTTCACTACTAAATAAATTCTCTTTTAGACAAGCACAGCCAAGATGCCAAAATCATCCAACAATTCACAGAAATTTAGATCTACAAAACTAGTTCTAAAAAGCCTCCAGCTTGCCTTCCTAAATCTCGAAATGAGACCTTAAAAACCTGGATTTCAAATTCGGTTATCAAAGCCCATCTATCGTATCGTACTCCACCCATTACTACCAAATCGCTCGAATCTTCCCTTTCCATTGACATTCAATTGAAGTCTACTATCACGTGATGCGTCCACACGAAATGTCAAACCGTTATACCATAAAAAAGCGGGAAAAAGTCACATGCCTTACAAAATACCAATAACTACGTTCTGAACCAGTTAACTAGATTCAAACAGCACACAAAACAAGAAGCAAACCATAACGAATTGGATCAAAACAAAAACCCACCAAAAGGTCAACAAACGAACGAAACTCCAAAGAATCCGAAATCCCTAGAAACGTCACCCGAAAGATCCAAAATTCAAACGAAAGCGAATCTGAAAATCTAAAAATCTAAACTATGCCTGGTTAGTCCCGAAATAGAGGTAAAACGTCTTTTGCTAAAAGCCGCCACCGCCATAATGCCACTTGTTGTCTTACTGTGTTGTTGCTGCGCCGCCTGCTGTCTTGCCCCTAAAGTCTTAGACAACAACAATCCAGCAAAATGGCAAAAACATTTGCTAACATCGCGTTCCCGTACCCGAGCACATGGTCTTGGATTCGATCATCATCAGTTGCCTCTTCCTTTTTTCTTTTTTTTTTTTTGTAATTCCCTGCTGTCTCGAGTTCCCACTGCTTCTTTGTTCCACTTTCTGCCAACGACAGTAGTGTTAACCATAATTGAGGAACGAGAAAATCAAAACGAAATGGAAGTGGGAAAATGTCAGAGAGGTTTTCCATTTTTTTTTTGTCTTTTTGCATATCATTCGGTTCCAATACGCTTTACCTAGGGCCGTCTAGTCGTTGTCATTGGGAAAATGGTAATGTTAAAGACTCGGAAGAATCTCAAGACGGAAAAACAAAAGTGGAAAAACGTTTGCAAACATTTCACAACAAGTGACGAAACAGTGACAGCTGTTTTTGTTTGCTTAAAACAACAAACGCTTCCCCTTTTCAGTCATCCCGTCAACTGTCACAATTTGTTCACGTAATAATTCACTACAAATGGCGGAAGGGGTAAATGATATTTCATTTGTACTGTACGACAAAAGACTTGTTTTTGGTGTTTTCTTCTTTTCGAATTAGAAATGTCACATTGCGGTGATGAGATTGTTGATTATGACTGTCACCGTTGCGTCGACTGATTGCTAGTTATTGATTTTAGAAAATTTGTTTTCGACTTTCATAAATCAACGAAACCTGTTGCAGAAATATTCAAAATACAAACTTAACAAAAAATATGGTAGTTGATGAAAAGTTAACTGTAAATAAAAAGGTAATTTTAACTAAAGACACAGTAACCGGCTTTGTGCATTCTATGTATGCAGATGAGAGAAAACAAATGCAATGATTTCAAATGCAGATGAAGATGCAGATGCAGATGTGTTTGACTGGCCGATTCGTTAGGTAACAACACCATTCATGGACTTTATGGCCCAGTTTGACATATTCGCTGTCATATAAGTTGCAAATTTTATTGCAAATCTGATTCTAATTTAATATCGAAAATGTCAATTGAAGTAGAAGTTTTAAATGAAACGGTTTGACGTGTAATTTAGCTAAGCACTCATATTACAGAGACTGTTTGGTTCTAGTGTTGGTAAACAGGTGCTAACATTTTGACAGCTGACATAGCATAACTTCTTAAGAGGTTTGAAGCATAAGCATATGCTATTTCAACGTCATCCGGTCTATCTTCAAGCCTTTAACGTCAGTTTAACAATTATAGGGTTTTCTAATAACGACTTGACAACTTTTTTTTTTTTTTAATAAAAGGCAAACCATTTGAGATATTTCAAAAACTTTATTATTGGCTTGAAGTACAATCAAAACATTTATGAATGGAACTCGACTTCGTTCATATGAACACAGCGGGCACGTTTGCAGCGGTCGATTCGTTGAACCCAATTTTCAACGACTCGGCCACACATTTCGGCCGAAACGGCCGCTATTTCGCATTCAATGTTGGCTCTGAGATCTTCCAACGTCGTCGGCGTGTTGGCATAAACCAATGACTTAACGTATCCAAACAGAAAATAGTCAAGCGACGTTAAATCGCATGAACGAGGCGACCAATCGTACTACCCATGTCTTGAGATAACACACTCATCATACTTACTCTTCAATAAATCGATTGTAGCGTGTGCTGTGTGGCTTGTGGCACCATCTTGTTGAAACCACATGTCGTCCAAGTCCATATCTTCCAATTCGGGCCAAAAATAATCGGTGATCATACCGCGATAACGCTGACCATTCACAGTAACATGACAATCGTTATCGTCGACGAAAAAATATGGCCCAATAACGCCACCGCACCAAACAGCTACTTTTTGTGGATGAAGTGGTGATTAATGAAGCACATGAGGGGTTTCACCTGACCAATAACGCATATTTTGCTTATTGACGAACCCATTGAGCCAAAAATTAGCTTCGTCACTGAAGATGATTTTGCGATGAAATTCATCATATTGGCCCATCTTCTCCAGAACCCAATCGGAGAACGTACGTCGCTTCAAATGGTCCATCGGCTTCAATTCTTAAGTCAGCTTGATCTTGTATGGGTGTTAACCTAGATCCTTACGCAAAATGCGTCATAATGTGGTCTGAGCGATGCCCAATTCTTGAGAACGCCGTGGCAGCGATATTTTCGACACTTCGACCAACCCGTTGCCTCACTGACACGGCAACATCACACAACGAATATGTAGACTCAAATAGGGCGAGAATTACGACCGAAAATTGGAGTTAACGCTCTTAAAGTGCAGTCACCGACTCCGAATATCTGTAAAAAATTTTTATAATTTGCAGACGTTGCTGGTTAGTGTACTTTACCAAGATGAAAATGTTGAGTTTACTGAATAAATTGACAGTGACCGTTTGATGATTAGTGAAAGAGTGCGTTCACAAATTAAATTCAAAGTTGTCAAGTCTCTATTGGAAAACCCTATATAACATGAAGATCATTAACACTAAGAATTCCTCACATTGGTGGACCAAAGGACTCTCTCCTAACTCTGACTGGGACAAATAATGTACAATACTGTACAAAAGAAAATAGTAGAATGCGATCTGCAGAGCTAAAGGGCAATCATGCAGTCATGAAAAGTGTTATGCTCCAATACTACGAGTAGAAGCATAATAGCTAGTGTCTGACTAAGGAAGGTTCTATCCGGTAGTTGGAGCTCTAAAGCTTCCCGATGGTAGTTACGGGATATCCAGTACTAAGCTTCTGAGTCCTTTAGTAGACACTCCGACCCTTTTATTTGATAGTGACAGGTCGTTCAGGCCAATAGCCTTACATCGATTGTCCTAAAAACTAAGCAAACTTCACCGAAGTGATCTAGCGATAAACCAACATGCCTACACCTACATGAAATTTGCCAGTTCGGTTAAAAAAGTCTCTACTATAAGGAATGTGCAGTGGTTGCTTGCCTTGACATTAAAGGAGCCTTGCTGTTGTTCGTAGAAACTTAAAAAATAAAGGATTTCATCTGGCGTTAAGAAAGCTCTGCAACATTATTACGTACCATCCTAAGGATCACTACTTCACGAGGCAACCCTCAAGAAGGAGTGATGTCACCACTTTTGTTCACCCAATTGATCGGTAAACTTTTGACTGTTCATAATTTGGATTGTATTAAGCACAAAAATCGAATAAGTGGCATAGTGTTCGTTTTACCTTACCAGTGGTTTGTAATACTTACACTGTAGACTTGGGCAAAAAATATGATTCGTGAGCAAATGTTTTATGATAGTCCGCATCAAGGCTGACTTCGCTAACATAAGCCTAATATACGCTCATGCTTTCACGGAAGGCAAGGATGAAAAGGTTTATACGAGGTTCTCATCATAACTTTGGAGGGACAGTTGGTAAGCATAACCTACACGATACCACGTCATTTGGCAAGAGACTTAGGCTTTTTGTCTTTGCGGTGTTAACTCATGCTAATATACACAAATGTTGGCTTTGATTGTTTTACGATCGACGTAAGGTAAAATAACAGAAACCTCTGAGGTATCGCGGCTAAGAAAAATCTTCTCTACAAATCCTCTGATGCCTAAACGTTTGAAATAAACCGATCTCTCTTGCACGATTTCAAGTGATGAATCATTCAACCTGCTACTGGACACCATATTTCCAGGTAGCCCCCAATTCACGGCCAGCAACAACTCTAGCAGGACTACTGCGGCCGTGACCGAAATTCACGGTCTAATTACAGAAAACAATTTTCTCTGGACGCAGCATACCTTTAAACCATACAAGTCTAATGGTCCGGACGGTATTATATCTCCCAAGCTACAGATATTGGTGGTGGCGATGGCCTGATCCCGGTAAGAGCTCAACAGCAAAATTTTTAAATCGTCATCACCCTTTCAGCGGGCAATGGCAAACCTCCAAAAGTCAAATTTTACCTATGCAAGCTTCTCAGGAGAGCCGTTCGAAACCGACAATAAACAGTAGACCCTGCTCAGGAGTTAACAAATTCACAAAGTGAGAGACACACTGGGCTGTCGCGCCAAAGTATTTATTTATTTTTACTTAGCTACAGATATTATCCTGCCTACGATTGAGAATATCATGAGGAACTGCATAGAATTGATCCACGTTTCCTTGTCATGGAGAGAAATGTTCTATAAGACCTCAGACCTTAAATTCTTTCATATTTCCTTCTGAAAACTCTAAAACGACTGATTGATATCCATGTATGATCTAAAATTGATTCACGACTTTTGTCTGTGGAGACGGCTCTACAATAACATCGAACAATCAATTCAGTATGTAGAATACATAAGGTCGCGTTCCTGGAAAAATGCCTTTAAAAACGCCAACACGTTCGCAAACACAACTTTGCTGTCAACTTCAAACTAGAAACTATGTAGGACTTTTGCTAAAATACGTGTCAGCAAACGTCCTTCTCAATACCATTCAAGAACTCCTGCAGCAAAATCCTGTCAAATTAGCCCGTTTGGCGGATCACTGGGTATAAGTAACCATAAAACTCATCCAGTCCTCTTTTCCAGGAATTATAAAACATTAAATCATAGAAACTTCCTGCGCGCTAGGACATGTAGAGCAAATGGAGACCAATGCTCTGGCCCGCAGAGTCTTCGAATCTAATCCGGAGAGACAACGCAGAAAATGAAAATCTCGCCTTAGGTAGTCTGCAGGTGTGTTAGCTAAAGACCGGAATAACTGAAGAGGCCCAGGTTCGTCCAGAACTGTAGCACCACTTTAGTAAGTGAGCAAAGACCCTCCCTCAATCAACGATACTAGCTTAGTTCTCTCCAAAACTAAACTTTAAACCTAATATTTAAGAAAGAGTAAAGAAAGCCATATTGGCAAGCCATTGGGAACACATGGGTCCTACAAACTTGCATTACCAGTTGGCTGCACGTCCTGATTATAGGACCGATCCTCACTTACGGTGTGGTTGCCTGATGGACGGCATTAGACAATTACATTACAGTCACTTCATCAATCTAAGCACAGTCCAAATAACAGCATGTCTGTGCATATTTCAGCAGGCAAGTGGCTGCTATCGTATCTAGCCACGCTAATACTCTTAATACGCTAGGAATCCTTCCAGAGGACATCAATTACACTCTGCCCCAATATTGGTTTGGCAAAGACTTTCATGGAGACAACCCAACTAAATCCTTCTGGGAGGAAGATGCTTTCATTTACGACAAGTTAATTAACTTCTATACAGAGAGATTGACGACTGATAGCGTTGATGGTGGCGTTGTTTTCTCAGATAAGCTTAATCTAAGCATCTCCTTTTGTCTCCCAAATCAATGTGTCGTGTTCCAGGCGGAAATTTTCTGTCTTACTGAAGAAAAATGTGATATTTGTAGAGGATATCAGGATCTTTTCGGATAGTCAGGTGGCTATCAAATCTCTGGATTCAGTTTCACAAAATTCTAAAGCCACCTCCCTAAGTTGAGTCATTCTAAGGAATTGTAAGGCCGAAAAACTAATCAAAATTGGAACAGCTCTACCTATATAACATGAAATAGCTGTCACCAGTATACTAATAGCTACATAGATCCAGTAAAGCTGAATGCTAATAGAAGAACAAACTTAAGATGGACTGTTGGATCAACCTGTGTAGCGACCAAACAAATCTGTCATCACTGGACACTATATAGGCATATATGCAAGTAGGCTTGACGTCTTTACTAATGATTTCTGCAGAAGTTGCATGGACGAGGAGGAAGTGTTTTAATGTCAAAAAAGGTTTTAAAGAAAGTGACGTGAATTGGTTTGTTTAACATCATACTTAAAAGAATTGTGCGGAACTCACAAGCGAACATTAGAGGCACAGTCTTTCAAAAGTTGGTAGAAATGCAAGCGTTTATCGATGATATCGACATAAAAGTATTGAAACAGAAGCTGTCAAAATGGGTTTAGCGGTAAATAAAGGAGGGTAAAACCTAAAATATGGTGTCAATGAGAAGGTCTAACGTTTCAAGTTTGATATTTACAAAATAAATGCTGTAGCTTCCCATGGCTCCGTTGGGACTTCGATACTCTTTTCTATTTGCCTTAATGATCTGTTATCTGCGACTTCTAATCCAATATACCCTCGAAAACCGACGTAATGCCACCTGTCTCACCTTGTTGTAACGCTATTTTCACTACTAGTGCTCCAGTAGCATTCCACCCCTTTAAACTTTTAACCGTAACACCCACCTTGCTATGAATGCTCATCAGTATACCATTAAGCGTACTTTCGGATATGCTCTGAAATGTCGTGATTTGTTCCTTATGGAATGACCTGCCGATCTCTCTACTTTCTGGTCATTATAACTTGCAAACATTTAAGACCAATGTACATCGGTACTTCTCTTTTCTTCCTACGCTGTATACAAACATTTTAGGGGAACTCAAATCCCTTGAATGCGCGCTAATTATAAAAAAATCGACAAATTCGACAGAATATCACAGAGGGCAGCTATAACTTCGAGGTTGTAAGGCCCTTTGGCCACCTTGGGTTTTGCCAATCATTGTTTCTTTGAAGTAAGAAGGCCCCATCTCGAAAAATCAGACTCTGATCATTAAATTCTTTATAAAGTGCTCGGTCCCGTTTGCGATGAAGGGCTTTAGAGGAGAAGATTCAGTGAGGATCTATACGGGCTGTATGACGACATCGATCATGTTAGGAATCTTGGCATCAGTTGGCCGAGATGGCTAAGACATATACGTAAGATTGAATGGCCTCCAATGTTCAACCGAACTGGAATGTGCAAGAGGAGGCAATTATCTAAGGATTAGGCTAAATGCGCCACTTAAGCAAGTCGGAGCTTGTTAAAAACTGAACTGAAGTACTACAGAAAGATCTTTGTCTTGCTGGGTGCGTCACATGTTTTAGAGGCGTTCAATTAGTCTTCTAGGTTCTAGGTCGTCCCATGATTATTTTCTTATCAGGCAAGTAGAGATGTGCTTCAAAAATGAGGTAGTTGGATTAAGTGTGATATGTCCATCAGTTTATCTGACGATGATAAATATAGATTCATTATTGTATAAAGCTGCAGATTTAGATCTTTAAGCTACCTTTGACAGCAGTTCCAGAGCCATATTCGGAAATAGTTGTTAAGATTACCAGTAGCACGAATTTAAGCAATTCATCTTAGTCACTTCACGTAACATCCATCCACTCCAACTCGATTTCACACAAAGGGCTTTCCATTTACATGTGATGCAGCGGAAAATTCGCAGTCTTATGCAATTAAGTGCCATCTGAATGGCGCTAATGGATCGTTTACACTACATTCTTTTTTCCACCAAAAAAGATGAAAAGAAATAGATAAAAATTATATTTCTGTCGAACGAATAACGAGCTATGAAGTAAACTACTAACTGAATTGTTGCGTGCTTGGATTAACGTCACCCTTGCGTGACTGGGTAGGTGTCAGCTACGCTCGAAGATGCCGTAATGACGAATAACAAAAAAAAAAAAAAAAAAAAAAAACACAGTGAGACAATTAAAATACTTATTACACATTATGAACGTAAAATACGAATTTGCAAGGCCGTCACATAGCGTAAATCATTCTGCGTGCCTATAAGTACGACGACTCTATAGAATCGCTTCAAAGGACGCATCAGCCGGAACTACTTGGATGACATTTAGCACTTATTGTTTCTAAAAGAATTCAATTTGTTTGTGTCGTGTTGTCGTTTCCCATAACTGTAATAATTCTAAAGACAACATAAATTTGGAATATCGTTTTGAAACACTCTTTTAATCGGTTTTCAGATATTTCCACTCGTTTGCGCTTTGTGTTTCAAAAGACCTTAAAGAAGGTTTGTTGGAATTTACTTCCTCAATTTAAAATATTTTCTAAGTGATCACAGTGAGATGTTTTGCTGACTCTGAATAGCGCCACGGATAATCTTTATGGCTAGCTCTCGAGGTTTGACATTATAGCTCGAAAGAAAGGTGATCAGGTTTTTTTTATGTCGGCGATAAAATAACGACGAACTGGAGTGATTTTACGGTACAAACGGAATGCCTGAAGTTTCTATTGTATGTCCCATACTTTTGTTTAGGATGCACTCTACAATACTTTGTTCAAAGTTGTTCGTATCTAGCAGAGTTGTTGTCGTTAAGATCTTTTGGAAAGTAATATTTATTGTTGGTAGAGGCCGGTACAGTGGCATGGGAAGTTGAGAATATCAAGCCGTGAGTCTACGTCTCTTTACCCTCTGCAGAAGTCGTCGTCGGTAGAAGATTATGGTCCATGAATAATTGAACAAGTGAAGAAGATTCAACTCTGCCTTTGAAATGAATCAAACTTGACCTGTGTTTGCTGGATTCTTTCTACAATTGTCCTAAAGTTCACAGGTTGGAAGGTTTCTCCACGTTCTAAAAGTGTAGAGTAGAGGTTTGATATTTTGATCTTTCTCAAAGGAAAAGCCTTCTCGAGATATTGCATTTTCTTTTGTCTATCGCTTATTTGGCCACGCTTATTATTCCACGTCTTAGCCTGGAATACTTCTGTAGTCTGGCAGGCGACGTTAGCATGTTAAGTTCAATTGATCGGACAAGATCAAAGCATTATTTCCTATCTCCATCTTTAATGCATCCGCAAATATGGATACCGAATCTTCTATCATTTGGTTCCTGTCCCATGCGGGAGGGCCTCCGCACAGTTATCAAGGCTTCGCTCATCAATAACGTTGACCAGGACTTAAATCACGGTCCGGACCTGACTTGTCGAAACATCATGGTGGCTGTGGTCTAATGCTAAATCACGGGAACCTGTTGGTTTAACTTAATGTAGAGTTGCAATAATTACTGGGTGCTGTGAATATATAACTAGCAAGAGGTTTTAGGTCGGTCTCGATCCATACCAAGGGTGGAACTATGCTCCAACACAGTTCCGAATCGGTACTGGCAAGGCGTATACTTGGTCTTATAGATGTATGGGCATCCCGTAAGCTTAAATCCATACGTTAAAAAAACTTGACTATGAAGTATATCTCCTCGGCGAATAGATCATGATGGGGTATCATATATGTAGTCCGCTTTGAGTCATAAGCCCAGTTCATTTGAAAGGATTGCATATAGAGATCAAGGATCAGAAGATCAAGAATAGTTTTCAAACCCGCGCCTGGCATCCTTTCCATGGCATGAGTTGTGCCATTGAATTCAATCCTCTGTGCTTTTGTTATTAATTTAAATTTGCTACTTTTATTTGCGGACTGCCCCTACCGAAAGTTAAGAGTGATCTGAGGGTATAACCATAGGGTAGGCTTGAGGTTAGGTCTCCACTTTTTCCGAAATATATCTGTGGGAAAGGATTTTCTGGCAGCCATAAGTACCACATAATTCGTGTACCCAGTGGCACTAATTCTCTCCAGTCCTAGATTCAAAAGCATTTCGTTGCCAACTATGGTTCACAGAAGAGGTGATATCACTACTCCTTGTGGAGTGTCTCGTGTGAAAATGACCCCCAGTGCGGTGCGTTCCAATTTTTCATTAATGCTACTGTTGTGGTGCACACATGTTTGCAGGTTCTAGCGGGAACGTTATTGAAGGGTATTTTAATGTCAAGGAACGCAGCCAATGTATTCTTTTACGTAGAGACTTTTGCAATCGTTTTGTAGTCTTCATGCAGGACCGTTTTTGTGCCTTAGCTTTTTGTGTAGGCACGTTGGTTTGAGGTAAGATGAACTGGGTGCAGTGAATATGAGTGTCAAACAGTTATTCCAAAGTTAGGCTTATGGGATTGAACTCTTTTCGATGGAAATGACTGAGCTAACCTGCTGAAGACCACCATCGCTTCACTTGACACTTACCCATGTTTAGTGCTACAGGTGAAGCATCTTTATAGCAACGGTATTTCAATCTGCTTCGTTTTTTGAAGTATGATTAACATGATCCAGGGGACTTGTAAAAGGAGAGTGAATTTATAGCTCAGGCGATTTTGGTTTCTTCTATTATCCTTCATACTGGCTAGGAAGATATTCGTCACTACCCATAATTGATGCTGAGATCAGAGTACATCTGGGGAAGTTGGCTTCTTGCGAGAGAAGAGTCTCAGTGCTAGAAGTCGTGTAACCACCAGCAGGTGGTCTTAGATCTCCACCTACTAAAGGTTGCTTAGATAGGAGTTTTCTTAATTAGGCAGACTTTCTTTTGTTCTTTCAATATTGGAGGAAAAAATTCTCCGTGATTACCTTTTAGCAGATCGTGCTCTCATATTTTCATTGACTGGCAGTATATTTGTCCCAGTCAGAGCAGAGATTGGAGCCATTGGCCGTAATGAAACATTTTTTTCGCCTCTTGCGTAATGCACTGTATCTTGTTGATTAGTTGGTGATTTTGATTTGACAGGGTGATACTTATAACTTGTTGTCTATTTTTCGCTACGAATGTTAGTTTATTACCACGGTTAGCAATTTAAGATCAGGGGAATAGATGATCAATATATGTATTTATCCGATCCGATTTAATATGTTTGCACACAGCGCAAGTGAAGAAAAGTTGGGGAGGAAAGAAAGAGTCGTAGCGATGCACGTTGGTCTTGAATGTTTGTAGATTATAATGACCAGGAAATAAAGGGGTCGCAGGGTATTTGCGGCTTAGGAAAGAATCATAATAATTGGGCTTAACAACTAGAATAGCCCTCTTGTATATCTTGTATAATTCATGCTTATGGAAGAAATCGTATTCTTGCAATAAACGAGAGGACGTCTGACGAAAAAATACATATATTTTGGTTAAATTCGACAATATCAACCCATTATGTCTCTTAAAGACAATTACGCTAAAGAACGTTGCATCTAGATTCTCGACAAAACGTACACATGGTCGATATCCTAAATTTGAAACAGAAGTTATTTTGGCCAATATTTAACAAAGGGAAAACATATTTTGTAGGACAATTAGATTAGATGACACTTCATATAGAAATGGACTTAGGTGGCACCAACGGGCAATTATTTGAAAAACATACCTGTTACGAATATTTGTTGTGTGTGGCACACATATGAAAAGCAGGTTTTGCACCAAAAGTCGAAAAAGACGATGCCCGCCAAGGTCCTCGGTCCTAATAGTCTGACTTTTTTCATGTCGAAAAGAATGGAGATAATGGTCTAGCTCGATGTGCTGAAGACGGCTTTATGATTGTATACTCTGTCTAAGATGGAACGTGCCTACCAAAGCGGTAGGCAATTCGAAATTCGAAGAGCATAATTACATACCCACCCAACCAGCAGTGGTATGCGCTGTGCATTATCATTGACATTTTTGACGCTTTCAACAACAGAAGTTTTGACGGCGTGTGTAACTCAGCCAGACAATATGGTGTAGATAAATCACAGAGGACTACTAGCCAGCAGCACTCTGATGACAGATGACGGTGCTCCTTAGTACTATGGTGCTGGTTGGATGAACCTCTGGTCAACGCTTTCAGAATCTATAATGTTTACGGTCAAGTATGTGCAGGCGCACTGGTCCACTTTCGCTCCATATTTTTAAAACTAACGGTAACGGTGTCTCCTTCCTCATTTCTAAATAAATAAGGTCCATTGATGCCGCCATGCCACAAACCGCACCAAACAGTCAATCTTTGTGGATATAGTGATGCTTAGCCGAACACTTGTGGATTGTGTTCGCACCAATAAGGGCAATTATACTTGTTGACATAGCCGCTGATACAAAATTGGGCCTCGACCGCGAAGTTAATATTTTGGTCAAAATCCGGATTTCAGCCAACATTTTCAGCCTCCAATTAGCGAACTCACGGCGTTGTCTATGGTCGTTCGCTTTCAATTCCTGTATCACCACAATCGTATGAAGATGTAGGGCCAAGTCCAACCGCAAAATAAGCTAGGCTGACCCTCTGGCCATGCTCAGTTCAACTGATCGGCGCCGAATCGACATTTCTTGGTCTTATTCGATACTGGCCGTTACGGTAGGTTATTTTTTTCATTTCGCACTAATGTCTGTCTGGTTGGTGGTTTAAGATCCAAAAGAACGTATTCATGCTCAAATTTCTACGTTGAGTACGATGAGTTGCATGCACACTGAAGCCATGATGACGATATCGACAATTTTTTTTAAACAATTTTCGCACATTTCATGATAAGGCAAACCTTAGTGAATATTGGGAACTGTTACTGGTAACTTTGACAGCTGCTGAAGCACAACAATTAGAAGAACCATCATTGCTATATGGTCACCTGTCCAGTTCTGTTTTCGAGACGAAAGCCAAACTGCGTCTAAGTCTTTGATTTTTCCATTACTTCGAAACTGGTTCAGAAATGCTTGTTTGGGTCCTACATCACAATGGCATCGCTGTGAATGAGATAGCCGATGATTTTTTCTTTCTCTTGGAGCAGAGAATGCACATGCACTCCCTGCATGTGCCTTTTGCTGGAATGTGATAAATTGCCTACAATACAAGCACCAACAACATCAGCATTGAGTACCTGCAGCGTAGTTCTAGAGCTAGTTCTCCACAGTGTTGTCAATAGTCATGACAGCAGGTATCGTACGATGTTGTATCCCTTATGACCATCAAACATTAGTGCTTAGTATGTGGTGCCTCTTCAGGAAAGTCACTGATTTCTTAGAGACGTCAGAAACCATTACTTTGGTCTTGTCGGGAACTTGGAGAGTTATACCATTCGAAGTTTTGCTTATATGAAATCCAGCTGCCAATAGAAGCCTTAACCGAGTTCGTCTCCTGAAAAATGTTCATCTGAGTCTTTCCTAACAATACTCTGAGTCGGACTTCCCAAGACCCAAGCTCACATTGGGACCGCCTGCGTCCTTTTTTAGGGTTTTCATCGTCAATTGTTTCTCCAATGAGAACAATGACAGGTTGCATAACTCTCCACGGTGCACCCAGATCAAATAAATTCTTTCCGATGTCCCTGCAAGAATGACTCCAGCGTACATACTTACTCATCGAAGTTTTGTTAATCAGTGAAGTGTGCCAGGCATTAGTAACATCACACCCTGCGACGTTTGGTGTGAAAAAAATGATCACACCACCCAGCACTTCCTCTGTGAGTGGCCGAGATACTTTTGATATCATTATGGTGGGTTCTAGTACTGAAGACTCTACATCTTTCTACGAAAGTCTAGGATATTCCATTGACAGAGATAGACGAGGTGTACAAAGGGCTAGGTCTGAGTGATTCGCTTCGAGAGAATAGAAATACCATATTCCTGATTGGAGTCAGTCGTAGCATGGTCTCTAGACTCGAGTTTGCTTTACTGATTAGTCTACCGTAATTCTAATTCGTCTTCACTTTGGTTTAACCATTTTTTCCTAAACATAAATCTCTCTTCGATTCTGTCAGTTTCAAAAAGATTTGAATTAATCTGGTCACATTTAGCAACGTTATGCATGCATGCACCTCATGGACGAGAGAAAGCGCACATTTCTGAAAAATATAGACTTTCATGGATCTCCATGATCTAAGCTAAGAAAAATGCAAGTTAAAGTCGCCTCTATCCCACGATAAGTAGAATTATAGTAGAATCGTGGGACTTTCAATAGTTAAATGTTCTTCAAAGCTACAAATTAAAACTCCAAAATGTTCGCACATAAATTAGAATCAAAGCATTGAACCATGGGGCGAGCACATTAAGGAGCAATCTATAACTTATACAAATATAACAATCTAAGCATAAATTGGACACAATTTGAAAGACGATGAATTCTTCATCATAAAACCCCAAATTGGTCTTGAGATTGAAAGTACTCGTATTTCTAGATAAATTCCATGGATTAATCGACTTAAAAAACTCAACAAGAATCATCACAACCGTTTAGATACTCGTTATGCTGCATTTTTCTAAAACAATAGGAATACCTCATCTATCTTCGAATAGCATTTTTCTGTTTCCAAACAACATTCCGATATACGTGTATAGTGCCTGTGTGATGAATCAGTGTGCCATAGAACCAATCTTACGTAAACAGACCGCATTCCATATTCTCTGTCCCCAGGCTCATTAAAAGTTAGTTTTGTGTATCAAAAATACCCCATTGACATCATAATCTCATGGCTAATACCCCTTCTGTCTAATTTATGCGACATTCGTCCCCGCATAATATTTTGTCGGAACCTAGTTAGTTATGCATGATTCTGAGCATAGATCCACAGCTATTACTTAAACGTTCTGCATAGATAAATAGATTGATATAATGCCAAAGGCCAAAAATTCACCGAACTATTCCACTACGTAGTCAACTTGACTCGGATTGACCATATGCACGAGCAGCACTCTAGACGACTTTTTTTTTTTTTTTTTTTTTAACTGGAAAATGTTGTAAATAGTTCCAGTTTAAAGTGGGGGTGGAGAGGCTTACAAGAGTCGACTAATGACTTAAGACTGACCTGACATCTCGTAACATCTGCATTAGTCAGCTACTTAAATGGTAAGATGGTTTGGATTGGAAAGAGTTGCACGACAGACAATTTGATTCCTTATAAGGGGCTTATGTACGAGTATGCCTCTGGCGGCTTATTGTAATCAGTGCTCGCAAAAAGAATGAAAACACACCTCATGCGCGAGATTCCCAACATTATCTCGGATGGCTGGATGAGGTAACACAGCCCTGAACTTTAGCCACAGACGAAGATATTCCGTGCGATGAAGGTATTTCTTGGATTCGAACAGCCACCAGCAGTCAATTGACTTTCTCTTGATATGGATTTGTATGTACTGCTTGGATAAAATGATTTTCTCAGTCTTTATTGGAGATACTCGTACATTCTCGAGCTCAGGGGGCTAGTTGAACATGACCTTTGGGACTGAAGCTGATAGATTGAGATGTTTTAATTCCAATTACTGTGGTGGCAATCAGTGGTGGTTTTATAAATGGAAGTGGTCATTTTGTATGCTCAACAGGTACTCACAGCATCAAGAAAATTTGATTAGATAACATGCTAATATCCTTAATGATTCCATAACACCAACACCTGCATAAATCGAAGTCATAAAACCTTTGCTTCCAGAAGTTATATTCAAAAAATTAGATCGCCTCTTCTCGAAATTAGTGACATCTTGACGCGCTGATTAAGATCATCGACTACTATAATACTGAGAGTAGTCTTTATACAGAAAATCAGAAAAGATTACTACACGCTTGCTTAGAGCTTCTGACCTATTAGTCTGACCTTCTTCATATTGGACAGCATGGGGAGAATTGTCGAGCTCCATCTGCACAAAACTGCTTTCCGAATGTATCCTCTGTCTACCATAAGATGCCAACCAACGTATGTTACAAGGTTTTGTGACAGTACGCTTCAAATACCGGTAGGCAGATATTTTCATCGACTTTGAGGGTGCTTCGATAACACAACGTGATAGCATGTGTAGTAGCCAGATTACACGGCGTGGATGAATCACTAATTTTGTGGATAAAAGCAATGCTGGTGGAAACGACACTG
Source organism: Volucella inanis (assembly GCA_907269105.1). Taxonomy (NCBI): domain Eukaryota; kingdom Metazoa; phylum Arthropoda; class Insecta; order Diptera; family Syrphidae; genus Volucella; species Volucella inanis. Next base: position 44,630,976 of record OU026153.1, read on the forward strand.
ATTGCAGATGCTGAATGCGGCCAATAAGTGATGGCGATTGTAAATAGCAGACGCCCGTAAGGCGGCCTCGTATCCCCACGCAAATGCAGATGATGATGACAACTGTCAGCTCTAAAGCGCAAGCAGCCCTTAATATGTTCGACAAAAGTTGCATTAGAAATGGACTTTCAGTCAATCATCTCAAAACTGAGGCTCTTTTCATTAAGTGTTTCAAGGCATCACTCTTCGTTTTTCCAACTAAGCTAAGTATTTGGGTATCATTCTGGATTACAAAGTCCCTTTGTTTATCCATGTCACATCGAAAACCACCGAGGCGCTGTCGGCCTTCTCGCAGGGTACAGAAGCTTTCGTCATGACATTGGTTTTGTCAGTTGGGTATCCATAGCTACCATAAGACCATTTATAGCCTATAAGTCGGTTGTCTGGTGGAATAAGATTTCACAAGAATACGTCTTACCAAACTTAAAGAACGGTCTGTCTCGGCCGACGTGCCTGGCTAGCACGTCTGTCTCTATTCTAGACGCGTTGATGAATCTGCATCCCCTTGTTATTCATATGATGGGCAGCACTCCCAAGGCCATCTGCAGCTTAAAACAAATATTTCTTTTTAACAGCAAGCACTGGAATTTTGATGACCTTATCATGTCTGTCATTTGACTCTGATCTTATGAACCTGTCCTTCTCTGCAAAACTCCTGTTTCCTGGTTAAGACTTAATTTTGAGTCAGGAAAGAAACGTCATTGGGTCTTCGTGGCGGGCTCCAAGACCCATGAAGGCGATGTAGTGTTTCTGAAAACGTTAGATTCCACTTCTCGTTTGGAAAACTTGCTTCTGTCTTCCAGTCAGAGATTCTGATGGAAACGAACCATATTGGGATGAATCGGCTTAGATTCACACATTCATTCGAATGACTGAAAAATTTTGCCTTGTTTTGGAAGGAGAAAAAAAACCAACTCCTGGGGGTCTGGGTTCGAATCACAGGCTAACATTGGAAAACAGAAAAGATAATTGTCTGACACCATTATTCTTTCGGAAGGCAATGGCTGTGAAAATGTTAATCAGGACTCAGCATCGTTCGGCATCTTTTCTTAAAATGACAATACGAAGGCCACGGTGAATTGAGAGATTTGGTCTTGGCCTATACCGGACTGTTGCAGATGGTTTTAGTCTTAGTCGCCTAGTATCTGTCATACGTTGTGGTCATGGATAAGGCCACTGGTGTATACCTTGCCAAGAAATAATGCGCTGTGAGCATTTTCATCTAAACTTAGAGGTGAAAAATGGGCTGTAACTCAAATACTCTTATTTACGAATGGCTTGACCTGTCTGTGTGTTACTATAAAAAGTGAGGTAAACGTGTTCTCGGCAAGATACTGGCCTTTTCATGTAGAAGGGTCGAATGGATAACATGTTGCAAGTGTTTTATGTAAACAAATCCAGTATAATGCGTCAATCAACATCCTACGCATGAGTACAAGTAGCACCTGCAATACCAATTTGAAGTCTTGTCTTAGGTTCGAAATTCTTCTCTGGTGAATGATATCTAACATATCAGCCATTCTGTGGGTCCCGGCATCTTATTGCAGTCCAATTCCGTATTGGATCAATCGAATGCACATTCCTGTAGAAGGTCAGATCTTATGGAAAACTGTTGGATATTCCAGCATTATTTTGTTACGATGTTACTCCTACAGCATGATTAGACTAGCATCGAAGTTTTGGGGCTAATGACCTCTAATAGAGTACGCTCCCAGAATACACTGCCTCAGTCAAGCTTTGCAAACTTGCGATTAAAACTAGTTAGGCATCTTACACACCTCAGTCAAAAATTTAAAGCAACCAAGATCTTTCTCTCTCTCAGTATTTCTAACGTCTATACGCAGGCATATTCAGATGAAGAAAATATACTTTTGGATCTGAATCTGGATGATCTGTTGTTAGACTTAAACCTGATTGGCGATAGATGCATTGCTTTCGTAGAGATTGTGCGACACACCTGTAACAAATCTGAGGCAATTAATCTCTCTCACGAAGAAACACTCGTATAAAGTCCCGCAAAGATGGCTTCTCAGCTTGAAGGAGTTTGTTCATAGTACCATATTAACCAAAGCGCAAGGACAACTCTGCCCAAGAAGACTTCATTTTAGGAGGTATACACAACTCAAAAGGAACTGAGGAGCCTTGTTTTGAACAAGTTCCCCTTAAACCGTCTAATGTAGAGAGTGGCAAGGTCTTTGTGGATTTTAGCAACTCCAATCATGCTCCGGACTCCGAGGTACACACCGATAGTCTTTTGGATCCTGTATTGCGCTAACATTTTTTTGACGACTTCAACACGGATGGGAAGATCACAAAGCTTTGAAAGTCGTTTTTGTGACTGGTGCAAGTAGTTTTATCGGCATAAGACAAAGTACATGGCTATATGAAAATGCTTATAGATGGGTCGAAGGGTGACAAGCACTTAGAGCTCCAATTGCAGCGTATTCTGCAGTAAGGAGAGAAAAACTTGAGGCCCAATTGTCAGATGTGACATACATCCATACGGGATAGTCAGAGACGGCAGCTGGTAAATGCAATAGCAGGACTAGTAACCAATTATAAAGGAACTAGTGTGCAAAGCATAACGCAACATCCACAGGGAAGTTCGAATTAAACTCAGGAGATGCCATAAGTGTTTTGTCCCAATGTTTCATCGTTAATACAACAATGCTATGGTTCTGGATGTGAATGAGAGATCATTACGTGACTCAAGAAAAAATAAAATGATTGGTTTAAAGGCAATCCTGCTAGGCGCAATAGCTCGCAGTGAATATGGACCTCAACTACAAAGCCTCTCCAATTAGCTCGGTACTTACTTATGCTCGCCACTTAAGGCGAGGTCCTCCTATACTACGTTGTTTCATGGCTAATTTCGAAAACTTTACAGGCCAAGAAATTGGTGTCCATTCGCTCTGCACGTGCTAGCCTTCTCAGGCGATTGATGGGCAGTTTTTTGACTAGATCTATGTCGCGTAGAGTTCGTGTAACTCCTCCTTGAATCTCCTCCTTTAAAGCCCGTCAATGTTAACGATGTCGAATATCTTACGAAAAATTTTTCTCTCGAAGTCCACTTCGATAGAATTCATGCTACGGCGCCATAACGGAGGACTTGGATGATAAAGGTCTTATAAATCGTCACCTCAGTTGTTCGGGAGCCTTACCATTTTATTGTCTTTTTATCCCAAAGAAACAGCCATTAGCAGAGCAAGGCTAGTTAAAGTCTCTTACTACAGCAAAGGCAATAATGTCGACTGTAGTGTTCTGTCCAATTCGTCGATGCTGTGTGTCCTTTCTTATTGACTGCACATATGTACGTGGTTTTGCCTTCATTTACCTCTGAATCTTTATGAGCGGCTTCTGTTTCAATACTAGCGAACGCACCGGTGACCATACAATTCTTCCAAGTATGATGTTAAATAAGTCAATGTACAGCACGTCACCTTGACTAAAACCTTTTTTGACATCAAACGTCTTAGCTAAGACATTATCGATCTTGAAGGAGTAGCACGCGGTCTCCACAGTTGCTCTCCACACAGATGGATTAGTGTCTATAAATGCTGGCATATTCGGTCTTAAAATCGTTGAAAAGATGGTTGGTATCGCTTTGGTCGGTATCACACCTCCGCAGAAGGAAATGAATCGCTTTATGCTTGCACAACGTTGGCAAATATTGCAAACATATTTCAAAAGTGAGTACTGTTCCCAAAAAGTGCGTTTTTTTAATAGAAGTTTGTGCGCATGTTTGTGCAAAATGTTCGTGAGACTGGCTTGTTTGCGGAGAATACTCAAGTTCCTCGTCATCGTATGATATGTTCCGACAAGAATGAAGCTGCTGTGACTCAAAATTCAATGCAAGAACATCGGCTTGTCATCGATCTCACAAGCTCAGCATTTCACGCACTAGCTTGATGAGAATTTTGCACAAAGATCTCGGATTATTTCCTTATAAAGCCCAATAGACTCAACAATTGAAGGCAAATGACCATCGCTTTGTTATCGCTTCTTAGTTTGGGCCTTACAGCAGCTCGAATTGGACGTCGAATTTGGCCGAAAAATCATAAACTTTTCTGACGAGGCGCATTTTCATCTCGGCGGCTATGTTAACAAGAAAAATTACTGGGAATAGGAAAACCCGCACGTGATTGTCGAAAAGAAAATACCTCCGTAGGTGAGTATTTTGGTGTGGTGACATCATTGGCCAATTTTATATCAAAAATGCTGCATAAAGCGTCATTTCAGCGAGCGAGCGCTACAGAGCCATGATTACCGCATTTTTACGGGCTAAAATTGAACACACGAACTTGAACGATCTATGGTTTCCACTCAAATCATCAAACCATCGATCTTTTGTGCGCTAAGTTCGGTAATTGTGTTATCAAGGCTCCTTCGCGATGTCAATTGAGGCGGCCAATTGAGCTCTGATTTGACCCCGTTTGACTTTTTTTGTGAGATACCTTTAAATATCGATGTTATGCAGACAATTTGGAAGCGATGCAATCACTTAAAGCAAACATTGTCTAAGCCATTCGTGAGGTAAAGCCAGAAACAGTCAACTAGGTTTTGAAAAATTGGCTTAGTAGAATGTGCTACTGCGAAGCCAGCCCAGGCAGCCACATGAATGAAATCGTGGTCCATTACTATTGGGAATGCTCGCATTGTTTATTTTTAAACTTGTATTTGGGACAGAGTGGGTCTCCTTTCTTGTGAATCGATGCAGAGATTTAATGTATCAGGCATATACTCTTCTGATCAGATCTGAGAAATGTGTTAGGGTATCCTCTTCACAAACTCACTTCCAGACAGTAAGATGTCAGTTCCAACAGCTTTGTCGTATTGAAACTTTTAGAGTGGCGTCAAATATGGAACGTCAGCGCACATTTTGTACCCAGTCATTACAAAAGCGTGTTAAACATAAATCTTTTCGGTGCACTAAAAGAAGGGAATCAGCATTAAATTGTCAGGTAAAGGCAACCTAATCTGAAGACGTATCTTTTTTGCCTGTGGTTGCTAAAGTTATTCTGGAACACGTTTCAAAGAAACAGGCTTTTCCGTCGAATCCTCCCGTATCGAACGCATAAACATCATCATAGAGCAATGCGTGGAATATCGAATTCCAACTGAGACAGGATTAACAGGAAATTCATCTATCATGCATTTTGGCAGCGCAAAATTTCACATGCTACACAAAAGTAAAACATCAGCGGACTTCGAGGTACGCAGAAGAGTTCAACAAGGATCTACATTAATGAGGTACCAGCACGTAAGGGGATGTAATAAATAAGGAATCACTTGAACCAAAGTGAAATGAAGGGCGGGTCACCTTTAGCAAACTAGGCGCGGAACATAAGGTCTTTGAGATTAAGTTCATAAGAGCTATGGCTGTCAGAGAAGTACCCGGCCTGATCAAGACATGGTGGTAGTTGTTTGAAAATATCACGTGTATACGGTATACAAACAGTATTCACGTTTCAAGTTTGAAAGCACCACGTTGTCTAGTATTTGTTTGGCAGCCATCAAAAGTGAAAGTTGGCAGTGAATTTGTGAAAATGGAGAAAATTGGTCATCGTTATGTGATACAATACTTTTATTTGAAAGGCCTCAGCCCAACCAATATAAAAGCTGAACTGGATTCTACTCTATGTGAGTCTGCTCCTTCGTTTACAATAGTAAAATTTTGGGTTGCTGAGTTTAAACGAGGCCGTACGAGCTGCCAAGACGAGCATCGCAGTGACGACTCCAGAATGAGGTGACGACTCCAGAAATGGTGAAGAAAATCCACAAAGCGGTACTAGATGATCGTCGACTGAAAGTGCCTATTATTGAAATTATTTGAAAATTTGGACCTGAGAAAGGTATGTGCAAGATGGGTGCCACGTTTGCTCACACTCGAGCAAAAACAGTGTCGTGTTCATTGACAATCTTGAAAAAAGGAAAAACTATCAAAGGCCAGTATTATGTGAACTCATTGCGACTCTTGAGCGAATAAATCAAGCAAAAACGGCCGCATTTGGCTAAGAAAAAAGTATTGTTTCAAAAATTCGTTATTGCAATGGCCAAAATTAATAAACTAAAGTTTGAATTGCTACCTCATGCACCCTATTCGCCAGATTTAGCCCTCTCGGATTAATTTCTGTTCCCAAACTTGAAAAAATGGGTCAGTGGTCAAAGATTTTCCCACGATCAAGAAGTGATGTCGGCAGTTAATGGCTATTTTGAGGAGCAAGACAGTTCTTATTATAAAAAGGGTATCGAACTTATTGAATATCACTGGAAAAAGTGATACGGGACCGCCATCGTATGTTGCAGAAATCAGCACACAATAGAGCCCTCTACCTCACGAGGGGTTACGAAAATAAAGTAGCCCCTAACTCAAATAATTTTTACCATGGTAGTTACGATTTCTGTGATGGATAAGGAGAGAAGCGATATTATTTTAATTTGTTTCTCGCTTAAAGTATGTTGGACTAATATTTTAAACTTTTAGGTAATGTGAGGCTTTGCAGGCCATGACTACATGTTGTAATCAGTTGCCTACTCAGCGATTATATTCAAATACTTATGTGTTCAGTTTGAAATTCATCTCTATGACTGTTTAAATGTCATCAATTGAGAATTATCACAATCTCTCTAGATGCACAGATACCTTGATATTTATTGTTTAATTGATACGGCGTATACGAATATTATCCTCACGATATTAATACTCTTCCTTTGTTCACTGATTGATTCATTAAAACTGATTCGTCTAGTACTACCATTTCAGATGTTAGAAAGTAAAAAGTATAACCACATACGAGTACCTATGTCGTGAACTTTTTGACATTAATTGCTTTTTAATGAACTCGAAACCCAGGGTTGCTTGTTTAATGCGTTAGCAAATTATCTAATAAAATCGCACATTGATCAGTTTATTTTCAAGGTTAGACGATTTTAGTTCATTAGCTTTGGTTAAATTAACAAATTAACAATTTCCCATTGAAGGAACTTATTAAATTTAATATTTTCATTTCTGTGGTTTCGACTTCTTTCTAATTACTTTGAAGACTTCTTGACAATCTGATAAAGTGACTGTATTTTTCAGTTTCGATTCCGTGTTTCTAGATAGATTTCTGAATGACCTACAACAGCGTAATGGGGTGTCATTTCGGCATTTGGTCGTGTACGTTTTCAAGGGATTCCTAATTCGATCACCAAGCTCTTGGTAAAGAAAATTGATAGCGATAGTGGATTCACATCCACAGTAGTTCTGGGCCGAAAAATCGAAGCTGTTGACAACTTCTGGTTATCAAAAGTTGATTGAGATTGACCAACATTACTGGAATATAACTGACTGAAATCGGCGCTCATTTCCTCAACTGTAGAAACAAAATATGCATTTTTGCTGTTTTAGTCGCATTATCACTTCCTCGTAAGTCAAGTTGAATGCCTAGCATTCGAAAGAACGTCCAAAGGAACTTCAACTCAGACCATCAACCATCAACCCCACAAAACTTCCGTTTTCAGTTATTCTACGAACTGTATTTTGTAAGGTTTAAGGCTAAAATCCTTTCGTAAAATCATCTACGCAGTCGAGTAACACAATCCGGATTGCTGCGAATGGCGACGAATGGACAAATCAACGTCTTCCTTAACACTGGCGGTTACAGTAGCAATATTTTCCTCTGTACACACTTTATGTATACGCGTTGGTGGCTTGATGACCAGTAGCGTGAAATTGGTGCGATATTTGATCACTAGGCTTGAATTGCTTGCTTAGTAGCTCGATTATTACGACTGTAAAATGGTCGAAGTGCGTGAAAAACATTTATCACAGACCACGGATTTTTATCATAAAATTCAATACTTTTTAAGCAATTTTCAAATGTATGTTTTTCATATTTTAAAATGGCAATATTGACTGAGCATACTTGATTTTAACACATGTCACAAATCCTGCGTGAGCTGTCAAAAATAGAACACTGAAAAACCAAGCAACAAAAAAAATCAGTGTTTATGTATTTAATGCCGTATAACATCTTGTTACACGCCATCGACTGTCTCTCATCGCTAGATCAGATTTTTTTTTAGTACCATCCGCCACAATTTAAGGTCTGTTCATCTTTTTTGTCCAAATAACCACCAAACAGCATATGGTTTCAACTAACCATTGCCTCAGATGCTACGTCATGGTAATAGAACTCTCCATTTGTTCGATTTCCATTGCAGCAGAATTACCCTCAAAAACGCCAACAATTGTCACCTCTTCCGACCCTGATCGTTTCTGTCTTTAAGTTTTGGTTATCTTTTTTTTTTTTTTTTTTGTTTTTATGTTTGTACACATCGCTGGCTAAGGAAAATTAAAGAGGAAGAAAAGAAAGATACTGATGTACTGTGGTCTTAAATGTTTGCAAGTTATAACGACTAGGAAATAGAGAACTTGGTAGGGCATTCCGAAAGCGAGTTGTAGGGCTTAGGAAGGAATCACGATATTTCAGGGTACGCCCGAAAATGTGCGTGAAGGTATACTAATGGGCATTCATAGCGAGACGGCTGTTACGCTTGAAGGTTTGAAGGGGCGGAATGCTACTAGTGATTTCAATGGAGCATTGCACATTGGTAGTGAAAATAGCAATAAAGCAAAGTAAGGGAGGAGAGATTACGAGGGTGTTCGACGATGTCAATTGACTGACAGAAAATATTGCAGTTTCAGCTATGAGCTTTATTGCATGGTTTTGTAGGTTCAAAAACGTTTTAGGAGAATCTGGTCAAATGTAGGAATTTTACTCTAATTTTGGACGGAATAGAACTTTTTTCTTCGCTAAATGTGGTCGTTTTTTCTTCAAATCGGCGTTGAATCGGCCCGATAAATCGACGTAGTATGCTCATGTGATTGTTTTTCCCTTTTCCAAATAGTCACAACTCATAGATCATAACTCGCCCGTCTCAAAAAAAACGGTGGCCATCACCTTTCCGGTCGAAGGCATGGTTTTCGCCTTCTTTGAAATATGTTCATCAAGTAATACCCATTGTTTCGATTGTTCTTTGGTCTCCGGTGTGTACCAATGAATCCATGTCTCATCCATGGTCACGAAATGATGCAGAAACTCCTCCGGACTTAGATTAAACAAGGCCAAGCACGTCTTTGAAAGGATATCTTGATTGCGCTTGTTCTCCGGTGTGAGCAAACGCGGCATACATCATGCGGACAGCTTTCTCATGCCCAAAATCTCGTACAGGATATGGCTAACGCTTTCATTTGAGATGACTGCTATCTCAGTCACTCGGCGGTCCGCCAATATGAGATCACGAATTTTGTTCACGATTTCCTATGTGGTAACCGTTTTTGGGCCATCTGGGTGGAGTTCATCAAAAACCGACCATGCGGCCACGGCGAAACTCTGCGAACCAATGGTAAACGGTTGTACGGGAAGGTGAATTGGTCCAAAACATACCATAGAGAATGGGCTTGATTTTCTCACAGGTTTTGGAACTCAAAAACAAGAATTGGATCACGGAGCGAAACTGCTCTTTTTCCATGGTCGTAGAAAACATTAACACGACGTTTTGAAATGGGTGTCAAAACAAAACCTAAAAGAGGCGGCCTAAAGGAAGTTATACTTAATGATGGTACACTCATTTTGGCTAAGTAGCGCCACCTATCCTCCAATCCGGTTACTTATCAAACAGCCCTCGTATATTGTAGCAAAAGGGGGTGAAATATTTCTTATATCGCTTGAGAAAACCTAAGCATTTCGCAGAATTTTTGACGACATCGAATATGTGGTAATTTCAACGTAGGTTGTCACTGAGAATCGAAAGATTTTGGGTATCGACGATGCAAGTGGCATTCATGGACAATGGCTAGGTATTTAAACTTCGCTTTAATGACACCAGACAGCATTGTGTCTTGTAAGCAATAATTTCTACTCTGTTGATAGTTTCCCAATTAGTTTTGCTGTTGATATGATATGAGAAGTTTTCGTGTTTCGAGATACTTCATGAGCTGATGTTTCCTCAGCGCTCAATGTTTCCATGACTTTGGAAGAAAGGCACGTAAGTGCAATGGGAATGAAAAGAGAAGAAGATTCGCCTTGTTTAGGGACGGGCTTGAAAATACTGTTATCCATCTGCTCGGAAGTAATCCTAAAGAGTAGAATTGATGAAAGTTACGTAGAGTTTTTGCTACTACACGAGTGCAAAAGAGGATTCGACCCATTGAAGATTTGATGCACTCAAGTGAAGACCAGTTCAGTTTGTACTAAACTGAATAAAGTCGTCCGGGGTTGACTCTGGCCTATTAAATTAACATTTGCAGGCCTACATTTTGGATTCATAGCTCTGGCATGTTCTATTTATTCCCTGGTAAATAGCCATTCTTGCAGCAACAACTCTCCATTTCCACGATTATTTTCCGAGAAGTCTGTGTACTGCCCTTCGTTTATGCTCATAGAGCTCACGTGCGGTTTTCGTCCTTCGTTTCAGCGCGGTTTTATATGCTTCCTGTTTGGCTGCATATCCCTTATCTGATGGTTTGTTGACAACATTCGAATTGGTGTCATTATTCTATGGTTTGTGTTTGGTAGCAAGGGTTTTAAGAGAGCTGGATGAAAACGTAATCGTTAAAGTTTCTATCGATCTCTTGCTATTGCAACTCAATAAGAACATATACTTTTGAAGCTATTTGCTTAAAGTAATATTTAAGCTCAAACTTTTAAAACAATTTACTTTGATCAATAAATACATTTTACCAAATGGTAGTAAAACTCTTCTTTCGGTCCCCTCTGACCAGTCGTGTTTATTCATTAGGCCAACGTTTTGTTTCTTATGATAGCCCTATAAATCAGTTTGTTATCGATTTAAGTTATCAGACCTTCTAAATTGTCTATTTAATGAAGGATTTTCCATTCCATACTCTTCCAGCTTCACTGTCCAGGAGAATCCATTGTATACAAAGTTAGCTATAACAAGCCAATCACAAATTAATTAAAAAAAAAAAAAAAATTTTACCATCTTGTATTGACCAAGTATCGAGTTTTGCAAATGTTGTCATCCATCTAAAAACAAGTATCTGAACATTCCGTCTTTGGATTTTGTTTATTTCTGTATTCATCAACTGGCTGTTTACATTCAGATACTCGTATCCACATGCCGGCGATGATGATTTAAGCACAATACGAGTACGCCCGTGTTTATTCTACTTACAAGTATCGCTCACAAAATTATTTAGATTTGAATTTGAATTAAAAAAAAAAGGCTGACTTTTGAACTCGAATGATTGTACAAATTATCTGGACATTGACTCTAGTAGGTGGCCAGTTGGGTCTGCATTTGGGTGGTTTTTATTGTTATTATTGAAATGAATAGTTTGTTGTTGTACTGAGAAGTTTTTGGCCTTCAATTCCGAAATGGGGTTAGTAGTTCAATATTAATAAAAACAAATTTTAAGAAATAACAATAAAAGTTTAGACATGCACTTTTAAAACTTGTTTTCACCAAAAGAATGCTCACAATATACGTGATCGGATTTCTGATTTGTTAATTATGGTGTGAGCTATCTACGCAGCGGGAATGGTGTATCTTTGAATATTGATTGGCCTTTTAGATACGCAATTCTGTTCTATCATATTTTTTTTTTTTTCCAGAAGTGTCATCAATTTTGCAAGGAAACATCTTAGAGCTTTATACGGGAATCCTACTATAGAAAACCGCAAATTCAAATTTCGTATTCAAATATTGGTCCACGTGGATATTCCCACCATCGAAAGTTGTTGTGCGGGGTTGGAATTTCCTGGTTTTAACTAGAGAAATGTGGAATAGTTAATCTCTGAATTATGGGTTCTGTGCAAGTTTTTGTAGACAGGGGAAATTTCAGGTTAACACCTACGTTACTTTGTTGATTAGTATTTTAAAAATTGGATAATCGTGCAATACAAACACGATTGTAAAATAGTTTGAGAGATGATTCGCTATTTACTGCTCATTATTTTGTTTATGTCAGTCGAATTGGTTCTAATTGGCAGTCCTATGTACACGTGCTTCAGTCTCACGTTGCTATCGAAGGAGTATCAGTTGCGGCTCCTTGAGATTCTTTTGGCGCGATAACTTTAGTTGTTTTTACGTTGTTTGTAGATACGGGTATTTTTGAACTTCACAATAATTATCTAAAAATGAACTTGCAATCAAAAGGTCGAAATCATTGGAAGTGAACAGTGAATAGATGTGACATGCAACGTTTCAAGACTTCGGATATTAGCGACCAGAGAATAGTGTTTTTTTGTTTTCATAATTACGATACTAATCGTTCCATTAGAAAGCCTCAAAACCTCGCGTGCAGATGATTTATGAATAAATCTTATTTGTGATATATCTGCATTAAAATACAAACATTATACCTTGTGATCAGGGCATGGGACTAACAATGCAACCTTGGGATACTCCAGTTTAAAAAAGAAAGAATTATTCTATAATACTTTCTGTATGATCATACTCATATTTATCATCTGTTGTCTGAAAAAAAGAGCCCGAAAAACTAACTCTTGGACAATGTACAGCGCGTTTGAATGGAGTGGTAGTTCTGCTTATTTACGTACCCATTAAGGTAGAAATGAGGATCGTCGCTTCAGAAGATGGAACTCAAAGTTTGGAATCTCCTCACAAAAGGTGTTGTCTATTGATGAAAGCTTCATTAAACCATTAACTTACACCAACCCTGAAGTGAATTCCAGTTTAGTTTTGATGACTATCCTCCGGTCGAAACTTATATTACCTCTTGGTTTGTTCTTCTTGCTTAGTAACCTTCAACCTTTCAGGGTGTATGGAATTGTTTTAGATAGAAAGTAATTGGACTTTAATTCTACCATATTCCCGAATATTCAACAAAAGGTTTTTTGTTTAAGTTAAGTTTCGTTAAGTTTGTGCAGCAATTAATTTCTGTAGAATGTCATGAACTATAGTTTTTGGGAGTCGCAAGACAGTCGCCGTTTTCCGTGTTGAGATTCTTGGATTTTGACAGAAGCTTCCTTTCATCTCCCCAATGTTTTCGGTCATTTTCCGCTGGACCCTGACTGAGGGGTATTCAGAGCTGAAGAAGTTTCGCGGAAACTTTGCACCCACGAATTGAATCCCAGAATATGGCATCGTGAAAAAACTTGTCGGCGCACTCTCATGTAAGAACCAAAACTTCTCCATATTTGATTTTGGTGGGGGCGGATGCCCCCATTTATTCGGCTTAATACAAGCTTTAGTATAACTTAAAAATTAAACTTAAACTAAAATTTAAATAAAACTAAGGTTGGTTGGAATGGTGAAGGAGACTGGATTTGAGGTAGGAAGTGGTGCGGTTGAAGTCAAAGACTGTAGGATTTGGGTTGTTTTTTCGTAGCATACGGGAGATTGGTTCGTTCGCGCCATAGGAGGTGTGGTGGGTTGGTAGATAGAAGAGTCGAGGGGTACGTAGATTACGAGGGCTAGTGTTGAGGAAAATGGAGTTGTAAAGGGACGCGCATTCAACGTGACCTGAAAGGAGTCGATGAATGAAGAGAAAGTCTGCTGCAGCTCTGCGATCTTCAAGTGTGTTTAAGTTGATAAGGTTGAGACGGTTTTGGTTGAGTTGGCTTTGAGTATTATCTCATCTATATGTAAATGGAAGTTGAGCTCCCTATCACACAAAATGCCGAGGTCGCGAAGCGATTGTACGGAAGAGATAGGTTGGTTATAGAGAAGATAGAGTCGAGGAGGAGATTGGTTCCGTTTATGTGAGAAGGTGATTTATTGGCATTTGGCGATATTAAGTTCCAAAGAAATTTAAGGCACCAGATCGAAAAACTATCAAGATCTTGTTAAAGGAGGAAAGAGTCATGGGGAGAGGAAATGGTTTTGAAAAATTTTGTATCGTCGGCATAAAGAGAGACAGACGAGTGTTTGATGATCATATCGAGATCATTTATGGTTAATATAAAAAGAAGGGGACCGAAATTGTTGCCTTGTGGAACTACAGATGTGGCTTAAAATGGAGCCGAGTGGGCTGACCTAAAACAAACACTGTTAAAACGGTTTTCGAGGCAAGAGGATATTCATTTTGACAGTACGGGTCCAAAGCCGAGGGCAGACAATTTGAAGAGTGTTAATCGATGAGAGATTTTATCTAAGGCTTTGCTAAAATCTTTTGCAACTATTGTACATCGACTTCGTTGCCATTCTCTAGGGCAGAGAGGGCGAAGGATACGAATTCAACGAGATTTGTGGTGGTTTACCTACCCTTTAGAAAGCTATGTTGTCTAGGGGAAATAAGTGATTTGCATTGGAAGTATAGAGCTTCATGCAAAATTCTTTCGAAGAGTTTGGGTATATAGGAGAGTTTAGCGATGAGACGATAGTTGGTTATTTCATTCTTTGATCCTTCTTGTGGATCGGGGTTATGAAGGAAGTTTTCCAAGCCTGAGGAAATTCTCTTTGTGAAAGGGATAGACAAAAGAGAATAGAATGGGCAAGGGAGAGAGAGGAAGAGCATTTTTTAAAAAAATATGGCAGGGAGGCCATATGGACCGGAAGTGAATTAGTTATTGAGTTGGTGTAATTTATATTCGATATAAGTCGGGTCCAAAATATGAGAGAGAAGTGGGCCATTAGAAAAGTTCAGTAGGTAACTGAAATAGAATGGATCAGGTACAAAGGAGTCGTTGGTGAAGGATTGTTTAAAAAAGGCGGCAAATAGGTTGGCAATGGTGAGTGGATCGGTTGGACTTGTTGTTTAAAGAGAGGGAATGAGGTAACCATTTCTTTTGTAGTTAACAAATTGGAAAAAGGACTTAGGGTTGTCTATAAGGTTGACTTGCTATAAGGTTGCATTGCTAAGGTAGCACTGGTAAAGGGAATCGTAAAGTTCGGTGAAATGTAGATAAGTACCGAAATAGTTGGAATAGTCGGAAAAGGATCTGGTACACAGGAAAACAGCCCATTACTTCTTTCTCTTATTGCGATTATACCAGGGAGGACTAGTAGATGATGTTTTAAGGCGGGAAAACGGAACGTAAAGGGAAAAATAATTAAATATTTCTTTATAAAAAATGGATAAGGCATCATTTATACTTAGGCTGTGAAAGTTAAAGAGGGATCTGCTGAGATAGTCACTGATTTTGTGAATGTTTGCTTTACGAAAGTAGTTAGATGAGAGAGTTGTGGGGGAGTGGACTGCAAGGGACATACTTTCTGAGGGAACATGTTAAAAATCTAGTAGTAACTGATATAAAGGTTCCCGATACTGATAGGGTCGATAGGGAAGCCTTCCTGCTGGATGGAAACCATGACCCTTGTTTTCGATCCGAGTCCGATTTGTCATGTAGATAGGCAAGAAAGAGACGAGTGTTTTCATATATTTTTCTTTCTCTAAGCCTAGAGAGTGCATATCGACTTTCTGTAGTGCCATTGGTTTGCTGTGATAGTTTCACAGTGGCGTAGAAGATTGAGAAGGGATAATATGGGTGGTTGGAGTTAAGTTGAAAGAGAAGCGTTGGCGCGGGGGCTTCGGTAGAACGGGGGTAATTAGGGGATTAGAAGATTGATGTGTAAGAGCTTTGTGTGGGATAAGTAAATTGGTGATAAGTTTCTGACTAACGCGACATTGTGACAGGCAAATCTGCACTCTTGATGACTCAAATGACGCCCACCTGCCAAAGAACCGTTTATAACTTTTTGAGACAGCCTGTACCTCGCTTATATGCTGACATTTGATGACTATTCTGTACAAGACACCCAACCCTCATTAAAAGACCTAAGCGAGGATGCATAAAATTTTTGCGTGGGCTTAAGTTCAAGTAGAAAGTTTATGGGCAACCAGGACAAGACTATTGAACTGAGCATTCAGACTGCGTTAAGAGATCTCTAGTATCCTCTAATTATAGCGTATTTTGAAAAGCTTTCGGCCTAACAAATAAATAGGAACAAAACATTTTTCCTTCAAATTACCGTTTTTTCCACAAATTCTGTCTTCAACTTATCACATCTAATAATGGTGTGTACTCCTCTAATGGTTTTCCTTTTTGACGGTAACCAATTAAGACAACTCTATGACCAAACAGTCCCTTTTACTTTTCCAACCCAAGGAGCAGTTTTTGAGTTTTTACGTGCTTAAAACTTGATCCAGCATGTAACAGACATATATTTTGAATATGTTCAGAGCCTCTCCTATCTCTCTAACCTTAATTCGACGGTTTCCATTGGTGAACTTTGGCAATGGTTTTCATCAGAAGTTGCAGTTTTTTGCCGTGCCATACGTCATCCAAGCTGGTTTGGCCACGTTTATACTCGTATTTAACTGCCCAAAATTCCACGGTGGTAAACCATTGTCAAACAACAACTGCGCATCATAAATGGCTGCAATTTTGGTGAGTATCTTTCAAAGCATGCGCAGACAACATAATGAGTGCTGTCATCTCCATGTTGACATCGAAAACTTTGAAGACAACCGATTAGAAGTAGTGTGATACTTTAGCAAAGCCTTACACACAGTTTGTCTGTTTCTGCAGACGCTGATACTTTGCCTCTTTCACTCAGACAAGATTCAGTTAAATCGACATTCTGACTGAGTCCTAGAACTACTTATAGTAATTGGAAGTGGTAAGAAGGTCGAGATTAACCACACGTGCAGCTTTGTTAATGCTTCACATCCTTCACACAGATAAGACTATAGGTGAACTAGGGGTGTACTATAACACGCTGGTGTCCATTCGCGCAAGTTGACCTAGCCATCCAAGCCGGGTTATCCGAGCTTTTCTGACGGAGTCAGGATTGCTTGAAAAGTCTCCTCCTTCTGAAAATTACCTGAAGAACTTTTCTATAGGAAAGCAGGTTTGAGATTAAAGCGATCCTGTTTGGTGCTCGGGAGAGAATTCAATTGTCTTCTTAACCTAAGAAGTAGCGATTAATAGAGCGATTCTTCGTTTGATCGCTAGCGGAGCCGAGGAAGATAAAATCTCTTTCTACCTTAAAGCTGCAACTGCCTTTCGTAGCATTTTTCTCTGAGCGTCGATGTTGATTTGCTGACACCATAGACCTGGTTTTTTGTTCGTTAACCGCTTAACACATCTTAGCCGCTTCTGCTTCAATAGTCCCAAGATCAAGTAGAGTGCATTTTCCATCGTCATTCTGCACAATCAAACATGGCTGTCATATGCGGCTTTTGGGACCGATTGTAGTGTGTATCGATTCGGAACTCCTGGACTTTTTTGCAGTCACTAGAAAATTTGTTCTATGAATGATTTTTCTGGCCTAAAACTACACCGATAGGAGCAGCCTGACCGCCTATGGAGGGTGTTAGGCATTCACATAATACTGCAGATAGGAATTGAGGAATCCTATTCTTCTACAGTTGGCGCAGTTCAGGGAATCTCCTTCTTTAGGATTTTTTACAGATCCTTATACTTGCAGACCAAGCACCATAAAGACCCTTATCACCCAAGTCCTACTGTTGCCGAAGAATAGATTTTATCCAAAGCAGATGGCAATGGTCATGATTGCTTCGAGAGAAAAGTTCTTCTAGTGATTTCTGGTAGTCACGAACTGTATGTACTATACAGAGATATTGGTCTTGTCAGCAGGCTCAAAATCCATTGGAACATCAACGCTCGGGCCTGGAAAATTTTCGAATCAATCCCAGTGAGCCAATGAGGTAAATTTTTCATTAGGTGAGCGTAGTCAACTTGGTGTCAGCAACTGGCTTTTAGTCGAGATCCAAGTCCACCCTGAGCTTTCATATAATTTCTGCTTGCTTTCGAGGGTCTAATGTTTTTGAAAAATTAAAATGAAGGCTGCCTCTCCCAAATCCACTGCCGAAGATGCCTTCTTTCCAGACTATGTTAAAACTATTATTTTTGGAAAAAATAGTGATAATGCCAGTAAACCACTATTTATGGTATGAGTACTCACGTCGGATCACTGGAAACTTCCTCACTACTAACTCTGCTTCGACATTCTGGACGAACAATTTTTGAATAACCCGAGGACTGAAAATGTGAAAAAGATTTTCTACGGTATTTGTCGCCGTTGGCTGTATCCAGGAAATTTCTCGACTAAAACATCGAATCCTATCCAATCCAATTTACGTACTGAACTCAGATTTTGGCAGGCCGTGAGTGTTATGTTCATTTGCGTGATAAGACTTAGCCACAGTCAATATTCCTTGTCCTCTCTTGAGACCGTCTATGGCTGAGGTTTTGAATACAACTAGATGAATACCCCTAAGCTCAGCTGAATTGCGATAACTAAATTACAACTCTTCCAATTTGTACCCTAATTGATTGATGTCAGTGGGTAGAATTGAAATGGATGCCAAATTCACTTCGAAATTTTTATTCAGTGTTGTTCAGAGTTGAGTTCTCAGAGAAAAATTTGCTCCACTAACTTCTTAAACTAAACTCGTTGCATGAAAATAGATTCAAAAATACGAATTGAGAGTCAAGCTTATGATTTGTGACCACAGACCTTGTGGTTAAACTACGACATCGCAATGACATTGTAAATTCTCGTATCATACAAGCAGACCATTTATATGGTGATTCATCGTGAGGTTTGATTTACAATGTAAAATAAAATACATAAGATTGAAGGTGAACTTAAAATTTTTATCATCGGTTAAAAGAACAGTTCATGGCATTCACTTTTTAGAAATGACATCATGTAAATGTTGGCCACGAATATGTCTGAGGTGTTCTATTCAGAATGTCCAATTTTGAGCGACTCGTTCGATCATAGCGACTGGTGTCTCGCGGATCACACGAGTAATGTTGGCTTTCAAAGCATCAACCGTAGCTGGCTTATTCCTGAAGACCTGAGATTTTACATATCCTTAGAAAAAATAGTCCAAAGGTGTGATATCGCACGTTCTAGGCGGCCAATTTACCCTAGCAAACCATGAAATTAAGTGTTGTTTCACTTGTTGAAGCCAGAGCTCACCAAGACCATGTGTTTAAATTTCAGGTAGCACATAGTCCGTTAACGGTGCGATAACGGTAGACGGTAACATTCTGATTGGCCTCATTTTTGAAGAAATATGATTCCATCAGCCTATAAACCATACCATACCGTTGTTTTTAATGGACGTAATGGTAGCTCATCATCCTAAATATGGCAATTTTGCTTATGAACGTAATGGGCTTCACCACTAAACAAAATTTCACGATAAAACACCGGATTTTCATTGAGCTTTTCCAAATCCCATTCATTGGCTTCAATTTTGTTTTTTTATTATAATCCCGCGCGCGAATCAAGGGGATATGAACACCCTTTTACTGGCTTTTCTCCAGGCCGCGGGCAGGTGGTGTAGTAGTTTGAGACTCAGGTGTATTAGGTTTCGAGTTGTCGAATACGTCAAGCCAAGCTGCTGAGAATGACGACGAATCGATTCGTCACGGTCTTCGCGTACACTTTCAGATACAGCTGCTATAGTCTCTTCACTACGTGCTGGATGTGGTATAACCGCTCGAGTATTATCCACTAATGTAAACTGGGACTCAAATTTGCGAGTGGTATTTGCAATAGTGGTTTCAGTAGGTCGATTATGGACACCATAGGTTCCTCGAATCGCACGAAAAACATTTCTCACAGAACGCTGATTTTCGTAATACATCTGAACAATTTGGAGACGTTGTTGTGGTGTGAGTCTTTATCTGATGACTTGCCAAATGATACTGAATAAAAATGATAAAGCAGTTTGATAAGAGTCACGCGTAATCTGACAAAAAAAGCTTATTGAAAATCAAACCTCACGATGAATCACGATATACTTAAGTTTAACCTTATCTATCCAACTGAAATGTCGTTTGAAATGTGTTAAGCATTTCCGTTGATGATGTAGGTTTCCTAAAAAATTTCCTACGCATGTAAGACTAAGTCATAAAGTTACTCCGGTTTTTCAAATGAATGCAAACCAAATAGAGATGCGAAATATATTTTGTTTAGGTTGAAAGATTGGTGATTCATGCAAATATTGGGTGAAGTTGAGCTGATATTTGCAATGGAGGACGGAGTAAAGTGTGACCTTTTTTCCAAATATTTGACAAAATGACGCTGTACTCACAATCGTTCTTCGTGAGGTGTTTGTCCATCTTGTAGTATTTACTAACTCCAGTCAAATAAAGGGTATCAAACGCAAATATTTTTAAACTTAAAATAAAATAAAATAAAAAAATTCGAATCTTTGTATTTACTTTTATAAATTAGCGTTTAAAAATGCGGATTTAATATTTTCTCAAGGAAATATCGTCTAATGGGGAATAGGCTTAAATACCTATTTTATTTCATAAATTGTAAAAATTGTAAAACTAATCAAAAGTATATATAGATTTTGCTAGTGACTTTTGAATGTAATTATGTTTTTACCATGAAATGAGAAAAGACGGGTCTTTTGCAAAGTGACACAAGCCATCGTGGGTGGCTGAAAAAGCGGGAAGGTCTTGATGCCCTTCAGGACCCTTTCGCTTAGAATTGTGGCAACTTGTTGCAGAAGTTTCTTGTAGTATTGGTCTGGCGACCGGCGCTGGCGTCCCATGAAGACCGCCCACGTTTTTTTTTTTCAAAAGTGACATGTTTGTCACCGAGTGTGACCACAAAAATTAAGGTGATTTTTGAATTGAATATCTTCCAAGTCACAAAATAAGGTCCCCCACTGCTGCAGTGATTGCGGCCTTCACCGTGGCTGAAATAAAAAAAAAAAAAAAAACAAAAAAGATTATTCAACGAGACGTTATTATCTACAATCACCCACGATTGTGGGAGTTTTGGGAAATAATGTCGAAAACGGAGGTTCATTGTTTAAAGAAACATTAACAAAATAAGGAAAAAAGAACAGCGATCGGAGGAATTGTCTTCGATGTAGTTTCGAGAAAAACGCGTTTAAAGATAAAATGATTGGTTTCATTGTTACGAGTATAAATAGATAAAAATCATACTTGGAGCCAACCTGCTATTCCAGGCCCATATAATTCACCTTCCTCTTGTTCAAAAAGCGCCTGCTCGTCTGCTGAAGCTCTTCTTCGAGATGATTGTGCGTCTTTTGAGGCAGCCTGTTGGTGATGCCTTATATTATTTTGTGATAGTTTTTTTCGAGGTAGACTGCTTGAATGTGTGTTGATTTCCCGTAAACTTCCGTTTTCTTAAAGTTGATCTATGCCTGGGAATGTCGTGAGTACCTTTTTGGTTTGAATACAGAGCTTGATCACTGATTACTGATGCTTGGTATAACAGGAACAGTAAAACTAAACGTGTCTGGCTCTGAAAACATGTGACGTAGTTATGAATGAAAAATCCCTAAAGAGTAGACCTATTCATGCATTTCTGTATACTTGAAGGTCAACAATTGACACCAGAGTCGTATTATAATGGTACTCTGGTAGACCCCGTAACAAAGGGGTCTTCTACTTTTTAGAAGGCTGTAACTCAAAAACTATTTGGGATATCTAACAATTTAAAAATTTTTGTATTGTAAACCATAGACAATTCGAAATATGATCGATCCTATCAAAATTTCACACTAGATGTAGCCAGTAAACTTGAAAATTGCTATCCCGACTTCATTTTGGTCAGGTGGATGGAATCGTTTAGGTTGAATGGCTAATTCTGCCTGGGTTAACGATGTTTTTCGATATCACCGTTTAAAGTCAGCAGAAATAATCTTTCCAGATTCTCTGCCGACTGTGGACCTCTACTAAGAGGTTTTCTTCTATCTGCTTGCAGATTTCGGTTTGGACTTTACAGCTTGATTCGTTTAATTTTTTATTGACACTTCCCGGCTTCACTCACTCTTCTCATTCCTAGTTTTGTCTATTTGCATTCGTCATCGAACCAAGGGTTTCTTTGTTTCTTTGCATCAGAGGCGCCCTTGTGACCATTTTTTTACATGTTAAGTCAGGGATAGGTAAAGGTTGATCACACGACGCTTGACATTGTTTTTCTATCTTATCACCTTCAGAAACCTAAAGAAATACTAGCCAATATCTGCTTAGTCAATCAAACCAAGATAGATTTATAGTTCGCACGTGATCATTAAGGTCCTGTTTATTCAGTAAAAGCTTCTTTTAAAATCTTTACCACATTAGCAGGGCTCCAGCGTTAATGGTAATAATATGTAGGGTGTAGTACACTGCGACCTTGTGGTCTAATGTGCCCCCTACTTATACCTTGGAGATGTTTGTTTTCTCTTCCAAAGTCCCCTCACAGCTTAATTTACCAAGAATTATGTTGGAGTGTTTATGTTCTGGCTTTGACCTTGGCAAAGAAAACCTACTCAGAGCACATCATCCAGTCCAGTTTCTTTAATGAATCTGAGAATGAGAAGCGGATCCGTGATTGGTAGATCCTTTTCTTGAATTTAGTGTTTTCTCAAATATTTAAACCTTTTTTGGGTCAATGCCTTACAGGATTCCAGTATGTGTTTTGGAGTTTCTGTGGATTCAGTGCAGAATCTGCAGAGACCTTCATCTGATATCCCTATTTTACTTAGGTGTTCGCTGAGTTTGCAATGCCCTGTTAGGAAACCAGTTGGGATGCGTAGGTTATTTTTGCTTAGATTGATACATGCTTTAAATCTCCTTTTCCGATTTCTTGAATTTTTCGCGAAGGGTGTGTTCAAATATTCCGCAGAATGGTTTAGGTCCTATGAAGGGCTTTGCTGCCCCATTTCTCGCTAGAGAGTTCGCCGCCTCGTTACCAATAATGCCCACATGGCCTTGTATCCAGCAGACAGATAATCTATTTTTCTTGTCCAATTTTTTGAGACTTTGTAGGCATTCCCATACAAGTTTGGATAAAATGAGAAAGGAGTCCAGTGCTTTGATAGCAGCTTGACTATCTTACATTATTGTTATGTTACAGTTCCTGTAATTCTTTTCGAGATTAATTCGATGCTGATACTCTTCCCCATGGATTCATGGTGTTTCGTTCTTGGCCCAAACACTCCTGAAATAGTTCCTTCATTGGTTCTCTAGCCGTCGGTATATAACTTTATAGTGTGGATTCATCGATCTATTCTTTCTTGTTGCTGAGCTTCTTTTCAAAGCTATATTTTCTAATGCTGTCATCTCTTGGAATAGCCAAGAGTGGAAGTTTTCCGAGTAGTGCATCATATGGTATTCTTTCGAACTAATGCCTTTCCTCTTTCCAGTTCCTTCTTTTGCTATTCTTAGAATAGTTTTGTCCGCCGCCTCTGAGACAATGAGGTGTAGGGAAGTTCATTTCAAAAGATTCATTGCAGCAGTTGGAGATGTATGCATTGCGCCGGTAATGCAAAGGCACGCCGGTCTTTGCAATTTATTGAGAGATTCTCGCGTCGTGAACAGACTGCTTCGTTTTGCCCATGCTACTTCACCATATGTGCTCATTGGTCTCACAATTGCTACGTACATCCATCGCAGAATATTAACGATACAGCCACACGACTTTCCCGCTAGAGCACAGGTTGCTTTTCTGACAGTTTCCTCAGTGTGATTTTTCCAGAGTAGTTTGTTGTCTAGGTAAATGTACAATAGTCCTAGATACTTCACATCAATAACCGGTATCAGTGTCGTGCCTGACAATCGGATTTCTTTGAGTCTTTGAAATTTCCTTTTCTTTGTGAATAGCACTATCGTGGTATTAGCCGGATTGATGTTTAGCCCGGCCCTGAAGTACCATTCCTGAGTTAGTCTCACACCTCGTTGTATAATGTTGCAGGGAATATCTTCGAACTTTCCTCTGACAATTAGCTGATGCCAAGAGTGGTTAATTTTTCCAGTAATTCATCTACAACAAGGCTTCACATTAAGGGTAATAATACCCATCCTTGTGGACACCCTCTTGCAGTGTATATTCCAATAATTCCAGCAGCTGTCTGTGTTTCTGCTTATCTAGTGCTCAACAATTCTCACATCTATCTGGATATTGTGTTGTTGGCTCGTTTGATAACCTCACAGGAAATATTGTCAAATGCCCACTCAATATTGGGAAAAGCACACAATGCTATCTCCTTTGAATTCAGATTACTTTTGATAATTTCTGTTAGCTGATACAGGGCCATCTCTGTCGATTTGCCCGCTCTGTGTGCATGTTGACGATGATGCAGATGGAACCTACTTAGTATTCCCTCCCTCAGATAATTATCCACAACTTTCTCTATCGTTCTCAGAATAAACAAAGTGAGGCTGATTGATCTATACGATTTTGGCTGTATCGGATCTTTTTTTTTCTACCTTCGGTATGAACAGAACCCTTGCTCGTCTCCATTCTAGTAGAATGTAACCTAACGCAATACTACTCTTCGCTAATTTTGCTAAGTGTGGTAGAAATACTTTTTGCCCTTTCTATTGAATTGTATCATACAATCTAGACCGGTGGATTAAATATGACTTTCCTTCGTTTTTGAAGATCGGTTTGAAGAAAGTTTACTAGGTTTGTCGATAAGGTTAGCTAAAAGTCCAAAAGTTAACATACGCAAGTGTATGCTGAGGTGAAGCTGCTCAGGCGTGCCGGATTATGCACATATTAGTTGGTTCAACGGAATGATGTAACGAAAAGTTTAAAATTAGTATCTCTGGTTTTATTAGGAAGAAAGATCATCAAAACGTCAAAAGTACCTCATTATCTGTGTGATTTACATTCGGTTTTCCACGGAAATCTATTTAAATCATTTATTATACCAAATCTCAATGTTATCATGCGAATTAACCAATTAAGGCAATGGCAAACCCAATTTCAGAAACTCAACCTTGAGCTAACATACAGTAACTCTGCAAGAAGAAGATGATTTTAGTTGAAAATCTTGAGAATAAATCTCAGTTCGTCTCACATAAAAGTCAAATGCCTTGTTTTTCTGAAAGATAGTTTTGAATGCTGTTATAAATCACTAAAACTTAAAATTTCCACACTTTTCAATTAAGCATTCTGACAGCTCTAAGTAGATGATAGTATCCGAAAATTAGCATTTTTTTTGAAGCAGGTGTAACTAATTTGTTTAAAGATTCAATTACCGCTCACTTGGATACTCTACAAGTTATTGTAATATTTGTAGGCCCCATGATAATGAAGTTACAAAAATAGTGTATCTTCTTTGGTAGGTAGATTTGGTTAGTTGGCGCTAAGTTTGAACAGATAAGAAAAAAGAATGTGAATCTCCGTTCAACTGGTTCTGGTCTCCAGATCTTAGCTATTCGCTACGTCGTCTTAACGGTTTAGTTCAGTTTGATTTATTGACAAGTTGTATAGATGGTTTCATTAAAAGGTAAGCTAAGCACTTAATTTTTACTGATCCTGTTTGATGCAGCAGAATAATCTACTAAGTATAGTTAATTTTTATTTCTTCTGCCGATGTATTTTTTTTTTTTTTCTTAGCACTTAAGACTTACACTTCAGCTGGAATTTCAATTCTTTTTTCTGTCCGAATAAAGCACTCAGACAGAGAACTAGTCCATTGTATGAGTAAGCTCTTCAGTGATAAAGTGCCTATAGTCCCAGCACCCACTATGTCAGCGCCGAGTACCTGCAGCCTTATGCAGGCATAAGCCGGACATTCACAGAGATAGTGCTCCGCGATGTCATCATCACTTTCACAGCAAGCATCCCAGGATCTTGTGTCACTTATGTCCATCACATTTAAGCGCTTCGCAAAAGTGTAAAGCCCTTTCACGGCATTAGCCGGCAGTAGAAATGCATTCGTTTGTTCTGCCTGCAGCCTTGGGAGTTATGCTATCTGCAGTTGTGATCATATAAGATCTCACTACTAAAGGGTGCTGAAAAACATACCCCTGAACCTTGCCTGGTAAGTGTGATCTCTTGCATTCTTGAACTAGCTTGGAAGTCGTAAGTGATTTCAGCAAGGTTCTAAATGCAACTTCGCTATTGCTACAGATGCAAATGCTTCACCCCTTCTACCGGTTCTTCGCAATATATGTAGTTCCCCGTCGTCAGAATTGCGATCAGATGTAAAATTTCCTAACGTAAAGTGTAATCTAAAGTTGTTTTTCTCCAGAAAGACCCGAGTCCGTGAAGACCCGAGTGCATTTCTTTCCTAATTCAGATACTTACCGGAACCAGTCGAGCGGCATGTCAATAAGACTAGAGTCATAAGACAGCCGGCATGCAAGATCATGAAAGCTCCAGTGCGTATTGTACCAAATACCTTTTTCTTTTAAACGGTTTGAGATTTCAACCCATGATGTGAATGTCAAGGAGAGGGAGATTTATCGATTAATCTAGAGTGGAGCAAGGAGTGCTGGAGAAAGCCGCCATGCATCCGAGACGAACCGTTCTTTGAAGTCCGGTAAAAGCAGCAGTCACGTATTTTCGAGAGAATTTATTCCACCAGACAACCAACGCTTTGGATATAATTGGCCTTATCATAGCCGTGTAGATCCAAAGGATCCTTCTCGGTGAACGGCCCCAAGCCTTGCTTATATCTATCTTGCACTAACACAAGGCCGATAGAGCCTAAGAGGCTTTGGACGTAAGATGTTTAGTCCAGAGAAGTTTTTTGTCCAATTTGTCAACTAGGTATATGGTTTTCTAATAACGACTTGACACATTTTTTTTAAATAAAAGACAAATCATTTGAGATATTTCAAAAACTTTATTATTGGCTTGAAGTACAATCAAAACATTTATGAATGGAACTCGACTTCGTTCATATGGCCACCGCAGGCACGTTTGCAGCGGTCGATTCGTTGGACCCAATTTTCAACGACTCGGCCACACATTTCGGCCGAAACGGCTGCTATTTCGCGTTCAATGTTGGCTCTGAGCTCTTCCAATATCGTCGGCGTGTTGGCATAAACCAATGACTTAACGTAGCCCCACAGAAAATAGTCAAGCGGCATTAAATCGCACGAACGAGGCGGCCAATCTACTGGCCCATGTCTTGAGATAATACGCTCACCATACTTACTCTTCAATAAATCTACTGTAGCGTGTCCTATGTGGCTTGTGGCACCATCCTGTTAAAACCACATGTCGTCCAAGTCCATATCTTCCAATTCGGGCCAAAAATAATCGGTAATCATGGCGCGATAACGCTAACCATTCACAGTAACGTGACGATCGTTATCGTCGACGAAAAAATATGGCCCAATAATATTTTTTGTGGATTAAGTGGTAATTTATGAAGCACATGTGGGTTTTCACCCGACCAATAACGCATATTTTGCTTATTGACAAACTCATTGAGCCAAAAATGAGCTTCGTCACTGAAGATGGTTTTGTGATGAAATTCATCATCTTGGCGCATCTTCTCCAGAATCCAAAACATCCGAAGCCACATATACGTTTATTTCACACCCATAGTTCCTGTATGGATACTATGTGGGGTTGTGTATTCAATACGTAAAGCCTCCTATATTACATAGGGCTGCAGTAGCAGACTTGGAATGTTGAAGGTTGATACAAGTACACAGAATTTTAATTTCATTTGGAAATATAGTGGAAATAAACCTTTTCAAGGTGCAGATAGGGACGGGAGCCATACCTAAACTTAATGGTCTCGACAGAAGCTTTGTGTAAGCCCACAACAAGAGAAGAGCCGTTCCTGTTTTCCACGATTCGTTCTCTCCCTGTGATAGTAGATTTTCTACTTTTTGTGTCAAGTCCAGGGTTCTGGGCATGAAGACGCATCAGAACATCTGTTTCTCTGAGTTGTCCTGGAATCGAGAAAGTGGCGCGCGTCAAGTTTGGCTTTCTGAAAACCTCGAAAGTCTTTGTTTAGAGGGTTGCGATAGGCGACAATAGGCTCGAATGAAAACATTCTCTGCTTTGGCTAGGTCCTACAGTTCTGTGGGAGCAGTGTTTGCACTCAGAATAATTCAGACTGTTGTCATTACCATTACTTTGGGCGTTTCTGGGTTTTTTTTGGAGGTTACTTTTCTAACAACGTCTAAGTTCCGTCCGCCAGAGCTACAGCTTGTGTTGGTTGCAACTCCGGTTTCAGCCGGATCTTGTGCGCTGGGATAGCTACCACCGTAGTTGTGTCTCAGCAAGGATTTCATCGCTTTGGCTGACTTTCGTTACCAAGAGTTACGAACCTTGCTGGTTGTAGCACTGGCCTCGTCCGGACGTCGTGTGCGTATGAAACCACCGTTG
Source organism: Volucella inanis (assembly GCA_907269105.1). Taxonomy (NCBI): domain Eukaryota; kingdom Metazoa; phylum Arthropoda; class Insecta; order Diptera; family Syrphidae; genus Volucella; species Volucella inanis. The sequence continues at coordinate 44,659,083 of OU026153.1, forward strand.
GCTTTGTTTTTTTCAATGGTTTTGACCGCTTCATGCGATTTCCACCCACTGCAATCTATGTTGATTGCAGGACCTGTTTCATCCGAACAGCGTGCGCGGAGAGACCCATCGACAGGAGTGCCGGAAACCATCTTCTTCTTGGATCTGTTTGGGATAGAGGAAGAGGGCGCGCTTTCAGATCCAATATTGGTCGATTTAAGTGGGTGACACTTCTTTCGACCTGTAACTCTTCTCCGTTGCAGCTGGGGGAGTGAGACTTTTGGCACTCGCGCCTTCGACGAAACTTACCATCTCTTTGGACCGTGCGTTTGCCTCGCGTTTCCGCCGCCTCTTCAGCTGCCTCTTAGACAATAGTTCTTCAGAGTTTGTCTCTTCTTGAGAACGTTTCAATTTTTCGGTTTCCCGAGACAAGCCATCAGAAACAGTACCCTGATCAGCCATTCGTCTATTTTTAAGGAGTTTAACCGTAACAGGGTGGATTGTGAGTACCACCGTCTAGTTTGGACGTCTTTGGTTCAGAACCTTAGGATCTTGGACTCTTAAGCAACCAAAGAAAGGAAGGTAGATAGTTACCGTAGATGGTGTACGTTTCAACCTGTTTGATCTGCCATATACCTTTTTAGATATTCAGCTGGCTCTCTCTGGGATTTTTCCTGTCATCGTGGTTCAATTTGCAAATATGGAAAAAAGAAATAGAATTCACCACGGTTGGATTCTTACTTTCCGATGAATTTGAAAGCATTCTTAAGTGAAAACGTCGTACTCAACAAGGTTTGGTTGGTCGGATTTAAGAAAGTGAACTTATATTTTATTTATATTGATATATATATATGATATTTCTGTATATAACCGAACTTCCTTCATCAAAAAGTTCATCAACCACCAGTAAGTCAAAAGACAAAAGATTTCTCACACTATTGCGTCTTCATATTCAACTAAAGCTACCTCTGCGGTAAGTCACTTCATTTAACACTTCCGTTATCTCATTCAATATTCATCGTTTTGTAACACATCGTTTTATAACCACAAAATTGCTGTGAGGTTTCGCTCATAAAATTACCCTTTTAATAGTTCGCCACTTGTAGTGATGACTGTAGCTCAATGCATGCTAAGGACAGTCTCTAATTGCCACTGAAATAAATTTCAATCCATCACTCAGCCGTCAGCATCTTCCGGAATCTCAAATACATTTCGTCATGGTGTCGGCTTTATACCAGTCACCTTGTCGGTGGAAAGAAGAAACTTGCATTGACATCACTCAAACAGGCCCCGCCACAAGAAAAAAAAATAAAAATAAAAAATAAAAAATTAAAATTCCACAATTTCCACATAATGGCACGCGCCATATTACACCAGCTAACAGCATCCAATCCCATCGATCAAGCCAACGTCCAGCTCCAGCATCCAATGGGCAGTACCTAGTAACTGACACTGGAATCGTTGTGACGAGTCAATGCATCATTTTAGAGTGGCCCCATCTGCGTAGATACGTGCAAGTAGTTTCGAGACATCCTCTAAACGAGGTGGATTCAAAAATTGCGCCAAAAAAACACCACACAAAATCTACAAATTATGACCCGTGTTTTGGGGAGAGCTACCACAGCGGGCCTTTGAATAATTGGAGACTTGTCTTTCTCTCGATCTCTAGTGTGATTGCGGCTTCAATTCACTCTGCCAGGGAACAACAATTGCAACTTAACGGTGTTTTTACATTTTTTATTTTCTTTAATTGCTCAACGAACAACAAGTATCTGTACTTAAAGCAGGGAGTGAAATTAATTTGTTTACACGGCAAACGTTGGAAAATATGATAGAGAGTGGTGCCATCTTATGAAACAAATGAACTTTGTGTTTGCAATTGTTGTAGATACACCATCAGATACGAGTACACAGAGATACGAGTACTCGTAGAGCAATTGTCCATTGTGAATAGAGGTGTAACTATGGACAATTAAATTGTCTTTAATTTTTGTGGGAGTTCTACGGGTATGTTGGACGACGTTATTTCATTCGCACCTTCTAATTGTGGGGTATGTATTTATTTAACATAGCTAGGTGAATGGCATTTATAGTAATTGTTTTAGGAAAAAAATTAATAAGAAAGTCGGTATCTCGAAATGGGTTTGTGGAATTAATTGCTCACAATAACTGAGGTGGGAAGTGGATTTCTTTGAATTGAGTAGGCAAATCAATGTTGCATGATGCCAGTAATTCGGAGATTTCTATCAACTTACAAATTTATTGGGAAAGACAAATGGAAAAGTTTATGCAAGCTTCTACCTCTTATACCTTTGACATAGTCTATAATCATCATTAACCCATTGAAGGCTGCCCATACATCGGCACGTACGATTTTGATGAAATTTTGAAATATGTGCCCTAGGAACCATAGAAGTTTATATATAAAAACGCACACACCTGAGATATGACGTGGGTATTTAAATTCCCGACAGGCATTGGTGTGATGTTTTCACTTTTTCTTTAACCCTAGAAAGCAAACGTGCTTGAACTACCATGAAAAGCTAATAGTAATAGCTAATAAGCTAATAACAATAATATTAATAAGAAAAATAAGTTATAAATAAAAATAAATATTTGCTTCATTTTTTAATACTTAAAACACATCGTTTTTGATATTAAAAAGACACTTTAATACTAGAATTATATACAGGGTGAGTTTTTTCACTTGAGACATCCAAATTGCTCGAAAAATACACGATATCGCGAAAAATGTTTCAGACAAAAGTCACAAGGTTCTGAAGGGGACATTCTCAAGGTCAAACAAAGGTCACTTTTGATTTTTCAAATGATAATTCCTGATTTTCATTACGCAGTCGTATTGCTCGTCATTTGTTTTTACTTACTGCGTTTAACATAACCCAGAAACAACGACGTGGATGTAGCAGTATTTTGTTTCCTTCGGGGTGATTAATTAGAGTGGGTCCCCTTGCCTCCCACTGTCATTGAATCATTGTATTCTTCCCATTTCGGCGTTTATTTCTAAAAGGTTGTTGCCTTTTTTTTGTAAACCTCACTCTTTAAGTAAGATCTCAAGTAAGAAATCAAGTGACGTAAGATCAGGTAATCTAGCAGGCCATTGCCTCAGACCCCCTCGTCATTCAACTATCATGTTGAAATCACATTATTTTTCGCAACTCTAATGGCAGTTCTTCTAGTAATACTGGAAGATGGTTCCGCAAGAAGTTTGCATACTTTTCGCCATTCAAGTTGCCTGCAATAAAATATGGACCTATTAGTTTATCCCCAATAATTCCCGCCCAAGCATTAACATTCCAAGGGTGATGGCGTTCAACTTGTCGCAACCAAAAAGGGTTTTCGGTAGCCCAGTAATGCATATTATGTCGTTTGACCGTACCGTGATTGGTGAAATTCGACTCATCAAAGAAAAACACCTTGGCGAAGAAAAGGGAGTCTCGTTCAATTTGCTGAATGCCCATTGACAAAAGGAAACCCGGTTGCGAAAATCCGCACTAGAAAATTCTTGATGCATTGAAACATGATAAGGATGGTATTTATGTCGATGTAATATCGTACAGACAGTCGTTTGAGAAATTCCTGATTCACGACTTATTTGGCAAGTGCTAGTGTGAGGATCGTGTGCAACGGCAGCTAACAATGCTATTACATTGTCCTCAATAGCCACCCTATCTGACCAATTCCTTCACCAGTGAATTGTTTGATGACCCGATAAAAGGAAGCGCGCGATCGTATCTGGTCTGGGAAACGTTGGGCGTAAAAAGCAACAGCACCATCGATGTTCCTTCCAATTTCTCCATAAATCAATATTATTTCAATTTTCTCTTGAATTGAAATAGCCTGCATTATTAATCTGGAAAACGTTACTAATAATAATCAGTTCCTCAAAACAAATATCGAACTTCTAAATGATGTACAGTTCCGTTCAAGTAGACGAAAAGGGCAGAGTGCACATCACACACTCTCAGATAAGTTTAGGACAATTTGTCTCTATCTGAAATTTCAAAAAAAGGTTTGGTCTTCTAACACCCTAACAACGTTGGAAACCGATTAATGATTTAGGGGTGTCAGTGCAGTGCTATCTAGCACTGAATGAATAAGACCTTTGAGACAAAGTCGTGAACCCCATTGAGGAATACGACTGAGCAATGAAAATCAGGAATTATCATTTGAAAAATCAAAAGTGACCTTCGTTTGACCTTGAAAATGAGTCTCAAGGTCAAATTCGTGATCAATATCTTATGTCCCCTTCAGAGCCTTGAGACTTTTGTCTAAAACATTTTTCGCGATATCGCTTATTTTTCGAATATAAAAGGCAAACCATTTGAGATATTTCAAAAACTTTATTATTGGCTTGACATACAATCAAAACATTTATGAATGAAACTCGACTTCATTGGACCCAATTTTCAACGAATCGGCCACATATATCGGCCGAAACTGCATTCAATGTTGGCTCTGAGCTCTTCCAACGTCGTCGGCGTGTTGACATAAGTCAATGACTTAACGTAGCCCCACTGAAAATAGTCAAGCGGCGTAAAATCGCACGAACGAGGCGGCCAATCGACTGGTCCATGTCTTGAGATAATACGCTCACCATACTTACTCTTCAATAAATCTACTGTAGCGTGTGCTATGTGGCTTGTGGCACCATCCTGTTAAAACCAAGTCCATATCTTCCAATTAGGGCCAAAAATAATCGGTGATCATGACGCGATAGCCCTGACCATTCACAGCAACGTGACGATCGTGATCGTCGACAAAAATATGCCCCAATAACGCCGCCGGCATGCAAACCGCACCAAACAGTTATTTTTTGTGGATGAAGTGGTGTTTCATGAAGCACATGTTGGTTTTCACCTGACCAATAACTCATATTTTGCTTATTGACGAACCCATTGAGCCAAAAATAAGCTTCGTCACTGAAGATGATTTTGCGATGAAATTCATTATTTTGGCGCATTTTCTCCAGAACCCAATCGGAGAACGTACGTCGCTTCAAATGGTCCATCGGCTTCAATTCTTGAGTCAGTTTGATCTTGTATGGGTGTAAACCAAGATCCTTATGCAAAACACGCCATAATGTGGTCTGAGCGATGCCCAATTCTTGAGAACGCAGCGATATTTTCGACATTTCGAACAACCCGTTGTTTCACTGACACGGCAACATCACACAACGAATATGTAGACACAAATTTTTGCACTAAACGTGTTATTGCCTGTCTACTAGGACGAGAATAACGACCGAAAATTGGAGTTAACGCTCTTAAAGTTACAGTCATCGACTCCGAATATCTGTAGAAAATTTTTATAATTTGCAGACGTTGCTCGTTAGTGTACTTTACCATGATGAAAATGTTGAGTTTACTGAATAAATTGACAGTGACAGTTTGATGATTAGTGAAAAAATTTTTATAATTTGCAGACGTTGCTCGTTAGTGTACTTTACCATGATGAAAATGTTGAGTTTACTGAATAAATTGACAGTGACAGTTTGATGATTAGTGAAAGAGTGCGTTCAGAAATTAAATTCAAAGTTGTCAAGTTGGAAAACCCTATAAAAGGAACTATTATTAACAAAAATATTTTATTTTTTTTCCTTAGCATTCTAAAAAAGAATATTTGAATAAAGTAGAAGCAATTAAAATAAAATTAAATAATTTGTTAGCCACAAATCGGAACTTTGAAACTTTTGCAACAGGTCTTTTGTCATAGGTCTTTTCTTGTAGGAACACAAACCGCAGCTCATTCTCTTCCTTGTTGGATTATTTTCTGGAACCGGAGGACTTCCAGAATCAGAAGGTCCAGAAATTTGTCCTTAACGTTGGCTTTCAACCCGTTGTTGGTTGTTTAAATCCAACACATCCCGTATTATGTCCGTAGTTTTTCGTGTCATTGTTGTTGTTTCTAGATGATAATGGTTCACCTCCCGATACGCCGACATTATGGCAATAAGTTTTATACGAGAGGTGATATGCCACCAAAGGAATTTTTCTATGTGAAAGTAAAATTCCTGTGTGCTTTATGTCAGTAGAACAGCCTCGGGCAGGCTACTCAACTACGACAGAGATGTCGCACTCACCAGTGCGGAGGGTCTCTGGTTCAGTGAGGCGGTAAAGAGTCGTTGTTTTATTCACTTTAATGACTCGACATTATGGTTGATAAAATGACTAGAGGCGATGTAATACCTAACCAGTGGAGGCAGATATTTTCATTGTACTGTATAAAAGCAACAATTATCGGTCGGTTAGTTAAGTGACGACAGCGCAATATAATTAAACTTCATAACAGTCAATGATGTTTTAAGCGAGGCAGGTTTCGATAAAAAAAAAAAAAAACATCTCGACGGGGCATTCAAAAGTTCTGCGAGATATAATATGGACATACGTACAACTTTAAGCAATGAAGTTGATGAATATCCGAATTTGAAAGGACAACCCAACTTTGTTTAGGTTCTAACAATTTACTTTTTAACTTTTTTAACCCCTTCGCTAGTACGACATTTGTTGGTCTGCAAAATACTCCTTCGCGGCGGCCAAAATGCCCAAAATCTCGTGCAGGATATGGTTAACGCGTTCAGTTGAGATGTCTGCTATGTCAGCGAACTCGTGAATTTTTAGTCGACAGTCCGCCAATACAAAATCATGGATTTTGTCAACGGTTTCCTCTGCAGTAACCGTTTTTGGGCCACCTGGGCACGGTTCATCAAAAACCGACGTGCGACCACGGCGTAACTCTGCGAACCAATGGTAAACAGTTGTACAGAAAGATGAAAGGATCCCCCATACACACCCCCAAGAATAAGCTTGATTTCCTCGCATGTCTTGCCACTCAAAAATAAGAATCGGATCACGGAGCGATACTGCTCTTGTTTCATGGGCGCAAAAAACACTAACACGATGTTTTGAAATGGATGTCAAAACAAACCTAATTCTCGGATTCTCACCGAATTTTGACAGGCGTGCTAAAAGAGGTCAAACTAAATGATGGTACACTCATTTTGGCTCAAAAGTGCCACCTATCTTCACATCCGGGTACTCATCAAACATCCTTTCAGGGGAAAGAAAGAGAAAGAAAGATATATACATAAAACGCAAACGCAACTCCCTGGAAAAATAAACAAATATTTCAGCAAAGTATCTGCATCTATTTCTTCGGTTATGGGTTACTGGGCTTGCGGATCTTAAAACCAATCTACTGGGAGCTTCTTTCTGAATCAACTCATCAATAGGGTGAGCGTTTGTTGATGCCGTTGCATTTGAGTGATTCAATTCTTTCTCTCTCGACTTCGGGTGGGACACGTGCTTGTACTAGATTTCTGTATGAATTTCTTCGTATGTACTAGATGGGGTGAAAAGTAATCTCCTTGACAATGAAAAAAAATTTTTTTTTAAATGTTTTTTCATTTTATTCAATATAGTTCCCTTTTAGTTTGATACACTTATTCCAGCGATTTTCCGACTTCTTAATCTCGTCCGAAAAGTAATTTTCCGGAAGGTCTGCAAAATACTCCTCCCTGGCGTCGATGATTTCCTCGCTTGAGCGGAATTTTCTATTGATGAGCCATCTTTTGAGGTTTCGGACGAATACTATGGATGCGACAACAATTGGAGTCGTACGTCACTGATTTTAGCCGTGTCTGCGATGCTCTTGTGCGCCGGTGCATTATCTTGCAAAAACAAAAGTTTTTCTTGATTCAAGTGAGACCGTTTTGCAGTGATTTCGGCCTTCAATCGCTCCAGTAATGCACAGTAATACTCGCTGTTGATGGTTTTTCCTTTTTTGAGGTAGACCATGAAGAGTATGCCATGACAATTCCAGAAAACCGACACCATAATCTTTCCGACCCATCGAGCCTCCCTCAGCCGCTTCGAAGCACTCGTACCGGCTTCAGTCCATTGCCGGGCACTCATTCTGTTCTTTGGTGTTCAACAGTTACCAATCGACGCCAAAATGCCTCTCGATTTCGCATCAGTAAGTCCAAACACTCTTTCGAAATGCTCTCGCGTTCGTGTTTTTGGTCAAGAGTGAGTATGCACGGCACCCAGCGGCAGGATAACTTTTTCATATGCTGAATATTGCCCAAAATTAAAGCGTGTGCGCTCAGTACTAGTAATTGTGGTATCTGCTAACTCGCGCACTTTCACTTTCCGGTCAGCCAACACCATTTCGTGTATTTTTTTGACATTGTATTCTGTAACCGCATCGGTGGGCCTGCTGCTGCGGACTTGATCGGTAGTGGAGTTGCGGCCACCACGAAACTCTCAAAACCAATATTTGACGGTGTAATCTGACGGATCATTAGCCCCATAATATTTATCCAACTTTTCTTTTGTTTCCTTCGCCGTTTTACCTCTCAAAAAATAATGTTTTACGAGAGAACGAAAATCGTTTTTGTCCATACTCAACATGATGCCAAAAACGTCAACAACAATCAGCTGTCAAAGCAAAACTAAAGACAATATCGCACTGAAATTTGGCATGTCTGCCAAAATATGAACGACACCATAACCTTTTTTGCAGTAGCAGCGCATTCTGGCGATCAAAGAGGTTACTTTTCACTCCACCTAGTACCATCAGTTTATGCACTGGGAGTTTTTCAACTATCGTTTTAGTATGGAGACTTTCACGGTATGATTATATTGACATTTTTTCTTCTGTTGCTGTCAGTTTGACTTTACACAACAAGGTGGAGCAAAAATAATATCATAATGTGATATTTTTTTAAATGGCGTCAAGTATCGTTGTGTTTTGACATTTATGTATTGTAGTAGACAGATAGAGGATTAGTTAATAACAAGCAATGGAGCGATATACACTTGAAAAACAAGTGTTCTTGCTTATTTGACCAATTTCCGTTCTCTTGCTTTGACGCACGTGAATTTCGTCGTCGTTTTACTCGTAGCCCTGTACCATGTGCGCGAACAATGATCATTTCACTGAACATTTCATGCAAACTCAATCCACAGGAGATATCGCAAGAATATCATTGCTGTGGTCGAGGACATCCGTGAGCGTCCACGAACATCGGCCAGACAACAAAACGATGAGCATGAAGACAGAATTTGCATTTCTAGGGCATGGAGAATGCACGAAGAACCATTCTATCTCCTCAAAGTGACTGTTTGGTGTGGAATTTTCAGGGAAAAATTGATTGGCCCTTATTGCTTTGAGAACAATGAGGGCACCTGCGTAACTAGTGAGCACTATAGACAGATGTTGTTAAATATACATTACTTACTGGCACTTAAATTGAACACTCTGAATACGTTCATTAATATGAAATACATTGAACTGCATTGTAATTAAAAAGAATTTGACTTGAACTCTTCCTATATCCTCGATCCTGGAACTCAAGCAGATCGGTCGTTTTATTTATCAGGTTATGGGCCCAGTCCCTCAGTCCCTGTTCTGCGAGAAATTAACGCAATATTTCAGATTCGTAAAAGATAGCCGGATTGCAAAGATTAAAAGAGATCAGTTTTGACAAGACAAGTTCAATATGGAAAGTGAAACAAAAAAATTGACAAACTGCAGTGTGGCGGAGCAGTGGTGCACTTGGAAATTTCCAAGTACGCATTCTTCCAAATGCAAATGATCTATTTGAGGTTGTGACTGGAGAAGAGGCTATGCCAGCTGACCAATTAGAGTTCAAGACTTGGCGGCAAAAGGATGGAAAAGCTCAAAAAATAATTGCCACGTCAATTGGACAAGGTGTTTTAGTTCATATATTCCATTGCTTGTCTTCAAATGAAATGTGGTCTAAGCTTTGTTCCATATATTTGGTAAATATTTTAATTCGTGTGGTTTTTTTCAAAATTTGAACGTTTATTTAAGAAAAACATGTACAATAGTATTATTCAAAGTATTGCCCATCTGAAGCTATGACTTTTTCCCATCTTTCTGGCAATTTGCGGATCCCATCCCAAAAGAACTGCACCGGCTTGGCAGCCAAGAATGAATCAAGCCAATTTTTAATATTCTGCTCTGATGTGAACCGTATTTCAGTGAGGGCGTTCTGCATCGACCGGAACAAATGGTAGTCAGAAGGGGCAAGGTCTGGGCTATAAGGCGGGTGGGGTATGACTTCCCATCCACTGTTTTCCAAATAGTTCTTAACCGGAATAGCAACGTGGGGGCGAACGTTGTCATGATGGAAAATTATTGATGATTTTTTGCACTTGGGGTTGTCGTAATGGATCCATTTCTCATCACCAGTAACAATCCGATGCAAAAATGACTTCCTTTTGTGGCGATCCAGCAGCATTTCGGACATGCAAAACCGCCTTTCGACGTCTCTCGGCTTGAATTCATGTGGAACCCAATTTCCTTGCTTTTGGATTTGTCCAGCTGCTTTTAAAAGTTTTGAAATGGCTGCTTGAGTGACACCCAAATATTCTGCGAGCTCTTCTTGTGTTTGTCAACAATCTTCATAGAGTATTGCTAAAAATTCTTCACCTTCAAACTTTTTTGGCTGCCCAGGACGTTCATCGTCTTCCAAGCCAAAATCACCACTTTTAAATCGTGCAAACCACTTTTGGCACGATCGCTCAACTAGCGCATATTCACCATATACTTCCACCAAAATACGATGACTTTTGGCAGCAATTTTCTTCATATTAAAGTAATGAAGAACTCCCCGCAAAAACACTTTTTCAGGCACAAAGTTCGGCGTATTTGAGTGAAAAAAATTATTGTTGTTTAGGCTTAAAATGAGTGACATATACTGAAATGGCGTACAATGACAGTGGTTTTCCAGCGCATGTTCCAATGGAATAATAACAATGAAATAATACAAGTTACGCCATCTCTTAACAAACCGTACGAATTAATTTTTTGCAAAATTCAACTTTATTTATCAATATAGTTGCCTTCGAGGGCGATTAACTGATTAAAACAATTTTTCAATCTTTCGATACCAATTTTGTAGTACGATTTCGGTTTAGCCTCAAAATGGGCCTCTGTTTCGGCGATTACTTCTTCATCGGTCTTAAATCTCTTTCCGGCGAGTATTCTTTTGAGGTCTGCGAACAGGAAATAGTCGCTGTCGTTTCGGACGAGGTTCGTCGCCTGCTCGTCATTCAGCTGATTGCCGACTTGACTCTGGTGTGAACTGATGGAGCCAAGTTTTATCTATTGTCACATACCGACGTAAAAATTCGGCTTTATTGAGGTTGATCAGCTTTAAACACTCCTCTGAATCATCAGCACGTTGTTGTTTTTGGTCGACTGTGAGTAAACGCGGCACACACTTTAAACAGAGCTTTCGCATGTCCAAATATTCGTGTATGATGTATCCAACACGCTCTTTTGATATCTTCAGAGCCTCAGCTATCTCGATCAACTTCACTTTACGGTCATTCGTAATCGTACGGACGTCTACTGCGTGCATCACCTTCAGTGATGACCACTTTTAAATTTTTCAATCCACTTGCGAATGGTTCGTTCTGCTGGTGCAGAGTCCGGGTAACACTTATCAAGCCATTTCTTTGCATCGGCTGCATTTTTTCCCATCAAAAAGCAATGATAAATCAACACACGAAAGTGCTTTGAATCCATTTTTTTTCCACAATAACAAAAGTTGCTTCACTCACAACGCTATATCTCGAGAGCTAATCGTCCGACAGCTGTCAAATTTATACACGTATCTGAATCACACGACAACAGCGTCTACAAATCAACAATATTCATAAAACAGCTGTATTACGAAAATCAGCGTTCTGTGAGAAATGTTTTTCGTGCAATTCGACGAACTATTGTCAATACTATTCGCAATTTGAGTCCCAGTTTACATTAGTGGATGATACTTTAACGGTTAGACCACATCCAGCACGTAGTGAGGAGACTATAGCAGCTGTAGCTGAGAGAGTCGTCGTCATTTTCAGCAGCTTGGCTTGGCGTATTCGACAACTTGGTGTATTTTACGTGAGGATCTTAGCCTAAAAGCATACAAAATTCAACTTGTGAAAGAATTGAAGCCAGGCGACTTGAATTTGCGTCATATTTTCAGAGAATGGGCTCTGGAAAAACTCAATGAAAATCCGGTGTATTATCGTAAAATTTTGTGTAGTGATGAAGCCCATTTCTGGCTTAATAGATACGTTAATAAACAGAATTGCCATATTTGGGCTGACAAGCAACCCGAAGTGTACCAAGAGCGACCATTACATGCATTGAGAACAACGGTATGATGTGGTTTATAGGCTGGTGGAATCATTAGTCTATATTTCTTCGAAAATGAGGTAAATCAGAATGGTATTATCGCGCCATGTTAACGGACTATGTGCTTCCTGAAACTCAAGCACATGGTCTCGGTGAGCTCTGGTTTCAACAAGACGCTGCTACGAGCCACACAGCGCGTGAAACAATGGACTTGTTGAGAAATCATCTTGGTGAGTACTTACTCGTAATTTCACATTTCGCTACGGTAAATTGACCGCCTAGATCATACGATATCACACCTTTGAAGTATTTTTTTTTTTGGGATATGTAAAGTTTCAGGCCTTCAGGAATAAGCCAGCTACGATTGACGCTTTTGAAGCCAACATTACTCGTGTAATCCGCGAGATACCAGTCGCTATGCTCGAACGAGTCGCAAAAAAATTAGACCTTTCGAAAAGAACACCTCAGACATAGTCGTGGCCAATATTTACATAATTTTATTTTTAAAAAGTAAATGCCATGAATTGTTCTTTTAACCAATAATAAACGTTTTTAGTTCACTTTCAAATTTATGTGTTTTATTTTACATTATAAATCAAACCTGACAATGAATCACCCCTTACTGGCATAAGCATGCTTCAACAACGATTTCATGGTTTTCAAAAGGACAAAAATGATGACATTGCAACTCATATAAGCAAGCTGGAGAGTTTAACTCAACAGCTCAGAGAAGCTAGTGAATTAGCTTCTGATTCAATGTTAGTTACTAAAGTCTTGATGACATTACCCGACTAATTTGCACATTTTTTTAGCGCATAGGAATCGACTGATATAAAACAGCAGATCATATGTAATCTTAGATCCAGACTTATTATGGAGGAGACTCATATGGGCAAATGTTATGTCAAAAGTTCAAGTTCTGGTGCAGCTCTATACATAACACACGAGAAAAAGTACAGTCAGTATGATAGCAAAAAGAATCAGAACTCCCAGGGACGCAGAGGTAAATGTCTTCTATGTTATGCAAGCAGTCTGGCCATTGACGCATTCGTTTGTGAGACAATCAACATCGGACATGTGAACACATGTTATTCCGCAGAGAGTGGTTCAGTTCCTATGAAAAACTGGAGACACCATCGATGATAACAGTTGGTAATGCAACACAGATAAGAGCACATGGCTGAGGAAAAATTAATATCGAAGCATTCAACTATCCAAAGTGGGTTAAAAAATAGCTTAAAAATGTGTTTTTTTGTTCCTGACGTCAGGGTAAATTTGTTTCCTTCGGGAAATGCATTAGACAAAAATTACTCATTAGTATCTGACAGTCGCGATTGGCATCAGATATCGTCGCCTATATAAAATGCTTTTTAGAATACACAAAGAAAGTGTAGTGGCTAATTATGTGGCAACAAATTAATCTCTTGAAGTGTGGCATAACAGATTAGGTCATATGTGCATTGGACAAATAAAAAAGGTATTTAATCAACGTGACATAAGTTTTGTTGATAACCCGGATTTTTTTTGTGATGCATATGCTATGGGTAAGACGCGCCGTTCTCCATTTGGTGAAAGTCAGTCTTGAGCAAGAGAAAGAGGTATTCCCGTGCACACAGACCTTTGTGGGTCCATGCAAATGAAGTCATTAGGAGCCTCAAGGTATTTTTATTATTCGAGTGACAGAAAAGTTTATTTTGTAAAAGAAAAAAGTGAGTTTGCGTCTTTAATTGAAAAATATCTTAATGAAGTTATGCCTCTTTTCAGTAAAGATATAAAAATCCTAACAGTCTAAGAGCCGACAGCAAATTTTGTGAGTGGAGGTATAACCAAAATATATGTACATGTATGTGTAGGTACATATTAGCGCAGTGATATCCAATTCCACCGTCTGGCAGTTTTTTTTTCAGCCGTGGCTGAGGGTGAGGGGTTGAAAATTGTAATTTTTTCGATTTTTGTGTCGGGAGTATAACCACTTGAATCAATATATAAGCAGTAGAGAATAATGCACTGATATCAAATACGTACGTACGCTTTGCTTTCAGCTTTCCCCTTACCAGACACCCACCAAAGTGGGAAAAAATCGCTTTTGGTGTAAGAGGTATAACCTCACAAGCGCTACGTCAAAAAATCAGAAAAATTATTTTGATTACGAATATCTAGCTCCCAGACGTTTTGCTTTCAGCTTTCACCCCGCCAGACGCCCCCAAAAGATGCGAAAAATCAACTTTTTCATTTTAAAGTATAACTACATGAGTTATACACCAAAAAATCAGGATAAAAATACCCTGATTACGTCCCAGACGCTTTACTTTCATCTTTCACCCAGCCAGACGTCCTTGAAATATCCTATTTTTACAAAAAACAAGAAACACTGTTTTGTTTTCCAATATAACGACCCCTTGTAACCAGGAAAATACATCCAACTAGGTTTGTAGTACCAATTCCTAGATATTGCTCAGCAAAATTATATCTATTTTATATTTGGATTGAAAGAACACTTTTTGTTCACTCTTACAAAAACATTACTCGAAATATATTTACCCCTAATATGTAACATAGTACATGGGCTGAAAAGTCAGTGCCGTTTCTAGTAGAGGGCACCACTTGAAATAAATCCATACCATTTCTAGTTAGTACCATCCTTTAAAAGATACGTGTATAAATTTGACAGCTGTCGGACGATTAGCTCTCGAGATATAGCGTTGTGAGTGAAGCAACTTTTGTTGTTGTGAAAAAAAAAATGGATTCAAAGCAATTTCGTGTGTTATCATTGCTTTTTGATGGGAAAAAATGCAGCCGATGCAAAGAAATGGCTTGATAAGTGTTACCCGGACTCTGCACCAGCAGAACGAACCATTCGCAAGTGGATTGAAAAATGTAAAAGTGGTCATACAAGCACCGAAGATGATGCACGCAGTGAACGTCCAAAAGAGGCTGTTTCAGATGAAAATATCAAAAAAGTCCACAAAATGATTACGAATGACCGTAAAGTGAAGTTGATCGATGAAGTCGATGAAAACGATGGCAAAATTGAATGAATTCGGCTACGAATTGCTTCCCCACCCACCGTATTCTCCAGATTTGGCCCCCAGCGACTATTTCCTGTTCGCAGACCTCGAAAGAATGCTCGCCGGAAAGAGATTTAAGACCGATGAAGAAGTAATCGCCGAAACAGAGTCCTATTTTGAGGCTAAACCGAAATCGTACTACAAAATTGGTATCGAAAGATTGAAAAATCGTTTCAATCAGTGTATCGCCCACGAAGGCAACTATATTGATAAATAAAGTTGAATTTTGCAAAAAGTTTGTGTTTTACTATAAAACGGCACTAACTTTTCAGCCCATGTGTTAGATATAGGGTTTTCCAATAGAGACTTGACAGCTTTGTGAACGCACTCTTTCACTAGTCATCAAACTACCACTGTCAATTTATTCAGTAAACTCAACATTTTCATCGTGGTTAAGTACACTAACGAGCAACGTCTGCAAATTATAAAAAATTTCTACAGATATTCGGAGTCGGTGACTGCAACTTTAAGAGCGTTAACTCTAATTTTCGGTCGTAATTCTCGCCCTAGTAGACAGGCAATAACAAGTTTAGTGCAAAAATTTTAGTCTACCTATTCGTTGTGTGATGTTGCCGTATCAGTGAGGTAACGGATTGGTCGAAGTGTCGAACATATCGCTGCCGTTCAGACGTCCGTAGCAAACGATCCAAATCAGTCAATCCCACGGCGTTCTCAAGAATTGGGCATCGCTCAGACCACATTATGGGGTATTTTGCGTAAGGATCTTGGTTTACACCCATACAAGATCAAGCTGACTCAAGAATTGAAGCCGATGGACCATTTGAAGCGACGTACGTTCTCCGATTGGGTTCTGGAGAAAATGCGCCAAGACGATGAATTTCATTGCAAAATCATCTTCAGTGACGAACCTCATTTTTGGTTCAATGGGTCCGTCAATAAGCAAAATATGCGTTATTGGTCGGGTGGAAACCCACATGTGTTTCATGAATCACCACTTCATCCACAAAAAATTACTGTTCGGTGCGGTTTGCATGCCGGCGGCGTTATTGGGCCATATTTTTTAGTCGACGATAACGATTGTCATGTTACTGTGAATGGTCAGCGTTATCGCGGTATGATCACCGATTATTTTTGGCCCGAATTGGAAGATATGGACTTGGACGACATGTGGTTTCAACAAGATGGTGCCACAAGCCACACAGCACACGCTACAATCGATTTATTGAAGAGTAAGAATGGTGAGCGTGTTATCTCAAGACATGGGAAAGTCGATTGGCCGCCTCGTTCGTGCGAGGCTTATGCCAACAACACGCCGACGACGTTGGAAGAGCTCAGAGCCAACATTGAAAGCGAAATAGCGGCCGTTTCCGTGTGGCCGAGTCGTTGAAAATTGGGTCCAACGAATCGACAGCTGCAAACGTGCTCGCGGTGGCTATATGAACGAAGTCGAGTTCCATTCATAAATGTTTTGATTGTACTTCGAGACAATAATAAATTTTTTAAAATATCTCAAATGGTTTGCCTTTTATTTAAAAAAAAATTGTCAATTCGTTATTAGAAAACCCTGTAGAAAATATAAAATTTTCAAAAATATTAAAAGTAAGTTCAACATTTAAAATATTTTCATAGCAAGTAGATGAAGTAGGGACCTTAATGCTTGAACTTCTTATCTAAAGGTTTTGAAGGAAATCTTTTATCTCCAAACAAAAGCGTTCTTCTACAGCAAATACACCGGTGTAACTATATTTGCCATGTATGGAAAAATGGCATTGCAAATTCCTTTTGACTGTGGTTGGACAATGGAGAATGAAATGCTCAGGCTTAAATGGTTCAACGGAATTGCTGCCCCTGAGAGAATTGAATACATTTTAGGCAACAAAGATGATTTATCTAACAATGAGCTATCATCAGATGAGTCCGATGAGGAACAATTGTTTAATATGTTTGTCTTTTTGTAGTGATCTCAAAAAAAATTTTTTTTAGACATATTTAACTTATTTTTGCAAGAATATTATGTAATATGTTTGGTAGTTAAGAACAAAAATATAAAGAAGCACATTGACACTTATAATTGTGCATAGTAACACTTATTCATGCCAATTATTTCAAGGACGTCTGTAATTTGTAATCAGGAAGACGTGTACAATATTTTGTTGTGTCCAACATATGGTTATATTGGAAAACAAAAAAGTGTTTCTGATTTTTTGTAAAAAAAAAAAAAACGCTTTTAGGATATTTCAAGGACGTCTGGCGGGGTGAAAGCTGAGAGTAAAGCGTCTGGGACTTAGGTATTCGAAATCAGTGCATTATTCTCTACTGCTTATATATTGAATCAAGTGGTTATACTCCCGACACAAAAATCAAAAAAATTACAATTTTCAAGCCCTCACTCTGCCACGGCTGAAAAAAAACTGCCAGACGGTGGAATTCGATATCACTGCGCTAATATGTACCTACACATACATGTACATATATTTTGGCTATACCTCCACTCCCAAAATTTGCTGTCGGTCTATAAGGTCTGACAATGGATTGGAGTTCGTTAGTAAAAATGTCCAAGATCTTTTGACAAAGCGTGGAATAACCCATCTAACTAACCTTATAGTCCGCAACAAAATGGACGTGCTGAGAGGGACATTGTGGTTTATTGTAGAAACTGTCCGAACTATGCTGCATACCAACAACTTGCCTCTTAGGCTATGAACCGAAGCTGTTAATACAGCGGTTTATTTGCTAAATCGTTATGGACCACGTCCAGTAGCCCTTTTGAGTTGTGGTTCAAAGAAACTCCATGTAAAAATAATTTGAGAGCTGTTGGTAGCGATGTTTTTATATATATTCCCAAAGAGAAGAGGCAAAAGTGGGATAAAAAGGACTCGTCGGTAGTCTTTGTTGGGTATCTAGATAGTAGTAAGGAATATCGAGTTTGGGTATCAGGATCAGACAAAATACAGCTTTCTCGTGACATTGTGTTTAAAGAAATGACAACATTAAAGTTTGGAATTCGCAAGGAGATGAGGGATGAGGGAGGAAATTCAGCAATTCTAAACGGCTTAGAAATCCGAAGAAATACGATGAAGCTTTAACTTCTGAGTTCAAATCTAAGCTTCGCAAGCAATGAAAATTGGAAAGCCGATCCCCATACAAGTTTAGTGGCAGGCGTTCATGGCTAAGGCAATGGAGCCATTGACTTACAGTGAAGCCATGAACTCTCAAGACTCAGAAATGTAAAAGACAGCCATGGATGAGGAAATGGAAGCTCATCGTTTGAACAACACATGGGATTTGGTGAAGTTTCCGAAAGATAGAAAGGTAATTCCTTGTAAGTGGGTATACAATATAAGGTAAAACTTTCTGCGCAAAATAGAGTGGAGCGACATAAAGCTAGGTTGGTTATTATTTCATTGACTTCAATGAAACCTTTAGCCCAGTTGCTAAATTCAATTCTATACGGACAATAATTGCTATAGCTGCATGTAGGCGACTTTTGCTATACCAATTTGATGTCAAAACCGCGTTCCTGAATGGGATTTTAGAAGAGTAGATTTATGATGATATGATGACAAGTCAGAAAACGTTTGCAAGTTGAACAAAACTTATACGGTCTCAAACAAGCTTCGAGGAATTGGAACTTGACAATATCCAAATTACTCAATAATTATAACTTTACAACATGTGTGCCAATCCATGACTGTTCGCTCTTCGTGAAGGGGACAGAATTGTTATAATCGTGGTATACATAGATGATGGACTGTTGGCAGCAACTGACATGAGGGACATTAATGACCTGGTGTCCTACTTGAAGAAACATCTTGAGCTTACACTGAATGAGGTGAATTTTTATCTTGGTTTGGAGTTGAAGTGAAGTTCTGTGGGAGTTTTTTGTGTGGTTTTCTAGTCTGTCTAGAGTATCCACGCCATGTGAAGCCAAAACAAAGTCACCACTTCTCTGTGCAACTTCAGTGGATGTGTCAAATATCTCGTATGTTGTTGGGGTACTGAGTAGATACTTGAATAACCCAGCTCCACAGCATATTAAAACAGTGAGACGGGTCTTTCGTTATTTGAAGGCTACTCAGAATATAGGTATATTTTTCAAAAATAAATGCAACCTTAATCATCTGTGTTACAGTGACTCTGATTACGCTGATGATTTCCACACTCGACGATCTAATAGTGGTTACATTTTTCTCCTGGGAGAATCACCAATTGCTTGGGGATCAAGAAGACAACGCTACACAGAACTATCCTCAACAGAAGCTGAATACGTGGCAGCTTCAGAAGCTGTAAAATAATTTGTGTGGTTAAAAGCATCTTCTACATAAGGGTGATATTCGGGCAATGCTTCATATAGACAACCAAGGAGCTTTGAAGCTCATCAAAAATCCTGAACTAACTGTTAGTTGACTTTTATTTTTAATAAATGTTTTACAATGTAAGGATTAACCTAAGTCTCTAATGGTTTGGCCTGTTACCATCTACCAGGTTGACAAAATACATACTTAAGTTCTACATTAAAAATCTCCATCTATGATACGTTCTCTATAACAAAGTGCTGCTACTGAGTAATCATATAAAACTTTCCATCCTTTTTCTCCATTTAAAATGCTTTATACTTCATCTTCATCTAAATCATGTTTTCCGAACATTGATAGAAGAAATTCTTCTAAAATCGGACAAACTACCAAGAAAATGTAAGATGTCTTCTATGGTCTATGGGGTTTAAAGTTTAGTTGAACGAGTTCCTTCTCAGTTTGAAAAGAGTACTTATTTTGTCAACTATCTAGGACTATCTAGGAAGTATGTTTTTTTCATTTAGAAAATGGTTTAGTTTGCTGTAATAGTTCCTAAACAGTGACGATTCAGCTTCTTCTTCTTGGCTTCTTCAAAACAAAGTTAAATTTTTCTCTTAAAAGATGAGGATGCTCGTTCACTTGCATAGTCAGATTTAATCCGCATTCAGAAGCTGTTTTCTTCCATTCCTCGCAAATGCATCCGTTTGTTCTAATTATGCTACTACGTTTGGTATTCTGGATTCATGAATTCCTAGAAATATTTTTAGGATATAGTTGAAGTGCATTTTGAGCATGTACAAGAGCAGAGGAGGAGTTCCCGGAAAATCTTTTTCAAAAAGTAGCGAAGAAATTTTTCCACAGCATCGTAGCCTTTGTAACCCCATACCTGAGCTCAGTAAAGCATTATCGACGCTTCGGTTGAGTGGAACAAAGTTTGTTTTGCACTTTGCAATACATATTTATTTTTGAAGCAACGTTCCCAAATCGAACAGATAGCTCTTTTAGCAACAGCTAATTTTTCCTTAAAGTGTGGTTTGAAATTTAAGGAGGACGATATAAGGATACTTAGGTATCTGTATTTGGATACTACCTCAATCTCTTCCCCGTCTAACTTCCACTTTTCCAAATGTGAGAAGTGTCCTCCTGCATTTCTGAATATCATCATTTTTGATTTATCAGGGTTTACAGTGAGATTCCAACTTTTACAGAAAGCATTTAGCCTGTATATCATTAACTGCATACCTTGGGTTGTTTCACCCAGAAAGACGATATCATCAGCATACATCTGCGCAGGAATTGATACACCGTTGAATCTTATTCCACCTTAACATCATCTGTTATGTCATTGATGTCTAACACCCATTGAAGTTTTGAACTCTTCAGAAATTAAGTCTCCATCCCATACATAAACAATATTATTCTCATACAAGGCTCTCAGGATTCGAATAATTTTAATTAATACATCGATTTTGGAAAGCTTGTAAAAGAGTGCTTCACGTGGTATTGAATCGAACACTGCTCGAAAATCTACAAAGAAGGCGTACAACTCTTTTTTTCTTGCTCTTATATGTTTCAGCAATGTTTGTTAAGCAGGATATCTGATCGATTGTAGAATAACCTTTCCTAAATCCAGTTTGGGTACCCATTCATACAATGTTTCGTAAATTAATGAAGCAAACAATTTGGCTGAAGTGTTTAAAAATGTGATTTCTCTGTAGTTCTTCGGGTTCCTGTAATCGCCTTTTTTGTGTAGGGGAAAAATTATTGCTTTCCTGAATACGTCGGAGATATTAGCAGAGTCGAATATTCGATTATATTCAATTGTGAGAGAATTCATAAGCTCATATGTGCAATTTTTATAGAACTCAAATGGGATGCGATCGATACCAGGTGCTTTATTTGATTTCGATTTGCATATTACTTCATTGAATTCTTCCAGGGTAAATGCAGAGTCTAATTTTTCGTCTAAGAGCAGAGGGGCTGCATATTGAAGTAGCGGCGAGGTTAATGGGTTACTAAGAAGTTTATCGAAATGAGTCCTGATTTGCGGGGCTTTAAGAGTTACAGAGATGTTAGACGTGTGTCCGTTTCGGTATTTAACAGCTTTCCAGAACTGAGCAAAAGATTTTGAATTATTTATAATCGCAATGTTTTGTTGTTCAAAGGCTACTTTTTTGATGTAACAGATGTGTTTGTACACTTGTAGAGTGTACAGTATTTTAAAGATATTGGAGTTATTCGGCCTTAGAAGTTTGAAAAAATTAAAAGATCTGGTTCTAGCTCTCATGCAATCAGAATCATACCATTTTTGTTTATTGTATATATTTTATGAGTTTTTAAATCTTTCTGTTGCGGAATGAATTTCTTTATTATTTCCGTGCTTCAATATTGGTTGTATAACGCTTTGTGCGTAGTTCCATAAGATTCACATTCATGTTTCGCTGATACGATTCCATTATTCGGTCATTCCAGACAAATTTCGGCAGAAGGCTTAATGGTTTTGTGCAAGCATATTTGCCGCTAGCAGTAGAATTAAGGGTAACTTCCAAGGGCATGTGGTTCGAAAAGATCTCGGTTCCTACTTGAAAACTGTCTAGAAGCTTGAGCTAATTTCCCGAAACAAAACAGTAATCTATTATTGAGCATGCTGTTCCTCTGATAAAGATCAATTCGCCACCTGGATCTCCTTGGCAACTACCATTCAACAAGCACAACAAGCAAGTATAATTATTTATTCTCCTTTGTTATCACAAATAAGGTCTTTAGATTTGCTACACGGTTCCAGCAGAGAACTGTTGTATCCCGATGCGAAATTATTTTGTGTGAGTCCTATACGACCATTAAAATCCCCAATAAGCATTATATCCGTACAGTCCAAGGAGTGCAGTGAGACCCAGAGTTTATCGAAATCACTCTGCCAATGATTACAGTTTAAGTAGATTGGTACCAAAACTATTGGGCCTATAACTTCGTGCGGTTTGCTAAGAGATGGCGTAGCTTGTATTATTCCATTGTTACTATTCCATTGGAACATGCGTTGGAAAGCTACTGTCATTGTACGTCATTTCAGTATATGTCATTCATTTGAAGCGTAAACAACAATAATTTTTTTTTTCACTCAAATATGTGGAACTTTGTGCCTGAAAAAGTGTTTTTGCGGGGAGTTCTTCTTCATTACTTTAATATTTTAGCAATACTCTATGAAGATTGTTGACAAGCACAAGAAGAGCTCGCAGAATATTTGGGTGTCACTCAAGCAGCCATTTCAAAACTTTTAAAAGCAGCTGGATATATTCAAAAGGAAGGAAATTGGGTTTCACATGAACTCAAGCCGAGAGACGTCGAAAGGCGGTTTTGCATGTCCGAAATGCTGCTGGAACGCCACAAAAGGAAGTCATTTTTGCGTCGGATTGTGAGTGGTGATGAAAAATGGATCCATTACGACAACCCCAAGCGCAAAAAATCATATGTGAAACCCGGCCAACCAGCCAAATCAACGGCAAAGCCGAATATCCATGGCGTGAAGGTAATGCTCTGTATTTGGTAAGATCAGATGGGTGTGCTGTATTATGAGCTGCTAAAACCGAACACAATTAATCCGTTTGAAGAGGGCAGTAGCCGAAAAACGCCCGGAATAGCGACCAGACACGAGGGAATAATTTTCCATCATGACAACACTCGGCGCCACGTTGCTATTCCGGTTAAGAACTATTTGGAAAACAGTGGATGGGAAGTCTTACCCCACCCGCCTTATAGCCCAGACCTTGCCGTTTCTGACTACCATCTGTTCCAGTCGATGCAGAACTCCCTCACTGAAATACGATTCACACCAGAGCAGAATATCAAAGATTGGCTTGATTCATTCTTGGCTGCCAAGCCGGCGCAGTTCTTTTGGGATGGGATCCACAAATTGCCAGAAAGATGGGAAAAAGTCATAGCTTCAGATGGGCAATACTTTGAATAATACTATTGTACATGTTTTTCTTAAATAAACGTTCAAATTTTGAAAAAAAAATTCGCACGAATTCATTCAGAATGTATTCAGTTTTAAGTTAATAACATCCATTTCGCTAGCTTTTACAAAGATACTCGTTAACAGTCCTTCGAGGTCGTCGCGAAAGCCGAATAGTGTTGCACCACTTCCTCGCCCAAAAAGTGAAGTTTTTATAGCAGGAGACCAGATTAATTCATAGTTTGAGAAAATATTCTTTAATCTAATTTCTTCATTATCTAATAAATGTGTTTCAAATGATACAATGTTACAAAATTCGTTTTGTTTTTTAAGCCTGACACAATGTAGCTTAAAATTTTTACTTTCTTGGTAAATCTTGAATACCATTCGAGCAAAAAATTGTTTAATATTTGCTATATTCCAACGTAAGTTGCTGAATTGGATCTCGAGCATTTTTGGTTTCAGCAGGATGGAGCTATTTCTCACAAAAACTCGGGAAACGATGAAGATTTTGAGTCATCGATTTTCAGGTCGTGTGATCACCCAATAGGTCTTCCTTTGGGCCTTTTTGAAATCTCGCATTTGCCACAACAAACCACAAATCTTGTAAGTCCTGGAAGCCAACATCGAAGAGAATTCACCCATTTGGAGCCAGATGTATTGCGAACAGCACCTCAAGATGTGCTGGTTTGACCGAAATCATTTTTTTAAATTAATTTCATCAATTTTACACCTACAGGTACACTTTACGTGAAAACAGAGCTCAATTTTTGTCATTTCTAAAAAAAATCGCAGCCAATTCACTTTATGCCACTACTTTTTCCACCTTGTACTTGCACATAGTTGAACACAACCATATGTATGATAAAGCCGAACGCATGAGCACAATATAAGGCAAGCCTTCGATCTTAGGCAATATATCCCTGTTGCCAAAAGCTGCTGAGTTATTGTTATTTCCCAAGTATTGTTCACCTTTAGTGACGCTTACTTCTTCTATAGTGTGATTCACCATGAGGTTTGATTTATAATATAAAATAAAATCCATGAATTTGAAAGCGAACTAACAATTTTTATTATTTATTAAAAGAACAGTTTATGGCATTTGCTTTTCGAAAATAATATCATGTAAATATTGGCCAAGACTATGTCTGAGGTGTTCTTTTCGAAAGGTCCAATTTTGGGCGACTCGTTCGAGCATAGCGACTGGTATCTCTCGGATAACACGAGTAATGTTGGCTTAAAAAGCGTCAATCGTAGCTGGCTTATTCTTGAAGACCTGAAACTTTACATATCCCCAGAAAAAATAGTCCAAAGGTGTGATATAGCACGATCTAGGTGGCCAATTTACCGTAGCAAAATGTGAAATTACGAGTAAGTGCTCACCAAAATGATTTCTCAACAAGTCTATTGTTTCACGCGCTATATGGCTCGTAGCGGCGTCTTGTTGAAACCAGAGCTCACCGAGACCACGTGCTTGAATTTCAGGAAGTACATAGTCCGTTAACATGGCGCAATAACGATTACCATTGACGGTAACATTCTGGTTTGCCTCATTTTTGAAGAAATATGGACCAATGAATCCACCAGCCCATAAACCACACCATACCGTTATTTTAATGGACGTAATTTTAGTTCTTGGAACTCTCGGGTTGCTGTTGTTTATCCATTGAGCCAAAAATGAGCTTTATCAATGAACAAAATTTTACGATAAAACACCGGATTTTCATTGAGTTTTCCCAGAGCCCATTCACTGAAAATTTTAAGTCTCAAGCCTGGCTTCAATTCTTGCACAAGTTAAATTTTGTACACTTTTAGGCCGAGATCCTCACATAAAATACGTCAAGTTGTCGAATACGCCAAGCCAAGCTGCTGAGAACGATCGAATATGCGCACCGTAAATTCCTCGAATCGCACGAAAAACATTTCTCACAGAACTCTGTTTTTGGTAATACAGCTGAACAATTTGGAGATGCTGTTGTGGTGTGATTCTTTCTGTGATGACTTGTCGAACGATACTGAACAAAAATGAAAAAACAGTTTGATAGGAGTCACGCGTGATCTGTCAAAAAAAGCCTACTGAAAATCAAGCTTCACGATGAATCACCTTTTACATAGATATTGAGAGATATACTCTCGGGTTTGAAAAAAATGACAATCGACCTTTGTACGAATAATTTGTAGACCATTATCTTCCAACGGTCACTTCGTCACACATTTATAAGAGCGCTGTTGTTGACGAAAACACCAGAGATAGCTCTGGATTCATTGAGCTTCTTCAGAAGAAAATTTTAGCCGATTTCAAAAAAGTAGTCGACTTTGAGCACTAGCTTAGTAAGCACCGGTTTTAACCTATAATTAATCAGGAAATCCCGCTGTGATTTCACACCCCAGGGGAAACCGTGGACAAATTCCATGATCTCGTGTTGGCAGACCGCCGACTGAAAATTCGCTAGTTGGCTTAGATAGCAGATGTCTCAACTAAAGGCATTACCCATACGACTCACGCACGAGATTTTGGGTGTGAGAAAGCTGTCCGCGCGATGGCTACTGCGTTTGTTCACACAGGAGAACAATCGCATTCGTGAGACCTCTTCAAAGACGTTCTTCGCCCTGTTTAATCGCAATCCGGAGAAGTTTTTGCTTCGTTTCGTGACCGTTGATGAGACGTGGATTCATTGGTACACATCAGAGACCAAAAAACAATCGAAACAATGGGTTTTACCTAGTGAACGTGCTCCAAAGAAGGCGAAGACCTTGCCTTTGCCCAAAAAGGTAATGGCCACTGTTTTTTGGGACGCGCGAGGTGTGATTAGGTGTGACGTTGACTATGTGGTGAAGCGAAAAACAATCACAGGAGCATTCTACGTCGATTAATTAGGTCAACTCAATGCCGATTTGAAGAAGAAACGACCACATTTTGCGAAGAAACAAGTGCTCTTCCACCACGATAATGCACCGGCTCCCACCTCCACAGTCGCTACAGTCAAATTTGTCGAATTACACTACGAATTACCCTCCCCCCGCGATTTCCTTTTGCTACCAAATCTTAAAACTTCGCTCACATGAAAGAAGTACGGATCGAACGAGGAAGTCATCTCCACCAAGGAGAAGTATTTTGCGAGCCAACAAAAATCTTACCATAGGGAGGGGCTAAAAAGGTTCCAGCACCGCTGGGAAATATATTGAAAAATAAATCTCTAAAACCTAAAATTGTTGCGTGGTCATTTCTACGATTTTCCAACAAGTCAGTGTTCTAGAATTCTTTCCATCTTGTCCCTACTAAAAGCCAATATTCTTGCCTATACACTTATGGTATGTAAAGGGTGAGCCAACAGCTAGTGTGGAAGTCTTCATAAAATGAAATACACATTTGTTATTGAATTAGTATAAAATTTTATTGATTAATAAGGTTTGATCTATGGCAATTATGAATAAGATACAACATTGTTTGTTTCCATGGTTTCTGTTGTAAATAACCATCCGAAGGTCAAAACTATTGAAGACTTTTTAAAGAATACGTATGTCAATGGCCGCAATTTCAATTTGGATGTTAAGTTGATGTTGAGGCTAATCAATTTCTCCGCTAACCGAAATAACCTTATGTTCAAATTTTATATGCAATGAATTGATTGATTAATGGCTTGTGAGGGGGGTGGCACCATCCTGTTGAAACCAGAGATCATTAAGATCGTCCATAGTCGGTGAATATGTTTCGGTAACGTTCTCCACTCACTGTAAATTTCTCTCCAGTCTCACCTTCGTAAAAGTACGGGCCAATGATGCCGCCAACCCATAATCCGCACCATACACTGACTTTTTTGGGATGCATTGGTTTTGCATGAATCTTGTATGGCTTTTCCGTTCTCCATCCATCCAAAATATTACTGAAATTGCCAAAAATTCTATGAGACCTTTCAAAAAGATCAATCACCTTGAATTCAGAAAATGACAGTAATTGACAGTCGACATCCACACCATATCTTGGCTCACCCTTTATGTTTCGTTTTTTCAAATTCATATAAACGTCGATTTATAAATGATCCACCGGTGATATGATGGTATATCTCACATCTCACCGAAAATATATCTCGAGATGGTTGAATCTCATCCTCAATGGATTGGATTACTTTTTAGAAGGTCAATTTGAAATCGTTTTGGGTGGTTTTAAGTCTGATATCTAGAAAATAAGTGCTGGTATGCCTCAGGGTTCTACTTTGTCTCCGACACTTTTTTTGTAAATTTTTAATAATGACCACAGCTGTCTCCAATCCTATGTTATCGTTTGCTGACGACGTTACTTATTGGGGAACTTTATGCTTCCAAATGGGATTGAAATACGCTACCATTATATGGTAGATATGTATATGCATGCCACTTGCATCGCCGAAAACGAAATATTTTTTTATTCTCGCTTCACTAAAAATGTTGTAAAAGCAATAGTGCATCTGGTCTGATCCTTCAAAAAAATATCATCGAGAGCATTTAAAGTCTACCTCAAGCTCTTTAATAAGATTCAAAACTTTGCGATTAAGTTTATAGAGGCAGTAATTTCCCCACTCTTGTCAAGTCGACACTGGAGTTTGCCGTTCTATTGTTGTGCAACTTATTCTTGTGACCATTTTAAGATCCAAGATTTGAAGTAAGCTGAGGAATAAAGACAACTTATTGATTTATTTGCTTTTAATTGTTACACTTTTTCGTGTCATTTTTGCCTTTATACAGTACAATCGTTAGCTCGTGAGGTATCTATTCCTAAGTACCTGTTAGTTGAAGTCCACATTTAATCATTCTTTTTATAAGTTCTGTAGGAAAAGTTTTTTTGTTTTCAAAAAAGGGATTATAAGGAATTCTTGAGGAGAATGCTGGGTCTATCCAGCACTAAATCACAATAAAATTGAAGAGTGATTGAAAGGTTAAATCACCTATTACTTCCTAGACTCAGATTTATTTTGTAATTCATTCTCATCATTACTATATGAACTTGCCAATGAAGTACCGTAATAAAAATTAAGAAGATTCATTAATCTTCAACGGAGACAAAAGTACTTAAGAAGAAAACGAGTTTGAGGTGAATGGGGAAGCTAATTAAGATTCGATTGTCTGATTTACTTTATAATGACCACAAATCGTTGGCTTCTTAATTTGAAATCGATGCTATCGCGTTAAAGTTCAATTAAGACCGGCGTACTGCATTCCAAAGTAAATTCCGTAGTTTGTATAATTGGAGTGAAATCAAAAGTTGCTATGTTTGAAGTTTAATTGCCGAAAAGAAAGAAACAGATGCACTTTAGTTGTTTAGTTCACAAGTCACTGGAATTGTATCTAATTATCAATTTAAACTGGAACGATTTATGGATGTCATAAAGAGCTGAGATTAGGAGGAGCAATATACCACTTAGTTATCAGAATAGCCAACGTGCGGCGTACTCATTTAACCTTGATATTCCTACTAAATTGTATCGTCAAGGCATGACACTTACAAAGTGGTCGAGCTCTATCTAAGTCACAACATGCTTCCCCACGCGAGAGTGCAAGATAGGAAGAAATACGCGTCGGTAATTTTCATCAACATTGATGGCGCTTTTGACAACCCAACTTTTGACGGCATGTGTAACTCGGCATTACAACTTCGTAATGCTGATGAAAAGGAGACTGATGCTGACTGAGGCTTGTATGTGATGGTAAAAGGGAGCTGATGTAGCTTTAATTTCTGCTGGATCAATAGAAGTTGTGCAATAGAAATGAGCCTTTGGTCAAGTCCTTTCAAAATTGAGATTATTATCATCAAGTACATAAAGGCATTGTTTCTCCAACGAAGCTAAGTATTATTTTGTAGTTTCAACCTGGATAGCAAAGTTCTTTGGACAAAATATATTACATTGAAAATTTTTGAGGCAATGCCGGTCTTCTGGCAGTGTTAAAGATCTGTCGGCTGGACATGGGGTTGTCACCGAGGAAGATTCTTTAGATCTACCAGACTTTGGTAAGCCCAATTATATCCTTTGCTTGGAATGTCTGGTGAAATAAGCTTTCACGAAGGTATGTCACTGATACTCCCAATTGATTCCAAAAACGGCCTATCTCGACCGACTTTCCTTATGCCCAAGAGTTGTTTCGGCTGAAATCGGAGCCAGGAAAGGAATGTAGACTGATCTTTACGGATAATTCCAAAACCGATTTAGTACGCAGCAATGTAACCTCTCTGTAGGACGATAACTTTAGATTTTACTCATCTTGCATACCTTCCTTGCAACAGTTTTCCAATCAGCGATATAAAGAATTCTGAATCAAGAATGCAAGACTTCACTAAACGCAGGCTAAGTTCACTTATTATTGTTTGATTTAGAGATCGCAATGGGATCAAGGGAAATCGTTGATGAATATGCTAGGCAGGTCTAGGCAGTACCCGAACCTGCATTTGAGACTTCCTGCGTCCTCGGTTAGAGTAAAGTTTCACCTGAGCCTAACTGCTGCTGGCATGCCTCTTCAAGTTCCCAGACAGATCAAATGAATACTTCCCAACGTCTTTAAATGGTCGTTTACTTTTCCGCTTAGTACAAAAGGCTGTTTACTGGTGTTGTGAAGGGTAGCTGTTGTGAAACAACATTCTGCAACACTGCACGTGAAAATGATGACGACACCGCTGAGCACTACCTCTGTGAATGTCTGTCATTTACTCATTTGAAGATCAACCCGTATTTGTTGTGCGAAGATTCAAAATATCATCTATCATCCCAAACAAGCTAGATTACATCTCTTTTTTTGCCCAAGAACGCCAATTACTAGGACTTATCCTAGGTAGCAAACTATGGTACAAAAAACATGTTGAAGAACGAAACAAAAGCACTCTTATTGATATCTTACTCTGCCCTCAAACTGAAAGACACCCAATAATGGAAAGAGTCAAATGGGTGACGTGCTATGACTTAATTCCATAAACCTAATGAAACAGACAGCGAAGTTGGGGCCAAATCGCTCACTTCGATCACCATGTAATATGAGCTTGGTTATATGCTCCTTGTATCCTTCAGCGAGATAGGAAAACAGCAGAGGCTTACACTCCGTTGAGATCTGGTAAGCCCGGAGATCTCAGGGGAATAATCGTTGCTGAGGATCTGTCTATAATCTGATCGCCAGTAACAAATGGCAGCTTGCCAGCGTCAAGCCACAAAAGTCGTACTCTAAACAAATGACACATTGACACAAGCACTGGCTAAGGCAAACCATAGATGTATGCATCAGATGTGAGGCATCTGGACTTCTCTAGCCCTTCAAGTTCATAAATATTATCACGAAACACTGGGTTGGTACTGCCAAAGATACGCAAAATGATTGAGTATCCCTTACAATAATTTCTGCATTGACTGGTGTGATGAACACAAAGAAGGATTTCAGGAGGAGCTAAGCTATCGCCGTTCTTTACTCTTCTTGTGATATCACAGTGGATCTAAAACTTGTCTAAGAGTACCTCAAACATCATATCACTGTTGTACTTGTATTTTTTCTTCGCAGTTTTGGCACAATCAATCTTCAGATTTGGACGCCTCACAGAGGTTATCGTTGAGCAACCCGTTTCACTACCTAACTATATGAGCTGCTAACATTGTGGACATATCTGTGGAGCAATCTAACTCGGGTTACTGTGGATTTTCTCCAGCTCTAAATAAAATACATTTTTAAGGCCACCTCTGCATGAGGATTGATTCCTTGCACTCAGTGCCCGTATGCCTTCAAATAATTCGGTAATGATTTTTGGGTTGTCTTGTGGTCAGCATCTACGTTATATAAGAGTTTAAGGGACCCTTCCGTTAGAGGAGTGTGTATAAGAAAGTTAACATGAGCAATTGAAGCCATCACATTTTATCTTAATCTGTATCAATGCACATGCATTACCATATTGGCAACCTGTGTTAAGCTGGTATATCAGCCATTTAAATTGGGTTTTCTGTTCAGCCAATAACCCATAGGCCTTTCAAACTCCTAATTTAGAGAAAAACATCAACGTTAAGTGGCTGGAATTTAAACATAAATTTCTCCACCCCAGCAGCGTTGGTATCTGCATGCACTTAATGTCAAATTGGCATAATTAATTTGACACAATTACTCAATGGGTACAACATTACAGGTGACAAAGTTGTCACCGACTAACACGCATCTGCGCTGCTCGAAGAAGCCGTAAAGTTTATGTCACCAAGGTGAGCTGATAAAATGGTTCTCATCGTCAGAAATGCGCGGGACAACGTGCTCACTCTGTTCACTCACAGTGCAGCGCATATTACTTGTATCTGTATCTGAATTAATTAACATTTGAGTCAAGAACGCAAGACACCAAAACGTAGATGGAGACGAAGACTGATACCGAATTCGTCGAACCTCGATCGCGTGCATTGTCATCGTCTTTGGTCGTCTGACATCAAAGATACAATTTTTTTTTGTTTTTGTGTGACGCCAAAGGGTTGGCCTGCAACGATTATTGTAGTAGATCAGATGTGGAACAATATGACTGGCGTGGTGTGAACTATTATCTCAATTGGGTGACTGTGCAACAATGGCTTGCAAAACAGTCACCATTTTGACGCATTCGATACGAATCTAAAGGGATCGGAAACTCGATTTTGGGCCACGGAATAAAGTCAACTATCGTCTTAATGGAATAAAACTTATAATTGAATGCCTTGTGACGTATAGATGGTATCCATCAGATAGAGTGCTAATTGAGCAGTTGAATTATGAAAAGGTGGGTTGCTGTCGTTACAGACCGGTTTATTGACGACGCCTGCTATTGCAATCGTCAGATCTTGGAATTGGTGAAGGTAGAGTCGTATCTCCCATTGTGTGGGTTCTAATTAATGGTGAGACTATAGTTTTTGGACTACATGAAGACGACGGATCTTTCGAAACTTCGTTGGTTTCTTGTTAAGACAAATTGAATGCTTGGGTATTCCATACATTGCAACTGACGCATTCGAAGGCTGTCACATAAAAGTAGTTGAATGTCAGCTGAATAGATCTGAACATTTTTGACAGGCGTGTAACCTTCCTGTCTGTTTGAAATTTCTTACGACAGAGAACTCTTGTGGGGAGATAAATGACAACTATGCCATTAACCAGACATAACTGTCAATAAGAACGACCTTAAGAAGTTTCAGAAGTTGCAACATCGGCAGCGATTACTTTGCAAAACACACAAGGAGACTAGCGGAGTTTAAGACATACGGATATGGATATTTCTTACAAAATAATTTCAGCAAAAATAATTGCAAAGAAAGGTAAATCGTAAACGTAAACGTAACTTATTCGCATATACTCTAATACATACCTTAAGGGAGAAGCAGCTGGTCTGTTGAAAAGACCCTTGACCTCGAGAAATGGCCCTCGGAATGCAAAACTTCATTCCGAAGGCTTGATCCAATAAGCCTTGTCCGGGTTTTGGGTCCCAATGGTACCAACAACAGAAAGACTTGTTCTTTAGAAATATAAATTTGGCTTTTCTTTCAGCGACAGAGGGAGGACTTGAAACACCTTTTTTACCATTAATATACCATTGTCCTACAATAGTAACAAGTCTCTCTATCCAGTTTGTTATAATCCAGATTTCTCTAGGTTTTTTGCTGTCTGAGTCGAGTCGAGTCTCTACTGTGACGTTCCTTCGGGGTAGATTTGAAAATTGTGTAGACCAGAGCGCTGTGCGTCCGCTGTATATACCCCAGCTATCATAGACGCTATATTCGGATACTTTTGATTAGGTCAGTGTGACCAAACGACACACTTAGGTCGTCATTAAACAATATCTTTCTTTTCATTCGCCGTCAATGCACATGGGACTGAAGATTATACGAAGAATTTTTTTCTCAAAATAGCCCCATATATGGTGATTCATCGTAAGGTTTGATTTACAATGTAAAATAAAACACACAAATTTAAAAGCAAACTTAAAATTTTTATTATCGGTTCAAGAAACAATTCATGGCATTTACGTCTTAGTAATGATATCATGTAAATATTGGCCACGACTACGTCTGAGGTGGTCCATTCGGAGGGTCTAATTTTGAGCGACTCGTTCGAGTTAGTGAATAACACGAGTAATATTGGCTACCGAAGCGTCAATCGTAGCTGACTTATTCCTTAAGATCTGAGACTTTACATATCTCTAGAGAAAAGGTAACAAAATTTGAAATTAAGTGCTCACCAAAATGAAATGATTTCTCAACAAGTCAATTGTTTCACGCGCTGTATGGCTCGTAGCGCCGTCTTCTTGAAACTAGAGCTCACTTAGACTATGTGCTTGAATTTTAGGGAGTACATAGTTCGTAAAAATGGCGCGATAACGGTTACCATTACCAAGAAACATTGACCAATGATTCCACCAGTCCATAAACCACACCATACCGTTGATTTTAATGGATGTTTTGGTAGCTCTTGGTACTCTTCGGGTTGTTCATCAGCTCAAATACGGCAATTTTGTTTATTAACGTATCCATTGAGCCAGAAATGGGCTTCATCACTGAACAAAATTTTACGATAAAACATCGGATTTTCATTGAGTTTTTGCAGAGCCCATTCACTGAAAATTTGACGCAAATTCAAGTCGCCTCTTTACTACGTGTTGGATGTGGTCTAACCGGTCGAGTATCATCCACTAATGTAAAATGGAACTCAAATTTGCGAATGGTATTGGCAATAGGTCGATTATGCGCACCGTAAATTCCTCGAATCGCACGAAAAACATTTCTCACAAAACGCTAATTTTCGTAATACAGCTGAACATTTTGGAGACGCTATTGTAGTGGGAGTCTTTCCATGATGACTTGCCGAACGATACTGAACAAAAATGACAAAGCAGTTTGATTAGAGTCGCGCGTGATCTGTCAAAAAAAGCCTTTTGAAAATCAAATTCAATTCAAATTCACGATGAATCTTTATATTTCCTGTTGCGTTTGTTTTGCGCCTCCTGTGCTTCTTCGGATAGTTGGCCAATGGGAACAACAGATGATGCTATTATATCCTTTCCATGAAAAAAGTATCTTGTGTACGCTGACAGGCATATATATCTTATATCTCTGAGATATAAGGCACATGTTTGTTTTGAATATTTATGAAATTGTTTCACATTTATTTGAAACTCACAGTTCAACCACTCTAAGATGACATGAAATCGCTTTAGAAGCTCTAAATTAACCCCAGTTATTTTAGAAGATAGCGCAGCGTTCCTAAAAAGTTTACGAGCAGTGTTTTCATCGTTCGTATTTCCTGTTTACTGTTTTGGCATTTCGATGAGTAGGCTTAACTCCCTTCTAAACCTGTCCTGGGCAAGTTTTTTTTTCTGTTAGTTTTTGCTTGTTTTCTGGGCCAAGAAGTTGTCATGTTTTACTTTCCAACCAAAAAATTGTATCCACGAATGAAGCGGAGACAATCCAAAAGAGAAGAAGTTTGTATTTACAATCTTTTCTGAAATACATCTTGGATTATTCATTTTAGAGGGCTTTGCTCCGCACAAATAGCATCTTTGTGTTGAAACACAAGATGAAACCGAATTACATACCTTACCGTCTATCGTACATAATACCTTTATGGGTTTAACAAAAAGTTCCGTATTTTTAAAGACACTTTCGTTGGAGAGAGTCAAGCAATTTGGTTTTCAACAGGTCTTATTTCTGAAGTTATAACATCGACTGATTCTATAGCAAATATAAATTTAATAGGACGACAATGTCTAGTCGAAGATGGTGATGTGTTTTGCCAAATAACTTCCTTTTGGTTTTCAGTGCCATAGTGCATTTGTATAGGAACCATGGAAATGCCGAATTGGCTTTCATCTGTGTGTTGCTCTTCAGAAAACTTTTGTCGATACCTTGATTGTTTAGCTCCATCACATCCCCACTTTATTGTCATTTGAAAATCATTGCTCGAAAAATATCCTGTTAAACTTCACAAAGGCTCATGATAGTATGGTCCGTAAGTGATTGGCGCCCTATTTCGGCTGATATTTCTGTTGCAGTTATATCAGAGGGATAGCATAGTTGTTTAGCATCTTGAACTTTATTTTACTCAGAATAGAATTTAAAATTTTGCGCCTTCGCTTTTTGATGTATGATTTCATACTGATACGTTGAGAGATTAGCATCAAGTGGCAAGTGATTGATCTGCAGATAATTATGCAGGCTTCTGGCAAAAAGACTCTTGAGACAGACAGACAGTCTTCTTAGCTTAATTTCAGTTGCGAACGACAATTCTTCTCGACTTCTGGTTTAGAGAACGCCTTTAAATTTTCGCCTCTTGGACCAATAACTACATGGACCAATCTTTTTGCGGGCTTTCTGGTTTATTGCCTGGTCTATTTGTAGAAGAACTAGGAATTTCACCAGTCACAATTTCCTAAAACTGAATGTATTTCTGAAGTCATAAGCTCATGGTTCATGGTTCATAAGTCATGGCTTCATGAGCCAACTTTAGCCCATTTTGACTAAATTTTTTGGCACACCCCTCTTATTATAACTGTGATATGCTGAAATGCTTCATCAGGTATCAAGCTATCAAACACTTGTAAGACATAGTCAATGATGGCTTTAAATCTATTGGAGCTTGAGCTTGTGCTCCAAACATCAAAACTTGTACGAATTTTCAGAAGCCATTTCATGTAACATGCACAACTTGTTGTTTCGCAAATTTTCGCAGAATATTTTTTGCTTTTTTTGGTTAACTAATTCGAAAAGAAAAAGAAAATAAAATGCTCTAGGTACCACAGACCAATTGCACATGTCACGAGAAATAAAGCAACTGATTAGCATTTTCCGCTAGTGCATTTATCCAAAGCAACTAACACCAACTTTAAGATAGCATTCCGTTAACTTGTACATTATCTTTTTGTTTTATACTTTGGTATATTAAATAAGTTTTTGTTTAATAGAACATCAACTCTTTTTAAACGAAGAAATCATTTCAAAATTTGAATTTTGACAAAATTGAGCACTGTGTGCCGTTGAGAACAATCCGTTTCCATGTGATCATCGGCGCTATCTGCAGACCTTACTGCTCTTGAGACCCTAATCTAAACTGGAACGTCGCAGGATACATCACGGTTTGCAGGTTTTCCATATTTTTGAAGATAAGTGGTTACAACATTTCTGCGTAAATCGCAATAGATCCAGTTATTTGCTGATTGTTTATTTTATAAGCCAAGCGTTTTGACAAACAGCGTCTAGACCAAAAGCAAACAAATGGTACCACCACTTTTTAAAGCAAAGACTTACCCTCATGGAGTCAATGTTTTCATCAAAACGGTCAACTCCACCCATAAACTTGTTATACATCTTTATAACAGCTTGGCAATCAACCTGAATTTTGCCCGTTTTTTATCTGATCCACTAATCAAATAGGTGTCAATCCGTGGCAGTTTGATGCTCAGATGATGCCAGAGAAAAAGTTGTCGAAATACAAATTGTACGGTCCTAATTCCTGTGGTAATTTAGAATGTAGCTCCAAAATATTGCATTTTGAGATTTGGACCGGAGGTGCTTTGATACAACTCAGAGGTTACCAAGTATCCATGGCGAGTAATTGCTGACCAAAGCTAATAACCAAACCTAATGGGTTTCCCATGGATGTGTTGTTTGGTAATATGTCTATCGAAGTGTGGAAATATAGTTTCATCTATAGAAATGTGTGAAAAATCTATTTCGTCTCATGCTAAAAGCTACCAGTTCATTGTGAGTGTCACTCTTTACTTGGGTGTCAAATAACCTGTGAACAAAAATATTGCTATGAACATCAGCAATTACATTTAGCGTGTGATTTCTCTGCAAAGCGTATAAGTTACTCATATCTGTTATGAATTGCACTATGTCTTTACTGTACAGTAACTCAAACCATTCAATTGCCGTCAGCTCTTCCAGATAATTAAAAATAACTTCGTCAGAGTCTTCTTTACCGCAAGTAATGAAAGAAGTATTGTTGCACCACCATTTTATGGTATTCTCTTTTTTTTTTCTTCGGTGCAGAAACATTAGCTACTATACTTCTCCATCTTCCTTCTGATCATCTTTACAAATGTCTTTTGAAAAAGGTGACCCATTTTATAGCCCTACTTGAGAACTTTCTTTGTCAGTAACCATGCCATCGTCAGGAGAAATCAAAGAAATGTCGCCAGGTAAGACGTAAGTTAGTTCTAAAATCCCATCACCATGAATCGGCAAAACAAACGCAGCAATAATTTTGTTACAATACCGCCCAGTGTCACCTACAGGTGACACTTCATATTTTAAACGTAATTGTAACCATGCCAAATGTTATTTTCATAGTAAAATAGAATTGTTTTATAGCTAACGGATTCATTTACCACATGCAATTATAAAAAAGACAATACTTACGATTTCAACATAATTATCCCAGTTTGTATTGCACGAATAAGAAAAAAATTTAATAACACGCACAAGAATTATATAAATTTGACAGAAAAAAAAAAAAAATATAAAGGCACTTATTAGTTTTCTAGTGGCAATGGTAAAATGCAAAAATTCATTTACCTACCATAGAACGAAAAAAAAAAAATGTAAAACTTTTGCCACTTAGAGGTGACTCTGGGAGTTAGAGAGTTAACTGTGTTTTTTCTATAACGACGTGTATGCGACTGCTGATATGATCACAGGCAACATTCTCTTTGGAATGAGATCCCTTATCCATCATCCGGTGAAGAGTATCCATCCAAAAGAAAAGGTGTGGTAACATATTGGCTGAAAAGTCAGTGCCGTTTTATAGTAAAACACAAAATTTTTGCAAAATTCAACTTTATTTTTTCAATATAGTTGCCTTTGCGGGCGATACACTGACTGAAATGATTTTTCAATCTTTCGATACCAGTTTTGTAGTACGATTTCGGTTTAGCCTCAAAATAGGCCTCTGTTTCGGCGATTACTACTTCATCGGTCTTAAATCTCTTTCCGGCGAGCATTCTTTTGAGGTCTGCGAACAGGAAATAGTCGCTAAGGGCTAAATCTGGAGAATACGGTGGGTGGGGAAGCAATTCATAGCCGAATTCATTAAATTTTGCCATCGTTTTCATCGACTTGTGACACGGTGCATTGTCTTGATGAAGCAGTACTTTCTTTTTCTTCAAATGCGGCCGTTTTTCTGCGATTTCGTCCTTCAAACCCTCCAACAACGCAATGTAATAGTCGCTGTTAATAGTCCGCCCCTTTTGAGAGATAGTCGATGAAAATTATTCCATGTGTATCCCAAGGTACTGATGCCATAACCTTGCCAGCCGACTGTTGAATTTTTGAACTTTTTGGACGAGGTACGTCACCTGCTCGCCACTCAGCTGACTGCCGACTTGACTCTGGTGTGAAGTGATGGAGCCAAGTTTCATCCATTGTCACATACCGACGCAAAAATTCGGCTTTATTGCGGTTGAACAGCTTTAAACACTCCTCTGAATCATCAACACGTTGTTGTTTTTGGTCCAACACGCTCTTTTAATATCTTCAGAGCCTCAGCTATCTCGATAAACTTCACTTTACGGTCATTCGTAATTATTGTGTGGACTCTTTTGGACGTCTACTGAATGGATGAATCCACTTTTGCACCCGTGTAGTATTAAAAGTTCTCAAATATCTTAACATCCACAAATCCGTTAGCCCTTCAACAATCCTACCCTTAAGGACTATTTCTGAGAAACTATTTCTGATGAAAAACAGTATTTGTCCAGGCCGTCCCTAAACAAGGTGAATCTTCTTTTTCTTCTTCTTTTTCCTACAAGATCATTGCACTTACATCCCTTGTTTCCAGTGTCATAGAAACGCTGATAAACCGTCAGCTCATGAAATGATGGCATGTCGCACCGAAAAGTGGACCCAAAGCGTATATCAATCAATCGAGCAAGATATTTCTAAGGCATTTGACAGAATTTTTCATCAGGCCATTTTGTTGAAACTGCGTGCACTTGATATTGACGACAATGGATTAGAAATTACCTTTCGGAACGTTCAATTCGAATTTTTTGGATGGTTTCGAGACTAATATTCACAAAATAGATGCTGACGTGCCTCAGGGCTCCGTTCTTTATCCGAAACTCTTTTTAATTTTTATCAATGGTTTATTGTCCGCTGCTAATAATATATATTCTTTTGCTGATGTCAGTATTCTC
Source organism: Volucella inanis (assembly GCA_907269105.1). Classification (NCBI taxonomy): domain Eukaryota; kingdom Metazoa; phylum Arthropoda; class Insecta; order Diptera; family Syrphidae; genus Volucella; species Volucella inanis. The sequence continues at coordinate 44,698,659 of OU026153.1, forward strand.
TGCTTTTCGTATTTGTTCCGAGACTCACGTCCCTGCTCTTCAGCTGTTGAACGCGAACGGCAGCGTATGTTAAGCTCATCAAATTTCGATATTAACAGCATCACCAGTTGGGGAACTATCCATATAGTGGAATTTAATTCTTTCAAAACTCAATGTTGTCTGCTGTAATTTAAAAGAAATTTAAATACCAAGCCATTGTCCCTGAATCGCATTTGCATCCTTGAAACCGAAAAACATTCCATTCTCGGTATGCATGTCAGTGGCAACTTACGTTGGAATGACCTCATATTCGATGTCGCCAAAAATGCTGCGAAATGTTTAGGTTTTCTCAAACGATGTAAGTAGTACTTCAACTTTTCTGATCTGGCCTCAATACTTAAGGTATTCATCCGCCCGAAATTTGAGTACAATGCCCATATCTTTTCACGTGCTCCTATAACATCCCTTCACCTGCTAGATATGATTCAAAACCTTGCTGTAATACTCATAAGTGATGATAAATTCACCCATTCGAACACCGACATAATTTTCCTCTCTCACCTTATTCTTGTGCTATTTTCGACACCAGTGCGCCACTGAAATTGCCAGTAGCATCACGCCACTTTAAATTTATAACCAGAGCACTCGTTTTGCTATGAATGCTCGACATTGAAATGTCTTGATTCTTTCCTAAGCCATAAAATTCGCTTATGGAATACCTTGTCGAGATCCTTATTTCCTAGTCATCATAACCTTCAAACATTCAAAACCAACTTACGTGGGTATCACTCTTCTTTTTCTTAATAACTTTCCTTCGCCCTCACTGTGTGCAAACATGTTCAAGGAAATCCCTTGAGCGCGTGACAAGTATAAAAAAAAGTGATTGTCCTACCTCTCAGTTGTGGTCCCCTGTAACAGTATGAGTAGATGCAAACGATTAAAGTGCAATGACATATACGGATATGTATATGGACTTTTCGGAAATTTAACAAGTCACGTGCAGTCGAACAATTACCAGAGGCTCTTGATTGCTATCATTCAGATATCAGTGACATCTAGGAAGTGCATTGGGATAGGGCAATCGAAAGGAGGATAAAAAGCTGTGATAGATAGGTGATTTCTATAGGGAGCAGAAACACAACTTATTCGAGGGCGGGTTTGTTCCAAGCGAAAGACTGAGGCAAGATGTCTTGCGCTTTTGACACTTGAGAAAGCAACTTATGATAAATCCGCATCAAGGTTAGATGCAATATGTTAAGCAATATGCACCCATTCTCCTACGAAAGATTAGAGCGATGTCACCAAAGAAAGTTTCTACGAGCTCCTCGACAAGTCATATGAGCAATGTACAAGGTGGGGCATAAGTAATGTCTTAAAGTTCATTTGCTACCATTTTACTAGAAATGACAAGAGTTTGTCTTTGTTTCCACGAGAAATTTATTTGAAGGTGTAGAATTGTTGGTTCCAAACATCTACCTCCAAATTGATGATTTCTTTTTGAATTTTGGCTTTCAAGACTTGCAAGGTTTGTGGTTTGCTATGGTAAATGCTGAATTTCAAAAACCCAAAGGGAAAAATTGTAACACCGTCAGTTCAGACGATGTGGCCGGCTAGTTCAAATTGCCAAGACGGTAGATCAAACGGTCTGAAAATTGGTGATTCAAAATCTGCATCATTGTCCGAGCTGTGTGAACGGTTGCTCCATCCTTCTGAAGCCAACAATGTTCGAGGCCCAATTCAGCATCTTGCGGTAAAAAAAAACCAGTTTACCAACTGTTCGTAGTACTCAACATTTACGGTTACAGTGGTGCCGTCGGCGTCCTCGAAACAATAAGGGCCAATCACTTTGTGCATTTCATGTGGATTATCTGTGCCCCAGAAACGCAAATTTTGTTTATTTACGTAACTACTTAAGTGGAAATGGCCTTTGTTGCTCTTTTTGATTTTGATTTCGTGCACCAGGTTTGACAGAATATACTCAATGTTTGCGAATTCTTTCGAATGTCCTCTGACACAGCAGTGAATATTCTCGGTCTAACGAGCAATACGGTGCCGGCTACTTTTTGCGACATCTTTTGTGGTTCCAGTTTACTCGAGACGCTCAGCCAAACGCCTAATTTTTCGTGCATATGGTGCAAAATGACGAGGAAAATGTTAACTAATTCTTTGTCTATTAAAGCACAATGACCCTTGACGACATTTGCGAAAATTATGGAACATTCACATTATCACATTTCTTTTGCCCCACCTTTTATTATGTAGCAATAAACAGAAAAGGAAGACATCTTTGGTTGGACAGTTGGTGTCTACCCAACACCACGTCAGCAAACGGACTTTGTCTCTCAACAACTTCTACGTGACAAGCATCAAGTACTAAGGATCAGTGAAAAAGCTGGCTTTCACTCAACTACCACCAAGAAATCCCTGATTTGATGAAAAAAAGCGGTGCTGCAACGAAAGAGGATGGCTTTCATAATATCCGTACAGGAGCCTGGTGTGACATCTGTTTAAGAGGTTTCACATCACTAAATGACGAGCGGTTGAAACGACCGGGAACTTGTCTCCTTCCGGCTACCACCGAACCCAGTAGCCGGAACTCATTAAATTGATTTCGGGAAGATTGGACTCATCATATTGTGTGCTGCGAAGTTGCTCAGAATGCTTTTCGCGGCAGTTGCAAATGCAACTGGTACGCTAAAAGTATCAGAGGTCTCGACGTTGTTGAGGAGGAAGAATCCTCGGAAACCAACTAGAAACGCTATAAGGAGGTGATCTGAAAGTCTAATTACTAACATTAAACTCAAATCAAACAAAAAGCTGGACGAAGTTGTAGAGAATGTGAACGTTGGCCTCTCCAAGTGTCTTGAACTCACATGTCCCGCTAGAAAAACATCGATCTGAAGCGACTACATAAAGAAACCAGAAAACTTATAAGCAAACCTTCTTAAGGAAGACTGGAATCTTCACAGATACAGATTGTCTGATCTAAAGCGCAGGCAGCCCTAGATGTGATCGACGATGGGGGTGATAGGCTTGCAGTCAGCCCTTTCAAAACTGAGGGTGTTTTTTTTACGAGAAGGAGGATACTGACTGGTCTGACTCATCTAGTGCTTCGACGCATCACCATCCGTTTCTCCAACGAAGGTTGGGTTGGATAACAAACTACATTGAAATCAACTTTTCACAGCCGAAGTATCCAAGGCGCTGCTGGCTTTCGGACGGTGCAACAAAGCTTTCAGCAAGATATGGAGCTTGCCACCGTGTCGAGTTCTTTGGATCTACGCAGCTATATAAAGGTTAGTTATGTCTTATATGACGATGGTGTTATAGAACAGGCTTTCACAAAAATACTTATACGTCAATGCTACTTTCAGCAGACTTAAAGGAACGGTCTGTCTCAGTTGCATAAGTACACACCTGGCTCTAAGCGCACTAAAAAATCTCCCTCCTCTTCATATTCATACGATTAAAGCTATCTTCTTTGGCTGGATTAATACGCACTGGAATTTTAATAGCTTTGCGAAGCGATTTTTGTTTATCAGGTCTTAACGACGTGCAACTTCCCTGCTGTCCCCCAGAAAGAAAGAAAGGCAAACATTGTATTGGGGGATATGAATATTAATAGCCGTGACTTGAACTCAAACTATGTCAAGGATTATTAAGAGGGGCTAGTGACGCAGTGACTTGTCAATGTCATCACAGAATATACGAGGATGTATCTGAAAAGAGCTACTTAGTCTGTGATAGGTCACATTCGTAATTGAAAGCGATATAACCGGCCAATTCAAAATCATGTACTCAAAAAACGGACTAACAACTGATTGAGAAAAAAAAAGATTAGTGCGTCCTATATTTGTAATTTTATATATAATTACAGCGAAACAAACCTGGTTAAATATGGAGTTCCCTAAGGGTCAAAACTAGGTCCAATTCTTTCCATTTTATACACAAACGAATTCTTCTTTCGTTTAAGAACAGCATTCCGTTTGCTAAAGCTGATGATATAGCTATATTTGTGCGCCACAGATCTTTGAAGGCTGCTACAAGAATAATGCAAACGGAGTTTAATAATGCTGATAATGCACATTCGAAGTCTACAGCATAAGGTCTCGCAGGAGCGAGTATATTTTAAAAATGACGCCTGCACTAAATCGAGCAAACAGTTAATTGAAGTCGTTGAAAGCTACATATATCTAGGAGTCATCATTGAAAGCCATTCCATCTAGGACAAGCAAATTGATTAGATTCTCTCAGACTTAAGCAACGTTTCATTTGAATTGGCGCATCCTATACATCATTCCACACCACAAATTTAAAAAATGGTATACTATGCCCAAGTTAAGGTATGGAATACTGGCCTGTTGCAGCGTCTCAAAAACTCGCATCATAGAAACTTCAAAAACTACAAAATTGAGTATAATTAACTGCAAAAATGTTGCTGACGAAATGAGCTTTGGGGTACTTCAAGCGCTAAATATTTTCAAGATGCCATTAGTACTGAAATATTATGATGACAACGTCTTAAGACCAAAAGACGTGTCCTCGGTATGTTACAAGGGCCCCGCAACTACAACTTCTATGGTACAAGGCAGCTCAAATATAGCGTTCCCTTAGATCTTAAAAATGTTGCAAATTTTAAAATCAGTGAATTATAAAAAAGAAAATAAAAAATATATATATACGAGGGCTGGTTATGAATACCCGGATTTGAAATGACCACGCAACATTTTTAGGTTTCTACGATCTATTTTTCATTATAATCCCCTTTCAACTCGATACACTTTTCCCAACGCTGTTGCATCTTTTTTCTAATCCTTCCGTATGTAGTCTCGATGTCACATGAATTACTAGGTCTAGTGAAAAATAACCTCCTTGACCACCAGAATGCGCTGATACTGCAAAAAACTATGGTGCCTTGAAGTCCGTTAATATTTAGGCAGACATGCCGAATATCAAGTCGATACTGTCTTTAGTATTGTTTTGACAGCTGATTGTTAAAGTTATATAATTATGGGGCTATTGCTCTGTCAGATTACACCAACAAATATTGGTTTCGACAGTTTCGTGGTGGCCGCAACTCCACTACCGATCAAGTCCACAAGCGGCAAGGCCTCCGATGCGGTTACAGAGGGCAATGTCAAAAAAATACATGAAACGGTGTTGGCTGACCGGAAAGTGAAGGTGCGCAAGCTAGCAGATACCACAAAGATTAGTACTGAGCGCACGCGCCATAATTTTTGAAATATTCTGCATATGAAAAAGTTATCCTACCGCTGGGTGCTGCGCATACTCACTCCTAACCAAAAATACGAACGCGAGAGCACTTTGATAAGTGTTTGGATTTGCTGATGCGGAATCGGGCGGACTTTTGGCATCGATTGGTAACTGTTGAACACCGGAGAACAGAATGAGTGCCCGGCAATGGACTGAAGCCGGCACGAGTATTCCGAAGCGCCCGAAGGAGGCTAGATGGGTCGGAAAGGTTATAGCGTCGGTTTTCTGAAATTTACATGGCATACTCTCCGTGGACTACCTGGAAAAAGGAAAAACCATCAACAGCGAGTATTACTGTGCATTATTGGAGCGATTGAAGGACGAAATCGCTGCGAAACGGCCTCACATGAAGCGAAAAAAAATTTTGTTTTTGCAAGACAATGCACAAGAGCATCGCAACCACGGCTAAAATCAATGACTTACGGCTCCAATTGCTGTCGCATCCACCGTATTCGCCCGATTTGGCTTCGTCGGACTATTATCTCTTCCCAAACCTCAAAAGATGGCTCATTAATAAAAATTCAGCTCACGCGAGGAAATCATCATCGCCACGGAGTAGTATTTTGCAGACCTTCCGGAAAATTAGTTTTCAGACGAGATCAAGAAGTCGGAATATCGCTGGAATAAGTGCATCAAACTAAAACTATTGAATAGTTACTTATCACCCCACCTAGTAACGCAAAGAAATTGAACTGACCGAATAACTATCAGTGAAACGCTGCTGAAACGTAACGAAATGGAACCATTTTTGAAGCGATTTAGTACGGGCGATGAAAAATAGATTAAATGCGAGAATATCCAACTCAAGCGATCACGGTCAAATGCCGGTGACCGACCACGAACGACTTCAAAGCTTGGATTGACAGCAAACAAGGTTATGTTGAGTGTTTGGTGGGATTGGAAGGGAATTGTCTATAATGAGCTGCTAGAACGTTTCAAAACGGTCAATTCGACCGAGAATTGGCCACCAGAATTGGCCAACAGAAGAAAAATTTTTTCCACCATAACAATGCTAGACTACACACATCTTTGATGACCCAGAACAAATTGACGGAGCTTGGTTGGGAAGTTTTGATGCATTCACCGTATAGCCCAGACCTAGTACCCTCTTTCGGTCTTTGCAAAACTGTCTTGACGGTAAAAAGAGAGCCGCTAAAAATCACTTGGCTAAGTTTCTTGCTGATAAACCACAGAAGTCTACACCGACGGAATTATGAAGCTACCCGGAAAATGGCATTAGGTCATAGACAATAATGGCCAATATGTACTCGATTGAAATTGATTTTGAATAAAGAAAATTTTTTTTCAAAAATGAACCAAGAAATCGCGAAGACTTGTTATATGACTTTCCTCAATCTTTTCATAGGTTTCTTCAGTTTTGGGAACAGGAAAAAGTCACATGGAGCCAAATCCGGTGAATATGGTTGCTCAAGCATGTTGGTTTTGGCCAAAAAATCTCTCACAAGCAATGAGCAGGTGCATTATCGTCATGCAAAAGCCATTCAAAAGCTCCTGAGCGATACTCATGCGACGGTTCTTCTGATTAAAATTCAAAATTTTCGGAACAAACTTCGCTGATACACGTCTCATGCCCAAAACATCCGAACAAATTGCATCACACGAGGCGATTGATATGCAAACATCCTCAGCAACTTCTCTTATAGTAATTCGACGATTTTGCAAAACAATTTTTTCCACACCTTCGACGTTATCATCTTTTGGGGCGTCTAGAGCGAGGTTATCTACAGAAAATTTTATCAATTTCTTTGCTCCATCTTTTATAATAAATGAATCGCCGAACATACCAAAACACGTCTAACCTTTCTATCTCTCAGAAACAAACTAAGTATGCTGTATACTTGAAACTGTGACCATATGTTCGGAACATGTGTACCAAAACAACAACAACAACAAAAAAACGATAATCGAATGTACGTTGTCTTACTTTTTGAACAAGACTCGTACACTTGCTGTCATAAAAACCGCACCACATCAAAATGATTGAAAAATTGTTAATAACTACGATAACAATTTTTATAATGAAATGAAATTTTTGTTGAATACTCTGCGGTAGTTTATAAGTATTTCTATCTAATTTCCATCTGTTTATTGAATGTTTGAAAAAAAATATTAACAAAGAAAGAAAAACCAGTTAATTTTCTTATTTTTTTAAAATATTTTAATATCTTGATTGGTTAACAAAATCAAACGATACATTTTGTATGTATGTGTATATTAGATGTTTAGATATGCCACTTTTACCAAAAAATAATAAATACCGAGTTGCTCCTCCTTTGGCGGTTATAATCGCTTTTATTCTAGAAGGCATCGAGTTTACTAGAAGTTCAGTTATATCACTTGAAATTTCAGTATTCCATACATGTTCCAGAACTTCATTTAGCTTTTTTTTACTCTTTGGTTTATGCTCAGCCACCTTACGTTTCATTACATTACACAAGTGTTCGATTGGGTTTAAATCGGGCGAATTAGATGGCCAGTCTAGTCTGGGAATTCCGAGGTCATCAAACGTTGTCTTGAGCTGAAAATTATTGAAAGACTCTAGTTACTTGTCTGTTTATTATTTATAAAGTAGACATCTAGAAGTTGTCAGTATACGAATGATGCTGTTCAATTGCTGGTACCAAAAACTCCCTTACTACTTCTTCATACTTTTGAGCGTTCATAGTTCCATTAACAAAGTGCAAAAAGCCAAAAACGTAAAAAGAAAAACATCCCCAAGCCATCTGGCTTTGAGGAAACTTCACTGTTTTGACTATGCACTCGTCCTTGAACCTTTCACCTGCTGACCGTCGTACGTATGGCAAATTGTCGGCACACAACCATATCACACATCGCCAATCATCCTGCGTCCAATCTTCGTACTTTTTTGCCAACGTCAAGCGAGCTTTTTTTTTTCGCTGGTCGTCTTCCATATAAACCTATCTCTCGTAGCCGCCGTCGTATGGTTTCGGCGCTTAGATCAACTTGATGAAATTCACTCAGCTCTGCTCTTATACGGACAGCACTTTTAAAGCGATCTTTCATGCTAATTCGTTGTAATACATTGTTCGTCTTCTGGGTTGTTTTACGTTTTCGTCCCGAGCCTTTTTTCCTTTCCAGTGGATCCAAATTTTCTTTTTTCTTCATCAGTCGTATGATAGTTGAATCTCACGATAGCCAAGCCCTTCTTCGACTAAAGTCAACATTTGAACTTTTTCATCCCGATTCGGTTGATGATATTTACCAGACATTTCACTTTTTTTTACTTGTCACCGTTACAACTCAATTCAAACTGATTTTTTTTTTTGCACTGAATACGAGGCCGAACTCCGCTATAGGGAACACCCTTCATTAGTATGGGAAAAACCCTTACGACCTGATGTAATTAGGTATTTTTTGAGAACTCTTTAGGTGGTGCGGTTTTTATGACCGCCAGTTTATATCAGGTAGTTCAATAAGTTCTTCGGTTTTTTTCTTGGAAATAGTGCTTATCGTTTCAGAAAATCCCTGTGTGTACCGTCATGAAATTTTAGTTGTTTATTCCAGTAGAGAGGGTTATCCTTTGCATTGTTACGAGAATTTGTTTTGATCATGTCTAGGAACTCAATATTTTTTATTTATTTTTTAATGGAAGATAAGAAAGTGAATTTTCGACATATTTTCCAAGGTGTCAAAGCGACAGAAGCGCAACAGGAAATATGCAGTGTGTATATAGATTCGGCAATAAGCATTGACACTTGTCAGTGTTAGTTAACACACCCACCGTAGACGAAAACAAAATCTTGGATGTAGTTACCGTTGACAGGCATTTGACGTCACAGGAGATCGCCCAGCGGTTAAACATCGCTGAAAAGGTGGATGTTTGGGTTCCTCACGAAATAAGTGAAAGAAACATTATGGATCGCATAATGGTCTGTGAGTCCTTGTCTAGATGGAACTTGATTGAGTCTATCCTGAAAAGAGTGGTTACGGGAAACGAAAATTGGGTGGTTCGCAACAACATTTGGCGTAAAAGGTCATTTGTGAAACACCGCAGTCGGTAAAAAAAGATTTGCATCCCAAAAAGGATATATTTAGCATTTGGTGAGACTGGCGAAGTGTCCTTTACTTCTAGTTGCTTCCACGCAACCAGCAGGCAGTGGAAGAAAAACGGCCAGAGTTTGCGAACAGGAAGGACATTGTTTTCCATCATGATAACGCCAGACCAAACACAGCTTTAGTGACAAAACAAAAGCGGATCTCATTTGGTTGGGGAAGTTATGCAGCATCCACTGTACTGTTTTTCCCATAAGTCTACTGACTTTTACAAGGGAAGTATTATGTCTCCTCCAGAACCTTGGAAGAAAGTAATAGACCATGAAGGACAATATCTGATGGATTAAATATAAGCCATGATACCTAAAAATTTGTGTTTAAAAAAATCGTAGTAAAATTTTCACAAAACTAAACTTAACCAACCTAATTTTGTTCAAACTTTTGAATTGTAATTTTCTACAAAAAAAAGCCATTAAGGCTTCATGGAAGTTTATACAGATTCTTAGGAAATCTCTTTCCAAAAAATAAATACTTAAACACTTAAAAAATACGTTACGAGCCCAGTGATGAATGGAAAATTTTGGACAACAAAAAGCCATTTTACGACTTTCTTGCTAATTTGCGATTTTTTTTTTCACTCTCGTACATATTTTCAATCAAATCTTATCCATTTCCTACAAAAAAAAAAAATAGATTCACAAATATTATCAATTCCAATTTTATTAGTCCATATCATGCAAAAAAACCATCGGCAGAACTTGTTTCGGCGTCTGGTACCCGAGTTAAGCTGCTCATCCTGATTGAAAACTTACATAAAATTGCAAAATTTATTCACTCATTTATAGCTCGGTTAAATTTGAAATCTATGATTTATATGTTAGCTATGCGCAAAAAATTCAATTTGAATATATCGATCGTTAGTTACGCAAGAGGTTCGCGCATATTTAAGACAATCCTACGCACTACCATGAAGTTTGCTAAAACAAAAAGATAAAAAGCTAATCGTGTCACTAATTGACATGGTTTCACCTGAAAAAAGATATACGGATCCAATTTCCATAAAATGAAATTCACTTCCGATATTCTTTAAGCAGTTTGGTTTACACACTTTTCTGGGGTCGTTCGGGAATGTTGGGCCTTCTAAGCTATCTCACCCACATACTAGCTCTAGCTATAATCATTGCTGTGCATCTGTAATTTAATTTAATTTTCAATTTGTTTCCTTATAGGTACAGATAAAGATCGAATTGGAAAACAATGACATTGACCTGTAAGCACAGTTGGATGAGTTTAGCTTTGCCAGTTCTTATCTGGATTTGTAACATTGGATATGGAATCGGGCAGGTAAGTTTTAAGTTGCGTGGATCTGAAGCTTGTAAAGGCCAGTGGGTACATAAAAATTCAATTTAGCATTCATTTTAAGTCAAGAGATAAAGATTTTGAGCCTATCTTTACAACCATCGGATACTGGGATTTATTTGAATAATGTTTGCATTTGCCATTAAGTCGTACAACTAGTTGAGTGGGCACAATTTTATTTGTACTCGGGGGAGTAATAAATTTATTCAATTACAACTGCGAGGGTTGACGGTATTTTATATGTCCTGCGATTGAAGCGATAAGATACACTTCTAGTTGTACCTCGGGCATATTTATTTTACTTACGCTTCTTCTTTTTTAATTTGATTTATCTTTAAGAATTTTTGTGTTGCATTTACGAGAAAGTCACAGAATGTATCCGTATTCGGGAATCTTCTAATAGATACTGGCAAAGTCGTATGTATGTTAGATCACACTTGCGATGGATTATTTCCGCATTTTTAATGGCACATGAATGCGTGTATGGTGTGATTTATTGAGGCATTTAGATCGTTAAAAATAATTACCACCGTTGGGGTGACATCAATTCGTGGGTGCACAGCTTTGTCGTTTAATTAAAATGCCATTTGGTTAGGAGATTGGTTTTCCTTGTTCCGTTGGCTATCGATATGCTGATTTATGCAGAGATTATAATTTTAAAGATCAGGAGATTAATCATGGCAATCATGAAAATTAAATGAACATGGAATCATTGAATTGATTAAAAAGGCCTCCTGAGTATGACTATGATATTTCTGAAGATGTCTACTTGCAAGGTACTTCAAGTGTTTGTAATTATAGAACTACAAACCTGAGGTGGTTCGACAATAGTAGCACGACACTTGTACCTAAAAGGGTACGACGGAGGTAACAGTCCCAAGTAGACGTTGTTAGATCACTACATGATGAGAACAAATGTAAGTTCATGAGAAAAAATGATCCTGAAATACTTTCTGAATCTACTCGTATGAATTTGTTGCAGTATGACTTTGGATACGATTAATTCAACATTGCTAACGGGAAAATTAATTCGGAAACTCTGGTGTAAAAGAAGAGATTGTAGACTCGGTTGGATGCAAGGACAAGAAAGTCAATATCTCAAGGAGTTCCTCCGATGGTTCTTATAACGAGCCCTTATATGAATCGAAGGTCTCGTAATCGACAATGACACTGTTGACAAAGTTATCTTGCAATAGGCTAACAACCAGTTCGGAAATACATCCTACAGCAAGTTTGGGCGCGTTACCATTGCGTTTCATGAAAACTAGAATGGTCTCTACTTATATGCAGGGTCATCTGTTAGACATCATAGTATGTGCGTTGTATGTACCTTTACGTGAGTCGATCTTCACGATATTAACTTTAAAGTTAATCTTTACACGCTGCTTCCGTTAATGCCATGTCGTACCAAGCCTGTAATGAGGTGACGCCACCAACGTGGTCAAAAGAGGTTCTAAGTATGATTGGTTCCTCAATGACGAAATGTTTTTCTTTTGCTCGCCAAAGGTGGTAAGAGATTGAGTGCTCTTTTGCAATAGGCACGGGTAGAATATATGCTAATGTTGTGTATATCGTAGTTGGTAGGGCCACCAAGGACCACGCGGGTTCTGTGTGTTCGTCAAGTGTGATTCGGGCGCTGTTTCCGCTGTTGTTGTCTGTATTGGAGTCGTTGTTTATGATGCTTTGGGGTTTGTTAGAGTGATGACTTCCTCCTCGTTTGGAATTTTGAGACCGTGATGGTTCGTTGTAATTCGATTAATCTCGCAGATAGGTTGGTATTGGTTGCGCTTAATTTTGGGTGATAAAGTTACCTGTGTGGGTTTGATGTTTGGCAAATTTGTTTGAGATTGTGCATACTTAGTAGGTAACCGTACGCATTGGTCAATGTTTGGACTATGAGTGAGGAGTGAGTGTAGGAGGCAAAAACGATAGTCTCGGATGATTTTTGCAGTGGCGACTTCTGATCTACTGTTGGCGAAAAGTAAAGGGTCATCGTTAGGAAACCAAAGATATTATCGAATATTCGAATACATGCTTCCACTTGCACTGGTAATGCCAGCGTAGTTGGTGGGAGTGTGGTATATGGTAATTCTCACGTCTGAAGTGTGTATTCGGAAGACATTACTGTATTTCACGGCATTGTAGACTTCTAACGCCACTCTGGTGATGCCAGCACATTTATCAATAAGACCTGGGTAAATCATGCAATCACTGTGACCATCTACAACGTTAGCAAGATCTTGCTACTCCTGCTAGCTGGAGACGACCACACCCTCTTTGGTGAGGACATATTCTATACATTTTTTTTTTGCCCAAAAAATCATCTTCTCAGACGAGGCTAAGAATTGATTCATCCACAAAGATTGAGTGTGTTGGTGCGGTTTATAGCATGGAAGGAGACACCGTTACCGTCAATGGTCCCAAGTGTATAGCAATGTTAACCGACTTTTTGTGGTGAGAGCTCGACAACACCGCTATATCCCAGCTGTAATTCCAACAAGACGGCACTAAATGCCATACAAGCGAAGTTGTGTAGCAAAATTTTGGCGGCTGGGTCATTTCACTTCGAACGTTTTTTTTTTTTATATAATTTGCGCGAGCTCAAAAGATTTAAGTTCCGTCAAAATGTTTGCACACAGCGCGAGCGAAGGAAAATCGGGGAGGATAGAAAGAAAAGTACCGATGAACGTTAGTTTTAAATGTTTGAAGGTTATAACGACCAGGAAATAGGTAAAGAGCTAGGCAGGGTATACCATAAGCAAGTTGTCTTGCTTGAGGGTATACTGATGAGCATTCATAGCGAGGCGGGTGTTACGGTTAAAAGTTTGAAGGAGCGGAATGCTACTGCCGATTTTCTATTGAGGACTGGTGGTGGAAGTAACGATAAAACAGATTGAGGCACGATGAGGCACATTGCGTCGGTGTCCGAGGTTGTCCATTGTCTGTGCGATATAAGTATCACCTATGAGTTTTGAATCCTATCTAGCAGGTACAGAGATGTTTTGAGCGCACCTGACCAGATGTGGGCATTGTACTCCAATTTTTGGCAGATAATACCTAATATATTTAAGTCATATCAGAGAGGGTAGAGTATTTCTTACATCGCTTGAGAAATCCTAGACATTTTGCAGGTTTTTCGGCGCTTCCGTTATACAGCCGAAGAGCAGAGTCGTGAATCAGGGAGCGAATATGAAAAGCAGAGAGTATTGTCGTCAGCAAGGAAATGTATTGGATTAGAATTATCAGTGAAGAGATTGGCCGCCGCGATCACGCGATTTGACACCACTCTATTTTTTTCTGTGGGGCTACGTCAAGTTCTTCGTCTACCCAAACAACTTAACCACTTTGAACGAGCTCGAGGTGGACACGCTATTGTCGGAATAACGCTGCACGTATTAGACGGAGTCATCAAAAATTGGACCGACCGCTTGAAACGCTTAAATGATATGCTATTCCACACATAATGGTATGGACGTAGCTTCAAAATAAAACCAGAATCAATTTTACGTTTTTTTTTTTGGTATATTTGTAAGGTAATTCAGGCTCGTCAGCCGCATGTCCCAATGTATGGGGTTTTCTATGAACGACTTGACAACTTTTTTTTAAATAAAAGGCAAACCATTTGAGATATTTCAAAAACTTAATTATAGGCTTGAAGTACAATCAAAATATTTATGAATGGAACTCGACATTCATATGGCCACCGCACGTTTGCAGCGGTCGATTTCTTGGACCCAATTTTCAACGACTCGGCCACACATTTCGGCCGAAGCGGCCGCTATTTCGCGTTCAATGTTGGCTCTGAGCTCTTCCAACGTCGTCGGCGTGTTGGAATAAGCCAATGACTTAATGTAGCCTCACAGAAAATAGTCAAGCGGCGTTAAATCGCATGAACGAGGCGGCCAATCGACCGGCTGATGTCTTGAGATAACACGCTCACCATACTTACTCTTCCATAAATCGATTGTAGCGTGTGCTGTGTGGCTTGTGGCACCATCCTGTTGAAACCACATGTCGTGGTTTCACGACATTCACAGTAACGTGACGATCCTTATCTTCGACGAAAAAATATGGCAAAATAACGCCGCCGACATGCAAACCGCACCAAACACTTATTTTTTGTAGATGAAGTGGTGATTCATGAAGCACATGTGGGTTTTCACCCGACCAATAACACATATTTTGCTTATTGACGAATCCATTGAGCCAAAAATGAGCTTCGTCACTGAAGATGATTTTGCGATGAAATTTATCATCTTGGCGCATCTTCTCCAGAACCCAATCGGAGAACGTAGCTCGTTAGTGTACCTTACCATGATAAAAATGTTGAGTTAACTGAATAAATTGACAGTGACAGTTTGATGATTAATGAAAGAGGGCGTTCACAAATTAAATTCAAAGTTGTCAAGTCCCTATTGGAAAACCCTGTAGTTGTAGAAGAGAGGAGCAGACCTAAGGTCGCGTGGATTGGTATTAATTAATATCATTTGGAGCAGGTTAGAGCAATCAATACAACCAGTGAGTGATTGATGAACAAAGAGTACATTAGCAACTTTTCGATGTTTTTTTTTTTTTTTTTTGACGCAAATTATAGATAACTGTCCAAGATAGACCCCGTAATCAATTGGCCTAGAGTGGCTTTCGTGATAAGAGGACCAAACTTGGCTGGCATATTCTAGTATGGACCTCAGGTAAAGTGATTTATGTTCACGCGAATAAGTTACAGTTTTTGGCATTTGCTAGCATTAAAAAAGTGTTCAGATCAGCTGGTAGTGCTTGAGAGTCAGAAGGTATAGAGATGTGCCGTTAGATCTTCATATCATCTGCATAGATGGAAATGCAGAATTCTTTGGTAGAAAAATCTTTGATACATCATTGAGTGGCAATTTAAATATTAGAGGACCGAGGTGACTTCCTTGAGGTACAACAGATGTAGCTACAATGGAATCAGAAGTAGAAGATCTTAAGAGAATATTAGTTTGACGATTTGTCAAACAATATTTGATCCACAAGATGAACCCAGGTTGAAGCCAACTGCTTCAAGCTTGAGAAGGATAATTTCGTGCAAAGTTTTATCGAACGCCTTGCTAAAGTCTGTGAAAAATACCTTGATTTCGTTAGCATTTTTCAATGCATAGAGAGTTGGAGAAACGATTTTTGTTCAATTAGTAATTGTAAATCTTCCTGATAAAGGGAGATGGGTTCGATTGAAACTCAGTGCATTAGATGTTGGCTTTTTGATTGCTTTTTGCCAATGAAGCGGTAGAATCGGACTCTTTGAGAGGTTACGGAAAACTTTATCGGAAAAAGCCATTCTGGTGTATTGTAATTATAGCAATTCAACGTTGAACTTCCTCACAATGGATCGCTCTCATTGGGCTGCTATTGATATGCGCATCCTTGTCTAGAAGTTGATGATATTCCGAGTCCATGTTTGCTGCTTGAAATGTGTGTACATCCAAAGAACTGTAGGAGTGCCTTTCGTCAATAGCTATGTAATCAATTTGGTGGGTTTATTGATCAGGAGTCAGACAGATCCAGTTATGGATATCAAGCGGTCTATACCATATTTATAGCTATACTATATTATTGTATAAAGGCAATATTTTCCCACTGCCCTCTTTGCTTAGCTAAAATTGCCAAGGACGATTTTAAGTCACATTTTTAACAATAATCGGAATTTTTGACAAAGAGCTCGCTGAAGTAATATTTAATCTGTTTTTATCCCTCATGCTGAAGTTCTCTAAGTCTTTCTCTGACGGCGAATCCGTCGGTTGTCTGAATCAGACTCCGTAACAGATATTACAGTTTTTTTTCGTTTTTTGGCCGATCCACCTCAATACAATGGCTTTTATATCCGCGCGGTTTGCAAAGGGTCCCAACACTCAAAGTGCAAATCTGAAGATTTTTGTTCTTTAGCCGATTGTCAGGATTGTCAGCGAAGAATCTGTCATTATGCGATAACCCATAACTCTTCCGTGTAGGATTGTGAGCCTTATGACAATGTAGGCTAGTATTTAAGCCCGTCAGGAGTTCCCCAATCAATCGCCACGCAATTACCAAGTTCTATCAAATCGCTACTGTGAAACTTAATACTACTACCACACCTAAACGAAAGGTTAGAACTATCAAGATGATCGTTTAGGTCTATTCTTAACATTTTTTGTTTCACACTGAAACCTATAAAAAAAAGCTGAGAAGATTACTTAGTTCAGTATTGCTTGAATCTTATAACGCGTCGAAAGTGTAACTACCTGAAGTAGTCATTCTTCTGTTAGCTCCTAGTCGTTTACAGAATTCTAGCCACTGATGGACCCAGTGCTACAAACCAGCAAAGGTCATCCGTTGTGGCGGTCCAAATCACCTTGAGAAACAATTTTGAAGCTCTGCTGTTGACAGCAAAGTCCGCCTTTCGTTTGGATGGTACTTGGATATCTTAGGAAGATCTACCCCGAATCGAAAAAGAGTACGGGACTGGCTTACCTATAAACGCGCAGCTATTACACTCAGATGCTGCGAAAAGAAAAGCTGACAATGATTACAATCTGTACGATGCTAGCACTGTGTAGATCAACTGTGCGATCAAACTTAAACTAATAATGAAGTGCTAGAAGGCGACAATGTTAGGTGAACACGTTTGTTTTCCAACTTGAAGTACAGTTAACTATTTTTTGAAGAAATAGCTACTCGTACTTTGACAATTCAGGCTTTTCTAAATGTGGTTGGAAGGCTGAATTCAGTAAATCTTGTTCGAAGCCCGAGGTACAATTGGATCACGCCGATAAACTTGCTAGGCGAAGCACAGAGGAGAGTTTTTCACGACCCTAACCTAAGTCAGCGATGTCTGCGTTCTCAGTTATGGCTTCTTTTGGCAATTATAACTTTCATAGCTATCACGAGATGATTGCTTCTCGAAGCGAAACCAATAGTTGAGGGGCTTGTTCCGAAAATGGAAATGAAATCGCTTAGTTTCCTTTGTACTACTACCCGGCTTACACTCAAAACATTTCTGTTAATACTTGGCGCTAGGGTAATGTTTGTTGTTGCTGAGGGTGGTATACGTAGCATCAATTAATATGCAAATATACTATCGGTAGCCTGTTATGTTTGTATTGATTTTTCACAGTCTTTTTTGAGACTTCTATGCGTCTATAGACAGAGATGTTCAACCTATTTTCCCAAATAAATTTGGCCTTCAACTATTCTACTTGTGTCACAAAGCCGTATTTGATTTATATAGGACAAGCTAAATGACGTGTATTCTAATAACCTCCACAGCCCCACATCCAATATTCTGTCCTTAGCCAACTACAATACAACTTCCGAAGACCTCTAAAAGACTTCTGTTTTGGCCTTCAACTGAATGAAATTAGCCACTGCATTGCAACAACTAGCTCCAACTACCCGACCTTTAAAATGCACATTACCATCAACAGCAGCAGCAACAGATTGTATCGGTACCTCCGATCTCCCTTGCTTTCCTCTCCTGATGTATGAAACATCTCTCCCATAAAATGTATGATTAAGTATGACTTGAGTGAGCGTTTTGGACAAATTTACAGTATTACAAGACTGGAATTGCCCGATTAATAACATTCCACCGAAGGCATCATTGCAAATGGGAGCGGTAATTACCACCACGGCCACGAATGCCAACTATAGATATTTGTATGTAAATTTTCCGTCACCCACCCACCTAAAAAGACGCAATTGTCGTGTTTTGTAATCAGATACCTTCAAACGAAATGTCTTAGGGGTTAATGCAGCTTCAAAACAACTGAATCCAATTAGACCAAACCATTTACCGACGTAATCTCCTCTATTTGAGACCAAATACCCAAGAACCGAGATTTAAAGAGGAAATGAGGAAAATGTGTGCTCCAGCACCGGCCTAGCTACGCAGCGACCGCACACGTACTTTGAGGCAATTTTTCTCCCATGGTCCTCCAACAACCTTGGCGTTGCACGTTGTTTACACGCGTGTACGTATATTGCAACGATCTAAAGAATGAAAAACAGCCTTAGATACTCGTATCTTGTATGTACATATTATAGATACAAGTGCGAATACTCGTACTCTTGTACTCGTAATTGTAGCTGAAGCTAATTTATGGTTGCATTTGGATTGGAGTGTGGAATTAAGGTTAAGGGCGATACGTATTTCCTACAAAAAATTTTGCAAGCAGCAAATTGGTTCGTATTTTTGCGTCAGAAGTGCGTCTTCCACGATAATTACACGGTACCCAGTGAAGAACAGCACTGAGGTTATGTTAGGTTAGGTTCTGTTCTGGAGGTGATTAATGAGAGTTTTGGTGTTTGTTATAGCACTTGGTGGCGAGAATATGTAATTAGAATTGGAAGAGGTGCTAATGATATAGACATTTGATGAGTGGATAATGTTAGATGGTGTTGGATGTCATGTCAATTAATGTGTTTGCTAGAAGAAGATCCTCCCTCGCGCAGAATAGGGTCAGATTTGAATATTCGAGGTTAGATACTTTATTCAGTTCTACATATGGTGCTTCGAGTAGATTAAAATGTTTTTTTTTTTGAGTTGTTTCACCTTTCTCACCGATTTAGAGGAATGTTAAAGTCAAAATGATACAAGAAACCGACTTGTATAAGGGTAATTCAGTGAAATTGAAGCCAAACCAGCAAGGTGTGCACTAATTTGATTTCAAGTTTCTTCACAATGTACTTCATATGCCAGACATTAAACTTGTTTATCAGATTCTAGTGATAGATATTTGGCACCACAACCTCATGACCCACATCCTTGCTTAGGTATATCCTATTTCTTAGCGAATGCGCTATCGTGCTTCATTCCTGGCGATATGTTCTAGCAAGTTCCTACTTTTTTATAATTTCGTTTTTAACTGCTCTGCGTCATACCATACGAGAAGCTCCCTGAATTCGTCCTTGTTAAGTCAATGAATTCCATTGAATGTCTGAAATTTTCGTTCCAGTATAACCATATTCTGGACAGTTCTCTCATAAAGTTTCGTCTGTGTCTTTGTATTTTCAAAAACATTCCACACGAAACTTTAGTCTGTGAAGGATCTATGCCTCAACCAGTAAGACTCTCCGGTTAGGGTAGTAGCCAACTTGTCTCTAGTTACGATACTTGTGCGTGCCGCCAAAATGAAGTTTTCTTCTACTTCATTGTCGCTCCAAATAAGAATTTAAAACTCTTCAGGATGAAGAAATAATATTCACATACTCTACACATTCCACTCATTTCAGGCGACTGATATGCATTTTCCGAAAAGGTCGTGTATTTCGCTGTTGTATCTCGTTCTTCAAAGTTCGCTAATGCAAACGAAGTCATAGAGCGCTGGAAAAATCTTACGTTCAATAGGATCATCAGTTGTCTTCGCTGATGTCAATGTCTCTGAATTAAGGCGAACAATTGGGATGATTAGATTCATACATAGAGCCTCCTCACTGTTCATTGATAAGACCTTGTTGCTGATGCGACTCTACTACTAAAAGTTGTTCCTGGAGTAGCACTTCTTTGCTTGTAAAGCGCACGAGCCTCCGATATTAACGGATAAAATGTTGATGACCCCAGCAAACGTTTTAACATAACACCATTTCGCGGCCGCTCAAGACTTATAAATGAGATATTACCACAACCTAAGAAATTTAATGGATTAAGCCCTGCTGAAAGTGAAAGAATAACTGCTACTGCCACGAAAAACACGGCCACTGCTACAAAGAAGGGAGATGATGCTATTTGCTATTCAAGCGAGACTTGGGCATAAGTAATCCTTGTCAAAGCCTAATTCGAAAAAGGAGCCTGATTTGTGTTCATTCGCTTACAGCGGATGAAGACGATAGCATCAAAGACGAGTTTCATGACCTTCTAGACCAAATATATGCTCAGTACTCTGGCAAAGATACTGAAGTTATGATAAGAGATCTTAATGCAAGGCTGGGTAAAGAATTCACGCTTAAGCAAGTCGTCAGAAAGTACACCCTGCAAAAAATCACCTCGGAAAATGGATTCAGGTTTTGGAATTTGTAACGAGATCGTGTCTTAATATCTATGACAGGATCTGGTATGCCCTGATTAATCAACTCTAAATCAAATTGATTAAATTGCAGTCGGCAACAGGCACTCCTCCAACATTCTGGATGTTCGAAATTTCCGAAGGGCCAACATCGCTTAAAATCATTACCTAGTTGCAGGTAATCGTACCCTTCAGGTATTCGTACCCTGAATACGGATATCACAGACCTATTGAAGCCATGTCGGAGTACTAAAGTTCGACGTTGAAATGCTGGCATCGTAAGAGACAATTAGAATATTTTCCGACCACTTTTCCCTTTAGTCCTCTCAAAATCCTAGCCCACAGACACGGACCATAGAATACCAGAATATTGTCAACAAGCCATCAGAGAAGCAACTTGGGTGTGATTGGCTTTAAAGTGCCGCCACAAAGAAATCTTTGCTTTGACTATGAATATACGAATAGGCATGTGCTTGTAGCATCGAAGGACGAGAGCTGCTGATGAGCTCTTTGAGGAGGAGAATAGGGAAGACCACAGAATCTCGAAATGATAAAATATTAAGAAGCACTTGAAGTGCGCGATCGAGGAACTGGAGAGAAACTACCACAGAAATGACGTTAGAAAGTTCTACCAGAAATAAAACCTGCCAGGGCTATAAATCCAGGACGAAGAACGCAAAAGTGTATGTATATGGACGACAAGTAATAGAGTCCCCGCTGAGAATTTCGCTCTCCTGACTTAGGCGAAGTTGAAGTAGCAGAATCGAATCTAAAGCCTAGTAACGCAGCTGGTGCTGGTAGACTGCCAACCTGTAGAGTAATAAATTTTTTTTCTGCCGTATTATGTGGGAGTCTAAAATCATTCTTGAACAATCTGGTTGACTCATGCCAGTGTGGTCTGAGTTCAGGAAAGTCCAACATCGATCAAAAAATATTCACATATCGGCAGATCACGAAAAGGGCACTCACTATCTATGTGTCGACTTCAAAGCCAGATATGACGGCGTTCATAGAGACGAGCTTGATAGGAGTTCTCGCTGCTTCATCAAGTTCTATACAGAATTAATCCAGATCATCAATATCAAGAAAGATTATACACAAGACGACCGGCCGGTATGTGAACTTTTTAACATCACCCTGGAGAGAATGGTGCAAAACTTACTGGCCCATCAAAGGGGTTAGTTTGCACAATTAGTTGCGTACGTAGATGACATTGATGTCATTGGACGAATATAGCGAGTATAATGAGTATTCAGGCGGAATTACTAATTCTTTTTGCAAAGAATGCCAAGGCTATACAAATAGTGACGAAGTCTCTAGTCATCCCAATCTACTTCTGCCGAAGAAACTCCGATTTTGCTAAGAATAGATAAAGCCGCCAAAGCAGTTTCAAGAGAGCAATTCGTTCAGTAATCTTTCGTTTCTGTCTGCAAGGACTGTGAATAGAGAAGAAAGTATTATACATCTGCGAATTGTATGGGCCAACCAGTAACAACGATGCTATGACTTGAATCAACTCATCATTTTAGATGAAGAGACTTGTTGGTTGAGGTTCAGTTTCAGGTAGCCTCCTCGCCACTAAGAGGACTGTTGAGTAAGAGAACCGTCTGAAAAACAATGGTCTTCTTCCAGTTGTCTAGACCAAGCGCTCTGGCAGCCGTGATAGTCCTGCCTTTAAAACAGAGGTTCGGCCTTCCTCGTCGCCTCGTACCTGGGAACTGTGGTTCGAAAATCCCCTTTGCCTCAACATTATTGTCCATTCGCTCGATGTAGACGACGTGTTTTAGCTTTTTGGACTACATCCACTTCTCGTAGAGTTCATGGTTGTATCTTCTCCATTCGCTCTCTTCGTATACGGGAGGAAATATTCGACGAAATTGTACAATATCTACTCTCTTGAATTTTGCTACCGAAGTAACAGCGGTCTCCTAGGGTGGGTCATTGTCGAATCTGTACTAGGGTGTCATTCTTGAAGTTTATATTTACTCCAAGATATAGTAATTAAAAGCTAATTCCCAGAATAATATGGAATGAAAATTTTGCACAACGTTACGAAACAGAATTTGATCGAGTCCTAGACACAATTGAACTCTACGAACTACAAACCAATCAAGAAATAGACACTTTGACGTCCTGTATAGCTATGGCGGTGATTACTTTTCAACTTGATGGAAGCCATGGTATGAATCAGATTACCTTAGTGCAAAGAAGAATATTTAGCTTGCTTACATCTGGCAAAAAAAGCACCAACTTCTTACCAAAAAGCAATAGCAAGTATAAAAGTATCTGCAAAGACAAACAAAGGTTAAAAGATGCTAGAAACAGTCGTGACTTTTGGAAACTAGCTAGAAGATTGAATAACAAACAAGTCAAAAGTCGTTCTCGAATACAAGTAAAAACAGAGGTCGTAGCCGTATATTTTGAAAATTTGTTAAGCCGCCAACTAGCCCAAACCATCACTTGTTTGTTTTACCTTACCATTTCTCCTTTAGGAGAAATTGTTTTCAATGGAATAAATGTATACAGGTGAGATCATTCTACGATATCTACAGAAATGGACACGCAACTCATAGCCAACAAATTACAACAATATTGCAGTAAATGAAATTAAAAGGTTAACATGGCCATTAACTGCAACCGGAAAGGACTTCTTGGCAAAAATAACGTCGCAACAATCGCTAGAGAACTGGAGATTTTTCCAGTATGATGACATTGAAAAATTGTTAAGATATTTTCTAAAAAAAGTTTTTCGTCTTTTAGAAAACACCCCAACGCTTCATTTGGAGACTCTACTTCTGTCTCTCTACTTATATACTCTAAAATTTCACTTCAGCTACGAGGACTGTTTGATGAGTACCCAGATTGGAAGATAGGTGGCGCTATTAAGTATAGTATAACCCCTTTAAGTCCGCTTGTCAAAATTTGGTGACAATCCGGCTCTCAGTTTTGTTTTGAAATCAATCCCATTCTCGATGGTGTATATGAGACCCATTCACCTTCCCGTACAACCGTTTAACATCGGTTTGCAGAGTTTTTGATGAAACGCGCCCAGGTATCCCAAAAACGGTTACCATAGAGCAAATCGTGGAAAAAATCTCGTACTGGCGGACCGCCGAGTAAAAATTTCCGAGTTGGCTGAGATAGTAGGCATCTCAACTGAACGCGTTAGCCATATCCTGCACTAGATTTTGTGCATGAGAAAGCTGTTCGCGCGATGTGTGCCGGGTTTGCTTACATCGGAGAACCAGTGCAAACGTGAGACCACTTCAAAGACTTGCTTGGCCCTGTTTAATTGAAATCCGGAGGAGTTTCTGCGTCGTCGAAACGGTGAACGTGCCCCAAAGAACGCGAAGACCGTTCTTTCGGCCGGAAAGGTAATGGTCATCGTTTTTTGGGACGCGCGAGGTGTGATCCACGTTGACTATTTGGAGAAGGAAAAAACAATCACAGGCGCATACTATATCGATTTATTAGGCCGATTCAACTTCGAGTTCAAGAAAAAATTACCACTTTTGGCAAAGAAAAAAGTGCTCTTTCACCACGATAACGCATCGACTCACAACTCCGCAGTCGCCACAGCCAAATTGCTGAATTTCCCTACGAATTGCTCCCCTATCCTCCGTATTCTCCGGAATTGGCTCCTTGTGACTTCTTTTAGATCTCAAACTGGAAAGAACTACGCGTCGAACGAGGACATCATCTCCGCCACGGAGGAGTTTTTTCCAGGCCAACAAAGGTCGTACTTTACGGAGGGGTTAAAAAAGTTGCAGCACTTCTGGGAAAAGTGTATGGAGTTGATAGGGGATTACATTGGAAGATAAATCGTCAGAACTTAAGAAAGTTGCGATACCTTATTGAATTTTATCAAGGAAACAAAATTTGAACTTCTGCATGAACGAGCAAAGCAAAGTGAATTCAGTAACCTATATCGAAGGCTTTTTTCAAGACAACAACAGTATTGACACTATGTTATGTTCACAATCTTCAAAGATGAAGGAGAGCTTTTGTACTTAAACTATAGGACCCAACGACCGATCAACTGTATGTACACTGTACACTACTGGAATAGTGCGGAGGAACTGTATCCACACTTTGTCGAGGGCCACAAGAATATGATTATAAGGTTAGCTTAAGCAACTGAAAAACCGCAGCAGCTTCAACAACAACAACAACAACAGCAGCAGCATAAGAAGAAGGAGAAGGTGCCTCCTATCAACACCTATAAATTTGAGGTAAATGAAACCAAAGACCTGTTTAAGTTGGTCATTGGTAATAATTTTAGCATTAAGAGATTGGGGAACGATCGCCATGCCATCCACTGTAATACAGTGCGAAAGTGAAAGAGCACCTAAAGGAAACGACGACGGAGCACTACTCATTCACGCCGAATTGTGAAAAGCGGCAATCGATGCTGCTGAAGGGGTTGGAATCGTCTTCTGTTCCTGAGGAGATCCTGGCTCTGCTCAAAGAGAAGGAGTGCGAAGGGCTTATGTTTGTGGGGGTAAAGCCATTTACCACAGCGAGAGCAAGGCGGAAGAAACTGAGTCTGCCGTTTTTCCTGGTGCAACTCAGTCCCGAAAGCCGGAGCTAAGGTGTTATACAATACGTTCTCTGCCAGAGGTTCGGGCACGCCGCGTCGAACTGCCAAATGCAAGCCTCGATGTGTGAAGTGCGCAAAGAACCACAGTTCCGAGGAGTGTGCTCTGGGTAGGGACGGAGCATTCAAAAGGACACAGCTCTCGTGACAACGAAAAAGCAAGCGTTCACCCGTTAGGTTTCAAACACCAGCCGTCACGTCCCAAATTTCCTATGCCCAAATGGCGTCAGGTAGGGGGCTACGGTACAGCAAACGACTATTGCTTCTCCGGCGCCAATGCCGAGAACAACGGAAGTTGGCAGATGGGCCTAACGCAACACATGTTGTAATGGGTGCAAGTATGTGGAGCAAGGCGGTTCTTATTTGGATCTACTGCTATACGAAGAACATATACGACTGACAGGTACGAATTTACAAACGCTAAACTATCTGCGCACGTTCGTGTATGACAACGACCATTGCAGTTTTAGCACTGAAATTACAATTCCCAACTATATTGCGGAATTGGAGGAGTTTATCCAAAGATGTTCTTTCAACTACAGTAAGACTGACAGACAAGTCCCGGACACTGAAGTCGTCGATTAAAAACATTCAAACGCTAATAAAAGAGAAATACAGAATTTCTGTAAGTTTGCATTGGAACAAGGTTCGGGCTGTAAGCACCAGCAACCCGAATATGTTCCCGCAAATAAATAAACTATTTCGGAGAAAAATAAAAATGACCTTCAGTGCCTTAAAATAGACCGGACAACAGACAACGAACGATGTACTGACAATAGCAGGTATTGATCCAAATGAGGCCGCTGATGATGACGACTTCTTCGTGATCGAGGATCCACAGGAGAAGATTGAGGCCATAGGGGTGACTTTCCAGGAACTATACAAGGCCACGGACACCATTGGCCCTTATTATGAACTGGACAGTCGCGACTTGGTGCATGGCTTCGGCTTTCGAAATGAAGTAGAGAACTGGCTATTCGAGGGCTCTAGTTTCACCCAGTTCAGCGATGAAAATATGGCAAATAATGGCATCACCAGAGAGGATGACCTACCCCAGTTCATTTCGAAGGAAGAACTCCATGAGATCTTCAACACAATCAGGAGTAAGAAATCAGTGAGGACTGATGGTATTCCGAACATCGTGTTACGACATCTTCCTCTAAAAGAGGTGGACATTTACACCACCCTGTTTAATAATGCAATGAATAATGCACATTATCCAGCGCATTGGAAAACGGCGGTGGTTCAACCTATCCCCAAAAAGGGAAAGGATATATCCAATCCGGCGAATCTCCGGTCGATAAGTCTCCTTCCGAATATCAGCAAGGTGTTTGAAAAGGTAATCAACAGAGCTCTGACTAGGTGGGTTGAGGACAAACATATATTTCCGGATCATCAATTCGGTTTTAGGGCGGGAAATGATATCTCACATGCCGCGTCTAAACTAGTGTCCGATATCCAATGGAATAAAGGCAAAAACCAATGTACTGGTGCCTGCCTTGTTGACTTGGAGAAGGCCTTCGACACCGTACGGTTAGAGGGTTTTTTCTATAAGTTGACTAGGCTGGGGATCAGTGTACCGCTCTTGTACATTCTTTACTATATGCTAACCAACAGACAGTTCATCGTGAAAAATGGTGATGTGACTTCTGTTGTAATATTTCAAATTAAAAATGGTCTTCAGCAGGGCGCGGTCAATTCGCCGATCCTATTCAACATTTATACAAGCGACTTGATAGGTTCACTTCCCCGTACTATTGCGTATGTAGACGATTTGATAGCGTACAGAATAGGTCCAAGAATCGAGGTCATTAATACTTTCGTGCAGCGTGACTTCGATAAGATAAGACGAAACCATTCTCTTTAGGACGCGCCGTTGTCTACAGCCTCTAGGTATACCAGAAAAAATTGGCGAAAGTTCTTGATCATTGGACAATCAGCCTCTTGATATGCTTGATAAAAGGTTCTACTACTGGCCCGCATTTTCAAAAGATATCGACAGAAGTTTCCAAATATATCCATGCATATGTAAGTCTAATAAATATGAACTTATGCCCAAGGTGAAATAGTAGAGATCAAATAATTGTCATTGTCATCAGCCTTGTATGTGCATCTCGGACTGTAATGCCATTTCAAAAAGCAGATTACAAAAAACATGTAACATACTTACCCATTGTTCTTCAACCATATTCTTATTGAAGGTTAAAGGCAATTTTGTCATTAAATCCAATTTCAGTCCTCAATCTTGTACAGGTCAATTTCCTTCTTGACATTTCGAATAATGACAGCAAACGCATGGACAACTAATCTGAGTAACTCTGAACAAATAAGCTACCGTGCGTAACCGTTGACCATATTCCATTACGACTAATGATATGCCAGGCATTCATTAATTCGACTGTCAATTTAAGCTGACAGTAAGGTAAATAAAAAATTGGATACTTGCGTCTGCGTACAACACCAGTACGCGCATGCGTACTTTGCATAGTCATGACACTAATATGGCGCCATTCCTGTGATTTATGACCAAGCTTATTGGAAATTTTTGACGGAATACCAAAGTTCCATTAATCTTTTACATGGAATGTACCACTTGTCCCTCCACAAACAAAAAAAAAAAAAAAAAAACAAAAAACGACGAGAACCACTCTGTCAGGTGACTTATGTGACCTTTGCTTTGTGACAATTTCCATGCATGCATCTCTATTTAAGTATCCGAAATCCGTTCACCAAAATGGAAATTCGATGTTAAACCGCTCCTTAGCCTCTTTATCATCCGAACGGCATCGGTTAATGTCTCTGTACATGAACGGATTGCCCTTAACTTTTCGTGAATTTTCAAATCCCGCCAACAAATCTATTGTCAAATTCGTGATTACGAACCATTTCAACAAGAGTTCGGACCCCCCGAGGTGTGTCCCTGGCTGGGTAAATACGAGTATCTGTAATATTTTTATTTCACAAGTTCTACAACAAAACGATTTTGCTAACGACAACATGACAGTCGAAACGTTGTCGCGTCTACCTTGTGTGTTATTTTATTCGGGAAAATCACGGCTGAATATGATTACACAAACGCCCCCACAATGGCAAGTACATAATCGAGAACGAGCAATTTTATTAATTTTTTTTTTTTTTTATTTTCTTTTTATTGCCAAGTGGATGGTGGATGCAGTGGATGTATGTGCATTTTGTCGTACTCCCAGGTAGTGCGTCTAGAGATCTCTGGGAAAGAATTTGAATTAGAACCGGTGAATGTTGTTTTCAACTTATTTGTCAAGCGATGTTAGCACATGCAAAACAGTTCTAACGACCATGTCGAGGTGTTATTATCGAGAATTTATGACGATTTATGAGCTAAAAAAATTGCCAAGAATTCGCAATCGTATATATAATCTGATGTTGCAAGTGCTTAAGGCGACCCTGTCGGCTATTATCTGTAAAATGACAAATGTCGTTGTCGAATTTCAATGGGGTCTGAAGTCGGACGGAATTTAAACACACTGTGGCAGTGTTGTAGTGAAGATTCACATTTATGCAGATGACTCAGAAATGACTCATTACACATATATGCCAAAAGTTCTCGATGTAAACCAGCATACAAATGGTTATATAACCAGAATTTAAGTTATCAACACCACCGGTCTTGATTTATTGTAGTTGCACAATTTAAGACAAAATTATGGGGACAAAAAGGATAAAAATGTCCAACATCCCCTTTCACGAATAGCAATTTGAAGAAACGATACCAGATCCCCTATCTGGACGTATCTAGAACACAATGTCCCCTCCTGCTAAAATAGCTTTTGCTCAGGCTTAATCCAATGAAGAAATACTTTAAGATCGCTGTAGAACCGTCAGAAGATCAAATTCGATAAAGCTGATGCCGCGAATGCTGTTATAAAGCTAAGGGTACGCGGTGAAGGATAGACCTATTTGGTAAAATTCATAGCAGGTCATATCTGGGAAATAATGACGGAATATTTGGCAGAAAAGGCCTTATTTGAAACATATGTGGACGAATGGTTTTTTTAGCTGCATAACAACCAGTGGTTAACTTCTAGAAGAAAGCAGTCGGGTATTTGAAAACCGACGAGCTGACTGCGGATGATGAAAAGACAGTGTTATGATCGGAGCAATAAATAAAATGCAGTTACCTCAAGTCTTATTTAACAAATAAAAAACTATTAATTACAATTATGTGAATAATTAGTTAGAAATATGTGGTGCCGAACTGATCGTGGTGGTAGCCAAAGAGAAAATTACGAGTGTGTCTCAAATACAAAGTGATACTTGTCAACAAGATGACATTTACAAATATTAATGCTCTTATCACATGATTTCATCACGTTTATTTGGCGTCCCTCCTTGCTAGGGCATAAAACGCAAGACAAGCTTTTCAGTCTATCCGCGATCTTGGCATATTATGTGTCAGGGAGCTTTCCGCTCGTATATTGATGAGACGATCACTAAAGCAAACTCATTACTTGGCTTCGTTAAAAGATGGTTCAATTCCGCAACCCATACATGACCAGATCACTATATATCACTTTGGTTCTCCCCTTTCTCGAGTATGCTAGCCAAGCGTGGAGTCCCTTTCAACAAGTTCATGTATCCCAAATGGATGCTCTCACAGCGTCGTTTTTTTTCGATTTGTTCCTCGGGGTCTACCTTGGGACGATTCTTTTATCTTACCTCCCTATCGAGACCGTTTCAAACTCATAAACCTGAATACCCTTGAGGAACGAAGAGACGCAGCAGACATTATTTTCATTCACCGCTTCCTTTCAGGCTTCGTTGATTGAATGTCTTCTCACAACTACATTTTTTTTTACGGGAACCCTCAAAATCTACGTTTCCCCCATCTGTCTCATCTACCAATCCACCGCACCACTTATGGCACCGCACCACGAACCAGTCTCCACTATGCTGCGTAAGGTAAACACCAACCTTTCCGTTTTCAATTTTAATCCCAGCACTATCTCCCTTAGATTGGATAGATAGCTTTTAGCCCTAGTGACAGAGCCTTAATTAATTCTTGTTAGTTGTAAGTCCTAGTTTCTAAGTTAGCTTAAGCTTGTATTAAGCGAAATAAATGGGCGCGTCCCGACTGGAACAACGTGGAACCTTAACTTCATGAGATGGCGTCCTCAAAGTTGATTTGGCTATTGTATTTGTACTGGAACTAGAAACAAATCCTCTGTCTGAAGCTCCTTTTAATGAAATCTTTCAGTCTTGCGAAGAAAGATGAGTAAATACTTCACCATGCCAGGACCGAGTACCTGCAGCCTGATGCGAGCGTAAGACGGACACAGAGATAGTGATCCGCGGTGTCCTCATCACTTTCACAGCAAGCATTACAGGATATTGTGTCACTTATGCCTAGCACATTAAAGTGCGAAGGGAAAGTGTGATGCCGTGTCAAGATGCCTCTGCTGAGGGACAGCAGAAAGGTCGTTGATTTCCTAGAGACGTCGGGAAGAATAATTTTGGTCTGCCTGCAACCTAGTTATATTATCTGCAGTTGTGCTTATACGAGATCTAACTGTCAACGGGCACCCTAACCGAGACCACAAGTAAACCGAACCTAGGTTAGGTTCCTAAAAAACTTTCTTCTGAATCTTGCCTGACAAGTTCATTGGCGATTTTATTTTCCGTGATCACATTGTGACCTGGGACCTAGACAAGGGTCACTGAATTGAGTGTTTCAGTGATTGCGTTCAGTGATCTCCTGCATTCTTGAACGAGCTTGGAAGTCGTAAGAAGATTCAATAAGTCTCAAAGCGCAGATACAGATGAAAATACATCGCCGCCTCCACCGGTTCTTATGAATTTAATTCGCTGCCATTAGGATTGCGTAAATCTCCGCTTGGAAGGCAGATGCAAGCCTTCCTAACGATAACGTCATATCCTATATTGGACCGGATTGCATTCTTTCCCTGGTTCAGATTCTGGCCAAAACCAGTTTGGGACACAGTTTTGACCAGAGTCATAAGACGGCCGGCGCACAAGATCATCAAAGCTCCAGTGTTGTACCAAAGACTACTTCTTTAAACGGAAGATGACTTCATCAATGAAATTCACCAATGCGTATAGAGTGGAACGAGGAGTGCTGAGACAAACTGTTATTTAGAATCTGGTAAAAGCAGCAAACAACTGACGCATGGAATATAATTGGCTCTATCATAGCCATGCAGATCCAAGTCCCTTCTCGGTAACATTCGCCTTGATTTGCCGATAGCTCCTCTGCCAGAAAGCCGACAGCAGCTTAGAGGCTTCGGCGTAACATGTTTAGTCCAAAGAATTTTACTATCTAGGATGACACCTAAATACTATTGTAAGATGCTTTCAAGCACTAAATGAGTCAGACAAGACAGCTTCCTCCTTCTTGTTAAGAGAACGACCTTAGTAGATCATTACTAGCGCACCAGTTGTCGATCACATTTAAGGTTGCCTGCGCTTTAGAGCGAACAGTCGCTAGATAAGATTCAACACACAGTACAGCTACATCATCTGCGTTTGTTTGTGCATAGATGTTTGAACTATTTAGCGCGTTAACAGTGAACAATCAACATGCACCATAGCAGTGGAGACAGAACGCTGTCGAGGGCAACCCCTGTTTACCACCGCCATCAAATATTGGCCACAGTCAGCATCCACATTCAGTATCCTACTCAAAAATATTGCTCTTAGCCAGGAAACTAGTAATTCGTGTTGTTTGGTCGAATTACACATTCCGAAAAAATGCTCAAGGCGTATTCCTTTTTTCCGAGTAAACCTTCAATTGTGCCTATCCAATTCAAAAGCGCACAATTACATGATCTTTTTCGTTGAAAGCGTGTTGCATCGCCGACAAAGAATGCATTCGCAAGGCGAATATGCGTACATGGATAGACCATTCTCTCGATGCTTTTCACCACACAGGAGGACAAACTTAAACTTAAACCAGATCGAGACCTCGCATCCGACTCTGTATTCGATGTATCTATGGTCTGACATATAGATCTCCGATAGCTCTTCCCAGCCAGTAATCTCCTAAGTATAATTGTTAGACAAAGTTAAGTCCATTACTTGCTGGCCTACTCTCGTAATAAAAGTTGGCTGAGAGCCAACATTGTTGACAGCTGTATTAGACGATAATATGGAATCCAGGAGATTATAACCTCCAACAACAATATTCAATGAGTTCAGCCACCGTCTCCGGCGTTGGCGGCAGTAACGAATCATAGGGAAAACAAGCAGACGCGACGACGAATTTCAACAATTTTCTTCATAAAATCAGAGATTTAGAAACCATTAAAACATCAATCTTAAAAGTGTCCAACATTTGGTGCAAGATGGTATGTTTTAAAAGTACACTTTCAGCGGTAATGCGGCAAACTATTATTAATTCATATGCTCCCTGGGCAGTAATGTGTACTTAGCTTTACGCATAATTGCCGGTATTTCAACTCAAACATGATACTTTGCAAGGGAAACGCTGACAGAATTACATCCAAAATGGGGTATAGAATAATTGGTCTCTTTTACAAAGTACCTTGAGGTATAAGATCGTATAGCTCCAAGGTTTTGCACAACCACGGTATGAACTTCCATTAAAATCGGTTAAACTAGAGTAAGAAACAACCATTCGTTGTAACATCTCCTTCCCCAAATCAAGTAGATAGTTTCGAACAGATGGATCGTGAGATGTCCTCGGTCAAATTTAAATGTGCTCTGCTATATCATTAAGTCATATTTCATCGTCCAATTATTAGCTTGTCATAAAGTTTTCTGCGATAAAGGTCTCAGTCTTTCAATGTACACCTAATTCAGAGCCACTTAAAATTAATTTTAACTAAAAGAAACTACATATCCCTCCTCAATCCACTCACACTCACACCTCATAGACATTGGAAACAAAATGAAGCAAAATTGCGGCCGTAAATAACTCCAAATTAATTAACAATAAAACAGTCTCGTGTTTCTGTTATTAGGCGATCATCTAAACCATTGTTCTTACCCTGTCGAATGCGATTTCTCATCGTCAAGGCATCTCATCCGGCCACACAGATACTCATAAACAATAGATACCAGATACGAGTACAATCATCAATTTACATCACTTTATGGGAAACCTCTGCGCATCGAATTAATTATCTCACTTCCAACCACAAGAACTGGTGGGAGTACATATTTGTTGAAGAACCTCTGCAACTTGGAACACTCCCCTCAATCCCACCCCATGGAACCAATCCAAAAAGAATTATTTTTGCAGAATCCCTAGTCACTTTTAGTGAATAATTTAATTGGTGACAGATGTTCTATTTTGAACTCGTTATTAGCATTCGAAACGAGCTAAATTCGTTTCCGATTACAGGAACCCCCGCTACGGCCATGGTAGTAAAATGAAGGCCGAACTTATGTTCCCATCGTTCAAGACCAGCTTTTGATGAGTTTTATTAGTCGTCTTCCAGTAAAGAAAAATCCAATTCAAAAAACTTTGATTCAATGTTGCAAATGTGGTCGGTTACAGGCGCCCCGAACAGTAGTAGAACAGGAGCGTGTTGCAATTCGCATATTTAATAACGATTCGTTGAATGATAAAAACAACAAAACTTGTTTGTATCTGAAGCGCTGTTATAATTGCTTAGAGCGTGAAACTGTAGCAATGGGAATGAAACTGAAAATGAAAACACACAGACGAATTGCTTCAGTCAGAAACTCTGTGAAGCGTATCATGAGATGACGGTGATGCGTTGCGACTCACTCATTCAAGAAGAAGTAAAAGAATCGAAATATGCCTTGCGAAAGATACGAATATTGTTTAGTATATTTTCTTTTGTTGCGGATTTAAAATTCTTTTTTTTTTTTTTTTTTTTTTTTTTTTGTACACGAAAATCCACGCATCTAACACTTTAAGATTGAAGGTGTTAACATTGTTTTTGGTAATAAAAAAAAAAAAAAAAACAAGAAGTCGTGTAGGTTGAGTTTGCTTGTCTAGAACGCGGAGGACACATTTAAGTTAGATTTTGTGGTTGCGACAGATTTTATAATTAAGTTCAGGTATCTGAATCAGTAGGGTTATCTTACTAATTTGCTAAAATAAAATGTGATTTGAGTCCATTACAACCTCTGTCAAAGTTCTTTTACCATTTTAGGTGAATGGTGGATATTTTAGTCTCAAAATTGGGCAATGGAGGAACACATGCTGTAATTTATCGTCGAGCATGTTCATTAGTTAAATTTGCAGAGGATGGCGATATCCATATTATTTAATTCTTTACATAGGTAGGCGGTCTCCGGCTGACTTAATATCTGACCAATTCAAGTGATCTTACTTACTTAGGCGATGCTTACTTATTCTACCTCTTCAAGTTGGTTGAAGTCCCCTTACAGTGATTTACCCACCGGATATGGACACATTTTCATTTGATGCAGTATTGAAGGATTCAGATGATTCGTTCTCATGTTTAGATCGAGAGTTATTTGCTCGAACAGATGTCTTATTTGAAGTAGAACTCTTGTGGTTGTATGCCTGAAAAGAGGTCTTAGTCAACCTAGGCAACATTCACCGTAGCTCTAATTCTGGAAAGAAACTTAGAACATACGACAATATGAACATTACAATAATTTTAAGAAATAATATCCGGGTCGGAGGACCAAATGCGAGGTTAGAATTTTCTCTATTTACTCATATAGAACGTTGCTCTTGCTGCGATTGGATTCAAAACGAGAACGAGGTTATTGTAGGTATGTTAATCATTGAAAGAAAGAAATCTCTGTACATTAAGGTTAACTTATGGGTTCGTATAGTTCATCGGACTTAAATTTAAAAAATTAAATAACATAGCCCAACATGCACAAGACTGCATAAGAGTACCTCGATTCAGTTTCACTTCCCAGGGTCTTCTTATATTGACATGTCTTATCGACAGCCAACAGTGGTTTCACTTTCAAGAAACCTCAGCAGATTCAACAGTTTATCCGGAAATCTCTTCAGTCCAGATAAGGTTAAGTGGGCTATTAACTCATTTAAACCATACAAGGCACCAGGCATAGACGGAATTTTTCCAGCTACGCTACAAAAAGGTCTCTATATCTTAGGTTCTTAGGTACTTTGGGTACCTACCACGCATTTGGAGAAAGGTCGACGTGATGTTTATGCCCAAACCAGCCAACAAGCCCAGTGAACTACCTTTATCATACAATCATATAAGTTTAACATCGTTTTATCTAAAATGAATTATGGACGTCCGTATCAGAGAAAGCTTAGAAAATAGCTTATCAGTACGCCTATCAGAAAGTTAAATCGATGAAAGGTACTCTAATGACCATGTCAAATGCTTTGCTCCATAGAAACATCGATCAACCTATCATCGACTGAGTCAAAGCTATGCTTGCAAGCTTTATGATTAACACTTCATCAGGGCCGACTTTAGTATCAGTATTAGCCGTAAGGGGCTGCCAGCAGGGAGGCGTATTATCGCCATAGATTATCTGCTTCAAAATTAAGCAACTTAGACTACAACACAATTAGTTATGTCGATGACCTAGTCATCATCATTAAGGCAGGAGAGAATAACGAAGTCACTACACGTATGTTCTTGTTATTGTTATTGGCCCGGATCTACCCCTGATAACTTTATTAAGCTTATTAACAAGTAAAAACTTAAAGCCAGGCTTGAAAACCATGAGCCAAAGAGTAATGGTGGTCGGGGGAGATGTTAAGGGAGTGGCATATTGATTTCGAATTTGCTGCTATTTAGTTCAAAGATTTCGGCGTAGTTGTTATACGCAACATTCTAGATATTGGTTTGAAGTGACCTTAATTGGTGTGATGAATTCGGATCGGAACGAGTGGGAAAGATCTTAGATTATTGACAAACCCATTGAGCCAAAAATGAGCTTCGTCACTGAAGATGATTTTGCGACTCCGAATATCTGTAGAAAATTTTTATAATTTGCAGATGTTGCTCGTTAGTGTACTTTACCATGATGAAAATGTTTACTGAATAAATTGACAGTGACAGTTTGATGATTAGTGAAAGAGTGCGTTCACAAATTAAATTCAAAGTTGTCAAGTCCCTATTGGAATACCCTGTACATATGGATCGGCCAAAGGTAGACCATGATGTGAGAAACGAATCAACCTCTGTTGGGCTACTTCAATTCTTTAAATGCGGATTTGTTTATAGGGTGACTAAACTTGGCTACAACATTCGAGTAAGTGCCTTACAAAAGTCATGTGCAGGGACCTTGTAACGTAAGGGTTGGAAAAAATTTTTTGATCAGCGTTTGATAAAGTTAAGGGCAGAGATAGCTTAGTTTATAATGCTGTCAATATGTGGAAGGAATAGGCTCATCGCAGATGAAGTTGTTCATTGGAGTGGGCGCTAGACGTTTGCGGGAATAGGCTATCGCTTGGCATTTGCTGACATTAAGCTCCAATAAATTTTGCTTGCACCATACCGAAAACTTATTTAAATCATCTGGGAGTCAGAAGGCAATGAAATGACTTTGGAAATTGTCATATCATCGGCGGAAGAAAGATTGGAATTCATCAATATGAGATTTATATCGTTATTTGCTACGACAAAGATGATTGGTCCAAGGTGGCCACCCTGAGGAATACCAGATTTTGCTTTAATTGGGTCGGATATTAAAGATTATTTTTCGTTCTTCTAAATCGGATTTGGTTCATACCACAAAATGAAAGGAAAAAACCAAGTTTTTTTTAGCTTAAAAATGATAAGTTGGTGAGAAATTTTATCGAATGCCTTTCTGAAATCTATAGAAATTGAATCGCCTTCATCACCATCTATTAAAGCACAAAGCCTCCTAGGGTCTAACTCAGTTAGGTTAATTGCATCTTTCATGAAATCGCACTGATTTGTTCAGATAGTTGGCCTACATTACGGAAGCAATTGTTGATAGACTATGCTTTCGAAAAGTTTGGGTATGCAAGAGAGTTTTGCTATGGGCCTAAAATTACCAATGACGTCTCAGCTAAAGGAGCTAGAGTCGGGTTCAGCTGTTTGATTAGAAAAGGATTTGTTAAAATGACAGGCAAAGAAACGCCCTTAAGACAGTCCTAAATAGGTGCACCAGAGAGAATTTCTCCATAAACCCAAATAAGGCTTCCATAGTTCCTTTCACTAAAAGAAGAAACGTGAATTTAGGTATAGCTTCACTTATCGACAGAATCATTGAGTACTCTGACGAGGGCAAATATCTAAGAGTAACGCTAGACAAAAGACTCACTTAAACAACAAAATAACAAAAGCAACTAAGGGTTTATGGGCCTTCCGCCACATGTACGGCAGCACATGGGGAATCTCTCGAAAGATCACTCACTGGATCTATACAATGAAGTTCAAGTCAAGCAAACTTTTAAAGCTCAATATAGCACAGAGTCTTGTATGTCTGGCCATTTCCGGAGCCTTCCGGACCTGCTCGATAGTTGCCTTAGAAGCAATAATAGAACTAACCCACATACACTTATATAAAAGGGAAGCCAACAGCTGGTGTGGAAGTTTTCATTAAATTAAACGAACATTTATTGTAAAGTCAATGTAGAATTTATTTGATCAATAAACTCGGTATTTGGCAATTGTGAAAGGAACACATGCTTTTTTGAAGTATAAGTGGGTCGATGGCCGCAATTTCAGTTTGGATGCATATTTGAGATCCTGGATTATCGATGGGTTATTGGCATAGACTACTAAAACTACTTAAATAATCCCACAGGCAGAAGTCTAAAGGTGTCAAATCTCATGACCGTGAAGGCCAATCAACTTCTCCTCTAACCGAAATAATGCGACCTTCAAATTTCGTACGCAATAAATTGATTGTTTGATGGCTTGTGTGGGTGTTGATACTGTTGAAACCAGAGATCATCCAGATGCAACATCCAATTTATAAATTGGTGACCTCGTAGATAGTCCAAAGACTTCAATTGTTGTATAATTTGGATTTCATTGGCCTGCAAATGAAGATCAACCTTTAAAACTCTCCATAAAGTGCCGTAAAGTTGACCCAATTGTCCAAGCATAAGCCTGGCATCACAAGAAAAGGCGATGTGCCATCCGCATTTTAGGCAAATTGAAGTATTAACAAAGCAGTTCTCTGACGGCGACAAAGCGCTTACAAAATTACAAAACAAATTACAAAAAACAAAACAAGAATGGTGGTGCTGTAGCGAATAAAGAAGCCATTTGACCATCGTAAAATAAGCCAACGATAATACAGCAGAAAAAGAGAGCCCGCAAAAGTTGACTGTATTGGCCAAATACAGGGGCCCAATAAAGGCCGCAATAGTAGAGTAGAACAAATAGAAAATGAAAGTCGCAATAACTTCGACCATAGAGAAGGATATCTGGCAAGAAAAGTAGCAAAAACAGGGCCGGGCCTATCTATGGTTTTGAAGTCATAAGGGTGTATCGCTGTTTGCTGGAGCCTCCAAAAGTACTTTGAAAAATATACAAAATGGCTTTGGCCAGGTATATTCAAAGTATCCACGGATACGGTGGATGGAGAAGCAATTCGTACTGCAATTCGACCGATTTGGCTGTGGTGAGTGGAAGAGTACTTTTTCTTCGTCAAATGTGTTCGTAGTATGCTTCGGTGATTGTTTTCCCTTCTCCAAATAGTCAACGTGGATCACATCTCGCGCTTCTCAAAAAACGATGACCATCACCTATCCAGCCGAAGTCACGGTTTTCGCCTTCTTTGGAGCATATTCACCGGGTAAAACCCATTGTTTCGATTGTTCTTTGGTCTCTGGTGTGTACCAATGAATCTATTTCTCATCGATGGTCACGAAACGACGCAGAAACTCCTTCTGATTTCGATTAAACAGGGCCAAGCACGTCTTTAAAAGGGTCTCACGATTGTGCTTGTTCTCCGGCCAACTCGCGACTTTTCACTCTGCGATCCGCCACTACAAGATCATGAATTTTGTCCACGATTTCCTCTGTGGTAACCGTTTTTGGGCTACCTGGGCACGCTTCATCAAAAAACGAAGTGCGACCAAAGAGAAACTCTTCGAACCAATGGTTAACAGTTGTACGGGAAGGTGAATGGACCCCATACACACCATCAAGAATGATTTCCTCGCAGGATTTACCACTCAAAAACAAGAATTGGATCACAGAGCGATACTGCTCTTTTTCCATGGTCGCAAAAAACACTAACACGATGTTTTGAAATGAAAGTCAAAACAAAACTAAGCGTCTGATTGTCACCGTATTTTGACAGGCGGTGATGATGGTGCACTCATTTTGGCTCAGTAGCGTCACCTATCTTCCAACACCCTTCATACATCTACTGTATGTTGACTGGATTCGTATTTGTTTCAGTGTCGAATCGCGGAAATAACAAAACATAGTACCTTCTGCCATACTGATAGAGAGCACGCAAGTGATACTCGAAGAACAAAGCAAGGTTAGACTTATACCAAAACCGAGGGATGTGCCGTAATGGAGATATTTGGTACGATGGGTATTTCAAATTAGTTACTAGAACAAACACCACGGCATTGAAATGTCTCTAAGCCGCTTAACTCAGACAGTTTTGTATCAGTTGTGGCTACTCATTGCTACTAATGAATGTCATGCCAAAGGTTAAGATATAATTTATGGCATTAGCACATGCAAACCTTCGCTTCAGTGCGGTTGAATTCTCTCATTTATGTCAATACCACTACGTTAGTGGAAAAGAGTATGCCTCCGTTGTTCCCTTGTGAGTTTTTCGTACTTCTTCAAAGTAAGTACGATGTTTAAAAAGTCCATGACAGCGCTTAACCTTGTTTCAAACCTTTTTTGACATCAAAGATCTCGATTAAGTCGGTTACCGACCTTGACAGAGTAGCGGGCGTTCTCAATCTTTATTCTGTACAGACGGACGAGTTTGGCACTGATACCACATTTTGACATGGTTCCATGATATGATAGCTCGTCTCTATAAATGCTGTCATATGTGGCCTCTAAATCGAAGAAAAGAGGGTAGGTATCGATTTGGACTTTTTGAGTTTTCCTCAGGAACTGCCGTAGTATGAAGATTTAGTTAATTTTTGATTTTCCCTATCTGCACTGCCAGGAACCCATCAGTTTATTGACGAAGGACTTCACAAAATTGAGGAGAACTATGCCTCTACCGTTGACGCAATTGAAAGAGTCTCCTGTTTATTGGATCGGACAAATGTTGCTGGGTTCCATTTATTAGGCAAGCACTATTCTAATCAGATCTAAGAAATGAGTTGGTGTTTCCACTTCACAAAATCATTTCCAGCAGCTTTGAATACCTCCGCCGGTAAACCATTAGATCCATGTGTATATTGAGATAGGGAAACTGTGTGGTTGCTAGTTATAGTGACATATCATCCCGCCGCAAAATGAATAAGCCTAAGTCCGTTGCAAAACGTGGTGTCGTGTAGGCTATGTCTATCAACTGTCCACCAAATATGTCCTTTTTTCCTATCCTGGCGCTGTACTGAGGCCATTGCTCATATATCTTATCGAAGAGATGGTAGAAACATTCTTTAGTAGCGTCATTCTTGTCTTCTGTAGGGAAATGGGCGCATATTAGGCTTATGTTAGCGAATTTAGGCTCGATACGTATGTCATCAGTTTTTCATCCTTCTTATGGCTGGCCCATCCCATCGCACTTCGGGAATGGCGATGTGCGGCCGCATGTGGCGTGTTATGTTAAGTGACCGAACATTGCACGCGCAGATCCGAAGATCATTGTTTGCTAGGATCCTCAACAGTGAATCCATTTTTATCCGAAGCAATTAGTTGGTTGGCACATTCGCTCTTTGACGGCGTAAGCCAGTATAGTATGAGCATGGGCTTACTCATGTAGTTACCGGGGACCACCACTGGGAGATAAGGCAACTACTTCGCTCCAAACTTCATTGCTGCGTGCCGAAATCCTATGTATGGATAGTTGAACGAATTTGGCAAGAGTGTCACAGCTTGACATGCGTCTTTCTACCCCGTATTTATAGCCGCTATCACATCGAACCCTTAAATCGACTATGGTAAGATCTTTTGGGTACCGGTTTGGTATTTTCAGGTCTTCTTGATAAGCTGCAAAATGAAAATATGGTTGATCGTATATTCACCGGGTCTACAGTGAAACTGCTACGGACCTCTCAGGTTACTGTACATAGTACGGCAAAGAATGCGACATTCTATAGATTTTAAGCCTTGGTTTAGGAAAAATCTCTGAAGCCATCCTCTCATCTCTCGATATCTTCAACTTAGCGTTGTTTGAACTTTCTTCGACGAAGTTTTTGTTCGATTTTTGGTATTCTGTTGAGGTGTTTGGTTAGAATACTCAAAAGAGGGACATCAACCAAGTTATAAAGTCTGGGATATCGTGATGTCATCTACACAGAATCAAAAGCCTTCTCATGATCGAAGCTCACTTAAAAAGCAGATAAGAACCAGTTCACAACTATCGGAAGCCCAACGTAGCTGGTTTCTGACGGTTTTTGTGTCGAATTAGGTCTTATTATGTCTTTAAGTTGCCTAGAACTGATCGTATATAATGTATGAACCAGCCTCTACCTAATCCTTACTCCTTGGCTGGAAAAAGCGTACATATCAAATTATTGACGAACAGTGCGATAGCATTTGTGCCGAAAATCAAGAATGCCAAGAGTTTAAAACCGATCATTCTGACTTTATTCCTATTGAAAAGTATGAAGAGAATGGTAGAGTTTCATATGCCTAAGTGTGCTTTGTAAATGCATGTGCAAAATGCCTTCTAGCACAGATGATCCTTCGGGACTGCGCCTTAAAATCTGTTACGCAGAACTGAATGTAAATTCAACACAAGAAAGTCAACAAATTTCATAGATATCGCAACTATTGACTGCATGTTCTATTGAGACAGACAAAAAGCTACGCTAGCGACTGAAGACAATTTATGATAGTCTAATGAATGGAGGTTGAATCCTGGGCGACCCCCTGACAAGCGTTTGGAATGCTTGCATCTTCTGAGAGGGCTTACTTACTTACTTTTTACTTAAATCCTGTCACCTCTCGAGAGGCATAGAGTGTCAACAACGCCTGTACACCATCTTGTTTGGATTTCTGCAATGCATTTGAACTCACTTCATTTGTCCCAGATTTACGTAGATCGCTCCGCTCTTCTGCCTGACTGGTTGAATAGATTCCACGGTATGGCATATTTTGTAATATGGCTTCTTCACACCGTAATGTGTGACCATTCGATTGCCACCAATCCTCCATAAAGGAGGAAAAGGTTCTAGACCCCTTCTCAGATAAAGGTGATCGATGGAGATGCGATTCGACCCAACAATTTTTAAGATGTTACGTAGACATCTTTTGTATTTACGAAGGCTTGCAGTACTTCACAAACAGTCTCAACCTGGTTTCTGTGCTGAAAACATTGCTTTTCTAGATTACTGATAGAATTCCAAACGGAGCTATAGCTTTTTTGATTCTATTACCCACATCGAGTTCGGTGCCGTCGTCGGCTAAGACGATACTTCCTTAA
The DNA here is from genome assembly GCA_907269105.1 of Volucella inanis. Lineage (NCBI taxonomy): Eukaryota > Metazoa > Arthropoda > Insecta > Diptera > Syrphidae > Volucella > Volucella inanis. The sequence goes on from OU026153.1 coordinate 44,741,424, forward strand.
TATTGAAAGTTTTTGAATTTCTCGACTTGTTGCCCGGCAATGTTGAGTTGAGGGTTGGAGCTTAAAATATTTTTCTCGCAATTATATTGCCTCTGTAAGGGTTTACGTTAACCTTAAAGTTTAACTTTCAAAGTCATAACTCTCTATGCCGCAGGGAGACTCAACTAATGCTTCCGAATATCTCTAAGAAGTCAGAGCTCTTTCTGCTGTCCGTAGAAAAAAATAAGACTAGGCATGCACTAATGAGGGAGACCACCTTCTGCGACGCTTTCTCTTAATGTGGTATGAATGCGGACATTACTGGATACTTCGTTCGCCAATATTTGGCTTACAGTCACATTAGTCTGCATCACTTAGAGAATTGTGTCAGTTAATTTTCTGCTCTCTATCACTGAGTGAAGAGCCTATTTTGCTCGATGATTCTACTATTTCTATTTACTAGTTCTATCGAGACTTGCCCGTATGCTTCAGACTAAAACAACAAACAGATATGATATATGTATATATGATAGATTCTCGACAGATTTTTTCTGTTTGTTCTGCACCAAAAATCAATAGAACTGCACCACTGTAAAAATTGCCTTTTTGGGCATGCCTATGGGCATTTTTTGATCACTTCCATCAGTTAATTAATTGATCGAAGGTACGCTTTACTACCATTTTGAAAAGTCACTACCTTCATTCTAGACCCCACAACACTGGATGAAATACAGTACATGCAGATGCAGATACCTTCGACTCAGTTCTAAGCAAATTAAAAATCTAACTCTTTCCCTTGCATAAGTTTCTTAGCATCTGTTCCGTCTAGTAGCTCTTGGTAATCCCAAGTGAAATCAAAAAACCTTTCAGCAAAATTCACTTTGTCTACAAATGTTATCTGGCCCTTCAGGTTTTACATTAAACGACACAAGTGACACGTTCGAAATCATTCCTCCTCACTTAGTCAAATAAAGGCTGTCGTCATATAGGTATCACTTTGCCCCGACATAATTTTACCATTAAGCATGGTAGCTTGCAAATCTAGACCCTGACCTGTTGCATTGCCCTAAACTCTTGAATCTGTCAAATTTCGTGTAGTCAATGTGACCCTCCAGTACTGCTTTTTCTTTTATGAGAGCTCAAACTCCAGCTATTTTCTTCCAAAAATTGCACATCATGTCATGTTACCCATCAACTTGTCCAAATTGTCACTGTCACATGAAGTAGAATTGAGGTACAAGCCAAATACATTGCGCGCCTACCATTCAACGATGACACTTCATCTGTCAAACGTGCCTTGAATACCGGTGTAGCACTCAAAAATCATCAATTATCCATAAAACAGAAATCTCTATCTTCAAAGTGCAAATTAAAATGATGGCTTCCGATGCAAACGCACTTCTTGGGCCCCATCCAAGTCGGGGACAAGTGGAACATTCCAAACTCAAGAAATGGTGTCATGGCTGCGCAGTAAAGATGAGAGTCTGTTGCAATGGTGCTTTAAAAGTAGTAGATTTACGAGTATCTTGTCGTAATGAATTCTCATCATCTACTACAAATTAATGTGATCGTCTTATTATGCAGACTTATAATTGTTTTATAATCCCAAAGTGCCACAAAGATACAAAGATACAAGACTATGAATTCGTGTACAAGTATCACGGGGGCTGGCATGGGAAATGGCATGAGCATAGTTATGAGTTCAGGTAATTTCCAAGAGGGTCTCTCTGACAATGTATATAAATTAATTGAATTGGCTTGACTGACCTCGGGTACAATTGGACAAGTGTCATTACACATTTTTCCTGTCTCTCTCTCTCTCCGACTTTTTTTCACTTCTTTTTAATTAGTTCGGCACGATTTCTTTACTTTTCATAGAGAGAATAAAAAAATATAATTCAGCGCTATGAAGTGCCTAGCAGTTGGTGTACATGTAGAAGAGTATTTAAATTTTTATTATTACGTGTCTGCTGGAAGATTTAAAGCAAACAATTGTTTGATCAATTTTTTTTTCACCAAAGGTGATCCCAGGTGATGTGGATATTTGCAAAACTCTAAACGCTTTGAACGCGTTCAATGGGAGCATTCACAACTACTAATGGTTGGCAAACATAGCGGTAAGTGCTGTCATTGTTGTCAAGATGAGGTCGTGCAGATTGAATTGGTGTTAATTTTTGTTGAAGCTTTGTGAATGCGTTGTCTAGGGGTGATGGCGATAATCGATTGTGCTCAAATATTTGTGTTAGATTAGATGGTTGTTGATCGAATGAAAACTGGAGGTTAATTGTTACAGTTTTGACAAGCGAAGTCACTGTTGCTTTAACAGAATTGTTCTATTTAATAAATATTTTCTCACTTCTTCGGCAATATGAGCTCACCTCAGACTTCTGAAATCTTGAAGGCTTCTCAATGGGTTTCCGTCAATTAATACCAAATCGTTTTTTTTGCAAAATAAATTCTTTAAATCTCATACTGACAGCGGTTTAGTTGTAAAATCAACCACACGTCTGCTTTTTAATTGAGTAGAAGAGCTGAAGGTCCGAGATTAGATCTTCAGCAAATGGTAGTCATCTAGATATTCACTGCCATTGTTAGTCCAATGCATACCATACTTAGTCTGATAGAGGAAAAGTTCATTGTGAAATGTCGGGAGGAAATTTAGAGAATAATAAGCCGATGCATTTGGGGCAACCCACGTAGGTACTTTGTTAAAATCTATGAGAACATTCAGCAAAGAAGCCAGTCATAAACTTTAAAGGGTCGTTCAGGTTAACACTTTCACCAAATAGTTCGACTAGACATCAGTCACTGCCATTGCTGTATTACATTGTCATGCAGCGCGTGCAGTGACTGAGTGTATGTAACAGCCAATGGATAGCGGGTTATGGGCATACATATTGTTGGTGTGCTGTGTCCTATTGTTGTAGGGGCATAACACCTACAAAAATTTGATTCGGCGAACCGAATCGTTTTCAAATATAGTCCAGCTGTTTTGGCACAGGTAGATTCTCGCCTACACCTCTCAGATCACTCTGATCTAAAGCTACATAGCTACGAACTGCTGCCTTTATTTTTCTCTCACCGCGGTCTGTTCATGTTCCAATTCGGAACTCAATTTCATGTGGCTAAAATTCCATTTCAATAAACTGATTATCCACAACTGCTTTATAAACTGGACCGCAATCTGACTTTTAACGAGTTTTATGCGCTGTCTGTCTATGTAGATGTTGATAGTCATACCGCCAACACTGATAAATACAAAGTCATTTACAGCTAGTTTCTCGTATACTGATCCTAAAAACCGTATGGCAATACGAAAAACCCAACTCGAGTGGTCTTAATAGATTCTTTAGGAATTTTAACTGGTCGTTATGTTTCTTCGATAATGACGTAGATGCCACTAATGATATGATCACTGACACTATTTTCTTTTGAATAAAAATCGGATGAAGAGTTTTAAACTTAAAGAAAAGTAATGACACGACTCGAGTTGTAAAAAAGCAGTCAAGGTAAGAAAAATGTCTCTTTTCGTCCTATAAGACCAGCCCAACGAGCCAGGAATGACTGAAACGCATTTTTCAAAAGTGTGAAATTGCAATACGACCCAAAATTGAGGCAAAAAACACTACAATGTCCCAAAGGTATTAATAGCTTTTATTTGTTCGTCAAAAACGTCAGAGATTTACCTCATCCTCCATCCCAACGCTCATTTACCTATAATGACACTCTAGGTGTCAGCTCTTAGGACAAGGCCAATCTGCTTGCTACATACTTTGCGGTCAGCTCAATACTTCCAGATTGTGCTTTGTGTCCGCCTACACTTGACTGCGTCAAATCTTCAATGGGATGAATCCAGTTTCGCACTCGTGTAGTAGCAAGGGTACTCAAAAAATCTCAATTTACAAAAATCCGCTGGTCCTGTAGGTATAGACACCCCTTTTTCTGAAGAGGTATTCTTCGTCGCTGGTAAAGCCACTATGAAAGCTTTTCCATCGATCCTACTCTTTAGGACTCTTTCCAAGAACACAGAAGACATCATTTGTCCAGTCGGTTTCTAAAAAAGCCGAAACAGACCCTTCTACACCATAAGACCCATTAGACTTACATCGCTTCTTTTCAAGGTCATGGAAACGCTGATAAACCGTCAGCACATGAAATATCTCGAAATACGAAAACTTCTCAATGACCGGCAGTATGGTTTTCAACAGGCAACAGATCCACTGGTGGTTTGATGGCATACCACCTCGATAAAAAAAGAAGGAATAACCACCGTTTGGCGCTCCCATTATTCCAATTTGAGTTCTGTTTTTTTTTTTTTGTTAAGTTGGTACATCTGTTGATGATCTTCCCTCTTAATCTTAGCGTCATAGCTTGACATTTGCAAAAGTTACGTAGCCAAGAGTACATCTATCTCTGTGTGTGTTTCAACAACGAACTTGTATTCAATTTTGCGTAAAAAACGGAGTTAATGGGGCACGAACGTTGGAAATATTGGACAGGTGTTTCGGCAACAATTCTCTAAAGAATTCGCCGAAAACCGGCTAAAACATTGATAAAGTAAACGAAATGTTGGTCAATAAACGCAAATTAACCATCAGAGAGATGGCGGAGGACTTGAATATTACCTATGGATCCATCCAAGACATTTTGGTTAATGATTTGGATTTTCGTCGTGTAGCAGCAAAGTTGGTGCCAAAAGAACTCAATTTCATGCAAAAAAGAGACCGTGTTGACGTCGCAAAAGTGATGATTTGCGATTCTGAATTCGATCCCACATTCATCAAAAGGATCATTACTGGAGATGAGACGTGGTTTTATGAGTAGCGCACGCAATCCACACATCAGACAAGTGAATGGCGTTCACCAAATGGGCCGAAACCAAAAAAACCACGTAATTTTCAGTCAAAAAAATAAGACAATGCTCACAGTTTTCATGAATTACAACGGTGTAGTGCATCATGAACTTTTGTCAGAATGCCAGACAGTAAACAAAGAGTATTATTTGTGCGTTATGAGACGCTTTCGTGAAGCAATTCGCCGAAAGAGACCAGAATTGTGAGCAGAAAACTCATAGATTTTGCACTATGATAACGCACCGTCGCACACTGCCATCATTTTTCGTAATTTTTTGAGGAAAAATGCAACAAATACCATCCAACAACCACCGAATTCACCTGATTTGGCTCCTTGTGACTTCTTTCTGTTCAATCGAGCTAAAAAACCACTACGGGGAATACGTTTCAGCAGACGAAAGTAATGAAAAAATCGCAAGAAACACTGATGGACATACCGAAAACCGAATATAAAAAATGTTTCGAGGATTGGATCAAGCTCTGACATAAGTGTGTTGCAGTCGATGGGGATTGCTTTGAACGGGACAGTATGGATTTAGATGAATCAACTTGTATTTTTGATTTTTTGGATCAAGGGGATATCTCACCGCAATGTGAAATCAAACTGAAGTTCATAATCACTCTGGCGGAAGCAAGATAGTTGTACTTTATATTCCTAAGGCGTTTGATAAAGTTTGACATTCGGTTCTATTTTCGGCAATGCATGTGTTTGGGGTTGACGAGTATTTTCTTCAATAAATTAGAAGCTACGTTTTGGAACGTTCAACTCAAGTTGTCTTGCTTGGTTTCAAGTCTGATATCCACAAAATAAAGACTAGTGTGCTTCACCGATACGTTCTGTCTCCGACACTCTTTTATCTATGATCTCTTGTCTGCCACTTATAATTTATTAATTTCCTTTACTAAGGAGAGCACTCTCTACTTTTCATATTCGTTTCCGGACCCATGTCCCTGCTCTTAAACTGTAGAACAGTAACGCCAACGTATGTAAAGTTCATTGAATTCCGATATTAACAGCATTACCAATAGCGGAATTTAGTTCAACCAAAACTCAATCCTATCTGCTGTCTTTTAAGCGAAATTTAAATACCCAGCTATTGTCCCTGAATGCCACTTGCATTCTCGAAGCCGAAAAACTTCCATTCTCGGTATGGGTGTCAGTGTGCGCTTATGTTGCAATCACCAAATATTCGATGTCGCCAAAAATGCCACGCAATATTTAGGTTTCCTCAAGCGATGTAGGGAATACTATTCTCTCTTTGATCTGGCCACAATATATTCGTATAAAGCATTTATGCGCCCAAAACTAGGGTAAAATGCCCACATCTGCTCACGTGCTCCTATAAAATCTCTTCTCCTGATAGATAGAATTCAAAACATGATGATAACTTCACCCAGTCAATTGACAACCTCGAACGCCGACGAAATGTCTCCTGTTTCACCTTATTCTATGTATAGCTGCTTTCACCATCAGTATGCCATAGAAATTGCCAGTAGCATTCCGCCCCTTCAAACCTTCATATGTAATACCCAACTCGCTCATAAATGCTACCCTAAAATATCGTGATTCGTTCCAAAGCCGTATGTCTTGCAGAGCTTTCTATTTTCTGGCCGTTATATCTTGCAAATATTTAAGAACCATGTACATCGGTACCTATCTTTTCCTCCCCCCTCAATTTTCTTCACCTGCGCTATGTATAAACATTTTAAGGGTACACAAATCCGTTGAGCGGGGCAAATTATAAAAAAAAACCTCAAACAGGTGTTTGAACTAGATATATCCAGCTTCTTGGTTTCTCGTTACAGACCTCGTAAAGAGCCACTTTTTTGAAATTAGTTGACGCCCTTACAAACAAGAACTTACAAACTAACAATCTTTCCTAGATGATATTGGGAGTGAGCAGAGGGGGCGAGGGATAGGATGAGTAAGTTTTGAAAAATATTTGGCTTGGCCGATAGTCGAAGATAGGTTCAACGAGATGAGCAACAATAGAGCAGGATAATCAATGCAGGTTTCATGTAAGTCTATAAATTTTAGGCTATCAAGATAGGTTGTTATTTGGTCGTTTCAAAATACATGACACCTACCCAGCTCATTAAAAATAAAGAGTAAGATTGTAAGACATTTTCGAGTGTTTTTTTACTTGCTAACGTAAGCTCGAGGCAATTTTTCATGTTTAAGTCTTCTTTCAGGCGAAAATAGTCAGATCAAAGCGAAATGTTATGAACAAGTTTTGTTAATTGGCACAGCTCAAGCGAAGGAATTAGGGAGGAAGAAACGAGACATACCCATGTACGTTGGTTTTGAATGTTTGCTGGTTATAAAGACTGGGAAATAAAGAGTCCGGCAGGGTATTCCACGTGTGACTAAGGAAAGAATTATTGTGTGATGTTTAAGAGACGACATAAAGTTGGCTTGAGAATAAGCTGATGAACATTTATAGCGAAACGAGTCTTATTGTTGAAGAATGAAGAGGCAAAATGCTACTATCAATTTCAATGGGACACTAGTAATGAAAAAAGTGATAGGACAGGATAAAGTAGGATACATAACGCTAGCCTTCAAGTATGTCAATATTCAACTGTTGGCATCACATGAAAGTTTAAGCGCATGGTTTTGAATCCTATATAGCAAGTGCAAAGGGATCTAAGAAGCACCTGACCAGATTTGCGCATTGTACTCCAATTTTTGACCTATAAGTGCCTTATATTGTATATCGAATCCAGAGTAGAGGGTCAAAGATATTTCTTACCGTCCAAGGAAATCAAGCATTCCAAGAGATGAATCCCAATTCATTGAAGAATAGATTCATTGATCCTAAATGCATACTTTTTCGACAAAAGGGAGTGAAATGCAAATGCCTTAGAAATATCATGTGCAACTAGAGAGCTCTCGATAAATTGATGTACGCTTTGGTTGTACTTTTGGTGAGGCATGCCATCAAATTACCAGAGACTTAGATTCTGACATACGTTGACAGAAAAGCAGGTATTCAACCTCTGTAAAAAACGACAACACATTTTAAGTTGAAAGAGAACAATGTCGGAGACTATGAAAAAAGAGGAAATGTTACTTTCCAAATGAAGGAACTTCTACTTATCTTTTTCAGATGAACGAGACTTAAATGAGCCTAGTATCGCTGAAATGCTTAATCTGCTACGATTCATTTGTACAACCATCTAGCGACTTTAAAAAACCTCTCCGGTTTGTGCAATTTTTAACTTACCGTCTGCAGTTAGAGATTTGAAGCTGGTAGGAGTCGTTTGTCACTAGAGCCCTTAAGGCAAGAGCCTACTATGATATCCCTCCGGGTAGAATCGAACAATATTCAGATGGCAGCTGTTATATAAATTCATTCCTCCTTATGATATGATATAAGTAGCAATATCAGGCAACTGATGTGAACTTTCCAGACCAAATCGGCGAACTTGCTCTCCTAAGAATCGACACTATCGACTGGGATTGGAACTACTATAATTCGAAGAACTTTGCGTTCAAACGACAATGAAAACTTCATACTTCTGCATCATAGAACAGAACTAGTTTCTTGACAAAACTCTGATACTCAGTTCCCTTTAAGTCATCGATTGACAACATTTCACATAGTTATTTTGCATATTCTGACGAAGTTGGGTGGGATGCCAAAACTAGGCATGGCTTTGTATACCTCGACTCTAAAGATACTTTCACATGGGGCCTAGAAATCGATAAAGAGGTGGTGAGTATCGATCTCTAGGATCTGCCGTTTGACAGACCTTAACTACCCTGGTAGATTCATTAGTTTAATGGAAAATGAAACAAAGAGACTTAAAGAACGTAGAAGTACTACCTAGATTTGTGTTTTAGATAGAAGGTACATTTGTTGGTATTTTCCTTTTCCGATTCGTTGTATATATAAGAGGATAGCTGCTATGTTAATTTAGTTCGGGCTTCATTTAACTTGAGCTAGACAAGATCTGCTAAAGTTTTAAACTATCAAAGTTTCTTGCAGCCTATTTTGATACATAGATACGTCATACATACATGAGTCATAGAGCGAATACCTAGTTTTCAAGAATATTTTGTACAACTGCCAACTTTTACAGGACAAGGTGTCAGCCAGCTGAAGGCATTCCGACTCATGATTAACGATTCTGTTATCCTAGTCCATTCTGATGGGAGCTGAAGGAACGTTTGTAAACTCTAGTCGAGACTTTAATTCTTTTACAGTCATCAGAGAAAGGAATTCGTGAAGACTATCAGCGGCTTCATAGAAACAGCAGAAATTAAAAAAAAAAAACGAACACTAGTAAGTGGTAAGCACGCTAGTAAGTCCGACTTCACCGACTTCTTGCCGTGCCTCGCGGAATTCAGTCATAAATGGTAAATGGCAATTTTTCTGCAGCAAAAAACAGGATAAGGTTTCATTGAACTGTGGTCCAGCAAGCAACAATTCTAAAAAATCACCCTCTGACCTAGATTGGGTTCTGAATTGTTAAGATACGTTCTGGAAATGGCAAACGAGTTCCTAAAAACTCTAAAAAAAACTCAAATTCACAGATGTCCATATATCCGTAGAATATTCAAGGATACACCTTTCCATCCATCACCTGCATGTATTTTGAATACCAAACCGGAACCGTGCTGAGGGCGTACCCATTAACTTCTTGCTGTTAGTATAGTTCCAGCACCCAGTATTTATTGCAACTCCAAATCAGGTCGAAACTATTTCTTAGACTCTTCCTGCGTTTTAGGTTAAACCACAGCCACTGTAACGATCCTAGTGACTGCCACGGCACTATGTTGTAAGTCCTGGTATGTATTACTGGTGATTTCGCTATTTAACAGGACCTATTTCAAACCGTTACAATACGACAACTCTTTATTAGACAATTCCATGAATAGAAGAAGTCCTGATAATTAGTCAATAACAACAATAAGCTCAAACATATGAAGCAACCGAGCATTCGACATCTGTATGACGAAAGCAAAAAGTTCGTTGAACTTTGTAATATCAACCGCCTCCTCGCAAAAACCAAAAGCAAGGTCATATAAGAATCCCTCAAAATATATAAAAACAAACGAGCTGAGGAGGACATTGGTCAAAGAGGTCACACTGTGGCAAAATAAAAGAAACATCTGAGACATAGCGGCTAAGAAAATTCCTCTCCACCAATCCTACAACCAATCCTACACCAAGGACGAACTCAAGTGATGAACCACTCAACCTGCTACTGGACACCCACTTTCCAGGTAGCTCCTTAATCATGGCCAATAACAACCTTCGAAGGACTACTGCTGCTGATTACAAGAGACAGGCAGCTCTAGGCGCTGCATATCTTTAAGCCATACAAGTTTGCTGGGCCAGACACACTCTAATACCTGCCAAGTTACAAATGTCCTCAGATATCACACTGTCAACGCTAGTGAATATCATGAGGAGCTGTGTAGAACTAATCCACATTCTACTATCATGGGAAGAAGTCAATGTAGTTGAGTTTGAAAATGCTCTCACGTTGTCCCAAAGGACCTCAGACCAATAAGACTATCACCTTTTCTCCTCAAAACTCTTGTTGTACCTTTTACAACGTCAACACATTCGCAATCACAACTGCATCATCGACTCTGAAGGCTGAAGCCTCACTTGGGAAATTGATCAGGCTTAAACTAAATAGCAGGATTATCAACTACAAACTATGTGGGACTTTCACCCCTTCTCTAGAACTTAGTGGTCAATAAATTGTTGATATACCTTGAAGCGGATAATAGAAGAGTGGTTGCCTGTACAGATGACGTTGCTATAGCCGTCTCAGGAAACCCCACTTAAGAGCTTTTTTCTACAATAACTTAAGCGATCTCAACAATATAGACGTTGGTAGTCTCCTACGCTTTAGTAGAAGCTCAAATTGGTTTCAAGAGTAGAAGAATCACAGATCCACGTGGTATCTATGGCCAAGTAGGGTGGCTTTTCCAACAGTTAGAATGACACCTAACCTAACCCAACCTTACCATCTGGTCATAGGAGGCACACTGTTTGTGCATAAGATCTGCCACATCATCAACTAATTCATACTCAATAATTTTATCGGAGTATGAGTTGATCAGTCATCGGGATGGAAAGGAATCGTATGATAGCTGAAACACATGTAAAACACTCTGGCAGGCTTCGGAACTCCCAAGTACGCCAACGAAACTTCCAAATGTGATCACTTTGTCACAAATTTGAATATAATTAGGGTTCCGCTTTCGCGAACATTGGTAAGCAGTGCAGCGGAGAGTCAGCAGAAGCCACAGGAAATTATGCATAATTCATACCTGGCGTATGAACATATGAGCGTATAACATTCAAGGCTCGGCTTATAGGAGCCTCAGTAGCAGAACGCACTGAGTTAGAAATCCAGTATCGCCAAAAAAGAGGGCGGCGTACTATAAGACGTGATAAACTCAAGTGATTTGACGTCACTAGTTACTAGGGCTTGGTAGGTAGGTACCCACTTAGGCCTATTGGCTCATTGTGATGCCACGTGGATCTGTGATCCTCTTACTCATGGAACCAATTTGGGCGTATGATGAAGCGTAGGTTACTATTAACGTCTGTTTCTTTAGATCGTTTCTCTGGGAGAGAGCTGGACATATATAGAGTAGGTGGAGGATTGTCTTCTCTTCTTCCTTGTCCATGCAGCTTTTACAGAAATAGTTTGTAAAGGCGCCAAGTCTTCTTACATGTTTTCCTATAAGGTACTGTCCAGTGATGATAACTACATATGATGGCGCTGAGATATTTCCAGTTTAAAAGGATCAGACTCTTAGAGCGATTCAGATCCAGCTTTGGCCAGATCGGTTCAAGATCCATCTGTGTAGAAGTGGATTGACTTGTCCTCCATGAAAGCATTTTCCTCACAGTAGGATCTAGAGGGGAAGCTTACAAGAAAGTCTTTGTCAATCCAAAGTTCAGGTATGGTATAATCGATGTTCTCTGTGAGGATTCCTAATATATTAAGAATATTAGCTTGACCAAATAAATTATTTGTTCACTGTGTAGTCGCTTTAAGGCGAAGAGCTGCAGTTGCAGCTACTTGTCTGCTGAAGATTTCGAGGGATGTCAAGTGAAACAGAATATCTAAAGCCGCGGAGGGAATAAAACGTAAGGCTCCACTTATGCACAGACATGCTTTTCTTTGGACTCTTTTTGCTGCAGTTGACTACATTGTCTAAGACCGTCCAATAGACAACAACAACGTATGTAAGTACCGGTTTAACGACCGAGATATATAGCCAGTGGGTTACTCAAGGTTGAAGGCCCCATTTGTTTCCAATGGCTTTTTTGCAAGAGAATAAAGCTACTTTAGCTTTCTTGACTCTTTCTTGAATGTCTATAGTTGAGGGTCTATAGTTGGAATTTTACATTTCCAGGAAAAGGGGACAAGATCAGTTTTATGGGGGTAAACTCTCAAAACACAGCGATCCGCCCAACGGGTTAATTTGTTAAGATTTAGCTGAAGGAGTTCTTTGATGGTATTAAGATGCTTACCTGAGACGGTTACAGCAACGTCGTCCACATAAGCAATTACCTTGCTACCAGGGCTAAACATGTAGCAAAAATTTGTGACAGTATCAGTGTGAACACCATCACGATTTGACGGAGATCCACTGACTTTGAATGAGGTACATCTCGATAGGTGAAGAAAATATTTCCATTCGTTCCTTAAGCATTTAGACGACATCGTTTTGGTTTCAGAGTCAGACAAGCTCTCAGAAGCAATAAATACTCGAATTTTAATCTGCCCACCTTGTAATGGTAAAACTACTGTATCAGCGGAGGTACTACAGACACTAATTAGGCATTTGAATGGCCAAAGAATGAAAGAGAGAACAATTGCCAAAATACATAAGAAGGGTAACATACGATTTATCCTGAACCCAAGGATTCTGATTCGACGCTTAACAACGAATAGGCATTACTTCTATACTTTAAGAGCAATTCTAAGCAATTCTTCAATGCTGAAGAAAGCGTCAGATTCAGATCTTTTCTTTAAGTATTGTTTCTATGGATTGAATTAAGATGCTAAGTCGCAAGTCTTGGGAAGCAAAAGGATTTTAGGAAAACTGGTTGTTACTTTCATTTGCAAAGGATAAAGCACCTGCATGTGATTGTGATCGTCCAAAATTTGGAAGCAGGTACAAACAAAATAAGGTAACGCTCAACTCCGTATTGCTGAACATACTGTCAAAATATTTGGCAGGATTCTTTTATGATGTTCGATGTGTGATATGTCCTCTATACTAGCAGACTTGAACTACAGGCATCGCACTACAATACCTAGATGAAATCGAAACTCCACCATGGAATGGTTACTAACAACACCAACTGCACTGTGACGAACTTCAATTCAAAACACTTTTTTGTTCAATCTTTCAAATGACTTCATTTCTTGTAAGAAAAGGAACATTCGCAGCATTCAAATCTTAAGCTTCCTTAACATCAATTGCATCGGTCCCGGCATAATATTCCTCAGGTGTGGCATTCTGGTATCCTCTGTGGGAGAAGACTAAAACATTCGAGATCTCCAATTTGCAGAGGTTAAAGTTATCTATAATAAGAAAGGAACCTCATAACACTTCATCACTCACAGTTGATTCGTAACTTACGTCCAGGAACTTGAATAGATCCCCAGTTAGCTGCAGATGGATGACGACTTACGAATGCCTCTAAACCACGAGCGTGCTCATCAGATTTTTTGTCCAACTGAAACAAATTTATCAGATGCGATTCTTGAGTTAAACAATAACGTAGACTTACCTTGATAACCTTTCCAGTGATAATAGTCCTAGGGCATGCATGTGACCAAGGATCGACATTCCTTGAATTACATCCTCCCTCCTGGGCATCACTGAACATGAACGAGATCTTATTATCTTTATTCACGTCTAATGCAACCAAATCCATATCCATCATGTAGAAAAAGATATCTCCAGTCGATGAGGCGCCTACCTTGCTATCAGAAGTCGATAGAAGCGACACCATTGGGAATCCACGGGTCGTTTCATCTGTTGAAATAGTTCCTACGGCAGCCCAATTAGCCTGATGAACCAGACGACGTGCCTCAGCGGCGACATTAACAACTGGTCTCTGAGGAGGAGCCGCATTGATAACAACTGCGGAGCACAACAAACCAAACACTACTAATTGAATCATTTTTCGAGTTCAAAACGAAACGTTTCTGAATTTGCAACTGATCGCTGGGTGGTACACGCTCGGGGTTTTTATACCACACGTACCGGTACATCGTTGGATGGAGAATTGGTTCTGGGAATTTCCATTATTCTAAAAGTGTATCTACAGTGAGACCCAATGAGTCAGAAAATCGTTGCAAATGCTATCATTGTTGATAATTTATTGAACGAGTATGAGTAAATATGGGCCATGCCCACATCAGGTGATAATGTTCCTCCTCGAAACCTATATACAGAGGTTTATCTAGAGAAGAAACAAATCGAAAAGGGGAAAGGACGGTACTCGTATGCTGACTTGTTTTGCACTACAAATGAATCTGAAGCAGAACTCAAAATGTTGAGATTGCTGTCAAAGGATTGGGTCGGATTTTTAAAACTGGAATGCATAATGGGTTAGAAGATTATATCAGGAAAAATTATAAAATTAATCAGACATTTTATTGAGGGTCTTTGAATCACTTTCATTCCTTTTATTGTTGAAGGAATGGATAAATGGTTTCGTAAGCAATCTTGTGAGGTTTCCCGTGTATGCTTAGCACACAATTAGTTTTTATTCCCTATATCAGAGAGACAAATCTGAAGTCAAATGTGAATACTTCTGCTAACATTATAGCAAAGTCGATAAATTTGGGCTTCGATAAGGCAACGGTGTCTAGAAAAATTAAGAAATCAGTGGTTCGACCAATTTATGAGTACAAGAGAGGTAGTTTAACCAGTAAACGAATAGTCGTCCCATTGCCTTTTTGCCTGCACTCTTAAAGATCATGGAAATCTAGTTGGAGATCATATCCGGGAATTCATTGGAAGGCATGACTAAGCACTGAATATTTTTCTGGATAGTTTTGATAGTTTTCTGATAGTTTTGTCCATTGACTTCAGCAAAGCTTTTGATACAGACTGATAGAAGCTATCCATGAAACCGGAATGACGGGGTTAACTCATTACCTAAGGGGAACCAATCTAATTATCGCGTTTAAGGATTACTATAGCAGAGAACAAGAAGTGTAGTTTGGGGTTCCACAAGGATTACAATTTGGTCTTCTTCTTTTCATACTGCATACGAATGAAACGCTTCGGTATTTAAAGAAAAGCACTCCGTTCGCCTATGCAGATGATATGGCCATCGTTATTTGTAAGCAGTCGATAGGAGCAGTCATGAGTTTGATACAAGACGAATTTTACGAAGTCGGCAAATGGTGCTAATGGATACCAATCCAAGGTACCTATCGTTTCCAATCGTATTCTTGTATGTGCCAACATATCAGTTCAAGAAGTTCTTGTTTAAGCATACAAATATCTGGACGTCACTATTGACAACTACTTTCTAAGGGATGTTTGCATAAATGATTTACCGGCTTGCTTCGGTCTGTTTGCAATATAAAAACGGTTTATGAACGAAAGATTGCCACTCCCTCATAGAGTCAAGGCCAAGATATGGCGTACTGACGAAAACACACATCGAGAAGCTGCAAGGCTTCCATGATGAAGCGGTCAGGTTGTTACCTATGTAGAACAAATGCTATAAAAACAACATCAAAGCTCTAAAAGAAAGCCTAGTACCTAGGACTCAAGCTACTGTGCTGCGGAAAATCATTGGCGACAAAATATTGAATAAAACACCGGCGGCTCTCATAACCTCAGCGAGGATACTGGCACAGGACTGTTTAACCAGACCCGGGACCTTCCAGATGGTTGGTTGTAGAAGTTTGCTTCCCCAGAAATGAAGAAAAAAAAAAAAAAAAACAGTGAGACAACTCACTAGGACCATTGGCAAACCACATACTGCCAAACAATTCATGGAGGGCCTAGATAAAGAAGATATTACTGCAATCTGGAGGTCTGATGGCATGGCCCCGGCAAAAAGAGAATAAAAAACTACCACATCTACTATGGCCAGTGCTACGAAGAAGGAAGGCAACCTTTATTTGGATAGGGATTTGCTATTCGAGGAAGATTAAGACACAGTCGTGGCAGGGTCATTGTAAAACATAGTGTGCATAACACCACGTTCGATGATGGATTCAAGCTTTTAAGATTTATAACGAGGCCACTTCTCTGATCAACCAGCCAGATTGATCATATTGCGATCGACGCCAGGCATTGTTCCAGCATTCTGGATGCAAATTTCCTTGGAGCCATCATCAATTCAGAATAAGGATATCACAGGCACAGCAGAAACAAGTAAGACCATCAAAATTTGACGTTAAGGAGCTGCAAACAGCCAAAACTTTTCCTGATCGCGTTTCGCTAAAGTAGTCTTATAGAACACCAATGTGAATGCTGTTAAGAAGCCATCAGAGACTCTGCTGAAGAAAACGTCTGGTTTGACGATGAATGCAGATAACCAAAAAGCTTATACAATTGCGCTGCATCGAAGGACTACAATTTCTGGTGAGCTCTACGAGCAGAGAAGAAGGGGAGAGCACAACCTCCTTGGAATGAGAAAGGAAGAGCACGAAAACCGCATGATCAATGAAATGCAGAGACGTTTTATCAGAACAAAAATGAACATGCCAGGGCTACAAAGCCAGAATGGAAGCCTGCAACAAAGAAAGACCCCTTTGACAGCGTCAACTATAGAGGCATAAGTCTTCTTCTATAAGATTTTCTCTTCTAAAATAAATGAGAATCTATCTAGTATTGTGTCAGGGCAGCAAAGCTCATCATGGTGCGCGCTTAAGGGATTTTTGTACTCTTAAAATGTTTGTATACAGCGCAGACGAAAGAAAAGTTAGGGAGGAAGGAAAGAGAGGTACCGATGTACATTATTCTTAATTGTTTGCAATTTATAACGACTAGGAAAGAGAAAGCTCAGCATACGGATAAGAAACGAATTACGATATTTTAGAGAACTTCCGAAAGTGGGCTTGAGGGTATACTGATGAGCAATCATATCGAGGCGAGTGTTACGGTTGAGGGTTTGAAGGGGCGGAATGCAACTGGCGTTTTCAATCAAGCACTGGAGGTGGAAATAGCGATAAAACAAAGTGTTAATTGACTGACTGATATTGGTATTACCTATGAGTTCTATCGCTCTAGCAGGTGCAGAGATGTTTTAGGAGAATCTGACCAGATGTGGGCAAATACTCACACCACGGCAGAGGTTGGAAAAGAGCCAGGAATTTCACAACTTAATATATTTATCGAAGTCAAAGCCGCAACAACTATGTCTAGTTTTGACATCCCTCCCAAATTTTTCAGATTGTGCAGGATGACTGTGGATGTTTCTCGCTGCTGTATCAAGGTTGGTAATGAATTAACTGAAGGTTTTCATGTTAAGTTAACTTACGCGCTGTCATGTGACTTTTTTTATCATAGTCCTAGAAGGAATCAGGCAAAACTCGCTGGACAACCGAAGTTGTCACATTTCAGTGACTTTCAAGGTGATCGGTTGTGTTTTGCTTGTGCCTTTGTGGAATTCTATAAAATCTATCTGATTCAAATCAAAACAATTTAAAAAAACAATCCAATATTCAAGAAAGTTTAGGCTTTTTAAAAAATTGTGAAATAAAAGGCAAAAATTGCTTCAAATTGTAAAATTTCTTTATTTTAAATTTAAAAAATTTTCTGTTTCACAAAGTAAACCAAAAACAACTCAAAAAGGAAAACTAAATTTTTTATTATTTTTTTTTGAGTTAGTATTGTTGTATTGTATTGTTGCTATATTATGGATCCCTGTAGAGAATGCTCATCCGACCTCCCCGCCGACATACACTGGGTAAAATTGGCAAACTAGGAGGAAATAAGTCAGATTTGATTGCATTGTTGATTTTGTTGCATCTGAGTGACAATATTTGGTCTTAAACGATTGATTCTGAATATATTTAATACTTAGTTTAACATTTTATAAAAAAAATAACAAAATTTTCAACGCTATATCTATTTATATTCTCATTAAAAATATTCAAATATTTTTCAATAGTACAAAAATTATTTACAAAAATTCGTCGTCTCCATCATATTCTTCATCATAATCTACTGCTTTCACTTCTTCATCACCATCTTATTCTTTCTCTTCTTCATTAGAGCCTTGCCTTGCAGGTATTATTGCCGGATCTGACAATAAATGAAGAACATCTTCGCTAAGAGGATGTTTATTATTTTTTTTAAGAGAAACAGCTCTTGAAATTGAAGACATAATGGGATCGGAAGAAACAAATAGTGCATTTAGGAGATCCCGCATAGTTTCCTCTCGAGACATTTTTCTTGTGTGGGATTCTCTGAAGTTTCTAAAATCTTTATTTCTCGATTCTAGAGCTTCTTCTGAGAGCATTCCAATTGGAGGCAGAGCAGATTTTATATTGTTTGCACCATGGATGAGTATTTTGTGAAGGCATGTAGTATCATGGATACAATTCTACGTACAACTTCGCGGTCTCCATTGTATACTCCCTAAAAGCTTCTACGTTTACTACGTAACCACAAGCCATTGCTTTTAAAATAATATCTAAGCGTTTAATAAGATTAAGGTCGATTCCAGTTATTGAGGAAGCAAGAAAAGGCTGTTGGAAAAATCTCCTCGCAGTGTTACAATCGTTCGTGGTACCATAGCCTGGTTTAGGTATGTCGACTAATTAATTCATTTCAGCCTTAAGTCTGTCAATGATGTTCTTTTTTGTGTTTTCTGTTAACTGCTGTGTTCTAAACTTGAAATTTTCAATTTTTTTGTAGGTAGTCGATATGCAATATGTAATAGGCACTCGAAGCACCTTATCCAAGCGTGTAAAGTAGACAAATCGAATTCGTATAGGCTTTCTTTGGGTCTCAACTGGGTTATTTAGCCTCGCAAATTTCACACTTTTGCGTTGAGGATTCTGCAATAACACTAAAGGTTTTTTCTTCTATCATTGTCAAACTAAAAACATGGGAAATGGTAAAATATATACCACGAATAGTAGCCTGTGTCGGGGTTAATGAATTAATTTGATTTTTGACCGTTTCCATTTCTCTTTAGATCAATGCAGAGCTTTCTTTTTGAAAAATGAGTTTGATAGGCCGGCAAAACCTAGTTGATGATGGAATATGTTACCGTTCATATTGGCCTGGAGTGGAATGGTTTGCACTTCCATCACAGCCCCACTTATATATGATCGATATATTTTGACTTGAAATATCTGCTTGAAGGACCTCTTTCTGAGACACCAAAAGTCGCTGCGCAGTGCAATCGACAAGTCCTTGCAGGGTGACTTCTGCCGAAATATCGGTTACGCTTATGAAGGCTTCGTTCGGGTAACACTTTGTCTTTGCCACTTGCAAAACATTGCATGGTGGATTGATATTTGCATTACGATATTTAGCACCCGTTTGCATTAAAATGTACGATTTTTTCGTAAAATGCCCATCTACATATAAAGCCAGTGCCTCCTCAGGCGTATATTTAGTAATAGCTATAGATGGAGCAGATAATGCCTTTTTTTATCTTCTTGGCCCTATTTGGGGAAATTTCTAACAAGTTAATTAGTTAAACAGCATCCCGTTTACCGGCCTTTTGGAGACTCAACTTCAAACGTCAACTTCTCGCAACTTTCGGTTTCTACAAGGGTGGACACTTTAAAGCGTTTCGCACGATCGCTCAATTCTACAAAGTCTTTCGCAGGACGTCCAAGTCCTGATGATTTAGCTTCCTTTCATTAAGCTTAGAGGTAAAATTTTGCAAAATTTGTTTTGTGTTCCTACACTGCTCTTCATTTTCACTATTATCTAACCCAGTTTTGTTAAAAACATAGCTTATAACAGAAGCACTCCTTCGAAAAGCTCCCTTTTGGAAATCGACATGATTACATTTAGGTATTGAAAAAAACCAGAATAGCAGATAGTTGCAATTTTTTTCTTTTGTAACTTACTGTACACTTAGTGGTAAAATATTTAATTTAAACCATTAAACGTTAGTTGGCGGATGAGTTAGTTAAAAGTTAACAAAAGAATGAAAAACCACGATTTAGACCACGCTAACGCTATTTTAACGCTATATTAACGCTCCGAAGCGTGAGTTCTTCCGATGGTACACAACAATAAACCAACGCACTACCAAGCGATCAACTTATCCTATTTGAGATGAAAAACATTCAAAAAGAAATGGCGGAAATAAAATTAAGTTGTGAGTTTGTTGCATGCAAGTACGAAGAAATACAAAAACACTTGTCATCTAACAATGACTCTCTACAAAAACTCAAAGAAGTTAATATGCAAAAGGACAAACACATTATCACATTGGAAATAAAAAATAAACACTCTTGAGCAACAATTACTGAAAAATGACATTGAAATTAAAAACATCCCCTCAACACAGAATGGGATGAAGTGGTTATTCATGAAGCACATGTGGGTTTTCACCCGACCAATAACGCATATTTTGCTTATTGACGAACCCATTGAGCCAAAAATGAGCTTCGTCACTGAAGATGATTTTGCGACTCCATATATCTGCAGAAAATTTTTATAATTTGCAGACGTTGCTCATTAGTGTACTTTACCATGTTGAGTTTACTGAATAAATTTACAGTGACAGTTTGATGATTAGTGAAAGAGTGCGTTCACAAATTAAATTCAAAATTGTCAAGTCCCTATTGGAACTTGACAACCCTATATATGGAAGTCATGACTGCAAAAGGCCTTACAAATGTGAACATGCAACCTACATGGGTAGGTAAAAAAAAAACACGTCTAGCCTCATTGACCATATGTATGTTAGCCCCACAAAACAGAAAATATATTCAGCAGTAATAGAAACAGATCTTTCCTACTACTTTGCCATTTTGTATGCAACAGAGTATCCCAAAACAAAAACCGAACAATGGATAAATTAAATGCTGTACAGATAAATCAAGAAATAGTAAATAGGCTTATAGAGCAAATTAAATGGAATGAAATTTTGAAAATAAACAACGTAGAAGCTTTTTATACCAACTTCGTCGAAAAAATGGGCATGAAATGGGCATGGGCATGGGCCCATATTTATCATTATAGTTGCCTTCGAGGGCGATAAACTGATTGAAACGATTTTTCAATCTTTCGATACCAGTTTTGTAGTACGATTTCGGTTTAGCCTCAAAATAGGCCTCTGTTTCGGCGATAACTTCTTCATCGGTCTTGAATCTCTTTCCGGCGAGAATTCTTTTGAGGTCTGCAAACAAGAAATAGTCGCTGGGAACCAAATCTGGAGAATACGGTATTTGGGGAAGCAATTCGTAGCCGAATTCATTTTTGTGACACGGTGCATTGTCTTGATGAAACAGCACTTCCTTTTTCTTCATATGTGGCCATTTTTCTGCGATTGCGTCCTTCAAACGCTCCATCAACGCAATGAAATAGTCGCTGTTCATAGTCTGCCCCTTTTTGTAGCTTTTGAAGATAGTCGATGGAAACAATTCCATGTGTATCCCAATATACGGATGCCATAACCTTGCCAGCCGACTGTTGCGTTTTTGGTCGTTTTGGACGAGGTTCGTCGCTTGCTCGCCACTCAGCTGACTGCCGACTTGACTCTGGTGTGAAGTGATGGAGCCAAGCTTCATCCATTGTCACAAACCGACGCAAAAATTCGGCTTTCTTGCGGTTGAACAGCTTTAAACATTCCTCTGAATCATGAACACGTTGTTGTTTTTGGTCGACTATGAGCAAACGCGGCACCTACTTTGAACAGAGCTTTCGCATGTCCAAATATTCGTGTACGATATATCCAACACGCTCTTTTGATATCTTCAGAGCCTCAGCTATCTCGATCAACTTCACTTTACGGTCATTCGTAATCATTTTGTGGACTTTTTTGATGTTTTCATCTTCGGTGATGGTATGACCACATTTAAATTTTTCAATCCACTTTCGAATGGTTCGTTCAGCTGGTGCAGAGTCCGGGTAACACTTATCAGGCCATTTCTTTGCATCGGCTGCATTTTTTCCTATCAAAAAGCAATGATAAATCAACACACGAAATTGCTTTGAATCCATGTTTTTTTTTTTCACAATAACAAAAGTTGCTTCACTCACAACGCTATATCTCGAGAACTAATCATCCGACAACTGTCAAATTTATACACGTATCTTTTGAAGGTTGGTACTAACTGAAAATGGTATGAATTTAATTCAAGTGGTACCCTTTCTTAGAAACAGCACGCGCCTTTCACTAATCATCAAGCTGTCATTGTCAATTTATTCAGTAAATTCAACATTTTCATCATGATAAGGTACACTAACGAGCTACGTTCTCCGATTGGGTTCTGGAGAAGATGCGCCCTTCATTGACGAAGCTCATTTTTGACTCAATGGGTTCGTCAATAAGCAAAATATGCAGTATTGGTCGAGTGAAAACCCACATGTGCTTCATGAATCATCACTTCAACCACAAAAAATAGCTGTTTGGTGTGGTTTGCATGCCGGCGGCGTTGTTGGGCCATTATTTTTCGTCGACGATAAAGATCGTCACGTTGCTGTGAATGGTCAGCGTTATCGCGCCATGATCACCGATTATTTTTGGCCCGAATTGGAAGATATGGACTTGGACGACATGTGGTTTCAACAGGATGGTACCACAAGCCACATAGCACAAGCTACAATCGATTTATTGAAGAGTTAGTATGGTGAGCGTGTTATCTCAAGACATGGGCCAGTCGATTGGCCGCCTCGTTCGTGAGATTTAACGCCGCTTGACTATTTTCTGTGGGGCTATGTTAAGTCATTGACTTATGCCAACACGCCGACGACGTTGGAAGAGCTCAGAGCCAACATTGAACGCAGTTTCGGCCGATATGTGTGGCCGAGTCGTTGAAAATTGGGTCCAACGAAGTTGAGTTCCATTCATAAATGTTTTGATCGTATAATAAAGTTTTGAAATATCTCAAATGGTTTGCCTTTTATTCAGAAAAAAATTTGTCAAGTCGTTATTAGAAAACCCTATATATATACTGAAGCCAGCAAAACAAAAACTTCCAAAAAGACACGACAACAGAAACCATGGATCACGAAAGAAATAATTCAAATGTGCAAGGAGAGACAGTCCAAGTTGTATAAATTACGAGCAGGAGTATAAACAATTTCGAAATGCTGTTAACGCAAATATACAAGCAGTCAAAACTAATTTTTATAAACAGAAATTTATCGTAAATAGAAATGATCCTAGGAAAACACGGAACATAACAAATGATTTATTGGGGAGAAAGAAACTTTCAATAGACGAAGTAGTATGCAACAACTTTTCAATAAAAAATAACGATTATTATGGCATTGTGGAGAAGTTGGCGGATCAGTTTTCTTAAAATATCCTATCCATCTTACACTTATGTAATATTAAGACATTTAGCCATGAGAATGTACAGGTGCATCAAAGTATATTTGTCAGAGAAACTTTAGTAGAAGAAGTTTTTCAAATTTTAAGTCGTTTGAACACTAAAAAAGGACCTGGAGCTGACAATATAAGAGCAATAGATTTAAAGTTAAACGCCCCAATACTTTCCCCTGTTATACAAGCAATTACAAATCAAAGCATTGAAAACAGCTATCGTGCGGCTAATCTACAAGGCTGGCGCTAAAAATAATGTAGATAACTATCGGCCTATTTCTATTCTATCTGCTGTTGAAAAGTATTTGTAGGACGTTATGGTAAATAGGTTCAATGGTTTCTTAGAAAAAAAATCAAATTATTCAGCCAAACCAGTATGGGTTCCAAAGAAACAAAAGCACGGACAGACTATTAGGAGAGTTTGCGAACACAATCAATGCAGGACTAAATAGAAACCTTAACATAGTGGTACTGTATATTGACCTCAGCAAGTCTTTTGACATATTATCACATGAGAAAATCATAGAGAGTCTCGGCAGAATCGGTGTGAGGGTAGTTATATCAAATTGGCTCAAAAACTATCTCACTGATAGAGCAATCAAAGTTAAGGTGGCAACGGAAATAAGCCAAGAAAAATCCAGTTTGTACGGAGTTCCTCAGGGATCTCAACTTGGTCCAATCTTATACATTCTTTTTACAAACAAACTGTTACGGGTTTTCAAAAATAATACTGCGTATGCATTTACGGATGATATAGCCGTCGTTGTCAAACATAGAGATCTTAACACGGCCATTAAAAATTTACAGAATGAGTTTGATGCCGTTTCGAAGTGGTGTCACGATAATGGATTCATAATCAACACGAAAAAAACAAAAGTAATGCACATTCGCACACTATCTAAGCGGAGCGGAGAAATTAAAATTGTTCACCGAAACGAAAATTGCCCTTTGTCGGTAGGAAACCAGAAGATTAAAGTTGTACAGCGGACGAAATATCTAGGAATAACAATTGACGAACACTTCCTTTGGAGTGAACACATTAATGCACTACGTCTACAACTTAAGAGTGCTATTTTTGCGATGGTATATCTGAAAAAACTTTGCAATTATAATCTGATGAAGCAGGTGTAATACTCGCTCCCAGAGTCGTACATTAGATACGTTATCCTGGCTTGGGGGACTGCGGCAAAAACCCATACAGATAAAATTTCATCCTTACAACATAGTTTAATAAAAAATTTCCGAGGACTTAACTCATCTTTAAAAGTACTGGATGTTCGTGGGATTTTTCAGATGACTGCGCTTGTAATATACAATATATGAACGACCACCGATTTTTAAGACCTATTCAGCACAATCAAAACACACGAAGACTAGCCCAAGGAATGTTAGGGCTACCAGAGACTTACAATGTATATGGCACAAGAGAACTGCGTTATATAGTGCCTAAAACGATTAATACAATACCGCAAAATATAAAAGAACTTCCAAATTATATATATAAAAAAAAAACTTATAAAACAATTACTGCCTGATTTATACCCAGCTTGTTGATACACTTTGGTTTCCTATTGATGCAAATTAATTATTATTATTATTATTTTTGCTGATAAACTTCTTCTAATTGAATTTTGAAAGCTCACTGCCGATAAGCACGGCGCTTTTCGGGTAAAATGAATTATGTAAGAAATATATATTTTAATTCATGCGGTTTTTTTTTCAAAATTTGAACGTTTATTTAAGAAAAACATGTACAATAGTATTATTCAAAGTATTGCCAATCTGAAGCTATGACTTTTTTCCATCTTTCTGGCAATTTGTGGATCCCATCCCAAAAGAACTGCGCCGGCTTGGCAGCCAAGAATGAATCAAGCCAATTTTTGATATTCTGCTCTGATGTGAACCGTATTTCAGTGAGGGCGTTCTGCATCGACCGGAACAAATGGTAGTCAGAAGGGGCAAGGTATGGGCTATAAAGCGGGTAGGGTAAGACTTCCCATCCACTGTTTTCCATTTAGTTCTTAACCGGAATGATGGAAAATTATTGCCTCGTGTCTGGTCGCATATTCCGGGCGTTTTTCGGCTACTGCTCTCTTCAAACGGATTAATTGTGTTCGGTAGCGTTGTCCACTGATGGTTTCACCCGGTTTTAGCAGCTCATAATACAGCACACCCATCTAATCCTACCAAATACAGAGCATTACCTTCGCGCCATGGATATTCGGCTTTGCCGTTGATTTGGCTGGTTGGCCGGGTTTCACATATGATTTTTTGCGCTTGGGGTTGTCGTAATGGATCTATTTTTCATAACCAGTAACAATCCGATGCAAAAATGACTACCTTTTGTGGCGTTCCAGCAGCATTTTGGACATGCTAAACCGCCTTTCGACGTCTCTCGGCTTGAGTTCATGTGGAACCCAATTTCCTTGCTTTTGAATATATCCAGCTGCTTTTCAACGTTTTGAAATGCCTGCTTGAGTGACACCCAAAGATTCTGCGAGCTCTTCTTGTGTTTAGCAACAATGTTCATAGAGTAATGCTTTCAGTTCTTCATCTTCAAACTTTTTTGGCTGCCCAGGACGTTCATCGTCTTCCAAGCCAAATCACTACTTTTAAATCGTGAAAACCACTTTTGGCACGTTCGCTCAGCTAGCGCATGTTCACCATAAACTACCACCAAAATGCGATGACTTTCGGCAGCAGGTTTCTTCATATTAAAGTAATGAAGAAGAACTCCCCGCAAAAACACTTTTTCAGGCACAAAGTTCGACATATTTGAGTGAAAAAAAATTATTGTTGTTTACGCTTCAAATGAATGACATATACTGAAATGACGTATAATGACAGTAGCTTTCCAACGCATGTTCCAATGGAATAATACAAGTTACGCCATCTCTTAGCACGAATTAAGATATAGACCCAATACAAAAAAAGTGGGGCGAACTTTTAACTTTTTTAAGTTGCATGGCTGGTTTTTGTAGTATCTCTGACGGAGCTTCTGTTTCACAACGACTTATACAAAGGAAATTTACTCTACTTCTGAAGTAGGACAAGGAATCTTCATATATAGCAATCAGAGTGTTAGATTAGACTTTTAGAGGGTTAACTTGACCGTTTACCAGCTTCGGCCTGTCTGTATCAGGAAGGATCAGGAAGGCTTATGTAATAGAGCAGCGTTTTGCTTTTATGAAGAAAGATTAATACACCCACTGAGATATTTTTTTCCAATTTGGCAACGCTAGATAGATGATAAGAGTCTGGCATTTTACGTCTATTTATATTTTTCTGATTTATTGAGAATTACCCACTCGTTTAGATTTCTTCTGAACTTTACAACCTCTTGTTCGTTTGTTGATAAGGGTTTGTTTTTGTGCAAGAAAGTACAATTGAATGATAAGATTACAAGTTGATTTGTGTTGGGATTGTAATGAAGGTCACTTGCGTTACGCGTGGTTGCGAACTAAAACTCTAATGTTCCTATAATCGGCATTGCGAAATTATGTCATATTTTGCCAAATTTACTTACAAGGCACGAAAAGCTGTCTCTGCTCAGGTTTTCTTTCATCGACATAAGTGATGTTCTTTCCCGGCTATGCCTGTAAAGTAAACAAACGGATTCACAGGTCTAGATGTTTAACATCTTTTGTAAAAAGATGAGTAATCAGCACTACCAGCCTTATAGTATCTGAAGCCTAATGCGAGGACAAACCAGACATTGACTGACTATGTTCGGATTGGAACGAATTCGTCATCGCTATCAAGGTCGTTTAATTTATGATAAGCATACTAAATCCACGTTAAGGCGACAATGAGCACTGTATATGTAGTTTTCTAGTCTTTTTCGCTAAGGGACAGTAGGAATCCTCTAACTTCTTAGATATATGCTAGCTATTGCTGTTAATCTAAGCTTAAACCGCGAACGCAGACAGTCTAAGCAGGAATTCTAAAAAGTCTTTGTCTAAGCATTGCCTAACAAGTTTATCGGCGATCTTATTTCCCGCAGTGCCGTTGTGATGTATATCAGTAATCAACACCAGTTAAATGCTTTTGGGCCTCATAACCCACGTAGTACTTGCCACATAATGCGTTTGCTCTCAAGGCAGCCCATTCGACCAAGTTTCGCTTAGTATTTGACTTATCTAGTCGAATTCCAAATGGAACATCTTTAAATGATTGTTTGCACGTCAGATCTAAGCTGGAACGCAACTTAATCTGGATTGCCACACAATGGCTAATGCATCCAATAGTATTCTTAGTAGAGATTGAGAAAAAGTTTCTCCTAATTCGAGACAATCAAGAAGATTGTGACCTTCAGGGAATAGTATGGGGGAATCCAACCACTGATGACATATGCGACTTCCGGCTATTGACCATCACCTACGGAACAATCTGGCAGAAGATGATGGAAAGAAGTTTTCGGCTGTGGCAACATTAGTTCGCAACAAGTTCTATGCTCACTATGTGCTGTCAGGAGGAGAATCAGTGTAGGTTGTACCATCAAAACTTCAAACATAGTGGCTAGCATATCGGCAGGGAGTTGGTACAAACAGTAAGAATGGATCGCTGGGTAGGAACGCATTCGAATTAACTCTCATGGGAGCAGCTGCACGGGTTTTGTGATGCATTGACAGTCGTCTAGAGTGCTGTTGTGTATATCAGAGTGACTCACAACATCGACATCATCCAAGTAAGCCTGCTAAAGGCATAGCCTCAGCTATGCGTCGCAGTGCTGTTATTCCGACTTATCAAAGAGGTTAGGCAGATTAAATATTTTAAGAGCATGACAACATTTGTTTGGACGGACTCTACTGTGGCTTTAGCATAGAACCATGGGGAACCAAGTCGTTGGAAATTTTTGTCGCGAATCGGGTGGCAGAAGTACAGATTGGGATTGACATCTCACATTGACGATACGTTCCTTCAGAGGATAACCCTGCTGAATGTGCTGCAAGGCGTCTCTATCCTAGTGATTTGAAATCGTGCTCTATATGGTGGATCGGACATTACACAGAAAGTCTTTCACGACCTTGTATGGAAGAGTCAAAGTCAATCACTTCGTCCGTTACAGTACTAATAGAACGATGGTCAATACTTATTAACTTTTCTTCACTTGGAAAGCTTTTTCGTGTTGCTGCATACTGTCGACGTTTCGTATTTAATTTTAATCAAAGTCGAAGCAGAATTTTGAAATTCTAGAACGGGGAGAACTGTTGCAAACCGTATTATCATGCATCAAATTGGATCAACAGTACGACTTTTCTGGGGAGAAATCATACTTGCAGCGAAGTCCTCTTCTTAAATTTGCGGTTTGGCTTGATGATGATGGCTTGCTACGAGAAGGTGACCGCCTAGAGGAAGCACATATTCCATTTGGTAAGAAACATTCGTTTGTTGTATCCAAAATTAGCCCTGTTTCTAGACTTATCGTCGCTTACGGACATGGGATGAAGGCATCAATTAACGCTATGCTACGCTTGCCAGAAATTCTGGATTCTCGGTGCCCGAAACGAAGTCCGGAAACATATTCATCGACGTGCCATTTGCTACCGACAAAGAGCCAACGGCGAAACCAAACTCATGTATAACTTGTCGCTGCTAGGATTCAGCAATATCGTCCTTGTTTTAGTCTGGTATTGACTACGCCAAAATATGGGTCGACGAATTGTTCGATAATACTCGTATGTGGCTAAGTGTGTCTTTTCACTCGCGCGTAAACATTGAGCAGACATCAGGTCTCTCCACAGGTGCTTTCATAGCTGCTAACAAGAGATTTACGTCTAAAAGGAGGATCTGCAGCGACCTATTTAGTGGTAGTACGACGGAATTTTTTGGAGCAGACAGACAGCTCCGGGAATGTTTGCTACTTTTTAGCTAAGAAACTAACATCATCGGTATTAAGCTAGCTCAAATGAGAACTTCGTGGCATTTCATCCCTTAAGGATCGCCACACTTTGGACGAATCTGGGAGGCGGCCGTCAAATCGACAAAACTCCATCTATGTACGAGGATTGGTACGAGGAATTAAGCACTCTTTTGTCACAAATTGATCCAGTTTTGAACACTCGACCACTCATGCCTTTGCGAGATGACCCCCTACATTTTGAAGTGCTAGCCCTAGTGACGGTTCCAAAACCGGACATTAATGATACGAATTCCAGTTATTTAAAACGATGGAAGCTGATGCAGCAAATATTTCATCATTTTTTAAAGACTTGGACCACTCAGACACCATCTCATCGTATTCGAACCGAGCAGCTGGTACTCGCGTCAGAAACGATCGCTTACCACCAACCAAATGGTCACTAGCACTAGTAAAATTATGTCATCCTGGATTGATCAGAGTCGTTACCTTAAGAAATTCATTCAGTACTTTCAAATGTTCAATTGCTTAAATATGTCTTCTAACACTGGAAGACGGTCTCCAACAGTCGGACAACAAATATCTTCACCAAATGCAGCACGGATGGTGGCCTTAGGATGTCAATGGTTGGGTCGTCGATAATACCCCGAGAAGGGGGTGCATGTATCATATTATACCTCACGCAGTATTCACCACATGTACTCTTTTTTTTTAATGTCGGAACAGAGCACTCAGATTAAGAACTAGTCCATTGTACTCCTTGTAAAGTTCCTTTTAATGCAATCATTCAGTCTGGCGAAGAAAGATGAGTAAGTTCTTCAGTAATAAGGTGCGTTCAGTACCATCATTCCGACATTCACAGAGATAGTGTTCCGCAGCCAGCATCGCAGGATGTTGTATCACTTATACCCAGCACATTTAAGTGCTTTGCAAAAGTGTAATGCCCTGTCACGACGCCAGTAAGCAACCTGCAGTCTTTCCTGCTGAAGGACAGCAGAAACACCGCTAACTTTCTACAGACGTCGGGAAGCATTCGTTTGGTATGCCTATATCCCGCGGAACTGTACCATCTGCAATTGTGCTCGCCAACTGTCAATGGAAGCCTTCACCGAGAACGCAGGCAGACCCAAAGTAGGTTCGAGTCCTAAAAAATCTACTCTGAACCTAGCCTGGCAAGTTTATCGGCAATTTCATTTCCCGTGATCCCATTGTGATCGGGGATCCAGACAAGTGTCCTTAATTAAGCCCTCCGATTGCGTTCAGTGATCTCTTGCATTCTCGAACTAGCTTAAAAGTCCTAAGAGGATTTGGCAAAACTCTAAGCGCAGCTTGGCTGGATCCAACGGTCATCCGCAATATAGTTCGCTGCCATCAGGATTACGTTAATTTCTGCTTGGAAGACAGATGCAAGCTTTTCTAACGTGAAGTGAAATCTAACGTTATCGTCCTCCAGAAAGACATGCAGCTTCATATCCTATATTGGTTTTGGAGCCATCCGCGAAGACCCAACTGCATTCCTTTGCTGACTCAGATTCTGACCGAAGCGAGTCTTGGGCACGAAGAATGTCGATTTCGTATTTTTTTTCCGCAACAGGAGATCCGGTATCATTGCATTGGAAAGCATGTCCATAAGACCAGAGTCATAGGACAGCAAGGTCATCGAAGCTCCAGTGCGTGCTGTACCGAAGAGCACTTCCTTTTAGTCGGAAGATGAGTTTGAGGGTGCATTCCATGATAGGAATATCAAGAGGAGGGAATACATGTATTCTAGTTTACCACATTTATTATTCTCCTTTGTTTTTTACTTCTTTACATGTACATACGCATCTAACCCATTGTTTTTCGTGAGCTGCAAGCTCACCAATATAACCGACCGCGTAAAACATATCCTGCACGAGATTTTGGGCATGAGAAAGCGCGATGGGTGCCACGTTTGCTCACACCGGAGAACAAGCACAATCGTGAACCACTTCAAAGAAATGCTTAATCGAAATCCAGAGAAGTTTCTGGGTCGTTTCGTGAACGTCGACGAGACGTTCGAACAATCGAAACAATAGAGGAGGTGAAGGATTGTCTCCTTCTCCTCCTCATCCATGCAGCTTCTGCAAAAGTCTTCTTGCATGTTTACCTATGAGGCACTGTCTAGTGATGAGACTTATAATTGCGCTAAGATGTTTTCTATTTAGAAGAACTAAACTCCTGGAGCTATTCAGATCTAGCTATGGCCAGATTTGTTTGGTCGCTAAGCATGTCGATCCAACCGTCCATCGATGGTTTGTTCTTCTATTAGCATCCAGCTTTATTTCTTGTTTGCACGTAGCGATAGGTATACCTATCAGATGTGATAGGCTTAGTGGTTCCAATTTTGGCCCTAGAATTCCCTGGAATGTCTCTTTGTCCCGGCACCCAGCAAAGTTGAATGGTAAACTGCTCTGCCATCTCCATTAGAGATGATAGGCAGTCCATGAATGTTCTTGAACTTAGAGAGCATGAGTCCAGGGATTTGATAGTTGCCTGATTGTCGGAAAAGATGTGGATACTAATTGCCAGTATTTCCGCCTGGAACACGCTACAGTGATTGGGAAGGCGGAAGGAGAAGTAAAGGTGAAGATTATCGGCAAAAACATCACCACCAACCCCACTGACAGTCTTTAAACCGTCGGTGTAACAGTGGATTGAATTATTATCCAGGAAGACATCCTCTCACAAGGATCAGGAGGGAATGCTTTCATGGAAGCCCTTGTCAAATCGTTGTTTGGGTATGGTGTAGTCGATGTTTTCTGGTAGGATTCTTAGTATGTTAAGAATATTTGCGTGGCTAAAATGTTTATTTGCCCACTGTGAAGTCGCTTTAAGGCGAATAGCTGCGTTGGCGGCTGCTTGTCTTCTATATATGTAGAGGGGTGTAAGGTGAAACAGAATGTCCAGAGCAGCGGAGGGAGTATTGCGTAGGGCTCCGCTTATGCTCAGACATGCTGTTCTTTGGACTTTGCTTAGCTTCATGTAGTTTACTGCTTTGTCTAAGGTTATCTACCACACAACCACCCAGAAGGTGGGAGTCGGTCTTATGACCAAGGTATATAGCCAATGGGTGATGCGTGGTTGGAGGCCTCATTTGTTCCCAATGACTTTTGCTTTCTTTACTCTTTCTTGAAGGTTAGGTTTCCAGCTTAGTTTCCTGTCAAAAATTAGACCCAGATATTTTGCTGTATCGGAGAAGATCAAGCTGGTACCATTGATTGAGGGAGGGTCTAAAGTCGGAATTTTGTATTTCCTAGAGAAGAGGACAAGATCGGTTTTATGGGGGCTTATTCCCAGTCCTGAGACGGGTGTAGCAGCGTCATCCGCATACGCAACCACCCTGCTACCACACTCTTCAAGGTATATCAACAGTTCTTTAACCACTAAGTTACAGAGAAGGGGTGAGAGGACACCGCCTTACGGCGTACCTCTGCTGCCACTTCTTTTGACAGGGGACCCACCCAGTTTGGAGTTGAAAATCCTGCTCTTTAGCATGAGATTGATTAGGTCCCCAAGTAAATCGTCTACCTTTAGAGCTGACAGCGTGATTGCGGATGTTTTGACGTTGTTAAAGGCGCCTTCTTTATCTTGGAAAGCTACCATTGTATATTCTCTATAATGTAAGGATCGTTCGACGTGGCTTGTTAGTGAGTGCAGAGCCGTTTTCACGGACTTTCCTTTACAGTAGTTGTGCGGTCGATAGGGGTCTAGGATTCAAACTAGATCATATATAGATATCAATCAGTCGTTCTAGAGCTTTTAGAAGGATGATAGACATCAAGCGATGGCAAGATTATATTTGAGGGCTTTTGTAGCTCGGCTGGAATTATACCATCCGGGCCAGCAGACTTATATGGTTTGAAGATATGCAGTGTCTAGAGAAGATTGTCTCTTGTGATAAGGCCAATAGTTTTTGTTCTGACTGCAATAATTCTATCATGATTGTTGCTAGCCGTGAAAGGAGATCTACCTGGAAAATGAGTATCCAGTAGCAGGTTGAGTGATTCGTTACTTGAGGTCGTCCATGAGCTGTCGCTTTTTTTCAAGCAGCTAGGCATCGAAGGATTTGTTGAGAGGATTTTTCTCAGTTGTGATTCCTCAGAGGCTTCAGTGATTTTGTCACAAAAGGATCTCCAGGATTCACGCTTTGCCGTCCTCAATTCTTTTTGTATATATTTTGAGGGATTCTTTGTATGAGTCCCAATCCAATCGTTGGTATTGGTGCTGCCCCATATTTTGTGATGCGCGTTAGCATCGCATCCTATGATGAGGTATCTTCTTGCTTCCATTACCACCCTTTCCAGGTTTTCACCAGGAAGAGGGCCCATTTGGTCGTGACCCAGATACGCCGATGCTATTCAAAAGCTGTGGTTAGCCGTTTCTAGCCTGGCAACGGTTAAGTCGGGGTCGCTAAGGTTAGGAAGTAGAAATGAATTAAGGCTACGTTTCACTAATATACAAGTTCTGATCTTACCTTTGTCTTTGATATATAGCGGAACGTATAGAGGTGTCCTTAGTCCACGAAAAACGCCTTGAGCAATCCATGGTTCTTGGATTAGGATTTCATCTGTGCCTTTGGATAGACGTAAAATTAGTGCGGCCAAGGCCTTTTTCAAGTGGTGGAGGTTAATTTGAAGAAATGGTAGCGTCATTGCTGCAGTCCTCCAAAGAAACCCCAACCACGGTGCTGTCAGAGTCCTCCGATTTTGAAGACGAGCCCAAAAGCTCATCCTCCAAGTCTGATCATGATGGAACTCTGCTTGTTTCGTCGTCGGTATCCATCTCCGAAGTAAAACTAGAGATGGATGCCGACGTTGGATGGTTGGAGTCATCGCTATCCAACTTAGGGAAGGATATCGTTACTCCAATGTCGGAGGCTAGATTTGTATTTTTTGTTAAAGGAGGAGCCGGTTACTTATCAGCATCCAGCTCGTCCTTCCTATAGACACTTAGGTAGATAGACTCGAAGCCAAACCCATTCATGCTTTTGGTCTGCGCTAGATAGTTAAGGGATTCTTTATTGATCACAATTAACGCGCATCTGTAAGGCCCCTTAGTTCCTCTAGTTTCGCGACCTTCCAGTTATGAGTCGGTCGGGTCGTGTTACTGAGCTTAATGATCTCCAAAATGGGTTCAGCTGGGATCCAGGCGCGGATTCTAGGTCTGCTAGGGATATCCTCCTTTGCCACGAACTCGAGCCTAGCACCTGGCCAGACCTCTCATAGACCACCTATAGCTTTTTTTTATAGAGATCTCTGGTCAGTGCAAGTGATCAGCTTGTCGCTGTGATGGTAGGTGGTCCGGGGTTTTCCTACATGATGTTCAAAAAGTTACTCGAAAGCTACAACTTGACCAGCTGCCACCGGTCTGCCGAAATGGATCCGTTGACGTCGCTCCTATCGGTCACCGCTATCGTAATTTCGACCTTTAGGACATCGCTAAAAGACCTCAGAGATGTTGAGTCGGAAGGTCCTGCGAGAGTGCTAGTTTTGGGCCTTTTGGGAATCGAAATGGTTTCCTCCAATGATCTCTGGCGTTTGAAGGATACTTTTAGTGATTTGGAAACGGTGGGGGGTACCCGTCATTGAGAATTTTGTTCGCCTACTCTAGTTTTCTTTTTATTTCCGCATCTTTCTCCACCTCCGGAATAGATCCGCAGG
Source organism: Volucella inanis (assembly GCA_907269105.1). Classification (NCBI taxonomy): domain Eukaryota; kingdom Metazoa; phylum Arthropoda; class Insecta; order Diptera; family Syrphidae; genus Volucella; species Volucella inanis. The sequence goes on from OU026153.1 coordinate 44,776,285, forward strand.
TTTTGTTGATGCGTATCGCATTTCGGCGTTTTATGTAAATCGCTGTTAGGATTTACTAGCTCACTTGATGGAGCGTTTTTGGTAGCAGTGTGGACCATGTGTTAGGACCATGTCTTGCCGCGGTCCTGCCTCTCCTTGAAAGCTTTGTTTTGGGCTCATTGCTCATTGCCTTGTAAAAGATTACCATGTCCTGCCACAGAAGCCCAGTCCGGTCTGGTCTAGTGACCGTATTACCACCCGGTAATAAAAGAGTACCGGCTTCGGGTTTTGGTTTTACTTCAGGGTTTTGTATAGTGGTCCCACGAGTAGCGGAGAAAGAAGGTCCATCTGTACAGAGATCCGCCGTATACAGATATGGCTAGCTCATCCGGAGGCCGATAGGTATCTGGATACTCGGTCAACGACTCAGCTGAGATGATGGGCCCTCAGCCAGGTTTATTATCGGCACGAGTCGTATGACACCTTGATCCGGTCCAGGGGTGATTGGACTGGTGAGGAAGGAGGAAAAGGTCTGAAAAGTGAGCAGCTTCTCGAGAAAGTCTTGAGAATTATTGACCTCACTCAGCCTCTACAACTCGATTGTTAAGCTTATGTTACGAAGTTGCTATCCTCATTTACTCGAGATCGGGTGGACGGAATTGTTGTCTATAGTCGTCAAGGTTGAATGGTTTCTTCTGATGTACAACGGAATGTTAACCGTCATTGCCATTTACAGTATTAGTCCGCAGAAATGGTTCTTTCAGATCCTGCGCAGTGATTACGAATCAACCACCAGATTCCCTAGTTCTTTATAGTAAAATTTCCGAATTTCTCTGCTGTAATATCGTGTTCTCTAGTTCCCTTTTGCAGCGCCGCCCTATACGTTTTCCGTTTCTCTATACGGTCACGCTAAACCGGTTGGAAGCGCCGCCTGTTGCTGCTCAGCAAAAGGCCTTGCGGTTTTTAGCAATTGCAGCATTCCGACGTCAAACTTTGTTATTATATATTGGCCTGGTCCATTCTTAGGAGGACACATTTAAATCTGGGGTTAGAAGAGGTAGCAACTTGCAAGTGTCTAAAAGTCTTGATAATGAACAAAAGCCAAGACATATCAAAGACAAACACGTGTCATATAGTTTGGGCAATAAATAACAGGTAAGACTCGAGTTTTATAGTTTCAAGGCAGTTTGTCTCAAAGAACAGGCTTCGGATTAATCACATCTTAATGGGACATTCATTTAGAAAAATTAAAGACGATAAGCTTAATTTGTGTTTCATCGCCATAATTCTTTCGCAAGACTTCGTTGTCATAAAATATGTGCACACGACAAAATCGACAGTCCTAGCATGACATCACTAACCTCCCTTTTGTACCACCTACAGGGGACTTACGTACGCCATGATTCTCACGCTACCGCATTCGACGGAAGTAGATACTCATACAATCACACTCTAATGTATTCATTACTAAGCACCATGTTTATCGACTTTTAAAGGTGGCGCTTTAATTTGTAATTTTAATTTTGTGAAACTTTTTATCACGCATTTCATTTGCTTTAGCATAATTTATCTTAATCAGCGTGAATTGGCAACCCCATCATTTGAAAAATCAATAAATTATCATCATAGTGGTTGATGGGATGTATGATGCCTTGAGTTTATTGGTAGTCGTAAACTCTTTCATCCAAGTCATGGCACTCCGGTGGCTTGGTAGTTTAGTAGAACCACCATCATCCTTGATGGATTTTTCACTTTTAATCTACAGATAACAATTCAGCTTTCAGTTAGATACAGAGAGAGGGAGATATGAATCCTCTGAAATTAAGCCGGGTGGAAATGAATTTCCATTTGCTAAGTAATTCGTTTTAATATCGAATTGATTTGATTTGATCTTAACCTTCGTTTGGGTAATTGCATTGGCTTTTAACATTACCTAGTCAATCTGTGGTAATCATCTCTTAACCACAAATGGGTTAGAGTTGCTGTGGAGAACAAGTTTGTTGAAGCAATTAGATAGGAGCACCACAAAAGGTGAAAGGTGCTGGTGTAGTTTAAGATGGTATCTAAAGATCGAGGTGCGATAGATGCACTTTGGAATATTATCTATTTTGTAATCAGTAATTTGAAGAGGAAGAGACTTCCGGTGAAACATGGTAGTGCCACATACTCTGGGAAGGCAAAAGAAAGTTTAGTTTCAGTGGTATTGGGAAAGGCTGTGTATCTATGAATGGATAATGTTTGATGGAGCTCGTTTCCATTGTTTAATTCATCGAAGCGGGTTATTGATGTTAAGAGATCAAACTCACAACTACTATATTTGCTTTTTTTTTTTTTAACAAACGACTACTTTCAGTATAAAGCAACGTACGGATTGATTTGATTTTATTTGATTTTATATTGACAAATTATAGATCAGGAACATGAGAAATGGATGAGACCAGTGTCTTTAAATACAAATGCTGTTTTAATTGGATTCATACTTAACATAATATGATATAATATTGGGTTGTAGTAAACATTTAAAGGCTAATATTATTTTTTTGTAAATTTTTATTCAATTAAAATAGGATCCGCTGGCATCTATGACATTCTTCCAACGTGATACAAGGTCAAATATTCCTTTTTCGTAGAAGTGCTGACTTTTTGACGGAATGAAATCCGGAAGAACTTCTGCCGGCAAAATGAATCCAGATTGGGGAAGAGATGGTAGTTCGTTGGGGAAATAGAATTTCAAATCCCAACTGCAACAGTTCTTGCACCATTACTTGTGAGGTATGAGGTCTATCATTGTCATGCAAAAAGTCGGACTGTGCCTATTGACCAACGCAGGTTGCTTTTCATCCAACTTGGCATTCAATATGCCGATTTCCTCACAATATTTGATAGCGCTTATCGTTTATCCTGGTAAAAGAAATGAAAAGTAGATTGGTCCTTTCAATGTCTACCAAATTGTCACCATAACCTTTTTTGGATAAAGATCGGGTTTGGGGTTTGTTTTTTTTTTTTTTTTTATTTGCATCCAACCACTACCCAGATCTTTTACGATTATCACACAGTATCCACTTTTCATCACAGGTGAATTTACGGTGCAAAAACGGTTCAGTTTGGTTTCTTAATGTAAGTTCATGGGGTACCCACTTATCGAGCTTCTTTAACTTTCCTATGAGCCAAAGGTGTCGATTTATTGTCATTGGAGATACTCCCATGCTTTATGCAATTTCCCGCACCGATTTTGTTGGGTCCGCATCCACTATTGCTCTTAAAACATTGTCGTCAATTAACGTTTCCGGCTTCCCATGTGGTTCATTTTCCAAACCAACGTCTTATTGTGCGTTCGTTTACTGCTACATCCTCAAATGCGTCTTTAAAGTTTTTTATTTCCAATGACTATGTCCCATTTTAAATTCGTAAAGAATTCCTAGGAAAAAATAATTGTACTTGTACCGAACCCTAAAATTTTCACACGTCAAGCACACGTACCACTTTATTCAGAGAAAAAAAAAAAGAAAATCGAACGTTCTGGCGCAGATGTTGACTCGACTGAGCGAAAATCGTACAACCGAATATATGCATAACATATGTAGAATATAAAATCATAGTCGTACTCAGATAGATCACGTGGTTTTAACCTTTTCAAGCGTCGGTCGTATTGTATTTATTTTCAAGTAAGGAAGACATATTATTTTTAGGTTACTGTGGTAAGGTATTTGTTGCTGGCGTTTTATTGCTCCTTCTTTTATTTCTTCCTGTATTGTCAGAATGTCAAGATCTCAATGAATATCGTCGTTTCTTAACCCGAATAGTGCTGTTATTGTTTTGTTCCAATTTTGGAACCTAACTAATAGGAAATATAAACTCTAATTACCTGAGTCCGAATGTTTTTTTCTGGACATGTACAGAGAAGGTGGAGGATTGTCTCCTCTTCCTCCCCGTCCATGTAGCTTCTACAAAAGTCGTTTGTAAAAGTGCCAAGCCTTCTTGCAAGCTTACCTATAGGGCAGTGTACAGTGATGACACCTATGATGGCTCTATAATATTTCCTGTTTAAAAGGATCAGACTCTTAGAGCGATTGAGATCCAGCTTTGGCCAGATCTGTTTGGTCGCTATATAAGATTGATATACTTCAACTGCTCTGCTATCTCCATAAGAGATGATCGGCATTCAAGGGTGGTTTTAGAATTTAATGAGACTGAGTCCAGGGACTTGATAGCGGACTGACTATTCGAAAAGATGCGGATATCCTTTGCGGATATCACGGTTTTCTTCAGCAAGGGCAGAGCTTCCATAATCGCCAAAATTTTCACCTATAACACGCAGCATTGATTTGGAAATAACACTGTCACCAACCTCTCTATCGGTTTAAGATCCATCTGTGTAGAAGTGGATTGACTTGTCCTCCATGAAAGCATCTTTCTCCCAGGAATATGGATGGAAGAAATATCTATATTAGAGGGGAAGCTTACAAGAAAGTCCTTGTCAAACCAAAGTTCAGGTATGTTATAATCGATATTCTCTGTGTAGATTCCTAATATATTAGGAATATTAGCGTAGTCAAATAAATTATTTGTCCACTGTGTAGTCGCCTTAAGGCGAAGAGCTGCTGTCGCAGCTATATGCCTGCTAAAGATTTCGGGGTTGTCAAGTGAAACTAAGTTCCAAAGAAGGAAAGAAAGTACACCTTGCGACGTACCTCTACTAACACATCTTTTTACAGAGTTGATTATCTTGCTCTTTAGCATAAGACTGATCAACTCCCCAAGTGACTGGTCTACCTGCAGATGTGATAGCGCAATCATGTCGACGCTGTTAAGGGCAGCCTCTATGTCTAGGAAAGCAATCATTGTACACTCTCTGTATTGTAGGGATCGTTCGATGTGGCTTGTCAGCGAATGCATATCCGTTTTCTCCGATTTTCCTTTACAATAGGAAAGGATTCAAGCCATTGACAGAAGTCTTGGATCAATTTGAGCTCGAATATGGATATCAATCAGTCGTTTTAGAGTTTTCAGAAGGAAAGGTGATATAATTACTAAGTGGGGTGAAAAGTAACCTCCTTGGGAATGAAAAAAAATTTTTTACATGTTTTTTTTTTTTTATTTTATTGAATATAGTCCCCTTTTAGTTTGATACACTTATTCCACTTTTCCAACTTCTTGATTCCGTCCAAAAAGTAATTTTTCGGAAGGTCTGCAAAATACTGCTCTGTGGCGTCGATGACTTTGATTGATGAGCCATCTTTTGAGGTTTGAGAACAAATAATAGTCCGAGGGAGCCAAATCGGGCGAATACGGTGGACGCGACAGCAATTATAGCCGCAAGTCATTGATTTTAGCCATGGTGCGATGCTTTTGTGCGCCAGTGCAGCGATTTCGGCCTTCAATTGCTCCAATAATGCACAGTAATACTCGCTGTTGATGGTTTTTTCTTTTTCGAGGTAGTCCACGAAGAGTATGCCATGACAATCCCAGAAAACCGACGCCATAACCTTTCCGACCCATCGAGCCTCCCTCGGCCGCTTCGGAGCAGTCGTGCCGGCTTCAGTCCATTGCCGGGCACTCATTCTGTTCTGTGGTGTGTAATAGTAAATCCAAGTTTCATCAACAGTTACCAATCGACGCCAAAAGTCCGCCCGATTCCGCATCAGCAAGTCCAAACACTCTTTCGAAGTGCTGTGAGTATGCGCGGCACCCAGCGGTAGGATACTTTTTCATATACAGAATATCGCCCAAAATATGGCGTGTGCGCTCAGTACTAATCTGAGCTCGCACCTTCGTTTTCCGGTCAGCTAACACCATTTCACGTATATTTTTGTCATTGTCCTCTGTAACCGCATCGGATTGCCTGCCGCTGCGAACTTGATCGGTAGTGAAGTTGCGGCCACCACGAAACTCTCGAAACCAATATTTGACGGTGTAATCTGACGGAGCATTAGCCCCATCATATTTATCCAACTTTTCTTTTGTTTCCTTCGCCGTTTTGCCTCTCAAAAAATAATGTTTTATGAGAGAACGAAAATAGTTTTTGTCCATACTCAACATGATGCCAAACACGTCAACAACAATCAGCTGTCAAAACAAAACTAAAGACAGTAGCGCACTGAAATTTGGCATGTCTGTCAAGGACTTCAAGGCACTATAACCATTTTTGCAGTAGCAGCGCATTCTGGCGGTCAGGAAGGTTACTTTTCACTCCATCTAGTATAGGTCTGAGGTCCTTTGGGACATCATGAGACCATTTTCCAGCCTTGGGAATGAAAACTACATTAACTTCTCTCCATGACAGATGCTTAAAGTTTTTCGTAAACTCCTGCCTATGTAGGATTAATTTCACGGGATGCCCATACATCCATGGGAGTAAGCATGCGCCTTGCCATCTCTCGCCGTCGATTTTTTGATATCAAAGTGGAATTCGTGTTGGAGGCAAAAATATCCACTCTTGGTAAGGGTCGAAGTTGACCTTAAACTTCTTACTGCTCTTAGGGTCTTGCAACACTACATTGGGTGAAGACCCCTCCCGCGATTTCGGACTTAAACCACAGCTACCATGACTCTCCTGCAAGGGTGCCTACCTCAACAAGACAAGGCCGGACCGTAATCTGGGGGGCTCTTGACCCTCCTGATACCGTGTTTTAAATCCTGGTGAGGAATACCGGTGGTCCTGCCACCAACAAGGGCTCTGACCGGCCACTTGTATCTGGTCAAATCGTAGCAGTATTCGGAGGCGTTAAATACCGAAAACCCTTACTATAAGACCAATACATTGCTCTGCTCCCGCTTTTTATTAGACCACGTCTTTGATGAGCGAAGCCTTGATAATTTGGCGAGGGCCCCGTCTCCGGTTAAGTAGGGCGGTAGGGAGTCTAAGAAATGTTTTAGACAAAGTGAAGCGGTATCATGGACTTCTTTAGCATCGTACTTGAAAGAAGTTCGAGGAACTCACAAGCGAACACCAGAGGCACACTCTTTTGTACTAATTGGTAGAACTCAGCCACATTAAAACGAAGGCTTGCTGGCGTTACTGCTATAAATGATATCTTAACCACTGGCATGACTTGTCAAAACTTGCAGACTCAAAAGTTGCTCTCATACCTAGAGTAGTAGCGAAAACTGATACAAAACTGTCTGAGTTTAGTGGCTGAGAGACATTTCAACGCCGTGGTGTTGGTCCTAGACCTATTCAGCAACTCATTTGAAATAGTCATAGAACCGATTATCTCCAATCTCATTCTTAATGTATATGGGACCCATTCACCTACTCGTACAACTGTTTACCATTGGTTCGCAGAGTTTCGCCGTGGTCGCACGTCGGTTTTTGATGAACCGCGCCCAGGTGGCCCAAAAATGGTTACTACAGAGGAGATCGTGGACAAAATCCATGATCTTGTAGTGGCGGACCGCGGAGTGAAAGTTGGCTGGGATAGCAGGCATCTCAATTGAACACGTTAGCCATATCCTTCACGAGATTTTGGGCATGAGAAACCCGCCTGCGCGATGTGTGCCACGTTTGCTCACACCGGAGAACAAGCACAATCGTAAGATCACTTCAAAGACGTGCTTGGCCCTGTTTAATTGAAATTCAGAGAAGTTTCTGCGTCGTTTCGTGACCGTCGATAAGACATGGATTAATTGATACACACCAGAGACCAAAGAACAATCCAGACAATGGGTTTTACCCGGTGAACATGCTCAAAAGAAGACGAAGACCGTGCCTTCGGTCGGAAAGGTGTCACCGTTTTTTGGGACGTGCAAGGTGTGATCCACGTTGACTATTTGGAAAAGGGAAAAACAATCACAGAAGCATACTACGTCAATTTATTGGGCCGATTCAACGCCGATTTGAAGAAACGACCACAGTTGGCGAAGAAAAAAGTGCTCTCGCACCACGATAACCCACCGATTCACACCTCCTCAATCGCCACAGCCAAATCGGTCGAATTGCACTACGAATTGCTTCCCCATCTACCGTATTCTCCGGATATGAATCTCTGTGGCTTCTTTTTGTTCCCAAACTTTAAGAGATCGCTCGCCTCAAAGAAATAGGGGTTGAAGCAGTCTATTGATATATTCATCTGTATAAACTTTGAATACCACCTTGATCAAAACAGTTCCCGGTGGCGTCACCGTGTGGCGCTCCCATTATTCCGATTTGAGTTCAGTTTTTTCTGTTGACATTGCTTCTAAATCTTAGCGTCATAGCTTGATATTTGCAAAAGTTACGTAGCCAAGAGTACTTCTATCTCTGTGTGTGTTGGCGATTTTTTTACAATTTTAGAAATGGATTTCAATTTGCAACAACGAACTTGTAGTAAATTTTGCGTAAAAAATGGATTAAATGGTGCACGAACGTTGGAAATATTGGAAAAGTGTTTAGGCAACGATTCTCTAAAGAAAACGAGCACTAGCGATTCAAAAGTGGTCGTAAATCAATCGAAGATGATGAACGCAGTGGCAGTCCATCGACATCGAAAACCGAAGAAAACATTGATGAAGTAAAAGAAATGTTGGCCAATAACCGCAAATTAACCATCAGAGAAATAGCGGAGGACTTGATCATTGCCTATGGATCCATCCATAGGCCACCCATGACATTTTAGTTAATGATTTGGGTTTCCGTCGTGTAGCAGCAAAGTTGGTGCCAAAAGACCTCAATTTCATGCAAAAAAAGAGACCGTGTTGACGTCGCAAAAGAGATGATTTGCGAGGCTGAATCCGATCCCACATTCATTAAAAGGATCATTACTGGTGGGTTTATGAGTACGACACGCAATCCATACATCAGGCAGGTGAATGGCGTTCACCAAATGAGCCGAGACAAAAAAACCACGTCGTTTTCGGTCAAAAAAAGAGGCAATGCTCACAGTTTTCATGGATTACAACGGTGTAGTGCATAATGAATTTTTGCTAGAAGGTCAGACAGTAAACAAAAAGTTTTATTTGGGCGTTATGAGATGTTTGCGTGAAATAATTCGCCGAAAGAGACTAGAATTGTGGGCAGAAAACTCGTGGACTTTGCACCATGATAACTCACCGTCGCCAAATTCACCTGCTTTGGTTCCCTGTGACTTTTTTCTGTTCAATCGAACCGAGAGGAAGTAATAGAAAAATCGTAGGAAGCGCAGATGGACATACCGAAAACTGAATATAAAAAATGTTTCGAGGATTGGATCAAGCGCTGGTATAAGTGTGTTGCAGTCGATGGGGATTACTTTAAAGGGACACTATAGATTTCGATGAATAAAGTTGTATTTTAATTTTCTGAGTAATTTCCGGCAACTTTCAAGGTATGTATGTCCACAACTATTTTGTATATTCCTCAAAGTTCTTCTAGAGGGTCCAGAAAACAGCGGTACATCTTTATGACTTCAAAACTATAGATAGTCTCTCTCACTTTCTATTTGTTCTACTCTACTATTACATCCTTTATTGGTTCCAGGAGATTTCTATTTCGAAGCTGCACAAAGTTCGGCACTACACTACACCACCACTATCTTTCAGTAGCAAAATGACTAAATGTCTATACAATTTGTTTTTGTTTTTTGTTATTATCGCGCCTTGTTGCCGTCAGTGAACTGCTTTGTAAACCTGAACAAGGTTTTGCCTTGCTAGTTCATAGCGCTAGCCCTTTACAGGGAGAATGCTCCCCTAGATAACAGATTAACTGCATTTCGGCAGATTTATATCAGTTTCATGTGACCCACTTCGTCGACCTGGTTCGCCCTTGCTCGCCTTACAAAGAAGAAAGAATCATTTTCCACTTCCTCTCGTTTGTCCACCCACCATTCATTGAAATTTAGCCGAAACCGAATACCGTCTCATTGCCTGTCACATCTTTTTTAGATCCAAGACTCACTAGGTATCTGATGGTACAAAAGATATTCCAGAGTGATTTGCGTTTAATCCGAAGGTCTTATGATCATTTAAGCTAAAATAAAATTACTGATCCCATTCCCCATACAAGATTATCACCCTTAACGAGGTGTGTTTTCGTATATACCTACACTATTCTAGCTTCTGGCTCTCGATGTCTAGTTGACCATTCTAAAATAATTTTGACTGTCTGCTGAGCTGATCAGTAAACATTCCCAGGCGGTAATTTACCCATGTGGATTTAATTTATGGGTATACGATCGTGAGCAAAGTTCTTTTTTTAAACCACAAGTCAGTCTTGATTCATCTTATATCTTACCACAACCATGTATGACTGACTGATCCCCATTACGCACTCAATCATGACAAATTCTCAAACCACAAAGCGAGATACGAAGCGAGCCTACGAATAAATTTGCGTATCTCCTTTGTTACTCCCACTATTTTATCTCTCGTTGTTGCCACAATATATCTAAAATGTAATGAGGAAGCCACATTGATCACACCGACACCACTTGATTTACGAGTACTATAAGAAAATGCACGCATAACTCATGTGCTTCTAGAGAAACGAAAACCTCTAATTGCAACTCTCTTACATAACCTCGATCTCGAGCGTTTACGTGTAATTGAACAGCATTCGCCATATGCATTGTGCCAGGCACAAAAGATATCAATCAACCATCTGCTGTTGTAGTACATATTTACTGATTACCAAGTTGTGCCCAGTACAGATGGTCGTAATAGGTTTTCCCCTAGGCCAAGTAATCGACCAATTGGCTGACTATCCGACTGAATAAGTGACATTGGCAGATAAGCAGAAACCAAATGGACTAATTAAAATTCTAGAAATTATTAGATAGACTTTGATTAGGTTAGCGTCAATTAGATGCGACTTTTGCACAACTGAATTAGAACTCACCACCACCCATAAATCCCCTCTACCATGGGGCTCCGCAAATACCCACATCAATCTGGTGCTACTGATTGATGTCTGAAATCAGCAATGTTAAAAAGAATTCATCGTGGTCTCTGGACATAAATTTGACATAACATTGTCAAGTCAAAAGATCAGTGCACTTCTAACATTGTCATTCCTAAGTACAGATACTTACGCCAACAATCTACAACAGATAACCGGTTGGCTAGGGTTCATAAATTTCCAGTCATCCGCTCCCGGGTATTGTTGTTTCGATTGACAAAACGTTTTCTCATTCTGATAAGAATCATGCCAGAGTTGATTAGGTGGAATTGTAGAAGTCATGGGAGGTGTACGTTCGAGTATCTACTACTGGAGTAGGCTCCCTGCGGTGTTAACTAAAAACGAACGAACTACCAATGACTGCAAACAATGAACGGGGTGACGTAAATCTTCCCATTGAAGCAAAGCAAATAAATTCCCTATGCTTTAGGATAGTATTTGAAGTTAAAAAATAAAAAAGATACGAATGCCGAAACCCGGGATTGAACCGGGGACCTTTAGATCTTCAGTCTAACGCTCTCCCAACTGAGCTATTTCGGCAGATAAAAGTTGATTGTTTATTTGAAATTTCTAAATATGAAGTCCGTGCTTTTGATTTGAACTTGAAGCTTTTGATTATTAAAGAAGCGCATGTCAGTATGACACACACTTTCACAAAATTTTCCTGTCGAAACAGACCATTTAGTTGAAGAACTATTTCGTTGCCGTCTTCGTATCTTCCTCAAAATGAGATTTACCAGTCTTTCAATGAGAGATGTGTAAGTAACAAAGGGCCTACAATCGCAAGAGGGGTAATTAGAAACTCAGCATTGTGTTCACGTATGTCGGGATAAGTTGAATCCTGGTACCTTCGGTGGAAGCGTCATGGTGGCTGTGGTTTAAACCTTAAATTGGAAGAAGGGTTCTTCGCTTGGTTTAGACACAACGTAGAGCTGCTGTAACCCTAAGATCACCAAAAGGTTTTAGATCGGCCTCGAATCATAACAACGGTAGAGTGGAACATGTGCCTTCAACACAATTCCGAATGTGTACTCAGGAAGGCAACAGGTTATGGCAAGGCGCAATCCCGTTTCCATGGATGTATGAACATCCCGTGAAATTAAGTTTTCACAGACATGAGTTCACGTAAAACCCTAGATACATCTGTGCTGTTGGTATTTGGGGCGAAATTTCTCCATTCGTTTTCCCACTCTTCATTGATGTTTAAGTTTGACAGCTGCAGCCAGTCGCTGTCCTCAGAGGTGGATTTCGCGATTTCAACCAATGCGAGTATGCATACCACATGTAGATTGGAAGGTTCGGGTTGTTTTGAATTTTGATAAATTCTCTAGCGTGGGTTCATTCGTTTAGGTGATGGTGCGGCAATGTTGCTCAGGACTGGGAGCCATGGAGTTGAAGTGGATCTTGAACCTTATTGTTCCAGAGACTAGGCGTATTGTAATGTGGAGCTGGCTACCGATTTTCGTTGTTTGTGCCTATTTAACCACACAGGGGCTTCGAATTCAGCATTTGATTAAATCAGTCCTACACCAGCAGTTTGGAGAGTTCTGAAATCCTCTGAAGCTAGACGCAAGTTTTTTTTCCTTATTTTCAGCTTGATCTATGGTTACTACGAGACTCTTGAAGCTATTATTATGTCGCAGAATAGTATCGTTGAAGGCAATTTCGAGCAGCATTTGCGCAGGCTAACTCAGTTTTAGCTGCGCTGGGTGTCAGCCTCATTTCTTAAAGTATTTTCCTAGGAAGCCAAGTTATGCTAAGAGTGTGACCTCAGTTGAGTGCATGTTCTGGTGATGCGTGGCTAGAACTAGATCGTCCTTGTATAAAAAGTGTTTGGATGTAGCATTTTTCATATAGTGAACATACAGGTTGAAGAAAAGTGAGGCCAAGACCGACCCTTGTGGATGGCCGTTTATTTATTTTGCTGTTTATTAGCATCGTACCGTCTACAAGAGTTTGTAGACCATTACCAGTACGCTAGACCATATCGTATGCAGCAGTAAGGTCCGACCTTTTCGGAACCCAGGCTGTTTGATGGGTATTTTAATTCTGTTGTACGGTATATTAAGCGTTTGAGAATCTTACAACATACACTTAAGAGAGAAATTGGTCGGTAGCTCTCGGCCTTGTTGGCTGGTTTCCCCAGTTTAAATACCTCAATGTTTGACTTCTTGAGCTCAATAGACAGGTTTTTAAATCACAAAAATTCGCATAGCACTTTTAATAAATTCAGGATAGACTCCATCAACTTTAGTGGCCTTTTCATGCTTGCTGAAGGAGATGGCTAATTCCATCTCGGTAATCGTCAAACCTCGAGAGGACGTAGAGGATATAGGTGTTTACTTTTTTAGCTCCTTTTTAACAGCCTCTTAATATGTTGGCTGTGTTCGTTGTCCGTCTTTGGAAACTCGATCCAATTTGAATCAGACGGGAAGAATTTCGATGGTACAAGCTTCCGGATGAGGCTCCAAGTCCTTTCATCTTGTTTTGTTTTTATCGACTTTTTTCGTGCATCTCTATCAGTTCATCAGCCAGAAACGTATTCTTTTCGATAACCGCGTGGGATGTGCTTATTTTCTCTGGATATTATGGTGCCAATAAAGGCCATCTATTTTGGCAGTCGGAGGGATCCAGCGGACATTGGAGTCGAGATCTTTTGTGAAATCTTACCACGATGACTTTCGAAAGTTCTACCTGGGCCACTGGATAGATTTTACTAACGAGATCTTTATCTTTGTTTCTGGGACAATTGAATGGTGAATTTAAATAGCGGTTCCAACGTTTAGAATGGAAGGATCCTCCATTCCAGTCTGCCAGTTTTGCGTCGTTATCATTAACCGCGAGGTATCTTCAGAGAGTGTTATGGCTTTCCTTAGTTTCAATCAGGTGCATCTTCGACTGAGGAACCTTACATATGTTGCTATGCCGTCTGTATGATGATAGAAGGCAACTAGTGAAGAGAAACCATTTAGTTTACTTCGAGTTGTTTAATTTACGGACAGAAGGTCTAATATCATTTGCCTCCATCGTGTTTTTTGAGTATTTTCAGTCTGGTTAATCTGCTCCATTTAAGGATACTGACTAGTCCAGATTTGACCTTCACTCTTCAAAATCCGAACCACCTTCTTAATCTGTTTTTACTTCGGTTCCAGGTTGAAAGATTTCAGTTTTCAAAAGTAGACTAAGTGAACTCATAAAAAGGTTTCTGAATCTTTTGCATATCCTTATTCCATCTTAGAATAGGCAGTCTTCCATGAGAAGTGGGTTCAAAACCTTAAGTGCGGGCACAATTCAGGTTCTGAACAGCATCTTTTACCCTTTGAGCTTTAGATCCTATCTTTTGTCGCATCCCAATACTCACTGAGCTCGGCTGCTGCCTTTGGTAATACCGAATCAGATTATACCATTCTCCACTTGTTTTGTACATTATGAGCGTAGCATTACGGGACTTTGGTAATAACATTTCGAGATATTTTCCTGATGCATCTTTCCACAGAAGACAAGCCTCCCGGGGTGTTTGTGTATTAAGATCTCCTGCGTGTTTTAGTCAACCGAACACCTGGTAGATTTAATCGTTTATCATCGGCAGAATCTTTGAAAACTCCCAGCATCCTCTGTTTCACTTTATTCAAAGTTCGGCCACCTAAACATCACAAAGCATTATCAGAGATACTATTGCTTGAACAGCGCATGCTAACTTTGATCTAAAAAAGTTTTTAGCTCGATATTTTGGGTAGTTTAACTTACCAAAGCTGACTTTTATAAACTTGAGGATGATTTGTGCCCTTAAAGTAGCCTTGTCCTTTTTAGGAGTCCTTGATCTAGAAGGTGTTCTTTATTTTCTCGTTGATTCCATCCAGATTGCAAACTTTAGACGAACCGTGGCTTTCGTCTACTTAGCCTTCTTTCCGATGGTGTTCATCTTAAGGCTAAGCATACCCTATGAGTCGTTCCAACTGTATTCTTACATTTCTCAATAGGTCCATGTCATTTCTTCGTTTTATCTTTCAGTCCATTCACAGTCAATGTTTTATCATTTATCCACCTTTTTCACGTGTCTTGACAGGTGTTACGCTTACTCTCTTGTAACAGGGTGACTCTAAGACACCATATTCCTCTCCCTTTAGTTAGTTCTAAAATGCTGAGGAGTTTCAGATTTCAGTGGAGGTGACAGAGGTGAATTTGCTATTGACCAATCTTTTCGCTGGCGATCTTTGATGTCTTCACTTCTTGAGGGAATACTAACAGAGACGTATTTGCTTCCGGTTAGTCGAAGTTAGTTGATCGACATGACGGCGCCCTATTTAATTGTCAATTGATTGTAACACATAGGACACTGAGACCGGTGATTTCAACAACTTGACCTTCTAACCATACCGGCCCAGTCGAATAATTCCGGAAATAAAAGGCGTCCCCTATTTTGAAACTTCTTAGTTGACTGTCCACTATCGGGATGCACAGCATCCAAATTTGTCCGAAGCCAACGACCCATCAGCAGTCCGCTGGAGTTTTCCCATTTGTCGCATTAGGTGTCGTGTGTTGTTTAAACAGCTTTCGATGTAATTTACTGTGCATGTCTCCATCCTCTGCCATGGTGTTAAGGGAAGTTTTCAAATATTGGGCCATACGTTCTGCTTGGCCATTACTAGATGGGTGGTATGAAGCCGTCGCATTATAATTAATATCATTTGAAATATAGAACTGCTGCATTTCTTCTGGTACAAAAGCTGTCCCATTACCCAAAATGATTCTTTTTGGTTGGCCGTGTGTGGCGAAATGTGGCCATAAAAATCGATATGTAACGTATTCCATGGTTCCTCTGGCGCTGAAATGACTTGGCGTGGAGCCGCTAAAGGACTCGTTTTCTTTGATTGACATCGGGCACAATGTTGGACCTCTTATTCAATTTGGTGGTCTAGTTTGGGCCACTACATATACTATAGCTGCGGGAGTAGGCTTTCATAAGATTGATTCCGGGATGATATCCAAAATTTGAGTTTGGTATTTGGATGGCACCACTACTCCACTACCCTACAATATGCAGCCCTTGTGCGTGGATTTTTTTTTTTTTTTTGAGATATGGCATGAGCTTCTCGGAATTCTCAACTTGCAGCCAGACATGCAAAAGCAATCGTAAAACTCTTGACGTCACAGGATCTTTCGCCGTTTCAGTGGCGATCTGAGCCGCTGTCACCGGGCAAAGCCTTCAGTACATTAAAAACTGAATTGTAAAAATTAAGCAACCCCAGAAAAGATTGCAACATCTCCTTATTTTCAGGGATGGCTGCTTGTTTTATTGCTTTAACTGTCCCTTTGTTAGGTGAAATTCCTTCGCCGCTAATAAAGGAATTTCCAATAGGGACTTGACAACTTTGAATTTAATTTGTGAACGCACTCTTTCACTAATCATCAAACTGTCACTGTCAGTTTATTCAGTAAACTCAACATTTTCATCATGGTAAAGTACACTAACGAGCAACGTCCTCAAATTATAAAAATTTTCTACAGATATTCGGAGTCGGTGACTGCAACTTTAAGAGCGTTAACTCCAATTTTCGGTCGTAATTCTCGCCCTAGTAGACAGGCAATAACAAGATTAGTGCAAACATTTAAGTCTACATGTTCGTTGTGTGATGTTGCCGTGTCAGTGAGACAACAGGTTGTTCGAAGTTCCGAAAATATCGCTACCGTTCAGACGTCCGTAGCAAACGATCGAAATCAGTCAATTCCACGGCGTTCTCAAGAATTGGGCATCGCTCAGACCACATTATGGCGTATTTTGCGTAAGGATCTTGGTTTACACCTATACAAGATTAAGCTGACTCAAGAATTGAAGCCGATTGATTATTTGAAGCGACGTACGTTCTCCGATTGTGTTCTGAAGAAGATGCACCAAGATGATGGATTTCATGGCAAAATCATCTTCAGTGACGAAGCTTATTTTTGGCTCAATGGGTTCGTCAATAAGCAGAATATGCGTTATTGGTCGGGTGAAAACCCACATGTGCTTCATGAATCATCACTTCATCCATAAAAAATAATTGTTTAGTGCGGTTTGCATGCCGGCGGCGTTATTGGGCCATATTTTTTTGTCAACGATAACGATCGTCACCTTACTGTGAATGGTCAGCGTTATGGCGGCATGATCACCGATTATTTTTGGCCCGAATTGGAAGATATGAACTTGGACGACATGTGGTTTCAATAGGATGGTGCCACAAGCCACAAAGCACACGCTACAATCGATTTATTGAAGAGTAAGTATGGTGAGCGTGTTATCTCAAGACATGGGCCAGTCGATTGGCCGCCTCGTTCGTGCAATTAAACGCCGCTTGACTATTTTTTGTGGGGCTACGTTAAGTCATTGGTTTATGCCAACACGCCGATGACGTTGAAAGAGTTCAGAGCCAACATTGAACGCGAAATAGCGGCCGTTTCGGCCGAAATGTGTGGCCGAATCGTTAAAAATTGGGTCCAACGAATCGACCGCTGCAAACGTGCTCGCGGTGGTTATATGAACGAAGTCGAGTTCCATTCATAAATGTTTTGATTGTACTTCGAGACAATAATAAATTTTTTAAAATATCTCAAATGGTTTGCCCTTTATTTAAAAAAAAAAAAAAAAAGTTGTCAAGTCGTTATTAGAAAACCCTATATGAAGCCCGAAGAAGTCCATTTCACGTTGCGCAAATAAACACTTTTGTTTATTTACCGTCAAGTTTGCTTTAGCTAATTTCTTGAAAACTTCTTCTAAGTTACGAGTGTGATCCAGATAATCAGAGATTGATTGGCAGATAATAAGAATTTGTTTTGATCACTGAATTAACGGTGCTACCATAATGGTAACAGATCCTCACCGATGCATCAGACTTCAGCACAGGTACAATAGGTGTCGCCCAGCGGGAAAACATGATCGGTTCCAAAATCTTTTGTTGGACGAGTTTTTCAATCTCTTTTCCAACTGCCGGCTTCCATGCAATAGAACATTGACGATGTTTTTAAAAACATCTGGCAATATCCCGATGGGAATAGGCGGCCTATGATGAGCACTGAAAATGTTTTTGTATCGCCGTTGCAAATTCGTCACATTCCCTGCCATCTCCGCTGACACTTCCAAAGCACATACTCCCTGCTGCGAAATTCCTAACACTGAAAACCAGTTTCTGCCCAGAAAACTCCTCCCACTATCTGCAACAACAACAACCGGCAAATTTACACTCTTTATTATTATATTTTATATAGGGTGATTCATCGTGAGGTTTGACTTATAATGTTAAATAGAATACATAAATTTGAAAGTGAACTTAAAGTTTTTATTATCGGTTAAAAAAACAATTGATGGCATTTACTTTTTGAAAATGATATTATGTAAATGTTTGCCATAACTACATCTGAGGTGGTCCATTCCGAAGGTCCAAATTTGGGCGACTCGTTCGAGGATAGCCGGGTATCTCCGGGTTACACAAGTAATGTTGACTTCCAAAGCGTCATTCGAGCTGGCTTATTCCTAAAGATCTGAGACTTTACATATCTCCGGAGAAAATAGTGCATAGGTAACATGTCGCGATAACGGTTACCATTGGCGGTAACATTCTGATTTGCCTCATGTTTGAAGAAATATGGACTAATGATTCGACCAGCCCATAAACCACACCATATCGTTGTTTTTAATGGATGTAATGGTAGCTCTTGGTACTCTTCCGGATAGTCATCCGTTGAGCCAGAAATGGGCTTCATCACTGAACAAAATTTCACGATAAAACACCAGATTTTCATTGAGTTTTTCCAAAGCCCATTCACTGAAAATATGACGCAAATTCAAGTCGCCTGGCTTCAATTCTTGCACAAGTTGAATTTTGTACGCTTATATGTCGAGATCCTCACGTAAAATACGCCAAGCTGTCGAATACGCCAAGTCAAGCTGCTGACAACGAAGACGAATCGATTCGTCACGGTCTTTGCGTACACTTTTAGCTACAGCTGCTATATAAAGTCTTTTCACTACGCGCTGGATGTGGTCTAACTGGTCGAGTATCATCCACTAACGTAAACTGGGACTCAAATTTGATTTCAGTAGGTCGATTATGCGCGTCGTAAGTTCCTCGAATCGCACGAAAAACATTTCTCACAGAACGCTGATTTTCGTAATACAGCTGAACAATTTGAAGACGCTGTTGTGATGTGAGTCTTTCCATGATGACTTGCCAAACGATACTGAACAAAAATGACAAAGCAGTTTGATAGGAAAATCAAACCTCCGATATCACGGTGCATGCTGCACCCAAATCAACCTCAAATGATTTTATCACGTCGTTAAGGCACACATCTGTTAAGATCTTGCGTGCCGATGATTTCTGTAAATGGTTTAGTTCAAGGAAATATGGTAGTTCGACACTCGCGTTTGAACAGCCAGATGGGAGTCAGGTTCCCCTTCGGCTCTATTTTCTTCGACTACATGTACTGGTACTGCTTGTTAATGTCACATCGAAAGCACCGCAAAGTGGATAGCCCTGATTTTTGTGGTCGTTGAGCTTTCTTCTTTGATGAAATCGCCATTACTTCATTGCTGCATCGATCGTTTATTACGTTTCTCTGAGCCATCTCATGTGCTTGAAATCTAGTTAAGGCTTACTGAACAGCCGTTTCTGTAATGCTTCATCTGACACTCCGCAAACAACCTGACCTCTTTACATCTTATCTAGATCCATGAAATCGCAGTGTTCAGACAACTTCCTTCTTTTACAAAGTCGGCTATCGTTTCGCAACTTTTTTAACAACGCTTGTGGAAAGTAAATCGCTGCACAGTTTTATTTGGTTTTGAATGAAAATGACCATCCAATTTCTCCACGATTTCATGGAAAAACACGTCTTTTGGGGTCAGCGTATGATTTCATACGTCGTCTCCCCCACACATGACAAGAATACCTCGTTCGTTATTCCATTTACCTCAAAATAAAACTCCATGCGTTCCTTGTAGTTTTTTATTATTATCAAGGGAACGATACAAATTAATTTGTAGGGTCCGGGATTTAACGCCGGGGTACTATGCCCATGTGGCGCGTTTTGTCAATAGCACGCGGAGTACTGAGTTCCCACCTACGTACTTACCGCGCCCAACACTGCTTGATTTCGGTGATCTAGTGGGAGCCGATGCTTTCAGTGTGGCTGGGCCGTTGACATCCGTGTAGTTATTCCATGCCATTGTTAGTTGAAACTGCTCCAACTTCCCGAAAGTCTGCGCTGACGATTTGTTGACATTCTTCATCGTGCTTTCATTTAATGCCATATTTTCACTCGTCGCCAAAATGTTGTAGATCAACATTTAAGAATATTTATTTAGTAACTCAAATTTGTTCATTCGAATTTGTCTTTATTCTTTTAACTCAAATCTACACTCCATTCCTCTCCTTTTATCCACATTTTTCACGTATCTTGACAGGTGTCACACCTGTTTTTTTTATCTCCTGTCACTCTCTTGTAACAAGGTGACTCTAAGACACCACAAGTGTCTTACATAAGTTGTTCGGAGAATGATTTCCTTCTATCTTTGTTGGACGAAAATGTGTAGTGTTATCCAGATGGAATGGTTCACTCTGCCTGACAGCGAAATTTTGATCATCGTTGCCGTTCATTCCCTCAGTTATAACCGCAATTCTAATATTATGTTCCTTTGTTTGCTAGATCTTGTAGCCTTAATCTTCGAGGTCCTTCTTTTCGTTTAAGACGAAATTATTCATCTCGTCCTTTCAATCATAGAGCTTCGTACGTTACTTGTTTCAAACTCATATGCTTGACGGAAGTCTTTGCCAAGCCCTGGGTTTCGTTTTGGTAGCCAAGAGGAAGTCAGCAAATCACAGACGCAACCTCTTATGGATTTTTGCGAAGCGTGATCTCTTGAGATCACTCAAATGGAAAAATCTCGGGCAGTCTCTTGCCGTTCGAAGTAAAATTTTTGTATACCACAGCTTCAGTATTCTTTTTTCCACATTTGCAATTTGGCTACAATAGAATAGTGGCCCAAGATTATGTTGACTTCCAAAACATACAGTATGAAGCCGCCAAGTTGATTGACCTGAGTTCTTCTTCAGAGTTATTGACATAAGGTTATTCTATTAAGCTGTGCTATAACAGATGGTCTTCTTTTTCAATTTGGCGTCTAAATTACCAACGCCCTTATGATATTGCTCATATGCTTGTGAAGCTCATGGAAGCTACAATAGAACGTGAGCGCATATCAGGCCTTAAATGCACGGAACGCTGATTGCAATCAAGGGAATCCGTCAGTCGTCTAAAACTGAGAACTTCTTGCAAATGTCTTTGCCTGATGACAAACACATCTTATAGCATTTCTTGGATGGCGGTGATATCCCACGAATATAGTCGAAGGTTTCCGTTTTCGTTTTCCGGGATCTACAGTAGCAAGGTCATCTATATTTAAGGCAATTTGTCACTTTAAAATATAAAGTTTTCCTCTTGGTCGGACACAACCCCGGGTTATCACTTTCCTCGACGTTGTACCTATCTTTGTGCAAAATCACACCTCTGCACTTGTGAACCAGTCTCCCCGTGGGACTGCTATTAGGTATTACTTCATAGGGCTGGTAATCAATTATCCTGTATTCTTCGAAGACACCTCTTGGTCTCTTCTCAAGGTTTCGGCTCCTTGCAACTCATTCTCAACATTTACTTACAGAGTATATGAGCAGTTCTCCAGTCGCCCCGGATACCATGATGTGACCTACGGGCTTGATCGCTTGTACTGTCTTCTACAAAGTGTAATCGGGGCATTCCATGCTCCACATCCTCCTCTTCATTTGAAAATTCCGGCCACAGCGGTGAACCATCTCGCTTAAATTTGTAAGGATATTTCCGATAGCCGCCATACTCAGATGGGAACTGTGTTTGGTGGAAGTTTCAGTCCCTTTCGCCCTCGTTATCCATGGTGTTATGACGATAATTAGCTTGTAAGTCTACATACTTTTTCGGAGCTGTCCTTGTTTCAATATTTTGGCCTTCTTCCCCTTCGAGGTTCACCTAAGGTAACAACACATAGGCAGCTTCATCAGAAATTATTTGAAGGCTGCTGACAATCCTGAAAGCGCAGATCCTCTACGCTGATGACAGTTTTCTTTTTAACTCTTTCACCTCTGGTATACCCAGCCTTACTTGAACAGCGTATAAGAGGACCGAAAGCAGGAACCTGATATAGCATATCCAAGGCCATCAGTGTTCTTAAAGAGTTCCCTGCCACAGCGATGCATTTTTGTTGGTGTACCCGACGGGGGTCTTGAAGCGCACCCTGTTATCGAGTTTCACTACAAGAAATTTTAAGGACTTACGGATTTCCGGCTGATTATTAGAACACCATCAGTCTTGTGGTTGGGTAGTCACACAAATACCTGATCCCCGTTACAACCTCATCCATGTACAACTATTTCTCGTGGATGTTCTTGGCTGCGTGGCCACGGCGATGCCATTAGCGAAGCCGATCACTCTCACTTCTCCGAGCAGGATTATTTTCAAAACCCAATCATACATAATGTTCCAAAGTAGAGCTCCGAGGACCGACCGACCACGAAACGCTTTATTGCTTAAGAAGTCTGTGACAATCTTCAGTAGATTATTGTGCTTCCA
Source organism: Volucella inanis (assembly GCA_907269105.1). Classification (NCBI taxonomy): domain Eukaryota; kingdom Metazoa; phylum Arthropoda; class Insecta; order Diptera; family Syrphidae; genus Volucella; species Volucella inanis. The sequence continues at coordinate 44,798,747 of OU026153.1, forward strand.
TTTTGATCCAGGATCTCACCGAGTTAAAAACATTCTTTACATCGTTATTTCTACACAATACATCTTCGCCCCAATTTCCGCCTTTCTCCCTGTACCTACTACCGTCAGCATCGACCGCAGAACACGATTTTCTGAAACCATACTGATGGTCTGATAGGGCTCTATTTTCCTCGGCCACCGCAAGCGACTTTCCATATATGATGCATTCCAGGATCTGTCCTAGGATTTTAGGCGGACATAATGGTCGATACGATGACGGCTCTCCAGGTGGTTGTAGTTTTTGGTAGCATGACTAAATGTTGGAGGTTCCATGGTGTTGGAATATCTCTTTATGCTCGCAAAGACGTCCGCTTTCGCCTTCCCAGTCGCCCTGACTGCCTTATTCGGGATGCTATCCCGTCCAGGGGCTTTATTGTTTACTATTTCCCTGCATGCCTTAAAAAGTTCCTCCGACGAGGCTGTGGGGATGTGCCTTATGTTATTATCTCTCACAATGGAGTACAAAATGACTATATTGAGGATCATTTTGTCGAAACGTCAGTTTTTGTTGTCTGGAACCAGCTTGTGCATACTAGGTTCCACAATTCAGTTACATATGTATCCTCGGTCGCACCGGCTGTAGCTGATTTTTTTGCCTAGTACTAAAGCATATTTGTGAGGCCAATTAAAGATCGAAAATTGCTCTGAGATGCTATATTTTGAAGCAATCCAAGCGGGCTCAAAAACGTTCTACAACGGTGGTTATGTCTACGATCACAGATCGGAGAAGTTGTCGGTGAACCCTGTAAGTGACCCACGACTTTCACTCTTCAGCAGCTGTAGAGAAAAATAAAAAACTTATCTGGCTCCATTGTAATAAAGGTTACTCCTCATAAAGATATGGGCGAATTGGCGGCTGTAACTCTATAGAATGCATATGCTGGTTTAGTAAGTTCCTGCGTGCCACAAGTTGAACCTGATATGTACGTTGTAACTTAGATTAGTGCGGTTACGTCTTTGCATTTCCATTACTACGTGTACCAACATTTCATTTATGATTAACTTTTTCTTTGTTTATGATCTATTTACAGAGCGAAAGTGCAATTGGTGCCCATCGGCCCTTCCCCAAAACATCGTTTTCGTGCAATGGTCGACCATCCGGATACTATGCCGACATCGAGACCGGTTGTCAGGTTTATCACATGTGCGATGGCCTTGGCAGACAATTTAGCTACTCTTGCCCGAATACGACGCTGTTCCAGCAACGTATGCTCATTTGCGATCACTGGTATATGGTGAACTGTTCCAAGGCGGAAATGGACTATACGGCGAATTTACTAATCGGTAAGCCTATAACTATGCAATATTTTTTCGCTCGTCTCTGACTACATAGTAATATTATTGCATATTTTTTGTTGTTCATAGGGCAACGTGATAAGCCATTCGTCCCCGACGAGGAGAACCATCTTCGGACGCCGCGACCTGACTTACTCGATCGACCTTATGCTCCGGATTACTCAGGCGAATCATTCCGAAATCAATTTAAGGTGAGTGCTATCTAAAGACCTATGAGAGGATGTCCACTAACGAAAGTTTCTTCTCATAGCAACTTCCGGCCTTTCAAAACCAAATAGTCGACAGCAATCATCGGAAAAATACAGAGAAACCTTTGACGCAGAACTACCCTTCACCAACTCCTACTCGTTGGAAGATTCCACACCCAAGTCGTGAGATACTTCCACCATCTCCACCGGCTGCAGAAAAATCAGTTCGAAGACCAACTTTGACCCCCATCACAGCAAAACCTCCACTTACAACACCATTTTCCAAGAAAATTCAACGTCCACCACCAACATCAACACTAACACCAATACCAGCACCAACAGCAACACCATTTGCCAATCGACGAATAGATAACTCAGAAGAAAACTCCGATTTGGGAACCGCACACAGCACAAGATACAATACCTCGGGAGATAACTCAGCCGAGGATCGACATGCTAAGCAACCTTCAAAGCCTAAGAAACTACTACCTCTTCCACCAGAAATCAAGGTTCCTTCAAAAATATATGAACCACCGTTCCTGTATCCCATCTATAATAAGGACGAAAATCCTTCGACTGAAGAACCATTACAAAGCTCTACAGCGGCTCCGTTTACCGTGTCCTTTATCAAGTCAACAACTTCTTCAACCATAATCACAACAACACGTCCTCCAACGAAACCAACAACAGCTGCAGGAAAGCCATTTTCAGCATCGTCCACCAACCTTAACTCTCCCTCAAAACCGGTAGCAAATATTCTAACCGATTCTGCTTTAGATTACAGTGTTCCCTCGAAAGACGCCAAAACCTTCTCACTCCCTGCATCATTCTCTAAGACAACCTCCAACGATATTGAAGTGCCATCCAAGGAACTCCTTCCACCAATAGCAGATATTATTCTCCACGACACTGCTACAACCCAGGGTCCACCAATCTACTACGAATGGAAAGTACCATCTAATGGTTTAGAGCCCCCAAAGTTTGACCCCCCAATCGGTGTTGATGGCCGTGAAGAACAAGATGCCCCACTATCCTACACCTCCTCCGATCAGGCCATCTCAGCCAGTACCACAACAATCAAGTCGACAAACACTCAACAGTACGCGAACAATCCATTCCTCTCAACCAAGACTCAACGATCCATCGACTCATCAACATCTCGAACACCAACTTCCCGGTCCATCAAAGACTTTGCTTCTCCTGGAACAGAATCCAACAAGATTAGCCCAACAATACCAACCGAACAGGATATTCAACAAATACGAAAGGATCTCCTCGTTCCAGACTATCTGTTCCCCCTCGAAGACGGCCGAACTGGTTACGAACTATCAGACACCTTTAACTCCTTCCAACTTAAGATACCCCATCATCGGCCAAGTAATAGCAAATCCTCATCATCCGCATCCACCGAACGATGGTATGGCGAAAACCCTAAATGTCCTGAATGCCATCCGAGTTTCGTCAAACCCGGAACATGTGAGCCCTGTCTTAGAAGATAAAACTCGACACATGTAATATGTAAAACTTTTAGTCTTAAGTAAAAAAGTATCTAGAATTTAGTTTTTGTACATACGACATTTATCTGAGAGTGCTAACCATACTATAAACGACGCGCATACGAACGATGAACGAATACGAGTCCATTGGCGATCCTCATAAAGTATCTCATTCGTTGAATGCATATCTACGTAGACTCATACCTCCATTAGTTCCGCGAAGAATTATCTTTAAAAAAAAAAGAAACAACCGAAATGCAGAGAAGAATTCGAGAAATTTTATGTTTTTTCGTTTTGGAAATTTGAGTTGTAACTGTTTTTCAAATTTGTTATTTCTTTTTATTGAGTATTCTCCTCTGCAAAGGAACTGCGCCACATTGCTAATTGTGTACCATTACTATGAAGTCTGTATCTATTGTACACATACAAGTGCATCTTACATAGTGTATCTGTATTATTACCTTTCTTTGTTAATAAAATGTAAAAATTAAATGAAGGTTCTTGTTGTTTGTTTTTTATTCGAAACAAGATAGTTTAAACGGTTGTGGTACCTATGGTTTGCCCTCAAATGAGGTTAGTTATTGTCCATTGAAGTTGCGCCAAAGTATCTCAGAAACACCTTTCTTAAAATAGGGCAGTTACTCACTTATGTACTTATTTAGATGGCGCTACAGTCCAGGGTGGTGATAGCTACAACAAAGCTATCTGAGCGGGTTAATTCCAATCAAACAACGCGCAAGTTGAAAAACTCCATGCGGGATGACATCGATATTCCTTCCAGTCTTCGCCGAACAAACAACTCTCTCTTTAACAGTCAGATTCGAAACTTGAAGCTATTTTCGATAAAGTGAACGATGTCGTTGATGAAATACAACAACTGCGACTCGATCCCACGTGTGTGATATTGAACACCAAATTGCAACAATAAACAGCAAAAATTAAACTACAAGCAGCCCTACCTGAATGTTCACTATGTTATAATACATCACTCATGGCTGGAATGGAATGGAACCTAAAGTGGATTCACGCTCTCCTCCACATGTAAATAATCTGCGGACGGTCCAACCTACTGATTCCTGCCAAGTTTCTTCCAACTTGACAACAGAGAACACATCAATGTCAATCTCTTCAGTCACCGTCCCATATAAGCTTTATCACTTTAATTCAACGTGAACAACTCTCCGAATAACAACGAAGGCTAGACAATCAATTGGCTTCGAAGAATCAATTGGTCACTACGGTTCTTATCAAAGGTTCTTATCAATTTGCTTCCTACATCTCACCACAGAAGCAAGCGCTTGCCTGTCTTCTACTTTCGTACGACCAAGAAGCAGGATAAAGTCAAGCAGTCCATCCTAAACTATCAAGTAAGTTATCAACTAGGTCTACATTGCCAAGACTCACTTACTCACTCCTATTACAAGCTCAGCTCCAACTGAAATTTTTTCCTAATTTTAAGCCTCCCAACTATACTCCAACTCCCTCTTTTTCGCCCCAAACCAAGCCCCAACGTCAATGTGTCTCCTTCGATTTAATCCTTACCCTTCAAACTGCAACGTCACAAACCTCAACACAAACGATCTTCCCTAAGTTCAACCTCAGAACTGGAGCTAAGTATCCTAACTACATCAATTCTCACATTTTAAGCCCCACTTCTGACATCCTATCTGTTTAATTACGCAATCCACTGAATGTTGCAATGCGCTCCCTAGGTTTAGGGATTAAAAGATATACGACAATATATTTCCTGACTCGGTACGCTACGAGCATATAACAAAAAAACAAGCGTCATGTTCTCCATTCAGCAGAAAGGCCTCCCTACCAATGTTACCAGTCTCAAGAAACTTTATGTAAGGTATAACAAGATTTTCAATACGTCTCCTCAAAAAGTTGCAGACAATCTTGCCGGCCTTCACCACTATATATACTCTAAAAGAGTTTCACACCTCCAACGCAGTCGACTTGACCACAACAATCTTTTTCGTGCCTAACAAATCATGCAAAAACCTTTCTCTAACCTTCTATTACCAGAACGTAAGAGAACTGCGTTCTAAAATTCACAACACTTGGATAAATCTTATGCTATCCCATTTGATATCTAAGTTCTGACTGAAACTAATCTTATCCCCAACATAAACAGCTTTGACCTCTCTATCGTTGCAACTTCGTACTCTTCTAAGCTCGACTTTGTGTCAGCTAAAATAACACTTAATCGTAGAGGCTTGTAGGTTCTACGTTGCTACATCCTTACGATCCGGCTGCATGCTCATTTATCGGCAGGTCGCCACATCCCTCCGATGGTTTTCAGTTTCAAGGTCAGCTTTCTTTTGGAGGTCTCCAGTTCTTTTTGCGCTTCTACTAGGTCCGAGTTTGAACTACACTGCTCGTCATTATCTGGTGAATTAATGAACGTTAAGTTAGGTGAGAGTGGCGGTTGGAAAACCAACCCTCTTAGGCTTATTGGCCCGTTATGCTACCATATGGATCTATGATCTTCTTACTCATGTAACCAATTTAAGCTTATGATGAAGCGCAGGAGACTGTTAACGTCTGTATTCTTTAGATCGTATAAGTCGTTGTAGAAGAAGGATCCTAGGTAGAGTTTTCTTCTCTAAGAGAGAGCTGGACATGTACAGAGAAAATGGAAGATTGTCTCCTCTTCCTCCTCGTCCATGCAGCTTTTACAGAAATCGTTTGTAAAAGCGCCAAGCCTTCTTGCATGCTTGCCTATAAAGCAGTGTCCAGTGATGACACCTATAACGGCGCTAAGATGCTTTCTATTTAGAAGAATCAGACTCTTAGAGCGAATCAGATCCAACTTTGGCCAGATCTATTTAGTCGCTAGACAACAAGGTCTGTTCTTTTATTAGCATCCAGCTTAAATAATAATTTGCACGTAGCGATTGGTATACCTATGCTGCCCTTTTCCGGTGAAATAAATAGAGTGGTTCCAATTTTGGCGAGTTCATCGGTTCTACAATTCCCTGGAATGTCTCTGTGGCCCGGCACCGAACAAAGGTGAAGGTTGAAATGCTCTGCCATCTCCGTAAGAGATGATCGGCACTAAAGTGCGGTTTTAGAATTTAGTGAAGCCGAGTCGAAGAGCTTGATAGCGGCCTAATTATCCGAAAAGATGCGGATATCCTTTGCAGATATCACGATTTTCTTTAGCCAGGACAAAATGAGAGGCTTGTATTTAGCTTATCTAGAAAACACCTCCACCAACCCCGCTATCGCTTTTAGATCCATCTGTGTAGAAGTGGATAGACTTGTCCTCCATGAAAGCATCTTCCTCCCAGAAGTTCCTAGAGGGAAAGCTCGCATGAAAATCTCTGTCAAACCGAAGTTTAGGTAAGGTGTAATCGATGTTTTATAAGCGGATACCTAATATATTAAGAATATTAGCGTGGCCAAATAACTTATTTGTCCACTGTTTAGTCGCTTTAAGGTGAAGAGCTGCGGTCGCAGAATGAGAAGCTGGAAAAGTTGGAGACCTATCTTGTTTCCAATGGCTTTCTTGCAAGTGAATAGAGCTACTGTAGCTATCTTGATCCTTTCTTGAATATTAGGTTTCCTGTTTAGTTTCCTGTTTAAAATGAGACCAAGATATTTTGCTGAATCGGAAAACACTAAACTGTTACCGCTTATTGAGAGAGTGTCTATAGTTGGAATTTTATATTTCTTGGATAAGAGGACGAGATCAGATTAATGGGGGCTAACTCCCAATCCACAGTGATCTGCCCAACGGGTTAATCTGTTAAGATTTAGCTGAAGGAGTTCTTTGATGGTTTTAAGATGCTTACCTGAGACGGCTATAGCAACGTCGTCTGCATAGGCAATCACCCGGCTAGCTCCCGCTTCCAATTATATCAGCAGTTCATTACCACTAAGTTCCAAAGAAGGGGAGAAAGGACACCGCCTTGCGGCGTGCCACTACTAACATATCTTTTAGCAGAAGTCCCACTCAGTTTGGAGTTGATTATCCTGCTATTTAACACAAGACTGTTCAACTCCCCAAGTGAGTGGTCTACCTGCAGATGTGATAGCGCAGTCGCGATTGCAGATGTGTCGATGTTGTTACAGGCGCCCTCTATGTCTAGGAAAGCATCCATTATACACTCTCTGTATTGTGTTCGATGTGGCTTGTCAGCGAATGCATAGCCGTTTCCACCGATTTTCCTTTACAGTTGGCATGTTGAGCCATTGACAAAAGTCTTGGATCAATTTTAGCTCGAGTATGGATATCAATCAGTCGTTCTAGAGTTTTTAGAAGGAAAGGTGATAGACTTATAGGTCTGAGGTCCTTTCGGACATCATGAGAGCGTTTTCCGGTTTTTAGGAATGAAAACTACGTTAACTTCTCTCCATGACAGTGGAATGTGGATCAATTCTACACAGCGCCTCTGACATGGGCAAGATAATATCTGGAACCTTTGTAGTTGGTATTATACCGTCCGGACCCGCAGACTTGTATGGTTTAAAGCTATGCAGCCCCCGAAGCAGTTTGTCTCTTGTCATCAGACCATAAATTTTGTTCACGGTTGCAGTAGTCCTATTTTGGTTTCTGTTGGCCGCGAATGAAGAGCTACCTGGAAAGTGGGTATCCAGTAGCAAGTTGAGTGATTCGTCACTTGAGGTTGTCCAGGAGCCATCAGTTTTTTTTTCAAAGACCTAGGGGTTGTAGGTTTGGTGAAGAGGATTTTTCTTAGCCGCGATGTCTCAGAGTTTTTGTGATATTGTCACATAATGATCTCCAATATTGACGGTTTGTTTTCCTCATTTCTTTTTTATAATCACTTTTCTTGTGCTTTTTGCAAGGTTGAAAAGTTTTCTGCTGGTGTTTCTAACTGATCCTGGTGCTGAAGTCCACCAGTGTGGCTTTTTCTTGTCCCAGGGTTGAATCACAGGGCAGGAAAAAGCCATGATACGATTGACAGTCGATACCATCCAATTTGTAAGCATTTGAGTGATGTTGTCTGAGACAAGAGTGATACCAGTATCTAGCACTTCCTGTTGGTTTCTTGTTATAAAAGCGGTCTCATTGGCAATATTGCAAACAATGAGGTTAGTACTTAAAATGTAATCAAAAAGTGACTCACCTCTATCGTTGATGTCGGTACTCCCCTATACCATGTGATGAGCGTTAGCGTCGCATCCGATGATGAGGCCGGTTTTTTGGGTTCCAGCTTCCAGTACCACCCTTTCTAAGTTATCACCAGGGAGATTTCCCACCCGATAGTGGCCAAGATACGCCGATAACAGCCAGTTGGAGACTTTGGCAGTCTCCATCCGGGCAATGAGTAAGCCGGGGTCGCTGAGATTCGGAAGTAAAAATATATAGTTTAAGTATAATTGGTTTGAAGGCGGTACAATTCTCCAGTATGTGCGTTAAATCTAGAGTTACATTGCAAGCAGGGTAATTTGGTGGAGGGTTTTTAGTCTACAGGTGTTGCTGTGTAGTTGTACATAGTATGTCCTAGCCGAAGACGAACAAAGTTGTTTATTTTTGATTTGGTAATGTTGATGGGATATTGTGGATGGGATTTGTTTAAGTTGATTTTGGATTAATGATGTTGATATGAGTTCTATTCGAGTAGTAGGTAAGCTTTAATGGATTTTTGTGTTTTGGTTTTTAAATCTGATTTTGTGAAAATGTTGCATTTGAACACTGATGCATTTTTGGCCCATTGAACAGCACGATCTGCGTTTTCATTTCCTTCTATGGTATATTAGTGTGACCGGGAATCCACATTAATTTCAGTTTGTTAGGGGATTTGATGAGTTTATTTCGGATGTCGACTATGAATTCGGTGTTTTTGTTTGGGTTGTTTGAGTACAGGATGACTGTCAGTGCATATTATGTGCTTATCACAGCAGTTAAGAGCTTCCTTAGAGCCTTACAAGATTGCAAACGTTTTGGCTGTGAAGATAGATACAAATTCGGGCATGGTTCCAATACTAAGGATGGTACCATTCTTAAGCGTAACAGAGAATAAAGTACTTTAAGTTGAATTAGGTCCGCCGGTAAACAACAATATCCATCCCTCCGTTCTAAGGTCAGAAGAAATGCTGACAAACAAGGCCTGATAGCCTTCATTGCTGGTATTGCATTTTTTGTAATCCGCAAGTGTCGTTATTATTGAATCTGGTCTTATGAACAATGGTGGTTCACGTTGCGACAACGTTTCGTGGCCGCTTAGTAGGGATTTTAAATTGTGAAGGTTTGTCAAGAATGATACTGATAGCAGACGGAACTTTTTTCTTAATTTTGTGACCCTTTGAACTCAATTTATCCTTGTTGAACAGAGAATTTTGCGAGAAGACCAGTTTGGTGACTAATTTCAAGGTAATAGCGACTTTTCTTTCTTTTATTGTTGGAAGTCCGACTTCTGCCAAGATATTTTCGATGGGGGTTGTAGGGAAGGCGTTTATGGATCTTCTGGCTGCTTGATGATAAGTTGGTTTGATGATTTATAAAGTTGATTTTGGGTAGTTGTCGTAAGCCGATAAACCATAGTCAATTTTACTGAGAACTAACATTAATATTATTTATATTTAAAATTAATTGAAGACAGACAAGCCTGCGGCATACATGTAGTATTTTACATTTATTTAAAGATAGATTTGCGCCTGATATTACTGTCCAATGAAAAATGTCTTTAAGAGCATAAATAAATAAATTCTTACAACTGCTTAAATCATTGACCTTACAAAGAATGTACTAAATATCGTCCGCGTAAATGCAATTGTAATAATTTTTATTTTGTTATTGTTGTATCGAAGGCTGTTATTGGGTCTATAACTTAATTCGTGCGGTTTGCTAAGAGATGGCGTAACTTGTATTATTCCATTGGAACATGCGTCGGAAAGCTACTGTCATTGTGCATCATTTCAGTATATGTCATTCATTTGAAGCGTAAACAACAGTAATTTTTTTTTTTCACTCAAATATGTCGAACTTTGTGCCTGAAAAAGTGTTTTTGCGGGGAGTTCTTCTTCATTACTGAAAACTGCTGCCGAAAGTCATCGTATTTTGGTGGAGGTTTATGGTGAACATGCGCTAGTTGAGTGAACGTGGCAAAAGTGTTTTGCTCGATTTAAAAGTGGTGAGTTTGGCTTGGAAGACGATGAACGTCCAGCTGGATATATTCAAAAGCAAGGAAATTGGGTTCCACTTGAACTCAAGCCGAAAGACGTCGAAAGGCTGTTTTGCATATCCGAAATGCTGCTGGAACGCCACAAAAGAAAGTCATTTTTGCATCGGATTGTTACTGGTGATGAAAAATGGATCCATTACGACAACAACAAAAAACATATGTGAAACCCGGCCAACCAGCCAAATCAACGGCAAAGCCGAATATCGATGGTGCACAGGTAATGCTCTGTATTTAGTGGGATCAGATGGGCGTGCTGTATTATGAGCTGCTAAAACCAGGTGAAACCATCAATGGACAACGCTACCGAACGCAATTAATCCGTTTGAACAGAGCAGTAGCGGAAAAACGCCCGGAATATGCGACTAGACACGAGGCAATAATTTTCCATCATGACAACGCTCGGCCCCACGTTGCTATTCCGGTTAAGAACTATTTGGAAAACAGTGGATGGGAAGTCTTACCCCACCCGCTTTATAGCCCAGACCTTGCCCCTTCTGACTACCATTTGTTCCGGTCGATGCAGAGCGCCCTCACTGAAATACGGTTCACATCAAAGTAGTATATCAAAAATTGGCTTGATTCATTCTTGGCTGCAGAGCTGGCGCAGTTCTTTTGGGATGGGATCCAAAAATTGCCAGAAAGATAGGAAAAAGTCATAGCTTCAGATGGGCAATACTTTGAATAATACTATTGTACATGTTTTTCTTAAATAAACGTTCAAATTTTGAAAAAAAAAAAACCGCACGAATTAAATTACATACCCAATATAAAAAGGACTAGAGATAAAGGGGAACCTTGTGGGATTTCGTTATGTACTATAAAGTGTATTGTTTTGAAAAGCGGTTATTTATATTTGTATAAAATTTTCTATTTATAAGGAAAGATCTTACATACCCAACTTTCCATTCTCTTTGTTTTTCTAAAATAATGTGTAATCCGATCTTGTCGAAGGCTTTTTCAAAGTCTAAGGTAAGTACAGATACATGGTTTTTTGCGGATATTGCTTTCCAGATAAAATAGTCAATTTGCAAGTGAGCATCGACACATCCTCTATTCGCTTTGAAGGCAAATTTGTGTGGTGAAATTATTATTATTTAATAAGATCGTCTTCCAGCTTTGTGGAATACTTGATAATCAAGCCCATTATTGTATAGGGTTTTCCAATAGGGACTTGACAACTTTGATTTTAATTTGTGAACGCACTCTTTTACTAATCACCAAACTGTCACTGTCGATTTATTCAATAAACTCAACATTATCATGGTAAATTACACTAATGAGCAACGTCTGCAAATTATAAAAATTTTCTACAGATATTCGGAGTTGGTGACTGCAATTTTAACAGCGTTAACTGAAATTTTCAGTCGTAATTCTCACCCTAGTAGACAGACAATGACAAGTTTAGTACAAAAATTTGAGTCTACATATTCATTGTGTGATGTTGCCGTGGCAGTGAGACGACGGGTTTGTCTAAGTGTCGAAAATATCGCTGCCGTTCAGACGTCCGTAGCAAACGATCCAAATCAGTCAATTCCACGGCGTTCTCAAGAATTTGGCATCGCTCAGACCACATTATGGTGTATTTTGCGTAAGGATCTTGGTTTACACCCATACAAGATCAAGCTGACTCAAGAACTGAAGCCGATGGACCATTTGAAGCGACGTACGTTCTCCGATTGGGTTCTGGAGAAGTGGCGCCAAGATGATGAATTTCATCGCAAAACCATCTTCAGTGACGAAGCTCATTTTTGGCTCAATGGGTTCGCCAATAAGCAAAATATGCGTTATTGGTCGGGTGGAAGCCGACATATGCTTCATGAATCACCACTTCATCCACAAAAAATAACTGTTTGGTGCGGTTTGCATGCCGGCGGCGTTATTGGGCTATATTTTTTCGTCGACGATAATGATCGTCACGTTACTGTGAATGGTCAGCGTTATCGCGCCTTAATCACCGATTATTTTTGGTCCGAATTGAAGATATGGACTTGGACGACATGTGGTTTCAACAGGATGGTGCCACAAGCCACACAGCACACGCTACAATCGATATATTGAAGAGTAAGTATGGTGATCGTGTTATCTCAAGACATGGGCCAGTCGATTGGCCGCCTCGTTTGTGCGATTTAACGCCGCTTGACTATTTTTTGTGGGGCTACGTTAAGTCATAACGCCGACGACGTTGGAAGAGCTCAGAGCCAACATTGAACGCGAAATAGCGGCCGTTTCGGCCGAAATGTGTGGCCGAGTCGTTGAAAATTGGGTCCAACGAATCGACCTCTGGAAACGTGCCCGCGGTAGCCATATGAACGAAGTCGAGCCCCATTCATAAATGTTTTGATTGTACTTCAAGCCAATAATAAAGTTTTTGAAATATTTCAAATAGTTTGCCTTTTATTAAAAAAAAAAGTTGCCAAGTCGTTATTAGAAAACCCTATAGATACATTTTGCTTCGCTAACTGAGCATATACATTAGCAGACTTCTGGTGAAAGGAGCGGGGGGTTGCATGAATCGCATTTGATGTTGCCGATAAAGCGTTTAGTGGTGTGGTCCAGAGTTGGCCGTTTGCGACATCACATGGGGTTCGGAATGTATTCCAAAACCTTAGCATTGTAAAATCCAAATTTCTATAGTTTTGGGAGGGTGGAACAGGTCAAACGTGAACAGCATCAAACCAGTTAGCTTTAGTTTATTGGTGGCATCGGGTTTTGTATACTTGTAGACACTAGTAACGCCTTGTGGGGCATATGCGATTCCTTTGCACTCGTTCAAACTATAGTGTAATTTGACTTCGACTGGACACACATTTACTATATTGTTAACCTCAATAAATTTATCGGCAATTTTTTGCGACCTAGTATTTGATTAATAGATTGCCATCCCAAAGCTGGGAAATTTGATTATAGTGCTTATATTGTCTATTGCTGTTTTTTAATGAGAAGGGGCTGAGGCTAGTAATGGGGTTTTTTTTATTTTTAGGAATTATAATTATAAATTTGGGATTATTGAGGTTGCTTTTAGCGGGCAAAGGAGGAAAATTTAACAAAGCGGTGGAACTTGTTTTTTGTTTTTTAGTAGGTTGGAAGTCGATAACAGGATCTATTGGGCCCGGATGCCATAACTGCACGTGGATAAGAAAGTTTGTAGGGAAAAGAGAATTGGTGACGATTTGTATAACGGGGGAACCCGGTTTGCAATAGAGCAAAATTAGAACACACAATACTCCGAGAACGATGAGATCTATTCAGATGCTAGTCGGTGACTGTCTCCATTTTTTACAGATAAATATTCAAATTATTCTCCCTTCATGTGCCATATTTCCGTCATAAAACATCTTATACGAGTATATCCCTTTCTTGGGGTAATCGTAGTTATGAGCGGTATTCCTTTGCACTCTTCTTCCGGTTCAGGTGGTCTCTCCGCCATTTCTTTTAAAAAAATTCTCTTCCAACCCTTTCCTATATATCTCGTCTATCCCTGACACACATCCCAGATTTTGAAGGTTTCTTATAAGATCCCGATATACAAAAAGGGATCTAAGAATGAAGTTACGAATTATCGCCCCATTGCTAATCTCTCTCGTACACCCAAATACTTTGAAAGGATTTTATGCCTTAAACTATAAGTGCAAGTCTTTTATTTCGCACAGACAATACGGCTTTCTAAAAGGCAATTCCACAACCGCAAACAAAGCCGAATTCGTGTCTTTTGCTCTCCCAGCCTTAGAAAACTGGAAAGAAGTCCCTGTAATCGCAACCGATTGTCGAAGATGTCACACCAATTGATCCTCTTCAAATCGTTTATCCTTGTCTTTGAATCTCTTTTATTAAAATGGATTTCTTCTTGCCTGGTATACCGATATTATGGTGTTCGGTTAAGATTCGCCTTTTTGTTCCTTTCTTGAACTCATCTTGGGTTCCACAAGGCAGACATCTTGGTCCCCTTCTCTTAATTCTCTCTACTAACTATTTTAAGAGGGTCATTAAACACTCCTCCTTCTTCCTGGATGCTGGTGGTCCTCCCAAACAGGACCACCATAAAAAAAACTGACGAAGGTAAAGTAATACTGGACGTCATTCTACTGGGCCGGACGGTATAATACCTGGCGAGCTGCAAATGCCCTTAAATATCAATGATCCCCATTCCCTTGTCATGGAGAACAGTTAATTTTCCCAAAGGCAGAAAATGTTCTGATATTGTCCCAATGTACCTCAAGCCTACAAGATATTTCAGCGCTATTATACAATAGATGTCATCACTGGACCATGTCTTATAGGCAAGCATGCAAAAAAGCTTGGCATTTCTACAAACAACAATTTTTAAAATTCAGCAGAAGGAGAGAAAGAGCTTTTGTGCTCTTAGCAGGATTAGCAGATAGTATTAGGTACGCAACTAAGTTCTTCAGCTCCGGCTCCAGCAGTAAGTGCTGGTTGATTTTAGCATATCCAAAACGTCATTAATCAAGCTTTGACATATGGTAAACAAATCGTTTTGACGTTTTTGGTTGTGTGACAATGTCTGATTTTGTGTCAAATATTCATCATTTGCGGTAAGTGTTGTTTTTCTTCTTTTATTCGAAGAAAACGGCGGCTGAAGCTAATCGAGAGCTCCAAAAAGTTTACGGAGATGCTGCTCTAAGTGAAACAACTTGCTGTGATTGCTTCCTTAGCTTCAAGGACGGTGATTTCGATGTTGACGACCGTATGCGTGAAGGAAGGCCAAAATCCTTCGAAGACGCTAAATTGAAGGAATTGCTCAATTTTGATCCGTGCCAAATGCAAGAAGAACTTGCTTCAGCATTAAAAGTTACCCGCCAAGCCATTTTTTAAGCCATTGCATGTGTTGGAAATGATTCAAAAACAAGAAACTTGGGTTCCTTAAGATTTGAAGCCAAGGGACGTTGAGCGTCGTTTTTTCGTCTGTGAACAACTGCTCCACCGGCAAAAAATAAAGGGTGTTCTTCATCGTATCGTGACGGGTGATGCAAAATGAAGAGAAGAAAGTCATGGGGACTGCTTGATCATGTTTCTCAAATATTGCGCCGTCTGCATATTACTTTTTCCATTCGATGGCACATGGTCTGGCTGATCATCAGTTCCGCTCTTGTGAAGACATCAAAAAAAGGCTTGATTCGTGGATAGCCTCAAAATATAAACACTTTTACTGGTATTCGAGTTCTGCCAGAGAGATGAGAAAACGTTGTAGCTAGCGATGGGCAATACTTTGAATGATTTATTTGTAACAATGGAAGCGTACTCATAAAATTTCATTTCTTTCGCTGAAGGAGTGTACAATTGCATCTTGGACTACGCCTCCAGTCTCCTAATTCAATGTTGTAACCTAATTTACCGATCGCGTCAAAGAAAGTGCTGGAGAAGTCATCACAAACGAACGATCGAGCAACTTATAGTGCATACATCAGCATGTATCAGTGCATCAGTGCGTGCCTTGGGTGCGGTAGAGAAAAAAAGAACACAGGTACCATGTAGAGTGTGTATAACACAAGGTGGCGCAAAATTAATTATCCAATTTTGTTTTTGAATTACTTTTTTATTAAATAAAAAAAAAATTATTTTGAATGATGGAAATCTTTATTTGGACCTTTACTATACAATTGTTTCTGTTAAGCGAAAAAGATGATATCCACCAAGTGGCTGCCGCCAGTATTGAAACACATTTGTGCCCGTTGTATCGCATTTTCCATGGCTTTTCGTAAGATTTCCGGTGATAACTGTTTGCATTCCTTTCGAACATTCTCCTTAAGGGCTGCAATTGTCTGAGGCTTGTTGACATAAGCCCACGACTTCAATTAGCCATAAGGAGAGAAGTCTGGGATAGTTTAATCCGGTGATCTAGCTGGCCATGCAAAATCGTCAAAGCGGGAGATTACGCGACCAGGAAACGCTTCCTCCACAGCTTGTGCTGTGTGTACGGTTGCACCGTCTTGTTGAAACCACATATTTACTACGCCCCGCCCTGTAGCGTTCGCCAGTAACAGTGACCGTATTGCCGATGGAATCCTCAAAAAAATATGGCCCAATCACTCCACCCGCGTGAACACCGCACCACACAGTGGTTTTGAGTTTCTGTTAAGCGGAAAAGATGATATCCACCAAGTGGCTGCCACCAGTATTGAAACACATTTGTGCCCGTTTTATCGCATTTTCCATGGCTTTTCGTAAGGTTTCCGGTGATAACTGTTTGCATTCCTTTCGAACATTCTCCTTAAGGGCTGCAATTGTCTGGGGCTTGTTGACATAAACCCGCGACTTCAAGTAGCCACAAGGAGAGAAGTCTGGGATAGTTAAATCCGGTGATCTAGCTGGCCATGCAAAATCGTCAAAGCGGGAGATTACGCGACCAGGAAACGCTTCCTTCACAGCCTGTGCTGTACGATTGCACCGTCTTGTTAAAACCACATTTTACTACGCCCCGCCCTGTAGCGTTCGCCAGTAACAGTGACCGTATTTCCGATGGAATCGTCAAAAAAATATGGCCCAATCACTCCACCCGCGTGAACACCGCACCACACAGTGGTTTTGAGTGGATATAATGGCTCTTCGTGCATCACACGCAGATTTTCAGTTCCCCAAGAACGAAGATTTTGCTTATTGACGTAACCACTTAAGGGGAAATGCGCCTCGTCGCTAATGACGATTTTCGACACAAAATCGTCCTCTTCGTTGTTGAGATTGAGGATGGCTTTATAATAATTCACACGCGACTGACGGTCAGTCTTTGTACGGGAACATGTGTAAGTCTTGCACTAAAATTCGCTGTGGGGTCCGTCTGGTGATGCCCAATTACATGGCCCGTCGTCTGGTTGATGTTTCTTCGTATTCAGCGATATCGGTTCGAGTCGAGTAGCTAAGTGGTGCAATGTTTGCCCAGTTGGCACGGAATCGAAATTCACCCTGCGCTAACATCTTCTCATTCTTCATTCCTCACAGACAGACGAGCTTGGCACGGATGCTAAAACTAGACATGGCTCCATATATGATCCTGAAAACCGCTACAAACTTGATTGTTGTGCTTCTGGCCCAATCCATATCATATTTGCTAAGATCAAGAAAAAGGGAACTTATACCAGCCGCTGTTTTATGGGCTTTAAAGGCAATTGAGTGTAAAAAGGAAGATCCTGTATAATACCCTCATCATCACTATTTTTTTATATGATGCAGATAAATGTACACTCTCCGGAGAAGATGGAAACTCTCGTGGCTGCATTGAGAAAAAGGTTCTCATTGTGATCTGCTGCCCTATTTGGATTGACAGAGTTGTGGAGGACACATATTTTTGACTAAAAGGTCACTACCACGAAGGTGTATTCATTCCAGTGGAACCACACAGTAAGGAAAGATCTTATCCCGGATACAATTGTTGACTGGATAGATATATTTGTTATGTTGGTAGAGGTCCAGAACTGTACCGTTTCGTAAGTTGCTATTTGAAGTAAGGTAACTATGTTCTTACACACCGACATAGACGTGCTCCTGTCAGAAGTCGAGAAGGCATTCGTTTGACTTTGAAACACTCATTTTGTATTAGGCCTTGTCTTGCCTTCAGAGCATTGCCTAGGAAGATAGTGATTTATCTTCCTCTACTCTGAAATCTAGCTATCAACAATCGAAAGCTAGAAAGCTTTCAGGATAGTGCTGCTGGTAATGGCACATGGTTCTCCAGTGATCTCCAGGGATCTTCACTTTAGGGTTGCTATGATTGACATCTTCTTCTACTTACTTGCATTTATTAAGTCGAGGTCTTCCTCTATTGCGTCATTACTTCGGGTAGGGATCAAAATTTGTTAGTGCCAAAACGTTAATATTCATTCGGTCTACATGTCGAAGTTATCTTGGGCGACTGGTGCATATATTTATGAAAATGTGGTTGTGCAGGTGTACAGGTTTTCAATGGTAGTCAAGCGTTTAATGAAGGCACATGCGACGATCCAAACCCCTGCCAGACGGCATTGACGGCTGTAGTCGCGAGAGAGGAGGATAAGGGGGAAGTGTTTGCAAAAGGCTAATACTCTTTTAACGGGATGGTGTCGGATGTCATATATATGAATCAACGGCGGCATCCATGGCGGGGTCCACGGCTCTAGTTAGTTTGAGCAATTTAGTGAACATTCTCGTTAGAGCTTTTTCGACATATTCAGAGCCCAGGTCTAAAGAAATCTCCATGGTTGTGATCATTTGACAACGTCAAATACGGATGAACATTATAATGATAGCCTCTGCAAACGTTTGAAAGACAACAGATTTCGGCTTTGCACATGGAATGTTAGCACCTACTAAACAACTCGTGAAGGTCCTAGACTATTCTAAAACCCATATTAACGCAATCCAGAAAATATAATGGATGCGGTGACTGCTACAGAAATGAAGATGAATTCAAGGGAGAGTTAGACAAAAAGTGTTTAACTTTCCACATTTTCCTAAAAGAATCATAGAGACTGTAGATCTACGAGATTTCACTAATTTTCACAAAGAAAGTTGATCCAACACAGTCCCCATTAGCTGAATAGAGGCACATGAGATCTTAGAGTTCGCAGCAACTCCTGCAATAAACAATTCCATACTTCACTGTTTCTATGAATTTTCATAAACAATTACAAATGCCATTTACAATTCTTTTACAAACTAGGCTTTCCATACACATGCTCAGGACTTTTCTTTTGAATTTCGTTTCACTAATCGACCATACACGGTGCCGCTTCTTGTCTGACGTAGCACGAATGCCTTGCTATCTTTTTCTGGATATATGTACGAATGAGCAGTATTTAGGACATTGCGGAAGACTTCACGCTCTCTTGCTACAGCTCCAGGACGTCGTTTTGGTGTTACGCTTGAAATAATTTTTCGTTTAAAAAAATGAAAACAAAACAAAAAGTTTCAGGTTTCCCTCACCTATCTATGACGTTTTGAATTTCCTCAAAATTCGTGGTGAATACTCGTCTTTTTTCAAAGTACCAGTAGTACACGCACGTTGCAACTAGGAGCACTGCCGTAACATATAAGAACCAGGTGGCACTTGCAAGCGTACTGAAATTGATCTCTTACATCTGCGCTAAATTGGAATAGAGGTTGCTTACCTTTTGAACACATCGTTCACAATTTGGAAGATGTTTTTCACCGGAGCGGGTTTTTGTACTTTTCGAAAAATTTTAAAATATTCAAAAACTCGTAGAGCGGGCATTTCCGAATTTAGTTTTGAGAAAATAGGAAAAAAGTGAGATGATTAATTTTTTCAACAAATAGTTGTGAGCTTTTGTTCTAAAGTGACAGAGGAAGTTTGACTGGCTTTGATTTGAAATTTTTTTTTTTTGAGGGAATACAGTTTTTAGATTGATTAACAGATTGAAAAATCTTCCAATTTGTGAAGATAATGTCGTGGAGCAGAGACTTCCAACGATTTGAATAAAATTATGCACTCGAAGTAGATTGATATGGACTTGACTTATCATCTCGTTGATCCTAAAGTTCGTTTACAGATATCTCAGTCGAAACAAATTAATAAAAACCTTGTCGATCAAGCGCCTTAACCACTCGATAAAGAATGCAAACCTCACTATTTGGTGAAGACTAACACCATCGGTGAGATGCAGAGTGCTGTACTTTTATTTATAACAGTTCCGGTTGGATGTAGTCCTCAGCCAATAAAACTTTTTAGTTGGCTTGGTCTTTCGCCAAGTGCTTGTAGTTGCGCTTTCCAACATCGTTGAGGTCCCATAGTACATGCAAACTGCGTTCCAAAGTAAACAGGACGTTTAAAAAACAAAAAAACAGCAAAAATATTTTTTGGCAAAACCGATTTATTTTATTCAAAATAGTCCGCATCCGACTCAATACAGTGTTTTTCACGGTTTAAAAGAATGTCGATTGAGTGTCTTATATCCTTGGCTGGGATGTACCATCAGGATGTCGGTACAAGCCTTTTGTATGACTTCTACGTCCATAAAACGCTTTCCTTTCATCGATAAGTGCATTTTTTCAAAAAGGTCAAAGTCGCACGGTTCTAAATCAGGGAATACGAGGAGCGGTTGATAGTTAAACTGCGATTTTTAGCCAAAAATTCAACACTTGCCGATCGGTGAAAAGGCGCATCTAACGCCGACTTCTTTCTACGTGACAATCTGGCCAAATACGACGAGTACAATGCACAAAATGCTTCAGAACACCAAGATAGAATTGTTCATTAAATTTTTGGCCCTGGGGAATAAACTCTTTGTTTACAATGTCCTTGTAATTGCAAAAGCAAATCAACATTTACTTTTGGGCTTTTTTCGTCTCTCACTTTCCACTTGGTACCCCGGCGCTTGGTTTCATCACCAACCTCACGTTTTTCGCTCTTTTTGACCTTCTAAATAATGCATATTATTTCGAATATTGATTTCTGAGCAATTTTTGGTAGATGCTCATTATTGTACTGATGATACAAACATATTGTCAGACGCAATTACTCCGCTTCCATTCGTCCCGATATCATGAAGTTCTGACATCATTGAAGGATATGCCTTTGCGACGCTTGTAATTGCCAATAGATTGCCTGAGTAGAAATACCTATTTTTACAAACTCCTGTTTGTTTTGCAACGGTCTTTGTACACACATATGTATGTATGACACTGTTCTTCTCCACCGCGTTGTTCCTCTGGATAGGAGTCGAATACCATTCAAGTCGGAGTGTCTGACCTCGCCTAAGATGTCAATTTTTCTGACCTGATCGATGTAAAGTTCGCAGCGATGGCAGTTAAATTATCTTATCTAGTCTCGTCAACACTATTGGGGCTTATGACCAATCGAAAAATCCTACATTTAAAAAGTCCAAAAATATCTTCATCCGCGTTCCCAAAAACCCATAATTCTGTCTTAGTGTTCATTGACAAGACAGCCATTATCACACTTAATAGTAGTGCCGAGGTAGACAAAACCCCTAAATATCTTAGTTAAAGCTGGCTATTGCGGCGCTTTATACGATTCCGTCTATGTTTTGCCTCCCATGTCGTTGACAGTATATAAGTACTTCGTTTTGGTCTAATGCCCACAGCTGTACCCATATTTTCCGCTTCTGTTTCAATACTTGCAAACGCACCAGTGATAGGTTGCGCTGCTTGCTGCACGGACGTCTACATGATGCCTGATGATGTCTTTTTGGCTTGACATCACAGTTCTCGGCGGGACTGCTTCCGAAACTCCACACAAATATGGGGTTCGTCTCTACAGATGCCGTCACATGCGGCCTTTGGAATCGACAAAGAGATGGTAAGTGTCTATATGAGGGACGCGTGCTGTGATTGATGAGGAAAATGCTGACTATCCTCTAACTTGGGTTTGGCCAACAGCGCAAAAATCAAGTTCGTAGCGTAGTGGTTGCTTTGCCTCCCTTTGGTGGTCCCGGTAACTGCATGAGTAAACTATTACTCATGAAGGCGAAAATTGCAAGAGCATTCTCGGTAAGTAGCATAGTATTAGTCTTTGCTGTCATAAAGCTCACAACCATATACAGAAGAAATTAAAAAGATGCGACGAACCAACTAACGGCCTCAGATAAAAACGGACCCTTGCAAACGTTTAAAGGACAACGACTTTCGAATCTGTGTGTGAAATGTTCGGACACTTAACAGGCCACGTGCAGCCAAACAATTAACAAATGCCCGTGAATGCCGGACTATAATGAATGCATTACGGAAAAGAAACAGGGCGTATTCGGATGCCGATTTGCCATATTCGGCAGACTAAGGCAAGACTCTTGACCTTCAGACATGTGAGCTAGCGTCCTATGACAATCCGCATTAATGCTAAACTCACTAACATATGTTAAGCTTTATATGCGCTTATGCCCCACCGGAAGACAGGTACGAATTCCTCGACAAAACATATTAGCCTAAGTACAGCCATCGCCATAACTCACAGTCAGTGGTGACAATGTGAAAAAAACTTTTTCTGCAGACTATATAAGGCGATGAAGCTCAACATCCCGCAGTCAAACAGAATCGACAATTCAATTTAGACGATGACATCCAAAACTTCTTTCCACCTGACCAAAATGATGTAAGGATAGCAATATTTAAACTGAACCAAAGCTGCTGAACCTGACGTCTTACCGGTCAAGATGTTCAAAACTGCTAGAAATGACTTTGTGGGGAGCATAGACCAACTCGTTTCTTAGATCTGGTCAGAGGAATGCCTGATGAATGGAATATCAGTATCGTTTGCCCAATCCCCAAAAAAGGGAGAGCCCTTCTAGAAAGGCACAAGTTTCCATAACACTGCATACAAGATCTTATCTGTAATATTGTGCGAACGTCTAAAACCCTTCGTCAACAACTTGATTAATGTGGCTAATCAGAGCCAGATCATGTAAAGAATTCAAGAAGTACAAATCGATACCCACCATATTTTCATCGATTTTAAGGATGCAGAGCCATGTCTAGGCGAGACCTTTGGTGTGACTTCTTGAATATCGTACTTGAAAGCATTGTGCGGAACTCACAAGTGAACACTGGACGCGCAATCTTTCAAGAGTTTGTTCAACTACTACTCATCTGACTGTCACCGGTGATTTCGGGAGTATTGAAACGGGAGCTGCCGAAATGTGTTAAGCGCAAAACTAAGTATACACTGTCAACAAGAAGGGACACATAACATTGCCGAATTGAACAGAACGTCACAATCGACATCTATAATTTTGAGATAGTAAGGGACTTTGTCTACCTTGGTTCTGCTATAAATTCTGCCCACATCAACTTAGTAGAAATAAAGCGAATAATTACTCTTGTCAAGCTCTGTTTCTTGGGACTTAGATCGCAATTGAGTAGTAACACTTTATCCCGAACAACTAACGAGGTTCCATATAAGACCTTGAACACACCAGTCCTAATTTATGGTGCTGAAGCATGGACTCTATCCAAAGCGGATGAAGATGTCCTCGGTCGTTTCGAGAGATGTCTTTTTGGCTTGACATCACAGTTCTCGGCGGGACTGCTTCCGAAACTCCACACAAATATGGGGTTCGTCTCTACAGATGCCGTCACATGCGGCCTTTGGAATCGACAAAGAGATGGTAAGTGTCTATATGAGGGACGCGTGCTGCGATTGATGAGGAAAATGCTGACTATCCTCTAACTTGGGTTTGGCCAACAGCGCAAAAATCAAGTTCGTAGCGTAGTGGTTGCTTTGCCTCCCTTTGGTGGTCCCGGTAACTGCATGAGTAAACTATTACTCATGAAGGCGAAAATTGCAAGAGCATTCTCGGTAAGTAGCATAGTACTAGTCTTTGCTGTCATAAAGCTCACAACCATATACAGAAGAAATTAAAAAGATGCGACGAACCAACTAACGGCCTCAGATAAAAACGGACCCTTGCAAACGTTTAAAGGACAACGACTTTCGAATCTGTGTGTGAAATGTTCGGACACTTAACAGGCCACGTGCAGCCAAACAATTAACAAATGCCCGTGAATGCCGGACTATAGTGAATGCATTACGGAAAAGAAACAGGGCGTATTCGGATGCCGATTTGCCATATTCGGCAGACTAAGGCAAGACTCTTGACCTTCAGACATGTGAGCTAGCGTCCTATGACAATCCGCATTAATGCTAAACTCACTAACATATGTTAAGCTTTATATGCGCTTATACCCCACCGGAAGACAGGTACGAATTCCTCGACAAAACATATTAGCCTAAGTACAGCCATCGCCATAACTCACAGTCAGTGGTGACAATGTGAAAAAAACTTTTTCTGCAGACTATATAAGGCGATGAAGCTCAACATCCCGCAGTCAAACAGAATCGACAATTCAATTTAGACGATGACAGCCAAAACTTCTTTCCACCTGACCAAAATGATGTAAGGATAGCAATATTTAAACTGAACCAAAGCTGCTGAACCTGACGTCTTACCAGTCAAGATGTTCAAAACTGCTAGAAATGACTTTGTGGGGAGCATACACCAACTCGTTTCTTAGATTTAGTCAGAAGAGGAATGCCTGGAATATCAGTATCGTTTGCCCAATCCCCAAAAAAGGGAGAGCCCCTCAAGAAAGGCACAAGTTTCCATAGCACTGCATACAAGATCTTATCTGTAATATTGTGCGAACGTCTAAAACCCTTCGTCAACAACTTGATTAATGTGGCTAATCAGAGCCAGATCATGTAAAGAATTCAAGAAGTACAAATCGATACCCACCATATTTTCATCGATTTTAAGGCCGCAGAGCCATGTCTAGGCGAGACCTTTGGTGTGACTTCTTGAACATCGTACTTGAAAGCATTGTGCGGAACTCACAAGTGAACACTGGAGGCGCAATCTTTCAAGAGTTTGTTCAACTACTACTCATCTGACTGTCACCGGTGCATTCGGGAGTATTGAAACGGGAGCTGCCGAAATGTGTTAAGCGCAAAACTAAGTATACACTGTCAACAAGAAGGGACACATAACATTGCCGAATTGAACAGAACGTCACAATCGACAGCTATAATTTTGAGATAGTAAGGGACTTTGTCTACCTTGGTTCTGCTATAAATTCTGCCCACTTCACCTCAGTAGGAATAAAGCGAATAATTACTCTTGTCAAGCGCTGTTTCTTGGGACTTAGATCGGAATTGGGTAGTAACACTTTATCCCGAACAACCAACGAGGTTCCATATAAGACCTTGAACGTACCAGTCCTACTTTATGATGCTGAAGCATGGACTCTATCCAAAGCGGATGAAGATGTCCTCGGTCGTTTCGAGAGAACAATTCTTCGAAAATATACAGACCCATTTGCGTTGACTGGCTTTTGAGCAGAAGATTCTCTATATATGTTACGAGCTGTTCAGCGACATCGGCCTGGTCGGAAAACTGGACATCAGTCGGCTGAGATGACTTGAACACGTATTGTAGAGAGAATGTACACCAATGCTCTAACCCGCAGAGTATTCGAATCTAATTCGGAGGGACGAGGCAAAGTGGGAGATCTAAAGGCAGATAGCTTAGTACCGGCTTAACTGGAGAGGCTTTGTTAGTTGAGGCCCATACATAAGTGCCTGCATGGTATTCTTGGTTTTTCTTTAGAATCTGCCATAGTGTGAGTAATTGGGAAATTGTGGAGCCGCACAGAGTTCGTAATAATCTCTTTCGCCGGAAATGTGTGCATTTGGCATTGATGAACCTCTTTTTTAAAAGATGCGAAGTTACCTTTCGGAATGTTCAATTCAAGTTGTCTTGGGCGATTTCATGTCTGACATTAAACGAATAAATGCTGGTGAACCCCACTTTCTCTTCTTTTTTAGTGCGCTCTCAAGAGATTTGTGTACCTTTAAAATGTTTGTGCACAGTGCGGGCGAAAGAATCAAAGGGAGGAGATGGTTTCACAAAGAATTTTTAAAAGCGCGGTAATAGGCTTTCAGATTGCTAAAACTGTTTCGAAAATTCGCTGTAAATAATCTATCTAGAAGCCAATAAAATTTTAAAAACAGCTTGCAAACATACTATAAAAGAAGCGTTTACTATGTTTATCTCATGAGGGAAGCTTCTTCTTCAAGGGAAACACAAAGTTTTTGGAAAGTCATATGGGCAATTCAAAGTCAGTCTTTTTCTAATGGCTCCTACTTACACTCAGACATTCTGAAGATTAGTCTGCAGATACAACACGCCAGCCCACTTATACCGAACGATTATCTTTGAGTTTGAATAGAATCGTAAACAGCCTTTACAAATTCTATTAGCATTTTTGAGTCTGGAGAGGTTCTTCAAAACTACTTTTTCCGATTCAATAAAAATATGATCCCAATACAGCAAAGAATTATAAAGGCACATCGTTTCTCAACTGCTCGATGCGACCTTAGACAAAGCCTTCGTGCTTATGTTACTTACAAGCATTGCTCAGTCATTTGTAGATAAATAAACTAAGTTTTGAGCTTTTTACGTGGACCTTAAGATGGTATTTGATTCCGAAGAGCACTATCCTACAAGCTCTTCACTATGGTGTTGTCAACAAATATGGTAAATGTGCTAAGCGGTCTGCATAAGGACACGGAATCAGCAGTGTAGAATTGTGAGCTCTTATCCGAATGGTCTATCAGAATTATGGGAGTAAAACAAAGATATATACTAAGTGCGCTACTTCATTTTGTTCATATTGTTCTTAGATGATTTGAATAAAACACGTGGCGGAGTTCTACGGCGGCTTAAGATCATTATGTAGTCGTGATTTCTGACGCCTCTCGTGTCCTTCAGCAGATGTTCGCAGTACTAAAAGACTGCTGTAAAAAGTCATAAGTTATGGTATACAGGAAAGAAGTGGACATTTTCAGATAAACGAGAGTTGGAAGTAGAAGAAGAAATTACGAAAGTAAGAGAGTACGATTATCTTGGTAATATGAGTATGGCATAACATTTTACTGGAAGACTGTAAGCCATTAAGATAGCTACTAACTCGACATAGAGAGCTTTGGATTCAAAAGATCTCAACTTTAAAGCAATCTATTTGGAGTGACTGCAACATCTGTTATTTTATAGCGCGCAAGCATGGAGATACAAGAAATTTTTTCTGAAGAGGCTATTCAAACTGCCATATATTTCTCCGATATACATGCTATATTTGGAGACAGGGTTATCACCACTTTTTATAGCTTAGCTAAAGATTCACATCGACTATGTGATTAACCGATTACCAAAGCTAGTCGTCATGCAGGCTCACTCCGCTAATATTTGAAATTGAATCCCTCACACGAGGTCTGGATATCGAAATCAGGGAATAATTTATAGAGCGAGCTAATTCATCACTTTTTAGGGCTTATCACAGCCCGCTGAACCTCAATTTAGAAGAGAAAAACTACTTCAGTGAAGTATAATATAATTAGTGTGCCCTTAAAATGTTTGTACACAGCGTGGCCGAAAAAAACTTAGGGAGAAAGAAAGGTACCGATGTGTTTATGTTTGCGAGTTATAACGTCTAGGAAATAGAGAGCTCGGAAAGTCATTCCATAAGCGAGTTGTAAGGCCTAGTAATGAATGACGATATTTTAAAATACGTCCGAAAGTGGGCTTGAGAAAATACTGATGAGCATTTATACGGGTGTTACGGTTGAAGGTTTGATGAGTAGGAATGCTACTGGTAATTTCAGTGGAGCAGTGGTGGTGAAAATAGGTCCAGAGCAATGTGGGACAGGAAACATTACGTCTGTGTTCGAGGGTGCCGAATGACTGTGTAATATTGGCATAACTTATGAATTGTATCGCATGGTTTTGAATCATATATAGCAGGTGCACGGGGTGGCCGTGGTATAGTGGTATATACATAGCCTCCTCAAGAAGAGGGTCGCGGGTTCGAATCACGTGCGAGGAAATTTTTTGAAAAAGTCTTTTCATGCAATTTGTATGTAGTTATATGTAAACCCGTCGGCGTCAACTCTGACAGGAAGGCATAATACTGATGTTGGAATGGTTGCTGGCTGGGCTAAATGTAACGAACTAACAACTAGCACCTACTTGAGACCCACTGGTTGAGGATGTACTAGCTCGCCCCGTCCAGCTTGACAACCACTTATGCGAAAAATATCGAAACCTAGTACACCTGAGTTTCAAACTACTACACACTCGACCGCGCCTTGAAGAAAAGCCAGTAAAAGGGTATTCATATCCCCTTAGTGCGCGCGCGGGATTATAAAAAAAAAAAAGGTGCAGAGATGTTTAAGGACCAGGTGTGAACCTTGCACCCCAAATCTTGACGGATAAATGCTTTATACCGGGTGAGTTTTTTAACTTGAGACATAGGGAACCCCTATTTTTTTGACAGATTCGTAATCTGAGTAAAAAATTCTTTTACATGAAACACTTTTTTTTAAAATGCGTTCTTTTCCCGTCAGAGGGCGCCATAAAACTTATGACATCAAAATTACTCGAAAAGTACGAAATATCGCGAAAAATGTTTCAGTCAAAAGTCACAAGGTTCTGAAGGGGACATAAGATGGTGAACGCGAGTTTAACCTTCAGACCCATTTTCAAGTTCAAACGAAGGTCACTTTGATAATTCCTGATTTTCATTGCTCAGTCGTATTCCTCAATGGGGCACACGACTTTGCCTCAAATGTCTTATTCATTCAGTGCCAGATACCACTGCACTGGCACGCCAAAATCATTAATCGGTTTCCAACGTTGTAAGGGTGTTAGAAAGTCGAGATTTGTTTTGAGGAAGTCATTATTGCCTTGTAACTTGGTTCCCACTAGATCACCGAAATCAAGCAGTGTTGGAAGCGGTAAGTACAGGTGGTGGAACACATGGGAATTCAGTACTTTGCGGCCGTAAATCCCGGACCCTACAATTTAATTTGTATCGTTCCCTTGATAATAATAAAAATAATAGTTATTGCCTCGAGTGAAGTTAAAACTAAAAGAAATTTCAGATAGAGACAAATTGTCCTAAACTTATCTAAGAGTGTATGATGTGCACTCTGCCATTTTTTTCTACTGGAACGAAACTGTACTTCATTTAGAAGATCGATATTTCAGTTCAAGAGAAAATTGAAATGATATTGATTTTCGGAGAAAGTGTAAGGAACCTCGATGGTGCTGTTGCTCTTTTCGCCCAACATCTCCCAGACCAGATACGATGCCGCGCTTCCTTTTATCGGGTCATCCAACAATTCACTGGTGAAGGAAGTGTGCAACCAAAGAAAAGGAATCGGTCAGATAGGGTGGCTGTTGAGAACAATGAAATAGCAGTGTTAGCTGCCGTTGCACACGATCCTTACATTAGCACTCGCCAAATAAGTCGTGAATCAGGAATTTCTCAAACGACTGTCTGTAAGATATTACATCGGCATAAATACCTGATCTTTATCATGTTTCAATGCATCAAGAATTTTCTAGTGAGGATTTTCGCAACCCGGTTTCCTTTTGCCAATGGGCACTTCAGCAAATTGAACGAGACCCCCTTTTCTTCGCCAAGGTGTTTTTCTTTGATGAGTCGACTTTCACCAATCACGGTACGGTCAATCGACATAATATGCATTACTGGGCTACCGAAAACCCTTTTTGGTTGCAACAAGTTGAACGCCAGCACCCTTGGAATGTTAATGTTTGGGCGGGAATTATTGGGGATAAATTAATAAGTCCATATTTTATTGAAGGCAACTTGAACGGCGAAAACTATGCAAACTTCTTGTGGGGCTACTTAAAAAGTGAGGCTTACAGAAAAAAGCCAACAACACGTGAGGACATGAAAAGACGAATAACTGAAGCTTGCCGGAAGATTACGCAAGAAATACTTCTCAGTTGTTGGTTCATTTAGAGCGCAGATAGACAAGTGTATTGAAGTGAATGGTCAAATTTTCGAGCATTTGTTGAAATAAACGTCGAAATGGGAAGAATTCAATGATTCAACAGTGGGAGGCAAGGGGACCAACTCTAATTAATCACCACGAAGGAAACAAAATGCTGCTACGTCCACGTCGTTGTTTCTCGATTATGCTTAACGCAGTATGTAAAAACAGATGACAAGCCTACGAGCAATACGACTGAGCAATGAAAATCAGGAATTATCAGTTGAAAAATCAAAAGTGACCTTTGTTTGACCTTGAAAATGGGTCTCAAGGTCAAACTCGTGGTCACCATCTTATGTCCCCTTCAAAACCTTGTGACTTTTGCCTGAAAAATTCCTCGCGATATTTCGTACTTTTCGAGTAATTTTGATGTCATAAGTTTTATGGCGCCCTCTGACGGGAAAAGAACGCATTTTTGAAAAGTGTTTCATGTAAAAGAATTGTAATTTTTCACGCAGATTACGAATTTGTCAAAAAAATAGAGGTTCTGATTAAAAAATTAAAAGTGACCTTCGTTTGACCTTGAAAATGGGTCTCAAGGTCAAACTCGTGGTCACCATCTTATGTCCCCTTCAGAACCTTGTGATTTTGTCTGAAACATTTTTCGCGATATCGCGTATTTTTCGAGTAATATCTCAAGTTAAAAAACTCACCCGGTATATCTAGGCCAGATCAGAGGGGACATCAAATATGTGGTCATTCGAACGTAAGTTGTCACTGACCGAAAATTGAAAGTTTTTCGGTTTCGAGGATGCAAGTGCCATTCAGGTACAATTGCTGGGTATTAATATTTAACGCTTTAACGCAATAGATTTTACTTTGTTTGTCATTCCCTAATTGGTTATGCTATTAATATCGGAATTTAATGAGCTTAATATATGCTGCCGTTCCCGTTATTCAGCCGAAGAACAGGGACGTGGGTCGGGGAACGAATATGAAAAGTAGACAGAAATGTCGTCAGCAAAGGAATATTTTGGATTAGCAGACAAGAGATCATTGACGAAAAGTAAAAATAGTGTCGGTGACAGAACGGGACCCCGTGGCACTTATTTTGTGAATATCAGACTTAAAACCATCCAACACAACTCAAATTGAAACTTCCGAAAAGTAATTTATAATCCATTGAAGAAGAGAGTTTTCGATCCCAAAAGCACGCATTTTCTTCAAAAGAGTCTGATGCCCAGCTCTGTCAAATGCCTTAGAAACATCAAGTGAAACTATCTTCCTTTGGCCATATTGATGAACGCCCTGGTTCCACTTTTCGGTAAGACATGACATCAGATCATCAGTGGACCTGTTGCTATTAAAATTGTGATGCCGGTCATTGGGAAGTATCCAGTTATTTCATGAGCTATTGGCTTATCAGCGTTTTCCTAACCTAAGAAAGAAGGGATGTAATTGCAATGGGTCTGTAGGAGGAGACAGAAGAAGATTAGCCGTTTTTAGGAACGGGCTGGACAAATGCTGTTTTCCATCTGCTCGTAAAAAGTAGGATGATGATCTAAAGAGTAGGATTGATGAAGAAGGTTATACAGTGGTTTTGCCAACTTCTCTTCAGAGAAAGGTGAGATATACCATCTATACCTTCTAAACAAGTGCGAGAGTGGATTCGTCACATTGAAAATTCGACGCACTCAAGTATAGGCGGAGACAAATCACAATCTGGAAGTTTTCAGCTGGGAGCCGGATGAGCAGAATTTCTTATATTTTTAACGAAAGACCAAAAATGTTTACTACCTTTGGGACATTGTTATATTTATTACCTCAGTTTTTGGTCGTATTGGAATTTAACACTTTTAAAGACGACTTTGCAGTCATTCTTGACTCGTTTGAACTTTCTTATTCAGTATATTCGACATACTCTCTACTTTTCATAATCGTTGTTGGGCTCACGATTGTAGAATGCGAAGCTCATACATACGAGTGTATGTAAGCTCATTAAATATATTATTGATGAACCAAAAACAGAGCAGATTTTAATGCTTCTGAAGCACAATGCTGTCTGCTGTCGTTAAAGCGACGCAAGCCGGAAATCTTTCCATTTTCAGTACATCCGTCGTTTTAACCGTCAAAAACTGGAATACAAGGAACAACTTTGGTCAGATGCTGCTGCGATATTCTATAAAATTCAAAATCGGGCGATAAAACTTTTAGGTGATGCCAGCACTGCTCAGTTAACGTAAAGTCTCCTGCCTTATCTTGTCCTATCGCTATTTTCATCACCAGTAGCATTCCGCCAGTTCATACCTTCAACCGTAATATTCGTTTCGCTATGAACGCTCATTGTAATGCAGTCCGCTTTCAAACGTACTCTGGAATTTCGTGATCCGTTTGTGGACCGTTCTGCTGAGCTCTTTATTTTCTAGTCGTTTAAATAAGCAAATCCGGGCAACTGAGGAAGAATTCGGTGTAGAAAAATCCGAGGTTGCTAGGAAAAAGTTCAGCACTTGATCTTGTTTTCTAGAAATAAGCTTCCCTTTACAGAAATAAAATTAAAAGCAAGGCGAGTATTTCTTTTTTTTTTTTTTTTTTAATTATGAAAACATCATTTTATTTTAATTAAAATATTCAAGAAAAGTGTTTTACTTTTTTGTTCTCTTGTTTGTAATGCATGCAAGTAAATGACCATAGCTAAGAATAAAGTTTTTTTTTTTATAATAATTTGTCCCTTACTTATTCAATGTTTAATGCATTTATACAATTACAAAAAAAGTTCAACGATGTATTATTTACAAAATTTTTCAAAGTATTTCTTTTTGTTTATTTATTTTAATTTTTATTTTTTATTTGTTAAAAAAAAAAAACTCAGTTCCAATGAATTTAATAAATTTCAAATGGAAGCTCCCAAAGAATGCTCTAACAAAACAAAAAAAAAATTAAAACAAACTTAAAAAAAAATATTTATAAAAAAAAAAATACATAATTAGCCGATAAGAAACTACAACAAAAGAAACTTAAAATAAAAAAAAAAATAAAAAATTAAACAAAACTAAGCACAGTACTTACAGCATATCAGCTGTGAACTGGCAAAGAAAAATACAATAAATTAAATTATTTTCTAAATTACAAAACAAAAAAAAAAATGTTTTAATGCAAAGATTGATTGTTTTTTATTTTTAAATTTAATATTAAGGCACTGCATTTTATTTTATTAGCTAAACTAAATTTTTTTTCAAATGCGATTGATGGTGAAAGTGGTTTACACTTAATTTTTTTTTTTTTTTTTTTTTGTCAATCGATATATTTACAAAAATGTTTAGTTTTAATTTTAATTTTAATTTTAATTTTAACGTGAAGACAGATAATTTTTGTAGATGCTTTTTATTTTTAGATAAATTCTTGACTAGTATTTAACAGGACAGCGGTCATCAGGCACCGAATTAAGAGGCATATGATGAATTT
Source organism: Volucella inanis (assembly GCA_907269105.1). Taxonomy (NCBI): domain Eukaryota; kingdom Metazoa; phylum Arthropoda; class Insecta; order Diptera; family Syrphidae; genus Volucella; species Volucella inanis. The sequence continues at coordinate 44,831,637 of OU026153.1, forward strand.
GGTTCATAATAATAGACGCTTGGATGCCATGTTGAACCATCTGGCTGTCGAGAAGATGCTTCGGGATTGCAAGCCAATGAGGGTATTTGTTTGTGATTTTGTTGCTGTACAAGTGATTGAGCACGAAGGATGATTCTGTGTGAGAATTGTAGATTTACGTCACATATTACGGCTGCACGATGGATGCAACTGAAGTAGCGGTTTGTCAGATGGCCATCCAGGAAGACCTAGAAATAGAGAGAGCATGATTATCAAAGAGGTAAGGGTTCCTTAGAAAAGAAAGTTATGCTAGCTTTTTATATAGCTCAAGTCTATCTTATTGACTTGACATTCAGACCCGCAATAACTACGAGAGACCACTCTTTAAACGCTCTGTCCTTGTGTTGTTTGACAATAGCTTATTTTATAAATTCTCTGGTCAAAAACTTCTTTTGGAATACCTTAAGTCTTTCAGTCTTCCATGTGCTCTATAAAATGCGGCTTCTTAGGCCAGATGCAAACTGAAAGATTTACCTCATAGCCCCCGACATTCAGAAAACTATGAATTCTCCACTTGACAAAGAGCGAATTCGTACCGAGAGCTTCTACTTTGGTTATACTGACTGGAAAACCTTCTCTCAGTTTTGGGAGAGGCTCTCCAAATGGTTCGGTGGGAAGGCTGATAATATTTTTAAATCGTTGAGGGTTGTTGGGTATCTCGTTTATGACTTGCAAGTCCGATATGACTGAATCGATAAATGAAATCTAGAAAATAGAAGATCTTAGAACAGGTTCTAGAGGTGAGTTTCTCAATACCTCATCTTGGTTTAGAGGGTCTTGGAGCGAATCATGTTCGCAGTTATAAGGCATTTCTATTTCTTCATGGTATAGTTTATCATTTTCGGATCTTGAAACTACATTTTCTTTGTCATGGCTAGAATTTACATTGTTAAGAAGGGGGTTTTCCAGCATTCGAATCTGAGGTGTGTTGATTTTAGTCGGAAGCGACTCTTTCATATCTTGAGTTTGATGCGATGGAAAGGTAAGACATTGCATGAAAGATATGTTCACTTGGACTTGTTCTGGAGAGGAATGTTCTGGTTTTTTAGGACAATCACTTGGATCCCCGTAAGACGATGTGGTCTCATGTAGTCGTTGAGCAATTGTCTCAGCTCGTTTGCTCAAGCAAGCCCACTTATATCGAAAAGACTGAATAAGGGCTATGGTTTTCTTTCTTAGTTCCTCTAATTCAAATTTTTCGCTTTCAGAGCCTTCAGTGTCTTCGGGTTCTCGAACTACTTCGCAACAGCCCATTTTAGAAGCGAGACATGTTGGTGGTATTTCATGAGTCGAAACATGCTTTTTCAGGTTTTCGACAATGGTTTCTTGACTATACGAATGGACTTTTGTAGGAATATCTGTCAAATCAAGACCATTCGATACAGGACGTCCTCTTTCTGCACAAGCAAATATACTGCAATCCTTTTGACTAGCCACAACATGATGAAATTTTGACAAGGACGATATTTGCTTTTCGTTAGAACCTTCAAGTGCAGTTGGTATTTGATACTCTGGAGTCCAGTCAAAAGCTTCATCTGTTCTAAGAAGATCCATGTCAACTGGGATAAGTATTTTTTTCGTTCTTCCACTTATGTCAATGTCTCTCTCAGGTGGCTCGAAGATATCTACATTTTGACTCTGGTCGAGATATTGACACGAATCTAACCACTTGACGGCACTAGAGATTTCTTTGGTATTTGGTTCCAAATTCAGGGTCGGCACTGCCGGTGTGGTTGTTTGAGAAGCTTCAGATTCATCAGTCGCAGTTGGACATAGATTAGACTGTTTACTCCTCATACAGTTCAAGACCTCGTATATGTTCTCCAATAATGAAACGACCTTTTCATTTGTAGAGTCTTCTAAAGGCACTTTAACCGCAGAAGAGTTGCTGTGAGCTTGAACCTGTGACGTTAAGATATTCGATTGATCTAACGAAAAAAGTGAAGGATTGACATCGAAATTTTGTATGGTTTTCGAACTTGTGACCGAAGTGAGATTTAAGTCTCTTGAGCTTACTTGAACACATTGGACTCCTTGTTCAGAGTAGAACTTACTTATGCATTCAAAAGTTCCCTCAGGGATGTGGCAACTTACTTTTATCGCCGAACCTTGTTTATTTATTTGTAGACCATTCGACAACCGATCACTGGACTGTTGACCACAATAGATAGGTAGATTTGCTTCCTCGTGTTCAAATAGATATGCACCTCTTGGTGTAAAGTACTGATCCGATGATTCGTCACACTCGCAATTGTCATTGTCATTGTCAATTTCATCATAATCGTCGTCGTCATCGTAATCGTTATTGTCTTTGGCTTCTTGATTTTGTATAGGTCCAGCTGGGTGTTGTCCTTGGCCGGCACATTTTATTTTGTTTGGTTGGATGCTTAGATTTGTGTGATTTCGGTGACAATCATTTTGGGTTGTTCGATTTCTACCTGCAAATAAGTAAGAAAAATAAAAAATTAGTGATGGTTGACTAGGAGACACTGAAATAAGAAAATGAGGTTCAACAAACTGGTATAGGGTTGTTCGAACAATGGTTGTACCTTCGGTTTGTCCTTCATTTGGTTTTGTTAAAAATTTTGCACTAACCAGATCTGAAGTGGGTTTTAGCTTTATGAGGGTATTTCTTTCATCGCCCCAATTCGCATGTCGTTCTTGTTGACAATCGTCAGAATTTGATTCAAATGAAGTTCTTGGAGCCATAATAGTTTTGATAGACTTGTCAGTAGAACTATTTTTAGTTTTATTTTTAAGAATCCCTTCGAATGCCGTTAATAGACTCTCAGTCGTTTCAACTATATTTCGAAGAGATACTCCAAATAGTTTCGGATCACCGATTTGCTGCAACAGTGTATTCAAAGAGCTTGTCAACTTACTCGAAATTGGACCTGGATACAAGCTTGATACATCAAGCATATCAGAAGCATCGCAAAATATATCTTGATCAGATTGATCGTTGGTGATGTTTTGATTTGAAGGACATGTGCAGTGATAGGCAGTTTCTTGCCTAGGGATCATGTTTGAAATTTTTGAAAAATATTTCGACGAAAACAATAGATTTTGTAAAATATTTTTGATTTTTGATAGAAAGAATCGAAAGAAAATTTTAGGAACTATAATCCTGAGGTTATCAGACAATTTCAAAACAAATTCGAATCGGTACAGTGACTAACAGGGCTACTTAAAAAAAAAAAAAAAAAAAAATTCAGGATCTAAACAAAGTTTACAGTGGTGTAGTTCTAAACAGAGGACAGACCATCCATGAAATTCAGTCAGGTCTGATGAACTGGAAGAATATTCTTTAAACTTTGGGCAGAACCTAGACGTTGTATTTTATATTTTTGACATTATTGGCAATTTCTTTCGGATAGTCTACTCATCGTTAGCTGCTCTACAATTCAAGCTATCCTAAGAAAGTAAAACTAATTAGTTTAGTGCAGGCTTCCTTATCAGCAAAAGGAGCCTGATATTATTGACTTCTAACTTACAAGTATGTAAGAAAGCAAGTTTGATAATGGAAGAACATTCTTTCCAGGTGATGTTATGGAATTGGCCACTTGGGAATGGCAAAAGTATTTTCGGCTATAAATTCAACCCCTTATATTGATTGAGTGGTGTAGTGGTTAAGTTCGCCGATTACTATGGAAGCAAGTTTGAGTTCAATGTTTGTACAACACAGAGCACCAGAGAAAATAATTTTTCTGACATCACCACCCTTACGATTGTCAATGGCAAACTTCCGAAATTGAATTTTTTTTTTCCTAAAAAAAAAAAAATCCTTTCACTCTTGTGTTGTCCGGAATCAAGGACATCGTGCAGCAAATTAACATTAATTCAATAAGAATTCCTTGTCCCATTTGAAAACTCACACACCAGTTTGTCATTATTCCCCTTAAATACCCTCGATCACATCAAGTGCATGCTAAAAGGCAGAAGGCATATTCCAAAAACGAAAATTGGTTAAGACCATACTGCAATCTGTCCTACGACCGTTCACAAATTACTCACAAAGTATACGATAGTGGGGTTTCTAGATTTATGTTAAAGAAAAAACCTTTAAATTACTTTGATGCATCTCCGATGGCTCACGTTATTTTCAACAAATTATAAGTAACTGCTCTATAAAAAGGAAACCACTCCAGGAGAAGAACTGTCTGTGGTCTCACGGGTCTTGATTCAGTAAACAACTTCTTAGATAAAGAGTTCTCCAACAAAATCGGACTTATGTACTGACTTTTGGATCTGAGTACTCAACGAATTAGTTAGCGAATTAGTTGACTGGGGATTTTGTATGGTAGCCTACGCAGAAGATATAACCATCTACGTATCGGTTAAATAACAATAGACTCTCCTAATTAAATATGGTATGCAGAAGGCATACTCTCCTTCTCGACAAGCGAATCACGTAATACACGTTACATTTCTGAATTTCCCTAGGACTTATCCTGGATATCCAAGTGAGATGAAAAGAAAACATTAATGAACGAAACAAGAAGATCTAGATGTACTTTTGTATATTATGCAAGGTCCTGAGCTACGTCTACGGTACGATCCTCAGACCAATTCTCATTTATGTGGCCTAGTAGTTGTTTACCCTCAAACAAGAATACTAACATTAATTTGTAAGAGAATATGCTACGGTCTGCCGGCATAGGCCTGTTCGGTGTGTTGAAAACTTCTGCAACATCGATCCTTTATTTTTTTTTTTTTCATAATTAGCGCACGTTCAAGGGGTTGTTAGTACCCCTAAAATGTTTGCACACATTTTCGGGCGAGGAAAACTTAGGGAGAACGAAAAGAGTGGTACCGATGTACGTTGGTTATAATGAGTAGAAAATAAGCTTGACAGGGCAGGTGTGTCCGAAGGTTGGCTTGAGGTATACTAATGAGCTTACAGGAGCGGAAAGCTACTGGCAATTTCGGTGGAGCACTTGTGGGGAAAATAGCAAGATGAGACAAGAGATATTACGTCAGTGTTTAAGGGTGTTAATTAACTATTCATAATTGACTTCACCCATTAGTTTTATCGCACGCTTTTAAATCTTATCTAGCAAGTGCTAAGAGGTCTTGTAGACATCTGACCAGATGTGGGTATTGTACTCTAATTTTGGGCGAATAAATTGCCTCATATATTGAGGCCTGATCAGGGGGGAAAATGTATTTTTTACATTGTTTAAGGAAACCTAGACTATTTTAGTTGCAACCTATTTACTTTTCCACAAGACTGAGAGGCACTTAGCAATGGAAATAACAAAATGTGGGACATAATAATCTATTTACGCTTATCACCGAGGCAGCTGTAAGACATCTAGATACCTAGACAAGAGGGATCTGCATATCTATAAGTATAACCATGATGACACTGTGCAATTGAAAGACAACCGCAATGATACGATGACGACCTCCGCAGCTGCAGAGATTCACACGAAATAATATCTATTGTGTGCTTACGTATCTGCGTCACTTAAGCGTATGCATTTACTATTTTTAAAATCTTCAGAGGCAGTTAGACGCAGCCAGGTCATCGGACTCCTAATCTCTCTCTCAACCGCTCCCTCTAACCAAACTTATATCTACTTGTTTCCAGATACATTCCGCAACCGACAATTTGAAGTACAATAAAATTCCCCCGGTCTTTAAGTCACATTTGCCACGGCTCATGCTTTGCTTACTAGTTATTTTAGAAAGGACTTGCCTGAAAGACAGAAGGTGCATAAACTAAGACAATGATGCCCAACTGTATGATATCTGCTTGAAAACAGGACTGGTTGCGGGGCTTTTTAAAGCAAGCAAGAATCAGTTCAGCCATTATTAGTAAATTTTATAGAAAGCCTCAGATGTAGGATCAATAGTCACTATTGTTCCAATTATGGATTGCAATGAGCAGTATTAGCTTTCCTAGAAGTAGTATCTTCAAGTGGTATTGTGCTTTTCCTAAAGTGCAGATCTGATTCTCGCCTCGTTGGGACATAATCTTCAAATCTCTTCGGAGTACACAATTCACAGCAACGTAAATTCATAATTGCTATCAAAATGGAAGTCAAGATCCCGGGTACGGTCTCTGACAGGTTGATGACGACAGTTTCCTATAACTGGAAAGAGAGCATGTGCATCTCGAAAACAAGAGTGGTCCCTCAATTTCGAAAACCGTCTTACTCTGTCCTGACAAGCCAGTTGCTCGTATAAGCATAAGGGATTTCGTCATCGCATTGGCAGCAATCTGACGTCAACATTGCAGGGCTTAGTCTACATCACCATCACATAGTTTTTAAAGGACATAAATCTCGACTGACAACAAGAAGGTCCACCAAGTACTATCTATAAATTAACGCCTAACATTGGTATTTTATTTATAATGGAAGATTTCCGGTAGAGTGGATAAGTGCAGTTACAGAATCGAAGTAATCTGTCGGCACAAGTACACTACTGTAGATAGCAGGTATAGGATAGGTATGCCACGAAGTGGCAACAAAATTACAACAAAATCACGTAATGTGGCTCACAGAGACGACAAAGGTGACCTTTTAGAAGAATAAGGCGGTGCGAATCGAAAGTATCTCTTCTTCGCCGGAATTAAGCACAGAAACTCTGCATAGCATGAGCATTATTTCAGAAAGTTGAATGATCTGATGATAGTTTATGATGGGCTGCTCGCCTAGAAGTGCCCAACACAATAGCGAAGATATCCGTAATCCTGGACACGTTCAAGGAATGAAGTCGTTTCGAAATCGAATGAGTAGGCTTTCGCCCAGGACCTTCCTATAACAATTCGTTGGAAACTAGATATCTACTTCACCCGATCTTTAGTAACTTCAAGTACGGTCAGCCTGAATCGTGAGTCTATAACGATCGATATATATGCACACGCACTCTTGGAAGGCAAGCTTTCAAACTTTTTTGGAATGGTAAGCGGCGTGCAACAGTAATGCGTTTTATCATTTTTTTTTTTTTTTTGGAAACAGTAAGTACAATCAATAAGTTGCGACGTGGCGCAGTAGTTAAGTTTGCTGACTACTATGCAAAGAGGGTCTGGCTGAAGCCAACATCGAGACACCAACAATACCCTGAGGACAACAGGTCAGGAGCAAAAAAACGTCACTATAAGGCGAAGAAAGTGGCAGTATGGTTGAGAGTTGAGACACACTAAATACTGACGTCTTTATGATACATATTAAAGTGATTCTCATGCAAGACATCACTGCCCACTCCAGTAGCGATGAAAAAATACCAGAACATCTGCTCTGTAGTTATTAGACCTTAAAGGCGCGTATTTATTTAACAACAGAATAAGAGAAATTCTTTAGTCTTTTTCAGATTTTGTTTTAAATTTTCTTTTTTAAGTCCAAAACATCGTCATCTAGCGACAGGAAGATAGACAGCACACCGAAATTCTGATTCCATCTTCATGCAATGAAACTTTAAGAGCCTTAGGGTCAAGTTCTCTTCTACAGGTTTCAGAAGCTGTGGATTGGAGAAGTTTAAAAAGGGCATTTCAAAAGTTATCACTCTAATGCAGACTGAATTTTGTCGTGCGAAAATCTGTCAACGAATTCAGGCTACACCAAGAGCGAGCTTAAGAACTCTAAAGCAAACCGGAATTTTGTATGGGCGACAGATTTCTTCCACTTGACTGATGAATCGCATTGCTTTGACAATGTCGTCGTAGGTTAGAGATTTCAGAATCGAATCGTCCAAGGATTGGGAATAAGCGATTCTCATGGTTAGGTCAAGATTTTTTCGAAAATCTTCATCACTACTAGAACGCTGTCGTAGGAGGTCTTCAATCTCATTGATGTTGGTTGTTCTTTCCCGAGGATTCCGGCCCGAAAATAGCAAGTCTTTTATGTATGATTGAGAAGATGGATCAGTTAGGTCCTTCACATTCTCAGTTTGAGTTGCCCCGTCAGATTTTTGACTCAAGTCCGAGGCAAGTCCCAAAACAGCGACTGTTTGAGTAGAGGATTCTTGGGCATTCAAAGGATCTAGGAACACAAAATCCGGTTCATCTTCAATCGAGTGAAAACTGGCCATCGACAGTCGCCGCTGGAATATTTCTGATGGAGGGTCTTCATCGTTATCTGGTGTGACTTGAGAGATAGTCTTCTGATTTTGAGCCTTCAGGCTTGATATAACTTTTCTGATCTCCGCGCGTAAGCTTTTCGAAAACAACTTAGGCAGGAACTGCCTTGGATATGTAATTTTACGCGGTCTTCTGGGGTTTGACGAAATCTTTCTCAGCTCCGAGGGAACTTCAGATATGAAATTCTTTTCTACTTTCTCACATTTGACAGGAAATTGATCTACCAGTGACTGGGATGAAGGCATGCCGAACAAGACGATTCGACTTCCAGATCTTACAGGCTCCATTGTCATTGTCAAATTGTCTTTCGGAATTGTGAGTTCTTTGTAATTTGGTGACAGTCTTAGACTTTCTGATGACTTCTTGATGGTTTCACTTACCTCAATGCTTGACTTGGAGGCTAAAAGCGTCTCGGCTAGCTTCTTCACATCATTGGCAACATTTTGAAATTCCTTGTGTGAAGGAATAGCCCTGGGATTCTCCTAAAAAAAAACAAAATTTTACTCCAAAGGTTTTAAAAATTAGGAAACAACCAACCTTGATGTTGCTCAAAACTGTTTCGAGATTCTTTGTAGCAGTCTTCAAATCCCTCGGTTCCTCTATTCTAATTCTCTTCACTGGGCTACCATTGAGTTCCTGTGCTAAACTTGGAGCTGCTGAGACTACCCTATTGTTGCAGCGCGACTGTTTTTGTAAATAGTAAGGAGAGCTCAAAAGTGCTTCCACCCGTTTCTCCAACACAACACACATGTCCTCCTTCGAGCGAACTTCATCTGTTAAGCACCGAATCTTGTCGACATCTTCTTTCTTGGCCTGTTGTAGTGTTATTACTTCCTTTTCAAGAGTACAGACCTCCTCTCTCAATTCAGAGTTGGTCACTTGGATTTGTAGAAGCTCCTTGTGCAATTTGTCTAATTGAACTTGAAAACAGTCCAACTCGTTGCGGTAGTACATTTCCTGTTCGCAACTAGTGCGCCTCATATAACCGAGTTCTTCTTTCAGATTTTTGTTTTGGGACTTTTCACGTTCCATGGCTGCCCTAATGGGACCTTCAACTTGCTCCCTTAGTCTGTCATATTTTTCCTTCAACCGGTGGTATTCCTCTTGAACTAACTCATGCTCCTGGATGATCTCACGATGATCTCGAGAAACCTTCTGCAGGCACACCTTCAACTCACGCTCTGCATCCTCTAACTGGCAAATTTTCTCATTAGCAGCTCTGGAGTCTTCTTGAAGGCATCCTTCGAGCTGTTTTATCTTTTGTTTAAGACTTTCTTCCTTGGATTTCAATGCAATCAGCTGTTCGTTGTAGTTTTTCTCCTGATCCTCCCAGATACCATCAGCGCAAGCCATAGCCTCGGTATGTCTGGAGTTTAAGTCTTTTATCTGTCTCTTCAGGCTTCTGATTTCCTCTCTGAGGCTACCACTCTCCCTCCTAAAGCCCTCTTCATAGATTGCACATTCGCAATTGGAGTTAACACTGTGAACTGAGTTGGTGTCGCCATCTGCTTTAAACTCATCCCGATCGAGCGAATTGCCCATAATAGCCGTATGCACACAGAGGGCTGTGAATAATCCCAAAGCGGGCAGCAAACTGTGAAGGAATTCAAGATTCTCCTTAAATCTGCATCGGTCCTCTTCCAAATGACAAATCTGTGTCTGACACGCGGCCAGGTCGTCTTGCAAAATTAAGCTTTCACTACGACAGTCTTTCAATTTGTTCTGCAATGCCTCTCTGGACATTTCCAGCTCTATATTGCGCTGGCTCAAAATTTCCAATTCGACTTCAAGTCTCTGTAGTCGTAGTCTTGTGTCGTTTTCAGCCTCCTCAAATTCACACTTCTCCTCCTCTAATTGGGCGTTTTCGACTTCTAAAAAGTCAACTCGATCCTGCAGTTCCTTGGCCAAGTTCTCCAGTATGACCTCCCTCTGAAGGCGGTCTGCTAGTCGTTTAGCTTGCACATCACCAGTACTCTCATAGATAAGAAGCTTAGCCTCAACCACGTCCAGGCGTTCCTTATAGAACTGAATACGCTTCTGATCGGACAGATTAGGTGAGAGATTTGGCAAAAAGGCTGCAGGTACTTTGGCGTTAGCAAATTTATTGGCACACTCTTCGAATCTTGACTTGGACTTATGGATCTCCAGGTAGTTATAGCTGGTTTTGTCCAGGCATGCGAAATCGTCCGGTTCCGTTTGGGTGTAGACCGAGCATTCGCTGAGATCTCCCTCAAAGACACCGCTCTCGGTTAGGCTGCTGGTATTCCAAGCTCGGACTTTCCTTTGTGGCGAATCGTTGGGTGTCGAAACTGTGCTGTTATAAGGCAGAATAGTAGCTACAATCCGCCCAGTCGGAGGTGCTGATTTCGGCTTTTGTAGAAGTAATGTAGGTGAAATGTCTGATGAACGAGGTGATGAACTGTAGTCCGATACTCGAGATTTGATCTATTAACAAATGAAACGGAATTAGATAAATAAATTATATAAGCAATTTTGAGTGAATACGCTTTGAAAGGAAGTTGAAAGCGTTTTTGTGATGTGAAATTTGTGACTTTTGTAGAAGTGGCTACTTACGTATTCTAGACTGGATGATTCTTCGCTGGAAGGCAGTGAATCATGTGATATGACATCGATGTTTTGAATGAAGGCTAGAACTTGATGTAGGCACAATTTGTCATCTTCATCGATGTTGGGCTTCTTGATCATTTGGGCTAAACGTCGACGGAGATCATCAGTTGTGATGTGATCTGGTAACTGTGGAATAGAATGAAAAATAGTGTAAGGTAAGGCAGTATAGACATGGAAAAACTGTCCCTAATGGGAGGTTTCAAATTCGAAAAGTCTGAACTTATGGCAAACATTCCGACTAGAACAGATCTTATCTGTCATATTGTTGAATATTAATTTATGAAACACTTCGTCAATAACCTGATTGGTTTCTCTCAGTGTGGCTTCAGACCAGGAAAGTCCACAATCGACCAAATTTTCACATTCGGGCAGATTTTGGAAAAAAATTCAACAAGTCTAAGTCGACACCACCATGTCTAGTGCAGAATGAACATGGAGAATGCTCGCTGTTCCGTCAATGTCGGGAATGATTTAGCCGAGACCATTGATGTCATAAAAGATTTCAGACAAGTTGACACGTTGTCATGTAACTTTTTAACATCATGGTTGAAAGAGTTGTGCGAAACGCACAAGTAAACACTGGAGGCGCAATCTTTCAAAAGTCTGTATAACTACCAGGGTACGCCTATGGTATTGACATTGGTATATATCGAAGGACTAGAACTTAAAAGAAAAACAGATAAAGGCTTCGAACTTTCCTAAACATAGGTGAAAGAAGGTAGCGAATGAACCTTTTAGGTTTCTATGTGTTATTGGCGACTGTCATATGTATATTAACAAGGGGAATCAACTCCGGAATTTTCGGCTACTGTTACACAAGTCTTGCAGAGACTGATTTTTCAGATTCAGGGTTATGGGGTTTACCACCAAAATAAGTAAAATCACCAGACCAGGTATAGCTCTCTGAGGTGCGTGACACCTCTACAGCAGATATCGTTCCCAGAGAGCAGGAATTTCGGTGAATATATACTTCCGTAGGTAACAGTGCCTACAGTGAAAGAGGCCTTTCGGAACGACATAGATGGATTGAATCAATCCACATCATACTAAATTTAGCATAACCCTGACATGTACTCATGCCACAACAGAAGAAATAGACAATGCTTCCGAAGAGTGCTTTTTGGTAAAATACTCAAAATTTGCATCTTTTATTTCTTCATCGCTGATAAATATCTTTCCCAGGTCCACCCCAGACTGTATCGCCACCCTAAGTAAGTAAATGTCTTTCCACGCAATTCTTTTTTAATGTTTGGGAAATCGCTGCGGGCCAGATCCGGACTGTAGGATAAGTAGTTTAAAGCTTCAAACGCCGTCTCGTGTAGTTCATATCGACACTTGTGTACGGGTGAGTTGTCGTGCAGGAGCAGGACACTTTTGGCTCTTCGTTTTTTGTTAATGGATTAACGAAAATGCTTCAATTGTAGCGTAGTATTCGCCGGTAATGGAAACACCCTTTTCCTTATATTCCATGAGTAAGATTCCCACGGTATCCCAAAAAAAAATGGTCACCATAATTTTACCGGCTGACTAAGGCATCTTTAACTTCTTTGGGGTGCTAAACCTTTCTTATGCCACTGCATGAAATCTAACTTGGACTCTGGATCACAGTAGTACACCCATGTTTCATCCCCGATGACTATCTAGCCAAATACTTTATCAGTTTTGGGCTCAAAACCTCGCGCGAACACGTAATGCGATGTCGTTTTTGTGGTGGCGTAAGTATTCTTGAAACCCACCTAGCGCTGACCTTTGTCATGCCGAGGTGGTCGTGAAAGACCCCGCAAGAATGGAGCGGAGATATACTGTGAGGAGTTTGAATTTTGAATAGCTAAAATCGCATCAAACCTATGGAATCTTCGCCGATCACATATACCCTAAATAAGCTGTATCAAGTGCTGAAGATCAGATCAGGAACTGTCAGAAAAACCGCAACTGATGTGTAGGGTTTCATTTGATCATTTCATCTGATTTGATGAAAATGAAGGCAAGCACGAAGCGGCGCTCACAGAAGGACCAGCGCGAATGGTACCGTCTAAAAGCAAAAGGGGAGAGAGGAACATTTCGTTCTTCGCGTTAAAATGAAGCTAGGATATGTTGTAGTAGTGTGACTCTAAGTGCTGAGGATATGGAGACGACCCAAATTCCGCTCTTAAACCGTCAACCTGGCTGACGGAAACCAAGATTTCGGTCTAACTGGCCAAAATGATATAAAATGTGCAATATTGAAACTTATGCAAACGAGACTGCAAGATCAGACAGCCAACTTGTCGAGCTATTAAAGGTAATGGAAGAAACTTTGGTGAACAGCAAAAACTTAATTATTTCCAAGATTTGTTGGTACCAAGACCCTGTAAACTGCGCTAACTTTAGAAGAATCAGTTTCCTTGGTATCGCGGATGAGATCTTATCTGCTATAAAAGCCTGAACTTATTCGAGCCTATGATTGAGTGCAGTTTTAGTAGTGGTTAATTCACAATTGGCCGAATATTCACATCACTGATATCCTACACAAAAGCCAAACTAGCCAAGTCTAGCTGAATACAAAACACCCGTTTATTGATTTTAAGAAAACATTGATATCCCTAAAAGAACGGAGTGAGTTGCTCCGGCTCCAGCGCGTTCCACAGCTAAACATGAGGACAAACCCAAGTAACATATAGGGTGATTCATCATGAGGTTTGATTTTAAATAGGCTCCTTTTGATAGATCACGCGTGACTCCTATCAAACTGCTTTGTTGTTTTGTTCAGTATCGTTTGGCAAATTATTGAAAGAATCACAACGCAACAGCGTCTCCAAATTGTTCAGTTGTATTACGAAAATTAGCGTTCTGCGAGAAATGTTTTTCGTAAATCAACCTACTGAAATCACTATCAGTTTACATTAGTAGATGATACTAGACCACATCCAGCACGTAGTGAAAAGATTACATGTAGCAGTTGTAGCTGAAAGTGTACGCGAAGACCGTGACGAATCGATTCGTCTTCGTTCTCAGCAGCTTGGCATGGCGTATTCGACAACTTGGCGTATTTTACGTGAGGATCTCAGCCCAAGAGCGTACATTCAACTTGTGCAAGAATTGAAGCCAGGCGACTTGAATTTGCGTCATATTTTCAGTGAATGGGCTCTGAAAAAACTCAATAAAAATCCGGTGTTTTATCGTGAAATTTTGTTCAGTGATGAAGCCTATATCTGGCTCAATAGATACGTTAAATAAAAAAATTGCAATATTTGGGCTGATGAGCAACCCGAAGAGTACCAAGAGCTAACATTATATCCATTTACAACAACGGTATTGTGTGGTTTATGGGCTGGTGGAATAGTTGGCCCATATTTCTTCAAAAATAAGGCAAATCAGAATGTTACCGTCAATGGTAACAGTTATCGCGCCATGTTAACGGTATATGTGCTTCCTGAAATTCAAGCACATGGTCTCGGTGAGCTCTGGTTTCAACAAAACGGCGCTACGAGCCATACAGCGCTTGAAACAATGGACTTGTTGAGAAATCATTTTGGTGAGCACTTAATTTCACGTTTTGCTACGGTAAATTGGCCACCTAAATCGTGCGATATCACACCTTTAGACTATTTTCTTCAGGGATATGTAAAGTCTCAGGTCTTCAGGAATAATCCAGCTACGATTGACGCTTTGGAAGCCAACATTACTCGTGTTATCCGCGAGACCCCAGTCACAATGCTCGAACGAGTCTCCCAAGATTGGACCTTCCGAATGGATCACCTCAGACGTAGTATTTTCAAAAAATAAATGCCATGAATTGTTCTTTTAACTGATAATAAAAATTTTAAGTTCGCTTTCAAATTTATGTGTTTTATTTAACATTATAAATCAAACCTCGCGATGAATCATCCTTTATATTGTATGTCGCACAACATCGATGAATCGGACGGAACGTCGTAACAAGCAACTACAACTTTGAGATAGATTGTGCCTATTTGGCTACCGGTATTAACTTTGACAACGGCGCGTGGAGAGATAGACTTGTAAGTCGTTGTTTAAGAGACTCTATATGAGGATAAGACCCACTTGTTCCTTAGTGAAAGCAAATGAGGATTTTGAACCTAAAATTTTTCAAATGTTTCTTGGTTCCGGTGGGGTTGCCGTGATTTGAAGGAGGGAGAAATATCATATAGTCGAATTGACTAACAGATGGCATATGACCATGTTTTGTGTCAATGGTAACAAATATGGTATTTTGGAGGGTTAACATCTGTCAATAAGATTCAATATGTGATAGGTTGTGATTGTGCAAACAACATTTTTTTTTTGCCGTCTTGAAAATGTCGAATTTTGTGACAGATAAGGGCCAGTTGCAGGCAGTTTCATTACATTATTTATTTATTTTTTTTTTTTTTAAGAAAACCGCTGCTGAAAGTCATCGATTGTTAATGGAAATTCGTGGTGAACATGCTCCGATTTATATGACTTGTGAACGTTGGTTTGTTCGTTTCAAAAATGGTGATGTTGATATCAACAACACCTTTGGTGTACATGCAGAATTGCATGTATTATTAGTTTTAGATTCGACTCAAATGCAATAACAGCTCGGAGATGTATTGAAAGTTAATCGTACACCAAACTCTCAAAAGCCCTGGGAAAGTTCTAACAAGAAAGAAAATGGGTTTCATATCAATTGAAAAACAGAGACATCAAAAGCCGAAAATCGGCACATTAACACAGTTTTTTTTTTTTGTATCGAATTGGTATTGGCGATGAAAAGTGGATCTAATGGATAGATCTAGGTCAACATCAACCTCGCAACCAGTACGTAAAATCCACGGAAAGAAGGTTGCGCTGTATACTTTTTTTTATAATTTGCACGCACTCAAGGGATTTAAATACTCTTAAAATGCTTGTACACAGCGCGAGCGAAGGAAAATCAGGGAGGATGTGAAGAGAGGTGCCAAGGCAGGGCATTCCATTGGTGGGACCATGAGGGAATGGTGTACTATGAACTGCTAAAACCTAGTGAAACGATTACTGGGGATTGCTACCGTCGATAACTGATAAAATTAAATCGAACATTGAAAAAAAAAAGACCAGAATATGCATCGAAAGACACATATCAGTTATTTTCCATTATTACAATGCTGGTCGACATGTTGCAAACAAGTAACATACTATTTGGCAAATAATGGGTCATATAGTCTCGCGATTTTTTGTCACTAGATGGTGTTGGTGTCTATTTATCTGGAAACACTAATCTGATTGTTTCAAACGAACACGTGTTTCAAAGGTGATATGTTAGGCTTAATTTCTTGTGAAGATAGCTGTGTAATTCGTTGCTCGTGTTAAAAGTTATACTGATTTGAATATGAGTGAAATATCTGAAGAAATACGCTACATGATGCTTTTTTAATATAAAAAAAGGAAAAGCGCTGCAAAACCATGTCGACAATTTTGTGCCGTTTACGGTGAGAATTCTGTAAGTGAACGTCGGACCTAGGAGTGGTTTGTTCGATTCCATTTCGGAAATTTTGATGTAAAAGATGCACCTCGCACTGGTCGGCCTCTCACTGGTCGATAAAATTTTGCAACTTATAGAGAAAGACCCGCAGGGAAGCTGTCTGGAGATAGCGGAGGCACTAAACTTCAACCGTATGACAGTTTGAAATTATCTAAAACGAGCAGGCTACTCAAAGAATCTCGATTTTTAAGTGCCACATGAATTAACGCAAAAAAATTTATTTGATATAAAAACCATCAGCGAAACGCTGCTGAAACGTTACGAAATGGAACCATGGTCAAAGACCGGCGACCGACCACAAACGACTTCAAAGCCTGGATTGACGGCAAACAATGTTATGTTGAGTGTTCCGTGAGATTGGAAGGGAATTGTCTATTATGAGCGAAACGGTCAATTCGATCATCTACTGTGCACAACTCGACCGTTTGAATGAAGCTATCAGGAAAGAGCGACCAGAATTGGCCAACAGAAAGAGAGGTGTTTTTCATCAAGACAATGCTAGGTGATACACATCTTTGATGACCCGGAACAAATTGACGGAGCTTGGTTGGGAAGTTTTGATGCATCCATCGTATAGCCCGGACTTTGCACCCTCTGATTACCATTTGTTTCGGTTTTTGCAAAACTCTCTTGATGGTAAAAAATTAGCCGATGAAGAGCCGCTAAAAATCACATGGAAAAGCTTTTCGCTGATAAACTACAGAAGATCTACACCGATGGAATTATGAAGCTGCCTGGAAAATGGCAAAAGGTCATTGATAATAATGGCCAATATGTACTTAAAAGAATTTTTTTTTTTTCCAAAAATGTACCAAAAAATTGCGGAGATTTTTTATATGACCATACAATCGATGCAACACGGACTTTTGAAACATCACTTTCATTCTAACAAAGGCGTGAACAATTTGCTTGATGAAAGGTTAGCTTTAAAAGACGAGCAATCATGGGCGCGGAATTCAATAAATGCAGGAAAGATGAGAAAAAGTCATAGCTTACGATGCCCAAAACTTTGAATACTGAATTTTAGAGCAAAAAAATATCGACATTTCATATTACAGAGAACTTTGTAAGTTGTCGATCGTGCCAGTAAAGTGCACATCAATCACTTAAGATGGCCAGGATATGTTGCCGAATAGATATCAACTCCTTAAAAATCATCGATTCCGAACAACAAGTGATTAAGACCTCACTTACAATGTCCACTTAGAAGTAATTGATTAACAAATGCGCTAACAGAACGTGTTTATTGGTTGAGGCCTAAGTTCATACCGATCGCATTAAAACCTCGGAGCTCACCTACCTTCCATTTGAAGTTCTATCAACAAATGACCTCTTCAACAATCCTTAATTCTTACTTTTACTTTTATGTTATGATGTTGCGTATCGAGTGATAAGCAACAGACGCTTTAATTGGATTGACCACATTAAACTAATGGACGACAACACTGCAAGTGTTGGAGTGAAGAGTAACCGCCTTGACCGCCAGAATGCGCTCCTACCCCAAAAAAGGTTATGGTGCCTTGAAATCCGTTCATTTTTAGGCAGACATGCCAACTTTCAGTGCGATGCTGTCTTTGGTTTTGTTTTGACAGCTGATTGTTGTTGACGTGTTTGGCATCATGTTGAGTATGAACAAAAACGATTTTCGTTCGCAAAACGGCAAAGGAAACAAAAGAAAAGTTGGATAATGCTCCGTCAGATTACACCGTCAAATATTGGTTTCGAGAGTTTCGTGGTGGCCGCAACTCCACTGCCGATCAAGTCTGCAGCGGCAGGCCCTCCGATGCGGTTTCAGAGGACAATGACATAAAAATACATAAAATGATGTTGGCTGACCGAAAAGTGAAGGTGCGCGAGCTAGCAGATACCACAAAGATTAGTACTGAGAGCACATGCCATATTTTGGGCAATATTCTGCATATGAAAAAGTTATCCTGCCGCAGGGTGTCGCGCATACTAATCACTCCTGACCAAAAACGCGAACGCGAGAGCACTTCGAAGGAGTGTTTGGGCTTTCTGATGCGGAATCGAGCGGACTTTTGGCGTCGATTGGTAACTGTTGATGATTGGTAACTCGCTCCGAAGCGGCCGAGGGAGGCTCGATGGGTCGGAAAGTTTATGGCGTCGGTTTTCTGGGATTGTCATGGCATACTCTTCGTGGACTACCTCGGAACAGGAAAAACCATCAACAGCGAGTATTACTGTGCATTATTGGAGCGATTGAAGGCCGAAATCGCTGCAAAACGGCCTCACATGAAGCGAAAAAACATTTTGTTTTTGCAAGATAATGCACCGGCGCACAAGAGCATCGCAACCATGGCTAAAATCAATAACTTACGACGCCACGGAGGACTATTTTGCAGACCTTCCGGAAAAATACTTTTCGGACAGGATCAAGAAGTTGGAAAATCGCTAGAATAAGTGTATCAGGGAACTATATTGAATAAAATAAGAAAACATTTTAAAAAAAAATTTTTTTTCATTCCCAAGGAGGTTAGTTTTCACTACACCTAGTAAGATGATACTCGATTCGAGTCATATGTCCAAGATCGATCGATTGCAGATTTCCACAAGCTTGAATGGACAAAGACTTCGAGGGGGATGCGACAACCTTTGAATTTACGCTCCCCGAAAATGAAAATGAAACTACTTACGTTCAAATCACATGGTAATATAACATTTATCCGATCATCAATATGATGATGGCTATGTGGTGATGTAACTCCAGAATCTGAGCGATCCGTAAAGGCGATCGTATCGTCTGACTCCTTTCCTCCATTGTTCCACACATTTTTACTGCTCGGTGTGTTGTTACTTTGCAGCGACCACTGGAATTAAAAAAAAATAAATAAAATGAAATCCAAGTTTAAAAAAAAAAACAAACAAACGCAAACAAAAATCTAATAACTGTCTATTGCAAAACAAATTGTTACGCCCTCAAACGATATGAATAATTGCATCCATTACCAGAGCCAATGTAGAGTACTATGACCCGTGTATATGGGTACTACGACCTGCTGTTCATATTACGATACAATTACCGCCACATGCTTATTAAACTCAACAAAGTCGGACCCCCTTTCTCGAGTCCCTCTAACAATACCATAAACCAGTAGAGCACTACAATTCCATAACCCACATATGACTAAGTCGTAAACGGTCTTAGGACAAATTTATGGCTCACTAGAGTTTAGCTAACTTGGATTTATCTCTTAAGGGTTTAACTCACTAGTTGTCATCGTCTCGTCGGTTATTGGCAAAGCGTTGAGTCTAATCTCGAAAACTTGAATCTGCCGAATAAAAAAACCCGAAGAGAGAAGCATTTTTTCGGAAAGTGAAATTTTTTTGTAACTAAACGAGAAATATCCGAAATTACCACTTTCGCTGGATCGTAAAAAACAGAACACACAACGCAGCAACTTAAGACAACCTGTCTTAGGTATTCGACACCTCGAAGCTATCAACCAGAGATACGAATGAATATTTGCATGCCAGTGTGAACGTTTCTTTTTTTTTTTTTTTAAAGCTCGTGGCTGGTTTTTAGCCATAAAAGTGGTTCACCTAAATTGATCTTGAGAGAGACCTCGTAAAATCAATATCCGCCGCAGCGGTTTGTGGCTGTTTTTGTTGTTTAATTGAAAAGAAGGGTACTCCAATACGGGGGCAGGTATTGTAGCCATTGTAGAGCAGACAGTTTATGTTGTGCGGGAGTCACTCATGCACGGTTCAATGTGCACTTGAAGTGCAGAAGCAATTAACTTAATTACCCCGTGGAGCATGAATCGATTTCGTTTAATTTTCATGAAAGACACACATGAATGAGAAGAAACAATCTGTGTATCTGTTTGGTTAATCGAATATGTAAGAAACACGCGAATCATTTTAGAGGGAGGTATGAGTAAATCTCCGAATACTAAGAGTGGGTTTGGAGGGAATATTTGGAGAGGAATGCATTCCAATAATGTGGATCTAGGGATATGTTTATCTACGAATGTAGTGGTGCTTTCCTTTCTTGAACTCGTTTCGTTCGGTTTAGGATGAGTGAGATGAGTGGACGACTAATGGATCGATCAGAGTTGAGGGTACTTGAAACAAGCAGTCGGAAACAGTGAGGCTAAGATATAAAAAAAAAATTACACCCAACGGAAGGGAATAGAAAAAAAAAAATAATAACACGTCGGGCCAAGCAAATTGAATTGTAAATCTTAAGTGGGATTTGAAAACCTTTTGATGAAATTCTTGTAAAGGAACCCAACTACCTTTCACTCATTCCACTGTTTCAACTTTATTTCGGCGCCACCACGTGAACCAAAGATACGTGGGCTTTCCCGGCAAAAGAAATTTTAAATCCTTGTTGTCCCCCTAAGATCTCAATTCGAGTCTCACGTTCTTAACAATTTACGGGTCATCTTTTGCTTGCATTTTTAGCGATTCAAGTCTCCTTCGTCCAGATTTTTCGACTTAGCCTCCCTGTGTTACCTTTTTGTGTGATTCTTCACCAAAAATGGCCTTTATATCACGGAACTCTAAGACGCAGTTCTAAAAGTACGTCTTCCTATTACACTCTTTTTAGGCTTCAAGGCCTTAAGATTCTGTAGAATAAGGTACATAACACCTCTGGACTAATTCTCACTGACAGAGGCTAGAACTTTACACGCAGAAGACGGTCGAATAACTCTTTTGGAATGGATTGCGACTGAAAGATGCCACAGCAATTCATGGGCCAACAACAAGATACTCAATATTCTGTAACCGATGTGATATAACATTGCAATCCTGTCAGAAAATCAAACAGCACAGACCGGTTTTACATTGGCAAGAAAGGATGATTCTTAATAATCTTTCGCAGAACAGTCTTTAGCTAGATGTCAAGATATTTCAAAGAAGAAGAAATATTTGGGAAGGAGGCATTGTTTTCCGGTTATGCTCAATATTTGCTTTTTTCGGTGCAACTTCTAATTCATTGCCAAGGTGAGCAATCGGTGCAGTGGTTAAGTACCTACAGTGTCAGAAAGAACGTACTCCATCTCTGTCGACGACCTGAAGTTTCGAGTCAAATGGTCATGGTCATGCTTATTTTTGTGTCCAGATAAGAAGTCGCTTCAGGAATGTAAGAATGCTGCTAACTTAGCAGGCAGTGTGCCGATGTCGTGCTCATGAAAAACCCTAATGATAGTGAAAACTGTGACGAAGGGCAAGGCCAGCTTTGATTCAGGTTAATATACTGAGAAATCATCTGATTCTTTCTCGGAAAGTTCGTCAGCTATTTAATTTCTGCGATCTTTGGGGCACAGGCAATGTTCGATGAAATCTTTTTCATTTTCTCTGTTCTTCACAATATTTCTCGCGTTCATTGAGGTTACGTTTGCATCCGTATAAAAACAGAGATGAATTTGCCTAACTGATGTGAAATGCAAGGTTGTCCCCATTAATGACCTAAAATTGCTCTCGCCGCATTCTTGAATGTTTTTGAGACTTTGGGTCAAGCAAAGCGTTACGAAGGTTTGGATGGCTCTATTCAAATTCAAATTGGAAAAGAATGGGAACTACAAATTCAAATTACCCATAGGTCTTACACCTTGGTCGGCAGACGTATACTAACATATGGTGGCTGGCATACCACAAGTAAGTCTACTGTGATGCGAAAATTCGCGTGCCTGTGTTTCAGAAATGTTAAAAGATCAAGCCCCACTGCAGTTCTAGAGAGTCTTCTTCACCTACATCCTCTCGACATTAATGGGAACAAGATGGTGGTCTGCTCTGCCACTTGTCTTAAAGTTATCTTCTAGTGAACCAATGTCAAAAGAAGGCTCTCGAACATAACTAAAATCAAGAAAGAATACTGGTTACTATAGAATTCCTTCCCTCTTATTTGAAAGCAAATCCAGCGTAACGATTCCAAAAATGGTAGGCTCTCACTGAGTATCTTCCCTCGCCGTTCAAACCATTTTGCCAAGTGCAGAAACCCTCTTTTGGCTAAGTTGGAGTGTGATATCAACAAAAGATATCTGCATTTTTAGAGGCAGCCAGAGGTACAAAATTGTCCACTGCCAACCATCCAAATTTGCTAGCTATTTGGATATCGAGATAATCTGGGAAAATTGCCGAAAGGGGCTAAACCCTCGACATATAGAGCGTAAGCTCATGCTTAAACTGCATGCGAAAAACAGGAGGTGATCTTACAGCATAACATCCATTCTGACTAAGCAAATTTGGCTTAACACGGATCAGTGGCATAAAAAGATTCTCTCTTATCTGTGAAACCGTCACATTTTAGCACTCTATTAGGCATTAACGCAAGCCACTGATTAATTGGTAAGCACACCAATAAATTTAGACTCGCTTTCAATGATATTTGCAGAAGCTATATCAAACAAGATGAAGAGGAAAGAACTCCTCATCTGCTGTGTAACTACACTGTCTCTACCAGGAGGCCAACTCGACTGAGTGATTCCTTCCGTTGAAAGTCAGCAGACTCCTAGAGTTTGCTAATAGCATGGATGTGGTGAAAAGACTTAAGTGCAACTTTGCTGTTAGACGCCAAATTTTCAAACAAAGAGTGAACTCTAATGTTATCGTTCTGCAGAAAGACACCAATAGCGTATCTTAGATTTGTTTTGGAGCCATCTGCGAAGAACTAACTACATTTCTTTACTGATTCAAATTCTGGCCGCAACCGTGCCAGAGCACAGGAAAAGTAGATTTTGTACGCATCAGCAGGAGTTCTAGTGTTATTCTATCTTACCTCATGTACATACACTCAGATTATCGGCAAAGTTGTTGCACCACGGGTCACCTCTGTTTGAACGGAAGATGTAGCTCATGATAAGAATCATATATTCTTAGAGATTCATTAGCGCTTTTAGCGCGTATCTGTGCGTAGCGAAAGCCATTTGGAATCTGGAATCTTCCCTTTACATTGCCAGAAATCAGACGGAGTTTTGGAGATTTTCGATATGACACGTTCGGTCCAAAGAAGTTTCTTATCTCAGATGACACCCTAGCTTCATAGAAGAAGCGAATGGTGATGTCTTTTGATACCAGATGAGTCAAACTAATTAGGTTTCGCCTTCTCGTAGAGTGTGAATCCTCAGTTTTGAAAGGATTAACCGAAGAAGATAGTCACTAGCATTATAGAAAATCAATCAGCTACATCAACTGCATGCCTGACTGTATTCGTTAGAGCCATTGTGAACGTTAAGCAGTGCAGATGACCATGCAACAACATGGAGAAGATACGCCGCCTTATTGACGCAATTAGGGTCCCATTCAACAGATTTGCTCTATCAAAAAGACTATCGTTCCTCTTCTCATGTTGTCTGGCCAAGCTATCTTAATTGCTATCATAAATTGCGTTGACGAAAGCATTCTGTATTGTCAAGTGCGCCTCCTATTAGATTTTGATACGCAGTAGCGAAGGATCTTTGGCATTGGTAAGCGAATCTTGGATAAAAGATGCATCTGCAAAGCAATTTGCGCACATGAAACTCAACCATTCATTTAACGTGACAAAAGCCGGAAAATTTGGTCTCAGACTCTTGATGAGCGTATAGACATCTGTTCCGTTTCACAACAATTTCCTTTCAATTCTTCAGTTTTTATTTGACATAGTATGACAGCAAAACCTATACAGATTCTCCAGAATTGTCAAGCAAATAACTTTCTACTTTGCCACGATTTGAGTTGGCACCCGTGCAACACATATTTGACAGCTGACACACTTTACGTATTAGTTGTGGCGTCTTAAGCCTCAACTGACATTTATCGCAAAATACGAATCAATTACAGCGTCAATAGTCAGATTAGTGTCTAACTTTAGCACACAGTTGTTTTCACTAAATTCAGGCACCACTGTCTCAGATAATTTGTTAATTTTCGCCAGAAAAAAGTCGTTGACTTATTTTTATCACTCACTTTACGGCAAGTACTCGTAACACTCATTTGTGGCTCCACTCAAAATTTGATTTTAGGTCTCACCTTTGCAATATATTTTCGAAGTACAGAAGTGATTAAGTCTGTTAGCCATTAAATGATTGTTTCAGGAATCTCAGAAGTCGTGAACAACCGAACTATGAACTTTTAGCACTCAAAAAACGCTAAATTAATGTTGTCGTCTTACTGATGGAGATGAAGTCATTTGGGATATTATTGTTATTTTTGTTTGAGTGCTAATAACACTTGAAATTTGTTGTTCTTCCAAACGAGTCTTTGGTAATGGCTTTACCCAATTGTCAGAGTATAGACCCATCCAACGACACCCTCAGGTAGATAATTGAAGACAATTTGCTGACTTATTGAGGTTGTTATAGAGTCGAGAGGTGATCTAAGACCTTTTGCGTCATCGGAGAAGATACTCTATTGTAACGCCTATGGTGAGTTAAGCTTCTTCACTTCTGTTGTTAGAATCTTTTTGAATCCTACGGATCTATGAAAGTCTTTTAAGGTAAACTCCTTCCTACGTTGGTTCTTGGAAATTTTTTACATTCAACAGTAGTAGTAGGTGGCTACCAACCATAAACGGGACAAACAAATTAACTGAGAAAAAATAAATAAATATCTAACCACTGACAAGTGAAGGTTTCACTTTATCTGTACCTCACATGAGTTTCAGTGCTCGTATGTGGCACATAGTCGTACGTCACTTAACAGTATGTACTCGTGTTATATCTTGAGAACAATGTTTCACTTTTTCCGTACAAGACAATCACATTTGTGAGTTGTGTCCAAGGTAAATAGTTCGCCATGGTGGTCAATCAGTCAATCACTTTGATATGTGCGACTTGACAGGCTCAGAGGGAAAAGATAGTTCACATTAGATACGCAGCCGAGAGAGCGGAATCTATAATTTCAGGTTGGTGCCTCTATGGGAATTGGGGTATCTATGGGAGATATATTTGCATTGTATCTGTATGTTGTCATGTAAAGTCATTAAGGTTGGACGTTTTCTTTTTTGCTATTTTTGCTAAGAAAATTAGCTCACCTGGCGCATGAAAAGCACTCAAGTAAGACACATGGAAGTAGGTTGGTGTTATTATGACGGTTATGCAATGTGAGTATAGAATAGGAACGAGTAAGTGAGAAAAAGTGCTTAAGGTTCAATTGAGGACGAGCATAGTGTTCAAGCGCAACTCTGTTCATTCCTTCTAGGTCACTTGGGAACCACTTAAAGTGACAAATGTGGGCGATTTCAATGTCGGCGAGTTAGTTGTGTAAGACGAATTCTTACGGTCCACTGCATGAACTAGAACTAATACAGATTATCCGATAGGAAATGCGAATAGGTCAGTAAGAAGAGCCAGCATAGACAGATATGTAGATTTGGAAATGGATGACGACGTTATGAATATCATCTTACTGGAAATGCACTTTTGTACGCTTTCTATTACATTAGACTCTCTTAAAAAAACCTATGCTCCGTGGAATGAGAAGGATGACGCACTGTGCTTTCTATAGGCCTATCGAGCAAAGGATAGCGAAGGATAGCGAAGAATGACCAGTCACAATTTTAAAAGCGTTCTAGATGACTTTAGGGCCACGGTGGGTAAAGAAACCATTTTGAGCCCAAACAGCGAAAGCCTCACGATCCATCTCGACAACAAACTTAGTTCAAATGAAGCCACCTTGCAGTCACCAGATCATAAAGTGCGAATTGATCCCCTTTCGATAGATAGAAGGCACGCATGCAGTAATCTGAATGAACTTGCTGTCTGAGTTGACTCAGATCGTACAAAGTTCCTAGTCTGCATGTGAGTTAATGGAGAAAAAATGCTTGCGATACAGTAAAGAAAGTCTTAGTGGAGCTAGGGAGTGGATCAGGAAAACTTACTACTGATTTCAGGAAACCTTCTTTCTGTGATTTAGAAAGGTTACACTCGAGGACAGGAATTAAACCTAGGAATTATATTTATAATCTTTTTATAACTTTTCAATAAACTTTTCATAACATAACTCGTGACAAATCAATCTTCGAAGAATGTGATTTGTACAGCCAACTCACTGCAGAAAATCTAGATCTTCCGCCACCTGAGGTAGACGAAGCATTGACTCCGAAAAACATCCGACTGCCCAAACCGCAGATGGGGAGAACTTATTGGCAGAGTTGTTGCATAGGCTAAAAGGACGCCCGGAACTCTCATCTTGCTTAGTCCAAGCCATAGAAATCTCGCAGTCTGCTTCATTATGCGAAATTCGAAACAGTCGTCAGCGAATCAATTGCATTTGATCAGCGTAGATTTAGACCGGTAAGGCCACTCTTATGTAGACACTCCCATTCCGCGAAATTTTTCAAGATATCTGGGAAAATCAGATCGATCGACATCTCGTCGATTGCGAGCTTAATTCGATAATATGAGTCGTTTCTGTTGGGAGTATTCCTTGATAGCCCACAGTTTAATCTACTTGCTTGATGCATACCGTATAAGATGATGGAGCATGAAATAAACACCAATATCGGGTGTAAGAATCCAGCTGATACGCTGATTATATTTCGTCAACCAAATACACAGTGGCAGTATAGACAATAAGAACCCTATTTGGAAAGGACAAGTTGAGCTCGTCCAAAAAGATGTATCTGCGACCTAAGAATCAAGTTTATAGGGAGCTGTACGCGCTTGGGCTTTACTCATGTAACGTCGCGTTTACATGCAGAAAAAATCTGAATGTTGTAACATCTTAGAGACGGGCAAGACTTCTATGAATACCTTGCTCAACCTCTGTGTCAAGGTAAGCACCGATAACGAGAACCTAGATTTCTGCAATGGCAATGGAATTGTCATAAATGGCTTCAGATTTGAACACAAGGTTTATCATAAGTTTTATGTCCCTTTTGGCACTGGGCCCAGGTAGATACCAGGAAATGGTAGTAACCATTTCATTGTGTGTTTTTGCTTTTCGAAGATTTTGCGGCAACATCCAAATGCTTAGATACGATTACACAGACAAATGACTGCTTCATTGCACCAATAATTAAGATAATATCTTTTGAAATGAGTTGAAAACCCCTAAATGCTACTTCTTTCCAATTATTTTGTTGAACCTAGCTCTAGAAGTAGAAGCTTCGAGCATATGCAAGAAATCCATCTACGAAATCACCAAGGGGTAGCCAGTGTTCATAAGTTTCTGCCTTGTATTCTGAAAAAAATAATACCTGCTTGAATTTATATAACAAAATCTAAAGTGGTTTCACCGCTTCAAGACAGCTTAAGAAGCTGACAACTTGAAATTTTTGAAATGCTTCTCTGATGACTGAAAGAAGTTAGCGGCCGGAACTCCTTCTAAGAAAGGTATTTTTGTATTGTACGACTTAACAGAAACACCTTAGTTATCTATGATCTAAAGGATATACCCTGAAACTAAGGAGACGAATATGTACCGACTAACACATTTTTGAACAGAACGCTAAGTATGGATCACATCACGTAGTATTTATTATTCTGGTTTGCTCTACACAATAAAAGCTATTCCTATTCTTTTTACTTACTTTTAATCGGTTTAGGTATCAGCTCATACGGAGAAGAACGCTATCAAATGAATTTTTAGTCGAAAATGGTGTTCCACAAGGTAGCAATCTCTCTCGATACTTTTTTTATTTTGTGGTTTAGTTTGTAGTGTTAGACGATTTTTTGAAGAGTGCGTTGCAAACACAAAATTAAGAAGCTATCACAGAGTATTTCTATACTCGCCCCATTTGTCGTTGCTTTCGTTTCTTGTTTGCATTGAGAGATTATAGCTCTACCTATGTCTTTAGCTAACAAGTGCAATTTTGCATTATTTACTCGAAACTCCACAGGAACAAAACAAAGCCGACCTTAACTTTGCACTTTACCAAACAATCTAAATATCAATTCGACTTTCATTCTACATGTTTGCTCTCATTTTGATCTCAATATCTAATTGTTAAACGACCTTGCTTCCACCGAGTCCTGTGGCGAAGGCGATATCTCATGCCCACACAAGCTCGTTACCCTATATCCAGTGATCGTCTTCCAACCGATTTTCGCCCTGATGCACAGTTCTCTTACTGGCACTATCCACACCATGCATCAGTGCACTTTGCACACCGAATGCAAACATGTTGTAATTGTATCTATGAACCAGTTGAACAGCTGTTCGTGTTAAGAACTCCTTTAAACGCTCACATTAAGACCATCTTCGTGCAATTATTCCAGTCAAAAGCGTCGTTAATGAGCGTTGCACTCTATTTCTGCGCCAAAAGATCCACAAACTGCGCAAAAAACTTGTACGAGTACTTCAATGTGTAGTCGATTTGTTCGTTTTTTAGAAATCTGCGCACGCACATGAATATTAAGAACAGCTTATGAATAGAAAAAAAAAAAAAAAAAAAAAAAAAAATAGTATCTACAACTATTCAACAACTACCTAACAAGGTATTCCGCAATAATTTTCGTTTCGTACTCCTAGCTTCACCGTTAATTTATTCAGCAAGCACACGTACGAAGACTTATATACGAAGAGCAGTCGTCCTCCTTACCGCCGATTCATATGATAATTAGTCATGCGATTGGATTTTGAAGAGACTCCAGACTAAAGACCACACCACCTCGTTAGATTACCTGAAATATGGTTCACTCACTTCACTGATCACAATTTAAAATCATCAACCAAAGCCCAAAACCTAAAACCGAAAAAACAACTCCAATCCAACGATTGAGTGATTTTGTTTAGTAGATTTGAGTGATTACACTTCAATGTGTGCTAGGAAAAGTATCTTCGACCACAGCAGGGTGTCTTAATAGTTGTAATTAATCGTTCATATTGAATTTTCGGTACAATGGCCTGGCACTTTGGACCCATATACGAGTACATACGAATAGTTATTGTGTAGGCTAGTTAAAGGTGTTATGCGTTAGATGGTAGCACTTGAGCAACAGCTTTAATTGAATGAGTGCTCAAGACTGGAGTTGGGAGAAAATATGCAAATGAGCTGGGACCCGTAGTATCTAAAGAGCCTAGAGGTGCAGTATACCATTAAAGATACGAGTGGATTTGCATTTTGTTTTCAATCAATTTTTTTTTTTCAACGTGTTTTTGTGGTTTGAAATTTCAAATTTGAAATTTTTGTCCGTTTGGAAATAGAAAGTGAATGCAAAGTGGTCCCCTGGGTGGTTAGTTGGTTGGTCGGTTCGGTTTGAGCCCTTTGAAGTGACAAGCCGTCGGTTCGGGGATACGAATATGTTTTGGGGTTTTATCATTATTATTATTTTTATTTTTATTTCTAGTTGTTGTCGTTGTGTTGTCGTTGTCATACCGGCGGGTGTGAGTGGCTTTATAGGTGAATGGCGTGGGATTGGCTTGAAGTGTCAATCAGCTAACCAAGGCGAATTAGTTTCCAGGTAACTGGTGCTATTTTCAAACAACGAACAAAGGGAAATGAAAACCACCATGTGCGATCGGGAATTAATTATGCTCTTGTGGAGAGGTATGCCATTAGCTGATGTAAGAACCGGAAACAACAGCGATAGGACCACGAGAGTGGAGTTAGTCGAGTTTTCTTCAAGATAAAAATGGCAATAAACTACCAAGAAGATAGTGAAGGAAAACGGGTGTATACTCGTACTGGTTGAAAGCCGTGTATGAATCCCATGTGTGTCAGAACAGAAGAAAATCAAACCTAAAAATCGATTTGGATCTGGATCAACAGCAAGAAAAAAAAAAAAAGAATTTTAGAAAGTTTATGACTTGTTTGGTGACGAAAAGTTTGAGTGAAACTTTTTTCTTTCCCAAGATTCAGGTCAATTTTGTGACAAGATTCGGTTCAGTGGCACTAGTTTCTGACGAGTTGTGGTAGTGAGCGATAAGCATCTTGAATCTATTTTAGAATTATAGGTGTAAGTTTAAGAAAAAAGTGAAAACCAACGCTTTAGTGGGAAAGAAACTTCCCGAAAGAATTTGAGATTTATAGACTCTTGTGAAGAGCGAAACTACTGCTTCTTAAGAAAGGTGCACGGATACTTTTGAAGGTGTTCTGGCTCTTAAAACTTGCTGGTAAATCAGTCACGGTTTTAGCAATAAAACTTACGAGATTTGAGACTCTGATCTAATGAAATTCTCATCGAATTGATGTTTTGATGTTTTGATCAGACGAAGATGCTTTAAGTGGGAACCTTTACATCTCCATATACCTCTATCTCTATCTCTATCTATATTTTATTAAATAATTTCTGAAGAATTACTCGCACATAAAACAATTTGACAGTGCAATCAATATAAAAACTTAAGAAGTTCACCTTAGGATTAGAAAAGAATACAATATGGATCCACGTACTACGAGACTGAAGAAGAAATGTTGAACCCGGACTCGGACATGCAGAAATTAATTCATAAAGTCTAAGCACGCTTTCGAGACGAAAAATAAATTGCAAAGTATCTCAAAGATATCTGAGTAAGATGACGAACAAGGATTTCAGCACTCTCAACAAATGAAACCGTGCACTGATCAGAAGACATATTAAGACGGTATGAACGTCTGGTAGCACCCGAAGCTTGTCTAAACTAAAAGACACAGGAAAACCAATGTTGAATTTCATGGATCAAATAAAGACTACAACTTTACAGGCTAACAAATTCACATCTTAGTCGTCCCCTCAAAAGTTCTAAGAACAGGACAAGTCAGCTAAGGTGAACCTCCTGTCAACCTCAGGATTAGTATATGATCAGTATATGATACCAAAGGAAGCAGTTCAAAGCGGGAAAAGTCATCTACTAGTTTCGACAGCACTCTCGTGGAGCTGCTGGTAACCATTGTCGACCTTCAAAACTTTAATGGCGGCATTAAAAAGAAGGACTTACGCAACCTCGAGAACAAGATACTGAAGAGCACGGTGGACAACTTTGAAACCAAGTACCTGGAGAAATCATTTTTTACGGTGCGGGTTCGCAAAACGATGCAAAGCCAGTTGGTTAGAGGAATTAATTTTTTTTATAAGTATGAGTCATCTTCCTGCGACTCACGAAGTAGCCAACATCGTAAAACTAATGTATTGTAAGTAGATAGGTACGAGATAAGTTGCCTAAAGGCAAAACTATGACGACAAAAGCGTCAAAAAAGCTGCAAGGGGTGCAAATAAACTTACACCACTGTAAAGTAACAACTTTTGAACTGATGCTCTTCATGCCCGACGCGAACATTAACGTGGCTTTAGTCAAAGAACTTTGAATTCTCCGAAATTAATGCTTAAAGATACAGGTAAAATCAGTAAGGCTGATCCAGTTGCTGGTAATCGGTTGCGACGCCAACGTACACCACAGTCAATGGGAAGTACAGATCTCAACGACGTGAAAAATCTAAATTTTTGAGAGATTTTTTTGTTTTTTAATAGAATAGTAACGCCATCTTTTGACAAATATGTTTTCGTACAACCAAGTTTAATGGAGTATCTGTTTCAGCTGGCGATGACATAGGATGGTGTGGTAATATCATGTCTCGCGGAAGTGGTGAAGTGATATCACTTTATTACGGTGTAGAATATGGAAGACGTAAGTAAGGAACAAGGGAGACTATTTTATTTTATTTTGATTAGAATGGTATCAGAGTATTGGAACCAATAGACTGCAATACAGGTGATGGTAACGGAAGAACTAAGGCCCAGTTAGCGATAGGACTTTTGAATTCACAGCAGAAAATCGGCTGAAGAACAAAGTAAAGCTGTCTTTCCCAGATTTCTAATATTGAAAAGTAGACAAATGCTAGAAGACACGGTTGTAAGTTTATATCCCTTATGTAAAAGTTTAGTTAAGTTAACACTCTACCATGCAACATAGAAAAGCCATTTTAACCTCATCATCTATGTCCGATTGGGTCATTGACCAATTTACTCTGAGGTCTATCTCACAAAACAACCCTAATCTAGTCGTATTTAACCCATTGGTCATGTTCAAGATTTTAAAAGCAAATAACAGGATGAAAACAATTTGGAGTGTCAGACTGTACAGTACAATAAAGACGTCATTGTTGGCTAAAAAACCTCGGGCAAAAGGAAACGGCTTTCTAGAAAATAATCTGTAGATGTATTAAAAGTGGAACTTATCAAGGTTAAGCACTTAGCCCAATTCTTTTCGTTCACAACATAGCACATTCTCTTGAAAAAATTAGTATTTCAAAGGGAGAATATGATATTTATGATACTTATCGTTGAGCCTCATCGAAATTTAGGAGCGTGCTGTGTCCAAACGATGGTGATACAAAGTTTAACTTCTTGACAGAGGCAAGCTGATCTACTTATGACAAGCTTTTAAGTTGATTGTATAGAAGCGAAAGCAGCACATGACAAATTCGCAATGCAATTTACGGATAATGATCCAGATTGAACGTAATGACTCTGAAGATTTAAAGATCGTTTATATTGATGTGGAGAATGCTGGGTCATTGCCTAAGATATCCTGTATGGAAGACGTTAGGATTTTAAAAAAAAGTGTCAAAAGGGAATAAAATGTACAGTGGCTTCAAAACGAAAAAAAAGTACGGGGCGGAAATAGCCAGAGCTGTAAAAAACCGTATCAGTTGGGAACTCCATGATCGATAAAATCTCGGACTTATTAATGATTTAATCGAAATATACCCTCATAGAACAACCTGCAAAAACTTAGCTAAACCAAAAAGCGCCAAAACTGTGATGTAGATCTATTGGTTTGCTCAAAAACTCATTGCGTTTTTTTTTTTGTTGCAATAGATTGCTTTGACCGCGTTTATTTTTATCTGAACGTGACATATATGTCAAATATTTGCGCCCATATTATAGTTGACACTTAACATAAAAACATAAAAAAATTGGCACGATTCGTTTAAGTTTTTTCCTTCCAATTGTGTTTCGAACATGAAGAATTTTGAAGAGCATATTTCTCATATTGATTTATTACTTCAAAAAAGGAAGAAAGCAACAGAGGCAGAGGAAAAGTTGTGCAAAAGTGACGGCAGAAATGTCATCGAGAAACGTCAGTGAAAGAACTGGTTCGCCGATTCCGTGATGGTGATTTTTCAGTTGAAGGCTTTCATCACTCCCGCAAGCTTTTCGAGATTGACGACAATGAAATCAAAGCATTCAATGGCTTGAGGGCTTGCTACCGCTCTCTAAGTTTCCACACTTGGCTTCGTAAAGAAGATCGATATTTGGGTACCGTATGAGTTAAGGCAAATTCATCTGACGAAAAGCGTAAATGTCTGCGACTAACTCACCAAACGCTAAGTAAACGATTCATTCTTGAAGCGTATGATCACAGAGGATAGAAGGTGGATTGTCTACAACAATGTCAGCCGAAAAAAAAGTTGCAGAAGGCGAGAAAAGTAACCACCTTGGGAATGAAAAAAAAAATTTTTTAAATATTTTTTTTTTATTTTATTTAATATAGTTTTCTTGTAGTTCGATACACTTATTCCAGCGATTTCCCAACTTCTTGCTCCCGTCCGAAAATAATTTTCCGGGAGATCTGCAAAATACTCCTCCGTGGCGTCGATGATTTCCTCGCGTGAGCTGAATTTTTTATTGATGAGCCATCTTTTAAGGTTTGGGAAGAGATAATAGTCCAAAGGAGCCAAATCGGTGCGAAGGAGCGAATACGGTGGATGCGACAGCAATTGGAGCCGTAAATAATTGCTTCCAGCCGTGGTTGCGATGCTCTTGTGTGCCGGTGCATTGTCTTGCAAAGACAAATTTTTTTTTCGCTTCATGTGAGGGCGTTTTGCACGATTTTTGCCTTCAGTCGCTCCAATAATGCACAGTAATACTCGAGCCTCTCTCGGCCGCTTCGGAGCACTCATGCCGGCTTCAATCCATTGCCGGGCACTCATTCTGTTCTCTGGTGTTCAACAGTTACCAATCGACGCGAAAAGTCCGCCCGATTCCGCATCAGCAAGTCCAAACACTCTTTCGAAGTGCTCTCGCGTTCGTGGTTTTGGTCAGGAGTGAGTATGCGCGGCACCCAGTGACAGGATAACTTTTTCATATGCAGAATATTGCCCAAAATATGGCGTGTGCGCTCAGTACTAATCTTTGTGGCATCTGCTAGTTCGCGAACCTTCACTTTCCGGTCAGCCAATACCATTTCATGTATTTTTTTGACATTTTCCTCTGTAACTGCATCGGAGGGCCTGCCGCTGCGGACTTGATCGGTAATGGAGTTGCGGCCACCACGAAACTCTCGAAACCAATATTTGACTATGTAATCTGACGGAGCATTAGCCCCATAATATTTATCCAACTTTTCTTTTGTTTCCTTCGCCGTTTTGCCTCTCAAAAAATAATATTTTTGTCCATTTTCAACATGAAACACGTCAACAACAATCAGCTGTCAAAACAAAACTAAAGATAGTATCGCACTGAAATTTGGCATGCCTGCCTAAATATGAACGGACTTCAAGGCATGCTGCAGTAGCAGCGCATTCTGGCAGTCAAGGAGGTTACTTTTCACTCCACCTAGTAGACATCCGAAAGGAATGCAAAGGCGGACATCCACCAATAGAAGGTGATGTTATTTGCTATCAATTTGGTGAGATTGAAAGGGATCAATCTTCTATAAGTTGCTTCTGATGAACAAAACAATTAATTCCAATGTCTACAGAAATTAAGTGATGCTATTGCACAGAAACTTTTGATGATATTTGTCCAGCATGAAACATAGTTCTGTATATACCAGGCAAAAATTCCAACATCGATATCTGTCTTGTATTCAAAGTCACTGCCGATCAATTTGGGAAAGACCCAAAGGAGGTTTCATAAAAATATCTTACCATTTTTCCTTATTTTTAAGTTGTCAAGATTAAAAGCTGATTAAAAGAGAGCACAATGACAAAAAAAAATAGCGAATTTGGCCGAAGCCTATTTTTTAATACCACACGGATCAACAGCAGAAGTCATTTCAATAGAGTTTGGGTCCAACACTACGGTTTTAGATGTTTTCCACTTTCTTAAAAAAAAGAATTAGGCCGCAGACTGTCAAATAATTCAACTGCTTAAGATTTCGAACAGCGCTTTTTTCAATTCGCTTCTCTAAATATCGGTTGGCTTAAAGCCGAATCGTTTAAAGAAGAATATCATCAGAAAGGTGAGGTCTTTAGTCCGACTACATACGTCTTACAGAGCATATACGAATCATTTTGCGGGCATCTAAGACTTTGTTAGAGTTTGTTAGAGAACAAGTGATTTCTGAGATCTGTGTAGCAGATTTGTCAATTCCAGATGGAAAAAATGCCATATACCATACAACTTGTGTTGTCTAGAATGACTATAGCTTACGTTAATCAACTAAACACAAAGTTCTCTCTTATGTCAGCTCCACAAATGCCTTTAATGCCTCATAATCATCAAGCAAAAGGCCAAGACCACTGTGGACTTTTGTCTTTTGTCGGTTTAACCACCACTACGAGGTAGATTTCGATCTAAGTTATTCTGTCTTTCTTCTTATTCCTTTGTAAGACCCAGAACTAGCTTGAGTTCGATCTTTTAGGGTCTAGGTGACCACCTGGTTTTGCTTTTGCCGGTCACATTTATGAGTGTAGTATATGCTTTAACAAGTTTACCAGCTTCAGAGATTCCTCGATTAAATGGACTAACTATAACTTGATATAGACATTCAAAGAGTAAAAGACGGATACGAAGTGAGGGAAATAAGCAGGTGCATTTTCGCACGATTGCTATGGTTATTTAGTTAGTCTGTCGGCCAGCAAATATTGTATACCTCACTCATTAGATAGGTCTAATGGCTGAAGTGAAAAATCAATTAGTGCTTTGAGTTTACGATGTCCAATTTTTTCTGTTGGTTTTGGCTGGACCTAAGTTGGCACACATGCCGTACTTTCGAGTCCAGTTGTAGAGAGCCATTTTATAGCTTTCGAATTGGGTCTATTGAGATATACAAATTTGAGTGGGTTAACAGTTTACCGCCTTCTCTTTTCAGAAATCAAAGTAGTTTGCTGAATACTCCTCTAAGAAGTCGAGTGACAGCATCGCTATACAATTTTCTTCAACCAATAAGTCCTCGAGTTGACGATCACCTTGGCATTCTGTTGTTGATGCGAGAATCCGATCTATCAGCGCCTAAGAGCATCCTCTACCCCAAGATCTGACCGTCCTGTTATTGTTGTTTCTGCTTTGATATTAATGAGGTCTTCCTTAACGAAGAGCAAAGCGATTATAACATATTCCTTAAAACTAAAGAAATGAGGTATGTAAGTGAGTTTCCACCATATTTCATTGATCTTTTGTACTGAAGGTGTGCTCTGTCCAAGATGTGTGTCAATCAGTATTTCCACGGTTCTCCGAAAAATTATGACAAGGTAATGTATCTTAAGTCACTGAATTAAGCATTAGACCTTCAGCCTCGTCATAATACGTTGAATTCTCTCCGAAATTTCGATATGTGGACCAAATCAAGACAGCCACTATCGAGGACATCTTTAGGGGAACTTCTAGAGCAACATATGTTACATCGGAGGTTCTCTGGGGCTCTTTAAGTAGGGTTTCTTATTTTTAATCGCAGCAGAGCACTCAATATTTTGTGGTTTTATTTGGGCCTACATCCATATAACATTGTGCTTACGCAAGAATTGAAGGCGGACAACTATAGACAATGCTGTAAGTTCGCTAATTTGGTACTGGAAATGTTGGCTGAAGATCCGGATTTTGGCCAAAAAATCATCTTCTCAGACTAGGCCCATTTTTTAGCTCAGCGGCTATGTCAACAAGCAAAATTATAGTTATTGGAGCGAACACAATTCACAAATGTTAAGCTAAGCATCAATGCATCTACAAAGATTGACTATTTGGTTCAGTTTAGGGCATGGCGGTATCATTGGACTTTACAGGGTGACTGACTTGAACTGCAACTTTTTAAAATGCTGTAATTTTTTTTATTTTTTGATAAATTTTATTGTGCCAAAGCAAAAAATATTGGAAAATACATCAATTTCCAAATTGTATCAGTACTTTTCAATATGTCCAACTTTGGCGCGAATAATGGCCTTGAGACGGCTAAAGAAAGCATCGCACGCTGCACACAAGGGCCTCTGCGGTATTTTGGCCCATTCCCGGCGAAGTACTTGTTTGATGTGGTCCAAACTTTAGTATTTTTTAGTGCCAACCTTCGCCTTCAAAATATCCCAGACAGAGAAATTCAACGGATTTGCATCCGGAGAATTTGCAATCCATTGTGTCGAAGAAATGAAGTGTGGAACATTGTTTTTTAACCAATCTTGGTTGACGCGCGCTTTGTGCGACGGTGCCGAGTCTTGTTGAAATGTCCACGGTCTCCGACTGAAATGATTGTTTGCCCAAGGCTTCAATACTGTCTTTAAGACAGCTTTACGGTATACGATCACATTAATTTTGACGCGACTGTCCAAAAATTCGAGCGGAGAATGACCATCGGCGGTTATGGCGGCCCAAACCATCACCGTCGGTGCTGCCTGCTTTCTGATGGCCGTCCGAATGTGTAAATTTTCGAAGGACCTCTCTGACAAGTAAACACGGTCATTTTGTTTGTTGACATATTGCTCGATAGCAAATGGCGACTCATTGGGAAAAACTAAATTCGGCAACTCATCACTTTCGTGCAAGCGTAGCAACTCCTTCGCTCTTTTGATTTTAACTTTTTTCTGTTGCTGTGTAAGATCATGTGCTTTTTGGAACTTCAATGGCTTGAGTCCAAGCTTATTTTTCAGTATGTGTTGCATCCGTTCCAACGATATGTTGAGCTAACGAGCCATTTTTCTTCCACTTCGACGTGGATTTCGCTCAATTTGAGTCTTCACTTTCCGAACCATTTCTGCCGATGCTGCTGTTTTTTTATGACCACCTCCATGGCGTTTTGCAACGTTTTCAGTATCACGGTAACGAACTATGGTTCGAAACACAAATGATTTATTCACGTGGAGGTGCTGGAGGGCTCTAACGATAGCTACTTGTGGTTTTCCAGCCAATTATAAAGCAATCACACTATCACGTTTGAATTCCATCGCAAATCGTTTAAAAGACTTGTAAATAATAAAATTATCTATCATGTGTAAAAATTTGAGTTCACAGTAATGAACGGTTTGGAAATTATAGCAGTCTGAATTTGGTTGCAGTTCGAGTCAATCAGGGTGTATTTCCTTCGAAATGAAGAAGGTAACATCGTTAACGTCAATGTTCTCAGGTATAGAGCAGTGTTACCCGAATTTTTGTGGTCAGAACTCGACAACATCGATATGTCCGAGCTGTGGCTCCAGTAAAACGGTGCTACATGCCAAACAAGCGACTCAACGCTCAAGGTTGTGAAGGAAAAATTTGGCGACTGGGTCATCTCACGGCGAGCGTTCTTCAATTGGGTGCCGTGGTCACACAATTTGATACGACTCGATTATTTTCTCTGGAGCTACGTCAAGTCTTAGTCTACGCTAACAAGTCAATGCGGATATTTGAATGATGTGCTAGCATACAAAATGGCATGAACGAAGCTTCAAAATAGAGAATCAATTTTTGTTTTATTTAAATTTCTCCCCTATCGTTCTAATCTGGTCACCCTAACTTCACTTTAACTGAAGTCGATCTGTCTTTCGTTGAAAGATGAGTAAGCGCTTTAGTTCCCACCACATCGGCGAGTACCTCATAGACGTAGTGCTCCACGCAGCTCCCTAGCATGCACAAATACGTAGTGCGCCGTCTCGATGCCAGTAAGCAGTCAGTAGGCTTACCTTCTGAGGAAGAGCAGGAAAGTTGTTGGACACTTAAAGACATTGCGAAGTTTTCGTTTTACCTGCCGACAATATGGAGAGTCGTGCCATCCGTAGTTGTGCTCATATAAGATCATACTGCTAATAGAAACCCTGTCCAAGGAAGCAGGCAGGTCTTCTTCTAAGGCTCTCCCCTCAGCCATGCTGAGGGCTTGTGAATACGTTCTGCGAAGTCTTAAATTCTCAAACTAACTTGGAAGTCGTAAGAGGGCACAGCAAGGCTTCAAGCGTAGTTTAACTGTCGCTACAGGGGCGAGTTTCCTAAAGAGGAGATAAATGTAACGCTGTCGTCTTCCAAAAAGACATCGCGCCCGAAGATCGATTTTGGAGGCATCCAAGAAGACCGGATTACATTAATTTCCCTTATTTTCCAGCTTACTTGGACGAGTTTTCCCCTTCTTGTAAACAAAACGACCTCAATTTTCGAAGGATTCACTGAAAGACAATATACAGTGCATAGTTCGTTGATCATGCCTAGGGCTGTCTGCGCTTTAAAACTTTTGCTGTTTCTCCAAAATGCAAATCTCATCATATTTGCTGAATCTATTCCCCAAGAGTCAAGATCTGTACTGCGTTCATGAGGCATGGTAGATCCGACTTTTGACTTTACTGACGAAATCGATACCCTCGGTCGAATTCAACTGGCGTCCAGAGATAGTTTTGTTCTTTTCTTTTTTTTTTTCTTCCATCAGACTACACAAAAAAGTGATTTGTCTCTTTGAACAATCAGACAAAAAAAAATCGAAATGTTTCCATCGAAATCTTTGCAAATTCTGAATGTTTGGAAAGTGATCAAAGTTTTATTTATGAGATTTCAGGTACCGCATCCTCTGTTACTGTCTAAAAAGTTGGCAGCTCAAATATTTCTATGCAAACCATTGCCAGTTCACGTGATAAAGTCTGGACGTCACCGTCGGGTGGTATACAACGATTTCTGTCATTGGCGTGCCAAACCCAACCTTGTGCTTCTTCAGTTTATCTCCTTCGGTAAATATTGGTAAAAGATCTTAAAATTTATTTGTCGTCTCATAATTTGGGCCAAACAAAAAAGAAAAACCTTTCTTATCAATAGGAAGTGACGCCATTGCAAAGATACATTGTTTGGTTACACAGTCAGTCGGTGGAAGTACAAAGATAGAAACTACACCTCGTGACCATATTTTCACTTTGCAAGCAACAAAAACGTAGTTCCTCCAGAGGAAGAAGGAGGAAAACAGCAGAAGAAGAGGTGGAATAACACCAGAATCCGCATGTGAAGCAGATGTGCTAATCAAAAATGCAAAGCACAAAACACACACCCTGCTCCACGGAAACATTTTCAAATTCAAATTTATTTTTGAATTCAAATGCAATATCGCGTTATTGTGTTCCTTTACCTGTGCTTATACGAATACATATACACATGGATACTCTCTTAAGCGAATCACTTAATCACCAACGGAATTTCAAATGATCGTTTACCAAATTCGATTAAGGCAGTCTACCAGTGTTCCACATGCAAGTCGAGACATCCAATCCAAAAGGCAAAAATGGAATACGAGGTGTAAAGATGGTAATTAACCACCGTTTTAATCGACTAAAAGTACCACATTCCACGTTAATTTCAACAGCAATTTTGGCGAAAACCTAAAAGTATCTCGAATCTGTGGAGGGAACAAAAAATAATTATCTCACGAGTCAAAATCATAGTGACCTTGTGCGCGATTTTCACTTGATTTATGTATGACTACCTACAACGACTACCAATAATCGAGCAAATTATGGCAATGTGATCTGAATTATAGATGGCGCGGATTGACTTCGAATCAGATCAGATCATGATCGGTGTATGCGCATAAGGAAAGATCAAGTGTAAAGGTACATATACGGATGAACGCTGGCCACTGGCATATGAATACTAATTGCTTTCCTTTAATGTCGCAGACGTGTGAAAAATTCCCAATTTAGGATCGACATGCTGACTTAGAGACTGTGAAATTGACAGAGACGCGTGTGGCGAGAGTCGATTTTTGAGCTTAAGAATTTGACTTGGGAATGATGGCATTAAGGTAACTGAAACTAGCCGAACTTTCACTGAAGATAGATTCTTTTAACACAATTTAGACGGTCATTAGTCTTTTCATAGTGGAACCGAAGAAAATCTTTTGTATCTTTAGCACGACCAAAGCAATGTTGATGGACTGTTTTAGAGCTGAAAGCAGTATGAGTCTTCTCAGTTGACAATATGGAGCTTAGGAGCCTTAAACACTCCTTTAAATATTTTCAGATACATAGCCTCTTAAGAGAAAAAACAGATGAAACTATAATATAATATAGCGTATGGCCCTTGGAAAGGTGGTCTACTGACAAATTGAAGTAGGTGGCAAATTCAGGGCTTGAGACTTTGAGAAATTAGCATTCACGTCTGTAAAGCCAATAGAAAGAATAAAAAGGGCACTCAATACTCTATCATGAAATGTACCAAGTGTGAAGGCCTGATAGTAAGATGGTTCTTGACTCATTAATAGCTAAGAAGCCTTCGCCATGCAAAGCCCGTACAAGCCAAATAATCGATCACACATTTTTCCTAGGACCAGATCACACGAGCTTTTGTGCCAGCTAGAGCAATTGATATGGAGCGTAGTTGGACACGAAATTAATTATTATACTCACTATCACATGCCATGGCTAATTTTGTCACAGCTAGTGCAGAAGGGTGTTCTATAGATGACAGGTCGTAAAGTTCCAGATTCAGACCGCAGTATCCACAGCCAGAGCTCTAATTAGAAGCAACTCACACTTGATGGGTCGAATTCGGTGAAGAAGTATAATTATGTAACGTATCGATCTATGTATCTGAATTTGAAGTCAGATAGGTCTATCTGATTTGATTGTACAAATGATTTTGAATCTACTGTTTCTGTGGAATGACAAAACCAAAATAAGAGCAGCTACTTACGCACTCGATATAAGCCCAAGACAACCAAAATAACTGGTTACTGCTTCCATAGAATTGGTCACAGCTCTAAAAAAAAAATGAAATTTAGCAGGATAGAGGAGAAATGTGCTCCCACAAGAGGTATAGGATTTGTTTTTTGAATAAAAAGAATAAATATTGAGATATCTTTGAGACCTTTATAGCTTTATAAACTAGATACATGGGGATCATTTATAGAATACAATATCTTCCAAATGACTGCCACCACTTTGCTTGCAGGCCCTCACTCTTTTCTCAAAATTTTCAATAACTCTTTCTCATATTTGGGGTTCTATCTCGCTTTCAAAGTTGGAATTATTTTCGAGTGGTTGGCGTAAACCTTAATTTTATCATTTTTACGAAGAAACAAGTCTAACAGTGTTAGTTACACGATCTTGGGGGCCAATGGATTTCTCCG
Organism: Volucella inanis; assembly: GCA_907269105.1. NCBI lineage: Eukaryota > Metazoa > Arthropoda > Insecta > Diptera > Syrphidae > Volucella > Volucella inanis. Next base: position 44,873,969 of record OU026153.1, read on the forward strand.
AAACGTGAAATTACACGGCCAGGAAACTTCGATTGTTTCGTGACTTGTATCGTGCATAGCACCATCTCGTTGAAAGTAGACGCCGTCCGTGTCAATATTCTTGAGCTCTAAAAAGCCACCAAAAATTGTAAATTATGTCTCGGTAGCGCACTCCATTGATCATAATAACATTTTCGGTCACATTTTGGACAGAGTAGGGACCCGATAACACCTCCGGTCCATAAACCGCGCCGAAGAATTACTCCCTCTGGGTACGTTGGCATCTGCTGACTTACTCGTGGATTTTCGGTGGGCCAGACGTGCCAATGGACCTCATCCAAAAACACAATTATCCTACAAAAATTAATGTCAGAACACATCTTTCCAGGAATTTATCCAATAACGTACGGACGGCCACCCGGTTAATTGGACCTTGTACGCATGGAGAGACATTTGGTGCAGTATGGCTGTGGAAAAGTTAGGCTCCTGAGAACGGTGATGACTGGAGATGTTTAGATCGATTCGACAAATTGGCAAAAATCTTTCGTATCGTTGCCGTGATTGAACGTGATTTTCGTATTGAAATTCACCGATTTGGATTTTTTCTTTCCCAAATTTATAAATGACATCTGTCACCATATGTCTTCCTTGTGTGCTGCATCTGTAAAATAATAGGGCTTTCATACCCTACACCTCTTGTTAAAAACCCCTTTATAAACATCTGTGAAGTAGCTAGATGGAAGCGCATCGTTGTCTTGTCTCAATGATTCCTATCGACGAATCATTCTGGATTTTGAAGAAATTTCTGTAGGTACCCGCCATAGTTGGAACCTTTTTTGGTGTTGATGACGGACTAGGTTATAAATACTTTGTTGGGTTTTTTGACGGGCTACAACCGCTCAGTACCGAATATGTTTATTGAACTATACCTCCTTCAAAAAGGCATAAACCAGCAACTGCAGGGTGTAAAGACGATCTCAATAACTACCCTGAAACTGATTTATATAAGTAATTTTGGTTATGGGTACTGACAACACTTAGATATCTGCTCAACCCCCAGATATGGACGATTTCTTCCTTGATGCTTTCAAAGGGAAAAGTAATGACCTAAAAATTTCTCAACTTGTCCCCAACGTCCAACTCAACACTGCCAGACATCGTGGAGAAAATAAACAATTTTCTTTATCTAGGCCTTGGTGCACTCTGGACTGTAGTGCCCGCAATTTATTTATTTTGTATGATCTCGGAGGATGATGGCACCAAACGTGGACAGCAAAAATCGTAAAGCTGGTTCGGCAAGCTGATGACAATCTGCAACGGAAATCTTTTCAACGCCAAAAAGGAGATTCAAATGAAGCGGCAAAACTTGAAATCAAATAAAGAGTTCCTACTATCATATTTTATGAGCGTAGAACTTTGAAAGCGGTCAATGTAGTTCTTCGCAACAACATAAGAATCTTGTGAACCAAATGTATATCAAACGACCAAGTACATTCGTAGCCAACTATAAATTTTCAAATGAGAAAATGGTAAAACGTCTTTTAATAGAGTTCACTCACCGTCACCAGTCAGACCAGTAGGTTATCCTTACAAAACGTGGAGAACAGCATTTTAGGGAGAATCTCTAACTCTAAGAGTTAACTGGAAGGAACATAAACGCGCTTTAGGGCTCCGAGAATGATAGTAAGTACATGTGGTTGATTCTATATTTAGGAACATCAGTATTATGAAACTCATCACCAAAAAGGGATATACAGATACGTGCTAGCATACTGGTGCTCTAGCTCTTTTTCGACACTTAACAACACTTTGATTCCATTGCATAGAAATATTGCCTAAGACAGTAGAACGCCTGCCTATATGTTAGTTCGTGATTGGTTCCGTTGCTTCAAAGACGGTGATTTCCATGTTGACGACAGTCCGCGTGAAGAAAGAAAGCATTTTTCGATGAGGATACGTGCTAAACTCAAAAAAAACTTGCTTCAGCATAAGGAGTTACCCACTAAGCCATTTCCAAAAGATTACATGCGTTGGGAATGATTCAAAAACAGGGAACTTGGGTTTCTTATAATTTAAAGCCAAGAAAAGTTGAGCGTCGGTTTTTTCGTCTGTAAACAGCGAAAAAAAGGAAAAGTTTTCTTTATCGCATCCTGACAAGTGATGAAAAATGAATTGATTACAGCATTTCAAAGAGAATAAAGTCATGGGAACTGCCCATGCTTCTACGTTGTCGTCTCGACTGTGTATTTGGTGGGACCTTATACGGCCATAGTACGAGCAGAAGCACGAAAATGTGATTTTACAGCATGACATCGCTCGGTCTCATATTGCCAAACCCGTCAAAACCCGTCAAATGGGAAATGCTACCACATCAACCATATTTCGCCGTCCGATTATTACGATCAGCAGTTCTGCTCTTATGGACACATCAAAAAATGGCTTGATTTGTGGATAGCCTCAAAATATAGTATAAACACTTTTACCGTAACGGTATTCGTCCTCTGCCAGAAAGATGGGAAAAAGTTGTAGCTAGCGATGGGCAAAACTTTGAATGATTCATTTGCAACCATTTTTTCACAATGAAGTTGCATTTTCATAAGAAAAAGACATAACTTAGTTGCACATCTAATAGAATTAATTCATTTTATATAGAATTTATTTATTTTAGTTCAGATTTTATAAATTTAAACAATATAGTCTAGTTTTCTCCATTTAGAACGCGAAAGACTTCATCTAAAGAGAGAATGTTTTTCTCATAAAAGGATGTGCTAATGAATGCCGTCTTCTCTTGTTCTATGGTTGCACTGTGTACACTCATCACTTCCATCAGTTCAATGTGACATGTAATTTAATAGCAGTAGTTCGGCCTTGACTTTGAATACTGTAGCAATTATGTCTAACTCCTGCGATGATCCTTGGATCTTCACTAAAAGTTCCTGCAGTGCATTTCCAAAGCTTGTTTTGTTAATGTGTACATCGTGTAGGAAGAGGTATATTATGCTCATGGCCCAGCCAAGTTTAGAAATAGAGTTTGCGAGTTTTGAGGTGCACAGCAATTTTATGGGGAAGACGATGACCTTGTTGGAATAAAATTTTCAAGACATATAAGAAGTGAAGTATAGGCGTAAGGACATCGAGCGGTTACAACGTAGTTTGCAGGTTGGTTGAGGAATTTTCTAGCAATCGGAACATTTTCTTTAGGAGGTACATCAAGGGATTTTCAACCTCTTCAAACCACCAGATCTCGTATACATGTCGCGCATTTTCTATTTTTAAAGAACTTAACACTCAAGTGGTTGTGACTACACTTAAAGTGCCTGAGCACTTGTTAAGTTTTTAGGAAATGGAACAAAGAGAGAGAGAAGGAAAATTTTTTGGGCTCAGTGGTTATATCGCTCCATAGGTAGCATCCATGAGTGACCTTATGACTGTTCAAATACTTTGTACTTAATACAAGTTTACAATTGATTGTCCTCTTTGATGCTTTTAAATTCTCTAGAAGATACTTTCTTAAAGATAACCATGGAGTATTTGTATTGCTTGACTTTCTCCAGTTCCTCTAGTTACCAGGTGCATTTTCCATCTATTTTATAGCACCCCCATCCGTTCCGTAAAATCATAACTTTTGATATGTTGGTGCTAAGTTGCAAGTTACATATTTGACAGTATTGTTGCAGCTTATTTATCATGATTTGTAGTGTGTATGGTGTTTTCGTGAGTATTACGATATTGTCAGCAACGAGATCGTTCAGGAAGATTGAAAACAAAAGAGAGCTCAGCAAACATCCTTGCTTCACTCAAGATTTAGACTAAAATCAATTAAACAAAATTTTCTTTTTTCGATGTAATCAAAAGCCAGCTTAAAGTCCAGAAGGCACACAGTTATAAACACACACAGCCTTATACAAAAACGTCTGGTCGATGCTTGCTAGAGAGAAGATGTGGAATAATCTTTGCGGAAACTGGCTCGAAACTCACTAAGTAGGTCAATTTCACGTATCTTATTTGTCAGATATTCCAAGATAATTCCTGTAAGATATGCCTCTGCCGAGAGACGTCGAAAGGTGGTTTTGCATGTCCGAAATGCTGCCGGAACGCCACAAAAGGAAGTCATTTTTGCATCGGATCGTTACTGGTGATGAAAAATGGATCCATTACGACAACCCCAAGCGCAAAAAATCATATGTGAAACCTGGCCAACCAGCCAAATCAATGGCAAAGCCAAATATCCATGGCACGAAGGTAATGCTCTGTATATGGTGGTATCAGATGGGTGTGCTGTATTATGATCTGCTAAAACCGGGTGAAACCATCAATGGACAACGCTACCGAATATAATTAATCCGTTTGAAGAGAGCAGTAGCCGAAAAACGACCGGCTATTCCGGTTAAGAACTATTTGGAAAACAGTGGATGGGAAATCTTATCCCACCCGCCTTATAGCTCAGACCTTGCCCCTTCTGACTACCATTTGTTCCGGTCGATGCAGAATGCCCTCACTGAAATACGGTTCACATCAGAGCAGAATATCAAAAATTGGCTTGATTCATTCTTGGCTGCCAAGCCGGCGCAGTTCTTTTGGGATGGGATCCACAAATTACCAGAAAGATGGGAAAAAGTCATAGCTTCAGATGGGCAATACTTTAAATAACACTATTGTACATGTTTTTCTTAAATAAACGTTCAAATTTTGAAAAAAAAAAACCGCACGAATTAAAATATATACCAAGAGTAGCATCTGTGTACAACTCTGCTAGCATCCTGGAAATTTACGGATGGACTTAAGTATACTTCGATGTGAGGTTGCACACATTGCATATGGTTTTGATTTTGCGGTGGACTCAGCAGCTTTTCGAAGTATTCGACTAAAATCCGTGCTACAACTTTGATGTCGTTCGCGATTGTCGTATGCGTTTTTGTCATCTTCCAAAAGGACCTAATGTCTTTCATGTTCGCAACCGCTGATGAGAAGTTCTGAAGGTTTCATTTCGCATTTTCAGTGGCCATGCTTCTCAGGAACCTTAGAAATGGAGACGATTTTTTCTTGGCTGCCTCGCATTCCCAGTCATAATAAGGTTATTTTCCCTTATTTCAGTTTTTGGGCCGCAACGATCTAGCTGCGTATATGTCGTAAGCATTTCTATGCCTCTGATGAATTGGAGCTCGTTATTATTTATTCCATATACTTCGAGGTCTAACAAGACCTAGCAGTTTTGGTAGCAAAGAATTCAGTGGTGCGGAGGTTTGTTGCAGGTTCAGCTCTAATTTCACGAATAATAGAAGGTAGTCTGAGTGAGTTAATTCCTGGACGACAAAATCTGCTGCATGCTTCAACTAGTTTCCCTGCAAGGAACAATAATCAGTTGTTGAGCACCCGTCACCTCTTATAAATTACTATGTAAGCATATCGTTTCACACATTTCAATTAATTTCTTTCCATTTCCACCAGTGCATTGATGTGTTGCATCTGTCACCTCACTAATCGATCATGGCAACTGTTCCGATTCCATGATTCGTAACATGTGCCAAAGTCAAACTGCTCAGTTAACATTTTAAGACTTAGACCCGAACAAAGCTTACAAATTATTGAATTTTATTATCAAAATCCGTGCTCTGTGAAAAACGTTTTTCGCGCACTTCAACCACTTTATGGTCGTCATAATTGGCCTACTGAGCAAGAAATTCAAGCCATATTGACCAAATTTCGCATCAATTTCACGCTATTGGACATTAAGCCTCCTACTTGTATGCGTGGAGTGGATACAGAGGAAAATTTTACTGCTGTAACCGTCAGTGTTAATGAAGACCTTGATTTGTCCATTCGTCGTCGTTTGAAGCAATTGGGATTGTGTTACTTGAGTTGATTTTGCGCAAGGATGTTGATCTTAAGCCTCATAAATGTACAGCTCGTGCAAGAACTGGGGTCGAACGACCTACCACAGCGTCGAATTTTCAGTGAGTGGGCCTTAGAAAAGCTGGAGAAAGAAAATTTTACTGCTGTAACCGTCAGTGTTAATGAAGACCGTGATTTGTCCATTCGTCGTCGTTTGAAGCAATTGGGATTGTGTTACTTGAGTTGATTTTGCGCAGGGATGTTGGTCTTAAACCTCATAAAAGTACAGCTCGTGCAAGAACTGGGGTCGAACAACCTACCACAGCGTCGAATTTTCAGTGAGTGGGCCTTAGAAAAGCTGGAGAAAGATTCGCTTTTTTATCGAAGAATTCTCTTCAGCGACGAATCCCATATCAGGTTGAATGGGTATGGTAATAAACAAAACTTCCATATTTGCTCCGAAGAGCAACCTCAGACAGTACAAGAGCTGCCAATGCACCCGGAAGAATGAACTGTTTGGTACGATTTAGGATCCGGCGGAATCATTGGTCCGTATTTTTTCCGTATAAGCTTTAATCGTGAGAACAACGTTACCACCCGCTTTCCTTCAAAGATTTCGATTTTTTTTTTTTTTTGCCTAAAGCGGTCGTACAAACGACCTCTGAGAAAGCTTGAACCTAGGAAGTCTTCATGCCCTACCTTCCAAGTTATGACATACAAGGTGTGTTCAAGAACTAAGGTGACTTTTAAAATTTCGCGGGCAACATACATTTGATTATCGAAATCACCAAGTTCGATCAAATATCACAGTTTTGATCACTGTTTTTTTTTTTTTTTTTCGATTACCGTGGCGTAGTCATCAGGAGTTTTTACATCAAAGTCGAACAGTCAATGAAGGAGTATTACCTTAAAATTATGCGCCGTTTGCGAGAAGCAATAAAAAAAAAAAATGTCCGGAAGTATGGAAACACAAATCATGGCTTTTGCATCACGATAATGCATCTGCTTATTCATCGTTTCTCGTGAGAGCTCATTGGCCAAAAACAACACGACAACCATGCCTCAGTCACTATATTCACCGAAATTTGCCCCATGCGACTTTTTCCTGTCCCCAAAACTGAAGCGACCTATGAAAGAACGGAGATTTCCAACGACTTATTTACTTACGTTGACCACACTAACTAAACTTACAGAACATATAACCAATGCTATAATAGAGCCCTGAGAGAGAAGCAGTCGTGGCTGAAGGCATTAAGAAACCATATCCTGCAACGAGAAAATGCAAGCTAAGATTGAATGTTAGATCCGGCAGCGCGCATTTGGGCAGCACATCCTTTAATGTTTCATATATTGCTGTTTTCGTTCTTGTTCCATCTAGATTGAAACCAAGATCAAAGGTATTCAAGAACAAGCTGTCTACGACTGTAGAAGAAATATAGTAACTTACACTCATGTTTAATCAAATATCACACAGTATCAAGTACAGATGAGGTCCTTAAGTAGAACGCCGTGGAGATAGTGCGATATATCGCTAAACATCTAAGTAAAAACATTCTCTGGCAACAACTAATTACGTTGTACTACTTTGATATACCAAACGTTGCACAGGCCACCTTTTAGGACACTTACAGCATATCTACCATGATCACTGCCTGACAGCAGACCCATCTCACATGACCCATAACATCAGATTGACCTCGACCATATTTTTGAGGTTAATACCCTCGTAGGAGGTCGACTTAATGCCAACTTGGCAGCAACTTTGAAGTATTCTTATCCATTTACATGCCCACAAGCCCACCTGTTCCTGACCTTTCAGTATGGTAGAGTTTTAGATTGTCTTGCTACTGACAATACGAGTATAACTCGAGTCGTTAAAAACCAAGCAAAGCTCGAAAGAAGGACGCTCTAAGTGTCAACGTAGAACAGCTTGTGTCATATATGTGAAGGAAAAACTTGCAAGTATAGAAGATGGACAGGGTGCTGATAGTCCCGTTTTTTTGGTAAGGATCAGAATTTACCCCACAAATTTCCCACTCATTTCACTTCAGGATATTGGCAGATTAAAAAATAAGGTGAAATTTTAACTTTAAAATACGCGGGCTCTTCAATTCTGGCAAATACTCGTATTTTTTTTAGGTTGGTAGTACTGCCATTGATGTCTATGTCAAATTTTATGTCAAAATCTGTATTTGGTCAATAGTAAAGCACGTGTTTTGTGAACAACAAAAAGTGAATTCAGCGATTTTTACAATTTCTGATTTTGTTGAGCGAATAAGAAAGCAAATTTCTGCTGCAGAAACGTTGAGAATCTTGCAGAAGGCTGCGGTGGTCAGATTATGTCACAAAAAAAAAAAAAAAAATGTTTACAAGTGGTACAAACAATGCAAAGAAGGCAGAGTAAGTGTCGAAGACAAAGATCGTCCTGGACCAATGGCCGTCCAATCATCAAGGCTTTAGCCATCAATGACGTTGTTTAATAAAAAGCGGGGGCAGAGCAATGTACTGGTCTTATCGTAAGGGTTTTCAGATGACACTACCGAAGCTCCCCGGATTTCGGTCCGAGCTTGACTTGTAATGGTAAGCCCTCTTGTGGGAGTGTCGTGGTGGCTGTGGTTTAGACCCAAAGTCGCGGAAAGGGTCTTTGGCGCAATGTAGAGTTGCAAGATACTTCGTGCTGTGACTATAAGATCAGCAAGAGGTTTTAGGTCGTCCTCGAGCCTTACCAAGGGTGGAACTTTTTGCTTCCAACACGAGTTCTACTTTGGTATCAGTGAATTGACGGTGAGCAATGGCAAGGCATATCCTTGCTCCCATGGATGTATGGGCATCCTGTGGAATAAGGCCATTCTGGCAGGTGTCCACGTTAAGCAAAAGAGCCGTCCAGAACGTCATCAGCATCAACTGATGAACAACACGTCAAGGAAATTAAAGATTTGATGAACAAAAATCATCGATTGACAATTACAGATTTCGCTGATACTGTTAACATTTATTTGGAATCAGTCCAGACTATTTTGAAAGAGGTCTGGAGGCTTTTCGGGGAAAAAGCAAATTCAGCTCATATCATAGCACCGTGTGACTTTTGGCTATTCCCTAAGCTTAAGAGACGATACGATTGTGAAGATAACAACCGAATCGCTGGATTCGAGTTATAAGCAATTTTACCTTATTTTTTGACCATGATACCCCAACATGTCCCAACAAGGGACACTAAGATAACTAGTACTAGTATTAGTTTTTGAAATTTTAATAAACACGATTTAGGGTACAAGAACTCTCATGTTGTTCATCTCAAACAATTATATACAATAATCAAAGTAACTGTTCTTAAAATTAATGGAAAAACCCTCTTAATTTTTGGTAAACAAAATCGATGTCATCACACCAAACCTGGAGTCTTTTAATGGGCTTAAGCCGATGATTTAATTTTCTGAATTCGTTGATTCACACCAACCAATTAAGTAAGATCAAGATACCCCACAGAAGTGGCACAACAACATCTCGACCGTTATACTATTCAAACCCAAGTCAAATATGGAAAGAATCAAATACAATACAACCTCCGCATCCTATTCGAAATCTTCTAAATGTCACTGTAATTATTCCTCATTCCCACTTAACCCATCAGCCCCATCATTTGGTAACCCGCATATTCAAATTTTATTACATCAGCTTTCCCCTACCCCCAAAGATCTCCCGGAACAACTCAATTACCCACCCCGAAAATACCAAATTGTTCATCTGTATGTTCTCCACTGAATGTGGGTTATCGAACAATTAACCCCGTCCGAAGGAAAATCGAAAACGATTTATGTAGCTAGATAGTAAACTTACTGTGGTAATAAAATCCTCATTGCACAGCATCTTTTTTCGAACCGCGTCTCCTTGTCTGACTTGGAAAAAAGTTGCAGTATCTTTTGGATTTCTTCTAGATGCGGGTACTCAACTAAGTTACTTAATGAATACCACAAGAGCTTTTTCTTGTAATCACGTTTTCTATCGGCTCTTCTACTTCTACGTTTCGGTTGAAGTCGAAAATCGAAAATCAAAAACACGATTAAAGAAACATGACTTGTCGATTTGCTTTTTTTTTTTTATGAAAATTTTTTTTGTTTCCCCTCGTACGAACCTCGTACTATCTTTTACCAACAAATTTTTCGGACGCACAAAAGAGGAGAAACGAATTTAACACAGCATGAAACACTATTTCAAGATGAATTGTTAACTTAATTAGAGAATGCGAAATATCTTTAAACGATCACATCATCAAAATCATTGTTGGGGGCCGCCCTCATCGGCATTGTTTTCGTCGTTGTATCACCAGCACTTCCACAACTATCATGATCGCACCTTAAAACGGCCGATTCATCACAATATCCCATCGTCATAAATCACCCCAAAACTAATTGCGTTATAGCTTTAGAATGCAAAAATTCTGAACACTCTTTCATAATCGTCACGATAGAAAACAACTCAAAATGAATATTTTTCAGGAAAAAGTATCTGAACACACGAAATCGCGACTCACTGAGATTTTTGTGGTTGGCGCACCGTCTCATTCACATTTGACAATGTTCACACGAGAACTGATCACGTAACCGAGAGCTAGTGCAGACAGCAAGCACAATAACCGCGCAATGATCGTGTTCGTGCATTTCAAACTCAATTCACTCAATCTCACTCAATTTGAGTGGTTTTTGCTTGGGAGTGAATATAGTAAAACACCATCAGCGATCGGCCCAGGTGCTTTGGGCTTCTGGTGTTCGTTGTGTACGTTGTGTTGATCGAGACTCGTTGAATTTTAAATCAATAACAGATAAATTGAATGGAAATATATTTATATGTAATCCGAATACAATAGAAATTGAGAACCGTGGACAGTTCTTAGATAAAAGTGCCATGTAACCACTGAAAGACGTTATTTCTACTTGACGAGCGTACTTTGGACAATGCTGATAGTTGTATTCGATCGATTTACACACATGAAATCGATAAAATTTGGAAGTCTATTCAAAAAAAAAAAAAAAATTGATGTAGATACTCCTAAAAAAGATAATATTGTGTTGCGACATAAAAGATGATTGTGGTGACGGGCGCTTGTTGACTGTTTTAATCGTTTGAACCTTTGGGAGTTTGGTTGTCTACTATCAGCTAAGTTCTTCTGTTGACAGAGGGAAGTTTTACTGATGACCGGATTTAGATTAATTTACTTTTGTCAATACGAATACACATTCGATGGGGGAATGCGACACTTGAAAGAGATTTCCGTTTGTTTGTTCCGGCGTCATGTGGAAGCTGAGATAAATTGGGTAAACAGTTTGTCAGAGTATTAAACAAAACATAAAACCGTTGAGAAAACAGAATAGGAAATCGAAAATATTCCACTCAAGAGATTTTGCTAAGTACGAGTAATATCACCCAAGGAAACGATTAATTGAGGCTTTTCAACTGGAAATACACGTGTGCTTCAGTTATCCTTCGCTTGTGTAAAATTATTCCGATTCCTTAACAATGGTGTGGTGAAAAATATGTACCTCCAAGAAAATAGAGAGTACTAGAAGTTCCTTTGCTTTGAAAAAAGGAAAAACAAAGTTAAACCAGAGGTTTGACGACTGGGAATAGTTCCAATAGTAAGTCTTCAGTGAAAGATACATAATTCACGGGGAGTTTCGCCGTTGTGGAATCCATCGCAATTAAGTTTGTAAATATGCTGCATCTGACTTCCATAATAATATTTAGGACGGAATAGTAACTTTTTAGGAGGTTTTTGAGGCTCTTAGTGGATTGAAAGATGGCAAAGCAGCGGGGTCGGATGGGATTCCCTCTGAATTGTATAAGAATAGCATCAATGATTTTGGTAAGCGTGTCATTAACTCCTTTTTAACTGAACCCAGGCGTGAGGGATCTTGGCTTGGATGGTGCAGCGGAGCACTGGAAGGCGGTGAAATGGATTCTACAGCAGAGGCACTAGTTTACGGCAATGGTATCTATAAGTAAGAAGAAGCGAATGCAGCTGCATGAGAATATTGTACATTCGACACGGTCACTGAGGTATAATCCTGGGCGGTATCTGGTAAAGCTTAATTCCAAGATGGAATGGAGGCTTTGCACCCGTGCATGACTAACTTGTTGAAGGTTTTTTCGGCGGCTAATTCAGCAGTTCAGGGTTTACCATAGTATATTGAATGAAGGCGCACTGCTATCCGGGTACCAATTGTGAATTTCACCAAAATGATAGAAGCTGTCGCGAATTTGTGATTTGGCGATGTCTGCCTGAGATTATCAAAGTAGAAAGTTGTGATGTTCTTATCATCTGGTGATTCTAGTGTGGGCAGCGTAGCAGCGCATTTCATAATTTTCTCATCTTTCGGTTCATTGGAACCGTAGTAGCGATCTTTGATGTTCTGTTCACATAGTGGATCATCTAGTTCATTGGACTTGTCGTGACGGTATGGAAACTCCTCTTCACGTTTAAGTTCACCATTTACATAAAACAAACAAATATGAGGTTGGTTTTGTTTGTAGTTGGTGCATTGCGTGCCATTTTGTATAGCATTTCGTTTGCAGCTAGATTCTTGCCAACTATCTATGTTTTGAATGTAGTTCTCTTTGTTCACGTCGCTTTGAGACATCTGGTCGACGATTTCTAGCGCAGCATCACGTGCTTAAATTGGTAGACCGTACTCAAGGTTAAGCACGTAGGTTTGGCAAATATTTTTGAGCCATGCACAAGTCTGGCAGATTTTTGTCTCACCCGGATTTGTTTGGCCTGCCGGAATCGTGGAGAGTGATGTTATTTGCAATAATGCTTATATTGGACTCACCTGTCAATTGAAGTCCTAATCGAGGGCAAACACTCTTCAGAGCCTTGCCTAGCAAGTTCCTCGGCAATTTCATTTCTCGTGATCCTTTTGTGATCTTGAACCCAAACAAGTCTCAGTGGATATAGCCTTCCGATTGCGTTTAGTAAAGTCTTGCATTCTCGGACTGGCGTGTAATTCGTAAGAAGGTTCAGCAAGGCTTTAAGCGATTTAAGATTTATTGTTTTCGAACTCCAGGAAAACACCAGAACCGCATCCGAAATCGGTTTAAGAGCCATTTGCGAAGACTTAACTAAAGTCCCTTTTCTCGGGTAAACTCTGGCCGAAACCATTTGTAGGCAGAGACAAATTCGATTTCGTATTTTTTTCCGCAATTTGAATTCTCCTTTTTGATAAGCTCCTTGTCTTGCGGAAAGCTGCTCCACACTACGAAAGGCCGACAACGCCTTATAGGCTTTCAAAGTAACATGTTTAGTCCACAGCATTGTGGTATCCAACATGACACCCAAATATTCTTTCTCCTTTTCGTAAAGAGAACAACCTCAGTTTTGAGACGATTGACTGAAAGCCCATGAAAGCATCAATCGTCGACCATGTCTAGGAATGCCTCACTTTAAAAAAGACAGTCGCTTGACACGATCCAACAGACAGTACATCTATGTCGGAACTATTGAGAGCGCTGAGCAGTGTTTCGACCACCATAGCAAAGGAGATAAAACGTCACCTCGCAGGCAGCCCTTGTTTAACCCCGCCATGACCTAGTGGTCGCACTCAGCATTCGGAAACCGTATCATATTCATCATCATTGCTTTGATCTATTAATGTAATGATTCATCTACGCTACGATTCATCTATTAATGTAATGATTCATCTACGCCGCCATGTTGTCTGGTCGAGTTACATATACCGTCAAAAGTTCCGTTGTGGAAAGCCCGTATACCTTCTTGTCGAGTGGGCCTTTAATTCTGCCTACCAGATTTTGAAGTGCACTCTCAATTTTGAGTCAACATTCAGCCTAACGATAGTATGAAATCCAGGAGATGACTGTCTCTCATATAGCATTTGCTACTGCCCCAAGTATTCTGACCATTAGCATTGTAGTTAATCCATCTTCCTGGAATCACAGTATTCAATGAGTTCGGCAGTGGTGGTGGCAATAACGAATCATTTGGAAATATGCAGACGAAACGACAATTCTGTACCACTCTCCATTCGTTTTGTAACTTATATCCGCAACAATTAATTCTTGTTTGCAAAATTGCCCCCAGTTTAGATGGTGAGCGTTGGTCTTTTCGATCACTCGTCATATAGTGATATGAAACCTCTAAGACATCCGAAACCACAAATACGTTTATTCCACACCCATTGTTCCTGTATGGATTTTATGTGAGGCTTTGTATTCAACACGGAAAGCCTCTTATGCACATAGAGATGGAGTAGCAGACTTGGGTTATCAGTTTATGTTGTCTGAAAACCTTGAAAGTCTTAGTTTCTAGGGATGAGACTTTCGGCACAGACTTGATCAACCATTCAAAAGCACTTCACTCTAAGAGTTCCGTCTTCCACATCGTAGCCCAGTCGATTGACACAGTATTTGCACTCAGCATCGTTCAGGCTGTTATCATTGCCAGCGGGGCGATTGATTCTTCCAACATCTATTGGCCAACCAAGCCACCATAAGCCAGTGTTCCGAGCCAAATTTGATTTCTCGGAACATTCGGACATTAGGAACAGTAGAGTCGATTACAACGCTGATTGGCGGTATTTAGGCCAAAGGACTGTCAGGTATTCTTGTAGATGTTCGAGATGTTCAAGATGTTAAAACAAATTCTAGTTATTGTAACATTTTGTCCGATCGCAAAGTTGGTTAGAACGGGTTGAAACTGTTTAGAACATCCCATGGCCGACAAGAATATTTTGACAAAGCTTTCATAGAATCAGTCCTTTGTCAGTTTACGGCCACGCTTGAGTTCCATGCAATGCTCACAATAGTATTTGGGAATTTCATCTGCTGATTGGAACGTGGTTGGTTTGAGCCGACAGGATTGCTGTACATAACAAAAATCAGCGATTTTAGAAGTACCTTGAAGAACGACCAGCTCACTAATGCATCGGAGGCCCCAAAAAATCGAAAAGGAATTGATTGGAACCCTTCTGAATAACAGATTTAAGCTAAAGAAAAGGGCTTTACCAAGCGTACATACAAGGACTGCAATAAATTTGAGTGTGTTCCAGTGAAAGGGCTCATAGATCCAGATAGGTCCACGAGAGTGCTGGCGATATGTTGCAGACCAAGACCAAGAATTATGAGGTGCTAGATAAGAACGAGATTGGATGTGATGGGAACTAGCCACAATTGTTAAGTTCGGCTGGTAACTGCATAAATGCAATTGAAATGCAAGTTCCATCGGTTAAACAAGATTATTGCAAGATTTTCAAACGCTTTGAACCTTATATCTGTGGCTGTTGCTGAGCACCGAGGTTATCGTCCAGTGTTCGTCTGAAACATAACCATATGACCACCTCATAGCTTCCATTAGCTATTCATTAGCTGTGTAATATTTCATATGCCGAAATAAGAATGGCTAATCAAAGCAAAAGCGAAGCCTCCAATTTGTTTACTATTAGCCACACCGACTTCCAAGCATCACCCACATGCATCAGAATAGTCATAAACTGCAAACAACGACTCAATTAATTGCCACACATTGCTAATGAAAAGTTGTCGCAAAGTCAATGCCATTAATTGCAGCCTTAGTCAATAACCAAATCTAGGAGCAACCCCAGTGGGTGGATAAATTTACATTCTACAAGGGCAAACTTGAGCTGACTCTTGAGACTTGAGACAGTCGTGTCTATATAAAGTAATTTTCGAGAACACCAAGTAAATCCCAGAAGCAGGTGTCAGAAGTAATGTCGTTGTTTAGTGTTTGATATATTTAAAGATCAGCCTACACCCACAGATCCACTAGTATGATCATTTTGCATATTTCTATCACTCAAAAGCATGCCACAGTCTGGACTGACTCATTTGGCACTTTTTCTAAATGACTCACTTGACAGTCACTTGCTTGGTTAAAATGAAATGCAACTGCAACGACCATAAGATACCCTCTGGCTTTTGTTTTAAGATTGAAGCCATAGATACGAGTACGAATACCAGAACTAGTGACTATTCGTAAGAAATGTGTCAAAAGGTGTTGCGTGCGCTCTATAGGTACACGGATACGCTTGTTCCAAAGTTCAGTGTTGTTCTTTTCCCACCGATTAGTGCAGCATTACAAATAACCAAATTCATGGCAAGCTGTCCAGTGGTAATAAATAAAACGCCTTCAAGCCTCATTTAGCAAATTAGGATTTATCACAAAGGTGGACGACAATGTGTAGTTGTACCTCGGTATCTACCAGATTCAACAGCTAAGCAAACTCTCAATCTAATTAAGTCGATATGTCGCTGTGGACCAAAGTGGTGGTCCGATATACGAGTACTCGTACAAACAACCACCTACGTGCCCTCATTCATTCATGAAAATCGAATCTATCTGTTGGCAATAGGGGGTCTATTGTGGCATTAGTTACAGAGGTATTCATATAGAGAGGTACGAGCTAAAAAAAAGTATCTGTTATGCATAGAAAAGTGGACTTTAGCTGTTTTGTGAAGGAACAATGGCGACACGAATCAAATAGAATAAAAGTCACGTTTCATTCTCAAGTTGCTTGGAAATGGTAATCGTTATACCACTGGTCGCTCTCAACACTTGAAGAATATCTACGTACAGATACAAAAAGGGAATAAGCCTTTTGTTTTGTTAGCGACGTAATGATTGGTCGTTTGTTCGCATGCGATATTCTACTTTTGACCTAAAACATCTTAAAGTACATATATCGTAGTACTAGTAGTAGAACTTCACATGCGAGTAAGTGTTTCTCATTGTTGGTCTCCTTGTGAGTGGCCGTCTCCCCTTTGCGATTAGATGCGCGCACTCCAAGTGGCTCAAAGTGATATTTTATCCCAGAAACTGGAAAATCATCAGAGAGCTAAATTGAACTTCTGTGGTGTACGCGAACTCGAATTCGTAGTTGTACATGCTCGGAGTTTGGGTATTTTTTTCTCGTCGTACCTCATTGTTGTGTCACGACTTTTTGCCACCTTCCGATCACGAGGTTCACCTAGTAAAGTGCGATTGGAGGTATACAGATAGTGAGGTGTACTAGTGAACAGCACCTGGGTATCAGCTTAAACTACTCGTATCTGGACGTTTGTACGAGTACGAGTACTTGTATCTATCACCACGAAGACGGTGGCATGCAATGAATTGAGAGTTTTCGCTGATAGAAGAAGTAAAGAATGTTTTGTGGCGCCTTTTTCATTTTTGTGTAACTTTTTCTTTAATTTTTAAATGCCCTGAAGCCTTCACCTAGATTTTGTAGTTTTTGTTTAATTTTTTTATTTTTTATTTTTTTTTTTTGACATAGCCTGAAGTAGGTCGTCGCTTTTGGTTGATTAATTTCTCGATTGTGCGATTTTGAATGGAGAAGAGAGAGATTTTGCTTAGAATACGAGTATCTTCTACTACAGCCACTAGATATGATGGTCGGATATGAGTGGGAAAGTGAGTGAAAATAATAATAGACCACAGAGGTTCATGTTTTGTCCAATTAAAGTTTATTTTGCCTTCACATGTTTGTTAAGACTTCTATCTGTGACTGTGCGATGTCATCTCTTGGTTGGTAAAGTTCAAAAGTGAAAGGTTTTCACTGTTCTGTGGAAGGTAACATACAAGGTAATTGGATACGTTTGAATAGCAAAGAAGCCATTAAAGCCGTTTGGAGGTTAACATCTTAGACAGTTGACAACTTTCAAGAGAATCGTATGGCTATGGTTGGGAGTAACTTTTTGTATATAAAATATTCTGAAAATTTTTAACAACCTTAAAGATGCTACATTGGAGCTGGGGCTTAATAAAAGGCCTGGCATCAGTAAGCCGGAGGTGGGGATTAGAAAGTAATGAGTCTCAAAAACCTTCTCAACACTAAACTAAAGTCAAACTTCATCCTACCCAATCAACATAGTTTTAAAGAAAGATCCATGAATAAAAGGGTGACCATTCTTAAGCTGAATCACATGCGATACCCGCTACCAAAATGAACACCACGCATCGGATAAAAACTGTTAAAGTGATGACGATTTTGTCTACAGTACTTGGACAAAGATAATTTCCTGCAATGTCAAGTGTCAAAGAAATCAGCCCAACAGATAGTGGCACTCTATTCAGGAAATTCTCTTGAAAGTATCCACAATAGAGAGGGAACTGATATTGATAAAATAGCTCAACAGTGGTTGATTCTTTTGACGGTAAAAAGATTATCGAGTAGAGTAAGAAATGCCATTGTCATACATTGCTACGTTAACCAAAGGGCGAGAAAAAGCTACACTGATGGACTTCAGCAGTAAGACCGCTTAAAACACCTCCAGAAGACTTTTCAACCTTGCAAAAAGCACAAGTATGAGACTCATACTCATACAAAAAAATCCTTTAAAATATATAAAAAAGAACTGAGGAAAGCATCCTCTGAGGCATCACGGTTAAGAAAAATCCTCCTACAAATCCTATGATGCATATTAATTTGAAGAAAAAAAAACGACAACCTCAAGTGACGAATCACTCAACTTGCTACTGGATACCCAATTTCCAGGTAGCTCCTCATTCGCGGCCAACAGCAACCAAAACAGGACTACTGCAACCGTGAACAAAATTCATGGTCTGATGACAAGAGACAAACTGCTTTGGGCGCTACATAGCTTCAAACCATACAAATCTGCGGGTCTGGACGCTATAGTACCGGCTCAACATGCTAACTGTAAGGGAAAATCGGTAAAAACGGCTCTGCATTCGCTGACTAGCCACATCGAACGATCCCTACAGAGAGTACACAATGGTTGCTTTCCTAGATATAGAGGGCGCCTTTAACAACGTCGACACATCTGCAATCGCGACTGCGCTATCACATCTGCAGGTAGACCACTCACTTGGGGTGTTGAACAGTCTTGTGCTAAATAGAAGGATAATCAGCGTCAAACTGAGTGGGACTTTTGCTAAAAGATGTGTTAGTAGAGGCATGCCGCAAGGGGGTGTCCTTTCTCTCCTTCTTTGGAACCTAATCGTAAATGAAGTGCTTATATACTGGAAAGCTAACGTTCAAGAAAGAGTCAAGAAAGCTACAGTAGCTCTATTCTTTTACAAGAAAGCCATTGAAAACAAATAGAGCCTTCAATCTCGAATAACCCACTGTCTATACATATATCTCGGTCATAAGACCGATACTCAAGTACGGTGTGGTTGTATGGTGGGCGGCCCTAGACATTGCATTCACCTGCAAAAAATAAGTCGAATCCAAAGAACAGCATGTCTATGCATAAGCGGAGCTCTATCCTCCACTACCTCCGCGGCCTTAAACATTCTGTTACACTTGACACCCATCGACATCTTCAGCAGGCAAGTAGCTGCGATTGCAGCGATTAAGGTAGCTCTGTCATGTCTGCAAAGGGTATCGGCATCTTTTCGGATAGGCAAACCGCTATCAAATATCTGGACTCGGTCTCACTAAATTGTAAAACCGCCATTGAGCAGATAACCCTTCACCTTTGTTGGGTGTCGGGGGCCACAGGGACATTCCAAGGAATTGTAGGGCCGACGAACTCGCCAAAATTAGATCCATTCTACCTATTCTACCGGAAAAGAGTAGCAAAAGTATACCAATCGCTACGTGCAAGTTATTATTTAAACTGGATGCTAATAAAAAAAATAGACCTTAGTTGGACCACTGGGCCAACACGTCTAGCGACTAAACAGATCTGGCCAAAGCTGGATCTGAATCGCATTAATAGTTTGATTTTTCTAAATAGGAAATATCTCAGCGCCATTATAGGTGTCATCACTATACACTGCCTTATAAGCAAGAATGCAATAAGGTTTGGCGCTTTTACAAACGATTTCTGTAGAAGCTGCATGAAAGAGGAGACCATCCTCCACCTATTCTGTATATGTGCAGTTCTCTACCTGAGAAGAAAACTTCACAAGGAGCATTCTTCTAGCTCAAATTGGTTCCATAAGTAAGAGAATCATAGATCCATGTGGCAGCACAATCAGCCAATAGGCCTAAGTGGGTTGGTTTTCCAATCGCCACTCTAGCTCAGTGTCAAAGATAGACACCGACAATCAAGGGCTCTGAGAAATTATGAGCACGTAAGCCGCCGTTTTAAAAGTTTTCTCATGAATGAAAATAGACACAGAGGGGACACAAGAATGGCGCTTGATATTGACCTTATGTTGGCCATTCTCGTTCCACGATGTAAAATGTTACAACATTGACAGACTCAAAATCTCCCCGCCAACAACTAAAGAAACACATTTCGTAAGAATTGAAAACCATCTGCAACAGGCAGTTGCAAACCATTTAAAAATATTGGAATGTATTGAACTGCTGTGTGGAAAAAATTTCGAAGCAGAAAACATTGTCGACAGGTAGCAAGGAGGACGTGAAGATAGAGAAGAAGCGTATAGCATAGAACGTAACTAATGCAACTATAGGAGTATCGATACGATGGCTTCAGAAGTAGGATCAGCTCGAAATAGACATCACATCTATTAGAATCACTTAATAGCTGACATATGGCATGGAAGTTGGGGTTAAGCAAAGACGCAAATCTATGTCACTACTACGCAAAACCAACTCTAAGGTTCAGGTCGGGATAACCCGATGCAAGATCAGACCTTTCACAGTGGGATTGCTTAGGAAGCCGTACGGAACGCAAAATACCATGCTGAGGATAGTACAAATAAATCTTCACTACAGTAAGGCGGCCAGCGTCAACCTTGTCTACCTTATGAGTAACAAAGACATAGAAATCGCCCTTAATCAAGAACCTTGGATAACCCAAAGAAAAATAAGAGGAGTGAAACCAACCGAATTAATCACCTACAAGGCCGAATCAAGTAATGAAAGTAGCATTAGGGCCGATATAGTTACAAAATGTAATACAAAATTATCTATTGACAGACTTCTAAGCAATGACGACCAGGTACTAGTCTACTAATAAACCGCTGCTGAATCCTGCCTCGCATACATACAAGCCGCATAAATCGACCGACGGACCCACTCCAGCAATAATCAACTCACTTATTAGCATGGAAGGGCAAGAAAGGTCAGATGGGATTAGTTTATGGGACGCTAACTCCCATCAAACTTTCGAGATGAGTCCATCTTCTAATACACAATTGACCATAACCTTTAAATCGCTAACCCCAGTACTGAATCAATGTTTGTAGCGGAAGATAAACGGTAGATGTTAGATATCACCCTCCTGAGTAACTCTGACGCACTTGCCATAAGCAACTGGGAGGTTTCTTCGGGCATATCATTTTCTGATCATAAAATGATTAAGTTCAATGTCAAAGACGGGGATATTGGTATGTCTAAACTAAACTGGAAAAACTTTGCAGCACAGATATATCAAAAACTTAATGCCCTCAACGGACTTAAAATAGATCTCCACTCAGGTTTTTAACCAAGCATGAACTACGAAGGTCAAGAAGTCCAAGAACTTCCAAACCATATTAGACCAACTTTCCAATGTACTTACAACCACAGATTTGGCTCCGAATGGGACCAATATCAGGTCAGTCTGAGGAATTATAAGAGTGCAATATGCACAACAGAATGTGCCAGACTAAGGAAACTTACGTCTAAGGAACCTACAGTAGCTCGAAATATAAAACTACAACAGGGTAGTTACACGAAATCCAAAACTGAAGCTTTGGGACTTTTGCTAGAAATCCACTTTCCTGGACCAGTATTAGATATAGACACATAGTTCCTAGCCAATATGAAATCCCAAAGGGGATGCTACATAGAAGATAACAAAATAAGCTGGATTATAGATTCTTAATTTGTTGACAAATACCCTGGATTGGATGGAATCATACCAATCTTACTTCGAAAAACAAAGCAAGCTGGGATACCGTTTCTAGAAAGACTATTCAGCAATTACATCAAGTATGGACACTAGTTAAAGTCCTAGAGGGCAGACAGGTAGGCTCAACCATACCCATCCAGAAGAGCTCCGGCCCATAAGCCTTTGGAGAAACTGCCAGACATTTATATTCGGAGTAACCTGCACCCAGAAAACTTAGTCTCAAATCAGAAGGCCTATGCAAAAGGTAAAGGAAACGGCACTACAAGAAGTTGTCAGCACGATTGAAAAAAGTCACGACAACGAGCATACATTAGCAGTCTTCCTTGACATTAAAGGAAGGAAGTTAGAAAATGCCTGAGTTCATCAGGCATTAACGAATCTGTATGATCCGCAATAGAAACATTAATGCAACACTCGGTAAAACGGTATTGAGTATCACCACGTCAAGGGGCACCTCTCAAGGAGGAATGATATCACCTCTTCTGTGAACCGTAGTTGACAACAAAATTTTTCTGAATCTACAAACGGAAAGATTAAAACCCATGAGGATGGTGTGGTTCGCATGGCCGGCATATTTCTCTCAAAGATCAGTGGAACTATAAGCTATGCCCTAAGAATACTGGGAAATGGACCAAGCTCTGTACACTGGGAATTAACCCGCAAAAAAACAGACCTTGTTCTATTCACACATAAAAGGATAAAGCAACAATTTGATCTTCCTTCAAAAGATGGGACAAACCTCCGACAATCCAATGGTGCTTAATACCTAGGTATCATACTAGATAGTAAACTGAGTTGGAAGCTCAATGTCAAAGAATGTGTAAAGAAAGCAACGATCGCTTTCTGTGTTTGTAGTCGTATATTTGGGACAAAATGGGACTTAATCACCCCAAGACTATCCTATCCTGTGGATGTACTCGTGGTAGCTTGGTATGGTGGCAGCCCACAAATAAAACTAGCAACCTTGGGTAAATGATAAAAATGCAGAAGATTGCATCTATAGGCATGACTCACGCCATGACAACGAAGCCAACGGGGGATTAAAAAATATGTTTGGCCTCTTGCCCTTAGAGCTATACATGCAAGATTCTGCTTATATGGGTGGAAACCAAATCAAACCCGAAAGGCAACGTTTATGCTCTAACACGGACTACATAATACCCCATTACGACTTTGAAACACCATGCATCTTCCCAAGGAGAGAAGGATGAGGCAGGAAACAAATGATACAAGACTCGATATCCATTTTCACTGATAGATCAAAGATGGATATAAAAACCCGCACCGGGATGATTTCTGATCAATTGAACTTACGATGCTCACGTCGCCAGGGCCCTGCCCTGTCAAGATCAAATCAATGCTTGTGAAGAACCACAAACGAGTGGCAGGCAATGAGCTCGGAAAGGATACTCCCTAGAAAGGGAATTGGCGAATCAAAGTATCAAACCTCCACCCTGGACTCTGAGAATACAAGTGGTGTGAATGATACAAATAAAACCAAATCAAAGGTGGAGAAACCTTTCAGCCCCGAGACCTTAAGACATTTATGGCTGGAAGTGAGCAAATTCAGAACAAGTAAGATTCTATTGTAAAACAACGCTAAACTATCTACGACCGTTGGATTACTCACAGTCAATAATCCTCTAAGAACGCTCGCAAGTTGCGCCTTACCAACGACGACCTCTGCAGAGGCTGTGGGGACATAGGCTCACGGGAGGATACCCTCCACGTTTTGTTCCACTGTTCCAGCTTCAGTAATTTGAGACAAAGTAGTTATTACTTGCATTACATCTCAGAACTATCTGCTGCTTCACTTACATCTCTTTTCAGATCCGCGGATGCAAAAGATGACTTAGACCCGCTCAGTGACCAAACGACAAATAATCTGAGACAGAAACCAGAACTCACAATCGCAATCAAATTCCCATCTCTCCCAATGATCCCACCCGGTCTACACAGGCCTAAGTGTAATGAGGTATAGAATGTACTCGGTTCTAGATACCTCAGCAAATCTCAAAACCTAACCTAACCCAAGAGTTGATTGATGAACATCTATACAAGGTCCAGTGAAAGTCTTAGACAATTCTTTGGTCGTTTGGGATAAAAACCAACCCAGAAGATGAATAGATAATGTCGCTTTGATTTCCAATTAATTGTGAGGCAGCGATGTGCAACCAATTCAAGATGAGCTAGAAAAATTTATTAACAACAAAAAGCAGCGGCCACAACATTTTCAGAGCTCTTGCAACCAATGGCATAGAAAGCTTGGGCAGTCGAGTCTTTCACCGAGAAATTATTTTCAGGCTTCCAAAAATGGAAAGGTCTTATGAAGTGCAAAAACTGGAGAAGAAATTGTGTTCTGTCTGAGTAAGGCAACACCTTGAGGTGACTTTCGAAGCAAACTGACAATTTTTTTTATCGGAAAACTCCTGTGTCGACCATATCAACAACCTGCGAATCATCGTCGAACAGGGTGTTAAATATGAAGTTCTGCTCTGTTTTGTTTATGAATTTTGTAAAGTCATTCGATAGCATTAACAGGGAGTTTACCAAATGTTCGTGTACACATAGGGTGAATGTCAAAATTCAGAATGTCACATGCCATTCTGTATCCTTTCCCTTTCGCCTTTCCAAGGCTGTATCCTTTCCGAATGGTCTAAAGTGGTGATAAGTGGTTTGCTACATCTTGCTTTACAAAGGAGAAACAGAGCATTGTGGACCTCCATCATAAGACATTTGGCATTAAACCACCTAAACTTCGCAAGTTCGCATTGCTGGACAACTAACAGGTAGAGTAAAGTGGTTTCAACGTTTTATAAATATTGTCTCTGATGAGGATACAGACAATAGAAACAACCAACCGAATAAACAAACCAAAATCCGCGTCCGAAATATTGTCTAAAATATGGAAAACAATGCTATCAGCTTAAATACTCATATAATTGTGTTCTGGTCTGTTGAGCCGGAGAAATGTCAACCGATCTTGTAGTCAAGTCACATATCCAGCAACCATGAGTGAGCAGAGTACTTAAGAAATTACAATCCATAGACGAAAGTGACAGTGGATTGGAAATAAAAATAAATAAATACTTTGGCGCGACAGCCCGGTGAAGGCCAAAGCCTAGAGCATCTCGCACTCATTTGTGTTTCTCACATTGTGAATTTTTACACTCTTGAGCAGGGAGCCGGTCGGCCTATTATTTATTGCCGGTTCTGAACGGCTCTCCTGAGAAACTTTTTCATATGAAGAATTCGACTTTCGTAGGTTTGTTAATGCCCACCGAAAGGGTGATGACGATTTGAAATATTTTGCTGGTGAGCTCCTACCAGAGGATTCTATTCCAGGTAGGTTGGCGTGATAGCCAGTGAGCCAACTATCAGGCCATCGCCACTACCGTGGATTGGAAATATTTTTTTTAGAAAATATGATGTCTTCGTTGCTAATTATGTTATGCAATAATGTCTGCTCATTTATCAGTACACCTTCAGTCACACTTTCAGACGTATTCTAAGGTATCGTGATCCTTCCCTTTCCTTCCTCCCTATACAACTCGCTTATGGAATGCCCTGCTGAGATCTCTATTTGCTTATCATTGTAACTTTCGAACATTTAAGACCAACGTACATCGGTACCTCTCTTGGATTGAGATCGATTTTCTTAGAACAGGAAGCTTCTACAAAAACTTGACATCAGCTGAAGGGTATTAATAAGCCCCTGATATGTCTTGACAGTTCTGACGCAGAAGGAAACCCATATCAAGTTGTTGGTTTCAAATCCAACAGTAAACGCTTTGTTAAAGCATGGAACACGAATCTGCTCTTAGTGATGTAGGGACTCAATTTAGTAGGTTCTTAAAAGATTATTCTATTTGGAGCACCATTAAAATATACTCCAATGATTTCTATCCAGAGCTCCAAATTTACTGATTTTTTTTGCTTTGAAGCATTTTTATAAGCTGCCTTGATTTTCAAAAGGTGTGGTTGAGTACATCTCATCAATTGACCTACTTCCGCAGGCATTGTTGAGGAAGTGCAAAGATAAAAAGATAGAGAAAATCATATCTGAAAATGTATGGTCTGAAGCGAGCGAATAAGATCACAATATCACGAATAAAAATTGCCAAAATAAAGCTTTCCAAGAGGTAAACGGAGTACAAAACAGTAGACGAGGAACCCAATTCTCTTAATAGACTTATCCAAGCTTAATGTTTTGGTCACATGATACGCATTTTCATGCCTCGACTTACAAGGCCTACCAGTAACACTTAAAAAGTCACAGTATCTGTATATCGTTTCGAATTTCGTGATAAACAGTATGATCTCCTGACTATCGATGTTATATCAAACGGTTTATCCTTATTCCATCCATATTTGAAACGTTTCGCATTTTGTAAAAGCCCCTGTTTTAAAATGTTGCAAGCGTAAGCCAATACATTTTGGAACATTTGAAAGGTGTTTCACTTTTCATGATGCAAGTGAAAATTCAACAATTTCACGTTAAAAAATTACATAGCACATACTTCAAACTTAACTCAAGACAATTTAAGGCCCATTTAATTAGCGCAACAGAAATATGAAACGTCTTAACATTGCCAAGCCCGATAAGTTTAGAACGATGAAAGTTTCTACTTTAAATTCCATAGATGCGAATAGCTCCTTGAGTGTAAAAACATTGCAATGTGAACTGCCCTTCCCAATA
The DNA here is from genome assembly GCA_907269105.1 of Volucella inanis. Lineage (NCBI taxonomy): Eukaryota > Metazoa > Arthropoda > Insecta > Diptera > Syrphidae > Volucella > Volucella inanis. The sequence goes on from OU026153.1 coordinate 44,900,280, forward strand.
CGTTTAAGAAACATTTACCATAGTTTCTGTTTCACTTATCGTGATGTGCGATAGCTTAGAATAAATTATAACTTTTGAAGAACTATAAGAGTTTGAAAATTATGTTCCTTTTTTTACCCAATGTTTTCTTGGGTCTATATGTTCAACGGATGCCAATTGATATGAAATAAACAAGTGAAATGAGATTATGAAACTGATTTTCTTTGCTCCTTCCCGAATATGAGTTTGAAACTGTAAAAGTGTGTTGTATTATGGAAACAAGTAGGACGCATTTACACAATGCAGATTTCAATAATGCATGAAATGAATCCCGAAGAACCCCTGTCACTGCAACAAATTCAGCAGGTAAAAAAATGCCTACTGATCGAAGTACCTATCACTTGCCACGACCAAGAGGCAAAAGACTGGCTCATGTCAATCTTCCCTCCAAACGATGATAAAATGTCCGAACGAGTCTTTCTGTCAAGGATCACCAAGCAAAATCTAGGCATTTCCACAACAGGCTGATGTACACTAAGGGTCTCAAAGGAAACTTCTTGATGCAAGCTCATTAAAACAATCTGAAGCACGAAAAGCCCAAGCAGATTGTTAGCCAACAACAGAAAGTGGCACAGACAGCTCAATGGATGTAGACAATAGCTCTAACTCCGGAACATCAGAAGACATTATCTCTATGCCAGAACCATTAAAAGCCATCCCAAGATCTGAGCTGTCTCCAAATACTGGCAACTCTATCAGTGCCACAAAGCAATAATAAAAATGGGACTAAGGCGCGTTCCACTAATCCTGGAAAGCCAAGAACCAAAAACTATTTGAACTTAACATTACAAAACTCTTTCCAATTCAAGAATACACCAACAAGGATATGGTAGCTGAAAAGACAGAAGCTGTCATATGCTCAGCTTTCCTACTAGGTAACTGTAGTGACTCGGACTTCTTGCCATTAGACAAATTGGTGGACTACTGTGGTAAGAAGAACTTGCAACGAATTGTAGGCTGCGACGCAAACACCCATCAAATGGTTTGAAGCATTATCAAACGGTATAGACAATATTGTACTAACTTGTGATAATCTCAATATGATAATCAAATCTGTCTTTCATCAGGCTTGCCCAGAATGAGGAAAAACAAGCAATCGACTTACCTCCTGGTGGAACAAGAAACTGAACAAACATAGAACAGAGACGAGAAAGCTCCTCAACAGGGCTAAACGTAATGGTATATACTCACCATGTATAACTTAGAAATTAGAAGGGCCAAAAGAGAATCGTGGAGAAACTTCTGTCATACAATCGATGGCACTAAATGGCACTCTCTCAGCAGCACATTAATCCTATTGGTTCAATGATAAAACTTGATGGCACATACGCCGAAAACGAGCTACACACGCTTCAACTCTTAGCCGAAACACACTTCTAAGATTCGACGATAATACAAGGCCCCCAAAAAAACCCTCCCCCTAGAAGGATAAATAGACCGCTCAGTGAGAACTGGAACAGAGCAAAGGAAATTTTTCATAATTTGAACAGTCAATTCTTTTTAACCCTTCAAAGCCCCTAATGAGGATGGAATATCCGCAGCTTTACTACAAAAGGTCATCCCGAAACTGCTACCTGTACTAAATAACTTATTCAGAGCTAGTTACGCGTGGAGATACGAACCGAAAAAGTGGAAGGTAGGACCTAAACTGTCTGAACTACCAAAACTATGGTAAAAATCCTAAAAACCAACCTGAAAAATCCACCACATACGCTCTACAAAACCCTACCATAAGGATTGAAAAATCTCTCAGAGATAAAGGGATAGTGGCGGCCAGTTGTTTTCTCGATATTGAAGGAGCATTTGACAACACAGAATTTTACCAGCTATTTGGAGGTATTCAAAACATGGGAGTTGACGACACTACATGTAAATGGATAAAATCTGTGCTAGAGGATAAAACAATAAAAACCTCATTAAACATAGCACACATAAGTATGATATCTACAAAAGGATGCCCCCAGGGAGGAGTGTTGTCACCCCAACTATAGTCCATCGTAGTTAATCAACTACTGTTTATTCTCAGCAATGATGGCTTCTGTGTCTAACGATATGTAGACGACATTGCTATCCTAATTAGAGGTGAATTCGAAGACACAATCTCGGATCGCCTCCAGACGGCTCTGAACCTAGTTACTGTATGGTGTACCAAAGTTCGCCTTAAAATCAGTCCCATAGTTAGATTCACCAAGATAAGAAGACGAGGAAGCCGAGGAAGACCTAGAAATGTCACACTCTTCGGTGAAACAATAGAGTTCTCAACGGAAGTCAAACATCCAGGAATCACACCGGATGAAATACTTACTGGGAACACTTATATTGACAAGGCCAGGACGTAACTATGGACCAGCAAATGACTGGCTGGAAAAAAATGTGGATCTAATCCCAAAATGACACTATTATTACGTAGGCATCCGCCGTTTGGTGGCAGAAAGCATCGTAGAGGTCTTCACAGGTAAAACTCAACAAATTACAGAGACTAGCCTGTGTCTGCGCAACTGGTACAATGAAAACCGCACCAACGGCTATGCTTTAAGCTATCCTAAACATACCACCACTTCATCTGGAACTCATGAAAGAAGCAATGGTAAATGCATACATGCTCATCATGAATGAATGCCCTACATGAATCCAATTCCAAATTAGTTCATGCTGCAATGCTACATTAATCCAGTCTTAACTGGGAACAGGAAAAACCAACATTTGCCAATGACTCACATGTATGTATGTTACACAGATGGATCCGGAGTATACGGTCCTCGCACGAAAACATCCATTCACGCCAGTAAGGATACAAGCAGCTCCATATCTCAGGCTGAAATCCATGGAATAGAGCTTTGCATTTGAGAGTAGAAAGTTGAGAAATAAAGTTCATCCGATTTGAATGCCAGGACATAGCGGATATAAAGGCAATGAAAAAGTAGATGAAGTAGCCAGAAAGATCCGCATCTCAATTTATGGTGCCAAGACCATTCTGTGGGTTTCCAGGTAGAGGAAAAGAAACTTCATTTCTGTAGAGAAACCGAAGGAAACAGAGAATCCAAAACCTTTATGCCAAAAGAACAAAACAACTACTATAACTAAGTAGAAGTCAGATTCGAATGACGACAGATTTCCTTACAGGACACTGATATGTAAAAAAAGCATCTGATAACCATGGACATAGCACAAGACAATACATGCAGACACCGCAACAAGGACGTGGAAACTGCAGAACACATACTATATGACTGCAATGGTCTAATCAAAACACGTTAACGATACCTAGAGTAATTCTACCTTGAAGCAGCAGACAAAGCTGCCAGCTCATCTAAAGATGTAGGCGCCTTCCTAACAAATTGCGGCATCACAGATGACCTCTAAATGAAGAATATCACAATATTTGTTTAAATACAATAAAAACAACCTTAAAATTGTTGTTAATGATTCTCTGAACTAATTCATGAGCTCCAAACACCCCAATCTTTTCAAAAGAATAACTCACAGACCTGCCTACAAAGTCAAAATTTTATGAAGATCCTTGGCAAGATAGATTATTCACTGAAAGATCCCTTCAGTCAAGGCAACTTTATGTAATCAAGGGGTAAAACAGGAATAGCAGATTATTTACAATAAAGCACAATTACTAATATGATAGTAGTTTCAGGAGCATAAGTATTGTCATATAAAAAGTCTCCGCGTTTTTTTTGTCACTAGATGGGGTTGGTTTCTATTTATCTGGAAACACTAATCTGATTGAGTCAAACGAACACGTGTTTGAAAGGTGACATGTCAGGCTACATTTTTTTGTGAAGACAGCTGTGTAATTCGTTGCTCGTGTTAAAAGTTATACTGATTTGAATATGAGTGAAATATCTGAAGAAATACACTACGTGATGCTTTTTTACTAAAAGGTGATTCATCGTAAGGTTTGATTTATAATGTAAAATAAAATACATAAATTTGAAATTGAATTCAAAATTTTTACCATCAATTAAAAGAACAATTCATGGCATTTACTTCTTGAAAATGATATCATGTAAATGTTGGCCACGATTGGTCCACGATGGATTGGTGGTCCATTTTGAAGGTCCAATTTTTCGCGATTCGTTCGAGCATAGCGACTGGTATCTCGCGGATAAGACGAGTAATGTTGGCTTCCAAAGCGTCAATCGTAGCTGACTTATTCCTGAATACCTAATACTTTACATATCCACAAAAAAAATAGTCCAAAGGTGTAATATCGCACGATCTAGGCGGCCAATTCACCGTAGCAAAACGTGAAATCACCAAAATGATTTCTCAACAAGTCCATTGTTTCACGCGCTGTATGGCTCGTAGCGCCATCTTTTTGAAACCAGAGCTCACCGAGACCATGTGTTTGAATTTCAGGAAGCACATAGTCCGTTAACATGGCGCGATAACGGTTATCATTAACGATAACATTCTGATTTGCCTCATTTTTGAAGAAATATGTACCAATGATTCCACCAGCCCATAAATCACACCATACCGTTATTCTTAATGGATGTAATGATAGCTCTTGGTACTCTTCGAGTTGTTCATCAGCTCACAACGGCAAGTTTGTTTATTAACGTATCCATTGAGCCAGAAATGGGCTTCATCACTGAACAAAATTTCACGATAAAACACCGGATTTTCATTGAGTTTTTCCAGAGCCCATTCACTGAAAATTTCAAGTCGCCTGGCTTCAATTATTGCACAAGTTGAATTTTGTACGCTTATAGGTCGAGATTCTTACGTAAAATATGCCAAGTTGTCGATACTCCAAGCCAAGCTGCTGAGAACGATGACGAACCGATTCGTCACGTTCTTCGCGTATACTCTCTTCACTACGTGCTGGATGTGGCCTAACCGGTCGAGTATCATCCACTAATGTAAACTAGGACTCAAATTTGCTAATAGTATTGACAATAGTGGTTTCAGTAGGTCGATTATGCGCACCGTAAATTCCTCGAATCGCACGAAAAATATTTTTCACAGACAATGCTAGGTCACACACATATTTGATGACCCGGAACAAATTGACGGAACTTGGTTGGGAAGTTTTGAAGCATTCACCTTACACCCTCTGATTACCATTTGTTTCATTTTTTGCAAAACTCTCTTGATGGTAAAAAAAAAAATTGGCCGACCGAAGAGCCGATGAAAATCACTTGACCAAGCTTTTCGCTGATAACCCACAAAAGTTCTACACCGATGGAATAATGAAGCTACCGGAAAATGGCAAAAGGTCATAGACAATAATGGTCAATAGGTACTTGATTGAAGTTGATTTTGAATTACGGATTTTTTTTTTTTTTCAAAAATATACCGCGGAGACTTTTTTTATGACCCGATATTTACAAACAAACTGATGAATTGAACAATTTTAGAACAATGTTGTATAGACTTGACCGGTTTAAAAAACCCTGATTTTGTAAAAAGGCACCACATAGACAATTTCCATCCCTTCACATTGTAGTTGCTTCCAGCCATTCAAAAAAATATTCTGTACCCCATATCTAATCAAGAAGATCTGCTTAGAAGTTAATTACACCGACAAATCCCATGAGTAACTAAGAATACTCGTATGTATCTATTACATTCCTTTCAACATTTAAATCATTAGAAAGAGTCGTTAATGAATGCCATACTTGTTCAAATTGGAATTCCATAGTTTCGTCTTTCGTAATGAATCCGATTCTTTCAATTCGGAATGTCGTCCAATTGGCGGCTTAAATTCTTCTACTGGTGTTGAATTGGGTCACTTAATTGCTTAGTTTATTGTAATCTTTTCCAACCAAGATTAGGACCCCTTTCCCTGAGCTGTATCCCACAGATTCGTAGTAATTACTATTTGATTGCCCTAAGAAGATAAATAGCGATTAACTTTCTGTAATAGCTTCAGAATACTTATTATCTGTTAAATTCCATTTAACTGTTGGAATTTATCTCTTACATAAGACTGAAGAGAGAAGAGGATTTTATTCTTCATAAATGAAGGTTGATCAGATGTTGATCTATCTTAGATACATAATAACACTTCACAAAAAATTCAGAAGATAAGTAAATTTAAATCTTCAACTCACGCATGATTCGCAATGACAGCTGTCATAAGTAGCTTTTCAATTTTTATGACACTTCTGTGGCAGAAATTCCACATGCATGATGACACTTTGTATCTGATTCAGTATCTTCAACACGTGTTTTAGTTTGTCTATGACAATGAAAATCAAAAACATTTCACCGTTGAATCATTTGCATAGTTATGCACACCCACATTTGTATATCTATAGAGACCAATTTGCATTGGCCAAATGGATTGCGAATACAAATTTGTTCATATAATCAAAATTTCGGTTATAACATTTTTGAATTTTTTTATCACCATAATGTGAGAGTAATATGTGGATACTTTTAGATGCGCACCTTCAATTCATCTCGAATAAAGCTAATCAAATTCTAGATACAACTGTTGGTGACCTTAAGTTACGAGCTAATAATTTGTTTCACCTCGTGACACTAATCTAGTCGTAATGACCATTGACTCATCTAACAGTTTATGCGCTCGAAATTTGTTAATCGGAAGGGGGTTTGAGATGGAACTGAGACAGCGAGATGCCACACGTTTGTTCGGAAACTAGTTTTAGTGTTGATAGATACAAATACGGGTACAATACGAATACTGGTATTTATTGGATGCTGGTTATTAGCCGTAGGATAGAACCGTGGGAAAGGTTTAGAGAAATTATTGACAAATTAAATCTCACACGAGGTGGCTATGATAATATTCACGTTTTAATACTCGTGTGCGATTTTACGAGTTTTAAAGTGGCCAGGTGGGTTTGTGAACGTAAACAAAGTGGTTTCATATAGAGTAAACCAAAAGTTAAACAAAAAAATATCGATAAAATAGGCTTTGGAGGGGAAATTTCAAATGAGACGGACGACTATAAACTGAGTCATGGTTTGAAAGGTCTTTCGTTGCACTATATAAGCCAACAGCTAGTGTGGAAATTTTCGTTAAATTAAACACATATTTGTTGTGAAAGCAATGTAGAATTTTATTGATTAATAAATTTCGGTCTATGGCAATGAATAGAATACAACATCGTTCATGTGACCACCACGTCATCTGATACAAGCGACCATCCAAAAGTCAAAATTATCGATGACTTTTTGAAGAATAAGTTGTTTAATGTGGATTTAGAACAACTTGATACTGGAGATCACCCACATTCATTCATTCGTGCCGGTTCATTCGAATCTAAGACGGTCAGTGAATCAGTGACTCTTCGCAACATTGCAGTTGCCTTCGCATGTAAACACAGCCCAAGAATCGTTCCAGGGGACAAACTCCTGGTCAACCCATATTCGGTTTGGGTTAAGAATTCGAAGGCAGCAAAGGTACAAGGTCACTTACTGATGGATGCTGTATATGTGGAGCCAGTAGCGATGTCGTATTAAAGTTGATACGATTCTGGCCTCCGATTAAATGTGAACTAGCCGGAGTGTGGGGATATGAGCTCGTCGGTGGTGTTATTTGTGGTGCAAATCGGAGTCCACCATCTCGGGGACCTTCTTGCCTCCACATTAAGAACGGTGAAGAACCATTTGCTTCAGCGGTATGAGTGTCTTCAATTGCGATGGTGTTGTCATCTTCACTTTGAGATCGACGAAGGTAGACCATATTTTCGTCGACATATTTCGAAAACAAGTCCTTTAAGCATTGTGTGGGTGTAAACTCATCGACGAAATTACTACGATCGAAGCAAGTATATGCACCACCTCAAATGGACACTAGACTATCCGTTCTGAAGCGAATCTCCAGATAGTACATTGCTTGATATGCGAGACGGATTAGTGTTGGCGATTGTCGGATCATGCAGAACGACAGGACTGGCACTAGAGTACAAGACAAACTCAACTGTGGAATGATTTAACTGAGTGGCTTATAAATCTCATGAAGAATGTGGACAATATGAGTCAAATCTTGATGACTATTCAGATGTGATTGTAATTATTCTCACATCATAGAGTGGCCTTTCATTGCAGAGTAACTTTTAACGAAAACCATACGGAAGCTCTCAATTTACGTTGACCTATATACATTGCAGGTAACTACCTTGTTGGGGCCATAGCAGTTCAACAGCTTCAGTTAACTTTACGACTTGACATACACCATGGTATGGAGGTTGTACTTCTCTGATTCGACATACTCGAAGAAATTTTATACATGTAGCGGTAAGCAATCTTGGGCCAGTCTTTCAACAGGTCATCAATTGTTTTACTGAAGTCATTGTGTGTCTATTTATAAGTCAAATACACCGTCCGGCGATTGCCTTGCTCCTTCTGATGTGTACTTGCAGTGGAGTGCTATAGAAGACGAAATCTACTACCCACGCACGGCTCTGAATCGATAGCGAATCGACATAGAAAGCAACCTCTTTGGCAGATCATTCCAGACGTGCTTCTCGATTGTTGGTAATGCTGTTGTAGAATTCGGATTTGGATCTAACGTAGAAGTTGGCATTGGCAGAGTCAACAACTTAAGAGCCAACGAAGTGACATTCGATTTCATTTCCATACCACTGTGGGATATATTGTGCTTGACAATATGTGCCAAATTAAGTATGTAATCTTCCCGTCGAAAATCAGGAATGAATCAAGCTAGGTAGATGGTATTCTGTTGTTTAGATGGTGGTATATCATCGACATGAGTTCCGGGAGCGTGGGTGGCCACAAATGTGTTGAATCCTATGAATCTTAGAAGTTTGGTGTATATTTTAGGTACATCCGAAGTACCTACATCCACCGTATTTACCTGATTTGGATCCGTGTGACTTTTTTATGTTCGCAAAACTGAAATTTCCGCTTCAAAATAGCAGTTTTGACTCGATTGAAGCCGTAAAATAAACTTCATACAAAGAGCTAAAGAAGATACCGAGAAGCGCCTATAAAAAGCGCTTCGAAGACTGGAAAAAATGCGGGCAGATGTGTGTTGCATCAAAAAGGGCCTAAAAAAAAGTATTTAAACGCGCACAATTTTGAGATAAGCCCGGAAAGTAGAAGTAGCAACGTTCAGTGCCCTGGACAAGTGCAAACCAAATTCTTGAAGGAATTTGGTGGTAACTTCTTGTTGATTGATGCCCAAGCTTATCACGGATTATCGCGCCATCTCAAGGTAAGTAAGAACCTAGATATGTTAAAAGTAAAGGACCACCAATACAAATGCTTATGAGCCAAAAAAAAAGCACGTTTCAGATCGAATAAATAGCCTTACACCTAGATAGAACTACTTACTGATGACTTAACGGTAGTTAATTCCATCAGATTCACTTATTATTCTGTCTTCAACGAGGTTATAATTTCAGTCCATGGTGGAGAAAAACCACTTCCAAATAATTAGCACAAATTTTCGACTAAAATAAATCCACAAACTGACAAGTGGGCTACCATCACGTCACTCTGGTAACCTTCAAATGTTCGTTACAAATCCAAGCCAAGCCTTATAATTTCTGTCACACACCCTTTCTATGAGTATTACGTTCACTATAAGCAAACACTAGAGTATAAGCCCCATCACTTTAACGTTTAATTAAAACACGAGGCACTTCTGTGGTTTCGAGGGATGTTGCGACATTAATTATGAAATTTAAATTTTAAGATTCACATGACACAACCATATCCAGAACCTCCACGACGCGTCTTTCTTAAAATTATCATCGACATTCTCAGCTTGACCACAACACAAATATGGGATATGGAATGTCGGCAATCTTCACTCAAGTTAGGCACTGATTCATTTCATGAAATTTTTGTTTATATTAAAGAAGAGGAAATAGATACGAATACTTTGAATGAATACAACATACTGAAATTGGATTTTCAACATCCTCGATAGTATAGTGGTCAGTATCCCCGCCTGTCACGCGGGAGACCGGGGTTCAATTCCCCGTCGGGGAGAGTGTGAATGTTTTTTTTTTTAATTTGCGTGTTGGTAGGTAACATTTTATTAGCATGGCACACCGCGCATAGTCTTAGGCTTGGTCACGATAAATTCGAGTTCATTGCCATGGATTTTGCGTTTTATCTTTTGTCAAATGGTTGAGAGAGAGTAGAAACAGAATTTGCAAAATCAGCGCACATTTATGTTCGTTGAAGCAGGTCACAAGGTGCGTGATAGTTTTCCATATACATATCTAATAAAACAAGCAAAACATATGGCTCTCTATTATCTTTCTATCTCAATGCCTCATAGAATATTCTTGACAAAACAAATCTAGAAAAGGAAAATCCTCCTCATCAAATTAAATTACACGAAATGTGATGTAATCACAGACGGAAAACTGGGTGGAAATCGATAAATGGGTTAAACACAAGTCTAAATGGCATATGACGTGTGTTTCATTCAAGAAATCAAAGTTAAATGTGTCGAAGAGTCCACAGGCCTTTAATCTGTTGGTGTGTGTTTGATTTTCAAATGTCAGCCACTTTGTTCGACCAAAAGATACACCAAGAAACCATTTACAGTGTATTAACATAGACTTAACAGAATTCATAAAAACAATCTTTAAACAGAAAACCTTGCATATTTCCATGGAATGTGATGAATTTACTGAAACATTTTCCATTGCCTACTTTTAGGAGTATATATTTTCCAAATAAATTCATAAAGTATTGCCTATTTAAGTGGACACTCACCTTGTCATTGCTCTCCTCTAATTCTAAAATCCTAAATTCTAAAAGTTCGTTTTGTTCATGTAATTCATGCGTCTCATCTTGTAAGTCATTCTCCCTTTGTTCCAGATACTTTATCCGATCAAGTAATTGTTGTTGATTCTTGATATTATTTGTGGCCTACAGAAAGAAATTGAAAGATTGAAATCAAATTTGGTATTTAGTGGTTGTGAACTGAAACTTACTTCAATTGCAGTCTTTTCAGATTCCAAAATCTGTTGTTTAGCTAAATTAAGCTCCTTTTGCAGTGTTTCATTTTCTTTCTGGATACTATCCAAATCATTTTGTACTTTTTCAATATCTTTTGTGTAGTTTCTTATCTGGAAAAGCGAAAAAAATTAAGTGATGGGATTAGTTTCTGTTTGTAAGCTTGGAGACAAATGTTAGTAAGGGACCTTCTGAAAGAATCGTCTTTAAAGATCAAAAATAAAAGCTTCTTCGTGATCATTCATGCATTCTTGCAGTTCAAATCAGGGTAGCATCAGTACTTGTATACTCTCAATAACTGTCCTGTTGAGACGATTATTCGGCGTTTGTCGGCCAAGTTGGAGTCAGCCGGTTCGATAAATAATCAGCTTACACCCGCAGGTAATCAAAACGTAAGGCCTGCTGAAAATACCGCTATTATGCGAGTGAGAATGCACGAAAAACCTTAGGCTATCAATTTCTTTCTTCACAAGAACTTGCTCTTTAAGCGACTTCAACTTGGTGAAGTTTGCAACCATGTTAAATCCAACTGATCCATGAACGTAAGATAAACGACCAAAGACAACGCCGTGTGTCGGCTAATGGAACTCTGGAGCAGTTTGAAGTTGACTCAATAAATTCACTTTTAGCTACGTGGTCCATTTTTTGATGAACATTTTGCACAAAACACTCAGAGAAAGTCACTGTTTCGTGCGGATTTTGGTCTGGGGGAATTATCGGTCCGTAGTTTTTCCAAAACGCAATCGTTAGGCAACTTGTTGTGGCCTAAGCTGGATGATATGGATACCGACAACATAAGGTTCCAACAAGACGGAAAATTTGGTTTATTTACATTTAAAAAGCGAGCGGCCTTATTGAAAGACCCTAAAAATTGACGGATCGAAGGCGTTATAACTTGCAAACATTTAAGAACAATGCGCATCGGTACCAAAGAAAGTTAATGGTGTTTTCTCAAACAGACTAAGTCTTTCGTCTCCATGATCACCGCAGAGCGTTAAATATGAAAATAACAGTCCGTTTCATTTTGGACAGTCAAGATCCATAGAACAAGCATATAAAAGTATAAACTCTAAGGTATCCCTAGATTCGCATTTGTATGTTTAAGAAAAAGCAGAACAGTTAAACATTCAAGTTAAGAACGTGCAATTGAGGAAGTTCTAAGTCTGCTGATCGGGGCAAACTTGGAACTACTCCTACATTGGTTATTCTACAGACGAAAAGCAAGAGCTAGGACATGAATTTGGAAAAAAAGACAAAAATCAGCGAATACTCGTTCTGTCGGTAGTATACACTTGGAATTTTCATCGACACTGACGGTGCTTTCGACAATACAATTGTTGATGGCATGTGTACATTACTCGACGAGACAACGCGGCTTAGAGGAATCATAAGTTTTGTGGATGAAAGCAGTGTTAATGAATAGGACACCGATAGGGTATGCTGATGATGATGGTTGCCCGTAAGACAGCGTCCTGTGGATTTTAAATGTTCACAGGTTATAACGGTTAGGAATAAGGAGCTAGGCAGGGCATTCCATAAGCAAGTTGTACGACTTAGGAACGAATCACTTTATTTTAGAGTACGTATGAAAGTGAGCTTGAGAATATTCCGATGGTCATTCATAGCGAGATGGATGATACGATTGATGGGTGACGATTTCAGTGGAGCACTTGTGGGGAAATAGTGATAAAACAGAGTAGGCCACGAGACATAACATCGGTGTTCGAGGGTGTCCATTGCCTGTGTGATATTAATATCACCTATGAGTTTTCTCGAACGGTTTTGAGTCCTATCCAGATGTGTGCATTTTAATCCAATTTTTGGATGGATAAAGTATTTCTTACATCGCTTGACGTAAGTTGTCATTGATACACATACCGAGAATGGAAAGTTTTTCGGAATTGACAATGGAAGTGCCATTCTTGCACAATGGCTGGGTGTTTAAATTTCGCTTTCCTTAGCAGAATTTGATGAGCAAAACATACGCTGAGATTCCCGTTCTACAGCCAAAGAACAGCGACGTAAGTCAAGGAACAAATATGAAAAGCAAAGAGAATATATTGGCTTCGAAGTAGCAGACTAAAAGTCATTAATGAAAATTAAGAAGAATGTCGAAGACAGAACGAAGCCCTGGGGCACACCAACATTTATTTTGTGAATATCACACTTGAAAAAAACCAACAGAATTTAAATTGAACCTTCCGAAAGGTAATTTCTAGACCATTGAAGAAGAGAGTCATCGATCCCATCGATCTGATGCCAAACTTTGTCATATGAAGATTATGTTGCATATCCGTCATTTCGTGTCACATGACTGTCTGCTTTAAGGTGCAGGCAGTCCTATATGTGATCGACGACTGGTGCACTAGTACATGGCTTCCAGACCATCTTCTTAAAACTGAGGTTGTTCTCTTTACGACAGGTCTGACTCATCTAATGCCATAATGCAACGAAGTTAAGTATTTGGGTGTCAGCTTAGATAACACATTACTTTGGAATAAACATGTAACGTTGAAAGCCTCTTAATATTCTGGCAGTGGAAGGTAGCTCTCTCGTTGCGGAAAAAATACGAAACTGACTTTTCCCGTGGCCAGGAAAGGTATCGGCCAGAATCTAAGCCATAAAAGAAATACAGTCAGGTCTTCGTGGATGGTTAAAAAACTGATTAAGAATGCGACTCTGGTGTCATTCTGGAGGTCAACAACGATAGATTTCGTTAGCAAAACCTGCGTCTGTTTTCTAAGCGGAGATATAAGAAACCCTGATGGTAACGAATTACTCGTATATATTTGGTAAAGAATCAGTGAAGTGGGCCAGGCATTTGTGTTTATAGAAATACAGAAGCTGCGCCTTACTAAAACCTCTTACGAATTCCAAGCCAGAATTCCATGCAAGACTTCACTGAACGCAGTCGGATGGTTGAATTCACTGAGTTTTGCATAGATTACAGGTCACATTGGCATCATGGGATGTGCATAACTGCACACAGTATGAGTCTCCAGGCCAAACGAATTAGTCTCTAAGAGGTCTGTGGCTTTCCTGCGTTCTCTTAGTAGGAAGAACTGCAGGCTGCTTACTGGCATCTTGACGGAGTACTATGGCTTTTTTTAAACACTTAAGTGTCGCCTTACGTTTGCATGTAGCTGCAAATACTTGGTGCTGACGTTATGGCTGCTGATATTGTAGGCCTTTTATTCTACGAAAGATAGAGAAATTTGGGTAAAAGAAACAAACAACGGCCTAGTTCTTAGTTTGCGTGCTCTGTGCCTACATAACAAGAACTAAAAACTGGATTTGAACAAAATATCATTAACCAAAAATGAAAAGAGTATCGGAGACAGAATGGAGCCCTGAGACACCCCAGTATAAATTTTGTGGATTTTAAACTTGAATCCATTCAAAATCACTTAAACTAAAAGCTGAGAAAGCAAACATCTGGTCAACTGGAGAATAGATTCATCTATCTCAAATGGATGGAATTCCAATAAAAGGTTCTGATGCCAACGGGCTAAAAAATTTCATCTTCTACCTACTTGAAAAGAATCTTAAAGAGAAAAATTGATAGAAAAGCTTGAGCTTTCTTCAGAAGAAAGGAGAATATCTATCAGGACCAGTGGATTTGTGTATATTGAGGTCTTTGAGCACTTCTATACGGGTACGAAAGCGGACTCGACCCTTGGAAAATTCGATGTGTTCTTAATAAATGGAGGCATTGAGAGGCCAGCTAAGTATAAAGCGAGGAAATTGATTTCTTCAAAGAACTAATAACTGGAATGTCATTAAAAACGAGCATTGGTGTCAACGTTGAGGCCGAAACTTCTACTATATTTATGACACTGTAATATTTTATGTGTCAATTTTAGTTGCGTTGAAATTTTAGTGAGAAAGGCGTTGCATTCCTGGCTCGTTTGAACCCGCTCCGATTTTCGTATGTCGGGTTGATTTTGTATGACAGACAAAAAACAGTCCTCTTTTCTTGAGAGCCTCTTTATAAATCGCATCGTACCAAGAATTTTCTTTTGATTTGATTCGTGACGAAGGATCTCATTTCAAAGAGAATAGTGTTTGTAGATATATCAACTGCGGCATCCATGTTTGCATCGATACATAGCGACCAATTCAAATTCCTTACGAAACTATTAAGTCCGCTGCAATTGACTTTCTCGTATTGCCATATGGTCATTACATGATATATCCGACAAAGATAGAGGGGAGAACACATTCACGGTGTTCCTATCAGGGTAAGGAAATAAGAACCAGCTCAGGGCGTTGTGGGTATGACTATTATGTTTGATATTGCCTCATTTACAAGCCAAGTTATTTTTCGCAGCGAATATCTCAACACATCATCGTTCGGGTGTTGTCTGTCAAGAATGTCAAAGCCGCCCAAAATTGTGTAGGTATCATCGAAAGAACTAATGTTGAGTTCATTCTGAAACCCCCATCAAGGACAACTTTCCTTTCCTGTTCTAGAAAAAAAAATTTAAGATGAATCCACAATGACGCTACCAACGAAGACTTTTACGAGCCCCCAGAGAGTACCTATGAGTTCTAAGTACGACGTTAAAAGTGTACTCGGTGACATTGCCAAAATAGGAAAAAGTGCACATTTTATAGCGAAAGAGGACGAAATATTGTCGTTGCAAATTACAAATTTCCCACATCCTTGAACACACAAGGCCATATGGCAGTCTCCTGATCAAAATACGATAAATTGATCACAATGCGGTGGACGGAAGACAGGAGGAGCTCAGTATTCTACACGTCCGCTTATTCTGAGGTTCCATCATTGATTCGGACCACAAAATTAGTACAGCGCCAGGAAAATACTTAGAAGCTTAAACGTTTTTGCTTTAACAACATCAAGTGCGGAGCTTCGTTGGCTTAACAAGGCGAACAAAAATAGGAAACCCGTGGTTTGAATATGAATGCTGAAGTGTACTTTCAGCCAAACAGATGCACCGTGAAGGACAAGAGCCAAATTGAGAGCTGCTATCGACAATACCAGAATGGGAGAAAAATTTAACAAAAACTTCGAAGTTAGAGAGATCGCGGGACGCTACTGTAGCAATAAGATTCGGTAATTTTACTTAATTGTAAAAATAACGTATCAAGGCAATAAAATACAAACCGAATCCTGCAAAGAATAGCAAAGGGACATCTGTATTTGAATCGCAGGTTTTGCTAAAAATTTGGAAGAACTATGAACAGACTATTCAACGGCGAATATGACTCAAGAGCGCTGCGAGGTAGGATACACAAATCCGGATGAAAAACGTCCGTTCTTTTGACCAAAACGAAGTGAAGATACCATAATTACATCAAAACAGCTATCTTAAACTGGTGGAAATGATCCGATAAGAAGCATGTACCAGCTCTTATTAAAAATTTGGTCAGAGGAACACATGTCCATTGAATGAAATCGTCTGTCTGCCTCTTTGCAAAAGGCAAAATTCTATCATCGCATACAAGATCCTTGCTGCGGTATTATGTGAACATCTTCAGTCGATCGTCAATAACGTGATAGGTTCATATCAGTGCAATCTTAGACCACCATCGAACACATTACACTTTGCAGCAGATTTAAGAGATAATTTAAGATTCTTTACCACCCTAGAAGGCAAGACCCTAACTAAGATGGCACAAGCAGTTAGCAGGGGATTTTAGAGAAGACCCGAGATACTATTCCACCCCAGTAGGCAAGACTCTAACTCAGTTGGCACACGCAGTTGGCAGGGGATTTTAGAGAAGACCCGAGATTCTATTTCACCCCAGTAGACAAGACCCTAACTAAGGTGGCACACGCGGTTGGCAGGGGATTTTGGAGATGACCAGAGATTCTTTCCACCTGAGTAGGCAAGACCATAACTAAGGTGTCACACGCAGTTGGCAGGGGTTCTCAACTAACTTGGTGTGCGTAACTGGTTGCAGGCACCTACAGATTGAGTCGGCTGAAGAGGCTTGTTGGTAGATACCATCCAAAAATTGTAAAGTAAGACCAGCTGTGAATGGAAGTACTTACCTAGTCGTAAAGATCTATGAACTCCTACAAAGACTGAATGAAAAAATTTGTTGGCTTTACCTAACCTATGGCACACAAGCCTAAGGTGCAGAGTTACTTTTGGCAATGAAACTCGCAAGTTACCTACCTACAGAATATCTTTACCCACAAAAGAGATATGTAAAACATCCAAGTGACACAATAGCACATCGTGATCTTTTTGAGAGCACGGTCAACTTGCATCAACTTACATCGAAGGCCATTGAAGACCGTTGGCTGACGGTTTATGGAAATTGAATTTTTATAGCCCAATAAATATTTAGAACAATGCCTCTCATTACAAACTCGCTTCCATACAAGGAGTCCACAGAGATTCTTCCTCCTTCAAACCAATGCATAGTTCGGTATAGAAATCTATAGAAATCTGCAAGTCGTTAGAGGTTTCATTGACACAAACAAAGGAATTCCCGAACAGAGCGGGATCAGCACCATATGCGAATGTCATTTAGATAAAAAAAAAATGTGAAAAAACGTCGAAAGCACGATTCGATGTGTCGTTGATCTACTGCTCCATAGATACACGGATTCAGTGCATACGGATACCATAAATGAAGATCTCTATTGAAAATTCTATTTCATAGACCTTTACCGACAAAGGGCGGCTATTGCTTGCACAGCCCGTAACTAAGTTTGTTTGTTTGTGTGATATTCTGAAAGGAAACGGATTACTCCCTGCACATACAGACCGTCTGCCTGGATTTCTGTCTTCCACCTTGAGAACTCATAAATTTACATAATCTCCACACATAAGACCTCTTACAGCCATTTATTCGTTTCATTTTTTTTTTTTTTTTTTCGTTTAAAGTACTCGTATTCGTATGGGACATGTCCCGCTTGGAAGCACCACCTCCGCATGTGTTGAGGTTCAACTTTTTGTCCTCGTCCCTGTCGGAGAGTTTTATGGCTACACACGTAGATACCGGGATCAATGCGCCAAATGAAGGTGACTTTTCGTCGGATTTTCGAAACCAAAGCGACTTGGGTGACTTGGGTAACATGGGTGATTCCTTTC
The DNA here is from genome assembly GCA_907269105.1 of Volucella inanis. Lineage (NCBI taxonomy): Eukaryota > Metazoa > Arthropoda > Insecta > Diptera > Syrphidae > Volucella > Volucella inanis. The sequence goes on from OU026153.1 coordinate 44,918,321, forward strand.
GGGATTTATACAAAAAAAAAGGAGTATCCTAAGCTATGTATAAATGTACTCACCGTTTGCCATATATCAGCGGGTTCCATGCCATTCGGTGGTGGTTGTGGACTTATGGATGGTGGCGCTGATGAGAGCGCCGAATCTGAATCGGAATTCTGATGATCCTGCTGTGTACAAGAAAAAGATACAAATACAAAAAAATTAAATAAACAAATGATTGAAACATTAAGTTGAGCTAAGTTTGCAAAACGTACCTTCGACCCGTAGGCATGAACATCGTTGTGAGCTTCCAAAATTCGTTCTGTGATTTCGTGTGGCTGGAATGAGATACAAATTGAATAAGAGAATGAACGAAAATGCTCGTTTATTTTTTGCACAATAAGTTTCGAGGTTTTACGGTTGAACTTGACAAATTCGAAAAGTAAAAGTAAGGTCTGGGCAGAGGTATGATAAGTGCGCACCCGAAAACCCATCGATGTCGTTGGTGTTGGGTGTATGCTTTTGTCAAAAAAATTTTCAAGGTTCCCCGTGGAAGAACACGATAACACGACGACGCATCATAGTTGGGGTTAAGTGGACTTCGCTTAACAGACTCATCATTGCTGACTATAGTGACTGATCGGATTGTTGAATCTGCAAAGATACAACTAAACTGAGTAAAAAGTGTAAGCAAAAATTGTTTGAACAGAAATCAATCAACTACACTGCAACGTCAGGCATTGTTCGTTCGCGTGTCATGTTTATAGTAAATGCCAGCGAATATGAGCTGTCAACAATTTAGCCTGTGTTGACATGAGGCAAGCACGTTCCAAGTTCACAAACAAATGTCAAACAGTGAGTGATTTTGTCGATGAACTGCCAAGTGAGCACCACTGGCAGCAGGTAAATGAACTGCTCAACGAATCAGACTATACAATGGGGGCAAAATATGGAGATCGCTATGAAAAGATTTTCGTATCCACATACGTACATACATACAGTCTGCATAGCAGTTGCTAATTTAGTAAAATTAGGCTAAGCACTTTTTTTAATTCAACAAGGCCACTTTTTCTTTTTCTGTTTTTGCTTTGATGTGTAAAAGAACTAAGGGAAGGTAATGAAGTGTATCTTTGGCAGTGAACTTAAACCTCAACAAGTCATCGTTTTTCGACTTGGCTGACTTTATGATGCCAAACACGATGACATTTGTTAGAGACGTGCAAACACAATGCTGGTAGTAAGAGTCATATAATATACCGCGGGCAACATCTTATTATCATGACCCTCAAGTTGACAGCCAATCGGTTTGTGCTCGAAGTAAATAATCAAATTGCATTTAGATTTAATAGAGGAGTAATATCAAAAGTGGTATCAGTTACAATAATATATAACACTGGCGACGAGGATAACAAAGGAAGATCAATGACACTGAAATGACAAATATTAACGACGGAGTAGTGGCGACTTTTGGCAGATTGGTTCAATTCCAATTCGTGGCACAATTACAAGGAGAATTGAGTTTTATTTCGAAGTCAACGACATAAAGAATAAAGTGCAGCGAAAAACAACTTTTTTATCATGCGTGGGAGAAACCACATTTGGAATTATTCGCCTTTATTAACACTGTTGGGGCTCAAAGATATTACATTTGAAGAGATTCTGATGAAGTTAGATGGCCATTATCACACAAAACGAAACGAAATCATGCAAAGGTATATGTTTCACAAGAGGACCCAAAAGATTGGAGAGTGGACTCGTCCTCGTGAAAAAACTGAGAAATCTATCGGAGCATTGCAATTTTGTTGAACTTAATAACGTGCTACGCGAATCGTATGTGGTGTTTCTGATGAAGGTTATTAGGTGAGCAGAATTTGGATTTTTAACGGGCATTTGAACTGGCACTGGTATATGAGGCAGCACATAAGGATGTAATTGTAAGCCAAATTACAGGGCAAGAGTTCTATCCAAATATTTTCGTTGCGAGGGAAACCATACCCAAGAAAGATGTGTGACTTCTGTCAGTTGATAGGTCACTGCAGCAAAGCTTGAAACAAGAAAAAAAAAGAAAAGACGGCCAGCATGTGGTGCACGGATAGTTATTTCTATGAAATCAACAACATATCAACGGGGACGGCGTAAGCGAAAATTTTGACAAAGCTGCACATCAATGGAGTAAGGAAAGAATTGAAAACCGATTTCAGAGCGTCATGCACTGTGATTTCCAACATTACAAGTGATAAGTCGGTGATTTCAAGACACCGATCAGAAGGTGGAGACATCAATACTCATTTTTCAAACCTGATTAAACGAAAAACTCAAAGTTTTAGGATCTGTTTGGGTGAAGGTTATAAAGGGTGATTTTTTTGGTGTTTGGTTTCTCAGTATTAAATTTTTGATAGCTCACGCGTGATTCGTAACATGTGTTAAAGTTAAACACGCTCAGTTAGCATTGCCATTTCATCATGAAAAACCGTACATCCGAACAACGATTGCAAATTATTGAATTTTATTATCAAATTTCGTGCTCGGTGAAAAATGTGCACTTCGACAATTTTACGGTCATCATAATTGACCTACTGAGCAAACGATTTAAGCCATAGTGACGAAATATCGCACCAATTTTACCCTATTGAATATCAAGTCACCTATTCGTATACGTAGGTTGCGTGCAAAGGAAAATGTTCCTGCTGTATTCGCCAGTGTTAATGAAGACCGTGTCGGTTTTTATCCCATCGGTCCCAGTCGGCTACGTGGAAGATTTTACGCAAGGATCTTGGTTTAAAATCTTACTTATCTTATAGCTCATGCAAAAACTGAAGCCAAACGATCTGTCACAGCCTCGAATTTTCGATGAGTGTGCCTTAGAAAAGCTATAGGAAGATCCGTTTTTTTTTATTGAAAAATTGACTTCAGCGACGAAGCTCATTTCTGGTTAAATGGGTATGTTAACAATCAAAACTTCCATATTTGGTTTGATAAGCAACTTCAGGCAATACCAGAGCTGCCAATGCACCCGGAAAAATGCACTATTTGGTGCGGTTTATGGTCCGGCGGAATCATTGGCCCGTATTTTTCAAAAGAAAAATATTACTGTTTTGGACCGATGAATTGACCGGCTAGATCATGCGATTTGACGCCTTAACATTTTTTTTATGAAGATACGTCAAATCTACGTCAAGTCTCTGCTGAATGAACCAGACTTGGAAGTCAACATTGTACATGTTATTAACAAGATACCAGCCAATATGCACGAAAAAGTGATTTAAAATTAAATTCTCCGAATGGACCCCTTAAAATGTAGCCAAGGTCAATATTTACATAAAATGGTCCTCAAGAAGTAAATGGCAAGCATTAGTCTATCTACACAAATAAAAATTTTATACACTTTTTATAATTTTTCTGTATTCTTTTTGGCACTTAAAAACCAAGCACTTAAAAAATCATCCATTATATAGTAAAATTGAATGTAACTTGCTTGTTTTTTTTGTTGCAGGTGAAGGTCGGAGTTTATTGGGTCGGAACTTGTTTAGTCCTTTGGGCACATTGGTTTTTAAAGCTTTTGAAAAAGAACTTGGCGCTCATGCAGGGCTTCCCTTTAACATCGAAGTGTTATCCGAGATAACACTGATATTTCGTTAAGTATTTACCTTTCGAAATAGAAAAATTGGTACATCAACAGATTCTCCAGCCGGTACCGTTTTCGCGATGGGCAACGCCAATAGTTCCGGTCTTAAAGAAAGATTCAACCATGCGCATCTGTGGAGAGTACCGAAGTAGCAATAATTCACATGCGTTACCAGTTTATTCAAAGGTGACGGCAGCGGATAAAATTTTCACCAAGTTAGACCGTCAACAGGCTTACCAATAATTGAAGATAGACTACACTTCTGCCGAGTAATTAACGTTAAACATCCATAAGAGCCTCTATAGCGTCAAGAGACGTTTAGATAGAGATTCATAGATATTTGGCTCCGTATAATGTCAAGTATTAAAGCGTTTCCCGACGGCATTAACGTTTCTGGCCGATAAAATTTCACATCTGGCAAACTAAGAGAGGTTAGCCCATGAAAATGATTGTCCGTAAAACGTAAATTTTTGGAAAGGGCGGAAATCAACTTTCTTGGTTTCCGAATTTTGAAGGAAATAATCGAAGGTAGTTCCTATCCAGGGTGCTCCCATTCCCATTCTCATTCCATCCGGATGATCCAAACACTTTTACCACACGTCAAAGACTCACATTTTGAAAATCCTTTAGCGATCAATGCGACAGACAATAGAAGAATAGTAAAGCCCACCATCGTACAGTATTAGTTGGCGACAGAAACAACGGGCGGAGGAAGGTAATGACTAAATATACAGCCAGCTGTATAGCAGCAAACATGGCTTTGGAGTGCAGAACAACGACAATGGAAAATTTCTGCAATAAAAATGTCCTTACGGCTGGATGCATCATGTTAAGAGGCAATAGCTGCCATAAGATTAATAGGTCTACAACTGATAGGCAACGTCAAACCATATTGACCGCATACTGATCAGTCGGAAGTTGAATGCTTGCCTTTAGATAACCACATTTAGTACATTATTGGCCTTCAAATGACAACGGATCATCATCGCATGGTTGTTTTTATGGACCTCTATTGTGCTTACGAGAATATGCTCTAAGTTTCAAGGTTTGACAGTCTTCGGGCTAAAACGAGGCTAATATGAGTGTCCGAAGGGAACATCGGATAATTATGACTGGTGCAAAAAGATTTATCGACATAAGGCAAAGAAGCCGCAGCACATGGATATGTGAACATACCTGGCAACTTATTGAAGGGTATATATAGGGTTTTCCAAGAGGGACTTGACAAATTTGAATTTAATTTGTGAACGCACTCTTTCACTAATCATCAAACTGTCACTGTCAATTTATTCAGTATACTCAACATTTTCATCATGGTAAAGTACACTAACGAGCAACGTCTGCAAATTATAAAAATTTTCTACAGATATTCGGAGTCGCAAAATCATCTTCTGTGACGAAGCTCATTTTTGGCTCAATGGGTTCGTCAATAAGCAAAATATGCGTTATTGGTCGGGTGAAAACCCACATGTGCTTCATGAATCACCACTTCATCCACAAAAAATAACTGTTTGGTGCGGTTTGCATGCCGGCGGCGTTATTGGGGTATATTTTTTCGTCGACGATAACGATCATCACTTTACTGTGAATGGTCAGCGTTATCGCGCCATGATCACCGATTATTTTTGGCTCGAATTGGAAGATATGTGCTTGGACGACATGTGGTTTCAACAGGATGGTGTCACAAGCCACACAGCACACGCTACAATCGATTTCTTGAAGAGTAAGTATGGTGAGCGTGTTGTCTCAAGACATGGGCCAGTCGATTAGCCGCCTCATTCGTGCGATTTAACGCCGCTTGACTATTTTCTGTGGGGCTACGTTAAGTTATTGGTTTATGCCAACACGCCGATGACGTTGAAAGAGCTCAGAGCCAACATTGAACGCGAAATAGCGGCCGTTTCGGCCGAAATGTGTAGCCGAGTCGTTGAAAATTGGGCCCAAGGAATCGACCGCTGCAAACGTGCCCGCGGTGGCCATATGAACGAAGTCGAGTTCCATTAATAAATGTTTTGATTGTACTTCAAGCCAACAATAAAGTTTTTGAAAAATATCAAATGGTTTGCCTTTTAATTAAAAAAAAAAGTTGTCAAGTCGTTATTAGAAAACATTATAGTATTGGGTATATATTTTAATTCGTGTGGTTTTTTTTTCAAAATTTGAACGTTTATTTAAGAAAAACATGCACAATAGCATTACTCAAAGTACTGCCCATCTGAAGCTATGACTTTTCCCATCTTTCTGGCAATTTGTGGATCCCATCCTAAAAGAACTGCGCCGGCTTGGCAGCCAAGAATGAATCAAGCCAATTTTTGATATTCTGCTCTGATGTGAACCGTATTTCAGTGAGGGCGTTCTGCATCGACCGGAACAAATGGTAGTCAGAAGGGGCAAGGTCTGGGCTATAAGGCGGGTAGGGAAAGACTTCCCATCCTCTGTTTTCCAAATAGTTCCTAACCGGAAAAGCAACGTGAGGCCGAGCGTTGTCATGATGGAAAATTATTACCTCGTGTCTGGTCGCATATTCCGGGCGTTTTTCGGCTACTGCTCTCTTCAAACGGATTAATTTTGCTCAGTAGCGTTGTCCATTGATGGTTTCACCCGGTTTTAGCAGCTCATAATACAGCACACCCATCTAATCCCACCAAATACAGAGTATTACCTTCGCGCCATGGATGTTCGGCTTTGCCGTTGATTTGGCTGGTTGGCCGGGTTTCACATATAATTTTTTGCGCTTGGGTTTGTCGTAATGGATCCATTTTTCATCACCAGTAACAATCCGATGCAAAAATAACTTCCTTTTGTGGCGTTCCAGCAGCATTTCGGACATGCAAAACCGCCTTTCGAAGTCTCTCGGCTGGAGTTCATGTGGAACTCAATTTCCTTGCCTTTGGATATATCCAGCTGCTTTTAAACGTTTTGAAATGGCTGCTTGAGTGACACCCAAAGATTCTGCGAGCTCTTCTTGTGTTTGGCAACAATCTTCATAGAGTAATGCTTCCAGTACTTCATCTTCAAACTTTTTTGGCTGCCCAGGACGTTCATCGTCTTCCAAGCCAAAATCACCACTTTTAAATCGTGCAAACCACTTTTGGCACGTTCGCTCAGCTAGCGCATGTTCACTATAAACTTCCACCAAAATACGATGACTTTCGGCAGCAGTTTTCTTCATATTGAAGTAATGAAGAAGAATTCCCCGCAAAAACACTTTTTCAGGCACAAAGTTCGACATATTTGAGTGAAAAAAAAATTACTGCTGTTTACGCTTCAAATGAATGACATGTACTGAAATGACGTACAATGACAGTAGGTTTCCAACGCATGTTCCAATGGAATAATAACAATGGAATAATATAAGTTACGCCATCTCTTAGCAAACCGCACGAATAAGTGCGGTTATAGACCCAATACTTAAAGCCTGAATTGCTGCATCTTCATAGGTAAATAGACAAGAGCTCAAATGTCCAATATCTCATTTCATGTAAAGAACGGAACTGCACCAACACATTTGAAAAACAGCTAATGAATAGCCAATGCTTCACTGAACATCCAATGAAGAGTATAGGCGGAACCATGCCACCGACAGATTGGGATTAACTCATGAGATCTAGGAAGCAATTCCCACGATACTTGACTGTTTAGCTTATGGTGTCGTGAATCTGACTGTTTTCCTTCCGTTGAACATCGCGGTTGCACACAATTCTTTCAGACCAACAGAGATAAATGCAATTAAGAAAAATTTGGAATTTTTGTCCAGCTTTTAAAGCGACTCCACATGTAACCACAGATCTTGTTGATCCATAACTTTTGAAAATAGTGATATTCCGGACCAGTGTGAGATAAAAATTATCACAAAACTTCTAAATGAAGGCAGCCTAATGCCGTGCAGAAAGTGAAGAGGAATCTGTGTCTTACCTGTGGTTTTAAAGATAGCGCCTACATAAGTTCCGGAACGCATCACAAAATTCCTGTGCTAAGTACTCAATGTCGAACAAACAGGCTTCTGTGGCGAATCCTTCTGCTTCGATTATCTGGGCATCACACAACAGTGTATGCAATATGGATCTGCTTTTATTGATTTCGTGAACACATTCGAAACTCTATCAAGAGAGATATCCCCGGGAAACTCATAGACGTTATAAAGTTTTCCTCTGAGGATGTGAGTGAGTATGTCACATCGTAAACGGAGCACGTTGCAGTATGGAATGGAATGCATCAAGGCTGGATGTTAGACTAGAGACTTTAGGTTTCAACTTTTCCCAAGGAGCCTTCTTCTTCGATTGGTGGAAATTAAAGTTCCAGGGCTTTCTAACTCCCATTGTTCTACAATATAGCCACTGGTCAAGCTATCAGCAAAACCACCACAAGTCTAAAGCTTGCACATTTACAAAATGAAACTGATTAAATGCATCGAGAATTAAGAGCTGTTAATCTGCAACTTTTTCCAAAAAACAGCTAATGATCTGTCGCGACACCATACAGTGAGATTGAACAAGGACTGCAGGCTGACCGTGAAGAAGTTAAAGTCGTTGAGGAAACCCTTTGCATCTACGTGATATTGGCATTTTTCAACGTTAAGATCTACGTAATGGAAAACAGAAAACCTCTCGAGTTTATCTTAAAGATGTTTTGTATCTAGAGTTTCCAGTATTTAGTATCCTATTGTTTAGTATCTATCATACTGTTACCGAATCACCCTGAAGAGAGAAGGACGATGTCCCTCCTTTCAACTCAAAGAACTGAGGAGGGTAACAACAGTCCTGCTGAGCTGCAAGAAGACCCTTGGCCCAGATGGGGTTTTCGTGAAGTCCGCCAGAGCACATGTGCTCCTGGACAATTTCAATTAGTGTTTAGGTGCCGAACTATTCCGTGGACGCTGGAAACTTTAATGCATAGTTCTTTTGGATAAGGGTAAACCATCCCACTTGACTCCGTCGTCATTCCGGCAAAATTTTGGAGAATACGCTACGAACGAGAATAAAAGAGTGCTCCAATCTCTCCGATAATGCGTTCGGTGAGGTTCACTCGATATGTATGGCAGTTGTCGAGGTTCTAGGTTCGATTATAAAGCAGGTTCGGTAACTCTGCCAGAAGTCGAGGAGTGCCGGCATCTTGGTCATGCAAGACTTCAAAAATGCATTTAACTCAATAAGGTGGCAAGTTGTAACGTACATGGACTGACGAAGAAAAAAGCGGTTGACGTCAGGAGTGGCCCATGACTTGGAACTGGCCAACTATCTCTATAATCTCGTGCATGAAAAACTCCTGCAACTAGAAATGCCTCCTTGGACCAAGTTGACCGGTTTTGTGGATAATGTCGAATTGATAATGATGGCGAGTACCCGTGCGCGGACGAGCGCAGGACACGGTGCGCGGTATCGAAAGTGAAAGACTGACTGCAGGGTCATGTGTTGGAGCTGACGACCAAAAAAACGAAGATGGTTGTTCACACCAGGCAACCATGGTTTAGGGGTGCTTTCCGTGTGAACGTCGCCAGGTACATTAGTCCACGCAATCCTGGTACGTCGTTGTCTCAGAATGTGTGTCGACTCATGACGTACATTTGTAGAGCACATAGGGAGGGCGCCTAATAAAGCCACCAAGGTAGCAGCCGTACTGTCTAGGCTAATGCCCAATGTTGGTGGCACTAAAGACGCTCAAAGAAGGGTACTATCTTCGGTAGTTAATTCTGTATTGCTGTATGGCCTCGAATAGTGGCCGAATGAGCTGTTGAGACGTCGTCTCTGAAAGCGACTTACCTCGGTGCAATGCGTAAAGTCCTTACGGATTGTGTCCGCTTACCGCTCGTTCTCCGCATCAGTAATCATGGTAATCGCGAGAACCGTGCCCATCGTGTAACTGAATCGGAAGCGCAGAAGTAAATTTCTGTTCCTGGAATTCGAAAGATAGTGACAGGAGAAATAGAATATTGGCATGCTGCCAGCAGGAATGGGATGACAAGATTGTGGGTGGACACACCGATTCATAACACTGCTGAGCCCGTGGCTAAAGCGAAGTCATGATGAGGTTAATTACTATATTTTCCAACTTCTCTTTGGATATGTGGAGTTCAACAGATATCTACACCATATGGGAGTGAAAGCATCATCCAGATTCGAATACTCCTCTGCGGTGGAGGATACCACATTCATCATTTGCACAACGACAGCTATTAGTGGACCGGCTGGGCATGATAATCACACTCGAAAATATCGGTTCGGCGATGTTGAATTGAGAGCACACATGGAGGACTGTAGGCGCCTATGCCGAGTCGGTAATAATAAAAACGAAAATTGAAGAGCAGGCGTTGGACGGGCCTGGCTTTTTTCACGCATATGTAGATACTTTTGATACGGAGCCAAGCCGCTTTGGATATGCATATCTCTGACTCCTCCGATTTTCTATCATGGTGAAATTCCAAAATGAATAGTCGATATGGCAGGTTTGAATAGAAGCTCACAGATTAGAGAAGACGGTACCTCTTGGGGTACTTGTGGTACTTGCTGTCGCGGGGTTTTAACAACACGAACAGTGGCTCATCCTGATCATTACACATCGGCATAGAAGAAGAGAGAAAATGTTTAATGATCCTATTAAATGGTCAATTTTAAAGAAGAGGTCCCAGTACACTGCCTTGTGGAACATCAGAGATGGCCAAAAAGGAAGCTGAGAAGGAACATTTAAAAAAAAAAACATTATAAATCATGGCTGTCCAGGTAAGAAGACATCTATTTTAAAAATTTGGGATCAAATCTGAGAACAGACAATTTGAAAAGAGTTGGATATACTCTCGAAAAACATAAATTTCGTTGCCATTTTCCAGGCCTTAATGTACAAAAGACCCGAATTCTAGGGATTACAGTTGAACTACACTTCAGAAAGCCATGATTGCTGGTGGAAATAAGAGTTTTGCACTGACAACTTTAAGACTCCCAAAAGTTTTGGGTATATGAGACAGTAAAGCAATGAGACGATAATTGGTTGACCCTTTTTCGTGTATTCAGATTATAGAACAAGACTTCCCGATCTGAAAAAATTCTCTTTATGTGAGGGATATACGAAACAGATAGCAATGCTAGATGAATAGTTTTAAATGAATACGACTGGGAATTCCTCTAGGCCAATATCATAAATTCCTCTATATAAGGAGGATCAAAAGGAAAAGAGCCAAAGTAGAAGTTAAATAGATATTTGCAGTTATAAAGAATCCTGTATTGTTGGCATATAATTGTTTGAAAAAGGTAGCAAAAAAGTTGATCTGGTATGTTGATCCGTTGAAGATTTGTTTTCATAAGCAGAGCTACCGCCAGAGTACAAAACTCTATGCGGACGTTGGTAGAGAGAACTGTACAGCTGTGTGAAATTAAGAATAGAACCAAGATACTTTGATTAGTTAAAAAACGATTTGGTAATTCTTTTGTTTCATAATCAGCAAAGTGCAAAAGGAGGTTGACTGCTCTTAAAATTCCGGAGCTCAGTGGTTATATTTCCATAGGTGGCATCCAACATTTAATGCGGAGACAAAATTATTAGTGAAAATTGACTTGATGTTGTATTTAGGCAACCATTCATTTCCCGAGATTTTAGTTGTCAAAAGCCTTTCGGGCACGGCTGGTACTGAACCCAAAACCGTCCGATTGGGAAGTCAATACACTGCCACTTCATCCACGGCCAACACTACGGCCAAGTACACCTTCTTCTAAAATCATAAGAATGTCAATGGATTTGTAAATGAGATATTCCGTTATTGACTTCGGCAGATGGCGATTTCCCAATGTAAAATGCAAATTTCTTTCTGAATTATTTATTATTACCTTGATTTGAATATTTGATGAATTTCACGAGTAAAAGCGTAAAAAATATTTTTTTTAGTTTTTTAGCTAACCACTGACTGTTAATTTTTTATTAAAAAAAAAAAACAAAAATAAAATCATCATAGCTCATACTACATTCCACGATTATTCGCAGAATAAGATTAGCATTTTCTACTATCTAGGGACATGGAAAGTGACAGTAGATACTTGACTTTGTAGACATGGCTTTGAATTTACTAAATTAAAAATTCTAATAAAGCCGACTAAAATTGCGAATAGTTCTTGGACTTATGACAAGTTGGACAGGACAAGAGATGGGGGAGGAAGTAATTTATTTCATAAATAAGTTAAAATAAATTCGAGTCAACTTACCATGGAATGGAATTCCTTTTCGCCACACGTCGTATTTATGAAACATTTTTCATTGTTCGTATTATTTTTGTTAGTTACGTTGCAATTATTGCTTTTATTGCGCTCAATATCCTTGAGTTTTTTCATCTAAAAATAAAGAGAAAAACGCATTAAAAAAACCCTGTTTTCTAAAAAAAAAAAAAAAACGTATAGGACTAGAAACTATAAGGCTTAGATAGATAGATATACAAGTTCAAGTTATTTTAAATTTACTTCTTCATAGTAGTCATCGGATACATTTTCAGTTAGTACCAACCTTCAAAAGATACGTGTATAAACTTGACAGCTGTCGGACGATTAGTTCTCGAGATATAGCGTTGTGAGTGAAGCAACTTTTGTTATTGTGAAAAAAAAAAAAATGGATTCAAAGCAATTTCGTGTGTTGATTTATCATTGCTTTTTGATGGGAAAAAATGCAGCCAATGCAAAGAAATGGCTTGATAAGTGTTACCCGGACCTTGCACCAGCCGAATTGAAAAATTTAAAAGTGGTCATACAAGCCCCGAAGATGATGCACGCAGTGGACGTCCAAAAGAGGCTGTTTCAGATGAAAACATCAAAAAAGTCCACAAAATGACTACCAATGACCGTAAAATGAAGTTGATCGAGATAGCTGAATCTCTGCAGATATCAAAAGAGTGTGTTGGATATATCATACACAAATATTTGGACATGCGAAAGCACTGTTCAAAGTGGGTGCCGCGTTTGCACAGTCGACCAAAAACAACAACGTATTGATAATTCAGAGGAGTGTTTAAAGCTGTTTAACCGCAATAACGCCGAATTTTCGTCGGTATGTGACAATGGATGAAACTTGGCTCCATCACTTCACACCAGAGTCAAGTCAGCAGTCAGCTGAGTGGCGAGCAGGCGACGAACCTCGTCCAAAACGACCAAAAACTCAACAGTCGGCTGGCAAGATTATGGCATCCGTATTTTGGGATACACATGGAATAATTTTCATCAACTATCTCCAAAAGGGGCAGACTATCAACAGCGACTATTACATTGCGTTGTTGGAGCGTTTGAGGATGAAATCGCAGAAAAACGGCCGCATTGAAGTTGATGAAAACGATGGAAAAATTGAATGATTTCGGCTACGAATTGCTTCCCCACCCACCGTATTCTCCAGATTTGGCCCCCAGCGACTATTTCCTGTTCGCAGAAAGTGATTTAAGACCGATATTTTGAGTCTAAACCGAAATCGTACTACAAAATTGGTATCGAAAGATTGAAAAATCGTTTCAAACAGTGTATCCCCCTCGAAAACGACTATATTGAAAAATAAAGTTGAATTTTGCAAAAATTTTGTGTTTTACTATAAAACGGACTTTTCAGCCGATGTGTTAGACTTCACTGTTGACCAAGAAGAAAACAACGACATTGCACTACTCTATCCGAAATAAATTACCTTCAGATGGACGACGAACGATGGTTTAATTCGCGTGCTAGAATCACCGCTGAGCTGAGCTCACTTAAGATATTTGGAGCTAGAGACAATAACAATTGATAGGACTACACAATTGAAGATAGAGGCATGGTGGTGAAGAAACCCTTAAATGGTCAGCGGCAGACCTCATATTGCAGATGCGAATCACAATTTAGGTTAAAAAACGGGCGTGCCTCATTCCGTTTGCCGGTATCTACACGACCATAATCCTCAGATAGGAACGTATTTTTTCTTGAAAATGAAAAAAAAAAAAAAAAGACAATGTGTTCCAACATGAACCCAATATTCACTAAGAGCGCATTGAAGAAAAATACGATGCCACCAAAGAATGCTTCCGCGAGCTCATTAAAAAAACCTATGGGCATTGCGCTAAGTTTTACTTAAAATTCGTTTAAGGAGATCTTAAGGCCAAAATAGGAAAAGAAGCCAACTTTGGAACTACGATCGGAAACAGAATCACACTAATTGACTTTGCTGACTCAACATTCACTCAGTAACATGGCGGTTATCTGATCACAAAGCAGGCAATCAAAATGCCGTGTTGACGATTGATGCGAGCCACTTCTGTTATATTATTGACGTCAGAAAGGCCCATACCACAGAAGCTTTACCGATCGGGTAGACTCAACCTGCTTTAAGGACGTGATCAACGATTGCCACTAAAAATAGACATTCAGTGAATCCTCTGAAAACTGATCTTACTCTCTTCACGAAAAGGAGAAAGCTTACTGGAGTAACACATCTATTTCTTGTACGCATCTTACAATAAACCTAATTATGTACTTGCGTGCCATCTTGGATAACAAAATTCGTTTAAATAGATATGTCGCTTCAAAAATACCCAAAGCACTGCGGCGTTTTTCCAATCGGAGATTTACGGAATCCTGATGGCAAAAAATCACAGTTCGAAAAATTTGTAGACCGGAAGACGTATCTGAATTTGAAGGAACAGCCTAACTGAGCCTTGCTAAATTCTCTTATCACTTCCAACTTAAGTCAAGAATGCAAGGCTTCTGTGAACGCGGTGGGATATTAGCAAGACTCAGAATAGAGTTTCTCAAGACTCGGACGAGAGATAGTACTGCTGTGTTTGGTTAGGTCTTCTATTGATAGTTAGGTTTTATATGAGCAAAAGTGTCGACGGTATGAGTATCCAGAATGCCACCAGACGCATGCTGACATTTTTACGAGGTCACTTTTACTAAGCAAGGTACTATCTCTGTGGGTCGATGTATAGAATTAGATCGGGAAGTTTTCGTGAGATGATTTTTTATAATTTTCGATGTGTGCCGATCCGATGTGACCACCGTGTTTTCCGAATTTAAACGTGGTAGTCATTCGCTCTAGAAAGAATTTCGTGAAGGTCGTCTAAAATTGTCAAGTGACTTATCGTGAAATTGAGACATCCTTGTCCATTAGTTCCCCTTACTCATGGAATCCCTGTTGAGTTCTTTATTTCCTTGTCATTATAACCTGCAAACATTCAAAACCAACGTACATCGGTATTACTCTTTCTTTCCTCCCTAACTTTCTTTAGACACCACCCGGGGTGCAAAAAAAATAAAGGTATGCAAAATCGTTTGAGAGCGCGCCAATTAAGTATAATCGTAAAAAAGGAAATAAAAAATGTATGAACATTTAGCTGTCAGAAAGAATTCTTCACGTTGTATAATTTGACAATCGCTCAAAAAAGGGTCGTGTCGATTTGTCCAAAGAATTATTGAAAATCGACGACAAGCGACGACTCATGCATCTATGCATATGAGCTCTAAACTAAAAAGCAGCCGACTGTATCGGTCTTTCAGAATAAGCCAGATGCAACAAAAGTTACTCGCGCACAAAACACTTTGAAGCAGATGGTCTATTGTTTCTTTGGAAAAGCTGAACATGTCGCCACCGTGCCATGTTGAACGATCAATTCTTAGGGGTACACTACCATTTTTTGTCAAAAATCTTTGAAGTAATAAGGAAGCGCAACCGCCGAATATCAATCATTCTTCAGCACGACAATGGAAGCTCTTTCTGGCCGTCTCAGGCAAGTGACTTTTTTATCATACAAAACATTGTATTGATGGGTTGTCCGCCGTACAGCCCTGATTTGGCACTCAATGACTTCATTTTATTCCCGCACATCAAAAATAAGTGGGAAAACATGAGAAGCGCGCGATTACAAAGGAATGACGTACGGAAGTTCTACGAACAGATTAAAAGAACGTGTCAAGGCAAGAGGACCCACACAGAAGCATGTAGAGATGTAGAAGGAAACCTTGTAGTGCAGTCATAGTGGGTGCTAAGAAAAGGGAAAAACATTTGTTGCAGATTGCAGAACGGCGAAAAATCCCAACATCCCGCATTAGGCAGAATAGATCATATAGCCTTGGCGATGATTGCCAAAATGTCAGCTCACCTGACCAAAATGAAGTGGGGATAGCAATGTCTAAACTGCAATACAAAAACCCAATGGAACTGAAAAGTATATAGCACTTCGTTTTTCAGATTTGGTCAGAAGAGTACATGCCTGATGAATAGAATCTCAGTATCGTTTGCCCGATCCACAAAAAAGGAGACAGACATAAGTCTCCTCAATATCGCAACAAGAACTTCTCTGCCATATTATGTGAACCTGATGCGGTTCCAGACCAGAAAAGTCCATAATTGACCAGAACTTCACACTCCGGCAGATCTTGGAGAAAATTCAAGAAGTCCAAATCGATGCCCACCACTTTTTCGTTGATTTTAAGGCCGCATATGACAGAGTTAATGAGACGAGTTATACAAAGCCATGTCTGGTTTTGGCATCCAAACTCGTCTATCTCTACAGAATGACGATTGAGAACACTCGTTACTTTGTCAAACCTTTGAAGTTAAAAAAGGTTGTAGACAAGATGACGCGCTGTCATGTGACTTCTTAACCACCGTATCTGAAAGAACTGTACGGAACTCACAAGTAAACACCGGAGGCGCAATCTTTCAAAAGTCTGTACAACTATTTACTAGGGTACGCCTATAGTATTGACATAATCAGCAGAACTCAGCCGACTGTCACCGGCGCATTGGCTTGTATTGAAACGGAAGCTACCAAAATTCGTTTACCGCTAAATGAGTGAAAAACCAGTATATGCTGTCAACAATAAGGGTGCACCATCATAGACGAATTCATTTTACTGACAAAAAATTTTAAACGTTAAAGGATCGTTTATCAAACAGAACGAAGAACATATACTCTGTCATCACTACGTGCATCTGAACTCATTCCGAGAGTTCAATGTGGCCATAACCCAGCTTCTGCGACCGTTTTATGTGCAGTCGCCTACGATGGAGTCGATGTGTCAAAAGTGTCAAAAGCTCGGCGAAAGTGTATCAAAAGTACGTTTTCGAGAACGTTGTAGAGCAACAAGAATCTGCTCCAGTCTCAAAACCTCCAGCAAAAACGACTCAAACATGGCTCAAAACAACGTTCCGAACTTCATTTCCACAGATTATTGGCCATCTGTTAGCCCAGACTTCAATCCATTAGACTACAAACTAAGCTTGGTTGCGGAGCCAGAGCTTTTAAAGGACACCCTTGTCCGACCAGTGAAAAATGTGGCATACTAGTATATATTAGAATCCAGCGCATCAAACATTAAGTCGCGTGGACTGTGTGTACACCAACCGCGATTTTGGTTCAGGAAACAACGCAGGAGTTGAAAATCTGGCTGGTGCTTAGACTTTTGAAAAAAACTGGAAAGAAGTTGTTAAGTCCTCCAAACTGAACACTTATCCAGAGGAAGGAATACCGAATATAATCTCTTCTGTAACAAGAATGCTTCAACCGTTTGTTGGCAAAAAATCTTGAAAATTATCCGCTCTCGCTGTATCTCTAACGTCTGTCCAAAACCATGTTCAAAACTGATAGCCAAAGCACACGCTCTTGCCATACTACGTCTACAGTCTTGATTGCTCAGAGTGTCTTCGAATAGTTTATGGTGGTTTGAGTTGTAGGAGTAATCCTTTACAGGTTTCCTTTAAAAAATGCAGAGCCAATTGTATTCTGTATGGATGGTGTGACTCTAGTGAAAATTTACTTTCAAGAACGACCTCTAAATTACCCTACGAATCGCATCCATAGATTATAATCCAAGCACGCAATCCGTCATACATCTATAACAC
Organism: Volucella inanis; assembly: GCA_907269105.1. NCBI lineage: Eukaryota > Metazoa > Arthropoda > Insecta > Diptera > Syrphidae > Volucella > Volucella inanis. Next base: position 44,935,746 of record OU026153.1, read on the forward strand.
AATGAACATAGGCAAATTTGTTTCTGTCAGGCAGTAAGTAAAATTAATTTCGCTGCACCACCTCCTATCAATCATTGTCAGAATTTGAAACTGCAAACTCCATGAAACCAATTACAATAAAAAAAAAGGTACAACTCCACTTCCGCAAGGTGGCGTGTCTAGTCTGCTGTAGAATGTAGTCCCTCATGATGTTAACATAACTTGTCCAGGTCACTGACCGTTCTGTGCGGGCGGCAAATTACTTTGAATCGACAGCACGGACTTAATTATGCCCCAACTTTACCGTTTCATTACGCATACTCGTAATTGTAGCACCGGTCATGAAGTTAATCGACATCAGATACCGAACCATACAACTTAGTTCCGAGTTCTGGATTATATTCTGGATTGGGTTATAGGTTCCGGCAATAGCCCGCAGGTCCAAGAGGCGGAAGAGGCAGAAAACTTCTTCTAACTGCTGCTCTCCATAATTACCACTTCGCAACACATCATTGTCAGTCAGTTCGTGGTATGAGTGGTATTCTTATAGTTAAATGTGTAACTGTAATGCCGACAGTGTGGTACACCGGACCCGACAACTGAGACCGGGGGTTATTGCAGCTCCCAGATCAAGCTAAGACCTAACATCATTCATACGTCAGAGGGAATGCGATTCACAAGTAATTTATGGTGAATGCGCGCGGTTAACTCTTTGAGAGCTCAGACGCTAAGGCATACGCAAACGCAGGCAATTCCGTCAGAGGGTTAATTGTTGTGTCTGCTGTTTAGCTGTAGCTTTAGCTTGACTTTAGTTGGACTTTAGCTTGGTATCGGAACCGGACCGGTTATTAGTGAAGACATTTAATTCATGTCGTATTCGTATCGCTTGGATACGGCAGATACTCTTACGTCTTATTATTCGTTGAGAACAATTGCTGGCACTTGATGTACGAGTACGAGTATGCTAATGCCATGGGAGAAAGATGAGATGAGATCTTTTTTTAATGTGAGGTTAGCTGTAAGCTGTTAGCTAGGCGGGTTATTTAGTTATTACAATACTTTGTATGTCAGGTTGTTTAATTTTTTGCCAACATTGGCGGAGTTCTTTTTCCATTTGGACTTAGCAATTAGGCATCTTGATTTATGAATAGGCGTCGAGTTTTGCGTGGGAAGCTGAGCTGTTTAAATGGTTCAAGAATAAAATATTGTTGACCTGTCTGACATGCTTCAGATGAACTAAAGTGTGAGAATAAAACAATTTGTTTCGATTAGATTTGGGTTGGATCGAAAGTGTGATAGTACTTTATAGACGACACTCTACGATGGCACCATTGTGGTAACTAATAAACCATACAGTTCACCTCGAAGTTTAAATGGTGAACAGATTCCAGAATGTCCATGCAAGGACAAAAGATACTTCGTTCTCCTTATCAGTACAGACGTTGAAGCTGTTCGTCCTATAGCAAAGTTATAGAAATACAGTATCTCTCGTAGCACATAGTTCAAGACGCAGTTTCACTAATTTAGCATATGAGTACAAACAACCACTTGGAGGTGTCTAATGCGGAATCGTTTCGGCACTTAGAACACTCAAATCCTTATCATTTTTTAGCCCCCACACAAATGCAGATTTACCAAAAAAAGTGTATTTGCGATGACAATTTTCCATTGAACTTCATCATCATCAATATCTCTCGGGCGGTGCTGATATTTAACATTAAAACTGTTCGAGCGTTCCATAGACAGAAGATAACAGTGAAACACTAGTATTTCAGAATGAAGAAAGAAGAGAAGATCCGAGATATGTACGATTGAAGAAAAGCGAGTTCTTTTTGTGGCAATGTTTCCTAGAGGCATTCAATTGACCTATCAAAAGTCTGTCTGTTTAGAGAAATTCGACTTCGTTCTCATTGATGGTAAATGGAATGAATGATACAATGAAGAACTAAATAGACTGGGCTAAACCGTGAAATTGACTTCAAAATTATTCAAAGCAAAACATTAGAACATCAAGTGCAAATGTCTGCACCGCTTCAGTCTGAAGGCTTAAATATCCACCAGGAAAATGATGTAGAAAAGAAAGCTTTATCTACACCCTGACTTGCAACCAACTTCAGACTGCTATAATTTCCAAACCGTTCATGACAGTGAGCTCAAATTTTGACACATGACAGATAATTTTATTTACAAGGCTTTCAAATGATTTGCGTCTCAGTTGTGTTGAACATTTTTTATCCGCGATGGAATTCAAACGTGATAGTGTGATTGCTTTATATTTGGCTGGAAAACCACAAGTAGCTATCGTTAGAGCCCTCCAGCACCTCAACGTGAATAAATCATTTATGTCTCAAACCATAGCTCGTTACCGTGATACTGGCAGCGTTGCAAAACGGCATGGAGGTGGTCATAAGAAAACAGCACATCGGCAGAAATGGTTCGGAAAGTGAAGGCTCGAATTGAGCAAAGTCCGCGTCGAAGTGGAAGAAAAATGGCTCGTGAGCTCATCATATCGTTGGAACGGATGCAATACATACTGAAAAATGAGCTTGTGCTCAAACCTTTGAAGTTCCAAAAAGCACACGAAAGTTAGAGTCGAAAGAGCGAAGAAATAGCAAAGCTTACACAAAATTGGTGAGTTGCCGAATTTGGTTTTATCCCATGAGTCGCCATTTGTTATCGAGCAATATGTTAACAAACAAAATGAACGAGGTTACTTGCCAGAGAGGTCTTTCGAAAATTTACACCTTCGGACGGCCACCAGAAAGCAGGCAGCACCGACGGTGATGGTTTGGGCAGCCATAACCGCCGATGGTCGCTCTCCGCTCGTATTTTGACCGTGAAGTCAAAATTAATGTGATCGTATACCGTAAAGCTGTCTTAAAGGCAGTATTGAAGCCTTGGGCAAACAATCATTTCGGTCGGAGACCGTGGACATTTCAACAAGACTCGGCACCGTCTCACAAAGCGCGCGTCAACCAAGATTGGTTAAAAAACAATGTTCCACACTTCATTTCTTCGACACAATGGATTGCAAATTCTCCGGATGCAAATCCGTTGGGTTTCTCTGTCTGGGGTATTTTGAAGGCGAAGGTTGGCACTAAAAAATACCAAAGCTTGGACCACCTCAAACAAGCACTTCGCCGGGAATGGGCCAAAATACCGCAGAGCCACTTGCGTGCAGCGTGCGATGCTTTCTTCGGCAGTCTCAAGGCCATTATTCGCACTAAAGGTGGACATATTGAAAACTACTGACACAATTTAAAAATTGATGTATTTTCCAACATTTTTTTGCTTTGGCACAATAAAATTTATCAAAAAATAAACCTGTAAAGTGGAAGGTTAAAACCAACTTGGAGTTCGAAACTGTCTTGTAACCCAATCAGTTGGAATGGGTTGTTGGTAGATATTTAAGTGTAAGTCTGTCGCCTTTTTTTTATTGTTTGCTAATCTGACTCATACCCACTATTCCTAAGCCCCGCAGGGAATCATTGACCTTGTCTCACCGCACGGAACCGCAGTAAGGCAGTAAGTGGGGCTGGTTACCAATTTTTTCTCCCGAAATGTCTGACTCTTTCTAGCTGCAGTAGTTTCTTCATGATTATCGCTGCAATGTGTTTCACAGCATCCTATATTGCGGTCGATGTTAACATGTGGTTCAAAATGTTTTCGGAAGCAATGCCAACGAAAGCGTGAATACTGAAAAAATACTTCTTCGATTCTCCTGTCTCACTTTGTTTTATTGCTATTCCACCAGCGCTCCATTAAAATTGTCAGTAGCATTCCGTCCCTTCAAATCATAATACCCGTCTCGCTATGAATACTCATAAGTATACCCTCAAGCCCACTTGCAGACGTACTCCGAAATACAGAATGCCCTGCCATGCTCTCTATTTCCCACTCATTATAACTTGCAAACATTTAAAACCAATGTACATCGGTATCTCTCTTTTATTTAATTTTCCTTTTGCCCGAGCTGTGCACAAATATTTTAAGGATACGCAAGCCTCTTGAGCCCGTGCTTATTAGAAAAGAATAGGAGATTGGTCAAGCTCAAATGTGTTCAGTTCATTTTTGGATATTCTGTATAAGTCGATGGATCCATCTTCCTTTTGAACATTGATTCCATCTCTCCTGTCATGTTCTTATGCTTCGCTGACTTTCTTCCAGCTTGATAGCTTTGATAGAGTCTAGGGGTTTCTAGATCTTGGCATCATAAGTCCTTTGTAGTTCGCTAGATAGCTAGATACCCGCTGGTAGTATTTCCGTCATAACACATACTATATAGCATCGCCTGACACCGTCCGATTAGGACAGTATGCTCTTAGCGCATATAAACGCCTGACGGAGTTTATCCTTACATAAGACTTAATTTTCACTGCTTTGGCCCACATTGCTGCCGCATGCATTACTATGGACTGTACCACGCTTGACAGAATTAGTCTTCTTTGTTGTCGGGGTCCTCTAATATTCGTCATAATTCTGGATAAGGCAGCACTCGAGCAGCTTTGTCGCATGTTCTTTCAAGATGTGCCTTGTAAGCGAGCCTAGCGTTGATCATCACACCGAGGTATCTGATCACCGGTTTTGACGTGAGATTTTGTTCGCCTACCTGATGGTGATTGTCTCTCTTTTCTAGTGACTGCTTACTAGTACTGCTCCGTTTTATGTTCGGCGAGTTCTAACCTAACTGCTGGTATACATCGTCCTACTTTTCAGAAACATTCGTTCCCAATGTTCTCTTTTCCTCCCAGGTGTTTCACCGCCACAATGATTGCAATATTATCAGCAAAGTCTATGATTTTTGCCTCATTTGGTATTTCAAGCCTTAGAGCTACAGGATGGGACCTAGTACCGATCCATGTAATACTATTTTACTCCATCGTCAGTATCGAAGAGCAGGAACTGTTTCTTAAAATAATTTTAACTTTATATTATTCTGATTAAGAACCCTGGCACCATCACTGCTCTAAGGGACTATACTATTCGTCCCCACTTTGCAGAGTTGAAACCACTTTTGACGTCCAGTGTTATAACAGCACCGTATTTCTCTGCACTTCCTTTCTATCTTCTGCCCTGAATATTGTATTCCAGGATTGTATTTACACTTCGTTTAGCATTTACTGTTGGTTTGAGAGTCCCCCGAGTTCATTAATTGCCACCTGTAGATCGGTTGCATATGATTCGCTTTATATGTTAGACACTTGCTATAAATTTCGAAGGATGGTTTTGTGTTTGTTTTGATTGCTAGCTTAAGGGCCTCATTCCGTATATCATCCAATCCAGGTGACTTATTATCACCGTACGTCCAGGAATTTCGGTGACGGCTGTGATCTACTGTACGTTCTTCTGGTTTATGTGTTGATAATAATCTCGAAAGTTGTTTTTTGCATTAGTGCCCTTGAGTTTTGCCATGTCTGCCCTGTCGGCGATATCTCAAGGATTTGCACCTGCTTGATCGTAGAGTTGTTTAAAGCTGTTAATTTTGCATCTAAGGATGGCTAATTTCAGCTCACTACGCTTTGTATTAAACATCATGGGAAGGCAAAGCTCTGAATCGCGGAAATAGTCTGCCACTTAAGTAAGATATATAGGAAAACTATAAACGAGATCAGATACCGGCACATCCTTTAAGGCAGAATTAGGATAACAAGAATTTTTCCATCGGTAGCATTAGATGGCATCTTGAACCTCTATATGTGTATGAATGGTTTATTAAAAGCATAGCATCTTTTGGAATCGGAGCAAAAGTCAAGGTGCTTCAAGCCAGATAATAAATACGAGAAGATATGCATACAGAGATTTCTAATCAAATAAATGATGCTTCTATATGGATCGAGATGCTGTTGTCTAAAGCGCTGCAACTGTTCAAACCATGAACTGTAATACGGAGTTTGGACTTATTGGCCTTAAAGTCACATTCATGATATAAACTCGGTCAGTCCGACATCAGAAAGTTTTTCTTCAGTCAGGAACCTAACATCTCAAAAAATATTTTTCCACTTTTATTCCGCCCTTAATACTTGATTTTTTTAGGTCTTAACGGTCTTAGACTGTAGTCTTCATAATGTTAACTGAAAGCAGGTTTCCCGTGGAACTAATTAGGGTACAAGTTACATAGCATAGGTCGCTATATTTAGATTTTTGATATCACTCTGTAGCCAGCTCTTCTGAAAAACTGTGTTACAGAGTTTAGCCTATCTATGACTTCCTCGGCTTCTGTGGCTTCTGAAATTATGCATAATCTGCTTTACTTCAGTGTCTCGTTTTTTGATATAATAAACTCAGTTCAGACGGAAATTTTTATGGAGGAATTCTCCAAGATCAAACTAACGTTTGATAACGTTGACATTTCAGCAGTATCCTCCTTTGAAACGCTTAAACTTATCCGCAGAATCAGGTAAATTTGCAGATTCTCCGGCACACTAGAATGTTGAAATAGGTGAAATGGCGACGAAGAAGTTTTCAGCGCACCAGTCAGTTGAACAACAAGCGGAGGGATACCTCTGCCATCCAACAAGTGCAAAGAAATGAATTGGATAAAATAAGGAAGAAAAACTGGGACTAACATAGACATCTCAAACCCATTTAGTGGATTTTTTTTTTCAGAGTAACCTTTAAGCGGAAAGTAATTAACTGAAGGCCTACAGACGAACCTTTGAATTCAATCCGAACCATGACTTAAATTTGCCAACGTACGTCAAAAATGCGCTGAAATACGAGGCAGACAATTTTGACAAAGATTGCTTCTACGAAAAACTTATACCCTAGATACGATGAAAATACGTCCTCGGTGATTAGACTATCATGATAGCTAGCACACAATTCATAATGTAAACATCAATAAAGCGTATACCTTTTAATCCCATAGCGATCGATGAAAGATACATTTCTACGAGTAGTATTTGAAATTTCTGATCATTCAGTGGTAGAAACTTTGACTCGGGGAACTATGCTATATAAATTCCGGACAGCAAAACACTAAAGAAGTCCTATGAAAAAATTTGACGTCTCACGAATGCAACAATCGAGTCTTCAAAATCTCACGAAGAGCCTTATGCTGATAAATTTAAGCAAATGTGACACTGGAACGGTAGAAAGATGCTACCCAGAGTGTATATAATTTGTACGGCATAGCATAATGAATCCTCGAAGTTGATGAAGAGTTAAAAAAAAGCGCATGCAATTGAATAGGAGGCGTTCAAGGTGATATTGCCGTATTAAGTGAGCATCTAGACCATTCATAAATAACCGGGTTAGTTCATCTCAATGCAGTTTCAGGCCAGACCAGTCTACCATCAGTCAAATATTCACACTACGCCAAGTCTTGAAAAAAACCCGGGAATTTTAGATCGATATTCAACATCTATTTGTCTGTAAGCCGCATATGACAGCGTGCATACGGACTAGATAGACAACGCCATGTCTAGTTAAGACATCATTCTCAAGCTCGTCGGCTTCCGCAGGATGACTGTGCAGAACTCTCACTGTACCTTCAAGATCGATAATGAATTTACCGAAACTTCTGTTTAAAGTCATTTGACTTTTGTAACATAGTCCTAGAAACAATCGCGCTTTGGCAAAAACTGGCCAACAAAAGAGCCAACGCCAAAGCAGCTATATAGCTTTCGTGAATCTTAAAGCCGAATAGCTCAAAATGGTCTTGAAGGTAAACGAGGGCAAAACACCGTACATGCTGCCATCTAAAAAGTTCGCCAAACACCGACGGTTTGTCTAGATCGTCACTATTTGTGGGTAGAATATCCTTACAATCACCGACGTCCAACGCAGATGCCAATCGATGTATCCTTGGATTGGCTCAGGAGGATATTAATATAAGTAACATAACCCTCTGTTTTAAGGTTAGGTTCTACTTGAGGCTTGAACCTCAAGATGAAAAAGCACTTCGCCGTTTGTATTGATGAGGAATAGAGGAGGAGGTTTAACCACGAACTGTACGGTTTGTATAGAGATATTGGTTTAGTCATTTGTCTATTGATCCAGCGCCTGAGTTGGCTGGGCCATGTTAAGCGAATGGATGCCACACATTTGACCCAAAAAGTTTTCGAGTCTAACTACGAGTGGCGGCGCAGAAGGAGACAACCGCATCTAAGGTGGCCCACGCAAATGGAAGGAAAGCTCAATCAACTCGGAATACGGCACTGGAGGCAACTGGCTGAAAATCGTGCTAGCTGGAGAGGCTAGTAAGTTGAGGCCCATGCAAACCAAGACTGCAGCGCCACCAAAGTAAGTAGGTAAGTAAGGCTGGTACTGCAAAAGTATTCGTAGTAGAGGAATGTCCATTTCCCAGACAATATCATGAAAAAAACATCTTGAGGAGCGCTCAAGAAAGTAAGAAGAATATGAGCAAGCGAAGAAATTCTAAACAGTTCTATGGGTGACAATGCTGGAGTAGAGTCAAACTATTTAACAACGATTTCGTCCAATATTCCAACCAGGTAAACCCAACCATTTAACATGCACAACGATCAAGAATGATGCTGTTAATCTGAACGAAAACAGGTTGGTGCAGCAGATGGGCTCCCTGCTAAATTGTTCACTCCTTAATAGTCCCTTGACCCTAAGTCTCTAAGAGATATTATTGATGTTTTCCGTCATTAGCACGCCGTTTCCAGTTTCCTAGGCCAAAAGTTAGTCATTTGATGGTTTTTCCTCGATTTATCTTAATTTAGTCTATTGTCGAACGAAATCACGCGAAACTATAGGTGAAGAACATGCAGATAATCGTTAGAAGTTCTCTCATCCACCCACACTCTGCTAATGATTTGGTGCATGTACATGGATAGGCAAAAGTACTCATAATGTCAACGTCCCATAATTGTACCTGTTGTTTTGATGCTGCGTGAATTTTGTCGTCGTTTTCCTCGTCGTCCTGCACCATGTGCGCGAACAATTAAGCACTTGGCTGACCGTCCCGTGCAAACTGAGTCCACTAGATATCTCCAAGAAGTAATCACTGCTATGGCCAAGGACGACCGAGAGAGTTCGACGAGACAAAGATGCATAAAATCTGGCATCTATAGACGATCATTGCGTTGAATTTAGATGAAAGACCTGAAGATGTTCCCTTACAAAGTACAAACCATTCACCAAATGCTGCCAGCTGACCGTCAAATAAGGGTAACTTACTCCCACTAACTTACTGCACTAAACCTGGTGCAGGAAAAGGATGATTTCGTATCCAAATTCATAATGAGCGACGAAGCCCATTTGTACTTAAGTGGTTATGTGAAAAAACTTTTGCGTTTCTGGGGCTAGGAGAATCCACATAACATAAAATGCACCAAGAGCCATTGCTTGCATTCCATCAAAGAAAGTGTTTCGTGCGGTATTTACAGTGAAAAAGTGTTTGGCCCTTATTTTTTTGAGAGCACTGTCGACACTAGCATAAGCGTAACTTGTTAGCGCTACAGACAGATGTTGAACGAGTTTTTTTTGCCGCAATTTTCTGAATTTGGTGAAGCAACCAGTCACACAGCTCGGGCAACGATAGAGAATTTGAATCACAATTTTCTAGGTCATGTGATCTCCCGTTTTGGCGGGAACTGAACTTCGTCTTTGACTAGAATTGGATGCGAAATCACTCGCTTAACAAAATTCAGCAGCTGTTAAAAATGTAAAATTCCTTCTGCGACTAAGTTTTCTTCTCTGCGTCGAGAAGTGTTTTTACAGGTCAGCTGCCAACTGGTTGAGTTTCCTATTAAAAAGCCAGATGATGAGGATTCTTCTTCGATAGGATTGTCTGTCCTTCCTTTCTCTGACTCGATACACTGACTTGTATTACTCTAAAGCACTATTAGATGTGCATCTTTCATCATCAGGATGAGCACCATTTCATGGTTTGATGGAAACCTTAAGCAGATTCGGCAACTTTTTGATGGCGTAACGAAGCTGAGTCTACTTAGTATTGTTGACAGTAAAATGTCTTCACGCAGCTGTTCTTTCTAGTCCCTGCCTCTTCCAAAGGCAGATCATTCGCAGCACAGTCAGGCTCATAATTTGGCTACCAGAATCAACATTTACTACTCCAAAAACTTGCACTTACAAACGTGGGCCTCATATATATGGTCGATTCAAGTAGACGTTCGACTACTAAAACAGTTAAGTACTACAAAATGGAATTTCATAAGGATCAGTCACCGTAACAACGCATATAAAACCCTATGTACCATACTACACAAATGACTGAGACACCATATCAACTACAGGTCCCTTTTCATTGAAACAAGAGTCTTTCTCGACTTTCGGGATGTCTTCCCAACTAAACTGGACTGGGAATATAACTATTCCGTAATTTAACATCATGAGACGCCTTATACCACTCCACATTAATATACCTAGACCACTGCACTACTAAACCAACTAGTCGCCACCAATCTGACAGCTGACAGACAAAGTATCCAATATCACAGAAAACGGCGCCAAATTCGAATCTGCCACCATCGTTAGAGTGTTTCTACGTGCTTATCAAGATTTCCCTTTCAAAATCACGAGAAAACACTTGCAACAGTCATTGTTATTCATATATAAAGTAAACCTGAATCTAGATAACCCTCTCTGCCTCAAAAATTTCTAAGAACAAACTCCACAAAAGTTGAGTAACACGAATGGCGCTACCACACTAAAAACTTCACTCCATTCAATCAAGCAAACTGACATTTGTTCTGTCGCATCATACGAGTACACTATTTCCATTGCAACAACGAAAAAACTTCAATCATCCATCCATCCATCCGCCCACAAATCCTTAGATATTCATACGTATCTCTTGAGACTATTTTGCAAATCTCAGTTCTCTTTCTGAAATCACAAAATTTATTCAGATACACGTATTCGCATTCGTATCTCAACTAACCGACCGACGACCATACCTCAAAGACTAACTATTTGTGCAATAATTACAAATTCAATTTTGTAATCGCGCATAAATATTCTGCACCCAGCAACATTGCTCGTACACCAACAACAACGGTAACAACAGCAATAACCGTGATTTCTTATTGTTTCGAATTTTGTTACCATCAATTCAAGATTTTCAATTTACGAATAAGCCAAAGCTGTTGTAGGCTCTGTGATAGATAGTTGAAGGCATCTATCCATCAGATGTACGCAGACGAATGGACAGACATAACTACACTATCGGACAGAGACTTGCTGAATTGCTGACATTGCAAATAGTACTCAGAGAAGAGGATTATCCAATGGTGTACAATGGTTTCTAGTTGGTTTTTGGTATACCATGTTGAAATCAATGCAGATCAATGGATCTGTGGATCGATGGATGTCTTGCGCAAAGGAGTTCCATTTGTTCAGGGAGGATGTGTTGAAGTGGACTTATGGGCGATAAAAATTTATGATTCGTATCGATGAGATGGTTGTTTTCGATTTTCGATTTTTGTCGGCAATATGGTCTGGTTGTTAGGTGACGTTTGACATAACCGATAAATTGACGATAAATTATTTAGTTGAATGGAGCTTGGGAGGCGATGAAAACAATTTATGACAGAGTTGGGGACAATTTATCGAGCTACAGAGGTTCTTTTTCATGTTTTTCTCTTCCGGCGTTTCTCCGGATTGAATTTTGAGTAATAAAGTTTGGTCCTCTGAACCAGATATAGATACTATGATATTTGTATAGTTAGGCAAGGGCAATTGAAAAGATAAAATTTGTATAACAGTTGCGGAAATTGGTGGTTTATTACGATATGTCGACATGACGGTTTCCAGTGAAGTCACTATGGATACATATCAATTTATCTTCCTCCTGGTAGCCATCGCATTGCTGGTCTCGTCTATCGGGTCTTGTTTGATAAACTGAGTATTGAGCAAGAAGAAAATACCATTTGCTTAGTAGTAAAGGAACTTCATAAAATTCTGAAAAGGGAATGCTACATGGAGATTGATTTTGTGGAAGACGTTGCGATAGCTGTATAGTTCTTTTCGGAGGGAAGAACATAATTCTTTACTTTGACCTAAAATACAGGTGTCCATGTATTTTCACTATAGCCCTCAATTCTTATAAGCGAGCGGTTGAGACCAAATGGAGTGCGCAACTCTGTAACTGGCTCTTCTTATCTGTCAGAAGGCCCATACTTATGTATGGCGACTCACCTTCGCAATTTAGGTAAGGTGCAATGTCTGGCTTACATGTGCATTAGTGATACTCTTACTACCTCTCCCTCCGCTGCACATTCGCTATCGCACCCCCCTAGACATCTTCGACTGCCAATGCAGCCATAAGATTTAAAGCCTCTCCACAGTGGTCCTCTGTCTGGGACAAAAATCCCCACGAAACCGACTACACCACTACCAAATATTGCTTTAAAGTTATTATTTCGAAACGCAAGATTATGGATTGGTGGATGGCGCATTACCATAAAAATAATGGACGGCTCAAAAACCAAAGAAGGCAAGGGAGCTGGTATCTTCTCTGTGAAATCTAATCTTGAGCTTTCCTCTCAAATCAGTGCAGTGTCTATCAGTATTGCTATCAAGCAAACTCTCTCTTTGCTGAAATGTAATGTAATAGCCAGGTAGCTATTATGCCGCTGGAATCAGCAACTTTTTAAGTCAAGGACCGCCTTCAATTGCCGCACATCTCTTAAGCAGTATTTAATTCTCCCAGGCCATTATGACATTCCAAGAAACTGTAGATTAGATGAACTTGTTAAGCCTCTTACAATACTGCAAACTTCACAAAATACGGGATCTTTGAACTCGCCTCTGGCTACTTGTAACAATAAAGTTCAACAGGACACGATTGATAAGGCGAACCGTAATTGGGCAAATGTGCAGCACCAATTAAGTCATCAGACAGATTTGGCCTAAGTTAGATCACAAACGGTCCCGCAGCCTAATCATGATCAACCGCCCACACATCATTGCCCTCATAGGTGTCATTACTGAACACTCTCTAATCGGAGGACATGCCATAAGGCTAGCCATCCACTGAAACGACTATAGGGATGATTGAGAAGGTAGGTATCAACTCTTTCTATCTTGCACCAGGAGACCCTTTCTGATCTCATACTATCTACATAGCCTTGGAAATCTTGCACAACCCAACGTTGCGGATCTTCTTCGCTTCTCTCCAAATTTCAGGTTCCTTCCCCATGGCAGAATAGAATTTACGTCTAATAGTATCACAATGGACCAACTCTGGCCTAAGTGTGCATGTGTCCAACAGACAGCCACACTAACCAACCAACCAACCAACATGCCCTCAGAGGAACTAAGTACGCTGTAAAACCAGCGTTCTCTATATGACATACTTACATTACACTAGTACTGTGAGGTGATTTAACGACGGACGGCTGCAATCGTAATAAGTCGCCAAAATCTTTGGCGGCCATTTATTTTTCAATCTCTCAAGTGTTGAAGCTGAATCCATGCAAAGATGAAACTGATGTGCTGCGTCCTACTAGATCACCTAAAAGTGAAGAGAAGCACATACAACAAAACACCACTTTAACGAATCGGCGCTGTATATAAGGACGAGGCCTTACCAACAAGTAAAAAGAACGTGTCATGGCAGATAGAACCGAGCTGAGCCTAGTAGAGATGAGCAAAGAGATAAGGTGGCAGAGACATAAGGATATGCAGATTTTAAACTGCGGGGACGATCCAACAAGCAGGAGATGAGTTCGTATAGAGCATGCGTTGTTTCATCTCTCGATTCCCATGAAAGCGGACCCTCTAACCTGCGGCAACTATAGAGGAATCAGTCTTCTTTGAAATGACAAGGTTTGTCTTGCATACTATTTGAACACATGAAACCATTTGCCAATAATATGATTTGCCACTATCAGTGCGGTTTTGGAATCCAGGATACACAGATCGATACTCGCCATCCTTTTACTGATTTTAAGGCTGATTATGACAACGTCTATAGAAACGTATGGTTGACTGCCTACCCTATGTATTGAGAGATGTCAACATGTCGATACCCAGTGTTGTAGCTGTTTCTATACATCAAATGTGCATATTTTACCTCCCAGTGGTTATCATCGGGTACTCGTCGATGTTTATTTGGACTCAACTTGCCAAAACTCTGCTAACCAGTAGACAAAAATAGCAGCACTATAAACGGGACAGCGGATGAATGCCCCAAATGGAATCAGTGGTGAAGTAAAATCCCGGAACAAACAAATGTCGGTTTAGTCCGACATATTTAGAGCTCAGGGCGGTAAAGATTTCCGAAACTAAGTCAGAGTCTTGGAAAAGATATTGCTGCAAATGAGGCCTTAGTGGACAAACGTCAGCGCTCAAATCCCCTAACGGGTTACTGGCTTCGGTCTAACCGACCTCTGAATATAAAAAAAAAATACCAAGCAAGAACAAGCCTCGAATACGGGCAGATCTTCTGTTGAAAACTTCTGCCAACGAAGAGAGGACATTGTACTTCGGATCTACACATGGAATGTTAGGTCCCTTAATAGGCGACGTGCACCCGAACAACTAGAAAAGGCCCTGCTATGAAACACGATGGGAAGGGCTGAAAAAAATATGATACAAAACTGTAGCAAAAGTGGCTCCTATTTGGATGCGGATTTGTTGTTAGAGGCAGAATTAGGCAGGAAGTCATGAGTTTCCCGCATATTAACGAGCCCCCCATAACAATCCCTATTAAGGTTAAATTTTCCAACATTAGTCTTATATGCGCTCATGCCTCTAAGGAGGGCAAAAGTGATGACATCAAAGATGGCTTCTATAAGCTCTGGGAATGCATTTATGAGCAGTGTTCTAGTTATGACAAAGCTAAGAAGAGACGGCATCTTTGGCACTCCCCCAGTTTAATTGATGCTTGAACGTTTTAAAGGGCCGACATCAACCCGAATGATTACCTTAGTGGCAGCCAAGGTACGATATCCCCAACATCGGAAAAGATCACCAAATCTTTTCCCGATGGAGTCTCCTATAACCTCTAAAGAGGGCCTATTGCCAAAAAGCCATAAGAGATGCCGCCTCTAATGTGATGGGTTTCACTTGGCAGCACAACGAAAGCCCGGGCGGAAGTCTGTAGAGATAAACAAGGTAACATAACATTAGAGTCGCAGTCGATGGTCAGGACTTGGAACCATCATTTCTGTAGAATGTATAACGACGACGATGAACCAAATACCGCTGCCAGGCAGTGTGAACCTTTCAACCTGGACTATGTAGACCAACAATTCTGTTCACCCAACCTGGATGAAGTGAAGATAGCCATATCTAAGCTTATAACCAACAAAGCAACTGAAGAGGACGTTTTGGCTGACTAGCTCTTCAAAGTGGTAGGCGATGACTTCGGAACAAAGCAGCTTTCTCTGGTATTGGAACGGAAGCGGCGGAGATAAGTTTAGCGGTCAATGAGAGCAAGATCAATTATATACTTTGAACAAGAAAGGACACCCAGCACCGACGTCTCGGACAGAACCTCACCTTCAACAGATATAACTTTGATGTAATTAACGACACCAGCTCTAAGAGCAAATAGCTAATTCTTTGGGATAAAAAAGCAATTGACTAGCAAAGTCCTCTCTCGAACAACAGAAATGACCCTATGTATATAAGACCTTAATAATCCCAGTCCTGTTCTATGGTGCAGAGAAGAAGAAGAAGCTCTTGGCTGCTTTAAGAGGAAGATTCTTCGGGTGCCTTGCGGCCTGTCATAGACGGTGAATAGAGGAGGAGATACAACGGCAAACTGTGCTGTACATTGATTTAGCTGGAAGATTAAAGGTCCAACCAATGTTCCTGTAATAAAAGTCGTCGAATCCGGTGACAGAAAACGCCCGCTGCTGCCTGTAATGGTCAAAAACAATCAGAAGGTGACTCATTATTTCAAAAAAATATTTACAAAGTGATTCGAGAAACCCCCAACCCAATACCAAATTTAACATTCTCTAAAGTCCGTGCATATCCTGATGATATCCTGATGATGCAGAATGCAAGAAACTGTAACTGATATTGAATTAAAAAAGGATTTGACTGTGAGAGAGGGTAAAGCAATAAAGAATGTTTGAACATCAACGAATCGGATTTTTGCTCCGCTATCAACTCTTATAATGATATCTCATAAGCGATCAAATAAAATCAACATCCCAACGCCGTTTCTTGGCTTGGGAAAGTAATTTAGTCAAGTAAGTTGTATATTAGATCTTTTCCATCCTAGTTCTGTCCCAAGCACTAAACCTTATACGTTAGCAAATTGGAACATTCTTCTGAGATGGCTTGGACGTATGGAATGGGTTGATAATAACATTCTTGCCCGATAAGCCTTATATTGATACCCAGATGGACGACGGAGTAGAGAAAGAATTGGCTTTACGTGGCCAAAGCGACTTCGACCAGCTTGAAGTGCACAATATAAGAGGTTTACTGGTTTAATTTCAAGTGCATTTCAGATTCTAGCACCATCTAAGTAAGAATGCGATCTTTAACACTCCAAGTTCGCTTCTGTACTTCTATATCGTAAGCTTCAACGATGAATGAGACACTCATACCGAGCCATGGTTGTGTACAAAAAAAAAACCAATTCATGGTCTTAGATCCTATCTATGACGGACGATTAAAATCACTTTCAGGATCTAGGTTTGAACTGTTTTCCTACTAAGAACTCGTTGTATCAGTTCAAAAGAAGTTCCGAAACCAAACGTTTGTCATTGCATCAACTTATTTGCCCTTTCGTTATTACATCTATCACCAAAGGCAGTATTCGAAGTCGATTTCAGGTCGTTGGCATTCATCACGTGTCGATACACTAAAGTTCAGAATACTTTCCAGGGCATAACCAAGTGTGACAACCATCTCCTGGACTTTATACTAACTATTGTCTGACCTGGTCATCAAAAGATGAAGTTTCAGGCAACTCATGTCACAAAGGAAGTTAGCAAATTATCGACATAACTCTAGTTGGTACAGTTGGGGGCAATGCAGCAGCCTTTCTCTGTGGTATGTCACATGCTTTGCCGAAAATTTTAATGCAAGGCTTCTATTGTTTGTGCATTAACTTACCAATTTGTTAATGGGCTCCCTATTCATAAAAAGTCTCCCTCACGGAAAGCAGCTGGCGGAAGTTCGATGAAACAGATAATGTAACTTGAAGAGGCTTCTCTGACCAATGGGGCATCCCTGCTCAAGTGGGATTACTTCGAAGCAGTACACAAGATTGCAAAGCATACCATATTCCAACGCTGTATAGTTCTTTTCCAACCTGAAGAACGATAGCAACGACAGCTTTCCGGTTTGTTCGATCGTAGGAAGGCTGCTTTTAGTTTTCCGGCCATAGCTTGATACGTTAAACGAAGGTTCTGCCTTACTATGTTAGTCGTCTCGAACTTGTGGGCTGGATTTCGAAGATCCTCTTTAGTGGACCATTATTGTAAAGTTATTCGAAATAGCTGAGCTAGTGTATTCGAGGTGTTTTGGCTTTCTGAGTTCATATAGTTCGTTCACCCTCCTTCAGCGAAGAATTTGTCACTCGAAAGTTATTACTCATTATCTGCTCTGCTTTCCTGCTTCACATACACATTCGGCTTCATAAATCAGAACTGACAGAATAAATATTTTGTAAGAAACTCAATTAGGGTAGCATTCGTGGAGTTGATGTTAAGTCTGAGGTAGGTTGACTCTCTTACAACTCATGTTTCGCCCTAGGCGGTGGACAGATGCTTCTTTGTTTGTTGACAAAATATACTTGATTTTGAACTTATTTACTTCAAGACCAACTCGTTGCGCATGTTCTTCAAAAGCCTCAATAAGGACGATTTGAAAGCAACCGATAATGTCGATGTCATCGGCGTATTCCAGCAGATGGGCAGATTTGTTGAAAGTATCGCCTTCTGTGTGCATAGTGTTGTGTAAGTTTTACAGGGTCCAGAACTCAAGATGGTGAATGATGAAACTCGACTTGAAATTCGTTGGCCTTGTCCAAGATTTTACTTAGTGTGCGACAATTCTTCCGAGACACAAAATCAACTTCAAGATAGGTTTTGTGTGTGTCAAAATTTGGTCTTAAGAAGATCTTCTTAAGACAACACTAAGACTGTCTGAGTCCTGGGTATAGGAATGTAGGTTTCGTGTGAGTATTACTGTGTTAGGAAATTTTAAAACCATAGCTATGATTACAAACAAGCTGAAGCAGATAACGATAAACTATCAATGATCGCTACAAATGCATCTTTTACACTTGAAAGAACATAGGTTCAAAGATGCGCTTCATATGGTCAGATAAAGAAAACTTCAGGAGATAATTGGAAAATTATGGTGTTCGATCACATTGATCGTGAAAACCTGAAGTAAATGAATATTAACAGATCACAAAGTGACGACTGTTGTTGGTTACGCATTCTCGAAACTCGAACTATTAACAGAGGAAAGATTTCAAGTTCAAAAGTGAAAGGAATTAATCTCTACTTTAAAGTCAACCACAAATATAGATTCCAAAGCATTTATTAAATTTTAAGAGTTAACCGATCTGGTCTTTCAAACCACCTGCTATTCTGCGCACTACCATTGCTTGCGGAATTTATCCCCTCGGGCTTGCAACTCAATTTAAATAGCGAAAGTGAACAACAATTTAGAGCAGTTACATAAGTGACCCGCTGACTTCTGTATACATATATGTATGTAACCCAATGCCATTTAACTCTCACAGCCGCTGGCTATTTACTTAAATCTCGCGCGACTTATCCTCGAACTTTGGCATTTGTTATACAAAGGTAAAAGCGCATCCACTTCACTTCCCCATGGAATTTGAATTGCAAAATCCATCGGATTATTTTTACACAATGAAGGAGATACAAAGAGACAAACAAACGGCGTAAAGAAGCTAAAGATAAATCGTCACATCGTTAATAATATAAAAAACAAAAAAATCCATTTAACACATTCATGAGTACGGGGTCAATCTACGCTCAATAAATACCAAACCGGATCTATACAATATTTAACTAGAGTTAACTCTGTAGTAGTAGCTCCTCTAATTCTACTCTGCAGCAAATAATCGGTTCAAATCTAATTGAAGAAAGACCAAATTGCGGGTTCCTAATACGCCAACAAGAACCACCAATCCAACAGTGTATCTAAACAATGTTAGCTGACCCCATTTTTGGTCAGATACACGTATTCCTATTCATAGTCGTACTTGTGGATTCTTCCTGGTAGATGAGATTCTTAAAATTGCAACCGGCTTTATTGTGTCTTCCGTAAGTATCTAGAGTATCTATAGATTTAATGTTCATTACCCGTTGCCTATAATTCGTAATCCAATTAACGTTAACTGATGAGGTGCTCGTATGTAGGTATTCGTATTGTGTGGGAGGTTTGTACAAGTAATGTACCTATGAATACAATTGTATTTAACTGATTACAATCGAACATTTGTGACAATTTGTTTTCATTTCTGTTTGGCTTTGGCCGAACGGTTCTTTGACACATGAAATAATGCAGAAAAGATTTTGGTGATTTTTTTGCAAATGATTCAATACATTTGCTGAATATGCTGAATGTTGTTTCAAACAATGATGGGGCCAATTAAAACGAATAGCATGATACTTACTTAAAATCGTGGAAATGTTTTTCATTTGTTTTGTACCGAACAGGTGTTCCCACACTGTAGACAACCGACTGAATGGTATTTGGTTGAATGCCTCTTCTTTGGTTTTCTCCCCATTTGCCTAAGATGACATAGAGTCGAGTCAAGAAAATGCGTGCCAATGACTGTGTGTCACTGTATTTCGAGGGAAAGGACTGCATTTGCGACGATAAAAACACTTTCACCTCAACTTGGACATGGGAGTTACAGTTGTACAAGTGGTTTCTCGAATTGCACATCACGACGATTTGCCTGTTGCTTGTTTGCAAGCTTCGTTTGCAAAATGAAGTAAATTGTATTTGAGTATTCGTATGTAGCTGCATGTGTTAAGGCGTAACACGTTAGATCAATTAAAAAGACACAGACAGTTGGAGTTAAAGTCAAAGACAAAGTCAGAGAAATGAAAATTGTTTTAGCTTACAAGTGGTTTGCCATGAGAATTTCATGGTCACGAAGTGCGTTGAAAGAAAGTTACGGTGAACATAATGTGATTGGATGCAACAAGGGGCCGAGTGCTGACACAATAGAGATTTTCTAATTTTATTAGGGAAAGGTCAGTCAAGACATATAAATTTTGCCTTGAAACACACTTAGTATCACGTTGAATTATAAACGATCCATTAAAACAAGAAAGCTTCACTGCTTCCTCTATTCAGCTGGTTAAGATATGCCGTTCTGTTTACTTAACGATTTGCCTTGGCTTGACATTCAATTTTGAATTGATTTCATTCAGCTGAATATATGCTGAATTGTTTCAAATCTCTTATTAAGATGTTCAACAAAAAAAAAATAAAAATAATAAAAATAAAAAATTTGCTCATTTTAATATATTTGACTATCACAAGATAACTTCCTAAAGAAATAGACAATAATTGCAGACGCATTTGAGCTGAACACAGACTAAATTACGCCACAACTTCTACTCTTCTATTATTCTAACAATTTCGTCAAATTTTCATATTATTACTTTAATGAATCATCCCAACACAGGAAGTGGGAACATATTACTTAAAAAATTTACTCCCATTGAATTGCACATTGACCCCTTTTTGTGTAAAGATCGAATCAATCAAATTCTGGCAAAATGTACAAATTCAGTATTGAATTGGTTTAAAAAAAATGGCACCTACTGATATTCAGCGGAAAATAATGTACATTTTTGATGAACTGATCACTTTTTAAAGGTTAAAATATCGTTTTAAATTAAAATAGATGCGCTGAATGTGTGCTGAATTGCATTAAGCGTGCATAAATTATATGACGAAATATAATATTTTGTATCATAAGGTTTCGAGCCATCTTTTTTTCCTCTATCTAGGTAACAGGTTTTCAATATATTGTTTGGTTAGTATGTGGACAGATTTATCTGTCAAGTACGCCATAATTCAAGCTCGTTCTATGGTCAAAAAAAAAAAAAAAATGTGACTACCAGGTGAATGTTGATTTACTTATTGGGATATAATGGGTGAAAAGTGCTATCGTCTTCGTTAAGCCTCCCGAATTAGTGTCTAAAATGGATTTAAACTGAACAAAAATAAGCCAACCTGGTGTTAAAGACAATAATGTGGGGTATTGACAAAAGTAGAATGTCTGAAGCGATCTGTGCTTAACTACGTTTAAAGTGCACTAGACTTTATTAGGGAGAAACTGTGCGCATCTTTAAGGACCTTCATATTTGTACCTAATTTGTTACATCAGTCTGCTGTTTTTCGACTGGCCAGTATCTTTAACTTTTATGAAACATGGAAAGATATTCTGATATTTTCGTCCCCGCAGATGAGGAAGGAAAAGAGTCCAAAAGATGTGCTACTTCAGAAGTTATAGAGACTAGAGGAAGAACCTAGAAGGCAAAGTTCTAGGGCTTGAAGGCGAGTCGAAATAGAGATTTCAATAACAAAATTGGATACAAAACATCCTGACTGGACGCTCGAAAATACAGCTTCCAACAACCGAGAGCAGTCAAAGGTTTCCGATCTATTGATTTACGGCAACAAATTTATCATTGGCCGGTTGAACTGTTAACCGAATTTATCCACTTGCAAGAACATTTAGATGAGCATCTCTAACCTTTATTTAACTGCAGTCTGATAATGAGGTTTAAGAGAGAATACACAGAGCGTATAGAGAGAATCCAAACTGAGATTGCCGACAATGAACAACAAGCAACATGTAGTCGCAGTGATGCATTGCTATCATGACACCCTAGGCTGTCAAGCAGAAATGCTAGTCTGACAAGGACTCCAGAGAAAATAAAAATAAGCAACCGATGCAGGATATAAGCAAATATTTTGACAGAAAACAAGAGAAATTTGGCTTATGCATCGAATCAAATTAAAAAATGATAAAAAACTGCTCTGAAAAAATAAGAAGGGTTTGTAATTTTCAAGCTCAAAGATATCAAAAAGTTTAGGTAGTGATACAAGATTCCTTTATAAAATAAAGGCTAAGGCATTACAGCAGTTTTTAGGACATGAACTCGAACAGCTGGAGGTTAGTTGGTTTGGAATATACAATCGACCACCTGTCGGCAGATATTTCAGCTTTACCTCCTCTATAAAAAAAAAAGCGCAATCCTATATCTTTTGGTAATTAGATCAACTTTAAAATTAATTATTTTATTTAATTTTCACACTTAGCCGAATCCTGCAAAATACCAACGAATTTTAAGTTGATATTCATGGTGTTTTCACCAACTTAAGATCAATGTATGAAAGTACTCATCACAGCGAGCTTTGTAAAGCTACGACATGAATTATAATTCTGACATGAACTGATTCCGTTGTGTCATACAAGGTTTGGAAATACGCGATACCCCCGCACTCTTTCAGATGCTCACCGGATTCGTACAAAGCGACGCGCTATGGTATGACTCCTTCTTTTCTTGTCTAAAAAAAAATGCGACAGGCATGTTTCAGAATTCTTCCTTTAAATCAGTATACTGAGCCTTCGTCTTAAGGATCACCTCTTTCTACATATAAGACGAGCTGTCTAACAAATTAGAAGCAACTAGATCAGGATCGTGAAGAAGGCTTTAGATAAGGTTAGGAACATCGTCTAACCTGGTTAGCTAAATCGTCAGTATGAAACTCAAAATTTATGTGCGTTTTCTTTTAAAGAAGGATATCTGAAGGATGCTGAAGGAATAGGTAGGGTAGGCACTAATCACCATCAATCTAGCGATGTCCATTGTTGTATAATTTTATCTCCAAGTGGTAACCATCGGGCACTGGTTGTTGTTCATCCGGACTCGATTGGCTAAACTTTTAAGCGCGAGACAAAATAGCAGCAGCATAAACCTAACAGCGGACGAATTCCATGGACAAAATTAAAGTATACTAAAGTATACTCACATCCCCGAAGTGGGTTACTGATATCGCTTTAACCGGACACTCGGATTATGTGTTTTCACAATGGAATAGGTCCTTTAGGTTGAGGGTTGCGTCTTCGGATTAACTTCCCTATCATTTAAAAAGCAGTTAGTTATGGGAGTGGCACCAGCTTCGGATATCAACGGAACCCTTCAGTTAGAATCATGACCAGGAACGTTCACAGACGACTACGAATTGAGAGTATGCACCTGAAACATATAGTGTGCTACTCAAAAACTTGAATATGTCCTCATGCGGTACAAGGCGATCCAGGTTTAGATTAGGTGGCATTTATTGCAGTTTTCATCAAAGACTGCACATGTTAGTATGGGGCTACGGTCGATCATAATTGACTTTAAACCAATAAGTGATCACCTATCTGTGATGCGCATCAAATCATCATTCGAAATCATCAGCTTAATATGTGCCCACGTCCCAATCATGAAGCTGAAGACTCTATCAAGGAGGAGTTCTATAACCTCCTGGACAGAGCCCATGTAGCCTGTCGGGAGTGTGATGTTAAAATTTAAATCAGGGACCTCAATGACAAAACAAAAGGTGCCTACGCAGTCTCTCAACGCAAGGATATCAAATAAGAGAGCTATGCACCTGGCAGCTCCCACGAAACGCAAACTCTTCCAAACAATGAAGGAAACCGAAGCGTAGGGAACAGTACATTTGTTTAAGCAGCTACATATTAGGCATCAGGTAGAGAGAGTGATAGCGCAAGAAAAAAAACCACATTCAGTCAATGAAGAAGCAACCTCTCCTCACCAACATATAATAAAATGGCTCAGCTATCATAAAGGTGAAGAAAGAGGCCGCCGATTATGACGATCTACCAGCAGAACGTTTTAAACATGGAGGTGATATTTTGGTAGGACGAATTCATCAAATTATCCACTAATCGAATACGGTTACCCTGATCCTATTGTAACCTGGCATCTAGACAAGGCTCAGTGAATGCAGCCTTCACACTGTGTTCGAAGAAGCCTTGCAATCTTCAACCAGATTGGAAGTCTTGAGAGGGTGCAAAAAGGCTTTAAGAGTATCTTGGCTGTCGCTACAGATGCAAATGCTTCGCTCTTTCTACCGGTTCTTCACAATGTAATTCGTTTCCACCAGAGTTGCATTCGTCTCTATTACAATCTAGCGTTGTAGTCCTCCAGAGAGATACCCCGGATCTTTAATCGGTTTTAGAGCCATCCGTAATGATCCGACTACATCGTCATTGTATAAGACACGATAAGTCATTTTATCAGTCCATAAGTCCAGAGTCAAAAGACAGTCTGCGCGGTTAGCTTTAGCTTCATTGAGATGGCATCCCATGATATGAATATCAAGAAGAGGGAGATCCGTCGGAGCGTCTAGAGCAGAGCCAGGTATACTATGGAAAAATCCCGTGCAACCCCATGCATTTCTTGGAGTCTGTTAAAAGCAGCAGTAGTTTCGTAATAGTTTCACCAGACAACCGAGGTATAGTCCACACCATAGACGTCACAGTAAAGACCTTATGTCTTGACAACATTTCCTTGCACTGCCCGAAGTCCGGGAGCACCTTAGAGGCTTTCCAAGTAACATATTTAATTCAAAGAAATTTGCTATCTATAACGACACCCAAATATTCAATGTCGTTGGACGTTTACGTCCCCGGAGATGAGAACTACGGCTTTTCCACGGATTACTTCTAAATGCTCCTCGACTGGAAAAATAAGCAATGGCCCAAGCATGATTTCAATATCGTTCTTTGCATTTAAACGCCAGAGTTATACTTAAGGGTACTAAGAGACAACATAAAAGAAACACGGGACAGAAAAATAGACTTTGTAGCACGGTAAAATGTCATCATATCCAGCACACGGTTCCTATCTCCACATGTACAAAGTAGAACTCTAAAAAAAAAAAACCGTCGGCCTGATAACATTACATATGACGCACCAGGACCCTGCGAATGTGGAAATGTGGATGTCAAATCATCGAAGAGATTTCACTGATCTAATCTTCGGAAACAAACAGAGAAACCCTATGCTAGCAGTATCAGAATCAGGAGAATCGCCAAAAGCGAAACAATTAAAACGGTCCCGAATGAGAGTTTGTTCGGCAAAAAAATTTCAAGGAACGTCGGCTCCTCAAAAAAAGTAGAAAGGCCAAAAGAGGTGCTACTTCAGATATGAAGTTCGTAAGTTCTGCGAGAAAGTGAAAAGAAAACGGCAACGAAACAAATCTCGAACAGCAGAACCCATAGGTAAACAAATAGTAGACTCTCATTTCATATTGAAAAGCTGGAAGGAATACTTCCGCTGTTTGACTTCAAAGACAACCAGTATTCAACGTGGAGAGTAATCGATGAAAACCTCATCCACTTGACAAAGAAATAGGCTGGATACTCTTAGTAAGGATCAGTAAGTCTGCTGGAGCATACTAACTCTTTACCAGGTTACTTTAAGCAGCCAAGATTGATTTGGTAAGGAGTTCAATTCATTTTGGACATTTGATCGGTATTTTTCAAGAAGAAAGACCTTCTGAACTCCACTTAACACATACAAATCAGTCTCTCAGTGTGAAAGATCCTATTTACTAGTATGTGACCGTCTACAGCCTTATGTAGATGTTCAAACTATCGCGGTTCTTGCACAAAAAAACCTAGGAAC
Organism: Volucella inanis; assembly: GCA_907269105.1. Lineage (NCBI taxonomy): Eukaryota > Metazoa > Arthropoda > Insecta > Diptera > Syrphidae > Volucella > Volucella inanis. Next base: position 44,961,338 of record OU026153.1, read on the forward strand.
TCAACATCGATACCCCGCATTCGTTTTGTCGTTTCAAAGCTGAACATTTATGGAGATGAACTATATACATCCACGTCTGGTTCTGGCATCATGGCTAAACTAGTCGATTATGACATTATGACATCAAAAGAGGACTTTTAGAAGTCTAAGATGGCAAGAAGATGCCAAGTGAATGAACACCATGGTTTAACCCAGAATGTCTTCTAACCCTTACTGAAGTTACAACATGGTAAATATTGACTTCATTTTAGTTGGTTCTCCCAACTAGTATGCGGAACTGGAGACTTAATGAAGAGAGCTGTTGACTAAGGCCCAAGTTCGGTTCTAAATTGGTGAAAACAGATTGGTTAAATCAACAAAACTAATGACTCGATTGAACAGAAAGAAGTCACAGGGAGCCAAATCAGGTGAATTCGGTGGCTGTTGGATGGTATTTGTTGCATTTTTCGTCAAAAAATTAGGGATAACTTTCATTGCTTCATGCAAACGTCTCATACCGCCCAAATAATACTCTTTGTTTACTGTCTGGCCTTCTGGGAAAAATTCATGATGTACTACACCATTGTAATCTATGAAAACCGTGAGCATTGCCATGTTTTTTGACTGAAAAAAACGTGTTTTTTTTTGGTATCGGCTCATTTGGTGAACGCCATTCACATGCCTGATGTCTGGATTGCGTGTCGTATTCATAAGCCCAGGTCTTGTCTCCAGTAATGATCCTTTTGATGAATGTGGGATTGGATTCAGCCTCGTAAATCATCTCTCTTGCGATGTCAACACGGTCTCTTTTTTGCATGAAATTGAGGTCTTTTGGCACCAACTTTGCTACTACACGACGGAAACCCAAATCATTAACCAAAATGTCTTGGACGGATCTATAGGCAATGTTCAAGTCCTCCGCTATCTCTCTCATGGTTAATTTGCGGTTATTGACCAACATTTCGTTTACTTCATCAATGTTTTCGTCGATTTTCGATGTCGATGGTCTGCCACTACGTTCATCACCTTCGATTGACTCACGACCACTCCTAAACTGCTCCTGCCACTGGTAAACGACCGTTTTCTTTAGAGAATCGTCAAATGTCAAGCTATGACGCTAAGATTTAGAGGGAATGTCAACAACAGAACTCAATTCGGAACAATGTGAGCGCCACACGGTGGTTATTCCGGGAACTTGATCGAGGTGGAATGCCGATCAGCATGATTTTTTTATCAATATATCTTTAAACCTTTTTAAACTCAGCCTATCTCTTCAAACGGAATATCCAATGTAAATCCTAGCTCAGTTGTTTAGGAATAAAATGATCATGGCAAGATCAATCACCCTCATCAATCTTTTCCATTGTCAAGAGTTCATCATCATCCCATAAAATGCTTCTACCAGCCTAATTGCTACAAGATCATCTAACAACCTATCCGGTTCAAAATCATAGATTACCCCACATTCGTATTTGCCTCCTACAACCAACTCAGATACAATGTTAACGAACTGATACCTTCACCGCAAATAATGGCACTTCGCACATTTAAGTAATCCACTTATACCGCTAGTAATTAATTGTTTAAAAAAATGTCACTTGGTCACGTGACAAAATCCAATCTAATACCACTAACTTACCTACCTACCTACACAAGGTACTCGTACCTAACTTGATTCCATGAGTCTTGTGGCATGAAAATATGGAGAAAAAAAAAATAACCAGGCCCGCGATCATAACCACCTTGACATTTTTTTTTCGCGCTTAAGTTTCGCTCAACCTAACTCATTAGTCTAGTGTTTCATGAGTTAATGTGATTCTGTGTTCGTATCTTTGTTGTTTTGTCGACTTGTAAGTGATCTATGCAACAATTGCATGATCAGTGGATTTGCATCTGACATTAGTATGAAGTGAAGTTAAGCACGGATCATCATAAAGATACAATTGGCAGCAATTGTGGCGTTTTGTAAGCGGTGCTGAGATTGTGGTTAATGGAGTTAAGATTGCAGTTTCAGAGTGTCAAGGATTTGAGTGGTTTCGAATACTCAACAAAATCATTTGCATTTTAGAGAGTGATTTATGGTTGATTGAAAGTTCTAATGATCTTAAATAGTCCATCCGAAGATCACCTCTAACTCTGATGATCTTCACGACTGATCATTCGTTACAGATATGTATATACTCGTATGGTGGAAAAACAAAATATACTTATGCAGTGACTATATCTAGTGATTATATGAGTTAGTATGAATTGATGAACTTACTTTAGCCTGCTGATTAGTTTTGTGGTAGCGACATACCTGAAAGGAAGAAGAAAGAAAGTATTAGTTCGAAACTCATATCATTGAGATGTTATTTGAAAACTAAGTCGATTAGCTATTTCTTAGACTGAAAGTACATATATTTTCGAAAACATCATGACAATCTTTTTATTCGTTGAGATTATACTAATGGAAATGTAAGATCCTCCTAAATGAATATCGTTCGTGCACTCAGTATCATCCATATCACGACTGGAATGTGCTAACGAAACAGTACCATCGCATGTTTTCATCGAGCCGTCGGAAGGGAGCTCTGGCCAATTTAACGTCTTACGTCTTCGTAGGTGACGTTCTCTTCATGATACGGCCAGGCAGTCTATACAGATACATCATTAAAGTCGGGATAAATGAGGATTTTAACTGGTATTTCTACTGTAGTAAGTCTAAAGACAGGGAGCAGAGCCTATTTGTTTGAGGATCTTCCGTCAAGGAAAGATTAGCGCAAAAAGTCTGAGCCTCATATACATATGTGAGTCAACGGCTGATAACAATGCTAACTTCCTCAACCCAAGTGCTTATGCATTCGTAGGGCATAGGACTTTTCCAAAAGCCAATGATTTATACTGAGAACACCTGGATTCAGCACACGATCAATGTTATGACCGTTCTTGGCGATTTTAACGTTTAGTTAAAAAAGAAGCAAGAGGCAATCAAAACAAGGTATAACTACCCGGCCACGGAAAAAATACTTAAGTTACGAAGCCACAAGATGCTTCAGATTCGGACAGATGTATTGCTTTTAAAATGAAACAAGGAAAACGAACTTGGGATCTTCACGTTAAAAGTTAGCTTCATTAAAAGGCAACCTGCAGCTGAACAATTAGCGGAAGATCTGGACTACTGCAACGGCGATGTTATCGCCATCCAAGAAATGCTATGGAACGAGCCGGACAAAAATAGGAGGAACAACTGCGACAACAACATATTGTTATCCATAGCAAAAGCAACGCTGATGCTGATTTGTTTTTAGACGCAGATTTAGGCAAGTAGTCTTGAGTTTAAAGCGTGTAAACAAGAGCCTTGTAACAATCCGTATTTTCAACAAATTTTCCAACATTAGGCTTATATGCGTACATGCCCCAATAGAGAAGAAATGTGACGACATCAAAGATCGCACCTACGATCAGTGCACTAGGTATAAGGTTAAAATTTTTGCTCGGCGATTTTAATGCAAAGCTAGGAAGAAAGGGCATCTTTGGAAGTACTGTTGAAAGTTATAAGCTACACGATACCATCTCCGATAACGGATTCAGGCTTATCGACTTTGCGGCGGGACGTAACATTTGCGTAGCTAGCTCGCAGTTCCCACATCTCGATATTCACAAGGGAATTTGAAGAACTTCTGATCAATCAACCGTCAACCAGGCTGACCAATTGCGATCGACGCAATTCACTCCTCCAGAATTATGGACTTCCGCATGTTTCGAGGGGCCAACATAGACTCAGACCATTACCTTGTTGTAGGCAAGGTACGATTTCGAATATCTCGAACATCGCGAAAGCAAGCCAGTACTGTGAGGAAGTTTATCGTCGGGCGGCTACAATCGCAGGAGATCGTCAATTTATTTTCCGGCCGAGTCTACCTTAATCCCTTAAGATGTCCTAGGTGGCCAGCATCAAGTATTGAAAACCAGAAGCAACATTGACAAAAAGCCATCAGAGTTACCGCCACTGAACGGAACCTCTGGTCTGACCACAAGTGCCGACAAGCACATGCAGCTAAGCAAAAGGCTCACAAAGCGGCGCTTCATTGAAGAACTCGAACTGCGCACAAGCTATTCAAGCAGAAGTAGAGAGACGAACACCGTCTTCTCAAAAGGAAAAAAATTAGTATGAGATGCTACACGGATACAAACCCCGAACCGAAGCCTTTAGAGACGATAAAGGGAAAGAAAGTCAGTTGATGCTGAGGATTTCGAAAGAACACTTTTGTTCAACCTGGAAGATGTAGGCCAATAATTCCGCCCACGCGACTTGAAGTGAATATCTAAGCTTAAGTTGAACAAAGCTGCTGGAGCGGACGGCCTGACTGTTGTTGAATTATTCAAAGCGGCAGGCGATGACTTGGTGAGGAGCATAGACCAAATCATCAGAGAAATATGAATAATTGGAACCTCAGTATTGTTTGCCCGATCGATAAGAAAGGAGACCCTCTTAAGTCTTCTTAACATTATTTACAAGTTGAGTCAGCAGTCAAAGTGACAATTCATCAACCTAATTGGTCCATATTAATATGGCTTCAAGCCAGGAAAGTCCACCATCGACCCAATATTCACACTATTGTAGATTCTGGAAAAAAAACAAGATACACACCACATATTCGCCGATTTTAAGGCCGCGTATGACAGCATCTATAGAGCAGCCTATACCGAGCAATGTCTAGTTTTGTTATTTCAGCCAAACACGTCCACTTGTGCAATGTGACGAAGGAGAATGCACGCTGCTCCATCAAGGTGGGTAAAGAACTCACCGAGACCTTTGATGACAAAAAAGGATTTAGACAAGGCGAAGTGCAGTCATGCGATTTGTTTTACATTCTTCTTGAGAGAATTGTGTGGAACTCATTAGCAAGCGCTAATCTTTCAAAAGTCTGTGCAACTTCTACCGTATCCTGTTGATATCGACGTAATCAGAAGAAAGCACCGTGATTTCAGTGACGCTTTCGCACATTTCGAACATCAATGCTACGGTAAAAAAGGTTTCGAATCAGCCCCCGAGGGACAGCGCATAGAGTAAGATCGCGACTCAGATGACGAACGCAAGTGGAAGGGTACCCATCGTGCGAAAGTGAAGGCAGCCAACCAAAACTGGCTAAAGACGTTTCTTGGTTGATGCTCAGGTCCAGGCTAAGTTATGAAAGAAGATATCGCTAAAAGCTTGGCTAAGAAAACAGAATATATGACATTACATCCAGATTCCTAACACAAGCCCGATCTAATGAATTTCTCCGAACTGGTAGGATTTTCTAGAATATGTGCACTCAAAGGGGTGCCTAGCAACCGCCAGATTCGGTATTCTGAATGTCTGAACGACCCTTGAACCCAACATAGGCGTGGACCACCACCTTTTCAGACATTCTAAAAGCCAGAACACAGAAGAAGACTGTGAGAAAATCAGATTCAAAACCACTGCAATTGGAAGAAAGCTACTTCAGCCTTTTTCTGTTCAAATGTCCAACAGTTCTTAACAAGAACCTCTGTACAGACATGAGATCAAATTTTGACCTCTAAAGCTATCGTTGAATGAAAGTATCACTAGTTTTCTGCACGTCTACCCTCTGCTTCAGCAACAAACTGAAATCTATTGAATATTGTCCTCCCGTACGTATTTTTCTACTGCACCCGGACCGCACACTAAGGTATGCTTACAGTTTCTTTGGAAAAAAACATTCACTGCATTTGCACTGATTTAAGAGCAAATTATGTGCAAAATGTGGGCTCAAAAAGTATTTACAAAGTAGAGATAGTAGGCTTATTGTTCTCTTATTCTATAGTCGCTATATGGCTGATCTTAATAACGTCAATTTATTTTTTCAAACCCTGAATAGTTTACGATTTGTCAGCTTACACCAACGACGGAATATATGTACGAATCCTCACTTAGATAATTCATTCCTGAGTTGTATGAAACGTAACGTTATCCAGCTGAAGTCTCATGAGTCTCTTCTGGATTTGCCTCACAAACCTATTAAACTTAAAAAGTGCCCGGGCCTTATACATTATATTTGGTCGGCGGCTTTAGATTCTCTATCACTTGGACCTTATACAGGTGTAGGCCTCAAATTGTTGTGATCGAGACCAAATTGACAATTGCAACGAAATACTACTCTCAAAGACCCAAAGACAAAGTTAAAACTGATTACAGCTCTCTACTCTGTTACCTTTTGGTCAATCGAAGGAACCATTGTCATTTTTAACCAACCAATATCTGTTCATCTTTTGCAAACTCTAACAATGCACTCCTTTGATTTGTTACTTCTGCCTGCAAATATATGTAAAGTTCAAAGTCATGTTGTCCGGACTTAAAATGCTTAAAGTCTTCAAGATCATTACAAATCATTTGTCGTCCATCAATGGCACACCCATCAATTCCATAAAAAGCAACGACGACAACATACAACCTTGGGGTATTCCATTTTCCCACTCAAAACTTTAAAATGATTATGAAATTCGACTTAGACGGGGTGTATCAATAGGTGTTGCACGTTCGTAACGTTTAATTTCACTTTAATAAAAAATAAACCTTCCTCCACCTAAAACAGCGCCTTCATCACATTCAACGTCCTGCTGACCCGCATTGGATACCAACCGATCAACCGACCAACCGTCAAATTATCCGACACTTGTCGTTATTCACGCGATACAAAGGTGCGTTAACAAGTATTCAAATTCTCCACAAAAACCTGCTGCACCTTCTCCATCTACATTCAAGACCTATGGAGGGAGTTCCACGGGGCACCTTCCCTTTTATGGTCGTCGACTTCTTAAACTCAATTAACTCGGCACAAGCGGTGGTAAACACACCATCACCCAGAGTCGTCCCTCTCGATGGCGGCTTTCACTTGGCTGACTTTGTTTCAACAGCATAACCAACAATGGAAACAATCGAACATAGACAAAATGCAAACAAAATACTGGTCGTCGTGCAAAATGATGGCGAATTAATGGTTATGGTAGCTTTAGCTTCTCTCTTTCCAGCAGCGCGCATGCCAATTTGTGGAAACAAACAAACAAACCGCGCACCAGAGATGCATTGAATGACCGAGTTGAGAGGGCTATCTTCGTGGCGCCCATGTCAGAGGAAAGACTTTTGTTGCCCCAATCATCTATTTCTAAGGAAGCAACGGCTACGGACATTCGTAAATCGACAGGCGAACGTTCAATTGGATTTTTATTTAAACCAAATGACAAACCAATTGACCATTAAAATTGTGGTACATAGCTGTTTGGGGAAACGTGCTGAATAGGCGTCTTAAGAAGGAGATGTGCAACAATGTATCTGGACTTTGGGTTTAAACGTGAGACACCGATTAGGAGGCTTAATTGCCTGGCAATTAAATTGAACGTTGGTTTGGCTTGCGTTCATTCGGAAGATCTTGCCGTTGAGGGTACAATTTAGAGTTGAATAGGATGTAACTTGGTAAGTTGTATCCTAAGATGTGGGCGAAAAAGAGCAGATGTATAGCACTGATAGAGGTACTTCTAACATTTTGTACATAAATATTTACTGTGTGAGCCTTGTTAGCTAGGACCAATGCATTTGAGGCGAGATTGGTGTAAAGATACTGTTTCGAATCGTAGTAAGGCTGAAAGAAGTCAGTGACTTTTATAAACCATATAATTAGTAAGAACGGACGGATTTTAAAGGCTCGAAATGCTGTCCTACACATTGCAAATGCTTATTACTGACAGGAAGTGTGTTGTGGGGTTGTTTTTTTAAACAAAAAGTCTTCCTCTTGTAATTGTCTTTTTTTTAGTAGTTTAAGTGTGATACTGTATCTCTGTTGGAAGATGGAAAGTGAAGCCAATCAAAGAGTTCGCCTTTATTATAAGGAGTCGCTACTTACTTACACAAGTAGTGGATCACTATGGTATTACGTAAGTTTTAATCTTTTGTGAAGAAGCTACTACCCCGAGTTCTAAATCTTTTTTTTTTGGAAAATGTGGGGCAACCACAGGATGATTCTGCAGAAGTTATTGTGGTGTTCAGCGTTGATAATGAAAGTATAGTAGACTATGATGATACGCATTAACTTGACCGATGGATGCTTATTGGAATTTGGAGAAAAGTCACCAACTCGTCCGGTCACTCATTGCTTGAGATATTTATATGACGGAGTCTAGAACCGCTTTCTGGCTGTCAGAATAATAGACAACAGTTGACCTACCGGCTATATCCAGATTAAGTTTTTGAACAGTTGCCTGCAGTATTTCAACGGAAGAGTACGAGGGTGTGAGCTAAAGTTAAAGGTGATCCTTACTGTCTCTCATTGTCAAATTGCCAATGCAAATTAAATAAGTCTTAACCTCCAGACATTTTCCTGATTGATCGTAGAATCCCAATGTAGGCTGACCTGTGGCTTTTAGTGGAGAACCGGTACTGCTTCTCTAATCATATGCAAGGCGTATACGAATATAACCAAGGTAAGGCTGGACGCCTTTTTAAAAGATTGAAAAGATACACATACTTCCTTCTTTGGTACATTTCTCGATGTTCTTTTTGAAATCAACTTGTTTGTGAATAGACCTCCTTGCATGATTGACACCTAGCCCTATCAAACGAGTTTAATTTTACACCGGTACTAGTGCCTCTTTCATGGAGTTAAATATTTTTTCCTATACAACGATGTATACTTTACAACCTCTTTTTTTCTAATATTGCCAATATCTCATCCAAAAGGAATCACATGAACAGTGAGATTACTTCCTTTTTTACTGAGGCACAAAAACTGCAAGAGGGAATAATCGGTGAACTGAATTGCTGAGAAAGACGCTTTAAAGATTCATTGTGTAATGAAAGAAGAAATAAGCTTATGGACTATGACCAGAGAAAGTGACGAATTGGGAGAACAAACATTCATTGGTGGACATTAGACATAAGTTATAGACTGCTGTTTGGTAAAGGGGGAATGGAAAAACCATTTCATTAATTTTAAAGTTAAGCAAGCCATATACTCCGACCACTTAACTATCATTGTTATGCCTGCTTAGCACTCTATGCCTAGAAATGAGCAAATTAGACACACGACGCTGCTCCCCAAGCTGTTGTGGAACCATAACAGTGCCGCTCTATATAGGATGAAGATTGATGAGAAATTGATGGAAAATGCAAGAACAACATGTTGCGAGTATTGCTGAGATTGAGCAAATTATAAAAAAATCGTATCCTCCCGCTCTGCTCTATTGCAAACCAAATTCAAGACTGATTTCGTTTGCGTGGTTGAAATCATCGTACCTCGAGCCTTAAATACAAAGGCCCTTACAAAGTCGTACAAATTACTTAGAAAATGAGGCTACCCTTTTGGAACATTTTAGAAGGTTATTGAACCCATCAGTGTGCGGTCCTAGTTTCCAATATGCGACAACAAACAAAAGAAACAACGATGGCCCTTTTACCCAACAGGAACTTATGCGAGCGCTACTATAGCACCTTAATCAGGAGACCGACTTGGGCGTTTGTGGATTCTTAAATATTTAAAACGTCTTCTTTCCACGTTAATGTTTCGTCCATTTGAAGGTCTATCAGCTTAAGTTCGTTTCTGGGTATGATGTCGTGCAGGCATCAAAATGTGTCTCCTTTCTCTTTTCTGGTATTTAAGTCACCGAGTACAATTTTTACGTCGTACAAGTGTTACTGGTCAAAGATTTTCTCTATGAGCTCGTAAAAGCCTTCGAAATCGTCGCTTATAGTCCTAAAGCGCCCAAACTCACAGTTCGGTCGCAATTTTTGATTGCCATCTTGTCCCTTTCGTCCCATCGCATTTCACGAGTACCTGGACCACCTGACATTCTAGGTATATACCCGAACGTCATTGACTTATAGTGGTTACATGGATAAGGTAAAGTTACATTTAAGCCGTCCGTGTCTGATTCTGTTGTTGTTTGTGAGGCCTAAGGTGACGCATTTATCTGGATCAATACCTGTATTTTTTGCTCCGATTATTTCTCCCGAAGGGCTTCTTATTGGCTTTTCCGTGATGTGGATATAACCGTAAGTGAAAACTTTTGGTAACCCATTCAGGTTAAGAATCGAGCTGGCTGGAGAAAACAGCCCTGGTCTGTAGGATGCCATTAAAAGTGAAAGTTACGTAAGCACACCATCGATAATGAGCTCTAAGATTAAAGCTCAAACATAGATCTGTGTGTAAAGGGATAACTGTGCAAGTAATATCGGCTTTTTCAGATGGCCATCCTTAACGTGCCTTAAACGAGTCCTTAACATTTTTTGGTGAATGGTTGTTAGCCTTAATCTGATAAGTACCAACTAAGGCTGATTGGGAAGTCAGTAACGCATGCCTTCCAGTACTTCAAAGAAAGGCCACCTTCTCAATCTTCAGTAATAGAGTCATGACACTTCATCAGTGCATTGAAGTATCAGATCTTTAGAACCCTCTGTCAGCAAATCTTTATAAAAGCGATGGTGAACTAGTCCAACAGGAACTACCTTCCTATTTCATCAAACCATTTGACACCACTACTTATGGTTGAAAGAAAAAATTGTTTCCGCAAAAAATACGATAAAAAAAGTCCACAAATTTACACAGGAAGACTTTCTCGACTAAGAGGTAATTTCCTTTTCAATTTTTACCTAGGCTCGATTAATCAGTAACCACTCTTACCGGGCAGCAATGACACTCCGATATTGTGGTCCTGCAGAGTCTTACAAAATCTATTGCATCATACTTTATCGTTTTTTGAATGCCATTCCTCAACCAAACCAAACCTCAAAGCCTACGTATAAGCACACAACGAAAAAACAAAATATTTGTGCGGTCATTTGCGCCATAAACGCATCAGAGTCGGTTAGGGAAACATACTGTACAGCAAGCTCCTAAAGAAAGATACATCCGTACAACCAACTGGATGTTGTAGTTTCGCAGCTTTGTGGTTGTAACAGAGACATTTTGACGAACGTTGGTGGAAATTTATCCTTCTCGCTATTTTTTTTTTTAAATACTTTTGATACTTTGTCGATAACAAGACAAGAAGTAGTTGTCAGGAGGTGAGTTACAGGTTATAGTTATGCTGACGGTAACGGTGTTATGTTGGTTGTAACAGAAGTAGAGAAAAAAAAAAAATAGAAACCGACCTCATCATCGACCATTAACTAACGACATCGGTTCAAATTAATGGCCACAGATGATGAAATGTGCAAAAAATCTATTCGCTTAGACCAACATCAATTAGATGCATTTAACCGTACCGCATGTAGCCATAACCGAACCCAATATGGGTAGCCACAACGCATGAGCAACCATTAAAATTATTATTGGTCAATCAATTTGATTGCGCATTTGCCATTTGAGGTCTACCATCTATCTAAGGAGACCGTCTAACCCGTCTAGTCCGCCAAGTGTTTGGATTGATTGAAGTTGGAAGGCACAGCTGGTGGAGTTGTCACTTTCACTTGCAGTACAGATGGCTTAGTAGAAATCTTTTTTTTTTTTTTTTTTTGCTTGTGCTAATCACCTGACAGCCTTGGTTAATCTAAGTTTTCGCACGGAGTGTTATACTTGAATCTTAAGATTGTATCTACGTTTTGCTGACCAATTGACTGTCATCGTTATCATTAGTGAGGGGAAGTAATTTGACAGAGATATCGTCGTTAAGGTTTGTCACTTCAGTGGATAAGAGCCAGTTTTTGTAGAGAAGATAGACGAGCTCGTGAGTGTCACTAAGTCAACTTTGTCAAATTCATTCACGCATGGAAAAGTTTTAAGAGTTTTTCAATCGCTGTGGTGGTTAAGTTGGAAGTTATAAATCACTGTCAGTGACTAGGAGGCTGGTAACAGATGTATCTTTTGATTACCAGCGGTATCTACGATTTGTGAAGTGAACTGATAAGGTGCGGGCATCGGACAATGAAATTTCGCCTTCCAAACTTAGTCTTTAGCTACTATCCAAATCACGAGTTTACCCAAACACTTAGTTTTCGAGCCGTTTGTCTCTATGCCAGAACCACCATATTAACCAATTGTTTGGTCAATGTTCATCTAAGCAGTCTAGTCTTAATCACTCATGAAGGACCAACCTAATGAGAGAATATTGCTTACAAGACCATACATTTTTGATTATTATGACGCGATCTTTCGTTTACAGCCATGGAAGGTCAGTTCACGCTGGCAATATATATGTCTGACGGCAGAAAGTTAGATTACAAAAGCTCTTAGACGGCTTAGATTAGGCAACAAGAGACCATGGCAATTGTTGGGTGATATGAAGACACTGGCAAGGGTCTACATTTTCTCCAGCCATCATAAAATTCTGTGGCTGCAACGTTTACCTGACATAGGTAAACGACCTTCCCACAGGGGGAAGGTCGAAGGAAACAGAGGCCATAGGAGCAACTGCCGAAAAATAATTGAAGGCACGTAACATAACAATGTAAATAGTACGGCAAGCCTATCGGAATCTACTTCGAGTATCTCGAATTCACAGATAATACCCCGATCTTTTACGAGCGTCCCCTTATTCGCTGCAATAGCCAGTTTAGAACACGCGTAAAGCACTTAATCAAAAAGTAGTCGCCTATTCATTTTTGGCCACGCTGGAAAATGACACTATTTAGTCGACACGGGTGTCGACATCTACAAACAAACTGCCTGATCCGGATTTCTCACTTTTTAAAAAATTTGTAAGAATAGACCTTGCTTATCGTTGCTCATTTTAATAATTGGCGCGTACTTTCCCTGAGTGTATTGTTTGTTGGTTGACCTTAAGAGAAGACGTCTTATAATCCTTTCACCTCACTTTACTCTACCGCTCGAATAGTCACTGGGGAGTCGTCTCTCTATGTTGTCTTCGATCGAGTTACCAACCCGGAGATCAAAGAACTACTCCAGTACCAGATCTGAGAATGCTTTTAAAGAAGTAATCGCGCACAAGATTACGCATCATATTGTGTTGAACAGACCACCCGTAGTAAGTAAGGTTCGTAGGTTGTCCCCCGGAAAGAAGGCGATATCTAAGAAAGAGTTTGAATTTCTGCAAGATTGCGATATACTATATGTAGACCTTCAAAAAGTTATTGGGCCTCGCCCCTCCATATGGTGAGATCAGACCATGTGGTGATTACCAGCATCTCAAGGTCGTCACGAAAGCTGATCGATATCCTATTCCCCACACAGTTGTTTCACAGTTCTTTCAAAGACTCATTCATTTAATCACTCGCGAATTTGAAATTTGTTTTTGATACATCGATGAATATCTGGAAGCATTGTCAAACGGAAGGAAGCATACAAGCACGTGGAATTAATCTTGTGCAAACTAAACGAAGTTGAAAGTCGTAAATCTCTATAAAAGCATTTATTCAAAGTCATCGAGAGACTTTCTGGGGCATATAATCGATGCCAATGGCATCCGACCAACCAAAATTAAATTAGAAAACAGCATCAAGTACAAACCTCCAAACGTAGTTAAAGACTCCAAGACAACGATGGTATTGAGACTTAACAGCTCAACGCACTACCGATATCCGACACTTATCGGACAATCGGCCGTTGCCGTTGCATTTACAAGAATACATGAATTTCCAATCCCAGAAAATCTAGATTACGATGAAATTGCAAAGGAGCAGGAGGTTTACGAAGAACGCAAATGCATGCGAGGGTTAAGCGCGTCAATTATGATGAAAGGGGTTCAAAGTGATCTCTATTCTGTGATGTATCAACAGAGAAAGTATCTCCATTAATTCCAAGGCGCTTTAAACAAAAAAAAAACGGTCTCTCAACAGGTACACAACTTAAGTCACCCTGGCACCCGAGCCATGATAAACGAGATGCGCACAGATTAATTTGGCCATGAACTACATAACAATGCTGCCCGCTTTGAAACCATTCAACTAAATTTTGTAGGTCACCTGCCAACTCTTAAGGATTAGCGCTACTGTTTAGCTTCAGCCGTTAGCCCGAAGGTCTGTCTGGCATGAGAGCGTATGGACATTATTTTTAAATTTTTATAAAAACTTAGTATCTAACTTAAAACAAACCTTAGTCTACCTAACCTACATACACAATACACACACCTAGATATTATACACAATAATATATGTACATACATTAGTATATGCTATGTGCGACATCTCTATTGTAGTTGAGTCGCCTGTCCCCATCTGTCCGAGCGACATGCAAGATTAACGGGACCGCTGCTCTATCCTGGATCAACATTATCTGATCAAGGTAGAGGAATGCTTTCGGCGGAACGAAGCCGTCGGAGCGCACATTCTCGTGGTAATGGTAATTGGGGTAGTAAGCTTCAGATATCAGGTTATTCGTCAAGGTCATTGCTCTTGTTATGTGCCTTCGAGTTAGCTTAATTACTAAGTCGTCCACTCGTATTAGGTTCGCCCTGTTGTAAAGGATCTCAATAGGATAAAATTTTTTGTACTCCGACTATGATGTTCTGTATAAGTGAAGGCATGCCCTAAGGCAAGCCCTCTCAAACAACCGAATCTTTTCCATTAAGCTTGCTCGTACAATGAACCACACGGGATATTAAAATACCAACATGGGCCTTACGGCCATGTAGCAGATTACCTCTGTAAGGGCAAAAGCGCCTTTAACTCTGGTCAGAGCAGCATCTACATTTTTGTCTAAATACAGATACTAATCTAGCCAGATCTTTCGAAAGGCAAGAGGACAGCCTCTGTCTGTGTTGTCCAATGATCGAGAACTTTCGCCAATTTTTTCTGGTATCCCTAGAGGCTCTAGACAACGGCGTTATAAAAAGAAATTTTTTCCGACTTTTGAAAGTCACCACAGGTGGCTGTAGTGTAGTGGTATATGCATCACCAAGCAGAGGGTTACGGGTTCGAATCCCGTGCGAGGCAATTCTCTGAAAAAGTCTTTTCATGCAATTTGTATGTAAACCCGTCGGTGTCAACTCTGACATGAAGGCATAACACTAATGTTGGAGTGGTTGCTGGCTGGGCTAAATGTAACGAACTAACAACTAGCACGTACTAAGGCCCACTGGTTGAGGATGCACTGGCTCCAGTTTGACAACCATCTCTGGGAAAAATATCGAAACCTAATACACCTGAGTTTCAAACTTCTACACCACCCGCCCGTGCCCTGGAGAAAAGCCAGTAAAATTATATTCATATCCCCTTGTTTACGCGCGTGGAATTATAAAAAAATAAACTTACAGTCATCGCAAAATCGTTTTATCTTATCGAAGTCACTCTGCACGAAAGTATTAATGACGTCGATTCTTGGACCTGTTCTGGACGCTATCAAATCGTCTGCATACGCAATAGTATGGGGAAGTGAACCTATCAAGTCGCTTGTATAAATGTTGAATAGGATCGGCGAATTGACCGCGCCCTGCTGAAGACCATTTTTAATTTGAAATATTCCAATAGAAGTCACATCAACATTTTTCACGATGAACTGTCTGTCGGTTAGTATATTGTAAAGAATGTACAAGAGAGGTTTACTGTTCCCCAGCCTAGTCAACTTATAGAAAAGACCCTCCATACGGTGTCGAAGGCCTTCTCCAAGTCAACAAGGCAGACACCAGTACATTGATTTTTGACTTTATTCCATTAGATATCGGACACCAGTTAGACGCGGCATGTGAGATATCATGTTCCACCTTAAAATCGAATTGATGATCCGGAAATATGTGTTTGTCCTCAACCCACCTAGTCAGAGCTCTATTGATTATTTTTCCAAACACCTTGCTGATATTCGGAAGATGACTTATCGACCGAAGATTCGTCGGATTGGATATATCCTTTCCCTTTTTGGGGATAGGTTGAACCACCGCCGTTTTCCAATGCGCTGGATAATGTGCATTATTTATTGCATTATTAAACAGGGTGGTGTAAATGTCCACCTCTTTTAGAGGAAGATGTCGTAACACGATGTTCGGAATACCATCAGTCCTCACTGATTTCTTACTCCTGATTGTGTTGAAGATCTCATGGAGTTCTTCCTTCGAAATGAACTGGGGTAGGTCATCCTCTCTGGTGATGCCATAATTTGCCATATTTTCATCGCTGAACTGGGTGAAATCAGAGCCCTCGGATCGCCAGTTCTCTATATTACTTCATTTCGAAAGCCGAAGTCATGCACCAAGACGCGATTGTCCAGGTCATAATTAGGGCCAATAGTATCAGTGGCCTTGTATATTTCCTGGAAAGTCGCCCCTATGGCCTCATCCTTCTCCTGTGGATCCTGGATCAAAAAGAAGTCGTCATCATCAATCATCAGCGGCCTCATTTGGATCAATACCTGCTATACTCAGTACTCGTTCGTCATCTGTTGTCCGGGCTATTTTAACACATTCGGATTGCTGGTGTTTACAGCCCGTACCTTGTTGTTCCAATGCAAACTTACTGTAATTCTCTTTTATAAGCGTTTGAATATTTTTAATCGACGACTTCAGTGTCCTAATCTCCGGGACTTGTCTGTCAGTTAACTGTCTGTACAGGTTTTTGAGTCTTGACAAAAGCCTAGGATTGCGGAACAGATCTTCGTTAGTCGTACGTTGATACCGCGGTATTATAGTGCCCATAGTTTGTTTTATGGTCTTGTCCATTCGTTTTAGGTACTTGTCGATCTCCTCGCTTGACAAATTCCTATTGGACTGTGGGTAGAGCGTGTTCGAGGAGAGTGCTCCTGTCAAGGTTGCGGAGAAGCGTGTCCAACGAGTCTTACTGTGAATAAACTCCTCCAATTCCGCAATTTAGCTGGGAACTGTAATTTTGGTGCTAAAACCGCTATGGTCGCTGTCATACACGAACGTGCGCAGACAGTTTAGAGTTTGCAAATTTGTACCTGTCAGTCGTATACGTTCATCGTATAGCAGTAAATCCCGGCTCTGGGAAACGGGCTATCCGTCGCTTTTAGACCGAGTCTGTACATGACATCGTGCTGACCTTACCAATCGAGTAGTAGGTTCCCTCTAGTATTTGGAAATTTATTTCCTCAATCTCTGTGTTTAGCGTTGAAATCTCCGCCGATTATAAAATAATTCTCCCCCGATTCCAGCCTCAGAAGTCGAAAAAGCGTGTCGAGCTCTGTAATAAATAAAGTGGATTGTGAAGCCCCAGGTGCATAAACAGAGGTCAAGTACAACCGCTTTCCACTGCGAAGCGGGATGTAAATGACGACTGCCTTAAACACCCCGAACCTGCGCAACACTCTCTTGTACACTCTGTGAAATTTTATATCTTGTTTAATGGGCCGGTTTCTTCTTTTAACAATATAATTTTTGTACTCCAGTTTGTCTGGTTCATCCGCTTGACCTGTTCTTGTACCTGCTGTTGCAGCTGAGCGATCTGATCCGTTGTTCTCGGCATTGGCGGAAGAGAAGCAACAGTCGCTTGCTGTACCGTAGTCCCCTTACCTGACGCCATTTGGGCGTAGGAAATTTTTGACGTGACGGCTGGTGTTTGAAACCTAACAGGTGAACGCTTGACCTCCACCTTCTGCTGCCGAGCCAATTTTGCTTTTTTGATGTCAGCGAACTTAGGACAACTCCGATAGTTAGCGGTATGCTCCACATTTCCACATAACACGCAAGAGAGCTGTGTCCTATCGGATGCTCCGTCCCTACCCAGCACACTCCTCGGAACTGTGGTTTTTTGCGCACTTTACATATCGAGACTGCATGCCCGAACCTCTGGAAGCGAACGCATTGTACAACACCTTCGCTCCTTTTTAATTTTTCCCAGCGACTTACCTGGTAGTCAAGGACATTGATACTCCTTAGACTATCCAGACGGCTTTCGGGACTGAGCTGCACCAGGAAGAGCGGCAGACTCCGTTTTCCCTGCCTTGGTCTCGCTGTGGTAAATGGCTTTACCCCCACAAACTTGAGCCCTTCGCACTGCTTCTCTTTGAGCAGCGCCAGGATCTCTTCACGATCAGAAGACGGTTCCAACACCTTCAGCAGGATCGATTGCCTTGTTTCACACTTCGCTGTGAATGAGTAGTGCTCCACTGTATTACAGTGGATGGCATGGCGATCGTTCTCCAACCTCTTAATATTACAATTTTTACCTATCACCAACTTACACAGGTCCTTGGTGGCGTTTACCTCTAATTTATAGGAGTTGATAGGAGGCACCTATTCCGTCTTCTTCTGATGCTGCTGTTGTTGTTGTTTCTGCTGCTGCTGTTGTTTCTGCTGCTGCTGTTGTTTCTGCTGCTGCTGGTTTTGTTGTGGCTTCTACTGTTTTCGAACCCACGACTTCAAGCTTCTTAATCGCACGCACTACCGCTATGCTAATTGGAGCCTTTATAGACTTAAAAAAATTTATAAATAAAGCCGATCACTGCTCAATTAAAAGCCGAACACAACTTTACTCCGCGGAGGTCTATGAACGACTGCAATAAATTAAATAATCTAGCCAAACCAATTCACAGCAGGCGATCGGGTCGAAACATCAGCCTGCAATTACGGTCTCGTGATCCATAGCCCAAACACTAAGAAGGGATTGCTGGGTTGTCAAAGTCCTAAACTAAAACCATAAAACCAAGTTTTATACTCATACACACCCATTAATCAAGTTCCATCGCATCTTTATAAAAGTGCGATCACATCCATTAGATTCGCACCTCGCTTAAATAAATGGTTTCAGAACTTGACAACCATGAACGTTGATCGTGAGGCGTATGGTGTGTGGGTAAAAATTAAAAGTCTTACCATAACCGTTTAAAACTTATTGGCTCCTTAAATTCGGGTCGTTCACCACCGGTAAGAGTACTAGCAGGACCTTAGAAGCAAGTCACTTTATTAATTTTACCAACCGGATGCATCCGGCACCAACAGGATTGCATACCCACCTGCTTAAGAAAGCTTTCCTAAAGCCAGAGTCGAGATAGTCAGCAAGTGTCGAAAAACGAAAAACCATATGAATCCGGTGCCTTCGATCACTAAGATCAACAATTTGAACTGATCGTTCGAGAGATCATGCACGAGATTTTGGGCATGAGAAAGCTGTCGCATTTGTTTACACCGGAGAATAAGTGTTTCATGGCCGTCCATAAGACATGAATATGACCAAAGAATAATCGAAACAATGAGTTTTACCTGGTAAACGTGCTCCAAAAAAGGCGAACACTATACCTTTGGCCGAAAAGGTGATGACCATCGTTTTTTGGGACACGCGAGGTGTGATCCACATTGACGATTTGAAGAAAAAACGAACACAGTTGGTGAAGAAAAAAGTGCTTTTCCACAACGATAACGCACCGACTCAGACCTCAGCAGTTGCTATAGCCAAATTGGTCTAATTGCACTACGAATTGCTACCCTATCTTCCGTATTCTCTGGGTTTGGCCCTCTACTTAAAAGATCGCTCGCCCTGAAACTAGTACGGCTCGAACGAGGAAGTCATCCCCGCCGAGGAAGAGTATTTTGCAAGCCAATCAACGTCGTACTATACGGAGGGGTCAAAAAAGTTGCAGCACCGCTGGGAAAAGTGTATCGAGTGTAAAGGCGATTTTATTGAAACATAAATTGTTGTCACTCCAAATTGTCAAAACCTAAAAACTTTCTTCTTGTCATTTCTTATCCGGGTATTCATCAAAGAGCCCTCGGAGACAGCGACTTTTTTACAAGACATCACAGTATAACAGATGATGTTCCGCAAGATTCCCTACTGGGTCCGCTACTTTATTGTGGAAATATTTGACTTCTTAATATAACGCAGTTGGGAAGATACATTCTGTCTTAGTTGTTGAAGGGCCGAATCAGAACTTGAGATTATGTCAAATTTTGGAAAGCGGGTTTCCAAATTCCAGGGCAGAATCATAACGCGTAGACCAAAAAATTTATTGTATTCGACTGCCAGAGCCAGACACCAGAAAAACATAAAAAGGAAGCCTCCAAGCAAAACAGACAATTTTTTGTAATCTACTGGGTGCATTTGGTGACATCGAACTTGTGGTGTGGAATTTCAATGCCACGGTAGGATATATAACAGCACGGCACTCAAACAGATGATGGGCAGCCTTGGGCACAGAAACGACAATAGCGAAAAGTTTCTCAATTTCTACGAACCAAAGAACTAAGTCATTGGAGGTATGGACGTATGGTACACTGTATGCAAACGAGATTTTCCACAATGTTATTTGGGTATTGTCTGGGAGACACCAATCTTCGAATCTTTACATCATTAATACCGAAAAAAGGAGCGAAGATAGTATACAGCCATATGGTATCCCAGTTTTTAAAGGCAATTCCTCCAAATGTGATTTCTCTGTGGGTAGGTTGGATGATAGATTTATTGCTTTAAGCAACTAAATACTCAGTAACATCCCAAGGCAAGCAAGTATAGAACATAATGACGCCAAGAACTCTCCAATCTGAAGCCAATGATTATATTATATATTTCCTGCTGCATTTTCGAACGTAATATCTCTTATTAACATCATCTTCTCCAGTCTAATTGAAGGCTTTACCAGGATATTAGTGAAAAATTATTCCGCCTTCTGGCGCCCCACACAATATTTCCGGGTCAACATTACTTCTGTATTCCTTAAGTGGCACCATCATGGGTTTTATGATAACATTATTTTTAATTTTTTTTTTGTTTTTTAAATAATTGAATGGCGGAAGATGTTGCTTCCTTGAGGGATGATCATCTTTGCTGTTGTCACGTTCTTCTTTCTGGCATGAACCTCCTCACATAACCTTTACATGTAAGTTCATCTTTACTAACTGGGAGAGGTGCAACATAGAGACCATCTTCGAGTGGCTTTACCTGGTCTCGTCTCATCTCATTCACCAGAATTAAAACCCACAGCGCTGGCTGGTAAGAGAAATAAATCAAACAACGATAAGGTTCCACAAAAAAGGAGGAACGAAGAAGAAAGAGGTAAAGAAGGCCTTTGTGTAATTCGTTTTCACTTTGTAAGGAGCATCTCAAGCCCGCCAATCTATTGCGGTGCAATCTTTAATTGTTTTTCCATTCATTCGACGATTTCGCATGCAAATCCGACAACGAGTATCTAACACATGTTTCTTTTATCTCAAGTCGGTTTAGAAGGGCTTTAATTAGTCACGAGGAATTAGTAATTTGATTGGTGGTCGCTTTCTCACGGTCCGTCGCATCGGTTTGTTGCTTACTTTGCTGCCAACTTCTGCTCTGTTGCAACGCACTAAAAAGATTTGCATAACCCACATTAGCTCTGCCAGACGCACAACACTCTGTCGGAGATGGACTGTATCTGTATTATCTGGAGCAAATGGATAGATGCCAACAGCAACTGCAACAGAAATCAGACATTTTACCATTAACAGTCCATCCGGAGGCCATGTATTCGTCTTTGTATTCGCATTTGCGTTGTCATTCCGAAGACACGCTGAAGATGATAGAGAAACTTCAACACGCGTTCATCATGCTGATTTGTTGGACAACGATGATGATGATGATTGGGATGCCTCTTGGGGTCTAAACATTTTCAAATTTTCCGCCTATTTCTTTTGGACCGAGTTGGCAGTTGATTTTTAGGTTGGCATTTTGCCGAAAGCAACTGACAAGTGACAGTTTGTAGTTTGGAGTAAGTGTAACTACAGGCATTAGCGCAGGTTTGAACGGAAATCGCATATCACCAGATTCTTTTCAATTGCCCAGAGGGTATTGTGATCCATGATAATAAAGTCACAACTACTCGTGTATATCACGCACGTTCTCAATCACACAACTGTACGTTCTTAATCAAAAGCACGCGTCTTGTTTGTAACCTAAAAAAACTGCAGGTGGTTAGGTTGTTTCAGTTGGTTGTAGTCTACCGCTAAATGGATGTAACCTCGGTTGGAAATCTAATCGGTGGATACCTTGTTTCTTAAGAATATCGCTCCATTCACTGGTTTAGTTTCTGTTTATAGTGTGATTAGAGTGGTAGGCCGCTTGGTGAGCTGGCCCTGTTTAGAGTACTTATACTGGCCAGCATGAAACCCTGGCCCAGCTTGAAGTGATACTGAGAGACCTAATTGAATTCAGTGTAGTGACAGAGGTGGAGCTAGCGATATGTATCACTGTGTAGATTTAACTGCAGCTATGCAATTATGGAGTCTAATGGGCGGTTCATTTGCTTTTAATGGTCCATGCCAGTGATTGAGATTTTGATCATATGGTTTGGTAGTAAGGGAATGTCCCGCGATACATGAGAATTATGCCCCATTGTTGGGCATAAATTACTGGTCTCACGCTGTTTGGGACTTTTCAGACTATTGGATAGTGGCATACTGGGTTAATGAGAGGTGAAGCTGTAGACACATGTCTGTAGAAACAAGACACAGGGTGCAGCATTTCCTTGGTTCGTGACAGGTTGACTGTGAATGACCACCCTAAAATCATGGTGTAATCACATAGCTTTATACAGAGAAGAAATTTGAATTGTAGATCACATCAAAATAACAGGGTTTGCGACATTCGATTGTGGTTGGAAAAGAGGTCGATTATAGCAAGTCAATTAGCACACATCGTCTGCGACCTATAAACAACACCACCGGTGATTTCCTTTTAAAGAGTGCCGCCAATTACCAGTCATTCCCTTTGAAGGTAACGAAAATAACCGATAATAACACACGGTATCCAAATTTGGACTCACAAAGACATTATACTCACCTTGCAACTCCACCGTCTCGAATAATCCATGTAACTTCCCACAAAACCCCCCAATGCACTTGAAATTCTATTGAATGGAATTTTATCAATTGACAGCCAATAGATTCACCATACTAACATGGTAGTGGACTTCTTTTGGTCAACGGCCGATTCATCGGCACACCATCGGAATATCTAACGAGGCTTTTAGGAATTCTGGCGACGGCCAACTTGGCCGATTCATTGCTAAACAACGGGAGCCACAATTACAGAGCATTCCAGTGGCAATTATTGTAACTCACCGAAGTAGGCGCACATGTACACTCACCCCAGGGGCGAAAACGCATTACAATCAGATCAGTGAGATACGGATACGAACAGGTAACTGGGAAGAGATTTACATCACCAAGTGACCAGCATACGAATGGGTAAATGGCTTATCCAAGTATCCTGAAACTATGACTTCGTGTACCTGTCCACGTATTTGTAACTCTCTGCTGTAACAGGTGATAAAAAAATTTTATTTATTGCCCACTTGAGGAGGAAGGGCCAACTGTGATGAGTCGCTTGGGATGACAAATTGACGATGAAGTGGAGAGAATGTTAAATGCGGAAGGTGATCAACCTAAGTAGATGCGATTTTCGAGTTGAAGGTAGAACAGAAAAGAATTTTCGGCGTTATGAGTGGAATTTTGATGAATACAATTAAAGGTTATCAATTTAATTGTTATGGTGATGTTGACATGGTTATTTTTTTTTCTTCAAGTGGTACAAACAAAAGTACGTAATGGAGTATAAACAATTGAAAGTGATGGAGAAGGAAAGGAATTCCAACTAAAGAAAGGTGATTCATCACTCCTTAATAATACGGAAGTGAAGTCATGCAATTGATTAAGATAACAATCAAATTCTTGAGTTGAAAGTCATGAACGTACTCTTGAACGAGCAACAAAATATTTGAAAAAGAAACGAGTTGATTTGCAAATGTGGTATCACATGAATTTAGTGCGATTTCTGTGGAGTCTCCTGATAGGGTGGCATTACTTGCAGACTTGATTTAAGCGGCAAGGGGCCGACAACATGTGTATAGGGCTCTTAAGATGCAGATCTTATTTTCCGCCATTCTCGTGGGAGTTACGTGGACTCAGTTTAGTCCACTTGCAGCTTATTAGAAGTCAGATAAGAGTACTCTGCACAGATATGGAAACGGAGGAGATACAATATACTCATTTCCATAGACCTCTAACAAAGATGGGAGTTCGGTGAACATTTTATCGATTGGCAGAATTAGCAAAACAAATAACTTGCGGCCACAAGCAGCTTAAGAAGCCCGTCAACAACGTATATGACAAAATTTGCAGTTAATGACTAAGCACGTGAGGTCTTTCATATAGAAATGTTCTCTACCTCGTTTTAAGAATAAAAAGTTCGTCGAACCACCTGGCGTTGGTAGCTAATATACTCACATAATGACGTATTCAATGTTGACGAAACTGAATAACTAGGAAAGTTCTTCAACTACTATTATACAAAAGCAGATATAACTGCCATTCAAAAAGTGCGATGGGATCGACTGGACAAAAAGAGGATGAAAAACTGCGAAATCTACTATGGAGACTGTTTCAAGCAACGCCAAATCTTTGCTATTGATAACTATTGTGTAAAGGCAAAATTCGCCAGTATATGCCTCAAAAGCACTAGACGACGACGATCGAGAAGATTACGACGAGTTCCACCACAGAACCTACGAGTACTTTCCTAAATATGACGAGAAAATCGTGTTTGGCGACTACCATTAACTTGTTGTTAACAAAGCCAGCAAACCATTGTGAGGGTAATTACGACTCGAGATTCCCTTAACCTCTAGAAAAACCCGACGCCGCCGCCAGCATCAAACGCAGAAAAACAATGGCATCACTGGTTTAAAATAATCAGAGAAGTCGCCACTGATATTGTGAATTACAATACTAAAGGTTACAGATGGACAAATACAAAATAAAAGCGGTCGTATAGAGCGGTCCTGTAGAAAAAAACGAGAGGGGCTCATGAAGGGAAATACATAAGCACCCAGAAAAAAAAAATAAAGTAAACTAGCTCAATCGAGGCCTTTGAGGCACAGAAATCTGGAATTATTGGGAAGAAAACCTCACAGTAAAACCACAATCCTGACTGAGAGGTAGAAAAAATATTTCGGCAAAATGCTAAACTGTGATGAGAAACAACGCCACCGTCAGGCAGAATGAACCGTTCAACCTGGCCGAAAGAAAATAACATTTCCGTCCATCCGGCCAAGATGATGTCAGGAAACCAATCCCCAAGCCGAGGTGTTTAAAGCAGCAGGAGGAGGAAATATTTTAATACTAAGTCGACGAAAGCATGCAGAACGAATGGAATATCAGGATTGATTATCCGACCCTTAAGAAAAGACATCCCTTGAACTGCGCTATCTACAGGGGATTAAGTGTCCACAACGTCGCATTTAAAATCCTGTCTGCATTAGACTGGTCCATATCAGCGTAGTAATAAGCCAATAAAATCCGATCAGATTTTCACATTACGGGACGTCTTTGTTCAACACTTCCAAATTAATGTAATCCAACTCTTCATTTATTTCAGAACCGCATATGACAGCATTTGGAAGGTACACTCTACACCCCTGGTGCTACTCAAAAACTTTAATCTCACGAGATAGAAGAAAGATATTATCGTGATCCAGGAGATACGATGGATAGGATCTATTATATAGAAAGGGAAAATTTGGGTCAATTAGGGTGGAGCCTACGGAGCCTGTCAAAGTTGTACTCGGAGACTTCAATGTCAAAATCGGTGAGGAAAACATCTCCATCAGCCTCCAAGAATCGACAATAGACACCGGCTTCTAGCTAATTGATTTTGCAGCACTTCGTAATAAGTAACACTAGGCTTCCAAACCTACGATTTCTCACAGCACAACACCACTCCAGATGATCGAACCTCCAATTTAATTGACCATGTGCTAATAGATGCGAGGCGCGCATCAGATATTCTGACTAAGCAAACATTCAGAGGGAGAGACGTCAACTCTGACACTTTCTTGTTGCTCCACTATCCAATGAGAAGAAGCTGCGAACCGCCAAGAAAAATAAGTTCTACTTCGTAAGCACAACTGGAGTAGCCAGAACCTACAGAGAGCATCCGAGCGAGAGACTTTCAGTTGAGCATCCACCATTCACAAGCGCCAACAATTTGATGAACCAGTATCGCGATATAACTTAAGAAGCCGACACCACCGTAGAGTACCAGCCACCACCTAAAAAGATCCCGTGATATGATGAGCGCATACGCTGGGAAAAAGTAACCTACAAGCGCTAAGCAGGGGCAGCAAGGAAAGAGCATTAAGTCAGAAGACAGGAGAACAAGATCTTACGTAAAAAGACAAGGCTCTTCGCAGTGTCTCAGCTAAAGGATATTTGGGGGTGGCCGTGGTGTAGTGGTATATGCATTGACTCCTCAAGCAGAGGGTCGCGGGTTCGAATCTCGTGCGAGGCAATTCTCTGAAAAAGTCTTTTCATAGAATTTGTATGTAATTATACGAAAATCCCGTCGTCGTCAACTCCGACATGAAGGCATAACACTGATGTTAGAGTGGTTGCTGGCAGGGC
Source organism: Volucella inanis (assembly GCA_907269105.1). NCBI lineage: Eukaryota > Metazoa > Arthropoda > Insecta > Diptera > Syrphidae > Volucella > Volucella inanis. Next base: position 44,987,561 of record OU026153.1, read on the forward strand.
TAAATGTAACGAACTAGCACGTACTTAAGACCCACTAGTTGAGGATGCACTAACTCGTCCCGTCCAGTTTGACAACCACCTCTGGGAAAAATATCGAAACCTATTACACCTGAGTTTTAAACTACTACATCACCCGCCCGCGCCCTGGAGAAAAGCCAGTAAAAGGGTATCCATATCTCCTTGGTGCGCGCGGAATTATAAAAAAAAAAAAAATAAATATCGAAGAGTCCCTCTTTTAAGAAAGTTAAGCGACTGGCAGCCGGCTTCAAGGCCGCAACGGAGGCTCTTCGAAATAGTTAAAGAAATCCGGTCACCGAAGCTCAAGAAATAGCAGATGTGTTTAAGCAGCAGACACAGCAGCTACTTAATGATCATCAGGTAGGGAAAGTGATAGGCCAAGAAGAGAAGAAAAGTGATAGTCTACCATTTCCATCGACTTCAAATCCGATCATGGCCGAACTCGGGATCCCAGTAAAACTGATTCGCTTGACACTATGGAAGAAAACATCCGATGCATTGTACGATTTCGAAACAGTTCCTCCAAACAATTCCAAACCTGTTCCGGATTTAGTACTGAAACAGATTGTGCGCAGGGCAGGTATCTTCAACCAATCTGTCCACATCGACATCGACATCATCAGTCAGTCCCAGCTAGCCGTCATAGAGGCTTTCATGGCAATCGAAGAACAGAAAGAAACCAAGTATGATACATGGTCTAGAGCCCGGTAAGTAAAGTTAGTACATGACAGCATCTACAGATACTATATAGAGTCATGTCTAGTTTTGGAATTCCTGCCAAGCTCATTCAATTAAGGATAACAGCTCCATCAAGGCCAATAATAATAAAACCGAGACCATTAATGTCAGAAAAGGACTTCAACAAGACGATACATTATCATGTGGCTTTTTCAACATCGTGCGGAACTTGCAAGTTAACACCAGAGATACCAACTTAAAAAAGTCTGTTCAGCTCGGGAGGTAACATTTAAAACTGAAATCGCCTTGTTCTTCTACATCGTCGGCACTACAACTTACAGTCAACCGCGTTTTTTATTGTGGTCAAATTGCGACATACTTCTTGTTTCTAGTGGCTTCTCCGGTTAGGTTCAGTTCGAACACAGAGATTGTTTCCACTGCACACATATCGTCGAAGGTAGTTTTGTGTAAGCCGTAGGAAGAATCGAGTGTCTAAACGGACAGCCGCGTAGTTGGATATTTTCAACAAAAGGCATTCTCTTTCTCGGGTTCCTTACGTTTATTGTTGCGCGCATGTTCGGACAGCTATATTAAGGAGTAATGTGTACTAGACATTCATCAAGGCACCAAACGCTGGAGCCGAATAAGATATAGTAGAAGCGCTGTCAAATTTATTCACATCTTCGCCTGTAAACAGAGCAGCATTCGTCGTCATCAATAGTCAAACGAAACATCACCAGCTACAGTAGTAGCAATTGTTCTTAATCCAAATTGAACAACAAGTTGTCAAGAACTTTAGCCATCTTCAATAGAAACACACAAATCAATCAAACGATTACAAGGGAGGTGAAGGTGATAGTCATCCACAATAGCCCTGCAGAACCATAGTTTCAAAGCAACTAGTCAACCAAAGATAACGAAACGATAATCCTTAGATAGATATCCATGGTTCGAACATTTCATCACATATGGCCTTCATGGATTCTTAGTTTAGTCGAACAGAAAGATTTGACTTTCTGAAAGGAGGAAGCTTGTATCTGAAAGTGATAGTTGCTGTACAAGTAGAGATTTGTCGTTCACACTCTTTCAAAACAGCGAAGGGTAGTTGATCTTGAATCTTTTCAAACTTTTCCTATCATTGCAGCTCTCGCTCAAAGTATTTTAGGCAGGTAGCCTGCAACTTTTAGAGGAATAACGAGTTTTTTACAACCGCTGACACTAGCTACAAGTACACTGGAAGTGTTTATAGACTGACATTTGACCCTGGATAAGCCATCTGATTCTATGATACCAGAACTCCATGTATACTTTCCCTATAATCATGAGTGACTTTGGCTAAAATCTAGATGTGTCGCCGCTGTCTTGTAAGAATTTTTGTGACATCTATATGTTGTGACATGCTATTTTAAGAACACAAGGCTCGTATGAACACTCTAAGAGACAATAGCATGCCATAAGTGAACCGACAGTCCACAAGAAATCGATCCTGTGCATAAACCATTACCAAAAAATGGCAAAAATTAAGGTCAATTGACGGCTTTTGTTGCCAATATAACACCTCATTGACCCCATATGCAGTTTCGTTACTTTTGTCGCTCATTCAACTCATTATAGTTCCCATGGAAACTTAACTAAATGCCTTCTTTTGTCCAGTCTGGTGAATACCTCATAAATTGCACAATACTTACAAGTCTATTCATTTCAAGCAGCCAAACCGCTAAATTCACAGACCACATTCAAAGAAGCCTCCAACACCTACAAAGCCTCCCTCTGTGGCACAATTCACAAGTTAACACCATTAAGGTATCCGCGTCCTCTCCTCCCATAGACAACAATTTGTCCACTTTACAACCCATTGATGTCATTCATCCGTCTTCAGGCCTATCCCACTAATTCCCATCGCATTCCACGGAGCAGAAGATTCCATTAATCCCGCAAGATTAATTGTTATGCAACCTTCCATCGTTGACGTTAGCCATTCATTTGAAGGGTATTGTTATTTGCTATCTTGAGAAGACTCTTCGTACAGTCTGTCACTATTAGCAGACGCCACAAGCTATCTGTAGATACGTCGAATACGTTACGTCCAAGTGTAGATTTTGAACTTATCACGTACGAAAATTGTTAAACATACAGTTAAGCAGTAAAGTGTTGTGGCGATGTACATGGGTGAGAGGAAAGACGCGCCACGAAAATTGACAAAAGTCAGCGTGTCGGTGGGAAAATTTTCCCCAACAACTTTACTAAAATGACTATGACGGCGACGCCGATGACGACGATGACTACGATGAATACTAGGTGCGGTGAAAACGATTTAGTGCTTAAAACGGCTGGCGCACTTGCTATCCGAACAACAGCAACGCCAACATTAAAGACTGACTGTCTAAATGATCGTTTAGTTTTGACGGTCATGACATGGCCAAGAAATACCACCACGACGATGCTTTAGTGTACGAATATGTTTGTCAGCTTAGAGTCGAGGGTCAGATGCAATTTATTAGTCGCCTATCTGGGCCTTGGGGTCAAGATAATTGTCAGGAGGCGGGTACTTGTAGTTTCTCTTTAGTCACAGAGTTTGCCTAAGTCACCACACAGAATGGCATGGTTAATCTTGGAGAGAAAATCTTGACAATTTCAAATCAAATAGAACTTCCTCTAAGTGTCTATATCAATCCTTTATTCCATATCCATCTCTACGACTCTGAACTTGATCCACATCAACTCATAGCCCATTCAAAGCAGACGACCAGTTATGCCCATAAACGCATCGTCTAATCTCGATACCGCCTATGGAACCGTACAAGTCGCGAACAGCTGACCCCATCCGCTGTGCCAAAATTGGTAATCGGCATCTACAAAACGACCCCGATCGAATCTCATTCATAAAAATCTGCCAACAATCCGATGGCTTCACTCATTCGGAGAGCATAATCGCTTTTAGCTATATACGGTCGAAGGCATTCGATTCAATATGACAATCGCTGGAGCTTGATCTGTAGCTGTAGCTGTAACTGTGGCCGTAGTTTGCATTTTATAGTTGGAAGCTAGAGATGGAAATTGAAATGGAGATGAAGAGATGGTAACCATTCTATGGCTCAACCCCGGTTAAGGTGAAACATGATACTAGATACTAGTCACCGCACCTGCGGCATATACACAGTGACATCCGCCGTCATTCACCGCCACGTTTTGTCTCCAATGCGACTTAGCAATCATAGTCTGGTTCTTGGTCTTGTTCTTGGTCAAGATCATGATCATGGTTATGACCGTAAATGACCGATCAGTTAAGGAGCTGCCTTGTCGTGGCAAGGTTTCAGATGACAGTTGGTGCAGCTACATGAATAGTTGGCTCCATGCATCCGATGGGATGCATCGTATGAGTAAAGCAGTGCACAGAGCAGTTTAACAATAACAGTTTTGTTGTTTGATTTATTGTAGCTTAGCATCGTCAGGGTCTAGTGGTGCTGAAGTGGTGCTATTAACCTAAAGTTTTTGACCAGTTGATGGAAAAGCAGGGAGAATAGTGGAAAACAGTGCAGGACAATTAACCGTTTGGTGTTTAATGGACTGCCTGATGAGCTTGATGCAAGCCGTCTTGTGGTAGTAAAATTTCAGACTGTCCTCATCTCCACTTTTTTGGATATTGGTGTACACGGTACGCCGATCAGTTGGCATGTCAGACAGTACGTTGAGGGCAAGGTCTATTCCACTTGTTTTAAAGTATAGAGTATGGTGGGCAAGGATGAATCACGAATCGATACGTGTGCATTGAAAAACCGCTGACTTAAGATACCTGGATCTGAGATCGCTCATCAGAAATAATCAAATGAATAAGTTTGAACACTTCTACTTATTGTACTCGCATATCAGAGAGATGAAAGGGCTCTTACTGTCATCATATTCCCTAACAGATTTTATATACATAAGTTTCAAATGCAATGAGAAAGCATCTGTGTCCTCCAAGTATATTGATCCTGTGGCAGCAAAAGACGTATGACTGGCAGTTTGGTTTATTTTGCATCATCGCGTCTTGTAACCAGGTGTAGCTCGCTTGACGAGGATGGAGCATAGAGTTTTAAGGTAAAGAACAAATAATAGATGCAGATTGTGATATTGCAGACAGACATATGCAGACAGAATTACGTAATAGGAGCTTCACTTAACCCAAGGTAATGAAAGTCCTCTCTCGACATAGAAGCATCTGATCTATTCAGTTTCGCAGGATATCTGTATGCGCCATTCTGCGGAGAAGATGCCTGTGTCTGAGACTCACAGTCACCAGGAGAAGGAGAAGACACACTGAGTCTATGGTAAACATTCTATCGGAATTCTGAACCAAAGGATACGTGCTCAAAAGGGCTACCAATACGAGCAAAAAACAGAACTTGGAGGATCTTTGGCTAGAGATCAATGATGACTTCTGGGGATTAGGCTATAAGATCGTCATGCAATAACTAGGAGCTCGGTTGACCCACCATGCCCTAAGTTCTTTTCCAAACTCACCCTGTCACGACAGGAAATTCCAGCTTTCAGCGAACTAGAGTTAAATACCAAAAAAAAACGATTGCCCCAACACAGCTACCGCTGAGCACGTACATACTACATCTGTCTTGAGCAGGAGGTTTTTCTCAAAAGTTGGACGAAGCTTGGTGCTAATCAGAAAAGGCAAAGGAGACTCGAAACGCCTTCAGTGTACGGACCACTTTGAATGTTGGACATTGCAGGGAAACTCTTAGAAAAGATACTGAAACTATGGCAGACAGTATGGGTTGAGAAAGGTTCACTCCCCGGTCAGAGCTATCGGGACGGTAGTAAATGCTGCCCAAATCGCCACAGGGTAGCTACTACTCAAAGCAGATCTTACTATTGGCAATTCAACCAGGTAAAGTGATATACGTTTGAACCTGGTATACGATATCATGGAAGGCCCCCGATCCCAGGGATCAATCCTAAGACCTGATCACTGGAACATTCCGTACGAAGTCATACTTTGCATGAGATGCTTGAAGAAGCTAACCCTGATAGGGTACGCAAATTATATCACCGCGGTGATCTTCTTTTGCCATTTACTGAACGTTGATCCAACTTAAACGCACTCCATTTTTTAAGTATTTTCAGTATGATGGGGAAGGATTAATCATGGATCGATACGTGAGTATTGAAGCACATTATTTGAGCGCACTAACAAAGAATACCTAGATCTGAGATGCCCGAAGACGACTTTCTGGTAGAGTATACTGATTATATCGCCGCGCCGATTACGTTAAAAGACGTGGAGAATGCCTAATTGAAGCCGAAGCAGGTTATGAGACGGGTGAACTTATGAACACGGTCTTACCCTAGCTATAGAAAAAGCTATCGTTAAATTTCAAGTTATAACAAGCAAGGACAACAGTGAAATACTTGGGACTGACTGTCAATGTCCTCATTTTCTGGCAATAACATAAAGTCTGCATCGGAACAAGCGCACACAATGTTACTTAGCAGTCTGATGGCAAACGTAGGGTGTTGTCCTATGACATTCTTCTATATGGCTATGAGATATGGGCAGACGCACTCCGACAAGAAAAGAACAGGAGTAGATGGCCAGAGTGCCGAAACGCGGAGCTCTACGCATAGCAAGCTAGTGCCGAACCAGCCGTTCTTGTAGTCGCTGGAGTGATTTCTTTCGATCTTCTAGCCGCAGAATGAACTACGCCTACGACAAAAAGCGGCAATCGAGGAGGCAAAGGAACTTAAGTAATGACAGTGGAAAGAGCGTTGAAACTCGGAAAGCAGAGGACGATGGACTGCGAATCTGTTGAAGAACGTGACCAAATGGAATGACCAACGCAGTTTCTCACCGAACATAGATACTTGAACATCTTTCTTCACAAGATTGGTAAAACAAATACTTCAGCATGACAGCACAGGACTCTCCAATAGACGACACAAATCACAATTTTTGCGTGGGAAGCTCAACAAAGGGAGCTGCAAAGCATCATCGGCGTAATCAGACCAAAAAATATGGTCGAAAAGATGCTGATGAGCGATCAGACCTGGAGCCAAATTTTGTTCCATCCTAGAAGTCACACTTAGGACAAAAAACAGAGATCAAAACGCAAATATACCTTTAAAAGAATCATGAAAGCCCAACCGGTAAGATAGAATAAACCGGCATTAGAATATAAAGAGTAAAGAAAACGACACCGCTCTGAAGTTATGCAAAATCGATTGTGGAGTGGATGGTATCAAGATGAAGGAGGTTAAAGTGGTTTTTAGTGGGTGAGAGTCGTACTGTACTTGCAGCAGAGCGGGATTGCTTGTCGCCAGGTTTCGCTTTTCCACCATACCCTAGGCAAAAAAAGAAAAGATTTGGGCTTGTGTCTTCTTGTCGCTCAACCAAATTTTCTGCCATTTTCCGTTTGACTTCGCAGCTTATTACTGCAATAACTTAGGAACAAAATTATCCAAGACGTGCTGATGTGGATTTCAGCACGCTAGGAAGAGTTTTCGGACTTTCGAATCGCTCATCATATACCGGTATGAAACTAAACAGCCATCCGAAACTATACTATACTATACATTATCGAGCTTATTATCGAAACAAACAACTGTGGAAGCCTGATTGTAAACCGAAGAATCAATGCTGTTCACAGATCGCAGCCAGTTCCGCCGAAAAGTCTACGTACTGCCGATGTGCAGTATCACAAATAGGTTAAAAGGTGGCCAGCCCTTAAGAAAAAACTTCAGCCGAGCTCCGAATAAAATTTCAGTAGAGATCCAGCAGTGGATTTAGGACTCTGGACAATAACTTGCCGATCATGGAGACACATCAAGAACATAAAGAAGACGTTTCGATGCCTCTAAATCTTTTGAAACTTTGGTATTCGATTGAGGTATTTCTGCTTTAGAGCTAGCTACTATGGAACATAATTTTGAGAAGAACTAGAGAAGGTGTATTCTCAACACTGAACCAGAAACTGCCAAACTTTCGAAATGAAACCAACTGCTTCGAGCATGTCATATGATGATGAAGATGGCTAACCACAGAGAATGGTTAACGTGTCATGCTGTGAAATCCAAGATATACTTAACCTTAACCGTTCTTTAAATAACCTTGTTCTTTGAATAGGAGCTGAAAAGAGCTAAAACCGGAAGAACACGGGCCTGATGAGGGTCTATTTCTTGAGGTTTGGCTTTCGCCGTGAGTTGATACAAGACACGAGCACATAATAACTTTACTGATTGTCTTTCATCCTTGTTTTGTTAATGGCATGCATTTTGCAATGCATTTTAGCAACTCGAGCTTAGAGTTTTTGTACGGTGACAGAGTTATTAGTCATATGCGATGGAATTTTCGAAAGTTTATATGCAAGGTTAGAAGCTGAAAGAGTGAAATAAAAGTTTTCCACTCAGTCTTATCTGCTTATTAACGCTTTGATGTTCAGAAGAGGTTTGTATGTCCTCTGTCCATTAAACGATCCTTCCTGTGAGTAAGGTCCCCAAGTTTGAAGCGACAATTTATAGAGTCAGTGTCTCTTTTGTATGCGTCGTTGAAAAATCGCTCTACTATTTAGCATCGACTTTGATGTCATTATCATACACGATGAAGTTCTCTCCTCTTGGCTTGCTCATTCACATTAGTTACTATACAACATATTCAACACTGGCCCCAGCACTGAACCTTATGGGACTCCTTATGTTAATTATCTTGCTATGACCCTTCCTCTGTCTTAAAAATAGTCGGGCGGATAATGTGGCATTCTCGCTTTATGTTTACGCTTTTAAAGACCGAATTGAAAGCGTTTTAATAACCGAAGAGCAGGTGCATGTGTTCGGGAATGAATTTTGAAAAGCAAAGAGTAGCGAAGAAATACACTGGATTAGAAGTGACAGTCATTAATGAAAATTTAAAAGAGTCCAGGGAACAGAATAAAACCCTGTGACACATTATCATTTATTTTGAGGATATCAGACTTGGAATCATCCAAAACAAAATTGAATTAAACGTTCCGAATGGTAGTTTCGATTCCATTGAAGAAGACATTCGTCGATCCCAAATGGACGCATTTTCGACAAAAGGGCCTGTTAGCCCTAAAATATGAAGTGGAGCCATATTGCTTTCGCCAGATGGTGTAGACTTTGGATCCACTTTTCAGTAGACCAGTGGACCTGTTACTACAAAACCCGTACTAAGGATCATTGAAAAATGTTTTTGTCTCAAAATATTTCGTGTGCTGTCGGTTTATCAGAAAATACGTAAGTGCAAAGGGTCTGTAGGAGGAGAAGGCAGAACATTCGCCTTTTCTGATGTTTTCTACTTGCTCGGAAAGATTTCGACGTAAATAGAATTGATGGAAAAGGTTACGCAGCGGTTTGCCAGCGTGGAAGAAAATGTCTTCAAAAGAAGGCTAAATATACCATCCGAGCACTGGCGGCAAGTGAATTAGACGCGGTGAAGGAATCACACGATCTGGAAGCATTGAGCTAGTTGCAAAGCACTAGTTGAAAAGTACGAAGAGGCAAAATTTTCAGTGCTTTTAAGAACTATCAAAAACTTTTCCATCTTTGGAACACCGCAGGAATCTAGGTTCCAATTTTGCTGTAATCAGATTGTCTACCCTTAAGAAAGACGTTGTAGTTATTCCTGTCTTGCTTGAACTCATTTCCGTTTTTTTCTATTGGTAGGTACTACACCTTTTCTTTTGGTTTAATGCTTCTCAAATGATGAGGGATAAAGGATCTCATTCGAGAGGGAATTGTGTTTGGATCATATCAGCAGCGGCCCTGTTTCTATATGGATCTATATCTATATGACGATGGTTTCTTTAAAAAATTATCTTTTGGGATGGATATGAGCTTCTGTCTCTCTATTGCGTAGAGGTTCTCGAACGCTTCTGTATTTCGCTAAGCATTGCTTCCTCTTTCCACTTTCCGCCTATTCCACAAAGTTCATTGAACTTTATTTAGCTCGTTGCTGCTATAGGTCATAGGTCTTATATTGTCCCAAGTTCTGAGCCTTCCTCATAGAGAGACAGAGTCCTCACGAAACAGATAGGATTGTGCCTTATATTCTCAGGTAAATATACAGAAGCTCATCAGTTGATGGAATCCATTGAAACTATCAAAGGTTGAGTATTCAATGAGCACTGAGTATTGCATAGCTTCCTCCCTGTAATACAGCAGAAAAACGACAGAATCTACCGATAAATCTCTGCTTCAATCCAAAACACACATAACTTACAAATATTTGAAGGAATATTCCTCAGAAAGTGTCAATGCATCCGAACTTTTTTGCGTCTCCTGAGCCACCTATTCTTGACCTTTATTCTCCGACAAACTGATCATCTATAGGTACATGTTAAAGATATATCCTTCAAGTTATATCATTAAACAGTTGGTCTTAACGAGGTACTCTGGATTTCTTTCCTATTACCATTAACGGTCTGCAGGAAATTTAAATCCAAAAGCAACGGTCATTCCAATGGACCTACCTAACAAACTTCAGCCATTTCCATTTCAGATTAGAATTGCATAAATGTATCGAAATGTATCTACTTACTTGGATTACATAAAACGAGACCATTATCCTGGTTCATTGTGGTTTTCGTAGTGAAAGTGCAATCAGAAACCCACATGAATGGCGGCACAAGTGCACCACAGATCTCCAAGATAAACAAGTGTTCCAAGTAATGCATGGTTCTCCAGTCTCCACACACATGAACGAGTATGACTCCCATTTGCATTCTCCAAAGGATTGGATGTCATGATCGTTTCGGCGGCATCGACAAAAATAAGAAAAATACCCACGAAATCGCGTGCTGTGGCTGAATCTCTGTATCTTGTACTCAGTACTCAGTACTCAGTTCTCCAGGTACTCCTGGAGTTCAATGTGCATGGCCTAATGGTTTGATTTGCTTTCCGGTATTTCGTGTCATGAAACACGATTCTTTTTTGCGCTGCCTAATCATGGATGGTGATCTTTGCATTCAAGCTCGTTACGTTCCTTGATGATGGTGAAAAGTAAAAGTGATAACTGGTCATGGCCACAAAATTAAAAAGAAAATAAATAAAAACAACAACACAATGTCAATTTGAACAATTTCCCAACCGGTCTTTGGAGGAGGATTCCAGTAAAGGATCCACACCATACACCATCTACTCGTACTCGTATGCTGCTGCACTTTGGCAATTGATTTATGAACTCTTATGCATGCCACAGGCACTTGGAGATTGTATCTGAGAAATGAAGTGTTTGTAACTTGTTTGGGAGGTTAATAACCTTTTGGTAGGATCTATGGGCATCTTAAGAGAGAGATATCAAAAACTCATAAGCGCCTAAACGAAATCTAAATCCACAAATCTGACCACATCGTCGAAACTCGAAACTGACCCAGATTTTTTACTCCGAAAGACGATTGATGCTCTTGTTAGCTGCTTTCCTCCTAATTGACTTTTCGACCTCATTGCTTGCCTCAGCTCAGAAAGATTCGTTGAAACGTATTCCACTTCGATTTTAATGTTTAGTTAATCTGATGGCAATTAGGTTGCACTCTAGGTAGTACGAGTTACGAAGTACTAAATGCCGCCCTCATTGTAGAACCAAAACAGGTTGCCCCTACGGCAGGTTTTTTCCACTTGAGCTAGCAGAATACATTTATTGTGGCTACGTAGGCACGAGATCGCATTCCAAAATGAGCACCAAACGAACGAAAGATTCAATTTCTGTTTCAGATTGTAGTGAAAAGAAAATCCGAAAAAACCGTCTCACCATCATTAGTGCTCCACGGAAAGCAAAAACATTGGCTTCGCTCAAAAAGAAAGGTTTCCTCTTTCACTTGACCAGCAGATTGAATGATGATAATGCTAGCCGGCGATGGTCAATGATCAGTCGGTGGTTATTGCAGAGACCAGTTTTTGCCGTGGACCCGCTGACAAGAATCAAGGAATCAATACTTTGCCCAATGAACTATGTGGGACATTGGCATCGAGTAGATTCTAAAAATGAAAATCACATCACCAGTAGCTGGAATTGAATTTGGCATACAAATTTACCCCAAATTGATGGTCTTTGATAGTGTAGGACTCTGTGTGAGCACGACTTACCATCCTAGTGATAGAGATGACGCTAAAATAGATAGACTTTGGCTGGAGTGTCTGACTTTTGTAGGACACTCAACGAGGATTAAAAAAAAAAAACCAAAAATAAAGAAACGGAACTTTACAAAGATGCAAAATGTATTACTCTGAAGAAAGAAGTCTAGGAGAAGAGGAATTTAATATTCTATCGTGTTAGACAAGAACATTCCATAAAAAATCAATTCACCAGACTTCTTTCTAAGAAGATGCTCCTCTCTTAGACATGGGGCTTTCATTCACAAACCTGACTCTGCACTATATAAGCTGATTGAACGCTTTCTTAAAGCTACGCTTTAATGAGACACAATTAGCCTGTGAAGGGTCCTATAAAGTCATAAGCTTTATGACTTTTGTCTTAGGGGCAGGTCGTCTAACGCCATATAAACAAAACCTCGCTTACTACGAGAGTATCATTTCCTTTGCCTTAGTCTAGCTTTATTAAGATTTAGAGCCGGTTTGTTTGAACCTCTCTCGAATGTTTCAAAACTCCACAGAGATCTCGTGCGAGCGATTCTTTGGATGGAGACATTCTTAGATTTTACAACTCTCTTGATAAAAATGAGGATCTCCTCTAGCTGATGTCAAATCAAAAGGAGTTAAAACAGCCAAAATAAGGGTATACA